>CM060576.1:1195000-6195000 GCA_030625065.1 Alectoris magna | reverse complement strand
CTGCTCACTCGTGAGCGTGGCCAGCTCGGTCAGGAGGTGATTTCAGACCGTGGTTATTCCCTGTGTCCCGGCTGCAAGACTGCAGTAGGGATTGTTATGCATTGAACAGCGAGCCCGAAGCCTGACAGATTGCTGAACGGACGTGGAAATCCAAACAACCGCACCTCTCTGGGCCAATGAGGAAAATGTTATTAAAGGATTTGGAATGATACCAGTTGGGAAGAAAAGAGTTGCGAGTCTCTTTGATCCCGGAGGAAATTCAAGAGCACACCAAGGCAAAGCACCTTGCAGACTTGGGAATCGGAAGGCAAATAAAAAGAACACCGTTAAGGTCATCGAAGAGAAATGCTGTGAGCCCAATTCATTTTAAACTCCTGGCTCATCGCTCTGACCCCTGCACCATCTACCCGCAGCACCAATGGCTTTAGCTGCAAAGGGAACGATTACAAACCTGCCTCTGTTAATGGCTGAGTAGGAACAAGCATGGCAGAGAGAAATATGGCAGCACAGTGTAACCTGGGGCCGTGCGGGGATGGAGGAGCAGCCCCCAGAACAGAGCACTGCACCTAGCAAGCACAAGCAGCGCCCTAATGCTGTACAGAACTGGGGACATCAATAACTGTAACCGCCATTCATACCTGCTAAATCAATCTGTGCCTGCTGCGTGCACCCACACGGAGCTCACAGCGCAACGCGTAAAAAACTAAAGGGACGGACACACTCCATAATAAAACACAACACAGACCCGAAACCCCAACGTCCTTCTTCATACCTTAAAAAGGACAGATTAGTCTACCGTGGTTATGGTGACCAAAATTTGCCCTCGAGAAGGCCGGCAACAAAAGGGCCCCACACATCACATGCAGCCGAACCCGCCGCAGCGCCACGGCGCGCGTTCACTGGAGGCGTCACTCCGTCTGGAATGCGCCCCAAGAGGCGGCTCAGCACCGCGGGGCCTCATGGGAGCCTTTCTTATCTGCATATCCCCGCCCCCCTCGCCTGCCATTGGCCAGCTGTCTCCCCAGCGCTGTGGCGCGGCCCGGGGCCACGGAGCTTGGCGCCTGATTAGCATTCTCCCCGCCTCCTGGCGGGAGGGCGAGGTCACCGATTCGTCTGTCTTCCTCCGGCGAGGCGCGGCCTCGCGTCGCGATTGGCGCAGCGGGTCGTCACTCCGCCGCGGCGAGGACTGCACTTCCGCCTGGGTGTCAGCGGTGCGGAGCGGGGGGTGTTGCGGTGGGGCCGTCGCGGGAGCGCGGTGCCAGGTAATGCCCCGGGCCCGGCTCCCCTCCGCACCTCCCTCCCGTCGGGCCTGGCGCGGTGTGGGCCGTCCTCGGGCCGTACCGGCACGTCCTGGAGGGCTGCGCGGGGCTGTCAGCTCGGCCCAGGGCTGTCCTGTCCGCGGGGAGTGGAGGCCGCGGGCTGAGGGAGCGCGGACAGCCCGGCCCCGCCTTCCCCGTCACGAAGCCGCGGGCCGTGCAGCCGGCAGGAGCGGTGACAGCACCTTCGTTATTTTTGTGTTAAGCAAAGCTGGCGGAGCTCGGCTGTCCCGAGCCGCGGCGGGGAAGGGGCTGAAGGGCAGCGCCCGGCCGGGCTCAGCCCCTGCGCGGGGAGCGCTGCCCGCCGCTTTGTCCGCGGCTTTCGGATCCGGGTAGCGCAGGGCCCTGGGGCTCCGTTCCCAGAGTGTGTGCGCAGGGCTCGGCCGCGGTACGGTCCGGGAGCCCCAGGGGCCGTCCGCCGCAGTGGGAGCGGAGCTTTGCTGGAGTTCTGTGCTGTAGATCGCCGCACCGTGTTTCTCTTACAGAGCTCCTGAGAGGGAGACGAGAGAGCAAGATGAGGAAAATAGACGGAGAAAAGGCCTCTTTTTAAATAACATGCCTCCAGAACTTCTGCATGGTGACAAAGGTATACGTTACGTTGCCATTGATTTGATTTGGGTGTGAGTGATGTTGTGCTATCTGTGTGTTTGGACCCAGGGCTTCTTTCTGAAGCGGCTCTGTTCCGACTGCAGGCCAGAACCTGTGTTTGAAATCACCCTCTGGCTTTTGTCAGCCATAGTCTTGCATTTACCACCATCAAAGCATGTTCAGTGCAAGCAGAAATCTTCATTTACAGTGAATTTTCTCAATTAAAGTATGTGGCCTTCACATAAACTTTCAGAAAGAAAGAGAAACGATCTGCAGTGTGAGTTAGCAGCACCACACTATTTCTCTCATAGTCTTTTTTTCTGAGTTGATTCCATTCAATTCCAACTTATCCTTCAAAAATTCAGCAACTCTGCACTCGTGTTAATAGTGGTGTACAACCACGGATATATATGGTTGTACAAACTCCATATCAGTATGCTTTGGAACTCCTAAAACCTCAGGGTGATTTCTGGAAGCAGTCACTTGCGTAACTTCCAAACCTGCAGCCCTGCACTGTGGGTTGGAAGCAGGAGAACTGGCTAAACTAGCACGGAAGCAAGACTTTCCGAGCAGAGATTTATCCCTCAGTAATCCCCTGGGTTTCAGTTACTGTAAACACAGCTATTCTTAAAATACTTGTCAAGTCGTGCAGATGACCACGTGACAGAAAGTTGAAGGCAGTCTGGGATGAGACTGGGAGCAGTTCTTGATGTTGCTTTGCTGAACCGACTGTACCTCTTAGTGAACTCTTAACATCAGGGAGTGCTCCGAAGGAAACACTGAGACATCTGCTGTCCAGGAATAAATATGCTGTTCTTTCCAAAACAAACTCTTTGGCCGTGTCGGTATAACACTGCAAACAGGAGACAAAAGTTCAGGAGAGAAAATGATGATTAAATAACTTAACTATGCTTGGAAGTAGCTGAAGACTTACATGGGTTAAAGGCTTCAGTGATACTGAAAAACAGGGAAATTGAGTGTGGTACGGGTAGTTGTTTGCTAACATCTATGTAAGTGTTTTGATTTGATAACTGCTCATGGAGCGTAATTTTCACTGTTGGGTGTTTTCTTTAAATCAGCTTTAAAGCTGTTAGGGATTTCTATGATACGCTCTTGCTTAAGCTGACAGATCTTATGACTGAAACTGTTAATGCTTTGAGCCTTTCTTCTTGTGAATTCTACTGTGTGAACTTCACACATGCTGACCTAGAACAAAGGTGGAAAGCTTAGCTTTCTGTTATTTTCGTGTTGGCTGGAAAATAGAGCAGCAGGCTTTTCTGCTTTGATAAGACTGTATTTTTAAAGACCTGTTTGTAGTGCCAACCAGGCAGTTCTTTTTGTTTAAAAGTGAAATTCACATGCAAGTATGCTGATGTTTTTGTTATTATTATTATTTTAAAGCAGATAATTCATTATCTTTGGTATTTGAAATAACATATTCTTGGACAGTGTGATGTTGCATCAGACTGCTTGGTAACCAGGACTCCCATTTACAAGTTGGCTTTCTTGTGGTCCTTCTCTCAGCATCAAATACTGTCGCTTGAGTCACAAAGACACCTGAAAAGAACTGGCTGTCCTTGTCATGAACACGATGTTCTTAAATGCTTCCTGGTTAGTCTGTTTTCTGTGAAATATCTAAGATGTTTTTTTGGGGAAGAAAATCAAGCCCACAGAGAATGTGTGTTGAATACGGAGCGCTTGGTGTGAATGTTATAGCTGACTTTGAATACAGCTGCTCACAGGGGCGTCATCAAGCTGAATAAATGGGAAAGTGAGAGCCATGAGAAAGCTGGGCACTGCTTATCTGCTGCTTTGAAAGATAAGGGATGTTCATATGCTTCCTGTTGCAAAAAATAGAGGTTACATGTGATATGGATTCATGTGTTTCTTTAGTTTATGGAATAGACCACTATGTAATCTGGAATTAAAAATACTTGATCTCAGACCTCTATTTCCTAACAGTGTACTGTGCGAAAGAGTGAATGATGGTGTAATTATTTACTTTGCAGCCTGAAAGCCTCCGTGCATGGAAGGAGTAAGCAATTAGAATGTGTCAAATGTGACTTACATTGCTTTCGGTTATACTCTTCACAAACGTATTGTTGACTCAGTGCACAAAGATAATGTCTTAATTTTCAGGATCAATAAGATGTAAGAATAGACTAAGTTTACTTAGATTTGCTTTTTTTAATATATACAGTTACAATTGGAAATTCATTTGCTTGTCTAGACAGATCCTTCAGATTCTGTCAGTACATCTTATTATGCACATAATTGAATCAGACAGATTTCCAGTGAATTACAGCTGCCCTCCATTCAGAAAATGCAGGGGGCTGGATAGCGTTTTCTTCCTGTGATTATCTATGAATCTGACAGGAGTGTGCACAGGAGACAAATTATTCCTGCAGCTGCAGAACTGCATCTGAACCTTTGAATCTCGGCCCTCTTGGTCGTGTGGTCCCGAACTGCTGGATGTGTACATCCATGCTTAGCATCAGATTTAGTGCGAACCTGGAGCTGTGGGGTTCCTGTCCCAGTGCAGTTTCTCTGCTCTGCTGGTCAGCTTTAGATAAGGGCTGTTGGGATGTTGTGAAGCTTTGAGGTGTTGCAGAGGGGTCTGCATGCTCGTGGACTGGTAACTTCGTTACATGCTCATTGGTATCCTCTTAAGTTGGTTTTTAGGGCTTTCAAAAGAATCTGTTAATACAGCACATTATGCTTTGGTACTGGTGATAGGTCAGAACTAATTATAGTATGAAAGTGTAATGAAGGCAAGTGTGTGAATCCTGGGATGTGTGCGTGCTCTGGCCATGAGGTGGCAGGGGCTCTGCTCCCTGCAGTGTGCCAGTGTGACCAAGTGAGAACAAGAATCCTTTAAATAATTCCCAATTAAAAAACTTACATGTGTTAAGGCTACTGAGAGCTTAGCTCACCAACCCCTATGTAAGTCAGCTCAGCAGCATGCTTGTTTGCTAGATTTGTTAGAGCTGAGCTTCTTCCCTATGCACGTGTGCTTGCTAGGCTTTGCAGAACATCAGTAAAGCTGCTGAGAGATGCTTAATAGTAAAATAAATATGTTATCTATATTTAGAGGTACAAATAACTGCATGTGCGCTGCTTTATTTTGTCTTGAACGTAGTTCTGAGTGCTGTACAACCTTCTTGTTATCTAGAGGGGTTAATGTCGCCAAGCAGATAGCGAGGTGGATTCTTTATTAAAGGTGAGTACAGAATTAATTTGGGTTAGCAGTGTTCCTTCCCAGCCTCTTCTCTAACTGCAGGTGCTCACAGGAGGGAGATTCTGGTAGCAGATCCAAACCATAGCACAATAGAGGCTGCTAGGAACACAATGAGCTCCGTCCCTTCAGAGCCGGCGCAGGTACGCATCTGTCCTTGGGACATTTAACAGCTCCCAGCTGCACTAAGGCCCAGAGCGGGGATAGCTGCAGTCTGCAAAGAAGCTGTGCAGTGGCAGCAGGCCAGGCTTTCCCTCACCCCGAGCCCCTCTGCTCAGTGTTGCACAGAGCTGAGAAGCAAGCTGCCCTCCTCTTAGCAGGGATGCTGAGTGAGTCTCATTAGGCCAGGGCCCCTTTGTGGAAGGTGCTGTTACATTACATTGAAGTAAAAAACAATTCTAGCTTGGTAAATAAAATCCACTTCTGGATTCTGCCATCTGTGTAGCTGTCTGCTGGTTGAAGAGATTTCAAGTGCATAATAATTACAGCAGGCATCTAAATTGCCAATTAAAACGACTTCTTGGCAATTTTTTGTAGATGTTTTAGATCCACTGTTGTCGGTAACCTAATTTCATGAGTCAATTAAGATTCATCCTTGCTGAAGCTTTCATTCAGAGATGAAACACTGCAGTCTGATGCTTTCAGGAGATATATACGGAGCAAAAGCGCATGAATATTTATCTTCTGGTTCAAGCTATTTATTTCTGTCCCTTGAAGTACAGCAGCTACGTTTTATTTCAGCTGGCAACTTGAGAAGAGGTGGGCTTGGCTCTTACTTCACCAGTCATGTTTTAAGAGGATCGTGAGCTTGTTTGTTTGTTTGTTTGTAGTGTCGATATGACGGCTGTATGTATTTGATCTTATTATTTGACCTTAGGAGCCCATTTCTGGACAGGAGCTGCATCCCGAGCCCAGGAGATGTGCTAATGGAAATTCTGCTTTTTATTTACATATGTTGTTAGGTGGATTAAACAGGCCATGGAATTAATTTTCCTTTGTACCAAGCTGACTTTACATTCTGACCAAGCTGGTTTCTGTTGAGTTTGTGTCCCTCTGACCCATTAAAGACACGCAAGCATCTGACAACAGAGGGTCCTTTCAGAGCTCGCAGGTTTTTGCCCCTTCTGTTCCATGCCTCTGGCAGTATTTGTGTGGTATTTTTATTGAGACTTGATAGAAAATTGTCATTATTTCTTTGCGATGAAAGCCTCGCTTGATTTTTCCTTTTTCACTCCTTTTAACTTTTTTTCCCCCTTATATTGCTTACAGCTATTCTCCTTTCAAGTTAATAAACTTAATTTGTTTTAAAATTCCCTATGGAAGCGCACATCCAGCAAAACCTTGCTAGACATGTGAAAAAACTCATGAATGTGCTGCTTCATTAATTCTTTGGTGGCACTCTAATGCCACGGGGCTGAACTCCTAACGCCCAGCCTGCTCATGCTGGCCAACCTCAGTTTGTTTTCAGAACTGCTTACTGTTTCCATATGTGGTTTTGTTTAAGCACTCCTGGCTCTCGTGGTGGATGAGGTGGCTGGGTGATGGCTGCGTCCTGGTGCTGCCTGTGCTTCTCACAGTGTTAAATGTGTGCTATCGGAGAGGAAAGGCAGGATTTGTAAAGGAATCAGAATGGTGTCAACAACACATTTGCTTTCCAGGAGTGCTGCACGATGTGAGACTTCAGTGTCAGGCCTGGAGGAGCAGCACAGCGCAGGTGCAGCCCTGCGCCAGCCAGCCTCGTGCTTGCTGAGCAGCATTCCAGCACCGTGAGCTGCTCCAGCAGTGGAAGCTCACCTTCCTACAGCAGTGTAAATGTTTCTTTAAGGAGGAGTAACTTCTGGTCAACCAGCAGGGGCTTTGTGGAAGACTAACCTAGAAGAACGAGTTAGTATGGAGTAACTAGTTCTGTGACATTAGCCATTGACAGTGATGGCATGTTTAGCTCTTGCAGGTTTATTTTTTGGACAGGCCCTGGTATTTTGTTGAGCTTTTTTTTTGTTGTTGTTTTTGTTCTTAATCTGTGTACGAGTGGTTAGGATCCCGAATCTTAGATCTTAGCGAGACAGTCATTGTGGGTCTGTTGGTTTTTGGTTGACGGTTGTTTCTTTTTCCTTTCCCTGGAGTGTAGGTTTGGAGCGTGCAAATGGCAGAGAGCAGGCAGTGCACCTCACCTGGCCGTGGGTCTCACACCTCTGGTTTCATACATATGCACATGCTTTGTATTCCATCTACGCTTCAGTACTAGCAGGGCGAACACGATGTTTATGCTTTGTGAAAGGTTTTCTGGGATTGGGTTAGAGCTAAGCCCCGATGGGACTCCTTGTGCAGGAGTGTGGCACCTTTCCTTGAACAGCTCTGCTGCGGTTTGGATGGAAGCTGCTCACTGCAGTTGCTGGTGTGGAAATGAGCAGTGTGGAGGAAACACAGATTACAAATGCTGAACATGAAGCAAACAGGATGTTTTTGTCTTGCTGGCACTTCAGCCTGGTTGAGAGTAACTTTTCACTGTTGCTTTTAGCAGTCCTTGCTTTTTGGCTCGCGAGAGCTAAATGCTGATGCCATCCTGTGTTCGTATGTGTACAAATTCATGTTAATCTCTGTTAAGTTAAGTTAAAGAACTGAATTTAAAAGAAGTAATATGAGCACTAAGGTGCAAAATACATCACTTTTTAAAATTCTCCTAATGCCTTAAAACAACTTGTGACTATTACTTAAAGTGACTTCCATGAATATTTTGTTCTTTAGGTGATAGCTGCAGTACTTGTCTGTAACTTACAGTGTATGACCAAACCCTCATTCTCAAATAGGGATCAGCTCGGGGTGTGGCATGAGGTGCACGTCACAAGGACAGAGTGCAGCCAGGGCTTCTGGTTCACTCAGGTCTTTCCCTGCAGTCACCACACTTGTATTTGGTGGTTATTTTCATAGAAAAGCTTCACTGGCTTTGTAGTCAGTGCCCTTATTATCAGTAAGTCAGCCTTCTTATTCCTTAGTGCCTCCCCTGGAAGTCTAGGGCATGCTGGCATTCCTGCCAGGACATGTTTGGATACGGGGAGTGTGCTCTTGGTGTGCTGATTAAACAGGGGTGGGTTGGCAGCTGCTTGGTGTACGTTGCAGGTGGGTAGAACTGCTTCGGAACAGAATCCTACTGCATGAGCTGTATGCAGTGGTAGGGTAATTGCGCTGCCAGAGCTTGGATAGCTCTGCTAAAGCAAAGGCTGGATATAAAGATGGGAGATGCGGGAATGCGTGGAGAAAATTCAGGAATTCTAGTGCTCGTCATGAGACAGCTGCATGCTGGGCACATGCACATCTCTTTCTGGAAATATTGGCTGCTGGTTTTCTAGAAGGGTGCAACACTTGTAGGCAGTTGAATCCTAGGAAAGCTAGTGCTTTCCATCCTTTCCTCCCTCCCGAGCTGAAAAGCATACACAGTTACATCCTCAAGAACAGGTTTTCATCAGGGATATGATAGAGCTGGAGGCCTAGAAGAGGTATTTCACTGGTAGGGCTGGAAAGCTCACAGAGACCCTGACTGCAGCTTCAGTGTGAGCAGCTCCTGCAGTCAGCGCCTGCCGTCTGCTGGGCCAGGTAACAGCCAGACGTGTGCTGGGGCTGAGCACAGCTTCCCCTGCCTGTCTGCCATGAGCTGTGGCAGTACATCTTGTGTTAGAAGTAGGCACTTAGAGCAATGTAATTAATTCTGCTGCTGTTTAGAGAAGAAGCATAGCATCCTGTTTAGTTCACCCAGAAATCTGGGCTAGCTGCTGCTTTTGAACCAGTTACTAAAGGGTTTCTGCCTTTTTCTGGTTCTCTGCCAGCAGCCTGCACTGCGTCTTTTTGAAGCGAAGCTGCTGCTCCTTTCCTTTCTGCAAGCAGAGCACTTGCTGGTCGCCTTGCATTGGAAGTCTTCATTCATCCCTGTCTGTAGTGTGTCAGTATTTTGAGCTCTTGCATCCTTCCCTGGGAAAGTGAAGCAGTTTGACTAACCTGAGTCAGAAATCTGTTGCTGATAAGCCTTCTTCAGCTTTCTTGCTTAAAGGTCTGTGACTGGAGCACAAGGAAAAGGGAAGGAAACTGTGTTCAGCTGAAAGCAATTGCAACAGTAGTGTAGCAACAGGCAAAAGAAGCAGCTGCGTGAAGTTCCGTCCTTATGGAGGTGAGGACTTGTAAAGGAAAAGCTGCTGAAAATTATGTGGAAGCTGAGATGTTAGTGATGCAGAGATTGATCTAAAATCTTGTGGTGATGAGCAAAATAGGTTATTCCTAAGGAAAAGGTGACAGTCAGGTACCTGGCTTTGAGAGGCGTGATACTTAAACACTGCATTCATTAACTGGGAGAAGCTGTAAAATAGGCTATTTCAGCTCCTCCTCCTCCTGAACAGTGAGTTGGAAGGACAGTGTGTGAGGCATTCACATAGCTTTGTGCTGAGCAGTGAGGTGAAAAGAGTTGAAGTTCAGAGGGCATCGTGCAATTCGGTGTCTTGCAGAGAGGAGAGAGGGAACTGGCTCTAAACATGGCAAGCTCCTCTACTAGGAATAGAGTGTGCTTCTGGCTTTGTTTCCCTTAATTGGAATGGAACTGTGCAAGTTATAATTACTCTGGAAAAGCCACTCTCACAAAAGCAGTGGGATCTTCAAGGATCAGAAAAAAATTGAGGCTGACACATTGAGGTTGTTTTGGGGGAGCTGGTGGCATTGCTGTGTGCCTGGCTCAGCACTGGTACCTGGTGAGCATTCACAAGAGTGCAATTGAAATTTTCTGATTGTTCTGCTTTGACTGAAGATGGGTGAAGTCAAATGTTTATGTTACACCATTGCCAACCATCTGGAATAAAGCTAATGTAGTCTGTCCATAAGGCAGAGCTGGAATGCTTCGTAGACCTGTAAGTGATTTGTAGTGTGCTTGGCTTTAGTGAGAAAAAGACTCTATCTGGAGAGCACAACCTCCTGTTGTGTGTTCAAATGATCATAGCAACACCCTGACAGAACTCACCTACTAGTCACTGAGTGCACGATGTGCAGCGAGGCCCTTACATCTTTATGCAACAATGAGGTAAAGTTCTTTTACTTGTTCCCAGCTTTCTTGTTTAAGAATGCAGTGAGGTTTATCTTTCGGCTGAGAAGGGATTTCTGTTTTGCCAACTGTCTTTTTCTTCCTTCTCGCTGTCCTTGTCTGAAATGTAACTTGCAATAAGTATATTTTACAGTAGCGTACATAATGTTTTTATATAGAACAAGTGTAGCATAGTATGTCAGTTGTTCTTGTAGTAGGTAGAACTGATCTTCAGAAGGACTTCAGAATCATAGTGACTGTTTTATGAATGCAAGAATCCGATGCTTTCTTTTGCCATGGGAAGAAATAGGAAAATGAGTATTTGTCAAGTGTGTGTGTTTGTGCTTGCAAGAAGCATGGAAGTTGCTAATTCTTCTTCCCTGTCTTGTCAAATAGATCATCTAAAGTGGCTGGGTATTTGCAAAAGAAGACTTCAAAAGCGTACAGATACATAAGCTCTACATCAAGTTGAACGATGCGTTAGAGGAAGCTGAGCTGGCTGTACAGAGATTTCACGCTGAAGGATGAATAGTGAAGAAGAGTTCTATGATGCCGTTACGGGTGAGTGGGGGGCACAGTGCTAAAAAGGAGGAGGGAACAAAAGAAGCTCTGAACTGCATTGTGTGCGCTAAGGTACCAGTGATGTATAAGGGATAGAGAAGAAAATGTGCTTCTTGTGAAACTTGTAGTACCGTGTTCTGAAAAGAAGAAAGGCTCGGGCTAGACCTTGGAAATATGTATTTATTTAATATTAGATTTATTTTTTAAAGCTCAATGCTGGCTATTATTTTACCACTATAGTAGTTCTTTAGGGGCAGAGTCTTGCTTTCATTTCTCCATGAAACGCAGGTAATTATATAGCAGCTTGAGAAGTAATGCTTTTAAGGCCCTTTGAAAGGTGAAAATATCTTCTGGAGGTTATTTTCATTGTTATTCTATTTATTTTAATGGAAAACTTATTTCAAAGAATTGAAATAGAGAAATATTTCTCTACATCTGTACAGATTGCTGTAAAAGCATGCTTTCAGGATAGGGAGCTGAAGGGCTTTGCAATCCAGTGCTGTTTCTAGAAGAGCAAACAGGAATCACATTGCTCTGGAGCAGTGCATCAAATAGTGCTTTTCTTTGGTACTCCAAATTCCTCTGTAAATCAAAGTATTTACTGTAAAAAATAAATAAAAATCTTGAGAATGCAGTGAATTGTTTGGGTTCATCCTTGGTAATCTCGTAGTTTCAGGTGCTTAGGACTACTGTTGTGAATGTGTCAGGAATTCTCCAGTTTGAAAAGGTGAACAGAAATGCACATCTAAGTATGAGGTCTGTCTGACAGCTTCAGTGTTGGTGTGTTCCTTTGTTTCTGACTGGAGAAATGCATAGCTCAGAGTTTGAGTCCTCTTTGTTTGAGTAGTTAGGTTTTCCTTTCTTGAACCCCAAAAGGTTGATTTGCCCTACAAATGCTCAAGGAAGTAATGGCTTCAAAGTTATTGCGCATCAGGTGTGCTTTTGCACTCTTTGCTGGCTCTGCTCACAAGGGGGATGCTGTATGTCCATCTGAGAGTACTCCTTGTCCTGTCCCAAACTTATTCTTCCATAAGGAAGTGTGTGATGGGAGGAGAGAAGCTTCCAAGCAAAAGATCAGATGTCTTGATGTGCTCTTAGCACAGCCCTCTTCTGATGGACAGTTTTTTGTCTGCAGCAGGTGCTCCAGAAACTAAATGTGGTTGAACCTTTTTTCCCTTATATACATTGCCCTGCAGCACGCCCCACAGGTATTTGACTTAACTGGGGTGCTAAGTTTGGATAAGTTTGTTCCAGAGTCTTTTTCCCTTGAGACCACCTATAAAGACAGATGTTCCATCTCTTCCAGCTAGATGCTTTAGACCTTACTGTCCATTTGTTGGATTACTTGCGCACATATAGTAAAGTCTAGACCTTGTTCTTTGTATCTATGACTTCAGGTCATGCATAAATGTGATGCTAAGAACAACTGTTAATAATGTCTTTCTGCATTCTTCTGCTGGTGCCTGTAGCAGCTAAAAATGTACATTCAGTATCCCCAGGAGATTAAGCTCAGAATTGAGGTCCTTTCTGAGTCACAGTAAGCTTTTGCATTCTACAGTAAGAACTTCAGGATTTTGGGTTCCAAGTTTTGATGAAAAAAGCAAAATGCCCTTGGCGGACTCCTCAGCTTGTTGTTTCTGAGCATGCTCTCCATTCCTTAAGTCAGAGCAGTAGATGGGCGGAAGCCAACTTGAGACATGTGCTAGCTTTCCCTTAAATCTGTGACTGGGATGTGGCTACCAGGAACAAGCTCATTCTCCAGCTGTGTCTCATGTCCATACTGAAATGAAAACAGTGTGTATACCATGCTCTTCTCCACTTGCTTCCCTAATTGTCGTGGGCTCTGCATTCCTTGGTGGAAGTTGTGGTGTGTTCCCACAGCTTCCCTGATTTTAGTAATTTGGATGCTGTTGTTTCTGCCCTACAGATAGCAAACCAGGCTTAGCAGGGCAGTGAAGCTCCATGGAAGTTGTGCTTTAGAATTCTGCAGCAATCTTAGCCTACGTAATGTGTTCTCCCTTTTAAAATGTGTGTTCACTCCTTGAGAAGACCTCAACATTTCTGTAGTTATTACTTGATAACATCCACGTCTCAAGTAGACATCTGCCCTGTGGACCCCTGGGTTGTGGTGTGATGGATTTAATCTCTTAGGTTAAGAGGTTTCCTGCTTCTGACACTGTCCCCATCACATCCAGAAGTCATCTTCATGTGATGGCATTGCATGCTGTGTGGCTGGGAGTCATCCTCCTGGCAGGTGGTTTGACCCAACAATGTTTGATGATGAGTACGCCTGTAAATGTCCAGGATGGACTGTGCTGTGTAGCTGGTGAGTCAGTTTGGCTGGTGAAGAGTTTCCAGAGTGAAGTTGCTTTGTGTTCAGCGGTGATTGTCATTGCTGATTAGTTGGACACATGACATCCTTACTTCAGGACTGAGTACTTACTGTGAGCATCTCAGAGATGTGTGTGATGTCTCATTTCGTGGCAGCACAGCATTTGATTTTTCTCAAATGCAGGAGGAAGATTTCTCTGATACTGGGTCAGGAAACTTGGCAAATTCATTGATGAATTCAGATTCTTCAGAATCTTACGCCAGCACATGGCTTTGATCACTTTGCTCTGGCCCACATCACCTTGGGATGATTAATTCCACTTTGAATTTGTTAAAGGCTGTGCTGTTGACTTTTGTTGTGTCAGATCTTATCTTTCATTAATTCTGTCAGATGTCTTTTTGCCAAAGTGGTTTGTGGAAGGATTGGCACAGAACAGCAAAATGCTTGCTACAGTAAGTTAGTTACAGGGTAATCATTTATTTTTGACAAGCTTGAGTAGCTTTTGTTTTACTTTTTTACACATTAACCTGCAGTTCTATGGAAGCCTGTTCAGTGTCTGTGAGGTTAATCTGGTGCAGTCTATTTGAGAGCAGGTTGTCATTCTTTTCCTACTGCTTGGCTCTTGTTCATTGTAAACTGCTGCTTCCTTCTGGGGAGGAGCAAGTGAGGTACCTGCTGCCAAATGTATATATTTTCATCATGTTTGGATTGAATCAGCAGATTGTGCCCCAGTATTGAAGTACTGCAGATGTTGTGAAGGCCCAGCCTGCCTCCTGTTGGAAGCAGCACGATACGGCCATGTAGTGTGAAGACTGACTTGTTTGGGAAAGTGGAGAAAGAGTAATTTCTGGGTGAGGAAAAGTGACCTCTTATTTCACCCACTCTGCACACTTCCAGCATTTTTATCCCAACTTTGAAGGAACCTTTTTAGGTATGGAGGTTCTCACCACTTTGCTATTTTGATTCTCTCTCTGTCTTGAGTGACAAACCTTAATGAGCATCTGAGGAAGCTGCTTACTGTATGAAAGGGCAGTCTTGTGTCTCCGTGTGTACGGTGTACTCACTATAGTGCCACTCTGCTCCCTCATAGCTGGATGTGTAACATGGCTTAGTGGGCTGGTTTCATCCCCAGGATGGGGAAGAAGAGGACTGTGAAAACTAGAGCTGCTGGCAAGTCATTTTTCTTTAAGTTCTTGAAATAAATTAGCATTGGTAACCAGTGTTTATCTGACTTTGATAACTGAAGACTTTAAAAGCTTGGTTTTACCCTTGGCACGTAGAAGCTGGGACTTTTGATTTAGTTAATTTTTGATTCAGTTAGTTTTTGAAGCTTTGTTTCAGTACAAAAACTGGCCTGCATTGAAGCTCAGATACTCAGTTTTGCAAGTTCAAAGCTTTAATGGCAGCTTGAAAGACTTGGAACTTAGAATGTAACAGAACATTTCAGTAAATATTCCAAGTCAGTGTTTCCTCTGTGAAGAACATCATCTTCTCAGAACTGTAATATTTAGAGTTTCATTGAGAAGCAGCTTTCTGCTTGGGCTTGTAGCAGACAAGCCAGCTGTTGTTGAAGATTGAAAGCATAGTAGAAAGCCTTGTGTTTTAACTCATCAAAATGCCCATTAAATGTGATGATGTTCCATATGCTGTGTGTGCCTGATCAGCTTTCTGGCTGAGGGCAGGTTTGCCCGAAAGCCCATATGTTTTTCCCCACTTCATTAGTCAAAGTTATTTCTTTATAGTCTATGGTATTTGCTTTCTCCATCTCCTTGTACCATAACGGGTTCCTAAAAAAGCTAATACGTGATTAGAAATGCCATTTAAAAACGACAGCTATTCTTCTGTTGTGGGTTGACTGGAGATAGACAGGTGTTGCTTTTCTTTTAACAGCAGGTGTCTCAGATGAATCTTCATTTCCATTACCTGGTTATATATAACTATCATATTTTCCAGTTAAGTACTGAGACCTGCTAAGGTGTCATTATTGCTCTATAATTACATGCTTGTAACATCAAAATGTAGGAGAGGGTTTAATAAGCCACGTCACCCTTTACATCTGCGTTTTTAACAAAGTGAGTGCCAGAAGATCGTTGTTTTACTTGCTCTAAAACTGAAATAACCTTTGTCAAAACTAATTTCTTTACTCTGTTAGGGCATTTACATGCTTTGTAACGCCTGGGATTCTTTCTGCATCCATAGCTGAACTTCAGAATTGGCTGCACCTAGTTGTGATAGTAACTGTCAGCACAGAAGAGTGCTTGCCTCGATGGTAATAACTGGAATGAAAGGAATATGAACATAAATGGAAAAGTAATAATAATAATAAAAGTCCATCATTAATCTCCAAGTTAAACAATGTCTCCCTCAAAATATTCTGTCATTTTTCTCCTTTCTAGGCCTATCCCTCACCAGTACTTTGTTTTCCTAACACTTCTATGGAATGTTCGAACTACTTCTAGGCTTCTGTTTGTCCTTACACATATTGAAATCTTCTTTGTGAAACTTTCCTCCAAGTAGCTCTGCTGGCTGCAGAACCAAAAAGGAAGCCTATTCTGCTCCATTTTTGGTGATGTTGTCCTTACCTAATCTCGTGTTAATCTCTTAAAGGATGAGGTTAAATTGCATGCAGCCTGTCTTACAGTGTAGGCTTTCAGTGGTTTTTTGGGGAGACCAATGGAGGAGTAGGTATGACCTAATGCTATCATCTTATCATGTTGTTTTTGTCTGGAGCGATGCCTGTTTGTTTTGTGTGCTTCAGCACTGCAGGTTCAGCAGTTGAAGACTTTTGTTCTGGTGTGTTTGGGTTCTTACGTGTGAAGTTTGCACACATGGATGGCAAAAAAGTTAGATATCCTATACTGCTGTTGCTGGAGTAATATGGATGTTTGCCACTAGGCTGTGAAATGGGCAGTTTTTCCTCCTTAACTGCTCTGTATCTGATGGTGTGAGTAGGCTAAGTTAATTTTGTTAAGGTCTTTAAGAAAAACTACGTAGCTAAACAAAACTGTTGTAATCACACCACAGCTCTAATGAAGAGGCAATGGAGCTAATATGATTAGGAGCTGTTGAAGAGCTTGTAAGATTTTAAATTGGTTTGATATTCGGCAGCATGAAAAAATAGATAAGAATGCCTGATTCTAATGCGACACTTAGCTCTAAATAGTCTCGGGAATTTGGTCACTTGATAAAAGTTCTTCACTCTGATGTTTTTTAGAATAAAATAGCCCTGTGTAAGTGTGCTTACGCTGTGAGAGTTATAAAATGTGAGTGGCACTCTGTGGCATAATAAGATTCCTAAGAAAGTTGTTGCTTTGTGTGGTTTTTTTTCCATACAGGCTTTGATTCTGACAATTCTTCAGGAGAGTTTTCAGAAGCAAATCATAAAGTTGCAGAAATGCTTGATCTAGATCCTCACCAAAGCAATAGGACTGAAAAGCATAATGGAGAGACAGAAATTCAAGAAAATGGAATTAAGAGACACAGGTAATTGCACAGTACTATGTAGGAAATGGGAAATGACTGTGCTGGCTCATGATCTTTTGGGGTATTGCTGTTCTCGCCAAGGAGGAGGCTGTTTCTCTGAAACTGAATGCACGTTTCACTTGTCTGCTTCCAGTGTGAAGTGGAAATTAATGCTTCGTTTCCTTTATTAAGTACTTTGGTACCTGTAAATTAAAATACATTTTTGTTTAAGGAGCATATAGTGACAGATTTGTTGTTGTTGTTTTTTTTTTTTTTCCAATTACAGGACATCATTACCTGCCCCGATGTTTTCTAGAAGTGATTTTAGTGTGTGGAGCATATTAAAAAAATGCATTGGACTGGTAAGTTAGCCTAGATTAAATATGCTGATATTATGTTTTCTGATTTTTGACTCATTAATCGTATTGCTTAAAACTTGCACACAGAATATACCTGCTGCGTTTTGCATTTTCCCTGCAAGGAACATAATCTTACACTGCACCTCTGTTGCCTCGCTCACTTTAGCTGTTGGAGCATGTGAGTTGGCGTTTCTAGCACTGTCCTATAAGAGCTGTGCTGAAGTCATTAACAGTATAGTTAATTATGCTTTGATTAACACAACATTGTCTCCTTTGTTGTTGTTGTTGTTTTTTTGTTGGTGGTTTTAGACATTCATATCTTCTCTAGATCTGCCAGCGCAGTACTTAGTGAATGCAACAGACAGGTCAGTGAGTTACTTTGCCAACTTAGCTTATGTCATCTAAGAGAGAGAAATGTACTATCAAAACTCCTTTGGTTAGGATGAATGTCATATTTTCTAGAACAATTTGCCTGACCAAATCAGGTTAGCTAGGAGTGACTTTTCCTTACTGCCTGTGACAGTGTGGAGAAACTGTTGTGTTAACTATCTGATGGCATTCTCTGCTCCACTAAATTGTAAGCACATAAAAGATGGAAGTGCTCAGTCATTAGTGCAGCTGTTTTAATAAACAACCGGATTTGATGGCACGCAGTAAAAGATGTGGGGAGCTGGAAATCTGTGTGAGCTTTGTGTCTGCCTTGTATCGACATGGGACACGAGAAACATACTGATGCAAATAACATGGTTTTAATAAAGCCACTAATGTATGTTAGAGCAATTCAAATAGTATTCTTTCTGTAACTGTTCCTCCTAAAAAACAATTTATGACTCCTGAAGTAAAATAGTTAGATTTTATGCACGCAGATATGTGAGGATCTCAAAGAAATGTGTGGTACTTAAATACCTGTAATGAGCTGGTTGGGGCATCATTTCCATTATTTACAGTAACTTTAATGTCTTGTCTTTTATGTAGAACACACAGTAGAAGGTAAGTTTTTTCTTGAATTTACTGGGTTAAGGATCAATTTTTAAAGCTGTTTTCATTCTTTCTGATCCCTCGTAGAGTTCTGCAGTGCTGCTATCCCCTTTCAGCTCCAGCAGTTCTGCTACAGACTTGCAGCATTCTTCAAAAGACATTCTACAACTCAGCTAACCCACAGCTTACTTCCAGAATTCTTAGTTTTGTCAGTTGATAACATAGTGTTCCAAGATGTTAACTTGTCCTTTTGTTACCTAGGAGTTGTCTAAGATTACAATGCCCATTGTCTTCAACGAGCCATTGAGTTTCCTCCAACGGATAACTGAATATATGGAACACATATACCTCATTAATAAGGCTTGTAGTCATGCAGACCCCTTGGAAAGAATGCAGGCAAGTCCCAGCTACCAGCTTCTTGTTAGTTCAGAAGTGGTTTCTCTCTCTCAAGGGTCTTTCATATTAATGCAGACTTTCTTTTGAGTGCATTTCTTCCTCTGGTGCTGTTGTAAGAGTACCCATGTTTGTCTGTCTAGAGCAATTTCTTGTTAAATAGTGGTTGACATGAGTTACATGTGATGCTTTTCTACTTGATACTTTGCACAAAGTCTTCAGCGGGGGAGTGCAACAACTGACCCTTCCCAAGGCCCTCAGCCTGTTCAGGACTGTTTTAGCTGTGACTCTTTGGTATTTATGTGTTGTAAAGATGAGAACTTGGCTTTAAATCACCTTAAAATAAAGTTGTTTTGTGCCCTGGTTGACACAAAGGCTTCTGAGCTTTCCAAAATAGGTCACAAGCATTAATTTGATTTGTTGAGTAGCTCCATGATTTCTAGAGGTAAGAGAGAAGCATGGAACAGAGTATAACCTAGCAAAATTTACTACAGAAAGTGACTCCTTTTGGAATGATGTGTTTATTAACTGCTTTTATTTTCCTACTTCTGTATTATATTCCATGGGTTGCCAGTATTTGGCCTTAAGCAATATATACACCTTTCTTTTTGGAAGAATAATATAACAGTGTGTTCTTATTTCCTTACAGGCTGTAGCTGCTTTTGCAGTTTCTGCTGTAGCTTCTCAGTGGGAGAGAACTGGCAAACCATTTAATCCACTGTTAGGAGAAACCTATGAATTAACAAGGTAATAATTAAATTGGGATCTGAGGCTCTTTGTGTGAGCAGACTGTCACACTAGCTTAGTTGTTCATTCACCAAAGCAAACAGAAAACTACTAAAATCTGTCCAGTACTTTTCTGAGTTTAGCTAAAATTATTTTCTCCAAACTAACATAAAATGTTTGAGAGGTTTTTATAGAAGCAGTCTTACTTCTGTGTTTATGCAGGGTATTCTTAGAATTGTTCAGAGAAAAAATGGTCTAAGTTCTGCTGAAGACACCCAAACAGAGACTATTAACTAATTTTTAAGAGTGTTGTGCTTACAGTATCAGATAGATAAGTTAGTTTGAGAGGCTTTCAGCTTGCTGCAATGGGAGATATATAAGTTACAGAGAAAATTTTCCAGTCAGTCTTTCTACTGCTGCCCAAGGAATTGCAGTGTTTTCAAGAGTTATTCCAGTTGAACTTCTTCAGATGCTTTTCTAGGTAGAAAGTCACTTGGGTATTTGAATTGAGATTGTTTCTGGATATAAACAGTTGTTTAAAAAGTATTCAGGCTATTGCTTTCATTTTATTCATTTTATTCATTGTAAATGTGTCATGGGCCTAGAGAAGGGAAAGTATCACCTTCAGAGTAATGTAAAAATCCTTCAAAACAAATGGAAGCATCAAGTTATGTTTTTTTTCCTGTAACATTAAAAGTTGATTAAGTGTTTAATGCTCTTTCTTGTGTTGATAGGGAGGATTTAGGATTTAGGTTTATATCTGAGCAAGTCAGCCACCACCCACCTATTAGTGCATTTTATTCTGAAGGCCTCAATAACGACTTTATTTTTCACGGATCAATCTACCCCAAATTAAAATTCTGGGGAAAGAGTATAGAAGCGGAGCCACGGGGAACAATTACTTTGGAGCTTCTAAAGTGAGTATGAGAAGCAAATGCCTTTTATGTTTGCATGTTTGTGTGAAAAGAGCTGTTGCTTCAGAATAACCTCTTTATGCGATGGCAGAATGCGAGAAGCTTGTCAGGATTTCTGTCACCTTCCAGTGAAATCATCAGTGCCTTTCCATATTACTCCTAATCAGTTATGTCTCAAATTATGTGGCTGTCCACAAGCCGGTTTGTGCCAGGCATTCTGCAGTTGAACACTTAAAAGGTGCTTTTCCAAAAGCTTTCCTCAGGCCTAACTTTGAGGTTGCTTTAAAATATCTTCTGAAGATAGGCATTCATGTAGAAAGAAAGTAGACATTTGGTCTTAATAAAGAGGTAGCATGACTGCCATATCAAGCATTGACTGTTCCTGTAGTTTCTTTTGAAAGTACAGTTTGTTTGTCAAGCTGCTGACATCTGATCTTCCAAAGCTTGGTCTTAGATGTACATGGTGATGTAAATAGAGGAATTTTCCTCTGGATATAGAAATGACTTTGAAAACTAGTGTAGAATGCAGACTTGGCAGAAATGTGTGTTGGCAGAGAGAGAGCCTTCCTGTAGAATTAGGATTCTTGCTCTGCCTAATCAAATCACAGTACGGATTTAAATTGCAGTGTAAATGACTAAAGCCTTTGGTTTAAACATTTGCATCAGGGTAGCAGCAGAAGCTGAGCTCAGATTTTGAGCTCCTTAATGTTGTGATTCATACCAGTCTGTTGGTTTGAGAAGTCTGAGAGTTATTCTGGCCCAGACTTAAGTTTAGGGAACAACATCATCAATCAGCACTAAGTGCTGCGTTTATGTTTCCTCTGACTGTGTTTTCTGTCTTAGAAAGCACGATTCTTCCCCACTTTTCCAGCACAAATAAATGTCTCAATTCATCTTCACGGGGCATGAGTGTCTTCTGTTATATTTTATGCTCCACAGGTTTTGCTGTCAATAAGTTCATGAATAAAAACATATACTAAGGCTGGGGGGATGGTGGGTGTTTTTTTTCTCCACTTGAAGAGCAGTCATTATTCTGAAGTACACTTGAATATAGTTTGCTGTGGAAAATTGTCAGACTTTGTTAATCTGTTTTTTCTCTGTGCTGGAAACTGACAGCTGGAAATATTCAGTATGTTTGTTTGCTCCATACTTAATGGAAATAGGAGCACAAGGCATTTGTTACAGAGGATGCTGCTTATTTCTGCTCTTTTATTTTTTGGTATTAAAGTGGAGTTTGCATGCTTTTCTAATGTGGATTGATTGCTAGCCAGATTGAGTTATAAGAAAACCTAACCAAACTGTCCAGGTCATCATACAGGTTTACAAGAAAGTGCTTTAGGAAGAAGCCCGCAGTGCTGCTGCGGTAGCTGAGTAGAAGGCAGTGTTAGGCTTTGTCAGTCCAGTTCTCATCTGAGTGTTATTTTCTATCACAGGCAACTATAAAAGCTCATGTTACTGAGCTGGAGTTTGTAATGAAACACGCAGCAACAGTAAAACTTGCTAATTTAACCCTTTAATAAGGAAGAAAAGGAAAGGGCCTATCGCGTTATTAACTTGCACTCATGTTTACATGTAGCACATCGTTGGCTTACAAAGAAAAGTCTGTTTCTTTTCTGTTTTGAAGTTAGCTGCTGGCTCTTCATGGGAGCAGTAAATATTTTGTCCTGCTGCAAATAGAGTTACAACAGGCTTACATTCCATTGCAAGCTCAAGAAACAGTTTTCTTTTTCTGTTTTCTTTACAGACATAATGAAGCTTACACATGGACAAATCCAACCTGTTGTGTACATAATGTAATTATTGGTAAACTGTGGCTAGAACAATATGGAACAGTAGAAATTGTGAATCACAGGTAATGCTAATCATGGGGGTCCTTTTCACTTGTGTTACAAAGCAGATACTTTCCTGGGATGCACACCTTTAATGTTTGTAGGCCCAGGGTGTTTTTATCCCATCTTCTGACAAATGCGAGCTATTCAATGGGATGAGCTTAGTATCATAATAATGTAAATGAAAAGGCAAATGAAGAATGACTTATGGGCTACAAAGCTTTTACGTTTGTGAGTTACCTATTCAAATTCAGCTTTATTGACAGAGAACAGAAATTAAATATAACTCCAGAACCATTAAATGGGATAATTGATGTAGGCTTGCTGTAGGCTTCCATCAGCTTGATTTTCATTTGGCTCTCTTTTAATTTTGGTAATAGAAAATGTATTAAATTAAGAGTACAGCGCAGATAAATGACTGTAGAGTAATAGTATAGTGTGAACATAGAGCATGTCAATTGCTCTGCCAACTGCCTATAAAAAAGCTTTTTACTTTACATAAAATAAAGGAGAAAATAATCTCCTGTAAAATAGGAGAATTTTTTATGAAAACTTTTTTATTACAGAAGAATGCAGCACCTGTAATGCAGCACCTGACTTTCTGTGAATAGATTGAAGCTTTATTCCAACAGGCTGCTGTGCTGATATTTCCATCTCATCAAATCTACGTTTGTCTCTTAAATTCACACCTGCAACCCAGGATGGCCTCTGTGTGCTTTGTGCTTAATACAGAAACAGGGCCACGTACCTCACTGTGATAACTCTACTGGGATAATAAACCATAGTTAAAGAAAAATTATGATATCAATGATTACCTCTCATTACTTACATGAAAAAAAGCTAAAATAAGGTGCAGGTAAGGTGGGGTGGGGGGAAGGGATCTTATTAATGTGTTCAGGGGCTCACTTCCTGAAGTACGTACTTGAAATTTCCTCTACAGTACTGGAGATAAATGTGTCCTTAATTTTAAACCGTGTGGGCTGTTTGGAAAAGAGCTTCACAGAGTGGAGGGATACATCCAGGACAAAAAGTAAGTGCTATGTCTGTTGGCCTCTCTGTTTCTGAGTATTGTGGTATTGCTTTAGTGCCGATGTGGTGACCATAAGTGATGTGAGTGCAAAGTTGCAGAGTTTACAACCATTTGCATTCCCTGTGTCAGTATTAAATTCCTTAGTTGGGATGAGGATTTTAAGCAGTACTAGGAAAAACTCCCCAGTCCAGTCACTTGAAATAAAGGTATCCAGGGAAATCAAAGAGTAGTTGAATCTGATTTCACTGTTGCACAGTTGCAATTCCAGTCTTCAGCTTAAAATAATGAGAATGCAGTTATTGAAAGTATTTAATCAAGCCCGAGGCTGTTATGTGACTCTTGGGGTCTGTACTGTAAGCTGCTGGCTTTGCTGTGCCCACACTCCTTTCAACAAATGCAAAAGGTATGTGATTAAGTCATGAGAATGTGTTCTGCAGGACTGAGTACCAGACAGACTAGTTGAAGGTGAATCAATTTCTTTGCATCAATCTAGTACCCGGATTCTAAGAAATCTGCAAAGAAACAAAGCGGAAACAGGGTAGGAAGCTGTGTATTTAATGCAGACCAGGATGTGAATGACTTGGCTTAGAAGGCCTGATGGGAAGCAAAAGCTAACTCTCCTTTGCTCTTTCTGCAGCAGAAAGAAGCTGTGTGTCATCTACGGCAAATGGACAGAATGCTTGTGGTGCACGGATCCCACTACGTATGAGACTTATAAAAAGAATGAGAAGAGAGGTGGTGAACAAAAGAAATTGAAGTCGGTAAGATTAAGGGTCCTTTAGGGAGTAAAAATGCTGAAATACATAAAATAAGAGGAAATCATCTTCTTTTCAGAAGTGGTCAGGTGGTGGTGCATGGAGGGTTATAACGGTTCATCTTTTGGTAGGGGTGTGAGGTAGGCAGCTTCATGAGAAGGTGTTGCACTTTGAAATTATGTTGGCTTTAATGAGAGCTGCTGGTATTTGAGAACTTAAAGAAATGGTGTTTGCTAGAGACTTGTCAGAGGTGTCGTCGTATATCAGCTCCCAAGCCTTTTCTTCAACAAAGAAGGTGGCTATACTGCCACTTCTAGATGTGAAAATATCTGAATGTAAGCATTTAAAAAGAAAATTCCCTAAGGACCATGTTCAAGTCATTTATGCCTTTTTGGGTGATGCAGCCTTTTCGAATTTCTGATGCAGACAGCCTTTAAAGCAGGGGGGTCTGGAAACTTGTGGATTTTTTTCATCACATGTAGTCTGGATCAGATAAGTTACTGCCAAAGCCTCAGGGTTATATGGAAAATGCAAAATGTTATATGATGCAGAGCACTGTTGTGTTTTCCAGTATCAACGGAAGTCTTGTGGGCTCTGGTTGCTTGTACAAAATGAGAATGATGAGCTAAAGTTGAGAGTGATGAGCTTCTGCTTAGGAAACTCAGTCTTTCTTTTAAATACTCACATGATAGGAATCCAGAGCAACAACAGGCCTTGTTTTTTGCCTCTGGATTCTGTCATGGTGCAGGCTTGTATTTTGACTTTTTTTAAATAATAAGATGTTGTTCATCTTAAGAAAGACAACTCCTTCCTTCCTTCCTTCCTGTGGAGTTTATATTTAGAGGGGGAACTGTTTCGAAGAGCACGAACGAGGCACATCTGAGGAGGCAGAAGGAAAATAGGAGAACTGACATTCCAACAGTAGAGTGATATTGCCTCTCCCATTCTGGTGGTTGTGCTTTCAGGTGATTTCTCATGTTGAAATCCTCTGAACTTTTACAACGCAGCTGTGTCCTGAGACAGATTTTCCTGTGGTTCAGGCTGATGATAGGAACCAAGCATGCAGAAAGTAGGTTTTCAGGTAGTCAAGGGAAGCTGTCAAGCAATCTGTGGTCTGTCCAGTTCAAGTGGATTAAACAGTATCTGGCACTATAGTCGGTGTTGTTTGGCTTAATCCTGTGTAGAGATAATGCTTGACATGTATGTGTTCTGCTTGCCTTTCAGCTGTATGAGGAAGATGTTTTCTGCTGTGCTTGTGCTGTGTGTAGCCTCTTTCTTTCCTCTGACTGCTTGCAGAACCAGATTGTATTTTCTTCCTAAAATAGATAAAGCCAGAACAAAAGTGATTGAGGTCTGTGAGCAGTGGAATAAAAATAGTGAGGTGATGAAATAAAAATCTTCATCCTGTTTTCTACCCTCAAGTAGAATTCAGAAATTACAGTCCAGCTCTATGAGATTGCTGCTGCTAACATACATGCAGTAGCACTGAGAATGGGAATGCTGGCCAGACCCTTGGGAAATACTAGTTTCTTTTAAGAGTAGTTGCTGAATTCTTATTGCAACTTAGACAGCACGTGCATTAATGTATATAAACCGATGTGGAGCTTGACTCTTAATGTGAAAAGGTGGCATGTTTTAGTTGAAATAAAATTGATGAACTCATACGCTACTTAATTCCTCATTAATTAAATCAACTAGGTGCTTTTGCAAGTGACAAAGCAGTCAGTACCCAAAAGGCAAGCATGTGCTGTTTATCTTTCTTATGCCGTTACAGAAACTAGTTTAAACTGCAGTCTTGACTCATCTGAACCTGAGGAAGTAATGGTGTTATCTCTGTTTCAGAGTGAAGATGTTATAAAATCAGAAAATGATGAGGCTGACGATATGCCAGAAGTTCAAGACACCGTGCAGTTTATACCAGGCAGTAAATTGCTTTGGAGAATAAATTGTAGGCCACCCAACTCATCACAGGTAACTGTTTCAATCAATGTGTATGTTCCCATCGCTAGTGACTCATCCCAGGGAACATGAATAATGTGGAAGGGAAAGCCCTATTGAAAGTGTCTGTCCTTAGTGTGCTTCTTGACAGGTTCTGGCAGTCAGCAAAATCAAACTGCAGCAAGCTATCTGCTTCATTCCTGTGCTGAAAGGAGCACTCCTGTGTCAGAGTTGATTGAATGTGTGGTCTATCTGCAGCTGCTCCATTGTGTGGTCTGTGAGATCATTGCACTGGGAATGGCTGAAATATGGATGTGTGATCCCCACTGCTAACCCTGCCATTGGAAGGCAGGCTTCCAAAAATGCAGTCACTGGGCATCTGGATATTAACCTAAGTTAACGTCCTCTGAAATTAATGATGAAAACATGCATGCTTTCCTGGGACAAATGACTTGTTTTCTTAGTTTTAGATGTGTTTACTTTTTTTCTTTATAAAGAAAAATCATGGTGTTAAACATCAGATATAGAGGAAATACGTTTCTATCTTCTGAAGCAGACCGATGTGATTTCCAAGTTGCTCCTCCCTCCCCTTAAAAAAAAAAAAGTCTGTTTGGAATGAGCCTGTCTTGCTTTCAGGCTGGCCAATGGAAGAGGGTTTGACTCAGTAGTTTCTGGTAGAAGCTTTGTTGTATCCTTTTAGTATAGGGAACCTATTGCCACTTTGCCAAAGTAACACGTGTATTGTCTACAATTTGCCTTCAAGATGTACAATTTCACCAGTTTTGCTGTGAGTCTCAATGAGCTAGAGAAGGGCATGGAAGCAATATTAGCTCCCACTGACTGTCGGCTACGTCCAGACATCAGAAACATGGAAAATGGAAACATGGGTATGTGTTTTCACATTAGTAAAATCTGAGAGGGATAACTGAATGGGGGTTGTTTGCTGTTGGAATGCTGTCTTCAGTTTCTCATTCTCAAAGCAGCGTTAACATCTTTTCATCATGATCATGCTTTTGTACAGTATAGTGCCTGTTTCCTCCTTGAATAGCCTGGGAGAGCAAGTGTGTCCCAGGCGGATCCCAAGACTGCTATCCTCTGTTAGAGGACATCTGCATGTTTGTTAACTTGGGGATGCTGGCAGACATGTTCTCTTGCTCTGGTGTTTATCAGATAGTGGGGGGGGGGGGGGGGAAAACCACACTGTTATATTCAATCTAAGTTTTTTCCTACTGTCTGGGTGGATAAAACTCTAAAACTCTGTAATTTTACTGTGTACCCTATTTGCAGTCACAGCGTTTCTGGTATGACAGTTTTAGTTCTGTCACCTGCAGTTGTCATTGTTGAGTAGATTGTGTCCAGCGAACGCTTTCTCTCATTTGAATGAGCTGTGTTTTATTTCTTTGCAGTCTTTTCCCAGTTTTCTGCATTTTTATTTCCATTTTGCTAAATAACTCTTCTTGTTGAAATGTTTGCTAGATGTGGCTAGTAAAGAAAAAGAGAGACTAGAAGAGAAACAAAGAGCTGCTCGCAAGGAGCGTGCCAAGGATGAAGTGGAGTGGCAGACACGGTAAGCAGCAGGAAGCTGGGCATTTATGTAATGCTTTGAAAGGTGCTGTTTTACTGCCTGAAATGCTTTTACTGAAGACAACGTGTGTTTGATTTCCTGCATGACAGCACAATTTGTAGTATTTTGTAGTAATCTGTTGGGTCAACTCTTAAATAATGGAGCTGGGAAACCAAATTGCTGATAATCTTGTGCTAGAGAAGTTATTTTTATAATAAATGCTGAAACCTGTCATAAATAACTGGTAATGCTGTTCTTTTGATTTTGTTTTAAGCCCACAGAACCCTTGTGGTTGTTTTTTTTTTCCCATAGACTGAATAAAACGTTAAATCCCATCTCCTCCCATAGCCAATTCCTGTCCAACTTTTGGCAGTTGAGTAGCATGTGGTGGCCCCTTAAGACCTTTTACTTTCCAACTTCTAGAACTTCTTGGATGGTTACTTCAGAAACTGCTTTTAAAAACTCTTACAAAGTAAAAAATAATCATATGTAATCAATATGTGATCAAAAGTGTCAGTGCTATTTTTATTTGGAATAAGACAGCAATTTCAAAATGCATTTCGTGCTCTTTCCTGACTTCATGCAAAAAAGAACGAATGGTAAAACAGTGACCCCTATGCAGGAAGCTTAATGCCTTGTTCTTCATGCTCAGAATACTGGCAGGGGCTCCCTCTCTCCCCCTCCAATAAGAAATATCAGTGTCTTTCAACAGTGTTCTTGGGAAAGAAGCAAAGTTGTGGGTTTTTTGTTCACCCTCCTAACTGTTATTTTTTCTTCTGTTTTTTTCTCCAGGTGGTTTCATCAAGGCACTAACCCATACACTGGGACTTCAGATTGGCTGTACTCAGGTGGCTATTTTGATAGAAATTTCTCAGACTGTCCGGACATATATTGAAATAACAGAACCAATAGCTCATCTCATCTGGACATCTAGTTACTAGATTTCATTGTAAGCCAGTTAGTCTGGTTTGGTGGGTAACAAAACTCAGCTTTTCTAAGTAAATCCTAACAAAACATCTATCAGTCAACAATCAAGGGTTTAACGATCACTAATGTTGGATTGCCAAATATTTAAACACTGTTGCATTCTTTTCATAAAGCTACATCTGAAATCATCGTATTTTCACTAATTTTTAAAGGGACCTTTGGATCTCCATTTTTTTTCCCCCTAGTTTTTGTCAGGAAGGTATGCTGTATCTGGTAGAGCTCATAACATCCTTGAAAACTATGTAACTTTAAGAAAATAGAGATAATATCATCTTTAGAGTAGTGAGGAATCTAAGTTTTTTGGAACTTGGAGCAAGGATGAAAAGTCCATAAGGTACGAACATGATCAAATCCAGTACTGTGGATATTTCCCATGAAGAGATGCATGTGAAACTTTCATACAGTATGTAGCACTATGTGGGGATTGGAGCTCCTCGCCCCTCTCTCTCAATATGACTCAATAATTCAGAGACATTGAGAAACAAAAAACAACTTTAGCTTCTCAAGCTGTAGTCGTCTGTTACAAAGTCTTCACAATTTCTGGTCACTGTGAGCATTAAACTATATACCTGTGATAAAAATACATAAAACATATGTTAAGAGCAAGGTGCATTAAACGATGTGTGCTTTTTCTGAAGTCAGATGCTGTTCTTAAAGTATGAGAAACTTCAGAAGCAATTGCAGGAATGCAGAGGTGGTTACAATGTAAAATATATTGCTTGCTACCACTTGGAGGCTTAGATCTTCTGCACTACTTTTGGCAGCTTTGGCACTAAATACGCTTCTAGACTAAACTTTTATTTGGAAGCACCTGGTATGTATATCCACACAGATCTCATATTTCTGGGATGTTTTTGTTTGCATGTTTTCCATTATTAGGTCATGTCTGTTTTGTATGATGTGAAAGAGCAGAATTAATTCCAAGCTGCGGCGTAGTTACCTATTACATGTTTTCTGTGAGCATGTGATGTCATGAAAGTGGAATTTTTTTTTGTTCCATATAATGTCAAAGCCATATAGTGGAAATGATTGAACTGCAGATCAATTACTGAACTGATATATTAATTTCCTGTCAAAGTGATACACTTTTGGTGAGGAGAGAGGGAAGGGAGCCTTGAAAAATTAGGTCTAGTAGTTAAAACTAATCCTAAGGCTGCTTGGTTTTGGTCCTTTTTAATGAAAACTTTTGAGTAACTAGGCAAAAAAGGCAAATGGCTACACTGCATTTAGGCTTACAGTGATTCAGAGATGGCTGGTGCCAACCACCAGCACCGTGAGGAGTTTGTGGGAGAATTGATCCAACTGATGCCTAAATACATTCATGGTTTCATCTGAAGAGCAGATTGTGCTTCTATCCCAGTGATTGGATAAAAAAGCAAAAGAAAGTTTACGTACTCAGAGAGATTTTTGTATCAAATTATGCATCACGTGATTGGACTAACGCTAATTTGGGGGATTTAGTTGTCTTCTGCATTGGAAAACTGAGACAAATGGTAAAAAATTCCAGGCAATAAAAGGGCCTAACCTGAAATGTGCTCATGGCAATGTTATTTGTTGCCAGAAATCATACTTTGCTGGTTTTCTTTACACACAAACGAAACACGGTAATATGGCTCAGAGAGCAGATTTATATTTGTTTCTAATAAATGCTTAGATGCTTGACTTTTAAAAAGACCGTGCTGGTCAGTATGGGAGAGCATAGAGTCTTTTTATAAAGATGAACTTTAATTACTGTTCCAGGTATTGGAATGCTCCTTGCAGATTTTCTGCTTGCTGACTGTGGAACCATTCTTACTGGATGAGGATTGAAAAGATTCACAGGCTAAGCCAGTTTAACATCTCACAGGAGATTAAAACTTGCTTAAGCTAAATTATACGTTTAAGGTTGGAGTGCTCTTCAAAAACATATGAATAGAACGGAAAAAATGCAGAGTAATTGGTAAAGAAATACTCTGTTTTTAAGAAGGAACGGACAGGTTAGCATCCCTCTCCTCTTGAATTGGAATTTTAATTCAAAGACCCTTTTCATGATGCAAAAACAGAATTATACCATGTTTGTTTGAAACTTCAGTTTAGGAATTTCATGTAATTTAAAAACAAATTGGCAACTTCTTTAAAAATAAGAGTTAGTTACGTCTTTAGCCCATTCTCCCCACTCTTCAGTGTAATGTTCTTAGGGAAATCTCGAACGGGTTCCAACTCTGTTCTTTTAATTTATTATTCTTCACTGAAAACAGTTACAAAATATTTTCTCATTGCTGCTGAAAAGTCTCTGCCTGGTGAGCCACGGGATACCCAGCGGCACGCTGTGATCGCTCAGAAAGTGAAAAAAAGTTATTTTAAATGCAGATCTCGCCTCGGTAGTTTACATGTCAAAACATTAACTTTGCACCTTTTAAAAGAATGTCACTTTTATAACTTGATTAAGCACTGTATATAAGACAACCGTGTTAGTATATGTTAATACTGTAGAGAAACCATCTAGAAAGAAAATTATAATAAATGCTTAATTCCCTTTGGGCCTCTAGGTGGGGAGAGAGGTTTGTGTGCAGGGAGGTTTGTGTGCAGGGGCAGCTGTGTGCTGTGTGAGGACGGGGGTGGAGATGGCAGTGGCACAGCCGGGGCCGGATCCCTTATGGTCACCATGATGTTTGTTGTGCAAAAAGTGATTTAAATCTGAGCTCTGAGCACAGTGGGGGGACTGTGAGGTGAAAGCGATGCCCTCGTGGAGGGATGGATTGGCTGCTGAGAGCTCTGTGGGAGTGGGAGTGCGTTGTGCGGGCGCTGTGCGCTTTGTGTAGCGGTGCCTGAGGGGTGGGAGCAGCTGCTTCAGTAGTGCTTGTGGAATGGCTGGTACCTAATTGACGAGGACAGGAATATGCCCTGAATTGGTCAGACAAAGGAGAAAAAAAAAAAGAAGAAAAAAAAAAAAACCCAGAACTAAATGGCTGCATTTGCAGCTGTGTAATGACTAAAAATCGATTCTCAGTGGATTGAGACCAAGCAGTGGAAATTGTTTGGCTGAAGCGCTCCCCGAATCTCCACTGCTTTCCCCCCAGATTGTCGCCGGAGTCAGCATGGCTCTGCCCTGGGCCTGCTCTGTGTCTCTGCTTGTGTCACGCACCTGAGAGGGGTCAGACGGAGAAGGGAAGGGAGAGGGAGGCTTGGTCGTACGGTGAGGCCCGGCCCTGTGGGAGCGCTGAGTGAAATGCATTTATTTTTGTAATATTTAATAACTGTTGATGCCCGTCTCTATTATAACAACCGTCTTTGGCTTTTTAGAGAAGTCTGTACAGGTCTGGGGACGTCAATGTTACACTGTAAAGCTGTAAATCCGAATAAAGCTCATTTTGAAGAAGAGAGGGGGTCACGACCTCTGCTTGGCGGAGGGGGGATGGGGGCGCCGCCATCTTTCCGCCGTGATGACACAGCAGGGCGAGGGGGCGGGCTCTTCTCTTGAGTGACACTCGTGCCGCCCAATTGCGGAGGGTATACTGGGCGTTCGCCCCGCCCCGCGGCGGGCGGACTTCCGGGGCGCGGGGCAGGAAGCGGGAGCGGCGCAGGGCCTGCGGGCGGCAGCGGGGGCAGGTACCGGCCGGGGGGGGCCCGGTCCGGGCACGCGGTTCCGCACGGAGCTGCTGTGCTTTGCGGGGGCAGCTGGGTGGCCTGGAGGCACAGAGGGGAGCCGCAGTCGGCGGCCTCACGGAGCCGGCTGCTGATCGCGGTCTGCCGTTCGGAAGGCGGCCGGGCCGGGCTCAGGGCGCTGGACAGGGACGGCCGGGAGGGGTCTGCTCGGCCGAGAGCGGCCTTCCCGCTCCGTGGAGCCGTGGTGCCAGCCCAGGAGGGAAACTGTAGGCAGGTGATCTCATTCCACGCTTTTCATCAGCTGTAATCCGTGTAGTGACCGGCGCTGCACACAGCATCCTGCTTTCACCCCTCTCTGTGTTTAGCTTTAACGCAGTGCCCTCAGTTCTGGAGGCAGATTGCCGTTGTGGGCCTCGTTGTGTAGCGTCACACTGAGAACAGCGCACATGAGAGCTTTCTCATCGTGTTAGCTGACCTTTCTGTCCCCAGGATGTCTTCAGGTGCGCTCTTTCCGAGCCTGGTGCCAGGCTCCCGTGGCTCTTCGAGTAAATACCTGGTGGAATTCCGGGCAGGAAAGATGTCCCTGAAGGGCAGCACTGTGACCCCGGACAAGAGGAAAGGCCTTGTTTACATCCAGCAGACCGATGATTCCCTCATCCATTTCTGCTGGAAGGACAGGACCTCGGGCAATGTTGAAGATGTGAGTATGGCTTTGTGTTCCAGTGCTGAGGCATTGAGGCACTGTGTCACCTTGGTCTTGTTTCCTGCCCTGCTGAAAGGGCTCTGAGATGGTTTACAATGCGAATGCTACAATGACTCGACAGACCTACCTTTCTAAATCCCCTTTGGAATAGATGGTTGGGAGGGGGCCAGAGGTCTCTGGGAGGCTGACAGTAACGTTCACGTGTTTTCTGAGTATCTTCCTACTGCTGTGTTTTCCAGGATTTGATTATTTTTCCTGACGATTGTGAATTCAAAAGGGTACCTCAGTGTACTACTGGCCGTGTGTATGTATTGAAGTTCAAGGCAGGATCAAAACGACTCTTCTTCTGGATGCAGGTTTGTGGGAAGTAAATAAGAAAAGAATTGGAATAAATGACTTGCAGTTCGCCTTGTACCAAGAAGAACTTTCTTGCAGGAGCCGAAGACAGACAAGGATGAAGAACATTGCCGTAAAGTGAATGAGTATCTCAACAACCCCCCAATGCCTGGGGCTTTGGGTGGAAATGCGAGCGGAGGCCACGAGCTCTCAGCATTAGGAGGTACAGTCCATTCTCTGCTCCTTCACATGAGAGGCCTTTTATTAGAATAAGCAGTTCCCTAGGGAGAAGTTCCTGATGACTTTGGAGGGTGAGATGGGGAGAGTGTTAATACCAGAGAAGTGTAAACGTGCCTTTAGCAAGATAAACTGTGCCGTACTAATAGGTGCAGGCTGAAAGCTAAGACTGCCAGATGAAGTTTGTTTTCAGTAGGTTCTCTGGAGTCTTACCTTTTATGAAGCCAAGTTGCATTTATCTTTTATGAGCATCGTGAATCAGTAAACACTCGAAACTGTTTTTTCCATACAGAATGTGATGCCAATTAATCTCCTGCTGTTTGAGCTGGAGTGCTGTGAAAAAAAACCTATGTGAATATGTTGTGTTTCAGAATGTTTTTGTTTTTAGGTGAGGGTGGCTTGCAAAGCCTTCTTGGAAACATGAGCCATAACCAGCTCATGCAGCTGATCGGACCAACGGGCTTAGGAGGACTTGGTAAAATGCTTTAATATCTTTATGCCAAAATGGTATTTTCTCCTGCCAGGTTAAATCTTACCTGACAATATTTCCAAGTAGTGCTATTGATTTGAGCAGCACTTCATGTGAGAAAGCAAGGCTGTGCCTCAAAGATGAGTTATGGGGCTCAAAAGAAAAAAAAAAAAAGGCAGGCAATGGGTAGCAGGTTCTACATTGACACTCATCTTACAGCACAGGCTGCAAGGAACGTCTGCTCCGCTTCTTGCTCTCTTGAATCTTCTGCCTTTTTTTTTTTTTTTTCCTATTAAGTCCCCTCCTCTTCCTCCTAAATATTCACTGGAGCCAGGGATTCCCAGGTGGATGTCCCAGCTGTCAAGCTGTGGATTCTTTCGTGCTATTTCTGATCCAGTGACTATTTGTGTGCAGAGTGGAGTTCAAGAGGAAGGTTGGAGTGTACCTGCCCTGCAGAAACCTGTAGTCAGTAGAGGAAGGCTCGGGTGAGGGCTTCCTCTTCTGGGCGACACTGGGGAGAGCTTGAAGTACTGCCCTACTTTTTCTAAAGGGAATGTGAGGTGTGTTGGAGTCACTGCAGCAGTCTGTTCTTAACGCTGTCTGTGCTCCAAGGCCAGTAGAGCATTTACTGAGAAGTCAGAACCTGGAATTGGAAGTAGGCAAAGGAATGCTTAGCAGGTGGCAGGGACTCGGGTTCTGTGCTTAAACTCTAAAGTCCATTTTTGTGGATCTAGCAGTAGGGTCTCTGTAAGCTTCATGTGCAAATCTGATGTTGTTGGGATGTACAGATGGAAGATTCCAGCTTCTGAGGATGTGTTTGGAAAAGACCATCTCGCTTCCTTCTTGAAGCTTCTCAGGACTCCTGAAACTTGCTTCCTCTTACTCAGAACACATTTTTCAACAGCTCTTCTTTCTTTGCCTTTACATTTAGCTATAAGATGGCTTGACATGTAATGCCAAAAAACTCCTCTGCTTGCCTCAGCAAATGGGTTGTGATGAATCCTTGTGGATCTCTTCCCCAAGTCGCATCTGGTTCTTTTACATCTGGTTTGCATCTCTCTCAGGTCTTTGCGTTTATTGCAGCTGCCAGGTAATCTTTTCCTAGCCAGGACAAACTGAATAGAATAGCACGTGGTGCAGCCTGGTTAGCTTTATCCTGCTGCTGTGAAAGCTCTGCGATGGATGAACAGTATTACAGGCATGATTGCATACTGCACGACTGGGTCCTATAGAAAGGAGAGTACTGGGCAGATGGCTGGTGCTTGCTCTGGCTCCAGTGTTCTACAGTTTGTTAATTGTGTTTGTTAATGATGCAGTTCTGTCCTCTTTGCAGATTAGTTCCCAAAAGGTGGATGACAAATATAGATGCTTGGGTTGGAAAGTGTATGTAATCCGATGTAGTAAAGAAACTACTGAGTAGGAAGCGTGTGGTAAACGGAGCATCTGGCAAATGTGGCTCAGAGGAATCGTAGGGGGACAATCAGTCACTGCCAACTCCAGCAGACCTGGGAGCCCAGCCTTTCCCCAGTTCTTTTTAGCTGGTGCTCTTGATGCTGCAGTAATTCTTTGGTGGCCAGGAATAGCAGTGGGGAGGAAGGAGGCTCTGATCTGATTTCTTTTGTTTATGTCAGTTTGCTGGAAGACCAAGTGTTGGTTTCCTGCTCTGTTTCTCAATTGCTGTTATCCCTGCAGCACACTTTGGTTCTGAGCGGGGTTGGTCTTGGTCTTTGTTCTGTCTGTGACGTGCTTAAGGACCCACTTGCTTCTGCTACATCTCTTCATTAGATGTGAAGCTGCAATAAATGCAGATGTATGGGTGTGATTCAGAGGCTGCCCCTGCACACTTCTGCTGAGGGCCTTGGCTTTAGGGTTTAGAGAAGAGTTGGAGTTTTGGAAGCTAGCAGATAAAGGGAAGGGGCTGTGTTAGGCTGATCATGTGTGTACAGCATGAACCAAAGTAATTTCATCTTTGTGTACATCTGGAAATTGAGTATTTCCAAAATGTGCGACTATCTTCTGAGCCAGTTCTGTAATAGGGATGTGAAATCAGAAAATGAGAGCTGTATATTTACAGAGAGGGGTGGGGAGGGTTGGTCTGGGCTCTTTCAACCCCCTCCTCCTTTATTTTAGCAAATAAAACCTTTCAGGTACAAGAGTGACCTCTCTCGACCAGGGAGGTGCAGGAAACCTGAAAAAGAATACATTTCTAAACCTGTTCTTCTTTTGTTTACGGAAGGTGGGTTGGGTGCACTGACGGGTCCTGGCTTGGCCAGCCTACTTGGAAGCGGGGGACCCCCGACCAGCAGTTCATCATCCAGGTAGGGCACCCATTTGGTCCAAGTCTGCTGTATTTTTCTAGTGTGTAGTTGCCACATAGATGGGAGGAATGATGGCCTACTGTACAGAAAATATAATGGGGATTAAGGCTGCTTGGTACTTCTCTAAGAGGAGGTTATTAGCCTTTTGTTTTGTAAGGGCTTGTAAAGAAACTTCTCAGAAAGAAGAGGCAAAGCTTTTTGCAGGGAATTAATTCCCTCGTTGTCTTTCCAGCTCTCGCAGCCAGTCAGCTGCTGTGACACCATCTTCCACAACCTCTTCTACCCGTGTAACGCCTGCCCCGGCCGTTCCTGCAGCTGCATCGGTGACCAGCCCGAGCCCCGTGCCGAGTTCGGGTAACGGAACCAGCTCAGCCACAAGCCCAACCCAGCCCATCCAACTGAGTGACCTCCAGAACATTTTAGCTACTATGAATGTGCCATCTGGAGCAGGAGGACAGCAAGGTAACAGTATTCTGACCAGACAGCCGTTGGATCTAGGAGTCCTTTGGAGCTGCTTTACTGTCCTGTCCTGCTCCAAATTGATTTGAAAGGTGTCTTAAAATTGTATTTATTTATGTATTTCCACTTGAGTGCTGTTTTCCTGGGCTGCCTTGAGAATCTTACTCTTGCTGCAGAACTGAGAAGTGAAGAAAGGATAGCAGCAGTGTGCTAAACATGATTCAGTACTCTACTGACTAGAACGTTTCGTTTACAAGGCAAAATGTGAGTTATTGTGCCTAGTCTGACAGCCAACCATTTCTTCTTCTAGTTGACCTGGCAACTGTTCTGACTCCCGAGATAATGGCTCCCATTCTGGCCAACGCTGAAGTTCAGGAGCGGTTGATGCCTTACCTTCCCTCAGGGGAGTCTCTGCCACAAACTGCAGAAGAGATTCAGAACACCCTGACGTCTCCTCAGTTCCAGCAGGTAGTTACCCACTGCCATAAAGTGCTGCTCTCCTTCCCTCCTCCCCCGTGTGTCATGATCCACATTGCCCTGTTTTCTCAGATTCCTGCCCCTGTGCAGAGCAGGAAGTTGCTCCTTAGAAGTGGAAAGGATTTCACGGAGCACTGGTTCTTCCTTCCTGCCAAGGGCAGAAAGAAAGGTTGTTTTACTTCCACTTTTGGATTTGGACTTCACCTTTCTCATTATTTAAAACACTTTCTGGCAATTGGCAGCAGAGCAGCAGCAAATTCATTACTGCCTGTCAAAGAATGGACTGTAAGCACTCACTCTCTTTAAAGTTGAGCTACTAAAGTGAACATGCAGAAGGGAAGAGATGCTAATGTTTATAGCACTACATTCCTTTTTAATTCTGTAAAACCCAGTACTTAATTCTGGGCCTCCTGTCCATTCGGACAGACTTTGTCAGATTAAATCTGTTGGGCCAACTTCAACTAATAGTGACTGAAATTTCCCAATATGCAAAATGCCATTGGCTAAGAAGAAAGTTTTCAGTTGGCAGTGACGTTAGGTGTTGCATAGTCTAGCACAGCTTGTTGCCTTGTGCTTACTGGCATGTAGCTGATCAAGAGCAAACAAACACTTCCTCATTACAAAACGCAGTGCCTGTGGTGTAGAGCTATGTCTGAGCCTGGCCAAAGTGCAGCACTATCTATCTGTGTTCTTTAAGGGATAGAGGCTGCTTCCAGATATGCCGTGTAGTCAACGTGCTGTAACAGGGTGTGGAAGCATCCCCAAACTGCCGTCCTTGTGTTGTTATTGCACAGTAGCCATGTCGTGGTAGAGAAACCCAATGCACACTGGTTTTTTTTTGACACTCTTGACTCTAATTCACAGGCATTGAGCATGTTCAGTGCTGCCTTAGCTTCAGGACAGCTTGGCCCACTAATGAGTCAGTTTGGCTTACCTGCAGAGGCCATAGATGCAGCAAATAAAGGAGGTACGTACCAGTGCTCTTGGGAACACGGTGAACTGGTGGGATTTGCTGTTTGAGTTGTCGCTGTGGTTGTTCTTTGGGTCTGTCATTTTGTTTGTTGTTTTGCTGGGTTTTTGTTTTGCACTGCACGCAGCCATTGAACGTAGAAGGCGATGATTAGTTTGTGAGTACCTACCTGCCAAAAGGTGACTCATGTGCTGCTCTTTTTAAAATGAAAAGGTGAGTGGCCGAGGAGCCGCCCTGCAGACACAGTTATTGGTGTCAGCATTGCACTTAGAGAATTGGAGGCTCTGCAGAGATGTGCTGAGCAGCCCGGTGGCTGATTTCTTGGAGGAGCTACAAATGGCTGGGGCTGTCAGACACCTTGCTTAGGAATGGTTTTTTCTGTGAGTCATCAAATTCAGCTGAAGGGAGTGCACAGCTTGGGCCTTATCCCAGCAGAGGGGGAAGGTGGCAGTTATCCCTGATGGACATTCAGAATCTCTTCCATTTTTAAAGCAATTCAGTGCTGAGGCTGCCTGTGCACGAATCGCACAAATCCAAATGCTATCCAGTGAATGAGCATTAAGAACTTCTTCTTTGCTAATAGGTTCTTACTGAAACAACTGGTTGCTTTCCAGCTGATGACACTGCCTCGTGCAGACAATGAATTCTGTCCCAGAAATTGCGAAATTTCTATTGCAAATAACTGATCTCTTTAACTTTTAGATGTAGAAGCATTTGCCAAAGCAATGCAGAACAGTGTGAAGTCAGACCAAAAGGAAGGAGACTCTAAGGACAAGAAAGACGAAGAGGAAGATATGAGTTTAGATTAAATTATTTGCTCTTCCTTACAGATATCCTAGATACTAACTTAAGCAACTGCAGTAGGATTACTAACTTCATATTATGCTTATATAAATCTACAAATAAAGGAATTTTCTTTATCTGCCATACTGCTTTTTCTCAGTCTATTTAACTTCAGCAGTCCTTGCTCTTTATGTTTGGCGCAGTTGGGTTTTGATGCTTTTGATATCAGGCTAACCAAATCCATTCTTCATTTTCCCTTGTGATAGAAGGCCCGAGGATTGAAAACTGTCTCAGATTCTCAGATTTGCTCTTCACCAGTAAAGTGAAAGAGAATAACATAAAACTTTATTTGACTCCAAAGTATGTACCAGTGATTTACAAAGAAAGACCACCTTTAATACTAAAAACAGGTCATAATTACATTTAAAATGGACATGTTAAAAACCCATTTTACAATATTTACCCCTCATAAAAAACAATATATAAGTTATAAGTCCATTTCGGAAGCAAGATTTTGTCCCCACGTGGCTAGATATATATACACACACAAATATATATATGATGTGTAAGTGCACAAGTGAACTGGGTGTTTTGGGAGCAAAATGTGTTGGTTTCTTTTTCAAGTGAAGACTGCACTTAGCAGGAGTGAGCTAGGCTGGACAGAAGGCAGCTGGTGGCAGGGCAGGTGACTGCAGTGACATTGCAAATCTGGACAGAGGTAACCTTTATTATTTATTTCTTCCCTTTCAAGCAACAGTTTCTTGCTTCGTTCAACAGGACTTCTATCAGTCCTGTAGTATCTATCTATCTATGCTGAATGCAACTGCGGAGAGTTCAGAGTGGCATCTTTGATGACCACCTGCTTTTCCCTCAGCGGTTCTTCCAGCCTATTTTGTTCCTTTTTTAAAGTCTTATAAATTAATCTGATTGGCAGATGCTAATTCTGCGAGCAGAATTTTGTCCAGGGTCCCCCTTGCAGAGCTCTGTACTTGCACAGCAGTAGCAGCTGAACAGAGACTGACTTAGGGGGAAGGGTTAAATGCATCCTTGCTTATAAAAAAAACCCAAAAGTGATGGAATTAATCCAGTTTGTCCTAATTGCATTATAAAACAAACTGCCTACAGCCTTTGTCAGAAGGCAGCCTGAGACTGTCATTAACAGCCTGAAGTGTTCAGTGAACTAAACCTATGTGCATTGTAAGCGTGGGGTAAAGGGAACAGGATTTGGGATGTGATGCACAGCTGCTGTGTGCTCCAGCCCGTAACACAAGCTGTGTGCCAGCATGAGGCCTGCTGCAGATGCTCGACCACTGGGGAAGGAGGCAGACCTGTTTCCATACCCTGCTCCAACTTTTGGTTATATTTGTTAAACGTGCCCCTGAAGTGCTCCCTTCTCTCCACCTTCCTCCCCTGCTCTCCTTCCCTATGCATTTGTGGCCCCTCCCTGATGTTGGCCCCAGACTTGTGCTACAGACTTGCGCTGCAGGCACTGGAGATGGACTGGCTGACCAGAGCTCGCAGCTGATGGCTGGGACCCGGGGAGCAGTGCAGTTTCCCAATGTCAGGCTGTACACCGAGGTGCACTTACAGCACGGGACAACCCTGCAGGCCAACAGAGCCTCTGACAGTCCTTGTTTGCAGCAGGTTCACATGGCTCCGGTTAACCAGCAGATTCCTTATGCAGCCCACGTAATGAGGGAGGGGAGGTAGTGCTGACACTTTATTGGCCTCGTCTGCTTCTGCGAAAGGAACAAATAAAAGCAAGCATTAGACTAGTAACAGAGTAAGGGATTAAGCACATCTTACTTGCTACGGCAATAATAGCTCCTGCTTTGGGGTGTTTTGATCTGGAGTGCATCTTTCTCAACTCACCTAGCAGCCCTCCTAGGTAGAACACTGCCCTTGCACTGGGTGCAGGAGGTCGGCTGGGTCCCACTGCATAGTTTCTTTCTGCGTCCACTTCAACCTGGATTATGTTTTTCCTTTTGGTAGCTTAGAAAGAAATCAAGAGTCAGACAGGCCAGCCCCGGCCTTGCTTGTGGCTCCATGACCTGGCAACCACCCCATCCATCCGGCTTGCCAGGTCTGACAGCACTAACAAGATTAGGTGAGGATTCTAATTAGTAAATGACTTAACAGCAGCTGCAATCTCCCAAATTAAGTACATACAGGTGGGAGCTGGGGTTCAAATACCTGAGGAAGGGCACTGGACCGCCCCCAGTAGATGTGGGCTGAGCAATACCCCCAGGGACAAAGCACTTTCTCCTCACCTGTAATGGTGTGCCACTGTCCATCACAGAGAGATGGGTACATCACCGACGTGGACAACTCATCGGCCCCAGTGTTGGCTCTCACGGTGACCTAGCACAGAGACAAACCCATCAGAGCTCGCTAAGCTGAGCATGGTGGGCAGGAGACGGCCTCCACTGGGGCTATGGGAAAGCCATCCCTCCCGCTACCTTTGTCTCCTCCATGTACAGCATGAGATGGTGGCTTCTCCTCGTCCCGATGTGGAAGATGAGCCCAGAGGCACTGTGGGGACGGACTTCCAGTGTCACCTCCAAGTCCTGCTCAGTTGCCAGTGCATCAGCTGGAAATGCAGTGCCACTGGTGAGAAGATGACAAGGGACCTCCCACCAGACACATCCTGTTCAGTCCCAGGACCATAGGAACCAGCCCGGGCTGCTGTGGGGTACCTAGGGTGACGGACCCGCCGTCTGCAGCGAAGAAAATCCCACTCTCCAGAGCACCCTCATAGCACGGTGTCACCCCGAAGGTGTGCGAGGGGGTACCCAGGGGCTTCCCGTCCAGCTGTGGATTCCTCAGGCAGCCGTCAAAGCTGGAGACCGATGTGCCCTGCAGGGATAGATAGACCCTGGGAGTGAGCGTGGAGGGGCATGGGGCAGTGCTGTGGGACCAAGAGCCGGTAGAGATGGGGTGATGTCAGGGGACCCCCAAAAACCCTTACCAGCATGTGAGCCTTGGCTGTTCCATCTGGGACCCCCCCCACATACAAGGGGGTCTGGGCTACAAAGAGCTCTGCGGTGGCCACTGCAGCACTCTGGGCTCGCAGCCCATCAATGACCAGCTGGGCTCGGCTCTGGTCTCTGCTGAAGAAGACCTGCAAGGACCAAAGATGGGTGCCAAGGCCAGGGGCTTTGTGTAGTGAGAGAAGCCAGAAGGGAGAGCAAAGTGGCTCTGCGAGGCCTTGCTGAGCCCCAGTGCTCTGCTCACCGTGTGCCACCGCTGGTCGTGGTACTTTTCCTTGCTGCGAATGCGCAGCCGGCGCCCACCGATGTCCACCAGGAAGATGAAGCGCCCGTTGGAGACAAAGAGAGCCATGAAGGTGCCTCGCTTGCCCGCCACGTAGAAGAGCAGCCCGCTGGAGTAGTTCAGCCTCACCTCCAGGGAGAAATGGGACCTGCAGGGACAGAGGATGACAGGAGCACCCTGCCCTCCCATCACTGCAAGGGGCAAGCGATGGTTCCTAGGGCTGAGCCCACATGGGTTGGGCACAGAGTGGGTCTCACCTCTGGCTGAAGGAGGCCGGGATCTCCTCAAACTCCCAGCGGCTGCTCGGGGACCCCCCGAATCGGAAGGTGCCACTGGCTGTGCGGGGCTGTGGCAGGCAGAGCCTGGCCTGGTTGTGGCGGCGGTCCTTGGAGCTGGGCCTGCTGGGCACCTATGTGGGGTGTACCGAGCAACAGAGTGAAGGGACGGTCCTCTAATGAGGGGCAATGGTGGTGGGTGGAGAAGATGGGAGTTCTGTCAGCGGGGATACCTTGGGTTTCCTCCTGTCCTTCTTCAGAGCAACTCTGAGCTGCTGCGGCCGCTCTCCCCAAGGACAGCTCATAGTGACGTTGATGCTCTCCACATTTTGCTGCAGGTCCACCACCATCTGCGGCTCTGACCTCCTGCACACAGGGGGAAGAGGTTCCCATAACCAGGACAGGTGAAAGGCAGGATCTCTCCTGCTCTCCGGGCAGCAGCACAGTGATGCTCACCGCTTGACGAAGACGTTCCCAATGCAGCCAGTGAGGTTGCTGAGGGCACTGGGCTCTGGTGAGCCTCCAAGCTGGAAGAGTGCCCGGCCATCCTGCTGCCGCCGCTGCCTCCGACTGGCCCTGGCCTCAGCTGCAGTGTCCTGCAGCTCATCATCCACATAGAGCCGTACCCTATGGGGCACAAGCGATGCAGGATGAGCAGGGCCCCAGGGATGCTGGCTCCTCAGCACCCGTGCGTTGTCACCAAGACACATACCCCTGGGCATCACTGTAGAAGGCCACGTAGTGGGTCCTGTCATCCGCATAGGTATTTTCAGTGGTGACTTTGGTTTCCAGCAGGTTCAGGGCCAGCTGGCCCCTCTGGAGGGACACCTGGCATGTCCCCTCCTGCAGAAAGCATCGTGCCATTGCTGGGCAGCCAAGCCCCAAGGTAGGGCCCATCTACCCACATCATCCAGCTTTCGCTGGATTTACCCTTCTATCCCCGCTCACATTTCATCAAAATCCCTCTTTCCCAAGCAGGAGCCTCACTTGATGCTCCTGCACGAACTGATCGCCGTCCCACTACCAGGACAACTGGGGGAGACTGTGGGTGCCCACCTGTGTACTGTGGTGGTACAGCAGCCCCTCACGCTGGCTCGTCTGGAAGCTGAAGCCACTGTAGAAGTCCCGCAGCCCAGACACATCCTTCAGGGCCAGGGTCAGATAACCATAGCCATGGACACTGATGGAGCGAGCCACCTGTGAGAAACACCATGGAAAGCAAGGTGAGAGCCAACCCCAGTGTTGTAGGCTTCCAGAATCTCACTTGGGCTGGCCGATGCTATGGCCAACCATGGGGGGCACCTCGCCATGGGCCCCAGCACTGAGGAGCTGTGGAGTTTATACTTCTGCACGAAGAGGAGATTGAATGTGTCATAGGGTCCCATGCTGCTTTCCCTGATGGACCCCACCCCCAGCTGCTGAAGCACTGCACTTACCAGAAGGTCTGAGGTGCATCCGTAGCTCACGCCAACAGTGTTCATGCGCTTCAGGTCAACGTATTTGCCGAGAGCCTTCAAGCCCTTCATGCAGCCCCGGATGGGCCCACCCGTGGGGAAAAGTGCCTTCAGGCTGCAGGAGAAACAGGCAGAGTTAACAGCACAACCTCACTGAGGATCCGGCCCTGCAGACCCCAGACAGAGCACTTGGGAAGGACATGCGATGACCAGGTGTGGCTGCAGTGCCTCATGCAGAAGGCTGCTTTACAGCACCCAGCTTAGCTAAGCAGACTCAGCAACACCCACCAGTGCCTCATCCCTCCCTGGAGATGTCCCATCCTCAAGCCCATGATGACGGGCAGCAAGAGGAAGACTCCCCACTGAGTTCAAGCAGCCCCAGATGTGCTTGAGGAAGGGCCAGGCCCACCCTCAAAGACTGCAGATGAAGATGCAGACTGCCCACACCCTATGGTGGTGGGCCGGACCCACCTGGGGGGCAGCACTGCTGGGGGCACACCGCCCAGGTAGTAGGAGACAGCATTCTCCAAGGAGTTCTCCTGCTCCACCATGAAGATGGTGAGGCGCTCCAGACGCACCAGGATGCGCTTCTTGTTATTCATTTTGAGGAGGAAGATCTGGATCTGCAGACAGAGAAGAAAAATGAGCAACTGGATCCATTCGAGAGCAGAGCATGAAATGTCCAATTCATGTTTCCAAGCAAAGAACACTCAAAAAGGAGGCCCCAGAGCCTGCAGGCTTTAAACCTTGCCCCAAAACAAGGCTCCAGAGTCCCAGCTGGAAGAGCCAGGCCCCAGCTGGGCACCCACTTCCCCTTTACCGCTTTGTTCGTGGCGCTGCTGATGGAGGAAGAGTTGCTGCTGGGCTTTGCCATCTCCAGGCCCGTGTTGAAGTCATAGTAAAGCACCAGCTTCCCATCCCGGATGGCCAGGCACAGGAACTGTCCCTGTGGGAGGCAGGTTGGATGCTCAGCATCAGGGCTCAGCACTGGCAGAAGCAGCTCCTGCTGCTGACGCCTTGACCTGTCACCGTGACAGCAACAAGGGATCCATGTGTGAGCAGGAACCCTGTGTTGGGGCCAGTGGAAATGTTCCTAGCAGCACTGACTGCCACAGTGAGCCCTGGTCCAGCTCAAAGCTCTATGCATAGGTGCTGGAGCTCAGGACAGTCTTTCTGGCACCAGATAAGTGATTGCCCTGGCTGTGAGGGCTGTGTCCAGCCCTCTGGTGGCTTTTAACAATAGTGCAGAAGTACGGCTTTAAACAGCACTATGAACTCCAAAACTGTCTTGTCCCTCACAACCCTGAATGCGGAGCACCTGCAGGCAGGGCTGGGATTGCCCCAGTCACACTGACTGAGGAGTGAAGGCTCCCCAGAAGAGTGGCACCTGCCTGATTCTCCAGAAAGAAGAGGATGCCATTGTAGGAGATGATCCGGATCTCCTGCTCGAAGCGCTTGGTTGTGCCAAACTGACTCTCAAACTTGATCTCTGCATAACCGGTACCATCAAAGTAGGAGCCGTCGGTCAGCCAGGGATCTCCTGTGGACTTGGACCTGAAACACACAAGAAGAGACCCGAGGCATCACTCCAAAGCCAACTGCTCCCAAATGGGGCAGCCAAGGGTTAGGGTGAGCCCCTGGGACAGGTGCTGCCCCATCTGGCTGCAGGGCCTTACCTTGCACAGGGCTTCTCAGTGGTGGTATCCAACTGGAAGGTGTGCTGGAAGTTGTACAGACTCACCACCTCCTCATTCAGCGTGTCCAGCTCCAGGCATCCACGGTAGTTGGGATAACGCAGAGTGGGAGGGGGCTGGGAAGGTAACCAAACAGTTTGATTTTGGTTTTGTCATGAAAATATCAGGGGCTCTCCTGCCAAGAAGCTCCAAAGATATTGCTGATACCTCCTAGGAAACCTGTCTCACCATGAAGCTGGGTGGGTAGCCGCCCACGTAGAAGACCACATTGTGCGGATCGAGGTTGAGCAGCCCCTGCTCCCCCTTGGCCACGCTGTCTCCCTTGGTCTCATGCACCGTCTGCCTTTCCACTATCACTGACATCTGCCCGTACTGCAGGATCCTGTAGCAGGGAGGGATGGTCAAGTCAAGCGGAGATGCCCAAAGAGGAGCCAACCTTGCTCTTTTACTCAAAGGGCGTCCCTACACAGCTCTACCAAAGAGCATCATCTTTCAATCTGAAAGCAACCCCCAGACCCTCCAAGATGTGGTGAGACGATTTCCATGACAGCTTTTTGAGGTGTTTTGGTGCTGATCTTTTGGGCACAGCACTACCCACACGCACTGCAGGGACAGGCTGCCAGCGAGCTGCCTCAGAATGTATCACATCCATCTCCAACCTGTTGATGTTGATGGCAGCAAACTGCTCTCCGATCTCCTCATCGACGGTCAGAGAGGCTGGCTCCTCGTTGCCCAGTTTGTAGACCCACTGCACTTTGCGGTCCTTCAGCACAATACCCAGGTAGTCTCCTGTGGCCTGAATGTAGGGAGAGACAGGGCCAGACACTGACATTAGGATGGGCAAGAGCACCCAGCAATGCTCTCCCTGGTGCACCAGAGCTGGGGAGCAGCTACCTACAGCTGCCCTCCTGTCCCAACTCACCTCCCGGCTGCCCAGGTACAGAACAAACCGCCCCTCCTCTGCCCCATCCTGCTGGCTCCTGGGCTCAGGGTTTTGGATGTAGAATTTGAGGGAGGTGTAGGCTGCCAAATCCTGCAGGTTGCTCGGCATCCGGACCTGCACACCTGAACTGCCATTGAACTTCATGGGGACTTTCACCTGGAGGGAAAGAAATCCAACTCTAAAGAGCTGAAACACACTGCTACCACCTCTTGTGCCCAACAGCTCTTCCAAGTGCACTTTTGAGAGCCTTCCCATGAGAAAGCAACCCTGCTCGGTAGCCCCAGAGCTATTCTAGATACCTCTCCCATTCACACAGCGCCCCCAGGTAAGCCCCCATTCACCCCACACCCCTGGTACCCACAAGCCCACCTTGCTGGCAGCGTTCCTCGCCTGCGTGATGAGCTGCCGGATGCGCACAATGTTCTCTGACACAGTGGCATTCTTATTCCTTCTGTTCTCCAGGCTGCTCAGCTTCCCCAGCAGCAGCGGGATGGTGCTTTCCAGGCTGGACACTGGAATGAGACAGAAGCAGTAGTTCTGAGTGAGGGAGACAAGAAGCTCAGGCAGGTCTGAGACATGCAGATCAAAAGCAGTGGAAGCTGAATCACACAACCATTTCCCCACACACAGAAGCCTTGATGTGGGGTTTTGAAAATGCTCCAGCACATGCAACCACCTGCAATAAAGCCATAGGTGATGTACACTCTGCAGACTGAGATTTAAAGTAAAGGGGCAGGATTTGAAGCACCCAGTGTTGGCTTCCTTGCTTCCCCGCACTCCTGACTTGGAGCTGCAAACCACTGCTTCTGAAAGGACTGTTCTCAGCCCGAGGCTGAGCAGGATCAGCACTCACCAGATTTCCTGGCATCTTGGACTGCCTGGTTCAGGTCTTCATTTCGAAGGCCTCCGTACTTGTCTTTCCACTCATCCAAATTCTTCTTCATGGAGCTCAGGGTATCTTCCACTCTTGCAGCTGTCTCATTGGCCTCTGTGGCAGCTGCTTTGGCATTCTGGATTGTCTCCTTGGTGTCCTCTGGAAAGATAGGAAAATCCCCAAGATGGTCAGGAGAGAGGACGAAGCAGCCTTGGGTCACAAGCTGGATGTGAGGATCGGGGCAGAGGGCACCCAGAACAAACCTTGGTCCCTGCCCAGCGTATCCTGCACAGACTGCAGCTGGCTCAAGAGCTGCTCTTTCTTCTTGCGGAGGTCAGCCAGCTTGTCCTTTGCTGTCTGCAGAGAGCCTTTAATAGCTGCAAATAAAAAAAACAAAACCACAAATATTCTGAGTGTTGGGTCTCTGTCCTGCCCGAAGCCACCACCCTGTGATGGAGCCTCTCTCACCCCCATTGAGTTTTGTCTGCTCGCTCCTCACAGCCTCCTCCAGGTTGCTGCTGTTCCTCTTCAGCTCTTTAGAGATGGCCCCGAGATTTTCTGACATGACATTCTGTAAAACAAACATTTGCTGTGCTGCCTCAGAGTCTGGAAGAGGAATTCAAGTCCCTGACCCAGAGAGCACACACAAAGATACTCATTTGGACAACTGCAGTGGGGCACACACTTCAGGGGTGCGATGGGGTGACCTGAAGTTCCCAAGCCCAGCCATGACCTCACCAGTTGCTCCGTTCTCCAGCACAAAGTGCTGCAGTCTCAGATGGAGGGGCAGCAGACCACTGTGTGTGGGTGTGAAAAGCTGCATGGCTGCAGATGAATTTTTGCTTTCTCTCATTTGCACAGCACATACCATCAAAGCCTCGCCAGCAGCCTCATCGGCATCGTGGGCCGCTCGCTCAGCTTTTCTTACTGCTTCAATGATGCTGGCATAGACGTTGGAAGCATCGATCGCCCTCTGGATAAAGCCATCTTGGTTTGTGCTCTGGATAATGCTGTGTTGGAAGACAAAGCCGTCAAGGCCACAGAGATCACTCACGCTGGGCTCCTGTCCCCAAGGACAAACACCTTGTGCTCCTCGGGGTATACTAAAGTGTGTAGGAACGTTCTCCAAGCTAAAGCCTTGGAGAAAACACCCTGCTGCAAATCTGCTGCAGCGCTGTGGCTGTGGTGTCCCATCCCTAGCCCCAGCAGGATGACAGAACCAGGGAGCTGGGCAGAAGCCTCACCTGGACAGGTTCCTTGCCAGCTCATCCAGGAGCCGGGCGTGCTCCTCAGCCTGCTCCACAATGGGGATCTTACTGCTGGCTGGGGAGAACTTCTTGACTCGCTCTGTTAGAGGCAGCTTCGCCCCATCCAGAAGGGCTGCCAGCTTCTCATATGCCTGCAAAGACATGTGTCACCCCCAGTGTCAACCATGTGACATGTGTCAACCACAGTGGTTGCTCCACTGTGCTCTGCCTATGTCAAAGCAACTCCATCACTCACCTCCTTCGCACTCTCCATCTTCTGTAGGAAGTTGGAGACCTTGGCCAGGGCATTCTCAGCCATCCTCAGGGTCTCTTGCACCAGCCCATACTGCTTTTGGAGTTCACGGCTCTTTTGCTAGACACAAAGGCATGGAGTTAGGAGCCAGTGGAGTCAGGGGAGGTTCCCCTCACTGCATGGCAGTATGGATTCATCTGCTGCAGGTCTACCTGACTCTCCTCCAGGTTGTTGCGGTTCAAACTGTTCAAGTCTTCTGTCTGCCTGGTTTTGTTGACAGCTTCGTTGAGGGCATCGCGGAGATCCATCAGCTGGGAGCTGTGCTGTGCCAGCCAGTCCTGGATGCTGCTCACCAGTGCCTGGTTGGACTCCCAGTGGGCATGAAGCTCACTCTTCACCCGGTGCAACACTGGGGGTGGAGGAGATGAGAACTGGTGTTCATCTTTCTGTGCTTGGCTATGGAAATGCCTAATTCTGGTCCCACTTTCCAGGTATCCCTTCCTCTTTCAGTGTAGATAACACAGGATCTTATACAATATTGTCTACAAATCCAACTAGTGAGAAGGATGGGATCTCTTTCAGAAAGACGCCCAGCCACACCTGCAAGGCTCTATATGAAGGAGAACCCCTACCTGAAGCCCTATTATTCTGGATAATGGTGCCCTCACATGGGGCAATTAATATGAAGAAACACACGATGACTTATTCAGGCTGCCAATAACCAGACAAAGCAGGGCCAGCACAGCTCTGCCTCATGCTGCTAACCCGCACTCACACTTCTGAGCCTCCTTGTGTTCACGCCTTGCCAGCTCCTCCTGGACACCCAAGCTCCGCTCCTTCATCTCCCTCAGCATCCTCTCCACCTCTGCCATCTTCTGCCGAAACTCCTCGGTGGAGGTGACGCTGGTGTTTGCTGCCCCAAACGTGGCCATCTGCCGCACCAGGTCTGCAGGGAAATGCAGGTCTCATTAGCATCCTCACCCCAGTCCCTTTGCAGCTGAGACCTTCCATCTCTTACTCTCACCAAAATGCAGGCAGCCCCTGTGCAGTGCTTGGGCACCCAGACTGCGACATCAGTTGAGGGCACTGCCACATTTCTGTGGCTTTGCCTCCTCTCCTAAATCCAAGTCCCTCCCTGTTTTGCTAAATCTCTCCTGAAAGACCAGCTCTATGCTTTTTAATAGTATTTGTGCCACTTGGATATGTTTTTCCAAACATGGTGTTCAGCCTAACAGCTGGGACTCACAATCACAGAATCACTGAGATTGGAAAAGACCTCTAAGATCCCCAGTTCTAACTCCAACCCACCCCACCATGCCCACTGCCCACGTCCCTCGGTGCCACATCTCCATGGTTCTGGAACACCTCCAGGGATGGTGACCCCACCACCTTCCTGGGCAGCTGTGCCACTGCATCACTGCTCTTTCTGAGAAAAAATGTTTCCTAACATCCAACCAGAACCTCCTCTGAGGTTCAATATCCCCTGGTCTACCTATACAGTCACAAGTCTGTGTGGATCTCCATCAAAATTTTGTTTCCCCTTCTTTTTTCCACGGCCCTTTCTAAGCGATGCAGTACTCTGTGCTGTTTGCAAAGTAAAAACGTGGCATTCCCAGCAGGAGAAACCCACAAAGCAGACACATTTTTACCCACCTCCAATGCTTTTCTGAATACTTTGAATAGTTAGCAGAAGTTGCTCTCCTCTCTGGTAAGTTTCCCTTGTATGCTGCTCTAAATGATTTGCTTTTCTGTGAGTCATCATCATCTGAAACACAAAGCACTGTTAGTTGAAGTATAAGTTCATGTTTAATACAACCATTCTGCAACTGGGCTGTTCAAAGCATGGATGTATGTACACACAGACATTTTTCCAGGCATTTTGATGTTATGAGATGTTTAGCAGCCCTCCAAGGGAGCGATGCAGCTCATGGAGCTCAGCCATGTAAGACCCCTGCAGCCATAGCCCAGTGCTGGGCTGAGCAGGAGACCCAGCCTGACTGAGCTGGGTTTCTCACGGCCTTCAAAGCCCTCAATTTAGATAAAAGGGGAACTCTTGCTCTGGCAATGGGAGGAAGATGGAGAAATATCCTACTCTGTGCTGCAGCGCATTCAAGTCCTGTGTGAGGTCTGTGTTCTCATCCTCCAGCTCATCAGCCCTTTGCCTGACTTTGTTCATGGCTCTGTGGTACTCACGCAGTTGGTTCTGGAAAAGAAGAGAGCTGAAATCAAGCCAGCAGGCCAGGACAAACAGGCAAAAAGCAGCACCAGACCTGCCACGCACAGCAATAGTTGCCATAGTGCCGTTGAGACTATGGAGGCGAGCCCAGGCGATGGAGCTGGCGCTGAGGTTGACCAGGTGGCTCCGGATGGAGGGGAAGGACATCTCAATGCTCTGCAGATCCTCCAGCAGGAGCAGGACGCAGCTGTCACACACTGCCCAGAGAATGGAACAGTCAGCAGAGCCCTCTGCCAGAACTTCCTTCACCTCCTTCCCCAGGATACACACCTTCACACCTCATGCTGTCTGGGCCATTTGCCACGGGGATCTCATAGTTGTGCATGCAGACGTCGCATTGCTTCCCCGTCAGCCCGTTGGAGCAGGTGCACTCCCCAGTGCGTGGGTCGCAAGAGCCCCCTCTGCACTCACACTCTGCCAAGTTCAATAACAAGGAAACACCCGTGTCATCATTTTGTGCTCTTGCCACATCGAAGGGAGGGGAATAGGTGGCTTTACTCCAGCTGTGCAATTGCATCTCTGCCCATTTACATGCATGCACTGCTGGGATTATCTCTGTGCAAACTAGCAACACGCACAGAACCCCAAACAACGGTTGGTTGTTTTCTTTCAGTTGCAATTTGACAAGCACATGTGCCACCAAAACCATGTCCCGCTCCTCCATGTGAGGGACCCGACAGCTGGGAAGCAGGACTCACTTCTGCAGCCCCTCTCGCTGAAGCCCCAATAGCCTGGAGCACACTGCTGGCAGTGCAAGCCGCTGACACCAGGCAGGCAGTGGCATTGGCCCGTCTGTGCGTGGCAGCTGCTCCCCACGGCACCGACATCACAGTCACACCTCCGGCAGCCAGAGCATCCCTCGAAGCCGTAGTACCCCTCCTAGGGAAAAGCAGGTCAGTGCGGGCCCTGTTCAGGGCAAACCCACTTTTGTCCTGCACAACTCATGCTGGATACATGCAGGGAAATGAGGTTTGCTGCAGCTTCCCATAAGGTACTGCATCACTGCTGAGACTGCAGCTCAGCACTCATGACAAGCAAAGGTACCACTGCGGTACACAGGCAGCCTCACCTCACAATGGTCGCAGTGCTGCCCCGTCACTCCAGCCTTGCAGAAGCACTGCCCCGTTTGTGGATGGCATGAGTCAGTCCCACAAGGAGAACAGCTGCACTCTGCCAGGGAAAACACACTGGTATAGGCTGAATTGAAAAAGACCTATCAGCCACCCAGACCTCCTTACTCCTGACAAGGAATCCCATTTCTCCCCTGTCTTATCACAATCACAGTAAATACACAGCTTTTCTCTGCTTGGATTTGCTCCTGCTGACAGCTTATTTCCATTACGGTTGCCCAGGGCAGTTCCCATTTGGTGAGCTGCAGTTTGGCTGTTCCTCAGACGGACAGGAGCAGTGCTGGCAGTGGGCTGTACACACCCACACTCCCAGGGAGTGCCAGCACCACTGCTGCGGGAGCTGCTTGGAGCAAGGCTGTTCCAACCCAGGTGTGGCTTGGCAGCTTGCAAACAGGGCTGGATCAGAAGCTCTGGAGTTGTGACGCTGGAGGGCAGGTTTTTTGGAGCTGCTTTCTTTCCTATTATCATCTTCAGAGGCTGCCTGTCCTGGCACGCACGCAACTGAGTGTGTGACTCATCCACGCAATGCACAGCCCAATGAATGCTGTACAACCTCGCTAAAACTCTTGACATGTCCCTGGTCAGTCTGTCCTTCTTCCCCCAGTTGCTGGTCCCACTCACGTGTGCAGTTCTTGGCTGCCACTGCATCCCCATAGAAGCCAGGGGCGCAGACCTCGCACCGCGTGCCAGCTGTGTGATGCATGCACCCCATGCAGGTGCCTGTTAGGGAGTCACAGCTGCTAAATAGCATGTTGGGATCCGTGTTCCCGCTGCAGTCGCAGGGCTGGCACGAGCTGCCAATCACCAGGGGATTGCCGTAGTATCCTGGGGCACACCTGGAGAAATACAGCGAGTTAAAACACAGCCAGGACACTGGGGGATCCCAGAGCCTGCACCACCCCTGTGTCTTAAGCAATTACAGCAGTGAGGGCATCCAAGAGGATTGTAATTGATGCAACACTCTGGGATTTCAAAGCACTTTGTGTTTGGCACTGTGATACCCCAGAAAGATGCCTTTATCACAGACTGCAAGTCAAGGCAAAGCACAGCTAAGCAATGCAACCACAGTAACCAAACATATCAGCAGTGAAGACAGCAATGAGGTACGTGCATCTGAAAGGGACTGAAAGAGATCCTGCTTGAGCAAAGCACACTCAAGGCAAAGCCAGCTGTTTCCTATGCAGTCTCTACTAAGACATCTCTGCCACAACAGTGGCTGCATGGGACTAGCATGGGGCCGTGGCCCAAGAAACAGAGGTGCCATCCTCCTTACCGCTCACAGTTGGGTCCAGCGTAGCCAGGCTTGCAGAGGCACTGTGTGCTGGAGCCCTTGTGCACACAACCAATGGCGAAACTGAAACAACAAGGAGTGAGTGGAAAAGCGCAGCTATCACCTGAGTTGGTGCCAAGGCACTGACACCATGGTGTGGGCTGCTAGGGAGCGGGCGTGGGTCCAGGGACAAGGCTGGCACTGGGACATCCCCAGGACCAAACCAGTTCTCTGACATGGGGACAATCCCATCCAAGGGTGCTCACTTGTTGGAGGCAACGGAAAGAGGACACGGACATCCAACACACTGCAGGCTCCCATCAGCATTGTGGCTGCCCACATAGCCATCCTTGCACTGCTCACAGTGATCTCCCTCCGTGTTGTGCTGGCAGTTCTGCAAGGACAAGGCATGCCACAGGCTCAGCCACCAGCAGGAAATACCCCCTGCCAGGTATCTCCAGCGGGACCCAGCAGTTCCTCTTCTTTCCCAGAACTATCTTCCACCTGACTCTGAGTGGAGAACACCCCCAAAATGGCACATGCAGATGAAGCTCTAATTCAAACATGGTCTCACTGGCCCAGGTTGCATCTGAAGAGCTTTTTAAATCCCACACTGCAGATTCCAAACTCCAGCTTTCCAGCTCCAAAATGCCATGCTGTCTCACTGTTTACTTACAAGGCATATCCCAGACCCTGGCAGGCACTGGTCTGAGTGGCCGTTGCAATGACATGGGATGCATTTCCCCAGAAATAGCCCCTTGGTGTCCCTGTAGTAACCTGGAGCGCATTCCTGAGGAGAGAGCAGAAGGAAATGTGAAAAACAGCCTGAAATGTTCAGGCAAAGCAAACAGACTCATTTAATTTCCATGACAGAATTCCCACTGGGCTGTATGGAAGGAGAAGAGATTAAAAGCAACAAAGATTTTCTGTTCCTCATCAGTAAGAGATAACTGGCCAGGCCGAGGACCTCCTCCAAGGTACTGCACGAACTTGATTCAGGTCTTCAACAGATTTCCCCACTACACCCCTTCCAAGAGGCCAGATGCAGCTGGCACACATCCCCCAGGTGTGCTGTGCTGTGGCAGGAAGGAAGCTGTGAGCGGGTCAGTGTGGGGGAGTTTGGGAGATGCTGTTCTTTCCTCAGGAACAACCTGAGCTGTGATCAAAGCTAAAACCCTCAGGGGTTGGCCTGGCAGCAGACTGTGTGGCACCGCTGCTCTGCACAGTGATCCAAACCCCACAGACTGCCACGTGCACCAAGCACGAGGGGTGGCTGTCAGCAGCTGTTCAACCGCCCTCTGCCTAGAACAGTGCCAGCTCCTCTTGCCCCTACCTGGCAGGAGTCACCCAGGTAGTTAGCTGGGCAAAAGCACAACTCCACGTTGCTTGCAGGGACACCAGTAGCTGTATCTGTTGCAATCTCCAGCACCACACGACGCAGGGACACGGAGGAGGAGAGCTGGGAGAAGAGTGCCCGGATCTGCAGCTGCTCCAGGTTTGCCAGTACCATCATGAGCTCCTCTCTCGATACAGGGTTGTGTGTCTCCGTGTGCCTGAAGTTACTCTAGAGGGGAAAGATCTGACATTACTGGCAAGAAGAACAAACCCCTGTTTTATGGCATTTGGTCCAACCTTCAGCTCCCTTTGTACAGGTAAAGCAGTTTTTGGATTTTCACAGCCAGTTCTGCTGCAAAAGACACCCATCAAAAATAACAGAATTTCCCAAGTTGGAAGGGACCCATAAAGACCATCAAATCCAACTCCTGGCTCCACACAGGACCACCCAAAAAATACTGAGCTCAAAGCAATGCTCTCTTCTACCTACAAGCTAGTCATTTCCTTCCAGTAGCATCTGAGCACATGGTACGTTTCGGTGTGCTAACTCACCTCCACCAGCTGCAGCTGGCCTTCATGTACCTCCCCCGGGGAAGGGTAGGAGCCTTCCAGAAACATGATGCTCATCTGATTTCCCTGAGAAAAGCAAGGAAGGCATCGGTCACCACCTTGCCCTGCTCACGTTAGCAGGAACTACTGATGAATTGCTCGGGCTGCACCTTCAGGATCACATCTGGACGGGACTCCATGGGAATGAAGACATCACCCCTCCGTGGGTCAGAGTGAAGCTCGTAGCGCAGGTGGCCGCCATAGGAGGAAACCTAAGGAAGAGCCAAGTTGCATCAACTGCCACCTGCAACCTGAGTCAGAGCTCTCCATGCTCAACCAGAGAGTGGGGTCATGGATGTGCAGAACTGCTGGTCCAGCTGCCACCGTGCTCTTACCCGGTCCCCAAGGTAGGAGCTAGGTGCAACCCAGTAGAGCTCCTGATAGGCATCCAGGAGGTTCCTGAGATCAGCACGGAGCAGCTGCTCCCGCAGGCTCAGGGCTGTTGGCACCTCCTGGCGGTCACCGCTCATCAAGAGCCAGCCATTCATGTCGATGAACTGTGGGGGAAGATCAAGCATACATGTTTCTCCCCTTGTGCCCTGGAGGATCTACAGAAGGCATTTGGATGCTGATGCTTAGAAGAGCAATTCTCAGTGTGGCTGAAAAGATGCTAACAGGGTCACAACCTCACACACACCCTGATGAAGACACTGGAAAACTGAGCACCACCCTTCCCTGGCATAGTCCCCAAACGCCATCCATGACTTTCCACCCCATGAGACTCCAGAGATCAGGAAAAGGGGCTGAAAATGGGAGATGGGTGCAGCAGGACAAGGATAACACTCCTCACACCTCATCTTCCAGCAGGGTAAGACTAGTGCACAATGAAGACCCAAGACAGGAGCACAGTTGCTCTGCTGGTCCCTCACCTCAGCTCGGTACTTCACAGCACTGCGGCAGCGATTGGTGGCACCAAAGCAGAAACACTTGGTGCACCCCTTGGGGTTGCTGGCATCCAAAGAAAACGTCCCCAGGCGGCACTGGTCACACCTCGGGCCCTCCACATTTTCCTGGAAGATATGCAAAGCTCAGTAGTGTCAGAGGCTCCTTGCTGGGCCTTAGCAGAAGGCAGAGATGGCTCTAGGAGTGATCAAGCCCAACAAGATTCAACACCGTGACACTGAAAGACAATTAAGCAGTTCCCAAACAGGTTTGCTAGCACACCACCCAGCAAACACTGAATTCACTTGAACTAAGCACTTGTGGGCCACGCAAAGCAGCAGGAAAAGGCAGCTGAGCAGCAGTTTGAGTTACTCTGCTCACACAGGAGCAGGAGTCAGTGGGCTGACAGCTTTACCTGCATCATTCTCTGACAACAGGGCTAGGTTCAGGCTGCCTGACTGCTCACGGACAGCCTGGTGAGTGAGCCCTGACAACCAGGAAAGATAGGGAGAAGCCTGTCAGGGTGTTCTGAACCCCACAGACCAGCAGGCATCAAACACCCACAGCCTCAAGGCTAAACCAGCTGCACAGCCAGAGCAAGGAGACTCGAGACAAGCACAAATGCATGACATGAAGGCACTGGAGGACTGACCTTGCAGTGACACTGCCCTGTCACCGGGTCGCACACACTCGCTTCAGTGCCATCAGGATGGCAGTCACACCGCCGACAGCTGGGGTAGTGGTAGTAGCCAGGGGCACAGAGGTCACACCGTCGCCCAATTACATTGGGCTTGCACCTGGGCAGGATGCGAAAGATGCTGCATTAGAAACCTATGCTTTATGCTGCTGCATTTGCAAAGATGAAAGATTTGCATGGATGAAGATCCATGCTGGGAGACGCATGCTGCTGACAAGGATTTCCCTATCCTGCTTATTCCCTCCCTGCACCCTTCCAGTGTTCCCAATCACCCCAGCAGCAACCAGAGATACTGCCAGCTGTGCCCTGCACAGGGACAGGGCTTCCTCACTTGCACTGCCCGCTGTCCACATCACAGCCAAGCTCTGTCAGCTCCTGCACTCCAGGCTGAGAGCAATTGCAGTCCTCACAGCCAATGAGGGGATGGCAACCAAAGGTCTGGGGCTCACAGACAACACATTCCGGCTTCAGGGTATGAGGAGGGCAGATGCACTGCCCCGTCACCTCGTCGCAGAGACGCGTCCCACAGTCACAGGCTGCAAGAGACAAAAAGGAGGCGTGTTTGGAAAAGCAAGAGTCAGCAGCTCTGCAGAGAGTTGGGCTGCTTTCCTGAAGCTGTTTCAGGGCTGGAAAATGCAACCGTTTCAAATTCCGTCTTTGCCCCACAAGAGGCCAAGCAGTCAGTGCTGCAGAAAGCAGGGCAGGAGACAGGACAACTTACGCCTGCAGTTGGGGAAGCCCCAGTAGCCGGTGGCGCAGCGGGAACACTCTCGCCCGATGACATTGGACTTACAGGGACACTGCCCACCGAAGGGCTCACACTGGCTGCCCCGTGCCCCAGCCTCGTGGCACTGACAGGGCTGTGCCCCATTGTTGTAGAAGAGGGACAGCGAGATGGCGGAGTCACGGCAAAACCTTGACGATGTGCTGGGACTGCAGAGGAAGGCAGGAGAAAACGTCACACAGCCTCCCCACCACCCCAAAACCCAGCAGGATCTCTTACATCAACGTGTGCTAAATTGTTGGGATGGAGAGCATCCCCAAACACCCTCAGGTTTGGTCACTACGTAAGGGAAGTATTAAACAGAGACCTCCCCGCAATCCCTGCTAAAGGAACATGTTTTTGCTCCCTGAGGAGTGCGCAGCCCCCATACAGCACAGCAGCCATCCAAAGCCAAACGCCTCACTTGATGTAGAAGCTGTTAATGCCGCAGCTGCTAATGAAGTCATAGGACTTGTCCAGGGGTTCCTCCTGCAGGTACTGAGAGCTGTAGCTGTCTTCTGGCACCACAAGGATGTAATCCTGCAGAGGACAAGATGGGTGAGCCAGGCTCTTTATCTGAGCTGACGGATGCAATCCAAAAGGAGCTCACTCAAAAGTCCAATTACATCTTTAATTTTTCATCAGCTCATCCCTCACAGGACATAACATAAGGCATAAAGGTGCCTGAGTACTGGAAAGAGAGGGGGCCACCTCTCTGTTGTGGTCTATCCATAAGGCTCCCTCTGTTCTAATGCTCCACATGAGGAGTGACTCAAATGCACTGGCAGAACACCCTAAAAGGGGAGCGCTGGCTGTGCTTCAACACAGAGCAGGCACCTGCTGTCATCTTAAACTCCCAGACATGAAGACATGTGGGTTCCTATTCTGCCTTTCAGCTATTTACCCAGATTTTGGTCAATGCAGGTCTGTTGCCCAAGGTTTCTGCCTTGCTTTGGTGTCAAAACCACACAGCGAAGGACAACCGTCACATACAGGTCCTGCTTCTGTGGATCCTGCCCTCAGTTCTACAACACTAATGCTGAAGACTGCACCTTTCTAAGCTGTCTCAGGAACTGAGCGACAATGGGAAACATTCTTACGGTGACACAGCCACAGAAATCCCCAAGGACGAAGTCCAGCACTGCTGGAGCCAGGTGGCTGGAGCCTGGTCCAACATGCCCCAGGAGCTGCCCAGGGAAACACTCACCAACCACAGCTGCTTGCCCTCTGGCACTCGAACAACCACCATCAGATCATTGTCAGTAACATCCAGGACAATTTGATCCTCAGCAACTACCAGGCTCCGGCACCCGTAGGCATGTGGGCAGAAAGTAGCATTGGTCTGACCTGAAAAAACAACAAATCCATTGGTCCCACATTTCCCTTGGAGTACCCATCACACCCTTCTGGTTTCAAAGAGATAAGTCAGTCAGTCTTCACGTTTGCAATCCTTGGGGAACCCACCATTAGCCTTTGGCATGAAAAGCTTTCTGGGACCCCTCTTTGAGGGCTTCTGCCCACCAGCAGCTTTCCCTGAACGCTGCCCATCTCACCTTGCCAGATGCGCCCACCGTTGATCAACACTTCCACAGGGAAGGTGGGATGGTTGGGTTGGTAGTAGTGCAGAACAAAAGCGTAGCGCCCCAAGTTCTGAATCCGGCTGTTAAACACAACAGCAGCCTGGACCCAAACACAAGAACAGTCTCAAAAAAAACCCCCACATCTGTGATTTTTGCCCCAACTACCCAACTGTCCCATATCAGTCAGATTTGGTGAATCCACCTCCCAGCTCTCCACTCTTCCCTCTTAACGGTACCACCTGCAAAACTGCTCCTGGGAGCCCAGAGAACCAAGCAGGGTAGAATGGAGGTAAGACAGAGGAGCCCACGGGAATTACAGCTTTAGAGACAAGGTTCAAGTCTTGGTTAAATTCCAAAACTGCTAATTGCCAAATTGTTAGAGCTCCAGAAGAAAGAAGGAATAATCCATCCCATCCCACACCGATGCTGCTACCTGTGGTGGCTGTAGGAGGATGAGCTTTGTGGTGGAGTCCATTGCTGTGGGAGGCCGAGGTGCAGGCTTCAGTGGGACCCCAGCTGGAGCCACATGGACAGCCTGAGCCAGAGGGACTTCAGGGGCAAGAGGCAGAGCCTGGCCCCCCTCCAAAACAACCGACTGGGAAAGCTTTAGGAACCTTGAGGGAATGCAGGAGCTGCTGCAAGAGGAAACAATGGGATGCAAAGAGAGAGGCTTTGGGGATCCTGGCAGGAAAAGCACACCCTGTAATACATGGCAGATGACGAAGCACGACTGATGAGGGAGAGCTTCTTACTGGGACCTGCAGCTCTGTGACAGTAAGGACAAAAACCTTGCAAAGGCTAATTGCTGTGCATATATTATACCAAGTACCTCTTGCTGTATACGAGCAAGGACAAGAAAGCTTATTCATGGTGACAGCTCAGTACCTGCCACAGGAAGCAGCATGGAGCCCACAGATGGGGCCAGCAGCCTGGCTTCCAGCCCTTGTTCCAGCATCGCCTGCTTGGTGGATGTGGACAAGGTGCTTCACCTCAGCCTCCTATGCCACTGATTTCTTTTAGCTGGGTCAAAAACTTAAAAGGCTGCAAAGCTGAGGGAAGTGGGGCAAGCAATTTTTTTGAGTTACAGCCACATTCACACTAAAATCCTGAGGGTCTTGAGACTCTCTTACCTATTGGATGAGAACATGCCATGGACACTGATGCAATGCACCTTCGGCTCAACAAACTCCATGGTGAACTGCTCAGCAGGAACAAGGTACACTTTGTGCTGCCATGCATGGAAAGGAGACACCCGGTTATACAACAGCCTCTGGGAGCCTACAGTGGCTTCTGAGTCCACCATCAGTGCACCAAACATCCCATCATCAGGCATTGGCTAACACTTAGCAGGTCACACCTATTTCCTTCCCCTTCTTCCCTGGTACAAGCCCTAAGGTGTTTAGGATCTCCACTTCTACCTCCATCTAAACAACCATGAATGCCACCAGGTCAAGCGGGAAGAAGCACTGCCACATTGCTGCAGAGCTCCTTCCACAAAGAGCAGCTGCCTGTCAGCATCTTCTCCCAAACCCAAGTCCTGTGATCTATTTTAAAACATGCTGCTGAACAAGCTCTCCACCTTGGACTGCACATGACATGGATGGAGATCCAGCATCCAGACCAAGCAGAGCCAGAAAGCCCTTCTGCCAGTCAAGTACTGCTCTCACCTCTCCTCCTCATAACCTGCAAACAGCAACCCTCACGGGGAGCCTCACCAGGAAGAAGTCAGCCAGGTCAGCGATGAACCGAATCGTGGCCTCCGAGGTAAGTTCAAAAGTTGCCAATCTGCTCTGGGAATCCACAGCGACCCCTCGACAAAGGAAACTGTGAGACAAATATAGATTTTGAGGCCAGCCTTGAGGAGGGTCATGACACATTTCTTGTCTCGCCAGCTATATGTCCTGGAGGCATTTAGACAAAGTCCCTGTAAATCTTTTGATGCCTTTTCTGGCAGGTTTCCCAAGGACACCTCAGACATTTGTTTCCCACTGCAAAGTTAGCAGCCTGAAGTCGGACACTTCTATAGTTAGGGGCATGGTTTGACCTTCACCGGTGGCTCCAATAAACCTGCTTGTAGGTCATTCCCCAAACCAGGGCCCCTACCAATGTACCCACTTGCAAATGGGAGCAATAGGCCACTTGGCAGAGGTTTACAAAACTACACTGGCACGATAATGTGCCAGGGATGCCATGCAGTTTCCAGGGACAGTCAGTAAAATCCATATCCAGCTAGAATGAGTTTGGACACATGCAGCTTAGATATACAACACTGCAGCATTGCTTTGTTCATGTGATAAGGCAGAAAAAGCTCAACCAAGGAAGTCTGCCCTAGTCAGGTCACAGGGGGACTGAAATTACTCTCTCGGAGCTCACCATACCTGTAGACACACGGGTAGAAGGTGAACGTGCCCTGCTGCATGGCTAAGTGCGGCGAGCTGATGGCAACGCCCACTGGATGCAGAGCATTGGGGTTGGCATACTCCACCACCAACACATATTTTCCAGGTTGGGCAATAGGTAGCGACAGCTGGACTTCCACCTGGAGAACAGAGACACACAGCTGGACGAGGAGCTCCTGTCCCACTCCCCATAGCGAGTACACGTGATGCCTGTGTTACAAATCCTCTGCAGCAAGCACTGGAGTTTGCACCCCACTGCTGTTTGCACCCTTCACAGGAAAAGATACACACTGGCATTCATTTGTGGCATTTCAAGTGATGATGAATTAAAAGGTGTTCACAGCTCTGGTCCTCAAATCAATCTCCCCTTGTCCCTGTGCAGCAGTTGCTGCTGAATGAAACAGGGCAGAACACGCCATACTCAGAACGTGCTACTTGTTTGCATGGGGTGATTTGTTCCAGCTTTACATCTTGAGGTCTGTGTCCCTGTGTTCAGGCGCCTGCAGAGTGTCTTCACTTCTGTTACCTGCATGCTGTAGGCTCTGAGGGAACACCCTAGAGGTACATGCCAGGGCTGCAGGGGTCTTAGTGATGATAGCTCTTAGCATATACCATGCATGTCTTTGTAAGCTGTTTGCATGCAAGACACTGCTTCTGGTCTCGAGCAACAGGGCATGCAAGCACACAGCTCCAACACTGATGGACCAACTGAGCTGCACTTGGTTGCAACATCCTTCTGTTAACCTGCCCAGGGTGTGTGCAAAGCACCAGACAGCGCAAAGAGGACTGCCACCATGCAAGGGATGAAGCAGAAGTGCTACTCACATCGTTGCCGCTGCACATTGCCATCCAGGGATGGGAAGGGGTGAGCTGCTCCATGGGACAGCCTCTGGGTAACCGGTTGTCCAGCCTGCACACTGCACCCACCCCTGCCACAGCAGGGAAGCCATCCAGAGACAGGTACTTATACAAGAGGCAGCTAAAAGCATCAAGAATTTGAAAAGAGCTGTTGTTACACAACAATTGTAAGAGCCAAGGGCACCCATGAGGACTGTGCTGCCCAAAGTTATTGTGGTGCAAGACCATGTGTTACAGGACCAGCAACGACAGTCAGAACAAAAATCTTCTCCCCTTGCAGTGTGCTTTACACTGGGGAGCGCTGCTATAGCAGAGGGGATGGCTGATGTCCAGAATCCACCCAGCTTCCCTACCAGTATGGACAGAGGGGTCCTGGGCAGCACAAGCAGATTCACTGAGATGCTCTGAGCACTGACCAGACTCTGCCCATTCATTTTAAATGGTCCAGCAAGCACTAACTTGTAGCCATTTTCCAGCACTACTGATTGACATACACGACACTGGGAATGCATCCTAGCACAGGAAAGGGTTATGGTCTTACTGTGTTAGATCTCCAGGGCCGTAAGAAAACACAGACTGACTGTGCCATGGATGAGGCGACCTGTGCATTGGCTTTCGGGCCAGTGCAGGCTCAGCAGACTTTATCAACCATGGCAAGTGCTCCACAAAGCTGTTTTACTGCATCCAGACCCTCACTGAATGTGCACTGTATATTTTTCTTAACTCCAGGCCAAGGTGAGCCGAGTCCCACATGGCACAAAGATACAGAGATTCTTACTTCTGGGTGGCTTGTTCTGGGGCTGGCTGGTATGTACACGGATCCGTGACCTTTAGCTGCAGTATTGGAGCTTCATAGTATGAGCTGGGGAGCAAAACCAGATAGTCCTAGGCAGAGAAAAAGGAGAGTTAGTTCCATGTAGGACACTTGCCCCTGCAGAGCTGCTGAAGCTCCTCGTGGTGGATGGAACACAGGGGCTGGTCCTTACCAGCAGCACACCCTCTGCTTCGACAATCAGAGACCAGGTGTTGGGGTTGAGTACGAAGGGCTCCCCAAAGCTGTTCTGGGGGACGGTGACAAAGGCTGGCTCCGTGCTGGGAGCAAAGACAATCTGCTTGCTCTGCTCTGTACCTGGAGCGGGAGGGACAAGAGGCTGTGAAGGCGCTGGGGAGGGGATGAAAAATCTGGGGCTGCAAATCAGAGGCTGCGCTCAGGAGAGCAGCTCTGTAGCACAGCAGGGAGCCCTGGGCTGCTGCTCTCTTGGTGCTGCTGTAAGATGCACCACAATCCCACACTGACCCATAATAGAGACATCTGCTCTGAATCTTCTCAGTAGCTTAGCAGGAGAAAAACATTAAAATCACTGTAATCCTTAACGCTAATCCACAGCTCTCACGGTGTGTTCTGCATACCTGGACTGCAAAGCTCAGAGTATTACATGTCAAAGAGCATTCTTCCTGCTAGAGAAGGAACTCATTTGTGAAGAACTTATTCTAAGACAGACAAAAAGAATTGCCCAGATACATTTTTCCTTAGGGTTATTCTGATCCCAAGTCCACAGGCAAGTTAAGTGTTTTCTCACAAACTCTCAGACTCCCAATCTGTGCTCCTGCCCTTCTTGTCAGCCATAGACTGAGATAATGATGATGTCTTTAACCGACAGGAGTGCAGCTAAGTAGCTCCTCGGCTCAGCTGACGCATTTCTGTAACCATTCTATTCATTAACTTAGGATGAAAAAACAGCAGAGCATCTAGAAGCAGACTGTGCCTGCCCAGCAGTCTCAGGAGGGTTTTTAAGCACATGGTTAAGAGGGATTCACTGAGTATGGCTGCATGGGGAGCAGATGACATGAAGAAGTGGAGAATGCCACACGCTGACTGTCTTGGTACGGTACATGGACACGAAGGCGAATTGCAGAAGGTCAGAAGCTAAAGCAAGGGCTTTTGCTGCTGCTGGGAAGAGTCAGCCTCTTCTCGTGTGTGCTAGATCTGCAACAGCCTGGCTTCAGCTGGGGCCAAGCTCTCACTTTCACAGATGGGAAGCAGAGGTGAGGACGTGAGGAATGAAGAGACTTCCCTGAATAGGTCACGGGGCAGATTTCTTGACAAGCTGAAGTTTGAGAGGACTCCTTTGAGAGATTACACAACTCAAACTCAGATGGGTTGTGGAGGTGGAGCGGGAAGAACTGGCCAGTAAACCATATGCTTGGAAAAGGCTTCCCTTTTCACAAGCCACATCTTGCTTGTCTTCTTCAAGCTGAGAGAGATTAAATGGTCAAATACGACCTTTTATCTTCTTTCCAGGCTGCTTGTCCTTTACCACTTGCCCATTCCATCCAGGCAGAAGGTGGCCCAGCATTTCTTAGGCTAATTTGGTCTATGAAGGAAGCTGCTCTCCTGGATCCCTTTGCTGGTGTAGCAGTCCGGCAGTTTGCCTTTCAACACTAAAAATCAAATGCTGCTTCCGAGCAAGGAGAGAAGCACATCATGGGGTAAGTAAGCTCTGCTCCTGGACAGGAAAGTTCAAATACTTCCTGACCTTCAGTGGGATCCTCAAGCATGAGCTTCATTCATGTTTCTCTTGGCTTTCTGCTGTGTAATATGGCTGGCCTTAAAATTGCCAGCTATTTTCCCCCTCAAAATAAAATAAAATAAAATAAAAAATCTTGACATTTCGAACGTTGTGTATCAGATTAAAGGCAAAACATCTTCTCTGTCAACTCAAGAGAGAGGACAGAACTTCACATATGGATAAATTAATTTGCTGATGTCAACAACCTCATACTGTGCACGTACAGCAGGATAATGTGGCTGTACAGTTGACAGAGGCAAAATCAGCCAGCCAGCTGTGCCCTAGGGTACTTGCATGGCTTCAGGTCTGTACCCACACAATTCTGCTCACGCTGGTTCCCAAAATAATTGATGCCCAGGTCTCTAGGCTTGTTCAGCCACCTTTTAGTGGCTCTTCTTCCTCTTCAGCAACTTGCGTCTTGGTAAGAAACTAATCACTGGAGTGCATTGCCTGTATAAAATGCAATTTCAAGTCACTTCCAAAGCCTGTGTTGCCATCAGCCTGGTTTAGGAGATGCAAAAAGCAAGGACAAGCTTGCACACATTAAGTGTAGCTGCCAAGACTATGTCCAGCTGCCAAAGTTTGGATCCCATTGCCAGCTTTTGGCAGATTCTGGTTTTGTGGATACTCAGCTCAGTTCTGCCTGGGGCACTGGGGTGACTCTGCCCCTTGCTGGAGAGACTGTATCTACAGCAGCCTTATCCAACAACAGTCTGACTGATAACAGTCCTCAATGTGTAGCCCCAGAACTGGAGACCAGCTTTCTAGTGCTGTGTTGAATAAAGGAGGCTATAGGTTCAAATCAGCCTTTGAGTTGGAAGGGCAGGTCTAAAAGATAAAGCCATATGGAAGTGTCTTCTGAAAAGGATGATGTAGAAGGTTGCCTGGAATGGGGAGGAGGTGGCGATGGTGCAGGGAAGCAGAGCAGTCTGGGATCCTTACCTCTCCTTCGTGGCTGATAAGCTGTAATTTTGCCATATACAGTGGCCCCTCCTGAATTAATATACCTCAGGATGACATGGAACAGATAGAGCTCTGCCTCCTTCACGTTTACAGTGACTCTGATTTTATTCTGCAAAAAGCAAAAAAGCAAATGGGGCACACGTCACTGGGAGGCCAGCTCCTGGCCACTCACCTGCTCTGCAGGGGAGCCTCACCCACCTGCCTACCTGCCTGCCTGCCTGTCTGTCTCTCTTCCCCCTCCCCACCATCTCAGGGCACGGCACTGGCCAGCCACCTGCGATGGGCACACTCAGGATGGATACACCCGGGACGGACACACCTCAGACAGGAGAAGGGGCAGAGGAGCAGTGCTGCAGCATGGGATGCTCTGAGTTAGTCTAGAAGTGAAAAATGCACTTACAGTTGCCACAAATATTAAACTTTCCTTCCTCAACGACCGAGACCCTCCCTTCAACACTGGCGGACCCCCGGCTGACGTAGCGGAAGACGAGGCGGAAGAGGTCGGGGGAGGTCACATTGAGAGTCACCACTACCTTGGGCTGGTGGGAGAGAGAAAGGGGAGAGAAGCAGAGCACACCTTCAATTACCTCCACCGCTGACAGCCACCAGCCCAAGCGCAGCCGCTTGGCTCACTGCTCCCAAAGCGACATGCCACAGTGCAAGAAGACAAGCACCCTGGCCCTACAGCCCCAGCACGGGCACCTCACAACACCATCCCTTCCAGGGCTGCCTGCAGAGCACATAAGCTGCCTGTGGGAAGGTGTGGGAAGCCTCTGACCATGTCTGGAAGGTTCTCTGGCACAGCAGGGTTGTCTGGCTAGCCTGGTACACATGCCAAGTCAGAGGAGAGGTTTTAAGAAATCCCTGCTTCTCTTATCCAGATAATGCTTTCAGGCTTTGTGACATAACCAGCTAGCAGATAGCAAATGCTGAAGCCACTGCTCTTGTGCTTCCACATCTCTGATAAGATGCCTACAGAGAAGGCTGAAAATGGAGATCATTCCTCATCCCCAGGAAACTGCAAGGCTAAGAACAACTGGTGCCAGGGGAATGTGCCACTGAGTGTGCATCAGCCCTCCACCTATCTGGATACTGCTTGGGAAGACCTGAGTTAAACAGATGCTGTAGGTCCTACTCATTTTAAAGAGATCTAAACACCTGCTTGAATACTCCTCTGCTTATGGTGGAAAGCAGGAGGCATGCCTGGGGAGACTCCTAAGGAGGGTTGCGTTCCTGGAGCTGCAGTTATACACCCACAGGAGAGCAAACTGGAAAGACCTTGTAGAATGCAAACTACAGGAGAGAACTGCCAGCAGAAAGCCATGAGCTTGCCCTTCTATCAAGGCCTATTTCTATCTCTGTGCCAACACCGGATGCAGAACAAAGCCAAGAGCTTAAGCATGAGCATCATTCTTAAACTTTAAGGCTAGAGTTTTCTCAAGGGAACCTACAGTAGTTTGGCTGCCCAGCTCCTAAGTACAAATTCAATGGAAAAGAGTCAACACTTCTGGCCTCTCTGTTATTTCACTTAAGTGTGAAAAAAAGTGAAGAAAACTGAAAGCACCAGAATAATGAACCTTAAATGGGACAAGACTGTCAGAGAACAACTGCCCTGCACTCCATCCCCAAACACACATACAGGTGACACTTCAGCAGGTGCCATGCAGAAGAAGAATCCAATGAGAAATAAAAGAGTCAACAGATGAAACAGCTTCATCTCTGGGGCTTAGACAATTCCAGGTTAGTGTAAATCATAGTTATGGCAAACCATCTACCAGCAAGAGCTGAGGCTGAGGTCTAAGCTGAATACGGCAGCAAAGAATCTGCTTTATTTTTGGAAAAGGGTGAGAAGGTTACGCGGAAAGTTGCAAGAAAGAGCAGAGTCAGAGGAAACAGCCACAAGGAAACCCTGAGACAGTGTTTACAGACATCCCTGCAAGCAATCACCAAGTGACCACCTTTGTCTAACCGGATTAGGATGTCAGGGGACTCCCAGTTTAGGATCCTTCCCCTCATCAGTCTATGCTGTCCCCAGAACTACAGGAAATAACTCCACAAACAGGCTATAGATATACACTGTGCTGTTTATACTGGCTGTCACATGGCTCCGAGAAGCGCTTGGGGTAACAGACGTGTGCCAAAAGCACGTCAGCTTTCTGCTGGCTGCATCCTCCCTAGGGGGAGCTGGGCTGGGATGGAGCCACCCAGCGTACCTGGATGGAGGACATCTGTGCGTATCCTCGCCAGCTGAAGCCCTCGAACTCCAGCGGGTTGTAGCCGAAGCGCACAGCCCGGCCAGCCGGCGTGGTCCCTTCCTCCAGCTCGAATTTCAGGTGGTGAAGGTCAGGGAAATAATGGTCCCGCACGGGTCTGGAGAAGAGAAGGAGCACCGTTAGTTTTATCTGGAGGGAAAGGCTCTGGATTCACCCAGCTCACCCCCCAGCCCCTTCAGCCCTTTAAGGTGCTACTTTCAGACACTTCATGCCTTCACTGTAGGCAGAAGGACACCTCAGCCAACACATGGCTGCCATCCCGATGACCAGGTCCCCATGCAGGACACACCAGCCCCAAGGGATGGGCACGGGGCAGGGTCCCAAGGTGCAGCTTACTGAGTGCAGGTGGGCCCACGCGTGTTCTGCCGGCAGCGGCAGGCTCCGCTCCGCTCCTCGCAGGACGGCCCCAGCGACCCGCCGACATCGCAGCGGCAGCCTGTGGGCAGGAAGTGCCTGTTTACATTCCCGCCACGCTAATGAGCTCCTGGTCCCTAATCAAAGGCGCAGCCCAGCGGGTGGGGAGGCCGGGGCCACTATTTTTATTCCATTGTATCCGTTTTCATATTGGCCCCGGCCCCACTTGGATCAGCTCCTCTTCCACCTCAGCGCTGAGCTATTTGCAGACGGCTGACGGCTGCGGGAGGAACAAGGCCTGCAAGCCCTCACAGCCAGGCACCGCACCGCAGTGGCCTTGTTCCCTCTTTCCAACCCTTCCGGGACCGTGTGGGCCGGCCGACGGTGGCCGGATCTCCTCCTTCCCCTCTTCCCATGGTCATGATGGAGAGCAGCCAACCCCACGTGTCCATATCCACATGCTCCCAACAGGAGGAAGGGGTACAGCTGCGAGGACACGACCACCGGGTTCCCATCCCTCAGCCTTATGGACCTTTGTTCACCAGTGGTAAAAGCATGAATTTGGGTCTCCAGATACCCAGTAAGATCCAGCACATGTTCTTGGTCACAGTTTGCTGAAGAGAAAGAGGTGGGACATCCGCTCCTTCTCTCCAAGGCCACCAGTCAGTTGAGGTACGCAGACGCTTGCCCCAGCACCAGCCTGTGTGCTCCCCTCCTTCACCTGACACGTCAGAAGGGGACTCACCTTGGCAACCGAAGTAATTTGCATTCTCCATACTGAAGTAGCCATCTTTACACGCTGAGCAGAACTGGCCACAGGTGTTCGGTTTGCAGAAACACTGCCCATTGCCCTAGGAGACAGGAGGGATGGGAGCTAATTCCCTCTCATTGTTCCTCATGGCTGAACCATTACTCAGCTATGTGGGTTCTAGTCAGAGGTGCTGGAGGAACATTGTGAATTTCATGCTTCCTGTGTGTGGGTGGGCCAGATAAGGGCCAGATAAGTGCAACTGCCCAAAAATGTAGGCAAACAAAAATCCAGTCATCCTGGGCCAGACCAAGAAATATTTAGGTGCCTAATTTATGACAGGTCTTAATCCTATGTTGTCATGCAAGCACAGATTGTGGTGTGACCTTTGAGAGTTCAGCGTCAGGATGGGAGTCTCCAGCAGCTGCTTGGAGAGAGAGCTGAAACACGCCCAACACAGCACAGATTCAGAGGTGCCTGGAGGCAGAGAGGAGCAAACCCACCTGCTGACACTCTGCAATTCCACTGATGGTGCCCTTGGTCTCACACTTGCAGCCTGGAGAGGAGGAGTTGAACAAGAAAGTCAGAAGAGCATTCAGCACCTGAGAAAAGCCTGATGGGTGAGCATTACCCACCCACACCAGAGGACACTGCCTGGGATAATAGGACCTGGGAGCTGGTCAAGTAGAGGGTAGCATTGCACAAGGGCTCACTTTTCATTTTGGACAGTTACCATTGCAGATACAACTGTCAAAGACATTTTTGCCATTAGGCCATGAAAGTCTAAGTGTGCAAGGTCTTTAGCGAGGGCTGAGAATGACATAACTCACTGCACGAGCTCTGTGTTCCACCCCAAGCAAAAAGCTCTGGGCTCTAGCCTTTCCCCTCTCTAAGAGGTGCCCCAGACACCTGCAGCACTGACATATCTCATGGCAAGATGGAAGGAAAGGTATCACTTCCATCCAACAGTGGTGGCCCCCACTGGCTTGGGTTTGAATCTCGCACAATTACAGCGTGGAAAGGACTTTCTGGGGTTGTGCATTTGCCATTTCCTTACTCGTGCAGCCATAAGGGTTATCTGGAGTCAGGTTCCAGTACAAGGGCTTGCATCTGTCACAAGCTGGGCCTTCAACGTATGCCCGACAAGCACAGGAGCCCTGAAGAAATGGAGGAGAAAAGAGCAGGTGAGAATTTGCATAATGGTGGCTGAACATAGTGTCTGCTACCCTAGAGTGAGCAATGGCTGCTACTTCTAGAACTGTGCTTTAGGCCCAAGTGAGAAAAAGAGGGATCACGCAAGTAAATAAATAAATAAATAAAATGGCCTTCAGAGGTTGAGCAGGTTCATCTGATGATACTCACTGGGACCAGCGAGGGATCTGCAGTCACTAACCCAGCTGGGTTACAGGAGCCCACTGGAAAAGAGAGGCACAAGGAGGTATTTATAAAGAGACAACTCACATCCTGATTGCTCCTCAAAGCAGCTACTTCTTCCCTGACATAGCTGTTAGGGAACAACATCCCATTTATCAGCATCACACCACGTCCAGGACCCCGGGGTCCCTGCCCCAGGAGGAGAAGTGAGCCACTACCTTCACAGTGTGGAAATCCATAGGCGCCTGGCACGCAGCTGTCACAGCGCAGCCCTGTCACTTTGGGCCGGCAGCTGCACTGCCCCGTCTCCTGGTCACAGGTGCTGTGCAGAGAGCCCTCCCTGGAGCACTGGCAGGCTGCAAAAGAGGGGAGAGGAACTGCTGGGCTTGCAGGGCACAGAGACTCCTGCATTCAAGGCCTCTTTCCAGCAACCTCTTTTGTTTGCCTGACCTTCACCATCACTGAAGCAGTCAAAAACAGGTTATAAATAACAAATGCACTCATTCTTTGATCCAGTTAAAAAAAAAACAAAATCTTTTAAGAAAACAATGTTTTTTACATTTTTTATCAGAGCCATTCATGTACATCAATGTGTTTTTCAGTGGCAGGGGGAGAAGTTTTGGTTAAAAAAAGGGAATGCGTGATCTCATTCCAAAAAGACCAGCAACCAACGACTGATCTGCAAAAGCTCATTTGCACCCAGATTCCAAGGAGCAACACTCAGCCATGATGCATGTGGGCAGCAGGTCTGCAGCACAGCACCATGCACAGCCACGGCACTACTGGGGGCAAGGGCAGAGTGACGGCTCTGTGCTTCCTGCACAACCTGCCTCCTGCAAACCACGTAGTGATCCTGCTGCCCTATCACATGAAAGGTCAGCGAGCTGCTGGGGAGCTGCCCTTGCCTTCCTGGCACAGCCAGCATTCCTCAATTCCCTGCTCTGATGCCAAGGGGGACATGGGTACAGCAAAGCATTGTTAATTAAACAACGGAGTTTTTAAAAGCCAGGTTTTCCTCTTCTTTTCCTGCCATGATTCCTCTACACCTCTGCAATCTGGATACTGCTTTAGGAGAGAAAAAAAAAAATGACTACTGAACTCCTATGAGACCATTTCAGCCATGCCTCCAGCCTCTTCAAAGGCATATTGCCGGCATCAGCAGTTGCAAGGAGTGCTCTGCCAGCTGGCTGCAGCTCAGGCATCTACATTTAGTATGGTGCAAGAGGGTGATGATGCTCTTTTGTTGCTTCAGGGAAATGGTATCACAGATTATTTTTTAATGAGCAGTAAATTCTTGCTGGGAGACATAAGAATACATCTGGCTTCCAGTCAGGCTGCCGACAGGGCTGCCCAGAGCTGGAGAGGGCCATTCAGAGTAACCAGAGCTCAGCCCTGGCACCAGCAGGAGTGATGCAGTGCCCAGGGAAATCACTGGAAACCTCTCTCCTTGAATTTGGGGCTGACATGAAACCCCAAATCCTGATCTTTCAGAGAGGGAGTTTGAACCTATTCATTATCTGCAGGTCTGTTTCAGAGGCCATGTAACCACACTGAATTTTATTTCCAACCAACCAGACAGACCCGAGCTCCTGCTGTTAGTGACAACGAGCTTGGAGAGACAAAACTGCACAGCCTCTGGGGAAGCATTCCTTAGAGATGCTTCCTCATTACATAGCATGCCTATCTGATGAGATAGCCAGGTGAACTGTGCACAAGAGAATTGATTCCTGCTGCAAGAGCCAGTTATATTCATATATAACCCCTGGAGCTGCATTACAGAAAGGGAAAGCATTACTAAGCCAGTAACAGCAGCTACTCCCCCCTTCCTCCCCTGAGATCCTCTCACAAGGGTGGTTACTCACGTGTGCAGCTGGGGTACCCGTAGAAGCCCAGGGCACACTGGTTGCAGGTGTGCCCTGCAAAATTCACATGGCATCGGCACTGGCCAGCTGGGCTGCAGTTGTTGTCCACAGCACCCCGGGAGTCGCAGGAGCAAACTGAAAGAGCAGGACTCTGATGAAACACCTGAACCATGGCCAAGCACTACTGATCTGAACTGTCAGTCAGTCCCACAGGGATTAGTTATTTATATCAAAAATGAATTCATTTCTTAATTCCACAGAGAGATGGGGAATACTTCCATTTAGAGTCACAGCCATACTAGGAAAATGCCCCTGAGAGGTGGTGAACTTTTTTTTTTAACAGTCTATTCAATGCTCCTTCAGCAAGTTAATGCACTAAAACATGTGTCCAACCCATCAGTTTAAGGTTTTGGTTGCCCTCTTTTTTAATGCTTTAATTAGAAATATATTAAAAAAAAAATAAAATAGCAGACATTAACTATACTACATGCTTTATATGTGGTCCCACACAATTACTCTTCACCCAGTGCAGCCCAGGCAAACCAAAAGGTTGGAGACCCATGGACTAAAGAGAGACAAGAAGGTGTAAGCTGGGACATTCGGTCACAGCTGGACTGTGATGAGGAAGTGTGACTAATAAGAATTGCTCCTCCTCCAGGCTTTGGCATGATCCACGACCTCCAGAACAAACCTGACAAATTCTTACTGCAAATCACATGGGTGGTTTTGAGAAGCATCAGCATTCTCCAAAGAAAGGCATGTTTTGAGGAACGTGACAGACCAGCAGGAACTGAGTGTTAATGCTCATTAAAACGTCCCATGTGAATAACTAAAACTTGAGGCACACTCAAGCAATGTTTTTAGCTGATGCACGTCGAGCAGGGAGCTGGGTGGGCTTCTCTCTTCCGCATTCAGCTGCACATCCTCACAAGGAAGCCACCAGATGTGGTCCTCAGCTGCCTTGCCAGCACAGCCCCAGCTTGTTCTCCTCCAATTGCAGCAAACAACTCCCCAGACAGATGTTTTGGGGAGACAGAGCACCCTGACACGAGGCCATTCCCATCCCTCTGCTGCTGCAGCGGGTCCTTACCATAGCAGTGGGGGTAGGAGTGATGCCCGGAGCTGCACTGCTCACACCGTGGCCCTGCAAACTCAGCCCTGCAGAAACACCTCCCGGAGGAGTCGCAGCCTCCTGGCAGCGTCCCAACAGCACTGCAGCCACACACTGCAACAGAGGGAAAACACCTGCTGAGTTCCAGGAGCAAAGCCTGTGCCACAACAGGGCTTTTTCTGAGGCTCTTGAAAAGCCACATAAGCATTCAAGCTGTTGATCTCTGCCCATTTTTGCATGTCTTCCAAAATGCCCACACAGCCACTTTCTAGTCTTCCTCCAAAATCCTACCAGAAGACACTGGCTTTGCTATAATATCTACCCTATAGCTGGCAAAGGCAAACTGGTGTTCTCACACTGACTGCCACCGTGCCACCCTTGTCTTGAGCTCATCTTTGGGCATCTCTTCTTCAGCAAAGTATCTGTAAGCAAGGCAGAGATCATCTTAGTCTCTGCCAGCACAAGAGGATCTGCTGCACACTGGTCCATCCATGGAACCCACCCAGCCCTGGGAAGCACAGATACTCACACTGGCACAGGGGGTAGCTGAAGTAGCCGGGAGCACACTGATCACACAAGCGCCCTTCAAATCCTGTTCGACACAGGCACTGTCCTGTCTCACTGTCACAGGTGCCATCATACTGACCAGGGCCAGAGCACTGGCAGGCTGGAAAGCAAGAAGGGCACTAGTTAATAAACAGCTTCTTATTATCTTCTCCTCCTAAGAAAGGAACCAAACTGCTGCTTCCTCTGGGCTGGAAACTGGAGAAACCACAGGGGACAGAGCTGACAGCAAGTATGCCCAGCCCAGAGCTCATATCCATATGGAATTTCTCAACAGCCCCCCAGGGCTAGGAGGACACTAGAGGGTCACGGCCGGGTGGAAAATACCAGCAGAAGTCCTGGGAATTTGTCACTTGGAAGTGAGGCTGGAGAATTCCTCTCTGCAGAGTGAGCGGAGGGTGGGGAGAAGCAGGGAGGTGAGCAGGGGGAGGCGTGGGGCCGTTAACCCTGAGTCACTCACGCTGGCAGAGGGGTCCATAGTGGCCTGGAGCGCACTGGTCACAGTGTGTCCCCTGGAAGTTGGGTTTGCACACACACATCCCCACCCGAGGGTCCTTGCGGCAGGCATTGCCTTCTGTCCCACCAGCATAGCAGTCACAGTCTGCAGAGGGGACACACAACAGGCAACAACATGAAGAGGACAAAAGATGAGATTGGCTGTCAGTTGATCTCTGTTGCTTGGCAGAGGTCCATAAGGATAGAAAAGGGGATGCAATGCAAGAAAACAGCTCACAAGGTTGTCCCCTAATAACCTTCCCATCAGATGCAAATGTTTTAACCAAAGCCTGCTTAGGTGAACAGCATGGCTGGTTCATGGGGTCACAGGATGGCTGGGAAACCTCAGCATCACACAGTGTGCAAGGTGCTGGTCTGGCAGCAGGGCAATGCACAGAGCAGATAAACGCTGTCTGCACAGCTCACTCAGGGCTGATTTGGCACAGCACTGCCCAAGTGATGTGCACAAATTACCACAGATTTCAGCTACCAACGGTGGGGCTTTGGCTCTTTTCCTGCTGAATCCAAGCCCTTCTCCCTGTTAGGGCCCTCATCCAACCCAGTAACAGCAAGGGTGATGGGCTGGGGGAGGGAACATCAAAACTTGTCCAGCAAGCAGAGGGAGGGGGAGGCAGGGAAATGAGAAGGGAAGTGAGAAATTCCAGTTCAAGAAAGAAAAACCTGCCCTGGAAGATACAGAGTTTAGAATATCAGAAGGAAGGAAAAGGTTATCTGCAGCACACTGGGGAGCATGAGACAGGAGGGGACACAGTGGGAAAAGAGAAGAAAAAGGACAAAGGAAGAGATCAGCTGAGAGGGGTGATTGTCAGAGAGGAGGGAGGTGGAGGGGGGCATGGCTGAGAATTCCAAACAACAAAGAAAGCAACATGGAGCAAGCAGCTGTCTGCACACGCTTCCCAGCACTTGCAGCAGTGCTGCTCATGGCTTTGTGCAGAGGGGCTGTCAGCACAGACCCACTGCATCTTCCAGCCCACAGAGAGTGCACAGCGTGCATGGCAGGACAGGTCTATATCAAAACCCAAAGGCTGAGATCAGAGAGAACACAGCTTGAATTCCAGCTCAGCCACAGCCCCTCCATGATCTTAGGGCATTGCTTATAGGGAGGCCAGAAGGGACATTCCCTCACGGTTCGAACCTCAGAAGAAAACACCATAATCATGCTCTGAGTTTCCCTATCTACAACAAGGGGATCATAAAGCTCACTTTCCTCAACCCCTCAGCAGCCTCCTTTCTCAGAACTGCTGTGCGTCAGGCTTGTCTCTTAAAACCTACAAGCCCTGTAAGCTGAAGACCTGATCTTGCTTTAGAGGGCATGATAATAGCAGGGTGACTGCCAAAGCAGCAAGGAAAATTGCAGTGCTTACTTATTATCTGTCCTGCAGGGAGCACTTGTTCTCCAGTATCGTTATAAGCAAAGGCTGGAACAGCTGCGTGGAGAAAGAAACATTGCACAGGTCACCACACCACACCAAAAATCAATTACAGCCACTCTTAACCTGGGCTCCTGAATGATGACTTTCCCCCTCCTGCACAGAAAGTGGGAGATCAGACATCAGACAAATGGGAAGTCCCCACTGACCCTCTGGTTCTGTCCCAACCCACGCCAAGCCCAGGCCCATTCACATCTGTGGGAACCACTCCTGGGACAGGAGCGCCAATGGGGCATGGGATACAGAGAGAGAGCAGCCCCAAACAGGGCCCTGACCGTTCCTGCACCTGTTGAGTCTAAGAGGTCCTGGACTTGGCCACTGCATGGCCTCACTTGCTTTACTTACGGTAGCAGTGGGGGAAGTCCAGGTATCCCTCAGCGCAGGCATCGCAGTGCTCCCCAGTGTAATTGGGTTTGCAGTAGCAGCGGCCAGTGAGATCCTCACAAGTGCCATCGGTAAAGTCAGACTTGCAGTTGCAGCCTACAGAGGGGACAGCAGTGCTCATCACAAGCACAACCAGGGCACAGCTACAACGCAGAGCCTCCGGAACAGGCTCCACAAATTCTGCAAATTCTCTCCAAAAATAAGAAGTGTGATTTTGCCTCTTCAGAACAAATCAGGCTTAGAGGAATTGCTGCCACTGTCCCTGTCACACTGCATAGTCCCAAGGGATGCAGCACAGCCCTGACTTGAGTCCCCAGGTCCCCTGGAGAGGAAGAGGTGGCACTGGAAGGCTCAGGGGAAGGATGCAGGGTAGAACACCACCGGTCACAGCCACCAGATCAAGCTCGGCTCCCCACTGGGACAGACAACCCACTGCTGCCTGGAGATCACAGACACCTGTTCTACGGTCACCAAGTAAAAGAGGCTGTCTATGAACTGCAGAGGAGGTCACACTCACGATAGCAAATGTATGGAGAGTCGATCGGGTGGTCAGGGGAGCGGTAGTATCCTGGGATACATCTCTCACAGTTAACGCCAGTGGTGTGATGCTGAAAGACAGAGCATGAGAGGGGCATCAGTTATCAGTTCCTCTGCCTGCAGGAATGGGTTCATGCTCATCTGTAAGATTTCCTAACAGGGTCCAGAGGGAGCAACTTGGGAGCACACAGAAGACCTAAATCTGATCAAGTTTCCATACACTGATTTGAAAGCAAAGCATTTCCTGTGTAAGCTCTGCGTCCTCCCATAACTCCGGCTTGAGTTCCAGGTTCCTATCTGACCTCAAGCCCATTCTACTTGCTTCAGTTGGTAAAACTTCCTCACTGCTCCGGACTAGGAGGATGGGGCTGATCTGCTTTCTCCAGCAAGATTATACAGCTGCCAAATGTAACTGCCCAGGTGTGCTGTTCTTATTACTGGAGCACATTCCTTTCACCTATGGCAAACAGACCAGATTTCCAGAGGGAGACCCTAATTGTGATAACAGAGGGTGGGGGCACAGAGCTGTCACTGAAGCTGGACTGCAGAAACAAGCACAAGGATCCGGAGCAGCCTTCTCCAGCACTGTCCTACCTGACAGTCAATGCAAACACCTCCTCCTTCATACTTGTCCTCGCGACTTTTGCTGGCTTTGTGACGATCCACCTCTGGGTCGTAGTAGCAGTCGTAGGCATGGCCATTGCAATTGCAAGCTGAAAACACAGAGAGGTTTTAGCGAAGTCACCAGCCCATGGGGGTCCTGCAGCTCAAGATATTAACTCCTCCTGGTGGGTTCGATATTGAATGGGTTTTGTTTCAATGAGGAAGGTCACCTGAATGCATCTGGGGGATCACCCAAGCTTTGGAGCCCAAAAGCATAGAAGAAACAGCTCTAGCTACAAGGCTGTGTTTAAAACTGAAAAAAAACACAGCAGGCACAAAACCAGGGCAAAAGTATGCGCAGGCATGTAGAAACGAGAAATCACCCAGCTTTGAGGCCTCCAGTAGTCTGGTTTAGAGGGCAACATTCTTGCTTCTTTTATCCCACCTGCGAGCTTCAGCACAAGGTGGGGGTGCTGCCTATAGGGCAGTAGGACCCGGCCCTGCCATGCTGCCCTGCCTTTCTATGAGATCGGGTGGTGCAGCTACACTCTGTGCTTTGCACTCCCATTGCAGCACAAATTCCAGCGTCGGCGTTTACCAAAGGTTTCTCCAGACAAATAAAGATGTCCTGTATGTAAACAGACCCAAGTGCAATTCATCTTGGAGACAGAATTGAGCAATGGGACTCGCCTGTGTGAACCCTTGGACACGCAGGAGGAACCGAAACGTGATTAGAATCATAGCCCTGTACAGATCTGAGGGCGAGCCTCGACTAAACAAAATTAACCGCCGTGTAAGCTGTGCTGCAGCTGTGCCAGTGAGCTGCACGTCACCCAGCACCGCACACCTCCCAGCACCCCGCTTGGGTGAAAGACTTCACTGCACTGCAATTTCAAGTGTGGTCAGCCTGCGCTCTGTGAAACAGCTGGCAAGAAGGCGGCCAAACCCAAGCCTGACTTACGCTGGCATTCGTTGGCACTGTCAGCAGTGGCGGGTTTCCACGGGAACTGGTTGAAGCCAGGGCAGCAGCGGTCACAGGACCCGCCGCAGGTGTTGTGCTGGCAGTCACACTGCAGCCTGCAGGGGAGAGGAACGAGGCATGGGGTTTGTTCTCCGCACGTTCTGGAAATAAAGGCTTCTAAAACATTTTACCTAATTTTCAATTTTATTTTATTTATTTTCACCCGAGCCAAACATCTCTCCCAGTGTCACCCCCCCCCCCAACCCCCTTCTCCTCCTCCTCCCTTATCACTTCACTTTTATGTAGTAGACGAAGCACAGAACAAACCAGAGTGCCACTGCTGAATCTGCTCTACAGACAAACATGAAACAGCTGGAGGGGGCAGCAGGAGGAACCTGAGCTGAAGCAAACCAGCACATAAGGGAGCTGCATGGTGCAGGGACAGAGAGACGTCCGTGCCACTGTGCAGGGCTGGTGGGAAAGGGATAAACGACAGCCCTGAGCTGCAGAGGAACACACAGCCATGTGCAGCCCGTCTGCTCCTCCAGGTGTAGCTGTGCTTGCAAGAGAGGAAGGCCCCCATGAAATGTGAACTGGGGCTCAGCGGCACAGCAATGGATCTCATCCTGCTCGACCACAGCAGTGATTCATTAACATCAGTGACATCATCCACAAAACTCCCACTTAGCAGAAGGCAATCCCCATCCAAGACAAATGCTTTCTGTTGTATTAGACTTATGGATAATACAGCATGTTCCAGCTTTTATCTGTGCAATTACTCATTTCCCCTCCGGGCTTGCCTACCACTCCCATCTCTCCCTCCTCCGATTCAAAAGCAGCGTTTAAAAATAAAAGTATTTTTTTTTAAGCATTAGACACAAACGGAGCAGTCATTCTGGGTGAAACACAGAGGTGCAGACACTTCCCAACGGCTGCAGTGAGTTGTTTTCCACCTATGTGTATTTTTAAGAACTGAGACCCGCACGCGTGCGTATGGTGAACAGCTAGACAGAGGCACGGGACAGAGGAATTCATTTTAATTAAATATGGAATGACAGGAAAGTTTGGGAAACATGGGCAGTACCCACGCTCCAGCACATTTGCTTCAGCCTGAGAAGCTGAGGCAGGAGGTCCTGGCTCTGCTCCCAGCCCCACGGGCAGCCCTCCCCACGCAGATACCATGAAACACGCAGCTGCAGTCTCATGATGCCCCGTCCTTACCCACATCCATGCACTGGGCTGCAGCCAGGAGAGTCCAGGCTGCAAACCAAGACCCTGAGGGGCTGGCTGGAGCCCACGTGGTAGAACTGAGCTCCAAAGCATTCACTTTCTTCTTCCTTTGTTTCGCAAGGAGCCCCACTGGAAGAACAACCTTGGCCATGCCTCTGTAACAAACCTCTCACACACCCCTCACTGGGCTGACCACTGCCCAACACTTCCAATGAAACATTTTCTTATGTTTTGTTGCTGTTGTTTTTTCCCCCAATGGCAGCAGCTGGAGATGACAACTAACCCCACAATAGATACGTGTTAAAAAAGACAGTCACTGAGTCAGGGAACTTATAAACCTGCTAAGCAGTGCTAATCTCCCTGGCTGGAAGACATGGCTCCAGCCACGCACCCCATCTGAGATGTTTGAAAAGCATTGGTTCAGTTCCCAGAATGCACAAAGATGGCCCTCAATGACTACTCACACTTCAGATGCAGAAGGAACCATTTATTTAGTCTCTGCTTTTCAGAGTTAGCAATGACCTCTCAGAGAGCTCATCCATCACGGCAGCTTTACTGCACCTTGTGCTGAGTCCATGCTGCTAATGAATTATGGACAAATGTTCATAAGCTACAATATTTACATGTTTCATTGATGGAATATATACAAGGAAGAAGAGGGAGCGGCTGCATTCACATAGCACACGTATTTCCTGGCCATCCTGCCATAAATATAAAACCACAGCCTTTCACTGGGATTGATGCTCGATAGCCAACAGTATAAACAGTTTTCTAGTAACTGTGTCCCAGCTGAAAGTGGCACATGAGTGCTGCAGGATCTGGACTTGGCCAGGACATCAGAATAGTGCAATGAGGAAAAAAATGCCCCTTTCTCTAAGTGCTTCTGATTGATTGTACCTGCCACCTACAAAGGGACCTGCGGGCTGCACAAAGGTGCCAGCACACCCTTTCAAAATGGGAAATTGCTCTTTCCAGCTTTTTTGTAGCTTCAGGATCCATAGGGGGAAAGCATTCCCAAAGCAAGCTGCATGTTAATGCACAACTCTTGCCTGGGTTTCCATTTGTAACACGCCGAGTCCTTGCTGATGTTTATCTCACTGCTCACAGAGTCTGCCAGCAGAAAGGTTTGTGCCCAATCCTGTGGGTGTTCACCTTCAACCCAAGAAAACTTGACTCCCTCTGCTAAATTCAGCCCATTTGAGCTCACTGCAAACAGAAACGGCTGTGAAAAGCACAAAGGACTTAAGAGGAGTCTGTAGCTGCCCCCACAGTGTGGGTCCTTGCACACACATGCATACACACACATGCAGGGATCAGACGTGCTGCCAACAAAACGTGTCTGGAAGCACAGCCTCCGTAACTTGGCACTTCAGAGAAGCTGGATAAACATTATCATTTATGGCCAGGAAGTCAGCTCACAAACGTGCTCCATCACGTCCCAAAATCTTTGCCAATATTTCTAGCTCACCTCACCTCCACCGAAGTGCTCACCCTGCTTCTCTGGGCAACACAAAAACCAGGCATGTGCTGAAGAGTGAAATTAAAACGAGAGGCAGAGACCTCCCAGACAGACTGAGACATAACTGGGGTTTTTAATAGTGCTGGGCCAAATCAAATTCCTTGTCTCCCTCTGCATTTCCTTGCCCTCTTACTGTCATGTCAGTGCCTGAAGGGGCAGGACGCATATTGGGGGACACGTGGCACCTCCTGCTCAGACAGGTTGCACTGAGTTCTGGAGGAGCAACGCAGTCCTGACAGCTGAAATCGGTAACACAAAGGGACGGTGTGTCCTGAGCCCCAGCTGCCTCTGCGATGCCTCCTGTCATGCCGGGTTATGGCAGGTGTCACACATATCCACTGACGGCTCTGTGCTTCTGGTCTTGCTAACAGGGCGCAGTAACACCATCAGAAGTTTTTCTCTTTAACCAGCATCTTTGTCCCCATGTCTCCCAAAAGGCCTTACAGATGTTATATGCTGACCGTACAAAGCACCCGAGGAGATGTTTTCTCCTCTAGGCAAATACAATCTGCTCTGGGTGAAATGCAACAGCTGCTTACAAACATGTGCTGCAACTTTACAGCACAGTTTGGGGTCAAGAGTGAAGATGCCAAATGCATCCAAACGCGAGTGGAGGAGATGGATTTTGGGAGGCACAGAGAGTCATCAGCACAAGTGGTGCTGAAAAGGCTCCCAACATATTTCTCCTCCCTTCCTGGAAAGCATCAACATCAGGGCATTTCAAGGCTAAAAAAAATCACTTTACACCACGGAGTCCTTTTGCTGGGACATGAGCACACAGTGCAGCTGCCTACTCCAAAGTCTAAAAGAAAAACAAGAACTGTGCACTCAAATATTTATGAAGTTTCCTTTGTCAGGGAGTTAAGCACACTGACACAGACTTGCTTTTCAATACATCTTTGTTTTAACACTTAGTAGGCTTTTAATCTTGGCTGGGACTCACCAGAACTTTATTTTAGAAGATCCAAAAGCTCTACATGATCCTTATGAGAAAGTAATACAAGCTTCTCTCGTCCAGCTGAAACTACCCATCCCTTTCATAAAGGCAACATTCAGGATGCAAACAGATGGCTAAGAAGCAACGCTTTCATGGTTTGAAGCAGCTCTCTGGTATTTCAAATTGCTGAGGCGGATGGGAAGAATCCCATGAGCCAAAATATAAAACTGTTTTGCATGCTCTTCTTCTTTTGCAAAGAATATTTGTTTAGTTAGGTATGTAACCTATCTATGGTCCTTATGAGAAGAACTGGACAGCAGTCTCTGGTTTCTTGGGAGACCATCCATTTATGGAGCACAGCTCCACTTCTTAGGAAGCCACGTGGAAAGCAAGAAATTTCTTAGTACAAGTTCAGAAACCAATCCTGGGCTTTGAAGAACGTGGGTTCAACAACAGCACTGACCTGTTTGCCCACCTTCCCATTGCAGCACTCTTTCCCCATGGGGAAGGCAGAGCTGTGTACAGGGAAACCACACCAGGGAGCTGATCTGCCTGAAAGATAGCCTGACAAAACAGGTTTCAGTTTTGCTATTTTGGCTGAACTGTTTTCTAGTTTGTTCCTAGGGCAGAGCCAAGAGCAACAGTACTGGCACAACTAGGAGCTCAGGACAGGACTCAGCTCACACCAGTATGTTCCATTCTTAGCACAACAATTCAAATGCTCTTATACAGAGCTGATATTTTGAAAAACATACCTGTAAGGGTCACTGGGGTCTTTTGCATCGCAGACATCTGCATGGCCGTGGCAGACACAGCGCCCTCCAATGCTGATATCTTTGATGCTGTAGTAATACTGGTGAGCACAAGAGAAGTTGTCTATTAGTATCATTACAAATGAGCTCCACGATTGTCCCACCAGGACTTTATTCACTACAGTAGCGTGTTAGCCCTCCAACACTTCCAGCTCATTAAGAGCTATGGAGGCCTGCCTTACCCTCCTGGTCACTGTAGGGTCCCTCAAAGCTTTGCCCATCAGGTGCCCAAGCAGAGTGTTTGTCTGCAGGAAGCGCAGTCTGATGTTGGTGGCCTTTGTGAAATTCCGTAGAAGAGGAGAGTAGGAGAAGTTCATGGCTCCTGGGCGCCCGTTTACCAGAGAGACGACTATCTGTGAATGAGAGGGGGGGAGACAAATCAGCATCATCCTCTGACAGGGAGGAAAATCACGTCTCCCTCAGCTGAACCCAATCTTTACTTTCTTTCAAGACAACTGAATCAATTCCCTGCCAGCCTTATTTGTTTTAAAAACGAACAGTTTAAGCAGCATCCATAAGTCAAGAGGAAGCAGCATCTGTAAGTCAAGAGGGAACCATTTAATGAGAGCACCTTCAGTCACTGAAAAAATATCACAACTAGAAGTCTGCTGTCCTCTTAAACAACTAAACAATGGCCAAAAACATCAGCCCCGGAAGTCTGTTCCCTAAGCAAACTCCCAGCATGGAACATAGCATGGCTCTGTCCCTCGTGCCACTGCTCATACAGAGCCTGCTGCCCTCCCCCTGGAGGGCTGAGCATTTCTAAACTCTCTGTCCAGTGCAAGCATCTGCCCTCATCTTCCTGTTCCTGCTTATAACCTACTCTTACACAGGAGAATGGCTTTTAACTGCAGCTCTTCCCAGTTTGAAAGTTTCTATTATCGAGCCCTTTCTATTTTCTCCTCCTCTTTGCTGTTCTCCTCAAAAACCTCCTGCTTGATTTACATTCCTTACATTAAGGAGAAATGCTCACAGGTCACTGACACTTCCCAGAGCTCCTCTGGGTTAGCTGTGCTGAGGGCAGGTGCCCAATGTAAACATAAGTATGAAAGGAAACAAGCAACAGGAACACGGCTTCCATAAGCCTGGTGGCACAGCCACAACCCACCCAAGCATGAATACAGGGAAGAATTGCCCACCGTCTTCTAGGAGACTCTTCTGCCTGCTTGAATGCCCAGTCTTCTAACTAGGTTTTTAAAATTATTATTTTTTTATTATTATTTTTTATTTCCAGCCACAGAAACCCTGGGAGCCCCAAGGGATGAAAAATGTGATGGCTCACCTCCCCGTTTTCTAAGGGCACAATTCGGGAGTACTCGGTAGTGCAGATAGCATGGTCATCCTTGGTGATGCGATCCACAGTCTGCAGTCCAAATTTCTCAATGCAGTCCCTCTTTGAAGCTGTTTACCAACCAGAGATGAAAGCAGTAAGACAAAACGAACAATTCAGAGCCTTGTATTGATTTCTCCATGCTGGCCAACAAGAGAGATGGGTATATACGCTTTGTTAAACATTTACGAGGTTGAGATTGCTTTGCATCAACTCTCTCATTGCTAACACACTTGCTTCACTGCTAAGAAAGCAGGAAGGCACTCTAAGAGTAATAGGTATCTTCAGAAGAGTCTGGAACAAAGGCTTTTCTGCCTTGACCTCATCCCCAGCATTGCAGCTCTGCTCCATGAAACACTGCTTTGGCAACGCAGGAGCTGCGCTGCACCCACAGGAAGACAATGTGGGAATGTTTCAGTGCTGGTGTCTGGCCCCCAAGGCAGTGGTGCCCTGAGGAAACAGCAGACTGGGGAAGCCCATCCCAAGTGGAGATGAGGTCAGAGCCTTCCCCTCCACCAGGGCACTGCCCAGCACTGTGAGATGAAACGTGCTGATCCCACACAGCATGCTGAGCTGTGGGCAGGGCAGGGAGGGCTGTGCCAGAACGGGGACATTTCTTGACCCGTCCCCATTTGTTATGCTCCATGGGGAACCCTTCAAGCAGACAAACACTCTCATAAATCTCTCCCATTTCTCCTTTGGTGGCCATGGAAGGCACGGTGTTCCCCTGCCACGGAGGATTTGCATTGCCATGGTCCCATCAGCTGCTCTGGCAGATGCTTCCCACGACAGTCATTCCTTCCCTCTGCAGGCAGAGCTTAGCCCAAGCTCCCAGCTGGCAGGGGCAGGATGGCCAGGGAGCTGAACCCCTCCCTCTGGGAGCACGGCTCAAGGCAGCACAGAGCTGGTGGCACCCAGGGCACAGCTCACAGACAGCTGCTATTGGGAATGCTTACATTTCTGTAACTGCTTATAACCATCCTAGTGAACAGAACAATGTTTTTCTTAGACTACCTACAGAATTCTCCAAACCAAAAATAGTCCCCTGCAAAGGACTTGCTGTGCTAGTGAACCTGGTGTGGATTGGGCCAGTCACCTCTTTATTTCCACAGGAATTTTCCACCAGGCTGCCACTGCATGTCACTTCCCAAGGGGGGTTGGCTTAGGCAGGGCTCAATGCTGCAGGAGGGAAGAGCTCCGGATGCTGCAATGGTGCTTCAACAAGCAGGAATGAGCACGCAGAGCAGAACTCCCTGCTCTGCTCCAGATCATGCACTAACATAACTACAACAAGCCCCAGGGGAGGACCAAACAGGAAGAGAATTCACAGTACAGAAGAAAAAAGCAAAGCAGGCAAGTTGACAGCAGTCCCCACTAGCACACTGCAGAGGAGAAAACTTCCCTGCTGGAAAGGAGCTGCCATAAGGCAGTGCAGTGCATAAAATGCCTGCAGCTCTTCCCTGCATGGGAAAACTCCAGCAAAACTGAAGCACATGCTGACAGACAAGTCAGAAATACGAGCCCTGAGGGGCAGCCTCTGAGCGCTCTCAGGTCCTTCCATGCCAGGTTTTAAATGCTGGTTGTAGATCTTAACTTCTCACAATTAGTTCTGCTGGTTTGGGGAGGGGAGCAGTAGCAGAATCTGGCTGCCTTATAGATCCCCTGGGACAGAAGAGTCAGAGAACCAGCTGTTTCTGAAGGTTTTAATCAGAGAATTGGGAAGAAGGAGTTTCTAATGCACAGACTGGGTTTTGGCAGCCTCTCTTCCCACCCTGCACAGCAGCAGGACAGCAGTTTTCCCCCCTGCCCGGGCCGTCCCCCATCTCTGGTGAGGAGAAGGGCACCACTTTGTGCCTCCAGACTTCACGTTACAGCGGCTACCTGCCTGTGAGCTGCTGGTTTGTTTCTGTAGGAGCTGAAACACATCAGTCTGGACATGGGAAAGGGCAGACAGAGAGGGGACAGCAAAGAAGAGAGACCAGTAATGCCCAACCACTGACACTGCTGCCAGCTTTGGCATCCACAGGGATTTGGGTGGGCACTGATGACAGTGCTTTCATAAATACACGTAGCCCCAAAAAGCAAAACAGTTCTCCTGCCCTGAGGAGTACGATGACTTCCCCCAGCTGAGCTTCAGCTCACGGCCATACTCACAGGCAAAGTACTGCCAGGGCTCGTAGGTGAGGCCAAAGTCAGTAGATCGTTCCAGCACCCAGAGGTCAGGACGAGGGGAGTTAGCGAATTTGATCAGGACATATGCCACATGGAAGAGCTGAAAGAGAAGAACACGGAGTTAAGTGAAACACTGCTTTTGGGAAGCTTTGGGAAGACACCAGGGATTGCTGATAGGTGTCTGAGCCGAGGGAAGGAGCTGCTGCTCTGCAGGGCCTGCTGCATGCAAGCAGCCTGTGGGGCAAAATCTTCCCTATCTAAATGGGCTGAGATATGGGCCGGCTGCTGGAGAGAGGCAGATTGCAGAGCTCAGCTCCCACAGGTCTGAATGCAAACAAAGCACAGACTCTGTGGCTACAGGCCCTGCTCAGAGGCTGGGCGGCTCCTCAGGCTTAGCCTCAGCTTACAAACTCAATGCCCCGAGAGGGGAACACATCCTGGCTTGGCAAGGCAAAGGCCTGGTCCCCACCAACCTTTGCATCGTGGTCACAAAAAGATGCTAAGTGCTGCAAAGCTGCTCTTCAGGCTTTAAGGCTGTTCTTGGGGTAACAACTAGCACTGAACTGTTAACATGTGCCAGAAGCCCGGCATCATCCTCTGTGCACCATGCACAACATGCCACAGATTTCTTTATTTATAAGCTCTTGCAGCCCTGCTTTGTGCACACAACCCATGTTTTGAAGCTGACTATGAAAAAGGCCCAGTACAACTCCTCTTCCCCAGGTGCCACAGCCCAGGAGAGCAGGAGACCCACTTGGCTTCAGCACAGCTCTAACCCCGGGCTGCGCCCATCTGTCTGGATGCCGACGTGTGCACACACACCCTTGCCAAGAATAAAATAAATGTACTCTTTAAAGAGCTAAAATGTCAGTGCTAGAGAAAAACAAAAGCCCCAGCAGAATTTCCCTTCCCCGGCTGACACAGGCTCGCTCCAAGAATCCCCACTCCATCATCGTGTCATAAAGTGATATTTAAAGGCAAATAAAGTTCTCTTATCAGAGAAAATTCCTGACATCAAAACCAACCCAAAAGGGAGTTTAAGTGCCTGAAAAGCAGAGATTTACAGCTCAGTAGTCCCTCCTCACAAAGCTTAGTGAGTGTATGAGCATGAACCCCACTGAGATTAGCAGGTACCCAAAGGGACACCTCTGCAAGGGACAGAAAAGGCCGGCTCTGTGCCCATCCCTGTGACCAGGTGCAGGAGCCTGCATGCATCACTGAGACAGAGGGCCAGTACCAAAAACAACGAGCCTCCAAAATAGCCCTGACTGCACATATGAGATTTTTCAAGGGGAAAAAAAAGAGGTGAGGAGGAGGCATTTGAATCCACTGATTTCTTGCTACTTTCAGGGGCTGGTAAAGACCGGTGTGACCCAGAACAAAGAAATCAAAGTGGTCACCCAGTACAGCTCCTGGCTGCCAAAAGCCTGATGAGCCCAAGAAAAAGGAATGAGACATCCCTTTCAACTTGCTGAAAAATGAAGATAAACCAACCCAAATGCTGCCTTAAATTCCCCTCTGTTGCTTACATATTGTCAAGGTGTATGAGACTAAGCTTTTCTGGAGGAGCAGGTTTTTCTGCCTGCTTACCCTCCCACTGGAGCTGTTCTATATTAGAGAAGCCCAAGAGGATTCGGCTCAGGCTGCTGCTTTCTCTGCAGGACCAGTTCTCACAGCTGCACATCTGCCTCTTGGCACAGGAACAGGGCTGAGCACCAACCAGCACAGTGACACCTTTCCTCCACTAAAATCCTCCTCCAGATTTATCCTACAGGGAGTAAATGAACACTCCTGCTGGATTCTGGCAGAGCCTTTCGCTGGATGGACTTGGCTGCAGCTCCAGTGTGCCTGCAGATGCTGTGGTCTCAGGCACTGGGAGAGCCAACAGACTGCTCACAGCTTGGTGTGAAAGGAGTAACACCAACAGCAGGAAACTCTGGCTCCTGGCTGGCACAGCCACCAGATCTCAGGTCAGGTATGCCTATTGCGCGCCCACTTGCAAAGCCAGACACTGCTCCTCCATCCCACAGCCCAAACTGCTGTTAGTGCTACAGCATTAGGCTGGACTTCATCCCAGCTGAGGCCAATGTTGAGGGCAAAAAAAGCCAGCTAAAGTTGCACACTTGTTTCTTTCCAGAACTGAAGGGTTAGGACCATTCCTGACTGGAGCACAGAAAGCATTCAGGAGCCTCTGACCACACTGAACCTCATCCTGGAACGGGACACTCATCCTGGTATTCAGAGGGATTTCTAGACAAATCTGGTAAGTCCCTTGCCTCCCCATCCCACGTCCTTATCTTGTGGAGTATGACAGCCTGGCGGAAAAAATAAAGGCAGATTGCCTGCTTCAAGTGCATATGCTGAGAAAACTCACAAAGATGGAGCAGCGGCTCTAAAAATAGAGCTGGCAAAAAAGCCAGACTTTTCGTTCCACGTTTAGTTCCAGTACAGTTCTGCCAACCAATATTACAAGAAAAATGGTTGGTTTTCTTCCAAAGCCTTTATTTAGCTCCTATGATCGGTCAGATGAATAAAAACCTCTGTGCTCCCAGACTCTTGGGCAATTTCTTTTGCCTTTCCATAGAGCAGGGAGGTGGGACACCATCGCTGACGCACACCTGTCTGCAGGCAAGCAGAGCCCTCGCTCTCACCCACTCTCAAAGAACACCAGGTACAGCTTAACTCTCTTACATGAAGCCAGATTTCAGCCAGGAAATTCAAACGGGTATTTTAATTAGCAACCAACTTTCACTGAATACCACCTCCATGGTGTCAGTGGTTCTGAAGCATATTTCTTTACTAACTTACCCGAAGCTGCCCCACTGCCAGGAGGGATGGAGGCAGCAGGGGAGGATGGAGGTGAGGGCTTTTCCTCCATTTCCCTCCCACCCTGTCTATTTGCGTGTTTGGACATTGGGCAGCTTTACTGAGCACCAAAATGCCTTGGAAATATGATGCTGATCCAAGGCAGCAAACTAGAAGCAGACACAATCTAAGTTACTTTGGCAAGGTCTCACCAATTTCCCTCCAAGGTGCCACAACACCACGCAGCAACATTTAATAAGTAAAGCAAACCTTCCCATTGCTGCAATCCTGGCAGCTACATGCTGACAAACAGCAAGAGAGACCCATTTTTGGTGCTCTGACAAGAAGGAAGGAGCAGGCTGTGCTGGCCGCTGCGTTTATACAGTGAACGGCTCTCTCCTTTTCCGCAGGACAGATTTACTACCTCTGGCGTTGACTTACTAAAATAGCACCACATAAAAGCAAAACAATCCGTCTCTTCCTAACTGTTGCAAAGTATCCCTGCAGAGCACGTGTGTGGACAGCATTACTGCCGTGTCTCTGCCTGGGATTTCCTGGAAGTATCAGATGGAGCAGGCAAGCAGGTGTGCGCACCGCATGCCACCGAGTCCCTCTCTGCTAGGGCACACAGGGCCCCAACGGAGCACTGGGCAGCAGCTCCAGACATTCCTAGAACACAAACCGAATCAGAGAAAAGCCAAAACAATTCAGAGATGCATCAAGGCAGTGCAACTACAGAAGTGGGGTGTTCTTGCGTTTGGTTTTTTTTTAGGGTGCTTTCAGAAGCAATCAATGCTCCCGCTGCCTCCAAACCCCTCAGGAGCATGGGAATGTCTGGCAAGGCCAGCACTGTGCCCGCTCTTCCCTGCAGCAGCGGAAGCTATAGCTAATTAGCCATCAGTGCTCTCCATGCAAACAAGTACATGGAAGGTGAAGAAGCCCTGGAAAGCCGAAGACCTTCTAACATACCTTTGAATTTCTCTAGGTCAGCTACCTGTCCTTTTGGGATCTTTTGCCTGTGCTCATTTATTCTCACTGAAGCAGCAGATTTACTCATTAACTGCCAGGCTGACCCACACCAAGCTCCAGCTTGCATTATTTCTTCCTCACTCTGACTTCAAAACTCTTCGTTAAACTATCTCCCATCCAGCTGCTGGTAGGTACGTGCCTACCTTCTAATCAGTCAAAGAGCAATTTCAGCCCTTCCAGACAGCAAAAAGATGCTTCCCCTCCAAGCAGGCACAGATTTTTATCTCACTCATATTTAATAACATGCAGAAGCCCTGATACACAGTTGTGGATATTTGAACACTGCCAGGGAGAAGAAACGGACGGAGCTCTGCACCAACCCACATCCAAGTTCCTCACTTAAAACCTCAGTTTTATTGAGAGACCAAAGAAAACACTCTCCTGGGAACTGCAGACCAGCAAACACCAGCCAGCATGAAACTTGCTTGCTGTCACTGCTAACAGCAACCCTATGTTTTACGACGCTGTTTTCTAAACAGTGCCTGTTCCCTTTCTAAGCAGCTTGGCTTAGGTGAACAGCTGATAGAGCACTTTGCACAAAGGATGTTTTCTTCAAACGCCACTTCTGAGAAGGATTTGGCTTGTTGGCTCATTTCACACACAGCACAGCTTTCTCTCCGCAGCATCCTCCCATGCACACTGTCCCCCCCGGCCAGCACCACGCAGCCTCCTGCCAAAAGCCCTCTGGGGACCCAACTGGCAGCACCTGGAGCGAGCCAGGCTTGGCAGCCTGCACCATGCTGAACTGAAGGTTGTATGGCTGAGTTTGGAAATAACTTCTGGCAGGACAGGAGCGGGAGCCTAACGCACAGCATTTCAGCTGCCTGATGCGAAGGATGGGGCTTGGAGGAGCTGAGGTGGGATGCAGGGATTGGGGATAATCCCAGCCAGGCCCTAGCACTGCAAACAGCACACGCAGTGCAGTTACACCTGCAGTGTTTTGGGAATGCTGATGCATCTGCTCACAAGTGTCTCATCTGAGCTTGCCCAGAGACCACCTGAGCATCCCTTAGTGAAGCCAGATGTGCTCAGGGTGGGTGTGGGGAGCCAGAGGCATCACAGTGGAGCACAGTGCATTCAGGGCAGAAGGGGATGGCTGGAATTCCTTGAGATGAGGCTTCACTCTCACAGATAAGAGCTTTGCCCACACTTGGTTTTCACTGTGCATAAGGAGATAGCAGCACTCAGCTGAAACGGCCTTTACAGTGGGGGGAAAAGTGTAAGGTAACTCCTTAGAGACAAGACAAATATTTGCCTTTTAGCCCAAACTTGAACTCGCAAACACTGGGGAAAGGCTAAGTGAGCAGATGTCCTTGGGCACCTTGCACAAGGGGAGAGCCACCAGCCTATGGGGCGTGGAAAGGAGCAGGCACCCCAAGTACAGGGCCTGAAACCCGCCCTGCTGCTTTAATCCCCTTGCAAACACCAGTGCAAGCCCAGCACAGCAGCAAAGATGCTCTTAAACCTTCCTAATAATTCAGAGATAAGACACAGTAACTATATGCAGCATTTCAGGTCCTCAGGCTGCTTACCTTGAGGCGTTAATTGTCTTTGCTAAACGCTTCTAGGAAGCTTCTGGGAATGGGTTGCTTTTTAGAATCAGGTGTTCTGGGAAAATATCTGCATTGTAATTAGCTGCTGAAAGGATTAGTGGCAATTTGCACTGGGGTCTTCCGAAGGGTTGTGTTCTTCCCAGGAAAGTAAGGCATTACTTGAGAAGGAAAGAAATGACTGTGATTGGAAAATAGGAAAACATTGGTTTCTGAGCTTTGGCAGCACACAGCACACCAGCAGATGAGCAGACATCAAGGGCCCCAGCTGCAGAACAGTGCATGCTCGTGCAGCGCTGCCTGATGTGCAAGCAGCTCAGTGCAGAGAGGTGGGCAAGAAGCAGGTGCCCCAGTGCTGCAGAGGAATGTAACTGGAAGTTACCCAAATACACACAGCTGAACCAAGCCAGCCACCTACACAGGCACGGCTTTGAGAAAAAACACCACATTGTTCCCAGGGCTGATTTTTCAAAGGCTCTTTGTGCATTGCCTTAATTCTGCCCCCTTGGAATAACACGAATTTGCCACTGATTTCAGCAAAAAGAAAACTATGCTAGCAAACTCGTCCAAAAACATATGAAAAAGAAGTGCTTTTCCATGACTAGAAAACTCAGGTGGTTCCTGCTTGCTAGCACTAACTGGAGAGCTTGCATCCTGAATCTGAAACTGCTAAGCAGCAGCATGGGTTGAGGGATGCGATATGATAGCAGTTACTTGAGAGCAGCACCTTCAAGGGAGCTGTCAGCTCATACAGGGAGAGCATTATTTTTTTTTTTGCTAACGCTGCAGAGCTTTTTTCTCTCTTTAGGATGTTCTTCTTTGAAGTTTTCTCTATGAATTTCAGCATGTTTCCAAAAGAGCATTGTGCACGTAAAGTTACCTCGTCTATTCAAGGGTATTTATTTTGCATAACACAAAGCATTAAATGAATGAAAACAACCAACTAGAAGATGAGATCTCCACAGGAAAGGGTTTTTTTTAGACCTATTACTTCAACATGGTTATTAATAGAAGAAAAAGAGATGGCTGGTTGTCTATCTGACGGCAACAGCAGGAAGCCAAAACCAAGTTATAATCAAAGAGACACTACAGAACCCCATGGGCAGATGCAGTTTTGTTTGTGCCCCACACATCTCGGCTTTTAATGCCAGATAGACTTCAGGAACAAAATCTCCCTCAACATCTCGCCTCTCTGCAGCAAATTCTGATGCTGAGCATGTCCCTGACCTGGAAGGGCATGGTGGGTCTCCATGCCCAACGTGAAGGACTCAGTGCCTCCCAGCAACCCCAGCACAGCACTGCCCTGCAAATAAACCCAGTAAACCCACTTCATGTGTTTGCTCTGCAGTGCCCTCATCCCCGTGGATGAGTTCCCAAACGCCACATGTGCTCAGGGAACAATCTTGCACCAAGAACATCAACTGCTTAATGTAGGAAGGGAGACTTGAGACCACCAGACGATACACACGTGTTAAGGGGAGAATGGTGCAGTATGTTGCCCCAACCTCTCCCTACACGTCTACAACACCCAACCCATTACTTTTTGTATTAAAGGAGCTTGTCAATGGCTTGTTCAAGATGAGATCATGACAGCAATCCTACAACAGCCTTCCTGAGCTATGGGACAATTCAACCATCCCCAACACAACTGACAGAAGCAGTCTCGGCATAAGCAGTCGTGGGATATATACTGAGACAAAACAGGCATTTTTCTTGCATTTTTCAAAGGGCTTTGGGGGAGGAAGAAGGTCTAATTTTAACAAAAACCATGTCCCTGTTTTCTCCTCCAGTGACTGACTTCTCTGCACTGCTTGGAGGAGAGCCCAGCCTGGGCCCCATCTACTGCCATACTGTCCCAGGGGCTGTACGCACAACATGCAAAGACCTCCCAGAGTATCCAGTCCTAACACAGATGAAAAAAATGGGCTTCAAGACAAGAGCTGTTTTCCTTTAACAACCACGGCTCTGCCTGGTACCTCCTGTTTATCAGCATACAGGATAACAGGATAGAAACTACAACCTCGAGCACAGGGAAAAGAAAGAATCCCATTAAAGACCATGTTCGTCCCTCTACCAGCTAAAGACAACATCCTCATGAGAAGGCTTCACTAAGTTTGTCAGTCAGAGCTCAATGCTGCACCGTCTCTCTCATCTCCTCTGACTGTAATTTAACAGCTCTTGGTTAATTCAGTTAAGTGTTCACCCAGCTGCATGCGTGCCAGGATGCTGAGAATAAAGTGTCCACAGTCACAGATTGTTTTGCTTTTAAAACATATAGAAGGAATCCATGACTTCGGCAGCAACTGTGCTAGAAGTCATTAAACATGGCACATTCCAGCTCCAAAAGTACAGGCACAGCTGTGAGGAAGCCCAGGTCCCCAGCCCAGCAGGGCAGAGCCCCAAGCCTCCATCCAGCAAGGTTCCTCCTGGTTCATTGTGCAACCTTGCTGGAGCTGAAGGACAGCACTGGGGTGCTTCTGCATGATTCCTTCTATTTCTGCTCTTGCAAGCTGCAGCCAGTTCAGGGCATCTATGATATGGCCTCTACGATGCAAAGTAAATTCAAAGTGAAGCTGCCTTCCCCTGAGCCAAAGGCTCCCACACAACCAAGCAGGAATTTCAGCTGCACTGGGCCAAAATTCCTCAACTTTCTCCAAAGAGCAAACAGCTCCTTGCTCAGAAATCTGGTTTGACCTTTCATACTGCTTCAGTTCTTCTGCTCCGTAACCAAAGAGTAACGCTGTACACAACTGCCTTCTATTTTTGCACAATTCCTGTATGGAAATGATACAGACCACTGAAGTGCAATAACACAGATGATGTCACACAGCTTTGAACACAAACTCATCTCTAACAACAAGGCACAAGCTAACCTAAAAGCTGGTTCAGCTATGCCACAGGCCAAGCTGGCTGTGCACGGCAATCTGAGTTCCTTGAACTTCTTGTGTTGTTCACTGCATTATCTCTGACTGCAGGATTTACTCCACAGCCTTATTATTCCCTTATCACCAGCTCCTTTCCTGCCCCAGCCTCAAGAAGAACATTTCACATCACAGAGGAGCACAAATGAGCTAAATATACGTATCTGTATTTATACACACACACAGACCCCAATCCAAACTCTTTGGCAATCTGGCTATTCAGCAGAACACTTGCAAAGATGTTATTTTGGATGCACACAAAAGGAGCAGCAATCTCCCCTGACCAACAGGGACAGGATAACTGTGGAATTCCTCCAGCACCTTCAGCGCATGTTGGCAAAGTGAGAACTCAGCCTGAACCAGAACAGGGGACCTACCTACCACCTGCAGGGCCCTGCTGACCTCACGCTAGGCAATGCAGGAGGAGAAGAGAAAGGTCAGTATCTCAGCTACATTGCATCAGGATGATAAAAAGCAGTCTGCTCTTGGGTACGGTGAACTAATTAAGCAGCCTATCCACAGCCCGTGTCATAATCCTTTTTGGGCAACAACTGCGGAGCAGTTGATTCCTGGAGTTATATTTTTGAAGATACACTGTAAAAATGTTTCCCCAGGAGCTAAAGAAAACAACCTCCTCCCTCTGGCCAAGGAGACCATTTCCTGGAGAAGACTGTTTCTAAGGACAGCATCCATTCATGACAGTTTGGTGGCTCTGAATGAGGCCGGAGCCCTCCAAAGGACCGTGCTGCCCCATTGAGCACTGCAGTGGAAGAACAAGCCCACAGCTCCTCTCCTCTGCTGGCTTGAAAATAATTATAATAAAGAAATAAAACTGGATAAAATGCAGAAGAAAATAAGCTCCAAGCTCCCTGTCCCAACACTGCCCACATCAGCCTGGGCTTGTGAGTCACAGCCGCAATCAGAGCCCAGGCTCCTGCATGGGATTTTTGCCCAAGCCTCTATCCGCCCAGGAAGAGTGCAGTTATGACACCAGAGGCTCCGTTTGAGACAAACGTAATCTCCTCAGATAAGGCTTGTCTGTGGTGAAAGGAAATTGGCTGCTTTGTTTCAAGCCGGACCTCCGCTGTCAGGACCTTTGTGCATGTGCTGCATCTCCTCCGCAGAGCCCTTGGAAAGGAGGCAGCTGTCCTCCGCCACTGCTCGTGGAAGCAAACTCAAGAGCCCCATCCCTCAAAGCCTGATGTTAATGAAGAACAACCACCAATTAGCAATCCCCTCCTCAGGGGTTTCTGAAGCCTGTTGGAGAGCAAAGCGTTCAAGTCTCTAACAAAACAGCTTTGGGGTCACTGGGGCTATTCAAGTCTTGTGTTATTTTCAGGGCTTCAAATGATGTAGAGATATCTGGGAAGGCTTCACAGATTTAATCCAATTCCCACAGAGTTCAGGACTCAATTGCTCACCAACTCATTCTATCCTCAAGGGTTTTTTCTTAATGTTTGGCTTATGCCCTCCTGCTTTTATTGCTACTTCATCTTTTAAAAATATTCTTATTATTTTAAAGGGAAACATATGCTAGAGTCCTTGTGGACAAAACAGACATTTTAAAGTATTTCCCATATAGGGAATGAAGACCCTGGACATCTGAGAAGTCCTCTCACAGCTATCAGCTTTGGTAAGGAAAAACGGGAGACAAGAAGGACAGATGTCTTAAAAGAGAGCAGGGAGAGACCTCAGCTCAGGGGCCACCTTCCCACCCTACGGGCTATTTCATCCTTTCCTGACTGAAAAATATTCCAGTGACACTTTCCAGCTCTGCTCTACTGTTTCAATGACCTCACCTCCCAGTTGGGACTTATTCTGACTCACATTCCTTTGAATTTCAGTTAGCTTGGAGCAAAACTTTCAGTATTTTTTCCTCTTACATCGAAACATCATCCACAGCAACACATCAGGTGTTGCCGTGTTCTGCTCCGAGGCCTCACTCACATCCCAATTACAACATCGCTTTCAGCACCGATGACACCTCTGCATCTTTTGCCTTCCCAAGCTGGTGCTCTCAAACATCATCATCACAGTCCATGGACAGGAGCTGGCACCTTGACCATAGAGAGAAACAATGCACCAAACTCTGGGGATTCAACTACCTAAGAGTTAGGAGAAAAACTTGTATGACTGCATCATAGGACCCTCCTATTGTTAGGTGTGCTCTGGCTGCACTGGCTTGGCCAACATCACTGGAAGCACACAAGCTGGAGCATCCATACTATGAGCAAAGCCAGGGCTGGCAGAGGAGGCAATACTCCAACAAAGCTGGAATTTACCCCTCCTCCTCATCCAAAATAGCTGTGCTGCATGGAGCTCACCGCAGGGTCAGGTAAGGAGAGCAGTGCCATGGGCTGGATGTGCCATGCAGGCAGCAACACGAGGCATGTCCCAAAAGCAGTAGCGCTCAGAGGTTAAAGCAAATGGAATCCTACCAAGGATTGCCTATTAGTTCTGCCTTGGGTATTTATTTTATCTTTTAATTAACGCAAAGAACCAGACACTTGGCTGTCAAACCTAGAGCCAAACACAGGCAGCGTGCAGCCCAAGGACAGCTGATGCACTGCGACAAGAGCTCAGCAACTCCCAGCCCCGTTCATCACGCTGTGTCCGCTCCCGACCCGCTGCACACCGCTGAGCAGAAAACAAACGCCGCTAACTCACTTGTCTGCAGCACATTATGCTTTGAATTATTTACTGCCACCCCAATCGGAAGAAAAAAAGCATTTCTCTCTTGGACATAATGAGGAACACATTTCCAGTACTTAACAGCTGGAAGCTGGAGAGGTAGCCAAAGAAAATCCCTATTATTATTATTATTTTTTTTCCCTTTAAAGTAAGCATCTGGAAAACTTGTTTGCTGGGGAAGAGGAACGCTCCCAAATTGACCCAGGGAAAGTGTCAACTAAAGCTGGGCACAATTCAGAGGCAGGAGTTGATAAGATCACATCATCAGCACAATACCAACCGCGTGTTTTCTGACTGCCCCCAGCAGCTCAGCTCCAGTAGGGTGAAAAGAGGCTGCTTGCATTTAATGAAATCCAGCAACTCCCCCAGGCAGACATTTTCAGCGTGGTTTCCGTCGGCCACTGAAGTATTAGGGAATTCTTTAATTCCTACCCCACATCTCACCAACTGCCTGATGCTAACGCCAAATCCCAAACATGCTGTCCCCCTATTGCTACCCATTGCTCTCTACTCCTTAAGTGCACCCTAAGGCCTGGAGCAAATCATTTCCAAACCACAACACCTTGAAGCTGCTGCCAGGCTGCCCAAACAGGGCTCTGCTGGAGGTAGCTCCGCCCGGAGGCTGCAGCAGGTCCTGCTCCTTATGATCCCAGGGCAGCTCTGCTCTTGGATGCGCTGCCTGCTTTTCCCAGAAGTGTGAGCAGCTGACCAGGGCAGAACTGTTCTGCTTCGGTCAGGCTGCCTGGGAAAATGTTCCTCCTCTAAATTTCATGACAGGTTTGAATTCTTTCAGAGGGAGGACTAACGCAGGGTTGTTTTTTTTAAAATATGTGCTGTGTTATTTTAACTAATAACAGGAAATCGGTGGCCCGCTATGTGGTGGGATAGCAGCAGTCCCTCAGGGCAGGCTGCTGACCGTCCCCAGCACAGCTACATGCTGTGCTTTTGGCAGCCCCCAGCACACTGGGCACCCGTCTAAGGGCCCAGCCCTAAAGGGAGAAGGGAGGGCACAATCAGGGCAAAGCCATCCCCTGTGCCACATCCTGCAGCTCCCCATCTCCTGTAGCCGTGAAGCAACTCGAGTTTAAAGCCTTTGTTCAGGCCTCCTATCTACCCAGGACCCTAAAGGTGCTTCCAAAATGAACTGTGCCATCTCCCCTGCCTTGGGGATGGGTGATGGGTGAAGAGCCTCCCTTTCCTTACTGGATCCCCACCTGCAACTTACCAGCCACTCGGAGGAAAGCAGATGGAAGGCTTTTTCTTTTTTTTTTTTTTTGGAAGCAGAATTCACTGATGCTGTTTTCCAGCATTCAGTTATCTATCTCAGCAGGCAACCAGGCTGTGCCAGAACAAACAGGACATCAAATAATGCATTAAGATGAAGCACGCTGTGGACACGTGCAGTCGCTCCACTCCTGCAGCTCAGCCACCTGCAGACACTTCGCCTCGCTCAGTGCAGAGCTTTGCTTTCCTCCACCCCACCACATCACAGGGCTGCCCTGCAGGTACCTTCACTTCAGACAGTTCCTCCAGCTGCTGACAAGCCCAGTACAAACGTAACAGCTTTGCTTAGCTGAGGACTGATGCTTTCAATGCATCTCCAGCTATCCATCTCAGAAATGTCTCAGCATAGAAAGAGGCCAACTAGAAGGAAAATTACTCTTGTTAGTGCTTCTGCTCAGACAGAGCCCAGCACCAGAGGAAGAGGCACAGCCCAACCTCCCCCAGCCCCAATACTTACAGCAGCAGTGTGCTTGGGGACCTGCTTTTATGACCCTGTTTAGGATCCAGGCAGTTTCTGTTCACTGTGCCATGCCGGCCGTGTGCCCAGCAGTGCACCTGTCCCCCTCTCCCTTTCAGCAACCTGACCCCGGGGGCAGCTACGCTGTGAATGTGCCCACGTCCTGTCCCAGCCCCAGGGACACCGAGCCACATGGGATGGGAATGCTGAGCACCAGGTTTCACTGCTGACGTGAGATGCAGACGTTAGGATGTGGGTAAAATAAACCCCAAAGCTGGTATCACAGGCAGCATCCCAGCAGCAATCTCACATTTCTTCCTTCCTGGTGGTGGTGTAAGTGGAAGCAGATCTGTCCCACCAGAACAGAAACCCAAGCCTCTAACCCCACTCTCTGCCTGGAGAACAGAATCACTGGAATAAGGGATTTACCATACTCTCAACACAAGAAAAATGGCAATTCAAGCAGCACTTGTGGGCACAGCATAAACGCAGGTTATACACTCAGCATGCCTCCAGTAGCCAGCCACATAGCCTCCCTGTCCCAGCTCTGCTGTCAGGATGGGAATGGACAGCATCCAGATGCAGGTGGGGATGGGAATACCCAGCACTGCTACAGAAACCAACCGCATCCACACCGCTCCTCTGAACCACACAGCTGGAGCAAAGGAGTCAGGCTGTTATTTTGGAAGCAGCAGTAGCACTGTTGTAACATGTCATGCTTCTATGAGATTAACAAGAAGCTTTTAATGACCTGGTGTGAATATCCCAAAACATTTCTACAGCAGCTGCAGACAGCAGCCATTTAACTTCCATTCTCTGCTGAATGCTTGCAGTTCTCCTAAAAGCAGGGAATGTAATTTAGCATTCACTGCGTGTAACAGCGATATAAGCACTGTGGGGATAATAAGTGGCCTTGGGACGAGTGGCAGCACACAGCAGGATGCATGCTGCCCCAAGAGAGTTTGGCTCACAGGCATTACATAGCTGTATTGACAGGCCAAGGGGATGTGCTGCACAGCTCTGCTCCCAGGGGGGATTCATAAATATTTTCCAGGATAAACACTTGTAAACAGCATCTTTCAGCTTATCCCAGACACGAGTCTTGATCTCCTGCTTTCAAGGAGTCATCATCTTCAAAGCAGGGAAGCAAACCATCCATGCAAGCAGGGTAGCTACAAGCTACCCGTGCTGTTAGGCACTTGACTCCAAAGCTGTGCAGTGGGCGGTGGTACCCAATGGTGTGGCTGCCAGGTGCAGCCTCTGCATTGTCCCCAGCACTGCTCCCAGGGAGCACTGCCTGGCAGCCTCCAGAAATCAGATCTGCCCACGGAAACACAATCACTGCGAGCCTCTGCTGCTGAGGGATGGGGTGACATTCTGCTGAGATCAGAGCAAAGCATGCTGGCATCTGACTCCGAGCCTGACGGTTCATGAAATCAATATACAGGCTGTGGTAGAGATTTCACCTCCTCTGCTCTTTGAAGATCTCACTCCCTTCCCCCTCAGCTGCCCATGAAAGCAGACACTGGGTGGTCTCTTCCAAGGCTGTAAATTGGCTTGTTGAAAGGCTCAGCAAAAGAAAGGTCAGATGCCTTATAAACTGTGCAAAACCAACACCGCTAGACAACTATCTGCGTGCTATTCAAAGGACGTGCATGTCCACGCTGCTGCCTGCATCACAGCAGGTGTCATATTGCATCCAAACACAAACACAGGTTGTTGCACAGGTTTCCCCCCAAACAGTGCACAAAGATGCACCATGCCTCAAACCTTCCATTCTGGCTGTAGAATAAGGCAGAGGCGTAGTGAGCTGTGAAGCTGCTGCCTGTCACTATGGATGGTGACGTTTCCCTACAGCAAATGTGCCCTCTTGGGATGCAGAGCTCAGCCTCTGTGCTCCCTCACTTCAGGGGTCAGGAAATACAGCCTTAAATACAGCCTTGCAAGGAGCAGCAATAAAATCCAATGTCTTTTCCCCCCTGCAGGTTCAACCACCAGAGGGCAATGCTATACGCACACCCATAAGCACAGAGCAGATCCAGAGCAGGGGGCTGCCAAATGACCACCCACTGCAAAGCTTCTGCTGAATGCCTACAGCAGGAAAAGGAAAGAAAACAAAAGCAACAACCACAACACTTCTAATCAGAAACCGTGACTTCATGAGAGCAGGTGCACCCACCTTACAGACAGTGCTTGGAGCCACCAACTCAATGGCCAACAGAGCCCCATCCCACCAAAAGGACCACAAGTGCAGATGCTTACCAGTCCCAGACTTCACAGCATCCTTATTCTGATGGTTGGCCAGAAGGACATGGCAGCAGGGATAAAGCCATACAGTCAGAAAAAAGGCCAAAAAAACCCAAAAGCTTGGGTAGAGCGCCCATAGGGGTGGCTCTACCACACTCAGCCTTGCCTTTTGTGGTATGCCATGTAGCATCACTGCAGTGCAAACACGCATTTACAGCTTGCTCAGCCCCTCCTGCTTCCCTGTTCAGCCCTGGAAAGGAACAGAGATAAGGGAGTGCTAGAGAAACCACAAGGGCTTAAGAAAGCTATGATTTAACAGAGATAAAAGGCCTGGGTGTGTAAGCACACACTGCTGAAAGAAAGACCACCAGCAAATGAAGGCTGCAAATGGGCATGTGAGCAGCACATATCCAGGGTGGGAACATCACACAACTACATCTTTCACCTGGCAGGTTAAAAACAAATCTTTAAGCAATGGCATTGCTATTCTCTTTGTACCCCACACTGATGGCACGCATCCAGCCAGCGCATTCCATAGAAAGGCGCTGTGCAGATGCTCTTGATGTCCAGGCAGCCCTGTCTGTGCCATGCTTCAAAGGGCTGGGCAGAGGCAGAGCCTGCTGTAAATGGACCCACGACAACTGGGGTCACAGAGCCCAAACCATCTCCAGCCTCCTACCCGGTACACCCAAACCAAGCACACCAGCTGCCAGCCCCAGTGACAACATAAACAAGGCACAACACATTGGTGCAGCCCTTACCCCAAGTACACGATTCCCCAGGTTCCCCAGTGAGACACACTAATTTCTCACACTGTGAAGGGAAAAGCAAACAGTTTAAATGTTTCAGTTCCTACGTTAGGCTCTCAAGCACATTTGCTGCCTATCTTATCAGCAGTTTTAGCAGCCTAAGTTGTTTCAAGACTTTGGCCTTCAGAAACCTGGAAAGGAGGGGGGGAGGGGGGTAGAAAAACCCTCTATTAACACTTACCAAAGCACAGCACATTTTCAAAAGGACATTCCCACCATCCAGAACAAACGTGTTCCTGACTGTATCTTCTACATGCTGTTTAAGTTACAGTAAGTAATACCAATGCAGATTCATTGCTCAAGACAGCGCTAACGTTCTTATGAGCACAACCAAAATGGAGAAGCCAAATGAATACTTGTCTCCAGGACCTGCTCATGATTAGACATTCTAGCCTGCCCTGATAGCCAGGCACCTGCTTCACCATGCGAGAGCTCTCACCCTGCCTGTACAGCCCATTGCTGGGCACCAGAGCCCTGGACATTAGCACTTCTGCTACACCAAGGAGTCAAAACTCAGCCCCTGCAGTTTACTGCTTTTCTTGGCATCACCACTGCAGGTCTGAATTTGTTACCAATAGGCTTTCTGCACTCACAGCAGGGCTTGGATGTCACCAAGAAGAGCTCCCAGCTGCAGTGTGACAAATGGTTCAGCAGTAACATCTTCCTAACCACACAGCTGGAAACTCAGGTCTGCCACAAGCTCAGCAATAAATAAGAAAAAAAAAAAAAAAAAGAGTCCAATTTAACCTTGCCAAGGCACAACTTGTGTAGCTTTGACACAGCAATTTCACATCAAAGAGGATTTCAGACCCAGCCTGTCTGCAGCCCACCCAGGTTTTCTCTTTCCTTACATTTATGGGATAAAAAAGAAAAATAATTTCAGTGTCACACATTTCACTTCCAGAGCTGAAGGAAATCCACTCCAAGTCTCACACCAGCTCCAGCTCTGCACGCTTCCTTGGGCTGTCCTTTCAGCAACCAGGAGATCAAAGCAGCCTTTGGCAACTGGCCATGCTACAAGCAAATACTTCCCCCGATCTCTTGAATGAAGTGGATATCCTGTCACAAACCTGTGCACTTGGGAAGGGTAAGGAGGGGAAGGAAAGGGAAAATGATGGATAAGCTAAAAATTAGCACCAAGTGAGAGATCTCAGCATGCCACCAAAGACACTGAAAGGATTCCATTTTAAATGGACAAATGCCAAAGGCTCACACAAACTTCAGAAGAGCTCCAATTCACCAGCACTCAAGCGTACCTAAATCTTTCCTCTGCTGGATTTGGAGGAGGATACAGATGCTCCAGCTCTGACACCTGACTTCTGCATCTTTCTCACCACAGTTCTATGAGGACACAAATGCAGTTTCCTATCTGCCCATTCCCAGGGCCAGGTGGTGGCTTTGGAAGGTCCCTTTCAGTGCCACCAGCACAGCAGCTCTAGGTCCTGCAAAGACAGAAGACCTGGCTCCACAGGGTCTCTCTGAGCACACACAGTGAGGACCTTGCCAACACAAACCACGTTGCCTCAGCAGTTCCTTATCCTCTCTCCAGAAGAGCAATCCTGGCAGGGATCACACCCCGGAGCTCTGGCTCCCAGGTTGGGCCATGGGGATTTGCTAATAAAGCCTCAGAGAAACTGACTCCTTGTACCACGGACCAGCTCTGTGCACCAAGCCTAGACTAACTCAAGCTTCCAGACATTTCAGCAGTATTGGTGGCTGTTTTTTCTTTGTAATTCTCCTGCGTGGTTCCTGCAAGCCCCGGCAACACTGTATTTAAAGCTTCAGTTGTTAGCAGATTTCAACAATGTCAAATCTGACACGTGCAAGCAAGCTTATTCTTCTAAAAATCTGCATTAGAGCCATGCACTATGTTAGCATCTGTCAGCAAGTTTCCTCACCATGACACTGCCATTCAGAGCCAGGTTAGCTGACCCAACAGCAGCACATACCAGGGCCACAGTGGGATTAACATTCCCAATGCCACTAAAACCAGCAGAGATCTGCAGCTACAGCACTTGCACAGCGGTTCCTGCGGCTGTTTGGACACACACAGCTCATCAGAACGTGGGTTTTGTGCTCACACAAGCCCCAGTAACCTCCTTGTATCTACAGTGTCATTTACTGAAACTTGAAGTAAGCTAATGTCAAGGCAGAAAGCAATTACTCTCAAATAAAGAACCAAAAAAATCCCATCCTGGAGTTCAGCCACAATCTTCATGCCCGCTGTGTCTGGATGGATGCAGACTTCACAACAGACTGAAAAAGGATTAAGCAGCAGCCTTAGCAAACAGTCAGGATAACAACAGCAAAGCCATGATGAAGACAGCAGTACAGGTTTGTTTGCAGTTGCAAACCATAAACACAGATGTACAACTATGTTCAAATACCAGAAAGCCATTCTTTTTCCTTTCTTGGCTTGGCATCATATGCGTTTAACTGGATTCGAGAGATGCCTGTAGCATCAGGGTAACTGTTTTTTGGTCATCTGCAATGATGAGAACTCATAGGAACCCATAAATAGAGCTCAGCTGAGCATTTGCGTGTGTGAGAACTCAGCTGAGCTCTTTATCCAAGCAGGAAAAGAAACAAATGAGAGAAAGCAGCTAAAAACACGTGTGAAAAATGGGGCAGCTCTCAGGGTTTGGCTGTTTGCTTGTCGCTGCATGGGTCAGGCAAACAATTGCTAAAAAGACTCAGTGTGCCAAGCAGAAGATGCAAGATCTATCCTCATACAGAGGACACCGAGTAGAGCTGAGTTCCACATAAAAGCTTCTTGAAGTAGACACGGCTGGAACAAGAGGCACAAAGCTTCCTGCCACATCCAGGAGCCGCTCACCATTCCTGTGAACATTTGCCACCCAAACAGCTCCTCCACTCCTTGCTACTCAATGGAGGGAAGGACAGGACAGTCAAATTACCACGCTCACGTCTCTGAAGTCTACAAGATGACAGAGAAGAGAAGGAGATGCAGAGTCCCTAAATGACACTGACAGCCCCTCACTGCTTTCCATGTCTACAGATGGCTGCCTTTCAGGCTTCGTGGAGCACGACCAGAGCTCTCAGAGGAAGCTTCCTAGCTTCCTGTGCTGCACAACAGAAGCTGGCATCATGCAGACCCACCTTCCACTAGCAGTGACCTCATATTAACAAAAGCCTTTTTATAGTCACACTTGGCAAGCCCTTCTATGGAGCACAAAACAAAGTCATTCCTCCTGGCTTTGTGCAAGTCTCTGGTGATCTCATACAAGGGAGCTCCAAGCCACCAAACTGCCTTTCCCTTGTGCAGTCACCCATGTGCCAGGTCCTGTCCTCCTCTCTGGGTCTCCCCATATCACACATCCCTCTTCCTACCTCTTCTCTCTATCCATCCCCATGGCATCCCTCAAGAAGCACATACTCAATTACCAGCTCTCCATAATTAGATCACAACTAATCAGCTACTGCTTGTCCTCCGGCCACTCAGAAGCCTTCAGAAAGACACTTCTATCCCATCAGCCAGGCACTGCCTCTCACCTTGTGCCTTCCTGCTGGTCTCCCTTTTGTCTTCCATCAACAATGCACTATTTATTGCACTGCTTGGCACCACACAGGGGAAGGGAGGTCTGGAATTTGAGGAGAACTGAATCCAGAAAACAGGAAACAAAGGATCAAGGCTGGGCATAGCCTGGAGGCCCGTGTTTATGACTGTAATAAAAGGATGAAGCAGAGATGAAAGCAGGGCTGAGCCAGGCGTGGTGGAGCATGGAAAGAGGTGTGAGGCAAGGTAAACAAAATAGGCTTGGAAAAGCAGAGGAGCTGGCTGGGCAAATGCATACTTAGTGACTGCCACACTAGCCCAGAGGGGTTTGAGAGAGATCAGGGCTGTGATGGAGCTGTGGAGGGCAGGAACAGCTCCCAGAAAGCTTTCCTAGGAAGCAGCAACTGCTCACTCAAGAGACTTTTCATTGTGGTCTGGATCAAGTGTGTGATGCCACAGGATGAGCGCATCTCCCAGCCCAGGTCTGGGCTGCACCCATAGGCCTCAGTCACAGCACAGACCCAAGAGCGTGTCCAGCAAATAGCTTTGTACCCATCAGCCTGGAGCTCTGCAGGCTCCAGGTTGGTGACAGAGTGATGCACTATTCCTGTTTTTGGAGATAGGACAAGCAAAATTGCAGAAAACACAAAGCCACATGCTTGGACATCATCGCACTACATGTCAAAGCAGTGAAGCTCTGCTTCCACTGTGTACCCTGACCTTTACAAATCACCTCTGCCCGAAGCAGAAAAACACAGCTCTCCAGTAATCAGAGGCTGACCTAGATGGCTCTGGTCAGTTCTAACTTGCTGGGCACAATCACAAACAAGGCAGACAAAGCCGACCCCAGAGCACACTCACACCCAACCCGAGGCACACGCTTGTTTACCAGCCCAGCCAGGCAGGCACTTTCCAGGGGAACAGCAAGAAATTACAAGGCTTGCCTCCCAGCTATTCATTACAAAGCAAAGCCTCCCATATGCCAGCTCACAGCTTGCCTGACCTCTCCCCAGCTCGCCTGGAGGCTTTCTCCTAATCTTTGAGGAATCCCAGGGAGAGGGGCAGGAACAGGCAGCCCAGCCAGGAGGGGAGCACGAGCCACCTCGCTCCTCATCACAAAGAAATTAAAAATAAGCAACAATACCTAGGGAGAAATTACACTGGAAGTCTTGCATGGGTTTCTTTTCTTTAGAAACAGTAATTATCTTTTCATCAGTTGTTACCTGGAGCTGTTGTAAGAGGGTATGCTGAGGCTGGATTTTAACACGTGAGTTCCCCATAGCCAGTTCAGGTCTGGGCAGAGCCTCAGGAAGATTAAGCAGAAGTACAAGGGTTGTTTGTGCAAGATGTAAAGGACAGGCAGAAATAGCCTCCTCTTAGAGCACAAAAGGTGCCACAACACTAAGTGATGTGCTCAGAGCCTCCTGCCCCACCAGCAGCCCTGCTCTCAGTGCCAGCAGCATGGCAGATGTGCCAGGCACAGCAGCTTTTGGGGAAGTCAAATAGTCCAAGTGAAATACCAACTAAAATACCAACTACTCAGATGTGGAGAAGTGATTTTAAGCAGTACTGCTTTATGACAGAAGTAAATGTAATGCAGAATTCTAACTCATGCCACCCATGATTTACCTCAAAGTGATATTCTGCACATCTGTTCCCCTACAGCAACAGCAGTAACAAAGAAAAGAAAAAAAACTGATCTCAGTCTTGGCTGCTCTGGATCCTGGAAATGGGAACTTGGCATCTGACTTGGCAAGGGTGATGGATGGGGTGAGGATGGGTTTGCTCTTACTGCTGGAGCAGACAGACCCCTGCTTGGCTAACAGCCAGGCACTCCCCGCTCACCTGAGCGGCTCTCACACAGCTGCTGGAGCCAGGAATCCTGTTGGAGCTGACAGAAAGCACAGAAAGGGCTGAGAAAAGGCAAGAATCTCCCTCACCAGGGGAGGGGAACAGCCTACACAAGCAAAGTTATTTCATACAATAAAGGGGGAAATACAGTGGGAGAAGAGCAACGCAGGCGGGCCCGGTGCCAACCCCAGCCCTGCTCTCACACTCACACCTTCCCAGCTTCCCCCAGGGAAGCAGCACCAACACGTGCCCTGCTTCCACTTGATGCTCATGTGGAAGCAGCAGTGCTCAGCAGGCTCCTAAGTAAAGGGAGTCCATAAGCTGTTCCAGGTGGGGAACTGCAGTTTTGAAGCCCATAAGCAAATAGAAATCTTGATCTCCTTTTGGAGGTCAGGAAACTGCAGAGGACTCTACACAGAAGAAGAGACTTGCTTCAGCTGTTGAAAGCAAGAAGGATTTCTGCTCAGCCTGCTTAATATGCTTTATTTTTAATACTGCTTTTGCTCCGAGACACAAAGAACTATTCGGAGAAAAAAAAAAGGCCTTTGTTGGAGATTTTACGCCCCAGCCCCTTACTGAAGGTGCAAAACCCCACCATAAATGCTGCTAAGCCCTCCTACCCCTTTCCCACAGCAGTGCCCCAACACAAGGATGCCCTGGGAGTCCTTACAGTTAATTGTTGTTGATTTTTATTATTATTATTATTTTTTTTAAGTGAGAACTACATACAAAAATCCTCAAGTATTGCCCCGTTTTTGCAACACTTTGAGAAACACGTGCCAGGCAGATACAGCAGTGCATGGTCCTGGGACAAAAGGAAGCTGTGCATTTGCTAGGTGTGTGCAGGCAACAGGAATGCTGAAGACATCCCCACCAAGGGGAAGGAGAGATTCATTAAGTTCCCCTCTGCACGTAGCAGGAAGGGACGGGATACCCTGGAGGGAAACAGGCATCAGAGAAATCACCCAGCAGCAATAAGAAATCTCACAGCAACTGAAACAAGGGTGCAAATGGAAGAAAGTGAGAGAACAGAGAGGTTTACCCAGCTTTTAAGCTGAAAATCCTTCTCCGATGGTCATCATCCCATCCCACCCCAGGCTTAGGGAAGGCTCCGTGCTAGAATAACCATGAGCTCTCTCCTGAGATTCAACAAGTTTCCTCATCAAGAAGGTCTGAATTAACTAAGCCAGATAATAAACATCAGATTCATTTCTGTGCTGAAGACGATTGCTGAGGACAAGTAGGAGAGCTCAGCCCTTTGGCCTGCAGGGCTTTCCTCCAGCTGCCATCCCAGAATCAGCCTGAAGCAGCTCCCCTTTATTTTCATCTGAATGGAACAGCAAGAAGAAGACAGAAACTAAAGAGAAGATTTCATAGTGCTGTGATGTGCCAGGTGCTGCGCTCTCATTCAGCAGCGTCCCTCCAGCATTAGGCCAGTTGACATTTTCACCCAGTCCAGAACTTAACATTCATTAATGAGACACTGGGCCATTTCCTTCCTTGATTTCAGGCATTCCTTGCCGGCAAGCAGGGCCCTGCCAGAAGCTTACCCCTTACATAGAGGCTTTCAGACATAAATCTCTTTCCTGACTACAACAAGCGTTAAATAGCTTGAGGCGTGTAAATCAAAACTCCCTGCAAAGCTTCAGTCTCAGGCTCTGCTGTTCTCTGGTGTCACCAGTCTCTGGGGGTGGGGGATGCAATCCCATCACCATCTCACAGCAGTAATTAACCTCCGGCAAGCACTGGCACGAAGCTCCAGCTCTTGCACGACCGCAAGCATTCCTCTCCCCAGAGTTTACCATAAAGAACCAGCTATCCATAAACATCTCAGGGAAGGGCTGGCCTGGGTTCACCTTCATGCAAGGAAGATGTCAGCCCTGGCAGGATGCCAGCCAGTCATGGCTCTGTGAGCCTCCTGATTTCTGTCAGCTCTGACTCAAGCGACCTACTTGGGGGTGGGGGGGGGAGGGGGGGAAGTTTCCATCACACCCTTTCCTCCCCTCCACCCACTGCAGGATCACAGGGGACGATCTCCACAGTGACCGTGAGTCATGGCCTCTTGTCCCTCTGTGAGCACAGCAGTACCACAATGTACAATGGTGTTCTCCCTGAGCAAGGAATCCTCCAATTGTTCCAGCCTGTGAAACCAGAACCGTGCTCCACCGTGGTACTGCAAGTGCTGATCCGGCAGCAGAAAAACCCATGCAGTCACCCGACCATTCATCCTAACCATATTAAAGCATTAAGCATGAGGTCACGATTAAAAGCGTGAAAATAAAACAAGTATCCCCTATTCAAGCTTCTACCCCCAGTAGCTCCTAAAACCCCCATTTCACTTTGCTCCTTGTAGCTGTTTGCATTACTTCTGGTTCCCAGGGCCAGGCCTGATGTGGGAACCCTCAGCATCTTCCCTTCCAGCTTTTCACCCTACAAAGATAAACCGCCCCTCCCCACAACAGCACACAGACATGGCACCAGCAGGGGTAAATCAGACCCCAACCCCTCAGCAGATAACCAGGCACAACCATCCCTTGCTGCAGCAGGAGCTCTGATCCGATTTTAACATCCCTGTGAGGAGAGCAAACTCCCAGCCAGCAAAAGCAGTGCCCAACAGGCTGCTTAATTAACAGCCCCTCTCCCACTTGCCACAGCCTTGCCAAATGCTGCAGGAACTCGATTCCAGCCACTAATTAAGCAGTTATGGCACAGGAGGGACAAAGAGCAGGGACACAGAGAAGGGAGGGGGCTGACACCATCCCGTCCCACGGTGCTCCATTGAAGTTCTATGCCACGAGCACTCTGGGCACCAGCAATTCCCCAAAGGGACAAAAAAAAAAAAGTTTCCACAACCGTCAGTTCCTTAAATTAAATCTTAATTGGTTCAAGAGCTCCCCAGAGGGTCACGTGGAGCAAGGAGAGGACTTGTTTGCCAGCCCAGAAAGAAAAAAAGCCCTGCACTCAGACATGCCTGTGTGGGTGTTACCTGCACTGCTTCACAGGTATCCGAGGAATTTGCAAACCTGGCTGCCAGGCAGTCTGCTCCAGTACTCGCCCTGCAGACCTTGCTGGGTCCCAGGAATTCCTCTTTTCCTCTCTTTCCATCAGTCTCAACTTCAAGAAGAGGAAATTAGTGATTCTGTAGTATTTCATTTTGTTTCTGTTGCCTGACCCACCAAAACAAAGGAGGGAAAAGCAAAGAACTGACTCTCCCCAGGAGTGCAAACAGGTTGTTACAGAAATTATGTGCAAAATGGGCATACGTTAAGAGAAAACCACTGAGCACGGATTCTTTAGGTTCGTACTCCTGCAGGAAGGTCACCGAGTGAGCTGCAGCCCCAGAGGAACTCCCCACCAGATGCAAGCTGTGCTACCAACCTCACAGCAGCAATGGTGCAACCCCATCCCAGGGTACAGTGTGCAGAGACTGCAAGCACACCCCCAGCACACCCTGCCTGCTGGGAGCCACCAGAGGTGCTGTCGAAGCCACCTACATTGGCTAAGAAGACTGGCATGCAGCGTGCTGCCCGGGAAGGCTGTGCCCACCCAGCTCGTGTGACACACTGCCCCAGGCACCAGGGGACATTTGGTGGTGCTGTGTATAGCACAGCTCCAGACAGCTGCAGAGCTCAAGTCAGACCTCTGACAGAGAATGATGACAAACGAGCTTTCATTCCATTCAAGTGGATGAAAGCTGCCTGCAAGCTCAGTGCAAAGCTTCAGTGCCTGACAAGACTTGAAATTACCACAATCAGTGCAAGTTCCTATATTAAGGGACACTCAGCCACTGAGCAATCACAGCAGCCACATTACCCATCCCAGAGCTGAACCATCCCCAGCAGCACAACTGATAGGTCCATTTAATACAGAATCACAGAATGTCCCAAGTTGGAAAGGACAGATAAGGATCACTGAATTCAACTCCTGGATCCACACGGGATCACCCTAAAATCAGATTTGAACCAAGCTTGTTATTCAAAGCATGGATCTGTACGTGACACAGCCCCTTCCCTACTCCTGTCTCCCTCCAAACAGGACAGCCCCTGGCAAGGTGCTTGGGGAAGAGAAAGGCGTGTCCCATGCACCCACATCCCCTCTGGAGCAATGTCACATAGCAGCAAGCAGCCCCCATCCCTCAGCCCTTCTCACCCCTCATCTGTGACCCCTCCTATTCCTGCAGCATCAGATAGGGACATCTTTCCTAAGCCAAGAAAGGTCTGAGAGAATAACTCATTTCCAGAGGAACGCTTCTGTGACTGAATGGGAGCAGCAGAGGAGGGCTGTGGGCTGCCAGCCATTGCCATTACAATGTTAATTCCCTCTGACTTGCCAGAATTCCAATGACCAAGCATCCACTGTCATTGTTTGTCTTTTAGGGAAAGATTTTCAGCGTGGACTTACTGTTTTCAAATAACTTTACAGTTTTAACAGAGCCTCCTGCTCTGGATTAGATAAGGTTTCACATCATCCTTCCAGCTTCCACCCATCCACTGATGAACCTGAGAAGAACAGAAGGACAGGTCCATGCCAAAGCACAGCCTACAACATGACTGAGAAGCACTTGAGTTACCTGTCCAAGGTCCAGAGTGACATTGACTTGGTTGAACTCCAGCCCACGGGACAGTGGGGGGCTCTGCCACCAGCGCTCTGTCCCATCGATGGCGTTGGTTATGGGATGTGCCTTGTTGCTGTTTGCTGAGGAGCAGATGTCACAGTACTGACCCTGAGGGAAAACACAAAAAACCCTTTAACTGTGGCCAAGAAAGCATGACACAAAGCAGGCAGGTACCAGAACAGTTCAGAATACAGTGTGAATCAATATATAAACTTCTGGTATGCACCAATTTAGAGCAGGGACTGAAAAACAAACACAAGAAAGATCTGAAACCCCCCAATAACTCAATGGAAAGTTCTGACTGCCCTAATAAACACCCCTTCTGTATTTCACATTCACACTACGCATTGCCATTCTGAGCTCCAGTGCCACAGGGGCTGCTCTGCTGAACTGCCACTCACAGCCTTGGCAATACCCAGAGATCCCAACCCAGACCATTCAGCCACTGCTATGAACCCAGGCTGCCAGTTCTTCTGCCCAGCTCCCTGCAATCTGCTGCTCGTCAACCTATTCATTTCACAAGTATAGTCCTTTCAGCTCCATTTTCAAGTTTAATAGTGTGGCAGCCAAGACCCTCATGCTGGTGATGCTGCAATACAAGGCCAGAAAGGGACGGCCCCTGCTGTCATCCGGCCAGGGACCTGGCTGCCATTTCACTCCCAGAGCCTCTTGTCTTGCTTTGGCGGTGTGGTGGCTGTCAGCCCCTGGATACAAAGCCAGAAAAAACAGCTCCACAACCTGAGCAGCCCCTGCTGAGCAGCATCAGACAAAGCCCTGAGCTGCTCAGGGCAACTCTTTCTTTCCCCTTGAATGGGCAACTGAATCTGACTCACCCTTAAGGAACCCTACAAGAAGCCCTGTAAATCAGGGAGTTATTTGGTTCGTGGAGCATCTCTTCTGCCACTTGAATTGCTGCTACAGACAGCCCTTAAGGGAACTGTTGCAGGTCGTCTTCCTTTAAAAGGTGCAGCTATTCCCAGACCTGCAAGCTGCCTCTCCCAGCTACTGCCCACTTCAATATTACACCCAGCATACGTTCTCAGGGCAGGCAGGCTCCTTCCTGCCTGCTCCATCCACACCCCTGTGAGGGCTGAGGCAAGGCAGAGCCATGGGGCTGTGATCCTCCAGCTGCCTCAACCTCTGCAGGAATTACACTGCAAAAGAAATGGAGAATTCCCCACATTCCTCCCCACAGCCATGTTATTTGCAGGCAATTATGCAATGCAAATTGTGTCAAATAAACATGCCTTTTAATTAATTCCTCTGGAAACATGAAAATAGCTAATAGGGAAGTGCCAGGGCAACGAATGGGGCAGATGGAAGCACACAGGTGGCCATGATATACAGAGGGGAGCTCTGCCACAGAGGGCAACACATGGGGAAGGAGGAGGGAGCGCAGACCAGATAAAACTGACCCACTGTGAAGCACAAACCTTTAAGGGGAACCGGTGCAACAGGTTGTGTGGAAATTTCTACTGCACAGTAAGGTGGGGGGAGAAGCATTGCAAGGTTACAAAATGAGGATAAAAGAACAAAAAATAAAGTGTTTTCATACTTAAAATTCTTGCCACAGATGTGACAGCCATTTTGAACCCGAAGTTCACGTGGACAGGTGACAGCCAATTCAAGTTTAGCAAGAGGGGACTAAAAATTAGGATCAGCTGCTACACATTTGTAATGCTGCTGTTATCCCTCCCCATGCTGGGCAGCCTGCAGGGTTAGCTGCCCGTGGGTAACGTGTCAGCAGCTGAGCCAGGTTTGCTGATAAAAGCATCACTGGCCCCTCTGCTGCACCACTTGCTCATTAGTTATTTTGTTAGAACCAGACCTAATCCTCATGTGAATCACTCCTAGCTATTTGTACTTTAAAGCAGCTCATGCTCCTGCACAGCATGCCAGGTCTCTATGGGGAGATGAGAGGGTCTGACATCAGCAGAGGATTTTAATTAAAAAGCAATTGTGAGCTGCAGGCTCATGGGAGACAGCAGGCTTCAGGAGCAGGAGGGGCATGGACATCACCAAGGTACGTGAGGGAAAGAGCTCCAGTAACGCAAGGAGGCTGCAAGGCAGCTCAGAGGGTATAAACAGTCCACTATCAAAGCAAACTGTAACTGGAGGGAGATAAGGAGGGACATCTGAATAAAGGACAGCTTCCAGAGCTCTGCAAAGCCTGATCCCATTTCCCTCACATCAGTAGGAGCTATTTCCCCTACACGCAAAGGCTGCCTGCTGCCCTGCAGGCATGCTTGCCCCCAGGAGAGCTTCGTGCTGGGGTACAGCCCTGCCCTGCCCCAGCCTCATCCCAAAACCACAGGGATGCGATCACAGGGCTGCTGGGGCAGAGACACGGGGCAGGAAATGGAAAGCAAGAGGTGCTATTCCAGATAAAAGTGTATGTTCACAAGTTGCTCCCAGGGCTATCCCCACAGCCAAGCAACACAGCTCACACAGCCAGGCAGGTGCAGTCTCATCTGATGTCTCTTTCACGGGCAATTACCCAGATGCAGTTAGACCAAAGAGCTCTAGTCCATTCACACACAAGCACAGAAGAGACTCTCAGAGGTTCCACAGCAGCCAGCCTCCAACCTGCAGAGATCCCCAGGCTGAACCATCTCCCTCCGCTGTGCATGGGATGCAGAAAGATGGGGGCAGACAACCACAGCCCATGGGTGAGCACAGCATGGCCAGGAGCACTGCCACCAGGAGCCACCCAAGTACTGAGCAGGTCTGGTACTGAGCAGATCCAGGCTTCAGCTGCTGTAACACCTGAATAGGACCTCCCATAAGCACTGTGCTGCTCAGGCAGGTGCAGCTCTGTGCTGTAACTCAAGAAGCAAAGGAGTGCTTTGCAGCAGCAGTGTTTGAGGGAAGACGAGTTGCAAAGGAAGGCAGAAGTACCAATTACCTCACTGAAATGAGTGAGGTTTTTAAATTTTAAGGTACGTAATTGCCTCAATTAATGCTAGTAACTTCCCTTATTGCTGTGCTACTAATCTGAAACCAAGCCACCATCCATAAACCTGATTTTCTGGGAGCAGTGCCTCTGCAGAACTGTCTCTGTCCTCGAACAGACAGCTTACAGGCACCCTCAGCAAAGCTCTGTGGGGATAACAAACCTATATCATCTTCCCTTTGTCTCATCTTCAATAGATCAGTCAAAAGCACTCTGCATTAAGGTGGGACTACCCATGCTGATCAGTGAGTGGGATGAAGGGAACAAAGCTCCATGCAGTTCCTCTCAGCACACCTCAGCAGCGCTCTGCATCACATCCTCACAGCCTGAAAAGCCTCCTGCAGCTAGAGCTGCTGTCTTCTGCCAAAGAGCCCTGAATAAAGCAAAGGAAACTCCTTGAAAAGGTTCAGAGACTTCCCACAAGCTGTGCCAAAAACACTGCAAGTGTCTTTAGGGCAGCATTACTTTAGAAAGTTTAATGATTATCGACATTTTCAGAATATTAGGCTTTCAAGTCAATGAAAACTCTTTCCTGGAGTTGTAGTCTACTACAATGCGAAGTGACAACAAGCAGAACACAGGATGGACTGAACTGATGGTTGCATTATGCTACATTGGGTCCTCAGTCAATTAAATGTCCCCTCTCCAAAGTAACAGGCAACCCTTGGGGCGTCCCCAGGAGGCATTCTTCCTGATGGAGAGTCCATTCTCACCACAACCACACCATGCCCAGACAGCAGAGCAGGCGGGTGGGTAAGGGAAGGGATTGGTGGGACAAGCAAGCACCAAGGACACGCACACAGAGCTGTCACCTCAGCCTGCCTAAATAGCACACTTCCCTCCCACTCCCCCGTTGCTTTGGTCACCAAAAGGGTGCTGAGCTCCCTAAGGGGGGATGAATGAGGAGCTCTGACCTCTGCTCCAGCTGCCTGCTTCCTCCCCTCCCTGCTAGGTGCTGCCTGCGGTCACAGAAAGCTGCCACAAAAGGATTTTTCTAAAGCCCTCAGCCCAACCAAAGCCCCAGCCTGGGGAGCAGCATTAGATCAAAGGGACTTGTGAAGAGCTGCACTGGGGACAGGAGAGGTGGGCGGCACAGATCTGTGGCCAAGGAGCCCCATTAGGTGGGGGAAGGCAGGAGGATGTGACCCCCAGGGTACCAGGGATGGGCTGCACCCCCCGGGTGGCATAACCCATGTGCTGTATCCCAGCATCAGCATCCATACCCAGTGCCACACTGGACAGCTAATGTGGCTACAGCACAGGTGGTCAGCAGCAAAGCAATAAATGCAGGCTCACATCTACCAGCTCTATCTTATCCTCCCAGTTTTGCTTGGCATATTATTCACTTTTTTTTTCTTTTTTTAATTCAACTGCACATAGCAGCAGTTATTCTTTGCCTTTCCTTACTGCCTTCTGCTATGAAAACTCACGTGCATGATGCACAAGCACGATTATTTCACTTAGGTCCCTACTGTCCCCCAATAGGGCTCGAGCTCCACTATTTTACGGTGCAGCAGAATGAAACAGATCGCTTTAAAAAACAGCAAAGCTCAGAGGAGGCCATGCCAGCGTTTGCCTTCCAGTAACATCTTCAACAATTTCTATGACAAAGGGGACAAAATGTCACGCTGGAAACACAACAGCAGGAAAATTCCTAGCAGAGCACTGACTCAGGAGAATGCGGCCAGAATGAGAAAAATGCTTCAAAAGCTCATCCCACAACAAAGGCAGCCCTAACAAAAGGGCCAAGAAAGGCTCTGCTTAAGGAGCCGGCAGATCTTCTCGCTCTTCATCACCATCACATTGTGCTGCTGCTCTGCAACAGGTGCCGGGCACAGGGAGCCTCACAACAACACGCAGCAGGGCTGGCGGTTACGGCGCAGGCTGCACGTGGGGGCTCAGCAGCTTTTCCAAGGGGAGAGGCAGCAGCAGGTCTGAAGTTCCTCCAACTTCAGTTTCGTGGTCTACACCTGGTTTACAGTTCTACTTTCTTTTCAAGAGGATCAGAGCCGTACAGCTCCTTTTGCCCTCTCTGTTCCTGGCTGCGAGCTCCCTCTGCTCTGCTTAAAATGGGACCCCCTGAGATCAGTCACCCGATAAATGCTCCTCCTTTACCTTTTGCTCATCGCAATCCCACACCGACCCCAAGGAACAGAGCTCGGACCTACGAGGCCAACCGCTCCCACACGCGCCCCAGCGATTCCCGTGCACGCAGGGGGCCGGGGAGCCTCGCCCGGCATCGCACCAACGCGAAGCTCCGAGCCCTTTATAAATAACGCCACGGGAACTCGGCGAGCCGCGCTTCACGTGCACAGCCCGCAGCGAGCCTGGCAGCGGGGAGCACGTGGGCGACTCCGGGGGGGGGCCCGGAGGGGACCCCGCCCTCAACACCCCCGGCACCCCGGACCATCCCCAGCCTCGGCCCCTACCTGGATGGTCTGGTTGGGGTCCCCCCCCGCCAGCGGCCCCCCCACCAGCTTGCAGTACAGATCCTCCACGGCGCGGCGGCTGCCGGCAGCCCCCGCCGCTTCTTCGCCGCAGGTGGCGGAGGCGGAGATGCGGGTGCCCTCGGCCAGGTTGAAGTAGGGCGGGTGGAGGCTGTGGCCGTTCACGTCGCCGGGGAAGGAGGCGGGCGGGCGAGCAACGGCGGGCAGCCCCGCTCCGAGTCCCAGCAGCAACACCAGGAGCCGCAGCCCCCGCTCCGCAGCCCTCGCCATCTTCCCCGAGCCGCCCTCGCAGCGAGGGGGGGGGGGGGAGGGGGGGGAGCAGCGGCGTCTCTCCCCTCTCCCGTCCCGCACTGCGTTCCGCGCCGCCGCGCCCGCGCTACTTCAGCCCCAGCGGCGGGGAGGGGCCGCCCGCGCCCGCCCCGCACCGCCTCCGGGGGCCCCGGTCCCGTCCGTCCCCCACTCCCCAAACTCGGAACCGGCCTCGCCCTGCGAACCGCCCCGAGCTGTGTGGAAGAGAGGCTAAATGGGGTGAAGGGATTTTTTTTTTTCCCCCATTTCCCCCCCCCCCCCCCCCACCCAAGAAAAGAAAAAGAAAAAAAAAAAAAAAAAAAAAAAAAGAATGAAAGGGACAGGATCTTCGCGGAAACAATGTGTCTATTGTAGCCGCGGGGCTGCGCTGCCCTCCTCCTGCTCGCCGGTGTTGGAGCGCGTTAATAAACTCTATTAACCGATGGATTGGTTTGGTTTATCTCCAGGAAAAGCTCTATTACTAATTAACAGAACGTTCAAAAGCCCCCAGGTCCCATTCACTCTCCTCAAGGTTTGCTGTTTGTTTAATTCGGACAGTGAAAAATCGCCCTTCTTTGCCCCAAAGTCAGGCAGGCCCCCTGGGGATTGGCTCTGCCTTCTTAGCTAAGGGGAAAGGAGCACCACTGACCCACCCTTCCTCATCATTCTGCTCCCGATGTCCTTCGTGTCCCCATGGCTCTTAAGGACAGGAGCACTGCCAGCGCCTCCTGTACTGCCCGGGGAAGGCAGCTATTGGATGAACACGCCGCCATGTAATGTCAGATTGCAGGAACCTGACTGCCAGCAGCAGCGCGGGAGGTGCAGGGCTGCAGCCCGCATCCAGCTGTGCCACCATGGCACGTGGTGGCCCCGGTGTCATACTGGTGCACGCAGCATGGTGCAAGGCACTGAGCACAGCTGCCAAAGCCATTGGGGCAGGAAGGCTCCCCACCGGCATCCAGGCACCTTTAACCCCTTCCTGCTGTCTGTCTCTTGGGAGATTTTTCCCATTTACCCACCATCATGCAAGGTCTTAATACGCAGCAGATGAATACACAATTAAAAAGCTAAACAGAACCCCTGAAAATAAAATTCTTTTAGGAAGCATGGGCAGTCTCTGCCCTTTAAAGTGCACGTTCCAATGGGCAGCTTGCTCTGGGGAGAGTGGAACTGCTGCCTCTGAGCTCAGTAATCGTTAACCAACACAGTTATGAACAGGAAACCAGCACTTCACTGAGCTGGAGTTAAACTTCCTCCAACTTTATCAAATGCCATATTAATTAGCTGCTTATACCCCATGGCATCTGTGAAAACGCCAGAGGAGTTAACCAAGAAAGCAGCGCACAGATTAGGGAAATCACTTTCTCCCACCCCCACGAGAGTTTCAAAGCGAAACACTGGGACCGCTCTAATATCCGTAATCCCTCTAGTGGCAACGCTGTGGCATGTAATTAATCACCCTTCCAAAATGCAATTAAGGAAAGTGAACCGTCCATCCAGAGTGAGATCACTGCGAGCACGTGGGCTTTGTGGCATGCATTCAGACACAGGAGCAGAACCAAAGGCCTCCCTACAGCTCCGGGCACCACCCAGCTGCTGGGAACAGAAGGCTGAGAGCACACTGGGGCTGCAGGGATGGCACCATGGTCCTGTGCTGGGCTCCACAGAGCTGCTTCCCACAGCCACATGCTCAGACTGGAGGTGCTGAAGCAGAAAAGACTTTTCCATTCCAACCCAGCCCACTACCACCGAATACAGAAAGAATGGGAACAATCCGGCCTCTGGTGATGCTGCTCAGATACTGAGCATACTGCTACCACAGCCACTGCAGCATCCAAGCTCTGCTGAAGTCTTTATTTTTGCCTCCCTGCAGTCTGCAGGACCACGAGGAGCTTGCCAGAAGCCTCCATTGGAAACACAGCAGGCTCTTTCTCCTTGAATCTTACCTCAATCAGGGAACCCAATGCTTAAACCTGAGCAAAGATTCAGCAAATTCCAACCAACGCATTTCCCATTCCCACATCCCCTCTTAACCTGTGGTAGAAAGGCAGAGAAGCGTGCCACGAAGTGGAAACCTGCTGAGCAATTAAGCAGTAATACCAAGAAATTACCTGGCTTTGTATTGTTTATTACATAGAGAAATAAGGTGCTCTTTGCTCTGGGGAAAAAGCAACATATGTCCAATGGAAGAGGAGCTGTGCCTTACTTGTGGTGTTTCCCAGCAAGGTACCTCTGCATTCAGAGCTGTCAGTGTCTGAGCCAAGAGAAACAGCAGAGCATATGGTTTCTGCACCATGCATTATGTGGGGTCAGGGACTCGTTATCTTAAGGAAGATTTAATTACTTTTCTGCTGCTCTGCCGCAAGCAGTGTGAAGGAATGCGTTTCCTCTGTGCTGACCTAAGAGCACTGCACCGAGATCGCCATTTCCATGTACACTTCCTGACACGGGGCAAGACACGAGAGCAGCTCCTGGGTGCTCGGAATGGATCCCACCTGAGCTGGAATGGAACCAACACAAGCTGCAGGATCAAGCAGCAGCCTTCATCTCCAGCTTTATCACTGTACACGCTTTGCAGGCTGTACCTGAGAGGACTGCAAAAGAATACAAAGCAAAACAAAACCACGATTGGGTTTCATGTCTCCTGTCTCCTGGACAGGAGTGTGTGTGCTTGCACAGACCCCATGCACACACAGACAGCTCTGCAAACAGCACGGAGACTCAGAGTACATCTTTGTGTTTGTGCTTCACGCTGACAGCTCAATCACAGCAGTGAATCCTCCTGCACACAGGGACAGGGCTCTGTTTGCATCCGCAGTGGGAAACGACTGAAGAGTTCTCTGGAAGGCACAAGGGGTCTGCTCAGGGCCTGCTTCACTTGCTCGGCTTTGTTCCTTGGAGTGCACAGAGGGGAGGGATGGTCACACCGTTACAGCCGTCACCTCCTGCGCTCAGCAGTCAGCTACAAGCACAGCTCTGCTTTCAGTATTTGCAGTGTTTTAAAAGACATAAAGTTAAAAATGGTTCAGACCAAAGCAGAGTGATGGGGTGCTGCAGCACAGAGCAGCTCCAGGAAAGGCAGCGTCCTTTGGATCTTCTCAGAACTAAACTACATCACGCAAAATGCAAAATCCCAAACCCTACCAGCTCCAAGTAAGCATTAGCAAGAGTAGGATTAGGGCACATCTGGAATTAATTGTTATTTTTTTTCCCTTTGTAGAATCACTTTTGTATCTTACCTGTACTTCCTTCACAGCGTCCCCCGTTTCACACCAATTCAGATTTGGAAAAGCCTGTTCTGGCCCACGGCTGCTGGGTTTGCTGTTCCCTGGCAGCACTTTTTAGATACCAACAGCACATCTGCCTTCTGTCTGCAGGGACACGTCCACAAGAGATCACACAGTCCCACAGCCCAGCAGAATGTGTTACTCTACACCAGAGAATTCAATCCACGTTCAGGTCAGCCTGTACCTTCCCTGCCATCGGATGGTTCCAAACCCTCCAAAGCCAGAACAGGTGTTCCATTCATGCTGCCTGTCTAGCTGGCAGGAACCCAAACACTTTTTCTTTAACAGCCTGAGCCCCGTGTTGCTCTGGGAGAGCACTGAATACACACACATGCACTGTCCCCTGGGCGTGCTCTAGGCTTGGTCACCATCAGCAACATGTTTTTCTTTGCACAGATCAAATGAGAACACAGCTGCTTTTATGTTAATAGCCACATCACGCTCATGTACACCATAGCTCTCCCTGCAGTCCAAGGGCCGCAGAGGACCCCATGGTGCCTGCAGCCATCAGCTCAGCCAGCAGCATGGGCAGATCCTTCCAGGAGGACATGGAGCTGTGTCACACTGCAGCCACGGAGGGAGTGGGGGATGAGCGAATGCACTCAGGATGGAAACGAGGGCAGTGCCGATGTGTGCACTCACGTGTGAGAGGCCAGCGGGGTGCAGGCAGAGAACACGCCCAGAAGTGGGACACATCCAGCACTGCTGACTGGAGCCTGGCTCCAGCTCGACTCAGGAAATAGGATTGGTCCTACGATGTCGCTCCAACTTCTTGGAATGCCTGGAGATTCTTCTTCCTGGGTTTGTTCCTGTACCCCACGGCTGTGTGTACAAATTCTGCAGGCATGAGGTCCTGGCTGTGCCTTGCTGCCCCTCAGAAACACTGCATCCCATCCCATCCTGCAAACCGTAGGTGGCAATTCCTAGGGGTGAGGATCTGCAGGGATTTCAGGAAGAACTGGTAACACTGCTGATGCACATATACACATTTTTGTTGTTGTTTTCACTGGAAAAGGTGGAGTGATTTACAGCAATAAGGATTGCTTGAGTGCAATCCACTGCATTTCCATTCCAGAGAGCTGCTGGTGTCACAAATAACTCTGAAACAACAGGTCCCAAAGTCCGCAGCTAACACTGCAGAAGGAAGAACTAACCTGGATCTGCAAAGCAAGACAGCAGTGATTGCTGCACTGCCTCTGCCATGAGCTGTGCATCCATTCAGCCTGAAAGCTGCAGGTGTGCTCAGACCAGGGGATGCCCTGACTCCATTAGTGCTCCCAAACCAGCACACTGCAGGGAACACAGTGCTCGTGCAAACATACCTGCTCCAGGAGGAGGCCTGAATCATTCCAGTATGCAGACTTGATGAAGAGACTTTCTCTGCCATACTGGATCACAATATTGTCATTTTCCTATTAAGTCCCAATTCTTTAATGAGAAATAATAGGTGATTAATGAAAGCTAGGAACAAGCAACAGATCCCAGCAGCATTACAAGCACCAAGCTCACCCCGTGAGATGGAACTGGAGGAAGCAGAGAAGCCACATTCTGGCTATAAGGCTCTGCTATTTGCTCCTCCCCAGCAGCTTTTCTAATTGTTCTGCACGTGTTTTCCCAGATGAAATGAGAGCAGTGGGTCTTATAAACAGTGCCAGCTGCTAAAGAAGTTAGATGCAAAGTCTGAAAAAAATCAAAATCAAAATCAAAAATGAAGGATTTCTGCCCTCATTCCTTAGAAAGCAGTTTTTGAACGTGGGAAATAACCTCGTTCCCTGACCCCAAGAACTGGAATGGCCCATCCCAGCGAGCGGCACTGGTGTGATGAGTTTGGTCTAACACTGTGGGGTCTGAGTGTCATCTCAGTGCAGACGGAGATGGGCTCATGCTGCATCTCCACTTATTTCAGAGCTGGAAAGGGGATTGGTTACCATACAAGACCTTCCATAGGGCATAAGGCAGTGCTGAATGGCAGAGCTCAGCTCTGGCTGCTCATTGTGAGTTCTGCTCATGGAAAACGCTTGCGTTTTTTGAGGGAGGGGGAGAGAAGGGGGAAGGATACACTCAGTCCAAGCACAATATTGACAATAAACTCTTCTTTCTGAGATTCCCACTCCTACTCCGTGGGACTTGGAGAGGGTGAAAGCATTGTGATGAAATATTAGCGAGAGTTGCCTTGGTAACTGCCCAGATGAAGCCCTCTTACATTCACTGAAGCCCTCCCAGCGTGACTAATACCTCCAGGGCTACAGTTACAGCACTCAGAGTGCCCTGCATGCACCACCGAGTCAGCAGAGCAAACATACTCCAGCCCCATTTATACACTTACGGCTTAATCTGATTATTTCGTAGCTTGACTGAGTGGAGGAGAAATTTGCAGGGCTGCACTTTGCAGTCTCTTCTCTTTCATCTTCCCCCTTGCACTAATGTTTCCCATTCTGCATTTCCTAAGTCAGAAAAGCCATCAGCTCAACAGCTGGGTGCAAACGGCCCTCATCTGTTAAAATGAGTTTGGCAGCACGTTCCTTCCCCTTTTAACCTTATCAGTGAGTAAAACAGGTGAGGAATGCAGAGGGCCCTCGTGCAATGCAAAGTGAGGAGCATTGCGCCGTCCTCAGCAACATTGTAAGTTTTCAGCAGCTAAAACCACTGGTGTGAGAGAAAACTGGGACACAGGAAATGCACTGCAGAGTCCACCAGGCCTGAATGAGATGAGTCACCTCCTCCATTGCTGCCCAGAGTCCACACCAGTGCCCTTCTGCTGGGTGCAATATGAATTGCTCAGATCTGTGTCGTTAGCCATGTAAACCTGAAGGCTTGCACAGAGCTTGTCTTTTGCTTGAGTGGGGACATGCAAAGATAGACAGCCCCAGGCTGCTGTCCTGCAGTCCCCTGAAGGCCAGGACAGTCCCACACACAGGGCAAGGACAGCAGAGGACACCAAAGTAACCCCTTTGCAAACTGCAGCCACCAGCAGCAGAGTGGTATCAGAGCTCCAGGTGCGGGCTCACCCCATGCACAGACTCCCTCCATCCCACATGTCCACACAGCCCATAGCTTTCCTGTTGCAGAGCTCCTTTCATTGACAGAATGGAGGATTTGTAGGTCTCAGGAGAAGGATTCAGCGCCCCAACCCTCTGTAATTGGTACTTTGCTGCCAGGAGGATGAGCTCAGTGATCCAATTCCATGGGTGGGATGGGGACGGAGAACATCGGGGTGCCCTTGGTGCTCCTTCTTCAGTAAAGCAGAACAGGGAGAAGCTGCCTGAGCATCAGAGCTGCGAGGCTAAGGAGAGCTCAGCTCACACCTGTAGGTCCTACAGGGCAACCACTGGGCTACACCCTGCTGTAGCTCTGAGATCGTTTGGCTCTCTGCTCCTGCCCAAGGGCTTTCATCTCCAAGCGGGGCATGAGCCACAGCTGTGTCCTCTGCAGGGATCAGCCTCATACGAACCGGCTTCTAAGAGTCAGTTTAGAGGAGAATCAGGAAAACACAGTGCTGCCCTCTCCTCAGCCACCATCAGTACCAGCAATCCTCACCTTCAGAAGCACAACACGTCTGGGTGTGCAATGCCATGTGTAGGATTTCTGCCTTTTGGTTGTGCAGCATGATTGAGTTTTCACACCCGTGTGCACTGCAGATAAGAGCGAGCCATGCTTGGGGCTCCATCTCAGGAAAAGACTGCACATATTTCCATTGTCACAGGCATTAATCTGAAATCTAAATTGCTTCCTATTTGGGAAAGCCTCTGAGCTTTTTCCATGCAGATTATTCCTCCGGTAGCTCTATAGGAACACCTTGCTGTTTTGCACTTATAAAGAATTCCTCCCAATAGGAAAAAAGAGCAAATAGGAAAATTGAGGCTTGCAGTAATCTGCAATTTCCTCAGTACTTGAAGGTTTGCATTGTGCATAACCTTTGTACAATCATCCAGGTAAGTAAAGAAACCTTTCTAACCTGGTTGGTTTGCTGGGATGGATCATGATGGATCCTTTTCCTGCTTCCAAATACTTTGCATGAATACAAAGGGTGATATTTTCGTAAGGAAAAAAAGGAACCTCAGCACCACAGTGGGGCTTTTATGGGAGTGTTCTCTCCAAAGATCCTAAAAGAACTGGCACAGAAACCAAAGGCTGCTTTACCTTCTTTAAAAACACCAAAGGGGAAAAAGTGCTTTGTGGATCAGGAGATTAAAGTTACAGATGTGTTATCTGGTAATTTTACAGCAATTAACGTCATTAACTGGAGGATATGCTGGTGTTGCAGCCAGGCTGGGTATTCAGGATTTCATTTAAAGGAGCCACATTATTAGAGAGCTTTGGGTGAGGAATCACTGATGAAAGGTACCCACTGAGGGCTGAACCACCGCTCTGAATGTTAAGGACTCCCAGGATGAAAGCCCTTGGAACCCCTGATGAGATTCATGCTGATGGAAGCTGATGCCCCCGGCTTGATGCGAGGGATTTATCCCTTCCCTAATGAGGCATCCCAAGAGCTGGAAACAGAGGGATGGGTGCGTGCCCACTGGCATTCCTGCCTCGAGCTCCACACTTCTGCATGAGGTACGAATAAAGGAATTTAATTAGTTTGTGCCTGCTGCCATTGAGCTGCTCTGGAGGGATGCAGAGACAGTGTAATAGAGGGAGAATGTGATTTGCATGCTAATAAGGGTACCTACACTTCCTCTGTACAAGCCCTGATGAAGTGCTTTGGGGTGTTTATCAGATCCTCATTACCGCAGGTGCTCCCTGCATGTTGGAGAGGAAGAGCAAGATTCTCTTTTGTAGTGTTGGTCATGTTTGGAGTCAAGGGATAGCAGAGCAGAGCTGCTCTCCACACACGTGTTGTCCTTGGCACCAACATCCCCTAATCTCTGCTGCTCTCCTTCCCCCTCTGGCCATGCCAACACCACCATTTGTGGGACTGGGCTGTGAACCAGCACAGGGAGCTGACCCAGGTATAAAAAGAATGTAAATACATTTTTTTTTTTTTTAACAGATTTTTTTTTTTTTAAGCTATTTTAAGCCATTTAAGGAATACTCTCCCCATGAGGCTACGCAGGTCAGTTATCAGGAGCACAGCTATTTCTGTACAGGGCTGATAGAACAGGTTGAGCTTTAGGAATTGCCAAGAGAGGGGCATCCAGCTCGTGTTGGTTTAAGGCAGCATCTCCTGATGTGAGCAGTAATGATGGAAAGCCAATTGGAATGGCACTGGGCCAGAACTGAAATGGATCCATCCATTTTAGGGGAGAGAAGGCAGCTCAGTGTACTTTGGTGGAGGTTTTTGTTCCAGGAGCACACACATGCTGTGCAATTTCAGCTGGATTTACAGGTCTTGTTAGGGCAAAATCCCAAATGTTCGTCTGAAGCAGCCTCCAGCCAAACCCAGATTCGCAGTGTGAGTAGCACAGCTCATCTAATGAAAGATAAATCAGCAGCAAAAAGAGAAAAACCAAAAAATATTTGAAGTTCTCAACGGGAGCTGCTTGGAGTCCTTTTTTATTCTCATGAGTTTCCTATGTGGTCTTGGAAGAACAAGCCAGCCACAGTTCCCAGCTGTAACACAGTACAAGCACATATAAATCAGGGAAGGAGCTGGGCATGGAAGTAGGATGAAACTGAGGAACTGAGGATGCCCAAAGAGACAAACCCACAGAATGGCACACGGCACAGGCAGGGGACAGGCAGTTTGAACCTCTGTAGGTACGGGATGGGAATGGGATCTCCTGGCAGCAATCTGGGAGCACAGCCGTGTTCTCAGGGAGAGCTATGGGTGGTCTCTGACACAGCTCATATAATAGAAGCCAAAAAGCCTTGGCAATGCACTGCAAACACCTCCTACTCAGCGAGAGCCCACCTTTGTCCCTGGAGCATCCTGCTCAGCCTGACAGCAGCTCTGCACGCAGCCCAAGGGCTCTGGGAGGTGCAGAGCAACACCCGGCAGAAACTGCAGTGAAACCACCTCACATTTCCCATCAAGCCCTCACTCAGGCAAAGCTCTGCACCGGGGCCAGAATTCCTACGGGTCCTCTCCAGCTCTGTAAATTGCTACTGGAGGGTTGCCCAGTTCCATGCACTGCACCCCGCAAGCAAGAGATGCCTGCAGGCTCAATTCCTCTGTTTCAGTGCTGCTGAGCATGGACAATCCATCACAGACCTCCTCCCATCTGCCATGGATCCCCAAGCATCCTGCTACAGACAGAGCTCAAGACTCAAAATACCATAACTCACGGACTGGAAGACTCAGCAGAATGTGAATGCATTCCCCCTCCTCCAAACCACATCACCATCACCAGTTGGTAGGAGCCTATCTCAAACACAGGAAATCCCCCACTCGCAAAGAGCTGGGCTCTTCAAAGGCTGCAGCTGTCACAGCTCAGCCCCATGTATTCAGGTTTTTTGAGGGGAGAGCTGCCTTCACACTTTTAAACTTCACAAGGTGAACCCCAGGACCAAGGGTTTTTTGGGACATACATCCCAGGATCACTGAGATTTGAAAAAACCTTTAAGATCACTAAGTCCAGCCCCAATCCACCCCCCCCATGCCCACTGAACCCACCCCACTCACAGCAGAAATTTGAACACCTCAACATCAGTAGATTTCAAGGTAAACAGCAAACTTCTGAAAACCAAACCTGTTACACCAACACCCAACATGATTAGCTTTGCTCAGCAGTGCTGCCCTGCATGCAGAGGGTCAGAGAAGGATCCCGCATGAATATTCTGAATTGTACAGTGACAGAGGGCTGTTCCCCACGTGACAATGACACACAGCTGACACGCTCCTTCCTGAGAGCCCAGCAGTAAGTAAATCCCCAAATTCCTTGACAAGTAGCTGCATCCTGTTACTTTGCCTTACAGCTTCAGAAATGGAGGCAAACAGCCACGTTGTTTACTTGGGGTCACTCCCAGTCCATGCCAGATTTCTTTAAAATCCCTCTGCAAAGCACTCGGCTGTCTGAAGGAGGTGAACTGGGGAGTAGCACCAGGAAAGGAATTCCTGCAGCATTCCTCAGGAACGCAGAGCAACTCCACAATTCTTCCCAATACTTTTGTGTGTGTGTGTGTGTGTGTGATTTCTAATCTTTACGGTGTTTACATTCCATATATCACATTTAGAACCAGAGATTACAAAGGGATTACGACCAAGCTCTTCACACAGGACTCTGTTTATCTAAGCAAGAAGAGCAGCACTTCTTTAACCATTTCCACAGTGTCAGAAGTGCTCCGTGTGGGACACACACATCTGGAAGCACTACATCTGGGAGTAGCACTTCTTCAATGTACAGCAGTCTCCAATAGCAAGCGTGTGCCCAGAGCGTCGTGTCGTTTTTACACCCACTTTACATCCAGCTTTCTTTGTGATTAGCATCAGGAATTGCATCCCTTCTCCCACACTGCTGACGAAAGAGCCCGGTGACCTGCAGACCTCTGGCAGGCAGAATTTAGGAAAATCACAGGGCTGAGCTAAATCCATCCTGAAGTTCAAATCATCCCCTGGGGCCAAAGCTTGGCTACAAGAACTGGGCTGCCCAAAGGGACCAGAGAAAAACCGAGCTCCTCCTCACACGGCTGAGGTGAGGCCAGCTTGGCCAGCACTGCCTGCTCTCTCGGAGAAGGGTTGGTTGGTTATGGCTTGGTTGGCTATATGTTAGTTGGCTATGGGTTGGTTGGTTATGGATTGCTCGGTTATTGGCTGGTTGGTTATGGAATGGTTGGCTATTGGCTAGCTGGTTATGGGTTGGTTGGTTGGTTATGAAATGGTTCGTTATGGGTTCATTAGTTATTGTCTAGTAGGTTATGGGTTGGCTGGTTATCTGCTGCTTCGTTATGGGTTGGTTGGTTATTTAGGATGCAGCTGCCGGCTCTTAAGGGAAAACACTGAAGTTTGGGAAGGTTCCTTTGATCCTCAGCAAACATTACAGCCCTGCTATGAGGAGTACTTTAAGCTCTGTTTTTGAAGTTACAAGTGGTATTTCCTCGCTTTCCAATTCCCTCAGAGACAGAAGGTCAGAAGGAAAAAAAAAAAGACATTAAAAAAGTAGGGCCTTAAAAAAGCATTAAAATGCTTGTAAATATTCCACAACTAAAAAAGGAAATTGATTCATTAGCGTGTAATGGCATCTTCTAAAATATCAGGAAGAACAGAGCCTGCTCTGGTGGAGGAAGTTGGATGTTAGAACAAAGCAGCTGATGAAGGGAAGGAAAAGGGACCTCAGGAGACATTTCAGAGCTGGAAAGGATTCCAGGCTGGGAGAGTTGGGGATTTAATGCTTGCAAGGTCATACTACAGGCCTCGAGGAGAGGGTTCTCAAGTGCTGGTTTGCAGAGTGCCTTTGAAGCACTGTATAAATTATACAATAACCAAGAAGAGTGGGGCTGGGAGGCCTTTACCCTCATTGGAAACTCACCCCCTCTACACTTCTTTGGAAGCAAAACCTGGCACACAACCTGCAGCCACAGGAGCAGCCTGCATGCAGCAGATCAGGGCTGGGTGTGCTGGGCATACCAAGTGGGTATCAGTGATACTGCATCACCAAATCCAGACCCAGGGACCCCTTCTCCTTGGTAAGCAGGGGAAGCATCCAGTGAAGCCTCCACGGATTTGGGTAACGCAGGACCCCATGTGCAGGGGTGGGTCGTGCATACTCCATGTCCACCTCTCCCCCCACAGCTATAAGCTCCCACCTGAACCCACAGCCCCTCCTGCTGCCCTGCAGCCCTCTGCTGCATCTGTAAGTGCAGAGCAAATCCCGGGGACAGCGCAGGCAGCTCCACAAGGCAAAGGTTACAGGTGTGCCCGCGCCCCCACAGCTCTCCCAGCCCCGGTGACAGCTGATGGATCACATGCCCCAGCGTGGCTGGCAGCTCCCCTGCCCCAAGGAGTGCCGAGGTTCACTGGCATTTTTCTCCTCTGAAGTCAGCCACTGCCTGGCTGCCATTCCCAGCTGCCTCGGCTCATTTTTTCCCTAATTATTTTAAAGATAAAAGGTATCAGGAGACCCCTTCCTTGAGATCCCTCAAGATCCCCTCCTTTGGGCCTCTCACTGCAAGAAAGACATAGAGACCCTGAAATGTGTTCAGAGAAGGGCAGCAGAGCTGTGAAGGGTCTGGAGCACAGGTCTGGGGGAGCTGGGATGGTTCAAGTCTGCAGATGAGGATGCTCATTGCTAAAACATAACCCTTTGAGAGGCCCTTTGCAGTTGGAAAGTCCCACTCTGCCACAGACAGAATATTGGGAAACTTCAGTCACATCAGCAGCTCTGGAGCAAAGCTGGAGACCCCCACTGCTGCCCATGCTGCAGCTCTGTCAGAGTCGGATTCAGCAGGGCACTGCCATCGTCATATGTATCCTGCACAGCACCTGTGGGCTCTCACTGCTCCAAGCTCACCCACTCAGTACGAGATCTGCAGAAAATTCCAAGTCTGTGTAGAGAAAATATCTGATTCTTTTAAACTGAAGATGTAAAGATGACTGAGGCTGCAGAGTTCTTTTTACTAAAGGAAAGTAGGCCAGGCCAGGAACCCAAAGGAAGAGCCTAAACACAAGAAGCTATTAAGTGCAGAAATTCCAGAGGTGTCGTAGCATGGACGTTAAGTACACAGACACCAGGGACATGGACAAAAACACATGGACACCAACAACGTGGACACAAGTACACGGACACCAGGAACATACAGACACAAGAACACGGGAAAGCACAGCCTGCAGCTCTCCACAGCATCCAGGAAGGGCCAGTTCCCATCCCCCATTTTAGCAGTTTCAAGTGACATGTCCACCCCTGGCTCATAAATCTCAGCTAATCAGGGCATTTCCTTGGGCCCCCATATCTTTGGTGAATCACTTTCCCCAGGCCACGCTGACTCTCCAGACCTCTCACTCAGTGCTTCCAGCAAGGGACACAAGGAACTCTAGGCCAACACAGCTCCCCACAGCTCAAGCTGCTGCTGCCATCGCTCACACACAAAACCAGGCGACTGCACAGAGCCTGTGAGCTCCCACAGCACAAAGCTCCACTGTTAGATGCGTCCGCTCGCGTGGTTTAACATGCATCATCTACCATGCTGACAAAGATTAAATGAGTCATCCCTTAGCGAGCGTTCAGCTGGCCAAGCTCAATCTCGTGGGGATCTTTGACTGTAACTCAAGCTACTTAAATCTGTTCTACATTAGACTCCCGACAGCCCAAATGGTGTAATTTAAAACATATGTCGGGGTGTAATCACACCTTTTAACGTAGGCTCAATAAAACCCTAAGGTGCTTGAAAACCCAAATGGCTTGCCATGAAAAACCTCCTAAGGATGTAAAAACAAGCAGCCCGCTCTTCCAGGAATCTGGCTCAAAACACAGCTCAGTTAGATCATGTCTGTCTGATACCAATCCATGGGAAAAAGTTGGTCTTAGCACATGACACAGTAGCAAAGAGTTTAAACTGTCCATGTCTGGGGACCGCTCTTGGAGCCTGCAGCGAGTGCCTGCTATTGAAACCCCCGTGCTGTAAATAGCCCCATACCAGCTCCAGTTCTAGCTGGTGACTGCAGCAGGAGATAAAAGTTGTGACAGCAAAACAAAAGATGCTCCACTTTCATTTCTGATTCACAACTCAGTGAGCTGGGACTGGGGGAGGGGGCACCGGCTCATTGACAGAGATAAAGAATGAGGCAGTGGTTATTTCACAGACCTTTAAGAAGATTGGCCACAAAATAGCAGAGAGTACAACATCTGCATCCCAGCACCTTCCGTCACTGGGGGGCTCCGGCCTAACAAGAATTAGACAACAGTATTACTATGGAATAATTGTTTGATCTTTTTAACAGTGAAGCTGCCTGGCTGGCACCGGGGGTAAGATGTGGATACTGAGACACATCTTTATGAATGGGGACAGTCAGAGCTGTCAGGAAGGCTTTTCTTAGGATTACCAAAGGATATCCAGAAGCGAAGGTGTTCAGAGGAAACCAAATGCAGCAATGCTTCGCTTTGTACAAAAACCAAGCAAACCAGCAAACAAAAAACCCCACAAAAACAGTCACAAATGGTGCAAAAAATTATATTGTTATCTACCTCCATACCAAACGCTGCAGCAAAAAAGTAGGAAGAAGTGAATGGGGTGAAAGCAGCGTACACAGGCAGTCACTGTCTGTCATCAGCGCAGCAAATGCTCCCTACAATTAAGAGCACAGGCTCTGTCTAGTTTTGGCATCATTCATCCTAATGGCTGCTACCATATAACGTACAGATGCTGTAGGTGAAATTAAACCTGGAACACCAACACCATATATCATTTTTGTCCCGATTGCTGACCTGGAAGGCATGCTCGTGCTGGAATGCAACAATTTAAGTGTTGTTCCTGTCAATCTTCAAAAGCATTTGCAGTCAAATTGAGTTGCCAGATTTTACTTTTTTTTTTTCCTTTTTATTTATTTTTTTGTTGTTTTTAACAGAGAAAGGCAATTAAGAGTAATAAAAGCAGTGTTAGACGATGAGCAGCAGAGACAGGTGATGCTGAAATGAATAAGCATGAAAAATCTTGGGGTTTTATCTGTATCTCCCTGTCTGCAAGGAGCTGACCCTCGTGGGGTTTTGATAGATGTGGTCTCGGTTCAGGAGAGGCAAGTAGGAACAGCGGGGGAAAACGTGCTGTGAGCAAGTCTATGTCTGAGCAGCGGGAAACGCTGGGGGCAGGGAAGGAGGAGATAAGCGATCCCTGAGGGGCTTCCCGAGCCTCAATTAACCAAGCAGTTCTCCTCACACAGACAAACGACGTTTCCCTCCCCACTCCCCCAGTGGGCGATGCATGCAGCACGAAGCACTCCGTGTTCTCAGCGCTGCACGCTCCTGTCCGCACAAACGCTTTTTCCATGTGGGAAGCCACAGCGAGGCCAAACAAAGGGAGTTTTCAGATTTCAGGTATGAACTGAGTACCACGGCCACAAACAGGGTGGGAGCAGCACCCAGCCTCACCCCACCCAAATCTCAGCACAGCTGCTGCCACTACCATTGCATCTCTTTTCTCTGCAAACAGCGTCCTCAGCCGCCCTTCAGCCCACTACATCAAACACAGGATTTAGTTAATCATACACAAACAGAACACAGCCCTCTTCATAAAGGACTATTCAGACAATGGGTGGGCATCGTTTCCTTCTGTGACACTAACGAGGGTCAAACATTACTTCTTTCCCTTCCATTAGTCACACTAACCCTGTGTAATGCAGCAGAAAGCCTTCACCTGCCCACCTCCGTGCACCAAGCTGGGGTCCCAGTGCTGTGCCTGGGCGCAGGCAGGCTGAGGGTGGTGGAAGATGGCTGAGAACCCAGTGGCTGTGTCTCCCTTCCCAGAGTGGTACAGCTCTGCACAGTGCCAGGATGGCTGGTAGCCTTCTCCCAGTCATTAGCATCTGCTGGTACGTTTCATGGAACCACAGAAACTCAGAACAATGGAGAGACAGACCCACGGAATCATAGAACCATAGAAGTGAGTTGGGTTGAAAGGGACCTCAAAGATCATCAATTGAAATCCCGCACCAGATCAGGCCACTCAGGGCCCATCCATGGCCTCAGGGACCTCCAGGGATGGGGCACCCACAGCTTTGGCAGCAGTGCTGGGCCTCACCGCCCTCTGAGTAAAGAATTTCCTCTTAACAACTAACCTAAATCACCACGAAATTAAATAATTTCATTCCTCATTTCCCCCCGCATTTATTGCCTCCCTTCTTTTGGGATGGGATTTGATGCAAACTCTACCAACTACATCACAATGTCTTAGTGTCTCTATGTCTGCTCCTGGAAACTCCAATGGATTCAGCCTGCTCGAGTGGCAGCAACTCAAGGAGCAGTTTCTGGCAGTGCAAACTGGACAAAAACAAATCCCAAACTGTTCCACAGACACATCTCACACCTTCTTTGCTTCAGCCACGAGCTCATGGGAAAACCCAAGACCCAAAAGTGAATGTGGAGACCCAAAATATCAATTCCCTATGCTCCCACCACTGCATCATCCAAAATAAAATACTAGAAATCAGCCAACGTTGGCCTGGGCTGGTAAATGACCACAGGCTGTCCTGTGTGGGCTGATCTACTGTCATACCAGGACATCCAAGAGCAAGAAGAAATGTGTGTAGGCAGAATCCACAGCCAGCCTCACAGATCAGATAACGTGATGGGAAAACAGAAGGATGACCCCCAAGGGGAGCAGTGTTGTATCCCCAACAGCCTGCTTGAGAGGGACCCTGAAGCTGTGTGCATTGCACATACTGCAGACTTTGCTTTTAGCTTCTGAAACTGTAGTACACGCCTCTTTGAGTGCCAACAACGGAACATACCGCACAGATCCGAGCAATTAAAAGAGGATATTCCACCAGCCAAGGGCTTAATTGGTAGCTATTAAGTACAGTGCACAACTAACGGAGCAGCTTTAGATTCGCAGCTATTCCCTCTGCTCCCCTTATTGGGAAGAACCAGAGAATCCTATGGGACTCGGGCACAGTTTGTTGGTACCACCCATACTGTGGGCTGTGATGGAAATACCACAGGTCTGGGTTTGTGCTCTTTGGAGGAGTCTCATGGGAAAGAGTGGAGTGAGGCTCTCCTAAGAATCAGGCAAGATTCCCATTGTGGAAAAAATTCCCCTGGCAGATTTGTACTGCCCAGTTACCACAGTGGGCATGGATGCCATCTCTCTGATCCACAGAGGAGAACATTTTAGGGTCTGGACGAGGGCAGGGCCGAGCACTGGTGCTTCTGGAGGGACCCCATGGACATGGGGCTGGCTCTGAGAACTGAGCCCAGGGCTGCTGACACAGCGCTTCCTTTCCAATGTAAACAACTGCTCGTGGTCCAGAAAAGCATTTCAAAGAGCCCAGCCCAAATATTAAAGGAAGAAATCTCCCCTCCTTCTCGAGTCTCGCTTCAGAATCTCAATTTAATTTTCACCAATTTAATGAACTCTGGTGTTTCCCATCTGCCTTTCATTTTCTGGACCATAGGGTATATTTCAAGGTATTTGTTTTTTTCCCCACTTTGTGAGAATAAATGCTCTTTAAGAAACACCAGCAGAAAAGGAAGCCTCGAGCAGCTCATCAGACATTGCAGGACACGCTGAGGGCCCAGGAGCTGGCAGGCCTGGCAGGCTGCCCCATCCCACCCACCCGTGGCCGTGTCCCTTTGTGAATCGCCCTTTGTTTGCTGCAGACTCACTCCAGTGGTTTCTCACACCACGAATTAAGCCCCGATTTATCCAAACCTGGCCCAGAGGGCCTCTGGCTCCCCGCCAGAACATACATCGCCTTTCTCTCTATTTGCTCTTCCTTTCTCAGTCTCTCTCTCCCTTGGGGCTCCCGTTATTATTATTAACCCCCCTCCACCCCCCCCACGCACACACACAAAAACACAACAGAACATGAATTTTGCTGATTAAGGTACTCGCTTTCATGTCAGTACATTTGTTTTTGACTGCCTTTGGGGTCAGAAGGAGGTACAAATCATTTTGGATCTGAAGGGAGCTGAGAGAGAGCAAAGGAGAAAAAGAGATATTATAGAACATTCCTTTGGTACTGGCACTCAGGCACTGATATTGGGCAATTCTGGATGATTTGGGACTGAGGAGGGAAATGGCAACTGGATGCAATGATTTCTAGTTTTATTTCCTCGTATGATTGGCCATAGCTTTATGTTGGACATGGTTTGGTGGATGTGCTGGGGATGGGTTGGGTTGGATTTGATGATCTTAGAGGTGTTTCCAAACTAATGATTTTGTGATTCCCCTGATGCAACGCAGACCCTGCAGTGTTTGCTAAAGAGCAGGGAAAGAAAATAGCTACATTTACAGAGGCTTCAATGCAACAAAAAGATGATGGTGTCTTTGTTCAAATTTGGCATCAAAGGTCTTTTAAAATCAATTTACACTGAAAACACATTCCATTCCTCTCCTCCCTGTGCAGAGATCAGGGGCAGTCACAGGGCACTCAACCTAGCGTGGGCTGGAGAGCAGAACACAGCTCTGACATGAGCACTGGGCAATTATCACAGAACACTGCACTCAGGGAAAGTGCTCATGTGATTGGGATTTAACAGACGATTAAATAATGCTGGCATTTCTGACAACTAATGAAGAAACTGTGATTAAAGGACTCCAGAAATACTCGTTTTCCTTCCCGGCTCCAATACCAACCCCAGGACTTTCCCTACCATCAATCTAGGTGTTCAGCTAAAGCCAACCAGAACAACTGTTTCCCACTCCCAATGGGAATGGGACAGTCCTGATGTCAGGGAGCCAGCCCTTAGGAACCTTGGCATGGGAAGCTGCCCTGTGCCTCGAACTTCATCAAAAGGGCTCCAGCCACATGGTTCACACCGCCAGATTTCAATGCATCTTTAAGGTTTCCCCCAAGACACAACCACAACACACCTCTCATCCTCAGCAGCCGCTCACAAGCCCCTCCGGCCTTGCTGTGCCCAGTGCTGTTGCACTGCCTTGCCTCACCCCTTACTTGCAGAGCGGCCCAGACCCACTCCTGACACTCAGCACATCTCTGTGGTGGTATCAGCTCCAGGCTTGTGGCTTCCCTGCTTTCCATCTCTGTGTCCCTCTCCATCTCACCTCAAGTAATCTCCATCTGCAGAGGAGCAGGGTGACTGTAATCACAGTGATGCCACTAGAGAGTCATCATGCTAAAGAGCACAGGGCTAGTGAGTGACTAATTACAAACCCCAGGAGAGAAGCTGGTAGTTTCTTAATGCAGACTTCTCAGGGGGTTGGAATGAGATGATCTTTGAGGTCACTTTCATCCCAAGCCATTCTATGACTCCATGATTAAACAAGCTCCGTAATACCAGCAAGCTGGTTTCACCAATACACACTGCTTTACCCACTTGCACATTTCCCAGCCATCCCATGGCAGCCTAACAGCAGTTTGGGGCTGTGCATCAGAACAATGTCAAGCTCTGCTCCTTCTCCCTGAGGCCACGCAGGCACTCAACCAGCACCACAAAGACATTTTCCAGGAAACAGTGTCTTCTGGGAACCTGAAAGACAGAATGGAAATTGTTGATCAGAACAAGCAGCTGTACATCCCCGGAGGCAACATTCGAGGCAGAAGGGCTGCTGCTTGACACTGTGTTTAGGTTGGGTGGATTTATGAGCTCCTCTGATAACTGCTATCTGCAGCATCAGTCACCACCCCTTCACTGGAATATCTCTTGGTTTGCTGTTCCCAGCTCTGAGGAGGGATTCTGGTGTAGCTTTGTCATTGTGCACATTCATGAAGGTGGAAGTCAAAGTCTGATTGCTTCTCGTGAACTTTAAAAAGCTCCATTGGTCTCAGAGGTCTATTAGGTGAGCAGCAGTAGCATCAGGGCAGAGACTGTTGTGCATCGCAGAGCAGCAATGAGTTGTACAGCGCTCAGTCCTGGCGTCATTCACAGCTTCTAGATGCAAAGGATGGGTGACTGGGAGCAGACTCCCCAGGAGCACTATTTGCATTTTGGATTCCCAAAGTCCCAGAGGCGTTATCTTGAGCTGCAGAGCACCATAAATCAGAGGGGCCCTTCCCAGCAGTCAGCTTTGATATGACCCTCCTCCTCTCCACCCACGCCCTCCAGGAAGAAAAACCCTCAGCCCATCTCACCCTTGTAAACGGCTCAGGATACAAGAGGAGAACAAAAGATATCTGGTTACTCACAAGTTGTGTGACACTGCCCTGCTGAACAGAGGATAACATCACGCAGCGGTTAAAACATGTCTGGTTCACCTCTACTGAGTCTAATACAGGTTGTCTTTAAAGTATACACCTTACACAGCAGTTATTTGATCAACACTGCCACTCCACATCACATCTTCTGATCATTCTGCAAATCAGTTTGAAGTTGTCTGCTTCATTCATTACATTCATTTCAGAGATGGGTGAACTGTAGTATGGGGCGTAGCAGCAGAGAGGTTGCACTTAACCCAACATCGCTGTCAGAAGCACAAACCAAATGATTGTGTGATGATCTCCCGAGCCTTGAGGACAGAGCTTCAATTTTTCTGAACGTTTGTGATCTGCACCAGTGTCAGCTCTCTGCTCAGCAGAAACCAGCAGCATACGTACGTACACATTTAAAGGCACCAGAACCAATGAGAGTTGAGTATTAGGACAGGCGGTAGCTACAAGATATCTGAGGAAGTGACAGCTTGATATTTTTACACGACTGTGGAAAACTGTTTTACATATATGAATATCCCAAATATTTCTTTTGGAGGGAATTAAGACTTACAGCGGAGAGTCAGCAGCAATTTCAGCTGAGCTGAGAATTAACTCTGCTGTCCAACCAGTCTCAGATAGGCTTGAAATGGAAAACCCGTGGAGATGTCTGTGACAAATAACAGTTTGGAAAAGAAACCCCACATCTGTGGCCTTAACATGATAGCAGATCTGACAGCAACCATTCCATAGCTAAGATCAGAAGTGAGCTCTGGGGACAGTGTCACTGCAGGCAGGGATGCTGCCACCTGCAAAGGCTCCCGCTCCCTGGCTGTGTGGATTTTGGTCAGACTGCCTTGAGACTTCTCCACGTTTGAGGCAGCCAGCAGCAGAACCAACACTGGGATGCTGATTTCAAGAGCCTGAAAGCAGTGCTCAGTTCTTAAACTCCTGGTATCTACAAGCTCCTACTGAGGACTTAGCCAAGGGGAACTCCTCCTGCCTGATATTAGACAATAGTGTATTTCCCAGCAGGAAAAAAACACCTCATTAGTTTTCTGTGTTTCTTCTATGGCTAATTATTCCTACTACATACAAGTAGGGAAGCTGTTGCCCCAGAATACTTAAACACAAACCATCATCCATGAATTAATCCAAAACAAAAGCATTCAGTATTTGCACCAGAGAGGTGTTTTGTCTCTGTCCATCACCAAGAATGACAGCAAGTGGACAAAACGGGGGGGTGGGAACAGACACTTATCCTCAAAAGATGAATGAAAACCAAAAATGCTGCCAAATCCGGGGAACAGCTTAGCTCTAGCCAGGCTTTCAGCAGCTTCACATCACGGCAGCTTCGAGCCTCTGCTTGCTTCAAGAAAACAAACCGCAACGCTCCCAAGCTATCCCAGCTTCCTTTCTGCAGGGAGCGCTTGTGAACAGCCTGCGCTCCTGGAGATGGAAGCAGCCAGCACAGAGCAGCGGTAATGGACATACACGAAGGCAAAAGACACTCTTGACCCTTTGTACTCCTCCTCCGAGTCACATTGCTCCTTTTTTGAGCAAAGCACAAAAGATGCCAAGGAGGCATTTTGCCTGGTGTCTCCTCCCAGCCTTGGCAGTGCTTTGTCTGCTTGGCACCTTGCAAGCAAAGCTGATACCATCAAAACATCTAATTCTGCGCTCCCAGCGACAGAAGATACAGTGGCCTCCTAACCCCAGACCTCTATCAGAACACACAGCTGAGGCTGAAGCAGCTTTTCAACACCATGCAGCTCATAAAAAGAATTCTGAGGCTTTGAAGAAACCAAATCAATACGAGACGTCTACAAGCTCCAACCCAAAAAGCAAGGTGTTCTAAGGGACAGACAGACTGCATGAGCAGCAACATTTTGGCCAAATACACTGAAATAGCCCCAGCTAAATCAGATGTCTAGGATGCCACTGCCAAGTCCTCGTAAGTAACAGAAAAGAATTTCATGACTTGGTGCAATGTAACCATGTAAGGGCAACTCTGTCCATCTTGTGTAGCACAAGTACAGTTCATTCCCTTTCTTGGCTCTAGAAGATCTGAACTATTCCTGTCACATGAAAACAAAGAACATTTTACACCACAATACTAGAAAATGCAACTCAAAATTGATTTTAAAGGGCCACATACCTTTCCTTGTTAGTGTTCTGCAGAGCCCTGTGACACCTCATGCTGGATGCACTACCACTGACGGCAGTGTGAACTTCACAAAGCCTTCAGGACAGCATCAATCCCCTCCCAGCTGAACCACGTTTGGGATATGGCATCATAGCATTTCATCAGTTTATTTTACAGGAAATTAATGAGAAAGTGAAGCTCGCTGCTCAGAATTAAAACAAAAACAACCAACACAAAGCAACAGACAGTGTCAATAGCAGAGAAAGCTTTGAATTGTAATTCTTAAATATATCATCAATACTTGGTGCAAACTTCCTTTGGTACATTTATGTTCGAATGGACTTTTATCGTTTAAAGAGACACCCAAATGACCTCGACTTCATCTTGAACTTCTAAGCTGTCAGTTCACTTTCTCTTAATGGGGGAATTCCACCGAAATCCACATGGATGAGCAAAGTCCCAGAGGATTAGATGGAAGTCAACAATATTTACTCTCCGGTAAACCAGACATTTATCAGCAGTAAACAGATACTGGTTTATTTAGCGTTCTTCCCTAATGTCGAGGCAGAAGCAGCTAATTTAAGATACATCAGAAACACAAAGTCCAACTAAAACTTATCTCCTTCTACTGTGTACAAAAGGAAGGGATCATTGGACATCAGCCAAGCCAAAATTTCTCCCGTTTGGATGCTGTATTTGTGTTTCCAGAAAGCGCTTTCAGAGATTTATCTGCTGGAAACACAGCACAGCTACAACTACAAGCTTTTTTTTTTCCCCTCCCCTGAGCTCATCTCTCACTGATGCCAGAAAATAACTCCGGAATAAAGTGTGGCATTCAAGAAGTGAACGTGAATTTAACACAAAGCTTTTTTTTCCCCAGTCTTTATCAAATGGGCTCCTGCTTGGTTGAAATGCAGGAGTTCAAAGGTTCTGTCAAGCTGGAGGAGGACTATAAATTCAAGGGTCATCAGTAGGAATGCAGAACGTACAAGCAAAGGTGTTTTACCTTATGGCTATTCTGACAAAGGCTAACAGTTGATTTTAGCCCTCTCTGCGGAATTTGCTTGTGAAACAAAGGTCTACTTTACTCTGCAACTACACATTAACATGAGCTGATCTACTGCACCTAGCTTCAACAGATACAGTCTTCCAAAGATGTATGTTGCAGCTTGAAGCGTCAAGAGGGCAAAACACAGATAAGGGGGAAGATACAAAACTTTGAGATAAACGATCCTCCTCGTTTTGGCAGCACCACTATTTCACACTCTCAAGAGAAGTCTGAGGTTGAAGTTTCCCACACCAGTTCTATGGGGAGACAATTTATAGCATGAAAAGGAAAGCAGCACAAAACTTCTCTCTTGAGAAAACTCTGAATTTGCAGAGCAAAGACAATTGCAAACACTGTTCTAGAGCAGTTAACATAGTATAATCAGGATAGAATACTTCTTTCCCGCAACACACAGTACTTTCTTTCCCAATGACTGCTCTGTAAGTATGTTCGGCAGTCCAGAAACAGCTCTAATTAAAAATAAATACCTGAAGTACAGCAGGCGAAATCATGAATCAACTTTTTCAATTTAAATCGTAAACATATCTTTGCATGTTACGTCAAAAGCATGAAATGATGGGAAATGGCCAGAGAGAAGGAACGGGCAGATAAGAAATGCAAAGTCAGTAAACGTTCATTGACACTGCTTGCAGACTCCCCGGATTCTGCTAGTAAGGTAGCTAAGAAACAACACGCCAGCAAGCAGGAAGTTTATCTAGCCACTGAAAGACTATTAAATCAGCTCTCAAAATACTGCCAGATTGCAAGAGTTATTTCTCCATAAACCACTTCCTCACTTCTCAGCATCAAGGTCAGACTTAAGGGGTTAAAACTCTGAGTTTCTCTCATGTTGAAATCGGGCTGCCAGCACACAACGAAGTATTATTATCAAGCTTTCCATGAGCTCCAGCATTTGCAATTCACTTACCGAACATGTGTCAAAGGCAGAACAAATATTGTGAGCCTTTTATCAGCAGGAAAAAAGATAAAGTTTGATAGCATAACCAAAACAAAGCCTTTGGTTTGGCCAGTGAAAAATCAGCAAGCAGGATTGGATTGTTCCATTGCAAAGTGTTCCACTAGAATGAAAAGAAATGAGCTACAACTGCAAAGCTTGTTATAATTAGAAAGATTATAGTGGACAAAGAGTGAAGAGGAAATTCTTGATTTACTGCTCTGACGCTGCTCTACAGCCTGATTTGTCCTAGGAATTCAAAGGTAGAATCTGTATAATGCACCCTTCATTGATACGCATTTCTAAGTACTTTTAAGGCAAACCATAATGAATCCACTGGTGTTCTACACTTGCACAAAAGACACAGCACAATATAGGTTGGAACTGTTTATTTTACATCCAATGTATCCATACCAATTTCAGCTGTTAGAAGTTCCTAAAAGAAAACAAAACAAAGATGTTACAAGCTGTTACACCTCAATAGCTCCACTAAGTATTTCAGATCAACTGTGTGAGCATCCTATAAATACAGTATATATACTGTCATCCTGAAATTCCAATTTGGGCACGAAGGTTACCTCTGCAAATGTTATTATGGAAAGGTAAACACACGTACTTGGAAACAATTCCATCATTTTTTGCCAGACGCAGAATGGAGTCATCTGATTCCCCCTGTAATAAAAACAATAATTCTTAGGTGAGTGAATGGCTGCTCGTACTGACTGAAAAGAGGCTGCAGCAGCACTTACTGGTGGCAGGGAAATGCACAGGGTTGTTTACTGTTGTGCATTTTATTGCCACAGATCACTGCTTTTAAAACAAGCTGCTAAATTTGCATTCTCCAAATCAAAGAATTGAGGAAAAAACGTAAGAAACTGCTTCTTAAAGTCAATTAGTTCATGTCTTCACTCTCTCTTTATTAGCCCAACAAAAGCTCTTCCTCCAGAATGCGCTGAAAGCACACTTCATTTTCCAGGGCCAAACCTAAAAAATTACTGACCGATATAAACACGAACACCATCATACTCTGTTTCACAACAACACCCACCATCCTACGAATTGCTCCACAGATCGCGTATGTCTTGAACTGGCCATTGACTCTGCCTGTTACCTTGTCGACCTGTAATTACAAGCAAATTTTTCCACAGAGATTCTTACAGAATTCTTACCAATTGTTATGGTTTTACATCATACTTGCCAAAAGCTCACTAATGAATATTGTTCTTCTGCAAAACCCCCAAGGCAAACACTTCTGTTAGAATCTACAAGGTGTGTATTCAAAGCAAACGCATCGTTTACTACATACTGTAGCTATAACATCTAATGGATCACACAGCATTACAAAATGCAACACAAAATGGTAAACATTACTGCCTAATTTTTTTTTTTTTCAAGTTTCTCTTAATTAAGATAATTAATTAAGTCAAGCTCCCCAGAGAGGCTGTGGATGCCCCGTCCCTGGAAGTGTTCAAGGCCAGGCTGGATGGGGCCCTGGGCAGCCTGGTCTAGTATTAAATGGGGAGGTTGGTGGCCCTGTCTGTGGCAGGGGAGATGGAGATTCACAACCCTTGAAGTCCCTTCCAACCCAGGCCATTCTATGGATCTGTGATTCTGTGATAATGTAATGGAAAATTCAGGTGGGGGATGAAGGGGACAATGTTGTTACAAAGGAAGAAAAATGACCAAGTTGAAGGACGTGAATGGTCTCATTTTGCCCAATCACTGAGAAATGTAATGGGAAAAATAAGACGGCACGATATAAATAATGAAATTAAACAGCATAGTGATCGCTGTAATACCACATGGGTTAGTTTCCAAGTTCTGCTAATCTCCCATCTTTGGAAAGCAAGCAACAGGGATCACTGCAGGACAGAGTGAACAAGGGATGTATTTGCCTAACGTTTACAAGAAATCACAAACAAAAATAATTTAAAACATGTTTGAAGTCAGATGGATTTTAAACAACAGGGTCTCTTGGTTTATATCGGAATGTAACCTCGTGATCTCTGAATGAAGAAGAAATAAACAAAACTTCTCAATTCTTTTAATACTTCATGTTCTGATTCAACAAGAACATAAAATTGAAGAACTGGATGCACCAGAACAGGCTGAAGAAACATGTTTTTTTGGACAGGTAAAACTGAAAAGGATACCAATCTTCCACAATTAAGCACTTCTTTCCATTTCCTTCAGGAAAAGAAATCCCCTCGTTTTAACACTAAACATATAGTCGGATAATTTATTTAGTCACACAATTAAATGGTCAGAAACAGGTCATTTTCAACCAACAGACTGAAAAATAACCAGGAGTGACATCGTAGTAGCCTAGTAAGTACAGATGCCCTCTAGTTCTACACTTGTAGTAAACCTCAGTAATTGTACAAGTGTTTATCTTCACTAACTTCTATCAAAACCGAAAGGTACTGCTCTCTTACCAAACCCTTCTGTTAAGAAACTTACCTCAGAAATATTTATCTGAATGGAAGCATGGTCCTTAGCACCAATTATTCGGTTGCTGGCAGAGCTAGGGAGTAAATAACAAGGCATATATAAACAAAAAGAAATAACACAACGAAAATAGACTGGCAAAGCTAGACTTACATAAAAATACTAGCTGCACAAGTTCACAGTAACAACATAAGGCTCAGACACTTCAGTGCACAAAAAAATCAGAATTCAGTTTTAACTGTTTAATGGAGACTTTCCCTTTAGTCATTCTCAGCTGCCAACGATCCCTACAGTTTGGCATGCTCAGTTCATTCCTATACAGTGCAGCCACAAGCACAGACCTTCGAAACAGAGTATTAAATATGACTTTTCTAACATGCAAAAACCATTGAGTCATTGAAATTCTTGAAAAATGTATTTTCTATTCCTTTTTTCACTAGGAGCCATCAAAGCTATCAAAAAACATTCACGATGCTTAGCCTGCTCAGAAATCACTGGCTTTAAAAACAGCCAATTAAAAAAAAACCCACCCAAAAATAAACCACTTGCATGCATTTTATTTGATGTAAAAAAACCTTCCCACTGTCCATTTTCTACAGGCTCAACTTTGTCTTTATGATGCACTCCCGAGATAACAACCACCTAACACGTTTTCTGCAACAGTCTGCAGAGTAGAAATGCTACCACACTACAAACGTGTTTCCTTCTAAAAGCAGCCTAAATAATCTGCCACAGCCACTGTAAGTGCGGCTGCAGTGCAACCCAAGATAGAGCATTCTCTCCAAATGCAGTCTTCACTGTAAAAAAAACTTTAGATGCATAAAAATACAGAACTACGATCCCCCCCTCCATAAAAACAAACAAACAAACAAAAAAAAACCCCAAACCAATAGGCCAAACGTCAGCCTCTGTTTCCTTTCTCTGCCCGGGAACTACCGTAGCACTGCTCACCATTTCCGAGGCACGTAGAGGTCCACGAACTCGCCGGCGTCGTTCTGCATCGTGTGTGAGTTGGGACGGGCACCGAGCACTGAGATCTGGAAGGAGCGAGACAGAGCTCAGCGCCGTTCCCATGAGGCTCGGGCCCTACAGCTCCCCCACCCCACCTTACGGCACTCACGGTACGCCGGGAACGGGGCTACGGTTATCCTCCCTCCCGGCTTCCAGTCCCCGGGACCTCTCCGGCTCTCACAGCGCCTCTACGCCGACCCCCGCCCAGCCCCAAGCCCTATCCCTGAAGCAGCCGCGCGCCACCGCCATACCTCACACACGCACCGCGGCAGAAAGGAAGGGCCGCCCGCCGGAAGCGGAAATGAGAGTGCGGGCGGGGGAAGTACTTCCGGCAAGGCGTGGTGACGTCACGAGCGGTGTCAAGCCTTTTCAGAGGCCGCTGGGGCCGCGCTGGGAAGCTTTCCCTGCCCGCCCGCCGCCCGCCGGTCCCCGGGAGCTCAAGCACCATTCTTAAACGCGACGTTTGGTTACAAAACACGTATCAAAACGGTTTTTATTTCACAGCATCTTAAACGCACAAGTTCATGGGGGAAAAATAAAAGTACATAGAACGGTCTACGCCAGATTCTTAAATAACACAGTAAGACAAAAAACAGGACACTTTTTTTTCTTCCTTTTATACGAGAATGTACAGCCTCTTGTCGAGAATCGCCTGTGCTGAGCCAGAGCAGCACCGCACTCACAGGTGCACAGCATTCAGCCACACCTGCCCCAGGAGGAGGAGCGCTCTGTGGACAGATGAAGCTGATGAGGGTTTGGGTCCCGCTTCATTAGCGGATAATGCAGTAATAGTTCTTTGCCACATGGTGGCAGCTTTTCGGTGAAATGATAAATATTGCCACAAAGGAAAAACTGAACACGGCTGGAAGCTAGAAACAGAACAATAAACACATATACACAGCTACCGTATCGCTCCAGGACTGACCCTGCAGAGACAACACAGAGGTACTCATTTACAAGCTGCATCTGAATGCCGTCAGCCCAAAGCACTGCTTCTGCTCCTTTCCAACATCACTGCCCCACAGGGGGTGCCACATCTGCCTGCACCCCACACAGCCTCCAGGCTCAGCACCCCTGCGTGGGCCTCAGCCGGCATTTAGAGTAAAATGATAGAATGCTGTTTAAAAGTAATACTCCTGATCCTAATCTGTTCTTCTGAAGAAAAAAAACGAAAACAAAGCAAAACAATCCCAAACCACACCAAAATATAACCAAAATCTTACCCATTGATGATGGTAAACAATAGTTTCCACTCTGCAAGAGGAACTCCAGCCTAAACACCCACTGGAACTAGAGAAACTTCCTTCCACTGAATACAGACTGAACTACTCCAAAAATGAATGCATTTTTTCCCCCCATATTATAAGAAAGTTTATTGTTAAAGAAAACTCTTCATACTAAGTAGAAAGAAATCCCCAGAGATGTCCTCCAACTTCATTCTCACTGAGCAAACTGGTTTATGAATTTCTGGAGATACCATGTGAAAAATTTCTTTGCTCAATTTCAGCTCTTCCTCCTTGCCCAATAAGCATAGGGAGCAGTGGACCACTTCAGTTGTGCTTACCACTCTTCACTAACTTCAAGGCTCACTATATGTTTAGCATTTTGTTATTAATTGCATGCAATGACAGTTATATTCAGTAGAAAGCTGATCCAGTAGGCAATTTTAAAACCCTTCTGTTAGATAATTGGCAAGCCTAACTTATTACCTACCATCTCACTTACAGAGACTGGAAAGTCCTTCTGTGTTAAAGAGAAGCCAGAAGCATACTAAAGTTTACACAAATAACTTGAAGCTAAGTACAGCTGAACACAGTTACAAAGGATTCAATAGTCAGCGTAGTTATTACATACGAAAAATACAATTTGAGCCCTACATAAAGAGGAAGGGGCTCCAATACAGGCAACTCTAATGAAGCAAAATTAGCTTCAGGCAAAACATGGCTGAAGAACAAAGATTCAGCTTTGTTTTTGCCTACATCATCTAATACAAGGAACAGAAATTTACATTACTTTACATATTAGATAGCAGGAACCCATACCTCAATACAAGGTTTAGCATTTCCATTTAGAAGTCAAATAAATTACAAATTTCTCAGTCATAATAGTCAAGCATCAGTTTTGCTTCTTGCAAATGGACACAGCTACCTGTATCATAATATTGCTTCAGAAAATAAAACCAAGAGCCAACATCACAGAAGGTTCCACGTGTAATCAGAGCTCATCCCCAACCTGGATATTTTAAGAACAAATGAAGGAATAGTCAATGGTCAAAGAACTTATTGACCTCTGTGTAAGCAGTGGGGTGCTGCCTGGCACCAGCTGGTAAGTGGCTGTTCAGATGTGCAACAAATGCTAGTATTATGAGGACCATCACAGTGATGCAATGCTTGGAAGAACGGAGTAAAAAAAAGTATCATTTTCAATATCAAGCACGCTTTGTGTCATTGGCTTCGTTTGGCAGAAATAACTTTACTGACTTAAGTACTTGCTCAGAGCATGTAAGACCATATATAATACAGTCCTACTGAAAAAGGTGCTTAGTTCAGACTACAGAACACAAATCAAAATAGGAAATTACATATTTTAGACCAAGTTACTCTTTGTCAAAAGCACTCATCTTTCATTTAAGAGTGAATTGGGCCGGTAATCGCTTCGCTGCAGCCACCTTGTTCAACATGTATATTTCATGACAGTCTTCAAAACAATCTTTAAATAAAATGTACGTTCTTAAGATATTATAGTTAACTAAACTGAAACAGCAATTTCAGTCTAGTTATAGATAGTATAGGATAGATGCCCTGGGTATCACTAGTGCAGATATACTGGAATCGTTTTCCTTATACGCAAGGCCAATGCAGGTAAAGAATAAATGGCTATATAAATTCAGGATTCTCTACTAAATAACATAACTAACTTAAAAAGTACTGGTACCAGACCAGCCAGTTTTAGGCACATCTTTAAAAAAATAAAGTATGTGTTCCATTAATGTAAAAATGCAAGAAGACTCTTAGAAACATCTGGACTTTATGGTGCACTGGAATGGAAGTGATGCATCCTTTAGTTTCAAGGAATAAAATAAACGCTTTAAAAAAAAAAAAAAAGAAACAATACCATAGGATTCTTCATAGGAAAGAACAGTTTTAGTAAAAACTGAAAAGATAAATAAGGAATAATCAGCAGCCACGATGGCTGACTGGTGAATATTTGTGCTTTAAATGTCCAAAACAAAATGAAATTCAACAACTCTTCTCGTACCATCTCCCAGACTTCGCATGCGTGTCCATAATGCCAACCTTGACAGTTTGAAAACACACCGCAGACTGTAGAACTAGAGCTGGCAGGATGCTCCCAGGGCACAAAGGCCAATGGCAACGTCAGCAGAAGAGCTCAGCAATGCTATCCCCAGCACCACCGGCTACCAGCTGGAGCGTAGCTTTGGTTAAGGCTGTTGTGTGAGCCGTCTGTAGTGAGGTAACACTTGGTTTTCGGGAAGATAGAGAGCCAGTTCCAAAGCTACAAGGACAGTGAATTCAAAACCAATAAGATCTCTTCTGTTGAATCTGAATCTCTCTTCTAGTTTCTATGAGGGTAGTAAATAAATTAAAAAAAAAAAAAAAAAAAGCAGAGGGGGAGAAACAGAATCAGTTATCCAGAATTTATCAATGCACTTTCAGATTAAGTCAGCATAAAAGAGGAATAAGTGATGCAAGGCCAGAGAGAAGTACTGCCACAGATCAAACATGTAGATCAGCGCAGCTGTCACACCCACACAACAGTGACTGTTTTCCAGGCAACCACTAAACACAAAAATAACCTCACTGTAGGATCAGTAGGACATTATACTGCATCAGCCAGGAGCTTTTCATAAATTAGAAAAAGCATCCAAAAGGAAGAGCCCCGGATGAAGCTTGAAACTAACTGAAAGAGATGGTCTTGAATGCAGCATGCACTGCTGAAAATCTTTTTTCTTTTTAAATCTTTGCTTTGTTCTATGAAAAAGGGAGGTTTTGACCACACCCAAAACAAGCCTCATAGTACTCACATCTATAAGATGTTTAACTTCATGTTTCCTGAGATCACTGCTGATCTTGGCTGCAAGCAGAACGCAAGCACCAGCACACAGTTTGCGGTTCTGTTTGTTGAGTTTGCCTTGGAGAACAAGCTTCTCAAAGTACACATAAGCCATGGACACAGTAACTGGCTCCAGATTGCATTCTTCACTCAGATTCCGCATCTCTCTCTTCAAACTAAGAACGGGGAGGAAAAAAAGAGAAAACACCCTCTGAGAGGCAACAGCTTTTAGAAAATGCTATAGGTACACTTCAGTGTGGAAACTCAGAAGAGGACACATTCAAGACTCTTACTCAGAAAACCAGGACTGGTATTATCACAGACTGGAGCAGCCCAGTTGGCAGCAAGCTGGAGCTGATCCAAGAACTGATTTAACCTAACCGACTGCATCTACTGTGGAAGCACAGTTCCTTATCTGTCCATGAACGCTATGGGTTCAGCTCCTTCACTGAAGCACAGGCTGTTGCTGTATGGATCCCTCTGAGATCCCAAACAGGTTTGTGATTCGTAAGACCCAACTGCCCTGACCTACACACTGTCACATCAATGCTTCGCAGAGGGAGGCTAGTCTCCCACACACCTCAGAGAAGAATCAGGTCTGAGGGGGAGGGCAAACTGCTTCATACCCTCCTACAGCAGATGGCCTTTCACTTCTGCATGAAGGTGAACATTATGCTGGATGCTCCCTCTTGTTGCTATCACCACGCTACAGAGCTCTCTGCAAAAAACCCTGTTTGAAAAAACTACAGAGAGGAGCATGCAGGGCACTGCCAGACTCTGAATGTGCAAACCTTGCCCTCAGCTGCAGTGCTAGTGATTCAGCAATATCATGTTCTAAGCTGGCTATTTCAGAAGGCCCTAATTGCATTAACTCCGGTGTAATACCAGCAAGATTACAGCACTCAGAAGGCGCAACAGTACATCTCATTGGTGAACAGTCAGATGTTTCCTGGACAGCGAGGAATTCTGTGTGCACAGTCCTGCCTTCAAAAAATACTTTTCTTTACCAAGTGTTCCCAGAACAGACTTTTTTTTATTCTAGAATCTTGTTGAGTCTACATTCATCAGCAAGTCTTGTAATTGAAAGGTGAAAACAGGCAGAGAGACGATCTGGATAACAGCAGGACTGCATGAGAGCCAAACAATCAAGTTAAAGTATTTGTTTCAAAGCTGATACTACTTCACTGTTAATTGGCTGTTAGTATCGACGAAACAAAACTCATCTAGGCTGAATGATGAAAACCAACTGTCACTCTTTCCCAGCAACCTAAGCATTCCTGTCATCCTACAGCCAGCTCAAGCAGCAACAAGAGATTAGCATTTAATCATATATACTATAAATAGATCTAGTATTTGCTCCATACAAGTGGCAGATAAAAGCAGCCTTGCACCGTGTAGATGATGCTCTCATTATTCACTGCTTGTTTCTTACCTCCTAATTTTGCTCAGCGTCAACTTGATATGAGGAAACTTCTCTCTGAAGGTTTCATTCATATCCTTTTTAAGGTCCGAGGGTTTCACGTATTCTATGACTGTTGTCTGAAACACAGGAAGAAAAATGTATTATTTGTCCTGTGAACAGCACTGACAGCTGAACAAGTCTGTCAAGGACACTTTACTACAAAGGCAAAACCAAGTTTTATAATTCTGTAATGTCCAGGTAATAGCCCAGGTTGAGTCTCAGCCACAGAAAAAAGTCTTAATGAACTAGAAAGCAAACAGTTACCATAAATAAATGCCAACATGGAGATACGACAAGTTGGTCCTTGAAAAGCTCAGCATACAAACTCAACCACTTGTGCATCTCCCAGTCAGCTCTTAAGAAGCCACAAAAGCTTCCTCAAGGACTTTTTCTCTCCAGGGGAAGTTGTTTATAGGAGGATCTCTCAGGCACACTCAGGTACACAAGCACTCACCATGTAAGAGGCAAAGATGAGAACCCGTTTATGTTTTCCACAGGGCCACTGAGGATCATCCAGAAGATTAGGATCGTACTCTGCCACTTCCCCGGCTTCGCTTCCTGAAGGAATGAGGAAAGCACAACACTGAGCCACAGAACTTCAAATTTCCTGTTTCCTTTTTAATAACGTGTTCAAACAGCAAACACTAGAAGTCTTGGCAGACCCCACAGGGCAGGCAAGCTGCAGCTAGGGTCACCCACTTGCATTCTGTAAGTGTCAGGTATTAGAGTTACTACAAAACAAACAAGCTGTCTCCAACATATGCCCAACACCATTTTAGACAGTGCAAACTAACAGTTTGTCTTCCACAAGTATGCACAGAGAGCCACACAAACATGGTTCGTTACTCAGATCTAACAGATGATAGCACTGTCAGGTTTGCTTTTTGCACAGTTTAATGCAAACCTTTGATTTGTGCATTGTTACAGTGCTAGAAGGCAAGGAAGGCCATCTGTACCCATGCACACCAGATGTTTCTTGCTGAGTAATATTAAGCTTCACATTTCCAAGGAAATGCTTTGCAGTCCTTGAATTGCATAAGCTATGCCAGATACACAGAGGATGCAAGGAATGCATACAAGACTCAGTCCTAAGCCTCATACTTTATACTTTACTAACAAACCTTCTCTGCTCAGCTCTAAGCGGTCTCCTTCCAAACATCACCACTTGCAATTGTTTCAGACAAACAGTCCTCTCCCACCTTTCTGCTCTGTGCAGAAGTGGTGAGCATGCTGGCAGCCATCCTTACCGATCTCTGTTCCTGCTGGTATCATTTTTGCAGCCACAGGTTTATATCTTGACCCAGGAAGACTCCGTGAAGCACCAGCTCGGCAGGAAGGAACAGCACTATGGCTGTCAGCCTTGCGAACAACCAGGGCATTAGTTGGGTACAGGAATTTTGCATAGGACACGACCTTCAAGAAAAGAAAGTTGTAATAGTTATGGGGGAAAAAAAGAAAATACTGGAAGCTTATTTCCAGACATATAGGATTCTACAACTCTGAGATCCCCAGTGAGAGTCAGGACCTTGAAATTGAGGGATGGGAGGAAAAGCCTGTATGTGAGAATACTTTGCTTTTGTGATCTTCAATCTGAAAGAGTTGTTGAGGATGTAGGAAAAGAAAAGGGGAGAATCACATCAATAAAATTCTGACAATACACAAATATAACTGAAAAGGTATACATTTTATCCTTTAAAAATATTATATGAAAAAAATTATTCACATATTGTCTGAGATGCCAGTGAAGATAATTCTCCAGAAACGGAGGCAGAAATGACCAGAGACTTACAGCCTCCTCAGAAGCATTATCACAAGTCAAACATTCAAAACTTTAAGGATCTAAGCAGACTTCCACTGCTCTGTTAAGTTACAGTTCTCAGTTTATGGAAGCACTGCATAAAGCAAGTGATTTGCCCCCATATCAAACAGTCACAAGGGTGAAAGCAGCCAGCTGACCCACCCATTGCTCCATGCCAGGCATCAGCATTGCAGATCAGGAGACAAAAAGTGTTTCCTTACCTTGCCATCTGCCCCCAGCTCTACTCCTTCCATTCCAAGGACCATCTCAGTGGAGACCGAAACGCCCCCAGAAGGATGTCGCTGCTTCTGTCCATCCATCTTCAGATCACTAAACGCAGACAAGAAAATGCACTGTTGGAAGACACAGCATGAGCCCAGCTGCCTTTAAGGTGAATGCCGGGGCCTGTCCTGTGCCTCCACCAGCACCACAGGGTCAGAGCTCCACTATGCATGAGCTGGACTGTCCATCGACCTCATCTCCAAGTAAGTGCTAATTTTTCACTACTCTTTTCAAAATGTGGAGATTTACATTAAGTCAAGAATCGCACTTCATTCTAAAAGTCAAATCTGCAGGAATGTGCCCATCAAAAAAGGGGTTATTTTCAGGTATGGTCCTTCTGCCTAAGACAAAGCATTGGTAAGACAAATGCTCAAACGCTTAGCAGCAAACACAATTTATATGACTAGTTTTCCAGGATCAGAAGCTGACCTTTCAGTTGCCACTTTCCAGCCACTGAGCACACAAGCTCACACTGGGAATGTGAGTTGCAACCAGAACTCTGCTTCAGTGATGGCAGCATGCAGCATTGTCACCTACATTACAGCACAAAAAGGCAGCTTTCAGTTGAAGAACTGCATTGCCAGCTTCCACACAAGCAGAATAACACTGAGCTCACAAGTGCCCTAAAATAACACCAGCAACCTTGCTGCTTTTCCACTAAATGGGGAAGCGTTTTCCCATCAACTATTTTTACAGCAAGTGTATTTGAATACAATACAATTCCCACCACTAAACATCCGTTTCCTTCTGCCGTATGTTACGTACAGGACAGAAGTGACAACAATTGTTTTGGCAGAAGCAGATTAAAATAAAATGATTTTCTATAGTATACTCATAGGTCAGACCTTCACAGAATCAACAGTTCACGAGAGACTGAGCAAAGCTGCATGGAAACCTGATTAGTAGGACTTGTTTCTCATATTTGGCCATATTTACAGTTCCACACAAAAAAAATGGAGTACAGCTGTTAAAAGCAGCATTGATCAGGCTAAACTGCTTCTGTTTGGCCTAGACTGCAGACAGTGACATTCACGGCTTCAGAGAGGTGAAAAAAAAAAGAAATGCATCTCAAACCTCAGTATAGCTTCACTACAGAACCTTGAAGGCTTCCCAATAAAGAAAGCAGCAGATGACCTATGGCAGATGTACTCATTTAAGACCTTTCACAAACAGTAGCACAATTAAAAGCAACTCACCTGATACGTAAGCTCTCCCCATAAGGTAGGATAGAAAAGGCCACACACAGTGTTCGTTTAGCGCAGATTAATACGATCCTGTAAGCAGATAGGAAAAGATCAGGATAAGAATTATGATCCAGAAGTTACAAAGCAGCTTTCTACGAAACACAAACATGGGACTCCTCCTTGTGCTAGAAAGGAGGACGGTGTTAGGGCAGAATAGTTTAACCTCCTCCCTTCCTCCTCATGGAGTGGCAGAACCATTAGCAGATTGCTGTAGATGTAGCAGATACAAATACCCACTGCCTTCGACATAAAACGTGTTTAAAATTAGGAAGACGCTGCATTATTCCCACTGATGTTAACCAGCTAGCCGCGTGGAACTAGAGCTTGTTTATGGGCACATCTCACTTCACACAAGTATGAGGGTACAGCTGACCTCCAGGTGTTACCTGCTGTTCTTCGTGTCATACTGCCTCATGTTCTTGATGAAGTGCATCTTCTTCAAATTCTTGTGCCTCGGAGACCCAGACAAATGCTTGGTTCTGCAATTACAAGACAAAACCCGAACACTTAAGTGCTCTGAAAAACAACAACAACAAAAAAGGAATAACCGTGCCAGATTTATGATCAGATGGCAGCACTAGCATGCAGGACCTCAGATACTGGCGTGGAAGAGGGTGGAGGGAGGAGAGGACTGCATGCAACGAGTCAAGGTTAATGCTGCTTTTGAAAAAAAGTACCTTTGTACACTGGCATATTCCACTATGTCTTCTAAAAAGTCTAGAGAGCAGCGCTGGGAGATAAAACGCCTTCTGTAAAATGTACAACACCACGAAGAGTGAACAATATTAGTTCGTAGCCTCCGAGTTTATGAACTGCAACAGATGTATGAGCTCTTAGGACAAATGGCAGCTTTTCTTGGATTTGTTTTGTTGGAAGAGTGCTTACCTACGAGTTCCACATTCCTAAAAAGGCCAAGAACTTCCCTTCCCTGCTAGGAACTTTGAAGTCATTGGGTACATATTTATACTGGCTTCGTTAACAAGACCGCTCAACACAGAAGAACACCTACCTCTAAGCTAAACACCTAAAAAGCTCCCAAATACGCCTTTGAAATCTTATCAGAAATATTACAAAAACTTTCCTACACATAACAAGGCATTTTATATCAGCCTACCAAAACACATCAACACACACATCTGTATGATGACAACATCTGTAGCTCCACTCCTGCCCCAGAACAAGGTGCTGCTCCAGCAGCAGACCATGAGTCTAGGACATGAGCTCAGTAACACGGACACAGCTCTCAGGAGAATAGCAGGGAGCACTGTTAGAGGAAGCAAAGGGTACTCAGGGCCCATCTGAAATCCCCAGATGGAAGATAGAAGAATAACAGTAGGATCCTTGTGAGTTAGTACGACAATTAATAGAAAGTCATGTTTATTGATAGAGTTCTACAAAGAAACTGGCTGCAATTTCTATAGGAACAAGATCCTTGGATTCAACCAACACCATCAAAATACTGACACCACAGCTGTCGAACTCTATGTTTTCTACTTTAAGCATGCATTGTGCTGTGCTTTTAGCACAAACCACGTGTATTCCAGTGCCAGTGACAAAGTGACACCATAACTCAACTGACAGACAAAAAACATCACCATGGAAGCCAACTTGGAAGAAGCTTATGGGACATATGCTGTAGGATGCTGGGTTAACCAAGGCCTAAAGCTTAAAAGTTAACACCCAGCCCTAGACCAAAAGCATGGCACCTCAGTAGGTGTGAGGAGCAATGGGCAGGGAGAGCAGATCATATGGGATTTCTTAATTGCTAGCACCTATGGGTGAGTTTTTAATAGCAAAGTTAGATAAGCAACCCAAACACACAGCCTTGTTGCTACACAGGAGGCCCAGTGGCATTCCGGATGTGAACATGATCTGTTCCTCCTTATAAATGGACATCAGCATCCACGCACCTTTCATCCAGGCTTCAGTTTTAAAATATTTTTGCTTGCCAGTGGAAGCTTTCCTGCAAAGTTCAATGCTGTCACATACATGTGCTTTAGTCTACTTTGGCATTTATCCTGCAATTAAAAGAAAACAAACCTACACAGCTCATGAAAATGTTTTCTATCTCAAATGTTATGGCACGAACACAGCTCTCAGTGACTCCACTGCTGTCATGGAACCACAGATCCTGAGCTGGAAGGACCCCAAGGACCATCAAGTTCAACTCCTGACTCCACACAGCACCACCCAAAATCCCAACCAGGAAAAGCAAACCCAAAGCCAACAACAACAGGGATGGGAGCACAAAGCACCTGACCCCATGGCGCTGCAAGAGCACATCTCATCAAGTGCTGCTGCAGTGAAAGGATCCTGCCCCTTTGCTCAGAGCCACAATGACTCATCCTTGCTGTGCCAACAGGAAACTTCATTTTTAGCTGCACTTCAGCTGAGATTTTCTGTCCTAATGTGAAGCTGTCACCTCGGAGAAATTCATTGCACCAGGCAAGGCAGGATGCTCTCCTCCAATCTCAGAGGTCTCACTGGTCCAGAGCACACTGTGTACTCAAACAAACATTTTGCAGCATCAGAGCCTTGCTAGAGTAGTGCTATTGGGAACACTTCTTTATTACACAGTGCAGTATGCTGCAAAGTAAGGCTTTTTTGAGTTGTCTGCACTTAGCTTGCAACCTGTTTTAGTTTCAGTGCTCTTCTCACACAGTCAGTTCACATGTACAGGAAGCGCAGGGTCATGCAGCAGCCCTGCTCCTGCCTAATGAAGAACAGCAGAGCCATGCACGCTGTGCTAAGCAAAGTCACCCAGGGTAACACCCCTTGTTCGTGTCTGATCTGCTGAGTTCAAAGGACTTCAAGTCACTTACAAGAGCACACGCTGCCAAGTGTGACCTCAATACGACAGCAGAAAGCCAAAACCAGAACTCGGTTACCTTACACACCTCACTGACACTCTACCTGGCAATTAGAAATCAAAGCAGCCAACATTAAAACATTGATAAGTCCTATGTAGGAGGCTGTAACATCAGCAGGACCCTAACGGAAGTTCAAACCACCTGAGAACCAACACAGCTTGCTCCTGGACAAGCCACAGAAGATTGGTTTGTGTCTGTCTGCCCATCCAGCCCCAATCAAGGCCTTCTTTGGTGCTTTCTCGCTGTTTTAAGAGCCAGTAAAGAAAGACCCACCCAGGACTGTACTACACAGAGCATGTGTCCAGAGATAAGGGACGAGATGAGTTCAGCCTGGCCTTGTTATCTGTGTGCACACAGAATCTAACAGCACTGCTCTGAGCTGACCAGGCACCAACCAGACACCTTCTGAACAGATAAAACCCAACCACGTGTGCTCAGTTTCATTTCCACTACCACCCTGGGAGGAAGCAGCCAGCCCTAATTTCCCTTCTGATAGATTTCCCACTGAAAGAACCCCACTTCTCAGTGCTTCCAGCCTTACATTTGTATCAGCAGGGAAGTAACAAAGAGAAGCAGCACTCGGATCCCGGGCCAGAGGTTAACCCGGCTCTTAAGTGTTCCCAGCAGGACAGGACACAGCTAAGAGCACTCTATGTATAGCACCAGTAATCCCTCAGTGTCCTGTCCTGCAAACTGAAAGGAAAAAGCTGCGTAAGCCATGGCCTCCAGTTGGAGAGCAGTGGCCTTTCGGGGGGCTCAGGGTCACCCAGCCCACCTGCAGGCCAGGCCACGTGTGGACACCCAGGAGACCACAAGAGAGAGAGAAGCAAAATGTAGGAAGCCAACCAAATGACCAAAGGAGAAAAAGGAAGGTAAAAGAATAGGAAGAAGGACGACCTGCATCCAGTGTACATTTTTTTCCTCAATAATATCTGGGCTCCTTCCATCCCATAACACCATGAGTTGCATCCTTCGCCCTCCTCCAAGTGGGAAGACGCTATGGTGCACACACACACCCATGGGCACTTGGCTAAAATCAGCAGGTGGGCTCGGATCCTCTGCTGCTCCTTCACAACACACACTGCTAACAGATGAACAGAACAGAGGAGGTCAAGAATTTTTAATTACAGTGTAAAATTAGGGCTAATAGAATTTGGTTTCTTATTTCTCACTCCAAAGTTACTTGCATGGCTGCCCCCTTGTAAGGTGTTCCACATACCTCAGCGTAATCACAGCTGTCAAGAGGCTGAGTTATTGATGTAATTACGACAAAAATCAGTTACTGGTTTGTGCAGGCATGGGCTTACTGACAACTGCCAAAGGTTATCTGCTCGAGGAGCCCACAGATCCCAAACCTTGCTTGCAATAGGGAGACATACCTGTCAGATCTGCTTTGTCAGGACACACCATGCAGAATTACAGTGCGGCTTTCCCTTCCTTGCGGGTGAGCCAACAACCTGTGATGAACCATGCTGCTGTGACCGGGTAACGGCACTGCTGTCAGAGGATTACAGGAACCCGATCCCATCTTTAAACTTAATTTTTCTCAACTGCTACCACATAGGCAGCCTGGAAGACACTTACTGCTTCCAAGCTTGCATTGTAGTGTGTGAGAATCTCTATTCCCACAAGCCATGCCTCACTGCTGTCAGTGCCTTTAGCGTTTGCTGCTCCTCCAAAGCAGATTGAGCACAGCTCGCTGGCAGCAACACCTCTGCAGTAATTACAAACATAGAAGTTAAACCACATCGATAGTAAATCACATTCAAACCACTGTCATCACCACAAATTTGATGCAATACATGATTTTGAGTACACAAAGTACTCTCCAAAGCATGGAATGGGGCTGTGTCATACCTCAGGGTTAGAGCAGAGGCCCCAAGTCTTTGACCTTTGTGTTCTTATTCAAAGTTTGTTTGCAAAACTGAAGGGCTGCAGGGCTTTCCCGCTGGTCCCAAACCCATGAGCAAACCCTGCACTCCTCACAGAGCAGCAAAGCTCCGGAGCAAGGAATGGAGCATGCAGCACATGGGGCAAATGAGAAGAAGACAAGAAACCGCAGCAGGACTGGAGGTGGAGGCAGAGCACATAGGGAGCCTGTAAGATTTTAAGTACTAACAAGGAAATAAGTGACTGTAGATCTCTGTCACAGTGGCTGCAGCCTCATTGCTGGTTCACAACCACATAAGATTGAGACCTAATGCTGATTGGAAACTGTGTCCATGTATCACATTGCTCTGGTGCTAAGGGTGTTTTGACAATCCAAGGAGAAAACAATGCCTTCCAGGAAGCCTTACGAAAGCAGTCTGTTGCAATGAAGCCCCAAGGCAGGCAGACGTAAGGCTGCAGTGCCCAGAGCCCACGTCTAAAGCATGCCTACATGCCTCTGGAGAGCCCTCTGGGGCTGCTGCTCCCAAAGCCAGCAGGAGGTGGTGGTCAGGAGCCCCAGGGCTCTGCCATGTCTTGTGGGTGTCTCTAAAATGACCAAAATGCTGACCAAAACAAGCATGTGAAATGCAAGAGATGTCACTGAGGACATTATGCATCATGGAAATATTCAAGTACTTCCCTGGGAGATGATGCATCTCATCATGTGCCTTGCTAAAATAAGAGCCTTCAGCACAATAAAGCTCTGAAGTTTAAAGAAAAAACCCAACAAACAACCCAAGGGCAGTGCTCCCAGAAGGCAGCTGCTCCCAGCAAAGGTGTTCCAGCGCCTGCAGAAGCTTCTTGTGTTACAGTCTCAGTGCTTCCCGCAAACCTGGGCACTGTCTTGTGAAACACTTTCCCTTCCCTTGCACTTCCGAGATAAGCAAAGAGCTCTTCACATAACATCTTCACAGGTTGAAACAGTAGATTGTACACATGGTACCTATAAACCAAAGGTTAAGAGTTTAGTAGCTCTGTATCCAAAGAGCTCAGCTGCAGCCCTGCTAGTACCATCCACCTGCCTTATCAACAATACCTCATTGAAACACCCAGATTTCATGGCTTGCACGCACATCACAATACAGAATTTGTGAAAGTAATGTTCCTCTCTCTTTTTTTTCCTTCCTGAAACAAAAGGCCTAGCAAGCCAAACCCAAACCCAAAGCAAAAGCACTGTGCTGTGGTTAAACTGCAGCAGACTTCTGTGCTCAGAAAAGCTATCCAAGAAGCACTGAGAACCTCAGACCTCGGTATTCACCCTCATGTGTACACAGCATTCAGTGTATGGCTCTGTTCAGAGTGGGCTCTGCAAAACCCAAGTGCTATGGCTCAAAAGGGAGGCACCAGCTGGGGGGGACTGAAGGAAGGGAATGGAGGGAAGTACTCCAGACTGCAAGCCAAACAAACTATGCTTTAAGGCAGCACGCTGAAATCCTGCAGGCTTCAGAGCCAAGAGTTACAGCTGCCAGGCACACCCCTTGCTGCTGACTGATGGATGTACCTGGCTGGGAACGACAGGCAATCAATAACAGAGGCGGCTATGAGTTGTCAGGCATTTGCTATTGGCCACATGCATTCACCTGTGGGCGCAGCGTGGGAGAAGTCTGCTGAAGCAATGCTGCTGGGGAGCAGAGTGCAGCCGTAACATCTCAGCTGAGCTTTAAATAAAGCCCAGGCACAGGAGGTGTTCGTGTTCAGCCCTGAGCAGCACAGCAGCCCACAGCCACGGCTCAGAGGTCACAGCTCACAGCCTCCAACCAGTACTGCTTCCTTAACAGCACCATGCCTGCCCAAGCTATTGTACAGAAGGCTTAGAAATTACAGCTAAAGCTTTTAAGCATTATGTTTCATTCGTCTCCAAAAAATGCGTATTAGCACAGGATTTGTGCTTTTCTTTTTTTTTTTAAATAAATGTTTCTTAAAATGAAAGCAGCCGCAGAGCTGACAGCGGGATAAAACGCTGCATTAGCCATGACCAGCAGGAAAGCCTGATGGAGCACTTCTGCTATTGCACACAGGGAACTGATTTGATCACACCTGTGTCAGCAGTACAGCATCCAATCAACACTTCCAAGCAGAGTTGGTCCAGAGCACTGCTGTTACCCCCCGCTGCTCAGACTCCCACCTTGAAATGATTAAGATTAACTCAGTCATTTCTGATGCCCCTTGTTCCACTTGTTCTTTGACGGAACAAAAGAACAAAGTGAGGTGGAAAGGGAGAAGGGAGGAGAACAAGGCAGGTAAGGAAGCAGTACACACACAGCATTGTAATTTAAGATGCCATTAACAGAAGATACCTGAAGGGAAACAAAAGTGGGAGGTTAAGTCGTTCAGTTTCTGAAGCAGCACTATGAAGCAAAGCATTCAGATCAAACCATGCCTCCAAGGAGCGCTGCCAGCACACACCCAGCTCATGCTGGAAGTTTCCATCCTAAAAGACCTGAAAGCCACAAAGCAGCTCAGGAACTCCCCACCATGTCCCATAGGCACGTTATGGTATATAACACAGATTGGAGATACAAGCAGGCAAATGCTGAATGCAATGCCCTACGCTTCTGCAGCCATCTCTCTCCCAAGCTGAAATACTGGTCTGTTTTGTCACTGCTCACACAGAAGCCCTTTCATTTCTCTGGTTACCTCTTCACGCTTCTCTCTACCTTTGTTTCCCAATTTAATCTTTCTTTTCAGCTGAATGGACTGGCACCAGTGGTGGAGCACAACAGCTTGAGATGAGGTACCAAGAGAGGCAGGAAGGACATCGAACAAGAGCAGACTGAAGGAACATACTAAAGAGTATTTTCTTAGCACCTGATTGACTTAGCATGGAAAAGAGAAGGAACAAATAACATCACAGAAATCTCTCTGCTTCTAAATCTCCTGATGCTAAACTCAAAATCGTCATCCACAATATTAAACCAAAGAGCACTCAAGAGAAGAACAGCTCAGCACCTGGGAGAAGCCCTGGAGGAGGACCCCACACCCCTACTCACAGGGATGCTGCTCTCTGGCTTTGCTCATCCTCCCACGATCACGGCGGCACGCCCGGCTGTGCACCCAAAGGCGGCACCGGTAACTGCACCGCAGCTCCCAGCTCAGGGAGCACGGAGATCAGCGCCAGCCCCTGACAGAGCCCCGAGAGCCGCTCTATGGACCACAGGCTGTCGGTGCCTTCGGTTTTGTCCTCCTTATCGGTAGGCTCCGGGGTAGGCTCACTTTACAAAGCTCTTTATGCAAGAAGCGGCCTGAAAGGAGCTCTTTTAGAGCTTAAATCCCCGAGATCCGAGCCGGACGATGCCTTCCACCGAGCAGAACGCCGACACAGCGGAGGTCAGAGGAGCCCCTCGGCCACACAGCGGGAACTCCGCACCCCGAGGCTGAGCGAGGCACTCCCGTAGAGATGGGGACAGCATCCCCCAACCAGAGCGGCCCCGGGGCTGCCCCGCCCGCCCCCTGCAGGTGCTCCCCCGGCCGCGCGTCCCACGCCCCCCTCCTCCCCCGGGGCCGCCGCTTTCCCACGCTCGCTCCCCACCCCCCGGGGGCACCGGGCCGGGTGAGGGCCCTGGGAAACCTCCTCTCTGCCCTCGGCTTCCCACGCCCCAACGGGGCCGGGCTCCGCGGGGCGGGGAGGAGCCGAGCCGGGAACAGCTCTCGCCACTCACCTCTGCCGCTGCACCTCCAGCGCTAACCCGGCGCTCTGCGTGGGGCTCAGCAGCCCCGCGGCACCCGGTTTGACGGCGCCCAGCAGCGCGGGAGGTCCGGGGGGGGGCCGGCGAGCAGAGGGGGCCGCCCAGCAGCAGCGCGATGCCCCCGCGGGGCGGCTCCGCATCCCCTTTCAGCCCCGCGGGGGATGCGGCGGGCGGCGGCGGCGGCAGCAGCAGCGCGGGAGGGGGCCCGTTGGGCGCCCGCGGTGGGGACAACAGACGCGGCGGGGCTCCGGCCGGTTCCACCGCTTCCTCCGCTTCTCCCGGGCCCGCGGGGGGAGGCGACGGTTTCTCAGCCTCCGGGCAGGAAGGCGGGCGGCCGTCCAGGGAGATGTTGTTGAGGAAGAAGAGCGCGGCCTGCCGCCGCCGGGAGTCCCCCCGCTTCCGCGGAGGCGGTGCCGGCTGCTCGCGGGGCGGCCGCGGGGCCGGGGAGCCGCACGCAGCGGCCGCGGCCATTCTCCGAATGAGCCGCGAGCGCCTCGGCAGCCCGGGCGGGGCGGCTCGGAGAGCGGCGCCGCCGGCGGCTCGCTAGCTCATTGGCTGCGTGCCGGCGGGATGCAAATGAAATGGGAAGAGGCGCTGAGCTGATTGGCTCGGCTTGTGGCCACGCCCATCCAGCCGGCCGGCAGCGCGCCGCAGGGTCCTAGCGCCGCCGCGCCGCCGCCGCAGGGCTCCGCTGGTCGGGGTGCGCAGGGAGGGGGCTGCTTCTCGCACGGCCCTGCTCCCCCCCGGGGCTGCGATGTGGGCAGCCCCCTCCTCCCTTGGCTCAGTCCCTTCCACACGCACAACCCCACAACCACCCATCGCATCGCTTTTTTTTTTTTTTTTTTTTTTTTTTAACTTTTTAAAACTTCTCCATCTCCGCTCTCAGTGTCGCACTGCCACGGTTTTGGCCTTCCTGCTAGCAAGGATGGCACCGCTGCACAAACTGCCATCACCACAGAAAGGCCCGGCACGGCACACTGCTCCCAGTCTCATCGTCGTGCTGTTCAATATAAGCACACCCCCTGGCCCGGGTGATGCTCTGAGCACTCACTTCTAAGGGCTGTGCCCTGTGTGCCACCTCCAGAGGATGTCAGTGTGTGCTGCTGACTTCACACAGCAGTGTCCAGATGTGCTCTGGGGGTTTTGCTGGGAGCAAAACACCAGCAATCCAAATGATGGCCAATGACATGAACTGAAATATGTGCCCTAAATAGCAAATAGATGTTGAAACTGTCCTGAAAGATGCAAACAGGTGCTAAGGACTGTGTGATGAGATTATTTTGGCTTACAGTTACAAATGCTACATTACCATTTCTACCATTATGTCTATAGCATTTAATAATATCAGCAATAAGATGGGAGATACAATTTTTTTCTTGTGGGCTCTCATTTAAGAACTGTTAAAATAAGTGAGCACAGTATAAAGTCTCCTCTCAAAGTCCTGAGAACATCCTCAGTACCTTAAGATATTCCATATGGGTCAGATTTTGAGCCAAAATTATTTGGCAGAACCATCTCATATCACAGCTGTGAAAAAATAATTTGGGATAAAGAGGAATTAAAATCCTTCCTGCTGGCAGGCTAATCAAATAAGCCAGGGGATAAATGGGCATGGAAACCTCACTAGGCTTCCTGCAAAGTTTTCTAGAGCTCAAGACTCAAATAAATACATTAAAAAAAAAAAAAAAAAGCAATTTATTTCTCTTCATCTTTCCTTGCAAAAGCATCTGTAGGACACAAATTGCCCCACTGAGTCAGCACAGGATGATACAGAGGAGGTGGCCTACATTGCTTGGTGGGTTGCTGCCTTCAAAGCTGAAATCGGAGGTCTGAGCGTTGCAGTGCTGAGAGCTTTCATCTGCACCTGATGGGCTCACAGAGTGTGGCTGCAGTGGGCACAGTGCTGTGTTTCACGGATCTGCTGCTAAAAGAGATGGGTGTCCTCACCGCATTGCTCTCACAAGGCAGGGGCCAGGTGCAGGGCAGGGGGATCTCTGCTCTTAGTTGCTCCCTGCGATGGGGAATTGCTGCTGCTGGGGAAGCTCTGCTTTGGCTGAGCATGCTGCAAACATAGGGATGCTATTTTGGAAAGGGGCTGGGCTTGTCTCTGTGTGTCTGCACAGCTCCAAGTTCCAAGCTGGAACACACAGGAATCTTAACTTCTGCCAAACCCCAGGTGAAAGCAGGTGGTTCTGCATTTCTAGCAGTATCACTGTATGGATATGTATACAGTGAAGCACTGCTTTGAATTTCCAGTACATAACTCACTTCACTTTGCTCCTGGACTAACAGATGGACCTTACAGGATGCCCTGAATGATGTGGATGCATGGTTGGTTAGCCAAGAGTTGCTGGAATAAGGCCCTGCTCTGGCCCTTATTCCAATATTATGTGGGGAACAGAGGTAGCAAAGACACTGGGAGATTTTTTTTTCCTGCATACAAGACTGCAGGATTTGGCCTGAGCATCTGATATGAGACAGCATTTAAAGTACATATGTGGGCTGGGTGTTTTTGCAAAATCATGGCCTGAGCTCAAGCAAAGATAAGCAGGTCAGGAATATATTTAGGCTGGGAGCCAGAGAAGCAGCCTTCCAGTTGGAGCAGCTGCTCGTACGAAGATGAAGCACAAGGAATCTCTGTACATTTTCCATCCTGAGCACAGTGTAACCCTTCTGCAGTGCCACATTGCTCAGGTGCTCTTCTCTGCCAGCCTGTGCCATCTGGGGAATGAAAGGGAAACACTGAAAAATGATGCTTTTGTCCCAAAGCCCAAACACTGGGGCCTGGTTTGAAAACAGCAATAATCCCACAGGCAGCTGCTGAAATACTCTCCATAACCCATGGCTACAGCAGCACACCATGTGCCCGTCAATTTCAGGCCCTGCAGTAGCCTGGTCAACACAGTGACAGCCCTCAGCACTCCTCTGTGAAGAGCTCAAGCCCAGGGAATGTCAGGCAGGACAACTCCCTGCAAGGAGGTTGGGGTGAGATGGAGGGTCAGACTGTCCTCCCAGTTAACGGCGATAGGATGGGAGGTGATGGCCTTAAGTTGTGCCATGGGAAGGTCAGGGTGGGTGCTATGAAACAATTTCTTCTCCAAAAGAGCAGTGATGCAGTGGCATGGCTGTCCAGGGGGGTGGTGGGGTCACTGTCCCTGGAGGTGTTCCAAAGCCATGGAGATGTGGCACTGAGGGACATGGGCAGTGGGTGTGGTGGGGTGGGCTGGGGTTGGACTTGGGGATCTTAGAGCTCTTTTCCAACCTCAGTGATGCTGTGGTTCTGTGATTCTCATCCCCTCTCCTGAGCAGGCTCCAGCCCGAAGTCCTTGTGCCACAAAGCCCTCATCCTCATGAAATCCTCTCCAGACACCATCATGGCCAATCAAAGAGATCACCATCACAATCATCACATTCATTCCAGCTATTACAATAGGGACTACATGTTCTCTTGAGCTCCTCCAGCCTCTCCTATATATTATGCCTCGGAAGTTTTTGCAGGGTACCATTCCCACATGAATAAGGAAGGCTTTAAGTCCTGCCCTTAAGCTTTGTCCCAACACTGCAGTTGTCCTACATCAGCAAGCTGTGGGGTCGTGGCTGCCTGTACCATGGCTGCAGAGTGCATCTGACCTCGGAAAGCACTCACCTAAATGTCCATCCCACTCATATCCCCCAAACGGGACTTAAGCAAGAGCACAGCAATGCCTGGAATGAGTGTTCCTGTGGTGAGCGGAGGGGTGAAGTTGTGTTCCTAAAGCCAGCACTATAAATGGGCATCACTAAGCAGATCCCATTTAAAGGGATTTCACTACAGAGAAGGTGGCAGTCAGCCTCATAAGAAAGAAATGGCCTTAGGATATCTTCAAAATACCTCCTGCTGTAGAGGGAATGACACTGCTGAAAGCTTTAAGGGAAGGAGGAAAATCTGGCGTGCAGTTCTCTATTTTTGGTGCTTTTAGTTCCTGCGTCCCAGCACGGCCCTGTTCACTCCCAGCTCCGTTGCTGCCTCCCTGCACAGCAGCAGCTCAGTTACAGTGCAACAGAGGAACCTTTGTGTGGTGGCATTTTTTTTTTCCCCCGAGATGGAGATTTATATTCACATCGAGGCTTGCGCAAACATATTTCTTACAACACTTTACAGACCGGTAACTGGAAATGTCACTTTGCTGCTGAGTCAGTGGGAGGAGGATGCATTGAGGACAAGGGGCTGGTGTGCATCCCCCAGGTCTGCACACTGAGAGAAGCCAGCAGCGCTGGGAGAATGATTCAGCACCTACAAATGCTTGAGGATCAGCAAGCAAAAAGCTTGCAGTGGTCTGCAATTGGAACTGTTTTGCATGATGGCCAGCGAGGCAGCCAGCCGTGCTATTTCTGATGGGCTAAAAGGGAACAGCAACACTTACCCTGTTGCTCTTTCAGATTTGCGCAATTTCAGGCACAGCCAATGGGTGAGTTGCAACCAAACTGTGTTCCCAGTCTGGTCCTCCGGGAAAGCAGCTCACGGGCACAGGCACCCCACCTGCATGCACATCTACACGGATGGCAGCAGATCTACGATTTGTTCAAACCAAACCAACATGGGCTGCCAGCCCTCCAGGAGGACAACCACTCTTCTGCTTTTTCGCTCCAAGGGACGTAACTCACACACTCATCATGGGTGGATTTTGGGTCATTGCACAAGGCAGTGCTGTGCTCAGAGGTTCCTTCCTTACGGCAGAGCAAGCTCAAGCCTCAGCCTGCCTGGACATCACCAAATCAATACTTGCATTTATCTGTCAGGAATCACATAAGCAAGAGAATGGCAGCAGAACTACAGGCACTGATGGACTCCAGCAGTTACACACGGCCCTGCAGCACAGTGGTGGATGCCAGCATTCAGGGGCTGGGTGAGGACAGCATTACGGGGCTGGATGGGATGCAGTGTGTGAAGTATGATTTCCCCCCAGCAACTTGCTAATTGTGCTTTGATTCAGAAACAAAACCACACAACATGGCTGGTTTGTTTTTATAGTGATGGGATTGTCCTAACTATGAAATAACGTGTTACCTCCTGGAACACGGATTGCGTGGAGGTACGGGGGCACTGGCTGAAAATGCCTGCTGGAAAGAGACAAGAGCAACAGGAAAAAAATAATAAAGGTCCAATAAATGAAGGTGAATTCTGTGCAGTGCACTGCAAAGGGAAAAAAACAATCTTTGTGGGGGAAAAAAAGAAAGAATTGGTGAATTTGTTTCTCTTGGCAGCACTTCCGCTTATCGAGGGATTGTTGTAGGGAGGGAATTTTTTTTATAGTCGCATACAATTTCCCTCCCTCTTTCAGTTCTCCTTGTCTCAGGCTGCCTCATTGCAAAGGGACCTTTTTTTTCAGGTTTATATCTCCTTTTTATCCCTTTCCTTTCCCACTCACCACCCATCCCGTTCCTTTTCCCTTCCCTTTACCCCAGCAGCCCGGGGGAGGCGTTGCAGGGCGCAGCGCGGAGCGGTTCTGCCCGGCAGGCGGCACTGCGCGCCCGCGGCTGTCTGTTCTCAGCGCCGGGCCCAGGGGCCGAGCTCTGCTCTCTCCCTGCTCGGCTGCAATGAGTCTTTTTGCTTTATCATTACTGTTATCATTATTCTCTCTCTCTCTCTATATATATATATTTATCTTTTTTATTATTATTTATTTTTATTTTACCTGGCTTGCTCTAAGGAGGTGGAAACACAACGTAGAGAAGATGCCCGTGCCAGCTGTGCACTTGGCTGGGGGTTTGGCTTGCCATGCTTCCCCCTGTGTGAATGGGACAAACAAACCCGCAATAAAATCAGAGCAGTGCCTGGCAGAGGAAGTGGCTGTGGGGAGGAACCATGTAGGGCACGTGCTGTCTCCGGCACTTTTGTTTCACCTCTTTTTGCTGCACGTGTGTGAGGAGCAGCCCTGCCCCCGTGCAGCTCTGCTCACCCACCACTCTTCATGTCCCATCCCAGGCAGCAGCACTCCATCACTCGATGCTGAAGGCCATGATTCAGAACAATTGCATGAGAACTGTTTATCCATGTGAAAACAAGCTCTCAGCAGTACCACTGTGGGCACCATGAGTTGCTGAGCTGGAGCTGGACTGTGGGGCACAGCCAGGAGCACACACCTAGCTCTGCTGGGGACACCAGACACCTCAGGCACACTGTCCTTTCCCATGCTCTTGTCCCTTCTCTCTCTGGGAATGTGTCCCACCTGCCTAGCCCATGTGCTTGAAAGGAAATCCATGGGCTCTGCAGCTCAAACAAGATCCACACCTGTATGGAACCCAACTCAGGATTGAATTGATGCATGGGGACAATGGAACAGGTGGGCACTGGGTTCTGGGCCACAGGGAGCGAGGTCAGGGTCCCTCCTCCCAGCACCAAATCCTGAAGAAGAGCATTGTCCCTTTTCCTGGCACCAGGGTGAGGGTCCATGCTGAGCCTCTCCTAGGAGCACCCAGGGAGGGTTTGAGGGTTCTCTGCTCCTGAAGTAATTCTTATGGGTCCTTATGGACAGCAATTGCTCTCTCAGTGTTGGTGGAATGCTGGATCTGAGCTCTTCTCCGTCAGCTGCAGCATCCATATGTCTCTGCGCCACCCAGTTAACTCTCCTCAGAGGGGTCACGGTGGGAAGCCAAGCAGCTCTCTGCTTCCTCTGTCATCCCCAGCGAGCACTGCTCCACTTTGACTTTCTTTCTTCCTCTCATTGCCCTCTTGGAGCCTGTTAACAGCAAGATGAGCCCAGGAGTTAACTGCAGAGTGATGGATTTGCATGTACAAGGCCAATGTGGCCTAATCCCAAAACAGGGACTGCACAGGGGGAATGCAAAGCTCAGCAAAAGAGAGTGTGACAGGGCAAGGCTTGATGGCCACCCTGGCTTATCCTCATCTTTATCAGGAACAGCTCTCTGCTCATTCACCTGTAGGAAGTGTGGGCCCAACATATTCCTTTGTTAGCCAGGGAAAACCTCTGGGGCCACAGTGGAAAATCAACAGAGCTGGCAGAAACCTTGATCTGAATGTCAACAGCTTACTGCTGGGAATTTAGCTGTCCCCAGCCAGCTCATCACAAGTGGTGAGCAAACAGGAGGGATGTGGAGTTTCTAGCTTAGGTGCTCAGGGTACTCTCTGGCCAACAGGCATGGCTTGGGTTGGAAGAAACCTTAAAGACCATCCAGTTCCATTAACATCTCTGTTCTGGCTGGGGATACTGTTGCCAAAAGCATGGTCCAGCACAGCTTATTGCAGAGAACCAAAGGACTCTACTGTGTCATGTTGGGCAAACATCTGTGTGCATGGTGGGATTCGTTTGCAAAGGAATGCCCATGAATAGGAAGCTGCCCAGAGCCCTCAGGTGATGCACTAAAGGAGCCCCTTGGGAAATAGAATGAGAAATCCCTCTTCCTCACCTTTTGTCCAGGAATCCTGTCCTCTTCTCCTCTTCTTCTGCAGTGCATGAGTTCTGTCTTTGGTGCAAAAATATTTCCCTTCTGACTGGGCATCTTGCAGGATGTCATGTTCATAGGAAGAAGCCACCTGCACCAATGAGAAGAGCCATCAGTCTACAAAATACCTGATTGCCAGTGCACTGACAGCTTGGTTGAATTGCCAGGGACCTGTGTGACCATCACCACAGAGCTGTAACAAGGGCTGGTGTTCAGAAACCTGTCTACAAAGAGTGACATATCTACCCCTCAGCAACCAGTTAGGTAACAGTGTAGAAATGGGGCTTGGCATCTGATGCAGGAAGAGCTGTCACCTCCTGGAGGGAGTTGGGCAAGGACAACCCGTCCTGCTCCTCCCGGTGCTCCCAGAACAGGAATCCCTGGTCCAAAGGCACTGTTTGACCCAAGAAACCAAAGCCAACCAACCTCGCTGTCTGTCGTATCTGCCTCATCGGATTCCTGCTTTATGGACTCATCATCATCATCATCATCATCTAAGGAAACACGGAATTAAGGGTTTTTGGTTGACATGGGGGACAACAAGCATGATACAGAGCCACGGGCCCACAGAGCCTTCATTAGGAAGTGTCTGCATTCATAGAGTCACATAATCATTGAGGTTGGAAAAAACCTCTAAGATCCCCACGCCTAATCCCATCCCACCCCACTGTACCCACTGACCACATCTCTCAGGGCCACATCTCCGCAGTTCCTGAACACCTCCAAGGATGGTGACCCCACCACTTCCCTGTGCAGCTGTGCCAGTGCCTCACCACTTTCAAAGAAGAAACTGTTCCTAATATTCAACCTGGACTCCCCCTGGTGCAACTTACAGCCTTAACCTCTTTTAATAAAGTTGTATCATGTCATGGCTGGCAACTTTGGCAGCAGGAGATGTGGGGGAGCCTCTTCCCTGCTCAGCAAAAGGGGTTTTGCTGCACACAGCCCCAAGGCCACACAACTCCTGGCATGTACCTGCACACACCTAGCCCCTGCATGGGGCCAGAACCCAGCATCACCCCATCTACCCACCCCTTGTACCAGCAGGGTTGAAGCTGTGTCCTCATCCCTGCCCAGCACCCTTAATATCCTAGAACCCAACCCCATCCTCATGCTGTCCTTACAGGGGTTAAGGTCCATTAGAAAGCACAGGAAGTATTTGTTTGCTTCTTCCTGGGCTTTGTGTCAGCCTTCAGGTGAGAAGTGAAGAGAGTTCTGTGTTTTCCCACACCCAGAATGTAATCAGCTGAAATTCTTCTGCTATGATGATATCTCCTTAAGATGTAAATCACACAGGGCTTCTCCCCCTTCCCCCCCCCCCCCTTTTTTTTTTCTCCACTGTGCAAAATCCCACTCCTAGTGTTCCCAAACCACTCTGACACGCCCAGACCAACTAATCCAGGTGAACTCAACATTCTGGCCGAGCCAGTAGTGCTGGTAAGGAGCAGCTCCCCGCAGACGTGTTGCCCACTGTGCTCCCCATGGCTGCTGCTTTCCCCCCACCAATAAACCCAGCCCTGCCCCACAGCCATCAGCAAGAGAGAGCACCCCCAGCCAGTGGGCATAGCTCAGTTTAAAGATGGAAAAAGCTTTTATAGGGGATGGGGTATGGAAAATGGAAGAATGCAGGTAACAGCATCCCTTCCTCTGTGCTCGGGAGAAATCTGGAAGGATGGGGAGCACCTGTTGTGGTCAGTAGGCACTGCAGGTGTTTGCAAAAGTTGATTCCCACTGCAGGTTGCCTTCACACACACACACAAAACGCACCTTTGGCATTTGCCTTCTCTGAAGTCAGGTTTGCCCGGGGCTCTTTACCTGGTTCTTCCTTCTGTGTACTGGCTACCAGTCTCACCCTGGGTTCTGGAGGAGTCTCTGTGTTGCTTGATGTTGACTTGTTTATAGGATGCACCTGGGAGAGAGAGAGCTGTAAGGGGCAGTGAGTGCAGAAATCCCATAAGTACCACAAATAGAACCACTGCCTTCGAACGTGGGAGAAAAGGGCCATCCCCAGTCCCATCTCAATGACAGTGACAAGTGCTGGGATGAGCATCACCTCTACCCAAACCAGTGGGAATGGGGTGCAGGTGCTGGTACACATCTTTTCTCTGAGCTGGGTGGAAAACCCCATTGCCAAACACATGACAAAACCCCCTGTTTCCAGGCCATTTCAAAATGGGACATTAATTGTGATTGTAATGACACTGGCACTGAGCACCAGAATCCCAACAGGAGGGAAGGGGTTGGAGTGATGCCAACCTGAGCTGTACTCACCATAGATGCCTCCTCTTCCTCCTCCTCCTTCTCCTCCTCCTTGATGGCACTGGGCTGCCCTGTGAGCTGTGTCTGGGCAGCATCATGCCAGCGGCTGTGGGGCTGTGAGCTGTCCCGCTCCATCCCATGTCTTCTGCAGGGGCCATGTGTGGGGCTGTCCCCCAGACTCAGGTGAGGGCTGTTGGCCTCCTGGTGCTTGATCCATCCCATTCCCCTCCCACGCCCAGTGTCTGACAGGTCCAGTGGGGCGTCCACACCATAGTCCCTCAATGCTTCCACCTTTCCTCGGTGCTCAGAGCCACCCCGGCTCAACCAGATCTCCCTCTCCACCTTCCCATCCACAGCATCCTCCATCCTCTCCTCCTTGCATCCCACTGTGATGCTCAGGCATGGGGACAGTGGCCGCTCCTTGGACACAGCTTTGGGCTCCCCATCCACCCTGATCCGATGGCTTTGCTGCTGCTCCAGATGCTGCAGCCGCTCACGGTGCTTGAGGAGGTGCAGCTTCCCCTCCAGGTGCTGGTCCCTCACGTACACCACGGCCGCAGGGAGCTTCAGCAGGGTGGCTCTGTCATCCCAGTCATCACGTGGCCTTGTCCTGCCATCACCATCTGTGGCCCTGAGCAAGCGGTTGTGGAAGCTGCTGTCTCCATCAGATGGAGCGCAGCCACTTGCCAGCTGGTGCAGGGCGAGGTGCTTGTTGAGGAGGCAGAGCTGCTCTTTGCGGGCAGTCAGCTTTAGACTTTCATAGGATGGAGCAATCTTGGGGGAGATTGGCTTGGTTGTTGTTAAGTAACTAAAAGAAATAGGAAAGAAATCACATTTTGAGGGGAACCTTCATGATTTTCCTCCAGGTGGTGGTGGGGATGTGGTGACATCTTACTGCTGCTGAGAATCACAGAGTCACAGAATCCTTAAGGTTGGAAAAGGCTCTAAGATCCCCAAGTCCAACCCCAATCTATCCCACCATGACCCTCTGACCCCATTCCTCAGTGCCACATCTCCATGTTTCCTGAACACTTCCTGGGCAGCCTCGGCTTCACCACTTTTTTGGAGAAGAAATTGTTTCGAGTATCCAATCTGGACTTCTCCTGGAGCAAATTACTGCCAGTACCTCTTGTCCTGAAAGCCACTGTGCCATGCATCCAGAGGTCCCCTGCCTCCCATCATGGCTGTCCCCAGGCTTTCCCAGTGGCTTGGGGGACCTGATAACAGAGGAGCAATCCCCAGCCCCACTCCTCAGTGGATCTCTCAGCAGTGCCAAGGACACAGCACCATGCGTGAACCTGCCCATGCAAACCGAGTCCCTGATGTTGCTCATCACTTGGCAAGCACCCTGTGTGTGAGCAGCTCCTGGGAACGCACGGCCGATCCCTCCCACTGCGGGCAGCTGGCAGTCTGCAGCCAAACAGCCTCTTGTGCTTCCAAAATCAATGGGGAGGAGAAGCCCTGGGAATCGCTGAGCCCTGCAGAAAAGCCCATTAGAATAGATAAGGAGCAGCACGGACTGCTGCCTCCTGCTCAGCCAGGTCCTTACTCTGCAGGCTGGGGACAGGCACCTGGGTCTGTCTGAAGGTGAAGTAACATGAGACTGGACTGGTTGAGTTGGATTCCAGTCATTTTTCTCAACTGGGAGACCCTCCCCTGTTCCCCGAGGCTGTGGGCACTGTGAGAAGTGTGGACAAGAAGGTGGACAAATAAGGATCACAATTTAGGAACCACCTAATGGGGTCCCGCTCCTGCAAGGGGCACAAGCAGAAGACTCACGACTCCAGGCTGGGGTTTCGTTCCTGCTCCGGTGGCAGTGGGGTCTTCCTGGCGGGTGGGGACACTGCAGACCCCGAGGGACTTTTCTCCAGGCTGTGCCTTACCAGGGCGATGGTGCCGTGCAGCTGGTTGGCAATCCTCTGGGATGCCTATAAAGAAAACTCGGGTCAGACACTGGGATACGTGCTGGGGCTCTGAGAGCTGTCTGTGGCTCTGGGAGCTGTGCTGGGTGCAGACCCAGCTCCTCACCCATGTTAACAGGAACTGCTCCTGGCTGTTCCGTATCAATGATTCCCCATTGGCTTTAACAACAGTTCCCACCGCAGAGGTGGTAAGAAGTGATGTGATATAATTCCAATCAGTGTCTGAATCTTAATTGTTTTGGCTTTCCCAAGAAAGCTTCCCTTTGTGTTTTCCTCAATATTCTTTAATTTCTGGCTGCACCGATCTGTGGCCAAGGAGCCCACATGCCTTGTCTCAAGCCAGTGGCTTAACCAAGATAAGACCCTGCAAATTCCTCAACCATTGCTCAGGGCTCTGGGCTTCATTCCTGATATTTCTTTGGGGCTGCATTTCCAGCAGAGATCCAGCAATGAAGCCAGGACCTCGCGATCCCATGTGCTGCGGAGGGCTCACCACGTGTTCTGACTTGACTTCTCCCTGCTTAACAGAGATGTCACCAATCCTTCCTGTGATCCCCATTAATTATCCTTGCAGCCTGCTTGCAGCCTCACCAAAACCTCACTTCACCCACTCCTTCAGGTTTTCTGCAGCGTTCAGCTTAGCGAAGGCTGTGCCAAAACAGAAGCGTCTGCGTGGGTGCGTATGTGGGCTTGGGTTCCCATGGCGAAAGCAGGGCTCCAAGTCCTGCAGCCTCATTTCCCAGTGCCCAGAATCACCATATCATTCAGCATCCCTCAGCTGATACATGTTCCATGCTTCAAAGGCACAGCTGGCTTATATCTACGCACAAAAAGGCGACCAGTGAATGCCAGTCCCTCTACAAACACCACTGTTCATTCTGCTGCAGATGGAGAGATATCTGCGATGCTCTTGGGCAGGTCTGCTGTGCTGCATTTGTATTCAGTATATCCAAAACCTCCACCATTCACACGGTCTCCAGGCTTTGCCATCATTCACAGTGCTGCAGCCTCTTGTTCCTGATTATCACTTAGAATAAGCTGCACCAATACATGAGTTGACATGATCTCCCCATGAGAAAGATTTTCTTAGCAACAGAGAAACCAGCGTGTTGGGGAGGGGATTCAGGGGTGCTAGGTGCGTTGTAATGGAGGGCAAACTGAAGATGTGCTCTCCTACGACAGGGAACAGAAGCCTATGCCAAAATCTAAAGGATTTGCTAGCAGATAGTGGCAATTCCTCCAAAGAATGCACCTATCACTGGGGCGTTTCCCTCCTTATCCATGGCAACAGCATTCTGCCCAATTCTAGGTAGCTGTTTTACTCTCTAAGTATTTCCTACTCATTCTCCATCCACTTCAACCCCTTCTAACCCAATGCAGATGGGGAGGGAGCCCAGAGTCCTCCCTCTGTCAACTCACCATTTCTGCCAGGCTGGCTTCTTGGAGGACAGTGCTTGGGGAAACCCTGCTGCTGGGAGAGCTTCTTTGTCCTGTGGCCTTCTCTGCAAAAAAAGACAAAACCAACCTCTGGGATGGTCCCACTGAGCTGAAATTTCCTTCTGGTTCTATGAAGTATGTGAATGAATGGACTCTCCATTGCATGTATAGCTGGCACCAAGGCAAGCATATGGTCTCTGCACCAAATGGGCAGTGGCTGCATGCCTGCATAGAACCTGTCTTAGAGCAAGAGCATCCAAACATCCCCACCTACCGTTTGCACAAAGCATATTTGTCCCTATTCCATGAGAGTATCCATCTGAGCTGCCAGCAGCTTGCTCTATGCTCTCCAGGCCCATTACTTGAGCAGTTCTGCCCCATGGCTCAGCCACTCTGTCTCATCTCCAGGACCCTGGAGGGGTGGTTGGACCACAGCACCCACCTTCCCCCAGCTCGAGCCCTGCTACACTGTGCTGGGAGTCCTCTGCTGCTCCAAGGGCCACTCTCTCAGTGCTGGTGTTCCTGCTAGTGGGGGACAGTAATGGCAGTGGGGAACTGGGTGTGGAGCTGTGCTCCCTGGAGATGGCTCCTGGGTACTTGGTCCTGTCCCTGCAGAGAGAAGAAAGACACAAAGAGAAGGGAAGGGGCAGGAGAAGGGAATCATTAGTTTGAGAGCCACTGTACCAGCAGCTTTGAGTTACAGAACCTGATGTGTAAATACACATATTTATATATCATGTGGATAGACCGGATCTTCAGCCTCACGTCCCTCCCTTTCAGGTTATCACTGGCTTGGCTGCAGTCTGCAGCATGAGATAGAGCCAGCATGACAGCTCAAGGTCTGATTTTCCCACCTGCCTGTGGGTAATGTCATGAGGAGCCACGAAGTTGGGTAAGACAAAACCCCACTGCAGCAGTTGCAAAAGCCCTGTGACAACCTGTACATTCCTGTCTGGTGTAGGGCTGGATTCAGGACTACTGTTACCATTTTGAGCTGGTGAGTCCCTTGGAGGGAGCTCCTGTGAGTCTGAGCCCCACACTTTTGTCACCAGTCAAGTCCGGGCCAGACCCTGATGACAAGGCATGGTTGTTTGGTTGGAACCATCCAGTGCAGCAGCCCAGGAAAGAGCAGAGCTCGGTGCTTAGCAAACCCAACCGGATCAGCAGCTCCCAAACTGCTCAGACCTTGGAGAGCATTGCATGACAGAAGTGAGAGTTTCTCTTTAAGTGGGTGGTGCTTCTGATCTCCAAAGAAAACACATTTCTAAACTAATCCCTTGGTGCTAATTCCTCTGGACTTTAAGCCCTTGAGGAATGAGCTGATTTGTATGTATCAGCCTGCCTGGCAGGTTTCTTGCCTTTCAGCACTAACCTGCTGGAGCAGATCTTTCCCTCCTTATCGCTGGATCCCCGTGTTCCCAAAGACTCAGCCATTGGGTGCAAGTGAAAAGGGGAATGAGCAAAGCTCATTGAGGACTTGGACCTTTATTTTGCTGTCTTAATATCTACAGGAACCCATGGGAATCAGATGCTAAACTATCCCTGTGGACGCAAAGGTCCAGATGTAGCCCTGGTCTGTGGTAGGGAAGCCACACCAGCACCCTGTGCCACGAATGACATGCACTTACTCTGGGCTCTGGAGCCTCTTCAGTTCTTCCTTGAGAGCTTTGTTCTCCTCCTTCAAGCGGCTCATCTCGTTGGCTACAAAGAGACACCAGGAGAGCTGCAGCTTTGGGTGCTGCATGGAGCAGGATGGTGCTCGATCCCTTATCTTTCCTTTTTCTGGAGATACGGAGGGCTGAAACCCCAGCTCCACTGCTTCATGTGCAGTTGTCAGACTTGATTCCCCAGCACTTGCATGCTTCCATCAGTCCCTCCCTCCCTCCTCTCAATCACCAAACTCCTCCTGAGTGTTGAGCCATTGAGTGGCTCTGTGCGGCTATCAGAAAGCACAGCCCCAACAAGCTGAAGCTGAGCTTACAGCAGACCTCGGTACCTACTGAGAATGAAGATGTGCTGGAGGCTCTGGAAATGGGAATTCTCATATTCATTCTGCTTCTTCTTTGCCAGCTCCTGGGTGACCATGCATCTGTCACAGAGACCTGCTCGCAGCCTGGATGAAAGCCCACAGTTGGGAGCTTGTTACCATGCATCCACATGGGGGAATGGGCACTGTGCGTGTGCAGAATAGTGCCTTCCTCACCATTACCCGGAGACGTGAGTGACACCAAACAACTGACTATAAAATCCTACCTGTTTTCCAGCACTTTTACATTTTCTTTGAGGACCTTCTGTTGTTCCCTTAGTTGGTGGTTCTTAGAAAACAACTCTTCAATTCTCTGGGCATCACTAATGCAAGAAAAAAAAGTCAGGAAAAGAGAGTTACTGGGCTTCTCCCAATACCTATGGATTCATCCTCAGTGCCCAGCCTGTGGGAAGGGTTTCTGCTCTGAGCCCACTGTGCTGCTTGCACTGCTGGGATTAAAAGGCTTAAATTTGGCACAGCCAAATAAGTGAAGTGTGCTCTCTAAAACAGGGAACCACCTGCCTAGTGGCTCATGGGCACCTCTGTGAGACACAGAAGTGCCTGGAGGTCTTAAAACCCATCCCTTCCACCTGCCGGGACATCGGCACCGCAGGCACTGCTCACCGGCACTTCTCCGTCGTCAGCTCCGTTAGCTTTGTTTGCAGACCTGGAACAAGGAACAGAAATGGAGAGCTGGAGAGCTGGGTGCTAATTGAAGATCTCACAGCACCTCAGAAACAAAAAGCAATCACGTGGCTTCTGTCTGAAAGGAGTTTTGCAAACCACATACCTGAGAAAGACCAACACACCGCCCGCACAAAATGACACCGCGGTTTGACATAACTGGCAAAGCTGTACAGAATGGGAGCACGTTTTGCATTTCCACTGTTTAATGAATTTGCATTTCCCCTCCTCCCCCAAAAAGTCTGTTACAGTTTTGTTTCTGGTTCTTTTAGCTACAGCAGGCGTTTCCCAGGTGGGCAGTATTTTATAGCTCTGGGGGCTGCAAAGCGCCTCGGAGAATATTTACAGCTCAATGAGAACACTTTCACTGATGGATCTGCAGATGTTACGTTTTGTCAAATCCATTTTATGCAAAATAGATGTAAACATGTGGTTTAGATTGCTCAACAATTTCCTCTAACTCTCCCATGGCCTGAAATCACAAAGACAAAAACGAATTCATAAGCCAGAATCTTCCAAAAGCGCTGTTGCTTTGTTCGTAATGCTGACACTGGGAATTGTTTTAATAGGAAAGCAATTGGATTTGGCATTTGCTTCTTTAACCGAATGGTTCTTACTTTAATGATGTATGACTGGGAAATTCCCGAGAGGAATAAACTATCCAAAGTTTTCTGTAACAGGGCCTTGAATTCTTGTTGCTTCTTCCTTATAGACCACTGTGTCTTTCCCATTCCCTCTTTCGCTCAGTATCCAAGACATATCCCAGTAAGATGGAGGAAACACACCATCGGAGGGTTATTTGAAACCAAACAGATCAAGGCAGCAACAAAAAGGAATGGATTTTGGCCAGCTTTTAAGAAGACTTCTTGTGTCTCCTTACCTTGAACTTCTTTTTCATGGATTTCCTTGAGCTTGTTCAAGAATTCTGCAAAGCTCTCTGTGGTCATGTTCAGGGCTGTGCCGTGCTCCTGGGCCACGTGCGAGGATGTCCTTTTGTTTCAAACTATTCAGATTTTAGCCTAGAACAGAAAAAGGTGTCCAATAAAAATTCTATCTTGTGGGTATTTGGTTGGACTAGATGATCTTAGTGGTCTTTTCTAATCTTAATGGTTCTACGATTTTATGATATGGTGTTTTGCTAAGTCTTAGAAAGAGGACAAAGAAACGCCTTCCCAAATATAGGAGATAAAATAATTTGCTCAGCCACACATGCAAGAAGAGCAGTGTGTTCATTGGGGTTTTCAGAACAGTGCACCCTGCATCAGCCCAGGGCTGGGAGCGCAGACAAATCAGAATAGTGATGGCTTTGATAGTAGGAACACCACAGCAGCTGAAAATCAGGCTTTTCCTCTACTTTTGGGGATTGTGGGGCTCTATGTAGGGGGCAGGGCTTGTGTCCCATGCTGCTGGGAATAGGTGATGAGAAAAGTCTTTGTAGTTGTAAGGCTGGAGCCTGATGGGTCCATAAATGCTTGCCCAGTATGCACCGCTTGGCTGCCCAGCTGCCATCATCCTGGCCGCCCCTGGTGCCTCCTTGCACCTGGGGAGACACCAAACCAGAACCATTAGCCCCATTTTCCAGATGCTTGGAGAGGTGAAGTCTGGGTGGGGTCTGTGCCCCCTCAGAACCATGGGGAGGGCTCAGGTCTCTGCCCCCCCTGCCCCTGCCTTGGTTTTCCCATTGATGCTGTGAGGTTTGGGTCAGTGTTAATAAGCCATGGTACCCCCAGCTCAATAAGGTATGAGTGACAGAACTGTAGGGGTTGGAAGGGACCTCCAGAAATCATTCAGTCCAGCCCCAAAGGCATCAGGTAGCCATCAATCTGAAAGTCAGGTGGCTGGTTGTAAAATCTGACCTGACCCCAATGATCACGAGCTCTGAAGCTGCCAGCAGGGATGCTGACATTGAGCTGATCTCTCTCCTACCAAAATGGGAATGCTTAGCCAAAACCTTGGGCAGTACTGGGACAGACACCAGGTCCCACAGATAGCTGCGGTCCCTCCTGGGCCAGGCAGTGCTGTTGAACAGTATGTGTATGAATGCCACTGTGGGGCACTGCAGAGGGTCCCCCACCTGCTTTGGGTGTGTGATTTGTGTGTCGTGGGCCAGCAAGCCCTGCACAACGGGGAGAAACCCAGCAGCCTCACAGCAGCATGGGAAGGGCTCTTCAGGTGATGCACGCTCCCTATCCCTGCCGGCACCCGTGCGCCTTTATCTGCATGCAGAGCAGAGGTGTGCCTGATCGCCTGCATATGCAAGATGTGGGCATGCAGAGCTGGAAGGAGAAACTTTCCCCTAAAGGGTCTGATTTTAAAAAGAAATTAGGCACGCGCCAGTGAGCACAAGCAGCAGGCTGGGCTTGTGTGCTCTCACCGCGCTCAGCTTAGCATGACAGAGACCAAAACACAGATCAGAAACTCAGCTGCAAAACCACGCTTTTTGAACACGAACATCTGAGCAGCCCCCCTTGCCTTTTGAGCATAAAAATGTAAGGAAAAACCACTGCTGCCCCTTCTGTGGGCAGAAAGCAGCCTGTGCCAGCAGTGGGTGATGTCTCCTGAGCACGCACAGCTTGTTGCGGCTCGCACAGCCAACAGGCTGCTCAGGATCAGCCACCGTGAAATGGGATTGGGAGCTGATCTCTTCTGCTCAACCTCAAAAACCACTGCTTAACAATGAGCCAGGTGAAATAATACCCGGCTCATCTCCGACAAAAACCCGATGAAAAGATGTTAAAGAGAACACCATCTGTGCAGCTGGCGGCCTGTTGGGGTTGCTGAGTCCTGAATTTGGGGTGAGGGGGAGATGGGTAAATTCACCACTGCCTGGCAGGGTGCTAGTTGGGAAGGCTTTGAAGTTCTGAAGGATGGGATGGCTTTGCACCTGGAAGCTGAGCATGTGTCACGGTAATGGGCTTCATTCTGGCCTTCCTGTGCTGGATCAGCCCCTGCTCATGCTGCCCTGTCCCAGTGTCACCATCGCCATCTATGGCAATCAGGGCTGAGGCTGGGATGTGCCAGGAAGGAGATACCTGGGCTGGGATGTGGGGGGAGCCAGGTCCGAGCCCCACCAGCAGTGCAGGCAGCTGCTGTGAGTCAGCACTGTGGGAAAAGCCTGGTGGGTCAGAATCTGGGCTGTAATTTTGGCTGGGGTGTAGGCAGCAGCCCTGCTCCCCTCATGCAGCTGCAGTGGGGCTGGGACTCTGTCCTGGTCTTTTTCTCAGCACTCCTGAGTCAGCAGCGGATGTGCCTGCCTGGGGATTTGATCTTGAGCCTTTGGATGAAAAAAGCTACTGAGATTTTTGCTGCTTTTTTTTTTGAGATGCCAGCATCCATCCCTGTCTGCAAGAGGGACCTGCAAATGGGACTGCCATTGCAGCAAACATGGAGAAGAGTTTCAGTCTCTGGTCTGTGTACAACCACAGTTACTGTGAGACACTGTATGAGCATTGTCCCACTCTCCTCTGTACCCAGGATTTGGCCTCTTGCCATAGAAATCAGCCTCGGAGACCCCCCAGGCTCTTGAGGAGTTCAATTTGCCTCCTTCTTACTCTACACGGATCAGCTAAGGTGGGAGTCCACACCACCCCTGCTTCTCTGACCCACTTGGGAGCATTTATTGAGAAAGATTTATCACTGAAGATTAGACCATAGAATCCCTGTGACAGGGTTTTCACTTACAGCCCTGAGCCCTTCTCAGAACTATCACCATAATTTACACAACACTACATTGGATGCTGTGGGGCCAGGAGCAGCCCCTTGGTGTGCTGGTGGCACAGGACCATGCGTATCTCAGAGCCATGGGTGCCCTCTGTTTGCAGAGCCCAGTGCTGGGGCCAGCCCCCATATCTGGCTACTTTGGAAAGAGAACCAAGGCTGATGCTTGCTCTCCATACCCGTGGCTGGGGGGATGATTTCCCATCCCCTGCTATGGGGTTTGGGAAGTGATGGGCTTGAGCAGCACTGCCTGTTTCGGAAGAATGAAGCAGATCTTTGGCTAAGTGAGCTTAAGTCATTCAAAAATAAATAAACCGAAGACTCTGAAGTTCTGACACTATCAGATCAGCTCAGCTTAATGGATTTACAATCAGGCTTTTCCTCATCAGCAATACTGGAGAGGTTCAGATTCAGCCTGGGTTTATGCAACACACATTTTGCTTCATGACTGCTGGGCAGCACTGCTTTCAATAGCCGGACTTCTTTTTCTTGGCCACCACTCTATGTTCCAGTCTCATTTTAGAAATACATTAATTTATACTCACAAAAACTGCCTCATCAGTCATGGAAAATCTGTAGGGCCCTTGGCCCATTGGGGGATGCTTCTTCTTGCTCTAACACCTGTGGCAATCACCAGAGCGCTGTGGATTTTCTCCTATTACATTATTACTGCCCCAAATCCCCAGTGGACACACACTCAGACCCTGCAGCCGTGCCATGGTGCTGCCCGGAGCGTGGTGGGATTAGGGCAGAGGCATGGGCAGCTCCAGGAGCCTGAGCAAGGATTCTAAAGATGGTTTAAAAGAGTCCCTTATCTGCCTGTGCATCTTGGGATAACCACAGCTTCTATAAACATCGCTTAATTAATACCTCAAAATGCTCTGGGAAGCGGGTAATAAAGCATTATTGCGTTTTTCAGGTGTTTTAATTGAGAAGTGGTGAGGCTCAAGGAATAGCTCAAGGCTCTGTCAGGAGCAGAGGTGAACCCAAAGCACCCGAACATCCAATGCTTCACAGCCTCTCCCTACCCAAAGCCCTCATCTGGGCACAGTGGAAGGGAGCAGCCCTGGGGAGGGCTGGGGAGCCATGAATGGATGTTGTGCATGGCACCTGGAGCACCTTGGGTGCAAAAATCCATCCTAACCACACTCACATAAACTGGCACCTCTGCACCCGCTGTGGCACAGTGTGCACGAGCATCCCGAGTCAGTTCAATGTGAATGAACAGTGTAAATTTCTCTCTGCCGGACCTGATGCGGGTAATGAAGTTCTTAATTGAATTCACTTTTCTCCTCAATGCTATTTACAAAAGGAAAACACCTGCAAACAGGTGCTGGTGGAGCTGAGGAGCTTCTGCCCCCAGGAGCTTGTAGGGCACCATGTTCTGGGTCTGGCTCTGGGGCCACTGAAAATAGGGATGCCCCAATAGGTTGCCCAAGGAGCCCCTGCTGATGTGGTTCCCCCAAGGCGGATGCCCTACAGGGATGCTCTGGGACCCCCTGCAGTTGGAGATGCCTGAATGGAGATTCTCAAGTGGGAAAGTCTCAGGACCTCCTACTGGTGGGGATATTCTGATAGGGGATTGGCTGCCTGGTTTGGGACAAGGAGAGCTGCAAGAGGCCATTTGTAAGGGTCTGCTCTACATAAACCACACTCAGAGTTTTGGAAGAATTTGTACTTTGGATTCCCCTTCATATCCCACATGGTTCATCCAAGCTAACAACGGAACAAATCTCTGACTCACAGCACATCTCTGGCATTATGGCCAGGTCCCTACTCACCACTCAGCCCCACACAGTGCCATCAACAAGCAGGGCGGCCTCAGCCTGGCATTTTTAAGGGTTGAGGTATCTCTGCTTTTCCCAAACACTTGGTGACACATTGGTGACGGGGACATTTTGCCCAGTCTGGGTTTTGAAGCAATACCATGAACTGGTGTCCCCCACCAGAGCACTCAGAAGGATGCATGCTTTCAGTGCCCTAAGGAAGCATTACCCATCAGGGCATTACCCCCAGGGTATTCCCCATCACATGACCACTGCAGCAGAGGGGACGCGGAGCAGGCAATGGACACAGCCCTATTGTCCTCCATCCCCTGGTATCCCCATCCCTTCCCTCAGCCTGGATGTAAGGTAGGGGAGTGCAGAGAAGGCACAAAACCCTGTTGGGCGCTCTGTATTCCCAGCAATAGAAATACCACTGATTTAGGGTAAGAAAATCAGGATAGGAAGTGAATCTGATGCTGGGAGCTGTCTACTTCTGAGTGCATGACATGCTGTACAGAAAGAGCAGAACTGCGGGTGAAGCTGTAAGAACCAGGTGCTGATACCAGGGCAGCAGTGCCACCTGCCTGGGATGGGCACTGCTGATTGCCTCGTGCTCCCACGGCACATCCCGGTGCGACTGAGGACAGGGCTCTGCCTGTATTTGCTCACTGAAAGCTTTGATGCTCCCTGCCTCCGGTCCCTGCTCTTTAGATGTAAACGTGACCGGACTCCCGACATACACACCCCAACGCCCACAGCCTTCTCTGATCCTTGTGCAGCTATCGCACTCAGCCTGAGCGACAGCAGAATGCCATTTCTTTGCATTCCAAATCCCAGTGACACCTCATTGCCTTTCCTGTTCAGATTGACAACGCCAGAGCAGAGGATTTGTTAGAGGATAGGTCCCCAGAAGCCCAGCTCCCTGCTCCCCAGAGAAGCGGAGGTGTTTTGCAACACGCCTCCGTCTCCTCGGCTGCTGGAAAAATCCCAATAGCCTCCATGAGCTCAGAGAGGTGACAGCAGAGCAAGCAAACCTGGGACACTTCCCATGGGCTGCCGGTACTGAGTGACAGCACTCCCCAAAGCACTGATGTGCGGTTTTGGGGCCATTCCCCAGCTCCCTCCCAGCTCCCTGTGCCAGGTCCTGGGGGACAGATAAAAATCAGCATGGGCACAATACTCACATGGGGGTCTGCATCTCTCCCTGGGCTCCTCAGGCTCTGTTAAGCTGTGATCTGAGCGCAGTCATCTGGGACACGGGAGACAGAAGTGAGCAGTGTGGGTGAACTTGCACAGACAATAAGCCATAATTTTTTTCTGCAGTCTGACCTGCTCTACTGGTTTGCGTTTCTTTGCCCCAGCAGCAGAAAGGAGGCACAGCTCGGCTGAAGCTGCTGAACAGGTTCTGCAGTAATAGAAAAAAGTGGTAGGACCAGTATGGTTTGAACCCAGATAGAGATTTGATTGTTTTCCCATAATTACAGCGCAACCTGTGCTGTTGGTTGAAGTCAATCACATCAGCAAACAGACCCATTTAAATAATTCAGCCACCATTAAGGTGGGAATTCTTTTCTTTTTACATAAAATGTGGCTCCTTCAGAGGGGAAGAGCAAAAAAAAAATCGAAGTGACATCAGCATCCTGTTAAACTCATGCATTTGTTAGGTTCATTCAAGGGGATGCTGCCTCTACAGAGGGGCATGTTTTGGTGGTGCAGCTCAGACAAGGGGCTGTGTTTGGGCTTGGAATGGTGCGCAATGCACAGCACAGGGTGTGCAAGAGGGCCGTGCAGCAAACCCAAAACACTTGGCAAAGGAGAGGCAATGTTCTCCAAATGGCACATCTGGGAGCTTGCAGGTGGGGGTTGAGAGAAATGCTGCTGTCCTGGGTGGGTTCCTGGGGCACTGTGCAGTGGGGGGTGCTCTGGGGAGCAAAGGTTGGGTGGGGGCTGTGGGGCTGACCCCAGCTGGCAGCCATTGCTCAGCACGGCTTGTCTCCCCACTATGGCTGCTGACACAGCAGCTTCCACCCAGCCGTGGGCCGCTGCAGCCCCAGGCAATGGGGACACATCCCTGAGCCTTTGAAGTGCAGCATCCCCTGGAAAAATGCTGGCTGCCATGTGCTTCCCACCACAGCTGGGCAGGAGCAGCCTTCCCCCGCTCTGCCAAAGCCACAAATGTGCAGAACACAAGAGATGCATTTGCATTTGGGTAGGGAGGGGGACTGGATGCACCGAGCCGAGCCCCTTGGCTGAGTTTCCCATTGGGACAGCCCCGATGCGCACCCCAAGATCTCAGCCCCCCAAAACAGGTCAGACCTCGCAAAGGCATAAGATTGCATCCAACCACCTGCAGCCCCATCCCCACCGTGGCTTACACCCCGTTGCTGAGCTGGCTGGTTTGGTAAGCTCAGCGCGGTGCTGAGCATCCTTGGCAGCGTTTCTTGTCAAACATTGGCTCTGTGCTTCCTTGGTGGCACGCGGATGGGTCGGAGAGGCGGGGAGCAGTCGGGGCTCGCAGGAATGTGGCTGCACTCCCACGCCATGGAAATGGGCGGCAGGTAAACAAGCAGCTGCTCGGCAAGCCGCGGTCCTCGGCCGACCTGTAGGGACAGTTTGGTGGTGGCAGTTTGCACATGGAATTCCTGACTCGTTCCTCTGCAGGAGGGACATGGTGTGGGGCTGTGGGGGCTATTTTACAGCTAGTGCTTTGCACAAGCCAATGGGCAAAAGGAATTATTTGCCTCCTTTCTTCTCTCTCTCTTTGCTCTACAAAGGAATTGGCAATTAGAGATTGATTGCTCGATGCAGCCCAATACCTCAGGTTGATGTTTGCGGTGATGGAATTAATGACAACCACATGGAAAAGGGATCCACGCTGGGACAGCCCAACCACAGGCACAGAGCTTTGCCAGACAAACAGCAGCGTGCAGTGGCAGTGGGACAAGTGGCACAGGCCTTGGGGGGCACCACTGTGTGCCTGCTCCAGTGGCTTAGCAGCTTCACTGTCGGCACCATCTCTGGCTTTGGGAAGGGGAGCAAGAGGTTCCAGTGCCACAGGTGGATGGGCTGTGCCGATGGGTGAGGAGGTACTTCTGGGTAGCAGAAGGTGATGCGTTTTGAAATAGACTCCTCCTTGTCTTGTAGATGTCTACTGGAGATCATGCAGGCTGCTGGGAGAAATCATGATTATGCCAAAGATTGCTGTGCTTCCCAGCTGGAAAGCACAAAATCTGGACAGGAATTAAATTTCTTTACAATTGAGAACTTAACAGAAAAAAAATGACCTGCAGTTTTTCTAGGAAAAACCCAGAAGTCTTCCAAGAGAAGTAACATGAAAGCAATGTGGAGACAGCAGATCAGGACTGAGATAAATGACCGGAACTGGAAACCAGGGGATTAGAAGCCCATGTGGAAACGCCTGCTTTACCTGCACACCTTTCGTGGTGCATCCAGTGCGGTGAATGCAGCTGTCCATGCCATACAAAGAGAGGCACATGCAGGACACATTCACCTGCAGTGAAAATCTTCCCATTAACTATTCAGGATTCTGACCTATTCCTTCAATGGCCAAAAGACAAACGTCCCCTTTGCTCGGGGCTTCGAATGAGGACGAGCCTAACCGCCCGTGCCTGGGTTTGGCAGATTTCCCTCGCGACAAAAATTGAGCAACGCAGAGCAAAGCGAGCCGGTTTTCTGCTGGAGGCGATTACAACGTCCCCCTTCCTTCAGTGCAGCCGTCGGGGCACGCGTAGCACACAGCCTCCGCCAGGGGCTGCTGCCGGCTTTGCAAAGCGCCCGCTGCGGCCGGGAGCTGCGCGCGGAGCCGCTCGTTGCTCCGCGGTGCTGCTTGAGGGGTTTGGGCCCGCGGGGCACGCGTGCTTCCCCGTCGTGCACATCTGCAGCAGCAGGAGACTCCCCCGGTCTCATCACCCACCTCTTATTTCCATTACTTAGAGATATAAAACCAGGCTGGATGGGAGTAGAGTGGCTGCTCCAATTACACCGATGACACAGACGGAGTAAATTCTGGATTTATGCTGGTTTTCCTCTTGTCTTCTGCTCTTGGAGAGTGTAACATTGCTTCTCTGAGTCCTCTCACTGTTTTCAAAAGCTTGTGAGGTCCCTGTCATAGTTAGCAGCCCAGAGCACAATGCCTAACAGGGGGAAGGATGAACTTTCCCCTTTTGGAATATTAGAACATTCAGACTCACAGCAAAGGGCATCACTCCACAAACCCAAGAACCTCACACCAGCAGGGAGCTTCCCAGGCCTGGGAAAGGTCATTTCTGCAGGAGGTGTCCCATGCAGGGATATTGGTGCTCCCTGTGTGGCTCTTTCCTGGTGTGGATTCAGCAACTCAAGTGCCTGAGGTGTGGCCACAGAGACCTGGAGTGAGCAGGAACAGCTGACAAATGAGGGATGCAGATCTCTTGGCTCTTTGCAGTGCAATGGGCACTATCAGAATCCCAATGTGCAGATGGAGGAGATGCCAATTTGAGAGATGGGAATGATCTGTTGAAGATGATGGAGCTCACTTGTGGCCCTACAAACCAGAACCAGGTGGGCTGGCACAGCTGTGGGGTGCAACGTCCTTCCTGCAGAGGGGCTGCATCCAGCAGCTGCCAGTCCATATTTATCCTTTGCCTCTCACAGTGGCTACATATATTGTCCAAACTGAAATAGAAGGGCAAATTTCCTGCTAAAAATCCTCCTTTCCTTCTCCTTCCTGGGCTGGAGAGCTGCAGCCGTGCCTTCAACCTCCTCCCACCGTTGCTGCTTTGCCCTTTAGCTGTGGGTTTTCTCTGGGTTGGAAGGAGAAGCAGATGAGTCCTTCCCATGTTGGCTCAGTTTTCCTTCACCTCCTTGAACCTGCAACATCTGGGTTGCAAACATGCAGGGAGAGCAACGTTTGCCTTCCAACGTGCTGCAAACGTGCAGGGCAGTACAAAGACAGTGGAAAAGCGGGTGGCAGCTGTTCTCAATGAAGCACAAAACGATGATGGAAACGCATCTGTCCATGCCCGGTTTTGGCACAAAATGTCAAGTCAGGAAACACGCTGTAAGTTTTCATGATCCCACCTGCATTCACCTGTTGCTGTCACTGTTCCTCAGACTTTCCCAATAGCCCAACATACGAATATTTGGTGATCTAAAAAAAAAAAAAGATGGGGTGGTTTGCAGGGCACATCGGTATCGTGGTCCCTGTGCCTGGCTCTCACCACCAAGGAGGAGACCAATGACATCTGGTGGTCTTAACCATTGCCTCTTGGATCCAAATGCTAATCCTGCCTCAAATCCGTCTTTATTTTCTCCCCTGGAGACAGGGGAACTGCGTCCATCCTCAGCTGGCTCCTGCTTGGCTGAACCGGGGAGGACCCCGCTGTGCTCTGACACTTCTTGGCTCTCCAGTGAGCGGCCGTGACTCACTGCACTGAGCAGTCCTCATATCTCACACTCCTCCATCTCTGCTCTGTCTCCTGTGATATCCATTTCCCTTTGTCTCTCCCTCCTCCTCTGGCCAAAACAAAATAAAAAATTAAGTGTGAATCTCAGAACCAAAGATGCTTTTGGTTGTTTTTTGTTTTGTTTTGGCTTTTTTTTTTTTTTTTTGAGCAGACACTGAGAAGTGAGGAAAAACCCCTTCTTGTAAATTATAGTCCCATGAAAACAGCTCCAGTTGCACAGAGAGTTTGGCAAATTACAGAAGATGCAAATGTCAGTTGAAGGAACTCTGGCAGTAAATATTTTTCACGACTGCTTCGTTAGCAAAACTTGTCATTAGAATGGCTCCTGCTCTCTGGAGCTGGGGAGGGATGACAGCTCTTTAGTGTTCGTTAGATTTCAACACTTTACCCATAAAACACTGCTATGCCATTTATTCCCATGTAATGAATCCATCGGTACTATCTTTCTTAAAGACAAGAAAGCTTATTTTTGAAGTTCAGCTGTGGCACAGACCCTTGCAAAGAGAGACGTTCCACTGCTCTCCTCTTCCAGGTGGACACCCAACAGATGGAGCCTGGAAGCACCACTCGCTTTTTCTCATGGTTTCCATCTTCTCTGCTCCATAACAAGAAACCAGGAACTGTTGGGGGGTGCTCACTCCGTGCCTGTCACCAAAGAGTGCAAAGAGAGAAACTGGATGTTTCCTGTAGCTGCAGAACCCAGAAGGTGAAGAAAAGGACTCAGCTAAGCAAGCACTCTGCTAACACGTACAAATTGCTAAGCTGGCGCTAGCAGCATTGAGCTCTCCTTCTAGGGCCAACATCTTTGGACATGTCAGATTTGCCCTCAGGCCCCATTGCTAATCTGCACAGCTTGGCGTGGTGGAGCTGCAGCATGTGCCATTGTGCAATGGCTCCAGCTGTACGAAGCAGTGATTTATGTCCCTTCCTCACAAGCATCTCCTCTACTTGCAGGGACCTCTGTGAAGTTTTGCTCTCCAAGTGCAAAACTCATATTGAGAACATGATTTCTTTGGGCCAATATTTCTGCTGGGCCGCACCAATGGCTGGGGCAAAACTCTGACTTTCGGAATCCCCCACATCTCCCTTCCCTGCCCCAATAACTGCAAAACCGCTGCACCCGCACACTCCTGGATCTCGATCTTAGTCCTGGGGCTCCTTTCTGGTTTTGAGTCTTTCAGCATGTTCCCTTCTGCACGCTGGTGAAAGATGTGCCCGCTCCGTGCTCTGTGCAGAACTGAGTGTGCAAACAGAGCCTGGAGGTGTGGGGCTTCACCGCCTGCCTGGCCCGACTGCTCGCAGCGCTGTGATTTATGCTTTGATTGTGAATGCCTTTTCCTGCCAGGTGATTGCATGGGCCCTCGCCTGCACATTATTTTTGCATTTGCTTTTGCTTCCCCCTTCCCACCCCCACCCCCAGTTCTCACGAAATGGTTTTCATTTTTATGAAAGCAATCTATTCTTGAGGCTGCCAAAGGCTTATCAGGTTCGGCATACGTTCAGACAAGTTGTGCCTGGTGATTTGGGGAGAAGAAAATGAATGAAAGCAACAGCACAGGGGAGGCCGAGAGGGGCCAGGCTCCAGCATGGAGATTTTGGCTCCAGGCAAGGGTGGAGGTGAGGAGCTGAGCTGAAGAAGGACAGAAACAGGGCAAAGGGAGTTGGGGGGAGACTCCACCCCCCTCCCCCTCCCCCCCCCCCCCCAGATATTTGCAATAGCATCACTGCCAATCCAGAGCTGCTCTCCTCGCAGGAAAGGGTGGTGGTGAGTGCTCCTTTAAGAAACTCCTTGGAAACTTCAAGAGAAGATGAATCTTCCTCTTGACGAATTAATTTTCTCCCTCCGCCTGACCTGTCAGCCTGCACTGCCAGCAAAGTTCCCATTAGCTGTGGTGGAGTTTGCCAACATTCGCTCAGCTCCAAGCCCCGTAGAAATCCACTGGAGCCTTTCCATTGATTTTGAGGAGCTCCGGGTCAAATCCCCGACCGCGGGACGAGGCGCGGGTATGCGCTGCAGTGAGTGATGAGCTGTGGGACGACGTCTTCATCGCTGGGCAGGGCCAGGAGGAGGGCCGGGGATGCTAAGTGGAACCATCCTGCAGTGAGGTCATTTGCTTCGCCGCGCTCCTTCCCTTCTCCCAGGGAGGAGATGGCAACTTTCATGCTGAGACCGAGGGCTTTATTTCCCATCTGTTCTCTGCTCTGTCCCTGAGGCTGTCACCCACAGCACTGCCACCTCTGCTGTCCTGCAGCCCCTGAGGAGAAACTTCCCTGAGCCAACAGCTTACGAGTGCTCCTCAAGAGGCAGCCAAACATGGCCTTTATCAGTGCATGAGAGCTTGCAAAGATAACGCTTCAAAGAAAACACGTTCTAAATACACCTTTAAAAGCCTTAAAATGTAATTCCATAAATGTTTGTGTTACTTGGGCGAGAGATAAAGCGAAGTGGTATTGCTGAATTGTAGCGGGGCCGAATACCTGCAAACTTCTCCTGTGTCCCTATCAGATGAATAGTTCACTTATTAACCTAGAGCTGCCTACAGCAGAGTCCTTTCCTTTCTCAATGACCTTCTCCATGCTGTGTGTTCTGTTTGCTCGTGGCAGTGCCACTCTGGTAGGACGTGGGCACTGGTGCAAATCAGAGCAAAACCTTGAATTGAAATCCTTCCCAGTGCTCCAGCCAAACACAAACAGCTCCAGCCGTGCACCTCTGGAGATGCCACCCAACTGCAGCAGGAGGTGAGGACATTTTCCATGGGAAGACTGAGGGAAGCCAGCAGCCTTCACGGTGGGTACGTGGTTGTGGCTTCATGGGGAGACTGGTGATGCATTTTCCAATTAATTTTCCTGCCCTCTGTTTGGTACCTTGTTGGGAAGGTGGCACGCTGCTTAATGGGTTAATGGCACATTGAGACAAAGCATCACATCAGTACCTTTAGAAACCTCAAGCCTTACGAGCGTCAACCCCAAGCAGCTGTTTTAGGACTGAGGATGCCCACATGCCTTCAAACCGCATTGGCTGGGCTTGGCCATTGGTGCAGGATTTGGTGCCCATCCACCAATCTCTTCAGCAGCCGGGCACAGGTTGGGCTGTCCCTGAGGGGCTGCAGTCCCCAGTTTGTGGCCACTGAAAAACATTTTGAAGAAGACCAGAAGTTTCCAGCTGCCCTGACTGCCACATGGCAGCACTAATGGGCCGGGAGTGGGAATCAGTGGCAGCACAGGGACAGTGCAAATCCATCTCAACTCTTGTCTGATGTATCCTTCAGTGTTCTCAGTCTCAAATAATTAACATTATTCTTAAGGTGCCCTTAAACCCTGCTTGCACCTTTCTCTGTATTTAACCTCTACAGGTTACAGGTAACCTCTTTTCAATCTCCAACACTTTCTTCTTTGCAAAATAAACCCTTGGGATTTCTTTGGATGCCAGAAAGCAAGAGTTTGAATAGTTGGTTTAGATCCAGAAGCATTTTCTTCTCTCCCTCTGCCTAAGCCAGAGAAAAGGCATTTTGCAAACTCTTTGAGCTGTGCAGTGTAAAAAGCTGCTTAGAGAAAGGGGCAAGGGGTGGCCTGGGGCACTGCTAACCAACAACTCCAGCAACGACAGCAGGGAACCAAAGTCCTCCTTCACCGCACAAAGCATGCTGGCCATCAGGAACCATGATAAGCAAATAGTGTGCAGAAGGGCAGCTCCACACTGCTCCAAGAGGCTCTGCAAGCCCCAGGGCAGCGGGAAGGCACCTGGGAGATTGAAATCAGGAGACAGCAGAGATGAAGCATCACAGAGGGGGAAATCCTGTGTTTTCTCTCAAGGAGATGTTGTCACTCCTTTATCTAGTTTGCAAGCTATCTAGGCTGCGTATATGTCGAGCTGTCAGTGCCTGGGACACTAAACATATTCCTTTCTGCTTAGCATCTGGGCTGAGCAGCCAAAGCAATGCAATGGGTGCAGCAGCTCCACGGGCAGCCCGAGAAGCCCAATCCTTCTCCAAAAGTCCATTGGAATCCCAGTTCTGCACTTGCCCACTGGTGCTCAGCAGGAACCCAGCATGTAGGGTGACAGATCAGTGTTCCATCTCGGCCAATGCCATTCACCACCAGTAAATAAACAGCGTCATCATTTCTGTGATCTTTCCTAATGACCATGTCTGAGCCCACCCAGAGGCTCCAGTGTCAAACACATCTCCCCGTGGTGACTGATGCCAGGTGCTCCAAATTCAAACTGTTAGAAACATGTTAAGTGAGAAGTGATGGGCAGGCAGAGTTGCCTTCGGGCACATGTCCAGAGCAACTAACCATGCTTGTTGGGGCCATCAGTTCATGAGGAGAAAACACATTAAAATACCACCTCTACCATTTTTGTATACAAAAAAAGGCTCTGAGTGATCTACTTTTGGGGACAGATTTTGGGGACGGGGCTCTGTTCATCCTTAGGTTATTTCCATATGGGGTTCTCTGGCTTGATGGCGATGTCCATCATGGAGTGACAGTGGATACTCTTACAAAACAACATTAAGAATGCTGAGGGCCACCACAAAGGTTAATTAATTAGAAATTAATGACTCATTCTAGCTGTGTTACGGAGCAAAGAGATGCCTAAAGATGCATTCAAGGTGGGATGTCATGAAGAGAAGGCAAAGGAGCCAAAAGCATCTTCCTCTCCTGCCTGGCAAGTCTGGACATGGTTCCACTGTGGGAACCTGCTCCCAACATGGCTTATACAGCAGAAACTCACTGCAACTCATCTAAAAATGCAGCAAGAAGAAAGCATTCTCCAAAATGTCAGTTCCATGAGGTGATGCTCCTCTTCCCAGACAGATGGTCTGATTTTTGGGTGTCCTGTGTGGAGCCAGGATCTGGATTTGATGCTCCTTTTGGGTCTCTTCCAACTTGGGATATTCTATAATTCTTCCAGTCAAATTGCCTATGTTAATCACAAAGAATCTGCTTTTTCTTCTCTTGTGCCTGAATGTTATGCTTTTCTTTCCACAGGAGCTGAGTGTTGCACAGCAGTGGTGCTGAGGCTTCATTCATTCAGTCTCAGAGGAAATAAGGGAGATATTTCTTTAGTTTGTGACAGCTTTGTAGCATGAATTGCCTTGTGTTTTACAATGCTCCCTTGCAGTGTGCTGTGCGTGCACGCTAGCACTGATAATTTTCGGCTAACAGTGGTATTCAATCATCAGATAAAAACTAATGGAGGAGAGATCCAGAAGATATGATGATGATGAGGGGGAGGAATTCAGAGTAGTAGAGGGGGGCAGCCATCATCCAGGCAGGGCTGCTGAATTGATGTAAGTGATAATTAACATTCTGATTCATTAAGCATGGCTCATTGTATGGCTTCATTGATGGGAAGATTTCAGAGCTGGTGCCAAGCAACAGGAAGTTTCTCCAGGGTTCATCCTGCCCACTTCATGCTGGCGCAGAACAGAAGTGGCCCTTAGGTTGCTAAGGGACATGGTTAGTGGGCACAGTGAGGATGGGTTGACTTGATGACCTTTGTGTTTTGTTCCAACATTAATGATTCTATAATTAATATAAAATAAAAATGGAAACAGAGTTTAAACAGGGCGTGTCTGAGGGTGCAAGCAAGAGAAGAGTATGGAGAGGCCAATGCTCAAATATTTCCCCATTCTCACTACTTACTCAGCAGCCCCCTGTACTGAATCTCCATTGACATCCTCTCAGGCAGGAGTTCTGGGGGCTCCCAGCTCCAGTTGCTGTTACCCCACCAAGTTTTCTGCGATATTGCAACAGTTAAGAAAGCTGAAATTCAGCACTCAGCTCCTCCAGCTTTCTTTTCTGTGTGCAGAAAGCCTGTACATCTCCTGGATGGCAAGACACGGTGTAAAGAGGTTACTGCTGCAGAGATGGGGATGACCACATTACTCATGTGCAGCCAAGTGCTGAATCATCTGGGTCACCTTATGAGATGTCATCTATACTTGTCATACAGATTTTACAGAAGGAATATTTCCAGGATGTTTTAGGGAGCATTAATACCATTTATATGTATTGCTTCTTTTATCCCTTTGCATAAAAAGCCAGGTGAATCTGGCTGCCCAGAACTTGTAAGGAGAGAAGAGTTACAGTTCAGACGTTTCAAAAATCTCTAAAATGCACCTGCAATGGTCTTCTCATCTATCACCATGCCGTTATTTTAAGCTTCAGCACGCTGGGACTTCCCCACCCTTCAAGCAAGCGTTGAACCAGAAGGACATGAACGGTTCTTCTTGAGGAACTTCAATACTTTTTCCTCTGCCCCTCCACATTACAGGGACTCATAAACTCAGGAAAAAAGGTAGTAATAAAAAACTGGAATCATAGAATGATTAATTCTACCTGAACATCAATAAAAGAGGTGGCCAAGATCAGAATTCGGTGCTTTCTGTATTCAGCCTATTCGCCTCATGCCCAGTGCTCAGACTTTGTACCAACAGTGCTTTTCCTTCAGAAAAAAAAATAAATAAATAAGTGAAAGAGCAGCCAAGTTGCTCTGCTGGCTGCCCTGTACTTTTAAGGAGTGCATTTGGTCTCATGAGAATGCATCAAAATTTTGATGCTTAGCGGAAAATAAAAATATTTGCACTCAGTTCATTTCTAGAGCTGCACATAAAGTGCTCCCCCTCAGGGCACATCCAAGGAAAAGACTGGAAATAAAATATAAATTCTAAATGGCAGTAAAAAGTTTATCGCTTTGGGGGTTATGAGTGTTCAGCTTTTATTACTACAAAAATCAATTTACTGAACTTGGGTTTACTGCAAAATCAAAAAAGTTAAAACCTGAATTCATTCTGTATCCTCGGCTTTGCTTCTTCTCCCTTTTGTGCCAGTGGTGGCCAGGGACAGAGGTTGGGATGGTGGTGGTGATGGGGATGGCGATGGGGATGGTGATAGGTATGATGATGGCGATAGTGAAGGAGGTGGCAATGGGGATGGAGATGGGGATGGTGATGGAGATGGGGATGCATTAGTGACCTCATATCAGCGGTGCTGGAGGCATCGCATCTTCACCAACATCACTGTGGTGAAACCAGATTACTTGCTGGGAAGTGCCAATCTGCACATTCCCAACAATGCAGTGTCGATTCAAGTGACCAAAAGAAATAAGAAGTGGAAAAGTAAGAGCAGTGATGTCGCTTCACCGTGGCTGATCTTCTCTCAGCACAGTGCAGCCCATCAGCAAATCCTGCATATCCTCCTTTCTATGTTCATTCCTGAAGTTTTTAAGCTTAACACCAGTGCGTGTTTTTTCAGAGCTGGTGGAAAGTGGCACGGTTTGGCCATGGTGAATAGATCCTGTAAATGCTTCCTGGTCTGCCACACTACTCCTGGAGTCCGAGTTCTCAGTAAGCACCAAAAATTCTCCTATAGAGAATTTCAGCCTTGCTGACAGTTTCTGGATGTGTAGCAGAAAAGCCTTTTTTTTCCTCTGGAAAAAACATATATATATATAGAAGGAATACTTGGTCACCTTTATAGAGAGTCAAAGGAAACATTCTGGGATGGTGAAAGCTGCCAAGCGAATCAGCAAATAGCCAGGGTTAGCATGGAATGTTGGGTAGAACTCCCACCCGCTACCAGCAGGTTTGGCACGTGCCCCACTGAAATATGCTCTGACCCATAAGATCAAGGTGCAAATGCAGGCAGCAGAGTCAGGATCCCATTGGTACTGCCCTGGCATTTACACAGTGGGGTTTTTAATTGGGTTCCACCAACAGCCCTTTGCCCCTCCAACAAAACAGTGAGGTGCTCAGATTTTGGGGAACGCCTGGCTGGCTGGCTCCATGTTCCAGAGGGCTCTGTACAAATGAGGTTCTTCTGGAGTGGTGCTTGGCATCTCACTGCAGAGAGCCAGCAGCTCCTGCCAGCCCCACAGATTTATAGGGGAGTGGCCGCCAGCATGATGCAAAGAGCTGGGGCTGCCTGCGGAGCCGCACCCCTGCTGCATTTTTCATCTCTTGCACCACAGCAGCCCCCCAAGCTTTATCAGCCCGTCTTGCAAAAGATGGAAAGTGCTATGCAGTTTTTCAGAAGGTCATCTGATAACCCTGTCAGGCGTAATGTGCCGTGATCGGATCCCCCCAGGTGGGGGTGGGGTGAATCAATTGTGAGCAAACACCTCTGACAGACCTTGCCGACATGAAAGGCGTGAACTCACCAGTAATTTATTGGAAATGTGCATAATGGAGAGAATTACTCTTAATTTCCTATCAAAAAAGAAAGGTTTTCTTGGCTTGCAAGTGAGCAAACAAGAGCGTGAGTGAAGGCATTAGGGCTCAATGAATCACAGCAGTAGTGGGGTGGGACGCAGCAGGAAGACCAGTGCTGCACCCACTGCCCCAGCACCATGGGGCAATCAGGACGTGAGGAGCCCCCACCCTCACCTTACTTTCCAATAAAGTAAGATCCTTCCCCCTTGGAATTTCTAGCGAAATAACAGAGACATGCAGGTTTTAAGTCACAAAGATGTTGAGTTTTCTACCACTTAAAGAAAACCAGGATAAAGGCTCAGGGGAGACATTATCAGTCCTTACAACTCCCTGCAAGGAGGTTGGAATGAGGTGGGGGTTGGTCTCTGCTCCCAGGTAACATTGTTAGGATGAGATGTGATGGTGTCATGTTGCACCAGAAGGTCAGACTAGGTATTATGGCTGCAGTGGCACAGCTGCCCAGGGAGGTGGTGGAGTCACCATCCCTGGAGGAATTCCATAGCCTTGGAGATGTGGCACTGAGGGTTGTGGTCAGTGGGCATGGTGGGGTGGGCTGAGGTTGGACTTGATGACTTTAGAGCTCTTTTCCAACGTTATTGATTCTATGATTCTATGACTGAAGAATCTTTGGTTGGCATCACTGTAATGAGAAATTGCATGTGACAACTTGACATTTCCCCACACCTGAGCTGTTTCCATGAAGAGATTTAGATCCCACACAGTGAGTGTTTCCTCGCTGTAGAACCTAACCCTGGCTATCCATCTCCCAAACTGCCTGCAGACTGCCAGCACAGCCCCAGGGGTGATGCTGGCTGCAGTCCTGCATCATGGGACAATGAATAGCCCCTGCCAGAGGCCTGGGCAAGAAGGGGATGGCTCTTCCTGTTGCCCACAGCATACCAATTGCTCCTTCCACCATTCAGCTAAATGTCTATTTATCAGCATGGCTTTTGCAGTAAATATTCCTATTAACCAAGCTTTCAAAGCCAACAAGGATTTCCAGTAAATACTCCTATTAATCAAGCTTCCAAACGATCAATTCCAAACCCTAAAATTACAGATCACACATTATTTAACAGACCAGTGCCACCCTTCCACAGCATGAGCCGAAGCTGCGTTGCTAACAGCGATAACACCAAGCTGGCTGCATACGCCCGCATGCAGAAGGGCTCAGGGCTGACCCCTCTTCCCTCTGGGAGCGGGGAGCTGTGCAGAAGCAGCGAGCATTAACTATAGGAAATGACTGCCACCTCCAGCCCTCCGCCTGCTATTGGAGCCGGCGGCTCCTTGGGTGACTGGGGGAACATGGAAACTTGTTTTACTGCTTGCTTGTCCTGAGATATAAACAGTCGGGCTTGGAGCAGAGAAACACGAGATGGCAATTATCCCAGAGCTATTAGCTGCGTCTGAATATCATAGACTTGAAGCTCCCTTGATCCACTGGAATTTATATGACCGTTAATGGGGACTGTAAATTGCTGTCAATGGGGATAACTCGCTCCATGGGTTTTTGGAGAGGTGGAGGGAGGGAGTGGGCAGGAAGACGGGAAGGTGCCCTGGGATGGACATGAGGAGCTGTACAACAGCTTTAAGGCACCGCTGTCTGCTGGTATATAGTAGATAATAAAAATTTGTTTTAATTTAGCATATAAGGATATGATGTCAAAATAAAATGTCTCAAGAACAAGTCAGGAACATAAAAAAGTCATAGCCCATGCTGTGAGCATCAGCTGCACGTCATAAAGATACATTAATGGCGTATTTCTTTAAAAGAAATTTTCGTAGTTGGGGGTTTTATGAGAAATAAGTTTAAAATATTAAAAGTGGAAACTTTATGATTGGAGGGGGAAAAGCGTTCAGCTGAAGGTGATGGGAACCGAAGGAGCACAGAAGTGCAGTGCTGGGCCACATTGGTGCAGCCAGCGGTGGCTCTGCCCCATGGGGAACCTTCCACTGTGCAGTGCCCCCACAGACACCAATGGGAGACTTGTTTTAGTGAGAACCAAATCAGGCCCCAAAGGTCAGAGCTACGGACACGACCCGATGTCTTCTTGTAAAACAACAGGAAAGCAAAGCTGCTGAAAACAAACCCACGTGTGTGCCAACAGACAAAAATAAAATCAATGAAGCAATGCTTTGCTGTCAGACATGGGTTAGAGAAAAAAGCAATTAATCTGGGGGTTGAGTTGGAGTGTGGGTTGGTCCTCTCCGGTTCCGGGCTAGGAGCGACTATTGCAACATCCTGCATGGAATCACATCCAGCAGGAGGCTTTCTCCAGCAGAACCACGCTTGGTGGGATCCTCACTAGGAGAGAGCTCAGGGCAGCTTTGCTGCTATGGATCTCCTCGTGTTACCTCTGTTGTGTAAGCCTATGGCTTGTTTTCTGGAGGGAAGCTCCCGAGGAATGTCCCAGGAAGAGCTCACGGTGTCAGTGCATCTCTGCAGAGCTGGTGGCTTCCAGGCACAGAATAAAGACAAGGGCACAATAATAATAATAATAAAAAAAAAAAGATGAGATCATTTCTATCAATGGGTGGAAAAAAAGCGTTTTAACCCAATGACTGAAACATTCTTTCTAACTATTCCCCTTTTCTGTCACTTGCTGGGAAGGATAACCTGGTATTTCCTTGCCCTGCCCTGCTGCTAACACTGTGGGTATCAAGGGAAAACTCCCCCAAACAGGAGTTGTTTGTGCTGAACTTCCAAAATCTATTCTTCCATGTGCATCCGTAGATGTCAAGCAGCTGCTGGTGATGATCACCCATTGGGACTGTTTTACCGTATATTTACATCCAGGGGTCTTCAGTTGAGACAAAGCACTTCTTCTTCTGCTAGCAGTAAACTGTGCAGAGTGGTGTGGTCTGAAGGAGATGGACTCAGTGGTCCTTACGGATCCCTTCCAACACAGGATATTCTATGATCCTAAAAGAATGGGAGCTGCTTGCTTGTGTCAAGGTGTGCACCTTGCCCTTGCAGGTAGGTTGCTCTCCTCCAGCCTCAGCTGAGTGCGAAGGATCACACAAAATGTTTCACCAAACAGCTGGCTGCCAACGTGCCCTTAGGCTTGAAATTACAGCTCTGGAGAAACAAGAATTAAAGCTTCATCCAAACCTGTTGCCATCACAAAGACATTTTTTTTCCCTCCAAAATATTAAGACAAATACTCAGTGTCTTGGACACTATAAATATTAATGCAGAGTATTATGTGTGTGTAGTGTAAATATTCATGATGAATGAATATTAATGCCTTACATCTGAATGATCTCCCAGGGCACTCAGGTTGCTCATCAGCCAAGAAGTGATCCTTCCCTCCCTGGTCCCATTTGTCCAAAAGCAGCCATGGTGAGCACTTCTCCGGTGAACTTTTTAGAAGGAACATCCTTAAAACAAGAGGAAACAATCCCAAATCCTGGTCCCTTGTCTCACAAACCCCTGTCAGAATACCTGGAGAACACTACGAACCGAACCCTGCATGATGGCGGTGGATGGCGGTGCTCTTGAAACAAGGCTGCCACCATCAGACTGCTCGGAGCCCTGTGTGGTCCATTATATTTTATGCTGGTTTCCTAAACATTCGCAGTTAAATAAACGATGATAACACTTCATAAACATTTTTCTAACATGCGGAATGTTTGACATGAATTTCAGCTATTTTAAAACTAATAAACAATTGTCAATCGGATGTTGGAGACTAAGCAGAAGCCACAACCATTCTTATGGAACATCAAAGGCATAATAAATATCTTATTTTTTCTAGCAAAGCTTTTGTACTTTTGCATAGGAACCTCTGTCAGAGAGCAGAGGGCTGAGCTCGGGGCCGTGTGTGTTGCTGTCTGCCGTGCTCGGGGTTGTGATGGAGAAATATGAGGCATCACACTTCGGATGATTGGTCTGTGCTTCAGAAATCTCCCAACATTTGGGAAAAAAAAAGACAAGCAGCCATCAGTCTCCCTCTCCACTAGCTGCAAATGCGCTTTTACAAATGCAAAGGCACTTTGTGAAGCTGTTTGCTGCTTCCCAGGCTCCTCCATACACCCAGCATCATCCAGCATCACACCTGGGGGGAGTGGAGGGGAAATGTGGGTTTTGCATCTCCACGGGGCCCTGCTGCAATGTCTAAGCACACAGCCAGGGCTTCCTCAGTGCTGGCTCTGCCCTTTGGTTGTGCCCTGCTGGGTGGGGAAAGCAGCCAGCACACAACTTAATTCAGCAGCAATAGAACATCACCAGAGCACTTTTTTTTTTTTCTTTTTTTCTTCTGATGAGTGCCCTGGATTGGAAAAAAAGATAAGAAGGAACAAATTTAGAGTAACAGCTCATTTAACAAGAGATGGTCTGTCTCCTTTAATCTATTGCTGGTGATGTCCCAACCAGCTAAAGGTTTCCAAATAGAAAGAGCTGGTGAGCACTGGCAAGGAAGCTGCGGCCACGCAACATCCCTCTGTGTGTTGGGAGGACAAGGAGGAGCCCCCAGGAGCAGAGCAATCAGGTCCTGGCTCCTCTCTGTCCTGCCTGAAGGCTGTATTGCCCAGTAGGATGGAAGTGTTCCCATGGCTGGAGGCTGCGATGCCCATGGGATGATGGTAGTCCCCATGGTTGGGATGGGGAGTTGTGGCTGTGCAGGGAGGACGGCTGGGATGGCATTGATGCTTGGTAAAACTGGATGGTTTTGGAACTAATGCCTTCTGCAGGCTGTCAGCTCTGATGCTCAGGGAAAACATATAGAGAAGGTGTTGCTTTGCTCTGCAAAACCCTCTCTAAATTCACACTTTTCCCAGTGCCATCTGTGCAGATGCCACGTGCTGCTGCTGGGGCTGGGTTGTGTCCCTTGTGCTGCAGGATTCCAGATCTACCCCTTGTGCCAGCATCACATCTTTCCCCTCTGCACCACAGGAGAGTTTTCTGCTGCTGCTCTCACTGGGATTTTCCCAGTGGCAGGAAGAGGCTGGTGAGACCCACGGAGCCAGTCTGGCTGCTCCGGGCCCAGGCGGGTGCTGGGGCAGATAAGTAAACACTCGCGGCTCTGACATAAATTACTTCAGTCCTTGACAGCAGGACACTGACCAGGGTCGCCTGATAAGGGAGGGAAAGCCTTGCATGTCTCTCAGTCCCACTCAGATATTTCACAATAAATGTCACTGGGAAAGAATAGACACTTCTGTACCCATTAGGCAGCTGCATGTTCCTGTCACCTTGAGAAGGAGGGACGCATTGTCAGAGCTGTCGGAGCAGGCAGGAACCAGCTGTTAATCTGCTCCAACATCCTTTTTCACAGAGCAAGTGTGAATGGGGCACTGCAAAAAGCTGGTGGAAAGGTGATTAAAAATAGTCTCTCGATGAGCACCTATGGGGGCTGTCACTGTGCCATTGGTGGGGAGCATCGGCCAGAGGAAAGCAGGGCAGAGGCACAACCTCCTCAAGGCTTCAGCTTTGCAGTAATCTCCTGCTGTGCCTCAGTTTCCCCTCAACAAGGATCACACCACCCAAGGACAGGACATCACTCATTGCTTTTGATGGTTGCTGTCTGGATGGATGTAGGATCGTACAAATATTAGATTGGAAAAGACCACTAGGATCATCTCGTCCAACCATCAGCACATCAGCATCATCCATGGAAACTGCTTGTGCATTGTTCAGCATCAGTACCTGACTCCTTACACCACCCTGGTTGGGTCCTTCTGCTCATCCAAAGGTGCCCCAGGGAAGATGAGACCTAGAGCTGAAGACATGCTCATTTTGGACCCATCATTTTGCAAATGAAAGATCTCAGCATCATCCTCTTCTGTTCTTAAGAACAATCCTGACTGATGTGTGTGATTTCTGTAGTGGAAATGGGATAGAATGTTGTTTCGATGGGTGAAATCACTGCAGCTCTCTCCTGTTTTGTAGCTTACTTACAGTGAGTTGTTGCTTGTCCAGGTTTTGCCCCATGTAAATTACCTGCACATCCTCTCTGCCAGATCTTTTGGCTATTCTTGGATCCCACCTCTGCAGATCTTGAGGGCTTTAGTCTTCGAGCTGCAGCTTTCGTTTATTACTTCAGAAATTAGGAAGATGTCTTCTTTGTGGAAGGCATCTGCTCAGCGTCTGATGCATTTAGGATACTCATTAAAGGGATATTTTCCCCCTTATCTCATGCTTAATCTCTGGAGGAGGACACTAATTGCTTTGGCTGTACGCTGTCACTCCTTGCTGGGATCCTGTGGTGGCATGAGCAGTGTCCCCATGTCCCTGCACACCCCTAAGGGTAACCTCAGAACAGAGCTGGCCAACACCATGGCTGGAAGCTCCCTCAATATTTCAATATTTGATTTTGCTCCTCTGTTTAGCCTTTTAATGTGGTTCTGCTTATTTTTACAGGTTTCCCAATCTGCCCCCTCCCCAGATTGTTTATATTTTTGGAAAGCCTTCTGTTTAGTGCCTGTAATACCCCTGACGTCCTTTTGCTGCAATGGGCTTCCATTACCAGCATCTCCGCTGAGACTTAACTGGGATTTGTTTCTATACTAATCTCTCAAACTGTTTATTAAACCCCCTCCTGATTTATCTGCAAAAGATTTTCTTGAAGTTATAAAATCTCAATCAAAATTCCTCTGAGCCTTGCACATTCCCTCTTACGGCCACTAAATGCTGTTTGTTCTTGCCATGACTCACTTGGCTCATGGTTGGAGGCATAGAGCCCAACTGTGCCCAGCATCACAGGAGCAGCTTTGCAGTCTTTCTGCAATGAGGGCTGGTTGCCCACAAGCCTCTTTCTAGAACTGCCCCTCTGAAACCATTTCTTTCCTTTTGAGTTTCAACCCTAGCAGTCAGCATGGCTTTCCTGTTAGCAAGTGCAAGTTTTCCTTGTTGTCCCATCACCTCGCACCCAGTGTTGAGCTCATAACATGCTAAATAATTCCTCTTCCACCTTGGTGTTTACATTCTTCAGATATTTTCACCGCTTTTCATGTCCCAACTCATTTGCCCCTTGTCTGGGCTATAGCCTGCCCCTTTCATCTTTGCTCGTCAGAGCCGCTTCCTCCAGCCTGACACCGGCAACATTGGGCAGGTTCCTTTCCCCAAACTGGACTAGTCTGTCTGTCTGTCCGTCCGTCCATCCATCCATCCACCCTCCACCCAACCATCCATCTATCTCAGACCTTCCAGGATGAATGTGGCCCCAAGGACTGGTCCATGCCTTGTGCCTGGATGCCCCTTATCCAGCAGCTTGCCCACCCTGCCCTCTTCTTGTGGTGTGAATCAGACCAGGTATTGTCCAGTACCTGGTCCTCACTCTGCAGAGAGCAAGAAGATACAACAGAGAAAATCTCCATTCTTGACACAACTGCTGTTGCCTATTTCCCACTGCAGCTCTTCCTCGTACTCAGGGCAGATTTTGGCCAGATATTAGGACAGAAAATATGACAGTATTCTGGGGGAAAAAAAATGTAACTGGAATTTGGCCCAATGAACAGCTTATGGGGTCTACTTAAAGGAGGAGAAAACCCTTTTCTGGCCTCCTGCATGCACAATAATGTCATGCTAGGGGTTCAACTCCTTCCAAGGGCTCTACCTTTTGGTGTCATTTGGTTGTATATTTGCTATAGCAAGGAGATGGTAGTAATTGGAATAATACAGCTACACAGGGAAAAAACCTTGTTAGTTTAGCACACTATTTCCCCCCAAACGCAGCTCCTGCCTAAAGCTATCCAAAGAAAACAGTTCACCTAACATATGCTAGGCACTTCAAAGAGAAAATTAAAAGGGGCAAAGCCAATGTGAGAGGATGAAGAATCCCAGAGGAGCTTTATCAGGATCCCATCCAGTGTTTCCCATGTTTTAGTGGAAAAAAAAAGGCCAGCAACAACAAAAAAGACCCGGGCGTGCAAGCCTCTGTGACTGATAGAGGATTTTCCCCTGGCTAGACACAGAGCCTTTAAAAAAACTGCAGCGGAGTGTGGGATCATTAAACACCTTCGGATTCCTTCCTCGCTGCCAATCACGGCATCAGAAACCGCCCTCTCCGTGGCGTCTGCTGATTCCACTTTGAAAACTTCCCCATTTATCACCGCCGCGAGAGATCCTGCCGAGACCGCTGGAGCCTGCTGCTTGTCAACAGGGCACCTTATCTTCTCCAAACATTTACTTAACCCTTTGTCTCGCGGGCGGGGAACAATAGGAGCCCGGTGCGGCCCCAACCAACCTCCTGCACCGAGGCTGCTGCAGAGCACGGTTGTGCCAACCTCCATGCCAGCAGGAAGGTTGCTCACGATGTGGCAGGAGGAGAAGTTGTTCGTGAGTGCTTCCTCGTAGGCATGCAGGTACAAAGAACTTTTCTAGCAATAAGGACCCACCATCCGTAAGTCGAAATGGCTCCCAAATCAGAACAAACAATTGCAGAGTCCTTAAGGCTGGAGAAGAACTTGAGATTCCCAAGCTCAACCACAGCCTGCCCCACCGTGCCCTCTGACCACATCCCTCAGTGCCACATCTCCATGATGCCTGAACACCCCCACAGATGGTGACCCCACCACTCCTGGGCGGCTGTGCCACTGTATCACTGCCCTTTCTGAGAAGAAATTGTTCCTTATGCCAAACCTGACAGAATTGGTACAGCTTCACTTAAGGACACGATACCACCTTCAGAAGTGGTAGTTAACGCTGTGCAGAGCTCTGAAGAAAATTTTCTATTATCCTCATTGCCACTGTAAGTGGAAGGCTGGATGTGTCTTCAGCAAAGAACTGATTTCAGAGCAAGCTTTTTGTTTTCATGAAAGCAGGTGATTGGTTTTGGAGAATTTTGCTTTGGTGCAGCAAGTGAACCAGCATTACAGGTTTCCACTGGGAGATGGGTCAGACCTCTCTGACAAGAAAATGAGGTCTCAACCCTTGACCTTCAGTGCAGCAGCTCAAAGGCTGACTCTTTGTCATGGGTGGTGACATGCATGCACTGCTCACAGATACCTGCGGCCATAAGAATCCTATGGGGTTGTGGCAGAGAACTGCTGTGTTTTTGAAATGCACTAAGAACTCCAAGGCTCACTTCCGAACAAAAACCCAAGCGAAAAAGCACTGTGATCTTCCCACCAATTCCAGCAGGCTTTGGAGCATGATATTCCTGTTAACCCAAACCCAACCCTCAGCAGCTCCACTGCAGGTGATGGCAGATACAAAGGCAATATCCAGCAATGGAGAGGGGCAAAACACCATCAGAAACCAGGGGACATACAGACAAACCCTCACAGCTTAGCTTTCCCACTTACAAACAACCCTCGATGCCGCTCAGCAGCTGCACTGAGGACAGTAATAAATGGCTGCGTGTTTGAAGCTGAGTTTTACGTCTTTGCATTGTCATTGCAATGCTTTGTGCTGTTATCTATGACAAGAGCTGGGAGTTCACATCTTTATCTATGAACAAAGACTCACAGATCATGGCAGCTTTCGGCAGTATGACAGCCTCGGGAAAGTTGGAATACAGTTAGCAACAACAGCTCCTCTGACACAGCAGTGGTGGCAGAGAGGAGCTTTGTCCCAGAATGGATTATGAGGTTCTCCAAAGCGTTTTAATTAACTGCCCTTCATGTAGTCGCTTAGCAGAGCTGGCAATGAGCTTGATATTTCTTTCTGTGTTTCTGAGTACTCCAGCAAGTACTGCTACCCGGGTGCTGCCCCTAAGCCATTTGGAGAGAGCATAGGAGGGGATAAGTAAGAACTTTGCATTTCTGAGTCATGGATGTGTCACATCCATACTGCCACTTCTTTCACTTAGCTACATACTTAATTAAGCACTTACTCACAGCCTTGGGGTCAGCTTGAGGACAAGGTTCCTCTGTTCTTAACTCCTGTGCCACCTAACAAAGCACCTTAGAACCCTTTCTGAGGAGAAGGATTATTCATTCAGCATTCATTCATTCATTCATTCATTCATTCATTCATTCATTCATTCATTCATTCAGCACCCAGTATTGCACAATATGAAGAGCTACTGCTGGCAAGAGACTCACACCCCATTTGTGTGACGTCTGGCAGGCAGGGAGCCTTGGGGACACCACACACACAGGCACAGGCCTTCAGTAAGAGAAGGGACTCCTTCAAATACAGCTCAAGAGGTGGCTGTACATCTATATTCTCCCAGCATATGGGAACATGAAAGGTTCAAGAGATGCTACCAGCCACTCCAGAGCAGAGATGAGGCCATTGCTGTAGGACAGGGGGCCAGGAGCAGCCAGTAAGTCACCAACACATGCACATCATGGAGACCTTTAGGACTTCAGAGCCCAGGCTGGATGAGGCTCTGGGCATCCTGGTCTGGTGGTTGGTGAACCTGCACATAGCAGGGGGGTTGTAACTACACAATTACCGTGGTCCTTTTTCAACCCAGGCCATTCTATGGTTCTATGATACTACATCAAAAGAATGGTGTCATTTTAAGTGACATCTGAGAAAAAAAAGCACCCATCTTTATTCATTTGCTGAAAGACAAACGAAAGGATCCAGGATGTGAGTGAGTCAGATACCCTTGGATCTAGGAGGAGCTCTTTATGAGGAAAGAAACTAGATTTGGATATAGCTTGTACAGCAGGAATGTGACCTATATTTAGCCAACATGCCTTAAACTATAGAAGACTCTACTGTGTAACTCATGGCTCCCATTTCCTCATGTTCTTACTGAGAAAGGCTCCCTGGACCCACCAGACATCTGATGTGTTCCATTGCTAGTGAGGACAGTTCTGGCATGGAGCACATACTGTTTTGCTTTCACAGAGCATTCCTGGTCTGACTGGTGAAGTGGCTGTCATGCTGCAGTGCATGCTTTCTCCAAGTTAAGTGGCATTCCCAGACCCTTGGCAGCAGAAGACACGTTTCTCCTGCGGTGGAAGCATTTGGAGGAAAGCCCTGAGCACTTTGGCAAAGCCAGTGGGGTACCTGGCAAAGCTCACTCAGCACTGCCTGCCCTCACCCCATCCCATGTTACCTCCCCTGTGATAAACGGGAGCACAAGTCCCACCTGGGAAAAACGGAATGATATCAATCTTCAGCAAAGGGAAAGGCAGCACTTTCCAGCTGGATGAGCCTCAGAGTCCTGTGTCTGGTTGAGGTCAGAGGGGACAGTCCACAGTTCTAGGTCACCAATGGAAGTAGGGTAGCACAATGACAACACACCAGGTTCCTGATGAGCATGCGGCGTTCAACACACTGAAGGCAGAGCAGTCATGGCATGCTAAGTTCCTACACTGTCTTTCCATCAGCACAACTAAGATTATAAGAGCAACTCCAGAACATGTTTTTTACTCCAGCCCACTCATGATGGGCAGATGTATGATGATAGCAACATCCTTCAGCAACATGGTTCAACATTATTCAGGCTAGACGGTGCTCTGAGCACACTGTCTGAGCCCTAGGCATGAGGGGAGTCGAGCCTCGGGCTGCCTGACTTGAGCCCTGACCCCCGTAAGCAGCCTGTCTTCATCAGAGGTTTGGGAACAGGCCCATCCTCATTCAAACTCACTTTGTTAGAGAGGAACTTCTTCAACAAATAGGAACTTCTGGTGGCAGGAATGTTTTATTCATAATTAGTGATTTTTCATTTATCGGCACTTCTATGAAGTGGATCCAATCTGCAGAGAATCTGGCTAGGAGGGTGTAAAAACATTTCAAGTTCCTGCACTTTCATTCATTTAACATTTTTCCAGATACTATTCCCAGCCCTTATTCATGTTGTTCCCCTGCCCGTCACGGCCTTCTTTTAGGCATAATATTGTTATCTATTACTTTAATCCCAAAATGGTGAGGGAGTGCTACATGGAAAAAAAATAATGGGAAATGGTCCCAGCAAATGGAGTTAAGGAGAGATAGGAAGGAGCCAGGGTCTGTCAGCTCCCCGGGGCCCCGCAGGATGCCTGCAAATGACAGACAGCATTTCCTGAGTATCAGACGAGGCCAAACACATTTCTTGATAAACTAATTATGTAAATGTGTTGAAACAATGCAAGTGTGACCGAGTGCTCGCTGCTCTCTGAGAGTTGGCTCGGGCTGTGCCGTGGCTGCTGGGTGAGATCCACGTGTGGCTGGGGCAGAACATCCCTCTGATGGGGTGTGACCAAAGTGTCCCTCATCACTGCTCTGAGAGGCATCTCAGCACCTGGTTGAGGGATGCTCAGTGGGTGCCCAGACACAGGACCATTGCCTTGCTGCGTTCAGTGACAAAGGGTCACTTTATGGGGTTTGATATAAAGCAGGACTGCTGAAGTGGGGTAAAATGCTGCTATCCCTGCTGGATGGAATCAGAATATCCTAAGCTGGAAGGGACCCATATGGATCACTGAGACTCTTCATGGATAGCTCATGGGAACAGCTGTGTGCTGGGGGCTCAGCACCAAGGCAATGCTTCCAGTGCACATAACTGGCCTCCTTGGACAGACATGATGTTTAATGTGAGAGATTGGCACATGAAGGAGGGCTTTCAACCTGCACAATTTGGCCATGCACATGGCCATCACTGACCCTAGTGGTCACAGGGCCTTTAGATCTTCTCCTGTTTCTTCTTCCATGTGAGAAGTACCATTGAGTTCAGGGTGATGTGCCCAGCATTTCTCCCATAGCCAGCAATAAAGAACAGATTCTCAGGAGAGAGTTGGTGGCCACACTTTTCCTGGGCTGGGGACTCCCTTCCTCCAGCTGCCTGGAGCCATACCCCCAGCAGCATTTGTTTCAAAACCCAGGCAAAAAGAAATATTCCCATTCTGAAAGCTCACTTGCAGGATGAAAGATTACATCCTATCCTTCCTCCTCCTCCCTCTTGGTCCTTTGCTGCCTTCCAAACACGATGTTAGGCCGCTCATATCCTGAGCAGCCCTCACTCAGACACGACAACCTGGACTTGACCCCTGGGGTTCTGGCTCCAACAAGTCTTCCTGGCCGCTTCGGGCAGCAGGAACCTCTGTCAGCACTGGTGATTGATGGCTTCATGGGGGGAGAGGCCTACAGACAAGAAGTCTCACAAACACAGGGACAGGCAGAAATAAAATAGAACCCGAGAACCAGCAGCTTGCTGTGAGGAGAGCTGGGGAAGGGCTTTCTCATGGTTTGTGGCCATAGGGAGTTGTTCCTTCTCCAGGGTCATCTCCATCCTTCCACAACCCATGCTGTGCATGAGGTGCTTTTCTCTTGCCCAAGCATATGTTGGCTTTCAGGCTTTCCCATCCTTGTCTTAATCACCAACAGCTGGAAATAAGGCAAATAACAGCATTTCTCTGCCATATTATGAAGGAACCTCCAGGTACAGGGAGTGCTATTGAAGACACAATAAATGCCTGAGGCCACATGTTCAAGACCAAACTCCTGTCATTCAGACGCTCAGTGGTGGTATCTCCAACCAAATACTGTGATCAGCCTGTGGTATACTGGGCAGAGAAACCATGCCACCTGCAAGGCATTACTGAATGGGAGGTTCTCCAGCATCCCCACCCACCCTGGCAGCTGTCAGTGCCCAGTGTTGTGTTTGCACTGTAACATTTCCCATTGGGAGACATCTCAGACACCAGCTTCAAAGACACTCATTTCTTGATTCCTTAGCAGATTCCGCGCGGCCAGCAAAGCCAGAAGAGGAAATGAGGGCAGAGGAACGAGGATCTGACCTTGTATTTCTGCCTCCTTTTCCAGATTAAGCCATTTCCTTATAAGAGACACACACCCTGCAGTCCAAATATTAGCCGTCTCCATTTCAGGCAATGCCATCGCTGGCCAACTCATTCCCGGCATGCATTTCTATCTACTCTATTCCATGACATTTTAACACTGAAACTATCCATTTGTAGGACGAGTCTTTCACTTGCATATCCAGCACAGAAGGCAAGCCTTGGTCACCAGTGAGCTTTGAGCACTGGAATTGGACAACATCATACTGCAGGCGCAAATCAAAGTCACAGCAATGCTGTGCCACTGCTTGGGCTCCACGTGCCAAGACAAAGGCAGAGTGACACCAAGATTGCTTTTAGGGGCTGCCAAATTCACGTTCCTCCTCTTCAAAGATCTTCCACTCTCATCTCGCCACCAAAGCAGAAATGGGGGCCACATTGTGCAAAACGTTTCCTTCAGCCAAGCTGAAGACGAATCCTTTGGAAGTCCCAACTTTGTCCAAGGAATAGGGGTTACTGTAAGACAGTGACTGCATGCACTCCAAACCCCATCCTTACTGCCTGTGCCCCTTGCTTCACCTGGTGCTTTCTGATGGGTTACGCTAACATACATGAAATTTAATTTCCGCTTATTAACCCACAGGAGGCTATTACTGTTTTCAAAGACATTACATTGCTTCCAATTAGTGCTGCCCTTTGGTTTATGGTATGTTGTTTTTCTTGAAAACCTTTGAACCAGGTTGTACATGAGCTGAAGGGCATTCTGGGGCTGTTAATAAAGATTAACTCTTTTGAGCAAATACGTGCTTTGTATTCATTTGTGAGGATTACGTTGTTGCAAAGAAAGGGGATTTGAGAAAAAGTTAGCAGACTGTTTGCTTTCCCTTCCATTTTCTCAATATATTATTTTATGCTTTCCTTTATCTGGGAATCCCTTTTTCCAGCCCTGCCAAAGATGTCCCTCTTTTAATTTCCACAGCATCATAGTCACAGTGTTGCCTTCTCTGCCCCGCTTCTTCCAGAGGAGGGCTTTGGGTGACTTTGTCCGACCTCTCTGGAAAGAGTGTAGAGAAAAAAGGAATCTTGAGATGCCAGGAGAAAGGAAAGGGGTGTTGCCGTAACTCAGAGGCGTTTACATACAGATTTGCTTGTCTGCCTTGCTCAATCTTAACTCCCACTGCTCATCTTTCTCCACGCTACCATGAAATTTTATCGCTCTAAGTTAGCTTTAGTCTTTCTGCTTGTCTGGTATCATTTACTCACCTCTTTACCTTCACATTACCAATGCACATTACAAATACAAAGTCAATTATGTCCTCAGCGTATGTATTTTTTGCTCTGATTGGCTTTTAGCTTACTGTTATTACATTATACTTCCATCATGGTGCCAAAGGCTGTAGTCTCCCATGTTCATTTCTTCCGGTGTGGTTTTGTATACCTTTTTTGTGATGGGCTTTGAAGGCTAGGGAGGCACAGCCTACACAGATTTCATTACAATTCAAGAGTGCCCACACTTTGCCAACTCAAATCCAAGATGACATCTACATGCTAAGCAGACGTGTGTCAATACATACTTGTGTCGTACTCATTCCCAGAGGAAGTGGGCTCTTCATTTTCTACCTGTTTGTAGGTGCTTGTTTAACCCACCACCCCAGACTAGCGCTTCTCCCAAAGCTGGTCCATAACCAACAAACCTGCACTTATCTGTTTTCAGTATGGCCATATATCTGCAAGGACACACAGCCAGCAATATGGCTGCAACCTTGGTGGGTCTGCAGACATTTACTGTGAGAAGCAGCTGGGGAACAATCAAAGTAATTGCTCAGGGCCAGTGTACGTGTTTCTAATGAGTCTCGTTGCAGAGGGACTTTTTCAGTGTCTGCATTATTTACACAGGACACCACTATCAGTAAAAAGCCTTCTTATCTCCCCTGTATTTGTTTCTCTATCTTTCAGTTTAGCAACTCTCAAATTCTCTCTCTTTTTTTTTTTTTTTTTCCTTTAATTTTTATTTTTATAGCTTGTTTCCTCTTTAGCGATATTATCATGGAGCCAATAAAAGTGCTTTCCTTCTACATCTGGTCAAGGAAAGATTTTGCTGGGTACACGAGTCATATTTCTGAAAATGCCTCCGAGTGAATATAAAAAGCTGTTGGAAGCAATTGAGTTTACTGTTGCCTTATGTACTGTCATTAATTAGGAAATAAAGCAAACGGCATTTTATATCACTTGTAATCAAAATGTTACGGTCTTCATGCGAAGTCTTTCCAAGTGCTGAGCCTGAAAACAGACTCGGTTCTTGTAAAGATGTCTTAAAATTCATGGCCCAGGTTTTCAGCCCGACAAGGCGCTGTGCTGGGAGGCAAAATGAGGACAGTTGTGCTGGTGGGGCACGCAGGCAGGATGACAACACAGGGTGGTACCTGAGCAGCCAGGTGGCTGCTGTGATCACCCTCACCCCTGCAGCACCAAGGGAACCGGCTGAGCTGCAGCTCATCACCTGCCTCCCATTCTTGGCCACCGCAAGACACTGAACCTCAGCAATCATTCCTTCCTTCTGCTTTAGTTTAAATTACTGTTTTTACCTCCAGAATCTATTTTTATAGAGCTCAGAGTTTTCCTGATTGCCTTCCCAGCCTCCCAGTTCAAATCACCAAGCAGGATAAAACATAAATCACGGAATAATTTAGTCCGGAAAAGACCGCTAAGATCACTAAGCTCAACCACCAACCCCCTCCCCCCCCACCATACCCACTAACCATGTCCCTCCATGCCAAATAATAAAGCAGAATTTCATCAGCAAGTCCTTTTTCTTTTCCCTCACAACCCTTAACATTAGATGCCTTTGTCAACTCCATTAGGACCATATCTGCCCTTTCCGGAGCTTGAATGCTTTCATATATTTGGCTCCATATGAACAAACTGGTGGAGCAAACATATTAGTAGATCATTTGCCATGTACATGATTCAGATACCCAGACATGTACAAAACCCAGGCAGGGATTAACCACGTCTGACAGCACCGATGTGACTCCAGTTCTGTGTATGTATAAGCGATAATGAAGCAAAGGCCCTGTTTGTCTTCAAATAACACACAAAATGATTAATTATTTGGAGGGGTATGATTAATAATCACAATATTATATGCTCGACCATAATGGAACGCTGCTCTCTTCTCGCTTTGTTCCTCTAATCTCTGAGAAGCAAATATCCACAGGGCGTTACCAGCCGGGCTGGAGGGAGGCTGCAGTCAGTCACAGTTTATAAGGAGAACTTCTTTCCCATTGTGATTTTGTTCCTCTGGGATACACAGAAAACCTCTTTGGAAAACGCACGTAGTTGCTGAAGGATTAAGGAGATGCACAGGAGAAAAGGCGAGGCGCTCTAGTTGCAGACTGCAGCACATTCCTGTTAAATTCGAAGGCAAAAGTTTGCTTTGGTTCAAGAATGGATCCAGACTGAACTTTTTTAAAAAAAGTAACTCTTCTACTATTCGATAAAAACCATATTTCGTCACAGAGATGCGTAAAGAAAAAAAAAAAAAAGAAACGCTTAACCTCCTATTTGCGATTTATTCACCTATCGCAGCAACGCAAACTGCTCTTTGGAACACCGACCGAAGCAGCGGCGCCGGTAGCGGGGCTGCTGCCCTCGTCCCGCCGGGCACCACTCCCGTCTGGAGCGGGGCTCCGCCCGGCGCTGAGCGAAGCGCTCTCGGCAGAGTCAGCAGAGGGAGCAGCAGCCTCAAGTCTCCTTCGCCCTCCAAGGAGCAGCTCGGGGAGAGGCTTCCAGGCCAGCCCGGCACAAACTGGAAGGCTGAAGGCATGGGCAGGAACCGCTTGACGCCGTGGACCAGAAAGCCCAACAGCAGCTGGTGCCCGAGATATTTCCTGCATGTCACTGATCGCAGCTTTATCCTCCACACCATCCACTTCTCAGTGAAACAGCAAACTGGAGAAGGTACTAAAATCCCCACTTGCACTCAGTGCCATTATGGTACAGCATTCACCCCTATTACATATACAATGGCCCCAGGAGAATGGGCAGCATCCAAGGAGGGCACTGGAACGATGCCTGCACTGAGCCCATACATCACTAAGTGACAGCGCTTTGTTTTCCTCATTGAAAAAACTAGACCCATTTGGTGTTTTTTTTCCCCAACCCCCACAATTTCTGAGATTCTATAGATAGCTTTGCCACCCTCCCAGTTTAAAAATATTATAGACAAATTCCTGGTTTTGCCTATTTTTAGTTGCTATTGTCCGCTGACATTTCAGTGGGCAGTATTGACTTGGATATATATAAATATATGGATCTCACAGAGGCTTGGAAAGGGTATGTCAGCAGGAAACGTCCAGGCAACACGAGTTGTGATGTATTTGTGCATTTCAGTACATGAGGGAGAGCTCAGCCCAAGGGATGCTGCTGCACTTTCTCAGGGTCCCACTGTCTTCTCCTCTAGGTACCCTTGGGTTCAGAGGAAGAAAGAAGGAAATTGTAATGCCTGCATGGGAACTAGCTCTGGTCAGTAGAGGTCCCAGCACAAAGCTGCTCTCTTTTTTTTTTTTTGTCACTGTATTTTCTCCTTCAGATGACTGCCACTTCTCCTTCCTCAGAGGAGACTTTATTTGGATGCACGCAAGGTCACATTCAAGTGGAAGCAGAGCCCCAGTTCCTAGGATACTTCTAGGCAAGAAACATCAATTTCTGATGGAAGTTCTTGTACAGCATTGCAGACAAGCCTTCTCATCCACCCAGCTAAGTGAGCTGCTGTCACCATGACCTCTTGGTTCAGTTCTACCTTTGGAACCTCTCACACTGGCCATTGATGGACACTGTAAATGGAGACATAACATCCTCTAATCATGTCATGACATTTCATCACGTCAGAAGAACCTGAGAAAGTAGAGGGAGGTTGTTCTTCCAGACTGGTCCAGGAGCAATGTGTAGCTAAGACTGGGAAAGCTGGAAACTCTTTAGGGTTTAGCTGCCCTTGCGGTAACTTCCAAAATGCAGAGCCAGGCAGGTCTGCCAGCATATCTCAGTGCCAGCCTTGCCTTCACCACTGTCTGACCCACAGCTTCCTATTCCCGTTGAAGGATGCAGTGGGGCACCTTCCCTTCCCCACACCCTCACAAAGGCTCTCTGCCCTCACCCACAATCCTTGCCAGCCTTGACATTTGCACACACGCTCCTGTGACTGACCTCAGTGAAGTTGGAGTCTGATGCAGAAGGGAAAATATTCCCTTCACTTGACATACCTACGTGTCAAAATGAAACAGGCTCGTACTGGGGAAAAAACCTTGTTGTTATCAGTGTGACATTGTGGAGGCTCATGATCATAATCCAATATTAGCGTGTGATAGGGATCCTGCTGGCAGTGCTGGGGGACAGATGGGACCTTGGGGGTGACCTCTACCTGGCACACAGGGCTGCCTTCACCTGCTGTGTGGCCCAAGCACACCTCTGCTCCAACACAAGTATTTGGGATTTTGGGAGGGGTCCAGGACTCCTCCTCCTCAGTCCTCTCCCTCCTGCAAAGTGCTTGGAAGAGGCTCTCTGGGCCTCCTTGACACCCTACAACCTTCCTTATAACAGGAAGGCCACCTCTCTTCCCATCCATCCACTCTCCAGATCCATCCCTCTCTTCTGCCCCTGAGGTCACATGCACATTTGGGTTCCTGCTCCAGTTTACAGGAACCTCACATTTTTAGTTCAGTACTTCCATACGTCCTGTAATGACCATTATTTGCAGTTTATTCTCCTAATCCCAGCTTCCACACAGCACAAAGCAGTGTCTCTGGGATAATAGGGCACTCTCACTGCTCCCCACTTTGGGTGGGGAACAAGGAGCAGAAAGCCCCGTAACTCTCCCTGCCTCCCAGAGGCACACCTCTGAGCTCACCGTGCTTTAGAACATCTGGATTCACCCTTCCAAACCTACAGCCTTCATCCAAAACACTCTCAGCCAGCAGTGCAGTCACCTGGGGCTCCATCTCATGTTGCTAGACATGTGTGATCTGAGCCCTTATCCGTGGAGACAACTGGTTCCTTTTTGAAGCACAGGTTCAGATATAATAGCATAAAACTAGAAGCTGGGTCTCCAAGAAGAAAAAAATATCAAATATTCTAAGGCTAATAATAATTTATGAGAATTCACTGAAGTGGAACAAATCAGAGTGGATTTGGCAGAAGTTCCAAGTAACTCCTTCATGGGTAATGCCTCCTCCCCCCACCCAAGCCATAGTCCTTGGCTCAAAGGTCATTGCCTAACGTAGAACCTGGCTCAAGTCCCTGCTTCTGGACACAGGCATCAGAAAGCAGTGGGCTTTTCATAGCCGCTCTCCTCCAGGAAGGAGTGAGTTTTGGTATCTGAACATGGAGCCAAAGGACAGAAGCCTTCATTGAGTCTTGCTGAATACGAAAGTAAGTCCTATTTCCTCACCTTGCAACCAAATCATTGCAACATGACAGACCCAAAGAGACTCCGTGATCTTTCCTCTTTCCGTAAATAAAGCAATACCTGTCAAAGGGTTGCGCTTGGACATGGACCTGAGGAGTCTTGTGCCAAGTGATGAGCTTATGATCAAGTCATGGGCCTGCAGGAGAGCTGTAGCCAAACCCTGCAGGCATCCTGGCATGAGCCCCACACCAGATCAATAGGATGCACACGTGCTCCTGAAGGAGCATTAGTCCCTGCCCTATGAGCATCCCTGTATGGGAGATCCCTGCTGAGAGCATCCATTTATAACCGTGTCAATGGAGATCCTCCTCAGCACTGAGTGCGGAAAAGCTCTTTACATCATAAATTGTATTTAAAGGCTCTTTCAAGAAGACAAGCAAATTTAAGAGGGCAGTTAGCTTCTGGCACTTAGATGCATAACTTTATTTGAGTATTCAATTTCCTCCTTCATTCATAAAGTAAACATCTGAGTTATCTGAAAGCGACTGTATACTTACGCAGTGTTTTCTTAAAAGAGTCAATAGGAGCAAGGCGACATAAAATGCTTCAGAGAGCATGACACAGGAAAACACAAGCCTTTAAATTATACACATTCAGGAAACGGTTGAATTCAGCGTTTTAGATGGAAAGGTTAAAATGTTTGTGCTGAATTGTATTAAATCTTTCACCAGTAAATCCTGTAGGAAGCAGAACATTTGAAGGAGCCTACTTATTCCCAGTGTCTAGGAAAGACTCCCAGAGTTTCAAAGGAAAATGTTCATTAATCTCACTGGACAAGTGCAATCTAATAAAAGCTGTTGTTAAATTAAGGCAACATTGTTACTAATTGTTTTCCAAATTTAGTTTATTCTCCTCCCCAACAAAATCCTGTTCTGAGATGGAGGACCTTCATTAAATTACTTCTTTTAGAGAGAATGACTACCGTACAGAGGATTGGAAGCCCATTTGTTAGGGAATAGCTTAATGTACAGTAAAAAAAAATATCCCACGGAGGCAGATGTATATGTAGATGAAGCCTTAGTTTGGGCATCGCCATCCTGGTATCGATACCCTACGGACCCTTACGTAGCAAGTGATGTCCCCATTGTTTTGGGAACACAGAAGGGGCAGGGTGGGTTTGCAGGTTGTTTTCCATCAGCAGGACCACTGTAAGGTCTTTCCCAATCTGATCGATTCTGTTCTATGATTCTACGCCTTCTGGCCAACCCCACCAGCAATTGCAGTTCTGAAACACAAGCCAAGCTTCACCTCCATGACAAAATCCAGAAACCAGGATCTGGGGCCATTGCTGCCACTGACCTCTCACTCGACCTTTGGCGTGTCGTGCCGCCTCACTGCAGCTCAGCTCCATCACTGACAAAACACACACGTGACAGATGACCATCTACATCAGGAGTATGCCAGAAAGCATCCAAATCACCACAGGGTCAGGGAACCAAGCCTGAAATCCAGAGATTAAATATTTTACCAGTTTCACAGCACAGACTTGCCAAACACCCTTCTTTTCTTTGGATTTCTGGGTCATACTCCATTTATACTCAGCAAGGCTATGTATATGACAATGAAACCCTAAGTCCTAACACAGGAGAATCTTCCAGCTGCAATGCTGATGACTTCATCCCCAAATGTTTATCATTTGACCTTCTTCCCTGCAAGAAATCCCCAAATGAGACTTTTGAGCCTGGTTCCAGGTATACCAAATAGCCAAACTATCTTACAGCTGCGTGTGATGAAACCATCCCACTGCCAGATCTGCCCAGATGGTTGATTTTTTTTTTTTTAATTAATATTATTTTTAATTCTGACCTTGTGCTTCATTTTGGACAAAATCTCTCTGGAGAAGGGCAGAACTGGGAGAAAGGCTGTGCATTCACAGCCTCTATCCAAATTGCATCTGAATTAACACCTGACCTCAATGGAGGACTGAAAATGTCTGTCTGGATTCTTTTTATTTCTATTTATCTTTAATTTAGCACTTCAGGAGTCTGGAGAGCCTGAAAGATTGAAGCGCTGAAACGTGTGAGCTTCTGTGGTCACTCAGACCTGGCTGGGAAGGGAAACTCTCTGCTTTCTTACAAAACAAACCAAAAGCAAAACAAACCACTTTTCCTGGTGAGACTTTCATTCAATTCCACAGACTCAGGAAGCTTCAAGATAAGCCTCCAATTCGAGGACGCACTCAGAACAGTCCGAAGCCTAAACCCTGGCAGGCAATTAGCAGGAACACAGCATGCTTAATGAATTAACACATTTAGGCAGCCTGACCCAACGTAGAAAAATAACCTAAATGTTCACGGTGTTTTCTACAGCCCATTGTGCACCTCGAAAAAAGGCATCGGTGGTTAATAAAAGTATGCCAGTATTCTAAGAAACCTCCCAAGGAAGTCCCCAGGTTTCCTGGTTGAGCGCACTATGGAACTATAAGGAATGTTTTTTTCTTAAAAAAAATAATAATTAAATCTACTACTGGATCCAAAGGGAAATTCAGAAGCATTCAAATACTCCGTTATAAAGCTTATAAACCTCAAGTCAGATTCTGGTTTGTTTAGACTTGGTTTCTGATGAAGAGATAAGCAGATTCCAAACCAATTTTCTACTAATTATGGGCTGACCCCCAGCCTGCTTTCCTCTGAAAAATCGAAACTGAATTTCAATAGGAGAGTAGAAGACAGCTATTTGAACTGGAAAACATGGATGCTATTGTGGTTTTGGCTTTTGCATCCCGCAAACGCAGTAGGGCTCAGTTGCCATTTATTCAGGCTGCCTTTAAAAAAGAAACTCTGTCCCCAGTGACCTCTCTGAGCACACTCCAGATGTAACTGATTTTGTGGTTACGTTACAAGCCCCACTGACACCACAAATGATTGGTGATGCACAAACCAAGCCAGAAAGGAAAAGCAAGCCAGAAGGGGAAAAACCAGGAGGTGTCTTCATTTTAGAGCAACTACTGGCTTCAAAAAGAAAAAATCAAGTAAGAACGCTCCAGGCAACCATGGGGACCTTCCAAAACCTGGAGCTGCTGAGGACAAAGCAATTAGGGATGCCTCCAGGCTGTCCTGGGTTCCATGCCCAAAACCAGTAATGCAATGCTTCCCCCTTTGTTTTACAGATGTAGCAGAGACCTTCATGGAAGGAGGCGAGGCATGCCAAGCACTCCCTCCATTAGCACCCAAATGCTGCTCCTGCACTCCCAACCACAGGACCCCAAGGTGATGGAGCAGAAGTGGCTCTTCCCTCCCTGAGCTCACGGCCATTCATCCTGCTGGAGTGACACCAACTCCAAAAAAAAAAAAAAAAGAAAGAAAAGGGTGCCCAGGGAAAGAAAACAAGCTGGGGACAAAAGCTACATCTGTATCTAAAGATAAGGGCAAGAGCAATGTCAAAGTCAATAACCTCAGAGCAGAGCCCGTCCAAGGCAGCATGCTGCTATTAAAACTTGCTGCTTGGAAACGAGTTATCCATTATTAATATTTCAAATTGCTAAATCCTTTCTAATCGTGTTTTAATATGAGGCATAGCCACATGATTTAAAAGCAAAGCTCAAGACAGTGTCAATCACTCCTGGGCATGGAGCAAAACCCACCACAGGAATACTGATGAGACCAAGTTTCTGCAGGGATGGAGAATTTGGGAGCAGCTTTCCCGGGACCTCAGCCTTCTCCAATAGGCCACATGGCTTTTCTATGCTGCAGAGCTGTCCTGAACACCACAGGTACCTTTTCTCTGAATGTGGAGCTCAGAGAAAATCTAACACGCAAGAATTAGCTCACCGAACCCGTCATGTGGACACAAGGCTGGATTTTGGAGCAAGCTCTGGGATGCACCAAGAGAACAGCTTCCTTTTTTCTTTTTGTCACAGCATTCTGCATCTTAGTGCACAGGAAGGATTTGCTTCTGCAGAAAGCCCCAGCTTTGGAGCACCAGTAACCCCAACTGAAGGTGGTGAAATGTCAGTTACTGTTGGCTGGGATTGACTTCGTTATGGAGGAGTGGCAGCCTGTATTTTTCCCTTGTAGCAGTGAAAGAGAATGCCAACGTATTCAGCTACATCTAAACACCAAACAGACCTGAAGCTCCAGCCTTATTAGATGCATTTTATACAATAATACAGATATCATGATGTACCTATGTCACTGAGGACATAGTATGTTTTAAACAACGTAAAACACAGAAAAGCAAGCTCATGACCTTCCTGGTGAATTTCTACAGAGAGGGGCTCAGAAACACTATCATTGTCCCTAAACGCCCACCATTAGCCATCACCCTCATTAACTTTCCACTCCTGCTTAATGTTGATCATTAATTGGGTCAAAGCTGTCAAGGTCAGGCTCAGAAGTAGCAGCCACCCTGCAGTCCCAATCCACACCATCCCACAATGGTGACAGAGGGCCAACGCTCCCACAGAGCAAACAAAGGTGAATCTGAGTAAACTGCCTCCCCAAAAGGCCACTTCACTGTGCCCTTTGAGCAGCAGCTTCCCCACTTCGCATTTATGCCTGTAGATCTTTACGTACACAGATCTTCTATTACAACCTCCATTGCTCTCGTGGTAAATGATTAACACAGCCAGCTTCACCTTGCCGCTCCCCTTAGTCCTGCTCAAGCATGGAGGGATGGTTTCCCCAGCACTATTCCCTGCCCTACTCACAGAGGCCGCAGCTCTAAGAGGAGCCTGAGCACTGCACTGCAGCCAGATGTTAACTGCAGGATCCTGCAGCGAAATGCCCATCATTTCCATTCATTCCACAAGCCAGAGCTATTCTGTTTTATTGCAAGCAAAGAGTGAGCAGATGGGAATGATAATACCAACACCTGAAGTAATAGCAACATTAGGGCCCCATACTGCATCCATCTGTACCCACCTCTCTTTCTGTCTCATTCACCCTCTGGGCAGTCCCACACCAAGGGAAATGCAAGCAGAGGTGGGATGGGGACCAGGGTTACCAGGAAATGTAAACAGCATCTTGATAACAAGGTAAGAGATGGAGGTGGGACAAAGATTCAATGCCAGTACCTCATGTCAGCAAAGGAGTTGGCTCTGCAGACAGCTCAAGCCCTGACATTATCAAATACAGTAATGACAGTCTTCTCTTGGCCACATTTAATGCTGCAGCGGAACCTTTCACTCTAAAAGTTTCTTTAAATTCCAGTACCAATGCATTTCCCAATAATAGTAAAGACCGCCTGCAAGAGCAGGAGAACAGCTGGTTAATAATGCCTATGATCCCAGCACTATTAGAACACTGGGGGTTAAGCTGCTTGGTTTTTTTTTTTTTGTTTTGTTTTGATGTTTTTAACCAGGTAGAAGTTGTACTACTATATGGAAAGCTGGAGTTTTGGAGAAAACAGAAGTCTATGGGGATATCAAGCCATGAGAACATGTTTCTTTCTGGTATGTGCTGCTTCTCACCAAGCTTCCCCTTGAGAAGGAGCTTTCTGGAAACACTTTAAAGATGTCACTGTTCCTCATTAAGTGGCTTTTGAGTTATTCAATGTAAATTCATATAGAAGAAGAGAGGTTTTTTGGGACTCCACCTCCTGGCACCCCTAGCCACAAAGCCCTCTCTGAGAAGGGCCACCTGAGGGGATGAAAGGAGCAGGGTTGTTTGACTGCTTCTTGTATGCATACAATAGTGAGATTGAATATTCAGCTTGGAGTTAACTGCAGTAGAAGTAAGGAGCTCGGATACTTAATTACTGCAGCACACAGACCTGGAGAGCAACACAGGCTGTTTTCCTGACTGATACACAACCAACTTCACAATAAAAAGAATTGGAGAAAAACAGGGAGAAAGACTGGGAAGTATCGGTAATTCAAATCTCTGTGCCACAAAAATCTCCCAGAGCACTCAAAGAACAGCCACAAGACACTAAACCCCCTTAAAACTAATAGGCATTGCTATACCTGGCTCACAGCCCCATTTCCACCTTCTTCCCTGGAAAACACTCTTGTGGAGCCACACAGCTCACCAGGCAGCAGCCAAATAACAACAGCACAAAGAGATATTCGTGCCTTCATCCTTCTAACCTCGAAGGGCTCAGACCTCAGCTGGTGCCAATCAGCCTAACCAAGGATGGGTGCACAGCTGCACCTGGGCACAGGTGTGTCCCTCAGGTTGTGCAAATGAGCAGCCATAGCTCACCTCCCTGCAGCTGAGCAGTGTTTGCTATTCAGACAGAACCACACAAGTCATGCTGAAAACTTCTTTGCCCACTGTTGAAAAAAAAAATGACCTTTCTCTCCAACACGGAAGAGATGGTTTATCAGAGAGTCCACAGCTCTGGGGTTCTCTGTAGTAATTAAACCACAACTTTGAATTTTCCATGCAGAAACAAAAAAGAAATTATTTCTTTTTTTCTTGAAAGCAACTGCTCGGGTGAGCGCTGATTTTACTGTGCTATTAATATGATCATAAACAAGAATAGAGTGTTCATAGGCTCAAGTGCTTCATTACTCACTTGCTGACTTGGTAAAAATCACTGTGGCATTGGTATAAAGTGCAAAATAGAACAGATCATTGTAGTCATGTTGTAAAATCATCTGGGCAGGTGACCTTTGAACAAAGGCAATTGATAGCTCCGAGGCAGCTGTACAACAACAGTAAAGATAATTATTGTCCACAAGCCACCAAACCTGTAGGAGAGCAAATACACACATGCCTGCAAACGAGTGAGCACCAAGGGGAGGGAGAAAGGTTAGTGGAGGAGAAATAAAAGTCAGTCTCTGGACTAATCTGCTAATCAGCCTTGTTTGGAGCTTTGTGGGCAGGGATGAGGTGGGTCACAGCATGTGGTGGTGGCAGCCTGGTGGGGACGCGAGAGCAGCTCCCTTGCTGGGGCGTCCCATGGATGTCACAACACCACCAGGTCAGCTGCAGCGTCCTGTTCTCCCAGCCCTTGGTTTTGAGGCCAGTCTGCTCCATTGCCATGCTGAATGTTCAAACTGCTACAGAGGCTGAGCAGGGTAGTAGGAGCAGGTCAGGGCACACAGCATGGGCTGGGACAACCCCAAGTTTCCCATGCGTTTTTTGTTCTTTCTGTCCCACAGGGCTGTGCAGGCAGTGCTGGCTTTCTGTTAGGTGCAGAAATCTGCTCCTGCCTGAGGAATGGGAGCATAAGGCTGGAAGAGACCTTGGAGAAACATGAAACTGGCCTCATGGACGATGCCGTCCAGTTGAGTGCAGGAAGGAAAAATTACACACATCCCAATTGTTTCATTTCTTGTCACCCTGCCCCGTTTTGTCAGCCACCAGGCCTCAGAGTATCCCAACGGCCTGCCGACGGTTACCAACAGGCAATAAATAAAACCGCTGGAGCCACTGGTGTCAACATCTTGGCATTGTTTGGGTCTTCTTGTTTGCCTTTAAAATAACTCTGCCCCTCAGGGTCACACAGATGAGAAAGTGAGGACCCCTTGCCTTCGCCCGCAGAAATCATTCTGTTGTGGCTCACACTGTACTGCTGGCGAATGTGAGATTTGGGAAGGTGCCCAGGAGCATTGCTCATGCTGCACCCGGGGCTCCTCCTTCCCGTGTCCCAGCAGGTCATGTTGGGACCCTACATTCCCCTGTGCCTGGAACATAAAATTGTAGCACTGATTGTTGAAAGGGACCACTAAAGATCATGTGTTCCAATTCCCCTGCAATGAACAAGGACGTCACCCATCTTCCCAACTCCCATGGGTACCGTTTGAGCTGGATTTGGGGCCAGTGTCATCCTGCTCACCTTGTAGAGACTCAGCTCTGCATTGAAATCCCTGAGGGCTACATTCAGAGTGAAGCATGCCCAAAGCTCTCACTGCAGAGTAGGAAAGGTGGCAGTGAAGCCAAGGAGGTGGTGGAGCCATGGTCTCTGGAGGTGTTCAAGAGCAGTGGAGACGTGGCACTGAGGAACACGGTTGGTGGTCATGGTGGAGTGGGCGGGGGTTGCACTTGGGGATCTTAGTGGACTTTTCCAACTTTAATGGTTCTACGACTCTACAAAGATACTAATGAAACTCTGGAGGTGCAAGAAGAAAACCTCCAAAGATAGCTCCCATCAGTGGGCTTTGCTAAAAGAATGGGCTGAACCCCCCGCCCTGTGCCCTCACATTAAGGGACCAGCTGTGGGCTCACTGCTGAGCCGTGGAGATGTTGGAGGGATTGGTCTCTTCAGTGCCTAGAGTGCCTGCTCTCCTCCATCTCAGATGAGTCACGACTTGATGCCAGATTTCACTCTCCCTGATCATCTTTAGCTGTTGTTTATAATAAAAGTCAAGCAATCCATCTCTCCTGACAAGAGGAAGAGTTGCTCCAGGAAGCCCTGGACAGGTCAACTTCTATATTAAGGAGCTATTACTTGACAGTTTCCTGGCCATAAATAGCTGTCCAGGCAGGCTGGGGGTTTTATTTAGCAATAACAAATAAAGAAGGCCTTAGACGTAACTTCACGACCTCACTCCCCCTTCATTTCCCACCCATCAGTACAGTCCCATCCTCAACCCAGCACACCCAGCAAAGCACCTCTCCCCATTGCCCACCACCCTGGTGCAGCTCCAAGCCCTATATCCTCTCATTGCCCCGCCTGGATTCCAGCCCCAAAAACCCACACTGAGCCCGTGGCTGTGCTGGTACGATCCCAAACAACCGCTCATAAGGGAACCCTGAGAAGTGAAGTGATCCCAGTGCCCCCAGCAGCACTGCAGGCATGCACTGGTGTCAACTTATGGAAATGAAGAGCAGGTTTTGTATCACTGGCCATCATCTGCTACAACACAGCCCCAAGAAATTAATTCCTGCTTGGCTTTCCATAAAAAAAAGGGGGGGTGAAATGGAACCTCTGACCCACAGGGCTGAAAGCTGAAAGCTCTTCACCTGAAACATGACCAAAGCTGATGCAAACAAAAAGTACCTCCAGCGCTGCCTCTGTTTTTCCACTCCTCAAGCTTTTCTCTGAACTTCTGGAAGACTCATTTCCGGTTTTCTAATTCTTGGAGTTGGCAATATTGAAAACCATGAGGAAATACAAAAGAAAAAGAGCATTTTGGAACTCTTTTATTATTTGGGTGGTTTTGACCATTCTTGTCATGTGGCTTGCCTAAAATAATAATAAAAAATAATCCTTGTTTGGAGCTGGGAAAGGAAGAGCGGTGTGTTTATTTCATGTCTGACTCATCAGCTCAGTGTTGGTACACTGAACACTTCAGAAGCTAACACTCTATAGAGATGTTCGTTTTTAATATAAAACAGTAAATGTTTAAAACAACTATTGCTTTTTTTTTTTTTCCTTCTCTCTGTTGTGGCCAATAAAACAGAAGGGAGGCCACACAGTTTACATTTTAATAAAATTAAGTTATTCGGTGCCACGTTATTACAGTCTTTATTGGAAAGTGGAATAAATTGCACACAGAGGAGTCATAGGAGGGAGAAATCACTGCGAATAAACATAGATTCTGGGATGCATTTATTTGCTGGTTGCATCTCAAAGGAGGATGGCTTTTTGGGGGAAAACAGGCAGCCTCAGGGAGGCCACCCTGGGTCTCCTTGGATGGGGAGGAACTCTCTGGGCACCCCATCCAGCTGGCGTCTTCCTCCCACATCCTCCAAGAGAAGCCCGTCCCGTGGTGAGCCAGGTTCTGGGCATGAGGGGTTCTAGGCGAGCGCCAGGGCACACCACGAGTCCTGCCGCAGAGGCACGCTCAGCCCTGGCTGTGGGGCCATGCTGCTGGGAGAGAAGGGGTAGTCCTCCGGCTCGAATTTGAACTCGCTGCCAGCCAGCGCTTCGTCTGACTGGCTCTGCGCCTGCCCCAAGAGGGAAGGGAGAGTTGTAGTTAGCCAGCAGGTAGTTATCATGCTTATCCTAATGCTGTAGCAGGACTCTGATAGATCATGGGCACAGTGTGTTATCCATGATGCTAATTAGAGGTGCCCAGTGTACATCCCCAGGCCAGTGAGCATGGAGAAAGCATCCCAGCTCTTGTCTGCACTTATTTATTGACAACATATATGCTTCAGACATCACTGGGCGCATGTCCGTTTTTCAAGAGCGTAGTGCAGATCTGATTTATCTGTTTTGGACAAAAAAATCTCATCCGCATGCATGACCAGCTTGAAGGGGCTCAGACCCTGCACCAAGACAGGACAGGTCACCAAATGCCCATCTGCAGGTTGATGTAGAGCCATTTTTTCCTTTAGGAAGGTGAAACACATCTCCCACCAAACAAGTCGTTGGGGTCTAAAGCATATAGATAACATATGGCCAAAGGGCCTTTTCCTGGGAGCTGTGGAGCTTTCCAGCCAGGGTTGATCCCACCGGCTCACTGGGTGGCCTCTCAATGCAATGAGCAAATTGCTTGGCCTCATCAGGGCCCCCGGGTCAGCCATTAGGGAGTGCATGGGGCACAACCCCTGTGCCTTACCTGGGACACCGACACAATGCCCTGGCCAGGATACTGCGAGGTTGTGCTGGGCTCTGACTTTAAAGTGACCGTGCTGTCTGAGTTCGTAATGGAAGAAGGGGAGTTTGTGGCCGAAGTGGTGGACCCTGCAGGATAAGGAGCACAGAGCAATGAAGGCACAGTGATTAGGTACAGATTCATCCCTAAGGAGATCTGTATTTCAATAGCTGGCATTGCACTGCATGGCACAACTCTACTGCTCTCTTTCTCCACCATCAGGGCAATGCTTTGTATTTGGCTAGCACTATGCTTTGGGGTTGGAACTAGATGATCTTTAAGGTCCCCTCAACCCTAAGCCAGTCTATGATTCTATGCTGTGAAGAACGAAGAAGGAGAACCCATTCACAGCCCAGCAGTGCCACTCCTTGTACGGCCCAGAGGGGCAGATGTTGAATGTGTCCCAGTCCCTTCAACTGGACTCCCAAACACACCATCCTCAGCCCCAATTTTTTCCTGTTGCCCACTGTAGCTCAGATCTGCTTGAACGCAATACTGTAGGGCTGGAACCTGGTGCCCACAGAGCTGGAATCCCTCCAGGATCAAGACACCAACAAGGTTTTCTACCCCACATCCTCCTCTCACTTGAGGACTATGCCTAAATGAAGATGCTAAAGCAAAAGCAATCATCAGGGAGAAAAATGACAGTACGATTTTCTACTTTGCATAATTTCCTGCAGAGCAAAGCCTGCTGAGATGAACTGTGCCCCAAACCCTTGCGATGGATGGGAGCAGCACTGTACCTGTTGAGGTTTTGCCTTTGGTAATGTTTTTCGGCTTCCTTTTCCTCGTCTGGATGCTTTCCTTTTTCATGGCCAGAGGTCTTGGTACCTTGACATTCATAAGGTTTGGAATGATTAATATTGTGTTTTACTTAGCTCCTTCCCGCACACGCATTGCTTTCCTATTTACACACTGCAGCTCATGCAATGCACCTAAAGTCCTTGTCCTTCGCTAAGTGCTATTTTTCTCTGCAACAGGCCTTGGCTGGAAGATGTATAAGGCTAACAGCTAAAGCTTTCCCACAATTTATTTTTTCCTTTATTTCCTATTTTCCTTTTCCTGATTTATTGGTGACCCTTATGAGAGGGCACTACTAAATTAAACTGACGGCCGGGACCTACACGACCCAGAGGGAGCGGTCATGGGATAAAGAGACTTGAACCTCCGTGGCAGAAGCTTGAAGAGGTCTGTATGGGGGGATGAAGACTTCTCTTGGCTGACGGACACGGTACCAATAGTTTCCACTCTCTGCAGATGAGCATTATCAGCATACTTGCCAAGTGTCCCATTTACCCCTTCACCTCATTCTGGGTAACCTCAGTAGAATGGGCTTTAACTGCACTGAGCGATGGCTGTTCAGGCTCTGCTCTAGCTGCTCCCTGCAGACCGGTGTCCCACACCCGCCAGGAGTGATCCCACAACCCAGCACACCCCAGCCCTCACCCCGTGGAGCTTCATGTACAAGCCGCAGGCGTTGCAGACGGGCTCCCCTTCGGCGTTCCTTCTCCAGAGGGTGGTGTTGGTTGTGTGGCAGTTAGTGCAACATAGGCCAGCACGTCTCGAAGAAGACTTGAAAGCAAGCAAACAAACGCATGAATGCACACATAGAAAAGGCCAACTGGAGAAGTTTCCTTTCATACAAAATTAAAATCTCCATTTACAATGATTTCCTGGAAAGCACGGAGCACGCAATGTGAAGATAGCAAAATTCAGATGAAAGAAATTGCATTCAAATGAGGTCACTCTAATTTGCAAGCGCTTTTTTCTTAAGCTCAATAATCCTGGCAGATCTCCTCCCAGTCCATTTCACAAACCTCCAACGAGTGCTGGGAGTGATCAGGATCCAGAGCGTGTATCTCAGATGGAGACAGAAGGAAGATACCTGCCAGGCTTTCAGTGCACAAACAGCCGAAACCTGCTGTTGCTTTAAGTGAACTCCACTGCTGTTTCTCTGCACTCACAACTACCACTAAAGTTAGCAACACCCCAATTAATCTCTTGTTTAAGACAACTGGAATCAATTGGCTGAGCTGAGCAGAACCGAGCTGAACTGGCCCATGAGTGGACTGGGAGAGTTATTTTCTGCACGTCTCACAGATAATCTGTTCCCTCACAGGCTGCAGAAACACCACACAAACATTAACTAATTACATATTTTGTGAGTGCTGTGATTGCTGGCTCTGCAATGTTAATATTTCCAAACGAAGAAGGGAAATATTCTGGCAGAAGCAGCAAAATCATTTCTAACAACCATACTCCAAAGCCACTGGAAAATCCACTGGTCTGTATGCAGACGTGTCAGCTTAATAGGTGTTTCATTTCAGTGTCTCTTAGTACCTCACAGGTGAACTGTTTTAATAAGAGTAAGTATCCTAGTGATCTCAGTAGCATCACGGGCTCTCTGCATTCAGGTGTGTGAATACGATATTCAGCCCGGAGAAGAATTACCCTGATTCCTCTCAAAGGCAAACGATAGGTGATGTGAGCAATAAAGAACTCCCTGTTTGTTTATCTTTCCATTACTCCCTGATATCATAAGTAATCAATATGACAAATGAGGTGGGGTGAGCAGGAATAAAAATGAAATGTTTTTACAAGGTTAGCAGTCAAAGAGAGATCAGCATTGAGTTTCAAGAGACACCAGCGACGGGCCCACACTTCGATTCAGTGGTTGCAAAGTGTTCTCAGCAACTCTTTGCAAATAATGGTATTGCTCAGAAAACAGTTTGCCTTTCAAGAAATAACGGGGCAAAAATAATAATATGCTGAGGTGAGAGCTAACAAGCTGGGCACAGAGGAGGTCTCAACAGCTTGTCTGTAATATGGGGCATGGTGTCACAGAATGATCCCGGACCTGTTATAGAGCTTATTTAAAGCCTTAGAGCCACCAAGACTGTGCCATTCACATCTGCAAGCAGGAAGGCCCTCTGCACAGGTGGCCACCCTGAGGTGCTCAGCACCCCGCTCTGCTCCCATAAGGACAAGGCCCTAAGGTACAGCTCCTGCCACAGGAGCGAGGGGGAATTTGGAGCCTGGCATGGGCTGCTGAGATCTGTCATCACCTGTGGATGGACAAAGGCCAATGCAAAGTGCTTTGGAAAGCCCCAAAATTTCTGGGCAGGCCCCTGGGGGGGAGGGAGACACTGTCCTGGTGTCACACGGTGTTGGGCTATCTGCTGAGGCATCAGTGCCTGCCTATATTTGCACCTCCTGCACAGCAGACACCATCCTCCATGGCCACACATTACAATAGAAAACCCAGAAACCCTATGAGAGTCTGTCCCTACCCCACAGCTTGCCCATTTAGCAAGAAAAAAGATAGTCAAGGCTGCTTTTGCTCACTGAAGGACGACGGTACAATACATTATTGCTGGTTTCCCAGCAGTTCCCCTAAAAGAAAGCACATTGCTGTCTGCCTCCACCCCACTGCTTTTGTACCACTCTGACCTTGTCTAGGAAGTTGTTGACTTCAACATTGTGCTCCAGTGTTTATTTATACAAATGCACCATACACTCAAACAAAAACTCTTCACGGACCTGGCTTGACAGCCAAGTGCTGTTGATAAGCTCGAGGAACCATGAGCTGGTGCCTATCACATTAACCATGTGCAAGTGCTGCTTGGACAGCCCGAAAAATTTGGATCCAGCAGGGCAGGTCCCTCCAAAGGGAGGCCCAAAGCTATAAGAGGCTTCGCTTTGCTCGCTCTTCAGAAGTACAGCATGACAGAGGGCAGCTGATGGCGACAGGAAAGTGTCTGCAGCGCACTATTCTTATACACTGAACTAGCTAAGACTCCAAGTCACTGAGGGACAGGGCCAGTGGGCATGGTGGTGATGGGTTGGTGGTTGAACTTGATGATCTTAATGCTTTTTTCTATCCTTAATGATTCTATGTTTCTAAGTCAGGATGGTGTGGGAGCTGCCGGGCACAGGACTGGGTCTGCTGCTCCCCTCCTCGTCTAAGAAATATCCTTCCTGCTGAACGCCACCGCGCTGTGTGTCTGGATACAGGCCGAAGAAAAGCAGCTGTCCCTGCTGCCATCATCACAAAAAACACCCCACAAAAATGGACTGGTTATGACAGGACGACTGCATGAGCTGCAGGCACCATCTGCAAGGTGCTCTACATGCCACGTTGCCCCTGCTGGGGACTTGCTTTGTGAAAACACAAGTTGGAATAACCACGGCACAGCGCCTGCTTGCAGAACAAAGGTCATAACGTAAAGGGCAAAAGAAACCTTTTTTCCTCCCTGTGCCTGTGTTTCATTGTTCCTCATTGCTCCTCCAGCAGCGTGTTTCACTGCAGGCAGCCATCTCCCATGGGTGCTGCAGTGACAGCCCCAGCAGTGAAATCATTTGGGGAGAAATACCCCAAGCCTGGGAAGCAGGGAGCAGCCAGGGCGGTGGCTTTGCAGAGCATGCCCAGAGCTTTCTTGTCCATCATCAGTGGGTCCTCCTGTCCTCTGCCCTGTTGCAAATGGCTCTGCAAACTGGCGGAGTAGTTCATTCCCAAGTCAGAATGGGAAGTCAAAATTACAGCCTCTTTCCTTTTCCATTCAATAAAACCCCATCAGGTATTTCAGCCTCACTGAAGTGTTTCCCCTGTTTAAGGATATCAGCTCTTTCACTTGGGCTTTATCACTGCATTGATAGCCAACATGACAAAACGGTTGGAAATGCTGTGATAATTCCCATCTCGTCCCCTCAAAACAATCTTAAACCAGAAATGTTTACTAAAAAAAATGCCTCACGGGTGCTACTGATTGCCCCGTGCCAACAGCAATGGACAAAATATTGGGTAACGGCGAGACCTGTCCCAATGCCTGAGTGGAAAAGCTGCTCAAAGAGCCCTGGAAATTCAGCCGGTGTTGTGTTTCGATGGCAGGCTCTGAAATGCAGGGTTTGAGTTTGACTTTCAATACATAGATTGTGTTTGCTCCAAAGAAATCAGCAGCGTTTCTCTGAGATTTGCAGCTCAGCAGAGACTGGAGCCTGCTGCTGGGGTTTATATGTAATGTAATTACACTAGAAGAGACCAGGAACCTTTTGGTGAGATGGGCAAATCCCATCGGCTAACATAAAATGTATCACAGAAACGCACTGATTTTGGTGAGTTGTCATTACAGAGCGATCTTCCACGGAGCCTCTGCTCGTTTCATTTTGCAAATAGAATCAACTTTCCGTGATCAAAAGCGGAATGAAGCATTTTATGCAATCCCAGATTTGTTTCTTATCTTTTCCTTGCACAGAAACTCGTCACTGTTGGGTTACTGCTAACAATTTGTTTTGCAACACACAAAATAACTGCGGGAATACACCCGAGCAACAGCAAAAGGAACTCCCAGCTGTTCCCCAGCACGGCTCAGACAAACATCCTGTTTGTAATGACTGCTTCTGATGACAGGCTCTGAAACCAAAACTGTTACCACCAAATTTAAACATCCCAAAGCGACTGCACACACAAAAGAGGAGGCTCCTTTCCTCTCTCACGATGGGTTCCCAATTGGAGGAAGCCCAACGCCGTGATATGGGGAATTAATGCTTAATGCTGCCGAGAAACTAGGAACTACCAAACCCCAAATCTTTCCTTATGAGGTTCCAGGTGTGGTAACCGTTCCCTGTCTCGCTGTCATTACAACCTGCTTGGGATCAGCCCTGCCTTTTCCAACTGCTCTGCCTGCACATCCTTATGAAGAACCAACACACAATCACTACTGTAATAGGAAAAAAGCAACAAGCCTACGCTGGGAACAGAGTCGGGAGCAGCCTGTAGAGCCCCATGCATTCCCAAACTGAAGGGACCCTTCCTGTCACCTCTCCCCCTTCTTGGTGCTGAGCTCCAACCTTTCAGGAGCGGCAATTTGGCAGCTTCCCTCCTTCTGAACTGCTCTGGCTGACATCAACAGCATTTATTCAGCGTAAGACTGAGAATCCAGCAGGCCCTCACACAGAGATCCCAACAGCACGTGCACCAGCAGCAGCCCCCTGAGCCTGCCCTCCAGCCACCCCTGGGCAGCACAGCAGTGTCCCCCTCTTACCAGCCTCTTCTGGGGTTTGAGCGGTCGGTTGATGCCGTTCATTTTGTGGTAGAGCCCGCAGGCGTTGCACAGGTAGTGCCCGGTGCCATCCTTCCTCCAGAGCGGTGTGGACATGGCCCCGCAGTTCACGCACTCCCGACCATCCCCGGGGAACTCCTCCAAATACTCTGGAAGAGAGAGCTGAGGTCAGGAGCCAGCCCCATCGCAACGTGCCACCAGCGTATGGGGCACTGCAGGGCCCTAATCCCCTGTGCCCTGCTGCTGCCCTGCGCGGGACAACCAGGAGCTTGCCTCCATCCTGCAGAGCATGGAATAAAAAATCCTTTATTCTCCCCCCACAACTTCATCTTTCAATATTTTGCTCAGAGGCAAAGTATTGGGGCTTTGTATCAACCTGCACCCCAAAAATCCCAAAAGGGCTGTGGATGCTCCTAGGATGGGAACAAACAGAGTCCAGCTGCGGTGTTATCCCTGCTTGGGCTGTAAAAATATTCCTAATTATCACCACGGTAATGACGAACCCAGAGTAAAAAGGAGCGCTTTTCCCGACTTCCATCACTGCTCTGTGCTCACCGGGGGCTCCGTGCTGTGCGGGGTCTGCATGGAGGTTCAGCACCGCCAGCCCCACGCAATGCCCAGCAGCCACGTACGGCCCTCCCGGCCCCAAATATCCCCTCAGTGGGGCTCATTCGGGCATTTCTCCTTTCCCGATGACCCCCGGAGCCGCCCGGCTCCAGCGCTCCGCTTTGCTTAGCAGCCCGGAGCAGAACGGAGCGAGCCTCCGATTTGAGATCAGTATTTTCCCACCTTTTCCTCTTCTCCCCCAACCCCCCCCCCCCCCCCCCCCCCCCGTTTAGAAATCATTTCCTTCGATCTGAGCGCTGTTTTCTTCCAAAAAAAAATACTCTCCCTCTTTCCCCCCCCGCCCCCTTCATTTTCGATGGCGTTAAAAATGATCCGTCTGAAAGAAAAAGGGAAAAAAAAAAAGGACAAAGCAAAAAATAAAAATGTGGTGGTGGTTGGGGGGGGGGGGGGGGAATAAAAAAGTTAAAAAGAGGTAATGAAAAAAAAGAAGAAAAGTAAAAGTTAAAAAAAAAAATTTAAAAAGCAAGCCATAATTCATTAACTGAAAAAAAATGTATAGTTTACGCTACTTAAGAGCGGTTTACACTATTCAAGAGCAAAAATAAACGGCACAGAGGACGGCAGTCTCTCCTCCCGGGTCCCAGAGCAGCGAACTCGAAGTGCGGGAGACATTTCCTCCCTCGGTAGGAGCGGGGCGATCCGACCCCGCACAACGCAACGGATTTTCCGAGACAAAGAGAAAATCCTAACAGCGAAGCGCTCCCGAGCATCCCCGGGTGGGAGGTAACGCCAGCGGGGAGGGGGCTGTGTCCCCGCTTCGCTTTGTTCTTGGGGTAAAGATAAGATAATTTGGATCACCGCAGTCGGGATGATAACGCGGCTGAGGTCTTGAAGTAGCTTTGAAAGGGCTTTGCGAGCCGCCGCCGGACAAGGATGCGGGAACACCCCCGGGGAGCATTGCTACAGAGAGACCCGAAAAGTGTTTGGGTCCTGCTTTAAAGGGACTCTGCGGCTTGGGTGCGGGGGAACAGTGCGGGGCTCACGGGTCAACGCATAAACCCCTCCAAAGGCCGCGGGGCGCTGCAGCTGCGGACCTGTTTGGGTGAAGGCGAATGAGGAGACCGAGAGTCTGTCCGAATATAAACTCATTTACCACAATAAATTACTTAAAAGGGTGGGAGCTATAAATCTGCCCCGCTAATTTAAACACAAGGGTAAGTATTGAAGTACAGGCACAAAGTCGATATTGTGGAGAGGAGATATCGCGGGGGGGGGGGGGGGGGTGAGGGGTGCTGGACGGCCTCTGCTCCTCTGTCCTCTCCTTTGAAACGCGTTCTTTGCCCTCCGTGTAACACAAACACACACACGCACTCACGGAACGCTTCGTTTAGGGTCAACCCCACGCTCCCTCTACCCGGACCATCCTTCCATCCCTGGGTAAAAACTTCCCGACGGGAAACAAAACCCACGGCGCGGCTCACCCCCACCAAAACACCGCGGACGGGGATGCTCCGACTCGAACCGAGAGAATCTCAACGCCCGGAGGCGGCGGAAAGGGCGACCTACCGAAGGTTGACCTGCGGCCGGGCAGGGCCGCCTGCCTCGACTGCAGGCTGTGCAGCACGCTGCTCTCAAAGTGTCCGGCCGTCCACGAAGGCGGTAGCTCGGGGGTCACGTAGGCGGGGTAGGGGCTGGAGTAGGACCCGTTAACCGAGCGCACCAAAGCGTTGCCGTACTGCTCCCGGCCCCCGCCGCCCAGCAGCAGGGGACCCTGGTAGGCACCGTCGCGCCCCGGGGGGCTGCTGCCCGGGGGACTGTGGGGGTACGAGAAACCCGACGGCGGGTGCGGGCTGCCGGCATTGAAGGCGGTGGTTTCGCCGCTGCTCTGCGCCCAGCCCGGGGGGTTGCCGAGGTGGCTCTGGTGCGGCTCGCAGCTTTGCAGGTAGGGCAGCGTCTGCAGCACGGAGGGCACTCGGGTGGTGGGCACGTAGACGGGCGAGCCGGCCGACGAGTGCAGGAAATTGCCGGAGTCGTGGGAATAAGCCGACTGGCCATGGTTGGGGGCGAGAGCCAGGCCCTGATACATGTTCCGTCTTCGGCGGCGGCGGCGGCTGCTCAGAGCCCGGCCGGCTGCGCCCCGACGTTGCCGAAGCGCTCACTCAGAGGCACCTGAGGGGCAGAGCCAAGAGTCGCGGCTGAGCGAGGCCGGAGCACCCCGCAACTCTCCCGGCCCCCGGCCCACCCCCCGCTCCCAGCCCCGTCTGCGTGAGAGCCCACGGACCCCGGCCCGGGGCCCTTCTTGCTTCCCCCTCGCGAAAGCGCCGCTTTCCTTAAAGCGGGAGCTCTAACTTATGTATACGCAGAGAGATTTCTCTCTCCTTTAAGCTTTCCTCTGGTTCTCTCCATCCCACAGGGTCGAGCGCAGAAGTCCACTGAACGAACAGCAGCGCCCGCGGCTCCGTCCCACCCGGCCCCATCCCAGCTGCTCGTGCATTTCCAAGGATCCGAAAAAAACAGATTTTTTTTTTTTTTTTTTAAACAAAAGTATTTCCCGTCTTTTTTTTTTTTTTTTGAGCTTCGGGCCTGCAGCAGGCACCGGGGCCTGGTGGAAGGGCTGGTGGAAGGGAGATGCGGTTTATGCCGGGCTCCCCGGGGCACTGGGGCCGGGGGCATTGGGGTCCCGGTGGTGTCGGGCAGCGGCCCTGGCCCAGGGGCGGCCCCGATGTCCCCCAGCCGCCAACGCAGCCTTTTTCTCGATGAAAAGAGAAACGCTACAGTGGCCTCCCCGTGCTGATGGAGCCCTCGCAGTACAGGGGGCCCTCCCCCGCCAAAAGAGCATCCCACCCCCGGGTGCCTCATCCCGTACCGGTACTCACATGGCAGCGGGCCGGGAGCAGAGCCGGGCATGGCCGGGTGGGCATGAAGCTGCGCTCAGACCATGCAGGGAAATCCCAGGAAAATCAGAATAACAATAATAATAATAAAAAATAGAATAAAGTTTGCAGGGAAAAAAAAAACAACAAAAAAACAACAAAAAAAAACCAACCACCAGATAAAAATGAAAACTACCACCACTGCCCCCAGGCCGTGCGGGGCCGGCGCTCCCTCCCCCGTTCCTCCCTCCCTCCCTTCGCCGCCGTCTCCCGTGGGTGCGTCCCCGGCTGCGCCCGGCGGGGAACTGGCGGCGGCGGCGGCGGCTCCGGCTCTTTACGGCGGGGGCCCCGGTACGGCCCGGCCCACGTGACGGCCGCCGGGATAGCCCCGGTCCCGGCGAGGATTGGGCTCCTCCCGGCAGGGGGGGTTGGGATATGTCCCTCCGGCTCCGCTCTCGGCGGGGGGGACTCGCCCTTCGGCTCTCCCCTGGAGCGGGGCCGTGGGCGCCGGGAGGACGGGGGCAGAATGCGGCCCCCGAGGACCACGCGCGTCCCCCCTTTCCTGTTGACCCCCCCTCCCACCTCCAGCCGCAGGGATGGAGGTGTCCGCCCGCCCCCGGGCTGGGGGTGGCTCCCGGCTTTATTTTTCCTGGGTTTCTCCGCTGTCCCAGCGGGAGGCGATGCCCCCGCCCGAATCCTGGTTTCTCGCAGGAACCAGCGGGGAACACACCGAGACCTTTCCGACTGGGCTGTCGGGTTGCAGAGGACGTGGCGAAGCGCTTTTCCGCTCCGAGCGAGAGCTCCCGTTCTCCTTTGCAACAAAACCCAGAATACCGGGGACGGGAGGCTCACCAGCAGGGCCCCCACCTCTCCGTGCACATCCCCAGCGGCGCGTGGTCCCGCCGTGGCAGGGGCGATGCTCGAAGCCGTGCCCGGGTCTCAGTGCGGCTCCAGTCCCTCACCGCCCCGTCGGGGCTCTACTGTCCCCATTCCCTCAGCGCTGCCCCATTCCCGGGGCTCTGCTGTTCCCTGGGGGAGCGCGGCCTCCTCCCTGCAGCTGACCGCGCAGCGGGGACCAGCAGCGGGCCGGGAAATAACAGAAGCCTTTTCTCCAGTTTTCCCCGTCGGTTCGTCCCCAGGAAGGGGCGGCAGGAGGGGAAGGAGCGCTTACATCCTCTCGTCCTCCTGACCTGGTAATTTCGTCGATTTAACTCTCCTCCGAGACAGGGCAGGGGGACCGGTCCCCACCCGCCGCCGGTATGGTCCCTTCCTTCGGAGCGAAGAAATAATTTCGTCGTTCTTAGGATTTGCTTTCGGGAACGGCTGTCGAGATCTGGCCCCGAGTCCCGTCCCCCCCACCCCCCGGCAGCCGAGCTCCGAGCGGTCAGGGGAGCCCGGCCCGGCTCCGCGGGGACCACCGCTGCGGGAAGGGTGGGAAATTTCGGCTCCAAAATAAACCGGGGCAGGAATGCCAGCTATTTCCCTCCGAATAATGCGAGGCAACCGGCTGGGGATCTGTACTTATTTCCTTGCTACTTTCGGGACAAAGCGGCCCTTTACTCCCGTCCCTCGAAACAAAATAATTGTTATAAGTATATTAAAAAAGTGCTCTAGAGAAAGTAAATAACAACGGGAAGAAACGTCTCCGCGGAAAAACAGCTCCAAACCCGCAGCGGTTGCGGCTGAATTACCGCCGGAGCTCCGTTCGTTTCGATTCTGTGGTTGGGAGCGGGTGAAGCCGTCGGGCTCGGCCATGCCCGCGGACGCGTGAGTTCCCGGGCGTTGTAATTACAAAGAGTCATTTAATGGTGATTTAGTCTTGAAAAGATCAAAAATAAAAATTAATAATAACAAAAAAGCGTGCGAACCGCCCTTCACGATAACACATGGTGTTCAAATAAACGTAGGAACACTGCAAGAAACGAGGCTCTGCTGAAATCCCGGGGCATTTTCGCTAGCCTCACGAAAAGCTGCCCGCAGACGCGTTGCCTGTGAGTGTGTTCAGCCCCATCCGATTTAGCACTTTTTCAACCCATTTTTTCCCCGCCGTGGCATCAGCTCTGCACTGCGGGGCTGCCAACCGGGGCGGCGGGTTCCGAAGTGACTCCTCCCGCTGCCGCCCCGGGCAGAACCGCGGGGACGGCGCAGGTCTGCGGGCAGGTGCTCCCGCACCGGGGCTTTCAAGCACGAACCCCGGCAGTTTACCGCAACTTTCCGCGCTTGGAACGGCTGCGTGTTGCGGGACGAGCTGGGCAAAGCCCGGAGTGCTGCCACCCGTACGGCCCCTTCCACGCGTGGCTGCAGCCTGGCCCCGGTGGGTGTTAGCCCCGCAGCCGGTAGTAAAGGTGAGGGGACGATGAGTTCGGGGGTGACCACGGGGTGGGGGTCCGCACCCGGCGCTCGGAATGCGCCTGCCTTTCTTTACGATTTGGATGGTTTTGGAGAAATTCGAGTTGCTCTCAGTGCCCGGATCAGCCCGGGAGCGCTAGGTCCTCCTTTGGACCTACCGCGGGCGATGCTTTAGGTGAGCCGGGATGGAAGGGGCAACTCGGCCGTGCCCTTGGCGGTGTGCCGCCCGCAGCCTTTACTCGGTCGGGACGCGGGATGAGGAACTGGCAAAATCCCCCTGACACTCCCTGCCCCGCCGGGGTACTCCCCAACTTGTCGGGCAGGACACGGCGCCGGCGCTTTGTGGGACTGGAGAGGGACCCTACGTGGATGCAGAGCAGAGCACGGAGTGCCGGAGCTCTCTGCATATCCCCCAGATCCCAGAGAGGTTTAGACGTGCACAAGAAACCCAGACACAAACACCGGGACAAGTGTTCCTCGGACTCCTCGGAAAGACCAGATCCCTCTCCTCCATCCCCACCCGGAGCTCATCTCTAGGACAGCTCGGTGCCACCCGACGGATCTCTGCCACCGCGGCCCATTAGACAGGCTGGGTCGGATCCGTCCCTGCTTTTCCATGCCAGTATTCTGCAAGAGATCCCCTCTGCAAGAGGCAGACACGGTGCCCCCCGTCCAGGCTGGGTCCGAGGAGGGCCGGTGCGGCTCGGCACGGCTCCCAGGGGAGGCCTGACCCCTCCAGGTGAGGCTCCCCCGGCCCGGGACAGACTGCCCGGCGCCCCAGCCCCTCGGCCCTAATCCCGCTCCGGCTGATTTGTGAGCCCTACGCGGGGGCGGACGCACGGGAACGCGCTGCGAGGTCCCGAGGGGGGCCCTTAGCCCCCTCCAACAACAAAAGAAGAAAAAGGGAAAAAAAAGAAATGGAAAGTGGAGAGGGGAGGGTAGGAACGTACCCAGTCCTGCTTCTCCTGGCAGGCGAGAGGCTAGGCGCACCCTGAGCGGGAAATCCCGAGTCCCTCTCGATCCATCGGGAGGGTGGCAATTAATTAAATACGCTCCCCTCCTCCCCCCGCCTCTCCCGGGCCGCAGTATCCTCCCCTGGGGCTCAGAAGCGGCTTGCGGCCCTCGCCCAGCTGCGAAGGGGAACCCATCGAGTGTTTGACACCCACAGCCCCCACGGGCAGTACCGGGCTTTCTGGTTCCACACCCATCTGCCAAACGAATGGCTCCGGGGCGAGGACGAACTCCTCAGAGACTGCTTCCCCCGGCTCAGGTGAGCTAAGAGAAGATGGGACCTATGGGAAGGGACCGGTAAGGTCTATGGCCCCCTGGATCAGCATCTGTGGTCCCCATCCCCTGCTCCACATCCCTCCTGCCCATTGTATCCCGATCCCCTTCCTATCCCACCTCCAAGGCCAGCGAGGGGCTGTGGGCAAAGGGTGAGCTGCTCCAGACCAGGCAAGCAGGGACAGGAGGTTTGTGCCTGCAGGAATGAAGGGTGCCAGAGGGCTGGGACTCAAAGGAGTTAAACAAACAGTGGGCTCTGCCAAAAAATATTTATCTCCTGCTATATGCATGTGGCAGTGGCTCTCTGGAAGGGGGGCATTAGTTGGGGAGGGGGGGGGGGGGTTATTTTAAATCTTTCCCACTCTTACTTTCAGCTTCAACCCTGTTTTGTTCCTTAGCCCATAAGAATTTAACTGGCATGAAAAATAAAAGCAGTCTCATAGAGCTGATGTTGGCTGCTGTCCTCTAACAGCCCTGAACACGGGGATGCTGCAGCCTCAGCTGTTCCTCCAGCCACACTCAAGTCAACAGCAGCCACAAAAATCACCCCACTTCATTTGAAATTTAGAGCAAACCAAACGCAGACAACAATTTGTGCCCAATAAAAATGGGCACCTAGGCATGAGCTTCCTACTCGTGGCCTTCGCTTGTGTGATTTTGGCCTCAACTTTATAAAATGCATTTTCCCTTACGGAAAATTTAACACTAAGTGTTGGAATCCCACAGCAGACAAGGGCAGAGGTGTGGGCTGGGGCTGCAAAGCCCACTGCTGAGAGAGGCCCAGGAGGGCTCCTTGTTTGTAGATGGGTAAATGGAGCATCCCGGAGTTATAAGAGGCAGGGGTCTCTGTGGGCTTCCACTTTATCCCAGCCCCATAAGACAAGGACATTCAGCCCAGTTCCCAACAGAGGCTCAGCACCACGGGGGGGATGAGGATCCGACCGACCTGGATCCATACAGCACATTTTTCATACAGTGAAAATGAAAACAGTTTCTCTGGATAAACTGATGATGGAAGCTAGCAGAGGAGCAGCGTGCAAAACCTCCAACACGAAACCACCTCCAGAGCCCTCCCAGCCATGTGGGTTTGCACTGCGCTCCCCACTTCATGGGCACTAAATGGGGAAAGAAGAAAAAAAAAGGGAAGAAAAAAAAAAAAGAAGAAGAAGAAGAAAAAAAAGGCTATTTTGGTATATTAACCTCCCTGTGGCCAGGTGAAAGGTTAAATTCACATGATTCATTGGCGGCTGAGAGACAGCACTTTGTTGCTAGGATTTTGGGGAATGCGGAGGGCTCCGGCGAAGGAGTCTCGCTAATCTTTAAGGGAGGGAGCCAGGCTCCTGTCTGACGGCTGCAGGCCCAGCAGCTCTGTGTTTCATTTCAGACTGTCACTCTCCTATCTCTCAGCTCACTCCCAGCTCCAGCTTGCTGCCAGATCTTGGGAACTGTTAACTCAGACAAATTTATAGATGGAAAAAGAACAGTTAGCCATTGTTCCTGGGGTGGGGGAGGGAAGGGAGCGAGGAGCTTCGGCGACCAAAGTCGTGATGTAACCTGGTCGGTGTGGCGTGGTTGGGAGAGAGTGCAATGGGTCTTCCTGTGCTGTGCAGGGAAATTGGGACTGCTATGTGAATGCTAAATATTGGGAAATAGGATGCTGGTGCCCAAGTCTATAGGAGATCTTTTTAAAGAGTTCCCATAGATGAGTGGGCTCTTCCAGTAGGACACCTTTGGGATAGGAGCTCACTTTTTTACCCCATGTCCCATGATGCCGGCTGTTCTTTCCTAAAACTCAGACTCTAATACAAGTACCAGTGTTCTCATAAGCAAAGTGCCTGGCTTTGTGGGGTGCCAAGGAGACGGGACAAGGGGGAGATCTCAAGGATTAAAAAAGAAAATTGAAATAGCAAATCCAGATTCATGATTGTTTGGGAGTGCCAGGACTCTCAGGAGGCACTACTCAATTTGGGGAACTTTGGACCCTGTAGAAGTAGAATGTATTTTCATCTACACAGGAGAACAGTGCAGACCAAGGAGTTGTGTGACATAGTGCTTTGCTCACCAGTTAGACACTGCCCCAACAGCCTTATTGGTTGAATAACTTTTCAGTATTAAATTAAAAGTCATATTTGGAAAGCAAGGGAGCACTCACTGACCCCAGTATTTGGTTTATAGATTTTGGATAGACTATGGCTCCTGAGCATGGCTCTTTTTTGGAGACATCTCTTCCACAACTGCCAGAGAGCAGACACAGCCTCAGAGAGTCTCCCAGCAGCAGGGCTGTGCTGGTGCTGCCATCCTCATGGCTCCTGTGATCCTCTTCAGCATCTGGAGCTCATCTCTGGTCCTTTGCTCACAACTTGTTTGCTCAAAAGGACATGGGGAAGGGTTTGGAGGGCTGGTAGTGGTTCTGCTTCTGCACACAGCCTCAGGCCAGGAGGAACCTACACCTCAGTGCAAGAAACCACATGGGCTTTTAGAACCACTCTGACTCCAGATCCTCAATGTTTTACTTTTGTATATGTGTACAGAGTGGATGGAGATGAGGAATTTTGGACTTTAAAAAGAAATGACAGTTTATGAAGTCTTTAGGTAATCCAGCCTCTTGAGAGCCTGGCTGTACAGAAGATGCTGCCCTCTTCCAGGGTCTGAGGAGATGCAAAAGTCTATTTTAAATCAGAATTCTGTACAGATTGAATTCTGAAGAACCAGAAGGCACGTTGGTCCTAAAGCATACTTCCCCCTTATTTTTCTTGTGAGTTTTAAGTTGCTTTGCAGTCCAATGTCAGCTGCAGTATTAATGCTCATTGCCCACTTAATGTTGTATCTGTAAGTAGAAGCATTTATTTTTCCCACTGCAGTTTTGGTGTGTAGTTGTTGACTCAAAACAGTGGCGTAGAACAGATGTGCACTTATAAATGCAGATCTGAATTCATGTCTGTAGAAACCTTCCACTGAAGTTAATGAAGATGCCCCAGGGATGAATTTGGAGCCCTGTTTGCATTTGGGGCTAATTTTCTTTTTGCACCTTTCTCTTCTTCTATTTTATGTGCTTCAAAATAATCTTCCTCGAGGAAGAAATGGCACGATGACTTCTCGTAAGCAAGGCACTGAAAGGATGTGACGAATGAACGGTTCAGCCTTTCCTATGAAGTAGAACTGAACTTAATGTTAGCTGCATTGCTTTGCCATGCTTAATTTTAATAACCCCACATCCAGTGTTTTCTCTGCCTTCACTCACCATGTTTGCCAGCTGTTCTTTCTTTTCACAACTTCTCTACCACATCTGACCTACCGTGGTTTTGGGCAGCAACCCTTCTCCTCCACCTCCCTCAAATCCCTTCACCACTTCTCTCCGCCTCTCTGGCTGCATCCCTGACCTCCCCTACCCTCATTTTTCACCCTCTGAGCAACCTCACAGCCCTCACTGCCTGCATTTTTCATCCACTTTGGCATGGAAACATGGCTCCAATTAGTTGGGAAAGTGGTGTGGAGAGGGAGAGGTGGCCATTACAGACAGAGCAGAAGCAAAGCACCTCTTGCAGTATCTGGACAACTGCTTCCGTGTTTTAGTGCTCTGGAGTTGGTGAGAAGGAAGAAAGAGGTTTTTCCTACCTCTCCAGGCTTGCAAATATAAAGTCAAAACAGAATCTGGGCCATAGCTGGTGCTGCCCAGCTGCTTTCTCCCCGCACAGTGGAAACCCTGTTGGTCCCGTGTTCATACTGGTGCACGGGGGAGTACTCGGCACTGGGGCACTTGCAATCTCCTGCTCACTCCTGAGATTGCACAGAAACACACTGAGCAAAGCCATGTGTTACGAGGAGCCACTGGAATGATTTGAAGCAAGCTGAGATATGCAGAAGCAGAAGTCCTGGCAAGACTTTATTTGGTTCCCTGTAGACGGGAAGAAAACGATGAGTGTGTATATCTCATCTGCCTGCACGCAGGCCAATCTCTAGACAGAGTTTAGCCATTGCCCAGTGTTTCCAAACCTCCAGCCCCACAGCTGGTCAACTGGGCCCTTTCCACAGCCAAATTTGGGTCCTCCCTCCAGGGCTGTAGCTGATCTGCATACAATGGGCACTGTGGGTTGAAGCTGAGGTCACCACTGAGCGTGTGTGTTTCCAAGGGCTGTTTGATCAAACAGCATTTGCAGACCAGGACAGTTATTGACAGGGCTGACAAAAGTGATGCTGCAATGATTTACAGTCCAGGTGTGTTTTCAGAGCAAGATATTTACCTGAGACCCTATCAACTGTTAAAATTTAATCCTAAGAGACCTCCTCTGGCTGTTTTTTTTACAATGTCTTCAGGGTCACAGCTCCTGGACCATTTGAAGTTTTCTTGCAAATAACCAAGAGTTTGGGAACTTCCAGGGGAAATAATATCAGATGCAGTGATTTAAAATGCTCTTTAATGGATATAAAATTGGAGAGGTGAACTGATATAGGATGCCCTTTCCCTTATCCCAGCCGTACAGTTCTCCACAATAAACCTCTCTGAATATATACACATTAGTCAGGATTATCTCCAAAAGTCCCACAGGCTAAGAATATGGATCCTGGAGACGTCAGAGGAGGATTCATTAGAGGAGATGGCAAGTGCTTGGAAATGGGAAATGCACTTTCTTATAAACACAGCCTGCACTGAGGCTGACCTCAGAACTGAGCAGCACTGGCTGGAAAGCAGAGAAGGAAAACAGTGTTCATACCATCACCACTTCTTGTAACCAACGTTGTTATTGAGGTGGATGTGACTCTCCTCCATGTTCAGATGGAGGCAACTCGCACCCTGAAGGCTGAGACTGCTGAAAAGGTAGTAACAAGTCATCCCGAATGTTCCCTTTCTCATCAGAATTCAGAATATTAGAATTTTTCAAGAAAAGGGTAGATGTGGCGCTGAGGGATGTGATCAGTGGGCATGGTGGGGTGGGGTTGGATTTGGGGATCTTAGAGGTCTTTTCCAACCTTCATGATTCTGTGATTCCATGATTCTGTGATTCTATGTCAGGTTTTGTGGCATGTGGTGGGACTCCTATCAGGGATTCCTTTCTCCTCATGCGCTCCACTTGACCAAAGCATCACACATGCCCAGTCCTGCAAAACCAAGTTTGCTATTGTGTCTAAGTCTTACCAGCCCTTTAAACTCTGTGATATCAGAACTCATGTCTGCAGGTGAGTTCTTCTGTATGAAGATTGTGGGTGAACTCTCAAGATCCCCTGTTTGTGCAAAGGCACAAAGGCATGTGGATGGTTCCCCGTCGTTATCGCCCTTCTGCTCTCATTTGCTTACTGGACAAAATGAAAGTAGCTCACTCCGAGTATGAAAGGAACTCAGCGTCAACTCCTACCTCATATCTATTAGCTGTAAATTACTTTAACATGAGTGACATCACACTTGACTCTTGGTAAAACAGTGTTAAGTTAGTGGGTAATAAAACAGCTTGACACTAATGATGGGTTCTGCGTGATAAATTACTGTCAGTGATCAGATAAGGGTTCTTGAGACTAACCTTGAACTAAATCTGTTTTGTTGCTACATCTTGTGTGCAGCGCTCCACTCCTTACCACGGGGATTAAGGGCTCAGAGCCCAATCCTGCTCTGTGCTCGGAGGCAAAGGAGTGCTTCCAGCAGCTCCCACCAGCCTTGGAGAGAGTGGGTCCGCTGCAGGAGCAGTTTCCAGCAGGGGCTGAAGTGTCTGAAGGTCTGCTACTTTATGTTAAAAAGAAAATAAAGCAACATAAAGGCATTGCACAACCCAGGGCTGGATGCTGAAAGTTACATTTTTGTGTGCTACGATGGGTTTCGTTATCAGATAAATATTTGTTGGCCATTGTAAGAGCTCGGCATTAGTCTGTCCTGCTCACCATAGATAAAGAATCGTAGGATCATTAAGGTTGGAAAAGACTGCTAAGGTCATCAGGTCCAACTGTCAGCCCCTCCCCACCGTGCCCACTAAACCGTGTCCCACAGACACTGGTATCAGTGAGGAAGTGCTCAGCAGCCTGCAGGTTCAGGCCCTCATTCAAAGACCTTGTTTTACTTGCAAAACACTGGGAGAAAGCTTTATATCCAGGAGCTGGGAGCTGGCCAAAGTCAATGTACCGCATGGGATTTTGAATATTTTTTGCATGTATTTTCTTTGGAATCTAACCAGGGTGCTGCTTAGAAAAGGCTTCACGAATTGTTTTACATTGTTATTATTACTCGAGGCTCTGTTTTCGTTTATCATTCAGGTAACGTGCTTGGGAGATATTTTTGGGTACTACTTCATGCATAAACCATTGTCTTAAAACAGTTCCCTTGGTTCAATTTCATGCCTAATCGCTGTTTATTATGGCTGGTCTAATCCTTGTGTACCTGTGCATGGTAAATGGCTTCAAGGAGCTTTCATTGTGTTAATGTGGGTACCTCATTCTTATATGATTATGGCAATGCTCATATGAAGATACGCTAATTTTAGTGCAAGCTGTAATGAATGCACCACTCTGGAAAGGGCCCTTGAGAGGATGGCTTTTGTGCAATAGAAAGAAAGGGCTGCAAGGAAACGTGCCTGGGATGTGCCTGAAGAGCAGGGATTGCTGACTCATGGGTGAGAGATGCAGCTTATTGATGCTTCCAGTGGAGTGGTCAGGACACCACTTACGCTGAAATATTAATCCAAGCCCAGTATTAATATAAGGTTAAGACTTCTTTCCAGTAAAGTTGTCCACAAAGGGTGATCTTGGAGATGGAGGTGAGGATTGAACACTGCTGTGCCTGCACACCCATGTTCTGAGCAGGTGGTACAGGAGCCAGGCTGCTGGAAGTCACAGGTGGTTCTGCAAAGTATCTCTGATGAAATGAAATGGGTTTTTTTTTTGTCGTTTTTTTTCCCATGCAGTTTTCACATTAAATCACTTTTTTTTTTTCTTTTCTCAGAATTTCCTCTCTATTCAAGACAAAGCTAATTTTTATTGTTTTTTTTTTGTTTGTTTGTTTGTTTGTTTGTTTCCTTCTATCATTTCCTATCCCATTTCCTGAGTCTCTCTTGGAAAAAAAGGAAAAGTGAAAAGAAGGAAAATATCGCTTCTCTTTGGAAGGAGGGATGTAGTCTGTGTGGGAGATGTCAAATGGAGCAGAAAAACACTGGACTTTCTCCAGAAACCCGTATCCACTTGAGCTGCAGATGCCACCAGTTTATCACAACACCTCTGCTGCATCACTGGGAGGCAGTTCAGCACCATCCCTCCATCAAAGAAGGAGTGCCCTTTTGCATCCCCACTCCTTCCTTGCCCCACCTGTGCCAATTCTGTATCAGGGTGAGAAGCCCTCAGCCCTCCCGACCCATGATGAGTTTGCTCGTGTTTGCATGGAGGATGCCCTCACCAAACACAGCGCACAGCCCATGCTGGGAGCCTGGGGGCTCACTGGGGATCTGACCCCGTGGTGATCAGGGCTTTATGGCAGATTTCCCCACTGCCAGGAGGGGAAGCAACACAACAGCAACGTTTGGGCAAGATTTGCATGCACTGTGGAATTCCTTCTTACTTCTACCCTTTGATTTGCTCAACACGGCTGGGGGCATGAGTTTTGCATCCCTGCCTCCTACAAACCAGCCCACGAATGTGTCACACATATGTTCACAGAAGTGTCCAGGCTTAAATGATTCCGCCTTCAGTGTGCCCCTTTTTTCTTTGCCTCATTCCATCAGCAGACGTAAAATAGCCCAACCAGCAGACACTACCATGATGTAGGAAAGAAACAATCCCCGGCTGACACGGCGGGCTCCAAACGGCTTATCCAACAGATGCATGAACAGGAAGTGCAATATCATGTCCAATTTCTCATACCTTATTCATGGCTGTTGTAATCGTGGAACACATGTCGCCCAGAGATACGCATTGCATAATGCTTTTGGTGAGAGTCTGCTCCAAACCATGGGGAGAGAACTCCCAAGAGGTGCAGATCTGGATGAGAAATACCCATGGGTGTACGTAAAGCAGCCCAAGCACCGAGAATGGAAACGTGCCCACATTTGCTTTGCTAATTAACCTTAGCTTTGGCTCAGAGGGACTCGTATTGGAAGGAGGAATGGGAGGAGATGGAGCAGAGCCCAAACCCTGCTTGTCTGCTTCTAGAGCTGCTTCTGTAGCCCGGCAGTGTTTTCTCCTTATCCTTTCAGACCCAGATCTCATCTTTCCTTTTACCAGCAGCATTCTGAGTCCATACGACAGTAGAAGCTCTCAGTGTCACTGCTTTTGTGAGTGACACTCCAGGATCAACCCCCAGGAGCAACTTCTGACCCATCCAGCCTAGGCTGCAGGGAGCCGCAGCCACCGGGACCCTACCCCTGCTCCCCCATGGAGCCTTTCGAAGATGGCAAAAGGATTTGTTTCTTTGGTGACCATCATGTGCTAATGCACTGTCTGGGCAGAGCAGTTTCAGTAGAAATTCACAGATTCACTGTATATCCCAAATTGGAAGGGACCCACAGTGGTCATGGAGTCCAACCCCTGGCTCCACACAGGATTACCCAAACCCAGTATCTGAGAGCTATCTCTCTGAACTCCAGCAGCTCGGGGCTGTGCTCACTACTCTGGCCAGCTGCTCCATCCCCATCGCCCTCTGGTCCAGAGCCTTTCCCTGAAATCCAGCCCAACAGGAAGGAACTGGGACTCATTTCCATGCTGGGATCCTGGGATCAAGCACTTTTGGGGCTTGGTCCTGTATCTCACTGACCTCTCCACCATCCAGTTTCAACAAAAGCCTGTTTATTAATTGAACGACTTTCTCCTCTTCCAGTTATAACATGCCTCAGAAAAAGGAAAGAAGGGACAGGGAAGTGAGGACTTCAGCCCTGTCCAGGATTCAAATAACATCTCCATCGAGAGCTGCAGGAAAGTTGAGTTTTAAAGAGACTCCACATGGATGTGTTTGTGTGGAAACACTATTTCTGCATGGCAGCACTTGTACAAGAAAAATTCAGCAAAGCTCAGTCCCATCCACCAGCTTCCAACACTAATTTGTGCAGTCGAACCCCAGTGGTGAGGTTTCCCAATAGCATTCACTGCACTTAAAAAGGTGTCCACAGATTTAATAATAATCTTCACAGAGTTTCTGCATTCTTACCCAAATTCCAGGGTTTTCCTCTAAGCTAGCTGGTCGTACTGTAAAAGTTCATCATAAATATCTGTCTTTGGTATAATAAAAGCAATGTTTATATTCCTGACAGAATGCATTTGTGAACTTACAGTCATTAGAGATGTAAACTGAAGGCAAGAAGATAACCTCTCTCCCAAATGTTCTATTTATTTCTGTAAAGTAATTTGTATGATTTATCTTATAGACTAAGGTTTATGGTTCACTTTGAACTCCAGGTTCTTAACTCAGCAATTGCCTGTTTGGGCTGAAGCATATAAGTGATGGCATGACCCAAAGTGCTAGATGAAAGGAGAAAGACAAAAACAAGGCAGGCTTCTGGGATTTTAACCATCATTTCTATATTCCATTGACATCTCTGGGTTAAATATTTTCCTTTAGAGGCCAATATGATCGTTCCGTCTGTACGCCATATCTCTCAGTGACAAGGAAAAGCACAGAACACGGGCATCTTCAATGAGGCATGCCAGGATGCATGCAGAGGGGAATTCGAGGAGGTCAAATGCTGCTTTAAGTCATGACTCCCATTTTACACATGCTCATAAGCAAGGCAGCATCTATTTTGTGATTCATAAAGGAAGCATTTGATGTGGGTTCACGTATCGCTGCTGTCCTGTGCTGGAAAGCCTCTGCAATTTTTAAAGTATCTCCTAAGCCATGTTGGCTGGAGATAGTATTTAATGTTAAATAGACACAGCCTTCCTGACTTTGCAAAGTCTCAAACAAAACAGAGAGATGTGACCTGCCCCATTCATCCAACACCAAACAGTAAAAGCTGTTAATGCAGCAGGGGAGCTGCTGTAACTCTCAGCTCTTGGGCAGCTGGATACGGGATGGATGGGGATGCAACACTTGGCAGCACCACAGCATCTGCAGAGCTCAGCTCCGTGACTGTGGGATCTTTTGGGTCAGTTTTGTGTTTACATAAGAAACGCCCCACTGTGGCATCTTGTGAGAGGAAGTGATTTACTGAGATATTTAAGGTTGGAATAGAATTATAGAATCTGAATCATTTGAGTTGGAAGGGACCCCTAAAGACCACCTGGTCCAACCCCCCTGCAACAAGCGGGGGCCCCTCCAGCTCCATCAGGTTGCTCCTTAGGACAAATATCAACCTCTTATAAAATCAGACCAAAGAAGTTTTTCATCCATCTTAACACATTAATGCAAAGGGTAGTTAAACATGACTCATCTTCCAGCTTACCTGCTGTTGCCATCAGAAAGGACAAACCAATATTTCCATCCTTTAACCTAGCAAAAGATACTGGAGATTCAAGAGTATGCCATGATATGCTTAATTTTTCATTAAATAGGTGAGAAAACCTGGAATAAGAACAAAATTACCCCTTATTCCTACACTTGGCTGGAGGATGGCATTTATATGCCGAAGGAAAGTTGAAGTATTCAGATTTTTTTTGTTAAACTAGAGTTAAAAAGTCAACCCTTCTCCAAAACAGTGCTCATTAACAGGAAATTTTGAATGTTTTCCATTGAGGAGCATCTGAGAATAGAATGACAGAAAAAAAAAAAAATGAATCCATTTAGGAATAAAATTAAAAGCTTTGAATGCACCAGAATAAAACTCAGAAAGGCAAATTATTCACTTTGTTACATTCCTGCTGAGGACCTCCATGGCAAGAGGGTATCTCTGTATTTTCAAGACGCTAAAGAACAAGCATAGATGACTTTAGGCAGATTATCTTTTGGGCGGGGGGAGGGGAGGGGGGGAAGAATTTTTAGTAGTTCAGAGCAGTTTCAACAGAGCACAGCAGGTTGGCTTTGAAATAGGTAAATGCGGGAGCTGTAGGTGAAAGGTGATGATGTGGCGCATGGTAGAGCCACCAATGACAGTGGGATAGTGGCAGCGCCATCGTTTCCTCTGCTTTGTGATTTTCAGTCAGCACCAATGCTTCTCAGTTACTGGAGCCTAAATTGTGTCCTTCTGCTGCCTGGCATGGCTGAGTGCTGTTCCAGAGGGTGAGGGGGATTGCTGTGCTGAACGTAGCTATATTTTGGTGCATTTAGTTATCAATAGGTGGGATTCAGTCCAGTGTTGGATGTGAAAAATCCGTATCTTATCTGGCCTCTGCCAGGTCAACATTACTCACAATTCAGACACCATTTACCCTGCAAGGCTGAGACCCGTGTGATGCCTGGCTCTGACCAGTACTATTATTCACTTACTCTTGAGAACACTATAATTAATCAGAAAAACATGTTAACACCCTGTCTTCTCTCCCCTGCCTCCATCAGAAATCCCCACCAGCCACCCAGCTTCTGAAAACCACCGGCTTAAGCCCTTACTGAAGTTAATGGGAAAAAGCTCAGCAGGAATTCATCATGCTTGGGGTCAGCCTTCTGCTTTCACTTCTAAGGCAGGCAGAAAGCCTGGGGAATGGGAGCCGGGGCAAGGCCCTGCCAGCTGCATGCGCCTGGTGCTCTTGGGAGCCATCCCACACCTCACTGTGCTGAAACAGAAACTACTCTGCCTTGGTTTTGGTGGAGTTGGAGTTGGATAGAACAATAAAATTTATGGACAGAGGATAGAAATCTCTTGATTTTTGCAAGGGTGAAAATTCCCTTTTTTCAGTGCTAGGTATAACCTGGGGATGCCAGATAATATTCCAAGTGATGCACCGTGCTGAATAATGCATCGTGCTTAGAATTTTCATCCTCTCAGAGCATCATTTGGCAATTAACACAGCCAAAAAAAGATACCTGGCCCTGGGATCATTTTTTATCAAAATTTCATCAGGGCTATGAGGAAAACCACCCCGATGCAGAGGTTGCTGAGGTGCTGTCCTGCTCTGGCTTCCTCTTGCATGCATTTAACACATGGAAAATCAGCAGCAATAGTTGGCCCCAGCGCCGGGCTCTTTGGAGCCTGTGCTGGAGCACAGGGCAGGAGCAGCTCTCACAATAGGCCATCTGTTTCCCTCTGTTTTTATTCCCAGATTGGATCAGCTGGGGTAAAGAAAAATACAGACACCGGGAGCAGTGGCACTCAGCCCAGGGTTGGGCACTGCGGTGCTCTGAGCTGCTCCGGGACATTATAGCAGCAGGTTCTAAAAGTGCAGCTTATCCCAGATGGGCAAGGAGCCAGAAATCCCCCTAAAAGCTGGTGTTAAGCGTGTGATCCAACACTTCATTTTGTTAAGCCTTGAGCACATAAATAGGCTCAGGCTGCAAGGTGCACAGGGGTAAATGCCTGCAGGATGCACAGCCCTGCATGCAGCCAAGGAGAAGAAGCATCCTGGGCATTAGCAGAGCCTTGCCCTGCCCTGGGTCAGGTGTGGAGCTGTGCCTCAATCTGGCAGGGCAAGCACCGCTTCTGAGCAGGGCAGGAACTTCTCGTTGTGCATCACAGCGTTTTGGAAAATAGAACCAGTTCTGCAACGTCCTGTGAGAGAACTGCACAACGGCTCCTGGAGCAGAGGAAAGGAAAAAGAAACCCAACACTTGCTGCATGACTTGGGGCAGTGTCATAAGAACTGCCATGGGTACGAAAGGCTAATACTGCACATCAGAAATATCTCTTTTATAAAACCATATAGGAGTTTTGCACTAAAAATAAGCCCTGCATCTCTGAGCTGTGCCACGGGAAAACCTCTGGTCTTGGGCTGTAAACATGATAGGCACCCTGTAAACAAATAATAGCAATATCTCCTTCCTGGCAGTTATACCTGTAGAAGTACAACAGGGAAAAGGAGCTCCTGCAGAGGAGGGTGAGGAAGCATGAAGGCATTATAAACCTGCACAAAGAAGGCAGGAGGGGAGACATGAGTGAATGCAGAGCATCTTCTCATTAAGATCAGACATGGATTATTTAAATATGTATTTTTAATGTGAGTGCATTAAATATTTCAATTTTTAATTGAAAATATATCATTGAGTGACAGTACAATAAAAGGGTTCATATAAATGAAGTTGCTGAGGGCAGGAACACATTTAGTACAACTTAATATATATAGTAGAAACAGTAATGCTTGTTAATAGCACAGGAAGATTTGCAGGAATACTATTTAGGGGCAGTAAGGTTATTCATTTCAGAGCTTTTTCATGTCAAACTCCTTCAGAAAAATGACACTCTTTCACTCCAGCTCCTTTACCATGCATGCATTTTTTTTCCCCAACAAATAATCTCATTCATGTTTTCAGAAATGCCTTTTTTCCTTTAAGTGCTTCAAACAAACTTTTACAAATAACACCTCATTGCAGCCCTTATTGCTCTGATAAATCACTGAAACAACACTCGAAAATATTAGAATCAGTTGACTCAAGGAGTTTAACATTTTGAATTGAGATAAGAACTGAAAACTCTCTGAAAGGCAACAATTATTTTGAGTACAAGAGGGAAGAAAAAACCAACAATGGAGATCTGAAAAGGGAATTTAAAGTTAATGGAAACACTACTTGAAATATTTACCTTGTCACCCTACTGTATTTTCGCTACTAGATTAGTCTTATGACCACATACACACCAGCCTCCCTGGCTCATGAACCTTTCCAGTGCTTATCTCCTCCAGCAGCCCCACGTCCTTGGGTCGGGCAGTGCACCCTGGGGAGAGGTTGGGGCTGCGTGCTGGCTCCAGGGGAAGCCTCTGTTGATGGTGTTTCTGCCCAGTCGAGCACTGGGCAGATGGAGGCTGTTCTTTGGATGGCGCTCTATAGGAAATGCAAAAGCTTCTGTTTGCTCCTGTCTTGGATCAGTCCTCAAAACAATTTGTTGGAGGCATCTATTGGTATGTTACAGGCCAAGGGTGGTGGGCACCCACCAGACATTCTTCTCCATGGAAACCCAGCTTGATACCATTTCCTTGCAGCTGAGGTGCCTGAAACCATCCACTTTTCTGCCCTGTTTTTCATAAATGGGATTCCAGCACCTCAGTGTGTTTTAAAAACTTTCCAAACACTTAATTTATCCTTAGGATCATGCAGGAACAATCAGTCCCTGGAGCATCTGGTTCCTTTTGATTTCTCGTCTTCTACCCTAGTCTGGAAACCTGCTGGGGAGCCAGAAGGAGACACATACAATACTGAGCAAATTCACTTGGATGGCTTATTTGGTAAAAACCATCTCCTAAATGCATCCTGCTGTTAGAGGCAAGAGCTGAGCTGGGAGTTAGAGAAGACAGGGAAGGAGATGGTCCACCAGCATGGTGGGTGGGAGGAGAGGGAGGTGTAGAGAAGGAACTCAGAGAAGTGGTTTAGTGGGCGTGGTGGTGATGAGTCAACTGTTGGACTTAATGATCTTAAAGATCGTTTCCAACCTTACTGATTCTATGACTCTATGAACACGGGGCAGTGAAGGCACCTGAGGCTGAAGATCGTGGCTGGTTGTTTGTGTGTGGACAAGGGAGCAGAGGAAAGGTGAGCATGGAGGGAAAGGCAGGGGCATACAGAGAGAGGGAGGAAGAGGAAGTGGTAGGGGGTTTTCCGTTGCAATCCAGGCGCATATGCTGGGGGCAAAGTCTTAATTGTAGCACTGGAGTTTCAACGAAAGGGGCCAGGTCTGCTCCTGCTGGGTGAACCCAGGCGACTTCTCTGCAACAGTTGCAAAGAAGGCTCTGTGTTATAGCATCTTTTTAGATTTACCTGGGCTTGCTTGTGGGATAACTGAGAAAAAGACCATCAGGAGTATGAAAGGAATATCCATGCACAAGCATTATTCTGAAGTTCATAGAATTCATAAATTGTTCACAAATTCGTAGCAACAAAGAATCATAGCCTTGTTTGAGTAGGAATGGACCCTCGAAGGTTGTTTGGTCCAACTCCCTGCAATGAGCAGAGAGACCTCAGCTCCACCAGAGCTCAAAGCCCCATCCAGCCTGACCATGAATGTCTTCAGGAACGGGGGCACCCATCACCTCTCTGGGCAACCTGTGCCAGTGCTTCACCACCCACATCATAAAAAAAACTTCTTTCTTATATCCAATCAAAATCTCTCCTCTTTTAGCTAAATTCACCCCAAAGTTTATGTGGGAAGGATGTCAGAGAAAAAAATAAATAAATCCATATTGTGACTGCGAGATGCAGACTTTCTATCTCAGGGAGGTGGAAATAGCTTTTAAAATCAAGGTCCAGAAGCAGCCCCTCAGCCCTGCCATGCAGCTGCAGCGTTGGAGCTGCCCTGTGAGTTGTCCCTGCCCGGGCAGGCTGCACCAACCTAACACATCTGAAGGTTCAAAAGCAAAAGTCCCATCCACGCCCTTTGGCTTAGGGGCTTTCACCCCATTTTCTTGGAATGATGACCTCTGTGAAATGGCTCCCATCCACGACGTGGCAGTAAAATAAATAAATGCGTAAATCGGCAGGGCACACTTCAGACTTTGAACCGCAGAGAAGGGGGAGCCCGGTGTTTTCACAAGCTCACAATTAAGCTCTAGCCCTTTGTAAACTTTTACTGTATTGCCATGGACGTGGCAGAAGCAAACAGTCAGCAATTACAGGCACCAGGAGGCTGCGGCCGCCCGGGGCCGTGCATGGCACCGCCAGTTACGGGGCCGGTGACTCACGGCCCCACCGCCCATAAACCCTCTGCTCGCACGAACGGGGCCACCTCCAAGGAGCTCGGAGCGGCTCCGGGATGATGCCGCTGCTCCGGGGCTGCCTTATTGACCGCTGCAATCCGGCGCAGATCAAAGAGGGTCTGAGAGCGTCTTCCTAATGCCGCGTGAACTGCGCTGACCTTTCCCTCTGGAACCTCTGTTAACTCCTGCCCATTACTCATTGTAAACAAAAGGGAGATCCAAAGGGTTCCCAATGGCCAAGACGGATGGGAAATGTTAGGAAGCTGGTGAAGGATGCTCAGGCAGTTGACATGATTTAGGGAAAGGCTGGAATTCAGCCTCAGCGCGAGCTGCGATGGTCACAACTCTTGTAGAAATGGCTCTGGAAAGCCATGAGGCTGAACTCCAGAGAGGCTCTTTGTGAACTTTATAACTCGGCCGTGGGTCAGACAGGGAGGATGAGGCACCACACCAAGCACAGGTCGGGCCATGTGTGGTTTGTGGCCATGTGGGACAACATCGTCCGATCCTGATCCTGCTAGGGGGACCTTGAACTCTGCTGGGAGCACTGAACTCTGCTCAGCTCCCAGCACAATCCCTGTGCTGCTGCATGGATCTCTGGCATCGCAGCTGATCCTCTCCTTTCATATCTTATCCTCTGTGGGAAGCACTCTGCTATACCTCACATTCTCTTCCTACTGGACAGACCCTGTGCATGGGCTTGAAGCTATGCTAAGCCCCATCACGGTTAATTACACTTGTCGTAAAACTGCCTTTTTTCTTACAGTGCATCAGAAACACCTGGTTCCCACAGAAGGCCCCATAAAGAAGGGGAGAGAGCTGTAAAGCTACAGTCAAGGAGGACAGTCCTAACTATCCACTAACACTGTGCTCCATGCATGGTTTCTCGTTCTATTTGTGTAAAAACCTCTGCAGCAATTTCACCCTCTTTTTCAGGGAGTGTGCTGGCACAGGAAGAAGCCCAGAGTGGTTTGGAGAGGAAGGCATGGCACACGTGCTGTGCAGCAGTGAGAGGAAGGGGAAAGGCTGCCTACGTGTCTGTGGGCAGATATTGTACCTCCTTATTCTTCTCAACCCCTTCACTGCAGTGCAGGGATGTTGTGGCTCAGGACATCTCCCCCCAGTGCTGACTCAAACCAGAATCCTTTTCCCCTGGTCTTAAACCCTCACCAATCCTTTATCTCCCCTGGGCTGGAAACAAAGGCTCAGGCTGCAGCATGGCACTGTGGTGTGGATTCCTGCCCCAATAGCATGTGATTACATCGAGTTCCTCTTGCCCATGCCCAGGCATGCTGCCTCTGCCTGCACCCAGCAGGCAGGGATTGGGAATTCTGCCTGCACTGCCCAAGGATCCTACTGCAGACCCACAGGAAAGGGCTTTTAAGATGCTTCTGTCCAGGTGGCTTTAGGAATGTGAGCATGGATGCCCTGGGATTTTGCCTTTTGGGGCTTCAGGGTGATGTGGAGGTGTGATTTGCAGTTCGCTGTCATGAGCTGCGGTTTGTGGGTCTATGCTGTGGGTGGGAGACACAATGTGTGTGCAGAGCCTAGGCAATTTGAATGCATCTTTCTGTTGTGTTTATTTTTATTTATTTTTTTTTTTAATGGAGTTGCAAAATGGGATGGAGAAGAAGAAGAAGCTGTCCCAACACAGCAATGTTTATGGCCAGTTCAGTGCTTTAACCAAGCCTTCTAAGCCATGCAGTGACATTTACACGGACAAAATAAAACCACTTCTGGAGTTTGACCAAAACAGGGATGAAACACACAAGCATGGAAAGCACAGGGTCAGTTTCACCCGGGTGAGCCCCAGTTTTTCAGGACAGGAGGGTCAGCCCTCTCCCAGGAGCATGTGCCAGGCACACAGTGACCTCTGCTGTCCCCTCCCCAGACATCCCCAGCCATCATGTGAGCAGCCACGCATTTTATGGGCAATGTGAGCCATGATTATTGGCTGTGAGATGCTGTATTAATCGCACTGCAAGTGTAGCTGTGCTGGGGTTTCCCGCCCGCTCGTCCCAGCCATTCTTTAGTGCCATCTTCAGGCAAAGCTTCAATATTGCTGAGATCAAAGAGCCCAGGTCCAGCAATGACGTGCTGGAGCCCGGTGGATAGGTAGCTTGGCCAAGGTCTAAGGGATATGTCAAGCTGAAGGGAGCAGAAAGGGCTCTGTGCTGCCTCTCCCATTCAGCTGGGTGGGATGCGCTGATGATGGAGAGATGGGCACGATGCATCCCAGTGTGAGCACTGAGAATGCAAGCCCTGACATCCCGTGCTTCGCTTTCCTTGGGCTGCTCCCAGCAATATTCACCAGTGTGCATGACCCAGCCAGACTGGGCTGATTCTCACTCCCCGGGCATCTCCAAGCCTGTGGAGCAGCACAAGTTGTCTGGTGGCTGCCATGTGTGCAACCTGGCACACAGATGCTGGGAACAGCTCATCTGCTATGGAAGAAAGAAACAAATGGAGTCAAAGATCCCACCTGGAACTGGAGCTCCAGCACCTTCTAGGGCTCTCCCCAATGCAGCCAGGGCACTGGCATGCTTGTGTCTGAAAGCTGAAGTTCCTGTCACCTTTAGCTTTGCCAGCACAGGGTTGCAGAATGAGAAAGGCTTCAGCTGTGCCTGCCTGCACACATCTGGCATAGACATGGAAGCAATCCTGCAGACTGTGGCTCATGCTCCTCTTCCGCTCGGGGATTTTTCAAAGACCAGGCTTCCTACAGCTGATTTACAGCACTTCTTAGAGCAAAGGGGCGATTCCAGAGAAGCCACCAATTATGTTGATGAAGAGCCTGACAGTAAATAGTGTCTTTTCTCCCTCTAAAATAAAAAGACGCAGAGAGAATTCAGCGTCTTCCCAACATCAAAGCTAATAGAAGTGAAGTGAGACTCTGACCTTTAACAGCCTGCCTGTTAGCGTGGATTATATCATGTCAGCAGCCATCTGCAATATAAACTATACCTGGCTTTGATGAGACCTCTTATAGACCTTTAAATGGATGGAAATACTGCAAGGCTTTCTGCAGAGAGGAAACCACACAAACAGTGAGGCATTAGCCAGGCAGCACTTGGGATGAAGGCATTTGCCAGAGCTTGCTGGGTCACAGGCACCAAGGATGCTCAGGGAAATGTGGCCCAGGTAAAGCACCATGTGGATATGCTGCATTTGAGGTGAAGATAGATTCTGGGATCCTGAAGAGGCTTTTCCAATAGCAGGAGCAGTTTGTGTCCCTGCTCTCGTCTCAGTGTCTCTGTGGAGATGTCAGGAGCTTTGGTTTCTCAATTGTTTGGACAAAGACATCCATCTGGGCCTCCATCCCTGCTTTTGTTGTCTTTCTGTTTTTCCCATGCTGAATGCAATCCCTTGCATGCTACAGGGGGGACACCTCCCCCTGTGACACAGTGCTCTTCTTCCTTCAGAGTCCTCTTGGGTTCAGGTTCCTATGGTGGTTAGCCAAGCTAGCAACCTTATAGGTTTCCAATTTTACTGGCTTTCGCCTTCATCTGAAAGCCAGGGAAGAACAAAATATAAAATCACCATGCTAAATATAGCAGGAGCTACTTCCAGTAACATATTAGCCTAAATGTCCAATAATTAAAGCTGAACACGAGCAGAAAGTCTGTGGGAAGCCCATGCAATGCCCCTGTGAATACTAAGTGCTGTCATTAGGAGCACTGCATCACGTCAGATGCTGGTGGCCCTGAATGACAATGACATCGTTCCAGAACAGCAGCAGGAATTGATCCCATGCAAACATATGTGGGAAGTCTCACTGGCACAGGGAGGGCACTGGAAAATGCAGGTGAGATGTAACTGTTTGAAATACGAGGGGGCTGAAGGGAAACCCTAGGTGGCCAACAGCCAAGTGGTCCAACCCCAGCACCTTTGGTTAATGGAAAGTGCAGCACCGACTGATTTGTGATCCTGACAGTGCAGGGCAGTACTGGAGCATCTCAGCACGGTGAGATGTGTAGAAAACCATTTCTGCACTGAAGAATTGGTGTAGATAAGGGCAGAGTGGGACCGAGATCGTTGACCTGGTGACGGAAGGTTCCTTGGAAGCAGCTCAGTGTGGTGATGGGTGACAGACATGGCACTGCAAAGAGGACCCAGAAATGTTAGGCCTGATGGAGCCACAAAGCCACTGATCTAATTTCTTAATGTGTCAAAACATCTCACCTAATTCTCAGGGCACTTATCCCTAGGATAAGGAAATTTTCTTAACCATGTCAGGAAGAAAAGAAAAACGGAGGAGGGAAAAAAAGTCATCATTACACTGACACCTGGAGATAACTTTTACAGCCAAGCACTGGGTGGGGTAACACAGCTCCTAAACAAAGCTGATTTATTAGGAAAACTCACCCGTTTACAGTCTGTAAGTTAAGGGTTCAGGGTTCTGTGCACAGTGATGTTTCAGCTATCAAGGAATATGGTGATCATGCTTTATGGAAATGTCTGAGACTTCCTCTCTGCAGGGCCCTGGCCGTTTGTGTTTTGAAATACACAATGCTTTTGCTTCTCGAAGTCCTACACATTGAGCCATAAAGACAAACATGAGTGATCTTGTATCTTCTGGGGCTTTATGGCGTTATAAAATATGTTTTATGTTCCAATCAGCAGCAACAATTTATGAACAGAGAGGCTCGAAAAGATATAACATCAGACTATGTATTTTAATATAGTTTGAGAGAACTGTAATGCCTTGAATGACATTTGCTCTCAGCACACATGGAAAATGAATAGTAATGCAGCGGGGATTGATGGTTTATTTCATCAGCAAGGGTCTTCTGTGAGCAGTGTTTTATGAGCATTATAGACAATAACGAGTTGGCTCAAGGAGGACGATTTATCGGCCATGTGGCCACCTTCTCCTGGAGCACTAACATTACCTTAGTGCCTTGTTTGGGAAATTTGTTAGCATCAATTCCAAGAGGTTTCTTTTTTCTGTTGTTTTCCCCCCCCCCCCCCCTCCCTGTTAATATTAAAATTAAAGCCAGAGGTAGAAGCCAGGCATTTTTATTAATGTTTCATTTTATTTACACAATGTATCAATTATAAGAATGTATTATGAAGTAACACCAAAATGATCTATTTTATATGCAAATCCTCCAGGGAAGGAAAATAAACCTGCTCAGAAGTGGAGGTAACACAGGCATCAGACAAGAGTTAGAGTACGCTCTTTGTTGAGTACTGGTCATGTTTAAGCATCCTGCTTTTAAGATTACACTGAGTATTTATTGCCACTGCTGGATTTCTGTGAGTTCAGCATGTTTTGGTAAATCACCCTCAAAGCTTCTGCTGTAATTCAGCCTTGGTTAAGCATCACTGCAAAGCATGATATGCAAAAGGGTGCTGGGGCTGGCAGCAGCTCTGCTAGCCAAAAGGAGCTGTTGGGCTGTAGCACCCAAGCTGTACTCCTGCTCTACCCCCAGGCTGTGGGATGCTCACCACCAGCGCATTTAAAACCCCAGCGTGAGCCCCCATTCCCCTTGAGGTGTGTATGCTTCACACAGTCATAGAACTATAGAATCATGGAGGTTGAAAAAGACCACTAAGATGATCAAATCCAACTGTCAGCCCATCACCCATGCTCACTACACCACGTTGCATTCCTTCACACACACCTTCTTGCACCTCCTGATTTATTTTGACTCCAAGAGTTTTACTAATGCTGTTGACTCTCCCATACTTGTGTCTGTGGCCCTCCACAGTAATTAAGCATTAAGTGATATCTGCTCATTGCAAAGCAGAAGAGAGCGTTATTAGCAAGCAGAAAGAAGCTGTGCTGATTTAGAAGACACAGTTCACCTGGTAATTTCTGTGCCACCTTAAAAACCACAGCAAAGTGATCTCTGGAAGGTAATAAACAAGATGCAAAATCACCATAATAGCATAAATCATTGCAAACTCACTTGGTGTTAATAATGATTGTGCCATGGATCCAGCCGAGGGAATTGGTTTGCAGTATGGTATCAGTGCACCATTATCTTAATGTAAAGGGGAAAATGGGATTCTTTAATGTATGTGTGGGATTCTATTAAGCTCTCTGTGGAGAGAGATGGGAGTGCCTGGGTGTACCTTGCAGTGATGACATCAGCTGAGGGTGATCAGTTTTTCCTCTCACCTGAACCCCTCCTCAAACCAAAGCAGGAGAAGTTGAATCACACAAAACAACGATGAGCATCAACCTTTTCATTTCAGAGTGGGCAGGCAGGGAAAGCTTGATGGGCACCTCAAGACTCAGTTGCATCCCTTCTGTTGTCCATGCAAACAGAGCATCCCCAGGTGTCACGCAGTTAGGAGCAGAGGTGGATTCTACCTTTCTGGCTGCTCTGCAGTGAGTTATGTGTTAGCATTACACACAGCCATTCATTAGAGATTTTCCAGCTGCTTTTTGCCTAAACGTTTGCACAACATCCTCAGCATGTTACATTCCATAGGTTATTTTATCCCTACCAGTTATGGATCAGCCCTAGAAGTGTTTTAGAAAGAAAATATGCTTTGCTGCAGTCGGACATTTCATTCAATCCAAAACCACAAGGAACTTAAGGCTGGTTGGAAATATAAAGGAGGTCAGTGTTCAGAGAGGGACTGGAAACCAGTTATGTCAAATTTTGGCTGGGCCCAGTGGCTGTGACAGTCACTGAGGACAGATGCAGGCAGAGCAGAGATGAGCTCATTTCTGCAATTTTCAGCCTCTCCTACTCCTGTAGAATCAGTAAGGAAAACAATTCTTTTTTATTCTTGCTGCTTATTTTTCCCTTCCAGTGGCACAAGCCAACTCTTCGGCCATCCCCCTAACATTAAAGGATGAGTAAATTCCGCTGTCAGTCCAGGAATACTTCCTAAGGGGCACTGTGGCCTCACAACCAACGTCACTTTTCCCCCCAGCAGTGTCTGCCCAAATAGTGATAGGAATTGTAGCCAGAGTTATGGGAAGACTGCTTCGTTTTGTAGAAGTGTTGTTTCTATCTTAAAGTCAACATTTCAAACCTGCACTGAAGTTCTGAAATTCTGCCCAGTAGTGACAAAACAAACTCATAAATGGCTGAAAAATTCTGTGGATGTCTCTCAGCTATCCCAGAGCCTTCCTCTGAAGCCTCCTGAACTTGGGAACTTTGAAGTGACACCAAATTAAATCTCATGCAAACCAACATACCCATCAACCAACAGCCCTGGGTGAACCAGAGCTCAGTGAGGAGCTGAAACCACCACTTCTTTGCCTTAACACAGCAGTGTTGATCCCCCTCAGCAGTGGTTCTGGTACCAGTGGGCACTGGAGGAGTTTGCCATCTGAAGCCAGCTGCAAATCTGCTCTAAGTGATTTTTGTTATTACAGATCCTTAATCCAACGAGTTAAAGCTGTGCAGACCAGAACAGTTCTGCTCTTCAGGCTGCAGCTGCAGTCATCCCCCTCATCTCAGTGTTTTAAATAAATCCTTATGTGGGTATCTTAAAGAGCTGGGCTAACTCCCCGCAGCATTAATGGGTGTTAAGTGGTGTGCTGAGATAAGAATACATCCCATTGTTAAGAATGACTGATAGAGCTCAGGGGTCAAGTGAAATTGTACTTATCTGCTGGCAATTCCAGCTTTTTTTTTTTCTTCCTGTGTTTGCTGTCTAGAATTTTCTTCTGAGGGGAAAAAAAAGAAAGAAAGAAAGAAAAAGGAAAGTATAAGGCAGCCCCGATTTTAATCAAGAATCAAGCAAAACATTCTCCAGGGGCTATCAGCAGATAAAAGACAGATACAGCACTTCTGCTGGAAAAGCCAGGGGATACCTTCTCTGCATGATGAAACTCATGGGACCACCGAATTATCACAAATTACTGGGACGTCAGAACTCCCTTCATGAAGGCAGTGGTGCAGGAAAAGTCCCTTTCCACTAAATGACGAGCAGACAGCTGTCTGCTACTTTCTGTAATGAACAGAAGCTGGTACCTGGAACTGCAGGCTTCTGCCTGGTGGGTAAAATTTCACCTTGGGAATGAATACTCAAAGTTATTCTTTTTTTTTTTTTTTTTTTTCTTTTTTCTTTTCTTTTTTTTTTTTTTTTCCCAGCTGTAGCAGCCCGGTGTGTTTTGGATTTAACTGGATGGGAGAAGTCCCCCAGCTCTGGAACAGACTCTGTGTTCTTGGCAGGGCAGAGTCCACTCTCGCTACCTGGGACACTCGCCCAGGATTTGATTAAAAGGTTGTTGTAACCAGGAGAAATGAGGATCTGATGTACTGGGATGGGACCCAGCACATCCATTTCCCAGGGCCAGCTTGCTGGGCAAGAAGCACTCCATCTGGCCCCAAAGTGATGACCAGCAGCAACTGCTCAGCATCAGATACCTCAGTCTCTTGGTGCCCTTGGGTCCCACTATGACCCTAACACAGAGCAGCAGGATGCACAGAGCACTCTTAGGTTCAACCAAACCACTTTTCCCCAAGCAGTTGGGGCTGAGCTTTCTACCAGCCTGCAGTATCACTGTGCTTTCACACACTGGGTTTTGGTGCAGGATTTGGCCTTCTGCTTGGAGAAACCAGGAGGCAGCAATGGCGATGGGCTGGGAGCACGTGCCCATGTTAGGGAGTGCCTTGGCAGTAAGGCGATGTTAAAAGAAAGGGTGTGATGGAAGAAATGCTCTTTAAAAGCCAATACTCAACCCGGTGATGGGCTGTCTGTCAGACCTCCTCTTGGGCAGGGCTGGGCTCCCCTCCCTGTATTTCTCTATCTCCCTCTGGTCACCACACCAGAAGTTTCCATAGTTCTCACCATGACTTTTAACACAAATGGAGAGTTGAGAGTTATTTGGTCTGAGCACAGAAATAAGAGTACATATTCTCTTTCCTTCTGATTAATAGTTCCAGTCAGCATCAGCTAACTTATTCCTATTGACAGATCTATGAAATACTTGCAGAATCAACAGCTATAAAATGTATGGCCATGCACTGGCACCATAAAGCCGTAACGCTCGTGTCTATTGCAATCAAGGCTTTTAAAACCTAATTACTTCTGGGTGACATCAGTCATATATTTTCATGTGAAATTACAGTGGCATGCAAGTGCCCAGCAAAATAAAAGAAAACAAATGATGTCCTATAATAACAGAGAAGTGAACTATCATTTTTAATCTGGCATGAAAGCTCCAACTGATGAAGCTTAATACAACTTGTTAAAACACCTAACAAGCGAGGAAGTGATTAAGTATTGTCCTTTTGCCTCTGGGAAATGGGATCTGCTCTCAGCAAGCACAGAGTGACTGAGATAGCCCTTTGGAGCTGATTGAGCTGCACATAAAGTAACTTCTAATGATCTCAGTCCACTTTGAGCCATAAAGATTTAGAAGGGACAATATTTTAGAAATGATCAAGTTCCACTCGTTTTATTAGTGAGGATAAAACACCTTTGTGGAGGAAATTAAACAGAATAAATTGCTGGAGCCGTCTGCAGCTTCCATCACTTAGTGGTGTTGGAAGAGCACAGCGTGGCACTGCACTAAGCAGCAGCTCATCCACAGCGGAGGGAAGCAAGGGGAGAAGCTGCCTTGTGATCTCCCTAGGGAAACTGAGGCACTCAGAAACCACCCATTCTCCCTCTGCAGTGGGAGTGAAGATGCAGCACCTCTTGAGCATGCAGAGGGCTCTGGGGATGCTCTGCCCTGCTCTTCTGGATGTCAAATCACCTCCAGCACTGATGTCTCTGCAGGGACAAACATGCACGAGTTCCCAGCTCCTGACCATGGCAGAACCTGCTCCAGTTCTTCTGACTTTTATTAAGGACACTTTTTTTCTTCCTTTTTTTTTTTTTTTTTTCAGGAGTTGTTTCTTTTATGTGCTTAAATTAAGTTTTCAAGGTTAATTGTCCAATTTGATGTCTTCAGTTCAATAAATAATTCAGAAACAGTTTACGTCCTCCCATATAGAGATGCTTGCTGAGGTTACCGTCGCAGCCAGGCACTTCCTCTGATGTGCTATTAGCTAATGTGCTGAAGGTTTTTCTACCTCATTTTGGAACATTTATACTCTTTGAGAGGACATTTGAATGGAACTGAAGTTCACTGGATGCAACTGTAGTGAAGACAGCCAAAGCCACGGAGCAATGGATGCCAACACCCGCGACCCAGTGCTTTTCCTGCTCTCAGCCCCCAGGCGGTAGCACAGCAATAACTTCAGGCCCTTAATAACAAGCCAGCAGGTCAAGCTGGGGAGCCTGTTACGTGCTCTTTGGGGACTCTTTCTACAGAGCAGTGAGCTCAGAAAGGCCTTTTCTGAGAGCCTTGGAATTGCTACTGAGCTGATAGAGATGCCATGAGAAATTTCATGTCGCTAAACTGCCGTGTGCTGTATGCGTCGCTGCTTCCCTTAGTCACACTTTTATAGCACTCTTACAAACAATCTGCAAGAGTGGTTTTCCTACAGGCTTTCTATAATGGGTTCATTGCCCTGCTGGGACTCCCAGGTAACAATGCGAAGGAAACCCCGTAAGTGATAAATATCCCCGTGGTGCTCTGTGTGAGTTCCAGCCTTGCAGGGAGGGTGCGGGGTCCCTGGGAGCTCTGCAGGGATGGGGCTTTTGGACCCCTGGGACCACGGGCTGGCAAGGAAGGGCTGCTGCTTTCCCCATCGGTGCTGTAGGAGCCTTGGGGGACCAATTAGTTAATGTCTGCACCACGCTACCGATACACAAAGCGGAAAAAAATTGGCAGTGCTTACTAAATGCATCTTTTCTCGGTTTTAAACTCCATGCTGAGTTCACAGTGTTGGTGTCTTCAGCAAATCCACTAACCCTATGGGTGCTTGGTCACATCAAGCCCACCCGCTCTGCAAGCAGTGGTCCCCATGGGTCAGGGTATGGCGGGGGACTGGGGGAAGAGCTGCAGCTGGATGCGTCCCAGTGCTGACACTGCAATGCAGCTCCGATGCAGAGCACATTGATTCAACACTGTGGTTGCGTCCTTTAAATAAAGGTCACGTTGCAAGGCTGGCTCTGCTCGTGTGCGTGTGCACCTGGAGGGTCTGGACTGGGAATTTGGGTAAGAGCGAGCTGCTGTGCTTTGTGCTGTGACAAGAGCCCTTGGTCCACACGGCTCATGCTGAGGGTATCAAGGTACCAACTTTGCAAGCACGTCTGGGGGCTCAGCAGGGCTAAAATGTGTGCCAAGGGGATGCCATTCCCATAGCTGATACTAACGTGGTGTCACCATCCCGCCTTTCAGCTCCTCCACAGCCCCCTCTGATGTGATGCAGAAGCATCAGCTCACCCTCCTTTCCTAGCCACCCCCACCCCCTGCTCACAGCTCCTTGAAACCACGCAGAGAGTCACACCACGGGGAGGAGAAAGCAGATTTTAGGCCCGCAGGACACAAATCAAAAGATGTGAATTTTGCCTGCTCGAGCAAATTGTGGCTACAAATATTCCCACTTAAAAAAAAAAAAGAAAAAAAACCACAACACGCAGATATTGGCAACCTGGCTGTTGGCTGAGCAGCAGATCCTGAGGTTTGCAAGCAGCAATGTATTCAGGAGGCATCTGATCAAAGCTATAAAAGAAAAGAAAAAAAATCATCAAAGCAACATAGTAAAAGATGATAGTTGTTAAATCTAATTTCAATACCGTGTGTGCATAACCTCTAACTCGGAGGCATCTAAGCATTCCAGACATGGCCGGTGCATTGTAATTTTTGCATCGTTTCACATTACTCACAAGGTACATTAGATGGACACTGAAGGATGAATTATTCTTTTCAGCAAAACATTTTTGTGGAGTAAGTAAATTTATCTTGCGGGGAGAGTAAAAGGAAGAAATATGGCATTAAAATGTGCAGATCTGAGTTGAACACATCTCTCTTTTACAGGGAAACCATGATTTAAGTGCACTCTATTACTAATGTTTAATAAAAGCCATAATTCAGAATGTCAGGCTGAGGCTGTGTGCATTGAAACTATGATTTGGGGAAAAAATGACACGAACATTTTTCAGTACAGTAGCTCTTCTTTAAGCCATTTGTCTGCTGGCCTAAATTAGCTTCGAAATGTACTTCATCTTTGCTAAAAAGGCATTGATACAGCGATAATGTTTTATCAATTAATCTCACCTGGAGTGCTTGGGAGGGCGGAGGGGGGTGGGGCCACCCCCTGCACAGCCCCTATCCGTGGTCCCTGGGTGCCCAGCACCAACACTTGGGCTCCTGCATGACTTCCAGCCCTGAGCCATCCTTGAGTAGTATTTATGTGTGTGCAGAGCCAACCTGCCCGAGATGCTCCCCAAACGCTCCCCCATTCCCCACAGCTCAGGCGCTGACCCCTGGCAGGAGGCGGAGGAGCCCTTCCCTGCCCGCACTGCTGCCAGCCGATTATTTATTGCTCTGTCAACATTGGCTCCAAAGGGAATGCGGGATTGACGGATTGATTGGGAAGGAAAGAAGCTGTCTCACGTTGCGTCCCCTGATGCTGCGCAGACCACGCTGGCTGCCAACCCTGAGCAGAGCTGCCTGCAGGTCGGCCCCCATTTGCTCCATGTTCCAAACTGATTCTTCTGTAAACTGCAAATGTCCAACACTTGGGTGCTTCCTGCTGTGGGGTGAGAGCCAGCAGTGCCTGTGCAACAGCAGGATTGTGGTGCTGAGCTCGGAGCAGCCCAGTGGGACACCAGTTTGGGGTCGCAACTGAAATACTGCACTGCTAGCACACTGGGGTCATTTCCTCAGTGGTGTCATCCTGCAGTTCTGCTAGCTTTGCCATTAAAGTCTGCATGTCATGGAGTCATACAATTACAGAATTATAGCATCAGAGTTATAGAACCATAGAATGGTTGGGTTGGAAGGGACCTCCCAGCCTCCCCAGAGCCAGCCCTGCCATGGGCCTGTTGCCCCCCACCAATTTGGTTGCCCAGGGTCCCATCCATGTCCTCAGGTACCTCCAGGGATGGGGCACCCTCAGCTCTGGCAGCAGTGCCAGGGCCTCACTGCCCTCTGAGCGAATAATTTCTTCCTCACATCCAGTCAAAATCTCCCCTCTTTTAGTTGAAAGCCATTTCCCTTTATCCCCTCCTGCTTATAAGCTCCATTTAAGTACTGGAAGGGTGCAATGAGGTCATGAAATGAGGTCACCCTAAAGTCTTCTGCAAGCTGAACACTCCCAGCTACCCATTTCTGTGTCATTTAGAATTGTCAGTCCTCAGCCAGTTGTCAGCTTGGAGATTCCTGAGCTGCAAGTGCAAACAGTGAGTGTTGAACTGAAGCCTAAAGGTGTTCATGGACGAAGGGTTGTCAGAAATGCTGCTTGTTTCGTTTTGCTTTCTAGGTCTCTACTTCTTCAGGCTGGATAGCAGAAAAAGGTTCTGCATCAGAAGGGTTGTGGGCAAGGAACAGCTGTCCAGAGCAGTGGGAACAGCCCTTAGCAAATGGACACTGCTCTCAAACACAGAGTCTGATTTTCAGTTGGTCCTACTTGGAGCAAAGGGTTGGACTCAGTGATCCACATGGGTCCCTTTAAACTCGGGATGTTCCATGATTCTATGATTTTCCTCAATAAAAGCTGAGTTTCTAGAAAATAATGTAAAACAAAATAATATAAAATAAAACAAATTAAATATAAAAGATAAGTGGCTTGGCTCATGTCTGCTCTACTCCTCACCCGTGCAGTGATCTGAGCTGCATCACCTCCTATAGAAATGCGTGCAAATCAGCAGGATCTGGGTTTGAACAGTTCACTGGAGGATGCTGCTTTACACCAGGTGAGGATCTGCGCCATTAAATACCACTTTCATTTGCCACCTGACCGGCAGCCAGGACTTTTATTAGCACAAACCAACCCCCATGGGGCTGGCAGAGGCCTTGCTGTTCCTCTCCCAGGGAGAAGCCCCCCGGGCTCTGCTCCCAGGCACCGCTGCGCCCGCAATTAAACTCCCCTTAAACTTTAAAGGCATACTTAAATGTGTTTTTATGGCCCCATTACTTTCTCTTTATAACCCGAGGTGAAGACTGGAATCCTGTCCGAGACATCTTAAAGGTTATATGTACAATTAGCCGCTTCTCATCGCGTTCTTTAATATCTCGCTGCATAAGCCAAAACAAACCCCGATAAATCACAGCGGGGCACTGTCAGTGCAACATCCTCCATCCCTCCCCACTATTCATGGGGTCTCAGTGGTGAGCAAACAGCGTGGGACAGAGCTCCGAGACGTCACATCCCACCCCCTCACCTGCGTGCGCTGCGGAGCCGTCCATGACAGATGTGTACACTTTTGCATGGAGGGCTGCCAATATTTTGCATACTTACACAGCGCTGCCATAAATATTAATGCGGTGCTAATATGGGTAGTTCCACCAGCTGTGTCCATTCTCAAGGGATACTTCAACTATTTATATTCGGGGCAATGAGCAAGCTGTTATTATATAATCAGGCTGTTGGAGAAGCCTTTGGAATAAAAGTCGCGCTGCGAATTAGCCAACAGCCGAAGCGTGTTTGGAGCCACGGGACATTACAGGTTTAATGACAGAGGCTTTGACAGAGCAGAGGCAGGGGGCAGCCAAACGGGAGAGAAGGAGAAAGGTGCTGAGAGCTCAGCTCCTGAGTAATTAGCGCTGATTGGGACTTTGAGACTTTTTACAGTCGCTAATTTGGCTCCTTCCATAGGACCCATCTGCCTGAGCTACCGCGGTCCCATTGTCTTTTTTTTTTTGGTCCTCAAATCTCTTCTGCTCAGAAGGCAAACTTCTTCCTCTTTACATAAAATAAAACATAGAGAACGCTCTGGAAGTGATTTAAACCTTCTCTCCTCCTTTTTTTTGGGGACGATGAATATTTAATTGAGTTGCAGGTGGATAAATGATCGTTTTCTTCATCCTATATAATAGTGAGTAGTAAATTACTTTACCAGGAAATCCGGTTATAATTACAAAATTGATAACAGAGGTGTGAAAATTTACACCTGTGATAATAAAGGCTAGCTTCCCTTCGTACATTGACATTATATCTTCTGAGTTATCTCTTGTGCATGATCTAAATACTTCATACGAGCCAGCAATCGGAGACTTGGGCTTGCCAGGTAAGAAATAACCTACTTCTGTATTTCATGTGCATATATCTCTCACAAACAACTGCATTCTGCATGCGCCCACACACCTGCACAGCAGCTCTCTACGGGTGGGTGTTTGCACGCCTGAAAACAGAGAGAGAAACCCAACGTTGTGCTGCAATGCAGAGTGCAGCAGCAGCACATGACAAAGAAGAGGACAGAGAGCAATAACCTTGGGGAGACCCAGGTTGAAAACTGCTATTTGTTCCCTCCCGCCTCCCATCCCCATTCCCATCCCCACCACCATTTCAGGCTGGGTGCTGTTGAGCTGCTGAACTGAAGGAGTTGCCATCCCCTCTGCTTCTCTTTCTTTGGCTTTTCCTCTGGAAAGTGCTGAGTAAAGGGAAGCACCGAACTTCTGCTGGGCTTTGGCAGCAGCCCTGGGGCCAGGGGGAGCAGGAGGCAGTGGGGTCCCATCATTGGAAGTTGGCACTGTGCTGGCATGTGCTAACGAGGCAGCGCCGGGCTGGTAATTAACGCGGCAATCAGCAAGGCTCTCAGCAGAGAACGCCGAAATGAACCCTGCACAGATCGAAATGAATACTGAGCAATCTAATGGGCAGAAGTGCACTCGCCAGAATTAACCTAAGAGGAAATCAAACACTTTGTGTGCAGTGTTTGGCAGCAGGAATCGCCCCTTTTATGTCCGGCGAGGGGCTCACTTGGAATTAATCTGTATTTGGGGAAGATTTTGTCAAGGTCATGGCTTTTTGCTGAATCTGACCTAAATCTGCACCGGATGAAGGAAGGGATGGGGGTTCCGGGGGCTCTCCTTGGCACTGGGGGGGCAGGATCAGCGCTTGGGCTGCTGCTGCATGCGGTCATTAAGACACACAGATTGCAGCCTTCAGCCTGAATCTGGCTCTAATCCATTACCCCCTTCACATCGCATCGCTAGAAAGAGGAGCTGGTGCCATCAATTCAGGCTAACAGAGATGGGCTGTTCGAAAAAGTTTGGTCTGGTTAACAGTGCTGTGTTCAAGATATCTGTTACAGAGGTGCCAAAGCCATAAAATACATAAATTGCCTCTTTCTCCTCATTTTAGCATGTCATTTCATGCTTCTATATAGATACATATATTACTATTCACTCTGTTTCTTAAGACATCATCACTTTTATCTCAGCCAGTTTATTAAAGATAATTATATTGAATTCCCTGTGCTGGATGGGAGCATTATGTTAACAGGAACATACTTTGCTGTACATGAGACAGTTTTTTTTTTGGGGGGGGGGGGGGTGGGGGGGGTGCGGGTGAGGGTGGGAAGAAGTGAATAATTCTCCTTCTCCTCCTTTCAGATATTTTTCTTCACACTCATTTCAGCAGCAAGACATCTTCGGCTTCTCCTATACTAAAGCAAGAGACAAGATGCAAGAGCCATTGATTCACCTCAGGGAATACTTTGGAGAGATCAAAAAGTGCTCGTGTGCAAGCTGTTTCCTGTGGGAGGAGCGTGGCAGTGCGATCAATCCATGAATGCATTGTAAAATCAATGCTCTGTATAATTAGGGCACTCCAAGGGTAAAAAAAAAAATAAAATAAGAGAAGCTCTTCAGTGCATAACAGGACTCTTGGAGGCTGGAGAACTCGTAAGCCACTGAACAAACAGATTTTAAATACGTTTCGGAAGCAGTGAGGGAAGATGTTGGAGGATCAGTGTGAGATGTGGGATGCTGAGTACTCTTCAGTGGGGATCCCAGCACTTCCAAAGCCTGACCAGCACGGTGGAGATGGGTCAATGATTGGATTTGGCCATCTTACAGGTTGTTTCCAACCGTAATGATTCTGTGATTCTATGACTTGTCTGCTTTTGGCCACTGGTGGAAGCATATCTTGATGGGGACATCCTTGGGTGGGCTCAGGGTGATGGGGAGAGGAGTGTGAGTGGCAGGCAGAGATGAGCTGGGGGAGCTGAATCCCTCCGGGTTGTGCAGGGGTAGCCAGGAGCAGGCCTTCTCAAGCAGATTCTCTCCTCTCCATGCAATCATAGAATCATTAAGGTTGGAAAAGTCCTCTTAGATCCCTAAGTCCAACCCCAGCCCGCCTCACCATGCCCACATCCCTCAGTGCCACATCTCTGTGGCTCTGGAACACCTCCAGGGATGGTGATCCCAGCACCTCACCGGGCAGCTGTGCCACTGCATCACCACTCTTTCTAAGAAGAAATGTGATGGCGCTTGCTGCTGGTGCAGAACATTCCCATACTGTGAGCAGAAAGGCTTTGACTTTGGTGCGTCACCCCAAAATTTTGCTTTTCTGTCTCAGAACAGAGCTGGATCATAATTCCAAGCTAAACACAAACATTGGCTACAGATCACGAAAATACAGCAGGGTGTAAATAGTTTGCTTTTATATGGTGCTAAATTATATGATAAGCCAAGTATGTTAGAAGGCAAGAATTCCTTCAAATTAGCAGTCCCTTCCGCAGGTAGAAGCAATAATGGGGTTTTGCCTGAAAAGGTCCCTTTGGAGGGCAGGTTGAGTTGCAGAGGACCCAATGAAGCTTGCAGAGACACTGATTTATCCACAGATTCCCACCAAACCCTGTCCTTGAGAATATCAGTTCAGTGGGGTGTTAAGTGTTGGAATTTATCCATTAAAAATGGGGCCAGGGATTGTGGGCAGAGGATTGGGAGGGCAAAACCAGCTGCCAGCCCAGGCTGCTGAGCAAGGCTTTACTGCCCAACACCTCAGGCTTTAAACACATCAGGCTTTAAACACTAAAGGCTTACCCACCCTTGAGTGTGATTTTTAATTACTCCACGCTAAAAGGCCCCGAGGACCCAACTCAACGACCCCAAAGGTCCTCTCCAGAAATTACAGTCCCAAGCAGGGGGCTGAAAACAAACAAATGCACCGTCTCCAATGGCCAGCGCACCGTTAACGTCCCTCAGATGGGTCATTAGGTCTTTTATGGGTTGTCAGCATGGAGAACCGCTCCTGGATCCAGGGCAAAGAAAACTACTTCATATTAAAATACATAGCTCTTGTGGGACACGGCGCTTTCACAGGGCTGCCTGCGAATTTGGCAAGAGCCCTGAAGTTTAGAAAGACAGATAACTCCGCAAATCAGAAAAGGCAGATTTTCATCAATAGAAAATTACAGATCCCTGGTGAAAACTCCTATCGTTATCTATCAAGAAATAAATTGGCCTGAGTTCCTCTTAACTGGTTCATCATGCTGGGATCTCGTGGTGGGAATGACCTTTGCCTCCCAACCAGCCATCGGCTCGCTGGGTGCTTTATTGGTTGTAAGAAAAACTATTGCTTCTAGGGAAAGCTGCTTGTGCCTCAGTTTCAAATAGAAGCCATTTTTTAGAAGGATTCACTGGGCTGGAGGGGGTGACTGGAGGGGAAGGGAGAGGTGCCTGAGAGCACATCAGGGCACTGCCTACCTGCATGGATTCAGCACTGGGAGCTGCTCTCTGTCTCCAAGCTGGGCTGAGTGTCGTTCCACAGCAACACTCCAGGCCAGCTCAGCCGGGACAGCTTTCAGCCTTTAAATCCAAACTTTGGGAAACGCATGGATCCACCTCAGAAAAAAACACCCAGGAATATGGAAGGTAAATGCCCCAAACATCATCCCAGTGTCACCCCAGCCATCACCCCAACGATGTGGTTCCTCAGTGATACCTTCCGCACTCAAACACAGGCTCTGTGCCAGCAGGGTCAAGCTTTCGCTCAGCTCACAGCAAGCCGGAAAGATGAACGGCTGCAGCGGTGCCGAAATAGCACTTGGGAGAAGGGCAGCGATGCCCCAGAACACACTTCAGGATGCGGCTGGAAACAGCCTCTCCGGGAGGATTGCGGGCACTGGCTGCGAGCTGAAATATAGCAGCCCGGTACCCGGAGCAGCCCGGGAGGAGCTTCCAGGAGAGGGCACTCGCGGAAAGCAGCAGCCCCGGTGCGGGCTTCGACCCCGCCGCATCGCGATGGGCGCCCGGAGAGCGTCGGGAGGGGGGAAAGATCCGGGAGGGGGGGGGGGGGGGGGCGGTCCTGTAGTGGGCGCTTGGCCTGCGTGCTGCTGTGTGCTTCTGCATTTGCTGTCAGTCCTGCGAAAACGAATGAATAAATACATGAAATGACATGTGTGTATATATATATATATATATATCAATAATTGCCAGAAACAGTAATAATAGCAAAAATAGTACTAATAGCAGTAATAACTTGGCAAAAGCAGCCCTTAAGCCACCAGTGTGCTACGTGAGCGGGGAACGTCTCTGTTTGCTAATTGGCTTTGGGTACTTACAGCAAGATTGAGACTTGTAGCGTTGCCACGGGTTGTTGGAAATTCCTCCGATAAGCTGACAGATGAATGTGTTTCTCTCACAGAGAGGTGAGAGAGCAGCAAAATGCTTCCAAGAGCACGGGCAGTGAAGCAGAGAAATTTCAGGCATGTCAACACGCCAGGGTGGTGAGAATGCTGACCACTCACTGCGGGAAGGAAGAGGGAAGAGAAGAGGGCAAGGCAGCGGGCAGGCACAGAATGGGGAGCTGCTGGCCACGTCCTGCCACCCGCACGCTGAGAAGCAGCTTTTTGTGTGAAGAGCTCCATCAGTTTGAATTAGGGTTTGTACAGCAAGGTGAGAGTGAGCAGGAATAACTGCCAGAATTTGGCCCATGGCACGATGTATGCAGGAGTGCAGCTGGGAGAGTCGCAGGCTGAGATTAATGGCCCAGCAGAGATTGTTGCTGGGGTCTTCTTAAGCCATAAACCGTGCTTGCTTGTTTGCCTGTTTTGCTTTTTCTTTGCCCCGCATGCTTGAAAATTAATCATATCCATTGGCATTGATGGGCTCACCTCTGCTGAGTGCCTGGCCCTGCTGTTTGAGGGCTCCTTTTGGGTCATTTCTGAAGCTTTCATGGAACCATGAAGGCTGGAAAAGACCCCTAAGATCATCTGGTGCAATGGTCAACCCATCCCCACCATGCCCACTGAACCATGTCCCTTTCAGCTTGGTATCTTCTTGCAGTGCCATGTGGCTGCATCAGTGTCCCCTCCCAGCCCTCAGCCATGCCATTCTCTCCTCTCCCCAGCCACACCTGAGTTCCACGTGTCCATGGGCACACTTGCACCTGTGATTCCCCGATTGTTTTAAGTGTGCAAAGACCAAAATGGTTCCAAGGCATTTTCCTGAGCCTGCAGCTCCAGATCTACGTTCAGCTCCTGACACCATGGGAAAATTTTTAACTTGACCTTGAGCAAGGTCATCTTCTCCATCTATGCCTCAGTTCCCTCATCAATAAAATGGAGTTAATAATACCTCCCTTCTCCAAAGTTTGCCTTTTTCCTCGCTGTGCCTCGCTTCCTGTCTTGCCCATACCTGCACACTGTGGATCCAAAGGGACCCTTAATTTAATGAGCACAAGAGAGCCTATTATTGTAACCTTCATGCCGTAGCTCTATCCTTATCTCTGCCTGCTATTTGCTGTGGGAAATATCTCCACTTTCTCTTCCATTTTCATTAGCGATTGCAACAGCTGTGGTGCAGGACCCTGGGATTTTCAGCTGAAGTCTGAGTGCAGCTGACAACTGTATGAATCTTATGGCCAAAGTAAGTAGCTAATGCAAATATCAACAATGTAGTAAGAAACACTCAGAAGCAGTAAGTGACTGATAGAAAAGTGATTATATGGACTTTATGTTGGAAAGTAAATATTTACTCTCCAGCATTGACAGATGCCTCAAGTACCATAGATCTAAAAAAAGGCATTGATTCGCTGTCCTCCGGTCTCTCTTATCTCTTACTTACGAAAATATCTGGCAAACAGCACATCATCTGCTTCCCCCACAGCCCAAGCAGCCATTCAGGTAATGTGCTTGGCAGCCTACAGTGCAATAGTTAACAGCATTGGTGGTGGCACTGGGGAGCTCTGCTGTAGTGTCCCAGAGCCTTTGGCTTGGCAATGCAGGGCTCAGCTGCTGCCCCGCTCCGCATCCGTGCACGTGTTAAAAAAGGAAAAATAACAAACAAAAAAACCCCAAGAAGTCAAAGCAAAACGAGAGGGTTTTCATCCGCAGAATTATTATTATTGTTTTTTCCTTCAAGAAGAAGGAAAAAAGAGAGAAAAAAAAATCCCAAACACCAGGAAAATGTGGCTGTGCTCTTTAAGAGCTGGCTGGCGGCTGTGCTCCCACCGCTCTCCTCTCTGCCCTCCCAGAATTGCCTTGAAATAACTGAAATGAAGTTGAGCCACTCGCGGGCTGTCACGTTGGTAGGATCTCCTCAGCAGTCAATTTTGCCTCTGGGAATGGGTTGTACTGAAGCCCCTGATTCAGTGTGGGGTGGCTGGGGGCTGCCCCGGTGCTGTGCCCTCCCTGTGCCCAGCGGCCACCTGGCTCTTGCATGGCTGTGGGTGGATGGGGCATCCCGTGTTGTACCTCTGCTTTGCTATTTTTGGAAGGGGCATTCACAGAGTGTGAAACTGAGCTGCGTGTGAGCACGCTGTCAGCATCTGTGTCTGTGCCCGTGGTGTGACGGACCTTCAGCATCTCGAAGGACTTTCCCTGCCCCATAGAGCACAGCAGTGATTTCAGCCTCCCGTTGAATCTAAAACAGAAAAGCACACTGTGCTCCTGCGCTGCCTCATTCCTGTCCCCTTTGGGGGCTCTCCTGCCTTTAGAAGAACTTCAGCTGCGGTGGCATTGGTTGACATTGGCAGGGCACGTGCACACACACAGTGTGGCAGAGCAGCCCTCCTCCCAGCCGCGGGTTTGCAGCACCTCGCACTGCAGTAGCTTTCCCTACAGTTGATAATTACTCACCTCAGGAATAAATAATCATGAAGTGGAGGATACAGAGAGTCCTTCGCAGAAAAAGAGAACTAAGAACACTTTGTCTGTGTCTCCTGCAGAGTCCCCATGTTGGGCTGGGGTGACCCAAGCAGTTCTCTGAATGCGGTGTTCGGTAATTATAAGCACGGGAACATTTTTCTGTTGCTGTTTTATTTTACCTGCAGGTAGTTACGCGTGAGAGCCTCGTTCATCAGCCTCCCACTGTGCTGCTCTCATTTCTTTTCATACCTGGGACAGAGGATGGGGCCTGCTTTGAAGTGGTGCAAGCCAGGGTGATGCCATCCACAACGGCCAGCCCGAAATACCCTCCAGATGAAGCCCAAAAGCCAGCTGCAGTATAAGAATAACTGCACCTAAAAGTGTCTTTAAAAGAAGATGAAGAAAAAACGTGCCTGCCAAGTTTATGGCTGCGACCTTGAGGTGTAGGTCACAGATCTCACTGCATTTTGTGGCAGTTGTGGTGTGAGGGGCGGCTCAGAAGTGAGCGCAGGGTGGGCTGAGTCATTTCAAGGAGAGGTTGGGTGCTCGCAGCATTGCTGAATTCTGCTTTTCACTTTCACCCAAGCATCTACAGCCAATGAAGTAAATGAAGTTACAGAAGTTCTGCATCCATGTTGCTGGCCCCTTGCATCCAAATTTTGCAGCAAGTCAGGGCTGGGTCTCACGCTGTCCTGCACACGTGCTATCTGCAAGCTGCCTGTCCCTATTGCTCTCCTACTCCATCAAGCCCTGCTGCCTGCATGCATGCAAACACCTCCATGGCTTTGGATACAATATTTCCAGGAAAGAGTCATGCAAATATGACTAATTTCTTGCAAAGCCAGCACTTCTTTTCCTTTCTCTTTCTTTCCCTCCTTCCTTCCTTCTTTCTTTCTTTTTCTTCCTTCCTTCTTTCTTTCTTTTCCTCCCTTCCTCCCTTCCTCCCTTCCTTCCTTCTCTTTCTCTCTTTCTTAGGTGATCTGATGCCTGTTATCAGTCAGGAAGAGTATGGGACAGCACAGAGATGTGCAAAGTTTTAGTGCCATCAGAGAACTGAGGTTTGTGAACAGAGGGAATTTTCTTCTTGTATTGAAAATTCAGCTTTCTTTTATTCCTGTTTTCACCATGATACGAGCAGCTCGGTATACGGCTGCCAGCAATCGTAGATGTGCATTAGCTTCCATTTGATTGCTGTACAGCAACTCTTATCTTTGAAATTAACCATTTCCAAAGCGGGAGGAGCGTAATGCACCAAGCATTGCACCACAGACTGCAGAGTGCACCACTTCTGTCAATGCTGAGTCCTTGACACCTATGAGAAAAAGTATTCTCCAGCCCTGTCAGATGTACAGAGTAATTATACAAAACTGTCTGTAAGAAGACATTATTCTCAGGACTTTTTTCTTTTTTCTTGTGAAGCAGTATTTCAACCAAATCCTCACCTTTTGTTATATCATTCTGTGCCAGTTACAGTAAATTATATTGGCGCAGGTTCATTAGCACGTCTATGTAAATTCTGCTGCCCTCCAGGAAAGTATCCTCGCACTTTAAGATGCAAAATGGTGTTGTTAAGATACAGCATAAGGTAAAACAAAGGAAAGGCAAGCAAGGTGGCTCCTTCCTCTGCACCGACTGCGCCGATGTTAATGAGAGCCATCTCCATGTATAGGTCTAGCAGCTGGGTGATGTATTTATTTTAACGGTAGAGTATTTTTCTTTTTTCCAAGGAGAAATCCGAATCCCATTTGTGTCCTCTTATGACACAAACCCCTGCAAATCTGGAAAAAAAAGCCCTACAGATGAAACATCCCTGTGCTTTTTAATGGCTCCCTTTTCAGTGACAAAATTATACGGGATGTTTTAGGGTGAGACACAAACTTTCCAGCTCCATCTCTTCCCCGCTCCCCATTCTCCTGGCTGCCTGCTGTTGACTCCTTGTAGGTCATTTCAAGCAACATAAGCAAGACAAGCAAACAGCAAAATTGCAAGATGCAAATGCCCTTCAATTTTGGCTTTGTGTCAAAAAATAATAAGTTGACAATAACCCTGCCAGCATATGCAGCAAAGGTGACTGCATATTTCTTCCTGCTAGCGTGCCAGTACAGGGGAGCTGGGCAGCAGGAAGGGACGAGACTGTGTTCCCCTGGAAATGCAGTGTGTGCCTTGTATCAAGTTTTGGAGGTTTCTCTGGATAAAGCAGAAATAATTCCCCTCAGCCAACAGCTCGTTTCCACTCATTCAGCAGAAAAAAAAAAAAAAGAAAAAGAAAAAAAAAAGGTAAAAAACAGGTGCTTTACCGATAGGTTAAAATAACAGTAAATGAAGCATATCTTGTTTTTTTAAAAGCTGCCGTGGATACAGACAAGAAATGCTTTTTCTGGATGATCTCTCTGGTTAAGGATGTGAGGGCAGATGGGAACCCAGAGCCTGCCCTGTGCCCCCTACAGAATACCATGCCCCTGGCAGGTCCCTGAATGTAGCACAGTGGCTCATCCCTCTATGGCTGCTCTTCAAGCGTCACTTTTTTCCCCATATCCCACATTCCATTTCTCTTTCTTCTTCTTTTTATTTTTTTTTTTAGCAATTTAATATCTCACATGAGCATCCTTGGAGCCAAAGGGCTTGAGGTGGCTCCTCCATGGTCCTTGCTCTGCATAGAGCCACCACGTCAGTCCCTTGGCACCAGGTATGTACAGAGGCTGGGACTGCAATGGGGACATCCCCGTGGTGTGAGCGGGTTCATGCACAAAACCTGGGAGCTTTTGGAGGTCAAGATTTGGGACTCAGCAAACAGCTCAAGATCTTTAGTTGAAATCCTTGGGATGCTTGCAGTGCATGTAGTCTTCTTGTATGCAGGATGAAGAAACAGTGGAGCCTGGCCATGGAAGGAGGATTCTTTATCTTCCAGAATCTCATATTTATCTGAGATCCAGAGCCAGAGACTCTTTATCTCCCGCCAGGAGGAGACAGCAGAGAAGAATCCTGCAGTGAGCAGCACTTTGGAACTTTGTGATAGATGCTGTCTACCTCGTTACTGAACAATGAAACTTTATTGTTCCCCCCTGTTCTATTGATTTTTATGTCTCCAAAGCGCACTGGAGAATTCTGAAATGAATATCTGTCAGTGGAGGAAGACCGCTGTTGCTGATCTGCATCTTTGGAGCAAATGGCCATGGATTGAGCATGGGCTGCAGTATCTCTTCTGGGGCCTTGCCAGGGCCTCCAGGGCCTCACAGAGGCCCCTCCCATGGGGGCATGGTGGGTTTTTGCCCTTCCTCAGCCCCTCTGCTTTCTCTGCACCCAGGTTGAGAAGGATGCACCCATGGATCCATCGGCAACAGTGGGGAGAGCTTCACCTCTGCCTCTCTGCTGGAAACAGGCGGTGTGTTTTGCTTATATATAGCCCTCCAGTGGGGAAGCATTTGCCCTGCCATCTATGTATATATCTGGGAACGTCACAATTAGTTAATATTTTATGCATAATTCATAAAATTATACCACATTTTCTGGGAGTAATTAGCTGACGCTGTACCTCTAATGAACTGCGGGTTCAGCTCTGACAAATACACTGGGCGACTCCGAGGGGTAGCAACGCGCAGGCGCCTTTAAGCAAAGTTCAAGCAGCTCCTAAATTAACCAAAGCAAATCCCCAAAGATGTTGTATTTATGCACAGAAGCAAGAAAGGAGGGCTCTTGTCTCACAAGCCTCATCAGCCATCAAGAGCCAGAAGCAAGAGAGAGAAAAGAAGAGTTGTTCACCTTGTGCTAATTGCACTGCCCTGGGTGCGAGCTGCGCAGTTGTGCGTGCTGCTGTAGTGCTGTGGTTGTGCATGCACTCCTGTGGTTGTGTGTGTGACTGTAGTGGTGTGGTTGTGCACGTGGCAGCAGGACTGTCCTGCTTTTCCTCTACTTGGATGATTGCATGGAGCTGTCGTGGAAGTGATCTTTGCTGTGGATGTGATACACATCAGAGTTTTCAAGCTTCAGATGCAAACTTTCCTTATAATTCGGTCTGAATCAGAGGAAAACCAAACCTGTTTGTGCTGCTCTATTTTGCTTTTTTTTTTTTTTTAATTTTTATTTTAATGACCAAAATGCTCATTTCCACCATAGCTTCCTGCCTGGGTGGCTGTACACTGCCAGTGTGCTCAGCTCCATCATTGATCTCCGCCGGGGCAAAACCACCCATGGCTGCCAAACCAGCTGTGCTGTGGCAGTAGCTATCCATGCACAAGCTGAAGTCTGGGGTGCTGAGGGTACGTCATGCCTGCACACATGGCATCTTTCCCTTCATCCTCTTGCATCCAGGCCAAACAGCTGCTGCTCACTGCCAGCATCTTCAGGGCACAAATCTCCTCCTAGCACATGGGGAGGTGGGCAGCACCGAGTTACCTACTGCAGGTGACCTCAGAAGCCCAGAGATCTAATACACCACTACCAGGAGGCTAAAATATTAAATTTTCCCTAGACAGCAAAGCTCCAGAAAAAAGGAGACAAGGCAAGCCTGTCCCACAGCAGCAGGGCATTGCACATCCACCACTGGTAATTGACTCTAAGTGGAGGGCTGCAAACTGGTAAGTCTATTAACTTTATGTGCCTCTCTGGCATTAAAAAAAAAAATTAGATTTCTGACTCAGTTGTAGGTACAAAAGGAGATGCAGAGGAGAGCTCGGCGTGTCACGGGGTGAGCACATTAAGGCAGCCGATGATGACACATGTCTGGTTGAGTTTAGGCTGACAAAATTCAGCAGTGAGACCCGGGTGAAGGGAATGGAGTGCTCACAGGGTCCTCCTCGCACACAGAACACGTGTTGTTAATTGGGTTATTAGTCAATTACGAATGCTGGGCTCTTTATTCCTGACAAGTTGTCCATAATCTTAATTTGATCTCATGTCAGAAGGTACCTTCATCTGGTCCCCACCCTAACTAAGAGTTTAACTGGAATAATAGCTGATTAAAAGGGGTTAATAGATACACCTCAAACAGAAGTAAATTAACAGGAGACACTGTCTGTTGGCTAATGGGATCAGAACAGTATTTGTTTAGTTTATGAATGATTAATCTCCCTCTCTCAGCATTCCTCAGATGCTAATTGCACTTAGGGAGCCCGTGTTTGTTTTTGCAAGGGGTGGAGGTGGCAGAGGAGACGTGATGCTGGCCCAGCAGGATCCTGCTCGCCTCCGGTAATGGGATTTCAGCTCTGTCCACAACCAGGGGCAACACCAGCAAAACCATGGCAAACCAGACCTCACTCCAAACCTGCCGAACTCTTGAATTGAAGACGTTATTAAAGTTGTGCGTGGATTTAATGAGTAAATGTTGAAAGCACCTGAATGCAGTGGGGGGTGATGCCCATCGCTCTTCCCAGCCCCAGGCACCACGCTCCCCATTGGGATTTAACGCCATGAAAGCACTGGGATGTTTCCCTGCAGAAGTACTCCAGACTGATCAGAGGAGAGATGGAAGAGATGCCAGAGGAGAGAAAACATTCTCTCATGGCAACTTCTGCATCTGAAAATTCCAAGCGGGAGCCCAGCAGCATTTGTCAGACGTGCCAGGAGGACACGGTAATTGCCTGGAAGCACCACAGATGCAGGGCTCACTCCAGCTGCTGCTGCATCGCTAAGAGGTGACCAAATCATTTTCCTCTCTGCGCTCTTGTCAGCATTTTAATACTCCATTATCTTTGTGCCTAACAACACAAATGTGCTATCTCAGCCATACCGTGAATTTACTAGCAAACAAACCATTTCAAACAAAAAAAGTTTTCATCCTGAGCTTAGCAAGCGTGAGGAATTTTCTAAATAAAACCCTGCCAAAAGGGGCTCTGATTTAGCAGCATACCAAGACACGTGTTTAGCAGTGTGCCAGGAGTGCATCAAGATTGGAGCCAGGGGCCAAATTATCTTTGAAGCTGTGGCAGCCATTTGCAGAGATCAAGGAACCAAGCCTATCCAAATCAAAGCTGTGATAAAGACAATTCCTAGTTCAGTTTAGTTCCTCGCTCTAAGAAAGACATTGAGCTTCTGGAGTGTGTCCAGAGAAGGGCAATGAAGCTGCAATGGGCCTTGTGGAGAGTGGCTGAGGGAAATGGGATGGTCCATTCTTGAGAAGCAGAGGTTCAGGGGAGACCTCAGTGCTCCCTACAGCTCCTGAAAGGAAGTTGGAATGAGGTGGGGGTCAGCCTCCATCCCTGGAGGTGTTCAGGAATCATGGAGATGTGGCAATGAGGGATGTGGGCAGTGGGCATGGTGAGGTGGGCTGGGGTTGGACTTGGGGATCTCAGATCTCTTTTCCAACCTCAGTGATTCTATGATTCTGTGAAAAGTCTCATCTGATAGTGGGATATTTCTTTATGGATAAGGAAGGCTTATGAGGCTGAGGTACCCAGTCTGGGGTCATGGTCTTCAGCTCCTTGCCTTTGCCAAGGGGTGGATGTTTGAAAGACATGACACTGAGAAGGCCTTGCCAACACCACTTCTGCACTCGATTTTTTAAAAATGTTAGGGATAAATTGGAATGATCTAAGGGAAATCTCTTTTTAATCTCAAAATTCTGCTGTTACTGAAATTGCGTGCTAAGAAATGGGATGCTCTTTTACTATTCTCCATAAATAAAGGCACTTTGTACTGTTCCCTGGTATTTCATTCATCACTGTATCGTATAGAAATCCTGAGATGAATAAAGCCTTGTGAAAGAAGATGAGGAGATGCAGCCTGCCTTATGGATTATTCTACAGTTACTGAAGCCATTCATTTTCTCTGCCTGCTTTCCACAAATGTGTAAAATAAACCATATACTGGGAGGCGTGACTTTTGCCTTTTGCCAAGCAGCATTGGAATAAATTCTCTATTAGGGGAGTCACCTGAAAATATCACTTTTAATAGTAAATTACCAGATTATTGGCTTCCCAGCTCAGTGGTGCAAGCAGTGCACCCTAAGGTACAGTGATGCTATGGAGAGGGGCCAAGCTCTGCCTCTGGGGTTCATGGTGCAGGCAGAAAGCCGGGAGAGCCTTTGCAAAGCCTGAGTGAGAGTGCAGGCATTGCTTGGTGCTGGAATATGGGAGCAGAAGGGAAATGGGAAGCACCTGAGTATTTATTCAACATCCCCATGTATCACTTTCCTGAGCTATTTGGTCCCCTAAGCTGTGAGTATTTGTTATCCAAACCAAACTGCAGCTGTGGTCTCTGGAGAGCTTGTGGCAAAAGTGCTGGCCACAGTGCTAATAAAGCCGATGAGCTCAGGGAACGAGTGAAGGAGAAGTGGAGCTCGGACGGACACCGGGTATTAGAGGTATAAGAGCACATCAGAGCAGGTATGGAGTGGTTGTGCTAAAACCTTCCTCAAAAACTATCAAACTCCACCAAAAGCATTGCTGGAGGAGTGGAGGAGGCACACTGATAGCACTCTGGGCTTTGGGACCCCAGAGAAGCGCAGGGTGATGGATGCTGCTCACGAGGGACCTGTTGGATACACAGGGCCTCCAGCCCTTCTGCCCCACATTGACTGCCCATGTCCACAGCCAGATCAGCCATTTGCACAGCCCACAGCAGCAGTGTGAAACCATTCAGGCTTTTGCAAGGGCTTACAGCTGCAGCTAGCTGCCTGCTGAAATGTCCAGACACTTCTAGGCACGTAGAGCACCTCACTCCCATCCCTACTGGCTGGCTGCCTGCCTCGTTAGGCACCTAATTGCTCCTGACACCCAGCTCTGTGAAGTGTCGCTCCTGGCCTCCACTGCAGCTCCAGCCCTGCGGGACCCAGGAGGCTGCTCCTGCCTCAGTTTCCCGGTACAACAGCCACATTATTTGCATGCCTTTGAGATCTCCTGCTGTGGGAGAGAGGTGGGGCCTCAGGGCTGAGCACTGCAGTTACTGCTAAAAGTAAAACAAACACCTGCTAACCTGGAGTGCAGGGTGGTACCTACACCAAGGAACTGGGAACAGGGTGGAAGACAGCCCGGCAGAGGACGACAGGAGCTGCCCTTTGGCTGTCAGTGTTTCTAACATGTCCTTGCACAGAGGGGCTACCAGCAGAGGAAGTTTTTGCTTCTTGTGCAGTGATGAATAGCCTGGCCAGGTAACAAATTCCAGGCTGGAATATGCCTCCTCAGCAGCCCAACAACGTACAATTGCAGTGGGCATTGCATTAATTCCTGAAATGTCGTTTTTAAATTGGTTTTACAGTTCATTGGGAGTGTGAGGCTGCAAGCTCAATAGCGAGCACCACTGGCACAAAACTGGAGGAAATAATGGCAGAAATGCTCCCAGGCTGGGATGCTGACCCCTGTGAGAGATGCGTGCCTGGGGATGTACCCGGGGCAAGGAGAAGGGAGTCAGGTGTGAGCTAAATGCATTTACATTGTGAGCAATGAGCATTCTGCATGCATAAGAAGATACACAAGTGCATGCAGCTTTGTCACTGAAAAATGCTCCTGCTAAACTCTTCTGCAGCGTCCTGACTTGTGCCTGCATGCACGTTGCAAGGACTTTGTTCTCAACAGTGCAGTGCATGGAGCAGGAGCAGCACCCGGAGGATGCTGTGCTGCTGCATGGGGCTGCTGGTGCAGGGCTGCTCAGCTCCATGGCAGCTGCTGGACCAAGAAGGACTCCAGAACCTGACCCGAGTCTGTGGGATTCCTTCTGGCTGGGGGAAGCTGAGCACCAGCCCTGAGCAACGCAACTGTGAAACCAAAGAGATGAGCCAAGTAGCACCACTACTCCGTGAGGCACTGATGCTCTTACACAGAAGTGTAGATACATGTCAGATGTGCCTGCAACGAGCACCAGCTTCTCACCCCACAGGGATGCTGCTCATGCTCAGATCTGCTGACTTCAGGGATAAATGCTTCCTTTACTGTGCTTTGCTCCTGTTAGCACGGCACAGCAGGGGATGCTGGGTGGGAGCTGCTTCTCTTGCAGCACCATGTCCCATTGCTGGGACACAGTGCGGCCCCTCTGTAGCCGAGCTTGCTGAGAAAGCAAGCAAACAGAGGAAAAAAAAACCAAAAAACAAACAGAGAAAGAAAGGAAAAACCTTCTTTTCTGTTTTCTTTTTCTTTCTTTCTTTCTTTCTTTCTTTCTTTTTTATTTTTTCCTTTCTTCTTAACCTGGAAGATGAACTGGAGCCCGTGAGCCCAGAATCCCACAAGGGCAGAGTTGGCAAGTCACTTCGTGCAGTATAATCACACTTGGAGAGACAAATATCTGCAGCATGTCTGCATGGGCAGGATTCATGCCCAAGAGCTGCCAGGCTCCTTCAGCCCCTCTGAGCTTTCAGAAGGATTTGAGAGACCCTGACACAAGCTGCCGACTTCCCCCCATTGTATTTTAATTTAATTTAATTTTTTATTTTAATTTTGAGCAGATCCTGCTCTTGGGAATCGTTTGCTCTTTATTTCTAATACGTCTTAACAGGCAGGAGGCTGCGCCGATCGCTGCGCGATGTGTCTATCATCTTAGTCCAGGCATTTTAATTTACACTGCAGTAAAAAAATTGGCACCCACCATTTTCTGCTTTGAGCATCACCAGAGAGGCTGTGCCAAAGGCTTGGCTGAACGCATCTCTCTCCCATTTGGGGGGTGTGCCTGGAAGAAGGACATTAGAAAGAAAAAGCCCCAATCTGACATGTCAGTTTTAATCATGTCTGCTTTGGATTGCACTGCTGGTGTGACTCTGCCAGATGCATGTCTGTCTGTCTTTGCAGCACAGAGCACAGGCGATCCATCCCAAAGCACTGACTCTTGCAGTCCATATGAGTTACTTTGTCCCAGGAGGTTGCAGCAGTGCAGAGGGGCTCCCCAGTCCCTTTGGTAAGCTTCAGAGCTGGGCTGGGGTGAGTAGTGGGAATGCTGTGGTGGGACAAAGGTCTCAGTGGGTCCCCATCTCCTGCTCTTCTCCCTGGGCTGTGCGCTGAGCTCAGGAGCGAGCCAACAAGGGGACTCCTGGTGCTGCAATGCAGGGCTGAATGCAGGTTGCAGAGAGTGAAGGACGTACAGACACTGCAGAAAAAGGTCCAAATCTGGAGGCAAGCAGCACAGCTGGCTCTGGTGCCACTTTCTTTTTCCCTTGCATTTAAAGCCAGTGCCCATCTGTAAGTGGGCAGCCAGCAAAGGGCACCTTGGGCACCATTGCATTTAGGATGCAGAGGGGCACAAATGCAGCTGACACAGGGAGGAAGCAACTCACCCGGCTGCCAGGGCTGAGCTGCACACACAGCCACTGCTTACCTAATGCTTTGGCAAAAGGCTGGAGCCAATTCATCATTGTTTGTCCCCCAAACAGCTGCTGCCTTTGCCAGCTAACGTCTGGAGGGCATTGCCTCTACCCTCCTTCAGGGCTGTTCCTGCACTCACACAACTGGGCGTGGGGAAAGTGAACCAGCAGGAAGGCACAGGACCAAAACTCTGAAAAAACTTTGGAAAAGAGAGAAAAAGAAAAAAAAGTAAAGCAGTTTTCTTTTTCACTCCTCTTGCATATTTGTGACTCACGTTTTTTTCCCAATACAAAACAAGGAAAGAACCAAAAAGAGACAAAAATCCCTTGTAAGTGGAAGACCAGCAGCCTTCCCATGTCATTTGTGCACATAAATTGTCCCCATGAATTACAAAAGATATTTCTGTTTTGTTTTGGACTCAAATTCCTGCAAATTAGGAGGGGTGAAAAGCTAAAAAGAACTGATATGAAAGTGCCCAGGCAAGAGGTTGAGTTTGCTGCTCTTCTTTCCATGATCTCACTGCTCATTGCTGATAGCTGATGGCTTCACAGAATTGGCTTCATTCACTCCTGTGCTGCATGGGCTGAAGTGCACGATATGAAGACTTTTTCCTGCTTTAATTGAGCAAATCTCTGGACATAAAGCAGCCTGGCTTTGTTCTAGAGACCATCTCTGGAGCCTGCATGCATGCAACCATGGGAACTTAAAAGATGAACGCATCTTCAGGAGATGGAGTAGAAGATAAAAGACAGGGAGCAGAGCTGTAGACTGTATTGTACTATTGTACAGAGTGATGGGGGAACAACCAGCTGGGAGCAGGGGAACAGCATGAGGAATGGCCACTGGCAATGTCTCCAGGAGAAGAAACAAATGATCCATGCACTGGTGATGGGATGGAGGGTGATGGATAGCAGGCATGGCTCTGCACTGAAGGGAACTGTCCAAACCCTTCTTTGGGAAACCTCGTCCTTTCATTTATTAGCTCTTTCTGTTAAAGTCCTAATAGCAAGGCTGAGTTTTGGGGCATCTATGGAGGGTGGTGGGGAAGGGCTGGGGGCCCAGGAGCAGTGGGGCTGTGTGGTGTGTTGCGGGATTCTCATGGATGTGCTCCATGGGGAGAGGGAGGCTGGCAGGTCGGGAACTCGTTGTTATGGAGCATGAGAGAGGCAGAAAGAGATGGGCAAGAAATGAGCAGCCGTAAATATTTCAAGGCCCGTTCTACTACTGACAGCTGAAACAAGCATATATCAAAAGCTCCCACAAACCCAGGAAATTTCATTAAGAAGTCCACACTGCCTGGACACATATGGAATTATGATACTCCTCATCCTTTCCCATGTCAAAAATCTTCCAAGCCTCAGCTACCTTAAAAAGTTGTTTATAATAGATCCGAGAGTTTACATCTTCTTAATGCTCCCATACAGGATATTTTCAGCTGGCTGTATTTGACTGATATAGTGCATTCTTTATGGTGATCATTCCTTGATTAAAAAAAATATTTTTTCTGTGTCAGGCTCTTTCTGTTGCTATCTCCCATAAATCAATTTGTCACATAGATGGTAATAAAACAAGAGGTGTTTGTGCTCTTAAGCACCACATCCAAGTGGGTTTGCAGCATTGTCGTGCTGTGCTTGGGCACAGGTCCCATGTCCCAACCCCAATGATCCTTAGTGATCCTTTCCAAAGTGTGATGTGCTATGATTCTATGATTCTATGATTCTATGATTCTATGATCCTATGACTCTATGATCCTATGATTCTATGAACTGTGTGTCCTGATCCAAATCCCTGTGTATCCCCTTCCAAGCAATGGTACCACAGGGCATGGGTGGATATGAGTAAACAGCAGGACTTGCTGCGCTGCAGGACCCATGTTGCAAGCTGCCCACAGGCCATCCATCTCCCACTCCTCACTTTCAGAGCGTCTCAAATTTCAGCCTGGCATCTCCGATCGTGAGTCTACCTAACCATTTTAATAACACTAAATGAAGTCCGTGTTACAGCCCTTATCTGCTCTCTACGTCTTCCGGGTCATACATGCTTAGTTTGCTGTCAGAGACAAGTTTTTACTGCTGTCAGCACTGCGGAGCCGCGGTACCTGCAGAGCAGCAGGCTGTGTGCTCGCCTCTGCCGTGTTCATTGTCAAGAAAATTACCACCCGCAATCTGATTCTTGAATATTTGTCTTGCGGTTGCTTAATTGGTGCCATCAACAGAATGCGGGAGGAAAAACACTACACAGTGCAGAACAAAAGGTGATGTTATCTATTTACAATCCTTTTGTGCAACGGTAATAAGAATTAACATAACAACAATGACTAATAATTAGAATTGCCTGAATTGAGTTAAGGACATAATTTTGTTTTCCTTTGCACACAGGCGTATCTGGACCCATTTTCCTCTTGTCAGTGGGGGAGAAGTCCCCAAGCAGGCACAAAGCAGGCGAGCAGGAGATGCAGGGGAAGATGCAGCTGCACACCCAGCCCCTCACTGGTCCTTGGCACAGCACATATATGGTGCACAGGGATCCGGTACAGGATGCCAGGGCTGTGTGTGCTCACTTGCCTGGGTTTGGCCCCTAGGAGATCCAAAGCAGTACAATGCAGTTGGAGATGTGAAAGATGCAGAAAATCTGCGCACGTGGCTCCACTTTCACACCCCTTCTCTCTGAGCCCTGCAGGCTGGATCTGCAGTTCCAGCAGTGAGGGAAAGCCTTTGTGAAATGAATGGATTTAGAAGTAGCATGCACTCACTGAGCATCCAAGCGTGCTTCTACTCACATGTTTGCTTTTTACACCAGCAGCACCAATGGAATTATTTTTGCTTTACACCAGCACAAATAAGAACAAGATTAGGTACTCTATCTGCAAGATAAGGATGAAGTTTTACAGCCTCCCTGTCCTTATCACCCCTAGCCCTGCTCCTCCAGACCCCCAGCAGAGAGGGGCTGGGCTTATGAATGGATCATTTATTAAATCCCATTTGGCTAAAGTAATTCCTGCCAGAGTGAGGGTACAACAAATTACAAATGAACGATCTCTGCTGCTGTTGGCAGGGGCTGGAGACCATGCTCCCCGCCTGCTATATTTAGCCCAGGTACAGTAAGCGCATTCCTAATGGAAACCGCTCTCCCCAAAGGTCTTCTCTTTGTGGCTGCACAGCACTTGGAGAGCTCTGTTGCATTATTTGGGTGGCTTCTGCTCCGGGACACACATAGTGGGTATGAAGTTGCTATAAAAGTAAACACAGGGCACAGATTTTGGAGCCATGAGCAGAGATAAATGTCTCGCTGTGTGGTCACTGTGCATTGCAGTGATCCAGCAACAAGCACGTTGACCCTGCTCCATCCAGCACGCTGCCTTAATGTAACTTTTAAATCAACCCAAAATGAACTTTTCATTTTATTTCCTCTGACTGTGAAAAAATACACTGATGTATCACACCCTGGGATAGGGATGGAGACAGCTATTTATATCATTTCCAGCAAAACACCCTGCAAAACATAAAGTAAACTGGAAAATCAATAATTATTATTATTACAGTGGCTGCAGATCTCCAGTGTGTGGGGTACATCCCCAATCTGGGAACCAGCCCCCCTCAGAGCATTCACAGCTCCGCTGTGTAGAAAGAAAGCAGCAGGAAACTGAGGCAAGGAGCTGGTTCTAAAGGGGTGTTTATGGCATGGCAAAAGTATTCACCCTCACTGACAAAATGTCCCAGCAGGGAATGAGGGAAGCTGACCAATGGATGGATGTCAGGCACCTTCACAGCACTGAAAGGGGCATGGGGCTCTGCACTGATGTTCTTTAGTGCTGAGTGGCACCGACAGGGATATAAAGCCACTCAGGTGGCACAGATGTTTCCTGGTTCGAGTCAGGCTTTTCTGCTATTCCTCCAAATTATCCCCCATCCCCAGAACTTCCATTCTTCCTGCTCCCACCCCCAGTCTGGGAGCACTACAGGAGCATCCTGGACCTTTCCACAGGGTGCCTGTCCCATGAAAGAGAAAAACCTGTGGTTGTTGCTTGGGTTGGTTTCATCAAGCTGGGCTTACAGTGAAAACCTCCCAACAGACGGATGACAGCTCGTTGATGAGAAGGGAGGAAAGGAAAGGTGGTCTGGGATGTGCCTAGGACAGCAATTGGCACTGCTCTGAGTACACTATGGTGCTTTAAAAGCACCAACCTATGCGTCTCACCACCCAAGCACCATTCAGGTAAAAGAAGACATGGGAATGAAAACCCAAGGGGATCTCCAGGCTCACGGCACTCACACATTGCTTTAAGATCAATCTCTTCTACTTGAGAGGCAGCACTGCAGGAAAAAACACATCATCCTGCTTCTGTATGGCTGAACAGCTCCAGGTTCAGGAGGAAGATGAGGTAGGGATGGATTCCTTTTCTTTCCTCCCTCCTTCCCCTGCAGTTGCGATGCAGCTCTGGGTGGCATTGCCACCGGCTGGGTGCAGTCCTCGGCTGCTTTATTCTGAGTGCTTGCCCAGAAGGTGGATAATGGCGATTGATGTGCTTTTTTCCTCCAGGTTTAGGTTTCCTGTCAGCTGAGCCGCAGATAAACCATAAACACGAAGAACAAACAAACAATTAGCCTCCCTCGGACCCGGGCGCAGAGGCACTCCGCTCAGGTTTATAGCCCTTTTCCAGTTTTACTGCCAAGATAAATCTTTCACCACCCTCTGCCCAATCAACCCCAAGACAAAAAAAAAGAAAAAAAGAAAAAAAAAAAAAAAGAGGTGTTTATTATTATTATATATATATTTTTTTTTTACAGGAGATGTTTGATTTGTTACAGTTAGGAAACATTAAAACAATGGGGCAAACAGATACATGGGCACCGACATGTAAATTATAGATCATTCCGGAGGATGTGCAGACTTAATTCTTCCTGGTGCAGGACCAGATGAGAGGAGAGCAGTGCCTGCTTCCTCTGAGATGTGGTTTCCGCTGCTCTTAGACCAATATCTGCAGCATCTTTTGGCTTCACACACACACTGGCATGCTGTTCACATGCCAGCAGTTGCAGGAAGCCCAAGGATGCTGTGAAGCTGAAGGATGCTGCCTTGCACAACCCTTGGTTCATTTTTGCAAAGCAAGCATTTCTTTTTTTTTTTTTTTTTTCTTTTCTCCTTCAAGGAATGAGAGAGAGAAAAAAAAAAATCACATTTTGCATCACTATCAATGCTTCCTCTGGCAGCATCGAGTGCCAGCACTCCTATGGGATTTGCTCGTTTGGGATTGCCGGGCTGCTCGAAAGAGCCCAATTAAATGCCCATCTCAGGAAAAAAGGATCCAAGGGCAGGGCTGAGACATCCATCTTTGGCTGCCTCTTCATTACCCAGATTTATTTTCCAAGCAGAAGAAAATTAAGATAAATCTGTTTGGGAGCTTGTTTGTTTGTTTGTTTGCCTTCCTGTCATTTCTATTTACTCACCCAGGTAGGCGTGTGGTCTCTGGGTGATACTCTGAGCAGCCTATGGTGCAGAAGGGAGAAGGCTAACTCGGCATTTTCTGTTGTCCTATCCTTAGAGAGGAGCAGGGGGGTTACTCCAAATCACACCTGGGTTTGGGGAAATGTAATCCATGGGACAAGCTGTGGGTGGATGGGTGACATCCATGGATCATCCCAGGAGCCTGCCTTGCTGCTGGTGCGGAGGAGCATCAAAAGGGAGAGGTTGTGTTCCTGGGGTGGAGGAGACCGGTGGGATGGGGTGTGGGGTGGGCTGCGTCCCACCCTACAGAAACCCAGCACAGCATCTCCCATCCATTGGCCCATCACATCCCTGGTGGAGACATTTCTGTTTCCCCTCTCGGCACCGCTGGTGCATCAGTGTCATAAATGGCTGATTCAGTTTTGGTGGTAAATTACCCATGGCCTTTCTTTCTTTTTTTTTTTTTTTTTTTTTTTAGCATACGACTGTGAATTTTGTCAAAACTCTGTGTGGCAGCTTCATTTCGTGTCTTTATTGTCCAGAGAGGGAGAGCTGGGTGTGCTAAATTAATTTCCGTGGTGAGACCAATAAATTCAGTTCTCCTGCTGTAAAAGATACATTAATTCTGCTACATTCCCCTTTTTTTAATAGGCACAAAGCCACCTGGATAAATACTGGTTGCACACAAAGAGCAGCCATGGGCCTGGGCATGGACTGTCAGCTGAAATAAAGAAGTCAGAGCTAAGAGCAGAGTATCTGCTGAGGGTTTTCACTTTGTTTGACTTTGGTTTCTCGTGTTTTTACATGAGGTGAGGGAGAATGGTAGGCTGTAACAATCTCCTCTACCTTAAAGATATGTAAAGGAGGTGGAAGGTATTCCCTGCGTTTAAAATATTCTGTGTTTTGATGCTTAATGTCAAATATATTGATTTTGATAAATGCAGCAAAGGAACTGTTATTTGTGCATGCCATGAACTCACACTCGGGGCTTTTCCCTCATTAGTGCTTCACCAGCACCAGGCAAGCCTGTGGTCCGGACCATTTTTAGTGAACTTCACAAGGATGGCACTTGCACAGAGGATCAGAATGAAGAGGCAGTTCTGTGGGTGAATATCATCCTTTAGTGGGCTTGCTGGAAAATATTCCTCCTGCTGGAAGATGAAAGTAGCAGATCTCAGGGTAGTGGCTGCCCTGGGACAAATCCCTTCAAGGTCACTCTCACATATTTCTTGTTTTTCAGTTGTACTTCCAGCCTGGTTCTGACCTGGGGGGGCTTGGTGTTGCCTGTCCAGAAGAAGCCAGCAGCTGTGGTAATTAAGATGCATTGGACAACTTTCTGGATGAAGGGTTGGGTGGTTCTTTAGTTCCTGAGTCTGAAAATCAAAGCCAGAGGCCTCCAGGGGCTTGCAGAGGCGAGGATGGGCAGCGATGCCAAATGATGTCTCAAAGAGTTCTGTGTCCACAAGATTCCTGCTCCCGGCTATGTGTTCCCATTTCTTAGATGGATCTCTGTCCTGTGCTGTCTAGCCAGCTCATAGATTTCCTGCCAAATTCTCCTTGCTGTGCTATTACCTCATCCCTCTGATACTTCACTTGTCCAATTTGACCATTATTCCTGCCCTGTCTGACTCACAGAGGGTGAAGTCTCCAAAACAAGGACTTCACGTCCATTGCAGCTCTGCAACGTGACGCTGAGGAATGTGATTTGGTGGGCCTGGTGGGGATGGGATGACACTTGGGCACGATGGCCTTAGTGGTCTCTCCCAACCTAATGATCCTATGATTGTTTGGTCCGCTCTCCGAAGCACCATGTGGGTGGGTAAATCTGCAGTCCTGCAGGGATTTCTCTTCTTCAGAGAGCCTGGGAAGAATACTGTTGTGCCAGCCCCAGCCAGTTGGTTTGGGGAAGGCAGGGAGAGTGTGGGGCAGTGCCAGTGTTTGTTGAATGCAGTCAGGGAAAATCAATAGGGAAAAGATAAAACCATATTTCCTTAAAGGTAATAATGTGACCCCATCAACAGCAAGGAGGAATGAAGCAAACCTGGGAAATGAGGAAAAAACCCACAGACCCTGCAGACTTTGTGAGGCAGAGAGCAGAGAGCAGAGAGCAGAAGCAGTGCATGTAAATCGCCATGCAAATGAGGCTGGTGAAGCTGTAATGAGATAAAGTTACCACCAAGCTTCCAATGCAGCCCCAAGGCTAGAGAGGAGTATTTCACTCTACATGAGTATCTTGCAACTGTGCTTGCAAGAAGTGGAATAAAAGGGGCAGTTTAAGACAAGGGTGGCCATAAGTAGCAGGTGAGAAAACACAATAAAAAGGAAGATTTCTTACTCTGCAAGTGAATCCATTTAGTTCAAAGGTACTATATTTCTGTGATACAATGGTGTAACACTTTTATTGGGGACTAATTGAGCCAGTGATATAATTACAACAGTAAATTAAGGACTGAAGTATACTCTGAATTTAGGAATAAATTTGTAAATACTTCCTTATCAGTGGCAGGTAAGAAAATGGCCAGACTGATTTAGCAAGGAGGAACACTTACATATTGGCCATCTCCAGCAAATGATGAGCCTTCTCTCCATATAAAAATGAGTGATACACTAACGGCTTTGACTGCAGCCCTTTTATTCATTGCGCAGTACAGTCAGTTTTACTAGTGGGTTAATAAAATTTAATTAATACTTAATTAAGGTTTACAACCAAGTATATCCATTTTTGATTACTTTGTCATCGCAGTGTTTACATAAATGTGCAAACCACAGGCCAGAACGGATCCATCTCTCTGGGTGCTGATGTCTGCTATTTGCCCAGAAATTGTTTGCAGATCCAGGCTCAGCCCTGCCAGCAATGGGACGACCTTTGCAGAGGTGCATGCACATCTCCTATATGCACCCAAAGCAGCACTCAGCCCCAAGCATTCTCCTCTCCCATCTCACTCACCATCGAATCACCAGCGCAGGTGCAAGCATGGAAGAAAGGTATGATCACTTTGTGCTTGGGGAGGGAGGAAAGGGTGGTCAGAAAAAGCTCTTTTTGGGAGGATTGTGCATGGGTCTTTTGCCTACAAGGCTGAAGCAGAATTATTCAGCACCAGTCTGGCTCTCCTTGCTGGTTCCAGCCATGCCCAGCCGAACCATCACATTGTCATCATGCAACCTACTGGTCAGGAAAATAAAAAGGCAATCAACCAACTAGCCAGCAACACTCTTATCAGTTCTTCCTTTCCCCATTGCTATGCAGCTAATTACCATTCAGGATATCCTGAAATTAGATTAATAAATCCAATTCCTGCTTTTTCACTGGAGTAAGTTTTTGCACTTCACTGGTAGCCTGAGTGTCTTGTATGTTGAAGGAAGCTTCAGCCACATGAATGCCCAGCAGAAACTGGATATTAGAGAGGAGAAAAGCCCTTGAATAATGTGTTTAATGCAGAAAACACCATCAAACTGTTTTTTATGGAATTGTATCCCTCAGAAACTGCTGACTTCTCCTTTATTATATTTAGCGATACAAATAGCTGAGGACTGCATTTGGACCCATTGCAGATAAAGTGCTGGAAAGACAGTCGTGGAGTGAAGGGACATTTATTTCTCCTACTGAGATCCGCGCCGTGCTGCCACAGCTGGTGAATCTTATCTCTCAGGCTTTTCTCAGGAATAAAGCATTTAGCCTTTGTAGCTGGGTCTTGTTACAAGGAGGCTAAGAGAAGATTCAATTATGTGCCACAGTGCGGGGAGAGGGAGTGAGTAACAACTGAGTCCTGAGGCACAGGGAAGAAAGTCAGGCAGTAATCACAGATTCCCCGAACTGCACACTGGAGACCTGACTGACCACAAAAATGTCAATCTAGAGAGAAAAAGAAAGATGAGAGCCTCAAATACCCTCCCAGACAGACTTGATGCTGGGACTGGGTTGCCTGCAGTTGTGCTGTAGCGTGCTATTAAGATCTCTCTAGTGTTTCTCCTTGGAAGGGTTACGGATGGAGAAATATTGCCCTCCCCAGAGATTCCCTCAGGAAACAAAAGCAAGAGCTCAGTGAACCTTCCTCTCTCTTCCTCAGCTGAGACAGTGTGCACTGCTAGCACAGTCTCAGTGTGTATTGTTGTAATTGTAATAATTATTGATGTCCTTCTTATATCCTTGCTAACCTTGTCTGGTCAAGACCAGGGGACGATATTCCAGGAGTGCAGCCCATCAGGCAGTTCAACACCACTGCAGATGGATCTGACAGTATTGTGCTCTGACCACATGTGGTCAAGTCTGGTGCCAACCCCTCTCAGAGCTTGAGCCCTGCTCAGAGCACAGTGTTCACCCCCAGGCAGATCCAAACCTAGGGCAACTCTCTGGCTGTTCATCCAGGGCTCATTTTTCTCTTGTGAAAGTACACGACGTATCAAATGTTTTGTCTTGATTAACGGTGCTAATTAAGCTAATGGATTTGAGTAATTTTACAATTGAAATTTTTATGAAATTTGGTTTTTGGTCTGCAGTAGCCAGAACTTACTGCCCTGTCAGCTTCTCTCCATCGTTCAACGTTACGTATGGACATCATCTCTAAGGTCATAGAAATAAACAAAGCAAGAAAACTCTCACATTCTTCTCAGCATTCCCCTTGCCACCTGCTGCACATTCCCAGGGTGTGCAGTGAAGCAGATTTCCAAAACAGAGAGAGAGGAGCTGCCAAAAGGAACAATCTGGTAGAGAAAAAGATTGGATTTGGAGCCAGAACAATGGGCTAGGCTCTCAGAAGCTCAACAGCTTATCCCAACTCAGCAAATTTCTTGTGGAATCATGAGGAAGACACTCCGGTCTCCAGCAGTGGTAGGACAAACAAGGTGGACCATCAGCTTTCCCAGAGGCTGTGAATGAACCACGTGTGCATTGCAGGCGTAGATACGTGATGCAGGCTTTTGTGGGTGCAGCATTGCACATGCCAAAGAGGCTTTAAAAGTCCTGTAATTTTCATGCAATGCTTGGAATCCCACCAGAAGAATTTGTATGTCTTTGTTGTTTACAGGACACCACCAACCAGAGTCACATAAATACTGACCGTGTAATTACACTGTAAGGAAAGTTCTATGTGTTGACAGGGCAAACAAAATACGTGGTTATTTTTTACCCTCTGCAAGGGAAAGGCTTATTATGAGATTTCACAGCTGCAAATTATATAGTAATTATGTCTTCAATAAGTAGGCAACTTCCAATAATACTACTGAGTGACTGTCAGGGACAAAGAGTGTTGTGTGCTGCGGCCACATGAAGCACGGAGACCAACCTGGCAGCTCAAAACACCATTCTCACCAGTTCATTTTCCAGTTTTCTAGTGTAGTTTTGTTCATCTCCGTAATCACTCCTGGGAGATGATTCCATCCCTCAAGAGGAGAAATGTTGAACTAACCTCTACAGTTCTGATTGCACACGAGCCCCACATTTCTCAACAGCAAGAATCCTTGATGTCCATCCTCGACGTCCGTCCTTGACGCCCAGGCTGCTGGCTTCAACCCCCTGGGAATGCCCTACTCTGGTTGCCGTAGAGGAACCAAGCAAGAAGCTGAGAGCAAGAAAACCTCTGCCCAACCTCACTCAGCACCCTTCGAAAGGAACAAATGACAGCTATAGAGCTCAGCTGATAGCTCTGAGCACCACCTGTAAGCCCAGATCTTGGCCAAATTCATATACATTTCTGATCTCTCACAGTCAGTGTGCTTAGAAGATGTGGTACACTTGGGAAACCAGAAGGCTGTGTGGGTGAGAGAAAGAAATGAGTAATGATTTGGAATGGGGGTTCATATACTTCAGGTTTTGTGCTTAGGCTGAAGCAGAAGCTGCTTATAAATGTAGGAAGCCTTAGAAACCTGATCAATAGGCCAACAAGTAAATAGCATAGAGGCATTCAGATGTGTGCCCTGCTCTGCACGAGGACTCTGAGAAGCAAAGCAGGAGTAAAAATGCTGCATTTACCAGATATGCAGCAAATCCTACTGTGAGAAGATGACTGTATTGCTTGGAGAGCCACTGGGATCTGAGTTCTCTGTCCACGCAATGGCACATAATTTTCCCTAAACTCTACAGCCCTTTAATTCAATTTTTAATTATTATTCCTTATCATGCTCAGTGCGTTTCTGCCGCACTTATGAAACCCTCTCTTGTGGTTAATTTAACACCTGCAAATTCCCGAAGCTGTTAACCTAAATCTAGTGGATAAAGCCTTTGCCATATGTTTAAAAGATCATGAGGTCAAATCTACTTGAGGCTGTGAAGTGTATAGGATATCTATTTTACTTCCTCCATGGGACAGACCAGCGTAGGCTTTGTACTTATTTATTACCACTGTCAGAGACATCCTGCTTTTGACTGAAACGTTACGCAACAAGGCAAAATCTCAGAAGCGAGCGCTTTCAGGAATAATTCTTTACCCTACCCTCTTTGAGAAGGATAAATATTGATTCAGAGACTTTGGGTACATCGATTATTTTTTTAGGGAAAGCATGATGGCATTAATAAATCTTGGAATTTTGCTTTCTGTGTTTCCAAGAGACTCTCTTCTCAGCCACGTGCTGAATAAGTGATTAGAGCCTCTTCTATTTGTTTTGCTTTTTCTTTCTACCAGCACAGCACTGGCTCCATTGAATGGATGTGAGTCTTTCTGCTGCCATCGCATGAAGTCCTGACTTTCCCCCTAAGCACATGTACAATATAGAAAGGGTCACTAATCTCAGCTCATAAACCTCTGTCAAATGACAAGCTATTATTTCCCTAGCCTGTGGGAGCTAAGGCTTGACTGCTCTTTTTCTTAAAAATAGAGGTAAAAAGAAAAACCTTCAGGGGTAACCCAAAGCCAAGCATTTCAGATGCTTCAGGAGGAGAAAAGAGGAAAGCTTCAGTGGCCAAGGTCACCACTGATCACAACACTCTTGCCATCCTCCTCCTGACTTAAACTAGAGAACTGTTAATGTGATCTTCTCAGAAGCTCTATCACTAGCAGAAGAAATTCAATGTTACCGGTAAAATGGGAGGAGAAATCGTGAGCTCCCACCCTGCATCAGAGCAGTGATGTCCAACTGGACTTCTCAAAGCACTGATCCTTCTCTGAGGGTATGGACAGCAGCTGATGGGTCAGAAGGGCTGAGGGGAGGCTATGGCTGTGGCCCTAGCGCAGCAGTTGCTTTTCTTCTGTAGGAAGAAAACAGGACAACCACCCTGAAAGCAAATGCTGCTGTTCTCCTGGAGCCAAAAGGAAATCCTTCAGAGGACATCTGTGACTCTGAAAGATCAATGGCCGGTCAAATACCGCTTAGAGACACGTGTGATATTGGCACCCTCCTGGCACAGATCTCCAAGGAAAGCCACCTTGGCCAATGCTTCCTGAGGATGAGTCAGCTCGTTTGGGCTCATAAATCATGGATTGTGGGGAATCACATTGGAGAACCAGACTTGCAGTTCATTCTTATCAGGGCTTTTCAGGTCTTTGCTGTCGATAGCTCTCCTTCTGATGTGGAAAGGGGTATTCTAACACGGCTGTAATTATGGTCATCTTGAAGCAGTTGTGAAAGTCAAAGGGCTTGTGCTGATGTACAGCTCTGCGGGATCTGGCCTAGAATTCTAAAGGAATCGCCTTCAATTTGCTTCAATCATTTTCCTGCAGAGGAACAACATGCCAAACTATGATCGTGCAGATGAGAAGCTGCAAAGAGTATTTTTACCCACTTCTGGGTAGATTTTGGGGTGGCAAATTATACTGAGAGCACACATAACTCACTGAGCTATAAATCCAGGTGCAGTGCAAACTATACCAGCTTCTCAATGGAGTGTGAAGTACTCTTCTTACATTTTTTCAAGTGCGTGTGGCATGCCATACTCAAAAAGAAAGCAAATAGGAAGAGTTTCCTGGTGTCTTGTCCTGCAGAAAAGCAGGAAAGGGGAGTCACCAAGGTCTGAATTCAGACTCATGCTGCCTGGCTGAAAGCTGGGTGAGTGCCAGAGCTGGGTGCAGGAGATGGATGGGCAGAGACATGCATCTGTCTGCAGCTCCCCAGGGATCCAGTTTCCATATGACAGGAGCAGGCATCTGTAGGATATGGGTGATTCTCTGGGATTACATGAGCTATCTGGGGGAATAGAAGCATTTTGTTATACAAGGCACTCTGTGGGAACAGCCCTGAGCTCCTGTTCACCACCTTCCCCAGTTCTCCTACAAGCCCTGCCCATGCTGGAGCCAGGTTGGCAGCCTGGGATGGCTCTGTGTGATGTCACTGCACCCGTTACAGAAGGAAGACACCTTGCAAATGATGGCTGGGATGCCACAGAGGCTGCTGCCTTTCCCCAGCACTTGCTCTGTCCCTCTCTAGCAAGGAAGGAAACCTGAGAGCCCATGCTGGTGACAGCAGTGAGCTTGACAAGCTCATAAATACCACACCAGGTACCCTTTCCTCTCTGTCCTTTGAAAGAAAAGCCCGAAGCTGGGAAAGCATTTGATCGCATTGGATTTGTGCCATTCTGAGGCTTACTTGAATGAGCTCAAGGGGAGAGCCAGGAGCAATGGGATTTCACAGCTCCAGGGGAGTTGTGGGTGGAGAAGGGCAGCCCAGCCCTGGGACAAGAGAGAAGGGTCGACAGTGTGCTAAATACCCTGGTGTATTTAAAGCAGGTAGAGCATGGCTGCTCCAGCTGCACCTGTGTTGTGCCTGTGCATGGGATGCAAGATGATGAGTTTCACCCTGCTGTTGTAGCCATCTGCCCCATATATGCATTTCTAGCCCCATTTCCCTTCACTGTATGTGTACTCACTAGATGGAAGAATGCAAAACCAGGTCTATACTTGCAAACCAATAAAAGGTGTTTAGAAATAAAAAAAGCCAGACTGGTTCTAACAATGAAACTAAGCCCTCTATCTAATTTCTCCTGATTTTCAGGGTTCATGGCCATAAATTTTGGCTCTTGACGCTGCCTCTGTAGTTGGGACAGATGGCCTTTTGAAAGCCATTCTTGTTCCCACTTTGGAGCTCTGGTTTGCCTGAAGATATGCGCTCTTCGTTTGCAAATGCAGTGTAAATTTATAGTGCCATGCAGAAGAGGAGAAATGATTCTTTATACTGGGTCCTTGGATTTTTTACAGCTCCTATGAATAAAATACAAAAAGGCTTGAAAGGCTTTATTAAATAAGAAGGTGGGTGTCTTGAGAATGATCAGTTATAGCATTGTGCTGGTGTAGCGAATTGTTGGTTAGAAAGCCTCTGGGGCAATCTATAGTCGATTCAAAGGTAAGACCTTTGTAGGCTTTGGCGGGGGGGGGCTCTGACAACAGGGACTTGTGCTGCATTTCCAATGAAGGTGAACATTGTGATGCCTTTTTGGCTTTGTTTTGGCAAGGGGATGTCTCCTAGTCACCCAAGAGAGAGGGAAAATCGATTTACACGTGGCCAGGTGCTTGGTGCATTGTTGCAGCATTGTGCCTATGGAACTTCCAGGGGCTGCAGGAAGGGTCTGGGGATGATGCCCCAGCAGTGGGCCAGAGCTGGAGCTCAATGTCTTTCATCCTTTCAAGCAGCCCAGTGTGGGCTGTGGGGCTGAGTATCCTTCCTGGTACATCTCAGTGCTGGACGCGGTTGGGCTCCCCGCTGCCCTTCAGCTCACTGGGTGCATGCAAATGAGTGCACGGAGCACAGGGCAGTCTTTAATTACCCACTAAAGAAGAGAGCTCAACGGCTATCCCATACTAATGCCTGACCAGCTGTCATTTCTTTACATCTCCTTCCTCTCTGCGGGAATGTAAGGGTATAGACAGAGGGATGGGAGCAAAGTGAGAAGGAGGCAGACATGCATGAAATAGGTTGTATAGGTGTACAGATGTGTGTATGTAGATAAACAATGTACATTTATCTATACATGCACACAGACATTTGCAAGAGCTCTGTTGGATGATTTGCCTGGAGGAGCAATGATCCCCTCAAATGGCACAAAGAGCTCTACCAAGCAGCAGCAACAGTAAATACTTTTATCATTATTGCCACTGAGAAACACTTTGCATTGCTAGATGAAGAGATAGAGCCAGGAGACTTCACTGACTGCCCTTCCCTACTGACTGTGTTGCTGACCATGCTCTGTGTCCTACACGCTGGAGCACTTCTTTCTTACTAGGGAAACCCCAAACTGAGCTCTCCCTTGCTGTGTTTGCCTTCCTGGCCACACACAGTTGACTTTTTTTCCACATTATCACTTTCTAAATATATCACAACACATCATTTACTTTTCTCCTCCGCTCCAAGACCTCTGTATGCCTTTCTTTCATTGCACAATGAATCATTGGCTCAAATATTTAGATTTTCAGAAGAATACCATCATACAGTATACAAGCAATTTGTTATCACAGTGTGCAAACAAGGTAGAGAGGGGAATATGCTAAAGTAAATTTTATGTATAGCTACTGTGTAAATTTGCCTATTTCCCAGGAGCAGTATTGTCACTATTAATCGTAATAGCACTTCTAATATGGCATATTTCCAATATTTTGCCCTTAATTAGGATTCTGATCATACAGACCCATTTCGTTCCCGTTGAACTCTCTGAAACCCACCTGGATCCCACACAGGGGGTGTGGGCAGCAGTGTGGGGGGGTCCCAGCACCGCTGTCCCCCCATTGCCCAAGGACGTGGAACACCTGCACAGTGCTGTGCTTGCATGAGCTGACCCCAATCCTATTTCCTGCAGGAGATTTCTTCTGGTGAAGGGCATGCTGCTATTTGCTATCTCAAATGGGCATGCGTGCACAGGGTTAGGGGAAAACCAGCAAACCAACCCCATTTGGTTGCCAAAGCCAGAGCTCTGCGGGAAGGGAAAGGGAAGGAGATCACTTTCAAGTCAAGATCATTTTTGACTGTGCAAGTTGTCCTTGAATGTGACTGCAAAGGGTTTGTGACAGCGTGAGGATGTGCTGGTCCTTCCACCTCAGTGAGGAACAAACCTCTGCCTTTCACTGTTCAAACGTGCAATTTCCCCATTTATACATACACGGTTTGACAAGGACTGGCCTCACGCCATGGCTTGTGCTCCTTTCACCCTTTTCTATTTCAAAAGATGTGTGCCCCCACGTTTGAAAGAAAGACACAAGAAGCACGCTCACATACAGGTTGTGCAAAGCACGCCTGTGAGCTGCTGTCGGCATCAGGTGCAGGATGCTGATACTGTGCCAGCAGGGGACTTTTCATGGGAAATGCGAGCAGATCGATAAGCCCCAGATGGAAAGAGAGGCAAGGGCAGACAGCCAGCAGCTGTGATAGCATTGAAACAGTTAAAAAAAATTATAATTCTGGGTTTGCCTTGATTGTGGAGGAAGTGCTATAGGGATTTTTCATGTGTTCTCTTGGTGGGAGGGTGAATTTTTTTCTCAGTAAACTTGGCAAATTCTTGTTCTGTGGCCTGGTGCAAAACCTTTAGCCTCTTCTATGCCTCTGTCCTCCAACAGAAAGGAAGAACACCAGTCTGACCCTGCCCTGGTACACTGCTCCCAGCACCATGGAGGAAGCGCATTGAACAATGTCTCACAGCCGTATGAGATGACAGAAGGTCTCTGTGCACCATGGGGAGCTCCTCTGACTTCTGTGGAGCATCATCAAATTCTGCCTTTGGAGATTTTACCCCCTTGGAGAGGACAGAAAATGGGTCATCCACAGCTGGGCTGGGACCAGGACTAGGAATACTCCAGCAGTTCCAATATTAATCCTCTGGGGTCATCATCAGTCCTTAGAAAAGACACAGGGCGGATACCCTCTTTTTTAGTGCTCGAAAAGCTGCAAAACTAACCTGCAGCCCTTTCAAATTCAAATTGAAAAATGAAATAAAATAAAATAAACAAAAAATAAAAAGAGCGAGAGAGAGAGAGAAGAGAGAAAATATTCAGAGCCCAGTAAATAAAGAGGGCAGTGTTGCCATGACCTGTCCCAGCCTCTCCTGCTCTGAGTTCCCCACTGTGCAGTAAATAAAGAGCTATCTGTTCCACGGCTATCTTTTAAAATAAAAACACTTTGAAGTGTTTTGATTTTCCTTAATTAAAAACACATCAAGCCATGGATAAAGCACTGTGGAAGGTCTTGTTGTGGCGTTGCGTTTTACAGCTGGCAAGCAGATTTCTAATAAAATGTTTTTTGAAAGGAATATTGCCTTCATTCAAACCTCCTATAAAAACTACCCATCCATTAATTCCAATTAATGACACAACACCATTTCCACTAACACTGGTAGTAATTCTTGGCTAATGGATGATTTTCAACAAAATCAGAATCAATGTAAGTTTGGACAGGACCTTTGCAGAATTAATTTACTACCCCGATGCTAGCTGAACCAGGGCACAGTGGTCTTCTCAAGCGTATAAATCACAGTGGTTTGGAATGGCTTCTCAGCACCACTGTATGCAGCCTGTGCTGAGTTTCCTGTGGGCTTTGCAAAGTGAAATGCATCCTGCACAGCTGCTTGGTTCTGTGGGTTTGCAGGCACAGGAATAGGGCTGTTAGTAGAAGGACTCTGGTTGCAGGGGACCAGAGTTAGAAAAAACTGCCTTCTCCCAGGAACCCCATATCTTCCCCAGTGTCCCTCTGCTTGCCTGCTTTGGTTCCATCCAGCTCCTGAGCTCCTCTGCCCTCTCTTTTGGGTCAAAAATCACAGTGGGTTCCCAAGCCTCCACTGGTAGACCAAATGAGGGATGGGATCTTCTGTGAGCTGTGTCTGATTTCACAAGAGCCAACCCCACCCATGAACATGCTGGTAAGAAAGGGAATGTAGAAGCTCAGGCTGTTCCTTCTGAGTGAAATCGCCTTGAAGCATTCTCAGAAGAAGGACGTGTCTGGCCCAGAAAGCAGAGCACTGTGAGGAAGGACAAACTTTAACATACAGGTGAGTGATGCTGCAACCAATGGAAGTCTATGGCCAAGCTGAAGCTTCCAGCTGAGCCAGAGGCAGCCACAGCAGTGGGAATCAGCTACTGAGATGGCTCTTCTTGTGCTGATGGGGTTTTCTTATTCTGCCAAGGTGATAATTCAGTGTAACAAGGTGATGATACAAAGTGTAGCGGGCGTGGTGATGATGGTTTGATGGTTGGACTAGATAATCTTAGTGGTCTTTTCCAACCTTAATGATTCCATGATTTTATGATTCTCTGTAGTAGACCTAAGCAACTTTTTAGCAGCAAAGTTTCAAAACTACAGTTCTGTGCAGAAAAGTCCCATTTGTACAGAGTAGGTCCCAGGCACCCATCTGTCAGGTAGCACTAAGCATGAAATGACAGAGGTGTAGCTGCTGGTAGAGTTGCAGAAGAACACTGGGAAAGTGAAAGAAACAGGACTGCTGTGCTAAGAGTTCAGGCTCTTGCACTGATAATTTCATGTCCATGTCTGGGATGTAGCATTGTGCCACATAACAATGGCAGAGCATCTGCCTGTGAGACCCTCCAAAATGTTGATTGCATCTTATGAGGGCTCATCTCTGGATACAAATATTCCCCACTGGAAGATGACCAGAGAAAGATCAGACAGGATGACAGCACATCTCCATATTGGGACGGGGCAAATGTCCAGACCTTCTACTAAGCACTCTGACCATCGATGGTCAGTGGAAGCTCAAAGTGGTTTCATTGGCAAGAGGCTTGGAATGATTGGGAATGTGGGCTTAAGAACAGGTTATTTATTTTTTATTTCATGTCTCAATACAGCCAGAAAAATGCAGAGAGGAGCAACATGAGAGATTCTTTTAAAAACAAAGCAGAACACTAGGGCAAGCTGAGAGATCAAAAATGTAATTCTTTTCTTCTTCTCTTTTCCCCCAAAGTATTCATTTTGTAACAGTTCAGCTGTGCAGTTCAAGTCAACTCCCCTTTTGTATTGTGAATTTAAGTAGAAAACCCAAAGGACATTTATCCTACAATGTATTACATCAAATGGCACAAGCAGCCAGGACACCTGGGATGGGGAGGACAGAGGTCCCACAGTAGCATCCTGTAAGGCCAGCTGGGTCCTGGCAGGGTGCAGGGGATCCCCATCTGCATCCCTCTCACTGCTACTACACGAGGAGGCAGCTTAATGGAAACCCTTTCCAAATCACACAGCCCTGTAACCTGTCATTTTCTGGATGGCTTTATTATAGCTTTCCTTTAGTCTCCGCCACTTGAGAAAACAGGTTCATCCTTCGTCAGGTTAGAGGGATTGTGGGGTTTCCCTGCTGACTGCAACACCGTGCTGTGCTAACGCTGGCAGGAGGGGGAAGAGTTATTTCAGCTGACAATAAGGAGCATTTGGCAAAAGGAGCCTCGTACTCTGAAGTGCAGCTGCAGCTGGAAATGCTTGCGACCCTGGGGAGGCTCAGGCACATATTTCTGGGTTGCAGGGTGTGTGCATGGGGCAGAGCAGTGCCCGCCGTGATTTGGGTGCATGACTTTCCACAAGCCTGGAACTGTGCAAGTGCTTAAGTGTTCACCTGGTTAAGTGTTTCCTGAACTGGGAATGAGTCACAGTGTTTTTTAAACTGATTGATATATTTGGAGTAAGTCAGTATTAATGATCATGTAAATTAAAATCTGGAAGACCTCCAACTTTTTAAAAGCTGCTTCTGACACTGCAGCTCCTTGCAAATTGACTTCGTGTTCCAAAGATACCTACATGGAATTATGTTTTCACTCACAAATATTTTTGGGTCCAGGCTGCCTTTTAAGGAAGCTCCAGTAATTACTACGATGAAGTGGCCATGAAGGTCACCTGGTGTTAAGGCTGATTTGGAATGCTTATCATTCAAAATAACCTGAGCATGCCTGCCATTAATAAACTGTGTCCAAAATGGCAATAATAAGGTGCATGCATGTTCTTTGCCATTGGGATGGCCCAGAGTACGTGGCTCTCAAGAGGAGGGGATCTGCCTATGGGTGCGTTGCAGGAAAATACTCCTGATATAGAAAACATTTAATTCTGTATTATGTGTTAATTCTCAGAGTAAAATAAAGCCACTAGGTTTCCCCTCACTGATTTCCATTTATTACTCATCCAGGGAAGCTTGGCATGCCAAAAACAAATCTGTTGCATTAGTCAGGGTTAATTATCAGCCCTACAGAATGACACGGAGCTGCCCTTACATCTCACAGCATATGCAGGAGAATTCACTTTAACAGCATCCAAACAGTGAGAAGATGGGCTGAAATCCAGGGCCATGCTCTGACCCAACCCCAGCATCCTGGTGCTGGGCTCCTGGGTCGGCTGCAGCCATGTTGGTTGGGTTGCTTTTGCCAGAGCCCACAGCATATTTTGTCCTTCCAGTGTGCCAGGGGAAGGGATGCTACCAGGAGGTAACCAGCTCCCACATCCTGCTTGTTAGTGACTGAGCGTGTTCCAGGATTCACCCTTTGTGCAATCAACGTGCTGTTTGCATGGCTGGAGCCAGTTAATGGCACAATGCTTGGAATGAGTTTTCTTTTCCTAAAGAGGGAAAGAGAAGTGGCTATCGCAGGCACAGTGGCTTGGATAGACAGACAGACAGACAGATAGATAGACAGATAGATAGCATGGGCTGCCTCAGACAAGGTGGTGGGACCTGCTCAGAGTGGGAGCATCAAGTTGTGTCAGGGTCAGGTTGGATATTAGAAACAATTTCTTCTCTGGAGAAGTTGTGATGCAGTGGCACAGCTGCCCAGGGAGTGGTGAGGTCATCATCCCAGGAGTGCTCCAAAGAGTTGTGGCACTGAGGGACGTGGTCAGTGGGCATGGTGAGGTGGGCTGGGGTTGGACTTTGGGATTGCGGCGTTCTTTTCCAACCTTAATTATTCCATGATTCTATGATTCTGCCAACTCCTGGAGCTCTGGATTCTCCACTCGAATCACAGCAGCAATAGCCAGCAGATGTGCAATAGCCAGCAGATGCTTTCCCATCCCTAGGCAGCAGCAGACCCACACGCCAGCATCATGCAGAGAGGCGAGGGCAAGCCCCAAATACACGCTGTAACTTCTTGCATCAGCTCTGTCCTTCAGTGATGTCCCTTTTGCTCCAGGCAGAGCTGTTCCAAGGGACAGATTCCGGGCCACTGCCTATACTAATCTTGTAAACGCTACTCATTTTTGCCCAGGCTATCAAAGTAAAATGTCTCTACAGTGCAGTACATTTATTAAAGTCCTAATGGAATTAGAGTCCTCCCACCAAAAAGCCAGATGGTTGGTGTTTTTACGTTATTAGTTAATGCAATTTAGTATTAAAGTTTTGAGTTAAAAATAGTGTGCGTTGTTTTCTTTATGACATCTACTTATATTCTGCCAGAAAGATGAATTTGTGTTTAAACAGGTCTTTTCCTTTATTAATGAAGTCAATTAAAAGAATGACCCAAATGAAGGCGATTTTGGGTTTGGGGAACAATCACCTTTTATTACTGCAGGCAGTTCTGGCTCTGGGAGCTGCAGTGCTGAGCAGGCACTGGAAAAATGCCTTTGTTGTCCATGATGTTCAGCATCCACTGAGAAATAGGGGTGGAGGGGGGGAGTATTCAGAACTGAATACTGCAAGAAACTTCATATTGTTGTTACTGCAAAATGCCTTCTTAGCACTGAGTGGCAGCTGCCAGCAGCAAGCGTGGGAGGTGATAGGGCTGTGTCCTTGGGCTGCTATGGCCCATGGCTTGCTTGGTCCTCATCTTCCCTTTCAGAATCTATCACATGAGGTGCAAAGGTGGCTCTGAGGACTGTTTCTCAGGTGTGCAAAAAGCTTGAATTACACACAATGCCACTTCCTCATTTTATTCCATTCTCTATTTTTCCTTCTCCCTTTTATTGGTGTGTTTTATGATATGACGACAATAAGAGGTCCCTCTCACCAGCCTTAGTGCAGTATTGGGAATAAGGAGGCGTTTCTGAGCATCCCAATCTCAGCAAGGAGCTGCTCTAGGGGAAGCAGGAGCCTCCATCCCATTAGAGTCAGTCAGTCTGTCTGTCTTTCCTTTCTTTCTTCCTTTTATTATTCTTCCTTTGGAAATGCACACATCTCCAAGAGCCACCCAAGCACCAGCAATGCAGTCAAGCCTGTGTGTCTGCAAACACTCTCAGTAGTCACCACAGTTGTCCTGCGATGTGAAACTGTGAAATTCCCACTGCATGACACTGAAAAAATTACTATGGTTTTTATGGACATACACTTCCAAGGGAGCTGGGCCAGATGCTGGGTTAATTTCTAACCTGACAGAAGCCAGTGCAGAAATGTCAAATTAAACCAGTTTGGATTTGAGTTGTAATTCACCTGCTGTTTCCTGCATATCAGGCTACCATTGCTTCCAAGTGATTAAATATCTAACAATTAGGAAACTAAGAAAGGGCCTCAGATCTATCTCAGATAAGTAAAGTGAATCACCAGAATAAAATGAAGTGACTTTTTTCAGTTGCTTAAACATCATCCTTTCCTTGGAACACCCAGAGTAGAATTCATTGCTGCAGTTCCTAGAAAAGGAAAAAGGGTGTCTTAGAAATGGACATCTGGAAGATGAACTTCTAAAGATGTTAACCTGCAAAATACAACTGATACATAGCTATATAACGTGTTCTATCCTATCCTATCCTATCCTATCCTATCCTATCCTATCCTATCCTATCCTATCCTATCCTATCCCACCCCATCCCATCCCATCCTACCCTACAATTTTACTCATCACTGTTGCTCATCACTAAGTGCATCTTAGCAGATGTGCACCAAACAGTGGTGTGCACGGCAGATTTCCTCCCTTATACTCTCTCCCCTGGCCCAGGGCTGGGTTTCTGGCATGGCGCTTTGCACGGCTGAATCTCAGCTTCCCAGCTTGCAGGATGCCTGTGCTACTCTGGGCTTACAGGAGAAAATAATTGTACTGCAGTGGTGGGCCATGCTGTCAAGGGTTGAGCACTGTGGAGGTCTCAGAGAGGATCCTTCTTGACCACAGTGCTTGGAGAAGCACAAAATAGTTGGGCTAAGGAAGGTGAGAATGGTCACAGCTGCAAAGATGGTCCAGCTACAGAGTTCTCTGCATCTGGGAATCTCACACAGCCTGATGCAATTAAGATAAGATTTGCCAGCTCAGAAGAAAATATTAGAAATCAACTGATCATTTGCATGCCAGCAACCATCTTGGTTTCCCTGTCTCTTCCCATCCCCTGGCAGCTTGCCGGCTCTCAGCAAGGGCTGCATCCTGGCAAAGCAGAGGCAGATACAGCTCTTTATGTTCCCCAAAATTCCCAGCACAGTGTGTCCCAGGGTTTGCTCCTTGATCCCTCTCTGGCGGGGGACAGCATCTTTCCCCAGACGGAGGGGATGTTTCCTTGCAGGGGTGCTCGGGCAGAGCATGGAGCCCAGCCAGACCCTGGGCTGCAGCTGAAGCTGCCTCCTCCTCTCTACTGTGCTGCAAGAGTGAAGTGCTCGTGGAAATCATCCCTTTTTTCCCTTCACTTGAAGCGGTTCCTGTAAACCAGAAGACATATGACTGTTCCAAAGAGTTTTAATACTTTTACCAGTAACTCCGTAGCGCAGTTACGAAGAAGTGAGGCATTGCGGGTGAAGAAGTGCACGGCAATTTAGAAGATTTAATAGAAGTCGATTTTACACTTACACACATTAACATTCACACGGACTTGACGAGCAGCAAAAAAAAATAAAGGCACCACCCGGTGTTCTTGCTGCTACATGATGCTGTTTGCCAAAGCCTTTAGTTATAATTAGTCAGATTAAACTCCGTCCATAGATAGATTCAACTCCATCCAGAAAAGCTACCTCACTTTCTATTTTTACAAACCGTGCTGACAATAAGTACTCTCACATCTGACAGGATATATTGTCTTTGCCCATTGCCTCTTATAACCTGACAGTGAAAAATGTACACTTCAGCATCCAGGGAGTCGTTTGTTACCTCTCCACTTCCTTCTAATTAATGAAAACATAAGGGAAGAAACAATAACCGGGTCTCACTGTATGGGCAGAAAATGATCATTGCTCAGATGAAATAAAAAAAAAAAAATACTTTTGGCACCTGATTGCCTCAGCAATGACATAATCAGAGGGGATTTTACTGACTCTGCAATAAAACTACATATAACTATAAATGCAAAATGCTTAAAGGTTTCCCCCCACTCCTTCCTTTGCATGCAGTTACACCTCCCATAAAGGCTATCTTGAAGATCATAAAGAAGAAGTGTGCTTTAATAAAGCTAATGGTCTTTATGCAGAAAAGTAGAAGGCTGTACCCAAAAAGCAGGCCAGTCTGGCTTCCCTCACCGAGAGGCACTGTTTGGCATAGAGCACTTTGATTGCTGTATTTGGGCCAGGTAGCATATTTTTGTGCTAGTACATGGAGAAATGATTGATACAGATGAAATTTGGAACGCAGCAGAGCACGTTCCAGGCTTTTTTTTTTTTTTTTTTTTTTTTTTTTTACCCCCTGAAAGTATAAAAGGGGCTGCAGGGGCTGGGAAAGCCATACTCACTGACACAAAAAGGATTTCCCTAGCAGCTTTGGGGTTTCTGTTGCAAAAGGTAGAACCCAAAGTCTTTTTTTCAGTTCTTCTGCTTCCCTCAAGCACCACACGTAGCCAGGGCATTTCTGCTTGAGAAGTTCTTATCCATCTGTAACACATCTCTGGGGTATCTGAACTCATTTCAGAATTCAGATTTTCCCATTCATCGTCCATTCCTTGGGTCTTTCTATAGAAGTGTCCTGAATATAATGACTTTGCTGACCTCCATAAAAACAGGACAGTATTTTCTCAGTTGATCAAAATTGCTGAAAAAGTGCAGTTCCATTTCTCACAAAGCAAGATGCAGAGAGCTGTTGGGCTGGGAAGAGATGTCTTCATTAGCTGCCAGAAGTAAATGGAAAACCAGTGTAATCCAGGGGAGAAAAAAGGGAGAACAGCAGTGATACGTTGATATTCTAATTCATGTTGAGTGGTACTTTATTGCACGGTCTTGAATAGGATTATGTTCTGAGCAAGGTGCTTTAGTACACCCAGATGTTAAAAACCAAGCTTTGTGTAACCTGGCTGTGGCTCATCTTCACTGTAAATCCAGTGGTTCAGCTTGCACTGGGAATAAACAGCACATTCAAATGGGAAAGTGCCATTATTGACCAGAAACTGGGGATGGAGAGGGTGGATGAACCCAAAAGCAGTTCAGCATCTTTTATCCTGTTAGAAAAAGGGTGAATACTCAAGTTAATAATTGTGATGCACAGCCAGAAATAATTAGAGACTGCAAGACTGGCAATCATAAATTACTTTTCTTTTAATAACATAACGAAGGCAGAGTCACAGAGGCAATAGAAAAGTGCAGCTTAAGCAGAGAAGTTCAAATGAATAAATCAAGGCAAAATCCATTTCTTTAATTTCTTTCTTGCACAAAGAACAATATAATATTCACGGTTTCCAACAGACTAACTTTAACTGTAGGTGATTTTGTCCATGGCTAACTTGTCTAAGGGAGAGAAAGAAATCAACTCTTAAAGGAGAGCTCCACGGGCTATTTAAAGCTATGAAATATAATGCTGGAAAAGTTTCCTTCCCGTCTGCAGAGGATGCCCTGTCCAGGTAATGGTGACTGCAGACAGGAGTGGCTCTGCTCTAAAAAGCTGTTTGCAGCTTGAAATTCCAGGAGAAATTCTGGATATCAGCCAGGCATGCTAATGGGAGCTCCAAAAACACCGTGCTCCCATGGGATATTCTTGGGATACATCAAAGTGATAGCTCTTCCTTTGCTGGAGACGTGTTGCTGGACTCCTGCCCAGTTTGCATCCAGAGCTGGTGCAGAGGAAATTAATAGGCTTAACACAGGTGTCTAAGTTGCATGGGACAAATTATCCTACAGTGAGATTCTGAATGATTGACTTAGCGTTCATCTTCAGAAGCTGAAGTTGGGGGCGATGAATCCCCCCGAGAGCAGCAGCCTGGAGGTTGGCTTCAGTTCTTTATACAAGGGGCAGGGGAGTTTGGAGCAGTGGAAGCAAGATCATGAATGCTGCCAAGCTGATGTTATCCGTTGCAAAGATTTTCTTTAATTATGGTAGAAGCTGAACATCCTTTTTGTCTGTGCAGTATGACAGACTTATTAAAATACAATGTAAAACTTGAAATATAACAAAAGGAGGTGAAAGGATTCCTAAGTTGCTGCGATTCTTTGGAAAAGAGGAAAGGCTTTGCTCCCATGCCCAGACCTATCTTGCAGAGATAATATCAGTATTTCCATTACAGCAGCATCTGAAAGCCCTGAACTCAAGGCTCAGTCGTCTTGGGTGACGTCTTGCAAAAGAAGTTGTACAACCTTTTACATGAATATAATTAAATACTGTTTAATATATTTTCCAATAAGAATGTAAACATGTCAGAGCCATAAAAGGGCTCTGTTTGAACTGAGTAAGCAGATAATGTGGGCTGGAGGTTCCAGCGTGACTTTTTAGTAGTAGCCTACAATTTGTTCTATTTTAATTTGGCCCATCCATTTTGATGGGTCATCTCATTAATACAGTGCAGTTTCATGTCAGAAATATCTCCATTGAATGCTATGAAGCCTAATGCATTCCTCCCACGCTGAAATAAGCATAATAGGTGGTAAACATATTGTACCTGGTGATTCCTACTGTAACTGATCGATCACCAGTTTTCAAAAAGGAAAAACACTGTTGGGTAGAAAACCGATCAGCTGTTGAGCCAGACAATTATCTTCCCTCTTGAATGAGATGCTGTGTGCCAAACCAGAACGAATCAGTTGGACAAAATTATTTACTAATAATGCTCCAAGGACTGGAAAAAGGCTCTGGGACCAAGGTACATGTCCCATTAGTTGCAGAAAACCACTTGACAGTTGTTCGAGGGCTCCTTGCCAGCCCGCTGCTGTCCCTGCTTCCTGCTGGAGGTCTCAGCCTCGAGCTAGAGTAAAGTGGTGGAAGTCCTTCAGCAAAATGAGATTACCAGCTGTCGCAATCCGGTTTGCTCTTTTAAAAGATGGATGTCAGCTTGCATCAAGCCCCTGGTTGGCTAATGGAATATATCAAAAGCACACTGTCAAGGGTTTTTGGGCCACAGGTCTGACTTATCTTAAAATAGTTGATATAAAACAGGACGGTTATTTGAAACTCAAATGTCTATTTTTTTTATTTTTTAAAGAGGAAAATGACACCCTGCTCTTGTAAGTTTCATGCCTGCAATCAAACACAAACGAAAACAAAGGATTGAGACTGCCAGAAAAAGAACAGCGTTCTTTATTTAGTTAGGGTCTACAGAAACACAGTGATTTCTCCCTTCCCGTCTTCCAAGCCTGGCTGGCTGAGCAGCCTGTTGCTGGAGCTGTGCTGTCACTGCTACTGAGGCTGATGCACACGCAGAGATATTCTGGCATGATGCTCCCTGGCATTAGCATATATTTTCTGCTAGTGACACTGTTTGTCCTGCAGAGTGGAAATTCCCTCTGCCTGAAAAAATGATCTCGAGGGATCAGCTCTAAAGGGAAGAAAGAAATTTATCCTCCAAGGCTCAGGCGGTCTTGGTCCCTCTGCTGAGAATGACAACCAGTGTGACTCCATGTGTCAGCAGAGGTCCTGGCTCAGGAACTGGGCTGAGAAATATGGGGTAATTTGATGTTGACATTAAAACCTGTCACCATCTGAAACAGCAGGGGAAAAATAACAATATTTGCTAAAAGGCAGAAGATAAAATCGCTAGATGAAATTACTGCTTCGGAATGACCTTCTAAAAATACCTGCGGTGATCAGTCTGGATGGCTGGAGAGCTCCAGACGGGGATGGCAGAGCCTCTGCTCTGAAGCCAGGTCTTCCCCAGAGGGAGATAATTTGCACCTTGCAAAACACTGTCCCCAAATAAATTATGGTCATAATGAGCCACAAAGACAACAGACAAAAAAAAAGCCCTTTCCTTGTAAACAAAAGAGCAGGAGGGAAGGCTCCAGCTGCAGCCAAGAGCTTGCTTGTTTATCTCTCATTAACTCAAAGGTTAACCCAGGAGGCACACAGGGCTGTGGCATGGGCAGCCCCAGCAGCTTGTCCTGGTGCGTGCTGCCAGCACGTCTCACAGCCACCATGCTCTCAAAACAGGCTGTGAGTGCTTTGCTACTCTTCCTCTGCCCGATGACACACGCTTGAGTTTTCCAGGGAACTCCATGCAGTGGGAGCATTTCCCACTTGCCTTGTTGTAGGGCTGCATTTCTCATTCCTTCCCAAATTCCCTTTCGATTCTGCAGTCTCTTTGCTATAGGCAAGAGCACCAACACGCAGCTGGATACAAATACCCCGTGAGTGAGCGTGGACTCTTAAATTCCAATACATTAGCAGCATGCTCCAAATCTCCATTCCAAGACACAGCCAATAAAAATGAATTAACTGAATAGTCATTAGGATATAATGTGGTAGCGTTAAGATGAGCCACAATATAATTACCGTTATTTCTAATGGAGTTACCATGCTGTTACTGCAGCACAACACACCTCACCTCTGCCTTCAAATGGGCACACACCTCATTGCACACCCACTTTGGGACATGCTCAATTCAGGCACAAAAATCAAGAAACGAGCCACAGCACGCTTTGAAAAAATGCGGCTCCAAGCCGAATGTGTGCAAAAGGTACGAGCAGGTACCGCTAGGAGGCTGGGCTGGAACAGGTTGCCCAAGGAGGCTGTGGATGCCCCATCCCCAGAGGCATTCAAGGCCAGGTTGGATGTGGCTCTGGGCAGCCTGGTCTGGTGGTTGGTGACCCTGCACATAGCAGGGGGTTGAAACTGGATGATCACTGTGGTCCTTTTCAACCGAGGCCGTTCTATGATTCCATGATTCATTGGAAAATCCAGGTTTGTCTAGGTGACATCAAAAGGAGTTTTCATTGAGTGTGGTGGGTTTTGGATCAGGAACCTCGGATTTCTTTACTTGTTTATTAAAGAAAAGGAGATTAGGGATTCCTGATCTATGAGCTTCCCAGTAATTTTGATCCTGAAATCCAAATTCAGCCACGTTCATTGGAGGGGGAGCAGGCAGCAGGTTGTTGACTTTCTTCTGCTGCAGTAAGGCAAGTTCAAGACAAACACAGACCCCCCAGTGACCCGATGGGGGAGAAGGCTGCAATGTCTGCTCCTCACTTCAACTCCCAAGGAGACCTTTAGTTTGAGCAGTGTCTCACACAGGTATTGGGTTCACCCCTATCAGGGCTCTTGCTTTACAGCACGGTGCTTGGACTTCTCACCAGGTTCATCACACTGCCAGGTTTGGGTATGTTGGCTGGTTTCTGAGAGATTCTCCATAAGGAGCCTGCAAAGGGGCAGGAATATGGGATGTGACATAAATGTATTCTGCTAATGCTGTAAATTAGTCATATCAAATATGTATTTAATATAATAAATTTGGAAGACAGCTACTGTAGGTTTAGTGGCAACTGACAGCACTTATAATGAGGATTAATATACATACAGGTCCTACAGATTTGTTAAATTTCAATAAATATTTATTATAATTCACCGGTTCTTAACTTACACTTGAATAAATTGGCTAATGTTAAATAAATAGAGAAGCATGACCAAAAGGAATGGGCAGAAGTCTGTCAGTACTGGGGTGAGCTCCGGGCTCACAAGGGCGATGCTCCAGCAAGGAGCAGCCTGCTTGGGTTTGGCTCCAATGACTGCTGGTTTCACAAGCTTCGTGTCAGAGCCTGTATTTCCTGCAGGGTTCCAGAAGAGATGATCCTTTTAGGTCAAAGATGACCAGCCCAGGTTGAATATCAGGACAAATTTCTGCTTGGAAAGAGTAGTTAGGCACTGGCACAAGCTGCCCAGGGAGGTGGTAGGGTCACTGTCCCTGGAGGTGTTCAGGGAAAAGGCAAGTGTGACACAGAGGGACATGGTTAGTGAACATGGTGGGATGGGTTGAAGGTTAGATTTGATGATCTTAGTGATCTTTTCCAACCTTAATGATTCAGTGGTCCTATCATTCTATGGTTCTATGAACTTGTGTCCTTCAAGGAGAGCAGCTTTTGCTGCAGCGTCTCTGAAAAAGCTCTTCCAGAACTGGCTTGGTTGCAACCAGCTCAGGTACATGGCACTGAGCTGGAGGCACTGTGTGCCTGAAAGGAGCAGGTTTGCAAAGTACAAAGGTATTTGGGTGTCTTTAGATGCAGGAGGAAGTTCTGTCAATTTTCAGAAGTATTTTGCTGTAAGTAAGCGGCTAATTCACTGCTTGCCTTTTTGGAACTGTTGCCAAGTAGCTCTGTGTCTGCATGGGTTGGTGCCTAATTGCTGTTGAAGGTCTGGCAGGGGCAGCCCAAAGGGAAGCTGCAGCAGCAGCAGAAGTGCAGCCACAGCCACTAGCAGGGCTCTGGGACCAGTCCTGGTGTGCAAGCAAGCAGGAGCTGCTGTGTGCAGTGCACCATCAGACCAGCCCTCTGGGGATTCCCATGCACGCAGCAACTTCTGCTTGGAACACAGACCTCGTTGCATGGGGATAGCAGCAGTGAGATCAGAATCTCGCTGCAGGAAACCTCCCTGGTGTCTGCAGAAAAAAAACAACAGTCCACATTGCCTGCAGACACGGGGCTGCATTAAAGGATACTCAGACATTTCAGAGCAGGGTGGAAGGCTTTGCACAATTTTAAATGAAGAGAAATAGAATTTTTTGAACTGATGAATATGGAGCATGTTTTGCAAAATTATTTTTACCCTTTGCTTTGCCTTTTTAATTTTCTTCCTGACTTATCAAAGGATTCTTGAGTCTTTCAGAAGAACTTTTACCAATATCTGATGATAAATTATCTTCTCCCATAAGTGCAAGATGGTGCACACTCTGCTGACTGTTCATTATCATCTTTCATGGATCATCTTGTTGGCTTCCTCTCCCATCATTATGCTTTAGCCTATGATAACCTCCCTGACATTGTCTTACTGATATTTTTGTAGCCATCCCGGACCCTTTCCTACCTCTTTCATACACGCAGGCTTGCAGTGAATAGATCCTCAATCTCATGTGACAGATGATAATGTTTTTCTTAATTGTTAATCACATGTATTAGTGAGTTACTTGCAGGAGGATGGTTAATTCCAGGCTGCTTAGGAACTCTGCAGAGGGGCTGAAGGGACAAACCCAGCTGATCTCTGCACCATCAGCATCAAACCTGGAAATGATGTTGCTTTGCTTCCATTGTGGCAAAAGAGAGTGAGAGGTTTGGCATGAGGCTGATGGCCACCTGGCAGCACAAGCCCTGTGCAATGCAGTTTGAGAGGGGAAAACAGACCCCAAAGGAAAACTGGGGCTACAAAAGGCAGGGACCTGGTATCGACCCAACGCAGCATTGGGAAGTGTGGTGAGGACTGCAGGTGATACTTATGCCTGCACTGGGCTGCTGGTTTTTAACACTCTTGACACAGCTCTGCAGGATTTCCTTGGCTCCAATGTTGTCAGAAACTCAGAAACTTTATCTAATCCTCAGGGATTAGATAAAGGTGGGGGTGACCCTCAAGCCCGAAGACTCCTGTCTGCTTCAGAGAACCTAAAGACACACGGCATGGTCTAATGGGGAGATAGCACAGGGAGAGGAGAGAAAGGCGGGGGGGGTGGGTGGGGGGGGAGGGAGAAATAAGCAGTGAGTGTTGGTAAGTGGGAGTCCTGAGGAAGTGAACATCTCCCATACTTCCTCCAAACAACTGCTAAATAAATGGTACTTTCTTGTCCCCCTGCTGGTTTCCCTACTGCATCCATCACCCCCCAGGGATGCTCTTCTTTGCTCCTCGAAATGCAGTAGGAGGCACCCTGCAGCAGGCTGCATTCAGGGCGCAAAGGGCAGCGCTGCACTTTGGGAGGGATTTATTGGAGGCAGCAGGTCCTTGCAGAGGAATGCTGCAGTGCTCCATTAACTCTGGGAGATATTTCTGCAGCGCACCACGCCACGAGCATCCTTTTTGCTGTTAAGCACCAACAATGTTGAGCTGGGAGGGAGCAGGAGGCTTTCTTGCTCGAGGAAGATGTGGAAAACCAATTACAAGTCCTCATACAAATCCAAATGTGTCTTCCTAAACACACCGCCTTGCCAAATGAGCCCGAGATTTAGCTCTCACAATAAGCCTGAACTGTGAACTTTTTAATTTGCACATGGTTTCAGGAAATCTAACTCATCCTATCAGAAAAAAAAAAAAAAGAACTTTAAAAAACGTTCTTTCGCCTGTTTCGTTATTCCAGGAGCAGAGTAATTTATGTACTCATTTAATTTTGTTCTGCCACAAAGAAAACCACAGTATATAATGCGATCTCCATTGCTGGAATGCTCATTGTTGGAAGGACATCGGAGAAGACATAAATGTCCCTGACACAAAAGAAGATCCCAGGTTTTAGAAAGATCACACAGATTGGAAAACACGTTTTTCACTTAAATTTATGAGCGGCCCTTTGTTCTTTCCTTTATGGTATGATAGCATAATAATCTTTTAAAACCACAGTAAGAGTGAGGCACCTGAGAGATTGGTGCTTTATAAATACTTAAACAGATAGACTGCTATGAAAATCTTTTGTTCTGCTGCATTTCTGCCCATTGTTAATACTGCTCCAACAACGCACAGAAAAACCTCTAATAATTGGAAAACATTTGTGTTGGGAGGTGAGGCGGTTAGTGTCTTCAGAGAAATATCTTCCAAAGCAAAGAGCATTCCATTACGCACACAAACTGCAGAAACTACACGCTGGTTTTGCGTAGATGTGCATACAGAGATGCTGGAAACCTCCCAGCCAGCGAGTGAAGCGCTCGTATTTCATCATAATGATAGCATCGGACAGCTGCATCTCACAACTTCTGAAAAGTGCTGGAAAAACCCAAAGCAGCCCTTAGATGTGGCTGAACAAAAAGCCTGTGCCACGTGAACGAACCCAAGTTGGCCGTTTAGTAATTGGCTGAGTTATCTGGAATGTCACTGCTTTGTCCACCAACAGTGAGGTGCTGATAAGCCCCAAAGGTTCTGAGCTCCCCAGAGGACACAGCAAGCAGCCCCTTCTCCTGCCTCAGTTTCTCAATGGAAAACAAGGAGAGCAACGAGCTGCTGTTTCCCATGTCAGGCTGTTGGGAGGAAAGGGTGTTAACCAATGGGTTGTCCATGAACAACCCTTCTGATTATTGTCAGTTTCGAGAATAATTTTGTTTTCTTTGCCTTGCCAGAAATGTGAAATGAATAAAAAAGGCCAGGGGAAAAAAAAATTACGTTTGCATAATACCTACAGCGTTTGTCACACAACCTTGTTATATCCATATACATTGGGAAAGGTTGGAGAAAACAGGAGAAAGGTGGTTTTGAGCATCATTATGGTGGTGCCATCGCAGTGTGGCTGGGATATTCTCTGGTGATGTGAAACTTGGAGGCCAGTAAATGGAGAGATGGGTTCCTGAACACACACACACACATACACAAAGAGTATTTTTTTATTAAAAAGAAAAAAAAACCCTTAACTTACCAAAATGAACACAATTACCTTAAGGAAGTTGAAACTGAAATGAACAGTTTTCTTTCAGGTCAAAGAATACAGCAGGTGCTGCAGCCATGTGATTTAACTTGTGCTGACAGAGCACTTTTGGTGAGGCTCAGCTGGACCCAGCACCTTGGAGGCACAGTGCCAGGCCGGCAGCTCCAGGTGAAGGAGCTGCACGTGCAGACCATGGGCACACAGTGCAGGGTATGTTCTGTGGGGACTTTGCCGTCAGTCCCAAAGTCTGGATTTGGTGTTTCTCAGTCACTAATAAAGGGCAAAATCAAGAAAAAGATTTGCTTTTATAAATCATAGACTCATAGAATATCCCAAGTTGGAAGGGACTCATAAGAATCATTTCCATTTGATGGGGTTGGTGCCCCAACCCTGGAGATATACAAGGTCAGGCTTGAGAGGCTCTGAGCATCTGGTGAAGCTGTAGGGATCTCTGCTCATTGCAGGGGAGTTGAGCCAAATGGCCTTTAAAGATCCCTTCCAACTCAAACGATTCTATGATTCTGTGATTCTATGCTTCTATGACCTTTGAGTTCAATTCTTGGCTCCACCTTCCACCGCTATTTGAAAATACACAGACACCATTTTCTTTGTGTCACGTGACTCACCATACCAACAGTTGAACAAATACTACTGACGTACAGATGTGCCAGTTGGTCAAAACCTGAACTTTTAGTAAGAATTTACTTCTGTTGAGACAACTTCCATTATCTAAATCTAATTCCATCCAGTAACGGAACTGCACATTGCACATTGCACCCAGGGATGGAATTTCGGGTCAAAATAAGAAAGGGACAGAAAGAGAGAAGGCAGAACCCCAGCAACCTTATCAGCCTGGAACAGTTTCTGCACCAATTAGAAACAAGAACTCCAGGTCAGTTGAAGAAGACCAAACCCTGGGTGGCTTCTGCAGGACACGGACACCAGAGTAACCTGATTTTATCATAGTACACTGCCCAGTCTTTTGGATCAAGAGAAGATTTTTGCTTATAGAAAACCAGAAATCAATACCAAACAAAATGGTCCAATTGGGTCAATAATCGTCGATTTTGGGTTGGTTTTTTTTTATTTATTTATTATTAGAAATATTTATATTACAGTAGCTTGGTATTTTAGAAGGCTATAAACGCATTTTGATATAATCAGCATTTTTAAAAGTCTATAAACATCCACTATGTTTGCCTAATGTACTATAAAAGCCTCCAAAGGAGCTGTTATTATCCAACTTGTCACCTCACACATGCTCCAAGGAGGATTTTTTTCTTGTCTGCTGTTAATAAAATGAAGCAAACCATTAACAGCTTTGGAGCTGCAAGGAGAAGTAAAGGGGCTTGTAATCTTGGACTCCAAAGGAAATGTCTGCAGCTTTGCTCCTCGCCTCTTTGAGATTCCCAACACGCAACAACAATTTCAAAGAGACAAAATCAGTTTAGGTTACATAAATTCAAAAGCCCAAGCCTGCTTCTTTTAAAGTAACATCTTGCATTTTGTTTGTAGTGTTGCAATCTCGCATGTAACATTTTGAACCGGTTTAGTTTTCTATTCTGCAGTGCATCTTCCACAGGTTTCATTGGTTACGGGAGCTTTAATGCAGAATTATTACACACACACACACACACACATTATTACTACACACACATATCTGTGTATATATGTATGTGTGTATGCAAATATATGCACATATTAAAAGTCTGGCTTGCTGTGGTGGTTGCACACTGAAGACCCATCTCTCCTGGCACCCTCTACACACCAAACTCCCATCTGTATCTGTATCTCTGTGTGGAGCAATCCAAAATGCCATGCATTTTGGAGAGGAACATGGATATTTTTGTCCCTGCAAGCTCAGGCTGAGTGTGGTGCAAATCAATTAGTGCAGGGAAGAAATCTGTGTGCAAAAAGCAGAGTCGGCATGAACATGGTGTTTTAAACAATCCCTTAATTCACATCTAGGAGATCGGTTTTCGGTTCATCGCCATTTATAGTTTGCTCCTGTTCCCAACATATCTTGGTGTCGGGATAGATTCTCAGCCCTGGGGAACCTGTCAGGGATGTGATAACAACTCACTCAGCCCAAAGCAGGGCATGATTGTGCCTGCGACAGAGAGCAGTGTTAGCAGCTCCCTGCTGCCAGTGTGGGGTCCTGGCTGGCGCAGGAGAGCACGGGCAGCCCCAAGAGCCCCCACCATTTTCTGTTCCCAGATAGGGCTGGAAATAGTGTGAGAACTTCTTGCTTTTCACATGTGGGTTCTCGCGAGCCCAGGATGCTCCAAAGTGGGGAGCAGGCAGTAAGCAACCCTGGTGTTTTAGGTAAAGGATTTTCTGGGTGACTGTAGGGTGGCTTTCATGACTTATGTTACTGAAAGGCCATGAGATGGGAAAACACGAAAAGTCCTGGCTGGTCCCCGAGAGGAGAAGCTTGGGCACCCCTGTGATGATGGAAGAGGATTAAAAAACAGTGGATGTGGTTTATGCCACTGCAGGAAGTTTCCATCTGTTTTGCAGGGCAATGGGCTAAACCTGCTGTATGGGGTGGTCACCACTAAGGTGGCTCTGACACTTCAGAGATGCCAGCATTTGTGTGTTCTGTGGTTTTTTGCCATACACCCAGTCCTGGGTGGCCAGATGGTGATGACACAGAGCTGCCTCTGCTCAGAACTGATGGGGATGGGGAAATCCCAAACTCCAGTTTTCAGTTCAGGTTCATAAGAGCTGTGACAAAGAGGACAAGCCACAGGGGATGGAGCGCAGGTGTACCAACTGTCTGATGTTGTCCTCAGAGCCCGGGAGCTTTGGCATAAGGTCATGAAAAAGTGACTCTAAGAATCTCCTGACATGCCTTGGGGTGCCTTGGAACCTCTTAAGAGCCTTTCACAGCTCATGGCACTACAGAGTAGTTCCTTCAGGCATTTCCTGTCCCTAGATGACATGCTACCTGCTCCCAACAAGTTCAACCTCTGTTAAATGTTGCCTGACAGTCCCATGTGGATGCTCTACATGGAAGTAACCATTATGATCGACGCCTTCCAAACTCAGGAATCAGAGACTTCTAGAATTGCCCCTTGTTGGGGAAGATTTGGAGGTTGGAAGGTTCCCATGGCCAAAAGAGGCGTCTCCATGTTGGTGTCCCCTATCAACATGCCATGGCAGGAGGGTTTCTCTGGCCTGTGGTGGAGCTCTCCAGCCCTCCCTGCTAAGGGTAGGAGGTCAACGCCTTGCTGAACCCTAGATCCTTTGGAGGTACTGGTAGGGTGATGTGACTGGACAGTGGGGTGCCTGGAATAACATGGTGAAGGACTCAGTCCCAGTGTGCAGTGTTTCTCTCTTGAAGGTGAAAATTAGGATCCCCTGACCTTCTTCCCCACCTTCTCTTCCGGCTACCTTTCGACAGGAAAGAAAATACAGGAAAAAATACAAAAGAAGGAAGTCAAAAGAGAGGAAAAAGATAAATACAGGAGAGAGACAAAGGTCTTCCAGCACGGACAAGGTCTTCGCTCTGCGTTTCCCAGCGCTGGTGCTTACCAAACATAGCCAGGGCCCCTGCAAGCCCTCAGCCCAGCAGAGTAGTAAGATGAGCTCCCTCTTCATTTGGCCTCGCTAAAAATAGCGGAGGGTAAAAAAAGGCAGAGTCAGGACCCTGCAGGACCAGTAGTCAATGGGCTGAGAGGAGCGACTGAACTCCAAATACTGCTCAGCAGCCTCCAGCTGACAGGCTATTTTTTGCCATGGTTGACTAAATATGGTCAGGGAGGGAAGAGCACGAGCAGGGGCCGCTCGGCCGGCAGTGCGTGTTTCGGATGCTTCGCTGGGTATATAAGCACTGGAAAGGTGGACCCGCTTCCTGACCAGCGCTTGCCCCCCTCGGTCTCCCCCCTGGGTGCGTGTGTGCATACCCCTCCCGGCAGCTGACCCCAACCCAGGGCTGACCCTTGGGAAGGAGGGGATCTAGAGAGGGGACAGCCCCATTTCGCACCCAGGTGTGCTGCAATCCGGGCGGGTCGGGTCCCTTCTCCTTAACCCCCGCCTCGCCTGCCGCCGCCGGCGCTCCCCGGAGCCCCGCTCCCCCCGCTCAGCCTCCTCTGCTCAGCCTCCGCTGTACCGCGCTGCCTGCCGCCTTCCTCCCCCCACCGCCCAGCCGCGATGCAGCAGCGGGGATGGAGTTGTAGTGGTGCTGGGCGGAGGGGGTGAGGTAAGGGTGGGGGGGGAGGTTTGCCTGATGATTTTTTTTAATTTTTTTTTTTTTTTTTTTCTCCTCCAAGTGAGGACTAATACCATCACTGGGCCTGCTCTCTTTTTCCCTTCCTGCATTAGAGATTGGCTATAAGGAGAAGGCTGACGGCTGCAGCATGAAGCGCATTATTACCTTGTGATTCCATGACCCTCCTCTATGCATCCCTAACTCTCGAAAGCTGATTCAGCTTTCAGCTAGTGCTCTGGTGAGTCCTCTGCTGCAACAGAAGCTCCTAACTGGTATGTCTCTTTTTTTCCTTCCCCTCTTCTGCTCCCTTTCTTCCCTCTAACTGCACCAGCTCAGCTCGTTTTTAAACACTTTTCTGACCGATGCAGGACTGAGTGCCCACCCAACTTACCCGGGGACTTAAATGTCTGCTTTTGCATCCAGCAAATGTGTGTGTGCTGCGTGTGTGTGTGTCAGTGTGGGGATGTGCCGGCTGCCTTTAATCCATGGATGAGTTGGGAGACCTTCCCCCCACCTTTATTCTCTTTTTTTTGTTGTTGTTCTGCTGTGGCATACTCTGCATTTAAAGGGGGGGGGGGGGGGGGGGGGGTGGAGAAAAAGCAACAAACTGCAGAGCAAGCAGAGCACTATAATAATCTGAACTGAAATGTTAGAACTTTGACATGCAGACGTTCTGCAAGGTTAAACTGGCCTTTAAATGCCTAATTCAGAGCCAGGCTGGCTAATGACACCTAGGGGGATTGGGGCTTCATTTATTTATTTGCACCAAACTAGTGGCTCTGAGCTAATACCAGACAGAGTAAAAGGGTGAAATGTGGTTAAACTTAGCCTAACTTGCAGTGATCTCAGTGCTGCGGTGATTAACTGTTACAGTGCCGAGAACTGAGCATTAATTGCGGACGCATGGCTTGTGGGCAATCAGAAAGGAGATGCAAGGAGAAGTTAGGTTTTCCCTGCAAGGGGTTTGAATTCAGGTTACACTTGTCCATCAGTTGGCTGTTATTGCTTTTGCAGCTGAGAGTTAGCTGTGGTCATTATATTTTATATGATAGTGGTGATATACAAATAAATGTATATGCATTGGCATTGTTTGAGGGGGTACTGTGTTATATACATGCATGCACACAAATTGGGATATCTTTTATAGCATGCATATATATATATTTTTACATGGCTTTATACAGAGATATTAAATGCTATATATAAACAGGTGTAACACATGATCCCGATACAATACACCTTCAGTCTGTGCTTGGAGTATGGCTATTTGCATATGTCTGTGCTGGAGAGAGTGTGCACTCAGCAGCCGTGTGTAATTGTGGAGGCAGAGCCCTGTGATCTGGCTGGCAGTTTAATTGCTGGTTCCCTGGTGCGGGTGGCCATGCTGCCGCCCCGAAGGACTGAGCCTGGTCCATTCCCTGCAGCTCGGCCCTGCTGGGTTCCCTTGGCCATGCCCAGCACCAAACCAGGCTGCCTCCAAGTCCCTGAAGTTTTGCGCTGCACAGCCACAGCCTGACTTTGCCACTGGGACTCGAGGAGCTCCCCCAGAATGGGACACAGGGAGCGGGTGTACAGCACCATGCTTCCATCCTTCCCACCCCCTCCATCCCTCCATCTCCATCCTTCCCTTCTATTTTCTTCTTGCACTCTGCACTATCCACATTCCCATGCATTTTTCCCCCACAACAACCACAATTTTATTGTGCAGCTTTTTCTGCTCTTAGTGAGCCGAGGTGGGTGGAGGATGCTGGGCGATGCTCGCCCGCCACCATTACTCCTGGTGCTCGCTGCAGGATGTGGACCACAAAGTGCCTCTGGCGTCACCATAAAATCACCGCCACGCCGCATGTCTGCTCCTCCACCAGCAGGGCCGACCCTACAAACTCACAGGCAGATTGAAACCTAGATCCACCACCTTTCTGGAAGCAGCCAACAGATGAACCTTGCTGCTGCGGTTGTTCCATTGTCTCCAACATTTGTAAGGATTTTATATGCCGTCTTTTAGCTCCCTGTAGTGGCTGGCATCCCATTCTCCTGCTCATCTGCAGAAGTTTGGGACAGTTCAGGACAGTCCATGGCAGGTGGATTTCAGGAAAGCAGTTTGGGAATGAGTTGAAATGTGCAGTGGTCTAAGATGACAAGTAGCTGTCCTGTTCCGTCGCTTGGCCTGTTGGTGTTTGTCTGAGGGGAATTCAGCATGGCCAAGTGCCTTGGCCATGTGAAACCCACCTAAACTCTGTTCTTTGTGGGCTTTTGAGGAATTCTTTTTAGAATCTGAGCACCCAGACTTTCCCTCGCTCTCCTCAGCTCTCCCTTCACTTTAATTTCACTGCAGTCATGCATTACCATGGTGCCACAGCTCCATCTCTCTTTCCCTTACTCCAAACCAACGGTGGAAATTTGCCTCAAAATGAGACAAATAATGACATTTAGTGGGGCCAGAAGCCCTGTGGCAGTGAGGAAGGGCACAATGCTGAGCCAGCACCGGGCTCATGCCCATTCTGCTGTGTGGTGCCTGGCACTGAAGGACTGGGGCGAGCCCATGGGTTGGCACCCCAGCTCTGCGGGGCTTTGCAGCCTGATGGTGTGGAAGTCAATCAGCGCAGGAAAATATTTACTCCCACTCTCTCAGCGATATTTCACAAAGCAGCGGGGATGGGGAGGTGGGGGGGGGGGGGGAGGGAAGAAAAACATCGATACAATTAAGTATTCCAAAGTGCTTACTTTGCCACTTGCTAAGTTTACTTAAACCCTCTTTAAAGGCTTCATTAGAAACCAGTGAGAAACGGCCAAATTCATTAGCGCCGAGGCAGGCGTTGTGCATTTCGCCTGCAAATTGCAATCGAGCGGCGGCGGGGCGAGGGGCGCAGGTGAGCGCACACCCGCTGTGCTGAGCGAGCGGCAGCGCCCGCCGTGACCTCCGGAATGCTGCCCTGCATTCAGCCCAGCCACATTGTTCCGGAGCTTTAAAGCTCAGCGTGCCTGCTGGCGGAGGGCAGAGGCAGCGGGAACTGATGGCTTCACGTGGGGATGAGCCCCACAGGGACAACTCTGAAAGACTTCTTTGGCCTAAGCCACCAGCACGGGGTTGGGGCTGCTTTTTAGTTTGCATCTCTGCAGGTGTCTACGTCAGGTGTGGGGCTCCGCTGGATGACTTGTGAAAAGCAAATTGTTTTTTATATATATTTTTTAAATACCCTGAACTCCCCCGCCCTTCTCCCAAGGTATATATTGGGGATTGTTTGCTGCAAGGTAGTGTCACACTCACGGTGACCGGCAGAGGAAAAATCACTGGATTCCTTAGGTAAGATGCTTTTTTCTTCCTATGCCTTAGTCTCTACTTAGTGCTGGAAGCGATGGCGTGTCTGTAGCTGGTGAGTCCTCTTGCTCTGCCAGATGGAGCACTTCTTGCTGGTGTTGCTTTGTAAATCAGTGCCGGATGCTGGATTTTGGCTTTCTGAAAGCAGATTGGCTTCTTGTTTCTAAATTGCGGGATGGAGGCAATTAGGAATTTATATCTAGTTAACCTCCACCCACATGGCTTTGTCTAAATCTATATACACACATATATATATGCATATATATATATATACATATACACAGAAAGCAAATTCCTTCTACTAAAGCCTTTTTAATCACTAAAAGTTTGCAATTTCAGTGAAAGTATCCTCTTTGTAGGGGAGCTGGGAGTGTGGCTTTTCCTGTGTGCCATTCCATGACAAAGTGCTGCAGGCACTCTGGGCATTGCCCACTGCCTTTTCCCAGCCCTAAACCCCAGCAACCTGTGGGGGCAGAGTCGGGATGACCAGCAAGGAGAGTGAGGGTGTGTGTGCGTGTGTGTTTTTCACATGGGCTGCCTCAAACTGCGCTGTAACTCACTCCTGGGAAGTAAATGGCACGCCAGCCCTATTTCCTCCCGTGTACATATAAATGCGCATATTGAACCTACCTGCTTGAGAGACATACTTCTTTATATGCCCATATGAACCTGGCAATCTATGGAATGTAAAGAAGTATGTATTTCAGGTGGGAACTCTTCTCGGAGGAGCAATGTGTGACCCCGTGTGAAGGGGGGGAGAAAGACAGACAGATTTTTGTCTTTTTTTTTTTTTTTTTTTTTTGAGATGCCTGACATGGCAGACTGGCTGGGGAGTCAATTGGTGATCTTGTTCCAGTGCGTGTATTGTTCTGTCACTTTGCCTGTGTCAGCAGGTGGAAATGCTCATCAGGACATTAAATATTCAATATGCTGACTGCGGCATGGGCTTTGAAAGGCGATGCCAGAGGAAAGCTGGCTGTCCATTCCTGGTTTTCAGTGGGGATTTAGACCAGTCCCTCCGGATTGCTGCTTCCCCCTCGGCCCTTTTTCCTGAAAATAAGGCTGGGTAACAGAGCTGGTCCTTAATCCTAGGGAAAAGGAAAGGAGTTGGAGGCGGGGAGAAGAAGGGAAGGAGCTGTGGCTTGGTGGTGCAATATTTTGGCTTCACGTGAATACGCAGACAGCTTTTGGGATGTTTCCTGTGTTAAAACTTTTTGTGCTTAATGCTGGAGGGGAAGCGATGCTCACTGTGTGTGTGCCGGCCCTTGGACACGGCCATTGGGTGCCCAGGTCACAGCCAGGGGCAGTGAGCGCTCCCAGTGTGTGCTGGTTATTAGAGGGAAATAAGAAAATTAGCTCCTTGAATTTGGGAAGCTTTCCTGTTGTTTTGGTTTTCCTTTCTAACCTTTCTCATCGTAAAACACCTGGTTGTTCTCCCAGAACAACAATGAGATGCAGTGATACGAATGGGTTTAACATTCTGTGTGAACAATCAGAATTTTCTGTCTGGGTAGGGGCAGGTGAAGCTTTCAGCCCCTATTTTCCTCAAGCTTATGGAATGTGCATATCTGGGCAGATAGATGCCTGCCATTAGGCGCTGCATTTCTCCATGCACCGACTCCCAAACTTATCCCCATCTCCCGCCATGCAGCCGGGAGCACAGCAATGTTCTGCTCTGGAGCAAATTCCCTGTGGTTTCAGCACATCTCTGTGTTTGGCAAAAGTGCTCCAAAGGCCTTTGCTGAGCCTCAGTTTGCTGTGATTCATGGCAAGCACCTCTGCCACTTGTTACATGTACACCAAGTGGGGCTTAATGGAAAGCAGGAGCTTGTGAATAGCGGGTTAGGAAAGGTGGGCTGGGCTTTTAAAGAGATTTCCAACATACAGTATCCAAAAGTTTTATAAATCTTGCTTAAAAAAAAAATAAAATCAAGTGGTGGATACACATGGGGTGCTCAACATCTGCCTGGGGGAGTAGGGACCTCTGCTTTGCCAGGTGCTTTGAGGAGAGGCATTGTCCCCTGGACAAGAATGGGTCCCAGCCACTGGGGGTGCCCTGCCCCAATTTGGGGCCACAATTAAATACAAAGGATAGGGTGATGGGAAACAGAGACCGAGCAGCAGAGTTCCCATGGCCACACAGGGATGCAATTTCTCTCGCTTGTACATCACTGTTGGAAGCTTGAGTTGCTGCGTGAAAAATGAGGATGATTCTCACCATCGTGGCCACAATAGCAATTTCCCTCCTTTCCTAGATGACCTTTTACCCTACCTCTTCTCTATTCCCTTTTCCTCACTGCTTTCCTCTCCTTCCTTCTTTCCTTGTCTTCTGCTTACTTGCATGCTTCTCATTTTCTCTTTATTCCTAGCTTGCTTTCTTGCTTTCAACTCTGCTCTTATATTTTTCTCTTTTTCTTTTCTTTCTTTCTTTTTTTTTCTCTTTTCTTCCATTCTCTCATTGTCTTGCTCTTTCTTTTTCTTGTTTTCTTCTTTTTCTCTGCATTCTCATTGCGGCTGTTACTGAGCCTTCCACATCACCATGCATATCTCTAGCGAAGGTGCTCGCGGTCTGATTTACAGCAGATACCTGCATCCCTAATGCAATTTTTATCTCCTTCCCCCCTCTCTGAATTAATATGCTTGTTAATCACACAGAATTGCTAACTTTAGGAAGTCACTAAGTGCTCAGATTTATTTTTATGTAAATATTTTCCAAACCGTAACTCAGCCCTGTCTCACTGTGCGGGAGCCACGCGGTGGAGGTGTGCGGGTGCAGGATACGTCCTGAGACCCTACCCTGTCGCTGGTACAGTGGGGAAATGCCAAAAATTAAATAGAAACACTGTGTACAGACCCCAAAACCATGCCAGCCCTTTAACCGTTAGCATCATCCACCAGTTTGCGCCTTTCTTACTCTTAGCTCCAGCTCCTTCTTGCTTTTCCTCTTCTTTGGATTGAAACTGTGACCGTTCTTCCAAACTAGGTCCTCTCTATTCCTCAGCTCAACGTAAGCCTCTTCTCCTTCGCTCTCCATAGAGTGGAGCTGCAGGTTCCGTGCTGAAGCGAGACGCGATGCACGGCTGCGCCCATCCATCCCGCAAAGCGCGCACCGAGCGGCCCACCATCAGAAATGGGAGCTCTGAGGACTGTAAAAGCCATAAATCCAGTGGACCAAATTAGTTACATTTTCCTATTCTATGCCTCACAAAACCCAGCCGTTCTTGAGATGAATTTTCCGCACGTAAGCGGAACTACGGGCAGGTATAGAATGGGAATTTTGCACACGCGCATGGGAGCACAGGGATGAATTTGTGCCGTGTGTTTTCCCCTGAATTATTTTTTTTTTTACTTTCATGTGTTTATGTTGATGAGCTATTATTACTTTTTTGCTATTACTCAATACTGGAAGACAGGTGGTCCAATAAATCCCGGCTCTCTTTTTTGTTTAAAAAAATAAAATAAAAGGGGGGGGGGGGGGCATATTTGCAATTCAAGTTTAATAGTGCATTCATCAAGAGCAATAAAGCATTCATTTTATTGCACGAGTATTTCAAGGGATGTGCTGGCCCTGGTGAAAGCATTAGTAAAGGGGTGCATCAGCAATCTCATTTAAAACTGTCGACCCAATGTGAAAAATGTTGCGTTGAAGAATAAACTGCTATTAAGCATGATTAGATTGACCTGCAGGACAGATATTTTAGCTGCTGCAGCACAAGTCGATCAAAGTGAGCATCGCTTAGATTGCAAATTTTTTTTTTTTTTTTTTTTTTTTAATGCCCTAAATTAAAAATGAAAGAGCCTCAGAATATTTAGGACCAGAGAGTGACTTTGGGGGTGAGATTTGTGTGTTTGATTTGAGGAGGTTTGGAAAGGTGGAGAACGGGGGAAAACATATTAATTGCTGCCCCTTTAGCATACATTGAAAGTATGTTACTCGGATCAACCAATCAAAAAAGAAATTGTGCTGACTCAGCATTCGGGCTAGTCTGCACGTCCGATTGCAGAAGAGATCAGCACTGCACTGCAGTATCTTTCCCTGCCTTTGACACCAGCCTAGCTGGGCAGGGCTTCCCTTGTGCTTCCCAGGACTGGGTTAGGCCAAGAACAAGAGCGGGCTCTGAAGAAACAGGGAGAGAGCCAAGGTTGCAGGAGCCTTGAGCTGCTCTGAGGCTTTTTAGTCTGTAAGCAAGAGCTTCCATGCTAGGTTTGCCCTGCCAGATGCGAGCGGCTTGTATTGCTTGGGAATATATCTATTTTTAAAGAGTTTCACCACATCTTGCACTTCACGGTGGCTGTGGGCGAGGGGGTGGTGTGTTCCTTGCAAGAGAAATATCCTCACTCTGGAGCTTGCATCCCTCCCCTGAAAGCCGTGCGCTGATTTCAGCGATTCCCTCCCAGTGAAGACTCTCAGTTTAGCACTTTCAGCTGAAGTTGCTCTTGACCTGAAGCCATCATGCAGCAAGATGCTTCCCTGTTGGGATGCAGGGTCATGGCAAGTACAGCTCATTGCACTGCCTGCTTGCTGGGCTGCAGGCAGCCACGCTGCTCCCCTGCCTTGCTTTCCCCCAGATGGAGGGGGCTGCTCATATAGAGATGCTGAAGCCATTGCAGAAGTAGGACTGGAGAAGTCCTCGTGTTATTACCCAAGGACAAGCTCATTCTGAGTGCGTAATGGCCAAAATACAAAGTCTTGTGCAGACTCCTCAACACACAGAGCTCCAAGCTTCCTGCTTCCTCTGACACCCTGTAATGCTCCAGAGGTTCTGCTCACACTGTATAAGCAGTGTCAGCATGCACCCTTGCTTTGAGGTTGCATTTCTTGCATAGAGATCTGTATGAAGGAACAGAGGCCAATAGCCTTGTTCACAGGTGGAAGGCTGTCAGAGGACAGACACACTTTGAATAAGAGGCAAGTTTATAGTGAAGCTTTTAGCAGTTGGAGCAGTTACTGGTGGTGCTCAGGATGCTTTGATGGAAACAGGGTGCCTGACATCTGAAACAGATGCAGCTTTTCCTTTTTCCCCCCCTTTTTTTTCTTTTCTCGAAGCACAGCACCCTGCCTGTAGGTGCCTTACCATGTCCAGATATGGCCTGTGCTGGGATGGGAGCTGCTAGCTAAAAAAGCCACGGGCAGCCCGGTGGGGCCAGCAGCAGCTGGTATAAATAGTACTCATTCTCAGCTGCCCCTCTGCCGGGCCGGATTAGGTGGCATCTGGGCAGCCAGGGGCTCGTGACCACCGGCCGCAGAAGTCCCCACGCAGCTGTGAGGGCAGGAGCCGTCCCTGCAAAGCCCTTACATAGGCACGTCGACCCTGGCATTTGGGGAGTCGGGTAAAGCTACCAGAGTAAGAATCTGGTGACCTAAGAACGATCAGGAATAAAGTTCATTGCGGCATCCAGGCAGAGCTTCCAATCCGGGACGTGGTCCAAGGTTGGAGGCAGGATCTGGCCTTCTGCTTTTTACCCCATTGCATGCATGTGGAATCTGCAGGGATGGTGAAGGGGAGGCGAAGCGTTGCTCAGAGCAGCCGAGATGCGGTCTCATCCCTCTCTAGGACACAATGAGTTAATTTACTGTCAGTGAGATTATTGGAATCTGATTTAATACTTGTGTTTACTTCAGGTCAACAAATTAAAAAAAAAAAAAAAAAAAGAAACAACACCACAACAAAGCTTAATGATTTAAGGCACCAGCTTGGTGGAGGCTAATAGAAAATAATGAATCTCATGCACAGATTTCCATCCCTGTTGCTTGTGGAGCATGCAGTGTGTGCCCCTCCTGCCATACCTGCAGTCAGTGCCATGGGAAGGGGCAGTGTGGTACCTGGAGGCAGCTCATGATGTATGGAAGTGAAAAAATTGAGCAGTGAATGGGATTGGTTTGATTGAGCGGAGATAAACGAGGCAATAGCTGAAATGTGATGGGTGTAGTGGGGGATGTGGAATAAAAAGATGTTGGTACCACAGGTCAGAGTGGAGAGGGTCTGCTGACAGGCAGGGGATGCATGGGTGACACAGGTGATGCTCAACACATGACTAAAGGTTGTTGCAGAGTGTGTCGGGGTTGGTCCCAAAGTGACCACAGGCTGGGTAAGGGATGCCTGGAGCCTTCAAGTGCATCGGGAGATGCGGCACTACTCACAGAGTGAGAAGGCAGTTCCTCAGTGGGGAATGGCTTTGCCGCTAAATCAGTGCAGGGGTTTTGTCCCTTCCCTTCCTTGCCATGTCAGGGCTCTGAGCCACCGGGTTGTGTTCTTTAATTTAAGCTTTGTCCTGAAGCCTTGTCTCAGAGATAATAAGACACACACACATATGCACCCGCTAAAATCCATTGTGCCATTTTTGCAAAGAACAGCAGAAGCTGCCTGTGTGCCTTCCCCTCTCTGTCCTCCATGCTCATTTGGCCTATTTGAAGTGGAATTTATTCCTGGGAAGGTCCCCATCAATTTGCCTTGCTCTTTTGTTGACAAGTTTATTAAAAACCTGGGCAACTCCATATTAAACTTTTATCAGTGTCGAGGAGGAATACGTCCTTTGAGTGGCCACAAAAGTTATGGATTGGATCTGAACATTTCTTGTTCCACTGTCCAGCTGAGTCAGCTTAACAAATAAAAGCTGCCACCTCCATTTTTTTCCCTTCCTCAAGAGACAGTTCCCTTTCCCGTGTAAGTAACAGCGGCAATAACACAAGGAGGTTTCAGGGCTGTGCAAACGGGCTTTTCTTTGCACCCACCAGTCCTCACTGCTGATTAGAATAATTATATTAACAGGGAACAGGAATAAAATAAGAGCTCTGCAGGTAGTTATAGTTTCTTATCTCTGAGCTAATTGTTTGTGTAAAGTAATCAATACTTCATAGATAAGTATATGAAAAAAATACCCCCCAAAGTTAATACTGGTTGTACCGAGGGCGATGTGAGTCGTTTCATGTTTCCATACCCTGCAAGGGCATGGAGGGTTGGCAGCGCGGCCGGCTGCGATGCTCGGTTGGGGATGTACGGAACCGTCGCTCTTTTTCCTTTAGTTGTAAGATTAAACCGAGAGGAGGCCAACGTGTTGCAGGAGAGATGTTAAAAATAAAGCGCTGGCATCGCATAACCTAGTTCCTGTTTTGCCTTGCAACTGAGTTTTTATGAGTTGAAAGAAACCTGCGAAGCGATCGGTGAGACGGGTTTTGAGCTGCCAGAACAGAGACAGGCAGGGGAGAAGCGAACCGAGCAGCGGTTCTTAACCTCTGCCAGATAAATAAATAAATATCCGTCCCCAAACAACATATTTCTTGGCCTGTCACCGTGTCCAAGGATTTTTTAGTTCTTAAACAGGTTTGCTGGCATAATTTGTCAAGTACAACAGGGAGGTTTCCGTGTGACAGAGGATCATTTTTCACTGTGCACAGTGGGGCACCGATGCAGTCCTGCAGGCTCAGAGCAGCTCCATAATTAGATAACAGTTAACATACGTGTATTAGAGGGATCATCCTTCATGCTATGGGGTACAGCAGTGCCCGCCACTGCCGATACCGTGCTGTGCTGAAAGCAGGCAGGGAGCGGGCCGGACAAATGCATCTTACTCCAGGAGTTTATCTGCATCACCATTTGCTCCAATTATAACTAATTGGACACATATTGCATTTTCATAGCATCTAATTTTCTATTGATTTTAACGGGACTGATGGTGTTTTGTACTGTTAAGTGGTATCTTGTACCCGTTGTTTAAAAATGCTGAGCGCACTCCCCTGTATGGAATTATGCAGTCAGCAGATGTTTTAAAACCTCTTTAATTGTTCGGTCCATAAAATGCACAAAGTGTATTAGGGAACAGCTTTGTTCTCTTTGAGTGTGTGAGTTTAAAAATCCAAACTCCAAACTATTTCTGCTGCTGGTTCCAAGAGCTGCAGCTCTCAGCTGGTAGCCCGGTCCCAGGGGCAGGCACCCTGCTGCAATGGATGCTCCGCAGTTCTTATGCTGTGTATGAAGCAGGACCTTCAGCCCCAGGGTGAAATCTGGATTAAGACAAAGATGTTCATATTGAGAGCCAAGATTTTGATAAGGTCACTTGTGGTCTCCTGTACAACTAAGGAATAAGCTGGTAATTGGTAGGGTTTGGGGTTATATTCTCTGTTACAGATCTCGCTCTCTATGTCTCAACAATACATCCAAATAAAACTGGACTATCAAATTAGCCATTGCATTTCAGCAAATACTCAGTGAAGCAGGATGAAAGCAATAGTCCTCTGTTCAGCATCATTTAAAGAAGAAAAGATTTAAATGAGATATTTAGTGGAGAAGCGGAGAGGCAGCCGGGAAAAAGCTTTCCCAGCATTGATCGTTACAAGCATGGTGGAGATTTGAGCGCTTCGGATATTGGCATATAAGGAAGAAGTTTTTTATGCTGAGGGTGGTGAAGCACTGGCACAGGCTGCCTGGAGGGGTGGTGGTGCCCCATCCCTGGAGACACCCAAGGTCAGGCTGGAGGGGCTCTGAGCACTGGTGGAGCTGTGGGTGTCCCTGCTCATTGCAGGGGGTTTGCCTCAGATGGACTTCAAGGTTCTCTTCCGAATCAAGCCATTCTATGACATAATATTCTATGGTTAAAGGTGGATAGGGCAGGCAATAGGAGATGGGAATTGTGCTGTGGGGCAGCAGTGCTGCCCGGGGTGCCTGTGGGATGCCATCAGCCCGCTGCCTTCACCAGCCATTAGCAGGAACTGCATCGTGTTGGTGGGAGACAGGTGGGATCATGGAGGTGTATAAACTAAGTAGACACTTTATTAAGTTCAGGTAATAGTTTTGAAGGACTGAGTGGCTACTGCACTGTCAGCAGCTCCTTTAGTGCCCCTAGGAACTGAGTGCTTTTTAATTAAGTCAAATAAAATCCAAGCGGAAGACTTCCCAGCCTTGGCTGAAGCATATTTTTTGGGTTGAATACCTATAATTTTAGAAATGTTAATAAAACACAGTCCACTTTTCCCCCTGTAATAATATAAATTAAATTAATATTTTATGTCTGTAAGAAAAAGGATAAAAGCAGAGAAGTTGTATTTTCTGGCTTACAAATGGCACATGGTGCAGAATACAGCAACTGTGGCATTGATTTAAACATCCTTGCAAAGACACCATGCAATAAAGTTGAATCATCTGCAGTACAAGTATGGCTGTTTGGGGGAAAAATAGCCAAATGAGAGAGCAGACATTTTCCTGTATTATCAAAAGCCACTTCATTTTGGGGAAAATTCCTCAGATTTAGTGACATTTGGATGGAAATCAAATAACACATTAACTTGAGGAAAGGGAAAAAAACCTTCCAAAGCTAATTACAAAGGGAATGTGCACTTCATTAAGATAAAGCTGTAGGAAATCAATGTTCTGTATTGTTGTTTTTTCCTTTTGATTGGATTTTAGCATGATAAATTGTTAATGCATTTGATCTAAAAATGATTTGTTTATTCATATGAAGAGCAACAGTACTTTGTCTCATTTGGCCTTTTAGCTTATAATGATAATGATTTCAAGAGATGTTCATTTCTCAAAAGGGTATTGGACTGGAATAAGCAGGAGATTTCTGGACTCAGAAAGATGGGCCCTACGCAAGGGTTCCTTGTAGGCTAATTCTATTGCATGTTGAATCTTCTGCTTCATTAGGAATATCGACAAATGTTGATAAATTCTTTGGCTATTCTGTGCTGTCTATATAAAACGTCTTCATTAGAATGTTGAGGCTAAAACACAAAGGTCTTCATTGCCCCAGGTTCTCTTATGTTGCCCACTTTTGGCTCAACTTGCCATGGGGCAGTGCTTTGATAACACAGGGACCTGGCTGCTCTCTGAGCTGTAATCATGAACATCAAAGCTGACCCTTGGACCAAAAGCAAAAGCGAGGCATTACACAGTGATCGGCAGAGAGGGGAATAAGACGCACAGTTTTGTTTTGCTATTTTGCCTTGGATTTGCTTCAGAGATGTGTTCCTGTATCTCCCCAATGCCATTTCACTATGTGGCTGTTCCTGGCTGGGGCGGTGTCAGTCCCATGGGCAGGGTCCTAGGGACTGAGAGACCAGAAAGGACCTTCCCAGTGAGACGCAATTCCAAGCACTTCTGGGAGGACACGACTGGATAAGGACGACCTTCAGACAGTGAACCTAAATTTGGTGGTGCTGGGTTGCCCAGTACTTGAACCAGGGAGGGCAGTAGGAAGGGTAAGTGATACCAAAGCCTGTCCTGACTGGGTTTCAGCACAGCTCACACGTTTGAACACATCCAGCAAAGCATCTGCAGTTCCTCTTGCTGCACTGCTAGCCGAGCCCAGGTGTGTGGGGGCTGTGAGCCCCGTGTGCTGCAGCCCAGCAGTGGAGGTGTGGGGATGCTCTTCCTCAGTTCTGGGAAAGCCTGACCGCCAGAGCCATCGTTAGATGTGATTAATGGCATCCAGAAGAGAAAACCTAATTTTCTAAAAAGGAAAACCTCACTCATAACTCACTGCAAGGAATTCAAACAAAACGTTACGGAATGTCAGTGCATGCTGGCATTGATTTCAGATGTGCTATGGGGCACTCCCTGCAGCAAAGCAAAGGGAGCAGAGCAGCACTCACCTCCAGCAGAAGATGCTTGTTTTATTGCCCTTGCTGCCAAAACCAATGGGCTGGGGACAGGACAAGGGCACCTGGAACATGCTATGCTGATGACAGTTCAGTGCTCTCTCTCCCAAAATCCATGTGCCCGCCAGGGTTCGGTTTGCAGTCTTGGTGCAGCATCGGTCACTGCTGTCACTTCCACCTCCTCCTGATCTCTGGTAAATAATTACTTCCCTCCCTCCTATAACTCACCAAAGGATGAGTTTAATACTTCTAGGTCCTCACTGTCTAAGTTTCCATTTAGCTTCTTGGCTTGATTGTCTCTTGAAAAGGTACCTAGAGATAACTCGATTAAATTAATTGTGGAGCTCTTTTAAAAAAGATGTTCTCTCTCTCTTTCGCTCTCTCTCTGCATTTATTTATAGGCAGCTTACAGTACTGGGGCTGGGCAGTTAAGTGATCTACACTACTTACTGTTACGAGGCAAAGCCTGAATTTCTTGGGGACCAGCAATGCCGGCCCACCTGCAATATCTCTGCATGCAGTGCCTTTCAGCACAGGTGCTTTTTTCTCAGTGTCATCTCATGGTGTGTGTGGTGGGCTGTGAGGGAGAGGGGGAAAAAGTCACCTTTGCCTCCTGATGCATATAAATTCTTTAAGTAGGTTACGCACACGGCGATGCGCAATATCTGTGCGTGGCACTGGGTTGAGAAGGAAAGGTCTGGCTTTATTGGCTCCCGCTGCTGTGATTTAAAAATCTGATTTACTGAGTTATTAGGAGCAGAGGGTGCTCACAGTGCAGGGCCCTCCAGGAGCTGCAGGCTGAGTCCTTGCAGAGGATGGGGCTGAGAGGCTGTGGGGCTGCTCCGCTTTCTCTTCCATTCAACACCTTCCCGATGGTGGCAAATACAATCCTTGCCTGTCTTCAACAGATCTGAAAGCCATGGGAAGCACTGGTTTTAAAGGTAGATGAGAAAACTCGAGTTACCAAAATGCAGGGCACAGATGGGGATAGCAGACAATAGATTTGAAAGGAAGAAGGCAGGAGGTGGCAATTAAATGACCTGGATTAGGACAGTACTCAGTTGCACTGTGGTAGCGATGCATCTTCAAAACAGGGCCAAATACCGGGTTTAAAAAGGCTACAGGCAGGCACTGAGTGCTGCAGACTGTTCCACTGCTTTTAAAACAGCCTCTTTAATTCAGACTCGCTCTTCAGCCAAAGCTGCTAAGAAGCTTAAATAAATCCTGAATGCCTGAAAGCGAAGCCCTGTGAACCCTCTCAACATCAGGCAGCAAGTTCAGAAGAGGTCCTGGCGACTGTGAAGGAAAAGACCCTGAGGAGTTCCCCTCTTTGCTTTGCAGAGTGTGAGGCCAAATGCTTTGCTAAAGCTGGTAAAATGGAACCAAATCAACTGTTCAATGGATTTGGTCCCCTTCAACCAGCTGTAGCTGTGCATTGATCTCTCAGACGCACCTCGGAAGTTGACCCGGACAGCAGAAGAAATGGGCACAGGAGAGTGGCCAAGGAGGGATGCTGATGGCTGGCGTCTGCAGATCTGTCACCCGGGCTCTAAACTGGTGGGCTGAGCCCGAGCCATTATGTGGCTGCCAGTCAATTCTGTGTAACGGAGACCACTCAAGATTGATAATCTCTATCGTCCTCCTGTATTGATCCCGGCTGTGATTCAGGTCTGTGTATTTCAAGTGCAAATGCTGTACGTTTTACGTGTGATTGCTCACGACCCCCCCCCCTCCCCCCCACTCCCCATCTCCGGGAGCCTCGTGCCTGTGTTTCATCCTCTGCAATGAAGAATAAACAATTTGATCTGAAGTTCCCTCATTGTGTTTTGTTCCATGCGCTGAGCTGCTCACGAAATGGGAGTTCTGGGACTGCCAAGGCAGGGAATGGGGTGGGAGCACCTGCTGCTTCCCAGCTGCCCCAAACTGGCCATCCGTGTTGGGTGATTTGAGTGATAACAGCTTTGTTCCAAATAAGGTCTCCATTTGAATGTGTTGGGCTTATGCTCCTAAAGACCTGTGAAGTGTCTGCTGGTCTAGTCCTTATAAGCGCAAATAATATGCTAATGGACTTAAAGAAGAAAATCACTGGTATTGCCGTCATGACCGGTGGGAAAGGAAGTTGGGCATCATCTCTTCCTAACTATTGTAAATCTATAGGACTATCACAAGCTATTACTGCTGATATAATGAGCCATTTGGATGCAAAAGTCTGATATGAGATTGTTCATATCTTTGCTTCTTAAGGATGCCTGGCCCAGGGTAACCCCTGCCATTAGGGAAGGCAGAGATTTCTCTCTTTTCATATGTGGGAAACTGGGTCGCCTGACTCCAGGTCCCTCAGGTTCCGGTTAAATGTTCTTACTAGTATCAGGAGTGCTCACATGCTTTAAGAGATGGAGCTTTTTGCTAGATTTGAGGTTTAACACGCATCTAATTTTTATGTCATTGGGCGTTTTAAAGACAAAGACATGAAGAGCAGTAGAACTGCAGGAGCATCCCTCCTCAGCTAAAAGGAAACCCATGCTTTCCTCTGTAGCTCATTTTTCTGCACCTTAACAGCGTCAAAGCATCTATGCTGAAGTCCTACTGAAATCCAAACAGTGGGTTGTTTTTTTTTTTTCAGTTGGGGTTGAGGAGCACGTGCAGAGCTGAGGGCTCAGGTCTCCAGCTCTCCCCTTTGGAAAGCAGCCATCGCTTCTCACACTGAAAAGAACGCATGGATGTCAAAAGTTCCCTGAAAGTGAACAGCATACAGTGAGAATGGCTTCCATGCTGAAATCCCCTCTTGCTGCAGCCTGGGCAGTGATGACAGATACGTTTCTAGGGAGCTTCTGGGAAGATAAGTTGTTTGTTCAGTTATTTATTTCTTTTTCTGTGATTCATCAATCTCTTAGTGTAAATATGTTGGGGGGGGAGAAGCAGTTGTATCAGAACTGATCAGGTATGTTTGTTGTGTTTGTTCTGAAAAATGCAAAAGTGGGAAGCAGTGCATGAACTCTTTCTTGGAGAAGGATGTTCTCCTTCCCACCATCCTGGAAATTCATAAAAGAAAGAATTATTATTATTGTTATGGTTTTTTTTTCCACAAATGCAACATCTCTACAAACACCCACCAGTGCATCCAAAAGGGCTTTATCCTGGTCTAATAGAAGATGCCCAAGCCCTTGCAACCTGAAGTTGCAAATATTTTAGCCTGTAAACAGAGGAAAGTGAGTAGCTCCAATAAACCACTGCAACATCATGGGGCAGGTTGACATCGATGCGTAGGAAGGGTGCTCGTGGCTTTACAGCCACAGCACTTTGCAGAATAGCCAGTGGTCACCACCTCTGCAGTTGCAAGCTGAAGGCATGCATTTTTGCATACATTTTTCCTTGCCAATTGTTTGCTTTGCAATCAAAAGTGCTGGTTTCTGGATATTACCCAATCCCACCCCCTAATTTTGCATCAAGTGAAAGCATCAGTGAAGACAGGAACAAGCGTGCATGCAGAATCACTGCGCAAATGCCACCCTGAAGCTCTTGCTGCCAAACCCAAGATTCATAAGCAAGGAAGGATGGGGGTGAAAGCATTAGGGAAAAGGAATCTCCAGCACAAACCAGCAGTTTGGGCTGTGGGTGATACTGGGACAGGTTGATGAGAACCAGATGCTTCCAGCAGGCCGTGGCTTGGATTTCCAAAATAGCGTGCTCCCCACTCTTTCGGTCTGGGTTATTCTCCCTCACTCCCCAAGGCTGTATCTGGTGTAAACAACACCTTTATTAAAATTCTTCCTTCGGAATGTTAATTAAGTTATTAAAAAATGTTGAATGGGGAAGCTGAAGACATCACAACTGGAACAAAAACCATGGAATGTAACAGAAAAGGTTTTCTCCTGAAGAAGTGTGGATGGACGGGGCTCACCTGCTGCAGCAGCTCAGGGTGATTTCTCTTAAGGGGGCTCCCAGGCTTTGGCTGTCAGCATCTGCACAGATCCCAGGCACATGTTCCTCTGCAGGCAATACTGAAAGCATTTGTAGTCCCCAAAATCCTCCCTGAAGAGTTCTGGATGTGTGTGGGAACAGCGGTTCTCACAGCATCCGTACAACGTGTTATATAGGAGTACATGGTATTTTATCATCTGATGCAGTTGTTGTGCAATGATGTTACACTGCCCTGGTCACTTTACAAACCTGTGTGCCAAAACATCACCTTGGTCTGTGTTTTGGTAGCCCACAGCCATCTGAGCACTGAATAGTAGGAAGCTTCCAGTTCTCTTGAAGCGAGAAGAGAGATGTGAGGTTTTTAAAGTCTGGAGATGTATTTAGGAGCTTAAATATGGATCTCACCTTCAGACACCTATTTTTGGAAATTTCTGCAGGTATATTTATTGCTTTATTATGTCTTTATGAATGGGAAATTCAGTTCACTTAACAAGGAATTTCTAGAACGATGCAGGCTAGTATGGGCTAATCAAAGAAATGTGGGGGCCAAGCCAATGGCAGCTGTTAGAACTTTCCAAGGACTGCTAACATATAGGGACAAACCTAAGACCGGGGCCGAAAAATAATTGCAAACATTTCTCCCAACGGTTTGTCTGTCAAACCTGTTCACTCTCAAATCCCTTCTGATGCTCTGCTTAGGAGCAAATGGAGCTTCCATTTCAACCAGGACAGGGACCTACCCAGGGTCTGAAAACTGGATCCTCTCCAGTTGGTTTCTCATAAAGCACAGCTCTGAGTGGAAGTTTTACCACTGACTTCGAATGCCCCAGGATCAGGCCCTGGCTCAGGGACTGCCATCCTTTAGCCAACCACCCTGTAATTCCATCAAGCCTAATTGTCCTTCATAGCTGCTGATCTGGTTGGCCATCCAGACCTTGCTGGTTTCCTAGAAACCCTATTAACTTCTCAAACAAGCAATGCTGAGGACTCTGTCCTGCAAAACCTTTTGTGCAAATATTAAATAGCAGTGGATAATTAGCAGGAATAATCTTTTCTTCTTGACCTCTTCTGTAATAAAGACCTTTGTCAGCAAATGCAAACGTTATTTTGAGCAGTAATTCATAATCTAAATCTGCTAAACACACCAGACTAAATACACCTGCACTCTAATATCTATAGTATTTGTATAGGACTTTTAAAAGGAATGAAAACAGACTCGTTATCTGTCCCAAAGACCTGAAAGCATTCATCTGTCAAGTGAGTCAGAGAAGGTGGCAAAAGAAGTGGCACAGAAGGGAAGAAGGAAAATAAAACAGTAAAAAAAATGTGCACAACCAAATTTGCCCACTAATTTAGATTACACTTCTTAGGGCTCTACACATGCTTAGTGGGTGTTCTCCAACTGAACTGCCCCGTCCCATTAACACCAAGATGGCTAACAAAAAATCAGGTTGGTTCTCTTCCCTGAAGACATCATCCCCATCCTTTCTCACCAAGAGAGAAAAATCAAACGGTTCCTTCAGCTTGCTGAGCAGGACACAAGCGTTGGACTCTTCCAACCCAGTCCAATGACCCTTGCCTCTTCCTCCCCAGCCTCCTATTTAGCAATACCCTTTTTGGAAATCCCCAAAAGAAAAGGGCTAAAAATTGTCCCTCACCTTTCGCATTAGACCCAATGTTACCTTCCATGGCCCACCAATGCATCTCCAGCCCCAGCAATCAGGTTAGCTGGATTTTGCCCATGGAGTTTTACTACAGAGGTCCTTTTCCTTTATACTTTTTTTAAAAATTCTTTTTCTTTCTTTTTTTTTTCTTCTTCTGAGAGGAGAAAAAAGGAAAGACAAGCAAACCAACAGGCAGATAATTGTTCTGTGCTGACAGTTTGTCAAGTGAAGGAAGTGCAATTTTAGTCAAGAGATCTACATTACAGCGGCACTTGAGCAGAAGTCTCTTCTTTTACTCCCAGATGGCATTGACATATAGCCTGGAGGGGCTATCAGGGTACAAAGCTAAAGATGGTTAAAGACATTAAAAACTGTACAATGAGAACACCATCTACACTGGGACCATCACCTAGGAGGAAGATTCACCCTGACGTATTGGGCAGAAAGCAAACTGAGCTCAAGGTATTTTCGGGATACATTAAATATATACATATATATTCCTGCTCCTAACCATGTCTTTTCTAGTGGGTCTTTATTGACTCTTTAAAAACTATGACCAATAAATGTAATGATCTGCCTTCCTCTTTCTTCCTGGGTGAATGATGGCTCCTGCAGGGTGTTTATCACTGAGTGTAATGGCTGGTTGATCCGTTCGTGTCCGACTCCACTTCCCAGCAAGCTATTGAACGCTGCCTCCTCCTCATTGCGGGGCCGCCAGCATTTCCCCCATCCTGCCAGAGCTTCTGTTAAGCCGTATAATAAATATTGCACTCAGAACAAGATTGTAAATCTTGCCATAGGACAGAGGGAATTTGCTTTTCTGCCTTTCTTGAGTTTTGTGTTGCCTAAGTTGCTGTAATGTACTTAAGCAGAGAACAGACTTAATGCTCTTGCGTTCTTTATAATAAGATGCACGGCTCATTTATCCAGTGGGTGCATCTGGAGGGGAAGAGAACTGCAAAGAGGGGAATTCACCTGCTGGAAAATATTCTCTGCTTCCCCCAAAAGTGATGAAAATGTCAATACTATTGACACAATCACTAATTAAAAACGACTGCCATAATCATGCATATGACAGCCGTAGGACATCAGTTTGGATTAAATATAAGCAGCGAGTTGTGCTGCACATGGTTTACAAAAGCAGAAGGGGCTCGGTGATGTTGTCTGCTGTACATCCAAGAGAGAGAAGAAGGATGCTCTTACACATAGCTGCTCTTCTTGGTGCTTGCATGGCCTGAGTTCTTTGCAACAATGAGAAAAGAACATGTCTGTTTTTAATTCCCTGTCCACAGTTACTTATTTGACTGAGATTTAAGCAGTGCCCTCTGCTCTGTATGTAGTGTGGGCAGCCAGTGTGCACACAGCCATCCCAGCAGCTCAGTGCTTATGCATTATGCTCCCATAGAGTTGTAGTGACACCCCAGGCTGGGTGTGCATAGCCCTTCCATTTTCTCTCAAGGAGTAAAATCCTTTTATTTAGGGGTTTTAGCATGTGGAATTACAGCAAAAAATATCTTGTCAGTGCCCCATGTGGATTATTTCCTTATGCATCAGTCTAACTGGGTGAGAAAGAATTCCTATTTTAATGCCTACCTGTTCTTGCATTGTGCTTGTGATATGAATGCGTGCCCAGGCATCTCATCTGCTCGAGGTCGTTGTCTTTAATTGGACAAGACCAAAAATAAACACTGCGACCTTCCACATAGTCCCAGGGGCTGCAGGGTGGGATGGAGCCTATTGGTTCTTATTTAGGCAGAAATGTGAATCACCAGGAAAGTATAGGTGTCTTTACATGTTGTGGAGCATGGACCAGTGAGCCCTAAACCTCAGGAGGGACAGAAAGAAGGCCAACCCTTTGAGCAGGGAGAGTTGTTAGTCTCAGACAGAAGCAGTACAGCATTCAACAACTGACACTTCCTAAATCTAATCAGCCTGACTCCAAAAGTACCATTAGAAAGGCTTATGATATGTGCCCGTCTACATTGTATAGCAGGGGGAGAAGTAAAAAGCTGTCAATAAAAACTTTAAAATAGAAAGATTTTCAGAAACCAAGGAACAGGAAGAATGTGTTACATAGGAGTCAGGCAGAGCGCTTCCATCCCAGCGGTGGTGGAAGAGCCAAAGGTTTCCCAGTTACATACTTTCTTCATTTGAAACCTTTGGCTGTTTGTACCCAGCGTGCAGTTCGACATTGGGAATTTTTTATGTGGCATGTTAGGAGGTCCTCAAGCATGAACTAACTGATTCATGAATGGATGAATCCGATGCATCTTTTAAATGGAAAACCGACATAATTCTCCATCAGAGATCCGCTAATAAAGCACATTTACTTGGTTAATCCATTTTTTTTTCTCCTGCACTAAGTGCACTGTATAAGGTATAAAAATAACAAATCAATAGGCAAAGAGTATATAAAAAACAAGTGAGCAGTTCGAGGCACCCTTGGGTGGGCTCCTTGCAGGACCTGAGTTGGATCCTGCTCCCAACGCTGCACAGAGCAGTGGGGCTGCAGCGCACAGCTGTCCCTATGAGCCACAGGGGACAGCGGGTGCAGAGCCACCTGCTTTGGGGCCTCGTGGCACCACACTGCTCCCTATTTTTAGCAGTAACTGGGTTAAAGGTGTCGGACTTATCTCCTTCTCTTGTTTGCTAGGATTATGATATTTATTATAGCAGAAGGAGCCGAGAAACAGGAATACATGTGGAAGATAAAGGCATCTTCCAGCTCAGCCTGACAGGGAATCTGCACAAATTCCCTTTTTCTTTAATTTTTCCAGGGGAATACAGCAGTATTATTTCAGATCAAATGCCTGCACAGCCCCGTCTCTGCAAACACCACTCGATCAGTGCAACTCTCTGGTGTGAGCTCATTTAACAAGCGGTTGCCTTGCAGGCTGCGGAGAATTGCCTCTTACCTAATAATTCTGCTAATTTGCTTAACTTTCCCAGATTGCAAATGGCCCTGCCCTGAACAAGCAGCTTTCTAAATGAACCCCCAGACAATTTCTTGACAAGAAGGGATCGGAGAGGTGCCTGCTCAGGGACCTGAAGCTCTCAGCCTTTTTATTTCTGACCTTTGGGCTAGCATTCAGATTTGCTTGTTGGGAAAACTGCTTTCCAAGTGTATTTTCTTCAGGGATTTACAATACCCTTCTGCTTGTAATTATTCTCACCTGATGTCTTCCATAAATTAGTTAAAGATGCTTCTATTAGTGAGCTCCCTTCCTGTTAATTATCGTGCTGCAGCTCCTTGCTGGTGGCCACTCTGCAGCACCAGGGCTGCATCCGTGCAAAGCTGCTGGCCGAGAGATCAGGAATGTAGTGTGGGTAATACAAATGTCTGAGCAATCCGGGAAAGAAATGAAAACTGCTGTAAAGGTAAATGTCAGACTATTTAAAGACAATGTTGACTATTGATTTTTCGGAGGAGACTACCTCTTCAAAGGATGGCAAGCATTCCTTTGGATCCAGATGAGGTAACTTAGGTGGAGGGAAAAGAGAGGGAGGTGAGGGAGCAGGGAGGGCAGATATTTTCTTTGCTTTACAAAACCCCTGGGATCAAAGATGTGGGTTGGGCTTTCCACCAAATCCACCTTTCAGCCCATTTAAGCACCATGTCTTTCCCAAGAAAAAAAAAAGGCAGAGAGGTGCTTGGAAGCACTGATGAATAATAACGAGATGAGTAGAAAAATACTCGTTTTACTGCAGCTTTCCATTGAAAAATGAAACTTCAGGCACTCTCAGTGACTATTTACGTGGCAAACTCACCAATCTTCCTGATCCCATCCACAATTCCTGGCACATCAGCACTGCATGGGACGATGAGCAGAAAGGGGGAAGCAAAGCCATCGTTCTCTCTGTACCTACAACCCAAAATCTGGGGGAAACTACAATCAAGCTGGCAATTTTGGGTCATCCTTTAGAACTTTGTTTCATATGGCTTAAAGGAAAATCAGGCCTGGAATAAAACCTTCGTCTTTTTAAAAATGAAATGCATGTATATATCTATGTAAAATACACACATATATATACAGGTTTATTGGGGGTCCTGGGTGACTCTTTGGAAACAGCACGACCACCTCAGGTGACACTGGTGTGACTCTGAGCCCTGGCACATGGAAACCACTTGAATCTGTAGTTAAATCTAAATGAAAAGCTTATTTCTCATAAATAAAGGGGGGCTGGGCTGCTGCAGTAGTTTAAAGCAGAATTCTTCATCGGCTACGGAATTTAAAGATTGTAATATGCCACTTTGAGGCATTATGCAGTTGTGCAGAAACACTTCTTCTGCAGTGAATTTAGTTCCAAGAACAGATCTGGACCTAAGAGCTATTACCTCTTGGTTTTAAGGTGCAATCTGTCATCTTGCAAGCTTCCTCGCATGAAGAGTTTCGGGATTGGGTATTGAAAGGGCATCAGCAAGAGCTGCAAATAGCCTTAGGGTGATCCAGGAGCAACTCTGCTCCCAGCAGCAGATGCTTGGGCAATGCTGGGAAGGCACTGAGGTGGGGACGTGGTAGGACAGACCCTCCCTTCCCCTCTACAGTGTTTTTGGGTGCTTGAGTTCTCACACGAGAACTTCTTTGGCTCTCAACTCAACTTGCAGAGAACCCTGAGTCCATGCAGGTCCTAAGAACTGCTGCCTGGGGTAACTTCTGGTTTCGAAGCGTTATTTCAATGCGGAGGTCTTCAGATGGCGTTAAATGACAGATGATAGAATTTCCACAAGTGATGTTCATCTGAATTTTATTTTCTGATGCTTTGACTCATTGACTTGATGTCTCTCTATTATGCACACACCTCTGGAGATGTTACTGGCAATGATTATGCGTAGCATCGAGTTAGTGAATAAAACCACTGCAGGAACTGCTTTACAGATCACAGTATCACTTTCTCTATAATTGTCCCACAAACGGTGGAAGTTATATGGAGAGAGCAGCGTTCCCTGACAGACTGCATATTTTTGCAGCATGCATCAGATCTCACTTTGGCTTCTGAGACTTATTTCTGATGGTTCTTGGGGATTTAACTTTAAGACCAATGTGTTTTAGTATCCATATACACTCCACTCTTCATGTCATCCAGCAGCACCAGAGGATGAGCTGTCTCCTTAATATGGATGAGATACCAATTTATCTAAGTTATCACCTCACAATCTCTCATTCATCTCTGCTGTTAACTGCTGTGTTTCTGACATCCATACCTAAACAATCAGCAACTTCTTCTCCTTTAATTGAAACCATAAGTAATTTTTGGCTGGAAGTCCTTGTTGTATGTGTGTAACGGCTTCTTCATCTCCCAGCTGGAATTCAGCTATCCTGTGACTGAATCAGGCTCTGGACACCTCATTTTAAACCCACAAAATCACACAGACCCACTCAGCGCAGTAAATCAAAAGTCAGGGCATCTTGCCACCATCTGAAGATATATGACCAAATTAACATGTCCCAAGCTCACTGCGAACAACACTTGCGGATGGCCCAGGCGTTTGGCTGCAAAGTCAGCAAAGCTTTCCCCCTTCCTGATACATTCCCAGAACTGTGAAACTTAGCCCTACTCCTGGTATTCTCTTTATAGAGGGCCCCGGCTGTATTATGTATCAAATAAAGGTCTCATTACTTAGTTCCCGGCTCCTTCGTGCCATTGCTCTCATTAATCATCCTGTTCTTCCAGCCCATGCTGCAAGCCATTGGGACTGCCTCAGTGTCCACCCCTGAATTAAAGGCTTCATTCCGTGACCCTCCAAGCTGGTGGTCTCCATCCTTCCGTGACCCACTGGCATACAGCCCCTCGTTGCTGGGGGCTCTTGGCCATGATGTCTGGAGTGTCAGTGCAAAGAAGTGGTCTTCCTAGTCTCATCTAGGGGTGACCAGGGTACTGCAAAGAGCCTCGTGTTGTGCCTGCATTGAGAGATGCAACAAGAACACAAAATGGAGGACTCTTTGGTTGTGCCCCAAATCTGTTAATTTCACCCCCATTCTTCTTCCAAAAATTGTTGCCAATTATTGAGGACAGCAAATGTACACCACCTACTTATGCCCTGCTTGGTTTCACCCCCTGCATGGGGAGCACCCAAATAAACCCCATGCCCTGAACTCCCCCTAGCTGAGCAGCACAGCTGCTTTCCTCTCCTCCTTGCAGCTCTCAGCATAGGTCCCATGGGGTTTGCCACTTTCTGTGGGTAATATTTTTTGCAGAAGCACAAATGACTTGCTTAGAGCCTTGGAATCTAATTCCCTTTGTGCTGAGGATGAAATGTAAAGAGGCAGAAATGCAGCGGAGAGCCAACTTCTCTCAGCTGCACGATTTTACCAAATCTGATGGTTTATTCATTATAATTACCCTTGGAATTCATATTTGTGTATACATATACATGAATTCATGTAATAACATATAATTAATTTAGAGTTTGACATTTCAGAACAGGTAATTAAAAGAGTTTGTTGTTGATTAATCACTTGCAAAATAAATTATTAGCAGTATCACTGTTAACGTTATGTTTATTACTACAATTTGGAGAAATTAAGGCAGTTCACTTACATTAAATTAAACATGAAGGCGCAGATGTAATGTACCCTAGACAATATCTATTTACCCAGAGAACAAATGTGATGTGTGTGTTACAATACATTTGCTAGGTCATACATCTTGGATGGCCTCTGCGTGTCACCACCAGAAACTTAATACCGACACACGGACAATTCCCATTTCTTTCCATTAATAGAAAATTAGGGTATGCCAGACCTCAACCCCTGCTCTGCACTGCAGCTCTACGGGATCTGCAGATGCTGCAGGATGCTCGGAGCTGCCTGGGGAGGAAGGAGCAGCCTGAGCATAGGAGCTAGCAGGGGCATGAGGGGCTATGCCAAATGCAAGCTCACAAAGCCTATATGTGGCAAAGAAAATCAATTTTTCACATCCTCAGCAGACCCCCAGGCCACTGTCATGAACCAGATTATAGCCAAAGTGTGCAGAAATGGAATAAATCTCAGCATGACTCAACGAGGTGGTAAAGGCTGAATCAGATTGCTTAAGTATAAGTTGAATTTGATCTTTAAGCAACTATGCATGGTCTCTGCTGGGATGCGAAGAGGTTTTGTCCTGTAAGGAGATAAGGAGACCTTGCTTTTGACAACTGTTTTGTCTGGAGGCCGTTCTGATCGGAGTCTGAGAGAGCAAAGGGAGAAGTCAGTGGAGATGAAAAGGATGTTCTCTGGATCTGTTCCTCTGTGGTTTTATAGCTATGGGAAATAATCTATAATTAGGTGTATAAAACAGCTCTCTGATCTCTTTGCTTCTGGCCCAAAAGAGCACAAAATTGATAACTCAATTATCGCTGCTGGAAATACAAATAAATTACAAGCACGTGTTGGGAGGAACTCCAATAAAGGGACACCCACGCAGCACAATGGGAGTTGCTCTGCAGCTGTGGGACCGCAACGCTGCTGCAAAGGCTGGAAGGCAGTGGGTGCTCTTTGCTGGGGGCTCCTTGGGGCTGAATGTCTCTCTGGATGATGGTACCCATTGGCAAAAGAGTTGGGGCAAAGATGGAACCTTCCCAATTTGACCCAGTAGAAAAGCCAGGGCAAAAGCCTGCTGGAAGAAGGGACATTGCCCTGGGAGAGCGTGGCTTCTTGAAAAGGCGGTGAGCTCAGCTTGGGAATGGGGTGAGAAAAGTAGGGCTGGGTTTAAACAGTTTTTCACAGTTGAGAATAATGAGTGACTAATCCTGTTCCTGGCAAATTCCTGGGAGTTTCCATTTGGAATTTACAACCGGAGCAGTGTAGAATCTCAGGGGTCTTCTTCATGTTCTGCCAAGCCATCCAGCATCTACACCAACCCCCCTCCCCGCTGAGGCTTGCTTCTAATGACTCCTGGGCTGAATTAACAGTCTGTGCTTGTGTGACAATGACAATCAGTGCTAATGACCACTCTGTTTGTCTAATCCACATGCTGAGCACTGATTTCGGTCCCTGCCTCAGACTCCCTTTGCAAAAGAGTCTTTTTAAGCAATTTAAAATGTGCAGGATGCACTGGGCTGTCCATCCCTGCTCCTTTGATATTCTGCTGCCTGGAAGTGTCCTTGAGCCAACAGGCAGCACCTGTAGCGAGGTGTGCCCTAGGATGATGCAAAGAGCAAGATGAGAAAAGCCTTTGCATTTCATATCCTGTTCGGTCGACCTATTCAGTAATCAGGAAAATTATATTTAAACAATTTGCCCTTTGATGCAATCCAAGCGGCTCTGAAGGGCAAGTGCAGTATCACAGAAAGCTCCGTTTTTATTCTGCAACACACTTCGTGACCCCACGGAGAGTGTGTGACAGTGCAGATCCGTGGTTTATTTAGAAAAGGAAAACAAAAGCACTCAACTGCTCCCCAAACCTTTGTGCCCCTTCCGAAACGTCCCCCGATTCACACGGAGAGGGAAAACCAAACCCACCGCTGTTCCTCTCATTTGCTCTCCCCATGCTTCACTGCTGGGGAGAAACAAGGCAGCACAATAATATTCACTTTATGGACTTGGCTTTTTTATTTAGGTGGCAGCATCACCCGTAAAGAAGCCTGGTGCACGTCATCCTTTCTCCGTGCCCATGGCATGGGGCAGACGGCAGAGCAATTCTAGCTGAAAGCTTTTAGCTCCTGTAACCGATGATTTATATTTGTGCTGTAATAGCCAGATACAGCAATAATAGTAAGGATTTAATTGTTTTAATGAAAGTAGCTTTTTCTTTTTTTTCCTGCATTCGAATCAATTTGCTAAGTTTGGATGATGGAATGTAAGAATGGATTTAGCTGCGCTTTCCGTACGCTCTGAACAAAAAGGCACAAGCTATTTCAAAAGAACCAGCCTGACATATTAAAACTCTTAATAAGTAATATCTGCATAACTAAAGGCAATAGGAACAGTCCAACCTGAAGAAAAAAGGGTTTTACAGGAATTAGCGTCTCATTGTCACATTTGTAAAAGGGACACATGCATTTTTCAGATCTTTGCACATTAATGGCTGTATTTGATTCAAAATACAGTCAGTGAACCCTCAGTAAATGGAATTAAATGGTATGTGTCTGATTTGAGGGTGACAATCCGCCAATTGTTTCTTGTTTGAATTACTACCTGCGTGGCTGGGCACAGCAGTAATTGAAACTATAATGTTTCATTCCTCTTTAGCTATAATTTATCTGCAAAGTTCACTCGCTGCTACTCTGTTCTCCTTCCTGCAATCTCTCCCTTAACCGTTATCGTGCTGCTGGGGACTGTATCCCTCCTGCACACCCTATGGAGCTCTGGGGAGCCCACCCTCACAGGGCACCATGGATTTCCCATCAACACGCAGAGCACACAGTGGCTTTGAGACCACCTTATGGACAAACCAATATATGGCATCACCAAACATCGAGTGCTTTGTGTCGCCAGAATTATTGTCTGAATGGAGGAGAACCCGATGTTGTTCTTTCTTCTATCCATGCCTTGCTTTTCTGTTTTAGTCATTTACTGCATTCCATACAGAGGTGATGGAGCTGGACTTAGTGATCCTCATGGGCCCCTTCTGAATCAGGATGTTCTGTGATTCTTTGATTCTATGACCTGTGGCTGCCACAGTAGGATCTGTGCTCAGCTTCTGCTGTAGATAACAAATCAATGGCCTCCCTCCTGACCCTACCCATTTATAAGAAATTTCTAGTCTGTTCTCACCCAATATTGATAAACAGAAGAAAATGGAATGTATTTTATTCATCCATAAATTCTGACATTTCCGAAGATGGAATTACATTACCCTCCTCATCTATCTGCAGCTCGTGGGGCTGTGGGTTGGACATGCCCCTGTACTGCAGAGCAGTGGCACCCAACTTCTAAGCCTTTACAATGAGCCTCTCTGAGACAGGCAGGGACATCATCCATACAAATAACTGCAATCACTAAATGCAATCTCCCTGTCCAAGGATAACTTGCTCTTGGGAGGGATGTTTCTACAGAAGCATTCTCATCTTACTGAGTTGGTACCACTACCTGCGTTCTGGGTGGGATTTGAGTGATGAAGGTGGGTTTAGGGTTAATTCAGGCAGAAATCCTGTGTGGCTTGTGGCTGTCTGAGGATGGGGTGGTGATGAGAACCCTGCTGCCCACTGCCATGGGGGGGTCCTGACAGGAGGCACAAAAAAAGGATGGTAGGAATGAGCACAATAGATTTAAGAGACTTAGAGTCACAGATTCTCAAATAGCACAGCACTCGGAGCTGAGGGAGGGTCCTCAGCACACTGGGGGCTGCTCTCCAGACACAAGATGTGTGGAGATGCTACTGAAAGGCATTCCTGGTATCCACCCTCCAGCCCATCACCAATCCATCCACCAGCCTGCACCTGTTGGCACCCTGACAGGGTTCAGTGCTTGAGGTGGCTGAGCCAAGGAGATGGGTGGGCAATAGAGGTGGGCTGGCATCTAAATGTGGAGGGAACTTGGCAGCCCATGGAGAATGGCAGGTAGGAATGGAGTGATGTGAAGCATGAGGAGGGCAGTTGCTGAGAGGAACATCACCTCAAGGCATTCCTTCCCTGGGCAATTCCCTGTGTCAGGCCCCACAAGGAGGACCCCTGGGCCTTGCAGGAATTGGAGAGCAAGAGGAAGAAGCCTTCTCTCCTCCACCTTCCTCCTGTCCCAAACTGCATTTCCCCTTCAGAAACTGAGGGTGCCACTTCACCATTCCTCCTGCAGCCCTCGATGTGCTTCAAGGCTGCCACTGATCCAGGTCATGGCACTGTTTTCTCAAAGCAAATCCTCAGCAACCGAAGTAATCCCTCAGATGGAGATTTCACCCGAACTGAGACCTCCAGGGTTGTTTTGCAATGATGTCCCACTCCTCCAGCAAACCTTCTGTACACATAGGCTGTGTGTGAGGGGCTGTAATTCATGCCTTGGGTCACAGCCATTCTGATTTAAGCCAGCCCTTTTCGGATGTACCTATTGAACACTTTTTTTTTGCTCACCTCAGAGTGCAGGCTGAATAATTGGAGCAAGTGGCTGCATTTCTCAAAATAAAAGTGGGATTTGTATGTGGCAGAGGTCGGCGGTGCTGGAAGGGAAAGGTAATTGACCTTCCCTTTGGGAAAACTTTAAAAATTTGGACAGTGATTGCTTTGGATTTATTGTCTGATAACAACATGGAAACAAACAAACAGCACAACTAAGTGGAACTAAAGCAGTTCAGTTCTGCTGTGAGACCGATGGCGGAGAGGGGCTGGTCAGAACCTGTCTGTCGTTCAGCTCTTTCCCACCAACATTAGGGCACTACAACATGACAAAAGAATAAAAATAAAGAAGCCAATGAAGTGGCTCTGAGTGATGCTGGAAAGCGTCCTTGCTCCCATGGGGCTCCCTGCGATGCTGCAGTGCTGACGAGCTGCAGGTCTCCCTGATGGAATTTGTGTGGCATCCCACACCCCACCGTGGTGAGAGGAGAGCCTGTCTGCTGCCTAGCCCACATACCCCTGATAAAGAAATACCTGTGTATGCGATAGAAATGCGTGTATGTACCCACATTGCTGCAAATCTGGTGTGGATGTGCTAGGTGCACAGCTTGGATTAACCCTTGCATGGGTCACCCCTGTTCTTGGAACAAAATATGCATTAAATTAAAATGTTAAGAGATTAATTTGTAGCAGCTTTTCATCAGCTTCTGCTTAAAGGGCAGCTTTGATATCCTTGCTGTTGGGATATTTCCAAAAGGGAGCAAATTGCTGACCCTCATTCCACTCCCCTCCTCCAGTCTTTCCGAGCAAGGCACTTTCTGTGTGCATTCAGGAGGGCTGTCAGCACCTGGCAAGGCAGCCCTGTGTGCTGGGACAATTTGCTCTGAGCTGGGCTGAAGTAAAGGCTCAGATATTGCTCGTTCATGTGGGTTTGCACAAGCAGCCATAAGCTCCCTGCAAAACGACGGAGCATCTCCGATGCCTCATTGTCACGTGTATCAAATTGATGCAACATTAATAATTAAAAATATATATACTTTTCAAATCTAAAGTACAGGAGAGCAGTTCTTCAGCTGCTCCCTTGCCAGAGACAGCATCTCATCCTTTGCTTGCTCTTGTAGGTGCTGCTGCAGCATTGAGCTGTGCAAGCCTTGGACGTTGCCATGCCTTTATCACTCACTTCTGCCCAGGCTCTGTCTTTTCCCATTAGGTGACTTTGCAGAAGCGTGTCCCACACCTCCTCTCTCTGTACCTCCATCTCCAAACTGCAATTGGGTTTTTTGGGGTTTAATGGGAGCGCAGCAAGTCCAGTGCATTTAAATAGCTGATTTCTTTGCGTCTGATTCAGGTCTTGCCTCCGGTGATATCAGCCTGGCTGCTGCTGGGGGAGCACAGCATTCAGTGAAGGAGAAAAGCACTCAGGCACATCTGTGGGGCAGAACTGGCAGGTTTGGATCCCACTCTCCCCACGTTGATGTCCTGGAGCCCTGCTGCTGCCCTTCTCATTTTGTTGCACGCCCCAAGCTCTGGGCAGTGCTAGCACTGCCAATAAATGCTTGGGCAGTTGTGGCCAGTCCACCTCGCCTCTCAGCTCAGGTTCCAAGGGGCTGCCACCACGCTGTGCTCATGCTTCCCCTGAGACCCCCCATGCCACCCCATGCACAACCCTCCCGACCCGAGGCCATGTCCCTCAGTGGCCATGCTCTGCCCACCACCCGCACTCATCACTCCTGACCCCACACAGCAGGGATAATTCCTACTGTCACGTCTGACATTTAGCCGTCCAGTGAGCCTTGCCAGGAAATTGCCATCATTTCAGTTCGGCTCCCAGTTCCCATTCTGATTTATATTTTTGTTTTTATCCAATTTTTCTGACTTGTTTTGGTAGGGTGGACAAAATGTTCTCTCTCAAGACAGATGACAGTTTGCCGATAAGAGGAGCAACTTATCACAAGCAGCTCCAATTCTTTCTCAAATGCTTAGTCTGTTGGAACGGCTTTAAAGCCTAATGCGATATTGTAGGTTAGCCCCAAATCTGCTTCCCCCATTGTATTTCATACTTTATGGCTCCGAGCATTGCTCCTTTTAAAACAAAACACTTCAATCTTCTCCCCACCATCTACAGTTTTCTTCCTTCTTTTCCCTCTCTGTTAATTTCACTTTTTAAAACTGATTTTAGGATGGCAAGTAAAATAAACAGTGTGGATGGGTGACCTCTTGGAAGCTGGGTGTCCTTGAGGCTAACTTTAGAAATCATTTGTCACAGACACAGAAATGTGCACTGCAATCAGAATTAGCTGCCAGATTTTTTCTATTTTTTTTTTTTTCCCAGACAATTATATTGTAATTTGAGTGGCATTCTTGACAATAGTTCAGGTTCTCCAGCCGTACCCAGCAAACTGTGCACTGCAAAAGAAAAGTTCTGTCCTTTTCTGGTTTAAAAATCCTTTTATTTCACTACTTTTTGGAAATAAATTAAATGAGTCGTAGAAGAGAGGTAAGGAAACCGAAGAGCTTTGAGCTCTGGAGATGAGCCCAGTAGGCTAAGAGGTAATGATATGGTGGGGTTTAGTCCAGCAAAATGGACATTACCAGAACTGGGTGAAAAATGTGCAATTAGTCACCTGGGCCAGAAAAAACTCAGGTTATTTCATGCCCTCAAATAGTCCTCAATGTCTGTGCATACAATTTTGGGGCAAAGCCTCTGTATTTATGATATTCGCTAAGAGAAGCAGAAGGAGCCGTGACCTGAAATGGGGGATCTCAAGCTGGATCAAGAGGGATCCCACGTCCCATGGGGGTCAGCCCTCCTGGATTTTTGTTCCAAAATCTTTCAAGGTTTGGAGACACCTGCACCCAGCACGGTGCCTGTCTTGCACACAGTTATTACTTGGAAATAGGGATGTGGTTTCTCACAAGGGCACAATCCGCCCAATTATTATCATCTTTCCTCTGCCTTTTTTCATCCTTAACTTATAATTTAACACATCCTGTGAATTCAGATCCCAGTTCAGCAAGGTGCTAAGTCTTTGAACACTGAGAGCACTCCTGAAGCTCCTCAACATTAAGCCCCATCCCACAGGACAGATACTAATTACCTCTTACAGCTTCCATGAAAGATGCAGCATTTTACCTCCGATCCAGAGTATGTCCATAAATATCAGCCCAGCTCACAGCCAGGCAATGGGAAATCTAAATCACAGAGCTGGCTGGGGCTCACCCATGGTTCATCTCTATACAGGAGAGAGCAGGGCAGGAGGTCCAGAGGACATTATCGCATGGTGCAAACAGCAGGGAAAAATATCCCATCAGGATACTCGGGATAATCCCAGCTCCTCTGGATTCCCAGGGAAGCTTATAGAGAGCTCCTGAGTGCATCGGTAAATATAACTGCAACACCTAGGAGGATTTCCAACCCTTCAATATTTTTCCAGCATTTTGTTTGCCTTTTATTATCCCAAATAGATATATTTTTTTATGGCACTGCTCCCTTAGAGAGAGCCATCCTGTACAACACCCAGAAAAACCCTTTGTGAGCCAGGTGGGCTGTGTGCTGGAAGAAAAGACATCTCCCCACCTTTACAACCCCACGGCAGTTGCTCACCTGAGGGCTCCTTAGTGAAAAGTGGCAAAGTTATCAAACACCAACCAAGTGTGGTGGCTTCAGTGCATGTCTACAGAGCCCAAAGGTCCCAGCTGCCAGCCATGCTGCCTTACCACTTAGTTTGACGGGGTCTTGGTCAAACCTCGGAGAGATGACACCTGGAGGAAAGGGAAAGGTGTCGGCAGTGGGCATACATGGGGAGTCCCGGAGGAAGTGCAGGATGGTACGGAGTGACAAAGCTTCAGCACCTCTTCCAGCGCAACAATCCATCTCCAAGGCAGCACCGCCAGCCCCATCCCATAAAGTGCTGGCGGATCGTAGGGGCAAAATGGCGATTTCACCCTCTAATTATAAAAATGCCAACCAAAAAAACCTGCACGGGATGATTTCTTGCATTAAACAAATTTTATAGCGGAGAAGACTTTTAGCGGCGCTATTTGCAGCCCTGGCCTTTTGCCAGCTCACTGTCATTAAACCCGCCGATCTTAAGTATCAGCTGCACTTATTCGAAGGGGCTATAAATAAAATGCTGGAGCCCATTAAAGGAGCCTGCTTCCCCAGGCTGTTTTTCATGCCTGTGGACAGATGGACACCGGGAGTATTTGGGGGAACTTCCCAGCACTGTGGGGCTGACCACGGGACTGAGCTTTCCCATGCACACAGATCTCTCTCTCACCCCTGGCTTTGTAAAACCCAGCTCCTTTCTGCTTGGTGCAGCCCCTGTGAAAAATGCCCAGCCGCACTAATGTGTGCCTAATGACCCATGGCCAGAAATGACTAAGATACAGGAATTAAATTTACAATCAACCTCTCTTTTTTTTTTTCTTTTTTTTTTTCTTCTCCCCCCCCCCCCCCCCCCCCCCCCGCCCCCCACCTTGAAACCTTGGAAGCAAAGTTCCTCATCACAGAACTCCATGAAAATGCTTCTCAGCCCCCAGGCAGAGCGGGTGCCCGTGTGCAGCATGGAGGGACGCGGCTGTCACCGTGCCAGGTGTGACGTGGGGCTGCATCAGATTGATGGCACGGCCGCGGGAGAGCTCACTAGTGATGCCAGGTTTATTTTGGTAAGTGCAAACTAATGAAATTTAGAGGTTTTAATAAAAAGAATAGCAGCTACCCTTTAGAAACAGAACGCAAAACCGAGCCATGTGCCAATCACATTACAGAAATGAGAGGGTTGGGCTGTTTCCCAGAAAAGCCCATGTGTTTTTGGCCACAGTTTGCCCCAGTGACGCTCCCAGCTCTGCACCAGGGGCTGGGGCTGTGAGCATCGCTCCACTCCTGTGCCCGTCTGTCCTGCATGTGCGCATGGAAAAAGCACCGCACAGGGCTGCAGTGATGCTCACCATGCACTGAGCTGCTACCAGGGACCGTTTATCCCTTTCCCATCATCTGAGTGCTGAGCTGAGGTGGGAATTCATTTGTCGTGTTCTGAATTATAAAAGGAGGGAAAGAAATTGTTGTAAAGGCAGCGAAAGGGAAGGAGATGTAACTGCAAGCCCAGAGCAGAGGCATCCCAGCGAATGAAGGTGAAGACCCAGGAGGAGTGCTGTTCACAGGAAAAGACAACCTTGAACATCTCCTAACAGGAAGGATGCATAATTTAGAGCAACCTAGAGGCATTTTGTAGCGTGTTTATTTTACAGCCTTATGCTTCCTTCTCTTGTACTTCTTCACTCGCAGTAACGCACCTAAATGTTTTGTTGGATGAGAGGAGAGGTGGGGGGTTATTTTGAAGAGGGGGGTGATGAGCACATCCCACCATTGAGCCGAGCGAGGGCTGGACCTGCAGAACTGCTCTGCTTTGACTTTGCTCTGAAGCAGCTCTTCTCTGCCCATTCTGCATTAAAATGCGTCAGGTATAAATAAAACCACCCAGACAGGAGACTTTTCAAAACCATCCAAAGTCTCTGTTCTGCCCTCGGAGGCAAACAGTTCAGGACCTGCAAGAGCAAGGATGGTGGGATTTTCTGAGGGATATTTTTGTGTTTTGTTGTTGTTGTTGCAAAAAGGCAGATGAGAAGGTGAAAGGAAACCTTCAAACCTCAAACCACAGTGAAGCTGTAAGCCTGCAGGCTAGCTTGTGCAGGTGCCCTAAGCACAGGTCTGCTTCTCTGTTGCCCTCAATCCCTGGGGTCTGCAAAATCCCAGGAAATCCCCCATGGACATGAAAGCAAGACAGCACAATCCAAAAGGTTTTTCTTTGTGGCTCTGTGTGCCTGGGGAACTGTTGCAGTAGGGCTGAGCTGGGGAATTGGCTGCCAGAAGAATTTGGGAGATCAGACACTGTTGCACAATGGGGTTTTGAGTCATTCTACATCCGTGATGACCCCAAAATTATAGAATCGTAGAGTTTGGAAGAGGCCACTAAGATCATCCAGTCCAACCATCAGCTCATCGCCACCAAAACTTGTCAGTGCTGCGATCAGCAGAGGTTTTCCCTTCTGCTGTGGTGCTCCCAGTGACTCTTTGGGCTGTAGCTTTACTGCAGGGAGCGATGCTTGGACTGGGTTGGAGAAACAGGCACTGGAAAGCAATGAAGAAACAGAATTCATTCCACACTCGTCCCTGTCTCTGGCTCAAGGAAGAAAATGATGAGGAGGAGAGCTAATGAACACACGAAAGGATGCGAAGAGAAGAACTTTAATTGCCTGAACGGCAGTGCAGGAAGGCTGAGCCATAAAAAAGAGTGGGAACGACTAATTTATGAGTACAAATTCTATCTGGAGAGCATGACTTAAACTTGGGGAGAAAATCCATGTGCCTGGAATATTAAAATCAATAGCTGGAACCTATTTGAAACAAAACAAAACAAAACAAAAAACCCACTGAGTGGGCAAAGAAGGTGTAAGAGGGACAGTCAATACCAGAAGTGACATTGCTGCCATCCAAGTCACTAGGAGCTCAAAAGAAAGTGACCTCAAGTAAAAGCCAATGGATATAACTGCTCAAATCTCACCAGAAACCAGAAATATTTAAGGAAAATTCCTATACATTGTCCTGGAAAACCTGAACTTGAATGATGTTGAGTTGAAGGGCTTGTGTTGCCAATTTGGGGAATTTACAAATGTAGTTGTTAACCAAAATCAGGAGGATTCTCTGCAGGATGGTTTTCACAGCTGAAGAGCTGATGGCAGCTCTAAAAACCACTTACAGCCAACATAGAGGGGATGCCATTTCCATCTTGTGTGCAGGGCTCAGACAGAACAAAGCCTGAGCCGATAGCAGACACTTTTTCTTTTCAACACTGTAAGCCAGGTCACTTGGAGGATTTTGAAGAGAAAATGTGTGTGATATTTGGCAACTCGTTGTTTAAAAGCACTCTGGCTTTTAGGGCATCTAGTGAAATCTCAGAGCTCAGAGAGAGAAGGTTATTCTGGTTAAAGCAGCGACTCGGGGGGTGGGGGGGGGGGTGGGGGGGGGAAGGGGGAGGAAGGGGAGGTCTACATGCACACAAAAGGAAAATGTGTTAACAAACAGCAAAGCAGAAGGCCAGCAGGTGAGACCTCTGCTATCAGAGCCGAGAGCAGTAGGGATGTGGTTTTTAGATACCAGTGGCTGAGTGCGGTTGTCTAGACAGAATAGTGGATGATAAAAAGGAAATACATAGAAGGCAGACACTAAATATTTAATTCCTCTAATTTCGGGGGAAAAGCTAAGTAAATTAGCAATGTCACAGAACTGTGCAAAATACCTCCAGCTCCAACTCGTGCCCCAAACACCAAGAATGCAGCACACCCGAGTGCTGCTGACTTTGTGCCAGCGCAGGAGCGTCGCTCGTAATTATAAATCTGATTATCTGATGTTGATTTTGTGAGAAATAATGGAAGAGCTGATAAGGGACTTGATTAATAACAATTTAAGGAGAATAATTAATTACAATCAACATGAGTTAATGGAAAATAGATCTTATTAAATGAAATTGATATAATTTTTCAAGAATGTGATTATAGATTTGATTGATTTAGTACATTTCATCAACACTGTTACGTTTGACTTCTGCAAGGCATTTGACTTAATGTTGTCTCATTTATTAGGAAGATAAAACAATGTAAAATCAACACGGCATGCACTAAACGGATGAAAACCCCACTGATATGTTTAAATGTACGGCTGCGTGCAGACACTCATCACAAGTGGCTGTGTTTCAGTTCATCACTTTTAGCAAAATGGTAGAAAATCAAAATTAATTACAATCAAAGTTTGCTGATGAGTTCGATTTGGATCACGGTGGGGCTGGGGATCAGTTTCCTCCTGAGCCAGATAGAAGCAAAAACCATCCAGTTCAACACACGCACATACAAAGCCACACTTGGGAACTGGAATTTCATGGCATTTGGGGGAAGGAGGGATCCTATAACACAATGCCGGAAGCTCAAACAAATAGCAGAGTGGAATACCTCTTGGTGTAACATCTGCTGGGACCCTGCAGCTATTTTTGGTGCCTTCCACTCAAGAAGGATGTTGATGAATGGGAGAGGGCTCCAAGGAGGCACACAAGAATGACTGAAGCGTTGCAAGACATGCCTTATAGTGACAGATTCAAGGACCTCAATGCGCTTAGCTTAACAAAGAGGAGGTTAAGGGATGGCTTAATGACAATCCAGATGTGCTCAGACAGACAGAAATGGAAAGCTCTTCAATCGAGCAGACAGAGCAATAAAAAGAGCTGGTGACTGCAAGCTGACACTGCGAAATTCAAGCTGGGACAGGTGTACTTCTTAAGCGGACAGAATTAACATCAGAACATCTTCCCAACAAGTAGTTTCACCATCTTTCACCATTTCAAATTCATAGGGGATTTGTTTCTGTTTTGTTTTTATGTATATCTCAGATCCACCAAAGATCACTCTTTAAATCAACACTCAGAGACCCACACGTCATGAAGAAGATTCTCCTTCCTTTATTTCTTGATGACCTTAATTATGAGTATTTAAGACATCGTCCCTGAGCACCGAGTGGGACGACTTCCTCCTTCTGGATCGCGGTCACCCTCAGTGGCGACTCCCACAGGCACCTCAGCTTTGCCAGAGGAATGGCTTTGTGGTTCAGGAGCTGCTGGAATTTCTCCTTCCATGGAAATTCCTCACAAAAGACTTTGGTGCAGACACCTCTTGTTCATCTCCAGAACTACCCTTTGGCTTCTCCTGGGGCTGGTTTGCAAGCCCCCAGTGACATCTTACAGTGCAGCTGGGGACAAACAGGTATATTTTATTAATAGTATTATTATTGTTGTAACATTAATTTGGGCACTAAGACATTATTTCTGGGTTTTCAGGCTCTGAAAATAGCATGAGGGGAGAATTTTCCTTCCAAAGAAATACTGTTATGGGTGAAAGAGGTCAAATAAGAACTGATATCCAAAAGTGAGAAAATAAAAATCGTTTTATAACCAATTTATATAAAAGGGACTTTATCTTCTCATAATGTCTTTACCTTTAAAAGCAGGCCTTTACCTTATATATAAAACAGATATAATTTGTTATCTTAACCTGTAATGAGATCAGCAAAGATTTTAAGCCCCTCCACAGCCTACTTACTGTTCCACTGTAGTTCATAAATACCCAAACCCATCCCACTGTACGTGTAGGGCCTCACCTCTGCAGCTTGGAGGCTCTGCCTCATCCCCCTGCTGACATCATGGAGCAAATGTGCAAGAGTCCTCTGCTCTTGAATCCACTGAATCCAGCTCTGTGTTGGCCAGCCAACACGACTGCCATCGATTTCAGGTTTGGGTCCAGGAACTGTGCAGATGCTTTTGAACTGGACAACAACTCAGCATTTATATTTTATTCAAAGAAGCCTGAACCAGCAGAAATGGTTTTAAAGCTAGGGCAACATCATTACCATAGAGATAAACATTACGTTAATGTGGTTCACCATAACAACAGACCATTTATTAAAAAACTTCACCATTTAATTTATCCAGCATTTTATACTGAAGAGTATTTTCATTAGGATTCCACTGCAAAACTGGAGAAGGCATTAAATCATTTAATATACTGACAGCTCACTTAATTTATTTAAGCAGGGGACTCTAATTTAAAAAAGTAGACCTTACACAGTGCCCTATCTTTTCAGTCCTGGCATGAAAGTTCCTATTAATTTCAGGGAAGGGTGTTACATTAAATCAACTTGAGATCCCACCATGTGCTTTCCCTTGGTCAGCAGCCTTCTACATTGCTGCACGTGCCAGAGCTGCCTGCAGGAACCTCTCTTGATGAACACCAGCCTTGCTCCATGCCTCTTGCTGCTGCTAATGTCCATGAGCATCTCACCTTTTGCATCCCATGGCTGAGGGATCAGCAGGGAAGCAGGAAGCCCTGAGGTTCTTGCTGAAGTCTTCCATTTAACTCCTGTTAATTGGGATGTAGAAATGCCTCTTGGCTTTGGAGCACTTTGTGAAGTCTGGGAGAATCACTGCATCTTACTCCTATCTCACTTTGCACTGAATTAGCAAGAAATGTTCAATTGTCATGGAATCATGGAAAGTTTTGAGTTGGAAGGGATCAGTCCTTGCAGCACACTACTGCTGTTCCCACATTTGTCATAATAAACGGAGGATAAGAATATTGTTACCTGTGCCAAAGCCCTGGGTGACTCTGGGATCTCTGATGGCCGCCGGTTTCGTTGCTGTCCAGACTGGTATTGAAGCAACCTTGGAGACAACAGCACACTGTCAATAGCACGTGGGACATTATTAATAAACACTAGGGAGCTTGATATGATCTGGCAAAAGCAGCACAATGAAAACAGGTACCAAAAGCAGGATGGAGAGAAAGGGAAGTGATCTGAACAGGGTGTTTAATGACTCACCGGGCTGTGAAGCGCAGTGGAAAGCAAGGATGGAATAGAAAACATTTTAATGAATTCAGCATGTGCACCCTTTGGAGGCTCAGCTCCCCATTCCCCAGCAATATTTGACCCACCCGAAGATACTGATCACACCGAAAATAATAACCAGTAAGTAATAATAATAGTAATAATAGGAAGAGCAAGACCCTCATCTCCAATTCATATTTATAATCCAGCAAATATCTCACCTAAATCCGGAAGATTTATGGGTTTGCATCTATAATTAATATCCCTCCTTAAGCAAGAAAGGGTATATTTTCATAAAAATAAATCTGGTGCTCTAGACTGGATTTGGAAAACTAATATTTAAATCCCCAGCAAGAGATTGTTATTGATCGCATATATGTGTCTACAACAGAGACAAGCCATGCACATATAGAGAGCAAGAAAATTGCATATTTATGTTTAGAATAAATAGATAAAGTTTCTATTCTAAATGCAATAGATGAAACTTAAGCAGGAAAAAGGAGGAAGATGGGCAGCTCCAAACTGCCCGTTTCCCAAAGATTCAATTTGCATTAGGCCTGCTGCTAACGGCAGGGCTGCAGTGGGCGCCAAGATGCATAAAGGGCCTCGAGACAAAGCAATCGATCTTGTTTTAGTTTCATGAGGAAAATAAACAGTTGGGCTGATATAACAGCAGAAGGGTCAAGCAGAGGTAGGGCTAATGAAGTGACTCACAGGAGCTCAGAATTAAAACAGTCTTCCTGCTCTCCATTCTCCCTCGTGGGGGACACCTGCATCTCCCCTAAATCCCATGGGTGAGTGACAGCAGAGCACCTGCTGAGCTCGGAACTTGCTCAATGCCTCAGCATGCCCTGAGCAATGGGAAAGGCCTGGCCAAGGCAAGTTCTGCCTCAGCTCAACAGGACCATGCATGCAGCTGCATAAGTTGCACCAGGGAAGGGTCGGATTGGATATTAGGAAAAATTTCTTCTCAGAAAGAGCAGTGATGCAGTGGCAGGGAGTGGTGGTGTCACTGTCCCTGGAGCTGCTCCAGAACTGTGGAGATGTGACAATGAGGGATGTAGGGTGGGCTGGGGTTGGACTCTCTTCCAATCTTAATAGCGCTTTGACTCTGTGATTCTATGATTCTACAACGTAGGGGTCACCTCGCTTTCTACACAGTATTTACATCCAAATTTCAATATTTTTTTTTCATTCTTTTTACCTCCTCAGGTTTCTTTTCACTTCTCAGAGCTTCAGCTAGTAGAGTGGGAATGTGCTAGGTGAGCAGTTGAAGCACAGCTAGAAAAGGATAGCTCCTCTGGTGCAAGCAGGGATTTAGCTGAAAAATACTGAGTTGCTGGAAATCTAAAAGCAGGAACTGTTCCAAGGTCAGGAGACTGAGCGTCACCTCACTCAGTGGTGCACTTTCCAACAGAGGTAAAGCACTGCTGCTGACCTGGATCCAAAGTAAAGCTAGGAGCAGAGCCCAGACACTTGTATTTATGTTGTCCTAAGCTGTATAACAACCCTATTTAAGAGAGATTTTAATTATTCATGGTTAAATACCATGCATTAAAAAAAAATAATTAAAAAAATTCCTTATGCCGGCAGTTGTTGAAGGAGCTGGTGAGGGATTGCGTGCCAACATGAGTACCCCACTCAGAGCTCACGGCATGGGAGTGGGCACAGAGGGAGCTTCTTTCCCAAAAATGTTGGGTTCTGAGAAGTGCTATGATACCAGCAGAAAGGAGAGAAATGCCATAGAGGATGTGGGTGACTTGCCCCTGCTCAAACACGCAGCCACGAAATGTGGAATATATCCAGGATCACATCTCTGGAAGGTTAAATGCAGACAGCACAGGGGCTTGAAAAGCTGCAGGCAGCACAGGGTATTAACAAAGGTACAGCTTTGCTGCAACCTCGTTTTCATGATTTAACATTAATGTCATAAATAATTGATACTAATGTAAGTGAGATAAGAGACAGACTGTCTGTGGGCCAGGAGGAAGTGCATCCCGGTGACATCCACCCAAAAATGTACTTGCAGATTTGGCCTGAGTGAAACTGCTGAAAAGCCAAACACTCAGTCTGAGAGGCAGGGAAGGGAGTAGGTATTGGGAAAGACAAGCTAGATGAGCTCATAGGACTCCCATTTTTCTAACAAAAACTCACTTTACTAGTTCCTTCAGCAAGAGAATATCATCATCGCCTATCGCTGGTTAGCTTGCCAAAGTTTGCTCTTGCACTAGTCCGTAAGACATGTTCATGCATTGTAAGAGGGTGGGAACCTGGGTGGGAATGGGCGTGGTTTAAAGAAACAGCATTTTGTAAGAAGGTACAAGTGCATCCCTCCTCATCAGGGACACGAGAACCCCAGAGTGCTTGATATACTTTATGCCTTTGGCTGTGGTTATCTACAGATCAGCTGAACACCAGGTAGGAGCTATACAGCATCTCAGTCTTTGGAACTGGAGATGGATAATTAACCATTTGGTTCAGTGAGGACAGACATGAGCCAGGCAATGGATTAAGAGCACTGGAAACCCACCTGAGCTTGAGATGAATGAGCCACCATGGGGCTGGAGTTGGGGATATCCCTGCTGGGAGCCTTCTGGGGCCATTGAACTGCACTGGGCTGTAAATCCCAGTGTTGATGCTGCTCTTGGCATTTCCCATCCCCTGAGCAGCCAGCATGATGCCATGCCAGCTTTGATCCTGCCTAGCACATAGAAAAAGAGACAATGCCAGCTGAAAAAAAAAAAAAAGAAAGAAAAAAAAAAAAAAAAGGAAAATGGTGTTGAGCCATCCTTAAAGCTCTCTGCTAAACTTTCTGCTGAAACACCACCTTCACACAACCCCTGTGTTGCTCCCCAGCCCAAGGACCTTTCCTTACCCTCACTGTAAGGTAAGCATGACAAATGGCTTTAAATTGCAAGAGGATGCCACACAGGATTGAAAGAAGTCTGCAGAGTTGATTCCTTCATTGTGAATGATTTCCTTGTAGAGGCAGTGGGTCACTCTTAGGGCAGGTAGGTTTGCTGTACGCACACCCCAAAGGCCATGACTGCACATTACTCTGGCGCACAGATATGCAGAGCTCTGATGTCGTGGTTTTTTTTCCTAAATGCTTCTTAGCCAAGTGATTTGAGCCAGAAAGCTGGAGGAAAATTGCCGTTTGGAAAATGCTTTGAAAGAGCAGCATTCACTCATGAGTGACAGAGATGGAGACAGCTAGCAAGACTATTTCATCTCTAACATGGTTTTATGATTCATTGAATAATGCATATTAGCATAATACTAACTAAAAAAAATCCATACTCATCATTTACTATTAATTAGTTATCAACATTATCCTACTATTAATTATTAACATTTGCACTATCCATCAGCCCCCAGCTGACTGATAGCTTAAAATCTTGCATGAAGATTGCTACAACAATGCTGCACTGCATCCCATAACATACTTTGCAGTCAGCTTGTCATATCCCTATCCATAAAGCTTTTTACTAATGCACTTTACAACAGATCTTACAGTACATGGATGGAATGTGGCTGCACCCAGCAATAATTCCATTAATTATGAATAAAGCATTTACAAATGACATCCTTATTTAAAAACGGTGATGAACTCATTTTGTTTTAACGTGGAAGTGCTGTGTGATTTGTAATTCTGTAAAAAGCAGTGCTGGCAGCGTGGGACAGGGAGAAGGGCCCAGAGCTCATCTTTACATCATAAAGGAAAAATAACCCAAAAAGAACAGAAGGGAATTATTGACAAACAACAAAACGCTGGGATAAAGCTGACCAAACTCCAACCTGATGGCTGGAAGGGATGTTTTAAGATGCCATGAAGAGCTGGTAGGCATTATTCAGTGACCTTGCATTGTGATTGTGTCAATAAAACTCTCCCCGCGTTACCAGCAAGGCTGTTTCCATGCTTTCTCTCACTTGCGATGTTTTCAGCTGGCTGGCAGCTCCCCAACACTCGTTAGCTGCATAGGGTTTGTCTTTGCAGCATCTCGGTACTGTTTGGTCCTAAAGGCTTCCTGAGATGGCAGAATATTTATTGCATCCCGTATTTCACTGGGGATACTTACGTCAAGAGGCTATAAATACGTTACTCTTCCGAGTTTACATAAGGGATACCAAGTGAGTAGCCAAGTTTACAGATCGGACTCCGTTAGTGCGGTGTCTGTTCTTCCTCATATCCATCTCCGTTGTTTGAAATCATTTGCCAGATTAATGCTGGGAGAGATTTTTGACTTGCTGGTCGCTCCTGAGTGCAGCAGTGGTGTTCAGGTTATTCCGTGTACTACACAAATCAGGTTCATTTAGCCTTGCATCCTTTTTGGTATTAAAGCCATGAATATTGATGCTGGCTGTAGTTTTAAAGAGAGAGCCATGATCCAAGATCTCCTTATCCCAAGGTTCACACATCTAAATGCGTGCCCACTGGGGATGCCAAAACCCTGCAAACCCCTTCCATGTTCTCTTTCAGTGCCTCATTCTGATTCTCATGAGTCACCCTTACACAGTACAACATATTACACCTGCAGAGACTTTTCCCCAGACTCCCAAGCCAATAAATGCTAAAAACAGAATATATGGTCGTTATAGTCAGCACTGCTAAGGGGCCCTTCTGCAGCCCCCCCCCTCCCAGCCCAAAGAAGGGCATGAAACCTCAAACACAGGTTCCCTAGCGTCAGATCTGGTTGTTGGTGGCCCTGCTTGTGGCAGGGACGTTGGAACTTGATGATGCTTGGGGCCCCTTCCAACCCAAGCCATCCTATGATTCTATGATTCTGTGATTCCTGATATACTTCTCCAAACCACGAGCATGCTGGTGTTCAGTGGTAGGAGTTATTTATTGAGGCTTTGGCTGTTTGCAGCAGTGGCTGGGGAGAAGTTCTGTAGTTATCAAAAACCTATTTCCTGCACCGTCACAAATAAAACAGCAGCCCCCCTCCAAAAAGCCGAGCGCAACATTTACATTTTAATCTCCTGACACACTTTGGTTTCTGACAAACAGGGTTTTTCAGTGCATGTGTTACAGTGGGGATGCAGGAGAAAGCCTCACAGCCCGGGAGGGATCGTGGGTGGCTTTGTGAGCAAAGGCTATGACCTTCCAGGCAAAAAAGCAATTTTACCACAAAAACCAGTGGTGTACAGGAATCCGTCACTGCATGATGCCATGCACGTGTAAAACAGGGCTGAGCTGGACAAGCAGGCAGCCCTGTGCTCCTGCAGTCACCCCTGGCACCCTTGTCTCACTGCCTGCTTGCATCCCTGCCTGCAGGACAATTGGTGCAGAGCGGAGATGCTCTCTGCACCCCAGCTCCCCAGTTTGCTGTCTGGTGATGAGAGCATCTCCTTTCCTGCTTAATGCTGGAGCTGAGATCCTGCGCTGCCTCCATAGAACTGCTGCAGCGGGATATGAATTATGGATGCAATGAAAAATCCCAGCGCAGTGCACAGAGGGAATATGCAAAGTGCAAAGCAATCACCTTTGCGTGATCCATGAGCATTGCCACACACTGCCATTGGATGCCCAAAAACTGTACCCCACCACAACCTGCACCTCCCTCATCCCAAAGGCACTGAGATGCCCTCCTCCTGAGCTCTCCAGGGCTGGAAATGAGGACACCCATCATGTGAAAAACACCTCTTTACATATTGTGGAAGTACTCAGGGCACTGGATGGGACCTCACTGCATTCACAGGCATTCAGGGGATGGGCGTCTGCTCTCCATGGGTAAGGGCTTGCCCTTGGGAGTTCTGGCAGAGCTTTGCCTGGAGCCAAAGAGCCCACATCTGCTGTTTGCATTCTCCTGTCAGCGCCCATCGCTATTGGAGCAGAGAAGTGTTGGACAGTGCTCCACAGACTGACTTTTGGGGGCTGTAGTGTGTGGAAGCTCTCCTCATAACTTCCCTTACAGAGGCTTTTCCCTTTTATTTCTTTTAATTTTCAAATGCTCCGATTCCTCCCCTCAAAGTACAGCTTGCTGCCTCCGTGCACCATCTCATAGCACGCTGCAAAACTGTTGCCACTTTTCAGAGCCATTTCTGAGCATGCAATATCAACATCTGTGCTAAAAGCAAGCCAAAATTTTTCCCCAAAGTAATATTTTGCTTGGCATTATTGTTTCTTTTTCTTTTTAATGGTTTGCTTGTCACGGGAACTCCTCAGCCTCTTATACTCAGGAAATGCAGAATGCTGCTCCCCTCCCTGCTGCAAGCAGGAGCCAGCGGTGAGCGCAGCATGCAGCTCCCATCCATCCCACTGTGCCAGAAGGTTGGGAAAACGCCTTGGGTCATTTAGGGCCCCAATTAATTGCAACAACCCCTCATGAATGGCACTGTTAACTCTTGTTCCTCGTGTTAAAAAAGTTACGAGTGTTACTTAGTGGCCACTAAAATTATACAGCACTGCAGCACTGCGTTTCCTTCTGTGTGCTCACCCTCTTTAAATGCAACAACCAGGCATGGGATAGTTGGGAGGTACATGGGCATCCCTGAAATCTGGCTTCTGGCTCTGTCCAGGCTGCAGCTGACTGTCACAAAGAACTAAGTGCAGTGCAGAGTTCTTTCTGTCTGGGAGAGAGCATTGAGGTGCTGCTGTCTCACCAGGACTCTGGCTCAGTGTCAGCAGTGGGGATCATTGTTCCCAGAGCAGGCTGCAGGATGCTGTGGAGCTGGAGACTGTGTTCATAGAATCATTAAGGTTGGTAAAGACCTCTAATGCCATCACATCCAACCCCCATCCATCCCACCATGACCACTTATATCCTTCTGTGTCACATTTACCCTTTTCTTAAACACCTGCAGAGATGGTGATCCCCCTTCCCTGGGCAGCTGTGCCAATGTATGACTCCTCCTTCTGAGTAGAAATTTCTCCTGATATCCAGCCTGACCAGGATCAGATGGAGGATGGTTGAGAATGAAGAACGACCAGTAATAGGGATCAATAGCACCTCCATCCGTAAAGAGTATGACCAATTTTCAGCTCTCAGAAGCTAAAACAGGACTGATATATTAAGTCCACTTTGGTTTCTTCCTGGTTTATGTCTCTGACACCTTGCAAAGTCTTCAGGATGTCAGGACAAAGTTCTGCCCTCCTGTACATGTATCCTTGGAGGATTTCACTCGGTGTTGGTGCAGGCAGCAAAGCAATGTCTGACAGCACTCCCACGGCAGCTGCAGGGCAGTGAGCAGCAGTACAGTTCTGCCTTCTCTGCTGGCAATCTGCAGCTTTCTGGGCAATTATCTTCTCCCCCATCATCCTGCCCAGCACACAGCTGGTTGGCAGAGCTAATTGATTGGTGTTTGTACAGGCTTTTGGGTTTCTCCTTTTAAGTAGGTGTTAAATCTCATTATTATTATTATTATCTTCTGTCATAACCACAGTGATGAACGTTCCCCTGTGCACGTACTTAAACTACCCAATGTGGGCTGCCTTGTTCTTAATTTTGATTATTTTAAGAAGTCTTTTAGCACATCAAATAGCCTTGGTGCATAAAGATTTATAGCAAAGCCTTGGGAGCTGTCAGAGTAATGTTCTTCCAGCAGCAAAAACTTAACCTCCTCTTAGATCTCTTTCCTGTTTTGTCCCACAATTCTCCACGTGATGAAGAGATGCTGAGGCATTGCTGGGTGCAGCTCTTGGGATGAAGGAGATGTGCTGTCAGTCCTTTTATTTTTGATCCCATTTGAGTGTGTCACTCATCTGTCTTGAATCAAAGAGGGTGAGAAGGTGCCTTAAACTGCTGTGATTGGAAACTTCAAACTCACCGTGTCTTCTAGACGCTAAGTAAATGGCTGGTGGGCTCTTGTAAATCACAGCATTTCTAAATATACCAGAGAGTCTTTCTGCCAAGATGCTGATGAACACTGTGTCTGTTCCTATTGACTTCTTTTCCCTCTGCAGATTACTTTTGCTTTGAATAATTTCAAATCATAATGCCAAAAAAACCCTGGACCCTTAACAAGACTCACTGATGCTGTGATTAATGAAAACGTAATGAGAGCTACCATGCAGCCATTACAAACCAGTTAGCTAATTAGTCTAATCACAGAGGTGGAAATAATTAAAAGACCATAAAGTAGAGGTAGCCTAATAACAGCATTTTCTTCTGACCCAGAAGTGAAGAGAGAAGGATGCTCTGTTCTATCTGGTTTACTGGGTCAGCGCCAGGAGGAGTGGGGAGTGAAGGGCCTGGAAGAACTGCAGTGCCTGAGCTGGATCAGACAGGGAAAACAGAGCAGCCCTTACACCACTCTAACCCAGACTGCAGCAGAGTCCTCAGCTGCCTGAGACGGGTGTTTGTAAGGTAGGACCGGTCTGAACTGGAGAAGTGCACCCTGAAACCCTGCCCTACTTCTGCAAGGGTCTGGGCTGCTAATGAGAGGCACAGGGCAATGTGCAGAGCTGGATTTCACCCCTAATTAGCAGTGACCTACCTCTTCCTGCTGGATGGAATGGCTCCGTTTGATGGGCTGTAAAAAATCCTAACGGGTAATTTTCCAGTTGGGATGGGTCATGGTTATGGCCATCTCCATTGGATCTTATCATTTCTGCCACGGGTTTGTGTGCATTCCATTTGACCTGAGCATAATGAGCAAAGAAGAACAAAGGAGCTGCAGGCACACAATCAACGATCATGTGCTGAAGTTGATGAATACGCCAAGACTGCTAAGTGGCTCCTCATCAACTATTCACGTGCTGGGAGCCATCTTTATTTGCTCTTCGTTTGTAGGTGAATCTATTTTTGTAGTTCTGTTTTGGGGGTGGGAAGGTGGATGGAGGCAACCATCACTGTCAGGTAAAGACTACGATTTCCTGAAAAACCAAACCGTGACACCGAGTTGGCAGTGACCTGAAAAGAAGAAATGATGCCATGTCATTTTGAGAAGGAAGAAATAATTTTCCCTGGTGACACCTCTGGTGGGAAGCAGAACTTTATCTCCCCGCATCTCTAATGAAGCATCACAGCAGTAGCACTGACTGTGCTTCCGTGTTTCCAGAGTGTCTTTTCATTAACCTTATTTTATTTGTTGTAGCTGCAAACACACTTTCAAGGAGCAGGGGCTGTCCCACTGGGAGGATTTGCAAGATGAAATGCAAGCTCAGGACATCCTGCTTGGATCCCCTAGCTGTGACATTGCCGCAGAAGGAAGGACGCGTCCGGAGGCCTGTGCCATATGCCAGTAACTGCCCAATTTCTGCCCTCCCAGCACCTCTTCTTTTTCAATCTGAATGTGTGGGTGAGCAGCACACCCATCCCAGGGCTCTGTTCCAGCTGAGGCTGTTTCCTGCTGCAGGCTGTGTGGGTTTAGCAGCATGCTGCTCCAGGAAAGCAGTTTTGTACAACAGCAACACACAGGCTTGCACCGCCGGCGTTTTCAAACAGCTGATCTAGAGAGATTGGTCTGTTTTTTTTCCCCTTGTTCTTTTGACCTTATTTGCTGAAAATGAAACATCATGTAACCTTCCAGGAAATGCCACGAATCTTCGATCTGACATGAGAACATAAATCTCCAGTGTGTGTGCATCTGTTCCGGTCAGGTTTTCAGGTCTCAGCTAGATCAGAGTGCAATGGGAGCATCCAATATCAGGGCTAGCAGGGCCTGAGCCCTGCACCTGTCCTGTCCTCAGAACAGCAGTCCCATGGCACTGGTTGCTGCCTATGGACCAGGCTGGTTTTCCACCTGTTCTTCATAGAAAGAACGGGATTTCTTGCACCTGAATTGCAGTGACTGTGTGAAATTTTAGTGGAACGGGTGCAGCTCTTCCCTCCCAGCTCTGGCTGAAAGAAAGCACTGCCTCACAGCTCTGAGCAGCCCCCACTCCCACAGCCAGCTCAGGGAGTAGAAGGTTCTCCTGCTGGTGGGAACTGGGGCTCTGCAGCCCCAACCACGCAGGGAGGTGGGGGGAGGACGCAGAGGATGCCTGTGGTTTCCCATCCGGTCCATGCAGACTGTTCAGTGCACGGGGCCTGAGCAGCAGTGAGAGTTATTTGAAGGTCAGAAGTCGCTTGTGTGAAGATGCAGCCCCGCTGCACAGCTTTTTGGCAGCAGCTCAGTGAGAGCACTGTTTCGCTGGAGACATGCATGCTTCCATCCCAAGCTGCCCGTGTTCTGTGGGGACACATCCAAGCTCTCCTTTTCCTCTGCATCAGGTCTGTGACATTCCTACTGATGAACAGAACCCACAGTGAGAACGGTACCGTGTGCCCACCCTCCCACGCCCCTTCCTGCAAAAAGCAACAGAAACCGGCATTTTTTATTTATTTATTTTAAAGGGACGACCTTCCCTTGTTTCTCCACTAGATGGGAGAGTGAGACTGGTCTAACAATCTGCCCGACTTTCTCCTGACAGGAATACGGGGGGGAGACGAAGAATGAGGAATGCACTCAGGTCAGTTCTCGGGTGTGAGGACAATTTCTGCACTTTCTCTGCCCTTGGAAATGGGCATGGATAACCCCAAAAATGTAAAAATGGAAATGTGGATAACCCCAAAAATGCTTGCCGAACTGTGTTATGGGCTAACCCCAAAAGTGCGTGGCTATGGGGGACCAGTGCTTGCTGGGGAATTCCTTCAGTGCCAACTCCTCTGCCCTCATGCGAGAAGGAATCAGGCACACAAAGATTAGATCACAGAACGACAGGGTTATTTTGGTTGGAAAAGAGCTCCAAGATCCCAAAGTCCAACCCCAGCCCACCCCACTGTGCCCACTGCCCAAGTTCCTCAGTGCCACATCTCCACAGCTCTGGAACACCTCCAGGGACAGTGACCCCACCACCCCCTGGGCAGCTGTGCCACTGCATCACTGCTCTTTCGGAGCAGATATTTTTCCTAACATCCAACCTGAACTTCCCCGGTCTAACTGAAGATGTATTCTTGGGGTGAAACACTTCATGGCAATCCACATCCCGGGGAATCAGTTGAGCCCCCACCCCCAACATGGCTTTGGGTGAAAAAGAATCAAACCCCATTTTCTCCTCCTTTCTTCCAATGCCTTTCTTTTACAGGATTATTGCATCATAATGCTTATGGCAATAACGCTTCTTTCTGCAAAGATTAAAAATGTGCTGATGCAACAGCTGCACTTGCAGGAGGGGAATTTGTGGCCCCATTTGACATCGGCAGCTGCACACAGAGGATGCCCGGTGGCATTCATGCTTTGCTAAATTTACTTTCACTGCAGCACTGCCCATCTCCTGAGGCATTGCCTGAGCTTTTACCGGAGCTGAGTGTGTTTGGGAATTCTGCAGTAGCAGAAACACTTTCTCAACCAAACCAAAAATTGCCCAATTTGCCTATTTTTTGTTATTAAGTGGTTTGGGGTTTTTAAGACTAAGCATGACTTCTTCCTTTTGGGATTTCACTGATTGTGGAAGAAAATTTATCACAGCCAATTTTTCTGACTGTGACAGAATAGCTAAATACTGCAACTCTGGGGGGTTTTGCTGTCTGCCCAACTTCCTTAATTTGCAATCTTTGTAAAGAAGTGACTCGACTGATTTGTTTAATGCTGGGGACACTTGTGCCCTTGAATGAAATAATCCTGACACCCTTCCGTAACTGTGCCCTCACTGCCCTTGTTGGGGGTTTCCCACCTGCCATTACCCAGCTAGAGAGAGATAACAGCCTCTTTGGAAGAGGAAGCTGGGTTTCACTGGATGTCATTTCTTCTGTTCCCCATAAGCCAGTCACCCTTTCTATCATCTCCCTTTAACACCCCAGAAGGGAATTAAAACCAGAAAAGGTGCTAAATGGGGAGATAAGCTGTGAACAGCCTGGTGGCAGGTTGCACTCTTGTGATGGGTGCATGGGACCTGTAGGAAAAGGGCGCTGTCGGGAACCACATCTTCCTCTGCTGACTGCAGGAGGTGCTGCAGCTTGCCGCCCTCTGACAGCATGCCAAATGCAAACGAGCATCTCGTTCTTCAGGGATGAGATGTTGAGCTGATTAAGTTTCTCTTTAATTATAAGGAGGAAATGGCACATGCAAGGACGGCTTCCGCCGCCAAGTTAAAGATGCTCCTGGCTGTATCATGCCTGCCTTCCTGGTGCATGGGGCTCAGATGTAGGGTTGAGAGGGGAGAGAAAAAGGTTTGAGGCATATTCAGAGCTGTGGTTGATAGGGCATTCTATGGAGTGCTCAGCTACCTGTGATAAGTAGGGTACAGTTCAGGGCAATGCACTGGCATGCTTGGCATTTACTACACCCATAAACAACTCCAGCAGCAGCAGAAAGGGTGCAAACTTCAAACTTGCAAAGCATCAGCACCAAGGCCAGGGTGGGGAAGCAGACAAGCAAAGTGCCGGGAAACGTGTTGCTGCAGGTTGCAGCCCGAGAGCTTTGGTAGCTGGCTGTTAGCATTGCAGCATCTGCATTGTGATGGTGACTAAGGGTAGTTCCGTGGATTGGGAAAAGGGGCAGAGGGGTTTCCATTCCCCAAGGGTGCACAGAGCTCCCAGCTAAGTGCTGTCTGTGTTGGGATGCACATAGGATGTAGGATTCTTTGTGGATCTGGGACCTCTCCATAGGGGCACTGGACAAAGGGTGACAGGGAGCACAGGGCACAGATTAATGACAAATGCTCCATGGTAAGAACCTGTCCCAGCACAACAGGGTCCCTGCATGGCAGAACTGTACCATCAGCTGATGCTTGCTTGGATCCTGACCCACTTAGTCTCACAGGTGCTCTCAGTTACAAGATACGAGCCAGTCTCTCCTTCAGACCTTGATCCTGCAAGACCTATAAGAATGAATTTCCACAGTCACATAGCTGGCAGGATTTCTCTTAATCTGAGATGGCAAATCCATCAGCCCTGTGATTTCTCCTTGGTGTTTACTGTGCCAGTATTTCTCCAAAGTTCAAAGTCTTTGCAGAAAACATGTGACGTGCTTTGCAGCAGCACTGTAGTTTTGGTGCAATGAACAACTACAGAAATCAATTTGTAGAGCAATATTTTCTATGCTAGTAATCTCTGAACTAATTAGGGACGGGAAAATCGATAATTATCTGGAAATCTTTCCAGTGCAGCCAACCAAGCATGCTGCGTATCACGCTCAAATATATTCTTCACATACACATGAGGCTGATGACTCCTGGATCTTATATGCAGATGATAACACTGTCAATAGGAGTCCGTTCTGTGTCACACTGTAACGTTTAGCAAAACCTGCAGGGGGATTGAGCAGAGCAAATAGCACCGAGCAGCATTCAGTGCCAGCTCTTTAAGCCAACAACAAAAAGAGCTGAAAGTCTTGGTTAGTTTAACAGGAATCGTTCTTTGAAAAGATTATGAAACAAAGTCATTAAAAGTTCATGCCTGAGGTAGAATGTTTTTTTCTTCAGACTTTATTTTTTTTTTTTTTAAGTGTAAAAACTTTAGTGACTGACAATAACCTTTCTCTGGTCTCCCACCTGGAGAGAAGCAGGGTCAGTGGGTGGTTCAGTGGAGCAAACTCCCTTTAAAAACAAATGAACAAAGAGGAATGGTGTTGTGCTGATGAGAAGATCTTGCCTGGCTGTACAAGCACACTGTGCTGACCATGGCACATCGCTCCCATCCAAAGCCCAAACCTCACAAAGGCTGTGATGGGATGGGATGTGAGATGCTGCAGCCTCACTCCTAACGTGTGGGGTTAGGAATGGTGGCATTCATGTTGTCACCACATGGGGAGCAAATATTCCCATCAGACACAGTGCCAAAAACCCAGCAAGTGGGTAGGAAGCAAAGCCCGTGGTCCAGTTGACTTTGCTATGCTCCTGTTTGCACTGCAGTACTCTGCAACACAGCAGTGAATTTTGAGCTGTCACGCAACCATGAAATATTGGCTATCATTTTATATGTTTTTCTTTGATTACTCTCCATAATTTTTTACCCCAGTGAATGGAGCCGTAGAAAAACAAGACCAGGTGGACCCTTGCCTTCCTGGTGCATTCCTGCAGCTCCATGCTGCTGCAGTGGGACCTTCATTTGGAGCAAAGCTCCAGATCCAGCATCTGGAGGAGGTAAGGCACAGTGAGCCTCCGCACATCTCCAGAGACCGGGATTTGTATCCCCCCTAGATAAAAATATAGAGGGTTAATTATGCTCACAAAGCTTGGAGCTTGGATTGACCCACGTGATGATCTAGATTGTAATTCTTGCTCTTAATTAATATTTACATTTCTGTAGGACATCCCCGGCCAGCTCAGGAGCTACACATATGGCACCAAGAAGGGAGAGCTGTGAGCTGCTGATGACCTCAACTGGGCATCTTTCCTTTCTCCTTCCTTTCTCCTTCTCTTCTCCTTTTCCTCTCCTTGTTTTCTCCCTCCTTTCTCCATTCCTATCTCTTTTTCTTCTCCTTGTTTTCTTCTTTTCTCCTTGTTTTCTCCTTCCTTTCTCTGTACCATCTCCTCCCTATCCAGCACATACACGCACAGGGTCACTGCTGCTCTGGGCTGCAGTTGGAACAACACTGTCATCTCACAGTCACAGTTCCTTCTGAAGTGACCTCAGTGCTCAGTCAGTGTGGTTAATTGTTGGGTACTCTATGGGATGTGTTTATGGCTTCTGCAGTGAGCTTCAGGGATTTTTCTCTTTCAGTGATGCAGCTTTTGGATTTTCCCATGGTTCTTTCCCCAGTAATGAATGTCACCTTTCATTCAAATAAAACTCAATAGGAGTGCAAGAAATCACTTCTCTTTCCATTTTAGGTGGACAAGGCAGCGGTGTCTGCACATCAACTGATGGAAGCAACCTGGCAAGAGGGAGCTCAGCTCCTCCAGAAATATTTCAAGAAATAGTGAGGAGAAGTCACAGCTTTCCCTCCCTTGCTGTTAACACATCACACTTTGTGCGTGCTCAGCAGTGGGGCTCCTGCTGTCATTTCCTGGCAATGCAGAGCTGCAGCCAGCACTGCAGGCCTGGCAGGGCCAGCAGAGGCTGTGGCACAAGACGGTGAGGGCAGGACATGCAGCACAGCAGTCACTCTATCCTCAGTGTTCCCCTGTCCCTGGCAAACCGTGGCTCAGGGCCATCCTCAACAGGAGGTTTGCACTGAGATTATCAGGTTTAACAGCCGCCCAGGCAAATGCCATTCAGGAATTTGTCTAATCCCTCTTTGAACATGGTTATGCTTTCAAGCTCCACAATGCCCTCTGGCAATGGTTGCTGCTATTAATGAGGAGCTGGGAAGAGGTTGCTTCCAGCCTCCTACCTGATCCTTTCATTTAGGGGATCCCTTACTCTCACAAGGATAAATACAGCTGGCAAAGCCCCACGGGATGGAGACTGATGGAGACTGCTGCTCTCTGGTGTGACACCAGCAGTGTCTCACAGAAGTACAGCAACACAAAGACCAGGAAACATCCCAGGGGAGGTTTTCAGTGGTGCATTTTCCACTGTCAGCACTTGAAAAATAAAGCCATCCTTATTGGCTATTTTTTATACGTTTCCTGTGAATGACTTGCTGGCACAAATTAGAGTTATAACAGAACTCCAAAGAGTAACTTGCAGGAAAAAAAAATCCAGTCCTGCACTTCCTTCCTGGAGATTCACTGCCTGTTCTGCAACAGGAGATGTGAATCATGGAAGTATTTATAACAGCAATATTAGGAAGTGATCATTAAGGCACCAGAAATCTGTGTTAGGCAGTACATCTTTAAACAAACTGTTCACGGCTGCGTTAACTCAATCTTGTAAGTGCATGCACACTTAACTTTATTGAAAATGAACCTGTTCCCAGAACCGGACTTTCTCTGACGAATGTACCACAATTCCCCATCAGTTTTGTGAGTCTTTGAAATATGAGGATGGTTTCATTTGATCGGCATTAATAAGGTTTATGTCTGCACAGATTTAGGCCAAAGATTGTCGTGATCATCCCAAGTCCCACCTGACTCACGGGACTGAACCTAAAGAAACATCTCCCAACAGTTTCAGTCAATGGAGCGATTCCAGCTCAGAGTGCCCCCGGTGAACCAACTTCCCTCCTGCAGCACTGCATTTGCATTCATTAAGCCCAGAGTTTTAATGATTTAAGTAGATTGATTGAGGAGAGCAGCCCAGGAGTATGGGTGTGAACACCTCCCGCAGAGGTACAAGGCAGCATAAATCCATCCTGGTGTGCAATGCAAAGTGAGAAGACAGCTCACTCACAGTCATTGCACGGATATCTGCAAGTGTTAGCATGACCCATAAAGTCAGGCTTTTCAATGAACTAAAGTGATCAGAGCTTCCCAAACGCACAGAATGGTGTATGGAAACCCATATGGTAGTAAGGATATAATGATGATGGTGTTAGTTCATGATAACACACATGCAATTGCCACCCGGAGGTGAGAGGATCAGCAGGGCTGGCAGATTGGCTTGCTATGCCACTGCTGGGCATCTCCCAAAGATTTCTTTAGAACACAGATCTCTTCGAGGTTACCACTGCCCTTTCTTGCCAGACCTTGTTCCTCAGACACATTGTCAAAGCCACTATTAGCTCATGCAAATCCATAGCTTTACATCTCCATCACCTGGAAGGTAAAACATACGGAGCTGCTGTATGAAAAATCACCTGGAATTGAGCCAAGCATTTCCTCTGCACCTCTGAGGACAGCCCTACAGAGGCGGAAGAACAGGGACACATTGCTGGCCGAGCACAGCTTGGTGATGGGGCAGAGCAGGAAACGGGGGGGGGGGGGGGAGGGGGGGAGGAGGTTCCCCATCTCTGGTGCTTTTGACGCACCAATTCACCTTCGCACATCTGCTGTCCTTTCCATCCTGTTTAATTACAATATTAACGGTTTGCAGCAGGGCCAGGTTTGTCAGTGATGTACAGCACCAGCCAAAGCAGTGCTCTAATTTCAGTGCACAGCTCATGAAACTATTCATGTTTAATAATCTCTATCAGAGTGTGGCCACGGAGCAAACACTTCCTGTTTTTCCTGACCACAGCACATCACAAGCAGAAGTTCTCCTACCTTTAATGTTGCATTAAAAGCTTATTCAGCAGCTCCCAATTTAGCCAATTCAGTGAAAGCTAAACCTGCCAGAAGCCCCAGCACCTGCAATTCACTGAGCACAGTGAGGGGAGGGTGTAAAGGCAGCAGCTTCCAGCTCCGTGCAGAGCTGCTGCTTCAGGGAGCGATGGGAGGCAGCCCCTACCTTCTGGCCTTGCCTTTCCCTTGCTCTCCTTGCTGTGTGCAGCACCAGATGAGGCCTTCCATTACCCAGCCTGTCCCACGCACTCCAGATGATGGAGAACTGATTGTGCTTTGGAGAACTAAACACACAGTGCCTGAATTATTTATCTTTAACATGAAGAAACAGGCCAAATTCCCAAGTGATACGGAACGACCCTGATAATGAACACGGAGGTGGCTGTGAAAGCTGCACAGGAGCTGCACGGGGAGAGCCCCCCATGTGTATCTCTGTCGTGATTGCTGAGATTCTTCCTGCCCTGGGGATTTGTGTCCTGGAGTGCATGGGGAGCTCCCGTGTGGGTCTGCTGTGTGCCTGTAACACCGAGATCTGTGACAGTAGAGCAGGAACAGGCCCAGGAAAATGGGTTTGCCTAGTGTCTCAGTACAGCTTCAGCTCTCCCAGCAGATTGGGCTCTGGAGCAGAGCTTCCCCTGCAATCATTAACCTGACCACACCTGCCCCAGTAACAACATTTGGCACTATACTGCACCAATAAAGATAACGCTGCAATAGCTGTGTTTGTGTCCCAAAACAGTACTCGTGTATCAGTTCCCATTCCATTTTTTTTTTCTCCTGTTACATGAGGTAGGTTTGTTGCAGCAGCAAGAGGACAGTGTTAGGGTCCTGCTCTACTCTGACACCACAGACGCATCCCCTGGCAGCATGGCTTCCCCTGAGGTCTCCCCTAGCCATACCCCAGAGCTCCCCCAGCACACCCTGGGGGCAGGAAGGCCGCCGTGCCCTCCAGCAACAGGACCATAGTTCGTTTGTCCTATGAAGCACCTGCTCTCTCTCACACCTGCCCTCATCCTCGCCAGGGTCTCTCTTCCACCCTTTTCCATCCCCTTTTCATCGGCACTCTCTTTTGCTCCCTCTTTCCCTCCCACCTTTCCTCCTTTCCCCTTCTCACTCTCCCCCCACTGCCCCCAACCATCCCTCTCCTCTCCTCCCCCGACCCCCTCTCCCACTTTCACTTTGCCCTCTGCGTCCCCTCCCACCATTGGCCGGATCTTCTCCGCGCTCCGCCTCGGATTGGAGGAAGCTCACATCCATCAGGACTCAATGCCCGCCCCTCGATGCGGGCAGCGGAGCGCGGGGTGGCGACGGGAGGGCAGCGGCGGCAGTGGTGGCAGGTACCGGCTGGGAGGGTCTGGACCGGGATCGGGACTGGGGGGATACGGAAGGGATACGGGAGGGATACGGGAGGGATGGAGGGCTGTAGAAAGGATGGAGGAGCACGGGGTGGGTACCGCGAGCTGTTGGCTGCTCCGTGATACCGGCAGGCTTCTGGGTGCACCGGCGAACCGGGGACAGCGTGGGCTTTGGGGGCGGCGGGACCTCCGATGAGATCCCCTTCCCCACAGCTCTACGCCGCTCGGGGAGCCCCGAGGCGACGGGGATGGGCGCGGGAGGAGCCGCAGGGTGAGAAAAGCCCCGCGATGGGGACGGGGGAGCGGGGATGGGGTTCTGCCGGGGTTCGGGGAGCGGATGGTGCCGTTCGGGTGTTGTGTGGTCATCGTGTGCGGAAACGCATGTCTCGCTTCAAGGGAAAAAAAAAATCAGCAAGGTAGACACACGCGTGTCGAGACTTTCCATTTGGTCTTTCAGCGCGGTGCTTTTAGAACAGTATTTTTTACCACCATGTAACTGAAATTCGTCAGGACTGAATCATTTCTTCTTTTTCTCCCCCTCCCCCACCCCTCCCGTTACCAAATTTCTGCGGGAAATTAGAAAGGTGCAGAGAAGGAGTGGAAAGTAGGAAGAGCTGGCGAGAAGGCATGGCACAGCGATGCTTACAGCAAGTGAAAGGGATGTGAATAATACCGGCATCCTTATTTCAGGGGAACAGTAACTAAGTTAGGGAAGGAAGGCACAGGCAGCGCGCTGGGCTGAAATCGGAGCGCTCTCATTGTTTGACCTATATTACTTCTGCTAACCTATTTGCTCAGTAGATATGAATCTGGAGTGTTGTTGTAATAAAAACGTGCTTTTCAGCTATGAGGGCTCAGAAGACTCTTATGGACATTCATCACATGAGTTTGTTGCGTGTCACTTTTATAACCATTCTATAGGCTGTTTGATTTTACCAAGCAACACATTACACACTTGAAGTTATCCCAGTCTGCCACCTCCGTTCCTCCTTCCCCCCCCCCGCCCTCGCCTATTTCTGGGCTTCTATATGGAGTTGCTTGGTTGTAAAAGCACGCATTGAAACCGCATCTGATGGCGAACTAACACAAAGGAGATCTTTAGAGACGTATGCCTTGAGCCGTTGTAAACGTGAGAAAGGATGAAACAGGGCCGGCGGGGAGAGGGGTTTAGTCAAATAATGAAAAGAAAAAGAAAAGAAAAAAAGTGAAGCTATTTTAATGCAAAGAGGTCCAGCCTGCAGGCTACCGCAAATGATGTGAAGCGCTGCTCGCAGCCCTCTGCGTTGGGGCTGGTCACAAACACCTGCCCCACACTTGGCATGGCGCAGTGTGGGTGTGCCCAGGTGTGCCAGGAGCTGTGCAGGATAGCACTGCTTGGATCCAGCCCTGGGTTACCCCCGTGGAGATCCTGCCCTGGGATGGCAAAGGACACTGGAAACAGGGATCGATGCCAGTGGCAGTTACTCCTGGCTCTGGGAACTAGGAGCTACCTGGGCAAGTGCTTACCAGAAATCTTTACAGGGATTAGAGATTCACAGATAAGAGGGAGGATAGGATCAACCATTGACAAAAGAAATAACCCCTATTTTAGGAAGATCAGCATCCAGCTGCTCTCCCCCTCATGATTTCCAATTGCAACCCCCTCGAGGTTGCCTTAGTCTCTTTTGTTTGCCTGAAGCATGCTGTGGTCCTGCTCCTGGTTTGGGTCTTAACACCCTGCAGCAGCCTAAAATGTGACTCATGGCTCTGCTTTGTGCTGGATCATCCTGCCCTTTCCCTGCTGAGCCCTTGTTCTGCTCCCTTTTACTTCACAGTGCACCAAGCCCTGCTACCTGCCTTTCCCTGAGAGCTTGCTCACAACCCATGGGTGAAGGTGTCAAACTCTGTTCTGCCATTTGGGTTTGTGGGCTTTTTCGTTCTGTTCTCTGAAATTACTGCTCATGCATCGATTACTCAGACCCTAGGACATTTAAGTCTGTCACAGTCCCATTAATGCAATGATGAGCAGTGGAAATGCTTCGTAAGATGCATGGTAGCACTTAGCAGAGCTGATACCCTGGTGCCAGCTTTTCAGGATAGTGGGGTGCTGGGCATGGTTCCAAGGGGAAGGTTCCCTTTCCCCTTTGGGTTCTGTTCTTGATAACAGGACGCTGGTGTTAAGCAGGGTGCAGGGGCTGTTACCAGGGTGGGTAATGCTCTGAAGTGCATTGATATTCCGGTCTTTATTTCAGTGCCTGATATGAAACGAGTTCTGCTTTCCCAGGACTCAAAAACTGTGTTATCTGGGCCCACTTCTGGGCTGATCTCTGTGCCGATGAGCTGTACTGGGACAACAGCAGCTCTGACCACATCTCTTCCTGCCCCGTGCTTGACACACAAGCACAGCATGTCAGCAGCTCCCTCAGCTGCCCTAAGAGCTGCTACTGGAGCTGCTTCTCACCCTTTTCAGAACAGATTTAGTGCTAGACCTCCCCATGACTTAATTAGTTCCATGCCATCTTGGCCTTGAGCAACATCCTGGTGATGCTAAATCGGGTGATCCAAAAGCAAAGAGATTCTGCAAACACTTTCCATGGAAAGTGCTCCGAGGGAGTGCTCATCTGTTTGATGAATCCCAGGCAGAACTGCCCATCCCACCCCGGAAGTTGAGATGAATGATTGTCGATGAGTGCTCAGAGAGGGCCACTAACCACTGGATGGTACATCGGGCCTTTTGTTTGTACTGACGAGAGGTTGAGATGAGTAAGTGTAGTATTTAATATTGGCAGAATGATGTTATTCTAACTTCAAGTCTCTCTTCAGGCAGCGGTGCTGCTAAATCCGGGCAACTACCGTATTGCTGGTACCAAAAATAATGTCATTCCACTTCCAGGTTTACCAGCCATGGGAGTATGTCAGTGGTGGGAAATGTCTGCTTTATTCTTGTTATCCCTGTTGGGTGTTCAGCGAGGTGGAAATTCTTGGGGCAACAAAGACGTTAGGCTGATCTCCCATTGTGGTGGTGCTGGGGAGCTGGACAAGATGACCTTTAAAGGTCCCTTCTGACTCACATGATTCTATGATTCTATGTGTAGTTGCACTAAAACTAAATTTGATTCCTCCTTTTTTTATATGTATAATATATTGCTGCGTGATGTCAACAGTCTTCAGCCACTTGAATTCTCAGATCTTGGCTTGGCTCTTCCAACATGAAAATGAAATGCTGACAAGGTTTGCTTAACCACTGCTCGGTGATACGAAGGAGACTGGAAGTCTTTTTCATGTGGAAAAAGCAAGGCCAAACACTTTCTTCTCCCGGAAAGATACTTTGAGTTTGCAATGCTCTGGCTGAAAATAATCCAAGGAAAAGTACTTGTTGGCTTTTTTATAGATACACATTCACATTTGTGAACTCGAGTGCTTCAGATACACTGAGATAGGGGTTAATTTTCTAAATGGCACTAAGAGATAGAAAAAAAATACATCTAGATGACAGAGTTCTGCTAAGTGATCCTAACCCACCATACAGAAATAAACAGTTCCCCACAGCATCTGAAGGGCACGGGCACTGCTCAATTTTCTGTTCCCTTGCATCCTCTGCTATGAAACTGCATCAATATTTTTGGCCTACCGTCCTCCAATAAAACAGATTTGAACTTTTTGTGGGGCTCTCACCCCACAAGCTCCACAGGAAACAGAAGCCTGGCTCCTTGTGGGACTGACCTGCTCCTGCTCTGCTTTGGTATAATGGAGGCCAAGGCAGATGCCACAGGGCTTCATGTTAGCATAAGAATTCCCCCAAAAAGGGATTGCCTGTCAGTGCTTTCAAAGCAGCTTTACGCTTTTATTGCTGGAGTGGACTCAGTGCTGAGGAGGATTCTGACCCTTCAGGCCAGATGTGGGGCTTTTTTACAGCGTTGCCCCTTAGTGCGTGTGCCTCTTATTTGGCAGAAAACCTTGAAGGGACTACTTTAAGATGCTGAAGAAATTGAATTAAAATGAGTGCAAAGTAAGTAACCAGGCTGTGTTCATGCCTCGTAGGACTCTGCAGGGGCTGTGGGAGGCAGGCAGGTCCTCAGCAAAGCAAACCAAAAAGTTCCCGAGTCAGAAACAAGAACCACAGCAGCCGTGCTGCTGCATGGGAGCAGGAATCCCTTGAAGGCAGTTTTCAGATTTGTGAGTAAATCTGTCCCCTCACAGCTGCTCTCTGAGGCTGCCCTTCTCATCCGTGAGAGCACAGAGGGTACAAAGCAGAGGCCGTGCCCACAGCACGCAGGGACAGCAAACCCCTCTGAATTCCAGCAGATGTTTTGGGTTGACAATGGGAACATTATATGCCTGTTTATTCCTTTATCTCAGGAAGAAATACCATTTGGCAGCAATTTGTTCCCTGGCAGTGGGAATGAATTGCTGGCCTGACTGAGCCTTGTGAGAGGAGAGGAGTGCCCTCGTGCAAGAGCTTTGCAAAGCCAGCAGTGTTTGTGCTGGCAGAGCACACGCACACCTGTGCACACACTGTCCTATGGGCCCACCTCACCACATCATCTGTGCTGGTGCTGATGGCTTCAAGCATTTTTCCACCGGCATCTCCCAAAGTGATCTCATGTCCTCTGGTCAGCAGTGATTTTTGTTCCTTGCGCTCAGCCACGTGGAAGCATCAGGCCATAACACAACTGCCCGTGTGCACCCTGCTGTGCTTTTTGGCCATCCCTGAGATGTTCTATGTCTTCTGCATTGTCGTGGCCGCAGCCATGATAGGGGGTTGCACCTAAGACATTGGTGAGGACTCAGTGCTGAACATTTTGGAGGTTTCTAAGGAAGCACTTCAGGCTGGCTTCTCAAAGCCTCCTACAATTCTCAGGCCATAATATTCACCACGTAGCTTCTGCCTGTCCCCGTTTCCAATGACCAGCAGTCCTGCACACTGCTTGCGTGCTACCTTCAATCTCTGACCCATTGTCTTTGGGTCTGTGTTACTTCTCAAACCTCATCACTGAGTTGTAGTTTGTGGTTTCAGTACCAGTTTGGGATTTTGAGTCAGAGAAGGAGGATTCCTTTGACGGGGATCATCATTTCCTCTTGATTGCACAATGAGGATGTGTTTTCCAAACCATGATGTGTTGTGCGATCAAATGCAAACTAACCCCAATCTGATGTGGTGTTTATTTTAAGTGGATGAAATATGACAGTTTTGTTTAGCTCATCGTTGGAGGGCAGATAGCGAGTACTTGGTGCCAGGAGGCTTCGAGGAAGCACGCACGGAGTCAGAAGACCTACAGCTACATGACCCTGAGCACTGGTCTGGTCTGAACACCCCTGTGCCACATCAGCTTTATACCCAAGGGGTCATTTTGTACCATCTGGCTTTGTGCTAGATCAAATACAGTTTCTGTTGTTGTAGCTAACAGGAGACCAGAGTATATTCAAAATAATATGCTTGGCTAATCCAACAGAAATATGATTATGTGCCCATTCCTGCTCCAGATCATATCTGCACTAATGGGTGATTTAGTGATTTAGAAACACAAAAAATAGTGATGGTGGAGACATGGCCAGAGAGCCATGAACAAGCTGGACCTGATGATCTTTTCACAGTGGGCAGGAGAGACAATTGGAATGTCCGACTGCAGTTAGATACTTAACTTTTAAACAAGTAGTTGAGAGAGAAATCCCACTCAATGCAGAATGACATTGCAGGGAGTCATCTGAGACAGAGAAATCAGGGTTATTTAACTGTATGTTTTGCATGCTATAGTGCCTTCCTAGGTGCTCATCTGAGGTTAAAGAAAAAAAAAAAAGGAACAGCTGGAGTTCTATGGTGGAGTGCCAAATGGCCCATTTCAAGCTGCAAGTTCATTTAAGTGCTGTCTGGGAGTGCTGTGCTGTTCCTGTGCTTGGCAGGAATCTCAAGACTAATACCTCGGAGGATTAGAGAGCATCACTGAATGTTAAACAAGATCCAGGCTAAGCGGTGTGCACCAGTGAGCTTGTGCTCTGGAGGATGTTTGGGGAAGCTATTACTTGCTGATCTGGAAAAAAAAAAAGCGAGCTTGTGTGGGAAATACTCTTCCCTCAGCTGAACCGTTCCTGTATTGGCTCAGTCTCTCCACCCTTCTCTCAGCCTGTCTCAGGGACTCATGTGCTCTCTGCGGATGCTGAATGTTGGGAGATGCACCTTGTGGGTTTTGTTTTTGTGTGTCGTGGTGGTTTTTTTTCCTGCAATGTGTTTATCTCTTCTAACGTGCTCTCTTCATCCCTGTCTTACTTGGGTTAGGACAGAAATTGGGTAGGAATCCAGCCCACCAACATGGCATAGAGCTGGAGAATGTGTCTTAGAAGGCTGTGAGCTGCAGACATCTTGCAGCCTGTGCTCTATTGGTAGAGCAAATGGCTCATGGTGTGTGGTTGGCCCTAGAAAGCCCACCTGCTGTAGAAAAGAGCTGCTGGAAAGCAGTATCTTCCCAAGAAGAAGCAAAATGTGAATTAATCTGGATGTTGACATCCTACCCCAGTGCCCACAACATGTCAAAGTGGTATAGAGGCTTTGTCCCATGGCAGGTATTCTTCCTCTGTGCAGGAATTCATAATGCCTGGGGTTTCATGTCGTTTTCTTCCCATGCTGCAGCAGTAATGAAAAGTGTGGAAATGTACATGTTTCTCTGGATTGTTTTGGGTGGGCTTTTTTGCATGGGCAACGGTGGTGAAAGAGGGCAGTGGTTTGAGCTATGGTATGGGTAGTTATAGCTGCAAGAACAACTGCATTTCTGCACTTGCTGTGTTACAATAAAGCCAAAACAGATACCTGATACTCTGCAGGAGGAGAGCAGCTTGATGTAGTGAATGAATTCAGGGGAAAAAAAGCCAGATGGTGGTATCTCAATGGAAAGCCTGCTCCAGCAGTGATGCAACAGGGAAGCATGTGGAAAACCGTGCAGAGGCTTTGCTGCTTCAGCACTGACTGTTGCCCTCTGTTTATGAAGAGGATGTACTACCGATATATAATGTTAATGCACCATCGACACCTCATCTTACTGATGCCAAATCCACCTGTTTGTGGCAGAGCTTCCCCGGAGTTTCATGGTATCATTTCCTCTTTCCGTTTTTACCTTTGCCCTCATCTAACCAGGAAGATTAAAAAAAAAGTTCCAGTAAATGGTGGTAGCGTCGACATAATGATATGGTATCTATCCTACGCTCAGTGTCCTCGTATTGCATAGCATGGGATGTTGCTTCTTTTAAATATAATTGCTCTTATCTTTAGACACAGCAAAGAATGGTGTTTCATTTTCGTGATTTGGCTCATTCAGTTCGGTCATCTCATCCAGGATTTGCCTTAATCATCATTTCTTAGACGCAAGAAGGGATATGTATAGGAACTAAGTGACGGTCATGGAGAAAAGCTGACTCATGGTTCATGCAGAAACATTGTCCTGAATGTTGAGCTTCCTTCAATGTCCTTAAGAATCCAAATGCTGGAAAATAATGTGCGTAGATCTAGATTGTGGGAAAATACTGGTGCTGCATCCGTGGTGCTAGCGTGGAAACTTTCTCATCATTGATCAAACTTAGGGGAAGGAAAAAGACATTAAAGCAAGAATGACATAAGGGAGAGGGAGTTAGGCATTATAGCATAAAGGAGCCTTTTGTCTGGCTAATCTTTGCTGCAGCAGAATATTGTTGCCTGGTTAAATCTGCTCTGTGTATTGGCATGGCAAGTTTTTGAAGATGGGCTGAGGCAGCTGCAGCCAATTGCGTTTGCACAGATAAGCTGGAACAAATAAGTAAGCTCAGAAAATCTGGCTAGATTTATCTTCAAAGCATTTTCAAGCAGCTAATTGAAAATTATCCAAGCCACCTTCCTGATTTCTTGCATATTATTGCATTAATTTGCCAGCGAGTGGAAGGGCGCTTGGAAAACATACAAAGGATTTTGTGAGTGCTAAGCTTTGCTAGATGGACGTTATTTAATTATAAATGTGTCCTTGTTCCGGTGATCATTTAAAGCCAGCTTCTGCTGCTGGGTTCTGTGCTTCAGACCCTGGTGGGACTTGACAACACACCTCTGGTGCACCTGCAGCACTGACAACAGTGGGGAGCACAGCGTTAGGTATCCGTGAGCTCTTTGGGTGTGTTTCTCATTCCTGAAACATCAGTGTGCAGGATGGTGCTGTTCCTATTGGAATTGCTGATGAAAGGCTGCTCCTGGCAACAGCAGCCTCCCCCGTATTGCTGAGCCGAAGGGAGGCTTTGTAATAGTGTGCTGTAAAAGGAGGTCCTCACATCCCCGGGAGCTGAGTAAAGTTCCCCAGCTGCCAGGACAGCAATTTGCTGTGTTGCACATGCAGAGAACATCCCGGTCACAGCATGCCTTCTTTTATCTCCCTCTCAGCTGAAGCAGCCCTCGAGGACAGCCTCGTTCTCAGGACCACAGTGTGGATTTGTCTCACTTCTGGGAGGCTTTCCCCTGGTAAACCGGTGAGTGGATTACGCTTGATCCATATGGTGTGTATCAGCTGCAGCGGAGTAATACCGATAATCCTCCAAGCCAAGTGCAAGACAAATTCACTGTTTGATACTAAAAGAAATTAAGCATCCGAGCCTCGATGAATTTATCCCTGTGTGGAGTGATAGCAGAGCCTGGTGTGTGGATGGGGGCTTTCCTGAAGGCAGGTTGGCCATACAGGCAGGGCAGGCTCTCCTGTAGGTCAGGAAGGAGGGCGGCTGCTCCCCACTGGTTTGCAGCACGTTTTCAGATCACTTTTAATCTCTTAACAAGTGTGCTGCCATAGGATTGAAGAAATTACGAAATCTGCCCCATGCTTGGTTATGGAAAGCAGAAATGATGAGTAGATGCTACTTGCCACAATAACACCTCATGAAAGTCAAAAATCATAGAGTGAAAGGGAAGATTAACTACCATAGGGCATGCTTCAGCAAATAGGATTATTTCGCATGCCAGTTAGTAGTTAATTAGTGACATTAACCACAGGCCTCAGCAGAGACAAAACATGTTTTTAATGGGTCCTGTGACTGGTTAAGTGACCACCTGATGAAAAGCTTCTAAGTTTTGCAGTTTTGCTATTGATTTAATGCTAAATATTGGGGAGAGGGTAATCTTTACAAATTTCATTATAAGATACAGATCATGCTTTCATTGCCTTGCTACCGTTGTAGTGTTGATTTGGTATTGTTGGCAGCCTGGAATCAGCTGTATGTCTTCAAAAATAATAACAATAACGAGTTAAAGTCTGGCAGCAAAATGAGGACATCTATAGCTTTGACATAATAGTATTGGGACTGGTTCAAAGCAAGAAAGATCTCACCAGCTGAGTCATTAAAAACAGAGATGAATGAGAGGCAATAAGTGGATGAATAACAATGATTAGGAAGTGCATGAAGTAAAGTTTTATTGTGTGCGCGCATCTTTTTTTCCCCTAAGGGTTATATTTTGTCCTAAAGTGGCACATGGCTCATGTGGAAGCTAATCTTCCCAGTGAATGTGTCAGTTCCAGTTTGGAAACACTTGGCGAGATATAGCAGGCAGTGTGGTGGGCACAGCGTGCAGCATTGGGCTGCCTGCCTGGAGCACTGGGTGCAACCCATCTGTGCTGGTGCAGTGCAAGGGGCCAGCACAGGGATTGGGGCAGAGTGTGAGGCTTCTGGGCATGAGGGAGGCATCTGCTGCTCCTGGGAGAGATACACTGAAAATGCTTCATCCCGTGTTTACTGATAACTCAATAGGATTAAGAGTAACAAAAGTCAGAAGGGAGGATGTTGAGGTCACTTGGAGCTGGTGGCCAGATTCCTCCTACTTCTACTTTAAAGATCAGAAAACTTTAATGCTATTCTCTAATCTTTTCCTGGCTCATGAAATATGTACTGATGGAGGCATCCTGCTGCTGATTGATGCAGTACGAGTGCTTTTCCCTGGCTGCCCCTTTGGGAGCTCTTGGCTCTCCATCGTGCAAGTTAGCAACATGAGATGGGCTTATTTACCTGCTGAAACTGGTGTTAGCAAAATCAGTTCCCAGCTAAGCAGCCTTCTTCCTGAATGCAGTCAAATGTAATGGCAACTGCGTGCGATGTGGGGAAGCATGCAGCTGCAGTCTGTTGATTTACACTTTGGTACATGACCCGTTTTGCTCTTTAATGCCTGTTCCAACAGCCAGTCATCCCCGCTGAGTTTAATAAAGTTAGAGTGCTAAAGTGCCCTTATTTATTGTTTGCAATATTGCAAAGATGAGAAAAATAGATTTAGAGCCGCAAGAGTCATAGGGACACTGGAGGGATGAAAAAGTGAAAAATTCTGGTCTTACATCCAAGCTATTATCCTTTTATGCCAACACATTACAAAAGTCTGTCCCTGCAGGTTTCTGTGCTGACAGCACCCACAGACACGGCTCTGGGTGTGGCAGTGGCCCTTTGGCTGTGACGCTTATCCTGCCTCTGTGCTATCATCAAATTCCTACAGAAACCTGGACCCCAATGTAGTTGGTGCCCTCTGGTTCCCAGAATGGATTGTGAAGATTACAGTTATGTGCAAACGAAAGGCCTCATGCACTGATGGGTGCATCTCATCTGCTAAACCAGTGCTGTTGTAGCACTACTGACATGCATTTATATGGGGTGCATCCTCTGGCCTTCTGGGGTGGAAGCACAACCTTGATAATCTTCTAAGCATCAAATTCTTCAAGCCTAGCTGCCCTGATGCCTTTACGAACCAGTGGTAGAGGTCAGACAATTCTACTGTTTACAGGAATATTCCTGCAACATTCCCAGGTTACAGTAATCTGAGTATGGCCCATTTTATTGGGACAACCACCTCCTCTTTTCTCCCATTCCCTTTGATCAATCTGAAGAGGAACATTTTTATAGGAGGCTCTTGAATAAATATTGGCTGCAAATGTTGGGAAATACTGAATGCTTTGAAAATATTCTGTAATAGAGCAGTTCTTGTCCAGTATTTGTAGCGTATTTAAGATCTGCACTCAAAGGAGAAGTTTCTTGTTTACATCTTCTATAGTTCAGCCAGTGCATTTAACTAAAAATGCTCTTTTTGTAGAAATTTCCTTTTCTGTTCTTCTGCAATGTTGAGGTGCTGGGATGCAAGGACAGCACAGGGAGTGTTTGAAAGAAGGCAGTCTGCGTTGGTAATCAGGTTAGCATCAGCTGCCTGTGCCCTCCAGCTTGCTCTGCAGCAGCACGTAGTCTAATTAGTTATAGAAAGGATTTTACTGAATAGTTGTAAACAGATCTCAGGGCCTGGGATAAAATCAATCCTACTGTGGAAACTTCTCAGGATAATTATAAACTGTTATTAGCATAGTGTGAAAGAGAGACCAAAGGACTTTTAACAGTGGGAAACTTGCAGCTTTCTGCAAATTTCTCCTCAGGTAAAATGGAAGGGAGAGAGGCTGTGCCTTAGAGGGAAAAAGTCCAGCATAAAACTGGGATCACTTTTAGGGAGAAGTGATGAAGGGCTTCAGCAGGCAGGGAGATGGTCTTTAGCTTTTTAATGCTCATCTTATAGAATAAGAGGTGATGGCCGTAAGTTGTGCCAGGAGAGGTTCGGGTTGAATATTAGGAATCATTTATTCTCCAAAGAGCAGTGATGTACTGACATAAGCTGCCCAGGGAGGTGGGGGGGTCACTGCCTCTGGAGGCATTCAGGAACCATGGAGATGTGGCACTGAGGGAAATGTTAGTGGGATGGTGGGGTGGGCTGGGGTTGGACTTGGTGATCTGGAGGTCTTTTCCAACTTTCATGATTTTATGATTCTATAAATATAATTTTCTTTTCTGTACCATTAATGGAACCCCATTCCCTGAGGTACCAGCACACTGTGGCAGAAGGCACGCATGCAGCCAAACCACACAGCGAAACGCTGGTACTTAACAGAGAAAAAGCATTCTACAAAAGGAAAAACAATTCTAGGTTCTAGTACTGGTAAAAGTATATGTAAAACTTCTCTATTCACAGATTGCAATGGTCCTGGCTCAGCCCTCCACCATCTAATGTGTGTGCCAAAACTCGCAGCCCTGCAGTAGGCACACGCTGACCGCCCTGCAGAGCAGCCCCAGCCGCAGCCACCAACACTGGACCCGCTCTGCTGTGCTGTTCATGGCAAAGCCCCATCACTTAACGGGAGAGAATGGCTTCCACTTCTCCCAGCCACTCGTCTTCCCCAGCTCGTCCCCTGTGGGCGAGGACAGCTCAGCCTTCGATTCGGCAAGTGGGACTCCACTGAGCAACGGCACTCCCAGCGGCACCGAGTCCTGCGAGCTGCCCCTCTGCGAGGCCAAAGGCATTAAATACATCTCAGCCGAGCAGGAGGAGCTGGCATGCGGCTGGGGAGGGTTCACCCCTGGCTGTTTGCAGCTCTTCAACACCTCTAAGGGTGTTTTGTTCTTCCTCTGCGTTGCTTCCTTCCTGCAAGGCATGACGGTGAACGGCTTCATCAACACGGTCATCACCTCCATCGAGCGCCGCTTTGACCTGCGCAGCTACCAGAGCGGGCTGATCGCCAGCTCCTATGACATCGCCGCCTGCCTCTGCCTCACCTTCGTCAGCTATTTTGGGGGGAATGGCCACAAGCCACGGTGGCTGGGCTGGGGCGTGCTGGTGATGGGCCTGGGCTCCCTGCTCTTTGCTTTGCCCCACTTCACCACGGACCGCTATGAGGTGCGCTCCTCAGCCGAGGTGGGCATCTGTGCTGCCAATCAGAGCCTGCCCTGCGCTGCGGCCGCCTCCAGCCTCTCCAGCTACAGGTTCGTCTTCATGCTGGGGCAGTTCCTGCACGGGATGGGAGCCACGCCGCTCTACACGCTTGGCGTCACCTATTTAGATGAAAACGTCAAGACTAACTACTCCCCTGTGTACATTGGTGAGTGGCTGCCAAAGGGGCTGGGGGGAGGTCTGCTCCATCTGCCTTGGCAGCCCCGGGAGCTTTCACAAGAGGTACTCCAAGTCTTTTGTTCCTGATGACAGACACGATAATAAGTAGAGAGAAGCAGCTGTTTGGGAGGTTTTCATTATTTTTTCCCCCTTCCAGTTATTGGCAGGCAGGCACTGCGAGTGCAGCTGGGCATTTTCACTCCTGCAGTCCTGCAGAGCTGGAGGTGCTGGTGTTCCTGGCGCAGCCGTCAGCTAAGGACAGTCTCTCCTGTGTGTATGGCACTACCTTCTCTGGCCACCAATCATGTCTGTGCAAGGCATCGTCCCTTCAGTGCCAGAGCACGGGAGGAATGTTTGTTCAGATGCTGCTGGTGCAAGATACAGGGCAGCTTCACTGAGAAAGGATGCTCCATCCATAGATTTGTAGAATCATTTCAGTTGGAAGGGACCTTCAAAGGCCGTCTGATCAGACCCTCCTGCAACGACCAGGGACATCTACAGCAGGGTACTCAGAACCTGCTCCAGCCTGACCTTAAATGTCTCCAGGGACAGAGCAGCCACCACCTCTCTGGGCAACCTGTTCCACAACAGACCCAACTAAAGAGTCTGTCCTTTCTTATTGCCCCTCTTTAGATACTGAAAGGTTGCTATGAGGTCTCCACAGAGCCTTCTCTTCTTCAGGCTGTTCATTCCTCAGCACTGCTGGTTGTGTTGTGGGTGTCAGCACTCCCCATCAGCAGCACATCCACTGTAGTTCTGCAGGTTCTCTAACACTGTTTGTTTTCCCTTTCAGCTGTTTTCTACACTGCTGCAATCCTTGGGCCTGCAGCGGGTTATCTGGTAGGAGGAATGTTTCTAAATATTTATACTGAAATTGGCAGAGAGTAAGTGGCTAAAAAATAATCTTGTTCCTTTTCCTTTATGCTGTATGTTTCCTTTGGGGTAAAAAAAAAAGTAATCCAGAAAAATAACACAGTGGCTGAGGGGAAAATACCCGCTGTGTTCAGCAGCATTTCTGTGGGGGGGCTGAGGCCGGAATGGTTGCTTGCATTAATGCTGTCACTGGAAGAGAATTGCTCATGAACCTGTCAGCCTGAATCCTTCCTTATGCTGCACTGCCTGCTGTAACGAGCCTGGGATCAGCAGGTGAATTTTTTGAATGAGTTCCCCCATCAGGCCAGGCTGCCAGCAGTGCAGCTTTTCCTCCTGGCTGTCTGGCCACAATGCCTGGTCTCTCTTTGCTGTTTATGGTTTCTAATTTATCACCTCTTAGCCTATAGGCACTATGGCAGATGAATGGGCTGAAATGGTTGAGTGGGTTTTTGGGGAAGGGATGGGTTATTTCCAGCAGCTGTCTTGCTGAAAGGGTGTCTCTCGGATTGAACAAAGCTCACTGCAACCCCCAAAGCAGAAATGAAATGGGTTGAGGTGAAACATGCAAGCGAGAGATGAAAAGAGAAATAAATGATGTAATTTCTCAGGCTCACTAAGTGCTGTGCATCTGTCAGGCAGGACAGATGGTGGACATGGCGGAACTCTCCAGGAGAGGCAGTTTCCTTCAGTGATGTCCCCATCATTCCTGCAGCCTTGGCCAGCCTTAGTGAGGGCAGTGCCCAGCTTTCCCCCTCTGTTTCAAACCGCCGCCTCTCTCCCTTGTGTCCTTTTGGGTTTGTCTCTTGCAGGACCGACATCTCCCCAGAGAACACGCTGTGGGTGGGGGCATGGTGGATCGGCTTCCTGGGGGCTGGAGCTGCCTCACTCCTCATCTCCATCCCCATCCTGGGCTACCCCCAACGCCTCCCAGGTAGGCAGCCTGTGGGGTAGGGCTGTGCCTGAACCCTTCTGTAGCTGGAGAGACAGGGGTGGACATGGAGGATGAGCTTCTTGTGTTCAGATTCTAATTAATACATTAATTTCACCCCTCATCTCTCCAGCTGCCTGTTTTCCTGCTGCAGATCCACCCCTTTGGTAACAACACGGCTCATGTCTCACCTATTCCTTGTTCCCATTTTCCTCTCGTTCGCAGGGTCCCAGAGGTATATTGTTATGAGGGTATCGGAGGCTCATCAGCTGAAGGATGGGAGCCACAAAAAAGCATCAGATCCAGACTTTGGGAAAACAGTTAAAGACCTGCCTCGGTGAGAAAGCTGCCCCAGAGGGTGATGCACAGAGAGCTGGCTCATTTTGGTAGAGACAGTCACCTCCTTCTCTGTCTCTTTCAGGCTTTTTTGTTTGTTTGTTTTGCCTCTGTGTCTTCTGATCCCATTTATGTGTTACTACCTCTTAGCTCTCCTGCAAAGCAGTGATCCAGCAACATGTGAAATCCCAGGGCATGTTGTATGGGCAAGCACACTTACACAGGTTTGGTAGGAAATGGTTTAAAGGAACCCTGGAACGTTGGGTAAAAACAAGTAAGAGGCCAAAATTAAATCAAGTCTCGGATCTTTGAAATCATGTATGATTTTCTGTTGTTGCTGTTTTGAGTTTTATTTAATTGGAGATGCTTCTTTGTTTACTTGGCTTGGCTTCAACTGAGAGTGAAGCTGTGGGTGTTGCAGAGAGATCTGAGCATCGCTTCATTTCGGATGGCGAGCTTGCCATCAATAAAGGGGCTTTTCATTTTTGCATTTCTCCCAGGACCATTCTTAGGGAGGAGTTTGCATCTGCATGTGATGGCTGACATGTTGCCAGAGCCCATGCTGCTGCCAGCGGTTATTTCAGAGCTTTGTGCAAGCAGAGGAGGGCTGAAACAGGCACTCGGTGCAGGAGCTCTCAGCAGCACTCATCCGTGTTGAGTAACGCAGGTACTCACATAGTGAGGGATAGTTAAAAATCCTGGAGACCTCATGGGATGTTTACCAGGGGTTAAGGCAGTTTCATGAAGAATATTACATGGAATAGATTTCAATACTGTTATTAAATGGCATACTTGACTTGGTGCCATTTTCCAAGGTCATGACCTATTCTCCACGCGGAAATTAAATTCAAAACCTGCATTTAAATGATGATAAGGTTATGACTGAAACCAACACAAAATGGGCAGCGGGGAGGGATGAATTCAGGGTTTTGTGTTTTGCTTGCTTACCTTGAACAAAGCTCCTACTATTCCCAATGAGGACTGTCCTAGCAGTGGTTAGAGGTGTCCCGGGAGCGTCTTCCTTCACGCCTCATACCCTAAGAAAGAGCACTGAAGGCGACTTGGCTCAATCTTACACCATTCAGATCAGTCCAGCTCTTAATGTGCTTTTTTCTTGTTTTTATACCTCAGAAATTTCTTCTCTTTTGAATGCAAAAACCCAGCAGACATTCATGTTCCCTGGTTTTGATTAATAAAAGGGAAGTGCCTTAAAGGCTTGCTGTTCTGGAAACTTCCATTAAAGAGGAGACCACATCTGCCTGCAGCTTTTGGGTACGTGTGGCCCTGTGCACAGAGTGACGCCAAAGGACACTGTTGCTTTTGTTTAGGTGACAGATTGGCTGCTGCATATTTTCTCACAGTACGGACAGTAAGAGCCTCACAAAGATAAGAAGAAACACAGATGAAATAGAGTACTATTTCACACCATCAGGTCTTTTCTAAGAGAGCTTAATGCATTGCTGTATTCACGGTTCTCCCTAAAAGCAGGAGTGTACAGGAACAAAGCCCAGACAGCTTAAGCTTTTGTCCTCTGATTTGGTTTTGGGCTGAAAAGGCATGATAAAAGCACTTTCCTGCTGCCTCCATATGATTGCTCATGTGGAACATCCCCTGATGTCGGTGCAGGGGAATTCAAAGAGAAGACGCATAGGGCCACACCAAGGCAGGATAGAAGACTTGCTCCTTACTAGCAAGTAAAGCAGAGCTTGAAGATCACTCATTGGTTTGCCAGTCTTCAGGGCAGAAAGCTACAGCCAGTATTTCGCTTGTCTTCCTTGGGCTACTAGGCAGGACGTGGCTTTGGCATGTGTCATGGCCTTACTAAAGCATCAGTTTGGAAAGGAGAGGATGTTTTTCATTCCACTGGGACGTAAATGCTCCCCTCAATCCCCTTGGTGGTGGTGGTGGTGACAGTAGGTATCATTGCTGTGTGCTGGAAAAATCCCTGATCACATGCTGTAAGATTGCACAGATACTCATCTGTCAATATTGACTGCTGGCACGGGGCTGTGCAGTGTTACAGTCTGGCAGCTCTCGGTCCTGGGCATGCACTGCTCCTCTGATGCATTCCCCATTCACTTAACAGGACCGTTACAAGAGGAAAGGGTGCCCACATGTGTTTGTATGAGTAAAGATCTGTAGGATGAGGCTGTTGTATATGGTAGGGTACTTCTGGTAGTGCTGAACTCCCTAAAATCACTTTGGTTGCAAAAATCGAGGGCAGCCAAGACTTCTTGAAAATTATGTGGTTTCTGGGTGTGACTAAAGTCCTGCTGCTAACGATGAAAAGATGTGTTGACTTTGTTGAGGTTTTATGTGCATTATTTCCTCACAAATACGTCTTCTGTCTGCAAACAAGAAATGACTCAGGTCATTCATCATACTGAAAGTTGTTCCTCTTAATTTTCCTACCTGTAACCTTTGTCCAGCAAGCACAAAGTAATGTTTCTGCCAGGGAACCACTCTCCTCTTTTCTCTTGAACTGTAAATGGTGAAGGCATTGTGTGTTTTCTACAGCAGTCACAAGGCCCACAAGCAGTGTTTTCTAGCTAAGAGATTAGGCTTTTTTCTTCTGAAAGAAGCACAGTTGAAAAGATCATTCCTGTTAAATAGTTTAGTAAATTAAGGTAGTCCCAGCGCTGGACAATGGTTATTATAGAGCCCTCTGAAATCAAGGTGTAAGAATGTGTCATATGACTTTCAGACTCTTTGTTCTGTTGACATAATGGAATTGTCCACTTCATTTGGGTTAAACCAGGTAAATCCCTGAATTCCTAGTGTATCTAATGCTGAGTACCACACACACACTTGGTGGTTCTGCCATTTCACATTTCTTCCCAAGCAGTAGCTGTTAATTGACAGTGCCTTTCAATTCAGTGAGCATCCCCCGGAGCCCCAGTTGCTGCTGCTGCAGTATGATGAGGCTGTGCCATACCCCAAAACAAGGCAATTTGCTGTACTGGTCTGGGCTAAACTTGGGGCAAGTTATGTGGCAGAATTTCAAGCTTGTTACAAAATGCTCCCTCCAAAGCAGCACTCTTAGTCCAATATCCGAGATAGTGGGAAATAATTGAGACCATTCCATGTGCCTGAGGGTGTTTCTGAGTCTCTGAGATGGAATTATTGCTGGATCATCTTTCTGCATATAAATGACATATGGCAATTTTTCATGAATATCTCTGGCTCTTTACTAAATCCCAGTAGGTCAAAAATAAAATGTATTGTTTCAACTTAGATGTTAATCTTCACATAAAACTATGCTTAGATTGTGGAAGAAAGATTGCTTTCTGTTTTCCTGTGAGACATAAGGTGTTTTAGACGTGCTTCCTCCATACAGAAAGACTGGCTTGGTATTTCCCATGAGCTGCAAAAAAACCACACGTATTTGTAAGTGACTGTTATTCTCATGAGGACGTGTGCACTTGAGAAACACATATACATAGGTATATAACACAACCTTGTTCCCAGCTCATAAATGTTTCACACAGGAGTCCCAGGATGACTGCCATTAGGGACTGCTACAACCTTGGAATGATTGAGATTTGGTGTCAAATAGAGTCCCTCCACAATTATCCCATTTAGGAGTGGAAGTTATTACACGCTTTGCATCCTGGACTCAAATGTTTGAAAATTACCACTTAAAAAAGACCCAAATAGAATTGGTGGTCATGTGGGCATCCTTAGTGCAGATCACATTACACACAGTGCTTTTATTTGCTCATCTACACTCCATGCATGTAGACCCATCTGGTGCCTTCACGGAGTCCACAGAGAAAAATCCCATATTGTTCCATCCAGTTTTAGGTATTTGGCTGACACTGCTCTGAGTCCCTTGGATCTGTTAGTGGGGCTATAAAGGCTGGCCAAGGTAAGCTTGTGTCTGAGGGCAGTTAAGACCACACGAAGTCTGGCTGCCCTGCAGTAACAACAGCAGTAGGCACACAAAAGGTGTTCTATAATAAGCAGAGTTCAAGGGCAAACTTGATTCTCACCATGCAGTTGAGAGGGGAGAAGTCAGGGTATCCTCAGCATCCTTCTGTGGCTGGTAGAACTCAGTAAGTTGAAGTGGAGAAAGTCACTGCTCTTTTAAAAGCTCCTATTGGGATTCTTCTTTCCAAGGGATGCAGTGTGTTGTGATGCTGCCCTGCCTTACATGTGGAGGGAACACATCTGAAATCAAAATGTGCCACAGTGATTCAATTCCAGTATATTTTCCTTCCCAGATCAGTATTGCTGCTCCTGAAGAATCCCACCTTCATCTTCCTCTGCTTAGCGGGAGCGACGGAAGCCACTCTCATTGCTGGGATGTCCACATTTGGACCCAAGTTCTTGGAGTCTCAGTTTAGTTTAAGTGCCTCTGAAGCTGCTACCCTTTTCGGTAAGGACACCTGGTTCTGCTATGTTTTTCAGTTTTCATGTAGGATGAGACAAGCACACTTTGCTTTACTTTTCATTTCATTACAGAAAGGTAATCGTTTTCCACTATTAGGCAGTGAGGATCATTTCCTATCAGCGTGTCTGTACCAAGTGTGTTTTCAGAGCTCTATCTACTGACATCAGTAAGAAATGCATCACTTCTGTAGCCATCTGTCACTACCTAGAGAAAGGTGGAACAGTTGTATTCAGTTCCTTCTTGGACATAACCAGGCAAGGTTAACAGCTGCCTCTAACAAGAATACTTCATCAGAAAATGGGAAGATCTTCAATTAACTCTTTCGTTCAAGACCAAGAAAGTTTGATCTGAGTTCCATGGTTTCCAACACACATAGGTATTCATGGTGTGCTCCTTGAACTGTCTCTTTTAAGATCTAGAGGGAAAATAAGTTGCCTTACCAGGTTCAAGCCACATTACCCTAGGAACTGTGGAGGTCCGCTTATTGTAGCAAACTTTTCTAAACTCCCACCAAAAAGCAACGCAGCAGCCAAAGGGTTATTCTCATGCAGACACACTGCATGTATGATAAATGAGAAACTCTTCACTGATCTTTCTAAATCCATTTGTGTTGTTTTGCCTCCCTTTTTCAGGCTATCTGGTTGTGCCGGCTGGAGGCGGAGGCACATTCCTGGGAGGATTCCTTGTGAATAAATTTAAACTCCGCTGCTCAGGAATCATCAAGTTGTGTTTGCTTTGCACGGTGTCAAGTCTGCTAGCTATTTTCATTTTTTTCATTCACTGCCCTAACATGCCAATGGCAGGAGTAACCCAGATGTACAATGGAAGGTAATAACCATGTCTTGTACTGTGTGGCCCTTGTTGGAATATACTGCCAAACACATGGTGTTGATGTTGGTTGTTGCTTAGGGTTGGAGATGGAAAATAATGTCCAGTCAGTCTTAGAGGCAGATATTGAGGGTGAGAACCATATCCCCAGAGTACATATATCCAAACTGCTGCATTTAACTGGGAGTGTAAGCCAGGAAGAGGGTCAGCAGCAGCAGCATCTCAGTCTCTCTACTCTTCAGTTGTCTTCACAAGATCTCCCTTTGCACAAATAATGTGGGTTACTGGTATAGACTAAAAGTGGGATCTCCTGTTCAAAAGTAGATATCTCCTTTTGATCTGGTCACTAAAGTATCCCTTATAGCTACCGGGCACAGTTCCTGTTTCATGGTTATAAGTAGGTGAGATGAACCCCTTCCCAGGCCTGGCGTTATGTTCTCCAGAGCTCTTTTGCATCTCCTACTTACCTCTCTTCTCCTTCTTGTTCTTTACCCTTTTTCCTCCTGGAGAACCATTCTGGGTCTCCCCACTGACTGTTCCCATGTTTCCTTTAGCACTTTGCCTGGCAGCCAGCCGAACCTGACAGCAGTGTGCAACGCAGAGTGCGGCTGCCTGCAGGAGACCTACAGCCCTGTCTGTGGAAGTGATGATGTTATGTATTACTCTCCTTGTCATGCTGGGTGTAGAAAAGTGTCTGAAAACCTCCGGAATGGCAAGAAGGTATGTCCCACAGCACCGTGTATTGACAAGGCAGCAGCACGTTAGCTTTGGAATGTTTTGGCTGGCTCTGCAAAAGCATACTCAGGTTTGGGCTTTGTTGCAAGTCAATGTAAAAGTCAGGGACAGCACAGAGCAGATGGAGGATGTGCTCGGGGACCACCTGGAAGGAAGATAAAAGGAAGATTCTGGAGGTCGCCCTGCTTCACTTCCCTCAATGTGCCCAACATTGATTTTTCCCCACTCTGGGTCAAACTGCACTGAGATTTATGGGATGTCACCCAGGGAAGAAGGAGAGGAGTTTGGTGAGCACCTAATTCCTGTGCCAGTGCTTATGGGGCTTGTTTTGCGTGTTCAGCGCATGTGATGCACCTCCACATACTTTCAGCAAACATCTTATAGACACAGGCAAAGGCTCCAGACAGGTAATGATGACATTCAGTGTTGAAGTGCTGCCTGATTTCTGTTATTTAATAATCTGTTTTGAAGTAGGTGCATGCAAGAACGCAGCCTGATTTCTTTTTCAATCCACACCAGGAGCAAAACCAGCTGCTTTCTGCCCTCTCCAAATTCATTTCTTATTACAACCCAGTCCTGACTATCACCAGTTTGCTCTCCCCAGCAAACTGCTCACCAGCCTTTCTTTCCCAGGTCTACCGAGAGTGTAGCTGCATTGAGAAAACTCTGTTGCTTGGCCCTGGTGAGGCAGAAGCAGGGAAATGCACTTCTCCTTGTGCAAAAAGGACTCTGCTGCTCTTCTTCATGTTCGTAGTAATCCTTTTCACCTTCCTGAGCAGCATTCCTGCCCTGACCGCAACACTACGGTAAGCCCAGGATCCTCTGCAAGAAGCCTCAGTTATCCCACCTCCATTTTACTCCATTGGCATAAGCCCCAGGGAAGGAGTGGTGGGAACCACCAGATTGGAAAGAGAAGGGCTAACTCCCTTCATTGCCTTGCTGGGAAAGCAGATTTTAGCACTTGCAGCTCTTTTCTCTGACATCGGTCACCCAGTTTGCAGTGGCATGGGGGTTATGCTGCTCTGGGACAGACCTCAGTGTGCAGGGCATGGGAACTGGATGCAGGGAGAGTTGATGCCATGTAGCCTGGCAGAGCTGTTGAACTACCCTCTTCTTCCCCAGGTGCGTCTCCGACAGGCAAAAGTCATTTGCACTTGGGATCCAGTGGATCGTGGTCCGAACGCTAGGTACAGTACAGAGCGGCACAGAGCTTCTGTGTGGTCTGTTGGCTTTGAAGAGCGTGCCCCACACTGTTACATGTTCAAAAGAGGTTGGATTGGAAGTGGAGGGGATAGGACATGAGGTCTTGAATGGATGATGTTTTCCCTTGTTTGCCATCTTTCAGAAAAGCAACTTAATTCTATTTGCATAGAGTTTGCAAAATGAATGAGGGATTCCAGAATGCAGCACAGATGGGGCAAAAGAGAATGTCCTGGCAGCATGTCATTATTTTAAGGAAAAAAGGAGCAGAGGCACTGAAGGTCCCCCTTGGTACTTGTGCAAGTAGTAGGCCAGGGTCAAAAGTCAACTGACTGGACATTCAGTTCTTGAAATTCAGCACGCTTTGGGCTCAGCTCTGGATGTCTGCAGGATGAGTTTGCTGCATCATAGTAGACACAGTGCCTGGTGCATTTCTGCTAGCACCTTGTGTCTTGCAAGGCTGGTGCACAGGTCCTGCCCGGTCTGAGGATTGATTCTGTCTTCCCACAGGAGGTATCCCTGGCCCCATTGCCTTTGGGTCAATGATCGACAAATCCTGCCTGCTCTGGCAGGACCAGTGTGGTGAGCAAGGCTCCTGCTATGTGTACCAGAACTCAGCCATGAGCCGCTACACCCTGGTCACCGGGCTGGTCTACAAGGTGAGGTTGGTGTTTCACTCTCTGATCAAGCATGTGTTTAGGAGGCAGCACCTCATGCTGGGGGACAGTCTTACAGAACTGTGCTATGCCCATCTGCCCCCTTCCAAAGCCAAATTGACCTCAAGACAAGAAATATCCTCAGGGAAGGCAAAAGCTTCTCTTGCTTCTCAGCAGATAATGGTGCTCCAGGCACTGTTGTTTCTTTAATTTCCCATTACATTCCAGGCATACAGCTTCTGTTGCCCCGTAAGAAAAATCTCCTCTTCTCCAAACAGTTACTGAATGATTTTTGCTAAAAAATTGAAAAGTATGTAAGTGCAGTGTTAGTGAGTGAATGATGCCATGGTGGGCACACTGTAAATAACCATTTTCTGATAGCTGCTAGAAAATACAAGAGCATAGCTGTGTGATTCCTATTTATTAGCTGAAAGCCATCGTTTCAACTGCTCCCAAGTAGGCACTTGATGTAGAAAGCAGTGTTTAGCAGTTGTTGTGACAAAGTGGCTTTCGAAATCCTTTGCACACTAACGTGTTGCTTTGCTGGTTTGTACCCAGTGAGGGCTGGGCATCTGATTTTGGGGAGAACAGGGAGTAACAGGGTATTAGGAAAGATTTCATCTCAGAAAGAGCAGTCGAGCATTGGCACAGCTGCCCAGAGAGGTGGCAGTGTCACCATCCCTGGAGGTGTTCCAGATACGGCAGATGTTGCACTGAGTGACATGGCTTAGTGAGCATGGTGGGGATGGGCTGATGGTTGGACTTGATGATCTCAGCGGTCTTTTCTAACCTTAATGATTCCATGTTCCTGTGATTCTATGATTCTGTGATCTTGGTGGCTGCAGGTGCTTGGGACAACCTTCTTCACCATCGCCTGTGTGCTGTACAAACCACCGCCAACAGAATCAGCCCCCGGCAGCTCGGACACATCAGAAAATGGCAATGGGGACCTCCAGGAAACCAAACCTTCGCTCCCAGCTGAGGAGGATCTATGAGGCTGTGCACATGCCAGTGACTTTCTTAGTCTCAAAAATACGACAAAAAGACATTATGCGGCCCCAAAGTTTTTAACTATTAGTAATATTATCAGTTTTTTTTTTACTTCAAGAGAAATAATTTAATTAATCACTGTTGTGCTTGCTATTTACTTAACAGCAGAAGCACATTCCAAGTTGTGTGCTGATGCAGTATGCAGTTATTTAATTCTATTTAAATAAAGGGCTACCGTAGCTTTATTCTCTGTCTGTGACAAGCAAGGACCATGATCTCCATGAGTGGAAACAGACACCAGTAACTCCAATGGAGTGAATGGGGTTGAAGTCACTAGAGGATCCGGTCCCTAATATCTCAGTTGTAAAACCGACTGTAGCAAAACTTCCCACGAGACTTCCTTGCCTGAAAAGACACCTGCTGTCCTGCAATCTGCATTGCAAAGACAACCGGCCCTTAAACTCCTGGATGCAAAGCAGACAGCCCAGCCAGCACTGTCTTCCTGCAACACACAGCTTCACGTCAGTTCGTGCTGGCATCCTCCAACCTTTTTGTTTAGAGGCAGAGCATCTAGTTATGCAAGCTGGTATTCCTGTGCAATGGGAGATAGGTTTGGGAGATAGGTTTGTCCAACAAATGCATCAGTACACTACAGGCAGAGATCCCTGGGAGCTGCTGAGCACTGTACTTCGCTGCCTCGTTTCCTGCAGCGTTTACACTGTGGTGATGCTTCATTTTTTTTGTTGTGTTGTTGAGAGGTGATGCCTTTTGTAATGGACCGTGCAAAACTTGATCGTGTTTCTTGCTGTTTGTTGGATGCAGGAGGATGTGAGATACGGATCTGTGTGATGCTTCTCTTTGGTTTCCCTGTACGATGTTGGTTTTGGGTACATGCAAAAAGTCAGAATGGATTTATTTTTCTCTCGACTGCTAGCTTAAGGGAGAGCTCACCATAATGACAGACTGCTTTGTGGAAAGGGGATGCTGACCTGTACCCAGTGTGGTACTTCAGGCAGAGAAAGGGCAGGGTTCCCAAAGTGGCCTTTGTGTGTACACCTGCAATACTTACCAGGGGTAAAGAGGGGAGAATTTCAGCATCCAGCAGGAGTTTCCCTGGCTTCCCCTATGGCCCCCATCAGGTCAGAGGCTCTGTCTGCCTGCATTTGCACAGCCTCAAGGTTCAGGTACAACAGTGGAGGATGGGGAGGGCTGTGGGCAACCCTGGATGTGCTGCACCGACTCTTCTGTTGAACAGGACATATGTCACTGAGCTGCATTGCTGGCACTGCTCTGTGCCAGGTGCTGCATTTTTTTTTTCCTTTGGCTGCTTAAACACTGTCAGCTGGTGCAGCATGATGATGAAAGGCACAATGAGTACAGAATGCAGGAGAGCCCTGCTGTCCCAGAGGGTCAGGCTTGAACACACAGATGCAGGAATTGACCTCAGCATCACCCAGACACCAAAGGCTTCTTCACAGCCTGGCCTGGTTTTGGAGGCACCTGCAGATAGAGTTTCTCTCCCCTCTTTGCCCTTCCCAACTTACAGATGTTTTGGGTACAAGCAGGGATCTCAAAAGGGGAAAACGCATGAATGTATTTTGGGAACATGTTTTATGTATTATGTATTTATGAAAGGTAGAATTTTTTTTAATATATAAATATATATACAGATATCACAGTGTGATCCTTGTGCTTATTAAATGAGCCCTATCTGAACCTCTTGTTTCCAGAGCAAAATAAAACACGGTGGGAGAGGGAAGGGGGAAGTTATCCTGATGTTGTGGCATTGATGAGGGATGGATTTCAGGAAGTAGTAACAGCTCACTCCCATGTAGGTGTACAGATAACTTAGAACAAAATATTTGAGAGTATGTTTCCTGGTCCCATATGAAGTATTATGTTGCTATAAAAGGCCTGGAAATGTGATGGGTATTGCAGTGATGCTTGTGTGTGTGTGTTTCCATCAGCCTAACAGAGTCCATCCAACTGGTGGGACAGCAGGTGACACTGAGATCCTGAGGGTGTGTGTCATACCCGCAGTGACCCTGTACAGCCACACGACGTTTCCCAGACCCATGCTACGTAAATGAGGGCAAAGTCCTTTGTAGGCTGTCGTTTGCTGAAGGGATGATTCATGCTGTTCAAGAATACAAACAAGCAGCAGTTGGTATTGAGGAAATGCCACAGGGAGGTAAAACAAATAATGGGAGCACGCACAGGGCTCCGAGCAGGAAAAGCCACACACTATTTGTTGTAGGCAACAACCTGGGCAGTCAATGAGCCATTCTTCCCAAGCAAAGAGTTTGCAAACTTCTTGGAGGTTTTAAAACAGCAGCAAATAAAGCTGTGCATGCAGTTCAGAGATGGATTTGAAGGGCTTCCTGCCCTGGTTTGTCCCAGAGTGCACAGGGGGTCCAGGGAAGTCCTATACCTCCTGGTACCGCAAAGGGTTCTGTCAGTGGGAGCAGGAAATAGATACATAGAATAAACTTTTTAACGGGGTGATGGTGGAGAACCCACCTGATTGATGTGGGGTTTTTGTTTGTTTCAGCAGAAGAAAGCAAGCTCTGGGTGCCGCTAGATGGCAATGGAGACAGCAGCACTGAGGAGTTGGCTTCAGCATCGACGGCGCTATCTGCATCTCTGTGCTGGAACAGCAAACATTGGCTGCTCCAGGGAACAGATCAGTGCACTGGATTCCAGGTTGGCACCACCAAAATTGTAGATATATTTTAAAAGATCCGAATAATGTCCAAATTGAACTTTCTGGCATCTAGAAGAGGAAATCAGAGGTATATCCAGGGAAAACAAATATCATTTGTAATCAGGAAGAAATGCAACACATGGGGGTCCAAACAGAGTGGCTGAATTATCTTTATGGCTGTTGATTAATTTGTATTCGTAGCCTCCCCTTCCCAGGCAGGGATGGAGAGCAGTGAAGCATCAATCAAAAGGCAGTTTCTTTCTTGATATTTTCCCCACATGATTTTCTTCTTCCCCCAGATGTGATCATTATTGGTCCAAGCCTTTCAGCTCACTTTACGATGAAGACAGGCAAAAATTGCCTGTAAAAATCCTAAGGCTCAGTATGGGGTCCTGTGCTACATCCCAAGTCTGAGAAGATCCAAAGGAGAAAAATGTGCTGACATTTCCTTCAGCCAAAATCATTGCATTTGGAACAGAATGCCAATAAATAAATAAACAAAAGCAGTCTCTTCCTCAACTGTACACCTGGCTTAGGTGTACTTAGGAGTACAAAATCTGCTCTGAGCAGAGCGAAGTTTTGAAAACCTGTGAAAGCACAGATAAAGCTTTCCACCTCAGAAGAAGAATTAAATACCATGAGCTGTCTCAGACCTTGAGGTATTATAGATAAAATCTTCCAGCCATATAAGCAAGAGTGAAAAACACATTCAGGAGGAAGACTAACCTACCTGCATCATTGCATGCCTCCATTCCTAAGGATGGAAGCAAGTTGGTGACTTTTTGCTGCTGGTGAGTACTGAACAGATCCTCACCTGATGTGGATCACTGTGATTGTTCTGCATTGTTTAGAGCAGACATGGTACAGCAATGGGAATTTGGAGTGTTCCAATGATCTGTAAGAGAAGTTGGAGTTGGCCAGCTCTGCATGCGAGTGCTCTGCAACATGGCTCAGTGTGCCCTGGGGATGTGGATCTGCCCAGGAACATGGGAAATTCAGGGTAATATTTTTGTTTGCTTGGGGAGGAAAAAAAGAAAAGAAAAAAAGTCAATAAGGCAGATCTTGATACATGCACTGAAAAGAGTGTATTTGTGCTGTCATCTTTGCTGTAGAGTCCCTGACCTTCTGTGGTCTCACAGCTAATGGCTATTAACTTAGTTCACTGAGCAACGAGTCTGCGGCAACTGAAGTATGGGCTGTGGGTGCTCTGTGGTTGCACAATGTGCTGAAAGCAGCAGGCAGCCTTTTTGCATGGCCAACTGATAGCTGTCATTACCTGGAACAGCAAAGCATGACACCAAAGCACTCACACGCCTTGCAAAAGATCGATGGCGCAGTTAAGCTTGTGCCTTTTTACATAGGTTTGGGTCAACTGGGGGCTTCTGGATACCTCCAGCTCCCCCTGCAGCCATTCAGTAAAGAAAGCCAACCTGGGGCTTGATGATGGTTGATTAATCTTTATTTAACCACATATTAAAACATTGTTTCCCTTTTATTTATGTATTTATTTATTTTTAAAATGATAATCCACAATTCCCTACCAGCAGCTGTTGAGGTCATTTGGATTTGTGCAATCCTTTTAACACCGTGCTTGGATCTGCTCTGAGACTTCTCCCTTGCTAAAAGAGTGCAGCAGATTTCCTTCATTTCTTCTCTCCTCTGGGGAGCCAGGCACTGAGCATGTGCTACCTGCCTTTGTGTGAATCAGATAACAGGGAGGAAAGCTGATGAGGGCTCAGGGCATTTTATCAGTGTTTTTCAGGAATCCCAGGCTTTGTAGGTCACTGTTATTCTGGACTTGTGAGTGTTTCTGGCGTCTTATCTGCTTCTTGTCTCGCTCTGAATCAAACGATGCTCCTCTCTTAGAGATAAGCGTCCTCTCTTTTTCATAGCCCTTTTATTATCACTGTCTTGGAGTTCTCAGTAGCTCTGCCTGGGGATCCTACTAACGTTCAATGAGCAAGACATCCTCCCCGAGATGTACCTAACTAATGGAACAAAGCCCCAGGATGCTGGGGGTGTCCTCACTGCAGGAACAACCTCCTCCAGCCCTGGGGGTGCCCAGGGAAACCTCTCCCCATGGAGCATCCCGGGGCCAGATGGGTGGTGCTCCTTGGGATGGCTGCAAGGGGAAAAAAGCATCTGCGCTCATGTTTTGCTAATCTAATTAGGCAAGAAAACATCATTAATGCTCTGCGTGTCTAATTGATTAACATTCCCACTAAGCATGGGGTTGTTCTCATTAGCAGGGCTTCGTATCTGTGAATGCTTCTTTGCCTGAAGATACAAATATGCTGTGTTATCTAGAAGGCACATCTCATCTCTGTCTTTATGAAATGCTTGGCATTTTTACGTGGCTTTTAGTGGCAAAGAGATATGAGAAGAGCCATGAGCATGGAGCAAGAAAAGGTTCTTGGAAAGTGAGGGTTTGCTGCTTTTTGTGTATCATTAGTAGTAAAATGAAGCAAGATTTTCCTCCTGCCCCCTAGCAATCATAAGGATTTTCCCTTCTCTGTGGCAAAACAATCTGAATCTTTGAAGATGTTCCATGGAAATAAACAGGAGGCATTACTTTTGGAGCAGCCTTGTTGAATTTTGTTTCTGTTTCATTGGGGCCATGGTCTCACGGGCTTCCAGGTGTCCCATAGGTGTTCTGTCACGTCTTCCAGCCCTTTGGGGGATGTTTCAGATACCATGTGGCAGATGGGGACCAAAGTAATGCATGGTGTAGTTCAGGCACATGAATCCTTCCCCCAGTGTCAGCCTCTTCTGGGAATTTCACACTGCAGAAATACACTTTTCCTACCCCTGGCACTGGAGCTTCACTTTTTGTTGTACGTTGCAAGAAACATGAGTGGGAATGTGCATGCGCACACATGGAAGAAGAATGAAAGTTGCAAATGGAAGATCAAGTCATGAATTAAAGCTAATGGAAATGTAATTACTGTAGAAACCAACTGAGAGCATGCAAATGCTAAAATGGATTAAGCAGGAAGCGCTCACGGAGCGTTACCACATTTGCTTCTGTAACATCCTGTTTATATAGACAAATCTGAACACAATACGTAGTGTGAAATGAGCAAAACTTTGCACACATCCCCCACACTGACTGATCTGGGTCAGGGTCTCTTAACGTGCCAGATGTAACTGAAACTCCTAAACAGCTGTAGAAGAAGTGAAAATACATCCTCTCCTACCTGCAACCAATTGAATGTTATAATTGAAAGCAAGCGATTAATAAGACACCAGAGAGCAATCACTCACTTTAACCTTTTCTCTGTGCTCTGGTCTGACAGCAATAGCATTATGAGCTCTCCCTGCCTTCCTCTGCACTCCAGAACTCCCCATCTGTGAAGGGTGGCTTTTCTCTACAGAGATAAAGACCTGAAATTTGGGTGGTGCATTTGCTGGCATCTCTTTGGGTAAATGCATTTCACGACGCTGCCCTTAGCCCTGTTTTAACACAGCCATTGGCAATGGGAAGCCTAAAACCATCCGGAAGCTCTCCCCCTGGGTAAATGGGTGTTTAAAAGCTAGGTGATGGCAGTGAATGGGCTCAGAGTAGGCATCACCCAAACTCTGGAAAAGATCGAAGTGAGATCAAAGCTAAATTTTGTCTCAATGTAACACGGGGGCTAAGCATATTAAGTTAAAACTCTCGGCACTCACACCCATTTCTGGTGCCATCTATACTGCAGCACTTGCAGGAACGTCCCCGGGACTGACAAGTAGTACTTGTCTTAGAAAGGCAGTGTGAGAGAGATGCAGTTAATGCAAGGCATTCCTCAAGGCCAGTAACACCTGTTTGGAAAATGGGCTTCATTTTAGTGGCTTGGGTTTTTTAAGCACTATCCCAACAGAAAAAGCTGCCAGATGACATGGTGAATCCAGTTGCTGGGATAGGAAAGACACTGTCACATTTTTGCTCCTTCACACCCTTAAATTCCTATTGATCGTCATTGTTCATCATCTGCTCTTCTCCTATATCAGTCCCCTTGGGTGGGTAAAACTTCCTCCCACTGTGTCCTCCCTATTCAGAGAATCACAGAATCGTGGGATGGGTTGGGTTGGAAGAGACCTTAAATATCACCCAGTTCCAACCCCCTGCCAATTATTCATTGGCTCTTCTAAGCCATGATCAGACTATGGTCTAGAAAGAATAAAGAAAGGCAGAAGAATACATACATTTAGAGGATCTCTTAACTGCAGAGAACTGAGCTGATTCCCCACGTCCCATTCCCTTTGTCCTCCTGGTTCCTTCTGTCCCCCTGCTGCCATCACACCCTGCTCTGCCAAGGCTTCCCTGGAGGACCATGTGCAGTGTTAGGAGCTGTGTTCTCACCTGCTGATTTGAGTAATATCATCCCTGTAATTACAAGGGGAAAAGAACACAAGAAAGAAAAGAAATCCCAGAGTGTGCAGGGATCATGATGAGGCTTGTGTGTGATTTCTCATTGCTTTCTTTTACCCGATCAGTGGTAAATAGAAACACACGTACACAAATTCTCATGGTCTGGTATTTTTCAAACTGTACTCTTCACAGACAGAATACTAAAAGCATCATCATTTGATGCTATAAGTGGCAGAAAACTATTTGACATTTTTCATTGTGAATATCAAGATTGTTTTCTTGCTGCTGCATATCCCCCAGGATATATTATGCTTGGTTATCTCTGCTCAACACGTTTCACAGGGGAACGTGTTATAAGAGAGGCAAGATTGACAAAAATAAAAATTCACTTGAATGCAGAAAGCAAATCCATTTCTTGTTTGGCAGGCGCTGGCAAGTGATACTTAAACAGCTCCTCGTGCTTATCACACACACGGCACTTCAATTGAGGAAAGGGCTGCCTTGCAGGCTGGAGGAGGAGCTGCACATCGCCCGACTGATCCCGTCGGCTCTGAAGTTATGCTGGGTGAGAGGGAAGGAAAACCTGAGCCAAGAGGCCCTGCACCCTGCTCACCCAGCACTGCCGGGTACATTGCACCGAGTGAACCACGGGAACACAGCAAGCTCCATTAGGAGGTCTCCCCGTGAGATATTAATTATTATTTAGACTCAATACCAGACAGCAAAATTTAATCAGTCACCGTTGTGAAATGGCAGTGCGGGAACACTAGCGAGCAGCAGCGAATCACCAGAGGCGTTATGAAGCTGGCCCCGTGGTTTTAACTCCTCGTTTTGCCACATTTGTTGACACTCTGGTTTTGTTTCTGCTTTACTTCCCCCTCTCCTTGCTGGTCGCTGTGCTGCGGGCTGGGGCACTGCACTTGGGATCTTGTGAGTGGTGGCACGTGGGGAGGAGAGAAGAAATGGAGGCATTTTGCTGAAGGATACATGGGCCGTGCTCTGTGTGCACCCACAGAGCCAGCTCTTGGGAACATGTAAAATGTAAGGACTGTTCCTAGTCTGTACTCTTTCAGATTGTGCCAGTTAATGCTGGCAGCAGAATTTGGCTGCCTGCTAACCTGTTTTCAAGGCTTCTTTGGCGTGTCAGTAACTCTGCTGTGTTTGAGATCATCTGTCACAGCTCCTCAGTCGTTTTCCTTTGCCTCGCTCCTGCTGTCATGGGTGAGCGAGAGAGTCCTTTAGAGTGAAATGCCGATTAATTACCCTCGTTGCTGAGAGATGCTGAATTTCATGCATTCTGAAGGTGATCTTTTGATTAAAGTCTGAGGCACCCAAAGAGGATTATCGCATCCAAGATGTCAGCTCTGATGGGGGAGCACAGCAGATGTACAGGCATGGAATAAGCAGAAGATCACCACTAAGCTGGCAGCAGGGAGCACGGAGGGTGTGCAGGGAGGGAGGCGTGGGACCTGCCCCACAGCAGGGGAAATCATGAGCCAGAGGCAGCTTCTGGATCCCCTATGGGGCTCGTGGGGGTTGCTATTGCTTGGGAAAATTTGTACTTTCTGTTGTGACCAGCAAAGGCGATGCTCAGAGAACCACTTTTGAACTTTGTTGCTATTAATGCAAATGGAAGCAATCACTTGTGCTGCAGGGTCTCATCTGAATCACCAGCAAGAAGAAAAGGGAAAATGTTCTAGTAATTGCTTTTACTGGCTTGTGGCTATTGACACTACTCTGAGAGGCAATATGCAGTGTCTGAGAGCTCTGTGATCCTCTACCTGAGCCCTCTCTTCTGTTTGGTTAAAATTGGACGTACTCCTTTCTCATTACCCCAATCACCTGGGCAGGCAGTAGAGCCATAGACTTTTTAATACCTGTTGGTGACTATCATAACGGAAGTCCCAAGCCCTTCTGAAGTCTGCAGTTTTCAATTGTCTTTTCAGAATGGTTGGACTCATTAATTCCTCCCAGGACTTGGGAGAGGCTCCTTGCACAAAAGGCTGCTTCTCAGTATCTATGCCAAACTGCATCACATCTCTGCGTTATAAGGAGAAGGAGAGGGGAACACCTCCCCCCCCCCCACCCTCCCGACTCTGAAGGGAAATGCATTGGCTTATACCCTCCCTATTCTCACTAACACCATAATCTGATGGAATTAGGAGAGATGGCCCAAAACCCAGGAAAGCAGAATGTTTTCCCCAAAATCCATAGGTCCCCTGAGCTCATACTGCCAGCTCCAGCTTCGCTGAGGATTGTGTGTGAGAACTGATGCTCCCACAGCCGAGCAGATGTGGAGGAGTGGTGCCATATGTTTTAATGGGTTACAGTTCCCGCGGGGTTACTGCAGTCATTCTCCTGTGGACAACAGCCCTCATTAGGAAAGACAACACAGAGGCTGAGGCAAAGCGTGTGTCCTGGCAAGGGATGAGTTTGCATTTGTAACCAGAGGTGTGTAAGGTCCCTGTGACTGCCTGGAAGAGGTGCCAGGGTTTCCTCAGCACCCTAGCCCCTCTTTCTTTCTCTATTTGCACTTGGAGGGGCTCCATCCCACAGCTTCATCTGCTTGGCTTCCTTCTCTGAGCGCTGCGCTGTGCTTGCTCCTTCACACGCAGCCTTCTGCTCTGCTTGCTGCTAATTGGGCACTACGGCTGCACTCCCAGCCACCTGGTGCCTCTGTGAAAAAAATCAGTAAACCTCAAACTACTTTCATTTCATTTCCAGGGATACAAATTGACAAGATTTTCACTTGTAAGATCTTGAATATGCAGGAAAATTAGAGACCCTGTATCAAACACTGACCCCAGAAGAGAGGGGGAGGCATCAGGTGCCTGATACTAAATTAAATCTGATCCCCAAGGAAAGGAATTCCTGCTTTAACAATCCTATGTCTTGTACCATTACTTTCATGCGCTCTGTGTCCTCTCCCATGATCTGTATCATGTCCTTAAGCTCTCACTTGGGTTTGCACTGAATAGATGAAGTCATACCTACCACTGCAGGATGGGTTCAGAACCAAACAGGGGAAATATTTTGTGAATATTTCATCACTTTCTAACTGAGGTCAAATGGAGGAATCGTGAAAAGTCACAACATGTGCTCCATCAAGCAGGAGGTGATAGAAAACATGAGTGCAAAGCTCTGCTGGTGGATGGGCTTCTTGTGTTGTCTGGTACCAAGATGTGTTTAAAAGCCTGCAGGAGCTGCCATTAACGCAAGGATGGAGTTCCAGCATTGTCGTGGTCCTCTTCTCCATTTCATGAGCATCTTCACAGTGTAAGATGGTAGCTTATTGAAATCTGGAAACTAATGAATAGAGTATAATAAACCTAAATGATATTAATTCTTAGCCACATTACACACACACATGATCCCTGCCTAGCCTTATGCAAGCAATGTGGAGAAAGCTGATGTGTACAGTTTAATTAGGCTTGATCTTCTGGTTGTCAAAGAAATAGAAATTTGCCATGCCATAAATCATCCAATTCTTTCTTTTTTATCCTGCTTTGTATTTTCATTTGCTATTAACTGAGTTTTAAACTCTGATTCCAATGTAATGTGCTTCCTAAGTAGCATTAGAGCTGAATCTAAACCAAACATTATCTGATTAAATCTTGACCCAAATGAGTTTGCCTACTTTCTGTGCTTCTAAATACATATTTACCATATGTTGCCTCATATGCTGCTTTTCTTTTTTACTGATGCTTTTGTCCAAATGTTACAGTAATCATATGTTGCTTTTAGTCACGAGTAAAACAAAGTTTCACGTTTGTAACCACTTTTGCAGAGCTGAAAATTAAATAGCAATAAAGTTCTGGGCATACTGACCAAGAATAATGCTGTCACAGCTCCCTATCTCCAGAAATGGAGGACGAAGCCATGGTGGATGTACTCGTTCCCCTAAGCCTTGTTGAACATACCTGAGCGCACAGCACAGTGGGACCCCCTTTTACAGAGCAATGTCACAGAAGGGTTAAATTCATCTAAATCTTGTTTTGGATGAAAAGCAGTCTGTGGCTCCAAACAGCCCCTGCTTTCCTGCACCATCTCCAGCTGATGCACTCCTCCTGCACATGGTGAGTGTTCAGATGGGCCAAGTCCCTGTGCTGGGTGCTGGTGCTGCTACTATGACACAGAGACCATTAGCAGTGGGGGCTGTTGGAGATGCAGAAATGCTGAAAACCAAGTGCAAACATACCTTTGCTTTTGTGGAGTTATTGTGCATGTGTGCCCCAGGCTTCCAGCTCCTGCCCCTGGACCTTCATCTCCTTTCAGGATGCCCTGGTGGGCAGCTCTCAACACCACAAGCCTTTTAGCAGCTGCTGTGCCTCCAGCCCTGCCTTGGTCACACTTGATTTCCTCAAATAAAACAACACAGAAATGTGTCGGGTTGAAGCAGAGGCTTTGGCTGGATAGAAATAGCCTGGCTGGTTCTGGGCTCCTCATCTCCTATCTTGAAGAAGGAAGATACAGCTCACCTGCTGGGAAAGGCAGAGTACTCCCATCACTGCTTCACTGCAGGTTGTACTCCCTGTCCTCTCCATGTAGATTCTCATCATCACACAGCAAATGCAGCCCCTGCTTCAGAAGCTGGCTGTCATCTTTTCTCAATGCACAGGAGCTGATTCCCAGTCCTGAGAGGCAGTTGAGATGGCAGCACAGCCAGGACAGATCCTGGAGCAGAGCTGGACAGGACCCACATGCCAGGCTGTGTTTCCAGCACTGCCTGACCCCACCACTTCCAGCCCGTGGGCTAACACATCCCAGAGGCTCTCTCAGCCACCTGCAGAAGCAAAAAGTTGACCCCACATGTCCCGGGCTCTGGATCTGGCTCTGCCTGTCAGTCAGGTCCCAGAAAGGGGAGGAATGAGGTGTACTGCAGGTATTTGGCAAGCCGTTCTCCTCTGCTCACTCAGTCATTCTCTCTGTTCTCCCGTTCAAGGCTGGTTACATGTTATCTTCATGTTAGCTTCAAATAAGTGTCAGTCGGCAGCAAAGCAAGAGATTTTGTGAGCCTGGGGGTATTTCTACAGATATACGAATAGGAGAAGAGAGGCACCATCTGCTGTGCAGATTCCTTTTCCCTTCCTACCAATTGTTTCTGTCCTTGTAGCATGGACAGTCCAATGAGTCTGCCATGCTGTTGTTCATCGGCTTTATAAAAAAGACCTAATAATATCAGCTGCATCTAAGCAGGTGGGGGCATCGAAATATCCACATCTCCCTAAGGTGTTTGCAGTAAGGTGTTTGCAGTGAGCTGATGATCTGGAGGTGATATTATTCTTCCCAACTTTGTGGTCACATATCTGAGATGCATGAAGGGAGAGTTTATTTCAGTGAATTGATGTTTCAGTCATCATTGGGAAGGCAGTGAGAAGAAACAAACAGGCACAAACCACACAGAAGGGCATGTTGTCAAATGGAAGAGAAGAATTTTGGATTCCCATCTCTGTTTTACTTTGCACCGGATCTGTGCATCCATACCTGAAGGTTCTATCTCCTCACTTCAAGGCTGTAACTCCTATCTGAAGACTTTCAGGCTGTTTTCTTCATTCAAAAACAGAGCAATTCTTTACAAATCCAAGGATTTGCTCCAGTCATCATTCCCTTCCTTGGACCTGAGTCTCCTCTTCTTTGTTCCAACTTCCAGAACAAATGTGAGAAGATTGTATGGATTCCATTTCCAGTCTGCTGCTTAAGATTGCTTTGCTTTTTTAGGTTGGATGCAAAACTTACTAAGCTGTGCATGTATGCATAATAGCCAATATGTTCATCAACTTCAATCAAATTTGACAGTACATGCTAGAATTCTGAGTGGGAGGGAGGTGGTGGATAAGTCAGTCCCCAGCTAACACCTGCAAAGTGCCAAGCTGTGATCCAGGATGGGTTCTGCTTCACAAACACAGCGTTGACCAAAGACTTGAGCAAAACGTTACACCTGTCAGTGGCTCTGACATCACAGCCTTTTCCAGCAACTCCTTTTTCATCTTTATTTTGATTTGTTATTCTACCACAGGCACAAAATTTGCTATGGAAACTAAATAGGGCTAATGTTCCTAAGACGCAGATACCACCACTTCGACACATTTGTGTACCATAGGGGCATCACTACATCTTCCTTTATGTGTTTACGTATGAACATAAATTCAAGCTTAATATTTAGCCCAATAGGTTCATAGATTTTATTTTCAGAATTCTCCCATCTGTGAGAGTAACATCAATAAAGGTAAATTGTTGATGATAAATATTCACACTCAATCCCTGTCTCCCAGCACTCTCTATGCTCAAACTTGTTGCTCTTCCTTGAGCTCCTCTTTCCCCCCCTCCCCCAACCCCCCCCCCCACACACACTTTCTAGCAAATTATTGTTTTAGGTGAAGTATTTTCTAGTTCAAACCAATTTCTGGAATTATTCAAGCATTTCATTGGTAATTACAGCAATGTACTTCAGAAAAATTTAATTCCTAAACCATGAAGCTGTCTTGGAGGTTCTGGGAACAGACAGAGATCACCTCAGCACACGTAGAGCTGGACCCCCAAAACAAAACCTGTGTGTTATCATGTGTGGGGCTGCAGCTCCATAGTCGTGCCCGGTGGACCCAGTGTTTCTGTTGGCTGATCTGACCATGGCTCCACTGAACAGACCTGCAAAAGAGTATCTCAAGGGAGAGAGTTCCTGCCTGAAGAGCGGACATTGCTGTATTTAATTTAGATGTTTAACATTTAACATCCTGCTCAGAATAGATAATTAATGTAAGGAGTTATATCTTCTTGCTGTAGGAAAAAAAATCCTCAATGGGCAGAATTGGGAAGAGAAAGTTTAGGCTCTGCCTTCTCTCGTGGACCAAAATTCATTTATGCTGCCCATATTGTATGACGTATAGTATTTACAGATATTGTGCACATCATATTTTCAGCCTGTTGAAATAAGGCTAACTTCACGTACAAGAGGACTTAATTATACCTTCAAAATAACAAGGCAGTGCAGTGCAGGCAGGATGTCCTGCCTGGATCAGCTGCAGTTAGGGAGGCTGTGACCAGAGAATGGGCACAGAGACAGGTAATTATGCACCTTATTGCACTGCTGGGGCTGAGCCCAATTCTAACAGCAATATTACAGTGGTAATAGCAAGTTACCTGGAGTTTTATTGTAAACTGAGCTGCTACATCTACTTTATTCCAGTGCAAGAACATTTCTTTGCATTTGATCACATAACATTTGCTTCACTCATCCACGCCAGTGTAGTGATAACATTCGGGGATGATGGTTGCTGTTTGAGCCTCGTGTAAGTAATCATGAAATTACTCCATTCAAGCCTAATTTACCAAACACTGCAATGCTGCCAGCAGACCCAGGAGCTGCTGAAACCAGAAGACCGTAAGGAACGTTATGCTTGAGGTGTTTGCTGGCCATACCGAGCTCAAAGCCAAAACCAAGTGTGAAGATCTGCTGCTATTCTCTAGGTTACACCCCTCCCCACCCACCCCCATCTCACCCCCCCCCCCAAAAAAAAAAAGCCAACAAACAAACAAACAAACAACAACAACAACAAAACAACACATAAACACAAGCTGGAATAATTAGCTCAAGATAGCAAGATACATATATATTGAGTCACACAAAGGGCATTGATTTTGGCCCTGCTGTTCTCCACTTGATTTAGTTGATGACATGGGAAGGCTGAAATGTGTTGGTGATGCGATGTGAATCCAGCCTGTTGGTTAGCTCCCAGAGTTAGCTGAGAGGTGGCAAAAATCAGAAATACCTGTTTTCTGGAGTGAGTCTGGGTGGTCAGGGAGGCAGGATGGGGCTCGCCCAGCTGCCAGTCTGTGAGATATCAAAGAAAAGATACCCAGTAAAGCACAGTTTCTGTCTACCTTCCACAAAAAGTCAATAGAGAAACTTAACCTTCTTTGTGCTGGGTTTTATGTAACACCTTTCAAGAACAACAGCAAAGCTTGTGATTTCCTGTAGGGAAAATCAAATACGCTTAAAGGGGAGTTCTGATATTATTGGCTCATTCTGGGCTTTGTCTGTGAGATCCAATGAGAATGATGGTGATTATTGCCATCATTTGTAGATCCCCTTCAGCACAATCTAATGATGATCAATACATGATGATCAAGTTGTTTGGACAACTGTAGCTGTGCTGGTGAGGCCAGATTAACCCTTCCACCAGGATAGAGGGACAAGGAGCTGCAGTAGGTCTGGATCTGCTCCTGCTTTCTCTTAGTGAAGTCTCTCCCAGACAGGGCAGCCATGGATGTGATGAGGAACCACCTGACCCTGCAGGGACGTCCTCACTTTGGGGGAATGTCCTCCTGATCCATCTGGAGCTGCTTAAAGCAAGGGGGACTCACATCTTGTAGGGAAACTTTGTCTTGCATGATCCAGAACCACTGGACTCAGATCTCCTCTGTGGGTCTGAGAAAGCAGTGACCCAGGAATCCAGGAGCACTTTTGTCTCCAACTTGTCCTTGTAGCCAGCAGGCACATCCAGCATGGCCCTCTGATGTGGGAACAGGTGAAGCCATGTCTGTGAGGATGTCAAAGGGCTGGAAGAGACATATCCACCAGCAGCTGCTGTTTGCCATGGAGCAGAGCAGAGCAGCTCCCTGTCAGACAGGAGAAGAACAGGGTTGGCTCTGCTAAATAAGCAGTCCCTGGAGGAGCTGTAATAGTCGGCTATCACACAGTGAGGCTGGTGGGAGGGTGGGCAGGACTCAACAGTGAAGAGTGATTCACTGAATAACCACTTTACAGGAGAATTTGCAGCACTAACCACAAGTTCTCAGTTGCTAATGCCTCTGAAGGGTTAAATGAAGACTGAAAACAACTTCATTTTTGAGTCTTCTGCAAGCATAGCGTTTGCAAGGAAGTCAGCAATTAGCAGAAGCAGAATCTATAGAGAAGTTTTCCTTCAATTTCTCTAATAGACTTTTAGCACCAGAAGAAACTCAGCCCTTCAGTAAGTGAGCAAAAGATCATTGCACTTCTTCCCCATTAGGAGCATCACTTTCTCCCAAATCCTCCCTTATTAAATTCAGAAGCCACAGAGCAGGAAAAGGATTCATCCCTGAAGCAAAAAGTGACTGCTTGGATTCCTCATCTTCAACTCTATTCTTCAAGCACTCCTTGAGGTTGCGAAAGACAAGATAAAGACGCGAGCTGCCACTGCAGAGGCTAAAGCAGAGTTATGTGCTAAATATCCTCTATTCATTCTCATCATGGGCAGCAGGAGAAGTTCTGTGACAGAACCCCTGCAGCTGGGTTAGTGAGGGTGGGATTCACACATTTGCTGCCTTTATCTACCAGAAAAATATCTGGTCCCAACTGGTTTGTGTTAAATATGCAAACATCATCCCTTTTAGATGTTGAAGTAAGAATGCTTTGGATAAAAATGTTTCTTTCTACGCTACTTGGAGATCAGAGACATGTCATGCAGTTAACTCAATATCTATAAATGCCCTTTTATTCCAGTACCTCTAATATATTGCAATAGGATGTGTATTTTATTTCTCATGTCTGCCCTTTATCAAGTATATTCTCTAACCGACCCATTTCTTATTCTATCTGGTGTATCAGGCTCATCATAAGAAGTGTTTGCATTCATATCAAAGAAAGCAGATAACCTGAGGGCACTGATGTATTTCTAAGTTCCTTGGAGGGGATCCTGGAAAGTGAAGATCTCCATCATGGTATGGATAGGAGCAAATGGCACTGTGTTCTTCTGGATTCTAAAACACATGCAAGCAAAACTGGAGACAGATTCTGCCACACCGAGTTCAGAGTGGCTTTTGGTTTTTAGTTCTTGGTTTGTGCAGATTCTGTTCCTCTTTGTTGCTGGCTGGCTGAGGAGCACTTATCCATGCCTTAGGGTTAAGCCATTCCTCTTTTGCATGTAGCTCTAGGAAAAGCAAAGGCTGTGACTGTCTCCCTGCACCACTGCCCTATACAACATCTGTGCTGAGCTGACTGGTGGCTGCAGAATTTGTTGAAGGATTAGCTGAAGAATCAGAGCAAATTCTGAAGAATCAAACCATTTCAAGAAACCTTTCTGTTAATTGAACTCTGTTCCACTGTCTGCCGGTTCATCTCACAGCTACTTTAGTGGCAGTTATCTTCATTATTACTTCTATGTTTACCACGTAGTGAAATATGACTTTCCTTCATGAAATGGTCATTACTGAGCAAAAAGGACTCCATCTAATTTTTCTAACCTATTTCTCATCCCCTGTCATTAGTTTGGCTCTGCTGATGTTCAGCAATTTCTTGTATGAATGCACCCTTCCACCCAAATCATTTTCTAGACGTTTTCCTCCAGCACTCAGCCCTGGATTCAAAGCTGGGTGTGCAGCTTTTGCTATTTTGAGCACTGCCAGAGAGTCTTGTACTGCACTGAAAGAGAACTGATTTTGGTTTCAGCATCTTTAGATGCTGTGAAATCTGAGCAAGAAACAAGCTGTTATTTTAAATGCTCTTTGCGCCAGAGAAGGGGTCCTTACTTCGACATGAGAGGCAGATTTTCTTCTTTTAAAGGTTATTCAAGAAGAACCTGAGAAAAACCTTGTGCTGCATTTTCTTTGCAGCGTTGCTAGGGTCTGCCAGGTGAGAAACCTTCCTTCACCTCTCAGCTCCAACATCACTAGAACAATTCTAGGAAAGATGCCATAGAATCACCCGTTTGTCTTTGCATTCGGATTTGACCAGATATTGGCGGTGCAGGCAGAGCAAACAACAGGAGAGGGAACCCTCAAGATACAAAAAGGAGAACGTGCTGCAAGAGAAGACGTTGTTTCTCGCACGGTGCAAAACCTGTTTGGAAATGTTTGCCCTTGGAGTCAGAACAGTTTGTTTGTGATTTATGAGAAGGTTTAAAAAAATAGCTGTAGTCCAGAGAGCTCCTGTGCTCAGTAAGCATCTCACCAAATCAACCAAAGGTTTATTTCATGTAAGTTGTCTTTTTTTTTTCCAAACTTCTCCTGTACCTGCAGTTCCCTGAACAGCTGTGATCAGATTTTCTAAAACTCTCAGGCAATGAATGCAGCTCCAGTTAAGCCCCAGTATCACATTGAAAGGCGCTGAATGAGCTCCCTGTCTAACTCAGGCCGAGCTGATTAGCCTTCCTGGCCATTTGTTTGCTGTTTTTCTCTTTTCAGCTTCCTGCCTGCCTCGTCTGGCTGTTCTCCTTCAGTTTAGTTTAGAGCAGTTACAGGGCTGCTCTGTGTTATGGTTTGGGGTGAAATCCCCCCAGGAAGTCTGCAGAGAATTGTTCCCGACAGTCTGCTGGCCTGTAGGTATGGGAATAAACCCTTCCCTTCAGGCTCACACTCACCAGCAGAGCAGCGGGTCCTGATCCTTCAGCAGTGTTACAGGTGGAGCAGCAGGACAGAAATGGGACTTATGTACACCCAGGTACTGCACAATGGCATTGCCTGTAATGGCAGGGATGGAACTCAGGGAGCAATGCCCTCTGCATCCTCTCATCCCTGGTAACAACCAGGAGGGACCATTCCACCCTTTGTGGAGGGTGCAGACCTCCTCTGCATGTCACATCCTCTTTGCATCCTCTTCTTGTGCAGTGAGAGGGACGTCAGCACTGGCTCCATCACTCTGCCAAAGAAATGGGAGGATGTGGGCTCTTAGAAGAAAAATAGCAGGAACAAGGCAGATTGCACAGTACAAACAAAACATACTCACAGCAGGTCACAGTGTGCTTTGGAAGGCAAAAACTGCCAGATTTTCATGTCTGCTGAAGTGGCACAGAGTGACTCAAAGCCACTGTAGGGTGTCCCAGGAAAATTCCTACTGGGAACGGCTCTGGGGACAGCCCCTCACAACACACTGCTGAGCGGAGCTGTTGGAAGCTCCAGGGCTGGGAAGGCAGATGGCAGCCCTGCGAGGCATAGGGCGGCCCACCTGCACTGCTCTAACCTAACTCTAGCCCTAACCCTGCCCCTAATCCTAACCCTAATTCTAAACCGAACCCTAATCCTAACCCTAACCCTAACTCTAATTCTAACCATAACTCAACCCAGAGCCGGGCTGAAGCCTCAGGGGCTGCAGCAAACGCAAACTCTCCCCTTGGATTCCTCTGTCTCATTTCATTGTATTTCTTCCTGGTTTTAAACAGGATTTTCAAAGGGAAACTGTATGGCAGTGCACAAGCACAATTCATTGTGTGTTGGACATTCATATTGTATGTGAAAACAAGGTGTGTTGCCATAAGGAATCTGATTTGGGCTTGTTGCAGTCACAACTCAGGGGATCCAAAATCTGCTTTTATCTCTGAACTGAAGCAGCTGGTATCTTCTGTGTGTGTCCAGTTAACACATCTGGCTCTGTCTGAGATAAATATTGCAATGCCAATAGGCCAAAAAATCTGCTAGCTTTAAAGGAATTTTTGCTAAAGTAAAAGGATGAATCTGAACACTCAGCACACAGAAGAGAAGACTTGTACGAAGAATCTGGACACCTCATTTCCCAGCTGTCTGTTCCCAGAGATTGATCCTTCTTCAGGGAAATTCTCTTACCAACATCATCGCACGTATCCCAGTGTGCTCTGTTTTCCACTTTTCTATTGTCTTTTAAATCTGCCCAGGGACACAACGCTGGGGTGCGTGATCATTGCTCTGTGCTGGGTATGGCCCCTCTGCTTTGCCAATGCACGCACCAATGTGCTCACACTGAGAAGTCTCAGCAGTTTCCTTTGCTATGAAAATCAGAGGCAATAAATATCCCATGTATCAACAGTTTTGATTTAAAACACTCTCCTGAAATCACTTCATACAAATACAGTAAATAACGTGCAGCAGTTGGGAATTCTTTATTGCTTATCCCAACTAGCAATACTTCATTTTGCAATACATTGAGTAATGCAGTGCTTGTAAGTAACGATGCAGTCAATATTATAGTCAACAAAGCTGACGTGCCCACATTTCTACCACTCCTTTCTTCCTCTCTTTCTTGAACAAATCTTCCTTGTACTCCCCAGGACTGTATCTTACTAACCCACTTTAGACACCCCTGACTTTTAGGGATGTTTGAAGGGAGCACCTGTCCCAGTGATTTCAACGGGATCTGAGTCTATAGGTTTGAACCAGGAATCTTCTCTAACAGATATATAGGGTGGGGAACTGTGACCTCAGCAAAAGGAAAAGGTTGATGCTGTCGTTTAACATCTGCTTCTTGCAGAGATTTTTCTTTGCTGCTTTCCGTGTCCTTCAGGAAAATCCCACCTGGAGAAATCAGACTGCAATAGGGTTAACATGAAAAATTCCTAGTGGTCCCAGCTGCAACGGGAAAAGCAAAGAAGAAAAACACTTGGGTCAACATAAAAGGGAGTGAGGCAACCCGGGGGCCTTGTATCCTGGTCACTGTGGGACCCTCAGCTCACAGTCCAGGAAGTTTTAATAGGCAAGGTCTTTAGGTGATATTTTCCTGCAAGATTTTAAGTAAATGCCTTGCTGTAACATTTGAGATCAGGAGCCTGTTGGTTTCCATGATTCTTTTCTGTTCTAAGCCACAGACACACACATACAAAATATATTAAAACGAGCCCAGCTTAGCTAAAAGGTCGGCTAGTTCAGAAACAAACAGCAGGGATTTAGGCTGGAAGCTTTAGCTCACAAGGAGAGAAGGGTGCACCTCCTGCTCTGCTTTTTCTTGAAGGAGGGTATGGATTACATCCCTGCAGGGAGCAGAAGTGAAAGCAAGACATGGTTTGGCATTCATTTCAATACCCCACACAAGGAGGGGGACTGCACGTATCCTTCAGGTGTTGCACAAGTAATGGGGACACTAATAGTGTGTTGGGAGATGTTCTCTGCTGGCTGGTATCTTTGCTTGGCACTACAGCTCTGCCCATTCCAAGGGAAGGGTTTTCAGGGCTCAGGTCTGCACCACTGGTAGGTATCCAGCTCTGTAAAAGTGAGGTGAGGACAGAAGGTAGAGCAAAACCTTCCTATAAAGATATGAGAGAGGCTGACCCTTTTCCAGCTGACGACATGCTAAGGCTTCCTTTTATTTTCTTCTTCACAAGGTGACCCGTGCTTCTGCATGGGGAATGTCAAGGCTGCGTGTCAACAGGCAGATTCTGGGAAGGCAGCACACTCAGGCTCAGCTAGGATAAATTGGTGGTAAATTTACCAGCACTGGTGTACATCGGAGAGCCACGTCGTGATTTCACATCTAGTCATGCACTCATGCTCTCTGATGACTCTGCAAGAGGTGCAAGCTAGCTAGTTGGGCTGATAGAAGAGCACTGAGTCCACATCCTTGCTATTTAGCCTCATCTGCTAGGAAGAGCTGAAAAAGAGTTACCCTTCCAATGGGATTTTATGAAAGCGGAGATTTGGCAGTTGACACAAACTGCACCAGCCTGATGAAGTGCTGATTGTAAATCAACAGCTACATTGATTCCAGGTAGCTGATATTTCAGAGTGTAATTAGAATTCTCTTTTAGCTGCATCTCTGGGTATTCTCTGCCAGCATTTGGCACAGAGGGAAAGTGGAGGAGTTGGTACCTGGAGCACTTGGGAACAGCTGCTGGGACAGAGTGAGGAGATGTAATATCTTCCTTGTCAGCAGCCATGCCCGCATTGCCTGTGCGCAGAAACACCAGGCAACAGAATCCAAAACAGAGCATTTCTAGAGACAGCTATTGATATAAACGTGCACATACACACTGTAAAATTAGACCAGCTGATGGGTATCTAGTTTATGGGGATAGCAATTGCTTTCCACAAGGCCGAAATGAAGTTACAGGGCCAGGAAGGGACAATAACTCTTTGTTATGGACAAGGATCCCGAAGGAACTCTTTCACTGCCTCAGGGAGGAGTGCTTTAGTGCAGGAGCATGGCTTTGGGCTTGGATCACAGGACCAAAAGCTACTGCAAATGGAGGGCTAAGGAATAGCAACACTGGGAACCTGGGAAAAGAGCACAGCTCCCACTGCAGCTGTACTTCAGACAGCAGCACAAGGACATGGAACAGGGGGTGAGAGCAGCTGGGGACCGCAGCCCTGACAAACTCCTCTATGCTGACAGAGACCTCATAGCAAAAACTTGTAGATAAAAGGAACACTGGTGCTAAGAGATTATTAGTCATTCTTTAAACCAGTGTAGGATGAACGCTAGACAACATTTCTCTCCATGTTTATATGACTACATAAGACTAAATAAATGCGATTTTGGTCAGCTTTCTGTGGTGATGCTGTTAGCTGGATTTAAGAGAAATTTGGGGGAATGTTGGTCGTTGGTGGCTGGCTGTGTAAAGTCCACTGCATGCAGAGATTATTTGATTGACTGCAGGATTAGATGTCTTCTTGTATCAAATAGATAAGTGGTGTGCAAGGCATCAGCGCACTCAGAGCCCACCAGTGTTTGGAAACACAACATCTGTCAGCAAATAAATTCAGACAAGTTATGGTTGCCTTCACCAAATCAGTGGATGGGAAATCCCTGGATGGGATTTCCTAGATCTCTGTGCAATAGTAAAGAGCTTTATCATAAAGACAATCGAGTAAACAGCTCACTGAGGTTTTACAAGGCAGCATCCAGCTCAGCACCCCGAGCCTGAGAAAGTAACCATCAATAACCCCTATCCTGGGAAGCCCTTTGCTGTGGGGGATCCCTTTATCACCCTCAGCATCACTGCGGCATCTTCACACCCCCTGCAACAGAGCAGCTCAGAGAGGACCACTCATCTCCAAATTGGAGGATGTGGAGCTAAGGGAAAAATGACATATGGGGATCAAAGCAAAGCAGCTCGCTGCTGATGTTGCTGAGCTGTAGGGCTGAGAAGTTTCAGGACAGAGGTAGTTATTATTATGTGTTTTAAATTCATTTTAAATGCATTCCTCCTAGAAGTATCAGAGTGTGTGGGATGGTCACAGGGCACAGGAATGTCCAAGGGTGCGCTGCTGCCGTCTTTCATGACCGGGGGATAGAGCTGGGGGGGTAAATAGGTCTAGAGCACTTTCCCAGTCCCCTGCCAGCCCTCACCTTACAGCTCTGCCTCTGTGGCTGACTTTGCATGGGATGGAGAAGGGGGGCTCCAACGGGAGGAGGAGGGCCCAGTACCCGGGGCTCCGTAGCCTCCTCTTCCCAGCCCAGCCTCTCCCCCGCATCTGCTCCAGTTCGGGCGCCGGGCTGGGGCTGCCGAAGCCGCGTGGCGGCGGGGCTCGGGCAGGGGGAGCCGAGCGGAGGGGCCGTCCCCGGTGCCGGGGGAAGGCAGTTCGGGGGGCGGCGGTGCTGCGTGTGCAGGCGCGGCTGTGCGAGGCGGGCGGCGGTGTGCGTGTGTGTGTGTGTGTGTGTGTGCGTGTGCGTGCGTGTGCAGGGAAGCGCCTGCCGTGACCGGGCACATCTGGGCGCCGGGAAGCTGCAGGGAGGAGATTCCAAAGCTGCGGGCTGCACACGGAGCGGCGAGGCTGCTCCGGCGTGTGTGTCTGTGTGTCACACACTCACACACGCACAGCAGCCCGGCAGCGGCAGGCGCCTCCTCCCCGCCGCATTAAAACGAGCCAAGTTTCCTCGCTGGGGGCAGCGGTACGTCGGGGCGGGCGGCGGCTCCGACCTGCAGCCCCGGCGGGGCGGCCCGGCCACGGGATGCACCCCAACGCCACGGCCCCGGCCGTGCCCGGCGGCTCCCAGCATCTCCACCCCAACGCCTCCAACCGCTCCGACTTGCTCTCCAAAGGACCCGACGAGGAGGATCTGGACGTCAACACCGATATCTACTCCAAAGTCATGGTGACCGTCATCTACCTGGCTCTCTTTTTGGTGGGCACCGTGGGGAACTCCATCACGGCGTACACGCTGGTGCGCAAGAAGTCACTGCAGAACCTGCAGAGCACCGTGCATTACCACCTGGCCAGCCTCGCCTTCTCCGACCTCCTCATCTTCCTCCTCTGCATGCCCATCGAGCTCTACAACTTCATCTGGGTCCATCACCCCTGGGCTTTCGGGGGAGCTGTCTGCAAGGGCTATTACTTCCTCCGGGACGCCTGCACCTATGCCACAGCACTGAACATCGCCAGCCTCAGCGTGGAGCGCTACATGGCCATCTGCCACCCCTTCAAAGCCAAGAGCATCATGTCCCGCAGCCGCACCAAGAAGTTCATCAGCTGCATCTGGATTGCTTCCTTCCTCCTCGCCATTCCCATGATCTTCACCATGGGGGAGATTTATGCTAAGGATCAGGATCCGGATTCCATCATCTGCACCACCATCGTGGACACCTCTACGCTGAAGACGGTCATCCAGGTGAGGACCCCGAGCAGCCGGGGCCGGGCAGCTACCTCCTTCCCCGAGCTGGAAAAGCCCAAACTTTGTCGAGAGAAGGACAGAGTGGGTCAGGGAGATAAAGCTGGGGAGCCGGCTTTGGGAAGCAGGGGAGCGGAGCAACCCCGACGGGATGGAATGGGCCAGAGTGAGGGTGGGCGGTGGGGTTTGATGGGTGGGGGGATGTCAGCTGTGTTTGCTGTGCCCCATACAGCTCCTGCCCCCAGCACCGGGCTGAGCACCCGGGTGAACCCCGCAGTGGGATAAGCCTGGTCCCGGGAGGTGGCAACCCCAAAGAGCAGCTGTCCCTGCTGCCCACACACAGCCTGCCCCGTCCCAGAGCGGGGCCCTCTGTCCTGCACCCCTGGGATTTGCATGCAGAGATCCTCAGCCTTTCTTTACATCCCGTTCCCTTTGGCTGGAAAGGGATCAGCAGCATCAGGGCAAATAAATCCATCTTTCTGCTCTCCTCCCCCTCCCAGCTTCTTGGGATGACCCACAGCCCATTTCATCTGTGAAGTAGCAGACTGATCTCAGAAAGTTTTGGGCAGCATAGGCAGTCGACAGGAACAGCAGCTGCAAAGCTAGTGGCTGCTATTTTGGCTGTTTGGGGAAAACCATAGCTGGTTTAGCTAGTGGCCCCCTCCCCGACTTCAGAAAGGCTTTGCAGGTCTCCATGCACTGCTTAATCTAACACTCCCATGAGTGGAAAGGATTTCAGCATCACCACTCACAGCACTCTGAGGGGTTGAGGCATTTGTTCACTGGAGCATTAGGCTTGAAAAATGTAAGAGAAGTGGAAGGAAAGGCAGAAAGAGCCTCCAATCTCCATAGCTCCTTTGCCTCCAGGCTTACGTGTGATAGCTTCTCAATCTTCTCTTTGAAACATGAATTTCAGGTGGGTCTAATCCGTAGCCAATTAGGGTTTAAAAATGCAAGTGTAATAAAGCCTTCAAAATGTTCCTGCAGGTAAAGAACTTAAATGGAAACAGAATGATTTCTCCCACTAAAAAAGTGGGCGAGGATACAGACGGGAGTAAGCCCAGAGCCTGAAGGTGTTACTGGATGTCTCTGAGTTTCCCACTGTGCTGCTGCCCCAGTGACCAAAATCCAGCCCCCACAGAAGCACTGAATTCCCCCTGAATTTTGTCTTCACACCTAACTTTCAGATCATGGAGGCTGTTTCCCCTGTAGCTTTGTAGCTTTTCTTAGAGGCAACCCAGTGTGCTTAACCCAAATTCTCTATTCTCTAAGGAGGCGTGAGCCATCTGATTTAAGAACAATGTGGCTGGAATGCATTATTTCCACTTATCTTCCTTTAAGGATTAAACCCATGCTTTGTGTTAACATGATAGGTCTGAGGAGGGCAGATTATTTCCTAGCCATGTCTACAGAGATTGAACGATTCTCAACATATTTTACAGTCTTGCTGTTATTCAGGATCTACCTTATCCTGTTACCCGAGTAAAAGACAGGCAGACATTAATGCATTGTGTATGAAGTTTGCCTGTGGCCTCTTCCTTACATTTTTTATCATCATTTCACTTGTGAACGTACTGAAAGTAAAAGGAAGGAGGCAGCTGTGGGGGAGGTGGGGGAGCAGCGTACCTTTCCTTCTTGGGGACCTGGCTACAAATGTAGATTTACTAAGATAGGAACTAATTTCATGGCTTGGGGCTCATTCCTCAGCATCCAACAAGAAGCAGGGCCCTGGGTCGGTGAGGGCTGCAGAGTGAGTAAGCAGAGCGGCTGCAAGTCAGGTTTGAAGTGCATTAAGGGAAAGCATTGCACAGCGTGTGATCGAGCATTCTCACGTTGTAAGCTGTGCAGGGGTTTAAAAAAAAAAACCACCAAAAAACCAACGAATAACGGAAGACCTGTGAAGGAAAGGGCAATGGTAATGCGGGAGAGTGATGCGCAGAGGTCCCACGGTTCAGAAATCCGGAGCCCTTGTGTTCTGCAGAGGGCTGAGGCTGCTTCAGAGCAGGTCTCTACATCTCTTTCGTTCATTTTCTGCTTTTAAATTAATCAGAGCAATGATACATTTGCTCGAGCTGGCGAATCTCTCGTATTAAATCACTCAACATATTTCACTCTTCCTGTTTGGCCAATTGCCTGAAGTAAATTGGGATTTTTAAAATCCTTTTTTTTTTTTTTTTTTTAATTTTTTGAATCCATCGGTTCTCCAAGAGGTTTTATTTGGTGACTAATTGCAAGCCAGGCCCTAAGCAGAACAAATGTAACCATTTATAGACTCAGAGCCCAGCTCTCACACTGCGGAGCCCAGGAGGATGCCCCTCCCTGGGTTGGAGCCACCCCAGGGCGAGCGTTGGGTGTTCTCATTGAAGGCTCTTTCCAACAAAGTTCCTCACTCTTTGCTTGGAGTCTTTAAGTTCTGATGGACATTCCCAAAGGGATCTGCACTGTGTGCACAGCCAGGTTTCCTTACAAAAAGAGAATAAGAGTTAACCCTTCAAACAACACGCCGCACACTCAATTTCTGCTCGTATTACTTAATGTGTACCACTCGATCTGTGCAACTCTAAGGAGTAATTACTGGCATTCCTCTAGTAATTACAGACTGCTCAGTGCAGCACACTGCTAAGCAGGCAGAGCAACACATGAGTGCTCTGCGGGGTGTCACCCATCAGCACCACGGGGCGCTGAGCATCCCTCCTTGTGCCATCACAGTGTGAGCTCCGTGCGACCTCTGGCATTTAATTCCTTCCAGCAGTACTGCTTCCCAGCTTTGTTTATCAGCAGCCTTGCAGCTGCTGAAGTCAGGCTGGTTTATTATGTTCACCTCAGTGCCAAGCTTGCCTGTTCCTTCTGTCTGTTAGGGGCATCTGGTTTGGATGCTGGCATTGTTTTGGGATCTGGTCGTAGGAATAAGTCCATTATAGTACATCATTTAGGTCTAGTTAACACTTTAACTGGCACACATCCTCTAACACACACTGCAGCCAATTTTATGGTGTGTTTTTTTTCCCCCATACAAATTAAGCACCTCTCAAAGCCATTTCCATACAAGTAAATTAATGTTTTCATGCCACTTCAGCTGGAGGAGGTTATAACAGCTGCTTGTTGTGGCACCACCAGATAAAAGAGCTGTGAGGCAGAGCGACATGTGGGCTCTGCTCCCCTGCAGGTCAGCACTCTTGCTTTTGGCTGCTCGTGGTTTTGCTCTCAAAACAGGAGACCGCTCAGTGACTGCCCCGCATCCATCAGCATGCACTGTCCATCCTGTTCCAAAAAGATCTAAATTTTACTGTCTGGGTGGCAGTGCAAATACTGTTTTCCTTCAGTGCCACGGTGTGGCATAACCTGGGCTTGGTGGCCTTGCTGCAGAACATCCCCCAGGCTCTGACTGGGCCACCTGCAGCCTTTTGGTCTCAATAGGTTGGTTCACATTACCCCTTTCCAAACCCTTGCTGTTTGTGTGTCTGTGTAGGGAGTCTGATACACGTTGGTGGTTTATTGATACGGACAGCTGGTGTGAACCCATTCATTGAAACACATGGCAGCAGGCCCCTGAGCTTCCATAAACCATCTCTGCTCCACAGGCTCCAGGCTGATTACTTGCTAGGGGATCTTCTTGGGAAGCACACTGGGAGCTGTGTATCTCTCACTGGTTTGGGTGGACTTTTTCCATGCGGTTCTGCTGTGCATCATCCCACTCTTGTGTGGCTGCAGCTCTCCCACCCTGCAGGTCCATTATTTGTTGTTTTATGAAGTCTGCTCATGGTAGAGTAAATAACACTGCACATGAAACAACAGGTACTGGTACTCTGCTTTCTTTCCTCTTGCATTGAAGTAATGTGCTGAAGGGCTTCAGATCTGATGGGATAGGAAGGAGGGAGCAGACACTGCAGCTGAGGATGGAGGAGCTCTTTCCTGTGTGCAAGATCCCTCACACAAAGCAGCTGGCCTGAATGCTTCCCTGGCCCTAAGCACGCTTCCAAGTTCATCTATTCAACCCCCATTTATCCAAGGGGCCCAGCATCCCATGCACGGTGTTGTAAGCACTCCCTTACACCTCCTGCAACGAGGACATGTGGCAGGATGCCTGGCAGGTCCATGAGGCCCTGCAAATAAACCTGGCAAGTGTCTCTCCATAGCACATGAAAAACAGCAATGAGTAAAACCAAAGGGCTGAATTCTCTCCATATTTGCTTGCATGTCGTATCCAGGATTAGTCGATGGCTTCAGTTCAGGAATTCTGCGTTTATACTAATGTTGGCTAGAGGAACTGAGGCTGGTCTCTTTTCCTTAAGTCACAGCCAAATTCCTGCTATGGCTTTTAGTAGCAGGGCTGTTTTCAGTCACTTACATGGTGATAATCCTACCCCTGGAGCCTGGCTGATAAACTGTTTTGGATAGATAGAGACACAGGGTCTCTGCCCACCAGGGGATCCCACTCAGCAGCAGCACGGGTCAGCTCCTTTGTGGCAAGACTGTGTCCGATGCAAGGTTTTAAAAGCCTGCCTCTTTCCACAGACTGCACAGGTGTCCGTGGGACTTTAATCCAGCAAACTCAGCCCACCCAGTCCCAGGCCATTTACACATGGTCCATCGTACAGCTGGATCTGACTTGAGCAAGCTCCTGCGTTTGTTGCTTTACGTAACTGCTTGGCCTGCTGTGTTCTGCCAGTTCTTACATAATTTCTTCTCCTTCCCCCCCCCCCCCCCCCCCCCAGTTGATTTTAATTCACTTGATATTTTTTCCCTCCCCAACCCCCTTCTCAAGATGTCAGCTGGAGGGAATCAAAAGTGAGTAAATGTGGCCAATCAATTCAGCTCTTATGTTTTCCTCTTAACATCACCTTGTAAAAGCAGAAGAGATGAAGGTATTCCAGTGGCTCCTCTTCCCAGAGGAAAAAAAAATGCAGTTGCCTTTAATCTCCTTCCAGATCATTTAAAGCAGCTATTTAATAGTCTTCTCCCTGCTTTCCCCTCCTTCCCCTTAAAGGCTTTTTCTATCACTTCCTTTCAGCATCTACTGAAGATGTGCAGATGGCATTTGTGCTTCCTGTGTCCTGCCCAGCACATGATGGCTGCATCCAGGGGCGGGGGCTCTGGACACCAATGGTGTCACCATCCCATTTCTCAGCTGTGAAAGGGGTGGGTGCCATTGTCAGGAGAGGACTGCAGCTGAGCAAAGTGTCCAGAGAGGCCGGGGGCATTGTGGCCATTGAGCCCTAAAGCAGCCATTGTTAGATGCCAACGCAGCAACCCCTGGTCCTAGCATCCCTCTCTTCATTTCAGAAACCAGGTGAAGCTTTGTTATTACACTCCCAATCTACCTGGTTGTTCTCCAGCACAGAGCACTCATGCCATGTGAAGCTGGATGTGCTTCCAATGCCTGCACTCCCTTATCTCCATTGCCCACATCCCTCTCATCATTCAGACTGGTGTGGCAGAGAAAAGCACATTATAAACTTTGAGCTTATAATGGGGACCAGCCGTTTTTCTACCTTCATACACGTGTGACCACCCTGTGGTCTCCTGTCTAGTGTGACCTTGGCTGCTGGCCCCTGTCACCCTCTGCAACGACACATCTGAGCAGAAGGTTTCACAAAGAGCTGCCCTTCCCCAAGTGATGCATTTGGCAAATTTAATAACATCAGCCCACACGCTTTGCCTCCTGTGGGTGCCATTTCTTCAAACTAATTTCAAGGCATCATAGGTGTGGGATTAGAAAAAAAAAAAAAAAGCTGACAATAAATCAGTTGAGCTGATGAGTTATTCAAGAAATAAGTGCCAGGGGTTGGTTTCAAATAAATAGGTGGTGGTGATGGAGTACCAGCCCTCTCTGGGAGGCAGAAATTGCTGAGCCACCAGTTCATCCCCAGTATTTCTCTGCATTCAAAGTGTCAGCTGTTGAATTTCCTATGGGAGGGAGGGCAACAGCAGCGAGACATGTTTGCATCCTGTGCTCAGTCCCTCTGAGTGCACTGTGTGTGCATCGGCCTCCTCCATTCTGGGCTGCCACAAAGCTGTCCCTCCTGCTCCTATGGGACAGAGGATGCTGTGGGACAGGGCTGGACACGGCTGTGTTGTGTGTAGGCTCTGTTTGCTTCCTCCCTCCTGTGGCTTTCCCACTTCAACATTCATCAGTGCAGTACATGTGCTGCTGGGCACAGCCCCATGGCAGCTCATCTCTACCAGGGAAATGAAATAGCAGCGAGCAATGTTCTTTTTAACCAAACTCTTGTTTGAGAAAGAACGATAACTTTCTTTGAAGCTTTTAATTTCTCAGGGGCTGGAGATGACTGTCAGCTGAAGGCAGGCGATGAGATTTTCTAGTTAAAATTTTTTAAAAATAACTTTTCATGAAGTCTTCCATGTCTGAACGGGAGGGAAGAAAAACAGCTCTTCTCTGCAAAGTGCTCACAAATGGAACCTGAAGGCAGCTCTGTGTTGTGAAGCCACACACGGTGAAGGGCCCTTTGGATCTCAGTTATTCGGGGCTGTCAGAGCGGCTGCTGGGCTGGGGCAGTGCCCTGGGGGCAGCAGTACCACCCCCCCGCCCTCACCCCATACTCTTCACCCACAGTTTGCAGCCAGCCTGCAGGTTTGCATCTCCCCAGATACCGCACCCTGTGCTGTAAATCTCCCTTTATAAAGTTGTCTCTTTGCCAAGTGGATTTCTAAATATATAGAAGAGGAACATGCAGCCTAGACAGAGCTGGGGATGTAATCTGATTTCAGCAACGTGTTCCCTTCTCTTTGCAAATACCCTCTGGTACTTCCTGCCAACTACTACTCCCTCTAGATAATAAAGAATAAATTTAAGGCTGCCGCTGTTAGAGCCAACTTGTGCTTCTGAAGCAAACCTATTATCTTGCTCCTGGAGATTGGTTCCTCCTTCAGGGAGCATTTCTATTGCAGGAGCTGCTTTAAAAGGAAGGAGATGAGGACACTGGAACTCTGAGCCTTCACTGTAGTCACTTGGAGCAACTCGACTACATTGGTTCCCTTCCCACCACAGGCCGGGTGCCCTGAGCAATGCTCACCTGCTGGGCTCGCTTCTGCTGCTCATCCCTCAACCATCTCACTGCCTTCCTCCTTCAGCCTTGAGGATCAGGGTCTGCTCTCCCAACTCATCTTCCCCAAGCAGATCTCTGCAGCACAGAACTGCTTCACAGCAGCCGGGAGCACTTTGATGCAGGGTGCCATTGAGCTCAGCAGAGCCCTGGTTTTGATCAGGGCTCCAAGCAGCTAATTAATGGGGTTGTTGCGATGCCACATCCCAGTCACTGCAACACAATCAAAAGCAATGCAGGTCTGCAGAGCTGAACCACGTGGATGTGGTCTCAGTCGGTGGTAGGGCTGTAGCACCTTGCTCTCCCAGAGAATGGGTTTTGTAAGCCCACAAGTATCTGAGTATGCTCAATACCAATTTAATATTAATTTGCTTTTCACTCCTCTTCTGTGTTTTTTTCCAAACCTTCTCATTAAAATGCAACACACACAGCCACCGGGAAAGTTTAGCTCGTTGCTTGCATCATTCTATTGATTCCTTCTTGCATTTTATCCTCAAGAGGACAATTTATACATTTAATTTACTCGTTTCATTCAAAAGAGAAACTCACAGAAATGTCCCTCCCCACAGCCCACACTTTATTCCTTTCATCACAGTCAGTTATGGTCTTATGACACTGTCACACTTCCTCATCCTCCAGTTCTGAGTATGTGATAATGCACTGCAGGAGGAAGGGTTCACACCAATGCAGAGATATAATGCAGTCACCAACCCACGGTGCTGCCTGAAGAAAGGGAAGATCCCTTGAAAGGGGACAAAGTTCTACAGAAGTGTTGTTGGGACCCAACAGTGCCGCTGTGCAAAAGGAGGTGCATGCATTGCCTCGTGGCCACGAGTCCACTGTCAGAGAATGGGGAAAGCAGAAGGCCTGAGGGTGGTGTTTCTGTAACAGGTTGGTCGGCAATAAGCTTGCATGCTCTGAAAGCTGCTCAGGGGCTTAGGGATGGATTAGCAGCAGCAGCCACGAGGGCACCAGGACGTGGCACAGCGCTGTGCCAATGTCTGCCCTGACCCCGGAGCTCTGCAGGGAGCACCTCCGTGTCCCAGGTCTGAATCCCACACTGCTGCCTAAATTCTCCCCTGGGCCTCAGCCCTGCCACCTGGCTCTGCTGGGCTGACACCGCAGTGCCCATGAAGGGGTTAAGAGTCCCCAGAATGAGTTTTGCGGAGCACTGAGGGCAGAACTTGCTGCTGCCATTTCCTCCAGCACTGAATCTGTGTTCTTTGTTGTAAACAGAGCTCACACCAGAGTCTGCACTCAGCAGTGGGACAGTATTTGACTTAACTGTGGCCTTTAATTTATTTATAACTGCATATCCAGCAGTTGGTATCATATTTAATGCAAACAACATTCAAGTGAAATCCCCACTGAGAGGCACATTATGAAGATTAACAGCCTGGCTTTTCTGTTGCTCCGATTAATACAGTGCTGATTTGTGCCTGGTACTCTATAGACAAGTTCTAGGGAGAGCAGAATGAGGGAACCTGAGCTTAAAGCTGCTGTTCTGCAAAATCAGTGCCTGGCACCCTGCACTCATCTCGACAGCCAGAGGAAAGGGCCCAGAGCATAAAGACCTCTGGGAAACACTGACATCCAGGAAAGGAGGAGAAAAATAGGGCTGGGACCTGCAAGGCACAGTGCCAGGAAAGCAGGTGGGCATTGCACAGAGTTGCAGCGGGGGAATGTTAGGTTTTGCAGCCCTCAGCCAGGGGACAGCCCCACAGCCTCACCACCCCAGCTGCCCCTAGAAAGGTAAAGGTGAACCCCACCGACCACTCTGCACGCCATCTGCGTGGGTTGTATTTCTTTTAATTGCACAGCCTGCTTCCATTTTAAACAAGCTGTCAGGAAAATTAATTTCGCCAAGCTTAAGATGACATTGAACATGTTCTCGTGCCCTGCAATTATCTGGAGCTGTTTTATTCCTTTATGTATTCATGTGATGAATTTGTCAGGTGTAATGCTGTAGGCTCTTTAGGAACTTTATTAATAGGTTTTTGTCTGCTCTTCTGTCTGAGTCCTTATGTCTCCTTCCCACCCTTTGTAATCAGATTACTCCTGCTCCCAAATTCTTGTCCCATTCTCCTGTGCATGTGCAGGTGTCAAAGAGGAGAAATGTGGCCAAACCTCTGAGGGTTGCCAGGGCAGGGATCTGTTCTGCTTTGCTTTCTGCTGTGGATCACGCTTGTGCTCCAGCTCTGCAGAGAAGCTGCTGTGGGCTCCGTGGTGCTGAATAATGCAAAGGGGCTCTTGAGGGTGTTGTCTCTGGTCTCATCTCTTCCAGCAAATAAGGTCTCCCCTCATCACTGCCTGTGTGCTCTCAGCTCCTCTGGAATGGGTTGGAAAGATGTCTTTCCCAGGGGATGGCTGCGTCACAAAAAGACCACGCAGGAGGTCTTCCACTTCCACGAGTGCTTCCCTTCTCTTCTTCCTTCCTCCCCTTTTATCAGTGGAGACTTCTCAGGAAAGATCATTCAAATTCAGGGATGTTACAGCAGGAAAAAAAAGCTGCCTTCTGCCTTCATTACTCTGAAACAATTCTGGTTGGGAAAGGGAAAATTACCAGGCACACTCTAGAGGTTTTCTCATGTCCTATATTGCTGTGTAAAATTCCATCCCTTAAGCATTAGCCAGGCAAAAAATTGCTTTGGGGGCTCTCAGGGGCTGCCCCCCGCGCTGCCGAGGTCTGCTCCTGCTGTCACACAGTGTTATGGGATGGGACAGCAGCAGCCCCCCTTGCTGTGGGGCAGGGGGCAGCGCCTGGAGGGACAGGCCTGTTTTGCTATGCATGGGGATAACCCCGAGCAGTTGGGGGGCAGTTTGCTTTAAGGACACACAGATCGATCTGGAGAGATGATTTTGCCTCATGCCCTGAGCTTACTGTGGATAAAGCATTGAAGCCCAGCTGCAGATTTGCCAGACACTAATTCCTTTTCAGCTGGGAATTGTCTTTGCTCTCTGGGAGGCTGATCTGCAGCTTCATGCCATGCAGTGAGGGCATATCTTGGTGTCTGCAGTAAGGTGTGCCTCTCTATTTCCCTCCTAAAAGTCTTTCCCTGAGTGTCACGTAGGAGCTGTTTGAGCTCCATGGGGTGCAGGGATGCTGTATATCCCCCTTTTCAGTGCAGGGGACTTGGTCTAGATGACTTTTAAAGGTCCCTTCCAACTTGACCAATTCTACGATTCTGTGATTCCTTGATTCCATGCCCAGCCTTTGGCCAACTATTGCAGAATGCTCTGGGGAAACTCACCCTGATGTCAGAATGCAAGGCTTTGCAAGCACATTTGGCTGCATCACACAGAGCCATGACTCTACCTGCCAGTCCTTGCTCTGCAGGTGCAGCATCCCCTTATGAAGCTGTGCTGCCCTTCTGTTGAATGGAGCTGGGGCATTTCAGGTCAGCAGGAAAGCACTCAGGTGGAGAATGGGTTGTTCTGCCTGGCTGCCTCTGCTTATCAACAACACGGGGCTGGTGTGGTGGCCAGGCAAAGCTGGGTGTCTCCACGAGCCCACTGTTTCCACCATTGACCCCAAATGGAGCCAGTGTTGCACCACTTCACCTGTTGGCACAAATCAAGGAGCTGCACCTCAGGGAGATGGGAAGGAAATCCCTTTGCAGGGAGAAAGGCTCCTGGAAACTGCTGGCAGCAAACATCAAACCTTGGAAAGTGACTCTGCAGCACAGGACGGGGGTTGCTTCAATGGAGTTTTCATGCCTTACTCAGTATTCCTGTGAAGTTTTGTTGGAAAGAAGTGGTCTGGTAGCAAACAGGCTTTTGTGTCCAGTCACAAAAGAAGGGATTGTAAAGACTGCTGAAGAAAGCAGAGTAATTAGCCAGGGGAAGAAGAAATTCAGCTGAAAATACACGTGGCATTGTCATTAACAATTCTAACTGTGGATTGTCACAAATCTGGCTCCAGTATAGACTTAGAGATGGGAAAGAGGGGGGGACTCAGTGATGAAATGTGCATTGGTCACCCATAAAACTGCAGTTTGCTCCAGAATGTAACCACCAAATATTTCCGGTTCCTCCTGCTTACAGCATTCAGCAGACCTGGTGCTGTTCAAGCAGACCCCCCCCTCCAACTCCTCCAGCTTCTCCCAGCTGCCGGCCAAAGTCTTGTGTTTAAATTGCCCAGAGTTGAAGGAGACAAGTTTGCCTGGAGCACCAGCATCAATCCTGTGGCAAAGACGGACTGATAAAATAAACAGAGATTTCCCTGGTTTTAGTGCTGTTTGGATAACTTTGAAATGCTTATTATTCAAATAAACGAATCGCACAGCCTTTTCCCTTATTTTTGGCTCAAGAAGGAGTCAGTGAATTTCCTTTTTCAGAGCAGAACGTTTGTGCTTTTTTGCCATGATTGAAGGAGCAGCCTTGTAACCAAGCCCTTCACAGTGACACATTTTGTGTTGGCAGAGTGCTGTGTCTCCAGAGCCTCTGTGCACCATACAGCCCAGGCTGTGCCTCCCCAGAACCTGTGCGTGCAGCTGGAACAGCCCTGGGGAAAGGAACTGCAAGGAGCTGAGCCCTGCAGCACACCACTCTGTGCCCTGCAGTGATTTCAGGTGCAAGTTAGCATCAGGGCTAACAGGCAGCACTATCTTTTTTTTTTTCCCCATTTTAATGCAAGGCAGGTGATGCAGCAGGAAGGCAGGAGCGTGGGTCCCTGCCCAGAGAGCTCTCCTGGCTGCACTGCTAGGAAAGTCGTTTCCCAAAGCAGTTGTTCCTGGTTTATATCACTGTAAGTGAGAAGAGGCACAGAGCGGTGCATAAAGTGCCCTGGAAACTGCTGCTCAGCTCTCCCTTTAGGGCCTCATCCACCCAAGTAATTACATGTGGCTCAGGAAACTCAGGCTGCCTCAACAATATCATTGTCCTCTAACTTTTCTGTTTTCATTTACTTAAAGCATTAGTGGTCAGGAACTGGCACAGCTGCCTGGGAAGTGGTGGGGTCACCATCCCTGGAGGTGTTCAGGAACTGTGGGGATGTGGCACTGAGGGATGTGGGCAGTGGGCACAGTGGGGTGGGATGGGGTTGGACATGGGGATCTTAGAGCTCTTTTACAACCTTAAAGAATCCGTGATTCTGTGTCAATTTGCATTTTAAATAAGGAGATAAGGACGGAGCTGATTGGTAACTTGTTCACTGCATGGGTGAAGGTAAGCATGAATCACCACGTCACGCTCATGCTTTCTCTTAGCTTGTACATCTCTGGCATTAAACTGAAGGTAAAGGGGAGAAAAAGCCTGGGTGTGGGTGACACCTGGTTGGCTTCGTCCATTGGGTCTCCCAGAGGGATGGTGACATGCCCTGGACATTTTGAGGAACGAGGAAACTTTCATCCCCAGATAGTGCTCTGCTTTGGAACTTGGTGGCAAGTTGAGCACATGAAATGGGAGTGGTGGTACAATGGGGAGTGTGGCTGGGTTTGGGAGGCAGGGAGCTGCAAGCTGACTGTCCCAAACCTGCCCTGCTCCAGGTGTTTCCTCAGCCCTGAAGCATGTGCTTTGCAGGGGATGGTTGCAGGATATTTTTAGCACGCTTCAATTTAGTGCAGGTCGCAGAGAAATAGAGCATCAGTATGTGAAAGAGCTGTCATTCCACTTCCAGTCTAGCAGGAGTAACACATTGACTTATTTATGAGAGCAGTCAGCTCCCTTCTCTCTGTGCCTAAAAATCTGCTTTACCACTCCCAGCACAGAACAATAGTTTTACTGTCAACATTTACGCCTTCATAATAAAACCTTAAATCAGGCTAAGCAGGATTTGAGGGAAGTGGACATGTTCCCAGTTTCTTATATTTTTCACTCTTTCCAAAATGTTCCACTCTTTCACTGTCTAAGCCATCAGGGAACAAATCACTGTGCTGGCCAAAAGGAGGGAGAGGAAATTATTTTTCAAAGCATGAAGGCTGCTGGATAAACCAGTGGCTGCAACAGTTCCCAGTGTCTACACGAGCCTTCGGGTGCTCATGCAACCTGGTGTGGATGTTGCTCTACCTTCCATCTCAGAAGGAGGGCTGGCAGGAGGGCAACATCCCCCCTTCCCATCCATGCCCCATAGCTGCACTTTCTTGCAGGAGGAGAGGAGCCTGAGTGCACAGCAAACATCAAACTGTTCATTAAATCTCGAAAGACAACATCCCGATGCTTTGTGCCCAGTAGGAAAGGCTTAATCTGTTAGCTGGAAAATGCCCACATTGAGAACGACTAATCTTATACCTGGAGAATGAAGATATTTAATGCTCCCTGCAGCAGAAGAGCAGGTGGATGCCTCTCGGTGGCACACCACATAGAAAGAAGACATGAAGAGCTGCAGGGAAGCCAATGTAAAAGGCCATGAAGGCTTGCAACGACCACCTGCAATGTCCAGTGTTGTTCTGATGTCTGATGTGAATTTTTCTGCCTGAAGTGGAGATTTGGGGATTTATGTTTATGGGAATGCCAGATTGATCTCATGGATTAGATTTTGGTGGTGCACTGAATGATGCCTGCCACAAGTATGAACAGTCCTGAATGAGTTACTGAGGGTAATACAGATGGGGCTGATGGCCAGCAAGAAGGGCTTGGCCGGAACAACGGAGATCCTAAGCTGAAATGTCCTCGTGCTTCAATGATGTAATTATTTTCATGAAAAATGCCAGTTCTTATTAAACAGTTGTCTGTCATAATTGTCTCCAAATCTGTCATTACCAAGGAGTCAGCTGTCATTTGCAAAGATGTGCTTCTGGAAATGTCTCTGCCTAATTCCAATGAGGTGACCCAGCAGAGCATTGCTGCAGAGTGCAGAAATCACCCTGGGGTGCAGGGAAGGTAGAACGGCTCCATGCTGGTGCTCCCCAGATGCTGCTCTGGTATCTTGGGGCTGCAATAGCACAATCCTCAGTACTGCTCTTGCTCACTCCTTAGTGCTTGTCATAGGAAAGCTGGGGTCAAAGGCTGCAGGGATACCTCTGCTCCCAGTGGCCAGAGCCACAGCTTCTCCATCCTCTCTTTTCCACTGGAGATGTTCCTTCTCCACTTGGCAGAACAATGGGGTTGGTGGTTTCATAGTGAAATAGTTCACTTCCAAAGGAAAAATTGTGTTTGGGTCAAAATGAGAAAAAAAGAGGCGCGGGATTTATCAGGGATGAGATAAACAAAGCAGTTAGTTTGGGGTTGACCTACAGCACTCTGTGAACGTTTATTCACAGCACTGAGCTTGAGTTGAGGTGAAACGCTTTGTTTCCCTTTCTGCTTATAACCATCTTCTTTTTTAACTCAGGACAATTCTGAAATAAGACAGAAGGTCAGCATGTTTTTTTTGTGTGTTTTTTTTTTTTTTTTTAATTTAAGATGTTGAGAAGAAATATGTTAGCATTTCTGAAAGCAAATTGGCACAGTTCACCATCTCCCCCTTTTTCGTGGTCCATTCATCGCCTTACAACAGTGTGCAATATACCCTTAAATGCACAAAGCTTTTAAATTATACAAACAGATCTTTCTGGTTATATTTTTTTGCACAGCTTTTACAGTCTCGCTGCACGGAGTCAAAGCATTTCTGGTCTGGCTTCATCTGACACTGCGCCAGGTTCCACTTCTTTGAAGCATTTCAATTAATGCATAATAGATAAGTAAACAAAGGCGTAAATTGTCCCCTAGAAGTTAGGTGCTGTCTTCTTGGCATTCTCTCCTGATGCATTTTGTTTCAAGTATCTCTCCTCTAGCGTGCCCATGTTTTAGCCTGCTAAAGATCAGATGTTTTCCCTTGCCTGTGCCAGGTATACACCAGGGAGAGTATTTAATAAGCTTTCTAATAGGTTTTAAAGATAATAAACCACATAGCAATCAAATGGTGGTACCTCTCCCATTTTACATATGGTTCAGGCTTTTTTTTGTTGTTCCGAGGTTGTGCAGGGACTCTGCACCACTAAACACCAGCAATCCCCTTTTCCATCAGTGTGATCCCTGCCTCAGCAACAGCTGTGCAGCAGAGCAGAACTTGGCACGCTTCACAACCAGCTCCAGACAGGTCCCCTCCTGTGAAATGCTTTGACGCGCCATTTGGGTGGCATAACGCTGTCATTAGGGCTATGCTTTTCCAAATTAAGCAGTGCAGGATATAGAAGTTCAGATGAATGAGGGCTGTAAGTTCAAGAGAAGAGTTGGCAGTGCGGTTGGGGCTGGGGGAGGAAAGTTCCTATTCAACAAATAAAAAACAAATTCAAAAAATACTATTAAATAGAGCTGATTAGAGAGAAATGAAGATAACCAACAGCCAACGCAGTGAGGTGCAGATAATCAAGGAAGGCAGCTATAGAAGGCAGGAGAAACATGCCTTGGTGGGGAGCTGAGCAGGTGACCAGCTGCAATGCCTTCCATGTGCAAGCAAGGAGGAAGCAGCATGCCTGAAATATCCCCAAAGAAAAACATTCGCAGCTGTGATAAAGTAATGCTCAGCAAATTCCCTGGGCTGGCTGAGGTCTGGCTCTGCTTTGGCGATTGTCCTCCTTGCTGGTGATCACTCACATGTTGATTGTAAACAACTCCCAGCAGGGAGTTGAGTCTTGAAAACGTTTACTTTCTGTCTTAAAATCAAGTAATGCTTCCCTGAGCTGGAAATTTGATACAAGCCAAACAGAAGGGATGACTCATAGAAGTGTTTCCCATTGCCACAAGTTTTACCTGCAGAGCTTTATCTTTGCCAGCTCCATCTAAGCGCATCAAACGTTAAGGATGCAACATTCACATCTTTGGTTACACCTTTTTTTGAAGCCATGTGGACAGCAGGAGAGTACCAGAAGGGCAATGTGCTTTCACCCTTGTTCCTTTGCTCATGATACCCTTGGCTGAACCTTGCTTGGCTGTTACGCTACAGCTCATTACTTCATGAGATCAGACTTTGGTGCACAACAAGCACCCGCCTTCATCCTTGCATGCTCTGCTCCAACATCCCTGCTCCTCCATCAGCCCTTCAGTGCTAGTGGAACAATCAAAAACACAGATGTTTAATTCCCATGACTTGATCTCAGAGTGCACAACATAAGACGAAGAGTCACTCTTTCAAGCTTCCAGGAATTCATTTAAACAACAGATATTGCTAGCAGGCCAGTTCCTCCCTGCCTTGGTGAAGCAGCATGCTTCTTTTCCCAAAGTAAGTCTATAAATTGCTTTATTCATTTGTAATATCCATGTATTCAGTCTGCAGGCCTGGCATTTCAGCTCCCCTGTGCATATTTTTATTGCCTTTAGTCAAAGCAATATTACATGGGAGCTAGAATGAAGAATGGGAAGTCAGACTTCTCAGGTCAATTTACGACTTTATTTTAAACTTTTCTACAAAACAGAGAAATCCATTGTGAAAATGCTTGTGAAGAAGAGGTTTAGATTAGATCTCACTGTTTTCTGCTTCAGTTTATTAACTTGAATAACAGGAATAATAAAATCTTTCTTGTACCCAGAAGGGAATGGACAGTTTTGCTTAATGAACAGCAGAATGGTTGGGTCCCTAAAATGCTGAATAAATTCAACTTCTTTCCACCAATTCAGCACTATATAGGCTATTCTATTCTCTCCATGAAAATTCATCTCAGTACCCGAATACTGAGAGCTAATGAGAATTCTCTGCACTTAAAGGGATAAATTAAAGTATCACAATTACCAAACCGTCTTCCATTAGATGGAATTATTTATGAGAACTTGTCACTTAGAAGACTCTTGGTTTTACTGAATCAGAAATCAAGGAGTTTAAGGCTGCTGTCATTTATTTTTTTTTTCCTACCAGCTTGACACAAGAGCATCTCTTCCTATATTGCAACGAATTGTTTGAGAGAGCAGAGTATGGGATTTCTGGCATCTTCTTTATCCACTGTTGCTCAAGCGGAGCCCCTCAAAACAGCTCAGAGCTGGGGAGATTGATCCTCACATGTTCCGGTGCTTCCGGTGCTCATCCTTACGTGACAGGAGGGTCCTTCATGGAGGGCGAACCTGGAAAGACTTAAATTTGTTGCCCTGACATTGAATTTGGCACCAGGTGCTGAGCACAGGGAATACAGTCCCACCAAATAGTTACATTCCTCGGTATTTTTGCAATTGAAATCTCAGATCTTTTATTATCCTCCTCGCATCCTCAAAACTTGAAGATGCAATTTCTTTTCAACTGGAAGAGGAAAATAATATTAGAAGTGCTTCCATAATCCATTTTGAGGCAGGACTTTGGGTGCAGAGCGCAACAAACTGAACAACAAGCAAGAAAACACAAACCTGGGCTAGGAGGCTGTTCTTTTATTTCACATAGAGCAGACACCCCAGTTCCACCTCAGGAGAGCAGTGTGAATGCAACTTGCCCGTTAACATGTGTGAGTCACCATGGCCCTGTGGTACAAAGTGCTGATTCAGGAAGGGAAAGGGTGCTACACCATGGGCCATTGGTAGCAGGAGGGGCTCACAGAAACCTTGGGGTGGGGGTGAGCTGGGGGTGGTCCACAGTGAAGCTGGCACAGGCCTTTTGTCACCTCCTACAGTGATGGACATGGCAGGTGCTAGGATTATGGCAGAGCTCTCCAATAGCTTCTGAGCGTAAGAAGCTTTTTGCAAATAAACATAAGGAAAAGAGTCAAAGGATGATTTCACCATCAGATCTTTGTCATGTGGGCTGTTACAGCAGCATCAGACAGAAACATGGTGTGTCAACCTGCTTGCTGGCAGCAGAGCCAGGTGCTCCATTTCCCTGTGCTTGTTCTGAAACCAGTATCTAAGGAGTGAATTAGAAATTAGGAAAAAAAATAGGGACTAAATACTCAATTGTTGGGTATGAATATTTATGACAATATTGGACTTGCAAATTTAAGGCAATTTAAATGTCAAAACCAGTGTAAAGTCTTACCTTTGGTAGATAAGTCAGAGAAAATTTATCTTGATTACAAGTCATAACATAAGGAAATTAGCATCTCAGGGCAGCAGTGATAAACACTTCTGTGCTATCCCCTTTATAAGCCATGTACTTCACAAAGATGAGAATTAATAAAAAAATCACCCCTTAATTAAACAGTTAGGTAATTAACAGGGAAATCCTGGTTGCATTCATGACACTGTGATTATTCCATCTAGCTAAATCACCTCCTCTACTGCACAGGCTCTGCCTCCATAGCTTTTTGAGGAAGAAAGGATTCTATTTGAGACAGAGTCTTCTTGTTTCTGAGAAACTTACCTTAGGGATAAATACAGTGATTTTTGCAAGTAATTGCTTATATTTAAAAAGGAAATTATTTTAGTTAATGCATAGGAAAGACCAGCACAAGCAGTGTCTGTGGTAGTGTCCCTGCAAGCAGGGGAAGCAGCTGCTGTCTTCTGCAGCCACGCTCCCTGAGCAGGACCAGGAGCTGCTGGGCATCTGCAGGGATTCCACTCCTGATTCCTGCACTGAAGAAGTAAGAGTGTCAGGAGCTGGTATCTGCTCCAGCTTCTAGGTCAGCATATTTTGCATCCCTCCACGGACCTTCTTGGTTTTGAGAAAGGCAAACGTGAAAAACACCCCTACTGTTAGCAGGCTGCAAATTGCTATACAGGAGGCTGAGCTGCCACGGGGAAATTGAGATTTTTCTAAACCTGCAATCAGAATCTGAATTTAAGGAAGAGCAGTTTATAACTTTACAGGCTGCCAAGACCCCTACAGGCTCCAAGGAGTTAACAGACCCAGCAATTCACACTGGCCTCATCCATCAGACTTACAGCCAATCCCCAACACTGGCTACAACCAGCAGCTTTGGGATAAGGTTCAAAGAAATTAAGAACAGCAAAGAGACCAACCCACTGGCAGAATATCTGCCTCCCACCACTCATCTGGTGGCTGGATTAAGCCTCAAAGCAGAGGTTACATAAAGTCTGTGTGCAGGAATGACTCCTCAGCAGCTGCACCAGAAACGAATCTGACATTTGTCCTATTAGTCTCATTTGCAGTCTTATCCTGTAGCATTTAGTTCCACGTGTTCATTTTGCACTTCAAATAATATTAAGAAAGAAAAAAAAAAATCAGTTCTGAGAAATGGATGTGCAACTGGGACTTGGCTTTGCTATGGTTTGCAGCAGAGCGCCATGACCTTCTTGGTACATGCTGTTCTGGGATCATTTCCTGAAGAGCTGTGAGGATTTGGAGTTCTAGTGGCCTTGCAGATCCACACTGAGGCTTGGAACCTGCAGCTCTGAAGCCAGCTGGGGCACACTAGGGCCTGACCTGCTCAGTACAGGGGCTTTTATTTGCCAACTGAGACACTGATACCAGAAAAGGAAGGCTCCTGTGCCTGCTCTCCTCTCCATCCACATTAGGTTTGCAGTTGCTTTCCCTGTCCCTACCTTCTCTTGCTCCCCTCGAGCCATCATGTACTTTCATTCTCTACCTCTGCAGTTTCTGAGGTGGCAGATCCCCTGAGATCTGTGGAGCTGTCAGGTTCCTCCATTTGCTTCATCTCCCCCACAAAATGGCAAAATGTGCCCCTCCTTCCTCAGCATGACACATGTAATTCTGCAGTAGGAGCAGCAGAGCGCACAGTATTACTGTAGAAATATCACGTAGACCCCTTTTAAAGTAGTCTGTTAGCCTGTAAGTCACCCTATCTTTCTTAGGGAATTCCATGGTTTCCAGCATTTCAAGACCTAAAGCAATGATGCTACAGTAGCCCCATGCCCTCACTGCATCACAAGCATCCCTCCCAGCTGGATTTGATGCTCCTGGAGGGATTGGCTTGGGGTGGAGACATCCAAGATGACTAAGTCCACCTGGAAACCTCTTGCAGCTGCTCTTTTTCCATGAAATCCCTTCATTTGCAGTGCTGAGCCAATGCTCCCCAATGATATCTTGTGTCTGGCTGTGGCTCCAGTTCCTGGCCAGGTCAGCCCTTGTGTCCATCTTCACAGAGCTCAAACCATCTTCACCTGGCTCAAACCTCCAGTCGTGCAACCTGCTCACTCAGTTGTAAATGCACAGTTGCTCCCAGTTCTCAAAGTTCCCTTGAACAAAATAGTTCTGAGCATCTCTGCTTATCTTTCTTTCATTTTTGTCCCTTTCTGCCTTTATCTGAGCTATTTGTATGTAATCTTCATCAAAGCAAAGAGAACAAAGGTGATACACATGTTGATAGAGAGTGGATGGGATTTTTCTCTCTCCCTGGGCAGATTTCCTTCCTCCTCCAGCATTTCACATCCTCAGCTCTCCACCTCTCTCTTGCTGTAAATATCTTTAGCAATGGATAGACCCTGCAAGTGTGCTGAGGAACACCCAGTGCTGTAGAAAAAGACAACAGCCATATTCAGATCACACAAGTTGGGCTGAGAAAACACCTGCAAATCATGCAGGTCATCAGAGAATGAGAAGCCGTCCAGGATGCAGGCTGCTGATCCCTGTGCAGACAAGGTCTCCTCTGATAGGGTAGGAGGAAAACAGCCGGGGCCACCAGCCCCACTGTGTGAAGGAGACAAGGTCCTGCTTCCCCAGGAGCAGCCCCTGGATTCAAGCGCTGTGACTGCGGTGAGCACAAATTCCACGCTGATCTGTTTGCTCAACAGTGGCCACTGTATGTACTCTGGGGGAAAGAAACCTTGTCTCAGCTGCTCCCAAAGTAGCAGGAACAGACCTACAAAAAACTGACTGTAACATAACAACAAAAATGACACATCTGGTCATTCAGGCTGCCCGAGAAAGGCAGACGTGCCAATGCATTCCAATTCACTCTGGGAACATAGGAGGACAAAGTCGCTCCCAATTCACACTGTATTCCTATTCTTGTTCTGTTGGCATTCAGCTTGTGATCTGGGGGAGGAAATGTAATTAATGGAGGACACAGTGTGTGGCAAAGGAAGACAAATCTGGTTGTGTATTCTATTTAGGCTTTACCCATAACAAGAGTGGGGGGAAAAAAAGAATTTGGCCACAAAGAAGCGGTGTTCCATGAAATACAAAATGCACTTTCCTCCTTCAAAAATAGAAACTGCAGAGAGATGACTGAAATTTTCTCAGGTCTAACAAGATCCTAACAGCCCTGAGAGCTTCTTAAATAGACCCATGATCACAAATCAGGGAATTAAGCCTATAAAAAAGAAAAGAAAAAAAAAACAACCAGTGCTGCTTGATTTGCCTTGGTTGTGCAGTTCAAGCACAGCAGAGGCAGATAATTTTAGTCTTCCTCAAGATACTACCTGGTCGACACTTTTTCCTCATCCAATCACCCTGATTAAGAGCTGCATAGCTGTGTCTCTCGGAGCAGCAGGGAGATGCAGGAGAGCTGCTCACACTTTGTGCTTCTTGACCTTGTTTAGTTCTGAGAGGTCAACCACACTTCCAAGGCAGCAGCACATCTTGAAGGAGAGATAGAGATCTCTCCATCCCACTTCAAAGCCTGATGAGAAGAGGGATGAGTACTGCCTCCTGGGAAGGACTGCCATGGAAATAGGGACTTCAAGAGGGTGTTGACAGCATTAATTCACTCAGAAGAGAGCCCAGTGCTATGCTGGATCTAATGATTCAAATCACAGCCTTTCCCAATCACCTTTTCCCAACCCTACTCCAGAAAAGATTTTATTTCTTCAGTGCAGAGACCCAACCTTCTGGAAAGACCTCATGACAAAGTCCTGCCATTACAACAATGCTAAAAACCCACAGTGCCAAATGCTATCACTGTACCAAGGTCTGGCTTTATGTGGATCAGGTGTTGGTTTGTGCCCCTGTCTGTTGGCACTGCTTCCGTCTGCAATTAAACTGTGTAAACTGGAAAAAATAAAGATAAATTATCTGCGCTTCCACAGCTTAATATTGCAATTTGTGGAGGAACTGCCACATTTTCTTAGTAAACTGAGGAATGTTCCAAACTTCTAAAGTTCAGACCCCCAGAGAGATTGTTAGATTTTAATTGCTACCTTAATCAACATTTATTAGTGCTAACCAAAGCTCCTCATGGATTTAAAATTCAACCCATTTGTCAACTACTAATTATTTTAAGTAGACAAGCTGTTATTTTACCAGCTATATTAAATGTGACTTTTCAGCACATATGAAATATTACAAGCAGCTTCAGAAATTTCGTTCACTAAACATAAATCGACAAAGCATTCCTTGCCATGACCTCACTTGTCTCTCAGACATCCATAATATCTCTTACCCCCTTCTACCTCCATCTCACCTGGCAAAGATTGTAAAAGCAGTATCAGGTCCCATGTGTTTCAGGAGGAGAATGATTTGTTCTTTCCATTCGATTCTAAATTAACTCTCCTTTGAATCCCTCTGTGGCCTGCGTGCCTCATGCATCAGGCTGAAGCGTGCAGTGGTTGGCGTGGTTTATTGCAAAGCCTCTGCCTCAAATCTTTAGGATCATCCGGGGGCTGGAGATGATTTATTAATTGCCCTCCACTCTGAGTGTGTGTCTGCCTGTCACCTAGCTTGTTTCACGTTGGCCTGCATCCATTCACTGTGGGCTGCATCCCCACTTCCCCACCTTGCCCCCAGCAGCAGAGGTGCCCCCACCATTCCTGCACAGTGCAGGACCCCACTGTTCAGCACTCACACCACGTGCTGGTGGCCACTGTGGGAGCAGAACAGTCCCACATGTTTCCCTAGCATAATCCATCTGCCATACATTGCCACGAGAGTGTGGGAAGAGAGAAAGGCACCACCACTAGATTTAACTCTTCACTGATTTTGCAGCTACTAATCTTTGCCTCTTACATATGCTGCCATGCTCCTGCCTTTTGCTTACTTCCAAAACTCTGACTGGAAATTCCCAAGCTGGTCTGGTCCCTTTAATTGATTTAATATACGCAGAGCCTAAAGCCATCCATTTTGATTATCAGGGCTGAAATGACTCAATATTACCAAATGACAGAACAAGAAAAGTTGGGGGATAATTGACTGTCGCCATGGTTTGATTCTTTTTTGACATGCTCTGTGTGAGACAGTATCCAAGTATAATAGTCTCATTCATTACAATGACTGTCCCAGGCGTGAACTGAAGAAGTACAGAATAACAAGCAGACATTAGGGAAGCAAGGCTTGCAAAAACAGCTGCTGTGATTTATTTACATGGCGATACACCAGCAAGACATCGGCATAGTCTGCACCCTCATTAAGTCTGAAGCAGCTGTTCCTGCTCTTGTCCCAGCTGCAAAACTTACACTGCAGGAGCAGGAGCATTGGGTATACTGAGTGCTTGCACTCATGGCATGAGAAAGAGGATGATTTTCTTGGTTCTGACAAGGACTTCATTAGACACCCCCAACAGGGAGCACCGTGCTGGGGAGGCACTTCCCATGGATGAGCATCCACCACGTGAGCACCACTGGTGTGCACTGCACGGTAGAAAAGTTATGCAAGAAGATGGACAGAAAATAACGGCAAAATCTGGATTACTATGACTCAGATGTCAGAAGCATGAGGCACTACACGAGCATTTATTGAAATATTTAGAGGGCTGACAAGCAGCAGGGCTGGAGGAAAAGAGATATATTGTGATAGGTGCTACAGGGCAATGTCCCTTTGGCGAAAGCAAGTAGGAACCCAAATACCAGCAGATAGCGAGAACCAAAATCCAAATGCACCGGTAAATTATTAAAAGCATATTTCCTACCTGCCATTTGAAGCTGAAGTATTACTTCCCCTTCAGTAGGATACAGCTGGTGAGGAGGGTGAGAGGGAAGCATAGCAGAGACCTGCACATTCAAAGGGTAAATCGTGAACATTATTCACTGAGCTTTTGTTCAACCAAAAATATTGCCCTAAATTGTGTAATGGGTAACTCGATCTGAGAAGCAAAGCTGAGGCCAGTAAGCATTCTGACAGCAGACAAATTGACTTTATTATTGTTGCAAGAAAACTGAGTAAATTTAATTAATTTACCTAGTAGCTCAATGCACCTGATGGCAGGAAAATAAGGCCTGAAGGAGGAAGAGCTCAAGATCTGAATCTTTCAGGTTACTGATGGCATGACAGAGGACCAACAGTGCTGTCCTTTCAATTCTTTCCTCCTCAGGAGGAACAGGGAGGAGCAGCCATGTTGATCCAAAACCTTGACATCTTACCTTCCACACACCCCTCAAGTGAGTGGCAGTAATCTCTAGACTGAACGGGTCCCCAAACTTATCTTCATCATCTTCATCAAGTGTCACCCTAGGGAGGTCGTTTTGGTTGGTTGAGGGTTTGGTTTGGGTTTTGGCAATTGTTTTATTTTTAATTCTTCCTGAAGAAATGTTCTTCTGTCCTTCAGTTCTATGGAGAGGTGAATGGTACAGTAAGGCACTCTGCATCACACTCGGCAAACCTTAAAACCTTCCCGTATGCCCATCTCTCCAGCAAGTTATTTTCAGGATTTCCTGAATTTCACAGCTTTTCTCTACCGCTGGGAGCCGGAATCACAAGAGCCATTCAGATTCGAGAGTGGTGTCCTAAAGATTAGGAGAGGAGGAAATTTTCTCTTATGAATATTTATAGTGAAGGTTTTCTGACATTTAGCAAGGTAATGAGTAGCTCTGAGATCCCCAGGGGCTTTCATACTTGGATATTACCCTTGTGTACAATTAGGAATAATAAGCCTTATATCAAACACTTATGTGTGAATCATACATTTCAGCTATTACTTATGATAAGTCTGAAAATACCTTAGGTCACAGGATTATAACAATGCATAGAAATGAGGTTAAATGATCTTATCGGGTATCCAGTCAAGCTCCGGAATGCCACCATTACTCAGTGCTGTGACATCTTTGCCACCCCACCATAAGCAAGAGACACTTTTAAGTTGTTCTGCATCAGATGTTGTTCTTTATGAACAAATGATTTCTCCATGGAGGGAGATTTATGAATGGGAATGTTTTTGCCATGGAGATATGATGGATTTTTTGTCAGCATGCAATTTATTTCCATCTGTTCTGTATCTGATTAACTCCTGCAGAGTGTGTGATTAAGTTCACTTCTCAAGATCATTAGCTGCTCTGCATTCCTGTTATAGTTCATCAGTGCAGGACCTCACACAGGCTTGAAAATCTTACGTGTTGATTATTTCTAATGTTCTGTTCCACACTGACTGGTCATTCTCTTGTCGTGTCCCTGGATCCAAAGAGAGAAGGCATGTCACTTTACCACTGCTCTGGGGCAAGCACGGGATGCTAACAGTAACAGATTTTAGGTAGATCGAGATACAGCATAGACTGAAAACAGTGCATGCTATCACTGTTAGCCGCATGGTAACATGCATTTTATTCTGAGCAAAATATCTACCCATACAAAACCTAAAATTTCTTAGTAGGAGCAAGCAGCCACAGCTCATGCACAGGTCTTTTATATTGCCCTTGAAGCTGCCTTGGAGTAGTTCTACTTCTATGGGTAGAATAAGGCCAGTGAATGGATGTATCAGTAACTGAGGCCCATATGTCCTTGCCACACAATTAACTCAGTCTCATTGATATGAATGGGTGCAGAGCAGTAATGTCATGTGGACAAGACCCGGTCTGGTTGCTTGGGAGCATCAGTCGGATCTGTCTGACAGTGTATGTTCAGGCTTGTGTGCTCTTTTTCTTCACCTAAGCACTGGTACCTGCAGTCTCCTATTTCCAGACCCTATCCAAAGCAAGAAGAAAGCTGACTAGAAGAAAGAGACTCCTGCAGAGTTCTGAAAAAGAGAGGTTTGGCCAATTTGAGCTCCTGCAGCTGATGCCAGCCGAGCTCAGCAAAACCCACTGAGTTCTTTAATGAAAAGTGGATTGAGCAGGAAGCATCTGTATTTGAGGTTTTCCTCTGCTGTCTTTTCCCCTGAAGGATGCATTTGAAGACTTCCATACCCGCGGTCCAAAAAAGTGAACAGTAGAGCAGTTTAAGATGAGATTAGAGCAAATCACACAATCACACTGTCAGCTTGGGTAGAAGATACGGAGTCCAAACCCCGTAATAGCTGAATAGAAGTACAGAGCTTAAGGTATGACAATAACCAGAAGTTTCCGTGGCCATGTCTTGTCTTTGGCCATCTGCTACGGTGATGATGGAATATGACCTCCCAGCACCCAGATCAGCATCAGATTTTTACATGCCCAGTCTGGTCACGAGACAAGGGGGGGTTCATTTTGCATGGCTGATGAAGTGCTGGCAGGTGATGATGGCGTCACACAGCACCACGCTGTCAGGGCTGTTTCACATTGCAGCGCCGGAAATCAAACGTGACAGGCAAGCTTGTGCGAGTTGAAAGAGAAATGTGCAAAGATCAAGCTCCTGCTTAAGTGACCTGTTAGAGCTCCAGACCTACACAGCATTCAGCACCCAGCCCTGCTCCTGTTTGACTACCATTTGAGTTTCCGTGCCAAGTTGCACTACGTGGGATAAGGACCAACAGTCCTGTGCTGCACTGCACTTACCTCAGTGTTCGGTACCTGCTCCAGAAGCTCTGGTTCCTTCCTTTGTTCTCTCAATTTCATACACTTTTAGGCTTCATCTTTAGTCTGCAGATTTAATTTAGATATTTATTGAATTAATGATCCAAGAGAAGAAAGACAGGAAATACTTTGTACTAAAATCTAATGCTAAATAGTATGCTCTGAACCAAGCCACGCTGAAAATACTGAAATGCCTCCAAATTGTTCAGTAGAGCTGAACTCCCTTTCTAGGCTGTTCTCCAGCTTTCACATTCCTTCTTGTCCCAGGTAGTGGCTATGAGAACAGTTGTTGCTCTCTGTCACCACTTACAGACGCAGTCTCTCTTGCCTCATCCTATCCAAGGAATGGCACGGAGCTGCTCAGTGCTAAGCACTTGGCATAGATGTTTGGAAATCTATGCGAAGATTGGATTTAACTACATAGGAACTTACTTGTAAGGGTGAACATCAAACACAAGTGGCAAAGCCAAATGCTTCTTTTGGAATGCCAGCATCATGCACATATCCCAATCCTGCTTTGTATTCCACAGGTTGCTACACCCACAAACAGGGCAGTGTGATTATTAGTCCTGCAGTTATTCACTGAGTGGTTAAAAAATGTTAATTCCAGCCACCAAGTGAGAAAACTAGTGATTTTTCAACTATATGTAGTCACATAGGATTGTTTGGCAGCCGAGTGTTGAAGGATGTGCTTTTCTGATTGACATATGCTAACAATACAGCCTCCACAGCCAGGAGGAGGAGAATTTACTTTTCATTTCCATTAGAAATGAGGCAAACCAGAATGTAGTACTTGTTAAATCCCAGCGACATTTAATTGATGTGCTCAAAAGCATGACACCCTGCATCCTCAGCCTCTCCATCGTCACTGCCAGGAAACCAGAAAGGCAAATCTGAGATGCTTGCCAGCTACTCTGGGGCCTCGCAGCCATTTTCCTTGTGTGTCCTCAGAGGTTCAAGAGGTCTCTGGGACAGCTGAAGATCTCTGCACTGAGAAATCCAGGCAGTGAAGGAGAATCTCAGCTCTCTGCCATGAAACAGGAGTCATATACAAGGGCTAATGCTGCCCTATATCTCAGATGTCCCTTTGTCCACCCTGGGTCTGGTCCATGCTGGTGGGGGTCCTGGCTCTATTCCTTGGGACCGCTGGTTGCTGCCTGCATTTCAAGCTTTGTTTGCTTTGTGTGTCTGTTTATTTAGAGAAAAAGCCCACTTGTACAAAAAATCATATATGAAAGGCAAGTTCAAAAAACATTTCTCTTTTAGTCTCATTGAAGCTGTTTTTTCAGATAAAAGCTCTTTCACTGGAAATATGACAAGCCATTCTGGTTCCTGGCTTTTTTTGTTAAACTATTAGCAGTGGAGGTGCTTTATTCACTACCGTATGTCCATAATTTTTAACATTTAGTCACTCGAGTGGTCCAAGACTCAGCCAAACAACTTCTAATACCTGCTAACAGCTTCAAAGCAGTGTTGGACCACATAAACAGCCAATAACTGGAATTGCAGGGCTCAGACAATTGGATTTTGCTGGCAGCAGAGGTGACTTGCTGCAGCTGGAGCAGAGCCTTCCTTTTGGGTTTCCTTGGCTTGACAATTAGGAGGGAAAAACTCCTTCCAAAGGGACCTCGGGGTCCATGTTCCTCCACCAATCGCCCTGCAGCACAACATTCACAAAATGTCTGATCCACATCCCTCGTTTCAGCCCTCTGGGGAGCTGCTAAGCCAAGTTCTGTGCCCACCTTCCCCATCACTGCAGTGAGCAAACCATGCACCACTGCTTTCTGCGGTAACCCGGGGAAACCACGGCAGCCGTGGTGCGAGGGATGGCTTGGCAGAAGCAAACCGTGTCAGAGTGGAGCTCCGCAGAGCCTGGGGAGCCGTGTTCCATACAAAAGATTTAGAAAGAGACACAAACCCCAGCACTGTGTTATTCTTCTCTTTCACTTGATTGCGGTGGTCCCTTCCCCCGTGTCTCTCCCATGCTCTTGGTTGGAAGGAACAAGAAAACTCATATGCTGCTGAATTCCCGTGAGTCCTGCTCAGTTAACAACACTAAGTCCGATTTTAGCTGAGCTGACTGGATAACTGACTGGACTGATAACTGCATTTTTATCCTCCGAAAGTGTGATTTAATTTCCATAAATTTCCATTTGCCTTCTCATGATCCCATGGAGCCTCTTCCTCAGAACTGTTCTGTCTTTGGAGTCCTTCAAAATGCTGCCTGGTTGTAACGCTTTGTAATGCTCTGGGAGTCCTGGAGAAAGACATCTGAGTGATCCCAAGCAGCGCTGCTCAATGCTGCTGGGAGGAAAGACCATGGCTCTGTATGAGATGAAGGATTTGTATGATGACTTGGTCCTGAGGAGGGATCCCATCCCAGAAACTCTGCCAGCCTGGTGCTTGAGTGTAAATTTTAATGGAGAGGATAAACAGCCTGAACTCTTGGTGGCAGCTGAGATGAGGCCATAGCACTCTGCTTTTGCATTCAAACAACCCTGAATACAGCAGTTTGGATGCGGTATTGCACAAGCTGTCATTTCTGTGGTAAGCCAGCATACAGCCTATGATTTTTAGATCAAAAATGAAGCTGGATACTGTCTAAATCCTCCTTCCCAGGGCTAGCCTGGTCTGTAAAGGTATGCAAAAGCCAAAGGAATGAACAGTCATAGGTGTTCACTGGCAGCTATAGTTCCACTGATATGAAGAGTATAAGGCACTAATGAAAATGTCATTAAACACCCATACAAGTCGTTCTGTTCAGTATGTAGCCCTGGGATCCCACACCTCCCTTTCTGCTGGCTTCGAAGCGCTGTTGGAGGCAAACCAGCAGCACTGCCATGCCCTGTGCACAACCCACCGAGAGCCAGGGACAGCTCTGAGCACAAGGGCTATGCTGGGGGAGATCTGCTTCTCTGGCTCTTATTGTCTTCAAGTGTTTGTGTTTGAAAATGAATTTCTTCCACAAATTCAAACTTTCCATCTCTTTGAGTTTTGTTAAGAACGGGAGGGCTTCGGTGCAAATCAGAACCAGATAGAAATCTTTAAATGGAGCCTTTCATGGAATGTATTCAATTTTTGCACTTTTGCTATAGCAATTCATAATGCTATTCTTGACAGTTTCTCAAGCTCTTTAAAAACTTCACAGTACTGTTAGGGAATGAATCAAAACTTTAAAGAAAGCTCAGAACAGACTTTTTGTCTGCCTATGTGATTCCATTAGGCAAGACTAATTTTTAGCTTGGGCAAAGCTATTGAGTCAAATTCAATGAACTCTGAACCTTAGGTGGCAGGCTGAAGTGCTTCCTTTTGCTCATTTGCAAATGCTGTTTGGTGGTAGCAGAGGACATTGAACAGCTAAAGCAGCACAAATAGCCATGTGGGACTGCAGGACTCGTTTCCATCGAGCCGGGTAAGCCCGAGGAAGGCTTTTCACCCCTGTGTGTGCCAGCTCAGCACAGCTGCGTTGTGAAGGTTAAATAAAGCAGGTTCTTTACAAGCACAGATCGCTCTCACTGTGAGAAACTGTTATTTTGTGCTGGCTGAGAACGTGCTGCCTACCACTTGAGGATCTATCTTAACATCTTGAAGCAACTCCAAGAGATAACTCTTCTTTGTATGCAGGAGGCTGTGAGATGTGCTATCTTTTAGAAGACAAAGGGAGCTTGGAAAACTATATATTTAACAACAGAGACCATTAACAGCTTGCAGTGGGGGAGTATATCTAGGAATTTCCTCCGGAAATTGTCCATGGTGTAGCTCTATTATTGTTACAAGAATAAACTGAGAGTCAATGCTCTCACAACTGGGACTGCTGGAGATGAAACCCAGCTGGTACTTTTGCTAAATGCATCAAGCTCTGGAGCACAAAGTTGTACAGAGGCTTGATCTAAAAAAGAAAACTTTGGCAACAACAGCACTGCCTGTCTTCACCAAAAGAGGAGTTACATCTTGCTTAAATTTATGAACGTGGAAACTTTAAGTGCTTCTGATTGTCAGTGCACCTGTTACCTGTACACTTCTGTTCTCAGTTCTTTGTTGTTTGCATCCCGTCTTGCATTATGGGGGTTTGGGGATTTTTTTCTTCATTTTTCCATATACCTTTGTATTTCTGGATCCTGGAGCAAAGAGAACATATATCTGAACTGAATATTGGGGGTAGGACAGAAACCTGGACAGCGCGGTGATCTTGCTGTGTTGGAGAAGGGATTTCTCCGCCCAAGCAGATGAAGTACTCATTGATCAATGAGGTTTCCTGGCCTTTGGTCTGCAGAGGAGCATGGATTTGACTCAGAGTGCGGGTTCACTTCTGGATTTTAAGGCACTGATCTGCAAGAGGTGTGCCCGTCTGGGTGGCAAAAGTTAGCATGCCTCACAGCCCTACCACAGGGTGAGGGTCCCCATTGCTTTTTGTGTTTTATCCTTTTGTTGACGTGGCTGTTCGATTGCTTTTAATAAGATTGCTTCCACAGTGAAGGGACTTTTGCTCTTTCACCCACTGATATCAGTGATGTGCTGAGCCTCCTCCCAGGACACCCAGCAGTGAGGATGAGCCTCAGGAACGCACAGCTAATCTTCTTCCCAGGCTGTGTTGCTAAACTGAGCTCCAGCGAGTTTCGAGGCAGAGAGGGAGGCCCTCACGAAGGCTTTCTGCTTTTAGTTGACACGAACAGTGACTTCCACTTGATTCAATCACTGCTTAATTTGATCCTCCATTTAATTTTATCAAAACTGTAGTAATCAAATAATTTGTACTAAAACCATTATAACTTCCACTTGTTTATTCCGATCAATTTTAATCCTTTAAGGCACAAGGTTTATTGGACAATTTGATTACTGGCTAACAAAAAGCTGTCATTAAATCTACAAGGGAAGGCCAGAGCTGAAATATCCCAAGTAGAGCTCATAATAAAGAAAAAATATAATAACATACTGTTATTTAGAAGTCATGCTCCACACAATGAAAGCTACAAAGCATCCTGCCACTGGCAAGATAAAAAGATAATGATATCTTTTGGTTATGACACTTTTGGCAATGAGCTGCACTGAGAAGGGAAAGACATCATAATTGGGTGTGAGTGAATTTGCCTTTTCTGAGTGTTGACACTGCTAAACGAATGCATGACAGTGGTGTCTGAGCTTTCTCTCTGTGCAATAATCCTTCAAAACCAAAGGCAAAGTGCGAGAGAAGGGAAAATATTTCCACTGCAGGCTGCTACTCTTGCTGTGAGAAATGAATCACAATCTCCTGCCTTGCTGACCATTCCCCTGCCTTGACCGTGTCTCGTTTCTCCTCCGCAGGTGAACACGTTCATCTCCTTCGTGTTCCCCATGGTCGTCATTTCGGTGCTCAACACCATCATTGCCAACCAGCTCATGATCATGTTCAAGCAAGCTGCCCAGGAAAACCAGGTCTGCACCATTGGTGGGCAGCAGACGATGCTCAGCATGTCCATGGAGCCTGGCCGTGTGCAAGCCCTGAAACATGGTGTCAGGGTCCTGCGTAAGTAGCAGCATTTTGATGCTGAACCAGCTAGAAGTGTCTCTGTAGATACGATCTGAAGGGCTAGGTTGAAATTGGTGAATGCTTTCATTCAAAACAGCTGAAATGAAAAGCAACTTTTTAAAAAAACCCACATTACCTCTGAGAAATGCTTTGAAATTTGCCATTATTATCCAGTTCTCAACTCAAAGCCTCACATTTTGGAAAACAAATTTATTCCTTCTCTCCGTCTCCTTCTTCTTCTTTTTCTTGCTGAGACAACAAGAGTTTCTTAGGGAATTTTATCTTTAATTTTCTTTTCCTCCTAGGGACACTTTTCTGAGTCTTAATCTTCCCTTAAAGGATAAAAAAAAATTCATTATAGAGGAAGGAATCTAGAGAGAGATTTAAGCACTATTTAATTCACTGTTCTCAATGGAGGAGAATTTGAGACATGGAAATTCCAAATTTAAGGAAAAAAACTATATTCTCTGAGACAGAAAGAAGGTGATAATATAAAGATTTTCTGCTCCTTTTTTTTTTATCCCTGGCCACCTCCAATCTGAACACCTCTCTTCCAGCTGGTGCTGGCTTTGGGCTCTGCGTGTGGTGGGGGAACTGATATATAGTTTGAAAACCAAAGGTATTTTGTGGGGTTGGGTTTGAACATCCTGAGTGGGCACCTTGTGCAGGTCACTTGTGGGCACAGTGCTCATGGCCACGTAGGCGTGCAGATCCCCTTCTGCTGCTGGAAGCAAGGCATTCGTCTCCTCCTCCTTCTCTGCAGGCAAAAGTAGGGGCTGCTCTGGTGATCTCTGCTCCGCCAGAGGGGTGTGGAAAATTGGTTTTCCCCTGATGGTACACACATAGAAATGAGTTTCCTGCAGACGGTCACAGCTTTGATTCAGATTTCAATTTTCCTTTTTTTGTCAGAAAAAAAACACCGAGCAGCTGAGATTAAGAAAAGAAAAAATCTTAATCAAATCAGGCCATTTTTCCTCTTCGAAACTTTGACTTACGATTTCAATTACAGAGCATTGCTAAAATATCACTATTTCTGTTGATGAGTCCACACAGTCCAAGACTGAAGTCAGGCGGTGAGGCAGTGATGGGTGACTGCTGTATCGCCTGCAGAGAGAGCATTCCTTGTTCCTGTGCCGCACACAGCCAGGGTCAGGCCAATCTTCCCTGGTGCTCTGCTTATTACAGCAGCAGATGACGCATTATCTTTCCCCCAAACCTCCCAAACCAACACATAGAGCATATAAACGTATAATATAGAGCATATGAACATATAAACACACTACTATGAAGATTATATCAAACAGGGCTGAATATGAAGCCCTATTGACTGCTGGCTCTGCTGGAGAGGCCCCTGCATCTCCCAAAGTCAAGTACAAATCTCCGGGGGAAGGTGAGTCTTACTTATATGCTTTCCTGTGGGCCGAAGTCCCACTGTCACCTCAGCAGGGTTCCCAAGGGACACATCTGCACCCCTTGAGTTGCATTTTGTCTGCTCCCTGACAGATTTTGCATGCGGTGTTTTGCAAACTTTGCCTGAGCTATTCATATTGCAGGCAAGGCACTGCATTCCCAAGCCAAATTTGAGTATTAGAGTGCAGTAGAATTAAAAAGAATAATAATAATAATAATAAAGCTTCTCAGAGGATTTTTATTAAATTTTGCTGGCCTCAAAGCGGCTGCAAACATATTTTGGATGAATTCCTAAGCCCAGTTATTGAAAATGCCTCCATCCATATTTCACAGGCAATAAAGGGTTCACCTTTGTACTCATAATTACTGCAGTGTCTCAGACAACATTTATAGCTGTGAGCACAAATGGCCGTTTATGAACTGATGGATGAGAATTAACATTGCAGAGAAATGAGGCAGAATTGTGATCTCCCTGGACGGAGACGGAAAGAGATTCAATATTTTATTCTTCCCCCAAACAACCACAATTAGAGTGGTAACAAATAATCCTTTTCTTTTGCCTTTGCTTGCCAATACGTAAAGCTAAAGAATAGACCTGCTCTCACACACAGGCTCTCTGAGGAAGAGCTTTTGAATGAGTTCAAAAGCAAAACTGGCTCAGCATTTTAATGATTCCATCAGCAGCAACTTAGGCGTTAAATATCTGGCTTTATTCCCTTCCTTTTATTTTATTCTCAGAGCTTTGGTTCAGACAAAGGTTAAATAAAAGATCCTGCACCCAGGAACCGAGCGGTGCTGTGAAATTCTGGCTGCCTTAATCAAGCAATCTGAGGAAAAACCAAAGAATCTGGTAGCTTAAACTGACAGATGATAAAGCAAAAGCAGTTCAAAAATAGCACCCTCCAAAAAAATCTATTAAAATATGCCAGTTCTGGTTTTGCACTGTGATGGCCTTCATGCACATGAGATGGTGAGAGCTGGTTAGCTGAAAGCCTTCCAGCTGCTGCTTTTCATGGCAAGGCTCTTGGTGGCTGAAGTGCTTTGGCCAAGGCCACCTTTTCCATAGGGAAGGAAATCCAGACCCTAGAGAACCCACCAAAAATCCCACTCCCTACAGTGGAAGAGCATCCCTCACCAATGGGTCCAGGTTAACTCCTACACACTGATGGCAGCCCTTCTTTCTACAAGGATGTGTTTATGATGACTTTATGAGGATCAAAGTATTTTCCATTCCCAAAGGTAAACTTTGGCCTGAAGTATAGAAAGCTTGGTTATGTTTTAAGGGTGAAATATTTCTGAATACATAAAACTATTGCTTAGAAAACAAGTTTTTGAAGTTCATGGTGTGCAGAGTTTGATGAGATCAGAGTAGCAAACACTTTCCTTCCTTCTTCCAGATTTACTGAGTTTGTACTTATTTCCATTAAAATAGGAGCTAAAATTGTCAGACCAGCATCTTCATTCAAATGTCCACAGCATCACTTTCCTCCTCTTTGCTAGCCTGTATGTGTTTTCTTGGCCCTGGCTCCGATCATGTACAAAACAATCAGGGTGATCAGGATGGAGTAATGCGTCAGCCGTACTTCCTGTGAGCCAGTTCATTAATTCATTAAGCGTGTGATTTCTGATTGTAATTCCATCTCTGCTGTCAGCTTTCTGTAGGTGTGAGGATCCACATCCCTAGAGCTCCAGGAACTGGTGGCTTTCCAGCTCTTTTGTGAGGATAACTGGGCCACATCTGAGCAATGCTGCTGTTAAAAATACCTCCAAAAAGAGAGATGTTATGCCCTCCTTTAGCTATCCAGTATTTCTCCTGCATCTCCAAATCAAGCCACCTCCATTTTTTTTCGTGTGTGTGTGATTTTTTTGTTGTTTTTTTTTTTTTGATTGTTTGTTTGTTTTTCCCTTTTGTGGTTCCTGTTATTCCTTGGCTGCACTGTAGCACTGCTGTTCAGCCAAGTCCCTCAGGCATTGAGTGGTGCTGCACAGAAGGGTGAATCTGCTGGTTACATACCCTGACACACCAATTCTTTGATAAGGAAGAAAGCTACCTAAATAAATCTGAACTATGCACTAGTTCTCAAACACACATGCAGATATACACCCTTCATAAGCAGCTTTCAGCAGATGAAACCTCATACATGCTGCCCAGACTATTGCATACTTCATCCAATATAAGTCTTTCTAGGGTATATTTCAGCTTGGCTCAGTCTGGAAGTGCTTTTAGGCCAACATTTCTTCTTGAAAGTGGACAGTTCTGTGGCACGGACTAATTGTCTCCATCAAAGCACCATCCTGCAGCCCATCCGGCAACTGCAGAGAGGAACACCTGTTTATAGAGCAGCCCTCACTGCCTCTACAGCTTCCACGTCCAGCGAATGGCAAGGAGGAGTTACTGAAGGGCACAGCCAAGTAATGACAACAACGCTGAGGCAAACTGATGGACGTCGAGTGCAGGCATTATGCATCCCTGGGTGGATGTTGGCTAAGCTCATTAAAGCTTGAACACTCCCAGGTAGCATTTGCTGTTACAGAAGCTGCTTAACTGAAGCAATTATAAAGCATTTAGAGAGGTTTAAAGAATTAAAAGAATATCCTTCAGCCTCCCGCAGCTGGCTGGTTGATGCCTCGGTATGGTATGTTTTAGGAGATGAAGTCACACCATATTTTTTAACTGAAAGCCTGTGAATGTTAAAATCATGGTTCAGGGGCCTCTGCATTTCTTCAAGCGATGCCAGGCAAATGCCAAGTATTAATGAAGCATCCGTGCATCCTACGTGTTTCATTACTTTGTGTGTGAGTAATTCCCCTCCAGAACAAATGTGCTGAAGAGTTTGTCCATTTCTCTTTTCAGATGCTCCAAGTTTGAGCCACTAATTTGAAGAGAATAATGCTATGAGATGTAGTGTAACTGTCTCACAAACAGAAGTAACAAATAGCAAATATTTTGCTGCAGCCACAAAGGTCTACAGAAGAACCACAGTCTGAAAGTCTGCGCCTTCGAGACTTGTCTTTCCTAATTCCTGTTCCATAAGGAAATCAGATTCGTCCATGAATCACTTTGCTTGCAAGAAAGGAACTAAGTTCATGGCAGTTTGTAACCCTAACAAAAATCTGAGCTGCTGCAAGTGGAGTTCAGCAAGTTTCCCATGACATTAAGCGTGGATAGAAGTTGTGGTTAACAGCTGAAGTGTCACACTAAAATTCAGGAGGATAAATGAGCCACATAATAGCTGTATATGTTTCTTGGAGGTGTTTGTACGTGTAGGTTTACTTTACAGGCTGCCAAGTGACTTAAGGAGTGTTGTACAGAGCACTCTGTGAACAGCCTCTGAGGAGCAGAAATGCAGCACAGCTGTGCCTGCTGGGAGAGGAAGATCTGTGTGCCAGTTCTGCAGCTGCTGGGCACGGCTACAGGGATTTGGGCTCCTAGGGCTATGGGAATTCAGGTTCCAGCTGCTGCATCTCTGAATACAACCCTAGTGCTGGCCAAGCTGGGCAAGCAGATTTTCCAGGTATTCGGCCCTGTCTTGTATGAGTGTTTAAAAAGCTAACATGCATTTTTCAGACATGAAATCTGGCCGGGCCTCTGTGACTTCAGAAGCATGCAGCAAATAAAGCACCAGGATCCCTCAGAAAGCAGAAACAGCTCAGGGAGGAATAAAGGCCATGTAAGACTCAAAACAAGAGGAGAATGAAGAAGGGGGCTGCAAAGGATGTCACCTTGGGTTACACCTGATCATTGTGAGTAGAAAGAGTGTTGAATGGGCTGAGGAGAAGACTAGAGCCCTCATCTGTCCTTCCAAGGGGAAAATCTCTTTTTCCTTCTTCCTTCTCCTCCAAACACCGTGACATCCTTGGGGGAAACGACACGAATGAAGCTTAGATTGAATCTAGCAACATCCATGACTAATTATCTTAGAAGGGGACTTGGGAAGGGTCCCTGGTTTGCAGAGTGATGGCAGGGATGTGCTGCTTGCTGAGCCCCATTCTTCGGTTGGCTTTTAACCTTCTTATTCTGCCTTGCTCCTTTCGGATGAAACCAGGTCTCACTGGTGCCAGCAGATGTTTTAATCACATTGCCCTGTGTGAGCAGGGACAGGAATTCACATTCATTTTCAAATCCGTCAGCCAAATCCTCTGAAAATCAAGTCTGGAGAGTATAGTCAGAGTGCAATACTTTGGGGTGTTTTTTTTGTGCTGAAAAGGTTTTTCTATTCACTCTGATGTCTGCAAATAATACAGGAAAATAAAAGCAGATCTCTGGCTTTGAAGAATGTAAATTAAGGAGTCAAAACTAATGATTACACTGCTCTGTAACATATACAAGAGAAGAGGAGGATTGCATCTAGCAAAGGCTATGTGTCTTCAGCAGTTTCTGAAGGAGCCGAGGGTTCTCTGGTCTCCTTCAGTTCCCGGTTTCTCCTTGCTTCACTCTCCTGGGCACTATGGTTGCATACTGGTGGTCTCCACTCTCTGCTGGTAGTTATTGACTTTTATGGAAATGCTTTCTTCAACAGCCTTGTGACTCAAATGCCAGCACAAGCAGTTTTACTTTTACTGGGCTCCTACTCACATTGTAAGTGACACAACCCCTAGTTTGGGGCCTGCTGGTGTAAATAGTGCAGACAACCTGTCAGGTACTGCATCATTTTGCATAAACAGCCCCTTGAGGTTTAGCCAGGCACTGCCAGCTGCATCTACACTTGGCCCAACTTTCCCCATCTCTCATATCAAACTGCACGGTAACACTTGTTCCCTGTTGTGATAGATTCTCTTGCAATGACATCAGCTAAATAAGCATATAAAGCCCCCAGGGCTTTGAATACGCAGGGATTGCTTCTCTAGAAGCCAACATCAATGCAAATTAATGAGCCCCATTACCCTGCTTTATACTTTATTCAATACCGGCCGGAGCATGCATTCCTTTTGCAGCGTTGGAGATGAACAGCTGTTGATATGCTGAAACTCAGAAAAGGATGAGAGGTTTTGCTCTGCTCAGTCTGCCCAGACCCAGACAGCTCCTGTCTTTGCTCCAAACTTATGACACGCTGTCTGTTTTTCAGCTCCCTTTGAAACACAAAGAAATAAATTGGCCAAAATTGTCTGAACAAAGCTATTGAGGAAGGCTGGGTTTGAGCTTCTCTGAGAAGCATCTCTCTTCTCTCTGTCCACCAGGCACTGCCAGGGCTCATGTACAGGTAATGTACTACACACACACTGCCAGATTTTTGAGACACTGGCCCCGGAAAATGGCCACCTCCCAGCCACAACCACAGGATATACACATGGTGAAGTAAAGTACTCAGTGCAATCTAACAAAATTTGGCTTCCCTTCTTGCTTCCTCATCCAGTTTAGTCTGAAAACCACAGTCTAAATCTTCTCTTGAACAATGAAGAAGACGTTGCTCAAGATCTTTATTTCCCTCTGCAGACTTTCTGTGTGATACATGGGCCCGCTCCTCCTGCCCTTCCTCCTTGGGATGCTGTTCAAACAGGCATGGATTGAGCCACAAGACAAAATAGAAAATCACAGGATGCAGTAATTCAGGTTTACACTTTTAAATCACAAGTTTGATTTAGAAGATAAACGAAGACCCACTGTGCCTTGTTTTGAATCCTTCCCCAGGTGGTGCTCAGCTCCACCAGGCTGTCCTGCCCCATATTACAACACCAAAGAAATCCAATCTGTGTGAAGCCTCAGATGACGGAGAATAGGCTCTAGGAGCCTATGACAGTAATAAAAAAATCATTTTGGCAGCAACATTGCCCACGATACAGCAAGGTTAAGAGTGACAAACGCAGGTCAGGGCCTCCTAACCTGTGCTGCACAGAGCCTCACAGCATACTGCCCAGCCAGGATTTCAAAACCAGCCCCTAAGTGCCTCCATTGCACTTAGCCATGTGTTTAATACAGTTCTAATTGCAGAATGATTGCGTGGGATATTACAGAATTACCACAGATTATTTAATTGACTATCAGTTTGCTGAGGTCAAGTGGTTATTTCTCTCAGTGTGTGTTTTTGTTGATATAGACCCCTGCCTCTGTGCTATCTGGCATTGCACACTCAGAGCCGCAGAAGCAGAGCTCCTTTACAAGGAGGAAAACGCTTTCAATTAATATGTTGGGAGATTTAATGGGCAGATGTGCAGGACCATTAAAGTTGGCTTTAGAAAGAATCCAGTCCCTGCAGTGCCTGAAGAGCTGCAGGCGGAGGCAACACCTGGGACCTGTCAGTGCATGTAGGTTTCTGCAAACCATTTGGACATGGCACAGGTCAAATTCATCCACTTGGTGGTGTCTTTTAGACTGCTGAAGAGCTGCAGACCCCATAGTGACAAATCACATCTGCGATCACAATGACCTATATAGCAGCCAAAAATTACTCAGAATGAAATAATGAATTCAGTTAGACGAGAGGATAAAACCAGCCCCTCCTGCCTGCTTTCCAAAACATATTCTTTCCGATGTTTAAAATTTTACTGAATAAATGACTTTTGCAGGGTTCCTGCTTTCGTACGTCACACGGGCGGACTGTAAAGCAACGCAGCCATCTCCATTTTAGTGATGTGTATAATAAATGAGATAACCCATGAGGTTGAAATAAAGTGTGACTACAGATCTGGACACCAGGAATTATTGAATTTCTTGCCCCATTGAGGGGCTCCATTTACTGGAGCCTTCGCTGTGCCTCTGTGCTGCATAACAATGATGGGGAGGTGCAGCTGCCATGGGCTGTGTTTTTTGAGAGAGGCTCATCATCTGCATCTCTCCTCCCATTCTGTGGAATGAGAGCTGTTGAGTTTGGGACATAGCTGCCTAAATGTTTCCAATCAGAAAGCAGAAGGAAAAGCAGCCTCCAAATTCACTTTGCACTGGTGTCATGTAGCTTGGTGAGAGAGCATTGCTACTTCCTTAGTCCTTACAGGTCACCTAAAGGACAAGAGTGATGAGGCCCTTACCGTCTGTAGAGCAAATTTGGGATAAAAAAATTAACATAATTATTTTGTTTAGTCTTGATTTTCTTCTTGGCTTTTATTACGTTATGTTTTAACTGAGACTTCTTTATTTCCTGCTGGGATTCTGCCAGAACGTTGTCATTTCATACAGAGGTTGAAATACATATTGCAAAAGGAAACAAATCTTCCTCTTGATTGCCTGATATATCTGCTTTTTAATTTCGATTGATGATTGCTCAGCACCAGCAGAGCTTTTATGATTCAGAGTTGTTACGTTCTGTTTTTCATTCTTTGACATTCCCTGGCTAGAATCTTGAAAGGAAAAAAATATATACATCATCTCCTCTTTTTAATATACAAGTTTTATTACAGTAATGTCCATACCCAAGCATCTTGTAATCACAGTCTCAGGTATTGCGGAAATGTAGAATGAAAGGACAAGCTCTGCCACCAGAAAGCAGCTCCTGAGGCTGTTTAAAGATCCCCAGCACTGTGGGGGCTGTGGCCAGTGGCTCCACGTAGCAAACTAATGAGATTACTGTGTCTACCTGGATGAAAAACATACACTAACTGACACTGTGGGTATTGTAGACAAAACTCCCAGTGCCAGAACAGCATAAAATGCAAGGATAGGTGCAAATACAGTCTGATTTCATTTGGTCTCCATCTGATCTAGGCATCAACAGTCCCTTATCACTGTTATATCTTCTTTTGTTCATAATTTCTCTGTCCCCAGCTTATAGCTGTTTTTTCTATTATTTCTGTTATACTTGTTTTTATAGGTATTTTCAGGCTGCTTGTCCCTCAGGGTTATTAATATCTTCCACAGCAGCAAGATGTGAACAATGTGGGGCTTTAAGAAAGAAGTTTACAGTGATAAACACCCACACAGACAGGTCCCTTTTCACCCTCGAGGAAGAACTTCTCACAAAAAGTAATGGGCTTCTTTCATGCCTTGCAGGTGCAGTGGTGATTGCCTTCGTGGTCTGTTGGCTCCCTTATCACATACGGCGCCTCATGTTTTGCTACGTCCCTTCCAACCACTGGACAGAGTGAGTCGTGATCTGGGGAGCAAATCTCCCTGTGCTGGGATGGGGCGTGGGGCCAGGCTGAAGCTCAGCTCCGGGCACCAGCAGACTGGGAACTGGGGTGGGGACTGGAGAGAAAAGGAGCATAAAGCGTCCACCTCCTAATTGCTGTGTTGTTTTTCCTTCTGGATTTCTTGCCATGATTATCAGCCAAATTAAGAGTCGTTGCTTTGACATCTAACTGCCGCAGATGCAGCTGAAGGAAGCATTAGTTTGAACCAGAATGCATCAGAATCATCCCCAATGACAACAGCGGTGGATATTCACCTCTGACAGCCCTTGATGAAACGACATTTGGCAGAAGGGTTTATGCATCCAAAGGGGATTGCTGTCTCTACGGTGGAGATATCGATCTCCGGCCCTAAGATGGAGCAGCTTCTGTCAACACCCAATTTAGTTGCACAGTGCCACATTTCCTTAGTGACAGGAGAGATTTCACAGATGGGAAAATAACTGGGATGCTCAGAATCTGGGATAGGACATTCAATGCGTTTTACAGGGAGTGCAACAAAATTAAACACCAGCAGTTATCACCAATCAGAAAATGTCCAGGCTCACAGACAGTGCAGGGATACATACCTACATGCAGTTGCACACCTACACTGAGCACACCTCTGGTGTTCATGGATGGGCAAAGGCACACAGCTACTTGCAGCTCCTCTGCTGCATCAGGCCCAGTTCCTTGGCAAGGCAGCTACAGAGCTGATTATTCATTTTAAATATGCATAGTGCTAACACTGTCTAGGGATCTAAACCCAGGTAACCTGAGAGAGAGAGATAACATAAGAAGCTCTCACTGTAAGATGTCTCTCTCCTCCCACAGCATTATGCCCCTCTTCTCTCTGGGTTTGGCTCTGCTTACTGCAATGAACGGGAAAAGAAAAAAATCTGTTATACCAAAGAGCAGAGCAACAATGAGACATTAAAATTTCATAAACTCCAAGCATAAATAATAGTAATTTATCATACAGCAGTTTGCTGAATGGAAATGTACATCCATCCATAGTAAAAGCCAAAATCTTTGAAAACAGAGATCTAGGCACACACTGGGGCAAACTGTTGTTTCTTATTTGCTTTCCTATATGTAAAGCACTTAAAGCAGCAATCAATTATGTAGCGGCTGGTTTTGCTTTGAGCCAAAGAGGTAGAGAATTCTGCTAGCAGTTAGCGTGAATTTATGCATTCTGGTTGCATTCACTTTTTTTCTTCTTCTTTTAAAAGCTGTGAGTGAGTTTAGGAAAATGTTGAATTTACAGGCATATTATGAATGGTGAACGAACTGTATGCAAGCTAATCAAGAGCTTGCAGCAGCTCAACATAATTGTCTATAAATGCATGTGTCTGCTCCTGAAGAAATCTCTGCTAAGTTAATTTTTCACAGCTACATTGAGAAACTCGGCTTGTAAGAGCTGGATGGGCCACACTGCACTTGGCATTGCTGAGGGGGCCATGGGGAGCTAGTGATGTACTCCAGCACTCGTCTATTTATCTTTCGTTAGACAGTGCTCAGACTAACAAAAAGGTCTGCGGTTTCCACTGAGATAAATGAACCTGGGGAACATCTTCCTGAAAATGAGATCTATGTTGTTTATAAACCCTTTACCAGCACAGAGATGATGATCTCAGTTTTCCCAAGGAATAATATTTCCAAAAGAAAAAAAAATATAAAGCTAAACATTCGAGATGAAAACATCATCTTGTGATGGTGAGGATATGTTCCGAAAGCATACTATTACCAGCTTGCCCCCAGAGTTGAGAACGCCATCCCAGAGTACAGGCAAATCCCAACCCAGGGAGCCATTGAATGAGATGATGCAGCTCTCACTGCCCAGGGGAGGAGATATCTGCATCTGTTACAAGATCTTGGCTCTTCTGTATGCTCTGTATACAAGAACTGCAGCCAGGAAAGTCAGACCAATGTATATGCATTACGCAGAAGCAAATTTCCATCTGGTTTCTCCATTTCAAACATGCCTATTTTCAAAGAAAAAAAAAAAAATGAACACGAGGCAAATATCCCACCCAGCCCCAGGGCATAAATGAGTTTCTAACTGATAGAGATTGGGGCAAGACCTTTGTAAAGGCATTTGACCTACACTTGCCCAGCCTCAGCTGAAACCAAAGGGCGCCTGCACTGACTCCCACTGGCAAGATTATGTCCCTAACAGAGAAAAGTTAGCAACAAGAAAAGCTCAGGTTTTCCTCACACTTGTGACTTTCAATTATTCCAGTTCTACTCTACTAGGTAGAGTAGAAGTAGTACTCTACTCCAGTTCCAGCTCTACTTAGAATTCTATCTTTCATCTGTCCTTCCAGTTTCCTTTTCAACTTCTACCACTACTTCTACATGCTGACAAACGTCCTGTTCTACGTAAGTTCGGCAATCAACCCCATCCTATACAACCTGGTGTCCGCAAATTTCCGACAGATCTTCCTTTCTACGCTCACGCTTGTGTGCCTGCCATGGAGGAAGAAGAAAAAACGACTCGCATTCACCAGGAAATCCAACAGCATCTCCAGCAACCACACTTTTTCCAGCCAGGTCACAAGGGAAACGACATACTGAAGCCAAAGGAGGAAGAGAAATGCATTTCATGGAGTCTAAACTTGAGAGAGGCCTCTGTGACTTTCATGCATGGTCTCTGAATTCATGTAACACAAAGCGTGTTTAGCAAAGTCATTTTTGTTGGAGAAATAGGCTTCATTCTGCCAGTAGCTTTGAGGTTATTTTAAAGCATTGGCCTTGCCTCCTGTGAGTGATGTCTACACGATTTGTAAGTTCAGTCTGGTGTAAATCCAGGTACAGTGTTAACTGGGAAGCCAATATATGTTAAATTTAGGCTACTTCATACTGTATTTCATCTTTCTCTCAATGCAGAGATGCCATGTTCACATCCAAAGGTTTGAGATCATGCCTCTTGGTGGCACTGAGCGGAGTCTAGGGAGGAGAAAGCAGTTTCAAAATGAAAGGGTTGTTTTTGGCAAATGGACACGCTCATCTATGGGATGGATACTCAATGAGCAAGGAGTGAAAACTCAGGGAGTCAGATGGGTGTTTTAGAATTACATCTAAATTCTTACTAATATGACCTGGGTGCTCAAGAGAGCCATTCTGGCTCCTTGAACTTAAATACCAACAGACGATGCCTTACTTAGATTAGGGTGAGGATAGCCTGGGGGAATTAGAGTCATCTTTCACTTTAGGGCATGCATAGTGCCCGGTGCAGGGAGCCCCACTCTCTCTGGTGTTGGTATTGAAACACCTATAAGTAACAGAGTCTCTGGCAAAGTCAAGAACGTAGTGACTGTGCCCAGCTGGAGTGTTGAAAAAGAACAGGAATGGCAAATCTTACTTATGCCACACAGCCAAACTCTTGTTTCTTTTGCCAGGGAAAACAGCTAGCTGGCCTGCATTAAAGAGGCAAGAAAACAGCAGGCTGCTGAGGGCTCCAGCCTGCCGATACAAGAGCAACCGTCCCAGTTCTGTAGAACTGTAGGATTTTTCCCATTATTTTCACAAGGCTGACATCTCATAGGCTACTGGATGTAGGTAGTGGGGCCTCTTTTTCTACCTTTCATTTCTTTTCGCTACCAAAACTGTTGGCACACTGATTTGTACACACAAATCTTCAGATAGTGCAAATGAAGAACACAAGGTCTAAGCCAGGGGAGACTTAGCTCTAAAAAAACTTCCTTTTAACAAGTCAGAGGAACAGGGCTGAGACCTGTTTACAGCAAATCAGTTTGGCTCAGTCGGGGTTGTGCTGAATCCTGACTATGAACATGTTCTGAACACAAGTCAGGATCAAAATAAGAGGACATACAGTGTATCTTCTCTTCCTCGTATTTTTCCCCTTGATTATTGCTTTGAATTTGAAATTTCTCAGCTGACCAGGATAGGTAGCATGATGTTTATTCCTATATTGTTCCACCTCTAACAGCCAACTATGAGATGTAACAAACTGCCCAAGAGCCTTTGGCACCAGAAATCAAGGGCCTCTGGGACAAGCTAAAGGGCTTTCCGGGCTGTCACAGCAGCAGATGGTGACCTGCATGAACCTGGGAACCAACCCATCATCTTGTTCAACCTGTGCTGTGATTTTGCTGTTAGTGACCTTATGTCCCCCTTCACACAGAGGCAGAAAGTAAATCAAAGCTGTCCCTGCTCACATTCTCCTTGCCAGAGGCATTCCTCAACAGCCAATTATGCTCACACAAAGGTGAGCCAAACACATCCTATTAGGGAAACAATGCATTTTGTTAAAGGTCTGGCCTTTACAGAGTGGTGCAGTCACAAACCATTAGCAGGAATTCAAACATACTCTAAAATAGAGGTGAGCCATGTTGGGGCAAGGGGCAGACTGGAGAGCCCTGGTAATAAGGTTAGGTTTTAGTCTTATCTGCAGTTGCTGTGAGAAGGGTTATTCTCTGTTGGTGACAGACGTTTTTTTCTGCTAATCAGAATGGCTGTGGGAGAGGAAAGGTGGATTGTTCCTGTTTGAAAGCACAGAAATAAAGAGATGCACCATAAAGAGAGTTCTAGGGGGAGCTCTGGTGAAAGGAGGCTCTTTGCAAATCCCTGCACACTTGCAGAGGGGACTTGCTTCTTTATGATGACAAACTAGAATTGACCCTTGGCTCCATTCAGCTTTCCAGTTTTGCCTATCCCCTGTCACTCTGCAACTACTGAGCACTCATGGAACATAGGACTAGTCTCAATGCTGGATATGTGCTTCTGGCCCCATGCACCGACTGCTGTGTGGGCCTGCAGATCTCCACAGTGTCCACTGCAATGCAGATCAGTTCCTGATACGTTCAGTACCAGCAGTATCTCATCAGTTAGGCCTGCTGGGCACAGGACATGGAGAAAACACCTCTGGGGCATTTGCTTTTCGTTGTGAGTGACAGCTCTCTGCTCCTGAGGCATTTATTGGCAGTGGTACAGAGCTAGCTGCACGGTACATCTGCCTGCTGCCAGCCTCCAACCACACCTAGCAGGGACAGGAGTTTATTTTAATGCCTACTACAGAACTACTCCAAAGGAAAGGGCTCAAAACAGAAATCGGTCGGGCTTTAGTTCCTTCTGATTCTGCCAAACTACAGGCTTCGTCCTGTCATGCCTTCTCTTAATTTCTCGCCCTGGTTGTACAAAACAGAGGGCAGAGTTTACAATTGACAAAGCACTTTTGTTGCTCATGTGCAGTTGCATCTTCTTTGACAAGGAAAAACAGTAAAGGGATGCATACACAGAAAAAGGACGGAGGAGACTGGCTTCTCTTTGCAAGGAAATTTGTGAGGACCCAACAAATGTTATCACTGTGTGTGTGCTAGGAATGGCTTGGGCAGATTGGAAGAGAAGCTGTAGAAGATCAGTACGTCATGCACCATGGGCTATGTAAAACACATAGGAATAGCAGAACCATGTATAGACCTGTATATTCTTGGTTTATTCACTTTTGCTACTTTCATCGAACGCCTGTCCATTACAGCTCAAACTTCTTTGATGTTTGTAGATGATTGTAGCTGAGAGGGGGACACAGCACTTGTTGGCACCTTGACAGCTTCCAGCTGACTGAGGAAGGTGAGCTGCCAACAAAATAAATAACTCATGGACGTCATCCATAATAGACCCTACAAAGCCAATTATCTTCACTGCTCTCACTCCTGCACTAGCAGAGTCCGGGTATGATGAGCAGAGGAAGAGTAGTCTTAACACACACTTAGTGCCAGCCTTCCAGGCAAGTCAACCTTTAAATAGATCCAGAGAGGACCCAAACTTTTTAATGGTACTTCTAAATAGAGTCAACAGCTGTGAGGGGGTTTCTGAAACCTCCCATGGAAGCTGTAACTGCGTGTTCCTTTGACTTTCATTCAGATTTAACATCCTGTGTGTCTCACTTGCTTTTCATTATTCACCTTTGAAATGCTTAATGTTATTAATATGCTCATTGAACACCAACCTGCTGAAATGTGCTTGGTTATCTTAGGAAACACTGTACAAAAATAGTCTCACATAAGATGTTTGGCTTTGATTTTCGTCACTGAGATACACTGTCAGCTTATGGAACTTCTGATCACAGCTCTGGGAAGGTGGTGGCTTTATTTTCAATTTGACATGAAAATGGGAACAAGCTGGAGTGAAAATGAACTTATCGTAAAGTTCTTCTGCTGTGTTTGTTGGACTGCTCAAGTCCTGAAGAGCTGCCTGCAATGGGAGACTTATCCAAGCAGTTTTCTGGCTTCTAAAGCTCTGTTCCCGCAGTTTAATGTGGGAGCAGGCGAGAGTCTATGGCCTTAACTTGGGTTTGCAGCTCAAAGCTATCTCTTCCATTAGGCAAATCTGATTTACCTGAGTTGAGAAGTGGAAGTTACAGCTGATTTCATCCTTTTCCCCCCCTCCACCTAGTTTTGTTATACTCAAAATAGTTTTGGTTTCCTTGAGCTCAAAGAAGTGAGGATATGTCACTATAAGACCCCATGGTTTTGTAAAGAAAAGCATAGCACTCTCGTGAAGAAAAAGGTACCAAATGCCCAGCATATACTTAGGACATGGTTCTCTTTCTTTCCACACCTTTCAACAATGGTTGAACTGCTAACCCAACAGGGTTTATAACTGGCTTTTGCCATTAAACAAAACGCATCCTCACATCTTTGTATTCCTGTCTTGTCCGAATTCTCTTTTGGGGCAGAGTGGTGAGCATTCATGCAGCGTGCCGTTAATCTATGCAGATTTCCTGTGTTTCAAACTGTTCGTTTTGACTGAAAAAAAAATCTGTTGAACCCACAGATGTGAAGTGCTGCCAGATGGATTCACAGCGATTCCTGTCTGAGGAGAGTTTATCAAGTGACCTCTTCAAATATATACTTCCAAGGTTTCGTTTATCTTCACAGTCTTCATGTCAGGGCCGTCTATTTGGAAGTGTGTGAAATTAGATTTCCAAAGTCATTATGCTGTACAGAAATTTCCCCCAGACAGGTCTTTCTCACTGCAGGCCCCATACACAGAGGTGCTTGAACGCTCTGCTGAGCTTGTCTTTTTGTAAAGCTCATGAGATCTCGCTTCAGTGACTGTGCCCGTAAATAAGAAAACTAAATGGAAAAATGGTGAGGAGGGTTAGCAGGACACGTGCTAGAAACACCACAATCACAGGACCTTTGCATTTACAGCATCCAACATTCAGTGAAATAGAAGTCTGCTGTTGCTGCGGACAGCTTTGTGTTGTGGATTTGAGCTGAGCATGTGTGCAGCTACCATTCGTGCATGCCCACAGTGGGGGCTGAGAGCGCTGGAGTTTTCCTGTGCAACGCGTTGAGTGTTAGTCTGGTATCTTCCTGGTTGTGTTGTTTGGTAGCTGTTTAAACAAAGCTTTATCTGCTGGAGCTCTGTCTGATTCTTTAAATCACAGATGAACGACTTCTGTTTTCGGTTCATACTCGCTGAGTAGGGAAACAGAAGTTGCTAAACTTCATGGTGCTGTGTCCTGGCTTTGTGATCAAGAGTCCTTCCCCAGCTGTGCCACCTGATAGTCCCGCACATACTGTATTTATGGCAAACATTTCTTAAAGTGCACCTTTTTTCTTTTTCTTTTCTTCTGAACTACAAAATGTTGATGTGCTTTATTTTCTGTGGCCTGTTGTGCAATGGGAAAAAAAAAAAATGAATGTTCCAAGTGTGTCAGCGTCTACTTTGTAAGATTTCCTGTGACAAAGGGAAGGGAAAGGGTGTGAAATCCTTTTGTACAGCAATGGGAAACACTCTTTCTATGTAACATGCTATTATTGATACTGTGTTTACTATCAAACTGTAATGAAATGGTTACTTCCTGATATTAGCCTTTGTACTGTATGGTATTTTATTTTATTTTATTTTATTTTATTTTATTTTGTCATTAATTGAACCTAAGAAATAAATATCCAAATTTAAGGCTTGGGTTGATTTTCCTTCATCTGGTGGTGGCTGTGCCTGGGTCACACACCCTGCTCACCAGAACAGGCTGCTGGCTGTTCTCCAATCCTGTGAAACCCCCTAGATCTGGTAAAAGCAAAGGGAGTCTGTGCTGGTTCACAGCCCAACATGCTGTGGTGTTAGGAGCAGCAGCACAGAACATCCAGCTCCCTCCGGTTGAACCCCGGGGCTTTGAGAGTGTGACAAGCCTGAGGGATGAGAGTAGAGATCTTCCAGCCTTCCAGACAGACCTGTGCCGCAGAGACAGCTGCTGTGCTGAGATCCAGCTGGTACTGTGAGAGTCCTGCTGTTTTCTGAACTCCTTTGTTTCTCCTTCCTGCTTGTTTTCCCCCATTGTAGGGAGAGCACTAAAAACACTGCATCTCGGCCGTTATTTTTACAGCAGCTCTGCCTGGAACACTGAACAGATCAGGGCTTTATTGCACGAGGAGATCTATGTACACAGTGAAGGAGACAGCCTTTGCCCCAGAGAATATGCTGCTGAAAGACAAAGCAGGTTCCTGGGCTTTAACTCCGAAATCTCCCCTCCTACATCTTTTCTCCTCCTCTTTCTTTTCCTCCTGGCACTGATTTTTCCAACACAGATGTAATTTTGTAGGAAAAGGATACTCAGGTATTGCCATTGTATCAAAGCATCTTTACACTCCATGATCAAAAATGAGGTACCTCCATTCTCCCTGCAGCTCCCCATTAAAACTCTGTCATAAAGTAGCCCAGCTGAGCAACAGGACAAGGCACAGCATCTTCATACTTTTTGGCCATTCCACATGATTGTTCTGATTTCTAGCAGCACAAAAGGTTGCTTGGAAAGCAACACTGAAATAATATTTAAGTATTTGGAGTCATTCATGGATACAAAATTCATCTTTTAAAACCTCTCTGAGATGAGCTGGCTCTCCAAAAGCATTTCGGTGCTGCTTCCAGATGAGAAGAGCAGGATTTCTGTTATCCCTACCTCATCAATTATTGAAGAATCCGATCATTTATTTGATGGATCCTTTTATTCGGCCTTCAGCCCTGCCCTGCTAAAAGGTGTATTTTCAGTCAGCTGCCCACAGAGCTGGAGTTAAACTCTTCAGCGGTGAAAATCCACGGTATGCAGCAGTGTCCTTTTTTTCTGCATGAGATTTTCGTGCAGAGCAGGATGCTCCCAGCAGAGTCTCAGAATACCCAGACCTGGTTCAAACTGAGGTGAAAAATGTTGCCCTCTACTCATGAATTCCCTCGTCCTGAACCGATTCCTTGAAAAAGCAAAACTCTCAGAAACCGATGAGCTGTGCTCTACCGATGAAACCTTCCCTTCCAGTCTTGTGCAACCAGGCATCACAGCACGCCCCGCCAATGCAAACAAAAGCAAAACACTGTGGATAGTCAGTGAGTTTCTTCCTATTTTAGAAAGGGAAAAGGGCTGTGCTTCAAGCAAGAAGGAATGCTTTCAGTTTGGCCCGTATTTCTCATTTCAGTTATAAAGGTAATTTCCATAGCTCACAAGAGGAAAATTTCTGATGCTTTTTGAAACAAACATTGCAGTTGAGTAAATGGCTTCATAAAACTTAATAAACATCCATCCAGAAGTTAATTTATTTAAAATGTCTCTAAATCCTCCTCTGCCTTATTGAATTCATTTGAACTGTAGATCAGGTTGGAGTATATACATGAGGGTATTTAAGCAGTAAGGCACAGCATCCTGGTTATTGTTCTAAGTCCCATGTGGGCTGTGAAGTATGAAGCAAGGTGTGAAGAGACTATGGGCACTCACAAGCAAAATCCTTCCAGCAGTGCATGAGCACAGATACAGCCCTGAGTGCTGATGGTGGCTACACCCAGCAAAATGCTGGGGCTCACTGTGGGGGCAGCCCTGCAGGTTGAGCACTCACCAGTCACTGCTGGGAAGCCTGGTGCTGGGCTCACTCAGCTCTGTGCAGCGGAGAAAAGTTGGTGTCAACAAGCTTAGGATGAGACATCTAAGCCCACTGGGGACTGTGGTTGGTAAAGACAGAAGGAGAGAGTCCAAAAAACTTAAGTTTGCTACAGAGATGGCCAAGATACCATTGCAGGTATGAATATCACAGCCACATTCTTGTCCAAGCATACACTCACCAGTTTTCAGTCTTTTCAGCGCAGACTTCTTTGTCTTACTTGAAAGCTCAGCTGGTTTGTGTTACCAGTGACATGACACTTCATTACACTTGGCTGCTTCTTTACAAAATCCTGAAGAAATGGGAAGCAATATCTTCCACACTTTTAACACAAAAAATGTAAAACCATCTTGTAAGGCAGGAACAGTCCACCTTTTTCTCCTTTCACACTGCTGCGGTTCTGCTGCAAACAGCTGACATGGGTAGTGTAAAATCTCAGCTTCACTGTAAAGTGAAGTACAAAAAGGAATGATTACGACCACGTGGCCCAGATGATCTGTTTCAAGACCTCCAAAGATACAAAAAGAATAATGAACTCCTCACTTGTGCTTAACAGCAGTATCTCGGACGCACTATTTCATCCTCCTTTGTCCCAGTAAGATGCAGCATGATGTTGAAAGGATGGACACACTACACTTTGCCATTGCATCAACTTCAGTCACAATGAAGTCTGAAACAATTGGACCAGAATTTCTTTGCTCCTTTCTTCTGCTTGTTCTTTCTTCTGTCTATGGAAGCTATTTGTTAGGAAGGCTATGTCCAGCATGTATACAATGCAGCTTTCAGACTCAGGAGCTCAAACACAACATAATTAATCCTGTGTGAGCCCTCTGCAATTCATCACTATTACTTAACTACATAAATTCCAATGAAAGCATTCACATACCATTTTCTTCCTATAAATATCTCAGGATCGGGCAGGTATTTACACTAGGTCAGTCAGGCCCATGATTTCTCTCCTTGCCAAAGAGAAATGTGCAAGGGAAGAGTCCCAGAGTCCGAGCTACAAGGGAGGTTTGTAAAGCTATTTTTTTTCAAGAACTGTGTCAAGGGAAAGATGCTACACAGCCAAGTCGGTGTTAACGTCATAGGTACTCTTTAAGACTAGCTTCTCAAGATCATTTTTGCTGAGGAATAGGCTGCTGGGCTCACCTGAGAGCAAACTCCATGGATTTTGCTATCCTGTGCCTGCATGTAGTCCACAGTTACTTGTGGACTTGCCAGCACCCCAACATTTCAGGAACATAATTGAGATGTAACGGCAGCCATTGGCAAGGTTTAACAGTGTTAGCGCAATTGCTAACAACCTCACAAACTCCATCTCTTTGCTGCTGCAAGGGTGCTCATATTTTATGAATATGGATTTCAGGAACAGAGAACAAAATAGATTCACTCGGGGTCTCTAATGAGATCTTCCTGCAGGCCAGCGATTCAAACCCCAGTGTTGCCAGCCCAGTCAGCTCTGATTCATCCTTTCCTTCATTCAGCACAAACACCGTCTGAGTTATATATAACCTCCATTTCAAGAGGGGTATCAGCCACACATGCCAACGTTCAACCATTTAAAAGCAACTCCTGTTGCTTTCATCAACAGCAACAACCTTGGCATAGCACTTGACAGCTTTCAAAGTACTCTTGCCGGAATAGTGGTGCTGTGCTTGGTGTCTGCTTCCTTACAGAAAAACGTACGCACTGCAACAGGTGAAGCACTGTACTCTAAATCACAAAAATAGCCAAACAGGAATGAACTCGACTAAATGGGAATGACCTCAGCAGTGCCATGGAGAACTCTAAAAGAATCTGTGACACCTGACATTTCCAGAGCTCTACCTCTTCCATCCACTTGAAAAGCAGCCATAACTGTCAGCAGCATTCTCAGTACTGCTCCCACACAGATTATGCATTCTTACAAAGTTCCACACTGCTGCAACAGATTATTTTTTGTCTTCCTTCAGACCAGTAATCGGGGTAAGATTCATGCATCCTTTACCATTGTCACAAGTATGAAATTAGAGTTTTCAGGACCATTCCAGAAAAACATCTTAGATAGCCAGTGGTGTTTTCTGACTCAGAACTTTTAACCCTCCTTCTTCCTCTGAGCTTAATCTTGATTTGGACAAGCAAAGATAGAAGCATATTGAAGCTGATGACCGATGGCACCACCGCAAGGTAGCCAATATTCTTGTCCAGATAATGTCTGACCTTCCTGGGGAGGGTGATTTAGCAAGACCTGTAAACACAAACCTATGCACTTTTGATACAAAATCAAATACCAATTTGGGGAGCATTTGTAAGCCCAGATGGAGGCCCATGTGCACAACTGGTATAAATCAGCTTGGACCTGAAAAGAAACGCAGTTCGTGTTCGTAAGTGACCCAGTCTAGCTTTGTTTCTCATTTGTACGGCTTTCTTTTTTTAAAATAACATTTAGCAGGGGAAAAATAAAGCAGTTCATTATGTTAGCAGCTCCACAGCCAATCTTAAATGCCGGAGGCGCTGATCAGATTAAAACAAAAATCACATTTTGTAGCTGATGTGTGGAAAGAACAAAGACTCTGGTCCTCATTTTGATTGAATACAGGATGATATCTCTTGCTTTTTGTATATATTACAACTGCAAGGAAGGATGTCGTTTATCACAGCATGCTTCAGTGCTTTTTAATATACTGTTTATCATAAGGAGCTCAGTGGCATTCACAGAGCACCCTTGCAGATTTCACTTTGTATCTTAATAAGTTTTTATGGACTTCGGGACACAGAAAAAAATACTTCTTGTTCCTATGCATCCACCCTCTCTCCATTCACGTGCAGTTAAAACCAGCTCCTCATCAAAGCCAAAGCAATGTCCTCAGCTGAACAGGCAAGAGTCAGTTCTCTGAATGGTGCACCACGTCTTCTTCCAATGGTTGCTGTTACTGCTACAAAACTATGCAGATCTAGCCTAGCAAATACAGTGTCACACTGAAGGTCAGTCCTGCACTTCATTCTTTGTGGTCTCTCTGATGATCTCTGGCTCAACATCTCATTTTATGAGCAATGATTTTACCTCTTGTTCCAGAGCCAGTATGACTTTCATACATCAGCCCCACTGATTTCCCTTGTTATAATCCAGTTCCTGTGGAAGTAGCACTGGATTCCACTGGGAAAACATTTCATCAGCAAGCTGGAGAAAGAATTTGGCTAACTGCTAGTGGGAACTTCACAGCTGTGGTGAACAGGGAAGGCAAAGCTGCCCACAGATGAACACCAAAACTGAAATTATGGAAAGTTATCTTTGCTCCATCTGTCATTCCGAAAGGCAAATGCAAAATTAATGTATCTCTGTACATGGAGACAGAGCCAGAAAAGTTCTCTGCAGGGAGATGTTGAATTGGCCCCTGTTGAAATGCATGGCAGCCCCAAAGCTAACGACTTTTCAGTGCTCAGCTTTAAGGAATGTTGTGCTCTATCAGCTTAATATGGAAGATAAAAGGTTCAATGAATTCCAACTGTCATCAGAAATGGCGGGAGAAATAAATGTACAGCCACGATTCTATTTGCTTTCAGTGTCTCAAAATGCATCATGTCATCAAAAGCATTTGCAGACGTTTTACAGAGAGAAGACAGTTGTGTTAGCAACACCATCGTCTAGTGAAAAACACTGGAAAAGAAAGAAAACAAAACCCGCATTCTTCTCATGTCTGATTTTCACATATTCACAAGACAGTCAAAAGCTTTTTCTTCAGCTACAATTTCACTTCCTCTTGTTTATGACAATTCATCCCTCTGTGCTGTTCGTTTTCCTTACGGACTGCCTCGGGGCTCAGGGTCTGTCCATTTTTTATATCCATCTCTCCAGGAGGCACTGTAGGGTTTGAAGATCGGTTGTCTTGATCAACATGAAAAGGCTGTTTTATGTAAGAAGGGGCTGTGAGTCACAGCAAGACTCCGATGAGCCCAATAAACTTTCTTAGCAGCTAGCACCAGGGTAATGGAGAATTAGGAGCTACAGGACTTAAATGAAACACTGAATCAGATAGGATGGGAAAGACGTTTTTTGGTGACAAATGATAAACCTGAGGATATTGCATGTTTCTTTGAAATGGAGCCTATTTCTTGTGAGGGATAAAATGGATTTCTCCAGAGGCCATTTATTTGTGCAAAGGCAATGAAACAAAGAAGAGGATAATCATCAAAATGAACTGGAGGGGAAAGTGGGCTGTTCTGCACCCAGTGCACTGGGATGAAAGCAGGACGTGGGTACGATCCTGCTAACCTGCTGCCAAAGAAAGCTCCAGAGATTGTCCATCTTGTTCCAGTGCCTCCCTCTTCACATCTAACTTTTCAATTGCAGGTACTTTCATGGTCATTCCTAAGTAACATTTGGAAAAAAAAAAATTGTGAGCGCTTAAAATCAGTGTGCCTATTTTGATAAAACCCCCTTACAAATATTCACCTCTTTCCAACTGGCTCCTTCTATTCCAGGCAATCAAGTAGAAGTTTCACTTGAGCAGCTGTTGTTACACGCCAATGGATGTTTATATTGAAGATAATTTGTTTTCCTCTTCACAGTAAAGTATCTGTTCTATAAAATGGCTTGAGTCAATTCTGTATGTTTATTCTTTGTGAACAGAAATATTTCTGGCTTATTGGCCTTACAGATTTATTCCTACCTTCATTTCCTGTAATAAGATTGCTTCCTTAAAAAGATTTAAATACTGAGACTAACAGTGCACAGATTTCAGATAGATTTGTCCACCGATCAAGGAACAAAAGAAAAAATATATCAATTAAATTAAATATTAGTTTTTATCCGCTACTCTACCAGCAGTAATGAATAGCAGTCTGAAATACAATTTGACTCTAACCATAAATATTCATAGCTAAAAGTCCTTATTTTCCCTTAAACTGTTCTGTGCTGTTAGAAAATGAGAGCTCATCTTAACTAGATGTACCCAGAAAAACTGAGATGCAGAAAAGTGGATTTCATTTCAAATAAATAATGAGCTGTGGAGGAAGCAATGCTATATGCTATGAGTTAATGCATGACATTTGCATAAATACATAGAAAGCCAATCCAAAACAAGCAAAACTGGGAATGTATGGTCGGGATTAGGTGGAGACACAGATTTGCAGCCAGCTAATCTAGCCCCATCTTGGGTATCATGAGCAGCCAGGTGTGGATCTAACTTTTACATTTCATCCAAAGCACAGCAGTAGGAAAGCAGAGCTCAGCTCCCCTTTAAGCATGGTTTTGGAAAAGGAGCTCTCTTTTCAAGTGAAAATGTTGCCTTCTCTAACATCCCAAGTAGCCTCCAGTCCTGGTTTCATGCAAGAGCTGACTATGGCAGGCACCGCTTAGACCGTATGTAAGCAGTCCAGATGTATTGTGACAGAAGAGTTTCACTGCTGCCAGTGAACTTACACTTACCTCAAGGGTCAGTTTTGCAGACAATGTCAGTAGCTTCTTTGTGGGGATTAAGTGCAAACAGCCAGGTTTTTGGCAATGCACGCAAGACTGCACCAGACTGCTACAACTGGAAACCGGGAGCTTTTACTGCCTGAGCTGCCTAAGGCCAAAGGCAGCACAAGGTAACACATGATGCAGCATCCTTGCTCCGTCCTGCTGGCTTGCTGGCACAGGAGCTGAGGACTGGAAGCGTGATGTCAAGCAAGTGTGCCAAGACAGCTACTGTCTGTGTGGAGCCTGAGTGATGGAAAAACAAGTAGAAATGGCTTGGTCTAGCTCTGTAGGACAGTCTCATCAAAATTCAAGAGGTGATATAGGATGCTGGTGCAGGAACCTTATGTTTTCCCCTTTCTGTACCCACTCCCTCATCCAGAAGCTTACCATCCCCAGGAATTAAGTAGTCTGGGACAAAGACACCTTGAACCAATGCTCCCACTTTAGATCTAGAGGCAGAGGCTGTTTGTGTTCACAACCACAAGAGGAGGGGGGAAGGAAGAAAAAGAGTGTCTCATAAACCTTCTGACAAATGGGAAGACAAAGGTAATTCAGTTAGTCTGCACAACCATGTTACCAAAAACAATGAAGAACTTAAGTAGATAATAGTTTATTCTTTATTTCCATTGTTGACTCAAAGCTAATGCAATTATTTCTGTAGGTGATGTCTCAGTTCTGGTTTACATGGGGGAGCAGTCCCTCCTGTCCCTTACAAACTGTTAATTCAACATGACAGGTTTTACCTGAGAACACTAATAATGTTGTCATCTCAGTTTCCTTTTCGCACAAAGCTGGACCAATTTATTCTGTCTCACTAGTTGAGGCAATTCTGTGGAAGCAGATCTCTATCAGGTGACAATGGTATACAAGGGGAAATTCTTTTTTTTTTTTCTTTTTGTTTAAAATAAGCAAGTTGCTCTTTCCCCATAACTTGAAGTTATGGTTCCCTTTTATTCCAGTTTCAACTCTTAAGTCTTTCTTCTATAGCTAATTACTCTGAGGGAAAAGATATGAGAGGAGAAGTCATCTGTGGAGACACTGGAGTAGAACTAGACCATGTGGCTGTGGTTGGGCTGGTCAATCATCTGCTTCTGTCTTCTACTGTTAGCTGAAAAGACTTGCTTGCTTGCTTTCTTAGTTATACCTGACTCTCAGCTGGGAACATGCCCATTCATGCTTGGATTCCATCTGCCTCTTCCCAGGAGAAGAACCAGAGGCCATACCAAGAACATGCCTTCTTTCTTAGAGAGACACACGAAAATTTCTGGATATTCTCACACAGACCCTGCCAGGTGGTCCCTTTGGACATATGCTGTAGTCCAACCACAGCTACCATGCTACTCCATGCTTTTAGGGTCCAGAAGGTACATACAAGAATTCACAAGAGCCTGAACAAGCCTGCAAAGCTGCATGATCTCAAAGATAGGACCCCTCAGGGTCAGGGAGGCTCAACTCTTCCTCCCATGAACTCCTCTGATTTGATCTGATTTTATCTGCTATGACATTTTTCCCACTTGTCTGTGCTATATTCTTCCACTAGAGAGAGAGACATGGTTAAAAGAGATGATTGTTAACACACACGCTGCAGGTTGCGGTGCTGAACTCACTGAGATTCACATACTGCTATCCTCAAACTCCCTGAGAATTGAAGCATTACTACAGGGGCCTTGTTCAAACACTTGAAGCTCTTGAGATGGGTCTCTCTGAAGGAAAGCTGGAAACAACAAATGTTGGATGGTATTGGTCGCTGTGCATCTTCAGAAAACAACCCCTCTGCCTTAACCATCTGTACGGATCCATCTCAGCATCTTGTTTATCTTCATGGACTGACTGTAGAGCTTCAGTTAAATGCATCTTCCTTCATTAAAAGAAAGACATGTAGAGAAAAGAGAATCCTTTTCACTTCCAGACCTCTCTATTGACACCTTTTCTTGTTCGCCCCACATGCTGGTAGAGATGATCATACACTTGTTTTTGGAGTACAAGGGAGAGGAGGTACAAGCTCTCTGTGTTACAGCTGCTGCCTCATGATCTTCACTTCTGAGAGCAGCATTATCGTTATATGAGGTTTCCTACTTTCCCTTTTATCCACTGTTGTAGTAAGCACTTTGGCTTGTTCTCTTTTCTGTCCGACAACTATCATGCACAAACTAACACTGTGGTACCTTGGACTTTCTGAAGAAGGATAGATCATTCAGATAATCCCATTCTATCTTCTCAGATGTACAAAGTCATAAAGCACCTGCACATCTCAGAAGCTACTTGAACCTAAAAGCTTAGAGCATCATGACGGATTCAAGAGTATCCAAAGGAAATGATTCCCAAGCACAGATCAGACACAAAATATCCGCTAGTAATCAGGGCTGTGGGATGCCTCTTCTCACAACTCCTCCACTCCTGCTGACAGCGGATGCTGAAATAAACTTGCTCACACACACATTGGAGTCTGGAGACAAACCAGCAGGAAGGGAGGAGGTGTTGGGGGTGGATGAGGGGGAAGGAGTTTTTTTCTCTGTGCAAACATCCAATTTCACCACTGACAAGTCTGACAGATGGAAACCAATTAAAAAAAAAAAAAAACAAAAAACCCTTCTGCTTGCAGGTGCCAGATTCTTCAGTGAAGTTCAGCAGCTCTCTCCACCCATTTGTAGTAACTGCTGGGTGCTCACACATGGCAAGTGAGTTAGGCAGCCTTGCCTCCCGGTGTCACAGTCTTCTTGTTTAAATGGGGAGAGTGCTGAGGTAGTTGTCAGCTCACGGGTATCACAGCCACAGTCCCTCTGCTTCCACAGTTTGTGGGGCCACACATCAGTAATACAGCTGTCCAGTTGCTGGAATAAGGTAGCACAAAGTTTGGTGGCAGACTCTTCTTCGCATTTTCCCATGGGATGATAATGAAGTGTCTCAGAAGAATATAAGCCATTTCAGCAGGAATGATACTATGAGTTGCTTCTCCTGAAGAAAATATTATCACTGTCAGTAGCAACAACAGAAAGAAGTCACTGACTTTTCTCAGTCCACAGAGATCTCACCTCGGTGATGTAGTCCAGATTCAAGTATGGGAGGCTTTTATCTCCCTCCTATGGAACTGTCAGGTCTTTCTACTTAGTGTTTGTTCAGTGATGCTCAACAGGACCTCTGAGGCTGCTGCTCACTCATCCTTGCTCACATGAGGTTTGATGAGAAAACCCATGCTGTGAAACCTTTTGAAGATTTCCCTCTTAATGAGAGCCACTTCTCTGCAAGGAGCCTCTGTGGCCTGGTGATCAACATCCATCATCTTGGGCAGAGCTACTTCATTGTTATACTCCCACCCTGCTGCAGTACAAAACTCATTAATACAACTTGCATTCATCTCTGGCCATTACATGTAGGGTTGACATTTTGAAATGCCTGGCAAATCACACAGCAAGGTCCCCTAGCCCCAGCTTACTCATTCCTTCCCTAAAAAGGATCCGCAGAGTAATGACGGACAGAAGGTCTTATTCAGTAGTGTCTCTTCATCTGCACTCATGAATTTTTATACTGTCGCCTTCCTCACAGGGCTTTTAGAATGCTAAACTGATTTTATTAAATGTGACAGGAGATAACAGCACCTTATAATAACGTCTTATTCTTTTCCATCTTGAAAACTATATAATGTGGCAATCTCAAGCTCACTGATGAGCAAAGGGATATCTTCCTGAGTCACAGTCTATAATGTCAGCAAGTCTACTTACACTCACTATGTCCCATACAAAATGGATGGCTCAGGAGGTTAGCAGCGACATCCAAATTATCTTATGATTCAATTAGTTGCCTTATGGGCAACAAAGGAGAAAATAGGAAGCAGCAGAAACACACTGGAGTGCATCTCCCTCCTGATGAACATCCTGCTAAGATGGAGAATGTAGAAAATGGCTTGCTCCACCTTGTTATTCTAATTTATTCCTATAGGTGAGCTATTAACTAGTGGATAATGCCAACAAGAGAATTTTCTCTCCATGGTCAGGAAAAAGCCTGCCTTCATTTGTGAGACTCTAAGAAATCAGTTGCTGAAAAGTCATCCAAAGTGAAAGAGAAGTCTTCTGTCTACATCTGCCTCCCTGAGATGGGCATCACTCACCAGCAGGGTATCAAGAGTGCAGGAGATGTAGCAGGTTGAAACATGGAAGGCTTGAGAACAGAGGAGTTGGTTCCATTTGCACTTGAGTTGTCTTCTAATTACCACAATTGTATGTGTTGATCAGGCATTTCACTACACAGCAGCTCCCGGGAATGTCTGCAATTCATGCTACGAGCACAGCATAAACTGCTGCAAAATTTGTTGTAAAAAAGAAGGTCAGGCAGTTTGGTGAAAATGAAAGCCAGACCAGGAAGCAATATCATTCACCATTCTTGCCTTTTACACAAAACCTTTGGTATGGAGCTATTGGTACCCTAAAAGAGTGCTCATGTACTTCATTACTTCTTTTCATCCACATCATTCTCCAGTGACTCTCGGTTTGCTCCAGTCATGGGTTTTTTTCCTCCAACAATAATGAATTTTATGCTATTATCTTTTAATTTGCTGCACATTCTAAATACATTCATGGAAACTGATACAGAGAGTGCGCTGCTGTCATTTGGAAGCAAGAAATGTCTAGGGATCCTATAGCCAGTCCTCAGATTCAATTCCCTGGCTTAGTGCAGCCAAAATGCCTTGAATGAAGAATTACAATTTAAAAGGAACATAGAAATCATTCCTGCAGCCTGGGGTACTCTAAGCTCTAAGGAGACTGTTAGACACATGCACAAATGCACATACTGTATATGCATACAGGCAGTCGTTTTGTGACATAATGGTACAGGTTTCATGCGTTATTCAATAAAAGTGCATGGAGGCTTGGAAATGCACGTGGCAGATTGGCTTTCTGACTCACAGCCCGTGCCAAACTTTGGTCTGTTTGCACTGCCCAGTTTAGCAGAGATGCTGGAATTTCACCTTGTTCTCAGAAAGATGAGCTTGATGTTTTCTCCTCGTGACATAATTCTGCATATTTGACAATAGTAAACCTCAGTGAAAGAGATGTGAAATTGCATTAACGCTCTCTTTTCTTTGCCAGTAAGAATTAAAGCTTCTGGGAAAAGATCTATGTTTCACTTATTTTATCTTGTGCCCCGGATTTAAGCACGAGCATCCTTTACCTTCTCTGTTCATTCTCCTCATCAGACTCCAGATGCACACGTAAGAACATACATCAGTCTTCCCCAGCTACTTTAGCTATTCCTTAGAAAGCACCACTTATCAAGGAAGCATCAATGGTTTCTGAGATGCCAGAGGGCTGCTTAAATGAAGCTGGACAAAAACATACATCCAGTTAAAAGATACTATGTTGCAGCTATATTAAATAAGATGTTGTGGTTGGAAGAACATGTCCTAACATCGGGAAATAGTACAATAAGGATTTAAAGAAATGAGAGAAGGATTTTCTTTTGAGAAGTTATTCTGGGGAAATGATCACCTCTTTTGCATACCTACTATTGCTTACTGATTTTCTATATCTTTGCCTCATTATCAAAGTCAGCTGCATTACATATTTCCCAAGCCTCCGTGTTTTGCTGCCTATTCAATTGCTTCCTGATTTTTCCTCTCTTTCTCCATGGCCTTACAATCCCGCCATGGGATGTTCCCACATGAAGTTCCTGTCATGGGCTGGAACCAAATGGGAGTGACAACATGATTTTGTAACACACAATTGCATAATGAGCTTCTTTCCTCACACCATTTCATCTCAAGCATGTTCACTTAGAAGTAGAAGCCCCAAAATAGCACTACTGCCGCAAGTTCATACTGAAAACTGAGGCCAAATACACAAGGAGTCCTTACAAGTTTCCACAAGTGTTAGCAAGCATAGCCCAAGTTTTGAATCCAAAATAGAAGGAGAGGACTGGTAATACATAATAACTGTTGGTCAGTGACACTGTAGTACAAACATTATTGTGAGACCAGCTTGCAATTTTGAGACCAAGCCAGCTGAACTCAAAGGATGATTTCCCATCACTGCCAACAGGCTTTGGGATCAGGCCCAATTTGCCTTAAATAAGGCATCTGGCACTTAAATAATTAGAATTAGTTCAATTGGAAGGGGCATACAAAGGAATTGTTCGATTAGAAGAGGCCTACAAAGACCATCAAGTCTTGTTACCTGACCATTTCAGTGCTAACCAAAAGTTAAAGCATATTATTAAGGGCATTATCCTAATACCACTTGAACACTGGCATGCACAGGGCATCAACAATCTCTAGGAAGCCTGTTCCAGTGCTTAACCACCATCAGTGATACAGAAATTGCTCCTGATATCTAGACTGAACATCTCCTGGTGAAGCTTTGTGTCATTCCCATGTGTGCAGTTGGGGTCAACAATAAGGTACAAGTAAGTTGTTGCATAAAAACCTCTGGATATTAGCTAGAAAAGGCTGTCCCTACTATTTACTCTGTTTCATTGCTATCTTTAGCTTTCAAAACCTCTTCATTCTCAGTGAAACAAATAGTTTCTGTCATGTCTTGTTGATAATCTGGCTGTGATAAAGCCCCTCTTACTGTTATTAATCTCTCATGTGGAACAATGCAAGCAGAGTTCACAGCCTTATCAAAGCCTGTTTCAAGAGCCAGTGAAAGCAGTTCTCTTGTTGAATATGGTCCCATAGACCAGGTTTCAAATATGAGAGCAAAATGTCAAGTTCATGTTAATATGCGTAGAGATTTACTGCAAGTTATAAATACTGATGTTAGCTATGTGGTTATCAACTATTATTACATCAATGGCACCTGCAACATCTTCAGCTCTAATTCTATTGATTCAACAGAACAGGCACAAAGCAACAAGAATCAATTGCTGAACACAATGAAACACTTCCTCCATTTCACAAAGATAGTTGTATGTAATTACAAAGATACAGGTCGGCCCATAGTGGCCAGATTGTAACAGGGCAATGGGCTGCCCTTCCTAAGTTCTATCATCTATTTGGCCTGTCTCCCTCTGCTCTTGCCTCTGCCAGATTTATAGCTGTGAAAAATTGAAGTATCCTTCAGCCTACACCTATTTAATAAGAAAAACTGAAAGAACTCTCAGGCTATGGGCATCTAAATGCTGGCAGGAGTTATTCCTTGCCAATGTTATTTAGATTACAATAGCATCTGGATATGACTGCAAAGCCAGAGCCTCTGGGTTTGTTGTTGCTCTAAGTCAGACAGTTCCTTGCCTACATTTGGAACATCTGGATTTCCCTGTCCCCAAGATCTAAAGACACGGGAGCATCAGATTAAAAGTTTTGTTTTGTGCTTGTCACTGTGACAGGCAGACAAGTTTTCTCCCATGGTCTGAAGAAAAGTCAAGTTTTATCTCAAGTGCCAGCGTAACTTTTACTGAGACTTCACAATACAGATTCTATTGTTTAGTTGTTGTTGTTTCGAGAAAAGGAGTGACTGTCAGTGCTGCTGTGCACTGGCATCTTCTCTGGATTTCAATTGAATGAAAAAAAAAGCTAAATTAACTGTTTGCTATAAAAATGAAGAGATTGCAGCAGCTGTCATTAATCTGTCTTTCTGTGAAAAGCAAAGAGAGGTTTGCTGCTGATTTGCAGATGGTAGATATGAGTCTCAGACCAGTGTGCTAAATGGAGCTATGCTGAGGTCCAATGAGTTAAACCAATGGTAACTGTACTGGCAAGAGGATACAAACCTATTCCCAACCAAAAAAAAATCCCGTTACAATCCAAAAATTACCAGCCAAACTATTTCCACCTTGCTATTTCTTATGTCTTACCTTATTCTCAGGAGGAAGAACAGGATGAAAGGTGATGGTCTGTATGGCTCTAGGAGGTTGCTCGGAACAGTTCAACAAATGTAGTGAGTCACTTTCCATTGCCTCCTCTGTTGGCATATCAAAGCAGGTGGGGAAAAAAATCCCCCATTGTAGAAGGACATAATGGTGCCATAAGTGAAAATGACTTGCAACGATCTGCAGAAAACTGCCAAAATCAAGAGGTCTTTTACTATGACCACACTGGGGAGCCAGGGGTAATGCAATTCTGTCCCACATAGAAATACGATGTGGAAAATGTGAATTAATGAGAAATCAAGACTCTGTAATTCTAAATCCAGTGGGGTATGTCATAATGGAAGATAGAGGCACCCAAATTTTCCAGGTAGAGTTGTGCCTCACTTAAACTTCATGTTTAAAGGAAACGGGAACATGAAATTAAAGGAACTTGAAATCCAGAGGAACCATGTGGTGTGTCAGTGGCCTACAACACAAAAAGTACATCTTGGCCTGCAATGCAAGTTGGTTATTCCTCTGCGGGAGGAGAAAAAAGGGGAAAAAAAAAAAAAAAGATAGGAATGCTGTTCTGCTGTTGTAGATCATCTCATAAAACATTGCATCTGATGTGATAGCTAGGAATGAAACTGGGTCATCCTGCAACAGCAAGCGGCTTTAATTAAACTTCTTGGCAGGATCCATGCAGACTCTGTGCTCACACCTCTAATTTAATCTTCTTTGTGTGGCTTCATTCAGCCAGAGAATCTCCCCTTTCTCCCTGGCATCCTCCACGACCTCCAAGCAATCCATTTCCATGTATAAGAAGTAAACAGAGAAGTTTAATGACCTCTCTGGCAAGGGATTGGGCTGGTGGCATCTGAGGGATTCTCTTCTGATAGCCTTCTTCCCTTGATGCTCTCCTGATAGATGGGCAAGAGAGAGGGTGGCACAGAAGCAACAAGCTTCCCAGCTGATACCAGCAGGCACCTAAATCCATCCCACAGGCAATAGACAGCCTCCATACATCACCTTAACATATTTTGGTGGAGAATGAAAGCTTTCAAATTAGCCCTCTGCAAAATCTTCCAGGATAATTTATCCTGGTATTAAACACTGAGTTGTGTCATGGTGCCTCCTACATCACATTGTATTAGATTACACTCAGCTGCAGGATTGTGTATTACACGGCAGTATTGTGTATTAACTTGAATTTGTACTTAGTCTATGTGCATCGTATGGTAATGGTTTGCTGTTAGCAAAGGTTGTTTGAAAGGGGAAAGCTATTAATACAGGCATAATGAAATCAGAGAGAGAAGGAATAATTACAATTCGTAGTTCTTGTCGCAGGTCATCTGGGGCTTAAAGAGTGGCATGTACAGCCTGATCACAGCAAGAAAGGACCGATTACTGGAATTCAGAATGGTGGGATAAAGGAATTGCTACAGAAGTTGAGACAGGTTTTCTTCTTTTTAAATTAGGAAGGGTCCCACTTTGTCTTCCTGAAATCACATGCCAGTAAGTAAATAACTATTCATTGATATGCATTTAGGAAATTGTCTCATTGGGAAGCTCTGTTCCAGCTAACAAAAAAAAGCATTTACTGGGTTTATAGGAAGAACACGGTGTTTCTTGGCAAAGTTCTTAAGTTTCAACCATCTTATTTCTCCTGCGTCTTCTAGATTTCTCATCAGATGAAAACACTTGATTTAATGTTCAATCACTGTCTATGAGTCACCTGTAATTTAGCAGTCACTGATCTAGGGAGATATCAAGCATAAATGGAGATGGAGTAATAGCCAATGTACAACTGAATTTTTTAGAGATAATTTATAATACTGAAAACAGGACGCAGCTGATTTTAAAGTGATCTCACTCAGAAAAGCAGTGAAAAACCTGTTGATCTATGTTTTCTGCAGATATTCAAGGTATTTGACTATGAGCTAGTTCCTGGCTCTGCAAGAAAAGCTCCCTTTGACCTTTAACATCTCATTTATTCTTCTGCTGTCTCCAGAATAAATAAAATAAGAAAAATCTTAATAGTATTTCCTGATCTGCAAAGGGTACTACAATAATAAATGCCTTCTGACCTGTAAGGTGCAGAACCAATGCCACGACTACAGCCATATTAAAACAAAGACAGATGCTTCAAGCTTTGGCCCACTTCCCTACAGGGTGCCAAGTTAATTTGTACCCTACAGATGGAAGTGACAGTAGTACGATCAATTGCAAGGCTGTGGAAGATATGGATTTGTCACGTGCTTTCACCCCTATCACCCAGCCTCTGTTCACAAATATATTTATTTTATATTTTATATCCTTCCCCATCTTTTCCAACTCCAAACTGCCTGCATTTGACAACTGAATCTCAGTTTTGATAAGAAATATTTAGGAAACTGCTTTGTAACAGATGCAAGTAGGGTACAATTCTAATTCAGCAGTGCTCAGATATCAGTGTAGCAGGGTGGGAAGTGTCTCTTGTCTTCTCTGTAATTCTATCTAAATTATTGCTTTGCACCTAAAGAATATTCAAATGAAAACCCAGCAACCAATTTCATTTCCAGTGGAATGGAATAAGTTGCCATACATTGTCAATAGATGGAAGGAGAACATAATAATGTAGACAGAAACACTGTTTAAAAGGAACTGAAGTAGGCTCAGATGGAATAATACAGCACAAAAAGATCACTGCTTCTGCTCCCATCACCAGACATCTGTTGCAAGCTCAGCATCAGCCATGCTACCCCAAGGCACCTATCAGGACCAATGACATTAATTAATCCAGTCAAGATAAAGCAAAACAAAGACATTTCTGCGTTCAGTATTTTCTTTGAACACTGTATATCCCACTGATCTTTGTGAAACTTTGGAGATGAGAGCACTGTGATACATTTTGCTACCCAGACACACATCTGCACTCCCTGCCCTACTCCTCCAAAGGCCTTCCAAGACACACATGTCCCACCAGCTTAGTGACTGACATGGGAAACAGTTTTCTGCACCATACAGGCTATAATCATGTCTTATCACTGACCTCAAGCTTTCAGGTTCCAGTCATTTAAGAGTCTGAATATTTACCAATATTTTATTAACTCTTTGGCAAAACTCCCTCAAGTTTGTCTTATCCTCCTTCTGAGGACATTTGTTTGTGTGCTCTCAATACCCAGCCTCTGCTTCAGTTTCTCTGAAGCAATCCAATGAAATGTATTAATCTCTCAGTCTCTAGTCCTTAGCGTTAGTCTTTATTTATCTCCTTTATTTTATACTTCACATGAGAAAAGAAACCACCAGAGGCTGAAAATTTAATTTGGTTGTATCGTGCACCTAAATAGACCTGATAAGCCAGTGTGTTGGCAAGACTACCCAGCTGGAGACAATGCTGCAGATGACTGCATGCCCTCAGGTAAACCAAATTGTTATTAAACACGATCTCAGAGCAGCTAATTCTTTAGAAAGTAGAAGTTAATCAGGTTCTATACTGATATTCCAATCTCCAACAGTTGACAGAACAAGCATAAATTCATCTTCTGCCTGACTGGGCAACCCTCTGCTCCTCTCATGTTGACAGATCTCATCTGAAGCACATTTTCAGTTTTCTTGGCAGATAAGTCAAGGATTTTTGCTATTTGAGCTGCCTCAGTCCAAATTAATTCACTGCCACATACATACACACTCAGCTGATGTCACTGGGCACATTACCTCCATGTTGGGAAACACGTGATTACTGACGGGTAAAAGGGCATCTCAAAATCCAGGTAACCCTGTCACACAGCTCCAAAGTGAAAGCGTGGCTCCAGTTGTGGGCACTGAAAAAGTAAGGAGTTTTATTCATTCCTGCTCACACACGCGCGTGTGTATGTAAAGTCATATACAAACACACACAGACACAGATGTTTGGGTTTGTGTGTGCGTTTGTGTGTTGGTGCACACCCATACAAAATCAGACTGAAGAGAAAACTGAGTGCTGTGTCGAAGTGGGTTATAAAGTACACGTTTGAAATTTTATTATTATTTTGTTTTAATGGAGTAATAGAAGGCATTCGCTCAACAGACCCAGCTTCCCCGCATGCCTTTCTCTATTCTCATGGGCATTATTCATGCTATAGTTGGAGTTGTTGACAACTGCTGATGGTTTTTTGCATGAACATGAAGAGAATGGATAGGCTCTGTGCTCCTGCACCACCGGGCTTCATGAGTGCTGCAATGAAAGCCGGTCAGGCACTCAGTGGTTTCAGGCAATGAGCAAATTACCCAGGGTACATGGTGAATCAGAGATGGTCTAAGGGGCTTGGACCATCTCCAAGATGGTCCAGAGGAGCTTCTCTGTTTTAAAATGTGATAATAATGTTTTGACAGAAGCAGCACCTCGTGCTTGCTCTTAGCAAGACTGTATCTTGAAGAACCTCTTGGTGTTTCCACTTCACACATAGTTCTTACATTGCACAGGGCCACTGTACAATGCAGGGCTTTCTCAGACTGCTTGGTTTTCTGTGGTTTCTAAATAGTACACAGAAAGGCAGATTTCACTGGAGAGGGCACATGCAGAAGGGGCAGAAAAGGGGTTTCTCATCAAGGGAACTGCCTGCTCAGCGTTTCCGCTATATTCACTGGAATTTTGTGTAGACTGTTAGTAAATTAATGTTACAGAGCACACAAGTCAGGCATCAAATGCCTCTCATCTTAATCGAAAGAACTCCAAAAAGCTGCGATTATTAGCTGGTCACACAAGTGAAATTGGCAGCAACTCTAACCCATTATAGCATTTCCCATTAGCAACAGCTAACCCATTATTATCATAGTATTAGTTTCTTCACTTTTGGGAAGACGCTGCAGAACACTCTGATAAAATCAAAACGTGTGATAAAGGCAATCCTTGGGCGTGTATTTATTGAGACTTCTGGTTTTTTTAAGTTTCTATAGACCTGCCATCTGTAAGAAACAAAGTCCTTGTTTCAATCTCTGAGTTTCTGAATCAATGAAACACATGCGATGTACTGAGGGACATCCATCCTGCGCAGCATCGGTGAATGGCAGCCACTAAAGCTGGTTCCATTTCTATAACACTTGCTGGTGGTTGCAACACTACTGTTTGGTTAGCTTCATCATTTTGGATCCTGTTCTGTTAACTTTCCTGATAGGGGATATAATTTAACTCCGTATATCAACTCCTTCAAACTCAGAGAGCTTTATGCGAAGAGCAGGTCACTGATCAACTAGAGAGCAAAGACGAAATCTGGCCTTTAGAAGGAGATGGAATTAAAACAGAAAAACATAGGATCTCCAGAGGGTTTAAAGTGTCTGTCAAACACACACCAAAGCTCCAGTTAAGTGGGCTGTGGAAAGTTTAATCGGGTGGCATTAACCCAAACTGAATTCATTTGCTTGTGTGTAATGTTAATGAACCTCGGCTGCTCTTGCTGAAAGTAGGCAGTGAATGTGCACTATTTGGAGTGCATGCATTAGCCACCACAAGTTCCTTAATTAGTTTTTCAAAGGCAGTGTCTGAATGGAAAGGTTGTGGAATAATAAATGATAATGGATTCTCATTTTATTTAGAGCTTTTTCCTAGTTTATGGTACATTAAATAATGGTAAAGAGAAATAATTTGTTCTCATCAAATGTGTCTATGTTGTGGGGAAAAAGAAGTCCTTCTGGTTTCCAGACAAGTTTGGCTTTGATAGAACTCTCTTTTCAAGGAGCTATTTGCCTACCAAAGAGGAGTGTATTTTTCATAGAGCTTTTGGAACCTGCCAGCCTCGCTGTAATCCACTTGACTGATGCTCCAGTTCTCTCTAAAGAGCAGATCTGCATCTAAACTACTTCAGAAGCTGGACAATAGAAACAGTGAAATTCCAAGAACTGAAAACCATTGAGGCACTGGCAAAGGCATTGACATCTATGAAAGGAAATGGATCAGAGCTACTGGGCAGGCTTTAGTGGAGAAAGAGGACAGCTTGGTGGAAACAAAACAAGACCAGGATTTTGAACAAAGGCAGTGTCAGAATTCATGTAGAAAATGGGAACAGTCCTTGAAAGCAGTTGTTCCACTGTTTTTATTAAAAAATAAAACACAGACTATGTATATGTATTCACAAAAGCAGAGATAATGAAATACCCAAAAGAGGGAACACAGTCTCTTCCCACTGAGGGACCTCCTGACAAAGGGACAATTCCCAGGCTGGTCTCAGACTCATGAAAAGCGGAATGGTACTTTGCAAAATAACAGAACCATAATCAGCTTCCACTGACATGGGTTATGCCTTGAGAATAAATGACTTACTTAATAAAACAGTAGCAGTCATTTCTTTTTGTATAAATCACTTTTCTGCATAAGAGATCCTTACAAACATTCTCACAACAGAAACAGATGAAATGCAGGCATGTTCTTTCTGATATTGATGACAATATGCTGTTGCTGTTCTGTTCACAGCCACTTCCTCCACCTGCGTATACAACCTCTTTTACCTTCCCATCCTTTGCCATCACTTCCTTATGAACTCCTGATGAAGCAAAGTGTATTTTCACTGAATTCATTAAAAAAGAAAGTAATACGTAATCGTGCCTCTATATAATTATGTCGTAATTGTGCCAGGCATACTTCTGCTTGTAAGGGGCCCATTTGCACAAAAAGGCTCTCCGTGTCTTAGCTATTCTCTTCTGCTTTATTGCTTAGAATGAAATGTAAACACCAAAGCCTCTGTGTGGTTACGTATTTCATTGTATCTCATTTCCATACTTCAGATTTCCTAGCATTTCATACTCTGATTTATAGCGGTAGAAAAAAAAGTTGAGATGAATCTGTCAGCTCTGTCACCGAAAAACTGACATGTTACCATGTCTAGAGAGTTGCCCTTATTAAAACAAGTAGTTAAATTGCAGTGTATCTAATTATTGGTAAACTTGCCAGATACTGCAGCTCAGAACAGTCAAAACCCCTTTAGAAATCATTTTCCCTGGAAAGCTTTCTCCTTCTGCCAGGATAATATTATTTACCATGTTCAAACTTCTCACCTCAGTTTAGCAGAGTCTCTGACGTAGACCAGGATCACTGTAATGTTTGAAAATGTGATCACCAAATGCTGATGCCATGACGAACAGAAGCAATATTTTTCTGGAAGTCTGGGGTCTACATTAAACCCTGAACGTGACAAATATCTTCCCTGCTCTGAAAGTCAGGAAGAGGCAGATGCTCTTTCATTTTAACCAACATGTCCCAAACATGCTTAAAGAAGCCAAAATTTTCACAATAACAGCCATGAGAGAGAAAAAGCTCTGCAGCTCTGTCTGTCAACCAGGTACAGAGTGCCCAAAAATGCCCCAGTTATTCCAGCCTTTGGCTTTAAACTCAGTAGAAACATACTGCAGTTCTAGGACTATAAAGTAATTCTAGGCCAGAGCTTCTAGTGTAATACCATGGCAGTGCCTTAAGGACATGGTGAATTTGTCTTGGGAGAGGAATTTGGTTCCAGAGACCTTCTCTGTGAGCTCCTGTTCAGGAACTTTTCTTTCCCAGAAAACAAATTACATCTTCTGAAAATGAACTGCTGTACATTTCTGGCATCCAACGCAGGGAAGGGAGGAAATATATGGAAATTTCAATTAACAAACTTGAGAAGAAATTGTTTGTTTTTTGGTGCTGCATGTTCTCACTGGAACACCTCCAGCTCCTTACTCAAGGCTCTTTTTTCTCCTCAGTGGAAACATTATAGCAGTACTGACGTCCTTGGTGGATTAGACACAATTTCTTAATAATTAATGGCAATTTCCCTGTGCAGCTTGGTCAGCAACCCACTAAACAGCACAAAACAAGTGAGATATCAACAACAAAACAGTTAACCAGCAGGCAATGCAGGGCAAGAGCTCTGAGTGTTCTGTAATTTCACCACGTACCTTCAGATTGCTAGAGAAGGAAGATGGTTGCATTTTTTAAATAGGTTATTAAGGACTATCATGAACATGAGCTTAAAATTTCACTATCAATATTACCCCCTGAAGTACTGTAAGTTATGTTTCTTGAGTGCAATATCCTGTATCAAATCTGCAGAGACTTTATCACTGCAGTGTACTACTCACCAAGAAAATACATAGATGGGGCAGACCTGACTGCATGTCTCAAGCACCTCCTGCAATCAGCTCACTTCTGCAGGGCTCTCGGTAGGTGGGAAGAGCTGAACATCTCCAGAGGGCAAGCTGTAGAGAAAGTCTAACTGTTAGGTTTAACCCAAAACGCAGTAGCTCAAATTGCTCTCCCAGCTGAGTATATGGGGTCTTAGGGTCGGTCTTCTAACTGAAATGCTCTTTACGGATACCTAAGGAGAACATGTCCTAAAGCCTCCCCAGCCTGTAAAAGGCACAAAGGCACATCCTGCCCATGCTGTCCTCAGGCCTCTTCTCCACTGATTCAGATCTCCCTCAGCAGAGTGTTGGGGACTGACAAGGAGATTAAGAGACGTAATGTTGCCATTAGGGAGGCACTGCCTTATTAAATTATTAATACACTGCTGATTTTGTTTTTTTGTTTTTTTGGGTTTTTTTTGTTGTTGTTGTTCTGAACGATATTGAGAAATTATTGTTTGGAGAAATTAGGATAAAATACGAGGGGAAAAAGATCGGAATCATGAGAAGTTGGTTCCCGTAGACTTTGGTTACCCATTTTCACTCTTGAATTTAATTACTTGAAGCTGTTATTCTAAACTTTGTCACAAAAAAACTGGCCATGGAAGATGGCTGAGTACACAGATGCATGGAACTTCAGTCTTCCTGGATATAGAAGCAGAAGGAAATTATAAATACTGAAGTCATCAAAGCCATGTACTGCAGGAGGGAAACATATGGGAAAAAAAAAAAAGTAATAATAAAAAGAGAGAGAGCTGGATTTGGAAATAGTTGTATTTTGTTGCATCTTACAGCTTCATTCTTTGCTTTGTACAAAAGATCAGAACCAGGATCTGTTTCAGCAGAAAAAAAAAAAAGAATTCTTCTTAACCTGGCAACAAATTATGTGCTGAGTGCAAATTTTTGTCACTTCAGAGATGCACAGGGCTGGAAAAGTGTAGATTTGAGGGCTGCCTCAAATCAAAGTGTATTTAAACTTCTTACTCTACTTACTCTTCTTGATCAAGTTCAGCCCCTAGTTTAGGATTAAGGTTATGAAATGTTAAAATTATGTAATCAGGACTGACGGCAGCAGATAAAGTACCAAGCTGTTAGGGTAAGAGGGCTTTTCCAGCTATGGTGTATGTGCCTTTATTTTAAATGTTCTCCATGCAAAATTAAAAGATCTCTGAATGTGATAGGAGAGCAACAGCTAAAAGCTGGGGATGCTAATAAAAAGTAATAGGCTAGATCCTGATCTTAAGGGAATAGGGCTCTTAAGAGCTGCTGTGACTGCAAACTGAGATTGATGCTCTCAGTTTGGCTGAGTGAAGTCCTATGGGCTTTTTGACTCCCACTCCCATGTAACTTTTTGCAGTATGACCACTACAGCCAGAAAGTTTACTACTTACCCTTTACTATGGAGTATGAGAATTCCAATGAAGAGAGCTGCCTTTTTTTCCCTTAAAAATTCTCAGATTCTCTTGCATTGCAGGTGCCTACATTGCCATCTCATGAATAAATAAACGTGACCATTGATTAGATAGGAATTTCATGCTGTTGTTCTGATGAAAAATAGATGTCACTTTCACTCTACCAAAATTCAGGCTGTTGTGAACTTGGTAGGAGTTTGATTAAACTTAAGTGAAAAGTCTGAGTGCCACCACTGCAGCTGCAGCCCCAAGAAGCACTCAGTCATCTGCAGGTATTCTAATTAATACGAATTACAACATTGTTTGACCAGAATCAGAATTCCTTCTTTCCAAACAATACTCTGAGCCTTCAAACACAGGGGCAGATCCATCTGCAGACAGACAGATGGACAGAGGGGAGCTGTGGCACTGGGGGCCAGTACCCTTTGTGATGTGTAAAGGCTTGATTGTCATTAAAATGCTCAAGTACCACGAAAACAGTGGAACTCACTGAGGGCTGGAAAATCTCCTTGTGGAAGTTAAGTAAGCGTTTGAGCTGTCAAGTAAATTATATATTTGGGCGATGCCTCCAATTACTTCTGATTTAGCTAGTTAAAAAGTAATCTGGTTAGAACTGTATAACCCAACAATTTTCGTAGTCTAAATATATTTAATTAGGCATAATTAGGAAAAAATGACAGCTGGTAGATATGATTTAAACATAGGTATCAGTTGAAACCATTTTGAAGAAGAAGAGGGCAGTTAATGTCAGTCAGTCCTCTAATCTCTCCTTCACAATTAACTGTTTTCTTTCCACTATGCATTCATCTCAGCAGTGCATTGAAATTTCATACTCTAGTTCATCCAGTGTTTACCTTTTGAGTCTTGCCAGTTCTGCTACAGCTAACTAAATTCATAGGTTGTTAGTGCTGTCCTTATATATTTCTGTTCTGGAGGGGAATCCTGGTTGGTAGATGCCATCTAAAGATAGAAAAGGAGATGAAGCACTGAAACAAATTGCATTGCCCCAGGCTTTCAATTTACTGTAGCCTTCCTGCCACTGCAGTGCTCTGCCTTTGGACAGTTGCCTGCACTGCTCTGCAAGCTTTGCCTTGATTGATGACTCTTGTGCTCTACTCTGGGGCAGAGGATGCAGTCACGTGCCCAGCAGTAGCCAAAATGGCTAGAGGGTTTAACTCACAACGCTTAACAGCCTTCCACTTGGCTAACTCAGGAGTGATGCTGAGAGGATTGGAATTCGGCTTGGACCAGCCATCCCAAGCCTGAAAGCCATGAATTCTGGGGGGAAAAAATCAGAAATTGGGGCCATGTAGTACAGCTGGGGGGAGATTCCCAGGTTACAGAGCCCTGTGGGAGATCCTGGAGGAGCAGGGAAAAGTGAAATTCTCTATTGCTGTTCATTGGGCAGAATAATCACAGCCAGCAAGCTGAAGATGACAAAACTATGCTGTTTTCCCATATCTGCTTCATAATTAAAGACTTTCACAGCAAGTAACATTGCACTGTGGATTTTATAGCATTCTATAAAGATACATAATGTTTTGCCTTTCAAGCTCAGCTGGGAAGCGTGTATTCAGACAGGAACGTTTTTTAACTCAGGCTGCTTTCTTCTTCCCCCACCCAACACCTCTGCCATGAGGAGCTCACTTACAAAATCAAGCCTCTTATAGGTCGAGGCATGTGATGGCAGCTGGGGAGAAGAAATCTGGATGTTCCTAGGATACTCATAAACACGTTGCTCTGCAAGCAATGAATTTCTACAAGCTGGTGTTTCACACCTTAATTCTCTATGTTTATTAAGGTATGTTTTCTATTTGAAGTCTTTCACAAAGATTTCAGTATTTATAATCACCCTTGTGTATCTTCTCCACTGTCAACTGTGCTCATACCACAGCTGTCCCTTCATTAAGAGCACTAATAAAGTCCACCCTCTCTGCCAGCTACCTTCTGCTGAGAGATCTGTCAGAATCACTTCTTCAGGAACTCTTCCTGTTCTTTCAAATGTAACCAAAACTGACCATTTGGGAAACAAGCTTTCTCAGATCCACTGAAAGACAGCCCCTTCTGACTCCTTGGAGCTCCAAAGGACTACGAGCCCATCAGGGCAGTTATGGCTTCCTTTACCACCACCACTGCTTTAAAATAATCAAATCACTTAAGGATTTTGTAAAGCTTCCCTTTTCCCACTTGCTTCAGAATTGCCTGATGTTACCTCAGGTGAAATAATCAGAATAGGGCATTCTGCAAATGGTTTGGGAAACTTTCCCCACATCTCTCATCCCACCCTTTACCAACCAGTGTTTTCAGCCTCACCTTCTGCGGCTCTCCAGTAACAAGATTTATGTGGCTTTCACTTGCCTTCGACAGGTGAGCCCCTTTTGGTCATTCATCACTGCATTCCACTGAGTAATGTGAGCAGCAAGCATGTATCCTAGTGCTGTAAGAAGTAATGTGCTTTCTAGTCCTTTGTGTGTTAATTCACCAGATAAACTCAATGAATTCCCATAAGGATTCATGGGTCGTCAACAGCAGCCTTGAAAAGGAGCTACTGTATAGAAAAGGACAGTTCTCATGTTGAATCCATGGCTGCACTGTGTAGATAACCTAAGTATCTCTTATTTAGCTGTCAAAAGGAATGAAGATCTTCCTTTCTGCAGGCCAATGTTAGTATGTGCCAGTACATCAAAAGGTAGGCAGAATAAACATTGTCTAGAACCAATAAAAAATGGAGTTTAGGATGAGTGAAGGGGTGAAAAAATACATCCTAAGGACACTCCATCTCCTGAAGAAACATGTTAATATCACAATTCTGGGCTCAGATACACACGGAACATTCTTGTTAACAACCTCTACTGGTGTTCATTTTGCAGAAATGCCCAAGAGAAAGCAAGACAAAAGTATTCAAATTTATCTTTAAAAAAAAAAATAAAAATACTTCGTAATGAGGTCAGGGTATCATTAATTCAGCAAGGACTTTAAGAGCCGTTTTCATTTCAGCAGAGTCGCTCTTGACACACACCACTGCAAGCACTGTGTGGTGTTAAAACTGTATAAGTTATCTTTTTGAAGCTTCTGAAGGAATACTTCGTGTTTCGTAGTACAAAAATGACACCTTAGGTGAACTTCTGAAATCCCTGGTGAAACCAAAAGACCTTGTTTTCCTTCCACCCCTACTAGTAAAACACTCTCGATTTATACTGATGAAAGAGATGAGAATTAATCATTCCAGGTCGTACACTAACACGGATCAAGAGTTGATGGTGGTTTGACATAGGCCTGATCCCACTCTCACTCCTCTCTGCATATAGACCAGCACAGCCAAGGGCAGCAGAGCTACATTTGCTATATACCACCAGAGCCATCTTCAAGATGACTCCCAAGGAAAAGTACAGTATGACTGAGAAGCGTGAGAGTAGTATGAGTACAGCTACGCTCAGTGTGTTCCCCCACAGAAGAACATAAACTGTAAAGTATACAGGGAAAGCACTCAGTGGGACCGTATTTACACAGAAAATGTATCCCACAGGAAGCCAGATCACACTTCTTCATTTAACCCAGATTAATTAAATCGGTATTCACAAAATGAGTACCCATTTCTTCATGATTTTTTGCTCCTCCAAGACAAATTTCTTACGGTACATCACATTTCCATCTCATGCACAAGTTCCCCATTCAAAATAGTATATTACAGTATGTATAGCATATATATTACCTTAAACATGCGTATATATTACCATAAACATATATCATATCTTAAACATGTAGACTTAGATACAAATATGCATGTTGGTCTGAAATTCAGAATCCTGCCTGTACCAGTAATTTTAATGAGAACAAAGGCAACTTTCTTTAGTGCATGTCCTCTTCCCTGGTAATAGATGGTTCTTGCAAGATTTTATTTTTTCTCTAATTTGGAGTTTAATCTCCATTACACAGGTGTGACTGTGGATCTACTTAAGTGTCTTCAGCAACTATCACATTGATCCCGGTAAGAAGATCTGGACTGTACTGACTTGCCCAATGTGTCACAGTGGATTTGTGACACAGATGAAAAGAAAATCCATAAGTCCCGATGCACTCCCTGCTGTTCTCCTCATTACACAACACTTTGTTATATAAAACATTTTTTTGTTGTTGTTTGTTTTAAAGAGGAGGGAAAGAGAAAGATGGAACAAAATAACACAATTTTGATCGTCAGCCAGTTTTCTGTATCAAGATGGCAGCGGCGTGTGAAGCGAAACAAGGTTTCCTTATAGCACCATGTGACAAGGCTAATCAAAATAAACATCCAAAAAATAAAGAAATTAAGGATGAGGTAGCAGACTGTGGGGAGAGCAGATGGTTATTTAAAACAACAGCAAAATTTTGCATGCTGAGTTCAGCTATAGCTCTTGTCACAATATATAGCTGTTAATGGCAAAAAAAGAAGGCAGGAACATCATCAGGGTATTTTGTGGAGCTGGCAAAAGCGGAAAGATGAAAAATAAATGGAGAAGAGGGCATTTTAGCCTTCTGTAAAGTCTACCCCAAATATCAAGAGCACTACAGCAGAAGAAGGGGGAAAAGAAGTGCAGTAGCTGGAAAAAAATAGCATCACATTGATTGAATTTGTCACACAACACAGAAAGTCTCTCAAAAGCACAGGAGTCAGATACCGAACTAAATACAAAACTTTCGTCTCTGTAGAAATAGAAGAACATATAATCTGTAGCTTATAATAGTTTGAAACCCAGGAAAGAAAGCTCAGTCCCAGAGAGAGGCGTGCTGGGTTATTTTAGCTTATTCTGGGGGATTATTCCTTAGCGTGAGGCAGCAATCATTTCTGACAGGCGAAGTAATGCTGTAGTCTCTCACAACTGCCGCTCCATTCAGGCGTTACTCTGAGCTACCTCTGCAATGCAGACTGCCCCTCGGTTTTGCTGTGATATACAGCAAAGAGAGGGGTAGATTATTGCTAGACCGCCAATAACATCAAATAAAAATAAAACTTAAAAAAGCCAACGATGGGTTCGGTTTCCAGACAGCCAGGGGCATGAGACAGCTCACACAAAAACTCCGAAGCCCCCAGTAGTATATCCAGTATCCCAGTAGCTGACAGTCCCTGATTAGGAGCACTACATTCACTCACAACGGTTACTACCCCCTCAGAAGGGCTAGCACTCGTCTCAACATCCTCAATTCGTTGGCAGTTACCATTCCTTGGGTTGACCCTATGAAAGTTACCCTCGAAATATGCCTGGTCCGAAAAAGAAAAAGCCGGTCTCCTTCTGACACGGCTTTTATGATACACTGAACCGCATGAAAAGAACTTCCCTCTGTACAACTAACTGCTCAAAAACTGCGTAGGCAGGTGGGTGGGGATGGGAGAGGAAGCTATCTCAAGTAGTCCAAAAATACCTGTAACTTCATTGCTGATCCTCTGGTTCAGAGTGCAAGCAGACTGCTATTGTGCTGTGCCCTGAGATCTGCCATCCAACTGGGGGCAGCTGGGCAGCGACTTTAACTCAACAAAAGACATTTGTGCTTTCCTAAGCTTACAAAAAATACCTGTTTTCTCCCAAGCCTCAAACTCTGAACCGCTTTTTACTCTGAATCACTCTGTGAAGCTACATAATAAAAATAATAATCACAGGCTGCAGACAAATTGCTTCATTTCTACAGTTAAAACTTTCAGAAGTGAGCTGTCAGCACATTGAAAGAATGGAAGGCAGCCGGCTCTGCTCTGCACTATTAAGTGTTTTTTAGCACACCAGACACTTTAGGATCTTGGCACAGTGAGAAATAAATGCAAAGAAGCATTTTTTTTCTGTCTCTTGCAGAGGAGGGGGAAGTAGAGGGACATATTCTAAAGCCTCAAAATCTGGAGTTGACAGTGACATAGAGGATGCAGCTGTATGCTTTTTCCAAGAATGATGGGTTTCCATGGAGTTCACACCACACATCATCTGCTCTTTTGTTGGCCATGTGTAGTACCCACCCCTGTCTGGCCTTCTGCATGCAGGAAACCCTGCCAAGACTGGCTACGTTTTGAAGATGTAGGTAGGGCCACACAGCCCTCTCTCTGACACCTGTGCTCTGATTTTGTAATTGTATCTCTCAGAAATGTGAAAACTGCCATGTTGGATCACCCCCAAGGTCCATTTACTCCACTCTCTTTCACCAGCAGTGGCAGTACCAGCTGCTTTGGAAGAAAGTGAAAAAAAAAAATGCCTTGAAATGCCTTGAGTACAGCGGGCTGGGCAGAGACCCTCCGAACTGGGAAAACACCATCTGCCTTATTATCTGAACGTTCCTATCCTTCCTGTGGGTTTTCTGCCCTAATAAAACTGGCTGTGTTTTCCAGAGCTGTGAGACAGCTTTTCCAAGTGCTGTTTCACTCCTTTGCTTGGGGGGGAGGGCAGAGAAGGAAAAAGTTCAATTTTCATTTTATTTTTAGATGTTTCTATTTCTTTATTTAACATTGCTTGATTAAAAGGGATTTACTGAGTAGAAATCTTGTTTTGTAAAGGCGATCGTATCTGCTGGGACTGAGGGCAGGATGAATCTCAGCGCTAACAGACAGAACAAGGATATTTCCAGGGTTATGATGAGCAGGTGGGAAAAAGATGCAGGTAATCCAGAGCACCATCCCAGAACCCGGGTTTGTAAGGGAGGTGAGCACGGTTAGAAGGACCCAGGACAAAAAAAAGAATGAGGAAAGCTGTAGGAGAGCTGACAGAGACAGTATCCAACGCACGCAGGAAGCTCTGCCTCCTATGTATCACAGGCAGATGCAGTGAGTCACTGCTGTTGGAAAAGCAGAATTATAGATACATACACATGTATAATAATAGCCAATTTTCTAGTTCCTGCCAGGGCATTTGACTAGAGCTCTTTGGTCTGTTTAATTCAGTTTTACAAATATATCCTACCTCAGTAGCCTAAGGAAACAAAATATTGTAGCTTTCTCGATTGCTCCAGGCCTCGAAATTCAGCACAGAAACTTCACTGCAGAATCAACTTACCAGATTTCACGTGAGCCCTTCAGATTTAAATAATGGACACCCAGTGAGCTTCTATATTAGATTTACAAAACTTCTTGCACTTAGCAACATTTTGAATAAGTTTCTTTGCAAATTAATTGGCAGTGTGATTAATTTCTTATTCCTGTGCCCTACACAGTGATTCAAGCACCCATGTGAATATGGAATGAAACGTAGGATCAGACTAAAAATAAAAGCAGAACGGGAACAATGACTAGCAGTGTTTTCTTGTTTTTCTTCTTTTCTTCTGAAATTACAGATCTTGCCAAGTTTTACAGCTCAAAAAAAAAAAGTACTTCTATGCCTCTAATGGCCTAATGAATATTTGCTTTGCAAAACATCCAGCCTTGAAGATTAAATTAATAAGTCTAACTCCGGAAGATATTATGGAGGCTACTACCTTTACAGGTTTTGATTCTTTCTGAAAAGCAGAAAATCTCTCCATCAATGGTTGTCTGTCCATAGGCTGCTGGCCAGCCAGGCTCTAGGTAACCTTCAGAATGCTTTCAAACCATTTGGCTTCAAGGGACCTGAGTGCTTAAAATATCTTGCCCTCCCGAGCATTATTCTCTACCTAGAGGGCTCAGAAAAAGGAAATGACCAAGTAACAAATTTCCCTCTCTGAATTAGCGTGGGTTCCTCCTGCTCAGTGCCACATCACTAATCCATCGCAGGAACTATTAGGGCTGGAATTAGAGGACTTTCTGAAGGGAAGTGCCCAAATTAGCAGGTATCATACTGTGCCTGCTTTTAGAAACATACACAGAAATGCCCCCTGCCATCTGGCTGGTAAATAAAAACACCTAATCTGCAGACACCTTCCTTGTAAACACTCTGATCAACAGTTTTACTAAGGTTTTGATCCCAAACTTTGATGTGATGTGGCTCCTTTTGAAATTTGGCATATTGTGCTCATACCAGTGCTAGCTGCCTAACGTTACAAAGCGTCACCAGCATTTCTGTTCCAGCCCTGATGGCAGTGCAAATGTAGATACAAATCACCAGTGTCAGACAACACAATAAAAACAAGTGATGTTAACTGCCCACTTAGCCTGATGAGCAGCACTTATCTTGCTCATCATTAAGGGAATAATAAAGTAGACTTGGATTCGATGATTTTCATGAGTTGCCTGCCAAAACCATCATTTTATGTAAAGTCAGCAATTGCTGTCAGAGCCCAGGTGCCCGGCCTGAGCAAAGCTTCCTCCTGGCGTCCATCTCCAGGCACCTGAACTGGAAACGCTTTTCTCATTCACCTTCCTGCTGCCCACTAGGATCCCACTGCCACACACAGAGCTGCTGTCACTGATTCCACTCAGTACCAGTACATCAGCCTTCCAGATGTGGGAAAGCAAACGTAGAATGACTGTTGCCATGCCGGGGCTTTGGATTTGCCTACTGAGCTTCCAGCAAAATGTTACTGTCATTAAAGCCTGTTGTTTTCATAACACATCTAGGCACTGCACTTTGTCACTTCCCTCTGCATACTGAACTTGTTACTCAGCACTATGTGTCTGTCTGACTCGCGTGGATTCCGGGATATGGTTTGTTAGCCATAGGAACAGAGAATGCAAAAATCAGTGTCTGTGAGGAATTGATAATTGAAACAGAAACACTGTGTTCCCAGCAAAGCAATGGAGGAAATGCAAGAATGAAAATGGGGGTTGTGGGAATATCTGAATCCTGTCTCACTTGAATACTTGGTGCGGTATTAAAAAGGCAGTTACATGTTTTCTTCTGTTTGCTCAATTATACAATACTGAGATGTTCTTATCTGTGGAGCATTTGAAACTCCTCTATTATTCTGTTGTTATGAATTTTTAATTACTACATTTTATTTTAAAATCCTGCAAGGAAGTTTTTGGGTGTTTTTTTTTTGTCTACGACTTGTTTGTGGTAAAACAGCAACAGTCCAGCAGGACCAGGAATACCATCAATTGGGGTTGCAGCGTGCAATACTGAAAGAAGACTGTAAGAAGAAATACAGCTCAGAAGCCAGATCCTGCTCCTTCCAGTAGAAGCTCTAATGCCCTTTTCTATAAGGTATCACATTCAGTATGCAGCAGGAAGGCGCAGCTGTCACCTCCAAGTTTGCAGAAGTCCCAGCTGTATCCATCAACCAGGCCAAGGTGTGAGGAGCCAGCCCAGAGGCAGGTAACACTCAATACTGCAAAGCCTGCTGCTACGGAAGCAATTACACCTCTAAGGCTGTTTCCAAATGATTGCTAATGCAATAAAGGACACTAAAAATAAGTGTTTAGTTTGTAAAACAGCAGTCGCAGGCAGTTCCAATTAAACACTGTGAAGCCAAATATTTTCCAGTTATGATTACAGACAATAATGGCACTTCCTGATGTTGAAGAAATTGGAGTCCAAATTCAGCCTGCATTACTAAAATCTGTTCTAGCAAGTATATAAACCGGAGCATAACTCCAGTAAATGAAGTTCCCAACAACCCTGGGGTGATTTCTACCCCCATTACCTTTTGCATGGCAATCTCATCCCTTAAAATCAGTTAATAATCATATCTGCGTGTATAAGCCAGAGTGGATGGAGACTGAAGGCATAAAAACGTATGCTAAAATAAATAAACAAACAAATAAATAAATAAGGACTGATTTAACAGTCCTTGTCCTCAGAGTGGGGCGGTGGTCACCTGTGAAAAGGTTAGAGAACTAAAACATTCAGATTAGGAAATACCACTCCTTTGCTCTATCATACACAACACCACCACAGAAAGAACGAGTACAAATAAATGTAAAGCCATGCAATTGGTGCTGCTAGTGCTGATTTCTCTGTCAGAAGAGATATGGTGTCAGAGAAGGAAAGAAGTGCTGTGAGACCTTTAGAATGCTCTGAAATTCAGGTATGCAGGTATCCAGCACACCTTATAATCTTAGCGGCCATAGCATTCTTAAAAGAAAGCCACTTTTACATTCCGAAGACAGAGCTATGTTTAATTGCTCACAAAATTAACATTTTGAATTTTGAAAGAAGGAAGAAATTGTCAGGGAGTAGAAAGAAGACAAGTAATCAGTTTGCATTAAGCTTTGGTTGCCCTCATTTCCTAAGAGGACCTGAATTTGTAAGTCATGTGAGCTCTGAAATCCATGTAAACACTGGGTTGAGCCACGTGGATTACAGAGTGTTTACGTTCTGAAGCTGAGTGCAGATGCACCAAAATGCTTGTAATCAGTATTCTAAAGAACATTCAGGTTTTCAGTTGTTAACATCAACAGAACTTATGAAGCAGAAAGAAGGCATCTCTTCCATCAAGCAATATCCCTGTGATATCCGATGCTTGATCTCAATTACGTCAGTTATAAACTTCCATTAATGTTCTGAAGAGAAAAACGAGCATAATGTAGTACCTCCTGGCAGAAGACTCAATTCAACTGTAAATTGAGGAAAAAATTCAGACTCACAATGCAATAATAGTCATAATGAAAAGCTTTTTCCCTCAGCTGCCCTCTAGTTATAGTAGGTCGCATCGTTTTAAAATTACATTATCTTAAATGATCAGTGGTTTTGTTTTTTGGGTTTTGGTTGTGTTTTTTTTTTTTTCAATGTAAATAGTAATTTTTATTCCGAACTGAAGACAAAAGAAAGTGTTGTGTAAAACAAATAGCTATATGGTACGAACTGCACCGCCGCGTAGACACGGTGTCTCTTTCTGTTTGTGCTAGCATGAACCAGGAGGAATTCCAGTCACCGAATTTACTTCATTAAGGTCAGTGTCATAAAACACAAGATCATCGTGTTCAATTGCCTGTTGATTGATGTGCTGTATGTTTGTAACAAAAGAGCAATGAGAGAAGCACGTAAGACATACTCATTGTTCCAGTAAGACTGTGATTTTTAAATTTACTTTCTGGAAACTTGTTCATTATTGAAATTTCTATTATGAACCTGAATTTTATTTGTACTGGAGTCAGAAGTTTCAAATAGCTGTTGGTAGAATTAGTTTTATAAATTGGTCTGGAAGACAAGTACAAAGCCAACTAATCAGCAATTCTTTGCAATAAAACTGATTAGAAGAGCACAGTGTTGCATATGTCAGCCTTGGTCATGGTGAGAGCAAACAGAAACAGCTCTGAATTTGAACAAATTAGAAATAATCCCATCAAGACATAGAAATAAGTTAGTACACTAAAGTGAATGGTAGCGATGAAAGGTAAAACAGAAAACAAAAGAGGATTATTTTTCTTAGCGACCCAGCTAAGCTGACCCAAAGAAGAATAACTTCAAATAAAATTGAAGCTGTGAGTCCATCTTATTCTGTTCCCAGATTCCGACTGCAGGTGTAAAGAACATCAGCACTGCCTGCCATTCCTACCTGAGGACATCTCCATATGTAGGTACAGAAACAGCTGAACACCTTTTACTAAGGGTAGCAAGATGCCCCTAACAACCTACCTTTGATCATGGAGAATATTCAGATAGAATTAATTAGACCCCCATAAAGTGGAAATAATTTAAGTGAACGTAGCAGAAAGAATCTTTATAACAATTTCAGAAACTCCTATACACAAAATGGGGAGAAACTGCCACTTTTGTGCTGAGCCTTTGTTGGAAAACCACCACAGATCATCACAGCTGGACGCTGTGAGGAAGGCAGTAGCAGATTAAGACTAGAACTTCTGAAATGAGAGTAACATCAAAATCACCTCTAAGGATGAAAGTCAGGCAGCTGTAAAAGGACAGCAGTCATGTTAGTCCCAGGGCTAACTCTACATTCATGTTCTAACACTGAGGAAAATTCTTCCTGTAAAAAAATGCCAATTATGAGAGCAGTTTGTAGGGGATCCTTTAACAAAGGCAGTAAATGACCCAGCATTTTAAATTTACGGCAACCCTTATTTTTTTCCACTCCTCGTTTTAGATCTTTCTCCTTTTTGGCTGTTGAGCATTTGGCCTTTGGACTAAGAAATAAAATGAACAACTGCAGATCCAGATACAGGGGCGGGGGGGTGGGGTGGGGGAAATGGCAGAATCAAAAGGGAATTTCAGAGAAATTCAGCTGAAAAGCAGGTTTTGTGGAAGGCTCTTGTACTCCAGAGAGCCGGATGATTTCACCCTCTGACCAAGGTCAGGTGATGTTTCTAAGGTCATACAACCCTTCCTTCAGAAGCATCAAAAAACGTTAGCAGACACAAGTTCTATTCCAAAATTATCACATTTGTAAATATTTTCTAGTGGAGGCTTAGTCACTGGATTGAAAAATTGTAGTGATTATGTTTAACATCACCGAAAGTAGAAAGCACTTCAGGTAATGGCTTCCAAGGAGGATAAACAAAACCCTGGGAATAAAGCCTTTCTTTTCATCTTGTAAATATTTATCATCATTGCAGGAGAAATTCAGAATTCTGTTGTGCTGTGTTAATAGGACCCATTATAGTTCACCTGAGCCCCAAATTCCCTACTGTTACAGCAACACTGGTTTTTCTTTATTCTTATTATTTCCTTAAAGTACACTGTACTCTATTATATGGGAAGATCTGTAGAGATTCCAAATGAAGTTTCATTTGGTTCTAATAGTGAATAAGAAAACAAAAACTTCTGAAAGTGAGGAATTGATTAAGTAATTCCCATTTTGGGAGTGCTGGTAAACCTAGGGCCTCATTCAGTCCCTCTGAAGCTGCTGAACAAAAAAAAACAACTACAAAAATCGACTGTTTCTTTTAGGTTTTGTTATCTCTTAGCAGCAAAGAGAACTGGGAAACGAGCTGTGTTCTGAAACATCTGGAGTCAGCTCTGAGGGTAAATTTCATGAATGTAAATGAAAGACATCACATTTCCCTTCACAAATGTACGGTCTCTAAAAGACGAACGCACAGATAGCTGGTGTGAGGTTTGTGACTTCACAAAACATCCCTCAACCAGGATGACGTTAGTAGTTAATGAATGTACTGATATTGTGTGGAAGAAGGGTCAGCTTTGCCATTATCTCATCCAGACAGACAGAGGGACCTCGGCCAATAAGAAAACTAGCCAGTGAAGGAAGATTAGATAAAAGGGAGATTCTTATCCTCTCTAATTCTTTGCCCATACAGTGCTATCTCTTGTATGCTAAATGACCTCCAGGGCCTGAGATTTACAGATAAATACAGAGTGGTTGAGGGAATCACAAAGCTCCATGTTGCCTAGGAAATTCTTAAATTACTTTTCTCCTCCAACAGTAAGAGGACAATACGTAGCAAACATTACTCCTTTATTTCCCATTCCTAATGCCTTCCTAAGGGCTGGTCTAAAGTCTCCCAAAGCCAGGAGAATGACACCCACAGATATGAGTACATTCTGTATCAGCATTTCTTTTGGACAGGAGGTATTTTTCTAATGGGAATGTAAGAAAAGCGCAAGCTTTATGAATGAGGTAAGAGAAAGAGGTATTTGATTACTCTTACCTGAGCTGCAGGATGAGTCAGTAGAGCCAGGATGTGTAAGTGGGATCTAAAGCCAGCCTAAGCTTAGCCTCCCATGTCTCACATCATTGCTCCAATACGCAAAGGATAGCTGAGCTTTTAAATGTATGCCCTACACACACAAGATAAAATCAAATAGATAATAATTTTTGTGAATTTATCACAGAGCTAAATGATAAAGTTACAGATTATGAAGGAAACCAGGGCCTTCCTATCATTTAGAAAATTGGTTAAATATGGTACTTTACCTCTGATATTGTGTCAAGGAACATAAAACCAGTGTGAATGGCTGAGGCAATTGAGAAATCCTAAATAGGAGAAGTTCTATCTCCTTCCAAAAAGCTTACAGTCACAGCTTGCTGGGAAAAGCTGTCAAATGTGCTAACTGGCTTTGTTGCTAACGTGATTATGCAAAGTAGATGATAGTAAGAGTGCTACCCTGTCATCACTTCCAATGGCATCTGCTCTCTTTCAATTTTATGTAATTTTCATTGAATTTAGGTCCGTCAGGTTGCCCTGCCATAGAATTTGTGTGAAAATGAGATCCTTATTCCATGTAACGGATGCACTTGAAGGAACAGGATGTGTTAAGGCTGCTATCCATTATGCAAAGGGAGGAAGATAATTCCAAAAATGCAAAAAAGATAAAATGTACTTCAATGTGCAAGTTCTCGGTTACTTTCATTCCAGAAGAAAACTGAGGCTATTCCAAAGAAGAGGTCTGAAAATCACAGCTGGTCCCAGAATACTCAACATATGTGTTCATGTGGGAATTATGATACATACATAAAACTGCTTATGGACCTGGCCCTGAATGTAATGAATTTGGTAGGAATCTGGGATGGGGGTTGGACTTAATGCTAATTGCTGCTATCTTTAAATACCAATTTGGGGGTAGGGAATGCTGAGAAAGTAAATAATTGGCAAAATAGAATCAGTAATTTGAAGACAGACAGTGATCATAGCAAAGCAGTAGAGCACTATGGCCAAATCAGCGTGTATCAACTCCCTGTATGTTCTTCCAAGACCTAGGATAGGATTTAATTATGCAGTGCTTCTTGTAGCAGGAAACAGTGCAGAAGGTGGTAATTGAAATTTTGGGAGTGAAGTAAAAAGCTACTGATCCAACGAGAGGCTTATGCAATTAAGTCTCTTACAAAGGTAACACAGAATTTGCCAGGCTTCTTAAGCAACAGCTTATTGGCATCACTGACTTTTACATCAGCTTATATCGTCTCTGTACAATGTATAAAATCACTAATTTCACATACAAGCAGCAAAGCACTGGAATAAAGTTCTGCCTCCTGAATCAGAAAAGAAACAAACAAACAAACAAAAAGTAATGTTCTCTTAGTGAAAGCACTGTAGAAAGCAGGATATTTTCCAGTTCTCCCTCTACCAACATTTATGCATACTGGTAGAGAGGGCTAGAAATGGGGCAGAAATAAGTTTGCATTTTACTGTCTACTAACTAAGTACGGCTACAACCAGCAGGAATAACACTGTAGGCTTCCCTAATACAAATAAAACCCTCATGTAATGGGTGCTGCTCACCCAAGGTCTTCTAGCCACAGGAGGTGCTGGGGAACCACAGGCAGTTACAGCCTGTAATAGCTTCTGATTTGTTCTACAAACGACAACTGGAGAACACGTTGGATGACAGACTATCTTTGCTTTGAAAGATGGGATTTAAGAACGAACTCCTTGTATTTAAGTAATATTTTCATACAGTGATATCAGTCATGACAGTGTTGACTGCAGCTTTTCTTCAAACCTGTTTATTTATTCGAGGGTTTTTTCTTCCTGAGATGCCCTAGGCATGCACATGGTGCAAAATGACATTTCATTGGCTGTGAAGATGAAAATACTTCTATGCTTCAAATCTAATCCAAATACTTAAATTACTGCTATGGTTTCTCTGGCGTTTCTGTGCTGTTTTAGAAGGAATAACTGGCTTTGAAATATGTGCTGTAAACTACAACAACAAAAAAGTAAGAGTTGCAGTCCTGGAATATAGTAACCAAATGTCTCCTGGCTCTCCTTACTGATGTCCCCTTAACTCCTGAGTAGTACAGACAAGAATACAGCCTGCATGAGATTCCACCTTTGCTGATATCAATGGATTTTTTTTTCCCCTTAACATTGAAGCATATCTTTTGCAGTTGTTTTTAGTATTCATTAGAGACAGTGGTGGATTCACTGGCCAAAACTCACAGGCTTTAGGCAGCTCCAAGTGAAGCTGCTCCCGATTCAAGACAGTAGCATCTGTCTGCTTGAAAGCAAGCTCTGACCTATATTAGAGCATCTCCTACCAACACAGCCAGCATAGATATACTGATGATTTCTTGGAATCCAATTCATTCTCCATGTGATGGACTTTACTTCATACACAGTGAGAAATTTGCTTCAACAGGCCAAGCCCCATTATCAAATAAGCTGATTCATCAAGTATTCACTTCTGTGAGTCATTATATTCTTCACAGATGAGGAGAAACTGAGAATTATACAGCTCTAGCTTGGGTCTGTAAATGAAACATCAGGCTTAAAATTTTGGAATCAAAATGGAGGTGTTTGCAAAACACAACAGGAGACAGGACAGGTCTGTTCTCCACCACTAATGAGCAGAGATACTGTTGCTAGCAGTTTGTAGACTCTTGTTTCTGAGGCAGATTACACCTAGAGCCCTATTTCTAAGCGCTGGGCAAGTTCAGACTTTCTCTGTAAAATCGACTCATGTTAGTACTGAATGGTGCTGCTGACATCATCACTGCAAGCCAAACTTCAAACTAATCTGCAGTTTCCACAGGTTTCTGTAACAGCATTGCCTGGCCTGCTGCAGCTGGAGCCTGTTCCTGGCACAACATTGTTTGCCAACACGTAGGGTCCATTCTAGGAAGCAATCTTAGTAACGTTTATCACCCAGATGTTGTTGCCTAACAGATGCTGCTGAAGGGTAGTTGTGAATGTCCTCAAGTATTCAAAGTTGAAATGCAAAAGAAAAGGCCTTAACATAATCCCCCAAATCCCTGACTTGCATATTCCCATAAAGGCTTGTATGTGCCTATAGGAATGTACTTTCCTATCAAGTACTTCGTGAAAATCTGCTGCCACCCTTCGCCACAGCATAAGGCTGAGTATGAAGTGCTGTTGTTTTATTGTCAGCTGGCCAGGTTCGATACTTGCCTGTTGTACTTCTGAAGACTCTTTTAATGTTTATGCAAGCTTTTTTGAAAATTTATTTTAAAGCAGTAATTTTGTTTTGAAAGATGGATAAAAAATAGTGCCTCGAAGAAGAAAATGGTTGTTAGAACAATCCTGATTGCAGCAATGTAACTGTCAAGGAAACAAACGTCCTTAAATTTATACTGACCAGATTGGATAGTGTGCGTTTAGCTTGGCAGGCAATTTAGGCACTATCAGTAAAAATCACCTTCAATAAATGGTGCTGTGAAATCTTCTGATGTTGGCTTGCAGCATCCAGGCATTCATGAATTGGTTCTTGTGCCCACCTGGAATTGGTTCATGCTACATTCACTGGTTCTTTTTTAACGTTTCTTTGTAAGTCTGGGACATGATGCATGTTTTAAACTGAAAAATAAGCGAGATGGCTTTTCTTTTCCCACTCCTCACTCTGCACCGTGATGTTTCGAAGCATAACAGTAGCAATAATGAATGCCTCTGTGCGTGCTTAGGGATAATTATTTGCGCTGTTTTCAATCTATTTTTCTAAGGCTTGCCATCTGATGCCCATCTAATATGTAGCCTCTCTCTGCTGGGAGAATGAGCACAACAGATCACAAGGGAAAAGTTCAACTGAAGAACATATGTCTCATCAAACAGAACGCATCCTCTGTCTGACAGCTGTTTTTCTTATGCTGCTTTCCCATCACCACCTTATGAACCAAATGCTGTATTTGTGCCCCTGTGAGAAGATCGGTAGGCCAAGTCTAAGAGTGCACTCCCTGTTCGATATTCCTGCTTGAATCAAACAGCTTTTTGCTAAGAACATGGGTAATTGGAAGAAACCTGGGGAGCATCTTCTTGCCTCTCAGCTGGAAGAAGCAGCACTTCTGTAAGGAGATCTGTGTGACAGGACTCCAACAAGACACAGGCTTCTCATCCTTCTGATTCTTCCTTCTTGACAGGTCTTATGGGAGAAAAGCAGATCTATTTCAAACTACCACCACTGATAGTTCCAACTCCCTATCCAGCTCTGCTGAAGCAAAACTTCCCACACATTTCACACCAAAATAGCAGATTTTGAAAGTACAGGAAAAGCTTACAAATCAGATCAGAACTCTTCAGGAGGTCGTTATCAGAAAGAATATTTTATTGAGAAATACTGAAAGATGTGAAGGCACTGAGATTCTTTTTCTTGTTTGAGGGCTTACTGGTCACTGAGTGATTTGGTGCAGGACTGGGCCACAGATACATGCATTTTTGCATGTAGAAATCTATGCATGTAATGAAAATTGGCATCATATAGTAGATAATTACCCACTCTGTCAAAGCTGAGAAACAGCTATGGCCAGTGACAATCATTTAACATTAAACAGTGATTTCTGAGCACATACCTCAGCTTTGGCAGTGAGACCTGTCCATGGGCTTGAGCAAAATGCAGTCCTTCTTCTCAGTATCCATAGAATAAATGGTAATGTTCATTAAGGGTCTCAAGAGGTTTCATCTACTTATATTAGAAAAATTATTTTAGATTCTATACTAGAGATGCACCGAACTCAATTAGCAAAGGTTAACTAACTGATTTTAATACAAAAGTATTCAAATGTTATTCAGAGTGAAGCTTTTATTTTATTACAAGCACCAACACGTGGTGTTCAAAAACAATGACAGAAATAGTTGTAGCTGTATTGCTTACCCCAGAAATCTGACTCTTCTAGAGAGAATGCCAAATGCTGCACATAATTCTCAGTTGTTCAGACTTCAATGCCTTATGACATGCATCATGTCCCTCTTGGGGGAGAGCAAAGGGCTGGGCACCCTTAGTTGGTCCAACAGTCAGCTCTGTTTCTAAGAATGAGAATAGCCTTCAATGTGGGAAGAAAAGGAGAAAACCTAAATTACGCATGTCTTATATTGCTGATGCCTGCTTAAAACTGCAAGTGAGATTGAAACCCGAACAAGCAAAGGGTAAAACGGTCAGAATCTGAAAAATCTCTTCAACGAGGGGAAAAAAATAAACATCTAAAACATAAGAAGAGAAAAATTTAACTCTGGTCCTAATCCGTGCAGATGCTGTGCATGGCATAATTATATGCTCCCATATGTTTTCTAGAGGCATTTGAAGAAACAAGGAAATTTAGACACAGGGAAATGTAATTATTTGTGATTGAAACAAAATAGCAACCAATTTATGTATATGCTCTTCCTGTTGAATTAATGTTATTGTGCTGAATTAAATTATTTTAATACGCTGTTGTACTTCCAGAGGTAGCCATACGTTTTGCACATCCAGCTTCAGTCTACTTTTTGCAATCCTCAGAGCTCAATGACAGAAAAATTGCTATCTGAGTTAATACAGTTATTCCCTCTTGATGGTAGCATTTAAGTAGAAGCCTAATTTGACTGATGAGGCTGCTGAAGCTCGGCATTTCATGCAGAATTAAAAACAAAATAAAATAAAAATTTATTCCTGTAAAACTTTGAAAGCTACTCTATTGGGGGACAATTTTTCTACTCTGTCATTTGCTTTCTTTTCTTTTGTCCTTCATTTTTCTGTGCCTAGAAACATGTGTATGAAAGCAGGAGTTTAGTTGTTCACGAACTCATTTACTCCTGCTGTGCAGTCATCACAGGAAACCATAACCCTCTCTCGATAGCAGATTAAGACTAGGTAGCAGCATAGATCAAATAAACATTGGAAGATTAAATGGGCTTGGGAGTTTTCTTGGATTTAGGGCTGGATTTAACAGGAAAGTATGTGGATTTCTACTGAAGATCAGCAAATTTGAGTTGGTATATAATTATGGCTCAAAATGAGGAAACTACTGTGAAGGCAAAACCGTGTGAAGGCAAATTTGTCTCAACCAGGATGTGGGTACGGAGCCGACAGCAGACAGAAATGGTGTTTCCGGAGAATCCTGTTGTCTTGCAGGAATGGCTTTTCCACATCAAGATTTCTGTCACTGTGATTCAGGCTGTCACAGAAATGGGGATCCCTGGAAAATTTCAACAGCATCTAAAACAGACTGAGTGAGACTGGAGATTCCTCTCCATTTTCTACCCGAACCCAGGCAGAAACCAGAATTTGTATCCAGGCGTTCATACCCAGCATCAGAGAATCACGGAATCAGAGAATGGGTTGGGTTGGAAAGAAACCTCAGAGATCATCCATTTCCAACCCCATCCTTACCTCCAAACCTCCCAGAGCTCACATGTTTTGGGTTTAACTCATTTCAAACGTTTCCTGAATGTTAATCTGCCTGAGGTACGAGCATGGTATCGCGCCATATGAGTTGGTTAATTCTTGGGAGTATCAAACATACAGAAAACTCCCATTTCTGACAGCGGCATTTTCACCTTCCTACATCTTATTGTTTGGACCATTTGCATGAAGATGTCTTCTTGCTTGTGAGTTTCTGCCCACACTGTTTTATTAGTGACTCAGAGCGGTCGTTCTTTATGTATATCATTGCCATTTGTGAGCTCTGCACTTTTTCAACATGAGGCGTAGCTCCCCGTTGAGCACCAACAGTTCCTTAAAAAAGAATGACAGCGCTGTGACAGTGACGAGCAGTTCGGGGTGCTGAGGGGCGCAGCGCCTTCCCCGCCTGAAATCTCCCTTCTGGCAGCAGCTCAAGCGAAAACGCGAGTTTAAAAGCCCTCAGAACCGCCTCCCCCCACCCCCCCCCAGAACCGGACGGGCAGCGCGCCCAGCCCGCCTCTCCAGCCGCCAGGAGCCGCTGCGGGGGAACGGCAGAGGGCGCCGCGCGGCGGCACGGCACGGCGCGGCCATGGGCGAGGCGGAGGGCGGCGGGGCCTCCGCTGTGGAGAAGCCGCCGCTGCCCGCGGCCGGTCCCGGGACCGCCGCGGCGGTCGCTGCCGCCGCCGCTGCTGTTGCGGCCGCCGCGGCGGCGGCTGCCTCCGCCCCGGAGCCCGGCGTGCCGGCGGAGGAGGCGGTGGTGGTGTGGAGCCCCGAAGTGGAGGTTTGCCTCTTCCACGCCATGTTGGGCCACAAGCCTGTAGGTGAGAGCAGGCCGCGCCGAGCCTCGGCCTCGAGTAGCGGCGTTGGCCGGGTTGGAGAAGCGGGCTGCTGGGGGCCGGGCGGGCACTTGCGTTGGCTGCTGCCCCTAGCGGCCTCCGGGCCCGGGCAGGCCCGAGCGGTGTGCAGGGCAGCGCCCAACCCTCCCCATCCCCGCTCCTCGGGGCGCAGAGCCCGCCCTCCTCTCTCCCTGTTGTCCTTCGGTTGTTTTCTCGCACCGTTTCTCTAAAAGCTCTGGCTGCGGTGTCACGTGGAAGTACCGCCGAGTGGGGCGTCCGCAGACCCCTCTGCAGAGCAGCGTCTGCCGTGTAGGGTGCAGAAACAGCCGGGCAGGGCTGCCCGGGGTGCCGTTCATCTCACTGTACTGTATGATTTCCCTGTGATTATAGGTTGTTTGTTTGTTTGTTTGTTTTTAATGATTGATATTATTTTGCGGCACAAATGAAGCTGTTGGCGATGTTAATTGCACTGAGTTCTGCCCCCCAGGTGTGAATCGCCATTTTCACATGATCTGTATCCGAGATAAATTCAGTCAGAATATCGGACGGCAGATTTCTTCCAAAGTGATTTGGGACCATCTGAGCACCATGTACGACATGCAGGCTCTTGTGAGTATAAGGGAGTGATGAAGATGAGCACTTAATTTCCTGTCATTCAGGAGTCCTGATTGGTCATAATCCCTGGAACCTGAGAGCTCTCAAGTTACAGAACATTATGTATGTTACAGTGAGGTGATGAAGTTTTTCCTGTATGAAAGTGCATTAGGTGGGAGACAGTAAAACTTAGGGTGTTTTGGTTTGCGTTTTCTTTCTTGCCATACTGAGTTCTGACTTTTCACTGACTTTATTCCCTTTTTAATTGCCTAAGAGCTGATCCAGCAAACATTTACACAAAACTTAGGTACCAAACAGACAGCTTATATATATTTAAGAATTTGCTACAGTCTGGTTCCAGAAGTGATCTCTAATGGTCATGAGTCGTGATCCCAATTAACTTAGGAACCAGTTTGACATCAGGACCATCCTTACACTCTCGTCTCTGAGTATCTTGTTAAGAATAATTTAGCTACTAAGTGCACTTAAAATAGAGCTTGAGATTGCATTTCTATTCTATACATATATTTTTAATCGTTACAAAGATCAATCATAAAAATCTTTATTTTCTTACCAAGCATGAATCTGAGATTCTTCCATTTCCAAATATAGAGAAGAATTTTATTCTTCCTGATGAACTGATTCAAGAAGTGAGAGAAGGTAAGATGTGATAGAAGTCTTTTATTTTTTGTTGCTCTAGGCCCGTCACAGAACAAACAGCTTAACAGAACTCCCAGAGAAGAACATAGCAGTGTACCCTATTAACATAAATACGTGGCTGTTCTTTCAGACTGGTGTGTTAGGTGTACTGATGAAAAAGAAGAGAACGGATAGATCTCTTGAATCTGCTGGCTGAAGGAAATAATCAGGGAAAGGATCACCCTGCTGGTCTTGTTCGTATTCCCCATGTATCAGCCTCTTTGATTCTCCAGTGTAGAAAGGAGGCTAATGGGCAGGACAGACCTTCGGTCAAATTCCACACAATATTCTTTGTATTCTTAAATATAATATAGATGAATGCTAACGTGGCACAAACAGGTTCTGTTTATAGCATGTAGATTCAGCTTCTGGGGGTAGACAAAAGATCCACGTGCCTCGCTGATACCTGTTTGCAGAATGAAAAACAAGCTGCGTTTCTTTGCCAAGCAGTTGTTTACTGTGTGGTTTTGCGTTCTGTTGAGACTTCTGTGGGATGAAGTTGGACCTTTTTGCTGCAACTGATCGTCTGTGCGCTTTCATGCAGATCGTTTTGCAGCAAGACCTTTCTCAGGAAGAAGCTATGGGGCAGTCTATGGAGTATAATAACATTTCTCTATATACTCTGTATATAATATTTCTATGACTATATGTTGAGCGTGAATGATTGAGGCCATTGAATAGCACTTCAGCAAATGTTTCAAAGTTTACACTAGAAATACACTTTCGCTGTACACCTATAGTGTCAGTAGTAGAAGAAACTTCCATTTGGCTTGGACTTGCAGCAAATACCTGTTGCTGGTATAACCATTGCATTTTGATTGTTAGGATGTGCTTATTTTTAGTATAGTTTATATGTTTTAATTCTAAGAGCGTTACTGTTGCGCCTGATGTCCGTGCACACTGAATGTAATGCTGAGGCTGCTAATGGAGAAAACCTCCGTATGGTTCCTCAAAACCATCTAACCGTTGCTTAATGGTTGTTCCCATAGGAAAAGTGATGATTGAAGAAGAAGTGAAGGAGGAGATAAAAGAAGAGATGGAAACACATGCAGGTCCAGAAGAAGGTACGTTTGTAACTCTCTACCGTGTAATGGGATTAAAAGAACAACTGTAATTCTGAAAAATTAATGTTCAAATGTGAATGTCATATATGGTGTGTTTTGTGATTTGTGCTCAGACTGAGCATATGCTTATTCTAAAGAACTAGAGTAACTTAAGAATGCACAGAATAAGCAGTTGCCAGTATCTGATTCTGCTGGAGATTCCTGCCTTGCTCCTAATTCGTGTGTGCAGTTATACCGCTTCTAATTGCAGCCTTTCAGAACCCAAAAGGAGCCTATAAACAGGAGGGGAGTCAACTCTTTGAAAGGGTAGATAACAGCAGGACAAGGGGAAATGCTTTTAAGTTGAAGGAGGGAAGATTTAGGTTGGATGTCAGGGGGAAGCTCTTTACTGTGAGAGTGGTGAGGTGCTGGAACAGCTGCCCAGAGGTGTTGTGGATGCCCTTGGAGGTGTTCAAGGCCAGGTTGGATGGGGCCCTGGGCAGCCTGGTCTGGTATTAGATATGGCATAGATATTGTAGATATCTAAAATCCCAAATGTAATGACCGCTGCTGATTATAAATCTCACAGATTGGTGTAAGTATTCCCATGAGGTATTTTAAGTGCTCCTTGTTTCCACTTAATGAATGTCATCTCTATCCTGTCCACATGCGTGCCCATCTTTGAAATCAAATAACAGAAGAAAGCCATGCCTTTTTAAAAACGAAAGTAATACTTAAAGGATCTTTAAAGGTGCTGGGAATGTATTTTTTTGAAAAGCTTCATGTAATATTAAGAGATTTTCTGTCAGTTCTTGTTTGCCTATGTGCATGAGTCTGATCTGGAATCATTCCTTTGATTCTATTTCAGTTTTTGCACCCTCTGGAAGTTTAGGAAAAACAACTGAGAAGCCGAGCAGCAAAGAGAAGGAGAAGACTTCATCAGATTCTGGGTCCAAAGAAGGATCTGATAAGAGGAAGCGCAACAGGGTCACTGAAAAAGTGTTAAATGCCAACAGCAACCCTTCCAGCCCCAGCGCTGCGAAACGACGCAGAACATAAAGCTGTGAACGACCAGAAGCAAGCAACTGTGGAATGTGAGGAGGGCGTATTAAAAACAGACAGTAAGATTGTCGTTACACGAACGTTTCTCACAAGGGAAACGATATCTGAGGCAGGTATTTGAAGAACCTGCGCGTTGCCTTTATGCGTACAGGACTTTGTGCCTGTCCTTCTCGACCTGTTTGTGCCGTGGCACCAAGTAGCTGGATGATGGCAACCCGCTCAGGGCACTCAGGGAGAAAGCTGGCAGCACGGAGGGTTTGTGCGTGTGTTACAGTTGCAGTGTTTGTATTTCCAAGTAGCACAGGCCGAGTTGGAACAGCTCCTGAAAGAAATGTTCAGTGAAACACGGAGCCTCGATTCATGACAAATAGAGGTTGTATCTGTACATTTTGAATTGGTTGTTTTCGCCTTTGCTTGGTTGCTCTCTTTGAACATTGCAGACCCTCTGTGGGTAACGTTGTTTGGCCGTTTATCCAAACGTAGCGTTTGTATCAAATATCTGAATCTGTTGGTTCAGTAAAACCGGAATCCTTTTAAATACAACTGCTGTGCTGAGGTATTCTTTCACGCCATTTGCTGGAGGAAAGTCCACTTTTGCCTTTAGTGATGTAACAGTTTTCAATCTTGCTAAGCTTTTATACCGTAACTGAAGTGAAAATGACAACACCTGTAGGGAGGGTTATTAACAAGCGTCCTAAATTCAATATCCACTGGTGTCACGTGGTTTTGAAAGAGATCAGCTGAGCTGTGCCTAAACTTGGAGGTGTTTCTGCATCCATCTGTACCACAGTAGTACGTAACAGCAGGTTTTGTACTTCATTATTTATTTGGCAGCAGTTTTATTAGATGTGGAACTGGTGTTGCAAAGCACTGTTCATGTTCTGTAACTCTAAACAGTGATGCATTTATATAGCAGCACAGTAAGATTTAATAGAAATTACTATGTTTGAATTGTGAAAAGATGGGCTGCAGTCGACTGAAAGAGGCTGAGTTTGTCTCACCATATTGACCGGCGGTTAATAAAAATAATTACTTTATCAGTATGGCCTTTGAGATGAGGAACCAACCATCTCCTAGCTTCCTTTTCACCCCACGTGTGTGGGCGCTCGCGTGCACTCGTGCTGCTGCAGCAGGGGTCATCTCGCCGTGCCGAGTGCCCGAGTCTTGCTGATGGAAGGAGAAAAGCTCCCGCTCCTACAGCACCCCGTTCCCACCAACAGCCATCTAACGAGGTTGGGAAGAAGAGCGAAGACTCGTATCCCGCTCAGGCCGCCCTACTCCAGGTTGGAGTTTCTCCTCTCTTCCCTCAGGTGCGCTCGCGGGCGGCCAACCCAGGATGGCGGCGGGCCGGGCGGGTGGGCACTAGGACCGCGCGGAGCGGCCTGCTGCCCAATGGGGCGCCGCGCCGCAGGAAGGGGGAGGGGCGTGCCGGGCTTCCTCCTCCTCCGGCCCGACCCACGTGCTCCGGCTTTGTGCGGGTCGACCCGGCGTTCCTTTCGCTTTCCTTTTCCCCTGCCCGGCTACCTATGGCGGCCTGGTTCAGTTTCAGGGCGGAGGAGGATGAGGAGGGGGACGAGGCGTGCTTCTGGAGGTATGACTCCACCTGGGAGGAAGACGACGACGAAGACGATGAGGATGGCGATGAAGGCCAGCCCGAAGGTGCGGAGGCGGCCGCCGGGGAGGAGCCGGAGGATGCGGAGAAGTCGGCGCTGAGCTCGCCGCGGGAATCCCGGCAGGCCCAGGTGGGTGCCGGCAGGCCCAGCGGGCTCCAGCGGGGCTCCTCAGCCCGCTCGTTGCCGGGCGGGAGACACCGCGGCCGGGCGGGGCGGCGGAGCCCTATGCGCACCTGCCCCGAGCCCCTCATGCAGTTCCAGCCCCCGGCTCCTCAACGTGTCTGCCCTTGTCCGTGCATCTTCCTGGCCCAGCTGCCTTCCGTACTGCCTGTATTTTCGGGCCCGTTTTCCCTCCTATCCCGATTTACAGCCGGGGACTGGAGCAGCTTGAAGCACTTATCTAAGTCAGAAGGTTTGTATGTCCTGGTAGCAATCGTTAGCACGTAATTCTGTCCTCATCTCGATGAAGCCAATCTTCTGACCTCGAGGAGAAGAGGCAGTCTTGAGGCCCATTTGGAAATGATGTTTTTGCAACTCAGGTAGCAGTGGCAGAGGTATGTTGGAGCTTTATAACTGCCTAACTTTCAGTAGGCTGCCACGTGCAGGATTCTCATATTTTCTTTGCCATTATATGGCTGCTTTACCCCATAAATAACACTTTGTCTTCTACGTGGTGTTAGCATGTTTACTCTGTTTCTTACGGGCACTGTTTTGGCACAATAACATGGTGTCTTCATCAGACCCCTACTTTACATTGATGTCCTCTACAGTGTCCTTTCTCTTTCATGCTGTCGAGAACCATTAGACCTGTTCACTTACTAAAATGAGCTGTAAGTTTTTCTTTCCTTTAGCCTTTTATTTATTTATTTTTCCCTCATGGGAGATATTATATAGCAACTCTGAAAAGATCCACTGATGTTCTCAGAACTGCAGTTATATTCTGCAAAATGTTAACGCTTGTCTCCATTTTCTTATGTTGATTCAGCTTTGTTTTATGAGGAGCCTGTCTTATCTGAAGCTCCTATCTTTAGCATCGGTGTTCTTATTGGACAGTGGGTGTCAGTAATTTCTTCTACAACGTTGCTTTGCAAATGCAAAGCTCTTCTTCAGCTTTTTATGGATCAGCAGAAACGCTGTTGTCTGTTAACTCCTCCCCTTTTGGGGAAATGAAAACTGATCTTTTGCTTCTAGTTTCATTTCAGGGGTACATCTGTATCCTCAGGGTGGGAACAAGCAGATAAAGCTTTCTAATATACCTTTAAAGGAGTTTAGTATTAGACTTTAATCTTTTTTCTATAAACGCTAAGTGAATAAAATAGGGAACCCTATTTGTTACAAAATATATAAATTCTATGCAACGCAATATTCCAAACACCAGTGACTTTGTACAAAACCACACCCTCTGTACTTTGCAAACAAAATCGAAGTATAAATAGGGCAGATGGGCATGTACATCTTCGTGGGGATGTAGTGAGGCCTGAGCTATTTACATAGGTCTTTATGAGGTCACAGGTGTTTTAGGTGGAATGGAAGATCCTTGCCTGTTCCTTTATGTGGTTTGCGTTGTTTGATGGCACGTGGTCGATTTTCTGTTGTTCTTGATTGGAGCTCTGCTTTTGTTTACAACTTTTAATACCTGATCAAATTCCTTGAACTTGTGTTTTTTGATGTTTGTTCTTCAGATTTTTATTTTCATAGAGCAACTTCTGGATTGTGACAACAGTAAAAGCAAGGACCATTTTTTTTTTTCACTTTGCACTGAGGAAGATGTTGTCTCTTGGACTTTTGCCCCTGGAATATTGTTCTTCACCTTTAAAGTGGAGCTCTTCCTTCGGTGATGGTTGTGTAATCACCTCTGTCTTACAGTGCCTGATTCCTTTTTAAAGGGAGTGAGAATGGATACAGAAAGAACCGGTGCATCTTCTAGTATAAGTCTGTGCCTTTGCAACTTGCCAAAGCCATGAGTCAGTTTCCAAAATGAGTTCCTACTTCTGCTTGTATTACACTAACTCTAATTCTTCTCCCCCCAGCCTAGATGGTATACTATATTCCAGAAGCTGCTAATGTATTTATTCAGTACTGAGGTTAGAGGTTTATTTTATTATTTTCACTACACGCTTTCAAAACCTTCAAATTCTTTTATGCTTGCATGCTACTTGTTTCTCTGCAAATACCCCGTATTTGTAATAAGAAATTTCTACAGGAGTCTTTTTAACTCCTTTGCACTCCAGTGCTTTAAGCTTCTTCTAAGAATGACCACAGAACATCCTGGGGCTTATGCTCATCTTCAAAGATTCTCTCTTCATTTGCTGTAGCGCATGGGGTTTGTGCTTCATTGCTCAGAGCCACGTAACAAGCCCTGTAGTTCTGCCATCTCCTAACTATCCCCAAGTGCAAGGCTTCCATCTCTCCTCTAAGACTGTCTTCTTTCTTGTTGGTAATCTGTGCATCCTTTCAGCCCTTTCAGTTAGATTTGATTTCCAGTTTCCAGCCAAACACAGTTGGTGTTACCCTCTCCAGCTTTGTTCTCTTTTCTCCTCATGCTCTTTGTTGAAACAGTGCACGTTCTGATTGATGCGCCAGCAGTGCTGGGGGTGGAAACCCACCTCAAATTGTTTATGAGTGTTGAGAGAAATAAGGTTTGATATTTTTTGTGTACGAGTTTATTTCTGTAATCTGGAAAGGAAGTGAAGGTCACGTTTCTGTGTGAACTGAAGTCTGTAGAGATCCAGGAACAACACCTCCATGGGCAGAGGGCTGAGTTCTTGCTTTTTGCTTCCCCATATTGTTTTTCCTCATGTTGTGCTCCAGCTTGCTTGCTTCCTTGATCCAGCTTCTTTCTGAAGCAGCCCAATAGCACCTTACCCCACTGTGTTGTGTCTGTCTATTTATGCTTATTCTTCAGCAAACCAATCATTTTTTCAGAATTAAAACTATTTTCCTATTAATCCAGCCCAGCTAACTGTGTTCAAGGACATTGGTTTTGATTCTGAAGTGCAAAGAACGTCTGAAATTGATTTCTGTGTATTTGGCAGTAAAATTCTCATTAGCTCCTCGTGTATCAGGATTTAATCTGTGGAGCTCAAAACTTACAGTTAAAAGCCCTGATGAATCTCAGAGATCTAAATCTTGGTCAGTGCTTACATCTTGAATGAAAGAATAATACTGATCTGCTTTGGCTGATATCTCAGTCTTATGTTTGCAGCCACATTTATTTTTCCAAATATTAGCACAGCTTTTTATAGTTACGTGCTTCTCTAGCTGCTCTATTGGCAGGGGAGGTTTCAGCAATGGGATACTGGTGCTTGATTTCTAATCCTGTGCAGGGTGTGTGGCTGTGGGAAATGTATTGCGATGTGGACAGGCATTATTTTAGGTCACAACACAGTTTGTTACATTAAAAAAAACAAACAAACAACAAAACCACACAAACCTGGAGGTCGTTTTGTGGTGTGTTTTTTTAATTCCTGTCACCCAAATGAATGGGGACCATAGAGTGTAAATGTACATTTAAATGTAATCTTAAAAATTCTTCATTGACCGTCTCCCCATTGCTGTGCCTGCTGCTAATTCCAGGTGCTAACAGTGGACAGTACTGTTGGAGGGATTACTTTGTTGCAAGGAGGTGTTGGGAAGCGGAACCACTTAAGGGTGTTTTCTGCTCGATACAAAGTGGTTTTCCTTTTATTTTTCTCCGGGCAAAGGAAGTTAGTAGTAGCAAATGAAGCTTTCAGGCAGCTTGAGGGATGAGTTGCTGCTTCTTTCCTCTTAGGTTTCTTAGAAGGTTTATTTTGCGAGATTCTGTCCGCCTCATCTCTGTTCACAAAAGCTCTGCTCTTGTTGGCTGTTGCTGAACCCAGCAGCTCCTGTGTGCTTTGCATTGGCTGGGTCCTTTTATTCACAAGTAATCTTGTTCGTTTTGATGCTTTTGCCTTGACGTTTGAGAGTGCTTTTCAGTGTTGTTGTGGTTTGAGACAAGATGGTGTAGCACTCAGCAAGATTCAGCCTCTGTTGCTTACGAGCTGTAACAAATATCTCTTACCGTGGAGGTGATCCACTTAAATGGAAATATACTTTTTTTTTCCTTAAAATGACATTGTTTGCAACTTTCACTTCCACAAAGTTCAGAAGAAACAAGAGTGTTCTTTGTGATTTCTTTGTACACGTTATGAGTATAATGAATCCAGCACACGTGCAGCAAGGAGAGCCTGATAGCTAGCTGTCAGGCGAATGTGTCAGCACAGGCTTTTTTTCTATAGTAATTTAAATTACTAATAAAGCCATGTTAATTCAGTTGTAACTAGGTAAATCTGTCACTTGGCAACTAGTAGGGGTCGTTACTGCTGGGAGTTACTGCTGTGGGTGTCTTCGTTTGGTATTACTGCATTATTTTGTCCTGTTTCAGTATGTTTCCTTCTCAACACCTTCTCTTTGTAGGGACAAAGAAGGTCCAACTCATCACCGTTGTTTCAGAGGAGTTTTAAGGTAGGCTTGGCACACAGTTGGGTTACTTGCAGACATGAGCAGCAATGAAAATGATGATTATTATGGGAATAAAATAAATACATAGTGTGACCGTGTGGCTATCATTATCTAAAAGAGCACAGTGCCAGATCAGCAGAACTGCTCTTGAGCAGAAAGCAAAAATGAAGAAAATGCGCTCTGAATAATGTCTAGAGGAAAGAAGAGTCCTGAATTTAAATGATCTTTATGCATCTTGAATTCTACAGTTTAAAGATCTCTTGACTGAAGCATGTAGTGATTCAGAGACAGGCAGATAGAGCTTAATCTGTCTACTTAAAACTTTCTGAGTAAACAAACAAATTGAGGTTTATCATTCAGGGACTTTCCAGCAAGCTCTGACCATTTCTGTAGGAAAACCTGTCTGGGATAGAAGACGGACATCAGACATGAAGAGCCCAATAAAACTGGGAAGAAAAATCCTTTTGGCTGACTCCAGTAGGAACTGGTGGTTCTTGGGGTGCTGGAGCTGTAGGCTGGTGGGCACAGGGGAACACGTGTGAGAGATGCTGAGTTCAGACTGGATTTTTGTTTTCAGGAGACCGCATTATTCTGGGTGTCTGATCTGCCACTTTTCTCTAGTTCTCAGGCAGGCGCAACTGGAATGCAGCAAGAGACTTGCAGAGATACAGGCATCGTTACCCGGTATGAACTTCATGATAGCACACCTGCTCTTGTGGCTTTTCCTCATTCCATGATAGGTTTAGGAACGTGTTCTTGGTTTGAATATGCCCCTTTATTTTTACATTGAGGCTCGTAGCTTTAAAGGATTAATTTATGAGGGGAAGGGATAATGTGCATGTGGGTGCATCAAAAACAAGCTGTTATTTCCCAGAGGTTTCAGGGACTTAGCCCGTGCTCCTGACGTGAGGGAAGGAGAAGTGCTGAGGTGAATACTTCATTACTGCTGCTTGTTGATTTCTTGTTCTCGTTTCCAGGGTTTGATAGAATCAGAAACTGACGAGGAAGAAGATATGTGGAACTTGAGCTTCTACAAAAATGAGATTGCATTTATGCCCCACGGTGAGTACCTTGCTTGGCGGCTGCACAGTGCAGCTCTACTGCAGCTGTTGGAGTTGGTGGAAGGGTAGTGTGATCCATGTGGAACAACCATTAAAACAAAAACCAAATGGAAAAAAAACCACTCTAAAATTTCCATTTTAAAATGTCTTTGTTCCTGCTGAGTTTTCCTTAATTTTCTGCTTGCTGGCTTGAAAAAAATACATGTTTCTTTTTTAATTATTCTGACTTCTCAGTATAGTTGTCCAGTAGATAAACCAATGCCTGAATGCTAACCCCTGGCTATGGGTAATGAACCGTCTTGGATGACTGGCTAACTTCAGTTTACATTTGGTGTTGTTTATTCTTGCCTCAGTCTTGTATTTTCTCTTCAGGTTTGCATATTGAAGATCTGCTTGAATCTTGGTGGGACAACTACGAAGTTCTGGAAGAAAACCATTCATACATACAGTGGTAAAATACCTGCGTGAATATTGTGCCTCTTCAGTTAGTTGTATGTGTGCTGTTAAATTCACCTTCCCACAAAGTGTAGAATTACTCCCAAGTGAAACTTGTCAATTTTTTTTCCTCTCTGTACCTCTGGAAGCAATGCTCTGGAAATCCTGCAGACACAGATTCCCAGCGCAGCTGTGGTAATAGGTCTCAGTAATGCACGGGCTTCTAACATACTGCAGAACAAAGTTATACTGGAGTGAGGGATGGAAATAAGCAAAACGCGCTGTTATTTATCACCTCTGTGTACAGTTCTTTTATGGAAGGGATTTGTCTTCTAATTAACTATTTCTGTGTTCATAGGAGTATGAACTCTTCGTGAGATTCCTGTGATCTCACAATTTCTGGAATCATTTGAGTTTTAAGAAAGTGGGTTCCCTGGGTTGGATATCATCATTGCTCATCTGGGCTGAAAACTTCTTTCTTCTTAGGCTATTTCCTTTACGTGAACATGGGATGAATTTTCGTGCGAAGCCACTCACGTGTCAAGAAATTGAGGTATTGAAAGCTCATGTGCTTTGTTTGTTTGTTTGTTTGTTTTCAATCTGAAGAATGTTAGAATTTTCCCTAAATGACTTATGTTTAAAGCATAGGCCTTTTTTCCTCCCCTTGCTTTCTTGGGGCCCTGATATGAACAGGTCTCATTCAAGCATTGATAAGCAGTTGTCTGTCTTGCGTGTCTGCCAGTTGCTAGCAGCAGCAAATGAAGTGATGAGTGATGTAATTAAGCTTTGTTTGACATTCAAATCCTGCTTAGGGATGTAAGTTACTTGGGAATTGCAACTTGTACTCATTGGTCTCTCTTTTTCAGGCCTTGAAGAAGTCAGAGGAAGTTATGGAAAGGTTTATACGTGCTTATCGACTCATGTTGAGATTTTATGGAATAATTCTAGTGAACCAGGAAACTGGAGAGCTTGAGAGAGCAGGGAATTGGGGTGAAAGATTTCTAAACTTGAACCGGTGAGTCTTTGGTTGTACTACTGATGGTTTACCTACGGCCATGCATTTGTTTGAGAAGCAAAAAGTCAAAGTCAAGAAAATCTTCCGTACCTGACAAATCAAGGCCTAGTTGACACAAGGCTTACCACAGTCAGGGACAGGATACTGGGCTGCATGGTCTGGTATGTATGACCCAATATAGTGGCTGTTTTCTACTGGTGAGTGATGCAGAAAGTCAAGAAGTTTCCAAGCAATTGAGTTAATTCCAAGAAGGGTTAGGAAGGTACTGCTGAAGATTGTTGCTATAAGTGCATTAAAAGTAGGACAAGCCTGTATTTCCATCTGTGTTATGAAATAGTCTTTTACAGATCACTGTCAACAGTACGCAGAACATTCTGCAGGTGCCCCAGAGGTTCATCGTGACTTCAGGATTGTAAGGGTTTCACTTAACTTTGATCATCTGTTTGTCTCAGGTTCAGCCACAACAATTTACGGATTACTCGCATCCTGAAGTGCCTGGGAGAGATGGGATATGAACACTATCAAGTGCACTTGGTGAAGTTTTTCCTAACAGAAACTCTTGTTAATGAGACATTACCAAATGTCAAGAGAAGTGCCTTGGATTACTTCCTGTTCACCATCAGAAGCAAGCGGAAGAGAAGAGAACTAGTCCACTATGCTTGGCAACACTACAAACCTCAAGGCAACTTTGTGTGGGGGCCCCATGACAAACTCTTGAAGTACAGACCCCGCTCCACTAAGTCAAAGCTGCATCAAAAGGCTGAAAATAAACTGGGAACTCCTGATAAAAAGATTGATGATTCAGTGGAAGAGGGTCAGAACCAGTCTCTGGTGGAGGAGCAGAAGGCTGGAGGTGCTGCCGACTTGCAAACTGAAGCGAATGAAGAGGACACGACGGAGAAGATAAGTGAACGTGTTTCAAAAGGAGAGGATGATGAAGATGAGAACAAAACTTCATTTGCCCAGCAGGAGAAGCATTGCAACAGTGAAGCTCAAGTGCAAGATGCAGCAGAGAATGACTGTGCAAAGGAGAGCAAGAAGAGAAAACTGGATGCAAACATAGCAGACGCCGTAAAGAGTGGACTGCTGAAAAGCCCTTCTGATATTGAAAAAATCTCCAGTAATCTGGAAGAATGTGCAATTGATGCAGAAATCCCCTCGGATCCACTCTTACAAACAGGACAGGACCAAGAAACACCGAAAGAAGAAAATGCAAGCCCCAAAGACTTAACAGTGCCAGAGGCTGGTGATGCTGCCGTAAAAAGGAGGAAAGTTGATAAAAGAACACAAAGAAATAAAACATTCAACTTGGCCATAAATCTAAACATGGCACCACCCGCCCACAGTGCCCAGTCACACCCATCTGTTTCAAACACTAAGACTGAAGATGAAAAAGTTAGTGAGAAGAAGGCAGCTGTGGAGGAGATGAGTGAGAAGGCTGAGGGCAATGCAGATGGTGGGGCTTTGAGCTCCTCGGCTGCCTCTGTGCTTCCCAGCACTGCTCAGACTTCTCCACTGAGGGATGGCATGGAGTCAAGTGCAGATCAAGTTGCAGTAAAGAGTGATGAGAACCACTGCAACGCCACCCTCCTGGAAAGCAACAGTGAGGCAGATGGGGTAGAGCAGCATAAAAACACAGCAAACGTGAGTGAAAAAGAAGGTGCAAAAACCACAGACAACAAACAAATTCCAGGGAGTCCTGAGCAGAGCATTGCATCCTCTTTTGCTGAACAAGACGGCGCTGAGATTGCAACACAAAGAACGGATAGCTCTGAGTGTGTGACAGAGCCTGGGGAAGAGCACATAGCAACCGTGTGAGAGCAGCACGGTGAGCACTCAAGCAAGCGGAGGTGCACTGCCCTAACTGCTGAGAGCCAACTTCCATGAGCTGTACGCTATGGGGAAAATAAACTTTGACTGGACTGATTCAGGCTAGCCCCCGTCTCATTTTCACCCTTCCTCACTTTGAGAAGGTCATCAGTAATGACTTTGCTGAGAACCAGCACTTTCCACCCTCCAGAGGAAAACTTTAAATTAGTCATCTTCCTCAACAGGCTGTGTTGTTTGTGTTCCTGTTTTTTATCTGATGTTCAGAATTCTCTTGGAGCAACAGGGATTTTTGCACTTTGCTTTGGTTCCGGTATGTCCCTTTTTAAAGAAGGAGAATGTTAATCAGTTTCCTTGTTTGAACGAGTGAAGTATTTAATAAATATATGGATTTTAATGTAAGATAGCATGATCTAATTTGCCAGACCTTTCTATTATCATATAAATTCTTGGTTGTTTTGGAAGGCAGCACCTTCCCAGAGGACTTATTCCTACAGAGGTGTCTCTTTCCTGGAGCATTTACCTGAAAGAGATGAGTATCATTTTGCATCATGTAAGAGTGTTGTTGCCTCTCCTCCTGTAAGAAAACAAGTTTGATTTAAGACCAGGATAAGATGTGTAACCTTAGTGTGTCTTTGACCGGTATGAACCTTTGTGTACAGATAACGTTCTCCATGGTGCAAAAACATTGGATTACTTGTTTTCTTTATCCTCTGCAGTTGTTTCGTAGTGCTTGTTGAGTTTATTGAAAACACAAATTGTCTACGGGTTTCTAAGAAAAAAACCTTCAGTCTTCTCATAGAGCTGTCTGGAGTTCCTCTTCCCCAGCTTTTTCCACTGTGTTCAGGAGCTTGGTAGTCTTCCACATAAACTTACCCACTGCTAATGCAAAGCCCTTTCTTCCTCGATTGCTAAAATGGAACAAATATTTCTGACATTGTGTTTTCTCTGGATTTATTGCTATTTGAAGCGACCTGAGGGGCTCTTTTCTGCTGGCCTGCTGGATGAAGCCAGATGTCTCAGCTCTAACCTGCATCCCAGTTGTGGCAGGATCATTCTACCATTAATGATCAGCTTGTCAGACTGTGAGGTCGTGCTTGAGTACAGCATGTCTGGTAACTGCTGGAGCTTTGTTGTGGGGCAGTTAATTGAAGCTTTAATTGGAGGGGATATGCTTGTCTGCTTCATTCATTTACAGCCATCAACAATTTACTTTCAGACCTCGCCCGCCGTTCTCCTGCCTTTATGCTACTGACCTCTCTGCTAGCTGTTCTGCCTGACTTGTGTAGGGTCCAATCGAGTCTGAGGGAATACTAAACAATTTAGCACTCCTGCTCAGGGAGATTTACAGCAGAGGACCCGTTTCATGAAGCAGAGGAAACGTTTTCACCAGCTGTTGAACAGAGAAGTCCGACATGCTGTTTGCTCAGATTTTGTTTTCCTTTTGGGGTTTTTAGGCAGTGTTTGTTTCGTGTAGGAGACAGCTAGGGGCTTGCCACCTCACCAGAGAGCAGATGCAGCAGCCTGTGCAGTGTTTGGCCTCTCTGCTACAGCTTTTTGTTTGTTAGAAGCTTCATCTTTCAAGGAATTTGATCTGTGATTTTCTTCCCCAGGGCTGCAGGCCCTGCTTCAGCGCATCCTATCCTCGTGTGTGGGAACAGAAGTCTGCAAGCTTAGTATTTAATGGTGATGGTCACACACGTGCTGGAAAAAGGCTTCAGTGTTTTTAAAGTATTTTCTTTCTTATGAAAAGGTGGTGTTAAATAGCCAGTAAGAATGCACTTAGCTCTGCAGTTATAAAAGCTTGGAAGATGTTGAGTAAAAATTCTTTCATACAAGGTTCATAAAGAGTTGTTAATCATGGGGGCTTTTTTGTACAGATTTGTAGCGTTTTGTTATTTAATGACATTTTCATTGTGAATATATGCTCAGCTGGGGCATAAATCATTAATCTTGTACGGTGATGTGCAGTTTGTTTTCTGTTTAATGAAATTTCACTGTGAGCCCTGGTCTGGAGTGCTCAGAACAAACTATTCCCTGCTGTTTTCAGTTTAGAGTTTTGGCTGTAGGTGTTTGCAGCAAGTTCACAGGATGTATTTTCAGCACTCAGAGCTGTATGGCGGTCTGTTGCATTAACATCACCTATTAAAGCATGTATTTAATGCATACCAGTTTCCACTTACATTTTTCATCTCTGAGGGCAGGATGTGACCATGGATCTGGTCTACCAGCCCATCCTGTAGCCATCTGCTGTTGCTTTGGAACCTCCCAAGTGTACATGGTGGAAAGCTACTGCAATGTTCTTCGTAATAAACCAGAACTTCCCTTTTGAGCAGTTTCCAGTGTGCATATGGAAGCTTTAGCTGTAGGGCCTCTCCTTTTGGGACACAAGTTAAGACACTTTTTCAGTAAACCCTTTCTGAGCTGAAGATGTCATCCTTCCCTCATCTTACTCAACAAATGCATGCCGCGGCTGTTGAGAGGAGCTGGAGAAAGCTGGATTTACTTTACCATCAGTTGATCTCTGTGAAGGAGGAGGTAGTAGCTGTGCAGCTCCTGTGGATACAGTGGGGTTTGAGCTGTTTAAAAAGCATTCCATCTGAACACAGAAAGGCACACGCTCCCTTTCTATCCCTGGCTGCCTGACTGTTCCAAAAATTCTTGTAGACTCTGGTAAATATTTGAGCCCTCTAAACCTCTGTTAAAGCTGGTGGTGAAATATGGGCTGTTGGAGAGCTGGGCGGGCATGCACTGTTTGCTCATACAAACCTGGCATAAGGATGTCAAGTAGAAGTCTGGGATTTCATTTGTAAAGCTTTTGTTTTCTGCTGCTCACCTCTTGCTAACCAAATTAGCTGTGTTATTCCAGTCCTAATGAGTCTTCCAGTTTAGTCTCTCCATTCGCAAGTATTGCTTTGGGTGAAGTTGTCTTTAATTAACAAAGGGAAGCCGGAAGCTGTCTGCTTCTTTGTGAACAGGCTGCTGTTCGGGATCACCTTTTGGGGATCAATTTGGCAACTGTTGCACTGTTCCTTCCTCGCTAATATTTCAGAGGCAATTCTCCCTTAGTTCCTTGTAGCTCCAAGCATTTTTCCTCATTTCTTCCTGCTCGTGTCTCTGTGGTCATCTGTCCTCTGGTCAGGATTCATCATGTCCTCAAGAAATAAGCCTGCTGTTCTTTGGGTCTCCCTCGAGGAAAAACAACAAACAGTTGTGGCAGAGCTAACAAACCATCTCACTAAGCAGTAAGTGCACTTCTCTATAGTTCTTGCACTCGTTACATGTATAATAGTTTTTTCAAGTAGCCTCAGGTAGTGGATGTCTGTTACTTTTTCATCTGTCCAGTACTGAAGTGATGATGCGTTTTGAGAAATGCCTCAGCTGAGACCTAAGGCACAATGTATTTCCAGCTGGAGATGCAGAATTTTCTCCTGTATGTGTCTATAGTTCAGCTGTTCCTTATGTTCCTTCCCTGCTTGCTGGGGCTGCCCAGCAGGGCATGAATGAGAGCCTCTCTTCATGACTGCCTGCTGCTCCCCCTCCTGCTCCCACCTCCTCGCAAAGCCTTCTCTTTCCTCTGGGCTCAGCCCCTCTTGCCTGTGCTCCTGAGCTCTGCCCCTCCAGTGGGAGCTGCAGGTTTATCTGGAGGCGAGGAGTCTCATTTGAAAGCTGAGATCCAGGGGGAGAGAAACGGTTCGGCTGCCCGGGAGTAAAAAGGAGAGACAGAGCCTGGGCACGATGACTGTATTCCCCACTCTTGGGCTTCTCTTCCTTTGTCAGCTATTAGCCACAACATCAGCTCAGGTAAGAATTTTCACGTTGGTTTTATGCTCAAGAAATGAGTGCATAGGGGAAAGATACATTGCAATGTGTGTATGTTATAACTACAGAATGAAACGTGGAAATAGCAGGTCATTAGTCTAGAGTTTCTTGAAAGCGTGCACTCTCCGTGCCTAGCAAGGAGTTGTTTTCATACCTGCATCAGTAGGCTTTTACTTTGTGTCCTGGTGTGCAGGAACTGCTGCTTTACACTTTCTGTGCAAGTATTGTTGTTTTTTTTTTTTTTTCAACTAGAGCTGCAAGAGATAAAGCCCTAGGAAAAGAAGAGCTGTTGTTATAAGAGAAACAGTTTTCTTTCATGGTGAAGCAATGTGGTGCCCATGAGACTGGGATCTCCTGATCTGGTTCTCCATGAGTCAGAGAATGTTTTATTCTTTCCCTCTGAATTTTTAAAGCTTCACGTTTATGAGATAACGTATTTAATCCTTATTCACTTTGCTTGTGAAGCTATATTAAACTTCCCTGCATGGTGTTATATTTTTGCCTGGGGAAATAACTCCTCAGTGAGTTCTTCTGTTGTGCCAGTAAGGAATTTTTGCAGTCGGGCTTGGAAATTCAGAGCTGCCCTCATCTGCTGTGAGCAGAGCTGCTTCCACAATGAAACCTTTGTTTTGCCAATGCTAAAGCAAGTTGTTCTCTGGAGTCCTCTCAATACAGAAGTCATTTATCAGACCTCTCTTTCCTTCCCCCAACCTTACACTTCCAAAATCCCGTCAAATGACATCCTGCTCAGAGAGGAGATTTTTTTTTTCCCTTTCTTATTCTAACTTCAGCAGTGTCTGTCTGTTTCCATCACCCCCATCAGGGCTGGGACTGAATGCATTTTTAATGCTACACATTATCACCTATTTTCCATGGGCGCTACATTTCCCCCTCTGCCCCATAAAGATCATTTCTACAGGCAGTGAGGAACACAGCCTGTACAACCAAGCCCCTTTGCTTCCCATCTCTCCTTCCCCATCTGTTAAAGGAGCTGGGGACCCTGAAGCTGTACTCACTTAAAAGTATTTTCCAAAGAGCCTCGTTTTGAGCTCCTCCAAGTTTGCCCAGGATGGTGTGGGGCCCCGTGAGGTGAAGTAGCTGTGGAACTCAACAATTGCTTTCTTATTTAGCTTGTGTGTTTCTTCTGATGGAAAAATAATTTCTTTCCTCCTCTTCGTCCGCCTGATCCTCTCAGAGAGTAGGACCACGAGGCCCTCCTGGACCCCGAGGACCCCCTGGACCATCTGGCAAGGACGGCATAGATGTGAGTGCCACATAGCAGAGGGAGGGAGGGGGTGGAGCAGAGGCAGAGTGAGCTGAGCGGAGAAGTGCTGCTTGTCCTCCTGAGCCTTTGGGCTGTGGTGCAGAGGTGAATGGGTGTGGAGAACCTACAAGATCCTGTCCTGCAATGGTTAGAACAGAGAATGGAGGCATTGAGTGGCCCCATTCACTGCAGGATCTATATCCTATCTCAGGAGAGTTCAGGATAAAGGTAGTGTGCGTACAAGGATTCACAGCCGTGCCTGCAGAGCTGTGCTTTTCTCTTGCTGTCTGGAGAGGAGGGGGAGCAAAACGTGGAAGGTTGAGTGCATGAATGTGTTGTGGGTCAGTGTTACTGCATGTTCCGTAGCTCTGAGAGGGGTTTGTGATGCTTCAGAGCATCCATGTTCATGGAGAGCCTGAAGAAGCTCAACATGGATACTGCTCTTACTTGTGTTTTATTTCAACAGAGTCAGTGTGGCATCTCCATTCTACACTGACATGTGCAAAGTCAGAATCTGGCCCCCTGGTTTTCAGGCATGAGTTGCCTTTAATGGCACAAACAGCAAAAAAAAAAAACCAAAAAACCCAAAACCCTTTATTTCAGGGGGCAGTTCCATAGGTGTACCCGGGTCCTGTGTAGGTAGAAGGCTGTGTACCCCGGGAGATATCAGAGAGGAAAAACGAAACTTGTCCTATTGCCTTAAAAGCTGTCTCCATAGAAATTAAACATTGCTTCTGTGAGTCTATTGGAGAAGAACTGTATTTGCTCTGCAGGTGGCAATGGGTTGGAGTATCAGATAAATGTTGAGCAAGGTGGTATCAAATAGAGAGGACCGGTTTCCTGTTTTGTTGCTCCTTTTGAGTAGTGCTTGTCTCTGTAAGCTGATAATGGACTACGGTGGGGTATTTTAAAACACATCCAGAGTAAGTTTATTGCAGTTGGGCCTTTCAGCAGCCTTGAAAAACTCTATTCACTCCCTGCAGGTCATTTTCTTTTGGATAAGAATGTAAAGGGGAAAAAAAAAAAGATATATGTTAGCTCCCTGGTAAGCAGTGAACAAGGAGCCTTTTTGTTTGCAGTGCTGAGCTTCCATAGAGGCTGTGTGAGCAATGCTGGTGTGAAGAGAAAACCTCATTGATTTGCAGCTATTCCCTCCTGAAGCGTCCTTTCAACTAAAGGAGGCTGTTTTACTGGAAATCTCACTCTGGTTTTGTAGCACGTGAAGTTCTGAGCTGATATCTCCCCGCTGTTCTTTGTGATAAAAGGCCTATGGGGAGGAGGGCAAAGGAAGAACATTCCTTGCAGCTGCAGGGAGCCCATGGAGTCTGTGGCCAGCAGGCTTTGCGGAATAGGGACTGGTTTTGTGTGCAGAGGAATTCTGTATGAAGAGGAATTTGGGAAGGGACAAAGCCCTTCAGACTGTAACCAGCTTCTAGGCAACAGTGGAAGGAAACAAATCCCTGTGATCCTGCTGTTCTGCTCCTTTCTACAGCATATTCTGCACCTTGTTCAGGAGCTTCGTCAGCATTGCTTCTGGTGGCTGTTGGAAATGGGAACCTGGGGAATCACTTATAGCATGAATCTACACCTTTTTATCCACTGCTAAAAGCTTCAGAAAGTTCCGAGCGGGACAGGACTAAATAACATCTAATTATTGTGGAGAACCTAGTCCTAATAAATCAACCTGCTGAGTAAAGTGTTTGAAGTGCTAAGTCTTGCAGTCCCACCTTCAGACATGGAGCTCTGACTGCATGGGAGTGGTCTGCCATTCAAACAGGCTCAAACTACAACCCTCATCCAGGTGCAGGTTGAGTCAGGTGCCCCGTTAACTTGAGATGAAGCCAGCTGTTCAGAGACAGCTTGTGTATTTCAATCAGGCGGTCAGACCTTTAAAGAACTGCACAAAAGAAGAGACTTGTGGCTGTGGCTGGTGTTGAGGATGCTCATGCAGCATTCCAGTTGAAGGGCTGCTGTTTTTCCGGCAGTACCCTCCAAAAAGTTATGCCATGTAAAATGCAGCAATGGATGGAGCCTGAGTAATACCGTCAGTTCTGTAAGGAATGAAGGCACTTCATTGTTTTGCTGCAGTGGTGCAACTTTTTTTACAGCACAGTCAGAACTCTTCTGCACCCTACGTATGCAAGTTGTCTGAATTCTGTAGGCCATGCCACCTGGATTGGCTTCATAGATGGCTTTGGGTGGATGCTGTGTGGGAAGAGTCGCTTGGAGACTGATGAGTGGTGCCAAAGTTCTCACTGGTCCTTCACTGTAGGCCTGCGCCATGAGTGGTGCTCGAGGTGCAGCTGAGTTAGTCAGGATGTCTCGGAATGAGCCCCACAGGTACAATTTCTAGAAGCTGCTGCTTTTGTTCCTGCCTTTCACTGGGAGCTGCAGCATTCAGTTCCTCTGAAATCTTTATAATTACAGCCTTTAACATGCTTCACATTTCATACGCAACACCAAACAAAATCTCCCTCCCAAGAATAGGAACAGCATGTTGTGATCAAAAGAATTAGTGCCAAGTTCCTGTGAATTATTTCTAGGAATGTAATTCCCCAAATTGCTAATAAGCAATTGTCGCTGTTCAAAAAATCAAGCTCTATTTTCTTTCTTTTTTTTTTTTCCCCCACTTTTCATCTCATGGCTTGACTTTAATGCAGGCTTGCTAAGAAAGAGTAAACTGACTTCCTTCTCATGAAGCACCCAGGGGAGCACTTCCTTTTGCTGACAACCTTTGCCACTAATTCCCAGTGATCTGGCATTAAGGGTATAAACACTTATTAGGCCTTTGATTCATCTGACTGAAGTTCTGGAGCTCCTGCAGAGACCCACAGGGGTCCTCGATGGCAGGATCAAGGTCTAAGATGGTCCCAAATAGCATTTGCAAGTGCTGTGACCTTGCTGTATGGATTGCCGTCACAGGAGTGGGGGGGGGGGGGGGGAAAAAGTGCAAAGGGTTGGAAATGTAGTGTGGTGAAGGAGGGATGCTGCCTTTCCAAGCCATTCATTGCAGAAGAACTGCTCCTTTCATTCCTTTGGCAAGGGACCTTCCCCACCTACGATCACGATAACTATTTATGGGAAGTCTGCGGGTAATGAACAGCAAAAGAGTTTCTTCATCAAGCCGGAGCACAATGCCACCTCTGTGTGATGTCCCTCTGCTCTGAGCATTGATCAGCCACCAGCGCAGTGTGTCAATCCGTGGCTGAGCAAGTCAAAGCCACCAGTCTATGGGACAGCCCAGGGACTTCACAGCTGCCGACGTGGCAAACGCAGAACCGTGCAATAAATTGCACTCCTTTGTTTACTGCCTAATTACCCCTAATTATCAGACCAACGGTGAGGGTGGGTTATTTCTAACCTTGCTCAGTTAGCAAGCACTCTTTTTCCATTTGGATTCTCCTCTTCCAGGATATCAACGTGCCCCGTGCCCCCTCCTCACCCACAAGAAACGAGCTGCTCACACTATTAATGTACTTACCCTGAAGACAGGAGTAGAGGTCCTCATCCAGGGACCTAAACTGGGACTTGGAGCGAAGCGATTTGCTTGCAGACAAAACGAGGAACTGAGCTGAGACTGTCAAGTTTCAGCAAGCTCCTGGCTTTTGCAGACAATTGTTGTTTTTTTTTACAGGGACTGACAATAAAACACAAACATCTTGTTGTCTGGGGTCCATGTGAGCTCCTGAATGGCACTGTGGCTGACTGAGCTGAAAAGAGCGACTCAAAGGCTTTGTAAATGTTGTCTTCCACTCACCTTTAATTCAGTTTCCATTAGGATCAGGAAAAAAACAAAAAAAAACAAAACCAAAACTTTTAAAATAAATACTTTATTATTTTTTTTTTAATGAAACTTGGATTTCATCCAGGTTGTGCAATGGGATTAGGTTGAAATCAGCTGGGCGTTTCGTTCATTTGCTTTTCCCATCCAGGTTTATTCATATGAAGAAAATTGCTGGAGACTGTTCTTCCTTTTCTGTTAGTCCCAAACTTGTGGTAGCACCACCGTTTTGTCATGTGGCCTGGATACCTGGATCTCATAGCATCTCTGTTTTGTCATGGAAGGCATTCGAAAATTATAGTAGCCATCCAGCTTCCTCTGTGCCTCACTCGCTGCTAAGTCAAAGTGCAAATGGTTCCTAAGTGTATGTGGAAAGAAAAGCAGGTGTTGGGGATGGTTCAGAACACTCCAGTTCTTCCTTATGATACCAACATCCCTGTCAGCCTCCCTGTCTGCTACTGGCAACGTGAAAAGGGTTATCCAGGTTCATCTTGTTTTAGGAGGTAACAGGATCCCACAGCATTACCTTCTTCATCCCGAGCATGGTAAACCTTGGACTGGGCATGGAGGGAGGTGTGAGCACTGTGGCTGTTGTGCATGCTGCTGTCAGAAGACAACAGAAAGGGGATGTTCATCACTAACACTGATGTCTTTTTTTTTTTATTCAGGGTGAGCCGGGCCCTCCTGGTTTGCCAGGCCCACCAGTAAGTATTACCTGGCTGCTGTCAACTTGTTTGTTCTCTTAGGAAGAAGCAGTGCACAGGAGCTAAATCTTATGGCTCCCTTTCCTCTTGATCTGCAGCAGAATTTCCATATGTTAACTCAGCACTGGTTCTGGGGAGAAACAAATCCTCTTGTTTTGTTGCTAGAGGAGGGCATGCATGTGTGGGGGTTGAAACAAGATGATCGTTGTTGATGACTCAGGCCATTCTATGATTCTATACCTGAAATACAGCTCACCTGTTGCCAGTGTAACCAAAACTGGTACCTAGCCATGTATACATGCTTATTTTTGGCATCAGTTTGAGTCTGCTTCAACTCCCAGTCTGTCACATGGCGGTGAAAAGTGTGGCATAGCTCTGCTTTGGGTCCCATATCCCATCCCTTTATTATGTGGCGTACGCTATCCCCTTCTTCCCTTCTATTAGGAACAGCTTAAGCGTAGCTGTGCCTGTGAATGATTAACAGGGTTGCAGAGAACTGAGCGAAAGCACTGAAACACGTTCAGGATTTGGATGTGGGTTCACACCAGATTTCACTTCCCTGGAGTAATTCTTCCTCATCGTGTGGTGTGAGATTAACGCATCGACAGATGAACTTCCATCTTGTGCTGATGAAGACTACGTGCTGCGTTTCGTTTGTTACGTTATAAAGAATTGCTTGTTTTTTGATTTAGGGGCCAAAGGGTGCACCAGGAAAGCCTGGAGCAGCTGGTGAAGCTGGGCTGCCTGGCCTTCCTGGAGTAGATGTGAGTATTTACTCATCTTTTTAAGCATTTCATATACATGAATGTTGTCCTGGTGTCTCATCAACTTGCTTTGTGTCTTCTGGAGGAGCAAAGTGGGTTCTGAAGCTTCGTGTCTTACAAATTAGGATAAGTTCTAAGAGTTGAAGGCATCTTTAGATGGAACTAAGCAGTATGAGAGCCATGTGGGGATGCAGAACTGATAGGACAGCACTGTTACAATGAAACATTGCAGTTCTTGGGAAGTGTGCTAGGCAAGGCTGGAGAAATAGGAACATTTGGTGGCATTTTAAAAGCAAACCAATTGAGCCTGATTTTGGAAATCCGGTGTTGCTTATTTGCTTGAAGCTTGCTGCTCACTTGCCTGTTGTTTTTTTCTGTTCAGACCTGGACAGGTGACTGTACATAGTGAAGTTTTCCCAGCTTACCAACTTACTGCCATAATAACTGAGCACAGCTGGCGTATTTTCTTCCATTTCAGGCTAAGAGGAAGCATTTAGGCAGCTTCTACAGCTAAGCTGAGGGACAGCAACTCAGTGAACTCCAACAACTCTTGGTGGTGTTCATCTGTACTTAAAATGCATAGGGAACAGTACAGGTAATTTGCTTCTGGTCTTCTCCTGTTTAACTACAGGGAGAATTGAAGAGGTTGGGCTTTCCTGAAAGCTTGGCATACAGGTGGTGTGTGACAGTGACAGGGGTTTCCTTCAGCTCTTGTTTCTGTGTTTCTCTGTCTTTACGTTTATTCTTGTATTTCCATAGGGTTTAACGGGAACTGATGGCCCGCCTGGCCCAAATGGGCCTGCAGGAGACCGTGTGAGTACCACATTTTGTCCCCAGTGCCTTGAAATGGAACTTTGTCATCGCTTACATTGGTGACTCCTCCTACCTTTGAGAATTGGTGACACTGGGGTATCGATGATGGCAGGTTATTTATCTGTGAACCCTTGCAGAATGCTTAGACCTTTGAAATGAAGACCCAAATGGTTTTTCTGTAGGTGCAAGGCATGGGATCCATCTTTCTTTCACGTGACTTTGAATGAGCTTTGGATAGTTTCAGTGCAAATACCAGTGCAGAACAGCTCTTGTGATATTTTAAGTATCCAAAAAAGCAATCCACAGATTTAATTAAAACATTGATCAAAGTGAAGCTATTTGGGTCTTTATTTTGAGCCTGAGTTCGCAGTTCTGTTATGGATATAATTGCATTAGCTGTTCAAACTTTTGCCTTTTGTTAATTCCAAGGCTGTCTGTGTGGTTGACGTTATTAGCTGCTTTGGAATAGGTTTCCCTAGATGATATAGAAAGGAGGAAAAAAAAAGTTTTTCTTACTTCCTATGTATTATAGCTCTGCTGAGGGATGCCACAGGAAGAAATGACTGCCTGTGATGCTATAGATGTCCTTCAGGTCATCTGTAACTGAGACAGAAAGATACGCAGGCCTCTGTTATGACACTGGGAATGAAGTGTAGGTGAGCCATTCAGCACAGATTTTACCCAACATGGCCATCCTCCTCTCTGCTATCACAGGTCATTATGGGTTGCATCCAGAGCTGGTCCACAGTTCTCTTGAACTTGGGGCTGCGGCGATGGGATCAACACAGATCGCAGAGCTTTGTGTAGAGCTCAAAAAAAGAAAGTGGTGCTGCTGGTGGACTTCTCTGACATGTTCAGTATTTCTCAATCTATTGGGTTGGGGTGTTTTTTTTGCCCCAGAGACTCAACCAAAGCACAAAACTCTGAGTTGACTTAGTTAAAGCAATGTGGTAGAGCCCACGTGTCTTTGATACACTCTTCTTCCTTTCCCATGTGCAAGGCAACATTAGCTTGGCCTCTGGGAAAGTTCAACCCAGGCATCCTGATCACAGCTCTGAGCTTCTATTCATCAGCCCTGCACTAAATATCTTGCTTCCCGCACTCTTCTGATGACCAATCTGTCTCCCCGGAGTTCCAGGGATCCAAAACCCCGGCAGCTCTCAGTCTGTGATGAGACTCCAGCACCTTTGGGAAGCTGAGCTTTGATTTTTTTTTTAAACAGAAATGTTACATACCACGCAGAAAACTGAGAAGTTCTGTGCTTCTGTTTCACGTTCAGTGGTAACATTTGCCCGTGCCTACTTTAGCATATGAAGCCTGAGTTAGTGGGGTAATGGAGCAGATAATTCCTGGGCGCAAGAACTTCCCCTCCAACTATTTGGTAGGAGCGCACAAACAGCGTTCTAGCACGCAGAGTTACTGTAACTTTGTGTTCTGATTTGACGTGATTTCTCCTGTCTCTTAACTGGGTCTGTCAGCATGGGGCAAACTTGGGGCATGTTGTCATTTATGGGAGTTTGGTGGGTGGTGTTTTTTTTTTTTGAGGTCAGTGATCTGTCTGGAAAATCATTTTAATTGGACTAATAAAAGCCTGGAAAAAGAAAAAGAAGCTCTAAAAGCTCCATCATTCTAAAAGGGCAGCATGGTTATCCTGACTTTCTTTTGCACAAGTTTAAGAAGGCGGTTGGGTCCTATGGGAAGCACTGAAAGCAGCAGATGTCCATTGACTGCTGTGGGATTGAATGCGTGCGTTGCGCTGTGCCTTGTTATGAATAGACATGCGTTTCTGAACTGAAGTGCCTGAGAGTGAAGGTGTTTGGCAAATGGAAGTGGGCTCCTGGAAGGCTGTTTTTAGCTATGCATTATTTATTTACGAGCTCATAATGCCATATTAATCAAATATTTCCTGCTCTCGGTAGTTGTATGCTCATAAAGCATATGGCTTTAAAATGGAAAATTATGCTAAGATTGTTTTCAATAGAGAAAGAACATTGTTATCAGGAGAATGAGTTGAGTCAGTGTTATTAAAGTAGAGGTGTAAATTAGTGTTTTTCATTTAGATTTAATGGAGTCACACCGGCTCGCTCAGGGACTCGGTGATCCATGACTGCGCCAAAAATGTTCACTGAGTGCTCCACCCCACACCCTCAATATTAGGGAGGGGAAAGGATCAGCTCTTGGTACTTTGAGTACAGTGCCAAAGCAGAAGGGGCCTATCCAGCTCTTTTTGTGTGTGTGGGAGCAGGGTTAAGGGTGTAAATCAGTAGATGCTGGAAATTCTGTATTTTTTTTACAAGGACAGATCTCAGCTCATCCCATAGGCATTGGTGTATAAAGACTTCAGCCTGAAGACAAAAGCAACCAGATGAAAACCAGAGTAACCTGCAGCAAGAAAAATGAATGAGCTGACATCTGCAGCAGAGCTGATTTTGATTGGATTACAGTCCTTCCCTCACAAGGCTATTCTTAATGAGGCACTCGGGTCCTCAGTATCTTTCTCTTTAGGCTTAATAAGGGAAAACATTTCTAATCTCATTTGGTATGCCCAATATTAAGAAAGGCTGCGGTCATCCTTGGGATCACAGCGAGCAGCCCTGTGCTGGGATGCTTTCCTGGTCTGCTCATCTGCCTTGTCCCTGTGGCCCTAGGGATGGATGCGACTTATTCCCAGCTCAGGAAATCATTCCCCAGATGTGTTTGGTAGAGCATCCTGAGAACTTTTGGAGAGCAGGTTTAGTCAGTCCAGCTGGTGGGAGGCTGAAGAAGGCTTTGTGGTGCAGCAAAGGGGCTGAGAATAAGCTGACTATCTTGTCATCTTTAGTTAAGCAAATTTTGTTTCAGCAATTTCAAGAATGATTCAAGTCTAAGATGTAAGCTTGGCTAGAGTTTGATGATCTGAAGTGGAAGAATGCAAATGGGGAAAAGGAGATTGGGAATTGATTTGCCAAGGAAACCCGTGAGAAGGCAGAAGCTGCCTCATCAAAAGCTTTGCCTGCAGGGAGATGTATGAGGTGATAATACACACTAGAAAAAATCCAAATCATGTAGATGATTCCAGATAATTTCATCAATGGATCTACATCATGGAAGTGCTACGAATGAGAATATTTCAAATGAATGGAACTGCAGTTTGTGGATGTTTAGATATTCATAGCCATCAAATGGGGGAGGGATTTGTTTGGGCCAGTTCAGAGCTAAGCTCCCTACTATCTTAGAATGTTGTTCAATCAAGTAATTTATAACAACAGGATCATCATTACCCATAGGTTTCTGTCCTTGTAGCTGTAAATTCGGCCAAGCATCCCCAGCTGTGTGCTGTTTCTATCAGACGCTGCTGGAGTTTCCAAGCAGAGAATTATCAAGCAGAGCAGACACTGATGTCTTACCATACGGAAGTTTCTGATTGACCTGCTAATTTGCACTCTGTTGTTTTGTTCCTGTAGGGTGCATTAGGACCTGCTGGGCCACCTGGACCAGCTGTAAGTAACTCCCAGATCTGTGCATGTAAGGGTGCTGTGTCATTGGATGCCAGAGCCTGCCCCGAGAGAAGGGGGGAAGCCTTGTATCCCAGATCAAGAGATCTAAACTTGAATGAGTGAAAATATCATTTTAGGTACTTAAGTATCTATGTTTGAGCTGTTCTCGTGATGTGGAGCTGGTTCTTGGTCTCGGAGATGTTATAAAGTCCGCCTAGCTTGGGATGAAGACTGATGTATCAAACCTTCCTTCTATCAGATAATGTATTTTGTATTGTATAAGTAAATGAAACAGACTTAATTGTATTGAGCTGTTTTGCTGCACAAACATCACTGATCATTCTGTGCTCATTTTGAAATCCATATTGCTATGTTAAACATCTCATTATCTACTGGCAAGTCATATTTAGCTTTAATGTCTATACTGATGGAGTAATAGAAGAGTCATGCTCAGTTCATAACGACCAGAAGTGATGTCTCTGTAAAGAAAGCCCCCTTAAATCTTTTCCGTCAAATCAAGTGGTAACTGTATATCCATATTTAGCATCAAGCCTAAGGGTTTCTGAATACAGCTGCTGTTGCATCTAAAAAGGCAGTCGGTTAATGCTAAACAATCTAACATCCTTCCCCAGCAATCATCAGTATCTCTGTTTCTTCATGAAGCTGAGCTCAACTGCAGAGCTTGCTATGCTGATTCAAATGCCATGAGCTGATGTGAGCCCTTCCCAAACGTGGCAGCACGACATGCATAGGTGCTCATTTTGTTGGATGGCCACAGCTAACTCAGTACCCCCACTTCCCTGAACCAGGTCTGGATCTCGCATTGCAGGACAGCCAGTGGGTGTCAGCTGAGATGAGGTCTCAGGAAGCAAACAAATGTTTGAAGACAGGGAAAGCAGAGGAATAAATTAGAACATTTTCTTCATAAATGTCCCTGTTCCACTACCACGTCACCACCGTATGTGGCTTTATTTAGAGATGTCTCGTAGGTAACAAGGATGTAAAGGGAATACAAATTATTAGAGGCAACAAAAGGATTCATTAAGACTCTAGCTGTGTTCTGATTGCAAATTACAGTAAGTGGGGGCAGGAGAGTGCTATGAAAACTGGAAGGAAAATTAACATTAAGCAGCATTTTCTGAGGTGCTGCTCCTCCTCTTGCATGTTCATTTTTTAAGTGATCTTTTTCAAATGTTTCCAGGGTAAAGGACTGCCAGGACCTCCAGTAAGTAACGAGATTCTTTTTCCAAAAAAGAGGTTTAAATTACTATATAAGGGATGGGGCTTTCTTTTTTTTTTTTTTTTTTTTTTTTAACCTGGATTCCTTCCTTGTGCTGGACAGCAGGATTTGGAGTCCTGCAGGCTGGCAGCTTTGTGGACCATTCTTGTGTATCCTTACCCCAATGCAGCTGGTCACTGCTGTTGATTCAAGGCAGAGCAGCCTTGTAATTGCTGGAGGTGGCCATTTTTGCCACTTTGCCCCCCACATCTTAGATATTTATAGACCTGGGTCAGCTCCCCTCTCAGTCCTCTAACCAGTTGTCTGGGTGTGGGGCTGGGCTTCTCTGGGCGATTAGGCAAATGAATACAGCCAGACTGTTTGCCCCTGGGCTTTGGCAGCTATGTGGGGTCACCAAGGTATAAGGCTTTGTTCTCTGTTTGACAGGGGCCTCCAGGACCCAGTGGACTTCCAGGTGGAAATGGATTTCGGGGTCCTCCTGTGAGTTTTTCTCACTTATCAAGCATACCACAACCACAGAAGAGTGAAATTCATTTCTGTTTTCTTATTCTGTTCTGGGTGCATGATACACGAGGCACTGCAAGCTCTACAAATGCCCGTGGGCAATGCTATCCCTTGTATCAGCTTGTGTAGGGTCTCCCTTGTCAACCAGTGCAGCGCTTTGGTGTGCAGCTGCTTGCAGACAGATCTTTTACCAACAAAGAGTAACAGCAAAAGAGCAATCAGTGTCATGAGAAGAGAGATCTGTCCCCACCAGCATGTGCTTTCAGCACCCTCAATAAGAGCAGAAAGAGCCTGATTGGAGGGAGCCCATTCTGTAGAAGCATACAATCATTTTTGGATGCCCACAGCTCCACTGGAGAGGTACAGAGCCAGTAGAAGCAAGGATGTAGGTACAGAATGTATTCTTCCATCCCACTCCCTATACTTGCACACACATCTGCTATTCTCTTGATGGCGCTAGAATCCTCTGCAGACAGAAGGGTGCCATTTAGTCTAATTTGAGATATCTTGCCTCACACTCACAAATATGCAGTGGCATTTGGTAGCTATCCTTCCTCTCTCTTCGTGTTTTCATCTAAATGGTTAAAAAGAGAAATTCTTTATAATTTTTTTCTCTTTTTAGGGGCCTTCTGGTCTGCCAGGATTCCCAGGACCTCCTGGACCACCCGGACCTCCTGTAAGTTGAGAGTTGTGAATGAATGTGAGAAACTTCCCATGGGGAGTCTAGAATTTTCATCTTGCTGCCATAACGTGTGTGTTTTATTTGCTGCAATTATTACGAGCGCTCCCTCTCTGGGCTGAGTTTCAGCAACCTCTAAACACTGCGCCTCGAGGAGAGCAGTGACTTCGCTGGCTGCTCTTCAGTGTGTGGATCATCTCCTGTTTGTTTATTGTTTGTTCTATTTACTGCTAGCGTGTCTCTTGAGGGTAAAGTGTGTGCCAGAGATGTTATCCCTGTCTGGGAGCCCCTGCCACAGGCAGATTCCTACAAGAGCCTGGATTGCTGGTGTGTGTTCTTGTTGTACCGGCAAGACAGCTTGGCTGAGTTTCTTTGGAAGGTCAGATAGGCCCCAGGACGGCCTTCCCCCAATTCCTAAAGAGGGCCAGGTACAGCTGCTCTCCTGAAACTGCTGCCTTCATGGCCTAAGGCTCGAGGACCTTTCCCAGGCTAATCTGTGCATCTCCAGTTCGAGTCTGCCGTGTCCATTTTGAGGACCAGTGCGGCTCATAAGTAACCCTCTAGGCTCGGGGGCTGTTTCACACCATGCGGCAAGGTGTCTGCCCTGCGCTTATTCAGCTGAGCTGGGTTTGTAAGGTGCATTTTCTGGAGATAATGTTTCTTCCTTTTGTTTGCCTAGATATGCTTAAAGACCACTTTTTATGAATTTCAGGGTCTTGCAGGCGTCATTCCCGAAGGCGGTGGGGACCTTCAGGTAGGTTTCTCTTGACGTAGCATGAGAATATTTTTGTTGAGATACTTGGAGGAAGGTCAGCGTGTGCCATTCAGACCTGCAGACATAGGTCTAGCATGCTGCCATATTGCAGGAAGCGAAAGTGTTGAATGAGTAGGCGTTTGGAAGACTGAAATGTTCTTGCGAGGAGGTAGATATGAGTGCTGATTTTTTTAGCATGATCTTTGCTTTCCAGTTTTCTTCCCAAACGCAGGTTTTGCACACATTCTTCCTCTACAAAACAACTTCAGCATTTGGCAAGTGACGACAGATTTTTATGCATCTGTTTCCAATCCTGCTTTGCAAGAGAAAAGGTTGCGCGTGCTGCACTGTTTATTTCTATGGATGATGGCGTGGAGCACCTATGGGCATATGCTTTGTTTAGACTTTCTTCTTTATGAGAACGCCCCGATTCCTTTCTTTCAAGGGAACGAAGGGAGTGTGAAGCCCGTGAGCGATGGGAGAAGTGACATTTCCAGATTTCGCAGCTGTTGTTGTGACAGCATCTCTGGTTTTCTAATTGGCGTGGCCCAAAAAACTCAGAGTCAGTTTAGACTACCTTATGGCAAGTCACATGGAAGCTAATAGGAAAGGATACTATTTCTGCTATTTTAATTTAAGTTGCACTGTGGAATATACCAGAAGACTAAATTCTTGTCACGTAGATGTAGCCTGAAGTTTTATTAAAAGCAAAAATAAATAGAATGAAAGCTGCAGAAAAAAATATTGTTCTTATCTACGCAGTTCTTAGAGAAAGGCTTTTGGAGCCCCCATTAAACTTCCATCCATGCTCTGATTCCTTCCCACTCCAGCTAGAGTCCCCACCAGGGGTTCAGCTGGCCCTAGACACCTGCAGGCACCAGCTTGTTGGTACTGGGATTAATTTTCTATACATTCCCTCCTGACAAGCTTTAATGCTTGCCCTTGTTTCAGTGAGGTGAGGTGCCTCATGGAAATCAATAGGGGTCAAATGCATGCATAGAAATGTTCCTAATGAAGGTATCTGTGCTGCTTTGCTGAGGATCTGTGGTTCTCCATTATTTCTGGGCTGTGAACAGCTGTCAGCCTTCAGAATTCCTCACAGTCCATGCAAGCATGCTCTAAGTGAAGCTGACCAAGCAGAAATCATTATTTTGTGGGTTGCTGTGGGCCTGAGAACCTGTTTTAGGACTCCTTTTCCATAGGGAAATGTCACTGAACGTGTTATGGTATGAGTGAATTAGTGGATTTAGAGCCACAACCCAAACATGCTTCCAGACATGGCCTTTTCCCTTCCTTTAGTAATGAAACCCACTTCCGTGGATGCACTGTGTACATTCACTAACCCAGAGTGCTCCTGTTTCTTGCAGTGCCCAGCTCTGTGCCCACCAGGTCCTCCTGGTCCTCCAGGAATGCCAGGTTTCAAGGTAAGAAAAATGCCATCTGCAGAGACAGAGGTGTCTCCCAAAACAGACGTCACTGTGAACCCCGGGCAGCTTTCTATTTACTTGGTTGTGGTACCTAAATTCTAGGTTGCAGCCTTCAGGAAACCACACTCAGCAGTTAAGCCTCTCTTTCTGTGCACCGTGCTCCACAATTTGTGTGAATTCTGGAGAGCAGATGCACTCCAATAAGCCCTATGGTGTAGATGTTAGAGATGACTTAAACAAAAGGAGAGGCTAAAAATGTGGAAAATGGTTTTCAGAAACATCTCAGCCCCGTGCTCAAAAGTGATGGGAGCTGAGTTCTGGTGACGGACCTGTAACTGAGAATTGTACCTGGGTACCTGTATCCTGTTCCCCATGCAACTCAAGTTTGGGTATTTCTTGAAGCAAGGTCAGTTTTGACACAATGATACCAAGCAGGGCTGATGGGAATGGGTTAGGGATAGCAGAACCCAGAACTGCCCTGAATTTTCACGATTACATGTATAGATTATTTCCCTAGTTCTTTCCATTGTGTGGATTTGGGTCTTGCAGTTATCTGATAAAATTTAAGTTCTGTAACAAGACTGTGCTGGAAATGGGGTAATTTGAGCTCTTATTTCTAGGGACACACTGGTCACAAAGGAGAACCTGGTGAAATAGGCAAAGAAGGAGAGAAGGTAAACTTCAATCTAAGGGGTGCAGAGGGACTTTGGTATTTAAAAACACCACAGGAAACAGTTTTATTGAGAAGGCAGGGGGAGGAAGGCAGTGAGCTGAACAGCAAAGGGAAGTTATGTCTGAAGTCTGATTGCTTCCATTACTCTGCATGTATGTCTGTGTGCTACTGCTTCAAGGAAATTCATCTTCCCAACAATCATCATGTTAAGATCAGCTCCATAAGTTAACTGCTATTGTTTCGTATGCAGGGATGTCAGCTCAGGAAAAAGCCATGCATTAATTACTCAGGTAAACTCCTGGCTGATGGAGCGTTCTTGCGCGTAGGAGGAATTGATGATGATGTAGAAGCAAAAATTGCAGCAGAAATGTGGGTGGGAGGGAGCTCAGGAAGGAATAAGATGGGAAGGTACTGGCTCTGGGGGGCAGGCTCATGCTGCCTCTGCTCTTCCTAAGTAATTTTTCTCTTGCAGGGCAGCCCTGGCCCTCCGGGTCCTCCAGGCATCCCTGGCAGCGTTGGCCTGCAGGTAACACCTGCTCTTCAGACTTGTTCCCATGACCTTTTTGCTTTGAAACTGAATGCTGCCATTGATCATTTCACGTTATACGGGCAGCTCTCGCCTCTCTGTAAAAACACGTGAGAAAATTGATGCTGGTGGGGGGTGAAAGGAAAAAGAAAAAGGAAAAAAAAAAAAAGAGTAAAATCATATTAGATTGACAAAGCTTTTGTTCAGGTCTTGGTTTTGGCACCTCACCTTGGATGAAATGTCCAAACAGTAGCCTCTGTCCTGGGACTCTGATAGAGCCCTGGATGCTTTGCCCCTTCCTGATGCTGAGTGCTGGGATGGCTTGACAGCCTGGCAATCGGGCTAGAAGAAAGCAGGCAATCTGAAAGCTTGACCACATGGAGTATCTCCACAGCGTCACTTTGAGGTCATCACCGAAGGAGGAAGGGTCATTTCTGTGCAACAGAAGACTGAGCTTTCTGCCATTCCCTGGTGTTTCTTAAGGTTCTGCGTGTTGATGAATTGCCGTGCCATTCTGTTTCATCACTTTGTGTTTTAACAGCGATAGGGTTTTAACTGATTTGTTTTCTTAATTAGGGCCCAAGAGGACTGAGAGGTCTCCCTGGTCCAATGGGTCCAGCTGGTGACAGAGTAAGAAAAACCTTCTGATTTCTCTCCCTCCACCATTGATTTTTGCCATGTGAAGTCCAGGTGGCAGGTGTCCATTTATCTTTAATGAAGACCTGTGGGGAACCTGTAGAGATGCAGGGTGCAGCCTCTTTCCTGCACACCCACAGAACAAAACAGCCTTCCAAGGGCAGAATGAGTCTGCATACCTGAGGGATTGGCAGGATCAGGCCTGGTGTTGATTGAAACATTCAGACAGGGGCAACGTGCTGCATTTGCAGGACTGACAGTGCTAAAGAATCTTGGAAGAAAAAGACAACTGAGAAATCTATCATGAACATTTCTCTTTCTGTTCTCTTTCTTAAAAAAAAGAGTCAAAGAACTGTTGATGAGCAAAGATTTTCAGGATGTGGAGTCTCTTCAATGAGAATGGGGTCAACATCTCATCGTGGCTTTGGAAGTTCACCAGTGTCCTTTGACCACTGTCTTAGAGACTGAATGGTTTTGAGTCTGATAAAATCATGCATTGATTTAGGAACGAGAGCAAGATATCGAGGCTGTGAATGATATCAGTGTGCTGCAGACATAATGGTGGGGAGATCAGGAGTAAAAACCTGCTTGTCCAGAGGGGTATCTTTTTGCAAGCCTGTATTATAAGAGATATGGGGTAGCTTCCCAGGGTTTTGTGTGTTTTCTGAGGCTGTGGGGTGAGGTAGGGATGTTGTTACTTACCCTCTGCCAACAGCAGCATTAGAATGATGTGTTTTTCTTTGCAGGGTGACATCGGTTTCAGAGGGCCGCCTGGAATCCCAGGACCTCCGGGGAGAGCTGTATGTGCTGCTTTGTGGCCTGCCTTCCACAGCCAAAGCCTAATGTTTATCCTTTCAGAGCAGAGCCCTCCACTGCCAACAAGCAGGAAGGAGATATACCAACTCCAGCAGATTATTCCCATCACCTTTTTCCCTCCGGTTAAAGCAGTGCCATTTCACCTGACCCAGATCTCACAGTGTCTTTCCCTCTGTCGTGCCTTGTGCCTATTCTGTAGACTTGCCTGTGGAAGGACTGCTGTACCCTCCTTAGCGTGCCCAAATGCAAGACCAGATCTGCATCTGCAGAGTTATGGCCTCTCCGAGAGCATTTTCCATTAGTTTTTCTCCTCCACTGTTTCTGTTGAAAGAAAATGTTTCAGTAAATGAAGGGGAAGACAGTCTCTGCCCTGAGGGATTGCTTGCAAAGTCCTTGCTGCAATTCATCTGTATGTCAGGAATTACAGAGTATAACAGAAAGTACAGCCCAGCTCCTTGGGGAGTGTGTACACTCACGCCTCTGCTAATGCTGGCAAACAGCACAAAAAACCCTTCGTCATTTACACTCTGGAAGCATCAGTCTTTGAGAGCGATGAAAATACTTAATGGCCTTTCCCCTTTTGTCTTAGGGAGACCAAGGAAACAAAGGACCTCAAGGATTCAGAGGGCCCAAAGGCGATACTGTAAGTGCGGTAAAACCTCCATCCGCTCCAGCATTGGATGTGACATTCAGAGCAGTCTGTCTGACAGCTTTATTATGGCTTGTCCCCCTTGGTTTGATTTGTTTTTTTAGCACTTTGCGCTGCCCGTTTCTAAAGCACAGCAGAATTTGAGAACCTGTTTGTTGCTGGCTGAGGAGCTGTTGCAGGGAGATGGCAGTGGCAGGGGCTAACTGGCTGTCCTGCCTTGGAGAAGGTTTTGCTCTTAGCGCTATATGCTTTCTGATGTTTTATCTAATTATGTCTTTAAAAAGGGGATAATAATTGTTCTTTTGCGTTCTTCTAAAGTGCTGCAGGCGCTGTGAATAGGAATTAATGGTAGGGATCTGAATATTGTCATGGTTTACTGATTGTTCATAACGGTTGTGTCCTGGATAACGCAGGATTTATTGTTGATTTCTAGGGTAGACCCGGACCAAAAGGAAACCCAGGGGCTCGTGGGCTCATAGGAGAACCTGTAAGTCAATTAAGTAGGATGTAAGTCTCCCTGTCTTGCAGGTGACAAGATAAAACACTATAGGAGAGATCGTGCATCTTAAATTCTTTGTTATCAAGCCTCTGCTCTATGAATCTGCATCACCTTCAGTGTAATCCTGGTTGGACCAGACTCTAGTTGCACTGCCATTCATTTTTTTCCCCCCCAGTTTCCTAAGCAAAACTGGAGATCCCATTACCCAAAGGTTCTTTGTTGCAAATGTGTTTTGTGACCCCAACGTCTGCCTTGTAACCTTAAGCTTCACTGTATATGATTGCAGGGCATACCTGGCAAGGATGGACGGGATGGAGCTCCTGGACTCGATGGTGAGAAGGTTTGTAAAGTCCTACTTACACACTGTGCAGGAAAGACTTCTGTTACTGTCCTGTGGGTGTTGCAAAGCTTCTGATTCTTGTCAAGGAAAAAGCACTGCTGGAAAGCTTTTGCTTTTAGAGTTTTCCAACGGTGTGACTAGTGAAGAAGAGTGGAGTTACTTGTATTAATTAATCCCAAGAAAATTCCCTAAAGAAGGAAGATGCACAGTAAGGGCCATGCATGTATGATAAACTGTGTCCCTGTGCTCTGTGGTTCCTACTGGCTGACTCTAAGCCTTCAGAGATGCCTTTTCAGAGCTGCTGACGGAGATATCTGTTTATTTTAATTGCCTGTAGACAAAGTGCTGCCAGGTACTCGTTGCCTGGTTTTCGAATAGTGATCCCACAGGAGCGGTGTGCACCATGTGCTGCCAAGGAATGAAAATTATTGGACTGTGAAGGCTGGGAGCTGCAAAGGGAACTCTGGAAGCACCCAACAGCCCTTGCATCCAGTGGGCGCTCACCTCCTGTAGACAAAACAGGCTCTTGGTCCTGCACATGTGGGGAGGGAGAAGACTGCAAATGCCTGTTAGGGAATGTGTCCCCTCCTTGTGTCAGACCATTTTCCAGTAGCAGAAGGTCTCTCCTAACCTCTCGATATCCACAGGGTGATGCAGCTCGTATGGGTGTTCCAGGAGAGAAGGGGCCAAATGGACTTCCCGTGAGTATGGCAGCATTGACTGCTCACCTCCAAGGCATAAAAGCAGCATGGTTGGGAGAGGGGAGCTTCATTCTGTGCATTGTCTCACAAAGGGACCCATTTAATGCTAGAGGAAGTGCGACTTCCCTACCATACAGACAGGGAGCGATGTACAAGACAGGATGGGAAACATCTGGACTAGCACCAAATCATTGCATAGCAAAGCCCTGGCTTCTGGCCACCTGGCCTTATTTAAAATCTAAATCGGAGAGGGATTTTCTCTTTTCCATCCTAGTGATGAGCACCCCTTATGCAGGGAGGTAAAATGTGGGATACAGCTGACTATGATTCAGAAGTGTGTTGATGCCTGCCCTATCGGTATGCATTGGCAAAATGTTTTGCGTCTCCAGTCTTCCAACTGTTTACACAGAGATAAGGCATTTCTTTCTTCCTGTCTTACAAAATATTTTCGACACCCCAGGAGGGAGGTTTCCACTGCACGAAACGTTGCTGATGCATTGTTTGTGTATTTCTCTTCTTTGCTCTGATTGTCAAGGAGTAGTGTGTGTAATAGAGCGGCTATTACAGTGGACAAGAGGAAAATGGAAGGCATCACTTCCATGGTGAAAACTGCAGAAATGTAAATTCCTCCATTGCTTCAAGCAAACCACGCTTCACGTGTGACAAATCAGACTAGAATAACACATTTAATAGCTTGGCTTCTTCTGACACTGCTTTTTTTTCTTTCTTTCTTTTCCAGGGACTGCCTGGAAGAGCAGGCATTAAAGGCTCTAAAGGTGAACCAGTAAGTGAGTCAGTCTCTCTAATGATGGGCTCTGCTGGGGAAGCCATTAACCTGCACAGCAAAAAGGTTCGGTGCCTGCAGGTGCACCCTGGGGGAGGGCTGACCCTCAGTGAGGGTGTCTGTGTTCCTGCCCAGGCTGTGTTCCTGACACTGAGGAGGTAAAGCAGCAGAGGTGGCCCTGCTCTTCCTGAGACAGCTGTTGTATCTGGCTCACTGAATGTGTACCAGATGCACAGGAGTCTTACCAGTCATTTACAGAAGCTCAGAAGAGAAGCATGCCCCTTTTTGTCAAGGTCTTGAGAGTGTGGTTCATCTTTAGGAATAGAAGGACTGATTGTTTCCTAGCAGTGTTATCTTTCTTTCCCCCATTCTTTAAGTGTCCTTTGGATTTCTCCTCTTTGTCCTGAAACTGTAAAAGCTTAAAGCTGTTCTTATTTTCTGACTGCTTTCCAGCTTGTTTCTCTAGATAGGACAGAGATGGCTCTCTGAAACTTAAAGAAGTGTTTGCTTTTTCCTCTGCAGGGCAGTCCTGGAGAGATGGGAGAGGCGGGTCCCTCTGGAGAGCCAGGTATCCCCGTACGTATCCCCATCGTTTACATTTATTGTGAGCTCTGCTGAGTGTGCTTTAAACCAAACTGTGAAGCTGGAGCTGGTGTGCTGCTTCCCTGCACAAGGAAAGCTTTCAGCAACAAGACAGACAGGTAGAGTGGCCCAGTAGACAGCAGTAACCTGGGATCCAAGAATATATTCAGGCTCTGCAGTGGGCTGGGGAGGGTGGATTTGATGCTCTTGAGCGCCAGGGATGACTTTGGTGTTGTTTCAGGGCGATGTCGGTATTCCTGGTGATAGAGGCCTGCCGGGACCCAGAGGAGCAACTGTGAGTATAGTGCTGCTTGTGAACCAGATACCAAAGGAGAGCTCAGGGCATGTGATTAGTCTCTGCCTAAAACAAATGGCCACATTCCTTAATTATACTGCCCTCAGGCTGTTTCAGTTCAACAGCTGAGCAGTCACTATCCTGTAAGCTAACTCAGTGTATGCTGCCACCAGCAGTGTTGTCCCATCCCAGTAGAGGTGCACTACAAAACCTGAGCTATCCAAGCAGCAGCACTGCAGAGCCCATGCATTGCAGTCCTGAGTGAAAGGAGCTTAACATGTGCTACAGAGCTGATAGACCTGCTGGGAATCTTGTGCCAGAAGGGCGCAGTGCTGCAGTGCATGGAAAGACCCCAATGCTCACAACCGTATGGTGCAAAGCCAAAGCATTTCTCAGGTGGGAATCTGTTCTCACATTTCCTTGCCCATGCCCAGTACTGCAGCAGTCTTATCTTGCTGTGGGTGTGAAACAAACCCAGGTACTGCTCTGTCAGATTTCACTTTTGCTTTCTGTAATGACAGCTTTGTGAAACTTTGGGCTGAAGAGCACTGAGGTCCTCAGTGGTGCATAGGACACCGTTTATTCTCTTATTCCCCACCTAGTGCTACCACTGTAGTTGAACCTGACCTTCTAGTGGTTCTTATGGACTTTTTTGTTTTCTTTTTATCCATTAATCTCATTTTGAAACCCAGAAGCCTGCAGCAAGTCTGACATGATTTCTGGTATGTGCCACTTGGAAGAAATTGGGCAGGATAATGATTTATTCTTTGCATGCAGTTGCTCTTTAGATGCCCAAAGAGAGGGAAATCTGCCTTAGAAATGAACTCTATTCCTAATATTTGCTTTTATGTCTGCAATTCTTCATCAAAATTGCCAGCGCCACAAAAGGTATCGTGTTGTTATAGCTGAAGAGGAAGTGCAGTTCAGCTGATTACATTGCTGCAGACTGATGTCATGGATGCAATAGAAGTTGAACCCGTGCTTATTTTTAATATTGGTTTCTAATTTCTGACTTGCGTTATTAGAGTTCTATCTTGCATTGTCCTTAAGCCTGGGCTATTCTGGGTGAGAGAACAGGTTGTGGGTTGTGTACTTTCATCTTTTGCTGTCACCAGTCTGTACCATTCATGAGGATGCTGTGTTCTTAACCACAAATACATACAAATAAGCATTTTTATTAATAGTGATGGTATTAACAAGTGTCAGTAAAAACACAGACAAGCACCACTGTGATGGCTGGTCAGCAGCAGTGCCACTGGGAAAAGTGTTCTGCAGCACGAAACTGCACGTTTTCTCTGTTAAATGGAGTCATTTAATGACACAGGTGAGCAACCTGAGCCTGAATCATCGCCTTATGTTTTCAGGGTCCTGTTGGTCTCCCAGGCCCCATTGGAGCCCCCGGTGTCCGAGGCTTCCAGGTCAGTGTACAGACAAGAGTCACTTCACACACATCATGTTCTGGTTTGCTGCTGTGTTGTGCATTGTGTGATGGCAGCACATGAGGAGAAGCAATGTCCTTCCACTTGCCAGGACTGGATTAACACTGTCACTAACACAGTACAAAAGAAAGAATGTCAGGGTGGACAAGCTGCCTGCTGGAAATGACATTTAGTGTTTATATCAGAAGAGTTTGAGTTTGACCGTGTAAGGGCCCCTTCCTTCCTCCTTCACCTGGACACCTGGTGTCATCAGTGAGCTCCTTTTCCCTTCTGCTGTACGGAGGACTTTTCTTCTTTCTTCCTCTCCTCTCCCTCCTTGGTTTGCAACCATTTTCTGTCCCCAGAGAACTGGCTGAGGTGATGTGTGCTGCCAGCTCCTGGGATGTGGTTTTAGTAGCAACAAAGCTGGAGCACCTGGTCAGTGTGCTTGACCAGAAATGAGAGCCAGCTGTACTGACTGAGCAGTCAGTGAAAACAATGCCAACAGCAAGCAAATGGTCCCTGGGGAACAAACGAGAGAGGAAATCCAAGGCAGTGCTTTCAAGCGTGATGAGCTCTGGGGATGTCATGCAGGTTTCCCTGTTCCTCTAAGCTGTAGCTCTCTTTTTTTGCTGTTTTCCTAACAGGGTCCCAAAGGTGCCAGTGGGGAACCTGGCCTTCCTGGTCCAACTGGAATTCGTGGAGAGTCTGGTGACAGGGTAAGGGAAAGACAATGTTTGTAACTCCTTCCTGTTTGGGAGATGTGAAATTAGAGCTTAGCAGGTCCCTGACACAGCACAGCTGATGTCATCACAGCAAGTGGATGCAGACTCAGTAGCAGGCTGGCACATGGGGTGCCCCCTCCCCCCCATCCTGCTGCTGCATGCCCAAGCTGGGCCCCAAGCAGGCAGCAGGATTCATGCGTCGGCCTCTTTTCTGCCTCAGCTCCTATTCCTTGCCCATTTCCCTTCCAGTGCAGGAGCTCCTGATAGTTCCAGGCAGGATGGGATCCTATCTAAGCCAGAATACGCAACTGTTGTTTCCTGCTTTCCTTGCCACTCCAACCCCCCCCCCACTACGGGAGAGCTGATTCACCCTGTCATTCAGATGCCTTGATTAGGGTTTCAGGATTTTATTTCTAATTATAGTTTGCTCTGTGATTTCTTTCTGAACAGCACCGCAGGGCCCCACACCTCAGAGCGAATCCAACTTTTTAATGTAAATGAATTCCTTCTCATTTAAAAGAAGGCAGCAGGGCAAAGCGAACGGCATTTGCTCAGGGCCTGCAGGAAAGCAGCAGCCGTGTGTTGGGCAGCTGCCCTAACTCCAGCTTTAAGGTGAACTTTCTGTGTCAACGGTGGATTTCACAAAGGCCCCTCTGTGTGGGTTTAAAGAAGGCCCTCAGTGCAGCCTGAGGTGTGAGACAGGAGCAGCATTGTGGCCCTGCCCGTGTTCAGGGCTTTGCTGCCGTGTGAAATGTGTGTTCCAGAGGGGAGGGAGGCCCTGCACAGAGCGGTGTTATCTGGAGAGCTGCTCTGGGGAAAAAAAATTATGCTTAAAGGAAAAAGAAAAAAAAAAAAAAAAAAAAGAGGTTTTATTTCTGGCTCTGAAGTTAAGCGTGGTTGCTCCGAGGTGTAATTGTTGATTATTTCTTAACCCCTGCAGCTCATTAACGGTTTTCCCCAGGAGAACCTGCCGTGTCAGGTCTGGGTAACCCCAGGAGCTTCCCACCTCTGTGTGCACAGCTGGCACTTGCAGTGACTTCCCATGGTGTCACTGCTGTTGGTGACAGCCCCGCGTGTGCCCACTGTGTGGGAGAACGTGAGGGGTCAGTGCAGCTTACCTTAACTGTGCCTGCAGTCTGAGGCAGCAATAGGCAAGTATTCCTTCACAGGATTTATGTCAAAATCAGATTCTTGGGGATCCTGAATGCAGCATTTCCCAGCAGTCCTTCACTGAGAAATGTTGGCTGCGTTCAGTGGATAGAGGCACCCACAGGAGGACAGCGCTGGGGGTGGAACTGGCTGGCCACGAAGGTCACTTCTTTCTGCTGCTGGGAGTTACGGCTGCAGGGAATCCCAAGGTTTTGAATCAAAATCTTTTCAGCCTAAGCTTTTCTCTAAGGGAGCGTTCCTCACTGGGCCCCCTTTGGTGACTGTGTTTCATTGCCATGGAGCCTCAGGCAGGGGTCCAAAAAGTTGGACATACAGATCTAGGTGGTGATGTTCAGGGAAGAATATATTGCCTTTGCCACTGGCAAGCATAAAACAGGAGTTATAGCTATAGCAGTTTCTGCATTTCCACGTGCTATTGTCTGTCGTGCCAAGAATTATTTCTTCCTTAGTAGAAATCCTCCCCCTTCTTTTTTAAATGCATTCAGTGCTTGACTTGAGCAAAATGACATGCCCTTATTCTGCGTCTGTCCGCCCCGCAGGTTCCTCCTGCCGAGCTGTCTGCAGGTCTGGGTATTAAAGAACGATCAGATTGCAGGTGCCGGGTTGATGAATGTGCTGTAGAAACCTCATCTGAAGGGCAAAATGGTTCATCACTGGGATGTATTTTATTCCTGCGGGTGTTTTGTCCCCTGAACCTCCATGTGAAGAGCGCCTGACTCAAAATCTCTGAGAGAACGGATGCTCTGAAGTCTTGAAATGCATCCTGTTGCTCTTAGGGTATAAAATGCACGGGCTGAGGCCTGAGCTGCTGGCTGCAGAGTGTGCTGCAAGAGCTTTAATTCTCTTTTTATGTCTGAGAAATGTGAATGAGCGTTGATCCCTCCTACCTGGCAGTTAGGCTGACTCACTGCTTTGTGAGTGCGTGTGCGACGCACCAGGAATTTCACAAGAGAAGAACCATTGGAGCTCATGGGCTTTCTTTTACTTATTCTCAGGGTCCTACCGGCGTTATTGGTGCCAAAGGTAACCAGGTAAGTGACGCTGTTCTTCTTTCTGTGATGAGCTTCATGATGACAAGCGTTTAAACTGTGCCAAAGCTACACAGACTGCTTTTCCTTCCCTGGGACGTGAGTAGCGTGGAGCAGGCACTGACAAAACAGTTTTGGATCATTTCTTTTGTGCGGGTGAGAGAGATGTAGTCTGTTCTGATGGAAACTTATCAAAATACTGTGATTAGAAATGCTGGATTCTTGCTGTTCGTTTTGCAGCCACAAAGCGTGCTGTGTGTGAGCTCCTTGCACACCAGCATTTCACTGGGGCAGACCCTGAGACCAGTGAAGAGGATTCGTCGTAGCCCCAGGGCTTGGCAGCCTCGTAGCCTCATTTATTTCATCTTTTACTCTCTGCTGCTTAGCTTTCATAGCTGGATCTATCTCAGTGCTGAGCTTTTTGGGATAATTTTCATTGAATATGTAAATTAGGTCGGTGCTTGACTTGGTTCTTGCAGAAGTGATTTTCCAACAAGCATTGCTTGTCCTGTTTCCCAGTTTCGGTGTCTGTGTGGTCTCTGTTTTGTTGCTAAGGGAAAAGCCAACCTGTCCTCTGTTTGTCTTGCATTAACTTTCTCTCTCCAGCCATACAGTCACCGTAACAGTGTTCATTGTCTGCTCTAATTGCCGTGCAATAAGCAAGCTTTGCTGCACAGCGTGTGGAGTGGTGCCAGAGCAGCAGTGTGCAATGATTTGTGCTGCCTCCAACACCTTCCATCAGGCATCCAAGTGCCAACGTGTGGCAGGGGGCATCTCTGTCCTTGTGCAGGCTGCCTGCACCATGCACTGCTCTCAGCAGGGCAGCTCCTGGGCAGCGCTTTCTCCTGGGGGCTGTGGATAATAAGCTGCTAAGTGCCCCCATCTCCACTAGGAGCTGAGGTTGTTTAAGTCTCAGAATCAGCCTTCTTGCCAGTAACCTGTGTGTGTTGTTAGGTGCTGTGTTAATTCTGCCATCATCTGCTTTCAGGGCATTGCTGGAGCAGACGGTCTCCCAGGTGACAAAGGAGAACTGGTAGGTGTCCCCGAGTTCAGTAGAATTGGATTTTAAATAGTAGAGCAGTGTACAGAACTATGAATTAAGAGCTGATACAATCAGCGTGTGTTAACCATGCAAGTGCTCCAAATGCCACTGGCTGCAAAAAGGGGACTGCAAGCCAAGCCTTCCAGCCACAGCCTTCTGGGAGTGCACCGGCCCTGCTGCTCCCTTGAGGAGGCAGGGGTGGGCAGCATGGCCTTCACACGACAGTGGCACATCAGCACTCGTTGTCATTTTGAAGGGCAGGTGGACATTTTTCTGTCCTCCTGTCGATTTCCAGAACTCTCCATGCTGCCTGGGCTTGTGTTCAGCACTGGTGCTGGGGCAAGGCACTGGATCTGGTCTGCAACATCCAGTTATCATTCCTGGCCCCTTTACTAGAGTGGCCCACTGCATGCCACGTGCATGTCAACGCTGCTTCCCAGACCTTGCAGAGTGGGAGAAAGGACTTTCAATGGACACCTTCCATAAGATCTTTCTTTCATATTATTTCCATTTTCTTTCTAACAGGGTCCCTTTGGTCCTCCCGGCCAAAAAGGAGAGGTATGTGTCAGGCACTGCAGACTCGTGCCCCATAACATAACATGCTTACTCTATTTTTTCAGTGATGTATCTCCTTAACCTTTAAGTAAGTGCTGCATTATTTTTCTTTATTATAGCCAGGAAAAAGAGGAGAACTGGGTCCAAAAGGTGCTCAAGGACCCAATGGGACAGCTGGAGCTCCAGGGATCCCAGGACACCCAGGGCCTATGGGCCATCAGGGGGAGCAGGGCGTTCCTGGCATCACAGGCAAACCGGGGCCTCCGGTAAGCATTGTCTGTTTCTGTGGTACATTTGTTCACTGCACTGAATGGAAGGATTACAGGTTTTGGATGCATGCTCAGAAAAGAAGGTGGCATCCTGCGTGTGAGCAGATGAAAGGAACTGTGCATGCCAGCTAGCAGTCTTGCATCAGGAGTTTTGCGGTGGTTTTGCAGGCTTCAGAACTGTAGTCCTCCCCCCCCCCCCAGATATTTACCTCGGAGAATGAATCTTCTCTCACTGACATACTGATTATTTGTATCCATTGGAATGGGCTGTAAGCTGCTGTTGTCATTACAAGAGTTAGAAATGGGTCATTTAAAAATGCAGTTCCTACTCAAGTGTTCCAGATGTCAGACCTCTCTCTTGGTCCAGGCTCACATTTTGGCACTTAAATGAGGCCGAGATTCCACAGCTGCCCTGAAATGCTAATCTCTGCCATTTATATTGTGACACAGCTTCTAAATTGAAGCTGTTATCTTCTGAAGGAGGGGGGGAAGATCTCATTTTCAGGCAGGATCCTGTGCGGCTTACTGAGCTGCTGGAAGCGAATTTCAAGTCAAGATGTATCTGTCAGTGATTATTATCGATAACGTGGTTTGTATAAAGCAGGATTTCTCTGTTAATTGCAGGGCAAAGAGGCCAGTGAACAACACATAAGAGAACTCTGTGGGGAAATGATAAATGGTGAGTTTTGCTGGGAGAAAACAAACTTCAATTACTGTATTTGGCTGAAGATGAGATCTAGAACATGAGATGTCTACTGAGATTTGTTCTTTTTTTAATCTTAAGTAAGAAAAATACATTGGCTGTTAATGGAAGGAAATTCTTCCGGAAATTGTTGTTTGGGACATCTTTCATCTTCCTGAATTGAATATTTGTGATTGATTCCTTGGGGCAACACACAAAGCATGCTGGCAGAAGCTCTGATATCCCCTCACCTGTGTCACTCAGAACCTCAGCTCCTAGCTTTCTTCTCCCCATCATGGCACATCCCAGTCCTCAAAGCAGGGCTCCACGCAGGTGCCAGCTCCCAGCAAGTGTCTTTCTTTCCTTGATGTTACTGCTTTGCCTTTAGAGGTTACGTTCAGCATGGCTTGTTTCAGAGGGCTTGTTTTTTAATTATTTAAGTATCATTTTCCAGAATACTTGCCCTGTTTCAAAGTGGTTTAGGAAACAGAAAATAGCATAAGGTGCCAGCAGGTTTCTAACCAAACGGCAAAGACTGAAAATGTCAGATGTGCGGTTTTTAATGTAGGTGCTGTTATTCTGTTTTTGGTTTTCAGATCAAATTGCACAGTTAGCTGCTAATCTGAGAAAGCCCTTATCTCCTGGGATGACGGGGCGCCCTGGCCCTGCTGGTCCGCCCGGTCCTCCAGGAGCAACAGGAAGCGTTGGCCATCCTGGTGCTCGTGGTCCCCCCGGATACAGAGGGCCAACAGGAGAGCTTGGTGATCCTGGTCCCAGAGGTGAGGCTGAGCCAAGCAGTTTCTGTCTTATGACCAACTTGGTACTGATTTCAGCAGTAGAGAATGGTGTTGCTTCCATCTTTTAGGATGCTGTGCAAGCACAGATCTTAGCACTGACCTGAGGCTTTTTCATTTTGCAACTCATTGCTTTTGAAACACTGAAACTGTTTGTTTATGATTCAAGGTGACACTGGCGAAAAGGGAGATAAAGGACCAGCTGGACAAGGAATTGATGGGCCTGATGGTGATCAAGGGCCTCAAGGTGAGCCTGTGCAAATAATGTAATGAGTCATAACTAAAGCGAAAGCTAAGAAGGACAGCTCTGCCTATTTTATCAGAGGATTCAAAATCCATTTCTGCAAATTAATAAGCATCTATTAGAAAGTCTGAAATAATATTTTGCTTACCTATTAAAGCAGCTTCTCTCGTTGTGATTACATCTTCACAGTGAGTAAGTTACAGGCACCAAACCTGGGCTCAGCATCCACATACTTTCATAAAAACAGATTATTTACACGCCATTATCTATCACGTTCTTCTGTAAAATAGTTCCCATCAATACATGAGTATTTTCTTTCCTAGAGCATGTAGAAAGATGCTTAATCACCATCAGACTTTGGGGCGTGCAGTGAGTTGAAGCAGCTGAATGCCACTGCCTCCCACTAAGGAGGGATCTGGGGAGCAGGAGGTAGGGGTGGGCAGGAGCCCTCCTCAGCAAAAAGTCCAACTGACCTGTGCAGTAAACAATCTTAAACACACAGTGTAATATTAAACACCCACCTTTAACTACACTCAGGTAATTCCAATGAACCCAAAGGTACTCTAAAAAAAAAAAAAACAAAAAACAAAAAAACCCAACACAGGTACTGCAAACCTCAGGGTAAATTTATTCAACATCTCCTATTCAACAAGTCACAACAAGTCTGATATACAGATAAAGTATTTAAAGAACTCTAAAGTTATATATATATATATTATATATATATATTTTTTTTTTAAATGAAACCCAGGAAATATTACATGTCATTTTTTCCCCCCTTCTTGTTCAGGACTTCCTGGTGTACCTGGAATTACTAAGAATGGTCGGGATGGTACTCAGGGTGAACCCGGTCTTCCAGGGGATCCTGGTACTCCTGGTGCTGTTGGGGCTCAGGGAACTCCAGGCATATGTGACACATCAGCTTGCATGGGAGCTGTCGGAGCATCGACTTCCAAAAAGTCATAAAACAGTACAAGAAGTGGAGAAGTGACTGAATATTTAAATAAACGGTGCATTGTAAGAAAACAGACAATCTTCCTAGTGATAAATGGACAGATGTTCCTTCTGTTATAAGTGGAGACTTTGACACAATAATTCAGTTCTATGAAAAAGAAAGCATCAGATGAAAACCGTACCTAAAGATGCTTTATGAGCATTTTTTTCCTCCTCCCCCAATTCTTTTCCAGAATTTTTACTGCTAAATCACCTCACCTTCCCTGCCTCCTTATGTTGAAGAGATCTGCAAGAGGAAGTGTTCCTTTTTACCATCATCTCCCAAGCTGTACTAGCGCAGCTTTTCCGTATAAACGTTTGTTCCTTTGTCCATTGAATTCCTCGGTGCTGCTCCCACTGACTGCAGTCATGCAGGTTTGTGCACCAACACCCACAGCGTTCAGGTTTCAGGCACCTAACTGCTGCTTACAGCAGTGGAAATAAGGCACTTAAGCATCCGGTATTTTAACACCTTCACATTCTGGGCTAAGACCACAGCTTAGGTATATGCTGCCTATTATCAGGATTCAGACTGCACCTCAAATGTTTGCCCAGCCTAATAACTAAGCCTCTTGCAATCCAATTCTGCAAAAGGTGTAATGTATATATTTTAATTTACCGGGGAGAGTTTTTGTATTTCCATATGATAGCAAAGGAAGTTAAGTAACAGCATTTTCATGACCTCAAAACGTCAGCAATTTGCACAGTAATCATGAAAGAAGCCCCAAGGATGCTCTTCTAAAGTTCAGCCAAAAAAAAGACTTGTATGAACCGTTGTAAAAATAAAAGGAGTTTTTTTTTTAAACCCTTTCTTTGTGATGTTATAAATGTTACCGTGCACATGAAATTAACTCTATCTTCCAAAACTGTTTTTCCTAGGATTGTTTGGAAATAAATTGCTGCAAAATTGTCAGTATCCGTGATTTCAAACAGTATTTACTTTGGGAGACCTCTTTGTACTTCAAAACCTGCTGGCATCATCTACTATCACTGAAATTAATAAAGCTCACACACTATTCTATTCCTGCCCTAAACACTGAAGCTTATCAACAATAGAGCCATATTAGTCTTTAAATATTAAAATAGTTTGTACATTTAAATAATCTGCTGTTTACAATGTGCCACTTTTGGACTAAACAATACAAGAAACTGTCGGACAGTCGTGTGAAACACATTAAAATAATGCACCACTCTAAAAACAATGCTAATAGCTTCGTATTAATCTTCGGGGTCAAATATGTTCAAGTACAGCAAACAAACTCCATAATAGCAGTGCAGTTTAGGAACTGTGCACTTATTCAGTTAACCCACGTAACTTTCAAACTCTTAATGAGCAAAATGGACATTTTAATACAGTATCTTGCATTTCTTTTTACACTTAAAGGATATATTTGCACGTGGTCATTAAAGTAACAGGAAAGGGCGATGTTTTACAACAATTCTTAACTGTACTGTATCACCTTAAAGGAAAAAGAAGGGGAAAAAAAAATCCAAAGCAGAACCACGAACAGAAAAAAGAGCAAAAGGAGAAAAATAATTAATAGCTGCCATGGCATTTTCTTGTTTCCTCTAGTCCCAAAGCCCCTTTAACAGAACACTGATTTATACTGCTGGCAGTCAATTTACATTTCCATTTTGAATGATGAATGTTTTCTTTAAAGCTCTATTTATGTGTTTTTACAAGTTACAGTTCTGCAAGTCACTCCCAGAGCTTATCAAATAAATTAATCACAATAAGTCAAAGCCCCACATGTAAACAGAAAAATACAGTTTGGGTCATTCCTTATTTATCCACACTTAGACAATTCAAGGCTACTTGGTCTCCATAGCCATGCTGCACGTTCTCCTGAACTGGACACGTTACAAACGAATCCGATCTGGGCACTTTCAGTCTCCTGCCTGTTTTGCCACAGAACACAGTCTCAAATTCCTAAAAATCAACATACAAAAAGAAACAACAACAAAGTTTGATAGGAATCCACAGTAAGCATCCAGGGGCCACGCTCCATCTGTTTGCCTATGATACTTTCAGCTGAGACAGAATTGCTCTTGGGCTGCAAGTAGGGCTGTGGTAGTGTGGGAGCTTATGGGGCATACAACCCTTTACTACTCTCAATCACTTTAAGATAATGTGGACACATATGGAGCACAGAATCCCATCATGTAATCATGTAACCACTGGCCCACAGCAGCCAGCTAGAGACATCCCTGTGAATAAGTGGAGAAGAGTGAAAAAAGAAGGGAGAAGAATAGGAATGACTGAAGAAGGCCCTAATTCTACATACAGCCCCATTCCTGAGTATGATGCTAAGTAAAAAAAAAAACAAATACATTTAAAAAAAAAAAAAAAGTAAACCCAATCTGAAAATTCTAACTGAAGACAGCCTATGATACCAGGCTACTGGATTGAAACTGTTGCAAGGAGAGCTGGTCAAATACAACAGCTTTACAAAGGACAGCTCAGTGACACAGCAGTCCTTCACCAACAGCACCCAGAAGAAACATTCCCTACACTTTAGTTACGTTATGACAGCTTTAAAACTGTTTCAGTATTTGATCAAGAACAAAAATGAAATCAGATTTGAACCTGTTTCAGAGAATCTCCGTGCTTTTCCTGAATATACTTCAGAAATGCAGTAGTCCACTGCAAGGTTGTTGCTTTATCAGTATCAGCAGTGCAGAACGGAACCAGAAGATTCAGTTCATCACAACAAATCCGGATTCTGCGCCTACAAACAGATACAAAAGGTCATCAAGATGGAAGAAAGGGGGAAAAAAAGTAATAATAATAATAATAATATTTAGAGGACAATTACTCACATCTGATACAAGCCATGACCTTTGGGGACTGCTTTTTGTTTTAAGCTATCTATCTTTAGTTTGTTACAATCTGTATTTCTAAGTTTGTATATTAGTCGTGTTATAAACAAGTTAGTTACCTCATCTTTCTAGAGCAGCCTGCAGTTAGGCACATACACTTTCTTCTAACAAACACCAAACCCTCACCACCTGCGCTGCTTTTTCTTGCAAGTAAAACAAAATACATCAAATTTATTACCTTCTACTCTGGAAAACAACAGGACTGTTAGAGCATCAGTATCTTAAAGCTTCAAAAACTCTGCATTGCAGCTCCTCATAGAAAAATTACCTTCTGTCTCTCTCCATGCGGTTATGTCTTTCTCTTCGCTGAGTAACTCCTTCCTGCGTACCACTCTGTACCTGCACACTTGAATGTGACTGTGCTGACTGCCAGGGGCCCTGGGCAGATGCAGTACTCTGGCTATCTCGCATATTTTGTATTTCACTAAGAGGTTTGCGATCTATGTTTGCATCCATTGGGCTTATTCGGCTGCAACTTCTTTTGTTTATCGCTTGCTTGCATAAGGTGTCTTCTTTGCAAAACAAAGAGGAAAAGAACCTATTGATAATCCTCCTACTGGTCATGGAAAATACCGAGCAGAGAAAACTTATTTTTTTTGTTGTTTTACGTGGAACGATCTTTGAAGCTTTATGGCCAATCTAGATTGACTCTTACAGCAACACGCGTCCTAAACCCAAAGGCACCGCTTGCTGATTCAAAATCCACCTAGATTCTGTTTGCTCAGAGATCGTGCCTACCTTTAATTAACATCTGAAGAAGTCCTTTAAGTGTTCTTCAATTTGATAACTGGATCTGCTATATCAACTTTTGGGTCAAAAAGCGTAGAAAGAAACCAGTTACTTACTCTAGACCCAGAGTTTCAAAGATACTTTACAGCCTCAGGTTTTCTCACTTCAAGCCAGAAGAGCTAAACGCTTCTGTAAGCATAGCTAAAATTACAGGCAACTTTTTTCTTTAATCTAGTTCCATAAAGCCCACAGCGTATCTCAAAGACCACACCTCATATAATTCACTGCACTCATATTCATTGCAGAACATGTGCACGTTAAAAAGGATCTGAAGGACAGAAAAAGCTAAATGAAATGAAGATAGATGGTTTACCTCCAACTTTTATCCAAACTTCCTCAGGCAAAGCTTTATTCATAGCACCTACTGTCTGTTTTGTGGATTCCATTTCCTGATGGTAACAGAAAGAGAACGTTCTGGGAATCCCAATCTCTTGATGTTTGGCAGATTCCAGAATAGTGCAAGATGTTCCAGAGGCCTGTGAAAACCAAAAATGGAATACTTAGGAGGATTATATACATAAAAAGGAGACAATTTTCATTACATTTTGTATAAAGATCTTAAATTCCAGCTCCATTAGTCAATGTGTCGTATGAAAATAAATCTTAATTACTTCTGCACACCACAACCATGGCATTTTAACAGTCTGCTAAGTTTTTAGTTCTACTTCTTTAATACAGCTCTGGCCTTTCCTGAGTGCCACGCTACCTCTTTTGCTTCAGAGATTACAAGGAAAAAGAAGAAGTAAAAACAAAACATCACCTTCCACACCAAAATGAATTGGAAAACAAACAATAGAAAATCTTATTTGTTAAACACCTCCTCCTGCTCTTGTACAGAATAAGTGATACAACAGAAAAACATACACACAGATATCTTTCTCCTAAGGCACCTGCAAGCTATAATGTGATGGAAAACAGCAAGGAGAGCAGAGTGGCAGAGTCCCAGGCTGCAGCAAGCGAGGATAAACCCAAGTGCAGTAGCAGTGGATGCAGAAACAAAGGAATAAAGCTGCTAACCTTTGGAAGGCCTCAGATATGCAGAAATCTCCAGCAGGATTCGCTCACCTCCACTGCCAACCCTTAAATGAAGGCTGGAAAGGGGTGCATCCTGGTTCCACCCCTTCCAGTCACTCAGGTACATTTCATGCAGCTGAGCTCCCCTGGGTTAGTCCTGCCTTCCCGCCAGGTGCTCCATCACTGCTTCAAGCTGTGACTCAGCACTTCTGCTACAACATCTAACAGTGGACTGATCATTACCTCATGCACAACTGAATTGCTACACAGCTGGTTGAATCATTTTGATAACCTTAAGAGTAACAGATGAACAAACTACAACTGTACTACTCCCATCAATCCAAACCAAGCTACACTTTAACACAAACCTTCACAATTCTACTACACCTGGAAGATGAACGTTATTGGCACTTGACATTTGCAGAGTACAATCAATGAAGGACATATGACCTACCTGGGCCTGTGAGGAATTAGCAGTTCCAGCAGCAGAACAAGCACTCATGGCAAACAGTGGATGTGTGAACTGTGGAGAAGGTGTGGTAGGTGTGCTCCTGTTTTTCACCACCGCTGCACACTTGTTCTGATGCTGATGAAGGGGGACACCAACCAGCTCTGACGGCTGCCGAACCAATGTTACTAAGCTACATAACAACACACAAAAACACAATAAGGTGAGCACTTGAAGATGAGGAGCACAGAGAAAAAAAAAGCACAGCTACATATCCTTTGGTAGTCATCATCAAGAAACAACATTCATTTATTGCAATAAGTAAATAATCTATCAGCTGAGAAGGTGTTTTATTCAGTGCAGTAACAGCCTCTAGGAAATGCTTTAACAGAACGCTGATTCAGCTACAGGGCCAAACTGTTTACATTGCATTAAGACGACTTTCACTCATAGCCAAGCCTCTAAGTTGTACCCTTCATTACAATCATCAACTGCCCCATATTGTTTCGTTAGGATTAAGAAGCTGCCTTGCTTTTCGTAAGTTGCAAAACCAGGTAACGTTCTTCTCCCACCTTTACTTAAATTACAGGTTGTTATCAGTAATAAAGCAGTAAGGTAATTAATTTTGTGACGCCATTCTGTGCCAATGATGCAAGATACGGGAGGGCTGAGTGCAGCTGCAGCCACGTGTGAGTGGAACAGCTTAGAAAAGTGCAACTTACGACAACATTGCATGTATTGAAGTACTGATCGTAGGTTTAATTTAGAAAACCTGTTCAAACTCTATGAACATACATAGCTTAACGACAGAAACTGAAATTAAGCACAACACACTTGTTAAGAGTCACTCCAGATTCTTGGGGTTCTTGGCATCTGGGGTTTTCTGTCTGGATGCTGTTGAATCTGTCCTCCAATCGAACTCTGACTGCAGATTTCGATCTGGGCTCGGGTGCCAGCGCCACATGCTCAACCACTACGCTCCCTTTGCTCGCCCCGGCAAAGCTCTCACCGTGTTTCGCCCTCAATAAGCCGTGCCCCGAGACTTCCGCAGAGCTACCCTTGGGCGTTTTGTCTGCTTGGCTGGCAGGGGGGTTGACCTCACTGAGCAACATCATCCTGAGCTCTTGGAAGTCCGCGTGGCCCACGCAGGAGTTCGAGCCCGGCACGCCGCCGCCGGCGGTCGCTCCCGCCGGGCAGAGGCCGGGGAAGGCGGGCGGGCCGGCGGGGCCGCAGGAGGCGCAGCCCTCGTCGTGCTGCGCGGGGGGACCCGCAGCGCCGGCCCTGGCTTCCGCCTCGCCTTCACCGGCCCGCGCCTCCACGTGCGCGTACAGCGCGTGCTGCAGCTGGCTGTACTCTATTTCCGTCATCTCCACCAGGCTGAGGTCCGCGGCGGCGAAGCCGAGGCTGTGCTCACCGAAGGACGCGTCCCCACCGGGCGCGGCGACAGCCGGAGAGGGGCCGGGAGGGCCGGGCTGCGGGGCGGGCCCCGACATGGCCGCGGCACGCCTATCTCACGGACCCGCGTCTCTCTCACGCGCTCAACCACCAAACCCGCCAACGTCACGGCCGACGGCCGCAGGGCAGCGCCCGGCGCATAGCGCGGCCCCGCCGCTCCCGCACCACACGAGGCAGCGGCTCGGCCCTCCCCTCCCACGCACCGCTGCTCCCGGGAAACGGCCTTCACCTGCTCTGCTCCGCTCGGCTCCCTCAGCCGAGTCCCCGCGCCAGCAACCCGGGGGGCGCGGAGCTGACTACGGCTGAAGGGGAGCGGTCCCTCACCCCCGCGCTTGGAAGGGGAAGCCGAGAGCCGCCCGCCGCCCCCCCGGGCCCGCCCTAGCGCTCAGGGGACGGACGGCAGCGGCCAAACCCGCCCGCAAGGCACGCGCGGCACGCGCCGCCGCCAACCGCCGCGCGCAACCGTCCGCCTCGCGCATGCGCGCCGCGCCCCGCCAACCGTCCCGCCGTGCTGACGGGCTCCTCGCGGTTGGCCGTGCCCGGCCGCTGCTCCGTGCCGTTCCCTCCGTCGCTGTCACCGAAGAGCAGAGCTGCCCCGCAGCCTTGCGCTCAACGAAGCGACTTCGGTGTGCCGAGCGCTGCTCTCACGTGATGTCCCGAGAAGCAGCTGGGCCGTCTGCCCCGAGGCACCGCCCAAACACACCCACACGGAGCCGTTCTTTCCGTGACGGCGTCGCACGCTTGGGGCAGCTTGTGTGTTATTTATTATCTGCCTCGTCTCTGCCCGTGGCCGTGTACTGCAGCACTAAAATCGTATGCCTGTTGTGACAGGCTCCAGGAGCAAATCGGAGTCACAGGCACAGAAGGACTATTCCAGCCCGTTAATAAAAGAATATATAGATCTACACCGTATGGAAACCTTACGCCCTCCCGGAGGTTCAGAAAACACACCTTTTCCCTGCCTTCCTCTCCTATGCGCCAGTGAAGGTAACAGCGTGGTATTTTCCACGCCAAAGGAGCTGTGGCCAGTCCAAAAAGTGCATCTGTGATCTCCAGAAACGAAATCAGAAATGCTGACAGCAAATGTGCGCACACTGGGCTCTGTACGCCTTCTCCCCCCCCTCCTAACCCTGCACAGTCTCCTGCAGTGGTTGCGCTGGGTACATCATAACCTTTTGTGGATATATCGATCCTTCAGCTTACGCTGTTCCAGAGGACCTTCAGTTGAGGGGTCTTTTATCCAAATTCAGATAACAGAACCATCGGAATCAGTCAGGGCATGGGTTAGAATTGAGAGAAACAAAATCCTAAGGACAAACTTTCATACGCCTTTTGGAACAGCTACACATAAACGTCAATTAATAATGGTGGCATCCTGCAAAATCTCATCTTTTGGGGTGGGAATGAAACCCGTGTGCCATCAGCCTCTCGTGGTGACTCCCCTGGCTTGCTGAGAGGTAGCAGAGGTAGGTGGGAAATGATGGGCACAGACACGCTTAAGAAACAGACAAAATGTAACTGTAGATGTTTATTCTACTTACAGTAACAAAAACCTGTGAGCTCCCATATCTTCATGTACAGTGCTATATTTCGCCATATAAAATACAATTTACAGAAATTTCTATCAAGTAAACCTAAGCAAACACACTTGCCTTTTGCATACTTTTATGTATGTCTTTAAATTAGAAACATCTCATTAAGAAAAATTCTTACACCATAGTAGATGTTTGTATTTAATAACACCTCTCTGCATTGTTAACGTGTTGTTTACAGGTTCATATTACAATCATTCCAACCAGCAAATCCGCGACGTGGGAGGACTTTAAGAGACACCAATATGAACTGCGTAACCTGTGGTGAGATGCGTGGCACAGGCGCTACTCGTAATGCACAACTCAAGATGCAAGTATTTGTAGCGATCTGATTTTACCTTTTTCGAACCTGTTTCATAAAAATGTGAAAATACTTCAGCAGCTGTCAGTTTGTGTGGTCAAATCGGAAACCAGTGGGGTTTTCTCATTTCATCCTTCAGACAGTGCTTACTTGAAGAATACATGAAGAGTAGCTGTGTGATGTATTTCACAGTAAGAACTTTCCCCCTGGAATCGTGACATCGGCTGTCACCAACCTTCTTGCCAAGCTTAATGCATTTACGCCGTTTCCATTGGGCAGCCTTAGATGCATACAGTGCCAGCGTAAGCAGAGGCTGACAAAAACAGTGACGCTTTTTCTTCTCTCTCAGAACGCTTTCAGAGTGGAAAGCAGAGGAAAATGGTGACGCTTGTTAAACCTCTGGCAGTTTTCTGCAAAAAGAAAACAAAACCCACAAAATGCCCCATGCAAATCAGTCCAAAGAAACGGACGGGACGGTCTGTTGGATACAATTCTTTTTCATTCCTTTGGTACCCCCATTCTTTTGTAGCCTTGACTCCTTGCCAATAAATATCTGACGCTTGTAAGTTTTGCTGGTTATAAAGGTGCTGCTCTTAAATGCTCTTTAATTACAGGTTTGTAAATATGTGGGATTTAAAACTCCTCACCCTGGTGAAAAACCAAGTACGAGTTGTTTCTTTGTTGTTCTTTGTTAACAGATGGATTTCAGAACACAAAATAAGTGTATGGAGAAAGGAAGGTAGTGCACTTTAAGCTTATAACATTCCGTTTCCAAATCCTCTGTCAAATAATAACACTGTTCTTCTGCAGCCTTTTCCTAAACACACGATCGTCGCATCCTAAGGAAAGACAGCAATATCGGACTCCATTTGTAAAGCGTGTGCTGTAGGAACAACTTGGACATCAAAATATCACGTAGATGAGATGTAAAGGTATGGCTCCTAAGATTTTGATTAAATTCTCTTATAAAATTACAATTCAAGTTACTGGAAAACATAACTTTATAATTTTAAAAAGCAATATGCTCTTCTTAGACTTTTCCCATTTCTGTACCGTAAATGGAAATTTTAAGATAAAGATGCAAGTAGAAAAAAAAACCAAAACTTCCGACCAGGTAACGCTGTGAATTTTCGTAATAAAAACGTTATGCACAAAATGCAGCAAGTGAAAGTCCAGTATGTTCTTGCTGTTTACATATTTGAGTATTTTCATTCACAGTTGTTCAAAAATTACTCATTTGTCAGTACATTTTATAAGGCTAGATTTACAACAGCACTTTTGTAAAGGTGAGAATATACAGTATATACAGAAGACACTGACTCGGTCCTTGCTATGTTGTAAAAGTATCTTATTTACGGAAAATACAATGGCAGTCATATTTCTATGACTGATTAGTGGAAGATGAAGCTTCTGTCTCTGTTGGTTTCTGACTCTCTTTAGGTGTTTCTGGCTTCACCTCTTTACCAGTTTCCCTGGTTTTGCTCCGATCTTTCCGATCTTTCCCTCTTTCACGATCCCGATCTCTCTCTCGATCTCTTTCTTTCTCCCTGCTTCGATCCCGGTCCCTGTCTTTATCTCTGTCACGATCTCTGTCTCTGCTTCTTGATCTCTCCCTGTCACGTCTTCTGTAGGATTCTCTGTCTCTGGTTCTGGCTCTGTCTCGGTCTCTGCTTCTTTCCCAGTCTTTAGCATGCTCGGAATCCTTCTCTCTATCTTTGTTTTGGTTTCTGTCTCTGTTTTTATCCCATTCCTTGTCCCTGTGCCTCTCCCAGTCCCTGTCTCTGTTCCAGTTTCTGCCACGGTCTCTTTCCCAAGGTCTGCCATGGTCACGATCCCTTCGTCTTTCCTCAAAGGGTCTACCTTGTCGATTATCAGATTGCTGAGGCTCTGGCTGATCTAAACCCTTGTCTTTATTTCCTCCCTCATATCTCTCTCTCTGTCTCCCTTCGAATGTCTGGCCTCTATATTCAGTATTTTTGCCTTCTCGGAAGTCAGATGCCGACCACTGCCCTTCTGACTCATGCCCTTGTCCAGAAACGTTGGAATGAGATGCAGATGGTCCAGCCTCCTCCCACATCTCTTTTCTGTGGGCTGATAGATGGCCTGGAAGGTCGAGGAGTGGTCTTGGGGTTGACTTCATGCTTTGTTGTGACTGACCTTGGAAATGAAATCTAGAAGAAGGAGGTTCGTTTTGCTCTGGAAACAGTGCAGGCGAGGGTCCTCTTGGTCCTCCATACTGAGGTGGTGCTGGACCTCTCTGGTTGGCAAATCTGGGCGGGGGACTCCCCCTCCGTTCTTCAAATGGCTGTGGCAAAAGTCCTCTTGGGCCTGGTCCATGATTTGGAGCTGGACCTCTTTGCCCTTCAAATTGATTTGTGTGAGGCCCTCTTGGTCCCCCAAAATGACCAGGGGCTGGACCTCTTGGCCCTCCAAACTGAGGGCCTCCTCTCTGTCCCTTAAACTGAGCTGGCGGAGGTCGTCTTTGACCTCCAAAAGGAAAAGGTCCTCTGTTTCCCATAAACTGAGGTTGATCAGATCCTTCAAATTGTCCTGGAGGCCTGATCATTTCATTGTATTGGGGATCTGAGAATTCCCTTTGTTCCATGTGAGGTTCCATATGATCTTCAAACTGAGATGGCGACATTCCTCTTGGAACACCATAAGATGGGGCAGGGCCCCTGTTATCACCAAAAATTGGAGATCCATGCTGTGGAGAAAACAAGGAAGGGATGGGACCCTTTTGACCTCCAAATCTTCCAGGGGCAGGTCCTCTTTGCCCATCACTATTTGGAGAGCCATGCTCTTCTGAGAACTGTGGTGCTGGCCCTCTAAAATTAGGTCCATGAGGTCCTCCAGGTGCATTATGTATTGGTGGTTGTGGAGGTCCTCCTTTCTGCCCAGACAAAGAAAATGGAAGTCTGCTTTCTTCAAAGTGCTGTGGGAGAGGGCCGCCCTCGCCCTGAATTGATGTAGACTCAGTTTGTTCTACAAACTGATGAGGCTGAGGGTTTCTTTGTTCTTCATACTGCAGTGAAGACAGACCTCTCTCTGGTTCGTAGTGACCACCTGCGTTTTCCTGAGAAGCAAACATTGCATTTGAAAAAGAATCTCTTCCTATTGCTTCCTTTGGCTCATTTGACCACGATACTTGATGCATATCTTGCAAAGATTGACTGTCATTTGAAGTGGAGAAATTAGGCTGAAAACAGGTAGCTGGAGGTGTTGGAAGCAGCACCTTGCGTAAGGGTTTGGATGTAGAGGGTTCACCAGGAACTGTTTGACTTACATTCTCCAAATTAACTTGAGCAGTGTTTTCAAATTTACTACTAGACACCTCTTTCTGTGACACTGTAGAAGACTGTTCAGTTGAAGCCCAGTTATCACCAGTATAACTAAGCTGAGGAGCAGACATCAGTGTATTATCTTCCTTACCAAGTGAAGCTGACAAAGCACTCGGAAAACTTGCTGAAAGAATTTCTCTTGCAGGTGTTTCATTCTGTACTGCCTGTGGCTTTATTCGAGCATCAGTATTATCATTTATTTCCGTTGCCATTCTCCTGGCTTGGCGAGGATCTCTAGTCTGCCGTGGGTCAGAGCCCTGGTTTAAAACTTGTGCTTGTTGATTTGCAGGTGAAGGTAAATCTACTTTTTGTAAAGCTTGCTGGCCCTGTTGGAACAATTCAGTCTTCATGAGGGAAGATTTTGGTGGTGGTGACATTAAAGCATCAGACACTGAAAAATGAGCCATTGAAACACCAACAGCTGCTCTTTGTTGTCTGAGGGCTTCTTCTTGCTCCTCTAGTTGCCTTTTCTGTTCTTCTATTTGTTTGTTTAATTCTTCCAACATTTTCTGCTGTTCCACTAAGGATGAGGACGCTGATAAGTCGGGTACATACGGGGCAGATGTTTCTGCAGCACTGCTTTTAGCATCCGTAAACATTTTGTTAGGTAAATCATCAACAGTAACTTTTGCTTCTTCCAGGATAGTTTCATCTTCTGGATCGTAGGCCTCATCCTCTAGTACTGCCGTATTACTCGGCTTTTCCACATTATAAAGTTTTTCACTTTCACCTGTCTGCATTTCAAAAGCTTTCTCTGGATCATATTCTTCCTCGGGATCATACGGTCTGTCGTCTTCCTCCTCTTCTATAGCTTTGTCTTTTGACATCTGTCCAAACTGTTGTACAATGGGATCTAACAAAGGAACAGCCGCCATACCTCCCTCAGCAGCTGCCTGAGCTTTCTGATTTGAAGACTGGGCAGTTTCGGAATCCTTAACGACGGGTTCAAAAGATTTCTTTTTTCCAAAAAGCGTCTGCAGGATGTGCTCGAGAGGCGTGGCGGTTTTTGAGGATGAAGAATGCGTAGCAGTACCACTGGGAGAAGCAGTAGCTGAAATGGGTGGTGGTGCAGTAGTTGTGGTTCCACTTTTAATCGAGGACAGTATTTTTAATACTGAAGGTGTAACTGTTGAGCTTTCTGGAACGGGAAGCGGGGGTGGAGGCGGTGGAGGAGACCCAGGTGGTGTTGTACTTACAGCCGAGTCTCCAGAATAAAGTGTGTATTTTGGAGTTTTCTTTTCTTGAAAAGAAGCGACTGGCCCCTTCAAGAACTGAGATGGTTCTGCTTCCTCTTGCAACTGAATCCGACTTCGCTTTTCCTCTATTTTGTCTGTTTCCATGCCAGTAGCAAGACGTTTCCCTTTCTGACAGATAACCAATCCAAGAATTAAATTTGGACGTGACGATTCAAGACCTGAAAGAGAACACAAAGATTGTATGTATAAAAGCTATTTTTATCAATGCTTTCAATAGAAACATATTATGTAGTGGTAGCTACAAACGTTGTAACAATAAGTTCTTCTGAATTTCATGTGATGACTTATTGGCAGTTCTATTAGTCCACACACATATGTATCTACATATATTTACTGTTTATATATGTATTTGTAATTAAGAAGAAATATCTCAACCCCTTCCTCAAGATTTCTTTAATACTGTAGTAACAGCAGGAGACTTTGTTGATGCTGCTACTGTTCAAATATTAAAGAAAGCTCTCATTTTTGTATTATTACTTTTATTCTTGTCCACTCCCGCTCCCTACTCAAACAGTTCCTGTAAAACAGTTTGTCGTAATGTTGTATACACAGAGATGTTGGACAAGCAATCTACCTTTCTGTGGGGCTAAGCTGGAATTTAAGAAGCATAGCTAAAGAAAAGAAAGCTCTAATGCTTTTAGAAAACCTTCCTTTGTTTTTTTTTTTCTTACAGATAAACCACACGGCACTGTTAAACTTCATAACATCAACAACCTCAAACAAACTGCATTTGGAAACAATATTAAAGCTTGTAACTGACTCCGATTATTCTTTTTTTTTCCCAGCTAGATACCACTTTTAACATACATTAAGAAGTAGGGAAACTGATAACTAACATATCAAACCAGCACTTGAGAGCTTAAGCAGATATGAGTTTAGCATGTGGGAGAAAGGGACACTGGGTATGTTTGCTTTCTCTCCAAGAAAGCATTTAGTTGAGTATGAATTTGGCATGTTTGGCAATTTGACAAGCTGTTTTTTAACCCTCTGTTGTTGTAGGATTCAGTTTGATGCCATAAGCACTGTGAGCAGAACTGCTCCACTGTGAAAGCTTCTGACTTGAATCTTTGGAAACGTTTATCTGAAAATGACCAGAAAGTTTCTGGAAAGAGGGAAAACACAAACATCCGTGCGTCTGTTTCATATTACTGTGTTTCTTCTCCTTACATTCACAATTCCCACTGGCACTTGCGGAAAATAAATATGACCAGAATAAAGGGCAGGGAACAAATCCTTTAACGTACATTTAGAGGCAAATGTAGAAAAACTGTATAAAGAAAGGCTTAACTTCTGGGTTTAATGACTTCAAAGAATCCCTTTTAGGGTCCACATTAATTACTGTCTGCAACCAGCTAGGATGCAGAAATACAAAAACACAAAACAAATGGCCAAGTAACATAATATTCAGTGTGGTTAAACAGCAAGGAATCGAAAACATACACTGCTCCTTCCACCCGTGAACCTGTAAGAGTTTTAAAAGCATAACATAGCAATTTACGTCTATCTTTTGTTGCTCTTACTAAACAAAACCCTCTGCTCACTAAGGAAGAGTTCATACCACCGAAAGCTCCTAGATAACAGAAGTATGTAAATAAATAAAAATCCCATCGATGCGGATAAATTCTATTTGTGAACAGCAGTCATTAAGCACGCGCTTTCAATGAAACAACTGAATGCAAAGCTTTAAGGGGGACTCCTAAATTCACTAATTAGAAAATTCTATCAGCCGTTTTTATTTATGTAGCTGAATTTCTATTTGTGTTTAATAGAACTCATCTTATTCTAAGTTATGGCTGTTAAGATTAAACTCAGAAACCATTAAAATGAGATTAGCTTATTTTTAACTGCAGCTTCCTAGGTGAGAAGATACCGTCACGTACAGATTAGCCTGAGTTACATTTTGATCAGGGAAGTAAAAATTTCTTCTTCTGTGAAAGTTTGTACTGCAAGAACTATTTACAGTCTGCCACAATAACGCTGCAAAACTACCACTGCTTTAAACCTAGTATTGTCAGCATTTGCTACGTATTTCATTAAGGCTTAATTTCTGTTAACAAAGCCTCGCCCCCATCATCATCAATGCTTGCATTCCTTATCCTCCGTTCTTACTCCATTTAAACCTTACTCTCCAAAAGTTTAACTGTAATGAACAAGGACAGTACTTTCTTTCAAATAAGGTAAACTAACTTGAAAGTCTTATGAGACCTCTCCACAACTGAGGAACGATCTCTCCTCTGAAATTGTGTTCCTCTGATGGTAACTGGTAATGTCACAGCGAGTCTGTTTTATCCATGTGATGGCGAGAGCATCTAAATCTGGATAGGCACTAGGAGTACTCTTTACAAAGGGCCAGAAACAAATGGAGGCCAATCCAAATTTTGATCAAGAATTTCCCATCGGAAATGGCTCTCATTTTAAGTACGACGAGAAACAAGAATAATGAAATTTGACTGAACGTATTCTAGATATCCGTAGTTGATTTTGCAGTTCAGGGTTTGAGTTTGATGTAGTTCTGTGGTTGAGAGGGTGTTGGATGTGCTGCTTTCCCAATCTGCAGTATATCTTATTTCCTATTTGTACATTTAAAAATTCAGCGCCATTTTTTCCTCCAGATTTAAGATTTTGGTATTCCTTAAGCGTTGCCAATTTTTACTTTCTTTCACAGTTAGAAAACATATTCAAAAGTAACAAATACAGGAAGAAAATGAACTGGCAATCTTAACCAGAACTAAAGTATGCTAATAATTCAGTACATACACAGATCTGCCCCCAGAAGAGAGGCAGGGATGGTGAGATGAACAATGAAAGCAGGTAGAACAGGAACAAAACAGACAGTTATCTTCAGTGAATCCAAGATTATCTGGAAAGCACCGTATGAATTCTTGGCTCATCCAATTACAAATTCATTTGCATCCCTTGCCTAGAATCAGCTCCAGCCGTTCTGATCACAATATGTTACATACGCATTAACACTTAACCTCAAGGCATAGTTCAGAAGACAACTTCAGTGGGAAAAAGACCATCCACAGCATACAGCCTGAATGGACTCAGCAGCGAGGTATGGTTTACACTGAGTGAACTCACGACTCACTACTGAGTAAAACTGAGCTTCACGTTTTTGATGAGTATGTGAGTAATGACTCCACATTTGGTCAGTGTTGACCACTGCAGAGTAGCTCACAAACCTTCTTCCCCAAATTCCTAGCAGGCATTCATTGTTCTTCTGTCATTAATATATTGCTTATTTACTTTTATAGAGAGACTTGTGATTTAGACAACTGATCACAACACACATCTCAAACACTGAATTATTAAAACAGGCAGGTTTCAAAAATCCATCAGATCATCTCTAAAATAAACAACAAAAAAAAATCATTTCTGAATCTCAGTAAGAATCAGAGAACGTCACTAAATAGGGTAAAATTTAAGCACAAGTTCAAGACAAATTCCAGTGGTAAGTTACTAACGGCTACAACTTCATCTGTTTTGTTTAGTCAGAGAAGAAATCACTTTTTAAAATACTGATACTGTAATTTTACGTGAATATTAGAAATTTGGCACAACCCGCTATCTAAATTCATTCACTCCTAAGTGATCAAACAGGAAGAGCTTATTTTGGACAGAAACACAGAGCAGAATGCTGATCTACCTGTATCTCCACATCCACAAAGAGGTTTCATGACCCATAAATAGGCTAAACGCCTAATTTTAGGTCATAATGCAAATGTTGGCTGAAGTTACTGAGCAGTATTTGGAGACTCTCTCTCACAAGCCAGAATTTAAGTGCTGTAAGCTAAATTGGCAGAGCTTTCAGTGCTAAATTATTTATAAAATATTTAACTTGTTCTGATTTGAAGTCCATACGCTGGTTTTATTGTAACTAAAGCCATTAAAAATTATATTCTAAATATCACCATTGGACATACATTTGCTTTTCTTTCCCCTAAATACATTTTTTCGTAAGATCAGTTTTGCCACATTTATATGTATAACGGCCACATATTCCATCTAGTTATTTTTTTTTCCCCCTTTGTTGCAATTTTAAGAGTATTCTAAATAGCATGAAGGTATTTCAGACCTTCATTCTTTAAGAAAACACACTTCCAGTTTTAAACTGTCAAGAGAGATACCAACATTTGTGGAATCTCCTTTGCTGAGAAAAGGGTTCTCATTACAAGTTGTCTACTTTAAGTATGTAGTATGTGCTAGATTTCCACTATTGCCAGTAAAGCCCTCAATAAATCACTCTTTCTCTTGATAACTATAATTGATCTTTTTTTTTTCACGAGGTGCTTTGACATCCACACGTGAAAAGTGCTAAATAACTCAAGTGTGTATGTGAAACAGAAAAGTAATTTCACATACAGGAAACCATCCCGCAATGTAGAGTATCCCAAACACACATTACATCCGGTAATAAATACTTGAGATGATGTAAATAAATGTGAATTTTCTTCTGTTTTCCTCTGTTTTTCAGTCACCCACGTCATTTTGGAGATCTTCTATGTATTATAGCAGCTCAGAGGTCCTCAGTTGAGCTCCAAGTCCAGTTCATCAGAGAACAGGAGAAATTCATCATCTGCATGTGCCTGATGGAGCTGGCTGAGACAGCAGGAATATCTACTAACCAGGACTTCTGGAGTGACAGGGTTTGATTGTCCTCTCCCTCCTCCCCCCTCCAGCCATATTAATCAACACATCTTACACTGTCTACAGCATAATGCTCTTAAAGTACCTTCAAGTCTTCTGTTAGAAGGCACACAATTAAATTTAAGGAGACGATGACCACTTTGTATAAAACGTTTTTATTGAGTATATATAAAAAAAAAAAAAGGTGAATTCCATTAGATGTCATTAAAGAGGACGGATTACATGTATTTTATACTACGGTTTGAATACATACACAAAAAGCAAGAACAGCTTACCTGATGTTTTTTCCCCCATATACTGGACTCTGGTTTTAAAATAGGAATACAGCTTAGCACAACTATGAGGTAAAGCCTCCTACAGAAGCTTCCGAAAAGAGTGAAGTCTAAGTGGGCCTTCCATTAATTAAAGGTGTCTGTACCTTTGGAACCTTGCATCTATTGTAGTGCTTTAAAACACTTTGCCTAACAAATGTGGATTTCTATTTTGCCTCAAACACAGAGAAAATGCAAGCCAAACATTACTTCCGATAATTTTAACTTATAAATAGCAGCACGTAATGTAACTCACCCACACCAACTGCTGCCTACCACCTATCCGAAGGAATATGATTTCCCCACTCCCAACAGACCGACTTTCAGAAGTCAGTGATTCATCTAGCTGGCTCTACCAAGCACGGAACATTTCAAACAGCTTGTCCATATGTGTTGCATGAAGCACAATGCAGAGCAGCCTAGCGGCCAATACAGTGAAACCACTGTAAATATTACCTTTGTCTTCACAGACTTCAACTCCTCTGAGGGCTGAGAGTTTCCTGCTTGATGTAAGTGACAGCGCACCATTTGTAGAGACCTAAGGCTCTGTGGATTTATGGGTTGCTGAAAGTAGGGTGGGTTCATTGCTTTCTTTGTTTGGGTGGGTTGTTTGATGTGGCTGTTCTACATACTCAATTTTATAGCAAAAACATCCTCCTAACAGCATGTATGCAACTTGGTAGAAAGGCTACGTGAGTTTCAGACTCTTTTACTTTGAGACGGTCGACTTTGCAACTTTTCCCTATATAATCTGTAAAAATGTTTTTATATGAAATATATAGTTTAATAACACGTTAAACATTCAACAACTTGTTGCTGATTCTTCTTTTGTGATTTTACCTAGCATTTAATCTCCCCTATGTTTTGTGCTTACCTGGTCCCTCAAAGGGCAAGAGTTTGGAAGGTATTGGGTCCTTAGAACTCAGTGGGATCAGGTAGAGATCCTTGACATGTCTGTTGTTATTAGCTACAACACCAAAACGACCACGACTGCTAAAATAGGAGTAGAGAGAGATATAGGCCACTTCTTCTTCTTCTGTGGCAGGATGGAATCGAATCAAACACAATTCCTGTAATACAAAAGCAAAGTGGAAAAATTCAACCTGGAGTATATCAGCAAATAAAAAGGTAAATGGCAAATTCCAGGGTTAAAAATAAGTTGTGTACTTATTGATCCACTGTTTTTTCAAGGGATACTCTTAGAGAATGCTGTTGTTCAATTAGCAAAATTAAAACAGAATTAGGCTTGTCGTTTTCAGAAATCCCAATTACTTCTGTATCTCACTTCAAGCTATCCCTCTTGAGGTTCTGAATACTCAAACAATTATGAAAGAAACGGGAAAGTCTTAGTTTCATAACTATATCTACACTCTGTGCTTCAGTTTTACCACTTCTAAAGTGGTTTTAATAATAAAACTAAATACATACACTTAATGATAATGTCCTACTTTTTAACATTTGAATTTCTGCCTTCGATATCGAGTATGTAATTGTTTACAGTTAATCATTAAAAAACAGGAAGCAGTATGAAGATTTAACTGCTGTGTAGGGAAAACATGATCAGCAGCTCAATAAGCAAAACTGCTTCTACAATAAATAAAAAAATTTCAATGTAAGAAGTGGTGTCAGTAGTTTTCTAGGTTTGATCTGTGCCAGTACTTCCTGATTATTAACTTATATTATCAAAAGTTGTCATTTTTCATTGCTGCATATTTCTTCTGTATTTTGCAAAGGATTTTAAGTGAATACCTTAGAAAGCGAAGATTTGAGTTTGCCAACATAATCCCAGACTGTCTTCGGTGAGATCCTCCCACCAATATGAATTGTATCTGGTAAATCCTAAACAAGAAGTATTACATGGTAGTATAAGCCAAGAGACTTTAGCTTTAACATAGCGCAGATTGCCCCATCCCAGCAGCCCAGAGGATAATGCATCATTATATTTTAGTGAACTTGCACATATACATTTCTGATTTCAAACAGCTCATTTCCAAATTTCAAGGTGTTAATTACAGCATGTTGCCAAACAAAGACAGCAGTGGAAGTCCAAGTACTTTTGCTCACCCATCAGCTACTTCTCAGCTTTGACTTACAGGAAAGCTGTCATTTGTAATATAGATTTTCTCCACACCTCCATCTTATAAAAGTTAATAAATTAAGGACAGTGTTTTTAATAAATGGCTAAAGAAATATTTTTAACAGATCACACCAGTGATCCATCTGGCTGTGAGCAGAAGGCGGCACCTATTTTATGACACAAGCTATAAAACTTCTCTTCAAAACCTGAAATAAAGCTATTATTCCATGGTAGATACTGACTGATATTAAATGTATATACATTTAATCAAAGATATGAGAATTCTTCACACATCTGTGAGGAATTTTCAAAGGCTTTTTTTTCCCTTAAAATACTGCTCCTACTTCTAAAGGGATGCCCATTTAGTGCTGTCAGACTTCCAATAGAATATACACAGTGACCATAGCTTTCCTATCAACTGGAATCGCAACATATTCTAAACACATAAACACGTCAGTGCTAACCTCACTAAGATAATCAAAGCACCCGGAGACAGGATATGCTTTAGTGACAAATTTGGCCACACTCTGCATGTTAATAAATCCTTTCCAAATGGTGTTGAGACGAGAGAGAAAGACGGAAGTGTCGCTGTCTTGAGGTGAGCGTGGCTCTGCAGTGCTGTAAAACAGATCCAAAACAGAAAAGTTACAGATCACAGTAACAATGCTCCTTTCCTTTTTCTTTTCTTGCCTCCTCCTAAATAACAGAATCCTTTGTAATTGTTTTGTTAATGCTTTCCATTAACTAGGTGTCAATGGGAAATGTGAGGAATAATTGAAAATATACTTGTAGCTACGGACAAGCAAAATGATGCTGAAAGATGTGATGTTTATAGGGTTAGGGTTAGCACTAGTATTGTGATCCTGAGGACATGACAACTAATTTGAAATATGCAGCTTCCACTAAACGAGACAACAATATGCATCTGAAAGAGAATCTCATATACAGGGAGTGGATATGAACAAAACTATTTAAACTGCAGTTCCATAAGCATATCCTTAGCAATTCTATTTTCTTCTATTATATATATATTCCAAATACATAAACAATGTACTTCCTTTCATGCTGATCAATTGGTAAACTTTAATTTATACTCATAATGTCAGATGTAACACTATCTTATTTTCATATACTTATTTTAATAGAAGATGAAAATCTGAAGTACCTTTAAACCACCTCTCATATACGCTCTCTTTCTATACTTGAATTTATAGGGAGATTTTAACATCAAATACTTTTAAGTTTTACTTCTCTGCTAAAACACATCGTAGAATCTTTGCTGTCAATTTTCACTGATGCTCAGAAAAAAAATTCACCAACAAGAGAAGGTAAATGAGGAGATTGTGAATTAAAATTTTGAATCAAGTTATTTGAACTTTCAAGTTGAATGTGCCTTTGATTATTGGCAGAGGGGGGGCGAGAGGAAGAGAAGAACAAACCAACTTTGAAGATAACTAGGCTAAAGATTCAGCTACTTAGCTTGCTATTAAAGATACGCACTTGATGCTGGATAACTGTTGAACAGCTAAGTATCTTGGATCTGGTGAAGACGATGGTTTTGTTAGTATTGATTTGGGGACAGTCATAACTGGTTTTGACGTTTCCTGCTTTGATTCTCCCGCTGAAACTTTCTCAGATGCAGGACCAGAACGTGGGGCTGTTGCTGCAGTGCCAGAGGAGCTGCCCAAGGCTGTCCTTGGGTCTCTACCAGAAACTGTTACAGTTGTGACAACTCCACCAGCACAAACGGCAGGAAGAGCTGCAGCTTCTTCAGGGACAGAAGAGTCAGTATTGTTCTGGACTTGAGTCGTAGGAATGTAAGATCTTTCTGTGTTTGACTGGGAAACCACTTCTGCTGCAGGTTCAACATCGGTTTCCACTGCATCTTCAGACACTGCCTCTTTGGCAGGCTCTGCTGCTGCTGTCGGTGCAGAACTTTCGTACTTTGGCTGAACTTCTGGTTTGGATTTTGTCTCCGCCTTTTTAACAGAAGCCACTGACTTTGACTTCTTAGCCGGTACTTCATCTTCGGATGCTGAAATCTGACCTATAAATTCATTTAAAATGCTTTTGGTTACTATTTAAAGCTGAAAATGTTGAAAGAGAAAAAACAAATAAACATGCAAACAAAGCTCTTAAGAATTCTTCTAACGTCACACAAAGTCAACATGTAGATACCTGTACAAATTTTGCAGTTTAGATCAAAAAGATGGGCTCGGTGCTGACTTGTTGTATCCTTCAACATACTGCTGAAAACATCCAAAGAAGGAGCACTGTTTAATTTTGGTACACTTCGTGCTGACTCTTGCTGCTCCTAAAAACAAACAAACAAACAAACAAAAAAACCATTCTAGTTGATCACCAATTTCAACCACAGAGGAAATACTTTGGAAACGTAGTTAACTTCTTATGAAAGGAAAATGCTCACAGCACACCTACGAGGTAATATTCTTACAGCTCACTGAAACAGTTCACATTTCTGAGGAAAAAACTGAGGCCCTAGTTAGTTACCGTTGATCTCCTTTGATGTCTTCATGCTAAAGCAACAGCTAACACTTACATCAGAATCAGACACTGGTGGAGAGTCTTCCATATTTAGGTCAGGTGCATGTTCCCGTTTCACAGTTACTTTCTTGACCTCGTGTGATTTTTTTCTTGACTCCACCACCTGAGAGAAACAAAACCACTTAAATGAGACGACTGCATATTTACTTCATAATTGCATTCTGTACTTTCTTATTAGTTGGCTAGTGGAAGAGAAAAAGCCTACTGAAACTTATAATTATTCCTACTTCATTAGGAAGAAAACAGTAACAGAAGCGCTAAGGGCTGGTGAACTTGCTTTTAATTCATACCTAAGGGCATACTGGAAAACTGTACATCACTTACTGCTTTGGTTGGTTTCTCTTTCCATACAGACAGTTCTTTAGATAAAAGTTCTTCTGGTTTCATCCTCACAAGTTTTGACAGAGAGATTTCCCCATGAAGAACACGATGAAAAAGTCCCTAAAAACAAAACACACTGTTGCTATGCTGAAGAGAGCAGTTAGATAACAAAAAAGATACGTGGTGTTGAACTGTCAAAACGTTTGGATTTATTAATTCCCTATTAAAAATACTAATGAATTATAAGCAAAGCGGGAAAGGTGCAGCAACCAGAAAACAAGGATGAAATAAACATCAAGTACAAATTTTCCTAATTATCACTTAAAAAGTCAATTTAACTGAACAGTCATTTCAGTAGTTGAATGGCAACTTCTGTTTTACGCCTATTGCACAAATTAGGGAAAAAAAACCCACAAAGTTTAAAGTGTTCTCCAGTCAATATTTCCATCTACAAAAGGTGTTTTTTTTTCCCCTTTTAAAAGAGAAACGATCACATACAGAAGTAGTATCTGATACATACTACAGAATGTCACCAGAGGAAGAATGAAGTCTATATTTAAGACTGCCATTCAGTGAATATTCCATTCCAAAGGCCCAGGCTTCATAAATACAGATGATCCGACTGAAGTTCAATTCCTGCTAGATTATTTTTTTTAAAGATTTGGAAGGATTTGAAATAATCTTGTAAGCCTCTATCTCGAAAGTCCTTTTTTTTTTTTAGGATAGATCTTAACATATTAGAAAAATAACATATTTCAGTACATTTACTGCGAGAGGAAGTTCCAAACCTGATTTTTTGGGTCCTTGAGATTGAACATGATGCTACGGTATTTACTCTTGTATCGGTTGTCCGTAACTTGAAACAAATTAAACATCTCCTTCTCAATATTGAGCGCTACTTTCCCTACTTCACTCTCTGTCATGACCAGATCATCGCTATCGTTGACTCTGTTAAAAACAAGAAGGTGTCCGTGCATTTATGTTAGGCGTGAATCTTCAGGTACCATTTGTTAACAAATAACCTTTCAGAGGAAGGAGCTAACCTCAGCTCCAGCAGGGACTCAAGTCTCTTTTAAAAGACATCTCAAAACCAAAGTCTATCTCGGGACCTCATGCTGTGAAGCACAGCAATGTTTTGCCTCTGTCTACAGAAGACGTGAAAGACAGCCTGAATGAGCTGAGATCAGCCTCTGCGACTGCTCCTGGCACCAAAACGGGGCTTTCCGTCACGAGCTACAGAGGAAGCCTAAGCTCTTGAGTTTTAAGCTCAGACTTCCCACTGTGAACAACATTTCTAATTCAGGGACGCTACCAGACTGCAGTGGTGTAAGTCCTGACAGCTGACCACAGCTTTAACAGCACGTGTGGGACAATTTCAGCATTCTTTTTCTAGTTTTATTTATACATGTAAGTGCTACACTTACTAACTTTTCACTGTGACACTCCCAATGCTATTTTTGTACCACCTCTACATCTGCAAACACCGCCATCACCAGGTTTTGACTTCAGATCACCTGCACCTCAAAGGCTTCCGTGCTGCAATTTAATTCTTCAGATGCCACTGTCTCAGCAGAACTGGGATAGCGGCTTCGTGGGGATTTTTTTAAAAAGCTTTTTCACATTCACACTCATTTTAGATCCCGATTTTTTATTTTTAATAAACCTGAAACAATAAATGTATTTTCACCAATTTCTAGCGTAAGGTAAATCCCTCAGTTTTGCTTATCGAGCAATAAAACTGCAGGCTAAATGTTTACTTCCAGGTATAGCTTCCTGTACAAAATAAGTGCTCTGAATTCCCACCTCTTCCATAAAATTTCTTTTAGGGACCGCCGAATATTTTGTCGAATCTGAGAGTTGGGCTGTGACTGGATGGGAACAGCCGATACTTTCGCTTGACTACTTCCAGATGCAGTAGGAACGGAAGATGGAGCAGGCCTTTTGAGTCCTGCACCCAAACTGGAAGATGCGACTGGTTTTTTGGGAAGTGATGAGCCAGGAGGAGGAGCTGAAGGCTTTGAAGGAACACTGTCTGATGAAGGCCACGGCTTCTTGAGAATCACGCCTTTGAAACTCCCAGTAGAAGACTTCAGTGGCTGTTTAGCTAGTGACAAGCTAGAGAAGGTTGGGGCCTTCTTGGGAAGAAGATTTTTAGTGAGGGAAGACGTCTGTTTCTCTGCCACAGATGTTGAAGCAACAGCTCTCTTAGATGCGACTGTGTGCTCTGCTGCTTTGTCTTCCTTCTTTTTCTCTCCCTTTTGAGCTGTCAAAACAAACAAGAACAACACAACACTAAATACTTACTTACGTTTATAACTTGCCATTTACAAAGACCATTTATCGATCTAAAAAGAAGTCTGCGAAATGACACCTCTGGAGAATAACCACCAGGGATACGAATTTTGGGGGAAGAAATTTCCCTTGAATGCAGAAGAATATATCTTGGCAGACCGAAGAGATTAACAGTTCCACTTCAGCTGTACGGACTGAAAATCACACACTGCAAAAAAACTGAAAAAGGCACCACCTTCAAAGATTCCTGAGATGGATTTCATGATCAAGCTTCAAAAAAAAAAACAAACCCACACTTACACAAAGTCAATACAATCCGTATCTTATATTTAGATGGAAAGATTCTCATAGTAACTTGCAGAACTTTTTTATTGCGGAAGTTGACTTGCATAGATTCCACCAGTTTGTGACTGAATTAATACCCTTGAAGCTTAAGAAATCCATTCTCCAGACATTTTAAGGAGCAAGAGAAGAGAGCCAAGTTACATAACATGGAAGTTGCTTAAAGTTTTAACTACATTCTCCATCTACTTGGTCACTACCACAACTATAAACTATGATTAGATCTTCCTGTTTGGTTTCCAGACAAACTCTAGATTTACAGAATTAAACATGAAAATCATTTCTCAGGCTGCAGCCATCTAAATCCCTTCATTTCATTCACAATACCCAAAATTGCTGTTTAAACTTATTATTTTTTCTACCATTACTAAATAGATGGATAGACATAATCTCAGGTTTATGTTAGTCTTGTGTGGGACACAAAGCCAACCATTCCTTCAGTTGCTTTTTCATCCATCCACCTTCTGGCATCAACAGGAACAATCCGGAATAACAAAATAAGCCAAAAACAACCCCTTGTACAGCAAACAATATTTGTTCCACCTCAGCTTACCAGAAATATCATTTAGAAAGATTATGGTTACAGTGGGCCAGCACTAACACACATATCACAACAGTTCAATCAACGATGGGCTCTGAGTGAACCTACCTACTGAAATACAATACTTCCCATTAGAAGAACCAAACTTACTCCCCCAAAAGTCTTTTTTTCCCCCTCTCACAAACCTACAATTAACACGTTAATTTTTTATCTGATGCTTTCAACTAGTAAGGGTTTTTCAATGGAAGAATTGGCCCTGAATCTCTAGATGCAAAAAAGCTGTATGCTTTCTGCAAAGGATTCAGAAACTTTAGGTAACGTCACCAAAGACCAAATAAGGTCCCTCTTCACCTTCCTCATCTGCTACGAGAGCAGAAATTATCAGGGTCTGATGCATCCACCTTTCACGTGTTCTGAAATAGACTCGTAATGAACAAAGGTGGAAGCACAGCTGTAAGGCCTGATCCAAGAAACCTCATAACAGCATAAATTTTGAATGGAAATACAGCCACAAAAGGGGAAGGCTTGGATTGCTAAAGAAACATAATGCAAATTCTCCCTTTGTGAATGAAACCCTGGATGAAACCGCCCGCCTCCTGACTGTTCTCTATAGCTCAGTTCTAATTGACCCTGAACACTTGTACACTCCTCCAGCAGAAAGAATGCTTCTAACAGCTTTGTTACATCGGCTCTTATCATCGCAGTTTCAAAACAAATACAGAAACTGGAGGTTCATGTCAACTAAAAATAAATGCCTGAACCTCCGTTAGGCAAAGTATAGAAGTGCGTCTAAACTGGAACACAAAGCAAAGAAGCTGGAGGACCCAGAAGCATTATTTATCCTGTTTTCTTTTTAGTGTGCTTTTGTTTGTTTTGGAGAAGTGCATTATTTCAGTTTTTCAGAGTGAAATTTATCTGAGGTGTAAAATGAAACAGCTGCCAAAATACATGGAAATCTTCCAAAGAATGTGCAGATCTTCCTCTAGATTGTTATTCTCGTGCTATTCCCTAAGTCTGTCTCACTCACTGTCAGACTGACCACAGAGCTGGGGAGAGCCTCAGCAGGACCCACGCTGACTTTTCTGATGTTCCCCCCACAAAGCCTACCCCACCAGCCCCGCATTATTTGTCAGAAGGTCTTCAGCCATCCCAAGAGGGATTAGAAACTATTGCTGATGGGTTTGGTTTGATCAAATGAGGCATCCGGAGCTAAAAGAGGTAAAAAGTCAATATTAATGATATTGAAAAAAGAGAAGATGAATATCCAGAATGTGTGTATGATAAATCTGCAGGAATTTCTCTGTTTCCCAGCTTATTGCATCTTCTGCATGGACTTGCATCTCTTCAGCCAAGTGGGACAGCAGCACCTTTCTGTGGTACATTACAGAAGGCAGGACGGCACAGCTCAGGCTTCAAAATGACCACAGTACAATCCAGTCCTCAGTGCTAAGAGCTTTAGTTGTGCACAGCATAATTACAAACCATTAAATACTGAAATTATATTTAACACCCTATTAAATAGTCATTTGTTCAGATGGGTTAACAAGAAGCACGCTGATAAAGCTAACTACGGCACAGCCAAGATGTTGTGTTAATCTGATGTTGTATATGTTAAAAAAAAAAAATACATCCATACTCCAAACCTCCCTTATGTGCCAAATAACCGTGCCATGGGTAAGAATCCATACATGTAAAATAAATAAGTGGTACCAGTGCAAAGGTAGATTGAAGTTCCCCAGGACAGCAGAAACAGATGCACTGAAAAGGCTTCCAGCACATATGCTGTTTTAGCCAACAGAGAACGTGCAGATATTTCGGCTTCATGAAAGTCTAATAGTTTCACAAGCCAAAATATTACCTTATACCAACTAACACTGTCCACCCTAACAGTACTTGACGGTACTGATACTGTGGACACCTCACTGTATTTGAAGGTTATTAAAATGATGTGTGCATTGACAACAAACCATGGGTACTTAAATCCTGTATATGCTAATAACCTGCAATGGCAGCAGATGAAACTTATCTTCAAAGAAACTCATATCCCACATTGACTTTGAGAAAGCAAGTTTGACCTATGCAGGTTTGGTTCCACTTGCACAGTCCAGCCGCACCAACTCCCTCTGCCCTTGGACAGGTCTTGCAGTCCATGCCCAGGAGTCGCAGCCGAACGCAGGGAGGGAGCAGGACTGCCTCTTCTGCCAGCAGCTCACTGCCCTACTGGCTTAGTCGCAACATCAGCACAGCCCCAAGACTTGTGCTATGGCAAGAGCATGTTTGGGAAACGTGTACAGAAATGCGTACTCTTCCTGGCGAGCACTATGTTAACACTTGTGGAATTTAATTTCTGAACAGATGTCACCGTTGCTCAGCACACTGATGGAACCATAACAACGGGGTATTTGCTCAGACCGCGAGTTTCAAATCGCTTCGCCTTGCAGATCGCAAACAGCTTGAAGACACAGCCAGTGTCTACACACACGGGCTGCTGTGCTTTGTGATGTTTTCAGTCCTTTTTTTAATCAGCAGCTCCAGCATACCTACAATAAATGCTCTTAAACCAATTTTAAAATAAAGACTACTATAGAACATCAGCTTATCCAGCCTGAATAAGGTTTTACCAGACAAAAGATCAGTGCCAGAAGGAAGCATCTGGTGACTCTTCCATCCAACACTTCTGAATCCCTGGGCTTGAGGTTAAAGATACTTGAAACAAAACAACCCCCTTCCTCCCCCAGCAAATTCCCAAGTTACCCATTCTGTCTTGTGAACCACTTAAACAGCAACAGGATCCTTACTGACCGAAAAGAGGCACGGGCTAAAAAAGACTGAAGTACAGATGGAGCTAATGAGTCGGCTCATTGCTGGCGAGACCCAATGAGCACAAAGCTAGAAAGGTGTTTTGTTTCTTTTTGTTGTTTTTAAGGCTTATGAAACAACATTTCTGTTATCTTAACTACAGACATTACTATAATCTCTCCCACTAGATGTCATCAGATACAGAACACCTCCCCTAAGGAAATTCCTGGTAAAGCTAAGCCAAATATTGCAACACGCAGCTAAGAATGAAACTCCTTTAACATTTAACAGTTATGCACCGCTTATCTGCTGCGTTACAGATGAGCCTGCTGAAAGTCAGACGTTCAAGTATGCTTCACTTCTAAGGTTCAGCACTGATGTTTCAGAGTCGTAACACGGGTTAGGTCCAATTCAAGAATGATTTCCACAGTGGAGCACCGATAATTTTCCGTGAAGGATTTGCAGGATGCATTTGTGCTGTAATCCCTCACCTGCACGGGGAAGTTGTGTTTGCACCACCACCAAGAAAGCTACCCACAGGAAACCCTGTTCTTCCCCCAGTCTCTTCAGAATTCTTCTGCAGAGATAGAGCTCAAGCCTATTTAAGTTTCTCTTCTCCTCCCATTCTTCGGAGCAGCATCTTTAGAAAGCCACTTAAAGATACCCACCACCCCCTCACAGCTTCTATTTAAATTATCTCATTTGTGACAGATCATTTTGCCGGAGACATCTACTTGCTCCAGCATTAAAACATCTGGAGAAGTGTGCTGTATTTTAACATTAACTGGATCACAGCTCTTTAGATTGACAAATTTCTCGCTCAAGTTGCAAGCTATGCTTTAGATGAACCACAGGCGATTGAAAAGTGTTTTGCAATGAGTTTGTAAGGCTTAGATTTACAACAAAACCTCACAACAACAAAGCATCACAACTAGCAGTCCAGAACACTGCTGAAGTTCTGGTTTGTGAAGAGCATCTTGCAGTCATGGAAGTTATTTGCTACAGAACTGAAAACCTCGGCTCAAGATTGCTCGCTTATGCACAGAACTGCTGCCTCTACCATCTAACACTAATATTAGATGTGCTCTCCCTCCTCCCCTGCCTACACTCATGCTTTGGGTTCTTTCCCCTCCTCCATGATAGAGCTCCCTCAAAAAAAGCATAGGGAGGATGGGATGCGGGGTGCACCTCCTTCAGCTTGCTCAGAACTTTTTACTGTCACAACACATTGACAAGTGAGCAGGACTTCACTAACCCAACACTGCCTTGCAGATCAGTGAGCCGTTATACGCCCAGAGCACAGAGACTGCTGGAGCATGCATGGATTTGATGGATACCCTTAATTCTCTGCGCCCACCAAAATAAAGGATTTTAGAAAAAGTGCACAGCTACTTGAGATCCACCTTTTGAAGTGGATTGGTTATTAAACCCGAAAGGATTTGGCATCCTTTCCAGAAAAAAATTACAGCAAATTCACAATATTTGTGTAGTTTTGCGGTTCATGAAGCAAGAATATCTACCAGAATGTATTCTCTGAAAACCTGTGTAAAGATTACCCTGAGCCAAGTAATTACACATTATCTCTAAGGACTGGAAACAGCACCTGCCTTAACCACAGCTTAAACATCTGATAGAAATTCAGTTGTCAAAAGTAGTACTGAAGAATTAAAAACAAACACACACCAGCATTGGCCTATGAAACAGTGAAGCTGCATGTGGTCGTGCTGCTGCTTGTTCAGAGGAAGGCAGCAGCTACACCATCGGTTTTTGTCCTGTCACTCCTGTACTGCAGCTGTCCAGTCTGTATGCGGCTCAGCAATTAAGCATCTCATCCCTATTTATCAATATTGAAGAGTTCAGGAACAGCACGTTTACCTTCCTAAAATGCTGAAATGGAAGATGGGAAAAAACCTTCCCAGCCAAATTTGGAACTACTGTTTTCCCAGCAGCTTCTCTTCGTCATTCAGCCCATGTCTTGCTGAAACTTGTCTCATGCAGCTGTGGTATGACTGGCCCCTTCCTGAAGGACTAGGGACAGAGATAACCTCAGCAGAGCAGAATGTCAGCTCTGCACTCCAATGCAGTGGCTGTTACAGAGCTTTAACCCGTGAGCTTAGGTGAGATCTTTTGATGCATTATCTGACTAGAAATTGAACAAGATACATGGGTGAGCTGGTGCTTCAGATGTCAGTTATAAAGCACTCTACAATGGGAAGTTACTTACCAGTCAAGAAGCGCTCCTCACGTGCAGCCTTTGCAGTCACACTGCTGGGATGCATGCCTGACATCTGAGCCTCAGAAACTTGTCGGAGTCAATCCTGTTAGGTGCCACTGAAGCACCCTCTTGTGGCACTGAGCACTCAATGCCCAAGGCTGTGAAGGTGAGGTGTAGCTTGTAACAGCTTCTATTGCACGGCTGTGCAACAGCTGCCCTCCTGAAGTTTGGGGCTTTCTCAGGTTGGCTTTTTTTTTTTTTTTGGCCTTGTCATTTCTCTCAGACAGCTTAGCATTAGTTTCAAGTCATTCAGAAGAGCTGCACTATTCTTAAGCAGGTTTGGGTGTTAGTTTCCACTGTTAACTACCTGTGAAACAACGTGGAAAACTCTGTCCATTTTCACTTTTAAGATCGAATCAAACCTGATTACCAAAATCTAGCATTTAAGCGGTGCCTTTGTTCAGAAGCATTTATCTGTTCTGATCCACGCAAGCAGATCATAACGAAGCTGGTTCTCTGTGTCAAGCCTCCACATTCAGGCACACAAAGTGAATCTGCCATTAAAATTGACTAATTTATGAAACCGAGAGGCTTTTTTGTAGTGGTGATCTGTTTGCACTGAAGCCAGCCCTGTAGCTATCTTCATGCAAATCTGTAACTTACATGTGCAGTGCTTTGTTTTAATCTAGATGACATTACGATTTATACTAGACAACTTCTTCAGAACTATGTCAGCTCCTGAGAGAAAGAGAGGCACCGTCCACTGCTAAAAACAACAGATCTCCTTGTTTTCAAGAACCTTTTCTGGATCAGCACCATCACTCGTTGTAGGGACTGGCCATCTTCAGGTTCCAAGTTCAGTACAGAGATCAGCACAGCAAACCATCAGCACCAGTATCAGCAGCAATACTCAACTTCAAGTGCAAGGTGGTGGTCTCAATAAAACCCTTTTATTTGGGGACTATCAGAGGAAGATCTTTTTCACCAGCTCTCCAGACAATTGAGTTAACTTCAGAGAACTAAAGCAACATTAGTAAAAGAACGCAAACAGCAATAGAGGGTGGTGAGGTTTTTTAATCAAACTTGCATCACTTTCAGTTTTGGTGACAAGAGGTAAACCACCCTGATAGTCATAGTGCATCTGTAAGTTGTACCATGTGTCTCCCCCATCCCAACCCTTCCCTCCTGTGACAGCTCCTCACACTGAAACCAAGCACCCATTATGGTAATTCTGCTGCATTCTGTCATCCAAGTGCCACAGGGATGCTGGGTGCTTGAAAGGCACAACAGAAAATATGCTAGCAGCAGGGACCAGCCTTCCTAACATCAGACACATGGCAAAAATCTTCAAGTGGCTGACAACCACAGGACAGATGTGACATACCTGGTAGAGCAGAGAAGGGGAGCTCCAGGAGTTCACAGGCAGGAGATGATAATTGCTCCCCAAGGATACCACTGCTCCTTTTAACAGGCTGAGTCCCAGGGGATGCTGGCTTCAGCAGCCAATACTGGTCTGCCTCACTCCAGAGCCAGGGTTCAGATTGCCCAGCAGCCCCTGTGCCAGCACAGCCCCCACCACGCTCATGATGCAAGTTTGGCACTGGAGCTGTGCTACACCAGACACTTCTGCACTATAATCCTTCCAAAGCCAACTCCAACATGAATTTATCAGCAGTTCTGGCAGATTCATTGTTAAGTATTCAGATCATTATTTGATCCCTCAGCAGCCTTTCCAAAAACTCTTCTAGTTACAAAGGGTTAAGCCTAGACCACGTATACAGCAACAACATCCTAGGAAACTGCTAGTAACAGAAAAGTAGGAGCTCTTCTTATTCCTCTGGTACTGTTCAATAATTAATGCCTCACAGAACAGGCCTGTTTTGCAGAATAAACGTAGCATAAAGCAAAGACACCTTAGCTTTCAAGGTCTTAACTGAGGTATCTGAAGTAGTTCAGTTGTTAACAGTATGGAACTTGGCCCAGGGTACTGTATAATCTCATAAGGGAACACTCACACCAAAATAAAAGCATCAAGTTTAACAATAGTGCAGTCCTTGCAGTCCAACATACTTACGACTTAAGTAAAATCCTTTCCTATCATTTAAGCTGAACCATACTAGTGTATCTACATACTCGACTGCAGAGTCACAACATAAGCAGGTACAAACCTGCCTGCATAGGCAGCAGTCTGTGCAGAAATGGCCTTGTTTTTTCTTTCTACAGTGATACTTACATACTCCAACATTAATTCTGCCACCTAAGTGATAACTACTCTGGTCTTGAGTATAAAGATTAAGGGGAGGAAATGTATCATAAATGGCACGTTTCCTGCCTTGACACAGCATTACAAAAATCACATTTTCATTATATGATTATCGGATCCTAGTATTACTGTATTGCCCTGTCAGTCTCCATGTTTTGCTGGAGGTGTATAGGAACAAGGCAGTCCAGGTGTCCTTTGAATGTGGGATTGTAAGTAATACAAGCAAGCACCGTTCAGACTGTGATTAGTTCTTAGAAGCAGAGAAGATGAACTGCACAAAAAAACGAAGAGAACTGAGAGGGGATAACAAAAGCAAAGTGTTTTTTTCTGTTGTTTGCTTTTTTTTTTTTTTTTAAATCACCAGAGCTGGTGCTTGGAAAACCTTGCTACCTCTCTCCCAGAAGGGGGCAGCATTCGTTTGTTTCTCCCTAAATCACTGCTGTAAAACAGGACAGGTGTACCAGTTAGTGTACTTTGATCTTCTTAATGGAAGATCTCCCCAGAGAGTCCCACTCATTAACAGCTCTATGGAATATGAGTACTGGTAGCATTTAGTGCCGGGTAAAACCACAACAAATATTCTTGAAGATGCAACAGCAGCTTCTTATGAAGATGATGATAGATTACACCAGTCCAATCAAAAAGCAGGACAATCTTTCTCCAAACATACAATTTACCTGGTGTTTTAGTAGTGCCACGGTGTCCACGTATTAGCACAGCTTACCTTAATAACAGCAATGTGAAGTTCTTCACCGCATTTGATATGACAGCTTGTCATCACATGGACTAGGTTGTTTTCATTACTGAAGTCTGGTACAAACACAGTTTTTTTGCACTAATTTTAACAGTTTAGTTAAGGGAGTCCTGTTTTCTACTGGAATTGGTTCAATCTGTGTAAATTCTGTGTTGCAAAGTTTAAGAGCAATCCCAATAAAAAAAAGAGCCCTTGTCTCAAGATCTGTATTCCTGTCTCCAAGGAAAATAGAACTACAGTAGAAAGAGCATTTTAAGTACTGTGGTTATATCAACACTGGCAATTACACTGAGATAGAGGGTGTGATACGAATCTGCATGCAAAATAGGCCCTTGTAGGTTCATTTAGGTCTCTCCAAATTATCAGCTATATTTACAACGCTAGCTTCTGATTAAAAAGCGAGTTTCTTTAGAAGAAAGTCAAAACGTAATTTTATAGAAATATGTATTTTAAAACTTCATTATAGAAAAAGGCACGGGGCATTTTATCAATCAATAGTATAAAAATATGCAAGGAAAAATTATAACCCTTTAAATTTTCCATTTGGGTAAACAAAATGAAAATGCATTTAGTAACTGCTATAGCAGAATGGAGCAACGTAAGGTACACAGTGCTCCCTTGTGTTCAAAAATTAGACTTAGAAAATTTATGAACTTAACAGTTACTTTCATATATAATGTAAGGGTTTAATAACTATGTTTAGAAATAAACATAAAAGTTGGCTGAAGTGTGGTTAAGAAAGCTGAGAGCGCTGAACTTCTGAACTCATTAACTTTCAAGTGGGAAAATACTAAATACTAAGTCATGTGTTTTATAAATGTGCAATGTAAGATTTCATTTGAAGTTCCATCACTGCATCACAAAACTATTTAGTTTGAGTAAAAGAAAATTAGCAAGACGACCTGTTTAGGCTACAAAGCAGTATTTACTTACCTTCGTGTGTTACAAGGATGCTATTCAAAACCTGCAAAAATACGCAATATTTCTGCCTAATACCCACTTAAGATGTGTTCTTGTGTGTGTGGATAATGTGTGAAGCATGGACATATAAATAGAAAGGTAAAAAAAAAAAGTACTTCCTCCCCCCAAACTTAAAAGAATGGCCCTTAAATTATTTCATGTAAGGGAGAAAAGCAGTAGGAAGAGCTTGAATATACTTGACAGTTAAAAGCTGTTTGCAGAAGTGTAAAAGTGCTGATGGATACCACGTCGAAGACTTCATTTTCGTCACTAACAGTGAAAATGTAAGACCTGAGAGACAGGTGAGAAATCTAAATCATCAAAATACAATTCAAAGCAGTACAGTCAGTTGCTGATTCAAGCTGCAGACTGCGCGACCTTTTTGTTAAAACTTTAGAAATGTTGCAATACTTACCTTTTCTATATTACAAACAGGTATTGTCTTTATGGGAAAAATTTAAAGCTTCATCATGAAGTTTGCATTCACAAATCAGCTCTTAATCATACAACTGTCCCACAATACAAATGAAACTTCTGCTAGTGTCTCCATTTATCTCTGCGTGTGAATCTTTGAAGGTGGAGAAAAGCTTTGTGCCATGTTAAACAAACAACCCTAACCCTGAACTCCCTAGTCTTGCAGAGCCAAGAATGGATGGGTATTCAAAGAAAACGTGGTTATTCATGAATATCCCTATGCGATACATACATTTGAACAACAGTGAAGATGATATGGCAGCAGTCTTTTCAGGCTTTACAGCATTGTAATTATGATCGCTTGCCCATGATGGTGTGGTGTTTTCAGCTGTTGGCTCTCTAGCAATAGGTTGAGTATTTGCCTCAGTCTTGGCAGCTGACAAAACTGTCTTCACATTCGTTTCTTTTTTCTCAGGAAATTGTCTCTTCTGGTTTGAAAGAGGCTTAGCGCCTGCCTGTAATGGTTGAAAGAAGCTTCATTACTAATCCTCATCAAGTATATTGTATTTCACAAACAAGCAGTGCTATAGTTACACATAGGTAAGCAAACATATCACACAGTGAGCTCCCGCAAATACAACTGACATTACACAATCTCAAATCCAAAGTAAAGCACAATACACTGCAACTTAGAAGCAGGGAACGATTAATAAAAACCTCGTAACTGTGCTTTCTCTCCTTTGTTTTAAAAACTATTTGCCGCTCCGTAGCTGCCCAAAAGCAAAGAGGCTTTAATTTCACTGTTTTGCTTCCCAAATCACACGTATAATACAGCAGCACGTTAATTCACAGTTTATAGTAATTCCAAATTATTGCCCCATCCAGTAATTTGGAATTAAACAAAAAAAAAAAAAAACCTTGCAATTAATTTTAGAATAAAACGGTATACTACTTTTTTTTAAATTAAATTATATAAAAGGTGTCCCTGTCTGGAAAGTCCCTTCCAGAAACTCTTCCCACCTATTAAAATAAGTTTCAGGAGAGCAACTTCTAAGAACAAAAGGAATAGAAAGCAAGATAGGAAACAAAAAAGAAGGATGTTTCTCTTTAATGCACAACTTAGCAATTTTGTTTGTCTCAAAAAGGAGAGCACAGAAACTGTTCTTAAACACAGCTGTTTCAGACCACAAATATAAACTTACCTGGAGATGAGATTTTGTCACACCAGGTTTTTCAGATTTTGGTTTGGTCTTCTCTTTAGGTTTTGGTTTTGTATCTTTGCCTGTACTCAGAAACTTCATGGTGGCTGCAGCATGTTTGAGAATGCAGTCATTGCTACAATAGACAGAATCAGGCTGAGCCACATTGAAACAGCCAGGACCAATGCACTTTGACACACCAGGAGCATCAACTACCTGAGGATCGAAGTAGAACAAGTTCAAAGTTCAAAAATGAATCATCAGAAACACACCTTTACAACATGAAGAATTTACAAAAGTTCAGACTACAGCTATGACAGCGACCTGAGCAATTACCTACGTAAGAATAGTTTTCATCCTTGAGATGCCACTGACAACCCATACAAATCAAAAGGATTTAGTTTTTGCAACAGTATTTTTAGAATGCATTGTACTGGTTGTCCTGCTAGCAGTGAACTAATGGACGCTGATTTTCAGATCCCACAAACAGAAATGCTTTTGCTCTGATCCTCCACATAATGTGAGGAACTTCCTTAACAGTACGGAGCTGGTTTCCCAAGATAAAGATTTCTAAAATCACATATTGCTTGTATACCACTACCAGCACCTGTCTTCAACCAGCCACATGCAAACAAAGGCACTCAACTACTGCAGCATACAGGTAATTCTTGCTCAAGAGGCTTACCAATTGTAATATTACAAGTCTTCATCTGGCATAATAACAGCCATTCTCCTACACAATTTTGTCATACTTCTTACGTATTTAAAAGTTCACATATGAAATCTGCATTTTCTTTACACTACTCTCAATGTCACTCCCTCTTCAATGTTAAGATTTAAAATATAGCACATCCTTCAAAAACACAGTACATGAGGTCAGTATCATTTGTCCCATCTTCTAGATTATTCATTAAAATGTTATACAACTGCAATTATACAACTGACCTCATACTTGAAACTGCTGTGGATGAGGACAGTCTCTCCTCCTCTTCCATAAACTGCTATTTCTAACTATTAAACTAACAGCTTCTAATCAATATTTCCACTAGAACAAATAACCTTTACATGCTTAACATCTTTTTTTCCCCCCAAAGTCAAGGACTAGTTAGTTGCTGTGGTCTGATGAAAGCTGAGTTTGGGATTCTTCCCATAAAAACTGACATTATGATTTCTACTCTTTATCACGCATACACTTAACTGAAAAGTTCAAGAAAGAACGATGAAATTTCCCTAGGGAGCACCTCAAACTTCAGGTAACAGCCATCATTAACTATTAAGGACTATTACCCAGATAATGACAATACTTTCCTCACTGATGTTTCTCCTTACAGAATTCCTAGGAGCTTCAATCACAAACTACAATTCTTAAGTAATAGGTACTCATGGACAGCAACAGAAAGGTGTCTTTTGTGAAGTGCTTAGAATGCTGGTGTAAGAACAGAGTAACCATGCCAGTCATAACTAACTGGTTTCAGCCCATCAACGTATGAAATAGCAATGACTTCTTCCCCAAGGATGAGCAGGGAATTCTGCACAGAGAATGGGCTGCTTGCTTCTATACATAGAGATCCTCACTGCGGTATGAGGGACAGCATGAGATAAAACACAAACTGGACAGTCAAGTCTATTATCTCAAAATGTGGAGCCATCTGTCAAACATGAACAGAACAGTTCCATTCTTTTCAAAACGCCAAAAGAATACCTAAAACGTTAGCAGTTCTTCCATACAAGGCAATTATAATGATCTTTTTCTTTCGCTAAAAGAGATGTTCAACCCATTCAGGTAACATGCTACCATATTAATACCAAAAGCAAGTTGGAGCAGTACTTAAAATTAATGCTAATGCAGTCAGAGAAATGTAGACACCAGCAGTCAACCTCTGAACTGTTTCTGTACCAGTACGTATAATCCAACATAGTTGAAGTTGTTTGCAAACATCTGAGTAAACATTTAATATATTTACCTTAGAAGAGTATTAAGCACACACTAAGCTCCCATTGCTTTCATCTATACTTAAGTTCACTGTACTGATATTAACAGTTCTGATATTTAAGTTGCTGAGTATTTTTTTTTTCATAAATACTTTGCAGAAAGATTTTCTGCAACAGGAAGATTCCTCCTAAGAGCAGCGTATAATCCAAGTCGTTAGACTTGCTGCAGGTATGACACCAAAATTCAAAGACTATCACAAATTCAGACAAATCTGAACAGCTGTAGCCTTTTCATAATGAATACACTAAACGTGGTCTTCAAGGCATAATAAGAAAAAGAAAACATTGGCATTACTATGGTAGCTTCAGCCATACAAAGATGATCAATGCAGCACAAAGTTTTAAATCTTCATGCCTTGAGCTGAAGCAGCTTCTTTGGCTCTATTTTGATTTGAGCATGGAACCTGCTACTACAAAATTCAAGCTTATTTTATATTTCATACCAGAATTCACAATAAATTTAAATGCACATCCTTATATTACTCTTTCAAAAAGCAATATAAAACCATTTTCTATATACTAGTAACTTAAAAAAGCACCATGACAGTAAACACCAGAACTTCAACTAGAAGTACAGATTTAAGTGTAACAGCTGGTACCAACTCCAATACAGACACTTGCCAACATTAAGTACAAACTTCCATTATCATTACTAAAAATGTAAAAAAAAAAAAACAACAACAAACTGAGATGTTAAAACTAGAATAAAATGGTCCAGAATTTTGATCTTTATTTGATTTCCAGAATAGAATTTGAAAAAGTTAAATAATACAGACTACACTGTGTGGTATTTCCTTACACATAAATAGAAGTTTTAAATCACCTCTTCTAAAAACGTTTTAGTTATCTCCTTCACTGATATCACTATGGATAAACTGCTGCTGAACAGTAACATTTAGAGAGTTGGTCAGATTTATATTTATCTTTAATAAGCAAAATTGGATTTACTGCTATACAAGTAAGCTATTGCCTCAATGCACTCCACAAAATATGAAAAATACTGAGAACCCAAAATACTTACAGGTTGAAATATCTTGAGCTTTTTCTTCCCACTTGGATTTGCAGCTTTTTCAATCCTACCCTTGATGCCTTGGTCCTCAACAGACTTGTGTTCAATTGTTCCTATGCTCGTGAATTCTGTACCATCCACATTTACTTGCCCTGCTTTAGCTTCCTGCTGGTCTGTTTCTGAAATAGACTCATCCTGTCCCTGTACAATGGTGCAGTTTGGACAGATATAGTCCTCACCATTCCTTTCCAACAGCCGCCCTCGAGCCTCAGAAATACCCACACAGTCACCATGAAACCATTCCTCACATCTATCACAACAAATCATGAACCTGAAAAAAAAAAGCAACAGTAAAACATAAGACTACAGTCGAAACTTGATTCTTTTTACACAGTAGATATTAATTTTCCTGCTAAGTTATCAGTGTACTGTTCCGCCTAGACGTTCATTTGTTTTCATTAATACATCCCCTTGAATATTTGTTATAAACTCTCCCCAAAACTTCAAATACACCCAGTAGCTGAATTACATATATCCAAAAAGTAAGCCATAGCATCTGGTTTATTTTCTCCATCACAAAAAAAATTCCAGCTACTAGAACTGCATTTTTAACTGAAAGTTTTGCCTACCTGTTGTTATGAGGCTGACGACAAATACAATATAGTGCATTGGGGTCATAAATCTCAGACTCTGGTTTGCTTTTGGGCAACTCTCGAGGTTCCTGATCTGCAATTCCTTTTGCTCCAGCAGCAGGTTTGATCTCCTTTTGAACCTGAAGATCTTCAGTGTTTTCTTCAGACACAACAACCTGACTTGCAATCTCAGTGTTATCTACAATCTCAGGCTCCTGTTTGACAGATAATTCAGTCTTAACTGGTTGATCAGACTGAACAGTATCTGTTTCTGCAGGATCTTGCTCTGAAGTTCTTTTTCTCAAGCGATTCTGTATTTCTTTCAGTGTCAGTTGTGTAGGTTTCTGTTCAACGCGTTTGTTTCTTAGTCGGTTCTGCAGTTCCTTCAGGGTTAACCCATCACTGTCACTGTCAGAAGTATCTTCCTCCTCCTCCTCTTCATCCTCTTCCTCCTCCTCTTCCTCTTTTGTACGTCTGCTTTTAGAGCCTTTCTGATCCTTACTACTCCTAGTGCCAGTCCTGCGAGTTCCAGGCTTTATATCCGAAGCACTCTCAACACTATCTTCTGATGCAGTTTCAGCATCTGTAGCTGGACAGGATGCAGCTTCACTTGAATCTTCCAAAGCAATAGGAGCATTTCTCCTCCCCCTACGCCTTACTGTTGTAAGGAATTCTTCCACTCTTTCTGTTCTCTTTGGTTGTCGCCCACTACGCCTGAGATTTAAGCTTTGTTGCTGCTGTTGTGGCTGCTGTTCACTGGAGTCCATATCAATGTCTCCAGCACCTTCTCTCTTGGCAATTGTAGTCCTTCGAAACCCCCAGGTTTTCCTGAACTCTTTGCTTGTAGGCTTGATAGATTTTTGTTCCTCCTCATTGCTTTGCTCACCTTTTTCATCCAAAGCTGATGCTAAAAACCAAGAGAAAAGTTACTGAATTAGTAGAAGTGAATAATGTTTTCCCTAAACGTTTCTCCCAACAACACAGTATTATTTTCTTTGCACTAACAGATGAACATACCTCCACCTCATTTTATGGCCCTGAAAACTGATGAATATTTCCCTGTGAACTGTCGCAGCAGTGGCAGTTACTTACATCACTATACATTGTACCAAAATAATCCAAATGCTACGGTCTCCTGCGTTATTTAAAAACATACATATATGATGGACAAATCAATTCTGCGCTATTTAAGAAGAAATCTTACCAGGGGAACTGTTTTCCATGTTGTCAGTATTAGATTCAGATTCCATAGACACTGGCTGTAAGCTTACAGCTTGTTCCATAGTATAGACACCACTCTCCCCACCTTGAAACACTAAAGACAAACATAAGGTTCAAAACTTAGATTCAAAAATATATACAGCCTTTACTACTTCTTCAGCAAAGTTTATGTGCTAGATGAAATTATAAGAAACAATACAAAAAAAAAATCTTCAGAAGTATTTTTCAGAGAAAAAAAAATTTGAATGATACTTGAGAAAGGTTGTGCAGTGATTTCATTATTTGCAAGGAGGTTTTTTTTTTTGTCTACATGATCTACCAGAATGTGAGGGAGTGAGGAGGGACAAATACCTCCAAGTTTCCTGCAGCATGCTAAAAGACTGTCCTACTGGAAAAGCTGCAGCAAGTGACAGGAATAAATAAAACAAGTCCGAGACAACATTTATCTAGTTTGAGTAAGTTTTTAAAGTTAGTACTATACCGCAGTGTCAAGTCTTAAACGTTGCATGCCATGCAAACTGCCCTCCTAGAATTCAGCAACTATATTTTGCAGTCACTGCAATTACATTGCCCATGTAAGATTATAACGTGCAGTACTAAATACACCAAAATGAAATGGATAAACAGAAACAGTATTTTCAAAACACCAGGAAGAAAAGCTGACTCTCTCCCAAACATGTTTCTGGAGTAGGTATCTATATTTTCCTGGCACAAGAGTTGCCCAGTTAACCCCAATGGGCGCTTTAAAGAATTCTCACGTAACAGTAGTTACCAAAAGCATCAAAGCTGTATATATTACAGTCAGAAGTTTTCAGAGGCATCCTTTATTAAACTTTGCAATCTGCTTCCAGCACTGCAGTGTACCTTGGTGATAAATGCCTCCATATTTCACATGCAGCACAACAGTAATGCAACTGATCCAGTATCACATATGATCTCACTATGGTGTAATTCTTGTTTTCTATTACTATATTTAATACTGTGTTAAAACTATCACTGCTAGGCAAACAGTAAAGATAGAGACTTTAATTAAATTGCAACGCAAGTCATTCAGTGAAATACTAGAAATTTAGCTACAAAGATAGAAAATTACAGATCAGCTTAAACAGTAACTGATTAATTTGAACATTTCTGTTAGAAAACATAATTTTCAACCCGTAGTATGAAATGCGAAATCCCTTTAAATCCTTAAATCCTGATCCCTTACCAAAAAAAGGTAGTTACTATAGCTTCTTGTTCTGTTTTTAAAGGAAACACTAAAATTAGACCCACATCAGAAAAAGGCTGCCATAAGAAGCAAGAGCAGAACAAGATGAAACAATTAAAATTCACATCTTTGTTTACTTTGGAAAGTGAAGACATGCTAAAAATTACAGGCAGAGGTTATCTAAAAATCGAGATTTAAACTTCAAATAAAATGAAAAGAAATAAGTCTCTTTGAAATGCGCTTTACCTGACACAGCATTAGAGGTTTGAAGAGTTTCTCCTTGTTGAGCTGAATTAAAAGGAGAGCCAGAAGAGGGCAGCAAAGGATCAGAGTCATTCAGCATTATCCTTCCAGCACATGCTGAATTTCCAAATTCAGAAGCACCAGACTGACCCTCTGAGTTGTCAGCAGGAGCAAATACCAACAATTCTTTTTCTGACGACTCCTGAAAAAAAAAAAAGAAAAAATAAATAAGACACCAATGCATTGATGAAGTTTTCTTACCAAATACTTCATCTTGGAATTGCTTTAACTCCATTACAAACCAACTTTTCTTACTTTGCCTTTTTGTCAGCTCTCCATTTTCAGAAAGACAGTGAAACAGGAATGAAAAGTTTAAGTAAAGCAGCACTACCTCCACACTTACCAACAGATGAGACTCCTCAATTCATGGAGTGCCCATCAAGACTCATTTCTAGTATTTAAAAGTACTCTGAGTTAAATTTACTAAGTATATGTTATGCAATGAAAGCACAAACACTATTAAACTGTGTCAGTACACCAAACTTTACCAGCAGGGAAGATTAACCAGTCTGTGAAATTCATCACAGAAGAATTAAGGAGTATTCCCTACCACTGTCCCTTTTGCTGAAGAGGTTTGCAATGCACAGCATTTCAGAAGCTTCAGGGAGCAGAAGGTGACATTAATATTCACACTTTTTATCCCACCAAAAATGACCCCAGAAAGCATTTCAGAAGCAAAGCATTCATTTAAAGTACCAAAACAAGACCAATGTTTAGTCCAAGGGTTTACATTAAAAAAATATGAAACACAAACACTGACTGTTTGCTTCTGAGTTAAGTAGGCTGAAAAATCTCAAGGGAAAAAAAACATAGCTTCCACCACTCTAGAGCAACACTGGAACAGGATCTGGAAAGTAGGACCTGATGAAAGGGATAAAAAAAAAAAAAAGGCACTTTTCAACTGGCCTTTAAAGCCAGTTAAATGCCCTTAAAGGGCCAGACTCTGCATGTTAGGATTCTGCAATTAAACCAAGGGGAGCAGCCAGCCACTCTAGGTGTAGGAGATCACTAATACACTAATAATTGCTTCAAAGCAATACAAACAGATTCTGGTAACCATTTCCTCTTTTTACTTCCTAAACAATTATTATCTCTAGGTGAGCACCAGTGACACGGGAAAAAAAGAACCCATCCCAAAATGTGATTCTGAGTGGACCACTATTATTTCATGAACAGTAAAGTTCATAATCTGCACAACTGTGCGAAAGTAGAATTCTGGGGTCAGGGGAGGGAAAGGAACTATATTATATAGCTACATCCACATCAGCATCTCTTGCCTCTAGAGGCAAGAGACCTACCTTCCCTAGAGGACTCCATACATTGTGTCAACTATCCCCACACAAGATAGAAAAAAAAAACACCTGAAAAAAGACAGGAGAATAACCTAGCTTTAGAGACCCTAATACTGTATCTCATGACATTGAATACCTGCTCTAATTCGTATTTTGCTCCAGAGTCTGAACCAGTGATTACATCCAAGGAGTCTGTCAGTGATGTCTGAAGACAGTCTGAGTTACTCAAAGCGCTTCCTTCCACGCTGCTGCTCTGTAATAACCTTTCAATCTCCCTGTTCAGAATCTCCAACTCATCACACATCACGTAATTTTTAAGTGATAATCCTAAAGGAAGAGGGAAAGTCAGCTAATCACTTCTTGTTCAACTCTAATGTTAAGCTATGAAAACAAACTGTATTTCTTAAACACTTTAAAAGTGCATATAATTTGAATAATCTCTCCAATAGACACTAAAGAATTGTCTACACAGATTACTGCCTTCACATTCTACAGTTACACCTTAGTGTATGAAGGGCTGTTTGAGCAACGCGCTCTTCATAATTTTTGTTTTGAGCCACAGAGCTGATATCACCAACTTGTTCTCCAAGTCGAATCAGCACCTTATCAGGTGACATTCTGGCTCACTGAACACAACGCATTTTGCAGTGTGACAGTCATACCCCAGACAGCAGCAAGGCTGTACAGTCGATAGTTTAACATTTTTTAACAGCATTTTAAATAAAGAAATTCTATGAATAACGTGGGTGAGGCTTTTTGTTTTAAATGAAGACATGATATTATTATTACCTCTATTACATATTATTCAGTTAACTCAGATGAAAAAACTCTTAACAAAACTAAAATCTAATTTCAAGGTGGAAGGCTTAAGAATTTAATATATTTAAATTACCCCCCTATATTTGCTATGACAATGCTTGGTTTTCTATTAAAACACCCTCCTGCCTTTCCCTCCCATCTCCTTTAAGAGGGATACCACCTGCCTTTGGAAAACTTTAGACCATCTTTTAAAAAGATTGGGCAGAACAAAGTGCTAATAATAAATGCTTTCTTTTTTTTGCTTAGGTTAGCAACTTCTGTAGTAAGCAATCCTCATCTTGAAAATACTTAAGCCTTTAAGGCTACCTAGAAATAAAGTTAGACAAGTTATGAATTTCTTTAAAAGGCAATAGCTCTTTCCCTTTTCACAGATGAAGTAAGCCTTGACAACAGAACATCAAGGTTTACCGATTAAAATGGTAACATAACAAAATAGTTCTTCATGAAACAACGGATTCAAATGCTTATACAATTCACAGTTATGGACCACGAAGAAAAAAGTGCAACACTAACACTACCTGGGCTGCTGTTATTCTGCCTTAACCCCACCAACCCCCCCTCGCCCTTGGTTGCACATCACTTACATGTGGTCTACACCACACACACATCCATCCTCACCACAGGAATGTCCACCTGAATTCCTGGTAACTAGACCAGGTTTATGAATCCAGCAGAAAAAAAAAACAACCCCCAAAGAGTGAAAGGATGAAAAATTAGTATCAAAACTAGTGCAAAGACATAGAAGAGAATAAGAGCCCTTTCAAACAGCAACAACAGCTCAGCTGCCACTCTGCAAGAGCTCATCACACCTTAACCAGCTGTACTTCCCCACTGGCCCCCTCAGCCAAGATTTCCTTTTCAAACTCTGATCAATGTATCAAGCTTGCAAACCAGTGTGGGCATTCCAGAGAAACAACAGCAGATTTGTCTAGAAGTAGAGCAAAAAGCTGACACAGTATCTTAAAAATAATATTTGGTCAAGAAAACATTCACACAGGTTTTTCCATACTCTGCTACTTTGCAGGAAAAATGTTCCTATTTCCCCTGAAAAAGTCAGGCACTTGAATTCATCCTGGACCTTCATTTCAGAAGCAACCAAAGTATCCTAAGCATTAAAACAATAAATAACCTTAAAAAAAAAAAAAACACACACACACAGGACTGCCACTAAACATATCATACAAAACCCTAAACTTAGGTAAAGTTTTCAGTTGAAGAAAAAGAGTAAAACCACCACATCCTTACAGCATTATAGCTTTATCTGATAGGAGGCTACAGTTCCAATGCGATCAACTGCTCCCAAGAAGTGAGGAGAATAGCAGGAAGCCAGCACACATTCAGCATCCTTCTAGACACAGCCCTGTATCGTTCAGTCTACAAGTCATCATCAACTGATTTAACAGGAGGCAGAAAAGAAATTCCCAAATTCCAAATCCTGCCCCTGTGACAGCAGCTGTTCACACATTACAAAATAAAGAAAAGAAGGAAAGTCTCTAATCTCCTCTTTTCTGTAAATCTACTATCATTCTCACATTCAGACAAAACCCCAAAAGCACACTACTGTGTGCTGCCATTTTTGTAACCAAACAGTTCACACACATCACACAAGAACGGGAGAGGTCAGCTACAACACATTCCCTATGGCTGAGAGATGGTAACTGCAGGACAGGCAACCTGAAGATACCTGCAATTGCAGAAGACTAATTTAATTAAGCTGCTCTAGATGCCTCAATATAACTATCATCTTCACCCTGAAAATGGAAGAACAAACTTCTCAAAGAACAGCTACATTTCCCCATCCTCCTCGTTTCTGCTTTTTAGACAAAGGTTCATTTAACAAACTACTTTAATTATCTCCAATTCAGAGGTAATAAGCATTCAGTGTGTCCACAGACTGCATAAAGGCCTTGTCTTTTTCAGAACTTATTTTAATTGCATGATGAATTTCCTGTCTCAATTAACTGGGAAGATCTCACTTGAAAAAAAAATACTGAAAGATGACTTAGTAATATTACCTTTAACATGAATTAAGAGCAAACGAGAGCTTCTCCTTCATCTGAGGACTTGGGTACAAACAAAAAGCAAAGGTAAAATTCAGGGTAAATTCTCCAATTTCAGCTTACCAGCTATCTACTTCCTGAGGAATTCATTTATTTATTAAGAATAATGTTCTTTATCTTCTCATTAGCGCTAGTCCCTATTAATGGCTTCACTTAGTGAAATATCCTGCACCTTACTGCATGTTCTTACATGAGAGCTACTCTTTTATGCTCAGACAATATGCTGTAATCTGTACAAGTTCCCAAACCTACTAATTTAAAGGCTATACAAATACCCTGCATAAGTGTTTCAGTCCAAACAATGACATCCAGATTAATTCTCATCTCTTTATGCGCCTTTACACCTCCATACAAAAATGTATTTGATTTTGTAATGTCTCACATATAACACACCCCCACACAAACACAGAAAGCAAGGTGAACTGCAGACTCAAACACATTACAGACTTCAGCACCTGCAGGACTTGATTCATTGAGCCCTGGTACTTAACAATGGGGGCTTACTTCTGCTCTAACAGGAAGACACAGGCTTCAGCTGCTTTGCTAAGTCCACTAAAACACCAGTTCATGCTTCAGACACATTATCAGTACTCAATGTTAGGACCCAAAGACAGGTCAGAGATCTGCAATAACCACAAGGATCAACAGAAGGTTCAGCAACTTTCCAAAAGCTACAGTTAATAGCAATACAGAAAGGTACCTGCATCCACAAAGAAATTTCAAGTATAATAAAAGTCCTACTTTTACTAAAAGCTATTATAAGCAAGTACCATTAATCAGTGACCAATTTTAACTCCACACACAGACAAAAGAAGTCTGGGCCATGATTTAAGTTATTAGCTTCAACTAGAAGACTTCAAAAAATTTTAAAGTGAATGCGTTAATTACCACATCGTATCATGTGATTGTCTGAGAAGTCAAATAAGGACATCATTTCTGATGCAAATAAAACAACTGCTAGTACAGTTTAGTTGATGTCACTCTCAGTTGGATAATCGATTCCACTGAAAATTGCTTTTTATCCCCAACTTGTCAAAGATCACATCTAGGAAACTTGTGTTCCTTCTAATTAACATCAGCAAAATTAAACCTTTGCATCAACAAGCATCACAAAAGCAGCTCAGAGGAAGTCAGTAGGGCAAAACCTACCATGTACATAGATCAGAAGTTTTATCCAGAAAGTAGAGAAAAGGTAAAAGTCACTGATCCCTAAGAACAGCAGGAAATAGGTTCAGCACTAGCAATGGAAAAAGCTGCATACACGCACAGCTGCAGTGCACTTCCTGCTCCTTCAGGAAAGATGCAAGTGCAGACTACTTCGGTGAGAAGCTTCAGATACTGACTGTAAATGCGAGGTGATCCACCACCTCTCTGAGGACTCGCTCAGTCCACACCTATCTCAAGGCTGATAGAGTCCTTGACATTTGCAAGTGTATGCCAAGATTGACACATACAGATCTAAGAAAACGGATACACCTCTGCTAAGACAGCTTTGATTGTACAGTGTACCATCTTCTCCCGTGTATGTTCAATTTTCATACAGTCTACTTTTATATAATGTACCCTCTGGTTACTAATTCTGATACCTTCCTTCTGAAAGAAGGAAATCACCTTTCCAAGAGTTGTGAGGTGGGAACACCGCAACAGAAGGTAGGCAGTAAAGAAGTCAGAAAGGCAGCAACCATAATGCTTAACTCCAGATGTGGGGAAACTGATTTGAGTTATATTTCCCAACTCCACTTCCTGAATAATTTCCTATCTCACTATTTGACTGCTACAGATACACTGTGGCTCAAGGTCAGAAGCCCAGACATTCCCAGTAAATACATTTTATACCAGTAAAAACTCCACATTTGAAAGTGGTTAAAAACACAATTTGCTTAAGAGTTCTTCACTGCTTGTTACTAGATATAAGAGTACAAAAAGCAATCAAAAATAATGCTGCAAAAATCTATTGCAGTACTAACAGCTTAGAAGTGGAAGTTCACGTCTTCCTATTCCAGAGTCAATACATTATTTTGCATTAAAAAAAATTACCATTAAAATACTTTGTAATTTCAGCAATGCATATTCATTAGTACAAAATGAAGAACAGACCCTTCTTAAAGAAGAAATTTAAGCTGCATGAACCTGTAATATATATAGGCAAATACAAACTCTGCACACAACAGCAGAGAGCATCGGGACCTACTTTCAAGGTAGCATTTACTACCACAGAAGTATTCCAGTCCCAAATACAAGACACGATATTTGTCAGAGATGGCAGCAATAACATCTACAAGTCTCACGCTACATCCTTCCACTATGAGTTTCTGCTTCTGCCTCACCTGCCTACCCACCTTTACAAAGACATGCAACAATATTCACAAAGCCCAGGTGCAATAACTGGAAAGCGTTGTGTAGTACCCCATCTAAATCCCTAACAAAAGCCATGGAAGAGAACAAACATGACTAATGTGAGACTATGCTGACCAAAGACAGAAACCAATGCACTGCAGGATAGAGGAGAACCCGCACCCTTGGAAAATCAGTTTCTCCACTTAAGAAAGATATCAAGAAACAGAGAACAAAACCCACTAGCAAACAAAACCAACTGGGCAGTTAATTTAAATAAATTAAGAAAATAGATTTATTACAAGAACACACATCTTCCCGTGGTGTTTTCTCTTGTAAAAAAAGAACCTTTCCAAACTAAAACTGCTTCAGTCTCTCATTCTTTTAAGTCCCTCTACAGTGTGTCTACACCATCATCCCATCCCTCCCATGATTTCTGTCAGGTTACTCACTTACCTCACATGAGCCTAAGAAAGCCATTGCCACAAACACGACAGCCATCCTGCACACAGGCAGTGAATGTGGCCCCTCTGGAGGCATTGAATTTAATGTGTCAGCACAAAACTATATTACCACAGACACACAGTGGACTCCAGTCAACAGTAAGACTCCAAAAAGACAGTGAGCAGCTGCAGAGTGTAATACAGCTACCCAACTAAAACAAGTGGTTTAAGCAGCTCCCTGGTTTGTGCAACACAAAATACAGAGACTTAAGTTTATTTGGATGTCTCAGGCTTTAAAATAATTTTCCCATTAAAAACATTGGAAATATCCTTCTTCCATTGGACTACACTCAAAAAAAAAAAAAAAAGACAAAGGATGAACCACTCTGTAATGTAGCAGAATGAGCACAGCACCAAGTATACAAGTTTATTTTCTTATGAACAAGTAGCAGAAATACTCTTCTTTGAATCAAAGTGAACTTCTCACAGCTACATTCAGTTAAACAGTCATTTCTCACAGAAGCTTTCAAGGTGCTTTAGCAGCAAGTCCAGAGTCCTGGCAAACATTAAATTTCACTTAGTAGAACTATGAAAATATCTATACTATAGATCTTCACTGTCACAACTGCACAAGCCAGAAACATTAAGGGGTACAGTTCCTGGTCAAGAGTGCAATGGTGTATGTTCCTCACATAGAGGTAATGGCACCATTAAAACTGTACTTTCACCTGTATGTTGTTTTTACAGGGTGGGGTGGCAGGTATGCACCATTTCAGTGCAATACAGTTTCATCAGTGCAGCTGCACACTGAATTTGAAAGCTCTACCAACACACCAGCACAGGACCTTCTATGTAAAGAAGGGGTTTATCTCAGGAAGAAGACTTTGAAAGTTCACACATTCTCTGAATGAATAAAGTTATATAAACAGAATCCACCAGAGTTGATACTTAAGAGTTTCCAATTTAAGGATAGAGGAATTAATTTTAAGAAAAAATATTACAGAGATGTGATTGGTATTCTCTACCTTTCACACGTGAGGCACAGAGACTTTGATGGCTCATTATCAAGCTAACATTTAACTTTCTTAGTACTTCTGTAGCACCATCAAAAGCTTTTCTTCACTCTTCTGTGCAGGGTAATCCCAGATCTACTCTAAACTAAAAAAGCTTATCCAAAGCAACAAAAATAAATGTGAAACTTTTCATCAGGTTTACCTCTCTTCTCAAGGTCTGAATAATACAAGCAAAAATGACACGGCAAAAAGAATGTTAAGAACCACTGTAAGCACAATCCCAAGGAGCACAGACAGTTCTGCCCTTTTTTCCCTTTTATATAAAAGCGGGGAGGAAAAGGCACCTTCCTGTGGTCAAAAGCTCATATTCCAATAAAAAAAATGCCTCCTTATGGCTTCAAAACCACGAAGCCACTTTTGTAAGCCACAGTCCTATGTTTAGCAAACAGAGATACCAACTACAAACTCAGACTGTCATTGGTTATTACTCACTATACAACAATCTTTACCATTCCTTTTCCATCACTTTGAATGGAAATATTTTACAAGTTTCTACCTTTACCTTTTTTTTTTTTTTTTTAAAACGTTCAGCTTCTGCTACAAAACCTGACCTCTTTTCAGCAACTGCAAAGGAAACAAAGAGCTTTGGAAAACTGATTCACACCATCTGATATTCCTCCACTGAAGTACCAATGAAATCAGTTCTTTATTGTGACTTATGAATACTGGGTTGTTAAGTGAACAGAAACAGTTAAATTCTTCAAGATCCCATTGCTTCTTTATTTTTAAACATACGATTAGGTATAGAATTGCAGGTATAGAATTGTCAAGTTTCAGCTTGAATATTCACACTGTACTTAAAATACCTTCTTCTCCTTCAATAGTTTTATACTTTCTAGTAAAGCTGTGCAGGCTTTTTGTCAGATTGGCACTATTACAATACACAAACTAGTTACGCTTCCTAAAGTAGATATATCTAAGTTTTACATGAATCTATCTGTATCCTCTGGCATGTCTAATCACGGTTGTCAGCAGAACTAAGTGTACAGAAATAGACTCAGAGCAACTGCAGGATTACGATTTCTGATCCTACCAGCCCAGCCGCTGAAAAAAAAAGTGTTGCTTTTACACCTTTTTCCCACTCTAATATGAAGTAAAAAGTGAGCTAAAAGACATCTGAAACCAGTGATCAATTTCATCCTCACACCATCAAAAAGGTGTCCCTATATGACATTAAGAAACACGAGACCTTCCTTCAGTACAGTAATTACAGTATACTGATTATGTTACTACACAGTCAACAGTTCAAATACCAATTTCAATTAGGGTTTACCACAAGAACACATGTAATACACATTTAATTTTTGTCTCTTCCCTAGTGGGAATTTTAAGATACTTGTTAACCTTGAACCGAATCAATGCTTTTAAGAGTAACTCTACTAAAACTCACTATTCCATTATTTCCGAAGTTGTATTATATAAAAACATAATAGTAATACAACCTTTAAAGCAATACCTTCAAAGCATACTTGACAATGGATCTAAAATGGTCCTAAGGAGGAGGACTGAGAGCAATTCCTGCATAAACTGAGTAAAAACCAGTTGTACCTCTCCCTGCCACCGTCCTACCTGTTGAAGCACTATAGGAGACATTAGGCAGAAAAAGCTCAGAGCTTAAAACTAACAGACAGACATTACCACTTCTGTCAACAAGAAACCACCTAATCTTAGCCTTGCTTAGTACAGTCCTGTCTCTTTCCATTTCTATCAGTTACATTTCATAATCTTCCAGCCTAATCCTTGTAATCCTTCCCCTTCCTTTCTCCACTTAACATTTCTGGCTGAAGTTCAGGTTCTGTAGAACTAAAAGCACGCAGTTAAACTCTATAGACAGAAGCTTACACTGAAATTAAATAATATAATCTACTCACAGAAAAATCTTAGAAGTAGAGCCAACATCCTTTGTCAAGTCTACCAAACACCGGGAAACACAATTTTGTTTGCTATTTTCTTAAGCTCTATAGCATTGCTTTTTAAAGTTTGAAGGTTTTGTTCATATTTTCCTGTTGGTTTTGTTTTGTTTTTTTTTTTTAATTCAAAGAACAATACAGCATGAAAAGTATTATATGAATTGTATCTATCAACTTACAATTTAATCTTTTTTTTTTTTTTAGAACAATAAATACTTCATAGCGTACATAAATTTGCAGCAGGAAAACAACGTTCATCTGCACACCACCAGGAATTAAAATAGCCCTTATAAAACCAGCCAGAACATATGGAAAAAAAATATTGAAACTCTAGTCTTGAATTCAACTGTTATCTGATTTCCAAGTCACTGGAGTTGTGCAAATCAAGTCTAACACGAGTCATTACTCTTCCACCAAAGCTTTGTGCAATTTTTCTGGAACCATTACGGAAAACAATTTGAAGGCCCAACTCCCAACAGCTATTCTGAGCATACTTCTGTACTTACTCCTATAGAAAGCTTGCAATGTCAAAGAACAGCAACAAGCAATTGGCACATATAAAAGCAGAGCACAACCCAAAATCTCTATTACAATTAACACAGTAAATACTACACTTGTACAGTAACTAACTACATATTGACATTTTTCATCGACCAGCAATCCAACTGCTTAAATGGCTGGTAAATTTCGTTTATAAACGTATCAACAAGACATTATAGTTGAAGCTATACCTCTTGACATTACCACTTCAAAAGAAGTTCTTATATAAATAGTTTTAAGTGGAAAAGTCTTAATAAAATTAATCAAAAGACAGTTGAATATCAACAGCCAAATAATATACTTAAACAAGGCTGTGATGATTAAGCACTGACAAGAACTACTTTCGCAGTCTCAAAAACATTATCTAGAGTCTGAAATGTTAATAATTTTTAAACAGGATCTTAAGAATGCTGCACACAACCTTGCACATTAAAAAGGAATCATTTTTTCCCTTCCTGATGTTCCCAGGAAAAAAAAAGGAAACAAAACCAGTGCAACAAAACAGGAACATTACACTGTTTTTAAGTACCGAACATATAGAAGAGTGTAATCCATACACATTGTTCAGTTTATTAAAAACACTGAAGTGTTCTTTCCAAGTTAAAAATGACAAGCTAAGATGATAGGATCTTATTCATCCACTACTAAAAAGGAGCTATTGCTTGGATGACTGTATGAAATAGAATTTGGTCGCATCCAAAGCACAGCTTTGTGCAAGGCATGTAAGCAGCTCTAAAACATCATTACCCCCAAGGGACAGTATTGAAGTACATTAGTGGGGAGGGAGGAAGGTAGACAGTACCAGACGTTGACTATTATAAATATTCAATACATGAGTGACATTAACCATCTAATGATGCAACCCTTCTCCTTCCTCTACACGACACCAGCATATGCTAAAATTCTACTTCTCTTGGTGAACTCACCACTGAGGAGCCGTCTCCATCACCCTGCGCAAAGCCCCGTAACCTCGTGCCAGGACCCACCCCCGAGCCCCGGATGCGCTCAGGCGGCGTGCAGAGGAGCAGCGCTCCGCCCGCATCCCGCCGCCTAATGGGCCCGCGGCGGAGAAACCCTCGTCCGGTAGCGGGATGCGTTGTACGGGACCGAAAAGGCGGTTATGTCGGTTGTAGCGTCACAGAGAACCTCGCCGCCGTCAGCTTGACCCGTGACGTCGATCGGCTCAGCGCACGCCCGTCCTCTCCTTCTCTCTCCCCCAAGATGGAGGAGCCCGCCTTCCTGCCCGCTCCGCCCGCGGAGGCCGTCCTCTCCGCCGCGGCCCAACCACGTTAGGAGCTTACGGGGCGGCGGCTCGGGGCTTCCTCCGGGGCCCCCGCAATGTGTCGCCGACCTCCTCTGGAAGCGGGCCAGGCCTCCGATGTGCCCTCGCCCCGAAGCCGCACCGACGGTTCCCTGGAAACAGGCCGCGCCGCCCCCCCACCCCCCGTCCCTCCCCGCAGCCCTGCGGCCGCCCCGGCCCGCACCGCCCGCCTCCATTTTCTCGTCGAGCCCCGAGGCCTGAGGTGGCGGCCGTCCCTTTTCCGCCACCCCTCTGCCGCAACGGCGGCCCGGCTCCCGATCTCCTCCCCTCTCCGATGCTTCTCCCCCTGCCTCCCTCACTCACCGTGGGGAGTGGGTGCAGGATTTCGCCGCCGCCACGAAGGTCTCAGCCGCGCCGCGCCGCCATTTCCTTCTCGCAACGGCTCCAGAGCGCTGGGCGGGGCGGCTCCTCCCCCGCTACCATAGAGACGGATATGGCGGCCAACCGCAGCCTAGAACGGCCACCGCGCCTTGCTTTGCGCACGGCTCTCGGAGGACTTCGGCCGATACAAGCCCCGCCCCCCCGGCCCAGCAGCGCGCGCGCTTCCTCACAGCTGGGCGTTGGGCGGGAAACCGGCGGTCCCTCAACGCTTCTCCGCAGCCCTACGGCGGGCAGCAGAGCTGCTCCCGCACGGCCTCGCGTCCGAGCGCTAAACAGCACTGAACTGCAGCGAGTCCTAAATACTGTTCTGCTCACAGCAACTTGTGTCTCAGGGCAGGGTCAGCTCCGTGACAGGATTAACATGGCAGAGGAGTATACCTACTGCTTGCACATCCAACTGCTCTATCAGCTATGCTCCCCACCTCTGCTCACTCTATTTTTTTACCTTAATTCCATCTGATTCAGAAAAATTAAGTAGCGGCTGCTGTATTAATGCCTACCTGTGGATCCGGGTGCTGTGGAAGGGCTCCCTGCATTAGCTGATTCCCTGCACAGAGGCTGCACAGTAAACACCCTTTTATCCCAATAAACACCCTTTCAAAATGTTTGGGCTCCTAAAACTCTAGAAACCAAACTGCTAAACGCACAGAGCAATTACATTTAATAGAAATCTACATTCAAGAGCACAGTATGAGACTCTTGAGAGTGAAAGCTAAGGATGATGACGTTAAAGTTACTATCAGTTTTTTTTTTCCTAACAACATAGGCAACCTCTCCACCTATAAAACAGGACTGTATTAATACTTACTCCACAGAGGAACACCAAGATGTGAGAAACAGATTCCTGTACAGAAATACAAGACTATTATTAAAGGCAAGCAATAGTTTTTTTCTGCAACTGCAGAGCTACAATAAAACAAAGGCACGTGGAAGGGAAATAAATACCTTTTGATTTAGTAGACCAAGCCCCAATGTGATTTATGCCTGAAAAAAGCTAATAATATAATTAATGGTCAACTCTAGCATCCAGTGAGTGCTCATAGCAGGGAATCTATACCAAGGGAAAGGGAATGTGCAAAACAGGGAAATACACATCCGCAGTGAACCAGGGACCCAGTAGTGAAATAAGCATTAATCTCCTCTTACACACATTTGGTAAGAGGCTCGTACCATCTCAATGTAATAATTACAGCGTAAGTCTGCACACCCAGTGAATAGCAACTAAAGCTTTCATCCCACAAACCCCCTACATCTTAGTGTTAAGATTGCCTTCTCACCAAGCCCATTATCTATCGGTGCTGACTAAACACCTGTGTCACCTTCACTTGACCAGTACATTCAGCACCTCAGCTTTTCCTCTGCTTCATTCATTTCCTTTCCCTTCCCCACTGTTTTTTTTTGTTTTAAAGCCTGATTTCCCTTCATGTGGGGAATTTACTCCTAGGTGGTTTACGTCTCCTCTTACGTAATGTAACTGTAGTTTCTAACTGAAAGGTAATTATAGTTTGAGCTGGAAAAAAACCTCAAAAATCTGCCAGGAAATCCTAGCAGAAAGATTAATGCATATCAATTAGCTTCTGAAACAGTTTAATAAGCAACCTTATCCATCTATCCTTAAGTACCAGAAAAGCTTATGCTAGGATATCTACCAAGCCCTCAGCATTACTCTCCTTAAAACCTTTTTCCGTTGCTTTCCCAGATCTTGTCTACTATTAGGCAGTCAATACACTGAGACTTTCTTCTGCAGCTAACACATCTGTGCTTGACTATCCCTGGGGTATCTCTAATTATATTTATTTGTTAAGAACGAGAAAACAACAACAGGTAAAACAACAGGTAAAAACTAGAGACAGAGTTAGCCCAGTAAAAGAGTAGGGATGAAAACTAACAAGCAAGTTCTTATCCCTACTCCATCGCTTTTTAACAGAAATATTGATCACTTCAAGTCAGAAGAGACTAATTTTTGTTGGCTGTGCTCCAGCTTTACCTTTTTTGGCCTGTGCCCTCAGAGTCCTGCACATCAGCCAGTATAGATACACCAGGTGTCAAGGCAGCGTATCCTTCAGTGTATCTCTGGATGAACAGAGAAATACATTACCAAGGATTATTCATATTTGTGACGCTTACCAAAGAAGAGCTGTGCAACTTACAATTTAGGTTGCTACAAAGCCTATTCTCTCAAACAAAAGCTCAGACTCTAACCAGTTTGATGTTACCATCAAAATACTGGGGAAAACATAGGTAAGGGGAAAAAAAAAGAACATAGCAAATCACAACATCCTGCAAATAGGTTACAAATTTCTTTTTGCTAACATAAAAAAGGCCTACTCCTGAAAATATCTGGGGAAAATGAAAGCCAGCAGTATTTTTCGTAACAAGCAAGGCTACAAAACAGGAATTGTTATTGGCTCTAACTTCTGTTGCAGTTAGCTGAATATCCCAACCTGTGAAAAAACCAGGTGCCACCACTGTACAATCAAGCATGCTGCCATATAGCAGCTCACACATTTTCGGTTTACTTACTCAGTATATTATTCTACTTTTCAAAAAGCAATTGCAAGCTAATCTTTGCTCTTCATCTGTAAGCAGCACTTATGGTATGAGGTGCTCTCATGTGTTTCCACTTTACCCAGGGTACACTTCCCTCAATAGTAAGCTCAGGAAACCCTTCTAGAGAGGGAAATTTTCCTACTCCCTCTGTCTTTATGGAAGTCTCCTAAGAAACTCCACCTTCTGGGGGAGGAGCTGACAAGAATCAGGGACAAGAATCTAAAGGTTCACAAGCCTGCGGATTCAGATGTATAAGAAATAGAACTGGAAAGGTTTGTCTTTCTCTAAGCATCAAATTTGTAGAGAGGGTTGGGTGTTGTTTTGATTTTGTGTTTGACTGATTGCTTTGATTTAAGGTAGATGAAAAGCTCTTTCCAAACAGTATGAATACTTGCTGTGCTGTAGCTTTCTGTCCTGTGGCTAGCAACTAATGGTGTATGTTAGTATATATTTGCAGTTATTTGTCCAAAGCTTTCTACTGTTTATAAATGATGAGAGGTTTTTTTTAGAAATAAATCAAAGAAAAAAAAAATAAATAAACTGTAGAGAGTATCAATTTCAATGTAGGATCAATTGTAATGGAAAAAATCTGGAAACTACATTTTGTGGTACAGTTACAAAAACAGGAGTGAAAAATGAGTAATTGTATCCATATTCCCACTCAGTATAAGTGAAATTATATGTTCCCAATTACGTTCCCATATTTCATATGCAAATGTACCTCTCAAGCCCTGCTCTCATTTAAATACACAAATAGAGTGGTTTTATTGTCTTCGTGCCTTGATTCACAAGCCTTATTGGATCTAGTTGCAGCAAGTTTATTAATACAGATTTTTTAAAGAGATTGTAGATCAGAGACCTCAGCCACTACAGTTCAGAGTCCAGCTTAGAGACTGAAGTGGAAGTTGGTGGAAGTTGGCACCCATGTCCCAGAGTAGACCAGCACTGTCACTTGAGGCACTAAAATATCAAGGAGGAACAGGAGACAGGGAGCATTGGGTTCTGCAGCTGGGACAGGCGGCACAATGGAGCCAACAGAGGCCCTGCCTGACAGGTGGGTGGCAAAGAGGGGAGATAATTAAGAGACAAGACCTGCTCCCCAGCCTCACTTCACGCAGCCTCCAGCACCACTGGCCCTAGCCCATCCCATCTAACAGAGGTGGCAGGGCGGCCATTTTGCGGCCTGGCCCCAACCGCTGTGACTCTGTGGTACTCCCTTCGAGACCAGCCTCAACCTCAGCAGCACAGAGGCACCGAGCGCCTCAGGTCTTCTCTATGGTATCAGCGCCTCGCTGGATGTGTGTGTATATACACGGTGTACACTCTGTCCCGAAGCCCATCTCTATGGTTGCGTTTTCTCGCTTCTCTCCGGGCGCCGATTGGCTGAGAGCAGTTCTCGCGAGATCCGCGCGCAAGAGGCCTGGCAGAGGCGGCGGAGGAGTCCTGTTCGTGCGTTGAAGCCGGTATCGCAGCGCGCTCGGTAAGATGGCGCCAGCGGGGCTGCTCCTTTCCCCGGGGGACGGGGGCCGCCGCGGCCCTCGTCACGGCTTGGTGGTTCGGTCCGTTGCTGATCGCTGCGGACGGTAGGGAGGCACTGGGCCTGTGGCGAACGGGGCCGTGCGCTTGGGTGGCCTGGGCCCGCGGAGGGCCGGGTCGGGGGCTGCGCCTCGGAGGGCCGGGGCTGAGCGGGGGAAGGTCGGGGTCCCCCAGCGGGGCTCGGGCCGCAGCAGTTCGGGGGACGCCGCGTGCTTGGGAGCGCGGGCCGGGAGCGCTCGATCCTTCGGGTGGCTCCGGGTCCGTCCCGTCCTTCGCTGCCTGTCGCCGTTGGGGTCGGTGCGACTTTGGTGAGAGCTGGGGGAGAGAAAGAGCTGTTTTGTTGGGAAGGGGGGAGCTGCCGCTCGGGGTGGCGGTGCCTGTTGCTGTTGTTGCCGCCTCTCCTCCCCCTTCCGCTGCCCCTGTCAGAATTGGACAAATACCGGCTTCGGTTTTAGCAGAGTGCGCTGTTTCCAAATCTGAGCTAAAAACACCAGGAAATAATTTAGTAGCGTTGGCAGGAGTGCTTCTGGGACGGTCACGCTAAGCCGTCTGGTTGTGCACGGGGGCACTCACTGTGTGCTTTTTTGTGGCTGTATGACATACGTAGCTATCCAGTCAACGTTTTTGTTTTTAAAAACTTTAAAACAAATGTTGTTTACATATGTTTTGCTTTGGAAGTTTGTTTCATGTTTTCTGGTTAGCTGTAAAACTTTGATTCATTTTTTTCTACATCGTCATGCTGTGGGTCCTGTATAACTTTTAGACAAGATTTTATTTGGACTGGATTTAACGACAAGATAATGGTATTTGAATTTTGTATTTTGATGATGGATGAAAGCAGCTTTAGAAACTGGCTGAAAGTGCAGGAAGAAGGAAAAGAAAATGTAAAATAATGCCTGGAGATAAAAGGTCCTTTGGAATATTAATTTAAGAGATCTCATTAAAAAGATACAGAGATAGTAGTAGCACAGTGCTGACGCGCATTAAATTTGCTTTTAATTGAATTGTGTTAAATGAAATGCTTTTCTGTCTTTTTCTGTCTCTTACTACAAAGAGACCAGGATGAGTTATGCAGAAAAACCCGATGAAATCACGAAAGATGAATGGATGGAAAAACTTAATAACTTGCATATTCAGAGAGCAGACATGAACCGCCTTATCATGAACTACCTTGTCACAGGTAATAGTGCATTGTAATGCTAGGAGGCTTTTTATTTTGTTGGGGCATGCCACTTTGGTTAGAATATGGTACTATAAGGAGTGAAATTGAGGACTTTAGGGATTTGGTGATTGCTGTTGACTTTTAGTAAGGTACAGGTGCTCTTTGTATTCTCTTAAGTAGACACAGAATCAGATTAAAACAGGGACCTGGCAGATATATTGAAATAGAAATGACGTTTACCTAAGTTCTTACATTTAAAGATACAGAAGAAAGTATTTTTGGATTGCTGTAAACAGAAATTATCTGCTTCTCTATGATATCCTTTTTTTGTGCCGTTGAGACAGAACTCAAGATATGTAGTTGTTTTTACGTAGTGCTCATAAAGCTTCACAGAGCATTTATCAGAAGTAAGTTTTAACTGTCTGGAAAGGTAGACTCTGAAAGAGCAATGTTGTCAAAACAGTTTGAGACCAAAATTATTAAGCCCTTCAGCATGTAGCCTAACTTTCTACTTAGAGCAATCAGAAACCCTTGGAAATTGTCCCTAGCAATTATGATGCATACCATCACAGTAAGCTTTGCTAGGGCGGAGGCATCTATATTTGATCTACACCCCTGTTTACATTGGTGTGCAACTGGATCTTCTGAGATGAGAGAAGAGCATCTTAGTGGCTTAATAAAGTAAGCAAAATCATTTTTTCCATGTACAGAAATATAACTTAAGATTCAGGGTGGCCATTAAAAACTTTTACCAACACCACATTTGGATTAGAAAAGCAAAGTTCGTTTTCTTTTCCTGTTTGTTTCCAGCAAAACTGTATAAACATGATTGGAGACTGGAGGGATAAGCAAAATCATGCAAATTCTTAAAATAGAAGCTCATTTTGGAAAAAACATTGCTTTATTAAATGTATAAAGTTACATGATGCTTGTATCCTTAGAGAATGAGGGCACTTGAGTTACAAATGAACTAAACATGTACATGGATTAGATGCTGATATAAATAAGAATTCTTCAGAAGGTCAGGATTCAGTTTTCAGAGTTAATCTTTGAATCACAGAAGCGTGCAAGCAATACTCAAAGCTTTTCAGTGAAACTGATTTTTTGTTTTAAGGTGTTTTGTAAAACTGATTCGTAGGTGAAACGTTTTTATTTCAGAGGGCTTCAAAGAAGCAGCAGAGAAATTTCGAATGGAGTCTGGAATTGAACCCAGCGTTGATTTAGAGACTCTGGATGAAAGAATAAAAATCAGAGAAATGATACTGAAAGGACAGATTCAAGAAGCCATTTCATTAATAAACAGCCTCCATCCAGAACTGTTAGATACAAACAGATATCTTTACTTTCATTTGCAGGTAAGGACAAGTGGATGTTTTTATTTTTGTTTTAGAAGTTGTTAAGGAACTCTGGAAGACGCGTGGGTTTAAAGAGTGTGTTTGGGGATTTGTGGCTGAACGTGATTGCAATGTCAAATGTTTGGTTTTGATATCGTTTTATAGCAATGGTAAGATCTGTGGCATGGTACAACAACTGTTGTGTTATGTTAATTAGTAACTTGGAAACTTTGAACAGTGGGAATGATCTGTGATTTACCAACTATTAATCTGGATTTGTGGTAGTTCCTTTAGTAACGCACGTTTTCAAAACATGTTGTTTGAAAACATCAGACTACCTTTTCTAGTGAATCTTGTTGGCAAGTCTGTTACTTCTTGTCTCAGGTATTTAGAAATGACCTTAAACTTTCATGGTATGGATTAGTGTTTGTCTCAAATTAGATACCAATGACTGAAGATCATGGTCTTGAAATACTGAAGATTTGCTAATTTGTTTAGCTAATATCGCTGTGGGTTATTTTTGTATGTAGCAGCAGCATTTGATTGAACTGATTCGGCAGCGTGAGACAGAAGCAGCTCTGGAATTTGCTCAGACCCAATTAGCAGAACAAGGCGAGGAGAGCCGGGAATGCCTGACAGAAATGGAGCGCACGCTGGCTTTGCTTGCCTTCGATAATCCTGAAGAATCACCATTTGGAGACTTGCTTAACATGATGCAGCGACAGAAGGTAGAATTTGCTCATAAGGAGGCTGATGCATTTTATTTATATGTGGTGAAAACGGTGTCCAAATATTTTTGAAAGTTTTATAGAAATGTGTATAGCTTTATGCAAAAGAGCAGAAGTATTTCTTAAGCAGCATTCAAAAAACTGATGTTGCCATAATCAGCTGTTTGACTTTCTTCTTTGTTTCTCTAGGCTGTTGGTATATGGAGCTCTGTCCTGGCCTCATTCTGAGGTGTTAACAAGCTGTGTGTGATGTTATCGATGTCTGTGTGTCATTACAAGTGTTAATCATAGGAAAACTGTTATTAAACTCCATTATTTCTTTTCCAGGTGTGGAGTGAGGTTAATCAAGCTGTTCTAGACTATGAAAATCGTGAATCAACACCCAAGTTGGCAAAATTACTGAAACTACTACTGTGGGCTCAGAATGAGCTGGACCAGAAGAAAGTGAAATACCCCAAAATGACAGACCTCAGCAAGGGGACAATTGAAGAACCCAAGTAAAATGTGTGCAGATGGACATCAAACAATCATAGTACTGCACAGTATACATTTATATCAGTCTGTGACTGAAATATTTTTACTACAGTACAGCACTCAATTCAGATTTTTTTCAATGAACATCTAATTTGAAGGGAGAAAAGTCCCTTTTGAATGCTGCAAAAACTGCATTGAAAGGCGCTGTATCTCTTTGAAAGTCTGACTTAGGCTATGCACTATAATACATTTTTAAAAAAAAACAATTAAACAGGACAGGAAAAATCACGTTTTTAAAAGTACAGAACTCAAGCTTTCTAATTGGCTACTGATGCTTAGTTGAGTGGTCAGTGAGTTAATACGGAGTTACATTGGCAATTATTCAGTTAAGTTTAACTGTCTCCTGTTTGAAATGTGTATATAGAACAGTGAATATTTTCTACCTTTAAGTTATAGCAAGATATACATTCCCCTTAAGAGTAACTGGTCATGTTTTCACCTATAAACTTTGCAGTAAGGTCAACCTTTTGCCTAGGAAATAGTGTACAAACTTGTAAATCTTAATTTAAGAACTTTTTTTTTCCTTGTTTCTGACTTTTTGGTGCTTTATATGGTGAGAGCTATGTTCATAATGGATCAGTGACCCATCTTTTTTCATGAGAAGTATTGTTGGAAATGAGTTTTTTCTTAATTTTCATGAATGACCAAAATGGCCCTCGGAGGCATTTGAGAGTTTTTTGTAAAGGGGACCTTTCCCCTCCATGTAGAGTTTGCAGCTGCAGACACTGCAGTGATTCCAGCAGGCTAAGTAGAGCTTGGGGGGCCGCTGGATTTTTGTAAGCTGAAAGACATACTTGTGTTAGGAAATGAAGTGGGGGGAGAGATACTTATGGAAGCCTCTGATGCATCTTCTTGTGCAGGATCTGCCTTTACTCTTGTTGAATAAGAATCGTAGTTTTAGAGCTACTTGGGCTGTTTTTATGCCTTGAGTTGAGCAGAGCAGGGCTGTCCTTAAAGACTGAAATGTCAATTTTTTTCGATTCTTTCCATACCTTTCTGAAGAGATGCAGTTCATCTCCACCTGTATTACTTTGTTTACTGACTGCCCTCACTCCAGTTAGGATTCTAGTTCTAATGTTTTATGTGTGAAGTCCAGACTTTCAAGTCAACAAATTGTAATCTTGTGGGTATGGGATGTTCAGGTCAACTTAATTTTGCTGCACCGTTCACTGGTGTATACCCAGTGGTAGTAAGCACTAATCTTGCCAAATCAACCTGTAGGTTTTTAGGTCTGTATATCAAGTTATTAACGATTTGTTGAACAAAGACCGATCTGGTGGGTGAGGTAGCTGAACATCACGATGCACTGGCAGTTGTCATACCAGTCCCATACTGTACATAATCTAGTCTTGTATGGTAGATATTACCCTGTAGAATGAAACTTAGTTTTCACTTAATTTTACTGGAATACTTACGCATTAAACTGTATAAAGCTTTGCGGATACACCTGACTTATGGAAACTAAAAAAAACCAACCCTGTTACTGATTGCATTACTGTGAACACTGTTTACTTGTGTAGCTATTATTTTGTGAGGGGAATCCATTATTTGTTAAGCAGCTATTAGAGATGCGGAGCACTAAGTTAAAGCTAGATGATGGATATAACAGAATGAGTTGTTCTCATTTATTGCTGATAGTTTTGTTCTGCACTTTTAAGGCATTTTGTGGCATGGAGGTCTCGAAGTTTATGCATAACAAGCAAGTTATCAGTTGCCCCCAACTACAGCAGTGGTCTGGCTTTCCTTCTCCCAGACTGGTTATTTTAACACCAAAATTTTAACAGTTCTGTTCTTTTTCTTTTTTTTTTTTTTTTTTCCTTTTCCCATTCTGTTGATGTCTGAAAACCATGTATAACTTCTAGTTTGTGAGAAACTGTGTGGTTCTTGTCGCTTTGTTTAATAACAAACTGCAGAAACAAAACTGGAATAGCTCTAATTTCTTCATATGTAACTGATGCCAGCTTTTCCTCTGTTCCGATGCTTACCTACTAAATCTCATCTAAAGCTTCTCCCAGATGAAGTGGAAAGCAGTGCGGTTTTGTGGCATGACGAGCATTTTTCTCCATGAGAAATGCAGTATTACAGTCCTGGTTGAGAAGTTCACTGTACTTCTGGAACGCTACGTTAATTTCACATAGCATTTGGGCAAAGAGTGAGCATAGATTACTTGAATTTTCACTAGCTTGTTTTTTTTTTTCCATTTAGAAAAAAACCAACATGTTTTTTAAGGGGTTTAATATAAAGTTAGTATAGAACTATTTCACTTTGTTTTTATGAACATGCCACATTGATAAGCAGCTTTAATCTGTAAAGTTTTTTGGTAACTGCAAGAAAATATTCGAAAGCTATGCATTTTAGAGAAAGCATAAAGGTAGACATAATGGTACTTCTAAGGATCTTTATATTAGTGTATATAAAATAGTTTGCATATACAAATATAATATATAATCTGTTTGAAATATTCTTGAATGGTAGGGGCTGTGAAACGTTATAATTTATGGAAATATTGTACACAGTAAACAGACCTCTGTCAGTACACGAATGGACTTTTGTCATATGCATGAGAAATGTCTTATTTGGTGACTACTAATGAATGGGATTTTGTTAACCCATTTTTGTTAGATAACCACTTTAACAAATACTATTAAATGCCACTTTGAACAGTTTGCTTTAGCGTTAAAGTACATATATATATTTTTTTTCCACTTAATTTAGAATAATACGAGAATAACTTTTGTATGAAGATTTGTTCCAAACTCAACGGTGGCAAACAAACGTGGTACACTACACTCATTCTTCCCCCAGCCTTTCTTTTGCTGAAAGCAAGTCAGATTATTTTCTTTTCATTAATGCTACAAACACAAAGAAGTTGAGCTGTAAAATATCTTGTCTTACATGCCTCTGCCAAAAGACTTTATATGAAATGTGTTTTGATAAGGCTGCGAATCTCATTCCTTCTCCAAAGTTCTCTCCTTAATAGCTGTCTCTTGGCTGTTAACCGTGTTTCTTTTCTGCCTGTCTGATCTAAGCTAAACTGGTTGCTTCTGTTGTACGAGGGAGTCATTTGTGAAGGGTTAGGGATAATGGGTTTCCATGAAGATCAGCTACTCGCAGTCCTTTCTGAGTAAAAGTTACTGAACTGTTTGTTGTTTATAGAGCTGGAAAGCCAGAGGCTGCTGAAACCAGAAACTAACAGCAGAGTTTTAAGTAGAGCTTTTCCTCTCGAGACCTTTGAAGAGGAGAATGCACAGAGCTTGAAACTGGGAGAAGTACCTCTCAATCTTGAGGTGATTTCATTGAAACGCTTTCTGCTCCTTCCACCTGCGTTAAAAGAAACATTGAAATGAATGTGGAGAGCACTTATGTAGCATTAAAAATGTGTGAAGTTACCTGGACGTAATTCTGTCTCCACTCTTTGTACGTATAGGTGAAGCCATTACGTTACCCTAGGATGATTTTATTGTTTTTAATTTATAACATTTATGCTTTGTATGCTTGAGTCTAAGCTTAAAAGCGCTACTTAAGAAAAAACAACCCACGACCTTGACTAGTAGATGAGTGGTGCTCAACTTATTTCAGACCATTTTTTGTCCAAGTTCAATCTGAAGCTTATTAAATTGAGTTGGAGCGTGATCCCTGTGTGTCTGATCTTCATGGGCTGCCAGACCTCCTGTTATCAGCAGCTGAAAGCACCCTTCAGGTAATTACCTGAATATCAGTGGAGGAGGAGTCGTGTTTTGCTCTAAGCCTGTCTTCAGCACTAGAGCATCTTGTGGCTTCTGAGCCGCACTGTGCATCTCTCTTCCACACAGAAACATCGTGACTGGCGAGCATCAGTTTCTGCCATCGAGTTCTTAGTGAAAATGGCCCAGTAAGCCTTGCGAGCAGCTTTGTCCCCCACAAGCTGCAATTGGAGTTTCCCTTCAGGAGACGACAGTTACCTTTTATGGAACATGCGAACCTGTTACTCTTTCTCGTACCCTCCAAAAAATGCAGAATTGGGGCATAGTTTGTGCTGAACATCATAAAGGTTACATTATTTGAAGATTTTGTGTGGGTAAAATTCAGTGCCGATGGATGTCAGCTCAAATGTTATCCCAGTAATCTTTGGTTTAATCTTTTGGCAGATTAAACTGAACGCAGGAAAAACAAGAGATGTTGTGTTCTTGATTGGTTTCTGAAGTCAGCACCTGTCTTCCGAATTGTTTCTGTTTGCCATTTAATCACCCTGATGGGATGTTTGCCTCCGGGAAGTAATGCAGCAAGGAAAGGAATGGTATCGATGCTGTCACTTTTTAAACACTTGTGATGGATGTTACAAGTTCACTGTTAATTTTACATTCAAACATATATACATATGTTTAACTGCAGCTATTTCTGAAGGTAACATTAGCTCCTTACTGTAGAAGCAAGTTAGTCAAAGGTATCTATGAGCAGTAGGGAGGGGAGAGTAAGAGTACAAAACCAGAACACTTGATATGAAATACTCAATTTCGAGACTCAATTGTAACTTTAGTAAATAGCCAACGTTGCAGTGTCGGATGCATCCTGAAAGTAAACTGAAAGCTTACATAGCAGTGTCTTAAAGAAGTAGGTTTTCTCTATCTGTGATTGCTGTACCATGCCCCAGCCCTCAGCTCTTCTCTGCTCTCTTGGGCTCATGACATACACTTCAATTCTGTACCTGTATCAGCTCTGATCTCCCCTCCCACCTCGATTTAACTGAACTCTAAACACGCACACTTAATATCCATACGCACCCCTCGTAACAAACTGAAGGATGTTGCTTTTTGGCTGCATTTTCTCATGGCGTGGCTCCCTCTTCTGGAAATAGACACAGTAGCAGAGTGAATAAAAATACTACAAATCCTCTGCGTGGTTTCCTGCTGTGTGTCCAAACAATTGAAAGAAAGCTGACAAGGTGACGAAGGCTGAGCCCTGTGGCTACTCTGCACTGTTCCCCTCGGTTTGCACTCACACCAAAGCTTGTTGGCGTTGTTTCCTTTCTCTGTGGATAGAGAGCAGTCACATGTATGTGATTATGCCGTAGGCATCTTGGGGGAGACCTCCTTCCTCGAAATGCAGAGGGCGATGATCATAGCATGATTGTATGTCTTCTGCTGGAGCCCCCCTATTTCTGGTCTGGAACTGTCTCTCTGTGAAGAAAACCTTTTGCTGCTTCATTCTCTAAAGTTCAGTTCAATATTGCCCGTCCTGATTTAAGCTAACTGCTCTCCAGGGACTTGAGAAGTATTCTTTCTAGGAGAAGAATTGGGTAAGTTAGCTTAAAAGCAGCCTCCAAAAGTTCAGAGACTCCTGGTTATCCTGGCTGTAGGCAGGATATACTGGCCATGCACACCTGCACACTGTGCTTTTTGGTGCAGCCGGAAGCTTCAGCACCTCCCCCGAGGGCTGTGTGCCACCTGGCCGGGCTGAGTTTTCCCGTGCCTTCATCCAAACTGCTATTGGTTACGCTGTCACCTCAGTGATGCTCTAACAGTGCTCCTCCAGCTGCTCGTCCGTATTCCCGAGGTGACTCATCGGTCCTCTTGTTTTGAAGTGAGATACAACCATTATTCTAATTATCTATTTCCATAAGGAAGTCTGATTGTGTCCAACATTTAGAGGAAGGCGGTAGCTCTGTCTGGCAGGGTTAAATCGAGCTGCAACGATACCAATTTCTATTCATTTTCTCCCGAAAGAGGGTGGGGATATTGTATTCATTTCTAATCTTACAAAAGCAGAGCGAAGAAATATTTCTGCAGGCACGTCTATAAAAGGCAGAGGATCGAGGGGCTGAACCACCAGCAGTGCAAACAGCGTCGCAGAGAGGATGGGTGCGCAAAAGCGGAATCGTTTCAGTTCTTTCTGTTAAGCCCCCACGACGTTGCCGGTGAGGCTTAATTATTTACTGGAGGAGGAGTTTAAAAAAAAAAAGAAACCAAGAACACAAAGACCAAGTTTGAGGGAAAGGGATGGAGACGCCAAAGCCCCGCTCGGCGCTGCCCGCCGGCCGAGCGCCTTCCCCGGGCACCGCGAGTTCGGGGCTGTCCCGGGGCTGGATGCGGAGCCGGGACCCCGCCCGCCCCGAGCGCTCTGCGGGCGGCCCCGGCATCGTGGCGGGCGGCGGGACTTCCCGGAACGGCCCGGCGGGGAGGCGCTGACACGTGGCCGCGGCTCGGCAGGGGGAGGGAGGTGGCGGCCGGGGCGATGTGAGCCGGCGGGGCCGGAAGGCGCTGCCCGCATGGCCGCGGGCGGCATCAGGAATGTGCCGGTGTGCGGAGGAGAGCACGGCCCCCGAGCCGCGCAGCACGACGGCATGAGGAGGGATGGAGGCGGGGAGCCGTACTGGTCCAGGTAAGGCTGCGGCGTCCACCGGGCGAGCTGGGCGGGCTCAGCCGGGAGCCTCTCCGCCGCTCCTGGGGCTGCCCGTGCGACGTGCCGGAATCCGGACGGGCGGTTTCGGAGATGCTCGGGGGGCCCGGGGTCACGCGGCTGTTGGGTGGTGGGCGGTGGAGGAAAGCCCCCGCAGGGCGAGGTGTGGAATTGCTATAAATCACGGGGGAAAAAAAAAAAATCTATCTCTTTCTGGCCTGCAGTCAGTTATTTAAACATGCCGTCGAAACTACGGTGAGGTTTATCAAAGTGTTCCAGCCGGGATGTTTGGTGCTGATAGCGATTAATTAAGATGAAGTCTGGAAAAGGAGGAGCTCACCCAGCTCGGAACTATTATTTCTGTTCTTTTCCTCTCCCCAAACCGCTTTGGTACGGTGGCATCGAGGACAAGTTTGAATGCTGGTGGGCTGCATGCTGACTTTCCAGCACTTCAGAACCCCAAAACTCCACGCTGCCTCTGTGGTGTTCCGTGTGTTAAACTGGGATTCCAACAATGTGCTTCTACCTCATTCCCACCTGGATGAACTTCTGCATGGGAGTCGCAGTTTGGTTACAAACCGCCTTCCTTTTGTCAGCTTCAAGGAGTGCCGGGACGCTGCTCTCCGGTGTAGGGTTTGGGTTTTGGGTTTGCTGCACTCATTGATCACTGTGGGTCCCTTCCAACTCGGGGTATCCTACATATCTATGAAAATATTTAGCACTCCTCTTAGGCCAAAGCGACCGCTTTTAGCAATTGGGGCATAAACGAAAAGAGACGGCTGATAATGGCTGGTGGTGAAGTATTTATCAAGAAAGATGCGTTTTTAGAGAACGCTGACCATATTGCTGTTAGCAATTGAAAGAATTCAGTCTGTGCTAGAACTGCACACACCTATACCTTCCCTTTTGGGAATGCTTTGTGGGTCTTAAGCGAACAAGTAGGAGAGGAGCACCCTGCCAGGTTACGCGGGCAGGTTGGCAGCTGGGTTGTCGAGGTGCAGAACGTGGCTGGTGAGGCGGTTAAAAATCAGCGTAGTGGACAGTTTTTGATCAACGTATGCGATTGAATGATAGCTCTTGACATTTCTATGCATCGATTAATTGCCGTGGAGGTGAGGTTTTATCAAGGGAGGGGAAATGACACAAGTTCTGCCTCCAACAAAAGCCCCGCCAGGCAGCCTCCCAGGATCTGCCTGCACTGTCAGTGCAAGGAGAGATAAGCGCTTATCACCATCTTTGTTCCTGCTGCTTCTTCTTTTGTCCTCCCTTTTTTTCAGCTGGCCCTTCCTTCCTCTTGCACTGTTCTTTCCCCGTGGTTCACCCTACCTCCCCAACTGCCCTTCTCTGACTTTTTGGTAGGTTTCCAATGGCTGTGCTATCACACATTATTATCTGTATTGTCTTTCTCACCCAAGAGCAATGCTTGGGGCTTGAAAAGATTGCTTGTTCTGTAGCACATCTGGGTATTTAGATAGCCTTTTTTTGTCTGGAGATGTTAACATGCTAAGCGGGGCCTTCTGGTTGGACTGATGGGAAGGCTAAAGCTCCAAGAAGAGAAATTTATAGCCGTAAGTTAGAAAGAAAGCCATGGGCACATCCAGCCAGTGACATGGAGACAACATTTTGGATGGTGCCTTCAGGAGAGGAACAGAGCACAGAAAAGGCAGCGTGTCCTGGGAAGAAAATGGCTCCTGAAACCACTCTGCCTCTCCCAGCCTCTGGCTACACCTGAAGACAAGGGACTATTATTATAGCAGTTTCTCTCAGCTTCACAGATGAAAGGAGCTGCACCATGGCCACGTGCTGCTCTCCAGTCTCCTGACTGCACTTCTTGCCCCAGAGATCACGCTGTGTTCCTAAGCTCTGTGCCCTCATCTTTCGTGAGCCCCATGTTGCAGCTTTTGTTGCTTCTTTCTTTGCTTTGCTGGTTGTTGTATTATCCAAGTTCCTCACTCTGATTTTAATTGTGCCCTTGCTGAGAATTTTCACATGGGGTTTGTAAGCATTTCATTTATGGCTGATCCATGTGTGTCTCATATCAGTGTGCAAAGCACGCGTGTGCTCCGTTATTACATTTTCCCACCTCCTCCACCTGGACTAAACAACAATTTCCAGCTCATGAGCAGCTCAGATCTAATTTTCATCTTTGCTTTTTGCCGAAAGCAAGAAATGAAGAGAGGGAATAAACTGAGAGCTGCGCTTGCTGAACACCACTTTGTTGCCATCTGTGGCTCTGCTGAAGAAGTTTGCGCACGGGAGGCGAACAGGAAATCAGCAGCTTTCCCAGTAAAAAAAAGCCCTGTGTCCTCTGTGCTCTGGCTGGAAAAAAAGCCTCCTCTGAACCCAAACGCTGCTTTTGACAGCGAGAAATCAGCAGCGTGGAGCCAATGTGCAGCATGACAACATCAGCTCGAGGAGGGAAGAAAGAGGCACTCCCTGGATACGCGTGTTGGGTTTTCAAGGGAGGGAGGAACTGTTGGTAGGAAAAACAAAGAGAAGTGAGAGGATTGTTGAGTTAAAAATAACCACCTGGGTGTTATCTCCTTGCACCACGGCAGGCAGGCGCAATTGTGTTGATTGCTGTCAATCAAAGCAGGCGGTGGCTGAGCTGGGACTGAGGTTTGCTATGGAGCTGTCATCCTCCTGCCAGGTGGCCCTGGGCTGGTGCCAGCGATGCTGTCCCTTGGTTTGGTGGCCCTGAGGTGTGGCTGGGAGCTGGGTCTGTCCCCGCTGATAGCCCAAATTCCAGCGAGTTCATTTCAACAGTGACCTGCAGTGCCTGCAAACAGAGCAGCGGGCTGAGGGAAGGGAGGGGAACATCAGGAGAAATAAAAGTTGAATCAATATTTGCTTTGTGGCACCTACTGCAGTAGTTCCTCCAGCCGGGCAACAGGCTGCAAATAAAGATACCCTGTGCTGCTGGTTCTCCTTCCACCGTGGCTTTCCTTAAACATTGGTGTCAGCCGTTGTGCTCTAGGATGGGGCACGGTGGGATCCGAACCACTATGGAATTGCTGGGTGCCTCCAAGCAAAGTGGTGACCCATTGCCTGGGGCTGTGCTGGGGCAGAACCGAGGGACATCAGGGCTGCTCCACCACAGCGCTGCTGCCATGCCGCCAGCTGCCCAGAAAGAGTCATTAGGGCTCAATTACAGTCCTCATGCTAATTATAGTCTGTCTGGGTGGTGGTTGGAGGTTTGTGAAGTAGGAAGTGTTTTCTAGCTGCATGGCTGCTCTGTCTGCAATTTGGGTCCCAGAAGGGGGTGCAGCTGCAGGTGCTGCTCCTTGCATGAAGGAAGCTGCTGAGCAAGGCCATAGGCTTAGGCTTAGATGTGCTTCAGTCTTACTCAGTTTGGTTATTTCCAGCAAAGATTATTACTCCCTTGTCAGGGAAGCAATTTAGGTAAATTTGCTAACGCTGGTAAAGCTCCACTTCTCAGAGGGCAGTTGTAATCTCCAAAACCTAACACTTGATTTGTCTTTACTGCTTAGTTCTTAAAGCAGACTTTTATTTTTTGTCCCTTCTGCTAACCCAGGCTTCTCCTGTAACCTTTGCTGTTGTTGTTTTGCACTGAGCAGAACATTGACTCATCAGCAGCCTCTGTGATAACTATAATTAGGAGAAAATGCGTTTACAAAGCTCTTTCCTCTGATGTAAGCACATGGTTGTCCTTGCAGAGAAGTAATTCTTGCCGTGCTTCTGGTGGGTGTGGGCACACTCAGACATCCACCAGAGTGGATTTTCCTTGCTGGATATGCTACCTATGTGGTAATTTGCAGTCCTTACGACAGTACACGCTTGCATTGAATGGAAGTGTCTACTGATAACAATATAGGAAAAGGGTATAAATGCAGTGGAGCAGTGATAGAGATGTGCACTGTATCAGCAGCCAAATAATAGTAAGTACTGACACTTATTACAGGTGCTTTACTTGGTCACCCCAATTGTTCAGGTTCATTGACTCCTATTAACCGGCATAGTGCTGCTGCAGATAAGAGGGAGATTAGGGCTCCAGGCTGGCTGCAGAATGAGGTTGATAGGAGCCACAGCTCTGCAGGTGATGAACAAACAGCCTTTGTTTTTGAAGCAAGTTAAAGTGTGATCAGTGAGTCATAAAATCACAGAATCATTTAGGTTGGAAGAAAGACCACTAACGTCCCCATGTCCAACCCTTAAACACCTCACTGTGCCCACGGGTCTGGAGCACCTCCAGGGACGGTGACCCCACCTCCCCGCTGGGCTCTCACAGCTCCTCTGCCCTTCTCTGGACACACTCCAGGACCTCCAGGTCTTTCTTGTAGTGAGAGGCTCAAAACTGAGCACAGCACTCAAGGTGAGGCCTCAGCAGTGCTGAGTACAGCACCCTCTTACAGCACACATCCTTCTTACAGCATAAGACCAACAGAGTGTCTGTCACCTGATTCAAGTGACCAAGGCAGCTCAACCCTTGGTTACTCATTCTTCCAGCAAAGGTAAGTGAAGTTTTCTAGTTCCTGTGCTATTTAGTAGTATGTGTGCGCAGTCAGGACAGGTCCAACCTTCAAAGTTCCCAGTTCCTCCCACTGGGGCTGGCACAGAGCTGCCTGTTTGCCTTGTCAGGAAATAGCAATAAATTCACCTGGAGCAGCCCGGAGGCTCTGAGTGCTTTCCTTCCCATTGTTCCCTCATCTCCCTCCTTGACGGACAGGTTTATCAGTGGCCTTGTGTTGTGTGGCATTAACCTACATTGGTCATAAATCTGGTACAGAGGAACAAGTTGTCGTTTCAATACAGAAGGGGTACAGGTTGTTTCCCATGCATACAGTGGGGTGGAAAGCATGGAGGTCAGTGCCCCAGTACAGTGAATTCCAGTCAGCCTGGAACGGCGAGAGCCTGTTTGCCCGATGCTTTCTGCTCTGCCCAGTGGGCACAAAATGAACCAAATTTAACATATGAGGGTCACCTTCTTATTTATTTCCATGGAAGCTGCAATGACTGCAAAGAACACAGTAGCACCATTTGACAGGGCAAATGCTCAGCTACAAAACAGCATTTTCCATGTAGTCACCACCACTAGCTGTGTGTTTTTTTCCAGTGATGAACAAGAGCCTGTATGCCACACTTGGACAAGTCTGCGCCACCCACCGCCTCACTGTGCACACAGCCACTGTTTGGTGTCCATCAGCATTCAGCAAGCATCAATGAATGTCATTGGGTGCCATTCCTTCCACACGGAGGAATTCAGTTCCACACCTTTGCTCCGTACACACTTCCATGTGAGGTGCTCTCCTGCTGCTCTCTGTCACATGGCAGCAACACATAATGCAATATTGTTGAGAAGGTTCAGTCTCTACTGCCGTACCACCAACATCCCCTTCTCATGGCATGGGCCAACATAATGAAATAATAAATATTATTTCCAGAGCAGCCCTTTTGAATAGTGTATATTCTCAGCAAGCTTATTTTTTCATGGGCACTGGGGGACCCAGCCTGCAGACCAAGCAGGAGTAAATATCCCCTTCTGCAGGAGCACTTACTTTCCTTGGGGCTGGGTGCTCACCTACCAAAGCTGAGCACGGGCTGCAAATCCATCCTTGCTTATATGCTGGGTTACACTGCTCCCTGCTCTGGGCTGTTCAGCCTCATGGTGTCCCATCTTTCACTAAAACACTCTTCCATCCATGTCACATTTATGGAGGGTAACGTGCCACCTCCCCTAGGGAATGGGTTGGAGTGCCAAACAGCAAATATTTGCTTCCAACGTGGTGTGTCATGCACTGGCCTTTCCTTTGTTACCCTTTAAAGAACACTTCCTAGAGCTTTTGTTTGGGACAGAAAAAGACAGCTCTGCCAGGCACATCCGCTCAGCCATTTCCCCACCTTCTTTTTGCCCTGTTCAGGCCCGAGTGCCGCGTGTGGACGGCGATGCTGCTGCTGGGGACGTGCCTGCTGTACTGCGCCCGCGTCACTGTGCCCATCTGCGCCGTCGCCCTGAGCTCGCACTTCGGCTGGGACAAGAAGCAGTCAGGAGTTGTGCTCAGCAGCTTCTTCTGGGGCTACTGCTTGACGCAGGTCATCGGAGGACACATCAGTGATCAGTACTGGGAGTTACTTCCGTTTCTATCATCTTCTATTTTGTTTTTTTCTTTTTTTTTTGTTTTTTTTTTGTTTTGTTTCCATTTTCTGTTTCTATTATTTCCGTTTCTATTTTCCCCTGCTTGGGCTTTCTCAGTAGCACAGAGCTTGGTTTTGACCTCTCTCTTCAAGTTTCGGTAGTTCCACCTTATACCCTGGGACAGTAAAACAGCAAAGGGTGAAGCCTGTTTATGGGGAAAGGCCTGATGGGTTTCTCTATCAGCCCTGCCCACGGTCTGTAGCCCTGATTCAGAAAGTACACATGCAGTTTTGACTATTCGTTCAGATGCCTGGGTCTTAAAATCGGTGCTGTGGTTATAGTGCAGCATGCACCAAAGGACTTTGCACAGGCATAATCCCCATCAAACAGAGGGAGTGCCCCAACCATCCCACACAGCTGCCAGAGAGACCTATGGGTATGTTAATGGACACATACACCAGTGTGGTTTCTGTTCACCTTTAGACAGTGAAGACCACTTTTATACCACCACAATTTTTCTGACAGAAGTGGCTTTTGCCACTGGTTTAGTAACTGGTAAAAAAAACCAAAGCAGCAGCTTGGGCTTCCCTGCATAGGGGAGAATTTGCTCTAAAAACTGGCAGAGCTGGGAAGAAGGCTTGAGCGATGGCAGGGGGCCTTTGCCCTTTTGTCTTTGCTCACTTTCCATACGTGTTCTTTTCCTTCCAGAATAGGGGGTGAGAAAGTCCTCCTCCTCTCAGCATCAGCATGGGGCTTCCTGACATTCATCACCCCACTGCTCACCCAGATCATGTCGGCACACCTTGTCTTCATGACCTGCTCCAGGTTCCTCATGGGGTTGCTGCAAGGTGAGAGCCGCGTCCTGAGCATGGGCAGTGAGTGCATGCAAGTTCAAAGAATCACTGAATCATTTGTGTTGGAAGGGACCTTTAATGCCCATCTGGTCCAAACCCCTGCAGTGAACGGGGACACCCACAGCTCCATCAGTGCTCAGAGCCCCTCCAGCCTGACCTTGGGTGTCTCCAGTGATGGGGCACCACCACCTCTCTGGGCAACCTGTGCCAGTGCTTCACTGCCCTCATCGTAAGAAACTTTTCTCGTATCCAAGAGTCTGAAACCATTTCTCACCGTCTTATCGCAACCAACCCTGCTAAAATGTCTGTCCCCTTCTTTCATGTAGCCCCTCTTTAAATACTGAAAGGCTGCTATCAGGTCTCCATGGAGCCTTCTCTTCTCCAGTCTAAGTCCTTTGGTTTGCAGTGTGTGAGCTCTTCTCCTCGGTGTTCAGACAAGCCTCAGAGCTGCCTCAAATCATTCCCCCATAGAAACCTCTCTGCAGGACATGGGCTGCCACGATAGGAAACCACAGCTGGTTTCAGAAATCGGATTGGAATTTGCAGGGTTTTAAAACTCCTTCAAAGCACTCTGTGAAAATCGGTCCTTCCCAAAGCCTTGGCATAATTTGGGGTGATTTTCCTTTCCTCTTGCCAAACTGCAGCACTGTGGGGATATAAGTGCTGTGGGGATGTAATTGGCACTGATGAGCTGATGAGGTGGTGGGGTCACTGTCCCTGGAGGTGTTCCAGAACCATGGAGATATAGCACTGAGGGTCAGTGGGCATGGTGGGGTGGGTTGGGGTTGGGCTTGGGGATCTTGGAGGTCTTTTCCAACCTTAATGTTTTGTTTTTTTTCTATAATTGGTGGTAGCAGCAGTGACGATGACATGGGATTATGGAGAAGGCACAAGCAAGCCTGTTATGACGATGGGTTCCTTTAGTTGATGTTATGCCCTTATTACAAATTCACCCAAAGTCCTGCTTTGTTATCTCAGTGCTTAGCTCCTGCTGGATCTTGTAAATTTGCTTTCAGCTTGCTGGTGAGGCCCCCTACCCTGACAGCTCCCTTCCCTTGCTCACAGGGGTCTACTTCCCATCCCTGGCCAGCCTGCTGTCCCAGAGGGTCCGGGAGAGCGAGCGAGCCTTCACATACAGCACAGTGGGGACTGGCTCACAGTTCGGGTAAGTTCAGAAGGCAGATGGCTTTGAGCAGCGAGTGACAGTCTCGGGACATCCTGATGATGAAAGGACATTAAATAGTTGGAGGCAAAACTTCCAGCCTGAAGTGCAGGCAGGTGCCTTGGTCCTTGAGGATGCTGCCTGCAGCTGGGGAAGCCTCAGGCAGTTGCTGTCTGTGCTCTCACACACGCATTGCTGAAGACTTTGTGTTCTCTGAAGTGCGCTGTTTGCTCTTGAGCGTGTCAAAGATTTCTGTGTTGGGGGTTTTTTTTGTTGTTTTGGTTTTTTTTTACTTTCTTTCCAAGACAGACTTTGAAGAGTGTTTGCAACATTTCATTGCTACGGGTAACAGCCTGATCCAGTAGGAAGAGCAGGGGTCAGCCCAAGACTGCTCACCGTGCTCTAACAGACGACAATAATAGAACTTTCCCATCCCTGCTAATTTCCTTTCTAAATGGAAGGGCTGCTTAAAAGCCATACAGCAATTTTGCTGTGTTGAATCACTTGCTTATGGGTGTAAGAAATGCAGGCACATGAGTCAGCCTGTGGTTTGCCTTGCAGGACACTGGTGATTGGAGCTGCAGGATCTCTGCTGCTGGACTGGTACGGCTGGGAGAGCGTTTTCTACTTCTCCGGTTTGCTCACTTTGCTCTGGGTTTACTGCACCTGCAAGTACCTGCTGACAGAGAAAGGTAAGATCAGCCCTCCTGCCTCGGGTGGCAGCTTTCAGCAAACCTGCCTTGCCAAGGGCGTGTTACACGGTGGGTTTTCTTTGGGCCTCTTTGTGTTGTATGCCGTGTCTGCCTGAAGATACCGAACCCAGAAACAAGATTTTGAGCTTTTGCTTTGCTGAGTTTCTGTTCCCAGTCCCATGCTGGATTATATTGCTGTCAAGAGTCCACTCTGACTCTTCCATTCCTTTAAGCACCGGTGAAAACAACACGCAGAGCCTGATCTGCTAAGTGGATTAAGCTAAAGCAGGGCAAGATACTTATTCCCAGCTAAGAGCATCTACACAGAGCTTCTACGAACCAGTTAATCCTGAATATCTCTTCCAAATAACTCTGGGTGTAAATCCACACATGGGCAAACGATGACACCTGGATACAGTGTTGTTAGTGCACGTGGGATGCAGGAGCCCAGCTCACCTTGTGCCTGGTGCTGCACAGAATCCAGAGCTGCCCAAAGAGCTGTTGTCCAGAAATACAACAAATGGTGAGGGTGGCTGGATGGAGCGGTGGGTGGGTGCTGTGGAAGATCTTGGTGAACCTAAAATGAGCATCCAGTGCCAGTATTGCAAACAGAATTAGAGTTAGAGGAGATTAAAGTGCTTGTACAGTGGTCTCTCAAATCTGGTCCAGCTTGCACAGTATATTACTGATCAGAGCTTTGCTTTGACTGTTTCTGTCCCTCCAGATCTCATCATCCCCATAGACTATTTAAGGAGAAGCATCTCAATCTCAAAGCAGAGCAAAGTGCCCTGGAAGCAGCTGTTTAAGAAGGCGCCGATATGGTAGGCAGCTGGCGGAGCTCTGAGCGCTGTGCCAGGGCAGTGGGGCTGGGGAGCATCCTCCTGCCAGGGCTTCTCACCTCAGTGTGCTTGTTTGTTCTGTGTGTTTGTACTTTGCCCTTTTACATTTGGGAAACATCACGAGGTTTGCAGGCTGCTCCCTGGGTGGGTCCTGTGCTCCTCCAGAGCACCATTCCTCAACACTCTTGTTAGAAGCACTGCTTACAATGGGCTCCTAAGCAGTGCAGTGCAGGGACCCTGCATTCTCACTGTTGGAAAAGTGACTCTTTACAGCCTTTTTTTTTGAGGGGGAAAGATTCTGCATTGAGGCTCACTGGAACACAGCAGCGGGTTCCCAGGGGCTGCTAAAGGCAGGGCAGAGGATCTCGCTGCCCTGAATAACCGTGGGCCATCTGCTGATGGCAGGGCCGTAGGAAGCCCTCGGTGACACCTCCTGCAGCAGGGTGGGTGAACCTGGCCCGAACCTGTGCTGTGATGTCAGGCATGGAGAGAGGGGTGTGGGAGCGCATGGTGCGAGCGGAGAGCTGCAGTTAGCTGCGAAAAGATCTCTGGAAGCAACTGCAGCACTCAGAGGGATTTACTCACAGACCAGGAACTGCAATACTGTGCTGCTGGGGTGGCCCTTCTCACCCAGCATCGCCGTCGCTGCTCACTGCCCCCTCCCTGCTGTGTATTCCCAGGGCTGTCATCGTCGCACAGCTGTGCACAGCCAGCACATTTTTCACTCTCCTCTCCTGGCTGCCGACTTTCTTTAAGGAAACGTTCCCCAAGTCCAAGGTAAGCACAGTGCTGGTGGGGATGGGGGAGGGCTGGGCTGCCTTGCGCTGCTTTCAGAGCGTGGGGTGGTTTTCTAATGAACAGCACAGGGCTTGTGGCACCGTGCTGTTGCAATGACTCCATGACTGGGTTTTCATGGGGATTTTTGCTATATTGACGTTGCATAGCTCCGAGCTACCTGCAGAAGTGGTTGTTACCATTGATAACGTGCACTTACTGGGAGTGCTTCCCTCTCCCCAGTGCAAACATTCCCATCTTTCAGAGTCCTGCTCCTCTGGGCTGAGTGCTGCTGTCTATCCTGTGCTCAGAAACTGACATGGCCTTTTCCACAATAGCTCTGTTAGGGCCGGATTTTGTTCTTTCTCTTTTGGTAATTTTCAGAGCTTAAACATGCCTTTTATTACTACATCTATAAGGTCCTTTACGGCATCCTTGGTATTTATATTACAATCATGTATTAAACCAGCAAACATATTGTTGTGACGAGATCAGTGCACCTCTTGTAATGTGCTTGCAGCAGTAATTTACCATCTGCTATGCCTTATATCATGGTTCCCTTATGTAAGATGCTCCATATAGTGCTCCTGCATCCAGTAATCGCTTCATATATCTTAATAAATGGGGGCTTGATTTTAAAGGATAATCCTTAGCGTGGTAAAACTGTGTCACCTGCTGGTCAGATGCCCCTGCTGCAGGTGAGATGCCTTCACCCACCCCCAGCCCACCTGGATGGATGGAGATGCAGGAACGTTTTGGCGGTGGGATGAGACAAGGGTGGCTTGGGTGTGTTGGGACCGAGTGTGCTGAGTAACCCCAGCTGGTGCTACAAGATGCACAGACCTGCAAGCCCTATGGTGGTACATTTTTGAAAGTGACCAAGAACTAAAATTTCAGCGGTGCTGAGAGGTGCAGATGGGCCCTGGTACAGTTTCCAGGAGCAGCCAGAACAGGATTACTCAAACCAGGAGCACTCAGCCCTCTGTGCGTCCCTCTGCTGCTGTGGGATGCGTCCATGGGGTTCTGAGCAAAGGAGCGTGGAAGGGATGAGCTGAGATGAATGCAGCCCAACACACAGCGAGTTCAGCTCCCGGTGGGATCTGGGCACTAAATGCCTCTGAGTGGCACTAATCCAGATGACCAGCAATCATCTGTGATTACAAATGCAGCAAGCCCGCTGAATTGAAAATAGACCAAGGCATGTTGTTGCTGTAATGTTACCTAATCCTGGCATTACAAAATCCAGCTACATTCCCTCAGCTTCCTGCTAATGCTGCTAACGAGGCTGAAGCCGCTGCTGGAAATGCTGCCAGCAGCTTTGTTGCTGACCTGCAGGGCAGAGCTACACCCGCAGCTCCCAGAGCTCCCCGGCTCTCTGCACATCGCTGTGCTGAGCACCAAACTGCCATGCTCAGTCCTTGCTGCTGGGGTGTGCAGAGGGACAGCGATAGCAGTGCTGCCTGGCCTGGCACTGCGGGCCTGGGGGCTGTACTCTGGGAAGGCAGTAGAGGCCTGTAAGAAGTCCTGCTCCCTTCATTTGTTTCTCTTCCACAGACTTTTGCAAAATATTTGCAGGCAAGCTCTGACGGCAGCCCTCTCTTGACTTTTGCTGTCTTTCAGGGCTGGGTGTTCAATGTAGTTCCCTGGCTGGTTGCAATTCCAACAAGCTTGTTCGGTGGATTTCTGTCCGATCATTTAATTAATCAGGGTAAGAGCCCTTCTGGATTTACTCAGCTCTTATTTCATTGTGGGAACAGAACTGGGAGGAGGAAAGAGAGAGGCTTGTTGGGAAGGAGAAGTCCCAGCAAACAGACAACATGCTGTCCTGCTATGACAGCAGTGGGAGTGCTGCCCCATCTGTGTTCTTGGAGCTCTCTTTGGTCTCACAAGATCCAGCCAGAGATGAGCTCTGCCCGTCTGAAATCACTCTGTGCTCCTGGCTGGGAACAAGGAGACCTGTTGAGGTGCCTTAACTGGGACTCTTCTTTCTCTTCCAGGGTACAAAACCATCACCGTCCGTAAGTTCATGCAGGTAAGAGAGCTGAAGCCATGGGATTAGCTTGAACTACCTGCTCATGGAAAACTCACTGAGGTATTTAATATTTCTCTTTTTCCAGGTCATTGGCTCTGGAGTCTCAAGCGTGTTTGCCCTGTGCCTGGGCCAGACATCCAGTTTTTGCAACGCTATAGTGTTCGCCTCAGCCTCTGTTGGGCTTCAGACCTTTAACCACAGGTATCCACAGCCCTTCAGCTCCCACCCCACACTGGAGGGGCTCTATGAACAGCTTGCTTCCATCCCACCATTGATGCTAACTCTGAGCATCGCCCTCTGATCTGTGTGCTGCAGGGCATGCAGGACTGAGCAGCTTGTGGGGGCACAAAGCAGGAGGTGGATTGCATTTCATCCTCTCTGAGTGCTTGGAGCTGAATTCTTCTATATTGCTCTGCTTGCAGCCTCTTCCCTCCTTGTCCTCTCTCACCAGTATTATCTGGGATCCTTTATTTTGGTTGGACCAGCTAAACTCAGTGCAAACAACGACAAAGCAAATCCTGCTCCATTAAAGCTGCTGTTTCCCCCTCTGTTTCTCACTAGTGGCATTTCAGTGAACGTGCAAGACCTGGCCCCGTCCTGTGCTGGCTTGCTGTTCGGTAAGGAGTCCTCTGGGCTGTGTGGGGACAGACAGGGTTTGAGGTGTTGAGCTGTGTGCCTGCAGCCTCAGCTCCCTTCCATGCATGGAGCTGCACAGACGTGCTGCTTCGTTTGTCTGATGGCTGCCAGCAGGAGAGGTGAAGTGTTGGTTGGCCCCACCTTTTGCATGGCATTTTGCTGTGCACACAGAATGAATGGGTCGGGTTGGCAAGCCAGGTGAAGATGCGCATGTCTTCATGTTGTTAATAGCCAATTCCTGTGAGATGAAGCAAAAGGGCATTTCCCCTCTCTTCTCTTTGCAGGTGTTGGAAATACAGGCGGAGCTCTGCTAGGTAAGGCACTCCCTGCAGCTCATCCCATGGGCAGGCAGGATGCAGCCCCTCTGCATTTCCATCTCTTCCCTCTGCACAGGTGTGGTTTGTGTGTACCTGGCTGGATATCTGATGGAAACAACAGGCTCCTGGATTTCTGTTTTCAACCTGGTGGCTGCTGTCAACAGTGTTGGTCTCTGTGTGTTCCTGGTGTTTGGAGAAGCCCACAGGGTGGACACAGACTCTGCCTACATCGACCTGTAGCAATGAGTCTGAGGAGCAGTGGAAGGAGCAGGGTGTGTCATGTTTGTGTGCCACTGATGCACAAGTGCCAAAGAACATTATTGTTTTGTGGGTGTTTTAATGGGATGAAAATGACTGGGACCGTGTATGTAGTGGGTCCGAATGAAACCCACAGCAGAAGAGAAATGTAGAGTTCCTGTTTTGCTCAGGGCATGGCTGGTGGTTGGTGGGACCATCCAGCCCAAAGTCTACAGTGAGAATGTGGCCTTGGTTTGCTTTGGTCCCTTCCAGGGGCCACGTATGCAGGTGGCTGTCCTGCTGGACAGGGCTGCAGTTTTGCACTCTCAGCTTACAAAGTGCAGAGTGTGGGAATGGCTGTGCTTGGCCGTCCTGTGACTGCGTGGGGTATTTCCAACGCGATGCTTTTTGTCTGGACTAAAAGCAAAATCCAAAAGAATGCACCTCTGACCTTAACCGCCCCTCGCGTGCCTTCGTTTTGCAATCTGCTCTGCAGGTCCAACCCGGGTGCACATGAGAACAGGTTGTGAGATGGATTTAGGGCTTCCTTCAGGGCAAGTGAGGATCTGTAGCTGGGAGCCCTGGGCAGGACATCCCATCCACCCAGCCTTCACCACGCTCCAGCTGAGACCTCAAAGCCCAAACCCCTCACCGGGGGGGCGTGGGGCTGTGCTGCCCTCGTAGTGCAGGGGCAGCTGAGGAATCCTGCAAAGCCATTTCACGGTATGCTGTGAATGTATGTGAAGAATTGGTCATGTGCAGTGCTATGGATCTGCGCTCCCTGCTATGTCAGAGGTGTCCTCCACGTGCTCTTAAAGGGCTGTGGGGGTGTTGCCAAAGAGCCCGTAGTGGGCATGGTGTCTGCATGAGGTGTAAAGCCAATTCCCGCACTGGGGACCCGTAGTGCTGGATGTGGATCCATGCCGTTCCCTGTGTCAGGGGGAAATACTTGGCTGTTCACATCTCTGAGCCTGAGTGTCTTAAGTTATTTATAAATATTTTTAAATTTAAGTACCAAATTCTGTATTTTATGTACTTGAGGCCTGATTCTGCATGCCTGTTTTCTGTGGTACTCCCAGCAAAGCCCATGGGATTTCTAGAGCAGAAGGATTTACCTGCCTACAGCTTCTGCTTTTGTAGGATCTATTTTCCGTGTGACATTTCACATTGAAGTAAGTCATTGCTTTTTCTCCCACCCTTCTCTCACAGCTCACCCAGCACTTTGGTGGGTTGTCTGCGTTATCCGCCTCTGTAAACTGGCCAGTAAGGTACAGATCTAAGGCCAGGTTCCACCTTCAGATATCCTCAGCAAAGCGTTGAATCCCTTTTCCATAGCTGTACAATTATTAGTTTAAGCAGCCTTGCCAAAGCTTGCTGTCAGAGATTGTGCTATGGAAGGACCTACAAAAATAAAGGCAGCAAATTGTTTGCACGCTGTGTGGTTTCCCTTGGAATGCAGAGATGCTCAATGAGACAGAGCTCGAGTGCACTCGGTGTCACCAACCCCTGGGGGCTGGGGAGGGGGTGGGAGGCTGTGATGGGAGAAGAGCGGGGCTGGCGGATCACAGCATCCTCACGTGTGTGTGCTTCTTCCCACTTATATTGGAAAAATGACCAACAAGCTGTTTTCTGAACACTCCAGCATGGGAGGACATGGTACGGGGTCACGTGTTGGACTGATAACACAAATGAACCGAGTCTGCTGTTGGATGGCACGTGCCCTGCACACAGACTGTCTTCTGGCTGGAGACTGCGTAAAAAAACCCATAAATTGCCAACTTTTGTGCATCCTCACTGATAGGTTCGTGCAGATGCCAACAGAGGGAGCTGTTAGATTTGGGATGTGGGAGCTGCTGCCAGCCCAGAGCTGCTGCTCCTGGCCCTGGCACAGCTGGTTGTGCTCGGCGGTGAGCGGAGCTGCTCACCCCCCTCTGAGGAGCACTGAAGAGCAGAGCCACGTAGTCCAGAAGATGTCTTTGAGGACTGTGGGATCTACTCATTTTCACCTGCACGTGCTTAGAAAAGAAGCCGTGCAACTCAGAGCTATCAAAACGATGCTGAAGGCAATTTAATAGCATGTGTGTTGTCTTCAGCCCTTCCTATCCTGCTTCTCTGCTTATAAAGATGCAAACCACCTCTGGTAGACACTCTTGAGCTCTTTTGGCCTGAGGAGCTCTGAGTGGCCACGGATCACCCCAAAACCTTCCCATTCCTCATCATAGGCCCTGGAACAGGCTGCCCAGGGAGGTTGTGGATGCCCCGTCCTTGGAGGTGTTCAAGGCCAGGTTGGACGGGGCCCTGGGCAACCTGATCTAGTGAATGTGTATGTTTGGTGGCCCTGCTAGGCAGGGGGGTTGGAGCTACATGATCCTTGAGGTCCCTTCCAACCCGGGTCATTCTGTGATTCTGTGATAGTGTGAAAGGGACTGGAAATCTGCAGCTGTGCTGATTAATTGCAGGCACATTGTACTGCTGTCATGGGTTAGAATTGCTGGGTCAGTTTGTGTTTAAGTGGTTTAGGGCACACTCAGTAGTTGGCATTGGCCTGGGAGCACTGAAGGAGCACTGTTGTACTGCAGTTTGCCTAGCACTAAATCAATGTAATCATTCAAGCAGATGGAAAGCAGAACACAGGAGTAAAGCAGCACTTTTTGGAGGGGAAAAGAGATAGCAAAGAGCACTTCTCATTGATACTTCCTCATGGAAAACACAAGCAGATGCTCTTGCAGCAAAGCCCTGTTCTGACACCCACCTGGCAGCTCCCTGGGGTCAGGATGTGCCCCAAAGGCATCGCTGTTCTGCAAAGGGCACCGTGCTCTGCGCTGTCACAAGCAAAATACCACCATTTATTGCAGCCGTGACCTACTGCATGCCACCTAATGAGGAATTTTCCATCTCAAACTTTAATGTGATAATTAAGATGTCCATTAAGGTCTTTACAGTTTGACTGCTTGTAATTAAGAAGCAGGGTGATGGGGTGGGGGGGGAAGCAAGGAGTTACAGCTGAGGGCATCAGGCAGCTTTATGGACTCTCCCCTTTCCATTGCTCTGTTTTGTTTCTTCCCTCAAAATCATTTTCCTGCAGATGTGGGGTGTCTCTGGCCAGGGTGATCCCTGGGGATGGGATCCCTGTGGCACAGAGAGGCCTGGGACAGCCAAAAATCCCATTGTGATCATCAGTAATGGGGCTTCGTGCTTCAGTTCCTTTCCATACCAACAGAGCTCCCCACTCACATTGCTTGTGGTGTGAGATTAAGGGTGAGGAAGGCTTTAATCCAATAATAAAATGAGAAGAACCACCCCCCCACCCCCCTTCCTCCAATAAATCCACATCTTCCAAAGTGCTTTTGCTCCTGAGAGGCCCAAATTCCATTCTCCAGTAATAGGATTTGGCCTCCTACTGCAGTGCTGAAACACTTGCAAAATTTTGGTTCCAAATTGCCAGATTTTTTGTAAGGATTAACAGCAACTGACGGAGTGACTGGAAGGAGCTGCCAGAAAAGCTTCGGCTGATCCCTTGAATCCCTCCCCAAATTGTGTTCCCCTGCCCTGCCCATCCTGGGGACTCGCTCTCATTCATCCAAAGGCAGCTCCTGCTGCGATCTCCTGGCACTTTGGCATCAATTATTCTCTAATAAATTGTTTTTAATTTCAGCTCCGTAGGAGAAAAGAAAGAAGAAAAAAAACCCCACAACCCCTTGCACGGGAGACAACGGAAGGTACACGTGTAGCAATTATCTGTAGGATTTTACACAGAGAATTAGAAAGCCACTCGCGCATGTCCTGCATGCTCATTACAGGAGCTGTTTGTGGCTGGCAGGGGATTTTCCTGTGCAGCCATTGGGGTTCGTTGCAGCTGTTAAATTCCTTTCACATGTTTTTTGTTGGTTGGTTCTTTTTCCTACCGAATCTTCCCCAAACCCACTGGTTTATAACCTCTCCCACGTACCGGCGTAAGGTGAACGCTTTCATTCTCTGGTGTGGGGTGAACCTGGGCTGGGCGTGAGCACCGTTCGGTGCTTCTCCTCATCTGCTCAGTGGGTTTGGGGTACAGATGAGGTCCCCACGCATTCCTGTGCTCTGAGGATGGAGCATTTGCTTTCTTTGACACCCCAAGCCCTGGATGTTTATGGTTACTCCACAGAATAGAACCCCTGAGTAGATAGTACCATCAGCAAGTACTTATTGGCAGATAACAGACAGGAGGCCTTCAGCTGAGTATGTTATCATTATCTGAGGCAAAATTGTTCTTTGGAAAAGTTGGGAGCCACCTGGACCGACAAGAGCTCACCCCAAACCTCCGTCCCTGCAGTGCCATGTATAGAATCATAGAATCTCAGAGTCACTGAGGATGGAAATGACCTCTAAGATCCCCAGGTCCAACTCCAGCCCACCCCACCATGCCCATCTCCATGGTTCTGGAACACTCCAGGGATGGTGACCCCACCACCTCCGTGTGCAGCTGTGCCACTGCATCACTGCTCTTTCTGAGAAGAAAGACCACCGAATCTCCACTGCCCTTCTTTTGCCATGCTGCAGGGCCTCCATGTCTTTCTCGTAGCAAGCATAAGTCATCGCTCTTGACACAGACCCCACTTCCTCTCTTTGATGCAATACAATGCCATTGTTATCCTGTTTTGTCGGTGTCTATCTGTCCTCGCACTCCTCCTCCTTGGAGATTTCTGGATTAAAGAATAAATCACAGAATTGATTTCCTGGGCGTGCATTAGAGGGGATTATTCCAGGAGATTCATCCGTGTTGGGTGGATTAGCATTTCCAGGGACGGACGGGCACCCCCACCTCAAGCATTACTTCTCTTGACATTTCCCAAAACATTCTATTACTTTAGCAAGCGTAGCAAATGCCTGTGACAGAGAGCAGAAGTGTTTGAGCTTCAGTGGTTTTGGTAACACCGTCATTTCCCATACAGATGTATGGAGGGCATTTTGTGAGAGTTTTCTTTTCCCTTTTCCCCTTCCCTTTCCCTTTCTCTTCCCCTTTCTCTTTCCCTTTCCCTTCCCCTTCCCCTTTCCCTTTCCCTCCCCCTTCCCCTTCCCCTTCCCCTTTCCCCTTCCCTTTTCCTTCCCCTTTCCCTTTCCTTTTCCCTTCCCCTTTCCCTTTTCCTCTTTCCTTTTCCCTTTTTCCGATGAAGAACTTCAAGCAGATGGCGCCCAAGAGTTCCCAGCGGAGTTTGCATGTTTTCGGGACTCGCAGAACTGACTGTGGATGGGCGAGTGCTTCCTGCCCCGTGCCTCGGTGGCACAGCTCTGTCATTATAACCTGTGCATGGAAATGGCTCCTCCACCTCTGTACGTTAAACCCGCAGCTCCTGAACAACCCAACATGGTGCTGGGAAAACATCCATCCAGCCCATGCCCAAAGCAGTGTTGGTGCAGGAAAGGAGAGGAATTGGGGCAGTGATGCCACACAGAGCCCTTAGGAAGAAATGAGCCACGAGAGCATGTGCTGGAAGCACAGCCTGGACACGCAGTAAATCCTCACCCAGTGCGGCTGCACCGCTTGCTGGAGAAATCAGGCTCCAGCCTGAGGTGTCAAAGGACAAAACCAAGCAAACAAAAAAGGAAAGCAAACGAAACACACACACACAAAAAAACCCACAGGTTTTTGGTTTTTTTTTTCCTTCTTTCTAGTTATTTTTGACAAGCTGGAAGAGAACAGGGTAGAGGGAAAGGCATGTTTGATATACACTTTTGACAGAGATTTTGCTTTATTATGTTTAATTGAAAAGTGTTAACGCCGGCCGACATGAATATTCAGCTGATGCCTTTTGGTGCCATTCCAGGAGTTATGATCGCCTGTGATTCCACCACAGCTTCTCAGCACGGAGCCCTGTCAAAGCTGGAGTGACAGTGGGGAAGCTATTAATTGAAATAGCTTCATTAATTAGTAATTAACAGCAGGGTAATGACTATGTCACACATCGTATTTCAATGAATGCCCTTCATGTGTTATGGGGCCTTTAATTAAAGAATATGCATTTTAATTAAAGGCAAGTTTGGCCCTTTGGCCTCTGGAATACAAAAGATGTTTCAAACTTTCAGGGTTTGGAGGAGGAAAGGTTGGATCGGGGAAAAAAGCTGAGTGTGAGCTCCCAAGTTCAGTCCATGCAGTTGCCACGTCCAGGTGGGCTCTGGGGACATGGGGCTAAGGGCCGTGCCTTGCCCCAATGTCTTTCACCAATGTCTTGTACCCAGCACTTTGTTCCCAATGTCTTGCACCAGTGCCTTGAGTCCAGCAAGTTGTACCAGTGCCTTGCTTGGGAATTAAGGTTTGGGGAAATAAAACTGCCATGCTGTTGCTGGGTTTTGAAACAGCACAGGCACAGCTCCAACCCCTCACAGCAGTGCTGCAGAATCACAGGATCAGTAAGGTTGGAAAAGACCACTAAGATCAAGTCCAACCCCAACCCATCCCCACCCATCACCACCATGCCCGCTAAGCTACGTCCCTCAGTGCCACAAAGCAAGTGCCAACTGCTCCCGAGACACACACAAGAATTAGAGTTCATTTCGATGGACCAAAGGACACAAATTACGGCAGGTTTCTGTCTTTTCATATTTTGCTGGCTAGTGTTTACTCCTTCGTACGTCAGTGGGCACAGTTTTGGTTTCTGTTGGCTGAACATACAGCCCGTTTGGAGTGATCCCGAGCTAACGCTCAAAAAGACCATTTGTATGTTTATACGAGCTTTACATTGAGCACTGAGGGAAAGTCTAGGCAAACAGACCAAGGGTGCAAGAGAAATGCACACAGTCCCAAGGAAAAAACCCAAACTCAAGGAAAAAAAAACAAACAAAAAGAAAGAAAAAAAACCAACCTAACCAGAAACAGCAACCAAAAAGGCTACTTTATATCTTCATTTAAAAAAAAAAAAAAAAGAAAGCATTTACATTTTCAAAACAAAAACTTCAAAATGGCCTCTTTTTAAAATAAACTCTACTCCCCTGACATCTCGATCTGAAAGCCTGAAAGGAAGCTTCCCAAATGTGATGAGGATTAGACGAGTGAGACATTGCATTTCAAAGAGAAAACGGCACATCAAACGTGTGGGAGAGAGACATTGAAGTCCTCACCCAGGAGGGCTCCTGCCTGGAGACCTGGGTAAGGCAGAGGCAGCCGAAAGTGCTGGAGGAGAAGGTGGGAAGGGCAGGAGGGAGCCTCTGTCCTTCTGAAGGCAGCTGGGTCTGGATCAGGCCTCCCCCAGCTAATGATGCTGTCGGCTTGCTCCAGCTGAGGGGTTCCCAGGAGGCAGCCCCCTCTGACTGGGGCTGTGGTGCTTCATGTCCCACCTCTCAATCATATCTCGGAGATATGATTTAGCAGAGGGTCGTTAAGAGTTAGGGTACTATGGTTAGGCTGCAGTTGGACTTGATGATCTTTGAGGTCCCTTCCAACCTGAGTGATTCTATTACTCTATGATTCTCTCCTCCCAGCCTCTCTGCTCTGTGTCCCCCAAGGGGCTCACACGAGGTGCTGGTCAAAGGCATGATCTTATCAACCAACTGCAGAAATTAATTTAATAACTAACCATGTAGCTGAAGTGCATCTTCCTCCCTACTTGGCTATTTCTGTTAGGCCTTGGGTTCTTTACAGTGGTCAACCCTGCAGACACAGCCCTAGTCCTCAGTCCATTGCATGGTGATGATGTTGTTTCCCTCAGTGTTGAGATGCTGCCTCAATTTATGAGCTCCAGTAGAAATTCCACTAAAAATTATCCATAAAAAACAGCAGTTCCATTGGAAGTAACAATGAAGTGTGGACCACGAGGGTCAGATGCCTCCAGTTTCATGCCTCAAGACACGTCATGGGCCAGACCTCAGCTGATACCACCATCAGCCCCATGGGGGGACAGCTAGAAGCTGGGACACACAGCTATGTGCTGAACTGAGACCAGGTGGCTCTGGTGCATAGGAGGAAGAGGTGTAGGGGATGAGTTCTGGGTCAAAGTGCTCTGGGATCATGAAATGAGGGATGAGCAGTGGGCGAGGGAATGGATGGAGACGAGTAGATGTTTAAACTCGGTGCTAAACTTTGCATGGGAAGCCGGGGGAGGGAAAACGTGTGAATCACTCAGGGTATGGTAATTAATGTTAATAACATTAAATAATTTAAATGGACAAGCAATATTTTACCTGGTATTTCTCTGGCATTTTTACTGGCGTCACACAGGGTTTGTCCTTGCATCCTGGATCAGGGAGATCTTGTTTGCCACCGCTGCTATTTGGGGTAAGGGAATTTTAAAGACAATCTTTTTTTCTTGTTTTCCAAAGTATGACTCCAGGTCTGAGATTCCCACTAAGGTGAGAACGTGGATTGTACGTACACAACAGATTTCTTTATTTTCCAGCAGCAGATATTTGGGCAGTCTTGGGAACACGGACTGTGCTGCGGTTCACAGTAAGGCTTATATATCCATTTTGCTGCTACATTTGCTCAGACTCTGCAAACAGTACATCTGAAGCATATTTTCACCTTTCAGCTCTACATCCATCCAAGCTCCCCCGGGTTTGGTTTCACAACCCGTGCTAAAGTTGCGACCAAGCTGGAGGGGGGAGTGTCATCCCAGTCTGCATCAGAAATTGCCCTCGGTCCCACCGCCACGGCTCGTACTGCTGCTGTAATGCTGTCGGTGTGCTCAGCTGTGTGCAAAGCACAGAGACCAGGTTTGCCTCCTGAGCAAAGCTGCTTGAAAAATCAGATAGGAATGGCTGAAAGGAAAATGGCTGCTTAGGTAAATAAATGTTGGCGGCGCATAGAAGAGCAGAAGATGCTACAGCTTTTGTGAAAAAACGAGAACCAAAACCTCTTGTTTGCCAGTTATCCAATCTGTAATCTGATCTGGCAGGACTCACCTTGAGAAAAACAACAAAAAACTACAATAGAATTTTAATTTCCTTCCAAAAATGCTCACAAAAAGTGGTCCTGATTTAGGTTTGGTTTTGGCAGACCACGCCTAAATACACAAAGAACGAAACACTTGCATTCTCCCAGCCTTATCCCGTTTGATGCAGGGCACAGAGATGCTCAAGGCATTTTTTTATCATAGAATCAGAGAACAACAAAGTCGTTAAGGTTGGAAAGGACCACTAAGATCACCAAGCCCTTCAAACCCCATCACCAATGTGCCCACTGAGCACATCCCTCAGTGCCACAAATGATGCAGCTCTTTGCAACTCCAGAGATATAGAATTCAATATAATGCAGCCAGATCTCTGTTTGAATGCAGTGCAGATGGGGGGAGAGGAGCATGACTGGGCATCATGGGACATCTGGACCACAGCTTTCAATTTTTTGGCCCCAAATGGCCAGGAAGTCCCTCCTGGAGGTGACCCACTCCACGCAGAGCAGTTTGGACATAAATGAAGATGAGCAATGGCTGTTCTGCAACTCTGATGTTTCCCGGGGAGAAGAGTTAGCTGTTAGTTGGCTCGTTAGGTGCAACTCGTTAACGCGGTTGTGGTGGGATGCCAACAACAGCCCAACCACACGATGCTCTGGAGTGAAGCCAACTCTGCTCCACGTCTGAGCCCCACTTGGGCAGAGCATCGTGGCCACAGACAGACAGACAGACAGACAGGCAGACGGATGGATGCAACCTAGGCACAAGTTTACGTGAGGTCCCAACATCCCCCTGTATAACAACGTCCTTCGGAAGCGCCTGACCTTGCTCTGCTTTCCCGCATCGTGCTGCAGCGGGATGGAGCCGACTCATTCCTTTCTTCCCCTGCTTTCCTCCTACACCGTGTTTGTTGTTTACCAGACGTCGCCTCATCGCTTTCAAATCAAACACCGTCTTCCTTTCTGCCTCTCTGCTCCCAGAAATTAAAATGGGGCAAGGTCTTTTTTATTTTTCTTTTTCTGTTGTTTTTGAACAGCGAGATTAAAAGTTGTTTGAAGAATAATGTTTTCCTAAGTTTTAGCTGACATTCAATTTTAATGACTTTTTAAACAAAGTAACTATTAACTGTGCATCGTTTTATAGTTTCCTGATGTCTGACAGGTGTTTTTGCCCATGTGGGAAACAGATGCTAATAACATTTTCCCTAATAGCTCATAAATAATAAGCATTTAGCATTTTCCTTTGTATACCGCTCTGTCAATAGCCAATTTACTTTTCAGAAGCCACAACGTTTTCCTGTCAATCAGTTTTAGCCTCGGGCACTTTTTGGTGATTAGAAACCCCTTGGAGAGAGAGAACTCCAAATTAGTTTTAAATAAAAAATAAGAATATTCATGCTGTTGAACATCTAAAGGTAAAAAATGAAAAAATAAAAAGATCTGGGCACGTAGATATCGCTGGTGGGGTATTAATACTTCATAGAAATAGAGTGACCAAGAGCTCTCAGGAGAAATGCAGCAAAGACAAGCGCATGACACAAAGAAAGTAATGTACGCAGGAGAAAAATAACTTTGTTAGAGAGATCGAGCTCTAGGAGAGCTCCATCACCTTCTCATTTGGAAAACAAGCCTTAAGCCAGCACAGCACTCAGGGCTTACTGCTGCGCCTCATCCTCTCAATAAGTCTTGGTTCTAGTCCTGGTATTTTATCTCTTTCCAGACAAGAAAATGGGGAAAGCAGAGATCTTCCCCTGCCAGGAGATAGCAGGTGCAGAGGTGGGAGGTTCTTGGGGGGACACTGGAGCCACGCAGTGCCTGGGGATGTGGGGACTGGCTCCTGCGGGTCTGCCTGTGGCCAGCTTATCCCTGCAGGACACCTTCTCTGCAGGCATGCTGAATGCTGGACAAGAGCCTGGGCATCTCCTCTCAGACCTTTCAGGCTTCTTTATAATAGCCATGTGCCTTCTTTTAATTATCTTCAATTTAAGTCGCATTTTTCCCCCAGTGATCCCAACAGACTGCGCTTTGGAAGAGAGAAAAGCCTCGTTCACTGGGACTCAAGCCTGCTTCTAGGGATGGTGTATTCAGGTTTCACCCCAGCCTTGACTTATCAGCATTTTGCAGTTTATCGGACTTTTCAGAGCAGCTGGTTCTGGTCTCCACTGGAGATGGGATACCAGTGTGGATGGAGTTTTGTCTTTCCTGCATAAATGAGCTGAAATTCATTGATTTTTTCATTCATTAGCCTTACGTCATCACATCATCACTGCAATATGCAGCTCAACCACCGGACATATTTTCTCATTCATTTTGCAAGAGAAATTAAGAGAAATTAATTTACTGGCTTTTACCAGCCAGTAAAGGCAGCATTATTTTGTGAAATAGTGGCCTCATCTATTCTAACACATTGACCTGAAACTCGGCGGCATGCTGACATATCTGCAGCTGCACAGAATACAAGAGAACCCCAAGGGGTGTTAGTTAATCAGATGTAAACATGAATAATGCAGTGACATGAAATGCAGGTACCACATCAACGCGAGACAAAGGGTCAGAGAGTGGGCTGGTTCTACTGGCTGATTGTTCCCCTTGAATGAAGGAAGCGGAAACTTCTGCCCTCGAATGAAGTGGTTTTGCAGTCCTTACCATCAAACATGACAACAATGACATGACCCACATCATTTCCTTCCTTCACACGATCATTTTGTAGCAGCTGCAGTGCCACATCCGCTCCTTTTGAAATGACAGCAACGGAAGGGTTAAGGCACTGCTCGACGATGGGCCTTGAATTAAGCATCAGCACTGAGGTGAGGAAGCCTGGGTTTCTCTAAGCAGTTTAGGCTGCCTGGCCGCCCATGCAGAAGGCAAACATGCCTAACGTTTCAATTCACATGTGGTGACTTTCTAATAATAAGGGATGTTAATTGAGAATAGAATAATGCTAGCAGGTAGGTAACAATTAGCTGACATTCTGGCTTTCACAAAGCTTACCGTGGCTCGTGCATGCATAGTAGGCTGGAAATCACTACTACATATCAAATTTTAAAGCTATAGGATGAATGTCTTGGAGGAAAATGGGCTTCTGGAACCATGCTGGGCTGGCACCCATTGCCCCAGAAGACGCCCAGCAATAGGGTGTTGGTGTTGGTTTGTGCTCAGGGCCTTCTGCTCAGTTCCCAACAAGGCAGCCTCCAGGAAGAGTACCTACCAGGAATAACTGGACCAAAGAAAAGCCAATGCTTGGTATTGTTAGCATCGTCGTTCCTTTTCACGGACTGGGTTCTGATGGACCACCCAAGCCTGTGGGAAGGTTTCAGACTTGCTCTTGAGGTGGCGTTGCATGGGAATTCCCCTTGCTGAGTAACTAAGCATTAAATATAAGGAGTTTGAAAGAAAACCAGAAAACCCGTGATACTTTCCTCTCTGTGATTTGTCATTTACTCATTTCTTGACAATCTTCTCCCACCTGTGCTTCTGCCATTCCCACCTGTCCCAGCCCCCAGTCACGGCTGCTCTGACTCCCACATAGGAATAGTCAGCCTCCTTGGCCAATTTCAGTGGTCTCAAAATGAGGGGAAAGCCCTTAAAATCCTCACGCATCATTACGAGACTTCCACATTGGAGTGATGGAGAGGGATCGGAATAATCCCAGTGAGATATTTTGATGTATTTAACCTCCATTCTCTTTGCTTCTGCACTGGTGCTGGTTTACATCCTCTCCATTGCCTCTCTTTTTTTGGCTTCGTACACTCCAAATGGTAGACTGCTCCAAACAGCTACCTCGTTAGTTTTTCCTCTCTGAGCAGTTGGGTTGGAACATATGCCATTGGACCTGATGTCCCCAGTTAAAACCCCTGTCACATCACTAAATATTTTAGCAAATAAAAAATTTTTTAAACACGCGGCCAGATGTCCACATTGACATAGTGCTTAAGGCGTTCGACTGATAAAAAGCCAGGGCCCTTGGTAAGTGGGGATTTAAAAACATGTCCTGAGGCAAGTGTGTGATATTAAAAACATCCTGGGCTCTTTTGTATGGAGATTTGCATACGTTGAGGTTTTAAAGAGAGTGTCCATCTGTCACTGAGCATTCTCCCAATACAACAAAGCATTGATAAATATTTTGAACCCCAGTCACTTTTCAGCAGGCACCAGCAAGGAAGCAGAATGGTTTCAGCTGGGATATCCATTGCTTTGTGCAATAAAAGGAGCTGCGGTTTCACTTGGAAGCAGTGTTTAATATTTATGAGGATGACAGCCCTGTACAAATACAGAACTATAACCTGGCCCTCGAGTGATTCCATAAAAAGTATCTGCCAGACAGAACAAAATACAAATCTAAAGCTTTTGTTCTGGAAAGTCTGGTTGCTGAATTTAGTGATGTGCCACCAACGCTCTTCAGCAGCGGTGGCAATGGAGCAATGGGGAGACTCCTGGCTACTTTAACAGGCTCTGGACCAGCCTGGATGCACCTGAATCATCACAGAACTGGATAAACTCATCATCCTTAGCGTGTGATTCAGAAAGAACGGCCAAAAATTCAACTGGCTGCAGCCCTGTTCAGATCCATTGCGTCAGTGGTGGGTTTGGATACTCGGATTTCAGACAATATCTTGCTTTAAGGCTTGGAGCTGGCGGTCTCATTTCGGACAGAGTGGTCTGAATGGCCAACTCTCCAAGTTTGACACTTGTGGTTTTTCTGGGGGTTTGACATGTTTCAAGGAAGTGACACAGTCCTCAAGCATCTGGAGGATCTGAGGAGTCTGAGGCAAGACAAAGTCACCGCACAAGTTATGCTGGCAGCAACTACTGGAGTTCATTAGACAATTGCAGGTTAGGCACGTGTGCATCTGAACAGATTGGTCATCTCTGCAGATTTCCAGTCTGTCCTGCTCATATTCTTTCTTCCCTTTAAACCAAATCCAGTTCTAACTCTTCCTACCTGAACACTGGCCTTTCTAAATTGCTGCCCAGAGATAGATCATTGTTTATCACTGGTTTCTCTTTCAGAGCTTCCTCTAACAGTGCAGAAGATATTGTGGTGTTTACGGTGGCAGATGCCAGGTGGCATTTCCATAGGTGCAGGATGATGTTCCTACGCAGCGTTGGGTAGGTGACTGAGCATGCACTGTGAATCGCTTCCTTACCAGTATGTCTGGGGGCATTTCTGTAGGTTTAGTGTTAGTTTTGTTAAACGTCTGAGGAAAGGAGATTACAAGAAAACAAGAGGCAGACAGTAACAAAAAAAAAGACTCTCTGTTTCATTGGTGGAATACACACATTTATTGGGAAAGCACTGATTTTTTCTCCTATCAGGCAATGCATGTTTTCTGCTGCTTGAAGGCAGCGAGACTTTTTTTTTGCAAGCATACGCTGCTAAAGGAGACCTTGACTTCGCTGTCTACAGATGCTTCCAGCCAAGCCAGGGACACTTGATATGCTTTGGGATGAATCCTGTATGTCTTGATGTTCAGTGGATGTGGTGTTAAAGGGATGATGTCTTGGAAGGACAGGAGGATGTGACAGGAAAAATGGCTCAGGACCACACCAGTTTCAGGCAGAAGAGTGGGGATAATGCAGATAAGGATCAGGCAAAGACATTCCTAAGGCCAGTTTCTGGAGAAAGTTAATGTTCACCAGCTTGATTAATCTCTGCTTGAACTTTAAGCTGTAACATGCACACTGGGATCTCAACATGCAATTGCAGCTCACAAGCTTTCAGCGGGCTCTGATGGGACAGTCATGCTGGCAGTAAGACACACGATCTTGGTTCTGAAAATGAAACATCATATTCTAGACTTTGCTTGTCTTTTGGGCACTAATTTATATTAGAGGGCCATTTTCCCCCTCAGACTTCATCTGTCACCTTGGGAGCAAGGACATGGTGCAGCTGAAGGAGGGCTGGGAGCTTTCTATGGACAACTTAAAGGCTGCTCAGCACCTGAGAGCTGAGATCCTCTCTGCTTTTCTCCCACACTGATTCAAGCTGCGGGAAGAGGCTCTAGCTTGGGTAGAAGCATTTCAGAGAAAAAAAACCAACCCTCCCTACATGCACATCCCATCTCCTTGAAGCTTTGCTTACTGCCAGCTCCCTAATTTATGTAAACTGGTCGGCAGAGCTGAATTAAAACCTACAATTAGCAATCCAGGAGGGTACGGCTGTAATTCAGACAGATGTGCCACTTACAAATATTTACATAAAGCCTGCAGAATAACCAGTGCTCCCACAGGGAGTGGTGCACATGCCAAGTGATGTCCCCAGAGTGTGCAGGGCTTGGCTTTGCGACCTGCTACTGCCAACTTCAGCCCTTGGGTCAAAAATGTCAAGACCTGAAGATGTTGTCAAGAGCCCTAGAGTTTTTTTTGACCAGATAGTCACCAGTTTCCACTTTTCCAGCTGCACAAGTTCACATTTTATATGAAGAAACTTCAGACCAGAAAATGTAAATGAAATCTGGAAGATATTCCATTGATGTTTGCTTGCCACTTGAATTGCACCCAGTATTTCCTGCCCCATTACTGGCAGCCAACACCTTCTCAGCACTAATATATTCCAAAATGACTGCAAAAGCCCATGAATTTATTTCAGATATTTATGGAAATAATCAGAATACTTACAGCAACAGATGAAAGAGTGAGTGAGTACAGATTCATTTGCTTACTGGCAAAATAGAGGGAAAAAAAAACAACAACCAAACCCTGGTTGCCTGCTTTCAGTCTCATTTTATCAATAGTTTGCCCAAAACTTTCCAATTTAAAAACATACTTTTATTTCAAAATGGAAGTGATGGGCACAAAACTTGATTTATCTGCTGGCCTCGGTGTGTGGAATATTCCAGCACTGGGTTTGCTTTGTTTCAGCACAATGGAAGCTGAAAAAAAAAAAAAGTACTGCAGACAAATTTTATTGTTGCAGCTTTTATGTGGGACATGAAAGCACACTAGTTTAATACAAAGTCATTACTGCAGTTAAAACCATTAAGTTAATTAATATGGACATTTATTACTGCCGATAAAAGATAATATCAGGGGATTTATAGAAACAATATATCTGTATGTTCTTCCTCCTAGTCTCCATGAAGACAGGACTCTCAGTGGGGCAGAAAACATTGTGGTGGCACATGTTAGTAGGCTTCCACTGGGGGCAGGTCAAGTGGAAAAGTTGTGGTGGGGGCATTAAGGAACCCCAGTCCCTGAGAGCACCAGGGCTCACAGAATGAGCCCTTCAGCCTTAGAAGAACCACAGAATCACAGAATTGTTAAGGTTGGAAAAAGAACACTAAGAATATCCAGTCCAACCCCAGATTACCCCACTGTGCCCACTGACCATGTTTCTCAGAGCCACATCTCCACAGTTCTGGAACACCTCCAGGGATGGTGACTCCACCACCTCCCTGAGCAGCTGTGCCACTGCATCAATTTTTGCAAATACCCAACGTGACCTTCCACTGATGCAACTTGGGGCCATCACCCCTTGTCCTATCTCTGTCACTTGGGAGCAGAGGCTGAACCCCACTTCACTCCAACCGCCTTGCAGGGGCTGTAGAGAGCAACGAGGTCTCCCCCGAGCCTCCTCCAAACTGAACCATCCCAGTTCCCTCAGCCAATCCCCATAACACCTGTGCTCCAGATCCTTCACAGCTTTGTTGCCCTTCTCTGGACATGCTCCAGGGCATCGATGCCTTGTAGTGAGGGACCCAAAACTGAACACAGCACTTAAGATGCAACTTCACCGGTGCCGAGTACAGAAGGATCATCACTTCCCTAGACCTGCTGACTGCGCAGCAGGACTCAGCAGGAGAAAGGTGGAAGGGTGCAGAGCTCCTGACCCGAATTCATCCTTGTGCTCACACAACCCCTCTGCTGCTGAACGTGGGGACACTGCTAGCTCCCATTCATTGGCATAATGATATCAGTGATGATTCCGCGTGGAGTTTTCTAGCATAGAACTAGAAAAGTCAATGATAGAAAAGTCAATGAAACCAGCTCTCAACCCCTCCGCCTCCCTGGGTCTAGAAAACTTCAAGTTGTCCCTGACTGCTCTTGGTCATATACTTGTACTGATGCTGGATAACAGTTGGGAAACACAGTAATTTAATAAGGCTTTGCAAATGTAGACAACTGCAGAATGTGATAGAGGGGCTGTATCCATCACGGTAATGACAGACATTAGCAGAATGCCAAGTGTTTTGGTCTCAGCAGATCTGTCACCGGTTTGCAGCCGGCAGTTGTAAGCACAGGTCTGTGCGATGGCCGCTCTCATTTAGTGCTGTCTGCAAAGCTGTCATTTCAAGAGAAGATTTATTGGGCTGATACACGTGATTTATGTCAGACGGTTCCAGCTTTGCTAACTTAAGGGTGACAATAGTAGTTAACAAACAATTAAAATCCATGGTCCGTAGTGGTGGAAGAGCAGGAACAGTTCCTGGAGCTGTCCTTCCCCACCACCCCCTACGCAAACTCTCACTGGGAAGCTGAGGGGAATTCAGAATCTGCCCTCCTTGGCCTGCACGGTCTCTTCCTCTTTTTAAAATGGTGTGAATGGGCGCATTGCTAATTCTGATCTTCTCTAGCTTCACATTCCCCATGGCTGTGCTGTGATAGTCTCAAGGAGATGGGAGATACACCTTCATCCACATCGATGTGCCTGTCTGTGGTCGTTGTCTGCCAGCACTGTGCAGCAGCCAGTGGGGAGCACCATTACATAGAAAGACAAAAGCACTCAGATATTGCCTTGTTCCACGGCTAAGCCCAGTAAGTCTGCTCTGTGCCAGAGAAGCTCCTCCAGAACCCCTCTCCCAGCCATTCCCCACTCCGAAGCTGGTGGTGGTGACCCCATGGTGCCATCCCCACACCCAAACTGATGCCATGCCCCATCTGGGGAGCACCCATACAAAAAGCTGGTGCAAAAACCGAGGCTGTGAAAAATCAACATTCTCAGCTGGGAGCAATTCAGGTTGAGCACGTCAGGCAGCATTTCCTCCTTCCAGGATCTGCAGTGACCGATGAGCAGTACCAACCCTGGAACCTCAGAACAGCCCCCTATTCCCATGGGACTGCAGCCATTCCAGCCGGCTGGGAGCAGGATGAGCCCGTCTGGGCATTGGCATGAATCAAACTCTTTTAAATGAGACACCATTTTGGAAATAATTGGCCTCATTGCATATACACAGTGGCTCTACTATGAATGATGTAAGCTTAATTACTAATGGCAGGGATGTTGGGGTTTTTTTTTTGTGTCCTTCTGTTACAACTGCGAATGACTGTAAACGCCCACCTTGATGGGTACTTTCACCTGCTGAATGCTGCAGCCCTTTCCTCCTCTTTCTTTCTGTAGATGCTACATGAGAGATCAGACTTTCCTCCCATTCTGAAGTGGGTACAGGAAGACAGCATGCTGTCTAATACTCTGTATATTTAAAACTTTTTCTCTTGTATCACGTTCCAGCTTCAGTTTGCGTGAGAAGGAATGTATTTGGTGTTCTGCGTCTTGCAACGTTAAAATCATGGGAGCATCTCTTCTGCTTTGACCACAGGGCTGAATTCTCAGATCCTTTATAAGCAGGAGCGAGCTCTTCCAAAGCAGCAGTGGGGTTGGATCAGTGGGACTGCACAGTGTCACCTGCACTGATCAGGCTGTTGGAGCTGGGATTTGGATGTGAGGACCCAACTCAGCTCAGGAGAGCAGCCAGCACCCCACGCCAGGCTGGAAAGAGAGACAGCTTGCTTAAAGGAAAGATAAAAAACCTCAGGAGCCAAATAACCCCTGGAAAAAACTACCATTGAGCAGAGGTGATCCAAGCTGACATTGAGAATTGTTTGATTTACAATAACAGGGAGATAATATTTTGCTAAGGCTCTCTGTAATACAATGTGTGTCATTTTAAATTTCCCATTACACTGAGCAATCTAATAAATAAATGCCCGGGCTGCAATAAACATGAATCATTCAGTACGGAGAAGCTCTCAGCAGTCCTGCAACAAATATCTTCTTCCTAATGGTCTTTGGAAGTCACCGATTAATTTGACTTTCAGCCGGCTGGCTCTGAAGGCGCAGCCAGGCGGGTGCTCACCAAGACGCTGGGTCAAACTCTGCTCAGATTCAGTGACAAATCAGATTTACAAATTAGGGATGTGCCACTCGGTAAAGAATACGTCTCAAGCCGGGCGATTAGCAAGTACATGGTCAAATGGAATTGGCTACCGGGATTTTTCAGGGTTTTTTGTTATTATTCTGGGAAACAACAGCAGTTGCTTTACATGCTTTCACTAAAGCCGCCTTCCGAGAACAAGAGAGAGGTTCGTGTTATCTGTCCCCTCATTCCTGCAGTTAACCTTTCCCTGGATTACGTGCACGTGAAGGTATTTTAACTACCTTGTGTCCTCGTGCCAATATCTGTTAGAATTTGGGATTGAATTTAATATGAGTAATGTCAGGAGAAACAGGTCAGGGTTTCAGATTAACACCAATAACCATAATGAGAACAGATGCTTATATCCATCTGGAATGTAGATTTAATATGCTAAATTCATAGCTCAGCCCATGAAATGCAATCATCAGATGTTTACTGGTCCCAATTTAATGAGCGATTTTGGATTAAACGGGGGCCAAACAACCGGCCACCAATCTATATTAAATCTCTGCAAAATGAAAATTGCAAAGATTTACTTAGGGTCATTACACAAGAAAATTTAATCACAACCTCATCCATAATGTCACATCGTCATCAGACTGATAATTGAAATGCCATGTGAGGGATTATGAATAACCCTCTGTTTATGAAGATAGCTTTCTGATTATCTCTGTGTCCTGTGAGCAACATAAAATATGATTTGTATTAATGTACGGAGCCCTTGCCTGAAAGAAACCCACTGGGGACCAGCAGGAAAAGTTGGATTTTTTTACCCTCACCGGAGATGCTGTTAAGGAACATTGTTAAGGAACATTATTGCCACAATTTCTGAGCTGCAGGGCAAGGGGGAGCCCTGAATGCAGCCTTGCTCTGTGCTCCATGGCATGGCAGGAGGTGCAGCATGCAGCACCCCTGCAGCTCTGTGGGTGCTATGAAGTATTCAGCACAGGATTTTAGTGAGCAAACACTGGTTTGTCTAGAGTCAATATTATTTTTTTCAGGCTGTGTTCTCTGGGGCAAGAAATGTATCTTCCGTTGTTTAGTGGAACGCTTCACACATTTGGGATGTTAATGAGAACACACTTTAGATCTTGGTATTGCGAATTATTCAGCTTGTGGATACCGGGCAATTATATAATTCCTCATTGCAACACAATAGAAGCTACAAATAACCGAATTTCTGATGGCATTTGGTTCCAAAAGCCCATCTAGATACTTCTAAAGGGAGGGACTCAGTGATTTATGAAGCTGATGTGCTGCTCCAACCCTGAAGGTGAATTCTCAATTGAGACCCTCAAGAAACCACACAAATGAGCAACAGGCTGCTGGTGGGAGCAAGTGCTGCTGACATACATGTGCTGCTACCCTCTGTGCTTCCAGATGCACACCTCCAAATGCACACCTGCTCCTTTGCCCTGGAGGGCTGCCAAAAGGATGTAAAAATACATTCTCCTCCAAGTAGCCCAAGCTTTGTCTGAGCTTTTCCTGCGCCCTGAAGATTCTTTGCCATCCACAGGCTTGGAGCAAGATCAGCAAGCAAGTGGGAATGTGCCTTTTCTCCTGCTCGGGGATGGCCTCTGTGCCACCTCATTGTCGGTGCTGCAAAACTGATCACGCACAATGCGTTTTAATTGCCCTGCGTATGAATTAATTAGCCCCTTTGTCAGAGAATAATTAAGTGGCAAGCTCAGGAACATGAATAGGAAAGGCAGAACAAAAAGCCATGTCCTGGCCACCCGTGGGAGCCGGTGGTGCCTGAGCTGAGCATCCCACAGCCGAGATGGGGGAACGCAGGCTGGGAGCAAGGGTTTGGCTCTGCTCCCCACACTGCAGGGATTTGCACGCTGTTCAAACAGCACGTGGTTCCAGATTGAGCTGATACATGTCCACATGGGCAGAGGTTATGCGTCTCTCAGCCCGCAACGAGCCTAACATTAAACCTTTGAAAAACTTTTCCGTCAGCTGAAGAGTTACACTGTCTGCAGACCACGGGTACCCAAGTAAATCTGCAGTCCTCTTTGACAGCCAGAAGGGGAAGTAGAGTTTGAATGGGGGTAAGTATGAAGGAATGAACTGGGTGGTCTCCTCTACAGCTAAGGGTTTGTGCTTGTCATGCCATTCAAAATGCTGAAAATGAGCAATTCAGAAAAATTCTTGCTACTGAAGGTACATCGCCCTGATGCTGCCCTGCAACAGCACAGAGGAGAAGCTGTGGGGTTCAGGGTGGGTGAGACCTCGACCTTTCATCTCAGAGCTGTATGGCCTTTGCTGCCACTCCATCAACAGTGTTTCCATCAGAGATCCCCGACAGGTGATAACGGCACATCCAATGGCACCCTACAGTGCCACCTCCCAGCTATTTCCTGCTGTCTCTAAGGAACAAAATCCCTATGTTTTTCCAAGGCGTGCGTGGTGAAGGTGATGCACAGAGCTCTGTATGCCATTTTCCCATGGTGATGTGTGAGGACCACACGACTGTGCCTGCAGGTGTTCAAACACAGCCACCTCCTGGCTGTGCTCCGCTGACAGATGTCTCTGTGCCATACTGAAACGGTGAGGTCCCAATCCCACAACGACCCATTAGGGAGGTTGTTATACATGATGCAAACCTAGGTGTGGATTGACGGCTCTCATTCTTCCCTTCTTCTTTTCCAAACCTGGGATGTATTATTGAATTTCTCCAGACAGCATAAGGTGCCGGAGTGCATTCAGATTTGTGGTGATGACAGGATGCTATCTGCTACTCTTTCATCGAACAGTTGGTCTGAGTGTTGCCTGCCTTATTACTGAGGGTAGAAAAATAATGAGTCATTATTAGTGGTAACTGCCATGTGGGCAGAGTTCAAAAGGTGCTGGGTGTGGGCCAAATGGAGCACATGCCCAAGGACCGTGGACACACAGACACTCTCCTGTCCCCCTGTAGCAACGGGGAATAAGGACGTTAAGGCATATATAGTAATGGGGACAAAGCCTTGATATAGCAGGATGCTTTAGTGAATCCCATCCCGTAAAAGTCGTCATCTGAAGGTGACAGCAGCCACAAAATGGAGGTGCTAAAGAGAGCTGACGCATCAGATAAACTCCAGCTGTCGCCTGCAGTCAGCGCCTCTCCCTGTTCCCCTGCCTGGCCTGTGTCTCTTGGCTGATATCCTAATGATTAGGGCTGAAAACACTACATCTTTTTTTTTTTTTTTCTGCTTTTGTTTTCAGCCTCAAAGGTTGCTCTTTCTTTTTCTTCCTCCCCTTCTTTACCCACTCTTAGAAGGAGTAATTGAAACCCAGGAAAAGTCAGCAGTTTGCTGCTTGACCTGTTTTTCTTGAGAAAGCCAGTAAGACACCCATTGGATGCCTTCATGTATCCTCCAGGTAAACACTGCTCCAGACCATGTGTTCAACGCTTTTTCCCCCCCCTCCTTCTCTCCCAGTCTGTCTAAAAGATCAGATATGAAGGTTTTTTCTTGCTCCAACACGTCTCACATTACGGATTGGCGGATCCCAGTCTGACTTCTCTAAGGTCACAGTTGGGTCCTGGCTGCTGTATTTTCTGGTTGAAAATTTGGTGAGGTGGTGAAGTGTGGTGACAAGCTATCTTCCAAGCAAGCTACTACAGCAGCCCCTGGTCCAAAGGTTAATTAAACTTAGTAGTCTCTCCTCATCAAATTGTTTCCTAGGGTGACTTTCTCACAGCTTCACTGTAGCTATGGCAAAGATGAGAGTCTGTTTGCAAAGATAATCCTTAAAGAGCCAAAGGATGCTGCAGGAGGGGAGCCCGGCAGGTCAGCCTGCTCTGTCAGGGCTGGAATTAGTGCTCCTCTTCTAAGCCTAGAGGAAAAGATTTAGCTGCCATTTCCCCAGACATCTGAGTTTTTCATGGGAAATAGTAAGATCTTTGTTGGCTCAAGTAACAGTCAGGACCTCCTCCTTCATCACGGGGTAAGGAACTATTCCATGTCTATATGCAGCTTCGCTATGATGCACTCAGACTGCTGTGACCTCTCCTCTGCGCCAGAGTGAAGTATTTAGAACCTTTTCAGATGCTTAATTTGGCTCCAGTAAGCCCAGACGCATAAAGTTAGTGCACATTTGTTGTATATAAGTTTACAGGCTTTAAATGGACAAATATTCATTTCCTTTCTGTTGACAAAGTGGCCAGATAGAGGCAGATAAATCTCCATGAACAGACGCTCTGATCAATCACTCACTATACCTTAGGATGGTATTTTGTGTTGAGAAACAATATCTTTTAAATTAATTTCTACCCTTGTCTCAGGGGCGCAGTGCAAAACTACCCTATGGTAAAGAACGTCACTGAGTAAATTCTTCTTCTGGTCAAACAAAATTGTTAATAGATTAATGCAAATAATCAACAGTATTTTGCTCTAAATGCTCCACCATCAGTTGGAAATCTAATTAAGAGAAGGAGAAAACATTCCAGAATGGATTCCCTGGTATTACTTTTTCCCCCAGTAATAGATATTTTGAGAACATGCCCTGCTTACTCACACAAACAACACACAGAGAAGAGTTAAAAGCGGGACATTATCTTTCCAATGACATATTTAGCCAGTTATTCAGGCTATAATGAAGCTGCGTAATGAAGTCAATGTCCTTGAAAGTTCTTCATCAATTTTTTTCTCATCTGTCAGCATATCCACTTGCCGACACAATATTAATTAAACACAACATTTCCTGGAGTGTTGAAGTGAAGTCCCATCACTGATAATGAACAGGTTTAGGAGAGTCACATCCCAACAAAATTACTTTTTAAACCAGCCTTATTAAGCAGAAAATTAGACCTAAATCACCCTACAACATCCTCATTAAAAGCCACTGATCCTTGGCTGCTTCTATGTTCTAACATCTTTAATTAGCAAACTGTGAGTCTATCTGCCACGATAAATGCTATTAATCTTACCTTTCATTCGCTTTCTCTTAACCTATCATTTGCCCACTTCAGGGAGATGCATGCTTCCACCAGAGCTCATTTTACTGCATCTAACGCCCTTGTAAGGATGAAAAATGCAGCAGCCACGGGTTAAACGTGATGACTCCCTCCGCCCTCCCTCCATCACTGAATTTCATGATCGGCTGGCAGAGCTGCTGTGCTTTTGGGGGCATTAAGGATGTTTTCCATGGGATGCTGCCATCAAGACTCGACAGAAAAATATGGTGCCAGCGTGGGTCAGTGCCTGCTCTGCTGCTCTATGGAACACCAGGAAGTTATAGACACCGATTAAAACATGTCCCATTCAGGGAAAGGAAACACCTTAAAAACACTACTGCGCTCAGAATGGTAGCAACCACATCTATAACCTTTTAGTAGCCTTTACAAAGCGTGACACTCTTCACAGCTTCCTTGGTATTTGTTCGCAGGAGCCCCAGAATCTATCAGGACAAATAATGTACTGCACTTTCACTTTATATAAATCAGAAGTAAACTTCTAATGCAGTGCCATACTATAGATTTTGGAAACACTACTAGTTGCTGTGTTCTCAGGTACAGAACCACCCTACAGGTGCAGTTATTTGTAGGGATTTATCACTGTTGGTGCTAGCTGGTTTTTACCACATCATTCTCTTATAGCACCAAACAGCATTACGCTCAGCTCACAGCTGTGGGGCAGCAGGGAGGTGTAATCTTAACCTCACCCAATCACATACCTTGTGCCACAAACCCAGTGTGTGTTATACAGCAGGGCTTTCCAACCCACTGCTGAAGGGGTGCTCTGAGCTGGGCACGATGTGTCCCACCTGCTCAGAGAGCTCAGCCTAGGGCTACTCAGCATAATTTGCCCATTTGCCCCTACTCATTATCTCTTTCATTGTTATTATCCTATGTTATTTACTGACCAGACGTGCTCCCCACAGATATAAACACTTTCCCTCGGTGGCTTTCATGAAAGCTGCTTTTAATTTCACGTTGCCTTGGGTTATCCTTACAGCTGACGGGCTGCTGTGTGGAGGGAGCCAGTTCATTGTAAATGCTACAAAACTACAACCTTTCAATTTCTCGCTCTTATTCCTAACTCTAAGAGGAGGCTGCACAGCAGGGTTTAGATGTCTGGAAACAGCATACCTATTCTACACTACCTGCATAGTTTCTTCAGCCAGTGCCAAGAGCTGAGCAGCCCCAGAGGGTGACTTATCCACCTATTCCACGAAAAGCCCTTGGGAAACAGTTGTCTGCTATTCCTCAGGGTGGAGGCAGCCCAAGGCTGAATTAAATGTCTGACTTCTAGATGCTGAGTTAGGTACAGCAATCTGATTCCAAAGACCTTTTTGGTCAGTAGGGATGCAGGAATCACGTTTGTCAAGCTGCACCTTCCTAATAAAGCCCTTCTCTCAACCTCAGTATGTTTCCATTATCTTTCCATCAGAAAATAATTTTTTCTCTTGCTTACAAAGACAAATGACACGCTCATTTACTCACACACATGCAAAACCGGAATAACTACTCTATAAATTAGTTAAAAGGTTTTCCTAGAGAAAACGAAGAGGCAGAGAATGAAGAGGAAAGATGCATAATTGCCACTACTTGACTGCCAAATGAATGAAGACACTCTGCTCGCTCTGCCATGGGACAGATCACTGAATTGTGACAGACAGGCTTAAGCGAGCAGAGGGTCTCCAGTGTCAAACAGAGAGGAAGAACAGAGGCGTGCAAGCACGACCACCTCAGGACAAGGGACAGAAAAGAGGCAGACTTAAGCACAAAAGAGAGGCTGGAGAATGGACATGACACAAACAGAAAATGTTCCAAATGCCTGCTTTGCTTGTAAAAATAAAAGTGATGTTCAGCCAGTAACAGCATCTCCTATTCCAAAGGCACAGCAGTCTTCTGTCCCAGTGTTATCAGCTTTGAGCAGACTTCCTATGATATAAGCCTGTGGCTGAAGTAGTGACAGAGATGCAGAGCAAACAGTGGAGGGCAGCCTGGTGATGACGCTGTTATAGCCTGGTGCTCTCACAGAGCCAGGATCTTGGGCAGCACCTTTGCCATCTCCAGCAAAGGGCATTCAGACACGAGCAGTGTTTTGCAGAGGGCAGGTTTCTATAGCACTGCATTTCATAAACCCTGGCCCAGATTCTCCCCCATGAATGGACTGTGCTCAGTGCAAGACGAGGGCTGGCAAACAAAGGTGGCTTGGAGCCACCTTTATGCTTCCCCACTCCAGAAGCAGCTGGGGACCGGCTGATCCCTGGGGCAGGCTCACATTGCCCCAGGCTAACACAGCGCCAGGATATTGTGAGAACAAGCCACAGTGCAGCCACACCTCCATATCCATCGGCTGTGGCTGCTGCAGAAGGAACCAGGAGGTGAAGTGGGTGACACCGCTACCACAAGAGTAACTCTGCATGCCCAGGGACCCTGAGCCTGCAGAGTGAGCAAATGTCAGGGCTGGTGCCGCCTATGTGCAGCTTGCTCAGGGGAGCAGCGAGCTAAGATTAGCTGAGTTCAGATATGGCAAGCTGCTCGCTAAAGTCAGCGTGTGTCCATGGGCAAATGCCTTGATCTGTTTGATGCCTGAGGGCAAGGCAACTGGGGAAGGATGTAAAAAGCAACAGAATTTCACTAAAATGATCAGATAGTGCTTCCAAATTTGGCTCGACTGTAAAGACAAAAACAAATATCTACAGACAGAGACACTAGCATACAGCATTCAATGTAGCTGAGCGTTATCATTCCCATATTTACATAGAAATTGTTCTGTTTGCAGGCTGGATCAGAATCTCACCGAGGGATCCTGTGATTACAGGGATTACTCGTAAGAACGAGGACTTGGACAAGCAGCACAGTCCTAACAAGTGCACACAAAAGGCCAGAAAGGAAAGGAAAATCTCACCTGAGAAGATACTTCGGTTTTTATTTCAGTGACATACTGGGTATGAAAAACCTCAAGCATCTTGCAAAGGCGAGACACATTTCAGAAGAGGTACTCTTTGCTGCATCGTTTACCTCTCCAAAGGGTATTTGTGAACTGCTGGAAGCGATTCGGTGCTGCTCTGCAAGCGCAGAGAGGAGTTGAGTCACTGAGGAGTGCACTTGCCTGCTGTGCAGTCTCCAGAACCAAGATTATTCTGTGCAGTGCCACATTCAATTGCAAAAAGCAGTGTTAGGAGTAATAGAGCTCCTGTAACTAAAGTGTTTTCTATCCTCCAATCCTTCAGGAAGCTGATTGAGGCACGAGAGGGAAAAAGCCAAGGGGAGAAAACTTGTTACAAGTAAAATTGTATTTTCTTGGACACTGGGGAGGATGTAAAAGTAACCCAGGGGCCTGCAAGTCAGCAGCCATTTTAACATTTTGCAAGAGATTTTCATCTTTTTCCCCTACAGCCCCAGTTCTGCTGTAAACACTGAGCACTCCTACTATGGCTGTCAGCTGTGTGGTTTCCTTTACACTGAAGCTGCCAGGAGATAAAAAACACTTAAGGTAATAGAATTCTCAAAGCAGTGGCATAAAGACTTCTCGATGACATCTCCATCAATAGCACAATGTATGACACTTTTACCTGGTATCAAGCAAATCGATAAGAATAGGATGCATCCATTTGGAATCCAGTAACAGCAAAGATAACGCTGGCTCTCCATCTTCTGTTTGCAAAACTGCCAATCGCAGAGTGGGAAACAAACAGCCTCTCACATCCCCTCCCAAAACACCGCTTTCTTTTTAAAGGGTAAAAAGAGATGAGAAATATAATTCATTGATTGGCTGGCCTGCATGGGTCAGAGCAATCTTCCAGAAGTTGCGTGGATTTTGTGCACTGGAACTTGGTGCCACAGCCAGATGACATTGCTCAAAGCTTCATGCAAACGTTAACAGCATTCCAGCAAGGTTACTGACAGCTGGTGGAAAACAGACATGCTGGGTAAATAAACCGTAGGTATACTCATGCTCACCTGCATGCAGTGTAGGGGAAAGCGTTATAAAGATGCATCAATACGACATGCATGTGTATGTGCATTCCAGGCAGATACGTCTGCACACATAACTGCATATATCAACACAGCCTCATTTTAAGAGGGATTTCCATCAATAATCAATTGACTGCCGCTTGCTTGAAGGCAACCACAAGCACAATGAATTTCCTTGCTGGTCCTGACGAAGCAGAGGAAATAGTACTACAGCACACAGAAAAGTTCAGCACTAGTAAATTCTTGGGAACACCATTACTGTGATTACCGCTTGTGCAAAGATATGCCTGCCTCATTGTCATGTCTTATCCTACATCAAGCAAAGGCTGGTGGGGACCTCGCACCGCTGTCGCCCAACTGAATGTGACCTTTTTTGGGTGACCGCGCTGCAGCGGAGGCTTCCCTACTTCTATGTGAAAGCAGGAATGAAGAAGTGGAGACCCTGGGAGGTGGCGTGGGGCTTCAATAAGCACCGAAATTAAACAGATACGCTTTCCTTTTTTTTTGCTTTTAAATGTCAGCACAGCAACTTCTGTGTCATTGGCAGGAGAAAATAGCAGGGGCTAAATATCTTGGGAGGCGGTGAGTTTTTAAGCCACGTAATGATGGCGATAAAAATCCGTAATGTCAGTTGCCTTGTGGCAATCAGCAAACATTTCGCATTATGCGTGCATCTTAAGGTTTGCGGCCAAAAACCAGATTTGCCTCTGTCTCATTAAAATAACGAATGCAGTCCGAATGGATCTGCAATGATTCACTGTACGTCACACTAAATCACGACGCTTTTTGGAGCCAACTGACTATGGCCTCATTACTTTAGACAAAAGTGGGCTTGGAGGAAAAAAACTGGGTGATGTTTGTTTGCTCGGCCATGTTTTTCCCTTTGAAATACTCCAGGCAAAAGAGCACAGAGTCCTTTCCCATTGGTGGCTGGGGAAGGTTGGGTTATATTCACAGTGCAGTTCCACACTGCTCTATATAAACACACAAAACATCAGCGCCAGCGTCAGGAGACAGAAATTAAGCAAATACAAATGGCATTAATGAGGCAGGCTCTAACGAACATGAATCACCGATGGAATTAAATATTTACAGTTAAAATAAGCTGTTAAATAATAAACAGCCATTTAACTGCTCCACGAGGGCAGGCAGTTTGCAGACAGCCAAGCTCTCGTTCCGATGGATAAGATCCTATGTACTTTGTGGTTTGTCTGCTGCAAATCTTTGTTCTGCTTTCAGTGCCTTAAGCAGAGTAAATATTAAAACCCAACAAGAAGCTAAACATCCCTGAAAATTACTGCTTTTCAGCACTAACACTTAAGATTAATACATTTGGCTTCGAAGAAATGTTGGGAGTGACGCTGGGAAGCATTTAGCACTTCAGGAATAGACATTAAGTCAAGTTCTACTGTTCATAATCGCAGGAAGCATTTAAAAATGAATTGGATAATTTAAAAACTGCTTAATTATAAATAGAAAATATTAAGAGCTTGAGGTAACGTCAAAGAATAGATGTAAAATGTAAATTGTGGCTCTGAAAAGAATATATAAAGGCGATGGGGGAACAACCACTCAAAACATTTGAGTGAATGGCGAAGATCTTTCAGATCTATTCTTTGCTTTTATGATTGGTTCCATTTTCTTTCTTTTTTCCTTAATAAAGAGAAAATGCCTGATGTCAAACTGTTTTTCTTAAAAAGAAATCAGAACCTTTGCAGCATCTATTCTGATCGCAAAATGTTTTGTTATGCACGCGTTGTGAATGTCTGTCACGGAGGAGCACAACTGGGTGGGAAGCATTCATGGAAGGACTGATTTAAACGTTGTAAATCCCTGAATTTTTCATCTCCCTTTGAACGGAACACCAAAGGGGATTACAGATAAAGACATATCACAACCAAATTTACATTACTAAAATTACTGTAATCAAGAGTCTTTTCTAGCCTTAAGCAGGATTAAACAACAACAACAAAAGAGTTTACTGTACAATACTAATCAAAATTCTACCAGACCACAGACAACGGACTAATAGCAATACTGAATATTGGAAATACGGCTTGGCGCATTCTAGTATTCCTTCAAAATCTTTCCCTTTGAGATGTGAGCAGCGCTTGCTCTGCTGATAGTTTGTACGGTAAGCAACAAGCAGCAGTAAAAATCGTACTGCTAAGTTTCAGCAAGACTGCAACATCCGAGCTCAAATTTTCAGGAGCAAACACAGGAATCACTTGTTAGAATGCATCCCCTGAATTGCAAGCACAGTAATTTGGCTTATAACAAACTGGAAGGAAAGCTGCTGCCCAGAGCTCAGCCTTCCAACATGCACTGCAGCTCTTCTGCTCCTGTGCTGGAAATAAGCAGGTTGGCTGATGAACTGTAGAGGCTTTTAAGTGTAGTCTTTATCCACCGTGCCCTATGCTTTACAGTTATACTACAAGGCTAATGCGGTAAAGGGATCAAGCTTGCACAGATTTTTCTGGTCCTGTGGAGCCTCTTACAGAAGGCATCGTTATGTGGGTTTCAGAAAGCACCACTGGGCTCTGGAGCATCAGGCCCTGTCTTATTTTCACTCACATCACCAGAAATATCACCAATTAGTAATGCAGCTGCAGAATTGGACCCTACATTTGTTTCACCCGTTTAGCACGTCAACTTCTTTTTCAAAGTTGGGAAAAAAAAACAGAAAAATATGATCCTGAAAATAATCTGAGAACAACAATCAATTGCTCTGTAAAGCCTGGGAAATGAGATCAGGAAAGCAACAACACAGACATTCTGATGGCCCATCAGAAAAACAGTGCAGAGACTGAAGAAAGAGAAGAAAACTGCAGGATTCCCATGGCTTCTTCCTAGAAACAACAACTGGTTTAAACTGTTTGCTGGCACCTGAGGAAGGCAGGTGCAGCATCCTTAAACCTGTTGCTTTGCAGTATTTGGTTCAACGACATTTTACCTTGCAAGCTCAAGACATCATCACATGGTTAATGCCAAACCTGGGCTGATGCAGGGCAAACTGATAGAAGTTTCCAAGTTCCTCTTAGTAATGTTACACTGGTTGGTAAAACATTAGCTGTGGTCAGTGACTGGAAGAACTACAGAAGCAACAAGCAGGTGAGCAGCATCTCCTCTTTCCATCTCTTCCTAATAAGTCTGAATCTGGCTGTTTTGGGAATTTAAAGAAAAACCGAGTGAGGTTAGAAAACAATATATTATCTTTAATTAAAGTTGGCATTGTCTTTTTCTGTCAAGTATGAACATACCATGATAACAAGTAGATCAGAACACATGATCTGTATTTCAGTTCCATCCGAGCACACACCGTAAATCCTTCATAAAAAGCAACCAGGAATCTTAACAAGGACGTGAGAGCAGAAAAAGAGATTTCAGCATTTTGAAGCTCTTCCTTTATATTCTCTGAAACACCAACCGAAAAAAGAGACATAAAACCTTACATAGAACACAAAATATATATCTATTTTTTTTCATATGCCAGTGTGGGGAAAACCAGCTGAGAATTCATGGGATCTCCTCCTCACAGTAACCACGCACACCTGCAAGGTTAACACTGATGCTTCACAAGCACAAATGCAACAGCCAGAAGCCTGGCTTACGCCCTCTCAGCAAAGCAGTACTGGGCATTCATTTGGCAGCAGTATTAGCAGCAGCTCAACACAAAGCGTACATCATACCAAACTAGATGCCTTCCTGTCAGCGGGAAACACGAAGGGCTCTCTATGGGTTCCAGCTCTGTATAAGAAGAGTGAAAATCCTGCAAGCCCACGGCAGCTGGAAACAACTCCCAGAACTGAACTTTCCCAATAACCTGGAAGCCAGTCAGCTCACAGTTCAGCAGTACTTTGTTGCAGGCAGGACTACGAATGGGCTTCCTTCCATTTTGAAATTAATTACTCTTTAAAGTAGATTTTCATAATTATTTACGAGTTCCTGTAGTATTGCTTTGATAATTTCTACATTTCTATTTTTATTGGCTTGCCTTTAACAGTACTTATTCGAGCTTTCTGGGTTTTTTTTGTTTTTTGTTTTTTTTTCCCTATTAAAACGTTCTTAAATAAAGGCTTTAACTTCTGCGTTTGAAATCAATTAATCACTTCATTCAAAGTGGGTTCTCAAAGAGCCTTCTGAATATTTCAAGGGCCCTCTGAAGGTTGATTTTAGGATTCTAGGTAGATACGGTATTATAAGCAGGCTTTTTTTCTCATGGAAATTGCAGAAGTTAATCCCTGCACTAAAAATCATCGTTCCAAAAATAACTGAGACTGTGAAGACTTTTCTCAGCTCGGAAATTACTGTGAGACACTTTTCAATATAATTATTTGAGGGAAAAAAAGCAATTATAAATTCCATTGTTACCATTTTTTAACCAACACAAACTCATACAGGAATTCCAAACAGAATTCAACTATTTCAGCTCTGGGTGAAAACCGAACAGTTCAACCATTTGCCATTTAAATATTCACAACTGTTCGGTTTTCAATAATTTTAAACAGAATTCATGAGCGTTGAGATAAAAATCATGATTCCCTCCTCCAAATAGTTTCCAACAACAACTCTGTCTGCAAAATATCGAACGACTGGCGCTGATTTGCAGTGTCCGGTCATTTGTGCCTCAGTATCAGTTTCGGTTGACTTCCACTTCCTCAGATGCCTTTTAAGAATAATTTCAAGACTTTACGGAAAGAGGTACAACAGATCAACTTCCCTGTTAGAAAAGAGGAAATGAAGATACAAAAATGGAAATGAGCAAGAACTAATTTTAAGTAGGCGATTGTGATCGAAGCTTAATCACGCATTCATTGTCCAAAACAAAAAGTCTTTTGGATAGGTATTAATTAAAAGTAAGTGCCACGGACAAGCAGCTTTAGAGGGACGGCAGTCCTTTTCAAATTAGCATAACACTAACGACAGCCATGGAAATTGGTTTAATAACCCTAAATAGTTACACCCCACTCCTAACACAAATGGCCACGGACAGCTCAAGCCCCTCAGGCTGCAACTGTACCAGTTTATGTGCTTGCTCTGACACGGGGCGGGTATTCCGATCTGAACAGAAATCACTGAATGTACCTCAATTACGATTATATAATGATCAGTGAAGCACACAAGGCACCAAAGCATTAAATACAATAAAATAAAACCAAAATAAACCAACACAGCAACATTCAAAACCTGGCCAGCAAGGTACCCGCTTGGTAACTCGCACTAACGCAGTGGATACAAGATTATTCATTTAATCATTCATTAAGTGGCCCAAACCACATGCAGGTCTAGGATCACGGTGCAGACAGAACAGAAAACCAAGCCAAAGGGACGAGCAGTCTCTTTAAGCAACTTCCTTCCCTGCCACATTTTACATGAGCATCCTGGGAGCTAAGTTCAGTGCTAGAGCAGCCCGTTCTAAACACAGCTCCAGCGCTGGCAGCAGGGCATTTTCCAGCAAGCACTGAAATACACAACCTAAATCTGACATACTTACAGGCTGCTTAACTGTAAATATCAGGCACAAGCATCTTTTGGGTGCTTAGGATTCATGAAACAAACTGCAGAGAAATCCCAAATCCCTGCTGATAAAGAGCTGAATGTCCAAAAGCTTTTCAAAGTACAATTGTTTGCCTAACTTCACACCAGCCCCCTATGAAGCACTGCTGCAGCATCTCTTTAACTGACTTCAGCAGGGGCTGTGCTCTGACTACCAGCTTGCTTTACAGACATGTAGGACAGAGAAAACAGTTATTCATGTCTTTTATTTATTATAAATACATATAAATATGTTAAGTGACTTGTTTGTTTGCTTATCATGATGAGCAAAGGCTTTGGAAAACCTGGAAAACTTAACCACGCTGAGAAACAGGCAAAAAGCAGGCATTAGCATACAATCAAGAGTCCCCTTCAGTTCAAGAATATTTTTTTTTAAAGCACAAGACTGCATCTTATCTTGAAGCATCTGTAATTTGGTCAGGAGCACCAAGCTTCCGCCCTCCCACAAGCTGAGCAAATGACTTTTGCACTGGGATTTGTGAGCGCAGTCAAACCCCGTCTGGCTACATAGGAACCCCTAGTTTACGTGGGATTCTGAAACACTGCATAGCTTTGGGGCTGGGTTTTGCTTCAGATAAGCCATTTTTAACCCAGATCAATCATGCCCAAGAAAACCCACTGAGGTTTCCATCACCAGATCTTCCCCCCCTCTCTGTGTTTCTGGAGTTCAGAACTGCTCAAGAACTTCACAAGCAGAAATGTTATGTGCACAGTCCACTAACAGCGTGGGAAGGAATGACTCTATGGATGAAGCTGCACAGGGGAAGAACTAAACCAAGTTAGTAACAGGCGTGCTTTTTGGGTTGGTGTAATGGCCAAATGTTTCCAATACCAGGTCCAGGGGACGGGGGAGGTATAAGAGAAATGAACAAAAAGAAAACCCAGACTTAACTGACGGTAGGAAGCCGGGGCTGATGGCAGTGGAAAGAAAAGCACGGAAGTAAAAGAAAAATAAACCCGAGAAGAAGCCCGAAGAAGGCAGAAGTCAAGGCTTGTCGCTGCAGTGTTTGCAGAGCGCAGAGGCGGCTCCTGTGAAGGCAGTGCATTTCTCAGGGCAGCCGGGCAAGGCCGTGCCGGTGAAGGGGTACACGGCCGACTGTCCGAAGGGATTGAGGGTGGTGGGCAGCGGGGCGCTGAGGGCCTGGCCCTGGTTCAGGTAGGCCACCAACCGCCGCATCTCCTCCAGAGCCTGCGCCTGCATGAGGATGTAGTTCTTGGCCAGCAGCAGGGTGGCGATTTTGGAGAGTTTCCTCACCGAGGGGCTGTGGGCGTACGGGATGACGGAGCGCAGCCCGTCCAGCGCGTCGTTCAGGTCGTGCATCCGCCGTCGCTCCCGCGCGTTGATGCTGAGGCGCAGCGAGCGCTGCTCCTTGGGCTTCTTGCCCAGCGCCGCTGCCTTCAGCTTGCCCTCCCTCTCGAAGGCCGCGCCGCCCTTCACTCCGGCCTCGAAGCCGTCCTCCTCGTCGCCGCTCTGCTCGCCGCTGCTCTCCGCCGACTTGCCCAGCGCCCCAGGGTGGAAGTCCGCCCCACCGCCCCCCGCGTAGGCGCCCCGCGGGCCCTCGGCGCCGCCGTAAGCGAAAGCCGACGGGCCGTAGCCCGGGGCCAGCGCTAGGTACGCCTCGCCACCCAGCGACTTGAGCTCGGCCATCGCCGCCGCCGCCGCCACACCGCCAAGAAGAACCAAGAGGAGGCGGACCCGCCGCTCCGCGCTGAGGGCGGGCTGTGAGGCGACCACGGCCCCGCCGCCCCTTTATATAGCGGAGAGCGGCCCGGCGGGATTCCCTCGCCGTCCAATCAGAGGGCAGCGAGGGGCGGCGGGCAGCGCCCCGCTGCGGGCACTGAGCGCCCCGCAGCCGCCTGCCCTGAGGCGGCGCCGCCCGAAGTAGCGGGGGACGGGGCGGCTGTGGGGGGAACACGGCCTCGTCGGGCCCGGGCGTGGGACAGCGGTCCCGTGGTAGCGTTGCAGCCGTTCCCCGTGACACAAATCATAACATCAGAGCACACACACAGGGTACATAGCTGGGAAAGCAGCTCGCGTCCCGCGCTCATGCTACTCCAAAGGCTGTGCTCAACTGTTTGGCTGTATGAGAGTCAGGGCTTGTGGAGATGGGTCCCCGTGCCCCTGAGTCCTCCCGCACCAGGGACAGCCTGGGCTGAAAAACCGGGACTAAAAAAAAAAGCAGTGAAAAGTCAGTGAGAACAGAAATAGTCATGGAGAAGTGAGCCCCCTTCCCCCCCATCCTCACACTCGGGACCACCAGTCACTAAGTGGTACGTGTTGCATTGGAGGCAGTTCTGCAAGGTCTTGACAGCGGTGGGCATGGAGTGCTGGTCTGGTGGCTCTGATGTGGGTGAGGATGACAGAGGTGGCACCTGATGTGGAGAGAGGTTTCCAAGGCAGAGCCCCCATCCAGTTCCATTTTCTTCAAAGGCTCACTGTGTTCCTTCGTTCCCTGTACTGGGGAAAAGAAATATGATCCTTTGTGACTCAGTCCAACTCTGAAGGGATTCTGTCCCTCCCTGTTATGAGTGCTGGTAACTGACTGTGAAGCTCAGAAAGGAAACAACTCCCTTTTTTCTTAACTGTTTCAGTTGCATAGTGGCCTTCAGTGACACAAATCAGCCCTGCCATGACTGGGAGAGGGTCTGGTCCACAGGAAAATCTTATGGAGAATACTAGGTGGGCACTTGCAGTGGTGAGAGCTGCGTAGAGAAGGATAAGGAAAGTGAAGGAAGGTGTTTTGTCCTGTGTTCCTGCACTGAGATGACAGAGAAAGCCCAATTTTTACAACAGGAAGAGGTTCCAATTTCAATTTTTTGGTGTTTTTTGGGGGCTTCTGAGGCCATGCCTTGTGCTGACCCAGGCCCCTCAAGCGCCCGCTTGAATGGGATGCAGCATGTGTGCTGACAGAGAGATATAACAGGTGGATACGGCCCAAAGGCAGATGCAACCAGTTGATGCAGATGTACCTGGTTGGTTATTTCCAGAAGTAAACACTAGCTTGAGTGTTAAGGTGACACGAGGATTAACCATAATGTGCTCTGTTTTTATCGGACCCTCTGCATAGCATAGTTAGCGTGTCCTCTTCTCACCACCTCCCTTTCTGCAATGTGCTAACATGAAATGACGAGCTTCTCTCCTCCTTCTCCACATCAGAGTCAGCAGTGCTGAGATCTGCAGTGACAGATGCACACTCACCCGTAGTAGCAGAGCTGCCTCCTGGGGATGAGGCCGTTCCCTCTGTGCATGTAAATCTGGAAGACTGTGTTTCCACATTTCAGAATGGTGGAGTACAGAAGACCAGGTGCTGTGAATCCTGGCTCTCAACCTGCACACAACTTTTGACCATCATACTTTCACTGATTTTCTCTTACCTTACCTCTGGTGTCTGAATCTACAGTCATGTCTCTTCTTTACTGCCCTTATCGGACTTATCAGACCATGAAGACCAATTACTGGTTTTAGTCACTTAATTGTTTTATGAGATTTGGACCACTCAGCTACTCCTGGGACAGATCACTGTACACATTCACGGTGACTTTCAAATACAGGTGAGCGCAGCATAACTTTGTTCACCTCTGGGATCACTCCAGGACTCCAAGTGACAATAGACGACAGAGGAGGTACTAGAAAATTATCACTGGCATAAATCATTCCCATGAAAATGATGTGCAGGGACTGCTAAATGCGGATTGTCCCCTGCTGGAGATGATTTACCTTTTTTGCAATGTGCTGAGATCTTGCAATGAGAAGGACTAGCCGTGTGACAACATTATAGGAATTCTAATGATAAAGACTCAGGACAAGTAGTGCTAACTTTCTAAGCATGTCTTGTATAACAAGGGTAGTGCTGAGAGAAGGAGTGGACTGAAAATCAGAAGTAAAAGCTTTTCATGCAGACGCTGTAGTACTTTGATAAATAAATGAGTTCTTTAAGGGTTTTATCAACTACGAGAGAACAGAGCAGGATTGTTACCTAATATAATCCCAAAATGCATATCTAAGAGAAATCATCTGAAGCCTATATGAATCTGAAATCAAATGCACATGGAAGGATTTGTTTTGGACTTCTCCCTCACATTTCAGTTGTGAATATGTATCTTTGAAATTTTTCAGTGTTTTCTCCTTGAGAACTGCGTTGGCTGCCATCTAAGAATGGAATGGCCTGTCCAGGGAGGTGGTGGAGTTGCCGTCCCTGGCAGTGTTCAAGAGGCATCTGGATGAGGAGCTGCGAGATATGCTTTAGTAGCTGTGGTAGCAATGGTGATGGGAGGATGGTTGGACTGGATGATCTTGTAGGTCCTTTCCAACCTTGTGATTCTATGATTCTGTAAGGAAAAAAGGAACGTCTGATTTAGGGTTTGACATGTCAGACTAGAACAACAACAAAAAGGGAAGACAAGAAAAATAACAGAAAGGGGTAACTCATGGAAGAACATTGAAGAAAATCATATCTCTTCCAAGTGGTTGCCTTGCCTAGCATCTGAATTTCTTGAGAACAAGAATGAGATAGGGCTAAGCTATGCAGCACACATCTTTACTCAGAGCCACGTGTTACCTAGCACATGATAGATAAAGGACCTCAAGGTTTGCCAAGGGTCTATTAGTGAAGTGATTAAAACAGTTGCAGTGACTGCCAGAGTCAAACGGTAGTTATTTTGCTGGATTTTACATTCGCAGTGTTTTGACTGGGGGACCAGTTCACGAATGGATATTCTTCTATTAGAGAAGAGGAGGAGAAAAATTCCGTGTCCATCCTTACCAGCCAGATTCTTGTGTCAGAAGAGTAACAGAACAGGACCTCTTGAAGAGATCGGGAAGAAGGGTGATTGATAGAAATGGTATGGCTCTGTGCTGCAAAGTCCCACGGTGACACCTAGCGACCAGCAGAGCCCAACAGCCCACCAGCGCCCATCCCTGCAGGCTCAGAGCCCCAAAAGCCTGGCAGGCACAGCAAGCCCCCACAAGTGCTTATGGGTTTGGGGCTGGAGCTCCACACCCTGTATTTTGCATACCTGCCCTGTGAATAGGACCCTGTTCCTAGTGGCTGCTGTCACTGCAGTCTTTGGGGGTTTTCCTTCTATTCAGACAAATACATGGACAGCAGGAAGTGTTTGAGCATCGAGGTGTGGGAGTGAGGTTGTCTTGTGCTTAGAAAAAATGGTACTGAAATGAGCAGAGTCATTCAGCCCTGCTGAGTGAACACAGTCCACTTCTTCCCTCTGGTGTAATGGTTGAAAATGGGCAAGAAAAATCTGGGAGTAAAAGCACAGTTTATGGCCATGCTGTGCTAGTTCTGGCTGTTTGCAAATTGTGGGTCGGCAGAGGACAGAAATTCAGAGCAGGGAAAAGCAGGCAGAGCTCAGCCTGCTGGTCTGCTGGTCTGTTATTTCTGCTGAGTTCTGGACTAACACTTGTCCATTGTGCTGCTGAGTCTTCTGGGAAAAGATCCCCTAAAATGCAGGCGTGCTCTTTTCATTGGAGAGAAGGAGGATCTTATGGTTAAGGCACAGGGCTTTGGGGATGAGGATCCTGCTCTCGATCCTGCCCAAAGCTTGCTTAGGTGCTGAGAAGAGGTTGGATTCTGACTGTAAAACCTGCCTGAGACGTCTGGTGCTGCGCAACGAGTCTGTGCTTAGAGCCACGGCGGCTATGCTAATTATGCATCCATAATACTATGAAGGACAGTGAAATCTTCCTTTACTACTCGATCCTGCAAAGCCCACCAGAATTATCAGAGTTTAATAAATGCACCTTGAAGAGTTTCAACACAATGAAACGGGCAATATCGTGTCGCTCTTCAGACACAAGCGAGCACCAGCAGCTGTTCCCCAAGGGTGAGCAGGAGACCTTCCAGTGGTGAGCAAGCAGAACTGCGTGCAGCCTGGAAGGTTATTTTGAGGCAGTTGTTTGTGTTGGCTTTTTTTTTTTTTCCTCCAAAATTTGTTGTAAAAGTGGAGGCCTCTGGGATAGAATTCACTTACTCAAATACTCACTTGTGTATTCAGACTCTTCTTTCCCTTCGCTAGGTGGCAGCAAGGAGATGGCTACAACAATTTGGAGGATTGCTTTTTTTAAAAATACTATTATTTTCTAATACAGCAAACAGAGTTTATGACTGGTTTCCTGTTTGAATGCATTGATTGAGCAGTCCATGCACACACACCAACCTCGGAGCAAATTTGCACAGAGCAGCAGCAGCAATGCTGCCTGAAACGTTTCCCTGTGCGCAGCTCCGGGACTCGGTGCGCAGCTCCGGGAAGATTACCCGGTCTGCAGTTCCCTCTGCTGGCAAACCGTCTGCTTGCAGCAGGCAGGCTGAGGCTGAGCCTCACCTTCTGCGTTCTTGCTATAGCTCTCCTCGTTGCTTTTGCTAAGGAAAGGGCTTTGCGTGCTTATAGCCACACGTCACCGCATGGAAAAGGAAGCACATATTTTCAGGAAAAGTTTGAATGCTATATCCCAGGACACGAAACGTCCACTAAAGAGTAAAAAGAAACATACAGGACACCAAGAGCCCTGGAAAAAGGTTGCCCTGTGGAAACCAAAGCAACTCCTAAGCTCAGCCCCTTTCCAGTGCTTGCCTTCCTCTGCTCTTTGCAACTCTCGCTGCTTCCAAGCAACTCTCCTATCAAGTCACTGAGCCTTTTGGTAGCTCTAACTAGATGTCCCTTCCAGGGTCATCTCCTGACTCCAGGGGGCTGTGTGCCCCCCGTGTGCTGGTGAAAAAGCACAGATGGTTGCGATGGCAGGCAGAAGGAGGGGACGTGCCAAGCTGGATGAGGTTGCAGCCATGGTCTGGCTAGTGGGGTGTGCAGGGTGAATATACATGCACTGTCAGATTGGTGCTGAAGTGTGCAGAAGAGAGACTGCTGTCATATCCTCAAGTCTTAGAGCCTGTAGGGGAGGTGCAGCACTCTGTTATTTCTAACACTGCCTTCTCCCATCAGTTGTGCCTGCCTGGCTCTCTCTCTCTCCTCTGCAGAACTGACCCATGCATTAGGAAAGGTGGTGCTTGAGGGGCCTGGATGTGACAGGTGACTTTTAGGAAAAACTGAGATGGTGAGATGTCCCAGTGTGGCTCCCAGGTGATAAAGGATGCAAGGCTCATTGCTGTTCACAGAAATGGGACATGGCTATCAGAAAAGTTTTATTAGAGTAGGGATTTGGTTCAGGATAAGGTCTAGACTTCTTTCCCAAAGACAAGTGGTGTGTTCCCCCTCCTGAATTTCACAGGATGGACATTTCTGCGCTGCTGGGTGCTTTCAATTCCCCCCTGCAATGTGAATATCCCAACCTAAGGAGTGTGGGAAATGTTGGCTGTTCTAATAAGACAGGGGAGCAGTCGAAAATGGATTAAGAAGGGATTGAATGTGTCTTGCGAGAGCTTGGCTATTGATTTCTAACCCTCCCATTCTGATGTTATTGCAGAAATGATTTTCTTCTGCACCATGCAGAGATTAAATATTAATAAATAGAAAATTAAAAAAAAAAGGGGGGGGGGGCAGGGGGGAGGGGGAGGGGGGGAGGGTAAGACCAGATCCCAAGACCTTCCGCAGCACAATTAAAAAGCAAATGAAGGATTTCTAACATGAAAAGCTTTGTTTCCTCAAGTTTTCTTGAGCTCAGAGTAGAAACGTTTGGTGAGATCATTTGTTATATTTCTCTGTAGTGTTTTGTAGCAGGGTTGTGTGAGTTTGAGCCACATCCCATTGCAGCAAGTTCGGTATGGCTGCAGTACAGAAAGGATGGAGATTTACTTAGATCCCACTCATCAGTGACCCATTTACTCACTGATGATGAAGTAAGGGGGAACATGCAGGTCTGCTCTGCCTTCACTCACGCTGCACCCTGCAGTCAGACTAAATTCCATTAGGTGTCTATTTATTATTTAACAAGAGGAGATGGATGTCCAGGCACACCGAGATGATTTTTATGTCCTAGATGTTTCACTTCTCACAAATACTGAGCTGCTGCTTCCCATGAACCCTGTGACTCCTAAGTGAAAACCGTGTCCTCGAGGTCCTGAAGCAGGAGAGAACGGGTGACCTTTGCTTCTAATGTGTGCAGGATTTGCAAGGAAAACTGCTTGTATGAGATTTGCAGTTCTCATGACGCCTCATCTCCTTCCTCATTCCAGGCAAGTTGGGTAGTAAATGAATGGAAAAAGAACATGATGAGAATATCCCATCCAACTTCTACAAGATCAGTATTCTTCCTGCAGCAGGATACACATAGTGTATGCAAATAAATGTCTGAAGGCATTAAATATGGAAGACCATGCTTTTTTTTTTTTAAGGGAGTTGCTATCATGAACAACTTGCTAAGGCTCTCCTGGGTCTTATGCAAAGGCTGTAGCAACGTATTTGTGTGCCACCCATCATTCATGATCTCTCCCAGTACCCTAAAAGGCTGCTTATTTTGCCACTGTGCATTGTGCAATAGGGATAAAATAAGATCTGTACACAATCTGTTATGCTTTTCCTTTTTTTTCCCTTCTTTTTCTGTCTTTAGAGCTCTTGCAGTATTCGCAGAAAAGGGGAATTCTGCTCTCAAAATGTGAGACTGCAGGAACCAGCTCTGAACTTGTTGTCTCCCTGAATAATACTGCTCTCCCTGTCAACCTGTATCATTGCAGCATTCTTACTTCCAACAGCAGCAGAATAGCTTGCAGGATTTCATGGGCATCCCTCAGCCTTCAAGCTTCAGTTGCAGGCAACTAGGTTGCACCAGACCTACTTATTACAATTCTGGTTGGGGATTCTGGAGTGATTCTGTGATGCTGGCTGCTTTTTTTGGGTGTGTGTGGGGGGGGGGGGGGGGGGGGGGGGGGCAGTGTTTTGTGCCAAATACACGGAGAAATGGAGAAATGGATGCCCTGGGCATCGGATTCTGCTGTAGGGCTGAGCAGATGGGGCTCCACTCTTCAGTCCTTTGCAGATTTGCTACATGCCTGAGGTCATCCAGGTCCTTGAAATCAGTGGGAGTCAGGAAGCTAAAGGCTTTTGCGACCCCGCTTATAAAGTGCTGGAGCTTCTGTTGCTTAACAAATGACAGTCTGTCAGCAAGGCTGGAGTACAGGCACTCTTCATTGGCTCTGAAAATAAAACACCTTGCATTGGAGAGTGGTCCAAGAATGCTTGTGTGGACAGTTATTAGGGATCAGCTGATGGGTGGTAACCCTGTAAGCTGCAGTAAATCAATTGCTTTCTGTTTTTTCCCATCCTCTCAGCTGCTTTCTGTGCTTTAGTTCCCGATCTTCAAAATAACAGTGTTTGCAGTCCTGGGGTCTGAGAGGATCACACACAAATGATTGTAAAACACTGATACTGCAGGTAGTGATGATGCCCCGTAGGCATTCTCTGGTGTCGCCTGCTGAGATGGTACAGTAATAGAAAAAAAAGTAAATGCCCTTCCCGGGTGTATAAACAAACTGTGCAGATTATCCACCACGTCACACCTAGGTTTAGAAGCACCATACGGCACTGCTTGGCAGACACTTGGCAATATTTAGTGACTATGCTAGCTATATATAATGGAATTACAGAGGGTGTGAGAAAGCAGCACCTCCTCCCATCTGCCCCCTTAAGGGAAGCAAATGCTTTGCTATAACACTGTTCCCTGAGAGCTAGAACTTTAGCAAATAAGGGTTGTTAATAAGATTTCATTTTCTCACTAATGCTGTGGTGCTACATTATTAATTTAAAACTGTATTTAGCCTGACATGCTAAAGTGCTAGGCCTCATTATTAATGCATAAACCCATGCCTCTGTTGTTTAATTAAACACCATGATTATGAAGTTCTGATGTGGTTTAATGATAGCAGGCTTAGGTGGCAGAACATTCCTGTGCTCGGATCTCCCCCATGCCCCCCTCCTGCCATACTGTCCTTTCATTTCCCTGTAAAAGCACAAATGCTGTTGTTGTTCTGCTGAATAAACACCACAGGACGGATGACTTTGGTCTTTCCAAGGTGACATCGGATTGTATTTTTATTTCCCCAGGCTTATCTTCTTACTGACCAGTGATTTCCATCCTCCTTCATTTAAAATGCCTCTGAAGCGAAGTGTTTCTATTTCCCCAAAAGAATACCTAATAAGAGCTCCCAGGAAAGTCGGGAGAAGTTTGCAACTGATTCCAAGGGAGCAGAGTCTCACCCAAGGGAAGAGAGGAGACCCAGAGAAGATCCTAGACCAGTGTTGTGTGTATGTCTGTTTAAACCTGGCTGTTTCTAAACGGCTGTTGTCTTGGAGATGCACCTTGGTCAAGGGAAGATGAAGGAAAGATGATTTTGTACTGAAGCATGTAAAAATCATGTGGATCTAAACCAGAATGACAAACCATGAGGACATTTCCTTACTTCATTTTCTCCACTCCCATCCTTCTGAATTTCACTCAGGAGTTCTGGATCCATTTAGAATTGCTTCACACAGCCCAGAATTTGTTATATCCTCCTATTCAAGACCAAGAGTTTCTGGGTATTTTTGAGTGGTTTTATTTTGCTATGTATTCTCTCCTTTCTCCCCTCAAAATTTGGCTGCATCATCTTATTCCTCCCTGCTCCTCGAGACAATTCTTGCTGAACAGCAGCTCACCTAACCTGCTTGCAGAGCCTCCTACTTTATTGACTACAAATAAGATTAAACATATTCTTACGTACTTCCCCACTTAATAAGGATTTCAGCAGCTCAGCCCTCTCTGCCTCCGTTTCTCTCCATACCCCTTGCCTATTTTTCTGTTCAAACAGGAAGCTCCTGGCTCTGGAGCCTGCCCTTCTAAAGCTGTGGGGTCCTCCCTCTCGTTGGAAGGCTTTGCCATCCAGGTGACACCAACTTCTTGGCTCAGCAGAGCCCAAATCCTGTTTCAAACACAATCTCTGATTCTTCTCCTCGTGCCTCTCAAAGAAGAGAATTGTTGCTGCTAATCAATCTTTGTGTTCTTGCGCTGCAAGTGAGTGCGCAGTTCTGTTCTCTGCAGGTACAAATACAACAGAAGTATTACCAAGCTTACTTCGTGTAGTAGATTATTTTTAAAATGTATGTGTTCAGCAAAGTAACCTTCCTCTAACAAAGAGATGACCTTCCTGCATTTACGTCGTGCTTGTTGCTAGGATTTAGATCTTTGCTGAAAGCTGTTATTTCTCTAAAGTACAGAAGAAAGTGCATTTTCACCTCCATTTGGGTAAGCTGTCATTTTCTACTGTTCACTGCTTTTCTCACCATGGAATAATAATTTGAGGTTCAATGTGTGTGTTTTTTTAAGTGGATGCATTCCAGGAGTGTAGCAGGGCCTGGGAAGTCCACTGTGTTTGCTGGTGGGAGGAGGGAAAAGGCTTCTGAAATATTTAAGGTTTCTGAGCACTGCAGTTGCTCAGCTTCTGCCATCAAATCACATTCAGTTTAGGAGGGTCATGCAGGTATTTTATAATCGTTCACAAAGAGCAGCCACTGGGTAGCTGAGAAGCTGTACGTGTATGCATAATGTATTATTTTTTGGTGGCAGCACTAGCATCCATGGGAGGCCACTTTAGATAGATTTAAGAGGATTCTGTCCAACTGTGATACCAATGAATAACAGAAGTAATCTAATATTACTCTTTGTATACCTGCGTTACCAGTGCTATTACAAATCATACCATTAATATGTGGTGCAGGAGGAACGAAGCACTTCTTATTCATTGGGCTGTAACAGAGAGAGAGCTGGACACCTGTATGCAGATCCCTACACGAGACATAGAAACCAGTATCTGCTCTTGAACCATTTCTTGTCTTAGTTTCTGTAGGTAGACAGAGACTAAAAGAACAAGGGCCAGCCAAGCTAATGGGAATAGCCCCTCTTTATATCCTCTGTCTCCTGTGCACTCAGAACGGAGAAAGCAATCAGTGGCTTCACTCACATTGAAACAACTGAAATTAACCAAGTACAAATCCTTCCTATCCAAGTGACCATGAATGCAGCTGGATCAGAAGCCCTTGGTTAAGCAGCTCCTGAAAGTCCATCAGAAGTTTATTAGTATGGCAATATATCTGGGTAAGCATATAAATATACTCACTGAAATGCTGTTTTTTTTTCTTTCTTTCTTTTTTTTTTTTTTAATGTATTATGTTTTAACAGTAAAATGTTGAGAGTTTTCTAGGAAGAAAAGTAGGATTGTCACATTTCATTGTGTCATTGAGTTTTTATTTCATCATTCTCCTCTGCTTTGTTTTTAAGCAATTTATTTTAAGCACAAAGAATAAAGTACATGAAAATCCAAAGGTTTGGGTCTTGTTCCACGTCTGGTTCTGGTCTTGATGCACGGAGATAGATTGAATTAATCAAACTTCTCCACACTGCAGTTTAATCGGGTTTGCAATTAGCTGAGGGCTGCAGGTCTCTGGACCTATCAGCTGTGCGAGAGGAGCTGTAATACAGCAGCTCTGCTGCCACACACTGGGAGTGCCTTGCAGACCAGATTGTCATAATGTGGCATGAAATTAAAGCGTGATGTTACTTGACAACAGAATTTCAATTTTGCCCTCCCCCCCCCCTCCATTTTTCCCTTTAACAAAGTCTCTACCTAGAGATAGGCCTCCCTGTTGAGTTGCACCCACCTGCTCTAAGTTACACAGCTGCCTTCAAAAGAGTTTGTGATACCATTAAACCAATCTGTGTTCCATTACCATCGTTCTGATATTCTCCCCTGTCTGCTTTCAATGGCAGATTATTTTGCTGCGAGGAGCTAATAAGCATACAGCTCTTAACTTGTTTCAATTCTTACTCAAATGTATTGATTTCTTCTCTCCTTCTCTTCTCACAACACAGGATTTTCGCTGCTGTCTGTTCTCCTGGTTGTCAACCCTCCTCCCTGCCCTGCTGCAGAGCTTTCTGTGCAGCTGAAACAAGTACTGCGGGGTGGAGAGGTTGCACCAAGGTTTCCTTCCGTCGCCCCTCAGCTCTCGAGGAGCAGCGTGGATGCACAGTTAGGAAACGGGATTTAGAATTCTCCCTCCCACAAGCAAGTCAAGATCTCATGAACAACAATAACAAGGCAAATTAATTATCTGGGTGTTGATGATGTTGTGTTGTTTAGGAAACCTGTCATCGGAAGAGTTGAAAAGGAGGACATAATGAATCCAGAAGGGCTGGGAGGAAAGAGGGGAGGATCAGGTCAAGTGGATAATGGAGGATGTTATTCCCTTCTTGAACTGACCTGGAATTTAATCTAATTCAATGTACACCTTAGAAATCAATGGGCGGATGATGAAGCATTCCCTGCAGCTATAAAGGAAGAGGTTGAGCATATGTTAGAGCTGGTGAGATCTGACTGTGCAATGGCTCCCAGGCTCTGCACAACGAGCTGTTGGAGTGCCGCAGGACAGGGAGAATCACACCCTGGGCTGAGAAGCCTGGCAAAGTGCTGTTCCTCCTGCACACAGAGACAGAGGCTCCTGCAAAACCAAGGTCTGCCCTGTGATGACCCTGTTGGCCTTCTACGGACCGCAGTCATGATTTCTGCTGACGTCTCAGGCTCTGGGAAGTGATCAGGCCTGCTGCTGGTCTGTCTCTTCAGTCATTCCTCTCCTAAGTTTTCTAAGTTTTGTGCTTTTCTTTTTCTTTTCTTTTTTTTTTTTTTCCCCAACTTTGAATTACAGCAATTGTTTGTGTTCCGTCTCTTCCAATATCAACTACTGAATTGGAAAACAAATTGTATTCACAGAACAACACCTGTAGATGGGCTAAGAGGAGAGATTGGTGCCAGATACAATTACATCTTCTACATTCACTTTATCTTCTACCTGAAATAGCACAAAGCTACAATTCTAGGAGTTATTTGACGTATTTAATCAGAGTAGCCTCCATTTAGTTGTCAGACAAGGGAACAAAATGAGCTCTGCTTATTAAAAAAACCCAACAAACTCCATAAACCTTTGTTCCCCATTGCGCTCCATTCTTTTTTCCTTCCTGCATGGTGCTGAGCATCTCCTAAGGATTCGGTGATTATTCAGCAAATTGATTCTGCTCCCATTGAAGGTGATTATTTCCTCCCTGCTGAAACCCACAAAAGCACAATCAGGTACACAACCAAGGTAGTTCCAAGCATTTGCATCCTATACAGGTTGGCTGGCAAACACCTGTAGTTTTTTCTGGATGATAGCAACCATTTATGGGCATGGGGGGTACGGAAAAAGTCAGTGAACTTTAAAAAGTAAAATAAAAAAAGAAGGGAAAAATCAAGCCTAAAGAAATGGGAGGAAACTTTCCTCAATTTGTTTGCACCTTTTAAACTAAAAGCAGAGTGTAACCTCTGTTTGCAAACTGCTGTAAACATTTCCATTGCTCACTAATTCATAGTAATAGAAGGCTGGAGTGTGGAATATCAATCAAAGATCCCTTCTAGGAAGTCAGAATCTCTGTTTTCCCTTATTTTATTGGGCCAGAGTCTCTGGGACTGTACAGAAAAATGTTTGTGTATATATATATGTATATGAATATTTATGACAAGCTTGCTAGTGACAGACCGGGCTGGCCCTGCAGGCCCAAAGGAATTAATGTAAATTCCAGCCAACCATGAAAACCCACCAGAATTGAACTGTATTTCAGCATGGTGGATAAAGCACATCAAAGAGCAGAATTTCTATAAGATAATTACACACAATGCAACTCTAATCACAGAAAGACTGTGGATATTGCTGATAAAGCATAATAAATCTTTTATGACTGTGCCTTGTTCTGCTGAATCAGCTTTCTGTTTCCATTGCACTGAACTCCAGATTCTTGCCCTTATTTATGTATTCACAATTTTGAAAAACACATCAGCTACCAATTTACTGTGAGAGGTTTGGGTTTATTTAGTTGTGGTTTTGTTTTGTTCCTTTTTTACCTTGTTGAAGCGCAGATAGATCAACAACAGCAAAGTATTCCTCTCTCCTGCCTGGCAGGTCTGTGGAAATAAATGGTCTGTAGCTAAGAACACACCTTTCTGCTGTATTTTAAGAAATTGGAATAATTTCAGTTTTGACAGCTCCAAGTGCTCAAAATTCAGGCTGCCTCCATCATACTCTCTCTCTAGCATCAGGAATTCATCTCACAGCATCACAGGAGGGTTGGGACAGGCAGAGACCTCTGGAGATCACCCAGCACAAGCTTCTGCTCTGAGCAGGGCCACCGACAGCACAGGACTGCATCTCTTCAGGCTTTGAATGTCTCTGAGGATGGAGACTCCACATCTCTGGGTAAATGGCTCCAACATTTGCCTTGTAGGAACATTATTTTTTTATGTGTTCAAATGGAATTTGCTGTACTTTGATTTGTGTCCACTGCCCCTCGTTCCTTCACTAAACACCACTGAGAAGAGATAGATTCCATCTTCTTCTCTACCTCCAGATGGATATTTACTCATTGATAAGATCCTCCCTGATCCTTCTCTTCTTGTGGCTGAACAGGCTCAAGGACATCGGAAGCAGAGATCACATGTGAGGGTTTGCATGTACTTGATTTTCAAATCTGAAGAATTCTGAAGGTTTCCAGGCCATGAACTCAACAAATAGGGAGTTTTGCTTTTCAGTATAAATAGCAATTTTCATTTAATTGCATGGCTCCAGGAGCTGGGTCATTGACTGGCTCCCAAGTGTTCTTAGGGACTCCTTGAGTCCGACTGTGTGGATCTCGCTCATATATTGAAACACCATCTGAGCACCAACCGATGCGTTATAGAAGGCGTCCTTGTTGTTCCTTAACACAGAAGCAAAAGTTTGCCTTCTTCATGTGAGCTTTGCCCTTCATTTGTCTTTCTGGCATATGGGCAGCAGAAGGTCTCTGCTTCTGATAGAGTGAGATAATTTTACATATGGTTTAATTACAGTAAATTATCAGCAAAGGGAAGAATTTGCAGGGGGACAGCTGAATCCCACTCATGGGTTCAGTGAACGTCTGCCCAGGATCTCAGTTCTTTGCCATGCTTCACAGTGACACTTTGCTCCACCCTAGAGGACAACTGCTCCAAGAACGTCCATCCCTGGTACCAGGGAACCTTCCTCAAAACAACAGCATGGGAATTGCACAGCTCCTCTGTCTGTTGTCTGATCTGTGTGCTCTGGGAGAAGCACGGAGATGAAATTGACAACAGCACCAATATTTACTATCTCCGTATTCAAGTCGTTCTGATTTCAGAGCTTGGAAGCTGATGTCCTCCCTAGTTGTTGTCTTTGTTAAGTTTACAGCAGGTTTGAGCATGAGCTGATGCATCCTCTGGCAAGTAGCAAGATGTAGCACAGAGGGACATGGTTAGCGGGCATGGGGAGAGGGGCTGATGGTTGGACTTGATGGTCATAGCGGTCTCTTCCAACCTCGATGATTCTATGATCTTCTCTTCCCTATCTATTTTTGCTGTCCTGATCCCATCAACACATCTGCATTACTCAGGTTATACTCAGGGCTTCCCACGTCTCTTCCCTTCAGATCCCTGTTTATATTAGCAACATCACCCTGGTTGTCACCCAATGGGAAATATTTCTTATAAGCAATCCACCAAGCAGACATGAAAGGATAATGGAAGGCTGCAGAAGATGTTCTTTCGTGGCGTGATTTTCATTACATTTGTGGAAGTGCATCCTCCCGAATAAACAAAGATCCTGGGGAAATGGTGTACAGTGTTCAAACGTGGCGTTGAACTTTAATGTTCTGGAAGTTGTAAGGAAATGACTACAAAAGCCTTGGAAGAGTAAAGGAAGAGAGTTAGCTGAAGGCAAGGTGATATTCCCTCATTAAAATCTGTTTGTGCGAAGTCAAGACGTCAAAGAAATTTCATTTGCTCCAAGAGGGTATGAAAGCCCATGTTATTAATGATCAGAAGGGACTCAGGAGCCCTGTTTGCCAAAGAGAAGGGGGTACTGAAAGAGAGGGAAAGAAAAAAGGAAGAAATATTTGAGCATTTAACACTGTATGAGAAGAATAATGACTTCAGCTGCCTTAAAACACCAACTTTTGTTCCCCAAGTGTGGATCATAGAAAACGTTTCTAAGGAAAATGTCTTTAAAACACGGGCTGAGCTTCTGCATGGCACTCCCAGCTGTGCTGCGCACACAGCCCCACAGCCTGCTTCTAGGGACAACAACCCTGTACCCTTCTACCCATTTTCACTTACAGCCCCTCAGGGCTCTGCTGCAGTCTTGATTGCTGCTTGAGTGGGAACTGCTGGGGATGCTCATAGCACTCACTGAGTGCTTTTCTTTTTGTCATTTATTTATTTATTTATTTATTTATTTATTTATTTATTTATTTATTTATTTACCCTGAGAAATCAGCAGAAATCTCCTATCTCTGCCCAGGCCAGCCTGTCCATCTGCTTTGATGGCTTCTTTTTATCACTAGCAGCCATGTGAAGGATGAGCACATTACAAGGTAAGGCTCTCTGTGCTGATAGCAGCCGAGGCCCTCCCCCAGCTTTGCATTAATGCGGAGCTGCGTTGTGGCCACGGGCTGATTGCATTTGCTAATGTTAATCACCAAGGGGCCAGGCGAGGTGAAGAAGTGAACTATATTTTATGCAGTTTGACAGAAGGAGGAGTCGAATGGAAATGATTTTTCTCTCTGGTTGTGGCCGACCTAAATTAATGCTACCTCTGGTGCTGAAGGGCTCAGGAGAGCAGATGTCTGCATTCTGCCTGTGATGCTCAGTGGGGGATGGCGGTCCCAGCCCCACTCTGGGCTGCATAGGGACACAGGGATGAGTCTGAGCTGTGTCCCCATCTGCATGGGTTGTACAGCCTGGAAGATGAAGATGTAGGAAACAAAGTCATGGTTTGTTTTGCCTGCTTGAAACAAAGGCTGGAGCTGGAGTTGAATTTCAAGGGTTGGAGGAGTGGATGGCAGCTCCTTTACTGTAACACGCTGACACCCCATCCTGGGAGGTGTTCAAGGTCAGGCTGGATGGGGCCCTGGACAGCCTGACCTGGTGGGGGCACCCATGGCTGGGAGCTGAAGCTTGATGATCATTAAGGTCCCTTCCAACCAAAGCCATTCTATGATTCTACATATAGAGGGATAATTATTTATTTATTTATTATTTTATTTTATTTTATTTTATTTAAGCAACAGTTTAGCAAAACATGTATTGCTATCCTGGCAACAGTGTAGCACTGTAGCCACCATTCATCTGTGTTGGTTTTATTCCGAGTTGCACTCCCAAAGCATGTGGCTGTCCACACCCAGAATCTCAGCTCCTTAAGGTTCAGATTAGCTAATTATCAGAATGGATGTTCAGCTTTTGCCTTGCCTGGACCACACAGAGTAAAAAGAAATTGCATTGGGCCTCATATAAAATATATAATATATTTAATGTATGTAAGAAAAACATAAAATCGTAGAATGATAGAATGGCCTGAGTTGAAAAGGACCATAATGAGTTTCAACCTCCCTGCTATGTGCAGGGTTGCCAACCACCAGACCAGGCTTGGATTAGACACGTATGGGCTAAAATATTGCAAGGGGCAGACATCAGTGCTGCTGGGAGGGAGATTCCCAGAGCCCTGGCCAGGTCCTTGTCCCCAGGCTCCCTCCTGCCACCACAGCAGGGCCTGGCACTGCCTGCCCTATGTGGGGACTGGGAGGGGAGCCCAGCAGGAGCAGAAAGCTTTCCCCGCATTGCACCCTGTGTTTGGTTCTTGGGTGGAAAAGGAAATGCAGTGCTGATGACAGGCAGGGTGAAAACGCTAGGAGGAGGGAGGACGGAGGAAGCTTACAGAGATCTACCCGGTGAATGAAACAGTGATGGGAAGGATTGCAAATGGGGAAGTAAATGTGCTAATTGGCAGAGCCGTGCCACCCACGCAGCAATGGGTGGGTGCTGGGGGTAAGGCAGGAGCACTGAGAGCACGTTCCCATCCCTTTATTCCTGGTATCACACTCCTCTTCTCAGTTCAAGGTCTGATCGAGTCTGACTGTCTTCTCCCCATTTTGCTGTACAGACACCTATTAATGTTGACAGTTTGGGTGGCTGGGGGATGTGGTATTAGTACTGACAAATGCTGGTAATTTGCAAGCAATGTTTTCCCTCTAGCACCAGTGGGAAATCACCTAACCTCTGCCAATAATTCTCAACATAACTCACAAAAGCTCATCTACTATCATTACAAGGAACAGCGTTTCTGAAAATTATCAGCCTCTTCCTGAATTCAACCATACTGGATATACAGTGGAGGTGGCATTTGTCAGCATGTGACAATACTCCAGTATTAGGGACTCTCTTACACGACCTTTTTGCCATATGCTCTCTGATATTAAGCTCACTCAATTGTGCTTTCAGATCTCTTCCCCCCCACGCCCCCCCACACCCCCCAGCCTGCCCCATCACTTGGCTTTAACTACTTTTTAGCTGTTGTAATTATATCGATTTCTTTAACCCTAATTTGCTTAACTTGCCTGTGGAGAGCACTTGTGTATGTTTATGTTTTAAACCAACACTGATCGATCAATAACTCGTGAACTGGTGTAAGTGCAACTGGCTGCAATGAGAGGAGTGAGCTGCAAACTTTCCCCGTGTCCTGAAGCTAAGTGTCAGATTTTCAGAAGCACTGAGCTTAGAGAAGCAAGCTCGGAGGACACACGGAACGGAGTCTGTAGCCAATCTTGCCAAGTGAGAATATACAAAGAAAAAGGGGCAACACTGATATTAAACATTCTGGCACCTGTGCTGTGCTGAGTTTGAATACAGCCTGAGCTTATTTTGCACAAGCTGTGGCCAAACAATGCTGATGATAACTGTCTTTAAAGCAGAATTAAAACACAGTGAGGGTGGGAGGCAGGGATGAGCTAGCAAGGACCATCTGAGCTGCTGCAATCCAAAATTCATCAGCGCTGCTGAAAGCAGAGTGTGGCTGTTGTGTTATTGATGCAGGGGGAGAGAGAGGTTACTGCATTATTGACATCCAGGAGGTGGAGAGAGATTACCACGTTAGCAGCGGTACAAGGAGCAAGATTATCCAAAAGCAATAAGCCATTGTTACAGCAGTGACATTTTTCCACGCCTCCCCCCCATTCCTATCCCATCCTTCCCACCTCCTGCCTGCAGAATATTAAAGGTCAGCAATATCCAGGCAGATGGCTGGGAGGGCTCAAGGAGAGGGGCTGCTTTTCTTGGTCATTTCTCCAAGCTGGTGGTTGTGCTCAGGAAAAAAAGAAAATGTTTGGGTTTTCTGTCTGGTATTAACTCATCCAAATGCAGCACAAGGCAGGAGAGAATGTGGGCTGGGAGACTGTCCCTTTCACTGATACCTCCCCTGCTCTGCGTGATGGCTCTGAGGACCATAGCTGTATTTGGGCACTGGAATAACCAGGGGACTGGAATAACCAGGGGATAAATCCCACCGGGTTTTGGCTCTTTATTTAATTAGTAACTTCACTAAATGCTTTTTGGAGTAAACTCCTCGAGGAGTGTCTCTGCAGTGCATTGATCCCCAAAGGATTCCGATTGCTCACCAGGAGAGCTCTCAGGCTATTTTGGTTGCAGATGAAACCCATTTTCTCCAACAGTGAGACTGCTTTCCCTTGCTCGTATCTGAGTTCCCTGGATTTACTTCTGCCTCCATCTGGGACTGCTCATTTGCTCTTCCTAATACTAAACCAGAACTGAATAAAGCTACGGCCCACTGCAGAGGGAGTGACTCACAGCGTAAAACACCCTTCCTAGAAAATGCATCACACTGCTCTCGGGAATCAGGTCTGCAGTTCAGAGAAGTTAATGCCAAGTCTTCCTATCGATGGCTGTGAGTTTTGGAGCCGACCTGATGCGATCAGCTCATCTTCTCCTAGATTTAATTGGGTTATGGGGCCAACTTCTGATCCCCAGTCCCCAGGGAAGGAGGTGCAAAGATTGCTGTGTCTGCAGCAATCTCATCTGTCCGCAGCCACAGTCGGGGGGAGAAGAATGGCTGCTTAATCAGACGCACCATCTGAAAATGTCACATTATTATTTATGAAGTGTTTAATAATCACACCACAATCATTAGGTGCAGCGAGGTGGAAAACAAAAAAAAAAAAGTCTATTTTCAAATAATATATTCAAATTCTGTTATTTTGGGAGGGGAAAAAAAAAATGGCACTCAGTAACTGAGTTCTTTTAATTTGAAGATACAGGCGGTGCTGGTTTTGCAGCACTGCCTGGTTTGTGCTCGGGTCAGATGTAGCACACAGCTGCTGAATTTAGCACAGAGGATCAGCTGTCTGCGTCCCTGCACTGCACACACACACACTTCTCCATCGCTGCTCTGAAACACCACAGAGTTTGCACAGCACTGAGCATCGCAGCCCAGACCCTGTGCTGAGAAGCCCAGACCTGCTGTGCCTGCGAGTGCTAAAGCATCTCTGGCTTTTTGATAGGACTATAGCATAGCAGTGTTTTTTAGCTGGGATAAATAGAAAGCTACCATATGACGGAGTGGTTACAGAGATGCCTTGGGTAGGGCAGGCAGTGTCTGGCCATGTGAATGCGTTTGCACATTGCTGCACGATGCAACTTGTCTCATCAGATGCAAACAGGCACCTGTGCTCACCAAGGGAGGAACAGGGGTATGCAGCCTTCCTTTTCAGCCAGAAAGTTATCTGAAAAAATAGATTGGTGTGCCATGTAATTATTATACACATACATCCGTATTTGCCTGCGTATATCATCCAATATCTTTTCCACCTTTGTGAGCAGGGAAGCCTTTTGCAGAATAAGCTTAAAAATATGAACTCTTATCCTCTCTCCCTGTTTCACATCTTTTCTTCCCAGCCTGGCCTTCTGTCTCCTTACTGAGGTGCTGCTCTGTTTTCCTGCTTTGTGTTTTCAGCTGTTGCTTGCAGTGGGTGCCCTTTGAGCTGCTTATGGTGCACCCAGTTCCTCGGGTCCATGCTCTGTGTGGATTGCTTGTGAATTTGGGCTCCCTCTGTTGGCTGCGTGGCTCCGGAGCAACAAAATTCAAAACTTAAGTTATCGGGTTCTGTCAGGCAGAAACTTTTCCTCTGTTTCCAGCTGGCTGCTGGTCAGCAAGCCAAGTTGTGGAGGACATCACCAAACTACTCCTATTCCTTCAAGAATGCGGGTGCTTCTGGACTTGGTGCATTGCAGACAGCTCAGGGAATCAGACGTTGGTCCATTTAACTGGGGCATGAGTCTGTGTGGGGGAAACACCAGGACTGAGCTGGGCAAAGAGCACTGCAGGGTCCCCATCCCCCCCCTGGTTTGGGGCTCACTGCAGAGGTGGTGCAAAGCTGTGTGCTCAGCCCTATGGCAATGCCAGCACCTACACAGCCTCCGTGTTTCATATCTCTGCCGATTAATGCAGCGCAATCAAGCAGTTTATTATGTTACCACTAAATACGTTAATTATATTATTCCTTTCTGACATGGCAATCACCGGATTTTTATTCTTCGATATGGAATCTAGCAAAACTTTAAATTAGAGTAATTAAATCATTAGCTGCAATAGGTGACAAGCCGACAAAACGGTCTCTGTGTTTTATTATTATTATTATCTTGCCATGACACCGTCGCTCTGTTTGCATTCTGGCAGCCCATCCTCGTGGGGAAGAGAGCAGTGAGGAATGCCAATGTCCTCCAGAGCCAGAGATCTCATCCAGAGTCAGTTTGGAGCAGGAAAAGCCATTTGTATTGCCTGAAGCTCCAGCATCATCTCGCCATGTTTATCTGACTTCTGTTTTCTTTGTCTTGAAGATACACTTCGCCAACACTTTCTCCTCGAGAATTATTTCTGCTCCTTTCTGAAGCTCTGCTGTCCCTAATGGCTTTTCCCTCTCTGTTTAACCTTACACTTCAGTGCACATATTTAAGCTTTTATCTTTAGTTCAGAGCTCTGGCGGGTTTCTGCATGCCCCCCTCTCCCTCCCTGTTTTTAATGTATATATATGAGCCGCCCGGCACATCCCTGCCACAACTGGAAAATAAAATACCCCCTTTTTTAATGCCTGAGGAGCTCCTGCTGGGAAAAAATGGGTCGGCTGAGGTTTCTCAATGTAGCTCCAACAACCTGAAGTGCATGAAACTAGACAGCCTTGCAAGAGAAATAGATCTGTCATTGCCAGATCGAGGTACACTCAGAAATCAAATATCAATTCAGATGAGCAGCAAGATGGCCAGCTCTCCTCTCCTTTGTTTCACCTTTTTGCCTCTCCTCCTGCTCCCCTTTTTACCCACAAACCCTCACAATGCTTGGGGAACCACCAGCCACAGCACATGCTGCGTTGTACCGCCCTTCTGGAGAACACAGAGGTTTAAGTCAACACACAAACGAAATCCATTTGTTGAGGATTTCAGTTTTTGGACATCCTCATGATATATGCTTATAATGGAACGTTTGTTTTTGTTTTGTTTTTTTAATTATTATTTTTAATGCCAGCTGTTATCTTGCAGGTCAGTGCCAGGAGGAAATGCTGCTCTTATGCTTTATTCAGGATGCATTGAGGTGAGAAAAGAGCCACCCCCCACCCCCTGGGCAGTGCTATTGCCCCGAGCACTGTGGCCAGAGGCAGAACCAAGGCTCCCTCTGTTCCCAGCTCCCCCTCAGGATGGGGAGCAAAACCCAGAAGCCGTTCTCCTTGTGCAGCCCCATCCATGTGCAGTCCCTTGGCACGAGGATGCGGGTGTCTCACTGTAATCACACATCTGCGCAGCAGAAATGTGCACAGCTCCATCCATCCCACACTCCCCTATTTCCTGCAGCTCCTCCAGCCCAAAGTGTCGTACAGACCCTCAAAGGGCGAGGAGAAGCAACACGATTTCCCTATTAATGTGGCTCTCATCACACAAAAGTGCAAACCATCGGGGATGATCCAGGTGAATTTCACACTCTCTGATGGGTTTTTGTTGGTTTATTTTCTCTCTTTTTTCCCCCTTTTATTTACTTTTTTTTTTTTTTTTAACATCTCTGCAGGTTCTGGGCTGCACTTCGTGTGTTTTTGTTTTCTTCTTGTGGATATCTTGGGCTCCATCTCCAGAAACACACAAAAAAGATAAACATTAAATACTTCATAGCAACGTAGCGCTTTCCAGCCTGGAATTGGCTCTCACTCCTGGCCAGCAGTATATGAACACAAGAACTACAGAGCTCACCAAGCAGTCAGGTTAACTTGGATCACCCTACAGCACCATCAGCTTCAGTGCGCTCACACCAGGGGTTCATTTCACTTGGAGAGATTTTGATTTTAAGAAACAAAGCCTGCAGTTTTCCTCTGGCCCTAAACATGCCTTTCTTTGTTGAGTGCAAATCCAGCAATGACACCCACAGCTCTGCCAGAAAATAGCAGGGTCAAACCTTTCCCTGCTGCTGTTTTCCTGGCAAATCAAACGCTGTATGTAGTCCTCATGATGCGTTTTACACCGTGCATACATACCTGGAGTCACCGGTTCCTGAGATGCTGTTTGCTGTAAGCTCGGTGGGATGTGAGCTCTGATGGCTTCCCTGGGGACAATTCCTTCTCTCATTTGTGTTAAGGTCTTGTTTTAATTAACAAGAGGAGTGGTAGGGAGTAGCCCCGCAAAGAAAGAGATACTTAACAAAAACATAAGAAGGCGAAAGGGAGTCATTGAGCAGGCAATTTTTGTTCACAAGAAGCACCGTTTTATGGATTTTTAGCACAATTAGCAGAAATGCAAAATAACGTTAAGAGTAATTAAGGCACTTTGCTACTGACTCCTCAGGTAGCGGATCAGCTGGGCTCTCGCACAGCAGAAGCTGGTTATTGGTGCAGGGGGAGGTCTGCAAAGTAACGTAAACCAGGGGGAGGCTTGATGAGCTCTGATTCAAACAGGTGCCTTTCAGGGCACTTTGCAGCAGCTCTACCTTCCAGCCTGCTATGGGGCAGCCTGTGTGTAAACCAGTGGGAGTTATTGTCCGTCACCTCCAGTGCTATTTATATGGGTAATTTAATTTAACACCAGCAGGAGGCTGCCAAATAATTCTCCCCAGCATGGGAAGAGAAATAACCTCCCGTGCATATTCACACAATATTTCTGGCCTGTGAGGCTGACTGCGTTGGGGTACGTGTGCATTGCTCTTCTTGGAGGAGAAATGGAGCCAGATATGTCTCTACTCTCTTTGTGCTTTATTTAAGGCACTTCCTGATTCTCTTTTCTCAGATTTGGGTCTCTGGGGGTTGCCATATCCCTGTAATTTCCTTCTCCTAGCCCTTGTGTCTGGCATACTAAACTGCACAAATCTCTCCTACCCTTACAACCAAGTCTCTGTGCTGTTTTTATGGTTCTTTTTTGACCATAACACAAACCCAATTTCAATTAGGTCCCTACAAAACAATTGCAGTGACCCAGGTGCAGTATGTGTGGCTCCTAGGGGATGGGGACTTGGTAGCTCCCAACCATGTCCCCGTGCCAGGCCGTGTTTTGGGTGATGGTCCCTCTTGTTTTGGTTATCATGACATTAAGCCTCTATGGAAAGGCAACTGCAAACATGAGCTTCATGGGGGTCATAACCCACCCATTGCAATATGGTGTATGTCTGTGTAGAGTGAGGTTTTCATAGGCTTGTGGAAAGATGCCACATGCTCGCCAGCCAGTGAATAGAAATAAGAGAGTACTAATTAGGTCTGTGATGTTGGCAGATGGATCCATGTGTCAGGAAAAGAAAGCACTGCGCTGTACAGAAATCCGGCCATCTTTCAAGTGTGCTCATCAATATATGTAAACCAGGAGGAAGAGTCATTCCACATTTGAGGAACACAACACAATTTTTTTTTTGGCCAGGCTCCTGTGAAAGATGCAACCTTCCGAACTGAGCCCTTTCTGAATACATCATTTAAGTTATCTCACCGTGCAGCTGTCTCGTGTGATTCCAAATGTCACGAAGTTTGGGGACGTTTCTGAAAGAAAATGTGCTCGCTGTTCTTCGGCTGCCTTCATTAATGGGACCTGAGGGGGACATGTGGGCACAAACAGTTACGTTTGGCATGCGGGATTTATTGAATTTTATTTTACTGTGTGTGCATTATTAGCTGGAGGTGAAGGTTTCCAAGCAGGGACCCAGCTTTGTGCGTGCCCTGGTGTGCTGGGGAGGCTGGTAGCCCTGATACAGATCTGGAGGCCCAGGTAAGTGCACAGAGCTGGCTTCAGTATGGTAACCATTTCCAGAAAGCCCAGGACAGTGGGACTCTGTGAGGTTGCAGACCGACCTACCAGACATCTGGTAAACCATCTTATCCCCCCAAATTCAAATTCATTTTTCCCTCTTGCCCTATCCATGAGCCACATTGAAAACCCATGTGTTTCCACAGCACACCGACTGCACCCCATGAAATCACATCTCTGCATCCCTCCACATGATGCTGTCCCTCCCCTGAGTGCCACTCAGTGTCCCAGAAGCACTCCCACCCTGAGCTCAGGATGCTGAGCTGCAGGAATGCTCTCCTCTTTCCTTTTTCACTTTTTGCACTTAGTCACTTCCCCCACCCTCACACTTTATTTATAATTTTTTTTTTTTCCCCTCCAGTCACGAAAAGGTCGCAGCCCAAAGCTGGAGATGATGGATGAGTCACAGAGAGCCCCCTCTCCTGATTTGTACTGCCAAGAACTTTGGGAACAAGGAAACAGAGCAGTTTTTGGACTGATGCAGCCGCTCCTGCTGGGGCTGTGCAGCGATAAATTACATGCCCTCTCCTCTCCCCTCCCCCCCAGTGGCTCTGGCACCTGTGTGCTATGATTAATGCAGGCATTGCAGGTAATATTGAGTGCATTGGAAGGTTTCCATGAGCCAAAGGCTATTGGGGCCATTTCATGGGCTGGAATGAAGGCCGTTAGGGAAAATGTAGGCATTGCAATTTCATAAAATGCATGAAGAGCTCTAGGGGCAGACACGCCTCTCCTCTGCGAGAGGGCTTCTGAGAGGCAACGCTTTGTTTTCCCAATGCCTTTTTCTGCCTGCTTAAGTTCTTGAGCTGCTAAAGAAAATAGGAACATTTGGGACCTATTAGTCTAACAGCTAATAATAACCTCGCAGTTTACTTATCTTTGCACCATCCCTTTAATATACCCAGTCATTTTGTAACAGATGGGACACAGGTATGGAGGAGAACAAAGCAGCTGGCCCAAGGTCGAACAGGAAGGCTGTGGCAGAGCCACTGCCAAGTCTAAGGCAGCGGATCTGAAGCCAAATCCCCAGCGACGGGCGATGTCCTGGCCTTGGGAGCAGCAGGGAGCTGAGCCACTGCCCAGACTGTCCCCAGCCCTACGTGCCGGTACAGTGAGTCCCAGATTGCTCCTGCAGGCTGAGGCTGCTTTGCACTGGTGTATATTGAGGTCTGAGATCTCAATAGGAACACGTATATATGCATGTACAATCTTCTTCTCTGGAGCAGTTCTGCCCTGTGCCGTGGGCTGTGCATCTTGTGATGCTCACAGCTGCTGTCTGCTCATACAACTGCTCCATTTTGGTTTGATGGCCCTTGTGGTGAGTAAAGCAAAGGAATCATAGTATTGTAGAACCATAGAATGGCTTGGGTTGGAAGGAGTCATCTTAAAGACCTTCTAGTTTCAATCCCCTGCCATGGGGATCAGCTCAGGCTGCCCAGGGCCCCATCCAACCCGACTTTGAACACCTCCAGGGATGTGACAACAAGCGCTGGGAAAGGCAGAAAGAACCCATCCTGTTTCACCCGGAAGTCCAGAGGCACTGGGCAGAGGGATGGGCTCCCCAGCACCTCCTCTGTGACCTCAGTAACATTTCCAAATCCATTTTGCTTAGAAAACATCACAGTGAAACAGATGCTTGAGTTGTTCCTTAATTTGGAAAGTGACCTCAAATTAATTTTGCACACAGTGCAAGCCTTCTCTCCATGAGGTAAATTTGGGGTAAGAAATGAACCCCTCTCAGGGACTTCATCTCTTTGCCGATCTCCCCCAGTATTCAGAAGAGAGATGGAGTTCCCTTCACCAGCTTTGCCTTTCCACCGTTCCTTTCTGCATTGCCACAGGTTGCCCAAAGATGTGGTGCTGCCCCATCCCTGCACACACTCAGGGTCAGGCTGAAGGGACTCTGAGCTCTGATGGAGCTGTGGGTGTCCCTGCTCACTGCAGGGCTGTTGGGCCACATAGCCTTCAAAGGTCCCTTCCAACCCAATTCTGTGATTCTATGATTCAATTTCTCTCTTATAAATCCAATCCTTTATCCTTGGTGGCTGCAGTGGGGGGTTCTGGAGGGGTCGCCCCTCCCCTGGCTCTGGGAGCACTGGGGGCTTTTCCCTCCAGCGGGGGCCCTTGGCTGCCAGGGGATTGGATGTGTGGGAGGAGCGCAGTGCGTGGCCCATTTGAAGTCTTCTTTATAAATATTCAATTCCCTTTGACGCAACACAGCAAAGCAGCCCCTCGTGGTCCTGCATGCCAATAATTTGCAGATTAAAACTCCTCCAACGCGCATCTCCACAATGGGCTCTGCCTTATCTGGCCTGGGCCTGTGGAACTATTGTGGTGATAATCTGGGGATTAAGAGACTTTAATAAAAAGCTTTGACATGACAGGTCATAGCCGCTCCGGAAAGAAAAAAAAAATCAAATCTGTTACTCCCAAATGGCTTAATCCTGTGTGAGCCCATGATGAGGGATGCAGAGATGCCCATCGCCGTGTGCCAGCAGCTGCTGTTCCCCTAGGACAAGGGGAACCTTATAGAGTTTGCCGCTCCCATCATGCCCTACACAGTGAACTTTTGGGGCTGTTTTTCAGAGCTTTCCTTAAACCCAGCACTGTGGAGCTATGGCCATGGTTAACCCTTTGTTTTGGCATTCCCCCCATCCTTCAGGGCCATGGGCAGCACTGTGCATCCCACCTCAGTTCCACACGTTTTGGGACAAACAGCCCCAGACCCCACACTGAGCGCCCATTCACAGTAATTACATTCAGATTTCTGATGGAAATACAGCGCTGCTGTGGTCCTCATCCAACACTCATCTCTAAACAAACTGTTAATATTTTAAGTGTCTTTCATGAGCCCGAGTCTAATTAATTAAAGGTTTATGAAAAACAATTAGGTTTTGATAGGGATCACCTTCTCTCGAGTCCCATGTCTGCTCAGAAAAGAGAGAGGGGTTAGAAAGGCTCAGGTTGAAATTTAGAACTGCAGTGAATAAGAGAATACACAAATCCCACATGGATTGGGGAAATTAGGACATTTGGTGCCAGATTGTCTGACTAATTAGATTTCTATCAGGTCCCGAGGGACTGGCTGATGCAGCATTTTAATTTAAAGCAGCAGCAGCAGCAGCAGCAGCTTCCCCCCTTTATCCCATGCTCTTTATCAAATTGCCTCTGTTTGCTTCAACCTGCAAACATTCTCCTTTTTAACGCTGCACCTCCATGAGGACCAAACCATTTTGTATCTCCGGTCTGCTGTGCACTGCTGGAGTTGTTCTGAATAGGAAAACAACTCTGCATGCCTTGAAGGGGATTTTCCCATCACGTGAGCATGGCATTCCTTGACAGACAAGTGGGAGATATCCATATGAGAAAGAGCTGCAAAGTCCTCCAGTCCATGTTGGTACGGATGCTGGTATGGACCAACAACTAAATTGATTTTGAACTATAACATTGTTTTCTTGCTACATAGTAGACACCAACATTTGGTGTTAATTGTCCCAAAGTTAGATGGTATGATTGAAATAGTGCAAGTGGAATTTTTTAAAGCCATTTTTTTACCTGACAGAAAAAGATCACAGAATCACAGAATGGGCCGGGTTGGAAGGGACCTCAAGGATCACGAGCTCCAACCCCCCTGCAGCAGGCAGAACCACCAACCTCCACATCTGATACCAGACCTGGCTGCCCAGGGCCTCATCCAACCTTGCCTCGAACATCTCCAGGGACATCCACAACCTCTCTGGGCAGCTGTTCCAGCACCTCTCCACTCTCTCTGTGAAGAACTTCCCTCTGATATCCAACCTAAATCTTTCCACCTTCAACTTGACTCCCCTCCTGCTTATAGGCTCCCTTTTAGGTACTGAGATTGCAAATATTCCCATGCCCTGTTTAAGGAAAAGAAGTTGTGCTATTATTGTTACTTTATATGGTGCATACAGAATTAACAGGGTCTATAGAACCATTTTTTTTCTCTCATTGTGCTCTATTTCCTACAGACTTTTGTATACATACATATATGTATATATATATATATAAGATAATGGAATTAGGTCTTCTGCTTCAATGGAATAAAAAACTATCATTCCTCTCAGTGACCAAACTCAGCAAAGTCAACTATTTCAGCGAATATTAAACAGAAAAAGCACATTTCAGCTGCATTATGGATCTGCTGCTCCGTCTGCCACTCACAGCTCTGTGAAGTTCAGCAATGGATGGAGCTGAAATGAAATGATCGCCTGGAAAGACCTGGAGTTTCTCAGCTTTCAGTGATTCAAAGCTGCTTCTGATGTCACTGAAGGGTTTCACTGAACCTTGCTTTCTTGTTGTTATTTGGTTGTGATTTTTTGGTGGTAGTTATTGATCTCTTGATCAATCTATTGATGCCCAGATGCTGAACCCCCACCCATGCATCATGCAGGAGGCAACAGCACTTCAACCTTCAGTGCTGGAGGGGGAAAGAGCCGGCCATTGCCATCACTGTACTGTAACAGCATTGAGAGCTTCAGGGATGGAGGAGATCCCAACAAGCTGAGTAGTAGGAAAATATGGAACAAAAAAGGATATTTTCAGCCTGAAAGTGCCCGGGATTGCTGGGATTTGAAAGACGCCATCAGCATTACGTTAAGAGTAGGTAAAGTTGAGCTCTTTTGATAGCAGAGTTCTTATTGAGCATCATAAGAGGAAATTCAGGTCCCGAATTCTCCCAGCCGAGTCCGTGGGGTATGAAGCGTTCCTTCAGCTTTGTGCTGGTGCATTTTCAACCTTGAAATGTTGGAGCAAGTAAAGAAATGCAGTGATGAGTACAAAACGCACTTCCAGGTACTGCTGGAGGCAGAGCTCTTTTCCACTGCTCCCTTCCTGATTCTCTCCCTCCACCCAACAGAGAAATACTACAAAGCAGATTTACTTATAAATTATTATTTTTTCTTCTTTTTGTCTCAATGAAAGAAAGAATGGAACAAGCTTACAGCTTCGTATTGAGGATGCCGCTTCCTTTCCCTTCCTTTTGTTTTAAACTCAATTCATTTTTTGATCTATATTGAAACACATCCAGAAAATAACTTCTCTCATTGAAGGATACCAGTCCGAAATGATGCACAGTTTGCCATCCCACACTGCTGAGAAGCTCCAGGAATCACCTACCTGCGATCCCTGCTCCACCAATGTCTGAAGTTAAGGAGAGGAAAACTTCCATTGGAGGTTCGAAATGGGAAAAGGCATTGGTTTGAAGATGATCGAAATGAGATCACTTCAACTTCTCATAAAAATAATTCCTTCTTGCAGCTGTGCCTTTTTGTGCCTGTGAAAAGCTTCTGTGGCTCCACCATTGCTCTTGCCCTCAGTGCCCCTGCAGTTTGCTGCCTGCTATCAGCCCACAGAGCCCATCTTTGTGCAGCCCACCCCTTGCTGAGCCTTTGCTGAAAGCGGAGGGATGAGCTCATAATTGAGTTTAACATGGGACCTAAATCACTTAGAAGCTTTGCTGGCTTTCCTAGTTATTCTTGATGGCCTTGCCCTGTGATGAAGAACAGATTGAACCAAAGGCATGTTTTCAAAAGAAAAAAAGAGTTTTAAAAGTGATTGAACACGTGTTTGTGCTTGGGATCCCAAACTGGAACCTGCCACTGTGTGCCTCTGCCCAGGCTGGGGGAGATGGACCCGTGCATGACCCCTGTCCATGGGCACCTCCAGCCAACACATCCCAATTGACCGGGAAGAGAGGGGAAATCTATTTTGTTTGTAATAAAGCTGATTATCATAGATAAATGTATCTAATTAGTCTCATTTGCTGACACACAAGCCTTTAATTGCAAGTTGAATAATTAGACATATCTGCATATGCAAATGAATAGGGTTATACTATGTCACTCTTAACATGATTTCTCTGGAGACAAATAGCTCTCTATATTCCAGGAGAGAATATGATATATTAATTTAAGTAGACAAATAACTTTATTAAGAATGAACCGCTCTCCTGTTTGTTTATATAAAGCAATAAGTGCAGAAACGGAAGAGATTTTAGGTGGAAGGAAGCAGCTGGGAGATGCTCATTCTGAGTGAGACCCTCGTGAGCCGCTCCTGTTTGCCAGTCGGGTCTGTGATTTGGGATGAGGCCTGCCAGGATATGCAGCTGTCCAGCTGTGTGTGGGGGAGTCCTGAGCAGGCAGTGAGGAGGGGGGTGCTGGCTGCAGGCCCTGTGTTGGGAAGGGGGAGCTGGAGGATCTTCCTGGGGCTCCAGCACTTGGTGCTGGGCTGGGATGCTGCAGCTTTGGAGGGACTGTGGATCTGAGGTTGACCCTCGGAGCTCCTGGTAGGGCTGCATGGGGGCTTCAGCATCCTCACCGTCATCACCATCATCAGCATCACCACCATCACCAACAACATCACCATCATAATCATCACCAGCACTGTTATCATCATTACCATCATTACCATCACCACTGTCGTCATCATCAGCACTGTAACCATCACCTGCACCGTTATCATCATCACCATCACAACCACAGCCAGCACCAGTACCGTTCCCGCCATCACCGAGCTGCCGGAACAGAAGCACTATTTGGACAACTCTCTAAGTCTGATTTTTGGGAAGCCCTGTGTGGAACCAGGAGTTGCATTTGATGATCCCAACGGGTCACTTCCAACTCAGAATATTCCACAATTCTACGGCTCCATCACCATCATCATCATTACCTCCACCACCCTCACCTCCAGCCCGGCCCTCCCAACGATCACAGCGCAGCCCGTGCTCTCCCCGTCCCCGCACCGCGGCGTCCCCCCGCCTCCGCATCCCCCGACGTTACCGCGGCAACCGCGGCCGTGAGGCGGAGCCGAGAGCCCGGAACGGCGGCTGCAGAGGGCGGCGGGGCCGGCAGGGGGCAGCACCGGAACGGGGCTGGAGCGGGGCGGGCTGCGGGAGGGCTGCGGGAGGCGGGCTGCAGGCAGAGCGCGAGCAGGGTGCAGGCGGAATGCCGGCACGGCGATGGGAGCGTGCGTGCAGCGTGCAAGCGGGGTGCAGGCAGAATGCGAGCAGGGTGCGAGCAAGGGGCAGACAGGGTGAGAGCAAGGTGCAGGCGGGGTGCAGGCAGCATGCAGGTGGGGTGTGAGCAGCGTGTAGGCAGAATGCAGGCAGGGTGATGAGAGTGTGCAAGCAGAATGCAGGCACGGTGCACTCAGCTTGCAAGTAGGGTGCGGGCAACATTCTGGCAGGGTGCAAGCAGATGCAGACAGGGTGCAGGTAGGGTGCAGGCAGCAGGCAAGCTGGCACAGGGTGGGTGCAGGCAGCATGCGGGTACGTTGTAGTCAGAATTCAGATGAGGTGCAGGCAGCATGCAGGCAGCCTACCTCCCGTGACAGAGATGTTTTCTGAATCAAGCCTGAGTTACCGACTTGTCAGCACCTGGTGATGCAACCCATCCTTCATCATTTCTAGCTTCCTCTTCCATCCCAGTTTTGAATGTTTAATTTGAGCATTTCAGCCTTAATTGAAGCTGCCGACGTGGGGCACCCGGCACAACCCAACCAGGAAGGTGGCAGAGAGTTGGGGCCTCTGTTGTCCCATCTCCCTGCCCCAGCAAATGGAATGGCCATACCTGCTCTGAGCCCAATGCAGGCATAAAATAACCAGCAATTACTTTAAGACACTCATGGATAAAATAATAAAGTTCGTTGAACTTTATTAGTAAAATACAACTATCATCTGTGGAAAATTGCAGGTGAACACCTGCTTTCTTACTACGGACCAGTGCAACACCTTTAATGCTGCACAAACACTGTGTCTTTAATGTGTCGTGAATGGGTTTTGTGGTAAGAGAAGGATGGGGAAAACGGCTGCTGAGGCACCCAGGCCTGACTCAGGGCACTGTGATGGCTCTTCACTGCTGTAGGGACACCACCAGTCCTTGCAGCCCTTCCTTCTGCACTGATCCATGCTGCTGTATGCGTATTTCTCCATACACACACAAGCACAAGTGTGCTGTGTTTTGGAAAGGAGATGTCACAGCACCATGATGCTTTGCTAAATCCCATCAAGTTGTCATTCCCGCTAATGCTTTCCTAATCCTGGTGAACTGGCAGTGCTCAGAGCCTGGGCTCAGCTTGGTGAGAGCTGTGGGGCTCCATCCTCAGTCCCTGTGCCCATTCCTCACATTGCTGCGGGGTTGCAGCTGAGCATCCCCCTTTCTGTTCTCTGCAACGGTTCCTTTGCCTCGTGACAACGCAGAGCTTCTGCAGTGCAAAGAATCCAAGGCAAAAAGGAATTTCCTCAGCTCTGAAGCAAGCAGATGACAGAATAAAGTTTCACTCTCCACACCTTGCTGCACCACGTTCCCTACCTTCTGCCCTCAGCAGCCCCGTGATCACCGGATGGGTTTCTGTGCTTGGTTTCCCACTGCTACCAAACTCCCGCATTTTTACACAGGGCTGGGATTAATATGGAGAAAATCCCTGGATTTTCTTGATTTAACCCCGTGGTGGCTGTGTGCAGTGTGGCTGCGGTTGCAGCAGGGTGGGCGAGGAGATGCTCCTGGGCACTCCGAGGAAGCTGTAGGTGATGCTCCTGCCCCCTTCTACCCTCCTTACATGCCCTACTCTCCCCCCCTCTGAATCCTTACCCAGCACTCTCCAGCCCCAGGTCTGCAGTGGGATGAGGCCCTCTCTGCTCCTGCTGTGGGCAGTCTTGCTCGCTGCCTCCCCCTGCTCCGCTGTTTGGGGAGAGGGAGAAAAAGCGAGCAGCAAACCCCAAAGACGTGTCATTGTGCTGAGCGCTTTCAAACCTTGCAGGATGTCACTGTGTCACAATTTCAGTTCATTAGGCGGCGCGGGGAAGATGCTGGGACATCAAAGAGCTCCTTTTCCCCATAGAAACCGAAGCAGCTCTTTTGATCTCAGCCCCCCGTATCCCCCCCAGATTAATATTTACTTGTACATCCCAAACCTACGGGGATCCCGCGCTTGATTCTTCCATATGTTCTGGGGCGGTTTTTGCTGCTTTTCTGCTTTTCCATGGGAGGTGCTTTTGTGGCGGGGGGAGGAGGGAGCAGAAATCTTTCTCTGTTTATTTATTTGTCTGCTCCCCGGGTGCGGCAGGGGTGGGCACCCCACCTATGTGGTGTCAAACAGGCACTTTGAAGCTCACCACCATAGCACGTTTGCATTTTGGGGGGAACCCGGCCAGCTGTTTGTTTGCTTCCCTGCTTCGCACTGATCCGAGCAGATAATCTCCCAGGCCCCACGCTCTTAATCTGTTCGCTGCTAATGTTGCATGAGATACGGGAGCGGTCCCTTCTCCCCTGGATTGCTGCAGTATTTATAGCTTCATGCAGAGCTTTGCAGCAGAACGTGTGTTTTCAGAGCTGCAGATCCGCGTGTGTCTGATATCACAAACTGCCGGTGCTGGGGGTGCTGTGGGCACCAGGAGGTGACAGCTAGCATTGATAACGTGGGCAGAAGGGCTCAGCACCCACCCAGGGGGAACCCCACTGCTCCTGGGACGCGTGAACTCAGGATGGGGAAAATCAGAGCCAAGTGGTCAGCACCCCCGATGGCAGAATGGGGTAGGAAGGAATTCGGCTCGGCAACATCAAATTTTGTGTGAGAATCTCTGAGGATGATTCCAGCACTGGTGCTTAAAGGGATTTCGATTTTAAAGTGAGAAAGGATGGGGATAATAGAAAATGACTGCAGGATTCGCACCTTCCCCTCATTTGCTTCTACAGATCGTGTGTGTGCTGTGGCACTGAGCGCCAGGCAGAGCCGTCTCTTCCCTGCTCCCATTACCTCCACGCACAGAGATGGTCCCAGGAGGTGCACTCCTGCCCTGAGCCTGCAGGGCCCTGCCCAAGGAGCCAAGCTGTGTGTTTGTACAGGAAGTTTTGCAGCAAGGTTTTAAATGCTGCTTACAGTGCGGGACAGGCAGCCTTCCACCCCGTTGCTTCAGGTACTTTTTGCTCACACCATGATGGGTGCTCGAGGAGCCCTGCATTGTGCTTGGGAAGCCAGACCTGAACACCCTAATGCAGAGGATGATAAGAACGCAGGACCACTCTTCTCTCTCTCTCTCTCTTTTTTACTGCATTTTCCCTTCCTGCTGTTTAGGGGGTTTAAACAGCCGCGATTTTCTGTGGCTGACAACACACCCCATATGCTATTTATCTTGTCAGAACTCTCTCCCTCTGCCCTCAGCTCCCATTTTGTTCTCATTAATAGTGATTATGAAAAATGGGGCTAAATACTTACTTTCATATGATTTATCCAAATGTTGAACTGCGTAATTGGAGAAGCTAAGGCATTATCCCTTCAGATTCTGTCAAGACTCAATTTCTGCATTTGATTTAATTTTTAAACTCATGACCCATAACGGTACATATATTTATTGCCTTTCTGGTGGCTTGGCTGAGCCATATATCCGTCAGTCAGGCAGGAGAAGCTGCATATTATTTGTAAGAATTTAAATGGTGTTTTTTTAAGAACGCTTGCCCTATCGTGCAGTTATTAACACACGGCCTTAAGATGCAGCAAAATTGAGAGTCAGCTGGAAGGGATGCCCTTATAATGAAGATATTTAATGGGTGGCATCAGGCTCTGGTTTTACTTTCTGTGACATGTGTGCGAGCACACAGAGCGAGTTGTGATGCAGAAAGCTTGCCTGCCTGCTGATGCTGCCCATGGAAGGTCCTGCATGTTTGCAGTGCATTTTGTGTCTGTTTTTGTGTTGCAGGGGACAAGTAGGGATGCTGCACCCTGTGCTCACAGCCACCAGCACTGGGTGCACAGCTCAGCTGTAAGGACCCATGCAAGGCTGGGTGTGCCTTCCTGAGCTCCACATGGTGATGTGCACTGCAGGATTTATGGGAGAACTCCGAACCCTGTCCCCTGCTGGGACTGACACAAAGCAACTCACAAAGCAAGGAACGGGGCTTCTCGTGCCTGCAAGCACCATTTTGGATACATATAACAGTGCAAACATCAGGGAGCATGGCTAATGCATAAAACAATTACTGTAGTCAGATGCTTAAACAAGAGCCGTGGTGGTAACGAATGCATCACTGTAAGGAGGAGCAGATTACAGCGCACATGATGTTTGATTTGCAGTGCCACAGTTAAGGATGGAGCTGGATGCATCCATCACCAAATTTTCCCCAGCAGCTTTTTTTTTCCCATGTACAAGCCCAGCACACACACACACACAACACACACACGTGTGTGTGCACACAAATGCAGTTCCAGCTTGGTGACGTTTGTGGAAAGTAACACAATTTCTTAAAGCGCACTCAATTACCGCAGCCAGTCGGTGTCAGTGGCTGCCTTTCTTCCAAATATAAACACGGTAAGCAGCCAGGAGAGCTTTCTGTGGAACAGACATTTTAAACAAAAGGTTCCCATCGCTGTTTCTGGTGAGGATCTGAGCGCTGATGTCTGACGTTGCGCTCAGCCATGAGATGTGAGTGCGGCGCTTCGCTCCTCAAGCGGCTCTCGTGGCGAACAATAAGGGTATTGATTTTTGTTCAAATTCATTTATTTTTTCAGACTCAGAACAGTGCAATGATTCCCCCCCCCCCCCCCCCCCCCCCCAACCCTCCGCTATTTTCTCCAGTGTTTGCTGCCTTTTGCCCAGCTTTAATTGCTACAAAGCTTTCCCATCTTCTGTTGTCAGTGCTAAATCCGTAACCTGCTCTCCGCCGCACGCAAGCCGTTAGGGCTCCTCATTTTTTTCCTTAATCTCAGTTCCTCCATTGTCATCTTCCTCTGTCAGGGGCAGAAGTGCCCAGAGAGCCCCAAAGAACAGAGACAAAGCGTTGGGTACAGAAGGAAAACTCTTGGTTGGGACTTTGCCTAAGTGCTGCAAGAGTGGTGCTCAGGAGGAGATCCACTGAATCAGCTTAGGGCTGAGGTAAGAGCAGAGATACCCGAAACGGCTCAGCTGAAGGGATGCTTGTTCAGGAAGATTTCTGTTTCTAAAGCCACTGGACATGTATGGGGAAAAAAGGGAATTATTCTTGTGGGTAATTTTTTAAATTAAGCCTTACCATTTAGAGACACCAGATTTCTACATAAGGAATATTTTCGGGGGTGGAATGTATAAGGCTAAACCACGCTCGCTTTTTTAATATCTACAAGATACTTTCGTTGTTTTCCTGCCTTTATTTTTAAAAAAGTTTTAAAAATATAAAAATTGAAACTGCTGTATCAACTTCAGTAACAGCAGAATCTCTTTGGTTTTGATTTTGTGTGTGTGTGTCAATCAGTAGAAACCAAAGCCAGCAAATCCACTCTAAACCTCACTGTTGCAGACCGCATCCCCAGTAGCCACACTTCACCTCATGAGCACTTTGCATTAAAACACTGCATTACGTTGTTTACTTTTTTTTTTTTTACTACTTTTAGCTCAGAGTTTAAGTACAAACAACGGACTCGTTTTGCAGAAGAAGAGTAATGGAAATCAGGAAGCTCTGCCCAATAAATAAATATCTCCAGATCCCTGAGCACCGAGCGCTGGCTGGATGCTTTCCCCATGCGCTGGGATTTGCAGAGGGCTGTATGCTGTTTCCCAATGACTTCCATGAACTTTGCCTTTCTCCATTCCTGCAGTGCTTTCTGGCTCCTGTGGGAAATACCTTTAATGCTGGAAATCTGGAGGTTAACTACCTACAAATGGTATTTGGTTATTAAAAGTGCCGGCCGGGCTCTGGGCTGAGCAAGGGCACATTTCTTGAGCTCAACGTGGCCCCCTCAGGGGAAGTCGATCTACGGAGCCCGTTGGCATCCCGAAGGGTCCCATCCATTCCCACCCAACAGCATCACTCTGTGCCATTGTGGGGACCTCGGTGCCCTTCGCCGCGTTGGCCGGCGTGAGGCGTTCGCTATTATTCGTGTTTTATTGTCTCACTTTGTCTTCTTTATGACCAGACAGTCAACTGTCAGCATCAATTATGAGAGTTAATATTGACGTACTCTTAAAGGAGGTTTAAATATTAAAGTGAAAAGGGACTTGCTCTGGGCTTCCTCTTTTCGTGGCGCTCGTCAATAAAGCCTTAACTTGCAGAGCAGTTGTCACAGCGATTTCGCGTGCGTTGCACTGACACGGTGTCTGAGCCACAAACATTGCTGGAATTTTTCAAATGAGCAAACTGGGGTTATTAGTTATGTTAATAATCACCACTCTTCGGATAGCTGCTCTGAGGAAGACAATGGCTGAAACTTGCTCATTTTATAGAGGAGCCGCTGCCTTTGTTGTACTCGGGAAGGAAAAAAATCTCTCTCCATTTTGAGGGAAGAAGACATTCGCACGTACAAACCAGAAACCTCAATAAGTACATCTTCATTTTAACCAACACTCTACTTATTGATTTTCCCTGCAATTATGCAGCGTTGTGTTTATTTGCGTCAGTGCTCTGCTGTGCCGTATATTAAACCTCCCTTCCTCCAGTGGTGGCTCTTCAGGAAAATGCTTCTGATTTCCCCTCAGAGTACGAGGTCAAGAGGCCATAGCTTATGATTTTGAACCTATAGCCAGACCTAATTTATGGATCATTTCTGCTTTCTTGTATTTAACTGTTTCTGGGGGAGTTTCACAGCACAGCTCCATTGCAGAGAATAGTGGTGGTGGGAGATGCATGGACTGTGTGCCACACAGAGTGTGGTTCAGGTGTGCTTGTCTGTAATGGATGCATAGTTCCGCTGGAAAATGTTTGGATTTCCCCATGTGGATCCAGTATGTCTCACTGAAACAAGGAAAACTTCCTGGGGAGAAACTGTTGGTTCCCACATAGCAGAAATCAGTTTCCATTCGCTAAGTGACGAATGCTTCTGGATCTCAGATTTTGTTTTTTACACGGAGATTGAGAAGATACAGATTTGCTTCCATCACTCTTTGACAACTTTGACAACATTTTCCATGGACAAAAGGTTGAGGTTTTACACTACATTGTGATTTGTAAACCATCTGAACTGCAGCAGCCAGCACTCAGTGCAGCACCCAGCAACCAGCATGCTGTGCAATGCGGGCTGGCTGTGCAGGAGGGATCAGTGCAAAGGCAGAAGTGCAGGGGACGTGGCATGCTGCATGCATCAGTTCATTTCTGACTTCAGTGCCTCAGCAGCTCCTGGGAGTGATCCCCCTGTGCTTTACATCACCAAAACCATCTGCTCGAGCTGTGTCTGGAATCGCCTGGTCCTCTAGAGGCAGCAGGGAGAAAAAGGCAACGTGAGATTCTGCCGTGGAAAGAAGTAAAAAAAATAAATATAAAAAATTAACCCTTTGCAAGTCCAAGCAAAGCTTTTGCAGCTCCAACCCAGCTGAGGCGCAGGCTGGGTCGGAGCCGTCCCTCAGGAGCACGTGGATGCTGTGGGGTGCCCCGAGGTCAGCCAGCTGCCTGCAGGGTGTATCGAAAATGCAGTGGAACGAATAAAAGGCAATGTCAACAGCTCCTGATGAGGGTCGGAAGTGAGCCGGTGCCAGACGCAGCTCTCAGCAACACCGCTGCGTCAGCACCGATCTCGTCCTGAGCAGCTTCAGTGCTGCGTGTGCGCCCAACCACGTGGAAACGCAGCAAGGAAAATGCCCCGGGGCATCCAGACCTTGGATCTGTGGTGCAGGGGCTGCGAGCCTGCAATGAGTGCGGGGCGCTCGCGGGCAGCTCCGTGGGGTGGGCTGGAGACAAACCCACAGCCTTTAATTGTGGATTTATGGCCGCTGCTGATCCTCAGCTAACCCTTCGCCTTCGTGGTGTCTGAATGCAACTTTGGGGATTAATAAACGGGAAAAGTCGGGACCTGAGCTGTCATGAATATAGTAGATGTGCCCAGCACTAAAACCAACAGCCATAAACCACGGAGGAGCGCGCTTTGGTAAGAGGAATCCCAGTGTCTCCTGCATGGGGTTGGCAGCATCCAGCAGCCATCGCTGCGGGCTCGGCTGCGCCGCGTCTGCCTTGCAGGAGTCCAAGGAGTTAAAGCGAAGCAAAACCTCCTCCTGCATTCTGTGTCACAGCTCTCCCTTTTTTTGTCTGTGTGTGTGACCAAGCCAAGTTCTTTTTTAGCTCTACCCTTTTGAAAACTGCTGGTTACAGATAAATTAAAATGCCAGGACTGAAATTGCCCACGTTAGCCCCTAAGGGAGCCTGCACTGTCATCTCTCATTAGATGCTGATAGACCAAAAGCCCAAGGCAAAGTGAAGGCTGGTTCCTAAGAAAGGGCTGCGAGCCAGGAGCTGCATCTCTCTGCTGTAATCCTGCATCTCTGTCCTTTTAAGTTTAAGCTGAGCAATGCTTTCTTGGACATGTCTGTTTTCATACTGCAAATTTCAGTCTTAAAATCAACAGCAAATATGAACAGAGTATTCCGCAGAGCCCTAAATTGTCAAGACAAGCCAATGCATTTTCTCGGAGCAATCTGATGGTTTTGTCTTATGTCAGCCCTTACATCCTCCAGTGCAGATGATATGTTTGGACAGTTTAATAAAGAGCTGTTTAGAAATGTGACTGTTTCTTTTTAAACACAGAGTCAAAAAAATCTTTCAGCAACAAATGCTGGATCTTCCCAACCTTCCTTCCATCATTCTGAAGGAGGGCCGGGCTTTGTGAAGTGCAGCACAGAGGTGAAATGCTCTAATCTTAAAAAAAAAAAAAAAAAGAAAAAGAAAAAGTGCAACGTTATGTCTGCACAAGAAGCTTAATAAACCATAAAGGCCAGTGGCTTTCCAGCATCCCTTCACTTTGTGTTTCAATTAGAGATGTGCGCTGACTTAGAAAAATGGGGCTAGTCCTTGGCGTAGGCTGGGGGTAGGAACCTTGGAAAGGAGCAAAATCCCAAATCCTCTTCTTATGGGAAAGCCAGAGCTTCACTTTGCTGCTGTGAGCAGAGGGCAGGAGCTTCCTTACACCCCCAGGACAGGTGGGTGGCTGAGGAAGAGGAGGAGTTTCCAGGGAGGCCTGATAGTGGCCTTTCAGTATGCAGAGAGGGGCTAAAAGAAGGAAGAGGACAGAGTCCTTAGCAGGGTCTGTTGTGAAAGGAGAAGGGGAAATGGTTTCAAAATTAAAGAGGGGAGGTTTAGATTGGACATAAGGAAGATGTATTTTACAATAAGGATGGTGAGACACAGGCACAGGTTGCCCAGAGGCGCAGCGGAAGCCCCGTCCTTGGAGATGCTCAGATCAGGCTGGAGGGGCTCTGAGCACTGGCGGAGATGTGATGTCACTGCTCATTGCATGGGGGTTGGACCAGATGGCCTTTAAGGGCCCCTTCCAACTGAACAGATTCTATGATTCTATGATTTTGGTCATCTCCTGAGCTTCATCATCCTCCTGTGGATCCCAGCCCTTGGATAGATGGCCACCATACAGAGCAAGAGCTCCTGGATGACTGTGGTATTTTTAAGTCATACAGAAGTGCTGAAAGTCTGGAGAAACCAGCCCAGTTAGTTTTGTTCATCTGTCACTATAGGCAGCAAAATAATTTACTCCATTTCCATCCGCTTTCTTCTATTTACTTCTATTGAGTTATGATGGTGAAAGGAACAGTCTTAGAAGCCTCTTGCTTTCTTAGAGTCAGCAAAGCTTTGGTTTTCAGACTGTTACATCTCTGCACTCCTAATCCCCTTGTTTTTTTCTAGCTGCTTCTGAATTGACTTCTGTTCTGTGTATACAACACAAAGCAAACACCCTCACAGTGAGGTCCGGCGCGCTGTTCTCTCTGTGACAGTCAGGCCCGCTGCACCGCTTGACATTCGCGATTGATTGAGTGTATGAAACCATAACACAAAGCAAAGCAGACTGGAAAATATATTGTTCCAAAAGTTCTTGGGCAAGGCTGTGGGGAATTAATCTCCACCACACGGCAGCTCAGAAGGAGGCAATAATAATGAGCTGCACTTAGCAAAAGCAAATACCTGCGACAACTCTATGGACTGCAGTGCTCGGATGGCAAAGGAAAGGAAAACATTTTGGCTTCAGTTTTGGAGAGTTTCAGCTCTATCTGAGCACTCCATTGCTACGTGTTGTGGCAGTGGGGTTATGAGAGGACGAACATGCAGCAACTTGACACCTTGACTATGGGGCTTCTTGCAGTGCACCCCAATGACTTGCTTCAAGCATGTGATGAGGAAGGTACCACGACGGTCTTCTCTGATCGGTGCCTTTCCCACTGTACTCTGCCTTCTTTCTTGCTTTTTAAACAAATTCATACTCATATGTCACAGATGAAGTTTCACCTATTCTGCCTATTGCCAGAGGCTGCTCATCTGGGATGAAGCAGAGCCTTAATCTCACATGCGTGACCTAAATAAAATTGGAAGAGTGCAAATAAGCAGCTCAGCCTCTATCTTTTACTTCTTCTGACTTCGCGGATAATTTTGGCGTGCTGTGGTTCATCTGGAGGGGTGAAGAGGGGCTTGCAAGCACCCCGGGCAGCCTCTGTGATGCCCCATGTGATGCAGCCACATCTCTTTGGCTGGGACTTTGAGCATGCAAACAAAAAAATACCCAAACCTCTGATCCTTTCCAAAATGATCCTGGGAGTAGCAATGTGCCTTCCGTGGTGCAAATCAGCAGAGGCTGCAGCAACAGCAGTGGCAGGGTTGCAAGAAGGGCAAATCTGGTCTAAAATCAGAAACGCGATTTTGTTTCCTGACTTCCAGAAGAGGATAATCACACTCCCTTTACATGGGGATCATGCCGTTTAATTAGTAAATGATTAATTTGTTAATGATTTCCCTGGCACAGAAAGCACTGCCGAACAGCTTCTTTTCCCAGCCATGTCAGGCTGAAGCAGAAGGGAGGTGCATCTGTAGCAGCTCAGGGCTCTGTTTGGTTCCTGCTGCTCTGTTGGTCTGCCCAAGTCTGTTCACTGGGTGGGAGCAGTGGGTGAGAAACAGCGCTGGGCTCTCATTCCCGCAGCACCTCCATGTTGATGCATGGTATATGTTTGTGACATGAGCAGCACCATCACCCTCTCTGAAGCCGGAGGCCATGAGGTGCTTTCTTAGAGCTGGACAGGAGCTGGAGGTGAGCAGCGGAGCTCCTGGTGCTCTGCCTCACTCAGAGCCACCTTCAGAAGGGCCATTTGCATTGCAAACTCTCACATAAAGGGTGTAATTCCTCTTTATAAACACTCACATATCCCAAGTCTTGTTTATTGACAATTTCAGCAAATAACATCAGTGAGAAGGAAGCAGAAATGAAATGCAGCCATACTTAAGAAAAGAGAGCGAGAACCCATTTCAGTCAATTTCTCCAATCACGAAGAAAGGCTGTTTGAAAAAAAACCCCAACAAATGGAAACAAGCTTGGCTCCCTTGTAAAGGGAGCTGATCAGAATGGCAATGTTCCATAGAAGGGGCCCAGGAGGGGCAGCGTAAGGAGCCATGGGGTTTCCCCAGCACAGCTCTGTGTGCCCAGCAGCTCCCCATGCAGCTGTGCTCCGCTTCCTCTGATCCCCAGGGGTTAATTTGCCATGGAGACAGATGAGGGGCTCCAGAAAGGTTTCCCTATTCCTGACCCTGTACCAAAGCTTCCCTGACTGCAATGAATCTGCTCCGAAGCTCCAGGAGCATCCTAGGATTCAGGCAGCTCTGCGGGAGCAGATATACAGCTGATGCCTTTCCCCTGCTCTTTGAGTTCCTGTGAGTAGATTTTCTGCCTTTGTTTATCTCAGCCCCTTCCGTTCCACGATGCCCTTCATGCCCCATCCTCCACCATCCTTCCCCCCAGCTCAGTTCTGTGTTGCAGGGAGGGACTGCCCCTCCTGCAGCTTTTCTCCTGCAGCCACATGATTCCCAAGCAAGTGCTTTTTTTAGGGCTCTTGACTTCAAAAAGCTCCATTTTTGGAACAGTTTTGCTTAAAAGGGGCAAGGTGCCCGGTGGTGAAAGATAACCCATACATCAGCACTGTGGCACTGGAAAAAAACCTATGATGAGTGTGAGCAGAGTTGGACCCCTTGATCTGGAGTAGCTTCATGTTCCTTAGGACAGCTGAACACATACACAGAGCCGTGCCTGCTGTGTGCAAAGTCATGCATCCAGCTCCCTGCAAACTGGTGAGATTGGCTTAAACATAACGAGGTTTAAAAATAGAGAAAAGTATATTTTGGGCAAATTTTATCCGGTCCTTGGCTTTGGAGTGGTTTTCAGCTTGGCTCTGGGGACCACTTCAATCCCATTTCCAAGTTCTTCTCTGTACCCTGGAGGGCCAGACATCTACTTGAAGAAATCAATTCAAATCGGAGACTGCCAAAAGCCCCACAAAAATACTGATGGTTTTTAAACCAAACAAAATCTTCTCTCCAAATGGGAGCCCGGTCCAGGCTGACAATACAAATCAGGAGCTGGCAGTGCAGCCCTCCTAGCGAGGCATCCTTGCTGATTAGTGCTGCTGCCTCATTAACATGCATACTGTAATCTCATTTGCTCCAGAATTGCTTTGATGTTAATTCCAGCGTTTTGGTGCAGTGTGGTACTGCACTATGTGTTCCCAGGCTGACATCCCTCTCTTCTGCAGCCCGAGCCTTTCCTTCCTTCCCCTCTGCAGCCGCTCCAGCCCCAGCCACCTTGACCCCCAGCTGGTGCCTTTGCTCTCTTGCCTGCAGCCTGGCACGGTGTGGGCAGTGCTCTGCTTTCTGTATCATTTTCTCTCTCTGTAATTTTTCAGCCATTCTTTTTCAGAGCTTTTATAACTATGCACACCGTTTTCTCCAGCCCTGTGCCTCCTGGGTAGGATGCTCAGCCACAAAAGCGTGGGGATAGAGGATGAAATCTTGATTCATTCTGCCCCGAGTGCTTGCTTTGGGACTCCCAAACAAACCTTGGCCCCATAGCCCAGCAAGGCTGCACTGCTTCCCTCTGCTGCTATGGTGGGGACTGTTCTGGAGCAGAGAAGATGGGAGGGATAGCATCCTTGGGAGGATGCCGAGGATGCCCACTGTATCCTGGTGCTCCTGGGAAACTAGAGGTCTTCTTTAACCTAAAAGTTTCTATGATGCTTTGAATGGTGGTGATGGGTTGATTGTTGGACTCGGTGATCTTAGCAGCCTTTTCCAACCTCAATGATTCCTTGATTCTATGGGTGCAGACCCCAATTGTGTGCAGTACTGGATGCAGACCTCAGGGCTCCCCTTCTGGATGGCCCCAAGCCGGGGCTTGGAAAATTCCTATGAGAGACCTGTGTGTGCACAGCTTATCAAATCCTGCTTATTTTGATAAAAAAATAAATAGGATGGGAAATCTCTTTCGGTGCAGCACAAGCAAGGACATCAGGCAGGTGTCCAGTGAGCCTGGGGAAGAAAGTTTAGTGCATGCCGTTATTGGTGCCTGAGTTATTGAGAGCCAGATGTGTGGCTGGGGTTGTTTGGGGCTGAGGATGCTGTGAAGAGATTCTGTTTAAAGTAAGATGAGGACTTCTCCTCCCCACAAAATCAATCATTTACACACCTAAAGGTGCATTGCAGATATCGCAGGTATTTGCAACTGCGAGAGCTCAGAGCTACCTCAAAACAGGCAGTGCAGGAAAGAGAGGCTGCTTTATTGTCTGGGAGATCAATGACTTTAATAATTAGCATCTTACTTACACATAATTTCTATACTCAATTTGAATCTTAATTAGAGATGGAGAGGGGGATCCGGAAGCTGTGATGCAGCGCAGCGCTGTGGGCTGCTCCCACCTGCCCGGAGCAGCAGCTCCACTCAGAGCAGTGCTTGATGCTGGCTGGGGGCTGTGGCTGTGCCTCCTCCCCACAGAGAGACGAGGTTTTCAGAGCTCAGGGACCTGTTCTCACCCTGCCCCAAAGCCTGGCAGCAGGGGCTGACCATGGGACCACGCACTGTGTATGCCCACCCGGTGTGCAGCCCTGGCTCTCAGTATGGGGGATGCTTGGGGCAGGGCTGAGGCTATGCCTCAGGTCCAACACCCGTCCACAGCAGTGGTACAAATCTGTGATTTAGGCCCCGAGGAAAGGTCCAAGGGGCTGCGAGTGCAGGCAGGTTTACATCGCCCAGCCCGCGTGCCTTCACATAGAGATATGCATTAAAAAACCCAAAGCATTTGAAGCACACCATTTTAATTAAACTGATTTAACATCCGAGTTTGCGAGGGGCTCGGGGCTGGCAAGCACAAAGGAGCCTCACAATCACTCTTGCTCCATTGTTGACGAGCTTTTGCTCTCTGTTTGTACAATAACCTATTGAACTTTTCCAGACTGTAATTCAATACAGAATAGATCCTTTCAGGAGGCTTTTTTTGGCAGGGAGCACTGAAGGCCTTGAATCAATTTCACTTTTCCAGCGCGGCTGTTTAATGTATTGATACCAGCTGGAAAAAAAAATATAAAGGAATCAATGTTACTTTTATTTGTCCTAAGCTGAAGCCTTTTGGGTCTGTTCTTTGTGACACTGATACCATGCAGCGCGTGGCTATTGTCCCACCTTTGCAAGGAAAAGCAAAGACTGTTAATGTGAAACAAGGTGCTTTTTTTTTTGTCGGTAATACTTCCCATTTTTGCAAAGGCTTAAAATCTTTTGTAGGAAAAGTCCCACGATTGCACCATCACATAGGCTTAGCAGGTTATTCTAATGAAATGGGGAAAATGCTGTGTAGGGCCTGGGAACTTTCAGTTGCACCCGCATTTCTGTGTGAGCTCAAGGGAGGATGCATGAGAGACGGCCATGGGGAGAGATGGCCATGGGGAAAGGATGATGGGCATGGGGATGGAGTGATGGGCGTGGGAACGTGGGGATGGGCATGGAGGCAGGGTGATGGGTGTGGGGAGAGGGTAAGGAATGTAGGGACAGGGTGATGGTTGGAGACACAGTGATGGGCATGGAGACATAGAGATGGACTGGGGACAGAGTGATGGACTGGGGACAGAGTGATGGACTTGGGGACAGGGAGATGGATATTGGGACAAAGAAATGGACACTGGAAAAAGACGATGGACATTGAGACAGGATGATGGGGGCAGGGACACCAGCACAAGGAAAGCCACCTTTGGCTTCTACTGGCAGTGAAGGAGAGGAGCTGATGTCATAACAACCAACAGAGGTTTTGCTGCTATGGGCTCCAAAAGATATTGAGAAAATGACATCTTTGTCCCATGTACCTTGTGCAGTGACACAAACAAGTATGTTCACAAGAGAGCAGAGGGAGCCTCCTGGAGGCTGCAGGGTGGGCTCAGAGGTGCCCTCTTTATGGAAGGATGTGCAGGAGCCAGGCAGCAGTTTGGGTAATGCTGCTCTGGAGCTGGGGATGAGCACAGTGCACGAGAAGTGCTCCCAAAAGACAATGCAGTTAATTGTTACTTAAGCTATCAAGCTGTTCTCAGATTGCCTGGGGTGAGCGGTGGCAGTGCAAGGGATCGCAGAGTGGGAAGCAGTGTGTTGGGGCCAGCTTTGCCAGGAAACTTCTGCTGAGAGTGCAAGGGGAAGCTGAGGGATAAATGCATGTGCACAAACATAATGTGATGCACACATGTAGGTACAGAGAATTTGCTTGGTGATAATGGCTAGTTTTCATAGCAAAAGGAAAAGAGGGATTTCACAAATCTTCGAGTGATTTAAAAGCACAAATCCCACTGACTCACACTCCCAGATTATTCTCCTGTTAGGGTTTGCCCCAGATAAAGAGAAGAATGATGTTACACCAGTTAATTATAGGAAAGAGGATGCTGTTTCCAATGGAGTTGCACTCGCTGAAGATCTGTCCCAAAGACTTCATCTTGAGTTTTAAAGGCAGCTGCTGGGGGCCAGGCAGAGCCTCCTGCCATGCTGTTTGCCATGGGGAGAGAGGAGAAGGCAGGTGTCTGTGATGTATACTTTTGTGTATGCATCACAAGCTGTACGTATGTGTCTGATTAGCAGTCCCAACCGGTGGGAGCCCGGTGTTACTGCAGTGAGTCCTGCCACAGGGAGCTCAGAAATTAAATCACTGCTTATAATTAGGTGCTGCAGTATAATATCCTCTCTATTTAGAGCAATTTCTGGAAGACAAAGAAAAATTCACCCGACGAGTGTCCATGTGTCCATTCCCGCCCCCCCCCCCCCAAAAAAAAAAAACCATAGCTAGAAGGGGAAATCAATAGCAGCAGGACAGCTGATGAGGTGGGTGAGACCCTGAAGAAGGTGGCCTGGAGGTGCTGGGATGTCACTTTGGGGAAAGCAAAGGATTTTCCACTCCCATGGGCATTGCCCCACAGCAGGGCTGCTGCAGGATGCGCCTGTAGGACTCCATCCCTGGGCAGGATGGGGACTGGTAGGGAAGCATCCCCACGCATCTCTGCACCCTTGCATCCCCACAACCCGCCACGCACACTCACTTTATGGCTGACCCCCAGCGCCCCGTCGCTCTCCTTCCCCCCACTTATAAATCAGAGCAGAATTAATTCAGGCACCGCGTTTTATTTGATAAACGTCAAAATATGTAAATACCGGGCTCTCTTCCTACAGTCGCTAAAACAAATGGAAAACACATTTATTAGCATAGAGATGAGTTTAATCAAATCAGCAGCGAGTACAAATTAGCCACAGGAAACGTAATGAGCTGGGAATTAATTAGCAGCATAATGGTAATAACTTTGCCTGCTGATTACCTTGCGGCCATGGCTCTCCCCCAGGGCTTTCCATGGGTTCTCCAACAGCTGATCTTTTCTGTTGCAGGAGCCCCTGAACTGGAACAGCATGGCCGACAGCTCCGGTGCAACAGACTGGAGGAGGGGAGGGAGGTGGTGGGAGGGAGGAAATAAAAAAAGCCATGTGAGAGTTACACCGCCTTGAGCTTTCTGATCCAAGAGCTGGTTTCTTTCCCCAGTGCACTTTGGTTCGGCCCGCAGCCTGAGCACTGCCCTGTCCCTGCCCAGCTCAGGCATGGCCATACAGGTATTGGATGCTGCTGGCCTTGCTGCAGCAACTTGTGGGGTTTTCATCATTTTTGCCTATTGTATGTTGCATCCCCAAGCAGGCACAGGGCACAGAGCAGAGACACTCTGCACCCTGGGGTTATTTCAGAGCTTTTGGCATTGTGCTGCAAGGGATCTGACTTGCCCCCAAATAAATATTCGGGTGGTTTTGGAGAGGGGCTGAATTTGCTTTGGGAAGGGCAGGAGAAGGGTGACCCGGAGACTCAGCTGGCTTTTTTGAGGAGCTGATGTTGCATGAGAAAGGGACAATTGGTGCTCCAGGGGCTTTGTAAAGTGCTGGGCTTGTAAATTAACTGCTTGACACCGGCAGTGATGGAGAGCAGTGGGGGGCAGGGGCTGGATGCAGCAAGGGGCAGTTCCTCTTCTTGATTTATTTGTATTCTTTCTGTGTCGCCTCTCCTTCCAACACCTGAGCAGTCCAAAATAACACTCATGGAGCCTTCCAGGGCAGGAGCTAAAAGCACTTCATATGCCTTAATGAATCCAGCTGTGCAAGAAGCCTGTGAGGAATTATTATTCCCAACAGTGAGGGGAGGTCGAGGGAAAACAGCTCCAGTTTGGGGGTCTCCGTTTGGATGCTCCTGTCCTTTCCTGTGCCCGCCAGTGCAGCAGCCTCCATTTGAGGGGCCGAGTTGAAACCCGGTGTAAAATGCAAAGAAAAGTTAAAAAATAAATCACACGTTGAGGTACTTTAGCAGAGATTTGCAGGGGAATAAAACAACCATCTACATATAAATGGTGGTTCAAAAGGATTTCTCCAAATTGATTTTGGAGAATGGAGAATTTTTGAGTATGGATTCTTGCAGGTTTCCGGTGCCTGCAGGGATGTTGTTCTCTGTTCCTGGTTCTTGGATCCATCCTGGACTTGATGAGGAGGAGGATGGGCAGGTGAGGGCCCAGTGCTGTCTGTGGTGCCCAATCAACTGGGAGGATCTGTGGTGTGACCCTGATATCATCACTCTGAGCTGTGCTCCGTGGGCACAAAGGCTTGAGCAGACCTATACCTGAACTGTCAGGAGGTGGTGGACTGCAGCTGATGCAAACCAGGAGCAATTCATCACTTCAAAAATAGATCTGGGTTGGGTGGGAAGAAGCAGGAGTTCTCCATTTATTGTGGAGAGAAAAGGAAGATAGGATTGTTCTATGCCAACAAGATGTTATTTACACTTTTGGGTTTAAGTCCAAGAGACTTCAGAGAAGCAAGAATTCCCTCAAGCCTGTGATGGTCTTTGACCAAAAGGAAGGCTACATGTAATCCTTTGACATCATCAAAATTCATCTTTGAGGCTCACACTCAGTTCTTATGCTTAGAGAACTTAGTAAAATCCTCAGATGCAAAAATAAGCAGGTTGCATACAAATCCCTGCTTAGACGCCCACAGTAGGTATTTCCAAAGCCCTCAGTATTGCCTCGACTTTGTTTTTTTTCAGGCATTTCTGGGCTATTTACCGTTGTCTTTAATTCTAGTGATATTGGGTCATTGATTCTACCAGCATTTCCCAAACCAATTGGAACAAATCCGCCAACATCAGCAGTACTGACAGCAATGTGTTGCCTCAGAGAGTTGCTCGGTAGAAAAATCTATAATCTCAGCGGTTGTCCCTGGAAAGCCTTAGCAGTTCTTCCAAAAACTTGAGACAGTGGAGAGAAAACAAACCCTGCTGCATGCCAGATCAGACCCATTCCCATCCAGGGACTGCATATGTAATAGTATCGAAACATGGCAATAAACTGAGATTTGCTCCCTATGGGAGATTTGGGTGACGCGTGGATTGCTGTGGCAGCGTTTGCTCCTTTTGGAAAGCAGAGGCAGGGGTAGCACAGGGACTGCAGAGGGCAGTGCTGAAGGGATGCTTGCATGGCCATTGCCAGTATTTTTGCAGAAGTTATCACTTTAGGAGTCACTCAGAAGGCAGCGCTGGCCGCCCTGTTTGTGCTGCCTGTCTGCCCTGCTGTGCTCTATGTGCCTCAGTCGTCAAAGGGCACCTGAAGCTGATGTGCACTATGGGCTGAGGAGCGGCTTTCTGCCTGCTCTCAAAGCCATCGCCAGGATGCTCCTCCACAGAGCTCTCACCCTGCAGAGTCAGGGCAGCCAGGGCCCAACCTCTGAGGAAAGTTGCGTGGTTTCACTGAAGGAGGCTCAGCTCTTTGCTCCTTTTAATGCCTCTGAAATTTTACTTCATTTTTTTTTTCAAAGGGAGCCTTGCGCAAGTTGCCACAATGGATGAAACCACCAGCTGTAGTGAAAGAACCTTGCATTTTATTATCATGGATAAATAACGTCTCACCCAGAGGGAAGGGGAAGGACACAAGGTCACCCAGCATGCCCAGGGCTGAGCCTGAATGGGAGGTCCAAGCACCCCCCTGGTGCCCAGCCTTCCCTGCAGCCCATGCGTAGTTCTAAAGGCAAAGGACTTTTATTCTTCAAAGTGCCATTTCCCTTTCCTACCTGCAGACAAATAGGTTGCTCTAAGATGCGTGCCACGAACTGATTTTTGATTCACGAGAGCTTGAACCAATGTGGATCACAGGAGAATCAACAGCGATCATAAAATACGAAAGGTTTTTAAGCAGTGGGTTCTGTCACATAGAGCTCTGCAGCACGCTTCCTGCTGCAGAGGGGCCAACCCCAGCCCCAGCTTTTAATGGGAAGGTGGAAGGGAAATGGGTGAGGGCAAAGTTTGCCCCAGTGTATTCAAGGCCACCTAATTCCGTGGAAACTTGTAGGAATTCTACCTCTTTAAGCAGATACACAAATGATGTTTTCATGCAGTTTTCTTGCCAATGCTTTTTCTTAAAAATCTCTACGGCTGTCATATAAAATATGCCTAATTTAGATTACGCATATTTGTCCTCAGTGAATGATTGATTAAGTGCTCTGATCTTGACTGCTATGTTAGCAGCAGGGTATCTGTGCAAGAGGAGTGGAAATCTCATTGGATAAATTGCGGGGATGAAATCTTCGCTGTTACAGATCTGAGATCTGCTTTTCTTTTTCACGGCCAAGGCAAATGCTGTCTTCTCTACAATAGCAAACAAGCTTTGTAATGCGTTCCAGGACAGTGCTGATCATGACTTTGTTTCTTCATGGAGGGGCTTTAGGCTGTCATAATACCATGGCACCAAACTCTTAATGTCAAAGATATCGTTGTAAAGCGGGTATCACTGAGTTCAGCAGATCAGCTGTGATTTACACTGATGTAACTGTAACCAAAATGTGTCTCACTGACATCTGCGGAGCTGCTCTGATAAAACCAGCATAGAAGCGAAAGCAGGGAAAAAAGCCATCTCTGTGCAACGGAGCTCATTGGAAGCATCAGGCATGGCTTAGCAGGGCTGCCCGAAATGGAAAGCCTCCTTCAGGGGTTACTTACCCTGCCAATCTCACTTTAACATCACTGAACCTGAACGGCGTGTGAATGCATTGCTACCTGCAGGAGCGGGGAGAGATTGCCTGGCTCATTGGTGTCATCTTAGGTCCCACACTTCTTATAGGAAACCATGTCAAGCTGTGCTCCGTTATCATTTGCTCGCATTTACGATCTAGAACTGATAAAAAGAAAGGTACCTGAAAATGCTAAATTAAAAATGCATTTTTTAAAAAATATGTTTTAATTTCTAAGCTTAGTCTGTTAATGGTGTTGTCTCTGGAGCAATGTAATGTTAGGAAAGCCTGGTAACAAACCAAGGAATTTTCTAAAGAAAGGAGGATTTTTTTTTTTTCTCCTTTTTCTGAAGAATTTTTCTGGCCTTCTTGGAGGTGCAGAGAAAGCTTTCAAGACCATCAGAATAAAAGGCTTGTTTACTGTGATGCTTGCAACCTTGAAAAAAAAAAAAAAGATAAAGGAATAAAGAAACGTGAATCCAAAAGAGATGGATGAGGGGTGAGTTCAAGAGAAAACATTCCTGAATCGTAGCATGATGCTGTCACTGTGGAGCAGAGAAAAGCAGAGCAAAGCTAAACAGAAAGGCAGTGACTTGGGGGGAAGCAGCACCTCCTTCCCAGGGCGTGCATTGCTCTGCAAAGGAAAAAGTAAAGGCAGACTGCAGAAATGCCACTAAAAGGAGAAATATAGTGCAGAAAATCTCTGTTCTGACACAGCCTGCACTGCCCTGCTCGTGTGCAGACCCAGGCAGCATCTCTGTGACTCCTTGTGGGTCAGACCGGAGTGCTTCCCAGGGAAAGCCACGGCCTGCAGCCACGGATGGAGTGCTAAGCTGTGTTAATGATGCTGCGTTATCAACAGGCTCTAATGCTGCCGTGAATGAATGTGACTACTGTGTCTGTTCCTGCAGATCAGCTGGTAATTACACTTGGATCCAAAGTAATTACCTTGAGACTTGCACTCTGGTTTAGAAGACAGAAATAACTGTGCACTCTCCTGGTCCCACACGTAGTGCTTGTGATGTAATTTAATAGCCAGTGACTAACATGGAAGTGAAGTGGTGTTTGTCTTATATTTACACCCTTTTAAATTAAACATCGGTGTTTTTTCCTATGAAAGGAGCAGGGCCCTGCATGCCATCGGTCTTCTTTTCCCCACTCCAGCTCCTTCCCCCTTTCCTTTACAGAATGAAATACTCTGAAGCAAAATAAATATTTATAAGCTCCTCCTGGAGTGTGATTGTTTTGACAAACTAACTCAAGCAGGTCTTGCTTTGGCTTTGCTCTGTGCCCTATTTAGGTTTGAGGGGGGTGTATGCAGGCTGCCGACAAAGCACGCCTTGAGTTTTTCCAGGTCACATCTGCCAACACGTTTCCTCCTTCACCTCAGAACATGAAAGACCTGGACAGCTGTACCCCTGCATTAAGCACCTTTCTTGATGACGAGTGTGAAGGTGAAGCAGACTGATGCCCAAAGCCGATGTACTAAAGGTACCGTTTTCTGGAGCCCACATTTTGGTTTCCCACCACCCGTTATCAGGCCTGCAGCTTTCTTTTTTTCCTTACAGGACGTAATACTTCTTGTGCATTTCCAAATAAGCCACTGCTTCTGCAAATAGTCTTCTTCCTTCAGGGTGAGCTGCTTATTTTGGTTAGGAACAGAAAGAGTCTAATGTGCTCCCTTTCTTTTGGCAATGTCTGGATAATCATTGCTCGTAATAATGCCAGCCCAGATGTTGAAACATCTCCTGTATTAATTTTACCCAGAAGATAATTTCCCTTAGAAATCATGTGCAAATCCCCTGTTCTAATTTAAGAATTAATTCAGTGCACTAAATCTTAGCACTTCATCCTAGAAATGTTTTTCAGTGCCTGTTAACCCTTTGCAACAGCAACAAAAAGCCCAAATGGGAGACTTATGGATTGACTAACCGTGCCTTTTGTAGCAGCCCTGTTTGAGCCTAATACATAACATTTGGTAAGGAAGATCCTTTGATGGTTTCCTTCTCCCCAGAGATTCCCGTCCCACCTACATGGCAATCCAGCACCCCTTCTGCCAAGCGAATTAAAGGGCACAGCTCCTCTCTTTGCATCAGGTCACCCTCTGTTTTGCCTTCATAGTCTTATTTCCAGTGGTATTCAGAGTGCCAAAAAAAACCTTTCCGGTAGCAGCACACTGAAGTTAAGGAAAAATCATGCAAGGAATCAGTCTCTGGGTTCTTTTAGCTACATAGCATGCAAATGTACATCCCCAAATTAGCAGATCATAGAGTGTGCACGCAGAGCAGCTGAGGATCACAGAATTCATTGAGACTGAATTTTGGTATGTTCCTAGACACGCGTTCCTGGAAAACATGAATTGATGATATCACCATGATAGCATTTCTCTTGCTGCTTCATGCAGGGAATCGTCACCCCTTGGAGAGCAGTGATTTTGCTGTTGGCAGTGCTGGTGTCCTGCTGGGAGCTGCACCCTGTGTGCTCTGCAGAGCAGAGGGCAGGACAAGGGCCTCGCCAGGAGGATTTCTTCTCAATCAGCATTGATAATTATGGTAAGGTGATAATATATGATTAGTGCCGGGCCATGCCAACACATCCAGCAGCACCTCATAAACTCTCCAGTGCTGTGCTGAGGCTGCACAGCAGCACGGCCTTGGAGGTGAAAAATAATGCAATCCCATAAGGAACTAAGGGAGAAAAGCCTGCGCTGCCACCAGTGTAGGGAATCCCATTTTCCTTTCTCAGAGATGCTCTGTTAATAGCCAACAGTGGCTATGAGCCTGGATTTGAAAGGATTCCGGAGTGCTAAATTTGGCTCTTCTTTAAAAAAGATGTGGAATTCACCTCTATGGAAGTGCTGGGCAAGTGCTTGACTCAGGATGGACCCCAGACTGGTTGCTGTCATGGCATGAAATGGTACAAGGAATATACTCTGATTCACAGCAACCACAGCATGCACAGAGTGTGATGTGCCATGCCCCAGCAATGAGCACGGGTTGAGATGTATCCATGGCCACTGGGATAAAGCTGTTCCTTTCTCTCCAAGTTGCTGCTGCAGTTTCCTTCTAGAAACCTGTGTTTGTGATATGTCAGCAGCTGAGGCTCTCTGTGATGAAATACTGTGGTTGCTTCATGATTTAAGGAGCAGAAATCACTGTTCCATTCTGATTTTGATCAGTGGGGTTTTTAGCTCCCTTCTCTTCCTACTTGGGGTCCTCCTCCAGGACAGCACCAGCAGACCACCACCTCTCCTTGCTTGTCCTCCTGCTGTAGTCTTTGATCACTCTGTCATCTCCAGGCAGCACTCCTTAGCTTGACATTAACGCACCCAGCCCATGTTTGCATCACCAGACATTTCTTCTCTATCAACCAAGCCTTTTGGTTCTCCCCCCACTATATGGAAATGACGTTCCTATTTTCAGCCATAGGGGCAACTGCTATTGAGATTTTGTATAGGAAAACACAAAAAGCGCCAATATTGAAAATGAAAAATTTAGGAAACCTTACTCCAAAAAAACAGAACTTAAAATATTGACTAAACAGGAAAGCTTGCTGTAGTTTTCAAGCAACTTTTCAGCCACAGTAGAAAATGATGCCAAACCCAATGAGAGCAGAGATTTAGTAACAGCCTCTACATTCCCTGGGCTCTATGGCACATCAGAAAGTCAGCTGGCAGGCAAAAGGCAGAAACAGAAGTCAAGTGCTGGCTTTTGGGACTTGGGGACAAGAAGAGTAGGGCTGGGAGCCAATGGGGTGAGCTGCCTCCCTGCAGCCCCAAAGTGAGTGGGAGAGCTTCACCATCCGCTGGCCCAGCAGCCGTCCCCCAGCTCAGTGCAGTGGGTGCTCAGACTGCCAAGCATTTTCTTTTCTCTCCCTCCATTTCCCCACCCACTGGGAAAAAAGAGTTGGGATGAAAGCCTGTGCTCTTTTGAGAACTTCCCTTAACTATCAGCTAAATAATACATGAACACGGACCCGCCATGCTGACAGATGACTCCCTCTGCTGACCCTGTTTTATTTTTATTGCTTGGCTCGGGCCAGTTCCTTCAAGTCCTGAATCATCAGAACAGAGACCTTGAGGTATTTCAGCCAAATCAATCCCTGGCCCATTGACACATTGCTTTACCTAACCAAGCATGCAACTTCGCTTTTCCCCGATAATTTCTCAATTAATTGCTTTTCAGCTCTCATTCGTTACAAGGTCAGGCTGTGACTGGGCTTGTACATTCCCATCTCTGATAAACTCTCCTGGTCCCCTAATCAGCTACAACTGGGATTTTAGTTCCATTAACTTATTCATCATCTAGACATTTTCATCTTGGGGAGCTTGACTTTTGATTGTATCAGTAGTATCTTCAATTATTTAAGAGGGCTTAAAAATCCCTTCTTGCCTAAAAGGAAAATGCATGTTGAGCACTAAAAATTGATCGTATTGGACCAGTGTGTTTGGGTGTCCATACATGCAAGCCTGTGTTAAACAGTTCATAAGCAGCACAAGATTCTGATGCTGCTGAACATGTGTGTGCATGAGGCTGGCTCTATTAAGATGTCAAATACAGGGGAAGGACAGTATGCTGATGACTAGTGGCTTACTAATGCTAAATCATGCCAGAAAGTCTGTTCCATGATGTCAAGCACTGATTCAGTTTCTGTGGGAAGTTATGCAAATGCCAGAGCCCCTCAGTAAGGTCTGAACCTGAAACTGTTGGTAAAAACCTGCTTGCCTTCTCCTGGAAAAGCACCAATGGGCAGTGTATTGTCATGAAAAAAAAAGTGCAATAGCAGCAACTATGTGAAATTTAGAATGTTGCTTTGTTCGCTTTCCCCCACACTGTGATAACTCACCCACCTCACTGGAAATCTCTTTCCTTCCATGCCCTTTTTTAGTACAGCAGCACAGAGAATCTTCCCAGGTCTCTGCTGCTCCCCATACATTCGGTAGCAGAAGGCCCCAACACTTGGAGGACTTGAAGAAACGCGTGGTTCTCTTTTGCAGATACAGCCCACCACGTTCTGGGGCTTCAGCTCCTGTTTTGGCTCTAGGAAAAAAGAAAGGAATCTCCTGGATCCTGGGCTGAGCAACTCCAACGGCTGCCTTTACAATATTGCTACAGTCAGACGTGAAATCTTAATGCATGATAGTGCCTCGAATCTTACATTCTTCTGAAAAAGGTGAGTCCCCAGTAGTAAATGAAATATTAAATATTATTAAATATGAAACAGTTAAACCTGGATTCCATTAAAATGAATCTTTCATAGTTTTCCTGTTGGTTTTTTCCCCCCCTATTTCCAACCCCCCCCACCCCCCCACCAGGGAGTACAGCAATCTCATGAGCTTTTAAGTGTCCTCCTAAAGACAGAAAAATCACAGGTAATGTAAGTCTGTTCTATTCAGATTTATTTGAGCTGGAAAACAAATCAAGGCCTCGAAACCCTCTCATGGTTGCATCTATCTCACTGAACTATTTAACAGGCTGTATCAAAGGCTCACCTAAAGACACCATGTAATGCCTGTTGACACGTGCCACCTATCTGGGAATCTTGTATCCAGTTACACACTCTGCTTTTATGTAGATTGACTTTAATCTTCCACCATATGATAAAAATGTTTTCATATTGCATAGGATATTTTCAGAGATGTTTTTGTTGCTCCTGAAGATTTTTTCTGGGAGTTAAACTGCGCCGTGAGCGAGTGCTGATATGTGAGCTGTCAACTGGGCATCCCAAAGAACAGCTACAAGAGAAAACGTTTTGTAGAGCTGCCATGAATTTGGGATTGTCTGACCACGAGATCCTGGCTGGGGTTACATCTGCACAGAGCACACAGCGCAGTTGGTAGGATAAGTCCTTACTCGACATTGCTGCAGTATTTCATGATAAGAGCATTTGGACTTGAGTGTTTGAAAATAAGTGGGTCAGCTGCTGGGATGGACAGAAAGGTGTATAATTCTCATTAGAAGCCTTTATGTCCCTGTGTTCAGAACCTAAGCCCTCTCTTCTATTAGGAGCAGATGTATTTGAATGAGATAAATAGGAATTTTTAGAAGAGGATGGGAGAAAGAGTCCTTAGATTTAATAAAAGGGTAGAGGATCATGGCTCTTGCTTGAGCTTCTCCTCCTGTGCTGCACATGGCTGGGTCTGATGTGATCTCCATTTCCAGCACTGCTTTAATTCCTGACCCACCATGTCATGAGCTCCAAAACACACACAAATTAGCTTGTCAACCTTGAGATGCTCGTTTGGACTGGAAGGCAATAACTAGCAAGAAAAGCAAGCTAAAACAGCGAAGAAGGTAAAAATTCATTCATTATTCATTACTACTGCTACATGTTGTGCAAAAAGCCTTCCACCTTGCTTTCCACTCTGCTTGTGTTAGGTCACTTCTGAGGCTCAGCCAGTGGGCGATGCAAGCACAGCCCCTGCTGCAGGAGCCCTCCAGTCCCCATCTGCCCCTCTCCAGGATCTTAGGTACATGAGGAAGAAAGAGAGAAGCCAGCTCAGCAGACAGACGGGAGAAGCCATGCTCTTTTCTATTGCAGAGTTTTTGTAACATTTCACAGTTTGCTGAAATAAAGTAAAATGAAAGAGCAAATGGCACAAGGTTATTTCCTGTGTTTAAATGCCAGCATCTTCTGCATGCTTTGACTCCAGTGGAGTAGCGACGGCATCCCACCCGTCAAGGCCTTCTCGCAGCCTGAGCAGAAGCATACGCTGCTGGTCTGTTCTTGTAAGGGCTTTGGATGCCTGCTTCTGGCCTGATACCCCTGGGGTGCAGGGGAATAAATCCCAGCGGCGTTATTTATTTATTTTAACGAATTGCTGCCGGTCAGCTCACGTTTGTGCCAGAAAGATCTCAGATCGCCTCACAGCAATGGGAAACACGTTGTGAAGCACTATGGAGCGTAGGCACGAACATGTCAAGTAAGTGATCCACATGAGAGCCGATAGACGTGACATTTAGTGATCATTTTCCTTGGACAAAATGAGGCACTGCTGTCACTTTAGGTAAATCTCAGTCAAATTTTCTGGCATTTTACCATAGGGGAAGCAGGAGGCATTGTAGTAAATTTCTCTTTTAAAAATACAAAAGATCAACTTCAGGGGAAAAAAAAATGTTTGCTACTATTCAAGGTGTAATACCTTCTCCAGTCTTGGCCAACCATTTACTTGCTGCTGATATAAACATGTCACTCCTAGTTTTTACTGATGTTCACTTTATAAACTGCTTTTCTAGCTGTCAAAATATCTGTCACCAGCATCTCTTTGCCTCTTGGCCTCTCGCCCCTTTAATAAAGATTAATATCTTTGAGGTTAACTAGAAAGATCAGATACTACGCAAATGACACCGTAAGTCTGATATTTAAACAAAATGAACATGTAATTGCCGAGATTATGTGAGCAAATTGGGTAATTCCTACCCTAACTGAACACAGTTGGCTTTTGTGGGGTCAGTTAACGCAAGTGCACATTCAAATGAATTGTGTATTGTACACGTTTGGGTTTTTGAAGGTTCACCCGTTGAAAAATAGTAGATGTTCAAAGCAAAAATGGTTGAGTCTAGATTCTACTCCTGCTCTGAACTATGGCATGTTTAAAAGATATTTAGAATGGGGATACTGTAAAAATATGGCACATTGGTTTTCTGTATTTATAGTCCACCTGTGACTTCTATATTAAATGGTTTCAGTCTATGAGTCCAAACAAGATTCTTCAACCTATCATTCTCACAGCTCAACCTGTTATACAAAATGGTAAACATGTTCAGTCTGCTTTGTACATCTTTCTTGACAAACACCTAGACTAACGATTCCAGAATGGAAAGTTAGCTGGCAGTTTTATGGATGAAGCACAAACCACGGTTTGGGCTTTGCAAAGCTAAGAGTGGTGAACAAACGTTTTACTTTTAAATTGCAAGGTGTGACTTAGAAGACGCAGCAGAATAAGCCGTGCTCCAAGTAGCTCAAGTAATGTTTGATCAACTCCACAGAATCAGATCAAAGCAAAGGATCAGATACGTGGACAAAACTGCAAGATGAGACCAAAACAGCTGTCTGCAGATGTCAGACTTAGAGTTACTTTTCTATCGCCATCTCTCCTGTGTACGTAGGGTGACTTCTTGGCTTGTAGACCAACACAGGTAGTTTCCTGCAGCCCCCCAGGCAGGCTCGAGGATTCTATCTAACAAAACACATCACAAGGGAAATGGGCCCTACATCTTCATCTCCCAACTTGAAATCCTCCTCTTGTTGGCACTCCAGCTTTGGATGCTGAAGTTCTCTGATGCCTACAGCAATAGTTACATGTTATGTGGTAAGCACAAGCCCAGCGATGACTGCAGCTCCCCAGCTCCACAGGACAGAGAGGCAATGGCCTTAACCCAACTCCACAGGATGGAGAGGTAATGGCCTTAAGTTGTGCCAGGGGAGGTTCAGGTTGGATATTAGGAAACACTGCTTCTCCTAAAGAGCAGTGATGCAGTGGCACAGCTGCCCAGGGAGGTGGTGGGGTCACTGTCCATGAAGGTGTCACAGAACCATGGAGATGTGGCATGTGGGCAGTGGGCATGGTGGGGTAGGCTGGGGTTGGACTTGAGGATCTTGGAGATCTCATCCAACCTCAGTAATTCTACGATTCAACAGTTCTACGACAGGACTGCTGATAAGGCAGTGAGCACATAAATGGCACTGAAGACATTCCTCAGCGTGACACAAAATCTTCCAAATAATGGCACGCTGCAAAAAAAAAAAAAAAAAAGCCAATTCCTGAAGCAAGAAATTCATAAATAATTTCTTTCCAATGCACCAACAGAACTATTGTGCTCAGAAGATGACTCTGAAATGGTCCTTTGTTGGGTTTTGTACAAAGCAGGGTTTTATATCTGCATTAACCATCAGGTGATTTTATTTCTAGGAACTGGAGTATTTTACAATAAAGGAGAAGACTCCCAGATCAGTATTTTAGCGATCGTATTTTGAAGACATAAAGCACACCTAAACATTTCAGGAATACTGAAATATGTCCTAAAATCAGTTTCGTTTTGGTTTACATGGATTGATATCTGCTCTAATTTACTGTACGGCACTAGTTCTTGTATACATCCCATTGTTTCTTTCAAATATAATTAAACTGATTCTTCATATAGCAGATATGAGACCTGTAAACCACAAGGAAATTTCACAGTGCAGACTGCAGCAAGTAGAGGTCTTTCTAGCGAAGAAATGATTTTACAAAATGATGGATGTGCATATTTATTTGCTCTGTGGCTTCCATGTCAGGTTTGTCATATTTCCTCAAATTACTAGTTAAACCAAGGTTTTGTCTTTTGTTTTGTTTTTGTTTCTGCTGAAGCCTGCAGGCTCAACATACCTTATAAAAATCAAGCTGTAATTTATCTGCTCCATAGATCATGTGTAACAATAATCACTCTGGAGTCTGTGCCGGGTTCTGATGCCTGGCTTTGTCGGAAGAGATGTATGAAGTGAACAAAAAGCTTCCTGATTTTCATACTCTGTAATAAATCTGAAATATGGAGAGAAGTGAAACATGTATTTAAATTAAACCACAGAATCATGACAAAGAAGGAGTGCAGAGAAGTACACCCATACCCAGACACATATAATGCAATGACACAATATTATTTCTCTTACCAGATGGACCTCTACAAGATATGTACACTCTCTGTCATGGACATATATAGCGATTGAATGAGCAAAACAATTTTTGTCCTGAACTTCAACTCATCAGAATGGTGTGTACATTGACCTGCATTTTGCAGGGACATACACCTCTGCCAATATGGAGACATGTGGATCCCACATAGGTTAGCATGCACAGGTGTTGCACACCATTGGCTAAGTGATAGCTTGCACAAAATAGACTGCTCCGTTTTCACACTTGTTTCACATACATATGGGTAATTTTGGAAAGACCACAAGTGAAATTGGGGATGTTCTGTAGATATTGCAGAATACAAAAGGCTACAGTTCTTAGATAAGCAGTTCAACTATACAAATAGAGACTGAGTGGGAAGCCTTGCTGAGGTGTTGTAGCTTAAATTCCCCCCACACCCGAGTACATCTCTGTGAGAACAGGACATAAGACTCAATTACTGAGACACTGAGATATTGAGATATTGCCTGGTGGGCAGTTCCTCCCCTAGCAGCATTGTCCTTTGCACGTTGCTGCCTTTCCCATTTTGTTGCATTTTTCCCCCCTAGGAACGAAACACAATTCATTTTGCAGATGCTAGAAAAGCAGCTCACAGTCAAAGCTGGAGGTAAGGCTCGGGTCTGCTGGCCATAGGAACACGGAGCCGTGGGGAGGCCCTCTTGTTAAGAACAGGAAGCAATTTTAAAATTCATTAATTCTCCACCGTGCACTTGGTCAGTGAGGTGCAGCCTCAACTGCAGCCCGGCTGCATCTGTGCCTGCAGCTGTAGGACCAGAATGCGTCTTGGGAGGCACTTCCCAAAATCGGAGGGCGTTTTGCCTTCAGCCTAAGTTACAGCACAAATCTGATTCTGCCCCTCACTCCCCACAGTCTCTCTCGCTTCTATTTTTTATTTTTGGAGCTAAACTGCAGTCGTGTAGTCATTAAGAGATCCAACAGAAGCCTGGAAGAAGAGATTAGCACACAGCAGAGTGACAGGGCTGCTAGAGAGGGGAAAAAATAGACAGCATCAGTGCAACGCACCATTAAAAGTATGGAGTGACAGATGACAGTTGGTCTGTGATGGGGTGATTCAGCTAAATGGTAAACAGAAGGGCGGATTCTGATCTCACTGGTGCCAACACAAACCCCGGGTTGCAGAGGAGCTGCTTTGCATCTCTGGTACCGGAGTTGAGCCCTCAAAAGCTGTGACTCAGCCAGATACTCTCTGACAACTGTTGGTGCCATGGTAAACACGGCAATGTGGCAGGCTGGGAAAGAGACTGAGAAAAGTTGCGTTTCCACACTTCCAAAAATAAATGTTTTGGGTCTTTTTTTCCCCAAGGCAGTATTTAAGTTCAACCTGCACTTGAAAGTAATCAAAGCATATTTTAATACATGTTGGTTAATTCATATCTAGCAAAGCATAATCTTTTTTTTTTTTTTTTTTTTCAGCTTGGGTAAAACATTTTGATTTAGGCCGAAGTAATGAAGTGGCTCCGCCTATGAGCTGAGTTCTTCACACAACTCCAGCTCCTGCAGATCGACACTTTGGGACTTGAGGTGGGTGAATACGGGTTTTTAAAAGGAAATATACGCTCAGAAAACCTTCAGCATTTCATTTTGCTTCAAATAAAGGATTCCTTTATAAAACATATGTTCCCTTCTTTGTGTGGGATCTAACAAACTGCAAATTAGAGATGGATCTCACAGAAGCCAAAGCCAAAACAGTCCCCATCCTGCCTGCTGGGCACCCTTTATGCTGCAGGTTTTATAACTGGGGTGTCTGGAGTGCAGATGGGTGGATCCTGCCTGCTGCACTGCCCGGAGCCGCTCACCCTTTCACCCAATGGCATCACTTTAACATGGAGATGTTTGCATCCAGCAAAGCACAACCAACAAACTGCTGGGGTGTGCTTCACATTGCTCTGGTGATACAAAGGATGAATCCCCTTTTTTTCTCTCTGTGCTTTGTCTTTAAGAGGTGCTGGTATTTTTATTGCAGCATGCAGAGTGCCTGGTTTCACTAGCAAGACACTGCGGTATCTGCAGGACTAAAAATAAGTCATTTCTCATGGAAAACACCATCTTTTTCAAATTTGTTTTCTGGCCTGAAAGGCAGCAATGCATGGAGCTGTGCAGAACCTGAATTTGCGTATGCCATGCATGGGAAAGTTGGGGTGCTCACCTGGAAATGCATCCCCAGGGCCATCTCCAGCGTGATGCTTCCCAGTGGCATCCCAACCTGCACTGAGCCACCAGCAGCACTGCAGTGGGAGCTCCTGGACCTGAAGCCCAGCTGGCTGGGGACATCATGGGGGTGGGGTGGGCTTGTAAGGAAGTTTAGGAGTGCTCAGAGCCGTTTTAAGATCTGAGGAAGTTTCTGTGTTAACTATCTTTTGTGTGAACTGGAATGAGTTTCTCGTGTGAGCTGGGCTCAGTGTTGCGGTGTAAGTGAGGCTGGGAAGGAAGCCATGCTGAAATGTTCACCTTATGGGAAAGCCACAAAAAATATCTGTGTTGTGGAGTTACTCTTTGCCGAGATGGGAATTCACATTTTATTCCTTTTATCACGTTTTATTTCTTGTGTCATTACGGCATAGACAAGCAGATTATTCCCCAGCCGCAAACACAGTTGCAGTGAGATGCTGCAGTCGAAAAGCACAAAACAGGCAACAGTTCAACATTCTCAGCTCAGATAATTATGTTAATATTAATGGATATTAATTTCTGTTTATTTTACAAATATTGTATTAGGAAACTAGCTTTCAAATTCACACCTCACCAACTGCTTTTCAGCAATGATTTGTTTCATTAATTTTATCAGCCGCATTCCTTGCTTTTTTTATAGCACATTCTTAGCTGAGAGACATTAATCCACCAAAGAACATCCTAAAAGTCTGTGCAGAGGAACTGAGCAAATAAATGTCAGTGTACAGGCTATCCACCACTGTCAGTTTTTCAATTTGCAATGTACTTGGGGCACATAATAAATTTCTGATTCTTCGGTTTTATTTTTAAGGCAGCTTGAAAATTTTCTGTGTATCTTTTCTCTCTGTTTTAACAGACACAGGAGTCCTCAGCCTTCAAATGATGTGTGATATGGGCTCGGTAATAAAGCCTACAGCATTATTTTTGGATCACTTATAAAAACAACGCAGCTTAAAGTCAATGTCTCGGCCAAACCTTCAGTGCAGGATCAGCTTTAAGCTGAATTCAGTATCCAGCATTTCTGAGTTTCTCACTAATATGTATAAAACACTAAAGGAAAGTCTGCAGGAAAGTATTTTGCATGTGGTAATTTGTCCTTCTATTCTACATGTAAGTACTGATGGCAAAAAGGCTCGTGGCACTTGTTTAGCTGGTTAAAAATGTATTGAAATGAGTTAATACTTGCATCTGAATGAGGAAGAGAGCGGTGCACAAATTATTACTTAAAATGTTTTCTTTCAAATCTCAGATTTAGCAAATGTCATGGCCTTTATTGTGGCAAGAGCAGAGGGAGGCAGTTGACACTTGCTGAATTTTGGGTTTAATTTTGCTACGGGTTCATTCTGTTCCCCTGAGGCTGAGCCCTGCGGTTCTGCCCCAGTGCCACCAGCCTGAGCCAGGCACAGGGGTGGGACATGGGAGGAAGGAGTCTGTCCCCCACTGCCACCAGCTCAGCTGGGGGACATCTAGTACAGCACGTTCATTGCCTGTTGTGGCACATACATTGCTCTTTAACACGCCCATGCCAGCAGGCATTATGTGCCACTATTAGCCCACCCTGCCCCAAAAGGAGCCTGCAAACCTTCATGGGGATGGATTTCTGCAGGTATCTTACAGGCTGAAAGAATCACCCCAAGCAATCCCAAGCCTGCCTTTGCTTTACACTTCCCTGGCAATTCACTGTGAATGCTCTACTGGCTGCTGAATTCTGCTAAAAGCTGGAGATGGAGCTAAAATTCAGGGCTGGTGCTCAGCTCTCCTTGCTGCACTGACTGTGCCTGGCAGCTCCCTGGGCTATTAATCAGTGTGGGAAAGTCAATAGTGAAGCACTGCAATAAAGAATGGGCGCAGTTACAGTTTTTTCCTCTCTCCACCCAAATTTCTTTCTCCTTCCAAACGTGACCCAAACCCACCAACCTCAATGGGGGATCACTGGACCAGACCCTGACCCACCCGTGGCTTAGCATTGCATTGCCATTGAGGGAACCCATTCCACAAGTCCCTTTGCCTTGACCTCTCTCCCCAGAGTAGACACCCACCACTATTTTTCATATTTCGTTTCCTGGACCTTGGCCAGCTGAATAGAGGTCAAATACATCAAGCTGGGTCTAAACTATGGAAAAAAATGAGCTGCATTTCAACCTTTTCCTCTGGCAGAGTGACAATATAATTCATGTTTATGCTCCTGCCTTTGCCACTGTCCTGCTGTTTGACCTTGGAGAAGTCACTTCATCTTTCCAGGCCTTCATTTCTCCTCCAAATTTGTGCTTAGACCGATATCTATGGGAGAAGAAATGTCTCATGCTGTGTGTTTGCATTGTTGCTAAGCCAGAAGATCCATCTCATGGACCTGAGCCCTACAGTTCAGGCATAGAAAGCCACCCTGAAGTCCAGGGTATGAAATGCAGGACACTACAGCTGATGGGGATCCATCACAAAGGTGACAATTTTTCCCTTCCCTACAGCAGGACCTCGCTTTGCTCAGACAGAGGCTCATCCAAACCTTCCTGCTGCTCTTAAGCAACCTGAAATATCTGAACTGGGGGATTAGATGTCCCCCACTCCCTCTGAACACAACAAATAACGAAAGAGGGAAGAAATTTTCTCTACAGTAGAGCAATGAAAGTACAGAGCCTGCATGTTCCTCATCAGCAGAAAAAGCCCAAATTCCTCCAGTTGCCCTGAAGTCAGAAGGAAAGAAATGGAGAGAGAAAGGAAGTTTGTTGGCATCTAAAAAAAAAAAAAAGAAAAGAAAAAGCAAAAAAGGGCCAGAAACACAAAGTGGCACTGCAGAGAGCTGCTTTCCTGCTGTCTGCAGCTTTTTAGAGCTGTATCCTGCAGCGAGCGGGGCCGGAAGCCCTGCACCCTTCTCGTTTCAAGTCCTCCATCCCCTTCACACCCACGTTTCTTTACAGATTCATTCCTCCCCAAAATGAATATTTGCAAAATAAGGGGGATATTTCAATTTATTTATGGCTTTTGGGTGTACCCCTATTATGAAAGGAGATGCTGCCTCCCGGGGTGCCCGCTCCATCCCCGGCAGCCCACGATGCCCTCACCCCACACAGCAGTGCCCGGCTGCTGGAGGTGGCTAATTTGTGTGTTTTCACTTGAGGCCTGCTGATTCAATCATTTTAAAGATGCCCATTTCTTCCAAGCCAGAGATTTTATGACTCTAAGGATTAGAAGCTGTTATCCCAACAAACCCTGGAGCTCTATATATTCTGATTTTATGGTAAGCTTCACTAATAAACTGTTTAAAACATATGCTAATTGTGTTTATTGTATTCTTTAATTATCATATGTATCATTAAAGATGTAGTATCCCGTTTGGAATCCTAATACCCAGGGCCCTCCCTTTTTTTTCTTGTACGGTCGCACAGTACTGCATCACTTTAAAAAAATATGAGGGGAAACAGAGAGATATATATTTTAACAAGGACGCCTATTTTCAATTTTCCTTGTTTATTTAAAAGTAGAGGCTTTGAATTTAATTTGAAATCTCTCTCTCTGAAGAAAGGCAGGCAGGGAACGACGTAACCAAACACGGCACTCTGTCTCTGTGCATTTTATTCCTTAATTTATTTTTTAAATATGCCTCTATTATACTTAGTTTTCTGTTTTCAGTCTGCTCAGAATGATAATTCGCGCAGCCGAGATGGGTTACAGAAGATCAGAATAATTGTCCCCTCATTTTTGTTACAGCTCGTTATTCTTATCAGCCGTACACACACCCCTACGCACACTCCAGCACGTGCATAATAAAACAAGTGCAATACGTATGTGTGCACACACCCATGCGTACATATGTATATCCTCACTTATTCTTGTGCCATGTTTTTTTTTTTCTCTCAATCAATTAAGAGGTGTTTTTCCAAGTCGAGATTCATCCTAACGATGCGGGTCCTTTTCACTATTTTGCAGACGGATCTCAATTCCTAAGGTGCTTTTCTCCTGTCCCTTTAAAACAAGACTTCCCCTGCACAAGGCAAGGCTCAGCACTCACAATGTATTCCACTCTGCTGACCTACCGCCAGCAGCCGGAACGTCTCCCAGTCCTATTTGCTATCGATCTCAGTGTCCAGCCCAGCGCCCTCTGTTTGCCATTTGGATTTATTTATTTATTTATTTTTCCACCTGGGAAAATGAATCGGAACGAACGTGAAGGTATTTCATTCATGTGGTTAAAAAGAATTACAAAAAAATATATATATATATAAATAAAAGGAAAAAAAAAACCAACAAACCCAAATATTTTTCTGCTGTGCAAGTCGAAGAAAATGGATACCGGAAGAAAGACGCATGCGCACTGAGCTCAGTTCTCACTCATCGATACTGCAGATGAGAATAATAAATCTGGGCAGGTACCAGGCAGCAGTGCAGCCTCACAGCCATGTTCCCCATCCCCAGTGCATGTGGCCCAGCCCAATGGGCAGACTTTTCCTTGCTGCTGTCTTGAAAAAGAGCAAATTCAAAGCTTTACTAACAGGCACCGCAGAATAATATTAATCCCCCATCCTAGAGATAAGAACCGTTTTGAAACCAGACCTTTGAAGTCCTTTCCACCCACCTTCAACTTTGGAGGGACATCCTGGGAAAAACCAGACTATCCCAGCAGACTCTGCGTGCAGGTGCGAAAGTGGCGGATTTGCTCGCGGGAATTTATCAATCAGACTTTTTTTCTCTTTTAATTCTAGTTGGTGAAGAATGTTTCCTTTAGGTAGCAGATGCTAATGTCACGTCATGAATGAAACTGCTTCTACAAATTGAATAATATCGTTTGCATTCGCTCATTCAAAATAACACTGGGAAGTGGCAATGCAGCTCCGTGTTAAAGTAAAAATTTACATTTCCAGGCAAAAGAGAGTGTCTGTTGGGTACCCAAGGCATGATAAATCAATGGGATTCAGATTTCGGCAGAGGTCTTTAATATACAGGTTCAGTAATTGTATAATTGGGTTAAGAATGATAAAAACCATATAATTTTGGTTTCTAAATAATGGCAATGGAGGGCCTACAGCAACCTTATCACATAATATGGAGCACAATGTCGGGTCAGATGCTCTTTAAAGGGGTGCTGGGGTGAATTTGGAATAAGCTGCCTGCACACACATTGCTGCTTTTCAGTTGCTGGGATCACTGAGAGCGTAATTAATTGCTTGTTTGGCCTTTTTGGAGATTCAGCCTATGCACGTGAGCTTCAACCTGCAGGAGGAAACCATGGGTTGTGCGATGCTACTACAAATGGATTTTATCCAGAGGCATCTCAGCCATGGCTCTGCCTTCACCCTGCTCTCTGCTGTCTCCTCATTCCTCTGGCAGCGAGGGACATGCATAGGGGACACTCTGCAGCCCCAGCACCCCAGCACAGTGGCTGCCCTCCTGCAGCCCTGTAAGCAATCCTTTTGCACAGCCCCATGTGGATGGAAGCATCGCCCTCTCTCCCCATTATATTAATGGATTTTACGCTACTTTCTAAATTATGCTGTTTTCAAACACAGATGCATTTGGATGTCAGACTCTAGTACCCAAATATAAATGTCAAGACCTCTGTGCATCTCTGGCATGTAGGAACTAATTTAATCATCTCGGCGAAGCAATTGCAGTTCAGACAATCACTTTGAGTGGAAGGGTTATGAAGGGAGTGCACAGTCACAGGAGGATGCTTACACACTAGTTTAGGGCCATGCTGTTTGGTGAAAAGACAACAAGGGCATTTCGTTACCAGTGCCGGCCCAGCTGATGGAAATCAGGGCTCAGAAAAATGATTCGTGGCACCAGAACATATCTAATGTAATTTATTGGGGGGGTGAAAAGGAGGAAAAAGTGATGGGAAATAATGATTTTTTTTTTGTTATGATTGGAGAAAAGAGGACAAAGTTCTGAAATGGAGACTGCCTGGTCAGTGTGTGCTGCTCAGCTCCCTGAGTGGCTCCAGCCACACATGCAGGTAGGGTGAATGCAGAAGCAAACGCATATGGAAAAGACCAAGCAGCCTTCAGTGCCCTTCCTGGGGCTTCTGAAATATTAGATGAACTAATGAGAGAGATGAGAAAAAGCAAAGAAGTAGTAGTTCAGGAGCTTGAGGCAGGTGTGGGAAATGGGAAAGCATGGGTGATGGCAAGGACATCTGGGGACACAGGGATCTATCCTGAAGCAGGACCATCACCCAGGCATGGGGACTCACTACTGAACAAGCAGAAATTGACCGCCCCATCCCTCCCAGAGCATCCACTTGCTGCCTGGGGACGCGCACTCCTGAGTCCAACACTGGCAATTTAGCAGCCTGAGGCTGCAGATTTAATAAACAAACCACAAGCATTGATCCAAGCTGTCTGCGCGTGAGTGATGCTGGTCAAAACGTCCTTCCCCAGTGGTCCCAGGATGCAGCTCAGGAGCTGATCCAGCTCAAGGCATGGAAGAGCTGCATGGATCCAGCACTGGACTTAAAGCACTCACCTCTAGTTCTACCTTGATCTACCAGAGTTAAGTTGGAACAAACAATGTTGCAGCTATTTCAAGCACCCCTAAACAAAATAAACTAAAAGAGTGATCGGAAGTGCAATCCATTTTGGAGAGCTTTGGTGAAAGAGGCTTCATTTGTTGGATTATGGTTAGAATTAGATGCAGTATAGACGGTATCAAATTCTATTAATATCTCAAACACTTTGTGTTAGTATGAAAACTGCCCAGCCTCGATAATGAAAACATGAGCAAGTGAGCTGTGTAAAACAATCAAAAATCAATCCGACGTGTCAAGCTGAACATGTCAATGAGACGGTTTGCATTCAGAGGGTTTTCTTGTGAAGTGCTGTCAACAGTCAGTGCTACACTTGTCTGATCTGTCCAGCTCTACTAAGTGGAAAGATTTCTCCCCCCTCCCCCCCCTTTTTTTTTTTTACCCAATAGAAGAGAAAGGAAAAACAGGAAAATGTAAGCCACGGTAATTCATCTCAAGTATCCTGAAGGACAATTAGTAACAAAGGCTAGCAGTGGTAAGCCTGCTCTTTGGTGAGGTTTGGAGATCCGGGACTGTAATTATTGAGCCATCCTGCTGAATAGCACAATCAGTGCTTGACGGCTGCGTGGCAGAGCGCCGGTGCTGCTGCTCGAGCTCTTGTGTAAATGAAACGTCAGGTTGGGGAGAAGGGGGCCATTGTGTTTACCAGCACTTTGATTAGCTTTTAGTGAACAATGAATTTCCAATCGACGCAAGACATTTTAATGGTGCTGTTGGATCTTTCTTAATAGGCGGTTCGGGAGATAGAAAGGGAGGGATGCAGGCAATGCACTGGTGAAGGGATTGATGTACTGGTGAGGGGGATTGGTGTACTGGTGTGCAAGCTTTTCAGTTTTCCCTGTCAGGTCTCAGGTAACCAGGCACACCTCTCACTTTGTCATTCATTCATTTTTTTTCTTTCACAGAAGAAACAGTTATCAAACAGTTCTTCAAACTCCCTCTGCAGCCCCTCTTCCCCCTTCAGTTTTCCCAGCACTGCTCCTTATATGGTAAATTAATCCTTTCCTAGATAGCCCTAAATGTTTAAGCTCGAACCATGGATGCTCTGAGAGAGCCTTGCGGGTGTGTGCCCAGAGATTAGGGATTGTCCCAGATGTTTGTCATTCTCCAGTGGTATTGGATGATCCCCTTTTTTCACAGGAAGTGTAAAAATTCCAGACCCAAACTGTGCTGCTAAGGGTTAAAATGACAGCTGACTCTGCTGCCTTATCTCCTGAGCAAATCCACAGTGCCAATGTTTTTTTCTGCGTAGATTGTAATGCACATTTCTTCAGAAAAGGAGGAACATCAGGGCGAATAAATGTATGTAGAACATGTCATACTTTCTGCTTATTTCTGTGCCTGCTGCATCCCAGGAAATGCAGAAACTCTGGCTTCGCTAAGCCTTGAGAGGACGAGTTGCAAGAGGGATATCCAAATGTTCCGGGAATGCGTTTGTTGTCTTCACTCACCCAGGCCTCATTCAAACGTGTTTGCAGGCCCCTTGCTCCAAATTCACCCCCTATAATGAGATTGTGTTTGCTGTATTCCAACCCCTGTGAAGCCCTATCTGCTACATGAGGTGCCCCAGTTCATCTGCTCAGCTCCTGTGAAGATGCTGGGCCGTGTTTTCCCTCCAGGCCCTGTCTGGTAACAAGGCTAGCCAGGCCACAGGCCACACCATGCCCTCCTCACACTCCATAGCCCTTCCTCAGAGTAAGGCAAACTGCAATTGATTAGTAACTATCAGCTAATTATAGGGTAACCGCATGATTCTTTTTGCTTTGCAAACTGAAGGACTGTCATGAGATTGAATAATTGCATGGGGCAGCTTTGTGTGCAGTCCCATCTTGCTGCTGAGTAAAAGCAGAGAGCCCAAAGGCTGCACCGCCGTATGCAGCAGGTAGGGCTGCTTAATTCCCACCTCTGCACAAGCCTGGAGTGCGAGCTGCTGGCACAGCCTGCTCACGGAATGGGGAGCTGGAAGAACTTGTCCCTGCAAAGCTTATTAAAATTTTGGTGTTGGCAGGAGAGTCAATCAAAACCCCGGAATTCAACCCAAATATTTTCACAGATGGATTGAACATTGTATCAGTAAGCAACTTGAAGAAATCATTTTCTCTCTTGGCAGTTTGATTTGAACGGCACTCTAGCTCCTGAATGTCTCTTTCCTTCAGAAGACGATTAAACATTTTGAGCCATTTTCAATGTCACTGATTCAGATTAATCAACTATTGAAGAGGTGGGGTTAGAGCTGAGCCTGTTCTCTGCGGGCTCTCAGTGCTGTGGGATGAGTGTTCCCATAGAAGTGGCCTATATTTCCTAAGCTTCCTGGAAACACCAGCACTCCTCCTGCCAGGGAACCCCAGCACTTCCCAAAGCTTCCTGCGAAAAGCACCTGAGCGACAGCAAGCAGTAGTCACTGAGATACAAAAGCCCACTGGAAGGATTTAAAAAAGAACATTTTACAAAGAAGCAACATGGCTCCGAATTAAATTAAGCTTGTATTAATTTTCAGAAAAGTTTGGCACCAGACGACATTTTTATATGAGCCAAGAGCTAGCAGAATGTACATGGGAATATTTTTAGTTTGCAGCCAGAAAAAAAAATTAATACAAGAAGCGAATGCCATAAGCACATTCACAAATGTGCAGGGGGATGGTGCTGATCCTCAGCTGATGCAAGTGAGCCTCTGCCCCTTGTCACAGGGATGTTTGCCCCAGATGAGGCTGCAGCTCAGCCCCTGGAAATGCTGCTGGTGCCCAGTGGCCAACTGACGCCAGCTCTGAAGGAAGGAATCTCAGCAGGGAGACTTTGTCTCTTTGCATTTTTTCCAGAGATAATGAAGTAAACAAAAGCAGATAGATCTATAAGGCTGACAGAGAGCTTGGATATAAGGAAAACAATCATACCTTTACTCTTGGTTGGTAATATCCTCAGAAGATGACATCTGAGGCTCAGCCCAAGGCCTCAGGTGAACTAACAAAGTATTTCTGCGCAGGGAAAATTTCTCATAATGAGTTGCAGTGGTTTTACATGGGAGCTATACGTACTCACAGCCTGATTAAAAGCTAAAAAAAAAGCTAAAAAATCAGCTGCTTTGTTAGCAGGAACAGTTATTCTCAGAGAAGCTGATCTAAGGGTAGTGTTGGGTGTGAAGTTAATTTTGAGCAAAACTGGAAGCTCACACACACTTGCTGGTCTGAATTGGGCAGAGCAGAGACACTTCTCTGTCATTTCCAAAATGCCACCACTAACCTCACACCACGCATGCACCAGTGAAGCTTCTTCTTTCTGCTTCCAGGTGTGGATTTTGTAACTGGAAAATATATGTATCACGAATACCCTCTCTTAAATACCTCTGGATTTGAAAATCTCAGTGGTTCAGCTAAGAACTCTGTTAGAAGAAGGAGAAAGAAAAGGTTGAAGGATGTAAGTGGGGGGGGGGGGAGGGGATGGGGAGAGAGGAAGAAAATCGGGGTCACCTGGTTACAGTCAGACAAAAGGCACATTTCAAAAAATGTACCCTGTAATTTAGTCAAAATGGAAAGGACGGGAAAAAGGTCAATATTGTTTTAAATGAGACTAACAGCTTCCTTTATGTAATGGGTGAACTCTGGTGTGTTTCCGGATGATTGGCAATTTAGCCGCTCGGGGAGGGAAGAAAAAAAAAAAAAAGGTTAAACTTATCAGCACACAAAAGTGCCAGCAATTTATTTCGTTCACTTTCCTCTAAATTAAGCTAGTTTAAGGCATTCTGAACCTCATCAGGAAACCCAGGTGCAGACAGGACTCAGGGTGGCCCCTGGGGCTGTGTGATGGGTGGGCTGAGATGAGCAGCCTCACTGGGATGCGGCCATACAGAGGAGTTCAGGAGGATGAGGAGTTGGGTGAATGGAGGGCTGGTATTACAGAAGGCAATAAATACTCATCACTTTCCCAAAGAGCAAAGTTTGGTCAGCCCCAGCACCTGGAGGTCTGATGCTTGGTGTCCATCCCTGGGTTAGAGAGGGATGGGCTCGTGTCGCTCTGCTTCAGCAAAATGTGAAGGTCTGGGTCCTGCCCTGGACAACCTTCAAAGCCTGAGGTCCTTGTAAAGAATGCAGACAAAGAAAAGCATGTCTCCATCCCTGACCTCTGTCGGGAAGCCTTGCCACATGCGTGCTGAATTGGGTCTCTGAGTTTATACTCCTAGAGACAGCCTAGAGAAAGCACCATCCTGCTGAATCTGTCTGCTTGGCTGTATGTCTGTCTGGAGTGTTTATAGTTTTATGGACAAACGTAAGGCTGGAGTCCCATCAGAAGTGACACTGCCGAGAGGAGGTGTGGCACGCTGTTTAATGTATGCCTAAACAAGGAGGTTTCTCTTATTTTTCTTATTTTTCAAGAGCAGCTACTGATACATCCCTTCTGATTTCCCATGAGGTAGTCCTGGCCTTAAGACACATCCTTCCCTGATGGACACCAACAAGGTGGAAGGATGAGGAGGGGCTGGGAGGGGATGAAGGGAAGCAGCCAGCAGCAGGAGCTGGGAAGGGCTTCTGGCTGCATGGAAAAGGGCTGGAAGGCTGGAGAAATGACATGGGTGAGGCCAAGGAGGGTACTGAGCAGGATTCATGCACAGGCCCATCTCCGAGAGCCACTTCAAGGCACAGGGGGAAAGGAAAAGACAAAGAGGAAAAGTTTTATTTTTTTCCATCAGTTTGTATGAGAGACATGGGCTTATAGGAGAGACACAGGCTTAACCGAGACCTTTAGCATTAACATTTTCAAACAACAGTTGGTCTTTCCTTTCCATGCTAATTACAGCCTTGCTGAAAGAACAGGGCAGGGCCTCCTGTCACCCTGTGTGTGCAGGGGCTGGGCAGGGCTCTCCTGTGCAGCAATGTACAATTTTGACCAAAAAAAAAAAAAAAAAGGCATAATTAATTTAAACATAATAGCTACAATTTTCAAGAGGGCCAATAGACAAGACGAGAGGACTAAGGCTCCTGTACCACTTGGGGCTGAAAGTTTGCAGTCTGGATGCTAAGCAATGTGGTCGGTGCCTGCCTTCATTGGCGAGGTGCTCAGAGCTCTGCAAAATCAGCATTTTTACTTGGCAGCATTAAATACTTTGATCTAATCTCTCTTCTGGTAACGGTTTTCATTGAAACAGTGTTTCCTCCTTTAAAATACACCTAGCAAATGTAGCAGCATCTTTCAGTATATGGACATTTTAGTGTTGATTTTAAATACGAGGATGCTTGACTGGTCACTCTGTGGCATAACAAAGCTCTTAATGATTGTTCCAGCTGCAGCCACAGGTGAACCTGACAGTGAGCTGATCATCAAAAGATGCTTGACACAGTGATATTTTGATATTTGGGATTTCCATGGGTATTTGTACTCTTATTTTCTTTCTCTGATCATTGAAAGCATCACCACCAAAGGACCTCCTTCATACCCAAATTACTCTACAACTTAATACTGTCTGATACCAAAATTCTGACCCCAAATTAAGAGCAAAGACCACTGTAAAATGCAAAGGAGTGTGGTTTCAACTCAGACCTTCACAATATTCCCACTGTTTCTGCTTGATCCTTAATGATTGTTTCCTTGAATACCTGAATTGCCTGTTTTGACCTGTTACAGCACTTTAGTCTCTGCCATTACAGCACTTATATGAGTAATCCTTTAGATGGTAGAGAAACAAACTGAAACCGAGCTATCTGCAAGGAGGGGAAGCCTTTAGAATGTATCATTTAGATGTGATTAATACAGCTTAATTATCTTTTCCTAAGAGTGTGGGTAATAGGACAAATAAAACATGCCATGAGCATCGCTGACAAGAATGGGTTATGGGTTCCAGCATTTTTGGGTTGGTGCTGGTGCCTGCCACAGCCACAAGATCCTGACTTAGCAGCACTCCCAGGGTGAATTTCCTCCTGCTCCTCTTCCCCCTCTGGCAGGAAGCAGTCAGGTGGCAGCTTGTGTTAGCAAAACACCAACTTACAGAGGCCTCTAATAATGGCCTTCAGTCATCTGAGGAATGCTAAGAGGGCCAATTTTGCAGTCTGGGGTATTTAAATCAGTAGCTTTTCATATTGTGGCGGAGGCATAAATAGCCATTGTATCTGCTGAAATTATTTTGATCAACTTACGTATTCACCAAGTGGTGTCACTACCACTGCTCTTACCATCACAGTGCTGGAGTAGCAAAGATTCGAGGAACTTGACAGGATAATTAAGTATGAAAGCAGACTGGATTTAGCAGGACCCCAGTGAGTCAACAACCGTGATTGTTTCATCATCTCATCTTTGTGCTGTTTATATCTTATCAGATTAGATAACAATCTGGTATAGCTACAAGTTGAATTACCATGTTGAACTGCACAGTTAGACCACATGAAAAACATCAATACACATTTAAATAATCCCATTTTCAAACTCAGATAAGAAATGGCCAGCCTCTACAAATCAAAGGCATATCCTCAGGCTAAAATAAAGAGTGGTCTGATTACCTATTCAGTTATATCAAAGTGAAACAATCAAATGCTACTGCTAATATAACGCAACGGTTCTTATAGCAGAACAGCAACACGGCTGCCTCGTACCATCAAATTTCAGACCTAAAGGTCACAGATGGTGATTTTCAAAGGAGAGGAAAAGATTTAGCTGCATAACTCCTGCAGAATGGGATGCTGACTGTGTCTCAGAGCCTCCAACCCTTCCAAGTTCTTCCTCAAAGCTCTCAGCCTTCCGTGTATGAGCTCTGGGGGTCAGCAGGCAGCAACCACTCTCTGTTCTTACCCTTCATTCCTCTCTCTGGACACCGGCTTCCTGTGACCAGACTTGAGACATCTTGCTTCTCCTGCCACAATGCCATAGGCTCCCCAACAAGACTTGTTTTATGGGCTTTCTTCAGAATCTAACCTTCCACTTCTTATGGGAATAGGCAACACACCACACCAAGACACTGTGACTGTTTCCAGAACAAAAAATACTCAGACCTGGATAAAACAAAGTCACTTTGGCCTTGGGGCAGTTCCTTGCTCTTTGCATGGTCACATGTCACAGGGTTTGGCCAGTGCTCAGAAGTGTCCCCAGTCCAGCAGTATGTGGGGACAACCACAGGACCTGCCCTGAGCTCTCCCCTCAGCCCTCGTCCTCCTCCCTCCCTACAGTCATTCTCAGAGCTTCTGTTCGCACATGCCTCAAGTTGCCATGCCTGTATTAAAAGGCTCTCACTAAAATAGTCATGATCTTCTTTCCCTTTTTTTTTTTTTTTTCTCTCTCTCAAAACAAAATAAAATAACATAAAATAAGATAAAATAATTAAAGCACGCAGCTCGATTGCTTTGATCTCACGATCTTTTCTTTCATACCTTCAGCAATGCCATAGCACACGTAGTGCCTTCTGTGTAAGCGGGGCTGGAGGGACCGTGCTATTCCATTGGATTCACACGGCTGTGATGTATCAATGGAAAGGAAATTATTCCTGATTTGTACTGGGTTGAGAAGAGAATTAAGCCTGGAGAATTTAAGTTGGAGGTGAATGTGCGGCCCTTCTAATTACAGCCACAGTTCCTACCGCACCACCAGATCCTGACACCACATGAAAGCGGAGAGAAATTCTGCATTAAGAACCTTATTGTTGAGAATTACTATCAAACCGAATAAAAATTAAGTGGAAATCAATTTTCTTTAAATACTGCGGCCCCTTCCTTCCTTCTCTTTTCCCTGCAGCAGAGCAAATCTGCAGCTTTCCAGAGGAGATGGAGACTGGCTTGGCATGCATTGGTGCAATGCTGAAGTGGCTGTTCTGCAGGCTGAGGGCACTGAATGCAGCTCTGCTGGGCACCCGCCTTGAAAAAGACCTTGCTGGAGACTAATAGGAAAAGAAAGTGTCAGCACAAATGCTTTTGGTCTGCTGATGCTGGAAAAAGATGCGTGAATAAACCATAACCTGATCTGTTAAACTGTTGTGTGTTCATGGCTTATCTACCTTCAGGACATGGTTCATCTGACCAGGAATGGTCAGGGAACAATTTCACATTTTCCCTTAAGGGGCACCGTGTGAGCTCTGAGAATAATTGATTTGTTGAATGGCGGCCAAATTGCAGGGATGTGTGCACGTGTGCTGCACTTTGGGTCAAATAGAACGCAGTGTTCAATCCAAAATGAAACATAGATCCCAAACCTTGCTTTGAAGTAGAGTTTAGGCACTGTGGAAAAGAAAACATCATTTGGAAATTCTGGAATTACATCATGTAGGAAATTTCTAAAAAAACGTGCTATTTCAGTCATCCCACTTTTGTCTGCCAAAACAAATCATGAATTCAATCTATTCCCGGTGAATAGTTTTGATTAACTTTGAACCTTATTTTGGGCAATGGATCTCTCCTTCCAGCTCATTCTCTGGGATTTTCAGTCCCAGCGGTGACTGGAGAAAAACCCCAACCCTGAAGCTGCAATCCAGGGAGGTGGCATTTGGAACCAACCAGCTTTAAAGGACAGGAGAGGCTGAATTCATCTCCTGATGCCATGTATACCCTGCGCAGGGCTGGTCTTCTTCAGCTCTGCTTGGCTGTATGAACACATCTCCAGCCCTTCACTGTCACTTTTATGGCTGGGAGCATCATATCCTACCATTTCCTCTTACAGTTTTCCCAGCCCCCTTATGTGATGTACATGCAGTGGCATCACTCTTCTCCTCGCTCCTTTTCTTCACAAGGTTTCAGCGGTGCTCTCATTTCCAGCGGGAAGTGATGCAGGACAGAGCTGCTCTGAATCCTGCAGGCTGCATTTTTTGGCAACCCTTTTGCACATTGGAGACTTTGGCTGTGCAGCTTGACATTCTGTGGGGCTGTCAGAGCTCATTACGCTCTCTGGGACTCCCGCATACTGTGGTTAGAGAGACAGCTCCAAAACAAGGGGCAGGATACCAAGGAGGTAATTACGGATGGGAAACAGAGATTTTTTTTTTTTTTCTTTTAAAAATGTATTGATATATACATTGATGAGCTAAACTGACAAGCTGGGCTTGAGAAAGGAGTAATTGCATCTTTAATAATATTGAAGCTGACACCTGCCTTGGCCGATAACACGCAGTCCTGACACTACTTAGCTAACAATTAGGACACATGAAAAGAAAGGAGGCAAAAAGAGTACTAAATTGAATCTGCATTTTAAAGAGCATAAAAATAATAAAAAAAAAAAAGAAAGCCTGCTAATTGTCTAACAGTTTGTTAATTCAATCAGGCATGCAATTTAAAAATAGCTTTGCTTTTCCACTGAAAGAGGAATTAATTACAATTTCCTCCTGAATCCCATATAGAAGAAAAAAATATTTAGGACAGCCACAGTGCTCTTAGAAAGGCTGTTTATTAATAAAAGCAGAAAACCCCAATGCTAATTGGCATCATAAGCACAATTAGAAGAGAAGTTGTCCTCCATTTGAAAGAGAACAGAGAGCTACATAGCTGAAGGATATTATTGCAAAATGATAAACTATTCAAAGGTACCAGTAAAAAAGAAGGTCTTTTCTTTAATGGTAAAATGCCATGTTATCTTCTTTAAATGACATAACTTTGCAAAAGATGCCACAATATTTCAACCTTTTAAAATGCCAGTATTAAAACATACATATCACAAATAGCTTCTTCATAAGAATCCTTTTCCCTTCTTTTTTTTTTCCTCTTTTCTTTCTTTTCCCCCCCCGAAAGGCTTATGTGCTTATGTAGGACTTGCAACTTCAAAGGAAAAATGCAAGGAAACAGGAAAGACAGTTCAAGGTGAACTTGAGCCTTGCAAAACACAAATAGATTTAGAGGTAAATTTGGCTTTGCAGGGTTCCTCTCCCTCTGTGTATGTTGGGCGCTGTTTAAACGAAGGCCACAGTGAAGGGCTGAACTCCGCACCCAAAGGACCCTCTGCCAGCTCCTTCCAGTGGGAGCGCATAGGGAGCTGTGGTGAGGCCACAGAAATGCTGGAAGTGTGGGCTTGTTGAATACATGGGAGGGCACCTCAGTTATCACCTCCATGCTGCTTACCCCCATTGATCTTATTTGTTCTTTTTTTACCTTTGCAGTCACATTTAGGTGTCTTCAGGGGAATAAAACTGTGGCTCAGTGTGACAAAAGAAAATGATTTATTTCTTGGTTTGCAGCCTGAACAGAGTGAAACGCTATGTGGACATCTATTTCTAGCACCAACCGTGGCAAAAGCAAAGAGAAGCAAGAAAAGAGACAGGCAGAGCCCCTCGTGTGAGCACGCAATGCTTGCTGGATAGTGGAGAGACCTTGCAAGTAACAGATGTGCAGAAAGTAACGAAGGATGAAGGGTTTGTTGGGCTGAGGGTTGGCCTTGATGATCTTAGTGGTCTTTTCTATCCATAATGACTGTATGACTCTATGACAGGTACAGTGGAGTTGGGGACTCACCCAGCTTCAGTTTCTAACGGCGCTGGAGCTGCCAGCCTTGCTTCTGTGCTGGGTGGGATGGAGAAGCTCTCAGTCCAGTACATCCTCTGTATCCAGCTTTCACTTCAAGAAAGCAACACAGGGACAAAGCTCAGAACCTCAAAGAAGGACTTACGGCACACCTGCATCTGGGTTATTTTGCAAATAATCCATCAGCATATGCATGGAAATATATATGTGTACAATATATGCTACGTATACACTATGCTACATATACACTATACATAGTATATAGTATATAGTATATAGTATATAGTATATAGTATATAGTATATAGTATATAGTATATAGTATATAGTATACAACATAGAATGTATAGTATACCATATACTAAAGTCTATATACTACATATATATATGCTGGTATATGTATATTTACTAGTATACATGCCATATATGCTATAGTATATATATACTATATACAATACTATAAGCACATGCTCATACATGCATGTATATATGTACGTATGCAAATACAGCACCCTCATTTTGCAGTACACACGAATAGACATGCCAGTGTTACACTGCATATCTGAGAACACAAATTACTTGGCAAGATCCGTGGGGTTTTTTGCAGTACTCCTTTGCATCTCTATAAAATAATCAATGACATTGAATGTATGCACCAGTAACATATGCATTTATCTATACATATATAATGTGTTATACCTATACATATAATGGATTATTTACAAAGTATTGCTCAAAATACAGTGACAGTTGATCATATTGAGGGTGCAGGATTTGGGTAAAATGACACTGTTGAGCCCCAAGGGTCTTTTTTAATAAATATATTTTTGGCTTCTGCCTCCTGGAAATCTGCACCAGGCTTTGAAACTCCTGCAAAATTGATTTGCTTTTTTATTGCTGCTTAGCTCATACTACAGGCTGGACATATTTTCTTCTTTTAATTGAATCTGCCTGTTACACTGCACAAGTGCCAGGACATCAATTTAATATCTAGATTTTTGCAAGCTTTCGAATGCAAATGCAAAACTTATTTAATATGGTTGGATGTTTCTATTTTGCTCCCAAGAGTTGTGATTTGTATATTAGCTTTACAGTAGCTGTCCAAGTTGTGTGATATTCCTTGGGAGAAGAAGACATCTTCAAACCAAGGTGTGGCTGTGGGAGAGGGAAGTGGATGGCTGTGCAATAGCAGGAGTGCCATGGGGCAGGGCTGAGGATGGGAAACTGAGCCCACAGGAGCATGTCCCAATGAGCACACACAGTGGGACGAGGGGTCTGTGTGTGCTCCCAGTCATCTCTGGGAATGGTGCCACCAGCAGTGCGTTAAGCCTCCTGATCAGCTTACAGGAGAAGGAAGGAATGAGTGGTACAAGGTGAGCAGCACTTAAGTTGCTGTCTACCTTAATTTCCCTTGGTGTAACTGATGGAGCTACTTTCCTGAAAACCCCCTGTGTAGCAGGGCACACTGCAAGGGTGCAAGGTAAGATTTACAGTTCTTGTGGTCTGATTGAATCTAGGACATTATTAGGGCAAACAAGATTGGCAAGCACAAGGGGATTCAGACCAGTATGAACTCCTTGGGTGCTCAGAGCTGCTGTAAACATGGGCTCCTACTCCTCATTCTGGAGTGCTGTCCACCTCTCTTGGATCTAACTCTTTATTTTACTGATGGAGTTCTCATTTGAAAGTTCTGTCCCTCTCCAGTTGAACAGGAGCAGGACAGGTGCTCCCCAAAGCCATTCCTCCTTGCATTGCCCACTGCAGACGTTGCTGGCTGTGCCCACTCAGCCTCTGGCAGACAGGAGTAGGACAGGCTGCCCGCTGGTAGGAAGTTTTGCTTAAAATATTTTGGTTGCCTTTGTGCAAACCTGTTAAATAAATGTATTATGCTGGGGCAAAAACGAACATGCATCAATTCAGCTGTGTAATTAAGGGCGTTCAGTTGTACACCACTGCAGTCAATCTGCATTAAGGAGTTTATACTTATGTATTGCTTTGATGCAAACCCTCTTTCCCTCTGGAGCAGATAAAATCTCAGCTTTGGCCAACTGCTTCTAAACCTGGAACAATGCAGGGCCTCCTCCATCCCAGAGAGAGAAAAAAGTCACGCATTAAATGAATTTCAGGAATAAAACCACATGCCAGCACCACTCTAGAAGGGTGGTACCATGTGCCAGCACCATTCCTGGGCAAGGAGGGGGCAGCCCTGGAGCAAGCACTATTCATTATTATTGATGAATACTCTCAGGAGAAACAGAGGATGTTGCTTAATGGCTTGATCTAATATGCCATCAGAGGAGAGGGAAAAAATAGAATGAAAGATATCCTCAAACGCAAAGCGGAGGAATCTTCTGAGCTGAGCTGGTCCTTTAATTACCCACGCTGCGAGGGAGGAACACACAAAGAAGGAGATGGCTTCAGTGAAAGTCCTTTGAGATGAAGTCTTTTTACTGAGGCACTCTACTTGTTACAGCTATAATAATGTCACCTGGAGGTTAGCTTTTTTATTAGGACTTGGAGTCACAGAAACATTTAACACACACTTGTGCATCTAATTTGCCATGCAATTGGCATAACGATGAGAGCCAGCTGGGGAGGGGCAGGAGGAAACCCATATATTTGTGCAATGAATTGTTCAGCTTGTAGAGGCAGGCAGACGAAAGATGAGAATAAGAAAAGGTCAGTAGAAGATCTGGTGCTAGTATGGAACAGATATTGCACAGACAGACCTCTTGGATGATCAGAGAAGCTGTGCAGAAAGCAACATCCACAGACTATCTTTTTTTCTGTATGAGCAAAGAGCAAAGCTCTGCTGTAGTATAAGTTGTACCCGTGCTTTGGGACATGGCTCCTACATGTATTTTGTGCTCTCTTCCTGCATCACCTGAGAGCAAGACGTGATGAGTGAAGAAAGAAGAGGGTTTGGAGAAGGATCACCCAGTCCCTGGAAGCAGCCACTTTCTTTTGGCAACCAAAGCATCGCTCCCAGACATGGTTGTGTTGATGCTTTGCAAAGGTGAAGAAGTTTTTTTTGATCCATGGACAACAAGCAGAGCAAATCCAGCTGATACAGCACCAGCAGGCCTGGTGGGCTGGATTCAGAGGTACGCAGTGCTGCCCACTCATCTGCTACACTCATCTGCTACACTCCTACACCATTCAGACTGTGCATCCAACTCCAAGAGATACCCTGAACTGCCCTCAGCCCCTGAGCCACCTCTCTCTGAAGCACCTCTGTAGGAATCCTCAATGCCTCTCTGCCAGCTGTGCTATCACAAGCTCTGGGCATCAGCAATTCCCCATCACAGCCTCTCGTTTCTCTTCACACTACATTCTGAGTGGGAAACCCAAGAGCACCCCAGAGGCATGCAGCATGCACCGGGGATGCTCTGCCACCTGTATGCAGTGCTTCCCAGCCCTGCATAGCCATGAAAGCCCTCCCCAGCTGTCTGTGAGCCCAGGAGCCCAGCAGCCAGCTGGCAGGCGAGCACAGCAGCCAGCAGAGTGGGCAGAGGAACCATTAGGAAAATCTCCCTGGCACGAAGCCTGGCAGTGCATGGTGCCAGCACACAGGGCGGCTGCAGGATGCTTGTCCTAGTGTGTGGGTGACGGCCAGGTACCCAACCATGTCCTACACTTGGCTGCAAGATCCATTCATCCCCATAGAGGCTTGGGGCTGAGTATGAAGATGCAGCAGTGTGTTTTCTTCAGTAAGGAATGAGTGCATGAGGATACCTGAGCTGAGGGCTCCAGCAGCTGCAGGGTCGAGGGATGGGGATGAGCAAGGAGCACTGTCCCCACACTGAGAGATTTAGGGAGGCTGTATTGGATGCTAAAGTTCAGTGGGCAAGCAGCCCATGGCATCCTGATGCCCAGCACTGCACCACGCTCTGCACAGCCAGGGGCCCTCTCCTCTCAGCTTCCTGCCGCCAGTTTGGTTCAATGCAGTGCATTCCCAAAGAAGCAGATTTTCATTTCAATAAACTCAGTAAGAAATAGATCAGTGCTAAGGAGGGGAGCAGCCACAGGAAGTGAGTTTAACTGCTCGTCTGCAGAATATTAATAGGAGCGAATGTTATTAGAATAATTTTTCACCGTTTATTAGAATAATTTTTCATCATGAATAATAAATTAATAGAATAATTTAGCATCACTAGCCCCCTGTCTGAAAGGGCCTTTTATTTAAAAGTAGCTAGAAGAGTGGTGGCTGGGGAGGTGGGCTGGGGGCAGTGCTAGGTACCAGGGCTCAGTGCTCACCTTCATCCCCCTTTTGTGGGCATCCTCCTCCTCACCCAGCACATTGCTGCCCATGGGATGGGGACAGGAGCCCAGGATCCCAGTGGTCAGACCTATCCCTCTGTCCTTCCAGCCTGGGAAGTGACCACTGCACTCCTGGGGCTTTAACTCCTTCCTTCCCCACCTCACCAGATGACAAAGATGCCCATCACGGTAGTTCTGTGCAAGCCAAGGGATCTCCCTCTCTCTTGTGTTTTATTTGCATCTGTGTGGAAGATAATCATTCCTCAGAAGGCTATTCACACCACAAAAGCACAATGACATTATTCTCTCCCTCTCCCTCTTTCTACTGTTTTACTCTACAACTGACAATTAATGTTAGAAAGAACATGAAATGGAGGAGAAATTACAGCAATTTATCAACTGAAATTATAGGTGTAGACACATGTCAGCAGTAGAAACAGTTTCTATCAAAATTAAAGTATTTAGAGATTTTCCTCAAATTTCAAATTATGCAAATCCCATTTTTGCGATACGCTGCACTGTCGCTTTAATTGCAGGATTACCAGCGAGCTGCAAACCGTGCTCACAACCAGGACCCAGCTCTTCAGAGAGCATCTCCCTTCTGCAGCACATCTTATTAATTCCACAAAGTTCCCATCTCTTTAACAAATTAAATATGTTTTGCAGAACAGACAGCGGTTTGCTTGGTTTCAATCTGTCACGGAGGACCCTGCTGTTTGCAGAGGTGACTCGACAGCTGGATGAGCAGACAGGTTTGAGTCCAAACATAGATTCAAATGCATATTTATACATAAAACATATTTACACAACAACACCGCACCAGCAGCTTGCGCTGCCGAAGTTCCTGCAAGTCCCTTTACAGTGAGGATGTCAGCCAAAGGCAGAGGAGGGGTCTGGATCTCAGCTTCTTCCTCCAGGTCCTTCTGAACATTAAAGCTGCCCTGTGACCCCAAAAGCACAGGCACTTCCATGGGGTTGGAACAAGGAAAGCTCCTGGGATGGCAGCTCTGCAGTGCAAGGCATTGCTGGAGGAGGAAAGAAAACATCAACTTGCTCCATGGAAGAAGAGCAGTGCTGTGCATGCTGCACTGGCTACGTCACAGGACAGCTATGGGCTGTGCTCTTAAACACAGTGTGCACCTACGTGGGCTGGATTCTGCATGCTTGGCTTGTTCACGATGGACGTTGGAGATGAGCTCACATCATTAACTCTCTCTGTAGTGTTTTCCCTGTGATGAACCAAACTGAGACAAAAACCGAATGAAGGCTGCACAAGGCACATCAGGAGTGTTGTTCCAACCCAGTTTCTTCTATCCATTTCACAGCACATTGGTGTGGCTCCGGTGACAGCCCCACGTCCTGCACTTTAGCTGCATGTCACACCTGTGCTCCTAGCCTGACCCGGGTATGCATTTTGTACAGCTCCCATGGGACATTCACTCTGAAGGACATCCATCCCCCTTCCCTGGCTGTCTCCCAAACCACGCTCTGTGTGGCACCCAAGGCGTGACAACATCCATGCTCCAACCCCATGCTCCCCCTCCCAGTTGGGTTCCTTAGACTATTTTTCACTGTGGCCACATCACGACACAACCAGATGCCTGGGATCTGTCTGCATATGCCAGGCAGCGTACGGCTCCTGACAGCCTCTGCATCCAGCTCCAATAACCATGATCTGCTCCATCTGCTGACACCCCGGCAGAATGGCAGCGGGGAGCTGCGCTGCCAGAGGCACTCGTGCAGCAGCTGAATGGCTGAGCAGCTGGTGCATCATGGAAGGGCGCGCTGCAAGGAGAGCAGGCTGCTGGGCCAGCTTCCCTTTGTACACCCTGGGGAGAGGACAAGATAAAGGGACAGTTTTGGCCAACTATTTACAGGGGAGCTATAAGAAAGACTCTTCAGCAGCAGACTCTTCAGCAGGGTGTGTTGAGATAGGACAAGGGCAAATTGTTTCAAAATCAAAGAGAGGAGATTTAGACTGGTTACAATAAAACATTTTTTACCATGAGGGCAGTGAAGCACTGGCACAGGTTGCCCAGAGAGGTGGTGGTGCCCCATCACTGGAAACACCCAAGGTCAGGCTGGAGGGGATCTGAGCACTGATGGAGCTGTGGGTGTCCCTGATCATCACAGGGGGTGTGGGCTGGATGGACTTCAAAGGTCTCTTCCAACTCAAACTATTCTATGATCCCATGGTTCTGTAATTTTGTGAAGTGCCCACGTCCCCTGCACCCCAAAGATCACAGGGTGAAGAGGAACTGGCGAAGTGGTTCTGGGGAAAAAAAAAACAGTTTGATTGGGAAATAAGTTGTCTACAGGCCCCATGCATGGAGATGTAGAATGTAAGATGTTTAGAGGTTGTACAGAATGAAGTGATGGGTGAAGTTTGGCATGAAGCTCCTGAATGGGCTGCGAGTGATGGCTGGGTCTGAAAGAGAGAAAGAGAGGGGATGGGCATGGGACTGGGGAAGGGAAGGAAAAAGGGAAGGGAAGGGAAGGAAAAAGGGAAGGGAAGGGAAGGGAAGGGAAGGGAAGGGAAGGGAAGGGAAGGGAAGGGAAGGGAAGGGAAGGGAAGGGAAGGGAAGGGAAGGGAAGGGAAGGGAAGGGAAGGGAAGGGAAGGGAAGGGAAGGGAAGGGAAGGGAAGGGAAGGGAAGGGAAGGGAAGGGAAGGGAAGGGAAGGGAAGGGAAGGGAAGGGAAGGGAAGGGAAGGGGAGGGGAGGGGAGGGAAGGGAAGGGGAGGGAAGGGAAGGGAAGGGAAGGGAAGGGAAGGGAAGGGAAGGGAAGGGAAGGGAAGGAAAGGAAAGGAAAGGAAAGGAAAGGAAAGGAAAGGAAAGGAAAGGAAAGGAAAGGAAAGGAAAGGAAAGGAAAGGAAAGGAAAGGAAAGGAAAGGAAAGGAAAGGAAAGGAAAGGAAAGGAAAGGAAAGGAAAGGAAAGGAAAGGAAAGGAAAGGAAAGGAAAGGAGAAATAAAAGAACAATCAATGAGAAAAGGAAGAAAACCAGAATTGATTCATGCTTTTTTTTTTTTTCCTTTTTCTTTTTTTTTTTTTCCAAAATAATTCAGTGATTCTCATTCAGCTGGTGCTTTTCTTAAAGACCAAAGAGCCTATATGATAAGCATATTTTACAAATTAGGTAGCGATTTATCCCGCTTTTGTTTTAATGATTGAAATGAATGATGTCGTGCCGCTTGCTGCTGCTGCTGCATTCAGCGCCTGCTGTTCTTGGGAGCTGAAGACACCGAGAAATTTGCATACTTAATGCCGGGAACTGGCACAGACTAAATAGCTTCTTTTCTTTCCTCTGTGTTTGTAGATTTACTGTAGTGCTGGGTTTAATCAAAGGCTTTTTAAAGCCGTCCGTGTGCCGTTTCACAATGCTGAACTTGCATGTGACAAAGGCAGCTATTTATTACTTATCAGCTTTATGGCAAGTACCACAGGCTACTCTAATTAAAGGTATAGGGGCTGCATACCCCTGCAGAAAAAGGCACTGGCCGGTTAACATTTCTAATCCCTAATCAAGGCATGGCATGGATTAATTTTTTTTTTTTTGTTTCATTTCAGTGAATACTAAATACTCAGTGATAAGGTTAGTGTTAGGAAGAGAGCTAAGCCCAGAAGGTGCATTTGAATGGGATTTGAGGTTTCAGGTACAGAAGAGGAGCTCCCTGTGGGGATCTGGTGGGCCTCATTCCTTGAGGTGCTCCACATCCCCACCTTCCCTGATGATGAAATCCCTGGGACATCATCATCTTCTGGAAATGACTCCAGAACAGGATGGATAATTACGGACAAGATGTTCCATGGAGATGAATCCAAATCAACCAGCATTTTTAGGGAGGTTCCTCTTTATTTCTTCTGTACGCATGAAAGAATGGAAAAGAGAGAGGTACCACAGCTCTTGGTTTATTGCTTGATTTGGGATCCAGAACACCATCAAACAGAAGATCTGGAGAGAAAACTTGTTAATGAGGAGCTTGGGCTTTGTGAGAGGGAGACCCTGCTCAGGGGCTGGGTTATGGCATCGGACACTCTGACATCAACCATGGTGATCCAACTGGCCCCAGTCATAGAAACCTTCTTACATTAGCTAGGCTCTGACTTGAAATCTAGTATTTTGGTACAATCTTGCATCTTCAAAAACTGGCCAAAAATTCTTTTATTTTTGTTCCACCGCTGACAAAACCAAATACTGAAATTTGGAGGATGCTCACTGAACGGAAATGTGGCATTATGGGCAGCTCCATATTCAAATCAGTGCCCACAAAACCCCTCAAGAACAGCAGCTCTGGCTGAAGGGAAAGCAGGATTGCCCTTAATTTACTATCAGCAAATTTAGGGCTCCCTTTGAAGTCAGCAATAAATTTCCATTGGCAAATTATTATTATTTCGAACAGCAAGAAAACACATTTCCCTCTCTAAATATTTTCCAGCTTAAATAAACAAAACACAGCGCAGGGGAGAGCAAACAGAATTAATCTCTCATCTGGGCTGGTCCTTCAAGAGGGAAACTTCTTTAAAAAAAATAAATAAATCTCCCCCTCCCCCTAACATCTGCTGGGGCGAACTGGCAGCTCTAACAATGCCGCCGGGGCTGCAGCCCTCCAACAATGGGAGAGGGATGCGAGCAGCCCTCGCCATAGCATCGCTTCCAGGCCTCCTGCACGTGTCATTGGTTCGCAGGAATAAAGATCAAGTTGGACCAATAACACTATAATTTGGGAACAAATCTATTGATTACAAGAGAGTCCCCGCTGGAATGAATGGGACTGCGTGCAAAGTGCGGTTATTATTCCGTGTGCATAGGGATGAAAGAGTACAGTCCTCTGCGGGTCTGAATTGAACAGCATGATATTATCATCTTGCACATGCGATGGGATTGGAGTGCAGCAGTGCTAGGGGATATGGGGCAGCAGTGCCAGCCCGAGGGCCCCACATGCACAGCAGCCCCTCCGCACTGCTTCCTGCCAGTTCCCACAGATCCCTCTATCAACCTTCATAATTGGACCTTGCAGGTCACGTGCTTGTGAAATCACTAAGAGGGAGTTTAGCTGCTTTCTAACGAGACTGTTGAATAAAAAGAAATGCAAACTGGCTGAGAAATATTGGGGAGAAAGGTTAGGTTGCGGGTATTGATGATCTTGAAGGACTTTTACAACCTGAGCAATTCTGTGATTCTATGATTCTAAAATAACTGGATTTGCCAACCCCCGACATCTATTAATAGTGTCTTAGAGAACAATAATGGGATTAATTTTTAAATCCTAGCTTATTTTTCACCATTGCTGGGTTTTAGTTAAGTTCAGCATTTTACTCAACTCTCGAAGAGACAGCAGATCACTCTGTTTTTCTTCCTGATTATTTCTTCAGTGATATTAAAATTAAACGAGGAGATGACCACATAAGACTTCGAAGTACTTAATTCATCTTTCTTAAAGCAGCAGAATCGCTCTTGCATCACAGCGACCATCTCACAAGGAAGCCAACCAGCTTTAAAGCACAGACACCAAGGTTGTGTAATTTCAGAACCAGCAGCAACACATCCAGAATCATAGAACCACAGAACGGCTTGGGTTGGAAGGGACCTCAAAGACCTCCAAGTTCCAATCCTCCTTCCATGGGCAGGATTGCCAACCACTCAATCAGCACCAGATGAGGCTGCCCATCGCCTCATCTAACCTGGCCTTGAGCACCTCCAGGGATGGGGCATCCACAGCCTCTCTGGGCAGCTGTGCCAGCACCTCACCACCCGCTCAGCAAAAAATCTCTCTGTGACATCTAAGGGGGAAACCCTGCGACCTGCTGGTCTCTGACGGATAACATCAGCCACCTTCACCTCTTGTTTTACCACCATCCTTCATTATTAGCCCCAAATAATATTTATTTCTACCACATCTCCTTGTAACATCAGCATCACCACTGCCTTCACACTGATACTTCACTTTCTCAAAGCATCTTTTTACCCTCACACATGTGGAGTATCACAGTTATCCCCTTGGTTTAGTCTTTTATTTTTCAAAGTTAGTTTAATTTTTCTTAGCACAGAGAGCCTTTCTACCAGTCCAAGGAGAGTAGGGCCCATCCTGAGCTACCTGCAGAGAGCAGATTGTCCAAAGGTGGGGGTTCAATACTTCCTGAAAATCATTTCTCTTCGATGAGCCCAACCTCAGACTCCCAAGGCAGACACTCGAGCTGCCAAACAATTCTTAGAACTTTTCCCCTATAGTTGCATCATGAAGTCGCATTTTCTTTTCTAAATGATTTTCTCTGCATTGCAATTCTGTTCAGCTTGACAGAGGTTGGGCTGAAGGATTTACTCTAAACCGAGTCTGTTTAAAATGGCCGCAATGTTCATTTCAAACTAGGAAATATAACACAAAAAGTTATTTTTTCCCCACCATGGAGGTAACAGCCCAGTATAGACCCTATGTGGAAATCACTTGCAACAGCAAATGCTGATCAAACCAACAAGAAGAAAAATATTAGCAAGCCCACAAAGTGGGTTTTGCATTCCGTCCACTGTGCTCCAAAGCAGAGAGCTGTGCTAATGGCCTTCCTGGGCCTCATCGGGTGCGTGCAGCTGTTCCTGCAGCCAGCACTTGTGCTAGCCTGGAGGGAAAAGAGACGCTCATTTTGGGTTTGTGGTGGCTGCTGCAGCTCCATCAGCATGATTTATGTCCTGATCTGCATATGCTCACCCGCTAACACTGTGAATTGTGCTTTTCCATGGTGCCGTGTCGTTAGCAGCACCATGTGTTTGCCTTGTGTGGATCCCGGATGCTCAGAGCTTCGCCGCTCCCATTGGCACGTGGTGGTGATGCTGATAAAGCTCCATATGCAAAATATGCCAGAGATGATGCTATGGCACATCACTGCAGCCAGAGCTGGGGGTATCAGGGCCTGTAGTAGCAGGCTTCAGAGCGCTTCATTTATGACAGACGTTATGGTGATTCCTAAAGTGAAATCAGCAAATATCCCATGAGCACAGAATTGCTTTACTTACAGACCAATTTCTCAATACCAGAAAATGGGATGGTATTTTCCCTATCACTGCCATGCAAATCTCTGAATGCTTCTGCAGTGCTGCGGTATCTCACAGACAGAAGGAACACAGCTAAACCCTATGCGATGGCAGAGGTGCTGAGCAGTGCTGGGACAGCAGGAGGATATGCACAGAGGCAGAGCCCTCCCTGCAGAAGACACCAGGCACAGCCAGGCGCATTCTGGAGGTGTGGCAGGCAGGGAAGGAACTTGCCTCTGTAATCGATTTTATTCCATTTTATTACTCTCAGCTCTTCCAGAGTATTACAAACTCTCCAGGGACCTTTTAAGACATCTGCTGATGCTTCACTTACAAATCTAATCTCTCCTTGCTGGATGTTTGGCCGCTGCCCCATCCTCCCGCTGTGTACAGTGCAAGGGGGAATTTTCCTACTCCAAGCTCAGTTTTTAAGGGTCATTTTTAATTGTATGTATTTCTTTTCCCTCACCCGTTATCCCTCTACGCCAATTGCAACAGGCAAATCCAGCACTCTGTACTCTCTCTGGATCAGCAAAAGGTGCTCTCACTGGGGCTCACATTTGAGCCAGGGGAAGGTTGCTGAGATGATAGAAGATATTTTCAACCAACATTTTTCCTGAATTGAAATTAAAGGCTGGGAAGATTTATGACAGTGGCATATTCATGCTGCTATATTTAAGGTGATGTCAGTGTTCTCAGCATAATCCTTCTTATGCACCGAGGATTAAAACTCAGCCATAATAAAGTGCTCTGAGCTGAAACTTGTCCTCAAATGTTTCCTACTTGAAGTATTAATTTTATTTCACTAAATTAAAAATAAAATTAATTCAAGAGTTTTGCAGCTTTGAGGACATGAGTAAGGAGGAGATCTGTCCGCACATTTGCCCAACTGATTGCTAGCAAAGTCAAGAGACCAGCATGGAGATGCTGCTGTCATCACTGCTATACTGTAGCTACCAAAAATATGTGTTGTTTCCTGAGTCCTCCTTGGATACTAGGCCAGCATTTTTATTCCTTAACTTCAACTTTAAGATACAAAGCAGGTGTGCCTAGGTCAGGAGGTGCACGTACGGCAGGTGAGAAACCAAAGGGGATGCGGGGTGCCATCCTGAACTGCAAGACATAGGCAGTTTTCCATTTCAGAGTGAGCAAACATGGGCACGGGGGATCCCAGGGTGGGCTGAGCCCTACAGACCTCAACAGCCAGGATCCTGCTCTCCCCCAAGGCATGGGAGAACCCAACAAAAGCTGGTACATAGGGTTCGTATATATTTATGTGTGTGTGTGCGTGTGTGTATACACATATACATGTGCAATTTATAGCGTAATGTTAATTTTGGGCTTTTTATCAGCTTTGCAGAGGAGCTGTTAAACACATTTCTCCATCTGCCTGTTGCTGGTGGCTATTCACAGCTCCAGCATTGGGATCTCAAGAAAGGGCAGCCGACAGGCGTGCTTTTCCAGCAAGCATTTCCTCTTCCAATTAATACCCCCGTAGATTAATTAGCGCCGATAACAACTGCTCGTGGCAGGCCATGGGAAGTGCCGAGCACTTAACAAGTGCTGAGACTGCCAGTGCAAAATCCCTCTCCAGTGCAGAAATGCAGAAGAAGAGAAACCAAAGGGATGATGGAAGTGCAGCGAGCACATCTGGCATCTCCTGCATCAGCCAGAGGAGGAGGAGGAGGAGGAGAAAGGTCCATGAAGGTGGGCAGGTGGCCCTGGAGCAATAGAGCACAGCCTAGAGGCTGTTCTTGCTGAGGTTGTAGAGCTGGACTCTGGAATGTGGGGGGACCGTGAAGCAAAAGGACAGCATATATGAAATCTTGGTGTAGTGCATAGACTGGAAATGTCGAATTACATTTACCTGAATGATCTCAGCTTGATTCCTTCGGACATACACATGATTATTTGATCTTTCAGTTACGCCATATTTTCCCCCCCAAATTTCCATCTGCATTGAAGAGGACGGAATATTTTATTTTCAGAAAACCACTCAAAATCTGCTCTGGGGGCAATGACTAATTTCCTCTCAGCCTTGTCTATGGCATTCATCAGCTGAGTATTAATTTAGGAGAAGGGTGACATTATTGCCATTTTAGAGATGAAAGTGCTGAGTCACAAGAAGAAAGTTCACCAAAAAAGCACTAATTTGCTGCATTTGGTTTCTGATGATGCAAAATTGGGCATTTTGCATTCCAGAGTGCTCCCTGTTATTCTGCCTGGGCCTGGGCGAGCTCTGCTGGTAGCCTGCTGCCCTAGAATGAGCAGTTTGTGTCAGAAACGTTAGGACCTCATACAGAAACTCTGCGCTAAAGGCAGAAACGGGAACCAGGGGCTCCAGGTCTTCAGAAACAACTGTCTGAAATACAGGGCTGTTGCCATGCCTACTTTTATGGGGATTTTATAGTTTGACCTGAAAGTTCATGGGGGTAAATTCTGTAAAACAAAACAAAACAAAACAAAAACCCTCAATTAATACAGATTGGAGATGTCTGAGGAGACAGAAAACAAGCAAGCCGTTTTTTTTCCCTCATGCTAAAAATTAATAGCAATCTGCTCTGCTACAGTCCTGACTATTACAGGGGGTGAGGAAGAATTTTATGTCGGGAATATGCCTTTTACCTTTTGAAGTTCCTGTGAAAATCTGTTCAGATTTGGCCGTGCTGCACACATGAGAGGAATTACTATTTGCACATGCTCAGTAGAGGCTTTCTTTTTGATTTTTAGCAGCTCAGATCTGCAGAGAATCACCTGAGCAGCTCGGAGCTGTGCCATGAGCAGTGCGCTCCAGCCCAGATGTCAGAGTGAGATGTAGAATGGGGCAGACTCTGAGAAAGAGGAAGAATTCAGCCCTGAGGATGAACGTGTGAATGGCACAGAACAGACCTCATTATACTTTCAAAACCCACAGATACAATCTGTATATACTGAACCATACTCTTTACAATGGTCTTTACAAGTCAAACAAAATTAATGGGAGGTGGAGCTGCCAGCTTGCCTGTAATACATTATAAGAGATGCTGCTCTCTGAACGTGTCCCTTACTTGTGAGTGCTTTTGGGGCTGTCACTGCTCTGATTTTCCACCTGCGAAGCAGGAACTGAAGGAATGAGAAGAGCAAACAGGACATTTCCTCCTCATGATGCCGTCTTAAATGTACCAGCACGTGGTCTGATCAGCAAAAGGGCAATTTTGCCTGGTTACAGGCACGGGGAGATTTACACCTTCACCTGGTACCCTCTTGATAGCACTAAAGCTGCCCCCAGCCAGCACTCCTCTGCCTGCCCTCAGCTGCAGACGTGGATTTGTGGACACTTCTGGCTTCCTCCATGGGCCTGAGTGGCTCAAGCAGTTCTGCAGAAGATGTAACACTTTCCTCAAAGGCTCTTTCCTGAGCATCTCCTCTGAGCTTGCCATAACATGGTACCCCACCACCATCCTCCCCAGGCTGCTATGTGGGATAGATAACGTGCACAGCGAACACTGTTACGTGCAAAGCCATAGAGATTGGAGATGCTGACAGGTGGGGAAATCGCACTGCTGTGCAGGAAAGGAAGGCAGGATAGGAGCAGGAATATCAGAATGAGTCTTGCCGTTTACATATAACAAGCTACAGCTGTATTTGGATATGCTGCTGCATTCACAACCTTCCCAATTGCCAGGCTTTCAAATACACACATTACCACCAGAAGTGCTCTTGCTTAAGTGCTCCCATCTCCAGGATTTCCCTTGAAGTATCTGACTGAAGTAATGTAAAGTGCATTTCAATTGGCAGTGAATGCAGGTTAAATGGTAACGGCACAACAGATCCAGTGTTTGTTCCCTGGGCTTTTTCTTTTACCAGTCTCTCTTTTTAAGAGAGTCAGTTACTTACTGTAACACTGCATTCAGGCACCTTCAGCCTATTAAGCCTCTTTCCTGACCCTCTATACAACTGCTTGAGGATGCTGTGAGCTGTATCAGTGCTGCTTTAGCACACAAAAAAGTGAGTAAATGCACCGCTGAGTGCTCAGGCTGAGCAGCAAGCGGTGGGTAAACTCCCTTTAGAACTCTGTGTGCTTGCCTTTATCCACAGCTACACCACCGAGCTGACCAGAGACTGAGCTGATCGCTGTGAATTGCTTCGGGTTTGTTCCCTCCCATACCTGTCAATGGAACACCGGCTATTTAACCTTTCAACAGAGCACTTTTCCAATCAATTGGACTGGCCTCAGATAGCACATCATGCTAGCAGAATAGCCAAGAATTCTGCAAACGATGGTACATCCCCACCTGTCCATGCCAGCCACTCTCAGCCTTGGATTGCTGAGCCAGGGCTGCAGCATTGCTCTCTGAATAGTAACCAAAAACAAATGCAGGGTAGGGAACCACCCAGGGTGGGGGAACCATCCTGCCCTGGGTGGGATCTACTGGTCACAGAATGATGCACTGCAAAAGCTGGGACTGAAGAATGAGTATTACCTGGGCTGATATTGTCTGGAAGAAAGGACAGATCTGGGTTATGGATGTGTTGACACGTGTCTGTAAGAGGATGTGGATGAGCTGAAGATGAATACGGGTTCGGGTTCATTCGTGTCTGTATGTGTGCCTGTCTGTGTTCTCCCACAGCCCTCATCACCACAGCACTTACACATATAGAACTCAATGACAACACAGAGAGCTCTAGGACCAGTGTCCACATACCACCATGGCACCCACACCTCAATCACTGGTGTGCTAGATAGGTGGACATCAATTCCTAGAGTAAATCATCATGAAATGGAGGAAATAAGTGACAATCATGGACGCTGATTGGATCTAATGGAGTCTCATGCCAATTTGCTCATATTCTCCCTCTCCCCAACACTTTTCTTTGCATGACCAAAACAAACACAAACATAAACCTTCGTTCCACCAGAGCACCGCTACCAGGTGCACGGTTTGCTGATCACGTCTGGATTTACCTCACCTCCTCCCTGCTCAACTCAGGCTGGGGAGCACAGCAGCTTTTCTTCAGTTCCAGAGGGGATGCAGTAACCTGAAAACTGTGAGAGGACACATTTATTGCTCCCTCCTGACCTGTCCTTTCCCTCTCTTATCTGGAAGCCAGCAGATTTGGGTTCACCCGAGTGGAAGTCGGCTGTCCATTTCCTGATGGCAGGGAAGAGCAGGATCCCATCTGGCTGCTGCAGATGCCACTGTTTTGACTTTATCCAGGTGGTCACCCAGCAAACCCTGTTGTGCCTAATTATTTAAGAGGGTTGTGAAACACTAGGTGATTTTATATACCATATGTGCTAGGAAACATAAGCATGGAGATGCTGTGACTTAATGATGTGGCAACTTCGGCTCCGAATCTTCCATGCTTTATGGCTTAAGTCTGACCTTTCGTTTTGCTGCAATGCACTTTGTAGCATTTGGCATGAAAGAAGAGCAAACTGAATTGGAGATGGGGAGGTTATCGGCAGCGGCTCCAGAGCCATCCTCCCAAGTCTATCAAGATAAAGCACTTGACTCAATTTTAGAATATCCATCCTGGTAGGGAGAGGGTGGGAGGAGAGAGGGAGAGATACGGTCCTGTAAATAGGATTGCAGGAGTTCAGAGATGTCCTTCATGGTGATAGAGAAAATCACAGACCTGTATCTTCAGAATAAAGTAGGAGCACACCAGGTTGCTCTAATTATTAATATATTTATTTTCAACTTGTGTAGTTTGTTGCTTTGACTTGCCAGACAATGGGAAGGTACAAGGAGGGAAGGATAATAAATTGCATTCCCTCCTTCTTGTCATCACAGGAAACCTTGGGGGACTGTTCAGCAAGCTAGAGCTCTTATCTGCCTTTGGGCGATCTCATTATCAAACCTTCATTTTGCTCCCCAGCAGGAGAGATGGCCTGCAATGTATGATAACCTCTACTTATGAAACTCACACTCCAGAAATCTCTGATAATAGAGCGGCTAAAATGGAAAACCAAAGAGCAGGCGGTAGGTTTTCAGCCACCAGTGAGGGCTGCACACACACACATACACACACACACACACACACACACACGCACACACACACAGGTACCAGGACACCCCTATGTTTATTTATACCTCTGTGCATCAGCCCTGCTCTGAGGGCACCTCCCAGAACTCAAACCACAAATCCAACACGACTCACGTTTTCCAGCACACTTTGAATAATATATTCAAGGAAGCCTGTGTGAAATAGGAGACTGTGTCCCACCTATAGAGAGGTCAGTGAAATCAGTGGGAATTATAACCCATCTAACCTGCTCAGGTGTTTTTATAAATCCCATTAAACACTTATTTAAGGACTGTTGAAAACGTGGGCTGTTGGATCATGAGTAGTCCCTGGGGCTACAGAGAAAAGAAGAAAGGGGAAATAAAGAGAATCTGGTTCCTAACACTTGGGTGCTTTGATTGTATTTATTTGCAGTTATTCCTCATGGCTCACCCTCCTGGGAGCAGACTTACCCACAGTGGTTTCACTCTGTGCCCACACCATGCCTCAGTGCCATTTGGGACTGTAGAATCATTGAAGCATAGAATATCCCAAGTTGGAAGGGATCCATATGGATCCTCAAGTCCAACTCCCGGCCCTACAGAGGACCACCCAAAAATCAGACCATATGCCACCTCTCAACGTGTCCTTCAGTCCCCAGCCCCCAGAACAGGTAAAACCCTCACATGGATGGTGCAGCTGCTCACACCCCACATTTTATATCCATTCTGCATAGGTTTTCCTATGTGCCTGCGAAGCACTGGGCTCTGGAATGTGGAAAAGGAACCAGGACATCAGCTCCTAGTGCTGGCTCCTGCTGCAAAGCAATCCGGGCTATAGATGGCCCAACTGAAAGAGGGGAGATTTAGGCTGGACATAAGGAAAAAGACTTTTACAGCAACGATAGTGAGGCTGTGCAGAGCAGCTCCATTCCCTGCATTCCCATCCCAATGCCACACCGGAACTGCTTTATCGCAACCTGAAACACACGGCAATCCCAGTTACGAACTTAATTCTTATCTCCTTTGCTGTATCCCTAGGAGGCTTTCTGGATCAGAAAGAAAATAGTTTGGAGGTCACTGAAACACCTGCAAGCATCAACATTTTCCTCCTCTCTTTTTGTTTCAGTTTTCTTATTGGTAAAAGTGTTTCTAGTGGTCAGTTTTTCTCCCTTGCTAATGTGGGGGAGGCAGAAACTCATGCATTTGCACTTGTAAAATCCCCCCAGGCTTTGCATGCTGCTGAAAATATAATAACACTTTTAATTACATTTTAATATATCATGTGGATTATATTTTTAATACCTTAAAAAAATAATCAGCCTGAAAAATTCCAGCTACTTGAGGAAATAAATGCAGGAGAGAAAAATATTAAGATAGGGGAAGATTTTTCTTTCTGAAGGCTAAATACGTTTTGTTTTTAAATTCTCATTAAACAGAAGTGTATTAAAAAATAATCATTAAAAGCACTGTAGGGAGGCACCTAGTTAGATGCGTAGCCGTGTCTGGGGCAGGTTGGCCTCACTCCTACTGGGCTGAGATGCAAAACCCCACAGCCTTCTGCACTGGAGCTCAGATCTGGGGAAAAGCGCATCGATAAAGCGTAGCCTGCTTCAAAAGAGCATGCAGAGGCCTTGCCTTCCCAAACAGGAGAAGGTTTTGGTGGAATTCAAGGCAACCCCCTTTTAGCAGAGCCATCAGGGCCCTTCAGAAGCATTGTTTGGCAGAGGACCGTGAGCAGAACCCCACAAGCAGCCCTGCAGAGCAGCAGAGCCCCACTCCCAGTGCCATCCCAAAGCTGCTGTTCCACGCAGACATGGGCTGGGGTGCCAGGGGCAGGTGGTTATCGTCATGTTCCTGCAGGAACCTCACCATAAATATGGCTGTCAGTTTTCATTACAGCGTGGAGAACAAAGGGAACAAAGAGAACAAAAGGAAGTGAGGCTTTGCTAACCTTTGCTTGTGTTTGTTTCCCTATGTGCACAGCAGAAGTGGAGGGGGAAGAGTTCATTGCTGTTATTTGATGTGGATATACCAGTTGGGGGGAATGGCTTAACACTTACCTTTAATTTTTTTTTCTTTAACTAATTAAAAACCATTCATTGGGAAAATCCTTACTTATCTTCACTTACTTGATGGGACTTGCTGTCCCACCAACAGCTTTCTTGGATTAAAATGGGAAAGGTTTGAAAGGCAAAGAAGGGAAACTTCTTCCCAACTTCTACCCTAGAAAGTACAAAACTTCTCTCTCCTCCTTGTTTGCTTTTGCATTTTTGAGGGGTTTTCCCCCCGTTTGGTGTCCTCTTAGTTGAAAATATCTACGTTACTGAATTTATCTTGATGATCATCATCTTTGCATAGTGTTGGAAAACATAACAAAGGAATCGGTATAAATTGAAATACTTGGAAAACGTGTGTGTGTGTTAATTTCTTCCCTCCATAGACATCCTTGACACTTCTTTTTCATTGCAGAGCAGGTAAATTAAGAAATGGCCAACACCTCTCACCATGAGAATATCTAATCTGAGCCAAAGCCAGACCAGAGTTCATCTCTACGCCTCTGTATTTTTTTCATGCTTTCTAGGTGTTGTTACTAAATGAACAGACACTTTGACTCGCCAAACTGTTATTAAAGGAAAAAAATTAGAAGGTTCACAGTGTTCACACTGACTGCAAAATTATCTCCCGACTTGCGGAGAGAACAGTTTGCACTCATCTGTCTGAAGACTGGCAGCAAATGGAAAATTATGGTGTAAGCAAAATTTCCCCTGGCAACTGTCTGCATATGAAACATCAGACTCTGGAAAGGACTGGAAGCCATGCAGGCCACACAGAAGGATCCTGGAGTGAAGTTTTGCTGACATGTGGTGGTGAAGAAATCACTTGTTATAGTCAAAATCCTCTACTCCATGTTCCACGCTGCCTTCTACAGCTGCATGGAATGTTTTCTCCAAAAGAGCAGTGATGCAGTGGCACAGCTTCCCGGGGGGCTGGGAGGGGTCACTGTCCCTGCAGGTGTTCAGGAGCTGTGGAGGTGTGGCACTGAGGGACGTGGGCAGTGGGCACAGTGGCATGGGCTGGGGTTGGACTTGATGGTTGTTGTGATTCTGCGATTCAGTGATTCCATGATTTCCATCTGCCTTCCAAAGCCTTTCCTGCTGCTCCCCAACGGTCTCTACTGCACCCATGCTTGATCGCTGTCAAGATCCAGCTTAGAGACCCAGGCACAGCCAGCCAGCTGTTTGCTGACAGCTACACCACTGTCACATGTTTAAATCCCCCCTGGATAGCAGCCCCAAACCAACAGCCCCAGGAGCTCTTGTAGCCTCACATCTCCCCATACAACTCAGGTTTTCACTGATCTCAAAAAATCCACTGCTGCCTAGGAGCTGCCATGTCACTGCGTGTTCCAGTGGTATTTCAGAAAAACAGAATATATATACATATACATGTGTACATGTACATATGTGTACATACATGTAATACATATATATATATTTAAATATCTGAGCTACAGTGACACCATATGGGCCCAGAGACAACCTGGGTGAAGCTCAACCTCACCAGAAGATGCTGACTTCCAGTAGACAGGCAGGGAGTGAATCACTGGGAACTGATGAAAAGGAACTTCTGAAATCAAGAGCATCTCCTATGAGAAATGAGATATTTCTGATTTGTCGCTGGCTGCCCTCAGCCGGGCTCACCCCGCTTGCTCTAACAGGCGCCTTCTTGTCACTAGCCACAATGACATCAATTGAGTGGGAGTGCAAAGCATCAACATTGCTTGTGAGAACAATTCAGTTAGGGGAGGTTGCTCTGCCGGTAAAATTGGAATGAAAACATTCAAATGCAAAGACAGAGAGGCTAACAATTCAATTTACGCTGTGAATGCTGAACAGCGCATTAAGCAAATCAGTCCGGATGGCTGTGAGTTGTTCTTATTTAAAGAAGATCAGAAACAAAAATTTCAAGCCCTGTACCGCATCTGAATGCGAGAGCTGATGCACTAAAACATGCACTGCTGTTATTTTTATTGTCCCCCATTTAACACAGCTGGCGGGTGCTTTTCCTGCTGCCCTCTGGTCCATAGGGAGCTGCTGTGGTCCCTCACAGATCTTTTTCAAACAAAAGCAGTGGTGATTGTATCAAGGGTGGAAGAAAGGTATTTTGGAGATGTAAAGGTTAGCTCTTTCCAAAATATTCTTCTGCACTGAGATCATCCATAATCTAATACTCAAAAATCTTCCAGCAGGAATTTGCCATTTCTCTCCCAGCTTTTGACCCAAACTTCCAAAGGACTGAGCTTCCAGAGCTGCAAAGTGCCATCCCAAGGATATTTAGGGGAGCTTTAAGGGCACTAGGAACCAAGCAGAGCAGTTACATGGATGCCAGTCTTCCCATGGGGACCTCAAGACCCCCAGGAGAGCATGAAGCCTCTGCCAGCAGCAAGATGCATGTCATCACTCTTCCCATGAAGGGCCAGACTTGAGGAAAAGCAAAAAGAAAAATAGCTTCCAGACTCAGTCCTAAACACTGCAGGGCTCTCCAAACACCACGCTGCAGAACCTCATGTAGAGCTACAAGGGCTGGAGACCTACAGAACAAACTCCTGCAGCAAGAGCCAGCTCACACAGCAGGTTTGGAGCTGACAACCTCTCTTCCCAAAGAGCTGGGATGGAAGGAGCCCCTCATTGCTCCCTACGCATTTCTCAGTTCTGTGTTGTTACTGGGAGCTGTACTGGTCCACAGTGCTTTTCCGGACCTGAATTAATAGTGACTACTTTGACACATATTACTTAGTTTACCCAGGTATGGTATTACTTTCTTATCTAACTACATTAATTGATTCTACATCACTTAATAGCTCAATAGCTTATCAGGTTACTTCACTCACTAGACAAGCTAAATGTCTGGAGGCAATTAGAGTGTCATTCTCCGTAATAACAAGTTTCTTTGAGAAGTTGCTGATGAGGTTCTTTATTACACAGATTATAAAACGAATCTTCACACTGTTATAAATACAGGTACAAATGGAAATTGCTTACCAGGAGTCCCACTTCCCTAGCAACCAGGCAGGCTCTATGCTCATTTTAGGAGAGGTTTCTCCCCTTGCTTCTCCCTCCCCTGTGCATTTCTGCTTTCCCCATGGTTTGCATCCAATTTTCTGTCACTCACAGCGCTCTGTGCCACTCAGTCCCTGCTCTCAGTGCTCAGTTCATTTCAAGGATGTTAACTATGGGGCACCAAAGCTTCAAGTCGTGGCCGAATTCTGCATACATGAGTGCAAAGACAGAGCACAGTTCTTCACACATCCATACATGGGGCACACTGTTTATTTTACAACCTATTCTTCCACTCCATTTCTCCCCTGCAGCTTCCAACTTTGAAGTAGCTGCCAGGTTCACAGGACGAGAGGCTGACAGAGAGAGATAATGGCCTCAAATTGTGCCATGGGAGGGTCAGGTTGGATAGTAGGAAAAAAGTATTTTCTGAAAGAGTAGTGATGCAGTGGCACAGCTGCCCAGGGCGGTGGTGGAGTCACCATCCCTGGAGATGTTCCAGAGCTTTGGAGATGTGGCACTGAGGGATGTGGTCAGTGGGCACGGTGGGGAGGGCTGTGGTTGAACTTGGGGATCTTGGAGGTCTTTTCCACCCTTAGTGATTCTATGCTTCATTCCACTCTTCACTTTAAAGGAGAAGAAACCTCGAGTTTCTCCACAGAGGGAAAAGTCTTGATCCCGTCTGGCTTCTCAAAGAATGCCCAAAGAGTGGTGGGTTTTCCAACCACACGAGGCTTTGTATTTAAGGAGAATGGGTGGCCTTGGCTCCAGGAATGGGGCAGAAGGGGAAGGCAATGCAAGGCCCTGCCATGGGGGGGATGCTCACAAACATGAGCAACTCCACCGTTAGGGACATGCAGGCTGTCCTAGGGCTCTGATCCTACATCAAGGCATATGCACAGCACCAAGCAGCCCCAGAGCTGCCCAGCCTTGCTTCTGTGCCATCCCAACAGCCACAGTGAGCTGCAGCTCGGCCCCCTGCTTTGTTGTACACTCTGTCTGTCTTCAGCATGTCATGCACTCAGAAATTTGCAGGGGATAAACAAACAAACCCTCACAGTTCGCCTTAAATTGTATGTATGCAAGACCCGCGGCTAGTTGATATTCACCAGGAAGAGATGTCTGCCACCTCAGAACAATTAGTCTAAAATATTTATCAGAAATAAGTGGGCTTTTTTTTTTTTTTCCTCCAAGTTTTTGAAGTTATGAGGCCTCAGATGGGATTAATGGAAATTTTAATTAAGATATGGAAATAAGCTGCTTTCTCCCCGTCTCTCAGAGGCTGCGGGGAGTTAACATTATCCTCAACAGCATGTCTCAACCTGCTGGGGGAACTGTGTGCACGATGACTTTGTTTTTAAGTTCACCTCAGACAGGATGCTCAGCTGGGAATTGGGTATGAACCCCCCACCCCTGCCCGCAGACCTGCAGTGCCCTGGCATTGCAGCAGGAAAGGCTTTGCTATAGGAGGGAATGGAATTTCAATTCCTGTATGTGTTTCGCAACACACACCCTGCCCATCTAGCTGAGTATCCCCAGAGCAGCAGAGCGCTGCTTGGTGCTTCTCCAGACGTGTGTGCTTGTTTAGATAGGACCCAGACGAAGCAAAGACGGAAGCGGAAATGAAGTGTTGATTATTTTAGGTTTGATCTGCTGTTCCCCCTGATCTCTTCCATCAATCATGGTGTGAGTGCACAGCACAACGAGCATCCTGCTCCTGAAGCACTGCTGTCGCCATAAAGAAAACGCTGTCTTTATGGCCACTCACCCTCTTTGCATTGCAGCGCTCCAAATGGGATGAAATACAAACTGCAAGCAAAGCCCCTTTTCCAAGTAGGGAATAAGAAAATGAGCTCATCACCCCCTCCTGGTACCTGCCACCAGAGAACCCTACAAGCTATTTCATGCCATTACCCACCCCAAATCCACCTGCCCTGGAGGCTGGGTTCTTCCTTCTTCTACCATGCTGCCCATTACAGACACAACGCATTGAGTTACACAATCTTGAAGATGCTTTTTGTAGGAAAATGATTCCGATTCAAGCCTAGGAGCAACCCTGGCCCCTTGTTCTTAAAGATACCATGGGAAATAAGGAACCCAAGTACTTTGAAGTGCTGAACTTCTGCACAGAAACAGTTTGGGACTTACATAGGGAAGATGTCTGAAGATGTTGAGAAAATTTGTGCAGAGGCAGCCTGGAAGTTGTTTTGCTTCCTTTTTCTCCTTTCTCCTTTCAGTTTGTGTGGGTAAATCTCAGTTTTCCAGTCTAAAGATGAGGGAAAATAGAACAGATCGGCACTTATGTTTCAGAGAGAATCTTTTTGGATGCATGGCCTCAGAAGATGATGACGTGGCCTTCAGATGCACTCAACGTCTGGGTTTCTAGCTGAGCTCAATAAGAGCAGAAGTTTGGAGAAGTGGGCTTTTTAATTCTGATTTCCAAAGGCAGTGAAAAGTATCCAATAAGAACATTCAAAATTATTCATACCATTTTGTACTCTGTGGGACAACGCTTCAATTCCTACAGATACAAAACAAGTTGTTTTATTTATGGGGAACAGATCTCATTCCCAAACTTGTTAAACCGGTGGAAGTGCTTTTGAAGGCATTGTGAGTAACTTATTTTGCGCGAGGATCAGAAAACAACTTGCAGGCATTAATAAAGTTCTGAAAGCTATGCATGAGCTATCTAGCCTTTTCTATACCATACCCATCTACCTGACAAGGGGGGACTAAAAGGCATGAAATGGCTCATCCAGAGTCACAGAGAAGTCTGTGGCAATGCTAATGCTGAAATTCAATTGTTCCTCTTTTCTTTCTTCAAAACCAGATTCTGTCCCCTAGCAGTGGGGGAAAAAAAAAAAAGGAAAAAGGAAAAAAGAGAAAGGAACAGATGTATTAAGGATGCCCAGATGTTCTTGACACAGAGGGCATAGGTCAAACCTGAGATCCTATTTCAAAATCTAGAGAAAATTACCTTTGCAATGACATGTGGTGTGACCTCCAACTCCTAATAGTCCGGGAGCAGACCATTTCTGAATGTTCAGATCATGCATTTTACATTCGGGATCTCTAAATCATCTCTTATCATTTACTTACTTCTCTCCAATAATGCACACTATTTTTCTGCTATCTCTCTCTTCTAATGTGGGCTGCATCCTGCAACACGCTTTTCAAAAGCACATGAAAAATCTCAAGGCACAAAGCTGACATTTAATGCAAGGCTTGGGTATGGCTGCTGATTACTGCTTGCTTGTGTGCTTCGTATGGAATGGGCAGACAGGCTGCAGAAGGCTGGAAGGCATTAAGCAGGGATGATTTAAAGGGGATCTCGGTGAAATTAAACTTTTTTCAAGTAAAGCCCGGCAGGGGATAACAAAAATTAGGGCTGGATTTACTAAAAATGAAGTGCTCCAGTGATTAAAAATGGTTGGCTGCAAAATCCCAAACCGCATTCGATTGTGACACAGCACCGAGCCACGATAGCACAGCTATTATGAATTGTGTTGCTAATTACAAACATGTCATAATATCTCCATTCGTACAGTGAGGCTGGAGCTGTTTAATGACGATTTATTAGTGCTTATGCACAGAAATAGTGTATTTTCTTTTTTCACCAATTGGTTCTTACAAATAGGAAGAAACGATAATCGTTATCTAAGCTCTTGACTTCCCTTGACTTAATTGCAATCTAAGTCCACTTCTAATCTGCACGGATCACAGCCGCATGATTTGGAGTTCAATTTGAACCCCCTGCGGATACACATGAGGAGACTACACGGTTTGCACGTGCACGTGTTGTGAACATACCTTTTTCTAAGGAAAAAAAAAGGGGGGGGGGGGGGGGAGGAAAGAAAGGGAGTTAGCAGGAAAGGTCTCTTTCTCTCCCTCTATTAGCGCATACAGCATCCACCTCCCTGCCAATACTGCAGCTTTCTCAAGGACCAGGATTTTTTCCACAACTCCCTGTTTCCTGCTATAAACAAAATGAAGAGCCTTAGAAGTAGAAAACCATAATTTACTGAGATGGGGGAAGACTGGAGCTGTTCTGCACCTGATCCACAGAGTTGTGCCCCTGAGCTAAGGAGAAGATCCCTTTGTGCTTCACCACTGCTATTTGCAAAGCTGCCTGTGAGATCTGGATGCCTAATTCTTATTAGAATACTGAATCGAGGGTTTTTTTTACACATCTTCCCCTCATTTGTGCCTTGGGAGATTTTTCCATCCATTTAGAAATATGGGAAGGGGAACCTCAAGCTCTGCATTAATGCAGCTCAGCTGGTGAGAACAAGCAGCACGGATAGAGTCAGAAAATGGACTTAAACCATGACCCAACCCACTTCTCAGGCTCAGGAGACACGAGCTTCCTGCTTTTCTCCTGTTACTTTGATAACTGCTTGAAAAGCATCTGCACATCCCATACCAGGCTGAAAACCCAAAGCACTGCAACATCCCCATGCTTGGAGGCAGTCCCTAAGGAACAGCAGAGTGGTTGAGATTATCCCTATTGGAACTGCCACACTTGCTCAGTTGGGGGAAAGCTCAAAACACAATGGGGGAACACTACTTCATCTCATCGTGGTTCTTATAAACACAAAAAGTATTTGCAATGGTTGTAGCTAAGATTTAGGTTGATTGCTGCTGAAATAAGGCTTCCACTGATTTAATTAGCCACAGGGGTGGATGCCCAGCTCATTACCCTGAAAACGTGATGATGCTCCATTTCCACACTCAGGATCTCTTGGTTCCAAAGGGCTCCTGGCACACCAAACCCAACCTCACTGCTGTTGGACTGATGGAGCCTGCCTGTGCCCCACGCACTGCTTGCGCATGGCCTGAGCTGACCTCTCCCTCTGCAGATAGCTCTCTGTAGATATGCTTTTGTCTGCAGTGTATTTGAGACTGTAATGAGCTCAGCATTATGCCCACCTGAATTGAGGCATTGTCCCAGCTTCCTCCATGCCTGCAGGTTTCTGTGCTGGTGAACCCAAATGGGCACCATGAGACAAGCATAGAGAAACAGCCCCAGAAATGAGAGAGGTGAATGCAAAGGAACGTGTCCCTTGGAGGTGCCCTGAGAGTTACTTTCAGGCCCACGACAGCTCCATTAGCTGTACCCAAGGTGCCACTTCACATTTCATGCTGCAGTGAGATTTCGGTCTGACCAGCAGTGATTTGCACAACTTGGGGAAGTTTTTTGCTCACTACCAACACATTAACAAAAAAGGCTGCCCAGTGCTGCGGGCGAGATCTGATGTTGTGCTGGCACGTACAGTTGCCTCTTGACTGTGAGAAAGCAAACAGCACAGCTCGAATCATAGATTCATAGAATATCCTGAGCTGGAAGGGACCCATGAGGATCATTGAGTCCAAATCCTGGCTTCACAAGGGACCACCCAAAAATCAGAAAATATGTCTGAGCTGTGCAGCTTTCAGATATCTGAATCCAAGCCCGTGTCGGTGTTAGGAAATGTTTGGGATGGTCCACCTTTGAGTACCTTTGCTATGGATACTTTTCAGTATCAAAAGGGGGGCTATAAGAAAGAAGGGGAGACTCTTATGCATCATCTGTGTGATAGGACAAGGGGAAATGGTTCCAAATTCAAAGACAGAAGATTTAGACTGGATATGAGGAAAAAGTTTTCTACGATCATGGTGGTGAAGCACTGGCACAGGTTGCCCAGAGGGGTGGTGATGCCCCATCACTGGAGACACCCAGTGTCAGGCTGGAGGGGGTCTGAGCACTGACGGAGCTGTGAGTGCCCCTGCTCATTGCAGATGGATTGGCCCAGATAGGCTTTAAAGGTCCCTTCCAATAGACTTGGTTCTACGGTTCTACTTTGGATAGCGGATAGTGGTCTTGCTACAGTTGGTGTAAACAAACAAACAAAAACCACCAACAACATCATTTCTGAGAAGAACAACATATAAAAATAATGGTTAGTAGTGCAGAGGAGTCCAAGCCCTGGAGCTTAAAAAGTCAAAAAATGACTTACGGCAGAGTTTTGCCCTAAACATTACAGGGCAGTAACAGACCTCAGCACTGCTGCAGCATGAAGCCCATGTCCTCAAGTGTGGGAAGATAAGCACTGGTCATGCTGATCACTCTGCCAGCTCTGCTTTGTGGTTTGGGTTTATTCCTGTTCTATAGGTGTTTGACATAAGCGTGACCTCAATATTTTAATTTAAGTATAAATTGTATATGGGATGGTTGCTAATGTGTAGTGCCCTCTTTGGAAGAAGCAAAAGGTTTCGAGTTCACAAAGGGGGAAAAAAATCAATAAATTACAATAAAAGTGAAAGAAAAATGTTTCTCTGGCACCCAGCAATGCAGCACCAGCAGGAGAAGCAGCCGCAGGAAGGGAGGAGAAAAGACAGGGGGAAAAATAAACAAGATGTCTCATTTGAGAAAAACAAAAAGAGAATTTAAAGTAAGGCACGTGTTTTTGCAGGATAGAAATGGTGAGTGGAAAGAGGACAGTTAGATGGAAAAATTCCCCTCAAAAAGCTTGCACACATGGGAAGGAATGCATTGCAGACACTGCCTGGGCTTTGCTATGCACTGAAGAGAGAAGAGGAAAGAGCAAGCACTGCAGGACCCTGTGCAGAGAGTGGCCTTCCCTGTCTTCAGCTCACAGCTCTCCAGGCTTTTACTTTCTGATTTTTACACTGGTTTAGAAACACAGAGGAACCCAGTGCTTCCAAAGCCGTTGTGCTCGGTCACATTAACCTCATCCACGCTCTGTGTTGATGCTCGCGGTGCCGGTGCTCCAGTGCTTGACGTTTGAGTGAATCAGCAATTCCCTGATAAACAGCACGTTTAGAAGATGGAGGCTGGGAGCGAGGCTTTGAAATTGTAAGAAAACTGTTCATGAGTTCTCAGAGGGAGAATTTCTTAGAATCACAGAATCAGAGAATGGCTTGTATTGGAGGGGGCCTTAAAGATCGCCCAGTTTCAATCTCTGCTATGGGCGGTAGGGTCAAACACTAAGTCAGGCACCAGTTCAGGTTCCCCAGGGGCCCATCCAACCTGGCCTCAGGCAACTTCAGGGATGGGGCATCCACAACCTCTCACATCTCCTCTCCCAAAATACTGCAACCCAATGGCAGGTTTGCAGAGTGATTAATCTGGCGACATTCAATCTGAATGCTCGATACTCTGAAATTCACCTGTTTAGGAGTTACGCTCAGTGTTGGTGCTGGGGGAGCACACCTCGTCCCCTCCATTGTGCCTGCCCCAAGCACAGCAGAGCATCACCCACTGCCACACCACAGCCATGGACTGCAGAGGAAATGTGTCACTATTATGCTGAATGGTGACCACTCCAACCCCGACTGTTTAAGGAGAATTGGGGTATTTCTCAGCCTACTTGCTTCTCCAGAAGCTGCAAGCTGGGAGGAGCCCTACATTGAGGTTACACCCAAAGGACCTGATTTCCAGTATGTCCCTGCCTGCTGGCCCCATTCAGAAAGAAAGTGAACCTTGTGTCAGCATCACATCTCACAGAAGTCCTGAGAGCCAGGTAGGAGGGTATGGGGCTGGCAGCACTCGGGCTTTGGTGCTAATGAGACAGCACAGAAGCTGTCAGGCACCACCAGAGGTGCAAAACGTCCCTTCCCTTCCTCACTGTGCCACGGAGAGAATCCCAAAGAAATGCACATGCCTCTATTTAACTTTTGTTCCTTTCCAAAAATAAATAAAAAATAAATTATTCAGCTCATACAGGCAATGAATATAGGCCATGAAATCCAACACACAGCAGCAAAAGTACTCCATTATTAAGTCTGTAATTGCCAAGAATTAATTTGCTAATTGCATGCAACTAAGCTGCGTCCTTTTTGTTTTATATCAATTAACAGAGTAATTAAAAAAAGCAATCTTCTTGATAGTTCCTCACTGGCAGACTTAGCCCAGCAGAGCTAATGAAAGAGGGCCACCCTTTAACTAACCTCATTAGTATCTCTTCTTTTGTTAAACATCCCACAAAAAACAGTTAATTTTGCTGCATGGAGTCCTTGATGTTTGCTGCTAACGAGGGGCCGTGTGGCTCAGAACTGCTGTTTGTGCAGCACGGGGATGCTCACTGCCTGCCTGGGGCTGGGGGCAGCTGGGTGCCTGGGGCTGACTCAGGGATGGGAGCAGCTCCCTGCCCTTTGCACTGCAAGGACCAAGTTTGCTATATGCAAAAAAAAAATGATAGTAATAATAAAAATATATATATGCAAACAAGTGACTGCAGCTGCTCCCTGGGTATCCTCTGGGTTTCTTTAGCTTGGAGTTGCAACTCTGCACTGCCTGAGCTTCTGGAGCTCTCTCTCAGCAGCTCCTTGCTTTGAAAATGCCCATCATCAAGGGAGCACGAGCTCATTGCAGACACCCCTGGCACATTTGTTTCACTCTCTTCATAGGCACTGATGGCTGAGGCATGTTAACATCATGCTTAGGGCAACGGTGAACAGAGGAATTACTCTTTGCCATTTCCAAATGAAAAGGAGAGGTAAAATAAAAAATAACCCACAATTGCTGTAGTACTTGTTTCTCTGAAGCAAGGGCTTTCCTATGCTGGGAAGAGCCAAGAGTTGGGCCAGAGGCTTTCTGGCATCATGCACTGTGCACCATGTACAATGTACCATGCACCATTGCCTATGGCAGTGTGTTAAAACCACCCTATTTGACATTATCTGAACTGAGACTCTCATCCAGATATTAATTACAACTTAGATTGAGCTGAACTGCTCTCAGTGCATCAGCGATAGCAAGCCTTCCTTGCTAATGTTTAAAAGGCACCAGGATCTGCCTCCCCTCTCTCCTTTCAGGGATCTGAGGTCCCTGGTGGGGCCAGCAGCTGCCTGCCATGGCTTTGCTGCATACGGAACTGATGGGAAGTGAAGCAGGAAGGGAAGCGAGGTGTTACCCCATGGGGGAAAACATAGAGAGAAAAAGGGAGAAGCAAGCAAGAAGGCAAGCAAGAAAGCAAGAAATAAAAAGAAGCCAGATTTGTGTTTCATCCACTCCCTTCCATAATCAGCTTATGTTGTAGAGTTAAATGAAGCGAAGGGAAGCACGTGTGAGCAGAGGGGGTCATCAGATGAGAGCCTGTAAATCAGGCACCAACGTGCAAGGCGTGTGCAAGACACACATGCAGTGGAGCGAGGCCTGGGGCTGGCAGGGACCCTCCCTCTGGGCTATGTGCAAAAGAGCAGCTGAGACGAATGCAATCCCTCCCACTCCCCTGCCCATTTGTTTCTTATGAATACGTAATGAATGCTAATGAGTGCCTCACTCGGGGCATATGGTGAAGACCACCATATATAGAGGCTGAACCTTGCTGCAAAGGGGGAAGATGCTGATGGTGCAGGGTCTGTGCCTCAAGTTTGCACTTTTTCACCCAGATGCATTTCTTTTCAAGGATATTTCCTCAAAAACATCCCCACTGCTACCACCTGGGTACTACTGAAATGCTCTGGAAATGAAACCAGGCCTTTAGCCTGCGTGAAAAAGGATGAGGCTGGAGGAAAACATTTCTCACCTACCTTGGAGCCAGCCAGAAGGTTATCTTCCTTCTCTCAGTGTGGCCCCAAACACCCAGTAGGGCTGTGGCTCTGCACAGGGTCCCCATAGCCCTGCTGGTGTTTCGTGTACATCGGAACCCCTATTGCTTAAGCTCAGAGCCTTGCATGGGGTAAGGCAGAGCTTTGCCAGCAGCTCTCCCTTCCCAGTGCAGTGACCTCGTGCTTGGTGACCTGAGCTGTTGCTGCTCACCTGGTAGAAGAACATCCAGAACACACTGCAAGGTGTCTTTCCTAGCCAGAACAGTTAAGATCTTGTTTCTCCAGACAATTTTGCATCTGGTCACGAAGTGCTGCCACTACCTCAAAGAAGCAAAAACTTGCAGATCAAGATAGTGACAGAACAAGGAGGAATCGCTTTAAACTAAAATAGAGGAGATTTAGGTCAGATGCGAGGAGGAGATTTTTCACTCAGAAGGCAGTGAGGCACTGCTGCCAAGACCTATGTGTGCCCCATCCCTGGAGGTGCCCAAGGCCATGGATGAGGCCCTGGGCATCCTGATCTTCTGAGGGGCACCCAGCCCATGGTAGCAGTGGGGATGGAGGGGCTGTGAGGCCCTTCCAACCCAACCATTCTGTGATTCTGTGACAAATGCAGATCCCTTTATTGGGCTCCATCCAACTGCCCCCGGCTCTCAGTCCCAAGGCAGTGCCCATTGGCTTCTGCACCCATCTGGGGACAACTGCCACATCTGTGAGCCATCAGTGAGGGCACACCCTGACGGCCCATCCTCAGAGGGCTACAAAGCATAAGGAAAATGCTCAAAGACTCCCGAGGTAATCAAAAAATATCTGAAGAAACCTTCACCTGCCCCAAAAGTTCTTTCGGTACCAAACATCATCACAGGACGATGGGAAGCTTCCCAGCAGCTCAGGCCTCCACAAGCACAATAGCCTCTGTCTCTGCTGTTTCCCAGATAACTCTGTTCTCTCCCCTAACCCTGATCAGGAGCCGACTCAAAGCTCTGAGGTACCACTGTCCTTTGCCATCCACCTCTTGCCTTGGAATAGGAGCTGAGCTAGGTCAGGATGATTCAGAAAAGCGCAGTTTGCCATAGCTTATGACTGCTGATTTATCAATGCCTTTCCGAGAACAAAGCAGCCCAGGTACCTCCCTGAGCGAACCAGCAGAGAGCAAGCTGGAAACATTTCAAAGTCCTTCTAAAAATTCCAAGCTGAAAGGCAGCCAAATCCCCGCAGTGGAGCGGAGGTGCGAGGCACTGAAATCTCCGGGGTGGGCAGAGCAGCCGCCACCGTATGCAGCATCAACACCTCCTGACACGTCTGTGTGCGGCCGCTGCTGCCCACTTGGATGGGAGAATAGTGTGGCTGCCAGAGCCAGAGCGAGCGGAAGGGAGGGATGAGCTGGGCAAGATGCTGCATTTTCTTTAACCCTCTCTCTGTGTTTCTCGTACAGATTGCTGGGAATGGCTGTTTGCTGGGAGATGTCGTTGCTGCACAGTGCCTGAGATCGATGCTCAGCCCCTGAGGTGTAGGAACCACACTACCATCTCTTTTTCCCATCCCTGATGACTTCTTTCTGCTCACCTAAGACAAATGTTCGCAGTTATTTTAGATACGGAATGATGGCAAGCAATAAAAAGTTGCAAGGATCGCTGCTTTAAATCCACGCATGTGTGTGTGAATCCACTGTGGGTGGGGGGAGCCGGGGAGAGGGTTTGGGTGACAGCTTCATCTGTGGGCAAAGAGTCTCATTAATTTGAAGTTTCTTTCATATAATGGCTTGGATTGGAAGGCAGGTTTCAGATATGGGCTTTTCAGGCTTTTCAGTTGCAAGTTTTTGGCTTTTGCCATATCCTAGAGTAAACTTAGAGAACCATGGAGATGTGGTACAGAGGGACATGGTCAGTGGGCATGGTAGCAGGTGTTGGATACGGACTTGGTGATCCTAGAGCTCTTTTCCAACCTGAATGATTCTATGTGCTGCCATCAAAGCATCACTCTGCTGTGTCGGTCCCGTTTTCTGCTCGTATCATCTCCTTCTCCATCTAAAACCAGAAGCCTCTGAGCTTCAAGCAGTGAAGTGCTGCTTCATGGCTTGTGGTGACCACCCCAGGGCTGAACCCAGCCCGAGGTCCCCAGGGGTGGGCAGGGGCAAAGCCCCATCCCCATCCCCAGCTGCAATGTGCAACGCCTGATGCGTGGTAATGACATGAAAATGAATAGAATAAACTGATGGAGTGGCATTGTTATTAACCTTTGTTCCTTCAATAAATCACAGCAAAGAGCAGAAATTACACCCATTTCTGACAAATCCTGGTTACTCAGCAGATTCCCCCTGCTCGTGGTCCCATGCCTCCTTCCTCACTCTTAGAGCAGCAGCTGGGGACACACAGTACCCACTGTGGTACTGGAAGGAACGGGGATAATTCAATGTTGGCTTGCAGCATTACGGAGCAGGCAAGACAGAGGGTTTCCATGGTCTTTGCTGCTCTGGGGGTCCACTTGTGTCCCCTGCACTGACTCTGCAGATGTCTGCATGCAAACACAGCAGTACACACAGATACAGATACATGCATTCTTTTTGCATAAAGCTTCAGATCTCGGGAAGCACTGAATGAAAGGCCCCAGAAGGTGAAACACATTTTCTCCCAGATGCTCCCTCCTCCAGGTGTACCCATTCTGAAGGTACCCACTCTAAATGCAACCTGAGGGCTCTGCTGCTGCGTGCGAGTGAGCAGATCCCCGAGGTCAGCACTGTGCCTTCGGATCGATCCGTTCAGAATGCAGTCAGCACAAACAGCCCCACCACAGAGTGCTGTCCCTGCATATTTAAAGCTACCTGGGAAGAGGACCTTTCACCAAAGTTTTTCAATGAGACCGAGAAATCAATGCTGGGTTGAAGATACTGCCCAAGTGGTGAAGCAGCTGCCGTTAAAATGCACGGATTGATCATAAATCAGAATTGAATAATACTTTTTGCATTTTAAAATGCGTAGATTTGTTTCCTCAGAGCAGATGGTTGTGGATGAGAGAGTTGAAAAGGTTTCTTTAAAGCAAAGAATTACAATTGAATCGACTTTGAAGGACTTCTTGCACAACAAGCAGAACACATGTATTATATTGGTTCACATTATTTTCCTTTTGAAATCCATAGAAGTCTCTTTGGGGACTTAAAAAAATTCATGAGAAGTCCCAGAAACCTCATATGCAGTGAAAACAGTGGAATTCAAATATTTCCTATGGGATGGGATCAGCATCCCTACAGCGACTGGGCAAACATGAGGTGGCCCAAGAGCATGAGCAGCCCTTACCCCCATGGATGGGTGGCACAGGGAGGGCAATACCATGTAAAAAAACTCAGTGAATACCATGGCAATGGCTTATTTCCTATGATATCATTCCAGCTGTGCATGATTTCCTTGTAGGAATTGCAGCCTGTAGGGTAACAGGAAATGCTCTGCTCCCTGGGAAGCGGCTGCTGTCTTGGCAGCTTTGCTATTGTCAGATCTGCAATGAGACCCAACCTTTGTTTTAGGTCAGCTCGAATCTAATTGAGGGAGGAATAGTTGTTGTGTGGATGTCTTTGTGACTTATGGGCTCTGAGTTGATTTTGCTCCCCCAATCTTATTAAGGACTTATTATAGAGTGAGCACTGCTAAGGAGTGCAGGAGGGTACGGGCACGGAGCCCTCTAATGCTGGTGAGGGGTGTGTGTGCAGGAGGAGGAGCAGGAGGGAAGCACGCGAGACATCAATCATCCCGTAGAGCCTAAACCCAGGGAAACCACAGTGTTTTCCTTCTATCTTTCAAACTGCACATGGATCTGGTCCAAACTGAATGTGAACAGTGAGCTGGGGGCACAAGGATTGGGGCAGCATCTCTTTCTGACAAACCCTGGTGACCACATCGGGGCACTTTAATTACGCTAAAATTACCCTTCCTTTCCTACTTCCCCTCTCTGCTCCTGTAGAAGAGAGCTGGGGTTCTGCCATGGGATCAGTGGGAGAGGAGCTGGGCTGAGGCTTGGGCTGTGTTTTCCTTTTCAGCAATTTGCAATGGGAGGACCAGGTGGGGGCAGAAGTTGTAAAAACCCCTCCAAGTCCCACATCACAATGCCCTTCCTCAGATGATAAACATAATAATAAAACCCCTCCTCACCGCCAATATGATGCTAATGCTTCTTAGCTCTGTCAAAAGTGAAAACAGCTCCTTGCTGTCAATTACTGGAGGGACAGCTGGAGTCTCTCCTCTCACTGTCAGGATGCAGACATATTGCATGTCATCAAGAAGGTAACAAATTCACCAGGACAGCATCACCATCTGTCACCAACAGAGACACCGCCGAGACAAAGGGTCAGGCAATGCCGCTGAGCCCGGCCCTTGGAGGGGAGCACACCCAGGGACACACAGCCCTGCTCTGCAGCCCAGCTTTGGGGTTTGCAAGGAGAGTTTCGCCCAAAGCACCTCATGCTGCAGCCCCTGCAGTGGGGTTGAAGCTGTAGGTGAAGCGCAATCCCCAACCCATGGGATCGTCACCCTCTAGCGCCAGGCTTGCGTGGGACACACATAGAGCATCATTACTCCTGTGTGGGGAGCTCACAGGGGTCCTTTTGGGAGTCAGTCCCAGGCTGAGGCTGGGCCACATGTTGAGGGCCAGATGGCCAATCTGCCATTGCCGTGGTGTGAGTACCCCAGCCCCATGCTCGTTGGGGGCTGTTGGGAGGTGCCATCCCTGCTCCCAGCCCCACACTCAGCAAAAAGAGAGAACATCTCCGGAGTGTGTTTTGAGGTCATTTTAAGTATTAAAGCAGCTCACAGGAAACTTCAAAAAACACTCTTCAAACCCCTCTCCATTAATAATGCCATTTTTTAAAAGCATGTTTTTGAAGATTCTGTTCAGTGGAATGGTGTAAATAGTGTAAATAATTTACGCTTCTTTTTTTCTTTTTTTTCTCTAGCATATATTGTTGTGCTACTTAAATATAACCCACATAACTCCATTCTTTCACTCAAGATGAGGCTCATTTACAACTGATGATGTGCTAATTATTTTGAGAGCAGAAAAAAATCACAGCTCTTAAAACCAGGCAGAGTGCTGTTGGAGGAGCCTGAAAAGAAAGGAGATTCTTTAGAACTGACCAAGGGTTCAGAACTGTGTGTCTGCATGGCTCTTGTGCTGCTGTTTAGTATGAATTTGGGTTCTGTTGCTATGGGTAAGGGAAGCCCAAGAGCGAAGTTGGCACCTAGGGATGCCCTCTGGACTTCTGGCCTCTGGTGGTGGCTTTCCCATTGGTATCAACTGCAAGACTCAGGACTCACAATCTATATTCTGAAATATTTCAGGTGTTGCTGAAAAGTTGGCTCAGGAATCGTTCTGGTGAACGAAATGGAGACACCTGGAATGAAACAGCGTGATTCAGACTCTGGACTTCCCTGGAAATCCTTCCCTGCCCTCTGGCACAGTAATAACCCCAAAGAAGCACAACGAAATCTCAATCTCAGTTCCAAAATGCAGCAAAACATGCACTGCTGCTGATTGTTCACCGTTGCTGCTGCCATTTACAGCCAGCACATGGCTCGGAGAGAAACACGGTGCTGCAGACACAGGGATACAACCCTAACAAGGAGAAATTGCCAAAGTGTGCCAAAATCCATTCCATACTTTAGGCTACAATAAAGACCACTGACTGCCACTGCCCTGGATCACACAAAATAAATTCTAAAGGAGTTCCAGCCCAGGATGACTACCTTCTTCAGGGCGTCTTGCTGACCCTCAGGAGTTACCCTCTGAACTTTGCTTGGGGAGGATCTGTCCAAGCATTACTGCTCAAGCGTTGCCTAGAGCCAAGTCGCACAGCAGTACCTTGTTTTACCCTCACATCGCCACTTTAATGGCATTCAGCAGATGAAACCCAGGCCACACACTTGGGATGTGGACAAGGTTTTAATTCTATTGTTTGCAAAGGTTTCTGCAAACTGAAGCAAATCCTGCCCCGGCTGCCTGGATTAGCCGGCCCCGCGCTGGGCTTAGCGCTGTGAGGGCATTTATCGGCTACAGAAGGAAAAGTGCAAACGATCTGATGTCCCCACGGCTCCCTGCCTGGGTCCCATGGAGCGGTGACATCGCAGCCAGAGGTCACACAAAGCCTCACGTGCAGCTGTTTGGGAGCTGGAGCTGATCCTCACGTAAGCTCCGGTTTGGACACAAATGGCCTTATAAGCATGAGTTCTAAATGTTGGCCACCATTTCCTTGCTGAAATGATGGTGACATTTCTATTAAAGCTTTTCATTTCAACTCTTGATTTGTTCAGAATACAAAAATCAGCATTCCGAAGAAAAAAAGAACACACCAAAAACTCATGAAACCATTAACATTTTTTAAGAGATACATGAAAAAGTACTTAAAACCAGTAAGAATGGTGAAATTCTGGATTTTCTAGGTAACTCAACTAGATGCTGTTGTCTACCAAACTAAATCCTGGGGCGAGGATTTATAAGTCAATCAATCCGTTTCCTAGCACGCTGGGTGTACCAGAGATGCATATTTCTGGGGTTTTCTCTTCTGGCTTATGTTTTAAAATTATTTCCCCCTTCAAGTCTATAGGGTACTTCACTCCTCCGTCATCCAGAAGACAGAAATTCACATCTGAGGCTTGCGGCAAGACCTATCAAAGGCAAAACGAGTAGGCTTTGTTGACATTTCTCCTTGGTGCACTGTATGACCACTTTCCCCTCTTAACGGACAACACAGACAGTCCCTGCAAGGTGACACACTGAGGCAACCTCTGCCTCTTTGTTCCATTTTTGGTGGTTCAGAACGAGACATGGGAAAGAAGGAGCACACATTTCCTCACATACGCTAGGCGAAACCCAAATATGTAGCTAATGATTTTTACTTTCATATCCGATCTTTTTGTAAAGGTAGAAACATACACTTCTGACATTTGTTGTCATATTTTGATGTTTCTGTCTTCCTGAAGCTCAGTTCCACAGCCAGTGTAGCACATAAATTGTGAGTGTGTCTGTCCGCACAGTCTATGTTTATGAAAACACCAACACAAGGTACTTACTGGGGATCCAGATTGGGGCTTTTGTCTTTGTCACAGTCAAAATTCTGCCAGCTGCAAACTTCTCATTTCCATTGTGTACAAGCAGAAGATAATATACGACTTTGCAGATCTTCAGAAGAAAAAGTGGTTCTTTTTTTTCTGTCCCCTCCTACTGAGACTTCAAAAAATAAAAAAGCCCAACTAATATACATACAATTCAACCTAGAAATGCACCTCCAACAACAACAACAACAAAATAAAACAACAAAACCAAAGATAACTAAATTCCTGCCGTACTGAGACAAGGGCAAGGATTCCTTAATTGTCACTGAAGAAATTTCTTCTCCAACAGAGGTGATTTTTCATCGCGATTCTACAAATATTTGGGTAGCTGAAGGCGGATGTGGCCATAGTTGGGTTTTTGAAAGCTCTTGAACATCGGTTACATGATTTTTGGGTGGTTCTGTATTGAGCCAGGAGTTGGACTCAATGATCCTTATGGGTCCCTTCCAGCTTGGGAAACTCTACAATTCCTTAGCAGCAAAGTTATAAGTGCTGTCCCAGACATCTCTGTATGTGAAATTGCAGCTAGAGAAGCGTCTGCACAAATACGGACTAATATTTGTAGGGATTAACACAGGATAATACATATTTGGAAGATGGTCACTTTTGAAGATTGTCTGGGGTCCTCAATACTGGTGGTGTTTAATTTGCATTGGTTGAGTATAAAAGACAAAATGGTGGCCTGGGCCTCGCTCAGCTTTCCTACCAAGTAGCTTCACCAAATTAGTAATTTAAACTGAGTCTGAAACAGCACTTTGTCTGCATTTACAGACGTATTGCCCCAGGATAAGAGATGTAATTCTCTGAAATGAAGAAAATTAAATCATTACCCTCTTCACCCAAGCCTTTTTGCTGTTGGAAAGTTAGTTTTGCATTTAATGAATATGGGCTCATGTCTTTCTAATGAGTATGAGATAGCTGATGTAATTGAAAACTTAAGCAGGAAAAAAATCATTACAAGTTTTTTTTAATTAATTTATTTTGTATATTAGTGTTATGAGTGATAGTTACCAGTAGAATAATGGGGATGGAAATCCACAATTTACTCAACAGGCAATTTGAAAACATGTGCTGAAAATAGGACATTCCCCATATTTTACCTGCTGGAAGGAAAGCAGGTGGAAATGAGTTTTCCGCTGTACTTCCAAGCAGACCCAGGGCATTTCCCTATCCCTGTCTTCCTCTCAGCTCTTGCCAAGGTTAACTTGGTCTCACATTTTCTGTATTTCCTTTTTCAGAGACTTGCCCTGTCCCTTGTTTTGCTCCAACCCGACATCTGGGAAAGGCATCCACAACTCTCACGGCCTCCCTGCAGTCTCATTAAGCCCACTGTCCCACACTGCTCTGCATTTAAGTTGGGTTTGTACCTTTTCCAGGGCAAGGAACTACAGAAGACCCCAAGTAGATCCAGGGAAGTGCAGTTGCTCAGGGACCACACCTCTGGGATGCACTGACAGTGTGATCTGGGCAAAGAAAGGACTCTGGTGTCCTCCACTCATCGTTCAAACCTTCAGCCTTTGGGGCTCCAAAAGGTAATGGGACTGGTTGACACTGTTCCCATGTATGAAATGAAGGACGGAAATATGCATTTTAATAATAAAAGGACATCAAGAGGAAGGGCAGAGGACGTGCTGGGTAGAGAGAAATGTGATTCCTAAGGTCAGTGTAATTCATAGCAGATCCATAAATCTCTACCATTAGCTGGTAGAGATTAGCTGGTACCATCTTTTCAATATCTTTCCCCAGTTTTTGGTAATTCCCATCAGTTCCCTGTATATTTACTCCGGGAGACCAGCCTTCCTCCACAGACCCGTATATCATCTCTAGACAAAGATTTTCCTCTTTAAGCTCTTTGTTTTCCTCCACATTTTCACCAATAGTTAGATATTTCGTGTCCTTGCTCTCCCATGAAGAACTTTTCTTGTCCACTACCATCCACAGCAAAATACCATCATTAACCTCTCTTCAAGCCCCAATATCATTCTCCTGATAGTTTTCTCCATACTCCCTATACGAAAACAATCATTCTCATTTCAGAGAATGTCCTTGACATAATCTCTTTAATTTCAAGAACAAAATCTAAAGAGAGAGGATGTGAAATGATTCTGAGAAGTACTCACTGCTGGGTGTTTTCCTGGAAAGACACATGCCCCTGTTTGGGGACAGTAGCTATTGCCAGTCAGTGATTTGCAGCCAGCACTGAGCTCCATGTAACACAACCTGTGTGGTGCAATGGTTCATCCTCATGCAATAAGATTTCCAAAGTAGCTGTGAGCACAAGTTGGAGCACAAAAAGATTTTCCCATACAAACCATAGACCTGACTGAAGATGTTACTAGTCTCCAGATTTCCTTTCTGCCAACAGCTGGGAGTGTGTAAGTGCTCCCTAGGCAACTTCAGCGTCATCCATCTCCTACCTGCAGCCCAAACTGATCCAAACGATTCAAAGTGGATTAGGGAGTGCAAAACCATCACGGTCACCCACAGGGCAGGCAACAGGCAGCTGGGAAGTGAGTGTCTGTGAGTAGCATCACTTGATCTGGGAGAGGATAAATGTCTGAAGCAGTAGCCAAGGGTGATGTCCTGATGGTGGTGTATAATTTATCCACAGATTGGCTTTCTGGAAAGAGGCAGGAACAAAAAATGCCACTGTTTTCAGAGAGTCTGAACTGAGATAATAGGAAAGTGGGAACTGTGCTCCAGAGCTAGATCTGGACAGTGCTTCCTGCTCTGCATCTCCACCAATATCCAATTTAGAAACAAATACCAGTCCCCACTTACTCTTTGGATCAGAGTGCATCTGGATACCATGCTTTGCCCGCACAACAACCCAAACTGGCTCTGAAGTTGAAGATGAAGGTGCAGTGTTGTCAGCCCAGAGCCAAGGCCGTCACAGTGTGAACACAAAATGCAGCTGGTGGGGCATCAACTTGTGGGAGTCTCCTTAGCTGCCATAAGAAACTGTTAGATGGCACAGCCTCCTCTGGATCAAATCTATGAGGAAGGATTTGGTTTGTTGGGCTCAGATCGTGGTACAGCCCCTGGTGTGAAGATGAGTCCAGAATACAGGCAAGGGAAATGAGCATGGGTTTTATAAGGCAGAACTGAGGAAGCCAAGGGGGCAAATTTGAGATGAGGTAGGGGACCACGAAGTGTAGCCTTGATCCTCCTGACCTATGGTTTATGGACACATAGATGGGATATAAGGAAAAAATTGCGTTTGATAAGAGTGGTGAAGCATTGGCTCAGGTTGCCCAAAGTTGTGGTGGATGCCCCATCCCTGGAGACATTCAGGGCCAGGCTGGAGGGGGGTTCTGAGCACCTTGAGCTGTAGATGTCCCTGTCCATTGCAGGGGAGTTGGGCCAGGTGTCCTTTAAAGGTGTCTTCCAACTCAAACAATTCTACAGTTCTATAAACCTGCTCCATGAGTTTTCTCCTGCCCAAAAGCAACGCAATGGAGGAGCCTGGCTGAGATGCTCTCAGCATCTGAATACAGTGCTGACACAGCACGGGTGTTGGGACCTTTGTCAGTGTTTTTCTCAGCCTAAACCCCACCCTTTCAAAAGTCAGCACCACTTTAAAGAGCAGAGGGAAGAAAAAGACCCTCATTAATCATTATGCCATGATAGCACTACAGGGTGATTTCTGCTTCACACCTTTTCTCACAATAGTATGCAATTTAATTGCTTTTATAAAAGCTTTAATGATACAGACCAAAAGCCCATCTTAGCAACATCTTTTCTACTTCCGTGAAATTAAGGACACAGTTGGTAGTTGATAGAAAGCAGCGACCGAACCACTTCAGAACAGCAAAATACATCTCAACCTCAGTCAGGCTAAAGAGGGCACTTTCTGCAAATGCCCAGTAAAACACCTTTGATCAGCTGAGTCTAAATTGTCTTTTTGTGTGTGTGTGTGTTTTCTCTCTCTTTTTTTTTTTTTTTTAAATCTTTCCATCTGACCAATGCACACAATTTCAGGGCTTTTTGACCCAAGACCGTGTTGTTTATAGGAACCTCTCCCAGAGGGGAAGATTTTATGATGAAAAAGGGGATGGGAGCAGAGATCCACAGTTGCAGAACTGCCCCCTAAAAAAATGGATGGGGACGCTGAGTGAGTCCTGTAGAGTCTTGACAGAAATTAAGAGTCCAAGTCCGCCAGGTGTTCAATTTACTGTGTGCCTGCACAGGCAGACTCAGCAGCGCAGGGTGCAGGTTGCAGGGTGGCACTTCACCAGGATTATGCCAGGAAACCCCTTGGAAAAATCAGATTGCAATGAGTGCATCAAAGTTGGGGCTGGACTTCGTGCAAGCCTGACCTAGATCACAAGTGGCTGAAGCTGCAGCCCTGCAGGGTTACTGCAGGGGATGGGCTCTGCCCGACACACACAATATGCTCTGAGGCATGAGGTTCGCACCTGCTGTCATTCATGTAGCAGAGCTAAGGCCAATTTAGAAGAGATTACCTAAGATAAAAGACTTTGCTTTCCCTAAGAGCTAGGCAGGAAAACATCATCTGATCCAGGAGTGCACACAACTTGATGGAAACGGTTACCTCAATGGAAAGCATTAATCTGCTCCTCTATCCGAGTGCTGCGCTCCGTTAGATAGCACCTTAAAAGTTCCTTTGAGATCACTTCTTTTAAAGGGACGAATTTCAGTGTCGATGGGAATGCCTTGGAGGAGATTTTCAATGCAATCTGTAGGTAATAGCAATTCTTTACAATTAAACAAACAAAACAACAAAAACAAGCATGAAAAAAAATCAAAAGCACTTTGAGAGATGTGGGTCAGGAACACGTTCCCTTTTGCAGCAGGGCTGCTGCGTTGCTGACACTTCTGTTCTGGTGGCTGCCAAGCTTTGCAGTCCATGTCCAGCTCATCCTAAAAGCCCCAGGCTTGGTAAAACCAGAGAATCATAATATCACACAATCAGTGAGGTTGGAAAATCCCCAAGTCCAATCCCAACCCACCCCACCGTGTCCACTGAGGAGCCCAAAACTGAGCACAGCACTCAAAGCTCCAGCTGCCCCCTGCTCACAGCAAGGTTCCCCAACCACAGCAAAGCACATCCCACAAAATTTGGCCCCATGCATGCTGAAATTCTTCCTGTGGCTTTTAGTTCATAAAAGGGATTCAAGGCTCACTCTTGTGTCACAGCATTAGTTGGATGTACATTTATTTTGTATGCGCTCTCTTTCCTTTCAAGCACTTTGCTGTGAGAATCAGAGATAAAAAGAGATAACTCATTAGATGCAGTAACACCCAAAGAGACAGCCACGGTATGAAGAGCATAGGATTCCCCGTGTGATATTATTATATTGCTTTCTTTGCTGCGCAGTGTTACGGTAAGTAAGGGGATTATATTACTTGTCTCTCAATATATAGATAAGGTATGAAGAAAAGAGAAAGAAATGCTTTTGTTTCCATTCTAGTCTATTTGCCCACAGGAAGACAATATCCTCAGAATGGAAAAGGTTGGTAATATCCCACAGGAGGAACAAAGTTGGATTCAGACAGGGTTCGTGTCTGCACCCAGGAGAGAGGAACAGACAAAATGTTCCAAGGTTTTTCAGATATTCCCTCGGACACTGAAACAAAAGCAAAGGGCAGAGCCATGCCGGCTGCTGTGCTCCAGGACAGGACCTTCAGAGTGGCACGAGGGCTCTCTGGCAGAGCAAGCTTGCAGCGGGCAGTGGCTGGATGTGCAGGGCCAGGAGCAGCGAGCATTTCCCAGCCCCTTGTAGGTCCTTCCACCCGACATGCATTCAGCCTGGTGCCTGACCCACTAATTAAAACGTCTTCCCTTGTCTATTAAGTGTGGAAACCCTCTCCCTCATTACCCCAAACATTAATTTAGGAAGCAAAATGCCAGGCTGCTGCCTCTCTCATTTATTTTTTCCCCCTTCAGATTCCCTTGCTTCCTTTATTTGGTGCCAGCAGAAAACAATATGGTTTCTCTCATTGTCTTCTATTAAGACTTCCAAGCAAGGGGGGAGATTATTCCTGTTCCAGCCTGTGACGACATAATAGGCTCCTGTCCCAGGAAACAAAAGTCTTTGCGAGGAGATAAGGAGACAAGTCCTACTTATGATGTCACCCAAAAGACAGTAGTAGAAATAAAGAAAGAAAAGGGGGAAGAAGATAAGAATAAACATCTGTATATTGAGAATAACAATAACATTTGTTCTGCCTTTTATTTCTGAGAGCTGCCTCAAATTGAGCCTTGCACAGAGCAGAAAAGACTTTCTTTTTTATTATTATTTTTTTGCATATGTGCACAGATGGATTTATAATAATAAAAAAATCCATTGAAATGCAGAGTTTAGGATTTCCCCCTCCCCCTCAAAAATAAAAAGATCAAATAATTCTTAACAAAGAAAACTGTTCTGATTCTGTTTTTTTTCATGATCTTCCTGAGTTCTGTCCCTTTTTAAAGCATGTGGAGCAAAATGTGGGAGGCTTTGCAACAGAAATGTGTATATTTGGGGAAACGCGTAGGCTAGCATAAGGTGGACATTCCTGGCACAAGTGGGAATGGGGCAGCATCCTGCCCTTGTGCCAAGTGGCTGCTGTCCTGCATGCAAACCAGCACATCTGTGGGCAGCACTTACTTAGGAAAGAAAGGGGAAAATATCTCAATAGCTCTAATATTAGAGTTATCCATTAGTTTGCACAGTTTCCCTTTTGGCCGCTGCTGTGTGGGAGGACATTGCAAAGTGCTCACTGTTTTGCAGAGGGCAGGTGTGGTGCTGTGGGGCCCCCCAGGATCTGGGGTCCTGCAGGAGGGATGGAGCAATGCGCTGCTGTGTGACTGCCTATGGTGGTTTCCCATGCCCCAACATAATCAGCCTCATGGCATCCACTGCTCTAAGGACTGTTTCTTGCTCTTGAAGGCAGTTTTAGGACAAAGTTTGGGCAGTATTTGATAAACAGAACCCAACAGTACATTTGCAGCTGATTTCCCTTCTCATAGCATGGTTGTTCCTTGGACCCGCAGAGTGCTATTGGGTCTATATGCAAGTGCATTAATAATAACAATTGCACTTGCAATTAATTTTAAAGCCCACCATCAATCTTTCTTAGCATTCAATCTGATGCACAGCCAGAGGGAAGGGACGTGCACTCCACGGCTCATTTAACCCCTTCCTTTTTTGTTTGCCAGCAACGCTGTGTTTGCAATGAAGAACCAACCGTGGCACAGCCAGGCTATCCCAAAGAGTTCTATTTGTCACCACAGGGAGATGGGACATCATCAAACACTAAAATATCAATAAGACAAGAGCAGAGAACAACCCGACGATGGCACTGGTGGAATTAGGAATGAACGCTGAGATTAAAGCCACCATTTTAATTCAGCACACAAAGCTGCACGGTTATCAGCGCTGCCATCGCTAGCAGGTGGCCAGCACGGCAGCTCCATGGCCACAGGGCAGCACAATGCAACGTGGGCTGGGAGGCAATAACTCAGCTGATAACCCCTGACACACTCATTCAGTTGCTAATTTGCTCTGCGTGCACGAGCTGTAACCAGCGTTTAAAGATGTGCTATGATATTTAAAGCCTAATTTATTCTCTTTATTAAAAATGATATCAAACAATATTTCACTTTCCCTTTTGGTGAAGATTAACTGTTTATGATCCTTGTGTGTTATGTGGGGACATAACCATCACTCACGTAGGCAGGGGGACCCGGGCCCTTCGGGTGACAGCAGGGCTGTTATTGTCAAAGCTCGGGAAGTGTTGTGGCAGAAAACAGGCTCAGTTCTGCAACAACTCTATGCTGAGCATTAAGAACACCTCTTTGAGCTTGCTTATTTCTAATGGCCTTTATCTTTTGATTTTGTTTATTTTTTTAATCACCGGTAAAGACATATTTACAAACCGGAGTGTTAACTTACTTCCAACACTGGATTTATCCACCAAGACCAGGGTGAGCTATTGGGCACCTCTGTTCCCTGTTCCCCTGGTTATTGCACGAACAATTTAGTTTTATTTCTCTGCAACATTTCCTGGAGCAGTGCTTTCCTCATGCAGAACCAACCCCAGTGCTGACCTATCCTGGCCCACAGATACCAGTGCTGCCCCAGGTACCGCACAGCACCTCTGAGCCAGCCCAGCAGAAAGGAACTGCAAAAAATCCTAAAGCCATCAATAGAATACCACTGTAATAACAAGGAAATTCTGAAGAAATAAGATCATTTCTTTCAGTTGCCTGTATTTATTAAAACATTATTACTGACGTGGGCCCCTCTTGCTAAGGAGATGAACTTTGAAACAATGGCACTGAATTAATACTGAACTAGTAATTAGCTGTGAAGAAGAGAGGTGAGTGGAAGCCATAAAGCACAGCCCTACTACATGCACAGACTAAGAGCACAAGCCCCCAAATTTCAACGGGATGATCCATCACCAATGGCACAGCCCTGTGCCATGAAGCTATGAGTGGGCAGAGCCCACAGTGCCACGCAGTCACACGTGGGCTACCTCCTGGCCTCTGTGCTTCCAACGCCAGCTGTGACATGGGGACAAGTGCGCCTCAACAGAGCAGCTCAGACCTGTGCTGGAGGAGAGGTCGTGCATCAGCCTGCTCAGCCAGTTCCTGTTATTAATGTGTGAAACTGTCATACTTCATGAGATCACATCCAATGTAATCAAGAGGATTTAGTTCACTAATATAGCAGCAGTCACACTAGATAAGATTGCTTATAGGGATAAGAGTGTACATTTGTTGCTCTGTTTTAATTAAAAAAACCTTAATAAAAGGTTGTAATGATAAACTGATAAGCAATTGTGTTCTCCCCTTCTCCCAGTAGGTTACTGCACCAAACTCATACTGCAATTAGAACCCTACCACAGGATGTATACCGGTGTTGGCTCCGCAGCCCACAGTTACTGGTCACCCCACTTTGTATGCTCAGTTGCTGCTAACTTGATTCTTTTCCCCCCACCTTGATTCACGAATTATTTTGCTAGACAAGGAACGACCCAGAGTGAATTTATTTAGCACATCCTGGTGTTATGACTGAGTGGGAAGAAAATCCTCTCTCTGAAGACAACTAATTGAAAATGTGAGCAATTCCAGCAGGATTGCACTGCTGTGTGCCCTTCCTCGAAAGGCGGAGGTGCCACCAAGCGTCCCCCTATAGCTAAGTGCTAGAGTGTCCCTTCCCCATTTGGGATATGGGCCAAAAAACGGTGTGATCCAGAGCCCCAGCCTGGTTGGAAGGGAGGTGCACGTCCATTTATACAGTGTGCACTCCTGGAGCAGCATGAAGAGGCATGCTGCTATTGAAATTTCAGTTCATTTCATAGCTGCAAACTGTATTAGCAGTAATAATAAACCAGAAGCTGTGCTATCCACTAGAAAGAATCCCAGACAGTTTGTTTCGCTTCTGATTTTAAGCATTCAGCACCAGCTGAACCCACGGGTGCCCCATCCCTGGACGCATTCAGGGCTGGGCTGGGTTGGAAGGGACCTTAAAGATGTTCCAGTTCCAAACCCCTGCTGTAGTCTGGGTGCCCCCACATCTCAGGCTGCTCAGGGCCCATCCATGGCCTTGGGCACCTCCAGGGGTGGGGCACCCACAGCTCTGGCAGCAGTGCCATGGCCTCATCGCCCTATGAGTCAAGAATTTCATCTCCTCTTTTTAAAAGACATCTCCCCTTGTCCTGTCGCTCTCAGGCCATGTCAGAAGTCACTCTCCCTCCTGCTTATAAGCTCCTGGAAGGCCACAGTGAGGTCTCCCCGCAGCCTTTTCCTCTCTGAGTCAAACACACCCAGCTCCCTCAGCCCTTCTCCGTAGGAGAGGTGCTCTAAGCATCTCCATGGTCCTCCCGTGGACCCATTCTAACAGCCCTACATCCTCCTTGTGTGGAAGGCTCCAGGCTGGGATGCAGTACTGTATACAGGACAGATTTTGCTCTGAGCTCCCTAGAAGCCTTGCATTAGAGCAGGCACTGGAAAACATCTTCTGAGCCCCACTGAGTGCCTGCACAACACCAGTAAGAAAGATTGGCTGAGTATGGTCAACCCAAAAGCTGCACTGGGTGTTGTGTGCCTTAGAAAAGCCTTATATCCCTAGAAGAAGATAGAAACATGCATTTATCAATAATATTTTTTTGCTTAGCTTTTTTTTTCTTTTTTCTTTCTTTTTTTCTTTTTTTCTTTTTTTTGAAGTGTTCCAAATTAACACAATAATGGCAATGTTGATTTTTTTTTTTTTTTATCTCTACTTTTCAGTGAATACGAATGCTCAACTCTGGCAGGGCTTAACTTTGTGTATGAAGAGGGGGGAAAAAAAAAAAATCCTGGTAAATATGTTGTTACTGATTTAAAAATCTATTTGTTCAGTAATTTCTGCTGGAGCCATCATTATCTTGCCAAAGCAGCTGTTGGAATATTAACTAGACGCAGCAGTAACAAGTGGAATATAATTAGCACTCCTTGTTCCAGTGAATTTTCAGTTTTAACTAGGAACAATTTGCAATGAATCTCTGTGCTGTTGTAATTAACTTAACTAATGCACCACACATACCGATGACTGTACTGAGTACAGTAGGAAATCACCGAGGGTGCTGCGGGTGGGGCAGAGGCATTGCCTAATTCTGGCCAGCTCTGGCACACAGAGGACCTCCTCCTTGTCTGCAGCGTCTGCAGTGACAGGCTGGAGGTTGTGAAACCACAGAGCTGACATTACGAGGGAGTATTCATGTCACACACTTGGGTTTTCAGGTGTAACTTTTGCAGCGTACAGCTGTAACACACAAATCTTTTCCCAAGCGTTGAGGTTGAAATGGTGAGTGAGGCTGAGAACACGAGCACAGAGGTGCTGTCTGTGACCTGCAGCTCCAGAAATCCATCCCACACCCTGCTCTGTGGCTTCCCTCATCACCAGTGGGTTCTCGCAGCCCCATCTCTCTCTCTTGCTTTTACACCGGAGAATGGCATGAAACCATGGTCCTACAGCACTTCCATCAAGGGCAAACTCTTCCTGCAACCATCTCAGACCAATGGCCTCGCTGGACCAAAGCCTCATTCAACCAAAACCTCACCAGAGCAAGTTCTTCATCCATCCTTTGAGCAACCACCCTGGCCCCTGGCCCTTGGTGCTGAGGAAATGGGTGTCTTGGTGGGAAAGGACAAGAAAGCTTGAAGCGATGCGTCCCAAAAAGTGTGAGAGGTGCAGGAGTTAGGGTTCTGGGGCTAACCTCATGCACAGCATCTCAGCAACTTCCCCAGATTGGGCAAAGCAGCCACAGCCCTCCCTCTCTCCCACTTCAGACTGCACAACTTCTCATGCCCTCCTCGCCAAAGCACAGCTCACAGGAAGGAGCCTCGCAAGCCTGAAGGAAACAACCTTTCCCAAAAGTAGGTTTTCAATGAAACATTTCAACAGCATTTTGGTTCAGCAATTTCTCACCCGGCGTCTTCACTTTCGTCATAACCCCTCTTTGCATGAAGAGTGAGAGGGGAGGAAGAAAAAAGAGATCCTGAAATCTTTTTGCAAAACTTTTTTCATTATTATTATTATTTTTTTCCTGAAATGTAATGCAAAGAGAACTCATTTTCATTTGATTCTAACCCACGTATTTTTCCCTGGATAACATATTATTATTAATTGAATGGCACATTTGTCCTACCTCTCAATGCTTTATCAGCAATCGGGAGCTTCATTAATTTCAGTGTTTGTGGCTGATCTCATGGTGAAGCTGCTGGTGTTGGCTGTGGGGAGCTGGCTGGGGCTGGGGCTGTGCAGGGCTTTTGAATGAGGACAACAAGGACAGCTGACCAGAACAGTCACACCGACCCAGCAAGTTTTCTTTCAATACATACAGTGTTCTGGAGGGGTTAAATTCAATACAAAACCTTGACATAAAAACGAAACAGAAATGGAAGGATAAAAGAAATAATGTTGGAAAAATGCTGTTTTTATAAGTGGAGTGCTACAACAGCTGGCAGGGCAGTGAGGACAGTGTCACAGCAGAACACAAGGGGACAGTTATTGTCACGCTGCTGCAAAACCCGGTGCTTGATATCTAATTCCTGCACTTCTCATGCTCTTTGGGAAGCATCACTTCAAGCTTCCCACGCATCCCTTCAGCACCAGGAGCCAGGTGGGTGCCCAAGTACTGGATGCCCGCTCAGGGTGGGAGCACCGCTGGCTCTGAGATCTGGGCTGCCACTTCCAAACCCTGTTCATAATCAAATGATGTCACCAGGAATATGGACTCAGATATGTATATGTATATATGTATATATTTGCTTTGTTTTTTAATGTGGATTTTTCAGCTTATAGCTCCTCCCACATCATAGCTTTCTACTGTTTATTCTCCTGAGCCTGACCAGGGCTGCTGTGCTGAAAGCAATGGGAATCCTGGAGCTCAAAGGGAAACACCTCTGCGTGTTTGTATGGGTGCACGTGCCAGATGCATTATGCTGAAAAATAAATCAACAGCTACCCCTACAAGCTCACATTTGCAGGCTACATTTCCCACTGCATGTTTTTCTACAAGACCAAATCAAGATGTTCGTGCCCATGAGGCAGAAGATTTGAGCTCCCCACCCAGCACAAAGCCAATGCAGGAAATCCTGCTGCACTCCCATTTTCCACCCCTGCAGAAATGGTGTCATCTATTCACCCTGCAACGGCAATTTGTGATGTCAGGGAAGCTGATGGCAGCACCAAGAAATCAGCTGAGCCTCTGATAATGGCATTTGCACGTTTGGCTTTTTTATTCTTCACGCTTTATGATTTAGAATCCGTGGTTTAATCTGCACCCAACACCTCGCACAGGGCTGTAAAACACCCGCATGGATCCCAGCACAGACACAGCAAATGTGCTTCTCTATTGTCAGCCATGGCTGTCCGAGGCCAAAAGAAAGAGGTCACCCATAATAATAAGGTCAACCATCACCATGGTATCTGAGCGCCATTTGATTTAAAGAATGCTGTAAGAGTCTATGGAAAAAGGAGACGTGGCGAAGGAAAGGCACTCAGAATAACTTCAAAAATAATTGCAATGCAATTAAGACGTGCCACCAAAATGAATATTTCAGATCAGAGTTCATCCCCAGAGAGGTGTTGGTGTTGTAAAAGTTAAAAACCTCCAGGATCACATCCAGGCTTGATCAGGCTCTCGTATGCATCTCTGTGTTGTCACAAATGCATCTGTAATAGAAAATATCCCCTCTGGGAGCACAGCCCAGTGTACAGAGCTGCAATGGCCACCAGCATCTCGGGAACCCCTCACACCGATGGGCGCTGTGCTCAGATGCGAGCCCTGATGCTGAGATATGGAGCAAGGGATGGGAAGGAGAGAAAGGAAAATGGAGTGGCCGTGGTCAGGCTTTGGGACAGGCTTTGGGGGCAGGCTTTTTCCCAGCCATCTGCATTGCACCAACAGCACCTCCAGCTTGACTCCTTCAAATGTCACCATTCAAATGCATGTGGGCAATGGCGCTGAGACAGATCAGCAGAATTTCCTTTGTAACCGATGTTTCCTTTAAAGAGACCTTTGTTTTAAACGAATCTTGGCTCATTTAAAAGACCTCATTTGAGAGTCTGTGCTAGCAGGGGAGTGAGTGGAGCTGTGACCCAGCAGTGCAGGGAGAAGCTGGGGAAATGCAGCCCTCCTCAGCATGCAGTTTGCAGGTGAAGCAGCTCACGAGCACCTTCAATTGTGGTGGTATTTCTGCTAGAAGACGAACAGGAGAGGTCCTCAATCCATCCCCCAACGGCTGCTACTTAAACCCAAAGTGTTAAAATGTTCAGAACTGACAACGGGGCACAAGATCCCTCCAGCCAGGCAGAGGGCCACACTGAAGGCAAACACAGAGTGGCTTTGTTGCTTTTTTATCCTCCTACCATACAGCAGGCTTTGATGTTTATTATGAAATATCATGATTTAAGTGACTACAGGAGTTCATGAAAAATGACCCCTGTAAGCACTGCCGGGGAATCAGTAGATTAGCACATCCCTTAGCATGGTCCTGTATGTTCCCCTATACACGCCCAAATGGACAGTGCAGCGGCCTGAGCACAACATCTCGAAGTGATTATCCTATTAGGGACAATCATTGGAGTGGTTTAGACCTGTGCTGTATCATTTATGCAAATGAGAGGAAAGCTGAAGTTACTGTTACTTTTAGACAAAGTGCAAATAAGCTTTTCATTGCATATTAATGAACTGCTAATACCACAGCTCTTCCGGACCCATCTTTATGCAGATTATAGTAATGCTGTTTGCACAGTTGTATAATTTGAACTTTTTTCATTTTGAAGCACTGAGTAAGATTTAAAAACAAAGCCGAGTCCAATACCCCGGAAGTTAAAACCAACCAACCAACCTTCCCACTGAAAAACAGATTTGAAGCTGTGGGCTTGGTGCACTCATCCATAGAATCATGAAATCATTAAGATTGGAAAAGACTGCTATGGTCATCCAGTCCAACCATCGACTCATCACCATCATGCCCCGTTAGATTCACAAACGTGAAGCCACCTCCTGGTTCTAACCAAGGAGGTTCACCTGATCTGCCTTTTGTGTATTAAGATTCACTGTCAAACATGAAGACTGCTGGAAGACGTGACTCAAACTTGAAAAGATGGGTGCTTAGTTGGAGAACAGGCCAAGGGAAGTCTGGATGTGAACACCACTTGCTTTTGTGCTGGAAGACGAAACCACAGAGAGGTGTGGAGACAATAATGTGCTCAGGAATGCCTGCAGCTTGCTGAGCTGTGGCTTTGCTGGGAGCAGAAAGGATTCCAGGAGGTAGGCAGGCAGGGAGCAGTGCATGCACACTGTTCTGCAGAGGTGACAACACACCTCTAGGGAGCTTCAGCAACCCTGATTCCAGAAGAGAATCAGCAGAAGGGCTTGATGGATCTTAATTTTTTTTTAAATTCACTTGTTCTATTTTACTGCTACCTGATATAGTACCGCACAGTCACTAATAAAAGCTATCCTCATAAAACCTTCCAGCTCATATTTACAGCACTGCATTTGAATGAAATTAGAGGCATGTGGGAGGTGAGCGTCTCTTGGAAACACCACGGGGTGCAAAAGGAAGGAGTGATGGCTGCCCAGAACTCACTGTCCCAAGAGGGTTGTGCAGGGGGGTCTGCCTGAACCTGGTGCTGGATCAGCACAGGACAATGCAAAGCAATGCTTTCCTCTGCCTTTCCATCATCCTTTGCTTTTTTTCCTTCCTCCCTAGGCAAGGATAGCAAGGTTTGATGGTAATCCTTTGTGAAATGCTGGTGTTTCTACAGGGGGAAAGCACTGCATTCAGGCAGGAGCACTATATATGTTTAAAAAGAAAAGGGGGGGGGGCGGTAAGAGGACTGTCATCCTTTGTTATAAGGAACGGGAAGCCTGAATTTTAGGTAGCTCCCATCTCGTGGGGGCTCTGCCCAAAGCAGCACACATACAGCAGGATGATCCATACAATGTCAGCACCTACACAGGAACAAGCATTGCTTTCTTTGCAACCACCAAACCAAGAACTGCTGCCGGGGTTTGAGAGGGTGGATTCTGGCTGCAGAGCTCTTGGGCTCAGCATGGAATGGAGGTGGCATGCCGGGTGCTCTGACACAGCCCCTGTGCTGCCCATCTCACCTCCCACGTTCCTGTTTGTCCAAGTCATCCTGGCCATTACGAGCACTCAGTAAACAGCACGGATGCTCTCTGCATGCTTGCGGTGCAACGCTCAGATACATAATTGATGTGAGCTTACCCTTGAGAGCTGTTGTTGGTCTCCTGGGTAAGTAATAGGTCTTTCATTGTTTAGACTTAAAGATCTCTTGAGCCTCTTTTAAAGACGTGCTCTGAACAGCTAAGAGAAGGGAAAAAAACGTGCACAGGATATCTATAGGTGACCGCATGGGCGAGAAATCAAAGCTGCTCTGTCCTGCTACACATTGCCAGGCAGGTCTTCAGGGAAAAAGGCTGAGCAAAACTTCTCCCTTGTAGAAGGCAGGAGGGCTGGATGAGGAGGAGGTGCTGGGGGACTCCACCCAGCTGCTTCCCTTCAGCCTGGGGCTGCAAGGAGCTCTCCCACAGCGCTGCTGGGGCCACTGACAGTGGGAGGCAGTGGAATCTGAGCCAACAGCTCTTAAAAGTTTGAGTGTCACTGTCTATTTTATCTTTGCTGATTGTTAGGAATGTGCTAGCCCCTCATCATGTTGATCTGGGATTACAGAATGAACTTCCTTGGAGGCACTGGGCAACCCAGTCCCACCCAGCTCCATGAACCCATGCAATCTCCTCCGTGCGAGTGGAGCAACCATGTTTAGAAGGAGAATAGGCAGGGAATTTAAGCAGGGGTATGTTCATGACCAGTTCCCTATTGTGACCCTAGAATCCCACCTGGGTGCTTCTGGTGCTCTATGAACACCATCCCCACCATCCCCGGAACACCATCGCTGCCATTTCTCAAACACCATCACCACCCCCTGTTGAACACCATCCCACTACCACCATCACAGCCATCCTTCAAATTCCATCACAGCCATCCCTCCTACACCCCCATGGCCATCTTGTGGATTTGCAAGAGTTCAGCATTTCCATTTCTTACATCTATAAACATTCATCCTCCCAACTTCCAGTGGCACATAGGATCAGATGGAGCTGGGGCTGGGGCATTGGCCACGCACATCCGTGGCCCATGGGGACTCGTGGTGGCATTCCCTCTCCTGTGGGCCTGCCACACGTCATTAGGGAGCAGCACCCGCTCCCTGACCTGGACTTTTCAGAGCAAACAACAGACTAACAGCCAGCAAAGCACAGGCCTGTTCAATAATTACCATCGGCACTAATTAACATTATGAGAGAACTACAGAGGAACTCTGCCCCCACCGTATTTAATTTAGGAGCATAACATGAACTGCAGTGCCACCTGTAAACACCTGACACAAACAGAGCCTTCCGTACAACGGAACAGGATTGAGGAGGTCAGTGATTTTTTTCATCTACACGCAGCATTTGCTTTTGCGTTTCCTCCTATAAATGACCAAATTAAATTTGCACCATTACTTCATTTGGGCTCCCCTCCTTTCATGTTTCACACACAGCATTATTAGAGACTCACTTGAGGGGTAAAGGAACGAAGAACAATGCAAAGATCGTCATGAAAAAGATGCGCGTTTCACACTGCATAATAAATGTGTGTCCATATCGATGTAAAACACACAAATGGCAATAATTTTACGCTGAATATTTTCCTGCCTTTAATTAAAATAAACTAATAAAGATTTCAGAGATGCATTTGCTTTAATAGAATGCAGAGTTATAATTGGTGACCTATTTTAAGCAATTTAATTTCCCATGACCTGTTTTCCAAATTAACATAGTAATAGAAGAATGTTTATTGTGTTTGGGAATATAAGTTTCTCCTTCAAAGATGTCATATGCCTTTGTGATTTGATTTAAAGGTGTATTCTTTTATTAAAATGTTCATATAAAGAGCTTATAAATTATGCAAATGTTTCTTTTTATGGCATTTAATGAGCCTAGAATTTTAAATCAAAGCACAATCAAAGAAAATAAACAAGGACATCTTGGAGATTCAGAAGATCACTTTAAAAAAAGCATACCAGCTAGGTCATACTGAATTCATTTGAATCCCCTTTGGCTTCAAGTGTTCATGAGCATACTTTTCCTGACTGCTTTATTACATTTGTGTCTTGGTATGAATGCACCAGTGCACACCTACACAAAATTATGGGTTTTACACACACACCTTTAATCCGTGACTGTTTAGAGATGGCTCTTTCCTGAATCTTGTTAAACTATGGTGGCATTGAGTGCCAAGAGCTGATGAGGGGTATGTGAGAAAGCCAACAGGATGTTCCCCCATACAGCTGGGAGGCACCTGAGTTATTCACAGGGTGCCCAGGGGCCCTCTGGGCATGGTAAGCATGGCCAGGAGCACATTCCCTGCTCCTACAGCTGGGGCTGAGCCTAAGCACAAAACCTGCCCTGTTAAGGAACGATGCACAGATGACCCGTGGATGGTGGTCTTATGGATACGAGTGAAAAAAACACCTGCACAATATTCATATATATTCTTCCTTACTTGATTTTGGTCAGCATTTTGTGTTTCTTCTAGTCTTTATTAGTCGGTTTGAGGGCAAATTGCCCTATAAAACCACATTCCCACATGGGATGAAGGTGCTGTGGGAAAGCAGGGTGGTGCCCATGTCCCCGTGTGCAGGGGGTGACACCTCCGGAAGGCAACACACGTCCTGCAGGGATGGGTCGGTGTGCTGCAGGGCAGTAATCCTGCTTTTCATTATAGGATTACAGGGCAGTGATTTGCAGGGATCCAAGAGAGCTCCAGGCGTTCAGCGGGAGGGGATGGACATGAGATTAAGGCCAAAGCATTTAAAAACAAAGCAAAACAACAGAGGAGAAAACATTGAATATCTTGTCAAAAACACCCTGTGGGTGGGAGCCCATCCTCAGCCACGAGGGGACAGAGGAACAGTTTCAGGGGGAAATGCAGGGTTGATGAAATATGTCACCTCTGACTGAAAGCACTGCTAAAGTTTGTTAGTTTAATTATTTTGCTGCGCTGAAATGCTGTGGATCATTTTCTAGGAAAACGAGTCTCTCCTTGATCCTTCCTGCAGATGAATAGGTTTGCCCTCTATACATGAATGCAGGTTATGGGGTTTGTGCATGGTCACTTAATGGTGCATACGCTTTGCCAGCACTCTGTATACTCCTACAGAAGGCACAATAACGCAAACAGTGCTGCAGCCATGGCTTCCATAAAGCCTCATCACCACTGGGAAAGAGAGAGAGAGGATGGAGATTGCACAGAGAGTGGCCCTCTGAAACCCTCAGTGCCTGAACAGCCCTCCTGTGCTGCTCTCCCCAAGACATCCCCAATCCATTCCTTGGGTGCGTGGGACCCCAGAGGCATGAGGTCAGCAGGAAGGAGCTCCTCGCAGTGTGTGTGGCTCTGTAACTGCAGTGAGGAGCTAAGGACAGCCCTGCATACAGGGGATGCTCCCAGCAGCTTGCTGCAGCCCCATCTGTTAAGAATTCACAGCTTATGCATCCTATAGCATGGGTTGGGATAGGTAACAAAGAAGTGCTCGGCCCGGTTGGGGGATCTCTGCAGTCTCTAGCAGCCTGACACATTCCTTTTAGTATTTTGGGGAACTGATATTAAAAACATCAATGATTCATCCATCATCGATAAACATGCTGAGATGTTCAATAAATGTGCTTCAGCAGCAATAACTACAGCGAGGCGTACAGAGATGATAGAGGGATTTATCTCCCCGTGTTTCAAATATGATTCCTGCAGAACAGCCTGAACTCTACAGCATTTTATGCTCAGATCCAGGCTCTGTACTGTGACAATTCCAAGCATGCAGCCCATAAAGCCGACGGCTCTGCCTGGCAGGAGCTGCACAGCCGGATCACAGCCAGCCTCCCCGGCCTGCATTTGGGAAGCGTCAGGAGAAAAAGATAAATTCCCCACTATAAGAAATTTACTGTGTGTTTCTGTTTTATTATTTGCTCTTTATAGCCTTACTAAAGGACCAAGTGGCTGAAAGGCTCCATCAGGGAGACTCGGAGGGAATGTATGAGATGGTTTTGGTGGAGCAAGTGAGACCAAATGGGTCTTTTTCTGCAAAGACCAATGCTAACCAAGTGTTGATTTATGCCTGCCTGCTGGGCTGCAGCCCTGCATCCATCCATATCCCTACAACTCTGCTCTGTGTCAGCCCTTGGCCTAGGTCCATACAGACACCCACCCAGGAGCTCTACCATGGGCAGCACTGGAGGAAAGCACTAAAAGACAAAAAAAAGAGAACACTGCAGCAGCCTGTCCGCTGGGGATCCTTTACAAGCATTGATTTCTGGTCTTCAAGAGAGGAAATGGAAAAGGGTTATGTTTCAAGAGAAAAATAACAGCCCCCAAACCACAGGCTTCAAGCTGCCCACATTTCCTACGCGCATGCTGCTGGATCCCGTCGCAATGCCCTGCACTGCTCCCACCCTGCTTCCAGCCTAGGGAATGTCAGCAGCTCTGTGTAGAAGCTTTCTTCTTCCCTTCATACCTGCCCATCCTGCTCCCTGCACCACCCTCATGGTGCCTCTCTGAGCCCTCTTCCCACTCACCTGCCGCTCCCCAGCCCAGAACGAAAAACCCCACTGAAACAAATCATACCAGGAACTATTTAGGACACAGAACTCTTCTTGTGGTTACCAGCCTGGAATATCCACAGAGCTCTGCCCTGACCTTACATGCCTTTGGTTAAAGGGATGTTCCATGGTTAATCCAGCTTAGAGCTGGATTAACTTTTAAGGATGCAGAAATGTCCCCAGGCTAAGGAAGGTGATTTATTTTTGGCCAGTTGGAATGGGCAGGGTTAGCAAGCAGCTAGAGCTTAAGAGAGGTGCATTTAGATACAAATCCCAGAGGAAAAAAATATATATAACTAAAATAATGAATTATGTAAGTGCGTAACCACCAGCAGGACACCAGCAGCTGCCATCCTGCAGATGTATTTATACTCCATGAGAAATTCGGAGAAACACGGAGATTGGAAAGCAGACTCCCTCTACAACCTTGGTTCTGAAAGGGGAAAAACGGAGAAGGGATAAATAATTCAGGAGGGGAACACAAAAATATGATGAATAGAAAATGGATTGAGGACTGAAATTGATGTCAACTGGAAGTTTTTGTTTACCCCTTCCAATAGACATTGGGTCGTGTCCCCAGAACAGCTCCCACACTTTGCTGCTCTGATGGGGCAGACCCAGTCTGCATAGAGGAGCTGCAAAATGGGGGTGACCTTGGCCCCCCCGGGTGGGGACACTGCTGGGAATGAGCCCCAAACTTTGGGACATCGACAAGGAGAGCAGGATGAAGGCTGGGATGAGTGGGACAAGGATTTTTATGTGCATCTGCACATTGAGAGCTGCAAATCCAGCTTGAGTCATCCCCTCCATCATGTTTGGCGGGTGCCAAACAAGGCACTCAGACTTACACATTTAGAACATTAACAATATTCACGTGCTCATCAACAGAAAGGTAGGTTTTAACACGTGCTTTCAAGCAAACTCTTTAATATTTTAATGCATGCTTCTTGTGGAACTGTGCAGCTCTGTGCCCATGGATTCCTGCTGACTGCAAAACACACACTCGGTGCGTCTGCTCCGATTGCTGCCTGAGGAAGGGATTTGGGAGGATGATTCCTGCTTGCAGCAAGCATCAGAGCTGCAAAAGTCACTGCTGCTCCCTGCTTCCCACCTCCCATAAACCAGGGCTAAGCCTGCTCCATTCAGCCCTGCAAGTTCCATATTCAGTATTAGAAGGAGGCAAACCTTTTTATGGTTTTACCTCTGTTGTCATCATCCAAACTGTATAAGGAAAAATAGATGATGAGAAAAATTGCCTTTAAATAAGAGTTAGATTAAAAACAAACAAACAAACAAAAAACCATAGTGAAGATCTGCCATGAATTATTCAAGCAGCTCCAAACAGGAACGGTCACAAATAGTGGGACACGGTCTGGCCGGCCCATGTGCTGCACACATCCTGCAGGCACCCAGGCAGCACGTCCTCTCGCTGGGGAAGCTGTGTATGCAGAATTGTGTTGTCTTGAGGAACTCCAAGGGGACTCAATATGTTCTTCTTTGCCTTCCAGATTGCATATATATGTTTCAAAGCCGTTCTGTGTATCCTTCAGCATACAATGCCTCTGTTCAAAGCCTACACGGCTAGAAACGACGGCTGCCGAGCACACGTTCCCTTGCAGCATAATTAAGAGCAATTCCTCATGAAGATTGCAATTCTGTTACCATGATACTGACAATTATTGAGATGCACGTGGAAAAATGCACTGCCTGCTGCCTAAACTTGTGCAATTGTGCTTATACCGAGGGGGCTGCATCCACTGTGCAAGCCGACCAGCAGAACGTGGCACGTCGACAGCAGTGCTTGAACCCTCCTACATTTTCCAGGACATTGTGCACAAAGGAGAGCAGTAATCTGCTATTTGCTTGGCTGAGGTGCGGGGAGCTCCTGTCCCCTGATTTGGTCACTGAGGTACTTTGCTGATGCCTGACCCCTCACAAAGCCGGAGCCCTGCAGACTTCCTCCCGCTCCTCATCCTGCCCTGACAGCCCCCAGCCACTCCTTCTCTGTAAATGGGTCAGCTTCTGTACTCCTGCACTGCCCTGCCCAATGCAGAGTGCTTCTGTGCAATCCTCCAGGGTAGGGATAAAGAGGAGATTGATGCTGTGGAGAGACAGGGAACGCGGCACAGGAGCTCAGCTCTCTCCTGCTAGGGCTGCGTGGTGGGGGGAAATACATGGGCAAATATTTACATTATTTCTTTTTACAGTATTTCAAATGGAAGTTTAGAATATTACAAATATGAAACCTGCACGAATGAACTGTTCTCCTTGGATGCATCGTTTTCCCTAAATGCACAGTGCGAGTCAGGAATCTTCGCTTTTTGATTTTCTTTAATTTCTCCTTTTTTAAAAAGAAGAACAAAACCCCAGTGCCAACCACATTCTTTTGCTTTGAAAACAGTGCACATTTGCACACAGCTACTGCTTGGGAGTGTGCCTCTGCCTTGCCCAAGGAGCACACGTCTGGCTCCATCCCTGCAGCGAGCGGCAGGAGCTGCCATATGGAGGTCACCTTGTCCAGCTCCAGAAATAGCTCTTTTTTTCTGAAGCCGGCAAGGGAAGGAGCTGCAGAGAGCACGAAGGAGGAGGCTGCCCTGCATCCGTGGTGCAGATTGGTGCCAGGCTGCAGCATGCAGAGCCTCGTCCTGCCAGAAGCAGTGATAGCATCAGTCTGCAGACACGAAGCTCCATGGTTTGGAGGGGTTTGGAGACCTTCAGCATCCTAAAAAGAATCTCCAGGAGAGGTTTCCTTGGGGGGTGGGCAGCAGCCCCTGCACGGGGCCATGAGCATGCATGGGGCTCTGTGGGATCGGCCCCATACTGGGGATGGGTTTGGGTTAGGGGAGGCAGCAGCATGGAGGGGGCACAGCCTGGACCTCCGTTGCTGCATGCCAGCCCCAAGTGCTATCCCTTGGACACAGACACGCTGCTGCCCATCAGCCCCGGGCCGCAGCAGGGATTTCTCCTCCATTCACAGGAAGAGAGAGGTAGAGAGATCAAGATCAGCACCTCGTGCAATGAGGCTTTTTGCTTCATTCAGCTTTTGAGATACTGACAGCTCCGAAAACGCTACCACAGGACTATTTGATAGCCAGCAAGGGGCTCAGCCGGCTGCCAGGGAACTGATACCTTCGTCTAAAAATAGGCTGTCACCTGGAATGTCACAGTGCTCACAGACCTGAAGGCACACAGTTGTGTTCCCATTGCAACACCCTGCAGAACAATGTGAAAATCACGAAAACGCTGCAAAAATAACAATTTGGGGGAAATTTAATAGAAGGGAGGATGGGGAGAGGAGAGAAAACTGCTTTCTCTCCTTCGAGTTTGGAACTATTTTGGAGCTCACCTGAATTCTGGCTTAGCACCAGCCCTGTGTTAGCCCCGATGCGATCTGCAGCTCAGGGCCGCGGGGATTGCATGGGGCAGCAGCAATCTGTCCCCGTTGTGCTGCACAGTGCTGCCGGCGCTCCCCGTCCTGCCCAAATGCTCCACTCCCGTTTGGCAACACGGGAAGGGAAGAGCACTGATCCCCCCAAGACATCTTTTTGCATCCCACAGGCTGCAAATCCCCGGTTTGATCTTGTTCGGCGTGGAACATCTGACACGCCTGTGATGGGAAGGCTTTAACCGCTCTTATTCCTCCTTGTGATACCCATGACTATAGGATTGGATAAAAGGGATGAACAGATGGATGGAGCGCGCGCACGCACTGCAAAGCCTTTATCTTTCGCTAGGTGTTGGTTTTAGCGATGCACCGTATTTTTAAATAGCCCCTTCTCCTTTTTTTTTCCTTTCCCCTTCACAAGTTTTCCTCCGCGTTCCTCCCCTCGGCGCTCTCTTCCCCCCTCTCCCATACAAACACTTTGAGCTCGAGTCTTGATACCGACAAAAACACACCCACGGCGCGGCAGCCCCGAGCAGCGCTCCCTTTGTCCTTGCTCCTTAGAAGCTGCAGTCGCTGCTCAGACGAGGCAACGGGCCTCCAGCACAAGAAGTGTGTTTTTCAGAACTTAATGTCCTCTGCCACAGATGTCGTCTCCGCCAGAGGCTTATTAACACCTCAGAAGAGCAAAGCCCTGCCCACAAAGGGAAGGGAATCTAAAGAAGATACACAAACAAAGGAGGTGAATGTTAAAAGCGGCTAATGAGGGGGAAAAAACCCTCCACCTTCCCATCGCGGCACTTCAGAACAAGTAGCATCGCCAAGCACTAAGAACCTGGGGATTAAAGAGACAATTTAGGAAGGCTTGATGCGGGGAATGGAAATCTCCTGGAGGACATTAAAAGAACACAGAAGATGAGCGCACATATTTGGGAAATAAGAGAAACCTTAAAAAAAAAAAAGAGAGAGAGAGAGAGAGATGTATGCGTGCGGACAACTTTGCAAGGACTCGCCGAAAAGCTGTTTGGAAATAATCAGGCACATTTATTTCCTAGAAGGGAAATTTAAATTTAAAAGGAAATGGAAGCAGCGCTCCGGGAGGGGGACGTGCACAAAGCGGTTTCGTTATCAAAAAAATAAAGATGTGCGTTCAAAGGGGCTTACTGGAAAAGCAAACCTGCTTGTTTACAAACCTTTTTGTTTAAAACCAATCCTCTTAGAAACACCGAGAAGTGCTGCAGTAAAATACCCACATCATCGGCTGCTCCTATCCGTTTTCAAAGTGCTGGGTGTTGATTTTCCCCGTGTCACACTCGGTCCTGCTCAGCAGTGACTTTGGATCCCAGCACGCTGAGGACCATGGGCATCCCGCAGGGCTTCCAGCACCTTGAGCCATAGGGCGAGATTTTCCTGCCCTATCCCATCAAGATTTGGGCCAGAGATAGTTGGTAAAGTGGGAAAAGTTGGCAAAGAGAAGTGTGTAATGGTACATCCAAAGACAGTAGATCCCAGACACTATTTTCTCCAGGGCAGTCACATGGAATCAAAGAATCATGGGATCGTTAAGGTTGGAAAAGACCACTAAGATCATCTAATCCAACTATCAACCCATCCCCACCATGTCCACTAAGCCAGGTCCCTGTTGGCCACGTATACCCTTTTCTTGAACACCTCCAGGGATGGTGACCCCACCACCTCCCTGAGCAGCCTGTGTCAATACATCACTGCTCTTTCAGGTGAGTTTTCCCTAATGCCCAACCTGAACCTCCCCTGGTGCAACTTAAGGCCATCACCTCTTGTCCTACTGCTGTTACCTGACAGCAGAGGTCGACCCCCACCTTGCTCCAAACTCCTTGCAGGAACAATAGAAAGGGATGCAGGTGCTTCTGTGCTCCTTCAGAGGGAGATTTGGGGACCCAAAGAGCCGAGATGCTTGCTCTGGTCTGGGAACAAACCCTTCAAGTGAGGCTTCTGGTGGGAAAAAATGGATGAGTGAAGTGTAATTATGGGGCTGCAATAGTCACCAGAAGTAAACAGAACTGAACAACCTGCCAGGACATTCAAAAGGGCACCATGGCTGAGATCAGACACAGCAAGGACAACAAAATCAGCCCCAGAGGTCGCTGCTATTTGAAGCAATGTTTCATACAGAAATGAAGAGCCCAGAGAGGGACAGGCTGGGTGTACCACGTGCATAATGCTGAAGCTGACATTTGTCCTCAACACAGCACAGATACATCGCATGGGTTAAGGAAACTCCAGGGGCTGAAAGGTTCCAGCAGCACTCAAGGCAGCACAGGTGTGTTTCAGGAGCTGAGCTGTGAGCAAATCCCATCACCTTATCCCTGAGATCGCTCCTCTCTCCATCTACCATGTGGTGGATCCTCATTTTTGGTACCTGGATGCTCTCCAACGCTGCCGTGCACTGAAGAGTGTATGGAGTCTCAGCTTCACCCCTGTAGGAAGTGTCTCATCTTGGATGCTGGAGAAACTAAAGTTTTTCAAGATATGATTCTGACATGACCCAAGCCCAGCTCTGTAAGCAGCCTTAATGGTGCGATGGGGACTACTCACAGGACACAGGATGCTGTGTATTTCAGATGGTGCAGGCTTGGACTGCTATCAAGGAGCTGAGCCTTCTGCAGAGATTAATGAGCTCCACAGGTGCGGAGGAGGAGCTGCTCTTCCAACATAGGAAAAGAAAAGCACACGATATGGAGAAGTGCCCACTGTCCCTCTTGCTGCTGAAGCTGTTAAAGAGCTGCCAGTAGGGAGAACTCACCTCTTGAAAGCACTGTAGAAAGGAATATTACCGACCAGAGAGGCTGTAATTAATGCCACCAACCCTTGCAGGTGGCCTGACCACAGAACAGGCTCTGCAAGGCATCTCCAGATCCCAATGAACCCCAATGGCACTTCCAAAGCCTTCCTGCCCCAGGAGGGATGAGGGCTGCATTCCAGGTGCTGGGGAAGCACTGACATCCCTGGGCATGCGTGTGAATTGCTTCGAGGGACGACTGGGGATGGCAGCAAAAGCAATGTGGTAATAAGGGGGAAAGCTGCTGAGACGATCAGCTGGCATGACATTCCCCAAACACTGCTGAAGCCTCACAGCTTCCATATGGCTCATCAGACACATACAATAACATGATCGCTCAGAACATTCAGTCCTATAGAAAGGAAAGAGGAAACACAAACGCACACAGATGATGCTGAGAATGGGACAGGAGCAAATTCAGCCAAACGGGGACACAGCAAAGCCCTCATCTCTCTGCCATCCAGAGGACGGGATCTTTAGGAGAGCAAATGGTGCTGCCAGCCTAGTGGGAAGCTGTGGCTGTTCCCTGGAGGCTCCCTGGTGTCCTCATGTCACCAGTCCCAGTGCTGCCCAAGCTGTGTTCTCCACTGCCAGCAGTGCTTTGGAAAGGACCAGCCCTGCAGTGAGCTCCAAAAAAACTTCTCAGTCACGGCTTGTAGCCATGAATCCTCCTTCCCCAGCCCACTGAGGCTTAAATAGATGCAGCTTCAGTTCCTGTGATTCCTTTCCAAGACTGATAAGCCAGCATCCTCCTTGCTTGGTTCTCAGTCATCTGGTCTTCAGTTTTGAGAAACTATTTCAGTTCGACAAACCTGGCTTGCCATCTTTTCCCCTTCTATGAAGCTTCAGAAGGAAAAAGGATGATTCACCTTTCTTATTATTATTACTTTTCCAAGTGGGGGGCTTCTTCACACAGGGCTGCTTATTTCCAGCATCCATCGCATCGCTTCTCCTGGCACCTGCAGCTTCTTTGATTCTTTCTCTTCCACCACCAAGGGGCTTGTTTATTTTTATTTATTCCATAGGCAAAGCCTGATTCTTGGTTTTCTTGTCAAAATCCCTCAGCCCAGCTCCTTGAGGAGCAAAGCAGTCGTACAGCAAATTAATGAGAAATTCTCATTCCATCCCTGAGGATGGGATAATTCCAGTAACGCTTGGAACCAGCTCTGACCCTTTTAGGGCTTTCTTTAAGAGGACTATGCAGCTGGCTTCGTTATGCTCCTTGATGCTACCAACAGCTTCACCAGTGCCACCCCAGCACCGCAGTACAGCTTCGCTCTCGTGGCTGTCCCGTGGTTGCAGTGCTGGCGCTCAGACAGCACAAGGATCACCTGCATGCTTATGGCTTCTGCATAGGAAGTGTGAATTTTCAGCATTTTACTACATTGGGAAAGCTGCTGGCTGGTTGCGGCTGCTGGACGCGGTGCTCGCCCCTCATCCTGATTGCCACATCAGCAATGCCTGAGCATCCTCACCCTGTGCCCAGGGCTCTCCCCCTGCTCTGCTCCGCCGCGTGTCGCCCTGGGAAGCGTTTTGTGATAGTTTGGGTCTCTTGTTAACAGTATTCTTCACTTTGGGCAGTCTTTCAACTCCATGAAAGTTACACGTTGTTTTCGTTTCTTCTCAAGTACCTCAGGTCAAAGAAAGACCGGTGTCAGTGGCTTTAAAAGCCTAATAAAGTCTTTCATCCATAGACCTGCTCGCTGGCGCAAAGTCAGGGAAAACAAACTAAGTCATCGAGTGTTGTTCAAACTGTCAGATCCTTTTCAGCACGCTCTTCCTGCCAGCCTGTTCGCCTGTGTTTGGGGGCTGGGATGGGGAGACTGGGAGGGGGAGAAAGGAATAAAAAAAAAAAAAACCAATGGCAGAGAGCCCACAGAACAGCTGGCACCTTTCCAATCCCCCCCCTCCCCCCCCCCCCCGCCGATTCCAGCCTGTGCTGTGGGCACGGGTGCCTGCCGAGCTGCTCTGCCACAAAACCCCTTGCCGACAACTTTGCTCACAAGTGCCACCCCGCTCCCAGCTTGGCACCCTGCGTCCCCACCGCCGCCTCCCAACGCTGGATGGCTTCCAGCGCTTCCGAGCCCATTTAACCGCTCCCTTTTGTTGAGCGGTGCTAAGCCTTGATCTGATTTTATCGACTCCGCTGTGCCAAGAGGAGGAGGATGCTGAAGAGTTCAGAGGATCCTGCAATGAGCTGAAAAGCTGCAGGAGCCCTTCAGCCTTCAGGATGGGCTTTGCCCACTCGGCAGCAGCTCCGGACGAGAGCGCGTGCCGCTCATAGGACCACACAGGATGGCTTCCACTTGCCTTTGTGCACGCTTCTCCCTTTAGAAACTTCATTATTGGCATGTTTGGGAGCTGAAAGTCAGTGCCATGGCTGGCTGGCACTGTCCTTGATGGGTAAATAGTTCTTTGTGCTGTGCCTGTTTGGTGATGCTGTGCCCAGGAGGGGTGGGGGCAGGAGCAGGACCTCCGCTCTGAGCACTGTGCTGATCTGCCAAGAAGTTGTTCTGCACGTGGTAAACCCAGCATGGTTACAGAAACTATATACTTTTAAAATACATTTCTCTTTTCCATAAAGCAGGCAAAGCCACCTGCATTTAGAGCTAATTCCTGTTCCTTTGTACAGAGCAGCATTTGGATGCCCTCTTAAGGATGCTTGGTTTGAATGCTTGTGTATCAACATCCCATGTTCGCAGCTCCAGCCAATCTCCCAACATCCGTGGCAGAAGGGGCCAGGAAGGCAACATGGCAGCCACCCTTACAGACCTGAAACCAGCCTTTCCCCACCAAGATCACCAGCTATGGGGAAGGGCAGTTTGGTACTCACTCCATACCCATCGTCCCATCAGTCCTGTGCTGCTGAACTGGGGAAGGATGTAAGCATCTCTATAACTGCTATACATCTGGATGGATAAGAATGGTTTCTGGTCTGTGGCAGTTTGCACCAGTCAAGGCTCTGCCCTCACATACCCAGCCTCCTGCTGGGCAGTCACTGACACATTTCTAACTTTCCCACTCTGGCTCTGTCCTCCTCTGCTTTTCATTTCCCACCAAAGAAAAACATAAAAGAAGTAATGAAGTGGTCTACGGAGTGTGTTAAAGACAGATCCTATCCAAAAGCCTGTACAGATACAGAGACTTGGTGATATCAAAAATAGCGCAGCCTGAAACAGTGCCACAGAAAAACAAATTACACACAGGCAATATCCAAGCAACTGTCTTCGGCCCAAAGCAGTCAGATATCTTTGGTATCCTGCAGCTCCACGGAGGATAACAGGCAGCTGAGTGCGAGTGCTGAAGATCACGTTAGCCCTACTGGATTATTCAGGTCATGCTAAACAACAAATTCAGCGGATTAAAAGAGCCCTCGTTCCTGCTGTGCAGTTATAACAGTCTGCAAGTTACACTGAGGGCTGGGGATGCTATGGACGTTGCATGTCTTGTGCAGCACTTTATAGTCAGACAAGCTCAGCAAGGGGTATTTGCCTTCCTAAAAACTACCATTGACCCATTCCCGCTTAGGAACATTGAGAAACCAATGGGCTCACCCAGCAGCTCTGTGAAAATCTCTTTGCCAAGCCATGCAGAACTCACTTTTGTGTCTGCAGTGTATCAGCATTGTATTACCATGACAAAACCAAATTACTGCCATTGAGGATAGCCTTCGCGAGCACAACAGTCCTTCTATAGTAATATACTTGTGTGCACAAATGATGGCACAATGGAGTGGATGTGTAACTGCTAGAGGACCGCTGGGGTAGCAGCACAGTGCTTCAGCTTTCCTTGTCTTATCTGAGTCACTCTGCATGCAGGTGTGAGTGCAAGGCTCCATGGCACAGTGCTCGGTGGTGCAAATTCCCACCCCTTCACAGGGAGCAGAGTTGGAGTCTCCTCTCTTCCCTTCTGCCCATGCTGGGTAACTTGTAGGAATGAAATACAGTTGAGACTTTTACCTTTGTCAAAACAGGTAGAAATTAGGTGACAGGGTTGAACTGATAGACAGACACATCTACACATTGCATGGGAAGGTGCAGAGCTGCTTTCCTGAGCAAATTTGGCTGAAAATGAAACCGGTGAGCCCTGAGTCACTGAGGACGTGAACGTGAGCCTATCCCTGTACACTCAGAGAGCTCGTCTGAGTTCAGATGGCAATGCAAGTAGAGGGATGTGGTTCAGAGCAAAAGGCTCAGCCATACATGAAGATTCCAGAGGACGGTTCCTACTGAACCAACCTCAAGCAGCAGCTCCAGAGCAGCTCAGGTCCCACAGCAGCCCATAAAGGCACAGAGGCAGGAGCACCATCTGCCCACAGTCACTGCTTTACTTACCAGTGTGTAAAGTCAGGATACAATGACATTTTTAAGACATGCAGCTAAGAAAGTCCCCAACAAATCTAAATGTTACTTTGCACGGCGCAATGATGCTGGCACACCAGTGCCCAACAATGTGATAGAGGCTTTGTCACAAAAGTTTGCAGATGCTCCTGGGTATTTTTCTCAGCTGAAAGACATCAACTGTGAGCTCCCACAAAGGGCTCCTTGGAGGTGGGAGATGGCAAAGCTGAACATCCCTCACCGGCGGATCACTGAGCAGATGGGAAACCACAGCGAGGGGCTGCCACGAGTTTGCTGTTTCTTTAAGTGCCTGATGGATTCACACATGATGCAAGCAGACACAGCACAGCACTTGCATCTTCCTGCATCAGTGATTCTGCAAACACAGATCTCCCCACCCTCCTCTTCCCCTTTCCAAAGCCCAGGCAGATTTTTGTCTGCAACTGGATACAACCGCGCTCTGCATACAAGCCCAGCAAAACAAAACATCCCATTTTCAGCTCACAGAGCTGCTGTGGCAGAAATAAATATTATTTTGTTTGTTGGGGCTTTTCTTTCTCACTGCCGCAGTTTTGTTTTCCGAAATCATCGTTCTGCTGAGCAATTTAACAAAACCTATTCTTCCTGATGCAAGACTTCACAGCTAGCTGCAAAGTAGCTGGGTCCTCATTAACAAATCCAGCCCCTCCAAACCAACACCCAAACCTCAGCCTCCAGAGAACTTCCTAAATCAATACGTACAAGATATGCACTCAGCCTCCTGCCAGGCCAGAGGAAAGGCACCAAACACAGATTGCTGAAGCACTGCTGTGGTTTGTGAGCAGTGGAAAACTCCTTTGGTTTTGGCTCTGCTTGGAGCATGGCTGAATTTGGGACAAAGCAAGCCACTCCTTGCTCCCAAACCCATGTTAGCGTTCATTTAAAGACACCCAAATATACCGACAACTTTGGAATGAAGAAAACCATCAACTCTTACCTTGTGTTTTGTCTTGAGGGTTCTTTTGCCCAGCAGGGACCACTTTGCAGGGATTTTTGTAGCTAGGAAAGAAAAAGAAGATGTGGTAAGGAGAAATTAAAAGAAGAAATTACATCAGCATGTCATTTTTTAAAAGTTCTGCTTGCTTTATGGATTATTTTGACTTTTCCCTAGCATCACAGCTGATCAGACTATCAACCATTATAAACTGATCCTCAGTTTCACTGGAAAACATTCATGCTGTGATCCATAGTCACCTGTGATGTGGTTCCTCCTCTTCCCTATCATTCACTGTACTCCAAACTGATGGTGTTGCCCGTGCTGCTCTTGGACACCCTGTCATATCCATCCGAGTGGTTTATCACCAAACTTATGGCATGACTTCCTGCTCCCCAGTCAGACAATTGCAACAGCTCAGGACTGACAAATGATGAATTTCCAGTAGCCCAACTCCTAGGGCAATCACTCATAGAAACCAGGGCAAATTTCTCCAAAACTTCTGATCTACTCCAATTAAATGTAAGTACTCACTGAAGGAGCTATGGAGCACTGGCCTTCCTCCCATGTATCACACAGTCTTCATCATCAGCCTAAACACATTCAAACCAAAAGAAGAAGCATCAAGCCCGTGGCCAAGGGGCAGTGTGACAACGGGAGCATTCCCCATACAGAATTGTGGGATTGTGCCTTCTCAGTGGCCACCTACAGCTCTCAGAGAGTTTAACCAAATGGAAACAGAGACTCTGTTCTGAGATTGGAAACAACAAAAAATGATCATATAGATAAATGCAGCCCTAATCACCAAACACGCCATATAATTCTGGTGCCATTTGGTATCAAGGGAATATAAAGTTGGCTGCCTCCTGTGCTGCTGTACAAAGCAGCCCCAGGTATCCTTATGGTTTTAGCATGACAGCAAACCATCCTCGCATTGGCCCTAAAGACCATTCACGTGGGCACAGGGAAGGCAGAAGCACAGCACTGCTCCTCTTTCTCTTTTCTGGCCTTTGAAATCAAGCGGATCCTCCTGCACGTGCTTTTATTAAAACACGTCCCCGCACCGTGAGCTCAAAATGACACTTTTGAATAATTTAAGATAACGATAATAGAAACATTTAAAAAACTCTTGTAGAGACCAAACCCGATTCCTTTCACAGCTTCTGAATTAGTTTTTTTTTTTGCTTGTAGCCACTTCTGCTCTATCTTAAGAGCTATAAAAAAGCACGAGAGAAGGGAGAATTAGGAAATTACTAATGCTTTTTTTTTTTTTTTATAGCACCTATTGCTTAATTTCCTGTGGTTCTACTCCTGGATTCCTGCACAGCTTTCATCTTCCCTCCAAGTGTTCTGCAGGGCATTGGCAGCCTGCAGCCCAATGGGTAAGGTTGTACCTGCTCCTCAACCTGCAGCTGTTGGGTTCTGTTGTGCTGGGGGTGACTGCTTCTCTCAGGTGAGCCCATTGGCCCTTCCTCAACACCTGGAACATCCAGGCAGGAGATACTGGAGATGATCCCACTGGGAAGCGCGGCCACGTACACCACTATGGGACCACAGCTCTGAGCAGCAATGGATGGGGCTGTTCAGCTCCAAGCACCGATGGATGGGGCAGCTCGTTTCCAGAATGGAAACTCTGCTCAGTGTGAACGATGAGTTCCTATAGCTGCTTCATACTGGAGCTTTGGGGAATTGTGGTGCCGAGTGGCATTTCTCCTCCCTTCGAATGGGTTCAAAGATTAACTGCACGATCAGAGGGCTGCTGAATTATGCTGGGATTTTCCCCCCACCGAAAAAAGAAGTGCAAAGCCCATACCCCAAAGCCCATCTCGAGGCGAGAAGGAGGAGGAGACCCCGCAGCCCCCTCCCACGGCGCGGGCACACAATGGGAGCCACGCACGCCGCCCGCCCATCCAATCTCCCGGCCATACATCCACCCCGCACGCCCCACAAAGGCACGTTGCCGCCGCTAAGCCTATGGATTACTGGCTCAGGCCCTTACAAAACCCCTCTGTTGCCACGGCAACGGGCCAGGGGTTGCTATGGCATCCCGGAGGCAGCCGCGGGCCAATCCCCGCAGCCCCGGTGCGGTGCGGGCGGACGGCGGCTGCTGAGGCATGCACGGGGCTGGGCGCGCGCCTGCCGAACGCGGCCAACATGGCCCCCGTGATTAGGACCAGCACGCTAATGAATATTCATTGGGCTGATTAAAGCAAAGTCAATTAACTACTTGACTGCTTGATTTTGTGCTGGATTTCACTCTTCTCTTTTAACCGTTTTGCCACTGGGGATGCTCTCGTTCTCCCCCCTTCATCTCCCTCTTTCCTCCTCTGTATTTTCTTACCCTGGCAATTAGGGTTTCCATTTATTTATTTCTTTTCGACATCGTGCTTTTCACTGACAGCAATTTTTGTATGGCTTCATTTACCCCACCACTAAATTGCATCCCTTCATGGCCGCCATTTCCCACTGAACCACTGGTGACCCAGAGGGTCACCGGAGAGTTGGTAAACCCCACATGTGATGCAACCCCAACCCCACAGCTCAGCAGTAACACTGATTCCCTGCTTTGTAGTGGGATTCTCCCCCATCAGCACCACCTTTGTTTTATAACACTTCACTGCTGCGAGCCTGCCCGGGACTGGGAAATCAGTTTTATCCTGGTTTGGGAGCTCAGGATTCCATCAGATGGACAGCTTTGACCTGATGTTCTTGGCAACCTAGGGGGATGCTAAAATAAAACAACAATTCATTAAAACGGTTTTCCATTCCGAGAGATGTCTGTCTCCTGGTGCAGCAGTGATGTAATAAGGCTGCAAAGAGGGCTGCATATTTTATAAAGATCATTTTTCAGGATGTGCCTGCAAACTAAAGCATGTGATTAAATTAAAAATAAATGAAAAATTGTTGGCCAAAAATCAGCATTTGTGAGTTCAGCCCTTACAACCTAACCAGGGAAAATACATTTGTTTCCATCATGTTCTCTGCCTTGTTTCGAAAATTCTCTCTCAGGTTCTTGTATTATGTATAGAGAACTCTTTCAGAGAAAGATGCATTTACATGATCGCTGGAATCTCCTGGAGGGGACTCATTAGTGCTTGTGAGCAATGCCCTGATAGATAGTACCATGCAAAAGCTGAGCGCAATCACCCAGCGCTGGGGCTTGTATCTTTGTCAGCAGCTGAAATACAAAGATGCAGGAGCAGGCAGAGCCAGCAGCAGAGGAAGAACAGCACTGGCTCCACTGCTGGATGTTCAGTATTCTGTGCAATTCTGCTATTGCAAGCAAATTTGTATTGCTAGTCATTGAATCATAGACTCATATACATAGAATAGTGCTGACCTCTTTTAAGAAAAAAAAGCAGCTGCCAGAGGCTGCTAGCCCAGATAGGTGCTGTTTAAACTGGGGAGAGAAGAAGGGATTTCAACCAAAAATATTACAGCACGGAAAGGGAATGAAGTGAGACAGAGCAGAACAGAATGGACAAGTTTGCACTGTGTTGAATTGCACGGCACAAAATAAAGAACCAAATCTTGTTACGTAAGCTCAGCAGACATACGGCTTTTTCTGTTCTTTGGCTAGACGGTGCACATATTTACGTGCCTTTATACTTCTAAAAGCAGATTGTTGCTTTTCCAGCACGCCACTCACAAGAGGAAACTACTGGGAGCTTCAGTGCTTCTCTATGGAAGCAATGCAGTTGGGAGCATCACCAGCAACCTTCCCCTAACGCCATTACCCAACGTGCAACCTCCTCGTTCGCAACCAAAGATTTAGCAGCAGTTCAGGCTCCGCTCATCACTCGGGTTCCCCTCGCGGTAGCAGCGTGGCGGAAGGAGGAAATTGCAGCGGCAATTCAATGTGCGCTGCCGGTGTGCCGAGATGCTTCACGGTGCTGCCATCCAAACCAGCAATCTGCATAGCAACACCGAGCCCCGCAGGCTCACGTGTTTACCCAAACCTGAAGAAAGCCACAACAAATAATCACCTATTTATAAATTAAAAGGGGGAAAAGAGAGGTGGAAGGGGAACGCGTTACGCCACCACGTTCAATCCAAACAAAATGCATCCCGAGTTGCAAAATAAGACAGGTTCGTGTATATGCTCTGGAAATGTATCCACAGTTTAACTCGGGGCAACACGCAAAGATAGAGGGGTACACACAAAGAGAAGGAAAATGATTTCATTTAAAAAAAGAACTTAGTTGGATGCTGATGATATCTGGGTCACAAATGAAATGGAGTCAGCAGCGATGCTGAGGTCCACCTGTAATGTAGGAGGAAGGATGGCAAGGAAGGTGGCAAAGGGCCGCAGTGCCCCCATTCCTGGTCAGGAGAGGCCATGGCACCCAGCGTGCAGCTCAGCATCACCAGGCAGCAGCAAATTAATACGGAGGGGCCCTGGCCAGCTCCTGCCTGCAGTTCTCCTCATCTCCCTTCCTCGAGAATCTAATTCTGCTCAAAGGAAGATGATAAAAATGATTTAATTCCAGGTAAAATTTGCATCTCTGAGCTGAGAAAAGCATTGGGTTGTAGGCATAACTACACTGTTCCTGCACTGACATTGTGAATGGCACTGAAAATAATACTGAAAGACAGTCATGTGTGCGCACGCATACCTTCAGCTAAGGGCTAATAAATGGCATCTTCCACCGTCCTGAGATATGAGGAAAATTCTGTAAACTATTTTTAAAAAATCAGGAAAATGCAAACCCCAAACCTACATCTGCACAATGGAAAATAACCACACGCAACCCCTGGCAGAAGCAGAACGCTCAGGGTTAAGTCTCCGCATTCCCATCTGATGCTCTCAGCTCTCATCACATCCCTATGAATTTTTATCCCTGCACTCGGGGTGAACTGAGGTTGATGCTGTCGATACGGAGTTTGGAGCCCCGTTTTGATGTTTTGTTTCCTTCCAAACTTTTTGTCTCCTTGCTCTTTGCAGCAAAGCCCCAACAGCTCGGGAGGAGCGCGATGCGTTTGAGGTTAAGCCGTGATGTGTCTGAGATTAAAGCAAACACGTCCACAGACCTCGCAGTGCTAACCAACCAGAGGAGTTATCTAATGCACGATACATGTGATTGCTTGAATAATGTTACAGCACGCACAGCCCCTCTGTGAGCACACACACACGCACGGTATTTCTAATAGGATCTTTTTCCCCTCTCTCTCTCTCCCCCGCTCTTGCAATCTGTCGCTCTCCAATCTGCCCACTCTGCCCTGTTTTCCCATCCAATGTTCCCCTTTAACACCTCCCCTTCTCAGCAGCCCCGGACGGGCTCACTGCAGCCCTCCCTCTGCCATGGGGAACACGGCAGTGGCAGCTGAATTTCCAGCCCATGGGCAGTGAAAGCAGCTAGCAGGGGGGTTAAAAGAAAGGGGGGAAAAATAAAAGGGAAAAAAGGGGGGGGGGGAATGGGGGGAAAAAAAGGAAAGGGGGGGAAAAAAGAAAAAAAAAGGAAAAAAGGGGAAAAAAGAAAAAAAAAGGAAAAAAGGGGAAAAAAGAAAAAAAAAGGAAAAAAGGGGAAAAAAGAAAAAAAAAGAAAAAAAAGGAAAAAAAAGGAAAAAAAAGGAAAAAAAAGGAAAAAAAAAAAAGAGAAAATAAGGAAAAAAAAAAAAAAAAGGAAAAAGGAAAAAGGAAAAAAACTCCAGTCATTTTCCCCCTATAACTAGGGCATTTTTCCCCCATAACTAAAACTTAAGCATCATGGTAAGTAACCAGCTTTGCTAATGATTCAGTGCCTAAAATCAGTTTTTCCTAGTGATGGATTATGTTATTAATATCCAGATCTTTGTGATTTTTGATCAGAAACTTTCCAAACAAGTCGGCTCTCACTATTTATGGTGGGTGAGAAGCAGCAGAGGGAGGAGCACTGCTTGGCCAGAGCTCCCCAGCAGGCTGGGAGCAACGCCTGACATAAATGAGGTCTCCCGGGCCCTGGGCTGGTGCTCTGCCCATTAGTCTCTGACGAAGAAACAAATACAGAGAGGCCAGAGAACATGTAAATAGAAGCAGTGCTTCCTTGTTCCTTGTCATCCACAGAATAATTGCAAGATGCAGATGTACCCAGAGATGCCTGAGGGTTTGGAGGTCCCAGGGAACTTATTTTTGAGATCTACCATTTCCTCAAGAGTGCCCTGGTGCTCTACCTGGAACAGCCCTGCAGATGCGGTGTCAGAACAGCAATACAATAAAGCACCAGATTCATGCATGAAAATACAGAAGGAGTTCCTGCTATAGACTGGAGATCACCAGCTCCTCCCACAAACCCAACACCAACTCAGCACTGGGCTGATGGACATCAGGGATCCCAAAGTCTGCATCTCTGCTCCCAGGGAGGATGGATGTTAGCATTTACAGACAATGTTCCCTTTGGCCAGGGGATGGGGTGTTTTCATCTCCTCAAACATGCACCGCAGAGGGGTGATACCCCCACCAGCTCCTTACTAAAGCACAAAATCAGGCTTGCCATTTTTGCATGACTTCAATCCATACATTGCCTTACACAGCTTGCTACGTCAGGACTGCCCATAGAGCCTGAAACACTGCCCTACCCAGCACAGCTTCCAGTTTTATTTCAGCAGCAGCAAGTAGAATGGAAATACTTGGGAAGGAATTAAAGACGAGGAAGACCAAACCTCCTTGCCTAATTTCTATTCTAATGCATGTGAACTTCATTATTTTTTCTTATAAATGATTGATAAAAAGGAGTCTGTACAAGTGAAGGCACAACATTTGGCCGTGTTTGTCCTACATATTTAAAAAACAGATTACTTAAGAGACTTTGTCATCTAAAGTGGCTTGGAGTGAGCTGTACTTTATCCATTGCAGTGAGAAAATCTTGAATGTAATCACATAAGGGAAAAACTCTTGTTCAGCACCCACACTCAAATCTTCCTCTCCCACAGATTTATTTTAAAAGAACCCAGCTTTTGACTTGCTATGTCTTAACTAAGCCTGGTTAAACTAAGTTTAACTAAAGCTCATTGTGGTGTCTGTGCTCCTCCAGCACACTCCACTTTATCAAAACACACACAGCATGTTAGTGGCAACTGACATCATGCTCACAAATCTTGCTGAAATATCTCAGATTCAAAATGCATTGCATCTCTTCTTGTTTGCTACATTAGTGAGAAGTTAAGCCCTCAGCAGCTCAAAGAACTGGCTTGAAAACAAGGTGTTAGAAAATTACTGTGTTGACCTTCCAACAAAACATCTGCAATGTCCAGAGGACATTTCAAAGCCTTCTTCACAAGCTGGTATCTGTATGACAAAAGCTGGGGCACAGGTTTATTCACAGGACAGGAGATGGGGCCTTCAAAGAGAAGGACAACATATTATGAGGCTCCTTCCTGAAGAACACCATTCCATCAACTCCCATCTTGGGAAGAAAACTGAATATTTCGGCAGCAAATTTATTTTCTTCAATTAAACTTCACTACGAAGTTTGAGCATTAAAACATTTTGATGCACGCTTTTCAAATATAGCTTTGTAATTGATTGCACATATTTATGAAAGGCCACAGACAGCTTTCTGGGCATGCAAAATTTCTGGCAATGCGGCAATTCAGATTTCCTTGCAGTAGCAGTTGCTGCTGACTGTGAGAAACCTGAGCAACCACATCACCTGGGGACATTTCATGTTCAGAACTTTGAGGATCAAGCCTACTGCAAAGATGTCTGTGCTTCTTTACCAACAGGATGGCCTCTTTGCCTTGGGCAAGTACATCTTTATAGAAGGAATCCAGGAAGAAATCAGCCATGATAAAGGCGTGAAATGTCACGGCACTTTTTAAAAGGGCTCCAAAGCAGAACCCGAGGACTACAGACTTGTAAATGTGACTGTTGTAAGCTAGTAAAAACTATTTGCAATTATGTATACATACACAGATTCCTAGATTCGGGAGGTGTGACCAATTCCTCCAGTACAAAGGTGCTGATGTGACAGTACTTGGATCTCTGAAAACCTTCTGGCCATTTCCCTCTCTGCAAGCTCTTAAAGAAATTGAACTACTGTGGCATAAGAGGGAATATCCTCTTCTAAATAAATGCTTGCAGCATGGGAAGGCAAAGTCAGGGAGAAAAAGTTTCAATAGGGAGTGAAATTGCTGGTAGGTTGTCCCATGCATCTTGGAGCAAATCTGGCTTAAAGCACTTGGAAAAGGTCAGGAACAGCAAGGTGACAAATTCTGTAGCTGACGAGAATTTCTTTGAGAACCAGCTCTCCTAAAAGATATAAAATAATAACACCAGGAAACAAACACAACTCACCAATACACAGCTGCTATGTACGTAATCCTGTAAGATGTCACTGTATCTGTTAGCAAAGTGTTGGGCTACATGGACCCCCACCACAGCTGTTGGGTCATCCAGCTGTTCTGCATGTGCCACTTGGTTGTTTCAGACCTTCTGCACCAACACAGAAGTCTATGTTACATCTGACAACCAAGCTCTTCACTTCTAATCTGGTGCAGATGCAAGGACCGAAGGTTTTCCTGGTTGTCCTGCACATGTCATGCTCTTGCACATCTCTGTTCTTGTGATCGATGTCTGCACTCCAAAAATGATGACACATCGTTCAGCTGAGTCAATTTTATCTTACAAACTTATACAAGTTCTGCTCGCACCAGTCGGGCACTGGGAGCAGCCTGCCTGCAGGTGACAGAGCACAGCCCTGGGGCTGTCTGGAAGTGCCTGCCCTGGAGATCCAAGCAGAGGGCTCTGATTTCCCTAAGTCAGGCAAAGAATAGAATTTTTTCTTCATTGGACAAGTGATACGGGAAAGATGGGAAAGCATAGAAAGGGGAGCTTTCTGAAACGAACTTGAAAGCAGTTCCTGAATGATTGGATTCAGTGGTGAGTGGTGTATCTATCCCATTCTAACACAAACGCAACTGAAAATCAGGTTAGGGAGAGGCTAGCTGTCAACTTTAAACAAGGACTTGATCTTATTTTCAGTTGTGACCATTAAAAAAAAAAAAAGAAAATTAAAAAAGCGAGAAGTCTTCCTGTCCTGACATGGTGTGCAAGAGGCTGTGAGCTGTGCCTGTAGCATCGCAGCCTGCAGCATCTGTCTGTGGGCTGTCCATGAGGAGAGCCCAGCATCAGGAGAACCCCAAACCAAAGCCAGGCACACTTCCAGAACCAGAGCAGCAGCTCTGAGCCCAGCAGCCACCCCATGCCTTCCTCCTTGCCCATCTGACTCCAGCACCTGCCTGAAAAGCACTTTGTGCTGCTCAGTGCTTGCAGAGCCCAAAGCCCCTCCAACAAGTGTCACCATGAGCAAGGAGTACACCTCGAACCCAGTGCAAACTCGCCAAGTCCCCAGTAAAGCCACCAGCATGCACGTCACCTCTCCAGGAGCTTGTTTGTATTCTTGGGAGAATGTTGAAAAATATCTCTGACCCCCAAACATTTACCTTTTGATTGGAGGTTTCCAATGTTGCTGTAGTGTATTAAAGCTGAGATGCTCATAAAAAAACCCTTTGTGTCAACATAGTAAATGACTCTAATTAGGCTGGTGGTGCAATGAAAATGCTTAATTCATTCTGATGAGGCAGAAGGAAGAGCTAAAATGTTTATAGACAATGGGTGAACAGGGAGATATAATGCTGAGTGCCAGCTTTAAATGCAAATTACCGCAGAAATCTTTCCCTCTCCACCATCCCATTCCTCCCCCTTTCTCTCTCTCTGTCGCCAGCACCACACTGTAATCTCCTAGTGCAGTAATTAGAAGTGAAAGGAGCCACATAGAGGGGCCTCTAAAGGCAACACTAAAGAGAATTACAGAAAAAAAAAAAATACCTGCCTTTAATAGAAGATGGTACCATTTTCCAGAGTGCACCACCAGCACAGCACTTAGCATGGTGGCAGGATCAGAGAAGTGATAATTTGGAGGGGTATTACTGAAATGGTATGGAAATGTGGTGCGCTGCCCCCCCAGCCGGGCCCAGCTGCATCTGCAGGGGATGCTTGGAGCTATGGGGCCATGCTGCTCGCAGCAAGCACATGGCTGGGAGGAGGCAGCTCTCGTGGTGGTGCTTCCCTGCACCACAAGTGTGGAGGTTCATGAAGACAAGGACTGCACGCATGAACACCACAGCCTGGAAGCTGCTGAGAGAGCAGAAGTGTAAATCCCAGGAAGGGTATCCCTAGGAATGGCTCCCCCTATGCATGCAGGATCCCAGCAGCATCTCTTGAGAGGAGAGTTTTTACATCTGGTGAGAAAAACAGAAGGGAATGAAAGAGGACAAAAAGGGAAGGAAAGCAGATAGCCAGTGCTGGGTTTGCACACAGGGTATGACCTTTCCTCTTTGACTATGCTCATCTGAAGCCTCTGGAACAGCCTTTCCTTTGGAACTGAAGTCAAGAAATGCTCCTGTTACCAACTGGGTTGTCTTGTATGCTAGTAACCCCACTGTCAGCATGGACACAACACACAGCAGCACCTGGATATGCCTTGGAGTTCCACAGCTGGAGCTTGAGTTCAAATTGGGGTTTGTGGCATCCTCTGTGAATTAAATGCCCTCAGTCCTACTTTGGCACTGAACAAATACCCCAGTCCCCCCACACAGGCACATAAATCATCCCAGTACAACAGAAGATCAGCACAGGAAACTGGAAAGTCCATCAGCCCTACAGCCAAGCAAACTCTTAGACATAAGTGGCTGAAGTTACATTCTGCATTGAAATCTCCTTAACATTTTCTCTCCTCCTTGCAGCTGTAGTTCAATCCAGCCTAAGAAGTAGGAGGTGGTGAGCATGCCCTGCACAGCAATGGGATAAGGTAGCGCTGGAGTTTTGCTGCAGCTGGCTGGGCATGGGAAGGAGCAGGTACCAGGAGTATTTCTGTGGAAACGGTGAATCTTACATAGAATCATGAAAGTTAGGCCTTTGTAGCCCATAAGAAAACGCCAACAATCGGTTTCAAACATTCCATTTTACCCCTTCAACATGAACACCTTAATTTCATTTGCTGTAAGATATGTAATGCCCAACACTCATTTTGTCCCAGCAGCTTAAATTACAGGAAAAGTCCTCAGAGTACCTCATCCTCATGACCTGGCTTTACGAATACAATATAGAGCTGGGCTTGGGAGTAGGTAAAGTGTGCCTCGGTGCCTGGCTCAGCTCATCCCTAGGAGATGCAGCCAGTGAGCCTGGGGGCGGTGATGCCTGCTGCCCCCTGGGATGCTCCGGGCACAGCAAGCGATGCCAACACATCCCTCTGCCCAGCCGTGAGCTGCAGCATCCCAGTGGCTCCCGCTCCCTCTGTGTTTGCTCAGTGAGACAGAAGCAATACCAGTTTGTAGCACAATAAACCATGTAAAGGAAGCATCAATTAACTAGAATACATGGATATAGTATTTAATTAACTGATAGGCTCACAGTTACCGTATGATGTCATGGAAACCTCAAATCTCCCGGGTGCCGCCTTGCACAAGCCAACTGGGAATTGGAGCCATTGCAAATCCCATGTAAAGTTTGAATCTTGACATTTTTAATTAAAAAAAAAAAAAAAAAAAGAAAATAAAAGAAAAGAAAAGGAAGGAAATTCTGACTGTCTTAAGTATCTTTTAATTGACATAAATGTGCTCACATCTTTGGTTCTGCAGGAGACCTCCTGTGATGACTTCTGCAGAATGAAGCCCGTTACTCCCCATCCAAGGCCACCATCATTAACCATGGCTTTGTGTTAGGGACGATGAGGAACGAGCCCATGGGGCTCTAAGGGGAAAGAAAAAGGGAGCAAAATGCTATCCTTGAAAGCTCATCCAGAATAACAAAAATCCAGTGAATTCACATTGCCTTTGGTATGAAGATCCCAAAGCACTTTAAGAAACAAAGCCACAAATATTTAAGGCTGATCTCCTGTCTCCTAAAGGGTGTTACATGCTGACTGAAGTTGTACCTTCCTGCTTGGCACCTTTCATAATGGTGTAGACCAGTGTGGCCTCTGAATAATGTTACCTCACCAATTTAGAGAGCACTGGTTTACCCCATCCTCATTTTGGGAAACTGATGTGGGGAGATGGGGCCATTGACTGGTCCAGCAGTAAATCAGAGCAGATTGCAAGCACTGGAGTGGGGCTGAGGATGCCCAGCACTGGGGCTGCAGGATGTGCAGGGAGTCCCTGCAGCACCACTCACCCTGATGTGCTGGGACCCCTCTGTCTCCTGAATGAGCCCCTTTATAATTAAAGGCCTCATTTGTCATATGCCCATGGAAGGTTTTGAAGTTGAACCTTTGTAGCCCATAAGTAAACGTATAACAACCAGTTTCAAATACTCCAATGGAAGTAATTTTATCCCTCTAACTGTAAGCATTAATACTTTAATTCAATTCCTTGTAAGATATTTGTTGTCCAATGCTCATTTTGTCCCAGCAGCTTAAATTACAAGAAAAGTCCTGTATTCAGAACCATTAGGCTGAGACTTATTCCTTTAGTGCTTTGGCAGTAGAACATTACACTTAAATACAACGAGACAGGTAAGTGCCATATTATTTTCTGTGAATGAAGGTGTGCGTTAGTTGTAAGTATCCATTGTCTCTGTTTATGTGCAAATGAGTTTATGGATTGTTCTTGACAGAGCTCCAGTGCCCTCCCTTAAGGGCATTGCTGATATATTACCTCGGAAAGAGAATCACAATTTATTCATTCAAACACAGAGCTAAAAGATAGATGTGCACCAGAATATTTTGAAATATTACGTTATATATAAAATGAAATAGGGGGAAGCTAAATTACACAGCTATAATTACTTAGAGTTCAGGTGGCATCATAAATAATCTATTCACAACTCGCTTAGTGTTTATTATGTCACCAGAGCAATATAATTAACATGGTATAGATGGGAGCTACATGAGGCAGATGCGTAATACACACAGATCAAACACTGCGGCGTAAGTACAACAACACACAAACACAGGCGATGTCATTCATGAAAATTCATATGAAAGTGGAAAAGAAGAAAGCAGCACGCTGATGATGCTAGGTCCTAGCCCTATTAACAGTCGCCACAAACACCTCTTTGGAATAGCCAGAGTTAAATTTATGGGCGCGCTTCAGTGTTTGCGTTGCAGAGGCGCAATTAATTTTGCGTTGACCGACTTCGTGTTATTTATGAAATTCTTTTTTCTGCTGCTTTATAATCCTGGCTGCTCGAGGTCAAACTGTTACAAGGAACGAGGAGCTGCCCAACACAACCGGGATCTGTAAGTCATCTACGCCCTGCCTGCAGAATGAATGCAGGAGTGCAGACACCCAAGACGAATTGCTGGCTAATTATTAACAATGCCTTATGCAAAAAGGCGTTAAAAAAACACATAAAAAAAAAAAACAAAATAGAACACTAAGAAAAAAAATGAAAGGGCTCAATATTGCAGTTGAATCTGTGAGCAAATATCACCCATTTTAGCTAGAAATCACAAGATTTCTCCACTCTAAGCAGTCCCGTTTCCATAATCTCTACTCATACAGCGAGAGGCACACACCTTTGCACAGGAGGAAAGTTTTAGATGCATGTCAAGGTGCCTTTGGCAGCTCAAAGAAGGAATGAGATAACCAAGCGGCAAACTTTCCATGAAAGGAATGGAAAGGTCAGAGGAATAGATTTTTGAGAAGGTTTGGTTGGGGTATGAGAGTGCAAGGACTGGAAAATCACTTGCTTCTTCAAGTCCAAGGCGTCCCTCAGTTTTAGTTGCTTGAATCATGAGAATATTTTTAGGGTCTTTGAAAAGTGATTTGATTGGTGTTACTCCAATCCTGAATCACTCCTTTCCTTTCCATAGCATTTTCTGGTTGCCATTTCCTTATATATTATTTTTTCTAATTTGGGTTCTGTAGCTGGGAAAGCTAAAGAAAGAAATATGAAGTGTGAAACTCCCACCATTCCCCCCAAATCAGAGGTGAGAACGTGGGTCAGAAATCAGATTTCCCGCCCCTACCCCCCTCCCCCCTTTCACATTCCTTCCATTTTTTACTGCTGCAATAGCTATTTGCAGACAGTTTGCTTTATGCTTCCTCACTGAAAGGAGACCCAATGCAACACGCCAGCAGAGGAGCTCTGTGTTTTCTTTTTCTTGGTCAAATCCATTTGCTGTAAAAGCAGGATGACTTCTCCCTCAGCCTTAACCTTCCAGGGGCCGTCAGAAGCCCCACTCCAGGCTCACCATCCCCTCCAAACAGACAGCAAAAAAAATCCCAAAGGATGCATCCTTCCATGGGCTGCAGTTCAGCCTTCAGCAATTCCAGCTGGGATGCGAATACACGGTATATATGGAAGACAGGATGATGGCTGGGCAAAGCATGAAAGTCCAGACATTGACCCAGTCAGAATTTCCTTTCCCCAACTGCACGGGCAAATCACATCCTTAAACCTTTGGCACAATGCTGAGATTGCTCCTTGCCACGAGGATTCAAGAAATGGACACACAGCAGAGGCAAGAGCACTCTTTCATTAAACAACATCTGCCCTTCTTCTGAATATATTGCTTCATGCCAAGTGGTGTGGATGATTTTTTTTTTTTTTTTAAAGTAAAGAATATTTAATGTCATCCAAAAAGAAAAATGGCCCCTTAAATTATCTGTGGCATGCCCTCTGTGCTGTGTAGGAACAAAGCTCACTCTTCCAATGTGCCACACTGGAGTTCGGGAGCAGCGGTGACAGTCAGGAAAGAATTTATGGTCCCAGGGGAGAGATCTGTCAGGGTCCTGCAGAAAGAGATAAAATATTCCAGGGTCATGGGGTTTTTTTGTTGGGTTTTTTTTTTTTTTTTCCACGGGGTAGCAGAAATGAAAGATGCAAATCCACCTCCCGTGGGCAGGACCCCACCAGCACATCTTCTACCCATAGAAGACACTTGGGTTTGCAGAAGGAAGGAAGTAATCAGGTTTTGTTTCCATGATGCTCTTCTCTCTAGCTCTAAGAAGTTTCACAGATGAACAAGAGCTTTTCAATGGTTAAAATGGTTGTGGGGAAAAAAATAAAAAGCAGCACACTGGGGCCTTCTGATTTTTTTTGAGCGTGAATCCTTTGAGGTACATCCGCTACGAACATGATCCACAGGCACTTGCAGATGGTGCTCCAGCCAGATGCCACCATGCACACTGCTCAGCTTTGTGTCTACAAACACCTTTTGCTGGTTGCTTCTGTGGGACCAGCGCTGGTCCCAGCTGGAAAAGGTCAGAGTTATTTCTTCAGGAACTGCTTCCAAGGACAAAACTCAGTGCAAACTGTCATTCCCAAGATCTACTTTGAAAATTGGTCCAAATCCCGCACATCTCTATCAATAAAAGGTTTTTTGTGATGGAGCGGAACAACACATCATTGAGCAGCAGCACCATCGTTTTAGGTCTTTCACCTCCAGTAACACAATCCCTTGAGACTTGCAGAACATGGAGGTGGGGGCGAGCGTCCTGGTCTCCAAACACTGACAACGTAGGTCAAAGTGAAAAAATTGTTACAGGACCCAGCATCATCTGAGCAGTTCAGTGTCACAGCGGTGACCTGGTGTTCCATCAGTGTTAAAAATAAGGTCTAACAATGGAGCTGGTGTTTGTGCACAGCTCAAGAAGTCTTCGTAACGCTATGGAGGTACACCAGCCTCCGTGGCACAACAGATCCAGATCTCCCAATCTACACGTTTGGTCACTTACTTCCCCAGCACAAAAGTAGCTGCATGGCTATTGGGATAGCAGCGGGAAATGGAACAAGAAGCGTCGCACATGAAAAAGACCAAAGGGCCGAGCCCCTCACACCACCCAGGGCCTAGAGCCCAATCTCTGCCACCACCCTTTGCTCAGCCCATCCCCAATGAGTAGCAGCTCAGAGCAGGGATAATTGCATTTGAATCTACAGGGTACTAATTTTCCAGCAAAGGGGTTTTAATCTAACATGCAGATCTCTTGTCTGCATTCACATCACCCCGGAGACCCATAACGTAGGTCATTTGTGCATACACAATCTTGGTAATAGGATGCACAATTTTAAAATGGCTAAATCTGTAGAGAAGAAAAAAATGTTATTATAGGAGGAAAAAGAAAAGATTAGCTCACAGGCTGAGATCATGTTTGCCAAGTTTCCACCCAGAGAATTATTCCAGTACCGAATTCTATGCTACCAAAATAACGGGTTTATACAGCAGGCATTGTGCCAGCTTTTTGGCTATAATTATAGTGTTTTCCTCTCTCAATTTCTTTATTGATATCTGAATTTTTTTTTTTAATATTTTTTTTTTTTAAGAAGGAGGTGGAGAAGTGATTTTATACATTCAACAAACCACAGCAGCACTTGATGCAGTTAAAACCGGGAAGTTTTAACAACCTGCCAGCCTCCAACTTCACAGGAAATGTCAGTGCCACCATCAGACTTTAAAGGAACCCCAGGGATCCATTACTGCGGTTTGAAGATGTCCCTGCACTTCCCTTTTAAGTGAACGCTGGAGCCGCTTGCTTCATTCGGTTGCTGCTGTGCTGCACAATATTCCTTTGAGGAGATGCTTTGCAGTGACAAAATAACTGCTGACAATGTGAATACCGACTTCATTTTAATTTTGTTTTACATTTTCTTTGGTATGTTTTGATCCTAAAAATCTTTAGAGTGCTTTTTTTTTTTTTTTTTTTTAATGACAATAAAGCAACTATTTATACAGTACCACGGAGTCGTTCTGCTGCTGCTCCCATCACCCCTTCCCATACCCCTACCCAAAGGAATGAGCTGCGAAGGCATCACATCCCCAGTACAGGTTTGGTGAAGAAAAGGAGCAGGAGGGAAGTACCCTAGAAAAATAGGGCAACGTTTCTTTCTTTTTCTTTTTTTTTTATTTTTTCAAGTCATAAAAACAAACACTGAAGAACACGATAATGTCAACACGACTGTTAGGGAACCAAGCCCTTGTTGCAGTCATTGTTTGTAGAAGACACTTGTTTCTCATCCCATCTCCATCCCAAAAAGGGGCAGCTGGCAGCAGCAATCCCAGCCCAGCAAGCTCTCATTCAGGGATGCAGCTGACTGAATCCTTAATAAATCCCCTGCATCAGGGCCATTATTACTCCTCCTGAAATCATCACTCTTTCATCCTCGTTCATAATTCTAGGAAACTTCTCCAGCCACCACCACGCTGAAATTAAAATTCCATCAACCCCGAACCCGGGAACAATTAGCCCAGCTGAGATGATTCCTGATAGTCTTTCGCATAATAACCAATATCCAATATACCTCCACATTGTGAAGATCTCTGTAAATGAAGTGACATCTCTTGCTGGACAAAGCCTGGAAATGTTATCCTTCAGTGATAGGAATCCTAAGGGGACATCTATTCTCCCTGGCTAGAAAGCTCACTTAATTGTTCCAGTTGCTGGAAATTTTAAGCACATTCCTCCGTCACTATGCCAAGTTGCGTTAAGCCCTTTGTCTGGCTGATATGCCAACCAAAGGCGCGGGGAGATAAGGAGAGCTGTGGGAATTGCACAAACCCACTTACACGGCAGGAGCTCCCTCGCCCAAGCTCATTCCTTCAGCTTCGCCACTGCTCTCACCACTTAGTATTGCTGTCACATAGCTGAAGCCAGCAGCTCCTTCACCTCCAGCCCCTTGGCAACACTTATACCAGGACTAAAACCAGGGCCCTGTGTTTAATGCTTTTTTGTTCATTTCCCTTCTGGATCTTTGTTTTCCAGTGAAACAATATACATAGTTAAACTATTTCACTACATATTTCAGCATTCCAGTAACTGTGTGAGCATACTGGAGGACACCCATCCTTGGAGACACCCAAGGACGGGCTGGAGGGGCTCTGAACACCTGTCTGAGCTGACGTCCCTGTTCATTGCAGGGGACTTGGACCAGATGGCCTTTAAGAGTGTCTTCCAACTCAAACAACTTTATTCTATGACACCAGTGCTCTCTAGCATACTGAAAGACCCATTTCTTTACCCCGGGAGGGGTGACAGTGTTGGGAAGCACCTTACTTTCCAAGAACAAGCTGAGCCTGAGCTGAAACTGAGCTCTGGATATTTAATCAGGGCCTCCTGAGATTCACCAACAGCACGGCAAGATCCCAGCAAGGGCCTGCCCCCATGGGACATACCACATAGCTGCACACACAGAGACTTTACAGAGTTACCCTGGGTTTGGGCTGTATCTAAGATACAGCACCCCGCTGGGTGCTGCACTGCTGCCTCTGCATTGCAACTCCTGCAGAATGGGCTGAAATAGCAGATGTCGGACCCTTGTTTCATATTGATGTAACTGAACAAGTCGGAGCTGGAAAAAACACCAGATCTTGTGCCTCTAGCGTTAGGAGTGCTACCTGATGGCATATATTCCTGGAGATCATACCTGATTGTAAAGCCTTCAGGAGGCAGAACTAGCCAGGAGGAACTGCCCTGTGCTCTGCACGTTTGTGCTTGATAACTATGTCAAAGATCAGAACTGATGTCAACACTGGTGCCAGCTCCCATGTTTCTCCTCCAGAAAAAACTTTTTGCAGGACTTCCCAATTTCCTATCATTTTAAAAACATTTCCAAGGCTGGAAATTAAAATCCAACATTTTGGGGGCAACAACTGGAATGTTTTGTTTAAAAATAACTGGGATATAGCTTGAAAATCACTTTTTTTGCAAAGACTGTTCTTACAGCCCTCCCCGAAGATCTGAAGGACACTGTACATGCACTCCTTCCACTGAAGGATTTCAAAAACCCCTAATATTCTCTCTTTAGGAACAAGTTACCACAATAAGCTGATTTCTTCCTCCTTTTTAGAATGGTATCAGCGACGGTTGAGCAAAGCTCACAGGATCTGTCCCAGCAGCTGTGCATGGAACTGTGTGTTCTGTCGCAGATCCAGCAGAGAGGACCCCAGCTCCATCCATTTCAGCACAGCTATGATTTCTAGCACAGCAAACTTGGCCCACAATTCCCATTCAAACACAGCAAGGTCTCATTTGTCCCCTCCCTGTTCACTTGGTGACATCTCACAGCCAAGAGCCCCACTGCCTTCCCCAGGGCTACCCAGCCCTGAAGCATCCCCAGCATTAACCTCCTCCGTGCCCCCTGCAATGCTTTTCCTGCGGATCAGCAACACTCATTTCCCGACCCGAAACCTGATTTCATGGTAGGCTGGAGGCAGGCAGCAGCCTGACATTGACCCCAGCACAGTGTCACCACTCAGCTAGATGGGTGCTTGCCAGCAGGAGCAGGCAGCTCAGGATGCAGCCTGGATTATGTCTCAAAAATATATATTACTTTTAAAATGCAATACACAGGTTATAATTGCCAACAAATTCCTCTTGCCACAAGAATGTTTCTAGAGTGTTGTGCTGAATTAAATGCATCCAGCTTGCTTTCAGATCCACATGGAGACAGCTTGATGGATAAACCTGGATACGGGTGCTGACAGCTCTGGTCAGTGGGCAGTTAAGGATGGAAAAGCAACTGTGGTCAGGTAGGCTTGAATTCAGAGCACAAATTATTCCCCATAGAGGTCTCTGTTAGTAATATTTGCATCTTGCTAATAGAAATCCAATTGCTCAGAATGACTGAAAGCACATTATCCGTTATTTTTTGTTGCAAAACTTGCCTTATTCCATAAAAGGATTTTTGCTTCATCGTCACTTTACTTCTGTCCCCTGTGGCCCCTGGGGACACAGCATCCTTCAAGGACGTGTCAGCAGAGCACGCTATCCCGTCATGCTCCCGCTTTGAGGCCTAGCAGCTGAATCACCCCCAGCCCTATTTTCTTTTGCAGTGTTAGATCAGTGAGAGGGCTTATGACCTGCCATCTGTCACTGCAGTCTGCTGACTGCGAGCTCTGCTCTCGCCGCAGCATTGCTGAGGAGGTGGAAGGCTTTGGGGGGAGGAGGCGGGGGGAACCTTCCCCATCCTGCTGCTGCTCCTTGCTCCAAAGCTGGGTTTAGCATACGAGTCTGATGGAGGATGCAAAGCTCTCAGAAGTTCCCCTGCTGTGGATTTGGTTTAGCGCTGCGTTTGCTGTCCAGGGACTTTGAAGCTCAGGCAGCACCACGGAGGCAGCCCGCGCCCAACCTGCGGCTCCCGCATGCTGTTCCATCACACCTGCTGAAGCTTCCCCAGCCCTGCCAGGGAGAGCCAGGCAATGTGACCATGCATCTGGCTTCCTGGCAAGGAGAAGATTGCCTCTGGAGCTGCGCCAGCACAGTCCATCTCCTCCAGAAAACTGTATGAGGGGGGAAAAAGCAGCCCAGCACACAGCCCTGTGTGCACAGATACACCACGGATGTACAGGAGCCCGTGACAGTGTTACGGGGCCAGGAACCAGCCTGCAGGTTTGGGAAGAAAGCACTTGGCCACTGCTGAACCTCCTGCAGGGCATAAGTCAGCCCGTCGCAAAGCTCCTGCCCCAGAGGAGATAGCAGAGCAGCAGGCAGTCATGAGACAGCTCTCCTTGAAGGCTGAGGAGTGAGTGTTCCCACCTCCTGGGGGTTTGTTGGAGAAGAAAACTCACTGCATCACTTCCCCCAATGTTTTCCAGTGAGTTATTATTGTGCCAAAAGTCACTGGCTCCATCCTTGCTAGAGCAGGGAGACCTTCCCAGATCAACTCAGTTGCGTCTTAAAAATAAGACAATGTAAGGCAACAGGAACAAAGGCCATTAGCAACCCAGCCATAGTATCAGACTTCTCCCCACAGCAGTTCCTTCAACCCCCTGTTCCTCTAATGGCTTCTTAAGTGCTTGGCCTTTGTCCACGTCCCAAACTCTGCTCCCCATTTTTCTACTGGGACATGCTCTCAGGTCACTGCTCCCACCTCCAGCATACCTCTGCTAAATATTGTAAAACCCCAACCCCTAGGAAGAGCTGACAGCCAGGAGACAACAAATGTCATCGGGGAGCTGTGCAGTGAAGTTGCCCAAGCACCAGGATCAGGCATCTCAGCCAGATCCTGAGTAACTAGAATGACAGAAATTAACACTGGGGGGAGAATGCGGGGGGGGGGGGGGGGGGGGAGGGAAGGGGAAAGGGGGGAGTGGAGCTGCTACCTTGCCAAGCATTTCTTTGCACAGAGCCCCTTCCATACCTGCGGGTAAGCACAGCAGTACTGCCTGCACACCCTTGTCAGCCTCCATGTCCTGCTGCCCACAGCCCACCCCGCAGATGGGCAGATTGACACAGAGCCCACGGCCCAGCACTGTCAGCCCTGCTCCCCACAGGGCTCCATGACCTCACCGCAGAGCTGTGCCTGTGGCATGGCTGCACACATGTGTGCAGTGATGTCAGCAGGCTGATATTTCTAGAAATGAGATTACCCTGGCTCTTAATTGTTACCAGCAGCAAGTCCTGCTGAGCCAGGGCTATCTTCTCCCTGGACATCCCCATCCATGCCCTCTTCAATGCCCTCATCTGGATGGAGCGTGACAATCTTGGCTGCTTAGGTATCCAGAAATCCCAGACAAGCGATCCCGATCATTTCAGCACACTGCATGCAGATTTTGGGCTTACTGCAAGTGGTCAAGCCATTTTTTGCAGCATATGTACAGCAGATCTCACACAGCTTGACAAATCACCGTACACGTTACGTGGTGTAGATGCGAATATTTCTGTACAAGATACCTCTACCAGGAGCATGACACCATGTATCATTAGACAGCAGGACCCAAGCGTTCAGCACAGCTCCGAAGCCACACTGGGCTGTGTGTGCCAGCACAGCGGCGTGCAGAGGCATACGATTAGCAGGCTGCATTATCCCCTCCAGCCACTGCGCTCAGGGATGCTGCACAGCACGAAGCACAGCAAGAGGACAGACAAAGGACAAGGACGTGGGCTGTGAGATGTGGCATCACAGCAGAAGCTGTTCAACTTCAGTTTTTCTGAGACTGCTGGGGCCTTTTGCAAACCAAGCAGTGCAGAGGAGGCGCTGTGCAGAGCTGCTGCTGAGCACCAGTGCGGGTGATGGAACCTGTGCACACTGGAGGACTCACTAAGGGCTGACCAGTCCTGGACCAGGCAGCCTATTTCATACAGCTCCTAGTACTGCACCCAGGTACAAGACCAGGCAAAGCTGCAGGCACAGGACAGGTTGCCAGCAATGCCCAAGTTTTTGTGCCTTCCAGACACAAGGAAATAATGGGAACCCTTCCATGTCGAATTGCTGGTGGTACCCAGGCTGGAAGGCTGGATGACCAAAGAGGACTCAGACACTTTTCCTGTCCTTGAGGACCCATTAAGCCCTATGGGCTCCTCTTGTACTAAGAGCCCTGCCCCAGGTCTTCTAGAGGATGCTTTGCAACACAAACCGCGCACATCAAATTCTTATGCATTAGACATGCAGAGAAGCCAAAAAGTCATTTGGAAATAAGGAAGTGTGCAAGTTACTCTAGCTTGAGGGCTCTAGTAATTTATGCACTGAGAATTTATACAGGTCATGTACCTATTTACTTTGCTGTGCTCTAAAAAAAAAAAAATGCACAGTTACCTTAGCAACTTTAACATTGCGAGGGAGCGCAGAGCTTTCTTAAAGAGACATTGTCAGGAGCAGTCAGCCTGACTGGCCGGCCCCATGCACTGCATCTGCATCCACATGTGTCATCCCCTAAGATCAAATCTGTGTTTTGTTGTGTTAACAGTGAACAACCCACCTCAGAACTCCTTGACATCATCCAATGCTAAACAAAAAATAAGTCTACCATGTGCAAGTATGAGAAAATGCCATCAGAAAGACACAGAATTTACTAATTTCATTATCCTGAAGCGTTCTGAAAGCTTAAAATAATTTTTCAATTTGTGGAAATTGCCAAGACTTTATAAAAACATAAAGCATGCTAGATGCACCTTGGGGGCATTTGGATTTAAAAGACATTATAGAAGAAATCTAATAAGCCGAATAGGCAGCGAGCGCCCAACCTCCCTGAATTGTTTTAGATCACTCTCATCTCTCCAAGATCTTTCTCCAAACACTTCACGGAGAGATTTTCCCTCATGCCAAATTAAAAGAGTGGCCAGAAACAGTTCCCAAGCATCCGAAAAGCAGAAGTAACTATTCAGAAGAGAAATATCTTCTCTGCCTGCTCCTGAGATGTGATTTTGGCTGGACTTCACCAGCTGCCAAAAGCCCTCAACCACTGCAGCCATTAAAAGCAGAGTAAAGCCTGGGACAGACTAGATCAGGGAGCAAAGGTTGCAGAAAACAGTCAGGATTTGGTTAGACCATGACTGGCCTGAAAAATCATGGGATATGGCTGGAATTCTGGCCCTCCTTACCCTCCTAGCCATAGATGCAAGTCATTGCAAACTACAAAGCATATGGATGAAACCTCTTTCTTTTTTCCACACCTATGAAAGAGCCATCCAACTTCCATTAAAAGCATTAATTTATCTCCCAAACAAGTCTGTTCTTGCAAACCTTAGAGAGCACACAGTTGGTTTAAACAGCAGCCTATCGTTGTCCCTGTTCAGAGCTGTGAAGATGATATATTTTCTGCAGCACACTGTGAACATCAGTAGGGCCTCTTTTCTATACACAGAGGTTGTGTGCTGAGCTGGGGCAGGGAGCATGGGGGAGAAAGCTGTAAAACCCTTCTTCTGGGTGACTGCTTTACACCAACATTAATAAAAAAGTCAAATTGTGGATCTTTTAAAATAGAAAGACAGAAAAAAAAAAAGACTTAGACAAGCTAGATGTTTACCCTTCCTGGTGAAAAGTATATGTCTTCAACCAAACCCTACAGCAGGAGGCCCAGACAGTTGTATACGAGATGGGTTCTGCCTGAGAACTAAAAGCAGTATTTTTTCTCCCCACACTTATTTCTGTCCCTTTTCTTGATAAGCACAGCACACTCAGGGCAAGGTGTGGGAGCAGATCCATAAATCCCAGGAGCACTACAAGCAGGATCCGTCCAAAACCGCAAGGCTGGGAACACATTACTCTGTCCTCTTGCCCTTCCTGTTCAATATAACACAAGCTCAGCCATTTTCTTTCACTACCGCACCCAAATGTCCCATCCACACTGGGCAGCATTCCACTGTTTTGTGAAGAGCCTCAGCAGCAGCACCCAAGTGTTGTGCTACCCACACAGGGCTGTAGACTGAGCATCAGCACGGTAAGGAGAGAATACCCCCAGCGACATCCATCCGTCATACCACTGCCCCATGAAGTATAAGAAGTATAATTCATTTTAAGCCACAAACCCCTACAAGAGAGATGTTCCAGCAGACCTGCACCAGAGTGTCCCCAGCTTTCACAGGCTCCCACGTGCACAGCATGACAAGGATCAGCACAGCACCCCTATTTCTTCCGTACCAAAGCACAAGCCTCATGCCCTCCCTTCCCCTGCCCTGGAGCAGAAGGAGGCTAGGAGACCAAGAGGAGGCTGCGAGAGGCCAATGGCTCCGCTCCCATCCTCCACCCGCATCCTTTTCTCCATAGAAGGAAGCAATCTGCCTCCCGTGCCCAGGTACCGCAGGCAGCACGCCGCTTTGCCAACGCACTGTCAGATCCGCGCCGCGTCAGAACGAGCCCCACCACATTAATTCAACTTGGTGGATTAAAAAAAAAAAAAAAAAAAAAAAAATTAGAGGGAAGGCAGGACAAGGCAGAGCAGATGGCTGAGGACAGATACTGCATCCCATTCTTTCTTGCTCTGCAAGAAAACAGCTTCCCTCTCTGCTGTTTATCATGCTGCTCCTAGCTTCCTTCTTTTTATCTAAAAAAAAAAAAAATGCAGAAATTGGTGTCCAAATACCCAATGTTTCCATGTTTTTGTTGCCTCTACTTAAATTTTGTGCATTTCCATCCCAGTTGCAGCTCTCCAGGCCACATGGCACAACGAGGGTGCGATTGCTACGAGATAATCACACCCTTGGGGTGTTATTAAGCACAAGGCTATGCCTCATGCTTCCTGTTCTCTGGGGATGTGATTATATCATGATAACCAAACTCCCCAGAGACACCTTATTGCAATTATGACATTTCTTTCAGGTTTATGTATGAATACATTATTCAAGAAAATTACTTTGATCACCAGAAACTTCCACTTAGTGTTCAAATACTTAAACTGTGTGGTTTACAGAGATGAAGTTCCTTCTTTACACTGTTTGACAGGGAGAGAAACAGGGCTTTTAATCTGAGCAGAGCAGCACAAGGGCCTAATCACACACATTGGTGATCTCTTATTTAGGGTAGCAGTTTCTGAAACAACTAATACAACTAAGCAACCCATATTTGGCCACTCCTGCAGGATTAACCCAACAATTTCTCTCAACAACACTCCAAATTTTAAGAAAAGAAAACAAACAAAGAAACACAACCTACTTCCTTTCAGTTTCCTGAGTTCAAGACTTGCGTGGCTCAGAGATCGGGCAGCAGCTCCTCTTCCTGATGTTATAAACTTGCCTGCGCTGCTTTAACTTGAATGGTGCCACCTGTGAAAGGCACCCAGCATTACAGCCAAGTATTCCAGATGACCTCCAACCTTTGTTTGCAGTGACTGGCCCAAATGTTCCGGCAAAATTCATTAGTTAAATGCATCCCACCTGCCTCCCTGTGCCACAGACACTTCTGTGGCAGCAGGAGCTGCTTGCACAGCTGGTTTTCGGCTTCCATTGTGGTGCAAAAACAATTGGATCCACAATGCTGAAGGGTTAAATAGTTTTGTGGGCAGCTTTGCCTGCACAGATTAGTGACAGGGCAAAACCAAGGTCACACGAGAGGCCAGCACAGTGCCACAGATGGATGGTGCTAGCTGATAAAAGGTGTGGCCAGAAGGTCTCCAAAGCCCATAAGGATTCTTCAGGGACGGACTGAATTAAAACAGAGATGCAGAAATAACACCTGCACCCCAATAGCAAAGGACGTTCCCTAGAGACCTCTGGACTTAGTGAGAGGGCACTGTGGGTCTGTCCCTGGGTTTGTTTTGCTGACCTTGGCTAAGTGTTTATGAAATACATATTGGTTATCGATCGCGCTCCTCACCAGAGCGGACCCAACAGTTAACAGCATGGCTCTGGTGTCAGAGAAACACAGAAAGTGAATGCATGCATGCTGCAAAAGAGGGCACGCTGCATGTGCCTGGTGAAACAGCTCAGTAAAGGTGCACCAAAGCTCAATGGTGTCATCCCTAGGCTTTTCCCATTGTTTCGTGGATTCCAGCTATGTATCTGTGCCACCTTATTGTGAAACAAAACAGCCACACAAAGAGAGCAGAGGATGTTACCTGGAGTTTTGCATTATCTTTCATATTAAAAAAAAAAAAAAAAAGTGAAAAAGGGTTGTGCCATAAAAATAAACTTAAAAATTGCTTATTAACCAAATCCTGGCAGTTTGGTTATATTTATTATTTCAAAAATAATAATAATTCCTGTGCTTGGGGCCTGCAGATCCAAGCTGTCACTCTGTGACAGAGCTTCCCTGCAGATCCATGCTATGAAGCAGATTTTTGCTGGGGTGGGCTTGAAGGCCAACCAGCCTATTATTTGAGAATTGGTCGCCAAGCTTCAGGAAACGGCAGAATCTGTGGGATCGGGGAATGAGAAGCGCTGCTGATTCCTGCAGAGCTGGTTGTGCCGTTATCTCCCAGGCCCAGGAAATGGCGGCTGCAGGCCTGAACCGAGCGCTGCTCTCCGAAGGCCTCGTTCTGCTGTCACACCTGCACAAGCTGATTTTGTGACACAGCCCCACTTGCAAACAGGGAACACAACGCTCCCCATCCCCACTGGGGTTCTGATATCTCCTGCAAAGCTCTGGGGCCTCCCACCGCCCGTCGTGCTCACACCTCGTACCCTGAATCTGGGAGGTGCCGAAAGGCTGTTACACAGGTGATGCTTCGCTTACAACAGCCACGGGAACGCTTCTGCCACCAAGCCAAATATATCTATAAAGTGCTAAAGATAATGACAGAATGTGCACGATCAGCCTCCCCATCGCGGGGTGTTTATTGGGATAAATGTGAGCATCCCACACCCACTGCTATCAGTGAAGGTGACTCCAGGCAGCTTATCTCTGATAGTTTACCAAGTTAATTGAAATGAGCTTAAAACCAGCTCACATGATCAAATTCCAGTACACACGACTTTGTTTCTATCTCTTCAGCAGCGTGAGAGGCGAGCTGCAGAATTACAATGTGGTGGAGAGCAGTGCCAGGAGAGCTGGCAAGGTACGACAGGGGGCAAAGGATGGTGCACGTGGTTCAGGAGTATTTGTTGATACACAGCCCTCACTGTTGGAAAGCACTAAATGGCAGTGACGGTTAAGAAAAACAGTAATGCAAATGGAGTAATTCTATTACTGTGAAGTGGTATTTATGACTTTTGTGCCTTCGGCTCTGTTGGTCTTTTCAAACAGTTTTTCTGTATGCTATGGGTTTGAGCTATCAGCTCAACACCCCACAGTCATCCTGTAGTCGCACTGGGAGCAGTGCTGTTGTCCATGGGGACAGCACCAGGTTCTGCGCTGGGAAACACCCATAGAGACCACCATGTTCCTTGCAAATGCCAATAATAAATGCAGTCTGTATACAACCAATGATCCTTTGAGCAATTAGCAAGAGAAATAATTATATATTTTTTTAAAGCGCACTTAATGAATCAGATCTTCTGTTTATAATGAATATATTGATCGAGAGAACATCTTGCATCAATGTCTTTCTCAAAGCTAGATAACTCTCCTCGTGGTACCAAATAAATGTGCTTGCTTTGGTGTACTTGGTTCTCATAAGGACAATTACGCAAGGACAGCATCGCTGCTGCCAGAAAATGAAATCAAGAGAGAGGAGTCGGTGGCTGCCAAGGCTGAGCCTGTACCTCCTGAAATCTCATTCTCCCCCAAAGACGTGACTCTAGTCTGGCAGTGTTTGCAGAGGTGACACAACTTACAGCACAACCCCGTGTTGTAAAATTCATTAAGGGCAGAAGAAGGCAAAAACGATAAAAAAAAAATAGAGAGAGAAAGAAAGAAATCAAACACTCAGACATTAAAGGACTGTTTTGGTTTTTTTTTAAAATAAATGCACAATGAAAGGTTATGCTGTCATTAAAGAAGTAGCCAACACTTTACAGCACAGTTAACACAGTGCTGCAGCAGACACTTTGCATTTGCAGCTAATCTGCCGATGATTAAATGAGCTGTTATTGAGCATTTGCCCTGTTGAACTGGGTTTTTCTCATCCTTATTAATCATTCATTTTACACTACAGTAGCCTCCTGTCTTTAAGCAAAACATCTTTCTTTTTTTTTTTTTCCTTTCCTTTCCTTTTTTTTTTTTTTTTTCCCCAATAAGACAAATTTAGCTTTTTTTCCCTCTGGTGATGTCCTTTATGATCATAAGAGCAGATAGCTGAATAAGAGCATGAACAAAACCTGGGAGTGCTCTAAAGAGCGTGGGGAAGCAAATTCTTTTTGCATCAAAACTTCAGGAGTCAAAAGTAGAGGACATGGCTGGAGCCAGTAAGCCCTGGTGTAAACACGGCCATTTAAGAGGATTTGCATAGCATTTATTAACCTTCTGCAAGAACTACACAGACCCCAGTCAGGGAAAACAACTGTGTACACATGTTCAATTCACTCTTGTTATCAAAATACAGCTTCTGCCAGCCACCTCTGTGCCTTTTCCACGGGCAGATCACGCTGGGGTTTGGGAAGGATGGGCGCACTCAGACCTGTTGTATTTTGGGAGACCTGGTATTACTCAGTGATGTTTCTGGAGCCTGCAGCACCTCGCACAATCCAGCACCGCTGCATGGCATCAGCACCACCTGCTCTCCTCCATTGCTCTTGTGGCCATGCAAGCCATGCATCTTGCTTCACTTTCACTGTTAGCAATGAGTTACTACATGTATTTCAAGGTGCTTGATAAAAAAAAATTCAGCAGTGATTTTCGCAGCTCTCCGGGATGTAAATCCTCTGTAAGGTGCATTATGGGGACTGTGGGGAGGAAGCGTGCAGGGACGTGGGAGCTGCAGCTCCTCCCTGTCCTGCAGAGATCCTGCATCCCTCCCATTGTCTTCCCAATCCCAGAGCCTTGCTCACCCAACCCCTGCTGCTTTGTGACCTTCACTGGATTTTGCCCCATCAGCAGCTGGAGTCCATTAGCAGTCCCTTGGCAGACTCCTGGCACCACGGCTGTATGAAGGAGGGTGAAAGCCCCCACTGAGGTATCAGAAATGCACAATTTTTCTTCCAGGAGTGCTCTGTCACCCACTGGCCCCAGAAGTACAGACATGTTGTGTTTGCTGGCAATAACACACAAGAAGCACCTCCAGGCCAGCACCGCAGTGGAAGGTCCTGCTCTGGGTAATGCTCACACCCAGTGCATGGTCTGGGGAAGGCTTTAGCCTGGGTCAGGGTTCTGGGGTGAGAAATGGTGAGAAGTGCAGCTTTCCCCTAAGGCAGACGCAAGGCCTGAGAGAGCTTTGCTGAAGGACATGGGTCTCACACACACTTACTTTGAAGTTTGCGACAAGGACATTATCAGCTTAAAAACAAACAGAAAAGAAAGCTTGTTAGAAGGGATTTTTCCTCCTCCAATTTCCTCAGGGTTTTCTCTCTTCTTTTTTTTTTTTTTTCTTTCCCAATTTAAACACACATTTCATTCATGTTCCATAAGAAAATTACGCCTTGGTATAGAAGCTGGATTAGCTGATACATTTTTTGCTTTCATATAACAGCATGTTGTAATGTTTACTTTCCAAGCACCGTACTAGAACAGTTTTAAAATAACACTCTGTAACTGATTTTTCACTGGCTTGGGTTAAATTGCACAAACTACACCACTGCTACTGGTTTGTATAAAACCCTGTTTCTGTGTAGTTCTTCTTTGGTTTATAATTTATTCTAACAGGAAACTCCTCTAAACACTTTAATGTTGTAAAAGCCACCTTTCTCATAGCTACCGTTACACCAAAGATCTAGCAAAGCCTTCCAAAACCCAAGGTGAACACGCAACCGAGGAAGAAAACCTGACATCCAATCCATTGAAGAGTGGTAGGGAAAGTGTAATTAATGTGAGACATAGAACAAAAAAAAGAAAAGAAGTTCTGAAATCTTTCCCAGAGATCACACACTTTGCAGCGAAGTACAAATGCAGTTCCAAAGGTTATTTTTATCCTGGCACGCACGGGTATATTGTTACCAGGCCTGCTGCTAGAAGTAATTTCAAATATCTTCCTGAACAATCACAGAAGATTCTATATTGGAGAATAGGCACAGAAGTCATCTTTATCTCGCATTCTCCATGAGAACATTTGACCTTCCTGATTTGGGTCCATTTGACAAGAATTTGCTGGCTACTTAGAGATCTGCATCTCATGTAGAATGATTATAATAGAAGTTCATATCACAAACCCTACACAGAACAGCGTTCTCTTTACCTACATTTACCTGACATTTTCCAAGCTGTTACCTAGAGAGCAAAGGACAAATGGAAAAGATCAGTCACATAAAAGCAGCATTATCATAACATCCCATGGCAATTTCAGAGTTCTTTGAAGGCCAGATGCTTCTGCTCCATATCTGAATTTCCTATAATAATAGACTCAATGGAAGCACAAGACATACCTGTGTTGGAAGTAAAACATGCTGGTTATTCTACAATTTAAAGTAATTTTCCATGTGGAGATGGTCAGTTCTTTCAGTGTGAAAGTGTGAGGGTTCCCCCAGTGCACCAGAGAGAAACCACGAAATACAAGGAACCCTAGGATGGATAATTCAATATCTGTATGTAGGGAAAGCTTTTTTTCTGCCCTCTTTCCATACTAAAGCAGACAGCTTCTGGCACTTCTTGAGAACACTTGGGCCTACAGAAACAACTGGGCATTTCTGCTGGTCTGCCCAGTGTCCAGGCTTTTATGAATTTAAACTTAATGGGTGCATAATTACAGTATCACAGAATCTTTAAGGCTGGAAAAGACCACCAAGACCATCATGTCCAACAGTCAGTCCATCCCCACTGTGCCCACTGACCACATCCCTCAGTGCCACATCTCCACAGTTCTAGAACACCTCCAAGGACACTCCTCCAGTCTGTTGAGCTATGAGAGGAGCTGAGCTGAGGGCAGAAGGAACTGACCACTTGGAACTGCTGCCAGCCCAGGCTGGTGAAAGTAAGGAAAAATCATGAAGAGGAAAAAATGCTGTCTTGTTCTAATTCCCAAAGGAAACCTAGCCTCTGCAGACCCGCATTTGCTGGTCCAAAAGAGCACAAAAACAGACATGGAAGGTGGTGGATGCCATCCGCAGAGTTTTACCAATGCACAGAGCTACCTGGCCTTGCTTTGCTAAACCATCTCCAAACGTAGGCTGGGTTTTGGTTAGTTATTTTGCAAAAGGAGAAAAAGAAATAAAAGAAAATCGATTCTTCTATGATTTACGGTGGGGTGAGGGCAAACGTGAAGCCCATGTTAAGGCTGTTCATCTCATGATAAGGCAGCAAAAAGGTCAACAAATTACTCTCTCCCTAATGGTTCATTTGAACCAATGAAAACAGGATATTTTATCCTCCCGGGTCAGCTTGCTTAGAAATCCACATCCCCTTCCCCCTTCCCTTCCCTGCCTTTCCCCTACACCCCCCATTCTCCTCCCTCTCTCCCACTCCCATTCCCTTTCTTTTAACTCTCCATCACCATCCTCCAAGGTGACCTTTCCTCCCTGCCCTAATACCAAATTTTCTGGCTGAGTGAAGCTGAGCGCTACCCCAACTGAGAGCCCCCTCAACGTGGGGCCACATTGGGTGGGGAACAAATCAGAACTGGGGAGATGGAGTGGGCGAAGTCCTCCAGTCCCTCCCCTGCTCGGGCGTGGGTTATCCGCCAACCCACGGCTCATCAATTATAAACTTGCAGTGGGTGAGATGGGCTCGGCTGCTGCAGCCGATGCAGGGGCAGGCAGCGCTCGCTGCTGCCTGTTAGGAAGAGCCATCACATTTAATTGTTATCCCTGCTGCTGATTGAGGGGGGAAGTGGAAGGATGGGAAGTTCAGCCGGGTGACATGATGCAGTTTTAATGAGTCTCTCTTTTTCTTTTCCTTTTCTTTTTCCATTTTTTTTTTCTTTCCCCCTGGCCTGACTGTTTTAATATGGAAATACGGCAAATTCTAACCCAATCGGGCTACATCAGAGCACAGACGGAACACAAACCTCCCAGAGCCTTCCGGCAGTCGGTCGCAGGGCAGCCGTAAGGCTACAGAAGCAATTAGTTCCTTAAGTTCTTTAATACAGGGCCTTTGCAGGGGGGTGGACACTAGATTAAGCCCCGCTTCATTTGCCTATTTATTCAGCTGTCAGAAAGCTGCAAAGGTTACATCGCCTGTTGGGGAAGAAAAAGGCTCCCAGAGCCCCATCCCCAGCAGCGCTGCCCCATTGCAGAGCTGCTCGTTGCAGCCTGACCTCACACGCAAAGCAGTTACACGCACTTTTTCCAGCAGGACCTCATACACAAAGCAATATCATGCATTTTTCTGGTGGTTGCAGCATGACCTCATGCATGAAGCAGTTCCATGCGCTGTTTCTAGCGGCCGCAGCATGCCGTGCTGGGTGTGCAGCAGAACCTGACTCAGCAGCCGCCTGCTGTCAGCAGCCCAGCTCCAGCCGTGCTGGAATTCACCCGCAGCACAGAGCCATGGTTCTGCCTGCAGTGTGAGCCCAAAGGTGAAAGAGAGGGTTGTGAGCTGGGAGAGGCTGATGTGCAGCAAGGGATTCTGTGTCTCTAAATAATGAAGAGATTAAGCTCCACTTTTAGGTACGATCAGGATCTGTTTCCTTGCTTGCTTTGCCCTCCTTGCTGCCGTACATGTGCCTGATCTGTGCATCCCGCACACCCTGCTTGCGCCATCAGTGCTCCCATTACAAAGTGGACTCTCCCAGTGAAGTTGTTTCTCCCTGTGTGCCTCAACACGTGCAACTGTGCATCAACGGTGCCGCGGCCACAAAGGGCTGTAATTACAGGATCATGGCTGTGGCGCATGACCACCTTATTCCTAATACAGGTCATGAATGTGGGCTCTCTTTTGGCTCAAGTGTCCCTCGGTGCTGTGTGCTGTAATGCATGATAGACTCCATCCAGCCTCACAGTATTTCTTTCTTCTCCCTGCATTATTTGAGACACAGATCTGAATCCACATGCTGAGAAATACACGTCTTTGTTGGCTGGCTTGTTTGCTGTTGTATTATTTTCTTAAAGATTTAAAAATGTACCGCATTCAGGATGGGTTTGGACAAATAGATCACATACGATCACTCGTTCAAAGGAGGAACGGCACTGCAGGCAGAGTACAATAGCTCCAAACACAGCGACAGCATGTAATGCAATTTTGTTATAGCATATCATTGAGTTTTGTTAATATAATAACCTGGAATAAAGTATTAAGACAGATTGACATGCCTTGGTAGCACAGCTGAGGATTCAAATATTTAAACATAACGTGTTCTAGCTTGTTCCTATTGAAATCAATGGAAGTCGTCCTTCACAGCTGATTTTAGTGGGGAAAAATGGATCCAGTGATGCAGAATTGCAGGAGGGAAATGGGCACGTTCCGCTGAGTTTCCAAATACTGGCTTTTTTATTATTATTTTTTTGCACAAATTGGCTCTCATTTCTGTTTGTTTATTTTTTATCTGAGATAAATACTAATTTTTTTTTTTTTTTTCAGCATCCTTGAATAAAACAGAAATAATCCCAATGAAAGGAAGGAGGAGGCGGGAGAGTGAACACCCTTTCTCCATGCATATCCTTTCATGCTTTCAGGATGGGAAACTTCCTCGGTCACTGTTTTCTATTTGCCACTTTCTGTATCCCAGAGGAATGGACCGCATTCTAACAGCACCCAGGGATCCTCTGAGCCCTCTCACCATTCACACCAAGGCTTCCAAATGCTTTGGAGCTCGGAGCCTGAAAACACAAACACAGAAGAAGCGCCGCAGCCCTGCGCTGCGTTCGTGTGCGGTCCTCATTCTTCCAGGACCGTGCACTGCAATTTGGGGCCGGGTATTACCCTGAAAGTCACTTCCAAAGAGGAGCAGAAGGGCTTCGCCGCTGCATGGATACACGGCAAGCTGACAGCTCTGCAAAAAGTGCGAACCATTTCCAATTGTTTCTCCAGAGGGTATTTTCTGTCACCCACCCCTCCCTAATACCCTTTTCTTTGGTTGGTTTTCAACAGTGTGGAAGTTTGGGGAAATAGAAAACTTGTGCTGTAAAGGATGGTGTAAATCACATTTAAAGGTAATGCGGATTTCCTCGCTTCAAAATATTTTCTTAAATGAAAAGCTGATTTTTCAAAAATATAATTGGGGCAGATACAAAGGCAGACAGGAGAAATTTGCTAGAATGAAGCAGGAAACACCTCATTCTTCATTCAACCAAAATGAAACCAAATGGATTAAGGCTGAGAAAATCATTATGAGGGGTCCTGGCACTGCCAATAGCATCTCTGAAGGGGGTGAAGATGGTGATGCCCAGAGTTCCCAAAACAACCCAAAGAAATTGTCTTTGTGGTGCTTTGAAGAAGCAGATCAGGCTCCAAAATACTGCAGCGTCACCGGGGGAGGACGCACCGCTGCCCAACTCCTGGCTGCAAATCCTACCCGGTCCCCCCAGAATCATTTCTGTGCTTTATCCACAACATTCCCATGCCTTGTTTAGTATGTGTGGCTTTTATTTTCCTCGTTGCACCTGACCAAAGCAATGGAACCCTGTGCTGCTGGAAGCGCCCTGCAGCGCAGCGCCGTTCGCAGAGCATCCTTTGTGCCAAACAAAGCAGCTCTGCTCCCCCCGCACACAGCGGGGATGGCTCGCAGAGTCCGATTAGTGTGGAGCAGCACCATGTGTCCCCACCCTGGCCATGCCTTCACTTTCTGCTTTCACCCCCAGATCAGCTGCCTGGTGCTGTCACCATATATCTGAATGGCCCTGGCAATGTGAAGCTCTCTCATTTCTTTTATAAGCAGAAAAGATTTATTCCAGCCTGAAGTCCTTTGAAGCGGGGCTGGGAGCAGCCAGGTCTTGCTTTGCTGTTCTCCCTACAGCAGCAGAAGTAGTGCTGCGTTTTTGCTGATCCACAGACGGTTTGGGGGCACTTACAACTCCCTTCCAAACCAATCTGATTTTTTTTCCTGCTCTGCAAGAAGCCATCCGAAGTGTCTTCCTCAGCACTCTGAGGAGCTGTTCACTGCTTAAAGCCCTCCTGGTTCAGTGGAGCATCTCAGGGAGCTTCTCGTACACACCAAACATAAAGGAGCATACAATGGGATTCAGGATATTGGTGTAAACACAGGGTCAGTGCCATGATCACAAATGTCGTGTTCGTGTTGAGGACTATTCTGAGACACCAAAAATACCTCACATGAACCTTCCACCTTCTAGAGATGGGAAGGAAAGCAGGGAAGCAGGGGTTGACCCCAAGACAAAGACCTGTGGGGAGCTGAGCTCGCTGCTGTGCTCCTGGCTGGAAGCCGCATCCTCTCACTGCTACTCAAGCTCTACATCTTTGCAGGGTATGCAACTGGCATATGGGATTTTTAAAAGCAATTTTGTGAAGATGGGCTTCTATTTCTGTTCATGCCATAGCTTTTAATCCTCAGGCAGAAGCAACCAATGCCTGAGTTTTGCATGCATGCATATGCATTACCTGGAAAAGGCAGGCGAATGTCACTTTTGGGCTTCTACCAAAATCTTTCCTTCGCTGAGTTTTTCTCAAGAACTGGAGACAGAAGCACAGCCCTTAAAATATGTTTTCAGGATTTAAAATGCAAAGTGCAGCCTTCCTGCTTTCCCCACACGTACCCAGGGTGAAATTTACCACTCAGAAACTCGGGGATTAGCGCTGGATGCAACTGAATGCAGTACTGCAGAAGGACACTGAATCTGGGCCCAAAAAGCATGCTTGAAGGGGGGGTTGGATCAGAAGAAGAGAATAAGAGGTAAAGTTAACTGGCCTGCAACCATCTGAATGGCTCCAGCCCCAGACCAATGCTGGGTGTTAGCCATGCTAATAGAAGAAGGGATTTCAAGCCCTGCCTTCAGGGTTGCTGCTGGACTCTTTGTCCATAGCTTCCTAGTTCCTTTGGATGCAGCCCCTTAGCTCAGGCTGCACACAAGGTGCTGGACGTATGAGCACAGCCACATCCATTTGGCATCCCCAGGAGCTCACAGCATCTCCCATCCTCATGAGGGAAAGTGCTGCTGGGCTCTGCTCCACATGACTTTGAATTCCGGCTGGCCCTGTGACTGTCTGATCCACTTGTTTGCTGCCCACTCCAAAAGCGACTGGCCTTAAAATCTGTTAAAGCTGTAAACAGCACTCACTCAGTGAACTAAAAAGATGGATGTTTGTTCATATGTGTCCTTTTAGATATTTATTGGCCTAACTGGCTTTTCATTAACTCAAGAGCTCTGCTATTTATTTTCATATTCCAAGCTTTTATGACCTTGTAGCTATGTCATCAGATTCTTAATACATACATATTCCAGGTCATCAACAGATTGTTTTCATTTTCCTTTTGCTGCCTTTTAAAACTATTGGACCGGGTCATCCAAATTCCTACAGAGGACCTGTGAAAAATCCTCCAAGCTTGACCTTTCCTGGACACAGCCATCTCCCTGGGTTTGTGCGTTCAAGTATAGAAATCAGACTTGTTGCAATCATGCACAATAAAGTAATGCTCTCCCTGTATTTTTTCAAATGAAGTAGTTGGCAGATGTTGCCAGCTCCATTTGTCTTTTTGTAGTTCCATGGTTCACTTTGCAGATGGCCTTCATGGAGGGTTTTAGTAAAGCATTACTGAACCTCGGTGTGTGGCCAACGTTTGTCCTTCAGACACAGGAAGGAGTGAGGGTGAGTAAAGATAATTCTGAAATACGTTCACCTTTTTGTGACTGAACTTTTATTTTCCTTTACTGTTTAATTGGACTCCGATCAATCAATTATTTCTTCACCTTTCCATGGTTTGTATCATCAAGAGAGAAAGAGGCATTAAGAGTGTGGACGATTGGACTTCAATCATTTCTGTCTTGTTTTGGAGCTTCCAACCCTTGGGTCAAACATCCCAGGGAGATGATCTGTGGGTCAGCTGCAGTGCTTGAGTTGCAGAGCTGCTTCAGCCCTGAGCATTGGCATCTGCTGAAGGTTTGGAACCACATTTGTAGGGTCTCTGAGCCTGGCCTGAGCCTCTGAGCTGTGGGAACTCTCATGGAACCACACCTGTGTCCAAGGGGGGAGTCACCTGGCCGGGGATTCCAGAGCAGATGGCAATGGTTGACAGCAGCACAATGACCTTTTTGAGAAGGGTAAGCTGTTACAGAATAAGGGTAATGATCATTTCTCCCCCAAAAAATCAGCATCTCACAAAACCCTGCATCACACATGGGTGCCCAGTCCCCAGTGAGAGGCTGCACCAGTCTTGGGAATGCCCTGAGCAGGGGATGTGGAGGCAAACAGGGAGTCTCATCACCGATTCATGGGAACAAGAGCCTACAGAAGTAGCACTCTTGACAGTTTTCTCCAAGCTCTTATAGCATCTTAAGAGCAGATCACAGTACTGCGTGCTTTATGGGTCTGTGGAGAATCCAACTAGGTAAGAAATGCACATATTTAAGTTTATGGACAGCTAAACCCAACATTTAGCGCCCAGCTATGTACATATGTAGTCCTTTGCATTATAAGGCATGTTTCTGCCATCTGGGCATTCTGGCTGACCAAACTGGAATGTGTTTCCTAATTATTTAATTACCATAGCGAGATGACACCTATTATTAATACTATGAATAATAAACAATGCATCTAAAACCATGAACTCCCAAAAGCAAGTCAGATATGCAGAGGAAAGGAAAAAAAAGGGATAGAAAAGTCCACATGTCCTTAGTAAAGATGAAACTCTGGCATAGCAGGAGTCAAAAAAAGTGGAAATACTGGGGAAATAACAGCATGGCCCATACCTTGTGCTGTATAAAGATTCCTCATCTGGACTTTCACCTCCATGCCAACAGCTTTGCTCACAGAGAGGATTTGCAGAGGGCAGGGAAAGAGGAGCAGGGATTGGGACAGCGGAGGTGGGTGCAGGAAGGGGACAAGGCAGCACGAGGTTTGCTTTTGTCGTTCTTGGAGGGAGAAGGGAGAGACGCTGCAGGGGAGCTGCAGGGCATGGGCGGGCAGGGGAGAGGCGTGCGGGTCTCTGAGTGCTGTCATTTATAGATCAACACTGAGGGTTGTGGGAGAGGAGGATGCGAAAAGACATTGCTCTGAAATAACAATAGCACCACCACAGAGCACCCAAACACTGAACACCACGGTGCCCTACAGCGTGCAGTCTAAGGCTGCCAGTATGAGGCATGGGGATGGACAGACCCCATCCTGCTCCCATCTTCTAACAAGAGGATGTGCTTTAATGTGCTGATTATATTTGCACCCAGTCCTTTTAAGTGCGAAACGAATGCAGAAACTCCAGAGATTTGCTGCACTGCTGAAAATAATAATAATAATAATAAACTTTCCTAAATAATTAGCACAAAGCATCCACTTCTGCACACAAGCTTCGTTGGTTTTACAAATTAATAATAGGAATGAATCTCATGTAGTAGGTTTGAGGCATTGAGTTTACATCACTTCCATAATTTCTTCAAAATTGACCAGCAAAATACTTCTTTTTTTTAATTCCAGTGTGTCAGTGATGGCACGGAGAGAAAGGAGGAATAAACCTCACGGGGACACCATAGATCTGTGCCTGTTCGTTCAGGGAAGAAGCAGAAGAAGAAGGAGAAAAGGAACAGAACGCTGCTGTACATTAATTGCACAAGAAATGCAAAATGGCCGAAAATGGTAGAACAGTATTTATAAAGCTTTCTGGTTTTCAAAAAATCAAAGGCAGAAGTAGAAAAGTGATCCATCGGATGTATTTGGTTGCAAAGTGAATGCTGGAACAAAATGAGCTGTGGCTGTTTCCCTGCTGCAGGGCTCCTGCCCGGTGCACACAAAACTGCACAGAGCTGATGGGGAGAGACCGCACCAGGCTCTGTGTGTCCCCTGCTCTGTGCCACCGAGGGACTGGGGGAGGGCAGAGCTAGGGGCTGGTGTGGTCACTGGGCACACAGGGAACATGCCAGGTAGGTGTCACGTGGAGAAAAAAGCCTGTGGGATGCACGTGCCCAAGTACTTTGCTATGGGTGTTGAGGAGAAGCTGGGCATCCTCAAAGCCCGGTTTGCCATTCAACTTCTCCTAAATGCTTCCCCAGTGCTCAAGGGTGGGTGGGGTGAGCTCTGCAGTGCACCCAGCCCACACTGCACTCACTCTGCAGCCAAATGTACATTCTGTTGTCCCTGGGATTCAGAGCAGAGCCAGAGATCGGGGCAGGGGCAGCAACTGGGACAGGGACAGTAACAGGAAGGGGTTGCTCTCAGGGAGCAGGGGGTGTCTCCCTCCATTTTGGCAGATGGGCCATGCTCTGAGCTGGGGAGCAGTGGGAGCAGGCAGTGGGAGCAGGCAGTGGGATGCTTCCTGTCCCCAGGAGCAGAGGGGAAGAATGGGGGGAGCCCCAGAGGCAGGAGACCCATGTGCTCCACTGCATAGCTCTTCCCATATGGAAAAGTGGGGGGAAATACCTTCATCCCCCTCTGCGGGTCCCCATAAGGGCCCAGGGGGCTCAGCATGTGGCCTCATGTCTCCCTGCACCTCAACACGGGCACAGGGCTGAGCAGGAGGTTCCAAAGAGCAGTTCTACAATTGTGCATTGAAATGAGGCCGGGCAGAATTGCATTTCCCCGTCCCTTTAATCCAATAAGTCAGAACTTCTTAACTGATTAATTACAAAATTAATGAGTGAAATGGTAGGGTTTCTGTGAGGCGGGATGGGAAGGGATTTTATTTTTTTTTTATGCTGTGCTCTTTAAAAAGACTGATAGAAATAAAGTTACCTCAAAGCATCAGAGTGCTTTGATGCCTATAATAGCAATTTAGTTATTGCATTAATAGATTTCCTCTTTATTTTTAACGAGGCATTGTTAAATAGGTCCTTGTTTAGTCTGAACGAGGAATATTCCAGTTTGCGTTTTTCATTATACGAATTCTCCCCATGCAAGGAATTATTTCACATTATTCCTCCGCTTTAAATCTAAGCATTAAAGCCAGATTATAGGCGCATTTCATGGGGAGAGCCGGGCTGACAAAACCCCATAACCGTATATCAGCGGCGTTCCACCCATCAGCCTTGCAGCAGCGGCGGCTGTGTTTACAAACACGCTCTTCCCTCTAGAAACCACTGCATCAAACTTAGCACAATCAACCACCGAGACTGCAACCGCTGCCCAGAATCCCAAACAGAGGGGCTGATGGTGTGAGAGCCGCAACAAGCAGCACCTCAGTGCGTACCGAACACACGAACCCCTCTAAAATGAGAGAAAGTAAGGATCTGATGCTGCAACAGGAAAGGCACAGCAGTTCTCCCCCTTGTAATGAACTCCGAGGTGCTGCAATTTCAGTGATTGCCATGCTTGTCACAGAGGAATCAAAGGCAGAGTTGTTTGCCCGGGTGCTGTCTGCAGGTATTTACATTGGGTTCTTCCATTCAGGGTTCACTCAGGATGCGGCTGCGGCTGCAAGCAGAGCCTGGGACTGGGCGGGTGCAGCCCGGCTGCTTCCAGGCTGCTGACATTACTGGGAGAGCATCCTGCCATCCCATGGGCTCCTGCCTCTGGTAGGGGCTGATATTGTTAGGGCAAATATTTAAGCGTAGGGGAAACTCGAAGGGAGAGGGGAGGAGAATTGTTTTCCTTCTTAAAGCACTTCTAGTAAATAAAGGAAGAGGGGAAGGGGACAGCAGTGATACCCAGCCCAAAACAAATGTGTTTGTCCCTTTGGCAGTTGCTTGGCAAGTGGAGCTCCGGGGACAGGCAGCAGGGTGCTGCCTTCCCCATTACTGGGACCTTCATGAGAGAGAGGGGCTGATTTTTTCAAGGGAGGGTGGTAAACCCATGATGACAACACTTGCCTTTCCTTTCCTTATGGTATATATTTAAAATAATCTTTCCAAAGCACCTGCACCGAGTAGTGCATTCCTAGAGGCTGCCTGTGACAAAGGTATCCCCAAAAGGCAAAAATATAAGAAATTCTATGTGTATTTTTTCAATGAAAGGGGCTTGCTATAGCATCCCTGGTGGCATGGCCTAATGTCACACCGTCCTCCCAAGGACAGACCTGCCCCAAGCCTACACGTAGTTAACCACTGTGCTGGGGTGTGTGTAGGGAGGTAGGGGTGCAGGGCAGTCCTTGCCTGGCTGAGGGCTGGAACCTCCTTTGGATGGATGGAGTGACAGGGGAGATGTACAGGCTCACTGCCTATGGGGGCTGTGGCCATTTAAATATATATTCCACAAAATATCTCTGTCAGCTAGGTACATGCATCTATAACCAGGCAAACCATGCAAGCTGTAGATACGGAGCACACAGCTCACTGCACGCACACACGTGTGGCCAGGCTGCACAAATGCAGGTGCCACCCCAATTATAGGCATGTTGGGGATAGCCATGTATAACACCCAGTGAGCTTGGTAAAGCCGGGTGAGGGGTGCCAGGGCAGTGGTGTCAGGCTGTCGGAATACAGATGGAGCTGTGAGGAGCTGCCTCTCCCAGAGGGATCCAAGCAGGTAGCGGGGTGGGCTCTGGGATGGGGGTGTGGGTGCCACATCAGGGTGCAGTGCCCCAGTGAATCTCCCCTCGTGGCTGGGCTGAGCTGGGGGCTCAAGATAAGCTAAGCTGCAGGGGTGAGGTATGGGGAAGGGAACTGTGCAGGCTTTGGGAGGGGGAAACAGCAAGTGGGGGTGTCCCCAGCACGGGGACAGCTTTTGCACCCTGAGCTCGGAAGATGAGGGTTTGTGGTCGGACCTCCCTCCCACAGCCCTGGGTGCATGCCCTCTTTTCCAGTGCCCTTTCCCAACATTTTGCAAAAATCCCATTAAATAAGCAGCGAGAGGTATTTAAACATAGCATATTATTAGTTCCCACACACCCCCTTGCAATGCAAGGCTTTAATTGGCTCCAAGGCAAGAAAACTACAAGCAATGTTAGAAAACCAATTGACCCCCAAAAATGATGCAACATAGGAGGCCGGGAGACAGCAGCATCCCACCAAGCATCCCACTCCTGCCCGGCTGCATCCCAGCCCCTACTCAGGAACCCCAGGCTCTGAGCATAGTAAGAAACACAGCCCCTTAGTGCTTACCTGCCCATGGCGAGGCACATCCCTGCGGCACCTGCAGGAGAGGAGCCCTCTGCTTTCAAACAGCCCCTAAAAAACTTCCCCAAGTCCAGCCGGGTGATTATTTTTTTAGAGCTAATCAAGGAAATAAAGTTAAAGAGGAGGAGAGTTCCTCTTGTTTGGGGTCTGCTTTGGGGGAAGGAGGGGGTGGGGGCAGTTAAAGAGACCAGTTGCTGCCCACTGCTTTGACCAGTGAGGGATTCAACCCTGATTACCATTTTGTTTTTGTCCAGATTTGAAAGTAGGGCCCCCTGCATTCAAATCATCGCCCTCCATCGTTATTGTAAAGGACAGGCCTTAGTGGGCCCCCTTCGGATTGTCCTCCATTAACAATCCCTCCTTTTGTGGAGGTGTTTCTTTTTCTATTCACACACATCGCTGATGGTACTTCAGGCTTAGCTCTTAAAGAAACTGTTTGCAAAATTATACCTTTCCTCGAGCTGCTCCACAAGGAAGTGGGGAGCTGCAGTTAGCAAAACATTATTGCGGCTCGTAATTTAATTAAAAAATGCTAAAGCTGGCGAAGGGGAAGTGGGAAAAGGGAAAAAAAAAAAATAAAATAGGAGTGAGGTTGGAAAAGCAGGAGCTGGTTTGTTGTATTGGTAACCCCCCCAGCAGCACTGCCCTGAGCCCCGTGTATGTGCGTGCAGGGAGCGCGGTGCGGGGACACGCGTGGTGCACGGCTGCACATGTGCCCGTGCTCATGGGATGAGGCACAGATGGAGCATGCAGATACCCTTTAGCAAATTGTGTTTATAAAACTTGGATGTGCACGGACAGAGCCCGAGGGGCACAGCCTTGCAGCTCCCGGTGCTGGGGGTGAAGATCTCGGGGTAGATTTGGGGGTTCTACGTGTGCACCCTGCTGGGTTCCAACTGCAAACCTCTTGCTTTAGGAGTTCGGGCTGAAATAAAGCTGCCATGTTTTCAGCATCCTCAATATCAGACGGGCTTGAGAAGCGCATTTGCAGCGAGGACGCCCTTCCTTTGGTTATTGTTGTTATCCCCATAGCCAACAGATCTGTAAATGTTCAAAGAGCAACACGGTTTAAAAAAAAAATAATAATAATAATTCAGCTGGCAAAGCAGGGCAGAGCCTGACCTCCGGCTCCATGGATGAGTGCTTCACTGGGACCCCTGCTGAGCCAATGTGGACCTTCAACATCAACTCAGAAATTGGTGTGATTTGCCTGGGAAACCAGCAGTCATAGAGCAACTGGCCTTGACAAGATGAAGAGGAAATGTATAGAAGACGTTTAATGGGTCGCAAAAGGAGGAGGGGGGGAGAAACTCAGCCCAGAGTGCTGCGTTTGGAGGGGCCCTCGTGGAGGGAAGGATGGAGTGGGGTTGGGGAGGAGAGCCCTGCCTGAGCCGAGCTTCGTTTCCTGGCCATCAGAAATCATCTGGGAATGTTCTGCCCAGCAAAAGGTTATTTCCCCATCCCTGGCTGGGACTTTGGGCCCAGGCTGGGCTTCCAGTAAAACCGGTGATTTCTTTAATGTCAGTGAATAGCTGAAGGCAGGCCGGCTGGCGAGGCTTTGTACGTAGACGCACTGGGCTTGGATTATGCACGCCTAATCGCCTAATTTTCTTCGAGTGATCTGGATGCCGTACTCTTGGGCTGTGGAACATTTTATAAATAGCTGTGCTTGGAGTTAATATGATTTACTGGAGAGAGACCGGTTAAGCAATTCCCCACCTAAGTAGAGCAGTAATGAACAGGCTCTGGAGAAGATGCCTTCCCCACCGGCCTTGAGAGGGGTGGGCAGGGAAGCGGGGATGCAGAGGGACGATGTTTATTTGTGTGCGTGCACAGAGTGTCATTGATTTTTAATTGTATTAAAAGCACTGCAGTAGCCACAGGCTGCCTCTAGGACTGGACTTTTCCCTCCCATATGCGCTGGGAAGCTATGGCCTCTCTCTTCAGCTTTTGCTGCCTCTGCAAAAGCCCAATGCAGGGGTGAGTGAGGATGGCAGAACCCTGACCCAGTGGCACAGGCCTCCCCCTTGTCCCCATCCACCAGGGAGGGGACAGACTGCCCATGCTTAGCCGGGGGATTCAGCAGTGCCTGGGGATACAGGAGAGTGGAGGGCAGCTCCTGCCAGCACCGATGGCATTGGGAATGCAGTGAGAGCAGCAGTGGGGTCTCATGTCTTCTCTCCCCATCCTCAGACAAAGTCACACTGGGATAATGCCCCGGGGCTTGGGAGAGCAGTTCTGGGAGCAGAAGGGGCTCTCCAGCAAATGAAGGGGTAAGGAGAAGCTTAGAGACCGTGACAGAGACTTCTCAGCTTAGAAAACAAGAGGAGGAGAAAATAGATCAGCCTCAAAGCAAAACGCAGTGGAGAAATTGCAGGAAGGCTGCCCAAGGCCAGACCTACCTCCATGCAGCAGCCATCAGAGTCTGTGAATGGGGACAATGCTCTCCCCATTGCAACGGAGAAGCTCAATGCTCACGGGCATACAGAAGGCAGGGGGACGCTTAGCCCTGTGTGAGGACAGGGAGAGAGGCCCCAGTCCACAGGGCTCACCCTGTCCCAGGTACCATTTGGTCACTATCGCCTGGGGAAAGGATGGAGCCTCAAACCAACCCATGGCAACAAGCTGCCCCGATCCATAGGGCAGCATCCCTGGGAGTGGGACCACATGTGCTGCAGCATGGGGACTCAGCCCTGCTCCCAGCCCCGCTTGGACTGCAGCACCCACTGGGATCCCCAGTAGCTACTGACTGTCAGCCACGTCCCCACGAGGTGCCTGTGGGAAGTTCGGCTGCTATCCATGCTGCTGATTAGTATAGCCAAATACCTACCTCTGAGGGAAAAGAAAAAACTGAAAAAGCCTTTCTCCAGCACAGAGACACAAGCCACGACAGGGGAAGCAGGTAATTAGCTATGTGATGGAGCAATCCACTCCTGCCGAGGATATTCTTGGCACCAGAATTCTGCCCCATGAAAGCATGTGTGTACCCAAGTGAGGATCGTTTTATTTTATTTTCTTATTTATTTTTAACTTATTTTTATTTTCTTTAATGAAGATCATTATATGTTTTTTAAATGTCAAATGCAGGAGAACTGGAAGGGGTGGGGGTGGGGGAACTGCGGGCATTCTTCACTTCAGAAGCCTGAATGTTTCAAAGTTGCTGCTGTGCTGTTAGCTGACGGCTATTGTGTGTGTTTAAGGCCGGGGGGGTGCAAGGAGGGGGCTCTGACCCCCCGTTGGTGTGGATTTGCTGTCCAAAGACCGTTAGAAAGAGGCAGAATGAATGAGATTGAATGGAATTGTAATGCGCAAGGCCCTCCTCCTTTCTCAAGGAGCTGGGAGGCCAGGAAAGCGAGTCGTGGGGAGAGCAGGCAGCTTTCTTACACATAGGAAGAGGCTTTGCAAATCATCAAATGGTGTATTTCTGGGGGAAGAGGGGAGGGAGGGGATTTATTTTTTTTTTTTTATTACAGAACCAAAATAATAATAATAATAATAATCCTGCAGCTGCCAAGAAGACCAAAAGGAGAAAAAGAGAGAGAAAAAGAGGGAGAGAGGAGACTTGATAGAAAAAATCTGATTCCCAAAACTCTTGTAAGTGTCATTACTTTTTAAGAAAATGAAATGCTTTCTAAGAAAAAGAGAAACGTAGAGGAATGCCTGAAATGGTGGCAGGGAACGGGCTCTGCCGGTCTCTTCCCTATGCAGCGAGATTTCTGGGGCGCGAAGCAGAGGCCTAGAGGCTGCATAGCATTTCTCTGAGCTCTGAAGCAGAGCTGGGCCTGGTTTGAAGGAGCTTTCCCTTCCTGACCGCCCGCGGGGGGCTCGGCAGCTCAGGGGCTGAGCTACCTGGGTCCCATCCTGCAGGCAGACAAAGGCCGGGAGCTTCTTTCCTTGTGCAGGAGAAATAAGGAGGGGAGGAAATCGGTTTTGGAGAAGGAAAGGTTGCTTTGCGAGTGCGGCGGTGTGCGGGTGATCGTGTGTGTCAGGACGGGGCTGTGCTGATGTTTTCAGGGTTTGTTGTGCTGCCGTTGATGTCGGGTTCGATCCTGTGTGTTTTTCTAATGTGGTCGTCTCTGCCTGGAGGAGCCCAGGTTTGGAAATGGAAGGAAAGTGGAGGCATGTTGCTCGTCTCTGGGATTTCTTTGTTCAGGGAACAGTAGGTGGTGGGTTTAAAAAGGCAGAGAGGGAAAGAGGGGGAGAAGGAGAAAGAAATGAAAAAGGAAAAAAAAAAAAAAAAAAAAAAAAAAGGTTCTTTGCAAATCATCTGACTATTTTCTTCCGGGATGTAGAAATGCTGCATTAGAGACTAAGGCAGGGCCACGCGTAAAACAAAATGTCTCACTGGAAGTGCTAATAAAACAGCAGCAAAGCCCAGCCTGCTTTTATGGCCTGCAAGCCAGGAAGGGGATACAGGGCCGGGATTGGGGGGCAGCCAATGGGGGCATTTCATTGTGAACTTCAGAGGCTCTGAGCTACCGGTGCAGTTTTGGTTTAGAGGGGAAATTAAATCCCGCCACCAGCACTGCTGCCCGCTGCCATACGGCACGGCTCGGCCGCCTACATCGGGGCTCGGGGCTCTGTCAGGGGCTCAGCATCCCACCCTATGTCCTGTGCTGTGATGGGTTTGGGCGGGGGAAAGCAGCAGCAAAATCCATGGGTTCCCCAGGAGGATCTGGGGAAGGCGTCCGGGGCAGCGTGAGCAAGCAGCGTATCCCAGCCCTCAGCTCCTCGGCTGCCTTGTTGCAGAATGGGCAGAGCAGCCCGTGGTATGGGGCTGGGGGCGAACCCCTGCGCGCCGGTCCCGTGCCCCGAAGCTGCAGCCCCGAGCCTTCAATACCATGGACAGCGAAGCCGAAGCGCGGCGGCACCGGAGCGGCACCGGGCGGGGACGGAGAGCGGGCCGGGGGTCGGGGGGGGGGGGCCGTGCGGCCACACCGCAGCGCCTGCCCGGGTTCTGCCCCAGCTGCCAGCCGCTCCCAGGAGCTCCGGGGCCGGAGGTGGAGGGGAAAGGCGGCCCAACTTCTCAGGAGCGGGGAGGGGTGGGGGGGGGGGGGGGGGGGGGGGGGGAAAGCTTCTGGAGCGGAATGTTTCCCTCCTCCTTCATTTGGTGAGGTTGTTTTCTTTTAGATCAATAACAGATTGAGAGACGTGGTCTGTCAGAGTAAATAGGTCAATATAGAACAGGCTGTAAATAAGCAGATTTTAAAATAAATAAATAAATAAAAATAAACACGTTTCAGAAGACGAAACGCTAAGGGAAAATTCCCTTTGCTGCATAACATCAAACGCTGATACCACCTCCCCCCCCTTCCCTCCCCCCCCCCCCCTACCCTCCTCCCTTCCACCCCGTTTGGTGCCTATGTCATGCACTGCAGCGTTATAAACACAAATAGAGGCCCTTTTAAATATGGCTCTCGAGCTCGGAAGGTGATATTTCACCTCGCTGCAGTGCTCCTGCTTGTCCCTCGTTGGCCAAACATGGCCCAGCAGCCGCTCATCCTGTGAAATGCTATCTGCAGGCTGACCTCCCCTCGGAGCCCCATGTGTGGGAGCCGCCATCCGCCACAAGATTGTGCTGATGGAGCAGCAAAGGGAGAAGATCGCAGCCCCAGTGGTCGCTGCCCCGCTGTCCCAGACCTGCAGGGGCAAGGGGGCCTTCTAGGGCTACGCCAAGATGCCTTCCATCAAAACCATTGTGTCCGGCCTCCCTACCCCTTCTTGAGAAGGGAAATACCACTGGGCATGGAAATACACGCATGCAAATAAATCCTCGCCTGAAAGCTATGCTAGCGAATGCGCAGTGCGCTGCTGGCCATAAAGTTGCTTTGGACAGGGAATAGGGGTGTGTAGAAACCCCCCAGATCTGCACCTCCTGTCACAAACATCAATGTGAGTACGTGCGTGCGGATGTCCGCAATTTGGGGGTGCGTGGATGGATGGGGGGGTGGATAACCAGCAGTGAGGAAGCGGTTTGCTTATGGAAAAACAAAACGCAGGAGGCTTCTGAGCAAAGCCTCTCCCAGCTGCCTGCAGCCCGCTTGGTGCTCAATCCATTTTCTCTCCCCAGGCACAAAATTTGGCCACCCTAGGTAAATAAATACGTACCGGTGCCTCTTTGCATTGTGATGAGGTCTGGAAGTTTAACCAAGGAGAGATGCAGCAAAACCATGGCTGAATGCTTCCCAGCAGTGAGTCCCGGCCGGGCTGCCGTGGGGTTGGGGCAGGGTGAGGGCAGAGCAGCTCTGAGCGCCTTCTGCATTTCCAAGGGGTGGGAGATTTAGCTCAAAAAATACCCTCTCTGTTTGTCACTTGGACGTCAAAGCCGTTCCCTTTCAGCTCAGCAGGTCCTCACGCCTGCAGGTCTGTGCTCATGTGACACAGGGAAAAATCTAGTGCTAAAACCCCAAATATCAAATTGGTATTAGATATTTAAGGGGAACCTCTTACTTTATATACCGCAGGACACGTTGTCTCTGTTCTGAGAGAACGGGGGTGAAATCCTACACGTTGCTAAAATAAAAAGGGGGGGAGAGATGGGGGAGGGTGGTGAAAAAGAGAGAAAGAGAAAAGAAAAGGAAAAAAAAAAAAAAAAACCCACCCTGCGTTTTAAAATTACATTCATGTCAGCTTTAAAAAACGTTATCTCTGATGTCTTTTGGAGCTTGGAAATATAACTGTAGGACGCAGCTCTCCCCTCCCCCCCTGCCCCTCCACCCCCTCCCTTCCCAACAGGAAAAAAAAAAAAAAGAAAAGAAAAGAAAAAAAGAAAGAAGGGGGAAAAAAAAAGAAAAGAAAAGAAAAAAGCAACAGAATATATAAAGCTGCTCTGATTAACAGTTTAGGTGCAGAGCCCTATTTATAGGGCACACGCTCTGCTATAACGCCTCGGTCCTGCAGCCCGGAGCGGTGCATTATCGATGCAGCTGCAAGTGCTCAAAGCTTAAACACTATTTTCCGAGAGCCCCAGCAGCCCGCCCGGGAGGAAGGTGGGGACGGGCTGGCAATGGAGTCCTGAATGTTACTCCTCCAGTTTCAAGGACATCTTGCTGATGAGGATTTGGTTAATGGAGGAGAACTTATGTCCTAGCGGTGACGTCATTGGGTCCCAATGTAATCCTCTTGTGCTGAACCCAATCAGCAGATGTGCTGAGAGCCGGGATGCGGAGAAGAAGCTCTAATCCCTTAGACTGGATGAGATCAGCTGAAACAGCCAGGACTAGACCCCAAACCCCTCTGCTAGGAAGATCAAGAGAAAAGGGATAAATTGAGAGAGACGCCTCATAACCCTTTTAAAGAGCTTTGGAGAAGAGAAGAGAAAGATGGGTGGTGCACCAAGTTCATCTTGCTTTTAAAGCCTAGCGGGAGCCTGGTTTTCGCTCTGATGAGGTCCTTCTGCATTGTTCCAGGGCAGGAGGAGAGAGGATGAAAAAAAAAAATGAGAGAAAAAAAAAGGAAAAAAAAAAAAGAGAGAGAGAGAGAGGGAGAGAGAAAGAGAGAGAGAAAAAAAGTCTGAAATTCAAAGATAATGAGAGACTAGGAGCCTTTCTTATTCATCTCCAGCTTGCCTACACAAAAACAGCATCCTGAGCCACGGGAGGGCGTTTGCATTGGATCTGAGCGAGGCAGCAGAGTTTGTGCCGCCGGAGCCACAGCGCGCTGCTTCCACTGGAGTGGGTAAATCTGCTAAGAGCTGTAATTACGGGGTTTGGGCGACAATGGTGGGATAGCGACCCGGCTCTGTTGCTAACTTGGAAGAGCATCAGGATTTTTTTTTTCTCTCCCCTATTGCAAGCGACCTTAATGGGTTTGTGATTTTCTTTCTTTGCTTTTCTTTCTTTTGCTATTTTTTTTTCCTTTTTCTTTTCTTTTTTCTTCCTTTTTTTTTTTTTTCTTTTTTCTTTCTTTTTTTGGACAAAAAGCGAAGGGAGGAAGGGGAGGGGGTGAATGTCAGGCGCGGTATGTAGAGAGAGAAACCGTCCTAAATTCATAAAGCGCCTCTCAGTCCGACGGCGATCAACGAAACGGCTTTAATTGCTTTATTCCTTTCCGATCCCTCCCAATTCTTTCTTTCTTTTTCATTATTGTTATTATTATTTTTAATTAACGTTTAAAAAACGATAATAATGAGTGGAGCGATGCCGGTGCCTCACCGCGGCGCAGCGCAGCGATCGGGTCCCCGCGCCTCCCTCCTCCGCTTTCCCTTCGGGAGGAGAGCGATCGTTCTTTTGCGTTGCGAGCGAAGGGAACACACGAGGGGGATTTTCCCGTCGCTCTCCGTTCCCGGGGACGGAGCGGTGCGGCCGCCTCACCCGACGCACCGCGGGGTTCAGCGGGAGGAGCCCCCGGAGTCCCGTGGCACTGCGGCGGCTGCCCCCGGGATGCGGGCACGGCTCCGGGGGTCGCCGAGGCGGGGGGGGGGGGGGGGTTGCGAAGCGGTGCTCCCGGCTCTGCTGCCATCAGCACCGCCTCTCGCTGCTCACGGTTCGCGCTGTGGCCGTCTGTCCGTCCCGCGGGGCCAGAGCTACCGGCTGGCGGAGACCCGGGGGGGGCTTTGTGGGGCTGAACCCCCGCCTTTGGGCTTTGGGGATGGAATGAGGGAGGGAAAGGGGCGATGCCCGCCCTCCCCCGGCCCCGCTGAGCCCCCGAGGCCGCCCCGGCGGAGAGGAGCCCCGGGCCCCGGAGTGGCACCGGCCCCGCTCTCACAGCCTCTTTCTCTCTCCTGAGAACCCCTCTCCGCCTGCCCTGCTCCGAGCCGGGCCAGCCCGAGCCTCTCTCTGCGTGTTCACAGCGGACCTTGATTTAATGTCCATACAATTAAGGCACGCGGTGAATGCCAAGAGAGGAGCCTCACAGCTTCATTTTCATGGAAATTGGGGACATACACCCTCTAATTACACTTAACAACAGCCACGAAGCGATCTATGGAGCATCCCCGGCCCTTTGACAAACAGCGCGAACAATGCGGGCAGGGCCCGAGGGGCCGGGGGAGGCGGCCGGGGGCCCCGAGGCCCCGCTCCCGCACTGCGGCTCGGGACTGCCGCCCTACAAAGGGCAGAGGAGATCGGGCACGGCGGCACGGGGAGGGGGTGCCTGCATCGGGCCCTCTGCAGAGATGCGGGACCTCCGGAGCAATGCTGGGAAAGCGGCGAGAGGAGCGCGATGCAGTGCTGAAGGTCCCCGAATAAACCAACCCCTCCGAGAGGGTTGTTGGGCTTTTTGGTTTTTTGTTTGTTTGTTTGTTTTGTTGGTTTTTTGTTTTTTTTGTTTTTTGGAATGGCGGGGGTGCCTTTTGCCTTGTTACCCATTCGCCACGCTCTTTTGCTGCCCGCAGCCTCACTCCCTCCTTGCGCAGAGGCTCAGAGCGCAGCCCGCCGCGCTGCGGGTTCACAACGCGGGGCCCTGGTACCGTCCCCTTTGCACCCCAACAACGCGCAGAATTAAATCACGAGCCTGCTTTTGCTCCTCCGAAAGCCGAATGAGTGCAGCGACTCGAGGGGCTGCAGCATCACAGCCGCCCCAGTGCCACCTCCGCCGCCGCGCCGTCACCGCAGCCTCAAGGTGAGACGCGGCCCCTTCCGCAGTTTCCCCGCGGCGGTCCATAGGTTAGCCTTTAGACCTCAATAAATCTCTGTTGTAAGACTCGTGTTTTCAGCTTCCTAAAGACACGCCGAGCCCCAAGTCCTGAGCCTCCTGGGAGCTGTACTCGTGCAAGGGAATATCTCATTATTTGGCTGTGAAAAGCCGTGTAGCTGGATTCAGCCGCACACCCTCTGCACCCCCTCCCCTCTTCATCTCTGCTCCACTTTTATCAGCATTGCGTCTGTCCGAGGAAGTGAATCCATAGACAGCTCCATCCTCCATCCCTGCAGTGGCTGACGTGGGACGCACGACCTTGTCTGCAACAGAGATGCCGGTAGCAGAGCGTTTTCCTTGTTTAGGAGAGGGGCAAGAACACCCCTAACTGCACCTTGTGGGATTGCTTGGTTTCATGCTCGCCTGTGAAAAGCAGGCACCTTTAGGGAGGGCTCCTGGGGGATGCGGGACGAGGAAAGGGAAGAAGCACTGGAGGACACTGCGTGGAGGTGAGGAAGGGAGCTGCCCAGCTCTCGAGGCTGTTCTGCAGCAGGCGCGTCGCACGAACCAGCAGTTGGGAACGGGTCTTGCCTGCAGCCCTGGGAAGAGGCAGGAGTGAGGAAGCTCGTGATGCCCATACGGCTACATCCAGCGGTGCGGCAATCCGCTCCTCCTGCACTGCTCCAGCAAGGCCAGGTATCGTGTAACTGCAGACGTTCCTGGGGCAAGAGGCTGCGAGGTACAGGCAGCCCCAGACTCACCAGGAGGGCTCTTGAGGCACAGAGGTGTATAAGAGAAGCTGGATTTTCCCCTTCCCTTTCCCAGTAGATCAGCGCAAGCACCAAGGTGTTGGAGACCTGCTTGCTCCCACGTCCATCAAGCACTGCAAGGTTGCAGGACACATTTTTGACCTCATTTGCCCCCACCATAAATCAGGGGCTAAGTGGTGATGTGCTCACTGCTGGGGATGGGACATCTGCACCGCCCTGGCCTCTCCGGTGCACACTGGGGGGCAGATTGCCAGTCACAGGGCTGTTCTGCTCTTGAAATGCCTGGTTCTTTGCAAAGTAGGTATAGAGAGATGAGGAGCCGAGTTCAGGGAGCCAGACCCCACTAAACCAAAAACGGCCTCAGCTGGCATTAAGGGACAGAAGGGAGCAAACCACGAGGCAATCTGCAGTGCAGCAGGAAAGCTGCTGGCTCCCTCCAGGGGCCACCAAGAAGCCAAGGACAGCTCTGCAGGGTGCAGGTAATGGGGAGCTGCCGGAGCCAATCTGCACTGGGCCTGGTTCCTGACATTGGGGTGTGAAGGGGATCATGGATCGAAACCCACTGTGTCAAGACAGTGCCAGCCAGCTCCTGCCCCTGGACCAGATTCCTCTCCAGGTTTGCAGATGATGGAGCACATGGACTCTGCAGCACGCAGGACTACCGCGATGCACAAACATTCCCTCCTCTCCCAAGATTCCTATGGGCTCCCATTCCTAGCCAAGAGGGAAATCAAAGAAGTCGGGTATCTCAGACTAAACCCTCTTCCACACATAAAAAGCCCCCTCCAATGCAAGCACACACATTGCTCCAGTGTCCCCAGGCTGCAGCTGGGGCTCTTTAGGATTACCCTGAACACACTCCCCACTGCAGCGTGGCAACACAACCATGAGCCTGGAGTCTGCTGTGCTGCAGTGAGCTTGTCACGATTGCATGCATTCTGCAGTCACAAGAGATGAGAGCACAAGGCAGCGAGTCAGATCAGCTGCAGCTGGGGGAGGGAGAAGCGGGAAAGGCTGGGGACAGAGCAGCCGTGGTCTTGCTTTGCACATCTCCTTCTCCTATACCAGCCCCTGCTTGCTTAGGTAAGCCAGGACCCAAATGCCAGATGACAGCCAATGTACGTCCATAAAAAAATACCCCTCTCTCATTCGCCATGCTTTGTGCTCAGCAGCGGGATCCCACGTGCTCAGGGATGCAGTTCCACCTCCGTGCCAAAGGCAGCCCATGAGACCTGGCTGCCTGCCATCCTGCAGTGGCTCCCAGCTGGGGGCTCACTGTGCCTGGGTTCAGCTGGGGGCAGCTCCCCAGGCCATGCACCCTGCAGCCCCAGAGCTGCACCTCCAGCCACAGCCCTGACATCCTGCCACAGAGCCACCTCCAGCACCAGGCACACATTCAGAAGGAGGATTTATCCAAGAGCAGATGCACTCCTGGGCCACTCATGGCTTTAGTGGAGCCAAGTCCTGTTTTCTGATGGAAAAACCCCAGGAAATAGGAACTGGGCTTTGTAACTGAGGGGTTGGGCGAGGCCATTCTGGGACTAAGTCACCACAAAGGGCAAATTGCCACTTTATTTTCTCTGCGGAGTTGCCCCACACTCAGGATTGTTACACAGTTTCCCCTCACAAGGGGAAAGCACATCAGGTATCCAAGCTGAGGGCAAGGAGGAAGGTTGGCCTTCAGCCCCCCAAACACCCCTTCCTCGCGGTGCACAAAGCACCGGTCCCCATCCCTCATTCGCGGGCCAGCTGGCCAGGGAGCAGCTTTACGTATGACTGCTTCATCCTATACAAATCCTGCCATCAGTCATTAAAGGCAGATTAAAGAAAAAAAAAATACATGTCTGTGCTCTCGAATCACCACGTAGCAGATGGAGCTGTCCTGCATCCCACTGCGAGTGCCAGGAGGGCCCTGGGTTTGGGATATGCTGAGAAATACATGGACCGGTTGCAGATGGGATAAGGAGAAATAAATGTGGGCAGACGAGTGATATCAAAGGGTGAACTTAAAAAGGAAGAGGTTAAGGGAAAGATGTTAACAGTCAAGTGCTTAAGAAGCTGCAGTATGGGAAGGGAACGACGAGTCTTCCTATGTAGGTAGGAATGGGCCTAACCTGAAGCAGAAATTATTCAGGTATTAGGAAAAGAGCTTTCCAGTAGAAAGGATACAGAAGCACTGGAGCAGCCTGGGAAGGAGGAGAAATTCCCATCTGGGGGAGGTACAAGGGAAGGGCCTGGCACTCCCTGTGCAGTGCTGGTCCCAGCAGCCCAATGCAGGCACCCCCAGCATGAAGTGACTGCTCCACTGGCATCACACATCCATCTGCCCCAGAACTGAACTCCCCGCTCCCACCCACCTCCCTCCCCCAGCCATCTTCACCTCTTTTCCTGAAGCCAAACGGTTCCTGTGTCACCACAGAGACCTGGAAAGGGATGGCAGAAGGCAGTGCCTGTAAAAGCTCAGTGCTGCTGTCCTGCTATGAGAACAGGGCAGAGGCATCCCGACAGCAGCGATCGAATTCAAGGTGTCACTGTCCTTTTCTTTCAGAAAGGTAAGAGCTTTCCAGAAAGACTCACAGCTCCAGGCTGCTGCAATCAGGTGTACGATAAGATCAAGCCCACAGAAACCATCCTATTTGGGATTATTCCCTCACCCAATTTGTCCCACACCCGCTCAAAACCGATTGATTTATCTCTAATCCCCCCAGGTGATGCACCCCACCTGCCATCCCAGAGGGACCGCTGTTTGCTCTGCTCTCCTAATAGGCCCATTTCTACGAGCAGCACACCTCGCCGGGTGTGTTTGCAGAAACAGGAAATCGGTGGTAACCTGAAGTGTACAGGAGGGCATAGAGCTGTAAGGGCAGGTAACTTATATGGCTGTGTCTTGAAAATGACACGCACAGGAGACTTGCATGATCAGAGAAGCGTTCAAAGAAGTTACTCAAGGATCCTGCCCTCCATCTGCCCCTCACTTCAGAGAGGAAGGCGGAGGTTTTGGGGTTGTCGGGAACGTTCACCTTACTTGCAGCACAGCTCTCCCAGCCTGGGCTGTCTGCTCTGAACCTGAAGGCAAGGGGATCTGTCTGTGGGGATGGCCTCCTCCCCACGTGCTGCAGAGCGGCTCTCCCCATCTCACAGTGGCTGTAGGGCCATTACAGCACAAAGATCACTTCCAGGGGATGCTCTCATAGCATCATAGCAGCTCTCATAGCTGCAGGGAACTCCACCGGCAGCTGTTCGAGCAGGCAGCACCTTCTTAAAGTCTTATCGCCCTTCTCACAAAGGGAGAGCCATGATAAAACCGGTTCCTGCTTAAGCAGAGGAAACAATAGCGGGACAAAGCCACTCTCCTTGCTGCAAAGGCGCGGGTGGCCGCAGGATGGCACTCCTGCCGCTCGTCCTTGAGGGACTCGAGCGCTGTGCCGGGAACCGCCGGCAGAGAGCTGCAGCAGGAGGCGGTCGTGCCGGCAAAGCGCCTGCTGCCGGCCTCCCAGGTGCTGCTGTGCAATGATTCAGCATCCTGGCTCTATCCAGGCACCGAGCCACGAGTTCGGTTTCAAGACTGCGGCTTGAACTACATTTCATTCCGAATCGCGGAGGCAATTCTGCCTCCTTCCTGCAGTCTCCGTTTCCTCAGAGGAGAGAGCCACCTCCCTGCTCCATCCCCGCCCCGCCAGCTGTGCCAGCCCGGCCCTGAAGCCTCCCGCTGCCCCCCGTCCCCCCGCAGCGCCGGAGCCGCGAGGCCCCGAGCCGGACTGAACACCAGGGGGCGCTGCTCTCCGCACTACAAAGCCCGGGGGAAGCGGGCGGCCGTGGCGGGCTTTCCGCCGTGGTGACGCCGCTGTACGGGCGCAGCTGGGCCACGCAGGAGCCCGAGGCAGGAGAGGTCCGGCGGCGTTAACGCCAAGGAACAAGGCTGCAAAGGGCGGGGATAAGTGAGCTGCACGCTCAGAGCGTGAGCACGAGGAAGCAACACCTAATTGTCTGGAAACAAAATGTGTGTGGGGGGGGGGGGTGGGGGCGGAGCACGCCAGCACTGGGAACCGGGGTGTTGCTTGGCTGCTCCCGCAGCTCCTCCAGAAGAGGTTCCCCTCTTCCCAGCGCAGTGACCAAGTAGTGGTGAGCCCAACTCAGAACCTTGCACTGCCAAAATCGCAATGCAAAACTCTGCCTCCTCGAAGGCTGCCGTTTCCCAGCCAAACTCAGGTGCAGACCCCAGGGACAAGAAAGCTTTTGGCATCATTACAAGAAAAGATCTAGAAGTGCTGTAGGAAGTTCCATTCCAATTAGCTTCACATCAATGGTGGGGTAAGCATTACAAAGCATTTAGAAGATCAAATGCAAAAGCACAGCTTGAGTAATGGGGACCGAGGTGGTTTCAGCTAGGAACATTTGTGGTTAATCTGATGGAGCTCTTTGAGGCTGTAACTGCTGCAGCAGTCAAAGCAGAGGAAACAGGCAGAGCACAATTAGGCTTACAGCACGCAGTGGACAAGGCTTTGCAAAAGAAGCTAATGACTGAGATGGGGAGTCCCAGAATAAGTGGATGTGCCATGGCTTTATGCTCTGGAAATTGCCCAGAAACAAAAGAAGCGAGCAAGAAGGTAATAATGGAAACCTTCTATGTCAGAAGGAAACTGTTCCTGGGATGCAGCGGTACAGCCAGCTCGTCTGGAGCAGAACAAAAGGCAGCAAGGTGAGACAGAGAGCTCCCCGGGGCAAGGAGCTGCAATCTGCTTCTGAACATCGTGTTCCACTGTGTGCCTCCTGCACCAAACAACTCCCCTTTTTCCTAACCGAGCTGCTGGAGCTCTGCTCTTTGTATTCGCCCCCTTATTTTTCGACAAACCCTTTTGGAACGAGCAGTGCCAGTGGCACACACAGACCCACGTAAGGGAATGGAGCAGCTGTGTGGCTGCAGTGATGGGATTCATGGGAAGCTGCAGTGGGAGCTCCATGGGATGGTGCCCAGTGCGTGTTACACACACTCCTCTCCACGCATCCTGAAACCCCACACAAAACGGGAACCCAGGCAATGCCAGGCAGGAAGACCTCATTTTGCAGCTGTTTGGTGAGGTTTGGAACCGATGCATACGGGCACAAATTTCAGGCAAACAACCACCAGAGCACATCTAGCATCCCAGGGCTCTGTAACGTGAAAGCAAAGACAGAACTGCTTTCTCCATGCCTGCCTGAAGGAGTCAGTGCTGCCTTCACGTTCTGAGGAACGCTTTCACTTCTCACCGGTGGGGAGCGAGCGGGCTGGAAAATGCATTTCTTGTTACCAACAAGGTGAGATTGCAGGCACCAGGCCATGCCAAGGTGTGTCAGCTCAGGTATGCAGCAATGTCTTTTCATTCACATGAAGAAAAAGCCAGCACTGCTTCTCATTGTACTTCCAGGCATACACACAGCACATACACGTGTGAGACATTTAACATACACACCCGTATGTGAAGGAGCTCATTACTGCTGCTCTTTCCTTAGCATCGGGAAATCTTCTGGAGTTCTCTTTTACTCCTGGATGGTAATAATTGCTTATTGGTCCTTGTCCTGAATTACCGCTCCCACCAGCCCTATTTCAGGTCAGAATTGGCCTTTTTTGAAAGCACCTTTTGGACCAGAAAATCCCACCGTGCACCCAAGCATCATCACGATCCTTTCAGTATCTCATAACCAAACAATGCCCCATAAAGGGAGGCCCTACTCGCAGCTTCTTCCCTCACTGCACTCCCCACGCAGCCCCCGATGCCCTCTGCAGGCTTCCAGCCCTCTTCCCTACACCGTATCAGGTCACGGATGGAAAAGAACCCAACATCTCCTTCAGATCTACACTGCTCAACCTTCACGCAGAACACACCCGAAGATCTGCGGTAGCAGTGCTTTCTTACCCACCCCATAGCGCTTGCACCTCTTTCACACTACCCTCATCACCGAAGCCACAGCAAACACCGTGTCCTACTGATGGAGCAGAAGTGTGTTTGGCGAGAACTTTACCAACTGTCTGTTGTCATGGCAACTTCCCAGGTAAAAATAATTCCTTGAATAGAACTTACAAACAGACAGATGGCAGAAATCCGCCCACAAGCTCCGAACTGAAGCAGTCCCACGGAGGCAGCGTATGGATCAGCTCCATGAGGTGCTGGGAACGTTTCCTTCAATGCACATGGTCATCTCTTTGTAGTGCTGATATCTCACCTGTGGAACTCGGGCAAAAGGAGCAGGGATGCCACATCAACACACCTCCACGTGGGGCTTCCCAAGGGAGCAGCAAACACGCTCCAAAATGAAGATCCTGCACAATATACAGAAACGAACCCGGTAGCACAGCAGGAAAGCACAGAACCTCACAGAACCCAGAGCCCCCCCCGGCACGTGGCACACGGTTCGGTCAGTTCAGCACTTTGGCTCGACTCCCTCGTGTCTGAAAGCATAAAAGCTGCTGTTTCTCAGCACTGTGGATGGGGCAGGCTGCTGACAAGGTGCCCATCATAGCACGGCCTCGCTCACCCTTCTTCGTGGGCAGCATCACAAACTCTAATTGCAAACGTGCCCTTTCCCAAAACCAGCACAGCTTTCTCCTCCAAGGAGCTGAGCGCTGCAGTCGCAAAAAGGCACAGATTCTTCCAAGTGAAACCGGATGTTCAACCAAATGAATTCAGAGTAACTGAGGGACATGGAAACAGAGCATTAGGGCAGAACAGCTCCTGTTTCCTATCTCGGCATCGCTTCGTTGTTGCATTTATCTGTTCTAAGCTTCCCTCCCTCCTCTCAACTACTTTTCCCACCAGGCATAGCAGAGAACAGCAGTAACGTTACGGAGGTTATCTTACTTTCATCAAAGCTTTCTAAAATGCTCCTATCTACTGGAATCTGATGTGTCCCCTACCCGAATACATTGGCAATTATGAAAAAGGGAGAGCAAAGCCAGGTTCTTTGCACCACCTGTGTTCTCCAGCGCACTGACATTAAGCACAAAGGCAAGTTCCTTTGGGAATACCACTCGGTTTAGAGAAAGAACAGGTAAAACCTATGGCATTACTCTAGAACAGACACCAGACAAATGCTTTCCCCACCTCACAGTGCCATTTGCACACACACACAAAGTTATGTCTCTTTAAAGCAGGAAAGACGGTTGACTGAAAATGAGTGTGACTACCAGCCTGCACTTCAGACCTCCCAGCACTGCACACAGCAATAGGAAAAGGGATCGTTTTCCCCACTGTGGAATGCTTTCTCCCTGCTTTAACTCAGCTGTTGCTGTACAACGTGGCCACAAAACGCTGCAGTCCCTGTAAGGGGAACCTCTGCACGCTGAAGTAAGGAACTTTTCCTGCTGCTCATAAAGCCAAAGAACAGGTTGAGATGCACTGTAACTTTCCTTAACAATACAGCCAAACCAGGCGGAGGTAACACACGTCTCTCTCTCAGGCAGAAAATATTTACACTGTCTCCAGTTAAATCACAGCAAATAAAAGTTTCCAGATCTAAGTTAAAGTAAATCGAAGTCGTGTTTTCTCTTCAGGGCCAGAACGGAGCTGAACTCCTCTCAGCTCTACACTCACCAGCTGCAAACCTCCGGCCTCGACCAGCAGAAGCTAACAGCGCATCCTTTTCCGCATGCTGTAAAAAGCAGCACTGATTTAAAAAGCCAATTTAAAAAAAAAAAAAATAAAGTCAAATTGCAAAAGAGCAGCAAAACTCAGCTCGTCGTTGGGAAAGAAACAGTTCGGAGGACTTCACCCCTCTTCGGGAGGTCCTTTCCTCCTCCCATCGCCCCACATCCGCAGCACTGAAGGCTGCAGGGTAAATTCCAAGTCCAAGCTACAGCTTCAGGAAGGAAAGCACAAACGACAACCACGGTGCGTGTGCAAACTTCCTCGGATGGAAGCATTGAGAGCAGCTGAAGCGTCCCTCGGCAGGGTGCTGTGAAACCCATCAGCGAACACCAAGCACACCAACAGCCAACCTGTGACAACCAAAACACCTCTCACATTAAATGCGATTCCTGAGCTCCCACAACGGGCAGGTTGTAACGTAGGAACAGAAATGATAGCACGGGAAAAAAAAACGAAAATGACATCAAGCTTGCTAAATATGTATTGTTTATTAAGGCTTGTATTCTCCTAGAGGAAAAAGTTAATCCGATGCTGTCCATTACTCCTTACAGGCAGTAACAGTCCAGAGACAGTTATATGTTCTAAATACAAGTCTAAATGATACAGATTAAACTTTATTTAAATTGGAGGTCCTTTTGGAGTAAATAGTATTCAGAAGATACTTGCTTTCTAATATAGTAAAAGATCCTCTACAATAAACACGTGCAGATTCAGTGTGCTAGAGCAGCGGACATGAGCACCATTTCCATGCTTAATTGGAACTCCGGTTGGTGACAGGTTCTCTGACAGTCCCCTCACTCCACAAAAAACATGACAGCAAATTCATTTCTCTTAAAACAGGTTGGTTTGGTTGTTTGTTTGTTTTGTTTGTTTTTTACTCATCCAACAGAAAGAAATTAAGACATACACACTGTCGATTTTCAACATCTGAGGCATAATCCATCATACGACCCATACTATTAGTTCCTACGTTAAAGCTCAGCGTTACTGGTATAAAAACTTTAAATGGCGTTGGGATCTGGGGATGGGGGGGGGGGGGGGGAGGAAGTAATGGAGAGAGGATTAAAAATGATCTGCAATTAACTAATAACACCTGAAGCTGAAACAGGTTTAAACACATCGTCCAAAACCCCTGCAATGTTGATAGCATCACATTATTATTTAATTATCAAGCTACCAAAAAAAAAAAAAAAAAAAAAACAAAACCAAACCCATAAAGCAGAAATTATGGCTGAGAGAAAGCATCGCGCTCACCCCCGGCAGGATATGGTATAACAAACGCACACCGAAGCACTGAACAGGATGTGGAAGGGGAATATTTACCAGAGAAACAATCCCACTGACCAGTTGATTTGCTACCAGACAGGAAAAAAAAAGAAGAAAAAACCCAACCATGGCGCGTCAGCAATTTCAGAAGTGCAACCCTACAGATAAATCAAGAGGCACAGCAGCTGCACAAACCGATCTCCAACCCCATCCTTCTCATCTCTACATCCTGAAGCGCGGTTCTACCTTCCAAAGATGTTTTAAGATGGCAAAAAGAAAAAAAAAAAAAAAAAAAAAAATCAATGCTTGCTTTCCTAAGTTTGCCATGAAGAAATGGGGGACTGGGAGGAGGTTAAAGGAAGATTGGTCATGCATTCTCCATGATCTCCGTATCTGGCTAGGAACAGAATTTGTGCCCAAATGAAGTCTTTGGGAAGCACCCAACACTTTAGTATGCTCATGTATAGGTCCCACATTAGGTTAATATAACTGTTGACCAACTTAAAAAAAAAAAAAAAAAAAAAGAAATAAAAAGAGACACGGCTTTATTAATGATTTCTACAGAGTCGTACATAGAAAAAGATACAAATTAATGCAGATCCACTTGGGCAAAAGGAAACTACAAAGATGCGACAACTTAATTTCCCCTGCACGAGAAGATATATCGGAGCTGAAAGCTTTAGTTGGTCCTGATGCCAGGATACAGCACCAGAACACTTCAATTTTGTTTCTCAGTCGAATTTAATATCAGTTCTAGTATATATATATCAAACTGTATATGTATATCCTTATTGTTTGTTTCGATTCTGACGTTCCTGTAAAGAGAAAAGAGTTAAAAAAAAACAGTTAAAGATTTTAGTCAAATGAATGAGCAAAAGCATTTTTAGTAGTATTACAGCACTGATGCGATCCCAGACAACTATTATATGCTTTCCTATAAGGAAAAAAAAACACTGCTACCTTTTAAGGCACCTGACAAACCACTGATACGCTACAAACTTCATACTAACGTACATCTTCAAATGGAACAGCTGAGTGAATACCTGCACGGTCACCCCAAGCTGATAGCATACGAAGGTCACAGTAAGGAAGGGATGGAAGACCATCATTCCCAATTAAGAGTAGGGATAACACTCTGTAACCCTCTGCTTTCTGGATTACCTCAGCTACTGCAACAGCAGCACAGTCTTGAACAGGAACCGCACTTTAAGGTTGAGAGTCTTATTTCATATCAACTGGAAATACATTATAAGGTATTTTGCACTTAACAGAACCACCGTTTCCACTTTTGTCTTAAGTCAAATACATCAGCCCAGCATTTCAGGCTCAAACTGTTTCTTTACTGAATCTTGTGAACGCCGATCACAAAGCGAGCCATTGACCACTGCTAAACAATATCACTGTTTAAAAGATCCATGGCAAACAGAAGCTGCACGGTTGACTCCCCTCCCAAAGAGCATAAATGCAGCTGTGGTACTTCGGGCTGTGGGTAGATGTGGTACTTTGGGACGTGGCTTAGCAGGCAATACCGCCGGTAGGGGGATGGCTGAATATCACTAACACCTCACAGTACATAGTTGCTGAAAAGAAGAAATAAGCTTGTCGATTCAAGAGCTTTCTGAGATGCAACTCCTCTGCAGTTTCAATGACACCATGGAGCAGGACTCTCTTTCTGTCCTACCACAAGTTGCAAACAAAAACACAAAAACCTGCAACAAGTTTCTTCTCTTTACAAGCCCTTGTTTTCTTTTTAAAGGTTCTCTCACACGCATTGCAACTCCGCGTTTCAAGAGCTGATCAGACCATTTGCTCTCTCTGTGGGCACATTGACGCCACAGCAGCTTTTGGAACTGAGAAAAACAGAGGGCAGGAGAAATTCCCTACCACTTGTTGTTTAGCTTACTCCTGTCCCAGGTCTGGATCATGGCATTAGGCGAAAAAAAGCTTGTAGCTATGGCACATCAGAAGCTGGACTTGTACACCAGCATGAAGAAATCAAGCATTAGTTAAGGAAACACTGGCTAGAAAGATGTTAACATTAAAAAAAAACAACCAGAATGCTTGTGGTTTGCATCAAACAGATTACATGATGCCATTCTTTTCCCTACTAAACACGTGCATAAATGAAATAAAAGCATTCAAGCTCTCCATGAGTAATTTCTAAAGAATTCCAGCCTTTTGTAATCATGACAGTGATGAAAATGAGGCACATCTTGCAGCAAGAAATGTTACTGCTAAACAGCGTGCAATGCATCAAAAAACAACCATCAGACCAACCCGGAATCCAATTTTGCTGCTACACATGCAAATAACCATTCGAAAAAGTCATTTAAGCTCCCTTCACCAGCAACGCTCTTGAAAAATTGTCATAGGAAAGTTAATTTTGGCACACTAAGGATGGTGCAATAGCAGGAAGTTCACAACAGTAAGTCAAACTGTATGCACATCCCGCAAAGAAACTCCTTCAGTAATCAGCTAGACTTCTCATGTTCATTTATACAAGGGTGGGAAAAGAAAGTAACTTTCGGGACAGTTCTATAGAAGGCATCCCAATGAGCAGAGCCTTTCTTTTCACACCCTCAGTGTTGATCTGCTTTATTTCTCCAGCACTACCACCTTCCTCTGCGCACTCTGATTTTCTGTGCGCTGTGCTGTTTTCTAACCCATCCAGGTGAAACTAAAATGTTCAACTTCAAACATTATTTTCCTGCACGTGTCACGTAAGCTAGAGCCTCAGCTTTAAATGAGGCAAAAAAAAAAGACACTGCTATTTTGAAAAACCAATCCTGTTATAGAAGCGGTGACCTAAGCAAGCGTATCACATTAATGCTTGAACTGAAAGTGCAAAATAGCTACGTATATGAAAATAACACAAAGTGGGGTCAGCTCAATAGGAACCATCAGCACACTGAGCTACTTCAAAGCAAAGGAAGCTCAGCGTTCAGTAAGCTGCCATCTGAACCTCCTCAGGCAACTGAGATAACAGTTCAGGAGGGCTGGATGCTGATCACTTTCACTACTTGATGCAAATACACGCCAACTGGTTCAGATTCCCCAGCACTCCCACTCCTCACACACATTATTCTTCCCTCCAGCCTTGGTAACAAGTCCCAGGGAGACTCAGCATGAAAAACAAAACCAATCTCCTCCCTAGATTGTAAGAAGTTGATTTTTTTTACTTGCTATAGAGAAGTTTGCACAGCAGATTGAGGGATGCCATTCTCTCTCCCTTTATCCTACCCTCATGACACTCCACATGCAGCACTGCGTTCAGCTGTGCAACCCCCAGTACAAGAGACGTGGACCTGTCAGAGCAGGTCCAGAGCAGGGTCACAGAGATGATCAGAGGGCTGGGGCACCTCTCCTAGGAAGACAGGCTGAGAGCTGGGGTTGTTCAGCCTGAAGAAGGCCAGTATCTAGAGGAGAATATAGAAAAGCTGGCAAGGGACTCTTGGTCAGGGAACATGGGGACAGGGCAGAGGGTAGACGTTCTTTTAAATAAAAGCAGGTAGATTTGTATTACATATAGGAGAAGAAATTGTTTACTCTGAGAGCGGTGCAGCATTGGAACATGCTGCCCAGAGAAGCTGCAGATGCCCCATCCTCAGATGTGCTCATGGTCAAGCTGGACAGGACTTTGAGTAATGTGATCTAGTGGAAGGTGTCCCTGCCACGGGACATGGGGTTGAAACCAGGTGATCTTTAAAGGTACCTTCCAACTCCAGTCATTCTGTGGTAATTTAGGATTCCACCCCACACATGAAAACAGCTCTCCTCAAGATACGGGTTGCATTAAATATTGAATTGCCAATCATCTACTGAACAAATGAAATGTTGAGATAATGACTTTAAGGTTTCGGTTTGTGAAACCCTGCAGAGAGTACAGAACAAAATCTCGCCATCCCTGCTGTGCTGAAGTATGCTACATATGTCATATCAGATGGCTAGAAAAAGTTGAGCTAGAAGTTCTTAAGACACTGATCTTTTCTCTCACAATTTAAAGTTACATTCTAAGAAGACAGGTTAAAGCAATTTTACCTTAATTCTTAAACGCCAGTAATGCCATTAAAACAGCAACTTCAGCTTCACCATCACCAAGCCTTGCTTTAAAAACATTTAAAAGCAGGTGTGAGCTGCACTAAACCAGCCTGCTCAATACCATTCAAAAAACATGTATGAAACACTATCGATAAAGCAACTTTTAAGTGTTACCAAAGTGATAAGGACCCATCCCAACACCCAGTGTTTTGTCAGCACATGACTTCCAGGCTGCCTAACTGGAGAAAGGCATTCTTGAAACTGAGGTCACGGGACAGATGACTCTTGGGGCCATGGGTATATAAAACATTTATCATGCTTTCCCAGTTACTGCCCCAGTTTCTCACGCATCCTCACTCAAGACTTTTCAAGAATTAATAAACATACTAGACCCGAGAACCAGTTGCCTTTATTTACCCAAGTAATAACATACATGGGGATTGAGCAGCAGAAACAATCTTCCTAGCACTATTCCATATTCCAGCAATTTTATATAACTCTTTTTCCAGAGATTTAACTGAACAAGTAGGATCAACCCTCCTGCTCTTAAAGGTAACACACAAATTTCAAACGCCAACACAGGTATCAATTTTGATAGACAAGTCGCAGTCAAACAGTGCTTAAATACCTCACGTTCATGAAGCAAAACGCTTATGGGGCAACTGTAAAATAGAAACTTGTTTCTAATCTATTAATTATTTTAAGATACTACAAAAACCTGGACATAACCTCCTTTACCTGTGTCAGTGCTTAAGCTTTTGCCTTGAAATATATTTGCTATGAAATTACGTCACATAAATAAGCATCAGTTGAGATGTATTAAAAACATTTTTAATTCCTACTTACACTTTCTCCATTATAGCAGCCTTCACATTTCATTTTCCCCATATCTGTGTATAAAATAAATTTTTTAATAAGTTTACCTTCCGCACCACCTCCTCCTCTTCCTGGCGCTTTTCATAATGAGAAAAGTCATCAAAGATGGAGGTCGTGTGCTTGTAAGTAGCAATAATTTTAAGCACTTGTTTTGCTTTTTCTAAGGGCACCTCCTGTGTATCACGGGAGTTTGTAACAGGTTTGTTGTCATTGTTCTCCAGCCTGATGTGTCGGAGCTGGTTGTTGGGCACATCCTTCACAAAGATCCACTTGACATCAAATTTCCCCTTCCACTTGTCCTGAGACCAGACACCTGCACTGGTGCCATAGTCCACAGGTGATTTCATCTCTGCAACTCCACAGAAGTGTCCACTGCCATTGACACTGAATAGCAAGTAGACTGGGCCCTTACTATTCATGGACCGAAAAGCACTGTCCAGGCGTTTGTTGCCATGCTCCGTACTACACCAAATAGAATACTTAATGGAACGATGAATATCATCCTCAGAATAGCTCTTTATTATGAACACACGTCCATTTTTAAGGTTCCATTCAAAATCTTTAGGATTATAGCTGTGAGCAGCTTTCAGTTTTTCAAGAACAGGATGGGACTCACCACTTGGAACGGGGTTAGGCTGGGTACTGCCAGCTGAACTGCTGTCATTACCAGTTCCTCCACTTTGGCCAAAAGCTGCATTTCTGTTGCGAGGAGCAATCCAACGATTTTGGGGTGGTTGCTGAGGGCTCTGATACTGTGGTTGAGTCAATGGAGGAGGCTGAGCTGGAACAGGCTGAACAATTTGTTGCTGTGGCTGTGGAACAGACTGAGGAGAAGGTATCTGCTGGGGAGCAGGAACTTTCGCCACAGGACCCTTATTGTCCCAAGTACCTATGTCCATATTATGCTTTATAGGAGGAGGCGGCAACGCTCCTCCGATCACAGGTCCAGTTTTTGTTTTCATTTTAGGCTGTGGTTTTGCAGGTTTGCTAGCTATAGCAGCCCAAGAAGTTGGTTTAGATACTGGCAAGTTTACATTTGATCCACCATTACCAGAGAGGGCACCTGTCATCCCAGCACTGTTAACAACGGAACCTACTGTTTTCACAGCCGAAGTTGTAACATCTCCACCAATCTTAAGTCCAACCATTCCCTGTTCAATACTGTTCATTCCAGGAGCTTTATTTAATGTATCATTATGAAATCCTGTTTGTCCGTCCACGATGGTACCTCCCAGTGAACTAGGTGGATAGCTGTAACTGCTCCCGTAGGCTGAGCTTTGAGTCTGCTGTCCTTGGGATCCACTTGTTCCCCAAGCTGAGAAGGCAGGATTTTCAGGGAAAAAGTTAAACCGGTGTTGATAGATATTATTTCCCAGACCCCCGGGCTGTCCAAAAACAGCATCATGCATAAAATGATGATCTCCATTACTGAGCTGTCCATAGGTGGTGAGATACGGGATAGGAGGATCTCCTCCTGTAGACCATGGCGCTTCACTGAGAGAGTAGGGAAACCCAATTGATGGTGGATAATAACTTGACAGATAAGGATCAGTCATTGACGGATAGCTACTGTTCTGTTAAAGAAAAAAAAGTCACTTCAGACATATAAAACTTTCTATACAAAAAGCCACAATGCTACACAGAATCATATAATCACCAAACAGAAAAGAACAATGAGGATAAGGTAATTAAATTCTAATTACAAATCCTACTTTACCAAGAACAACTTGGTGTATTTTGGTCCTATCTGGACATTCACAGTATGCTCCAGTACTACCGGTTCACAGTGATGTTAGTACTTGAGATTTTGAGTCCATAACATAGTTATGTTAGTACAGTCTCTTGTGGCTTCTACTGGAATCATCTCATCTGCTAACACTCCAAAATACTTCAAGGAACTTTTATAACATGTTTTGTATCTCAGAAGACTAAGGATATTTAGTATATCTTAACTATCATAAAGTTGTAGACGAAATTGCTTTAATATGACAGCAAACAGTAGTATGAACACAGACCTCATTATGGGATTGTTTTGAAGAGCCAACAGATCTTAATGAGCAAAACATAGCCTTTGTATGTTTTACCACCTCAGGTACCTCTTTCAGATAGGACCACAGTGAGATCACACACTAAGAGACGTGTCGCATCTGGAATAAGACAATCCAGCCACAAGAAACTGAAATTAAGTTGACTGATGTGCTAGAGACAAGCATGCAGACATGCCAGGAACCTAAACTGTTTGTGACAAATCCTATTCAATTGTTTCAAGTCTCTTCCTCCCTCAGTAGTAAAGCTACAAATGTTCAAGAGCATCTACATCTATCCTTCCAAACAGAACTTCTTTTTCACTCTATGAAATAAAAGACTGACCTGCCATAAACCTGCAAATTCCTCTCTGAAATTCTAGTTTTAAATCCCTTTCTCCCTCTCAGCTGTTTTTCAGACCAGGTTGAGAAGCCTTTTCTTCCCCTTCAATCTTCTGCTGACATGTTATTTTGAAACACTCAATGTGTTTCTCACATTCAATATTGCCAAAGAATAAATATAGAATATTATGAGATTTTTCATTCTTTAAATAAGCATGAAACCTGGATATTGGAGACATTCCGTAAAGATACTCCGATTGTAATTACCAGCAAGGAAGAAGGAAGGTCAGCATCTCCTGTTAACAAGTTGAACAGCAGCTACCCTCTCACAGAGAAAGGTGACTTTCAGAAGAGGAGCTAAGATTCCTTTTAAACTGCAAGATCCCAATCCTGAACAAATAATCCCTACGAAGCCAGCAAAACTGCACTGGAACTTCAGTCATTTTTCCAAGCATAAGATTGTCTCTTAGCTTATTCAGAAAATGAAGTAAAATGACTCCCTGCTGAAGATGAACATTAATATCCAATTGATAAGTTACAGTCATTTTTATTATCCGTCTTTCAAGTTTATTCCCTTCCATTGCATTAAAATTAATATCCTTTCCACATAAAGAATGACACCATAAAATGCCACCAGAACTTACATTCACCAGCGCAACCACTACTGAGATTTCAGCAGCCTAAATTCAATGTCACTGATTCAAAGAACATCACTGTTGCCAATGCTCACGCTGCCTTCACATACAAATTCTATCACCAGCAAGATGTATACTATCCACTTTCATATGAGAAGATCCTTTAAAATGGATGACTTTTTCTAAGCTTTCCAAGCCAAAAGAATCTTTTATAGGAAATACAGGAAAACATTTTCTTCTGGGAAATTCCAAATCAAGATTAATGCCAATGCATTATTTCTTAAATTGTTAAGATAGGAAAAACATAAAAACAAATACTAGCAAAAAGGAGGGGAGAATACCTCGAGATACTTCTCTTTGTATATTCCACAGATGAACGTTTTGTTAAGACTGAGAAGAAGTAACCTAGAGAAAGGTGTTTTGTTCTGCAATACTTCTGCTAAAGGATTCTAGACAATTACTGAGACTCACCCCCTGTAGCCACAGTCTGTAGTTTCAGCAAGCATCTTTACAAAGCATTCAATGTTTGGCATTCAATCTGGCATTATGCCAGAGAATGTAAGAGAAACCCTGTCAGAGATCCTTCACCACAGCAGCAGTCACATTCATTTCAACAAATTTATCCTTGACTGTTTCCTATTTATTTATTTATTTTAAACAACCACTGTATTAATTAGGGAGGGAATCATTTCTCCAAGTAGTTCAAAATCAGAGTCCTATTTGATGCTACCGTCACTTTCCACTTAAAACTGCTAAGACCACCTACACAATTATTTCTTGCAGCACACCAACTTCCTGTTGCAGCGTTAGAAAAGAGTCAATGGAGTTAAGCTTTAGAGTATGTAGGTACCTACGCTTTTTTTTAAGCACAGAAAGGCTCTTTTGCCAGCAAGTTCAGCAACATCACCAGCATTAACAGTGGCATCTATCAGCTTCAGGCTGAACTGCACTATTTAAAACAAATAACAGATGAACCTCTGCCAAGGCTCTCAAGTTTCTAAACATGCTGTTCCCTTTAAAAAGGCTGAAAGTTAAGTCAAAAACTACTTCAGTTAGAAGACTTTTACAACTACAGTAGCATTTAAGATGCTCACTTAATGTACAGTATAATGAGCTGTTTTATTCAGAGTTTGCATTACAGGGTGTTCATTACCTTTAAAACGATATGGTTTTCAGACTTGAGATATTTCAGAGGATGGGAAAGAAGTGCAATATTTGTTAAGTGAGAAAAGCAAGCAGGACATCTGCCACCTTTTCTTAAAAGCAATATCCAAATTTCAACAATACTGAACATTTAACACCTAGGATTACTGCAAAGATGAACTGTGAGACCCCAAAATCAGGAACTTCAGACTCCCACATGCAACTCATCTGTCAAAGAACTGCAAGATCAAGTAGTTTGTCATAGTCCAACCATATCAATAACCTGCAACGTGAGGAGCAATCAGCAGACACTACTTGGAGCATTAACATAGTTTTCACTGGTGGCCATCTGGATACACACAGTAATATTAGCTTTGTGAGCACAAGGCTAGTTGTATTATTAAGTAACACAATATGCTACTCATTTCTTTTTCCATGCCTATAAGGAATTTGCTTCCACAACACAATCCTATGGATCTGGGTGCCAGAAGCATGCTTAAGATGAAGAAAAAAAGTGAAAAACACACCAACCTGATTTGACTGCCCAGAAAGGTAAGGCTCAAAATCGTTGTCGTGAACTGTATCCTTTTGATGTAACGAACCATTTTGTACTACAAGAAAAAAAAATATATATATATAGTTACAAGACATTATGATACAGTTTAGGAGTGTTTCAGTAGAGTTCCACTTTATATCACTTTAGAAAAGCCACGCTTCTTCACAGCATGAAGAATCTTAAAGACATGCACATGACTTTTGTTCCCTGATTTCGCTTTGTATAACCGCTTACAAAACTGAGCTCGAGTAAATGTTTAAAAATCAAGCTCTCCTACAAACGAGTGAACACACAACCCCTGTGAATCATCTCTGAGCCAAAAAATATAGGAGTTCTGCATAAAAAATAAATTAGGAAACATCAGATGTTTGGGTCCATAATTAGAACTCTCAGAAACTAATTCACAGCTCTCCCAGCATGTGGTGTTTGCTGCCTAAGTTAAGTTAGCTACGGGAAGATCAGGTGGGCTTACATTTAATTAGAAACAATGACTGCTGTGTGCCATGATATTCTGCCATTTTTAATCAAAATTCAAATCGTGTAAAAGAGATATCTGTCTTACCCAAATGCCTACTTACACATAAATGCTTATGTGAAAAGCAATCAAAACCCATTACTTAAAGCTATACAAAAGCAAAATTTATTGGGTTACATCAAACAATTTCCTTTGTCACTTTAAATGCTAGGGAAAAAAGCTCAAACACCACATTATGTGATGAGAAAATACAGCTACTGTTCCATAGGACATATGAAGTAAAGCCACACAAGACTTAAGTGTTTAGCAAGTAAGTTTGGGAATTTATGAGAATAACTTATGAGAATAACTCTGGAAAGACTGTCAATGGAAGCAAACGAGTGTACACCAATACTGGAAACAGAGTCAAACTTCTTTCAAGCAGAGATAGCTAGATTTTTAAGGCAGGTTATGATAAATTGGAAAGCATTTGAATAGAAGATACTGCTAGTCTCTAAAGCTAAACATTTACACAGTTATACAGTGATCATAAAATCAATCAGTTTCTTGAATGACTTACTGAAATTAGAAATCAGATGGAGCATAGATGGCATAAAAAGTTTATTATCTCGAGCAGTTAATTATATTTATTTTAAATTCCTTAATTATTTAAGTCTGTAGGCTCATTTATCACAGATCATAACTGTAGAGCCAATAGCCGTACAGTAATGGAACTCTATTTGTATAGCAGGAAACGACTATGCAAAGTATGTACAAATATTCAAACACTGAACAGATACCCTCATAGTTTCTTGTTATTTCAAGGAAATGAGGAGATTGTAAGTATGCTTGGTATTATCTTGCATTTCTTCCCACTGTAAACTTCATAGCAATAAGTGGGATGCAGTCAAGATCGCGTAAATAACAGTTTATATACATCTCTGAAACAAAGCACAACTCCTTTTGTTCCAGATGTTGCCCACAGGGGCTGCTAACCCACAGGTACCTGCAGAGCTCATCTCCTGCAGGGGCTGCTTCAACAGCAAGATCTCAGCGTGATCCTCACCTTTATTATCCTGTCCTTTCGGTCTCTGGAAAGCCACAGCACACGATTGGGTAACAGGAAAAGACACAGACAAACAAAAAAAAGGGAAACAAAGAAGTTGATTTTAGGAAAACGTTCATATCGACACACAGCTGATGTGGAGGGATGCGGGGGGGGGGGCTCATAAGAAACAGCTCTAACGCACCGGGGGCTGTGCGAGCCGAGCTCGAGGCGCAACTTTCAGGGCTCATCCAGCCCCGGCCTGCCCCACAAATACCCCGCACAGCCGCGGCAGTTATTACCGAGAGCGATCCGGGCCCGAAAGCGCCGAGAGCAGCAGGGCCACCCCCGCCCGCGGCATCCCCCGGCCCCGCGCCGCTTACCTGAGGGTCAACGCTTGTGGCAGACATAATTCATGTACAGGGCCGCCGTGGTTCAGCAGAGAGGCCGGGAGAGAGGCGGGGCCGCTGGGAGCTCCGGGGCTGGCGGAGGGGCGGCGGCGGCGCCTCTGTGCACAGGGCCGGGGAAGGGAAGGGGCCGAGGGGGAGGGGAAAGGGGCCCGCGCGCCGCCGCTCGGCGTCTCCTCAGGGGGCCCGGGGGACGGTAGGCCGGCGCCGGTCGCGCGCCTCGCCGTGCCCTGCCGGCCCCGTCCCTTCACATGCCCCCGGGCCTGCCCGCCTGCGCCGGGCCGCTGCGAGGGACGGAGCCCCAACCGCCAACTCCAATGGCGGCGGGCGCCGGGCTGCGGTGACGTCAGGCCCTGAGCGCGGAGCACGCCGGGAGAGCGCGGCTCGGCGCAGGCGGGAGGGAGGGGAAGGCGCGCGGCGCGGGGCCGCACCTGTCGCGCATGCGCAAGGCGGCGCGGCGGGATGAGGGGCGGGTGGGTGCGGTGGGCTGTGTGCTTCCTCGCTGTTCCCCATGTCATGCTTTTTCGGGGGCTGGGAAGGTCTGTTGCCTCGGGCGGTGGTGGTCGGACGGTGGCTCCTCGCTCTGGAGAGCCGCGGGGCTGACACTGTTGTGAGGTCTGTGCGGAAAAGGCAGCGAAGAGTTGTGTCCCGGGAGCGCAGCCCCGTGGCTGTGCGAGCAGAAGCTGCTGACACACCGACTGCCACGGAGCGCCCTATGGAGCATCGCAACAGCACGACTGCTGGCTGTCTGCGCTCTGCCGTGGCTTTTTGTCGGGTTAAGTCATCTCATTTTCCTTCCAGCTGTTGCTTGGCAGAATGAAGGTGAACTCTTGGTCCCATTAGTGTGGTTACTGCTGATTTCAGAGGGCTGAGAAGTGGTTGATTGACCTCCATCCATGCACCCTTCTGGGAGAGCCTGAGGAAATGGAGCAGTGCTGTAGAGGTCTGCTGAGCTGTAACCCCACAGTGCTGACTTCTGCCAAAGTTGCATCTTTGTAGTTTTTAGGGGAGTCTGGCATTAACAAGAAATCAGGTGAAATAAAAGCAGTAACCCTTCTATTTCTATTTTTTCTAGTGGTTTGGTTTTGCTGAATGGGTGGAATATGCAATGAGCAGAACTGCTGGAACTTCGTGATAGTTGTCAGAATCCTGCTTAGAATCCTTTGGGCAGGATAAAGTTACTAAGTGCTGCACAGGATAAAATAGCATTTCGTGCCCTCCTGCAGTTTTTTAGGTGATTTGTTATTATACAGAAGCTTGTATGATAATCTTTTATATGTATTTGGTTTCTGGTGACCAAAAAGAAAAGTTTCATCCCAACGCTCCTATACAACAGTGGATCTTATTAACTGTTAGAGATTTGTAGAGTGTGATGTCTGACTTAGGAAACTGGTGCAATAAAAGGATTTGTAACAATGTTAGTGATACTGAAACTATCTTTTCACATCTTACGTAGGTGCCTGATGGCTGTTTGGAGAGTGGGGATGTCCTTAATTTGGCCAGAAGCCTGTTTTTGTGTGGTTTGTTTGTTTGTTTTTTCCTTGAAAGTGTCAAAATGCCTGCAGAGATTTAGTTTGGTAAGTCTGTAAGTCTCTGTTGCCTTTAAACATACTTCTTGTGTAGGTTTCATGACATGAATGTACCGCTTACAGTTACCAGATACATACAATATAAGCACATCTGAGAGAAAAAAAAAAAAAAAGGATCAAAATGAGATTCTCAATATGTGTACAATGTGTAAAGTAGGTAAATCTGTGCTCCCAAGAATCCCTGTGTGCACCAGAAAGGCCATCTAGGGACATTGCTCCAGTAACGAGTGTGAAAAAGCAAGCAGCATGGCATGAGAGTGGAACAGCTGTCAGAAAGACAGAAGAAAAGGATAGTCCTGGATGCTTCTGGGCACTGCTTTGAAGTGTATGTGACTGTATATGTTCACTAGGCTTGATATAGAAACTGTATGACTATGAATCATCTTAGGCATGAATATATGTAGGCAGCATGTGAGTACTGTATTTGCTTCAACATCCCAAGATACAGTGAACTGAAGCTGTTAGACTATACCTATTATTTTAGATTAAAAGACAGTGTATGTCAGACGTATGTATTTGTCTAAATCCATGCTTGTGGGATATATGTATATATACATATATATTTACTTTTGCATTAGAAAAATGTGAGTTGCTTCTTCCTGGTAACTTTAAGAACATTTGTCATGCTGTCTCCAGCTATACTTTAACCCTTGCATTTACTGATTGCTTTCCTTCCAGATCAGCCTGATATTAGCAAATATATTATAACTGTGTTTGCATTCCTTTCTCCTTTGAGAGTTTCCAATCACTGCCTAGCATAAGTTTCCAGTAATCCCTGAAATGAGCTCAGCAATGTAGAATTTACCACTTTCCTCATACAGAGGCATGGTGGTGATGCTGTCAATCCTAGCTGATGTTTTCTGTTTCCAACATTTGTTTTGCTGTAGCTCGTTACACTCCTTGGTTTAAGACAGGCTCAAAAGCTCATTAGGACACCTTAATCCTCTGAAAAAGAACAAAAAGTATATACAAATTTCTGAAAAAAAGATAAATATTAGTAGCATACAACACATTATTGAATATGCTGTTTGCTTTCACAATTTTGGTGTTCTCCAATAAAACCCCCAAATCGTTCCCTGAGCATGCTGGCTTATTTTTTAATCTCTCTTTTCAGCAGACTTGTCACTTCATTTTCTTCTGCTACAGTGACTTCAGTAGCAGTACTTCTGAGCTTTCCTTTGATGCTGAAATGCTCTCTCCAAAACCTGAGTGTGCCCTCACAGAAAGCTAACCTTAAACCTGTCTTGAAGATTGCATGATGTTAAAAGAATGGTATATTAACAACAACGAAACCCACAGCTAATAATCAGTGCCAGAATCAGTCCAAGTTTTTAAATTGCCTTAGGAGCTGCTTTCCAGTTCTTCTGAAATTTCATATTGCTCTTCCCTCCCTAAGAGGCTTGGTGAATAGGGAAATGACAATACAGAAAAAGAAAAGCTCGTTCTTGGCTCTGCCCAAGGCACCTCACAAGCCTGACAAGTTACTCAGTTTCCACGTGTTCAACTTCACCACCTTTTAAATGGAAGTGAAGAATATCTGTGATGCGTTTTGAGAGATTTGCCCTTGAAGCAAAGCAAACATGGAACCGTATCTCCAGTCGCCATCACCTCCAGGGGCTTTCCCTAGAAGCAATGCAAAGGCTAGGCAACTCATTACGCCTCTACCACAACACTGCAGTGCATCAGTACTACCTTCCATGTACCGATGTCGGATTTTTTAAGCCTACTGTGACAACTTCCCTGACATCTGCCTTCAGACTGCTAACACCTAGGCATGGCCATGAAGCAGGCAAATTGAGGAGCCTCCCATGTTGCCAACACTTCCCGAGGTCACATTTAGAAGAAAGTTGGTTAGAAGCAGCAGAAGGCCAGGTCATAGCTTGTAAAATACCTCCTGAAAACAGCTAACGGTGCTTACCTATGAACGGGTGATTTGCAGCAACCCGTTAATAGAGCCCTCACACAACCTGTGTCAGAGGGATTTGGTACATTCCGTACTTGACGTTTTTAAGATATATTCTTCAAGAACAGGACATGTGGAGCAGATGAGAATGTGCAATTGCATGTAAATTCATTATGGACAGATTAAAGAGAACCAGTTCCACATGTCACAGCTCTGTAACTTTTGTATATAAGTACTGCCCCCTACTGCTCAAGGGATTTTCATTAACATGCATTTAATTTTTACAGGTTTCAACTTTTTGAGTTAAAATGTTTGTGAAAGCTTGCCTGTAGGAAAAGGCCATGTGGATCTTCTTTCATAGAAGAAAAATCTGAATTTACCATTTTTTACAAGCATAAGACACCTGTGCCCATTCTTTTGCTAATGGGCAAGTTGTGCTTTCCCAAATACATTCTTCAGAATAAGCCGCATGCATCTTCTCAGGCACAAAAAGCCATAGAGATAAACACATTTGCAAGTAAATGCACCTTTCAAAACTGACCTTAAAATTCTTGATTCTGAAGAGTGACTGCAGGAAGGCAAAGGAATGGAAAGGTTTCAAATTGTAGAGACGTGATGGTAACAAGAGTCAGTGCTAATTCCCAAAGTAAAGGCAAAGTAATCGAGCATGCTTCAGTAAATTCTTGTTGATATTATCTGTTCAATTCGTAGTGCATTTTGCTTGGAAATTTTCAGGTGCAAAGCATAGATATGTGAGAGCAAGGTGAAAAGGATAAAGTAATGCCATTGCTGTCAGTGCATGACTGCCAGTGCTGAGGGCTGCCACCTTTCTAGGGAGCTGCTGTCGTGCCCTTGTGTGACGCGCTCTGAAATAATTGATGTATGTAAGAACTTACATCCAAACAACCTCCTTTTAGAACGTGGTTACGTTTGTCTCTGTTTTTGCACCAATAGAAATTAAAGACAAAAATCATAGTTGCACAAAATGTTATCAGTTTAGGAAAAATTGTGCTTTTTCTGTGGTACAGATCAGTGTCACCTGCTCTGGTTTGAAAGCAGCTCCCTCTTAATACCTCACTGCACAAGTGATATTTGGACCTGATTCAGCAGACAATAAAATCCCTCTTGTTTCCCTGTGGCTTTTGGAAAGCTGTATTAAGATTTTATTTATTTACATTTGCCATGGAGGTAATATTTGTCTACTTAAAGACTCCATTACGTTGCCAGATTCCAAAGGGGTTTTAATAGACATCAGCATCAGACTAATTAATCCTTAGACCATGTTTCTGAGCTAGGAAATATACTGGTCCTTATTTTAGGGACAGGGAAACTGAAGCACAGAGTCTGTTAAGCCTTCAAGCAAGTACTTAATTGCATATTAGAAAGTGGATTTAACATCTGCAAAATCAGGAGCACACTGGCTGTATTTGTACTTGAAGTGTGTAATAGATCTGTCCCACTGTGGAGTCATTAAACAGTGCCTGGTGCCATGCACTGTGCTGTTACTGCTATCTGTGTGTATGTTTAGTGATTCATCTGTATGTCTTCACAAGTGCTGAAGTGCATTCTGTTTCTTGGGGTTTTAACCATACCACAAGGCTGAAATATTTCTAAGGGGCCCAAACAATTACCTTCCACAAGAAACTTGAAATTAACTCCTTATCTTTCCCTGGTGGCTCACACTTATAGATACACAAATTGGGCCACTTAGCCAATAGCCAATTTCAAAACAAAACCGACCAATCAGGGGAAAATGAAGCATTTAAAATGGCCTCTGTGGCAGGTGGGGTCACTTACATCTTGTAAGGTTTCTGCTGCTTTTGTGGAAGGTTTGTATGCTGCTGAGAAGAATATAAGCTTGAGGCTTGTGGGGTTGGGAGAGGCTGCTGTTGGTTGTGATTTGTGGTTTGCTTCAGGTAAGCAAGGCCGTTTTGTTGCTCCTTAATAACTTTCCTACTGCTTTTACTGGGGAGTGTTGTTTCTATTAACTGTGATGTTGTTTTGAAAGTATGTTATGGAGTAAAGATAAGCAGTGTTTAATAGGAGAGCATTCTCTTACTTGTGTTGTAGCTATTTGAAGTTTCAGTTTAGAGAGCTTTGTTATTAATTGTCTCTGTGCTTTGCAAAGAATCAAATATCTCTGAAGTAGGGTCACCACAGTATTTCTTCTATAACAAAATACTTCTCTTTCCTCCCTTGTGCTTAAAAAGCAAACCAGAAAGCAACTGATTTCTCCTGCAAAGTGTTAAAGTGTAGTAACTCCATCTTTTTGTAGTTTTGTTGTGAGGCTTGCTACGGTGCTTGTAATGTGCACTTATGAAGTGGAAGTAGCCTGTAATAATTCTTAGTGGTCTTCTAAGTGGAAAATAATGCTTTTTGTCTCCTGAAAATAATAATTCTCATTTAGCCTGGGTCTGTGATGAGAGTAACTCACCAGCTGTGGAACTGCACCTCATGATTGAGTCTCTGTCACTTCCCTGTGTTTTAAGACCAAAATCTGCTGTGCAGGTTGAAAAACTGTGTACTTGTTGAATTGCTTAGGTGGCAAATTCTGCTGCGTGTTGGTGCTAATACAGCTTCTTGGTTTGTTTTGCTGTGGAGTTTTCTTTATATCAGCAGCATAGTTCTCAGTTACTGCTACAATATATTGAACAAAAACACAGTTTCTGAAACAAGCATGTAAAGCCCTTCTCCTTACAATGTCTCCCATGATTATGGTTATGGAAACTCTGATTTCTAATGAACTTCCTTTCCCTTGCCTGTTTCTGTTGTGAGAGGCATGGAGCTGAGCAAGCATTCTTTTTGCCTTTAAAATCTCCCTGTGCAATACCTATGAAAAATGGAATTATTAACTTTCCCTACAGGTCTGGCAAATAAAATGTCCTGCAAGTTTTCTTCCCTTAAATGTACTGCAGTGCTTATTTCAGAGGAATAATCCTTTAGAGATGCTGGTGGCTTAAGTGCCTTTTAAGTCTTATATGACTGCGCTTGCTGCAGAATAAGCTGCTATGCTGGTGTTCCCTGTGTAAATGTTTGGTTTCTTTATGGCATGCTCAAAAGTGTGTGCTGCAGTAGTTAGCTAGCAATTTAAACTCTTGGTTTGTATGTCAGCTTTGAAACGGTGTATTTCTTTAGGTATTTATTTTCCTTCTAATCTGCCTGTGTGGTGCAGTGGGTCGGTATGCTTAAACGCTTCTTTATGATAACCAGTAGTTTGCTTTTCCTTGGGAGGAGCTGACCCACTGAGTTGGGTAGTGAAAGGATTTTCAGGACACTTAATTAAAAAAAAGAAAGTAAATTGTATTTGCTATTCAGTCATGTTTGTAGTGACTTCACTCCAAGGGGATTGCTTTAAGTATTAGTTAAATAGGTCCTGATTCTTGGCTGTGTGACCTTTAAAAGAGTATTTGCTGTCTATGTAGACAATATTAGAAGCAGTAGCTGAGTTGTCTTAGCTTAACTGTGCAGGGAAGAACTGTTACCCCCGGAAGGATGGGGGATTGGAAAACTTGGCATTCAGTAGCTTCTTATTCTGCCTGTGTTAGTTCTGCGCTAGAAGTTTAATGCCTTACCTTTCCTTGACTGACCCCTCCCTCTAGAAACTGGACTTAATTATTTTGGACTGCTTCCTGGAGAGCAGTCTATAATAGAGAGATTTCTATGTATAATGCTTAATTCTCATAATAAGGCTCTGGGAAGTCTATTGCTATCCTGCAGCACTTAACTGTTAATTGGATATTGAGAGGATGCCTATTTGAGTGTGGCTGTTCTTGGCTTTATGTGGTGTCTTCTGAAAGGGTTGTTGTTTTTATTTTTCTGGGATGGGACGCAGTCTTTGTAATGTTAAAGCCTGTACAAAACGTCTGGGGTTTAACATACAGATCAGAGTCTGAAAGCTGGATTGGTTCAGCAAGAGGCAGCGTGGGTTTTTTCACTCCCCCTTCACTGTTTGTTCTTGCAAGCCTCTCTCCTGTGAATTGGCTGAGGGGGTCAGAAAGTGCGAGTCTCTTCCCTTCAGGCTCACTAGTGAGGATTCAGCAGAACTTGAGCAGCAGTATCCAGAAGCACCTCTGACTGGGTTGCAATTCTGAAACAAGCTCGGTTGTGTAAAGACCACGAGCATTCCAGAATATGCATGGGGATGAGCTGTGGGGATGTAGAACAAATAGCACAGGGTGAGTTCAGCCTGACACCAGGAATCCAGCTGACTGCTCTGGATTCTCATTCCCTTTCAGAACGGGGACATGGCAGACACAGCACCAGCAGAGGGGACTCATCTCAGGACTACTTGCTGCCGGTTGTTCAATTCCAGCATGAGGGATGAAGCAAGAAGGCTGAGGACTTTCTCACAGTGGCCACGCAGCTCACCAGTGTCTGCCTGGGATTTGGCCAAGGCTGGCTTTTTCTTTGTGGGTCCAGGAGATCAAGTACAGTGCTTCAGCTGTGGTGGCATCCTGAAAGACTGGGAGCCTGGTGATTGCCCAATAGTGGAGCACCTGAAGTTCTTCCCTTTCTGTAAATTCATTTACCATGGAGCTGTTTGGAACCAGCAGTTTCCTCTTCAGGGAGTGTTTGACAGCGTAGATGGGCAGATCCTCAGCCTCTTGCAGAGGATAGACAGTGAGGAGACAGCCCTGCCCAACCAACCAGAATACCCAGAAATGGTAACAGAGGAGATGAGACTATCAACATTTCAGAACTGGCCACAATATACTGAGATGCGTCCTGAGCAACTGGCTAGAGCAGGATTCTTCTACACAGGTAGGAACACCCAGCAAAGTCTCTTCTGCCTGTGTAATGCTGTGAAACCACATTTATGAAATTTGTGTATGGGAATCCATAGCTGAACTTTGCCATACCAAATGTTGGAAGAATTGTCACAAGAGCTAAAAAGGGAGAGGAGCTGAGCCTGCTTGATGCAAGTTCTGCTTAGCTGGACTATTCTGAAATGCAATTAATAAAGTCACTGCAGGGTCTGTAAACAGTATTCGAGATCACTTTTGAAACGTGTAGCGTGAATGTTACGTTCACATTGTAGGTCAAACAAATGCGCAGAGAAGAATGTGTTTGAGGGCTCTGGTAGACTAAGTGTGGTCCCATGTGAAGCAGGATCAGCTGTATTTATGTTTTGCTGTTGTACAGTATCTTCATAATGGCAAACATGTTGCAAGGGTACTTTCAACTCTACCTTGGTTCAGACTCAGTCCAAACCTGCAGGAACTTAGAATGGTTGATGGTGTTGCTGTTTTAGGTGCTGTTTGTGACTTCATGCTGAAATATTTTTTAACTTTTTGGTAGTGACGCTCTTCTGGCCCTGTTCTCATAGTATGAATTCATGTAAATCAGCTGATAGATTCTTATACCAGCTTGTAGCTACCTAGACATAAAAGGAAGCTTACTGAATTTGCAGCTTTTTTTCCTAGCTCAAGCACTACTTAGAAAATTGCTGCATTTTTCTTGGCTCTTATTCAAGTTAGCTTTTGAAGATGCCACTGTGTATTAATGTTCTTGCTTGTGCAAGTACTTGCAAGTACATCTGGTGTAGTTACAAACCACATCCTTCTATGTGTGCTGTCTCTCTTGCCACTTGGGCAGAATTCACTTCTGTGCTGGTGTCTGGTTTGGATATTGTTGAATCCACTACTAAGTCTTGTCTTTTTAACAGGAATGAAAAAGCAGTAAGTTTTAAACCAGTTCTAACAGAATAAGAGTGTGTGCTTTAAGATGCATTGAACTTATTTGGTACCTGTGCTTTTAGGAGAACCCAAAGCACTTCTTGGTATGCTGTGCTTCATAAGCTCTGCCTTGCACTCCAACCTTCTCAAAAATACAAACTTGAATAAAATTAGTTAGGTGGCAAACTTGGCTGTCACTGTGGTTAGCTGCCATAAGGACTCATGTTACCAAACTATAAAAATACTTTTGAGCAAAATATGCAATATTTCTTATCATATGCATATAAATATACATCCTCAGTTATTTCTCCTGGGGGAGGGCTATGCTGGCTAGGAAGCAAGTCTAAGTACTACTACTTGCTGGACTGAGCAGTTGGAAAAAAATTGTTACAGTACCTTCATGGTTGACTGTTATTTAATACTGGGGGGTGGGGGGAATCCTTTTTTGCTGTCTCATATAGTGATACTTCTGTTAGAAACATCTCATCTTCCGTATGGTAAAGGAACCTACTGGTTTCATATTTGCACAATAGTAATAGACCTGTAGGTGTCTATAGACTAAAACACTTTCTTGTGTGGGGAGGGACTTAGCTCAAATGTCTCATGCTCTCATTGCTGAAGTAAAATTGTATTGCCTTTCTCTAAGTACTTGGTAAAGATGAAAGGGAAGGCAGTCTTAATTGTGATGAATTTGAGATGTGGCACAGCAACATGCACATTGAGAAGTCTAACTGATCTGATATTTCTGTCCAGCTAGAGGAAGTGGTTGGCTTATTCACTGTCAACTTCAAGATCTTCACTGAAACTGTAACCTTGCTCTAAATCCAGTTAAATGCTAAGAATCTGCACCTATTTGCTCAGGATGCAGCTGTGGGGGCTAAGCAGCATGTGTATCCATAACATAAGAGCAATATGGGCTATTACATCTGATCTACTGCTTTTTGTCTTTTTAAGTTGCAAAGCATAAAAAAAAAAGAGCAGCTTGGTCAGGAGCACAGAACGAACTATAAAGCAGTGCCTGTAGCTGAAATCCCATCTTCTGTTGGGCTGTGGGTCACTTGTCGAATATCTGAGTAAGAGTCCAGCGGACAGGCTCAGTTTAGGGACCATTAGGACGTGGTCTGTTCTGGCACTTCCCTGCTGTTACTTGAGCTGGAGAACTCTGGAAATGAACACTCAAACAGTTCTCTTAACACAAGTTTGTTTGGAAGATCGTGTCTGTAACCCACACTTACTGGCACACTTCACTGAAACGTTCATCATCCTTCAGATAAGAACTGTCTGCAAGTGCCCTGTGTTTGGCTTTAATTCCACCTCTTGGATGGTGAGGAGAAGCACAGTAGCAGGGTGAGGTAACTTGGGAATGTGCTGTGGGAAATCTTTATGCCTATAAAACAGAAGCCATTTATGCTGGCTGACTATACCAGTTGATGATTATTGGCGGATCATGCTAAGGGAATAATGTTCATAGGTATAATTACAGCTGTACTCTAAATCCTGACAAGAGGGGGCTGGAACGTTAGTGTACAAGTGAACTGTGGTGCTCCCATGCATGCTGCTTGTGACCCAGTTCTGGAATCAGCTAGCTGCAGCTCTGGGTGTTCTGTCTTCTGACTTTGTGCCTCTAAACAACTTGTGTGATGCTGATAAGCTGTCATGTGCTCCTCTGTTCTGTAGCCTGTGATTTGTGCTGAGCTGCCCCAGGTTCTGATTAGAGCTAGGAGAGTGTAGGGTGTATCAGATTGTAAATTATCTCATAATATCTTTTACAGGCCAAGGTGATGTGGTGAGATGTTTTTACTGTGATGGAGGTATGAGGAACTGGGCATTTGGAGATGACCCTTGGAGGGAGCATGCCAAATGGTATCCAAGGTAAATGTCTTGGCTTACACGTGTCCCTAGTAGCAAAACAAAAAGACGTGTGTGTTCCACTCAGTTACCCTTCTGTTTTGTAAGGCAGAAGTACTACCAGTTGAGAGTCACAGATGTGCTGGTAATGGCTCATAGATGGCACTGCTTGCTTCTAAGCTTAACACTACTACCTTCTTACCCACTCTCAAGAGGTTCTGTACTGATATATTGAAATCTTTCTGCTTATAGGTGTGAATTTTTGTTGCGATCAATGGGGAGAGAATTTGTTAGCAGTGTTCAAGAGTCCTTTGCCAGCACTCCACCTCCAGTGAGTCATATTTTGTGTGTAGTGAATGAGAGTTTGTTGTTGGGGGAAGTTCTGAGCATACTTTTCTTGTGGCATTTTCAGAGAGACTCCAGGGATCAGATGGGACAAGAGTCCTCTGCTTACCAAGGTTAGTGCTGTGTTTTGAGTGTTGTAGCTTTTTCTTCTACCCCACTCTCGCTTGTGTGTTAAGAGTTGTTTAATGTTTTGATATTCTAGAAGCAACTCCTCATTATTCTTGGGAAATGGTCTCTAGCACAAGAAGTACTTGTTCTTGTGAGACCTCCTAGCCTGTTTAAGACCAATTGTGTTTAGCTAGTCTGGGTAATGACTTGTTTGTCTCATCTTACTTCTACTTGTCTGTTCTGTGATGCTTCTGTCCAGATCTTTTAGGGTACAGCATTTTAAGCAGGCCAGATAACAGCTGGAAGGTCCCTGCTGTTTATGAAAGCATTAGTCTTGGAGATCTATCCTCATCATTTACTACTGGAAACTGCTACTGTAGGTTAAACTTGGCTCCTGTAACTGTGGGAAAACTGTTTTTTTTTTTTCCTCATTCTCTTGAGGATCCTGTCTGATAGGTGAGCTTAAAGATTTAAGCCTGAACTGCCAGCAGAATTTTGCATTTCAGTTTTTACTGATGAATGCTTGAGCTAGACTGAGCGAGAAGAGGCATCAATTGGGAGGTTCTACTAGATCTTCATCAGAATAGTTTTGAGACTTTGGCTGTTGGACTGGAGCTAAAAAATGGGAGACTATTCACTGATTCTGAAGAATGAAACATCTCAAGTTACTCTTCTGGCTCTTATGAAATTGCTTTTGGTTTTTTGACTTACGATTGGAAGTAGCAAACTGTGCATCTTGGTGTTGATCTATCTAGATAGATAACTTGAATCTTTTGAAGTTAACGCTGTTTTATGTATAATGGCTTCAGAGAGTAGCATACTTTTTTTTTTTTTGAAGAGTCTGTTTACTACTTTACAGATCTTTTAAGGAACTGGAAGTTGCAGTCTCTTCCTTCTCTGGATCAGTTTTCCGTAGCACAGAATGTCCTGGAGATGGGCTTTAACCCTGTTTGGGTTGCTAGCCTGATAGAGAATAAATACATACTGACTGGGACTTTCTACCTTTCTGAGTCTGAACTGATTTCTGATCTGCTTCGGCCAGAATGGGAAGAGAGCAGCAGTGCAGAGGAAAACAGAGGTATGCCTGATTGATTTGCCCACCCACATTTTTGGTGGATGTTCAACCTCTTATTCACTTCATCTTGAGCACTGTTGTGTCTTGTGGGTCTGCTTTCCTCTCTTCCTAGACTGGAACTAAGAGTAGGCATATACCAAAGGCTGCCTTTCTTTGAGAGGCTGAAGAGTGAGATACTTTAAAGAAACCTGGAGGGTCTGTGATTACTGGAGTGACTGATGCAGATACAGTAACTGACTCCAGTAGGTCGTGGTGTAGACATCTTTGATATTTTCTGCAGCCCTTAACTGCAGTAGCAGGTGTGTGCATGTGGGGCTTGAGCACAAATTACCATCTCTAGGTGTAGCTGACTAAGGCAGTTGCCTGAAGCAAGGCTTTTAGGACAAGTGCCTGTTCTAAGTCTATTTAAGATTGCATCAATGACTTCATCAGAAATAGCTGCACTTGGGTTTGGATAATACATACTCAGTTTGTCTATTTTGTGTTGTCTGTTTTATGGAGTCTGCTTGATAAGTGAAATTTATTTGAAGGTGTTTTCCCATAGCCTTTCTTTAGTAGCAAGCCTGCTTTCGTGCAAGGCATGTGTTAACCTCATTATGAGGATATACTGACATAAGCACTAGAGAGCATCAGCTTGACCAGGCTGAGTGTGTGAGGTTGACAGTTCTGTGAAGACTGCTTGACTGAAATAAGGATATTACTCCTTTTTAAGCTGTATTGTCTGAAGAGGGTGGTGAGGAATGTGTTTAATGCCTTCTTTCCTGGTAAAACAGATGCTCTTCAGAGAGAGACTGAACAATCAAGTTCAAGAGGAGAAATGCGGCCCGTGCAACAGAAAGGTGCACTGGGGTGACAGCGGTGGGGGAATTATGCCCAGACAGAATCAGGACAGCTTTTGTAGTAACAGTATCAGTAATGGTTGTATTTGTTCTTAATCTTGAAAAGGAGTGTGCAGTAGCCTGAATTGTGGCAGAACGTAGAGACCTTGCTCAATATTTAGAGCTCCTCTGTGATGCAGACTAGTCTTAAAACAGTTTGGGTTGTCTTTAATCAGGGATACATATTGAAGTACAATGATATTGATATACGTCCCTGTGCAGTCTATGTGCAGGTATGCAAGTCTTAAGTAGGTAAGCTAGAGTTCATAACACCTGTAGCTAATAATGCTGAAGTGAAATCCCCTTGAGAAAAGTACTTCTGCTGTCACTCTGGAAAAAAAATAAGCAGTTGTTCTGACTTCTTAAAGTGATCTGCTCTCTGAAGCTGTTAATGTTGTAACACTTTGGGTTTTCTTTTTTCTTTTGTGAAGAGGAGTCTCCATTGAGCACAGAGGAACAGCTCCGACGCTTGCAAGAAGAAAGGATGTGCAAAGTGTGCATGGACAGGGATGTGTCTGTTGTATTTGTTCCCTGTGGCCACCTGGTAGCTTGTGGAGAATGTGCCCTCAACTTGAGACTGTGTCCTATCTGCAGAGCAGTCATCCGAGGAAGTGTGAGGACATTCATGTCCTGAACCACAATGTGCAAAAAAGGAAAAATAAGTGTCTAAAATGCACTCCTAAGCCAACAGAAAATATTTGTTACTGGAGCAGTCTTATTTGCAGGATAGCTTGGCCTAGAACTCCTTTCTATGTGAGAAGAAAGGAGCTCTTGCTTCCAGTAAGAGCTGCTGATTAGCTCTGATCTTGCTGTAGGACTGCTCCAGGGAAGCATGCTAGATTTTTGTCCTTCAAAATGACGTTCTTGCTGGAGGTAATCCTCCAAATACTCGAGTTCTCAAACAAATCCCTTTTCTGCACTGAAATCAAGAGCTGTTTTTAGCAGTCTGCCTGGTTCTCTTCATTTAGTGGTTTAGAGAATATCCTGCTAGGGCTGATGGATTCCTTCCTAAGTGTGAGTAAAGTTGGAGTATTTTTTACACCAAATGAATTCTGTAGTAGCTAGGATACTCAGTAGGAATGCATTGAGAGGGGGAAGTAGAAAGGAGAATCCAGCTCTTCTGGGGTTGAATTCTGTTGGTTTTTTTTCTGTTGAATTTTCAACAGTTGCAGAAACTACTTTTAACAGTACTGAAATCTAAGCCCTGCTCTGTTTCTCTAACCTCTTTGCTCTCAGCTCATTATCCTCCTGGACAGATGTTAAGAGACTCTCCAGTGCTCTTGGTCACAGGATGTTCTGTATCTTCCTTGTGGGGCCTCCTCACTGACATTAGGGACTGGTCTTCTGCTAAGAGGATTTTTTTCCAAAGGAAACTTTTTTTAAGGCTTCTGTTTGCTGGCTAAACCAGTTTTTAATTTAAATATAATACTCCATCCTGTAGCAACAGACTTGTAAGCATGCTAACTGCTGGGAAGATGTTTTTAAAATTTCCTGTTCCGTTTAACTGAATAAAAGGCTTGTCTTATAAAGGTCTGAGTATCTGATTCCAGTATAATGTCCTACTGGTGGGGGTGGGATCCTAGAATACCAGAGGGGAGCCAGGCTTAGAGCATTTGAATTTCCATCCTTCACAAGCATAAGTGGGAGAAGGAAATTCTTACTATCCATTAATTTCCTTTGATATACATTAGACGGTGTGGGATCTCCAGATTCCTGGCTGCAAGGCAAGGGAGGATAAGGACCAGATACATGAAGTTGTGTAAGCGGGAATAATTCTGCATCTGAACTTGATGGAGAACTTTAGTACCTGTCTCTTCAATGGCTCTATGGAGACTGGAGCACAGGCTCTAGCCCTGGATACTGAACAGGGCTGAAGTCTCATCCCTGTGCCGTGTGAGAGGGCAGTACTCTTCATCTTTGTTTTCAGAGGAAGGTAATTCTAGTGCAGCTCATGGCAAAGATGAAATTACTAGCTGAGCAGGTTAAACTCTCAGACTCTGGGAGTTGGTGGATTTCTGGTACCCAGCAGCTCTTGTAGGGTGGAGTTGTACCACTGTGCTGAACTAAGTGTTGTGGCAGGGTTCAAGCTATCACTGGCTTTATTTTGCCACTACAAATAACAGTAAAACCTGTCTCCATGTTAAGTGGATGTGCTGATCTGTGAAGGGGAGAGGTAAAAAATAGCTCAGTATTGGAGTAGTGCTATTTCCTCTTGAACATCAGCTCAGAGCCTGGAACCCAGCCTAGCATCAAAGGGGCTACAGGGTGTGAAATTGCCCAGCTATTTCTGGGATTTTCTTGTAGGTTTTCCACACTTAAAAAGTGTGGGGACTCTGTTTCTGTGGAAGAAATGTCCCTTCAGGAACGGGTGCGAGTTGATTTTTTTGACTGGCTGTAGTCCCAAGTGCTGCCTATCCCCAATAGAGGGCACTCCTAGTCTCTGATAGAGGAGCCCCATCGTAGCAAAAAAACTACTATTGCTCCTTCATTTCATGGTATGCTGGAGATGCAAACAACTACAAGTCGCTGCCCTAACAGTATAGGGTTATTGTGTAAGCCTAGTGCAAGCAGACCTGTAGGAAAGTTTTATCAGAGTACAAAGGAGAAATATTTCTGCTAACAAAAACTAGAGGAGGTACAAAGAAAAGTGCATCGTTGTATTTTTGACTTTAGCACTTAATGTTTTTATTTTTTTAAAATCACTTCCTTGCACTTTCCTTCCCTAGCATGGCTTCTGACTTGGCTCTTTTGTAAAGCATTATTCAAGAATCCCAAATGATCTTAGACAACTCAAAGAATTACAACAGCTTGTGGAATGCTTCAGCCAAAGAAAGCCATGGATGGCACACAAGCCCTCTTTTCCCTGCTTGATGCTTAACATCCTGGGAGATGTAGCTAACAAAATGGATGCTGTTTTTTCTTTCTTTCTAATTATTTGCTGCAGCTTATTAATGCAACTTAATTACAGTTCTATTGCTCCTTTCTTCCTCCCCTCAAAATTATCCCGTCGGAAAAATACCTTCCAGCAGGAAGCTGTTGGGCCTGTGCCTGGAGTAAGCGTGGCTGCTTGGCAAAGAAAGCAGGTACAAAAACATGATCCACAAGGAACTAGGCATTTTCCAGTGTCCTGCAGCAGGTATCAGTTGTGCATGTGGCTATGCCAGTAATGTGCCTGGGCAAACCCAGAGTAAGCTATAGCTGCCGTAAGTTTGGCATGTTGCAATGGGGTTAAGCTCCATACCAAGTACAGACTTGGCAATTGTACTAGGTTTTTTTTTTTTTAACTGTTCAGCATTTATAGTAGTTAAATCACAATGTTAGAATCCAAGCCAAATTCCTTACTACTAAGGAGTTGATAACTGATAAGGAGTAGAGAATGAGGGAGTCCCAGGTAAGGGGAGAAAGGGAAGATCTCTTATCTACAACGTGAAGGGAAAAAAAAGTGGGGTGTGTAAGAGAGCCTAAATAACTCAAATAGCCCTTGCCTAGTTTTATACAGGCAGGGAAGAGTTGAAGTTGTATTAAGGGGATTTAAGCTCTTTGTAGAACAGAGGAAAGAGAGGGAAGAAACTAACTACAAAACATATGAGATGTCCCAGGGTGTTGCAGTGTTTCCTTCTCATTTCGTCCATGGTGGGAAGGAAGCAGCTCCGACTTCTACTGCATCTCTTGAGATAGGCTCCTAGTGAACTTCTGCCTGAGGATTTCCAGTCTGTGCCATTTGGCTAGAACCACCTTCTGTGGTAAGAGTGGCTCATCAGGGCACTTGTAGAGTTAAGAACAGACTGCGTGGTCATCCTTCAATGTACATTCATTGCATTTGAAAAGAAGACAAGGAACAAAAAATGGAATGGAGTTCACCATCCTGCATTTCCTCTGCCATAGACCCAGGCCACAGGGGATTGTTTCCTGCAGCACCTTTGGTGGAGTGCAAGATTTATCCATCCTCTGGCTCCTCCTCATTTACGCAGGCCTGTAGAAAAGAAAAAGTGAAGGCAGAATATCAGTTTTTACTTAAGGTAACAAACTGGAAATAATGAGGAGAAAATTGTTGGGTTTTTTTCTGTTCCAAGTTTGTAAATATGGGTGACTACAGATAAGGAGTAGGATTGAGAAATCAGGTATAATGTGGTTAAGTCATCTTCAAGTCTGGGAAGAATATCATGTATATACCAGACTTGAATGTATGGTAGTTAGAGTAGGGAATAGATGTGAGCTGAAGTGTTAGATCCATGTATTGTGAGCTTTAGAGATGCATAGAATTTGGTTAGGAATTTTAAAAGCTAGGGATCATCTCTGGAATAAAGTAGCTCTGTAAAAAAGCGTATTGCTGCAGTTTCAGTGCAGAAGCATCAGTATAAGTGTATCTACTTCTGTAGCCAGCAGTAAAGACGAGAACATTTTCAGCTGAATCATCACCTCTTAAACATGTAGCTTCAGGTTGATAGTCAGCAATTTTTATTTTATGTTTTGTTTGGGAGGGGAGTCTACCTAGAAAGAAAAGCAGAAGCATTTGTATATGTGTAGCTTTTCTTTGGCTTTGCCAAAGTGGGCTCTTTTTTTCCTGTTCCAATAAAGGTTTCCTTTGTGAAGTGATCGTTAAAGCAGTTAGTATTGATTTTTGTTTTGTTTCCTCCAAAGGGAGTTTTAGTTTTTCCTGTTCCTTCCCACAGTGTTTCATACCTGCCTGCTGTACTGAAGAACCTACTTGCAACCTGCTCTGAGTGTTACCTGCAGTCTACTCCTGTAACTCTGCATGCCCACAGCTGCTTCATGCCAAAGGCTTGCAGGCTGACTGTACCATACAAGAATTGATTAGGAGGTATCAAAGTGAGCAGTTACCAATAAGAGCCTGTAATCATTCAATCAACCAGTGCCTCCTGTTGCTATCCTGTCAATACTGAAGTCATCACCTGATAAAAGTTGCACCCTTTGTTACCTTATGGCCTTTCAGAGAGGTAGATGTGAGGGAAGCAGAGTTAGTGAAATCGAGCTATGTAACTAAAATCAGATTAAAGCTTTTAAGTTACTAATGTGATGTAGTACTCAGTGTGCCAGATTGCATTAATGCTGTGGGTAGGAGCCTATAAAACTGTGCTTTGCTGCTGATCCTGTAAGTATGGCATTCAAAGGCAGGGAGATGTGTTGCCCTTCTCTATATCTTGAAAGTGAGTAGAGGCTACTTCCTGACATCTGAGCTCTTGGTTTTGCATTGAATTATGTCCAAAACCATGCTACAAGACTTCTGCTTTATCACTGAGATGACATAGCATTGCTCCTTGAAACAAATTCAGAGAATGATGTCAAAAGAATGGCTACAGCCTGCAGGAAGTGCTGACCAGTTATCAGGATGATCTGAACCTCCTGCTGTCTTGGCAGGCATTACAGCTTACTTGAAGACAACAGCTTTAGTAAGAAACTGCAAGGCTATGTTGGTTAACCCTTCTGCTGTTACAGTACAAGAATGCTTGGGGTTTTTTTGTTATTGTTGTTTTGCTTCAAATGATAATTCTGTTACTGTAAACACAAAATAAGAAAAGCAGTCCTGCACTGATGTCCTTTCCTATGAATCCAGGAAGAGACAACAGTGGAAACAAACACAGCCTGAATTTGAGCTTCAACTAGTGAAAAGCAAGAGTTCAGCTTTTCCTTCTTTCCACTTGAAACTGGTTTTCAATAACTGATGTGTTGTTGTGTGGTTAAGTATTTTCACTCAGTAAGTAACTTCTATCAAGATTCCTAATGTATTTTTACTGTTAAATCCTTAGTGCGGTGTGTTGAGGTAAATTGCAGTGAGATTAATGGCAGCTCGTCCACACAGTGGAACTTCTAGAAGTCTCTTTCCTAAGCTTGTGACTTGAAGCAGGAACCAAACCTCCCCAGAGTCAGTGAAATGTAGAACAGAAGCAGTTGTAGAACCTGAAATAGAAATAACTGTATTTATAGAACATCACTGTTGCCCTGTGAGTGGTGGAAAGGCTAAGAAAGATGAAGCATATTTAAATCATGCCTTTGTAAGCAGCAGTGCAAAAGCGTCGGTGATTTTTTTTATAATAAAAGTAACAGCTGGCTTTGACCACTTGTTTGGTTTTCCATTAACTGGAGCCTTGCAGCTGAAGTGAAGTTCAGTAGTAGATTCAGAGATAAAAGCAGACTGATAATAGATGCTTCCAGACCCCAGCCCAGTTATCAGTAATAGTTTTGGGAGATGATTTAATACAAGGCAAAAGTTTATTTAAAAATATCTTTCAGTGCTATGGGTAGAAGCTGAAGGCTGGAAATAGGGTGCACATCTCCAATACTGCAGTAGGTTAACATTACAGTCTTTATTTAAAAGCTATCAACTCATAGGCTGGGTACTCAGTTCAGAAGCTATGGGGGTTGGTCTCACAGTTAAACTATGCATAGCAGAGGAGGTTAATGTCGTTGTTCTATTCAAATCCATAGATTTGAAGAGATAAGAGACTAGAGAAATATGCAAGTCAGGGCAAGGCTGAATCAGGGGGCAGAGGAGAGGAAGGAACGTATCAGAAAAGGATAGGTAAAACTGGTGTGAAAACAGTAATCCCATTGGACAAGGAATAAATTAAAGTGATCCTGTTTAAGAATTGTAGCAACAGGACCGTTATCAGGGAGAAGTTGACTACCAGCAAATTTCATCCTAAAATGAAAGTCAAGTTTGCAGCTGCAGTTAGCTCAGTCAGCAGCTGTAGAGTGGATCTGGTTTCATGCAGGGCTTCCCTCAGCAAAAAAAAAAAAGGAAGAACAACAGAAAGTATGTGTTCCTCATCCCTTTCTGCTCTAGAAGTTTCAACTTGAAGTTGAATGTATTTGTTGTTTTGCATCTTCTTGTGAAGATATGACACCTATGCAGTCATTATATAAGTGATGAGGGCATTTGGCCCTTGGTGCCCCGTACTGCAAAACTCCACATCTTCATTAGCTGAGAATCAAGCATCCACTCCTACTCCACTCCCACATATGGAGGAGAGGCAATAGCTAGTCCTGAATGAACAAGAATTAGTATTTGGTGGCTGTTATGAAATTTATTGAGGGTCGCCTTATCTACTCCTCAACAGCTGTTTTCATCTCCAGTTAGCCAGAAAGAAATATTATACTGTGCTGGCAGAAGCTATCAGTATGTGAGTGATGGACTGAAGAATGGAAATGAGGATGGGAATTATTAGTAGCTTACTTATTAAGACCCTTTTAAGGAAGTCTTGCAGTTCTAGTTTCTCAATGGGGATTATAATCTTCCTCTACAGGAATCTTCATTTATAAGTCATAACTTTTTTAAAAGAATTATCATTTTAAGAAAAAAAGAACACCCCAATCATCATACTATAAAAATATACTACTGCATCAAGCTAGTAAATCAGGGAGCTGCCTAAAGAAGTTCTAAAGCTTCTGCCAACTGTGGAAAATTCCATCTCACTGTGACAAAAATGAGAGAGAAATCAATATTTAATATCCTTTAGCATCTTTTCTAATAATGCCATTGCACCCCCAAAGTTACAGGGAATTTATCTGCCTTACAGAAATGACTTGTTCTTCTGGTTTTGTGCTGTGTGCTGCAAGTGAGTTACATTACAGGGCCATATCTACCAATCTATTTTGAGGCAGTTTTTCTTCTCTCTACCCCAATTTTCTTTCCTATCTTCCCATCTTTTGGAAGAGCTCTTTGGTTACATTATTCCAAAAAATGAACCTCCCTTAGCAGTTGCTTTTAAAAAATTTCTGCACGTTGAACTGCCCTCTTGCAGCTTGATGTAAGAAGCATCAAAAGTTCAGATCTTACTGCTGCTTTAAACAGATAATACCGGCCTTTATGTTTGAGAATCTCATTAATAACCAGCTTTCAAGTGGACTGCATGAAAGCGTGCTCTTGTGCCTTCAGCAGTAGAAGGGGATTAGCAGAGGGCAGAAGCTGGAATTTAATGTCTCTAACACACTGGCATGAAAGGAGCTGCTAGGATGACTGCCCTTCCAGCTCCCCCCTCTCCACTGAACTCTTGGGATGCCACATGCATACAAGTTACTGTTCTTCTAGGCAACAGAATTCCAACAAAGCTGAAACATTAAGAGCAAACGTGTCCTGTGTACAAACTGTCTAACACTCGCTTTAATTTGGTGGTGTGATGGTTCTGTTACTTACAAGATCTCTTGAAGCACAGACAGATACAGGGAGGCTCTGTATGCAAGATGGAGTCAAATTTAACCGTGCCATTATGAGAACGTTCTGCCATCCTTCCATAGGCATGCCCAATCATCAAAACTGCATCAATGCATAGGTCTGAGCTCAGCTGTGACTGCCCACAGAGCTAAGGTATGGCTGAAATAACTAGCAATTGCATATATTTTATCCCTGTAATTCAGGCTTAATCTGACATACCGTCATTCAACTTAATGATTGAGAATCATATTCTGCTATTGCTATGATCGCATTCACTGAGGCTGACTCCTCCCTCCTCATGGTTCCTACCTATACCTGCTCAGACAGCACTAGTTGCTAAGAGGTCTCTCTGATTTCCTCAAGGAAAATGCATCCACTAGTTTGCTTATGGAAACATCCTGCAGCTAGCACAAGTGTGCCCCTTCAAGCTACGCTGTCATAAGTTGAGCATGGCAACACAAGCTTCATACTTATAAGCAGGAGCTGAGCAGAGATGGTTTCACCCTTTCTGGTGTTCTGCAACTTATTTATTCCTTGAGTGCCTGAAAAACCTGCTGGACAAATCAACCTGTGAGAAGGAAAAAACCCAAACCCGTGGCACCCTTGAGCCATCAAATGCAGAGGCATGCACCGCCTCTTAGCATAGGAGACAATACTTACAGGTATGTCTGCTTGAACAAAAGGTTGGTGGGTTTTTCATTGACATGGTAGAGAGGAAATGGATCAAATCCACCAATGAAATCAACTGAAAAAAAATCAAAACTCAAATAAATAAACAAACATGGCCAGAAAGTTGAAAGGAAATGAAAGGAAAAGTAGGTGTATGTCATGGCATAACAAAAAAAATCAGAGACAGAAAGAAAGAAAGAAAGAAAGATTTTTCAGGTATGGATTGCCAAGTGGAAAGTTCTTTTCCTGGATCTCCTAGGACAGCTAGTATGCCAAGGAAGAGATTCAGCTGACATCAGACTTACTTAAAGTGCAGAGCTAACAAAAGAACCAAACCAAGACTCCAGAAAAATGAGAGAACCTCCCTCAGGCTTCTTGGGTATTGCCACTGTACTGTGACTTTGTATGATAACTGAGCTGACAAAGCCTCAGCCATTCAAGCACATGCTGAAAGAAGGAAGCTGGGGACTGGCTTGAGACTAAATGCCAGCAGAGAAGTTGGCGTGAAGTTATACAGTGAAGTGGGTATTTTATTGCTCCACTTGTCTTTCCTGCAAGACAGGCTGCAGCAGCTTTGGAGGACCGGAGATAATACTCCATTATCTTCAGTTCTGATATTTTTCAGGTCCCCTCTGCCAACTCAATTTCTTTTAATTGTGTGCAAAGAGAAAAAATGCTTCCCTTCTCCAGCATCTACAAAAGGGCAATGCAACTAAACAAGGAATGCTTTAAGTGACAATTCCCTTAGTAACCATGGAAGAATTTTCCAAGTCTCTTTGTTCCCCTGAAATTAGGCCAAGTCTGTATTACCAAGCTGACCAACATAGCTGCATCAGTAGGAGTAAGATGTGGTGCAGTTTGTGAATGACCTTGCAGAAACCTGTAACGTTTATCCAGTCTAGATCACTGTTTGGTGCTGAGTTAGGGAATCTTGTTTGGAAGTGTGAAAGCTATCCCATTCAAATGCAATTTAAATATAACTGGAATGTTGCAAGTGTATGAATGCCTTTTCCTTTCCTGAAGGTGGCACTATTATTTTAGATTTCAGCTAACAAGTTTGAGTATTTATTTTTAATGAACAAACAACAGAAAAAAGATTTGCTAAATATCTATGATGGAAAAAAACTCTGAAAATACATTTAGAAACTCAAGGGCAATGTATCCTCATAAATTCCATATTAATGAATAGCTACATGCTGATACTGTGATTCTGGAACTGTGAGTTAATGGGAAGTCTGCTAGAGGTTCTAAGTATATTGGGGTCATAATTCCTGGTAGTTCCAGTGAAGCTTGTTGTGTTTTTTTAAGTAGTTAAGAGAAGGTGCTAACTGTATTACACCTCATTTGAAAACATCTAAACTAGAAAACCCTAAAAACAAAATCTTCAGTAACCGTCTAGGACCTTGCACAAACAACAGTCATTTTCACTGAGCATCCTATCGCGTCCCTTAAAAGTCTTAAGTATGGATCACTGTTGCTACCACCAATATATCTCAGTGCACTGGCATGTCTAAAATATTCTTGCCCACAGTTCAACATTAGTAGATCCCTACTGCTGTGTTTTCTCATGAAAATCACGTTAGCATGAGCTTCCTGATTAATGTGCCTCAGCACTTATAATTACTTCATGCTGCATATCAAAGGAACATTTAAAGGAAACCACAAATGGAAAAGAAAATTAAAACGCAGCTCAAATTTGTTCGGGTCACTGGAAGGATCTACCACTGTGAGTGTGAAATATTGATGGTTTGTCATTGTTAATTATTCAAGCTGACATTCTAACTCAAAGCTGAGAAACTGGGAGGGGAAAAGAATTTGTTAGTGGGAAAAAAACAACCAACCATATCTTGAAATTTACAGCTCTGCATTTCTAGATAATGTTTCCTACCACACAATTTTCTCTCCCCATCCTAAAATAAGCCCTGTCGAGTTGTTACTTCACAGTACTCAGAAGAGGCTCAGAATTCAAGCTATTTAGCTAACTAGAGAACTATAGGGTAATTTTCAGGATATTACTTACAATGTAACACCTTCACTAAAGGCACTTTCAAGTTCTGAACAAATGATCAGTAAAGTCAGTAGAATCACAGAAATGAGTTCAGCCATGCAGGAAACAGTCAAACATGAGGACAAGTCAGATAAGCAGTGTATCTCATCTCACCCATGTGAAACCAACATTCTTCACGTGCTTTCAGATATCCAGTTGAAAGCTGTCATTTTTCAGCTAACATCCGTACAACAGAGCTACTTGCACTAAAGGAAGTGATATTTGGATATAAAGCCTTTGAATCAGATCCTGACCTAGAGTAAACTGGCCTAGACCCACTGATTTCATTAAGGCTATTCCAATTTAAACATTTTGAGAGTTCAAAAACAGCGGCAAAACATTGCCATTGAAATCAGATTTCACATTCATTTGAACTCTATGCACCCATTCTTTTGTTGATGAAAGTACTGGTCTCGAGGGAAGTTTTAGAAGGGCAGTAATCCAGGCCCAGGCTATTGGTATCTGCATAGATCCTACAGACTCAATCATCCATGTGATTTCTCTGAATCTTCTTTTCTGACTCATCATAGCGAATACATGACACTTGAGAGATTTGCCTACCAAACAAAAAGGAGTCAGCTCCCTTATCCTTCCTGTGATTCACATATGTTACTTTTGCTTTTAAATTAAGGTCATGTTGGTTCTTGGCAATAAATCTCATGTTCTGCTTTATCCTCATATTTTGGCACATGATACTCATCAGGAGGCCCAGTTAAATATCCGGCTGTATTCTTTGCCATAGGTTGTCCTGGTTACATTTCAGTGGTATTACTCTTCAGCTGTAGAAGCTGTGTGTGTGCATGCATGTGTGTGTGCTGAAGGAGTAACTAGATTACTCTGTCTAACACTTAGTGACATGGGGAAAATGTATCACAGAAATACAGCCAATCTTCAAAAGGTAGGTACTACCACATCACACGGATGGAGAAATGGAGAGAGATCTTATGGCAACTCATCCTTGACAGATGAACGTCTGACAGAGAAAAAAAAATAAAATAAAATCTTTGCCAAAGAATCTGTTGATAAATACTTACAGCTGTCTTCTTCTTCTGTAAAAACACTAACAACGTAACAGGCGTAGACAAAACCCACCAGCTAGAAAATAGAGAGAACAAATCATTTCAGCATCAATCTTGCAAGGCTGGCCAGAACTTACTTGGCATGATTTTAGCAGCCAATATTTATTCTCCTCTTGGCAGCGCTACTGAAATTGTGTAGCCAAGTGATATTTATTGGTAAGGTATGGAGTACAGGCGTAGGCTTAGACGAAGACACTGCAGGGAGCATACTCAGAGTTCAAAACAAAATACTTGCAAGACCCATCCTCACCTTCAGAGTAGAGACCTGCTGTTGCCAGAATGATTGGGAAAAACATGGGCTGGCTTTTTTTTTTTATACTAGAACTACCATGTTAAGTTAACTCTTAGTAAGAAGCGATGGGGATGCCAGAGTGTGCCTGCTGTCTGCATATAGGACAGACACACAGATGTACAACATTAGATGTTATTAACAGGAACAAGAACTCATCAGCTTTGTATTTCTGTAATAAATGGAATGGAAGGGTAGGGAACCTGGGTGTAGGAGTTACTAGCAAGATGAGAGTAGTTTTTATGCAGATGAGATAGAAGCTTAGTTAACCAGAAAATCAGTGATGTACCAGCAGTAACATTCAGAACTACTGAGATCTTCTGTAAGTTAGGCTTGGAGATCAAAATTCATTGGAAGAAAATTTCAATCATCTCCACATTTTCTACGTATCTTTCTGTCTTTGGAGAATTAATGATTCTGCTTGAGGTAGTCAAGCTTTGGGCATGCAAAGTAAATGGGCTTGAGCACAGTAAAAAACAAACAAGGCAATAGCAAAGGTTTTAATTCACACATTGCATAGGCTATCAGGAAATTGCCACTTCCTAGGAACCAGATAGAAACAGGAACAGTAAAACAATAGGGTGCCTCTCAAGTAACACCTCTCCTGGCATGGTGTGACCATCACGGCAACTGATTGCTCAGAGCAGCACTTAGAGAAGAAAACATGAGTGAACATTAAAGAGCACTTTATGGTGGCCTGGTGAGTCTGTGCTTAGTTGATAGTCTGTAGAAGTTCTGACATACCAGAACCTCATTCCATTTCAGTATCAAGCTTTTACCCAGCCTGAACAGAGAAACAAGCTCTCGGTGCAATGGGAGTTAAACATTCTAGATCCAGCAAGGTTTTATTTTGCTCTGCCTTCTTTCTGTTAATCAAATATCCTTTCCATCCTTCATTTTACATCTTCACATAACACCCCACTTAGCAGTATCTTGGTTGACAGTAACTGTATTAGTAAAGTTATTGTGAGATATAATTGTTTTCCACTGTGAACTCAATTTTCTTGAACAAGAGTTAGAATGTAACATACAGTGACTCACTGTATGGGAAGACAGAATGATGCATGGTGAACCCAGAAAAGTAGAGTCCATTCATTTTTAATATGACAGAAACATACATCACACTAGAAAACAAAAGGCAAGTTAATGAGATTTCTACTGGGGAGTTATAAGGTATCCTTGATTTCCCATGCTCTCCCAGACAAAAAACACCTCATTGGAAGGAAATGTAATATTTTCATAGCATCACTAAGCCTTGTATCTCCTTTACAATCTCCTATAATCACATAAGAGACAAGCTAGCTCTCTCTTTTGTTTTGGGTGAAACTTATCAAAACATATCCCAGTACCTTGGTGGAGGAGAGGTGGCTCTATGCATTCCACATTTCCTCTGTTGTGCATTTTCAAAACTAGTGCTGCTTCACCCTAAGTTTCTGTAAACTACAGCAAACTTTGCTCAGAAAAAGGTCCTTTCAGGCATTCTGGAAACTGCAAGGCCACATGTATTGACCAGCTGATTTTACCTGCTGACTTCGACAATCGCTTCCAAATAGAGCCATTGCTTTTTAAAAGCAAACAAAAGAAACAAAGATCAGAATAGTCAGGTGTCTTCTGCTTCTCGTGCTTCTATTTATGCTACCAACAACGGCTTCGTTTTCCTTCTTCCGGCCGTGGGGAGAATGGTGGAGCTGGCCGTGGTGCTGAAGCTGCCAGCCCCAGCTGCCAGACCCGGACAAGCGACTGTAAGCCAGCAACGCAAACCCTTACAAATGCTCCTGGAAACATAAAATATTTCAGCTTAAAGCCGGCACAGCATTCAGTAGACGTCTAAGCACTTTTCTGCATGCTCTTGTCTTGTTTGCAGTCACCTCAGAATCAAATTAGGAGAGTGGTCACACACATTCTTTGCAATTGCTCTGCCGTGTATATTTAAACTTAAAGATCCAGCATTTTGTGTTTCACAAGGTATAAGGTCAAAGCATGTGGTTTACATGCGCACACATATCCAAGCAGGAAAGATGCATCTTGAATGTATGCTCTGATTAGAAGGAAATCCTAGGGAGGTCTTCTCTTTTCCCAGAATTTCCTGTCACGCCTCAGAGTAGGAGCTTTGGGTTAAACACCATGCAAAATGCGTCTCTGAATCCCTCCATTATTACTGTGTGCTATAACACACACACACCAACCTTATCTATGTTTGCAATTTCTGATATCCACTTCAGGAAACTCCTAATTCCAGCTCCATTTGAGTGAGGAGTTTTGTTTTTATTTAGCTCCCCGATTGTTACAAAATGACTTGATTGATGTTTAATATTTTCTTCCATTGACCTGATAACCCATTCCTTCTTGACAAGAGTTTCATCAATAATAAATTGCTTATTCAATGTAATATTTTCTTTTTATTAAAAAAAAAGAAATCTTGCAGCCTGTCCAGAATGGGATAGCTGCAGTGACAAATGAGAGAAGAAACAACAGAAACATGAATTGGATTTTCATTGGCTGATCTAAACTATAATTTAAAATTTCACCTCAGGGATGAAGAGAGGTCCTGGGACTCCCTGCATCTCGCCTCCTACATGAATTGTGAATGAAAGATAGTTAGAGAGGAGGAAGGCCATTCCTATTATCTGGTCCCTTTCACTGGAGGAGTCTACTAGAACATGGAGTGAACAGACTTCAGGAGATACCAGTGGTGCCCTTCTGATTTCATTCTTGAAGGAGGCACTTCAAGCCTCCAGACACCACTAAGGTTAATAGCAATTAACACAGAAGAAAGCTGCACAGAGGCCAAGAATTTGGAAGCAACTTCCCTCCTGCTCAAAACAGAATCTTCATTGCTGATTTCAGTAAGAAAGGGTTTGTTTTAAGCTCTACTATCCCAGGGAATAGCAGTAATTCTTAGATCTTTACAGATTATATAGGGGAGGTAGAAGAGGAGGAAATAAGCCAACTGAACTTGTGAAATGCTGAAAAGTCAGTGAGGTAAAATGACACTAAGCTATTGCTCTAATTCCCCAAAGAATGTTCTTGGGCTTCAGCCTCTGCTGCAGTTTCTCCACGTGCTCTGCATGTTCAGTACCAGCTTCCTCCAGGCTGCACAAGTATCCGATTAAGCTTTTTATTAGGAACACATGTTGCAGACAGGTGTGTTCAGTCAGTTTGTCAGACAGCCTGGGAATGCACACAGTGTTGAACAAGAGAGGATGAATATGGGATGTCCCAAGAAATCTTTGGGCAAACCAGCACAGCAAGAAAGGCAGAGATGACAAGTATACCCAAAATTACAAAGAAAAGAAACTCATTCCTCAGTCATCTCAAGTAACTTTTTAATAGCAAGTGGAATAATGCTCACAGAAAAGAAGCACTGAATTAAAGCACTGGAGCCACAAACACTGAGTTACGGGAAGAACTAAAGAAATAGACCATCTGGCTGCAAGTGTACAAAATACATGAAAAATGGGAAGACAAATTTTAGGAGGTGTTACCATTGCTTGTGTAAAATCTTAGCTTCAGACTTACATCTGTCCTAGTAAAAATTCTGGACTCTTCAACTCTTCTCTCCAGAGAAAAGAGAAGCCTGTGATTCCTTTTTCCCCCCCGCCCCCACCACAAAGAATATGTTCAGAGTCTTTTTCAGTGCAAATGAATTCCATGTTTCACTTCTAATCAAAGCTAAGGAAGCACGTCTGTTCTCAGTGCAAAAGGACATATAGATATGGATAAAGAGATCTCTGGCCAATTCGCAAGCTGTAAAAAGCAAAAACCAGCCAGTGAAAAAAAGCTACTATGACCAGATAGTCAAATGAAGCAAAATCCTTTGATTCTCTGACCTTCTTTACACAACCACTGAAAATCTAACTTCTGCCAACAGCAAAGCATCTCTTGCGCCTTGCTTCTCACATAACATCTGCTGTCAAAGCTTGCATTGCTGCCTTCCTGGGAACCTTCCAACCTGTCAGTTGGAGTGAAAACAGCAGACAGGCAGGCAGGGGGAAGAGATTTCCAACTTCCATCCCATTCAATGGAGCCTCAGGAAAAGCCTAACCCTCCCCACTCCCAGAACTACCATATGGATAGCCCAGAGCTACACCGCATATTTCAAAACCAGAAATCACTCCTCTTCCTGCTGGCTAGCAAGATGGGGAGATGCAAGATAAATCCTTGCTAAGAATACAAAACAGATTTTTTGACAAACTGGTTGCTGTTGCATTTCCTGATTGGGTTGGTAGGATTAGATTTATGGTGACATTTCTATGCCAGTACAGATTTGAAGAGGTTTTGTTCTAACAAGTTTTTGGTTTTTTGTTTTGTTTTTTTTTTCTTCCAATATCTTCTATGCTAAAGCACCAAGCAAGATTTTCGTACTAGGCCATACAGCTATTCATATCATGTGTTGACTGATATGCCCAAGTTTGATCCCACTCCAGACTAAAGCAGTTGCTTTTGCCTCCAAGGAATACAGACAAGCTCTAAACAAAAGTAGGCTGAGACCTTATGCATGCTCTTCAAATGTATGCACAGGAGTGGGATAATACAGCCACAGCAGGAGTCAAGATGACAGCCATCACTGTGGTTACCATATGGTCTAGGGTTTGCTTTCTCTTTCCTTTGGCATGTAAGATCAGATTCAGCAAGATTAACTCAGCCTTTCCCCAGGTACACAACACAGTGCACTGTAGTCCTTCAAAACTCCCAAGGAATTGGGATCTCCAGAAAACAAAGAAGTCCTCAGCTAGATACTGCATAATTAAAGAACACTGATATTGCACTGCTGTATCAGGAATACAAAAAATAAAAATTAAAAAAAAATAGTCAAATTCTAAAAACCCTTAAACAAAGCAAAACCAACAGAAGAACACAACAATTTCGCCTGTCTCTCCCCCTTCTTAACCGGGTGCTGACTATTCAGATCTCAAATGTGCAGGAGGCAAGGAGGGAACCAGGTCACATTCATCATGGCATCCCCTGTGCCTTCAATTCCTAGTAATGTTTTTGTAGTATTGAGCCAGCCTCTCTGCCCAGCTGCTGCACAGTACCTGCCAGGCACTCTCTGGGAAAAACAGCAGCCTGTAATAAAATCTGCCTTAAAATGAGATAAAGGGAACAGAAAAAATACTGGCAGGGATCAAAGAGTTTGACCCTAAGAGACTAAAAAGGGAGAGAACTGGCTGTTTTCAGGCAAGGTCTGAGTGAGAATATGAGAAAGTATTTTCTGTCTTACCTCAGCAAAGCAGGGAGAAGTAGTTCTATTTTCCCCACTACAAGACAAAACTAAATGAGCATTTCAGAGCTGGCAGGAGCTACAGGCCTGAGGCTTCAATATTCTACTTTTGTTACAGGACAAGCAGAAATTTACCCCACTCTGCACAGCTCAGCCCACATTGCTGGGATAAAACTCTCCCAGAGACACAAACTCATACATATCTGTGTGACCACCTAGATTAGAGCCATCTGCTCAAGTTAGTTAGATGACATAAAGCAAAGGTCTTTCTCATCCAACTTGGGACTGTTTGCTGGCCAGGCTTCTACCTGGGGCATAGGTGCTTGTATCAGTTAGATGTGTAGGAAGAATGCTAACAGTGACACACTTCTGCACTTTGAGTCCACTACTGGGAAGTTCTGATTTCAAAGTCTGTCACTTGCTTCACCAAACTCAGGAACAGCACCAGATCATCAGCATCAATCCTGTTCCAGCTAATGGCTCTTAAGGAAAACGGCTTCTAATCTTTTGGATACCTAGGTTTTCTCATACAAATGCATTGGAACAACTCACACGTCCTTTGATTTGGATCATCTTCCCTGAAGGAAAACCCACAGAATATTAACAGCCTGCATAGAAGCCAGGGAGCCCATCCAACTCAGGAAACAGGAACTTCTCCCTCTGCCTGGTTTGTGTGACATAGCCAGATTGGAGTCCGAGTCTCGCCTGCTCCCTGCAGTTCACTGGGTCACATGGATTATCCCAGCTAATAGGAAATACAGGACGAAGGCAGTAGAAATTTGTACCAAAAAATGTGCAGAGAAGTACTTGGAACTCCAGAAGCTTGGAGTTTCTCTGCATTTGTAACCCTTTACCATGTCATCGAGGCAAGTTACTCCTTTTTAAGCCAAAACTGAAAGCTGAAGCGTACATATTTCATCTGTCAGTTTGTACTTAAAGCCGCCAACCACAAAGTAACAAATCAAAGCAGATTGGAAAGATGTGGGTTGCTAACATCACTACAGCTACAAAAGGTGAGAGCACCCATGAAATAAAGCAGACAGTGGACCTTTTCCTTTGGTTAATTTTACAGACAAATGAGAAGCGATTAATTAACAGTGAAGATTAAGGACGCTGAACTACTGCAGAGTTTTTAAAGAGTATGGAAAACACAGATGAGGAAAGAGTCAATAGAAATATTTAATGCACATCTAAAGTGTCAGCAGAAATAAAACATGCTGCTTTCTGTGCTTCCTTAAAGCCTGTTTTAATCTGGCAGTGAGGATTCTCTCCCTTTTATTTCTTCACAATAAATACACACATTTTCTTCTCCCTCACCCATCTATGTGACATAATAAGTCACATAGAACAGAAGAAATCCTTCTTCTGAAGAGTCTCTGTCCATATTAAAACACAAATTTCCTCCCTCCAACAGGGATACAGAATGATTTGTTATTGGATGGTTGTGTGCGATGCATAACTTTGTTAGATTTCTGCTATTCGTTTCCAAATCTTCATAGCAATGTTATTCACAAGAGAGAAGAATATTTACAGAGGCTTTTGCGATCAGATGATGTAAAATCAGTGGAAAGTGTAGGCCGTTCATGCACCTGGAAACAAAACAGTATCTCCTCAATAACCACTGCCCTGTGACACTCTCAGCACTGTACTCACCGCAATCAGGATCTGGAAGGAACTGTGCATGACCTCAATGTACCGATACTCCAGGGCACAGCCTATCACAGAGATATAGGAATGGCTATCCAGTCCTGCGATGCCAGACATTGAAGCCTCCTTCCTTACACAGCCAGGACCGTTTTCACTCCACCACGACTGGTGCCGGGAGATGTTAAACGTCAAGAGCTCACTGTCCTGAAAAATTGCAAAGATATCTCCATTTACTCTGAGAGTGTCTGACATGCTGTATTAAAATCAATGGAAACAAAGTTTTTGACATCCCCACTCTCAAGAAATGCTATCACGGATCAAAATACGTTGGCCTTATATGCATTATTAAAAAGCATCCTGTAAAGAAAAAAACCAAACCATGTGCTATGGGTATGCTCTTCTGAGCACTGGAAGCAACTCAGAGAAGGAAATGCACCTCATACCCTCCCAGAGTGAATTTCAAAACCCAACAGATCTTTCTGTGGTCCTAGCTTTTAATCCATTCAACAAGTTCCCCTACCATTTCCAACCGTCCAATTTCCTTCCACGCTGTTAACATATGGTGCTTCTGCCTCTCCTGTTGACCTTATGCACTGCCAGCCTCAGGTCAGATTACCCAGCTGAGCTGGCCTCACAGTGATGATTGCAGCTTCTTACAAACACTTTCCCAGGAATTCCTTATCAACTCCAACAGGCCTTACTTTGCACTTATCTTTGCTAATTTGATAACCAGTGCCATTGTGAGTAATGGAGGAGTTGTGTGTGCAAGCAGCTGCTCATTTAAAAGTGACAACACACTTGAGCAAAGAGTGATACCTGTTGTTATGCCCAAGAGCGTTCGGGGATTTTGAGCTTATAGAACACAGCAAAGCCCTCCTCCAGATGGAAAAACACAAATTGAGAACTAACAGGGAGGCACAGGAAAGATCAGCCACATCACTGCAGAGATGAGCAAGCAGTGCTGGGTGCCCAACATCACTCCAATGCAGAATCAACACTGCCAATCAACAGTGACCACAGGACAGCATAAGGGACTGAAAGTTTTATTCTGAAGGATAGATTGCAGCACAGGTCAGGCAGAGAATCTATGCATCTCTACTGGGTAGAAATTAATACTGGATATATACCCAAGGTAAAATGTTTAGCGCCTGTCTGTATACTACCTAGCACCCTCTTATTAGGGTCCTACATGCTGCCTGAAGAAAAGAGGCAGCTCCCAAAAATGCAGCAGACCAAGCCTGGGGTATTCACACTTCCTAACAGGAAAAACCTAATGGGGCAGCTCCACAGCCTTGGTTCCCCATAGAGTTCAGAGGGAACAACAGACAGAGCAGCTAATCCATGCCCCTGTCTGAATCACCCTCAGGAGAGAGGGCTCATCTCCGCTGCCAGTAGAGGGAGCTCAGCCAGGAAGGCCTGCAGATACATTTTCGTGCGTCTGCATTCGTAGCCAGGGGCAAACCTGAGTTACAAGAGCAGAAAATGAGAGTGGCAGCCAGATGACTTGTGAATAGAAGCCAACCGCCCCAGCACACACATCATGTAGGAACCCTCCACTGCAACACAGATACTCAAAAACGGTTTGCAGAGCTGTTATTAAAATATGCTGCAGGAAGCACATGTTAAGAAATGTGGACAATTAAGTGAGAAGACAGCTGCCAAGTTCCCGACATAATCACTACAACAGATGGGATGTGTTTTACAGTAGATGGAGGAGGGCACGGGAGATGAAGTATGGCACCAGTGCAAAAGCAGTCTGAATAGCAAATGAAAGACAATAGAGAAGACTTAACTGTTGAGAATGTAAAGAGAGCTGTCTGCATTTTAAAGGCTGAGAGGAATAATGAGATTGGCAGATTCAGGATAACACACAGTGCAAGGTGCTGTGCTATCTACATTTCAAGAGACAGTTTCCTCTTCTGTCTTCTCACAGTTTTGGCAGACTTCAGCCTTCTCCCTCAGCTGGGCATTGCTCTTCAGTGGTCCACAGAGATCCCATCAATAGACCAAATCACAGCTTTGCTGCAAAGCTTGCTCTTTCTCTCCCAACTTTACACGTTCTGAGATGCATGGATTTTCCCACCTATCAGCCCATCCCACGGTATTCTCAACTCCTTTCAGAAGAATTCTTGCATGTTTGGAAAAATAAGGAACATGCTTTTCTTCTTGATTCTCCATATCATCAGTGCTTATAGGATGCATCATCAGCTATAGGATTATCATCAGTGCTTTAAGGATGAGCCATCCTTCTCACAAATATAACACAAACACTGATTGCACACCGGAGTGGTGCATGGCCTCAGGCTCGCAGTGCAGACACCTTTCTGAACATGTGTCTGTCTGCAGCACTGCAGGGCACAAGGGCAGCGCAAATGAAAGGAGCTCAACAAGCAAAGCAGTGCTGTTCCTTTGCTCGTGTCTCTGGATGGATCTCCTTGGAGGATACCTGCATGAATGAGGCATAATAAAAGAGCATTCAAGGAAATCAGTTAATTGACCTTCTGTTGTTCAGTGCTTGCTAGGAGATGAGGAAAACAACCCTAGGATGTCTCCTGTGGTTTGCCAGCTTCATTTGTGAGGAGATGGTTGAAGAGAAATGAAACTATAAAATCAAGTATGCTAAAACCATGAGAAAAGGACCAATCACAAGAAAATTTAGGAAACAGCTGTTTCCTCAAACCTGTCTGTAAAGCATTTGAAGTCTAAACATACTGAAATACTCTTAAAAACGGCATGCAACTTGAAAGATACTAATGAGTCCCAGAAGGGAGCAAGCCCTGCTGTAGGAGGAGAATGAGCTGTGTAACCACACTCCCCCTCATTTCTTGACAGGATGCTATTTGAAGGGCTATCGCTTCCTCTTTAACCTTCAGCCTCCAGAGAAATATGAGCAAAGAGCGATATGAGCTCCTTCCCAGGAACGTGTTGAAGGCCAGCCAAAAATCACATTTCTCTCTAAACTGCTGTAGCACCTGGTTGCTATCCATTTGCCATCAGTGTGAGAAGGAAGATGACAGCACTAAAACTGTAGTGCCTACCTTTTACCGAGCCTGTTATCTGCTCCCAGCTTCACCCACTGTTTCCCATGGGGAAACTCACACCTAGCTCTGACACTCAGGGAAGACAGCTGTGTTTTGTAAGCTTGCTTCTAAAGTATTCTTTTTCTGAAAGCTTTTTTTAAAAAGAATTTTTTAAGGGACTAATCAGAGATGGTTTCACACCCAGTTAACAGCCTCCTGAATTCCCTCCCCAGTATTTCCTTAGTTACCAGACAAGGCAGCATTAGAATGGCTCAGGAAACAAGGTGAACCCTGTATGAGAGCTCCCAGAATTTGACAGCAGAATCGTTTTACATCTTTTAAGTTGGAAATATTTTTATCAGATGGGGAAAAGTAATGGTTATCTACAGAACATCACGTGTGCTGAATAGCCTCATCACCCCGAGACAATGGAGAAGCACTTCCATGGGTTCTCAGCAGGCTTGCTGACAGTGCCACAGCACCTGGAAGGCAAAGCTCAGGCTTCCAGTTTCTAAATTGAGATGGAGTTGAGGGGCAATTGTAGCTATGCACACATTTATCCATCTTGCTCTGAGGATTTATTCGGGTACTAAGTCATCCCAGAGATGCCATCCAGATTCTCTGGAATAAAAATAACTTCCCCCTGCACCCCTCATCATCTGGCTCATAAGGGTTTCCTTTTTCCTCTTGTTTCAAGAGGAGATTTAGACCACCATGGCTCTGAATTCAGATCAAAACGTTATGTAGACTGGAGAGAATATAAAGGAGGGAAGGGGAAAAAAAAAAAAAAAGAAGAGAAAAAAAAAAAAACTGTCTTTACAAGATGAACAATTCCAGGGGGAAGAGACAAAGGAATCAGTTGAAGCACACAATAGCAATTCCTCAAGCCTCTCTGAGCACTTCTCAAGTTCATGATGAAGAGTCAATCAGCGCTGCAGCTGGACAGACCAATGCTCATATGTCTTACCAGCATGATTTTAATTATTAACTTGAAGAGACAACTCATACCAGGGTGTTGCAGCAGAGTGTGCTTTGCACTGAGTAGGCAGTGTAGCATGTTATTTAAGACGCAGCCTACGTATTCAGAAGGTAGCTTCCAATGTCTAGGTTGACCAAAAAAAATGGAGATAAAAAGGAACGAACAGCAGTCTGGAGAGCAGGCTATCCGGGAGTCCCACCAAGCACAGTGATACGAAGCAGCAGTACTGAACTTCCAGAGGCAAAATTTCCCCCACGTGCTACAAGTGTGCTCAGAACTCTGAGCAGAGGCAGAGCTGCCAAGAGCCTCTCAGAGGTATATCACCATCTCACTGCTGGTGCTGAGAAGCAGCTTTTCAAATCCAGATTGCTGCATCTCCTGCCTGCTCGCTGGCAAGGCACTTCCAGTAAAGCTGACATACGCTGACACACTTAGAGGCCTTCCCAGCAACAAAGGAAGTGTTTTCTTAGAGACCCACACAGACCTATTTGTGTCTGTCCACCTAATGAAGTTTTCCTGTGCCATACTCTGCACTCCTTTATTGCTGCTATGAAAAGATGGCAAGATTAAAAATAACGGGGTAGAAAAAAATAGAAGTCAGGCCAGTTGAACTCTTCCAGGAAATAGAAAATAGATTCATGTAGTAGGAAAGAACATTTTCCCTTTGAATTTAAAAAAAACCCCGAACCTTAAAGGTAGTTATAACTAATGGTTAGGGGGTAGCAACAGATAGCAGGTCACTATAACTGAGCAGAGGCAGCTGGAACAGCCATCCTCAGGGCCTTTTAAAATGAAACAACTCAGGAGGAATAGAGAGAAGGCTGCCAAGCATTTTACCACAAACCAGCTTTTGGTTTTGTTTTTATTTTTCCCCAGTGTTGCCACTAAATCAGCAGCATGAAGCTTTCATTGCAATCATACAGAGAAGCCCACCACATCAGTAACAACACATACTGCAACCCAGATCTGTCAGAAGTTCCCAGTCGTGGTGATCATCCCACAAGCCAAATAAAGGTTCATTATGCGCTGGCTTTGCTGAAACCAGCCACAGTGCAGAGCAAGGTTATGAGGTGAAGCCACTCTGCAGTGGACAAAGCAGAGTTTTTCACACTGTCTGAATTGCAGAACAGCAGCCTCACCTCACCTGATGTAGGGCAGGTTGGGATTAGTAAATACAAACAATCAGCTGGCTGGAAGCAAACACTGCTGTCAGAAAAGCTCTCAGAGCACTTTTTCAAGCCAATATTTCCTCTCTTAAGGGAGCGTTAAAAGAGTTAGATAAGATTTGTTTTTTTTAATTGGCCACAGCCAAGATGAAGATCATCTCAGGCTGAGCTTCCAGTTCATGAGTAATCGCTGTTTTGGGCAAGAAATCTCTCAAAGTTTCTATGGATAATTGTGAGGGGAAATGGAGATTAACTGAGGAATTAAGAAGTTACATGTTCTTATCTGCAAAGGATTTATGCTGTCACTCACAACTTGCTGTAGGCCTGTTAAAAAAAAATAGAAATGAAATGCTGTTCCAATTATGACTGCACCTTAGATGCATGACCTGGGAATTCAGGCCAGATGTAGAGTGCTCTGAAGTGAACCCATAGCCCATAATCACCCTTAGTCCTCTAAGCTGCAGCAACACTTTGCATTCATTGCTCACAGCCCAGGCTTAGCTTAGGGCTCACCTCCCATTTTTATTATTTCTGACTCACCCCTCGTTAAGCAGGCAGCAACACTGAGCTCATTTCATCTTTAAAGAGCTATCTTTGAAGAGACAATAACTCACAACTCCCCTGGACAGAGGCCACTGTAACTAAAAAGGAAGAATTAAGACAGGGAAGCCACACCACCAAGGCAGTGTTTGGAGATGCACCATCCTTCCCTATGTGCCTTTATTTGTTCCCAGAAGGTGCAACACCAGACCCCTTGTCCAGTACATCCACCACAGCTACCCATCCCTGCTGTTCAGGAAGAAGTAGAAGATATCAAGAGATACCAGAAAAGGAGTTCTAGCAAAGTTCTTAGCCCAAGTGAGCCCAGACTGAGCCCCCCAGACCTCTCCTCAAGAAAGTGAGCACACTCACTGCTCCCCAGTGCCATCCCCTCCCCCTCGCACACCTTCCTTCCCAGGTGCTATCAGATCACAGGGGGATCAGCTATAATCCAGTTAGCTCACAGCCTTCCTCAGCCACCTCTCCATCATAGCTGGGAATTAGCCCTCAAATGCCACCTCCTCTCAGGATAACTTTGCTGGCAGGTTTGCCTTTGCCTTTAAAAAGCAAAGACACTTTTATCCCATATGCCAACAGGGCTTATTCCAGCTACCACTTGCACTGACCAGCAAGGGGCACCTGATGAACTTTTAACCCCCCATTTTTACTATACAATAAGCATTAATCCTCCACCACAAGTAAAGCAACCCTCTCAGTAATAGAGAAAGCAAGGTTAGTTCCCAGGTAGTGCCCTCTCCCTTATCTCACTACTAAGCTCTGTTCTCTTTGCAGCAAAGCCTGGACATGCACTCACACAGCTCACACTCACCTTTGAGAGCCCTCCCACTTCTAAGTAAAAACAGATGATGAAAATGTTCCAGGTGACCCACACTGCAGTCCAGATGGCATACTAAAAGAGAACAGGAGGGGGAAAGAGGAGCAATAAACATGAGGAAGTCACCGGAATCAGCTTATGTGTATATACATATATATATTCCATCTGGGGGCAGTTAAATGCACTGAGTCAGCCCCATCATCTTTTTCTCTATTTCTCATATGCAGAAGGTCCTCTACCTAATTAGAGGCACAGAGGCAGAGCATTGGAGGGAGTGGAAGAGCTCCTGCCATGTGTTTGTCCAACATCTATTTCTCCCTTTGTTGCATAGCGTCTTTGTTTCATGCGTACAAGTAATAAACATCTGAAATCTTCCAAGTTTGGAGCAAGTACAGCAGAAATGCAGAACACCGAACAATGTGTTCTTTAGCACAGCCAGGCACCTCCTGCTAAAACTGTTTGCAGTGCTCATGCCTCATTTCCCAAGGGCTTTATACGGTTCCTCATCACTTGCTGTGTCCCACCAGAGGAAAGGCTCAGAACAAAGCGGATATTACTTACCACCACTATGTAGCGAGGTCTGTACTGAATGGTGCCAAACAGGCCAAGGATAACAATGATGATGTGGAGGAAGTTGGCTAGGATAGGGGCCCACTGGTATCCCAGGAAATCGAACACTTGCCTCTCTAATGCAGCAAGCTGGAAGGGAGAAGAAAAAGAAGAGTTACAGTTTCAGGACTCACAACGTTCATTCTCAAGGTTTTGACTCGCTCCCTGAGCAAATCACCGCAGCAGCTGAAGTCGTTACTCCCATCCCAAAGCAATTTACTGCCTATGAACCAATTCAGTAGCACAGGACGTGTGTCTACATCCCCCTTCTTCTTCACACCCCTCCCTTTCCCTCTCGTGGCTGAGCTAATGCAGACCATGAGCTGCAGTGCCTAAGTGGGGGCATGTCCTCTATTCCGTGCACTTTACAATGGGGAGGCAGCCCTGGCAGTGAGACGGTAACACCTTAAACGGCTGCAACAGGACTTTCAAGAACTCATTTATCAGAGCTTTCAGCATTACTCCATCATTCCTGACACCTCTCAGATTTCTGCTCTGCAGCACACATCCATCAAGGTGAGAGGGAGGAGAAAACTCTCCCCCCTGCCTTCCCCCAGCAGAAAATCCTGCCATCCAGCAAAGAAATTCTGCAAACGCATTGGCTTTCCAGGAGGACACACTGTGTTTCTTTCCAGCCCCAGTAACCTGGTTCAAGGCTAGTACTGTGTTCTAGAAACAAAACTCCGTTAGCATTGAGGTGCTGGGGCTGATTTTCAAGCTTATTTGCATTAAGATGTGCTTTTCATCTGTAACATATTGTTTGCGTGTCAGGCAAGCAACTGCTTATCTGGTTCTGAACCACTATGCATGCAGTTGTAAAAGCAAAACCAGCATCCAGTTGCATGCTAGACTTAATATCCCCATAACCTTTAAATGTTCTGTCTACAGGTGAAACAGTGAGTGGAGGGGGTAAAAGGGCTCCTGAGGCTTTGTCCAGCAGGTTTCAAAGAGCACCTTTTCTTGTGAGAGTTCGAAGTGTTTAATTATCAGAGTAGCACGTCACAATTACATTATGACTTTTCGTATTCATTTTCGCCTAAATAAATCATTACATTTTACCACTGATAGTCAATTTAACTACTAATTAGGCACTAAGAGTTGGGTGATCCTTGTCCTCTATGTGCAATCAGCTACAAAATGTGATACCTTTTCCTGGTTTGACTTTAAAATGGCAGCCAGGGGCCAAGCACTGGGACTTCTGTAATGACTTCTGGACACAAGTGGTTGCAGGTCCCCATCCCACTGCATGATGAAGGAAACCACATCTATCAGATGGGCATCTCCTTCTCAAATCAGCAGGGAAATCACCGTCACCGTCACATCCCTTTTGGGCTAGAAAGATATCGCAATTCTCAACATTATCTTGGAAGTTCAACAAAAATCTCTCTTTCAAAGAAATCCATATTGGCCCTGGGTAAGGGAGATCAATCAGTAAGCAGCTTTCCTCATTGGCATCTCTTCACCAGCAAAGGGGTATGGAGAAACCAGGAGGTAACAGTGCCAGTCTCAAAATCTGTCTCATCTGCAAATGAGTTACTCTTCCCTTTGAAGCAGTTCCGATCAATTCAAAGCAGCAGGAAGATGCCAGGAGATGTGCATTGTGGCCGCGTGCCACCTCCGGGCCAGCAAAGGGCAAGGACAGCTCATGTCACTGCTGTGCCTGGTCCCCCCAGCAGGGAGATTTTCTGTATCTCATCAGAAACAGCAGTAAGAGGTTAAACACTTAATCTTTTAGGAGGGGATTAACGCACATACCTTAACGATATTTGGAAATGTTGAATCCTGACTGGCTGGCAGTGGGCCACGTGACTGTGACCGCTTCATCCAATCAGGTATTTAATTGGCTTTGTGTGTCCCATTAGCATGACAGCATGTGTTGCACAGAGATGGCATGGCTACGTGTCACTGAGCCGAAGGGACCAGCGGGTGTGTGTTCTGCACAGATAATGCCCTGCGCTGCTCAGCTTCGCCTCCTGCCTTCAGGCCCGCAAAGGGGATAAAGATAGATGCTGTCTACATTAGCACTAAAAAATCAGGGCATCCATGTCGAGAAATGTGTTTTCTTCTCACAAATGAACATTTCCCATCAGGCTGTGTAAAAGGGGAAAGCTTGCCCTTTGGCATCTTGATGTTTCCTGGCTTGTTTTGACCTGGGAGACCATTGGGTTTTGAACTGAACAGTACCCAGCCATCCTGAAGATGATGATTCCCATGACCACAGGTAGAGAAGAGTTGTTGCAGGAACTACAATCTAAACCACCTTTGCACAACTCATGGAGAGACCACTCGCCCTTGGCCATTCTACATTTTTCCCAATGATCTTGGACATTAGCTTCACATCATATTCTCTTCCTACAATTGCCCTGATCTCCAAGTTGTTTCTGTCCTGATTTTTTTTTATTCTGTCCTTTGCTCCTTTTCCTGCATTTTTAAATGTTTTTGTGTCCCTGAGAGCTGCAGACGTGGTTCAGCTGTGCCTGCCTGCAGTTCAGCTAAGGGGAGCAGGAGCAGTCAGTATGATTCTAAATGATGTGAGCACTCAGACAAGGTATTTCCTCATTTATATGAACAGAAGCAATGTTATGTAGGACGGGCATTGATGGCAAACTCAAATGCTGCTGATGAAACTCTAGCACTGTATTGTGGACATGCAGGTGGCTAGGCTGTGCTGCAATCCAGCTGCTAGAAATGCAGTCTGAAGTTACACTGAGCTGGTCCCTGTCCCCTAGGAATCCAGGCTAATTGAGAAAACATTTGCTATAGACGAATAGATAAACAACCGTTTCACTCATTACACTCCAGTTCTGTGTGCAGAGCATAGCCGTTAAATGCCGCTGCGATTTGCAGCTACACAGGGCTGATGTTTCACTAAGCTGGCCTGGATCTGGGCTTGGTAACAGTGCAGCAGAGGTAAGGAATGCAGTCGTACCCTTCCTGCCTGGTGCCTGATGTTTGGCAGCAATGGCAGGGCCAGCTCTGCCCCTGCCCATGTGTGCCAACAGACCTGCACTCTCACACTGTGCTTCTCTGCAGTCCTTCTTGTTGAGAGGAAGTAAATGTCGTATCTTTGCTGTAGCATTCTTTACAATGGATGATTCACGTTATTCTATTGAGAAACCCTATTATAGTCTAGAGGAATTGGTTGTAAAGAGAAGTTTCACAGATTGTGGCACAGGTTTCCACCCATTCAAAAATGACAGGACCTTTCCATCAGGGAGAACAATTTTTTCTTCTTTATGACTATTCTTATTAAAAATAGCATTTCTTCTGCTCTTTTTGCTTCTCTAGACCATAGGACACTTTTACCTTTCACTCCTTAAGTTAAATGATTTGTTGCTGTACTAAAATCTGAATGGTTGTGGCAGGTTTCCTTCTCCTGAAATAAACCCCATTTCTGCTGATCCTAGTGAAACTGGAACAGCAAATGAGCATGAGAAGCGCTCGTTAGCCGGGCAAACAAAATGAACTGAAGCTCTCTGCTGGGCTGCCCTTCACTGATACAGCTGGTAAAGATAAGAATGGAGAGAAGGCAGAGTTTATAGCTTACACACTGATAAAGGCCCTGTGAACCACCTAGCAGGGACGTGTTCACAGTCTTCTCAAAACGTGGCACAGCTTCTCATTGGAGGCCTGAACCCCCCCCTGGTTTGGGATGGGTTTGGCAGGGCAGTGTCACCAGCAGATGCTGATGCCAGCAGGACACTCCGAGCTATTCAGCATGGGCTGGGGGTGGCTTGTTTAAATTCTCCTGATCTTTTGGATCCCAATTGTCGCATCTTCATCTTCTGTTACTCCCGTCACATTAGCTAGCTGGGGAGCCCAGCCTGATCCCCCTATGCCTGCACACTGTTGAGGGGGAAGGGATGCAGACAAACAACTCACAGCTACCTGTACCCAGCCGATCTCCATGTGTGCACCTACAGCTTGGACATGGGCAAAATGTGTGACATAAACCCTGTATTTACTTTCCCACCTGCCTGAACTGCAAGAGCCCCCAAGCTGCTCCCGCGGGTCCCACCATACCCTGCCATATTCGGGCTGCCTGGCTCAGTCCTCATCCATTGATTCAGCTTTTGACTTCCTGCCAACTGGCTTTGCTTTTTCAGGAGATGCTCGTTGTTTGTCTGCTGTGCAAACACCATCAGGGCGGCCAAGAGTTTCACTGAAAAAGGTCACGGGCCTTTTCTTGAGGAAAAAACGGCATTGATTTCCTGTGGTATTTTGGTTGATGGCTTGAGTTCAGGGCAAAGTCACAGCACCACTATCCCTGTGAGACATCATATACAGATGAATGTTTGAGTGCAGCTAGCTGAAACAGCAGGAAGAAATTAAGAAAGCCTCAGATGTCTCATTTTAAAATCTATCTATTTAGGTTTTGAAGAAAAGTATCTTTTTTTTTTTGCTCTCCCAGAACAGCTTAAGTTTGGCAACGCTACATACTTGTCTGCTTTCATGGGTAGAAAAATTATTGAGTTAAATGGTAAGCTTCCTTTTACCACAGTGACTGCATTTCTAAATAAATATTAATGGTCTTAATAGCTGTTTAATTGAGTTTGTCTGAAAAAGAGCAATTCACTGAACTGCTGCTTCACATCCCCCCAACCAATGGGTTTGTTTGCTGGGTGCCGCGTCCTTGCCTCTGCTAAAGTCAGCATCTCACGTGCTAATGCACACCGCATTCATGAAACCTCATTTTTCTTCAGTAAGTGTTGTCAAGGAAACCTTCCTTGGGGCCTTGTGATCCACAGCTCCCTTCCCAGCATCCCCTTCCTGAATCACAGAGGTCAAGAGACTAATTGCACAGGAGGTCTCTGGTTGTCACTTTGTCTCTCAGACGCGTTTGGTCCTTCTGGTCACTGGATACAATACACCCTATTCTCTGCTCGGCTTGGTGTGCTCCTTCCCCAGGAGCTGTTTAAAACCCTTCTATTCACGCAGACCTCAGAGAGGCCTCCAGTAGCAGACCTTCTACCCTTAAATCATTTGTTTTCCAGAAACAAACTGGTCACTCCTAGGGCTGAGGACACAAACGCTTCCAAAGACAAGGCTGGTAGAGGAGTTCCCATCGCAGGTCGGTGCTCAAGCAGCTCTCAGACTGCTCCATGCCATAGCTGAAGATCAGGTCCTGCACAGAGCCTGGGCAGGCTTAGCCCCACAGCGTGATCAGTACAACCTCCTGTCAGCATCCTGCTGCTGCGCAGTGCAGATCTGCATCCTCACCTCCCGTGCCCCGGCACATTTCTGCTCTGGATTCTCCCATTCTGAGAGCTGGCACCAATGCTCTCAGGAATGTCACTGTTCTGACCTTGATTGCTGTGCTTTCTGTCACTGATGCCTTTCACAAACATCCTGGCTGCAAAGATATGTAATTATTCAGTCCCACATGCCTGAATGCTGCTTAGCATTCCAGGAAAGGCACGATCCTCAATAAACACAAGGGATGAGACTGGCACTGAGGTATTCTTGGCTTGTGCTTAGAATCCAGCTTTGGAATGACTGGGGCTTCCCTTCCCATTACCCCACAGTTCATGTTGCCCTACCAAAGGGCAGATCCCCAGGTGCAGCACAGCACAGGGTTGTGAATAGGGCAGCTGGGAGTACAGGTGAATGGCTCTTGCACTTAACATTCAGAGGAGAAAAGAGGATGTCCAGCACTGACTTTCTGAATGGTGTTCAGAATACAGCTCCCAGGAAGAAGACCGCTTCCTAGAAAGAATTTTTTTCAGTGAAATTATTGCCCTGTATTACCCAAATGCTCCTAAATTGGTGTTCTGCTTCAGGCCCGTTCTGTTTTGCAGGACCACATCTCGCTGCAGAGCTCAGCCTGACCACAGCAGCATCAGAAACTTGAGCTGCTCTGCTCCCTTCTCTCCTGCTTGTGCCTCCTGATAGCATCTGAGTCCTGCACACTGCTGTGATTGCTGATTGTCGAGATCAGCAGCCAGGCGAAATTAATAAGCAGGTACCCTTGTGATCCAGGCAAAAAGAGCACTCTGACAAGAAGGAGGAACTTGTTCTACTCGTAACCTACATCAACATTCAAACCTAAGATTCCTAAACATAATTAAATTAATCAGTTGTGCCCACAATGGCCCTGCCCCCAAGTTTTCTCCTCCCTCAGTGTCACATCTCTGCACTGGCTCTGCAGCCTTGCAATAGAAAGAAGGGACACAGGAACAATGGGGAGATGACTGTTAGCAACAGACACAAAGATAATGAGTTTCTTCAACAAGTGCCTGATATTTTCCTCAGTGAGACGCCATGTATGGCACAGCCTCAGCCCAGGCTCTGGCCTTCCCTTCCTGCTGGAGGACTCACAGCCCTGTCCCAGCCACCTCCTACCACCAGCACTGGGCTTGCAGAGAGCCTCAATGGGGGGGGAACCTTCTCCCACCAGTAGCACAAATTTCACTGTTAAGCAAAGTATGTGCCATTAACTCACCAGCCATCTCCCTCGGGAGATCCACTACCATTTATGAAGCCCTCTAAACACTCGAAAGGCTGTGAGGCAGAGCAGTGCAGGAGATCAGCAGGAATTTAATTTTGTAATAGATTTATTTCCTACCAATGAGGCATTATATCACGTGATCTCTGCCTCTGCTCCGCCAGGGAGGCTGCAGTAAGTTTGGGTTTGTTCTCATGGCAGGGAAGCAGGGGGAAAGTGAAAATTCTTGGAGTTGTTGACTATAGGGACTGACCCTTTAACTCCTATCTTAAGCATGGTCTGCTCAGCTAACATAGCTAGGTAGCACCTTGTTCTTGCATCTTGCTGCTAGAAGAAAAGAGCATCAGGGGTTGGATCAGGATTCACAGTGTGTATAGCTCACGAGATAGCAGCTGGACAGTTTACACAGAATCATTGCTATCCTTGTTACCTTTTACACATTTATTGGAAACTGCAATTTTATTTTCCATCTGGTTATCCCGCAGTTGAATTGTCAAATGTTCTACTGACAGTTTCCCAAAGGAGGAAGAAACTCTTGCTTCGGGCTCAAAATATCCAAGCTCACTTCTTCTGTCATGCACACACAAGAGGGAGGCTGACTGTGGCACAGAGAGCATCTCCCACCTTCAGCTCCATGGAACAAAAAGTTCATGTCCTGTGCACCCTGAATGTCTCATTCCCAGCTGGCACCTGCAGCACCTGCTCCTCACAGAGGCCTAACAGTGGCATAGGAGTAAGAAAAGGGCCTCTCTGGGACATCCTGGAGCTGTTTTTCTCACCCAGGGAGCTGCTTTCCACGGTTCCTCACTGCACACGGCAGTGGGAGCTGGAGCAGCTGAGCCCCTTAATTAGGTCATGGTTGGATCACGTGTACGGCACTTGCACTGCCCAGAGCTTCTATAGGAAAATCACATCCTAGCTCTGCAGCTGTGGCAAAGCTCGGGAGGGGAAGGATGTCAGAGCAGGAATAATTCTTCAGAACTTTGTCCGCAGGAAAGTGCAGGGCCCTGTTTCAGTCTGTGCTCAACAGCTGGCTCCCTCCCTCCCTGACACTGGAGATAAGTGGTAGCATTGCTTTAATTTCCTCTTTCTCCTGCTGCAATGCCAGATTGCTTGGATATTCATAAACAGAAGGGGTTTAATGAAAATTATAATTAGAGCCCTGTGGTGCTCTCGCAGGTCGCCTTTACACTGGGCTGCCTATTTACATTACAAATCAGGCTGGTGTCACTGCAGAGTCTGCAGCAAGAGAAGAGGATTCATTAAAAGGAAAGTGCAGGGCTTGTGAGAAACACGGGAGAAAGAAAATGATATTGTTATTATTAATAATCTAGGAAATTGGGAGCTGCCACGGTCTAGCTGCAACTTTGCTCCGAGAAGAAAAGCCCATTTGTAATCATCCTGCAGCAGGCAGGGAGATGGCACGGCCACCCAGCAACTTCCACCAGTAATTACAGTACAAACGGACCCTTTTCACAGAGTGTCTGTTTCTCATGGAAAGCAAAGTGGCAATGAAGATTTTATCTCTCTCACCGGGATGCAGAGAAGCCCTCTTAGCACTCCAGCCTAGCTGTGAAGTTGTAGGCAAAGGGAAAGACAACATGTGAAGCCAAAAGGGATGGATTCCCTGTGATGTTACAGCTTTCCCATTCCACCTGCCAGCAGCTACATATGGTGCTTTTTGCCCTACTGTAATAGCATGCACAGCAGCTCCTGGAGACAGGCAGAAGCCCCCTTTCTGGTAAGTGCTGGAGCTAACATGAGGCACAGTGTGCAGTCCTGTGCTGGAGATCCCTGTAAGATCTGGGCCCAAATGAGTGGGGGAGAAGAGCCCATGGGCACAATGCAGAGGCTGTGTGTGTGCACCAGTACTCAGCCTGGCTCCCACTCCAGCCAGCACAAACCGGTGTGTTCCTAAATACAACTCTTGGGTTTGGCTTACCTCCATCAAAGTGGTCCAGCAGAGGTGTTAACCTTCTGTTCCCACCTATACAGTGAAATTAGAAATAATGCCCTCATTTTGCACAGAGGATAGTTGGAGATTTAGGTTGTATTTGTAAAATTCTTCTTTAATATTTCATATTAATGCACCGGCAGGAATGGTACCATCATTGTAACAGGGCTTTTATTGGATGCCTGCATGCCCATAGTGATTAACAGAGGTGGCATTTCAGGTTGGGAACCTTTCCGTGACCCCCTCTCCTTCCCCTCCACTGTCACACTCCCAGAGCAGAGCACTCGCCCCAATTCCGTGCCTGCATCCCCCAGGTTCAGCCCTGTCACAGGGCAATGCAGCCAGAGCAGATCCCATCAACACACAGCAAAGGATGCTGAGTCAGTTTGCTGCCAGACTCCCCACTGCTGCCCTCCCCAGCTATTAATCTCCTCTTGCCCTCTGCGGTCGGAGGACATCACTTCAGCCTCATAAACAGCTGGGAAGTCAGAACAGAGCAGATGAGCTAATACTGCAGAAGTATTTGGTTAATGTATCAAAACTGACTCAGGAGACTTTCCCTTCTGCACGTCAAGGCAATATGCAGAAAGTTTACAGGCAAATTAGAAGCTGGAGTACTTTAGGAGTGCGGCCACAACCCGGCCAAGTGATTTGCTTGCATTTCATGCACGCCATCATCAGTGTAAAATCACTCATACTGCGACAGCTGAGCTGTAATCATCACTAGTAACACTCTGTTGTTCGTGCTCTGCCAAAAAAAAAACCCACCCTAACGTGAAAATGTGCTTATGCTGGTTGAAAAAGGGCCACGAGTGAAATTCCCCATGTAAAATTGTGTTTGAAAAAGTTGTCATTTTTTGCAGCTGAAAAATAAATATCGGTGAAGAAATCCTGACCGCTGTCCCCCACAGAATGCACTTGCAAACTTCCATCAAAGCACCAGGTGGGAAAACACTGGGAAAAAGAAAGAATATTTTGGAAATGAAAGCATTTAATGCCCCACCTTCTGGTTTCAGTAAAATGATTTTGTCAGGAAAGGTTTTAAGTTGAAACAAACAAGAAAACAACTATTCTGTTACAAACAGGGACTGCCCAAAGCTTTTGGGGTACCTCAGGACTTTTCCAATAACCACAGTCCCCACAAACAACCTCCCTGCTACAGAGTGACAGGAAAATGAATCGATCACTACTGACTTTCATCGTCCCATTGCTTCGCCGAATGAAAGTCAATCCTGCTTATAATTGATTCATCACTTTCGTGACTTCAGGTAACACATGCAGCTCCAATGGCCTCCCTCGGGCTGCAAAGTACAGCTCTTGGGTCTCCTCCCCAGCTGTGACCCCAGCAGAGATCCAGCTCTCTTTTTCTTCAGTCAAGAAAAGGCAGAGAAGAGAGACACATAAACAGCTCAAATAGATGAACCAAGTGAGGACGATGTGCAGTGGAGATGGTGAAGTTTTGGCACGTCTGGTTGAAGTGATGCTGAAGTGCAGCTTTTCTCTATGGTGGTTTGATTGAGCAGCTCGGGGAGCACAATCTGCTCTGGGTGGCTGAGAAAGGGTAAGAGCACCTCTCTGCTATAGAGTGGATCACTGCTGGAAACAGGCACTGCAGGGTGGAAAGGGTTGGGTTCAAAGCACAGGAATGAGCCGGGTGGAAGTCAGGGAGCCCACGGTGTTCTGCTGCTCCCCATCCCCACACCACCACAAGCTCCTGTAGATATCAGTTGTGCCGTGCTGGAGAGGGGTTTGATAACACTAAGGATCCTTATCAAAGATTTACTGGCAATATAGTATTGTGTTAAAAAAAAATCCCCAAGACTTAACAAGTTCTTTCATGTGTATTAATGGCATCGAATGCATTACTTTCTGTGCAGCGTTCCTTTTGTTTTTTGCATTTCAGCCCAAGCAGATGATGAAATGAGACCCATGACATTCACTTTGATGGAGGCGAGCTGCTGGCTTTCCAACAGTGTAAATAAAGATTCAGTGCCTTTTAAAAAGCATTATTTTAAAAGCAAAGCCCTTTTGAGTGAGGGCTCGAATGGGGTTATTTTCCACATGACCAAGCATCAAAAGGAAAGCAGCAGCCCCATCCATACTCTTATCACCCTTCCTGAGTCACCCACTGGATAGATTTGTCACAAGGTGAAATAAGAGCAAGTCCTCGATTTATTATCATTTTCTACTTGTCCTCCCTAATGCAGCTCCTGCCAGGATGAGTTTGCTGTGGGAAAGCGGAATGAAACCAGGCCTTTCAGTGCTGCTAAATAGGGTTGGGGGAGGGTTTCGTTAGGAGGGGGGATCTTCCTCATTATAAGTGGAAAATGTGCAATGCAGAGTTTTCATCAGACGCCGCCCAGCCTCCCAATTAGGACGGCTGAGACAAACAGCGCCGTTATTATATGCAACTGTTTATACAGTGTCACTCAGCCATTGTTTATTTCATGAGCACGATTTATCTCTTCTGTTGTGCTACCCAATTTGTTTGGACTTCCAGCCCAGTTTCATAGCACACATCCTTTGGCCTCCCACCAGCCCATTCCCCAATTAAGTTTCTGAGCGCGTTGCACAGCGGCTCCTCCCCCTCCCCCCCTTGTTTCCCGGCTGATGTCCACATCCCCTTCTTACTGCAATGCTCCCCGGGGCTCCTGCCCCAACCCCACTGGCTGCCCGCTCCTCAATGCCTCATGGTTTATTCAACAGACAAGCTGCATTTCTCTTTTCCATCTCTTTTTCTTTTTTTTTCCCCCTCTTTTTTTTTTTTTTTTTTTTCTCTCTTCTCCGCTCTTTTTTTTCCCCCCCTTTCCTTTTAAATCAGAGGCCAGGCAATAGGTCCCACTTTGGCAGCTTGGTTCTTTTGCAACAAACCTCAAAACCAACAAGCCAGCTGTATCTTGGCAGTGCAGTCTGGTGGTTTTGCAGAGGCTGAGCCCTGACCCATGGGGCAGCAGCTCAGAGGCAGAGCACTCATGAGCACTTGTCTCCAAAGGGGACAAAGACGTGCCCTCCATTAACATCTGCTACAAAAGCTTCATCCACGCTTGGCCCTGCCTTCCTGCTCCCAGTATTACTCCTTTTGGGGTGTGAGATGATTTTCTAGTCCTGGAACACTCCCATCCTTGGGCTGCCTCTGCTCCAAACTTTCCAGTCAGTTTGCTCACTCTTCTTGCTTGCAGCTCTGCCTTCAAGGATTAGCTAAAATAGCAAAGTGCTAATCCACTTTATGGAAATTCAAATCCTTGTTGCTACGTTGTTTCAAGGAAGTTTAATCTGGCAAGACTTGGAGATGAAATCCACTGTTTAAAGTGGTAACAGAATCCATACATCGCCTCTTCTATTAGCGTGAAAGCAAGAGGCAGCATTATACTCCTTGGCATAGCAACTTTAGGCTATCGCTATCTCTGATGTGCTCCAACAAAATCCCATTGAGCGCTCAGCTCCGGGTTACAGCTGAATGAAGGATTTGCTGCTGCATTCCCATTCCCACTTCGTTTGCCAGCATTGGTTTTCCAGGATTTCTGCTAGAGATCTGCACAGTGCGCTGCCACCAAACAGTGGGACTCCATCTGAAACGCCTGTTGTTTGTAGGTTAGTGTCCAAAATCTCAGCGATGAACTTTGTGTGCCCATGGGAGCCACCATGAGACAAAAACTTGGCAGACGTGAAACCTGGGTTACGTCTTGAGTGAGGAAAGCATCCTTTGGGTAAGCAATCTGCAGAGGAGTTTACTGGCTCTCCACCTCCCATCACTACGAGCTGCTTCAGAAATTCATCATACTTTAAATGATTCACTCAAGTAGCCATTCAGCCCCAGTTCATAGATTGCAGAGCCTTTATTACGCAGCTATATATTTAGCACTGAAATGGTTCTCAGCAGTTGTAACAGCCCTGTCATCTAAGGAATAAAACAAAGAGCCATTATTCATCAAAAAGGAGACACAGACTTTATTGTCTGAAGCCATGGTAGAGTTTTTATATTGCCCTGTCCTTTTGGGCTGTCACACAACTCAGTTTTAAGCTGTTTCAGTGGCAGCCCTGGAAGCTCAAACCCTCCTACAACATCTCATAGCTGACCTCCCAGCTTGCGTTGGTTTAGACTGACAGCAGCATTGATCCTGAGCACATTAGATATGGCCAACGACCTAAGAGCAACAAAGCTAACCTTTCTAGAAAGGCTTGAGGTAGATGGCAGTCTGGCTGAGGAAGGAATGCAAGGTAAATGGGTTTATTTAAAATCATGGTTCCAAGCAGTAATAGACGAGTGCGTGTTTTGTGCACTGATCACATCCAGAAGATCTGTGTCCAGGCTCTGTCTGATGGCAGAGATTTGTGTGGCTGTAGGACCCCAGAGGTGCGTGTGCCAGCTGTTCTGGTGTGGACCCTGCCACCTGCCAGCCCTCCTGGGCCGTGTCCTGCTGCCCTTGGTGGGTGCATGTCCAGCACGGGGCTGGAGGAACCAGCCCGGTTCTCTGGATCTGGACAGTGTGAGACATACTCATCATCCCTGCATAGTAGCTGCCTGACTTCCTCTGTGCCTTTGGGAAAAGCAACCAGATTTGGAACCAGAAGACTTCTTTCAACACGCATTTCCATGGTGCAAATGTGTCCACGAAATGCAAATGAAGCAGCACCACTCACAGAACCAACTACCACCACTTTCTCCTCAGGCTTCAGAGAGCATGTGAGAATCTGTTGGCATCAGCATGAATGCAGAGTAAAGAGGACACAGAAAAGAAAAGATGCGTCTGAGGAGGTGCTGTGCATGGCAAAGCAGCTGTTTGCACAGTGAGGCAGACCCGTCTTTCCTTTGGATGTTTCCTCTCCAAATAATGAGATGGGAAATTTGAAGACCCAGAATCTTAAAAAAGTGGCACACATTAAGGAAAGAATTGCCCTTTCCCAGCTTTGTAATTTGCTTTAAGACTGACAATCACATCTCCAAAGCCCCATGCTCCCTTTTCTCCATACTCTCAGGAAGTGCAAGGCACAGAGCAGAGCTCCCGTTACACTTCTCCCACCACCCTGCCGAACAGCCAGCAGTCTCCTAGGCTAATTAACCACACTGTATTCTGCACATAGTTTGCATTTCTGAGTAATTAGGATAATCAGATTTCTCCCTTAATTCTGTACGTATACACTATAAGCAGGTGTATTGCCTTTCCCACAATGATATCACAAGAAGCGCGTTGTCTGCTGGAGGTGCGGATGCCAGCCGCCTGTCAGAGCCCATTCTCGTCTCGCACGTGGAAATCTGCTGCTAACGGATTTCCAGGAGCCATGGGAAATTAGGAACCGAGCTTGATTTGGGTGAGTAGCCAGTAGCTCAGATATTTGTGCAAGCTATCTTGATGCACAGAGCCTTCATATCTGGCCAGAGATTTGGCCATTCTCTTCGCAGCCCTCTAGGGAAGTGCTGTGAGTATGGCACAGGGGTTGCTTGGCCCAGAACTTCAAAGGTGTTCGGGGTTCTGCAAAGTGCAGTAGCCCTCATCTTTGTCCTTGAGAATTTGGCCTTGAAGCTTGCACAGATACGGGACTATTTCCCTCTTAATGGAGCATCAAGGGCGCAGAATCTTTGAAGAGGGCCAAGGAGGCTCCCACACCCCATAGCACGGAGCTAAGTGCTCCTGAGCACCTGGGCTGCAGCAGCAATACTGAGAGACCCTGCTACACAGCCTCCACAGAAAGACCATCTGCCTGCTGAACTTCACATACGGGAGAGGTCTGCTTGTAGAGCTTAGAGGGCAACCCAATATACACTCAACACAAAGAAGAGGAGCAATGCTCTTGTTGTAGTACTTCTGTAAGAATAATGTCCAAACCTCACAAGTATGAACAAAACTGATTATGACCATGGTTTACATCCCTCCTGATCTCCAAATTAACCTTCCTGGTACCAAGATTAAGCACAACATCCCTTCTCTGCAGGCCTTGATGTGTACTCATCTCCTCTGAGATGCACAAGGCACGGAGGCCAGATCCCATGCAAATCCAGCTCTCCCATCCCATTGCTGTGCTGCTGTGACAGGGTGGCAGTTTGTCCTTCTGTGCTTCAGCCAGCCAGGGCTGGGGTGGACAATCGTGTACTTGATGCGTCGGCACAGAGAAAATACATTGGTGATCCTGTATCTCTAGAGTTTTGAGCATCAGTTGGAAGAACCAGAGAAGGAAAAACAGGGAAGAAAGCAGGTATTTCGCTGGCCTGAGACTGGAGAGCAGGTGGGAAGCTGCCTGCTGGGCTGGCCAGTCACTGAGAGGTGACAAAGAAAGCTGGCACTGCGACTCCTGATGTCTGCCTTCTCCGAGCAGGTGACGAAGGCAAGCTGTTGCCTCGATTCCCACAGTATATTTTCATTAGGCTGTGGCAGATGGCAGCGGAGGTCACCGCTTCCACACCATCATCCTTTCAGCAGAAAGGTGTCAGGGAATCTGACACCTCAATTACTAAAGCAAGATTCATCCAAACAGCATCCAGGATGAAGGGGGAAAGGGAATTAGAAAAGCTGCTCTCCTAATTTCCATGAATCCTCACCTTTGAGAGAAAATCTGGGACGAGAACTTCCCTGATAAACAACATATTTCTGCCTAACATCCTGACACAGAAGCAGCTGCTCTGAGAACCAGCCACAGACACCAGAAAAATGGCAATTAAGTCCTTGTGGAAATGAGAGCAAAAAGCACTCCTTGGAAAAGGCCGTTGATGCTAATGAGCTAGAGCAAAGTCAAGGGAGGATCGACTGATCTTACCCCAGCAGAGAACTGCTGCTCGCTTCCCTCCAGCCTGTGAAACGTGGAACATGAAGTGAAACAAAGCTGCCACGCTTTGCTTCATGAGGGTTTTCAGAAGTCAGCTAACACACAGAGACACCAGTGCAACATCACCATTGACTTCTCTGTGTTCAACATGAAATGCCGTTCTGACACAGCAGTGAGAAGCAGAATCCTTGCTGAGACACCAGTCTTTCTCATCCCAACTGTTCATACCCGCTTTCCTTCTACTACTTAACCATTACCATTTCCCTACTTGTTACTACTATTAATCCTTGCTTTTGTAATCTGTACAGTTATCCACGGCAAAGAAGGTGAATTGAGAGTCTGACCTCATCAGAGCTCAATGAACAAGCAAAACAGAACTTATTTGTTCTTATTTTGGGATCTCAAAATCGTAATATGGTTTTGGAATGATTATGAAATATCTCGGATTGGCAGCTCTGCATGGCGTTGCTCATTGAGTTTCCTTCAAAAACAAAAACACCAAAAAGCATCGGCCTACAAGGAGATAACAAATAAGTTCACCAAGACCGAGCAACACCGAAGCCTGTGCTTTCTGTGTGAGCAGTTGCCCCTTAGCGTTCAGGAACGACATCAAGACTCCCACCACGAAGACATCAGGGATATTTGGAAGATGAAAACATCCAGGACACAAAATTCGAAAACAAAACAAAACAAAACCAAAAAACCACCAAAACCCAAACTCCTTTCTACTGAAACCTTTCAACTTTTTGACAGAAGCTTGAAAACACTTCTGAAAAGTCCAAAATATTTGGGGTTTGGCACAATAAAGCCCCCGTCATTTCCAGCAAACATTGCTGAATGCCAGAAAATTTCTATTCTGGGGCCAGAACTGTCCTCTTTTTTTTCCTCTCATGCTCTAGAGATGGAGAATGGAAAAACAATGCACTCCTTTTAAGATAAAAAATGTTTCCACTTCGTTGAAAAGTGTCTTTCAACCAAAGCTCGCTACAGACACAACCTGTGCAGTCAGGTCCGCTCATGGCACCTACTCCAGCCAATACAAAGGGAACCCAACGAGCATAAGGACGTGAGGTCAGAAACGATCTCTGCTTTTTAAAATGGAAAGGTTCGATTGTACTGACCTCAGACTCAATGCTTTGTTAATGGGAGAAGGGAAAGCTACAGCTGGGGCACTTAGACCCTGCTAGATCATATGCACTTTCTTAAATGCTGGAAAAGCAATGGGCTATTCCAGGGTTTTCCTGGAGGAAAAGCGATCACAATCTGGCCTTTGTTATCCAGCTTATTCTCCAAGAGTTCCTACTTGAGGGCCCCTGGAGCTGATTCTTGGAAGAGCTCCATTTTGCACCCCAGCCAGAACGCTCCGAGTTTCCGTATATTATTAGCACACAATGGAGAAACGTCAGCCCACACTGGGAAGGGCCCCTGGCAGCCACGATGCTTCCAGCCCCAACCCCACACCGGGAAGGGGAGAGGGGCTCCCTTCTGGAGAAAATCCATCTCCTTCTCCTCCTGCATGGCCCTGGTGCTCAGGGACAGAAAAGGCAGGAGGCAAAGCAGCAGAGCGCGGTCAGGCAAAGGCACGGCATCAGCCAAAATACAGCCCAAGGTCTCTGGGAAGAGTCGATTTCAGCACCAGCCTGCCCTCAGCTGCTTTTTGCCTTGGGCTTTGCCAAATGGCATTCCTGGTCTGAAAGTGGGTTTGGGTTTGGTCAGAGGGCACAAGGAAACTTGATTCCTGTGAGTCACTTGCAATCTCTGCCACCACCACTATGGGAAACATGGACGTGGGCTGCTGGCAATGCACAATCTGCATCGAAACACGCCGTGTGTCCCCAGGCCCCTCTTCCTTGGTGCTGCTCGGAGCTTTTGGCCTCAGACCACTGCAGCGTTACTGACTCCAGCTGCTCAAGGAAAGAGAAAAAAAAAAAAAAAAGAAGAAGGAGAAAAATCTCCATGCGTAAAAATTCAACTTTTTGTAAGAAAAGCCCCACAACTCCAAAACTAAAAATGCTCGCCAGCACAGCAAGCATTTGCCAGCACATTTTTGGTTTTTTGCCAAAATATTCTGGCCAAAACTTTGGAGGAAAAAGAAAAAAAAAAAAAAAGGAATTGTCTATGGAAAGCAGATACTTCTCACAAAAATATTCGTTTAGTCAAATCCCCAGGTTTCTACTGAAAGTCAGCATCAGTGGAAAATGCTGACGAGCTCTATTATTGGCACAGCTTTAATTTTCCTTTGTCTGGAACAGACACGGAGAGGACAGCATCTGTCAAATGTAGTCTTTTGACTTATGTTATTATTTTCAACGGTCTATTATTGCATGTGGTCTCCAGGAGAGGTTCAACCCATCACGGTGCTGGGTGCCGTGCGTACACACGGCCTCTCTTCTAGAGGGATTATAATTTGAGCAAAAAACCGGGACAAGATAAACAGTTGGAGCATAGGGTAATTTCACATTGGTCCCAATCAGCAAAGGGACACTGTGCTCACCCCTGCACCTGCTCTTTCCTTTGGTGCTTTGTGCTCAGCCGTGCCCCAGCTGCTGGGCTCAGAGCTCCCCAGGAGATGCAGGAACCTGCCCAGCTCTGCGGGCAGCTGCAAAGCAGGGAGAGATGGGCCCCTACCCATTTCCCTACCCTTCTACTGCAGTCCTACTTGCTCCTTCCCATGGATGCTCTCCCAACCTCCCTTCTGCAGACTTAAATGCACTGACCACATTGAGCCCACTCATTGTCTTGCCTTCCCTGAGGTGTGCAATCCCACCTGCCTGTCTACCGGGCTCCCTTCTGCCCTGGCCCCACCGCTTCATGTCCTGCCCAAGCTGACACAACCCCTTTAGGTACAAGGGAGCAGTTAGAGAAGGATCTGCACTGGTTTCAAATAGTTTCCAGCACTGGTCACCCCCTTCTGTAAGAGACTGCCAAGAAGGGAGCGAGGGAGAAGAAGAGAACAGGAAAATAAATAAATAAAGGTATATAGTTACTTTTGGTTAGTCTCCATGTGCAGTCCCATCCCAGGGCGCCGTGCTCTGTGCTCATTTGAGGTATTAGTCACTTTTTCCATTAGAAGCTCTTATTCTATGGGGATTTATAATGTATCTGTAAAATTGTCTCCAGGCTTTGCTTGGCATCTGAGCTCTCGAATCATGGACAGAATGTAAAGAAACTGCAGCTGTTTGATTTACTGGGACAGGGCACAGCGAGGAAGGGATTTTTTTCCATGCTCAGCTTGGTGGAAATAAATTCATGTAGTGCTTCCAGGACATGATCACCTATTACTCTAGAAAATACACCAGTTGGGTGCAATCTCAGACCAACAGAGACCAAGTCCTCAAGCACGGTCTTTCCCCACAACCCACCCACAGGGAAAGCCCTGCCCTTTTCCAGCCCTCCCTTCTACAAGGGACAAGGGCACAAACTCTGGGATCCAAACACCCTGGTGCCTCTCCCATCTGCAGAGTGTTCCTGGCCTGACCATTCCCCTGGATTTCTGCTGTAGACAGGGATGGGTTGGGAAAAAAGAGCAGGATCCAGTGCAGCAACACACGACAGGACCTGAACCTCCTTGCAGCAGTGATCAGATAGGCAGCAGGAGCCTGAGGTGGACGCTGCAGGCAAACAATAACCTAAAATTGGAACGTGGCAAGTTACTTATTCAAATGCTGGCCTTCCTCTCCCCCTCTTGATTAGCAAACTGCTGGGGAGCCAGCCCTGATTTTCTCCAGACAGCCGTGCTCGGCTCCACTCCTTTTGCTCAGCCCTGAGCTGCCCACGGGGCTGCAGCCCTCGTTGGTATTCATGCTGTGTTGCAGCCCTCCCTTCCCCTCATGGGTTGTTCTGCTCTCCAGCTGGATCACAAACTTTTTCTCTGCATGCACAGCAGTGATTAATAAGTTCAGTTTCTATCTATTTTTTTTCTTATTTTTTTTTTCTTTCAGGGAAACATTTAAGCTGCAGTTTGCAAACACTTCCCAATGCATTAACCCAACTATTCGCATCTAATAATAAAGCAATCTCCAAAACACACTGCAAGCCAAATCCTCCTCCTTTTCTTTAAGGAGAGGTGTCATTATATCATGTTTCCATTCACTGTGTATAAATGAAGCCTTGAGGAACAGACAGGAGAATATATAATGAAACAGAAGGACGTATTGCAGAACTGGAGTGGGAAACCCCACAGCTGAAATCCTCTCTCCCATTTTAAATGAAAGGCAAAACCACCACTGCCCACAAGGAGCCAGGATTCACCCCGGCACTTTGGGAGACACGGTGCTCAGCAGCACACAGGGAAGGCTGGGAAGGGTTCAAAGTATCAAATGAAGCAGGGCAGAGACACGAGAGGAACAAAGGAAGTTCACGTCGTTATAATTTATTGATGATCTTGGCCTGATTGCTTCAGTGTTTTGTCTCAGCGGAGCGCGCTGCGCGGCACAGAGTCCTGCAGGTCACTCTGTTGTACTGATGTGGAAATGATGCGACGACTTGCAGACAAGTTTGACTTCCAAGAAAATAAATAAAATAAGCACCGGGATGGGGCTCAGCCTCACCCAAGCACTTGCTGGGAAGCAGCCAGGATCTCCTGACCTCACTCCCAGCAGAGTGGAGCTCCAGGAATTCCCTCCCCATAGCTCACATTTTTCCAGCTCTACCAATTCACCCAGCGAGTGCCATGGGAAATCACTATGGCTCAGGCATCCAAACTTGCTTAAGAATGAGCCAAACTGATTCTTTTCTTCGAGGAGGAGGGTCTTAAGGAAAATAAAATGCTGGGGGTTCTTTGTCCCTGTATCTTGGATACGGAAAAACTCCCACGCTTGTCAGAAATAAGAGCAGCACCGGCAGCCCATGGCTTTCTCTTTTTCTTACTCTCTCTCTCTTTTTTTTCCCTTCACTCCAGTGTATGCAAGTGTGTGCCTTAAAGCTGGATGACACAGTGATGGGTTTAAGAGACACTGAGTGTCGAGATGCCAATTTCTAATGTAATGCAGGGTGCAGCTTCTTTCTTCTGTGATCACGGGTGAAAAATCAAAAGAAATAATCCAGAAGGCTGAATGCACTCCCTGGCCATTCAGCACGCTCATAAATATGCCTAGCGAGATGCTTTGTGTAAAAAAACTTCTATTCTGCATTTTGTTCAACTGTGAGTCAAATCTTCCATCCCCTTCTGACTGCGCTCCTCGCAGTTAGTTAGTGGGGCTGCATTCCCACCCTGCTCCCCATCAGTTTTAGGCCGATGGCTTACATTTCAATACTAGCAGGTTCTCATTTATTCTATTGATCTCTCTCCCACCTCCAGCCAATTGCCCTCTCGCTGGTTGCCTCTTGGCAGAAAATAAGCTGCTGTTACAGTAAGCAACTCCCAAACAAAGAGTTTTAACTAGATTCGCCCCTTGGCACTAGCTCACTATTCAACAGAACTTAGGAGAAAGCCTGCCATTTCCTGTGCACCGCTAATGCTCCAGAATAAAGCGAATTTGGAAACGAAATTGACTACGTATAAGCTGTCATTTCCTTTTTAAGGCTGGAGGAGCCCTGGAGACCATCAGCTACTGACAAGAAGGGGGACCCTCCAGGTCCAAGCTGGATGCACAGACAGTCAGGAACAAGCAAACCTTTGTTATCACCACTCACACCGACACACACACAGATGTCACCAGGATGAGCAGCCTTTGCCCACAAGGGACACTTTCTGCACGCCGGCCAGTTTATTCCTAAAGAAATATATGCATGAGCACATCGAACATAAGCACATCACCCTGAGGACGGCTGAAATAATTCCTTCCACGCCTGCACAGACCCCTCCAATGCACGGTGGGATCCAGCTGCCTTACACAGGGCTGAAGGTACCGGGAGGTTTTGGCATGGAGGAAGTTTTGGTTCGGTTTTGAGCATCGCCACCAAACCTGCTGGGACGCCTTTGATAGACAGATTTTCTTTAGTTGTATTTCATAAACACAAACTTACAAATGGAGGAGTTGGAAAGAAAAGAAAACAAAAGCATAACAACGACGTTTCTCCGAGTTTTAAGAACCAGAGGGGCAGCTCACCCAGCAGCTCAGCCCCACTGCAAAACGAAGTTGCGGAGGGACCGTCCCAGAGCTCCCCCTGCCCCGAAGCACTGAAGGCTCCGCTCCGGCCCGTCAGCCCCATCCCCATCCCGGGCAACCCCCCGGAGCCCGGAGAGCCGGCACTTACCAGCTGCAAAGTGCAGAGGAAAATCAAGGTGCAGCGTCCGGTGCAGCATCCCATGGTCCCCGAGTGCGCCGGGGCAGGCAGCGGGATAGGGACAGCAGGGACAGGGGCGACAGGGACAGGGGCCAGCAGAGACAGGGGCAGCAGAGACAGAGCACCCGGCTCGCCGCAGCCCCGGGGCTCTCCCCGTCCGCAGCACGGAGCGCAGCTGCCGCTCGCCGCCGCCGGGAGCGAGGCGGGAGGGGAGGGCGGAGGGAGGAGGGACGGAGGTCGCGGCGGCTGCCGGAGCCCCTCCGGGAGTCGGGGAGGAGGCAGTGGGGCCACAGCTTAAAAGGGCAATGCTCCACCGGACGCTCCCGTCCCGCAGGCTGAGGCGGTTGGGATGAGCCCCCCGAGCCTCCCTGGGGTGCTCCCGGCCCCCCCGGTCACGGCCCGCCCCCGGGAGGCTGAGCCAGGAGGTCCCAGTTCATTTTCCCGAGATGGGAGACCCTGCTGCTGGCCGAGGGTGTGCCAGCACTCCGTGGATAGGGCATGGAGACTGTAGGGCATCTCAGGCAACAGGAATCCGGGACCTCCTCTCCCCTTGCCACATGTGCCCCTCACCTTCCTCCCCACGCAGATGCTGGCTTACTCACCCTGAAGTCTTCATGCCCAGGATTAACCTGAAATACAATAGTTGTTTTCATAAACTTTGTCAGTTAAAGTGCGTGTGGAAGATAAACGCAGGGGAATAAGACATGGAATTCATTAAAATGCACATTTGTGAGTGTCTTAAGTTGCATATGGGCCTTGTCATACCTCAGTGGTTTAAGAAGTACGTAGGGGTGCATCTCCTTCTGTGGAGAGCTTCCACAAGGGCACCATCCAAGAACCACCCACTGTACCCCACACCTGCAGCAAAGCAGGTCCTTCTGCTTCAGTTGCAAACAGCAGAGCAAATCTGGGAGCACACAACCACCTCTTTTACGTCACTGAGCCCTCCATGTTGCCTCCTGCCCCGTGGAGTGGGAGCAGAGAGCTTCTGTCACCTCTCCCTGCTTTTGCTCAGTCTAAGCAGCAGGTGACACACAGGCATGCCAGGATGGGGACGTACTTATAGCTAAGCTCCACCAGAGTGGGATAATAAGCTTTGGGAGAGGCACGTCTGATGACATTGTCATCTCTTTGCAATCTCCATGGCTGCATGATAAAGTTTGCTTTGCTCTCAAGCAAGTCAGGGCTCCATTTCTGCCTCTAAAGCAACGTGGCTTTGGTACTGTGAGTGATCAGCCCCACTGCCCTCTAAATACTCATGCCAAGTTGTTTTTTGCAGCGGTGGAGATGGAGATGGCAGCTGAAATGACAGAGGCTCTATGGTTTTATTTGAGGGAAGCATTGCTTGATTGTAACAGAATGGAGCTGCGTTAGTCTTGAAGTGCTGTGAATGTGTGAAACCTGATAGTAACAAAGTTATTTTCATTCAAACCAGACGCAGGGAGAAAAAGAACAAACAAACAAGCAAACTGTGAATACCTGAGGTTGGGAGACGGGCTCTTGAAGTGATCTCAAATCCGGCTGTTTTTAAATGGTAAAGTGTATTGATTATCTGACCTGTGCACCAAGCAGAACCAGGGCAGCAATTAATGCAGTCAGATACAATAAGAGACACTTAATTATGTGTGAAAGGAATACACCCGGTGAAGAAACCAATTTACTTCACCCAGAAAACTGTGGGCTGAAGAAGCTTTGGCACTAACTGTATTCCCAGAATGGTGGATTTTGGATGGCAGAGGCAATAGGAACAAAGAGCAGTTTATGTTTTAAATGAACATAGATGAAATGCTCCTCACAAACTGCATGGGGTGAGCTCACTCTGCTCTGTGGGCTCAGGCAAGCTGACATCAGAGGGAGAAGGGGAGCTGAAGGCTGCTATGCACAGGCTGGGGTCAGGCTGGAGTGCTATGAGCTCTGCAAGCTGCAGGAGCAGTGGGAGCAGGCAGGGATGCAGCTGTGCAGGTTGGTACCTGCCTTTAGGGCCATTGCTTAGAGTTTCCTGCATCTTTTTTTCCATCTCCTGCTCCTAACAGCCTCCCATAAGCGCAGCTGTTTTCCAGCACAGTTGTAGTACAAAGGAGACGCTGTGAGAAATAGCCAAAGGTATCCCTGCTGGAATCACGTTTGATACAAACAGGATTTTTCCCCCTGCACTTTTTTCTTGATAAGCCAAGGTAAAGGCAACTCTGTGTTGGCTGAGCCCTGCATGCATCTGAAGTAGAACACATGGATCTTTTTGGCCTGTTTAGAAGGGTAAACGTGATAATGCAACTGTATCACAAAGAGAGACAAAGCTCCTACAGCCTGGTAGTGTAATCTTAATTCATATGATTTCTTGGCATGGCACGGGGCCCTCACACAGAGGCATCTGCCCTTAAATATCCAAGTGGCCTCACTGGCTTTAGTGCAGCTGTTCCCCTGCCAGTGTTTGGATGCTTGCTCCAGTGCCGTGCTCTTCAGCATCTTCTGTCTCTGGACACCAGAGGAGGTGCAAAGCAGCCTGAGCACCCCGACAGCAGGGCTGGGCTTTGGGTTACTCTTTGCAAACCAATTAAAAAGCCTCCTGTGGACTTCTGGAAAATCCCTTATTTCACTGTGAGTAAATATGAACTTAGCTGAATTTGGATCTAAGAGAAAAAAAAAAAGGATCTTCATTAGGTATATTGAATTAGCAAGTGGATTAATGAGGCACCATTGGATGGGGCAGTCCAGAGGCTGCCAAACACGGTGTCATCACCAATGTGCACTGTGCCACCAGTGATGTGCCATGGGCCACCACACAGGGCTGCTTGAAAGCCAAAGGGAATGATCCTCAGGTACAAACGCTGTTCCAGAGACCCCCAGACATGGTGTCACATCTAAAGGCAGCACGAGCCCATCCCTGTGCTGCGTGCTCCCTTCCTTGGGACAGCCTTTCCAAGGTGGCACATCACATCCTATTCTTCTGTCACACACTGGAAGTAAAGCTCACTGCCAGTCCTCTGAGTGATGGCTCCTTTCCATTGTGCACAGCACAGTTTCACAGAGGGATGTGTTCAGCATGATAGGTTGGGAGCCCTTATACAAGAACTGGGTGAGCTGCTCCAGGACACTGTGGATATTCAGAATGAATGGATGAGGACAAATCCCAGGGAATACATTGGATGCTGTGACAGCACCTCACCCATGGTGACCAGATGTGCCACCACTCTAGAAAATGGGCTTTGTGATGTTTCAGGGTGTCACACAGAAGACATTTTTACATAGGAAAGGATTACTGAGCCAGCTAGAAAGAGAGAGAGATTATGTAATAAAGACAAGGACTTTGGATCTGGTTTTACATTTGTAATTTCTTAAAGCTCCCATTACCTGGGATAATGTCAAGGGAGCTGCCCTGGGACCGAGGCCAGCTGCAGCCAACACTACCAAAGGAGAAGAAGGCTTAAGAGTGGTGGCAAATGCACTGCAGAAAATGAGGCAGCCCCGTGACAGCAAAGCACAGTGTTTTAAAAATTGTTCTCATCAGAAACAAAACAATCCCAATGACTTTCATGCTTCGAAATAGCTTCTCAGCAGCCAAGGGTAATCTGTAAGTTTTATCAGAACTGGTGTGTGAATTCTGTTTTCTTTCTGATCCCTGTGAAGCCTTTGATGCTGAGAGGGGATGGCCTCTAATCAGCTTCTATAGCATTTCAACACCTCTTTCTGCATGTGTAATTCCCTAACATTACCTTGGTGAGCTGCACAGTGCATTCCCATCACTGATGAGGAAGTGGAGGATGGCAGAGGTGGGAGGAGGATTCAGAGCACACAGTGAGGCGAGCGCTTTGCCCACACTCACCCAATGCACATCCCTTCTTCACAGCAAGGGCTTGCATGAAGGAAACACGACTGGTATCACAACGAGATGCATTTTTCCTCCTTGGGATTGTACACTCACATTTCCAAAGGAATGGCCTGAAGTAGAGAGGAGGGAGGGTCCGAAGGGTTAATTCCCACTGGAGAAGCGAGCTGTGGCAGCTGACATTGCTGCCCTGCAATTCGAGTCCCTGGCATGATTGCAGCCACATTTCCAGCTGCAATTTCATGAGGCAGCGTGACCAAGAAGTAATTCAATGCAGCTGCTAAAGTCCATGGGTATTGACACCCAGTGATTGCCCGAGGCTGCCATGCAACAGTTGCATTTCTCAAATGATAGGACACGAGAAGATCCAGAAGGGCGAGAGCAGCCCCTGATTTGGGGCAGCCATCTGGGGTTCTCTCTTGTAGACAAGCAGCTTCCCTGTGTGCTCAGGAATCAGTGACAAACTTCCCCCAGCCAATTAAACACATGTACACAGGATAGAGCTGTTTTCCTGCCCTGTGTCAGCTATACTTGTTCCAAAACCTAAAGAAAGACCTAAAAATGTGTGTAGGCAGAAGGTCTGGTGGGGCTTTCCAAACACAAGTGGCTGCTGCAGCTTTCCTTTGACTCCAGCTATGAAGTGTCACTGCAGGAACACAAAGGATGTCTCAGTGACATACTGGTGATGCAAACACATGCACCAACAAGCATTCCCAGCTCCATGTACTCCCAGCTGCATTTCCACAGCCAGTGGCAATACCCACTGTTGCTTGGTGAGGTTGCTTTGTTGTGGCTGCCAAGCGTAATGAAAAGCAATAGCTCTGAATGCTACAATTAATAACATGTAAATGTTATTTATTATTAGGTAATAAAAAATAAATAATAGGTGGTAAATAATAATAATAATAATACAAAGTAAATGTTTGAGAAGAACTGATGTTCCATCCCATGGCAGCAAATATTCCATAGGATCATAGAACCACCAAGGTTGGAGAAGACTTACATATCTCAACGCGTGAGTGGGAACGAGCTCCTATCAGGACCTATAAAAACAAGACACCCCCAAAAGTCACACAAGCTTCTCAAACTCATTCCTTTCAAAAAGTGACCGAGACAGCAGTGTATGGTTTCCCAACCCTGCCAAGTGCTGCCAGTACTGAGCACTGCACTGATCCCACAGGGGTGTCACTGAACAAGTCAACCTAGAGATGCTACAGATTCTATGTTTTGTTAACCAAGTAAAGTTAATTCTATCTGAAAAAGCTCGGCATGGAAGAGACTGTCCCTGCCTTATGTTTTGTTATGTTATCCTATAATTTGTTCCTTGCTGCATTTTGTATGTGGGTGACTCTGGGCATAACAACTACAGCAATGACAGTTGTGCAGAAAGCATGTGTAATTTCATGATCGAACTGATTCATAGCTAGAGAAAGGGATGAGTTGGGAATACAGTGAAGGATACCTTTGTAAATGTTATTAGTATGGTATTATATATTACCTTATAATAGGTATTTGCCACACATTGCAGAGATGGGAAGAGAGCTATGCAGACAGCCCAAATTCCGGGAACAGAGCAAGCTGGACTTGCCAGGGAATAGCAGGCACTTATGTGCTTGCTAAGGGAGGCAGATGCCTGTGGCTTCCCTTCATTCCTGCTGAAAACCAGCCCTATCCTGCAGCCTTGGAGCCTTCCATCTCAGCACACACCAACAGGTTAACGATGACTGCTGGCTCGGGGCAGCTTGCAGTGTGAACGCAGCAGCACTGCTTGCTCTCGGTTGGTGGCAGCAGTTTTGGGCCCAGGAAGACCAAAGTGTGTGTTTGGGACACGAAGCAAGCAGCAGCCATCAGGAACTCAGCGCAGCATCACTACGGATGGAAAACGTTGCCCAACACTGCTCCCCTGAGGCTGTGAGCACAAGTACCGAATGTGGGATGTGAGCCCACAGCCACTGGTTCTGTCGCTTGGACAGAAAAACTGAGATTAATATTCTCATTAGGTCTTATAATACAGCGTGTGCGTGATGGGAACCTCATTGTCCATTGGTTCGTGTTTACCAGATAATAACAGCGCTTATCAGAAGAGACCACTTTGTCCTTAACTGGCAGAGCAAATTATCAAAGTAGAATTTTCTTTATGTTTCATACCCCCTTCTCTCTCTTTTGAATGCACACACGTTGATGGCCCCGTTATCTTCTTGTTGATGCAGGGGCTGTTATGTGTGTAGTTGCCTTTAATGTTAATGAAAATGGCTCTTGTTAATCTCTCGCACTGATAGTAAGATAACAGCCTACTTATTAAGCGGGGAGGCCAGATAGGAGTCGTACTGAAAACCAGCAGCGCATTGTCTCCGTGGGATTCATATGTAAATGTTAAAGCTTTGCTCCGGCCCGTCTACAGTTGTTGATTAAAAATAAATTAGCGATGATTATCAAGGCGCTCTCCAGGCATTTGTCTGCAACCATCACAAAGCGTTTCCACCTTCTCCTATTCATATCCTTTGATTTCTTGTCACCTTTAGAGCATTGCCGGGTGGCAACAAATGGCAATATCGCCCTCCGGTGCCACGGAGAACCATAGAATCACTGCGGTTGGAAAGATCCCCACACCCAACCCCACCGTGCCCACTGCCCACATCCCTCAGCGCCACATCTCCGCGGTTCTGAGCACCTCCAGGGATGGTGATCCCAGCACCCCCTGGGCAGCTGTGCCACCGCATCACTGCTCTTCGGAGATGTTTTCCAACATCTAACCTGATAGCCTGGTGCAGCACGAGGCCATCACCAAGCACGGGGATTCAGATGGCATCCAATGGAGCTTGCAGGGGAGCCTGCATGCCGAGCAGGGCTGGGCTCTGGTTGATTGACGCAAACGCATTTCGCCTTATTAAAAACGATACAACGTTTAAAAAGATCTCCTTGACCCAAAGCAGGCTTCTGGAAATAACACGTCTTGAACAGCAGCGCTTTTGATCAGCGTTTTTAATTCAAAACAGATTCAACCTTCTTGCAACACAAAGAAAAGGGGGGGGGAAAGAAAGAAAGGAAAGAAAGAAAAAAAGAAAAAAAGAAAGTTTTCCGGTATTCCTTCCAACATCTTTTGCCATTTTTCCACCCCCCTCTCCCACATCACGGATTCCCACCCCGCGTCCGACGCTGCTTTTCGTCTCAGTGCCCACAGCCGCAGCGCTGACCCCGCACGTTCCGCACCCCCACAGCCCCGCTCCCACCCGCGCCCACCGCCGCCCCCGCCGCTCACCCCGCCACGTCTCAGCGCCGCCCCTCGCCCCGCCCCGCCCGGCGCACAACGGGTTAACCCGGCGCCCACAATTCCTCGCGGCTCTGCAACGTCGCCGTTCGTGGCGTGAGCGGCGCTTGCGCCGTGCGGCGCCGGGCGGGACCGGAGCGGCCGCCGCGTCAGTGCCGTGCCGGTGCGTGCGGCCGGGGGCTCCGTTCCTTCCGTTCCGGGCCCCGGCGGATGCCGTTTAGTCCTTCTGTTATCGCTTTCTCTGCTTTTCTTTCCCAGAGGTGGCTGGAAGCTGGCCATGTTCTGAAGCGGCTCTCCCGGACTCGCCTCGGATCCGCACGGCGCAGCTCGCGGCTCTTCGTGGAGGAACTGCCCGGCCCGCGTTCCCCGGCGCGGTGCTCGGTGAGCAGCCCTGTAGGCTGTAGCAGCACCCTGGCAGCTGCTCCTTTGGCCGGCGGCTTCTAATTCCCATCGTTTGCCAGCCGGCACGGCCTCCGGGTTGTTTGTGCCAGGAGGTTGGAGCCGGGCGGGGGTCGGGCTGTGCTCCCAATGGCCTCAGGCTGCGCCAGGGGGCGGTCGGGTTGGGCGTTAGGGAACGTCTCCAAAGGAGCGGTGATGCAGTGGCACGGCTTTGGGGGGCGGGTAGTCACCGTCCGTGGAGGTGTCCAACGTGGAGATGTGGCACTCAGGGATGTGGTTACTGGGTGTGGTGATGGGCTGGGGATCCAAGAGCTCTTGTCCAACCTCAGCGATACCATGCAGAGTCCTGTTACAGCTCACACCGACTTACATGTATGGTGCTGCTTTTAGCGTGCTGGAAATTCCTTGTATGGGAACTCACTGTCTGATTATTGCTCTGGTAGCAAACTGTTTGGCTGGGAAATAAGTGTGAGGCTGAGCTGCCTGAAACTCTGTGTTTCCACCTTGCAACCTTTAGTCCAAGGTATTCATAGCCATCAGTGGAAACACTCCTTAGCTGTACGCTTTGTTTACTGCATTAGATGACAATAATATTTATTTCAGGTATGTAGTGCAGTCCTTCCTTGGATATAAGCTGCGGAGGGGCTTTGTGCCCAGCCAGTTTCTGTGGCTCAAGTAACCTGTGATAATGAGATCCCTTGTCAGTTGTGGTGGATATAACTGGAATTAGGCTTGGCAGCTCTGAAGGTGTTCCTTGCTCTTACAAAGCTTGGAGTTTGACTTTTGAAAGGTTGGATGCTGTTCTGGACTCCTTTTGTGGATGGAGCTGTACCTTCACACAGGGCTTTCATGGGGGAAACTGATGTCTCTGGCGTGGACATATATGTGTTCAATCTGCAGTTGGCCAGAGGTCTTTTGATAAAGGATTTTATCCAAAAAAGCAGTGATGGCAGAATCATAGAATCGTAGACTGGCCTGGGTTGAAAAGGACCTCAAAGATCTTCTAGTTCCAACCCCCTGCTATGTGCAGGGTCACCAACCACCAGACCAGGCTGCCCAGAGCCACATCCAGCCTGGCCTTGAATGCCTTCAGGGACGGGGCATCCATGACCTCCTTGGGCAACCTGTTCCAGTGCGTCACCACCCTCTGTGTGTAAAACTTCCTCCTAGTACCTAACCTAAACCTCCCCTGTCTCAATTTAAAACCATTCCCCCTTGTCCCGTCCTCTGTCAGCTGGGAGGCAAAGGTTTGAAATTTGTGCAGTCTGTGACCACTTGAGTGGTGCAGACATTGGCTTGGTCCATAAAAGATGCCTGGTTCATACACCATCTCTTTTGTTTTATTTTATTTCTTTCTGAGCCCTGTTGTCTTAGCTGGTGATGTGTGTAATTGCATTTGCACTGTTCTATTGCACTGCTGTGGCTGGAATTCACAGGGAAGCAATAAGTCGGCATTGCCTCATTCATACAAATTTAACATCAATTTTCTTACTTGTAGGATTTTCTGCTTTTGGTATTTAGTTTTCCAGTCATGAGCATTTTGTGTCCCTTGGTTTTTCCAGGCTATATACTGTGAGTGAGTCACTTCTCTGTCTTCATGTGGATTGTATCTGTAGCTTGCCATTGCTCCCTGCAGCTGCATTTCATGCTCTGTGAAAAATAGAGTGAGGTGATGTGGTCTGCACTGGAATTCAAATTCAGTTTTGTGCAAAAGGTTCCAACAATCTCCTCATTTTCTCAGAACTCAATTGATAAGGAAACTCAGTACTTCTGATAAGACGAGGATCTTTTTTGTGTCTTCTCATCAAGTGCTCTTTTAGCAGCGTTCAGCGCTCCTCAGTGTCAGTGTCTGCCATTCTGTGCTTTGGTCGGTGCATTTCTGTGTGTATGGTCCCATGTAACCATGAAGTGCTTTTGGAAGGGGCAGTGGATGGCACCAGTGGGTGTCAGGTTGGCAGGATGTGGCCATAGGAGGAGGAGTTCTGTGTTTTCTCTTCCCCTGCCTGCTCAGCTGTGGCTCAATTACAGGTTTCCAGTGGATGAGGTAGGATGACTAAAATTCCCCATGCTGTACGTAGTAAATGGAAGGGCAGAGTTGTGGATTCTTCTTTTGTCTTTCATATTTCCTGCTGTTTCTGTGGTGTTGTTTGTTAGCTTTTTATCACCGAGGTTGTTCATGTATGGTACTGAACATCGCACCAGTATCCAGCTCTTCAGTATGACTCAGATCTTGTTGTTATTTTTCTTCTTTTGCAGAATCATGGCAAGTCCAAGAACGAGGAAAGTTCTCAAGGAAGTCAGAGCTCAAGATGAGAACAATGTGAGAAAACTATCATCTGCTGTAGCTTCCCAGAGCTGAATTGTCTTTCTGTCTGCTCCACATGTAGTTGCTGTCCATACAAGCTAACCTATTTCTGCACTTGTATGTCTAACTAGTGGTAGCAGAGAAATATGGATGTGTTGTATTTGCATTAGTTCTAGTAACATTTATTCATATACATGTTGTAACACATGGCTGTGTGTTTGGCACAAGGCCTTCCGGGGCTCTGAGTGCTGTAAACCCTGGAGTCCAAGCAAGTGATGTCTTGGGTATAACTTAATTAAAACTGTCTGTTTCAAATAGCTTGATAGAATGCTGCCTTAAATGTCATAGCCCGTAGACAGCTTCATTTTGTTTATGCCTTTCCCTACTGGTGTTTGGTATGTGGTCATTTTATAATGTAGCTCAGGTAAGTGAATGCTTTCAATTCAGTGTAAATAAACATCTAAGGGAAGCTTATGCTCTTGGGGTGGTGGTTCCAGCACAAAGAACTTTCCCTGCTGAACTTAATTCCTGCACACAACAGTTTCATGACCCAACTATTGGAGCTGTGCTTTGGGAACTTCCATGCGGGTGAGAGTTGGTTACAGGTAAAGTTAGAGATGGTTGTTTTCTCTCTTGCAGGTCTGCTTTGAATGCGGTGCATTTAACCCCCAGTGGGTGAGCGTGACCTATGGAATCTGGATCTGTCTGGAGTGCTCAGGAAAGCACCGAGGCCTGGGAGTCCACCTCAGGTCAGCCCTGCAGGCAAACACTGCACTCAGTCGGGTTTCCTTGAGGGGTGTTATGGCTGTGAACAGAAAGGATGATTGTGGAGTTTCAGCATTTCTTGGGCACTTCTGTTTTGTGCTCCTCTCCAAAGTGAGCTTTATTCTCTCTGCCTTCCCTGGAGTTAGCTGGGGTCTGTGCTGTGTTGGTGCAGCTATGTTGTGCCTGGGTCTAGAAAGCAGCATCTCCTGCTGGAGGTTGTGACCTTGTATTTAAGAATAGTGCTCTGTTACTTTGTATATAACTTAATGAACAGTAGAAAGAATTTATGGCCCAAGGTAGAGCTGACGTGTTTATTGCAGTCATGAATGCTCTGGGGTGAGGTCATGGTAGGTGTTAGCACAGGCTGTGTTGAGTTGTCATTACGAGCAGAAGCATGAAGCAGGGGCAGGACGTGTTTTGTAGGGCACTCACATGTAACATTGAAAGGAAAACTTGCAAGTGAAGTTTTCTTTTATATAGCATGTTAGGTTTCCTGGCTCGTTGGAGAAAGCTGCTTTTTCTGTCACTTTCCTCCTCTTGATGGTGTCTTTCAAGTGACAATACTTTATTTTTGCTTATTTCAGTGAGGATTTGACCACCTTCTTAAGACACTCTCTCTTTCCATGCTTTGAGAGTGTTTATTAACATTTCTGTACCCCCCAACCTTTTTTTGTCCCTGCTGATGTATCAGGAAGTAAAAAGAAGCCTTGATTATTATTATTATTTTTTAACTGATTTTCAGTTTTGTACGTTCTGTAACTATGGACAAATGGAAAGATATTGAGCTGGAGAAAATGAAGGCTGGAGGTAACAGCAAATTTCGAGAGTTCTTGGAGTCTCAGGATGACTATGATCCCTGCTGGTCAATGCAAGAGAAGTACAACAGCAAAGCTGCAGCTCTGTTTAGAGATCAGGTAAGCTCCATTGTGTGTGTTCAGGTGGAAAGCCAGCTTGTCCTTGCTTTACAGGACCAGTGCCTATCTAGTATGAAAAGTCATAGCTGGGATTCTGATTGTTTTCCTACCCTTTTCAGGTTGCTACAGTAGCTGAGGGCAAGGAGTGGTCCCTTGAAACTTCTCCTGCCAGGAACTGGACACCACCTCAGCCTAAAACCTCTCTCTCCTCCACCCATCGGTATGTGCTGTTGTTATTTATTGTCGCTATTAGCTTTTGAATCTGCTGTTGCTGACGTTTGAGTGTCTGCTGCTTTTATTCTGTTGATGGCGTTGTCTGAACAAATGTCTATTTTGCTGAAGTTTCTGAATATGAGGAGGCAGAATTTCTGTTCTTCTAACTTCTACCCCACTCCACCTGTATCTTAAAGAATATACCCGAGACAATTGAGCCAGGAGGGGAGGACTAGACATCCTGTTTCTCTCTTGACTTGCAGTGCACCTGAGATTCATTGTGTCAGTCATGCGTAGTGTGTCACAGCTTTACCTTAATTACAGTTCAGCTCCGGTTCATGATTGAGTGCCAGGGAGGAAGGAACAGGCTTTTCTTTATGGTGCTAATTACTATGAGAGCATCAAAGCTGGACAGCAGTTCTGTTTTTCTGCCTTTGCCTGTATGTTTGTTATTTTTTTTGCAATAATGAGTGAGGTTAACTGAAAAAGCCATTGTAAATAGGCTTTTACATTAAAGTTCCCTACGTGCTAGGCCAAAGAAATGATCAGTTTCACACCTGATTTGTGATGATATACAGCAAGATGCATTGCTCAACTAGTGGTTTTTGCTGTACACAGTTTCATTGTTTAAATCTTTTGTTCAAGTAGTTCTGCTGGACCTCCTCAGAACGCAACTGCCTCTTCTGACAAGGCTTTTGAAGACTGGTTAAATGATGATGTCAACTCTTATCAAGGGTAATGCAATATTAATTAACTTTTTCTTTGTGCCTGGCACTCAGGATGTTACACTACGGCTGTGCAATTGTGATGCTGATTCACTGGGCCATACTAATGAAGAGTTATATCCAAGTGTTACAATGTTAGGCTCCAAACTAGGTAATTCTTAGTGTATATGGTACCCTAACGTGTTTTAGTCTAAGTGGAGATATTTATCAAGGTAATACTGCTCTTCTCCTTTTTTCCTCCCATTTTCCTGTATTGCTTCGTAAAAATTTACTTAAGTTTTTGGTATGAGTGATCTGTTGGAGAATCATTAAGAAGGCGTTATTTTGCATAAGAGATGCCTTAATTAACACCAAAAAGGATCCACTGGTGAATCCTTGCTATGTCTTTGTCAAGTGGGTGGGTTTGTATTTTGGGTGCCAGGCACTCTGCTAATTCAGCAGCTGTCAGCACTACCAGGCTTTTTCTTGCAAGTGGGTTTTAGAGTCTGCAAAATGATTATTCTTTTATGCTTTGTATTTTTGATTAATGACTTGAATTCAAGCATGCTAATACAAATCCTGTTTGTTCCTTTTCTTATTGTAGTGGTCAAGAGAATCGCTACGTAGGGTTTGGAAATACAGTAACCCCTCCAAAAAAAGAGGATGACTTCCTGAATAATGCTATGTCTTCATTATACTCTGTAAGAAAATACTTGAGGACTTCTTTGATCTTCAGTAGTGTTTCCTTCTGTTTCAAACTCTGTTCTTGCAGTACAGATGGGCAAGGTTGCAAGTAGATACAATGAGATGCAGAGCAGTATCTCAGTTCCTGGGTGCAGGGAAAATGCTGGAGGACTTGAGAAGTTAAGCATCATATCTGAGATCAGTTCTTGGAGATAAGGAAATGAGGATATGTGAAAACACAACAGCATATGGCTGTACATTGTTGTGAGCAAAGCAGAGATAGTAGAAAGTTGGGTTGTTGGAAGGAAACGTGGGGTAAAGTCAGGAGCTGTCATGTGCTGCAGAGTAGCTGGGTGAGGCAAAATTTGGCATTTGGAGTCACTTAGACATATAAGGTTTTTGAGCAGGGTTAGTGGTCTTCTGTAAGGGCATCATCATATGATTTGGATGTAGAAAGACTCTTGTGTTAATGTGCTTGGAAGCTCTATTTCTAGTTATGTTGTAGACTGTAGGCTAGAGAGTTAAAATCGGGAACCACATCTATAATACATTGCAGATGTGCTTAGACAGCAAAAAAGAGGTGGTCCTGTGTTGTCCGAGTGACTGTCAGCTATTCTTGGGATAGGTGACGTCATTGAAACATAGGACTAAAATGCCCTCTTCTGACCATGGATGTGTATTGCAGTGTAATTTTAAAGCATTTATATGTATTCATCCCTGTGAGGAAACCTAGAATGTAATGTGTTACCTCAACATCCACCCTTTAAACAAAACATCTGCACATTGATGGGATTTATTTAAAAAGAAAAAAGATTAGAATCATTCTTCTTCACTTTCTTTAGCTGCTTTCTGAGAATAATTGTTTTCACACAGCCGTTTCTAACAGAATAACAGCTGAAATTCACATTTCTGCGCATTGCAGCATTTTGTCACAAGTAGTGGAGATTCTTTGCTATATTACAGTTAAGTGAGAGACTGCCATTTTCCCTCTCACTGATGGGTGAGGGACAGGCTGTATTGGAGCACATTTTGACTTAATTTGGCACGTAATAGTGAACACTTGGTTATCATCTGTTATGGGTATTCACATAACTTGGTGCATTCTTGCTTTCTTTTAAAGGGATGGAGCAGTTTTACAACCGGAGCAAGCAAGATTGCCTCGGCTGCAAAGGAGGGTGTAAGTAAACACAATATATTTCAGTGTGATTCTTGTGAACTGGAAGTGGTTCCATCAGCATGGTCTGGCTTTTAATAGGGATCTGTCTTTAAAAGCATTAGCAAGACAGACTAAACCCTGTTTGTTGCATCTCTTTGCCTGTGGTATATGAAATACTGGCAGTGAGTGTTCCTATCTGCTGTATTTCTCATGTTTCTGAGTGGTCATTTCTTGTAAATTCAATTGTAAGTTTTCCATTTGTTTTGGAAGGGATCTCAGTGCTTCAGGTGTGTGTGATTGCTAGGAATAAAACCTTTGGTTTTTAAATTTGAACTTGTGTTTTGCAGGCTACCAGGTTTGGATCTCAAGCAAGTCAAAAGGTGATCATTGAGCTTGATCTTATTGACATTTAAAAGCCAGTTGTTGTCATGCATTTGTCTTACCAGTTGATTCAGGCTTGCATGTTTATCTTCATGGTGCACAGTAATTCTTTGGTTCTAGCTCTTATTTCCATGGGAATTGCACTCAGTTACTGTGATCAAATTGAATAGAAAACAGAGGATGATAGGCTGCTGTATATGTAACTGTCAGGTGTATTCAAAAGGCAGCAGAACAAAATTCTTCAACTTGTCTGTGGACAGAAAACACTCATTTTATTTGTATGAAGCTTGAATGTCTGTCGGAAAGTAGTTTGCTTTTGTAGGTGATCTAATATAAAGCAATCCATTCATAAATCCTATTAAGATATTGCAAATGTGAACAGCTTAATATTGTTATTAAGTTCATTTGATTGGGTGCACTTAAAACAATGTAAATTCCAGAAGTATTTCCTCTTTCAAACTAAGGTTAAAACAGAGACCTGAGTTATGCAGAGTTGTGATATAAGCAAGATCTGTTTGCATAGGATAGAATTAAATTTGAATGTAAAAACCTGTAAAAGGAGGGGGTTCTTAAAAGTGCCAGTATTCTGCCACGTGCATGTGGCAATGCTTTGTATAAGGTATTTGTCTTGGAGCTGTGACGGCCTGTATGCACAGCACTAGCCTGGCACGTGAATGGGCTGCTCTTGTGCCATCCACGTGTGAAACTGCAGGTGTTTGGGCAGGAGATGTGTGCAGTAGGATGGCAGCGCTCCACAGAGCAAGCCAAGTTTGTGTGTGATTTTTCACAACGAACAGAAAAGTCTTGTGGGAGCAGCCAAACTTCATATTTAAAGTGTCTGCTGTTTGGCTTACCTGGAAAAAAAATAATAATAATAATAATACGGTGTTTGGCAGGTCTTCCTTTTTCACTTCAGCCAGCAGTTTCCCTTTCAGAGAACTGTTCTTCCTTTATAACGCGTGTAAATAAAATGCAGAGTGTACAAACTCATCGCTTCTACTGACAAGGACCTCAGCAGTGTGATGTCCTGTGGCTTAAGCCATGTTATTGAAGCTTACATTTGCTTCCTGAAATGTGTTCTGTTCCTCTGTAGAGCAGACGTAGCGTCTTATTGATGGATTTATTAAAAGGGCATTTGATGTCCTTTGACCAGACATATTCACTGTCAGTCTTGTCGGTAGATGTGAGGTTGGTGCTACGTAACTTGCCTGAAAGAGTGCTTCCAAATTGTTGCTAAAAGCTGCTTCTTCTACCTTCCTTGCTCTTTCTCTTTTGCTGTCTGGGTAAAGTTTTGGGGCTACAAGCAGCAGCCGGAGCCGGTAACACCCTCACATATGTTCTTGTGCATGGACTCCTTGTCACTGTTGGTGCTGAATATGTGCATTTGCTCTTGAGCAGTCTCTTTTTTTTTTTCCCTTTTTTTTTGTGCTTTAAGTCAAATCTGTTCAGAATAATGTTGTGTGTTTTGTATGGTAATGTCCCTTCAAACCTACCTTAAAATAGGTTCAAATGGATAGAGATATCCGGGCTCTCTGTGCTCAGAAAACATTCTGTGCTTCTTTCCATGCTCCCCCATAAACACCAATTGCAGGATTTCCTTTTGCATGTCTGATCCAGGAATGCAGTATTCAAGGAACTACGCTGGGGTGCTGTTTGGAGGCAGGCTCTTTAATAAACACACTGTGATGTACTATTAGTAATGGTGCTACCCGGAATCAACAGTAGCAAAGATAGTGATTTCAAAGGAAACATACCCAAATCTCATTTTTCTGTATTTATGAAATCGTGTGGTTGAGGATATGGGTTTACATCAGAATTCATGCTGATACAAACAATTGCTTCACTTAGCATGGCTTAACCGCTAGTCTGTTACACCTTCTGTTGGGTAACATCCGCTCAGTGTGACAGGCTCAGTACTCAGGGGGATCTGTCATATTTGAAGAATCCTATTCAGTCCCCTCTGTTGTTTTTCTTGAGCACTTCCTTAGCCTCGCTTCCAGTGCAGACAACGTGAAGCATTTGTAAACCTTTCTGTCTTGGTCGGAATTGTCCTTTAGTGATTTGATGCTGCAGGCTCACAGTTTTGTAGGATGCCCTACACAGTGTCCTTCTGCATCTTGTTCTGGGCTGTAAGAGAAGTTTTGAAATGTGTTGTTTCCTCTCCCTCCCTACCTGCAGCCTGAAAAGAAATTGTGGGAGTCTTCTGTCACAACGTTGCCTCCTGTGTATGGCTTAGAAACCATTGGTTTGTTATTAACAGCAGGCACCAGCAGCACTGAGAGGCAGAAGAATTGGTGAAGAATGATCAGAACAGATCTAATTCTACATGTGATGTCACTGGGAGAGAACAGGGAAAAAAAAAATAGAGTGAATGAAGTCCATTTTTTTTTCCAAATCCTCAGCTGTGGGCTCAGCAGAGGGCCTGGCCTTAGGCTGTCACTGGTTGATCCATTGCTTCCGCTCCTGCTGCAAGGTCAGGTTTTGCTTTGGCTCTGGGCAGCCCCAGCAACCCTCTGCCACGTGTCTCTGGTCTTGGTTGGTTTTCCTCAGCACTGTACTGTGTGCTTTCAGCTCGTTCTGCTTGTCTGAATCAAAGCTTAAGGCTTCGTGTATTTTTTGGAGACACTGCTGAGAAACCGATCTGCCGAAAATGTTGGCTGTGTTGTTGTTGTTGTTTTTGTTTAAAGGAGAATATAACTGACTTTGTTTTTGTTTTGCTTTTAAATAGGCATCAGAGTTAGGTCAGACATTAAATGAAAATGTTCTCAAACCCGCACAGGAAAAGGTAACTTTGGAACTAGTAAATTCCTTATAGAATATGATCACGATGACTCAGGGAGTGATTGTATCTTCCTATCACAACTTCCCAAGCTCTCAGTGTGTCCTTCTGTTGGGTTGGTTTTTTGTTTTTCTTCTTATACAAGCTCAGTAGTGAAGGGGAAGCATCAAATAACTCAGAGCTAATAAGTCACCAAAGGAGGTTTAATAAAAGCACAGCAGGGAGAAATGCATTCCTATGTCCACAAGAGTCTGTTGAAGTCTTTACCGTTAGATATTCTTGCATAGATTTCATGGTTTCAGTAATGGAAGATGGGCTAAGAGAAAAATATACCCCAAATGAATAAAGAAATCATTTTCATCAATACTAATAACGATGGGTGTTGATAGTCTTTTCCCCCTTCTGCACGTCAGCATTTGTTACATGGATCCAGACACCTTTAAGCCACTGTTGTTTGAAACCTTTACTTGATATTTGTGCAGAAACTTCTGGTGGCTGGTACCAAGTTTTCCATGTGTTCATCAGCAAAATACAGCCTAAAGTAACACTGAGCTGTTCTAGTTGTGCTGTTTCTGGGAAACACAGATGATGTGAATAAGGTTTTTATTCTTACAATCATCACTGACTATGAACATGTAGCTAATGGCACTTTGAAAGCACACACAGCCACCTTGGTGAACGTAGGAAGTGGCCGTACCAAAAAGCAAGGCAGGCAGTCCTCCTGAATGCTTAGTGAGGGCTGACAGCGCCAGCTTTGGGGTCATAGAGTGGCTTGGGGTGGAAGGGACTTCAAGGAACATCGAGTTGCACCCGCTGCTGCAGGCAGGGCACCCTTGGTTCACCTCACGTCAAATGTTGCCTTCCTGTTTCCTGTGGTTAGAAGAAGAAAGCAGTACTTCTACATCTTCCCCATTTGGCATGCGTTTGTTCTGTGCTTCTGGAATTTTGGAGCAGCTCCAAAATTGTGAAGCCTTTTGTGACATTGTGGTGATCTGTTTAACCTCCAAACCTTTTCCCCACGTGTAGGGATTTGGCTAAAGCAGCCTGGTGTTGCTTTGTAGAGAGAAGCGATGCCACTGCTTTGGGATGTGGGTTAATTTCCAACTTGAAAAGTATATTTTAGTAACAACAGAAATTCCCTCGCATTACTTTTATTAATTCAAGGTTCTTTACGTGGATTCTCTGTGATTTGAAATGCTAATTGGGTCTGTCCTCCCCCAAATTACCCGCAGTTTCTTTCACAGTGCTTAGGAATGATATTTTTAGGGCAAAACGTTGGAGGAGTGTCTTTGTTTTTAGTGCTCAGTGTTAGCGTAACGCTGCTTTCCTCAGGTTCTGTTTGCCCATAGAGCATTTCAACATACTTCAAAGGGCTGAGGTTTGTTCCACTGGAGATCAATGGATTTATTATTATCTTAATGGATTATTATTCTTATCTTAAACTTGTTAGCCCTGACTTAGGATTACTGTGATTCACATCAGGTTCTTGTTCTCGTTAATTTCTTGTTACTAGCTGATACCACAAGAAATCTTGTCTTAAGGCTTTAGTGTACTCTGTTTGATGACTAATGACCAATACTTTGATTCATTAGGTGAAAGAGGGGAAAATTTTTGAGGAGGTCACCGTGGGGGTATCGCAGTTGGCCAGCAAGGTATGGAGAGGCCTGCTTCCCTTGGAGGAGGCCAAGCAGTAAGCCAGTCTCCATATTCTTACACAGCACTTTGAGTGACCACCAAACATCTTTAGTCTCTACTTGTGGTGAATAGAAATGCAATTTTCAACGTGCAGTACTAGTTGGGGTACTAAAAGAGCTCTACAGCTTTGATGCAGTCCTTATAATGGCTTCACTGAGGGCATGGTATAGGGCTGTAAGAGAACCAGTGTCCTAAACACACAAAGAAAACCACTGCTGGAGAATATGGAGACAGCTTGCATTATGTTTGCGTGGTTGAACTTACTAACGTTGCGTACCTTTTTCTTTGTCTTCTTTTGCAATCATTGCTTGGTTTTGTGGTAAGTGCCCTCTGTGCCTGCTAGGTGCAGAGATCTTGCAGAATCAGTGTTACTTAGGGGGGTTTGTTCATCTATTAAGCACTGCAGATCTTATCATATAACAGCTCAGTGCCTGAAGTGCTGGGAATATTTGAATAAAACAAGTCTTGTGTTATCTGTTCTGCTAAAAACCTGGCAACTTGAAATCTAAATTCTGGGGTTCTTCCTCCTTGTCTGTGACTTAGAACAGTGACTTCCACAGGCATCACTTCAGAATTCGTGGTTCTAGCCTAATGCCAGTCCAAAATAATAACCCTGAGAGGGGTCATTTAGTCATACTTGCTCTAGAACTCAATATTTGTCCTGTTCACATGAATAATATTAGTGAGAATGAGTGAAAGAAGTGTATAAAGTATTAGATATCAATACTAGTCACATGAAACATCCAAAGAGTAGTGCTGTCGTTAAGTTCAATTTCATGTAAGAGATATTCCCAACATTTTTGTCAAGAAATTTTAGAAGACAGTTCAGAAGCCCTTACTTACAGAAGTGGATGACAGTGCTGAGCTTTATGTACTTCTCAAATCATCCAGCAGCACGGGGTTGTCAAACGTGTTTCCTTTGGGTCAACTAGAAATTGCCCATCCAAAGTGCTAATATTAATCAGCGTAGTGACATTTTTCATAACATGTTATCTGTATCTGAACAAGTGGGAGAATGTGTTATGACTTCTGCTGTTGGCTCAGTCCAGATGAGAAGTGTGTTCTTTCTGCCTAGGTTCAGGGAGTTGGGAGTAAGGGATGGCGAGATGTCACCACTTTCTTTTCTGGGAAACCAGATGATCATTCTGGAAGGTATTTTTTTGTTATTATTTTCTGTCTCTTTAAACACCTTGTTTTGTCTCCTGTGCGTTCTCTGCAATGCAGTAGTACCAGATATTCTTTTTTAAATGTGAAGAAGTTATTCTGTCTTTGGGGAAAAAATTGCAAGTAATCCTTCTCTAATGTAGTTCAGGGGCCCATAAAACTGTTCTCAGTCTGAGAGCAAAGTAGTGCTCTGCACCTTGATGTTTAAGCGTATGCCAAATGCATCAATGTCTTTGTATTGCAGACTGTTAGCACTATATTTGAATTAGAAGAATAAATAGTGCTGTTCTGAGAAATGCATCTAATTCTTTTGCCTTTCGCTTTTGTTTCAGCAAAGGGTAGTAACATTATTGTTTGCCTTGTGGTCATTTCTGTTTATTGTTGTGTTTGTGATAACTAATTTATTTCTCCCTTCTTCTTTCTCCTTGCCTTGCCAATAACAGACCAGCCGAGGGAGACAGCTACCAGAACAGCGGAGGGGAGGGCTACCAGAACAATACTGTAGATCAAAGCTTCTGGGAGACCTTTGGCAACTCAGATCAACCAAAAGCTCATAAATCTCCAAGCAGTGAGAGCTGGACCTATGTGGACAATTCCACAGAGAAGAAGAGCTCCGATAGCTGGGACGTGTGGGGCTCAGGAACAGTCTCCAACAACAAGAACAGTAACAGCGACAGTTGGGAAAACTGGGAGACCAACTGGGAAAACACAGGAGGGGAGAGCAAGGCCAAAAAACCTCCTAAGGCAACAAAAAAGGCATCTTCAGCTGATGATAAGTGGGATGACTGGTAGAACCGTTAACCCTGTTTTGTGCAGCTAGGAAAGGGAGACCACGCTGGCTGATTGAGAGGAGAAAGTTTTACACACATCTGGAGTATCTTGGTTGACCTTACTGATGTGTTACTTTTTGTGCTTTTTCCGTTTGTTTTCCTTCTGCCCCAGTTTAGGAAGAAAAAACAAGTAGTGTCTGAATCTTTTATTACGTGAAGATGGTTCTCTCATTTTTATGGATAGTGAGAAATATATGTTCTCCTTGCACTACTGAGGCTGGGTACGCTGACTTTAAGAGCAATCTGAAAGACACAAGCACCTTTTAATGCCGTAGTCTTGCATGTGTAAGCTCATAGGTATTCATCCAGTCTTCATATAATTTGAGATCAGTCTTCATATAATTTGAGATGACCAGAGATGCTTAACACAAATAAAGAACAGGCTGTATCTTGAAAAAGCAGCCTTTAAACGAGCAAGCTGCAGTTGAGTAGATCCAGTTGAAATGCCTTATGGATTGCTGTGACAGTACGAGGTCTGGCAATTCAACCTGGTCTGTAAGATACTTTTTATTGGAGCTTTGTTTTTAATCTTTGTGAGATTTTTAGATTCATTTTTCTCCCCTTAGAATTAATCAGGAGTCTGGAGTTAGATGATTATTTGTTCCCACTCATCATTTTGGCAGCCTGAGCTACCAAGGGATACTCAGAATGGCTCCTTGTGCACTGTGTAAATTCTTAACCCATCAAGCAAGAAGAGCAGCTCTCCTACACAGATGTGATGCAGTGCTGTGTGTCCTCCTTCCTTGCCTTTACCCTTCTCCCACTCTGAGTATTTTGTAGGGTCTGTTTTGTTTTTTCCTTTGTCTTTTTCCCTTATACCTATTTATGTTATCCATACTGACAAAAATGAGATCTTCCTGCTGCTTATGGCCTTCTGGACATCTGTTTGGCAACTCTGCAGTGAAATGAGTTAGGAAATAAAAGGAAAAGATCCCAGTAAGAAAAAATGCATGGAAAATATGAGTACATTGAGGAGAGAAATCTGGCAGTGAGTGCCTTCCAGGATGAGTAGATGTCTATGTTTAATAGTAAAACTTAGATTAAGCAGATGTTTTCCAAATTAATCTTTAATATGTCAAACTGTATCTCTCTCTGTCATGTACTTCTCCACGTTTTCTTCCTGGATCCTGTTAGAGGAATACAGTTTTGGAAGCTTCAGGAACTCCTTGTCAGCGTTAAGGAATGGGATAGAAGATCCAGTTCTGTCTCAGTTTTGACCCCTGAAGGTGCTTCTCATGACACAAACCATAATGTATACAAAAGACCTGTGATCTTTTAACAGGCAAAGTGTTTGTATTGTAGGGGGTGGATCATAAATGTACGCTGCCTGAAAATAATCAAACTTTCATTCGTGACATCATTATAGTCTGCTTTGGTGGCAGCATGGAGTTCTTTACTGTGGACTCCGCAGATCTTAATCCCTACCCAAAAAGCCTTTTATTTTTAAGAGTAGTGAATTGTTTGAGCAACTGATTGACCCAAGTTACTGAAGTTACCTCAAATGATGTATTTTTTTTTTTTTCCCCCTCATCAAGGAGGAAAAAAGCTCATGGCGGAGTTTTTCCAGACTGTAGTGATATTGAGAAGCCAAAAAACTATATTCAGCTAAAAAAGAATTGGGGAGAGGAAGGGGCCTACAAATCGCTCCCAAATGCAGCAGTTATTAAAGGCTTACGATCTTTGCAAATACCGTGCAGGTATTTGTGGCCTGATTCTCTATTTTTATTAGCATGACCTTTCAGATGACAAACAAAATATTTTCCTAGGCCTGTCCTGCAACAGTTGCATTTCTTTTTTCGTTTTCCCCTTTGCTTGTGCTCAGGCAATGCTCTGAAGCTCACGTAGCATGTGGTGCTGCTCAGCACCCAGGTCTGGGCTGAGCCATGCTTGTTTCCCCTTGGGGAGTGGTCAGAGCAGGAGAGACCTCGGTTTGCAGCACTGCTGCTGGTGCTATTGACAGATGGTTACAGCCTTGCCTATAGGATTTTGTTCTACTTCTCCTGTTCCAGATACAGGTTTATTATCACTCAGTTGCATGTCAAACAGAACTCTTATCTCTTTATGCATATACCTCTGTTGCCTACTTGTCACCTGTCCGTGGTGCAGTACAAGGCTGTGATGCACGTCCTTGAGGGCTCCACACTGCAGTGTATGTGAAGGAGCACTGCTGTGTCCCCGACAGTGTCAGTCCTTGTGACATCTTGCAGCAGTAGCAGCAAAATGTGTCTGCTGCATTGCATTGCCTGACTGCTGGTATCTGTCTGGAGTGATGCAAAGCTGAATCAGCCTCCTCTGGATAAACTTAGTATGGTTTCTTTTCATAAAGCTCCTGAAATAGCTGATAGTGGGATAAGCTTTATTTTAGTGTTTTCGGTCAGCAGTTGTGTGACGTGTTGGCATACGTTCTCAGCTGTGTGCTTTGCCTGGGAGAAAACAGGTTTATTTATGTCTCACTTGTAGCTATGATTGGTATGAGCCTTTTGTTTGCTTTTCTGGTATTACTTCTGGATTTTGGAGACTTTATTTTCTACATTAACATAAATGGCCAGAGCCCTGCTAAGGCTTTTGGGCATTAATTTTTCTTCCAGTTCAGGAGGTGATGACAGAGCAGTATCTTCCTTGATGCAGCACCCAGAAGGGTGTTACTGGAAGAAAATAAAAACCAACATCATGGCAGAAAGTGGAAGAGCAACCACAAATCTCGTGTGCTAATTGGCTTTGGTTTGATGGACGGATTGGTATTTTTAGTGACTTATCTGAACCTTACATTTCGTCATGTCTTCCAAAGGAGAGGATGAAATGAGGACACTTTCCATTGCACAGCTTCAGTTTTATTGGACTTTTTGTTTAAGAAGCTTGTGCTGTTTGAAGTTATTGTGTGTAGAGGGAAAGTTTATTACATTTCCCCTCTTTTCCTCAATTCCTCTTTTCTTTTTTCCTTCCTGATCATGAGCCTTTTTAGGTAGGTGCTCATCGCTTTCCTTTCAATCCCACACCAGTTATTAACAGTTCTGAGTCATACAAGCAAACTGCCAGGGAAGAGTGCGGTGGGTGAAATTGCTGCTGGAACAACCAGACACTGCAGTGGTGGATAGCAAGTTTCCTTTGTACACCTTCAGCTTTGGAAGACACAGAGCAGTTGGATTCCTCCAGGTAGCCTGAAATCAGACATTAAGGCGTTCAAGCTGAGTGCTGCTTGCCAAAGAGAGCATTCAAAGGCAGTGAGGGTAATCCTAGGAGTTGGGCATTGCTTTGAAACATTTCACCTGTGTTTTGGTGCTTCCTAATAGTCATTATGTTTTCAAGAAGTGCTTGGCCAGCTCTTCCTGGTGGCTGAGACCTGAAGGGTAATGCTGCTTTTGTTTTCCCAAGCAGACGTGTAACATTCCATGGGTTCATCATGTATTTATGAGTGTAATGATCTGTGCAATAACTTAACAAGTGTAGGTAAAAACGTTTCTTGTTTAATCCAGGATACATTTAAAGATACAGTGGTCTTCTTTGCAAATAGCTGCCGGCCAACCAAGGTGTTTCAGTTCTCCCTCTACTTTGGCAATTCTAAATTCCAGTAATGATGGATTGAGCAATCAATGACTTAAACAGAAATCAAGAAGCGCGTTGATGCGCGTCATTAGAGTTTGATTGTAACGGTTCATGGTGATCTCTCATTGTAGAGCCCTTTTTCATTTTTGAGGCCAGCAGAAAGCTGGTCAGTGTGGAATGCTGTATCTTTAATTTTCCTGATGTGTTTCATGTGAAGTTCACAGGAATGGCAATTTCAGTGAACGCTGTTCATTGTTCTGTAGAGTGATGACTTGAACTGCAGTGTCATCTTTTAAAGAGCATTATAATAAAGCAAAGAGCTATGGAGCAGAGCAGCGTTAAGCCCTTTTTCAAGAAACTTCCATTCCTTTTGAGAACCTTGGGAAAAGTCATTGGTTTCCACCAGCGTCACTACGTGGCTTTTGAATGAAGCAGGTCTTACTGTGGTTAGCAGCACAGGATGAACTCAAAATAGGGTGCTTCTTAATTAAGAAAGAAGCAAAGTTCTGTGTCAGTGCCAGTATGTAATTGTCTTTTTGGATGAGAATATCTGACATTAGCAGTGTAATGCTGTTGGTGTTCTGCACATCCTCTGCTGTGGGTGATGAAGGAAGCTGCCTATGTTGCTGTCAGAGACCACAGCAGGTGCTTCATCTCTTGTGTTTTGTAGGGGTTTTCATTTTAAACCAATTTAAGAACTCGTTGTGTTAGGAATAGTTGATAACAACATTGATTGCTTCTTTATTTTGAAGTGAGCTACAAAATACAAATTGAAGTGGTTGCACATACTTCTATGGGTGCTGTTTTAACAGCTTGCCTACAAACACTGCAGGAGAAGAGGTAGTTTTTATTGTCTTCCCAAGCTACCAGGTTCATCTGGCACATCCTTCAGCTGATGGCGATGCTTGATGTTCAGATTCCAGTCCCCTCCATTAGCCAGACTGCCATGGGGGTGTGGCTGTGTTTTGTGCCTGCCCCGAGCTTTATGTAAATGGCAGAAGGATCCAATCATGCTGAATTGTGGGAGGAATTGCATTGACTTTCCCCCAGAAAAGTAGGCAGGCACTCAGTGCAGTGCTCAGTGTGTGGGATGCGGAGCTTCCCACTGTGGTTGCTGTGAGCAGTGGGATGTGCTGGCTGCAGGGGAGCTTGGAGCCATCCCTTCTGAAAGCATATGGAGGCCTGTTACCTAGAAATGTACAAAATACCATGAAAAGCATGAATACTTGCTCTGAGCAGGATGGGGCTGGTGGGTGAAACAAAAAGTCCTATATAAAGAGAAGTGGAGCTGAGCTGTCCCATTCGAAAGCAGTAAAACCCAAAGGTCCAACTGAAGTGCAGCACCTTTATCCATCACCTGTAAGTCACTGGCTCACGCATAAGCCAACACTCATTGCTCATCTGGTTTGGCTCCAGCTGCTCTGCAGTTGGCTGCATCCTATCAGCAGTGCAGGGGAGGAAAGGTCACCTCCTCTGAGGAAGTCACTGGTGCTCTGCTTGGCTGATGGATCAAACCACCTATCTCAGTAGCGTGGCTGCTGCTCAAGCAGGGGAATGCAGTGCTATCAGCTCCTTGCAGTTTGCAACCCTCCTTGTATTTCCCTTTAAGCACTGCCAAGTTGTGCTCCCTCGGAGGGCTGCTCAGCTCTGCTGAGGCTGCAGAATGTTGCAGCAGGTAAAGAAATAAATCCTGTCCTGCCAGGAAACACAGGAAGGCTGGAGTGTGTTTCTCCAGGGAAAAACTACAGATAAAATTGGTCCACTGCTGATTGAAGTGCCACTGCTTAATAACAGCAGGATTGCTAAAGTTACCTCCTAAAGTTCAGTTGTGACTGCATGGACCCAAACTCTCTTGTGTGTACAGTATTTTCTGCACTCCTGCTATGAATGCCTGGTACACATGTAAATCAGTGTGCGGGGCTGTATGTGGGATGTTGTGATCCCTGTTGAAATAGAAATTCACTTCTGGACAGCAACCTGTGCTCGTTGCACGTAAGCTTGTTGCCCTGCCTGCAGGATTTGCCTTATTAACTCTTCTCACAGATTTCCTGCTGACTGCAGCAATTCCCTGTACCCAGCTGCAATGCGCTGTGCTCGAAAGGCAAATCTAGTCCTCCTTGCCAGGACTTCACCACTCAGTATGGGCTCCGCAGTGCAGGCAAGAATAGAGTCTGAACCTAAAACCACTGGGGAGACCTAAACTTGTTGCCCACCCTGCGGTGCGTCTCTGGGTTGGCCACAGACCTTGCAGTGGAGCACAGAATGGATCACAGGAGGGCAACGGCCTCAGCTGCTCTGAGAGCCCAGCGCAGGTTGGAGGGATGCTGCAGAGAGGCCTCAGTTCCCCTTCCTTCCTCTAGAGGGGATTGTGTCCCTGCGCCTGGCTCTAAGGGAGCGCTGAGCAGCTGAATGCAGGGTGGTGGTTGGTTTGGCTCGGCTCGTGCGTCTGCTTATCTGCTTTCCCATCCTGTCCCACCTCGCACTTTCATTCTGTGCTAAGCCTTCATGGCATTCATCCCTCTGACCCCAAGGAGAGACCCCAAGGTGAGTCTGTGTCCCTGTCATGGTGCTCCGCAGCTCCCAGATTAACACAGGGGCGACAGCCTCACCCAAAGGTGAGCAGCAGAGCCAAACCTGTCAGACCTGCTCTGAATCTTCATACCCAGCACAGGCGCTGGAGGGTGAAAGTTAAGGGCTATTGGAAGTTGTAAAGTTCCTTCTGGCAGCTGGTGAGGAATGGGGAAGCGGAGATGATGCAGGTTCCATGTTGCGCTGCTTAAGAGTGGTTTTTCTGTTGTTGTCCTTTGCTTTAATGTGTGTGGGTTTTGGTTTTGTTTTGTTGTTTTTATTTTTAATGAGAACATTCATCAGTTTGTTACTCCGGTCGGTGTTTGGTGTTCTCCTTATGGCTGTGGATCCATGAAGCAATGCAACTGTGGGATAACTTTGGTTTTTTTTTCATTGCTTTCTTGGTTTTGGTGGCTGGTTGGTTGGATTGTACTGCTTGTTTTCTTTTTTGCAAGGCAGGGTTCAATTCTTCATACTTTTTGGAGAACCCTGAGCTGCAATTGTTCAAAATGGTGAAGGACACGAGGATCCTTCCAGTGGCTGTTTTGAAGCCAAGCAGTCTGTTTTTCCTTTCCTTACTTTCATTACTTGGGGTTAGCAGTCTTTACATTGGAAAGAAGCGCTGTCTTTTGCCCTAACGTATCCTTATTTGTTTTCTACAGCCACACAAAGGACACTCAATGATGTGAAATCTCCAGCTTAGATTTATAACTGCTTAATGAGAAACTGTTGACCAGCAGGCTCACGTTCCACCAGCAAAAAGTGATACATCTGCTCACACCTCTCGGCCTGTTGGCTGTGAATGACCTTTTTGCTAAACTGAATCAAAATCAGTGGGGATAAACGTAGTGGGTTTAACAGCCCACTCCTCCTAAGTTGGTGACCCTTGGAGCTGTGAAATCAGAAGGGTGTGACACTGGAACTGCTGTGCTAACAGCCAGCAGCTGCTCCTCCAGGCCCAGCTATTTGCTCACAGGCCAGCAGTGTGTTGGTGCAGCACTGGGCTGTGGGCTGAGCCTACACAAGGGTAGCCTGTGTTCCCTGCACATGAGAGAGGAGATGTCTGGGAGAGCCAGGATAGAAGCAGTGTTGTTGGTGCAGCCCTGGCTGCTGCTGTTTGCCTTGGACAGGAGTGCTGTGGCTGGGGCTTGTTCTGTTCCTCAATCAGCACAGAGCTGGGGGAGCACAGCTGCAGGCGCCTGCATCCCATGTCAGATCTTCCATCCTCACTCTGCCCCCACCTTCTCTCTGTCTGCTTGGGGTGGTGGAGATCATAGAATCATGGAATCATTGAGGTTTGAAGAGACCTCTAAGATCTCCAAGTCCAACCCCGCCTCACCATGTCCCTCAGTGCCACATCTCCACAGCTCTGGACCACCTCCAGGGATGGCGGTCCCAGCACCCCTTGGTCAGCTGTGCTGCTGCATCAATGGTTTTCGGAGAAGAAATGCTTCCTAATTTCCAACCTGGCCCTCCCCTGAAATGGGTAATGTGCACACAGAGCCAGCATAGGGGCACTACTGCTGGTGGGACTCTGTGCAGAGCGCTCACATTCTGGTCAGGGTGAAGGATGTGCTCAGTGTGACACTCCTTGTGTGAGGTGGTGAAAACCTGATGGAGGGTCGTGTTGGGGGGGCAGCTCAGCTGTCATCGTCTGAAATCTCTATTAATAGGACTCCACAACGAAAGGGAAATATCTCAGGGATTTGCTCTTGGGAGAGAGGTCAGGAAAGGTAAGGAAGATGCTGTGAGCACAGAGCAGGGCCAGCGTAAACAGAACACAGCCTGTGCTGCCACGTGTAGCCCTATGACTGCAGACAGCAAGCAGTGTTTTGGGGCACTGAGCTCATTCAGGACCATATGGTCCCACGTGCCATCTTGTTTCCAAGCAGAAGCCTCCCAGTTCTCCCTTTGATTTCAGCCCATGCTGCATGCTGTGCTTCCTGCAGTGTTAAATTCAGTTTGTTCATTTCAGCAATGTTTTGGTGTGGTGGTGGGGGGGGGGAATGTAAGCCTGGAAGGGGCTGTGCATGCTAATAGGATGGTGAGCAGTGATGCAGAATAAGGGTGTGTATCCTCCTGATACTGCAAGAAATAGGCAGGTGGGCCCTTAAGGAAAGAGGGATGGACAGAGTTTACTGATGCTTTATTAAGCTTTGAGTTGAAGTGTCCTTTGCTGATACCATTTCCTTCCCCTTTCCCCCCTCCTTTGCATTTCTGAGTTCTGCTCTCTTTCCCAGCCAGCGGCTTGCACTCTGGGTCTAACTAACGGAAATACAGCTGCACATGCATCTAATGGCAGTGATAGTTGTAATTAACCTCTTCCACATCCCAGCTCCTCTGCTTATTTCTTTACTTGGTGCTATCACTAAGAGATAAGCAGAGGAAAATCTCAGGTAATGGAAATGGCTGTGGAAGCTGAGGCAGGAGGCAATGCCTGGGGCAGATGTAATGGCCAAAGCCAAGAGCATCACATAGACAAACAGCTTGGCCTTGGTACAATCCCAGATTGGTCAGTGCCAGCTCTTCTATTCATAGAATCACAGAACAGTTGGGTTGGAAGGAACCTTAAAGTCTTCTCAGCCGTTCCCCCTTGCGTTATCACTATATGCCCATGTAAAAAAGTTGCTCTCCTCCTGCTTACAAGCTCCTTTTGAGTATTGAAGGGTCATAATGAGGTCCTTCTGGAGCCTTCTCCAGGTTGAACACCCCCTGCTCTCAGCCTGCCTTCATAGCAGAGCTGCTGCAGCCCTCTGAGCATCCCCGTGCCCTCCTCTGGCCCCACACCAGCAGCATTGCATCATTCTTGTGCCCAGGGCCCCAGGCCTGGGTTCAGCACTCCCACCAAACCCCTGTGATGGTTGCTATAAAGAAAGAACCAAGCTGCTCGGAGCCAGGTTTTCCAGCAGGTGAGAAGGAAAAACCCGGAGAAGGGGCTGGGAGCCAGATCCAGGTGCGTGGTATGAGTTATGCTGAGGAATGCTCCATCTCGAACCAAATAAAGGAAAGGTGCAGAGCAGAGAAAGGGCTGCTGCTCGGCTTTGTCCGTCCTGCCGCAAACCGAAGCGCGCAGAGCTTCCGCACCTCCGGCAGAGCTCCGTGCCCGCCGCACAGCGGGGCAGCAGCAAACCGGATTGCGGCAACGCTCCTCCTCCGGCTTCGGAGGGGCGGAGAGCGGGACCCGGCATCCTCCCCGCATCCATCCCGGCTGCCGCACCGCGGGCACTTCACCCCCCAGCCCGCACCCCATGGGCTGCGCGGTGCCCCCGGCCCGCAGCCGCCCGCAACCCGGCATGGAGCCGCTGAGCGGAGCGCTGAAGAAGAGAGCCACGGAGCAGCACTACCGAGCGGAGGTGATGATCGCTGGAGAGCAGCTGAGGTAGGGCTGAGCCTGAGCTCTGCTCCTGGACTCTGCACTAGCACGGCTTCAAAGCTTGGTCCTTGAGCAAGAACTTCCCCAAGGTGCCCGAAACCCAGAGCCTGGAGCAGGGATGGGGACAGCCCTGCGGAGGTGTCCCTTGGATGCTGCATGCCTGAAGCAGGGCAAGACAAAGGATTTTTGTTTTGAAAGCTACCTCGGGGCACTTCTGCTGTTTTATGGTGCTGGTTCTCAAACTACTTCTAAGCTTTCTTTTTATGAAGGTAGAAACGCGCTCTGCTGTACAACAAAACTGGTGTGGCTGAGAACGTGTTCCTTGTGTGGATGGGGTCAGAATACCAGAACTGCTTCCAAGTGCGTGGCTGAAAGCTTTTCCAGCTCTCGAGCAGTTTACTTGTTTGTATCTCGAGCCATTCTGTTGTGTTATGAAATGTGGGTGGGAACTAGGAAATACATCCTCGAGTAACATAAAGAGCCCAGAGCCCATGTTTGCTAGCACCAGATTCCCAAAGTTTGCTTTGTGCCATTACGTTGTCCAGCCCCAATGAGTCACACCAATCTCAGCTTTATTTATCTGCACCGTATCAAGGACTGATAATTTCCAGCTAAATATTAGAGCTGTGTATTGAAAACACAGCCCGTGGCCAAGGTGGCTGGAATTTAATAGCGCCATCGTGGTCAGCCCCCATCTCTGCTGCCTTTCCAAACAGTTGCTCTCCTGGCTCCAGAAATTAAATCTGCTCTTTGGTAGTGAACAGGAGAGAGCTGCTGCCAGGGGTGGGCTGCATCAAACCTTCATACCATTCACAATTCATGTTGCAAGTGAGGCTTAATAATTGAACTTAACTTTCTTACAGGGAGGAGCAGCACCAGATCTAAAAGTGGGTTGCTTTGTTTCAATAACTCAGTGCAAGAGACACAAAGTTCTGGCTTTTTCCATGCCGTGGGCAGGACAGGTGTATTCACATTTGTATTTTCAATGCTGTGCTCATCCAGAGTGACTGAAGTTTAAAATGGGTTCTATAGCTTGAGCCAAAAAAAAGGGGCCAGGTATGCAGAGAGAAAGTAAAATAACTGAGCTTTGCGTTAAAATTGCGAAGAGTGAGTGTGCAAGGGCAGTGATGTGGCCTTCAGTGAGGAGCTGGGGCTGCTGCACCCAGGAGCACAGTGCTGGCAAACTCGTGCTGTTTTGCAAACACAGTGCTGTGAGGAGCAGAGCTAGGCGGCCTCAGCTGCTTCATGGCCCAGAGCTGTTCTCTCCAAGCACTCCTGCTCCATGTTAGAGAGAAGCAGGTGGCCTTCATCCAGCATGGCTGCACTGCTCTACTAGACCTGTGCTTTGCAGGTGATGGGTTGAAATGTCAGCAAGAAGCCCCAGAGTGTTCAGGGATGGAGGCATGCAATTTTTTTGCTCATGGTATGGCACAGAGCAACTGCATCCTTCTGCTTTGGACTGGGGCAGGAGCTTATTCCCAGCACAGAAAGGCTGCAAATTGCTGCTGGGGAGGAAGGTGGGGAGCTGGGTTCCACCAAACTTGACCAACTGAAAGGGGAATGAGGGATGGCTGAGCACTGCACCGAGTGCTTGAGTCCTTTGCCTGTGCTTGGGGGACTCTCTAGCCTGACAGAGAGGAGGCAGTGATGTGAACCTTCCCAAGGTTAGTTGGGTCAGTAGTGATGGGGAAACTGAGGCAGGGAGCTGGATGACCTTGTCTGAGGGAAGGACTGAGCAGGACTAAATGCACTGTGTTTCTCTGCTTGCCCAAGGATAAGGAATCAAGGTGCTGTGTAAGACAGCCTTGTAGCCTTCTCCCACACACATTCAGTAAGCCTTGGTCAGCTCTTGCATCTACAGAAAATCTCAACCATTTGTTTTCCCCATTCTCTGCTTCCTGCCCTGCCTCCTCCTCTCTGTCGTATCCTGCCAAACAAACCTTTGCTCTGTCTTTATGGTTCTTTGGCTTGCCAGCAAGTTTGTAAATCCCTCTCAGTTTGTTTTGGCCGCAGCATTAAGTCTGTTCAGTGTCAGGACTCATTTCCCAGCCAGAAATAGCTGTGAAAGTGAGGGGTGAGGAAATGCTTCTTGGGGATGGCCGGGAACAAACAAATCCCAAAGAAAGCAATGGGAGAGGAGTTTGGGTCTCGAGCCTCTCCCCAGAAAGATGGAAGTATTAATTTCCACTGCAGTCACTGCTGTGTTTGCAGAGTTGCTGTGTCAGGCATTCCTTGCATCTTCTGCTGTCGGTCTTTATGTTTCTGTTGTAAAATCTGGCTTGAGAGTCGCCCCAGTTTTACTGGGTGTTGAGCGTTCCTGGGTGGCATTCTGTATGAGAGGCCCAATTAGTCACTCCTAATTGCAACAAATCACTGATCTGCACGGAAGTGTTCTAGAGCAGCTACTGAACTTTGAATTCATGCTCTTCGGTAACCTGGGTTTCTCAAGTACAGACAGGTCCTTGGGTGCAATTTGGGGATTCATCGCTGTCAGGTGAACCAAATGTTCGCCACTAATTCTGCTAAGCTGCATTAATCACTCCAAGAAAGGAAATATTCTCAGTAAACTCATGTCCTGGGCAAAAAGAAGGGAGAGAAGGAAGGTTTTCTCCTACGAAGAACATAACTGGGCTTTCAGGCGCTGTCCAGGTGAGTGCTTTTATTTGGATGCTCAGATTGTGAGGCTGTTAAGCAGAGTGTGAAGACTTTGATGCTTAGGCTCGCTTTGAGGTGCGGGGCTGAATGTGTCCTGCTTTGTACCTCTGTTTGGAATTGTGGGTACCTGACATGGTGGTCCCCAGGGAACCTTTCTGGGCTGATGTTCGGAAGATCGCATTACATGATAAGAATGGTCTTAGGAAGCCTACTGCTCTGTTTTCTAGCGCTGGTGAAGGAGAGTACTGGGATGTACAGCTGTTCTTGCTGGAACTGCTTTTTGAGATTTAAGTCCCGTTTTCCTATTTGTGCTTTTAAATAGGAAAGGGAAAATAAGACTGTATCTTTGTATCGCTTTGGGTGGGCTGCCTTGTGCATCCAGGGCTCTCCCCTTCCCAAAGCCTTTGTGCTCTTGCAGACATGGGAGAGCAGCGAGCTGAGTTTTGCAGCAGTTGTTTTGCATCAGCATTCATTTCCAGCAGCTACTTAGCACAGGTGTTTCTGTGACTGTTGCTTCCTTTTACTGAGCATTCAGCTTTATGATTTTTTATCTTCCTCTAAAGATACAAAAAAGATCATTTGGATGACATACCTTCAGGGACACTCATTTGTATTTAATCGCTGTGGGAATGCAGCCTTGTGTTCACATCCTTGAGAGCTCCACCATTTTGGGAGGCTCCAAGGTCCAACCATCCAGCTGCCATGCAGGAAACCCAGCTCCTTTTCCAACAAGGGGAAGCTGCTGCGTTTCAGCAAGGTTAAGCAGGATGAATGAGATGAATGAGGATGTCTTCTTAGTGACCTTGACAAAGAAAAGTTGGTTCCCCAATGCAGCCCATCCAAAGCAAGAGCATGTGCTAGCAGAAAGCTGGTATGCCAGACAAGGAGTATTTCACAACAGCTGTCGTGTTCCAGCAAGCACTTTATTTTATTTTTTTTGTCCTTTTGAAGTAGCAATACGTACATGGGGAAGGTTTTGGCACATAGAAAAGTCATAATATTGCATTGCACACTCTTCCTTAACAGTTTTTTTTATTGACTTGGAAGCGTGATTATGAAACAGTCATCATTTCACTGGCTTTGTTGTCCCAACATGGTGATAGACTGGTTTAGACTGCCTCATGTGATTATGGTCTGTGTCAGTAAGTGTCAAGATGTATGTGTGTATATAAATACATACACATGTGGTCCTTGTAGACTTCTGCAAACTCTTAACAGCAATGGATGGCTCTTGCTTAAACAGTTCCTATCTCCAACAAACATCCCTCTAGAGTGGCATCCCACGTGCTGGTTCCTATGGAAATAGAGCATATCAGAAAGGCCTGCTTGTCACTTACAGCACTGGGGGATGCTGTCTGGGCGGGGAAAAGGAGCCTCTCTACTTGTGGTGGCTGCTGTCTGCGTGTGATTGCATTGGAGGGTGCACGGTAAAACAATGGAAGGAAAAATAGCTCAAAACTGTTAAAAATAGCAGGCAACTGTCTGCGGTAGGGCAAGCTGTTCTCTTCAGGTAAAATCAATATGCAGAATATCTGTTGGTTACTTGTGGGAGTGAATCTTCGTGGTAAGGCGATTAAAACGCTGACATAGAGCTCAGTGTTTGAGGGAGGCCAGTCAAGGCGGGACCAGCATTATTTCCAATAGATGTCAGTAGGTTTATTGTTTCTCGTATGGTACCTAAAGCTATTGCCTAACAGGCAACACCACATATGCTGTGCTGTAAGCAGAACTTCTTCAAAAAGAACAAAAGGAGTTGAGGAATTAAAGAAATGCTGCTGTGATTAATGCCTTCGTAAAATACACCAGCAAATCTGTTAGCTGAAACGAATAACTGGAAAGCAGAAATGTCCTGGAGTTGCAGAGAAGATCTTAATTTAACATCTCTCTGAGTCTGCTGCATGCGCTGGGCACTTTCCAGGGTTGGTGTTCTGGGAACAGCAAAGACTACAGGGCAGGAGTTTGTCTCCTGGTCAGGTGTCCTGCCAGGCTGTGTTGGCTTTGGCCGGGACACAGAAGTTCTCTGTGCTCTGTGGCTTCATTGGCTGTAAAAGTCCTTTGAAAAGCCAAAGCCATACCCACCTAAGCAGCCTTCCTTCCTATGTATCTTTCCATTGGAGCTGCAGGCGAGCCATAACATCAGGGTGCTCAGGACAGGACACTTGTAGTTCTGCCCAACTCTGTCCCGGTTTGAACCAGAAAATGCCAGGACTGCCTATGGACTGAAAGCAGTGCTGTGTCTGGGTGAGCTAGAACTAATGTGTGTGATTCGGATCAGTGTGCTCACGTGTGCTGTGGGTTAGTGTGTACAGGAAGACAGGAGAGCACAGATCTGTCTGGCATTTGTCCTTGTTGGAAGGGACAAATGCCCTCATCCAGCCTTTGTCCTGGGGGCAGCGATGTTCCTGCTTCTACAGCCATGGGGAAGGAAAACTAGGCACAGAGCCATGCAAGATGACAGATCCTATGGTTTGGCCCTTTGGTTAGCTGCTGTATACTTTTTAGAGGCTTATTTAGAGCACAAAGTTGTGCATGGCTCAAAGTGAGTCCGGTGCAGACAATTACGAAGCACACACAATGGGAGTGTGAGAAGAGGAGATTCTGAAAAAAGGCTCCTGGGGATGGATTGATGCAGTTTGTAAAAGTGAAGATGTTACACATAACTTTTAAGACACTGGGTGCTTTCCAGGAGTCCCAACCCATTGGTGGATTCTCTAGGCTGGCCTGGGCTATTGTATTGAGACATCCCTGCTGTGCCAGCTGTGCTGTGTGCCCATTTCTCTCTCCAGGCTTCGACTGCACGATGGGAAGCTCATTAAGGACAGGCGTTACCACCTCCGAACTTACCCCAACTGCTTCGTGGCGAAGGAGCTCACGGACTGGTTGATTGACCACAAGGAAGCCCCAGACCGAGAGACGGGCATCCGCCTGATGCAGAAGCTGATGGACCACTACATCATCCACCATGGTGTGTGGCATTCTCTGTGCATCCCCAGGGGATGACCACTGGTCTAGTCACTGCTTGTGCCTAGCAGAGGCACATCCTTGCAGCTGGGCTCCATGATCAGCCTTCAGCCAAGCACTCGGGAAGATGCACAGATGTTCAGCTACAGCTGGGGCTGCTTCCCTCTGCCCTGCCCTTGCCTTTGGCAGTGCATCTCCTACTTGGACAAGCAAGGGCAGAGGTGCTTTAATAGAGATGCTTTCAGTTGCAGTGAAGGTTTCTTCAGATATATCTTAAATGAGGTTTTCCAAAGAGATCTTAGGGCTTTGGGCCAAAATGTTTTTTGTTTTGATTTTTAGGTTTCTCTTTTGCTACCAAAAGAATAAAACAGTGTTTTTACAATGCCCTTGGTGGGCAGTTTTGGGGGCTTAGCTGCCACCCTTGGCTGCTATCTCTTACAAACCTGAACCCAGGTCTTTGGGGCATAGTGGCAATCTGGATGAGGCTGAGGAGGCTGAAGCAGGTGATAGTTACAGAATCCTGCCATCTCTTCTGCAGGGATCAGCACAAGCTGCCTCGTACCATTGCAGCACACTCTGTTGCCGTCTGCTCTTTGCTGGGTTTCATGCTCTTCATTAAGCTGCCCTGAATCAAAATCAGCTCCACTGCTGTGATTTATCACAAAAGCATAGCACTGAAGCAGCGAGTTCTCGGTTAACCATTAACACTTCAGACTGATTATTTTTCCATCTCTCCAGCCAACAATTTCCAATAAGCCCATTAGTCGGCTAAATCTGCACAGCCGTGGCTGCCGGTGCTGGTTTGATTGCTTATCATGAGCACGTCCCTCCTGCTCCTGCAGAACACACAAGCAGTTTTTCCAGCTTGCTGTGGGACCATTAGTTGCTGGTCCTATGGAAAAGGGACTGCCTGCTGAATGCCTTGCAGTTGGCTGCCCATACTGTTTGCCCTCCTTTCCAGTGGGATCCAGAAAGACCATAGCTATTCCATGCAGATGCTCTGTGCTGCCTTTAAGGGGCTGATATGCTTTGAGCTGCTGCTCAACTATGTGCTGGAAATGCATTGAAAGTGGCCTCCATGTAGCAAAATGTTTTCACTCAGAGAATGATGATGTACTGGAGTAGGTTGCCCAAGGAGGCTGTGGATGCCCCATCCCTGGAGGCATTCAAGGCCAGGCTGGATGTGGCTCTGAGCAGCCTGGTCTGGTGGTTGGCAACCCTGCACATAGCAGGGGGTTGAAACTGGATGAGCATTGGGGTCCTTTTCAGCCCAGGCCATTCTATGATTCTTATGGGTGCTGTCTGTCAAGGCTGTGTGCTTATTTCCCAACTATCGCCCCATGCAGTGCTACCTGAATCACCACTCCTTTCAATTAAGAGGATCCAAACTTTCTCTTCTAAAACAGCCACCTCACCCTGCCTTCTGCCTGGTGAGTCTCAGGCTTTGGGGCCCTGGTTTCCCACCAACACAACCGCTCAGGAGGAGTTATGAACTCAAGATGCTCAGACAGGTTTTAGCCTTGAGCTTATCACCAAAAGGAGAATGAAACATTACTCAGAAGAGCAAATGTTAAAGTTTTAAAGAAGTATCTTGCATCTTTTGAACTTTGTTCAAATGATATTTGCAAGGCTGGCTTATTTGAAAACTGGACCACGGTATTTCATTTTATTTTCCTTTGATTTCAGTTGAGTCGTAGTACAGGCATCCCTTCCAGCCAAATTTATCTCAAAACAGCATCCCCAGTATTTTCCAGCTGAATGCTGCAGGCATTTAATAAGCATGCCTTTATAGACCGCTCTCGTCCCAAGGTAAATATCAAGCTGGGGCTTTTCACCCCAGTTGTATGCACATCATAGCTGCAGGAAAAACTCTCTCTTGAGGTCTGCTTGCCATACAAATGAATTGGCACAAAATGGTAAGGAAAAGTTTCTCGTTATGTCATTACAATTGTAATTCACAAGTATTTCTGGCAGGGATGGAGTTGATTTGGTGGAGTTTTGGAGGCACTGACGTAGGGTTGTTTTCCCTCTCCTCCAAGTCTGTTTACACATGGCAAAATTCCCATTCTAATGAAGCAATTTAGCAACCGGGTCAGAGTGTAGACTTGAAGTCAAGCTGTCCCAAGGGCTTTCCCATAGGGCTGACCTCTCCCAGATGCTGTGCAGGCCTGATTTGGGGACTGAGGGCTCGGATGCTGGTTCGACAGCATGGTCTGAGAGGCGTAGAGAGGGACACAGCACGTTTCCCATAAGCAGAACCTATGGATAACACCCTGCTGAGCCTGTGTGCGGTGCTGCCATCTGTCTGTCCCACATACACTGACCTCCTGCTCTTGTCCTTTCAGTTTGTGATGAGCACTCAGACTACAAGGACGCCAAGCTGCTGTACCGCTTCCGCAAGGACGACGGGACCTTCCCCCTCAGCAAGGACGTGAAGGTGTTCATGCGGGGACAGAGCCTTTACGAGAAGTGCGTGAGTCCCTTCCCAAGGCCTCGGGCCTGCCAGCTGTGCTTGCTGTGCTGCTTCATGGCTGGAACCACGTCGAGCTTGTCTCTTTCTATTCTGTATGCTGCAGCCCTGGGAAGTGCTCTTTCCTGAGCTGTGTCACAGCCATGGGACAGCATGGGCTTGGAGAGGAGCTGGGCTCTGAACTAATGAGTGCTTTGATGCACCTTCTGCATACCTGCTCACCTTCCAAGCCTATCAGTGGAGCACTCCCATAGACTCCCAGCAAGCTTCCTAACTCAGTTACCGCACAAGCACGGTGTCACCTAACACTGTGCTTCAGATCAAGTGCTGATGGTTGTGGCATGTGGTGTCCCGTCTCTCCACTCTACAGCAGTGAAAAGTTGTTTGGCCTGAAAACTCTGGGAACCAGTTTAACATCCTCACAGCTTTTTCTTCCCTGATAGAGCAGCAGTGGTGACTGGGGTCATCAACCACATGCACCAGACCTGCTAGGACTTGTGTCCCAGCAAAACTAGCATGTACAGGGCCAGTAGGGCCTTTCTGCTCTGTGATCCTGAACCATAGAATGGCTGTGCTGAATGGGATCCCAAAGATCATCCAGTTCCAACCCCCTGCCGTGGGCCAGCCACCAAATCAGGCACCAGATCAGGCTGCCCAGGGTCCCATCCATCGTGGCCTTGAACACCTCCAGGAATGCACAGGGATGTCCTTCAGACAGGTGTGATTTCTGTCCTTCATACAGGTGTGATTTTCGCTCCTCCGCGCCCTCTGCATTGCTTTCACTTTGCTTTTGCTCAGCAGCGGATGGGAGAGCATCGAGATTCTTATAGCTGAGGCTGCCGCACCCTCTAGCGGATGCACTGCGTTCAGCTCCGCTACACCGCAGAATGTACGCGGGCTTACTACAACGCACCTTCCCCATCCATCTGGACCAGCTGTTATCTGGGCACGCATTCGGTTGCTTGCTTAGCTTTCCACCGTAGCCTTTAGTTGAAGTTGCAGCTGAACTGATTTCTCTGCATCTGCTCCCACCGCCGGGATGAAGATTTACAAACCTGTAAACGCATCAGTGCCTTTCACCCTCCCTTCCCACCGCTCGCAGGCAGCGATGATTTGGCTTTGCCCGTTCTTCTCATCCTTGCTTCGTGCTGCGTGGCGTCACGGGCACTTGTCCCACCTCTGCCAGGCTGGTGAGCGTGGAGGGCTCCATCCTGAAGGTGAGGGAGGAGAACTCGGTGAAGTACCAGCGGGCATTCCTGGGTTGCGAGATGGTGGAGTGGCTGGTGCAGGAGGGAGAAGCAGAGAGCCGGAGGGAAGCGGTGGAGCTGGGCCAGGCGCTGCTGGAGCACGGGATCATTCAGCACGGTGAGAGGAAGGGAAGCGAGCGATGAGCATAGCTGTCATGCCAAGAACAAATCCCCATTCACGGCATGCAACAAGTGCTGGTCAAGTGCCCGCTTGGAGATAGCAACGGGGCCTTTTAGTGCTATGTTTGGAGCCGGTGACCTTTGAAGCCGGAGCAATCCACCGCCCGCAGAGGCTTTGAGCTGCAATCTGAGCTGTTGCTCTGCGGTCCTTCAAAGCCCTGAGCTGTAGGGCTGAGCCCCACCCTGAGTTTCCAGGGCTGGTTGTGAGGGTGCAGTGCTCAGCTTGGCTGCAGGTCACACCCACCTGCAGGACTTTAGCTTTCCATCTGTGAGGCAGGGAGCCCTCTGAGCTCCTGGGGTTTGGTGGTGTACTGATGGAAGATGGCATCTCCTGGGGAGGTGGCCCTGCTGTTCCTCCTTCCTTGCACAAAGCATTCTCCAGCAGTCAGAAAAAAAACCCTAAAATATCATGCAAAAGCACTAAAAGCAATTCATCCAGATAGCTTGGTATGTTTGCTACGCATCTTTTCACGCTCCCTCAGCCTCTCCTTCCTCCCTTGCCCTCTCCAGTCTCCAACAGGCACCACTTCCTGGACACTGACATCCTCTACCAGTTCTGGATCAACTTCCGACGGCGGCGGCGTCTCACCGAGCTGCTCAGTGAGAACTCCTCCCGCGCTCTGTCCGAGAGCCCCGACAGCCCCTTCTGCCTCCGCAAGCTCAACCCAGAGCCAGGCAACACCAGCTTTCTCTCTGGTAACTGTCTTAGTGTATTTGAAGGGTGTGAAACTGAGGCTTATGTGGCCCAGAGCATCTCAGGGCCGAGTTGTAGCTCCAGCATACACCACAGGGTGCTCTTCCAGACATCCTATGAAGCAGCCATACGCCCTGTGTGCTGGTGGATGTCATGGTGTGGTGGCAGTCTCTATCACAGTTCCCCATTCCAGGAAACAACTCATCAGCTCAGCTCTTGGTCCTTCTGTAAGGCTAGTTTAATTCCGCCTAAACTCGAACACTGTATTTGGTACTTGCACATCCTTCAGATGTGGGTTAGGCTGCCATGGGAAGTTTACTAAACTGGTCTGTTCCTTCCCTGGCTAACTGTTACTTCTGATTTTTGCAGTCCAGCCCAACAAGGAAATCAAAGTTGTCTCGGCGGTTCGGAGGAGCAGCATCACTTCCCTCGCTGGAAACTCCAACCCTTACTTCAGCATTACTCCCACGCTGGTTTTCCCTCCTGTGGCTGAGTGCAACCCCAAATCAGGTCTGGGCTCCTTCACTGTCCTTTTTGCTACACAGGACACATCCGTTCCCATGGGCATGAGCTGCCTTATTATGTGCTTTAGTGTATGAAACCCTCAATTCTAATCGGATCTGTCACCTTCTGGCCTAGTGTTAAAGAGACCCGTCACCAATGAAGAGCTCCTGTCCCCCGGGGCCCCCTACGTCAAGAAGACATTAACTGTAAGCGACCATCATGAGCAGTGTCACTGCTCTGATGGCACCGAGCTCTCTTTGATCGCTTTCTGTCTGCTGCTCTGACCTCTCAGCATTGAAACTTTGATTGCATGTCACCTCATCCCAGCTCCTTCATGGTGTGTCTCAGTGGGTCGATGTCTTCACATGTCCCTGTGGCTGAAAACAGCAGTGACCGCTGTGGCCTCTGCTTTAATTTAATGTATATCAGAGGGATATCCAGGAAAGAGAATGTTTCCTGGACAGGAAAAATCCAATTTTTGTATCACCAGCTCCACACAAACTGTAGATTCAATCCGATCTTGTGGCAGCTGAGACTTTGACACTCATCCTGAGTGTCACAGAGATGTCACCTTTGCACTGCTTTATTCAGCTTCTGATTTCCTGTTGCAGTGAAGATATATTAATATGCTCCATCAGCTTCTGATGGAGTAGAATTGAAGAACATTCGAGGGCCACTCTTGCATTATTATGATGGGTTTTCTGTCACGAATAAAATAAGCCCCTTAGTTTGGGGCTTTTGTTTTTCACATTATTTCTAGAGCTGTAGGATCACATTAAGGCAGACCTGCCTGGGCTGGGGGCTGTCACAGGACAGTTCTTGCCCTGAGGATCCTGTTGTTCCTGGCTATTTCTGACTCTCTTGCTATATTGGGTTTGGATCTGATCCCCAAGTTAACTATGATCTGAAGTTAACTATGCTGCAGAAATTGGAGGGAAAGAATGAGGAAAAGAAAGCAGCTGGTTGGTGTGGCATGCAGGAAGATGTGCCACTCGTTCTCCTCCTGAACGCTCTTGCCCTGCCCTTCAACTCTGCCAGCTGGGGCCTTTCATGGCTCATTGCCTTCTGCTTCGCTGTGCACTTGCTGTTATTTATTTATATGGCTAATGTGCAAAGTCCTTCGAGAATTCCTTTTCTCCTTTAGTCACATCATATGGCTGCAGTGTTAGGGCAAACTGCTTTGACAAGCTGACATCAGAATGGGAAAGGTTAGGAGTGGCTGCTCCCATCCTGCAAATATTACATTAAAGCAAGTGTCCCCATGTTTTGGAAATGCTTGGTGTGCTCCTGGTGCATGCCCTGCACTGAGCTTCATGTTGGCATAAGAAAAATGAACAGTCCAGGAGGGCCAAGACCCCAACGTGCTGAGTTTTCAGGTGACACGTGTTCAAAAACCTTCCACAAACGCAGAGTGGAAAAATGAAGTCAATCTGTACCCATGGCTGAGCATGGAGGAGGAAATGGGGAAAAGGGATGTGTCATTGCCAAGGATACTGTGAGAGACACTGGCCCAGGTGAATGAAAAAAACCTCCAGAATTAAAGAGAGAGACAAAGACTGTCCTTGAAACCAATGTTTGTAAGGGCAATTAGTCCCCAGCTGTCATGCATGGAGGTGGCAGAAGTGTTTAACTGATATGGAAAGTTTTCTGGTGCCCAAGGATGCTCTCATTTTATCTGGGAGACTGAGAAAACCACAGAGTAATGGCAACTATTGCTAATGCAACTGGAAACAAAGAGCGAAGGTCCTTTTGTTTCTGTCCCAAGCTAGATGGAAAGTAGGATGGCAAGCACAGTTTGTGCATCAGGAGGAATTGCAGCATCTCCTCTATCCAGCCCATTCCTTTGTTCTAAGTCTTTTTGTTCTGCTTGCAGATTGTGGGGGATGCTGTAGGCTGGGGCTTTGTGGTCCGAGGAGGCAGACCGTGCCACATCCAGGCTGTGGACCCAGGAGGACCCGCTGCTGCTGCAGGCATGAAGGTACTCTGCTCTCAGTGACACGGGGCAGGATTTGTGTCCTCTTGGAGCCTTTCAGGCTGAACACGTCCCCCATGGTAATCCCATCTCCTTCAGCAGAGGTGGAGTCAGTGCATGGAGCTCTGGTTGTATTTATCTGCTATTAACAACATGGTTCTGCATGGTGCTCTTTCCCATGTTCATGAGAGCAGAATAACCTCAGACTGATGCCTTGATTTGGTTCCCCGGGTAATGCCCAATATTCCTGGTTCAGGTGAGAGGAAGGGAGGTCTTGAGCATTGCTTTAGACCCACCATCCAAGTGTGAATGGGTTTTGTGTGTAGAACTGCAGGCCTGGATTTAGGAGTAAATGAAAGAAATGGAGTTTCAGTTACCCAGTAAGAAGCAGAGCAGTGAGTGAGCAATTTCCACAAGCTGACACAACCCTGCAGCCACGTGGATATTTGAAATAATGGGGTTTTTCAGAGGCAGTGTGACTCGTTTGCTTCAGGCAGGAGATGTGTGAATTCATTTCATTTGCTCCAGAGCCCAGTTTGTTTCTCCTCACCTAATCTAATTTGCTACCAAATTGCTAAATGTTATTATTGTGCCTCATTTCCATCTGTGAAATGAACCACTGCTCATAAACGAGTATCTTCTCTCTCTGTTAGCTCAGTCTAAATCCCTTTGGTCTCTTTTTTATGATACAGTGATTATAGCACAGTGATTATTAGTGTAGCTTATAGAGTGGTGATGCTTCGGGCTTTGCAGGGTTTTGCAGCATGCTATTTGCAGAGCAGCCTCTGGCTGCAGTCAGCCCTGAGCAGAAGTTGCTGTGAAGGCTTCAGCTGAAGGTAACCAGCCCTTCTTCTCCCTTCAGGTGTGCCAATTCGTTTTCTCAGTGAATGGCATGTATGTTTTGCACCTGGACTATCAGACCATCAGCAGCCTCATCATGACAGGACCACGGACTCTCGTCATGGAAGTCATGGAAGCCATTGAATGAATGGAAGAGCCTTATCCCACTGCTGCATGGAAGAGCAGGGCACTGCAAAGTAGGGATGGACTGTGGGCAGGGACCAAGCTTGACCTTTCACTCTGAAATGTTAGTCGGACATTTTAACATTTTCAAATAAACACGTTCTAATGGACGAGTCTTGGATTTTGATGATGTTGAAATCTTTGGCTCTAGCTGACCTTGAGCTCTCGCCACCCCTTACTAATGCTGGTGGGAGAGTTCAGTACTTGATGAAATCAAGTCTTGGAGCAAGCCAGCCCCTCCGCCAGGCTGCAGGACAGGTGGTGCAAGCTGCTGAGCAGCAAGAAGCTTGATACCAAGCAAGTGAGCGTGCCTGAGCTCTCCTGAGTTGTCTGTGCAGTCTACAACGAGCTCAGTGAGCTTCCCAGATGGCTCCATAAGCTGTGCCATCAGCTGTGATGTATATGCTTCCTTGTAAATAAAGTCTTAGGGCCCTGCTACTCTTTGGGCTGGTTACTCTTCCTGACTGGGTTTCTTGAAAGGTAAGACAAGACTTCTACGGTAGCTCTTCTTGTGCCTCCAGTTTCAAATAATGCTTAAATTAATTAACCAGTGTCATCTCTAATGTTTTCATAGATGTCTTGGATACAAGACTTGAAGTTAAACTAAATAAGTTTGCAGGCAACAGGAAACCAGGAGGAGCTGTTGATGACCCTGAGGGCAGAGAGGCCTTGCAGAGAGATCTTGACAAATTAGGGGGCTGGCGAGCACCAACCCCATGAAGTTAAGCAAGAGCAAGTGAGGATTCTGTAGCTGGGATGGCATAACCATGGTTCTGTGCACAGGCTGGGGCATGAGAGTCTGGACAGCACTGGGATAGGCTCTGAGGGCAGTGGCCACAGCCCTGGCTTCACTTGCAGGCAGTGTGGGACACTCATATGCAGCCCACTTTGAAAGGAAGCTTGAATACAGGTAATAACAAGAGTGCAGGGAGGTTTGTGGCTCTCCAGTTCGCAGAGCACACTGCTCATCACTTTGACACTCTGGTCACTTTGATTTGTCTTGAAACGTGTGCTGACTTCCCTAGAAGATGTGGTGCCAACCTGACGTGATGCACTGCAGTACAGCTGGCTGCCTTATTTCTCCATGGTATACAGAGAGATGTGCTTCTCTCATGCTGGTGCAGAGGGTTAGCGCTGCTGGAGCACAAACTTCCTAGAGCACAGTCCAAGCAAGATGTTTGCACTGATTAACCACTGGGGTCTTTCCAGACCCTAAGTGAAAGCAGACAGCCTTCTGAACACACAAGCATAAACACTGGAAGTGGCCCTCATTATTTTTCTGTCCTAAACAGAGCATGAGCTGTGGCTCTGGGTTTGAATTTCCTACAAAGTGAATGAAGCATAGGAAATTCCTGCTCTTTCCTTTCTCACCTTCTTATTTTGCAGTAAACCATTGTAAACCTGAGCAGCTGTTGAACTCCAGTGGGCACTACAGGAGAGGCAGTTTGTGGTATTCAAACGCAGGGCAGTGCCAATTCTGTCTCCCCAGCTGCATGATGCTTCATTTTAATGAGATTTAAGTGTTTTCTTTTCCTGTTACCCTTTGGTTTGTATACTCCAGTGCTTTAAAGCTTTTACTAGATTATAAAGAAAATCTTCAGTTAAGTACTAAATGTTTGTTCATTGTGCAAAAACATTCAGAAACTTTGATTTTCTTCCTTCCAACACTTCCAAAGGTGCCCATTTCCTGGAGAGTGGGCAGTGCACATTTCCTGAAGCTCACTGTTGCCATGCAAGGCCGATGCTGGCAATCACCAGAGATCTTCCTGCAAATCCAATCTGTAGCTGGGAGGAGAAACACCACTATCAGTTGTCCCGTTTGTGGCAGTGAGGACAAAAGGTTTCGAATAAAGCCTTGGCTCTCCAGGGATGTGCAGTCGAAGGTCAGGGCTGCAGGCACTGCTTGCTCTCCAGCTCGTGAATCAGCTCCTGGCCTCACAGAGCCTCCAGATGTGCTTAATTCCCTTATCCAAACGCAACACAATTGGCCTTCAGCACAAGCCCTGGGCTCTCAGAAATACTTAATGGGATGTGAATGTGGCTGGACTGAGTGAGTTCATCCCTGGGAGCATGACAGTGGGTGGGAGGCACGGCTTCTTGCTGCACTCTAGGAAATCAGCAAGCAGCTTCTTAGATGGAGGTTTAGCACTGAATTACTACGAACACTCTGTGCTGTTCATTGGGATTTGCAGACACAGGCTCATGCTTTCCTTGCACGTTTTACTGAGCCACGTGTCCAGGCCACCACTCTTCTGCACGGTACAGGGAGGTGGGGGAATCGCTGTCCCTCTCCCCCTTACTCCCTCCCTCTCCTCCCCTCCCTCAGCTGCACTGACTCTGGGACTGAGCTCTCTCTGTTGAGATCTCTCCAGGCACGCCGACCGTGCAGCGAGGCACTGGGACTCCTTCCCCAACGTCTGAGAATGTAGCAGGATCTGAACTGCCTCCTGGAGAACCGCTGCAACAGGTCTGTGCTTTGCTCCTTGCTGGTGCTTGGTGTGCAGGGGGGGTCGGAGGGGCTGCGTTGTTTTGGGGCATGTGTGGGTAGTAGGCAGTTCTGAGGGGGTTCCCAGCCATGGGACACTCGAGGCAGAGCTGGCTGTGCTGCAGAGGGGTGGCTTCGGGTCTCATGTTTGCTGTAATTCAGGTGTGAATGTCACCGGGACAGAGAGCAATCAGTATTTTTGTAGTGATGGCTGTTGGAGATGCGGTTTGTTTTTCCTTTTCTTTTGCGGCTCACAGTGTAAAACTTGCAGGGAATTTATGCCAAAGGGGATGGTGCTGGCAGTGGCAGCTCAGGGTGCATTTCTTCCACCTGTAGGCACGGTGTGGGTCTGCAGCAAGCCGAAGTTCCTAAACCTGCCTGGTCCATGCCTTGTAGCAGACCTTATCCCTTACTTTTTTGGGACTGATGCAGAGAGAACTGATGATTTTTGTTCAGTAGCGAAAGAAACACAGAAGATTTGCAGGCAAGAACAGGCAGGGTTTGATGAATACAGGTTTTCTTCATCTGCCGTAGATTCTTCTTCATTTGATTCTTTAACTAGGAAAGTGCTCAGGGAGGATGGGCTCCTGCAGCGGGCAGGCTGCACCTCGGGGAGATCCCTGCTGCTGCCCACGTGCAGGGCCATGAGGTGACATCACTGCCAACAATTCTGTGCAGGGCCGGTGATGTCTTCTGGGATAACAATGGGAACATCCCCAGACTACCAGCTGGTTTATGGGGCTGCAGAGGGCAGAAAGAATCCACACTGCTTCCGCATCCTCGCCAAGTTAAAAATGCAGCAGGAATATTTCTGCATAAAATCATTGTTAATTGAAGTGGCCGTTCTTATAGTTTCATGCACAAATAAGGGGATCTCAGATGGCCTTAACCCCCAAATCCCTTTTGAGAACACAGCTGGGACAAACAGGAAGTGGTGAGTGTCCCCCTCCCATTTTCCAGGCCCTGGAAATACTCACCACTTGCTCCATATGTTGCTGCCTCCAAATTCTTTCCCCACACAAGTAACGGGAGAGAGGCACCGGCATGCCGGCAGCTCCCTGCACTCCGCTGGGCTGATGTCATCGTGGTCCCCTGGTCTGGGGATCTGCAGCCCAGCCTGGCCATGGTGCCACCAAGGGGGCAGAAGCGGATGGGGAAGGGTGGGAAATGGATGGGAAAGGCAGAAATGGGTGGGATTTGGGGTCCAGCAAGTAACACTATGGAAACAAGGAAGCAATAGGTCCTACAGCTCTCATCTTCCACCATTTAAAGCTTTGTTCTTCTTGGTTTACGGATGGAAAAATGAAATTTGGCAAAGAAAAAAAATGCTGATGGTTTTGCCTCTGAGGCAGGAGGAAGAGATAAGTCCTTGCTTCAGCCACAGTGCTGTGACAGTGAGGATCTACTCTGCTGGAACTTACTGGGTTTAACCTGGGTTAATGTTGAATTCTTCCTTACTGGCACATCCACATGGAAGATCCTTGCTGAGTCTGATTTTGCAGCTTAGTGCAGGTTGCAGAAGCTGCCCGTGTGCTTATTTCATTGGATTCTGGATCCCATATAACCCTGGTTAATGTAAATATCCTATCCAACACAGTGCTGTGGCTGGGAGCTGGAGTCCTGTTTGCCAGCAGAGCCACTGGGAAGTGGCACAGAAATGCATTGCCATTGCAGAATGGAACGAATAAGACCTCAAGTCAGGGAACTTTTTCAGAAATGCAGACTCCTCACTTCCCACTGCCACATTTACCCCTGCAGGAAGAGCAGGCTTTGCTCTTTTTGAGAACACAGAATGCAAAGCCCACCTGTAATATGCTTCTGTTTATGAGCGATGACTTCATCTTGTTCGCTGGAAAAAACAAGGCAAGTGTTTCCCATGGCCAGGGGCTTCAGTTACACCGCAGTTGTTCCATATAACTTGATCTTCAATCAAAAAAAAAAATGATCACAGGCCGAGTATCATGCATGAGTGCGTGTGCAGGGGGAGAATGGTTAACATCTATCTGTTATAACTTGTAGTGTATGTTTCCATTCGTTCTTGCAGCAGTTTTGAGCTGATTTTAAACCCAGGAGATCATGGCTAGGTCACTCCTGCATATTTATTTTTCCTTGAAATCACTTTAAAGCTGACATATCAGAGGAGAAACAGGCATTTGCCAGGAGCCTGTAAATACCTGTCCATCAGAATGAAGGGAAGCGAAATGTCACCGCAGAGGAAGAAACTTGTGTATGGTCTGGCTCTGCCAAAAGCAATTGCATAGCACAAAAATGACAGATGCCAGTGATGCAAAAAAAACCATCAGCACGTGTTTTAAACCTGGTATACTGAGGCTGAGGCCAGGGGGAGGCTCTGTGTCTGTTAGGGTGGTTTTATGCTGACCTGACTTTTCTGTCCCAAATGACACCTAAGTCCAGGCCAGCAAAGACAACAGAAGGTCCTCGAGGTCTGTGAGCCATAGGGTGAGTTCTGAGGGGTGGCCGTCCTTAGCTACCAGCTCTGGGGATGTCACAGAGGGTATTTCTAAGTCAAACTGATCCTCTGGCTTTATAAAGCCCATAACTGCGTTTCAATCTTGTTCAGGTGAGCAAGTCAAAACAAGACCATCCTAATGCACCCTGCATGTGATGTATATAACAAATGAAACTCTCATTCCTAAGCTGATGACATATAGTTTGAGTGGTACCCCTTCTGCTGCTTAATTGCTTTATTGTGATCATTGGAAACCCAGCCAGCTGAGAAGAGCCCTGGATTGAAGCCTCCTCCCCATCAGATGTACGACTCAGTTCGGTTCTGGTCCGAGGAGCTGAGCAGCTATATTGAAGAGACCAATAATATCAAATGATATCTAGGAATTGTAGAAAAGTTGAATGTGTGCTTCACCACCTGCCTGCTTAGTGCTGTCAGTGATGGAAAGAGCTGTGTATCTCAGCTCACGGCCCCTTCATTAAGGGGCTGGAAAAGAAAATTAAACAGAAACAAAACAAAAAATAAAAACAATAGCAAAAGCAATAACAAATTCCATTACAGCGACAAGCTTCAGTTCCCAGCACCATAACAAAGCCCAGATGGTCACTACTGACATCCCTGCATAGAGCAGCAGGGCTTGCAGGGTGGCAGAACTAGCTGATGCAGGTGGGTTTTGGCATGGTGAAAAGTAACTGGAGCTCCTTCTTCCTGGTGTTTGCTCTCACAGGTCCTGCTCACCATGCTGATTCGCACCTGCTTCTTTTTTGCCTGCCTGCCTGTGACAAGCCACGTCTGGGGACGAGGGGGGCAAGGTAAGGACCTCACCTGCACTGCTCTGGGGGGGGCTCTGGGCCAGCCCTTCTGGTGGGGAAGCTCATAGCAGCGTATTCCCATATGTAAAGAGCAATAGGAGATCAGGGGGCCCATGCTAGGAGAGTGTCTCCATCCCACCCCACTCTGCAATGCCTGTTCTCATCTCTGGCAGCAGCTCAGCATGCCTCTCCCTTGCACTGGGGATGCATTTCAGTCTGTGTAAGCAGGGAAAGATGCTTGTGGGGTCTGCTAACACAGCTTGAGAAACAGAAAGAAAAAAATGATTGCTTCTGTTCATTGTTGTGTCTGTCCTGCACTGTGAAACTGTGGAGCTGCATGGTGATGTGTGACATCTGGTTAAGAGAGTACATGTTGTGCATCCTCATGCAGCATATAGAGCTCCCGCAGTGCCATAAATGAGCAGAAAATACCTATAGCACCTCACCATTTTCTTTCCACCTTTCTATTCCACGTGAACCGTCCATATGAGGGATCACCACAGGGTTTTCCTGAGAGGTGAGAGCACGTCACATTCAGGACAGACTTATCTCTGTGCTGTGCATCTTCCATACAGCGTGTCTGGGCTTTGCTCCCCATCAGCTGGAGAGCAAGGTTACAGCATCAGAGAGCACACATCCAACACAGGGCAGAGAAACAGTGGGGCTTTCATGGCACCGGGCTTCATTTGCATCCAGCACATAATGGAGCTTCAGAGGATGCTGTCCTTTCTGATCTCTCTGAGGACATTCTTGCCTTTTTAACTTCTGGGCTCCTAGAGCGATGGCCAAGGAGCTGGACCACACTTGTCCAGAAGAAGACAGCTCCATGCTTCCTCTATGAATTCCCCTCATTGTTGCATGATATTTTATCACTTCTCTTCAGCACGATTCTGAGATTTGATTTCACCCCTCACCCTTCTTCCCCATGTTTTCTTTCTTCCTCTTCACATTTCCATGGGGTGAGATGTGAATTTGAGCTTTGTTTCCCCAAAATAGTTGTCTGCTTGTTGGGCAGCCCACAGGAAGTCTCTGCAAGGAGAGGCTGAGGCACAGATGCTGGGTTGAGCCAAGGAAGTCCTTGCTGCCAGCTCCCACTGCTTTCCTGGGCTGTGACTTCATGCAAAGATGTCGGGAGATGTCCGACACCATGCAAGACCAAAATAAGAACATGTGGAGTCCTATAGAACACACAGTGTGCTGGTGGTGAGCGTGATGGACCAAGTCACCTTAAGCTTTTTCTTTCTTTTTTTTTTTTTCTTTTTTTTTTTAATGTATAGTGAGAAAGGGAAAGAATCATAGAATCATGAAGGTTGGAAAAGAGCTCCAAGATCTCCAACTCCAATCCCAGCCCACCCCACCATGCCCTTCAGTGCCACATCTCCACAGCTCTGGGACCCCACCGCCCCCTGGGCAGTTTTGCCACTACATCAGTGCTCTTTAAGTTTCCTAATTTCCAGCCTGACCCTCCCCTGGTGCAATGTGAGGCCATTAGCAAGAGATTGGTAACAGCTACCAACGAGGTGGGCATTTGAGGGCATTATGTTATTACAATGCAGACCAAGGAGGCACTTGCTCATTGCACGTGAATGAGCCTGCTGGGAAGGCAGCTGTAGGTGCAGGAGCAGGGAGGAGGGGAGGCAAATCTGCTGAGTGGCCATCCTACAGCTAGTCAAGTGGGAATGTTTCATACGGTGTATGACATTTGTGTGACAGCATGACTGTATTTCACTGAGGGATCTCTGATTCAAAGGCTGACACGTGGGTTGAGACATTTAGAAGGGCTTTAAAAGGTCTGGAGCTGATAAGAGAATGTGCTCTTTCTTCCTTTTACCTCCTTGTCTGATACTATTTTTTTCATCAGGATTTGTCATTTCAGTTCACTGATCCCTGCAGCAAACCAATGCAAGCTGGTGCCCGTGAGTTACAGTCCTGCCAGGAGGTGTTAGTTACACTTTATTGGGTTTTCTCTCCTTCTCTCTCTTTCTTCTTCTTTTTTTTTTTTTTTCTCTCCTTTCCTCTCTAAACCCAGCTGATCCTCGGAGCTTCCTCCTAAACAATTTATCTGCATAAGGATTGCATTCATCTCCTGGGGAATTTCTGCATTTTTCAGCAGCCTGAGCTCATTGCAGAGCCTCACTGACTCCCTGTATCAATTTCCTTCCCTTCTATTTCAGACATCTGCACCAAAACCCTTGCTGAAACCACGAACATGCCACGAAGGCTCCCAGTAAAGAATTGTAGTGTGAGAGGAGTGCAGAGAAACTCTCACTGCTTTGCTGTTTTCCTCATTTGCAGCAGCAGGTAGAGAGGGCTCACCCAGAGAAGCTGCCCCTTAGCATAGGATGGAGGGTGGACTTGCAACAATGTGTTTCCTGCTCCAGGGGCAGCAGGAGTGGCTGTGCAATGTCAGGGGATGCTGAGTACTTGCATGGGATGATGAAGGCTCCCTTTGTGCTGCAGCTGTCCCCATGTCTTTAGCAGAGGTAGCACGTGGGGGAGTTTCATGCATGTGTGAGTGTGCGCAGAGGGAGGAATTGCACCCACAGCAGGATGGACACCTCTCCTCCTCCCCAGGGTCAGGCCGGCTGAAACTCACAGTCCTTTCAGAAGACAGGCTGCAGATGAAATGGAAAGAAACCGAAGGAAACATCAATGGCTACAAAGTGCGGGTAAAGCCCATGGCAGGTATGTGCTACCCAGCAGATTGCTCTGAGTGAGGGACGGGCCCCCAGCTTCTGTCTGGTGCTGGGTATTTGCTGGATCCTCTTTCTCCTTGTCTGGACCATTGAATGTTTGCCCAAAGTGGAGCAGAAGACAGAAAACAAATTCGTGGTGCAATGGTTATAACTGGTGGTCATGTCACTGCAGGGGTCCTGCTTGTCTCACCCTCAGGGACGGGATGTCCTTGGCCCCATACATGGGGGTGCTCAGCCTGTGGCTTCCCACCCTGGATGAGCTCCAACTCTCCCTGATTTCTGACTCCAGACTGGGTGCTGCAGGAAGGGCACTGCGTCCCCGAGGTGGAGCAGCATCCGGGTGCAATCTTAGCTTGTGCCCATCTGCCTGCTTTTAGCTCAGCTCCCAGCTGTTTGCCCAGCCGGCACTGGAGGTTTCTCATTCCTCCCCTGCCAGGGAGAGGTGGGCATCCTGGGAACGCGGGGAATCCTCACACTGAGCACGCCTGAGGCTTTCCCCGTGTGTGGGCTGAGAAGCTCCATTTCCAGCCCTAAGGGTGATGAGATCAGAAATGCATACATCCCCGCATTTAAAGGTTCACACACCTTTCTTACTCAGATGATTTTAGGGAGCTGCTTTGCCTCCCTCCTTTTGCTTTCTTCCTGTGGTCCAAAGTTTCTCCATACCGCCCCCCATAACAGAGACACGGTGCAGTATTTGGCTGTGGTTTTGCAGAGCTGCCTTGCTTTATCTGCTCCTTGCTGTGCAGGGGACAGCTTCTTTTAGGGGGAGATGAGGCTTGCAGAGGGAACACAGCAAGAACAACTGCATTAAGTATGATGCAATGAGTCCAGAGGGCCAGGACAGAACTCTGGAGATATCAGAGCACTTCCTCACTTTGTCACGAATGACCTCAAGGACATCACTTGTTTGGATGTTTCCATAAGTGGTGTTTGCCCAACCTTCACCCTCTGGGATCTGGCCTTTCTGTCAGCAGCTCTTTGAGAAGTCGGTGGGAGTTGCACTAGTGCTAGGTGGGAACTGGTTTTCCATTTGGAACATGTATCAGGGCTTTTAAAAAGACTTTCTCAGCTCTGAAAGCAGAGATCCACAGAATTAAAAATTAAATTAGAATTGATTGAGGTCCCCAGACAGACATTCTCTGCATTTCGGTGGTACTTCTGCTATTGCCAGCTTAAATGTAAGTTCTAACAGTTTCTGAACTGTGGCTTCATCCCACCTCAGGGGACTCGGAGCAAGAAGTCATGCTGAAAACAAAGACTCCCAAAGCCACGGTGGGGGGGCTGAGCCCTACCAAGGAATACACGCTGCAGGTCTATGTGCTCAATGGCTCCCAGGAAGCCTTGTTTGCCAAGAGGAAATTTGTGAGTAAGTAGAAAGATCTACATTTTACCGTTCTGAGAGCTCTTGGAGATGTGACTCCTCAGAGCTCGTCCTCTGGCAGATGAGTAGTAGAATCAAGAATTTGTTTGAATTTGAAGAGACCTTTAAAAGCCATTTGGACCAACTCCCCTGCAATGAACAGGAACATCCATCACTCCATCAGTGCTCAGAGCCCTGTCCAGCCTGACCATGAGTGTCTCCAGAGATGGGGCATGTACCACCTCTCTGGGCAACCTGTGCCAGTGCCTCAACACCCTTATTGTAAAGGGATATTTTTTGTTATATTCAGTGCCCCCATAGACTGTACTGAAGCCCATTACTAATTTGTTGGAAGCTTGGAGAGGGGAGATGGTGAATACCAATGGGATGAAGGGTGGACCATGACTCACAGACCCATCTGGATTGACTCCTCCTTCCTGTATTTGTGATTTCTATAGTAGAGGACCTTAAAAATGCATCCCAGACTAGAAATAGCAGAAGGAGCTCAGGAGCTGCAGGAAAGAACCTCACCTCTGTGGGCACCTCAGCAGTGGAGCAGAGCCTGGGGATAGAAACTGCTCCACCACCCTTGAGCACCGTCCTGACACATCCAGGTGGGTGCACAGAGTGTCCTGGGGCCACTGCCTTGCTATGTGCACATATGAGCTGTGGAAATGAAATCTTCAAGGGATCTCCTCTGTTTGGGACATTCATTCAGTAATACATGAGGCTCAGTCTTGTACCTTGTTTGTTCATAGAATCATAGAATGGCTTAGGCTGGAAGTGGCCTTACAGATCATCAAGCTCCAACCCCTTGCCATGGGCAGGACTGCCAAACACTAGATGTACCTCTTAAATACTAAAACACAGCGACCAGGCTAAAAACATTTGCCCCTCATGCCAGCCAAATGGAGCACATCCGTGGATACCTGGGGCTGGCAGGTATTCAGGTTTAGCACCTACAGCCAAATCTTTCAGCTGAGCACTGATTCCTGGGGAACGAGCTGCTTCTTGAGCACCAGGGCTAAAGGTGCCTTATTCCCAAAGCTCTGTCCACCATGGCTGTAGTTGGAGAACAGAATCTCCTCTGTCAAACTGCCTATTTTCATAAGCCCTGTAGGATTTTTATGATCTTTGAACTCTGAAATATGGCTGAAATCAGCCAGTGGTTGGAAGAGGTGGCATGGCGATAAGATAGGAAGGGAAAAATATATTCTTTTTCTGTTTGGAGCACAGCAAAGGACAGAGCTGAAAAGAAAAGGCACAAAGGGACTCAGCCCAAGGGCTCAGGAGAAACCATGAGGAGCCAGCCCAGCATTGGTGTGACGCAAACACCATCATCAACCACAAAGTCATCCCAGCATGCCACTGCACACGTGGAGCAAGAGTCTCTAGGAAAAGAAAAACCCACAAGGGATTCACTGAGGAGAGGTGAGAGCTGTTTCATGCATGTCCTGCTCTCTGTCCCCCACTGTTTTCTCTAATGATTATTAAACACAAGCCTTCCAGCTGTCTCTCTGTCACCAAGGGAGCACGAGTGCTGCTGCTGCTCTTATTTGCTAGATCATGATTTGGAGAGCTGCCAGGGATCACTGAAAGAGTTTGGAGTTCTGCAAAGCATTACAGGTTTAAAGGAAAACTGGAGCTAAGACAAAAATTCCTTCACAAGGGGAAAGAGTTTTGTAATGCATTGATTTCCCACTGTTCTCTCGATGCACATTACCACCTCTTCCTGCTTCAGACAGACCCATACAAGTTAGCGTTCTCCAGCACACACTGGCATCCTGGTCTTGTTCTTCGCATTTCCCAGCTCACTGATCCTTGCTGAAACTTCAGATCCTTCAGCTGAACGGCTCCCAGCGCTTCTGAAGTGGTGGGAGGGGAATCGGCCAGAACATCCCTCTTTGGTCCCTTGATAACAGTAGAAATTCATGGCCATGAGAACAGATAGGAGAGTGACCCGTTTGCATCTCACTGCCGTTGGATGGTACCCTCTATTTCCCTCTACCAAAGATGGAAAATTCCGCATCTGAAAAATATTCAGGGAAGAGGCATTCAATCATCAACATGCCCTATCTTATCCTCTGTTAAGCTGTGGGCCTGGGGTGGGGAGAAAGGCAGTCCTTGAGTATCTGTGATGAAGATTTTTGCGGAGAGATTGGATTTAACATAACACCAGGAAATAATTATAGCCCACAGGATATCTCACAATGGAATGGAATTAAGCAATCACCTGCAATTCTTTTGGAGGCTTAGGCTAGATAAAAGGGAAGCAAGGGCTGGGGCTGAGATGTAATGGAGCTGACAGCTTGCAGAGAGCAATGCTTGGCCTAGGCACGCACTTCCCGATGGGTTTAACACTTTCTTCACAGAAAGGTTGCTGCTCACTGCTCAGCTTCTTGATACTGAGATATGTTGCCCTTAGCCATGTGGTTTATCCCAAGATGCTGGGATGCATCGGGCTGGCAGATGGTCTAAGGCTTTACACTGCAGACTTGCTTCTCTTCTTAAAACTGAAATACTTTTCCTCCTTTACAAGTACTTCTCTCCTTATCAAACTTTGTTTCCCCACAGGTTACCAGTTTCAGTGTGACACTTCTGCAATGACTGATATTGTCCTGCTTGTGGATGGATCATGGAGCATTGGGCGCAGCAATTTCAAGCTCATTAAAGAGTTCCTGAGTGCTTTAATTTCCCCATTCGATATTGCCCAGGACAAGATAAGAGTAGGTAGGATGCTTCCCTGTTTCCTGACCTTGAGAAATGCCTCCAGAAGAGACCTTGGTCTCTGTGCTATCATGCTGCCCTCAGGAATTTTATTCCTTTTGGCTGGATTCTGTGCATCGATCTTGACAACTTTCCCATCTGGTAGCAAGGTCTGGCCTCTAGCGGCTGTGAGAAAGAGCTGCATGGTGAAAAAAAAGCAATGCGTGGGCAGCAGCAGGTTGGGCACTGGGGGAGCATCCACTTGATGCTGAGATATACTTGGAGTTTGCTGTCTCCCTCTGATGGGATGCTCAGTCTACAGAGTATGATACATAGGTGGGGTGGCAATGCCACGCTGGAGTTTCTTTGATCTCAGCTGAGAACAGAGCCACTTCCAGTTCTGAGGGATGCTGGAACCAGTTCTGAGGGATGCTGAATCCAGTGGATGGCACTGGCCAGGCCGTGTGTGAAATAGGGCAACGTAAATCCTTCCTGCTCCTTGCAGCCAGCTAGTTTGTCCTTGAATAACTCTGAGACCTTAAAATGCTTCAGAGCACCACTCAGAGATTACTACCACCTTGGGGAGAAGTGGTGCTAGGAGCCAGGTCTTCTCACTCCCCTTCCAATTCATTTCTTTATGTCATTCACCCATGACAAAACATGGTCTCCTCTTGCAGCCTACCTTGGCTCGCACAGTGTCGATAGCTCTTGCCTTCCCCAGGGCTGTCCCAGTACAGCAGCGATCCCCGCACAGAGTGGGATCTGAGCGCTTATGCTACGAGGGACCAGGTGCTGGAGGCAGTGAGAAACCTGCGGTACAAGGGAGGCAACACCTTCACAGGTAACTCCATCTCTCAGATCACAGCAAGACTGCATTGGGGGAAGTTGTTCCCATGGGATACCATCTTCCTGGGGGGACATGGTGAATGAGGGAAGGATAAAGGTGGAGGCAGTCTGTTGGTTGTAGCCCACCATCCGTCTGTCCTCGTCCCCAGGCCTGGCGCTGACCCATGTCCTGGAACAAAACCTCAAACCAGACGCTGGTGCCCGGCTGGAAGCTGAGAAATTGGTAATCCTCCTGACTGATGGAAAATCCCAGGATGATGCCAACCTGGCTGCTCAGACCTTGAAAAACATGGGCATAGAGATATTTGCTATTGGTAAGATCACAGGCATCAAGCCAACCTTCCTTCCCTCTTCACGCTGAAGCTTATGTATGATGTTCCCTCAATGAAGACAAGAACATCCTTAAGCTGTAAAGCTAAGGTAGTAAGTAGGACTGTGTTGCGCTGGGGCTGAGAAGAAATTAACTCATTTATTCAGCACAGGTTGTGTCTTCAGATGAGATTTTGTGAGTTTAGAAAACAAAACAAAACACTCATTTTCAAGAGACTTTACACCTTCTGTCTGTAAAGACCTTTGCCAGTCTCAGCAAACTGTGCCATGGGAGCAGTATTCTCAGCTGTGGAATTAGGCAAGAGCAGTTTGTAATTACTTTGTAACTACTTCATCCAGTTTCTCTGAATAATAGCATTATCTGCTTTTTACTGTCTGGAGGCAATAATGAGACACCAAATGATTTCATGCAGCTCTGTCCTTGATGACTAAACAAGTCTGCTAAAGAGTAACGCATGGACAATAAAATTACACAGAACACTCTCCTAAAATTGCAACCTCCAGCACTGTAAGTGCTTAGTTATGTCGGGAACACACAAGCAAGGCTTTATTACATACATGTACATAGTTGGCTATCACTGGGATTTCTTTCATGGACCGAGTGTAGCTGCTGAGCCTCAGCTGTGTGCTGGACTGTGCAGCTGAAATGATTTGCAGGTTGGGTCCCACCTGGGGTCCATGCTTCCCCTTTCTTACTAAAGGAAGGTTGTGTTGTTCGGTCCTGAGACCGAGTTAATCCCCAAGACACCTTAGTTCTCACATCAAGAGCAAAGGGGGGAGGACTCCTGCCTCATTTGGGCAGTGCTAAGATGGCCTAAAGGCTAGCACTGGAAAACAAAATCAGTTGTCTGCTGTTGATCCCCACAACCAACATCCAAGCAGGAGGCAGAAGTTGTCCTCTCCGAGGAGTTTCCTCAGCCCTGTGCTCTGCTGTCTGTAGGGGTGAAGAACGCAGATGAGGCTGAGCTGAAGCAGGTGGCCTCAGAGCCACTCGAGCTGACGGTGTACAACGTGCTGGACTTCCCCCTGCTCAGCTCCCTGGTTGGCAGGCTCACCCGGGTCCTCTGCACCAGGATCAAAGAGAGGAGCAGGAAGGAGACTGCAGGTGAGATGAAACCTTGGTGATGATGAGCTTCCTCCCGCTTGCCATCAGCTTTCCTTGCCATCAAAAAAACCTCCTTTCTCAACATCCTTTTTCATACCTTTCCCTCCATGAGCTCCACCACCTCCTCAGCACCATCTGACCATTCCTTCCTGTGTTGATCTCCTTGCTCAGTGCTATTGCTGCCTGAAAACAGTCCTTGCCAACATTTTGGCCAGGTCCAGCTGTGATCTTGGTGTTTACAAGACTCTCTGGATGCAACTCCTCCACCCTCACTCCCTGCTGTTGTGAATAAGCCATGGAGGGACATGTTCACTTGATTCCACTCTCTTGCTCTTGGTTTAGGTATCTGCTCTTCTTCTTGCCAATACAGGCAATAGTCATCCTCACCAGGATACTGGATACCTCTTTGTGGCTATATATCATTTAATGGCAATAACTAGCATTTTAGGGAACAGGAGGCTTCTATTCCCATTTTTGTTCTTCCACTCAGTGAAAAATGCAATCTTTTTTTTCTCTGCATTTCTTTCAATCGACGGGAGGAATTCAACACAAAAGAGCTAATTTGAGAAATATTAGTTGTATGGAAGAAATCTGGAAGAGGAGATAACAAAATGCATTTAGATGCTTTGCTTTCCCTCACACTTTAAGTAATCTCCAAGGCATCTTCAAATCAAAACCAAACAGTCTATTTCTTTTCTTTTTTTTTTTTGTTGCTGGAGGGCAGTTTGCATGATGTACAAGAGAGTGAAGAACGACTCCAGATGTTAGCTTAGATCCTCAGGAGAGATATCACGTACACATTTCCATCTCTCTCTTCTCTCAGACTTGCCTAGGGAGAATGGGAAAGACAAACTTTCAAGCATACATTTATTTTAATGCTCTGTGGATAGACACAGACGTAATTTGATTCGTTCTTACTAATTCGTACCTGTTTGATGTAATTGGGCATCTTTTTACAGGTACAGGTTAGCCTAAAGAAAGATGGTTGCATAGAAAAAGAAGCCGAAATAACTTCTGGTTCATTCTGACAGATCTTCCTAATTGAAAAAAAAAAGCTGGGTCGTGTTTTGGATTCAGGCAAAAATGCATATTTCTATTGAGAAGAATATTCCCAGCAACCAGAAGAATGCACAAATTATTCTCCGTGGAGTATTTATATTCTCTGTTTGCTCAGTTCTTAAATATGAATTTTACAGCAGTTTGGAACAGTTTCTCTGCTCTGCGGGGAAGAGGACTGCAACTTGATTTAAAAAATGGCGGTGGTATTTATGAGCTAAAAAGTATATTTGCTATGAGATGTCTGCGTACAAGAAAGTAACCGTGTTTTTAATTCCCAGGTAGAGCTGTGAAAGATATCCTCGCAAATACAGGTCCACAGCTGAGCCCAACAGACCTTAAAATATCGGCTGTGACTTCTAAAAGCATGCACTTGGCCTGGAGTCCTCCTCTGAGTCCACCGAAGAAATACCGGGTTGTGTACTATCCATCAAAGGGCGGCACTCCCAAGGAGGTAAAGAAATATCTGTTGGACACCTGGGGCTGCAGTGCCTTCCAGTCAGTGGACGGGAATTCAGGCAGACATGGGTAGGCAGGGTGATGAGGGTAGGAGTGCAATGACCGTGGGATATCAGCTAAAGCCAGAAAGGAAACTGAACAGCGAGTTCAAATGTGACAAGGTGATAGGATGGCAAGGCAGAAGTGGAAGTTGGATAAATACTGTGTTGCTGGAACTACTGCAAGCCATACCCATGCAGTTTTCTCGTGCACAGTGTTATCCCCTCCCTAAGGCACCTGAAAGGACACACACAGGTACACAAAGGTGTTCAAGGATGCTCATCTCTGACAGATAGAATCAGAAGAGCAAAGCCAAGCACTTGATGGATTGTCCTTAATTATACACTTCAACTTTTGGTTAGCCCTGAAGTGGTAAGACAGTTGGGCTTGAGTATCATGGCAAGTTCCTTCCAACTGAAACTGTCAGTATGGAGTGGGAGCATGACTGGGGTCTTGTGCAGATCCAGCCCTTCAAGGACAGGAATGCTTACAGCCTTCTATCTCCATGCTGGCGAGGGAAGACTGCTTCAGCTGTTCCTTTGCTGGAGAGTGGCACCTCCTGGACTTGACAGCCTTCCTTTGTGTTTCAGGTTCTTCTGGATGGAGCCATCTCCTCTCTGAGGCTTTCCAACCTGACCTCGCACACCGAGTATCTGGTGTCAGTGTTTCCCATTTACGACACAGCCGTTGGGGATGGGCTGAGAGGCGTCACCTCCACATGTATGTCATGAGTAGAGAACATTCCTCTGACACGTGTCTGTGGGAGGTGAACATAGCCCTGCCTTTGCATCCACCTCAGTCTGGAGCCTGGCACTGTATATTCTCCCTCCCTCTGGCTCAGACAATTTGCCTGCAACTACCTCCACCCTTGGAGATGTTCAGAACTTGGCTGGGCAAGGCCCTGATCAACCTCCTCTAATTTAGTTCAGCAGGGTTGGACCAGAGACCCCCAAGTGTCCCATTCCACCTATGTCATTCTGCAACTGACACCACTATGCTGAGCTCAGCCTGCCGTGGGAGTAACACACCCCAACAGAAATTTCCTACAACCCTTGTCCCTTTTCCACCCTTGGGCTGCAAATGAACTAATCCTACTCCTTGACAAGTGGCTGTGTTAGATGTGGGTTGGGTGTCCCCCAGCTTGTTGTAAAGCCAGCTCTCCTCTGGGGCTGGAGCTGCTGCAGACTTCACATGCTGAAGGTGTCTTTCTGCCACATTTCCCTCCCAGTGCCTCTGTCTGCCCCCCGCTCCCTGCGTGTCTCCGAGCTGAGTCACAACAGCATCAGGCTGAGCTGGAAGGCAGCCCAGGGAGCCACGCAGTACCTGGTGCTCTGCTCTGCATCCCCCGACGGAGCAGAGGACTATACGACAGAGGTATGCTCCATGAGAATGGCGGCAATACTGCTTTTCCTTTGTCTGGACTCTCCTCAGTTAAAGACTCCAAAATGAGTGCCTGTCTCTCTGTGCGGGGTTAAGTTCTGACAATATAATACAGAGCAGACCTGAAGCACAGAAACCTTTGGCAGCCCAGGGTCTGAGCTCACACCTCTGCAGCCCAAGAGTAACTTCTGCATCCTCGAGGCTGCACAGAAATATTTTTGCTTTGCTCATCTTCAAACGCTGCTAGGGCAGGTTTCACTGACCTCAGAAAAGAGAACTGTGGCACCGTATAAGAGTAAAGCAATGCCGGATGAGTGGAAAATCCTTACAAACTTCCGAGGTGAAGATCATAATGTGAACATTTTCACGTGAGCATTCAAAAACGTGAACATTTTAATGAGTTGTCAGAAGTACCAGCATTACAGTGTTCCACCCTTTTACAAATCTCTGCTCTGCTTCATGCAGACTCCTGGAAGTCACTGGGATGGGTCCCTGCAGCAAGCAGGCTGTGCAGGGAGGGCTGTGCCAGGCAGTGTTAGCGGCAGGTGGCAGCAGCCCTGCTTACAACAGGCAGCTCTCATGCAAGCTTCCCAGGCCATAGAGGAAAAGAGGCTCACCCATCTCTCACTTAAAACCTTCCTTTCTTGAAGCCCCTTCCATCCATCTCTCGCTGTGTGACACAGGGATGCTGCACCCTGTGCACACTCTGCTCTCTCCACTGAGTGCTGCAGGATGGCTGGAAATGGGAGAGAACCATGCAGGCTTCCTGCTCTGCTGCCTTTCTTTCGGGGGATTTTCACCAAGAATATGTATATTTTTTGATCCTACTATCAGAAACCAACCCCCAGCTTTGTATTTTCAGTAGTGGGAGCCACTCTGCTTTTTACATCCATACTCATCTTTCCATTACAGTGTCTTTCTCAGGAAAATCTCAATATTTTTCTTACAAAAAAATGACTTGTTTGAGCTTACTTTCAGGTACCCTGATCCAACCCAGAATAATAGCATCACCTCTGAATAAGAGAGACATCTCTGCAGGCCTTGGGAGGAGAAGGTGGTGTGACCCCTCAATGTACTTGGTGTCCCCTGAGGAGGGAGGGAGGCAGAGAAGCTCTGATGGTGCAAAGCCCATGTCCAAGTAGTTAGAGGGCAGCCCGGAATGGAAGGGTGTCCTCGAACTGAAGTGTTCCTCAGGACTGATGGGTACCCAGAACTGAAACGTCTCCCTGAACTTCTCCCTCTGACAGATGAAGGTGGCTGAGCCTGAGGTCCTGCTGGACGGGCTGTCACCCAGCACTGAGTACTCCATTGCAGTGTATGCGTTGTATGGGGAAGATGCCAGTGATCCAGCCAGCATCCAGGAAACCACCTGTAAGTGCTGCTGCTGGTTGTTTTTAAACACTTAAGGTGGGAGAGATTAGGTAAGTTAGGGGTTTCTTGTATTGTGCCTGTGGCTTGTAAATCCTGCTTCTTAATACTGGTCCCTGAAATGTTCTCTAAGCTGTGAAACAGTCATTCCCCCCTGGGGAAGAAAGACGACTCCTGAAGGGACTGTTCCTTAAGATCTTTTTGTTTGGGGAGAAAGGAGGAATTGCTTGGCCATTTCTTCACCTAAAGCACAGATAGCATTCCATGACATCCCACAGAGTGGGAATTTTTTTTGAGTCTTTTAGTTCAAGACGGAGTCACCTGTGAGCAGCAAGGGACAACCAGTGGCATTGTTTTGGTGCAGCCTTTCAAGCCCTGAGTGCTGTCACTCACTGTGTTGCAGTGGCCTTGAGCCCTCCCAGGTACCTGAGCTTCTCGGAGCTCAGCCACTCATCCGTGCGGGTCAGCTGGGAGCCAGCATCACTGGCAGTGAAAGGCCATCGTGTCACCTACGTGTCTAGCAGAGGGAGCAACACTGGGGAGGTGAGTCCTCAGGGGCAGCTGGAGGGAAAGCTGGGAGGGAGAACAGCTGCCCTGTTCTCCTGGGTGCACGGAAGGATTGTTATCTCTGAAATGGGCACTTGTGAGGGATGTGCTAAGCCCTCTGCAGCTTTCTCCATGTTCTTCTCTCCCAACTCATCCCTCTCCATTGCAGGTTGAGGTTCCTGGCACTGCAATGTCCACTGTCCTGAGACCACTGTCCTCCCTCACCCAGTACTTCATCAGTGTCCGCTCTATGTATGATGAGGGTGACTCCTTTCCAATCACTGGCAATGTCACCACCTGTAAGTAGGCAATGGAAACGCTTTCTGTCCTACTGACCAAATTGTCCTGCGTGTGCCTAAACTGGGATGTTTTCTGTGCTGGTCCAGCAGCTTATGGCCAAAATCCTTGTACAAAACCAATGACTGTTGGAATATGCCCCACTCTGCTATGTTAATAATAGAGGTGAAGGGATAAAAAAAGAAAGCAAATGAAGAAAACACACTACATATTGCTAACCTCTGTGTCCTTGGGAGCCTTCTCCCCTCTGCAGTATCAGGGTGATACACATCCTCTCGGCAAACGAAATAATCCTCCTTAATTAGGGTTTTGAAAACAGTGTACTCCTCTCTGTCCTGATGGCTGTTGCCATTTGGATCTGAAGAAGTGGAAGACAGGCTGATCTCAGACATCTGCCTGGCTGATGCTCTGCTTCCCAACCATCTGCTCCCCACCTCAGCTCTGACAAGGCGCTGTCAGGGCTTCAGCTCGCTGTCCTCCTGCATCCCTCAGTGAAGGTCCCCCCGCCGCGGGCGCTGAAGGTTTCTGAGCTCTCCGAGAACAGCCTCCGGCTACACTGGGAAGCTGTCGCTGCCTCTGATGTGGTTGTCTATCAGATCAAGTGGAGCACAGCTGGTGGAGAGAAGCCTCAGGAGGTATGGACCCACATATAGCCAGGTTGGGTTTGTGCCTTCTCGATGGATGCTGGTTGGATATTAGGAAAAATTTATTCTCAGAAAGAATGATCAGGTTCTGGAATGAATGGGCTGCCTGGGGAGGTGGTGCAGTCACTGTCCCTGGAGGTGTTCAAGAAAAGGGAAGATGTGGCACTGAGGGACATGGTTTAGTTGGCATGGTGGCGATGGGCTGTTGGTCCTACTTAATGATCTCAGTGATCTTTCCAACCTTAATGATTCTATGGCAGCTCTGTGCTCACTTGCAAGGGTGGCAGAGTTGCAAATCAGTTTGGGTTCATGCACGCGGGACCTTCAGCACTAAGACAGGATCTATCCCCGACTGGCTCTGCTGAGTGCAGTAGTCACCTTGAGTGCTGGAAGAAGGAGGGACAGTGGGGCAGCAGGTTTGGAGTCCTGCAGGCTCTGAGAAGATTGCAGAAGTGCTCTGGAAAAACTCAAGGATGAAATTCAATAGGGACAAACGAAGTATTAAGCTTAGGCAGGAATAATTAAAGACAGGTATACAGGATGTAGAACAAACAGCTAAGAAGTGATTCAGTAGAAAAAGATCTGGGGTTGCAGAGATTCACCAGCCCACAATGTCAAGTCGTTGTGGAAAAGACAAGTACAAGTCAAGGTATTTGTAGTGGTGGCAAGTCCTGGCTGCTCTGGGGATAATACTCCTCAGGAAGGATGAGGTCTTACTGATGAGAACACAGAGAAGATTGATGAGAATCAGAGCTGATGCAGTAGGAGTAGGGATGGACCAGGTGACCTTTTCTATCCCAACTCCCTGTTTTCACAGTGAGTGCTTGAGTACCCCTACTGTGCTTCACATTTAGGCTGGAATAGGTGTATACTGGGGCTTCTATGCACAATGTATCTAAAAGATGGGAACTGAGATGAGATATTTCATGCTCATAGCAGGCTGACTGCCTTGTACCAGAGACTCTATGTTGTGGGACAGAGGTAGCTGTTAAATATAACCAGCTAGCAATGCATGGGCATCTACTGTGCATTCATTAGGGCTGGAAATTTGCCTTTGCTTGGATTTGTGCAACCCACAAGAGTCGACTTTGTCCTCAAAGCCCTATGCTAACTCATTTGTGCCTGCGGGCAGTCTGTGAGCCAGACACTTGGATGGCATGAACTAGCTTAGGGAAGCCTGGGAATTTGACTGACTCATTTCTTGCCCTGCTGCAGCTCTCCATCGCTGGAAATGCGGCAACAGCCATCCTGCCAGGCTTGCAGAAGAACACAGACTACAAAATATCCATCTGGGCCTACTACAAAGATGGTGCTCGAAGTGACACAGTTTCCATTCAGCACAGAACCAGTAAGTGATCGGTACTGGGTCTCCACAGCCTAGTGATAACAAAGAGGACACAGGATGCCTCAGGCACAAGGCAGGAGCTCAAATCTGGTCATCCGCAGCTCTGAAAACCCAGACCTGTATATCTAAATGTGGTTGGAGATATTTAGGCTCCCATATTAATATTCTGAATTTCTCCTGATAAAAATACACTGGGCAAGCATGAGCTGGTTGGTCCATTTCCTCTGTTGTAGCGTGTATCAATGCGAGTGCATTGGCTTTTTGTTGGGTGTTGAGCTGAATAAGTCACTGTGCTGCCTAATTAATGTTTCCTGTTAGTAAAATATTGTCTGCTTAGAAGGGTTTGGGTTTCTCCAGCTACATCATCGCTGAGCTGTGCTTCATCTGAGGGCACTTGCAAAAATGAGAGAGAATCCTTCAGGCAGACTCTGCATGGAGGCATTATCTAAATCTTGCTTTGTACAGGCAGGATATGAGGTTAAAAAGTGGTACTCCCAGAGGTCCTCTTAATTAATATTGCCTGCATAATGGCTTTGTTGGCAGCAAATGGAATACAATTCATTCAGCAGCAGCAATCCTCTCCTCCTTCTCTCAGCTCTCAACCTCCTTTGCAGAATGAAGTCTTTCAGGCTGCTGTTGAGCTGGTGAAGCTCAGAGTAAATAGCAATCCTGGAACGAGAAGCTCAGGTTTTATTAATAATGAATAATAACAACTTTTGTTTATAGAAAGCTACCTCAGGCAAGTACCTAGGAGATGCATGCCAACAAGAACAAATAAAAAATGAAAGCATCCTGCAGCTCTATGAGGAAAATGAGAGCTGTTTAGAGGTTTCAGAAAGATGAATAGCTGTTTTAAAGCATGAAGTACGAAACGTCAAAGCCGCTCCTTCAACCCACTGCCAATGGCATGTGATGGTGTTCTTCTGAGCTTATTCAAGCAGGCCAATCCTTGCTGGCATTGGCACCCTGACAGGACAGGGAAAACATTTTGGCTTCTGCTTGTCAGCTGCTGTTCCTGTTCAGGAACAGGGATGCATTAGGGACATCAGCCTTCACATCACTGGGATGCATGGGCATCCCTCCTCAGGGCTGTGTAACACAGGAGGGCTGACAATGCTCTTCCATGAGCCCAGTCCTTCACTACCATTGCAATGAATGGAGCACTTTTTTTTTTTCAATTCTTAGTCTTGACTAGAAAAAATGAGATGTTTAGGGATATTTTTTGAGCAGAACAGTTATGCAAGTCTTTCTCTGCAAACTTACCAGAAGGCAAAGTAGGAGCAACAGCACGTTGGTGTATTTCCCACAGATAAATAATTTGTTACCATGTACTTAACCGCAGTTCTGATATACCTTCTTGTCTCTGATATATTTAGATTCAAGGCTTATTTGTGTCAAGAGCTCTCCTCTCATTATGTTCCTATAAATGATCTAGCATAACAAAGTCTTTGTCCTTGACTAAAGTCTCTACGCAGTGCTTATCTGTCATTAATAAACAAGACTTGTGGTACTTCTGATGGATACAAACCTTGCACCCAAGCTAGTGGGAGTATGGAGGATGCTGTCTCGGAGAGGAAGCTGCTGGGAAGTAGGGTGGTGCTGAGCAGGGGCCATTGGGAGACACTGGAAGTGGTTGCTTTTGTTCATGCTGAGAAGCTGGTAGGGGACCTTTCTGTTATAGGGAGTAAAAAGAGCTTGAACAAAATAGGTCACCTGTTTTGTCCCAGAGGACAAAGGGTGTGGGGGTCTCTGTCTGTGATGTCTGCTACATAGCATCATTTAGATGAATCTTTCTGCCCCTGGTTTGGAGCAGTGTGTGTGACTGCACTTCATCCTCTGCTGCACTAAGAGCAAAGAGGGCAGTCTGGTGGGAGTGCTGCTAATGCTAGGCTGAGCCGCCTGGGCTGACTCTGTGCTGAAATGGATTACAGAGCGCTTATGTGTCCCGTTCCTCCAGCAGAGCTGTGCCAGAAGTGTCTGCACGTTCTTCCTCCTGCTCCTCAGTGAGCTCACACTGCAAACAAAACGGGTTGAAATGTAGGGAAGAAACTTCAACCCATGGCACCGAGGGAACAAGTATGACCTGTACAATCACTGCAGATGGGTATTGTGATGGAGCAGACTCCAAAGCTGTACTTGTACTTGGAATTCTGTCTGTGATTCTGGCTAGACCTGAAAACAAGCAACCCAGGATTCCCCCCGCGAAGGAACAGGAGGTAAAAGAAGCACAGATGGTGCCCTAGGTGTCAGAGATGCTTCCACCCCCCATGGGCAGCTCTGGGAGGTGACCTTTCCCCTGGCTGTCACATCCATGCTGTCAGACTGTGCCCAGCCCGGGGGCTTTCCAGAGCAAACTCAACTTGGAAGACTTCACTTAACTTTCCTTTTGTTCATTTAAACGGTCACCACTTACATCAGCTGAATAAAATAGCCAGTGCAGACAGCAAAGATGCAGAGGTATGGCACAGCACTAAGAATAGCAATGTTGAAATGACTTTTCCTCCCACACTTGTTTTCTTCTCCACTTTACCTTGCGGTGATGTGCAGCAACAGCCTCCAGCCTGATTCAGCTCTGGGAAAACTTGGTTCAGCTTTAGTAAAAGTAGGCTTGTTTTGTCCGGAAAAGGGAAGGAGGATCAATGAAGATGCAAATAATCTTCATTCAACATGTGCTCTAAGGTCACCTCAGTCTTTGCTGGGTGGGCAGAAGAGCTTGTTTGCATTGCAGGTAAAACTGCAGAATAGAAACTTCATAGCCTGGGTGTGTGTCCTTGGCTGTCTTTGGGACTTGCCCATCAATTTTAGTGTCTTCTGAAGAAAAAAAAAAAAAGCCTACTTTTCAAGACCTCTTTGTCTTCACACCAGTGACAACTCAGGGCCAGATATTTATACAGAGCAAGAAACTGCTTGGAAATAGGCTCTTGGAGTAGGTGAGCCCATATTCCTATGTGTGACTCCTGTAATGCTCCATCACAGTACTCATCTGCAGTGATTATAGAGGTCGTATTTTTCCATCATTGCCATGGGCTGAACTTTCTTCCCTAGTTTTCAACCTCTTTTGTTTGAACAGTGGATGGATTCAGCTCCCTCTGCCTTTCTCTTAGTAACAGCCCCTGCTCAGAGAAATCACTCTATAACCGTCTCTGTTGCCAGGTCCAGCTTGCTACAGAGCAGCACTCCAGGGAAAGAAATGCATTTATATAATTAAAATATGCTCAGTTTTGGTCACTGGCAAACCCCGTTCTTGCTGACCACAGCTCAGGTCATCACTCATTTGGGATCCATCCCTCCACTGTGGTCCAGGGCCAGGAACAGGAGAGCAGCTCAGGCTTTGTGCACGATCCTTCCCTGGGGTTGTGGGTGCTGAGAGAGAAGTGTTAGACAAACTTCTGTGTGCTGGCTGCTCTGTATAATTTTTTTCTTTAAAAGATAATTTTAAAGCAAAGGCCAAGCTGAGAAATAGTAGAAATGATGATGCATTAACTTTAATCCAGGCTTAACCAGCAATCAAGCTTTTTCTCCAGTGTGTCTCCAGGTCTTTGATGAAATACAAGAACAGTTTGGTCTTTCTGAAGGGTATCTTGTGATTGGCCGTGATGCATTCAAAGGATCTTTTTTTCCTCATGCCTCCAGGACTCTTCTCTCTACCAAATATTCTTCTTTTCCCCCAGAACCTAGGCTTTGAATTACTGAATGCTTGAGTTGTACCACATTGTCTCAGGCAGTACTCATCCCTCCAGGCTCTATTTTCTTCCCTGCCTGGTCCTTAAGGTGACTGCTTCTGCTCCAGGCCCTGGTTACAACACAGTAGCGAAGCATTGGGGAAGGGACCTGGTAGCAAGCATTGCTGACCCTGATTTCAGACTTCACTATCTGACTTCGATGCTATTCCCCTTTAATCCGTGCACAGCTTCTCGGAGCCCACCCACCAACCTCTTCATAGACTCTGAGAGCCCCACCAGCCTCCAGATCCATTGGAAGCCCCCCGAGGGCCGCGTACAGCACTACAGAATCACCTACAGTCCTGTTTCTGACCCCAGCACCCAGCAAACAGTAAGTTCAGCTCCTTGGCAGGTGGGATAGAGGGACTGTTTCATGGCCAACAGAGTGCTGTTCAATAGGGTTTTGCCTATCAAGAATTAGTTTGCGTGAGAACAAAACCAAATTCCTTCCTTCGACTTGCTGTCAACTTGCTTTGTGAAGAAGACTTCCTTCTGATTCACTTATTGGTGTCCATCAAAGCTGCAAATGACACAGCTTTCTCCTCTCCCTGAAACAGAGAGGGGAATTCCAAGAGGCAGAGTGGTAGAGGATAACTCTACTGCCCTCCTGATTTGACAGGTTAACAATTAACCTTTTACAGTGAACATTTGCCACAGCAACCCAAAGTGGAGACCATATTTCAAGGATCATTTGACCCATCTACAAGGGGAATTTGGAGGTCTTTACTTAGGAAAACACTCTTCCCCTGGACAAAATAGTTCTGATGGCAATGCATGGTCAGCCTTCCAGTTTTCTTTTGCCATCCCCTAAGAAATGGGGGTGCTGCCCTGAAACTCACTGCTAGAACTCCTCAGAGCAGCCCCAGGGTGTGGATAAAAGCCAAAGTCTGGGCTCTTTCTTCCATCCTGCTGTAGATCATGGCTTCTGGGAAAAGCAGCAGTGTGACCTTGCAGCCGCTGCTGCCCGATAGAGCCTACAAGGTGACAATTTCTGCCGTCCATTACATGGGAGAGAGCGAGAGCACAACTGCAACGGGTCGGACGGGTGAGTACATCCATCAGTACATGCATGTCCTTCTTGTGCTGAGCTGTGGCTGTGGCCAAGGTTTTGCTCAGCAAATTGCAGAAAGCCCAGAAAAGGGATAATCCTGCCCCAGTTTATGCTCATCCCATGTATTACTGGCAATTCTAGGATGAATGAGAAGGGTTTGTGACCATACAGGTCTTGAGCATGTTCTGAGCAGCAGAGCTCACACATGCACTGCTTTCTCTTTCAGCTCCCGTGATGTCTAAACTGCCTTCAATACGAGGATTTGTTCCATCTAAGACAGAAGGTAAATCACCTCCCATAACTTCTGGCATTGCTATTTTTTTTCCCCAGTAACAAACAGCACAGCGTGGATCCCTCAGGGCAGGCAGCAGTGGGCATGTCTCTTCTTGGCAGATGCCTCTGGGTCCTGAGAATCTGTCCAAGGACAGCCTGGAACCACATAGCCTTAAAAGCAGACTCACTCAGTAGAGAGTCTTGTAGGATATTTAAAGGGTTTCTGCACAACTTGACCAAAATGGAGCAAAGAGAATGATGACATGTTTTAAATTAAAGTTCCTTGTAAAGTCCCTTATTAAATTTAATGAGCATATGTTCTCCTGGCTGATACAAAGCAAAATATGAAGTGGATTAAGGAGAAATGTTGAATTAGCAGTGTTATAAAAAGCTGTTAAGAAGCAAATATTAGAATACACGTATTGTGGCATTAATGCCTTTTCCTGTCTATGTGAAATGATTCCAAACAAAACCTCAGCTTTAAAGTTTGTTGAGAGAAGCCAAGAAGGGAGAACGAAGCAGATTAGATGAGAATGCTTTAGACTGTACTCAGCAAAGAAAATATCAGACTCAATTTTCTATGGCTTATTGAGGAAATGTGCAGGTGTGCAGATCACAGAGGAACAGCCCTGTGGACCTTCAGCTGGAAAACAATCATCCCGTAAGGCTGATGGAAAATGTAGCATGTCTGGCTATGATAGCTGAAAAGACAACAGGAGAAATATTAAATTCTGTGTGTTTTATAAAACGAATTATGTGAAGGAGTGGAGATGATATGTAATAATATTGGGAAAACTGCTGCAGTAAAAGAATCTGATTTTGATAAGCAGTCACATTACTGAGAGAAGTGGTCTGAGCTGTTGTGGGAGGGGATGTTGTACAGCGAGTAACTGCATTCATCTGAGACCTGGGGAGAAAAACAAAAAGCAAAGAGAACAACGGGACAGCAGGAATCCTACACTGGGAGGTCTAGGAAAAATCTTCAAAGCCAAATGCAGACTGTCACTGTCAGGGATCCTTCCCCCTGACTCTGAGGTGCTCTGTGTAAGCTGAGCATTGCCAGATCAAAGAGCTGTGAGCAATGAGAGCGCTGGGAGGGAGGTGAGAAGAGGCCTCCCTGGCCCCCCAGCAAGGAAGCTGGATACCTGGCAAACAGGCAGGACTGCAGCCTGTCAGTGTGATGTTGGAGGGAGTTATGTTTTCTTCATCATACTTCAGTTCTAAGCAATGCTTTGCATTTGGAAAGCCATTCTGTTTCTGTGAGGGGAAGGCAAGGAGCAGAGGCATGGCTTGTGGTCATAGGCTTCAGCAGTCCCATGACCATCATTGCTTTGGGTGCCCTTTCTTTTTGCATATGACTTGACTATGAATAATTGTACTGAATGACTTAGGAAGCTCAGCTGCCATGTGGAGGATGGCACCCCTCTGTTGTTAGAAAAGTCAGTTGTAAGCCCTGGATTTCTCATGAGGTATGAACTGACACTGATGTAAGAATAGCAATATAAAAGTTATAATGAAGCCTCAGTAATGATCTACTGGATTCTATTTTACTGGTGACCTAGAAAATCACTTATGAAATAACCCATCTTGTCAAGTGTCCTTGATTTTTCAGGGACACGTCTCATTTTGCATCAAGCATCCCCTTTGTCCCAGCTCCATCTGGCAGCCAAGGCCTGGGATTATTGCCATTTAGGCAGCAGATAATTGAAAGTAGCATTCGTGTGCTGTTTTCTAAAGCACCCCCTTACCTGAACCACTTAAATGGGAGGTGCTCATAACTGTGGTGTCTCACATTACAGCCCGTTCTCCCCAGCACCCCCGATGCTGCTTTCTGCCTTGTGGCGTATTAAAGGATTCACCAAGAGAGTTTCTGACAAAGGACCTGCAAAACTTAGCCAAAACCATTTGTGTTTCTCAAGTGTGAAGAAGAGCAAAAAAAACTTGGCATACTATGTTGCAGCTCATGTGCAGTACTGCATCTTTCCTCCCTTTCTGGCTATTCGGATTTGTGTTGTCTTTTGAGTTTTAGGTGCAATATTTAGAATGAAGATATGCTTATTTATTTTCCAGCCAACTAAGGTGCATGTTTCAGTAAAAGCACCATTTAAAAAAGTAGTGTTTTGATGTCTGTTTCCAAAAAGAAGCTTGCAGAAAATGATGTTCCCTTGTATTTCATATCACAAGGTGACAGATGATTCAGTGAAAAGAAAGTGATCGTGAGGGTGTTTGAAGATGAAAGGCGGTATTTTATTTTTTTTGTGATGAATAAGACAAGGAAGATCTTTTATGTTAGCATAAACATAAATTCTCTCCCTCTCTCCATATATCTAAACAAGGCTCAGGCCAGACTCTGATTTAAGCTGTATAATGTTATAATATTCACCGTGTTTTGCTGTGTTTTCCGTTGCTCAGCCCATAGGAACTGCATCCATTTTGCTTTACTAATCCCCTACTCCCTTTCTTCCCTCATTTTTTCCCCTTCTGTTCCATTCCCACAGCCTGTCCCCCCATCAGCTCTCCTGCAGGCTCCGTACGAGGTACAGTATCACACCTAAACCTTTGCTGGGGATGTGCAAACAGTGTCTCATCTTGGTGGGGTGTTTTTTTTTTTGAGAAATATTCAGCAGCTGAGTAAGGTGGAATTCTTTCCCTGCCCTGAGGGAAAGGGTAGAAGTCTGAGAATGAGATAGGGAAACAGTCTCTATCAGGTAAGGCCTGAGACCCTTCAAATGCTGACACTGAAGACCACTTTTCAAGCTGAGGGAGAAGAAATGAGAGGGAGCTATGGCCCCAATCCAGAATGACTGGAGTGTATTCATAGAGTATGGACGGCATGGGTTCAAGGGCTGTTCAGCCAGGCTCTTGACCCTTGTCCTAACCTGCACTCAGAGCAATTGCTCTTCTCATCAGAGTTTGGGCTGTTATTGAGTGAGTCTCTCTCTGCTGCTTGAGCAATCTGCTTTTATGTAAATATCTGTTCACTAGGTGCAACACAGAGGATGAATGTGTTGCTTAGGGCACTTAGTTGAGGCGTGGGACAGCCTGCTTGCTTCCTTGTTCCAGTGAATAGACAAAGAAAAATGCATGCAGTGGGATGGGACGAAGTGGGGTAGGACAGGAAAAGGTTCACTGGGAGATCGAGCTGCAGTGGGTTGCGTCTGACACACACATTGCTTAAGAGAATAATATTGTTAGGTTACAGTATGGTTATAATTGTGAATTGAGCTTTGTCAGTCTTTACACCATTGTGTTTCATGCATGTTTTAATGAAATTCCAGTGCCAGGAGCCCCATGTTGCAGATAAATGGCTCACAAGTGGGTCATTTCTTTTGGAAAACTCCCTAGTGTGTTTGGCAATGAAAAAAAAGTGCTCTCTGGACCAACCTCTATGCAGAATAACCACTCAAGCCAAGCAACTGCAGGTTACAGAAAATGGTGAAGGGGTGAGGGAATCCAAACTGAAAGGACCACATTGTAGTGAAGTTGTATCCCTTCATTTACTGAAGCATGAGCTATCTCCTTCAACCCAGGCTGCTGCAAACTGAGATAAAGTGGGGAAAAAAAAAGAATCCAATTTCAAGATCTTGTCTTACCAAATAGAAAACTGAAATGAGAAAATGACTCAGAGCTTTAATGATGAGCCATGAAAGTGAGATGAAGCTGCATGAGCTGGACAGGCGATGTCAGAGATGTCAGGGAAGAACCTCTCTCTGTAGATCACATAAGGCGAGTCAACCTCTGAGTGCCTCGTGGAGATAGAGGGAAATGGAAATGCTCGTATTTTAAAGTCCTTCCCCAGTTTTTCTGACTCTTACATATCAGGCATTTCAGAGCAAAAACGATTCCTCCTGCCAGCAATCACTGGACAGATTCCATGTCTTTTAAAGATATTTTGCATCTATTGGAAATGAACTTTTTCTTTTTTGAATAATTAGAGAATCACAGAATTTCTCACTCGTTTTTCATTCTGGAGATTTGAAAACAAAATTATGGAAGCCTTCACCTTTAGTATGTCTCTCTCCAAGAGGCGATTGCAGCAGTGGATGACACAGATGCAAACTGTTGCCCTTGGCTGCTACTTGTGGAATATAACCCAGTTTTATAGAGAGTCTGTGCAGCCTTGCTGATGTCTGTGCTCCTATGTTTTTTTTTTTTCTCCTGTTGAGGTCTCCATGCTAGCTAGAAGCTCATCCTACCTGCACTGCCATCCCACTTTTTGGGGGGCAGTCTTTCCTAACCATGTATTTTTCTGCTTTTCTTTGTTCCAGGATTCGATATGATGGAAGCGTTTGGCTTAGTAGAGAAGGAATACGCCTCCATTAAAGGAGTGGCTATGGAGCCATTCATATTTAGTGGCTCTCGCACCTTCACCTTGTTCAGAGACATTCAGCTCACCCTGAGGACCAGGTGGGAGCGGAGCTGGGACCGGCACTGAGCTCATCATGGGTCCCTGTGCTCACACTGCTCACTGGTCTGTGTGTGAATGACAAATCCCCTCTGGCAACTTCAAAATGAAATTATAAAGATTCAGCTAAACTGAACTGCAGGTAGACTGAGAGGAATGCCAGTTTTCCTAAATGTATTCAGAAATTAGCCTTGGGTTGATTTTAAGATGGGTATGGAATAAATCTCAGAAGTCAATAGGACACAACGGGGGCATTCATTATTCATTTGTGTGCTGCCAAATGTTTCCGTACGGCAAGGGTTTTCCATTCAGCAGAATCCCTTTTGCAGCAGAGTTGGTTGCTGTGATGGATGTAAGGATTATATCGTGTACAGACACTGCATGATTCTTTAGGCATTCTGCCCACAACCACGTACACTTTGGTTATGGCAGTTTGAGGTCATGTCTTCATCTTCAGTCCCTCCTCCCAGCATCTCTAGTTTGGAGACAGAGCTTTGCCTTAGTAAATATTGCTCCTTGCTCCTCTTGGAGCAGCTTGGGCTTTACTTGTTGAGAAGGAATAACTGCTGAGGGCTGTGGCCTGACCCTATTTTCTCCGTGAGTCCCGGAGGGCCAGGCTGCTCCCATGACCTCGCTCATTTTTTACGATATTAAATCAGGAACGATCTGACTCTTGACATTCAGAGCTACTTTGTTTAAAGCCTAATTACTGAGGCTCTGGCTCAGTTTAATCTTAGTTAAAGAAGCAAAGCTTCTTAGAGTACACAGAGCGGGAGAGATTCAGAGAGTTATTTGGTCTAATACACCAAAAATTGTGGGCAAGTCCTTTTTTTTTTCAGCTGGCACATATTCCTTTCCAAGGACATCACTCCATCACATGCAGAAAGAGAAATAAGAAGCCGATATTACTTATGAATCAGTCCTGGAATGATGCTTGATGAACCGTGTGCATGCCCATGCAAATGTCTCGTTTCACATTACAGATGGATTCCAGGCATAACCAATTTGACTTTCCCTGTTGCCTCACTGTGTCCTCTCACTGTGCTCCCAGCGCTCTCTGAGGGATTTGGCAGTGGCTGCAGAGGAAGCTGTGCTGTGCCAGGAACTGCTGATGGACTTTACTGCATGCCCACGAGTTCTAGAGCTGAGCTCAAATTTTGCATCTGGGCTGTGGGGGCTTTCTGGGATCTCCATGCTTATCCCTGAAGGGCAATTCTATTGATTTCTGCCCAGATTACCCTGAGGTACACGACCACCGTTCCTCTTCCTTTGGAAGAGGTTGCTTGGGAAAAGTTTTGGAGCCTGGCAGGATGTCTGATATTTAGTAAGCTCTGTTGTGAAGAGCACAAGAGCTGCTTCTGGTGCACCCTGGGGCAGCTTTAGCAGTGATGGGCTGACACTGCCTCCTCTACCAGGGCGCAGAAGTCAGCTCAGGCACTAACAGCCTGAGAGGGATGCACAGCATAAGGCTGGGCTCTCTCATGGTGTATTGTATTCAGACCCCATGGGTGAAGCTTTTCTAGGCTCTTCTTCCCAAGAAACACGACAAGAGAGCCCCTTCTGGTTAGATATTAGGAGGAAGTCACCACAGAGGGTGGTGACGCACCGGAACAGGTTACCCAAGGAGGCTGTGGATGCCCCATCCCTGGAGGCATTCAAGGCCAGGCTGGATGTGGCTCTGAGCAGCCTGGTCTGGTGGTTGGCGACCTTGCACATAGCAGGGGGATTGGAAACAGATGATCATTGTGGTCCTTTTCAGCCCAGGCCATTCTATGATTCTATGATGCTCTTGAATGTTATCTGCAGGCATTTGCTGCTTTAAGCCACCAATGCTTCCTTGGCTTGTCTCGTTCCAGCGATGTCCACCTCTTTGCCATCCCACCCGAGCACACCATCAGCATCCTCCTGCGCCTCTTGCCCGACACCCCCAAGGAGCCCTTTGCTGTGTGGCAAATAACCGACGAGGACTTCCAGCCCCTCCTTGGTGTTAACCTTGACCGTAAGGTTTCATGTTGAATGCGTTACATTCCGGTACCTGCTGACGTTTCTGCAGGCAGCAGACCTCATTTTAGGATTCACTTGGGAAGTGTGGTGGGTTTATGGGCTTTATTGTGCAGCTGCAGTTTTTGGCCAACATCGCATTTTAAAGGCTTCCTAATGCAACTAAAAGCTGTATTTTCATTGTTACTCATAGCATACTCCTTATTTTTAGCCATTATTTTTGTTTTCCATTGTTTAGAAATATTTGATTGGGATACATGAGATTTTTTCACAATGCTTAAGCCTGTTTATTTTCTGTTGCTCAGCATGTGGGTGAAACCAAACTCTCTTTGAATTCTAAAAGCTGTTATTTGTCCTATTTTCCCTGTAGCCAGTAAGAAAACCTTGACCTATTTCAATCATGACTACAAGGCTGATTTGCAGGAAGTCTCCTTTGACCAGCAGGAAGTGAAGAAGATATTCTATGGGAGCTTTCATAAGGTCCTTATCAATAAGGGGAGAAATGTAGCTCACGATCTCATCCACTCTGAGACTATTATGCCATCAATGTGTATTGTTCAAAGCGAGGAGTGATTATAAGTGCTTTGCATCCAGATTGCTGGGGAGCCAGTGAACCTTTTTCATATGCTGAACATTTTAATTGTAGACCTTGCAATTATATAGGTTCATCCTATGCGTATGACACGTTTCCCACATATTGATTGCTTCTTAGAATGCTCTGCATGTCTATGCATTTTTAAAGTACGGATGAGGATGGGTAAATTATAGTCATACACGGTGGCCATCATTTTTATGTATAACGTGGTAACAACATGAAATGGCATCAAAATAAAATACACAAAATGTATACTAAACCACTTCCTTTCACAAGGTGTGCATTTGCCATTTCAGTACTCATTTGTATCACGCAGTCAGATATTTGCTTCACCAAAGATACAGCCTTCCTGCACAAATTGTGTAATTTACTGGATTGGGAGCATTTTATGGACTGTGCACTCCTCCAAATCCTTCCCCTTTATTATTTTCATCCCCAACCAGTTTGTTTATGGGCATGTGCCCTTGTTCCTTTCTGGTGTGATGTGCTGGTCCCCGTGACACACAGTAATAGGGAAAAGCTCAGACTTGTTGTCTGCAGAACCACCATCTGGGAGCTTAGTTCACATCACCCAAACCCCTCAAAACTGGATGAAATCTGTGGAATGTAATTGTTTCATGTTAAAGTTGAGAGAGAAAAATATTCTTTTCCCCCAGACATCATTACCATTATCATTACCATTGCTTCAGTCATAGTATAGTGATGCTGAGTCTGGAGAACAGCACTAGAAAGTGGTAAGAGGAAAGCCTTCAAACCCCTCAAGCCTTGAAGTCTCTTCTTTACTTGGGGGGGGTGGGGGGAGGAGGGGGAAAAATGGTTATTTTTATTACAGTATAATTTGGATCGGCTTTCCACAAAGCAAGATGGAGACCATTAGAGAGTTGTTAATAGGAATGGACTGAGATGGAGAGAGTTGTAGGAGAGATCTCCTGGCAGTGTCCTTCCCTTTCCCCATAGGAGCTCTTGTTTTCAGGTCTTGGAAAAAATCAAAGATTTTGGATCATCAAATATTTTTTATAATTTGGGATTTTGGTGGCATTTTAGTGCAGGAGAGAAGAAAAAGATGAAGTCTTATGAGAAATCCATCTGATCTCTTATAACTTTTTGGGGTTTTTTTTAGCCATCTGTATCCTCAGAGCAAAGGTATTCCACCCAGATGAGTAATGAGCTCTTTCTATCAATATATACATTATTCAACTGGTTCTGAGAACTGAGTTACTCAGAACTGGGACTCCAGAAAGGCTTTGCACAAGGAGAGCTGAGCTACAGCAGGGAACCACCAGGGAAGAGTGTGGTGCTGCTCATGAAAACCACATCATGTGTAGTAATACCGGCACCAATCCAGGAACTGGGCAGAAGGTGTTTAAAACCTCCCTGCTGCATTGCAGAGGTCCAACCTTGATCTTCCCACCCAGGTGCACCTTGCAGTGAGCCTTTTCAAGATCAAGCTCTATCTGGACTGTAAGAAAATAGCAGAGAGACCCATCAACACCGTTGGCAGCATCTCCACCGCTGGCTTCATCATGCTGGGAAAAGTGACACGGACCAGAGGGCCCAGGAGTGGATCAGCATCGGTGAGTGCTCGGAGGTGCTTGCTTTGGAAATTGGGGGGTTAAATGTGAAGCTAGTTGGGCAGATGGAGGGTTGTGCCATCCTCACTGTCCTCGCTCCGACAGCCTCCAGCAGCAGCTGTGACGCAGGGCTGAGTGCTGATCCCACTGATCTCTGCGGGTTAATGAGCTTTCCTGGCGCGGGGATTCTCCTCCTCACCTCCTACCTGGGTTTGAGGTCTGGGCTCAGGGCCCAGTACTGAATGCTGGAAGCACAGACTCTGCCCTAACAGGCAGCAGTAGGCAGCAGGTATAGGGAACTGCTTTGGAAGGAAAGGTTGTGCCATCAGCCCCCATTGAGTGGCACTGGGAAATGTCAGATCTGGAAGTGCCTCAATCTCCTGTGTGCTTGGGCTTGGCAAATGATGGCCAAATACTCTTCAGTGCAGAGGCTCCTTGTCAGCTGCTGTGTGAATTAAAGCAGCCCAATGCTCAGTGCCAGCTTGCAGGTATGTCCCTGCTGCACTGCACAGCACCCTGTGAGAGGACAGAGCAAAGGAAGCGTGGGCTCTGTGCTATGTCTTGCAACAGCCCCATGCATCACCCAAAAGGCAAAACCACCCCTGCATGGCATTGCCCAGGAGCCTGCTGCCATGCTTCCTCCACAAAACAGGAATGTTAAACATGTGCAGAATGAGGAGGAATTGCTCAGTGAGACTGTAGGAAATCATTCATGACTGTGAAGCTTTTACTCCTGGGTTCTGCTTTTAGGTCTAAAGTTCTAGGGGGAAACAGTGCAACCACCAATTTGCAGCTTCCCTTGCCTCAAAGCAGTACAGTAAGAACAGTTAATTCCATCCCCAACTGCCTGGTCCTGCAAAGCACAATGCAAAGGTCCGGGGTGTACCAGGGAAAAGCGGGCACTGGAATCACCTGTGAGCAGTGGTGACATGTGACAAACCAGGGCACAGTGGGATTCAAGCAGTATTTTCTAAATAAGTGCTATGGCAGTTCAGATGGATCACAAGCCTGTCAGAAAAGAGCCTGAGCTTTCCCTCTCCCTCCCAAACTCTCCTTGCTCACAGCTCAGCCAGACAGATGCAGCTGACTAATGAGCAGCTTCGTGCTGCCTCTGCTCCTATTGCTTTTCAAGCCCAGCGTAAGGCTCACGTCCTCCACAGCTCTGCTGCCCTTGAGAAGATGGAGCATCTCATTATTGCTTATCACGGAACCTCATTTAATTTGAGATATCTTTAAATACTGCTTGATCGAGGGGGCTCACCTGTATCTGTGATGCGCTCCTCAGCTGTGCAGCTTAAATGCATGGAGCAGAATTAAAAACAGAGGAGAAATGGTGCTAAGGGAAGCAAAAAAAAAGAAAAATCCTCCCTGCCTCATCTTCTGCTTTTAGTTTGCTTTGTGCAGCGTGTGCTCCTGTGTTCATCACAGAGGAGGCGGTTGGGAGGGATGTGGTATAGGCAGGAGGGGTTCCTGGGAGGGAACACAGCTCTCCTGGGAGCTGCTGCCACTTTTCCTCTTAGGTACATTCCTCTGAAAGGGGAAGTGCAGACAGCCAAGTTTGTTTTCACCTTTTGGCAGTGCTGAAGCCCAATTACAATTACCTGAGGACCTGCTGTAGGATGGTGTGAAAAATCACAGAGGCAGCTTTTGCAGGGGTGAGGCTGCAGGGTGGCTTAGCAGGGCACAGAGCTGCGGCTGCTTTGTGTGTCGTGGCTTTTTTGGTGCAATTGCAGTTGGGACCTCATGTGGAGTCTGTCCAACCACCACTAAACATTATTTTTAGCACGCGGTGAGCTTTGGCGGTGCAGCCTGTGTGCCAGTGCCACCTTCTCATCAAACCCTCTTCTCTTCCCCACAGTTCCAGCTGCAGTCATTGCAGGTTGTGTGCAACAGCTTAGGGGCGGAGGAGGACCGGTGCTGTGATCTTCCTGCGTTGGTAAGATGATGTGAGGTTCTCTGCTGGGGGGGATGAAGCTGGGCACGATGGCACAGGAGTGACACTGCCAATCTTTTTCATAGACAAGAAGGAAACCACTTTTTTCTCATTTCTTGGGAATGTCAACTGGGTGCATCTTGGTGAAGGGAACCAAAGAGCATGTCTTGTCCCACCGTGTCTGCTTCAAAAGGCAAAATCTCAACACAGCACATTTTCCCCCTGCCCTGAGCTCACCTGAGCTCCCTGGCAGCCCCATGGCTTCACTGCCACCTTCCAGCCCCAGGGCACAGTATCTGTGTTTTTTTTCCCCAAGATTGAATTCTGAAGCGCTGCCATCACTACCTGCCCCCCATCCCACTCTCACTGCTCATATGTCTTGCTGTCTTTTCAGAGGGACGAGGAGAGCTGCCCCACCATAGCTCCTGCCTGCTCCTGCACTTCTGGCCGCCCGGGCTTGCCAGGTCCTCCAGGTCCCCCTGTAAGTTCACCCAAGCATATTGCTTGTCTTATTTCATGTTGTTTGTGCACCTCAGCTCCATGGGGTTCTGTGACCCGTCTCCTGCCTACACACCAGGCTAAAGCAGTTCCTCCTTGCTCAGCACAGACCCCAGAGCTTTGTTTCACTCTGCACGTTGTGGCATTTTGGGAGTGCAACAGCTGCAGCTGGGAGCAGGCTGAGCGTGCCTGAGTGCTGCATTAATCCTCTTAGGAGGGGAGGACGGGCCACCTCAGTGTGTGTGTGCATGCAGAGATTTCATGGATCAGCGGCTCTGAAACTCTTTGTAAATGACAGGGAAAAAAAAGCTCCAAACATACAAAATCTGGATTCTCTGTTAAGCAGGAAGGCTGCTAAGTGTCTGCACAAGTGGGTGATGTATTGAGAAAGGGGAGATTTGGGGAAGTGGTAACAGCCAGTAAGAATGCAGCATGCTCCAGGAAGTGTGCCAGATAGACACTATGAAGTGGTTATCAAAATCTGACAGCCTGTCCAGAGCACCCCATTTTGGCCACTTCTGGTGCTTTACTCCTGGAAATTGTAGAATCGTAGAATGGTTTGTGTGGAAGGGACCCTTAAAGCTCATTCCCCCTTCAGTGAGCAGGGACACCACAGCTCCATCAGCACTCAGAGCCCCTCCAGCCTGACCTTGGGTGTCTCCATCACTGGAGCATCCACCACCTGTCTGGGCAACCTGTGCCAGTGTCTCACTGCCCCTATTATAGAAACCTTTCTTCCTTATATCCAAACTAAATTTTCTCTCATTTATTTCGGAACCATTTCCCCATGTCCTGTCTCACAGACCCTGCTCAAGAGCCTGTCCGCTCCTTTCTTACAGCCCCACTGTAGATACTGAACCGTGGAACACTGCAGCTCTCCTTGCTCAAGTGAGGAGACTTCAGCTCACATTGCTGTGGTTTCACTGTGACTTCAGTGCCACGATTTGCAAGCTCCTCATTGCAGAGTAATTACACGCTCGTTCCAGTGGAAGTTTAATTACACAGCGCACTCCACTATCGCAGTGAGCTTCAGTATCCTAAGTGCATAATTAGCAGCTTGCATTGCCCTGTGGTTTAAACATCTCTGCAGTACTACTATTTAAAAAGCAGGATTCTTTCAAGCATTAGTGAAAATACAGCTCTGACACACAGCTGTATCCCCACACCATCAAACCCTTGCTAATTTGCTGCCCTTACAAGAGCACTCACTGCTACTCTTTAAAGTCCTGTCAATGAAGGCCGTGTAGCTGTCCTTAATGGGTGTTTTTGACCAGACTCAAATGAAATGAGCTTCTGGGTGCTTCTGGAAGCACCTTTTCCAAAGCTCCCTGTAATTCTTAACCCAAATCCATTGTGTTTTTTACCATCAAGAATAGAAACTTTCAGTTTAAGTTCACATGGTATTTTAAGTTCACAAGTTCACACGGCATTGGTTTGTGCCAGAAGATTATTTCTCTCTCTGATCCACTGGTTCTGCAGATGCAGAGCTGTGCTGGGTCTCCTCAGCACTGCTTGCTGGCCCTCATCTTAGAGCCTGTCCCTTCTCTTGGGTATTGCAAACACCAGACCTGTCCCAAAGGACAGCAGGCAGGAACCCCTCCCTAGTTCTTTTCTATGTTCATATGTGATCCTTTCTCCACTGGCTGCCCCAGCATGGATTTACTGGGAAGTTGGAGGGAGGAGGTTGAAGATGTTGAACTTCATTTCTCCTTGCTGTAGGTGACGTGGTTTCATGGAGAGGCCGTGCTGTCCTTTTCCCTCCCTCTTCCCCCTTTGCTGGATGACTCAATTTATTTTCTCCTTGCCCCTACTTCCTGCTAGTTCTCTGGAGGGACATCTTCCACCATGTATATAGCAAAACTCACCAGTGTCCTTCCGGCGCCTGTTTGCACTGCTGTAAGGATTATGATGTTAATAACAGCAGCTCTGTGTCTTGCTGGCAGGGCAGCCCTGGGAGGAGAGGACCACAAGGCGAGCAGGGGGAGCCGGGCCCTAAGGTGAGTCCTGGAGCTCCTCGGGAAGTGATGCATTGAGAAGGATGGGATCACATTATTAATTAAACGCTCAATTGGACTCTAGAAATTGAAGTGATGGGCTTGATGAAGCTGAATTAATGCAAATTTTGTGGTCAGCAGTGTTCTTGGAAGCAGCTTTGATGGAAAATTGTTGGTCTTTGTGCTGTGCTTGGTGCAGCCTTGTCATTTTCTCCTATTGAAGATGCATCTAAACCTTACACCTAAAAGGCTGCTGAGGTTGCTGGAGACCTCCCACTGTCCTGACTTCATCTTGAATCCCATAAACGGTTCATGCTGACTCAGGCCATGCAGTTCAGCCCTTGTGGAGGGCAGGCTCTAATTGCTTTCTTTCTTTGATTTCATATCTTTGGCTTTAGGGTGAACCAGGCCCACCTGGAAAAGTGGGACCAGCAGGTCCTAGTGGCCAGCAAGGCTCCCCAGGTTCCCAAGGAATCACGATTCAGGGCCCTGTGGTATGTCATCTCTTCCATCACCTTTCTTCATCTCTTGTTCTTTGCAATTGGAACACATCTCAGAAATTGGTGTCTCAACAAAACCCCAAACCTGGTCTGTGTATTGACATCATCCTCATTAACAGCTAGACAGCTGCACTAGAGAGATGATGATATTTTTTTCATGGTGATGAGTCCTTACATTCAGTCATTCTGGCAAAGGGCTGCTTTTGTCCAGACTGTCCCTTGTGTGCCTCTAATGAAAACAAGCCCAGTGCAGTCTTCAGGCACGTCTCTTTACACTGATCATCATTACTTGGCAAGGAGTGGAGGTGGAGGCTGCTGCACGCGTGTCTGGGATGACAGAATCCCCATGAACGTGCTGTTGCTGCAAAGCTCCCTGTATAGCATGACAGAGAGCAGCAGCAGTGCAGGGTGTGAGCAGGAAGCAGCAGGACTCTTTCCTTTAAAAGATGCTGCAGTGTTTGACTGTGTGCTTCCATTTTAATCCAAGGGGCCACCAGGTATTAAAGGAGAGAAAGGAGACACTGGAAGTCCTGGCATGCAGGTAATAGTAGACATCTTCATTTTAATTGTATCAAAGATTTGTCCATTTCTCCCAGTAATTAATTAAAGCAAGACTGAAAAGCCACAGTGTTGTTCCCTACTGCCTTCTCATTTCCTTTGCTACAAGATGAAGTAGGACAATGATAAGCAGATGCCAACTTTACCTGCAATTCTGATTTACAGGGCATTCCTGGCGTGCAGGGAGCTCCAGGCAGAGATGGTCTTCAAGGTGCAAAGGTAAAATGCATCAGTCACCTCCCAGTTTTCACACAGTGCTGCCTAAAATCCAAATTGGATCCAAACATCCAGCTCTCCTAATGCACTCAGTGCATAAGTGAAGGATATTTTCACAAATCTGGAAGAAATGGAAGAAAATAAAAACAACAATTGGATCATCTCATGTTTAGCCAAATCTGCATGGCTGACCAGGTGCCAACCTTCTTGCCTGCATGGCAGATATATTTTTACCTGTTTCTGGCAAGCTCCCATTAAAAGCAGCACAGGGAGAAACCACCTCACTGCTTACTGTGTCTCTTTTTGAGTCTCCTTGTTTATACTGGACCGGATTTGGTTTTGCAGGGGGTGAGGGGACTGGAAGGCACAGCTGGGCCCCCAGGACCTCCTGGACCAAGGGTGAGTACAGAAGCAATGTGGATCTGTTTGAAATCTCTTCCTCAGAAGGAGCTTGGGGTTACTGCTGACCTGCTATCATCCAGAGGTGTCTGGGCAAACCCTCTTCTTGGGCTGTCACAAGGGAATATCCTCACACGTTGCAGAAATCCACTTTGTCTGTCACTGACTCACAGCTTCTTAAGAAAAAAACAGAAAAGCCTTCAGCTTGCCTCTTGGAGGTACCTTCTGCTTTGATCCAGCATGGAGATGTGTGTTTTGCTACCCTTGCTTTCCTGCAGCTAGCATTTTTCTAATATTGTGGGGGTTTGGGGTGAATGGGCTCACCAGAGTGAAGTCAGTTGGAGCCAGAGGATGCAGGCAGGTGTGAATGATGTCCCCACACACCGGTTCCTACATGTGCTACCAGGGCAATCAGCTGGGTGCATTTGCACTCTCTTGTGCCCAGGACATCACACATGGAACTTAAAGATGTGTTGGTTTACATCCACCGGCCACTTTAAAGGCACAGCCTTACCAGTTCTGTGTAACCATGGAATTTGGCTTTGGATGGATAGAAGACCTGATAGTTGGTAGTTCTTACTGCTGTGTTACATGGAGTTTGGCAGTCCTAAATAGTGTAAAATAGAAACTCTTTACTGCTGCATTTGCGTTGAATCCCATAGCAGCCGTGGTGAGGTATCTGCAGTGAGGGCCACATTCACTTGGACTTGCTTATCCTGGCAAGACGTGGAACCAGGGCTGAACATCAGCTTTTTAAACGTGAGGAAAGCACTGCAGCCTTTGGAGCAGGCTCTGAAAGATGGCCTGGTGCTGCCTTAAAGTCTTCTTTCATTTTCCACTGATCAGAATATTTACTAATCTCCATTGAGCTTAAACATAACAGCTGAAAAAACTACAAAAGGAAGTATTTCTAGTGCTTTTTTGCCTTATTTTTTTTTTTTTTCTTCCCTTTATGGCTCCGAAGGGCACAGGAACTTCTCAATGAAGAGAAAACCAAAGAAGGCACCTTCCACTCTCTAATCTACAGTTGCTATTGTAAAGACTTAGCAGCAAAACAGAGGTCTTCAAGGGAGAAAAAAAAAAAAGCAGTGGTATGGTATTAGCAGGCTGAAGAAAAGGGTTGTGCTCCAGGCTGTGCCTAAATCTGAGTGTGTAACAAAGGATCTAAAGCCAGTAGGCTAAAAATCACATCATTGCAGTTTGTTGGCAAAACTCAGAGCTTTGCTGGCTTGACGGTAGCTGAGACAGTAATAGGAAATGATGTGAAGATGACTCATATGTGATACGCTCTTAACATTGTGCTCGTGGCTGGATGAGGTACTGACATAAACCTTAAGGCTGCAGTGCTCTTGCTGGAGTCCTCCAAGCTCAAACTTTTGGTGCCCCTGGAGCTGCAAGGAGATGTCAAACAGAAAAAGAACAGTGGGAAGTATCCAAACTTTCATCTGTGTCTTCTAATTGATTTCTGCAGGGTTTCCAAGGAGTGACGGGCTCCCGGGGCAGCAGCGGAGAAAAGGGACCTCCAGGTGATGTTGGGCCAACAGTAAGTGACTGAGCACGGGTCTTGGAGAAGGCCAAGGCATGAAATCATTGCGTTTAAGCAAGCTGCTCCCATGGTAGTTCTTCCTCAGCATGTGAAGGAGAGTTCAAATTCATGCTCACCCTTCATCTGGAAATGCAAATACTGAGCATGTATCTGTGGAATATCTGCATCCTTGTTGACGGTGTTCCAGCACCTTAAGCACAAACAGAAAATATTCCTATGATCTCACAGTACTTTCAGCCATTTTCGTAAGGTCAAGGGAAGTACAAGTGTGTGGGAAATAAACTTTGGGCTCCGCATCCCTCTGACGTAACCTGCATCCCCACTGGCCTTCTGCTTTCTCCTCCTCTCCCTAGGCCGTGACTTTTCCTTTTGTTTTCCTTGCAGGGACTACCAGGTCCAAAAGGAGAAAGAGGAGAGAAAGTGAGTTTTCCTGGTACTGTACATCAAGCACTCGAAAGAGTGGATGTGGTAATCTGCTTGGCAAGCCATGCTTACGTGTGAAAACATTTTCAGAACAGAATAACATAATGTACCAAGGGCTCCTTGCTTTCCGTTCACCTGCACTGGCTGTTCTGATGGGTCTGAATAATGAGCTGCTTAGTACCAATTGTAGTAGCAAAGAAGAAAAGCCAATTGAAAATCCATTCTTTGCTGAGAAGTCGAAGTCAAAACCACTCGAATTCACTTGAGGGTTTGTTTTGTTTCGTTTTAAATGTGTGGCGTAAAGCTGGGGCTCACTTCTAACGAACCTGTGCCACACTCAGGTACAGAGCCCCCGAAGTCAGGAGAGCAACGCTGTCTGTGATGGATATTTTATCGTCAGAGGAGGTTTTGTTCATCTTGACTTACATATGTTTTTCTAGGAGTCCAAGTCTGCTTGCCAAGACTGAGTTCAGTGAATTAAGCTTCAGACAGGCACAAGCTGCTTTTCACAGACTGCTTTTCTCCTTTTGTTTCAAACGAATACCCCAGCATTATCATTTTTAACACCGTCCTCCTTCCATTTCCAACAGCTTTTCCTTTTTAATTCTTTTTTTTTTTTTTTCCCTTCAGTGGAACTTTCCTTTTTCCTTCCCTTGGATTTTGTGCCAAGCTTTTGTTTAAGCTTGGTAATCTGCACGGTGGTCCACACAGAGACGTACAGTTTAGAAATGGTTCTGGAAGCACCCAGGATCTTAGCTATGAATTTTCATGAAGAGGCTCAGCCTTCATTTTTTTAAGCAGCTTTTTGCCTTTTTGTCCCTGTGTTACTAAAACTTTCTAAAGAGAAACCTCGGATGTCATTTATTCGGAGTTTAATAAGGATAAGAATCAATATTCATATAAGATTGAGACAAAGATAGGATATTGTAACATCTGATCGTGTTAAATGTTTTACATATCACAGAACAGTGAGTTATACACTGCCTATCTGTTTTGATGAAATTTGAGAGGGAAATTTACTCTCCTTTTTTTGGTAGCTTCAGTAATTATATCAGTTCAGTCTAGGCTTTTTGATGTGTGGGAGAAAAGCAATTATCGATGCTTCCCAATTACAATCTTATGGCTTTGGAGCTTTGTAATAAATAAATCAAGAAAATGCATTTCATAGCAATTAATGTCTCAGTAACACACCCTGACACCAAGAAAGGGCAGAAAGCTATCCTGCATTGTGATATTGATCCTTTCTAAAAGATGTCAATGAAGACATGAATACTTCCTTTTCTAAAAGAGAATTGTAATGCTTCACTTTAGGGGGAACCACAGTCCTTGGCCACAATTTACCAGCTCGTTAGCCAGGCTTGTGAGCGGATGATCCAGAGTGAGTATAATCACCCCGAGCTTGTTTTGATGCTTCTCCAGCAGCAGTGGACAAAAGCACAGGGGAAGATGGCATGAAGCTGTAGTGAGTCAGGGATCCCCTCTGTCCCATGTAATGCCGAGCATGGTCCCATCACATTGTCCTATCCATCGGTTTCATTGGGTGGTTTTAGCACAAAGACTTTTGTGACCTTGCAGACGTTCCTTTCTGCCTTGCCTTCTCAGGTCATGTGTTGAAATTTGACTCATTCATTCATCAACATGCAAGGAAGCCTGTTCCTGTTTGGGAAGAAAGACTGAAGCCAGGAGAGCCAGGATCGCCAGGTCCTCCAGGTCCTCCTGGGAACAGTGGAGAAAGAGGAGAAAATGGCATCCCTGGTCAGACAGGAAAAGATGGGTATCCTGGGGAAAGAGGTATGGGCAGAAGTGCTTATAAGCATGTTCACCTCAGCACCTAGGAAAAGCCTGGTGCAGAGGCGGCAGTGAAGAGCCACTTGTCTGTGTTGTGTGATTAGGTGCCCCAGGACCCAAGGGAGAAAAAGGAATGGCTGGAGTCAATGAGGAAGGGATCCAAGGACCCAGAGGAAGAACAGGTAAATACTGTCTCTCTGTATTGACCGCATGGGGCTGCCAGATTAAACGCTGCTTCAGCCTTAGGGCTGCTGTGCTGGGACTGATGGACCTCCCCACCACAGCACTTCTTCAGGTAGTTCCTCTCTGCTCAGATATGAGACCGTTCCTCTCTTCTTGGTACCCATTCTTAGGTAATGATGAATTTTAAAGACCTGAGGTACATCCAGAGAGTTTTATTGCAATTTTGCATGCAAGACCAGATGCTCAGGAGATTGAAACTCTTCAAAAATTCAGCTCATGGAACACAAGAGTTTTTGAGTAATCTGTTAGGATTTGGTGTGCTCCTCCATCCTGATCCTTTTAACTTGAAGTCAAGGGGAAGTTTACCACTGACTGTGAAGTCACAAAAAAAGAGTGACTCTGAGGTGGATCCCAGAATTAAGGTGATTTTCTGTACTGACACATAGGTGGGCTTTCTTGTAACCAGCTAGGCAAGCTAGGTACCTTTAAGGCCAAATAGAAGACCTCTAGATAACGAGATTCTGAAGAATTCCAATTCTTTTCCCCAAAATAAACAATACTCAGAAAATGAATTGCCACGTAGGATGGGGGAAGTACAGAAGTGTTACAGTGAAGGTGTAGATGTGCTGTGGCTTACAGCTTCTTCTTTAGGCCCACCAGGAGAAGTTGTGCTGGGGAAACCAGGCCCAAAGGGCTACCCTGGGAACACTGGTCCTCAAGGTTTTCCTGGTGTCAGAGGACAGCCTGGGCAGCCCGGATACTCAGGGGGCTGTGATGTCTCTGGATGTTATGGGCCAGGTAGAAGAGGTAAGTCCTGATAAGTTAAATGCAAAAGTTATGATTTTAGAGCTCTTTGCTCTGGTTACTTCCCTTAAACTAGGCAGGGACCTTTGTTCATCCTTCAGGCACTGTCAGTCCTCCGTTGTCAGAGCCTCCTTTGCAAAGCAATCAGGATGATTCATCTGCAATTAGCCTATTAATGTGGATAACAGCCAGCTCAATTGGCTACTCCTCAGCCATCCGTCATAGATTAACACATAATTGCAGTAGTAGTGGAGCAGGTGGAGTGATCTTGGTTATCTTCAGTCCTTAATGCCCCTGACAATGTTTCCATAGTGGATAGAGAGGAATATCTCAGTTCCTGCATATGTGTTCCATGGAGGCTCAAAAATTCCTGGAAAAAGGAACTTGCTGGCAGTGGACAAAAGATTTTAAAGGGGAAAGAATTCATTCTGCAGCATTCCTTCTCAGTACTGCTTTACTCTGGTTTATTCTCTTGCTCAGTGGCCTCACCTCATTTCCATGCACAGATTTCATCCCCTGATGGCCGATGTGGAGGCAGCTGAGGACAGTTCTCTGCCCTGGAAGTCTCTGGGTAAAAGCTCCAAGAGAAGCAGCAACCCGAACATCAAATGTGTTTGTGCTTTTCTTATTTCCCACTATTTCTATATGGACATATCAATCAAATGAAGCCAATATCGAAGCCAATATCAAAGCCACCAAACCAGCCTGATGAGTCTCAGCTATCTGCTGTTTTTCAGTGCCGGACACCTGCAGTATTCAAACTCACATTGCATGTCCCACAGCAGGGCACACAGCCAGAGCTACAGGCTGACGGACTCAATAAGAAAAAGAAATAATGTGTGGAAATGCTCAGAAATAAGAGGTTTTTTGCCCATTCGTCTGCTTGTGGTTTATTTTTGTCACTTGTTATTCTGCATCCTCAGCACAGAGAAAAACAGCACCTCATGCCCAAAGATGCGAAAATCCACTGGAGCAAAATAGCGTTTTCTGTTGGTTGACAAGGTAACAAAACCTAGCACCATTTGGGCTGTTTCTACTTTTGGCAAGTGGCTGATGGCTTTCTTGCAGTGGTGCTCTGTGCAGAAGCACTGCAGTCAGTGCGATCGCCTTCCTGTGATGTGACAAACCCCACCTGCAGCCTCGGGGTCTGATAAGTGCCCTAGGTCAGGCAGGGCACAGCCATGCACTGCAAGGAGCTGCAGATCAACCCAATGGCCTTTCCCACCTTTACCTCCTGCGATCTGATCGGCCGCTTTGCATTTTATCAGGTAGAATATTGAACTGCTCCAAGTCTCACTTATCCATCTGACATGGAGGTAATTGTGATGTTACGCTCTTTTCCTTTCGTGAGTCATGGTCTGATGTGGATCCAAACTATGCAGATACTGATAAAAAGTACCCCCAGTTTCACAGTTGGTACTTTGGGCTGCCTTTCTACTTCTGTCCTCCACTCCTTCCATCACAATCAATTATCCCTTAGCTTAATGTGTTATGCGGCATGCATTAATTTGCATGCAGGGAGCTTCTGCATCCTCAGCTGGCTGTCAAACCTGATAGCTGTGGACACTGGTAGGTGCAAAGCAGTGGGCAGGAAAGGCAAGGAGACCAAAGGGGTACCCTGCACAGTAGAACCTAAAATCGACCCCATCAAACACCCACTAATGGAGAAAGCAAGTCGTTCAAAGTGCAACGTCTGCACTTTGCAGGTAATTCTGCAAATGTAAATCAAGGCAGCCAAATTCCCAGCTCTGAGCTTGCAGTTCTGTCTGTTCAAACCTAGTGGCTGCGGGTGGTTTGGCACAGAGCTCCTTTGTTTCTCTCTATCGATTAGTTTTGAAAGTGACTAACATCTTCTCACCGCTCACACTGGGGTTTAATCCAGAATTTCAAATGGCATTTGCTTTTCCTGATTATTTCAGATGCAGCAGGAAAGGACAGGTTTTAACAAAACCAGGTCCTGGGAGGGCTATTGATTAGGAGAAAGAAAACCTGCACAAACAACTTGTTCATTAACGGTCCTAAACTTTGTGCCACGAGTGGTTTCATTTTCTTGAAATCACTGGGATTTTGCCCTTCCTATCACAGAGTGTACGTGCCATTGCTTTGCCACTCAGTTCCTTCAGACAATTACTTTGGTTGGAAGGGACCTTCAAGACCACCTAGTTCCAACCCCCTGCCATGGGCTGGTTGCCTCCACCAGATCAGGTTGCTCAGGGCCCATCCAGCCTAGCCTTGAACACCTACATGGATGCGGCCTCCACAACTGGATCCTCAAAGCCCAGTTCCTTGAAACCACCCATTGAGGGGAATTAATGTCCCACAGTCTTTGCTGGGTGCAACCTGTTGTTTCCCCTGTCGTGTTTTTCCAGCCCCATTTATCATCTTTAATGCAAACTGTAGTTTAAAGCAGTGGCATGTATTAGCAATGCAGGTTTTTTTCCTAGCAAGGACTTTGTTCTCAAAGCATTTATCTCTATAAATAAAAGTTTGGATATTAGTTTGTCTGAATTGAATCCTGTTTTTTTTTTTTTTTTTTTAAGATAACTCTGAATGAATCTCAGTGCACAAATTTAGCATGTCCCCGTGAAATCCCACCAAGTTCCTATTCTTTCCCCACTTCGCAAAGGAATGCCTGTTTACTTCCCCCTCTGCTCAGTCCTTGAGGAAAGTCTGTCTTGATTTTCTCATTATCACATCTGCCCTAAGCAATCATTACAGAGACTTTCTTTTCCACACAGTGTGTAACGTGATGTCATATTTTCAGACTATCATCTTACATCTTTAGATGTCTTTAAATTACAATAAAGTTGGGTTTCTATCCCTGCTGCAGAGGCTGGCCCACCTGGCGCAGCCACGTGCTGGCAGAGGCTGAGGACCTTTCAGAGACAGAATTTTTTTGGCTACAAGCATCATTAAATCAGCCTCAGGGGTAAGATACGGCAAGTGCAGAGGACTAACTAGCAGTACTGCTAACAGGCAGCTCTGAGAAGGCTCTCTCCAGGGTTCAGCAGCTCGGCTTACCCAGATATAAATGGAGACCAAAGAGAGATTTTGGGTGGGGGCAGGAGATTGTATAGAAATGCATCACTGCAGTGAGGCAGCGCCCAGAGGGGCTATCAAGGTAGGTGGGGCTGTTACAAGGAATGATCCTTAGCTCCATATGTGTCAGTCATCTCACGTACATCCTTCTGCCTGCCTGTCCCTATGCAAGTGAATTGATTTGTGTCTAGTTTCTAGGTAAGTGCTTAGAGAGAAAGTTAAGCAAAAAGGAGGTGATATAGGTTATGTGGATTAGTTCACTGAAGAAGGAGATGGCATTGTGGACGATAGCCCTGAAAACAGCTGGGGAAATAAAGATTGTATAGCTCATCCTACCAACCAGCTGCAGATAAAATATCCCAGTGTTATATGGCTGGGGGAATGACTTAGGCAAAGTGAGTGCACATACACATTTTCTGGAGTCTTTCATATGTTAAAATCTTTCTTTGCTTTTCATGAGGTTGGAATAGCAGAATTATTCATTTCTTCCACAGTTGCAGTCTGGTTCCTATCACAGTTTTAATTCCAGTTTCTGATCACTGAATTCTATGGAGGAATACCATCCTCTTTAGCAATCTGCAGAGTGGAGTAATTTGTCCAAGACAGAGTGATGGGGCATGATTCCTGTTTTCTCCCCTTGGATTTTACCAGAAGGCACGTCAGAAGCAGAAAGCAAGACATTATTTGAACTTTAAACTGGGGAAATATTAATGCCATGTGAGAAGAAATGGGGTTGCCACTACATGAGAAATGTTATGATGTTAGCAACACCAGAGGAAACCAGTGACCTGCATTATCCGAGCTTCTTCCAAATGCCACTAACATCTCTGTAACCGGTTTCAGCTGTCACTTCTCATCCTGCTCCGCCAAACCCTGTGATCCTGCAGTGTCACTGAGCCTTCAGGGACACAGCCACATCCTCAGCACTCCCCATCACACCTGGCATTTCGATGTGCTAATGGAGCAGATGTGTGTGGGCAGCCCAGGGTGGCAGGGCAGCTATGCCAGGACTGGATTACATTGCTGTGCCCTTGCCAGGCTCCTGTGCTGTCACAGTGCAGTGCTCTCCTGGAGATGCTGCTGTGTGCACTGTGTGCACTGATGATCACTTTTTGCAGAGAAGGTGGCGGTCTGAGGTGGCGCATTTGCTGTGAGCAAAGTGAGACCTACCCTTGCCTCTACAGAATCTCACAAGAATCCGTCCTTTAACTTTTCCTACTCCTGCTGCTGCGCTCAAATCGTTCCCTTGTGCTAGGCAGGGGGCTGACTGTGGCAGGTTAGCCACAGCTGGGATGGTTTTATTTCTGTGGATGCACACAGCCAAACCCACGCCTGCTCCACTGCCCTGATGCTCATGGGCTCCTAAGTTGCAGACTGAGCTCTGAGCAGCCCCTGGGCACTACCCAGGACCCAGCAATATCCCGGGGTCAGAACTCCTCCCACGTTCATGTATTTTGCACTGAAAATGGGAGCCCAGCTTGTCTGCAGCGCAGCCCATAACCTCCGTGCAGTCTGCAGCTGCGCTGGTGCAATTACGCACTAGACCTTGAAGATGTTTCGCTGTTTGTTTTCTTTTCGTTGCCATAAGCAAGCTCACTGACTGTGAAAAAGGATAAATTAGCATCTCTAAAGAGTGAGTCTCTCTTCTGAAAACAAGCAAAGAGCCAGCAGCTCCCTGGCTGCAGCACCACTCCAGGGCTGCGTTTCTGCCAGCAGCATGGATGGAGGGCACACAGCCAAGGCTGTGACAAGAGGAAAACCAGGTGGGATTGATGGGATTGGCCAACCAGGGTGATCACCGCTTTGAATTTATCTTGTCCTCGAATTGTGATGTACTGTTTTCAAAATGGTTCAACTCCAGTCCTTCCAAGATGGATAAAATGTGAAAATTCTTTATTTTCAGTCTTTATACTGGTTCTGCCAATAGTTACGATGTCAATTCTTTCTATTATAAGTAGAATGAAAATATTTCTCTCTAGTATAACTAATGATGTCCATACATTAGGTGTGAATGGTGCACAGAATATTGGGGCCCTCAACTTTTTTATAACACAGTACAACGAACAAATTATAATTAGTAGGCATTATGAACTAGATCTGGTATCATAGTATCATAGAATGGCCTGGGTTGAAAAGGACCGTACTGATCATCTAGTTTCAACCCCCTTGCCTTGGGCAGGGTCACCAACCACTAGACCAGGTTGCCCAGAGCCACATCCAGCCTGGCCTTGAATGCATCCAGGGATGTATAGGTTTATAGGATTTGCTGTCCTTCTTGAACTGAGTGCAGCATCATTGAACCATAGAATGGTTGGGTTGGAAGGGGCCCTGAAGGCCACCAGGTTCCAACCCCTGCTGTGTGCTAATTGCCACCCACCAGGTCAGGTCTCCAGCCCAGCACTGCTGTCTTGAGTAAGGACATACATATCACTCTGGATGTGAGTAAGCCTCACAAGCTCATGCAGCTCTGGGTGTGAGCCGTGCATCCACCAAAGCTGGGGCTGCTAGAGCTGCTGAGCAGCAAACTCCCTGTGGCCCAAAGGGTTTGTGTGCACTGACTGCAGCGTGGGCTGCAGACGGACGCCTGGGTTCTGAGTCACGCAGCCATGCAAGTCCCATGGGAAGGTTGTGTTTTTAGGCTGTGTCTGCTGATCCTCATGCAGTTTGGTAAGCTGTTTGTAAGCCTTTCTGCCTGTAGAAGCAAACAAGGAGATGTGGCACTGAGTGCTGCTGTGCTGTTCCCAGCTGGCAGCCAGCAGTGGAGATGGCAGCCATGCATTTCTAAGTGCCAAGCAGAGGGGATGCTGAGCTGGATGGGCTGCAAGCAAGCTGGGAAAAACAAGGCTGCTGAAGCACCAGTGAGCAAGGTGGTCTATTTGTGTGAGTTCAGCACCTGATGCTCATTAAGTAACTTCTTCCAGCCCATCAGGGAAATGGCAAGCAGGGAGGGGAGACCTGCTGCATGGGAAGGAGCTGCAAAGGAGGATGCAAATCCTCCCTTGCTTTGTCTGAGCCTCACTGAGAGATGATGTCCCTCATCCCCACGACTTCTGAAGGGTCTTGGCCAAAGAAATCATTGTCAATATGAACACTGCAACCCCTGTGTTTTGGTGGAGTAACGATCCCTATCGCTCCTAAAGGGTCTGAGCTGCCCTGAGCAGTTCCTTCATCTGGTACAGACTCATCCAGCACGGGTATCCCAAAGCTGGAACTTTATTTATAAAATGACTCATACAGGGACAAGCAACCCCAGTCCACTTCAGCTGGACAGGGCAAGGTTACACAGGCACACGGAGACCTCTGAAGACGAGCTGAGCTAATTTGCTGGTTTGTATACGCAAAGCCTCTGCTGTGCTGTTTTAGGGGGCAAGCTTGTGGCCTTATACTGCTGAGTATATGCCAGTGAATGGCACCATGCTATGTACAAACTTTAATGAGAACTTTTCCCCTAAAATAGATGGAGGACATGAAAATGGCTTGGCAAAATGATGTGACTTCAGAACACGTTCCCAGTATGCTGTGGAACAACCCATGCGCGGACACGCAGTAAATAATTCAAAGGGCTGGCTCCATTTCTCTGTTCATCTCCTTCCAGGTGAACCAAGATCCACAGGGCAGGATGTGTTTCCTCATCCTGTGGTTGTGCTTAGATCATTCCTGCCAGCCACGGTGGGAGAAAGAGCCCAACAGTCCCCAGCAAACACACAATGATGAACATCCAGAGGAAGATCCGGTCAATGACCATCGCTACGTACTTCCAGTCTTCCTTCACCTGGCAACACAGAGATGAAAGGCCAGTTATTAATGCTTAATTGAGATTAAAACGTATGAAGACTTTTTGTGCTTTATTCTAAATACAGTATTTGAAGTCCTTACGTAGGGAGAAACGGTCTTGCTTACAAACAGTGGTGGGGTATGATGGCAATTTTTACTCTCATCACTTGCATGGGAGACATCCCCAATCATAAACCCTGTTCACAGCTCCCCAGGCATGTTATGTCTGTGGATAATTGTGTATGCACACTCACGCTCCCAGTTTCCACGAGCAACAGCTGTAACAGGGTGTGTAAATGAGACTGAGATTCAAGTTGAAGGGGGAAAGAAATTGCTTGTTTCTTTGTGCTGGTAAACCGATTTGTTTACAGATTAATGAAGCCAAATGCATTCTGTGAAGGGAATTACAGCTTTGGCTGAGTGAGCAGTGAAAACGAACCAGCAAATAAAAGAAGTGGTTTGCCTCATCCTGCTTTTTCTCCACTTTTGTCTTGCCGTGGGATGATTTTCCAGCAATTCCTCTCTGGGGAAGTCTAGTTCTTATTAGTACCATCAGGCGAGACCTGTTGTAAACGGCTACTTCATCAACTAAGAAACCACATACATATGAAAACCTCTTTTATTACATTGCTGTTATTAATTTCTTTCCCAGGAAGAGGGCTGATCAGACGGTGAAGCTTTATTTGATACGGCTGCACCCATTATAATTCCCCACAATGTACTGCTCGATGATTAATAGCCCTGATGTCGCCTTGCGCTTCAGGCTGAAATCTGGCAGGCTGCCCTGATCCTTAGGGAAAACATCTCAGTGGGAGCTTGCTCCTGCCTCTTCTGTGCTCGTGACTGCAGCAAATCAGGAGTGTGGTACACAGAGGAGGAGGCAGCAAAGCTGAGGGTGTGCTTTGCTGGGGCTGCTTTCCTGCACCCACCAGTGGGTGCAAACAGTGGTTTTTATTATTCAACAGCCAGGTTGAAAAAATAAAATATTGGCTTGTGCTGAAGCCGCTTACTTTCTTGGAGGAAATGATCGAGCAATCACTGGTGAGTAAAAGAAATAATAGCCCTTGAAATCAAACGCTATCCTCTCGTATCAAGGATGAAGTTGCTGTGGATAGCCCCCTGTTGCCATACAGGTTTTCTGATCTATTCATCATTTGCTGAGAGTTGGAGTGAGTCTCTGAAGCTTAGAATTCCTGGTGAGAAGGCCACTCAGCAAGCTCAGGATGACTGTATTTAGAGGTTTAGCATCTCGTGAAGAGGCAATGTGTAAAGAAAAACTGATATTCTCCACCCGATGTCAATCTGGAAAGGCTGACTGAGATAAATACTTCCCCATTATGGCAATATTATTATTTTTTTGATTCTTTATGCTAGGAGAAGTGAGTGGTAGACCACTTGAATGCAAGAAACGAATGAGATGAGTTTCTCTTGGAGAAGAAAGGGGGAATGGGAGAAGAGGAACAGCTTGAAAAGTTCAGCTGAAATTTTCTTTCAGACAAAATGGTTTCTACATAAACAGTGGGCCCAACTTGAAAATGATGGCTGGGAGCACATTGGATGTTTGCAAAATCAATATCCAGCTTCAGAGCAAGAGCACAGAAGGGTGAAATTAGAAAATATTGAGAGAGGAAAAAAAAAAAAAAAGGAGGGAAGAGGTGGAAAAGCAAACGGTTTGGGGTTTTGTTTTGTTTTTTGACCGCTCTGTAGCATTTCCCCATGACTGAAACTCTCCAGCATCTCACGCAGAGCGTGATCCACAGAGGCCTCTCTGACAGCATCCATGCAGCTGTCAGCATCTGCTGCCCCAGCTCCTGAGCTGCGCCCTGATTAGTTTTTAAGAGGCTCTCTCAAAACTCTTTTCGGGAAAGGATCAGGGGCTGCGACCAGCTGATCACCCCCAAATTCCTGAAAGGTCAGGGGCTCTCTGGCTCTTCCCTGATCCATCCCAGCAGCAGAACAGGGCATCAGCCCCAGGGCTGGGGTGCAGGTGCCTTGGGGACCTCCAAGTGCCATCTGATGCTCAGGAGCCAGAGCCTGTAACACAGATTAGAGGAGTCCCGAGTGGTTTTATTGTACTTTGTTAAAAATAAACCAGTGAGATTATCCCGTGTTCCCTCCCCCTCAGCTATTTTCTCTCTCCCATTTTATTTTTTAAGCTGTCTTCATGGGCTTCTTATTAGAGTAGCCCTGAGATGCACACAGTCATGAGGACAATGAGGCTTTGCAGACGGTGCTGTCGGTGTCTGGTTATTTTGACTGGTGTGTGACATGCAGCTCATTTTACTTCTCAGCCTGTAATTAATTTCTAATGGCATTCCTATCACATGCTGGGACAATTCAGTCTTGCATTTTCCCCCATGTCTTGTTGTGCTGGTTTGGTCGCAGACAAGTTTCTGTAGCAAACAACTAACTGCCCTCTCGCATTTCCCATTTTCTCTTTGCTGAAGCACTTAATTAAATGAGCTATTTACTTTTAATTTAGAAACACTGCCCCTGTGGCAATGGTGCTTTAGAAAAAAAATGGAAGCTTAAAAGAAGCTTTGTTTCCATCCTGTGAAGGTCTGGGGCTCAGAAAATATGACCCAAGAGGCAGTGAGCTGGGTCCCAAGGGCTGCAGCTGCACAGAGCTGTCTGCTGATGGGTTTGGGGGAGACTTCCATTCCTGGTAGAAATGCCACAATTTGATTTGAAGACGAAAGCAAATTTCTGAGTACTGATATCTTTTTTTTTCTGTGGTAAATTCTCATTTTTATTAGATCAGCTCTGCTCCTTATAGTAATTTTCAATACCAGGGAGCCTGGTGCACTGACGGACTCCACTCACTACTGGATGTGCATGTGGTGCCTTTGCTCACCATGGAGGGCTGTTTAGAGCCCGAAGAATTCTTCCTTTTCTTCTGCTTTTGATGTTTAGTGCTCTAAATATATTTCTCCTTGGGATAATTGTTTCATTTCAAGAGGGAAATAAGGAGAGGGAAGAGTAGCAGAGAGTGCAAGAAGAAAGTTCATTCTGAATTGTAAAATCATGGAATGGCCTGGGTTGAAAAGGACCACAGTGATCATCCTGTTTCAATCCCCCTGCTATGCGCAGGGTCGCCAACCACCAGACCAGGCTGCCCAGAGCCACATCCAGCCTGGCCTTGAATGCCTTCAGAGATGGGGCATCCATGACCTCCTTGGGCAACCTATTCCAGTGTTCTTTCTTGAAGAAAGAAGCAGTTGATGGATTAAGAGGAAACAACCCAAGGTATTCATCGACTCAGTTCTTGTTGACATCAACAGGCTTAGCAGGGGGAGCATCAGTTGAAATGAGAAGTATTATTGATGCAATATTTTTTCATTTGCACCATGGGGAAATATGTGAGTCAAAATCAATTGACTTTCATGGTCTTATTCATTATTATTACTAGCTGGAGAGAGCAGAGTTTAATTCCCACAGTCTTAATGTGATGGTGAAATGTTTTAGCCCAGGAAAGAGAACTGAGCTGTCAGCTAATGAAGGTGGGGGTTCACAGCCTTCTTTGCCACAGATTTGTTCTACGACCTTGTGCAGGTCAACTCATCTCTGTGCATTGGCTGTCACTCCTCAAAATGAGGAATAAACAGCTGCTTCCTCAAAGGGATGTTGAGAAGTGAAATACATTAAAGAACAGAGGCCTCTAAAACTGTGGTACCAAAGAGCACATAAATGGACAGTAGCACTTAATCCTTTGTTGCTGCTGCTAAGTGCTCTGTGCTATGAAAAATGCAAATATAAAGACACTCTTCAAGCCCGGGAAGTCTTGCCTAAAAGCACTATGACTTCCTTTGACTGTAAATCTGGTGACAATCGAACTGTAAGAACTGTCAGAAAGGTATCTTTGCTGACTGATACCTCTAAGAAAAACTAGATCCCGTTTTCTCTAGCAAGAAGCTTGTGTCTGTGACCATAATTAGCTGGCGTACTGTAATCGTAGTATTGTAAGGGAAGAGCTAAGAGATATAAAAGGATGTGGCATTTGTATGTGCATCACCATCTACATTAAAAAAAAAACCTTTCAGCCTCTATTTTCTCTCTCTATTTGTAGCCACATTTACCCCTTCAGAGTAAGCACGAAGTCTGTCTGTCCACCCACCTTCCTGCAGACTGAGCCAAGTGGTGCTCCACTGGAAGTCCACTAATGAGGAATGGCGTCACACATGGCTAAACATACCCTGCAGCATCCCCACGCTCCGGCACACTTCCCACAGCCACAGCCTACTTCAGGAATTTGCCTTGCCAGGCTCAGTAACCACAGTCAGTGCTGAAGAGAAATCACAGTGCAAATTCCCTGTCTGTCAGAGGCTTCGCTATGAAGAATTCTGCTGCGTTCCCACAATGATGACTGCTTTTCTATTTTCTGTCACAATCTAAGGCCAGGAAGGGTCAAGATGCTTCCTGGCAGGATTCTGTTTCTGTGCTCTCTCATTATAAAACAGTTCTTGGCTTTTATCTGCAGAAAACTAAAGGCACAATTCAGAGCTGCGATGTGATCCCTCGTGCAAAGAGCAGTGCTGTGAACTGCTGAACCACCAAAGCAAGGATGTTAGAGCAATGCTGGGGCAACCAGCATTGCTGATACTGTTCTCAGGAATGGGACAACACCAAATCATGCTGTCTCCTTCTCTGGCTGTTTCCTATAGCAGGCAAAGAATCGCTCCTGCAAGGTGCCCTCTAGCCACAATTAAAATCACATCCTTAGCTGCAATTAAAGGTGTTTTGAAATGGTTCAGGCTTGAAATACCAAAGGATTTCTCTTTTTTTCTAGCTACATTTTGATCCCCTAAGAAGCAGAATAATAAATTAAATACCCTTCTACCCACCCCAAAATTTGACAAGAGTTGAGGGGAAGATGACTCTTCTCTTCTACAGCTGGTCCCACTTGACCAACAACTCTACTTTTCTGCTGTAGAACCCTACTGTTTGAGAGCAGCCCTGAACACGCCCTGGTTGTTCCAGATCCTTGGCTTGACAAGACCCCAGGGACAAGCTCTCTAGCTGCATCCAGGGTACATGGCATTGTGGGCATAGCGGGGATGGGTTGATGGTTGGATCAGATGATCTTAGTGAGCTTTTCCAACCTTAATGATTCTATAATTCTGGGATTCTACCCATAGTGCCAGCATATCCAGGACCCACGATGAGGAGTACACTCTGACAGCCCTCACATTTGGTGAGGTTTCTTTCAGATTATTTTCAGCTTACTCAAGGAGGCCAACACACTTACTGAGAAATCTGCATCTTCTGCTCGCAGGTGGTCTGCAATGTAGTGGACCCCTTCCACTGCCAGCTTCAGGGCTGGGGACATCAGCACGAGGTGTTCTCCTTTGTTGCAGTGGCTCTTGCTTCCTTGAGTCGGTGTGCCAGCTGCCTCTCCCTTTTTGCACTTACACTTGCACTGGTGGGGCTTGTACTGGGGCTGCTCTTCATTGAGGTGGCAGCGCTGCGACACTGGAGAGGCACTGGAGTGGCCATTGGTCTGGGAAGAGTCCTCCTGCAGGTAACAGTACTGGATGCTTCGGGACCTACAGCGGATGTTCCCTTCCTCTGTCTTATTGGGGCTGTACATCTGCTGAACACTGAGCGATCTGCCTTTTGAGATGGATGTGGTCTGGGTGTCACTCAGGGGGTGGCAGGACGGCTGCGGAGAGGAGCACGTCACCTGTGGGGGTTCAGGGTGCAGCATCGAATACTGTCCAGAAGGGGATTTGCACATGGGCTGGGGCTTGGCTGGCTCCTCAAGGTGGGCACAGAAGGAAGATGTGGGTGAAGGTTCATTACTCTGGGGGCTGGGGGAGGATGAGGTAGTGAAGTTGGGCTCCATGTCAGTCTCAGACCAAAGCCTTGGTGAGTTGGTTATTTTGTGCATAGATTCGATAAGCTTCTTGCAATTGTCTTTCACTGTGGAGGGCCGCTTCATGAAGAGGAGACGTGGGACTATGTCAAGGAAGACCCTCCTCACCCAGTCAGGCATTGTGTGGGTACGTGGGGAACGGTGGTGCACGTTGAGCACAAAGACAGTGATGATGATAGACAAGGTGACAAATATCATGGTGAAGAGCAGATACTCTCCTATCAGGGGGATGACCAGGGAGGTAGAAGGGATGATCTCTGTGATGAGCAGCAGGAACACCGTGAGGGACAGTAGCACAGAGATGCACAAGGTTATCTTCTCTCCACACTCAGAGGGTAGGTAGAAGACCAGGACGGTCAAGCAGGAGATAAGTAGGCAGGGAATTATCAGATTAATTGTGTAGAACAGTGGCAGCCTCCGGATAATGAAGGAGTAAGTTATATCAGGGTAGATCTCTGTGCAGCATTCGTATTTCTTGCTGTTGTAATTGCCCACAGCATTAATGATGACCCACTCTCCACTTTCCCAGTAGTCCAGTTGGTCCACATGGCTATGCATGCTCACCAAGTCTATCTTAGCTTTGTCATATGTCCAAGAGCCAAATTTCATTTTACAGTTTTGCTGATCGAAGGGGAAGAAGGTAACATCGATGCTACAGGAGCTTTTATAGATGGCAGGCGGCATCCATTTAATTCTCCCATCATAGAAGAGGTGGGCTTTGGTCAGGTGGGTGACTGCAAAGTCACCATCAGCACTGGGGAGAAAGAGAAGATAAAAGAGACTGAAGTTCTTTGAAACTTCTCTAATCTACTGAAGAAATAGGATATTTACTGCTTGGCTTCCAAAGATGCATTCAGAGCACTTTGCAGATGCAAGATGTACACCATGCACCATTGCTGGATCCATGCACCCTACCCAGATTTTGAACTCCACACGTCTATGCAAGCACTGGATTTGAATGCAAATGTCAGATCCTGATGTATATAAGCCATGCCCTGGAGCTAAATGCACGAAAGTTCCTGTTGAAGAGGAAAACACTCTGGAAAGGGTTGATTTTCCTCTGCTTTAGAGAGTTAGGAAGAACCAGCTAGTGTATCTGTGAGCTCTGCAGAGTTGTGACAGCCACTGTAAGTGAACAGTGTTGGGTATCAGTCAGTCTCTTACATGAAAAACAGTTAGAAAGTCCTTCTAATAAGAATAATAACAGCTAGAGTCTTGATTTCCCAGTATGGGAATTATTTACAGTGTCTTTTTACAGGGATTCTCGCAGGCTGTGTGCTGACATCAGATACTTGAATAACAACCCAGGATTTTTAATCAGAAAGCCTTATAAAGCTAGAGTCTTTGGAAAGTCACAGCCTGGACACCCAATAATTATTCTGTGGTGCTGAACTGGGCTTTTTAACTAAATTCTTGCTTCAATAATGAAAAGTCTTTACTCTTTGTGGCAAGTTTTGGAAAAGCTAAAGTTTTTTTCTAAGACAAGAAAGCTAAAAATACATACAAACCCAGACTGCTCTCCCCAAGGGATCAAGGCAGAAACACCCGTACCATTCTCTCTAACACAGATGAATAAGAGCATTACCATTGTACCATGCATTTCCTTTCTTGACTTTTCTTTTTCATGTCTAATTTACACTCATGAACTTCTTTCTCTGGATGAACGCCGTCTAGTTTTCTCCTGGGTTTTGTCTGCCCTGTAAAGCCAGATTGAGACACGAAACATGGACAGCGAGCGATGCTCCAGCACTTGCTCTTCTCGGCGGTTTTCTTTCTAAATCTCAATAGGAATTTGGAATCCAATTCTGCATTTAATGAGACCTTAGAGGTCTGATTAAATTGTTCATTAACAGAACAATATGTTTATAATTGGACAGGTATTACAGTAAAGAGATAATGAAAATCCACCAGTGTATCCTTTCTCAGGTAGAATGATGTATAAGTGGCTAGGCAAACAACACAGCTGTGTGCTTTTGTTATTTAACGCTGCTGCTAAAGGGCATGAAACTTGCTAAAAATGCACTAAGGGACAACAATTCTCATAGGTATTATTTTCACAGACACTGTGGTGTTTCTTTCCCAAAACTGTCCTGTCTGGCAGTTTTGTCAACTTCCCATGCCTCCCTGCATGCCTCTCTTCTGCAAGCATAGATGCAACTAAAGTGATGCAGCATGCCTCGTATATTAACTATTTCAGTAACTGATGTGCTTCTTTGATTAGAAAGACGTTTGAATTGCGTGCCCAACCAATCCAAACTCAGCCCCGGTCCTCTCCAGCTCACACACTTACAGAGAGCTGCATCTTTATCTTCCAAGGCAGATGTTGATGCAGTGCCATAGCAGGCATGAATCCAAAGGCACAGTTGTTTCTTGCACCTGGGGGTTAGCTAACAACTCTGAGGAGCCTTAAAACATCCTGGCATCTTCCTGCTCTTCCCTTAGCAACCTAACAAGGCTATAAAGTAATTGTCGACTTTGGATGGGTTTTACAGCACGTGTTTGAACTTCTCACTGCAGTTCAGCATAGAGATATCTGAGCAATTTTTAAGCAGGGTAAATTAACCTCGATACTACACGCAGATGGAATCCAAGCCAGTTACGTTGTGAAGAGATAGTGTTAGCTGTTGCCTTAGCCCATTGTGCATACATATATATTTGCCTATTTTCCCAGGCTTCCCACCCACACTGGACCCTCAAGCATATGCTCACTGGCTTTGAAACCACTCTCGCTGGCATGCTGCCGATGCAGGGTGGAGCTGGAGAAAGTCTTTCGTTCTGCTCATCTTGACATGAGAAAAGAAGCAAAAAAGATCACCAGGCTGTCTTCAAAAAAAAAAAAAAAGCCTTTCTCCTGTCTTTTCCAAGGTGTCAAGCTGAAAAGACTGTCCGTAAATGAAGTCTGTGGTTATGAGATTGGGGAAACCTTTTCTCGTGGGAAGCTTTCCTATAGGAGAATCCCTTCTTGGTCAAGCTGTGCCAGCATTCACTACATAACATGAAGGATGCCTTAGGCAGGCAGGTGGGAAATCGACAGGGAAAAATCGGCAGTCAGTGGTAGCACAATTTCATCTCATTGAGTCTCGACCACTGTGTTGTGACAGCTGCGTTGAGAAACCATTTGGAAGCAGGAGCGAGTGAAAGGTAAATATCACACCAAGAACTTGAGAATTGAGATAGACAGGCTCTCCTGATTGCTCCGACCTGACAGCTCTAAAAAAATCTGTCAGTAATAAAGTGCCAGAGCTTTTATATTTTCATGTCAAACACAACTGTGCACACTAATAAAGACAGAAGACAGTTCCTCATTCCTTTTCCGAAGGAAATAGTGCTGCTGCATTCTGCAGCCTTTGATTCCTCAGTTCTGGAATGCAGGCAGTTCTAAAATCTTCTATGTTCCTAAGGGTTCAAGGGTGGTACTGCTTCTCTGGCAGCCATCAACCGTGTTTCATTAAAAAGCTCTGCTGATGGAGAATTTTTTGCCTGTTCCTGTTTTGCCTGCAGTTGGAGATGGATCATCTCACAAAATTGAATGTTTTCAGAATGCATGTAAATGAGGCGCACGCTTATTTTAATTTCTGATGATACAATTTAAATCCAAACAGAGCTTTAAAAGCTTGAAAATTAGCTATACACACGTATGGATGTAGTTAGAATTAAAGCATTTGTCACCCAGCAACAGGAAACAAGGCAAAATGGGGTTTGAGGACCCCATTAAACAACCCATCCCATGCCCTTTTGGTAGATATTAAAGAGATGCATCTATACTGTTCAGATTAAAGCACTCTCCACGGACAAATCAAGTCATCTTTTGTTCAGTAATTGCTTTGTATTACTGAAATGATCACCAGGAATTCACAGGTTGAAAACAACCCCTGGAGATGATCTACTGCAAATTCCTTGCTCAAAGCAGTCAGCTATAAGAGGGCGGTCAGGACTTTCTCCCGTTGAGTTTGGAGTATCTCCAGGTTATTGGCAACTTGGGTACAAAACAGTTGTGTCGATGTAGAGCTTGGGTGTTGATTTCAGGTCCCATCCCAGCATTTGCTTGAAATCATTGGTAAGAAATCATCGGTAAAAGAAATCTCCAGAATTCCTCAATAAAAGAAGCATCTGTCTCAGATGCGGCTGTGCTGTGCTGATGAAATAAGCACAACTTTCTCAGAAGGCTGTCACAGTACTGAGAATTCGGGCATTTTAGTTCCACTCTTTGCTTTGCCAAGAATCCTCGTCAGCACTACAGAGGTAAACCTCTGTCTCTGTCCTGAACATAATGGTACGAGAAGTCCTAGGATGCTAACTCAGCAACAGCCCAGGAGAGAGATCCCTCTTAGAGGTTTCTGTCAGTTCTTGTAACATTTGTGGCAAATCCCAAAGGCATCAGAAGAGATAATTCCTCTCTAAAAACATACTGAATTTCCGGAAGAATCAGGAAAGCTTAAGCGTGAAGCAGCAATTGCAACTTGAAACTACAGTCTGGTGCAAAATGGCAAGATCTGAGTATGCACACAAAGGAAGAAAAATGTCAAGAACGTTTCTAGCATTTTTAAAGTTAGACCAAGGCATCTTTTGGCATTTCTCTTCCAAACAGGTTTGGAATGACTCAGAAAACCAGTGTTAATTCATAAGCTTCACTGATTGCAAACATCATGGTACAGTTCAAAAGAACAAGCAACTGCAGCATAGTTCAAAGAACTCTCTGCTTCCTCAAGATTCTCAAAAGCTATGAACTTCTAATCCAGTCCAGCAATCCTTTGTGTCCAAATTATCACTGGGTGAACTTCCTCAAGATACTTCCTCCTCCTAATTACTGAAATTGTGCTATTATTTGAATTCCCCTCAGGCATGATCTTGTCTTTTATTCAGTTTTTGTTACTACGGAGGATAAGGCAGGGATTTCCTTTTGGAAGAGCCAACTCCAGAAAGCATTGAGAAAAAGAAAAGCATGAAGTCAGAATGTTTCCAATAGCCTTTCCCCAAGTTTTATACTCAGCAGGGTTGAGAAATGCTGCAATGCTATCTCAAACATCTAGTTGAAAGCCAGCAAAGCTCACATTTCAAGTCTCCTGCCCAAACAATAGGCTCAAGGTTCTTGCATTCCTCTTTAGCAACTGGACCAACTGGCTGCAAATTTGCTGTTCCAAACTCCTGGGGAGTTTCAGCGATGTGCTCGATCCAAATCACACAACACAGTGGTGGAGCAGTGAAAGCATCAAAATGCAGTCCTAAGGGCTTATTCCTTGATAAGACTGACAAACTTTCACTTTAAATACGCACAGGAAAACTAAAATGTGCATAAAGTCCACTCACGAATGGGAATATAAGTCAATGCAGAGAATTAGATAATTTGCTTACAAATGATTCGGTGGCATCTGAAGAGCCTTTAGAGCCTCAGATACAGAACAGCTGGCTTTCTTGGCAGAAAAGAGAGGCTTTGACAGTCCCCTATTAACTCATATTCCTCTGTTATACATACGTTTTGTCATGTCTAACAGAAACTATTTATAGAGTCTTAGAATTTATCTCATCGAGTCTGAAAACCCAACAGCATATTCATTTCCCTGTAGGATATTAAGTTGTTTTTAGATTCCTTATGAACGCTGACAACTGCATACACTCTTGAGGCCAAGCCATCCAAGTTAACTCATTTAATTTGGGCCTCCAAAGTGGATAAATGGAAGTTCTGGACAACAATGAGCTTAGATATGAGTCCTTAATGATGTAAACTTGAAATCAATTTAAGTGTTACCATTTCTATACATTCCTTAGGATGGGAACAGGAAAAGCCCTGTGTAATCTGCTGTCCAGAAAGTCTCTTTTCCAAAGGATATCATCCCAAACAGAAACACACAGAGCATGTGCTAAGCATTAAACAACTCACATTAAAAAGCTCGAACAGTGCAGAAGGCCAACACGGCCACTCACCCTCTTCCTGCACACAATTCTCTTGGAGTTAGAGACCCAAAGTTATCGGTATACACTTCAAGTTTCCTCTAAACAACATATATAAAACATGAGAGGGAATCCTGATTTGTATCACCCATGAGTATTCGCTATCATTTCTAAAACTTCCTGAAACATTTCTAGCTGGAATGAGAAACACACTCAAGAAAAGAAACGTGGTGGAATTAAACAGTTGTTGAACTGTTGACAGGAGAGACTCCCGCTGATGTCCCCTCATGCTACATGTTTTGCCTTGCCTTGTCCTGCAATCCCTAAAAAGTCATGAAACATCACTGTCAGAGTAGTGCAACTAAGACAATGACTGCAGCTACAGATGGATTTAAGAAATCAGATAGGCAAGTGCAGCCAGGACAGACAGCAGTCTACACAAGACGTGTCTGACACTATACGAAGGAGCATGGGCAAGTATAGCAATAAAGAGAGAGAATTAATGGAAAGCCACTGCTGACTGGCTAATGGTTGGCGCCCACAGCCATGTTTAATTCATGGATAAAGTAACCAATTAAAAATGCATGACGGACTCATGACAGCCATCAGGAGAACGCATGATTATAAACGATAAGTATGGGTAAAAGGAGAGCTGTAGGGTTTGGTGGCTGGGTCAGACCTCACTGAGCCAAGCACTAAGGCCGGAAAAGCTCAAAGTGTGGCAGCCCAGAAGAGGACAGAAAGGACATTTTGGAATGGCTGCTGTTGCCAGACCAGGGTTGCTGAGGAGCAGTAGTCATTGGTGTGACAGCAACACTCCATGCCACTGAGGATCAGGGACAAGCTAACAGGAAAGGTGACAATTTCAATAGTCTTCAAAGCTCACAGTCCTCCAGAGATTTCCCCATCAGTCCTGTCTTTGAAAAGCAAAACAACATTATATCAAACTAGAACCAGGCAACTCTCCTTTAGAAATGAGCCCGGCTTCTATTTGGAGTGTTTTCTCTGAGTGCAAGCCACACACAAAGATGGATTTGTTTGATGCTTACAGAAGTATTTTCTCTGGAGACTGTGTGGGGAGGGAACCTGGGATATCCTGCATCCAAAGCAACCACAGAGCTCTGCTAAGATAAGCAAGGGAGAAAGCAGCCTTGGGCACTCTTTCTATGAGCATCAACAGACTCTGAAGAAAAGAAAGAAAACCACCACCTACTCCCTGCAAGGTGCACAAATGTGAGAAAGATTACAAGCCCTGGGGATCAGGAACAAATACCTATTTAGGAATAATTCTAGAATTGCTTTGGGCTGGCCTGAAATATTTGCAGCAAGTCTGACATTTTTTGGCTTATTTGCCTTATTTAAACCCATCCTTGGTAATGAGCTTCTCCAGTTGATGACGATGAATGAAAAAGGAGAGCTCCTTGGTAAAAATGATGCTGATGAGGGCTCAAAGCTCCAGTCCAGATTATTTTTCTCTCTAACATGTGGCATCCCCTGCATTACTCACTGCTAGAGCAAAAACATTAGGATAAAAAAAACACCCCGTGATGAGTGTTAGTCATGTCATTTAAGGCATGTCTGGGACAGATACTGTGAGAATCTAGGACAGATATTACAAGAATCTACACAGACCTGAAGGAAAGAGAACAAAATAAGGAGGGACAACTGCAAGAAGCTCTTTGATGCTGTAGGATGGAAAAGTTGGCAAGGATGTGTTTGCCTTCTGGACTCAGTGCTCACACTCACTTGTTGTAGAGGACAATGTCCGGCCTCCAGATGAGCTCCGAGGGGATTCGGATGGATGTGACATTTTCATACTCCTGGGGGTCCCAACGCAGCTTGTAGTCGTGCCACTCCTGCCAAAAAGTAGGTGGTTACAGAACTGGGAGAGTTCAGATTGCAAAACTGAAATGCAACAGGGAAAAACACATCTTTTCGTGCACCCACCTGCTTCACCCACACGTTCGTGGTCATCATTTGGTTCTTCTCATCCTGAAATGCAAGATTAGATGCTGGTTACAGGAGCAGATGAAGTGGCCCAAGGATTAAATTAAATATAACTTCATTGTACTTGACTTCTGGAATTACAAACCAATTCTGCAATGAATAAAAGTTTAATCTTGGAAATAAAAAGCAGATGTTTCCTTCATTCAGCATGGGACAGGGCACAGCTGTCTGATACCGCACAACAGCTGAGCCTGCACTGAAGCAATCCTGCTAGCAGACTGGCTTGAATTTACTGGGATTTTCCTGGGTTCAGCCTCAGATGATGGGGACAGGTGGAAGGAAGCACTCCTCAGCTCAGCTTTGTCCTGAGCACTGAGGGAAGGGACTGTTAGATGTATATGCTCAGTCACACGTGTGCACTGCTTGCAATGCTCAGCTCTGCAGCAAATAGTGTTCAGTATTTCCATGCAACATTATCAGTGAGCACAGCTCTGGAAACATGAAGCTCAGTGGTATTTCTCTTTCTATAAAATATATGAACTTTGAGCATCATGGAGTGACTTACTTGGACACAACCAAGCTACTTGCTGACACGTAACCTTTAGGTGGTCTAGTGTCTACCCATGATGCTGACTGGCAGACTTTCTCCCACCTCTAATTAGAAATAGCACGAGATGACAGAACTACACATATACTTTCAAATAGCTGAATTAATAGCATAGTAGTGGAATTAATTACTATTCGCCACTTGCCCGGCACATAAGCTACCAGCCCTGTGTAAATCACCAGGATGAATTACAGAGAGCTCAGAGCTTACTGGCGTGTTTGTTTCTTTTCTCTCCCTTTGGTCTGGCATCAAACCTCACTTGGATGACAGGGCTCATTTGGAAACAAACTGCTCATCATTAACTTTGCACTTGTGCCAGTTCAGGATTAATTCTGAGTGTTAAAAGCCAGAAGGCTTCACATGGCTGGGCCTCCCCACTCGCTGTGGCCGTGGCATCAAGTGCAGCACCTGAGCAGAGAGACCTTCATGCAGGAGATGGGCACCAGCAGCACGTGGAAGAAGGAGGAACACAAAGAACACTCAAATGAATGACAAAGGAAAGACAAAATCCAGCTGTTTCCTGGAGTGCAGGTGGGACACCAGGATCACCACCAGTGGGGCAATGGACTGGACCGCTCTGCTTCTTTGCAAGTCACGTATCCAAAGGTCTCTACCACACCCCTTGCACCGGGGATTGCAGTCTCACAGGCGCCACCAGAACCTGAACATCTTCCTGCAGAAATTCCTGCCTACTTTCCCTCTCCAGGCTACACCTGAGGGCTCTGCTGTCCTCCTGGTCCAAGCGAAGGACAGCTCTTATGCAACAGGTTCCTCGTGGTGGCAATGTGATGCTGCCTGCCTGGCTCACTTCTTCCACACACAGCACAGCGGGGGATTCTGCAGCTACAGTGCAGCTGCTCTGCCTGGTCTCTTTTCTCAAGGTAAACGCAGCATGCAGCACCATGCAGAGCCATGGGTTTGAACTCCAAGGATGTCCCTCAATGGCTATTCCCTGACACATGCCTGATCCCCTTCCCTTCTGGGCTCTGAAACACCCGGGTGAGCTGAGGACACACGGCGATGTCAAGTTCCCCATTGATTTTTATTTCCCTCTCAGTTTTTGTCAGCAGGAGCCAGGATTTGAATACGGCTCTGATTTCTCTTTCAGACTTCTTGTTGTTGGGAGCTGAACAACAGTCACACAAGAGTCTGCACAAGGAATGCCGCTGCTGGGGAGAAGCAGTCGAAGTACTGCAGCAGTGGCACCCACATCCCCTGAACCCAGTAGTGTGGGAAGGGATGAGACCTCTCCTCTTGCCTCCCCCCAGCAAAGAGAGGCCAGCCAGTTGCGCTTCTGACCACTAACATGACTTTAAAAAGATTAATTCTTCTTCAGGAACCTGATAAGTGCTCTACAAGGCAGGTGTATCGATCCCACCCCTCTGTGGCTCTGCAGTTGCATAATGGAAATCTCTATCATGCCTCCACAGTCACTAATGTCTCATCTTTACTCTTATCAATTATTCAGATGAGAACTGAACAACTTCATCATGAGCAACTGCAAACAGCTCTGGATTGCTCAGGCTGACATAAAGAGAGAGGAAGAATGGAGGACTGCTGCTGTGCTGCAGAGCTGATGTCTCCTGCAACCCTCCTGCAACTGGTGTCTTCCTCTTCCTGCCGCACCTTGGCAGCATTTCCCTTGCATCTAAGGTCTGAAGCTCTGCAATCAGGGCTTGTTGTGTTCTCCATCCATCTCTCACTCTGGCACTTGGCTGCCTGTTGTGTTTGGGTTGGTTCTCACAGCAGCATAGCAGCTTCTGGTGTTCTTCCCTCCCCTTGTAAAAAATCTATTTTTCCACATGAAGCCACAACGCTGTGATGCTCTATGAACCAATGAAAACATTCAACCACACTTCAGGATTCATTGAGGATGAAGGTCATAACAGCACACCATTGTGAAAGCTTTGACCACATCAGCAGGAGCCCGGGTGGAGTCCAGGAGACCTTGAGGGACCAGATTGGTTATTAGGAAAAATTTCTTCTCAGAAGGCATGGTGAGGTGCTGGCACAGCTGCCCAGGGGGTGCTGGGGTCATCGTCCCTGGAGGTGCTCCAGAGCTGTGGCACTGAGGGATGTGGTCAGTGGGCAGGGTGGTGTGGGTTGGAGTTGGACCTGGAGATCGTAGACTTTTCAAACCTTAATGACTCTACAACCATTCGGAAAGAGACTCTGATCACCTCAGAAGGGGTCCAAGTGGAGGAGATGGGCAGGCTCCAGCAGCACCGCATATAGCAAAGGCATGGAGGATGATTTCAGATTTCTGCTTATAGCCTCTGCTACTGCAGTCATTCACAGACAAGATCTTGATAATAAGAAATTTCAGCTTCTTTAAGAGAATTCTAAAACTTGTTTTCCTCCAATTTTATGACCCTTACCTCAAAATGTAAGTGCAAATGGACTGAAAGAAGCACATAGGAGGAAGGTGTGTACAAGCTAGAATGTTCGTGTGTATGTGCCTCCCACTACCCTGTGGGGAATACCTGTGTTTGTGACTGTAGGAAACAGACTGCAAGAAGATAAGCCCTGAAATACCAATTCAATGTGTATCAGCCCAGAGTGCAAATCACTCTGTTCCATACAGGCAGTTTGAACATGTAACTTCTATCTGAGCAAACATGCAGGAATCATTTTCTCGTTAGTATCTGCCTGCACAGCTAACATCCCTCAGAACTTGCATTTTTAGGGAGCTCCTTAGGCCAGCCATCTCCTGGAGATGTACAGACCTCCAGTTCAATCAGCTCATGCAAATTAGAGCTAACAACTATGGTTTAAATTATAAATCAGCTGCTTGTTTTTCCCTTAGCCAAGATCCTTTGGCACTCAAACCAGTTGCTCCACTGCTCTGCTGTGATTAGTCCCATTGGCTTTTGGTAAGGAATTTGGGATTCTGGCTATAGTCAGTGAAGAATAAAGGATATGGTTTGGCGACCAGCCACTCATCCAAGTCACAGCAGAGCTGTGTGGTGACTCTTTCCTACTGAAAGCAAAGGCTTCCCACCCTGACCCTGAATCAGGCTGCAACCTCCCCCCCCCCCGACTCACCAGGAGCATCCCCCCCCAACCCACTTAATCTGCATAGGTGCACTTACAACATCGATGAGCTGGGCTATGGACAAGCCGAAGCGGACCAGGACCACATCCGAAATGTTGGCGACAGGACGGGACCACTTGTTATAACCGGAGAAGAGTTTCTTCAGGAGACGCTCCTCCGCATGGGCTCGCGTTTCCACGTGGCCGAAAGCTGTGGGCAGGGCAGGGTGAATTCGCTTTGTTGTGCACTGCAGCCCTGAGCCATAGGGGGGAGCAAAAGCCCTCCTGGGGGGAACCCCTGGGATGATCCCAAGCAGGGACACAGTGGGGCAATGCTACCGTGGTGACATTCCTCCTTACTACCCCAAGCACTGATTGCTGTGTATTTCTTGCTCAGTTCACCTGTATAGAAACCGTAGTGTTTCTACTTTAGAACAGGATTAGTCTGCAGAAATTGGGGGCACCACTAAAACCATTTGAAAACCACTGCACGGGCCATTTTCGCCCGAATCTTTCATTTTTGTGGCCACTTTGTGGCAAGCTTCTAGCATAGAAGCCTGCAGGCAGGAAAGGGGGATGCTAGGCAAAGATAAAAGCAGCATCTTTAATCCAAAAACCGCAGGGGAATAGAGGTCGAGGGTTGGATTCACACAGGAAAACTGGCATCAAATGCATCAGTTAAAAAAACAAAACACAAAACAGACAAATTCAGCTCTCCAAACTAAGCTTCATAGCTGCCCCTCCTCAAAAACGACAGCAGGAGGAAGAGAAAGGGGGAGAGCTCAGACTGGATAACACGAGTGAGGTTTCTCTCAACGACTTCAGAAGTTGGATGCTGCAAAGAGCAGCCCCGACCCTGCACGTTCGCCGACGGAGCTGTCAGCAGTGCCAGTTGGTTTAATTAAAGATTAAATCCTCGGAGTCTGCCGGGGGGCTGCATCCCATCCTCCAGCAAGAACAGTGGGAAGAGGCAGCGGGGGGCTCTCCCCGCGTCCCCCGTGGAATATGGCTTCTACTTAGCCGCAGCCTGCCCTGGATCATACAAAGGGAAGCATTAGCAGAGCGCTGCCTGCGCTCTCCCCAACCACAGCCATCGCCCGGAGACACATTAACACACTTCACCCAGGGAGAAAAACCCAAGGAGAGGCTGAGCTCTGTGTGTGTTCTCCCCCCCATGTCCCCTTCCCTGCTGTGCTTTAACCCTTTCCCCGATTGTTCGGGCAAGGAGAAGAAAATAGAAGCAAAACACTAAGCGATTTATTTAGGGGACCTGTAACAACGGGGCTGGGGGGGGAGTGTGGGAGTGGGGGAAATTCCTTGCAGAAGGGGATTGGTGTTCGCAGCATGGCTGAGGGAGAAAAAAGAGAAAGAGCTGAGCAGGGGGAGAAGAGCCTTCTCAAACTTACCGGGGAAGATGCTGGCACACAACAGGAGGAGGAGGTTTCCCTTAGACACGAGGAATCCCATTGTGGAGCAGAGCTCGGGCTCTAGTACGCAGCGTCTCCCGTCGGGGCAACTTTTCCTCTCCGAGCCTCCGGATCCTCCGGCTTCATTCCCCTCAGCTCCTTTCTTCCCCTCTTTTCATGAGGGCATGACAACTGCTTTATATTCTTCCCATTCTTTGCCTGCTTCCCAGCACTCCGCGCTAGGAAGATGCTCTTCCCCAGGATACGGATGGACACTTGTGCCCGCGCACGAGAGATACAGAAGGGCTGCAGAGAGCTCCCGTTAGGACGCACACAACACCCAGCCTTCCTGCCTGCCCTGCTCACTTCTCTCTCTGCTCCGGGGCGCTTTGGCTGCTCGGTTTGTTCGCTGCTGCTGCCGCCCTTCCCCCAGCCCTTTGGGCAGACTTCGCTGAGGTTTTTGCTGCTGGTAGACCACCGATGCCGAGGAGCGGCGCTTGGTGAAGCAGAGAGGGAGCACGGCGCATTTGGGTACTTGGTGTAGTCAGACCTGCCCACCTCCAGCTGAAGAGGAGGAGGGAATCGGTGCTCTCCAGCAGACGGGCTGCAGGCGAGGAAAACTTTGAGCGAGAGAGATACAAGAAGAGGTCCAGAACCTGGCTGCACGCACCTATAAGCGGTGGGGCTGAGGCCATCTGGGATCTTTATATAGCACCTGAACCCCAAATAGTTTTTAATTAACAGTAGCTGTTCGTTTCATCTTGCCCGAGTGCTTTTCAAGATTGCTCCTGTAGACTAACGAGGTAATTAGCCTGATAGGTATTTCTAGTCCAGGCATGTAACTGCTGCCAGAGGTTATCGAGGCCAATGAGCCTGCCCATGAGAACAGGGCTCAGCTGTGCTTGGTGCTGCACAAATGCATGGCAAAAACACAAATGTTAGGCTGTTGAGAGGCAACGTGCAAATCAAAGGTGAGGCAGGAGCTTACTTGAACTTACCTATATCTGTGAATGCACCTTACATACACCACAAATAGCCCTGCTGAAGTCTTGACGACTGTCTGTGAAGGAAAACTGTCAGCAACAAATCAGTGCTCAGCCCTTCAGCATGCAGCCCTGATTCCTTGCACCAGAGGCACGGAGCGGAGCCCTCTCCATTTCATTGTAAAATCAGCTTTGATATTAACACAATTACTTCCATATGGATAGCAAATGGATTCCGTTTTCAGGCAGGGGTAATTTTGTCAGCTGCAAAATTAATCAAAGTCTGTTCTAATAATACCAGCTACATATTTAATGTATAATAATTTCCCTACTCCTCAAGCATCTCAACTATCTTCCAGTATAATAGATTGCTAGCTGAAAGTGGGAAGGATTAAAGCAATGAGAGCCTATCAGGATGACAAAACCCCACCGTTATATTTTCTGCTGGATGCATGGACTCCTGTCCAGTTTGCTTTCCTTCCTTTTGGTGACCCAAGCACCTCTTTGACACATCCAGGAGAGGGGCAGCAGATGGGCACCCACTCCTCACTGGGATAAGGACAGCACTGCCATATGCTGCACGGTGCCTCCATACTCTGCTCCTCACTGGGTCAAGCACCATGCAGTTTGTACCCAACAGTAATAAATGGTGACATCGGTCATAGAATAGTAGAACCATCCAAGTGGAAGAGACATCCAAGATCATCAGACTCAACCAGCAACAGGACCTACCCAGCCCCGTCACTAAATGATATCCCATATCCTCATCTTCAGCCCCAAACGAAGCACCAGAAATGACAAATCTTAACGATACCCAAAGAGATATGGCGGGATGTAAGATTCACAAAGGCCATTTTTCAAGCTGCTGCTAAGGTCACGCATTGGACAACCAAGCCCAAGGGATCCAAGATCAGTTATTCCCTTTTGAAAATCTTGGCCATAAATAACACAGGTATCCTTGACTACAGACCCTCCTGCACAGAGCTGATTCAAATCCCATGGACGTACCCCATCCATCTTCTCCTTGCCTTATTTTCTGTGCTAGTGAACAAGGGAACTGGCGAGCAAATACTGCCTTTGGATTAACTCTATAAATAATTTTGATTAAAAAACGATTTCCTTCATTTGGAAATTAATAATAAATCATCATTTCTGATTAATGAAAGGTTTATCCCTCACCTTCCCGGCTCTTCTTTTACATGCTGTGGGCAGTGAGCATATTTTACAGGGGTTTCTGTGCCTTGAAGTGACCTTGTTAAATCTCACTGCCGGTTTCTTTCTGCATCATTGGGCCATGACAAAATTTCCATCAGCTCTGTATGTAGTTGGAGGACGATGTTTTCCACTGGTACATGTGCAAGGGACTCAGGCTGACTGGGACAAAAGATACCATTTAAGGGTTTTAATGATTTTTTTTTTATTGTGGGAGAAAGCTGCAATTCCACTCTGATTCCCAGGCATCCGGCTCTGAGCCTCCTCATTATTATCATCTTCTTTTGTTTGAAAAAGAAATGGGTAATTTGGGCAATCCAGATGTTCATAAAAACTGCATGCAAACATCCCAGCCACTGAAGACAGCAGATTTCACTAAACATAATTAAGGCAGTGCTTCCCCAAAGGTTCCCAATGTAATCTCAGACTTGTCCTTGGAATAAGGACAAGGCAGTAATGCACACTCAAGCTCAAGTGTTTGGGGTCATTCAGTAGAATTCCATGAATTTGCAAAGAGCTGCTAACTCCTGAATCCACTGTCTTGCAATCTGCACTCCTGCAAATATCTCCCCCCTTTTAGCCCTTTCTGAAGTCTATTTTTATCCCATTAAATGGGGGCTCAGATTCCCTGTGAGTTGGGTACCTGATGATAAACCGTGCCCGAGACCCCTCTCCCACCATCACTGCTTTAATATGGAAAAAATTCAACTGGCCAAAGAACAGATGCGTGAACAAGGAATCCTAGGGCCAGATGCTTGCTTTGAATTTGCCCTCTCCATGATTTTGCCTTCGATGTCACTGTCTGTCCCAGGGGCTAAACCTCAGCCTCTGTCTCTTTTGGAAAATGTCATCTGCATGTTTGAATGTTCAGAAGTGGGATATGCTGTTGTGTCTCCTTACTCCTTCCCTCTTTGGGCTTCACACAGGGGGCACAGCAAGTTAATAGCATGCTCGAGAAACAACACCTTAGCATTCAAAGCTGTTAGACATTTTTTTCTCATCTCCATTCCTGCAATAAAGAAGATTTCTCTCTCCCTTTCCTAACTGGTTTGTCATCAAACAGAGACTTCAGGCGGAGCAAAAGCAGCGAAAGAAAACCAACACTAAAAGGGCGAGAGATCTTCTTTTCAGCAAAATGCACACTGAAATGAGCAGAGCAGAGAGACGTGCAAGGCTGCTTCTCAGCTGCTTCTCAGAAGAACAGGCTGAGTCCGCCTCTGGGGAAATCTGCCAGGTACTGCTGGTCTCACAAGAGTGACTCTGATTTATTCAGATTTATTTCAGATTCCCTATGAAGTGCCAGAAGACTTTGAAAGACATTTTGGACTAAATCAAACATGTTTACTGCGTAGGAGACTTTTGGCCATGGGGGAAGCGGAGGCACCTGCATGGGAGTAACAACAACAGAGGAAAAGCAAGCATAGTAATGATCACTTCCAAAGCAGTAAATATGGTTATGAAACCCAGGCTTCCTCCAGGTTTCTTCCTTTCTTGGAAGCTGCTTGTGGAGTGGATTGGTTTCCACCCATGTGATACTACCACAGCCTCCAATTTTCAGCAGCATCTTTATGGCAGTGCTCAGACTCTAGGGACAAAGGCAGTGCCAGTGCTGTATGAAAGCATTCTCAGCAAGAGAGCACCTTTTACTGATGATAAGCAATGCATCGGACATGAGATGCTCCAAAGCTGCACCACCCACATGATTCCTTTCTAGACTCATTTCCATCACAAAGTGCACGAAGCGAGTAAACCAAACTGGTCACTCCTTGCCTCAGAGCCCAGCCCTGGGGGCCACAGCAGACTCTGGTCCTCCCACTATGGCACCAAGACCCAGACCTGGGGCAGCACCTAAGCTGCCAGCTGTGCAGGATGCTTGGACACGCAGCAGATAATACACAAACTTCATAGTAGGGCATGGTTTTAATGCAAGCTGTTTCCTTGAAATCGTGATGCATTCCTGAGCTGGGAGTTACAGCAGCTCAGCGCCTTGTATGATTAGCTCCATAACAAAGCTCTGGGCAGCCTCCAGTTGGGTTTACCTCTAGACCTCAGGAAGCATGCTGTTGGATTTACCCTTAGACAGGCAGTGCCATGGAGAGCAGGGGGAATTCTGCCACCACCTTTGTCTCCTGGCTGCTCCCCACTTCTCTTTCCTCCACAGTTGCATACCGTGCTGATATCTTTGACCAGTGAGTAACATTGATGACAAAATGTACTAATCTAGACATAGAAACCTTTTTGCCTCTATTTTTCTCCCCCAGCCATCCAGATACACCTTGGGAATTTCTGAGCAAAGCTCACTCTTACTAAAGCAGTAAAGGGATTTGTGATTCTGTCTTTGCTAAAACAAATCAACAAGTAAAGTGAGCCAACCACTGATAATGAAAAGGCAGCAAAGCATCACATCACGGCCTCATTATAGTTTGCAGGGCAGCAGCTATTACAGAACTCCTGTTACAAACCAGATGAACCTCAGCATCTTGTTTGTAAACGCGACATTTCAATGTAAAGAGCCTATGAAGAGCAAGAAGGCTCTTTAGCCTCTCTTGAGATCTAAGAAGATGGATTTTTAAATTAGAGAACAGGAGCATGTTTCTCCAGACAAGTTTGTTATCCAAGGATAGCTTTGGTTTCATTGCTCAGCTTTGTAGATCTAAATTAAGCTCTCGTCCTTCCTCACCAAAGGGCAAAAGCTGCCCAACTTACTCACTAAAGAAATCTGGGGTTGACTGATTGACAAATTATTTCCCTTTTCTCTCCATCATCATTGCTAGATACAGATCGGTTTCATGCCCACATCAATGTGGATGTGATCTTTGTCCTCTGTGCGAAAATCAGCACTAAAAAATGCTAAAAACTTGGTTATAAATATTGTGCTTGGCACCAAGCTTTGGCCATAAATATTTCCTTGGTTAACCAATAGGAAATGACAGCTCTTAAATCTCAATTATAGTTGAGTAGCAACTGGCTCGCACTCATTGGCACTGGGGTCCTGCCTTGCTTGCGTGGGAAATAAGGGCAGCTTTCCTGTTGCCTCTCACAAGCAACCCTGAAAGGCTGATTTCTGGTGATTCTTGGAGTTCAACAGCATTTGGTCCTTCTTGTGCTTGGGAGGGATAGGATGAAATATTTATCTATTTCAGCATCTTTTTATAGCTGCCGGATGAGCTGCAGCCACACTCTTCATACAGACACCAGGTATGGGAGCTGCAGTCCAAGAGCTCACTGCTCAGAAAAAGAGGCCACAATGGTCATCTTCCTTCCATAGACCAATCTTCCCTTCACAGACCCCACAACATCCCTTTCTGAGCAACAGATAAGGAAGTTTTTCAATAACCAGAGAGGACACCTGGTTCATTTGTGTCCATCTCCCACATTACTGGTTCCTTCAGGCCCGCATCTTCTTCCTGCTAGTAACACAGATTCATGTTGATTGGCCTACACGAAAAGAAACATCAGAACTTCAGCCCCATTTATTTTTTGGATCACAAGGGTTTTGCTGATTAAAGAAGAAGTTGTTTTCTTTTTTAAAGGCACCCAGCACCCACTGATTTCCAAAGCTATACTCCCTTTACCTAAATTACAGCTTCTTTTCCCCTGTCCAAAGCTTAAAGCCCACAGATGAATAACACACAGGCCTTTACTTAGATGAAAAAAATACAGGTGCATTTATACCTGTGCTGCTTCTGATTTTGCTAACAGAGCTGTTGAGGCTGGAAAGGCTACAAAAAGTCCCCTCCCATCATATTGACTGTAGAGCTTGGAAATAGCCTAAAGATATTCCAATGTCTTTCATTCCCAATTCAATTCTTCTTCATTTGGCGTGGGCTAACATCCCATATGGCCTATTGTTGGACCCTAAACCAGCTGAAGGGAAAGCATGTTTGATTGACACTTGAAAATACCAAGTTGTGCTTTTGGGCTGGCTCAGACTGAAAATGCTCTTGGCAAATGGAAATAGGCATGTCATTTTTATCCCACTGTTCAGCAGGAAGGAGACATTTTCTACACTGAGCAACGGACATAAAAGTTTGTTCTCTAAGGGGATAAAATAGTCCTCTTTTGATCTCCTCTAGTACACCTCCAACTGGAAGAAGGTTTCAAAGCTGTTCATTCATCCCTGAATAGAGCTTAGGGGAATGGAAACCCATTCCCACCGCTGGCCACCAGAGGTAAAAATCAAATGGCTCCTTTACAGAACAGAACCCTTGGCCTCAACATGGGTTGGAAGCCCTCGCGTGGAATACCCACAGCCGAAGTACACAAGACCTGGTACCTTCTCTCATCATAGGTGATGGAAATTCAATCAAACTCTTGAGAATGTGCTGGTAATAGAGATTTGGAGGAAAGAACACTGGCTTATTCTTTTTTTTTTTTTCCAATACCATCTCAAAAACCACATTGACGTCTCCCTACTGACTTTCTTTGACATCCTTGGTGCCATACAGACAATCAGGAGCAAAACTTCGTCTATTCTTTCAAATTTTGTCATTCTCAACAAAGAGAAAAAATGGAAAAGGACTTCTCAGCTTTTTCCACACAAGCAAAAATGTGGATAAACAAGCTGTAAATAGCAGCCTTGTTAGTTGCAAGGCTTGTGCTAACTTATTCTTTTCCTGTAATCCTAATGGAGGCATTTCAGTGCAGTCAGAGTAGCTGACTCATATATGGTCTACATTAAGAGCTACCATTTGTGTAAAGGAAGAGAAGATGAGCACGGGCAAGTCACCCTCACTGCCTGTCCAGAAAGTGCATACAACAGAGAATTTGCAGTCCTGGGATCTTCTTGTTCTTATCGGCAGGGGAACCAAATCAGGCACTTGGATGAAAATTCTGGTGGATGCAGAGTTGTTCCCATGTGGGAATAGTTGAGCTGGCTCCTATAGGCTATATATATATAACACACACAAACTCCATGAGCAACACAAAGCTTTTAAGTGGAAAGCACAGAGTGCAGCACAGAGTGAAAGATCAATCTTCAATAACAGGAAATAAAAGGCCATGCTGACATGAGTGAAAGCCATGAATGCAGGCATCTGCAGCAGAAGAGGTTTCTGCTGTGCTTTCTCTCTGCCACACCAACATTTCTCATCTTTGTCCATCATGAAGGCTCAAATCATTAAGCCAGGATTTGCTTTCCTCAAAGAAGAACATCCTGACTGCTGACATACATAGAAATCAAAGTGCTACAAACATGAGTCAGCCTCCAGAAAGCAGGAGGAAAAGATGCCAGCTGCTTCTTTGACTCCTGCTCTGCAGGACAGGGCCGGGGGCTGGCAGTGTTTGCCCCAGTGTGTTCATCCTGCCTGCTCACCAGGCTGCAAGGTCTTTCTGGGGGAGAAGTTTAGAAAGCCAAATTGCACATCTCAGTGCAGCTTGTTCCAGCCTGGAGAATATTGCTTGCTGGAACAGAGGAAATCTTTCTAGATTACAGAACTCACATAGCCTTGTTCTGTTGCTGGGGTTTGCAATCTTTTTTTCCCCCCCACCTCAGTGAAGAAGCTTTGCAGTTCATGAAACTGTTTCATCAAGGGATATTTGCTTGAAAGGGCCATCTCTGCGAGCAGACCCAGCCGCTGTTTGCTCCTTTATTCACAGAAGGCAGAAACAAATGTATAAATTATGCAGGCAAAAAATCAATGAGGTTTCTAAGGGGGGGGATTCACTGCAAGCGGCTTGAAGGCAGAGAGCTGCTCAGCTCTGCTACAGCCAGTGAATCATGTGCACCCATCACACCAGCCCTGCAGTTTATTAAAAATCAAGTCAGGCCACATGCAGGACTGATGTTATTCCAACACTACAATCATTGCTGCAAGGTGCAAATTGCGAGGTTGCAAAGAATGATGTTGCCTGAGGTGTGCCATCAGTTCTGCAGAGGGGATGGGAGATCATGTTTTGGAGACATGGCAGGAGAGCAGGCGAGGGGCTGGTGGTGTGAGCGCTGCCACCAGGAGCTGGCTGTTTCACGCAGAGCTTTGCTCAAACACAATCATTGCTAGGATACAGGAAAACCTGTCCACAGTCAGGGCAACAACTTATTAGGTGCAATTCCCCAAACGTTTGAGGGCATGTTCACCCCAGATCAGCACCTTAACTCCTCAGTATTTACCCAAGAACTAAACATCTCTGCTCAAACAATCCAGCTGGCAGCCGTGAAATCAATTAACTGAGTAAGCATGTGCCTGCATAAATGGTCCTGTGAAGTTTAAGTAAGATTCAAGTAGGGGCTGTAACCAAGATGTCCATTTGGCTTGCAGGATTGGTAGCCCATATAGCTCATAAATGCCAATACCTTGGTGTAGTGAAGATGCAGCAGAGGCAGAGCCAGAAGAAATCAATTGCAGAAAAATACTTCTTAGAAAACCTTCCCTTTTGCTACTTAAAAAGACACAGACAAGTCTTACAAACAGCTGCTGGGGAAGAAAGGTGGGAAGAAGAAGCTTTCCTAGTCTTGGCACTCATCCCCCACCTTCACAGGACAGCTCCTATCCCTCAGGTTCCCATTTCCATTTCCCTTCTCCCTCTCTGGATCTGATCTGGTGGAGGATGCTGTGTGTGAACAGAGCACAGATCTGGCCTTGAGGGGGGCAAAAATATATCAGCCAGAAAAGTCTGAGCTGGATAAGTGGCACAAGGGAGGCTTAGTAAGCCTCATTAGTGGCAATCAGAAACCCTCCAAAGCTGTCCACCAAAGCCCTGCTAATACTAATTGCTGTATCACGGCGTGTCCACAGGTATTTCCCAAGACAGAGGGAAGACAGTGATATATATATATCAAAGCAATTCTCTTCCCGACCTGTAGCACGTTGTGGCACTTCTACGATGTTCTAATTTCATTCCTTTGTTTGTTTTTTTTCTCCCCATGAGCAAAGACAAGAGAAAAGAGAGCTGCTGAGTGCCCCATTCCTACAGACACTCACGGTCAGGCTGGAGGGGCTCTGAGCACCTGCAGAAGCTGTGGGTGTCTCTGTTCGTTGCAGCAGCATTGGACCAGATGGCCTTTAAAGTCTCTTCCAATTCAAACGATTCTGTTTCTGGGAAAGTACTACATTAGTGCATGAAATTTCCTGAGCTCAACATCAGATTCAGCCAATTCTCATGGTCTCATCATGCGACTTGCTTGTGAATTCCTTTGCCTTTAAAGTTACAGGTTGTGAAGCCGGAAAAATGCCCCATTCTTATTATTTTTTTATAGTAAATTTGTGAACCCGCAGAGAAAATCCTGCAGCAACAGGCAAAAGAAACAGAGAGGATATCAAGTATGAAAACATATCTGAGCATTTTAAGCTTTTCTTAGGGTTCTGGAGGAGCCAACACGTGGGTGATAAGGCATGAAGCACAGGTTGTTCATCCCTCTGCCACGTTGCTCCCAGTGCAGGTGGCATCTGCCCCGGCTGCACTGGGAACCCACTTTGTTCGTGAACAACAAACCCGGGCAAGGAGGAGAGGGAGGCAAGAAGAAAGCCAACAGCACAAAATCCAGGCAAGAATGGAAGTAGCTGCAGGGCATGAGCTACACAGAGAGGTGGGGTACTTTTTTGGTACTTTGTTTTCAACATAATGGACGTGATTTGGAAGTAAAGAACATTTACCGAAGTTGTTTTTCGCAGTCTCAATCCAAAGAGCAGCAGAGCTGACAGATGAGGCTGTCTGCACGTGCAGCAGCTCTGCTCCTGTCACTTTAGCACTGAAAGCATTTGACACATCTCACGGTGCGACCGCAGCTAAAATTACGAGACTCACCTCTCCAAAACCATGCAGGTATGTTGGATATCCAGACTTCATGCAGAGAAACCCACCGCCCACCCACCGCTGCACAGCAGCTGTCCTTGCATGGACATGAGCTGAAAAGCTCCTGCACACCTGTGTAGGCACAGCCTGCAAACCAAACCTCCGCTCTGCACGCATCTCGGGGAGACACACGAGATAAATATAGAGAAGGCAGTCTCACAGCTAATTAAGCTCCCGCAAAGGTGAACGGCTGGAAGTTTAATCAGCTGAAGCACAGCTCCCTGATGTTCCTCCTGCAAGGGTGTTTAAATGAGAGCCGGCTTCATCTGGATGCAATTTGCAACGCACAGGAATCTGGAGGGGTGAATGCGTTTCACCTTTTCTTGGAAACTGCAAAGCACTGCAAGCACGGCGAAGATGTAACAACAACATCAGGCTTCCTCAAGGCAAGGAGTTACATGTTTCTGTAGAAACGATTCACCTGCTCTTTAGCTCAACGTTGCATAAATTTAATGAAGATATTCAGCTCATTGCTTGGTTCACTTCGAGTTTCAGTTGCCAGGAATACGTTTGTGGAGGAGCAGCACAGGGCATGGGAGACTCCTTGCTGGTGGATCAGAACACCATATTGGACCCAACTGAAGAATGCCCAAGCTCCTGATTTGCTTCCACTCCTCAGCTGAGGATTTTCCAGTGGTGAATGCACATGGAAAGGAAAAAAATAACGAGCAAAGTATCCCTCAAGAACAAACAAACACAAGCAAGCACATTGCAGCTATTACAACCAGCAAACCACTTTATTCACTTCTTGTGTCCAAGGTTCCTTTTCTCAGCAGCTAAACTATGATGGGAATACAGCTGGGATGTTCCCCTTGTGGCATCATGCTGCTCATCCCAATGGAAATGGGAGGCTCAGAGGGAGCACCCAAGGAAGAAGGAAAGTTGGAGATCATCACTGCTCTTCTTCAGCCAAAAGCTGCTAAACTGGGCATCTCCTGCTTAAACATCAGCTTAAACATCATTTCCATGGGCAGGAAAGCAGCACTTTATTTCTCTGTGAGCCAACAGAGTCCTTAGCTGAGCAGACAGTGGCTGTAAGGGTGAGCAAAAAGCAGCAAGGAGAAGAGAAGAGAAGAGAAGAGAAGAGAAGAGAAGAGAAGAGAAGAGAAGAGAAGAGAAGAGAAGAGAAGAGAAGAGAAGAGAAGAGAAGAGAAGAGAAGAGAAGAGAAGAGAAGAGAAGAGAAGAGAAGAGAAGAGAAGAGAAAGCCTTCCTTCCTCCTTAGGCTTGACATCCAAAAGTCATCTTAATTCTGTCCCTCCCTGTCCGAACACATCAGCTGTTCTTGTTTACCCACATGCAAATTCTCATTCCACTTTAAATGAGAGTTAATTGAAAATGGTTTTAAATCATCCGTGGCAAAATATCTTTTCCCAAAGCAAACCTTGTGAGTCTAAGATTGTCCTGGGCTTGAGCACTTGTAATAACGTTTCTTCCCCTCTAATTTCATATCTTACCCAGAGCCCTTTGATTTCATAAGAGCACCTTCCCTCCAGGACTGAGAAATCAGTATTTCTCCTGAGACTTTTTAATGTTTGTTTTACTTTAAAATAAGCCAAGGCTTCTAGGGAAAAAAAAGAAGAGAGAGAGATGAACAGAATATGCTGGTTGAGGGGAATTGCACAATGCCTGGAAGAGAACAATTAATATCCTTCATGAAGCTGAACAAGAGCCCCAAAACTCAGTCCCTTTGTATCCTAACAGGATTTTCCTTTGTAAAGCAAATGTAAATCAGTGATGGAAGCTTCTCCTTGGGGAGCACGAGCAGAAGAGTGACATATGACAGATGGCAGAGGAGTGACAGGACGCTCTGCAGAGATGCTCAAATCATTTGTTGCCGAGGAGAGTTTAAAAGCTTGAATAAAATGAAATGTTTCTGCTCCTGCGTTTCGTCAACCAGTGCCTGAGTGCTGCGGTGATGAAGGCAGAAAAATGCTGTTTAAAGTTTATGAAGATTTAAAGAAAATTACACAGACGATCGGGTTTTTTAAAGTCCAAGTTGTGAAAAAATGATAATGCACTGGCATAACATTTTCTGAGGATAAGACTTGAAAGCCAGCACAGTAAATAGGTTAAATAAACAGAACTTTGCTGTCATAAGAAATTATAGGTTTCCATTTCCCCTAAAAGGCTTTTTTGGGGGGGTTATTTCATTTTGTTTTCAAAGCAAGCAGTCGCAACTCTTTAAATCTCATCTACAGCAAGAAGTTTCTCCAGGATTCATTCAGTTTCAGGGGACACCCATGAAAAATCCAGGCTGCCATTTCCTTAACAGGGAAACAATCCAATGGCTGTGTCCTCTTGGTTATCCAGAAAGAAAAAAAAATGACAGTTCATTTGCTGCCCTATGGCAGAGAAACCCACGGGCCCTATGGAACCAGGTGAGCCCAATCCTGCAGAGCTGTGCTGGGTCCTGAGCACCTGCAGGAAGGCACTGATCAAGCACGAATGGATTGAGCCTGGCAGCAGCGCAAGGGAAAGGCAGCTACCAGGGAAAACCTGTCTTCATATCAGGAGTGAATGCTGACTGAGAAATCTTTCATTAATTTGTTGGGTTTTTTTTTACTCCATATGTTAAGAATCAGGCGGGTCAAGCTGAGCTTCCTGCTATGTCTAGATTTATTATCTTTTATATATATACATATATATATAGAGAGAGAGACATTAAGGAAAGAGGAGGGAAACAAAAAAAGGAAGGGCAAGACTGGAAAACAAAAATTCCATGGGGAACAACACTTTTGAGGGCATGAAGTAAAGATAGGAATAATCTGGAGAGATGAAGTCTGATTTGGAGTTGGGCTCTGATCCTTATGGGTCCCTTCCAACTCAGAATGTTCTACGATTAATGCTGTAGAGCTTTTCTGTCCCTTTCTGAATACTCATTGATATTCCCCGCTCAGAAGGCTCTGTCTTTTCTTTTCCGCAAGCTTTTCTCCCCAGAACTTCTCTTCCCAAGTATTTTCCCTCTGTTGCAAATGTAAGAAGAGAAGCTGATTCACAGTCAGTCTCTCAGGTGTATCCTGTCTGGTGTGCTTGGGGGCAGCACGGAGCCCTCTGGGACGTGTAAAGGAACGTCAGGATGAGGAAATAGCTTCTGTTATCCCCTCTGCTCAGTGTGATGAAAGCTGGGGGGAAAGGACAAAGGGGCTGGGGGTTGGAGGGGGGACAGGCACCAAGGAGAGAGCACTTAGTTTCTAACAAAGTGCTGCACTGAGGAAAATAGGTCATACTCGAAAGCAATGGGTGAATTTACAGCAGCAAAGAACAGACCCCCAGTCCCTGTGCTCTCGGCTCAGCATAAAGTTGCAATGGGAGTTGCTAACATTGATGGAAAATTACCATCGCTTTCGCTGCATCTCATCAAGGCGACAAACATCAGCTTGCTTCTGAGCAGCCCTATCAAAGGAAAGAAGTTAGGAGCTTCTCCTGGCCCCGGCAGCCTGCTGTACGCTCTGCCTGTGTTTGCTGCAGGGATAATGACTCCTTGTCAGGACTCAAGCTGTACGCACAGTGACAGCCATTTAGGGGCCGAGTGGTGTCATTAGATGTGGCTTGCACTCTCTCCAAGCCTCTTTTGCTTTCAATTTATGCCATGTTGGCTTTCAAGATGGGCAGGAGAGGATGAGAGCTGAGGGGGGAAGGAGGGAGTGCATGGGTTATCTATTCCCAAACCCTTACAACAGTGTTTGGGCAGCGGATGCACATGTGAAAGCATGGAGAAGACAAGCATGCACACAAAGAGTGCAAAAGCAGCCCAAATGATGCTCTTCACTACAGTGTGTAGATACCTGAGCTCCCCCAGTGTCTCTGATTTTCCAGTGCCTTGCAGCACCACCTCAGGGGCATACAGTTTGCTTGTGCATATAACAGAGTTTCTTTCTGTGTTGTTTTAGGGTCTGAAGGCACTGCCTGCCTTGGAGGGTGGGATCCAGTGGGCCTGACTTGCAGTGCAACAGAACCCCATGGAATTGCCTGGCCACTTTGGCAAGGATTGCTGGTAAATCTTTGCACCATGTAGCACAGTGAGGTCTCATAAGAAGAACCACGCTGAGGTTTATGCAGAGGAATGGCAGAGGGGCATTGGTAAGCCCATCTCAAACACAGTTTTTGACTGGCAGCTTAAAAAAAAATGGATCTTCCCAAGTAAATTGCCCCTTATCAAGTGTTCTTAACTTACCATTATTCACCTCATAAAATAAAGTCTGTGCTAGTTCTCAGGTGTTCGTACCTCAGTGATTGGCAGGAGCTTTTCTTAAAAATATATTGACTTTGATCAAGAGCAAATAAAATGGGAAGCAGAGCAAGCTAGAAAAGCTGGAAATGCAGCTACAGTTTTTATTTTCTGGGCCAATTTCTGACTTTTGCTCTGAAGCAGCATATCAGCATGGCGTTTGCTGGAACAAGAGCCTTCCTATGTCATCTGGATTGGCACAAGCTTTGCACATGTCATCTTGTCAGCAGGATAACGAGGTTTGCTTTGCTCTTCCTTCAGGCAGAAAGAAACCAAATTAATGGAAGAAGTGGAAATGGTAAAGCCCAACCTCCTGCTGAGGGGCTGCAGAGGGCCCTTGGCTTTGTTCCAAGCAGGTCAGCATCGCCCTCAAAAAATCCTCTTGGTCTCAGCAGTTGGAGAGCTGGCTGTGGGGCTGGCTGCAGGTGTCAGGCGGTGTTAATGCCCAGTTGAGTCTTTGCCATCTACTGGGCAGCTGATTTGTTCCAACAGCAACTGAAGAAGTTTCTTTCTCTTCCTCCCCAAGTTAGCCAGTACTTAAGATTTTTCTTTTCCCCCCACCGTCATACTGAAAAGTGACTAAAATGGGATGACGGAGTTGATGCGAGGAAGCTGGTTAATCATATTTAATTGTATAACATGTTTCAGCCTCGATGTAGCAGTATGGTCTCATGAATCACGTTCCCCTCGGACGCAAAGACGCTGCATCAGTTTGATATAGCATTTGGATAGTAAATCCCCCACGTTCTTTACCTGTTTGGCTCTAAAAATTCTCGTGAGCGCCGTATATGCTGCTTATTTGTTATTTATTTATGTGGGTTTTTGGATTCGTTCACACATAGCGTGGCTGATGTCCATAGGAGCTATTCTTAGCAGAGGGCAGGCAGGCTGGTATTTTAAATAAATACACATATGTTAGACAGAATTCATGTCGATCACATGCCTTGGCTCTAGTCTTGGCAAAAACAACAGGCAGCAGCAGATTGCGGTTTTTTTCCCGTTGTCAGATGAAAGTTGAAGTTGTACAGCGATGAAGGTAAGAGGCGGAAGAGAGACTTTGGGCTGTCTGAGCAGCCCCAGGTTTTCCCTCGGCAGTAATAATTCGTGGTGCTGACAGAAACCCGAGGGCGAGTCTGCCCTGCGAGGGGAAGGACACGTCCGAGGGGCATGAAATGTGAGGTCTGCTACACTCCGAGCGCTGACATGTTTGATGGATGGGCCAGAGGTTCAAGTAAGTGCAATGACGGATTATGAAAGCCGACTCTGCTGTGGGAAGAAGAATTGCCCAGGTGCTGAAAGGAGAAACACGTAGGGTGCAGCGGGGAATGAAACCCTTTATTGGCGCCGCTGGAGCCATGCCAAAGGGCTGTGCTCAGGATTGACGTGTCAGAGAGACTCTGTGTTGTCCAATTTCTTCTCTGTCTCCTGGCTGGTGATTGATTTACTGACCTTGAGCCTAACTCCTCGCCTCGTGAGTGCCACACACCCCTCCTCGTTCCCCTCCTCTTGGTGCGTGTTCCTCCCTTTAAGATCTCTTTTCACGCATAAACCAGGAATTTCATTTTTATTCAGTACAAAATAACAGTTTTATGTTACTGCATAATGCAAGAGGGACTGAGGCAGGTGGTAAGTCTGCTGCCGAGTACTGGGGAACATGCAGGCAGGGGAAAATCACCTCTATTCATTTATTTATGTCTCAAGAGCTGAAAGAAAAGGCATCAGGATCCTAGGCACTCTGGGAACTTAGATGGAGAAGTCTCTGGTGTCAAACAAGCCTGCTGGACCTCACTGTACCTGTTCTTAAGGCAGAGATGGTTTAAGGTGACAAAGGAGCCCTGAATTTCCTTAGGGAAAGGGGAAGCAGTGGGAATTAAACTCTGGTCCCACATCCCCATGCAGGTGGCCAGAAAATGGCTGTTGCCCTGGCTCTACCTATGTGAGCCCACCCCATCCCCATCCCTGGGCTCTGCTGAAGGGCTGTGTGCTCTCATCTCCAAACACAGCCTTTCTCCTGTCTGCTCTGAATCACTCTGCAGTTTCACTTTCCTTCGCCCGCCCTTCCCCCTCCTCCCTTCCCTTTCCTTTTTTTCCCTCTTCCCCCCACATTCCCTCCTCTCTGTACCCCCTTCCTCTCCTCATCTCCGATTGCCCTTCCTTTCATTTCCCAGTCACCTGAAATTCTTTCTGATGTCTGAGCTTTTGTTCTTCTCCCTCCTCACCCCTGCTGGGACTGACGCTGCCTTTTCTGTTTACAGGCATGTCTATACAAATTCCGTGTCTGACAAAGTGTAGAAAAGCGCCCCTTTGAGACCCGTTTTCCTTTTGCAGAACAGACTGTCCTTTATGGCAAAATAATGACTCAGCACCGCCGGGGGAGTGGGGCTGTATTTACTCCTCAGTGAAGGAGAGATGCAGATTTGGGCTGGATCAGTGCCTAGGAAACGGCCTGGTGCGAGCAAGCAGAACCAGCAGCGAGTCAGGGAGAGAAGCAGGAGGAAGAGAAGTGATGCATGAACTGTTTGCTTTGCTTCCCTCTGCCTGGATGTACACCGAGGCTGGATGGCACAGTCCCTCCGTTGCTCTGCCCACAGCATACAGGCAAAGAGGTTCCCAGGGGTTGGCCCATACCTTGAGCTTTCATCCAAGTGTTCCTGCACGGTCAGTCAACTGGACTCCAGCACACTTAGCCAGGCACTTTAATCTGTGGCATTTTACCTTGAAGAAAGGTATGGCTTTCTTTTAGTTTTACCCACTTGAACTTACTGCCAATTTCCCTCTGACTCACAGCCTTTTTATTTTAGGCAAACGCAGTCATGAAATATGAAATATGTATCTTTTTTTTTTTTTTTTTTTTCTTAATTAGGAATCTAGAACTTGAAAGTAAACAGTAATGTGCCTGCATTTCTCATCCAAGACTCTGAATTTCACCCTTTTCCTCCCTGGCATGAGTAACCAGCAGTGGTAGATGCAGCCTCATTTATAGAATCATGGAGTCATTAAGGTTGGAAAAGTCCTCCAAGATCCCCAAATCCAATCCCAGCACAACATGCCCACTTGCCGTGCTCCTCAGTACTACATCTCCGTTGCTCTGGAACACCCCCAGGGGCAGTGACCCTACCACCTCGCTGGGCAGCTGTGCCACTTCCCAGACATCTCCATGTGTGAGAGAGGGTTATCCTCCTAATGACATCCTGGTGACATGAAGGCCCTGTTAACCCTCTTCCTGTCCTCAAACATTCAGTTTGGCTCTGCTGGGATTCCCCAACACCACCTGGGGAACTGGGAATTGCACACTTTCTCAATGGATTTCTTCTCTTATACTAAAAAAGTAGCAGAACACTCTGCTGTTATGGATTTGGAAAGGATAAAGCCATCCACTCATCATTAGCGCAACTTTTGAGCTCCTGGCCTTCTTTATAGATGGATTGCCCTAATCTGCCGCCAGTGGGAAAAGCCCTATGTGAGTTTCTTGGTAGCCCTTGACGGATATTCCGGGAACAAGCTGATTTTACCCACACATGATAATAATAAGCCCGTGGGAGGAGGCGATTAGTGGAACAGATTCACAGGGCGCCCTGCTGATCTAAGCTGGCTGTTGTCATTCTGCTGCTGTTGGCCCAAGCAGCCTGGCAGCGAGCTAGCCACGGATGGCCGTATTTGGTGGGGTTTATGTCAATCTTCTGACTTTTCATTTCAATAGATTCTGTTTATTTATTTATTTATGTATTTAATGCATAGCGTTGGGCCTGGCTTGGGCTGTGGATAATCTCCGCTTAGGGCTTTTTTTGATCCATTTTCCAAAAAGATTATTTTAATCTCGTCCTCCCTTCCCCCAGCACGTCTCGCCACAACGTGGGACAATTATTTATTCCCCTAGGCTCACCTCACTAACACAAGGCCACTGTCTAATGCCAGCCAGATGCTAGAAGCAAAGGAGTCAGGGTCAGGTTTTGTACAAGGGATGCAGTGTGGCACAGTAGAGATGATTTGAGACAGCAGGGCAAAAGGACCAAGGCCCTACTTAAATGAACTATCGCAAACCCCAGTTTTCTTCCTTTTCTGCACCCTGGGTTGAACTTGGAACTGTTTGGAGCCATCCCCAAGGCCGCTCTAGCTTACTGTGACAGATTATTCTGCCAGAAGGCAAGCAAGCATTCAGCCAGGTTGGCAGCACCCAGCATTGCTGCTGCGCTCTAAAGGCTGCCTGCAAAAAGAGGCAGCAGCAAAGATCTGCCTCTTCAGCTGCTCAGTTCTCACAGCACCCAGTTTGCTCTAGAAGATCATTTTCCTGCACAAAAGTGCCTGAATAGGAAAGTCAGTGCTATTTCTTTCAAAGCCTGCTCTAGTGCCACATACTGGAAATCACTGGTTCGGGTGTTCAGGCTGAAATTCAGGGTGAATATCACCAGTTTCAGGCCAAGTAGAGCTATCGAGTTTGTACAGATGGTACAAGTGAATTGGAAATTTCCCACCAGAAATATCCCTTAGAATATTTTCTCTTCCCTTTTTCCTCCTCTTACTTTCGTCTTTAGAGATCTCCCTCGTCCTACTCATCCAGAATGTAATTTGTCTCTTGATGGCCTGTGGAGGCTACTAGAAAAGCTTCAATTAGCAAAGAAAGGTTCTCGCCCTGTATTTGCAGCGCTTCCATTGCTTGGTTCTGCTGAACCTCACTCTTCATGCAGATTACACACTAATCTTAATTAGGAAGTGGAAGAGGAAAAGAGGGTTTTTTTAGCTTGCATTATTCAACTTTGATGTGACTCATTCCCTTTCACTGTGGGAGAAAAACTTTTCAAAGACTTCCAGGAGCCATAGTCTAATGGCATTGACCAGAGGCACTGTCACTCTTGCTGGAGAAGAGAAAATGCAATGTTATATTGACAGCTTCTTAAATAGGGTAATACTGGCCTTCTTAGCAGTTCACTCTGATTAGATGTATTTTTTTAATTCAACATCATATGCTTTTCCCTAGGTGGTTCTCATTTAAGATTCTGTAATACATCTCATCCTATATTTTGGTGAACATTTTAGCCAATGGGAGAGAAAGATTTCTGGTCTCTTAAATTAGATTTCAAAAGCAGTCATTAAGCACTAAAATACACTGAATATTCTTGAGAAATATCGGGTATTTTATCTTCAGAAAGGAGCAGGGACTCTGCATCCAGACTTCCTTCCATTTGTTGTAGTGTTGACACGCTGAGTGGATGTATTGGTGAGATGAGCTGCACGGGCCCAGCCTGCTCACTGATACCTGCTTAACAAGTTTCACAAACACAACCAGTGTGTTGTTTTGGTTTGGTGTTTTTTTTGGCCATCTTTTCTGGTGACTGATGTTTGTGTTAGATAAGTCATAGCAGTGCATTGCTTGGTACCCCTGGAAAGGAAATAATGTATGTAATGGAACAGGTCATCACATCCGTATCTAGTTGTGCTAGGTACCTCCACTGCCTCCATCATTATTTTGTTTCTAAGTGTAAAAGGTACAATGGAAACTTACTGGTGGATGACTGTGTTGCTCCCTTCCGTGCCTTGCTGCTTTGTTTGTCATCCTGTGTCCTCCCCTCCAAGCTGGGTACAGCTTTCAGCAATAATACATTATTTATATCCTCTTCCTGGGCACCAGCAATCAAACATTAATAGTCTCATACAAAGTGTTTCAGTTCACATTACTCCATTCTTCCTCCTTTTTCTTTTTTTCATTTCCTTTGTTTTGTTGTTAAGGGTTGTCAATATAAAGCATGCACTGGTGAAATCTCAGTCTGCTTACTCCAGTTTAAAATACCTGGCTGATGCAATGTGGAGGTTTAATAACTAAAACATAAAGCTCCACCCCCAAATCTGCTCTCTTTTGTCATACTCTTCTTGTTGAACAGCCTAAATAGTTTCTCACTCAGATCTCCCACTACCTTTATTTAAGAGAATAAGAAAAATGGATGGGACTTGGAGCAACCTGGTCTAAAGGGAGGTGTCCCTGCCTATGAGCAGGTGGGTTAGAACTAGATGATCCCTTCCAACCCCAACCATTCTATGATTCTATGATTCTGTGAAAAGAAAGTGCATGGAATTTTCAAAAGTGAGCAATCCTACCAAGCAAAGCTGCCCTCCTGTACTAATGATCCCTCTCCATTTCAACAGAGGAAGCCCTGGGATGGCTGTAAGTGTGCATGAAGCCTCCACTCTGTCTCCAAGGAAGTAAAAAGCTTCACAGGGGTCTGGGCTTCCTCACTCCTGCTGTTATCTTCCCCCTTGCACGGGAGATTCACAAAAGTCTCCTTCCCTCCATTGCTAAAGAGCTGTTCAATTTTTTGAAAAACAACCCAAAACATCGTGGCAATGATCTCTGCCATTATAAAGGGCTGTGGGATATCGGATAGGAGAAAAGAAGCCACTTTGCCACCTAGCTGTCCTTAATTACAAGCAGCCCAATATTCTAAATATGTAACACGTGTACACACATGATGAGAAAATCAGTGAGGCAGCCAGTTTTCTGTGCTGACCAAAATGTGGAAGATTTCATAGCACTCACCCTAAAACTTCTATCCATGCACAACAGCTCCACATCACTCTTCGGGGACTTTCTACAACCCTTTTCTGATCTGGAGTTGATCGGGCAGAGTTACAGAGGCTGGGAAGGAGGCCAGGATCAGTTGTCTGAAGGGTCAGCCTGGGATCCTATTTATAGGACTGGTAGCAAGTGAAACATGAAGCCCTCGAGCTGGAGGTGAGGGCAGAGCCCAGATGGGGCTGTGCAGATGTCTGAGCCCTCCAGGGTGCTGTCAGAGGGAGCCTAAGCAGAGCCACCTCTTGTGCCTTCAGCGCACACTGAGCAATGCCATATCATCAGTGCTGTATTTGCATATGAATAAAATACCTTATCAATGTACTCATTCCACCTGTAGAGGCAGATCTGATTTGTCTGACATCCCAAGAAACCATTAAGCTGTGTATAATGAAGAATTTCTGCTGGTGCTTCAAAGGACCTGGGTTACACGAATCCATTATCTCTTTCGAAAGGAGCCTGAGACCTGACATCCTTGCTTCTTGTTATTTCAACGCAACCCAGCAAAAGGAGAGATAGGCAGTGTCCTCAGATTGTGCCAATTTTCTGATTAGTTCCTGTAAAACAGGAAAATAAACTGCATTTCTAACTATAGAAGGAGAGATTTTCTATCTAGGAAAGGGCAGCAGTGAGTGATTCTCAGTGTAGCCCGTCGGAAGATGGACAGTGTGGCAATAAAAGGATTTCCAAGTTGTAATGAGGAGGAAATAATTGGTGCTGGGATGTGAACTGCCACCCAAAGGTACTCTGGGGTGGAGGAGAAAGGGGCAACCCATTATGAAAAAAAGAGGCCAGATCATCAAAGGGACACAAATCAGCATCACTGTAGTGAAAATGAGGAAATCCAGCTGCTTTTTGACAACCTGTGGATGTAACCAAGAGACCGTGCTTGAGCTGAAGTAGGTTTGGACACACCTCAGGTTGTGCATGTCAGGGTGACTCTGAGCCTGAGGGAGGGCTGGAATAGTGCCTGGGTGCAAATAATCATTTACTCTATTTTGTTTGTTTAAGGTAAAGGAATGAACTTAAACCCTTTTCAAGATTTCCCCCCTTGCATTATAACTCCTCTTTTCATAATGAAGTTTATTCCAAGGTGTCCATATGGGTATCCTTTGCTATAAAAAAGTTAATCCAAAGGATTCTGTTCAATTGTTTCTTGCAGACCCATGTGGCCCAGATGAGTCAATCAACTGATTGCTTTTTTTCTTCCCTTTTGCTTTTCCTTATCATGGGGCTGTCAGTACTTAGGGGCAGTGTTTATAAGCTAATAGCTGATTAGGACTCTAATCACGTGCCATCTGGAATGAAAGGAAAATGCCAGGGAGAAGCAAAATGCAGATTTAATATTCCTAAAGGAGTGAGCTGTGCTGTGCTTGTAGTCCAGAGCTGGGATGTGGACAGGAAGGGAGCAGGAATGGGGACAAGCCAATTTGCTTCCCCTCCCAAATTACTCCTACCACCCTGCTGCATGTGCAGGAAAGGCAGAGCCAGTTGTGCTGCATGAAATCTCTGCCTCTTGCCTTTGAAGTACTCAGTGTATATAATCTTGTTTTTCCAGACTCTTATCTACCTTATATAAACTAAGAACTGGCAAACATTTCAACCCTGCTCAGGAAGGTGTGAGAAGCAGATTAATACATTTGTCTTTCAGCCCTAAGATGGGTCCTGTCTTTTCCGAGATGGGGTTTGGCTCTTGGTGCTACAAAATGCTCTCTGATTCCAGGATTGGCTTCAATCCGTAGGCACCTGGAGATCAGGCTGCCCAGCTGACACAGGTTCCCTTTGGGCCAAATGGATTGGTCAGGACCCAAGTGCTGCTCCTTGAATGCAGGAAGCACAACCACTCTCCTCTTTCCCTTTGGCTGAGGAGCTCCACGCTGGGAGCCCCCACTGATGGGAGCCATTGGTGATACGGGGTTTGGTCAGGGAGATCAGCATTGTTCCTTTCAAACAGAGTGAGGAACAGGCACCTAACCTAAAAGAGCTGTGAGCTGTCTGCCTGCAACAGATAACTGCTGTGCTAAGTTGTTCTGCGTGGCCAGAGATGGCTTAAAGGATAAACGCAGAGGCTTTTATTCAGGTACGCACATTCAGAAACAGAGAAAGTAGGGATCTCAGCTGTTGGCATTGCCACAAATGCAGGCAGGTTTTCCTTTCCATAAAGCTGTGTTTTCACGGGTGAAGGAGGGAATCTGTTCTTTAAGTGGGATTTTCGTACTTTCCACTAAAGTTCCTGGTATTTGGAGAGCCTATCCAAGCAACTCTGCTGTCTACTCCTCTTCTATTCTCCCACCCAACTTTCAGCATCTTGCAGCCTTTTGAGCGGACGGAGAAAAGTTGCCATTTTTATTTTACACAGAACTGAGGAGAACAGAAATAAAGCAATCGATCAAAATTAATTTGTAACAAAGAAGATTCCCCTGGTCTCCAATCCCAAATCCTACCTTATAGGTTATTTTTGCTCTCTATGCTTGCAATAAGAACGGATTTGGACGTAGGAATCAGGCTGCATTCATGCTCAACGCAGCATGAAATCCTCCAGTACACACTACATCTCTAGAGATTTGGGTTGCTTGTATGCAAGATCTGGCTTTCAGTTCTGGCTCCTGATTTTAATTTCCTATCTTATACAGGTGCTTGGCTTGGGAGCCTGCATTGCTGCTGGTCCTGAATGCTAATTCCCACCAAACCATACGAAACAGCTATTGTAAATGTGATAAGGAAGCACTGGGAGCTAGTGTCACAGTCTCAGCTGATTGTAAACTGATATTGCTCCCTTGCTTAAGTGGAAAATTAGCTGGAAAAAAAAATCATTAAAATATGGTAGACATTTTCCTCAGGCTGTTCTGAGGGCTGCAGTTCCGAGATGCATTCAAATAAGTTCTGTACTCCCTGTGCCCTTGTAATACAGAGGAACTGTCTGTCAAGAAGTACAGGACTATCTATCTATTCACTGATCTACTGTAATTAAGGCACCTGGAACGTTTATAGGATTTGGGCCCTTGCATCTGAAGAATTTTGGACTTGTGCCTCCATTTTAATCAAGTGTGGGACCGCTTATTATTAACATAGGATTTGGATGACCTGGCTGCTCGGAGAGCTAATGAAGATAGATTCCTTTCACAGAATAAATTACGAGCCAGGTCCTGCAACCTCTGTTTCTGAGGTATTTCTGGTGAGTAAGGGACTGCAAACACAGTATGGATGGATGAATGGATGGACGTTCCAGAAAGTTCACGAAGGACGATCTCATAGATAGAGCCAGACATGACAGAATCCTCTTTAAATTTAAAGATTAAGTACAGGATTCTAAACAGTAAACAGAAGAGGTCACGACATGTTTAAGACTGAGCAAGCAGAGCTAAGGCACCTGAGAGCTATTCAGGCTGCTTTGGACAGCTCTGTAGCGATGTGGATGCTGCGCCAATCCCTGGAGCCAGTGCCTGCAGAGCTGAAATTTCAGTCTTCTGGGGCTTGATACTATCAACGTTATACTTTTATTCTGTCAAAAGAATTCGTTTGCTACCCACAGGGTGGGGCTTTTGACTTTTGACTCAGTTCCTTGGGGTTCCCACTGGGACCGGATATCTCAGCCATAATGCTGCAAGGAAAGTTTCACTGCAATCACCCTTGGTGTGACAAAATAGCTGCATGCTGATTATCATAGCCTGAAATCACACCGTATTGTGGTTCCTGAGACAGCAAAGGATCTCCTTCTCCTAGCTGTCTGGCTGAATTATATTATTTGTGTCCAGATTCTATCGTACTGGTTTGCTATCGCTTGCAAAAAGCAGTAAATTAAAGCTCCCAAATAACAGCTCGCTGCCCACAGGCTATCTCCTACAGCCCTATTCGGTGCTTATCATCCTTTAAAAGTGAATAGCACTGACTTTCCCCATGATCCTGACACCTGACAAAATGGCATTCCTTCTTTTCCCCTCCCCCCCCCCCCCCCCCCCCCCATTGTATGTCTTGATTTGTTATACGTAGAAAGGAAAAGGGAAGGACAGAGGGGACAGTGCTGATTTGTTTCCATAATCCTACCCACCACATCAGTATAGACAGTTACAGGGTGCCAGCTGACACGATCACATTAGATTGACTTAATGAGAGAAGCTTAAACAAACACATTTCACCATCCGATGGGATAAAAGCACATATAAGGTTTTCTGCCCTGCCTCATCTGGCAAGCTCAACTTTGACATAATTTGATTTTAGTTGATTATGTGCTTATGTGATTTGGCAGGAAAAAAAAAAAAAAAAAAAGCCAAAAGGAAGAGGATGACACTTCCATATGTGTCTATGCAGTTTAGATAACCGAGCGCTGTCTGTTTGATGAGCATCGCCACCACTGGGTTATCCACAGAGCCAACGTGGTGTCTACCCTCCTGCCATTCAGAATGCTTCCAACCCTGAAGGCATTCACAGATTGACTTCTGACTTCAAAATGGGGTCTTAGGTCACAGCCAGCCTTCCTCTGGGAAAAGGATGAGGCAGGGGGCTCTGGGAGGTGCCCAGCTCTCTGCCTGTGGTACCCAGGAGAAGGGAGCTGCATTTCCTTCTGGAAATCACTCATTTCGGCACTTTGGTGGCCACACAAACAGCTCCCGTATAAATTACAACATCAGAAAAAGTTAACAAAGCGTAACATTCCATCTCCAGCTCGAGTACATTGGAATCAATCCATTTTCATGAGAAACGTGCTCATGCTTGGCGCTAAATCCTTTCACTTCACTTCCAGCCAGCACTGCACACCCACATGCAGATGCTGTCTTATTTTTTTCCTCCAAGGAAGGTGAGACATCAACGTGAGTTTCTCTACAGGCTTGTAGGAACAGAGGGACTGGCAGCAACAACAAGTGATTGCAGCTAACGTCCTTACAAAAGAAAGTGATGAAATACAATACTAAGCTATTAAACTGCACATCCTGGGACCCAAGTAAACCTCCAGTGACAGCTTGGTGTCTTTGCTTGCTCCTGTGAAATTACAAAGTCTGCATAGCTGCAGAGGGGGTGGCAAAGAGTTAAAGAAACGCAAACTCATTTCAAATGCAAATACCAAGGCAACAGTTTGCATTAAAAATTAGCAGCTCTGAATGTCAGGAAAAGAGTTTTATAAGCATCATCTGCCACCTTCCAGGCAAGGTGTCCAAATGTGGGCAGGTTGCTACTTCCAGAGAGCTGGGCTGGAAAGGGAGCAGTTGTTGGGAAGGGCCTTCAGTGGCTTCTGCTGGAGCAGTGACCCAGGGGAGCTCTGACCCCCCCGAGGGACCCTCCAGGCATCTGAGCTGGGGGCGATGGGTTTCCCATGAAGGATTGCAATGGCAGATGTGGCCAAAGAGTGGTCCAAGCTTCTGGAGTCAGAAAGAGGGTGATTTGAAGGCTGCAAACTTGATGAGCAACAGAAAGCGTCTGGTAGTGCTGGAAGGCTGCAGCTTGAAAAGCAGCAGGACAAACACCAGACGTGGGCCAGGATTCACATTGCTTTTGTAGGGGAAGGTCCAAGGGTCTTCTCTCAGGTTCTGTCCTGATCTTTCTCCCTCTTGTGCATTCAAATCTCTTCTGCTCTCAACTTTTTTTTTTGCCACAGAAATTCAGGTTATATAGAAAAAAATAAACACAGCTTTCAAATGAAACTGAAGCCCATGTTATCTCAGCAGTTTCAGCTATCACTTGCCAAGTTCTGCTCTGGCACGAGCAGGCCCCTACCATCTGGTGTGCATTGCCAGCTCTCTAAATTGAAGTTCTGAACACGTGATCCATTTTCTGTAACAGAAAACTTTATGGGCTGTTGCTAGCAGCTCCCTCTGACTGCCCTGTGCCTCTTAGCCGGGCAGGAGATAATGGGGCTCCTCCTGCCAGCTCAGGCCACCAGCAAGGCTGCTGATTGCCACAGGAGGTCCCTGGGAGCCACTGAACAATCCAACCCCACATGGAGTAACATCTGCAGGATGCTCTGCTTCCTCCTTGCTTCCTTTCAAAACCGTTAATCAGTTTTTGATTCCTTCAGCTTAGTACCTAGGCCACATTTGTAATTAGTAATAGTTGCAGCTGCTGTTGCACCCTGCATGAGCCACACAGTTGTCTTTGCAGAAAGGCAGACTTTCATGGAACTCTTTCTAAAAGAGAATTTTCCTACTGAAGGAAGCCTGGAGGCACTGGATAACATTTTCTTCAAATTGTCCAATTAAAAACAAAGTGTCCGAGAGCTAATAGCCAAAGCAGCTGTTAGCTCAAAATCTAAACCAATTATTTCTAAAATCTGCTCCTGATTGACTTATGCTAATGCACTATTTTATTATCATGAAGAACAGTAGCTCACCCTGTGGTTTACCAGGCTAATAGGGTAGATAACATTTGTTTTGCGTGTCCATGATAAGCACAGAGTTTTAATTGACTCAGCACATCACAGCATGGCAGCAACTGGGCAGGGCTCTGTGACTGCAGCTCTACAGAGGGTGCAAAACTTCTGAAGAAGCTATTAGGGCTTGTGCATGTCTTTTCTGCATGGGGAATTAATGAAATATCTCAAGCAAAACACTTCTTTCTGTTCTAGCATCGAGGGCTCCATGTAAACCCTAAGGAAAGCTTGCTTGACTGTGCCTGCAGCTGGTGGCACTGAAGCTAATAGGAATTTAGGACAGCTACTTCTCTGTGCCCACCCTACTTCTCCAGAGGGCAATATGCTGGAGATGTTTTTCTTCAGAGGTGAAAAGCAGACCTGCATGTTTGTGACTCTTTCATGTCCTATACTGGACTTTTGCATGCGCAGCTCATTAAAGGCTTTACAGAAAACACTCTAAAGGAAGCAGCTTCTTACAACAGCCCCAGACAAGTGGAAGGTCTGGGGAGGGCACATGGCAGCTTGAAGCTTTCTTCCCAAGTCCTCTGGCTGCCTGCCCACCCGTCCACAGAAAACAAAGCTTGTGCTTTTTCCTTCTATTTTGCCAACACTGCTAAAGATCCTTTAGCCAAAGGCAAGATGAAAAAAACCCTTTCTTCTTCTGCAGAGATTTATCTTTTTTTTTTTCCCCCTTCTGCTTAGCACTAAGGATACCTCACATAAAAATGATAACTGGCACTCAAAGACTTACCAGAACAAGAATTTCCAGCAGTCAGTTATCAGTATTATCAGCCTTCGCATCTGTGAGCTGCCTAGACATTTCTTTGACTACACTCTACTACAACCTCCAGACCTTCTCCAAAAAGGAATCAGTCCATCACCTCCAGCAGACTCTGGCTGTATCAGATCCTTAGTTGTAGGATCTCCCAAGCACACGCATGCTCAGTGATGGTTACTAGATCAGCAGTCCATGCACACACCTTATGATGCCCTTGATGTACCACTGACTATGAAGGAAGTGCCTGGTGTGGCTTTGCACTGTCTCTGATCAAACCCCAGCTGTGTGGCTCTTGGGAAGGATGCTGGGTGTCCTACATGGCATGGCTTAAGGGAGAAGATCTGGATGGGGATAGCATCAATTCTTGTAAACACAAGAAATTCCTATAGAGGTTGTTGGCCAATTGGTGCACTGAGAACGTCAGTAAGACAAAACCAGTGATCACAGCTCCAGGTCCCAAGATCTGAACAGGACAAAGAAATCACTCCATACCCACCAGAATACCTCTCTTCAGATTACAGAAGCAAGTTCTTTAGCCAGCACTGCACTCCTGCCTACATCGGCAGCTTTGCTGTTCTGCCACAAAGCAACTGGAGAAAATTGCCTGGCTATAATCAGGATATTTTTCATGTGACTCCAATCAGTAAATAGATGTGAAGGTCATGGGGTTGCTTTCCCCCCCTCCTCCTCTTTGTAAAATCCATTTTGATACAGATCAATATCTGTGAAGATTGAAGAAGAAAGCAAGCTTTGGGAAGCAAACCTCTGCTCCTTGGAAGCAGGGCAGGAATGCTGCTCCCCAGCAGTGTGTTATTAGGAAGCAAAGTTATCATTACAGGCCAGGGGTGACTTCCCTTCCAAAGACATCTCTTCCCTTTCAGCAACTCATTTCTTCTCACTACAGCAAGAAGGTGAGTGGTGAATAAAGCTCAGCACCTGGCACATCCAATTCACACATTCCAAAGGGATTTTCCCCTTGCACAGGGCAGGAGGACTGAGCTTCCTCCCCCCCCCCGGTAGATTAGGCTGCCTTCCGACTACTGGCAATCTTGTAAGTGAAAGGAATGGGAAAAATTCTTGCTTTCTTTTTCTTTCTCCATCAAGTCTCCTGTCTTACAGCTAACATAGTGAAGAGCCTATTTAAGATTTACTCTTAGAAAGCCATCACACAGCAGATGAAATTCATGGACTCTGCTCGCAATCCATCCCCTTTCTTTGTGCTAGGCAAGGCTCAGAGCCTCCCCATATCCCTGTGCTGTTCCCAGGCCCCAACACCAGCTCATGGAATGCACTGCAGCTGGAGGAGGCAGCCTGAACACTGTGCAGGAGTGGGGGGAAATGGATTTGATGAAGGTGTCCTTTTTCTGCAGAAGTGGCATTTACATCTTGGCAGGACCCCGGCCTGTCATAGCTGCTTCTTTGATATTTCAGATAAAGCAACTTCGTACCCACTTGGTACCTTAGAATCATGCAGAAAATTGATCCATAAAAAAACCGCTTCAGTTCTTTTCTAAGCCATCCCATTCCTCTCTCAAACATCGTATTGACACCCATCGCACAGCACCTCTCTCAAAGACCATCTCCAGCCTTCCCAACCTTCTCATTAGGAAGAAAGGAAATAAATAAGCTTTCAGGCAGCCCCGGCAGCTCCCGCCCTGCAGTGGGAGATGAATTGCATCGTTGTCTTTTATGACTAATGCAGAGTAATCGCACAAAGACTTTACAAAGTGCCATACATCTTCAAAGGGCTTCGTGTCCATTAGCTAAATAGCACTGCTCAGTGCAAGCAAGCAATAATGCAAGATGGGGGTAACAGTGCAGTTCAGGGGGTGGAAAACAGATAACTGAAGATATGAGGGAGTTTCATTCCCTTTTCCCAGCACTGTGTCAAATCTTTGTGTACATATAAAACGACAACAGTCCCCGTTCTTTGCAGCAGCACAAGTGGGAGCAGACAGGACCAGTTCACCACCAGCACAGCGATAAATCTTCTGAATGAGCCCAGCTACGAGCTGAGGGCTCTGGAAATGAAACTCCTGCACCCTCTGCTGGGAGCGGCCCGCGGACGCACAGGCTGCCCGTCCGCAGGAGGTTCATGGAAAAGCATTTATTGTACCACGACAGTACACCAACTTGCCACGGAATTCACATCTGTGAGGCTGAAGGCAGAGGTTTCTGAGTGCCGCAGCAAAACCAAGCATGACATTCACCTGGGGGTGACGATACAGGACTCCGGCTGCCTGCCAGCTGCCTTCCCTGCAAAGCACTGAGAAGGGAGCTCCGAATAACGTTTCCAGTACTACCAATAAATCACAGCGCGAAACAAACATGCAATTCCTCTCCAGCTTTCACTCTCAGCTTGAAGGGCAAGAGGCCAGCAGATGCTAATACCCAAGTCTTAGGTGGTTTTCCACTCCTTCAGTTACAGGAGTGCATTTTCCCCATATAGGATACCACTTCCCATGGATGTTTTTGATATCCTCTCCGAATGCTGTTACTGCTCCGCAAACAACAGAGAAGCTGGGAGACCTCCGAGATCCGGGCAAGAGCCCAAGCTTCCCCCATACAGAAATTTAGGGGACAGAGCTGTGCAGCTTGAAGGTGTGTGCTGCTAAAAGGCCCTTCCCCGGGAATCCCTGTCAACTCCACTGCATTTGTCCAATTAGCACTTAATTACCATTACTGAGCAGTGGTCAGCGGGTCTCCGGACTTTGAGGGACCCAGAAGCTCAGCTGGAAAAGACAGCAAATTAACCCGCTCCCAATTAGGCGAGGAGCTCCGCTGCTTGTTCCGAGCAGCCCGGAGGGATTCCCCGAGGAAATCCAAGCTGCCCGCTCACCGCAGAGCACTAATGTAATTTTTTCTGGCTGTTAAAATAAACAAGCACAGAGGCTCATTAGCAGCACTTCATCACGCTGTCAGCCCCTGGAAGCAGGGAGGCTCCGTTCCAGCAGCAGGACGGGAGCACTGCTCTACAGTGGGCTCGCTCTGCCATCTAGGGTCCACGCATGGCATGGAAACTCCAACCTGGAGCACACAACGCATACAATAAATGCAACGTGCGCAGTACACGCATGCCTGCACCAGCGCGCTGCTCAGGGAGGAGTTAATGCGGGTGGGCTTCAAGCAGTGCTGCTGCTTGACCTGCTGGCATCATCAGCTGCATCGGTACAGGAACTACTTCATCTGTGACAGCTTTTTATCTGTTATCTCAATGCTTTACCCACCAAGAACGACTTACCTCCATGTGCTCGCTCTGACAAAGCCCCATTTGCGCATGGCAGGGAGCTGAGGCTGCTCCACCGAGCCTCGGTGGATGTCGTTCATTGTTTAACGGCTTTTAATTAAAGCTGCCCTAATTGAGTTGTATTCACTGACTCCTTCATGCTCTGATTTTAGTACAAGCTTCAGCTGAGTCAGGAAGAAAAAGAAAAAAATCACCACTCAATACATTTAACATTTGACTTCTAAAGAAGAAATCAAGACTTGAGATCTGGGAGCTGTGTTTGCGCCTCAGCAGGGACAGCCAGCCCACAAAACATTGCTTTGGCGATGAAAATTGCAATTGAAGAGAAACCTGAGCATAGGAAATGAGTGCCAGGCCAACGGGAGACTCACAGCAGTGCTGTGGGAGAGGGACACAAAGGAACTGGAAATGTTCCTTCTCAGCTGTGGCAGTGAACAGTCGGGGTGATGAAGTCTGTCAGCGCAGCCAAGGCTTTCATTCACCAGAGCATCAGCAGAGGTGTAATGAAGGAGCCTGCTCCCGGGAGAGTGCCCAGCCTTCTGTACATGATGGGGCTCAGATCCCTGAGAGGCAAAGGGGGAAGAGATGGGGCAACTGCTTGTTTTCTTTACCATCTAAATTCGTGGGTCTGAAGTACAACCTCGCTGGTTTTCAGTCACAGCCTCCTGTTTGGAGTCTATCAAGGGCAAGGAGAGAAAAAAAATTGCTCATGTGTTTTGTGTGAAAAATCATGTGTTCTGTTATCCCCCGAATCCCTTATTCATGCCAAGTTACATTATCCTTTAAAATATGTCCCCTGTGCTTTTCCTAATGCTCTGGTGTCTGTCTTTCTGTTTAGCTATGCATTATTAACTTGCTTGTAGTACAGTGCAGGTAAAAGGAAACAGTGGCTGCCTTTGCTCAGAAGGTTTCTCTTTCCGGAGAGACACTTTATGTCCAAAACTGCCATTACATTATTATTGATGGCAAAGGAGATTGCTGCCAAGAAGTCAATAGAGGGAAACTGTGCTCCAGAGCAGCGGTGGAGCAGCGTTAAAGGGATGAGGGACTTCATTCATGGCTCTGCTGCTGAGTTATTGCACAGTTCTGGAGAGGAAAATGGAGTCCATTAGTAGTACTACTGTTTCTGCCTGGGCTGGCAATTGAAGCGCTAGACTTAGGTGTGTTAGTGGGATCAGAGCCTGGAGCTGCTCCTTGGGCAGAGAAACTGAGGTGTCTTCAGCTGCCTGCCCGAAATTAGAACTGACATCTTACAGCCTGAGTGCTCGTGAGGACTTGTGCTTACCCAGCGAGCAAGGAGAAAATCTGTCTTTAATTGTCAAGGACAGTGTATGGTTTAATTAGTCAGTGAATGAGGCACTGAGATGCTGGCATTGGGATCCTGCTAGGAACAGAGCTGAAACCTTGCTGGACTTTATGGCGGTGAACTCATCCTCCAGAAGTTCACGCCCTGTCACTGCACATACATCTCCAACCCCAAATAATCATGCTTCATTAGGAAAAGAGCTTCTACTTAACTTCCTGAAACAACTGCTTTTGGAGTCAGTGGGCTGTAAACCCATGTAGGTATGCTGCTGGGCTACCCCAATGCCTTTGTGTTTTTGGAGCTGCGAGAAGACCATGCACAAGTGTTCATACAACTGCCAAAACAACTGCAGTGCTAAGGATGGGAGCACACACCAGCAGGCAGGCTTTTGACCAGTGCGTGTGATGAGCAGCTGTGGGTCCTCCCTGGTAATTTAAAGGGAAGGTATACACAGCCCGTCGGCACTGATTATCTGTGTAAGCATGCAATAAGCACGCTGTATCTGCATCACAAGTTTTTTTTCTACTGCATCAGCAAAGAGCCTGGCACTAAGCCTATTTGGATGGCAGGGGAATGTAATCTAGGAAGCTGAGAATTTTCCTGTTTATCTCACCTGTGAGAAACCTAATGGCATCAAATAAAACCATGTTATCTGAGCACACCTTAATTTGCCCTTCCATCTGGGAAAGGCTCACACCTGGGCTCCTGTAATAGCTTCTGGGAGGATGGGCACTGCTGGCGGCTCGCAGCCAAATCATCTGCTGTGCCCAAAATGAGCCACTCCTCTTGCTGAGCTCATGTCACAGCCTTGTCCCTGATGGGAGGCTTTCTAAAAGCCGAGCACTCAATTCTCACTGTTTATCTCTTTGGAAAAAACGACCCATGTGGAGGGATGAGTTTTGCTTTTCCCTTTTTTCTTGCAACACAAAACTGCTGTTTCATCGCTCAGCCTTCCTATGGAAAATACTGTCAGCCCATTCACTTTAATCCTCGAGAGTGCTCTCCAAAATCCAGCATGTGCTTTCTTAATTTAGGACCAACGCCTGGTAAGCAAGATAACGCGTGGGACAGATAAAGGTACAGTTCCTTGGCTCTGAGCCTGCTTTGATGACACCAGCCTCTATGTAAGCATGGTGATAAGAAGCTGGCATGGGGGCAAACAGCTGCAGGAACCATCCTTTATCTGCCAGGATGGGGCTGATGCCAGACTGCAAGAAAATCAATCTATTCCAGGGACTCCAAACGGATGGTGTCCTTGCAGCTAAGGGCTCTTGAGATTTCTGAGCTTGAGTTTAGATGTCAGAAAGAAGAGAGCTGTCTGAAGTTAGAAACCAGAGAAGGAGGTGTGAAGGTTTGATGCCAGGCCCCTCGGCCACCATCTCACACCTCCTCAGTACATCCCATATTATTAAGCACGTCCCCAAAGCACTGAGAAATCACCAAAACCAAAGAAACAAACAAAGGACACTCAAGAAGTGCAAAGAAAAATAAATGTGTATTTCATCTCATGAAGGTTAAATCTCTGGTAATTTTACTGAATGCAAATTTTCCATTCTGATGCTTCGAGGCTTAAATTAATGAGTGTGATTATTTAATCTTCCTCCATTTCCCTTCTGATTGCAACCATCGCTGCTGACTCTGATATCGCACGTAGACAGTTTTGCAGCTGCCACAGTCATCCACGTGAAGGTACACCCTGTGTCACGCTCGATGCTAAAAGCCTGGGCTACGTTGCTCTTCTGCAGTGCTAATGTGAAACCATCTGTGTCTGTGTCGTTCTGCTCCTAGCTGTTCCCTTAGAAAACTACAGGTCGTTCCCTTGGCATCCGTCCCTAGAAAATGTACATTGCAAAAAGTCATGGTGGAAATGTACAGTGGAAATTACACATTCACCAAAAGAAAAAGTCCGATTGCTATATTACAAGTGTGTACCATTCAATTACATACAAAACGTCTGAAAGTTGTACAGAAGTACCAAAGGCATTATGAGAGATTCTTTGGAGATGAAACAAAAGTGCAAAAAAGCCAAGGCAACAGAGCAAATGAAAGGAAGCAAAGCAGCAGCTGCCTTTGCTTTCTGAAGGACAACCAAACTTCAGTGCTCAACGGAGCCTGAGATTTTGATGAGCGGGAGGTGAGTGCTTGCAGCACCTTCTCCCTGCAGTGCAAGAGCAGCCCATCCCAGCACAACATTAACCTCTCTGCTCATCCTCAGGACAAGTGCACGAACCATTTCTGGCCCGGTTAAGGCCAAAGGAGCCAAATCCTGCTGTAAACTGTGATAGCTTCAAGGTACCTCAGGGAAACGGTGACATGCTCCAGCAGCGAGCGTACCTTTGGTGTGGTACCTTTAAATGGCTCTTATAACTGATCATTTTGGAACTAGAGGTGAATTTCAGGCTCAAGTAAAAATTTAGTTACGATTTTTTTCCATGGCATCCAGCAACATTTAACTGGAAAAGTGAGCTCTTCGTGCTTTGGGTTTTTTTTTTTACATTGAACACTGAAGAATAAGTTCTCTCCAATGTCTTATCTGTGAAAATACGGGCAAAATTAAATCCTAGAGGGGAAATTGTTTAAGGTCATTGAAATCTCAGCATAGGGTCAATTGGAGACTTAATTTTTGATAGGAATGCTATCAGAATAGTCTCTTGTTTTGGTTTTACCTACTCTCCTGCCACTTTTTCCCCCGTGCATCTTAGATGCAAATGTTTCTGCCTTAAAGCTTGGATGTGCATGTGTCTGTATACACACACGTACAGCGAGATGTGCATGTGTGCAAACAACACACACCAGCTGCAGCCAAAGTCGTGTTGTCCTTTCATCTCGCAGGTCATGACAGACTGTGAACCTCATTCAATCTGTACAGAATTTACAGTTCAGATGAACAGCAGTGAAGAATATATAGAAATACAGCAGTGAAGTATTCTAGAGCTGTTTGATTGGTTTTGTTCCGCTGTCTTTAAGTCACGTTGCAGAAACAATCTCCCTTCGTTTGGTTTCCTGGTAAAATCTGGTTAAAGAAGCATTTGAATGCGGTGTATTTCCTAACAAAACAGGACCTTTGTTTTCCCCTCGTCCCACTTATGTTGAGTCACACCACTAACCAGACAGGTAACGCTTTGTCTGGCTTCTGTTCAACACACACACACCTATTACACGTAAGGACAGCTATCAGCCAAGTGCATGTAATGTGCAATCCGTCTGCAGTACATGTGGGTACCGTGCCAAAGTGACATGAAGCAAGATAAATTTCATACATACAATGGCTATACTGAAGAAAGAGTACAGTTTTAGCGTACGGGGCGTTGCTGTATAAGAGCAGTAGCACCCACCTATACAAATTACTGATAAAAGAATAAAACATTTCTGAGAACAATTTATTGAATCTCCTAAAGCATTTGATATACCACGCAGTAACTGCAACTACGCTTAAAATCTGCTCTTGATTTAAAATAACAAAATCCCTGTAATTATCAGCTGTTCCTTGTTTTGCACCCAGCATCCTGAAAGTCTCAGGTTTTCTACACAGGTGTCACTTATTGGGGGGGGAAAACAAACAAACAAACACAAAAACACCTTAATTTGAATTCTAGGGTTTGGGGTCAGGTAGTGGGGAAGAGTAACCAATACAGAATGGTCCATGTCCCACCCACAGACTGGAGCAGCTCCAGCTCTAGGGGAGATGCTGGACCAGCGTGGATAACCAGGCAGGACAGAAGAGATCTGTCACCAGCATTGATGAGTTTTCCATCAACATGAACTGAACTCAATGTCTACAAAGATGCTAGAGGAATGAGCCCTCTATACCCACATTCGTAATAAATCCCTTTCATGAGCATCACTGCACATGTGAAATACCGGGTGATGCTCACCATGATGGTCAGATTCAAGAGGTTACAATGAAATGCTGCTTCTGCCTTAATGGGAGGTGCTCACAGCATGCTGAAATACAGAGGCATTGTCTCATCTTGGCTTGCAAGGTTTGTGCCAAGCTTTCCTTGTGCAGAGTGGGAAGGACGGAGAGATTCCTCAGGTCCGCACTCAGCAGTGCCACATGGAGCTGAAATCCCAGGGCAGGCTGCACCAGCAGCATGACATTCAGCCTTGGTTTTGGGCCAGAAACATCCCAGATGGAGAGCTCAGCATGGCTTCTACCTGTAACCGCTAACCCTGCCCTAAGACTGTAGGCATAGCTGCAGGTGAAATCTGGCCCGAGCTTGGCACTGAGTTTTGGAAAACTTTGTAGCTGCAGTTAGCTCAAGTTTCTCAGGACTAGGCAAACAGATGCTGCTTGAACAACTCATCTGAGGCTGTATTTGCAGAAATGAGGAGAGAGGAAGAAGCTTCAAGCTTCCCCAGCAGCTTTGGAAATAGCACAGCTTGGACCAGCTGCTTTCAGGGTCTCCCTTTTACCAAGCTGGAGGCTGGCATGCAAAGCCACATATGTGCACTGCTGAAGGGGGCTGGGGAAAGCAGCTCTTGCTTCAGGGAACAAAAGCATCAACGCTGTTGAGTCTGTGAGCTCTTCTCTGAGACCTTCAATTTGGTACAAAAACCAACCAACCAACCAACCAAAGACTTCAACCCCATCCCTGTTTCTCCGCAGTCAGATCTAACCAAGGGGACAAAGCCTCATAGGGTGCTGCATGAACAGGCAAAGCAGACCCCATCCATCCATCCCTGCTCTGAAGGCTTCAGCAGAACAAACCACGGATGTGCTGAGGCCATGGCAGCTCAACACGGAAGCAAATAAACGACCAAGAAAAAACAAAACTGTCGTGCTAACAGGACATAAAGGCTCTTTGGGGCATCTAGAGATGCCACGCCAAAAGAAAGTCTCAGAGCAGAGTTCTGGCACTGCACGTTCACTTGTATGTGGTCTGGACAAGGAATGCAAAGACACAATGGCAAACTTGATTGCAGCAGCATCACAAGAGATACAAGAGACTTCAAACACCAGCAACGTGGGCAAATCTTGAAGGCCTTGCGAGTCTGCTGTCACAGCAGGTGATAGCAGAGGCAAAACTTTTATGGCAATATGAAGGCAGCTCAGTGCCCCTCCATAAGGAGAGTAAGAAATGCTTATGTGAAATATCAATATGGCACAGCTGCAGGGTTCCCGGGATCCCCAAGTGCTGCCAATGAAATCTCCAAAGAGGCTTTCCAAAGTCTGGGAGTTGCATTCTCCCCTGCCCCTTGGGCTTGGCTGCAGGCACAATGCACGTGTACACCAGAGAGCCTTATGGGAATGAGAAATAATGGCAAGTCCCACACATGTGGGATCAAATGGCATCTCTTAAATGAAGGTCAGGGCTCTGCCCTTGGCATCACCTGCCCTGCTCTGCCTGCTCCTCCATGCTCTCAGGAAGGGCAATTTGGGATGCTCTTCTTCAGAGGCATTTGGGTGGAAAGGAGCTTGTTACGCACAATAAAGCTCACATATTTTTCCTTATTTTCTCCCCACATACACATTTCAATAGCCCACAGGTTACGAACGTGCGTTCTTTACCCCTTATTAACAAGTAGAAGAAGTGGAGTTTGTGCATGCTGTATCGGAGGGATGAGGCAATGATCAGCCACAGCATGAAAGACACTTGGTATATCAGTGTTACCTACCGAAGCACCACAGCACCCTACGTGATGGGTCTCTGGGAGGACTGCCTCTCCCCAGAACGATACTTTTAGCTACGTCACCCCTCTCCAGGTACTACAGCAATCTGGGAGTGCAGATATAGCTGTCTACTCATCTCAGGCTGCATGCAGTAGCAGGCAAAATTGAGACTACAGTCAGTGAGATAGGCTGGAAAGCACATTCATACATTAAAAAGGACCCGGCTGCTCCTCCTGCAGCAGCCGCTCCTTGGGGCTGCCTAAATTACAAGCGTGATTAATACGGTATCAAAACGTGTGTAGTCCCTCTCCCTCTAGACACTAAATAAGGCAAGCAGTATTGTGTCACCGGGGCATCAAACACTAAAGGTATACTAAAGAAGATTCCTATGTATTATTATTATCATATTATTATTTAAAAAAACCCTATTGTTATTGTTAAAAAAAGAAAGAAAGAAAGAAAGAAAAAAGACAACAACCAACCCACAGCCCTTGCCCTAAGCAGCTTTTGCGCTGTGAGACAGAAAGGTTTGTGTGCTAAAAGCAAGACTTTGCTTTTACACCCCAGGGCTACATCCTTCCGCGTCGCAGCCTCAATGTTACACGCAGGTGAAGGAGCTTTTGTATCTGATTTCCTTGTTCCTCATTCATGGAAAGGAAGCTTATCAAAACAGAAAGGGACAAGTGGTGGCTTGGAGCACTGCTGGCACAGGGGGCAGCGTCTGGGGAGGAAGGGATGGGGGCCTTGGTGGCTCTCCCAACCTGAAGAATGTGGATGGAGAAACAGAAAGACTTACTCTGTTCCTGGGCTTTTTAACATTCCTAATGTAATTCTCAGTGCTACGGGCCTTTACATGGGATAACTCATATATACTCCTTAGGAATTTCTTATAAGGGGAGTCCTGGGGCAAACCAGTATCATTTTCTGGTCTCCTAGAAGATGAATTTCTCACAAGGCCATAGCAGTTGTGAGAAATTCATCTCACAAAAAAGGCCATAGTCAGGCAAGAGGAAGACCTTCTGGGTAAGAAACAAGAAAACCCCACCTTAGTGCTACCATCCGAGTGCCCACCTGGCCCCACGCTTCCTCCTCTGGCCTTAGCAGGACAGAAACTTCAGTTTCTCTTTTAACATTTCCATCTGGTGTTTCATAATAATGTTGCCATGACCACAATGGGTCTGAGGATACAAAGGAAATGAGGCTTGCAGCAGCTCCCTCCTGAGAAAAGGATGAAGAAATACATCTTTCCTTTCTCTTGGGTAACAGTTAGGAAGGGGAGCACTTGTATCTGCAGCAATGCTCTGGCTTTTCAGGTAGATTATACAAACTTGTTCTAAAAATTCAATTTAAAATCTTAAAAACCAATTAAAAATGTAAAAATATACCTAGCTATCTGCAAATAGCAATGGCCCTGCAGAATTTGTTTGGATCTATTAAGCAGCATTTGAAACAAAATACATTTTTAGAAAACCTGATCTATCGCATAGTCTGACTAAAGAACTGTGATGGCTTTCAGAGCTGAACAAGATTTGGTTTATTTTTTTTCAGTGAGTTCCTTGATATTCTTGCTCTAAAAATTATTAATAAGAAAATGAGTCAACAAGGAAATTCACATACAAAATCTGCACTGGAGTAACATTAAAGTCTCTTCCCAAATGTTGGGAAATGCGACTTATGGCTAGTGCTCTGTTCTTATGTCTCAGGGTCAGGTTAGGAAAGGCCACCTGCACGGAGCTTGCAGCATCTCCGGCCACATCTCTTGTCATAGACACCTCAGGCAACTTGACCTCCCTCTTGGGAGGGAGTGTGTCAGGGATTACCCCATCCCGCAGGTGCAGCCACCTGTAGGATTTGTGTCCACATGGGCACGGGCAGCTCTGGAGCAGTTCAAGATGGCCTGCTGGAAATTGGGCCTTCAAGTGCTCTTCAGCTCTTCTGTGTTCACGCTTAGCATGGCCTGAAGCTTCTTTCAGTCCTTTGGGGTCTGACAAAAAATAGGGAACCAAACATGGGAAGAACAGGGGAGCAAAGACAGCCCAAGAGAGGCTCAGCAAAAGGACAAAGTTGGCCTGCACATCGTTTTAAGAGTCTGTATCACTGTGACTGCCTTATGAGCAAAGTAAAAGCAATTTATTTCTTTTAACCTAGTGGTTAAGACTTCTGGGGGAAGATTATCAACAGGACTGTGTGATATGAGCATGGGGAAATCAAGGGACTGAAAGTGAAGGCTTTGCAAGGAGCTTTGCTGATAAAGAACGAAACCTTGAGTTAGAGCAGGCTCTGTTCCCATTCACACAGCCAGGAATTGTTTCTTTGAAATAAGAGCATTATTTGGAGTCAATTCTGGCATAAGTTAACCCAAAAATCCAGGTCAAGCCTTTCTGCCGGGATGAACAAGAAGTGCTGATTTATGGGATGGCTGAGGAGAGAAGCTCTTTGAAATGATGCTATGGATCAGAATGCAACATTGCTTATCTCTTCCAAACAATCCTCAATGAAATTTGTAGCAGTAAGATACAATCTATGCTGTGCAGATATAAAACTTGTTTTCTGTGATTGCGGGACAGTAACAACACCTTTTAAAGCTACAAGTCAGGAAACCTTTATAGACTTCAGTCTAAAGAGGGAAACACAATTCTTCCTGTACAGTCCCTAAGGAGATAAAGGACTGCAATGTGGAAAACTTACAATGGACACAGTGGAACTATTTCCCCTCAGGACACACGGGCATTACCTGTGTTTGAGGGTATAACATCAGGTGGGCAAGAGAAAGAGGTTTTGCACTAAGAACTGGGAAATGCACATTCAAATCAGAGCCTACAGAGCTTCAAATTTAGGACATGATGAAAATTACATTCCACTTAAATTGTGCCTTGAAGTGCTATTGGCTTTGTCACCTACATTTAAGACCATGCAAGTACCTTTGCTGTAACAGGACCACACACCATCACCTTCATTGTCATCTGGAGCATTCTGTACCAAATTTCCAGCAGGCCTCAAAAAGTAGTTGCAAAAAAATAAAACCATAATAATAATAAAAAAGATTGCAAATGTTTGTCACCTCTGATTTGGTGAAAATCTTGTTCTACTTGAACGAATCTAACCTTGCAACACAGCAGGGCCAAAGCTGCACACAAGTTGCGGTCATTTTACACTCCTATTACTCCCCCACTCCTCGATCCCATGTGGAGCCCAGCATATTAGTCCAAGCACAAACAAAAGGATGGTTTTACCTCCTGTCTATAAGCTCAGAGACTGCACCCACATCTTCCCAGGGGCCAAAACAGTTTGGGTCTCACCTGGCTGCTGCCAAGCAAGCAGGGAGAGGGAGCCGTGATTCTCCCTTCAACCCAAACAAGTCAACGTTCAACCTCTCAAAGGCCACGCAGAAATTAAGCTGTCACCTAAATATCCTCAGAAGCTGTTGGTACAACATGGGGAGATAGTGGAGAGATGGGGTTTCAAATCAGAGATAAAGCCCTAGCTATTGCAAAAAACACACAGAAGATTTGGGCTGCAGGTACACAGGAGGCATCAGAGGCACAACACTGTTTGTGGTGTCCTAGCCTTGGAGACAGATCCCAAAACACACTTAGTCTGATCTATTCTCTTGCCAAAAAAATCTCTCTATCCATGTAAAAGATCACTTCGTGGCTTTTTTTTTTTTTGGTCCCAAAAGAAAGACTGAGCATCACTTTTCCCCTCACCTTCCCCCAGCTGAATACACTGCTGGGGTTCCTGATAGCAACACGATCTTTCCAAGACAAACAAGAACAACAAAACGGGGCAGACCTGGATTGGCACAACTTGTGGGCACACACATTTAAGAGGCTTCTGAAAGTTCATGAAGAAATAAATAAGTACCTCTTAATTCAGCTCAAGAGATCCAAACAAGCCAAAGGATGTCCAGAGGACAGGGGTGTGAGATTCTTGCCAGGGGAGAAGAAGAAAGGGAGGATTTTCATGGGATATTTATTGTGTGTGCAAAAGTGTTCAGGCACGATGCAAACTGTAAGAAAAGGGCCTGCTCTGACCAACAGGAATTCAAAAGGATGGAGCTCAGCACTCAGCTTGCAGCAACGTGGGAACTGCAGCGTCTTGCATATACAGCTCTCCCTTTGGACTGCTGTTGCTGTGACTCCACAACAGTCCTGCTGACCATAAGAGCAGTTTTTCACCACGGCAGCCCTGCAGAGGGGTTGCCTTTGCTTTGCATTTGCTTCCAAAGCACCTCCAGGTCACGTCAATGGGAGGAGAGATAATTAAAGATAATACATGGTTTGAAATATAAAATTCCAGCCACACAGTCATTTGTTCTCCTTCTCTGCCTTATTTCTGTGCTCCCTGGGTTGCCTCAGCTCTTGCATGCAAGCTCATATTTATGAGTTTTTCATTTTCCTAAGCTGTTGGACAAGGACAATTTCCAAACCATGCTGGTTCAGAGCATTCCCCTAACCGGTCCCACTTGGAGACCATAACCTCTGTTTATACAAATATTCCAGCCACTGTCCTTCTCCTCCAGGGACCTGTACAAAATTTCCATGTATTATTTTGGAACTCTCCCATCTTCCTGATTGTTAATGATGAACCACGGAGTAACACCCCCCCCGCCCCGCCCCCAGCAATTTAATGCGACCTGAAATCTAAGCTAGAAACTGACACGTGTTCATTCTGTGACTCCAAAATACTGAAAGGTGTATAATCACCAGTGCCACGATATGGCAACTGTCACGTGACACTGCTCACTAACACTTGATGTGACTTCCAAAAGCCCTGGCCGGGTGATTTATTCCTGCCCCACATCTCTGAACATTCCCAAGAAATGCAAATTGCCTATCCTGCACCATGAAAGAATTTCACCTAAGGATCTTAGAGAGTATGAAAGAAATCCAGACTTCACGGCTCCAGTTCGCTCACCACCGTGACCTCTTCCACTCCAGCAGGCTTGGGCCTGCTCATTGCCCCCCAGAGTAAGCTGCAAGAAAGCATCCGGCAGCTAAGGATGTCCTAGGTGGAGGAAACCCTTAGCTGTCCATCTCCTTGAGAAGTTCGACACGAGGACAGCTGGAGCGGGCAGCTGCCGGGGCTCGGCCATGACTTGAGGCTGCACGGGGCCCTCACTGCCGGGGGGCCGACCAGCCCATGTCACTGAAGGGTCCCTCGCCCGTGGCCGACCTGGGAGGAGGGCCGCAGGGCGTGCAGAGGTCAGAATCGGTGTCCGATTCCCCTTCCGCAATGTAGGGTCTGATTTTGGCCACGGCTGCATAGCAACCGTTGTTAAGGATGTCCAAATTCTCTTTGGACTGGGAAATGCTAAAGCCGCTGAAAGAGCGCTCCAGTTCCTCGTGGTCTACCGAGGGGATGGAGATGGACGTGTCGCTGTCTCTCAGGGCACTCTCGTGGTGTTTGGTGGTAATGTCTTCGTTCCGCAGGTACTCCGCGCTCGCCCTGTGCCCGCCGCTGTAGGCAGACAGGGAGCGCTCGTGGGAGGGTGGAGGTGGGATGCGGACGAGCGAGCCGGGGTCTCCGACGGGTGAGGAACCGTGGCTCTGCCGCTGGTAGGGCTGCTGCTGGCACGACGTCGAGGGTGGGCACGAGTTGGTCGGGACCGGCGGAGCTGAGAAGTTCTTCTGGCCCATGGAGCTGGTGGACCTGATGATCTTGATGATGCAGCCGTTCTTGTCGATGTGCTCCCTGCTGTCCTCGGGGCTGTGGTAAGGAGGGGCTGGGTCTGGTTCTTTGGACCCGAAGTAGGCCTCCGTCTCCGTCGGTGGGATGCCCATCCTCTGCATGTAAATGTTCACCAGGAAGTCCAGCTTCTTCTCCATCGACTGAACCTGCAAAACACCACAGTTCCAGCACTACATCCTGAGGATGAGCAGCTTCCAACCCACCTGGGCACAAATGTGGGCTTCGGCTTCACTGCCCACACCGACCTACACCAAAGTGGAACTTTCAGTACATATTTGTCATATTCTGAAACAACCTTTAATTCTCCTCCTCATTAGCATGTCTCCTTAAGCTCCTGTGATCCTTCTGACATGCACCAAATTCCAGGAGAGCTGGAGGACGCTTGAATCCTTCCAACATCTTTCAGCTCCTTGCTGCATCTGGCACTTGCCTGGGCTCAGGTGCTCAGCAGGATTTCTGGGTCTCACTCTCTGGTGAGGATTTCCATGTTCAGCAAGGCTGGCAGCTGTAGCAGCCAGGCTCATGGGCTTGTTGGAAACACATCTAACAGAGTGGCACCACGCCATCTTCAAAAATAGACTTTTGGTAGACTCATCAAAAAAGAAACAGAAAGCCTGTAAGAAACAGACTTCCAAGTGCCTAAATCTGTTCTGAGGCTTTGAAGACATTTCATGCCCTTTCATAAAATCCATCATTTCCTTTGCAAAATACTGTTTGCTCTCAGTTTTGCTTCCAAATGATTATATCCAATTGGAACAAAACCAACCAACCAACCAACCCAACCCAACCCCAAACAACCCTACAACGCAGGTAATACCCACAGACAGGAACTCCTCACACCCCAAGATACCTGTTTTTCAACTTTCCCAAGCCTGCCCATCATGCTGGGGTCTTCAGGCAGCTCTCCCTCGGCTGGGCCTTTGGTCCGATCCTTGTCGGTCATGGAGGATCCTCTCCCAACGATCTGGTCAACTCTACCAGGATCAGAAAATCCCCCCACCCCCAGAAAAGGACTTGAGTCAGTCGGAGGCAGCAGGGGAGGGGGCTTTGCTCATCGCGCCTCCAGGGGATAAAGCAGCAGCCTCTCTCCCCGCTAGCACTCCAAATTACTCACAGACACGCAGTGGCACTGAAGTGTTAATTCAGATGCAAAATTCAGAGCAGTATTAGCAGAGTTTGAAATTATCCGTTTCTGTTTATACAGATAAAATCTGGCACATTATGCACAGTAAATTTACCCGCTGCAAAGAATCGCTGTAACTGGCTTTCTTCCAAATCAATTAGCTTTTTTATTTGCACTGAGGCTGTATTATTTTGGGGGAAGATCAAGTTTTCTGTCTAGCATATGTTGGTGGGATGTTTTTCAGTCTTTGCAGCAGTCTCTTCTCCTTCATGCAAATGTAGGCGTGTAACTCTCATGTCCATGAAAATGAGCCCCTTGCCCGCAGATCCAAACAAACAGTTCAGACCCAAAAATGCTTTAGTGGAATTGTGCTGAATTTGGTCATAACTCACCAAACGATAGCAAATTGCCTCCATCTCAGTGCTGCTGCAGCTCTCACCTGTGTCATTAGATGTTTTCTACTAGCAGGGCTCCAAGCCGTTAACATCAGAGGACATTCTTGCAGTATGTGCAGCCTAAAGCTACTGGGCACGTTGTTTGGTGACAAGTTATTTACACACGTTACATTTGCACTTCCTCCTTCCCAGTCCAAAAATAACTGGGTTCATAAACACCTCAGGAAAGAGGACGGTAGAGCCAGTTTGGAAGCTGGAAGTCAATTATTTGATCCCTCCAAAGCCAGGGGAGCAACCCAGATTTGGAATATGTTCTTAATGGCAGGCCTGGTTCATAACCCAATTCGAGGCCAGGCAAACTTTACTCTTGCATAATGCACCGAAAGTAAGGGTGGCAAGGGAAAAGAAGGGTTAATTAATCTGACTGAAATCAAGTCGAGGTATCTTGAGCGGAAAACTCAAAATGCTTCTTACGCAGTTCTGCTGTGTGGGCCATGGGTCCATGCACCAGGAGGAGGAAAAGGAAGGAGCTGAACACAGACAGACAGGGGGAAATGAACAAACAAAAAACAAGGAAAGGAATGAGACGTGAGGCTATTTCCAACACAAGAGCCATCTGTTTTCTTCACACGTGACAGGGACTTAGCATGTATGTTAGCTGTTGACATAAAGGGACAGATATCAGTGGGTATAGACCAACGCAGCTCCCTTGGGTTATAACAAAGTGACAGCAGTTTGCAGCACCAGAAGTTCTGGCTCAAAGGGATGAAGTGGGTGAGCGCATCACACCAAAGACAGAAAATATAAGCCAACCATTGTTTTGGAGTTTATCTTTGATCCCAGAACATACTTCATTTGGGCGAGGATGCGACAAAATACCATTCGATTTAAAAAGTCATGTTTGATCCTTTGCTTAGCAACATAAGCACAGGAGTACAAGGAGCACCAAGTGCTGTAATTACAAGTGTGAGGAATACGCATGCCTTATTTCTCTCTTGTAATGGGAGAAGCAAATTATTGACATGTACAGGAACTCCCCACAAGGGATGCAATTACTGACATGACATACAGCACGAGAAATCCTACGACAATGTTGCTACCATGTAAGCGAAGAGGTATTAAATCAGATACCTCGGGCTACCTTGGTTTGGAATCACAAGTCAAGGCGTAGTACAGCCACTGTACGAACTCCTCTCCTGTATGCACAAGCAAGTAAACTAGTAAAGCAATGAACATGCATTTTAAGAGGCTCAAAGCCTAATTGCTACTGAATATTGGGGAAGGCCAAGAAAAATCAGGGTACTCTGCCACATCTAGCACAACGCTAACACTAAAATGTATGCACTAGTGAAAATGGGACGTCCTTCAACACTTGTGGAGAAGAGCAGGGAGGTAGGATGGTAACAGAGAGAAAAACCAAACATGGCCACGTTACTGTATATCGTAATTGCATAGAGAGTCTCTTGCAACCTTATTTCTAACCTTGCAGAACTTGAGGAAGGACTTCTGCTTTCTTCCACTTCTTTAAAAGAAAAGCTACCCAGTAAGTGAGCCTCACAGGACCCACAGGAAGCACAGGTTGGCTGTACTTCACAGATGGAGTGATCAACCACCCCACACAGAGAAGCACTGACTTCTTCCACTGCCATCAGGCGGGATACAACTTCCTATGGACCTGATGTGACTTATAAGCAGAACTTCACAGAGCTCATCCATAAGGCATTCAGAAGCCCTTGCCCATACGTCCTTGATAGCAGAGCCTGACAGAACTCCTGTCAGGATCGTTCCTTTCCCAGCTATGCCACGATCCAGCCTTGACATCTTCTGCAGCTCTGAGAAACCAGAGCTTGATGTCATCTTGGTCTCATGGACCTTAGGGTGCTGGCAGCTGCGGGACACAGGCTTCAGTGCAGAAGAAGGTGAAGCAAGCCCTTTTCTTGGCACCTGCGTAGGAGAAACCAGGCTCAAAATCTCTCATCCCTTTGTCCCTCATGGCAGAAGCTAGAAACCTGGGGAGAGTGTGCTCCTATCCCTCATCAAAACGTGGAGCTTTCCTTCTGCCTTGTCTGATATAAGATAAAAGAGGAATTTCCTCTTGAGAACCCAATGGTGCTAAGGCAATCTCACCTGAGCACTGCAAAGGCACAGCCATCAGCAAAGGGCACGTGGCCCTTTTAGCCACCCTGAAAGAGTTTGCCTTATCCAAACTGAGCAACAAAGCTCAAAAGATGAAGAATGGATACATTTCACCCTTGCAAGCGGTGGGGAATAGAGTACATTCTTACGGCATGACAAGGGACCATGAATCATCCCAGACATGCCAAATCCCCCTTCTGCACTACGTCTCATGGGCAGCCTTGTGCACTCCCAACATTATCTTGGCTGTGCTGAAGACATGTGTGGAGGGAAGCCCTCAGCTGGGGCTTCAGAAGAGGCAGACCAACACTCTTCCCTTCGCAGCAGAAGAGGATTCCAAGATTTCTAGCGATGCATGACAAGCTGTGCCATCTGCTGCCTGTGACACGCTCTGCTGGGTCTTAGTTTGGGAGGGGGAGAGAAGGGCAGTTGCTCTTTGAAGTGAACTTTGATATCTTTCCTTTTACAAAGAAAATGTAAATTCTTGCATCAGCCACAGTGCAGGTTTTCTCATGCTTCATTATGCTCCATGCTGACAGTACATGCAAAGAGGTGTAATGTGTCACCCTCGGGCCAGAAGCAGACATCAAAAGGTCAAACGGCTCAAATGAGATAAAAATGAAGTGTTTGGGAATATATATTCAATTACTTTCTGTTTTCTTTATCTGTTTTATTTTTATTTTTTTTTAACACAATCCAGGCATTGAAGCCAAACCCCCTTCATCCATGTCACGTGACTGCTCCTTACCTCCCCATTTTTCAATCAAGTTTGCTCTAGACGTATTTTGACCAATATCTATTGCCTACGAATTCCAGCTGAGGTTGCAACTATTTCAGAACAGCTCTATGTTAAATCTGACACTGGGAGGAATTAAAACCAATTCTCTGCATGGGCAACACCTGACTAAAACAGGGATGTGCTAAAAAGGAAGAGCATCACAGCAGCTAAGCCTGACCCAGACTTTGGACCTCCCTCCCTAGTGCCCATCCTATGTGCAGGGCACTCGTTTCCATGTGGAAATCTTGCCCAGCCCTTGAAGGCTGATTGCATCTAAAAGGTAAACGGAGCAAAATGCAGTTGAATCCCTATTTTTAATTTCGTATCAAAACGTTGGTCCAGACAAACGATTTAATTCATTTTTAAAGAGTTGTTTGGGCCTCATCATTTGAGGGAGGGAGAACTGGGGGAAAAAAAATGCTTTTCTGAAAGCATCTTTTTTCTTTATTTTTTTCCCAAGCGTGAATTTTGGGGCTTCTGGAAAATTCTCTACTTATTTTATTTAATCTTTGAACCTGCTGAGTGGGAAAGGTAAGCTTTCAGTATTCTCTTTACTCACATCCTGCTAGTGAAGATTACTCAGAGCAGCTTAAATAAAATCCAAGAGATCTGTCATGTATCAGCACTTCGGGAGGGCAAGTATATTTAGAAAAAAATACTTGAGGCTAAGCTTGTTGTGTTTGAAAATCACCTACTGTTTGTACATGGAAAACAGCTTTCTAGCAAATATTTCCACCTGCCTTGGGCTCTAGCAGTCTCAGTACACAGTGAAAATGCAGCTATCTGCTGCCCAGACATGAGAATGCCCCACAATGAGAGGCTTGGTGGAAAGATGCTCCTCACAGCATCAGCCATGAGCGTAGCTCTACCTAATGTGAGAACTTCATAAGGGCAACAAGAAAGTATCTCCCTGAGTGGCTATAGGCTGAGCTGGGCTCTTTTTGCAGGCTAGAGCAGGACCTTTTTCTGAATATGAGTCTTACGGTGGTAACATTGCAACAGAACTTTTACCTCCATGGTCAGTAGAGTTGCATCAGCAAAAAGAGACTGCTGCACTTCTCAGTGTGAAACACTTCATTCTTAATTTGCCCACCAAGATCAACTCAGTTCACAGTCCAAAGGGCCGCAAACAGAGGCTCCTCTGCTTGTGTGGGGGTGTTTGATCTTATGGAAAGTAGATGGTTTAGGTTGCACTGTCTTTGTGGGTACATATCCCACCTGTTACATTTGAAGATAGTCTGATAAAATATGAGATTTAAAAAAGCTAAATTTTTAATGATTCCTTAGAGAATCATCATAGAATGGCTTGGGTTGGAAGGGACCTCAAAGATCATCAAGCTCCAACCCCTGCAGCAGGCATGGCCATAAACCTCCATACCTAGTACAAGACTAGGCTGCCCAGGGCCCCAGCCAACCTGGCCTTGGACACCTCCAGGGACGGGGCATCCACAACCCCTCTGGGCAGACTGTTCCAGCACCTCACCACTCTCTTGGTTAAGAACTTCCCTCTGACACCAACCTAAATCTTCCCTCCTTCAACTCAAAACCATTTCCCCTTGTTCTGCCATTATCTACTTGTAAAGATTTGATGCCCTGCCTGTTTATAGGCTCCGTTTAGGTATTGGAAGGCTGCAATGAGGTCACCCCGCAGCCTTGTCCAGGCTGAACAAGCCCAGCTCCCTCAGCCTGTCTTCATAGGGGAGGTGCTCCAGCCCTCGGATTATCTTTGTGGCCCTCCTCTGGATCCTCTCTAACAGCTCCCTGTCTTTCTTGTATTGGGAAAGGACTGACAATAGGCTAGCTGAAGAAACTGATGGTTATGAATAATGGTAGGAATGTCCTTTTTTTGATTCCTTTGGCTTGCCTAGTGTGAAAGCTGGTTACTGCAAGTAAATCAGATCATACCCAGAGTAGCAAGCCCTTCTGAGTCACGATTTAGCAAGCTGCTAAGTGATAAATGCCGTCATATAACTGGCATGAAAGGGGTTTGACATTAAGCAAATGAAAAATCCAGAGAAAGCGGCATTTTGGTGAATCCTAACCTAGGCGAGTATTGGGGAGATTCTTTGGAAGAATACATGGGTCCTTTGGTTGGATACTTCTTATGCCGGGGAGTTGAAGGGGGCGGGGGACCCACAATCATATCTATCCTGGCAAAGTAAATAAGAAAAAAAGACACCAGCAAAACGCATAATGAAGCAACACGCAGAGAAAAGTTGGTCAGAAAGTTGCAGAAAGAAACAACTGAAAAACAGAACGACAGAAAGAGAGAGAAATTGAAAATATATTCCGCTAGAAACAGAAGTTTCTCTCCTACCGCCTGTTTGTCGGTGAACCTTACCCACCCTGGGGTAAGATTTGGAGATTTTGGCACTGCTGCTTAGGAGAACACCCCCCCCACCCCCACCCACCCCAGACTTAACAGACAACATGCTTTACCCTCTGGAATATATTTGCAGCACTATTCCATCGAGACGGTTGGACATGAAACAACATACATTCATTCTCCTTTCAGTTACACTGCCAGATGATGCACCCTCAGCTAGCTCAGAAATACACGAGCTGTTGGAGTCGGTGAGATACACTGTGGGACTGTGGAACTCAATGAATGGGGGACATCCGTGCTTGGCAAGGGATGAGACACGAGACAGCGTGAACACGACGTTGAAAAGAGCACATTACAGACACGACACAGTGACAGAGACACTCGTGATTAAAGAGGAAAGTGCAGGTAAACCCCCCAGAGAAGTGCCTGAATGTGCTTTAATCCCCACCCTGGCTGTGGGATGACACAGCCAGACCCACGGAGCTGAGCAGGCAGGAGAGCACAGCACTTTGCAGGACAGGAGAACAAAAATAAAAGTTCTCCTCCAAGCCACCCCAGGACAGCCTCTCTGGGCTCTACCCATGGGCACACTGCACTCCTAGCTCCAGCTCACGTCCCAGCATTGGCAATGGCCACCCAGGCACATGCCCCAGCTACAGGGTGTCCCTTCCAGTTGGACTGAGCAGGTAGGGCATCTCTTGGTGTCCTAAGGGGCTCTGCTGCCATCACCATCACTGACCTAGTTGGTAGGGACAGGGAAACCAGTGAAGCTACTCATCAGCCCTAGATTCCAAAACCACGTACTTCATATGTGCCTTTAAAGCAGATCCTGGTCCTCCTGACTTCCCTGCAGTGGGGTGGATGGCAGTCCTAGGGACTTCAGTCTCACTGTCCCACTGGTGCAGTTAAGGGCACAATTCAGTTTCATCTTTAAAAGCTTCAGTTCCTTACCTCAAACTCCCTAAAAACAACCAACCAAACAACTTGTCTTATCAGCACACTGGGGAATGCCAGTAGGACTGGTGGGAACAGTTAGCACCGTTCTGGGGGCTGTGCACTCAGGTGTCCCACTTAGAGCCAGCAAAGATGCCAACCCCACCCCAGCTCTCTCCCCACTGCAAAGGCAGCCCGGAGGTTTCATGCTCCAGCTTATTCAGATTGGGAAATATCAATCCCTTCCTCCTCCTCTTCCCCCTCCAGATTCAGTTGCACATCTCAGATTCATAATCACTGAATTTGTACTGAGTGGGGGTGAGAGGCTCAGAGAGAGGAAATTCTCTGGGATATTTTAGTTTTCATTTGAAAGGAGAATTTACCTTCTGACAGCAGAACTGGGAATGGGAAATGCACAGCATGCAGCAACACTGAGAAAATTAGCTCCACTGCCTGAGCATCAAAAATAGCAGTTAAAGGGTCTCTGAGAGATTAGGATGAGAGAGATTCCTCTTTTACATAAGACAAATTTCCTATTCCACTCCTGCATGCATACTTAAAAACATTTCTTTTTTTATTTTTTATTTTTTGCAGATTTTCATGACCAAAATGGGCTGGAAATTAAAGGAAAATTTCCCCAAGTGGCTTCCAGTGGAAGCTGGGCTACTGCAATCAACAAGGGAAACACTTTCATTATCCAAGTGTTAAAGTAAACGGTAAATGATTCTGACCACAGACAGCCCAAGGCCAAACCCTGCCACCTGCTCTGGGTGTCCTTGTGCTCAACAGAGCTGTGATCACTTCTGCTGAGCCAAGAAAGCTGCCTGGGCTGGGGGTCTGATCATTGGCATGGGACACAGGGGCCATGGAAGGCGCAAATGGATGAAACTCCTAAAGAAAATCCTGCAGGGAGGTGAGCTGCAGATGTCACAGGTTTTGTGCATGGGGGAAAGAGAGAAATCTAGCTGAGAGCTGTCAGAGCTGTCCTGAGGTGGGCAAGAGGCAAATTTAATGGCATAATCCCAGTGCTTGCTCTGTGTGTGCTCCCTGTCCTGATCATCCCCATGGGTCCCAGCCACATGCAGCAATGCTTCCTCTGAACTTTCTCTTAAGGAGAAAAAGATTAAAGTGTAGCTGCAAGGGAAAGTGTCTGTCATGGCAACATCTGTGTGATGAACAAAAAGCAGGGGCAAAGTGAAGCAAGCAGAGGGGTCTCTTGCCTGGACTGGAGGTTTTTAATCCGGGAGAGCATGTCCAGGTGGCCAGCTGAGTACTGCTCGATGACGTCCATCACGTCATAGGGCCGAAGGCTCTCCTTAAACTTGCGTTTGGAGACAAGAAATCGCATAATGCTGCAAGAGAGGGAAGGAAAAATAAAGTCCCCGACTCTCCTGGCAGAAGCTAAAACCCACAGGAAGCTGGAAGGGAACCGGAGCGAAACCACACCCTGTGCCCAACATGGCAATAGGAGAAGGGAAGGGGCTGGTGGGGGCTCGCAGCTGAAGTCCTGTGAGCACCAGGGGACAACAATGACCTCCGGACTATCAGCTGGGCACGTCCCCACTCCACACTGCTTTTATAAATGTCAGCAGTAAATCTTAGAGCGAGTGAGAGCGACTGCTTGGATGTATCCCTGCAGGGGATTTTCCTGTTTCTGCATTTTTAACTTCCCTCAGCAAAAATTCCCTTTCTGGCAGAATTTTCTGTGAAGAAGGGCAGGCCACCCAGGGGAAAAGCAGCCTGCAACACAGGCATTTCAGCATTTGCATGGACTTTGTATTTCATTTTATTCTATCACTTACTTTTCCAAACCGCTTTCCCCTTCTCCCTCTCTTACCACACTGCCCTGATGCTGACTTTCAGTCCTGGCGTTAAATCTTCCGTCACAAACTCACAGTTGCAGCTTTTGTTCTCATCGGGAATGTCTTCTCCAGGCAGGCTTGCTTCTGTGTTAGGAAAAGCAGGAATAGAAAGCAGCGTGTTAGCATTCTCCAGCCAGGTCAGGCGGGGAAAAGACCACTAAAATCAAGTCCAACTGTTGATCTATTTCCACCACGTCCCCAAGTGCCACATCTCCACACTTCCTGAACACTTCCAGGAATGGTGACCCCACCACCTCCCTGTTTAGCCTGTGCCACTGCATCACCGCTCTTTTGGAGAAGAAATTTCTCCAAATACCCAACCTGGCCCTCCCTTGGTGCAACTCATGTCCATCACCTCTCATTCTGTTGCCGTTACATGGGAGCAGAGGCCGAACCCCAACTTCCTTTCAGTCACTGTAGGGAGCAATGAGGTGCCCCCGAGCCTCCTCTGCTCCAGACTGAACCATCCCAGTTCTCTAAGCCCATCAATCCATCCCATCTGGATCCCTCTGTAGGGCCTTCCTGCCCTCATGCAGATCAACACTTCCTCCCAACTCAGTGTCATCTGCAAACCTACTGAGGGTGCACTCAATACCCTCACTCAAATCATCAATAAAGATCAATTAAACATAGCTGGCCCCTATACCAACCCCTGAGGAACACCACTAGCGTCATGTCACCAGCCGGACTTAACTCTGTTCGCCACCAAATAGATCTGCTTAACAGGATTGCTTAACCTAGGGTGGTGAGGGAGATGGATGGGGTTTTGGGTTCCCACAGAGCACCCCAAGGCCACACCTTCCGAGTTCTGCCGTGATGCAGCTCCCTTGATGCGGAAAGCCTGCCGGGCTCTGCTGCGGTCTCCGAAGCTCCAGCTCTTGGGCACCTTGCTGGGGCTGTCCTCGATGCTCTGGTCAGCGCTGGGGGACCTCCGGATGCCCTGAGCCTGTGGAGAGCCTTTCCCTTTGGTGCCAGCACCGCGGGGACTGGAGAAGACACGATCTTTCAAACTGACCTTCTGACTGTTCAGAGAAACACGTTGAAACAAAGACAAAAAGGAGACAGCAGGAGGAGTCATTCTGGAAACCACGCAGTCCTTCCCCACCAGCCATTAGAAACCAAGAGCACTTCCAAGCAGCAGTGAGATGTAGTTTTGCTGTTGGCTTTTTAAAAATATATATATTTATTTCATTTCATTATTCCTTTTTTTTGTTGTTGTTGTTGTTGTCGTATAATAAAGCATTGTAGAAATGTTTCCGCCGTAATGAGTGAAATGAGAATGATTTTTAAGAGAGAAAAAATAATGTGGACTTAAACAGAAGCCCCTCGTGGGATGCCAGGGCTGGCGGGACAGAATGACATTAATGATGAGGTCATGAGTCCTTAAATCACTGATCGGCTCCGATCATGAGCGAGGAAGCTTTTCTTTCAAAACTGCCTTTCAAAGCCCTATATCCAATAAGAGAATACCAAGAAAAAAGCCTTGGCCTTCAGTGTTTAACTTCACTTGGAAACACTCCATTCCTGGTGCTCAGACCTGCCCCTCCTCCTTCACTAGACTCTGTCTTTCCCCCTCCTAAAATAGAAGGTGCCCCTTCTATACCTTATGAAGAGTTCACCTTTGTCCAGTCCCACATTTGAATACTGAAACATGCAACTCCTTTATATCCTACAAAGATTCAATCTACAAGCTATCTATCCCCTAGCTGCAGGTCTGCTACAGGCACCATCACCAGGAAAACGTACAACCTCAAAATATGGCACTTGACTGCTGTTTTTCCATCAGAGTCCCATTCTGTTAACAAAGCAAAAGGATCACTCTGGAAGAAGAGATGATCTGATCTCACCGAAAAGCAGTTTGCTGAGCCAGCTTTCACTATTTTACACATTCTGAAATCGGTAATTAAAAGCTTCCATCCAAATGAAGAGGGCAAAATTCTCACACCAAAACTTCAAACCAAAAGGCGAGGGTGAATCCTTATGAAAAGGCTTAGGGACGGCCTCGGGGGAGCCAAAGTGCAAACAGTTTGGGATGATTTGATATATCCTCTGAATAGCAATTGCTTATTCAAGTATACAAATAGAGGTCGGAGAACCAGTGCAAGGCATTTGTGCATGGAGCTCATATTTCATAAAGAGGCAGTGCAAAACTGAATAAAACCAAGGATAGCTTGTCCAATACTCCATATTGGACAATATACAATTGCAGCAGCCACTAATTGTGCTGCAAACGCTCGGCCTCCATTTGCAGGCAGAATGCTGCTGGAATTTTTATTTCCACACTGGCTTCCCAGGGCACCAACCAAAGGTCTGTCTTTCTCCTGTCTCTCCGCAGCACCACCTTGAAAGTCAGAAGCAAACAGCCCTACTTTTCCTTCACACCCAGCACGAGGTCCTTTAACCAGAGGTTCTTAAACCAGAACTTGGCTGCTGATGTTAGAAGCAAAGCAAACCCCAGCTCCCTCCCCAGCTGCAGCACGAGACAAGTGGCTTTGTCAGAATAGAAAGAAGATGTGACTTCAAGACACGCAGGGAGCAGATTTGTTGAATAAGAAGGTGCTATTTTTACAAGGTCACTTCACATTGTGAGACATGGAACACAGACCTGGGCAGAAAGGTGCTAGGGCAGCAGTGCCCTGTGAAGGATGGGGCCGCAATCTCAGGTCGAGAGACGCAAACAAAACATGTTCACGTCAAGTTTCAAGTAGAAAAGGGAGAATTAGGGAGAATTAACCCAATTAATTATTTGTTTCTAATTCAGTGAAACTGCATAGACAGGTACAGGGGAATTCACGCCCAGCCTGCGGCCCCCCTGCAAAATGCACCTGAAAGCCAGGGGCTCACAGATGCTCAGTGCAGCTGAAAATCAGAGCAGAGCTACAACCTCTCTGGGAGCAAGCATGTGCCCCAACACCTTTCTGTTTGTAAGCCTCGATCCCTGATGCTACCGATATCATCGTACACAGCCAAACGTCAAGAGGCAATTCCATGCTTGGTACATGAGAAGCCAGATTGAAATGCTATTTGCCATTCGATCCTAAAAAGGCCAATTGGATTTTTGTTCCTGTGCTGTGGTTGATTTTACAGAAGAACATGCCTGGGATCTACTGTGTTTCAGAAGTACCAATGCTTCGAACTATGCGGTCGTTTTTAAAAAGAAGGTTTGCACAAATGGGTCAGCAAAGCACCAACATTCAGCACTCAAAGCACCTCACTGAGCCGAGCAGGGCTTTGCTTTGGGGCTCCTCTTCTATACCCATGAAACAACATGTATGATTCACTGAAGTCCTCCTTCTGCCATGCAGTTCCGTGACTGGGAACAACCCCGGCGATCTGCATGCAAGCACAGTCCCTGCAAAGCAACAGGAAAGAGCCCAGGAGAAACACACCCACACAGAGAGCTGTGAGCTGCCAGCCAGCCCAAGATCATGATCTTCAACCAGAAAGTCATGCACAGTGACACAGTGTCCCAGAGAAGTGCTGCTATTCAGGTGGAACTCAGGCAGATGGCAAATAGCTTCAGTTCAGTGGCCAATGTGACATGAATATGGGGAAGCAAGAATCCAGCCCTACACAACATGAACCAGAGCTTGCAGGAGTGATGGCTAAGAGCAGTGTGAGCATACGGCACTGCTTGTTCCAGGGGGAAGGGAGAGAAAATTGCGGCTTTCTGATCAGGGATTGCAGAAAGTCCTAGCAGCAGCACAAGATGTGCTTTAATTCTGGGATCTTCACAGTAGCTTTCAGTTGGCATTCACTAAAGGTGTATTCAATGACCAAAAATAAATAAATAAAACTATTCCATTCTATCTTCAGGGAAGGTTTGCAAGACTTTCAGCTTTTGGCTTGAATTAAACAAAAGATACAAGCAGAACTGACTTTTTTTCTCTGCTGCCAGACAGAAAAATGAGAGCCCATGCTGGATGAACATGTAAAGACCCACCACAGCCCCAGCAGCCAACAGGAGGATGCTCACTGTTTTGGTGGGCTTTGTGTTTAGGCTCAGTTGTGTCCAACACCCTCAGCAAGAAAATGCATGAGAAGTGACCTTCAGATGAGCTGCAATTCATCCTCCATGGGATACTGGGGGCAGGAGCTCCTGCCCGAAACCCTCTGCTATGGGGTTCAATCCACAGACTTTTATGGTATAAAATCAATTGCTTTCAAAACGCGGATTATAACAACAGCAGTAATTTTGGATCAATGAAAATGATCACCTGTAACTTCTTGCCATTGACTTTAAGGCATCCTTGAGCAATTGTTTCATTCCCTTATCCCATTCTGTAGGCAGCATATGCTAGCCAAGCTGAGTTAGGCTGCCGTGGGCTCAGATCCATCACCGCATACAAGCTCACCCAGTAACTGGGCTCATTCTCCTGAAAAAGCTATGGCCAGAAGAAAGAGGCCTTCTCTTGCTGGGAGATGAGGCTGCTTTGTCAACCCAGAGCTTGTGCTGAGCTCATGGTATCTGAGAAGAGCTTGTTAAAAGCAGGCAGCAGAGCCCAGAGTGAATGATAGCCTCTGTGGATCATCAGGGGCTCCAGCAAGGAAATGCTTGCCATGGCTCGAGCAGAAATATCAGAGGAGAAGGCTCAAGCCTGACTCACACCCAGTGATTTCAGAAAAGCCATGGCAAAGGTGAATTCAGCTCCAAGAATGGAGTTTCTAGAAGCAGAACACAAGGAAAACAAAAACAACAACAAAAATCAGCCCATGACCAATGTCATGATGAGTAATAGAATAGAAAAGAATCATTAAGGTTGGAAAAGACCTCTAAGATCACCTAAGTCCAACCGTCCACCAATATTGCCCACTAAAGTACAACATCCACCCTTTCCTTAGAGGCCTCCAAGGACGGTGACTCTGCCACTTCCCTGGGCAAACTGTGCCAATGCCTAAACATTCTTTCTGAGAAGAAATTCTTCCTAATATCCAATTTAAACATCCTCTGGCACAACTTGAAGCCATTCCCTCTTGTCCTATCAAAAATAGGACTTAATCCCTCTTCTCTTCCTCACACAAAACCACAGTGTTAGACTTGGGTTGCAGGAGGTCACTGAAATGACAGCTGGGAAGGCTGGAACCACCACAAAGGGACATCAGCTCCAGCCACATGCCATTAACCTTGGTCTTTGGTATTCTGCAGCATCTGCTGTACTGTCACCCCTCTTTCTAAAACAGGAAGGTTTTTTTCCCAAACTGATGCTGAGCTCTGGCAAAAGCCAAACTGCACACGTCCTGTGCCTTCCAGCAATTTGCCAGCTCAGCTGCTTTGCATTTCAGGAGCAGAGCAAAACAGCTAGATTGCATCTTTGAACCTGGCTGATTACTTCTTATATAAGACTTTAAGACACTGCATCAGACCCGCAGTCCAGCCAAGGGTTCTGCAGACTCCTTCTCTTCCCATCAGTGCATTTATTGACTGAAATCATTGGTTCAGCACATTACAATGCCCCAGCTCCCGAGTCTTTTACTTTTATTAATTTACCCACACCAAGTTTCCCATGACTGCATCACTGCTGTTATTTTGTTCTATGTATCCCAGGTTAAGGCTCCTTAGCACTCAGCCTTAGATGCACCCAAGTGCTGGCACCTGCCCCTAGCAGCGTGCAGCCCCAGACATGAGAATTATTTTTACATCCCTCCAGGGTTAACTTATAGTCTTACTAAAGCACAAAGTGCACAATGCTATACTCAGGATGGATGCAGGCAGAAAAGATGCCCTTGTGGCTACTCTGAAATTCAAGACTCCTTTGGGACTGGAAGAAGCACAGTCTGTAATCCCCCTCTGCAGGGTGTCCAATGGATTGAGAAGATCCTGAGGTAATAATTTGTTTCATCCTCCCTTTTCCTCACAGAACTCAAGATGGGGGAGATGAAATGAGGACCACAGCAGGAAAGAATTCAGTAGAAAATGGAGAAAAAAACATATACTGGCTTTGCCAATTCAAAATTCATGCCTAGAAAGACATGCAAGGAAGACATGAAGATCAGAGTGGCTGATTTTCCAGAAAACAGAATTGGACACAGACAGGTGAGAGAACAGCATTACGAATATCACTACTTGCTTTAACCATTGCCAAAACCAACCTGAGCACCAAGCAATGGAAGGAGCCTTTCTCTGGAGGCAGTCCCTGCATTATGGTTCATCCTCCAAGGATAAAGCAACCTTACCTGGCAAATGCAAGCAGTATGGAAGGTAGGGTACATTTTCCAGCTGGACTATTAAGCAAATCTTTGCCTGTTTGTGCATCTGACCATCACCCAATATTGAAACCAGTCTTTTCAAGGATAAGCTTCAAGGAATGCTGAAGTACCAACCAAACACGTAGTGAGGCTAACTCAGAAATGCAGGCTATTTACCCAGGAACTGCTGTCGTGAAACTAAACCATGCCCCCTGACTCTTCATTACCCATTCAGAGATGGGATTTACCATGCTACTTCTGAGCTTCTGGCACACGCAAGGCTCAGGCATGCGTCTCACGTAGCCTCTAGTCTGACACGCAAGAAGAATAGCCAGCAAGGAAAACAAAAAAAAAAAAAAAACAAACCAGCAACAAAGGAAAAGATACAAGTTGGAACAATTAATGGAGAAAATCAGAGATACATGTATTTGGTTTTGTTGTTTTTCTTTTTTTTTTTTAATCTGTAGTTTGTCGGCTTTCTGAAGGAGACAGAGACTGGTGATTTTGAGAATTAAAACGGACTCCAAAAAAAAAAAAAAAGCATGCAAAAATCCAGTTTCACAAACATGCTGCATCACTCAGTGCCACTCCTGGGCTTCCGCCTGCCTGGCCTGGGGGGGAAGAGCTCAGAGGGTTCCCCTGCCAGCATTCAAAGCATGCAAACTTTGGGCATTGGTAACTAGAGAAGGTGCACGTTTGCTGCCAAAAGCAGTGTCTGGGGCAGGGAGAGAGACTCCTCCAGTGCAGGTGTGAAAGTAGATCTATTTATACATAAGGAATGTAATACAGATATCTGCGTGCCCTCATGGCCATTAGACGGGTGCACTAAGGGATGCTCACTGGGAATTCTCTGAAGCCACCTAGCAATTGTCAACTGAATGGAAACGATGAAATCACTGCTTGTACCAAACGCTCTGCTCTAGCTGTCTGTTCCCCGTTGGATCTAGAAACAGAACCATTCACAAGGCCAACGTCAACACTAAGGAAAACCCGTATCCCTGCATCTGGTGGGACAGGCTGAGATTAGTCCTCTAGCTGCGTAGTAGAGGTGCTAGATAGGCAAGCCATGGCTTCCAAAGGCCACATGACTAGGCAAGGTCAATTTGCAGTATTCAGAGAGAGCCAAAGGAACAGTGATCAACCGAAGGTGGGAAGCTGGTATTTCTCATGCTGCTAACTTCATATTGCTGTTCAGTGCAATGGAATTTGCAAGGATTCTCTGGACGCTGAGGAGGGATGAAGTGACAGGGAGGAAGGGGTCTCAGCATTTTTTTTTTTTAATTAATTTTGTTGTCGTTAAACTTCAGTTCCTGGCCTCCTTCATTGCTGAGCAGCCACTGGCTTGCTAGCCCCGACCAAATTCCCCATCCTCATCTCTTTTTGTTCTGCACAGTAAGCAGACAAGGAAGCCTCTGATTTCTGAGCAACGGGGAGGCTCCTCCACCTTATTTTACTCATCTAGTACCTCTATTAAGCAGAGAAGTGATCAGAACGGGTGGTAGCAGGGTAGAGGGAGAATGAGCCGTGCAGCTTTTGATTAGTTCCGTGCGACGCATTTCCCGTGGTACCTAGAGTTTCCTGAGCAGCATCCGCATAGTGACTCTCTGCACGGTTTGCTTTTACTGGAAATGAGGGGAGAGTAAAAATTAGACCTAGAAGCAAATGCCAGACAGGAAACTTTTGATTACTGACTCTGGGTTTAAAGACAGGCGATGTGAGGGCCAGGTCCATGACAGGATTGTTATGTTTGAGCATTGAATTAAAAAAAAGAAATCAAGGGCGTTTCTGAAATTTGTCTTGCTGCGGTCAATAAATGCCATTATCAGACACGACACACTCTGCATTGAATTGGTGGCACCAGTCCATCTGCAATTGGGTGAATCCTGCAGGAAGATCTTTTTCAACTGCATTGGAAACAAAAAGCACTCTCTTCTTCCTCTAAATAGATTTTAAAAAATACCATATTTTGATTATCTAAACTTTGGAGAGCCAAGAATTTAACTGATTTTCCCCAGCAACATCTGAAAGGTCTGAATATATGCTTCTTTTTCTTTTTAAATATATAGATAGATATATGTATCACCAAGAGCACTAATTAATCTGCGAATTATTTGCACTTCTCATACAGCTAATAGTATAAGGTTAAGCCTGGCATTAAAAAAAAAATACACAGATTAAAACAGAGGGCGGTGCAGTCCCTTATGGGAAGGCATCCGAACATCAGCACTCAGCACTGAGTTTTGCCCGCTCCCCTATCGCTTCTGGGGAGCTCCTGGCTCCGTGGACCCATCCCAGTGCTGCCCACTGATCCCCCCCTCCACCCCACCGCCGCAGGGGTATTCATGCCATGGAGCAGCCCTCTGCCTGTGGCAGGGTGACGGGGTGGCCCTGCACACAGCCAAAGCTGATGCCTTGGCTGAGTTCATGGGCAGGCTGAGGGAGGGAAGGGCACGAAGCCCCATGCTCACATCAGCCTTGAGCTCAGCAGTGGGCACAGAAGGGACTTGCAGGAATTCCTCCCACAACCCGTGCGAGCTCAGCCCTCTCCTTGCTGAGGGCTCACAATAGGACCCCACGTCCCCTGAATACCCCAGGAGCTCTCAATGGGTCACCATGTCCCCACGGAGTGCCGGTGCCACTGGGGGCTGAGCATCGCGGCGTGGCTGTGGGACGCTGAGCATGCAGAGCCTCGGGGTCCCTAAGGAAAGATGCGGTCCCTTCTGTGCAAATAATCCGCTCCCTGAAAGGCAACTGATTATTTCCAGATTACTGTCGGTCCCAGCATGAGTCTCTGCAACCAGTTTAATGGGTTCAAGTCAGCAACCCCAGGTTGGCAAGAGCAGGGGTCCCCTGAGTCAACCAAAGGCATCCTCTAGTGCGTCCTAAAGCCTGAACCATAGCCCTAAGCAGAGCTATAGATGTAGTGTGCATCTCAGACAGACATGTACATACATTGATATAGAGAGATATACGCACAGATATACATACACATTACAGAGTGGCCCAGTCCAGCGTTCGCTCAATAATGATGGCCAAGATCTTGCTGAGTTCAATGGGGCTGGGGACAATCCACCGCTGAGGACAACCTTTGAAAGAGGTTCCTCTCATTGCCTACAGAACTTAACTCATGCTGGACAAAGTAATCTGACTTTCAGCATCTCAGCTCCCTGGAATCCTTCTGTTTCTTTTTCTCTAATATTAACAGATTATTACGATCATCCCATTCATTCATCTTGAGTTTCTTGCCCAACAAATCTAGTCACAGATGCTTTCAGATGTGTACCCAAACCATCTGGAGCACACCTCTTTCACAAAAGCCTCTGCAGCCCTGGCTAACCACCCGTCTGCCTTTTGAACGTTACAGTCAGTTAACAAAATCAACAGTGAATTTTCAACCTGACTAGCAGAGGAGCAATCAAATTCCTCCTTGCATGGCACTGGAGGGCTTGGATTCGTGACCCAAACCCTATGGGCTCAGAGGTGCCATCGGTGCAGAGCCCAAAGCAACTCTCAGTAGAGGAGGCTCCGTAAGCAGTTTTGTTTTGTTTTTAAATGGGAGGAAAATAAAAAGGGCAAAGGGGCCCACGGCACACAGCAAAAGGCCAGCGTCTGTTCTGTTCCTGACAGCCCAGCTCTGTGCCATGGGAGCTGAGCTCCTGTCCCCCGCAGCAGGTCAACATGTGGCTGTCCTGTGCTCAGAGATGGACGCAGAAAAGCTCATGGTGGAGAACAAAACAGAGATGACAGAGAAAGATCATAACCTGTCTCCCTGATGGCTGCCCTGCTGTATGCCAAGACCCAACCAAAGGCCACCAGAATCATTCCAGGTGACCCCAAGTCCCCGCCTCGCTAACCTGCTCACATCCCCTCATCCCCACAGCTCAGGCTGCCACTCTTCCAGTGCCACCTCAACAGAAATCAGCACAGCCACAGCAGCACTGGGGGCAGAGGGCAGAACTGTGTGAGACCCCATGGGCTGGCCAGCCCTGCACAGCACATTCCCACAAGCTGGGTCAGCATCTCCACTCCAACTTCAAATGCTGGAAGATGCAACACAGCAGAAAAGCCATTTCTGTACTACTTGCTGTAAGGACGTCCTGGTATTCTACTGGTTATGGATATAGGAAATCAGCCACTCCTACAAAGAGCTGCAATAGGAAGAAGATCCAGCTGTGCCCAGACAGGAGACTGGACATTTTGTTACTTTGATGGAAATGGAAAGGGGAAAATGCTTCACTTGCCAAAGCAGGAATAGAGCAATGCTGGGGTCTGCTAGGAGAAGTGACTCAGCCAAGGAGTTTTCAAAGTCATGATCACCAGTGACAAAGCAGAGCTAGAGATACACCATTGGGTGGAATGGCAGAGGAGATGAGATTACTCCTGTAAAGACAGGATGACACACCTGTGGGGCTGCTGGAGATCAAAGCAGGTGGGAGATTTGGGATGTCACTGTGAAAGACCCAGAGATTTTTATTTGGGAAACAGCTGATTTGGGGTCCCCTGAATATAGGGACTTCTGTGCAAAATGCCTTCCTGAGGTCTGAGACGTTATCAGAAGGAAAAAGGGGAGCAGTTAAAAGTGATATTGTCCTAATAAAACAGAGATGGAAAGAGATTTGACTCTGCCCTTGCAACTGAACTGAGCAATCTGCGAAGTCCTCCACTGTCATATATGGCAGCCACAGACCCTCAGCTTTAGCACGCCTGGGTTCAAGGGTTAGCATCTTCCATGGAAGAGCAATAAAACACAGCACTGTTGCAGGAAATGGACACAGGAGCAAGAAAACAGCATTCGGAAATGACCCTGATGAAGGAACCATATAAAGTAAGAAATACTTTCAATAAGGACAGTGAAAGGCTATTTTCACTTTTTTTCTGTGGCATAAGGTTAAGAAAGCATTGTAGAAATTGAACAGGAAAAAAACTTGCAACCTCTGTGAAGAAATACTCTATCATTTAACTTATTGTGCCAACTGGTAAAAATGAGGGCTGCAAGAGGACAGAGATGCCAGCATAAGGAAGACCGGTACCTGGGACCACATGAAGGACAGTGGTCCTCACAGTTCTCCAGCTATGGAGCCATTGGGGTTGAGCAGGGATTTCTTGTGACAATGCAGTCCCTGATACCAAGGGCAGGTGGCCAAAATTTCAGCCTTGCTCTGCTCCCGGAGAGCATTTCCCTGCTTTAATCAAGTTGAATGGAGGCTGCCTTTGTTCTCACTGCACCAACTGGGACCCCGAATAGGAAAAAAAAGAGAAATTCTGGCTTGTTGAAACATGATCTTGGTGATTTGATTTATTTGGCAGGGAGTGGATGGAGTGCTATGGAGGTTCTGCTTGCAAGGAAAAAGCTCAAATGAAAGACAGGGGAAAAAAAAAAAAAAAAAAAGAGGAGCAGGGGGATAAAGGAAGGAAGGATGAAATTTCTTTCCTTTAGTTGGCACTGTATCTGCACAGACATCTTTGGTTGGATTTTGTGCTAGGAGAAAATTAGTTTCTGGCCTCTGATAAGCTAAAAGGCACAGCAGAAAGTTCCATCTGCAAAATGCCAGGCTCCAGTCATACTACTAAAATGCATTTTCCAATATTTGCAATATTTAAGCTAAGTTTTGAGATATGGGATGGAAGACCTGAAAGCCAAGCAGATGATCTCCACAGATCATCAGTTTTGCATCCTGCTCCTTAAGAAAAAAGTAAATAAATGTGGAGATTCAGTCCCAAAATCACCGCTGTAAGAAGTAGGAAAAAAAAAAAAAAAAGAGGAAAAACTCCCAAAATTCAGTAGTTCCAGAAGGACAAAAAGTCTCCCAAAAGCATCCCAAACACCAGCCCCGTTGCTTTCCCTGGGACATACGAAGTGACAGAAACTTTCCCTCAGGTCAGATTTTTGGCTGGCCTTGGAAGGTGCTCACCACGTCCAGAGGGCACCCAGCGGAGCACACTCTGCACGTGAAGGGAAGCAGGGCAGGGACTGGGCATCACTCAGAGGGCGAGGCAGGGCTGGGCTGTTTCTGCCATGCAGCTCAGTGCCGGGCCAGAGAGCCCTTCCATGCCTGGGAGATGCCACCTTGGTGACACAGTGATGGCTTCGTGCTCAAACTCACCTCCATGTTGGATGGTGGTGGCACAGACAAAGCAACACGTACATTGGCACACCTCAAGCCCCTCTTACACCATTCCAGCTACAACTCCAGCAACGAAAGGAAAAAAAAGCAGCGTCAACCAAAGCCCTGCTGTCACCCCAAATTAAGGTCTGCAGCCCTACCCACCGCTGTCCCTCTGCCCTACAGCCTCGCTATCCTCATAGCCACGCAGGCAGACTGCAAGGAAGAGATGATTTAAGGTCCAGCATTACACATAGATACATTGGACTGCCACAGCACAGAAAAAGCACATTAATACCTAGGATGCTTCCCTCGATGGTGCCACGACATGGTACACACACATACACACACGCACAGAGATCTACAGGTAATGCATGGGGATGGTGTGTTGGCAGTGATACAGACCTTGGCGATGGTTCGGGCTGCTGCTCTTTCCTTTAAACAGAAGCAATAGTACATTAGCATGGTGTCAGGTGGCAACAGATGTTGCTGCTTCACTGTTAAAACATAACGAAAAGACAATACCAAACAGTACAACTAAGTGGAAGTTGTGGACAGAAGAGAGGGAAAGGAGTACTTAATTCCTGGAGTTTCTGTCCTGGACAGGAGATCACTGGAGACTCACACAACCTCAGAGAAGACACATACAACGCACAGGGCTGAAGAACTGCTCCCAACCCATCCTTGTGCCTATGCATGACTCAGACACCCCAGGGCCGTGTGATGCGGGTAAGCACAGGAGGACTTCCGTGTGCTCAGAGAGCAGCTCCTTTGGAAACGCACCTCCCCGAGTGATTTCTGCACACAGGGAATGACTGGAGTACCTCCTGTGAGCCTGGGGTACCTACTTTTCCCTCCTGGACAGTGGGAAAAAACTGGGATGGGGTACAGACCTCTGGCCCCAGGTCCTCCATCTCAGCCATCCTTTCTGCCATTGGCAAAGGCTCTGTGGAGGGAGTGGGGACCACAGTTCTTGCATGCAGTTTCCCACTGAGATCCCAAACCACTTGGCTGCACTGAAAAAACCACAAACCTTGAGGACAAAGTGAGGTGAACACCTGCAAAAGCATAGGCACAACATCACAAGCCAACCTATGGCCACACTAAAGAAGTCTCCCTTTTACTGACCAACAACCTGGTGGCATTTCCCTGCAGCAATGAGGAAAACTTGTCCTGCCTTCAGCTATTCACACCTTCTTCACACCAGGCTGAAAGAACAGCTTCACCCATGCAGCTCCAGAAGAGAGTGAGCAGACTGTGAATGTCAGTTGTGTAAAGGTCTGCCATCCCCTGGCACCAGGCACCAGCTGGCTGTTGGGGGTGGGGCGGGCAAATTGGGTTGAAGAGACTAAAAAACTGCCTTCAGGGCCCTGCTCTGTGCTCAGCCCAACCCCAGCCTCACACATGTACACTCAATCTGCAGTCTGACCCACCCCATGGGTCTCCAGACCCCTGCGCTCTGCAGGGTCACAGCCCAGGCAGGTGCTGTCCCACCCACCACTCACCAGCTCAGTATCTCCTCTCTATCCCCAGGGCTTTGCACTGCCCCTGGCACCCAACGGGGTGGCCTATCTTGCTTGAAATACATGAAATGACCCCTCCTGAGTACAGACTGAAGCTGCAGGATGCCTGGCTTTCTGGGGCGATTGTTGCTATCTCGCCAGAGCAAATTTAGCAGGTGTGAGGTGGTGCTTCTGGCTGACTGATAGCCTCACCCAGAGGATAAGCAGAGTTTCCAAACAGCAGGATGCTCACAGCAATGCTGCAAGTCTGACCCACCACCGCCATGTGCTGTGCTCCAGCTCAGCAGGATCTGTGATTTTTGTAACCTGTTTATGGAGCTATGGGAATCTGGGACATGGTGCTTCAGTCAGGGGCAAAAGACCAAGGGAGTGTCCTTTTGCTTTTTCTCACCACTAAATCCTGCCTGCTCTCAGGGAAAGATGGAGGGTAGGGAATGAATTAGCACATCGTGGGCCTAAGCATCCTCTGAGCGTGGTGAGGAACAGGAAGATCAGAGGCAAACCAGGAACACCACCTTGAGCTGACCCTCCAAAAGTACCACTTTGCATTTTCAGCCAAGCGCTGTAACATTACTCCAGAGACAAATTAGGCTGAAGAAATGCATGGGCAGCATGGAAGAGGGGCGAGAAGGAGAACGCTGAGCAACCCGTAGGGATCGGCTGCCAACACCTCTCGCATCTCCAAGGTTGCCGACACGCAAAAGGCAGGAATGGGGGGGAAAAAAAAAAAAGAAACAAGAAAAAAAAATATGCAGTGAAGAAGAAGTATGAGCTTCCCAAGCTCTCCTAACTCTGCTGCTAACCTGAATGTTAGTCCTGACTTGCTCTTCAGGTTCCTCAGGAGCTCCAGCTGGTTCAAAGGTGGGATGAGTCTACAGGGAGAAAAAAAAAGAGCGTTAACATTCAGGCAGAGCTGATCCCAGAGCCTCCTCTCCTGGAAGCTTTGCCTGCTGTCCCCTCCTTTCACCATAGCTCACCACTGACTGCAATGGGGACAGCTGGGGCAGAAAGCGGGGCGGGGGGGGGTCACCCGCTGCTCCCAAAATGACCTATAGTAGGGTGGTGGGAAAAGATTGGGACAGCAAGAGAGAGAGAAATTGTCTGCTTCGCTGCACTCCTGACCATCGTAGCCTGGCAGCATTTCCAGGCAGCACGGGGGTGTTGTGGCTGGAGGTTTGCTAGGTGTCAGGTGGAGAGATGCTCCTGTGCTGAAGACAAATGGGGAAGCTCAGCTCTGCTGCTCTCAGGATGTGCGAGATGTATGCAGGGAGCAGCCTGTGGGGTGCGGGAGGCAGTGAGGCAGGAAAAGCAGAGCACTGGTGGGTGGAGATCCCCAGGCTCCCTACAGCCTGCAGATGATTTTGCCCCCAGAAGAGGCACAGCCCTTGTAGGATGGCATTCTGGATCAGGTTAGGAACCAGGGCTTTCCTTTCTTTCTCAGGATCACCCCATGGCTTGCTGCAAGCTCTGTTCTGGGCCACCAGAACATATTGCTGAAGGGCTACATGTCATGGCTGCACTACAGAGTGGAAAGCAACAAGGATGGGGCCGTAGCCCAAAGAGGCACAGCTCCCAGGAGGGGTCTGTTCATTCGTACTGAGAAAGGAGCCACAGGGGCTTTGACAGAAGCAGAATCTGCTCAAAATGCCCCAAACTGCAGCTGAGGACTGGAAAGAAAGGAGAAGGAATGAGAAGGAATAGGGCTGTTGACAGATTTTCAGCCATTAAGAGACCGATAGGTTCACAGTTTTCCTCTAACTGAAACAAAAAACAACTGGAAAAGCCTTTCCTCTGCATGTACAAATCCCACACTCAAAAACATGGCTGATCAGCAGAACAGACTCAGCGTTCACAAAACTGAGGCAATCAAAAGGATGTTCCAATCTTAAGGATGGAGAAAAGAGTGAAAACAGGGCTGAAAATTTTGGCTGTGCTCCGCAGTGCAGCTCTGCTCACTTCCACCCAGAGGAGTGCATGTCCCGAGTAAATGAATTAATGATCCTCTTCATTTGAGGTGTCAGGAGGAGGCTGACATTGGTGCACTGGAGCAGTGTGCGAGAGTGCTGGGCTGTCACCTCTGTGCAAACCTGCCACAGCATTTGCAGACTGATGCTAAGACAGGAGAAGGAGGTGCATAAAATCAAGCACGAAGTGTACTGCGAGATAAAAAAGTGTATTCAGCACTTAATGCTGAGTACACAACTATTCGTTAGAATCAAGGAATATTCCAAGTTGGATGGGACCCATAAGGATCATAGAGTCCAACTCCTCCTCCTTTATGGAGGTCTCCTCTTCAAAGAGCTCCACAAGGCAACAACCCCAATTTCTCCAGCCAGGATCACAAATGCAAGTCACAGAGCTGAAGACTTCATGAGCTCATTGAATGGAAGGGTTTTGGGTCCCTGTTCACTAAATGGAAGGATTCATGGTCTCAGGAGGACCATTCCCCCTTGCATTAGCCCGCTACCCATAGTCTGCACTGAGCTGAAGGTGACAACCTCGTGGGTCAGCAGAGATGCTGACATAAGCAACCACAGAGATTCACTGCTGCTGCAGTAGGTGTGGGCATGGTGTACATGTGGTGGAGAAAAGAATGCTGTGTTGAAAGGACGGTTAATAAAAATGGGCATCAACTCAATCCCATATAGACATCAAATGTGATCCGAACTGACCGTTCAGCCCAACCTGCCCTTACAAAAGCAGCCTGAGAAACTGCTCTGCATTGCAGCACTTCACCAGAATCTCAAAGGGAAGCCTGCTGCCTCAGGGCTCTGTGTGCTTTTCTCTCTCTCCTCCAAGTCCTCACGCCACTTGGTTAACAAGGGAAGTGTGTTTTGGTGAAGGGGAGCTCGGTGAGGTCTGCACGCCCCAGGAGCACACACAGCCCATACCACCACCAGAACACCCAGCTGCAACCCATCACCTCCCAGGACCACACACAGAAACACCACACTGACTCCATTCCCCAAGCCAAAGGGAAGGTCCAATTGCTTTTCCTGGTAGCACAGATAACATTCAAGCATTTGGGGACAGTGGGGACATCATGCCTCCAGCCAGGACATCACTGAGACCCCACAACACGAGGAAGGAGGGCAGCATCACACAACAGAGCACAGGAACACACACACACACACACACAGATGGTGATGATTTGTTTGAACAGCCCAAGTATGAACAATGAGGGAGGGGGTGATGAGGAGATGAATACCGTGATGAGGACTAAAATGAGCCTCCATGCTGTGCTGGAGTTCTACAAGGAGCTGGTTATCACGCTTACCATGGACTTTGTCTCCAGTTTAAGTCATTCCTCATAACAGGGAATATTTATGAGACTTATGAAATATGTTATGATAAGAGCTGGAGTGGAAGCATCGTGTTCTTATTTCACATCCAGCAGTAGAAAAATGCCCAGTCCTTAAAGAAGGCTGCTGCCCCGCACTGCACTAATGTGCACTCAATCACACACTTCCAATCACGGATGCAATTTGCTGTCAATTAACCACACAAAGTGGTAAGTGTGATTTAGTAAGGCAGCAAAACTCACATCTGTGAAAACTGGAACCAGGTTTGCAGATCGGGCACTAAATCACATCTGTGTTAATGCACCTAGCGAGGATTTAAACTGCTCTAAGAACAGAGCTTGGCTCACAGTCTCCAAACGTAAGCCATTAATTCCACATCTTCAAATATTGACATTACTGCACCTTCAGGTACCCACCTCATATAAAATATACCTCTCATCTGAAAACCTGCTCTTTTCTGCAGAACCTGAGATAATATTGTTGGTAATAAATCTCACCCCAGCCGCATACACGTCTATTTGATTGGATTGAAAGGTCAGCTCTCAGAAGGAACAACTGGGACTAATAACTGCTTGGCTCCAGGTCAGTTACAGAAGGGAAAAAAAAAAACAAAACGTAATTACCCTGCTGAGATGGGACGCTCCTTTTGCAAGCATCACACTGAATTACTGGAGGAAATCCTGAGCGATCGCTTTGGCTTAGCACACTGCATTTGATACCCCATTATCCTTAAAAAACAGGCACAGCCACTGCTGCAATTTTATTCTGCGCTACCTCTGATGTATCCCATGGTGCCACCAACATCACTCATACCAGCAAGGGCAGCAGACTCAGCGATACCCGGGGGCACAGCTCCTACAGCACTGAGATAACAGATACACTGATGGATGGGAAAAGAGGGATGGGGAAAGGGCAACACACGAGTGGTGGGAGAGGAGAAATGGAAGCATGAACGGGGAGGTATTCTTGTTAAGAGTTGTATGATTTGGAGGAGGTTGGTAAGACCATCAAGAAATCATCGTTAATAAAGCAAGCTTATCAAGCGCTCTCCCATTCTCCTTCATAAATCATCATTTTGGCAGACAGTTTCCCAACACTTGTGCAAACCAATAGCTAAAACATGTATGGAGGCACGTGGAGTTAGTCGGCAGGCAGCGGGATGGGCAGTCCGGTTTGGGCTTTTGCTCATTCCTTTGAAAAAAGACTGATCTTCAGAGCTTTCTGGGGTTGTTTTTTTTAGTGAAAGGCTTTGCATGTTACAGTCCCAAACGAAGAACAAGGAGTGACATGACACACGGTTCAGAGTCACATGCACGTCATACCTGGAGGCACCGTACGTTTGCGTTTGCGTGCTTTTCAAGAGTTTTCACCAAAGAAAACCAAAGGGATAAGAGAAAGGAAAAACAAAAATGGAGGGAGGGAGAAAAGAAACAGAACAAAGAAAATTAGCACATGAACCAAGTGCACTCCGGGAGCAGGCGGGCTGGGACCAGGCTGCGGGCGAGCGCCAGTGCGGGCTGAGCTCGCTCCCTGCTCCTCGCACCACTGCCACCCAGGAGACAGGCTGCTGGCACCTCCCTCCCAAAGCAAACGGGCACCACGGAGCAGGGAAAATGTGGGAGGGTTCTGAGAGATCTTCAGGGAGGAATCTACAGCCTTCAGCGGCATCAGCCAAGGGCTCCTTGGACCAGGAGGATGGCTCCAAGGAGCTCCAATGTCTACTGAAACGTGACATTTCAGTAACTTTTTTTTTTTTAGTTCAAATATATGAACATAGCTGAGAACAACATCTTGTTCTCTTGAGTGATAACAGAGTAATTTTGGGGGTTTTGTTGTTCTTGTTTGGTTTTGGTTGTTGTTGTTTATATTGGTTTTGTTTTTCATAGAGGAGACGGATGTACATTGCAGATTTGCTTTACCACATTTTGAATTTCAGCGTCCAAGCTGGGATGCTCTCAGAGCCCGCCCTGTTTTCCCCAGCAGAGAGAAACCAGCTCTCTTGAGGTGCTCTGAGTGATGCTCTGGGCACACGCATGCTCCTCCAAGTCATGGCTATCAATTTTCCCCACCAAACAGCCCTTCTTTGCAAAGGTGCCTTGGGAAAAGATGTAAGCTCAAGTCATGGGGCTCCTGCTAGGAGGAACACGCAACCCAATGTTGAGCAGAAAAGGTGCTAAGGCAGCAGTGACTGCAGATCACCTCTGGCAGAGGGGATGCTGTGTCCCCCCACCCAGTTCCCAACCACAGCGTGCAGCTCAGCTGCATGCAGCAGCCAACACCATGGCATTGGGCTCAGGGTGCAGCTGTTGGTGCACGCCAGCTGGCTTGGAGAAGTGGGTAGGAAGGATAGATGGGCAGAGTGAGAGATGGAAGCGGCAGCCAGAACATACAGTTACCCCCTTTTTAAATAAGGGGACAAGTATTTTGAATGAATTCAGTCAAACACATCCAAACCAGACTCAAAAAGATGTTCACCACTTGCTTGGTAAAAAACAAAGAGCTGAAGCCATCAGGGCTCACCTCCCAGGTGATGATCAGGCTACCTATCTACGGACAGCACCTGGAGTTTTAGGGTGAAGCTGAGAGAGCATAGAGTCCTGTGCCCAAGGAAGTGCTGGATGCTCTCATCCTCGTGCCAAAGGGTGCCCCTGTATGTCTGGCTGCATGCTAAGTTTGGGATTTCCAAGAGCAGTATAACCATGACCAAGCCCACTGAAGCCAACGTCGGCATTGTGCGCTTTGCAGAGGGCTTTGGGCCAGGTCCTCCTCCCCTCGGCAGCTGGTCCCAACCAGTGCAGAGGTGGGACAGAGAGAGTTGGATGAGTGGGTTTTAATGCTATTGGGAAACAGTTTAGTTCTGTTTCATTGAGTTGTTGTTTTGTTTTTTTCTTAAAGCAAAATCTTGATGTCAGTTCATAAATATCTTTAGGGAACAAACAACCAATCAGGCACACACTGGGAATGAATCCAACGACAACTTACTGACCATGACAACGTGAATTCCAACAGGCTTCTAAGATGGATTAACAGGCTGGCTAACACTTCAAACAAAGACTAATGCTTGCCCTGGGAAATGCATTCAAATGGCTAAAAGGCACCAGTAACACGGAAAACACAGAGGGATTTTGCATCAGCATTGGCACAACCCAGAGCTGGACAACAGCTCTGCACCACAAGGAGGGGGAGCACAAGGAGCCCCATCGTGCCCCCCAAAAACCCTCAAAGCTGCAGGAATATCCAACCAACACCATCTAGAGAGATCTGGGCAGTCTCAAAACACATCAGAGAGGAATGCACAGCACTGCCCAGGAAGGAAAAGGAAAGGGGAAGAAGAAAAGGGAAGAGGAAAAGGAAATCAGGACCGAGGCCAAATGCACCTGGGGACAGTGCCAGGGCAGCCCAGAGGGACAGAAGAGTGCTGAAAGGCAGAAGGACCATTAGAACCCAGTGGAGCAGCATGAATTGCTGCAGGCAGGGCAAGGCAGCATTTACCTAGGTCCGGGGCAGCTTGGAGTCTTCACACCTGGGCACGGCACTGTCACAACACAACGCAACGCAACTACCCCGGGCGGGAGAAATAAAGGTGAAAAGAAGAGCACGTACATACACACAGAGATGAAAAGAAAAAAAAAAAAAAAACAACAAAAACAAAAACAGGGAAATTAAAATCGAGGCCAAAAGAAACACTAAATGAAACATAGCAAAAACAAAATAAACTTTGAAAGAAAAGACATATTCCGGCTCTTAAGATATGTGGAAATCTTTTTTTTTTTTTTTTTTTTTTTAATTAACTCAAATAAATAAAAAAGTTTAAATGAATATAAACTGAACAATAAAACTCTACGTCCAGGTAACAAACACAGACATTGGCACCACGAGGCGGGCGGCGCAAGGAGGAGGTACCTGTACATGGGGACGGTGACGGTGCGCTCATAGTACTGCCACGTGGAGTGCAGGTCTGTGCGGGACAGGTTGGTGGCATAGAACCTCCATGCAGCCTGGGAGGAGACAGGGTGGGATGGAGATGCAGGCTGGGTTTTATAAACCTCTACCAACATCAATTCTCTGCTATCTGTGGGTCTGACATTTTGCCTTCTCCTTGATACGTGACAGATTTGGGGCGCTACCAGGATGCTACCGACCCATTTGGCATGTGACACATTTGGGGTGTGACCATGGTGCTAATGATCCGTTTGACACGTGACACATTTGGGGCGCTACCATAATGCCAATGACCTGTTTGGCACATGACACACTGGGGGTACTACCATGATGCCAATGATCACAGCTAACGATGCTGCAAGTACCAGGCACTCGCTGTCAGGAGCGCTGCTGCTGTGCATTGGGGATCTACAAAACTAGGAGAGCAAGGAGTGTAAAAGCAATCTAACTGCAAGTCTCCATGCTACCCGCCAAGGCCAGCCTTCTGTGCAGACATCTGTTAGCATGAAGGAAAATGCTCCCAATTGTAACTTTGTATCAATATAAATATTCTCTTTGGAAAAAAAAAATATATATATATATATATAATTGGTGAAACAGACTGCCCCAGTGTATTTGTCTCACTGCGCTGGGCTGAGTTTCGTTCCTTTTCTCCCCCAGACTGCCTTTCACATATGCTGCATCCCTATGGCTGCCTTCCTGGCATTTGTTCCCAGGCAAGCTCAGCCACCAGCTGCTGTCTCACACTCCAGACACACAGCACTGTTTTTCTCCTCCCCTGCTCCTAGAAGTCCATTTAGACCTCAGCATCAGGAGGATGCAGCCCAGAGGCTCCCAGCTCCTAACCTGAATCAGGCCTGCTGCTGGGTTGCGTCTCTTCTCAAAGTGCTTTTGCCGATGCTGCTCCTGAACCTTCAGAGCAAACCCTGAACCTAAAATGCCCTAGGGAAAAGAAAGAAATTGTGCAGTTAGCAGGTGTTAGACAAGCTTTGAGAGGCTGCAGCCAGCTTTCCTTCCAAAGCTTTGTTCTGTCTCATTTTTGCTTCAAATGCATGAATAAAGGAGTAAGGAGCCCTCAACCAAGGCAGCCCCAAATGTGGGCTTTGCTGGTGCTTGCTGCTTTGGTAAAAGCAGCTGATAAAACACGAAATATTCATATCACACAAGCGCGTGGCAAATTATCCCTATGGTATGCAACAGGGAGCAGGGTGATTTACTGAACTGGGACAGCCACCCCTAGGAACAGCAGCAGGAATATGGTTTCACTTCATTAAACATTTTCCATCTCATTTGTGAAGAACTACATCCACATTTTCCATCCTGTGTGCTCATATGCACTATGGCTGTCCACATGGGGTTTCCCCTCTACTATTTTGGTTGTTTGGTGTGGTTGTTTTTTTTTTTTTTGACTCAGAAGCAGCCAAGCAGTTGAAGCTGGGAGTTCTTCAGGCACACAAAGCCACAGGTTGGCCCCAAGGTAATTGCTCAGCCAATACCCCCCCCACACACACACTGCCCACCCAACCCAGCCCAGCCCACACTCACGGCAGGGAGAGCGAAGAAGGAAACACCAATGAGAGTGAAGGTTGCAGCCAGCAGCCTCCCATTCCAGGTCTGCGGGTACTTGTCCCCATAGCCGATGGTGGTCAGGGTGATCTGCGAGAGGAGAGCCCCGGCCCTCAGTCACACAGCTTTCTACTGGAAATCACATGGCTTGGGTTGGAAGAGACCTTAAAGCCCACCCAGCTCCAACCACTACCAAGACAGGGACACCTCCCATTGACCAGGCTTCAAAAGGGCCCATTCACGGCCATGGGCACTTCCAGGGATGGGGCAGCCAAAGCTCTCTGGGTAGCAGTGCCACAGCCTCATCACAATCTGGGCAAAGAATTCTCTTCTACCATAGGATCCAAACCTCCTCTATTTTAGTTTAAAACCATCCCCCCCACACCTTGTCCTGTCACTATCCCCCCATGTAAAAACTGCTCTCCATCATTTTTTTTTTAATAAGTACTGAAAGAATAGAATAAAACAATAAGTACTAAAATAAAATAATAAAATAAAGTAAAGCAATGTCACCAAAATTCTCTGAGCAGATGGTGGGGAGTGGAAAAGCTCGGGGGCCATCCTGCCTTCAGCACATCTCAGAAGAAATCAAGGTTATTTGCACACATAAAGATCTGATGCTGTTTATTGCCCATTTCCCAGCAGTGCTTATTAGCTGGTCTCCCTTCCTACTTAAAAACAGCACATTAGCCCAACAGGCTGCTTTGTACAACCTAATTTAGAGGTATTTTCCCCCCCCCCCCTCAGTATTAATGTAATGCATCAAGAGAGGCTGGCAAGCTGTTGCGTGTGCTTTGGGGAAGGAGCTGAGAGATATGCTGGAAACAAAGAACCCTTGAGATTCAAATCGCAGCAAAAGGTGATTTTTCCTGTTTCTGTCCATGAACCTCGCAAATGGAGGATGATGTGCGCTCCATCAAGAACTGAGGAAGAGTTTGGAGAGCCTAGGACACAGAGGGCAGAAAAGACTGGCACGATGGGAACATCCTCATGGAGACTTCTGCTCAAAGGACCTGAGGTCCCTGACCCACAGTCCCAAGGACAGTCTCCAGGGGTGGTGGAGTCCCCATATCACCAACGTGCTGTCAGAAGTCTCACGCCTTCAGCCTGGAGCAAAACTGTTTTAATCAAATGGAAGCCCGATCCCAAAGCACCATTTAACAGCACCCACTAAAAGCCCAATCAATTAGCTGCCATTTTGACAAAGCATTTAGTAAAATGCTTCTACATGGCTATTCTGTGCTGAAACACTGAGCTGAAGCAACATTCACTCTTTAATCACTGCAAAGTTGATCACCGACAGCTGATCTGTTCTGCTCATTTCTTAGCATGCCTGTACTGGACGTGTGAGCTGGACAATGACAAAATCTGCTCGTTTTAATGAGGCTGAAATGTCACTGTCAGATGGACAGAAGCAACACCACATGGTGCACCAACACATCCTGAAATGGGGAATGAGGTGGGAAGCTCTGCACGTGGCTCTCCAGCCTGGGAAGGGACAGCTCTACCCATGGCTGTCCCCATGCTGAGCTCTGATCTGGGCCGTCAGCTTTCCCCCATTGTTTATTTCCTAGTTATGTCAAATTGGGCTTTGTTTTTATTTTCTATCATAACCAAGGGGCTTGAAAAGCAATTCACTGCCTTAGCAGCGTTTCATTCCCTTTATTGAAGAAGAGGAGCTGCTTGATCAGCCGATTCCACCCCAAGCCTGTTATTGGGATTTGATCAGATCTGGGATTTTCATTACACGCTTTGTAATCAAGGCCAAACCAGCACTGCAGTGCCAGAGCAGAAGAACAACAATGCAAGGAGATTAGAACGTCATTAATTCTCTCTTTGTTAATCGAGTAATCCAATAATTCCCACACACACACAGAGCAAACTGAAAGTATTGCCCTTTCCTCTTTTGTCAGCAAAGATTCGCAAAGGGAGTGCTTTCAGCACTGACGTTTTCCTGGTACTTAGAATGCATTCATTTTATGAAATACAGTCAGGTGCATTTAACAGCTCAAGTATGATGATAAATGATGGAAAGGTGGCATTGTCACAGTGATGATGGCCGTGGGGCCGATTAGATCTGCCACAACAGAGCCAAGCCCCACAGCTGAGCAGTGTACGAGCTCCCACTTGCTGTGCTGCCCCAGGTAGCTCAAGAAATGCGATCCCATAGCATCTCCTACAAGCCTTACTTAAGAAATCTAGCTAAATGGAATAGCCTGAAGCCATTTAATAAAAATGTTAACTAAGCAGTCTGTAAGCTGATTCCTCACATAAGTGATAGAAGATGGAGGGTTAATGGACATTTTATTTTAATAACCAGCAGCTGTTCTACGAAAATTACTTACCAGACCCCACCAGAGTGCATCTGCGTATGTATCAAAGTGCTCATTTTCTCCTTTCTCGGCCAAGTACACCAGGAAAGAGGCCAGGATGAGGCAGAGGAAGCCAATATACCAAGCAGTAATCAGCTCCTGCAAGATCATTAAGGGACAGAATAGAATAATTGCAATCCTGGTGTGCATCTCCGAAAGCTGAGCCGCTCGCTTGCGGTTGGCCTCAGAGCTGAACTTGTTCTGCATTTGTGCATGTTTAGGCTTTGGGTTTCGGCTGGAGATCAGAAGTGCTGATTTTCAATGCAGTGCAGAGAGGGGACATCTGAGATGGGCCCACGTGCTGGTGGTGCCCTGCAGTACTCACAGGGTGACTCCCTCCCTGACGAGCACATCACCTTAAACTCCTCAGCAAGGGGAAAGGGAGCAGTCACAGCTCCCGTATTTAAAGATGCGGAATAGAAATGAAAACATAATTACTTCCCCAGCCCACACATAAGTTAAAACTAAAACACGAGCCCCCAAATCAGCTGGCTAATTGCTAACTCTTGGAAATGAGCTCAGCATGCAGGTGGTCACTGTGTTCAAGGTACTCCCTGCAAACATCCCAACGTCCCTCCCATTTCTCTTCTGCTGGCTGGAAGGCTCCATGGAACTTCCCATTCCAGCTCTGCATGTCACCACCTAGTGCCCTCTCCATCCTCCCAAGCCTGGGAGATGTTTGGGATAGGAAACCAAACCTAGGCAATGAAAAGAGCGGCTCCCTGTCCCTGCTTGGGGCTTGCTCACCTTGCTGTGCGCGTAGACCACAGAGCCCAACAGCTTCCAGGTGCCACCGCGCCGGTCCATGCGGATCATGCGCAGGATCTGCAGGAAGCGCAAGCTCCTGAGCGCCGAGGTGGCAAAGACGTTGCCCTGGGAGCCCGCTGCCAGCACGGCAATGGACGCGATCAGCACCATGATGTCTGCATGAACAAAGGGCATTGAAAGCTGGAGACGCGCTGCTGGAGCACCACCAAAGGGGATGGCACTCCCACCGCCACTGGCAGCAGAAGGATGTGTGTGGAAGAGGTATTGTAATACCTGGTGCCGGAGGGATACAGCAGAAGACTTAACTGGACAAAAGGAGCAGCTACACACCCGAAAAAAACATTTTAGTTTCCTTCTCCACGCTCATCATCCCCAAGAAAATGTGTTCAATATTACATGACTGCATTCTGACCCAGGGCTAAGCTGGACTAAGTCTTTGCCAGGCCCTTTCTTAGCTGCTGTGACTCTGTGCTGCCCAGAGGTGTGAGCTCCCCTGTCTAAACAGGGAGTGAAACCCAGAGGTTCACTGCAGCAACCCCAGGGTGCTCAAGGAAAGAGAAAATTCAAGCAAGAGTCTAAGAAAAGAAGCCTTATGCTGTAAATCCCAAACCCAAGGATCACAGGGTGGCTTGGGTTGAAAGAGAACTCAAAGACCATCCAGTCGCCTGCCATGGACAGGGTTGCCAACCACCAAATCAGGCCAGGATGCCCAGGGCCCCATATGACCTGGCCTTGAGCACCTCCAGGGATGGGGCAGGATCCTTAAACCCTCCCTCTTTCTTATTTTTCTATGCAATTTTTATGAGTGATTTTCTGTGCAATAAGCTAAAATCCCATGTGTGACCCTTGCTAGTTCCTGGACACCTGAAAGCAGGCTCCATGGGGCATAGCATGGCTCACCTGCCACTCCTGACCCCAAACAAAGCACCCGCTGTGCTCGGATGGCCCCTTGCACAACAGGAGCACTGAGTGCTTTACAAGCAGGAATTAAGTCTCACAATCCCCTTGTGATACAGCTCCTCAGCACCCGGGAAAGCAAAATGAGGCACGGAGTGAGCAAATTGATGGAGAGGTTGGGTGGGGACCTCAGTTCCTCCCTTCCCTTCCCTAGGTGAGGAGCAATCCCCAAACTGCAAGCAAGAAATCGCAGCACTGTGCCAGCAAGCTCTCCGTTAGCCACCTTAAGTTGGGAAACCCCATGCAGGAGGCAGGTCTTACCGATGACGCAGAAAGGCTTGCGGGCAAATTTCAACCTTCCTCTCCAGCCCCGGTACCGACAGCAGCAGCCAGCTGCCCAGATCCGCACAAAATACTCCACCCCAAACACCACGATGGTGACGATTTCCTGGGGGAGACAACACGCTGTCAGCCAAGAAGGATAGGTGGCGAGGAGCACGCAGGAACAAAGTGGAACAAAGTAAAAACGACGGAAAAAGTTCAGGAAAAAGGTTTTAAAGTATTTCATCAGAGCAAATATTGTGCTCAGATTACTCACCCTACCATAGATTACCCTTACTGTGGGTCCCAATAGACACCGACTCACAAGTGACGGTTCAGATTCTTGCCTGAGTTAAATACCCCCAATCTTAGGTGTGTGTGTGTGTGTATTTGTTAACTTTATTTTGGTATGATCTTGGTCACTTCGTTTGCAAATCCCAACTCACCAGAATATAAAGGGCCCCTTCAGAGCTGTTCTGATACTCATCGATGGTTGAGAAGACAGACAGCACCAGGCAGGAGAAAACAAGTAGAAAACTATAGAACACAAAAAAATAAAAGCAAAAAATACAGAGGGACAGAATGTCAGTCTTCAGAGCAAGAACTTTTCACACTCGGTCACGTTTTGACATTTACACGTAGGAGCATTCACCATGCTGCTGCTTTAACACTGGCCCTTTACAAGGATACCTCTCACTGGCAATGAGGGGATAAGAAGTGACAGCAATGAGGCCACCAGGCCCATGCAATCACACTTGGGATCCTGCTGGGACTGCACTCTGCTGATCAGTTGCAAGGCTCACATCTAACAGCGAGGAGAACAAACCTGCAAAAGGGAACATGGATCCTCAATGCTATGAACAGGAAGGGTTGGGCCTTGGAGGACCCATTGGACCAGTCCCAGTTTGGCCACTGCCAAGACAGTTCCATTCGCAGCACGTGGCTGTGATAGCCTCTGAGATCACTTCCATGTTATGTCAGCTCCAACAAACATGGAAAAGCTCCTTTGTCACCTCCTCATTGCCAGTAAAACTTGGCAACTCTTCAGATTTAATTCCACCGACTTCTTTCCCAGCATGCCTTGTCCACAGATTACCAAGATAGGGATTTAACAGAGGCGAAATTTGGGTTTAGGGTGGTGCTGTGTGAAGCCAGGAGGTGAACACAATGATCCCTATAGGTCCCTTCCAACTTGGGATATTCTACAGTTCTACGATAAAATGCACATACAGAGGCTGTCCCCACTGAGCATCCTCTCCACGTTGAGCACTGGGGGCACCAATGCCAATCCAAAGGCACTGATGGGTGGCAGCAGCTCTACTCTCTTCTGACATTTGATGCCAGCTCTGCAACCATGGAGGCGTCCTGGCACCTGCTCGTGGCCGGAGCAACCCCCACCAACCTGCCATGCCCGCTGCTTACTCAAACAAAAGAAGGGAAATTAATTTGCTGCAGATCAATTTACTGAAACAATGAAGTAGGCCAGCGCAGAGAGGAACTAAAAGCTGCATTCTTTCAAAACATTAAATAATTCATCTGTCTGGCTTTGTCTCACATTCCTACAAACTGACTTTCAAATATTTATAAGGCACGGTCGGGCTGCCGGGTACAGCTCCTCAGTGCTGTGTAAAGAGAGGCACCGCAGGGCTGTGCCTGTGGCTTTGCAATGGCCATTATTGTCACAGCGCTCAGGTATAGCAGGGGGATTGGCAGTATTTATTCTGACCACAGGCAGTGCTTAGTCTGCTGGAAGGTCTGGAAGGGACCTTCAGAGCCACTCCACGGGGGCTGAGCTTTGCCAGCAGCAAGTCCCATTCAGCACAAAACAGCTCAGGACAATCCACTCATTTCTCTCTTCCTGGTACTCAAGGACCTGGAACAACCCCAAAAAGCAAGGAATTGCCCCTTGCAATCCCACTCACCATCACTCTCACCCAACGTGGTTTATGCAGGCAGTACAGTGAGAGGGAGCTGCAAATGGGTCAGGCAGCCCCGCTTCCAGGGTGGCCCAGATTTTGGTGCACACACCCACGCTGGAGTGAGAAACAAATGAATAATCGATGAAAGAAGAAAGAGAAGAGGTGGAAAAAATAGATCATGGGAAAGGATGGGGGAAAAAGAAAATCCTACATGTTCTGATTGAAGAAGTAGGGCGTGGGTTGTGTTTCTGGGACTGAATATCACAATAAAATGCTCAGACAGGTGCTGAAAGCAAAGTGCTGACATCATAGAAGACATGTACACCTTGTTTACTAAGGTGAATCTTCAAATGGATCCAGAAGGAAGCCATGCTGAAACAATGAGTCTTGCTGGGGATGAATACCAGGAGAAAGAGGAATCCCGAGTGTTACCTCTGTCATTGGAAATGTATTGATAGGGCAGAGAAAAAAAAGGAAGGAAAAGACATTACTTTATCATTTCAACATGAGCTGAAAGCATTACCCAACAGATAAGGCTCCTTGTGCAGATGTGGTCCAACATGCCTGCTGGTGAACATCTTCCTTGTGCCCTGTGCAAGCTGTGGCTGTGCAGTGTGAACCAGGGCTGCTCCAGAGGCAAAACCCCATAGGGCAGCAGCTCCCATCCCTCTCTGCTCTGTTTCCCCCCAGGGGATGCTCAGCCAGCAGGTGAGGAATGGTCCTGCCACTGTAGGATGCAGGCACTTCACAAGCATACCAAAATAGCCCCATGGCTGCTCTGCTCAAATCCAAGGTTCCCAAATCTTCGGGAGGCTGAAAAGTAGACTTCAAGAATGAAACATTTTTTCCACTGGGCTCATGGAGTTGGGGTTTGCACAGCTCCTGGAAGGCTCCGAAGCTCCCCTGTTTGCATGGGATGGAAGGAGAAAACCGAGCCCTGTCCATGCCGAGGTGGGGAGCACCCTCTGAGCTCCCATGGAGGGCAGGCAGTGGGAGGCTGACTCTGCTTTCATTACACCTAATCCACCCAGACAGTTCAGGACAGGGCTCCAGCTCATAATGGATAGCAAGGGAAAGGGAAACAGGCCAATAAACGGCATAGAGGTTGGGATGAATCTAATTTTTAAAGCTACATATCTAATCAAAGCAAATTATGTCTGCAGCCTGACTCTGGGTAATGTTAATGTGCAATAAGGAACGTTAATTATGTCCCATCTAATGATTTTTACATTAAATATGCCAATTCTGCTTACAGCTGGGCAGAAGACAACATCCTCCCCACAGGCAGTCATGAACCACACAGCAAAGCTGGCAACACCCTCCCCAAACTGGGCCAGGATGCAAAGGACAGCGAGTGCTGCTGCACCTCCATTCCCTCCACAGGTGATAGCAGGGACAGAGCTGGCAGCAGCCTGAGTGCTGCTGGGGACAGATACTTCTTGAATTGCTTCCACCTTTGTGCTCAGCCAAGACTCAGCTATGCAAATCTGGCTGCTGCTAACACTGAGAAACCCAAAGTCCTCCAAAGTTTGGCTTTCCGTCCAAAGGTTCATAGATTGGCTTGGGTTGGAAGGGACCTCAAAAATCATCAAGCTCCAACCCCACCACCTCAGGCAGGGCCACCAATCTCTATATCTAATACTAGAACAAACGGCCCAGGGGACCATCCAACCTGGCCTTGAACACCTCCAGGGGCATCCACAACCTCTCCAGGCAGCCTGTTCCAGCACCTCACCCCTCTCTTGGTAAAGAAAAATTATGTCAACTTAATACACCCATGGCAAACTTCTTATTCTGGATTATCAATCTTGGCACGAAAGCTCCATATCCAGATTTCATCTCCACCACATTTCATATTAGCAGTAGAAGAAGCAACGAGTGAGCTCCCACTCCAATAAACAAATAAGCAAGCAAATAAATGAAATAAAATGTCTTGAAATGTGAAAGGCGCTTTTTTTCTCTCTCTCTCTTTTTGGTAAAAGTAAATAACAGAATCCTTATAAATCTTTTCAGGTTATTAATCTCATCTGCCTTCCAAAAGACACTCCCTTGGAACCCACACACCCATTTACATGGAGCTCCAATGGGATCAGCAGCAGTGGGATGCCGGGATATGTCGGGGATGGATGAGATGTAAGGAGGTGGCACAAGGCAATGGGCTCATTACATGCTTTGCTGCCTTCCCATGGAAGTAGGGAAGGAATTAATGATTTGTTTAATTAAAACAAGCAAAGCTGGAAAGTAGGGAGCATTTTACTCAAGGCATTTGAGAGCCACACAATAGAAAATAACTTAAAACACTTAAAAATGACTTTAGGGACATAAACAAGGCATTGATAATTGTGCTAAAATAAAACCAAAATGCTTATGGGCAATCCAGCTGTAATCCCAGCAATCCATTTGCAGTGGTCTCTGTAAGATGTTGGCTTTCAACTTTCTGAAACTTGGCTTTAAATCAGAGGCCTCGAAATGCAGCAATGACAATAAACCAGGGTGAAAAAAAAAAACAAATGAGGATAAACAGAGACTGTAAAAAGCCTTTTAGCACTCAGAACAGGAGCACTTACAGCTAAATTTGAATCTCCACCGAATCAGAAGCTGAACTCTGACCACGCCACGGCTGTCCAAGGGCTTGTGATGATGCACATCGTCCCTGCCCTAACCAGGAGCTCCCATCATTGTTTTGCATGTAAGGAATCCCGCAGCCCAGCTACACATTTACAAGGCTGAACACAAGATTCAGTGCCCCAGTCCAGGTCTCCACGTCCCTCAGCCTCAGCCAAAACCATCACCCAAGGCGACTTCTATCGCTAGCAAAGATGCATCACAGCAACGTGTCAAAATGGCAGATGGGTGTTCTCCAGCAGATTGAGTTTTTTGGGGTCTTCTCCAGTATGCCTGCACAGCTACAGCCTGGGAAATGAGGGGAAATAAGGTTTCCTTCCCAACGGGGATCATTTTCTGCTTTTATAGGCAGATGAAGAACATTGCAAAGCCATCACATCAAACCGAAGAAAAAGGAATACGCAGCCAAAAGGGAGTAACTCAGAACAAAACTCCTGCTCTTCTGCCTTCCCTCTATCAAGGCACCATGTTTCTCAGAGAAAGGACAGGCTATGGGCGGACATACATATTCTCCCTCAATGTCCACTGCATTTGAGGAGTTCCTGCTTGAAGAGCTCCCCCAGCCTCTCCCTCCTGTTTGTAAAGCAAAGAGCAGGAATGGCCCCATCTACCTCAGCCTCCCCACATCCTGCACCTATGCACTGCAGGGATTTGAGCAGAAAGGGATTTTGCATGGCAACAAAGTCATATGCATCTCCACATTTACAAGCGAGACTGACCACAGAATCATACCATTATTAAGGCAGGAAAAGACCACTAAGATCACCAAGTCCAACCATCAACCCATCCCCACCACATCCACTAACCACATCTCCACAGTTCTTGTACACTGAAGAGCTTGAACACATAAGAGCCCTCCTGGATGAAATCCTCAAAGAACAAACAGCAGCTGGAAATGATCAGCAGTAGAGACCAAGAACTGAATGTTCACAGCAGGAGAAAGGGTTACATTTCAGCAATCAGCAGCCTGTTTTAGAGACTTGCCTGACTCTGATTACTTAACTTACTCAAGGCGCCTCAAACTCATAATAAAGCTGCATTGCTAATAATGAACACACACTAAGATCGAGTTAAACACTCCTTTCTGTCCTCCTCCAGCATGAGTCACTGGGAGATGTTTGTCTGCATGTTCTCCCCACACCATGCTGCAGCCTCGGAGCGGTCAGAGGTCTGGAGGAGGACGCAGAGCATTCATCAATCAGTGCACCTGCCCACGGGCTCTGTGCTGCAGGGCTGAGATCTGCTGCAAAACCCAGGTGGGGAGAAATACATCCATGCAACTCCAGGAAGGGTTCACAGGACAGAACCCTAAAGACCACGGTGCAATTATGGTCTGTTCAGAGGTAAATTAAGAGGATAAAACATCGGACGTCTCAGTAATTCTTAAAATGCCTGTGCAGGCATTTACTCAAGGCATGTTCATTGATCTTAATGTGAGGGAAAGTTGCTGTCTCATGCAATACCAGTATTATTCAGATTGAAATCTGAGCACTGCCTGTGCTTCATCCCACAGGGTATTCCCTGAAAAGAATCTCTGCTTCCTCTCTACCTCTGAGAAATTATTAGTAGTAAGTACAGGCACACAAGCCTTCCAAATTTAACCTTTATCTGGATACAAAAATCAAGTTCTCTCTGCATCTTTAGAGCAAAGCCCTGCTTTTCGGCAATACCTCAAAGGGGAAAAAAACAAAAAGGAAATAAACTTAAAAACCCAAGGGTTGTGCTGCATGATCTGAGCATGAAGGCATAAAAAAAATCCTCTTGCTGACTTGTGCAAGTCACTTGACCTGACTTAACTGTGCTCTCAAATTGGGTTAAAAGCAAGATGTCCCTGCAAAATGTAATGCTGCATCTCATCTAAACATTCCTCGAGGGAATGGGATATACAAAAATAGGCTCTGGTCTAATTGCAGATAGGAAGATTGTCTTCAAAATGTGCAGGGCTGGTTCCTGCTGCAGACAGGAATAGTAGCCAGCTTTCCAAAGGTCTGTCCCAGAATCAGTTACTCAGCTTGAGCCTGAGGTTCCCTTCACACCAAGGACAAACTGCACCACTCTGAGCATCCTTAGCTTTGTTCTCCAATTTCTGCCTTCGCACTGCTTTTACAGCCACAAGAATTAAAGCACCTCAAAGCTGAACATCCTCACAGCGTGCCTCATAGGGAGCTGCAGGGACCAGCCCAGAGCCTCGGCAGCATCCCCGTGCTGCCTTTATCATCTCACTTTTGCCATGCCCCATGCCCACGGCTTATGCTTTACCAGAGGTGGGACCCCAGAGCTGTGCTCTTGGGCTCCCTTCCCCTTATGACCACCAACAGCAAAGGATGGGCTGAGATTTCAGCGCCTACTGAGGGCAGGTGGCCCAGGTCCAGCCCCTGCTTTGTGCCTTGGCAACAAAGACAAGAGTGCAGGGTCTTGGAGCAAGAGGCTCATGGGGAAAGCCAAAGCAGGAAACATAAGTGTTACCAAAGCACTGCTAATTTCACTTGCTCATCAGTTTTAATTAACTGAGTCTCAGGGAGAAGGAGGACGCATTCACAGACTTGCACAGTATGTGCAATATGGCTTAGAGCTGGTGATTTCCCCACCTGCTCAATTCGCCTGCCCTCAGCCAGCAGATAGAGGGGCCTGGAGCCCAGCAGCAGGAGCTGGTGGAAGCCAGGGGAGCCCAATCCCCAATGGATGGTGACCACAGAGGTGAGAAAGTGCACCCGTGGGTATAATGGAGCACACAGAGGAACACAGGTGGGCTGAGGGCAGCAGGAGCCCTGACCTGTCTCCATTCCCAAGGGGGCTGCAGGTACCAGGCCCTGACTCAGCTATGCCTAAAGGGAACCTGAGGTCTGAAGGCAGTAAAGTGCTGTATCAGGTCCAATGAGGGAGAAAAAGGCCAGCAGACAGGTCAAGAGCTCTGGGTCCATGCTGTGTCCCCATGTCAGCAGGATAGCATGCTCCTCCAAGACAGAGGAAGCAGGACGTGGCTCTTGGTGCCTTTCACATACTTGACAGACACAGACCTCCAGAGGGCTCAGGCTTACAGGAGCAGCACTCTTTAGCCCTAAAAAAAAACAAACCACTGAAACAAGTAACGTCTCAGGGAGGGCAGAAGGGGAGAGCATCACTGCAGCTGCGTGCCAGCCTCTGTGCAACTCCTCCTCACCAACACAAAGAGTTGTGTCCTGGCTCTTCCAGGAGCTGCAGCTCCTCAGCCCCTTCTCCATCCATCTCCCCACTACAGCAGCATCTTCCCAGTGCTCTGCAGGGCAATAGGCAGGGGGTCAGAACACCCCTTTTCCTTAGCACAAAGCCTCCTGTAAAATTTAACCGTGCCACTCTTTGGTGCTTTTTCAGCCTTCTATGCTCCTGGTTAAGTGATACAAGGCCAAGCGATCTGCACTGCTACCTACATTCAGCACGAGGGCTTCACCAAACCGTGCAGCATCACTGCAATAACAGGGCAGCACACCCCCTCCCCATCACTGCAGTGCAGACGCTTGCAGGCCAGCACTCCGATTCCATCCCATTTAGGGTCACCCTCCCTGAGCCTGGAGCTCAGCACCCTCTGCTACTTGCATCCCTCCACCAGCCCCAGCACCACCCAGTTGTGGGAAAGGAGTTCTCTATTTTTATCCCAGATCCTAAGGCAATGAGAGGCTCACGTGATTGCCCTGTCTGGCTGCTCCCCCTAATATTTGGCCATGTTGGCCAATTTTCATCCAATTTGCCAAAGCACGGAGAGCCTTCCTCTCTGATGGGCAGCAACAAGGAGGAGGGTGCACAAGCTCTGCAAACCCATAGAGCCCAGTCCAGCAAATGAGAGGTTTGTTTCCTCTCCTTATTTCCCAGCACCAGTAAATACAACAATAAATAGCAAGCTGCAAGAGGCAGATGATTGTGCAGTGAAAGGAGGAAAACATCTAAAAATGATTTGAAGCAGGGAGGAGAACAGGAAGAGAGGACTGCAGATGATGTTCCCTGAGGAGGCGGAGCTCAGCTGGTGGAAGGCAGCAGGAACAGGGGATGTTTTCCTGCCTGCCCTGCAGCTCTCTGCTTGGGGTGATGCTTGGGTGCTGGTCCCTGCTTGCACACGTCTCCAGGAGGTGGGGATACTGCCAGCTCCATCTCAGTATGCTGGGCACAATTCCAGCACTGCAAGGACCCAACCTAGGGTCTTTAAAGCTCCCAAATAACAGGGACACTGGGCATAGACACATTAAAGCCGAAAAGGATTATGTAGCTGCCATTTCAACACGCCAGTAAATCAAAGTCGATGGAAGCCATATGCTCTGCTGGGAAGCATCCATCTCGTTGCCAAGGAAACATCCTTCCCATTTAAAATGGCAGGCAAAGGCTTGTGAAAACCTGCTTTAACCCGCTTCTCTAGGCACGAGCAGGTCCCCAGGCAGCTCCTGCAGCACCACGCCAGATGGCTGCTCCTGGGAGCTCAGCAGCTCAGGTAGAGAGCAGCACAGGGATGGTCCAGAGGGAATCAGCCCCGGCCTGACAGCAGTGAGACCCCATTTCCACCATCTAACTCATTCCCATCATGTATTCCTTGGGAATAACAGGGAATTGCTTGCCTGGGTCCAATCAGTGCCACTCACGGATGCTATAGGAGCAGTGGGGCAAAGTGTTGCTCAAGCAAGAGAAAAACAAACAAGAGAGAGAGATATGGGCTGGGCTGCTGCAGCTCAAAACCAGCCTCTTCCAAAGCAGTAGGTACCATCCAACTTCCTACAAGGAGAAGGCAAAAACCTGACCTTGGAAAAGATAGTACTCTGCAGACAATGAGAAACCCATACAAGTTGGCTTTGATTAAGAGAGAAGATACAGATTAGTTACCATAGGGACACCACGACTGAGAACTGCATGTTGGTTTGTAAAGATGGTGCTTCTACACAACTTCCAACCTCAGCCTCCCCAGATGTCTTTCCTGTAAAATGCTCTTCCATTTACTGCAAGTCTCACAAGTAGACAAAGCCAACTCTTAAAGTAGGGAAACAACTATTTTCCCCTCTGAGAAGTAGCTGTGTTCTAACAAACTTTGTGATGCATAACAGAGACATTATTTTATAATTCAAAGCCAAAGCAGGCCTGGTAGGACACAGATACATGCTGAAGTCTCCTCATCTGTGGAGGAAATGACTACTGCTGCTGGACGAGGTAGAGGCCACGGTGACAGCACGGGGTGCTGAGCTCTGCTACAGGGATCCTGTCCATGGTGTGGAATTCCTCCACCCTTGGGATCCCAAATGGGGATGATTCTCACCAGCACACAGCTAAGCTTAAGCACACATTTAAATCCAGACATGCCTGCAGCCTCATAAATCCTCCTGGAGGAGCACAAAGCCTGGCAAAGCACACCAGCAAGCAAGATCTGCACAGATCACAGCCAACAAGAGTATCACACAACAGCTCAGAAGTGGAACATCCTGCAGCACGACCCCACGGCATGGCCAACACCATGCAAAGGTGCAAGCCCCCCTGTACAACGTCTCCAGCTACAACACTCCATCCCCTAAACCCGACAGTTCATGTGCAGCACGCTGCTCCACCATCACGACACACCGCTCCTGCCCAAGCCAGGGATGATTCACCTTCACTTGGTGGCATTGCTGTGTGACTGTCCGCCAGCCCCAAGACACACTGGGGCCACCTGGGAACTGGGTCACCATCAATATCAAATGGCCCTTTTGTGGTCCTGCATTGCTCCTCCCCTGCTGCCTTGGCTCGGAGCCTCGCGAGCGGTCTGTGCTGTGCGTAGAGGACACCGGCAACAATGAAAAGCAATGAATGGATAACAGCCAGGTAGTATTTTGAGTCACAGCCTCATCAGCCTGCTGCTAACACAGAGCAGGAGCAGCTCTTGGTCCTGGTTGTGTAACCCAGCCTCGCAGGACGCTCCCCATAATTACAGGGCCTTTCCCTGCAGTCCCACAGGGGCCATATTCTGCATTCATCAGAGGATGCTCAGGGTTTCGCTTCCTCTCTAGCACATTTTTTTCAGTCTCCCCTAGAAACGGGGAGAGGAAGCAGGCAGAAAAGAAAAAAAAAAAAAAAGATTTAATTAACTTTTATTTAATTTCTGCTGCGCTTTCAGCAAATGAAAAATAACGGAGCTGCCCCAGCAGGTCCAAGCTGAGCCAGCACCGTGATGGCTGCACCAACCCCCTGGTATTGTCCCCACCCAGCAGGGCTGGGAGCACGGTGTGAGCTCAGGCTCAGCTCCAGCTCTTTCTAACCCACCTCACACCAAGATACGGCTGCAGGAAAGATGGGCACTCCTGGCCATGGGTGGGGCTGCCAATCCACTGGCTCAATGAGTTTCCCTTGGATGCTTTTAATAACAGCCACTCCTCCCACAGCAAAGGCCAAAAGAGCAAGGTTGGGTAGGAATGCACCTTGCTTGAGGGGTTCAGCGTATTTCAGCTTCTCTGCAGGGAGCTGGGGCTCATGCTTAATCACTCTGCAGAGGGTTCACAAAGTAGGGTGGCAAAAAAGGCTAATTGGATGAAATGTTCCCCAGGTACCCAAGGTCCTGCATGAGGACAGATGGAGCCAAGGCAGTCTTCCAGGTTTGGCCATTCCAAAGCACAGAACAAAAACCTGAGCCTGGAACACGTTTGACCCACTTGCATGCACATCCCCATCTCCCAGCAGTGCCACAGCAGAAACAGACACATCTTTAGAGTCCTATTCATTTATGCTTTAGAGTCCCATTCCAACACTCTCGTTTCCTTGCCATATATGAGACCACAAATCATTCCTCCCACACCAAGGCAGATGAACGATTGGACTCAATGATCTTAAAGGTCATTTCCAGCCTTAACAACTCTATGAAGCCATTGCTGGCCTACAACCACATCCTAGCCCTGCATGCTGTTATCTTTCCTGGCTCAGATGCTGCAGCTACTGAACTGGAGTGAGCCCAGGGCCACCCAGCACCACTCATGACGCTCCCAGCACCCACCAGTGGTCAGAGCTCAGCTCATGGAAGCTTTACATCAGATCTGATTTCTGTTGCAGAAGGGAAAAACAGCAGCAACAACAGCCCAGTGCAGGAATCCTTCTTTCCCCTTATTAGCTGGCATGTTAAGAAAGGAGCAGCCAAATAAGAATTACATTAAAAACATCTAGATTCTAAAGCGGAAAATGTGAAAAGCAAGGGAAAAAAAAAATAAATCAATGCCAAATTCTAAATGGCTGCATATCATGTCTGAGACAGGACAGTGAAAGTTTCCCGACCTCTTTCTCTCTAAGACTTTTTCTTTTTTAATAGAAAACGCTACAACCGAAAAACCACCACCAACCAACACCAGACCACGGCGACGTGCAGCCAGGAGCCCCTGGGACCAAACCACTATGTCACAATTAACAAAGTTTCTTTAGCACTAATACAGATTAAACGCATCAGTCCCTCCGGCTATGGAGACAGAGCCCTCCTGAAGTGCCAGCAATTCAGTTAGACAACACATGGACTGCTCCCCCTGGCTCAGCGAGATGCTTAATGGGGTGTGAAGCCAACCCTGGTCCGATGCTGCCATCGGCCCTCGCTCGGATGGATGCTGCTCCCTGCAGAGCTGCTGGGGAGGGGCTGGCTTGGCACACAAACAGCCCTCTGCGAGGCCACCAGGACACAGGGGAGGCCTTTCTCCACCCCAGGGGAAATGACACACTGAAGTCCTTGGTCTGGCAGCTCCTGTGCTGTCAGTGTCTCAGAGGAACCCATCTGCATTTGCCCGTGGCACTTCCAAGTCTTCACTCTGATACCAACAGTGAATTACAGTTGCCAGGAAATACCTCACCTCTCCTAAACTAAAAAAATAAACCACCCATCATAAAGCCAAAAGCATCAGCAAATCAACCTGAGGGGTAAAAAGGAGTTACAAATCACGCTTCCCGCTTGGTTGTGAGCCACTGCAGAGCAAGAAGCACTCCTGGACATCATCACGCAGTGCCCCGTGTCCCTACAAGCCATCTTAGCAGCTGGGAGATGCCAAGGAGGACAAATATCCCATGCAAACTCCTACCAGAGCTCAGAACCACCACACCCCTCCAGCCAGGGACACAGGTCAGCAGCACGCATCTTCCACACAGCAGAGCCAGAGTTTCGCTGCTCATTCAAGCCTGGAGTCTTTATATAGAGTCAGGGCAGGATCCAAAAGCGGAAGAGAGACACCCACTCCCATGGAGTGTAACACACAGGCTGCAATAAATAGCTCCCTGCCTAAGGAGATGACTCAGGAGTCTCACTAGTCCTCCAAGCACAAATCAGTGCTAATAAACCCAGGATACTTGGAGGAAGGCCCAGCGAAGGGTTTGCTTGGGCAACATCTTCATGCTTGCCATGTGCAGGACAAGAAGAAAGATGAGCAAACACAGGATGGAACCAGTAATCACAGCACAAAGAACCTGCTCCAGGAGCCACCCGTGGCTTTCAGCACTGCGAGAGGTTTTGTTCTTCACCGGCCCTTCTGGATGTATTCTGGTTTCATCCCCATACGGCTTAGCATGGCAGGAGGCAGCGTGGCCTCACTCTCTATTTGCCCAGCTGTAATATAGAGAGATTTACATTCAACTACTTTGCTCTCCTCTAAAGTGAAAGATGGAGTGCTCTTACATCCCTTTCTACATTCCTCAGACCTAGTAACGAAGCGCCAAGCAAACATAAACTCAATTAATGGCCACTCTGAGACTCCACGTTGCACAAAATCCCATAAACATGCAGGAGAAAAACTCTCCCAGCGCTGCCATTTCGCTGCCACACACACAGCACTCCAACAATGAAGCTGCTGCAAGCACACAGAAGCAGTACCTGCCTCAGCAAAGGGAACGTTTCCTGAGGAGATGCTTTCCTCCTCCCAGCGCAGACGAACTCTGCTGAGCTCCTGAGTCTGGAGGACTGCCCTGGACAGCCCATCCTAACCAAAGCCGACCTGTTTCCTTTTCAAGCCCAAGGAGCAGGAATAGCAATCAACCCATCAACTCAAAAGCAAAGAAGCAGCCAGGCAAACACTCTTAAATAGAAGACTGGAACAAAGCAGTTACCAGCAGTTCCCCAGCACTTACTTTAGGGCTATCACCTGCCTCCTGTTCAACACAGAAAGTCACAGAATCACTGAGGCTCTGAGATCCCCACGTCCAATACCAACCCAACTGCACCCACTGACCACATCTGCACAGCTCTGGAACACCTCCAGGGATGGTGACCTCACCATCACCTGTGCAGCTGTGCTACTGCATCACTGCTCTTTTGGAGAAGGAACTTTTCCTACTATCCAACCTGAAGTCTTTACAGCAGGGATTGGATCTTTTGGGATTCACGTATAGAACAGAAGCTCGCAGACTTGATTTTCATTAGGGTCGCTTACATGCCACTATAATACTGTTTTCCCCTTGGTGTTCACTCTAACTACTATTTGGCTGAAGTTTCTCTTTTCTCTCTTGCACCGCTCATTAATTTCCAACCACACCAAACACAAGTTGCAACAAATGCACGCAGCAGGTGCCCAGACATAAGCTCCCACACTCACACAGGCAATGGAAAGAGAGGTGCATGTGAGTCACCTTTGAGTCAGGATCTCTGCTAGGTTTAATTCCTGGGCACCATAAGAGCTTTACAGGGAGTGACAGTGTGTCTGCAGGAGCTGTGCGAGGAAAACCCGTCCTGCTGCACTCATCCATTGCAACGTGTGACAGCAGCTCTGCAATTGCCTCAGACAGATTTTGTTCCCTGTGTTGGCGGAGCTGCAAAGCGGAAGGCGGGACTTGAGGCAGATTAGGGTCTGTTTGCAAATGCAGCATCTGGGAATCCCTGGGAAAGTCCATCCTGAAGGCATAACCTCTGCCTCCTGTAATCGTATCCCAGGGAGGCTGAGTGCCTGCTGCGATGGACAGACACACACAGACACCATCCTCAGCCCCCACCCAGTGAGGGCAGCTGCTCCCCAACACTGCTCATCCTCTTGTTTCCTTGCCTTGTGCCTACTGCCTGGGATGCATTCAGTATCAGAAGGAAGGTTGGCCATCCTGCCAGGCACTGCTCCCAGAGCCCAGACACAACCAGAGCTGCTTCAAACAATCATCAGTGTTAATAAGACTTGATTATCCTCTAATTTCCTCTGGGATTTGGGTTACAGGTCCACGAGGTGATTGGGGTTTGCTGTAAAGGTTCGTTTCTCAAAACTGCTTCTTAACAGTTGCTGGCTAAGTGTGGAGCTCAGATTGTGATCATCCTGCTTTGGTGTGGATCAGACCCATCCCCCACCTTCACCTGTTGGGACAACCACAGTGTAGTTCTGGCTCAGAACACCACAGTTCCTAATGGCTGTGGTGGGAGATACTTAGCATTGCCTCAGCTCACTCAAGTTTTCAGTTTGCAAACAGATGCCAAGCTCTGTCTTCTCACCTCATTGTTGGGACTCATCTCATCCAGCTTCCATCCAAGGTACACAAGGGAACTCAGGTTTCCACTGTCATAAAGAGAAATGGGCATCTCCAGAAGGCAGGCGTGCTTTGAGGATCCTAAGGGATTTCTGAGAGGAACACAGGACACAGTGCTCCACCCAGCAGGCATCTGAGCATGGTCCACACTAACACGAATCAGGAAGCTTCTGCTGCACCCAGCAGCCCTGGCGTCCCCATCATAGCTTAAAGCATGCCACTACAGAAGCAAGAGAGGTAAGAAGATACCACAGATCTCCCATTCCCCGTGCACTGGAAAAAGCTGCTCTTTGCCCGACACCCAATCACAGAATCATTCAGGTTGGGAAAGACCTCCAAAATCCCCAAGTCCAACCCCAGCTCATCCCACCATGCCCACTGACCACATCACCATCGTTCTTGAACACCTCCAGGGACAGCAGCTGTGCCACTGCATCACTGCTCTTCTAGATGAAAAAAATAAATGTTCCTAACAACCTGAACCTCCCCTGATGCAACTTAAGGCCAATCCACCCAAAAGAAGCCACCAGATGGATGTTAACCAACACCAGAGCTTTTCACATATTTAAAAAGCACATTAGAGGCTGGAGTGATACTGCAGACAGTTGAGAGATAGGCAGAGGAATGCTCCGGTTTCCCTCATTTATTGGCAGTCAGGAAGCCCAGAGGCTGCAATAAAGCAGCTCTCATCATCCCAGCCAGTGACTTCTGCTCGAGATACTCCCCAGCAGACAGCTCTGCACATAATTAATTCAGTGCTTTAGAACAGATGCACATGACCTCCCCAAACACCTTCAGTCTGCGTGTCACAGGCTGCTGCATTCACAGCTTGCCCAGAACAGGACTAGGAGAAGCACGTGGGAAACCGAGGTCACCAGGAGCTCCAGCTTGTTCTTTCTGTCTGTGTGGATGGGCACATCCACCAAAAGGCCAATTTTAATACCTGCTCCTGCAGCATCAGCAGGGCCATCCTCTGTTCTAGATGATGTCAGAGGAGCCCAAGTGCTCTTGGCTTGCAGCCCAGCTAGGAACAGTATGAACACATGGCAGCGATGGGCCAGGTGTCCTCCTGCACTACCTGGTCCTGCTGGCACACGCTTGCTGCTCAAACCACCTCACAACACACGCATTCATCAAACTCAGCCTAGACAACCCCGATCAGCTGGTTTTTAAATGTAATTAATTCCTTTCTGATCATCCGGTGGCTGAAAGCCACTGCATTATCCCATAGCAACGCAAACCACCATGGGAAGAAGGGGCTTATCCAGCTCAGTGCTGAAGATCTTGTCTCTGTAGGGGATGTCTCACATGAACAGGCTCACATTTCCACAGAAGCATGCTGTAGTTTAATCCTCTGTAGGAATCACCCTCCATCCTCCTCTGCTCCCCTGCTTCCTCTCCGCAGGAGATTACATGGCAGGAACTGCCACTGCAATTTTAAAGAGGAATCAGTCCCTCAAGAGCCCACAGAGAAACCAGCTGTACGTTTGGGCTACCTTAAACAGGATTATGCAGGGCCGAGCGTTTGCTGCTTACATCCCAAATGCCACATACAAAACTTCTGTGCTTTTTTATCCTGCTAAGCCCTGCAAAGCCTGACAACAACCCCCCCAACCTGCTCTACCAACGAACCACAGAGTCCCATCCCACCGCGTCCTGCATATCTGCCACCAAGCAAAAAAAACCCCATATATAAATAAAACAAAGGTGGTTTATAAAAAAAAAATGTGGTTTTCACAAATTGCATTTCTTTGTTGAAGCAACACCCATCTTCTGTTTAGTAGAGGATTTGGGACTTGCTTCGGGGGTCATCCCTTCTTAAGAAAGACAGAGGCTCAGCTGGTTGAGGCGCGTTGCATTGCAGAAAGGAGGTCACCCAGGGGACCGGCTTGTTTTTCCTTTCCTGAATATCAGTGTGGGGTGAATACGACTGGAACGTGACACATTAAGTCAGATTGCTCCCACCCGGCTCTGACTAAGCAGGAGCTGGTGAGGCATCGCCGCATGGAAGTCCCCAGGGAGGACAAACTGCACGGTGAGGGCATCGGTCTCAGGAGTCCAGCAGCTCCATTATGCTCAGCACATGGGATTTGTGTTGGATCTTCATCCTACACTCCCAATAGGATGTGGGGAGGTCCCTGCCCATCACTGGTGGGTTCGATGGGTCTGGGGTTGTTAAAGGCTCACCTGAGTAAGGGGAGGAACACACGTAAGGGTCAATCTGAATTTTCTCCTAATTAATCAATGCCGTAAGATACAAAATTAACTGAAATTTTTGGGGGAGAAAACCAAAACAATACACACGAGCTTTCTGATAGCAGAAAAATACCTATGGGCTCCCGAAGGCATTATATCAAAAGCAAAAGATGATCTGAGAAAGACTCCGTATGCAATAACCACATTTTTTCCTGGTCCCTAAAGGCTGAGAAGAGTCACAAAAGAGGCCACTTCTGCACCAAGAAACCCCACATCTCTAGGGAAGAAATTACATCAACTCTTCATCCTCCCAATGCTCCATAGCTGCTGCCACCGCAGCTGTGCCAAGAGATGTGCTGGGGACAGCGGTGGCTTCGGAGGCTTAAAAGAGAACAATAAAGAGAACATGAAAACTGCATTTGCTGTAGGCACACAGCTTTAAAAGTGGATGAATATAGGTCCCAAACAAGAGCAGCTCACCCAGAGGTCAGAAAGGTCACCTGCAGACACAGAGGGCTGCGGGGTGTTCAGTCCATGCACCTCACCCAGGTTAGCACAGAGCACAGCATCCCTTCTGGAATAAGAAGCATCGCAGCACTTCAGGTTGAGCACCACCAAGCATGGGACAGGCAAGGTAAGAGGATTAGGAGGGAAAAGAATCTAAATCATTGGAAAAAGAAAAAAAAAAAGAAAAAAGAAAAGGAAAACTAAACAGTTTTGCAAGCAAAATGCCTCTCAGTGCAGAGAGCTGCCATGAGATCCGAGTGCTGCTGCGTCCCTCAAAAGGCATGGCCTGCTGCTTAGACAGGGCTCAACTTTTCAAGTTTTAGCTCAACCTTGAACAGAACGAGGCCATGTGCTGCAGTGCTACGGCTCTGCCAAAAAAGACAAGCTAAAAAAAAAAAGGAAAAAAAGAGACAGAGAGTTGAGAGGAAGAAGAGGAACACCAGGAAAAGATGGGAGATGAGATACAGGAAGCCCAGAGTCCATCTCCAGCCACACTCCAAGATGAGATCCGTGAGTCTCAGCTGTCCATAGAACTGTGCAGAACATACGTACCCATATAATGCACACATACACGTTTACCATCAGCGGGTCACCCACTCGTGTCAGTGTGGGAAGAGCTGTTATGCATAAAAATGAATCACAACACAGCAATACGAAATAGGGAGCACTGTTCCCACAGAGGGCACAGAGCTTCTAGAGGGGCAATAGCTGAGGTGAGGCTGGAGGGGTGGAAGCTGCACTGAATTTCCGTTTTGTTATGCATGAAATGGTGCAAAAGGGAAAGAACAACAGAAAGAGAAGGAAAACAGATCAATGGATTGGAGCTCGGATGAAGCATGGGAAAGACTGCGACTTGCATGGGGATCTCCTGACAGCTCTCCCACACAAACTTCGTGACCTTGAGGCAGTCCCTTCACCCTCATGTCTGTGCAGAAGCAGCCAGCAGGCTTTGTGATGTCCTCGTTGGATTACAGACTTTGAGCTACAAGAACCCAGAAAAGTCCCCACCTGCCCCATTCTGATATGCACAAAGCTGGCACTGGTGGGGGCCAGGCTGACAGGCAGCAAAGGGAGTAACTGGGTGCTGGGCTTTATCCCAGTGACTTTGTGAGACGTTCATCGTACCCTCCAGCTCCCTAAATAACATATTACTGACCTGTCAAAGCCAACCTTATTGTATGTATGGTTCAGAAGACTGGCATTCACAAAACATCCCAACACACTGTAAAAAATTAATCGCATTACTAAGGCTTCACAGACCTCAGTGCAGCTCCCACCTCAGCCCTGAGCACTGCCTCCATTTCCCAGCAGTGCGGGTCAGGGGTGGTTTTGCAGTGTTTCCTACTCAGGCACAGCCCCAGCCAGGTGACACACAGCAAGCAGAGCCATGGGCCCAAAGCAAGATGCAGCTGCAGGGCTCTGGAGGGATGAATTGGAAATGGAGGCTTCAGGAGAAGGTGAACCCCAGGAGGAGGCAGCTCGGGACACCTTGCTCGTGCCCTGTGATGATTACTGCCTGCCCAAGCCAATGCCACTGCAGAGAGAGATGTGGATTAGAAGTTAGGACAGCAGCTGAAGAAGAAAAAGAAGTGTACAAAGCCCTCCCAGGCAGGGCTACCCCTTGCTGGCCATTTGGCTTTTAGCCCCTTTCACTGCTGCCATTACCAGCCCAAGCTGGGTTTTCACCTGTATTTAAGAGCACACAGTGCATGCTATACACAACAACCTCATCCTCACTGTAAAGCCAGACGAGCCCCACCATGAGACTTTGTAGCACCAAGCACATGGATTTCCTGGGCATGGAGAATGCTCAGGACCCCACTCCCATCACAGCCACCACTGAGCTCCAAGGATGTCCTTGGGGACGCCGAGTTCTCCGTGAGCCCCCAGCCCTCTGCAGTGCAGGATGAAGCTTTCCCTTCCTCCCAAACAGCATCTCACCACCCGGACGCAACACACCTCCCTGGGAGACCTGAAGGCACAAAATGGCTGAGGACCATAAAGCACATCCCAAAATCTGATCTGAGAATGGCGTTAGCAGCAAAAGGAACAGGGGAAAAATAACAAAAGGCCCCAAAAATCTTCTCGATGAAGTTGATGAAGGCCCTGGCCATGATGAAGAACACGCAAACAAACAAAAAAATCCATCGGCTCTAAGGGAGCAGGCACCCAAACAGAGCTGTGCTGGAACCCAGGACCGCAGAACAGCCCAGTGGGACTGTGGAAAGTCCCAGAGGGAAGGGAGTTGCAGTAACACAGCGACTTCTCCTGACCCTCCCTTTGCAATCCTCTGAACAACGAGCAGCCAGCTGCCCTCCTCCTGCAGCACAGCCTGCGGACAGGGGGATTTTTTTCCCCATCCAGCGTGGCCATTCCTGCCTAAAATCGAGGCTGCCGTGGGGGAAATGCGCACCCCAGGACCGCTCCTTTGTTCCTGCTCCATCCCCGCCAGGAAACCCCAGACGCGGCTCAGCATTTCTTCGCAGACATTCCCACCCCGCTGCCTCCCACGGGGACACAGGAGAACCTCCTGGCCCCACTGCGGAGCTGCAGCCTCCCGGCCCCACATCCTCCGCAGCGCCCCGCAAAAGATGGGGCCGGAGGAGACGTGGGGGGGGGGGGGGGGGGGGGGGGGGAAGGAGAGAGGGGGGAAGGGAAAGAAGCCAGTGCCTGAGCAGCGCTTTGTGTTCCTCAGCTCGCAGCATTGCTATGGTGATTTCAAGCAAGACGGAGGAGCGCTCCCTCCCCATCGCTCCCCTGCATGCACCCACCGCAGCCCCTTCCCCCGCAAGCAGGGAGGTAAAGGGGGGTGCACAGGACCAGTGCATTGCACCTCCCCGCCGGAGCCACCCCCAGCTCTGCAGGGACAGCTTCTGGTTCCCCCCCCCCCCCACCATCACCACCACACACCCCTTCCCTAGGTACACCGTGTCCGGACACTGTGGGGCTGCGGCAGCTCCGGGAGGGGCTCGCAGCACTCTCAGGTTCCCCAGCGAGCGTTTCCACCACCCCCCATCCCCCACTCCCTTCCTTCCCTGCAGCCGTTCTGCAGCTGGAGCATCCCCCACCCACCCCGCACTCCGCGATTGGCGATGGGTGGCAAGAAGAAATTTGGGGCTGGGGGTAAAGGAAGGGGGCTGCGCTGCCCCCCCCCACCTTTTTATTACTCACACGTATGCGTGGTAAATGAAAGCCCAGCCCCGCGGTCTCTCCAGCACATTGTAGAGAAAATTCTGCAGCTTGCGGTAAAAAGCATTCCTTTTGGGGGGCTTCCCGCTACCCGACACCCCCGAGCGGGGTTTGCTGAGGATGCTGCCCCGCTTGGTGCTCTCGGAGCCGGCGATGAGCAGAGCCCCGTCCCGACTGGAGTCCGGAGCTCCCGGGTCCAGCCCCACGAAGCCCACCTTCAGCTTCTTCTCGGCGGCGGGCCCCGGGTAAACGCCTCCGTTGCGGGATTTCTGCACCATGGTGGCGGCCGGGGGCGGCGGGGCCGCGGGAGGGGGGGGGGGAGTTGTTCCGCCCGCGCTCCCCTCCGCTGCTCCGCGCCCGGCGCTGGAGACGCCGCAGGAACGGAACGGAACGGAACCGGCCGCAATGGGCTCCGCCGGGCCGCGCCCCGCCCGCTCCGCCCGCCCCGTTAACCCTCAGCTGTGCGGGAGGCGGGCTGCGTCCCGCAGAGAGCATCCTCCAGAATAGGGGTCTGACGGGTCCCCGCCCTCATAAAAAGGAGGGGAAAAAAGAAGAAGAAGAAGAAAAGAGGGAGAAAAAAAAATCACAGTGAAAACACTAAAAGCCATACATGCACACCAATAGAAACAAGTGCAAATAAAGCAAGTTCTGGTGTCCCCCCACGAAGCAGGCTTCAGCATCCTCCCAAAAATTCAGGATCTGATTTTCCCCCCCCCAAAAGCAAGCTCCAGCATCCTGTAAAACCAAGCTCTGGCACCTTCTCCTGGCCTCAAGTCTCCCCCAGTATCCCCCCGCTTTGGCTTCCTCTCATAAAGTCACTGCAGGTTTTCTCCCACTGGGAAGGCCCCATGGTGTGAGCTGTTCTGCTGGGGATGCCCTGTGGTGGGGTGCCCATCCCTACAGCTCTGCCATAGCCCGGGTGGCAGCGGGCACAGGCAGTGCTGCAAGGTCACAGGGGGGAACCAGCTCCATACCCGCTCAGCTTCTGTAACCTCACAACAAATCCACTTATGCAAAGCCATTGCCTTTGTCCACACTTCCCTGAGGTCAAACCTATCTTCTTCAGGTTCACGAACCCCTGTACACCTTACTTCCTGCGCTGAATCTTCACCGTGATGTGGCTACGAAGCTCCCACTGTAGGAAGCCCTTCTCTTAAGCGCACTGACCCAAACCACCTCTTTGTCACACCCTGTAGTTATGGCCCAGCGTTACCATTTTCCCCCATACAGCATGGCAAGCTTCTGCCCCAAAGAATATTTCCTCCTGATGGACAACGCAGGACTCAGGAGAACACGCAGAAGCCTGACATAAGGCAGATGTACCTTCCTTCACCATTATCCTCCGTGGAAAACAGCTCTGCATGTTTTTCATAAGTAGGCAGTGCTTTAGGACAAGGCTTGTTGCGTGAAAATAGAACTGTGAGCTCTGCTGAGCTGCTTCTTTCAGCACAGAGCACCTTGCCACAGTGAGGTTACCTTGGAACCAGCAAAAGGGTTGCCCAAAGCTCCGTGGTGTGCAAGAACCTGGCAGAGCTACATTCCAGTTTCCTCTCCTGTGCGGGGCAGTAGCTGGAAAACCAACCCTGCTACTCTATTTTATGGCTTCCATATTTTAAAGAGAAAATCAGCATAGCTTTCTGGATTGCATTTCCCAAGTTCTGGTTTTTTTTTTTTTTTGGTCCTCCTTTTATGCTTCAGGAGAATCCCAGCAGCAACGAATGCACCACAGACTGACATCACTGCTGCTTGCTCTGCACATCCTGTCACATACGTGCTCCAGTGTGGAGCAGCCCTAAGTCCCAATGAACAGTGAGTTTCCTTTGACCCATATTGTTTCCAACACATGGATGAAAGAGGAGATGTCTCTGCAAGGCAGGCAGAGAGCTAAAGCTGGGTTAAATAATGGAAAAACAGATCTGCAAGCATGTCAGTGAATAAATTACTCAATTCAGCGAGGGGCCATTCTATTCATTATTTGTGAACACTTATAAGATCATTAGTGTTCTTTAATAGGGTAGCCAATTACAAATGTGCCTGGCACTAATGTACAAAGTGCATTATTATAGATCCAGCGACGCAGTCCAAAAGCAGGAAATATCCCCCTCCACCAAAAGGCCAACAACAAACAGAGGAAGCAATTTTCAATTAACAAATTCCAGATTACCAATAGTCTGTGAGCCCTAAAGAAGAATCTAAATTCGTCGCGCTCCTCTTTGCCTAATTAGTTGGTCATTTGCGGTGTCACACTGCAGCACAGCTTTGGGTGCCTCGCAGCTCTGATATTGTCAGAAAACAGCAGAGGGCTCAGGGAGGGGATGGGATTTCACCATTCCCATGCCCTGGGTGTGAGTGAGATGCTGGGGAAGGTGTGGGATGGTGTTGGTGGCTGTCAGGGGTTGTGGCTTCATTTGGGAGGGAGATGAAACTTCAAAGGAAGATCAGCAGAGCCCCATAAGCAAGGACAGAGAGTTTGCAACAGGATACCCCAGAATGGCTTAGGTCGGAGGGGATCTCATTCCAACCCCTTTGCCATGAGCAGGGCACCCACCCACTCAACCAGGCTGCCCTATGTGATGTCAAAGATGAAAGCAGTTGTTGTAAAGCAGGACAGACAGCCACTAACGAGCTGCTAACACTATGTGAATTAATGAAGTATGTAAAAGCAGTACTGGGAAGGTGCTTTTATCTGATCCAAGGACATTATGTCTCCACAAACAGAATTACTGAGTCAGTTCTCTGCTTTCAACACTACTGATGGCTTTAAACACAAACACCGTGGCAGAGAGCTCAGACCCTGAAGGTAAGAGGAAATCTATCGAGCTATGAGATGATACAGAAAGTTCGTGTTCTGCCCCTTGGCAGTTGGACCGACGAGAGAAAAAGAAGACTGGTGTGAAATATGTGGAACGACTCCAGAGATACGCTTCTGTTTGAAACACTGAACTGGAGCCCTTTCTCCACACCCACCCAACAACCGGTGGTTTGCGTGCCCTGTGCTGCCCATAGCCTGGGTTTTGGCACCCTCGGTTTGCTCCCTGAGCTATTTTCAAATTCTAAAGCAGATGGCTCTATCTCTTTTTGTACAGGGCTTGGCTAACTGGTGCTACACCATCCAAGCAAAGCTAATCCGAGAGCAGAGTGGTGACTGATCTTTCAGCACCCTGCATCCACCCATCTCGCTCTTCTGCCGAACCCCTTTCCCCTTCCAGCCCCATCCCTTCCTCCAGGCAGCAACCAGCATCCTAGAATCCACACTTATTGATTAGAAATGTCTCTTTCTGCTTGGCCAACAGGGGCTCTTCTTAACACCGTTTTTGCAAACCTTTCTGAGATTTAAACCTCGAGACAGGACTTGAGAGAAAGGCTGGTTCGTGCAGATGCACTACAGCTCAGCCCATAGGGGAGAGACACTGCAAGAAAAATTCCTGTGCACAAGTGGAGAATTCAACAGATTTCCAAAGCAGGGGGAAAAAAATGTGAGTGTGACAAGGGGGGATATGTACTTCTGGCTAAAACACAAACCAACATTCAGCAAAGGTTTCATTATTTGGGATAGGAAGATTTGGGCGTAAATGAGTGATGGAGAAGGAAGCACGAGACAAGGAAAATTGCAGGGAGCCTGCGTTTTGCTGTTCTTAATTGAGCCATAATGAAATGGGCCTTTAATGAGGGAGAAAATGTCTGAATAAGCTTAAATTAGGTTGAAGATACATGCTCTGTTGATTGGACTGAGGAAGGGATTCATGCACTTAATAAACGTGGAGCTGCTATGGAGACAGGGTGAGCAGCAGGTGGGGTGGTTTTGTGTTACCAACCTGGAAATCCCATTCGTGGCTTGGCCTGAGCCAACACAGGGTCTGTAAAACCTCCTGCTGCTGTGGGAGGGGATGGGGACACCAGCCCTTGGGTTACCAAGTGATGGAGACAACCCCAGTGCTGAGGGCCCACCCTGAGAGCAAAGGGGCTTCAATGTGGGCAGGGGGCAGAGAGCAAAAGCCTTTCTGGGTGCTTGCATCCAACGACAGCACCACCACTGATATTCTTTAACAACCTAAAATGAAGAGACACCAGATGACTGTCCAGTTTCAATCAAATTTGACAGTCATCAGCCTTGAGGCTAATTGAGTTTGTGTCAATATTCATGAAAATGAGAAGCCTAGAAAGAGAGAGAATCCTGGACTGTGATCTCATCTCTTCTGGACACCAGAGAAGGTACCCATGCAGATATCACTCCCAACCTCCCAGCCACTAAAATGCTCCAGTCCAAACTTGCAGGCAGTGCGTTGACGAAAAGCCAGGCTGCCTTCCACCTGGTGCTGACAGAGCTACTTGTTTTATATTACATATTTAGCAGATGCAAAATTTCTGTGCCATCATCCATCTTTCTGTCCTGCTCTTAGACAGCACCTACCTCGTCAGGGCACCTACAGCAGAACTCAGGGAAAGTTGTGCTGAATGAGATGGGCCTGAGCTGCAGCAAGGAATGCTCACATGGAGAGAAACCTCTGAGTTGCATTGAAATCTGTGTGCATTCTTTGCTCAGATAGAATTTTTTTTGTTTCCCCTTTCTAGGAGAGATTAAAATCGGTGAAGTTTCAGTATTAGTTTAAGCTGTGCAGGCCTGACTGGAAAGAAAACCAGATCCCAGAGGAACAGCAAGTAGATCCGGTATGTGAAAGGAGAAGCAATGGTGAAAAACAAAGTTGGGGTGAATTCTATTGAATTAAACAGGGTTACCTTCAGGGCATGCACAAAGCTGAAAGGAAGCAAGTTGGTCACACAGGGATGTGATCACCTTATTTCCCCCAGCATTTCATGGCCCTACTTGCCCCCCAGCCCTCTCTTCTGGCAAATCCCCCCGGCCCGGCCTCCCTCCTGTCCTCTCTATGCATCTCCTTCACCTGCCTCCAGCTCTGGCTCTTGCCCTACCCTCCTTTGAGAGGACACACAATTCCCTTTCTTCATTTATATTGTTACCTTGAAGGTATTTATAGCCTGTGACCACGTTGCCCCTGAGTCTTCCTTTTCCCAGACTCTGTAAATTTAGCTCTCTGTCATTCCTCACGTCTACATCACTCACATCATCCTTCCCAACCTCCTTGGCTTTCTGCCTCCTCCTGTACCCAGGAGGACCAAAGCCACACAAATCAAACTGCTGCCACCTCCGTGCTCCAGCACTTATCCCTTGGGATGGGACAGTGCCAGGACCTCATCTCCCCTCCATGGAGCCACCAGCAGCTCTGTGTGGGGCAGCCCCTTACAGACATGGTGCTGAAGGCTTCCCATGGGCAGCACCTGCCAGTTTATCCTAACAAACACACCACTCATTGCAAATTGCAGATTAATAACAAACAACAGAACTAACCAGCCCTACCAGATCCCAGAAACTTAGGGTCCAGCTCAGGACTGACTGAAGCACCCCCAGCACTGTAACTGAACCTGGGACCACTCCCCCAGGGCCCGTGAAGTGGTTTGTTCCCATTTGAGCACCTGCCTCCCACCAACTTCAAAGCTGAATTGAAACCTGCATGAATATTTAGGACCTGGAGGTTGTCATCAGAAAGAAAAAGCCCATACTGAAATAGCTAACAAGGCTGACACATCTGTCTCATCTCAGATGAGCAGTACATACTAGATTCCTCTTGTGGATTGTTCTGCAGCGATGAAAGAAGGAAAACAACACATCCAGCAAAAATAAATAGGCTCCAAATGGTACTGAGTTAAGAGAGGAGGGGCCTTTCTGGCCTTTGCCCCACCTTGGTGGGCTGCTGTGGGGATGGAAAGGGACATGGGGGCTGGGAGAGGTGTACTCAGCAGTGCCAAATGCCATTACTACAACAGGGAAAAGTTATATAGCTATTTTTTTTTAAATAGTTTCATTACTGAGAGAAAAGAGAACCTCCAAATGCAAAAACCTGCTCTCCAATTCTCTCATCTAACCTTTCCCTTTAGGAAGGAAAGGAAAGGAAAGGAAAGGAAAAAGGAAAGGAAAAAGGAAAGGAAAAAGGAAAGGAAAAAGGAAAGGGAAGGGAAAAGGGAAGGGAAAAGGGAAGGGAAAAGGGAAGGGAAAAGGGAAGGGAAGGGAAAAGGGAAGGGAAGGGGAAAGGGAAGGGAAGGGGAAAGGGAAGGGAAGGGGAAAGGAAAGGGAAAGGGAAAAGGAAAGGAAAGGGAAAAGGAAAGGAAAGGAAAGGAAAGGAAAGGAAAGGAAAGGAAAGGAAAGGAAAGGAAAGGAAAGGAAAGGAAAGGAAAGGAAAGGAAAGGAAAGGAAAGGAAAGGAAAGGAAAGGGAAAAGGAAAGGGAAAAGGAAAGGAAAGGGAAAAGGAAAGGAAAGGAAAGGAAAGGAAAGGAAAGGAAAGGAAAGGAAAGGAAAGGAAAGGAAAGGAAAGGGAAAAGGAAAGGGAAAAGGAAAGGAAAGGGAAAGGGAAAAGGAAAGGGAAAAGGAAAGCAGAATCTAGCTTTTCTCTTTAATTAAGAGGGTCCCTTTTGATCCAAGTTCCAGGTAGGAGACCTGCCCTATAATGGCTTAAAACCATGTAAGAAGTTGGGAAACTCCTGGGCAGAGCTGGCTGTCAGAGCACACAGCTGTCTGATGCAAGGACAAACAGGAGCTGAACTCAGAGTCTCTCTGCACTGTCCTGCACTGCGAGCTTCTGCTTCCAGCCTGTGTGCTGGGAGAAGCAAGGGAACGTGAAGGGATGAGGGCTTGTGATGTATTTAGTCTTAACCCAAGATCCCAAGGAAAGCTGCCCTGTGTGGCTCAGCCCTGGTTCTGTCTGTCTCTTTAATAACTGTGGGCAAATTTTATCTTAGTTTGTTAAAGATAAGTGAGATACTTCAGGTTGCTGCAAGTAAAAATATGTGATCAGAGAGGATACAAAGCCTGAAATCTCTCTGGTGATGGAGATGGTGATCCCATTAGGCATCAGAAAATTCAGCCACGCTTTTTCATAACAAACCCATAGGATATTGGTCCCCTTTGGTCCTGCTGCTTGAGATCTTTTTCTCTGTGGGGCTTTCCTCTGGATGAAGCTGATGCTACATTTGCAGGATGGCTTTTCCTCACTCCCAGCCTTATTTACATGCAGTCCCTGTTGTGTTCTTGCAACTTCATCCTGTGCTCTCCGGTCCAAAGGATGTTCCTGTCCTCTGGGCACCAGGCTGTGCATACAAAATGTCTCACTCAGCATCTCCTTGTGTGTGCTGACAGCATGCAGAGCTGGGGGGACTCAGCAACCTGCAGCCGTGCTGGGCTGGGGCTCATCCTCCTCTCTTTGCCCTTCTTGCAGATGACCCCAGCATGCCCTGTCCTGCAGGCTGGCTGCTTCCAGGTTCATCAAACCTAAGTGCTCTGCTGGCCAGCACTGCAAAGAGCATTCAGCAGATAGAAGGCATGAAAATAGTGCCAGACAAGGGGAGACTGGATATAATTTAGACTAAGCAAAAACAGGCTGGCCTAAATTTGCAGGCAGGCTGGTACATGGAAGGACTGTTTGTGAACGAAGCTGAAATAAATAATCTGAAGGTGCTGCAGCACCTCTGTGTGAAGCAATGAGTTTTGGCTGAATGGTTTCAGAGAATTTGAGGAGGATCACCAAAGGCAGGGGGGTGCATGGAAGGAGCTCAGCCCTGGGCTGTGCTGCAGCTTGGGTTTCTGCTTCAGGTCAGCAATATTTGCACATGCAGTGAGAGCACAGACCAAGAGACAGGGCATGGTGCAGAGCTCTGTGCCACCCCATCTGCAAAAGCAGCCTGGGCTCACACTAAAAGCGCAGCTCCAAATGCAGTGGGAGGAGGATGCAGAGGGAGGTGGTTAAAGGAAATGAATAGAAAGTTCTGGAGACATGGGCCCAGGAGCGGAGCAGCTGCAGAATTCCAGCTGCATCTACATCATTCCCACATCTACCAGGGATGGGTCAGCAATGGCAGGACCACTGATGGCTGCTGGGGATGCTGGAGGCATAACTTGGCCTCCAAAGGAGGAGGAATGGGATGGAAGGTCAACCTAGAGGCCAGCAGCTCCCTGGTGCCATGCTGAACCTGCAGGGAAGCTGTGGCTGCTGCTTGAACCCACTGCCAAGTATGGAAGGGCAGCAGGCAGCTCGAATTCACCCAGCTCAGCATCTACAGCATGGGTTCCACTTGCAGTCTTGCAGCTGCCTCATCAATATTTTAGAGCAGCCCAAATGCCTGCTGAGTCAGCCAATCAGCTCCAGAAGCTTAATGAAACCCACTTAAATAATTAACAGCGCACAGCCAGCCCGGTGGTTTCTCAAACACCTGAAGGGCTGCACTATGGGAGAGCCAGCCCTGGTGCTCTCTGACTTACCTGCAACCTCCCATTGCTGTTGTTTCCCCCTGAGCTTTAAGTTTTGGGTAACACAATTGTGTTTGCAAACTTCAGTCCCCAGAGAAACAGCAATAAGCACTTTGCAGCTCCCTGCTCTTGCTGCAGATTTGCTGCCAGGCAGGGTTTTGCAGCAGAAGGGCCATTGGTTTGCATCTCCCGTCCCTAATTATCTCTGCAGAAGGATTTCGTGTCTGTTTCCACGAGATGGCATTGCTGAGGCTGTATGGAGGGGAAGCAAGGAGGGCAGGGATGGGAAACACCACCGTTTAAAAATAAAATAAAAATGAGTAGCTAGGAAAAAAATCTGAGCTTTCAGTGAAGTCCCAGCACACCTGAGCATGGCAGAGAGGGGAAGCTGGTGTTTTAAAATGCATTTCATCAGCACAGCTCTGTAATCTCATCATCATCATCACCACCTGACACAGGCAGCACCACACCTGCCTGCTTTACGAACGGTGCTGATGGCTCAAGAATCAGCTTCTGCTCACTGCAGGGCTTGCTGAAAACCATCTGTGTTCCTGTTCAGAGTCATGTTGGGCTGCTTATTGTTTTGTTGGAAGCCCAAAATGGGTCAATCCCAGCCCGGAATAAGTGCACCATCCCCCTTGCCTTCTGGGGTTGGGCAGTGATTTGCACAGCAGTGATTGACCAGGTCCATGATAAGCCTTTGTACCTGAGGTTTGGGTGGAGGCAGAACATGGCATCGTTCTGCTCTGAGTCAAGACCCCCCAGAAGTTCGGCATGCCTGTTTTTTCAATCTTCTGCTTTGAAACAGGCCTACATCAGAACATTTCTTTTTATTTTGGCTCTCTGCAGAGCCCAAACCTCCCAAACCAGGCATTTCCCTTCAGGCCCCATACCTTCTTTCAAACCTTACAGATTATCCAAGGTACCAACTGCACAGAAGTAGAGCTGAAATCTCGAACCTGCTGTGAGCCATGAGCAAATCTGAGTTAAACCCTCAAGGTTTTCAGTTTTCCCTTTATGCAGCTACACCATTAATTACTGCACTGCTTGTGCAGCACTCCCAGAGCATCTTCACAGCTCCCCTGCTGCATTTCTATGGAAACGTACCCATGGCTTTGTCAAGCTTGTTTTCGCTTTTAAAATAGCTATAGAGGACCAGGTTTGGACCTTGTGTTTGATCATGTCTCTCGTCTGACCCCAAGGTCCCTGCTGCTCCAGGATCAGCCCCTGTTGGGGATAGGAGAGCTGGAGGCACTGCACAGCACAGCAGGGATGTCCCCATGGGAGCTCCTGTTTCCACTGCTAAAAGATGGGGGAAAGCTCTGCTTGGGGTGAGGTTCTGCCATCCTGCTTGGAAACAGCAGTGGGTACAAAGAGGAACCTTTGTGCTCTGTGACTGCAGTTTTGGGGAAGGCAGCACGGTGAGCTGGCACAGGATTGTGGTGGCTTGGGGCTCTGCCTGGGGCACACAGCACTGCAGAGCATCTGTTATTAACGAGGTGCTCCTGCAACATAAACAGTAATGATCCTTCTGCCTCTGGGGTTTTCCTGGGAAGGAGCTGGCGCAGTGCCATCCTTCACCTTGCCTCCTCTGCCAGGTGGCTGCTACTTCTCCTAAACACTGCTCTAGGAGCGCAGGATGATGCCCTGGTGTGCTGCCAGCCCCACCTTCAAGGAACAAACCTTGGAGGTATCCCCAGAGCACTATAGCACAGTGCGAGCAGCCCCTTGCACCTCCTCTACCTCCGCACTCAGCATCATAGAATCATAAAGGCTGAAAAGACCTCTAAGATCATTCAGTCCAACCACCAACCCACCCCCACTATGTCCGCTAAACCACATCCCACCCTTTGGTCAGTCTTAAGCACCCCCCAGGTGCAGTCTCTGTTGTTCAGTTATCCTGTGCTGTGTGGGTACACCTTCTGCTCTACACGTTTGCAATGGGGCCAGGACACAGTCCTGGGTGGACACCACGAATTCTGGGGCTCTGGGCAGCCATTGGGCACCTCTGCCCTCTGCTTATGGCTTCTTTTGGGTGAGAAAGGCTTCTGGGGGATCTGCTGCTGGTGAGGGAAGGAAATACATGGAGGAGAGGCAGCTTTGGACACTTCTCCCAAAATTATTAAATAGTATAGAAGTGATATTGCTAGCTTTTCAAGGAGGCATGGGTGTGCTATTTTCTCCCTTTAAGAGGAATAACATTAGAGGGTTAACTCCAGCTTTTTCAGAATGGAAAATATAATAATAAAGGGCCTTGTTAATTGATATTAGAGAGCTGAGCAGGTTAAGGAGAATATCAAAACTCCACTGCAAGAGCAGCCCCTGCTTTATGTCAGGGAAATGAGCCCATAAACCTGGTCCAGGGGTGAGAGCCAGGGAACGGCTGGTGTTGGGTGCCCATGGGTGCTCCCATCCCCGCCTGTGGCCATCCCAACCTCTGCCCCACGCAGACCCAGAAAACCCCTCTCAATGACACACACACACACACACACACAGAGCTCCACACCTTTGGGGTTGGTTGGTTTGGTGTTTTGTTGTTGTTGTTGTTGTTGTTGTTGGGTTTTTTTGTTTGTTTGTTTGTTTTGCTTGTTATTTTTTTTCTCCACTGTGGATGTTGTACCAGTTTTATTGGTAAAATTAACATGAAGCCTCACAAACGCTGGAACATGCTTTTCCTTTTAAAGAATTTCCACTGGACCTTAATGGTGAGCATCCAGTCGTTGACATATAAACTCTTACAAGCTGATGTGCACACATGCGCCGGGGGGAGACGGTGGCAGCGTCCTGGTGTCAGGGATGGTTTCTGCGCTACGCACTGGGAGCCCACGATTCATTTGCCAGCCTTCTGGGCCTTCTGGGCAGACTTGGTGACTTTGCCAGCCCCGCCGCTCTTCTTCTCCACGTTCTTGATGACGCCCACGGCCACGGTCTGCCGCATGTCACGGACAGCAAAGCGGCCTGGGGAATGGAGGAGGACGTGAGTGACATGGCTGTGCCATCCCCTGAATGGTTCTGATTCTTCCCCTGATCAGTTTTGTGTCAGGGCAGAGATAGGGAAGCTGAGAAACACTCCTGCACAGCCACTGTCGGGCTGCAGCGACTCCCAGAGGGAAAAGCCAGCCCAGGAGAAAGCCTGTCCCACCCACCCTAACCCAGCTCATGCATCAGATTTTGCAGATGGAGCAGCAATGGAACTCATTCACCTCCCTCTGCCCCCCGTCTGACCAGTGGGAGGTTCAGCATGACCAGTGTGAGGTCTGTACCCAAGCAGCCTCCATGCTCCTCCACGGGACACCACGCAGGAGCCATTCCCTTACCAAGGGGTGGGTACTGGGAGAAGCTCTCCACACACATCGGCTTGCCAGGAATCATCTCCACGATGGCTGCATCACCCGATTTCAGGGATTTGGGGTTGTCCTCCAGCTTCTTGCCGGAGCGCCGGTCAATCTTCTCCTTCAGCTCAGCGAACTTGCAGGCGATGTGTGCGGTGTGGCAGTCGATGACAGGTGAGTATCCAGCACTGATCTGCCCGGGGTGGTTCAGGATGATCACCTATGGGACACAACAAAGTCCAAAGGGACTTGGCTATGGTGTCTTGCACAGCTCGGTGCCAGCAAGGACCAGCGACGTTGGGAAATCAATGCCATCTCATTCCACACACAGAGAAGAGCTAATTGGTTTTCATGGCAGAATCCTTGACTTGTTTAAAGTGTTACTTAAGTTACTATTTATTTATTCAGCACACAGAAGGACATGGGTGCAGGTACCTCACTGTGAGAGGTTACCTAGTCCTGCTCTTCTCCAGAGCCAGCTGCATTTGGGAGAGGGAGCTGCCATTTTCGTGTGCACCAGCATGCAAATTGCAAACCCAAGGCCTAAGCCCCAGGCAACCTCTAAAATGTTCAGCTTTCCCTGATGGGTACACTGCTCCCCTAGGTATTATCACCTCAGTGTCAGCTATGCAAGGCTGTGAGCTGCTGGATGTTGGGGACAGAATGGAATGGAATGGAGTGGAAGGGCATAGAGTAGAGTGGAATGGAATGGAAGGGAGCAGAGTAAAAGTGGAATGGAACAGAATAGAATTCTAATCAGCTGACCTGAGACGTGAACTGTGCCGCCTCCTGCGGCGGGTCTGACTTGCTGTCCCCACAGACATTCCCACGGCGGATGTCCTTGACGGAGACATTCTTCACGTTGAAGCCAACATTATCTCCAGGCAGGGCCTCGCTCAGCGCCTCATGGTGCATCTCCACCGACTTCACCTCAGTGGTGATGTTCACAGGTGCAAAGGTGACCACCATGCCAGGTCGCAGGATGCCAGTCTCCACTCGGCCCACGGGAACTGTGCCAATTCCTGCAGGGCCAAGGAGAGATGACAGAAGAATGTCACCCACAAAGCACGTGATGGGCAGCAGGGAATCTCCAATGGCTTTTATCAGAGATTACCTTTGTTTCTTGCCAAACCAAAAATCAGTTATTAGCTGCAAGATCAGCTTTAGGGTCTTCAAAAATATCATTAAACAGCCCTTTCTACCCGATGTTTTGTAAAAAAATAAAAATAAATATATAGTGTTGCATCATAGTTTAAAGGCCATGAGCAATCACACGCCTTGGAAATTTTTCCTTAGCAGCAACCATTCCCTCCTGTGCAGAGGACAAGGAACTTTGCAGCCTGTGTGCAAAACACGCCCCAATGGAGTCATCATCCTCACTGCATCGGAGGACAGGATGGCTATTTAGATGAACGGGACATTCTGCACCTTGTGTCAACAGGAGATTTGAGGAAAACGCACCTTTAGACCAAGGTGAAGAAGCATTAAAAGAAAAAAACTGGAAAAGAGGCTGGTGGAATCCATCTACTTTTCCCCACCAATTCTATTGCCTTCAGTTCCACCCTTCCCACAGTATCTCTGCTTCCTAACGACCTGCCTGATCCCTTGGCAAAACCCTGTCTTTCCCCCAGCTGAGACAGAGGAGGATGCAGAGCTACCCACCATCCCTCACCTCTGTTGCAAACAAAAGCTTGCATTAAAATGCTTACTAAAAGCAAGGGAGCAACATTCAACATGGCCGGTTTCTGCAATGCACATGTTCTTTGGAAAGTATGGAAAGGGCTGGAAATGGCTCTGCAGGGCTGCCCAGTGCTGCCAGAGGACAGAGAGCAAAGAGATATTTAAAGCCCTGAGAAGTGCCCACGTCACTGTACATGTTCCCTAAAAGGCTGGTCCTGTGGTGCAGCTGGGCACATGGAGGTGCTGCTGATGGACACCAGCATTTGGGAGCATCAATGACCACAGCCAAGCAGAATCTCATTCCTGGCTGGTCTCCACCTGGTTCTGCCAGCCGTGACCTCGGGGACACCCAAATCTGCAGCCATTTTGGCATCGTGTTCACTTCAGGAGAGTTCACATCTCTGGGCAATTTTGGGCACGTCTGCCTCTAACCCAAAGTCTTACACAGGGAGTATGCCCAGGGAGTAAATACCCTTCTTCCCAGTATTATTTGAAGTTCAAGAAGTCCAATCCCTCCAGCTTCCCAATTCCTGGAAACATCACCCCCAAATCCCTGCAGAAGGAAGACTACAGTTAAAAAGAGTCACGCTGATGGTGGCCCACCTCCAATCTTGTAGACATCCTGAAGGGGCAGGCGCAGGGGTTTGTCTGTGGGGCGGGTGGGGGGCAGAATGGTGTCCAGGGCCTCCAGGAGGGACACCCCGCTCGCGTTGCCTTCCTTGCGCTCCACCTTCCAGCCTTTGAACCAAGGCATCTGCAAACAGAATAGCAGCAGTATGAACTGAGTGTGCCTGTCCTCAACACCCTGAGACGGTCCCACTGAGGCGTCCCACTAGGGCAACTTGTGTGGAGCTGGTTTAGCTGCAGCCTGGATTTATTTGGGTTTGGTAAGGACTTTGCATTCCAGCATCTCTGCATGTTCACCTGCATCCCTTCATCCAGCTCCATCCCCATTCTCCCCTCTCTCCTAGAAACATGTAAAACATCCATGAGCAGAAGAAAAAAGATGAAAGTGGTTAAACTCGGCATACCTGCAGCCTCCATTCCTAACCCAGAGGTGTTGCCTTCCCACACCAGCCACGTGTATCCAGCCCTCAGCACAGGGACTGCAGAGCCACTGAGTTTCCTCAAAGCTGCTGAGAGGCAGGATTGTTTGTCACAGGTAATTCTGCCCAGCATTGGATCCTTGGGTGCTACTCGTCGCCCAATGCACACCATTGCACATCAAAACCTTGCTTGTGTATGCCCTCAAATCCATTTCCCAAGAGCCATAACTATTCCACAGCTCCATAGCAGCAACAGCGTCTGACGTAACACAGTCTGAGAGGTTGTGTGTTAACCCTGTGTTGTCAGCCATGGGTGCTGCAAGCTCAAGCTCCCATCATTAACAGCTGAGTTTTAATTCGTATTGCACTCCAACTTCATTTTATGAAGCAGTCACGTTTCTCCAGTTCTGCCCACTCTGTACCCCATACATCCTAATCTTGCATCACAGATGAGGTGTATTTGGGCTACAGTACCCCTCAGAGCAAAGGACTCCAAAACCCACAAGTGGCCTCGTTCTGTCAGCTGCAGCAACAGAAAGCCAGCTTAATGCAAAACCCCATTTGCCAAAAAGCTAGAGAACATCAAACTGTCATTTTTTTTTTGTTAGCCTAGCATTGCTGTGCATCAGGGCCATGGAATACATTCTCCCATGTAGGGCTGGCTCCAGCCCCACGTCCATGCAGCCCGATGGGATGCAGCTGCTACACCACTGCACAAGCATAGAATCACAGAATGGCTTAGGTTGGAGGGGACCTTAAAGATCATTCAGTTCCAAGCCCAATCCTGGCTGTCTGTCCCCTGATGGATGGACAAGTCACCAGGCTGCCTCTTGCTCTAGTGAAACCCAGCTGGAAATATGTGAGTGAGAATAATCAGAGCTTTTTTGGGGGGGTGAGGAGTAGGAAGAGAGAGATTTGCACTGGATTCCCACCCAAACTTTTCTAGAAGCAGTGTAATGTGGGGAGGTGGACTCTGTCCCCACAGAGGTAGGAGGGGACCCTGAGGACCAAATCATGGGATATGGAATGTCCGTGCATCCTTTCAGCAGAGCTTCCCTGGACCCCCAGCCCTGCAACCAGTTCTTCCCCCCTGACTCTCCCAGCCTCCCATCTGAGGAACGAAGCCAGTGAGGCCCATCCTGCCCTGTGCCTCCCCTCTGCAGCCTATTAATAGTGAATTGTTCAGGATCATCTTCCCTGCCCAGCAGCTGCTGACATTTGGAGCCTGATTTGGAGGCACCCAGGAACTATGCAGCTGGGCTTGGCATGACCGCAGCTGACCTTATCCCAGCTCCACTCTACAGGAGAAAGGAATCTCCCAAAAACCCACTTGTTCCAAGCTAGCCCCAAGCTTCTCATGAACTGTCTTTCCTGTGCAAGGCTGTGAGCTACAAGCCAGGTCGGTGTGAGGTTGCACTGCAGCGCTCCTCTAGCTCAGAATCTCAATCCCAACCTCCTTCGGCTGTACTTGGACACGTTGCCTCCCTCCTTTTGGAATGCTGACCCCAAATCCACAAACGAAGTCCTAAATCTCCCTGAAACATTGAGTTTCCAGTTGGTTTCACAGAATCACAGAATCATAGGGGTTGGAAGGGACCTCCAGAGATCATCGAGTCCAACCCCCCTGCCAAAGCAGGTTCCCTGCACCGCACGGGTAGGCGTCCAGGCAGGTCTTGAATACCTCCAGATATTATTTCCCAAGGTACCACTGTGTTTCAGCACTGAGCAACTTGCTCAAGGTCACAAGACATTTTTTAGTCTTTAGAAGACTGAAGCTGGGGGAGATTTTTCTCCAAAAAAAGATGTAACAACTGCTATTGGCATCTGGTCTGACAAAGAACCCCCATGCCTCTTCAATCTCTTCTTTCTCCCCTGCCATCATATGAAGAAATAGCGCCCTATCGTTGCATCATCAGCACTGATACACGAAGGGAGAGACCAATTTGGAATCAACTGGCCAAGGAGAAACCCTAAATGGATGCTCAAGGAAATCATGGTGCCTTCCCATGCAAAAATTGCCTTAAAACCTGGAGTATCAGCAGTGGAACACGGGTGCAGGTGATATGGCACCGATGCGAAGAAACGCCCAATATGCAGCACGTGTTAGCCCGGCTGTGCAGTGGGAACTGCTCCAACCCTGCAACCAGATCGTGTTGTTTGCCTGGGAAAACAGTGCCCTAAAACCACTCACACTGTTCCTGCTGAGCATGACAATTGCTGTGGATGGCTCTAACGTCAACACAGGTCTGACGAAGCGAAATTTTTAAATTAGATCCTAGAAGCACGGCCCTACAGATCATGTGAGGATGCTCACAGAGAGCCACTGGGATGCCTGGCCGTGGTACAAGAAGAAGCATGCACACTGTGCCCATTCATCCCAGCACAATCGCAGCGACGTGACAAACATCTACACTGGCAACGTGGGTTGTTGCACATGACGGGTGCATGAAGCATGCCTGTGGCTTTCACAGCACCAAAGCCAACCTCAGCCTGGATACGGACACTTAGAGTGGGGGAACAACATGACACAACACACACTTACATTACACTTATATTACACACTTACATTGGGGGATGGCTCCAGCATGTTGTCCCCGTGCCAGCCTGAGATGGGCACGAAGGGAACTGTGGCTGGGTTGTAGCCGATCTTCTTGATGTAGGCGCTGACTTCCTTGACGATCTCATCATAGCGTTTCTCGCTGTATGCAGGCTCCGTGGAATCCATCTTGTTGATGCCCACAATGAGCTGCTTCACCCCCAGGGTGTAAGCCAGCAGGGCGTGCTCACGGGTCTGCCCATTCTTGGAGATGCCGGCTTCAAACTCACCAACACCGGCAGCAACAATCAGTACGGCGCAGTCAGCCTGGGAGGAGAGAGATGATGAGCTGCTGCTGCTGCTGTTCCTGAGAATGCTGCTCCTGGGAGCTCTGAGCACCTCCCAAAGGGAACATTAATCAGAATGAACATGCCTTAGGCAGATGCCTTGCCAGCTGCTACCCAAAACCCTGCTGATCTACCTCAACCCTCACCCATGTTATTTTATTCTTGCCAACTGTTCATGCTTTTGCAACACGTTGGACAACGGGATGGATCTTTCTAAGTTGTGTGGATCTAACCAGGACCTCATCTTAACATCCCATGGATGCAGGGCCAAAGCCTCACCTAAAACCCCACTAAAGTTTTTTCAGCAGCCTCCGTGGTTGATGGAGGAGCTCCCAGAGCTTACTCCTGTCCTCAGTGTCAGTGACAGAAGCTGTCTGCGTTTCGCAAAAGGTGTGCACTACCCAGCTGGCCTCAAGGGGCATGCAGCGAGGCTCACTCAGTGCCCATGAAGGGCTCTGGGATGCAGAAATGCCCTGCAGTACAGTGCAGTAGGGGGAAGCTACCTTACCCTGGAGACCACGGTTTGGCATTGTGGTGTGTTTTATGGAACAAAGATGGCTGTTTTGAGAAAAAGGAAAGACGAAAGACCCACAGAGTCTCATCTGGCCAATAAAACTCAGCAGTCTGTGGGAAGCTTCTTGTATGTCTGAGTTGTCTGAGGCTAAAATAACACGGGAGACATTCTCACAAAAAAGACCTATAGCTCACAACATCCTGTTGATTCTCAGAGTCCATATTCATCCCCAGCTCATACAAGCAAGGGAAGTGCTGTAGAGAAACCACTCCCTTTTGCCCAAGGAAACCTTTTCCTCAGCATCCAGAGAGGGACCTGGTGCCACCCCTTGCATAGACCCTGCTCACCACCACTCACTGGGGCCATCTCAGCCTCCCACATCCTGCAGCTCCTGGCCTTCTGTTCTCACCTGGGATGTGCCTGTGATCATGTTCTTGATGAAGTCCCTGTGGCCGGGCGCATCGATGATGGTGATGTAGTACTTGGTGGTCTCGAATTTCCACAGTGAGATGTCAATGGTGATGCCACGCTCACGCTCAGCCTTCAGCTTGTCCAGCACCCAGGCGTATTTGAAGGACCCCTTCCCCATCTAGCCAAGACAAAGGTGAGAGCTGGTCAGAGCCCCAAACCCAGGGCACCCCCACTAATGGAGCATGCCCCATCTCCCATAGCCATGAAGGCCAAGGGTCACGTTGCAAATCCCCTGAAGTCAACGGCAGCCATAATCTATATGTCAGTTCACACAGAGGAAAGGAGATATGGTTCTAAACACGTTCCCCAGTAGGATGGAGAAGAGGTTGGAAGCAGAGCTATGAAGAAGATTTGGGGTGGGACTGGATAAGAAGCTGAAGCCGGAGACCAGCAATGTCTCCTCCATGAGATGCCACAACCCTGCAGGGCTGCTGTGAAATCACATTGATACAGAATTACACAGCAGTGCTGGAAAGCTTCTTGCTGTTGTATTTTAATCTTTTAAGCAAGTGAACACGAGACAGTTGGATAGAAGGAAAAGCCATTGCTAAGTGAGGGAGCCCCAAACTAACAGGATGTAGCAGGGGAATGGGTTAAAAGAAAATGAAATGCAAGAGGGTTGCTAGGAGCTGAGCAGAAACGTGATTGATTTTTGCCACAGAGTGTGTGAATTTGCACGAAAAGCGACTGTGAGCTGCAGTCAGACCAACTGTCACTGCCAAATGGCCAAAATCCCAGCCAACATTGTCATGTAGAAAATCACGCTGGGTGAGATGAGCCACTGAACATCTCTCTGCCCTGCAATAAAGCACATGCCCTGGTAAAAACAGGACGCTGCTTCCTTTGGGTCAGTGTCCTTTGATGCCACCAAGCAGAGCCAGACCTTCCCCAGGCTCTGAACGGGGATCCTGCACTGATGGGGGAGGACAAGCTCAGCCCTTCCCCGCTGTGTCCCAGGGCAGCCCAGGTGGTCCAGAGGGTTAACACCCGTCAATCACCAGATCTTGGCCAGAGAGGCAAGTTTTCTAAGGCGGAAAATAGAATTCAGCTAGAGAAATAGGTCATCTGCTGATGATGTAATGTGCTGTAACCGCCGCGCAAGGATGGAGGTGCTGTACCACGGTCCCACGTCTGCAGCAGCGATTTCTTCTGGAGCATCAGTGCATAAAATTCATAATGGGCCATTATAGATCACCGGTCTGGAGGGAAATGCCTCCTGCTGGCAGGCAGCGAGTGCTCATGTGCTGCTTACCGGGGAGGACGCTGCAGCACCGCACCCGACGCACCCTGCCTGCATCGGGATGGGATCACTGTGCCCCACATCCCGCCTGCATCGCAGCCCCGTGCCCGAGCAGCACGAGGAATTAACAGCGCCAGCCCCTTTATGTAACAGCCGAGCGCTGCAATGACTTTGCAGCTCGCTCGGGGAAGGGGCGGGGGGGGGGGGGGGGGGGGGGGGGATTACAGCCAAAATCCTAAAGCCAGAGCAAACCTCCCCTTCCTCAGAGGGAGTGCCGGGTGATGCCGCAGCCCCAGTGGGCAGCCCTGAGATCTGTGTCTGCAGGAGCAGGGGATGGAAAAATCCAGAATCACATATTTGCTCCAATATGGCAAAAGATGCAGAGTGGGAGCTGGGAGGTTAACCCTTTCCAGAATGCACACCCACTCCCTCCCTTGCTGGGGGGTATTTAGGGCATCATTAGAGCATGCTAATTTACTGCCCAAGCCAAGATGAGGGTTAAAGAAAAAGGGATTTATTTTGTGCAATGCATTAATAATGAGGAGCACTCAGGCAGGAGCTCAACTAGAGAACCCCACAGCCTTTCAGCCTTCAGCACTACACTATGGGGTGGGGTACCTGAGGCGCAGAGCAGGCCCCAGGGTGCAGCTGGTTGTGGGAGCACCCAGCTGATCCTAAAACCCAGGATTTCCTCACAGGAACTGCAGGGATCCCATACCCAACCAAAAACTGCCCATTCTGTGTACTGCCTCACCTCCCCAAACCCCAGAACGTGCCATTGGACATAACCTGAAGACAAGTGAGATCCTTTATTTAGCAAACAGCTCCCCTCCTTCCATAGGGTATATTCAGTTACCCAGAGCTGTTGTTGAAAAAAAAAAAAAAAGAAGAAAACACCACTGCATTATCTAGCATTGCACAATACCTTCACTGTTTGGTGCCAGAACTGCCTGAATTTCCTCCATCAGACCCCAGCAAAGGGGCAGCTTTCTATTTGGAGATCACAAATACCGTTGGGTTTTGGTTCAGGTTTGTTTTTTTTTTTCTCTTTAAAATGAAATAAATGAAATAAAATAAAGAGAACGATCCCTCTCTCGGAGATGCTGTTACTTCTGCCCTTGAAGTCAAAAAGAAAAAATAAGATCTTTTCTCTTAGGAAAAAGAAAATAATAATAATAATAAAAAAATCAGACCCTGTTTTCTGATAGCTTTTTTTTTTGGGTGCATGCAGGCCTCCATTTCCTGAGAATGCCACCTAATGGAAGAAAACCCTTCCCCAGCCCTGCATCAGAAAATGGAGTCGGTAAGCTCAGTCAATAGGCTATTAATAGCAGCTCCAGTTCCTGCATATTCTGGCAAGTCAGGGGAAATGTCTGCTCAATTAACACAGCTGCAATCGCATCCGTGATAACCTCACCATGCCATGCCTGATCTGGAGGTAAGGGGCTGGAAATATACCAAGGGATAGCAGCGATCGTTTTAACATGAAGGAAAGAGAGATGATTTTATTCTAAGGAAGAGGCTTTGCTCTTAAGGGCTGCAAGAGAAGGCTGACAATGAGGCAGGAAAAGGGGCGGCGTAGCTCAGATGCTATTGGCACATTCAAAGGGTTCAGACGGACAGACAGCAAGATGTACCATCAGGAATGGCAGCTCTGGAAGCTTCTTTTTTTATTTCTCCCCCTCTCTCTTTTCTTTTAAATGGGAGGTTTTGTCCAGAAAAAATCAAGGGATGCCTGCATTAAAGATTTACAGAAGGTTCATGACATGATGACGATGAGAACTCTTCTGACCAGACCCGCCCCATGGGTAACACAGCCAGCCTGCTCCTGGCTCACCCACCTCTCTAGAATTTACCATCGCTTCTTTCCCAGCTCTTCCCATTCACAATGTTCTCCTCTGTTCCCCAGAATATTTTTTCCTCTTTGATCTATGCCACGTTATAGGCGTTGGGTGGTGCTTTGCAGCATGATAGCCTGAGAAATGCCTGCACTATGACATTGCTACAAATGGCACCGTTAGAGAGGCTAAACAGAAGAATTTAACTTAAATGCTTATACTCCATGCCAGCTTTCCTACACAGAGGGCTACCAACCAATCCCCATTAAGGGGATGGATCTTTAGCCAAGCGGACCAAATTTGCTCTCCAGCTGATGCTGGCTGCCCCATGATGCTGGAAGGAGATGTTACAGGGTGAAATTCACGGCCACGCACAGGGCAGGAAGGGATTTATCAGGTTTTCCTCCTCATGCACAAGATTGAGTGGGAATGTCGTGCCCTGTAGCAATGTGGCTCTCCCAGAATCCTCGCCATTACTGCTGGTACCACAATCTGTCTTCTAAATCCCCAGGTGGTGCGATCAGCATTGGGGGTAAGCACCCAATGGACCAATGGGCCACAGGAGCTGGGAAGACTTGGGATGCAGAGGGGAAAAAAAAAGTGATGGGAACAAAGGGAGAAAGGTATGAGAACGGCATCACATGGAGAAGGGGCGTATTGCCTATGGGACATCAGCATGGAGCAGGGGACACGGAGGGGGACACTCTCCTCACCTCGGCAGCCTCCTTCTCGAATTTCTCAATGGTCCTTTTGTCAATGCCCCCGCATTTGTAGATGAGGTGCCCGGTGGTGGTGGATTTCCCAGAGTCCACATGCCCGATGACGACAATGTTGATGTGCGTCTTCTCCTTCCCCATGCTGGTGGGCTACGCGTGGAGGGAGGGCGGTGGGGGGAGCGCTGGGGATGCAGCTGTGTTTATGGAGAGGCTGTAAGGGGAAAAAAAAAAAAGGCAGCGTCAGTACAGCCCCCACGACAGCACTGCCAGCCTAGACAGGGGTGCGTGCCCATGGCTCGGTGGCTCTGCTCATGCTGGGACAGATCCAGCCCGCCCCCGGAGGAGACTGGCCAGGCTATTTCTGGCCACCATGTCCAGCCTCCAGCTCTCAGCAAGATACCATGATTTTATCATCTGCCTTCCTGGAGACCCCCAGCTCCCAAGGCTACGTCATCGGTACCTCGAAGGTGCCCTTCCTCCATGAAAAAAAAACCCAACCTTTCAATGGCTCTGCACTGCTGCCTTCTAGGTCTTTCCAAACCCTATTCCATTTCCAAATCCTCCATTTCATGAGCACCCTGGGAGGAGCCATGGGTGCCCGTCCCCATCCCCACTGGGTGTCTTCGCCTCTTAGGTGACAACATGATGCCCAAAAAACGGGATGGACAAAAATAGCCCTCTCACTCTGCTCTGAGCAGGGCTGCAAAGAGTGGGGCAGGGCAGCACAGCTGAGCCTGCTGTAGGGGATTTTGTGGTATTTTGCTGCCCTGAATCTGGATGAAACAGAGGGAGGAGGCTTGAAACGAAAATCAATAGATCTGTTCTGGCATCTCCCAGGGTTACCATGGTGCCGCAGCTGCTACAGAAGCTCTGCACAATTAGGAGCTTTAATTTGACGTCTAATAAAATCCAATTTTATGAAGCTGCCCATAGAAGCAAAGCAGGTCGGGGGCAGCTTTCTGCTCGCACAGCGATTCGGGCGGGCGGTGACAGCCCCGCTGCCCCCGGCCCTCCTCCCTGCCCTTGAACGAGCGCAGGATCCGGCCATGGCGCAGCCCCGCGCAGGTGCCTGGAGTCGGCTGCGCTCCCTTCTGTGCGCCCAGGGCGCGGGGCTGCCGGGGAGGTGGGGGATTCCTTTATTTTCATTTACAGTTTTTTTTCTCTCTCTCTTTTTTTTTTTTTGTTCTGTTTCATTTTTTTTCCCCCCTTTTTTTTCCTTTTTCCTTCGGGATTTTTTTTTTTTTTCCGTTTCTAATTTATTTTCATTTATTTTCACTTTTTTCTTTTAATTTCAAAGTTATCCTTTTCCTTTCCTCAAGCTTTCAGGTTGCAGGCTGTTTCCCACCTGCGGACTGAAGGAGTGGCCCAACCCCATCCCCTCCCTCCATCCCAGGGGTCCCCCCCACCCTCGATGCCAGCAGCACCCCATGCACACTCATCGTACCCCCGCCCCAGCAACCCCCCCCCCCCTCCAGCAGGTCTCCCCCCGTTCCGAGCAGCCCGATCCCGGGGGGGGCCGGAGCTCTTACCGGAGCGGCGGTCGGGGCGGCAGAGGCTGCCAGCTTGGGCTCCGGCGGCTTTATCTCCCCGGGAGGGGCCCACCTATTGACGGCGGCAGCGCAATGCAGCGGCCCCCCCCGCACTACGGCAATGCGGTACCGGGCGGGGGAGGAGGAGGCGAGCCGGGGGGAGGAGGAGGAGGAGGAAGAGAAGGAGGAGGAGAGAGCAGGGTAGAGGCGGAGGGGGAGAACTGGGGATGGAAGGTAGATGGAAGAGGTGGAGGAGTGGGAGATGGAGGGATGGGAAGAGATAGGGGATAAAGGGATGGGAGAAATGGAGGAAAGCTGGAGTAGTGGAAGATGTAGAGACTGGAGGTAAAGGGATGGGAGGAAGGGAGGAGAGATGGAGGAGCAGAAGATAAATGGGTGGGAGAGGTGGAAGGGTGGGAGATGGAGGGATGGGAAGAGATGGAGGGAGAGAGAAATAGAGGGTTAAAAAGAGTGGAAGGACAGGAGAAATGGAAGAGAGATGGACAGGGGAGGATGCAGGTGGAAGGATGAAAGGTAAAGGGAGGAAGATGGAGGGAGGGAGAAATTGAACAATAAGAGGAAAAGAAAAAAGGAGATAAACAGAAGAGATGGAGGAACAGGAGGTAAGGAGATGGGAGGAAGATGGAGGGATGGGAGATATGGAAGGGGTGGCAGAAATGGAAGGATAAGAGGAATAGAGGGATGGGAAGAACAGAAGAGATGGAACAGTGGAAGATGGAGGGATGGAAGGTGAAAGGGTGGAGAACAGGTAGGAAGGAGGCAGTGGGATGGAAGACAGAGGAATGGGAGGAAGGTGGAGGGGTGAAAGATGGAAAGCCAGGAGAGCTGTAGAGATGGAAGATTGAAAGTGGAAGAGGGAGGAATGGAGCAGATGGACAGATTAGGGAGGTGGAGGGTAATGAGGAAGACAGAGATAGAAGACAGTATTTTTTGTGAGTGGAAATAATGGAGCTCCTCATCCAGGGGGATCAGGGCAGGTGAAGACCAAGAGGGGCTTGGAACCCTCGTGGCAGCCTGGGGGTGAAGGGATGGAGCTGGTGTGGGCATGGAGCCCAGGGCTCCCAGCAAGTGAGATGGGGACAGGTCATTGCAGGGTCACATACATCCCTGGGCACAGTCCTGTGGGCAGTGACCCACTTTTCTGCCTCAGTGGAAATGCATTAGCCCAGGAGCAAACAGTGAAGGAACAAATCGAGCAAAATATGTTTCTGCACTTGCAGTATGTAGTGCTGTTGCTCAAGAATCTGTGGTTTGTGAACATCATTTAATTGAATGGGAGATGAGGTTCAAGTCCTAGGACATGGAAGCCATGAATAATGTCGTACTGCTTTACCATGACGCTTCCTTTGCATTAACAAACATCAGGTGGTGGTCAGAGTATTTATGCCCATGTCAGCTGTGCTGTTCCAAGGTAATGCAACATTTTCTGTGTCCCAACACCAAGAACAGGTCAAAAGAGAGTGAATTTTGAGTTCACCTATGTAATAGTCCAGACCAATTTTGTGGGCCAGACATCTTCCAGTGAGTTTAGTAATGTTTAAAGGGAGACTTTTTTTTTCCCTGAATGTTACGGTTCGGTGGTATCTTCTCAGAGATGTGATAGGAAGATATCTTCTATGCAGCATTCTCTGTGCAATACTGAGTACTGGGGGGGGGGGGGAAAAGTAAGAATAAACTTTTAGAAGGAAGGGTTTAAATGGTATTTAAAGGCATTGAGCTCATTTTGGGATGGGAGCAGTGGCATAACCCCAGGCCTGGATGTGCTGGGGATGGACATCGAGTGTGGCAGTGCATAGCAGGGATGGGAGTACAAGTCCCTTGTTCTTCCTGCCCATTTTTCAGTGCTTTGCCAAAAAATAATCTCCTCTTTTTATGCAAGGACAGGCAGGAGGCACAGAAACGGGGCTGCCCGTAGCTGCAGCGCGGCAGAGCCCGACAGCCCATCACACTATAAATAGTGCAGGACAGGAATAGGAGAGAGCTGCCAGACCTGGCTAATCGGGATGAGGGGCAGCCACCTGACACCCGGCTTCCAAGGGACTTAAAGCCACAGCGGTGTGCTGCAGAGCAGGGCTTCCCCAGCGCCTGCATCCTGAGCAGAAGTGCTTCACTACAGTGTTGGACCAAACACCTGGAAACTCATTCTCATCCACCTTCAATTCTCAGCTCTGGGAAGGAGAAAAGACCTGAGCAGGCAAAATGTGCAGTGACTGGGAGTTCAGAGCTTTGTTTTCATCCTTCCAGCATCAGATTTGGGCCCAGCTGAAACAGCTCCCCTATATCCCATCCTATTTAGGCTTTCCCCCGGAAAAGCCATCCCCAAACGATTTGGGATCACTCAAGGAAATGGAGACCTCCCCCAAAGGCCATTCAAAGGTGCTATGATGGCGACTGACAGGATCCTGTACCCCTTTTGTTATCACCTCCGCTCCTTCCAGCCCCTCAGCCCCCATGTTAGAATCTGGTGCCTTAAACTGTACAGAAATCCACATTTGCCCAGATGTAATAACTGAGATTCTTTCCCAAGAGGCCCTCCATAGTGTGAGAGGGAATAATCCGCAGTGATGGTAATTTGTATGTATCTGGGATGCTGACACCCCAGGCTGCCTATCTGAATTTGCCTTGGTACTGAGGGGGGTTCCTTCCCATGAGTAATGTGTTCAGCTCAGTGAGCTCTCACAATTCTCCCTGTGCAATGCATCAGGTCACTTCTGAAGAAGGAGGGCCAGCAGCCACCAGGGATGCTCACCCCCATGCCACCCCAGATGCCCAGCTCTCACAGGGGCTGGCCACAGGATCAGCAGAGGGATCACTGTTTTCCTCCTTCACCCCATGCAAAGCAATACTTGCCCTGAAAAGAAGAAATACACAGCCTCATGAGCACTGGAGGGGTAGCTGAGAGCATAGGGGAAGCAGCTCAGCTCCCGTGGACACTTTTATGGCAGGGAAGGATACTGTTAGGGTTCCCTCCTCCTGTGGTCAGGGCTTCAGCTCCTTGCATCACAGCAATATACACATAGAGTCAAATTCTCACTTTAGTGAAACCCCAGCTGTGATGGATGGGATTCCCTCCTGCATCTCCTGGTGGTACTGCTCATGGTGCAGGTCCAGAGAGGGGCAATGAAGACAGCACTGTGGGACAGAAGGACAGGGGGAGAAGGAGGAGGGGAGAGTATTCTGAGGTCCTGCAGTCAGCGCACAATGCTGATAACTTTAAATTGGAGCCAGTGGTTTAAAAATAACTTCTGGCAGTAACAGCAAGATGCCCAAGCCCTCTCACCACCCAGCCAGCTGGGACTGGTGTCCAGTGTCACCCTGATGGGACATCAGTGTGCCATGTGGCTGTGCTGGGCTTACTCAGGGACTCAACAGAACTGGCACGAGCAACCCAGAGCTTCCTTCAGGTCATCATAACCACCAAGATCCTGGTACTGTGGTGATCTGAGGCAGCAGTGCTGAAGGGTCACAGCTGAAAGGCCTTTAAAAGTGTCATCAGGGCCATCTGGGGTATGGGCTTCCTCAAGAAACCTCTTCTGCATAAAACGGATAAGTTATAGGGTTCAAACAGGGAAATCACCCCTGCAGCATTCCACTCCATGGCTGTGTGCTTGTGGGTATTCATGACCAAAATTCAGGGGAAGAGGGGCTGGAAACATACTGGACACCCCTAGCTGGATTAGGTGACCTGGCCAACAGTACCTTCAGCTGCACATCCTGTTGCAAAGGCAAAGCAGCCTGTGGGCTCTTAGCCAAAATTCAGCCTTGGAGGGAAAACCATCACAAAACGCCCAATTTCCTGCTCACTGAGCTGAGCAGCACCCATGGGTTACATCGCACATCCCCAGGTCCATTGCAGCAGCTCCTCCCCTAAACTTAAGTTTCGTCTGAAGATTTTAACTCCTTCACTGCTCTTCACCTTCCCCACAATCATTTCAGCGTTGCTGCTAAAATACAGCTCCTTCCTGCTCTCCGAGATGCTGCTGCATTTTGGCACCTGGGCACAACTCCAAGTTTGGAAAAGCCTGCATTCATCCCGGGCACAGCTTTTATTGAACAACGGAGCACAAGCAGCCCCCCCATCTCCTGCTCACCTCCCGTGAAGGGCTGCTGGTGGTGCCTGGCTGAAGGCAGGAACACTGGCTGCATCCAGAGGGAGAAATGAGGAACTCAATGAGCACATTCAGGGCTGACCCAGCCTCCCTTGAAACCCCTCTTCCATTTAGCAATGGATTTGTTTCACATTCACTGAATGATAGCAGAATTTTCCCTCGATCCCATCAAGGAGATGCTGCTCCAGGAGTTGCCCGCGTCCTGCTGAGCAAGTTATCCCATTTTCCCACATTTTGCTGATCATACACCAGCCTGGGGCAATTTCCTTCACGCGTTATCCTCCGTACCGACGATTGGGAACGCAACTGGCAGAACAAAAGCCGGGAGCAGCCCGGCACTCCCAGCACATCCTCACATTACCACCGCGACCCAAACCCGCATGGGCAGAGGGCGGATCCGTCCCGGTAGGTGGCAGCAGCTGCGCACGCCGGCCTGGAGCTGAACGATGCTGAAGAGGGGAAAAAACCGGAGGAGGGGGAGCACTCCCCAAATGGTGCCTGGTGGGAGGTCCCCATAGAGGCCCCGGTTGGAACACGGAGCCCTGAGAGCCAGGTGGATAAATAAGGAGAAAGGCAAGCAGAGAATTTGCTCCAAAGCAAAACGCATGGAGAGCCACGGTTACTTGGAGACTGTAATTAGAGGGAAAATCAAAAAGGGAAAAAAAGGAAATCTATCCAAATCTTGTTGTCCACTCGCTTTTAAAGCGATTGATTCTTGATCGATACAAACGAAATTTGGCTTACTCTCTTCCATACACATAGCACAGGCTTTGTGCTGGGAAATCAGTCTGGATTCTCACTCCACCCCCCTCAATCCCCCACCGCTGCTCTGCCCATCTGTCCACCCTCCCACCATCACCCCAGAGCTCCCCCAGCACCACCTGCAGGCCTGCTGTGGTCCCACTGCCCTCCCCATGCACCCACCCCGCACCCATCCCTTCTCACCCAACGTGAGGCTCCCCATGCCCAGCTGCAGGTCCTGCTACCATTTCTCAGATATATTTTGTTGGAGGCCACAACCCCTGCACACAGAGACCGACTCCTCCCGCACTGCTCCGGGTGCCCGTTGTGACCCTGCTGCCACTGTGCTTTATAAAGCAGGCTGAGATATGGGTGTAAGTGGTGCTGTTGCACAAAGGGAAGAGGAAGCGTCTGTGCATTTCTGCTCTATCATTAATTAAAGCTATTATCCCACTCAGGCACGGTGGAATACAAAGCCATTCTGTTCCCACCAGAAAGAATGTAGCCCATTATAGATTATATTGTGTATCAAATATATTTTTATTACTCGATACATTAGAGGGGCATAGGATACAGGAATGCATCTGTCAGGAAGCATTTGGGGAGGAACCTCAGAAATGCCATCAACTTCACTAGAATAGAAGTGACTTCTCAGCCCTGCAGCACCCAGTTTCATCCTTTCCACCCTCTCTTTCTAGGCCACGTAAACCTCCAGGGCCCGTTTCCCAGAGCTCCCTTTGCCTTGCAGCCAATGGGGTCAGGAACGTTTGCACACAGCAGGGCCATCCTGGGGGTTCCAGGGACCACCAAATCAGCCCCCTACCAGAGCATGAGGCAGAAAAAGAAATCCTGGTGCTGGGCACAAAACAACCACGAGGCTGTTCAAACAGTTTGCATTTGTACAAAGTCCATCACAGCCTTCAGCAAGCTTATTTCCTGAAAAGCTCCGAGTCAGCACCATCCATGGGGGAACTGATTCAAAGTGGGAGGGACTTAGTCCTGAGCTGCATGACGCACACTCTGCTGTCGGTCCCCAAAACTCCGGGGTAGACTTTTGACCCTCCCCCAGGTACTAGATCTGAACCTCAGTGGTCACGGGGTGGACAAGCAAACAGCAATATTGACTCTGCCTGTGTCCACACTTGATAATCCACAGCCTATGTGGCTGTAAGCCTTAACAAAAATACATTTCTCTCTCTGAAACATGGGGCTGCCACCAGGAATATGCAGCACACAGACCCACTGCTCCCAGCCTCACCCTGCTCCGGGGACAAGAAGCAACGCTGGGATTGCACCCAGGGCCATGCTCACTCTGTTTCCACCTCAACTCGCTTCTACACAAAAAGGCCTTTCTTCTTTCCCCCTTTTTTCACCCAGTACACACATCAGTTTGTCAAAGACCTTTTGCTGAAAGCAAACTGGAGAAGGACTCCACGTCTTTAAGTTTGCTCCTGCCCTGAAGTTCACTGGGCTCCAGCTGGAGCTGGGACCTCATCCCTCCTGCACACAGGCTCCCGTTTTTGTAGTGCTCCAGTGAGCAGCATGCCCCAGTAATCAGCTGGTCAGCAGAAGGGTCACATAGACTAATTGATGGCAAAACCAGCCAGAGCTCAGCACAAACGTCAGCCAGCTACACACCAGCACTGCCCCCACTCTCTCCCTCCCCTAAAATGCCACCACCCTTGCAGGAAGACAAGCTCCAGCCTTGATACTGCACTCACAGAACACAAGCCTTGAGCAAGCCACAGCTCCTGGAGAGCTCAGCCTGCAGCCAAGCCGCTCCCACCCCCACGCAGACCAGGCTGAGTTTTAGCCACAAGCTCCCACCCCAAACACAGGAGGCAGAAGCGTGGCAGCCCCGCACAGCAGCACACCCTGCACATTGCTGCAGCACCAGCAGGGATGTGCTGCGCAGCCACGCAGGGAGGATAAGCTGCAGCAAGCACCTACAGAATTGCAGTGGTAAAGCCAGATCCTGCTCACATGCAAAACACCCCTGCACCAGTGAGTCATGCTGGCATGACCACGCTGTCTGGCTCAGAGCTACTCACCTCCTGTAAAAGTCCCTCCCAGCATTACAGCCATGCTGGAAACACTGAATGCAGACTGTACTGCCTCCAGGATCCATCCCATCCACACCCCTGGCTTGGCCCCAGACCGGCAGACCCCTCACCACCAGTGAAAAATAACCCACAGTGTTCTAAAAGGCTGCTTGAGTTTATTAGTAGCCATTGTACAAAGTCAATAAACGCGTGTTACCGAATCTGCACAGAAATGGCATAGTTGCATTAAGAAATAGGAATTGCTCGGGGGTTGCTGCCTTGTCTTACCCCAAAGCAGCACATACATCTGCAAGCAGCTCTGCGGGGAAGGGAAGGGCCATGCAGCTCAGGACGAGGGCCCGATGCCCGGCTCACTGGCATGCCGCCTGCGTCCTGCTCCTGGCACCAGCCCACATGCCAGGGTCCCCATGGGCACTGGCAGTGCTCCCAAGCTGCAAGAGAGCAGAAGGTCAGGTCAGGAAATCAGCACGGTGCTTTGTGCTCAACCTGCTTTTATTTCCACAGTCTAACAGCAGGTGGTGAAGACTCACAGGATGTCACCCATGGGGTCAGGATGCGCCATGGGGACGTGGTTCCCAATTACCCAGGTTAGGATGCACCCTGGGAATGTGGCATGGGAATCCCTGAGTGTTGCACAGCGGCTCTGCCCCAATCTCTTTATGTGGAGTAAAGTACTCACCTCTCTGGGGACTCTGACAAGGTTGTCATGGTGGGGTGATTTGTCTTCCCAAAGAAGAAGCTGGCCCACCACTGGCCAGGGTCAGATTTGGGCAGACCTGGGGGACAGCAGAGGTCAGTGCATACTGGGCAGCCCCACTACCAACCCAGAGGAGGCTGGGACAGCTCCGATAAGTGCACAGCTACATGCTGCCCTCAGTGCTTCCATATAGATTTCTAAAGGCAGAATATTCTTGCTCGGACACGTAGGGAATGTGTTCCCATGCACTCACCCGGGTGGTGCGGGATGACCTCCCCAACATACTCAGAGCTACTGCAGGAGCTGTTGCTGGACGTGGAGCTCAGACGCCCTGTAGAGAAACCTCAGTCATCAGGAAGAAAACACAGAGGGATGGCAAGTTGGCCAACACAAAACACCTGAACACTTCTGCAGGAAAACGCTTCCACCCCCAAGGACAATATTTAATAGCTCAGCATTGCAAGGAACACTTCAGAAGCCTCTACAGATGTCTCAAGGCCAAGAGGATGCTGATTCCTGCACTTAATCTGCACAGCTTTAGCCCAACTGCCGTAAGCCTGTTCCTAATTTGAGCTCAAAAGAAATATGTCAATTCCCTTGGAGCACAAAGCCGCCCCCAGAGAGGCACCAGTGGCTGCCATGGCCCAGAGTGCCTTTGCAGCTCATTTCTACAACAGCAGTGCATAATGCCCTACAACTCATAACCCTACAACAGGCAGAGAAGCTGGCACGGCTGCTCTCCAGCTGGTCAGAGCTGCCAGGCACCCTTCTTCCTTGCCAAGGAGGTCCTGCGGGCTCCCAGTGACTCTCCACACCCTGATGTGCTCTGCTCTTACTTCGGTAATAGTTGTGCGTGGCCATCAGTGAGCCACTCGATGGGATGGAGGCCATGGCTCTGGGTCCTGGGTTTGTGCTGATGGAAAACCTGCAAGTAAAAGGAACAGCCACGATTGCAGAGGGACCAGATTATTTTGTAAGACATTTGACCACATTGGGTACAACGCCCAGCATACAGAATCCTCCATGTGTGTCAATCTGCAGCTGTAGAGCTCTGGCTCAGAGCTTTGTGCAAAGCCAAAATAATTCCCTCAAAAACAACTGCTTGCACAGCCTCAGTGCAACAACTTCCTGGGGCGCAGCACAGTTGTTTTGCTTCTCCGCAGCAATCCTGCTACTTTCCTTGGGTCAACACTTTAAGAGTTGTGAAATCTCAGCCTGAAGTTGCATAAGGAACAAAGGAGCGCTTTGGTGGGAGTGCAAGATGGAGCTCTGCACAGGGGGTGCAGCCCAGCACCCACCGGGGCCATGCACCCACGTTGAGGTGCAGCACTGGGGAAGCTGAAGCACAGCACTGCCTGGGCTGACCCCCACGTGTCACCCACACGGGACCACAGCAGCCACAGCCAGGGGGCTCAACTCCAACCCCTAAGCGCTCAGGTTGAACCAGACCCATCCAGCTCCTCCCAAAGCAGCCCCCTCCCCACTTCCCCCCAACGCACCTCTGTAACGACGCTCAAAGCTGAGCTACCCCGCCACCCAGCACCCCCAACCCATCCCTGAAGGCCCTGCAGCGCACCTGGCCGGCACTAGGGCCCAGTGGGGTCCAGAGGAAGGAAGGGGCGGGTGGAGGGGCCCGGCGGGGCCGCTCGGAGCCCCCGCCCGAGGGAGCGCAGCGTCCGCTCCGCGCAGCCTGAGCCGCGGCGCTGCTGGACCCAACCCCCTAACCCAGTCTATATAGCATGCGTAGCCACGCCCCTCTCCATGCCGCCAATCAGATTGCGGAGAGTGGATAGACACGCCCACTCCGCCCCGAAGGGGGCGGGGCTTGCAGGCAGTGCGCGCGGTACGGTCGGCGTGGGTCACGGCGGGCTGCGAAGGTTCGCCTTGCCTTGGGAGGTTGGTTGCGAAGAGGTGTAAAAAAAGCCAAGCAAAAATACGTTTCCCCCAGGGGAAAAGCTGTCGTTGCCTCTCATTCTTTAAAACTTTAGCACAAATGGATAAATATCTATTCGAAGAGGTTCGGAACCACTGCATCTGCATCGATTTTGCAGAAGAGCTTTCTAATTTGGGAGCAAAAGCCTTGTACAGCCCGTACTGAAGCACAACAAACCGGACGGTGGGGTTCCTCCCCCTCTCACCTGTGATTTTGGTCGTTCATCACTCATTAAGCACAGGGCAAGCAGCCAGCCCTTCCCCAGCTCCCCCCACCCGCCCCATAGCAGTGCTCCTGCAGACCCATCAGCCCCGGGGACAGGCTTGGCACCGCCTGGTTCGAGGCTCTGCTGTCCCGCTATAGGATGCTGCTGCAGGTCCAGGCTGTGCTCCAAGGGGCCACTTCATCTCCACGTAGATTTTTTTTCCGTAGAGAAGAATATCGCTGCTTTAGCTCGCATTTGTTGTATTTTAATAGCAACTCTTTAGGGCAGGGCTCCTTGCTTCGCTTGGCAGCTGCACAGCGAGGCCACGAGCACGTCCCCATTTAACCCTGCAGCAAAGCTTCTCCTGAGTGAGCTGGAGCCTGACCAACAACCCCAGCCCTCCCTAAACCAACCTCAGGGCCCCTCACACAGGCTGAGCTGTGCCTGATGGTGTTCAGCAGGCATTTGGATAACGTCCTCAGTAATTTGCTTTGACATTTGGTTAGCACTGAAGTGATAGAGCTGTTGGACTCGATCTTTGAAGACCCCTTCCAGCTGTTCTATTCCATTCCATTCCCACCATTAACGATAAGAGGAAATCCAAAACTTTCAGAATGCTTTAGAGCTGCCTCAAGGCTGCACTCAGGTTTTTGGTTTTGCACCCAGACAGGTGAGAATGACACAAGGAGAGGCCAAGTGTCACAGCAGGGTTGTGCCAGAGAGCACAGCACCAGCAACTTGGTGAACTGGCAATTGCATCTCAGCCCATACCTCCCTTTCCTGATGCTTTGTGCACCAGGTTGGGACAGCGAGAGATTCACTGGGTGACACAGGAGAGAAAAGCAAGGTACCCCATAGCCCTCCCTAAAGACCTCCCCACCATTTCTATAGGGCTTTCTGTCGGAGGAGCAAATTGCTCTGCCCCAAGTGCCAGCACCCCACCAGGTACCAGCATCCCCTTCCTCACCTGCTGCCCCATGCTGCTATCCAGGACTCCGCTTTTTGGCTGTTGATTAACTCACATATTTATACAAAAATAGCTTGTGCTTTCTGCTTGCCCTTGGCCCTCAGTACTGCCCTTGTGCCATCCCTCTGCTGTCAGAGGAGCTCCTGCAAAAGCCCATCATGAGAAATATCTGCTTTCATTTCCTACATTTTACCACCTTGGGATTTTTTTTTTTCCCTTGCAGAAACTTTGCTTCTCCCTGACCCTTCACAAAGGCTAAAGTGGGATGTTAAAAATAGGAACAAACAACACATAGCTCACATACATTGCCTTAGTCTGGCACTGTTTCCAAATGTCACTTGGACAACTTAGATCCACAAAGAGGGCACGTGCCAGGCTGAGACCAGAGCAGTGCATGCTGCTAATAACACGTCTGCAGTGCCCACCCTATGGCAATTTGGAAAGGAACAGGACCCCTGCAGCTGGGGCACAGACTGGTCCCCCATTGCATCTCCAGCTCTGGTGGGAGATGAGGCTCAGATCCTGTGATAAAAGAAAATTTAAGTCCTGCTCCAGCTATGGCTTCATTCCAAGTGCAAATATAGACTCAGAGAGATGCCAGAACCCAGCTGACAAAGCCGGAGACAAAACCAAGCAGTGCAGCAGCTGCAGAGGAGGAAGGAGAAGCTGCTGTGAGCACTGCCAGCTTGGCCATGTTCTCATGTCCCCGCATCCCCGCTCTGCACTGTGACATTGCTGCTGCAGGACAGCTGCATGCAGGATAAGTGCACGCAGCCTGCAACCTGCAACCCTAAACATTCCCAGCACCTTCTGCTTCACTTTTAGCACCACCTCGTGGCAGCAAGGCCTGCATTCCTATAGTCTGTCCTGCTGCAGAGGTCCTGCCGTGCACAAATGTCCCAGTACCTTCCTGGTACGCAATAAATCCATCACCTATCAGATGCAGCTTCAGACTTCAGTTTCACATTAGACTGGGCTATAAGTGCTCGATCAGACTGCAAAATGCTTTGCAGGATGAAAAGTTTCCTTTTGCAACCACTGCCAAACACCACAGCAAAACCAATGGGTTGCTTTTTCCAGGTGGGAACAGTCAAGTCCAGAGCTGCACCGTTCCCTGGACATGGACACAACTCGGGAGCATCACAGCTCCTGAGGGCTCAGGAATTTGCTGGGGTTTCAGAGGAAACGTGCCCCAATCCTGGAGTATCGCATGCCTAAACTGCATTCCCACCTCCCCTTTCCAGGCCCCTGATCACAGAGCCTTGCTCAATTAATACTGGATTCTTTTCCGCTATTTTGCACAGCATGGCTGCTTCTCAGGCAAGGAGAGCAGCGCTTAAACTTTTTCATTTCATATACTCCACCCCCACTGTCCCTGCACCTTGGCATTGCTCCCACTGCTGCTTTTCAATAGGTCCTTTCGGTGCTGCCAGGGACAGCCCAGCCCTGGGGAGTGCGCATGGAGTGGGCAAAAGGAACAAATGGTGCCCCTGGGTTCACAAGGAGGAGGTTCAGGAGGTGCCTGTGGTGCTGCACACCGAGGGGCTCTGTGAGCTGATGGGAGCAACCCTTGGCTTTGCACCATGGGTAGATCTGTGCACCCTCAAAGCTGCTCCTAAGCAGAAGAGCCACAACTGTGACCCCAAATCCCAAACTTGACCTGGCTATTTTCCAGCATCTCCAATCCCCGTGTTCACCAAAACGCCCCTCATCCCACCATGGTGGCTCTCCCTGCAGCAGTAACACCATGGCTTGGTGTTTGCAGGAGCCATGGAGGAAACCACAGCAAAAAGCTAAATGCCCCTACATTAGCAAAACAGGGTGAAGCTGTCTTACCTGCAGTGCCGCCTCTATTCCAACCGCCAACCCATCCCCACCATGCCCAGGGATGTGGTGGGGTCCCCGTACCTGCAGGAGTTCAAAAAACATGGAGATATGGCCCTGAAGGACATGGTTAGTGGGCATGGTGGGGTAGGTTGGCATTTGACTGGATGGTCTTGAAGATCTTTTCCAACCTTCACGGTTCTATGGCTCTGTGAGAAAGCATGAAGGTGACCAGAGCAAGGAACCGGAGAGGAACAGCCAGGACAGGAGCTGCCTATTTCCACCTGGAGAAACAGAGACACTTACATTTCTGTTTGCACACAAAACGGTTCCAACTGAGTTTGCAAGAGTGGGACTGGTTGCAACCCACTGCCTTCTGGCAGGACAGCATGCAGAAGGCAGCACGGATGGAGGCACACGCATTTATTGACAAGGACACCAGACATACGCTACAAGAAAACCAAGAAGAGCCACAACTGAAAACAAACTGCAAACCTTCATGTTGGTGTGGGGATGGCAGGAACCTCCCACCCTACTGGCTGAATGGAGCTGTGAACTGGGTGATGTCTTCGAGACCACAGAGCTTTCCAAGACTGCTGTGCAGCCAAGCTCCAGTAATGAATACTCCACACTTTATTGCCTTTTCCCTTGGCCACCTCCCTGCATCCTCACCAAGAGGGTCCAGGGCCTGGTTATTTTTTTGGGGGGGGATGTTGGGGGAGGGATGAGACACGTCCTTTCCTTTGAGTCCTATGGGGGGGCAACCATAAGGAAGGAGCCATATGGCAAGAGCTGGCCCAAAGGGAGTCTTGCAGGAAGGGTGGGAAGGTCCCTCAGGACAGGGTGTTGAGCAGCCTCCTGTAGATGTAGCCCAACTTCTCCCGCAGTGCCAGGAAGGTGGGCCGCTCCTCCGTGTTGCCACTCCAACACTCCAGCATGATGCTGTAAATCTCGGGAGGGCAGGAGCTGGGCCGGGGAAGGCGGTAGCCCCTGGTGATTTGTCGTATGGTTTCTTGGTTTGTCATTCCTGCAAGGGAAGAGAAGATTCCCTTAGCCTTAATGTTCCCAAAGGACATACTGAGGGTAGACTTGCAATGGGCCAAGAGATCAACCAGCGTTGCTTGGAAACGGCTTCTGCCACAGGTTTGGTTTGAGAAAGATCATCCAGCCCGTACCACCTTCCAGATCCCTCCACAAACACCAAAATTCCCACTAAGCGCTCTCCAGAGTGAACAATAACCATATCATGTGCCAGGAGATGCTTCCACTTCCATTGCAGAAGGGGCAATATGACAACTCCTGACACGCTGACTTTTCTTGAAGAGTGTGGGCAAGATGCTGGAAGGGACCATCAGCCCTACCTTCATATGGGATCTGCCCATATGTGAAGACTTCATAGAGCAGAATGCCATAGGACCAGACATCGGATTTGAGGGAGTAGGTGCGGTAGTTGGCTGCTTCAGGGGCCGTCCATTTCACTGGGATTTTGGTACTGCTGCTGGTGGAATAAATGTCATCCTGAAAAACAGAGGGAGGCAGTGTTTGAGGGCTTGCAAGATGAGTGCTGCTTTTAGGGCTTTGCCTTGGAGGCCATGGGGAGGGGTCAACAGGTGATGGCTGCAGTGCGGGGCAGCTCAGTGACCCACTGACTGACCTTGAGGAGCCGGGCCAGTCCAAAGTCAGCAATTTTGCAGGTGAGCTCCTCCCCCACCAGGATGTTTCTGGCCGCCAGGTCCCGGTGGACGATGTGCTTCTCCTCCAGGTACCTCATCCCATCTGCCACCTGGCAGGCAATGTTGAGCAGGTGGGAGGTGCCCAGGGACTTCCCTTCAGGACCTGTCAACCCAAATGGTCCAGGCATTTGAGGCAAACTAGTAACATTTATTTTAGGGTGTTCAGATTTGAAAGCAGATCCTGTGCTGGCAGTGTGGGACCAGGTGTTGTGGGGAACATGAAAACCTCAAATCTGAGGTCAGGACTGCCGTGTGGTACATTCATTATGGCCACGTGCTCATCGGGAATGGGACTGTGGTGAGCCTGAGGAGCAACCTGTGCTGCAAGAGCATGCAGATCATGCAGCTTGGTCAACGTTGAAGGTGACCTGCTGCCATGTAAGTCTGCTCCCAGCCCATCCTACCTGCAGGCTCCTTCTCCTCCGGCACCAACTGCTGCCAGAGCCCCAGCCCAGAGGTCTGGAGGAGGAGGGATGCACCTGGCAGAAAAACAGGTCTTGGTGGGAGCTGTTGGTCTCGTTTCCCTCAAAGTCTGATTACCAGGTTGGGAAAGGAAATAAAAGCTAAGAAAAATAAACTGACTTACTGTTGAGGTAGCTGTGCAGGTTGCCTTTCCGCATGAGCTCGGTGATGATGTACACAGGTTCATCCAGTGAGCAGACAGCGTGCAGCTGAATCAGCTTCTCATGCCTCAAGCGCTTCAGGTTTTGAATCTCCTTGGTGAAATCTTCTGCCTTCATGTCAGCTGAGGGAGAAAGCTGCTGTGAACCCTTTATCATTCAGACCTTCAGAGCTCTGCACCCCCCATGCGATATAAGGACCTTTATCCTCCCCACGTCTCTCAAGCTTGCTATCTGCACACCCTGCATCTGAGGTCCAAACACCCATGAGACGTTTTCCACTGGGTTTCAGATCCCATTTTCATTGTCATTGTTCCATCAAGTCTTGACGCATCACAAACCCATTTGACTTGACTTATCACAAACCAACTGGGCTGAGCCATTATGCAAAGACAGCACAAGATTGTACCGGTCCATACATGGCTACATGCTGGGTCCTACCACGGTTTGCTTGATGAGACAGACCCAGTGTCCAAGAGGACCAGGAAACAGAAGGGCATGTACGCTGTGGCAGCAAACAAGACACTCGGCAGGTCACCACTAATATCTGCCCTTCTGCTCACCTTTGATGATCTTGATGGCCACGGGCACTGTGTTCCTCCACAGTCCTTCCCACACTTCTCCAAAGTAGCCCTCACCAAGCTTCCTCCGCAGGGTGAACTCCCAGCGCGGGCGCTCCCAGCCATCCCTCTCTGGTGGGGTCTGCAGAAGGAACATGGCACACTCAGACCCACTGGGACAGCAGTCCCAGTGGACACTGGACAGGGCAGGGGCATCGGCCATGCACCTGGGGGTGCCCAAGGCCATGGATGGGTCCCTGGGCAACCTGAGCTCATGGGGGGCAACCAGCCCTTGGCACAGGGGTTGGGGAGCTGTAAGGTCCCTTCCAAGCCAACCATTTTGTGGTTCTATGATAATGCACAAGTAACTCCTCACCAGCCCCCAAAGGTGGCTTTTCTCTATTTCCATCAATAAATAAAAAGCGAATAAATTAATATCATTGCATATTATGGCTGGTTTAGTCTTCAACTCGTTAAGAGTTTATTTTATCTCTTAGCCCAATTCACTTTCCAATTATTCACATATGTAATTGTTATTTCTAAGCCGTAACTGGCGAACGCAATTCTAATCAGGAAGTGAGCTTGGGATTTGTGCTGTAGCTGGGTTTATGAGTGCCACACCAATTCGCCCAAGAACCATAGAAAAGCAAAATGGTCTTATTATCCTCTAGGAAAAATCTGGAAGAGCAGCTATTTCCAGACTCAGTACTGAAGGAATTTGTAACAACGTGGTTTTGAGTCTTTGTCGTGGAGCAAACATTTCAGAAAAGGCTGTGCCTTTTGGCCAGGCCACAAGCTGGGCAAGGCAGCTCTCCATGCACACAAACAACAAGCCCAGCCTTAATACGGCCAATGAATGTGAACTGGAAGCTATACAACAGTGTGTTATAGCTTTTAGTCTAACAAAGCTCAAATCCCAGATGAATATACGTTATTTCTGATCTTCCCTATTCATCTTCTTTCCTTTCATCCACATCTTTTAAGCTCCAACCCACAAAGAGACACATCCAACCAAGCCCAAAGGGAAAAGCAGCCGGGGGGCTGCCACGTACACACCGTGGGGCTGCAGGGCTGCAGCAAGGGGCTCTGGATGACCTTCCAGTTCTCGGTGTAGAAGGCGAGCAGCTCCTCCATGTCGGGGAAGGGATGACCCCTCTGGATGTACAGGCTGCCTGCAGGGCTCTTGCAGATGCGGAAATGGCTGACTTTGGTGTGGTTGCGCACTGCAGGGGAAGCCCAGGGGGAAAATCTCAGCTCCTTCCCGTATCCCCAGTGCCCCCTCCGCTGCCTCTCCTGGGATATTTAATTCCCCCTAAAGGAGCCCCGGGGTTCACCCCTCCTTCTGGCATTGCCTGGCTCAGCAGACTGCCAGCTACGGGCGGTGTTGGAGCAGAGAGGTGATGCTTTATGAGAGGAAACCATTCCCATGCAAACGAGCTGCTCAGAGAGCATCTGAGTTCATCGCCGCGTGGGGTCGGTGAATCAGGAGCGGCTGTACCTGCAGAAAGCAGGCTGCGGCACAGAGATATGGCTTGCCAGGAGCTGGAGATGTTTGGCTTGGATCAGACCACATTGCAATGACGCTGCCTGGCCTGAAACTCCCCATGCTCAGCTTGCTGCGCACAGGAGCACACCAGGCCCTGACACCTTACAGCCAATCATCAGACTACAAAAGCCACTGGAATGAAATCCCAGGAGTTAGTGCTGCAAAACCGTCATTAAACTGCTGTAACGTGCTCATGGCTTTCATACTCCAGATGGAAACGATGCACTTTCCTTTGCCACAGTAACGCAGTCACCCATACCTACACCTGTTAGCTTTTAGGAAGCAGTTAGCTCCTTTTAACAAGGTGCTGTAGAGCACTTGAAGCATGTTTCCACCTTTCTCTCACTGTGTTGACTGAGCTGCTCCTGGGGACCAGCCTGGCTCTTTTCCCTGTGCTCATTTTCTCAGGATAATTACCCCAGAATTACCTGAGAGAGAGTACTCGCCCCTGCTGCTCTCGCTGTCCCGGACAAGGAAGGAGCCATGCTGGTTGGGAGGTGAGAGGAGAAGCTGCTCGGCCTCACTGCGGCTAATCTTGCTGAAATACCACCTGGGGGAGAGCAGAGGGCAGTGAAAGATGGGGCAGGACTTAGGGTAGGGATGGGGCAGAGTGCAGAGGTGCTGTACATGCACGGGCTGTGAACGGGGTAAGGATGCACATCATAGCGAGTCTGCACCGGGGCTGTTTGTGTCCACTGCTCTCACAGGCACTCAATGCATTTTATCACGACTTTCTAACTGCAAATGCCTTCCTTGTGTTTTGTTGGAATGCTTGGTAGAAGGCACCTTTCATCCCTCTCCAAATAATCTGCTCATAGCCATGTGCCACAAGACCCAAATAATTGGTATTTCCAGTTCATCCTCTGCGTGCACCAGGGCAAGGCTACAGGCTGTGTTATCTTCACACCATGCTCAAAATTGGGAAGTTCTTTCTCTTTCCCCTGCTGGTGGATACAGCTCCAAAGGTGGCTCAGAAGCGCCCGTTTCCATTTCCAGGGAAAGGATGCACATTGCCCCACCTGGGAAGGAGGGTAGGAGACCCCAAACGGATCCCCAGTTTGGGAGGTTCCCTCCCATCACTCTGTGCACTGCAGCTGCCCTTTGCTGCACCGGATGCGCTGCTATCAGCAACGCTGAGCCACGAGGGAGTACCCAACCAAACCCTTCTTTCATGCACGAAATCTCCAGCAAGAAAAGGCAGGTTGGTGGCTGGGGCCTGACGCCCGTGTGACGCACAGGAGCCTGGGGAAGAGGCTGCTTCCTTCCAGCTGGGATGTGCAAAGCCGGAGGTTTCATCATTAGCTGGGATTGCCAGCATCTGCTGTGTGGGAAATTAACCATGATGGGCTTACTGCAGCAAGGCAAATTAGCACCCAGCTGAGACCTGTGGCTCCGCACAGTCTGTGTGCTCCCAGCTCGCTTTGGCTGCCCCTTGGCATCACCCTCACCTCTGCTCTCAGAGCACATATAGATCCATAGACACAAACACACACTCCGCATAAGCGGATGCAATGGGAACACAGCAGGGAGCCAAACCCACCAGGTATGTGCAGGTGTGGTCCCAAATCGAGCCAATTTGCCCCAAAGGCAAAATGTAGGCAGGGTGGGGAGTGAGGGTGGGGCTCTGGTTGCAATCTGTGCCCCTTTATCCCAGCTCAGAGGGGCTGCAGGAGCCCTCGGGGAGCACAGGGATCCCACACCCACCCATATCCTGCTCACTGACTCAGGGCCTCGTGCCAGGGAGCAGCGATGTCTCAGGGCACTTTAGCCAGCATGTCATGACTGGGCTGCCTTATGTAAGGATGAGCCCAGGCTTTTCCTGTATGAGGGAGGGCTGGGATGGTAACCCAGCTCCACACAGATGGGAGAGGTAGCAGCAGGGAGGGGAGCCCCATCCTGGATGCACCAGAACAGTGTAGGCATGGCTTGGTCCTAATGAGTCCTGACAGCACTCAACTCTTTGTTCGGTGCTCACAGGCTCTTTGGAGCTGACACAAGCCGAACCTGGTGATTTCCTCAGCTCCATCCTTCCCCACTGTCTCCCCTTAAAGAGAAAAGGAACCAGAGCAAGCAGGGACCTGTTTTGGTACATCACTACACCACGTCCCAGCTGAGGATAGCAGGTCCTGTGCTGGAATAATGCACACAGATGGGGGACCAGCATCATTGTCTCCAGAATGTCCCCAGGCTTTGCTCACCATGCTGAACCCCTCCACCCCACTGCTATCAGCTCCCTCACAGGGATGCCCAGGGGAAGGCAGAGTCCCAGCACAGCCCTAGGAAGGCTCCCATTGCCACTCCTGGGTAGGGTTGTGCCGCTGTGGGGCCACCCCACCGCCCCCCACACAGACAGGTCGGATACTTACGGCCGGTGAGCGGAGGTGCCCTGGCTGAGGTTGGCCACGTACGCAGCAGGGACGTAGCCTGTGGCCGGTTCCCCCAGCAGCTTCCTGGCTAAGACATAGTCCCCTTCTTCTCTGAGGACACGCAGTTTGTCCCCTGCATTTACACTCAGTTCATCTGCACTGCGGGCTGTGAAAGCGTATAAAGCGATGAAGAGAGAGGACTTTGGGATGAAGGAAACGCAGCTGGGCTCCGAGTGCAGCGAAACAGAATCGGAACCAAAGTATCCCAGCGAGCAGCTATCCGGGCCGGAGCGGGGCCACAGTTTGTTCCAGAAGGATGTCAAGAAGGTCAAACGCTTGCGGACAAACTGCTCCATCCCTGGAGGATGCAGTGCCTGGACGTCACCACGCTCCTATTCCCCAGCGCTTCCCAAAGGCGCAACGAGGGAGGCGGGCGGGGAGCTCATGCCGTCGGCCCGGCACCGCAAGCGCCCAGCAGCTCTCCGCCTCCGTCCCGACCGGCACGCGTCTGGGCTCTCAGTGCCACCAACTTCCTATTTCTGAAAGTGAAACCCGTCGGGCTGGTGGGGTGAGTGCGCGGGCGGGACGCGTCCCCGTGTGGGAGACCTGCGGGCACATCTGGCACAGCTGGAGCCGCCACGCCGGGCAGCGCTCGCAGGAGGAGAAAGGCTTTACTTTTAATTAGGATTTTAACGTGTGCTCTCACGCTCGTTTCCAGAGTGCTGGTAAACACGGCTGGCTGCTCTTTAAGCAGCTCTTGCGATGAGTGGCGGGCTCTCGTTAATGATCTTGGTCTCCCGTGTGTGGGAGGGCTTTATTTTCTCTTCTTTTTCCAGATGAAAATAGAATTAAAATGACCTGGAGGGGGTCTGAAGTTTGGGCATTTGCTGGATAGATATTGCAGGGTTTGCAATGCCAGAACCCTGTTCCGTTGGGTCTAATGCCATGGCCTCCTCGCATCACCCTGATGAAGCAGTTCGCCTCTTCCCATTCATTTCTCTTTCTCATGGCAAGGGATCTCTAAGGAATTCACTTCCCGATCCCTCAGGATCCAGCCTGTGCTCAAGAATGGGTCCCCCTGGATCAGCCCCAGGTGCCTCCACGCCCCCCACATTGAGCCCTCATCCCCAGCAAAGGATGGAGATTCACACAGTGCACGGTGGGACGCATTCCTTCAGCTGCCTGCAAACCAGCTCTGCTACAAATCCCACCACCAGCCCCCTCAGCAGCCCCCGCGTGGGTTTCATCACTTAACTGTTCCATCTAATTAGTGGGAGTTCTGTGCCTGGCAGTGCTTGGCGATAGCAGCTCCCCCAGGAACCCAGCCTCCCAGCCCTGAGCTTGTTATTTCGATCCTCCCCTGCTGTCATGGCTGGGGGGAGTTTGTTTTGGGTTTGCAGATGGGTTTGCAAGGAGGCTCTCTAAAATAAATAACTAAATAGATTAATTCACTGTAGTGATCTCACCTTGCTGCACAGAGGGGATTGTAGCGAAAAGCAAGCCTTCAGCAAAACATTCTTCACAAAATAGCACCTGGATATACGGGCAATTCCTCCAGATCTTCCCCCACTCACAGCACACAGCTTTGCTGGTGGGGGGCATGCACTGATGTTTAATTTCCACACACTTTTCCTACCTCAGCCCTAGGAGAGGAAAGGAGGATGGAGCTCAGGGTTTGCAACACGTGGGGAGAAAAGTGGCAGCTGTCCGTGTGACAAGGCTGCACCAAGGCTGCCCTGCATGTCGTGCTCTGTGGGGAAGGAGATGCCCCACTCACTGATGCATTTAGAGAGATTATCTGATTAGATCAAGCACCAACCATTTATGTCTTGCTGCTTTGAATGGGGACTTGGTAAACTTGTGGTTTGCAGAAGGAGACTGGAGACTGATTTACCTTTGTTGACCTCTGCCAGATTAGATTCTCTGGTGGTACAAGCAAGAAACGAGTGCAGCTGATATATAACACGCAAGGCTTTGGACCTTGATTTGCACCTAAATGAAAGAGTACTTCAACGTGACAAACATCCCCGAGGACTAAATGCTGCCTCTGAGCTTACCAGACAGGCATAACACACACTCATCACTGCAGCCTCCGTCTGCACAGGACACGCACACATGGCTCAGAGTCCCACGCCAGGAAAATAGCTGAGAAATCACAACCTTTTTCTCCTATCTTTTTCTTTTATTTTCCTATTAAGTTCCAGGAGCATCTCTGCTGCTTTGAATCCCTTTGGTACTATCACACACCTAAAAAAAAAAGGAGGAGAAGACAAGGGGAAAGCACGTTCATAAAAGATGTGGGTCCTTGCACTGGGGAAGGCAGGTGGGAGGACACAGGAAAAGTGAAAAAGGCGCAGCTATCAAACAGATCAAGTATCTTCTCTCAGCCCCTGTGCTTGGCTTACGCAGATGGTTTAAGAACCCATCTGCCCACAGATACACGGCTGTGGTGGATGCACAGGAACCTCAGTTCTAGCACCGCTTAAAAGCACCTCCAAAGAGCAAGGAAACCAGAAGACCTGCTCAGGAGAGCTGGTTGCACAGTCCTGGTTTAGTTGCAGAGCACCTAGGAGCAATAAACACAAGCAGCACTTCGCATTCATCAGTGTGTCAAATACTGCACATCATGTTCTCCAGTACTAATTGACAGAGACCAGCAGCTCCCCCTCACTAATGAGGGCGCCCATTACATCTAATCATCAGAGGTTCTGTTCCAGGTCCTGTTAAATTTACGCTCAAAACACGTCTTCCAGGGAAGAACCATTGGGAATTTAAAAACAAAAAGAAAAAAAAAAAAAAAAGGAAGGGAAACATAAATCCAATTAAAACCTCAGGAGGGCAGAACCCTGGAGAATGCAGTTCGTGTCGAGGAAAATGTTTTCGAGCACCAGGCAAGCAATGGGAGGTCACTCACGGGGTCATAGCACTGAGGATGTGCCACCCGTTACCAACCAGGTGGCAAAGGACAGCAGCAGGCCTCAGCGTGGTGGGCTGCCACAGCCTGTCCTGAAGCACCCAAGCAGCTGCAAGACTTCCTCAGGCTCCGGATCCAGCTCACTGCTGCTGGCATGGACCCAGCCCAGCCCACACGGTGCTTTCCAGGGCCCTCAGGTTCCTTTTGGTCTTCCTGTTAGCGTTAGAATATCTCGTATGCTTGTTCAATTTTTCTTCTTCTTTTTTAAACCACATACAGATTTTTCCATATGTTTCCTGGCTTGAAGACAGTGCATCTGAGAGAGGTTTTGTCTCATAATGAATTGTTTCAGTTGACATTCCAGACCAGGGGTCAGTAGATGATGTCAGTGATGGATGGGAATAGGAGAAGGGCACAGTGGTGAATCTAAGGCAGCTTCAATTATCCTCCATTTCTTGAGGACTGTGGAAGGAGGTGGCATCTTGGCACCATCTAGCAGGACAGTGTGGTGGCAGAGCCCACCCCCAGAGGCTGACAAAGGCAGGGACAGTGCAGGGGCTGAGGGACTGCAGTGCAGGGCTCAATACAGGCAGAAGGAGAGCTGTTCAGGGACAAGAGGTGGCACAGGAGGTGGCAGAGCATCGTGGGGGCTCATGGGTTGCTTAGAGTCCTTGAAGAGTGGGTTGGACTGGCTAATGGAGAGCAAGAGCACAGATCACCAGACACCTGGAACAGCACAGAAAAAACTTTGTTAGAGGCAGAGATCACCATTTGTATTGTGCCTGAGGCAAGTGTGATTGTAGCACGAGAACAGCAATAATCCTTTAAAACCACACAAACGTATCTGGGAGACCCTGCAAACCCCCTACGGTGCTCTTCAAGGATTTGCAAACCATGTCAAAGAAAAGCAAATTTGTGTGGGTAACACTGCAGCCTATGGCTGTCAAATTTCTTAATGGGACTGATATTCTAGTGGAAATTCTGTACAAATCCACATACGAAATCAGGCTAGAAAATGGCATGGTCAGTCTACAGGCTTCTCCTGCTTTCCACAGATTATCAGCACAGATCAGCCTTGGCGTGCCCTCCCCATTAATCTAACTTTCAGTGGATGCTTCCTCTAGCACAGACTGCCTAGCAGGGCAATGCTTCTGCATAACTCCTCTTGTCCACGAAGTAGTAATTTGCAACATGTAAAAACTATCAACCACCTCCTCCAGACTGGCAGGTTCCAGCGAGTTGTTCAAGGCTGCAGGGATATCCATGGAAGTGGCAGGAAGGGAGCTCAGCCTGTGCTCACTGTAACCCTGAACACATGGAACCAGAGGTCTTGCAGACTTCTGCCACTGCTAGCAGCGCTTACACTGACCTGAGAAATGCAACAGGCTTGCTCCCTTGGCTTGAGTCGAGCAAACATAGGATTGATGCTTTCAGCACAAAGGTGCACAGTGACTCAGTTGTCAAGGGGGAAATCTCTGTCAATATATAAGCAAATAATGGATTGCTCCATGTGCCGAGATGTCCTCGTTACCTTGAGGAGGAACCAGTCCATCTGCTCCATCACTGCACTTTGGGTTTGGGTTTGGGGTTTGGGTTTGGGGTTCTGGCATTAAGTGCTGCTAGAAGAAACCTACCCACAGTACCTGGAGAATAAATCTCAGACACCTCACCCAGTCCACATAAGTCCTATACTTATGTCTTTCCCCATCTTTGCCAAACCAGTTTTTAAAAGACCTCCAGATATGGATATGCCACAAGGTCCCCAGACAACTCATTCCAGTGAGTCACTAATCATTACTGTTAGAAATGGTGTCTAACCTGCTATGTTTAAGCCTATTAGCTCGTCCCATTCATCCCTGGATTGCTCCATTCCTTACTGCAAGTCTTTTCTGTATATGAAGGCTGCTCAGGTGTCCCTCCATAAGCACTGAGCCACCTACACAACCCTAGCCCAGAACAAACACACTGACCTCATATGAGGAGGCAATATGGTCAACTTTTCCTCCATTTGTCCCCAGTCTTCTTCCCCTGTCCATACGTGCTGGTGTTCCCGTGGTGCCACCTCAGCTGGCTCTCTAGTACATGCACCTGGTGGGGATGAAAAGCAGATCTAAGCAGAGCCCGCACTATTGGTCAGAATCATAAAATCATTCAGGTTGGAAAAGACTTGCAAGATCACAGAGTCCAACCATCAACCTGACCTACCGTGTCCTACCACTAAACCACATCTTCTAGGGCCAGTGCTCTTTAACTTGTCCCAAACACAAGAAAGAAGTGCTAGCTCAAGTCACTTTCAGTCTCAAACTTGTGCTTTCCCTGCAGCTGTCGAGGTCTGAGCTCAAAGAACTCAGGTTTCTCTCTTCTCCCAACTCTTTATCTGCTGGTAGTTTCCTGTGATCCTAGGCCACTCTGATCCAGTGGTTGCTTCTGGATCTGGAGGGCGCAGAAACTGCCCATACCTGAGTCCTGACCAAACACACCTGAGTCCTGCTCTCAGGCTGACTCCATGGAAAATGAGTATCAGGGCACACAGTTTTACCTGTTTCCGTAGGGAAACGACTGCCTTCTCCAGTTCAGCCACAAGGGACTCGAGATTCTCTCTGGAAGAAGAGCTTGGAGAAGGTGCCTCATGGCTGGAGTGAGGGATGAAAAGGGAAAGGGATTACAGAAATGCTGACTTCGGCCTCCAAATAACAAGATGGGCGCTGAAGGGCCCAACTACTGGTTTTGCCTACCAAGGGATGTCAGTCAAACAGCCACTCAACAGTACCCCTGATCTGCCCACGTATTTAAAGAGCAGAGCCCTGTTCTCTGCTAAAGAGTTGGAGAACTTTGATCAAGCTCAGTATTTATTTACTGAAACACTCCTGATTTCAGACGACTGTGCAAAATGCCAGTGTTAAAGGCAAGAATGGACTGAGTAATGAAAAACTTCTCTTACACTTCAGAACAGAGGTTAAAAGCATTAATATCCACCTGGGGGAGGCAGGCTTGTGCTTGGCAGGGTTTTCTTCAGGGTAGCTGAATCCAGGAGACCTCTTGCTTCGGAACCGCTGAGAAAGAGCCCTGAATTGCCCACGTGTTTGGCAGTCTAGGAAAGGAAACAAAGAAGCATCAAGTCATTAAAGTTGGAAAAGAACCTCTAAGATCCCCAACCCACTCCACCACGCCCACTGGCCGTGTCTCTCTGTGCCACATCTCCACAGCTCTTGAACGCCTCCAGGGACAGTGACCCCACCAACTCCCCAGGCAGCCCATGCCAAGACTTGACCAAGGAAAGCAAAGCCTGTGTTAGCACTCGTGTTGAAAACAGAACCATTTGGCTTAAAATGAAAGGTGAACAGGGCAGTGCTGCTCTCCTTCGCCACCCAGCCTTGACTCATCTCTTAGAACAGAACGAAGGAGATGAATTGTGCATGGATTCTTGTGTTTGCAGCCAGAATATCACACAAAGAGACTACGGTAGGATCTTCAGTTTAATGGAGGAGCTTTACAGACTTTCAAACACATAAGTTCAGTTATCGTATCACCATGCCCACATCCTGTTCAGCTTCACTCCCTAAGCATAAGCTGCCAGAGAGAGAAGCCCTGAACAGCCCTGGTGGACCTTTGGCCACATGTGATGCAGCTATTCTCCCCTTTGCCTGGCATGTGGCTCTCACGGTGTCCCATGAAACCAGCTCCTGACCCTTCACATGAAGAGATGGCATGTGACAGTGCCACCCCTGGCACTGGCACAGCCTCCTCCCTACCCTCGCAGCAGTCCTGCCAGAAGCGGAGGTCCACAGCAGGGATCTCCTCGCAGCCCACCATGCCCTGTGGGTACGATGCCACACGGAAGACGTCCCTCTGGAGCTGCTGGATGTGGTCGCTGTTGTCACAGATGACACGAGCAAGGGACGTCTGTCTGAGCTGAGTCAGCTGTGCCGGCGTGAAGACTCCTGGGTTCTCATACCAAAATCTGCAGGGGGTTGTAATCACAGCATGAGTAAGGAGAAGAAGATGGCAGAAGAGTTCCTCTACATCTGCATGGCAGCACCCAGACCCCCAAAGGAGCTTTTATTCTGCTATCAGGAAGCTGTGAACACAAAGTTCAGTTCTGTGAACCCAGGAATCCCTGTGAGCTGCGGAGTGCGACCACCTGTACATACAGCCCCGTGCAGGAGAATCCCAAGGCATTTGCACAAGGAGCAAATAGGGAGTCACAAGGAAGCTCCTACAGATATTCTGTAGAGTTCTGAGGAGACAGGGGACACGTTCTCAGAGGAAAGGGAATAGTTAAATCATGAATGCACACACTGAAAGTAACTGTGACAAGTCCTGAGCAGAGGAGATCCTTCTTGCTATCATAAGACAAAGAACAATCAAAAATGACAAGTTCTGTTCCTTCCTTGCTCCTCATAGGGAGCAGATCTCCCCACACAGAATGCTGAGTCAACTTTGATGATAATACCTATCTCCATCCCTCAGCTTTCTGAACTGTGTTGTTAACAGGCACATCAGTGTTGGTCCAACTCTGGTACCAGGGACAAGATCCTCCACCATCAGGGCTGGAAACAGGTCAATATTTTTGGTAGTTCCATATAAGCTGAAGGATAAATTATATATATTTTAAAACAAACAAGCAAACAAAAACATTTAAAAACTATCAAAAAGTGAAGACAAAAATTTGATCCTATTGTAGGGATGTGTATGACAGGAAGAAATCTAGAACATATTTTCAAGTTGGTGTTATCTGAAAGACAATGGGATAAAGGTCTGTCTTGGAAAGAGTAAGCTAATAGCAGCCAGTATATGCACTGCAGTTTAGTCTTTCTGGAAAATAGCTCCAAGGCTCAGTCTGCTCCCAAGCTACACCACAGCAGTGCCTGATGACATTTCACTCGCAAACAGCCTGATCACTTGGAGAGACCTTATTTCTCTTACTCCATTCTCAAGCCACAGCTACTAACTCATCCCAATATCTGTGGACAGCATTATCTGGTTACTCGATAGAAAGTTTATTCAATAGGAAGGTTATTTGACTGATGCTCTAGGAAGAGCAAAAACTTTTTACTAGCTGATCTCCAATGATTTTGGTTTGATTTCTGACTCCAGGCTACAGTACCTCCTGAGTTTTTCCCTGATCTCCAAGTTCTTTATCTCATTTCTGAGGTCCTCAAACTCCTGTGCAGATGAGAGGTTGCAGAAGACCCTGAAGTCATTGTAAGGTGGGATGCCATGGTCTCGCCCTCTCTGGATATTGATAGCAGCCAAGTCCAGGGAGACAGAGTGTGCCATGGAGAAGAGCTTCTCTGTCAGCTCCATGTTGAGGAGTTCCGAGGGGACCCGCATTTTCCCAGGAACCCCAAAGAGCCCACGGAGGAGTGGATCAATCCCACCCTCCTGCGTGATCCTGAAAGGGGAGAAGAAGGCCTTGTGCAGGGGGACATGGCCCTGGCGGATGGGCTGGAAGGTTTCGTTCAGCCGGTACAGGATGGGGTTGATCAAAGTGTGCCCAAAGCGGAAGGCAGCAGTGGCAAAAGCGTTGAGAATCCCTGCGTTGACGTTGGGGTCATAGCCTTTGTACTCACCCAGCATCTTCATCCCTGCTTCCCCAAGGATCTTTGGGAGCCAGTGAGCATAGGTGATGTGCTGCATCTGGGCACCCACGATCTTCCGCGCCTCGTGGTACAGGAGGTCCCCATCCCAGTGGGGATTGAGGACAGACAGCTCAGCAGCAACACGGTTGTGCTCCCTGAACCACAGTGTGTGCATGGCCGTGAGCCCTAGCTGCTCGTTGGCACGGTGGTCTCCAGCCAGGAAGCATGGCACAGGACTCTCATTCTCATCCCTCATACACTCAGTGGGAGGCCCCACAGAGAAGGGAAGGAGGTGCTTCCCTGAGCTGGGCACCATCCTCCCTCGCTTCAGCAACCCATTCTGGTTGCTCAAATCCCGCAGCTCACGTGATTCCTGCTCGGTGCTGCCATACACATTGGAGGCATCGATGTAAGAGGTCAAGTGATTGATCTGCTCCCTGGCATAGACAGAGTTCATCAGCAGGGAGGTCATCCCACTGCCACACACGGGGCTGGAGCGCACAAAGAACATGCAACGCCCATTCCTGACACGTGGGTCGTTGGCGGGGATCAGGACGGAGAAGCAGGGTGGGTCATTGCTGCATACCTGACTGCAGGGTGCTCCATCTGAGAAACGGGACATGCTGATGGCTGCCACCGTCTGGTCCATGTCATGGTCCAGAAACTGGCCCCACTGCATGAGCATATGTGTGAACTGCTCATCTGGGGTGATGGTCTCAGTCCCGACCATGGCGGTGGAGACAAGACGGGGTAAGGGAAGGGGCAGGTCCCTGGCATCTTCTGCCAAGGAAAATCCCCGGGGGAGGTTAAATCCATTCTGGTAAGCAGGTTTGAGGAGCCTCTGGAAGGCGGTGAGAGAAGCACCCCACATCGGGTGCTGCAGGTTGTTGCAGGAGCCATCGTGGGTCCTGTATTTCTTGTGGAAGCAGATATCAGAGCAGTTGGGTGTGCGGCGATGAGCAGAACAGCCAGACAGGTTGGCAATCATGTTCAGGTAGTGAGGAGAAACCAAATCGTTGTAACGATAACCTGCAAATAGAACCAACAGCGCAGTGTCAGAGCCAGTCGCTGTGCCATCTGGTTCCCATGTCAGGGTGCTGCTGGAAGCCTGCTTATGGGATTGCCAGGATGGGCATGGGAAGACCGTATCTCCAAGCTATATGTGATTTACAGAATGTATGGAAACATAAGATAATATCAGACCCATTGAAAAGAAAAACATTTAGCGTGAACCGTGAAGAGATGGAAATCAGAATTGCTGAGATTGGCAGGCCAAACAGCAGGGCAGCTTGGCTCCTGTTCTGCAGCCAGCATTGGGGTTATTTCACATCTCTGTGGGTTACTGCTGCAACCCTGAGCACCGCTGATCACCCAAACTCTACGTGACGAGCAGCAGGGAAGCTGTCGGTGACTTCGCGATGTGCTGAATAATGCTGCGGTGTATGCAAGAACAGGGAGAAGCTGGCAGGGCAACGAGCCCAGACCCGACCTGCAGCTTGCAGAGAGATTTCCTGCAGTCTGGAGTGGATCCAGGCAGGTATAAAGTATTTATAGGCCCAAACATACATGTCTGCTACACGATGACTAACACGTATAGGTGGCAACATGCAGTAGATGGGAATGTCCAAACACAAGGCAGCTACTGCAGGGCATTTGGATCTCTGCAGGGATCTGTGGGGAGATTTGGGCTAGATATCAGGAAATGGTTCAGCACCAGAGGGCGGTGGGCATGAAACAGGCCCTCCGGGGCAGTGGTCACAGCCCTGAGCTGCCTGAGTTCAATGAGCATTTGGACACTGCTCTTGGCATACGGTCTGATTTTTGGGTGGCCTTGTGCAGAGCTAGGGGTTGGACTTGATGATCCTTAGGGTGCCTTCTCAGGATGTTCTACAATCCCGTGATCTCTGGCCAGCAGCATCGTGGTGTTCCACTGCTGTGGTGCTTGATATCTTGTCCTAAAAAGAGGAATCTGAGTGGCCAGGACATGTGGGAGTTTGTAGCTAAGAGGTCAAAATGCTAGAAGACCACACATGGCAAAAATCAGGAGTGAGATCCCCTTTCTCTGTTACAGAACCCAAACGCATCAGAGTTTTCAGTATTTTGCTTGTTGCCACTTGGAAGGCAGGAAATCAAGTTGGAAAAATTTCATATCTGAAACAGCAGTGATGCAGTGGCACAGCTGCCCAGGGAGGTGGTGGGGGATCACCATCCCTGGAGGTATTCCAGAACTGTGGAGATGTGGCACTGAGTGATGTGGGCAGTGGGCACAGTGGGATGTGCTGGGGTTGGACTTGGGGATCTTGGAGGTCTTTTCCAACTGTCATGATTCTCTCAAACGTCTCTGTTGAAGGACCAAAACTCAGACCCACAGAGGCTCTCTGATGCTCAGCCCCTCTCTGGAGCTGTGGGAGTTAGATGGGTGAACGTTTATTAGCATTAGAGTCTTGGTAGACAATCAGGAAACGTTTAGCAAAACTGAGCCGCTCTCCTGAGCGCTGAGCTGGTTCAGCAGCCACACAACCCTCTGGCTGTTATGACACCCATGAGATCTTAGACAGCACTGCAACCCAGACAACACATTTCTTACCCTGCCTATAATCAATGGAGACATATTGGCACAATGTTGCACAAGACTTTTTAAATCCTCTGCATGCCTACACGTTGTTATTTTAATTGAATTCTACCCATGTGGTAAAGAAGGGAAATAAAATCTCCCCTTACCTGTGACATTCATATCCACAATCAAACCTTGCTGCACGTGCTCCTGAATCAGCTGCAAAGTCCTTTCAAAGATCTCACCCGCCCTGGCTGTTTCAATGGTGTAAGGATCCCGTGGGTAGCGGAAGAGGGCCAGCAGGTCATTGGGTGTCTTAGGGCGTCTGTCCCAAGGAATTAGAAGAGATAGAAGGATATTAAAATAAATACACAGCGCTCAGAGCTATGGGACCCTGCAGGAATCAGGTTCTCATCCTGCCTTGGTGCTTGACCCCCAAAACCAGAGCACATAAATGTGGCTTGCTTGTATATTACGGATGATTAAAGACAGGATATTTTCCCCCAGGAAAGTAAATGTATTTAATTTTCTTGGTATCTGTGTGCTGTTTTTTTTTTTTGTTGTTTTGTTTCTGCAGCCATTTATTTTTCAGCCACCAAAACCCAGAGGTTCGGTGCTTTATAGGAACTGTTTATTGTTTCAATGAGAACCACATTTTGGAATGGAAACGGAAGGAATTGTCACTCTCTTAAATGTCATTTTTCATTGAGGAAAAGATAAGAATTGTATCAGCATTTCTCTTCCCCTGCACTCACAAAACAACTATGCTGGTCTATTTTCTTCTGTGTACTGTCTCTGGAGCCAACTCCAGTTGACAAAACACATGCAGTAGATGTATGTAATGTAAGAAGTGCTATTAATACACCAATTTTTTCCAGGATCCCAAACACCTTCCTGTTACGAAATTCTATCACATCCTTACATCTACACGGTACAGCCTCAACCTTCAATACCTTGGACATTTCAGCAGCTTTCATTTGCAGATTGTCAATGATAAAACGAGATTTCAGAAAGCTTCGTTCAGTGCCTCTTGTCCCCATCTCTCACACTGAGATGTGAGATCCTGGCCCTTCAAGCATTTACCTGCTGAACAGCTCAGTGCGCGTTGAATTGATGGCATGATCCACACTGCTGATGGCTTCCCGCAGGGACGTGGCTACGAATGTGTCACCGCTCCGACCGACATCCGTGGCTTTCCAAAGCAGAAAGAGAAAATAAATACAGTGCACCTACCTGGGTATTCATTTGTCTTTCAAGCTCAAGATAGTTTGCCTGAAGACAGGCACCGCAGTAACTCTACTGCAGGTCAGACTGCACTTCTGTTTGCAACTCGACCACCATTAAACTTCGGTGGGTTTTTTTTTTTCCGAACAGGCATTCGAAAGAAGAAATTAAATTAAATTTAGATTTTAAATTCAATTAATTAAATTAAGAAGAAAAAGAGGTGATGTTTCCAGGAGACGGCTGCGCAACACGCATTCGGAATCTGTTCCTGTACTGCTTTGCAAGTGAACGCCTGCTTTGGCTGGTGGTTAAACTGGAAAAAGAAAATGTACAAATCTCAGTGGGTGAACTGAAAATAACGCTTTTATTTCCCACAGAGGACGTTTCTAAAATGCATGACATTCATCTGAAGGCATCCCTCACACGTTCATTTTCCATTTGTGGGACACTTGTAATTCAACCCTAATTTAGCATTAGCGCATCAGCACCACCATTCTAAAACAGAAATGAATGCTGTTGCTTGAATACCTTCAGAAGTAAATGATAAATTCCTAAAAAATGCCTTTTTTTTGTTGTTGTTGTTTTGAGCCAGAGCCTTTTTCACAGCAAAGCAAAGCGGTCTTTATTTGAGCACTGGCAGCTGGGAAATGAGGTGCAAACCAAGAATAAATCACAGAAATTATCTCAGGACTAATTTCAAGTAGCAAAGAGATTTCAGATTATGTTCAGTCCCTTGCATACAGTCCCTGAAAATGATCTTAATTTCACCTAATAAGCTGCTCGCTATTCCTGCTGGTAATTCCTACGTGCTCGAGTAAAGGTCTCTACTCAAATCGTTAACCTCATTGTTCGCCTTTGCATTTTTGCCCCTGATCAGTTCTTCCTTCCCCTCTATGAAGCACAATGCCACACTTGACCTCTGCTTTGACCAGCAGAGGAGTGCTGCTCTTCTTTATTCATCCCACTTTCCCTAATGCACAGAGCGGTAGCTTGAAAAGCAGAGGCTTATTGCCCAGCCCCTGGGGACAGAGGGAATGTTTAAACCCCAGATTAGCAGTAACAGTGCTGTTCTCCCTCTCCCTCCCTGGTGAGTGAGATTGGGGTCAGATGCTGGAGCGTGATGGCACACACTAAGAAGGTTCTCCTCCTCATGCTTGTGAGCAACCTGTCTGCAAAGCTAAAGAAATAAGAAATAAAACTCTTATTCAAAGTGCAGCCATCAACACTATATAATCCTTGCTTGCATGAAGGCAAAAAGGAGCAGCAGGAGGAGGTAATCTACCAGTGATGGTGAGCTGCATGGCACTGGAGGTGAAGCCAAAGGGGTTCCGTGCTATGCACTCATATCTGCCCTGGTCAGCCACGCCAAGATCCTGGATGGAGAGGGTCCCGTCCTGGCTCACGTGGAACTTGCCGCTCTCCGTGATCTGAATCCCCTCCTAGTCGAAAAGACAGAAACTGTGTCAGCTTGGGGAAAGCTCCCCTACATCCCAGCCTTCAGCAAACTGGATGCGATGAGCCAATGTGGCCACCAGATGTTAGCACTGCTCTTTGAGAGAAAGCAGAAAGCCATCCGAGGACAGCTGCTGCTGCCTGGAGCCACCGGCGAGGACATCGTGCTCAGCTCCTGACCCTGCTCTGCCTCCAGCACTCACTGCAGGCATGGGCACTGCACCCGTTGCTCTGCACTCCACACAGATGGGCTGGCATAGAAGTTCTGTGCTGCAGGAACAAGTCTAAATAACTTTGGGGGTAATGTGAAACTGAGGGCTTTTTGCTGGCTTTGGGCAGCAGGCTGCAGTTTTTGCTGGCTCTGAGCAGCACCATGCTTGACCCCACCTCTCAGCCTGGCTGGTGGCTTCAGGTTTACTTTGTTCTCCTTTCCCTTAACATCTTTTTGCTGTCCTGGCCCAACCTAATGCTTCCTCTCTCCTTCTGCTCTACTGTTGGAAAGCTGCATTCACCTGCCAGCAGATTTCCACAGGAGAAATGAGGCTGAAGCTATTTCCCCTATAATTTGTTGCATGCCTGACTGTGCTCGTAGCCAGGGACAGTCCCAGGTGTAGTGCTATGGCACAGCAGGAAAAAGCCTGACGAGCTCCATCTAATGAATTCTTCAATATTCTTCAAAAGAGCAGCCAGGCTGCAGACTGACTGCGAAGGATCATGGCTTTGTCCCATCTAAGTTAGAGCCAACCAGCACCATCCAGTTCCAGCAGTGGGAATCCTGAAAATAAGCAAAACTACTTAGGAAAAGAATAATCAGTTCACAGTTTCCTCCAGGAATAGTCAGTCAAGCATCCCGAGCATCCTGAAAGGTCACTGGCTTTATGTTACTCCTTTGGAAAGAGGAACAAGAGAAAACAGGAATGTGCATCGTAAAGCTTGGAGCATGAGAAACAGCCAACGTTCCTTTAAACCCTTTAAGAACCCAAATCAGTTGAAATGTTGGTCCGGCAGCGCAGTGCTGCTCACCTTCACCCAGGTGATGGTGGGCCGTGGGTCCCCCTGGGCAGCGCAGGTGATCGCCACGTCCTGGCCTGTCTCTGCCACCACATCTTGAGGGGGGTGAAGGAACACAGGAATCACTGTGCAGCACAGGGGAGAGAGTCACAGTAAATGCACGAAAGAAAACAAATCCATGTGCAAAGCACTTCCCCATTGGGAAAACGACTCTTCGTGCTGTTACAAGGGCTCTCCCAACCAAAGTGTGTTCTCTGTCTCTCCACCATATCCTCCAGAATTTACATTCATTACTTTCTACTCTTGTGCATCTCTATCTGGGGCAATTATAAGGGAATGTGCTGGCTTCTCTGTCATTTAAAATCTTCCATTAAATGACTTTCTAGGAAAGATCATAGAATCACAGAATGGCCTGGGTTGCAAAGGACCACAATGCTCATCCAGTTCCCAACCCCCTGCTGTGTGCAGGGTCACCAACCACCAGACCAAGCTGCCCAGAGCCACATCCAGCCTGGCCTTGAATGCCTGCAGGGATGGGGCATCCACAGCCTCCTTGGGCAACCTGTTCCAGTGCGTCATCACCCTCCGTGTGAAAAACTTCTTCCTAGTACCTAACCTAAACCTCCCCTGTCTCAGTTTAAAACCATTCCCCCTTGTCCTATCACTATCCGCCCTCATAAACAGCCATTCCCCCTCCTGTTTATACTCTCCCTTCAAGTACTGGAACTAATATTGGAAGTATGGGCTAAACAAGCCCAGTTCCCTCAACCTTTCTGCATAGGAGAGATGCAGTACCTGAAGTGATGATTATGAATTGATTCGGGAGTTACCAGATGAAGCTGCCTGGCAAGTATTGGGTCACATCAAGTCATTCTATTGATCTTTCTGCTTTTAAAATATTCTGTGAGCTCTTCCAGCATGACTAATTTAATATTTCTAGTTTCCTTCCACCCAGCATAAACGTTAGTAAAATTCTGTCAAGTCTGTGAAAGAGCAGGAACGTTTGCTCATGTAGGAAGATTATTTGTATGGGAATGAAAAAGAAAATCAAAACACATTCCTGTGTGTGTTGCCGTGTAACACTGTGTGGCTTGTGTTTTCACAAAGGCTTGATATTCAAGAACACCTAAAATTAGGTTGAACCTATGACCCTGGAAGCTAACGTTTAAGATAAATGCCTCCAGAGCCAGAGTTATGCTTTGGTGAGGGGGAGCCGGGTGTTTTTCTTGAGAACTTTTAAATACAAAAAATGAAAACAATATTTATACATATAAAAGAATCTCACAATTTGTTCTATAAGAAGGTCCCTAAATAAATAAATAATAATATAAATAAATAAATATTACTAGGAATTCAATTAATACAACTTGTAAATTTTCCAACAACAGCCTTCAGTTTCCTTTCCTTTACCAAAATCACTTCCTTAGCAAAAGCTCTGAACACACCGAAGGGCCCCATGTCTCACCCAAACTGGTTGGATATCAGAGCTCATCCGATGGGTGTTAAGAGCACAAGGCCACTCCTTGGTCACAGAGCCCTGCCCGGCGTCTGTGGGGCGCATACAAGCCCTTCCCCCAATCGCTGCCCAGCCCAGATGATTTCATTCCCACGGTTATACTCTTTCTTGACAGCTCAATAAATTTCCAAGGAAGGAAAACCAAAGCAGCTCCTTCCAACTCACAAATCTTGGCACCCTGCAAACTTCCTTCAAGTTTCCCACCAACTGATGGAGCTCTGGTGACCAGCCTTCTGCACCCAGGCGAAAGCAAAATCCTATCCCACAGTTCCCCAATTGCCTTATTCACCACGACATCAACTTAATGAGACCCATTTGTCAGCTCCAGTTTCCCACCAGCCCAGCTTACCCCGTGGGGTCACAGCCAGCTGCACGGGCAGGGTCCTCACACCAATGGCACTGATGGCGTGGCACTCATACTGCCCTTGGTCGTGCAGGGCCACCCTCATCACTCGCAGGGTCCCCGTGGAGAGGATGCTGTGCCTCCGGTCGCTCGGCAGCGGTCCCCCTGCTCCAACAAACATCTCAATTTGTTAATCACCTCTCAGGTTTCTCCACCCATCACTGGTGTATCTACAAGTTCAACATTTCGCTTCCCCCCCAGCGTGCCATCAGCCACCCTGAAATACAGGACAGATGCTGCTCTTCCCACGCCCAGGAAGATGATGGAGTTGTCTTGTCTAAGCAGTGGGAAGGAGATGGTATGTTTTTAGTTCCCTCATAAGCCTTTACTTAGTGAAAACTGCAGGCTCACTGACACCTGTTGGATAGCAACTCTGTGTTCAACTAACCAAACCACGTGGTTAATCAAATACATGGACACAGTTAGAATTGCCTCTTTCTTAATTCAGCATTTTGACTTCCTTCAGTTTAGAAACTGTACTGTTTCAATACTTCCTCTACTTAAATTCAAAACAGATCATTTTACTGACTACCTCAAAAATGTCAGAACTTAGGTGACCGACTTTTTTTTCCTTTAAATATTTGCCTTCTTCCAGATAAGGGCTTTATTTATATCAAATACCACAAGGAATGTGAACCCTCCCTATGCTGTCAGAAGTGACTCTGAGGATGAGTTGTGCTCCACCCCATCTTGTCGTCTTGTCCTGGCTGTAACAAATGATAGCGCTACAAAGCTTGGTTAATTGCCGCGTTGCCAAATGACCTTGCAAATCGGGTTACAAAACTGCCTTCTTAATCTTACTTCTTGTCATTGAGGCCTTTCCACATCTCTACCAGAGATCTGGGTTAAAGGAGATAGAGAGCGTGGTAGAGAATTTCAGCTGGTCCTTCTTAACCCCGTGTCAGTGCTATTGCTGTGGAAGCTGGAATACAATAGCCATGAATCCTCCACAGCACTAAACCATTAATTATGGCTTGTGAAGCATAAGGAAAAGTTGGAGGGCCTCTGGGCCAAGCGTTATTGGCTTCTGTCCCAGAAAGTGTTAGATGGGATCAGTCTGGTGGAGCCAGCGTTAACAATCATCTGAGACTTTAAAAGCTCACCACCACCTGTTGGCCCAAAGTGCTTTTTCCTAAGCTAAAAGGAACCTCAGAGCTGTGTCAGCAGTGACCAGCATTCTCCTGCTATGTGCTCGTCAAGAGAAGCAAAGCAATGGCAACGACAGAGAGCTGGTACATGGTGGTGTCCACACTCTGCCCTTCCAAAGGAGGTAGAAGCCTTGGCAGGGGGATGTTCAAGGCTTTCTGTAGGTTTCATGCTGATTAAAAATGGCATGCTCCTTCCTTTTAATGTGATGACCTAAGAGAATACGTTCTCACAGAATGGTTTTGGTTGGAAAGGACCTTAAAGATCATCTAGTTCCAACCCCCTGCCATGGGCAGGTTACCCCCCATCAGGTCAGGCTGCCCAGGGCCCTATCCAACCTGGCCTTGAACACCTCCAGGAATGGGGCATCCACGGCTTTTCTGGGCAGCCTTTCTCAATGCTTAACATCATCTTTGGTGATCTACGGCACAGGTCTTCTCACCCGTACCCTGTGGATGGTGGCAAAGAGAGAAAAACCCAAGTCAAGTGAGGCCATACCTGCCCTTGTCCAGGTGATCACGGGTGGGGGGTGACCCTCAGCAGAGCAGGGGAAATCCACACTTTGTCCCTCGGTTACTGTCTGATCAGTGGGGATGAGGAGAAACCTGGGAGAATCTGGAAGGGAAAGCAGTGACTGAGCGGCAGGCAAAAAAGAGAAAAAATAATCACAGCACAAGCTCAGATTAATTCTCAGACCATGGGAGCATGAAAATTAACTACTCCTGATGCACAGGGATTAAACACACACTGAGCGCTTCACCCCAGAAACGGCACCAGCCTGGGGCTCCCCACCTTGCACTATGATCCTCGCTGTCGCCCGGATGGATCCCTCAGTGTTGCTGGCATTGCAGTTGTACTGTCCCTGGTCCGAGAAGGTGACATTCTGGATGAAGAGTCCTCCAGAGCTGGTGATAGCGAAGCGGGGATCCTGCGGTAAAGGAGAGCCTGTGCCAAGTGTCCAGCTGACGCGAGGGTGAGGGTGCCCAGAGACCCCACACTCCAAGGTGACGCTTTCCCCAACCAGCACTTCAGTGTTCTGCGGCTGGATCACAAAAGTAGGCTTGGCTGGAAGGAAATGAGTGCTTCAGAAACCAGGAGCCCTGCTGCCTGCTTGCTTATGGACAGAAATTGCTCAGACTCTTCATGCAGCCCAGCTAGTGTCCACCTAGCTCTTCCCCTGACCTCTAAACCCTCAGCAATGCCCTCAGCCCCTCTTCCTTCACACAACCTCCCCATGCCCTGCTGCTGACATTTCCCCACCCCTGTGTTCCCATCACTCTGTAGAATTCTTCACAGCCTCTGAATTCCCTCCCTACCCCCAAATCACCTCCAATCTCCAACCTCCCAATTTCCAACTGCCGTGAACGAACCACCCCACAGATGGCATTAACTATTAGCCGCTCTATTCCCCAGCACACCAAGAACCACTTGGCACATATAAAGTAAGGATTTAGTGATCAGCTTCACTTCCAGCCCCAACCACATTCCCAAGTCATCAAGGGGTACCCGAGGCTCAATTACATGGGGTGCCAAAATAGCGCAGAACGACTTCTTGGGTCTTGACCTCCCCAGCGATGTTCTTGGCCATGCACTGGTAGACACCTTTGTCTGACTCCCTGGTATTCTGGATCATCAGGGTGCCATCTTGCAGCAGGTTCAAGCGGTTGTCATCTTTCATGTCAATCTCATTACTGAAAAACAGCCACAAACAGGCAAAGTCAGAAGGGGGAAAGCCAAAGTATTCTTCCCACAAGCTGCCACGGGGCTTTGCATGCATTAAATTGGTGTTCCTTGACACTGCTTTGAGACTTCACGACATTTATAGCACGGGTTATGATTAAAAGCACTAAACTCCAGCTCTGATTTACTCCCTGGATGGGATGAGCTATTTTCCCTCTCACTGCTGACTATATGCGACATTTACAGCCCACCAGGAGAGCATACTGATCCTATGCAATAGCATCACTGCTATTGCCATGCATCTGAGCTCAGAAAGCTTGCTCCTATTACTTACTAGACATAAATATAATAACAAATGCATATTGTTATTGTGTGCAGCCATTTCTATTTGAATGGGCCCAAGAGACTTAGAAGAGACAAAAACCTCTGAGAAAGGCACCATGGGACCCCACCACAGCCTGGATTCCAGTCTGGGATGTAAGAGCTGCGAAGCCTCTTTCCTCTTTCTGCAATGGCTCCAGTCCCCAGAGCCCAGCCTGCAGCAGCAGGTCCCACTGCAACACCCCATTTGTCCCAGCATGGAGGAGTTCTGGATGGCTGCAAATGATTGAGAAGGGAGAGGGGACCTCACTCCCACCAGGACAAAGGCTGAATCCACTATGCAAACTAACATGCTTGCCGGGCATTTATTTAATTCCCCTGATGTCTCCTCACAGTAGTCATACCTCATTTGCTGAACGTTTATTATCATTACCCCTCTTACAATGCTATCCTTGGGAGCCTGCCAGCATTTCCCCAACAAAATCTTCCTTTCAGGGGGACTTAACTCAGACGTAAACTTTTGCTCTGCACTGAAACTTCGCCTAGTGGGGAGTTAACTGAAGGAGCACACGTTGATCATTTTTATTAATAACCAGCCCCTATTCAGACTCCCCCGAACAAGGAGCTCGTAAAGCAGCTCAGGAACTTTACTTCCTCAGTGGGTAACTGCTTGAGCACAGAATATTCTCTTGTGCAGCACTGCTCAGAAATGCTTTGGCATCTAGCACAGCCATATATTTTTTCAGCATCGCTGTATAGAACATTCATCTGTACACTGCTTTGCAAGGTCTGTCTTTCAGTGGAGCACAGTGATTTTCCCCTTGACTGAAAAGCATGCTCCCAGCACACTGGGCCTTCAGTGAGAAAAAACCCAGATACAAGAAGCATTTCAGCAGTGAATAAATGGCAAACACGGTGGCTGAGAGCAACAGGAAATACTTTTTTTTTGATCAGAAGACAATCGCTTTCAGCCTGCAGAGCATGTTTACAGGAGTGTTGTAAACTCTTGGAATCCACTGCAGCACACATGAAACGTTTTAAATACGGATAACTTGGATTACATGGTCATCAGAGAATACCATTAAAAAGAAGGTAAATGCCATCCACGGAATATCCATTTCTATATCTTTAACGTTGCGTGAAACAGCCTTTGTAATTGCAGCAGTCACTGAAAAGTTCAGTGCTTGGTACTAACCTTTGCTACCCCAGGGCTCACTGTATGGCACTTACTTGTTGTGGAGCCAAATAATCGCAGGCTTTGGGTTGCCTTCTGCCCTGCACGTGAAATAAACCGTGTTTCCCAAGAGGACATCGACGTCATGGGGCTCTGAGGTGATGCGAGGCCTCTCTGCAAAAGACCACTTTAACACAACCCTGTAGCACAAAACCACCTCCAGTTCAACCAGCCCTGAGCCGAGCACACCAGCAGCCAGCCCAACACCCCTTACCAGCACCAGCAAAACAAACAATGCCAGCAGTGGAACAGCACCTCAAGCCCAAGTGCCCTCGAGGATTGGTGCGGCCATTCTGATTGCCAGTGGCTGCCTCCTGCTCAGCCCAGGCACACAGGGCACAAAAACTGTATGCTGCTTCATCAAGTGTTGGCCCCTGGCTCCCCAAAACAAAGAGTTGGTGGCACCCTCACATGGGTTGTTTTCATGCCCTTGGCAGCCCACTGCTCTCAGTGACTGCTGGCTCCATCCAAACAGTGCCAGCTCTCTGCAAATCACACCACTTCCCTTTTGACAGAGTTTCATTCATTATGTGCCTGAATAGGGCCAACCCTATTCAGCGGAGGTTTTCACTACATGCTTCATTTTAAGATGTATCCCTGCACTGAGAAAGCCAAACACATTCAAGGGATGTGCTAAAATAGGAAGGAATTTAGACACATGGTCTAAAGCACTTGATCTTGTTTCAGCAGAATACTTACTAGTGTAATCATCTCTATGCTGTCCAGTAATCCAGGGAGAACAGCTGGATTACTCATAAGATTAAGAGAGAACCTGCCACCTTGCTCAGTGAAAGAACTGTGCCCTTATTCCTTAGCCTACAAGTTGGTGCCCAACCTCCAGGATGCTGTTGAAGTGCCATGACACAAAATGCTGACCCAGCGCAAATCTGCACTGCTGGCTGACATCTGCTAAGAAGTGGTGGGTCAGCTTCATGCCAGCAGGCTCCATCCTGACTCAGATATCAGCTCTCTTCATCGTTAGGGCTTTATGCTGCATTATGCATCATTTGTCTTCCCCAGCTGGCACAAGACCAGGGTAAAAGCCTAATGCCAGCAAAATGTTCCCACCACAGGTGCCCTGGCTAATTTGACAGACATTCCACTGTGCGCCCATGCCTAAAGCAGGACAAATTTCCAACAGTGGCAGGAATGGCTCACGGTGCAGCACAGTCCATGGCAGCAGGTCTGTTCCAGCTGCTGTCTCCAGACCTTTTCTGTTCCTCCCATGCACTAGAGGTCACAGGCCCATTTGTGCCAATTCAACCCCATGCAGGGCCGTGTTTGTTTCTGATACAAGCCAGGATGCCATTGGCCTTCTTGGCCACCCGGGCACACTGCTGGCTCACTGTCAGCCTGCTGCCCAGCATCACTCCCAGATGGACAAAGCAGTTCCAAGCCCAGCCACGGGGTCATGGGGTTTTTGCATCCCCACTCACCACAGTTGAACTCCTGGGCGGTCAGGGTGACGATGGAGCGGCCGTGCAGCTCCCGTGGGGCTTCGCAGGTGGCTGCAGTCTGGATGCTGCCCAGCTCAGCGTATTTCTGCAGCAACTCAGCCAGCCACAGCAGGTCGCAGTCGCAGAGCAGTGCATTGGAATCCAGCCGCCTGCAAGAGCGGGAGAAGGCATGTTAGCCCCCAGCCTCCCAATTGCCCACTCTGCCTGGCATTTGGTCATATCCCAGAGCAGAATCTGAGATAGTTCATTCCCACAACATTTAGGTAGGGTGCTCAACCAAGTCAGAGAGATTTTGCTGACAATCTTTCTGTGATTCTATCAGCTATCTCAGTTTCAAATGAAAATCATTCTATTAAACCTGATTATGCACAGCACTGCACACCTAACTGCCCCAGTGCTAAAATCCAATCCCGCAGTTCACTTGCAGGAGCACAAAGCACAACATGCATTATAAGGCCACCCTTTCTTCACCAACCAGATAGCCTGCAAGACACAATGCAACCAGGTGAACGCATGGGAATAACAGCACTGTGACATCCCCCTGCATAAGCCATTGCTAGAGCATGCCGAAATCAGCAAAAACACCTCCATGATTTCAGTGTGCACGGGATCAATCTTATCCTAGAGGCTGCAGCATTTCTGCACCGCTGTAAGAACTTTTACTGCTGCAGCACACGTCAAATGGGAGCACTGGTGACCTCCAGCTGCACCCGAGCCTTTCCTCCCACTGACCTCATTACGACGTGCAGGGCTACGTGCAAGGATAAGGAGGCTGCTGGGGGATTAGCTTATGTCTCCTTCCCCACAGACAGTTTTATAGTAGATGGGCCTTAGCCATATAAATACGTGGGGGAAAGGCCTAATGTTTTAATGGACAAACATCTGAGAAAGTGAGATGTCACACGAGGCCGCAATAGGGCTTTTTATAGGCACTACATCTTTTTCTCTGACATACGCAGACAACACTTCATGAGCTGTTCTCTGTTCAAAAAATATGAAGCATTTTACCTGCTTGCAGAAATCACAGAGGGCTGTGGTGAGATAGTGGGAAGCACATTATTTTCTTGCAGTTTAAAATTGTGGTAAAACACCAAAATTCTTTGTGTTTCTTGCTGCTTTATTCCCGCCTCCCAAAGAAAAGCATCTTAGAACTTATTCCCATAGATTATAAAAGGCAAACAAATCTACGTACTAAGGGTTACAAGCAATCAAAATGCAAGATTAAGAGACTGTCAGGTTACATAGGAATAACACAGCAGGGCTTTCCTTCTTGGGATGAGAACCGAGCACTGTGGCACCCCTCTGAGCACATTTTTTTTTCCCTTCCTTCCATGTTAGGACACTGATCCGAAGACACGACTGAGATCCCACACGCGGCCTGGGCATCCCACATTTCTGCAGGATGTTTTAAGGGATCAGAGCACAGAGGGCAGCAACGGGTTGGGATGACTTTCCAGGAACGCTCATTCCTGGGGCATTAGTGAGCTGTAAGAAGATTAGAGCTAGACTTTAATTAGACACCAGTGTGAAGTAACTACTAACTGGTTAAATCAGCTCTTGCGTCCAACCAAAACTGTTTTATAAACTTAACAGTGGCCTTAGAAGTGCAACAACTGTGAGCTTTGCCAACCAGGCACATTTTTCCTCAGGTCCTGGCCATCGGATCAAAGATAAACAAATGCTCTTTGCAGGCAATGTTTTTCACTTACAGTCGTTTGAGGGATTCCAGTTGAGAGAATGTCCCTGGATGAATCCTGGAAATTTTGTTGTTGTGCAAGAATCTGCAATAGAAGAACCCATGCCAAGACATTATTCAGTATTTGCACTGCAGATGGTAACATCCCGGGTCAAAACTCAGCTTAAGTACAAAGGCTGCTCACCAAGATGGAGCTCACTTTTTACATTTACTGTGTTTGCTTCCATGAGCTACAGAGATTTTGTTTGTTTGTGAGTGCAACGCAGCACTCCAAAGCAGAGAGCGGGTGTGTACTGGAAATGGTGACTCAAGGCGCGATGTAATGGATTGAAACTGGAACCTTCACGTTAAATCTGCTTCGTGCTCCACAAAGGGAGGAGAAAGGGCACAAAATCCCCGTGGATCGGACCCAGCCTGTGATTTCTGCACCTGGGTCAGCTTTGGTTTAGAAGAGACCTTCTTCTCCCCCCTGCACAAGACATGGTAACTGTATGGGGCAGCCACTGGAGCGAGGCTCCAGCAGTAGCAGACAACCCCCAGACTCAGTGTTACTAAGCCAACTCCATGAGCAGACCCGATTCAAACTCTCCAGTTAGAAAAAAAAACAACCCACAGACTGCACTGAAACACAGCAGTGGCAGCCAGGAAGGAACAATTAACCCTCCTTAAAGGAGAAAATGTAGTTATTCACTTACATCTAATATTCACAGAAGACCGTCTATGAAAGGTAAGAATTCAATGGAGTAGGTGGTGGAGCAGAAAAATACAAAAGCAGTGTGCTTGCACATAGCTGTGTGCACACGCACGTGTACAGGCACATTCAGCCTAGTTGCCCAGCTTGGATACTGACAAACCTTCCTCTGAAATTTAAATCCAGAATTTCTGTTGGATCAAACACAGAGGCTGAGATCAGCCATGGCAGACTGATCCGGGTCTGACTTCTCCTGAGGCCGTTTGGATCCCCCAGCTTTGTTTCCCCACCACGCATGGACGTAAGGCATGTCTGCATGCAGTAAAGAAGCGTCTGTTGGTTTCACTACGGAGCAGGAATCGTCGTGTGTGCCCTTTTCCCGATGGCTGCACTGTCATTACAAGCAGCACTAGGGAGCAGGAGACACAGGACTTTGATTCCTCACTGCTTTCAAGTAAGACGCATGTTTTTCTTGTTAGACTCCCTTGGGACTTTGACCACACTGCCCAGCAGTGACTAATGCTGACCTTACAGTTGGAATAAAATTGACTTTCTACAGATCTACCCCTACTCAGATGAAAACACAACACAAGATGAAAAAACCCTTCCCAATCTCATTAACCATTCCACCTCGCAAGTGCATAAAATCTGCATCTTTAAGGATGTTTTTTCCATTTCTCTCCATTTTGGAGATCACCACACTTTGCTTCACATTACAGAAAACAAAGGTTTATTTCCCCTTCTCTCCCCTTGCTCACATGAAAGGTCCCATCTTTACTTACAGCCTTTCAAGTTTGGGCAGGTCACTGAACGTCTCTGGCTCCAGGGTTTCCAGGTTGTTGAAGTGCAGGTAGCTGCCACGGGGAACCACAAAGGACAAGGTTACAGATCCCAATTTAAATGACAGAAAATCTTTCCAAATCACTGAACCAGTATCTCCTAACCAGTCACCACACACCAAAGGGCAGATGCTGTTTGGAAGCCAACCTTTTCTTCATTGTCTCTAACTTTCCCATACAAATATCCACCGCTGTCTTTCCCCTATACCAAATTTACTCCCACTCTTTACCAACTTCAGCAAACACTGAGCAGGTCGGATTTGCTCTTCTGTTAAACCTAAAGCCACCACTATCACTACGAACCTGTTGCATCATTAGGTGTGAGGATGAAGCTGCTCCCACAGGCAGCCTGCAGCTGCAGCTCCCCATCCAGCCACCATAACTGCATCTCTGCTCACCTTGCCCTCATGCCTCAGCCTCCTCTTGGATTGCTGGGGTGGAATACATTGCCATGCTATAAACGTCAGCCCTTCTGAGAGGAGTCATGATTTTGCTAAGAATTCATTTGTAGTAAAAAAGGCCCTGAGCAACCTGATAAAACTGAAATTGGTCCTGCTTGGAGCTGGAGGTCAGACTGAGGACACCCAGAGGTCTCTTCCATCCCACATTTCTCTGCAATGCTAACAGGAGCTTCCAGCAAGTGAGTCCACCCTGCGAGAGCAGAAACCTCAAGAGAACCTGCTGCCATCAGGCTATGCAGCTTCTGCAGACAGAAAACACGTTCTCCAAAGACAGAGATGCAGTCAGCTTGAACACCATGTTCTAAAGGGAACACCAATGTAAACAGCCCTGCTTTTGTTAATGGTTAGTATTGCTACTTCCACTAAAATCCCAAGCGACCTGCTGCTCCACAGGTGTAGGAGACCTTCTGCGCTGCCCCAGGTCACCCCCTGCCATCAGGGAAGGAAACCTGAGGTCTGCAGCAACACACCAAGAGAGCCGAGATTCCTTCTTCCCAACTGCTGTGACATGACTAACATAACCAAAATGTTCCTGACCCTCAGATGTATTTCAATGCACTCTGAACGTTTCCAAAACTCTTCCCCCTGATTTTACACAGGCATAAATTTCACAGTGGAAACTGATTAATCATGGATCTACAAATACTCGTTCTGCTATTGTAGCTGACCGCATTAAGAAATAATTGCCTAAGCCTCCTTGATCTGTAAAGGAAGGAGTCACAGTGCATGGTTTGCTATCAGAGCATGAACCCAGGCACACTGAATCAGATCCTGTGGTGGAAAGCAAGTGTGGGGAGAGGGAAATGCACGTGCTATAGTAAGTTTGAGATATCTGCTGTCATTGCTTTGGACCTTGAGGAAAACACCTGATACTGTCCATCAAGCAGGTTATACTTCTCCTAGAAAAACTGGCCTGTGGGGTACAGGAAAAATGGAGTAGGATATGAGCATAGCTAATCCTTCTGGAACCATGCCTGCCTGAGAGATTGAAAACAGATGGGCCTTTCAGAGGGTTGTTTGTTGGTTTTGTGGTTTTGTTGTTTCTTTCCTTTTATTCATGACATCAAGTCTGGAACGCTCGTTGTTAAAGTATCACTGTGGCCAGCACCATCTCTGCAAGCACAGCCCAGTCAGAATCTGCATCCTATGTTTTCTTCCAGACATCACTGCAGAGCTGGATGAAGGAAACCCATCCCATACACCAGGATGGGAGCACAGCTAGCATTAAGCTTGCAGGAAGGTCCCATTATGCTCCCTCCACTTTTGCTGTCAGCCTAGAGAACAAGCTGAATTCTACTCCTATTGCAGGAAAATTGCTAGTCACATTTGAGACCTACAAACTGTCCTCTGGGACAATCCATGAATTAGCAGTTTCACCTTTGCTGCCTGTTCTCCAACGATGCAAATAGTGCCTGTACTTAAAACACCCATGCTTACATTCTTTCCAGCACACACATATTTACCCACATGCACATAACATATCGTGACACCTACATGAAAAATCAAATCCCAGTTTAGTAAGAGGCATGAAGAGTGTCAGACCTCAGTCTTCCCATCTCACCTTGAGCATGGAGCACTAACAGTCAAGAAACAAAACTACTTAGAACAAGTGACGTAGATTTGCAATAAGCAGAAGGAGAGCAATTAGGGAATGCAGGAACATCAATGAGACAGGCTCCAGCTGCCAGCAGAGCACACAAGGCTCCTTTCATTGCAGAAGGCCATCACTTGGTTTCTTTGCCTCCATTATCTTCTCCCCACTGGAATTTCCAGATGCTTTAATGCATGCAGGCATCACCTTCCTGGGTGGCTTTCTTAAATACCCCAACCCCAGCTCTCAGCTTGCACTTCATCCATTTGCTTCCAACAAAAGAGAAACGCAACTGCTGCTCTCACTTGAAGAGAGCAGCCAGAATCTACACTGTGCTCCAGGAGTCACAACAAACATGGAAGGGTAGCTGCAAACTACTTTGAGCCACCAAACATGTCCGTATTTCCCTCCCATTGGAAGGCCTGTGGATGCACAGGTAATCAGAAGCACAGCTGAGCTCTTTCTATGGTCCAGCAGTTTGGGGCTGGAAGAGAGCATATAGCATGTCATAGGAATAGTCCTCATATAGCCTGACCCAGACCAATACTGGGGCCAGCTGTATGCAGATGAAGCCAGTGCGATGCTGCAAAGCTGGACATCCCACTCCTTGCTAAGCGCACTCCACAACTGGAAGTGCAGAATTAGGGTTAGATGAGCCAACAGCTCAGCTCTGACACACATCGTGTATACTTACAGCTGCTCCAGGGAGCGCAGCCCGTGGAAGGCATGTTGCTGGATGCTCTGAATTTCATTTTTATAAAGGTAGCTTTCAAGAGGAGAGAGAAAAAAAAATGCATCAGAATAACCACTCAGCAGCCGTATTTGAAAAGACACAGGAAACAGCTACGAACCTCAATCCAAAGCAGAGCTTTCTGATTGGATTCAAGGGCAATGTTTTACAGCTGCAACATTAACATCCAGAAATTCTGAGCACACAAAGCACAGCCTTCACTGGAAAACTTTAGCGGTGAGCTGTTAAATTTCAAAGAGGTTAAGAGATTACTGAGCTATCAACTCACAGGTACTTCAGGTTCTCCAGATCTTCAAAGGATCTTCTCACGATATGCTTTATCTGATTATTGTTCAGCAGCCTGTTCAGATCAAGAAACAAAAGTATAGCTGGTGAAATCACAGTGTGAGAGACTGATGGCATTTGTCTTGCTGGGTGGCCACGGAAAAACCCTTAATGCATAGAATTTAAGATTTAAAGGGATTATTAGGCCAAAGCTGGGATGCTCACAGCAGGTAACTCAAGAACATCTCCTGCCCAGAGTTGCCATGTGCTTCTGATATGTACGACACTCCAAGATGTTTCCCTACATTTCAACACAGCGGTCTTCAGCCAAAAGTTCCAATTTCAGCTAGGAAAAGGATGAGGGGAAGGGAGACAAACAGCTGGAAGCAGAGGGGAGGTCAAAATTCAATCATTGCTGCCGTTTCTGTACAACTGCACAGGTTTTTGGAGTGCACGGTTGCGTGAGCAGAGCCAGGTTTTAACTGTATGAAAGCAGTTCAAAATGCCACTGCACGGGTTATAGGAGCTGTCAAATGGAAAGGCATTGGTTTAATCCCTTTGTATACAAATTTGTACATATGAAAAATAAATAAATATTACGGATCCTGTATCTGCTGCTATGCAGAAACAGCCTCTTTCAATCTAGAGAGCCTTGTGCCAGATTTTAATACAAAATCTATGGACTGCATCATGCTGGCAAGCATCTCTGCCTTTTATGTGTAGTTGCCATGACTGTGGATGCAAATGAATGCCTGTGCCAGTGACCAGAAAGGCAATTCACCCTTGTAACCACCACAATGGTGGTGACCACACAGCTGAACGCAACAGAAACTCTTTCTGCAACCACTGCCAATCCAAACACCATGAAAACTCAATAAGTCACTTAAAAATAGCTCTTTAATGGACAGGATTTAACTATACATCATAGCTGCCTAACTGCACCACTCCTTTGGGCCTCTCCCCATGGTATAAGATCCAGCAAAGCTTACTGTGGCCACCGGTGGGTGTCATAGCCCGATGGCCCAGAGCAAGGACTTCACCTTAGTTGTGAAGTTCCTAACTAGAGATGTGGACAAAAAGGAGAGTTGCAACTTCATACTGCAAAGATTCGTTTTTCTGTGTTGAAGGCAAAGCTGCTATTCCCTCTGTAAGCCACCAGACCTTACAGTATCAGGTTAAATTCCATGTAAGAACAGTTCAGGCTGCCCATGGAGTTTGTTTTCCAAGTTGATTCTCTTTCCTTTTTGGGGATAAATAAGTCCCTCAGAAGTAATTCGCCACCTGACAGCACATGACAAGAGAGCTCAATCATTTCCCAGAAGGAAAGCCCAATTTTCTGCCCCTCTCTGATGGAGAAATTAGGGTAGAAAGCACATCAGACAGCCTCTGGCACTACAAGCAAAGGTTCCTTCCTGAGAGGAAGGGTTTGTACAGGTAAAGGGAGGAGAGAAGAGACAAAAGAGTGAGGAGAAATTGAAAAAAGCATATTGGAAAAGAAGATGAAGATCCAATCAGATGCCCAGTGGATGCAAGATCTTAGAAGCACTGATGCGTTGCAGCAGCTTCACAAGCTGCTTTCAGCCACTCGAGCCGCATCAGCCCTCCGCCAGCTTGTTTTCAGGTGGGGAGTTGCATTCAAGGTCCAAAAACCACATACGGTACTTAAGTGCCAAACACCTCTAATCTTTTGGAAGTCGAAGCAATAAGGTTTTGAAAACAAACCACCTCACGGTGGTCTCTCAATTCAGCTACCCCAAACTTGGGTGCCACTGCTAAACTGCACATAGTCAGCACTGTGGATAAGCAACCCGAAGAGGTTAAGGCAGAGACATGCTGGAAAGTTTCTGCACAGCTGGAAGCAATGGCTCCATACACATGGTTGAGGCTACGTAACCCAATTTTGCTCATAAGGATGCAAAAATGATGTCAAGCTCTTGGAACACGCTATCATGCTTTGACAGCCAAATATGCTGCATGGAAATACAGCCCCTGAAAACCAACCCAAAGGTTTATTTGTTAATTGAATACCCAAGGATTGGAAATAACTGCTCAAAAGCAGCACAGGAGAGGGCTTTTGTCTATTTACCCACAGGACAAAGACAACACAGGCACCAACCGCGCACACTCCTCTCCCTGCCCTCTCGGCATGCTTTCATCTGCAGCCAGACAAGAAAGAAGGCAGCTTGTTCTCTGCTATCTGATCCTTGGCCACACTTCTGAGGATGCTGGATGGGCTGATAAGCAGGTGCCAGCTCCAACATCACTCCCACAGAGCACCTGTCCCCTGCCATACATCCAACACTCATTTCACAGGGAACAGCAGGACTGCCAGCAACAGACCCTGGGGACAGACACACCAACAGCCTCTGTTATCCCATGTTCCACCATGGCCTGAGCTCCTTGGCCGACCTTTTAACTCAGAGAGCTTAGACCTGGACTGAAATCAATGCAGATTACAAATTGCAACATACTGGCTGATTGAAAATCATGGATCAAATGCATATTGTTGTCTCGGCAATGGGACGGTGACCTGAGCCACATGAGAGCAACTCTGGAAGTTCAAATGGCACACACTATGCCGACCTCTTATCTCATCGTCTGATACTTAAAAGAATTATCCATTGCCCAATTGAAAGTTAACGAGTGTATGGAAGAAGCAATCTCTGCTTCCTGTCTCAGGACTCCCTATTGTAATAGAAGGATATGTCCTGGAATACGCTCAAAACTGAGATAATTTATGAAGTCTATCACACTGCTCATATTCCAAAGAGCTACTTCCAGGGAAATCCACGGACAAGACAGCACATCTGGAACCTAGGAAGACTTCAGATGGCTTGTGGACAACTGTCTGTTCCTGGACTCCTGTGCACTTCACCCAGGCAAAGAAGCGTGCAAAATCCTGGCCATGATTTGCATGACCTGGATATTGATCCCAGCTGCAATCATAGCAAAACGCCCAAATTCCTGGTAATGTTACAGAGAATTGAAAGCAAAGTCCTGCTACTAACCAGATCTACTGGGAATAAATGCTCTGGCAGACAGAAGCTGGAAAGATAATTATTGATGCATGTCTCGAGCATACCCTGCAGCAAAATAAGCTAAATTAAAGGTATCAGAAGTACATTTCCTGGAGCTTACCAAGACAGCAAAATGATGTGGCACTCCCCTCCACGACAGCTGGTGAATTTGGCTCAGTATGAATAGATGTACTCAGTCATGCAGGTTTTATTCCTGAAAATTCTTCTGGGAAGCTTGAGATACACAAGCACCATGCGATCTGGCCTGTATTCACTATGGGAACATTTCACATTGAGTTTCCTTTAGGTTCTATATTCTGTCTGCCCCTCCTTCTCCCTTCCCCACCCTGTCTCCAGGTTGCCAAGCACAGGCTTAAGTTGCATTCAATGAGTCATTTTTCTATTTCGAAGCATGTATTAAACGACGTGACAGTACAGAATTCAGGCTCAGAACATCTACTCTTTCCTCTTTTCATTTGACAAACGACATGCTGCAGACATTGTGTCACAACAGCTACTTTTTTCCTCCCACCATTAATAGAAATCATCATGTACTGTATTTTTAAAGGGGGAGAAAAAAGTTAGCTTAACATTGAGCCATACATTCTCCCTTGTTGACGGAATGATCTGGAATAGCCATTTCCCATATTTGAGAAAGAAACTTTTATTTCAAGATTCAGCAGCTCTGACATCCCGGCAGCACACAGGGACTTGTGTTCTCAGGGGAGGCTCAGGTTGGATATTAGGAACAATTGCTTTGAAAGAGCAGTGATGCAGTGGCACAGATGCGCAGGGAGTGGTGGGGTCACCATCCCTGGAGGTGTCCTGGAACATGGAAACGTGGCACTGAGGGATGCGGGCAGTGGGCACAGTGGGGTGGGCTGAGGTTGGACTTGGGGACCTCCAAGATCCTTTCCAACCTTAATGGTTCTACGAGGCACCAGAGGACCCCAGAAAGCACCATCCTTCAGTTACTCCCTCACTCACCTTGACGTGCTTCACAAGCAGCATCTGAAGGAGAGTTGCAGAGCTCACCAAAGCACCTTTTGCTCTCACATGATGCTTCCTAAATAGTCTGAGCACTGGCGGAGATGTGGGTGTCCCTGTTCACTGCAGGGGATTGGACCAGACGGCCTTTAAAGGTCCCTTCCAACTCAAACCATTCTGTGATTCTAAGAAGCAGAAGGAAGGGACGAGGAAACCTTACAACTCCAAGAATTCGGGCCCCAAATAATTCCCCCGGTGCACACGAGGCTGCAGGCAGATGACAAGTGAGCTCTCAGTAGGACAGGATTTCAGATAACTGCTTGTTACCTGTGCTGCTGCATCACGAGGTCCCCGCCAGAAGCATGTAATGACTGCAGTTCCTCCACATACAAACAAGGGCTCCTGCTTTTAATTTTAAAGCAGTGTTCTGTAATTTATCAAACCTCCCGCATCAGGGAGGGGAAGGAAAAGAGCCAGGCGAAGGTCTGAACTTTACCCAGGATGTTTAAAAAACCCCATGAGCATTCAGGACAGGCTCCTCTTCTGTCAGCTCAATTCCTTGCATCGCTCCAATACAGGGCACAAAGGTTTCCTAATCAGGGTGGTTTACAAACTGTCAAACTTGAATATTCCACAGCCATCCTGCCCGGAAGGAGACACGAAACAGAAAATGCACCCAACTGTACTGCCCTTCCTCTGCCAGGACAGAGTGCTGCAGGAAAAGGCACTTTCAAATGCTTATTTTCAGTTAAGGAACAATCAGTTCTGAAAATCCCATGGCAGATAGCTGTGGTCTGAGAGCTCCCACAGATGAAACCTAAGCTACTCTGTCCTCTAAGCCATGCACTTCAAGTATTCTGGCCAAACTTAGCCAGCACATCTCTCAGGGACACTTTTAAGGACTTATTCACTTCACCACTTGAAAACCTATATAAATCCTGAGGCAAAAGGTTACCATCTAGGAAACATCAGCAAATCCTTCAGCTCTTGTCAGTTTTGATGTGGGAATTAGACAAACCAGAGTTCCTCAAGAGAACCTTGCATTAAGAGCACAGGGTCTGACTGCCTCTTTCTGTTAACCCTCATGAATGAGGAACTCAATAACTTCTGAGCGTGAGAATAACTGATTTTCCCAATTTGCTGACCAAAGAAGGAAACAAAACGGAGCGTAGGAACTACTATTTAACTGGAAAGGTTTCATTTATGAAAACAGCTGATATTCAGAATTGAAATATTAAAATGCCATACTTTGTTAGGGCAGTGTTTTTCAGCTAGCCCAGTATTCTAGCTTTGGTAACAGCTGTAAGAAACTATTCAGAGAAAGCATGAGAGCCTGTCCACCACCTGCACAAAGCACATCCCTCCTATTGCCCAGGTTGGATCTCATCTATCTCATCTATCATCATGAGATTAGGGTCATGGGGGGGGGGGGGGTGGGAGGGAAGGGTACATTCAAGCCTGTCTCCTTTAGCATCTGTTCGTGGAAGTCTTGTCCTTGAGATCCCTATCCAGAAGCATGTGGAGGTAGAAAGCAAAAAGACACCACTTGGAAGAGCTGGTTTTCTTGACTTGGGAGATCTTCAGCGTTGGAGGAGCAGGATGGGAAATCACCATGCCTCAGAAGAACTTTGTGATAAGGAAAAGCCTTTCAGACTCTGGCTCTATTATTTTCACTTGATATTTTGGGCTCAGAAATACGGTCATCTTCAATTACAGAAATACATCAATATTAATTTTCTGGATCTTTCCCACTATTTTTGGTCATTAAGTACCACATGGTGCTGTCTGAGATACTAATGAGGGCTCTGTTTGCGTGCTCTGACCAAGCAGAATCTTTGGAAATAACATTTTCCACCAGTCTACAAGTTGAGCTCCTCCCCTGTGAGCAGGGGCACGGGCATTCTGCAGCCATCCTGCAGGGTTTGGTCAGTCAATCCCCAGCGTGCAGTGAAACAAACTTCAGCAAGCGTTGATTTTTAAAACACAGCAATTAAACAAGTCTCTGTGACAGAGCACCCCTGCATTCTTATTCCTTCTACAGCTTCTTACAGCTAACTGAACTTACTGCCCAGGTATTCCTTCTTTCAGCACTGCCATCTCTACTGGAGCGGGGGGACTTCAGATCTCACAAAGTCAGACAGAAAAATACTGACTTTTTCTTGCTGTTTACAAGCACAAATATTTGAACCCAGGAAATACGAACGTGTCTGCCATGCAGTGCAGATTTCCAAACTAGTTGGTGGCCTCACATAGAGGCTCGAGCTCAAACCTGGAAATCTCATAGCTGTTAGCGCCATGCTACAGCTCGAATAATCAGATCTGAGCCTTGACAGGCCAATTACATCCAGCACAGTTCTGTTTCTGATTTGGGAGCTGGTTTGGATTCAGCTCCTTGGCTACAGAATGCAGATATACTCACATCTATCTTCAAACCCTCAGCCTTATGGCAGCAAGAAGCAGCAAAAGCTCCCGTTACTTCCTCTGATCAGAGTGAGAAACTTGTTAGTAAAGCAGTACATCACAGTGGTGTGAGCATGCCTTCTCTGGCTGGGATGCAGAACGAAAGGAACTGCCTTACGCTCTCATCCCTATCTGCAGTAAAGTAGGTGCTAGTGTTTATTTTAAGGCAAAGCACAATGACAATCTTGCAGTTGGAAGGATGCAGTGTCACTTCAGTAACCATCGTGCAGAGCAGCTGATGTGGTTTGTGCATTTGAAGCACTGTGACAATGAAGAAGCTCTTAATGCATCCCTCTATCATCTTGACCCCAGGCCATAACTCTTTTTACGGGCTACTCTAAAGCTATACATCCTCAGGCAGTAAGAGTCAGGAATTATTCCTTTTAAAAGACAGGTTAATTGCCACAATGTAAGTTATTAAATCGCACGTTTGATTCAAAAGGGTAAAACACCCAATCCAGGGTAGAACAGAGACAATCATGACACATTAGCTGGATACGTGCAATTTGGCTGAAATAACTAAGTAAAACCCAGGCCATCTTTAAGCCATTATGGCAGTTAGTGCTAATATAAGTCATAAAGAAAAAACCTCATGGCAGGATCACCCAGTGGGACTTACAGCGTGCTGAGGTTCTTCAGCCTCCTGAAGGCCCCGGGTTGTATCTCCCTGATGTGGTTGAAACGTAAATCTCTGAAAGCAGAAAACACAATCAGTGCATTCGTAACACAAAAGAGCCAGTAGAAATCAACATCAAAGGGAAGAAAGTCCCTAGGAGAGTCTGCGCCATGCCCACGGCGATAGGAGCAACAGAGACGACATCAGGGAGGCAGAACAGGAAAGTGGATGATGGCTGTGGGCTACCAGTACCTGTAAAGTCAGCCACCAGCCCGTGCAGCCCTGCGCCTCCAACTTTTATTTTCATCCCATGGAAAACTAAAGGCTGAAGGGACTCCAGTGATTGTTTGCATGAATTGGGTCCGCTGCTCAGCGCCGCAAGTTCACATACGACAATATGTGTTATATTATAGAGGAATGCACATCATCATGTGGAGTCACTTTTTAGGTCCCGAACAAAATTATCTTTGACCTAAAATGGTTAAACGTGGTCAAATAACCTCATATAATAAGCATTTCCCATTTTCCTTCACAGTGCTCCAAGACTCCAAACGGCTTATCGCTGCCCGCATTTCAAATCTGTGCCAACTTCAATTAGAATTAGTGGAGTCCAGGGGATTCTGGCAAATTTCAAGGTCTGTGCATGTAACTGCATTGATTTGGAACCCTAAAACGTGGGGGTGTTGTTTTTTTTTTGATCGCTAATGAGATAATAAAACAAGAGCTAAGTGGGTTAACCCTGTTAAGCAAGTAGAAACGCTTCTATAGGGAATGCGCATTGATTGGGCGCCTTGCATGGTCCAGCACAATATAACAAACTGCAAAAGACTGACAAATAGTTTCTAATGTTAGTTTCCACCCAAAGCACAGTCTTTTTTTTTTTTCCTGCCTGGACAATCACACTTATAGAACACACAGCTATTTCTCTGTTTAAGACAGCCTTTTAAGGGCACTTATTTTAAGTGAATGAATGCTCTGAAATGCCATCATGCTGTTGGTGAGCTACAGAGCATCGGAAGTCACACTTTAAAGCAAGAATTCCACGCATTTCTAAAAGCTCAACAATTATTTTTACAATGGGCTTCAACCAGAATCGGGGCCTTTATAAAATCCAGATTAGAAAGCTGGAAACCAACTGAGTGAGCATCCAAAGTATTCAACAGGAAGATGCATAGCAAGCAAAGTTGATCTTAATTTAAGATGTAACGTTTCTTAATTACATGTTTTGCAAAATAGGTTGTTTTATGTTTAAAAAAAAAAAAACCACTAAGCTTTCTTATGTTTTAGGCAGGAAATGTACAGTATTTTTTGCCTAACTCAAGTTAAATTGAAACACCAGATCTCTCCCGTTACCCTTTGCTTTCACTGAATGGGATAGAATACGCGACATTGGAAGACGTCTCTTCTGTTGCCTTTTCCCCTTTCTGTAACTCTTCAGCTCTGAACAAAGCAATGAGAGAACTGGTTTAGAGAAAGTCCTGCCCTTTTCCAAAAATTAACCTTGGCTCGTCTGCAGCGTTTTCCTCCAGCCACTGCCTCTGCCTGAAGCTCAGCTGGTGAAAGAATACCATGTAGGGCTGCACCAGGACATTCCTGGCTTGCGCAGTGATTGAGAGCACTCCCTGCAGAGTTCAGCCCTTCGTACACAGAAACCCTTGTTTCTCCCTATTCCCAGGGTGCTCACTTTGAGAGCTTCACATTTCTTTTAACAAACAAGTGTGCTTTTCACAGGGACCCACCGCACAGCTGTTCTGTGCCAGCCCGTCCCAGCTGCTGGGTACGTGGGCAGCTGGGCTCCCTCACTCCCACTTGCATCCCTCCACCTTGGAATGTGCAAAACCTAAAGGGGGGGAGGTGGAATTCCCTTCTGTTTTAACAATCCTTCATACTTTCAAGGCTGGGAGTCTGGATCTGCTGCTTGAGAACCCCACATCCTTCACGCACCCATAGCCTGGGGTCAGTGCTGATCAATTTGGATGGGCTCTACAGAACATCTCTCCAGGTCCTCACATCAAAGCACCACGGCACTGCCAGGACATCAGGCTGGGCAACGTGGATAACCACAGGCTTGCTATCATTGAAGTAATTTACCTTTTCTGGCTCCAGGAGGCTCAGCTCCATCCCTGAAGCATATCAAGAATGAGAGAATTTGCAAGTAGATTGGGAGATGCAGGTATTCACAGAATGACACTTGAATCCTTCTGATCCTCTCAGCTGTTATCACTGTGTTAACTAATTAACAGCCTATAAAGCAATCAACAGCTTTTACAACAATCTCCCATTTCTGCATAATCTATTTAGGCTTTTAGTGAATCATGTATCACCATCTTAGCTAACCAGATAATTAGCTACAAGAGGTATTTTACTGTAGTTCTGGGGAAATTTGTGTTTGCTTCATTAAAGTATCTTTTGAGTTCACAACACTGTGAACTGTGAATCATTGCTTAACCCAAAGTGGTTGTGGTAAGTGGGAGCCACTCAACCATCACTGATGATGCAGAGCAAAGGCTATCTTACAAACAGGGTTAAGACACTGAGGCTCCATCCAGCTTTCCCTGAGAACTGAAAGTGTGAAAGACATCTTAAGCATGATTTCAAGTCAAGTATCCCCCCCCTTATGAGAAGAGCCAGAACACTTGTCAGAAGGCTGCTTGTTTATGTATTAACCACAGAGCATAGCAGTCAGCTCTGCAGGTTCCCCCATCCTGCCAAACAGCCCTGGCAGGAAAGGAGAACAGCCTTGCTGTGATAGGAATGAAGCCTTCCAGACTCACTGTCATTGGCTCCCCAACTCAGGAATGTCCCTCTCATACATGAGTCCCCAAATGGCTTTAATAAACGACAGCCTTCATCTCCAAATCCCTACAAGGAGAGCTGAGCAGCAAGGGAGAGGAGACCACGGGGGGACTCCAAGTTTCTGCTATTTTGGTTTGTACCAGTTTAAGGCGCTGAGATTTTGACTGTGCAAAGAGTGAAAATATGTGCAGCATGGAAACAGTGATAGAGAAGATACTAAGATCATGGATGAAACACAAAAGAGAACATAAACGCAGAGAGCTCCATGCTGCTGAACAGACCGTACAGTGCTTACGTACTGAAGTCAGAGCTGTGAGCACACCAGATTTTAATTAAGAACTTACCACAGGCATTACTGAAATCAGGTTCTGAAATTTCAGCACCCACAGATGGGTCAGATATTTAAGGACTCCGTCTTTGTCAGCTGGGCCAAGAACCAGTCAGTAATTCAGCACTCAGCCTATCACACTGCTCTGGGCATATGCAAGCTAGCACACCCAGAAGTGGTTCCAGGCAGTGGTTCTGGGTGGTTTCTGAAGGCAGTGACAGGGTGTCTGCTGGTACATCCCCTCCTACCACTCAGCACCCCTCCAGCTCTCACCAGGTGCACCAGGAGGTGCAACAAACACCTCCAACTCAAGCGCACGCATCCAGGCTGGAAGATTACACAGCAAACCACTGACCTCACCAGCCTCAGATAATTCAAGCTATTATGTATTAACAGCTGGCATGGAGATTAAGGTCTGATCCTAATCAAACAAGCTAGATCTATTCTTGGATATTTATGTCAGCACAGAGCAGGACTCTCTTAACACGATGCATGTTTCCTTTGCACCATCTATTCAAAATATTGCCCACATCAAATAAAGACAGCTTGCCCTCTTCCTGAACTGCATTCTGACCCTGATCCAGAAGCAGTAAAAGAAAATTTCAGAGCGTGGAAATATACATACCTTCTTCAGAAAGCAGCAGTACCATGTCAGCTTAAATGAAATGCCATAGCATTCTTCAATCCAAAGTCTCTTGTGGCATCAGTACCAGCTTTTTAGCTCCCGAAGAGCACAAACATCAAAGTCTCTATGCAGAATACAAAGAAACTCCTTCACTGAAAAATACTGATTGCTCCCATCCAATACTGCAGCCCACCCTGAGGAAGCTGCAATCAAAGTGCCCAACAAAAAGTCCCGGGGATGGGAAGAAGGATGTGGTGAAGCCGAGGGAGTCGGGGAAAGCACAAATACTCAGGTGAGAGCCAGATGATGGGCACGACTGCTCAGTGAGTTCTAAATACCTGAGGTAGCTTCAACCCTGAGAGTTAGGATGGTTTCAGCAAAAGATGCTGCAATGCTTCTAAGGAAGGAAAAAAATCTTTGAAGACCTTCCCTCCCCGCTTTCCTTCTGAAGAAGTGACTGCTACAAATAGGACATACAGAAGGCTTAGGTCATGTCAGAAAGGTTTAATGGGGATTAAATACTACAGCAGAAGTAGTCAGAAAGAGATCACACCTGGAACAAGTAGAATGTGTGGGTGTGCATTTAATGACTGCACATAAGACCATCACACACAGAGGAAATGAGTAATCCCCTTCTTCATCCCAAAGTCTGAAGGCTCACGATGGACATCACAAAGGGAGCAGCATTTCCAAGAACTCGCTTTCTCAGTGAACCTTCCCCACACAAACGTGCGTTGTTCTCTCTCACAGCTCCTTAAGATACACCGAGCGCTGCACCCTGCCCCAGCACAGCCCTCCCTACTGCTGTGCAGGAGGAGGAGGAGGAGGAGAAGAAACAAGCAGCCACCAACCACGCGGCATATACAGCAACGACAGGAAACGAAACTCGTCAAGCTGGCGGTGCTCACAGTGCCCAATTAGCAACCAGGTCTGTGAGCAACTGGGTCACCTCCGGCTCATGCCAGCAATGCAATCAGATGCCAGATACCGCGCCGTCTTTGCTGGTGCCCTCAGCTATGTTTCTGTGGAAGCGCTCATTCATTATGTGCTATGCATAATGCAAAAAGCAGAATAACCCACGCATAATTGGATTGCGATCCATTAGCTGCCAGCCAGAGGGGAACTTCTTTCCATAGGTTTCCTTCTACTCATGCCCACACATTTCAAAGTTTATTGTTTTAAATGTCACTCTGCAGAACAAACGGCTTTGAAGGTTAAAGACCTATTGAAATTTTCGGAGTGTATGTTTCACAGCTGTTCCCCTCTTTGGGCTGCTGGCTAAACAAACGGCGTGAATCCCAGCAGTAACCAGCAGATCACATCTGGAGAATCGTGTTCCAGTTGAACAAACAGCAGCCAAAACATGCTTGCAGTTAAAACATCGTGAATTTTTACAGCTTATCTGTACACGTGTAGCCATTCTTGCTGTCCCGTTCTCTGCCCAGGATAGAACCAACAGGCATCGTTACCAAAGACAAATAGCCTGTTGCTAAAACCAGACACCAGGCCAGGTCCTCGGCTGCACCCAGCTGGGACTTCGAAGGGAGGAGCGAAATGGCGACCGAAGAGGAGCCAGGAACAGCTCATCAATCCCAGAGCTGGGCCCGTGCCAACCCCAGCATCGCTCCGATGGGCCATAGGCTGCTCCAAGGGCCGCCAGCTGGCGAGCACCCCTGGGGGCCATCCGCCAGCAGGGCTCGTCGAGGCACAGCGTGTGCTGGCGAGGAGACTTCCCTGCTCCACAAGGAGCGCCGTGGAGAGGGTGGCACGGAGTCACGGAAGTCAGAAAGTCTCCAACTCCAACTTCAAAGCAACGCTCATCTGGAAGCCGCAGCTGCTCTGCGAGGGAACAGAGCTGGAGCCTCTGATCAGGGTTTGAATCCACGGTCACAGCCTTGGTCCTATTCATACCAATGGGCAAACGTGGAAAATATCACGATCCCACATTTTTGACTTGGAATAGCTCCACGATCAGACCATTCTTGCTATACACTCTGAGCGTTCAAACTGAGAACGAACAGTTCTCCTCCCAACAGAAAAATTAACATACCAAAAAGCTGGAGCGGTAGGGGGCTTGGCTAAGGAACATTCTTTAATCCTTCGCAATTAAAAAAGTTTAATTATTCAAATGCTGTTTATAACAGATACAATGGGATGCCTGCTGGCAAATGTATTTACGTACACTAAATCCTTAAGACAGCCAGAAAGTCGGTGTCTTTACTTGCTGCACATCATACAAAGGCGCACGATCTGCTAACAGCTCGCATCACTCTCTATGGGAATCACTAATTGTCAGTATGGGTTTTACTTATAATTATGCAGACAATCAGAAGCGAATACACTGCATAAATCCCACTCAGAAATACCAGCCCATAAAGACAGTCATCTCATATTGAAATACTGCTACTTTCATATCACACACCTACACCTCTTTGCTAATGCTTAAAACCACAGTTTCCCATTCAAAGCTATAGGTAGCAACATTAAACTAAACGAACCAGCTTTCCAAATGCTTAAATATGCAAAACATGGACCATTTATAAGCAGTGCACATTCAAACTAGTTAGTAGACGAGACATGGCAGGGGAGAGAGAAGTGTGGTGACTGCATTCATTGCACTGCAAAGTCTGTCCACCTGTCCAGGTTGAGTTTTACAAAAAAAACTCAATGCCAGCTAAATTGCAAACAGATACTACCAGTGCTTTTACTAAAGCTGCATGGATAAGCAGTCACATCTTACTCCCTGCAGCATAAAAGAATGAAGCGCGCTGCTGTCAGAGATCATTCAGAAATACACCATTCCTGTACTGAAAAAAAGTTGGTGAGCACAGTGCACTTCTCTCCCTCTGCAGTCGAGGAATCTTCATAGGAAGCACATTCAGGCTATTCATTGCAACAGCAAATGCTGTCTTATTCAGAACAAAGAATGAAAATAAAGCTTTACTGAGCTCGGAAATAAGTTCCCCCCCCCCCCCCCCCAGAAAAACCACCACCCAAATTATTGCCAAGTAAGACACATGTTTAAACAAGCAACAGCAAACTGCTTTGCTAAAAACAAACTGAGTACGCGCGTATTAAATACTTAAAGATGCAGAAAAATCTGTAGGGGGAAAAAGTTTGGCAACAATTTGGACAGTCAGACTGTAAGTTACTGCAGAGCAGACAGCCACTACCCAAAAAAGCATGCAACAAAACATCAAGCAGATATTATCACTCTGCAGTAACCGCAGCATCGCCAGCCTAGAGAGAAAGCAAGTCCAGATTCTATATAAACATATATATATCATAGAATGGCCTGGGTTGAAAAGGACCACAACAATCATCTCATTTCAACCCCTCTGCTATGTGCAGGGTCGCTAACCACCAGACCAGGCTGCCCAGAGCCACATCCAACCTGGCCTTGAATGCCTCCAGGGAATTCTGTTCTGCCCCATGTCATGGTGAGTCCAAGGTGGCAATTCTGGCAGCTGCAGCAAGGGCAGGCATTTTCCTGTGTGCCACTACTCTTAGAACCTCCGTGTTCTCCATCCACCCAAGCAGACCCGGATCCAACAGTTACCATGCCAGCATCCTGCCCCATCAAGCTGCCAGCAGGTAAACTGCATTAAGAGTATTAGTGCAATGTTCATAGGAGACACACTGCTATGGATGTTCTGCCTGAGACCAGATTTGGTTAGGAGCACAGAGACAGGCTTCTTAACCCACCAGGGTTGGATGAGTTTCATAACCAGCGGTATTGTAAGGAGCATAAAGATCAATGTTAGACAAATCTTTCCTGCTATTTACAAAAAAAACATAACAAAATCTTTTAAATTTTGTCACACGGCACCTTTAAGCATAGGATTTACTACCACACATCGACAGGAAAGTGCTCTCCTGGACCTGGAACTAAGAGATGTTTAGGAGTCTCCAAGTGTTTCATGCCTTTTTCCTCCACCTTCTCCATCCGAATGGCCGCAGCCAGCAGCTCCCTCTCCAAAAGACACAACAGGTATATTTTATTTCTCAGTGAAGGTGAGACGCCCCAACTGTTGCTTTACTGATAAACTACACATCTGGTTTGTGCAGCTGAGATAGAAACTGGAAAGCCAAAACTCAGAAGTCTAGAGAAGAAAAAAAAGGGGGGGTTTTAGTTATGAAAAAGGTGGAGGTTTTTTCTTTTTTTGTAGAGACAAAAGCCCAACCTGCAGGATTTCCTCTCTCCTACACCCATAACATCCTGAAATGTAAACTGTGTACCTTTCTAGAAGCTCACTTTCAACGTTTGTGACCTCTGATTTCCCAAAACCGTCTTCCAGCGACGGTGTGGCATTACTAGCATTGCCCCATTAACAATTAATTAATGACAAAAGCAGCAGTTTACGTTCTAAAAGCACGAAACATTCGCGTGCAGACAGTTCTGCAGCAAGGATGAATAAACGAAGGACAAAAGGCATGCCAAAAGGCTTTTTATTTCCTGAACACCAAGCAGATAAGAAAGGCAGAGAAATGAAACCGTTACTCACAGTATGCTCGTCTGAGGTGGGATGTCAGGGATGGTTTCCAACATCAGATGCATGCATCTTACTGTAGTCCTGAAGCACAGGCAGCGAGGAGGACAGGAACAGGACGAACGAAGCAGGAGGAGAAAACACAAAAAGCCCAGAAGAGCTGCAGGTTTGATCAGCATGGTGTTCGCTGGAGTGTATTTCCCTCGATTCTGAGCTGCAGGGAGCTGACACACACACACACACACAAAAGTTTCCCAGCCCTGAGGTCCAGGAGGAGGGGACTCATCAGCATGTGTTTGCAATTAAATTAAGGCAGTTTGACAGTCCAACCGCCCACCCTCTCTGCCATTATGTACATCGCCGCAGATCAGGCTGTTCCCACCCCCTCTTTAATTACGGCGTTGAAATATTAAGTCCTAACTTTTTTTTTTTTAATTTATTCTTGCCTTGTTACTTATTTTAAACTGCAGGTTAACTCCGTAAGCGTTCACCTAAAAGGGCACATAGTGCATCATTATGGACAATCACCAAAAAGATCACTGGGATTCTGACAGCCTTGGAGTCGAGCTTTTAAGCCAAAACTGCTTTAGCACAGACTGCAAACTAAGGCTGGCATCTCATCTAACAGCCTCTGTTAAATGAAGCACACGGTACGACTTTAGGGACAGTTATGGCATGTATGTATAACATCTGGTGTTACGTCCCATCGCTTCTGGGAACTTTGAACGCTACTGATAAGAGATTTTAAAAGGGAGACTACCAACGATAAATAACCTGGAAATAAAGACCAAAAATCCCCTGACTGGATGCATTTTGTCATGCTATAGGAAATTAATCAGATATTAATCTGAAGACTTCTTAGTTAATGTAGTTTCATAATACAAAGATGCAACTAAGAGAAATGCTGGGGCTTTGGAAAAAAAAAACAAAACAAGGGGCAACTGAGGAGTGAATCACAGAATGGCCTGGGTTGAAAAGGACCACAATGATCATCCAGTTTCAACCCCCCCGCCATGTGCAGGGCCACCAACCACCAGACCAGGCTGCCCAGAGCCACATCCAGCCTGGCCGTGAATGCCTGCAGGGATGGAGCATCCACAGCCTCCTTGGGCAACCTGTTCCAGTGCATCACCACTTTCTGCATGAAAAACTTTCTCCTAATCTCAAACTAGGACAGGGGAGGTTTAGGTAAAAAACCATTCCCCCTTGTCCTAAAGAAGAGGGAAAGAAACAATCAAACCAACCATATTCGAACTGCAGAAACTCCTGCAGAAAACAGACCACAGCGTGTTCATCTCTTCAGAGGATTAAAAAAAAAATGCAAAAAAAGAAAGATGTGCGCTCAGTTTAATTAATCACTCATATCATTATGAAGATGCTTAAAATGAAAATAGCTTTAAGGTTACAGTTATTACTGTGTCTGTTCTTATGTGTGTAAACAGACACAAGCGTGAAGGATTAAGGCTCGATGTGAAGCTTCACATCACTCCACGTTACCCGTGCGATCAACCCAAAGTTTCCCCATGAACTTGCAGATCTGCTTTGCGCTGTATATTGCAACACAGCCAACGTGGGGAAACAGTACTTCCTTCCTCTGGATGGCACCACAACCTCCCCAGTTCGCTTTCCCCCTCAGACACTTTGTCACTTGAGCACTTGAAGTAAAAGAGGTTGGTTCGGTATTATATTTTTTTGTAGTTTTATGTGGTTATTTTTGCCAGCCTCCCCCTCTCAGTGACCCCATAAAGCAAGGTTTATACAATACCTTCCAGAATATATGAAGATTACACTTCACTCTGAAGTCTTCTGGGCATTTAGACTTGTGTGTCAACAGAAACCTTGGACAAATGATCATCATATGGCAGCTGATATCTCATACCTAATCTCTTAAAATTTAAGCATCAGGCATGTCAAACTTGGTAAAAGCTATTTTTCTAGCCAGGAAAAAGGCATTATGCAGCAAGTTTTCTGAACCCAGCGCTCAATCAACCCGTTGTTTCTTTGCATTGGCATCACTGAGGGAAGCAGGCCCGTTTGCTCAACACCTCCCCAGCGCACCCAACTCATGGTTTTGAGCACACTGTCCTCTAGCGGCCACTCAACCTGCTCCTACACAAGCAATCACCACCTTCCATGGCACATCTGGACAGTTTACGGACTGTGCCTTCAGCGACGAGCCACGGCATAAACCAACCACCTGCCAAAAAAGAAAAGATTCCCTTCCGGGTTTATTTCCATTGCTAATCAGTCACATTTCTATACGCAGAGTGCAATCTTTGCTCGGGTTGTCACGCAGTTGGTGGCAGTTTCTGGAAGGACTGATGTGTGTTTACGTATTCTGTGAGATGTGGATAATTAGTAAAGTCAGTAGATTTAACAACAGCCACGTGAACATAATGGGAATGAGAATAACTGGAGTGCAAATCCGCAAGTTCTGCTACCTTGAATCTACTTAGAAGCAGATCTTTGCTTGAAGTAGAGGGATACCTTTCCTGCTTTGCTTATCCTTCCTCCACGACAAATGAGATGTCTGTGAGATGCTATGAAGCACTACCAATCACAGTTCCCTTACACATCCATTAGTTCATTTTATTTCGCATTAACATGACAAATTGTTTAAAAAGGAGTGTACAACTCCGAACAAGAACCGAAAGCTTACTCCTAAAGCAACAGGGCTGAATGTTCTTGCTTGTGCCTCTTGCTCGAGTATTTCTAGCCTGTGCTAGAAAGACTTTCACACTAACACAGCAGAAGTTTGGGGTTGTTTTGCTTTTAACGCCCTTGCGTTGTCTTCATCTACCACTTCCGTCCCATAGAAAGATTTCAGAGTACACCTCCTGAAGATTTCATCACTTCCCAGGGAACTGAGACGTATATTTTACTATGAAGTGAATAGAAACATCACCTGAAATAGAAACATTAAGAAACATTACCAGTCTTAACAAATTTCATCTACTTGGTACCACTGATACAACACATCCGCAGCTTTCCAAAGCAGGAAGGGATTTTTTTTTTTCCTAGCAAGCATCAGATGAAGGGAAGATTAATGCTGTACTATTCCCGTTTTATAGCCTGTAAAAGGACATTATCATATACACGGACAACAGGAAGAAACAGTCCACAAATAACTATCACATGGAATAAAGGTCAAGAGATACACTCCATTAGCAACAGCTGGATTTGCTGTCATGAACAGTTCCCTATTACAGCTGAAGCCAAAGTACTATTCCCAACACTAGTGAAAAGGAAGCCTTGAAACAAGCTCCTAAAAATGGTATTAATTAAGAACTAAATCACAGCACAGGAGGCAAGAGAGCAGTTGCAAAAATGGCGGTAATTGAGAACGCATTAAACAAGGTCTTGTCACATTTGGTTTAGAGATCATGTCTGGGAACAGAGAAACAGACTAAGTGAGCTCTTGATACCTCTGCTCTCTACAAACCTATCAGCCAGGTGAGTGAACTCACTCATTAAGCATCCTATTAAAATCCAGACCAGTGCTGTGTATGCTAATTCCAAAATACATCTTGCACAACTCCATTACATAAAGGCTTAGAAATCAGCAGATGGGCAGGTTTCTTTTGATTACATTCTGAGGAGGTCATCTGAAAAAAAAACAACTACGCACCTGCACCATATGATTAAGTGCTCTTAACCAGCATTTAGTGTCTTAACCTTCAATTATGGAAATCGGTACTTAACTACAAAGTATTCTAATCACAACATGATGCAAAGCCACATTAAGAAGGCTAAAAAGTCTTTACTGAATTTATTGATACAGAAACACTCATTAAAGAAAGTTTTACCACTTTTGTGTGCCTCAGGCCAATTCAATCCACTCCCATACACGGATTTTTCAGCTTACACACTGGTGATTAAAGCAGCTTGAAGTCCATTTCTTTTTTGCAGATTTACTGCGCTGTCTAAACCTAAAGGGAGTCACACACAAATAAAGCAAAGACTAAAAAAGAAACAGTCAACGCAGGTAAAATTCCTGAACAGCTTACAGACCACACACACACACACAAAAAAAACCCAGTGATGCCATAATTACTTAGAACACATATAAAAACTACAGTACAAGTGCTTGTGCATGGGGAAAATGCATTTACAGTTCCCCTTCCTTAACACACTATAAGCAATGCTATTTCACAATTATAGTACATAGAAAACTGCTACTGTGAGTTTGTTTGGATCTGGGGGGGTTGTTGTTTTTTTTTTTGGCAAGGGGACAACCGAGAACATATTTTATGTATATATATATATTTATTTACTCAACCTCAACCAGGAAAAACAGAATACTGCAAAGATCTAGCAGATGTAATACAAAGGCAAAGCTGGTGAAAATCTGATAAAACATCTTTGAGAAGCGGGAAATGGTTAAAATAATAACACAGAGCTAAATAAAAGATGTTCTCCCTCAACTGGCCAATGTTAACAGAATCTCAGCCAGGTTCGTTAGCACAACCTGAACTTCAGACGCCAATTTCCAAAGTAACTTCTTTATGACATCCATGAAAAGTTCCGCCATTAATAAACAGAAGGATGACCTGTCAGCCAGAAGTAAAACGTACCCCGAATAGGCAGAGGCATGGAAGTTGTGCCACCACACAGAAAGGGGCGGACCTGGTGTGACAGTTATTCTAAAGAAACAGCTAACAAACACAGAGATGACAGCCTCTGAGGAAGCGCAAGAAAAACTTTCTGCAGACTCTATTACGCCTCCATCAATCATCATACTCAATCTTAATCTGCAGAAAGAAATTCCTTGTGCTTGCCAGATGTACGAGATGGGTGCTTGAAGTTTACAGGAAGCCATCAGCTCAGTGGCCACAGAACCACCCCATGCAAAATAAACCAATGAAAAACAAAGGAGCAAGAAAGATGATGCGGCAGCTTGGGGGCACTACAGGCAAAATACAGCCTACAACTGCTTCACACCATGTGGCCACCTGCCACACCACACCTACCGGATAATAATCTCAAAGAACAAAAAGCCCATTAAACAAGGAAAAATTCTCCAGCTTGTGTTGAGATATCTAAGAGTAATCTGGGCATTTTTCAAGCTGTGCAGAACTTTGAAGCTCTGCTTATCATTATGCTGTGCAACTCAATACCACTAAATGAATATCCAACATTTCTTTTTTGGCAAGAGTCTTATTCATTCCTCCTCAGGAACTGAGGAGACAGCTTAAAATTGATATCAAAGCGATACCAATGTAAGTGCTTCTGATGGGGTAATATCTTCCATAACTTCATGACCTACCAAGGGTTTTTTCTTCATTCTTTTTGGTTTTACCCTCAGCTATAGGAGTACTACAGATCAGTATAAGCTCGAGGGTTTCTTTCCAGACTATGCTGGTCTATGCAGACTTCTCAAATAGGCCGAAGCAAATCAACTTCCCCTCCCACATGTGGAATCTCCTCCCATCAGCATTACAGGAAGACTTAAGAATAAAAACTAAAAGTCCACACCCATAAAACTGCACTGTTCCTCTGTCCGTTGATGCTGAAGTCTGTTAAAGCATCTATTCCTTTCCTGCAGTAATAAAATAAACTACCAAGACAACCTCATTCCACTTACTGTATGTGGACTGCATGTACCCAAGCTGCATTCCAGCCACCCTGCTATGACAAGGGTGCACACAGGAACACCTAAGTAAGAACTGCATCAACTCGGTGTTCCAGAGTTTCCATATATCCTCCACAGAACTGTTTGGCTCATTTCCCAGGATATAAACCATGTCCAGGCTAGAACTCTCCACCAGAGCCCTCCACTCCAGTCAAGCAGATTTTAGTTCACACATCACTGCAAAACCTGCAGATTCTGGTTTCACAGCTGGTATTCACCAACTCTGCTGCCCATCTCCTCCCTACCCTCATCCCCATTCAGGATCACTCTGTAAACACCCCTGGAGACAACAGTCACAACCTTGAACACTTGAGCATCCTGTCAAAGCTCATCAGCTTCACTACTCCTCACCTGACTCCACTGCTTTAAAAAAAAAACAACAACTTCACATGTAATACTCTAAAACAGGTGTTTCCCATCAAGAAAACCAATACTCTGTAGAACATTTCTACCTTTTACTGAAAATCAGTATGTAATTTAAAAGCAAAGGTGAGACCAACCAAAGGGGAGCTGATGCCTTCCTTCTGCATTCAAGATCTGAACACCTCAAGAGTAACACCAGAACTTGTTTTCTGTAAAAGTTGTGCTTTCTTTTCCACATTTCCAGAAGAAAAAGATTTGCCAGGTCAGCTTTTACTAATAATCTTCATCCTCCATTGAACACACACCATGGTAAACACACGGCAGGTAGAGTGGGAGAGAGCACAGACAGCAAAGGTCTTTGGGGAACTGCTTAAGAATCTAAGAACATTTAAAAACTGCAATTCAGTAGAGCAGCCATCTCTGTGCAGTTAGTTTCAGGGAATTCAATCCTCCGTTCTGTAAGCAGCCAAGCACTTCACCAACTTGCTACCTAAGGAATCCCTGCTGTAGAATAAAACTATAGCACACAACCAAGAAGAAAGAGGAAACTTAAAAAAGCTATAATGTTTAAGTATACAGCAGCCACATTCCCCAATCAGCCTACTGCCTTGGGTGGTCATATTAGCAGGCAAGCAAGTGGTATACATTTGTCAAGCCCTAAGTAGTATTTTATTTTCTGCCTACTTCCCATATCCTAGAAGGAAATTACTTTTCCCTGTAATAAAGCAGGTAATATTTCAAGGGATCAGGCAAAGGCAGACTCAAGACCTTTTCTCTCAAAAAGTTTACAGGGGGATCTGGCTTTAGTTCAGAGGGTTTCGTTTCTTCCTCTTCTCGTCTCTCATCCTCAGTCTCCTCACAGTTGTTGTTATCATCCGATGGGTTGGAGATGCGACTGGCAAAGACCTCTTTGTCCAAGAAAACAATAGTTTCCATGCGCCGGCGACGCACACGTCTTCGTTTAAATCTAGGGGGGTTCTTCAGGCCATTTCCATTTTTGCTCATTGTTTCTTGATGTATAATTTTTTTAATGGTTCCTCGGATGGCTATGCGAGCCAGATCCTGGAGGCTGCGAACTGCCACAGGGGCTAAAACAAAACGAAAATCATGAACAGATATGGAGAAACTCTCCTCAAGAGCACTCCCAGGAAAAGCTGCATTTGCTCAAATTAAATCAGGCCACTTGAATTCCCTGCTGCGATTACAGAAACAGCTCTATTCAATTCCTGTCAACTCCGGTAAACTGAATTGTAGCTTTCCAAACAAAATTTAATTATGCATTTCTCTCATTAACTGGAGAGAAAGAATGGGATGAAAGAAGAGTTTCGTATTTTGATGTCAAGTCCTCAGAATTATTTTAAGACACGCATCTCGGAGATTGTAAGAACGTAGACTTAGTTACTGATACCGTGACTGCTTAATAACCCAGATATCTTCCTACTGTAGATATCTAGACCTGAAGTCTGTTCAATTCATCCACAAATGATTTGCCTATTGTGAATTTATTTCAGCTTTGCCAAGTTCTTCATTTATAAAACATAAGTACTATTTATACTCATCAAAAACTGTTTCAGACTTAGCGGGTGAAGACTGGCTGGAAACCATTTGGTAAAAAGTAATTTTAGAAACATACAATAACTTATTGTGTTTAAAAAAAAAAACCTCCCACATTAATAGTTTGGAAGACTTCATTTTTCTACGCTTATTTGCTGCCAGTATGTAAATTCACAACGCAACCCATATAGCATCAATGCATGTCTGCCTACAAAAGCACCATACAAAGCAGGCTCAGAGGCAGACTTAGGGGACTTTATGGTACTGTACAGACCACTTACTGAGCTGCTTTTTGCCACACAAAGACACCTTTCCAGAATAAGAACAAAGCCTGACTAATCTCTTTATGAGTATCTTTGTCTTTGCGTGTTCTTAAGAGGCCGCTTTACACCAAAGTCTTAATCTGAAGATTGGGGCCATGGCATACAACTGCACTTCAAACAGCTAACCAAAAATTGTACAGTTTAGATCCCTCAAGTGTTCCAGGCTGAGGATAATCCTGACTTGTTTGGGGTGGGATAACATTTGTTCACAGGTACCATTTGTGTATTCTTTATCACCCGCAGCACAGTGCCCTAAAACCATGGAAGTAGGCGGCCTGGGATTGAAACTGATGCCTGAACAGACAAAAATAACGACCAAACATTTCATAAAGCTTGGGTATAATGTTTTAACACAATATTAATATTGAGAATTTATTCTACGCAATTCTGAGTCTACCTGCTACTAGGATCAAAGACTGACTGGGTTCTAACACAGGAATCCTAAATGGACAACTGCTCCAAGGAGGAAACCAGCTGGAGTAATTTTTATGGAAACATGCATAGCAGTGTCACAACTAAGGAACCAAGGTACATCTTACAACCAGACAGCAGATGAAGTCTACCCACCCCCCCCCCCCAGAGCCAAGAACGTTTGTACTCACGCAAGTGAACAAGCCTTGATTTTCCTGAATCTGTGTGGTTGGGCTGAATCAAAGGAGCAAAAGAAACAGCAAGAATCTTCTTGGTTTCCCAGGCAGAAGGACCAGTACGAGTTATCTTAGTTAACTAAAGCAAAACAAGGAGATCATTGTCCTTTGTGTGAAATACAGTAAGATTTCTAAACAGAAAATGAACAAGCAACTCCTCCACCTCTACCAGTGGCTACAGTACTAGAAAATACTACAGTAAAAAGTTAGGTAATAATAGGAATCGCTCGTTTTCCTCCAGAAAATCCAGACCTCCTGATGGAATTAGCCCCAGGTAGCTTTGCCCAAAGCGATAGAATATGTGCACTGGCAGTTTGGGTCACCCTGCTTTCCAGTTCTTCCCCAGTTCTGAATCAGAACAGCCGCACCCAACCAGTAAGAAAAAACATCAGTCTCAGATGAACATCCGCTCTCTTGAAGGAAGTCTGCAACTCACTGAATTTCTGTTACAGCTTAAATCTTCCATTAATGCATGTTAATGAGAAGAAGCTCTGCGCTGTTAACCCCAGCTACCTTGCAGGAAGTAGAACGTCAGATACCTAACACCTTGACCATTCAAGTTTATTACATAACCCAACTTGACACCAAAATTGATCATCTGAATAACTACGCTGAGTTTGCAGACATGGCACTAACTCACATTTTACTGAAAGCCATTGACACTTGTAAACAGGGACAGCTTACAAGCTCTTTCATAAGCCAGTTAGAGTATAAAACCTTCTAAAAGCAATCTTGTACTTTGTCATAAGCACAATGCTAGATTATATAACTTGAACAAAGCCTTCTTACACTTCCCTGCAGCATGGAAATGAAGTTGAATTTAACAACAAAAGATCAGCGCTTGTTATGAATATCATGGTAGAACTTAAAACACTACAAAGCGGGCAGAGTGCTGCTTCCATTCTGAACGAAAACTGGTGCACCGTATGCTTCCTGCCATTTGCCAAATCACTGCTGAAAGAAGTGCAAACTAAAGGAAGAATTACTGACCACGCTGAGATCAGAACTGAAAAATAACTGAAGACTAGGTAGAAAGGTACTCAACCTTCTCTTCAAGGGGCATGACGAGAATTCCCCCAACTTTCAAGAGGTTCTTCATGTAGTCTTCATGCTCCTTCTGAACTCCAGCACCGCAGTAAACGCGGTCATACTGAGTGCAGTCTGGGGAAATCTCTAAGCAGTTTCCAGTAACAAAAGATGGCTCACAAAATTCAAACCTAAAAAAATTAAAAAAAAAAACACACCAAGAAAATGCATATCGCACAAGAATATTACAATCTAGAGAACGAATTACTTCCATGGTACTGAAAGAATGACGGGAATGGAAAATACTCGAGAAATATTTTGTGGCTTTTCTCCTCCCAAGCCTCCGTATTCTAGAGATGATCAGAACAGAGCACAGCTGAAGTTTCAAAACCACAAAAAACAACGAGGTGAGAACCCCCAGGTGAACGATTCTGAAGGGTATCAACGCATAATTTCATACCTGACTTGCATAAAAGTAGGTAGTCCTGAGGTTTTAAGTTACCTACTGCTCTTTCGGTGACAATATCCAAACGTAAGCATTAGACCTGTGATTCTAAATGTAGAGCCCTGAGGACCGCTGCACCAGGTACCTCAGCACTGTCAGAAGCTCTTAAATGTTTTTCAGATCTTCTGGGGAAGTCTGATGCTTCAGAAACATGTGCTGACCACAATGGAAGTTCTGTCCTTCACTTCAAAAGAGCCATGATTTCACTCTTCTTAAAACACAATTCTTGTCTGTTTCATTTTTGACAGAGCTTACAATCAAATGGAGTAATTTTACAATGCTTCTGTTTTCTACGCATGCTCCAAAATCTACATAAGCTTTAAGGCCTACATTCTAGAGCTGATACAACATGTAATCTTCTACTGGCACCTCAGTATAGTACCTACTCACTCCTAAACACTTCCTCAAGCTTTTGGCTTTTGCAGCCATGCTAGACCCTGCAGCAGCTGGCTTACAGTCCCTACACATGGTGTTCTAACAGTTTAATAACCCAGCAGCCATTATCTATCAGCAATGCCAGTTTTCTAGTCATGGTGATTTCCGAATTCAGCTGACTTCCGCTTTATAACTGTCTGCCCAGAGAGAGAAGAAAAGCCTTCCCTAAAACCTCTGTTCAAACAATAGCAATGTGACTCTGGGAAGCAGGGAGTTGTCTGTGTGCAAGCACCTTCCAGGCAGAAAAATTTCAGTCTGCTGCCAACATCAAGAAAAGATGGCTCTTATCAGCAGCTTTCCAGTACTGCAGGAACAGCACAAAACTGAGTAGCCTGAATTCCATCACTGAAGACTTTAATTTTCTTCCTCCCACAACAGGACAACTTTCAGGTAGCCGGAGACGCTTTCCTTTCATGTCTGAACAAACTGTGAGAAAGATCCAAAAACGAGACAGCTACAACTCTTATTGCTGAGGTTGCTTTTGGCAACGGTTATCCTGCTAGAAAGTTATTAATTTTGACAGCAGCAGAATAGATGTTGTAAGGGAGAACATAAATCAATTCCCAAGCAGCTTTAGTACTAACTTAATCATTATAAAAATACCTTCTTGTTTTAAGATACCATTTTTCTTCCTCTGAGACTAAACATATTAGGTCACTACCAACATCGGTTCATTTTCTTCTGATAACTCACAGATCACAAGCATAATTATTACTGTCACTTGCAGTTTCCAAGTCGTTATCTGTAATTGCGTTGTAAAATAAGTAACTGTTTTCAGCTTCTTCTGTCACACCAGAACTGCTGTTAGGAACACTACAGCCATTTCTAAAACTCCTCCACAACACATATGAGCTTAGAAGGTCACACACTGCAGCTCAACAATCCTAAGGAGCCAGAATCCTCAGATTACCCTGAATCCAGAGCTGCCACAACTAAAGCCAAGCACATAAGATGGAACTAAATGGCCATTCCGAACTCTTACTTGTCAAAGCTGTCACTTGTTTTGATGAAGAAGTCCAATTTCTGCTTTGCATATTCAATCACATCAGAATGAAGCTCCACACCATGGTTAACACCAAAGGGACCTAAAAATTAAAAGAACGAGCAACTGGTAATGCTAACAGGCAACACAAAATACAGCAGAACTAACACGGTTTTGATTACTTCCTGTATCAGATTACTCCTCACGTGGCAGCCAGTCGGTGCTTGTGTAGAGCCAGGTATCTTACTAATACAATGGGAAGTACAACCCCACACTCAATTTCTGACAGCAGGCAAGGGTGTTTTGCACCAACTGCTTTGAATCTTCAGTCTTAACTATACAGGAAAGTCCACTGTAGGAGGGACAACATTGTTGCTCTAAAGCTGATCATGTGGGGAAAACTAAGGTGTAGAGCAATAGAGTGTATACTGTAATAAATCATACTGTTTTATACCCCCTTCCCAATACACTAAAGGTCTCCTCATCAAAGAAATTAGGAACAATGACCATATGTTGTACCTCAATTAACAACAGCAATAAATTAGAAAGAGATAGATGTTATTCAGCACTCATGCTTTTTATATCCCTAACTGATTGATAACCTTCCCAGGAGGAAGCCTTAACTCCCAGGGTAACATATTGGCAACCAAAGTAACCTCAACAAACCTAGCAGAAAACCACAAATGTGACTCCATAAAAGGCCCTGGGATGGAGGAGTGGGGCTCTATGCTGACAAGAAACATCGCAGCAGCTAAAATTCCTGACACCCCCACAAGAGGATAGTACATACCCCATAGCCATTTATCTACACTGGCAGCCAGAAGCAGCACAAACGCTGACTTCAGAAATGCTTTAGGGCAAACTGCTATTATACAGTATTACTTTGATGCTTTGCACCTACTGGGGGGGGGGAGGGGGGGGGGGGGCACAAAGCCAGTTCTGATGCATTAACTACACTTGCACAGATCCTATTCCCCACCTACATATTGATAAGAACCCAAACTGGATGTCAGATACGTTACATTCTAGAAAAGACAGCACAAAACAAAACCAAACAACAAGGCACTGAGCAGCTATAGTCAGAGGTTTCTCTGGGCATGCTCAAACCTAGTTTGAACAACACAGCATGCCTGCTCCTGAAGTCTTGAGCTGGGCTCTTGCTTAAACAGCAACAAACCAAAGTTTGTGCCCAGTCCTGCAGGAATCCATGAGAGTCACCTGTGTGACTGCACTGTCACCTGCTCCAACTTGCCACAGAAACCTGGACACCATCCAGTTCCAGAGAGAAGTCTGCATGAAATCCTGATCAATCAGCCAGATGAATCAATGCATTCTTTACTTTGCTAGATATCATTTTGTTTCATTAGTTGAGGAATGCTTCTTTCCTAATTTCAAGGCTTTCTTTAAAAAAAAACAAACAAAAAAAAAAAAAACACCAAACAAACACATAATCACACAACAAAAACCTAATGAAAATAGTTAGCGTGATTGAAAAGTTATTTACCCAAGATGAGTCCAACCATAGAACTCAGATAGCCAGTGCCACTGCCAAGATTCAAAAATGACAGCCCTGGCTGCAGATCCAAAGCTTCCATCACCTCAGAGTAAATGCAGGGTGCTGAAAGGTGAATATTTCCATGCTTCCATGCCAAGTCCTTGTAGGCATTGTCTTTGAACTCCTCCAAGTAGTAGTCTGCTCGATCAATGGCACGGAATGCCTGCTCTACCAGCTCTGTCCGGATATATTGTGCCTCCTTCAAGTTATCAATTAACTCGTCGTTGTCTTCTCCTGCACTCACTGCACCTCCCATCTTCAACCTTTGTGTAAGCACTAAAACTGAAGAAGAATAAAGAGAAGGTGAGGTACAGAGAAGGCATCTGAGCTAAGTTACGCTGCTGCATATTCTTTGTGAGAGACCTGTACGTACCTGAAGGTCAACAAGCAGCAAAAAACAACGCCTACTACAACAACATTACTACCACCCCAGCCAACCAAACCATGAAGAAAATAGAGCAGATCTGGTATCTAGTACCTGACACCAGTAGGGAAAATTAAAACAGATAACTTAGATGGCTGTTTTCAGACAATACTGACATACTACGAGCATGTCAGCTGTTTCACTGAAGGTTTTTACATAGGAGATTACTTGAGCTGTTACGCTCATTGGTCGTTCTTCATTGCAAATCTGAGCAATAAGTTCAGTATTGGTTTGCCAGCCAGAATTCTTGTGACATGTAGACTGTTTCTAATGTATCAAGAGGAAATTAAGAAACAGGCTGAGAGAACCAGAAAACCTCAAGCTCCATGTTCAAAGGAAACATCAGGACTGAGGGTTTGCAGTGGTTACAATCTCTGACCTAAATATTGGTACAGCTTGCTTTCCTTAGCAAATGCACTTTCACACAGCTCATCTTCAGAGCTCAGGCCATGACCAGTGAAGGACCATGATACAGACTGCAAGCGCAGAGAGAATTTCCACTGAAGCCAATGGAATTTCTTAGGTCCTCCTAAGCCTTAAGTGAGCTAATCTCCAATTTGAAAGCACTTCAGTGACACAGATTTAAGAAGTACAAACACTTTCTCTACGATCACCAGCCAACAAACCCAGACCCCCAGGTGTGGGCAAAAGAGAAGTGAGCTGTCTGCTTGACTATGCAAGGGACCACGTGCGAGTACGTGCTGCAGGCAGGAAGACAGCTGTAGGTTTTACAGAGGAAAATATAAGGGGACAAGGACATAGAACTGATAACTCTGAATTATTCCAACCTTCTCTCCTCCACCCCCCATTAAAAAGAAAAAAAATGGGGGGTGGGGGAAGGAAGGGGGAAGAAACAACTTGTTTTTTTAAATGTATTAATTTACAATGCCTTTCTCTGCTCACAATAACAACCACAGAAGCAGCAGCTTTAGAATTCATTCCCGGGATCAGAAGATCTGCCTACAGCGAAATTGCTGGGGTTTGTTACATTCAGCAAAGTGACAGTTACACACTTGCACAGTTCACAGGAAACAAAAAAACCTGCAAGAGCCCAAGGAAGTTTCACAGTTACCCATATGACAAACCAGCCCCAGCCCCATTACCCACAGGGAGACAGAAAATAAGGCACACTTATGCAAGGAATGCAAGCCAGTTATTAATCCATTCTTTTAATACAGCCTCAAACACACCAACCCGATATCAGGCCATTAGTAAACCTCACAGAAAAAGAAAGCCACCCCTTTCCTTTCTATAGTAACTCCTTCACCTTCTCTACACAAGAAAACTATGGTGCTGCATCAATTTCACAGCAAATTTAAGACTTAGGTGAGTTCATCAGCCAATTCTTGTTTCTCTTCTTATATACACATGGACTTACGGCAGCCACACTTGGAAGGCTGGGTCTGCCTGTGGGCAGCACACACTCGCTGCAATACTCTGCATGGAAATACTCTTCCTTGAAGGTATTCCCCTGGCTTCTTCTGTTGTTTAATACATTAAGCATTCGCACTTGTTTCTCTGTTTCTGCTTTTGTTATTAAAATCTGCACTGTCAGCTTTAAAGCATAAAAATAAAGCCTTTAACAGTGCTGCATTTTGGATCCCAAGCCAATTCTTCCCCATGTATGCAATCCCCACTGGGACAACAGGCCTGACCTGGTTTCAGCTCAGCTTTCTGAGCAGCAGACGCTCTGTAACGAGCCCAATGGACACACAACAGCAGCCACTGAAGCATTACTTCTCCTAAGCACTCACTGACCTCCAACAGGACACGTGTTTTATTGCAGATCGTGGTTTACCTAAATTCCACTTCGGGTGATTCCACATTTGTATGCTCTTCCTGCCTTTCTCCGCTTGGAAGGGGGAACACACAGCAGGGGGAGGCGTTACCTTTAACAAACCTTTCCAACTCGATTCCCTGCACCCCCAGCAGCCCAGCTGCACTTTGCACACTGGGTAAGCAAAGCACTGCGTGCAGGCACGAAGCTTGCACACACAAACCACAACCACAGGTAGAGGACAACACAAGCGCGGCACCAAGCAGCCTTCCAGCACCACAACAGCCGTCTGCCATCTTCACAACCACCCCCCGCAGAACGCCCTCCCTCGCACACTCACACGCCTCAAACAGAGCAGCAAAAAACAAAGCCATTACGTTACAACGCAACCAGCGCTCAGAACAACAAACAAAGCGCAGTTCTTCGCCTATCCGGGGCAGCCCTCGCTCTGACATCACGCGCTACATAAGGGTCCTCGCCCCACTGAGCCGTACCTGGGCGACAGAGCGGCCCGGCTCTGCCCGCTCGCTCCCGGCCCGGCTTTCCCCGCTGCGCTCCGCAGCTGTAAACACTGCCCCGCCGAGCGCCGGCCGCGCACTGCGCATGCGCGGCACGCACCATCGCGTAGAGAAGGGGGGGGAGAGAAGGGAAGCGCACCGCTGAGTGCTATGGGGGAGGGGTCTGCCTGGGCGGTACCACTGAGTGCTGGCGGGGAAAGCGGTGTGCTGCGGGGGGGGGGGAGGCCGCGCTGGTTCGCTGAGTGCAGGCTGGGGCTGCATAGGGGGCCTGTCTATGTGTGGGACCGACATTCAGGGCCTACTGAACAGGCTGCCGGTTCAGACCTGAGGGTTATGGCTGAACAGAGTAGGCCTGCGTTCAGTCTGGGTCTAAATGGAGCTGAGGGCCAGCAGAGCAGGGATAGCACTGGGCTGAAGTGCAGAGCGGGTGTACACTTGGTGTACATTATAGAGAGGTTGGACCGAGGTGAGAGTTGGCCTCTGCACCCCGGTAGCAGCAATAGGATGAGAGCCGATGGCTTTAAGTTGCTCCAGGGGAGGGTGAGGTTGGATATCAGGAGAAATGTTTTCTTGGAATGGGACAGGACGGGGGTCCCCAGGGCACAGCTTGGTGCTGGGAGCGGCAATGTGGGGATATGCCCGTCCCCAGCTGGCACAATGTGGTCCCTGTGCTGTCGCTGAGCCTCCCACGTGAAGCCTGGCCGACACAAGATGTCCTGCTGTCATCTGCCAGACTTGGGAAAATATCCTGGGAACCTGGAAAAAGGCATTACTCTGGGGGCTAATTGACGTTCTGTACTTTGAGCCTATGAACATTCAGCATGCTTGGGACTGTGTGTGTATTTCAGCAATTGTAAATGCCAAAAAGAAGTTCCCTATGAAAATAAGAGAAGAGCTTATTCACCTGACTCCAGGGGCTGGAGAGAACCATGCAGTGTCATCACAAGGCTGCCACATAGCTGACTCACCATTTGTGCAGCAGAAAGATCCCTGTTCCCTAACATCATCTTCCTGAGCATCAGACATCTGATTTGGATTATACGCAGCCATATGGGCTCCTTCAGTGGTTGTAAGCAGTATGGCAAGGTCTGAGAAGACACTGGGGGAAGGTGGTTCTTATCACCCACCTCAGGATAAGTTATCCGCTAATGTTGTGTGTCTCTTCATCTACAAGTAGCCAATACAGTGTCAGCTGAGGCTACGGGATGTGTGACCTCTAAGGCTGCAGACAGGGCAAAATTGTCCGCCTTGGTCTTTGATCCAGGATTTGGTCCCATGTATGGCTGCAAAATGATAAGGGTTAACCACATCTAGTCAGGAGATTTCTTATGTTTTCTAAAGATCATTGGGGGGAGGGGAAGAAAAAAAAAGCCACCCTTCCAGACACAACAAGACTACAGTGGGGAAAAAAAAGAGATTGCCCTGGTAAATGAGACTCAGATAGGAAGAAAGTGAATCAGCATCAGAGATGTATTTATGCGTTAAGGTGATTATCTCAGCTCCCTTCATTAACATGATAACAGCAGACTCCATGCTAGCAGGCACTGGGTAATACTGTAGATGTCTGCACTTTCATTTCGCAGAAGACAGCTGCCTGGGAGAATGGGATTATTTGTGGAGTGAGCACTGAAACTCCTCCTTGCTGATTCAACCAAAACAGGACACGTTGATTGTGCTTGCCTCGTCTTGTTTAATAAGAAAAGCACTCAAGCATAATAGCAACGCAGTTGAAATTTGCAAATGCAGAACAGACAAACTCTATACACGTATGATTCCAGGGCTTCCATTCAGCATCTGCTCCTTTTCCCAGCAGAGCTGTTTGAAAAACAGCAGCTTGTTTGGGGTTGGGGTTTTTTGTTGTTTTTTTTTTTTTTTGCACAAAAGAAAATGCTAAAAGCTGGGTAAAAACTGCTGTGGGGAGCCTGTTTGAAAGCCCTGACCCTCCCCTGATGCAGCTCCTTGCGTCCTTCATGACTTAACAGATCTGCTGCGATTGCTGATGCCTTGTGCTGCTCCTTTTTCTGTGCTTTGTTAAGACCTTCCCTCTATCCTTACGGCTCGCTGGGGGCTTTGCTATCCAACCCCCGGCTTGCACAGTCCTTGATGCTTCTGAGAGCAGGCAGATCCAAGTGGGATGAGGAAAGCAGGGCCTGGGGACGCTGGGTCGGCACACGCAGCATCTGCCAGCCTCGCACCGCCAGGTGTCCCCAGCAGAACGGGCACGGCTGCGAGCCTCGCCAGCGGGATCGGTGATGTAACTTTTGGAATTCCACCTTGGTGATGATCGGTTAAAATGGGATGTTTTTATCCATTTGAAAGAGCAAACGGTAAAAATGACTTTTAGCATGCAAGCCAAGGGCCGTCAGGCTGAGCTCCAGCTGCACTGACCCGCAGCTTCTCAATGCAGATTACGATTTAAATCAGTGGGGCAATTTGTGAGCCCATAATGATTTGATGAGTCCCATAAATTAAGAGTTGGAGCATTCAATCATAGGGTTATATTTTCAACATTTCCTTTTTTTTTTTTCTTCTTTAATTTTTCAAACTACGTTCTGTTGCCTTTTCTAGACACCTTGGCACTATACCACGTTCAGAAGATTATCCATATATATGCATACAAACATGCATATGCATACATGTAAATGCATGGAGACATATAGATTTACATCTCTATTACTATGAGCACGGCAGCAGCTGATCACCTTGGATCCTTCTGCCTATGCAGAAAGTATACGTGTGTGTGTCCTAAAGCTTCCCTCTAGCCTCACTTCATCAAAGGGCTCTGCGAGTAATTGCTGAACCAAGAGGAAGAACATATGTCTTGATTTACACTGTATTGCCCTGTGCATAACCACTGCCTCTTGGAAAAAGGACTCGTAAAGACCTGGATTCATCTCACTTAGCTGAGATGTCAGAATTGAAACGAGGAGAGCTGCTATGTAGTCCTGCGTGGTCAAAGGAGAGAGAGCAGCCAGCAGCCTCCTGGCTGCACCATCTTTGATGTGAATGATGTGAATTCTTCACTAAATTCCCTGCAGCTGGGAACACAGCAGAGAATTGCTTGATCCCTTACAAACCTTGAGTGTAGCCCAGCTGTCTAACCTTCCTCCCTCCTCCAGCAATTGGAAAACATCTCCATATTTCTGATGGGAAATTTTTCCTGGCCAACGTGCACCTTATTTGATATCCCACTTGCATTATCCTCTAACTTAAATCATTCCCCTTCTTCCCACCCTGAATGCATTTATGAAGGGTAATCATATCCCCTCTTAACCTTTGTTTTTCTAGGCTAAACAAGCCAAGCTCTTTTAATCTCCTCTCCTAAGACAGGTTCTCTGTTCTACTAATCACCCTGCCAGTCTTTCCCTGCACTTGTTCAAGGATAAATACGTTGTTTGTTTTCCCAAAGGCAGGTCCCAGAAGTGCCCACGGTACCCCACACAAAGTCTTCATGGCACCACATGCACTGACACCAATACGTGTGTCTTCAGAACAAATGGGCTTGAAAGTTGCATGAGTCCTTTTGCACAGCAAAAGCAAAGCAGATACAAGTCCAGGTACCCATAACCACAACACAATCTTACTCTAAAGGATTAGTGTTTAACTTGGAAGGACATTGTGCTCCTTTACATCTGTGGGTCCTGGTGCTTAGCAGGCCGTAATCAGTGCTTCTGTGTTTTCCATTTCCACTGGATGAGTCTCAGCTGCTTTCTCCCTGCCTTTGGACCAGCAAAACTCTCTTTGAAAGCACGGGTGAGGGTTTGAACTGTGAAGATGCAGAGTTAAATGATGAAAACCATTTTGCATTCATCTCTTTTCAAAATGATTTTCCAGTTTTATTTGGGGTTTAATTAAATTTCTGTGACCCAGGCAGGGAGTTCAGCCTTTCTTGATTAATGTTCTTTTAGGTGGCTCTGATAAGAATTTAGCATTAACAATTGAGCTAACAAGCCCCAGCGAGCAGTTTGTGGGAGACTAATTCTATCAGTGCTTTGCAATGTCAGGACTCCACTTTGAGCTAGAAGCTGAGAGGAAGGATGAGGAGCAAATGCAAAATTTAGCAACTAACTCACTCCAATGCAGCTTCTTTGTGGGCAGAGCTCATCTGGAAACTATTTTAGCTGACAACATCAGAATTTCACCTGTTCTTTTTTCCTCCTGGCTGAAGCTGTGCACTTTCTTGGCTCATTGTGATAACAGCTGACAATAAGGAGCGGAACTGAATGGTGGCATTGATAAGAGAAATGAAAGGAAAGGCACAAGCCTTTTCCTTCACTCTGTCCCTATCCCCTCCTGCTTCAGGTACTACTGAAAACACACTCAGTGCTGAAGCACAGCCTGATGTCACTAAGCCATAGCATAACATCCATCCAGAGCTTCCCATCTGCGATGCCTTGAGACTGAGTTTTGGACCCAAGCTGCCCACAGACCTCGAGTGAGCACCTCCCCTGTGGAGAAGCCGACAGATTTATTTTGGAGATGTTATTTTATTTCTTTTTTCTCCTCTGGGTGGTCACCAAGGATAATTTGAGTCAATCAGATTACCTGCAAATGACCTGAAAACAAGGCGACTTGGTCCTCACTGCACTCCTAGCAGAAAGATGGTCACACCCAATGGTGCAAGCTGAAAGTCAGTGTCCATCACAGCTGGTCTACAGGTGCTTGTCACTGCTCTGGTGCACGTGGATGCCTTTCACCATCGTTACCCTTCAGCACCGGCTCCCATCTCTTCCTGTTGACCTCTCATTCTTCTTTCAGATGCTCACTCAGGGCTCCCACTTGTTTCTGCTTTGGCAATGCTGTGCCTCAGACAGAGCTGGCCAGGAGCCCTGCAGCACCCTGTTGTGCTTTGAGGCTTCTGCCTCCCACAGTGGCAAGGACAGGAATGGGTACCCAGTCCCGCTGGAGCCGATCTTCCCAAAGAGGCTGTAGCTGAACTGGGTGCCTGCCCCCATATCTCTGTGTGCACACAGCCTCTGTTCTGCATCCCATGCTCATGGAACATGCCTGTTTGTATTTTATTTGTTGTCCAAAGCAGGCTAATGATTCGATTAAGTTATGTAGGCGATTTGGTTACCTCCGCAGACAGCAAAGGAGCATTAGCAGCTGGCAGCAGCAACGCACCCTGCGTTCCCCCAGGCACTGCGTGGAGATGAAAGCTCTTTGCTTTTTCCCCACTGAAATGATGACAAATTCTGCCAGGAATTTACCAACAGGTGCCCTCCCTCACCCCTTGCCCGACTTATGCTTCAGCATCACTGTGAATTGCAGTTGTCAGTGGGGGAGCAAGCTCATCAGAGGGCTCCATCCATAATCACTCTAAAGAGGATGCTGATGTTCAAGTTCTGGAAGCTCCCCAATATCAGGTCACAGCAGGGACCAAAATAATGCTCTTGTTCCCTCTCCTGAAAAAACGAAGACCCACTGAGAAATCAGAGGGAAGGGAGGCACTGACATTGCTGTCGGTGTCACAGGATCTCAGGCAGCAAAGCTTTGGTGCTCAAAGGCATCACTACTGCGAGCGATGGCCAAGATCTTCCTGCCTTCATCTCTACAGCTGTTGGAAGTGGCCCAGCACACAAAGGGCAGTGTCCTCATTAAATTTTGTGGAGGGTTGCCATGTGGCCAGCAGAAATTTGGTTTTGTTTTAGTTCTCTGAGCGGCACGGTAATATATTCACCACCTCCAAATGTAATGGGGTGACAGATGGGAGCTGGGCTCTGGCTTTCATGGGAAAGGCTCCTCTCGGCAGGAGGCAGTGAGTTTCTCACCTAATCTTCTGTAACCTCCAGACTGCTAACAACTGTAAGAAGAAAGCAACGTGTAGTTATTAAATTAATGACTTCATCCCCAACCCAGTAATAAATATTTTGCAGTTTTCTCTCTCCACGCTGCAGACTGCTCTAGACAGCCTAGACTGTTTATTAATCTAGCTTCTGGATTTATGTTATTTAATTGCTAAACACTCTCAGCATGGTTGGGCTGGATTATTAAATGCTGAAGCCCAAGAAGGAGTCCTCTAGCAAATGGCAAAATCTAAGGAGCTGATCCTTGAGTTCGTGCTGGATGAGCCTCAGGTCAAAGTCAGGTCCCCTGAGGCCAGTGCCATTGAACTGGAGCAAAGTCCAGGTTGGCCCCTGTTTAAGTCTATGGTTGATCGTTACTTACGTTAGTTGGGGTGGATCCCAGGACTCACTGAGTAGAAAGATGAAGAGAAAAGCTTTGGCACATCCTGGCTTCAATATGGATGGTGGGATCAGACGTCAAACATCAGTGTGGCCAGGCTCCTCCTGGTGTGCTCTGAGCCTTGGTTCTGGTCCTGGAGCTCGTGCAGATTGCATGTCCTTCCTCTGTCCCTTTATGGCTCACTGTTCTGCAGAGCATCCCAGATAACCACTGACATTCAAACAAAAGAGTGTTGCAGTTACATAAATGAATGCAGACGTTAATGGTTGTTACATTTCCTAGTTGACAGGGATGAAAACGTCTTTAAATCTGATACTACCCTTTTTACAACAATTGGTGATTTACTCATCCCATTGAAAGAAGGGGATGAAGGCATCTGGAATAACGAGAGCTATTTGTCTGAAGAATGCAGCTCTGGTCCCATGAGCCCTTCTGCACAAAGCGGGAGGTCGTTTCAGGATATATCTTATCATAAAAGTGTAGGAGAAGCAAGTACATTAACAAGTGCAGGGCAGAGCCCTTCATACTGCCTCCCCAGCACACTGAGTTTCTCCTGATCTCATCTCCATCTTCTAGGGCCAAATTCAGTGCCATATGGCAGCTCTGTAGAGCATGGTTGCTTTCTCTCCCCAGTAGAGAACCAAATGGAGAAGGAGGTGTCCCCACGGCGAGAGTGACCCAACCCTGAGACATCACCCAGAGGAGCTCTATGAAGAGGAGGAAGACAATCAGGAAGAAAGAACAAGGCTGCCAAAGAAACCCCTCTCTGCTCCCACCTGCAAACCCTCATCGCAGCCCGTGGCTCTCCAGGAGCAGCTGAGTGAATGCTGGCAAATGGAAGGCACCACTTGAGCAGAAGAATGGAGGAATAGGTCATTAGCAGCTTTTAACAATTAACAGTGGTATCTGGCAAGGCCAAGTGACATGCACATTGGTCAGTGATTTATACAACAACCAATGATTTACAGAAAGAACCAAATGCAAGTATCTTTCCTCTTGAATCCTTGAAGTGAAAGTCCTGCTCTCCTCTGCCACCCAGCTCTCGCTTTCCACTTGCTTGGAGAAGGCTGAAGAGCTCTCCTAAGCACACCTATAAACTTACAGTGTACCATCTTAAACCCATTCAATTCCCTTCCCTGCAATAAAGGACGCCAGTTCAGAGAAGATAACATCTCACAGTGATGGCTCCCAAAGCTGCAATTTAACATGAATCTAACCGCTCTATTATGCAGCACAGCCAATTCGTTAGGAAAGGACAAGCGAGCGTGCCTGTTAGCTCTATCATCATAATCAAACACTGGCACAATGAACTGCTCGGTGGTGCAAAGTCTATCAGCCCCCCCACCCCCCACAATGGTGTGCCCTTCAGAAATAAACTGTGCCATTCAGTTTGGATGAACCATCGCACGAGTCTGCGTGCTTCCCCCATGAAAGATATGCAGCCATTTGTGAAGGGGATAGGATCCCATAAGCTCCAAGAGGGGTCCAGCAAAACCTCAAAGAGCCCCTGCCCTCAGGAAGCGTGCTCTACTGCCACTTGCAAAGTTAATTGCTATTAACCCATAAGCTCTGTCCCATGCCCTGCAAAGCTCCAGGAAGGACATCCTCCACCACCCTATAAATCCACCCGCATGAAACAGAAGCATCCCTGCAGCTGCAGGGGGCATGCCCTCTCCTCCACCATCCCCATGAGCCTGTCCTGAGCTCTGCCAGTCATTCAGCACTAGGAAGGGCCCTCCAGAGCCTGCAGATAACAGACACCCAACCGAGAAAACACTGCCAGTGAACACCCGTGGCTGTGTATGTGTTGAAGGAAAGACTTTCAAGAATCCTCTTTGATCTCAGAAGTTCGCTCCTGAGTGTTCCTGGCTGTGGTTCTCACCCTTCTGTCCCCATTTCACTCCAACTTTTCATGTCTCTGCCACGGCAGCAAGGCCACCTTCTCCTCCATGACCTGCAGCACTTGTGCCTCCCCCAGGGACACCAGGAAGTTTCAGCCCCGTTAATAAGATATATGAATTTCTCAGTGACAGATCTACGTAAAATTCCCATTGAACCCATCTCCTTCAGCTCCAAATGGCCTTTGTGTGAATAACCTTATTTCACCTTGGAAGCTCCAGTTCTAGCAAAGCTAAACCAAAATTGTGGTGGCTTCAGAATGCCATCTCCAGCAAAGCGAGCGGTGATGAACTCCCTCCATTGCTACAGCTCCAGAAGAAAACTCTTCCTGCAGCGAAGAAGCTCTGCAATTTGAGCAGGATGACCTGAGAGCATTGCAGCCAGGATGACAGACGTGAGGGAATCATAGAATCATTAAGGTTGGAAAAGACCTCTAAGACCACCGAGTCCAACCGCCAACCCATCCTCACCCTGCCCGCTAAACCCAGTCAGAAAAAGAACCTCTTCCCAGCATCTTTCCCAGCTAAATCTCCAAGATGAATGTTCACAATTTTTTTTAGTAAACCCAGAAGCTGAAAGCTTGCAATGCTGCCAATGGCAGCTCCTTGCTTAGCACCGCAGCTCCGCAGGGGACACGTTGGGGACATTGGCAGAGGCTTGAAGAAAGACCATAGGAACTAAAGTCACAAACAGAACTGGGTTTTATTATGAAATAACCCTGCCAGTACATAAGGAAGTTCTGCCTGCAAAATACATTTCCTGAGGAAAGTGGATCACAGTATTCGTTTTCACAGAATAACATGTAGCCTGCTATAACTTTCAATTGACTCTTTATTATTTAAATATTAACAGTATTCCTTCACATAAACAAGTACTCAGTCATCACGGAACCGACACACAAACGACAAAATAAATATACAACAAGAGCACGGATCATTTCAACCCCCTCCCCACCCCCGCCCACCCCCCGCCCCCGACTTAAATATTAAATAAATAATAAATACAGAATTCTCATCTCCTGTTATCAGTGCCTGAAACGATACGAACGAAAAAGAAAAGAAAAGCTGACGAAGCCTCTCTTTCCACCCCCTCTCCCCCCCCGGTGCCCCAACCCCGGCAAAAAAAAAAAAAAAAACAACACAAAAAAACCCAAAAAACTTATCAAAATGTCTCAGTTATAAAATATCTTTAAAAAAATTCCCGTCGGTAAAAGAATAAATAACAAAATATATAAAAAATAACTCGGTTGCATCAAAATTACAAGTAGGAGTTGTAGATAGCGGTTTCTCTCTCTCTCTCTCTCTCTCTCTCTCTCTCTCTCTCTTTTTTTTTTTTACTTCTTTTTTTATTATTATTATTATTATTATTTTGGGGAATATCCTTTATTTTTTATGGTCAAAAGCTTTAATTTCTAACTTTTTTTTTTAATTTTATTTTTATTTTTATTTTTTTGCTTCTTTTCCCTTTGTTTCGTTGCTGCTGCTGTTTCGTTTATTTCAACGGTGCGGTGATCCAGTTCAAAGTAAGTATAAAATTAATAAATAAAAAAAGGTAAATAAATAGAAAAAGGTAACGTAAGGTGTAGTAAATATAAATTACATACATCTTGCCAAAATTCAATAATTTACAGGATAATTAAACTAACTACTTTTTTTTTGTGTGTTTTTTTGTTTTTTTTTCCTTTTCCCCCCCTCTCTTTCTTCCAGGAAGTGCAATTTCTCTACTTTTAAATAGACTAAGTGAATTGCAGTCACAATCAATTTGGACTCTATTTACATGTTAAGAACATCGTGTTTTTAACACCTCAAATTAGCATTGTATTTATTTATTCATTCGTTTGCTTATTTATTTATTTATTTCTCCCCCTTTCTTTTGTATTTTTGCACTTGGAATGGGTTCTAAAATGGATGAACTCATGGAGCCTGATCCTGCAAACGGCTCAGCATGGCACTTCCCGACAACCCGCGCCACGCTGCTCCCAATGCCTGCTGTAGTCAATGGGAAGCTCCCCGCTCACCTCTCCGAATCACAGATTGCACCCTAAATATCTGCAGAATTGGGCTCAGAATGACACCACAGCTTTGCCTTTAGCGTCGGCCACGCAAATCCTACCCACTGCCACCAGGAGTCACGCAGGGAGTGAACACACCCACGTTGGGACCCCAAAGGAGTTTCTCGCCTTCATTTCCTTGGGTCACCCCTTCACTCCACCAGCTGGTTTGTGCGTACCGAGATTACAGAATGCTTCTTTGGAAGAATATCCAATACCTGAATGCTTTTTTCTTTTCTTTTCTTTTTTTTTCCTCCAGAATGGTGCCTGCGCTGTGATTTTGCACAAAACATGGAACACCAAACCAAGAAACACCCATCGCCCCGTGGATATCTGCAAGAAATCAACCACTGATTTATTGTTAGGTGAGCACTTGGCTGGCTATCAATCAACATCCCTTTTTGTTGGCTTTTCTTTTTGTTTGTTTCTTTCTCTTTTAGTTCATCGCAATCTCAAACGTTCTCTGGCATTGATGTATGATCTCTGGACTGGCAGTACTGCGCCACTGTAAGGATGATCACAATAATGAAAAGAACCAGAACTGTCATCAAACAGACTTCCAAAAAATCATAAACACCGGACCATGACACATTAAGAATTCTTCTGTATGAAATATCTGGTATTGGCCTATTCATAATAGCTATTCTCATATTTAAGACAGACAAAGGAATACTGTAGTTGCAAACTCCAAAAGCTTCCCTGAGAACCTTTTATCCATTGCGCTTTCCACTGGAGATCCAGAACTGCTCTTCGGATTTCTTTCAGAAAATAAAAATAAGCTACTTTATAATACTTAAGAGTTCCCATGCCCAGTGGATATCTGAAAACCTGGGGTTGGGAGGCCCAGCACAGGTTCAGATTTACAGGTAGCTTGCAGCTCCAGCACTTATAGCAACATATAACATAATTCATGGGTGAGTAGGTAATCTGGACATACAACCATAGACAACATGAGGGTTTAAGCCAGTCATACGCTAGTCTTGGATCAGACAAAACCCTGTTCTTGTAACATTTTAACCCTTGGATCAAGTCTGCAAAAGCATGGCAACTCATGAGAGACACCTGCTCTTCACCAGCTGCCAAGCCCCACAGCCCATGGAGAATTTGACCTTCCATCCTGGTCTACCTCATGGTCCAGGTAGAAAAATCCCACTTTTCTCAAGAAGGTCCAAAGTTAAGTAAACGAGAACACTGAGTTCGATCAGTTCCACGTCTCAGAAATGGCCTCTTGGTTACATTTTGGTCCTTGTGTGTTTTTTGTTTTGTTTTGCTTTTTGTTTTTCATTCATCAAACAAGTTTTATAACTTGTAAACCTGAATAGTTGGAGGGAAAGTTCCATCTTACAGTCCGCTCGCCCACCCATCCCCATCTCAGGGCACTAAACTTGGATGCCCTTGACAGCTTGCTTGATGCTCTCCAGCAGATCCTTGTTCTCTGGGTTCTGGTAGCACTCCTGGTTGGTGTACATGTCAGTCAGCGTGTTCACGTACGCATCGAAGTTCTGCTCACTAATGGGCTCCTGCAGTCAGAAAAGCCAAACAGAAACGTTAGCAGTAGAGCAGGGAGAGAAACATAGAATGGCTTTGGTTGGAAGGGACCTCGAAGATCACCTCGTTCCAATGCTCTGCTGTGGGCTTGTTGCCTCCCACCAGATCAGGCTGCCCAGGTCCCCATCCAACCTGGCCTTGAATGGCTACAGGGATGGGGCATCCACAGCTTCTCTGGGCAGCCTGTGCCAGTGCCTCACCACTCTCTGAGATGTTTCTTTGCAATTGATTGTACCAACAGCCAAAGGTCTCAGCATCGGAGTTTCTTTACGCATGGTGTTGTACATAAAGAATCTCACTGTGCAACCCTGATCCTGCAAAATCTTCACTGGTTGCTTGATTTTATGCATTGGCCACATGGAACTATCAACAGCATCAGGTTAAGCGTGTGCAGGCAGTTTGACTGGAGGGTGGACTGAAGCATGGAAATGGATGGTTGGAGGACAAGAGGAGGCAGGGAGTGCTGGAGCATCATGGAGGAAATGAAAGGCGAGGGTAGGGCAGAAGCCAGCACCTCATGCTCAGGTCTGCACTCTGCTTTGGAGGGGCATCACTGAAACCTGGCAAACATCTGTCTCGGGGTTAGTAGGGAAAAAGGAAACAAGGAGGAAGAAGAAAAAGACCAGGATAAAATGAGCATACAAGTCTCATGGGCCTTATTTAATCGGAGTTGCCTGAAATGTTGTAAAAAATATTTGCTGAACAATTTATTTGACCTTTATGCGTCAAATACTTTACAAAAAAAAAAAGCACTCAATGAGCCATTTTGTGCCAGTCAAGCAGCTGGGTGAATAGTGTCCAAAACTGCTCTGCTGGAGCATGGCACATCTCCAACCAGCCTGAATTTAAATACCAACCCCAATGAAAAGGATTCCAAAAAAAAAAAATGATGGCAGAAAAAAAGAAATCAAAAGCTCGTTCCTCTTGATCATCGTGATGGTCGCTATTACTTGTAAGAGGACAGCTTCCCAACCAGCACGGAGCCCCCCTGCACACACCTGTTTTTGACAACAGTAATTACATTCCTGGGAATTGAGAGAAGGTAATTAATAGCCTTTTGTGGTTTTACTATTTTAATGCAGCCTTTTCATTTTGCAGTAACTCTATGGTAACATGCTGTGGGCTGTTAGACCTTGTTAAATTAAACAAAATACACTCTCTTTAAGAATGCTATTCTTTGGCTGCCAGCTATTCAAAACTGAATTGAAACTACCTGCATAATAATGGGAGCTGTAAGATCTTTCTGACGTTGAAATCCAATCCCTCCTGATCTCCACTTGTGCTGTCTTAGCCTAAAAGGCACTGGGTGCCCTTGATAAAGTTTCCTATTTTGTGATAATACTCCCAGACGTAATGAGACAGAATAATAGATACAAAGGGAGATCAGCAGAAAACGACAACAAAAGGGAGATACAATGCCAGCTTCGAGATAAGGCAAGAGTACTGATTTTATAAAGGACAGGTAGGTGTGCATAGAGAAATTCTCCTGCTCTTTAATTGTATGTGAGCCTTATCATGCGCCAGATCTTGCACGGCTCCCCTGGTAGCACCAATTGGGTCTGAACGCTGCCCAAGTTTCTTACCATGTGCGGAAGGCGGATATTGGCAAGACTTTGGATTAGAGCCTGGCTCAACCCTGAGAGCTCCAGGAACAGGGCTTCGTTTTGCTCCTCTATGATCTTGTTTTCCTCCTCAATGTTCTTCAGGTTCTTCTCCATGCTGGAGATCTGCAGAGCAAAGAACACGTGGGGTTACAACCCATCAGCACTCTGCTGGGAGCTTGGGCACGTGTCCAAAGGCACAAACCTGCGACTGGAGTTTCACCATGGCTGCTTCCATCTCCGAGTTGGACTCGTTCAGCTCGCTGATCTCCTTGTTCAGCTGCTTGATCTCCTCATCGTTCTCTAGAACTGTGGGAGGGAAAGTGGCAGGCGATCAGCCTCTGCTTTTAGGTAAGCATCACAGCTCACCAAGTCCTCCCCTTTGCTTTCCCATCCTCGATACAGAACACACGTCTTGCTCTCTTTTTAATGTTTGTTTGTTTGTTTGTTTAAAAAAATATTTAACTATAATTATACTTTATAGGTCAATGGGTAAATGCAAAACTGAACGAGAGCCCAGCATGGGAGCCCAGAGCATTCATGTGCCCTGCAAGGTTGACCGCCCTGATAATTCAAGTTTCCTCTGTTTGGTCTCAAGTTGGGAAGACATCATAAAAAAATGAAAGCATGTCTCCATTAGAAGTTACAGTGCTAATAGAATAAGGGGACATTTTCTAGAAAAGCACGGGCATTCATATCTTCCAAATTATGTAAGTATTCAGGTAAAATGTGTGAACCTTGTCAAATATCAAAGTCTTTCAGTGATAGTGCTAGAAATGCCAAGCGCCATCACTCACACGACTCCAGATCCAGAAATACCTGTGGGATTAGAAGTCTTGAATAGATGAAAATAACTGAATGCCAGAGAATAGTTGAGGGGAAAAAAAAAACAACCAACAACAAACACTCAAATTTTAGTGCTGTTTCACTATTTCAGTACTCAGGTAATCCAAAAAATGGGTGTTTGTAGCACAGGATTTGCTAGTAGATCCAAAGATTTCGGTCTGTGAAGAGATGCCAGTGGGCTCAATACCCCAACACACGTGCCAGATAAAACGTGTGAAAATCCTTACCATCACTGGTCTTGAACTTTGTGTTGAGAATTTCATCCCCTGAGAGTTTTCCTTTCTTCCCAGCAAAAGTAGCTCTTGGGCACCCTGACAAACTGAAAAACAAGTAAAAATGGGTTTTCATAAACTCTCTGTATTTATAGGTGCTTACGTTCCCAACAAGAGCGCGTACCATTCGGTGGAGTTCATGCTGTGAGACAGTTCTTCTAAAAGCTTTTTATGGTGCAGAGGAAATTGCTTTATGAATAATGCCACAAAGGTCCTCATTTATAAAGCAAGAGCAATTTTCTCTGAGCAAAGATTAAAAAAGAAAAAGTGTTATTTTCTAAAAGAGAGGGCACGACAGGCGAGGAAGGTGGAATGAGTCTGGATGGATCGGGCATCAAACCCCCATTTTGGTTGCTGAAGAACTGCTCTGGCGTGCTAATGGAAGGACACTACATTATAGCTTTTCATGATTTTGTCCAATTCACATTTCACTACTGCAAAGTTAAAACATCTAAGTGTTTTTATCCCACGCCGAAAACAGAGCCCTTACAGCAACCTGAGGGCAGCATTAAAAGCACCGGTGACTGAGCTTTCATTGAGAGTGGAATGATGCTCAGTATAGATTCACTCCAAAACTGCCACGCTTGGGGTGATCCCAAGGTTGAATATTAGGAAAAACTTCTCTGAAAGAGCAGTGATGCATTGGCACAGGCTGCCCAGGGAGGTGGTGGGGTCACCATCCCTGGAGGTGCTCAAGCACAGCGGAGAAGTGGCACCGAGGGACGTGGTTAGAGGGTATGTTGGTGATGGGTCAATGGCTGGGCTTGGTGATCCTGAAGGTCTTTTCCAACCTTAATGATTCTGTAATTATTTACCTCCTGTGAGTGAGGAAGCTCCCATTGGCATGGCCAGAGCCATCGCAGCCTGGGGTAGGGCAGGTTGGGCCTTCGTTTTTCAGTGATTTCCAGGAAAATGAGGAGCCATTGAGGGATCCTTCCTTCTGCCTTCGGGCAGCCAGGGGGCAGCCCGATGCGCTGCGGTGGGAGGCGTATTTACCGCTGATGTGCCCAAGCCCAACGCAGCCAGGAACCGGACACCTGGGCACAAGGAATACAAGAAATTATAGAAGAGGAGTGAAAAGGGCTGGAAGGATATCAGGAATGAGCAGGAAAGAGGAAGGCAGAAAGCAAGCATTCCTACTTGGGAATGTCAAGTGGACTTCAGTCTGGAAAAAAGGATGCTCAGGGGAGACGTTATTGCTCTCTACCACACCCTGAAAGTAGACTGTGGTGAGGTGGGAGTCAGCCTCTGTGACCAGGTAACAGCAATAGGACGAGAGGTGATGGCCTCATGTTGCACCACAGTAGGTTCAGATTGTGTGTTAGGAAATGTTTCTTCTCCAGAAGAACAGTGATGCATTGGCACAAACTGCCCAGGGAGGTGGTGGGGTCACTGTCTCCAGAGGTATTCAAGAATTGTGGAGACGTGGCACTGAGGGATTTGGTCAGTGGGCACAGTGGGATGGGCTGGGGATCTTCGAGGTCTTCCATCCTTAATGGTTTTCTATGACTTTGTGTGGTAGATGCTTCACTGATGGAGGTCACACCACTTTGCATCAGCTGCGACATCTCCTTGCATAGGTTTTAAGAGTCTGTGGGACTCACTGGCCTCTATGTGTTATTCTTGTGGCTAGAGATTACGAATGGCAACGAAAGAATGGCAATGAGCTCTGTCACAGCTGGGGCTTAGCACTGGGCAGGGGGACTGAGGGCAGCAGAGCGGGACTGAGCTGCTCAGTGCCATCCCACACCCACTGGTGCTGTGGGGTAGGAGCTGCATGGTGCACAAAGAGAGGTGCTTTCAAGTCAAAAACCAGCAGGCAGGGATAGAGATATTTAGTTACTTCTAACAAATACGTAATGGAAAAAGCCCCTCAGGGAATAGAAGTGCTGTTTTTACAGCAATGGATATGGGAAGCAGATGGGAAATTAAGAGCTATGCTGTTCCCCTAAAAAGAACCAAAGACAACCAGCGGGCATCACACCACTGCCACACTCACAGCAAAACACCCAAAAAGCAGCTGCCATGATGTCCCCACACCTTAAGACAGAAGGTAAGCAACTGGTTTTGGGGATCCTGGCAGCACCCCAAGGATGATCCACTCACACCAAACACATTGGCAGCGAACCATGTGCTCATGGTTGGGCAGCAGCAGGAATTGCTGCCCATCCCACGCATCCAGTGCCAACTGGGGCCAGGGAAATGGTGCTGGAGATGCTGGGGCAGCGCTGACATGAGCAGTGTTACTTGGCATGCCTTACTTGCTGCTAACTCCCCACCTAATGGCATGCTGACCGAATTCAGCCATTCAGCAGAGCCTTGACTATCTATTACGGTTTCTGCTGCGTCTTGCACTCGTTTAAAGATGCTAGTCAATTATAAATACAGTTAGAAGTTTATTACTCAAGGAAGGTTACCCTATAAAAAGGTAAGGAATGGAAAAAATAACCCCTTGTCCTCAGCTTGAAAGCAATCAAGGACTTCGAGTTACCCCAACAAAACATCCATTGAGCCACTCCTGGAAATCTCAAGCTCCGTTTCTCCACAGCAACGATTCCCCTCATTGTTTATATTTCGTGCAAAAAGGAGCTGACAGCAGAAGGGGGAGCCGCACACCCATTATTTTCCCGAGATAATTTGAAAAATGCTGATCTCGATTTTAATCAGCTGCAAATGCAGCACAATTCACTTATAATATCCCTGCCAGCAGGATCCTCAGTAAATTCATAACATCATTGCTTTTATATGATCACGAGCAAATTACTGAATCCTCAGGAGGAAAAGGAGAGGAAAAAATAAAGGAGAGAGAGAGAGAGAGAAACAAACCCCAGCATTTAGCATGCAGCCATTATGGCCCAACCGTTCCATATTTTACACTGTCAATTTAACTTTCATTACACTTTCATTGTTAAAAAAAAAAATAAACCAGAGCCTTATTGTGCAAAACAGCTGGCTCGGACATCTTTTAATTTTATTTTATTTTTTTAATTTTTATTACGATTATTTAACAGAAGCAGCAGCAGCACTTGATCAATTAGGGAAGTGCGGATGCCTCCGCTTGGTGCCAGGGCTGGGCTGAAGGTTGAGGCGCTCTGTTCCACCACATCCATAGCAAATTACTGGAAGGATGAGCAGCAAAACAATGGGGGCTGAATGACATTCTCCTTGGTGGCAATGTGCAAAACTCAGATGGGTTCCAAGTGCCGCTCGGAGCAGAGGAATGGATTTGGAGGCAAAGCTCCTCAATGCATCCTTGCAAGGATGTGCACGGTGCACATCTTTCTATAAACTGATGGGCAGCAAAGGAATCATTGCACTGAGTTGTTTTGCTCATCTCAGAGGGGCAGCTGCTCATTCTGGGACTAGCAAAGGACTATGGGCTGCTGCTTGTTCTGCAGCACATCAGGAGGTGCTTTCAGTCCTCGTGCGTCCCTCTGCAAGAAGAGGAGCAGAACCACAGCAAGGCAGTTGGGGTCATTCTGGGATCCAAAAATCCCATCCCTAATGATGCTCCAGCACATTTCTTCTCCCCATTAGCTGTCAGGCATCAAGGACAGCCCCAAGTACTGAGAAGAACATTGGTTTTTGTGGGAAGCATTCCTGTGCAAGCACCAGCTGCACTGTAGCAAGCAAACCCTGTAAAAGCCCCTTTGCATTGGGAAGCGATCACTTGCAAAGCAGGAAGAGCTGCTGGGTGCACCCTCAACCAAAAGCCCAACAGCCAACGGTTGCACAGCTGCACTCACTGCTTTTCCTTTCCTTTACTGTGTCACAAAATGGCATTGCAACACCACCAGCAACTGAGGACTATCCAAGTCCAAAAGGTTTTTTCTTTTTCCAGCAGATTCTCAAGTAGGTCGCTTAATTTTTAATAAACTCCTCTAACTCCTGCTAATTATCACACAGTTCATTTAGCTCAGAAGCTTTCCTTCCTGGAGACAGAGGAGTGAGAACAGAGCAGATGGCTCAAATATCATCCGCTTCTCAAAGCTCCTTCCTCCAGCGTGGAATATTCAGCAGTAGCCAAGGCTGCACAAAGCACGTTTTACATGGGACAACCAAGCCCTGACCCTACCCACGCCAGCACCCCTCGCGTGCGATCGCCACCCTAAAAGCCTCCAGCATTTCACCCAATTGTGTGGGTTTTTACCCTCATTTACAACACAGGTGATTTTCTCTTTGTCCACACTTACTTCATCAGCTCCGGGTCTTCTTTATCATCCTTGGTCGGGGTTATCTTGATCCCACTTTTCTTGGCACGAGGGCAGCCTGACAGACTGTGTTTGAAAAGAGAAGAAAGGGCTGTCTGACTGGCAGGGCCCCCACCTCATCAGCTTCCCCCGAATTTCACACGCGGTTTTGATCTCTCTCGTTTTGCAGCTTCACATCACGAGGAGAAGTCAGGAGAAAAAAATATGTGTATTTGAGGAGATGGACAGTAATTAACGGTGTCTAGATAAGAAGATATCTGCTAACAGCCTGCAGTGTTTAATGGAATTGTTGAAACAGAAGGCTCAGATCTCCGCTATTAATGCTATAAAGCGATAATAGAAGTCATAAATAGGTAGCGTTATTAACAGGAACATTGCATCAGCTAAAATCTGACCCTTTGTCTTTTATTCTATTGAAGGGAGCTTCTAATCAGAGGCTGGAAACATCAAAAAAAAAAAGAGGAAAAAAGTCAGATTAAAGAGATGAAAATAGGCTTCAGTTGTCAGTAACATTAATGTTTTATTCAGAACTTTACAACTCTGCCCACTGCAGGGGGAGGGAAAAAAAAGAAAGAAAGAAAGAAAAAGGGGGGGGGGGGGGGGGGAAAACAACACAAAACAAAGAGAAAATAATGTAAGAGAAGATCTTACCTTCTGTGTGATGCATAATTTCCTGTTATGTGACCAGAGCCGTCACAGCCAGGAGTAGGGCACCTGTGGAGGAAAGGAGGCTGTGGTGAGCTGGGGGGCACACACAGAGCGGGGCTGCACCAAAGCAGGGTTCCTCCCTGCCCCTTCTCCCTCCACAGGAACAGCAGCCGTGCTGGGGTAGCCATAGCACTGCTGTCTCCCCGTGCTGATGGGTGTGGGCATCAGAGGTGAAGAGTGGGGAGGAATGGGGATGTGGGGAGGAATGAGAATCCTGGTCTTGTCCCCACCTTGAAGAGCAATGATAATAAGGGAGGCAAGAAAAGGCCTCCAGGGCAATGCCCATCTACTCGAGAAAGATGTAGGGAGATGATCGATGCCATCCTGCGCCATTGAGCTGGATATGAGCATAGGCAAAATACCCCAAAGATATCCTACAACCATGGATAGACTAGACACAGAGGTTTCTCCCCCGAGGTCAGTTTGCATCTGGGTGATGTGGAGAGGCAAAGCTCACTGGGGGCACCCCGGGAGGGACCTCAGAGCCCCAAACTCACTGATGCTGGAAAGCAAGAAAGGGAAAAGAAAAAAAAGTCATGACCATGTCCTCACTGTGAGGCTGTGGGTTAGGGATGGGGGCTCTGAAGGGGACCTTGGGTCCCTTCCCATCCATTGCATCTATGATCACGGGTTTGGAAGTAAGCATCCAGTCCTCAGCAACATGAATGAAGGCCAAGCCTGGAAGAACGCTTCTGTGATCACATAGCCCTGCACAAAAGCTCGCGCACCGCAGAGCGGGAGCGAAGATAATAATGGTGAGAGCTGAGCACCGCATCATTACAGCCACGGAAGCGAGGAAGGTGAGGGGCTCTGAAGTGCCACAAGCACAAAGACCCGCTCCAAACGCTGTAGGTGAGGCATAAAAGTTGTCATGGGGACCAGCAAGAGAAGCAAGGAGCCCTCGCTGGGGCCGCAGTGCCAGGCTGCCAATTAGCCAGCGCTGCTCAAGTCAAGCGCACGGAGCTGGAGGGGTGGGGGGGGGGGGGGCTGAGCTGCTGCCTCGAGCTTGCAAAGGCCCCTTGTTCTCAGGGGGATGTTTTGTGCCCCCACATTCTTGATCCCCACTTTTAAGACTGCCTCTGCCTGGCTTGGCACCGCTGGTTGGAAGATGTGTGGATGCTCGGTGCCCCTGGGCATTGGAGACCTGATGGGCAGTGGGGGTGGCAGCACGACAGCCTGCGAGGCCGGCGCATGTGGGAAAGGTGACGTGTTCAAAGCTTGACCGAGGCAACAGCACAGGGGGCTACGAGAGACTGCTCAGACATAGGTCTGATGCAGAAGCAGCAGGGTGTACATCCAGCAGGATGAGGGTGAAAATCCCCTAACTCATCTGAAAGTCAGAGAGGAGAGCGTGTTCATGGCGTTCCCCTGTTAGATACAAGTAGAGAAAGAATCCGAATGATTCTTTGCTGTTGTAGCTTCAGGGTGGGATGAAATGATGAAAACACCAACACCAAACTCCTTTTGCCTTCCAGGACTTTTTAAAAAGATGGGGGGGGGGGGGGGGGGGGAAGTGATTTGATTTTTATTTTTAATTATCTGGAGACAAATCATTCCGACAGAGACCTTTTATTGCATGTTTCAGCCTGGAGCTTTTTTTGTTGTTGTTGTTAAATCAGGGATATTAACCCCTGGAATAGAACTTACAATAAAAGATGCTGAACATGGCCTTGTCTGAAGCTGTGGAAAAGCTCTGATACCTGCAGTATCTCCAAATCCCGTTCCCTTTCTCTTGCTCTCTGCCTCTGTCCTCACCAGGATAAAGAAAGAGAATAATACTTGAAAAATAACACTGAAAAGCTTTGTTTTGGCCAGGAGTTGCCTGATTTACACAGTATTTTGGTAGCAAAACACTACTATCAAGAGCCCAAGGGCACAGGGAGATGCGTCATTCTGGACACCATTTAATTTCAGTGTCACCCATCGCATACAGGATACAGGACTTAGTTTGTCTATGCTGAGCCTGTGCCATGTGAAGCCCCTCGTGAGCTTTTGCTCTCGGTAAAGTTCTACTCAGTTATGAATATCTCACCGCTGAAATAATCCTAAATTTGGATTCAGCAAAGCAGGAAGCTAAGAGGAGAATCAGCCTACAAAGACAGGCTGTGTCTGTGGCAGAGATGTTGGAAAGACACTTTTCCCCCAGAGATGTGGGTTGGGTGGTGAGGGCTCGGGTCCCTGCATTGATTTTAAATACAATTCCTATTAAAGCATCCTTTAGGGAAGGCAACCTAGGGGAGCAGTTGGGAAACTCCCCTGGGTAGCAGGGAAGCTCCTGTAAATGAGGAGCATTGGGAGTAAAGCTGAAAACAGGATTAGGAGAAACATATCTGAATGTCAACACCAAGACTGGATTGTACCCTTCCAGAGCAGAACTGGCAACAAAGACATTCAGGTGTCCATGAGCCTTTTGCTACCCATTAACAGTGCACAAAGCTCTTCCCATTTACACCTGCTTCGGATCCTGCCTCCCAAGCACTGTCTGCTTGTTCCCACTGCCCTGCCAATCATACTCCCAATGGAATGAATGGGAATCTCTGCCACTGGATCCCCAGCAGCATAGCATAAAACTAGCATACCATATTCTCTGAAAGGGTTGGCTTCTTTTTGCTATGCTCTGGCAGTATTTTCCCACCTGTGCCTGTACCCAGCACCAAAGTGTGTGCCTTTTATCCTGGCTTTGGATTATTTGAGGGTCATACAAAACTGATGAATAGAAAGGGTGATGGCACAGATTTAGGGAACAAGAGCTGGGCAAAAGACACCAAATGAACAATACATTAACTTATTTTTATTTAACGGAGCCTGCCAGGGGTCTGGGTTATTTCTGAGTAGCCTTTTAATACCCTCTCCCCCAAATACCCCTTCACACGTGCCATCATCTTCCCAACATAACAGCTGGGCTCCACCAGAGCTCCTCGCAGGAGGACTCTGATCAGTTTTAATAGGAGAAGGGAGGGGATAAAAAAGCAAAAGCAGAGCGCAGAGGGGGGAGCAGGGAAGGTAGAGAGAAAAATAAATAAATAAGGGGGAAGGGGAGGAAAGCAAAAAAAGGAGTTCCAAGTTGAGCGCAAACATACTTGAGGTCAGCAGAGTGGGCAGCCATGAGGTTTCTGAGGCTCTTGTCAGCAAGAGGACAACCAGAAAGGCTGAAAGAGAAGAGATGGAATATCTGGATAAGCCAAAAAAAAAAAAAAAAGAAAAAAAAAAAAAGAAAAAAAAAAAAGGAAAAGAAACAAAGAAAAAGAAAAAGGGCTGGGGCATGGGGATGGAGAAGGGTAACAGAAGGTGGGGAGGAAACGGAACCAAATTGTCCACGTGGTCAAAAAATGTACTAAAAACTGAAGTTGTATTTAGAGTGTGAACCATGGAGAAAAAGGTGAACCCACCTGCGGTGAGAGGCATAGTTTCCCGTGATGTGTCCACTGCCATCACAGCCTGGGGTAGGGCAACTGGGCAACAACAACAACACAGATGTAAGTGCCGGAAAGGGATTAATTCACCCCAGAATGCGAGCCCTCCTTGGTATCTGCACTGGAGTGTCCTTGCCTTTGGCCCTGTTCACAGGGAAATATACCAGCTCTTTCCCTTTTTTATTCCCAGAAGTTCACGATTCTTTACAATTTTGACAGAAAAAAAAAAAATGTGGTAAATGTGAAGAAAGCTTTTAAAACACCTGGGTTCTCCGTGCTGCTCCAGCAGCAGCAATGTATCGCTATTGGTACCCACTCTTTGCCAATGGAGGGCTGAGAGATGGCACCTTCACATCCCCACCAGGGATGGCATAAGACACAGAGCATCAATCAGACACAGACAGCTCCTGCCTTAACTACAGATTATTCGTTACAGCTCTTGGACCAGAGAGGAGCAATGGTACTAAATGAGGAGAGACAGCTCGGGGTTGACCATGACGCCATTTATTTATTCCAGGGAAGAAATTTCTTGCCCTTCATAATGCAACTAACACACTGCAGGTCTTCAAGGTTCTACCTCAAGAATTGCTATTCACATCACTGCTGAGTTTCCAAAAAGCCTTGAGAGTTTTGCATAGGACAGCTGATTTCTGCTTTGCTCATTTAGGGAAGCAACTGCTTTGCCCCTGTGGACCTCTTCCTTGAGTGGCCACACTCTTCCATCACTCTCCTGCTTGCGTAGCCAAGTAACGTGCAGCATTGTATAAGGTCAGCAAAATGAGGCTCGCCAGCTTTCTCCTGTTTAGCATATAGGAAGGTCAGGCTGCAGGAAAGAGGCCCAGGCACGGCAAATCCACCTGGAGGGGAAAACTCAGCACCACGGCCTCCAGACTGATTCCAGTAGCCATGAGAATGGGGACACATCCACACTGCAGCTCTAAACATGGACCATGACTGTGGGGGATCAGCAGGGATGCAGAGCATTGTGTCATCTATTAAAGACCTGAGTCTATTTTCTCCCCATCCAAAGCCATGAATATACAGATAGGAGTTTAGATAAGACCTCTCCAATGTATAATGCAGCATGACAGCAATCCTGCTGTAGCCAGAGTTCACATTTCATGGCCCTGCAGTATCACGGTGACGGGACCCATTGCTCCACACTAATCACCCAAAGAGGCACATGGATGGTCAGTGCCTGCACTGGGAAGGTGCTGAATTCCTTTGGATGCTTTTAGCTTCACAGCATCACTCAGTGTCCCGAAACAAGAGGTTGGGACCTTGGATAGGCTCCACCACCTTGCCAGAAACACTCCTAGAGGAAAATACCATGGAAAACAGGCCTTGCAAAGGGGTTTGCACAGCTGTAGCTGTGAACCCAGAGAGCACAGAACTCCTTAAGAACTGCCCTTTATCACTACAGAGTCTCAAGACCACAGGGGAATGGATTTTGTCTCAAGGATCAGAAGTTGTATGAAGGCAGGGTTTCCCTTTTTCATTTGAAGCCCTAAGATGAAATCAGAACAATCACAGCAAGAAAGGTGGCTACGCTTCTAATTTTTACAACGTATTTGTTGACAAATTTTGTCTGCCACCAGCCTGGCTGCCACTGAGGATGTGTTTCTATATACATTGGAAAAAGAGACACAAAGGCAGGGCTTACGTGAGCAGCTCTTTCTTGATGTCCTTGGAGAGGAATTTAAGCTTGAAGTTAGTTAAGGTAACTTCCCCTGGATATTTTCGTTCTTCAAAGTTTTCCTCCGACACTTCTTGTTCATCAGCTTCCGAGGAGGCAAAAGAGTGGGCTGCAGGCTCTGACTGCAAGAGAACAGCCAGAAGTGGTTGCAGTGGTGCCCGTTGCTGCTGAGCTGCAGTGGGAAAAGACCCCAGGTTCATCCCAGCTCAAAGTTAAGGCAGCACTGCCAGCACTCCTGAGGCCTGCAAGCACCTTGGTCCTCATCTGGAGATCAAACAGAGACGTCCCCTTTTATAGGAGAACTGTTCAATCAAAGTGTATCTGTACAGGGCTTGCGCTTGGCTTTACCAAGGTCTTGCAGATGGACTCAGACTTATCCCCAGCAGGACCTGTCTCCATCTGCACCCCAGCCAAGAGGCTAAATGACAAAGTAGGGGCGCTGGGGGAAACAGGACAACAGTACAAGCAAATATGAAACTCATCCCTCCACTGAGATTTGTAACTTAAACATCCAGAGCCATCTCTCACCTCTTCTGGCTCTTCTTCCCGCTGACGGTTTGGTTTAGTGTAGTCAATGGGCCCGTCCCATTCATCCTGGCGGGAGGTCTGGCTGGACTGGGGGGAGGTCATGGTGCTGCTCGTGGCACTGGTGCTGTTTTGGCGCTGGGACACATCTGGGGACTTCACGCTGGGACTACTGCTGCAGCTGCTGCTGCTGGGAAATGTGCTCTCCCGCTTGCGGTTCTTGTTCATACTCAAGTCCAGAGTCCCATTTTCATCCACCTCAATGTCCATGGACTGAAAAGTTGGAAATGTGTCCAACGTTAGCAGCTGCCAGAAATTCCCTAAGGGGTTCTGGCCCCCATTCGTCACGGGGGAGCTAGAGAGCGGGTTACTCATGTCCTGTCTTTTCTACAGTCACTTAGAAGGGACTGAATGGGAAGGGATGCTCTTTCGTTAAGATTTTCAGAAACATGCCATGCAAACACATCCCTCTCCTAAAAGCAACGAGGCATTTTGACTCAGTTGCCTGAACACAGGCATCTAGAGCCATTTAAGACGTCCCATGGCATCCAAGACATCTGCCCAAGGCTGGGCATGGGACACAGGACCTCAGGAAAACCCGTGCTCCCCTGATGCAACTGGGAAATCTAAAATGACATCAGATACTGAGCAGCAAGCAACTGAAAACCATCTTAGATGGATAATTTGAACCACGATGCATCCCCTGAACATCCTAAGAACCACGATCTCCTCCTGCAAATGGTTACGTCACCCAAAGCACGTCAGGAGGGAAAGGGCAATATGTGATAACCTCCTCCTTTCCTCTCTATTTAAAGGTCAAAATGAAAGGAGAGATTAAAAAAAAATAATAGTCATAGGAGAAAAAAAAAAAGTGGTATTTCTCCTATCTAAAGCTTCCAGGTCCCCCACTCACCTTGCCGGGCGCCTCTTGCTGCTTGGTGCTGAGATTCTCCGGCATTTCCCAACAGCGTGTGGAGAGGTTGAGGATGGCGGTGGCAGCCATGTGAGCAGCCTCGGCGTCGTGGGAGTAGTCGAAGCCTGTAGAGGAAGATGAAGTGCTCTTCACGTAACTGCTGGAGGGGCTGTGGCTGGGGGAAGAGGCCTTTGGAAAAGGTTTGGCTGGAATAAAAAAGAGAAGGAACAACAGAAAGCTAATGTAGGTCTGGCACGGGCAGAACGAGGTGTTAAGTCAGACTGATGAAGCGAACATGTCAGCAGTTCCAGCGGCAAACTGCGTTTATTACCAATCCATGGGCTATTTAATTGCTAGGGAGGTGCTGGCTGTGGCCAGGATCTTGTGTGAAGGTTCTCAGTGGGAAAAGCCAATTCATTAAGTGGATCTGCCATCAAGTCCCACAGAACTCAGCACTTTTCTTCATTAAAGCTACCCCTCGGTGGAAGGTGTCAAAGGAGAAAGCTCAGAGAAGCTTCCTGGCTCTCTGTCTGTTCATAACTTATCCACAGAGATGACTTGCAGGAGATTTCTTGTAGCACATTTGAACACTTTAGGATAAAAAATTACATTTATAGCTAAACCGTAGCCATGAAATACGAGCTTCTGATGATGACAGCAGTGAAATACGGATTTCCCGACAGCTGACGTGTCATTTAAATATGTCTGAATAACAGGATTTATTGCTCCTCTGCACATGGTCACTACCCCACACCAGTGCTGTATATCACAGCACACAGCAGTGCGATCCAGGAGGTGCTACGCTCCCTTCATGCTTGATGGCTAATCCACAATAAAACTTGCCTGAGGTTAATCCACACTAAAACTTGCCCTCATCTTGAAACCGGGCCCGTTTGTGAGGGCTGCGAGCCAGCCAGAGTCCCTCAGATGTCAGCAGCTTCAGAGGGTGCAAACAGGGTTGTCTGATTTTGACCCATCACAGGGTCACATTCTGACTCAGTCAGCAACATTTTGAAATTCTTAATTAATTTCACCGCGCACATTTTGGGGGGGAAACACGCAGCCCCTTCAGCAAGGCTTGTATGGTTCATCCCAGCAGGGACGAAGCTGCAGGACAAGCACAGCAGAGCAGAGCGACTTCATGACTGTCACCACAAACCCGGAATATAAGGCAAGATAAAACACTAATCTCCCAAGGACCGCTCCCTTCCTCATTGTGTGCGTGCATAATACGTATTGACATTAATGGGAGTTATGCACACACATGCAGGGGAGTATAAATCCCTCTGGATGAAGATCTCTTTAAAATAAGTTCTCAGTGAAAGGAACAGATTTCCCCGCTATGATTGGCAATCATATTCATCTTGTCGCTTTGATTAACTCATTGGAAACCTGCCCGAATGGTTATTCTTGTGTAGGGCTGCTTGTTTTTCAGTCCCGTTTAATCCACATCTTTACGGTGGGGTGTGGGCGTTTGCCAGCCCGACCCCACAATATCCAGGATTGGGAGATGCCAATTTCAATTTCACACCGTAGACTCAAGTGATGCTTTTCCATTTCATAAGTATTTCTACCGCTAATAGACTCGCAATCAGCAAATTAGTAAAATAAGTGATGAGAAAAAATAGGAAGGATTATCCTGGTGGGTCTGCTGGAATTATTTTTGTCAGTACAATTACCCTGAAAATTCTTTGCTAATATTGCAAATAACACAATCTATTCAGCGAGAGAATCACTTGCTCTGGGAAACAAATTACTTTTCCATCAGAGCTAACCCAGGATGACAGTGGCAGTTGTGCTCTCTGGCCTCCATCCAATTTCATTGTCTGATCCTTTACAGATTTAGTACTGTAATAAAGGCAGCTTCCATTGTAGTGCAACAACCGGGATGCTTTCAAGTACGAGCACTTTTTAGAGAGCAGCTGCATCAGGATTAAACAGGATTGTGGAAGTGGGATTAGCCAGACAGAAAGCCCTCTGGAGGCTGCTGACTTCTGCAAACCGAGCTCCTAAATCTTTATTTATTTATTTATTTTCTTCCCCAGGAAGATGCCTTCAGGAGCAACATTTGGAGTCAGAGGGAGGGGGAAATTAAACACGGGTCTGACATAACCAGACTGGGGCAGTCTGGCTCCTGGTGCTGCTCTTCTGCTCCTGGGAACCCCGGACTCAGAGGGTTCATTTGGCCATTGCGTTTTCACCCGCCCTCCCATTGCCCAGTGCTGTGAGCAGCACGAGGAGCTCAGCGCAGAGCAGGTGATCGATCGGGGAGCAGAACACGGCCGGGAAGACAAATGGGTGGAATGGGTCATACAGAAGATGGAAGAGAGGAAAACTATAATCCATTTAGCGAGATGAGAAAAGACAGATCAATAGATATGAACTGCAAAGCAGCGGGGACAGACTGAGGACAACTGTGTAACTTATCCCACCTACAGACGTGGCTCAGATTAATGTTCCCACTGCTCAATGCGATTCTTCCCAAAGCTGAATCTCAGAATTGCAGGGGTTGGAAGGGACCTCAAGACATCACCGAGGCCAACCCCCAGGCTCTCCCCAAGGCCAAGCTCTCCGTGTGTCTCTCTCGCCACCGAAGGGATGTGTCATGGGGGCCCATTTCTCCTCCCGTTCAGGCTCAGCCCCTGCTCCCCAAAGTGATGCACCCATCACCCCATGGCATGTGGCATGCCGAGAAAGGCAGAGAACACAAAACCCAGCCCTTCCCTGTGCCCAACTTACATTTAAAGGCTTTAGGTGAGGTTTCGCTAGTCTGAATCTTTGGGGCAAGCATGCGTTTGCCAAAAACCTGAGCATCAAAACTTGCATAATCGAAGGTGACCTTGGAGTACTTCTCCAGCTCCTTGGCCAGGTTGGCCCGGGGGGTGGCTGGGACCATGTTGGGCCGGTAGCTTCCATACTGAGGGATCTCCAGCTGCTTCACAAAGCACATAGGCCTGAGGACAAAACAACAAGCACAAATGATTTCTCTTTTCCTTGGGAGCCCACAGCAGGGGCTGTTGGGAGGGAACTGATGTGATGGCGATGTGCAGCTGCACCTTGTCCCCAAGGGCTGCTAGAGAAGAGGTGACGATGACTTTTGCTTTCCCTCAGCAAGTCTGCACCTGCTTTGGGTCTCTTGGTTTCCTTTTTCATTTTTCCCCCCACCCTTTTAAACTTCTTTTTAAGCCAAAAGCTAAGGTGTCCATCTCATGCAAAATATTCTTGCAAGTTACTGCAGTGTGGCAGTGCTTTTCCAATGGCAGCATACTCAGGTGCCACTCTCCTATGGGTACCATGACAAAGGACAGCACACGAAGGTGTGGGGACTCAGTTTGGCTCTGATACCCCTGCAGATCTGCAGCAACGATGAGCTCAATGCATGGCCACACCAAGCAAACCTCTCCCTGCCTGCAGAGTCCTTCTTCAAGCCCTGCTTCTGCTGGGTTGCCTATCATGAATCAATTTGTCTTGCATATAAATTGTATATAAATGGCCCATTGTTATTCTCCTTCCCGTGACCTCTTTCCACCAGCAAGTCCCCAGAGTGGGAGCTCCTTGGAGCATGGAGCGTCCTCGTGACGTGCTCAGTGCATGCTGTGCCCATTGCGGGCTCCGCTGCAGATAAATAAGTAATCACCCTAAATGGCCTTCCTTTGCAAAGCACCAAGCTCTGTGCACCGGGGTGTTCAGCAATCCTGGGGAGCAAATAAATAAATTAATCACACCTCGGTGCCTCGGTGGGAGTGCTGCCGTTCCTCTCCTCCTGCTCTCATTGCAAAATAACCAACCATATTACAATCCATCTGTAGCCTCGTGAATCACATTGGCTATGAAAGCAGGCATCTATCAGGGACATCCTTACTGCAAGACAGCCCTTTCCCCCAGGAAGAGAAAGATGGGTGAAATAACAAAATAGATGCGAGCGCTTTGGCACTGAGCGTAGGCTAAGGAAGGGAAGCGGATGGACTTGCACGAAACGGCGATTGAGTGATTTATATCTAGTCTAAATCTCCTCCTCCCCCTCCCCGAGCCCACCCTACTTATAATGCTAATATAATAGCCATCATTCTCCTGCAGTTTGCATTGCGGTGCTATCGGCACAAATGCCTTCTGCTGCACTGCTAAAACCCTTTGGCCTGTAGCCTCAGCATTAATTGATGCTACAGGAGCAATTCATTGTCCTCAGTGCCCTCCCCGGGATCATCAATTAAATATCTCCCCACCTTGGCGAGACCTATGATCATAATAACAGGACTCAGCAGTATCAGGATACAGCAGGAGCAAGCCAGCTGCTGCTGTGGTACAACTTCCCACCCCGCATACCTGAGGATCCGGTCAGAGTTGGAGCTGGGCTTTGAAGGATCACCAGACTGGGTTTGTTGCTTTTCATGTGATTTGGCTAATTTTTCAGCAGCAGCAATGGGGCACCCAGATAAACTGCGAGTTAAAAGGAAAAGAGAAAAAAAGAAGTAGAGTGTGAGGGATGTGCATGGAAATCTTCACTTGCTCCGGAGTCTCAGAGCTACACTGAACCCGTGAGAAAAACATCTGCCTTTAAGGTTTTCCTTGTTAGAATCATCCTAATTTACCATCAGTCTTGGCCAGCAGCAAAGCAGCCAAACATCAAGTGCCCAGCCTGCCCCTCCTGACCCCATCTGAGCTGAAGTCCCACAGCAGCAGCACCTAAACTCCCACATCACCCGTGCTGCAGACTAACGGCAGCCTGAATATTGTGGAAAACCCCAGAAATCCTTCAAACTGCCACACCACCAAACACACACATCACTGGACATGGGCACCCTCTGCTCCACATCTCCTCCTTGAGCCCCTACCTACACCCACAGCATTGCTTTGCCCCACTGCCCAACCAGAATTTATAGAATCATTAAGGTTGGAAAGGCCACTAAGATCATCTAACCCAACCATCAACTCATCACCACCATACCACTAAACCACATCACTCAATGCAACATCCACCCCGAACACCCCTAGGGACAGTGACTCCACCTCTTCCCTGGGAAGTCTATGTCAATGCCTGGCTACTTTTTCTAATAACAATTTTTTCCTAACATCCAACGTGAAATCACTGCTCCATCCTGATGCCCCGTATTATTCTTTGCCTTATCATAGAACCATTAAGGTTGGAAAAGACGGTTACGGTCATCTAGTCTATTAGGATCATCCCTTCTTCACTCACTCTGCTTATAGCACCTCCAAACGTGAGAGCTGTAATGCAGGAATAAACCCCGTGACCCCAGGGCTGTGCCCTGCTGGCCTGCCCATTATGCAGCAATGGAAGATGGTACCTCCTGTGCGTGTTGCGGTTGCTGTTGACGTGACCTTGTCCCGTGCAGCCTGGCGTGGGGCATTTCAACACATTCTCGTGCATCGCCAAGACTTTGGAGAAAGCAAAGGGAAGGGAAGAAGGAAAGGGAAGCAAAACATGACAAAAATCAGGGAAAAAGAAAAACAAACCACGCAAACCAACCCAAATCATCAAGTCTTGGTTTCCTAGAAATCAGGAAACGTGAAACCCCGCAATTAGAATCTGTCTGCGTGGAGAAAAGCAGACTGACAAGGCAGCATTGCTCAGGTCAGCGCTAGATTAGAATCTCCTTGCACAGCCGGGGCTGCCTCCCTGTTTGCTGATTGCAATGCAGTTCCCCCAGCCAGCCCCCACTGCCCGCTGCTGTTTTGGACCTAGTTCTCCCAATTTCAGGTAGTTTTAAGTGATTGAAGCTGTATCTCTGCCTTTATCCCGAGGACTAGCCTCTGTTTGATTTTTGAACGTTTTAATCTTCAGGATTATTGCTTCCTGCAGCGCTGACCTTAAAAGTAAAGAAAATAATTTGATTTGCGAGCCTTTCTGAAGCACGCGCCCTGTGTTGTTTATTTATTAATATTTTTTTTCTGGCATACAAGCCTGTGTGAAGACAGCTGTGCTTCCTCCTTGTTTCCTGCCGCTCTGTGTCTACAGCAGGTCTGCAACCTTTGAAATTACTGATAAGGGAGGGCGCTTTCTTTTTTTCCTTTTTTGGGGGGGTGGGGGGCTTACTATGCCATTATCATAAACACAAAACATTTATTTTTACGTATATGCACAAGGAAAACTATATGCACAAGGAAAACTATATGCACAAGGAAAACTATATGCACAAGGAAAACTATTTAGAACGCTGGTAGAGAGGTAGGCATAAACTCTCCTCTTACGCATCTGTATATAATCATCTGTTATACTGACAATAAAAATTTTCTGCAGAAGAGAAGAACCTCAGTACAGCGCTCTGTGAATTCCACAGCAGTGAGAGCAGAGGAAACTCAGCTGTCCTCCACATCCTGAGCACCTCTTCTCCTTTGCCATATGGCAACACCACCACGTTTGGACGCCAGGAAAGAGCGCTTTCTCCTTCCCCCCAGTGTGATAACCCAAATAGAGAAAAACACAAGAAATTCGGTGTAAGGATGGGAACTGTTCAGCACACCTCTGGGGGTGGGCAGTCAATTTGAAAGCACCTTTGATTTTCAGAGGAGGGATCTCATTCTCCACAGGATGGTGCTAAAATCTTTAAGAAGGGTCTGACTTTCCTATAACCACCATTGCATTTCTCATTAAGATTATTACTTTGGTGGGGGAGAAGCATCCTAGGACGGTTTAAAAAAGCACCATGCCGTGCCAGAGACTCAGTTACACCCCAAGAATTAATGTCAGACTTCTGCTGGGGTCTCAGCCACAACATTCACACCATTTGTGACTACTCGGAGCACCCTACAGTTGGCTCTGCCCACTCGATGTGAAATCCTTCCCTCAAAAATAAGGTTCCAGTCTAATTCTAGAAACTGTTATCCCACTGGGCACCCAACCGTGTACTTACTCTCAGGGGGGATCCTGTCTTTGTGCGGACAGCCAGAGAGGCTGCGGTGGTGAGGGTAGAGCCCCGTGACATGGCCGGTCCCATCACAGCCAGGCGTTGGACATTTGATTTCTCGCTTCTCAGGTCTTGAGGGATCTAAGGGTTGTAGAGAAAGCACGGCAGTAAGCAAGTTAGCAGTTTTGGAAGGGAAAAGGTGGGAAGGTTTGGAATGTTTATTTGAAAAACTGCCCTGGGTTCTTCCCACCACTCTTCCAGTCAATGAGGGAGATACCTTTGGGTTAGGAGACTTTTTTCAAAAGTGCAACTGTGACACTGGAAACAAACTGGAAAAGCAATTTTGAGCATCTACTGAGCTGGGACATGGAGTCACTCACCCTACTGAGCCTGTACCCAGCTGCACATCAAGCACATGCCAACCCCTCACTGGCTGTGGCTGGACTCCTGCCCTTGCTCCAAAACCCATCTGGGTTTTATACCAACCCTACGGTTCACACTAAGATTTTCAAGGCCAATAGGCAATTTAACCACGTGATTCCTCTGCCGAGACTCGGAGCCCTCCATCATTTCACACTTTCAGTGTTTGCCCTCTATCTATGACGTCCTCATTTCTCTGGGCATAGAGAAATTGTGGCTAAATTCCATGCATGTGTTGTGAACTCTCCCAGCAGCCTACTCATCCTGAAGGTGAGCAGGTCTGTCCCTGGGAATAGGAAAAAGAACAGTCATGGAGACTCATCCCCATGCCCCACCTTTGCCATAGTAGCTCTTTCGGATGCTGTCCAGTGGTTTGCTCTGCTTCTCATCGACCTGGAAATGCTTTACGTGCTCTCCTGGCAGCCGGCTGGGCTCCCTCACAATTTTCACCTGCTCAGCCTTCAGCGCGATGGCTTGTTCCAGCAGCCCCAGGTTCCCCCTCGTCATCATGTCATACATTTCTGACTCGTCGGTCACCGCAGACTTCTGGGAGTGGGCATCATCATCTTTGTCATCATCCGACCGGACCTCCACGATGACCGAGTACTCGGGCTTAGGGCTGAACTGCCCTTCACAGTGACTTTTTTGCGTGTCCTGAGAAGTGTGAGGAGCTTCTTCACAGATCACTTCGGGAGCCATTTCTTCCTCCTCTTCCTCCTCTTCTTCCTCCTCCTCCTCTTCTTCTTCTTCTTCCTCTTCCTCATCCTCATCTTCATCCTCATCTTCATCCTCCTCGTCCTCTTCCTCTGCTTCAGCTTGCATGGCCTTCTGCAGCTTGCAGGACTCTTCACAGTTCGTGTCGTCCTGGTGCTCTGGACACAACTCACTGCTGCGTTCGCTGGTGACCTCGATGACTTCCTCTGCATCCTCAGTCTGGATGATAATCTCCTTGTCGCATTCCTCCTCCTCCACAATCTCCTCTCCCGCATCCTCATGGACCAGGTGCACAACGTTGGATGGCGGCTTGGATACCTGCAGCTCAGCTTCAGGCAGCTGCCCTTCGATGGCGAGGGTTTCTTCTGCTATTTGGCCTAGGTTTAGGAGAGAGTTGGCGATTATTTCTTGGTAGTTGCTATAGTTGGCCTTGCTGGGCCCAGACGTACTTGTTGCTGGTTTTTGTCCATAATGGGCTGATTTTGATGGGCTTCTCTCTGAGAAGGTTGAGGGAAGAAGACAGAGGAAAGAAAGAAGGGATGGAGAGAGGGAGGGAAGAAAGGAAGGAGGGAAGGAAGAAAAGCAAAAGAAAAAAAAAAAAAGGAAAGTAATGATATACATTTATAAACATCTATGTCTTTTTTAAGCTTAATTGAAAATAGAGCCTTGCTGTTATACACCTGGTGCAGTCTAATTTATTGAATTGGGGAATGGCAGATAAAAAGCAGATTTCCTATGAAAGCTTTAGTGGTGCCCAGATATGCGCTGTTTCCCAGAACCTGACCATCATCAGCTATCTGTCCCTCATTCCCAGTGCTCCCCAAACAGGGGATCTGCACTGTGGGGTGACGCCATGCCAGGACCCTGGAAGACATCTGGCTTGTTTGCTCGTTGCTCCTGCCACTGGAGAGCAGATGGATGTACAGCTCCTGCTCCAGGAAGCCCAGCCAAGCCCACTGGCACCAAAGAAGGACTGCAGGCTGCCATTCTCATCATGCAGAGAGCTCCTTTGTGCTTTCCAGGAGTCATTCCCCAGGGAGCGTTCCTGATGGAAGAGCTCTCACTTCGAAGACTCCAAGACAATCTGTGCATAACCCATCACAGCTTAACCAGAGCTCTGCTGCTGTGCTTCCACCAAACATAATAACTGCAGGACCCATCATTGTACATGATTCAGAGGAGCTATAACTCTTGGTTATTAACACTCACTGCCCTTTATTCATCTACAGAACACAGCTCTGCAATCAATAATGACAAAGCACCTTCTGCCGGCTCGGGGCTGTGGGTCTCCTCCTGCTCCACCGCCTCCACCTCATCCTCCTCCAGCGTTCCTTCTGACTCCTCAGAGCCAGACTCCTCCTTCACCTCGGCCTCCTCACTGCCATCGCTGTCGACGTTGTAGCCTTCATCCAAGGCCAGCTTGAGCGGGTGGGATTTGCGCTTCGACACCAGGTGTTCGGCCTCTGCATCTTGAAGTTTCCTCTTCTTTGCTAGAGGGCAGCTTTGCAGACTGCCGGTGGGATTAAGGAGCAGAGAGGGGGCATTGCCCCGGTGAGAAAGGCATGCCGAGGGCATCTCAGCCAGACAGGCAAAGGCAAGGAGGGTAAATACAGGCATATGAAAAAATATATAGGTTTTTTTTTTTTTTTAGCATTTTTAATCTTCCGTCACCAGAAAATCTGCTATCAGACATTGACTTCACGCAACACCTGATACTGGCTTTGCAGAAGGCAGTGCAAACTTGGTTTAGGGTCTACATGAAGGCTGCTGATTGCCTGGTGAAGGAGATACCCCAACACCCACCAGGACTGACAAACCAACAGCAAGCACCATCCAGACCAGGACAAAATGTGTCTCTGGGTTGCTTGCTGGCATTTTTCCACCCCCATTTCCTCTGACCCAGCCTTACCTTCTGTGTCTTGCATACTTTCCACGGATGTGTCCTGAGCCGTTACAGCCTGGGGTTGGACAGCTTGAGAAGGAAGCAAGAAACCATCAAGAACAGCAATAGGGCTGGGAGAATTCACTTTCAATCAGAAGTGTATGAACTATGGTCAGTTAAACAGGTTCTGTGCACGAGAAACAAAATAGCCACAAAAGGGGAGATAATTTCCCTCAAATGCTGCAGCTTGTCCCTTTGAAATCCAAGTGAAGAGGGCAGGAGAGCAGCTTTGCAGTTTGCTAAAAATTAATGAAATGACTCACCCCATTTAATTAGATGAATGGTTCATTATAGTTTTATGAGTATGTTTAATTAAGGATTTGCATGTGTAAGAGCAAGCCTTTAAAATGCAGACAAGTACTGCTTTCTGCTTCCCCACCTGCACTCCGTGGCCTTTTACACCAAACGTGGGGTCCTTGCTTGGTGGAGAACGGGGGTCCTGGCATAAAGACATTGGGGTCCTGTCGAGAAGTGTGGGCTGGAATAGGTTGAGGGCACTCAGCTTTTAGCCACGTTGCCACCAGGAGGCATTGCCCCAGAGCACCCACAGCCTCACTTCTGGGGGAACGGATGGGATAGAGGTGCCCAGATCTCCCCAGATCACTGCACTTTTTCCTACTGCTCAGCAGAATAGGACTTGTTAAAACACTTCCCTGGTGCTGTGGGCTAGCATCCCTCGGCACGGGGCCACACGCTTGCCCTGCAGAGGTAATTAATCCCAGCTCCAGAAGCAAGAAGGGCCTCAGATAAGAAGCATTAAAGCAAATATTTTCTGGCAAAACCAGATTACGGCATTGATTATAGGATGCCCAAGTGACTTGCCTGATGTCTGAGGGATTCTGGAGACGTGTAGGATTAATAACCTCATTTAACACCGTATCACCCTTGGCTCAGGAAGCTGGAAGCACTAATGAAATCTCTTGTGACAGCACAAGGGGAGAAGGCACTGCCAGCCCAGAGGGATTCGGACAGCCTGTTAGGCTAGAAGTAAAAGATATGGGATGACACTAAATAGCGTGAGGTCAGGCTTTGGGGATGTAGAATCTCTGCTCTCAGCAAAGCCCAGCCCTTGCAAAAAGCTCGGCATCGGGTGGATGGGAGCTCCCTGATGGAGCAGTAGTGCTCCATGCGCCGGCAGGTTGGGTTGTTAATGGGTTGGCCCTACACAACACCATGCACAGCCCAGATAGTTGCATTTGAAGATAATTCACCCCAAAACCAGGACATGCACGAGTGGCAGCTTCCCCTTCTGCTGATGATCTCCAAGTCCATTTCATTTCAATGTCCCTCAGGCCCAGCTGAGGCAGTTCTGTGCCCCAGACACACGTTGAAGTGAGCGCAGGCAGAGGACAGAGCGGTGTTTATGGCACCAGCAATGTGCCCAAGAAAGGCTTCATTCAGCAGGAAACAAGTGCAGCTCTGATGAAGATGTTACAGGCTCTTAGAAGCTTTCCTGAATCAATTAAAGCTGATTTCCCCCACCTCATTTTTAATGTGGTGAAATGAAGCCTGTAGTAAATAATAAAAAAGAACAAGTCGGGCGGCTCAGATCGGGGTTTTCCGTAGCAGGTGGCAATTTGGGATGTCTCCAGTGTGTTCATTTAATCCCTTAAAAAGCCGCAGCACAGAGGTGATGCTCTGGGCCAGAGCTTCCCCATCCCCACACCTCTGTCCCCTGGGGGGTTTCGTGAATCTTGGCAGGAATCCCAAAACCAGAAAGGGGCTTCGGGGTCTATTGAAGCCGCTCTCCTTCCCTGCCTCAGCCACTGCCCGACCTGCTCTCCCCCTCCCGAAGCCTTCATGTGTTTGACAAAGGGGCCGCTTATTGTTATGCAGACCATGCCCTGCTTCCAATTAGTCGATTAATCGTCCAGTTAATCAGGCAATTAGGTGACAGCTGCAGAGATGGCTTTGTGGAGCACTCTGTCCTGCCCCTTATATATGTCACCTGCTCCAATTACCACCTCCACTCAAGTGTTCAGCAATAAAAGTTGGAGAAGTGGTGTGCCCGCCGCTCACACCGCAGCTCTCCAGAGTAATCGGGGAGCGGAGGAGCAGAAATGCTCTGAAATTGGGTTGGTTAAGGTCCAATTACTCTTTGACATGCACAGCTTTCTAACGGAGCTGCTAGGAAAGGCAGCCCCTGCTATTAGTGCCTGCCCAGGTTAAAGACTCCTACCTCTCACATAGCCCTTGTGCAAGGTTTAAAGGCAGCTGAAGGGCTGGGGAGGCTGCTATTTATAATGAGAAGCTCCGTAGGGCCACAAACGCTCCAGCCCTTTTGGCTGGTGCTGTATGCATGCCAGCGGTGCTAAATGAGTGACAATGGGACCTTGGTGGCCCACAAAGGGACACGGGGCCAAAGGAGGAGCATCTGGCCTGAGAAGCGATGTTGCACTGAGTTGTTTGGGGGGCAAAATACACAAAGAGACTCTGCTCTGTCCCTAATGTTCTTGTAACACTAAGTGAGGGCATCAGGCCTTGCTGGGGTGGATGGAGGTTCTTTGGTCTAATGCAACCCAGAGCTTGTGTTTTCACGCCTTTAGCCCCTGTGGTTCCTCCAGCATCTGTTGACCAAGCGGTGCCCCAAGGATTTGGGCCACAGTGAAGCACCCACCCGTATGAGCCATTCAGCAAGACCTCCACCCATCAGCCCCATGGGTTCGCTCCCCACACCAGGTCCAAGCCTGGTCAGAAGCAGTAGAAGCCCAGCACGAGATTTGCCATCCCTCCCACCAGCACCAAGGAGGAGGTGCAGGGTCCTTACCTCACCTCCTGGCTGATGAGCTCCGTGGGCACTGGGTATAGGGCAGGAGGCAGCAAGGGAAACAAAGACATGGTCACAAACTCACATGGTGTCTGAGACCCCACAGGGCATCTCCCCTTGCAGGGGATGCTATCCTAGATCTATTGCCTCTGTAGGCCTCCCATCTGGGAAAGAAAGGACAAATCTCTGCCATCACTTCCTGCATGCCAGCCTTCTGGAAACCATAAACTTGCCTTGGAAGTGTTCATGCCTGCTCTTAAGCATATGGGCACAGGTTTGCAGCATCAGAGGTTACTTCTCTCTTTAAATGACAACTTTAAAGTCAGTAGTGCTATACTGATTTACATGCACAGGACTCAAATACCTATAGGTAAGGAATGAGTTTTCTCACAGCTTGTTTGCCTACAGAATATACTCCTTAATTACTTTTTGCACGGTTCACTGCTGATTTGCTGCAGTGACCACTTCTACCTCCGTCACATCATCAGGCACGTTTTTCTCCTCCCTTATCACACAGGCATGGCTTTTAGGGCAGACAATATCTTGTAGGGGTGTTGGTGATTATCCCTCATTGTCAATAAGAGGACATCCCACTGCCTATAGCAACAACATACAACATCACTTCGTTGCTGTAAACCTCCCATCCAGCCAAGAATCCAAACAATCAGGAGGAAAAAAAAAACCCACAACATGAGCTAAATTTGCCCAGGCTAAAAAACTATCACACGCTTGCTCAATTTGTTTGAGCTAATTGGGTTTCCTGGGATCCAGCTCCCAGTGGGATGACTCACAAGCTTCAACAAACTGGAGGCATGGGCAAGTCCCACAGTGCATTCAGTAAATTACCTTTTCACATCTAGAAACCCAGATTAGAGTGTGGTGATAGCAGGTTGTGAGAAAATAAATAGAATCAGGCCACTCTCATTAGCAAACTGAGCAAGCACTTCTATGGAGGTGCAACAAAACAATGAGACCCACATAATCCAGCCTGATTCAGTACAAGTGGGTTTTGCTTTGATTTTTAAACGATGCTGAAGGGTGCAGGGAAAAATATGGGCCAGAATAAAATGGGGTGGTCCAGCACAGATACAGGGGTGAAGCTGCAACCTCCCCCCCCCCCCCCCCATTCATCCCTCCCCTCTGACCACCTTTGCAATTAATCAAATCCACATCCATATGAAGGAATACAAGCTGCAAGGCTGCTGTGCAGCCACCGTGTGAGGCCATGGGGCCACCCAAGCGATGCACCACGCTCTGCATCACAGCACCTCACCCCCTCCCTGAGAGAAAGCACAGGATGAGAGGGCTGCATGTATTTTAACGCTGGAAAATAACAAGCAATCAAGCTTTGCATTAACAAGTTCTCTGTCCTCACGTCCCTGCCGACAGCCCTATTTGCTTCTGCAGCATGCACTACTTCTGCCAGGCACACTCAGATGTGCAACTTCAAAGCTGCTGGCAGAGTGTGCATGATGAAAGCCCTGGGAGCTGATCTGAAGCAACAGCGATTGCCATCCCATAAAGCAACGCATGCAAAGGGGCTTTTGCTTTTTGCCTTTTTTTTCTGTGTGTTTTTTTTTTCTTTTCCCTTAGGTGCAGGGGATGATGGAAACAGGGAAGGAGGGTTAAATATTACGACGAGCCGTACAAGTTTGTGGCTGAGAGTTTTTCAAGGCTCGTAGACAAAGCTCATCAGAGGCAGAGGGGTGGCAGAGGCTGTGATTTGAAGAGCCCCCACCCAGCGTGTACCTAGCAAAGCAAAGCCCTTTTAGGACAAGCAAAATGCAGGGAGCTCAGGGACAGACAGCTGCTCACCTCTGACGGACTTCGATCGCGTGCGTGCTCTCTTATCATCATTTTCTAAACTCATCTGGAATGGAAAGAGAAGGTAATTGTGAAAAGATAGCATGAAAATTATCGCCAGAAGCAATCATCCCATGTGGTTGTAGCTCTGTGTAAATAGCTGAAACAGCCCTTTCTTGCACTGCTTGTAGCGTTAAAGCCAAAGTCGTTCATTTTAAAGGTGGAAGGAACAATGTGAACACCCAGTGTTAGCAACTTGATGCTAATTTCCACATCCCAGGGCACGGGGAGGACTTTCTGCTGGTAGGAAGCACGCAGTTGGAACAGCCCCATCAAAGACAGCCATGGGGTCCAAGAGCCTCTTGCTAAGATCAGAACAGATTTCTCAGGATTCACACCAAAACAAGTGACCCAAAACCTGTGCGAACAGCCAGCAAACTTCAGCAATCAGCATTCTATGCATTTTTGGTGGAGCAGATCCTGTGCCCAGGAAGGGTGACCCCTCGTATAACACACTAAAGAGCAACCTCTACTCTGTGCTCAGATTTGACACAGAGGGTGCATCTAAATAACCCCTGCACAATGTGGACATCAAACAGGAGGGTCTGCAGGGAACGCGGGCATGAATAAGTAACATCACGGACTTCAAAGCACTTGCTATTAATTAAACATCACAGCGTGCCACAAGGAAGGCTGAAATGCAGCCAGCACTGGGCTGCAGTACGGTCCCCACGCCATGGTGTGGGTGGGAGAGCTGAAATTAGTCATAACCAGAACGGCTGGCAAAGGCAGAGGGTGTCCAGGCAATGGGACATGATGTGGCCAGGATAGCAGAAATGGGATGCATTTCACTTGTGAAGTTGCCAAAGGGATCAGGGAGCTGATTTAATGCATCACCACTGTCCTGCCCAGGGGGATCGTGGCTGCTTGGATGAAGGTTGCCCAAATCTCATTGTGCAGCCATCCAGCAGGAATGGGGCCCTGAGCCTCCTCATCTGCTGGGTATGAACCAGTCCACAGCTGGGAGGTTGGAAATGGATGATCTTTAAGGTCCCTTCCAACCCAGCCATTCTATGATTCTTTGTTCTACAATGAAGGTCTCACAGTCACAACATCTGAGTCAAACACCAACGCGGTAGGCAATATGAAAGGCAGTGAATGAGAGCCTAACAGGTTGGGAAGGAGGTGGTTTTGGCTTTAATGCAGAACATGATGCTCTGAGACATTTCCTCCTGGGAAAGAGAGAGAGAAAGAGGGAAGAGGACTGCTTCCAAGGGGGATTTGACATAACAATAACAAATGCTCGTCAGCACATGATCTTTGGAGCACCCTCTACAAGTCCAAGCTGGATCCAACCAGCTCCTCTGCCATCTCCAAATCACAGAATGATCACACAAATGAGGAAGTTTGAAAGCAAACCCAAATGAAGGAGAGACATGAGAGGAAGGGACACATGTGGAGAGCATGTGCTGCCCCACAAATCTCCCACGTGCACCTCAAAACTCTTCCTGGCTGGTTGCTGGGCAAGCAGGGGGAGGTGACAGAAGCCCCAGCCAATGGGGCAGCATGGCTGGAAGCCCCTCATTGTAAGCACCCCTCTGCCAGAGCCCTCCAGCAACACGCACCAACACAGCGAATTATGTGATTTGCTGGATAGGAAGACTGGAGGGAGAAAAAATCCTAAAAAATTTAAAAAAGGAAAAAAAAAAATAATCAAAACCTGAAGCAATTTATGCATCCTGTCAGCATTCAGCTCCTGGCACTGCGGTGTAATGCTCCACGTTTATTATGATCTTCCCAATAACACAGCAGACAATTACTATAATTTCTATTTTTAAAGCCCCAGCTCCCCACGGACCAATGGCTCACGCTTAAAGTGTGGAGAGGAGCAGGTGTCAAGGGGACTTCATTACATTTATGAGCCTTTTAGACCAGCCCAACTTTCAGCATCTCGCGAACGCCACGCACTGACAATGCTACGTGTGACTGCTGGGAGCTTGTGCTAAACCAAAACGAATTTCAGAGAGGACTGTTTTTTTTTGGTGGTTGTGTTTCCTTTTTTGACAGCATTCCCAGGGATTGGCATGCCTTCAGCTGGTACCTTGGCAACGTGGGTTTCCTGATGATAAATTATTTAGAGTCACTATGGGGTGGGCTGGGGGCAACCGAGCCGGTTCACGCATCATCATGAAAACAACCTAGAGGAAGGGACCAAAGGGAAAGCATTGAAGCTCTGGTTCTTGGGATCAGGTGCAAGAGGTTGCAGGAAGCCACTGCCCTGTGGTGTTCCCAGTGAGAAACCCTCCAGACAGAGCACTGCAGGGTGAAACTTCAAGTCACACAGTGCGTGTTTGCGGTCCTGGAGACCACTGGGGCACTTACATTTGTTCTCCCTCTTGCTCGCCTAACAGCCAGGCTGAGAAACTCTCCGGATTTCATTATTTTTATCTCTTAATGGAAAACTAGCAATTAGAAAGGAAATCTGGAAAGAAATGATTGCTGCCAGATTCTGGCCCCTGTGTACAAGAGTTCAGCTAGGACAAGGCAGGTCTGTACAGCTCCTCCTCACTTTTGAAGCCTCCTGCAAGTCTCCCCCAACCCTCTTCCATGAGACCAAGCAGATAACAGACCCTACATGGAGTTGGGATGCTCACACTGTGTCACTGAGGGCACCCCTCCATCCCTGGTGCCTTTCCTCCTGTCCTATTCTCTCTGAAGGTCTTTTGGTGCAGGCACTGTTTCCCACTGTGCCCTGCACAGAGGATCTTTCTGGCCTAACACAAGCAATACTGATGGCGTCCTGATGCCGCCTATCAATAGGGCTCAGAGAGAGAAACTCAAAAGCCAGTTAACACAAGCGCTTGTGTGAATTTTAAGAGCCTCCTCACACAGTTGCAGTCCTGCTCTGCTCCCAGGACCACAGCGATACAGCGTGGGAGCAGCACAACAGACCTGACATATAGTCTTTACAGACAATCTGCAGAGTTGATATTTTCATCTCCCCTTATCTTCACACACATTTATTTTCAGAAGGAAGACCACAGCAGTAGCATAAAACCTCTGGAGCTTCCTGAGCTCGGCTGCCCAGGTGCACTGCGCTCCGGCAGCTCTATGCAAATACCCCATTAAGGGCCATGCTGAAATTCCCCAAGGTCAGCAGTAATACTTTATATGTATTCAAGAGCAGCACGGAGCTCAGAGAAAATAAACACGCTGAAAAAGCCCTCAGCCGGACAAAGGGAGGTGAGGATTCAGCAGGAATATTTATTTTACTCTGAAAGCAGCAGAGACGCCATCCGTGCTTATTTGTGGATATTGCAAAATGCCATTTGCAAGAAGCTGTGTCTGAGGGACAGACAGAGTGAGCTTCTGTTCCAAGCTGTAAAAACCACCATAGCCAGATTTTCTCAGCAGCAGGTAGGGTAGTAGGAGGAAAATAATGGAAGAAATGTTTTTCCTATGTAAAGGTCGAAAAGTGGTTTTCTGCTTGGTCTTCCCTCTCTTCCAGCTCAAGGGAACAGGCAGTGCTGACCACCCAACCCAAAGGGACCTCTTCTCCACTGCAGGAGGACAGCCCAGCTCTCACAGCCCTCTTTTAGGGCTGGGTTCAAAGCCAGGGTGAGCTAAGGGAAGGGAGAAGGACGGTGCATGGGAAACCTCCACCATCTCCAGCCTTGCCCCAACAGTCAAGCTCCTTCAGGCTCTTATCAAGGAAGACCAGTTTGCTGATGAATTTGAACTCCCTTCCCCACCAAGGACTGGATCATGAGCCTGAACCAAACCCAAGAGTAAAGGATGTGACACCAAGGTCTGGCTGGATGACTGCACAGGGGACTATGGGAGTAATTCATGGCAACAAAACTACCCCACAGCACCCACCCAACAGTAAGGATGGGTTTGAAGGGCTTGGTCCAATTTCTCTTCACTTTGCTTTCTAGTTTTCAGAATGGAATCCTTCATGGGCTGCTGCAGGTTGCATGTGGATGGAGACACTTGGACCTGGGTGACCAAATGTCCTCTTGCTCTGTACAAAGTGCCACAGCATCAGCACTCACTGCAGGAAATGCAGAGACCATCCTGCTGCACTTTCTCCAGCCACTAATCTTTTAAAAAAATAATAATAAGGGGCAGAGGAAGGAACACTCCTGTCTCAGAAGCCTCCCTCTGCTTTCACAGGGGGCTGAATGTTGCTGAAAGCTTCCACACCAGCCCAGGAGCTCCCAGCTGCTATTTTATAACCATACTCTGAGGCAGAGTTTCTCCCCCTGCTGCTTGATTTAAATCCTCCTGACATCCCACCTATCGTAAGCCCCACTCTGAGCTGAACAAAATGCTGTCTGCCTGAGAAAGGACGCCCTGCTCAGTGCTCTCAGTCAGGAGCGGATGTTGCCTTGACATCTTCAGGTGAAAGAAAAACACAGCTTGCACCCCCCTCAAATGAAAAGATTGCAGCCACATTGCAGACATCCTCCTGAAGTTGTGCTGTCATATTTCAGTCGCCAAAAGGGTCCGATCCCATATGCATACAAGAAAAATAACACCAAAAAAACTCTGCAAATTAAACATTTACAGAGTGCTAATGCTCTGTCGCTGTAGCAGCAGCATCTTCTGCACGAGTGAAGCAGAGCAGAAGAGATGCTTCCGAGCATCACACTTGACACAGCCCCAGCTGCACCATGTGCTGCACGGCGCTGGCATTCAGGCTGATTTCATATGCAGCAGTTTAAGTCAACATACACTTTCCTCTTGACTGTTTGAAAGCGCTACGACAGGCAATCCAAACGCCATTTCACGTGCGGAGCGACCTAAGTGGCTCAGTATGCACCAACTGCTCTTATGCAGAACGAGAAGGGATAGGGGAGGAAAAAGAAAGGAAGAAAAAAAAGAGATCACAACTCCTTAATCCCGTTGTTTTCAGACATGGGAATAAGTTGCCATTTTCATAAAATTATCCTGAAGAGGCAGTTGCTAAAGCGAGATGATGAGCATATCTCCAAAGAGGACTCTGGCAGCCCCTGTCCTAGCACCAGCAGCCTTAACTGCACCAGGGAGCTCACCAATGTTCAGGAAAATTGGGATTTGGGAGGAAAAGATTCGTTTCCCTGCCAGCTACTGGGGCCAGGATGAGTGCAAGCATGCCAGGTGCAGTCGGGTGCATGCATGGAGCACCCTTCACTGACACCCATCAGAGATCCTATTTCAGACCTGGCAAGAGAAATGCTATCCTGTGCCTGGAATTCTTGAGAAGCAGAAATAAGTAAATGCACCCCGTATCCCGCTGTCCTTCCAAGCTGCACATCCTGTAGGTTGTGAGCCATAGTTGGCATGGAAAGCTACAAATAAATATCTGTATTTAGGTGGTCTTGGCACAAGTTGGCTTTGTAGGACCAACACCTGCGGTCGCCTGGTCCCCAGCATCCCCAAATGCTGCTCCCACTTCTGATGCCCATTTACACCGTGTTGAAGTACAGCTGAGCAGAGCACAGGGCTTCAAGAAATGGTTAACATTAGCAACGTGCTTGGCAAAGGCAGAGCGCTAGATGAGCACCAGGTACCGGGTGCATTACCTTTTGTAATCATCACTTTATTAACATACAACAATCTTATTAAATCTCATCTAAGTGCTTATTTGGCAGGTTCAATAGAAAAGCCTTAATTGAGCTGGTTTCAAATATAGCAACAACTGCTTACACTGCTTTCTAAGAAGGTGCGAGCATTCCTGGCGACACCTGCATGCAGCTGACAGCTTGTTAGCCATGAAGGATGTGTGCACTTTCTGCTGATTCCTGCTGCTTTAGGGTTTTCCCCATGGCTTTGGTTTGTTATCCCTCTTCCTACACCTCCAAACATCAGTCACACAAGGAGGGCATCCTCCACCTCCCAGATGGGTCTCTGTCCTGGATGCTGCGCCCTGCTACCCAGGAACTAAATGGGGCAGGAAGCAGCCATTTGCGAAACGAGCAGCCCCGTTCTGTGCTTAATTAAAGCTTCCTCATCTGCTGGCAGCAGTTCTGTGCGAGGTTTGACAGCACTGCCTGGACTTCTTTCATCAGCCACAGCTGCAGCCGGCAGTAGGCGGTGGGATGAATGCCCCACTTGTCCCTGTAGCTTCACCTGGCCTGTGCGGGGCTTCTTCCAACCAAACTGCAGAAAGAGCCCATTTTTATAGCCCTGGGACCGACCTCAATATCCCACTCTGAGCTGTCCTTGAAGGATGAGACCAGGGAGGAAGGGAAGATGCAAATATCTGGCCTCGACGCCAAATCTTGACAGCTGGAAGCCTCTCTGTCTGCACACCCCATGCAGGAGGTTCAGCTCAAACAAGGACTTCCAGTTTCTTCCCTTCCTGCGGGTGAAGCTGCAATCCCCCCTCCCAGCCCAGCTAGTCCAGGAGGGCTGGAGCTGCACTTGGCCCTCATCCTGCTGCCACCATCCCAAAAAAGGATGTTCGTGGGGCTCACCTTGATGCACGTGCCGTGCAGGCTGGCGGCTCCCTCACAGCTGCTGATCTTCTCTCCACAGGTCCACCTCTGGTTCAGCAGCTCGCCCCGAAACTCATTTTCTGGGGAAGGGAAGAAGAATACGGGGTCAGGAGGATGCAAAGTGGGGGTACCCAGGTTACAGCTCCTGACGGCATAGCAGGGAAACACTATGGGAAGCACATACTTTATAAGCAGACTCTTGGCACTTTCCCTTCCTCTAACACAACTTCAAACACACTCGAAGGGTTGGTGCCAGCCCTGCAGCACACAGGTGGCCCCACAGCTGTGAGGCTTCCTCTCCTGCTTGCAGTAATGAGACGGAAAGCATTTGCCCCAGAACTGCGAGTCCCCAGCATCACAGCTCACCTGGGGAAACAAGGGTCGCTTTGGGTGCCACCACCCCCAGCCTTTCCCTTCAATCTGTAATTGCAGCTCCCCATGGCATTGAGCAGTGAATAATGTGCTGCCTGCTTCCAAGTCCCCCTCCATTCATCTTCTGCTGGTAAAGCAAAGGAGAAGAGTGCATCCCCAGCAGTAGTCACACATTGCAGGCTGCAGAAGAAGCCGGGGCAGCTCAGGGCTCCATGTCTGCTGCCTCAACAGACTCCCATGCTTCCCTGATATTTCTATTATTTGGGTGATCTCAAAGCAAAAGCACAGAGGAGGCCAAAATGCACTGAAGGAAATCTGGAAAATATTTCCAGCAATGGATAAGTATCACGGATAACTTGCTGTGTAAGACACCTCCTGAGCAGCTTCATAGAGTTACAGAATGGTTTGGGTTGGAAGGGACCTTAAAGATCATCCACTTCCAACCCTCTGCCATGGCCGGGGTTGCCAACCACAAGATCACACTGCCCATGCTCCCTTCCAACCTAGCCTTGAGCACTTCCAGGGATGGGGTATCCACATCTTCAGTGCTGCCCTTCCACCAAGAAGTTTGTAGGAGAACACACAGCAAAGACTGATGAAAACACCCAACCCCACCTGGGTCATTCTTTATCTGCAGGGCAATGAGGAACAACCATATCCCACAGTGCTTTTAAGGATGAACACGCTGAAGGACTGGGATAATTCCACCCTGCAGTGACATTCAGCCCAAAGTAGCACCCAAGAGAGATGACAGTGAAAGTCACCTTTGTGCATTAGTTGTAAAACCCTTCTGAAGCCAGAAGTTGAGAGGACTTTTCTAGGTTTTGTGGGAGAAATGCCTGTGCTGGAGACCCTGCTCCAAACCCTGTCTGAAGCACTGGACCTCCACAAAGGGCACAGGGCTTGGAAGCAAAATGTGAGAGCTGCTGAAAGACTGTTCTGCTTTAGAGAAACTCTGAGGAAAGGAAGCAGGGAGGCACAGATGGCCAAGCAGAAGATGACAAATGAAGGAAGACATGGGAAAGAAGCAAGGAAAGGACAGAGGGAAGGAGAACAGAGGAGGAAAATTATATATATATTTCAGTAAGAAAAAGAGATGTTTCGATAATACATACATGGAACATTACAGCCTGTCTGCTTATCTGAAAGGAGACATTTCCATTAGTCATGGGCTAAGAATGAGCCAGGCTGGTGGCATGCTGGCTCCTGGCCTGCTCAGCATCCTCCAGCCCCACTCCTGTCCCTCTTCCCAGCCCAGCTCAGGTCAGGTGGCTGTGGCAGCTCCATCACACACGAATCAGATTTCCCCTGCTCTGTGCTGCTTACATGCATCTGGTCTCCAGAGGGGATCAGCTTGCACGCACTGTGCCCTTTCCCCTCGGCTCCGGACGTGGATTCAGCAGAAACACGGCTCACTTACACGAAGGATGCTTCTGTTAACCCCTGCCTGGACTACAAAGAGGGAGACGCAGGACATTCAGAACCCTATTTTGTCCATATGAAGTGGATCTCTGAGGGATCCACGCATTCCGTGGTCCCCCTCCTGGAAGCTGGGACAACCAAAGCTCCCAGCCAGGAGCGCTTGCATCCACTCCCCCTTGAAAAACAGCCCTAGGTGCTCTGTTGTCTGACAGATCCCTGCATCCAGCCCTCCCCTGCTCTCTCCCTCCTCTGTCCAGGGCTGGCTGTCTCACTGGTTCCATCATTAAAAAGGTTATTTTCCCACCAACGTATACAACAGTCCACACCAAGACATCACCACGTCCTCTTCTCAAACAGTTTCTTTCCCAATCCTTGAGACTATTTGTCCCCTCCTCTCCTTCAGAGACAGCCACTGGGGAAGGTCAGCTGTGAACCAAAGCATTGTGAGTTGGGCAAAATCTGTAAAGCATTTGGGTCAGTGCTATCAACTCCAAATGAGAGCTGGGTATTTTGAAGGGAGAGCGCATGTAGTTGAGCGCTGATCAGAGTTGAGTGTATTTCACTTTCCAAGGAGAGCAAGTGTTGATGCACCACAAAAATAACAAAGCCCCCCAAAGAACAGCAGAAATAACCCCCCCAAGAATAAACCCATACGAAACTCAGGAGTGCAGAATAGGAGCAGAAGATGGGGCTGTGGGAAGAAGCTGCTGGGCGGCCCCAGCCCCAGCACTGTGGGCAGCACATCTGCCCCCAGAGCTGTGCCAAGGGCACGGATGCTGCAGCAGAGCAATGGGGTGAGAGACTGGGTACTATGGAACAGATGGGGAAAGGGCTTCACTGCCTCATATGCACATCGCTGCATATTTAAACTGAAAGGCCAGAAGAAAAACAAATCAGTCTTTGTTTGCTCCCCCAACTGCAAGAAAGGAGAAAGGAAGAAAGTAGGAATTTTTCCTCATCTTAATTCAAGCACATTTTTCATGAGAAAAGTGAACCCTGAGTTGATAAGGCAGCGGCACGCTGCATCTTCCAGTTGGGCTGCCAGCTGATGTGGGCTCGCTGCTCAGGGCCAACACAGCAGCAGCCCCTTTTGGACCCCTTCTTTCACGTGAATAAAAAAAAAAAAAAGCCATTAAAAAACAAGCCTCAAATCCAAATTTTTCCATCATCTCTGAGCTGTGAAAGTCACCAGTGGGTGCCTCTACCATCCCCAACACCCTGCACTGCTTGCTGGCTCACTTTGCAGCGTATCACCCCTACCCACCGTGCTCCGCACACAGAGCTGCACTGAAGTCGCAGCTTACACGTGCTGCTGCTGAAGGGAACGCGTGGTCTCAGCCAGGTGCTGAGAAATATTGGCTCTCTCACCAGGTTTACAAAGAAATAAGGGAGTTTTCTATTTAATCACAGGGCACTTGAAAGTCTCTGCAGGTTCCTCTGCAGCTGCAATGAGGAACAGCGATGGCATGGGGTGAAATAACTCCCGCATCCCTCTGTGGAGGCAGCTGAACACACACTTCTGCTTTTGCTGCCGTTACACACACCGACAGCGAGGCATAAAGGCAAGGAGCTCTCAGCAGTGCCAAGCGGCCTGGTGCAGGGCTGCATTTTCCTCACGAAAATCCTTGAGTTCTTAATTGCCCTTCCCAATATTTCTAAGAAGTCTTGAATGCCCTCTCACAGCACAGAAATACCACCCATCCAATGCAACTGTCACTCTTCCTGCAGCACAGCTACGTTCGGTGCTTCAAATTTAGCCTCCCGAACATGCTTTTAATTTAAGATTTAATACCGGATGTTAATTGTATATTGCATAGTAAATGACTGATCATTAAGACATATTAATTGAGGTTTAACAGCTGTATAATAGATACTACGTCTCATGCTTATCAGCAAATATGATTTAATAATCAATTAGAAAGAACGTATGGACGGGAGGTGAAGCCAGGCAGGCTGCAGGCTGATCTCTTGTTTGCTAGTTGACCTCAAGATGCTTTTCCTTAGCCGGTTGGGAAGGGAGCTTGGCAACTGCCAAACAGACATTGAGCTTGGGCACTGCCACCTGGGGAGCTCACCTGGACAAACCCCAAGAGTTCATTATCCGTGAATGTGTGGAGCATTGGACATTTCATAGACTCCTTCTGCTCCCATCCCCAGCTCCATCACCGCATTGGCCCAACACCTCTCGCTCTCACAGCACAACACTCACTGTCCCTCGTCACCACATCTCAGCCACGCGAGGCTGGGCAGTGCCTCACTGCACCCTACGCAGGGACCCAGTCCTTCACTGAGCACCTGAAGTTGCGATCCCACTCAGCATTGGCTTAGCGTGCTGTGCTACCAAACCACACCTACAACGCAAAGAAAGCAAACGAGGCTACAGCTACAGTCTCTCCTCATTAAGAGCAATATTCACGCTCCAGTGTGCACGGTCAGTTAATAAAGCTTTTTGTTCATTTATTATTTTTTTTTTACTTTCTTTTTCTCTCAACTGGCAGAAGTACAATGCACAGTGCTGCCAAAGACATAGACGGTGCATCCACCTTCCATCCTTGCATCCCTTGTGTACTCTTCAAAAGAGGAAGAAATGCTGCACAGCCCCAATAACACTGCTATTTGTGCATTGTTCCTTAGACACACTGGTCAAAAAGAATAAAAAGAGTGAATGTTCTTCAGCATCCCACCTTCCCCAAACTCCTTGGCTCATTCCTTCACTTGCTCCTTCCTCACTATGGGTGCTGGCATCCCCTCCTCTGCCATGCTCACCCACAGCAGGATTGCTCTTTCTAGCGCCTTCCTCTCCTCCTTTCATGCACAGAGGGAGCCCTGCACAGACACGTACATGCACTCGTGCCCAAAGTGTGTGCAAACAGGCGTTGTAACATGTCAGACATGCAGAGAGCACCTCAGAGAAGCAGAGAACAGGATGCTTCTTTCTTCTCGCACATTTTCCTTGTTGTTTTGTTCTCAATTTGGCTTTCCCAGTACTTCCCCTATTCAGTAAAAGCCAAATGCAAACCGCGTCCCTTAATCGCCCAAACAGCCGCTCACTGCTGAGAAAATAATATAGATGTAACTTCCAGCATCACACACTTTCTTTTCCATTTATATGCAAATGCCGACCTTTCACCCAAGCTGTCTCAAAGAAGTATTCCCTTAAAAATGCAAATAGCACGTTGCAAGCAGTTACTCTGGCTGAGTCTTTCTTATATTATTATTATTATTTCTTTTAACCTCACCAGAGCGGCAAAAAACAACTGCTAAACTGCACCCCGGTAATAATTACTTTTCCTACCAAACCGAAAGCCTCCTTGGAGCCAATGTGTCGAAACACCAGCAGGAGAATTCATCGCAGATGGATTTGGAGAGAGGGTTTTGGATCGCCTTGTCTTGGGCCAGAGGGAAGGAAGCAGCTCCAAGCTGAGCTCCGAGAGCCGCTCATCCACCTCCCAAGGGGTGAAAGAAGGCAGCCAGCCAGCAAAGGTGGATGGCAAGCAGATTGAGTTGGGTGCAGAGCCAATTTGGGTGTTCAATACCGTGTGCTCAAGCCACTCCGTCATCAGTTGGGATATCAAGAGAAGTGGAAGAGCGTGCCTGAGCATCATATCTGCTAGAGGGGATACCGGCAGCACGTTAGGGGAAGCCAAATGCTAAAAGTAAAGGTAATGAAAGGGGTTCCTCACATACAGAAGCATCAAGTGAAGAAAAGCTAGCGACAGACAGCCTTCCTGGGACAGGTCACAGCATCAGGCCTTTTTGGAGCACCAAATATACATCTCTGCAGAATAAGGGAAGGCGTTGAAGGAACTGGCGAGCTCTGAACCGATCTCTTCTCCATCACCTCTTTGCCAGACTGAGGTGCCAAAGACTTTCTAACACGTTGAGTTTTAAGCTTCCCAGAAACACCCCAGTGAGCTTGTTACCAGGTGGACTTCAATCTGCCCTGGGACTTTACCCTTCAATCTCAAAATGAATAGAACAAAACCTTTTACTGCCCAGAGGTGCCTCATCACTGACAGCACAGAGGTGTCTGGGGGAGCCCTCCTGTCCCCAGCACAGGGCTGGGACCCACCACCAGTGTTTGCTGCACGGGGATTTCAGCAGCAGGTCAGGTACCAGAGGGAAAAGCCGCCTCAAGGAGCCGAGGAAGATGCTGGCAGTGCCTCTGACGCACAGTTTGATGACTAAGTGGGCTACTTCCCAGCTGCCAGCTTGTCTTTATGATATTAAGCCTTTCCTCTCCGCTGTCATATCAGAAGTGAAAACTTGACACGTAAGCGTGTGTCACACGGAGCCCAACAGACAGCAGCAATAAGGCAGGAGTGGAGGTGAGCTCATTGTGCTCACAGCTCCCTGGGGGAGCAGCAGCCCTGCTCACAACCCCCCCCGGCACTCTCAGCCTGCAGCCATCCCCACGCTGCCCACCTCTCACCAGCAGCATCCAAATGGCCTTATCGACCGGAGAGCCTCTGCTGCTGGAATGCCACAGCCCACCAGGATGATCACTTGCTTGAGATTAAGCAAAATCATCAAATATGCAAAGTTTATAGCCCTGCTGGCACCGCTCTTAGCGCTCCTACAGACCCTGTGTAATTGAAATTGAATAGTGGCAGAGTGATACCTCGCTGTCTTTCCTATAGGAGTCAGCTCTTCAGAGCTTGGTGGTGAATATAAAGCAGGGAGAATGGCACACCTGGGGAGGCGACAGGGCAGCAGTGGGTGCTCTTCAAGCATCTCAGCTGAGCCCACCCACAACTGCCCCAGGAAAACCCCCCGGGAGGGACATGCAGAGCCACTGCCAGACCTCAGTCACAGCCAGAGGTCAGCACAGCCCTTGGCGACTTCCCACCTCCCCCAGCCCTCCCCCTCCCACTCACAGCCCAGAGGCAGCACCTGACGGTGCCACTGGAGGAAGCCAGAAGTTTCCTGGCTATGCACAAGAGGAGATGACAACTCTGCTTTGCTGAGATGCTGCAGGCAAAGTTAACTGTTTTGACTGTCCTTTTGTTTTTCAAAGCAGCAGCACGGCTCCCAGGCACCTTTATTTCTTCTTTAAACCAGAGCATCTGCCTCCAAAGGCCATTAATCCTCCCCTGTCACTCGTGTTCTTGGAGAGAGCATTTCTCTGGGCAAACACAGCTACTTGCTCACTGACTAATTACATAAAAAAATATTGAGGGCACCAAACAAAACTTCACTTGCTGGATGCTTGCTTCAAGCTTCAAGCTTTGGAGGAGAAAGTTGTGCATCAGCAATAGAAGCTGGAACTCACAGCCATGGCACGGGCACAAATGTTCTGTCCACTCTGCTGGAGCTGGGCTAACTTTGCCCAAAAACATCTCCCACACAAAGCTTTGAGATCATACAAATAAATAGATTTTTTTGCATTTATCAGGCAATGCAATTAATAGGACATGGTCAGTGAGCACAGTGGGGTGGGCTGGGGTTGGACTTGAGGATCTTAGAGGTCTTTTCCAACCTCACCATTCTATGATTGCACCTGACACAGCCAACAGGCGCCGGGTTTTGACTTCATTTCCTCCCATCACTCTGCTTTGCCCACACAGCCCACACCAACCTCATCACTACTTAGCTCAGCTAAACGCATTTCTCTTTCTTCCAAACCCCAGCATTTCTGCTGCTCTCTTCCAAGTTCTCAGTGCATTCATGTGTTTCCCACAGCATGCAAAAAAACAGACAGGTAACGGCACGCTGAGAGACACTGCATAAAGCAAAGCCCTTGGGACAGCTTTCCTGGAGTTGTATTTTCAGACATCTGTTCACAGCAGCCCTGGCCCCAAAGAAGCATCATCCCTGGACACTCCTTTGGAACCACGCTCTGGTGTGCCAGGCCTGGATTTGTATTTTAATTCCTCCTGCTGGGGAGGTACCTCGGCACTTCGTGTGCAGGTGATTTGGTGCTCATCACAAAACTTAACCAGCTGCATTCAGAGATCCCAGGGACAAGCACAAAGCAGAGTTTACTCAGCACCAAATTGTCAGTTTTGATGGATTGCTTAAGAAAAAAAAGAGAAAAAAAAAAAGAAAAGAAATGCAGAAGTATTCAGAGCATCACCTACAGAGTTTGCCGGCAACACCTTGTTTTTAAATACTACGTGCATGAAAGCTCCCCCAGAGACGTCTCTCGTACCTTATAATAACATTCACCGGGGGATCCTCTTAATGCGGGGTTTGAATTCATTCCTGTTCAATACACCTCGTCCCTCTGCTCTCAGAGCCCCATCAGCTGACAGCACTGGTGAGGCTGCGGCTCAACGAGATGATCGCAGAGCTCCGTTTTGCTCTCCATGTCGAGCAGAAAGGTCAGAGTGCGACCCCAAGGAGGGAACACCTCAAAACGGGCCCGACTTGCAGATGCTGTCCCACGCAAAGCCACGTGTTCTGCCAAATGGTTTCAAGCAAAGGAACGAATGAGAAGAAACCCGAATCTCTGCTGCAGTTTATATTTAATTAGAGCAAAGGCAGCTTATGCAGCAGTTCGGGAAACGTATTGTCTTACAGCATATTGGATATTTGTATCTTAACAGCTCAACATCGATTTCTTTTATGTGAAGGAAGAGAGGGAAGAGAACCGCATGCCCTAAGTTGTGTTAGCTCCAAAGAGACTCCTGTACCACTTGGACTAATGTTTAGAGTAATCAAAGGCGTGAACTCATGTATTATGTATGGGAACGAGAGTTTTCAGTCTTCTGCAAAAAGGAATCTCCAACGTTTGGTATTTTGTTCGCATGCTGGCACCATATGGCTCTCCCCTGCTGATATTCTTTCACACCAGAACTTTATGTTCAGATGCTTTAGTTAATATTTTACCCAGCAAGCATAAACAAGATGCAAAGATTGCAGTCGACAGCAACCTTCTCTTACGCCGTATCCCTGTGCTAACGGTGAAGGGCTTTTTCAGCAAGTCATTTACCGAACACATGTCTGGCATTTTTCCCCCTCCTTAGGGGTCCAAGCTGGGCCATTTACTTTAACTGCATTAGCATCAAACAAAACAAGCAGCAAACCCAAGGAGGACGTTCTCACTCCTTTCTTCCTACTCAGCCTTCCTGCTGGTCCAAGGCAGCACTGGATGCCCACAGCGCTGCACACGAGTGCTGTGTAAGCATGACCTGTAAGGCTGCAGCTCTGTTTGCCATTCCTAACTGGATTTTACCTCAGGACAGCAGAGTTGTCCCTTCTCCATCAACCATCAAACCACACCAGCACATCCAAGCTGACCTCCTCCATCAACCACACCAGCATACCCGAGCTGACAGCCTTCACCAAGCCTTGCCTTTCCCCCCCCACCCTGCCCCAAGTCAGGCACAGCACCACTTCAGAAAGCCCCAGCTTAGACATTTGGCTCGAAACACTGCATTTAGATTTCCTCCACCTCCCCCCAATATTCTTATTATTCTTTAATATTCTTAAAACAAACAGGACCTAACAGATGTCTTTCGGCCTGCACTCTTATTAATGAGAATATTGTAAGAATGGAAATCAGGTCACAAATGTTTAATACTTCGTTTAAAAAGTCTTCAGCTTCTTTAAAGAGTTCCGCTAATCCCAACATGACAGATGTACAAGGCAGTTTTGCTTGGGGCAGATTAAAGTTCTCGCTCTGATTTGCTCTTTCATTTGGTCTGATTAAAATAACATCGCATTATTTTTTTTTTTAATGCGCCGACTTCAAAATAAGAAATTAAAAAAGAAAAAGAATGAATAAGAAAGAAAGAAAGAAAGAAAGAAAAAGAATAGAGAGTGACCAGTAAAGGCCAGATCACAACAGAAGCAGTTTATTGTTGTTCAGATGAAAAAAGCAAGACAAAAGGAACAGAGGGACAGACAGCCCATACCCAGGTTAGTGTTAGAGCTCCGCAATGGAGATAAAAGGGGGATCTCTCCAAACTACGTGGGGTTGGTGGGTTTTTTTTTCCCCATTTGAAAGTGTTTATTAATCTATTCTCTCTGAAGAGAAAGTTCAATGAAAGACGGATCAAAAGTATTTTAAATCAGGTGAAAATTGTATTAAAAAAAAAAAAAGAAGAAGAAGAAGAAGAAGCCAAAATGAGAAGCAGATACTGCTGAGCGTGTCACTGTGTTGTTCTGTGCTCAGAGCCAGGTAGCTGCTGGGAACAGCCTGGCTGTTGGTCCGGACCTTCCTGGCCCAGAACCCTTCACTGCAAAACCACAGCAATCCCTCTGGTTGGATCACCAGCCTCCATATTACAGCTGTGTCGTGTACGCAGACTTTTTCCCTTCAAACTCCAGCTCATTTTACACTCAAAAAATCCCACGAAGTGTTTCAAGTGGCCAAAGAGTTGCCCCATTTGCTCCAAGGTGCCCTCCGCACAGTGCCCACTTCACAGGGCAGGGACAGCCTCCCCCAGCACAACGCCTTGTGTCGGAGCAGCGCTGGGATGCTCAGGGATACTACAGCACACGCAGGGAAAGTGCAGCAGCTCTGCATGCAGGACACCCTCGACATTGTCCTCTACCTTCGGTGTCTCAGCCCCATCCCAAAGGGCCAAGCCACCACTGGGAGCAGCTCCTTTCTCCTTGGCAAAAATAATAAGGGAGAGTAAGGTGTGTGTGTGTGGGGGGGGGGGGGGGGGAGGGATAGATTTCCCTCCCATCTCTGAAGGGCAGCCCTGCTCTTTAGCATTACTTGTGACACTTCACTAGAAGCAAGTTGCACCGGGGCATCTAGCCTACCCCAGAGCTGTTCATACATGTCACCATGCTCTCACAGCACCATCTCCTAAGGACTTGCTGCTGGATGAGGTTTCTGTTTTGCTATGGTAAACAGCCTCAGGAGCCATACAGAATGATTTAGGACAGGAGGTTTCACACAAGACAGCCTTCAGCAATGTCAACCAGCGTGCACCAGGACACTGCACAGCACGTGCCCAGGAACCAGCAAAACGTGGGAGAAAGGAAGAAAAAAAAAAATGGGGAAGAGTGAAGCTTCCTGACAGCAACTTCCACCCTATCAGAACTCCAGAAATACCCAGGAACTGAGAGGATGAGTGGGAGCAAATCCCTGCCAGGCTCTTTCAAAGCTCAGCTGTAGGGCTGCTGCCCATAAAAACAGGTCAATCCAGGGTCTGGGGCTGCCTTGCCACTCTTCTGGGTGTCAGTATGCCCAGGGGAGCAGCCACGGTTAGAACAGCATCAGCACAGCTAACTCAAGATGGGAAGGAGTGCAGCACACAGTGCAGTATTGTGGTACTCCTAGATCCTTAACTGCAGAGCGTGGATCTTCCACGCTCAGTTCTCAGGTAGGAGGAGGAAAAGGCAACAGCTACAAAGTGACAAGAGATGTCCCTCGTCATTAAGGAAAGAGCTCTAGCAGCTAAGCCATACAGTTTATGGCTCTAAAAATAAGTCCCTGCTCTTCACCAACCACCACGTGCACACACACACACACAAAGCACAGGGGAAGACCAGCTCTTGCTCTCCACTTTGCCGTCGAACTCCGGCATCTGCCTTCCCAGAGGCGAAGCGATGCTCCCCCTCTCCCTCCCCTTTCCACAGCTTCTGGGAAGCCCAGCCCCAGCACAGCGATTTCCCCCACATGCTCAGGCCCTTACTGTAAAGCTGCCACTTCTCCTTCATCGCTCTGCTCTTGGGGGGGGGAGGGCAGATGATCCCCCCCCCCCCCTCCCAAACTCCCGAGTGGGGCAGATGCGAGCACCTCTCACCAAACTGGCACTCTCAGGGTGCGAGAGTACCCATCAGAAAGGGAAATAAGGACCTCTCTGCATCACACTGACCGGCTTTTGGGATCAGGAGTATCAACTTGCCTGCCCCTCCCCCCCCCCCCCACTTTCAAATCTCAATAGAGAAAATGTGGGACTTAAGGGAAGAAAAGCGTTTATGTTCTTGAGCCTTAAAGCTTGTTCAGGCTGCATTGCCGACTTAGAGTGCACTGTTCTAACACACACACACACACAAGAAAAAAAAGAAAAGAAAAAAAGAAAGAAAGAACAGCAGCACGCCCCATCCCCAGCCCCAGCAAGAAGCCAACTTTGGAGGCAGCACTCCTAAGCTAAATCACGGCGCGGGGGGGTTGGGAGCGAAGTTTAGCAACGTCTGCTAAAATGGCAGCTGCTCTGACGCCGATCTACGTCTTGCATTCAGCCCTGCCCTCATCATCTGACTACCAGGAACCGGGGCCGGCCCGCTCTCGGCACCGCCTCCTCCCCCCCCCCCCCCCAATCCCCGCACGCTGTTCCCGAACCCCAGAAGCAGAGCTCGGCCCGCCCCGGTCAGCACTTCGCCACTTGGGCTCATTGCAGAAGTCCCGGCTCAGCTGCGTTATTCGCCATCCTAATGACTTCCCCCGCCGCCCCCCCCGGCTGGAAGGCACCTGGGCTCGTTGTGCCCCCCCTTCCCCAGCCCCTGCCCGGGGAGATTAACCAGCACAGGAAACAAAAGCCGGGGGAGGTGGAGGGGCTCCCGGCTCCATGGGACGCTTTGAGGATGAGGGTGGCAAAGTGTGCGCGGCTCCGCAGCCCCCTCCCACGCCGTGCACCTATAGGGACGAGGGTGAGGTGTTCCCATCTCCAGCACAGGGCTTGGCCGAAGAGTAGGGGGCACCCCTAATCCCAACGCCACACTTCGCAGTGACACTGAGCACCGTGTGGTCTTTTCCCCCCACAACAGGACTGGGGGCAGAGCCAGGCTACAAGGACCCCCCCCACCCCCCCAGCCTTGTAGGAGCTCACATTTAAGGAGGCAGCGTTTCTACCTTTCCCACACTCCTATACACCCCCTCTCCTCCCCCCGAGGGCTGCCATGCACCGGCAGCAGCAGGGCAGACTCTCGGGGCTGAGCAGGTACCGAGCACACGCACAGCCCACCCCGACGGGACACCCGCACAAGCGGCCGCCTCCCCTACCCCCCAGCCAGGGGGACGGTGCCTCCGACCGGAGCCGGAGCCGCAGTACCCGGACCCCAGCCCCGCCGGGACACGAAGAACAACTCCCACGTACTGTCAGCAAAGGAATAAACCCAACTTCGGGGGAGTTTTCCTACTGTTTCTCACCATTGCGTGGTGAGGATCTCACAGATCGCTAGACCGCTTTAATGATCATTAATAATGAGTTCTCCTCGGCCTTTCCTCAGCAGAAGAAGGCGGGGAAGGACAGGGAGAGGGCAGACAGCTTTGAGAGAGAGAGAGCTGAACGGAACAAGTTGTGCGGTGGGAGCCCTCGGGCCGCAGCAGGCGCTGCTCTGTGCCTTGCAACACGCGCCTGCTCCAATCTGCGCCGCTCGGGAACAATAAACAGGATCATACAAAGAAGTGGAAAGGCGGCATCTTTGCTTCTGGTTTCTATGACAGCATCAGAGACAAACCAACTATAAACTCTAATTCCTGGATTCCGACCCCCCCCCCCTCCCCCCCTCAACCCCCTTTTGTCTGCCATTAATTAAAGTGGCCATATGGAAAAGGCTGATAATAACAGCAGATGAGGCAACGAGAGGGAGAAGGAAAGGAAAAAAGAAATAACTAAAAGTAACGTCGGAGCAATTGGATTTACCCTGGGCTTTTTGCACTTGTTTTCAGCGGCTGCTCAAAGCGAGGGGGCTCAACAATAGCGGCAGGAGAGCACAGCAATGGGGGCCACTTACAGCTGCCCCACACCGCTGGGCAGGTGGCAGCTCCCCAAGGTCTGGAGAGCAAAGGGCAACCCTCAACCTGTCCCAGCAGCCCTGCTCTGCGGGGAGGAAGGGGGGGGGGTTTGTATGCCCCAGGCCTCCTGCCCCGGGGGGTGATCCCTACAAGCTGCTCCTTTTGCGTGGGGAAGCCGCCTCTGGGGGTACTGAGCACCCCCGGGGGACACCCCCCCAGGGAGGGTCGGCTGTGCCCGCTGGCAAACTGCGTCCCAAACTCAGCCAAACTCGCTGGGGTCAATTGAAGCGGCAGCGCTTCCTCAGGCACCAACCCTTTCCCTTCGCCCTCCAAACAAATTATCCTCGAAACAACTGAGAAAAGGATCAAACAAACAAAGAAAAACCAACCCCACAACTTTGCTGAGATTGATAAAGAGATTAGCCAAGCAAAGCCTCTTCCAAGACAGCTAAAAATAAGAACCCGCAGATTTCTGCCACGGTCAACATACAGCGAGAAATCCACAAACATGGCACACTTCCCTTGTTCCTCGCTGCTATAAATAGAGAAGTCTCAAGTAGTCAATACCGGGGGAGAGGAAAAGGAGGGAATGTTAAAAAAAAAAAAAAAAAGAAAAGAAAAAAATAAAGTCTGCTGGAGCGCAGGGCAGGAGCCTCGAGCGTGCAAGCGCAACCCCCACGGCACACACGTATACACACACACACACACACATATATATATATACACACGCACACACACGCACGCACCCCTCGGTACCGGCGGCGAGCAGCTCGCTGCCCCCCCGGAGCGGGGCTGGAGGAGGGCGGCGGGGGTCGGGGGAGCCCCCCGGGGCCGCGCGGAGCCGCGATCAGCACCTCAGAGAGCTCCGCGGAGCGCGGCGGCTGAGCGAGCCCGTCCCGGCGCCCGGAGCGTCTTCTGCTAACACCGAGCACGCTTCCCTCCGGATAAACATCCGCCGAGCCGTCGGTCTGTAAACCCGGCAAGCATCCTCTTATCGTCTTCCAGAAATATTCAGAAAGTTTCCCGGCTGAAGGCGATGTTATGCCCTTTTGTTTTTTTTTTTTTTTTTAAATTTTAAATATCTCCTCCTTCCTCGTTTTATTCAATCAACCTCTTTTCAGTCAGAAGCAGAACATGTCCACTAGCATCTCGCAGCCGGCGAGAGAGCGAACGAGCAAAGATGGACCTAGGAGCATGATGATCATCATAAAATCCCCTCGGTTCTCCAGTGCAGTTTTCAAAACAACAACCCAGCCTTCGTGCTCTAAAGGCGAAACGCCTGCGTCTGTTTACATCAACTGTGTGCTCCGAAAGCCTTTCCCCTCCGCTTCAATCCAAGGGAGGCAAAAAAAAAAAAAGAAAAAAAGAAAAAAATAAATAAAAAAGAGAAAGAAAAAAAAAAGAAGAGGAAAAGAAAAACAGCCAGCATTATCTGCCTTTGTCAGCGAAAGAACATAATATTGACTTACCTTTCCCCACAGCTATTGTCTGCCCCTTTGCAAAATGACATCACGGAAACCAATCATGAAATTTGCATGGGGGAGGCTGTGGGGGGAGAGTTCTTGGAGGGCAGCCCACTTCCCTACACCAGTAACACGCGTGTAAGACGGGTTGTTGGTTTCAATTAAATATCTGATACTCCTTAGTGTGTGAACTCTTAAGCCTGCTAAAGGCAATGTCTCATTTACTTAATGACCGCTCTCATTAATGGAAATGGCACAGAGGGGGCTTGCTGCGCCTTCCCTTTGTAAATACACTACCCATGAACCCTTGGGGTTGCAATATATCTGTTTACTCTCTGAGGTGAAATAAATTTACAGTATAGCATCAAAAAGAGAGAGAGAGATGGAGCTGCTGACTTGAGTGCACGGAGAGTTGGGGCTCTCCCTGCCTCGCCAGCCCCTCTCACCTCACGCTCCCCTCCCCGAGACCCAGCAGAAGGTGAGTGATTTCGCCTGAACTGATTCATAATTAATATGCACGAGGCTCGGGGCTCCTTTGATGGCAGCAACACAAAAGGACGGCGAGCGCGACAAGCGCCGTGCCATTCCCCCCCCCCGCCCCCCCGCGCATCCCGACGCATGGTACGGCCCAATAATTCCTAATAGCAGCAAGCAGCGAGTGACAGATGCCCTGGGTTAGCACAGCTCCAGCGAAAGTACTTTACAATATTTATTGGTGGTTAGGAAGATGACCTATCACCATAAAGAACAGACTGGGAAATTTATCGCCTCTATGAACCTGGAAGTATTGCTTATTAGCTGATATACATATTCAAAAGCGAGTGCTTAAAAGGTATATATATATATTTTTTTTCCTTCTCCTCTTAAATAAATACATAAATGATCTGACATATCCCCAGCAGACATCACCTCGCCCCAGGAAGGACAGATAACATCTCGAGCAGGGTTACACTTTGGACTTTGTGACAGGAAGAAGAATGGCACAAAAAAACAACTCTTAAAAGAAAACAGTGACCAGAACAGTTCGGGAATTGTTTTCAAGTGAGAAAAGTGCCTTTTTCCACGAGCCATTTTCCTTCACAAATACCTCTGTTTGGTGGGGACGTGAACGTCAGCAGTACCAGACATCCCCCTTCCCTCCCCCCACCCCACCACCACCTCAAGCCGAGAGGCATCAGCACGCTACAGGGAGCATTAGTGCTGCGATCACAACTTTCCAGAAATAGAGGGAGAAACAGAGGCATGCTGCACCCGCCTGAGCTGTGGGAAGTGGGAGGCTCGCCTTCCTGCCCCCCCTTCCCCTCCCCCCCCCCCCCCCACTCTATCTCCAGCACTGCCGAGACGATTAAGACTTGACTGTCAACTTAATGAAGATTTTCAAAAACATGCGGGAGCTCACAAATGGACGGAAACCCCAGGAGCCTATAGAGAGATGAGACCGAGCAAAGGCAGCGCCTGGCAGGGGGAGCAGAGCGCTGCTGGGGGCCGGTCCTGCCCTCCCCTGCAGGCAGCCAGAGCCCCGACAGTGGGCAAAGCTGCAGCACCCGACCCCACACGTTACGAACTCCTCCAGACCCCTACCTGGCACTGAGAACTTAAAGGATCACCAGACGGAGCATCGTCCCAGCCACAGAGCAGTGTGAGGATACTAACTGAACTCTCCATTTTGGGGGTTTCGTTGAGAAGAGGGTGACAAAAACATTGATGATTTTAAACTGTTGAGGCTGCTTTGGAAATTCTTACGATGCCCGTTTCCATGGCTCACAAGCCTGGTGTGCCCCTAAAACCATAAATATAAAGGAGGTATTTGGCAGAGAGTACTCCTGAAAAACCGTTTTCTATCTCCTTTGGACACACCATGAAGACAGAGATATTTTACATCCTAAACCTTTGGCATTCAGAAATTCTATTAAACTCTTATCTGCAGGCAGCAGGCCTGGTGCTACGCTGCATCTCCATTGTTCTGCACCCATGATAGAATCAAAGGGAGGGACGGGAGGGCTCAGCTCCTCTCCCCACAGTGCTGCCTGGTGCTCTCCACTACTATTTCATTTAGAGATGCAGTTCTAAAACTTGAGAAACAAAAAGCATAGTAAATAGAGTGGCAGGCAGAAGAGGGGAGAGTTTTCTTCCATGTGTTTCTACATAAATCTGTACACACCACATGTATACAAATGAACATGCGTGCAAACATGCCTGCGTATTAGTACATGGACACTTTATTACTGCTATTGTCACATTTATTGACACGATGCACACAAGAGTCTTAGGGTAGATCAAGCTCTCAGCTTTGGTACCATTTTACTAAGCTCCAGGTTACTAGAGGGTGACTGGAAACAAAGAGGAGCCAAACTTACCAGACTTTACCTTCCCCTCCTCTCAAAACCTACTTAAGCAGAGCAAACAACCACCACCTCATCCAGAGTTTTCAGCCACCACCACACACACAAAAAAAACAACCACTCATTCCCCAGAATCCTCCCCTACCACCCAATATCTCGGGCTCAGGCCTGCCAGCATCCTTCCACCGGACGGAAGGCGAGGAGCCCAGGGGCTGCAGTCGGGCCGAGCCGCGCCAGGAGTCGGGTCAGCACCACAGCGGCGGACAGCTCCGGCGCCCCCGCCCCGCCCGCTCCGGCTCTCCAAGCCTTCCCGACCCCTTCCGCGCCTCGCTCGGCTCTCCGGAGTCACTTTACAGTCGTTCGAAGGCAGGAGATAATTATTGTGTTCTCCTCGGCCGCCTCATCCCTGAAGGGAGCCGTGCAGCAGGAAGGTATAAAATGAAATATTCAAATATTTTCGCCTCCAGAGCGTTGTTTGAGATGAGCGCGCTGAGAAACCGACTCGCAATGTAGCCTGCAGAAATGAATGCCAAAAGGCTTTCCCCCCCCCCCCCCCCCTTGTTGTTTTTAAAGTGGATTCCCCTCGCTTCTGTCCCCACAGCATTTTTATTTTTATTGTGATTTTCCTACCCTCGCGTATTCAGATCAAGCATTTCAACTTTCAGATTATTTAAAATAAAACTGCAATCGCTCGTGTAAATACACACATAAAAACACCGCGCTGCATCTTGCTCGCTTCGCTGAGACTGTTTCAAAGTCATTTAGATCTCAAACTTTATGCATTTGTAATTGGCACCAACTTCTCCGGTTACCAGCTGGGGGGTGGAAGATTTTTTCCTTGTTTCTTTCTGAAAGCTTCTATGCAGATGGGCTGGCTGCCTTAATGCCTCAGACTACAATTAGTGCTGTTGTACGCCGAATAGAAATGGCCAGCATTAATATTGTATATGGAACAGCTGAAGGGTTGCGAAGAAACCTGCCCACTACAGGCCCCTGGCAGATGGAACAACACGCACAGGCACAAAAAAAACCACTTTTAATAACCCTTTGCTCGCTCTCGGGCTCGCCCCTTCTCCCCGATTTGGTCGGTTCCTTCCCACAGAGGCAACGCCTTTGTCTGACCCACCTCCAGAGCCTTTTACTTCCCTAACGAGCAACAATTGGAGCAATCACCGGCGTTTGTGGAAGGCACCTGCATTATCCCAGAACTTTCTCTTTGTGCCTCGGTTAATGCGGGAGCTGAAACACATCCAGGCACGAACCAGCTTTATATTTGCTAACACCCCACCCTCACCCCTTCATTGCAGAGCAGAAAACAAACAAACCAGAAAGCCAACAACAACAACAACAACAACAAAACAAACAAAAAAAAAAACCCCAAAACTATCTGAACAGAAGCGGCAGACAACAGGATTTTTTTTCCCCTCAGCTCCCCCCCCCGCCCGCCTTCCCTCCTCATCCTTTGTAATTAGCCGAAATGCGCAGTAGCGGGACAAAGCCCCACAGCAGCAGCAGCCCCGGGGCCGAGCACGAACCCACGCATCCGCAGCCCTTCGGGGCTGAGCCCGGAGCAAAACGAACGGGAAAGGAGCCCAAGACTTCGCCTGCTAAACGCGAGGACAGGAACCCCGTTCCCTGAAACACGCTTTCCACTGTGTAATTACGGGGGGGTGGGGGGGGAAACCCAAAACAGGGGGAGCAGGGTAGTTTGTGAGGCCGCCATCCCCCACAGTTCACCGAGCCCTTTTGCCGAGGCGTGGCTTGGGCAGAGCGAGGCTGCTCGAGCGCTTCGGAGGGGAAACAGGAGGAACCCAACAAGCACCCCCTACTCTCACTCCTCCCAACCCCCCCGCATCCACCGGCGGACAGTTACGAACCGAGGAAAGTCCCGCAGAGCTTCATCCTTGCCGGGGAGCGGTGTCTGTCTTCGCCTGGAAAGCGAGAGAAGGGAGCGACGGGGCCCGAGCTTACTCCATCCCTGGGAAAAGTTGCCGTCCGGAGCAAAAACTTATGCGTGCCGGCGGCCAATGGGACCTCGCCGCAAAATCACTGCAGAGCACTCGGCGGCCAATCCGCGGGGGCGGGCGCCGCGGGGCCCCGTACAATGGCTCTGCCTCCCCCCCACACCCCATCCCCGCCCACCCCTCCCGGCCGTGCAAAGGGTAAAGGGAGAGAAGATGGGGAAGGGGAGCCTCTCCTTGTTCGTGCTTTTAATTAGGAGAAGACAATGTGAGAACGTGCATATCTCAGTGAGGGGGTGTAATCCCCTCCACCCCTCCGGGCCTTTCCCAGGGGATCCCATCCAGTTCTCTATGTCAGGGAGACCCCAAGGGACCTCATCTGTGTTTGGAGAGTGAATTTTCCTCCAGGTCACCCTGGAGGTGCACAGAGTGACCATGCCCACAGCCACACCCTGGGCAGTTGCACCTCTTGCACTCCTGAGTCTGTTTGGGAGTGCATGAGCCATGATGGCTACGCACAACTTTCTGGATGCTTTGGTCAAAGCTGGGGTACATGGGGGGGGAAGAAGGATGGAATCACTTCTGGGAGAGATCCGAAATGGAAAAGGATGCCCCTCTGCCTCCAAGGACAGATGGCAACATTGGACTGAACTGATCCCAGCTGGAGAAAATTGGCGACAGGCCAGTGAGGAACACTCACTGACATCCCAGATGGAAAAAAAAACCCCAAAACAACTAAAAACCAAAAAAACATAAATACAGTTATCCTATAATAATAATATAATAAAAGGAAAATTATCCAGGATTGTGATTACAATGTATGGCAGCACTGAACTTTGTTACTCTGCTGCCTCGGAGGGCAAAGTGCCTTCTGTAGGTGGAGTGGCCTGCTGCACTCTGCTCATCAACCTCAATAAAAACATGGCCAGCTCCTTCTGTGGGTCAGCCCTGGCGTGCTGAGAGGAGAAAGTGCCATTTCTGAAAGTGGGAGAGGGGAGGGATTGCCTGGCAAAAAGCCTGATTGTCAGGAAGAAAACTCAGCACTCTGACATGTGGGTAAATAAGTGCATTTGCAGGGAGAGGGCAAGCCCACCCAAGCCTCAGCCCAAGTAATTTGGGGAAGGGAAAGAGGAAAAGCCTGTGCTTGGAGAGACAGGTGGCACCAGTAATAAGGAGCCCTGGACAAAGCTGATATTAGCTGAAGGAGTGTTGAATGCAATTTATCTCAGCGGGGCATGCCTGTATATTTGGGTAATTTTTTATTTTATAAACATAAGAGGGGGTGCAGCTGGAATAAGGGTCAGCAGAGAATGTAGAACAAGAGGCTAATTCGCTCTTTGGTATGAGATCCTGGGCTGAACTCTTTGTTGAATGCATCTAACTCCTTAATTCAGATTTCTTTGAAAGCAAAGAACTGGAAGGGGGAGTGGGGAGGAATAGCTTTGTTGGGTTGGGCAGAGGGGGGTGAATATTTAAGTGCACCTTTTCTCCTGCACATCCATCACGGTCTTTTGCTAGAGAAGGCTAAGAAATTAATAATAGTATTAATCATTAACATAATCACTGTATTGAATTGAAGGTCAGGAGTTTCATTCAAATGTAAACTGTAACTGTTGAATATGCAGACTTCTTTGATATTCTTGCTGTTAGAAGGGCTGGAAAAAGCCATAGTCAGCTCAGCCAGTGCGCTCACCCAGGTTGGATATGGGTTGGGATAGGAGCTGGGAATGGTTCCCCAGTACAGGTGCACCTGAGCTGCACAGATCTCCCAGAAGAAGGCAGTGTGAGACAGTCTGTTTGGGGACTGACACCTCTTCTGTCTTTGTATTAGCAGCTCTTGTCTTTGCAGAATATTCTGTGCTTTTTTGTTTCTTCTATCCCCACCTTGGAAGATGAGAGGTGACATTGCGGAGAGCTCTGAGCTTGGAAAATGACTTTCAGAATTACATTCTGGCAATTTGAAACTTTCACTCTCTCATCTTCAGCCTCTTGGGGCTTTAATGGGAGACTGCAAAGTGCCTCTTCCTCCTCCCCTCTCTTCTTTTCCTTCCCTGTTCTCTTGCAGCTGCAGCAGTCGGGATTCAGCAAGGTCACTTAACTCCATTGCTTCCTGCATGCAGGAGATCTCAAATTAAGGTGTGCTGGGAGAAGCCTGTTGAGATGAAATAGCCCTTACTCAGCTCCAGCAAGCACGGAAATGAAACCAATTCACAGTGACTCCAGAATAGCCCACCTTCCCCATGCATTAGGTGGGGGAAAAGGTGAAGATTCAGAGGACAGAAAAGCAGAGTAGCATTAACTCATCCCTGAGCCGGAAGATGCTCTCTTTTGTCTAGCAGAGGAACCCTACAACATTATACACAGGTCTCGTAACTGCAGCTGACTTTTTGACTCGCTTTTGGTGTTGTTTTAGCTGTTTTGGTTTTGTTTTTTCTTTCTCAGGCACTTCATCCTTATCCTCATATTCCCCCAAACTCCATCTGCCGTCTCCTTTCTGCTTCCTCTTCCCAGCAAGGCAGGGCTGGCCCCAGCTCCCTCCATCCCTTGGCCTCTGAGCCAGAGCCAGGCGATGGGAGCTCAGCCATTTGCCTCTGGGCTCGCCAGCGGTGTGCTCCTGAATGGGAAGAGAATTAAACCCTGGAGCTAAAGAGAGTACAAATGGGAATAGAGAGAAATCACAGAAACTCTACTGACGCCTGAATGTTTCCCTGCTGTGCGTCCAGGGAAGCCACGTGTTTCCCATGGAAAAAGACTGAAAGAAATTCTGTCCTTTTGTGGTCTGATTTCTGCTGATGCACTGCCAGACTGGGGGGGATCTTATTGCTCTGGGCATGCAGTTTTGCATCTGAAAAAAAACCCCACCAAAATGCCAATTCACCCCATGCCCGTATTACCAACAGCCTGTGCTGTATGCCTCCGTCATTGGACACTGTTCCCCTGGTCCACAACACCCCAACTTTGTCACAAAGACGGAGACAGTTCCAGTTGTTTGGTGACTGTTTCCTTCTGCCTGCAGTCAGTGCCTCCACCGCCTCACTGACGGCTGCACCAGGCGGAGACGGGCAGCGGCAGGCAGATACTGTCAAGCTCAACTTGATAGCTACTGTCAAAACTGCCAGAGTGTGGTGACAATAAACATTTTAGCTGGCTAACAATTTGCTGCAAAAAGGGTTGACCCTGAAATCAAGTTCTGCCGTAATGAACACTTTGTCTCCAAATATTTGCATTTTTGCTGACAAGGTTCACTCTCTCCAGGAGATTTCCTGTGCCCGTAAGCAATCTGACTGCGGACGAGATGGTGGGTGGGTGGGTGAGCCAGTTTGTAACCTAGCTGCAGCATGAGGAGACAGGCAGGTGTGTGCCTGGAAGAAGCAGAGCCACTGGGATTGGGCTGCCTGACCTCCGGAATGATGCTTACCCAACTGCTGAGCCCCTTTCTGTCAGGTTCTGCTTGGCAGTGCAACACCAAACCACACAGAACAAATGGGATGATAAGCCTTATTGAACAGATGGGGAAACTGAGGCACATGGTGGTTTGGGGTTGTATCTGCATTGTGTTTGCACGTAGTGCAGAGTGCCTGTTAGCTAGGGTTGCCCCAAAGCTGGTGCTCCCAGCATCTTGCTTTGGTGGTGTGGCTGTTCTGCACCTGCAAGCACAGCGAGCTGGAGCTATTCACACTCGGAAACTACCGAGCAGGGTCTTCTTCTATCCTCCTCAAAGTGCCAAATGATTCAGCCAATGTTGCACAGAGCTGACAGCTGTCATCCTGTTCCTTAGTCCAGAGTCCCAAAAACCCAGGTGGCTCCACTGTAGCAAAGAGGATGCTTGAGTTCCCTTGTTGCAGAGGCAGAAATGCATTGCTGATCATGAGGATGAGGTTTCTCAGGGCAGGGATGATGGCCAACGTGGTGGGCATATTATGAACTGCTCCTATTAGTGCTGGGCAAATGAGCTCTGCCTAATTCCACGCGCAGTTTGTCAGAGCTCCAGGCATGGAGCAGAGCAGCAGGAAGGGCAGGGTACTGGCTTCTAGTTTGGGAATTCAGCATCACAGCCACATTGCTCCATTGACTCCTTGTCCTCCCCAGGAGGATGGTTGTCCAAGGGGCTAGGAGGCAGAGATCTGGATTTCATTCCCACGTTTACCACTGATTTTTGAGGGTGACCACGGGAAAGTCTCCTCACTCACTTTCCCTCTGTCACTTGGCTATTCCATTTAGAGTTAAATCTGCTCAGAGAGTTCTCTGCCTCCTCTGCTTCTTACTATACCTATTAGCATTTCTAACCAGACTGGGCTGTGATTTACTTGAGATCCCTAAATTCCTAGTCGAATGCACAAGAAATTGTACTAAGGTTTCTGATTGCTGGAGGGATCTAAAGGGAAAAGAAAAAAAAAAAAGAAGAGAAGGAAAAAAAATACATCCAGGTTTGCAAAGAGGACATAAATGGAAGGAAAGCACAGCCTATTTCATTTTTATCTCCCTTGCCCCTCTTTGCCCTAATGAAAGGCAATTTTCACTAGCAGTGTGTTGTCACTTTGCTGGAGAAAAAATCACTATTTTAACCAGAGAGCGTTTTGTGGGTTTTTTTTCTTTTCCCTATGCACGGCCAAAAGCTGTGGGTTTCTGGCAGTGGTGGCAGTGCTGCATTTTGGCTCTGTGTGCCGCAGTTCCTCTGCTCTGGGTTGGGCCTGGGAATTGCTGGATCTCCAGGTGACATCAGATGGGCAGCACAGGTGGGACGAGGGTCCCAAAGAAGCAGCCCTGGCTGCGCAGTCACGGTGCAGTTCTGGCATAGAAGCAGAACAAGGTTTTGCTACAGCACCAGAAGGTGCCTGCTGGTGTGAGGCTGCGGGGCTAAATGCAGAATACTGCATTTAAAATGCTTGGCGAGATGCAGTGCTTTAAATGAGTATGAATCACATTTACAGACCCTGGAACTCAGGACCAAATATGGCAGCAATCACTGCTTCAACCACAGCTGGTCAGCCCCTGATAGAAAATGTTGGTGACCCCCTTACAGCAGCAAACCCACTGCACTGCCCCATATAGCACAAAGGAACGTGCAGTGCAGCCACAACCTCAAAATCTCCCTCTGTGGGCCTCTGTTGGGATTCTTCTCATGTATCTTGATACAGAGGAGTTTTCTAGCGCTGGCAAACATCATCATCATCCTCACAGACCTCCTGAGCTTTGCCACCTCCTGGCGATATCCTAAGGTTACTTCTATTTCCCTTATAAACTCTGGGAAGAAAGCACCTTGGTTAAAGGCCACAAGCCATATTCTCCAAGTCCTCATCTACTCCAGAGTGACAGTTTTCTCCTTCCTCTTCCCTCCTCTCCACCCTCTCTGGCACAGGACAATTACCACAGCCCCGGACTACCACCATGAGCCCTTTGCCAGCTGAGCCGTTTCACCCTGCCCTCATTGTGAGCTGTGCTAGGAAGCCTGTAAAGCACCAGGGAGGGATAATTACAAGTCCCAGCACTGCGATGGTAATTAATACTCTGCTAAAAGAAACGCTTGTCAGGTCAGGGAGCGGAGGAGGGGAGGGGAAAAACAAACAGGCAACATTTAAACTTGAGCAAGGATTTGGCAGGAAAATGCTGCTGCCAGATACAATCTAAGCCAACCTGGGCAGGAGTGTGTTTGTCCCACTGGGGAAGCGAAAGGCTTTTCCCAAGAGTGCACATCTTGCCGTGTGATTTCTTCTCTCCTGTTGCTCACTTTTAACTTGAGAATCTCTGGGCAAACCAGAGCTATTGTTTTCTTCACTAAAGGAAAAAAAAGTCTCTTATTTAGCAAATGATTCTGGCCTGCATGTCAAACCTGCTCAATCTCTGCACGACATCAGACAGGCAGTGCAGTTAAACAAGCTGGAGTGTGTGCTCGTCTCCCTCCTGTGCAGAAAGCCCTCAAACCCCAGTTACAGCTCTCCCAGTTTCACAGCTTTCTGAATTCAGGACTGGCTTCACCATTTCGAGGGGCATGGTTTAGTGGACGCAGTGGTGATGGGTTGATGGTGAAAGGTCTTTTCCAACCTTAATGATTCTATGGTTCTGTGATTTGGGGGACGTCAGCATTCACCTTTAAACTGAAGTTGTAAAAGAAAATGTTGGAGAAACACAAATAGCTCCATGGTAGCAAGGTGCATCTTTCAACCTAAACTCCATAAATCTAAACTCCATAAATCTGAGCAAGGCAAAGCAGAAGAGGAAAGAGGATGACAGCCAAGGAAATGTGGACTTGGGGCTTCCTCTCTGCAAAGCTTTGGATGGTGTTGGGGGAATGGGTTTGTTCTTCCCTGCCTCAGCCTCATCCCCTGAACAATCAGCAAAATGCTTCTGCAGAGGCTGCTTATCAGCCCCATGCAACAAGAGAGATGAAACAAAAAAGACAACAAACCAGCACCCATGGTAAAGGGTGAGAGAAACAGAGAAGTGCTGGCAAGGGAGAACAATATGTTTTCAGACAAGATTTAGAAGGAAATGTTATGTTAATACCAGTTTGGCGTCATACTGTCATAACACCATCAAGATGACATGCTGTCACCACTAATATGACTGTTTAGGGAATATGCAACACGAACAAAAAAAAAGCAATTCACTCAGAAACAAACCAGGATGAGTTTACATTGTAGGAAAGCAGAAAGATGCTGCAATCCGAGGGAGCACCATGAGAATGCTCAGTGCTGGCTGAGGGCAGCAGGCAGGCACAAGGAGCACTGAGCAGAACTTGTTCCATGCTGCACGTGGCCTCTGAGCCTTCACTGGGATAATCTGCTCGTAAGAGAGAAACAGTTTAAGGATGGCTGTTCTGGTGTTAATTAAAAAGCCCTACAGTTCTTTCCTAATAAAACCACTTTTCTTCTAAGACCTTCCTCGATTTGTTTTAATACCTGTCCCTAATTAAGTCCGGTGAGAGGAATTCACTACATCAAATGAATTAAAAATGGCTGTTCTCAAGGCACCTGCATCTGAAGGAATTTATTTTGAAGCCCCTGAATTAAATTAGGAAGGGACATTTCCAAACTGATGGCTCCCTTTTGATTAGCGCAAGCGAGCTGCCATTGGCACTAAGTTAAAAATCACAGTGCTTGCTTTTCTGTGTGATTTGGAGAGAGTTCAGCTGGTTGGGTGGTAAATAGTCACCAAGTTGGATGGGGCACCGGGCAGCATGAACTAATGGGTGGCAGCCCTGTCCATGGCAGGAGGTTGGAACTGGATGATCTTTAACGTCCCTTCCAACCCAACCACTCTATGACTGTATAGTTCCACGATTCTATGATGCTACAATTCTATGATTAAAGATGTCAAATGTGCTGCTTCTTTTTAACTCTTCATCAAAATTGTGAACTGATGGGCCTCAGAACCAAGCCGGATTCCTGGTACCCACCAGAGTCCCAGGTGTGACCTTGCCTTGCCCATCAGCACTCCCCTCCCTGCCCTCTGTTCAGCCCAGCCAGCTCCATCAACTGCAGAATTAGACAAGAGGACGCGGAGGGGAGACGCCTGTTGCCCCACTCCTCCCAATATGGTGTAAATCTGACCAGAAAATGACTTAAAGCATTTCTGAGGAGCTTCTTAAATGATAATTTCATACCTCTCTTGTCAGAGCCTGCAGAAAAGGCGATCAATCAATGCCGGGTGATGCGCTGGGACGGAGCATAAGCTGCTCGAAAGCCACCCCATCTCCAGCTGAGCCTCGGGTGAGCTAAATTCATTCCTGGTGTCAGGCCAGTGAAGCACACAATTATGCAGGAAAGATTTCGGTCTGTGCTGTCTTGTTACGTTAGGCCTCCGCACCAGGAGCTGGAAAGATTGTGGCCAAGAATTTGCTTATGGAAGAATGATAAAGTGCCCTGTTCAATCTCTTCCTTCCCACCTGCTGGGCTTTCTCTTTTAAAACCTGAAAAAATAAGGCAGCACGATTTGCTGCGAGAGCTTTGACCCATGAGTTGGTTTTCTCATGTTGCTAACAGCCAAGCATTTCAAAAACAAGCCCAGCCATCCCCGCTCAGGATGGATGCCATGTTCCAACATATCCGCACAGTGGTAGGCTCGTTCCTGCTGGAGCTGGGCATCTGCCATGCTTTCCTAGAAAAGCTCTCTGCAACATTAATTCTGAACAACAGAGATGGAATGAAATGTACGTTTGAAAGCAAGCCACGAGGCAGAGAGCAATATTTAGCTTTCCTATCCCAGCAGTCTCACCTATGTTGGCGCTGGTTTAAAGATGTTAGAATGGGATTAAGGGGCTGAATCAGATATTTTATTAGTTACAAGAGCCCATTTTCCTTGCTAAATAATTGAATGCTTGTGCTTAAGGCAAGAGTCAAGGCTGGCTGGTGGAAAGGAGTCCCTGAAACTGTGGGCTGAGAGCTCACAGAGGATCAGATTTAGTGTGCAGCATCAGCCCACCTGGTGAGGACATCTGGGTGTCCTTTCATCTGGAGTGGGCACCTCACATTAATATGCATCTTCATTCAGAGGCATTTCTGACAAGGTTCGATGCGAGGAGGTAAAAGGAGTTGAAATTTCTTCAGAGGAAATCCTTTATTTTTTCCTCCAGATGAGGAAACAGGAGCTGAACTTGTGTCTTCTGAAGGTTTTGATTGAGTTCGTGTACTGGCCAAATCTCCAGCAGGGTCATGAACTAAGAGGCCTCTTTAGGTTCAGCTCTCCATGTGATAACAGGCAGAAAGAGAAAAGGCTGAGAAAGCTGCATCAAAGCAGTTCTTAGGAAATGTTCAGCTGTTCTGCAGATTTAATATATTTAAGCACTTCTACAAATACCCTGAGACTTATTCATAAAACTTGGCATTTTATCATCTCTAATGGAGCTACAGAAAAAAACAGCCCCACGTTATTATGGATTTTGTGGTAGATCTTCCAATTTACCAACCAAAAAGCGTTTCAAAGCTACAGAGGCTTTTTCTGTAAGTTAATGTCGTACGATTTGATGGTTCGATGGCTGGACTTGGTGATCTTACGGGTCTTTCCCAACCTTGATGATTCAATGATTCTATGATTATCACCTGGGCTTTGCTGAGTCTGCATTCCTGATCAAAGACTTGACAGCTTGGGCTAGTAGACACTTAAAGATGATATCCATGCAAGCAAGTGACCAACACAGCTTCAACCTCCAGGTGGGGATGCTGCATGCCTTGGTCACCAGAACTTCTTGAGTATTTATGATTGCCCGGCCCAGAGACATGCACCAGCAGTAACCATTAATTCCACATCCAAGCAATTGCCACTGACATACCTCAGGACTCAATCAATGGGGGAATTCTTACCACTTTCCAGGGTGTATAACTCCATTCTGGGGCTACAGCAGAGATGAGTGTTCTGTGCCAGCATCCACCAGGTCCCCTACTCTCCTGTGCCCATTCTCTGGCCATCTTCCACGCTGTCTGCAGAGGTGGCTGCTTTCTCTCTAGGTGAATGGTGACAGCACGTTCAGAGTGTTATGGGCACCGGGAGGCTTAACATCACTAAATGAATGTAATGAATATATATGATTTCATTTTGCCTCCCAGCCGCATTTCTACACTTTCATTTGATCTCGTCGACTCTCCACAGCCTCGCTGCCTGTGATGTATGTGCACACCCCATGTCACAGATTGGAGCCAGGGAACTTGGCAGGTAGGAGCTGCAGGCAAAAGAGACCCCAACACTACATATGCATGAGTGGGGAGCTGGCAACAGCGTACATCACACTGCATGCCAGCCCCAGCAGCTAAAGGGGCTGTGGCTTCCCATCCCCATCTTATCCCATTCCATCCCACCTCACCCATTTGTATCTGCAGCCTTGACACCCCTGTGCACACACACTCACACTCACACTGGGTTGATACGCACTGCGTGGATGCAGACATAAAAGCTTTTTGCAGAAGTATTTCTGACTCTCAGAAGGGTCAGGGATGCTCAAGAGTGACAGAGATGCTCAGGAAAGACAGGGATGCTTAGTGAATGGGCAATGACTCCACCTCAGGAAAGAAAACTCATCATTCACCCCATGATGGATTTGCTCCTGTGACCCAGCAAGCAGAGGTCAGAATACCCAGACAGGAAACCAATGCAAAAGGGCATCCTTCAGAAATTCCTGCAGTAATGTCCTCCCCATCAGCTGCACAGGGGCTAGGCACAGGGACGCCTTCACAGCCTGGGTGATGCTGGAACGACTCCCTGGGAGCTCCATCTCCTCCCACCTATAGCCTGAGTTCTCAGGTCATACAAACTGCAGGACAACAGCTCATCCAGCCACCCATCAGCATCCCCATCACCCTTGCGTGGGGCAGCCCCCATGCAAGCGCTGGCATGTCAGAAATAAAACAAGTGCACTGAAAATGACTTCATCCAGAAGCAGCACAACTGTGCAACTTTGCATGCTTTTGTATACACCCTCCTGTCAAAGCCCACATCCTCCCCTGTCCCTTTTGGGGATGCACTTGAGACCACGCATCTCACATCTCCCCATCCCAGGTGCGTGGGATCAAACCCAATCCTCTTCCCAACACCTCCCATCTCCTTTCCAAGATGTCCCCATGTGCAGGGAGTGAGCACATTTAGGGACATGGCAATTTATGGCATCATTTATGATGAGGACCGTGCATCGTCACTCAGAAAGCACAGGGAAATAAATGAATGAGCTGGGCAAGTCTTCTTCACCACTTAATTGTTCCAGTGAGGCCATGTTCTGGGGAGGGCGATGAATCATTGTTTATCAAATACTTCATCCAAGAAGATGATTTGAAAAATACATTTATAATTTATTGCAACCTTTTGCTTTCTTTGGGAACAGCAGCCAAAGGAGGAAAGTTCCTCCCTCCCCGGCCACCTTCCTTCAGTTCATTATCACTACCATCTTATCTCCCGTACCCTCTCCTCACCCTTTGAATATTACATCTCCTGCTTGTGCGTGGAGGTGTAGCCGTGCGGGAAGGGGGGGGGGACTGGGAAAAATCGTCACATATTTCAGGCTGGCTCTATTTAAATGAGTTTGGGATTGTGCTTCTCTGGAGCAGATGGCCCTGGAGATAATGATGCCTGAGCAGCGGAGGCTGGAGCCCCTCTCTCCTGTTGCCATGGCAGGCCACGGGGCTGAAATGGATTCTGCTTATTAAATTTGCGAGCTCTTGTGTACTCAGGATGAATGGCGTTCAGTCATAAAGAGGCCCAACCTCCCAACGTCGCTGGATAGTTTTATCTTGGAAAGCCAGGCACTCCAGCTCTGCCAGACGAGGGGCTCATTAACCTATTAACAGAGCCGTGCAGGAGTGCATCCCGCAGGGGCTCCTGCCCTGCAGCCCCACGAGGTCGATGCACGCATCCGACATGTTTGTGTAGGACCTGACACCACAGACCCCCAATGAGAAGAGAGTTTGGGGTTCGTGGTGGACAATGAGGTTTGTGGGGGTGAGAGCCCTGTGTCCCACCGGCAGCATCACTTCTGTTTTGCATCAAGATTATGTAGAAATATGTGTGATACAGTGCTGGGGCCATGGGGAGAACATGGCAGGCAGAGATTGTGTCTCTCAGTAGGAACTGCAGGAGGAGAAAATGGGAAGATCTGAGATTTAGAGGACAAATATCTGAAAAAAAAATAATCGAGGAAAATATTGGAGTATCTTTCTTTTCTGGTTTTCCTGTAGGACCAGCTGATGCTCAGACACTAACACTCCTCTTACGGACTCAAAGTATTCCTGATTCAATAGAGCAGGACGGCAAGCTGTACTTGAAAACTTCCTTTCTTTCTACAGAAATCGGGTTTTTGATGAAAGTAAATATTTCTATCTCTGCTCCAGACAAGGAAAACAAATCCATCCTTCTCCAGTGTGTTGGCAATGGGTGTTTCCCAGCCCTTCCAGCACCGTTTGCTCTGAAAGACATGGCGGCACTTAAAGAATTAAAACTTTCTCCTACTATTCTTTTTGAATCAGGACAAAAGCGAGTGATTCAAGGGGTTGCACCGCTGGGATTTTGTTTTCCGACGTTTGCAGAGCCACGTTTCACAAACACCGAAATGGTTTGGAAGAATGGATATTTGATAGGCAGTGAGACAACACACGCTACATTATAATGCAGTTAACTTTGATTAACCAGAGGTTGGCGAAGCAGCACCGCACTATATTTAGTTTCACGTCACATTTTTTTTACATGCTATTATGTAAATTTTTTTTTGCACGAGCCTTATTTCAAATGCAACCCAACTCTATTTTCTCCCTGGCTTGGTGGGAGCCTTCATTCCTGCATGGCCCCCAGCAGCCCACCAGGAGAAGGCAGACATGCAGACGGGCCATGGCTGTAAAGTCGGTGGGACATTTCCTAAGGGAAATGTTATTTTCCCCCACAACTGGAAAATGCTGGAAAGAGAAGCAGTAGTGGACCAAAATACACGAACCAGGTGTTCCCTACACCATGGGAGGGGAACTTGTCCCCTGGCTCCTTTGAACCCATAGGCGTCTGGGCAGGTAACTGCAGAAACACACTAAAGTTAGAAATGACCTAAAGCCTCCTCATCTTCCAAGCCATTCATCACAACTGCCTAAAAGCTTCTCATTGCATGGGGCTGACGCAAATAATCACAGGAGCATGGGAAGCCCATCCTTGATGCTGCAAATGAGTCATGAAAGTTGCAACCAGTTTTGGCAGTTGAGTCTCCCACATTCAGCCCAGATGATGAAACTGATGCATCTAATGGCAAAGGGATGTTCACCAGAATTTTGCTCACTTGGCCAAGCCAACTGGATCTTTTGATTTAACACTCCAATTCATTTTGGTGAGTGCTGAGAACCTACGTCCTGCAGTTGGCTTTGAAAACCACGGCCTCATCCAGGTGCTCCAAACATCTCCCGTCAGCTGCTTGGACACACAGCAACTTCTGCAGCTTGCTCAGCACTAGCTGAGCTGCAATGAAACCTAACCCTCACTCTACATCTGCTATTTGAGGGCTCTGCAGGAGCAGAGGAGCAGAAACACACGCCCAGGTTCTCACAGCACTCTCATCATACAGCCCCAGCAACAGCAATTGCAATTTTCAGAAGCTGGTTGGGTGCCACAGTGAGGTTCTTATGGTTTGCTCATGCCCAGCCATGTTCCCCAGCAGCAGTCCTGACTGAGCTGGAGGCAAGCAAAGATACAAGGGCTGCAGAGGTGGCTCTGAGCCCACGTGGAGGCCACCTGTGATCCTACCCAGGTGGGGCTGTGTGACAGCAAAGTGCCACAGCTCTGTGCACACCAGGTTGGTGCCCCCACCCGGACCCACCACACACTCTGTTCCAGAGCCCCTCAACAGAGAGGGGATGGACAACCTGCTCCTGGGGCAGCTGCCTGCGAGCCTGGCCATAGAAAAGGGATTAGCTCCGTCTGCAGCATGCAAATCCCCCTGGACACACTGCCCTCGCAGGCACTCCTGCAGCACTTTGCCTGGTCGGAATGTACAGCTTTTACACAGGCTTGAGCTTGCCAACTTAATGTCAGGCATGTGCACACTGGTGAATTAAAACAGAGCCTACAAACGAGAATAGTGGATTAGTGGGTATTAGAAGGACACTGAGACGAAGAGGCTGCAGTGATGGAGAAAGGCTCTTGTTCCCCACCTTGGTTCGTGCGGTCAGCAGCAGGATCCAGAGGAGCAAGCAGGGGATGCTCAGGTTGGTGACAAAAGACACACCCTTTAGACACACTGGCAAAAGGAAGTTGAAACCACGAGAGAAAGATTGGTCTTTTCCTTCCCTTTGTTACTAAACAATCCATTTGGAGCCTGCGATCTTCTTACTTGTGAATGCTCCTTGTGTCTTCCCAAAGTGGGACATACCCAGCAGCAATTTGATAAACTGAAGACAAACACTTCAGTCACGATGCCAGCTTAACTTCACAGGGGAAACGAGAACAGCATTAACCTGGCGTTCTTGAAGTAGAGCTTTAGTTTCTCTGTTAAAAAAAAAAATGACTGACTATGGAAGGAAGAAAGGAATCACTTTGCTGTGATAATTGCAAAGCGCACACACAAAAAAAAGGTAATTTTTTGCCTGACTTACATTTAGAAAATGTCTCAGCTTTTACCAGACAGCCTTGGTTACCGACAGAAAGCGAGCACTGAAATACGTAACGTACAAACCAGAGAGCAAATCCCTGGAGAAGAAGCAAAGAGGAAAAGGAAGGGGTGCTTGAAAGCTTGCACCGTTTGTAAAATGGTTGATGGGCACTTCTGGTGTTGCTCTGTTGCGAAGGGACTCTGACTGTAAATGGGGCATGTTGAGGCTTACAGAGCAACCCAGGCAGGCCACAAGCCTGACAGAGGCAGGAGATAGTGTTGCTGTGTTTCCCCTTGTCCTGTCCCCACAGAAGGCTGAAAAGAGGTTGGCCACGTCCCTTTGACTCCCACACTTAAGATATTTATAAACATTAATAAGATCACCTCTGAGTCTTTTCTCAAGGCTGAACAGACCCAGGTTACTCAGCCTTTCCTCACATGGGAGATGCTACAGGCCCTTTATCATCAGCAGTTCCTACAGGGGGCAGTTACTATAGGGCATATGTTTCCTACAGGGCACAGTTTCTATAGGACATGGTTCCTATATGAAGCAGTTCCTATAGGGCATATTTCCTATAAAGCACAGCTCTTACAGGGCACAATATCTATAGCACACAGTTCCTACAGGGAACAGATCCTATGGGGCATATTTCCTATAGAATCATAGAATTGCTCAGATTGGAAAAGAGCTTAAAGATCATCGAGTCCATCCACAACCCAACCATACTACCCTAACCCTAACAACCCTCCTCTAAATCGTGTCTCTGCGCACCACATCCAGACGGTTTTTAAACACATCCAGGGATGGTGACTCAACCACCTCCCTGGGGAGCCCATTCCGGTGCTTAACAACCCTTTCTGTAAAGTACTTTTTCCTGATACCCAACCTAAACCTCCCCTGGCGCAACTTGAGGCCATTTCCCCTCGCCCTGTCACCCGTCACCAGTGAGATACGGGGCACAGTTCCTATAGGGAGCGGTTTCTATAAGGCGCAGTTCCCATAGGGCGCAGTTTCTATAGGACGCGGTTCCTATAGGGCGCAGCTCCCATGGATACGCCCGGCCCTGCAGCCTGCGTGCTCGAGGGGCCGCTTCTGCTGGCGGCACGCGTGTGCGCGCATGCATGCAGCCCCAGGCGCTGGGTGCATTTCCATCCCCGCATGCTGACACGGCCTCGCTTTTGTTTGCTGAGTAAATAGAAGAGCCGCGGTGGCAGGAAGGAGAAAGGCACGGCAGCGCCCGGCGAGCAGCGCCTGTTTACAATGACAAAGGGCTCTGCCACACTTCGGGGAGGAAATTTTCCTTCCAGACTTCAGGGCTCATTAAGTGAGTGGGCGCAGCTAATAGGCTTTGTGTGCGAACGGCCCCAGCCTTGCAAGGTCCAGCTGTCACCGGGGCGAATGTCAAAACTAACAGCGGGCCCAGCCATTCTCCACCCCGCTCCGGCTTTAAAATTTATCCTTAAAAAGGGGGAGGAGCAGGCAGGGAAGAGTAGCAAGCAATTAACGGGAGACAAAAGCAAACGGACCCGCCGGTCTGATTGGGAGGAGGGGGAGGGAGCCCCAAAATTGGCTGTAGGTTTGGTGGGGAAGGGAGAGAAAAGCTGGTAAGGAGCGAACCGTTGCGGCGCTAAATGTGAGGGTGCTCAGGAATCGAGGGTTGATGCGGTCCCACCTTACGGAGCAGCCCCGCTCCCCAAAATCCTGCCCACAGATGGTGACTGCACGGCGAGCACACATCTCCGCGGGGTCGGGATCTGCTGAAGTTTCGTCTCTCGCTGCCAGCAGCAAGCTGACAAAAATATGCAGAAATAAATATGCTGCTATGTTTAACTTTTCTCTGTCACCCCATCCAATCTCAGCTTGCCCTGAAATAATATTTGCATGCGTTTGCTTTATCCCCCTGTCAGCTCCGTCTGGAGGGAGACGCTCAAATGGCTCGTTTGAGGGTATTTGTGATTCATGTGATACATCAATGGAAGAAAGGATTTTAAAGCTCCAGAACTTTTAATAGCTTACTAGGTCTTGGCACCCACATTCCCCCAGAACGTGCCTGGTGTATTTTTAGCTAACCTCGAGCTGACTTTGATTTCAGGCAGCAGCATCACGTGCTCCATAGCTTGCTGTTGTTGCTTTGTTTTGCAGGATGGGCCCCTGCTCCACACCCTATTGCCCACATTCTTCAAATACCCGGAGGCGTCCCCTCACTTTTACTGCTGGAGACGATTTTTTTTCCGTGTGCTTTCGTCTCTGCATCAACGAGGGTTTTGCCTGATGAGCTTCAGACCATGACATTTACACAGCACTTTGCTGCTCCTGGGCAGAGGACACGAGGCACAAGCAGTGCAAGCTGTATGCGAGACAAACTTACCAGCCAAACGACCTCTGGTTTCCACACGGGGAAGTGCTGTGTTTGTGCAAATCCTGTGTCTGAAAACGGAGTCCCTGAAACAAAATTGCTTGTGAGGGTCTTTCCTTCCATAGGTGCTTAGCTGGAGCCTAGCAGCACGAATGGGATGCCCTGGGATAATTCTGGCCTCAGGGAACAGCCGTGCACTTTCCAGCACCCTTCTGCAATTGCTGTCTACTCATGTGCAGATATATTGGGTTAAAACATGAGGAGAGCTCATAGTGGGAAGCTTTGGGTTAGTTGAAGGCTCAGCATACTGCCACGGAAGATAGAAGCACGCCTGGAAGCTCTCGAGGGTCCCTGAAAACAGCACGGAAATTTTTGCCTGAATGAGTCACACTGGTGAGAGCTGGAGCTCTCAAAAGACGCAACAATACACCTTGATGGGAAGGAAGCGAGGAGAGAGAGCCTACTCCAAACACATCTGCTCAGATCCAGGGTTCAGCTTGTTGCACTTGTACGGGGAAATCTGTGCAAACAAACAGTTATTGAGTGGGTCAACTGAGCAGAGCGGCTGAAGGAGCCGAACAATGCCGTGGTTTATTCACTTAATGTATGCCAAGGCCATTCACCAGGCAAGCACCTCTTAAGCAGCCACGTGATAAGCAGCCTCGATGTGTCGTTTGCCGAGGTCACTCACTGGGGATGCTGTGTGTGATGTTGGTGAACAGGAACGACAAGGATGGTGAGAGAGCCGTGGAACTTCCAGCACATCGTATCTCTGAGTTTTCAGTCTCTTTAATTCCACTTGGGGAGGAGAAGGGGCTGCTGAGCTCCGGACCGAGGTGTGATGTTGGTGGCTCTGTGTTTCACGTCTCTGAGCACATTTTGAAGTTCTGGGAGTCAATGGGTCAGCTTGGGTCCCTCTGCTGTCAGCCTGGTGCTCAATGAGGCTTGGAGTCTGGCAGCAAAAAGTAGGCAATGAATTTGGTGTTTCCTCCATGAGCAACTCCAGCTTGCAAGATGCTCAGGGGCTGCACTGCACAACTGGCAGTTTGGCAAATTCATCCTCTCCTCTGCTCAAGGACCCTTGCAGCTTCCCATGTTCTGCTGTTCAAGTGTTTCATGGATAGCTCTTCTCCACAATAAAGCCAACGGCCTGCTTATGGCCCACACCAGGCTGCCAATGGAGCTCCTTTGCTGAGTATGGTGAATGCATCACCAGGGGCTGCTTTTCTCCCCTCACTGCTGGTTTGCTCAGCCCTCCTTACCTTGTGAAATCTTCTGCTTTTGGAGCATTTGACGTTTTTGTGCCACTGGCCTGGCTGGGTGAGTGGTGCTCCAGACAAGACACTGGGGAGCACCCAACGCAGTCAAACAGGAGGTGAGCAGGATTGAAAAATCATTGTAAAGCATTACCCAGAATCTTAAAGGAGTAGCAGCAGGAGGGGAAAAGCAGAATGAGTCGATGAAGAGAGCAAGAAGTGGGAAGGGGAGAAGAGGCAGACAGAGAGACAGGCCCTGTACCCACAGATTGTACTGCAAGCTGTGGGCACAGCCCTACTGACAGCCTTTGTTTGGCCACCTGTCCCTCCTCACCCCCCCAGCCTGGAGATTTGGGGATCTGCACACTGGCTGCCCTCACCCCCTCGCCCACACCATTGCATCCTTCCCCATCAATGCCAGGGCCCACCAGGATTCCCTACATCTGTATGCAAATGGGGGCTGCCAGCGCCGATGGGGGCACTTTGTTTGGAGCAGCCTTGGCACAGCTGCGAAGCTTCCCGTGGTCGGGCTTGGAAGCAGCCCCTCCATTGCCTACACTGAGTGTTGGGCATGGTGATGTGTCAATGATAGCATCATGTGACTGTAGGGAAAGACCCTGAGAGCTGCCCATCCCATGGCCACCACCTGCCCTGAGCTCTGCTTGTGTCTCCACACCCTGAGATGTCCTGGGTAGGGGCAAGAAAAAATGCAACCTGCTTTGATACAGCATTGGAGAACAACAGATGGGAAAGGCTGGCGCTGTGTGCTGGAGAGCAGACTCAGACACATTCTGGGATGATGCTGCTCCTCACATCCAGCTGCATCTGCACCTAGGTGAACAGGCAAATGCTTGCCGAAGAGACCTGGTTGCAGGGTTGTGCAACAGCCAAGGACACATAGCCCTGCTTCCAAATAGGATAGCTTCAAAAACCTGTTTATTTTCAGCACTAAGCTTTTACGAGGCCCTAGCGATTTCCCAGCTGTTTGCCTCTGCAAACAGAGAGACCTGAAGCACTTGGAGAGGTGATTTTCCGATCTCTCAAGCCCAGAATGCTCAAAATCCCAACTGATGCTCACAAACAACTCCTTCCCAAGACAGAGCCCGGCGTTGGGGGCAGTGATCCCAAAGAGCTATCCAGCAGTGCTGGCTCACCAACATCCCACTGCTCGCCAATGGTTTTGGGCAATGGGACCATGGAACCGGCTCTGTGCTTAGGGTTGGGGTTAGGGCTCTGGGTGCAGGTCGGTGCCCCGGTCCTGGGCACACACTGCTGTTGGGGAGCAGAAGGGGTCCCATTTTCCAATGAATTTGCCATTTGCAACTCAAATGGCCTCTGCCTCGGGGGATCTGTTTATTTCTTCTTTCTGCTGGACGAGATTCTCTGGCTCAACATTTTAGAAAAGCAGATTTTATTTTTCCCTTCATTCCATGTGACACAGATGCAAATGGGGAACAGTGGGATGCCAGCTTATCTTTTATTTGTGCTTTTAGGTTATAATTGCAGTCTGAATCACTGACTTTTAAGTTACGCTACGTTCTGCCTCAGCAGAGAAAGGGAGAGGAGCGGAAACAGGGAACGATCCCTTGAAGTTCAGTAACACCAAGCAGCTTTGCCTTCAGACAAAAAGGCATTTGCAAATGTTCCTCCCGTTCGTTAAAGGCACAAACAATTTCCGTGATGAAATAATAAAGGGAGTTAATTGAGATGGGGGAAAAAAAAAGAAAATCAAAGAAGAAAGGCTGCTTTGGTTCCTGTGACCAACACGCTTCTGTCTGCGATGCCCATTTTCTAGCAGTGATTTGAGGAGTAGAAGCACTTCACCACACTCCCAAAAGCAGTGTTTTGGTGGGTTAGCAGTGGAAAGGGTTTTCCACTCAACACAGAGCCCAGCTTCCCTTTGGAGGCTGCCCATGTTTGATTAGCCAACCTCAGCACTCTCATAGCATCAGATCTGGGTAGTTAGAGACCTTATGTTAATGACTGAACCGTGGCTCAAGACTAATTTGACCATTCCAAGGCCAAACCAGTTGCCAGAGCTGGACCCACAGCCCAGGGCTCCCAAATTAACACATTAAATCCTTCCTGTTAATAAGTCTTATCACCTCTATTCCCAGCTTAGGGAGATGTCCAGCACTGGAACACAGTGATAGATGGGGCTGGGATGGGTGCTGCAATGGTCTGTGAAATGCAAAAGATGGGAACAGGTGCTGCAAGATGCACGGGATGGGTTCTGTGAGATCCAAGGGGCTGTGAAATGCAGAGTATGAGGGTAGGTGCTGTGAAATGCAGTGGCTGGGGATGGGTGATGCAAGGGGCTGTGATGGATGCTGCCTGCCTTTCTCCCCAGCTAAAAGCCCATCCGGTGGCTCACAAGCAGACAATAACATCACAGGCTGCCCCACATGCCCCCGGCAGTGACCCCAGAGGACCACCCTCCTTGGAGGTGAAGGGCAGGGCAGCCACCCCACTAAATCAGCCCTCTCAATCTTCCCCAGACAAAGGCTATTGGGGGGCAGCAGGTCCTGGAGGGTCCAGGGCAGGTCTGGCTGGTGGGAAGCAGAGTGGCAGGCTGGGGACACTGCCCCTGTCCTGTGGGGTCATGGGCAGATAGATTTGGATGAGGAGCAGGGCTGCAGAGGGGGGAAGAGCTCGCTCCCCTTGGCCTTTGCTTCTCTGTTTTGCTGCTCCCCCTCCTCCTGTCTGGCCCTGGAAATGGGGAAACCTCAGAGCAATTCATGGAGTATTTCACCATAGGATAATTTACAGACGCAGCATCTGCCAGACACTATATTTAATCTGAGCTTTCATGTCCACTAGCCTCTTACATAATGAGTTTGGGAGGTTGTATTTTTTGCCAAAAAGAACCCCCAAAAGCACTATAAGGATCTCTTTGTTCATTTCCAATCTTAGGTAGACCCAGTTCATCCAAGCAAAGTGAGTGCAAAGAGTGTGCCTCATCCCACCGGACTTCAGTCTTGGCTGGGGTAATGGAAATACCAAACCTCTCATAGTTCCTCTCCTGTGCACACAGTGAGGGCTGAAACATGTCTCATCACATAACGCCTTCCTTAAATTAGGTTGATATTATGGACTTGTGCCTCTCCTGGTGACAGGATCGACACAGACAGAGGGACTGAAAATAGAGGTGGAGGTGGAAGACAGAAAAAAGCAAGGGCTTTGAAATGCCCCACACCACCCAGTTTTGTGAGAGACATCTCTGCAGCTTTGCCTTTATGCAGAGCAACATCAGAGGATGGAAGTGGGAAGTGGTTGTTTCCTTCATGTCAAAACAAGAAAGACAAAACATACCCCCAGTACTATCACCCCCATGGCAGTTGTCAGCCAAATTTCTCATCCACACAGAGCCCATATCTCATGGTGAAAATTAATTGTGAAGCACAGCGGTTATCTACATGTCTCGATGCCCAGATCAGTGCCACATTGCTTTGGGCTGCATGCCCACACTGAGTCCTTTCTCCCCATCCTTGTGTGACCCCGAGGTGTCCTTTGTCCCAGGGCAGGCCTGCTGCAGACCAGATGCATACATCCATACGAGCCTTACTAATGGCCTTTCAGGTACAACATGATTATTTTCCTCTAATGGCGTGCATTTCTCTCTTTCTTCCTCGCTAGCTCATAAAAGGCACATCATAACTACAGAGGGAGGGGAAAAAAAAAATAAAAAGGCAAAAGCTTTGCAAATTACAGCAATCAGAGAGCCTGAACCATTAGGAGCATCTGGGACTGCATTTTACATAACAGTGGACACTTTCTTTGAAACAATTACAGCTAATAATGAATTAGGATTGACTGGGCTGTAAACGTTTCCAATTGCAATTCAGAGACTGTCATTCCCTGTCATCCCCTTCTCCCTGCTCCATGCTCGGTGCATGTGGGGCTGGAGATGCTTCAGCACTCAAGCAGTCGGGTCCTGCTTCATGGGCTCTGCCTGGGCTCTGCCAGAGCAGGGATGACATCTCCAAATGTCCTGACTTCAAATACATCTATTTGCAGGATAAATTAAGTAATCCATTCTTTCCTCTTTCATCTAAGACCCACTCAGGGACACTGTTTTTATCCAGGGACTGTATTTCCAAGGAAGGAAGGGGTGGCCCTAAGTCTGCTGAGGAGATGTTGAACTTAGCATCCTATCCCTGGCTGGCCCAGAATCCCCTTGATGCCTCCAGCTCAGTTTTATCCCAGGTTTTCATCCCATGCTACGGGATCCACAGCTGGGACCATTTCCCATTGCTGTGACATTCTCTCCCTAGTCCAGGGGCAGTGAGACCTCAGAGTTTTAAGATTGCAAATTTAATAAAAAGCAGAAATACCAATGCTTTTATCTCCTTGCCTTACAGCTGATGGTGGCACCAGCTCCTGCAACACCATTTCTAGGCGCATAGCACTGACAAGTCTTGAGCTCCCCATAGCCCCAGTAACCACCCCCTGAGAACACACCACCAGGAGCCATCTCATAGCTGCCACATTCCCATATCTCCCCCCAAAAGAGCCAGGATGAGGTCCTCACAGCTCAGCTCCCTGCACAAAGCCCAGCAGCTGGTGGTCACATCCCGCTGCAGCCACCCCAGGTTGTGAGAGACAGCACTTCCATCTTCACTTCCATCAGAACAAAACCCTTCTTTTGAGAGGTGGTGAAGATAGAGAAGGAGATTGAGCAGAGGGAACACACATTGCTGCTCTGCAGGGCGTGCAGATGTGCTGGCAACGGGTCAGTCTCTTCCTTCTCAAAGCGCCTTTTTCTCCTGACTTGGCACACCCTAAAATGCTGCTTGTTGGTGAGCTGGCTGCTCTTGGGAGTCACCTTGGGCTTCAAAGAGCAGCCACGCTGGCTGCCCATCATCCCATTTTGGCTCCCTTCCCCAAGATGGTCACCAAACAGCAGGCAGCGAGACCCCACATCTCAGCCCTTCTGAGGGAAAAGTTGAGAGTTCAGCACAAGGGGAGGTAAATCAACCCAAACCGAAACAAAAAACCATCAAAACTCGTTCTGATAAATCTTGAGAGCTTTTTGATATCTAGTGCTCAGTGATCTGTCTGTTTTAAAGTGTTCATTGAGATGCTCCACTGATGTTAACTCACAGAGCACAGCCAACTTCCCTTCCACTCGACTCAGACAGCAGCAGCTCTTTCCCGACTTTGGGCAAGCTTTGCAATAGGCATGCATGGGAAATAGCTCCTATTTCGCAGAGAAAGCTCACACCAGCTTCAAGGTTCTAATTATAGAAGAATAACAAGGCTCTGAAGCTCAGAAGCACTTAGATATTATTTCAAGCCAACCAACAAGGAAGTTACAGCTGCTGTAATTAAACATGACACGGAGAAGTCAAGCATTAAACGCAGGTTCATTAAGAAAGCACAGGGATTCGGTGATCCATAAAGGCAGGACCTTGTAGTTTGGGGCCAGCTGGGAGAGGCACGGTGAGGGGAAGTGTCAACTGCCTGCCATGAGGATGCCACAGCACCGCTGGGTTCTGCACACCCAGCAGCAGTCTGCCTATGCTACGAGTGAAAGTAAATAAATACAGAAGCAACCCCCAAACAAAAGGAATATGTTGATGTTTAGATGCTACTCCAGCAGCTGGTACCTTGTCCTGCCCAAGCTGCTTGCATAGAGCATAGGGAAGGTTTGAGCACGCTGAGGTTCCCTGCAGGACCCGGGCATGAGGCAGGGCTGCTCCCTCCTGCTTTGGGCAATCTCAAGGTGATGTTGCAAGGCAGCACATGGGGAGGTGGCAGGGTGCATGCATGCCCAGCTCCCCACTCAACATCCCAGCACAGGAGGAGCTGCAGGAGCTTCAACATGACCCATTGCCACCCCAGGAGAGCGTCAAGGAGAGAAAAACCCACTCAGATCTCCGCAGGAATAAATCATTACATACCACAAAAATAACAACAACAAAACAAAATACCAACCTAGAGAACCACGCCAACATTCCCTCCCCCCCCCCCCCCCCCCAAAGAGTATTACCTATTTACATATTTACAGAGATAAAAGCAAAAAGATGCAGAAGAAGGGACAGCAGCAGTGAAGAATAGAAGAAAGGAGGGATGAACAGTGTGACCCCCCCCCATCAACCCCAGCATGCAGGCCCGGCTTTGTGCCTGCCCCTTCCCCCCCAGCTCCTGCACGCACAATCAGGGCAGCTGCCTGGAACAGGGCCGGCTGCCGCGCGGGAGAGGGCACAGGGGCAGAGAGTAATTTATTTACTCCTTACAATGTGCTGTTTGAACAGGCTCCTAAAGAAAACGGAGGAGGAAGCAACACTCTGCCAGGCGGGAGGAGGAGGAGAGTTGAGGGGGGCGGGGGGACAGTCCTAAATGGATTAGAAATTTACCCTGCAACTGTGGGCCTTTAATTGATACACGGGGAAGGGGGGGAGCGGTAAAATTTCCCTCTAATTGTATTAAAGATACACTAATTAGGTTGATTAAAAACAGAGAGGCTGTTTCTTTCTTTCCCCAGAAGGCCTAAGGGATGGCAGCGGGGGAGGGGGGGTGGGGGGAGAAGTGCAAACAGATTGGAGTTTAAAAAAAAAAAAAGAAAAAAGAAAAAGGAGTGAAAAGAGAAGAGCTGAGCCCTGCAAGAGGACCACAGCACAGAGCTCTGGGCACCACGGGATGGGCAAAGCTCTGCTTTCTCCTTGGGACTGAGCATCCCAATGCACCAGCCTCTGCACAGCCACAGTGCTCTGAAGGCAGGTTGTGCACATACTTTGTCCTGGTTGGTGAACTTGCAATCAGCAGTACTTACTCAAATGCCTGTGTTGTGCATGCTGATATAAAGATGTATGCAGGTAATATAAAACATTGAAATAAAGATTGTATTTTTGCCCCAGCATGGAATAAGCATAAGGGAACGACCTCACAGCTGCTCAGCCCTCACTTGAGCCACCCCCAACTACTGAGGGTGGTTGTGGAGAGAGGATGGGCAGGGTCACCTCAGCCCCCACACCTCAAGCTGGGAGAGCTGCTTTCCTCTCCTCTGCAGCTCTGATGGTACAGCCCCAGCCCTGCAGCCTGCCGGATTCCCCCGCTATAACCTTTATTCCTTGCTTACTGATGCAGAGCTTCAGCACCACCAACCAGGGGGACAGCAGGACAAGTACCGGCCACAGCCTTCCACGTGCCCAGAAAGTGCCTCCTTCCAGCATTTCTCAGCTTTTAACCCAGGGATTCCTGCTTTGAGCAACAACCAGCTTTTCTGCAAGAAGGACAGAAAAGTACTTTTCAGCCTGGGTAAAAGTTTCCCCCATAAAAGGTTTTTTTTTGTTTTTTTTGTTTTTTTTTTTTTCCTTCACGTATAGGGCAGCTGCTAATTGATCTTTGAAACGGGCAGGATGTAGAATGGGAACGGCAAACAAAGAGCTGCGACTTTAAGGGAAATGAACAAGATTGCATTCTTCCCCCCCCCCCCCCCCCCCCCCCCCCGCCCTTCCTCTTCCAAATGACCATTTTCTCCTTAGCCTGAAACCACGGGATGAAGGGCAAACTCAAATTGAGGAAGGAAGCGCAATGATTTCTGATGCTTCCATTACTGCATAATCAGGGACTGAAACTGCAATCAACAGAGCCGCCTGTGCAGCCCAGCAGCTTTCAAAAAAAACTCGAGTGAAAGGAAGATAATTTTCTTTGTGGGACTTTACGTTCCTGAACCACCACCTCCCTTCCGCCCTCTATTTCTTAATGTTTGTTTAGAAAGGAGAAGTGGCAACACCGGGGAGTCGGGGCAGAGAGATGCAAAGCTGAAAAGGTGGCCGTTATTGCTCAGAAAGTGCTCAGAAAGCCAAAGAATGAGGAGAAGGGAGGCGGTTTGCCCCCTTTTCCTTTGAGCAAATCCATCTTTCAGGCTGCATCTGTCCCCCACACCTGAGCTTGCCCCTGTAAAAACCCACCAGGGTCTCATCTCCAGCAGGGTTTCAGCAGAGACCACTGCTACCAACTGGTTAACTCAGTGCAAAGAGAACCCAATGCTTGCTGGGAAAACTCAGCATTCAGTGAGTTGGCATCACCCAAATCAGAAGTGCAGGGCGTTTTCATTGACATCTGTGGCCCTGACACCTAAATCCACTCCCAACATGTGGAAATTCAACATGCAGCTGCAGAAGAAAGGAGGAAAAATAGTGCTTTTTCATAGCAAAGAAAAAAAAAAAAAAAAAAAAAAAAAGAGGTTTGCTATTTGCCCAGATGGAGCTGCAAGCAGCCAGACCTGGGAGGAGGTCCTTGGCTGCTGCTCTGCCAGCCGGGTCCCAGCAATGCCAATGCAGAGAGCATTGGGACCACAGCTCTCAAAGCAGCCACAGCGCCAGCAGCATTCCCAGCTTTCCAGCCACAGGCCTGGGGGTTTGCATGAAGATAACTAGCTTATCTGGATTAAAACCAACTGGATCTTTCATTAGCAGATTAGATATATTGTTGATATTTTTCATGGTGCCGAGGCAGCCTCTGGGGCTTCCTGAAGTCCTGGGACAGCCTGCAAATGTGGCAACCACCTTGAGCTTTGGTAAGCAGCTGTCACACTCTGCAACAAGCAGCACACCCTGTGAGCCATTCCCTCTGCTGTACAAAGAGCAGTGCTTTAAAGGCAGCATTTGATGGCCAGTAATTGAGGAGCCTGAGAGCATCAGTAGCTTGCTTGGGCTGGGGCGCAGCATATCCAGAGTCACCCTGCTCTGCCCTCTTTGTGCAGTGAGGGAGTTCTTGATGATACAACTCAATGAATAAAAAGTGAATGAAGGCTTTTTGCTCTGCCCTAACACAATCACACATCCTTTTGTACCACGGAAATGACAACTGAGGCTGTAAAACAGCAGCACCACCGGTTGTCCAGGTTTCCCATTGCTCACCGCTAACAAAACACACAAGGCAGCCATTTATTTGGTTTTTAACTACTAATACGTTTTGCTGGAAAATTATGTTTCAGAAGGACTAAAAATATTAACAAATTTATGTTGGGAAAAAAATGGGGGGGGAGGTGGAGAGCGGATCTAAAAAATGTCAAAACACTCAGATGCAGCATTTTTAATGAAATGTTTCACTTCAGAAATGCCAAAACATTTTGTTTTGACATTTTCAAAATGAAACTTAATGATATTTTTCTTAGAAACAGCATGGATTGCTTTGTAATAACCCAAGTTAAGGAAAAAGGAAAGAGGAGAAAAAGCAGAAAGGCTTGATGGCCACCAAAACAAAGCAAAGTTTTCACTATCTTTCCAGCAATGTGTTGACATGGAAAGAGCATTTCTTTCCCTCCTTCTGCCACTATGCCAGCAAATTTAAGCATTTTCTGTTTCACTTCACATCGCACTAATGAGTTCCCCTGCTTTTCTGCATTGCAAACACTCTCGTCTTTGCCTGCCTTCCAAGATGCTCCTTTCTGGAGCGACTCTTCCCAACCTTGGCCTTGTATGCCAATGAAGATGGGGGAAATCTTTTTGCCCATAGGCATGCTCAACCTTCTCCTATCCCCAAAAAGGTGTAAATTCAAGCAGTACTTGCTTGCTCCTCATCGGGTGAGGAGCTTCTTGCTCTAGTTCTCGTGGTGAAAGGAAAACTCTCCGGTGCATTACCCATGGCAGAAACAATCATGGAATCATTAAGGTTGGAAAAGACCACAAAGATCATCAATCTTTGACCCAACCCCACTAATCATGTCACTCAGTGTTACCTTTATCCTTTTCTTGAATACCTCCAGGGACGGCAACTCTACCACCTCCCTGGGCAGCCTGTTCCAATGGCCTGACCACTCTTTCTGAGAGAAATTTCTCCTAATATCTAACCTGATCCTCCCCTGGCACAATGTGAGGCCATTACAACTCATCCTATAGCAGAAACCAACACCCACCTCACTACAGCCTGCTTTTAGGGAGATGTAGTGTCTGATGAGATCTGCCCTGAACCTCCTGCAGACTGAACAATCCCAATTCCCTCAAGTGCTCCCCTTAAGACTGGTTTTTGTCCTTGATCTCCTGCCCTACAAAGACCTGGGGCAGGGAGCTCACCAGCACGTGGGGCAGGATCTGGCAGGGCAGCATCCCCCTTCCCAAGCCCTCCTTCTTCTGCATGCACAGTGATAAAATGGACCATGAAAGTTTATCAGCCATGAACCAAACGGCTGTTTACGTCTGTTTATTATGCAGTTATTTGTGATCTGCAACTCTGCGTGGTTCATAACAGTGAGTACACTGTGCTGAGATCACATGGAGTGACACTGAGCACAGCAGGCTCAGGGAGGGGTTGGGGACAGCTGCTCTCAGTGGCTTTTCTTTTCCTTGGGACTGGGTGGGAATTTGGCCTTTCATGTGGGTAACATGGAGCCAGGCAGTACCTCCATGCCTTCCCAATGACACATGCAGGCACTCATCAGGAACAATTTCCTTCTAGCTTCTATCCCACCTTTCCCTTTCCCTTGCACATCTCCCTGCTCACCTTCCATGCTGGCTGTTGGAACAGCCCCATCCTTTCTCCATCCCGCTACCTGGACCCAGAAACAAAGCTGCAGACACCAAACAGCGCAGGCTTGGCTTCGCAGTGAGAGCTCAGCAAGGAAACCTGAGGGGAAGAGCAGAAACAAGGCAATGAAAAGGAAGCAAGGAACTAAAAAGCCCTTTGGTGTCTTGGGAAGGTGTGTGTGTGTGTGTGTGGGGGGGGGGGGGGGGGGGGGGGGGGGGGCGGGATTTCCTTCTGCCAGGTTAACTGCTGACTCCTTTCTTGCAGGGAACAGCAGAAGCCAACGCAATGCGAGCTCTGCTGGGCACATCAGGTCCCAGCTTAGGAGAAAGCAAGAAAAGCCCACAGCTGCCTTTTATCATAGAGGCTGAGATGCCTGGGTTTCACTGTGGGATTTTTCACTTTGCTCTGTGCAGAGAGATCAAAATAATTAATTGCCTGCGCAACCCCTGCACACGCAGCCCCTGTATTTACATATGGAAATTAAAGGATTGAGTATGCAAAGCCAAGCACATCCAATGGATTTGCATCAGGCTCCTCATGGAGGACTGCTTGCAAGCATCTCCATAGGGCCAGTGGCAGAGGGACAGGGATGAGGCATCAGTCACCTCCACAGGGAGGGCAGCCCCGTGCACCTCTAGGGGAGATAGGGCACAGCCCCCTGTGTCTGCTAACAAGAGACCCACAGCTCATTTAAAGGACAGCACTGCCCATTAGCCAATTTTGCCTTTCTAATTGAAATTATGCAGAATAGCCAGGTTTGTGCTTGCAGCAGAGTCACACACTCAGACTGAGGAGAGGTTCTAACAGCCATCCTCTACAGGAAGAGGCAGTACAAAGGTAAAGGGAGAGAGCTACAAACCCCCAAATGTGAACTGTCCCTTTAATTTCTGTCAAGGCTAAAACCCACAGACTACAGAAACAACATTTTAATTTAAATTCCGATTCCACATTCATTCATGGGAGCTGGCTCTGAGCGGGGATTTCATTAAAGGCTTTAATAGATTTTATAGGACTTGTCAGATCCGGAAAGGTTATGGAGCAAATGCATTTTCTCTGCTTCCAGAATTTCAACAACGGCTCGGTAAACAAATTTACCATGAAAATGCAGAGTCCAGCCTTGTACAGACAAGGAGAAATGAACTTCACCCAGTGACTTAAAGGCATCACAATGCATTGTCTGCTCCCTACCCAGCTCACTTCTCACCGCTCCTCCCCCTCTGTGTGCTGTGCAGTTTAGGAGATGTTTCTTTTCTGATGGAAAAGCAGAGAAGGAGAAGCACCTTCTTCCATTGATTAGGTTGAATTTGGAGGCATTTATGAATGTGGGCAGCCTGAGGAGCAATGCACGGACGGGAGTTGCCTCAGAGGGTTCAGCTCTTGCCCACTCAGGGTGGTGGGTTTTGAAAGTACGAATGATTTTGTGAGAAAATCCAGTGTATTTCAGCTGGATACGCATCAGCTGGTGAAGCTGGGGTAGAAAATCAGCAGAACAGACAAAAACAACCTCAGCTTTGCTCCCAGCTGGTCCAGCACCTCATCATCCTTTTTCCAGGGACTTTTTGACCAGTTCTTCCAGTTCAGTATATAGAGCAGCAGGAATCATGGTGGAAGTGCCACACGGTCACAGCTGCTGACGAAACACCATTAAGTACCACTCTTTTCCTTTCTTTTTTTGGCTGTGAGAAATCAAGACTGAAGGCAAGCTTGAATGCTGGGCCCAGCTAGGAGCTTTTCAAGGCTTCAAAGTGGAGTTGGGACTCCATCACAGGGGGTGGCACCATTGGGTTCACCATGCTGCTCAGCTGTGGGCTCAGCACGGGGACACGGTCAGGAGGGCTCAGGCATCACTGGTTGGAGCCAAACCACGGCAGTCAAAGGCGGGTGGGTGCCTTGGCAACCGAGTCGTGGTGATGTTGAACAAAGTGAAGAAAAGGCCTCTTGTTTTTGGATGAGCTCTGTAAACAGAGATGAATGTCAGAGGAGATTTTGCCTGAGTATCGCTTACGGGCTGCAGAGTAGCATCACAGGGAGAAATCAGCTTGGAGAAAATTATAACTGGTGCAAACCTCCAACCAAAAGCTTTTTACTGTTGGAGGGTGAGACAAGTTGATGGCTTTATTATTATTATTAAATACGATGATTATTTTCCCTCCTTATGACTTTGCAGTTTGAGATTGACAGGGCCCAGCACAGCTGCTCTGGATCCCTTCCCAGCTCCACAAAGGCAGCACGGTGCAAAGAGCACCCATGGGGCTTGAGAGCCAGAGCCCCAGAGATGCAGGGCCCAATGCCCAGGGGGTGCCCAACATCTGGGAGGCCCTTTCAGCAGAAAGAGGCACTGCAGGTGGCTCAGGATGTGCTGGGAGCTGCGCTGTAATTACGGGAAGCTGAGGAGAAAGACAGATTTAAATCAAGTGGCTACTGAGTTAAAGAGTAAGAATTCCCCCCATGAGATTTATGGCACGTTAAATAGCCTAAATATTCTGTCCCCATGAGTTACTTTAATGGCTCTTATTTAGAGGAAGCTTTTTCACCTCAAGCTTATTTTTTTTTTCTTCATAGCCAGCAGGTGTTACATCAAAATATCCTCCTCTGCTGTGTAATGTATACTTAAAATGACATATGTCCCTTAGGACATCAGCTTGCTGAACTCCCATCAGATCAAACAAAAGGGACGCTTTAAACCAAATCACCAAGGAGAGCCTCAGAAAAGGCTTGAGGAAGACTCAGCGTGGCTGTATCTAGGAGATACTCAAGGAGGTGGCCTCAGGGTCCTGCTAACACATCTGGGACACCGTGACAGTTATTCACAAGGTGGCAAAGAGCTTGGAGAGTGCTTCAGAAGACTCACCCACCCCAGCTCAGAAGTGGCAGCAGATTCCACAGATCACCAAGATCATCTAACCTAACCATGCGACTGGCTAAAGGCGAAGGAAACCCTGTTACATTGATCCGGATGGGCACAATTAGCAACTGATAGGGATCAAGTTGCTGAGTACAGGAAGACTCTGGAGGTCCCTGGTCGGACGCTGAGCATGGCTGAGCTCTGTGCCGCTCGAGGATGCCCAAGCCTCATCCAGGCGAGTTCTGGAAGCCTTTAGGGATGAGGGAACCACGAGCTCTCAGACAGCACAGCCTCTCTTAAACTCCTCTCCTCCCTCTAACAGCAGGCAGCACTCACACCTCTCTCCTGGCCATAATGCACCAGTTGCACCAAAACCTTCAGACAGCTCTGTTGGAAACATCTCCCCCCACTGCTCCCTGCAGACACCTGCAGCAGTCTCCACGCTGGAGCACACACGAATCTCTGCGATGCTCTCTGCCCTGAAGTCAGGGCAGGGCAGAAGCGCAGGCAGCGAGCGGCCATTAGCAGAAAAAAATATGCTATCCAGAGCAGGAATCACAAAGAAACGGGATAGTCTTTATCCTGCTGCCATCTACAGTTTGGATTGGGTTGAAAAGAAAAATAAAAAAAAAAGGAGGAAAAGCATCGAAGAGAAAGGCAGAGGTACAGCCATCCTGCGCTCCGCTGAGAGCAGCGGCCGGGCAGCTGCTGCCACCTACTGATGCCACGGGCACGGATGGGCAAAGGGATGCCCGGCAGCGAGGCTGGAAATCATTTAATCGTGCAGAGCAGCTTCCGAGCACCTGATTGAGCCCGCACGGAGGTTTTACTTCCAGTTTGGGATCGCAATGGCTTTTAAAGGATATAGGTCTTCTCCCTGTCCTTGCACTGCATCACAGAACCACCACTCTGATGCACTCCTTCACATCCCCAGCCGTTTTCCCCAAAGCCTTGGTGGAAAAGTGCTCTGTCATCCTTCATACAAACCCTCTTCCCGGGCTACCCGATGGCAAATGGACAGATCCTTGTGCCTGTGCCTCCTTGGGCACTTTTACGTGCAGAGCTTTCACAGGATCTCACGTGTTGCCTCAGAGAAATTCTGTTCTGTCCACTCAGTGCATCTTTGATGACTTCTGCATGGTTAAATTGCACCTAACAACCCCACAGCCCAAGGGTTTTTAGGCTTGCCCTCAGATAAAGACAGCAACAAAGCCATCTGCAAGGAATGGGCTGAGTGCTGTGGGGCTGCAGGCATGGTGCTCAGAAAAAGAGCCAAAGGATAGCTGGGGAGAACAATAATAAATGGCTCCAAAGTTAATTTTAAGCTGGTTTGTTCTCCGAACACATGAGGAAAGAAAGCAGCACAGAGCCTGCCTGGGAGAGAGCTGTGAGGAACTTGTTCAAACAAATGTGGGAGCGATAACGCCTTTGGATTAACAAGGCAGAGAATACACACTGGTGTGTGCTGAGGGGAAATGAGGTCAGGCCCCGTGAATGAATCCCTTAGAAAGCAAAGACAACCCCACAGCATCTTGGATTTGCTTGGGAAGGTTTCCAAGGACAGAAGGGACCAGCTCAGCTCAGACCCTCCCTCAATGCAGGCTTTGTGGTGCTCCCATAGCAAGGACAGGCAATATCCCTTCCTACTCCATGTTCCTCCCACCCGGGGCAGTAACAGAGCCAGGTTTGTTGGAAGGCACAAAGAGACCTCACAGCGTCTCCCTCAGATGCAGCTCTCCCTGTCCATCTGCACAGCCCCTTCCGCTCCTCCTCACTCTGATGGCAGCACGAAGCACTGTGTGCCCATCTCCAGCCCAAAGAGCAGCTCAGCATCACCTGGCAGCCAGCAAAACGCACCCTCTGAACCCAAACCCACACCCTGATACACCCTCCAGGCAGTCATCCCAGTGTCACTGCTGTCCCCATTGCAGGAACAGGCCACCTTCCTCTTGGTGACATCAGAATAGAAGAGCAAAGGGCTGTGCGTGTTGCCATTGCCAACCCTGCCAGCCAGATTTTGCTGAGCAAAACCAATTCTCTCCAAGAAACAGCTAAGCAAGGAACAGGACAGCAGGACTTCTCCAAGAGCCATAAAAATGTTTTGTTTTTTTTTTTTTTTTATGGGGTAAAGCTCTCTTTCACCCATGCACAGGTTGGCAAAGCATGCTGCAAGGCTCTCCCAATGCTGCAAACTAAATGATCACATTTGACACTTCCTTCCCCCCCACCCCCTCCAAAAAAAAGGCCAAAATAATTCCTTCGCTCTGGATGCAGACCAGTTGGCAAACCAAGATCTCAGGCACAATTATTTTGCCCTGGGAGGATTCTGCAGCTGCTCCTCTTTCTCCTGAGATCAATACCTAGAGGATAATCCTGCAGATTATCCCACAGTTTGGTAGTGTCAGCTCAAGCTCTCTTGTTTTCTTGATGTCCTTCGTGAATTACAAGGAATTTTCTGCTTAGACAGAGCAGGGGAGAAAAGTGTTGTTTTATTCTATACTGTCAGGAATGATATTTGGTACAACAAACTGCCTGTAGCTGGATGGCAATTAATGTTGTTGACTTTTTAGTCAAATTGGAACAGCTTCTGAGAACGCAGTGACTCCAGGTGTGACTCATCCCTTTCCAAAAGGGCAGAGCAAACAATAGCAACCGCCTCAACAAAAACCAGAGCACGTTTCTTTCTTCCAACCTGAGCGGCTCTGTTCTTTTAAGGAAAATCAGATCCGTAGGAGTTTATTCTTCTGCAAGTCTCGTAGGCGGGCGAGGCAGCAGAGATCAGAAACCGGGTCGGTCTTAGATAGGAGGGGTTATTTTTATTTGTTTTTAACCTGTCACACAGTTCCGAAACCAACCACGTGCACCCAGAATAGCAGCTCATGACTGTTTATTGCTGAAAAGCTTCCCAGGTAGCAAACTTAAAGAAAAGAAGAACAGCTCTGTCTCTCCCAGGGCAGCCAGGCTGCTGCTGGAGTAAAGTTTTATCTCTGAATTATCGCCACGGAGTTCTTGGCTGCTGCCCAATAGATCAGATCCATAAATCTCCCTGTCAGACCCTCAAAAAGGGCCGTGTTGGATAAAGGAGCCTTCAAAGCCCGAGGGAGCGCTGCAATCAGAGCATTTCTGAAAATCCCCTTGCGGCACAGATACACACACAGGGAATTCCAGCTCGCCTCTCTCCATCAGCCTGCTGTGGGGACACATCCTGCACACTCGCTGGAAATGGAACGCTTTTCTGGCCCTGATTTAGGTAATGCAAATGCAATTTTAAATACTTGCATAATATTCTCCTGAAAAAAAAGGCTAGAGGTGGCTTCGGGGAAGAGCTCTCCTGCTTCCCTGAGTGTGGCTTTTATGACCCATCACTATCCTTGATGCTCTAAGAGACATCCTTCTTAAAGCCAACTGTTTGAGCAGATGTTCAGTGCAAAGCAACTTTGGAGAAAAGCATTTATACACCAAGCCCAAAGGCAAACCACACCAGAGCTACCAGCAGTTGGACACCCCTCCAGTTCCTACCTGGGTTCCTAACCCACCTTTCAGCCCCAGGGGATCAAACAGGTGATCAGTCCCACCTGTTAAGCACAGGCTCAAAAAGCAAAACCTTGAAACACAACTTTCTTGTACCAGCACTGCACATTAGCCCAGCTCTGACGACTTCATCCTCTGACACATGGCTAAGTGCCCTCCTTCACAGGATCACAGCACTGAGCGTGCAACCTAGAGCCAGAAGCACATCCATGTAAAGGAACACTGCAAATCACTGAGCACAGGGCTGAGCCACACACGGACACGTGTCTCCTGCCACTTGACAATTCAATTACACTGCGTTCAAAGCGCTGCTGATCTGTAAGCGAGCAGACGGGTGAGGGAAGGAAGTGCCAATTAGTAAATCTCAGCAGCCTTACTCATTCTTTCCCCTTTATTTGACTTCTCAAGGCTCAAAAAGACTAACCATGTATTAATGCTAATTGGGGCTCACAGGCAGAGCTGCCCTGCAGCAGCCCTGAGGCTGCATGGTGGCAGAGCCCTCCTAACCTGTGGTTCTGCAGGAGGGGGCCAGACCTGGCTTCCAGCCCCTTGGCCAGAGCCAAGCAAGCATCCTCCCCAGCACCTTCATTCCATAGAATAACCTGAGATGGAAGGGACCCATCAAATCCAGCTCCTGGCAGAACCACCCCCTCCCCCCCTCCCCCCCCAAAAAAAAATAAAATAAAATAAAATAAAATAAAACAAAATCAGACCATATGAGCCACAAAAATGCTCTGAGGGATGGAACGCCTCCCTGTGAGGACAGGCTGAGGGCTGGGGTTGTGCAGCTTGGAGAAAGGAAGGCTCCAGGGAAAACTGAGAGTGGCCTGTCAGTATCTAAAAGGGCTGTATGAAATAAGGGGGGAGAATCTTTAGTGGAGCCTGTTGTGATAGGACAAGGGGAGACAGTTTCAAACTGAAAGAGGGGAGATTTATGCTGAATATAAGGAAGAAGGTTTTATACAATAAGGGTGGTGAGGCACTGGCACAGGTTGCCAAGAGAGGTGGTGGTGACCCAACCCTGGAGACATTCAGGGTTGGGCTGGACAGTCTCCAAGCACCTGATCAATCTAATGTAGATGTTCAATGCAAGGGAGTTAGAACAGATGGCATTTTACAATCCCTTCTGCCTCAAACAATATGATTCTATGACTGGGTAAGCCCCCAGTATCAGACTCCTCATCCCCTCTCTCTTTCATGGAACCATAGAAGACAGCTTTTTATCCTCACATTCAGACATTCCTTCTCCCACTTGTATTTCAGCATCTCCAAGGCAAGATCACGCCGGGACACAGCAGCACTCGCTGCCATCTGCATCCCCAAGAAGGGCAGAACTTCACAGCAAAGACCCCTTGGGTGTCCCTCTCTTCTCTCCTCAGTGGAGCAGAAGAAGAGGAATACGGAAACAGGGACACCACGTACCTGCTGATCCCTCTGGAACCCTCAGAGAGCTTGTGCCCTGCACACACCAAAAAGTCATTGAGGAAGAGCATTGGAGGCTAAAAGAACATATTCCTTCCAAGAGGCTGCACTGAAATCTCAGCTTTTCAGAGCTCGATGCATTCCCTGGAGGAGCCAGGAAAGGACTTTCAGCAATGATTTTCGTTATATCCCACCTTTTTTGGAAGTTTCCCTGCGTTTTTCCCCCGGCTGGAAGGCACAGGCGCTCTGTAGTGGCGGCCCCACCAGGGGGCAGCGCGCACATGGAGGAAAGACGAGTCTCACTTTGTTGTTGTTGGTCCTTGCTCCGGTTAGAGGGAAGTTCTGCTGGAAGGAGTTAGGATGTTCTTAACCCATCCGAGGGAATTTTAAACTGGGAAAGAAGATGCAACGCCTTAGGTGGGCAAGAATAGCTGTAATCAGCCGTAAGCGTTGCTGAACAAAGAGGGGTTTCGCTGGGATTCCAGCCCTGAGGATGAGCACTTCATGCTGCATCAGAGAGGAGCTGCTGAGCAAAATGAGCTCATCCCTGCATCACTTCCTCTTCAAAGCGCCGCGTTTTGATCGTCCATAGAAGCAGGCAGGGGCTGGGGAGGGCTGCAGCCGGGAGGGCTCCTCCTGGCCAAGGAGTAAAGAAGAAAGCCAGGGCTGCATGCTCCTCTTTCCAGCATGCAGCACTAGGTTGTCAGATCCTTCCCCAAGCTGATCTAATGCACAATTTGCTCCTCTCTGTAGCTGTCCCGCCTCAGCTCAGTTAAACGCATCGTTGCCGACTGGCTGCAGTTAACACATTTCAGCAAGGAATTAACGTTGTTTCAAGGCCTCAGAGCAATCCCATTCCAAAACAAAGTCTGAAAGGAGAAGCCACGGGCAAGCCAAAAAAAAAGGCTGATTTTGACGTAGTTCTGGATCAGTTTAGGAAGAGTTGCTGTAGCAAAGCAATTGCAGACAGAAAACCTTTGCAGTCCTGCACTGCCAGCGAGGTTGACCATCACCCAACACCAAGCAGCAGCAAGTCGGGTTGGGGTAAAGCACCACATTCCTGCACACATCCACTTTCACTGCTGTCCTCAGACTCCTGAGCAGAGGCCTGTGCAGTCCACTTCATTCCAGCACATTTAAAGCCTTTTTCATCTTTATTTATTTTTAATCACTAAGGTCTCCTTTCAGAGTTGTTTGTGGCTTTTAACAAGCATCAGGCGTAAGCTTGGAGAGAGGTCTTCAAAAAGAGAGAAACACCTTGCAGTTAAGCCAGGTAAATGGACAAGTGAGAATTTTGGCACATTGAGTGCAAATGGAAGACTGCAGCCCTTGCAAAGGATGTCCCCTGAAGCAATGGGATGCTGCAGCGGGAATTTTCCACTGGGGAAGATTATACTCAAAGGAACGGGCTACTTTGGAGAGGCAAAATTAAACCTTCTCTCATCCAAACACCTAAACTGACAGCTTGACAAAACCGTTACCATAGCAACTGGAGGGAAAAAGTCACCAAAAACTCAGATTTGTTTTTTTTTCCCCGTTGAATAGAGAAAAATCAACTTTTGATTGCAGCGCACTTCACTGCAGCGCTGGTGATAAAGTGGCTGCAGTGGGGCTGGCCGTGGATCACAGCATGGGAGAGCAGAGCTCCCTGTGGTGCCTGGCTCAAGTTGCTCCTGCAAACCCTTCCTCCTCCAGACCCAGAAATACTGGGAAGCCCCAATGGACTTGGGAAGGGATTGGTTTCCCTACTTTCTGGGAGAACAAAACCCTGGGGGGAGTCACAGTGCTAACGCCCGAGGAAAGGAAAAGAGGCTCAAAACTCAAATTGTGGTTTACAACAGAGGGATGTGGCCCACGAAGTGAAACAGCTCAGGCATGCATGCTCCCATCCAGGCTGACAACCAGTAGTTCATTTCCAATGGGTTTCCCACAAACGCTATTTATCACTCTATTTCTCATCCCTTGTGCAGTGTGATGCTGATGCCATTCATACAGCAGCCAAAAACCAGAAGTATCCCAAATACCCCTGAAATTTAGCCCCCCCAGGCATCACCTCGAGTTCTTTGCTGCTGTATCTGAGCACAGCCCATGCATGCTCTAGCCAGAGCATCACCCCTTGTTGGAGCTCTGAGCCCAAAGGAGACAGGCTGCAATACCAACATGTTTGTTGTCAGTCTCAAAGACAGCTCAGGCACAACCTCTGCAAACACCTCAGCCCTCCATGGAGGCCTCAGACAAACCTGGCAGTGCCCTGCCTTTTAATAAAAGTGGGCTTAGCCCAGTCCAAGAGGCAATTATTTGCTGCAAAATGTTCCATTGGACCACTTTGGAGTATTTTTACCTTGCTGATAGAAAACACAGCAGCATCTCCTGCCCAGCCCCGTACTCCCCCTGTGCCTTTTCCTTGACAAAGCAGCTTTCAATTCCAGTGCGATGCTTCCAGTTCTGAGAAACAACATGGATAGGACATTGCAGACCCCTTAGGTTTATATAAACGTGGTCTGTTTATTATCTTTAGCAGTCACTGTCCGAGTTGAAATGCTAGCATTTAGAGAGGGAAAAACAAGAGAAATTGGATCTTTCTTTTGCTGGGCTTGCATGAAGCTGTAAACAGGGCTTGGGCACTCTGGTTTAAGAAGGTCAGCAATGCCCTTTTAATGGAAGTTTTTTTAATGGCTCAAAATACACTCTTCGGTGACTCGTTTTCCTCTCCCCAGTCTCCACACTCCCTCTAGCCATCACCCTACACAGCCAAGTAGACAACCCCACAGTACCCAAACTGCAGGCATCCAACCATGGGTGCTCCTCCCAGTCTGCCCCAGGGGATGGAGACCCCAAGAGCACAGGGTGAGAGTCAGTGCAGAATCCAGCACTTCCCCCTTCTCCTTCACCAGTTCATCAAACAAACAGGTTTTTCATGTTGTTGTTTTGCAAAACTATTGTTTCCAGCCCATGACTCCGGATAATTTATAACAAGGCAACAACGAGCAACAGTGAATAATAGAGGAAGATTATGAGAAGGTCTGACACCGATCACGTTTGGAGGAATAAATGGGAGCAGACTGTTAAATATGATTACTCTTGTTAGTGCCTGTCTTTCCTTGGGGTGCCTATCACCAGAGCACAAGTGCCACGTGCATTAATTAATTGAAACAACACATTTACATAATTAGGGATTAACTCCTGTACTTCTCCTCTGGCTAATTAGTGTATCTATAGATCTATTTAGAAAGAAAATACACTCGGAAGGCCCCTGCCTTCCCCAAGGTATTCATGTGAACTAGCTGTCAAACGCAGGGATTAGAAAAATGCTCACTTCTCCCTTCCCTCCCATGGCACCTCATCTTTGCTTATTTCTCTTGTCTCCTATGCAGCCACTGCACTGAGTTTTACCATGCAAACACTACTGTTTGGGTTTTTCTCTCCCAGGTTTCTTGTTGGCTGTCATCATCAGGCTGCTCACAGGAAATCTGCCCAGGTGGAAAAGAGGATTTTACAACAGGGATTTCAGGTGGCTTAATTAGTGCCTCCTGTGCAGGACGCAGCTTAAGTCTCAGCTCACAGGGATGAAAAAGCTGTAATTTTGATCTGAGTACCATTGCAAGCACAGCTGTGGGCACCCTACCCAACTCCAGTCTTGGATGCAGGAAACTTGTTCAAGCCCCAAACCCAGATGCTGGTTTCCATAGCAAATAACCAGGATTGCCCAGCTTCCTTATGGGCTCCACACAAATTCTGGCACCCAGTGCACCCGCTTGCCTCCTACCTTACCAACATCTCTCCCAGTTCCCAAACAACATTTGCATTTGTGGTTCTTGTTCTGCACCCTGGAGGTGTGCTGCGGGTGCATTCATGGGTGCTGCTTTTCTTCCCCAAGTGCAATGGGTGCAGTTGGCCTCATCATCCCCATCACCTGCTCTGCAGCCCATAAGGGGCTTTGGTACGTTCACTAAGCTGCTTGGCAGGGCTGCTGAAGCAGAGGCTTTTAGAAAAGTCATGGAGCACAGCAGAGTCGTGTGGAGGCATGAACCAGTCTGAGAGAACTAAACATCGTCATTGCTGGAATAATGTACTCATTCATCAAGTTAGATTTTAGGAAGCAAAGATATTAACACTGAAAAAACAAGCAAATAATTTTCTATGAAGATCAGAGTGACAAACTTCTCCTGCTTGTTTTCAGGGGAGATCCCTCCCCTCCAGCTGCACCTCAACACAAAACGCAAAGAGGCTGCTCTGCGTTTTCTTAGGAGGAAGCACATGCAATAACAAAATCTCTACTCCTTCAGAGAGCAGAGGTGCTCACTTAAAGAATGCCTGGCCAAAACCTTTCATCGCCTTCATCTCCAGCTCCTCTAGAAGTTCTGATCCATCACTAGCCTCTATTTGTAGGCTGAGGAGGAGGAGGAGGGAGGCAGAGTTAATTCATTAATTACCTGCAGCTGTGGCCGAGCTTATTGCATTTCCTAGCTCTCCTACTGCAGATTCCTATGCACATCCCCCGTGGAAGAACACGGCTAACCCCAACAGTGAATTTCCTCCCTCACCCTTTCATAGGGCTTAAACTTCTGGGTGGCAGAACAGCTTGTTGGGGTTTCTGTTCAGCAGAAATACATTGTTATGGTGCTATTAGCGCAAGTCTGTATCCTGCTGATCTTACTTAAGGTACCTGCAAGAGCACCAGTGCTTCTGTGTGCTTACACTGTAGGTATTGCAGTAAGCTCTGTGCATCCCAACATCCGAATGCAAGTAGCTGTGAGCATCTTTGTAGCACAGATGCAAGGAGTTCCATCACTCTTGTCCTGCTTCTGCCCCCAGGATCTCACCTGAGGGTGCTTGCAGACCAGAGCTGTCATGCATTGCAAAAAGTTGTCCTTATCTGGGCAACCACTGGGAAATCTAAACAGAAATATGAGCATAACCACTGCTTGCTGCTGGCTGAGATAACATGGAAACACCTGTGGCTGGAAATCCTTAGGGGCAGACTGTAAAACCTCTTCAAATGGCTTTTGGGAGAACCCTTGCAATGCTGCTCCATTGACATCATGCAGCAAATCCCTTCTCCAGAGCTGAGGAAATGGCATTTCAGGGAGCAGTATAAAGCAACCTGCAGCACATCTCATGAAGCTGGCGGCTGTGAATCAGATTTCAGAGGCTCTTTGCGAGGACCTCTTCCAGCAGCAGTAGGAAAAGCAACAAGACCGAGCCTTACTGCTGCTCAGTTTGCAAGTGGTCGTTGGGGGAAAATGCCATTTCAAAGTTTCTGTGCATCTCGCAGCCCGTGAGCGACTTCCACAACGGAGACTCATCAACACATATTACATCTTAATGATTCACACCATTTCTGCTACCAAAGACTTGCAAACTCATTTTGGAAACCCAGGGAAAAAAGAGCGAGGCTCTCTGCTGTGAGAAATGCTTTTTCTCAGACTGAGAAGAAACCCAGCCACTGTTGTAAAGTGAAATCCCAAATGGGCTTTTTGATTCACTGCCGCACAGTGATCCTTACGATCCTTTGGTGCTTACACATACAGAAGGTACCTACAAGATGAGGTTTGCAAGCTAATGCAAAGCCCAAACTGAAGTGCCAGCGCTGCAAAGTGACTGCAAAAGCAGTAATGTTTTCTTTCGTGGGTGCAGATCTGCTAAAGAAACAGTCTGCCTTCTTTTGCATTATTTTTGTAACATCTTGGGCTCCTTGACTACCTGGAATAAAGGATTCCTACATAACAAAATATCAAGCCTATACAAATGCATGCTGATTTTTAGGCTCCAATGCTCATCTTCCGTTCTCCTCCACCACTGATGCCCAAACGGATCGTTCTGGTTTATTCACATTGACACTCAAGGAGGCAACCGAAATTAAAATGAGTTAAATGTTTCTTCAGCTCCCTTAAAGCCGCCTTGAATTTCAATCTCTGCTAACTCAGATTTGATTGTTGAACCCATTTAAAACAACACTTAGGGTTAAAGGAAAAAAAAACACGTGACTGAACATTAAGATTATTATTTGTTCCTCTTGATTGTGACAGGTTTTTAACGCATGAGCTTAAAACGAAGAAGTTTGAGATGCGCACTTCTGTGTTCTTCTGTTTTCAGAAAGGGAAAAGGAAAAAGACCTGCAATGGAAGTGTTTTTCTTGGCAGTCCACGTCCTTTCACTGTGCTTTAATTAGCAGCAGCCATTGGCCATGGCCATGCATTCTGCTAAACACCCTTCCCGGAGTCCAAAGCTGTTCGTATATTTGCGCTGACCCCGCTAATGGAGTTGGTCCTCGGGATGCATGGAACAGACATTTCCTCTGACTGAGAGGTGAGGAATATTTCCCTGTTCGGTATCAGCGGGGTGACTCACAGGGCTAAAATTAGACAGGTGCCATACGTGGCTGGAGGACTGAGGTGGTAAAAAAGGCGCTGCTAACAGGAGTGACTCAGAGCAGATATAGGCCGTCTGGGATGCATTTTGGTGGAGGTGGGTATGGTTGGAGGGTGGGAAATTCACAACTGGAGCGCAGGAGGAGCTTTGTAGAAGAGAGACAGTTAGCAGGCGTGGTGGGGATGGGTTGGGGTTGGTGATCTTAGTGGTCCTTTCCAACCTTAATGATTCTACGATTCTAAGTGGGAAATCAACCAGCTCTGTGTTAGTGGTGCCAGGATGAGGTTTTTCTACTTTTAGTGATTGCCTTTGATTTCCCCTGCCTGGGTCAGGCAGTTCAAGCAATTGACACGCGTTCATTTCTGTGAGACCTCCTCATTACTCATAATGTTGATTGCAGCTCCCTGTGCTGAGACTGGCAGGGGCTTTGTATCCACAAATTGACATTAGAAATGAACACACCACTGATTTTCATGATGAGCGTGAGAAAACAAGTGAGGGGGACAGCAGCTCCTGATGAGCTCTAATGGAGAATTCTCCAGCCCCTAACAGTGTGAAGGCTGTCATAGAATCATAGAATTGCTCAGGTTGGAAAAGACCTTAAAGATCATCAAGTCCAACCGCAACCTAACCATGCTACCCTAACAACCCTCCTCTAAATCGTGTCCCTGAGCACCACATCCAAATGGTTTTTAAACACATTCAGGGGTGGTGACTCAACCACCTCCCTGGGGAGCCCATTCCAGTGCTTAACAACCCTTTCTGTAAAGAACTTTTTCCTGGTATCCAACCTAAACTTACCCTGGCACAACTTGAGGCCATTTCCCCTTGTCCTGTCGTGCTCCATCCTCCTGAGCTGAAAGACTCAACTAACAGCAACGCCAGGACTGTTAGCAGCGCTGCAAGCAGGCCCGAAAAAGGGGAGAAGCAATGCACGTACATGGGGACACAGCCTTATTTCTAAAGGAAATAGCACGGATTTACTTGGAGAGAAAAAAAAAAATACCCACAACCCTAAATATTCACATGATAGCCCAGTTCCTCTACATGAAGATAGCTGGTGATGAGACAATGGGGAGGACTGGTACGTGCATGGGAGGAAGGGAGAAACGCGCCAAGCAAAATAAGCCCTCCAATAAAGTTCGATTTCTGCATGGAAAGCTCTCTCAGCAAGGCTGGGTGTAATCAAAAATTTCATTTCCTTCATCAAATAAATAAATAAGGAGAACAGGTGGAAAGCATTAATCCTTTGACTGCCTTAAGATTCACGGCACACTGCTGTCGTGGCAGCTGCAGAGTTATCCAGCTGCCTGCCCACCTCATTGCAATGCTGTACACTCCGGGGCGGGCCAGACAAAATCCAGTTCTCCCAGTAGCAGGAGGAGAGGTGTCACTGGTGTGTCATTGCTTCCCCTCCTTACTGAAGGCAGCACTGGGAGATGGGAGCTTGCTGGCTGCTGATTGGCACCTCCAATCCAAACTGCGGCTGCTTTTTAGAGGGAGGCTTTCTTAGTTTGAAAGGGCTTCTTTAAAGAAGATAGGTTACATTCTGCCTAAAAGTTAAAGATTATAATTAATGCAGTTGGTTTGTTTTGTTTTTAATAAAAAAGGAAAAAAATCCCAGAAAAAGTCAAAGCTGGGTTGTAAATCAGGTTTTCTTGATTTCTTTATTTCCTTTTGGAAGAAAATAAGATGGTTTGGCATAAAATGTTTCTGCACTACCTCCGTCTTCACTGAATGCACTTAAGCACTGAAAACAAGCTGAGCAATGATCTTAGGCTTGGAGACCAGGCTCTGAAAACTCTCACTGAGCTGCAAGTGTCCCTGTTCACTGTAGGGGAGCTGAACCAGATGACCTCAGAGTCCCCTCCAACTCAATTCTGTGATTCTAAACTTGTTCCTCTTTCCTTTTTGTAAGTAAAGATCTCAGAGGACAATCCTGAAAGCAACAGTGGGTTAAAAACTTCTTGTTTATTCCCCTCTTCCCCAGGACCAGAACTGCTCTGCACCTCTGAGATGTTTAAACTGCTTCGCTCCTGAGACAGAACTCATCCTGGTTCAGGATCCTCATCCAAATCTATCCTGGGTCTACAAACTTCCTTTTGTCAGAGTTCTTAGAAATTTTTTAATTGAAACCTGAAAGAAAAGTGCAGCAATGAGAAGACTAAAAGTGAATCTAAATCCACCAGAAGTACTGGAGAGCCCCACAAAATTAGCCTCGTGTTCCTTAACTTAATCTGAAAACACAGCTCCAGTTTGGCAGACTGAATGATTTCACAGCATTTGTGACATCCTCAGCTTCAGCTCTGAAGCTCTCCCCAAAAGCAGCTTTTCCCATCTCAGTGTGGATTTACAATCACCTGCCAGCACCTGCTTGGAGCTGAGCTAGAGAAGGAGCTCAGTGCTTTGAAGTGCCGATGCATCACTGGCACAATGCTACCACTGCATCACCTCAAGTCAGACACTGAGGCAGGAGGTATCATCTCCAGCTGGCTCTAATCACATCCCTGCACTGCACACAGCCAAGGTTTTGTCTCCTTCTATCATTTCCCGTGGCTTGGTGGGATTTGGAACAGAGCAAGAGGAAAGAAGCCCCATCAGCCCTTCTGCCTGGGGGTAACACCTCCTGCTTGAATTGATGCAGTCAATAAGCACTCCCTTGTGTAAAGCAAAGCTGTCATCAGAAATAAATTGGGTTCTTGAGCCAGCATGATGAGCCTGAAACATCTCCTGGCTGCTGGAAGCGTGTTGCTTCAGTGTCCTTAAAGGATTGCACTGCTCCGAAGACCCTCTGACTCCATAATCTCAATTGACCGCTATGATTTCTGCCCCTGCAAATGTTGGGGTTCCACTTCTTCCTGGGCATTATGGGGTGGGGTATCGTATGGCACAGGGTTAGGACATAGCAGTACTCACTGCCTTATAGGATGTGCAGGGTCTCAGAGGAAAAGGGGATTCCTAACCCAAGAACCAGCTAAACAATTTCCCTCTAACTGAAATTACTAGAGATTTAATTTCTAGATTACTAGAAGCCGTAATCATTACTAGAGCTGACTGCATATGGCTACAAATTCTCCAGCAGAAGCTGTTCATTTGTGAGGTGCTCATGCATGGGAGAGAAGTTCTAGGGAGATACAGACAACAAGATGGGATTCAAGACAAAGCCAACCAACAGAATCTTTAATTTGCTTAAGCCGAACAGAACTTTGGTGCATCAAAAGTCTATCCCTATTTCTACTTCTTGGTAATATCCAATCCTGTGGCAGCATGAATTCAAAGGGGGAAAAAAAATTACACTTCTAAAATATCATTCTTCTCTTGGAAAAAATCTATAATCCTAACCTCCACAAGCCTCATCTGCCTATCAGGCTCCAACAAGCTTTCAGACAGGCTGCACTGGAAGAAAAAAAATGCCCCATCTGTGGCTTGTTCACTCTTTTCTCCCCATAAGAAAAGCCCAGTATGAGTTTTGTCCCCCTGACCTCAAGCAGGCTCAGGCAATGGCTCACCTCACCCCACTGCTTCACGTGGCTTCCTCAGCGCAGCCCCAAGGTCCCAACACAGCAAACAAACACCTTCAGGGCTAAGGAAAGCAAGAACTCAGAGGAAAGTGCCTGCATCATGCAGTGTAGGCATCACTGCTTGCAGCTGACCAGGAGCTTGCCAACAGGTAGGTAACCATGCACAGAAATGCACCCAGACAGCTGAGAAAAGAACATCACAGCCAGACTTGCATATGGCAGCACTTCTTTCCCCAAGCGGAGCAGCTCTGATGGGCCAGTGGGTGATGCCCAGAAAACCTGGAGGCTGGGGCTGAGGGAGCCTGCCCTTCCTTACCAGTGACAGGAAGCAGATGGCTCTGAGCAGGGAGGGACAGAGCTTCCATCTGGGGGATTTTCAAAAAGAAAGATTAAAAAAAAAGAAAAAGTTAAGTCCTTCATTTCTTTGGTTAATTCATGGTATCCTTGGGCTTCTCAGAACCACGGAGAGAACATTGTATTTTACACCAGCTTAACGTTATTGAGTGGACACGGAGGTGGACTAGGGTTTGGATTTGCAGCTGTAATATATGACTTACGAACAAGCCTGAGAGAAGAATAATGCTTCTGTACTTTGTGATGAAGGGCTTAGTGCTGTTTTCACTTTTATTTGTACAAGAAACTGTCGAAAGTGGTGCTGGTTTTGAACAGCTGAACATGAAGCAAAGCCAACGTGAGGAAGCACCGGATCAGACACTTAGCCGTGGTTCTCCCTGGGCAATTAAGTGGGCTTGTATTAGTTCTCAAAGTACACGAAATCACTGCACTGTTTTCCTACCTATCAATTACCATCTGCAAACATTCTCTTGCTAGGGTTTTGTCTCCTAATCCTTGCATTAATTGAACTGTCAGCACCACACTCCTCCATCATTGTAACCAGACTTCTTGACCTCCTGTACCACCAGAGAAGAAGTGGGCACAGCACCGACCACTGCAGGCACACATCTGTGTTTGCTAGAGATAGAAATAATCTCTGCAGCGTTTTAGGGCCAATTTGGAAGAAGAGGAGCAAAGTCCACACCACAGTCTGAAAATATCCATTCTTGTTGCAGATATTCTTGGTTAAATTAGCCCTCAGCTTTTGGGATAGAAGCCAGAATGTTATTCTTGGTGAGGTGGTGATGTCTCATGCCCCTCTGTTCCAGCTGGGGCTGTACCAGGCTTCATAGAGGAGCGATGGTCAATCAAACTGGATCCAAGCAGCCCTGCCCTGCAGCAGCAGGCATTGCACAGAACCAGTCAGCATCACTAGCGTGCCATCAGTGCCTGTTGCATGGGATGCCAACTCATTTACTGCGTGCTAATTAGCAATGCAAAGCCTGTGCCAGTGTTTATCTCATTTCCCAGAACATGGAAGGCTCAGTCAAGCAGAGCACATCCACTCAGTAACTCAGTGCATGACTTAAAGCTCACCAAAGCGCTTAGACTGCAGCACCCTACTCAGAGAGCAGCAGCTGGGGGTGCAGGAAGCTTGAGGGGCTGAGCTTCTGTAGCATGGAACTTGGCACAAGGTACCAGTTCCCTTTTGCAGCAGGATCAGGGCACTGAAGGGCTGGCTAGCATCAGCACTCAGAGCTGAAAGGGGAGAAATCTCCTGTTATGAACCCCAGACAGAAGTTTCAGTCCTTCCAGACAAACGAAGACCCAGGAAAGTAACTTATCCCCCAGTGCTGAAACTTTCTAGGTGATGATGGCCCAGGTACATCTGAGAGTCTTCTCCTCATCATCCTTGGAGACATTCAAGGCCAGGATGGTGAAGGCTCTGAGCAACCCGATCGAGCTGTAGACATCCCTGTTCATTGCAGGGGAGTTGGACTAGGTGGCCTTTTAGGGTCCCTTCCGACTTGAACAATTCCATGGTTCTAACCCACAAACATTGAAATGAAGCAGTTCATCACCCAGCTGGTGATTTTACCACCTATTAGGAAAGTCCCAGCCTTGCCCATGGTTGCCCATCCTTAGCAGGGAGAGCAAAGGCAGCATTGCATGTTGATAGGACATGCATTTTCAGTAGCATGCCCAGCTGTTCTCCAGCAAAATGCTGACAAGCTCCAATCAGTCAACATTCACATGCATCCCTGGGTAGGAATTACCTGTGCCATCAGTTGTGGGTGAATCTCTCCCTGCACTTTCAAGAGTCTTGCAACCAGACTTTCATCCTCATTTCCAAAGGAGCTGAGGTTCCTGCAGATGCTCTGCCTGATCTGTCTTCATTCAGTGGTCAATTAAGTAATGTTTTTTAAAAACCATCCAATCATAGGTGAAAGGATGGGTAGAAGGAAGGAAGGAAGGGTCTCACATTGAAGTTAATGAAAACAATAGCTCAAACGAAGCAAACAAAATGAATTAAGATATCACACCCAGTGCTGTTGGTGTGCCAGCCTCCAGGCCTGCAGCCACCGTGCTCTGTAGCACCTGGGTAGGGTGGCAAGCAGCAGGACAGAGGTTCCAGGTCAGTGACATGACAGGGGGCAGATAAGGGATAATGGGCACAAACCCACAGGACATAAAAACTCATTAGTCCCAACGCCGTGGGAGAGACTGAAGAGTGAACCCTGGGAAAGCAGAGCTGGCAGTAATGGGAGCGGGGTGCCATAAAACATGAATCACAGCCTCCAAATGAGACAGTGGAAGTCGGGGACACACTTCTCATATTCTTTCCTGATGGCAATGGGAACACTTAAGGGAAAGATTCAAGGAGCACTTGTATTCAGAGCTCGGAAAAACACTACAGAGCTCTTCAGTGGTAATGTTAAACAAAATTGCAGTCATTTGGAAGAAAAAAAAAACAACCCAGCACCATTATATAAGTACAGTAGTCCCTATTCAAGTTGGGTTTGAATGCAGATGTGTTTGGGGACAAGGACAAGGGAGAAGTGCATTCACAAGGGGCTTCCCCCAGCCAGAGCATCTCTTCTCCGTTGGCACTTCCCTCTGAGTAATGCTGTGCCACGGCTGGAATCACAGCATACAGATTTAAGAATTTGAGCTGACACAAAGAAAACTGCCTGCTAGCACAAAGGGCTGTTTGGTGAAAAAACATAAAATAATTCACTCAGCCTCTTCAGAAACAACGGGCAAGGTTATCTGTGCTCTGAACTTACCCCTGGAGCTCCCCTAAGCCATGCCACAAACACTGCAGCAATGCCTGGCCGGGCAGTTGGCTTTGATCCCTTGTGTAGGCATCTTTACCCAAGCAATGCTCAGAGAGCCTGGAAACAATATTTGTTCTTCTGTTGGCTGCTTTGGTCTGACATTTCAGTCCTGCACAGCTCCATCGGTCTCAAATTGCCTGCGTGGCTTTAGATGAAGGACGGAGTCGCTGCCGCTGCTCTTTGGAGTCTTTCCTCCACTGTAGTCTCAGTGTTGGGAACAGATAAAAGATGAAAGTGCAAGAGATTACGGGAGCATTATCAGCTGGCTTTGAAAATAAATCAGAGGAAGGGGCTGTAGAAATGGCGTTTGATGACTTTTGGGGAATGGAATTTTTGTCAAGATTGGCTGTTTGAATCCTCCATGATATCCAGTAATACATCACTGTGCCCCAGAAATTGGTGGTAATTTAATTCCACTTACTCTTTTTCTCTCTTGAACACCTGTCTCCTTGTGCCCCTCTCAGCCCAGTGCTCTGCTTTCATAGTTCATTAAGATGTAGCCGAGGCTCTGAGGCTGAAACAAAGCCAGACATAGAACTGAGGTAAAAAATAAAACAGGATTATGACAAAAAAAAATCTGAAGTCTCCAACAAGGTCCTGCTAGTTTCCATGCATTACTAATGCAGTGCCAGAACCAAGAGCCAAGGAGCTGACATTTCAAGTAGAAAGGCTCTGTTTTTGCTAAGATCCTGCTCAGCTCTAGGTCTTGATGGCATTAAGTGACAGTAAGATCCCCAAGTGATTCATGCTCATCTTGAGCTTACCCTTCAGTAAGTCTGCTCTTATCAAAGCCAAAAGGGAGCAAGTGGGGTTCAAAAAGCGGATGAGCAGCTGAAGTTGGCATAACTACTCATGTAGAGAGGCACAGATGAGTCACTGATATCTGTGACACAGCCTCCCTTGGCTGTGGAACGAAAGACACTTTATCTAGATGAGAATTAGCATCTTCACTAGGCCAACACTGAGACTCAAAGTGGATTTTCCCATCTTCATCTCTGAAGAGTCCTTTTAGGCTCAGATTCAAGCACCTCTACAGCCAGAGTCCATTGGCTTTGAAGGGCATAAAGTGCCGTCAAGCCTGGGATGCCAGCTGCTGGCTCTGTCCCCATTTCTCAGGGGTCGTGTCTTGAAATGAACACCTGTAGGCAGCAGGGAGGCCTTGTGGACATATCAGCTGCATTCAGCATCGTTCCTTTAGGGCTGCTCTCTAGAGCCGTTCCTCCAAGCAGCGTGGCACCCTCTCCCCAGTTGTAGTTTCTTCAGCAGGAGCAGCACAACAACTATTTTTTTTTTTCCTTTTGCTTGCTTACCCACTGCAAAAAAATTTCATTTCCTGAATTCACCCTCCCCATGTTGTTCATTAAATTGTCTTTTCTTATTTACAGCGATGAGGCTGTTAGGATGGCACTCACGGATGTGTGCAGAGAGTTGAAATGTACCCACTTCAAACACTGCTTATGCGAGGAGTGGGTAGTTACGTTCAGACACAGGAGGAGAAATAATACGCTGGGCCCAAATGTCAAATATAATCACAGGTGATATTAACCTCCCCAGTGAAAGGAATACATCCCTTTGTGCAATAACCTGGCTTTAATGTTCAAGATTGCTACAACAGATTAAACGGCAGCCCTTGATAAGTTGCCTACACTAAAAGCATCATGGAAATTGAAAACATAATGTACCTCACTTAAGTGATTCACGCTATTAATATGTAGAGTCTTCTAAGCTATAGTTTTATCAAAGTTGAACAGTGGGAATAAGTGAGGACTTGTTTCCTCTTTTTATTTATTTATTTATTTTTTAAACAGAAGAAAACAGGTGCCTTTATGTCCAGGGAAGGCAGAAGCAAAACTGTTTCTGAGAAATGAGTGTTGGTACCTTGAGCTATTCTATTCCATACAGAGGAAAAAGGAGCACCCACTGTTGCCCTGCCCTTTTCCTGAAGAAGGGATATGCAGCGATAGATCCAATCACACTTACACGTACATTACCTGTATCCACAGAAACAGAAACACCCTCCCCACACAGAAAAAAAATGGGCAAAGGAAAGTATGTGCAACAGATAAGTAATGAGCTTATTGTATTTCTTGATGGAAGTGGATGCTCGTTATTATGGCAACACTGAATGAGATGCTGACAAGAAAGGTCGGATGGGCACACACAGCACGTGCACTCCATCACTCTGCCTGTGTCTCTCCACAGGTTCCAAGCCTTGTGAGATTTAGAAATATCAGATTTTCTTTCAATTATGGCTTCTGAGAACCCACTTCTGAGGCAAGCCCCATGCTGGATATCTCAGCCTTCAGAGCTAAACTGTACTGTTTAATCTACTTGTTGACTTTTCAGATTCAGTGCAGCCAGAGCTGTACCGTTGGTCAACAAAAAACATTTTGCAGCTGTTCCTGTTCCCTTGAAGGCTATTTTATACCCAGAACTCCCATCTCTTCAGATGTGGTGCATAGTAAGTCCACAGATCCCCAGTGCCACCCCTCCCTGCCTCCCAGCACTGCAATCGTCTTGGAAGTTTGGGATAAAGCTGCCTTGAAGCTTCCTTTTATATGGCCAGCTATGCCTTGCCCACATCCCAGATGGCTTTGCAGCCCTATGAGACACCTGCATCCATCCCCTTCAGGAAATGCTGAAGGACAGAAGAAGCCAAATACATTTTCTCAGTGTACTCAGTAGTGCAACCACTGCTTGTCACTGCTTTAGTGATGCTGATGGGACAGCAGCTGCACACAGCCCTTATGAGGCTGAATTTGGCATGCACCCAGTCCTCTTCCCAGTCCCCCACAGGGCTTGGAGTCAATGCCGTGAACCATGATGCACATTTTAGGAACAACAACACAGCACACAAAGCACCTTCTCTGCTCCAGCCTTGGGGACACACTGGGGTTTGCTCTGCTGCAGACTCTTTGCAAACAAATGATTCCATACATGAGAGAAACTTCCCCATTCCCTGTGGCTGTATTAATGCTTCAGTTACCCCCACTTCAAAAGAAATATCATTTTCTCAGATCACACCGAGCCCTCTGGTAACACAGACACAGGTAGTGAGGAAGGTGTAGGGATGGGGTCCCACTCTTTCCACCCAGGTAGCAGCTCTCCCCCCTTTTCTTGTACAGATCTAAGATTCATTGTTCATGAAAAGCCCCAAATGGCAGTGGTCCTGTTCCCAAAGTCTCTGCCATTGGAGTGGGCACCGTTGCCTTTTGGATATGTGAGTTACCTTTGTGCAAGGGAGAGAGCTGCTGCTCCTCCATAACACCTGGTGAGGTGGGATAGGAATCACTCTTTAAATGTTGATTCTGAGACAAGATAAAGGTCAGACCAACACAGGATTTCTAAATACAACACTTCCTCGGTCCTTATCCCTCTGCTTTGCAGAACACTCTTGTTATACCCAGCGACTAAGAGTCCCAGTGCACCAAAGCAATTTTCAGCAGCAATAGCCTGTGAAAAAAATCATGAGGCATTATTGCTCATTAACGCTGCCGGACAAGGAAGGCAAGGGTAGGGAAAATAGCTGAAACCTCTTTGATTCTTCTATCATGGTGGATTGTTCAATGAGAAGCACGCATGGCAAATCCGCAGATGAGCCAGAGAAAGTCTTGTCTTTGTGTTAAGCAGATAAACACGAAGGTCTGGGGGAGGATATTCCAAGCTGAGGAGAGTTACTTGCTTCCTTGTCATGCTGGAAATGCACATTTGAAGCAGAGTTAGCCAATTCGCTTTCTGCACACAACGCTGTAAAGTGAGCAAACAACATGAGAGCTCTCAGCAGCCTCTCTAGTTTTTGTTTGTGGGAAAAATCACAGTTGTATTTTTCCAGTGGTTTGTTGAAATCTAGGGACTGAAAATTGAATCCCACTCGTTGCTGATAAACTGACTGTCTTGTATCTGAACTTCTGCAGGCTGGAGTTACTGAGCAAAACTGATACTGGCTTCTGCAGTGCAAACCCAACCTTGCAATGATGGCATCTCATGGAGGGAACGGGAAGAGATGGGTGACTTTCCAAAAACATCATTCCCGTTTTCAGCCTCAAAAATGAAAAAGCAATTTCTGTGCTCAGTTGTGTTTCAGTCTGCCACCTGGGGAAGCACCCATTTATCCACGTTATTATTCATCAAGGCAGAGCTTCTTGAAGCTGACACTGCACCATATGGGTAAAAGTGTGATTTTTTTCCAAATGATAATCACCAGGTTTCAAGTGTAAGCTCCAGGGACCGCAGAACAGAATAAAATGTATATTGTAGCTAGTTTATGGTAACTGCAATTTTTAGGCAGTTAATTTTAACAAGAAACATCAGGACGACAACAATGCAGCTGGAAGCGCCTCTGTTTGTTGTCCTTCCTAATCAAGATAACTTATCTTTCTTCTTACAAAAAAAAAAAAAAAACAACCTATGAGCTTCTTCTTTTCCTACTTTTCAGACCATTTGTCACCAAAGATTACTGCAGATCTATGATGCAGCTTTGCAGGGGCAGGCAGGGTTAGTGGGTTATTTTTCACAGAGAACGGTGGGTAGATAGAGCTTTGAATTGCTCCCTCGGTCCAGTCATCAAATTCAGTTAAGCTGAAAGTATTTAATGATGTTAACATTGATTCCATCCAACTTTGCACTGGGCCAGGAAAACACAGAGGAGGTGGAAAAAAGCTCCGTGTTGCTCCCAAGCCATCAATGCATCATTCTCCGTCTACAGAATCAGATACAAACATTCACTATTGAATGTTTCTTCTCCATACAATGTTCTCCTAATGAGGACAGGACCAGATCTGAGCCTGCTGCAAATTCCTGAGAAAAATGGGCAAACCATCAGAATCCACAAACTGTCAAGTGATAGCCTGTAGAAAATACAGGAAATCAAGCACAAGACAGATGTTCCCAGCTTCCGAATCATGCATTGGAAAGTGGGTCTGTCCCTGCAGGTGCTGGGTCTCTCGGGGATGGGTTTCCCTCCTGAAAATACAAGTTCTAGCACACTCCTTGCTATAAATGAAACCAGCAGAGTGTAATAGATAAACAGGAATTAGTTGGATTAATGGCAAGATTACAAAAAGCTGCAGTTCCCCTACCCAAACAACTCATTATACTGATGGGTTTTATTTTTCACCCTAATGGTCTCATTGGAAGTGTCACGAAAACACTGATGCTCATTTATTCCACTCCGAGGCAAGGAGTACAGAAACAGCATTGAACAGAGTGGCAGCACTTCCAGGAGATGCAAACCCAGTGGCTTCTCTTGGTTCAGCTCCAGGATTGAGAAACGTGCCGCACAAAGACCTTCCAACAGACAGCAGCATGCACTTCCCCTTTGGTCCAGGCAAAGGCAGGCATTTCTCATGGCCTCTGCTCTTTGCCTTCCAGGAAGGGAAGGAGGCTTTGTGTTTAGGGCATTCCTAGCACAGTGGTTTATAAAGGAAGATGCTCAAGTAACTTTAGTGAAGAAGAGAGGGGTTCCCGCACCGTGACAGTATTTAACGCTTGGCCAAAAACACTTCCATGGAACTTCAAAGGTGACTGTTGGCTCACTTGTGCTTTCTATGGCTTTCCTTCACTTTTGGCCCCTGCTGCCAACTGAAAGGCATGAAAACCTCAGCAGAACACATGGGGGGGGGGGGGGGGAGATATCCTCCCTGTGCAGGAGTGAGATAGCACAATGGAGAGGTCTGCTCACAAACGAAGGTGTGGCTGAAGACTGCGACCAAAGCATCACTCCTGTCTCCCCTAGAAAAGGGCAAACTCCTCAGTGTGAGACATACAGAAGAGGGATCTGACCCTTCGCCAGCACCACTCCAGTAAACACATCAAAATGATAATAGTACTGATGTTGCTCCACTGAAGTCAGTGATTGTAGCACTCCTCTTGCTTAAGAAATGATGGATTCTCTCCCATTACCAGGATAAAGTCTAGCCAGTAATACATAGGTCACGAATTCATTCACCTCCACTTTCTGTGTCTCTGGGCATGGTGCTGCTAGAATTAATAGAAATGATAATAAACTCCCATCTCCTTTGAATCATAAGAGTTTAACGATTATTCATTAGCAGGAGTACATCGGTTCCGCATCTTGCTCATCCCTTGCATGCCCAACACTGGGCTCTGCTGCTTGTATCTATGAGAAGTAATCAATAAGTACCACGCAGTCGTCAGCTTTGCAGGGTGCTAATTTCTCCCTTGCTGAGTTAGGCACACAGTTCCCATCGCTCCACCTAACTCCATTCACCAAGTGGGAAAAAAGAAACAAACCAAAAACAGAAACCAACCCACCTAATAAGACGTACCAGTAAGAGAGAACATGCCTCCAAATTGCATGATGTGGCTGGAGGACCGTGATGCTGTGGGACAACAGGCATCATGTGCCATTGGCAAGGGGATGCTGGAGGGTCCCACCAACCCTTATCTTCCTGTGCACAGGGGAAGAAGCTGAGAAGCTGTATCTATGCTCCAAATCCTCCCCGGGAAGGTTAGAATGAGGTTAGCATTGGGTTGAGAAACCATCACACCTCTGTCCTTCCCCTTCCATTTAGGCACCTGGGCAAGGATGAATGCAAAGGCTGAGCCTGCAGGAGGAGGCAGGCAGAGGGCCAGCGACCTCCATGGAATCCATATGTCATCAGGATGGCCTCTAGCTGCAGGTGGATGTACGGCCCAACTGTTCAGGCAACCTCAAAGCTGACTCTAAGCAGAATGTGCCACCTGGTCTGGGAGCTTCTATGGCAGGTTTCCACATGCTGCACATCAAGGCAATGCAAGCAGTCAGCCCACAGTTGGAGGGCACCAAGCTGCTTCTTTTCTCTCTTTTTGGCCTCTGAACATAATTCATTTAAGCTCTCACAAGGCAATTCATATCCAGATTTTATTAGAAGTGGAAGGCCCTTTTATTTCCTCGGTGTATTCAGCACACAGAGAACTGGTGCTACGGTTAATTTTATTTCTGCTCTTTCTGTGTTTTAATAATGATCTCCCCAGTTCCATTTGACTCTGAATAGCTTCTGGAGATAGCGAGATATGAGGCTGAATAATGTAATCATGAACAGAGGAATACTGGTAAAAATCATGTGTAATGAGTATGTAACTGAAACAGAGAGATGAAAGATATGAAATCTGAGATATTTGCACACCTACCAGGTATGTGGCCATGCTCTCCAAAAAATATGCAGTTATCCTTTCAAGAAAAAATGTAAAAGGATGATGAAAAGTGACTTCTGTAAAAAATAAAAAAATAAAAAGCATTAATGCAATATTCCTTGGATTGCTGCGGGGCCACATCTCCAGGTGCGTTCTCTGTCTTTCACCATGTTTTAAAAGCCAAATAAGATAAAGACATACCAGAACAAAACGAGAAAAACCCACTTCTTGAGATGCTCTTTGTGTGCTGAATGCCACAAGAACATGAGAGCTTTGAGAGTGAGAGAGCCCGGCCTGGCATTTCAGCATTCCATGGCCATGCAGCTGAGCTCTCCCTGGTTTGCATCCCAGTTCCTTGGGTTGGCTGATAGAGCATCTGGAACGATTAAGCACAAAGCACTTCCATCACTAATCCTGCTTGGAGCAAGCTCAGAGCATCTCCTGGAGCTGGTGGCAGCTGCCTGGGACTCTTGCAAAGGCAGCCCGCTTTTGTAAAGCTTGATTAAAACACCAGAAAAGATTCAGTTACATTTTAGCACCATTCCTTAAACCAACACTCACAATTTGCGTGATTTCATTAAACTGTGCTACACTTTCTAGGGGATTCACACAGCGTGGATATTCAGACTTAGTGCGTGTTTCTTACGAGCCAAGAAATGGGAAATTAAAGTCTGCCTGTGCTGGACATTGGAACCCCCCTGGCAGAATCAAGGAGATAAAACTGAAATAAATGGGGTTGAGCACCAGAGAATTTCCCTCTCCTTTTGGCAGCCTGTATTTTTTCCCCCCACGTGTGCTCCCATCAGCAGAACCTCCTCAGGCTGCTCTCAACATGAAGCTCAGCCTGTGTTTGAGCCCAGCTTCTACTGCCTGTGCCCTGCAGTACCCAGACTGCCCTGAAACTGAACGGAAGCGTTGCTTTTTATAAGGTGTTATTCACCTTATTCATCTCAGCATAAAGACCTGTCCTGCTTCTCCCAGTAATTCCTTTAAAGTGAAAGGTTAATGTACTGCAATCAAGCTGCTCTTCATCACTTAGAGAGGGATGCAGGCTTTGAACATCCCCAGGTGAAGTGGCTCTGGCACAAACCTTCCTCCTCCTCCTCCTCCATCTTCCCTGACCCTTCATCCCCAAGGGGATGCCCCATCCCTGTGCTGTGATCTCCTTTCCTGAGGCTGATTAGCCCGAGCTGGAGTTCAGGGGAGGAAAGCTCTGGCTTCCTCGTGGAGGTGCTTGATCGTCAGTGTCTGAGTGCTCCCAATTAGCCTGCAGCCACTCTCTCTGTTCCACAAATACCTCACAAATGAAATTTAACGAAAAGCCACCTGCATTGCCTTTCTTCAGCCCTCTCTGCCATATCAAAGCCTTCAGCAGTGCCTGAGGACAAAGTTTATTGCCTGGAAGAGCCCATTTGAACATGGTCTCATTAGTGCTGATGCTGCTGCACATGGAGCTGGGCAGCAGCCCATACCCCCAGCCCTGATTCTGGGGGGCTTTTGGGGTTCTTGACAGAAAGGTTCCCACGCTCAGCTGCTTCCAGAGGAGCTAATTAGAGACATCTTGTTTCAGGAGCCGTCAGTACCTGCAGTCAGTCTGTCCCTGCAGTTTGCTTTCTACCTCCTTTCATGGTAACAATTGGCAGCTCAGCAAGGCAGAAAGCAACACAGGGTTTTAATATTTTACTAAATAACATTAGTGAGCTGGCTTTCCAGGCTTCAGCTTGGCAAGGGATGTGGCAAAGCACCAGGAGGTTGGACGAAGGCAGAAGGAGCACCCAGGGCTTAGCAGGTCTGAGGATGCATCCTCACCATTGCATCCTGCTGCTGGGGGAGCTGGAAACTGCCTCCTCGATCCTCCCTTTGGTAAGCCAACACTCAAAGCATCTCCTGGGGTGCTTGGCTGGGAAGTAAGGCCAACCTGAGGTCCTCAATAACACACTGATGGAATGGCAGCCACATTTTAAGGGCTGTTTGGGGCAATTTTGCTCATTATAAACCAGAGGTATACATGGCTCCAGGTGCAGCGCTCACAGGTTAAATAAAAGGTCCATGCTAACAAGAAACCACCCCTGACACCTTCACATGGTTGAGAGGAAGGAGAAACAGGAGGAATATCATCAGTTATTGATTCCAGCAATGCAGCACGACTATTAAACACATCTAATGAAAGCAGCACCAGAATTGTTGGCAAACATCTTTGCCACCAAAAGCAAAATGCCTCGGGGTCTTTCCTTAGTGATCTTCTTTCTGAATTAGAAAAAGGGAGATAAGGAGGAACATCCTGAAAATAACACATTTTTTTTCTCCCTATTTTCAGTACATTTGTTTTGCACTATTATTTCTTGTGCGGCCGTGAAGATATTAAACACTGAAAACAGAGAAAAATATATAAATTAAACCGAACACTTTGACTCAAAGCAGCTGACATTTCCTTGTCTGAATAACTTCAAAATTAAGAAATAATTCATGTCTGAGAAACTTCTCTAAAATGGAACATTTGGTAATTTGCACCACTTCTGTCGGGTAAATGAGTGCCAGAATGGTGTTTTTTTTTCCTAGTCCTTTTTCACAGCCTCTCACACAGAAAAAAAAAACCCAGCCTATTCTACCTGGCATTTCTTAGCTAGGATACAAACACTGTGCTTAAATTCCAACGGCTGCATCACAATGTGTCTGATCTTTGAAGGAAAGGTGTACCTGCAGTTGGCCACTTTTTGCCCCCCATTGCTTTGCCCCCATTCACAGAAACGTGCAGGATTTCTCCACGGAGGTAATCTAGTTTGAAAAGGAAAAAATCAACGCAATGCAACTTCTATAGGAGACCACCTCTATTTCAGCAGACTTCGTTAGTGCAGATGCTTCTTCCAGAAAGCCACATTAAAACAGAGGGGAAAAAAAAAAAGAAACAATCCTTCTCTGAAGGTTTTATGGCACCGTGTTAATGAGCCTGCCCTTCTGTTACCATGAGAAGCTGCAGTATGCATTCAAAAAGGGAGTAGGTGCTGTCCACAGGATGAAGGGACTGCTGTGCCACGCAGGGAGAAAACACGTTGGGTGCTCCCAAGTCCCTGTGCGAATGGAGCTGCTGCTTTCTTAGGGTTACAGCTCCTGCCCCACCACCAATCTCCTTCTCTGACCACTGCAAGGTAGATCAAGGCTGGCTCACCAACCCACGCTTGGATCCAATGGGAAATCTCCATCTTTTGAGTGCGTCCATCAGAAAGACCCAGGCATCAACACCCAGCCAGGAGCTGAGGTTGGCACACAGACTGGAGTGGAAGGAGCTGGCAAAGCGCTGGCAGATGTGCAAACCTGGAGCCAAGCTGAGCAAACTTCCCTCTGATTAATGCAGGCAGACGTTTGTGAAAGGTTTGTGTCGTCTTCAGTGCCTCAGGAGGAATCAGCCAAGCAGCAGCAATGCAGACACGATATTTTTGGGAGGGATGCTCAGGTGCACCAATGAGAAGGGTAGGACCGGAGACGCCAAATCACCCCCATGTCAGAGACATTCTGTCTTAAACTTCTGCCTCAGAGCTTTCTGTACGTTTTGTATCTTCTCCGTGATCACCGTGTCGCTGAGGTGGTCCCCAAACTTCTGTTTCAGCAGCACCCTGATGATTTTGATGCAGCGCTCATCCATCATGGGCTTTGCCTCTCGGAAAGTGTTGCCTCTGCGCCCTGTGATGGAGTGGCTCTGGATGTAGTCGGACGTGAAGAGCTTGTAGAGCAGCGTCTTGCAAGCAGTGCTGATCTTCTGGTCAAAGCGGATTGCTTCTCGGAGCTGTTCCTTGGTGTAGCCATTGAAGAGCTCCACCACCTCGCAGGGCTGCCGGTGGGGCTCCTCCTGGAAGGACAGGGATTCCAGCCTCTGTACCTTCTTCTTCAGAGAGAGCACGTCTTGTTGGAGGTCCAAGACCATCCTTTCCAGCTGCTCCATCTTCTCACTGGAAAATTAAACCAAGGGATAACAGGCGTTGAGGTGACAGGAAAGACAGCATGGCCTCAACACAGCCATTGCTGAAAGCTGAAACATCTCCACCCACACCATGCTGGTTTGTTTCCTACAAAAGGGCACAGGACAAGAGTACCAGCCATCTCCATTTTGCCAGGAGCAAGGCAAGAGCACAGAATGACGTGGTCAGGGCTTTCCAGAAGCCCAAAAATGTTCTGAGTTTAACCCCCAACTTCACTTTGTCATTCGCGCAAGGAGACTTTGGCGCTCAATTTTCTTCTCAGTTTTAAGGAAATACATCAGCCCTGCAAGTCCCAGGAGGCATGTATTCACGGTATGAAAGAATGGACACGCAGGAAATGATAAAGCAAGTGCCATGAGGTGATTTTTGGCACCTGTTTCTTTGCAGTAAAAATGTCCCCAGTAGCTATTTCATCACTGGGTACACGTCATCAAAGTAATGGGCAATAAAGCAAGCAATGCAGTCGTGCTCAAACATGATGGGTGTCATTTTGATGGCTATAAGCAAGAGCTTTGTGGGTTTTGCACTGTTTTAGATCCTTCTTGCATCTCTGACTCTGAGCTCTACAAACGGGTCAAACACCAGGCTCTGATTGTACAGACACTGAGCAGCTCTTGGTTCTAAAATGGCACCATTTTGTCACCCAGCTGCAGACTCAGTGTTCTTTCCTATAGGGATGAAAACACAGTTAAGAACAAGTGCCTCCTTTAGCTAATTACCTTTCCATTTCACCAGGAGCAAATTTTTTCTGAACTCTCTCGAAGCCATCCATCTCCTGCACAGTGTCCAGCTTTCCATCTTCACAGCTGGAAGAAACAAGCAATCTAAAAAGCACTGCCATAAGCTCCACACTTCTGTTGTGGTCATTCTTGATGAGCATTATCTGGAATTCAGGGGTTGACAGCAAAGTCAACTCTGGGTTTCATTTACAGCAAAACCAAAACGAACCAAGAGGAAGAGCCTGGGGTTCCCCTGATGCAGACAACCTCCTGAGCATCCCTTTCCAGGTGGAGGAAGCCCCACACACTGATACTGGGAGCTCCCATTTGACCCACCAAGGCACCAGGACTCCAGAGCACAAGGGAGTCACTTGCTCTGCAGGATCAATGTAGTCATGCTAACTGCCATTAGTCTTGGTACTTTGGGTTTAAGCCTGTATTAATGTCTACTCAGACAGCACCACCAGGGCGTAAAGGACCAGAGTGGACAGACTGCACTGTATGAAATTAATTTACGTAGTATGAGACATTCAAGGTTCCCACCACACTTTCAGGTCTCACCTGTTCAGACAGATGTGTTGCTGGCATTGGGACAAGATGCCATCTGACTTCCTCTTCATTGCCAGGGCAACGTAATCTAAGAGGCAGGGATGGGGAACAAGCTGAACTAGCCCGCTGTTGACAAGGGCAGCACCTGGATCCCTTTGTCTCCAGAACAAATTACCTAAACACTCCTGCTAGACTGCACAGCAACACATTGTTCCCTTTGCATAAACAGAATGATCCAGACCTGCTTTCCAGGATCAAACAACCAGGATTTTGTTTTTAGATAGAGGAGGTATTTGAAGAGCTTCTTCTGTTTCCATTACAAAAGACACAGCAGGCAAGGCAGGAAGAGCCAACGTGCCTCTGGACACTGCTGTTAGCCAGCAAGTAGATAATGCCCCAGGGTATTTCTGTAACTGCTTAGTACATGCACTATTGAATGGACAAGGGGGAACAGCTGGTTCGTGGTACAGCAGACACTCTGCTGTCACACATGCACCTCCCTTTAGATAACCCTCCCGGAAAAGACCTCCCCGGTAGAAAGGACCAGAAGATGGAATGCTAACCCCACAGACACGGAGCAAAGCAGGGATCTCCTGGCTACTGCACAGATTCCTAGCCCACCCCACCCATCAGGAGACAGCCAGAAGTCAATGCCCCAATTTACAGCCACAGTTACCTTTGGTAGTGGTGCCAGCTCTGTCCTCCTCACTCTGGGAAGTCCCTGGCACAGCCAGGTTGACAAAAGTGGCTGGGGGGGTGAAGGTGCTGGTGGGATGGGGTGGCCCCAGGGTACATCTCTCCTTGGTGATGGAGGGGCTGCCAGCACTGCAGGACAGGCTGGGCTCAGCTGCCTGCAGCAGTGGCTTCCCAGAGTAAGTCCTGTCAGCGTGGTATTTCCTGCATGCATTCACCGGGGTCCATTTTGGGAAGGTTTTCCTGGACTTTTTTGGCTGGGGTGGCATCATGCTTTGGACAGCTGGTTCGTCTTCTGAAAGAAAGGCAGACACTCAAGGTGTGTAATGGGGTATCCTTGCTGTGCATCTCTCCGCTCCCACGTGCTGCTGTTTACCTTGATATCAAGGCTGTGATGGAACACTGAGCAGCCTCCCACCCAGAAATCCCAGTGAAGGCAGAAAGGTGCAATCTTCAATTCTTTTCTCACCAAAACCCTCATCCTACCATATTAAAGGGTCCAAAGCAAAGACATCACTCACTTAGCTTCTCCAGGAGCTGTCTATCTTCCAGCAGCTTCTTCTCCAAAGCATCTTTATGCTCTGTAGGAAGAGAGGACATTTCAGCATCAAAATTCTTCTCTTAGGGCTGCTCCCAGGCAGCCCCAAATTGTGAATTCCCGAATTGGAGGGGTGTCACTCACCACTTATGCCTTCCACAATGCCCCAGTAGAGCCCACTGAAGCCGGGGCAGCGGGCCAGCACCTGCTCACCCACAGCATAGAGATGGAAGGGCTTGCGGGGCTCCTTGATGTTCTCCATGCTGATGACGCGGCTGCCGTCAGGCCAGCTGATGAGCACATAGAGCTTGGCCGACATCGGGGCTGCCCACCTGGAGCAGGAAAGCTCAGCAAATGGAGTTCTACCTGAGGCAGTGAGCCCTGGAGATACAACGTATGTGTCCATGCATCTTTTCTACCAGTTATTTCTCCTTCCCTATTCATTGAATCACAGACTGGCTTAGGTTGGAAAAGGCCTTAAAGATCATCTAGTTCCAATCTGCTACCATGAGCAGGATTCCTCTCCTTCTGCGCTCAGCTTGTCCCCAATCCCTGGAGAATTGTCCCAGGGCAAAACCCCACATACTTTCCATTTAAAGAACAGCATCTCCAGCCACGTGTTGTGTCACCCAGGGTCAGGCAGGGCCAGCTGACACATGGGATGAGCTGAGCAGAGCCTAGAAGAGCCACCAAGCAGGGACAGGCTAGTTCCTCTGCAGCATGAATTAGCACAGCTCAATTGAGTTCAACTGGGCTACGGCAATTTGCTGCAGAGGAGGATCGTATCTATAAAATACCAAGGCAGTGCAGAGAAAATACTCTAAATGACCCCAATGTATTCCGGGAAATGATCGTTCCTTTGCCTGTACAGCTATTTCCTTCAGTAAATGTCAGACTGCTTTGATAAGGAGGGTATCAAATTATCTCTGTTTCATGCATGGGGAAACTGAGGCACAGAGCAGAGAAGAAGTCATTTAAGGCAGCCAAAGAGCGAAGCTGCAAGGAGCTGGTCCTCTGGGTCCTGGCCCTTCAAGACATCCTTAGAGCTGCAGCTCAAACTACTGGACAGCAGCAGCCAGGCTACTGGAGACTTCCAAAACCTCCTGAGCCACCGCACCGGCTCAGGGATGATTTCTTTCCAGGTTTTTCACCCAATACATCACAGATGGGCATCAAGCCAGGCAGGGATCAATCTCCATAGACCCTGAGGACCCTGGCATTGCCTCACCCCAGCCCATCCTGCTCTACTTCGCAGCAGTGTTTGGCACAATGGCTCTGCTGAGTAAGGCTGAGCCCTCATGCCAGGCAGTACATGCAGGATGCTCACAAAGCCAATGACAGGGATCTGGAGCAGGGAAGGGAGAGGTGGAACAGGAACAAGCTGGCAGGACAGGCAGCTACAACCCAAGTTACTGCAATCTCTTATTCTGCTTCCATATCCCCATTAAAGCTGTGTCTGGCTGAGATTCCCCTCACCTGGGAGGTTCAGTTCCCCCTGGAGAACTTTCTCCTTCCCCCCCACCCCCCCGCCAGCATTCATCAGCTGCAGCAAAGCTGCATGCAGGAGCTGTAGCACTCCTCAGCCTGCCCTGCTGGCACAGATGCACACCTGGCTCACTCCAGTCCTGACCCAGACAAACCATAGGATTTCTTTTTATAAGGAGGGAAGCACCACACATCAGTGAATCCTATGGTAACTCACTCCCCACATCCCTCTCCCACAGGGCTGGATGCTCTGCAGCAGGCAGCTGCACCCCAGCCCTCTGCAGAGCCAGGAAGGGTACAGAGAACCCAAGTAAACTGGGGTATATGCACAGCTGAGACCTCTCCCTCACAGGAAAACAGCTGTCTTAAAGAGCTCCATATTCCAAACAGCAAATAACCCCAGCCCCCCCAAAAGCTCTCCAAAGCGCTTTTCCTTTCTTTAGCATTTAAAGAAAAAATGCAACACCGATCTTCAACAGCTGCTGCTGCTCCTTCCTGCCCCACTTACCAGTTGCTCACTTGCCTTACCAAACGCAACAGAACTACACAAATGCACAAGCAGAGAAAGGGAGAGAAAGAGAGAGAAAGAGAGAGATCAACATCTTGATACAACAGAGCCCCATCCTTGCCTGGTTAGCACTGCTCCAGGTGTTGAGTCTTGCAAAATGTCTCCTGTCTATGCAGATCTCAGTTGCCTGCTCCAGGGGAGGAGGTGACCGGACATTCCTTTGCCTTGGGCTTGTCCCTTCACCACAGTTTCTTGTCAGGTCTCCTTTGTCTGGCTTAGAAAGCTCCCACCTGCTGTCCCCAAAGCATCAAAAAAACAAAATAAAAATAAAAATCCCTTTCTTTTTTCCTGGTTGTTTTGTTTCAGCACTATTATTCCTCTTATTTTTCCCATACACATACATACAAATATACATATATATATATATATTCCTTAGCTTGTTTCAGGTCTGTTTCTTACAGGGAGAGAATGCAGAAGAGAAGCGAAAAAGCCTTGGGTTTTTTGGAGCATGAATAAACCTTGCATTTCCATGAGTTATTCATGAATAATTCATGAAAATGCATGATTAATTCAGGTTCATGAATTATTCAGGAATAATTCTCGAACATTCCTGGTTAATTCATGCTCACACAGCGAGTGAGTCAGGCTGTAGGGCTTGGCGAATTCCTTTCTCCCCGAGACAGGAGAAGAGAGGCTTAGAGACAGCTGCATTGTGCACTTCCCATTTGCTGAGCCTTAGAAGAAAACATTCTGCAGGTCTTTTATTTTTTCTCCTTTTTTTTCTTTCTTTCTTTTTTTTTTTTTTTTTTTTAATGAAACAAGGACTTGAAGAAGAGATCTGCAATGCCTGCAGCCTTCTGGCCACAGAGGAATAGCATGGCACCGAAAAAGAAAGAGAGAAAAAGGAAGAGTGGAATTGCTCTCCAAAGGAAGCCTGGCAGCAAGTTTTTCTTCCTTTCAAAGCATCTTTTGGACTGATTGAGCCTTTCCCTCTCCCCTGCCTCCACAGCTCTCTCTGGTTAAGATGCACATTGGCTGCTTTGGCATCGCGTTGCAGCAATGCCTGTGAGCAAAGCAATGTTCTGCCTTGGGGACACTGTGTTCAGCAGGACAGCCAGCCCCGAGCTTCAGGGTGACACACAGGGGCTTCCCCACCTCCCCCAAACCCGCTGTGACAGCAGCGAAAGACCTCGTACATCTGAAGACATCACCAAGTCCTTCCATCTTGGTGCTGAGCTTTGTAGATCACACCCCGTTTCTGTTAACATGTCCTTGGAGGAAGGTGGCTGCGGCACAACTCTGCCCCTGGGAGGGATATTCTGGTTGATCTGGCAGCAAAAAGGCCATAATCAGTGCCGAAAATCATCCTCAGTGCATTGGGTCTGAGCAAAGCTATCACCATCACCACGCTGATGCCTCCCAACAGGAGATGTTCCTCAGCTTGTGGTAGTCCTTGGTCCTGTGGCCAGTCCTGCATAGGAGAAGTTGACCGTTAACAATCCAGTATTCTCAATCAACAAAACAGAACCACCACAGCAACCCCAAATCCCACTGATCAGCTCATCTCATGGTTGAAACCCACAGGTTTTCAATATTTCAAGCTTCCAGTTCTCAGAAATCAAAGTGCAAATTTGGTTAGATCGCACCCTCCAGCTAAAATACAAAGATTTAGCTTTGTCAGAGTCCACAAGGAAGAAAAGTTCCCACAGGCTGGGATGGCCACCTGCAAGCTGAGGCGCAGTGGGTTGGAGCCATCTCAACTCAGTTCATGGAAGCTGCCTCCCCACCAGGACGTCCCACCCCAGCCCCTACACAATGTGGGAATACAGCAGAGGACTGAATCTAAGCAGAGCTGTCTGTCTTGTCTGAACCCAAAAGGCCCTGGGGATTATGAGAAGAAAGGAAGACTTCAGATGTTTAGTGAGATACTATAAAAGGATCTCATGGGGCAAGAAAACAGAAGGAAAGTCCATGAATTGCAGTATTTACAGCTCAAAGAATACAGCCGTCAGCCTGGGAAAACCAGGCTTTAAAAAGAGATCCAAGGATATTGAAACGTATCGCATCAGATATAAGTATTGAAGAAAAAAAAAAAGATCTGAATTCTGTGAAACTTTGAACCATGTTGCTGTAGAAGAATTACATATGAAGTACTGGAAAAGCAATGATGAGCGGAGAAATAATAGACCGGATAACTGAGGGATGGGAGCTGTGCTGCTCACTACGTTTTATTGCCATGCTGCAATGACTGTGAGCCACCACTCAGTGGGTCAAAGAGAGCAGGTCTGTATGTAGCCAGGGCACAAGCTGCAAGCTGCATATGGGGACCCAGGCATTTAGCAATGCCCCTTCATCTTCAGTCCCATTTGGGATGGCAGGTAGGGCCAGAGGGGTCATTAGAACGAATCTGGGACATGATTTTATGGCCATCTGTGTGACACTGTGGTATAAGTCGCTGCCTGTACCAGAGAGCAACCACCTGGTGGCATTTTGCAATTTCAATGACAATAAGTACAAGTCACATCACTGCTTGCAGTAGGAGAACACTGAAACACGATCCAGACTAACGAGGCTGATAATTAAACGCATTTTAAATTAAGGGCTCATCTCTTTCCTAGTAGGCTAGAAATGAGTTAGATTGCACAGAAACGGGGAACAAAGCAACTATCAGAGGTCAGCAGTCACCAGGTCTGGTACAGGTAAGCCCTGCCCTTGGTTTGTTAATTGCTTTTCCAGACTCAAATATTTCCATATTACTCATCAAGTGGCAGAGCCCAGCAAACAGGGAAAAAAAAGCAGAGACCACATGTGCAAGGCATGGCTGCAGAGGCTGCATGTGCTCTTGCAAGTGCACAGGTCTGACAGGGCTTTGCATTTACCAATAGGCGATATATTCTTTCTTCTCACTATAGCCTTGAATTCATCAGATTAATATTTTTTTTCTCTATGTAGAAAAGAGTTTCCCCTTTGCCTCCTGTTTCAGCTATTGAGCTTTTGCACTGCATTGCAAAGCCTATTTCCTGAGCTGTGTGTATTTATTTGATCTTTGTGCTCTACATCTGTTACCTTATCTGTTTGGCTGGCTTGTTGCTTGGCTGGCTGGTTCCTTGGGCTTCTTTTGTGAGCTCGTCAGGGAAATAGCATACAGCTAGCATAAAAATTAGGGGGAAAAAAAAAAGGAAAACAGACAAAATGGGGGAAAAAAGAATCACACACACAAAAAAAAAGGGGAGGAGGGGTGGAAAGAAACTTAAATAGATGAAGAGTAGAGACATCAAGCGTGAGAATTTATTTTAAATATTCCCCAAACCTTATTTAGTTCTAGCCCTTTCTTTTTTTTTTCTCCAGTATTCACTGGGTAAAGATGGGGACCACGAGGAATAACCCAAACTAAGGATGCAACAGAAACCAAAGAAGAGATGAATCTCATGAAACTGCAAAAAAAAAAAAAAAAAAAGGAAGTTATTTGATGTCATTAAGACTTAGGAAACAAACATTAATGAAGACTATAGAGATGACCCTGATGTACAGGTCAGGATTCTCAACCTGCCACTAATGGGATAGAATGTACCAAGGAAGTGGTGGGTGCAGGAGGGACCAGCTGGGTGACATTTGGGGACATGAGGGCCCATGGGTGTGAGCAGAGCGCTGCCTCCAGCCACACCCATGGGATTCATGCAGCAAAGCACTCTTGGCCTATTCCATCTATTTTTTTCCTCTTTCTGGACACGGTACCACACTAAGTGCCATGGGGACCCTGTACCACAACATCCCCAGGCACAGAATGTTGAACACCAAAACTCATGAAATATTTTGCTTTCACTTTGCATAACCACAGCTGTCAGTTATTTTTCACAGGGTCCATGATATTGCTGAATAATTCATTGTACCCCCCCCCCCCTCCCCCATGTCACAGCTTCCAAAGAAGCAGCACTGAGCCGTTGCAGACATGGTAGGTTGGCATTACATGAGTCCCAGTGGTATCACTGCATGGGGCTAAGGGTAGTCCCATTGAGCCAGAGGGAACGGACAACATCAAACTGCTTTGTAGCAACAAGTGTAAAAATCAGGAAAACAGGTAAATCATCATCAGCCAGGCAATTCTCCAGGCCCTGACTGTGCAGCTGGCAAATGGGCACTTGTGTGAATAGATCTGCCAAAACTGATGGCCCTACTTAGTGTCCCCACTCAAGCCTTGCCTACTCGGTGACATCATTTTGGTACCTCACTACTTTAAGCTGCAAGCATATTCCCTTTAATTTAATAAATTGACAAATATACTCACCTCAGGAGGCAACCTCATCTCCACCTTTACCCTTTTCAGCCTTGCACACTCAGTTTGTAACATGAAAAGGTTTCTCTTTAAATTCTTCTCCTGGAAAGAAGGAATTGAGCTCTTATTTTTAACACAACAGCCAGTTTAAATTGACATGTTGACTGCAGAAATCCACCGCTTGTCACATCAAAAGCTGATGCAGTAGTGCCTATTACTGCAGTAATAGAGGTCTTCTTAGGGATGAATGGATTAGTACAAAGGGATGTATGAGTGGGAGAGTTAAGTGACAAGACTGAAACAGACAAGGTCTTCTTACTAGGGGTGTGCATCAGTACAAGGAGGTGAAGGGAGAAGCAGAAGCTGAGAACCACAGAATCACTGAGGTTGGAAAAGACCACCAAGATCGCAAAGCCTAATCATCAACCCATCCCCCTCACGTCCCCCAAACTGCATTCATCAGTGCCATTTCTCCATGTTTCCTGAACATCTCCAAGGACGGTGACCCCACCACCTCCTTTGGCAGCCTGTGCCAATGCATTACCAGTTTTCAGGAGAAGTTTTTCCTAATATCCAACTCGAAACATCCCTGGTGCAGCTTGAGATCATCGCCTCTTATCTTAATGCAAGTGAAGACAGCGCTGTTTTCAATTAGGATATCTCCTGCACAATGCAAGATCAAAAAACAAACAAACAAAAACCACCCATGACACACTTCTCACCTTGCCAATGAATGCAATTCGACACACTCATTTTGTTTCGGGGCCAATCCAGCACTGGGTTTGGGGAATTACCACCAGTGCTCAGGTCAATGGGACCCATCGGCCTGGAGAAGGGGCTTCTGGATCCCCTCCAACCAAGAGCATGTGAAAAGTCCACCAGGGTCATCACAGAAAATCCTGTGCTGAGCCTTCTTTTAACATTCTTACCTCATAATTCTGAATGCAAAAAGCAAGTAAGGAAGATCAGACTGTTCAGAAGCAGGATGTTTTCCACAGTCTTTCGTAAAGACTTCTTTGAAGGTTCAGGATGAAGGAGACGTCTTAATGGAACGGGCTGCCTTCCTCACAATTATTCAGGATCCTGTTGATTTGAAGCTTCCATTTTTACCTCCTGCCAACTCTTACCTGCTCAGATCATCTCATTTTGCTGACAGCTGTCACAGCTGTGTGCAATTTGTCGTGCACCAAGCTGCTTAAAGTCTCAGGCACTTGCTAAGTGAAAGCTCACTTCTTGCTTTTTGGGACCAGGAAAGGTTTTCTTTGCTCTATTGGGAAGCAAGACAGTTTGCTTCTCAAATCTACTCCACGCAGCATCATTGATACACCTTTAACTCAAAGGAATCTACTTATTTGTCTTCTCTTAAAAGGAGAGCTGCTCCCGTGGGTGACACCATGTGTGGAAAATGCAAATAGCTGTTATTCAAACACCATTTCTGAAGGGATTGTTCTCTGCTTTCAGATAAGATTAAGAGCTCAATTACGGTACAGAAAGGGTCTTTCATTAAAAAGGCTTTCATTAAATCACACATACAACATAATACGGACAAATTATAAAGCTCTTCAGAAACACAACTGTGTCAGACTGCAAGGTATAGAGGCCTGCTGAAGGCAGCATCAGCTGCTCCTCCCAGCCTTCCTTCAAAGAAATGAATCCCACATACCTCATCTAATGACAGTCCCGAGGAAAACATAACCAGGTACCTTTGGGCACTCAACTCAACCGCGTTTCCTCCAGAGGAGAACTGTGAGCAAACATTCACACATTTTATATGTGCAATAGTATGTTCAACTCAAGAAAAACCCAGAAACTCAATGGTTTCAGTCCTTGATAGGTAGCAGCAGATCAACTATGGATTTTTAAAGATTTAAGATCTATTTAACATGTAAAGTACGACTCAACTATTTAAAAAAAAATCATCGCAAATCACACCCAAGGGCAAGCCTGTTTCATCCTAGCAATCCTCTTATGCTTTCCTGCCTGCAAAACCTTCAACCAAACAACCTTCAGATGAGAAAGAAAGCAAGAAGAACACAAGCACATCTGGCAGAGGAGAGAGCCCCACGGCTCACAGCCAGAGAGCTCTGCATCCTAGCAGCCAGACAAGCCAAATCTTCCAAAGAGAAGATACCACGTGTGCAGAGTGTGTGGATCACATGAACTGAGCAAGATGAGGAGAGCATACCCAAGGCTCTTCAGACTCACAGCTGAGAGAACATTAAATCCTGACTTACCCAGTTATTTAGGAAAGAGATCAGGCCATGGGAGAGGGTTCAGCAAGCGGGAGTGTTCATAACAAACCATTAGTGGGTACATGGAGGGAGGAAGAGCAACTTGGGCTGCATACATCCCAACATCCCTCACCGTGAAGTGAGTCACAGCACCTGGCTCAAAACGTGGGTGGCAGAGCTGAAAAGTCCACTGCTAAAGCAATGGAAATAATTAAAAGCATATAGAAGTGAGCATGCTGATTAGAGCTGAAGAAAGAACCTAAAAAGGCTAGACGTCAGAGAGTAATTTGTGTAATGAAGATTAAATAGGTGCTGCTGTTCATTACGCACCGAAAGACCAACGGACCGTTCAAAGAAAGGAGAAAACAATTCACTCACCACCAGTGGAAAGATGCATCAAAAGCAACCCAGAATTCTAATTAAAACAGCAGCTTCCAGAGTACCTTTGATCTAGAGATTTATCAGTATTCACACAAAGGGCAAGACATCCACATAGGTACCGTGATCTCTGCTTTGAGCTGGGGCAGGAAAGGATGCAAACCTCCAAGACCTCCACCTCCCAGAATGCAGAAACCAGCAGCTGGATACGAGAGAGACAGCAGAGAGCACAGCCCATGCATGCAGTCTCTGTGCACAACTCTGCTGGGTTTGGGATGCTCACGGAGTCACCAGCCCTCAGCCCCTTTCTGCTGAACTCCAGAGGAGAAAATCAGCACTGATCCCAGGGGCCAGAGCAGCCCCTCTGTGCTGCCTGCCTGCCTGGGCTTCATGCCTTAATTACCCCTGCACAGATGGCTATTGGCTTCCTCCTCTCGTTACCGATGAGCCAAAGAAGAATAGAACAAGTTTGCTCATTAGCAGCCTGACACTTCAGGTCTCTTTGTACAAAGGAAAAGACTCTGAGAGCTCCAGCATCACCATAAAGGTGGATGGATGCTTTCCAAAAAGCACCACTTTGGGGAGCAGCCATGGGAATCAGCAGTTCATGGGCTCTGCATCCACCTCCTGATCACTGGTGTGTCCCTCGGCCCTCCACTGTCTGTGATACCAACACGCTGTGTTTGGGACAGGAGGTTTCCGCCTCGATCAGAGGTGAACATTACAAAGTTAAATCAAATTTAAAAATCACACCCATCCTTCTATGCCATGTTAGCAGACGTCTCCCTGCTTGCTGGCTCCTGCAGAAATACTGACCTTGTGATGCGAGCACTATGCGGTAGCGTCTGTGTACGCACATGCAAAAGTGTTCCATCAAAAATATGCATCGTTGCTCTTCCAAAATAACACAGTTTTACCTGTGCATCCACCAGCACTTCAAGAAAACACTCAGTGTAGGATGGCCAGTGAAAAAATTAAGTTCCTCTGTGGAGCAGCGGGCTGGTTTTAGTTCTTCTCCTTCGGTCATTAACTGCTGGTTTCATTAGGCTGCCTGCAGACAAAACATAATTGCTTTGTGGCTACTGCCTGGTGAACGGCCATTTGGGTTTATTAATGTCCTCACAGCTGTAAACCTGTCAGGGAAATTCTTTTAAATATGTCTTGCAAAGCTTGTTCCTTCTCAAAGAACGTGTCAGATTGATGGACTGGTGCTTGGAAGGAAATCCCACAAATGGTGTTTTAGTGCAGTTTAATGGCACTTGTGCACCGAGCTTCTGTCTCCAAAATCCACAGGGACCTTTCTCAGGTAGGGGCTCTTAGATCTCTGTGAAGTTACAACTTCAGTGTTCATTTTACAGGAGTTTTACAGCCCAAAAACCAAGACCATAAAACTCCGCATGGGCGATGAGTTGATGGTTGGACTTGATGAACTTTTCCAACCTTAATGGTTCTATGAAGCTCCGTTTGGAGCCAGGTCTACAAAGTCCTCTTTCGCAGAGCCCTGTTTTAAAGCCTGGCTCCCAAAAAAGACAGACTCTGCTTAATTTAGTTGAGTGTTCTCAGAATATCAGACATTATAATTGCTCTGACAAAACGCATAGCTCATCCACTCTTAATTTACTCTTCCTACTTACAGGAGAGTTAGCTGTATCAGCCCTATGCACATCCTCTCTCCTACAACGCTTCGACGTCCCCTATTTAACTTATTACTATGCAGACATGTTGGATTAGATTTTACCTGAATGAGAGCTTTATCCAGCTCCTGCAGGAGCTAATGGAGAAAGTATTTCAATATATACAATGCAGCTATTATCTCAGGGGAGAAAAGAAGAAAGAAGTCCTGCTTAAATTAGAATAAGAATTCTGCCAGAATCAGTATTCCTTTGTTTCACCCAACTATTCACTAAAAGCCCACACTCACTTAACAGCATTTTATATCACTTCTAGCATTCATGACATAGCCAATTATTTTCAGAGTCACGAACCAGTAATACAGTTAATTATGGTCTCTGGCACCTTTTGTTGTTGTTGTTGTTTTTAAATCTCCATATTTTCCCCAGCAATAGTTTGTTGCCCTCATCCTTTTTAACTCCCGTTTAATCCATTTGCCATCGCTTTTCCCAGCACAGCACACAACATCTCCGTAGCATCCTTTATGCACCAGATGCACTGGTCACTGTGCCACAATCCCCTGCATTCCCACCCTTCCAGCTTTCCCTGAATGGAGTAAAGCCAAGGTCAGCCAGATGCAAATGGGATATTTGAAGCCGAAGCATGATGGGGCAATGATTGCTTGATGAGTATAAGAGGAGAGAAAGGTCTTGGCCGTGCCTCGTTTATTTAATCACCCACAGTTGCATGGGGACAATTAAGGATAGAGCAACTACGCTCCTCTGACCGGCTTCCCAATGTCGTCGTTACTGGCATTAAGACAAAGTGGGGCAGGTTACACACATCCTCTTAGCCTGATTTTTGCTGTAATGAAAGCATTGCTAATAATAATAAATCAGAGATTTTCATTGCATAGGCTGCAGCTTTCTGGCCCTCGTACAAAGGGGGAATATTTTGCTAGCATCGGGTATGAGAAGGAGCCTCCAATTTGTCCTGGAAAAGCTGGATAATGGTATTCCTGTCCTTGCACGGAGAGTCAATGCTGTACACCTATAACGTGTGCACCAAGGCTTCGTCCCACTGGAGTTGTCCAGGCAGCATCTCAGAAGGCATTTACATGAGATGAGCTCAACCCAAGAAAGCCACACGGCCCTTTGCTAAAAGGCAAGCAGCAGAAAATTAATTGGTACTCATGTAACTGCCACATAACAGCCACAAGGCAAGTGAGAAGTTGAGTTTGGAGAACGAGAGGAACACAAGAAAAAACACTAAGCAATACGAGGTAAAGAAAATAGCTCACTCCAGCAAGGCAGAAGATGGAAGTAAACAATTCAAAGAAAAGTAAAGGTAGGCAGGAAAAAGAAACAAACAGATCCAAAAAAAGCCCACAAACAGCAACAAAAGCAGCAGCTAACTAATAGCAAGCATGATACCCAGAGCAGAAACAAGCCCAGATGATGATGGAAGAGCTAAATGTGTACTCTAAATAACATAAGAAGTGAGAAGAGGAGGAGACAGCCCAAGGAGCACCTCTGTGCCTCCTCCACGTACCTGATCCATTCCATGCCCACTGGGTGGCTTTCTAATCCATGCTTTCTTGCACCGTGAGACAAAAATCTAGCAGCAAGAGAGCAAAGTTCAGGAGAAGTGTGGCTTATTAAGGCTAATCCTGCACAGCACATAAAATAAAGCCTCATGCATCAACAGGGCCACACCTGGGAGATACAGCAACTCAGAGGAGGAGAAGGGAAGAAGAAAACGAGTGTCAGAAAACAGATCAAGCCAAAACCTGGAGAGGGGAAGAGCTGGTGGCTGTCCTGGGGGTGACATGCAGCCAGTGCTGCCCACAGCAGCAGGTCAGGGACCTCACTTGCAAGTAGTAAGAATGCAAATGATCCCAAGCAAAGCCTACATCATTAATGTAGATGTAGAGGGCCTTACCCTCTTCCCTGGGAAGCCTGATTACCACACAGGTCAGCTTTTCTCCCCCTCCCTGCTAAGAGCAAGTGCTCCCGGGGTTCCTTAATGCCCATCACACCTGTGCTCAGAGGACAGGAGCAAGTTCATTTGTCGGTAATTATACTGATTAACTTCCCCAGCTCCTGAGCTTAGGAGTTCTGGAGTGCCTCAGGTTACAAACCTTTGCAGAAGGGAAGAGCTGTGCTGAGTGATGCTGTGGATGCTGCAGACCCCTGGCTCTTCTACCCTGCCCTGGGCACGCTGCTGTTCCATCCACACTACAGAACAACGTGGGATGTTTGCCATTCCCATGCAAGTTCAGCAGCTCAGAAAAACAAAGCATTTGCCCCCTCCTTCCCAGAGCTAAAATCGCACCAAGCTTTACCAACAGCCTCAAAAACACACTTCTATTAAATATCTCCACCTTTCAAGGAAAGAAATACACTAAAGATTTCTTCTTTCCTTTTTTTTATTTTCTTTTTTTTTTTGTGCTCTTAAAAAGTCAACCAGAACTCTTCAGAAAGAGCCACCACTCCATTTCCTTGTTTTTCCCCATTTGGTGGAACATTTTCTCTCCGTTGCTGTTTACACCGGTGTATTTCTATATCTGGCTGCTTAAAATAGCGTGATGAGATACCAGGGATGGAAATCTCTGCTCTTGTGCATCCAGCGTGTCTGTTGTTGGAAGCCTTAAATCCAGCTCTCTGGTGGGATGAAATAGATGCCACTAATCCAATTTCTAAAACATCAGGCATCAAACTGACACCGTTTTAAGACTGAAAAAGCCAATTTAATCAAACCTCTGCTATTTTCTCTTTTTTCTCTTCCACAATTTATGATGGCAGAAAGAAGAGAGAGAGACAGATTGCTTGGGGAACAATGTTTTCAAACCTCTACAGATAACATAAAACTGCTCTACCACATTCTGGGCTGTTACAGCCCCAAAATGCACTCCATCTCCTCGTGCTCCTGTTTGCTCAAAGCACTGCAGAATGAGGTTTGTCCTCCTGTGTTTGTTTGAGCACGGCACTCCAGATAGCTGCAGGGATAGAAGGTAACTGGAAGCTGGATACAGGCGGGTACAAAGCAGGAAATTAATTGTGAGTAGTGAATATTTACCAGGCTATTATTTGCTGCTATCATTATTTCCACTGAGTTCATCACCGACCATGAGAAAATGCATTGAGGCTCCTGATGCAATAACCAGGAATCTTTTCATTTATTTTGGATATGACATGGGTAGTTCGGAAGCTTGGAAGGAAGCAGTTCTCAGTCTGGAGGAGCTGGGATTTGCCACAATAAATGGAAGAGAATCCAATTCATTCTGGCACATGGGCTGGGTGCAAATCCCTTGGGCAGCATTTCAGCCTGGGCTTTGTTTCTGAGATGGCAGAAGGGATTTTGGCAGGTTTACATCAGCTGGTCCGGTTGTCACCTCTCAGCACACCACCAGCAACAGCACATAGGGTGAAATGCTTCGCATGGTTTGTCTGAGTTGTAGTTGGAGCCAAGCAGTTTTTAATGCACCAGGCTGCTCAACCATCCACACAAAGGAAGAGAAGCCTCAGGAGAGCTTTAGGCCTACCCATCTACAATAAACATGCATTGCAAAGCTTTGCTCCCGGATTATGCATGACTTCCATTAGTAGGTTCAGAACTTTCATATTGTTCTTGGCTAAGCTGCAGAGATTGTATTTTGGAGCAAGGTGAGATCAGCACAGCTCCTGTAGTGCGCAGCAAGAATTGTCAGATCTGATTGTTTTGGCCATGCAAACTGATGCTTCTGCACCCCTTGTGTAAAGGTGATTATTAGTATATCACCAATGTACCCCGGGATACCCAGAGAGCTGGCCCTTCTGCAGGGCCTCAGTCCTTGTTCCTCAGCAGTTACCGACAGTGCCATGCAGTACTCCATCCCTGCGTTCCTCTGCCTTTTCCTCTCCAACTGCCTTCAGACAGAGTGTGTGGGCACTGCCTGACAAGCCGACAGCAGCAGCATTAAAGTGTCACCTTGTTGACGCCGAGGTGCATGTCACAATATCACATCGAGTCCCACACAGCCCCACGAGGCTGTGACAAAACTCAGAGGCAAGGACGCAAGGGATGAGGTGGGACCCGGCCCCAGCATGGGGCAGCAGCTGTGCTCTGGGGGTCTCTGCCCAATGGCTGCCTCCCATCCCACCACATCCCCAGGAGATGCTCCTGGGCAGCAACATGTGCTTCCAAGAAATATCATTTCCAAGCAACAGAATGAAAAGCGGTTTGGAGAACTGCAGGAAGAGTTGAAGCCAATGAAAAGATGAGGATAGGAACTATTTGTGCTGCAGAGGCTTCTGTCAAAACCCCTCTAATGGTCCGAAGGCAACATTTTGTCCCACAGAGCTGGTAGCAGCCCCATGCTGTAATTCAGTTATTGACAGCAAAGGAAGATCACCTGGAGCTTGTTTGGTACACTACATTTAATATACATTCTTTTGAAATCCTGAAAATGTAATTGCATCTATTCTTTGGGAAAAAAAAAAAAACTGCTGCTCTGAGTGGTTCGAAGCAAAGAGTTTCTTCCTATACCCACTCCAAGGTAAATATTTTCTCAGAAGACCTCTTCAAAAACCTAAAGTTATTTTTAACATAAATAACTTCATTATTTTGTTCCAAATGATAAGAGAAGTCAGCTTGACTCAGTCAGCTTTACAGAGTTTTTCTTCCTGCTACTTCAGAGAGGAGCAGCATTCTTTGTAGCAGGGAGATGAGAAGGGAAGAGGTTTCCTTCCCCCTGAGCTGCACAACACCAAGAGGCAGCAAAGACCTTCCAATGTGCAAAGGGAAAACCTCTGAAGACACCATAGGCAAAAACACAGTGAGAGAATCAGGAGGTCTGCAGGCAGGCTGGGGAAACACCACCCAAATCCAACAAAAGCAATGAACTCCAGACTACCTCCCCTCAAAAAGAGAAACGCATCAATGTGACCCAAGTAGTTTCATAACAGCAGAAAGTCCAAGTCTGGAGCACTACTCCATTGAGCTGCTGGATGCATGGCACATCTCCATCCATCTCCTCTCCATGTCTGTTCTTGCTGATGGGCACAAGTTTCCTCCCCGTTTCCAGCCTAATTGCCCAGCTATTTCCATTCATTCTTCTGCAAACATTGGTTTTTGTATTTAATCGATCTTCCTCTCCCTGGTATGCAAAGAGCCTTGCGTGGCTGTAAATTATGCCATTTCTCCATAATACTACCCTCCAATATTATTTCATGGATTTGGTTCTGGCTCAGCAATTGCAGCCTTGACACCGTGAATTCAATAGCACTTTTTTCTATCAATTTCCAGAGGCTGAGCCCGTAGAGAAGAAATTACAGCAACGATTCCAAACAGAGGCCCTAGGAAAGCTGATAAAATGCCTCATGCCTGTGTTTGCTGCAGGGAAGGATCAGCTTCCCTGTTTAGCACTGCTTATTAAGTCATTACAAACAATTAAAGCAGCCGAGGGGAGGAAGATGGAGCTGTCGTCTCCTGCTTCCAGCCTGCCTCTGCCCCCGGCATGAATTTCATGAGACACAAATCTCCCAGCGGGAACCTCCCAGCGATTGATTTCCTGCTCGTGAAATCCAGCAGGAAGATGTCCCAGCTTTCCTGCCAAGAAAGGGAGATGAAAGGGGAAACGTGCCTCACACAGCTGCAATGAGAAACCTGCCCGGCCACAGGCCGTGAACAATTCATGGCACTCATGGGACCCTACGGGACAGGTGCTCATCCAAGCACTTTGTGCTGTGTTTCCCCAGCACAGGTTATTTCTGTGCTGGGGTTGGTTCAGGTTGAATATTAAGAGACATTTCTTCTCTGAAAGAGAAGTGTTGTAGTGGCACAGCTGCCCAGGGTGGTGTTGGGGTCACCATCCCTGGAGGGGTTCAGAAACGCAGAGATGTAGCACTGAAGGATGTGGGTTGGTGGGCACGGTGGGAAAAAGAAAGAGGGGAAAAGAAGGGAAAAAAAAAGAGAAAAAAAAGAAAAACAAACAAACCAAAGAAGCAAATGTCAGTGGCCTCCATTTGTGCTGAACCCAGCTGCCGACAAATGCCAGGTGCTGTGCACTGCAAAGCCCATAGACCCACTGGGTAGCGGGCACTGCCAGTACCTGATTGCAGAGCAAGTAGCTCATCATATCCTCCTGGTAAATTAGGATGTGCTGGAGGACAGACGTGTAATTGATTGCTAAGTAACCTGCAGAGACATGAAACTGCTTGGCAGTTATCTAGTACTCACTAAGCAACACAAAAAGGTTATTGATGCACTTGGGGAGTGTTTCTGTACAGCATGTGCTCCTATAACTCCTGACATCGGAGGCAGAGAAACACATCACTTAGCATTTACGAGAAGAAAGCAATTCTTATAATAAGAAATCAGCTTCCTGGCAAGGAGCCTCAGCGAGCGTTTGCAGCAGCTGGTGGAAATGGGCCATCTACAAGGGAGTCATTTTCAGCCGCCTTCAAGTGAAATTGAGAAGCGGGAGGAGGCAGATCTCAGAGCCCGCGTGTGCTCTCTGTCAATAAAACGACACTGGCGTTACTGAGGATCTCTGGGATTGCATGGAATGGCCAATCCAGTCCAAATGCAGCCCTCCAGCCTAAAATACCTCCTGCTCAGGTAGCTCTGGTCTGAAATGGCAGACCTGGCAGGAGGCAGAGCCCAAGGATCTCTGTGCTCAGGGACTGTTCTCTACGGAAAAGAGAGGTTTTGTTTCCTAATGTTTGTGTGTTGTTTTGTTTTCTGTTTAGAATCGCAGAATCATGAAGGTTGGAAAACACCTCCAAGATCCCCAAGTCCAACCCCAGCCCACCCGACCGTGCCCTCTGACCGCATCCCTCCATGCCACATCTCCACGGCTCTGGGACGCCTGCAGGGACGGTGACCCCACCACCTCCCTGGGCAGCTGTGCCACTGCATCACTGCTCTTTCAGAGAAGAAATTGTCCCTAATATTCGACCTGAGCCTCCCCTGGCACAACTTAAGGCTATTACCTCCCAATTGCTTCTCCTCCACAAGAATCAGAAACACTTTCCCTTTGGTGACTGTTCACATAAAATCACATCAGTAGGATTTCTGATGGGGAGCTGCTGTTCCCACTCACTAAGCTTTATTTCATTCTGGAGGATTTGCTGTGGGGCTGTCTGGGGTTTGGGATCCACAGTTTTCAAGGCAGAAAAGTCACACCCTCCTGACTGACATTCACTGCTCTTTTTGTCTTTCTACCACACTAAATCCATCCTCACCCTCACTTGGAGCCAAATACCCCTGTTCCATCCATGCCAACAGAGTGCAGATGAGACGGCTTCGCCAGCTGGAAACCTTCATCTGCAGCGATGCCTCATCCCTTTTCTTTTGCTCTGCATTTCTCAACACGCCGTTTCCTACTGAAGTTCACCCTCTGTTACACAACTTCCATTTGCTCCAACACGTTGAAACTTTCAACAAGGAGCACACTCTCACAAACTGAATTTTCATTAGCAGTACTTGCCTGTATGAGTTACAACAACCTATCTAAATAGATCAGCCTAGCATGAAGGCTACCACAAAAATGAGCTGTTACAAGTGATTGTAGTCCACAGAATCAAGTTGGGCTACGCTCAAACCCAGCCTCTTGTTTTTCCCCTTTCTCCTGCCCCCCACTTAGAACAACCGACAATATCTTAAACGTCATAATCCACTTTCTTGCTTGGTCTGAAGAGCATTTGCAGAAAGGTACAGCTCTGTGCAACCACCCTGGAATACACCATGCTGGAAGACAGATCTCATGCCTTTTTTTTCCTCTTTAATCTAAACAATGAACACTGTACAAAGTATTAAAACATTTTTTCTAAAACATGATATTAACATGAAGATGAGTCATTTTACTGTCACAACACAGGCAGGGAGGGGGAACCATACCAAACAAAGCAGCAAATTCATTCGGCAGCAATTTACACTCCATAACCCTCCGATGATTGGGCTTTTAGGCCAGATGAGCTCTGCTACTTAAGCAGACAAAGTGACACATTTAGCTGTTGCTTAGAGATATTGGAATATATTGCACACAGCCAAGCATCCCCAAAGGGCTCTGTGCTGCTTTTCTGTGGATGCATTAACACCACTGCAATTCTGCGTGCAGTCACAAGGCAGTTTCCAAAGTGAATGCAGCAACGTCAGAAACAAACTTTTCAGAAGCGACGCTTCTGTTATAAAAAAAAAACTCAAGAAGTAAATTCCTATCACCCGAAAGCAGCGCAGGACACCAAGGGTTGTTAGGAGCCAACTGCCAGCTTAACAGCAGCCGACAAAGCAGAACTCCTGCACAGCATGTGTATCCTGCACACCCCATGGTGGCTGAGGGGTCAGGAGAGCAGCAGATCTCTGCCTGCTGACTCACACCCACTGCTTTTCCACCCATCAGGGCAGATAACCTCCTCTGACTTATCCTTCACACTAATCCTTTTGGAGTATTCCCCCTTACACCTCTGCTGGAGAGTTCCCCAGTAGCTCTGCCATGCATAGGTGCCTTAGTAACCAGCAGGAAAACATACCCCTGCTCACATCTCAGTGCTGGTGGACAAGTTCAAGTGTAAACAGCATCCCAAGTTGACTAGAAATGCAAGGAACTAACAACATCCTGCTGTACTGCAACACAGCACTTCTGATTGGTTTTTTTTTCCTCATGGGCATGGGACCTGAAGTTGGATTACACTGAAACCATGACAGTGTGCAGATGAAAGAAACCTGAGATGGGGAACAGCAAAAGCTCAAAGCCCAGAAGACAGCTCGCTCACAGGTGATGCTCCCTGCTCTTTCTGAGGCCTGCAGCCACCAGCAGTGCTCTCAGTGACTGATATCAGAGTCCCAGTGTTGTAATGAAGCCAGTGGGGCTCTGGCACCCCAGGTCAAGCACTGCCTTCTCTCAACTCCCAAAGTTCTTACAGAAAAAGAGAAAATGCACTTTCCTCACTGGGAAGCCCTTACTACAACAACGTGGCAACAGCATCATGACAAGGGGAGCCCTGGTTGCTCCCCAACACCCCTGAACCCCCAGACCCCACAGAGATGAGTTGCATGGAGAAGAGTGGGTGTCCCCCCCTTCTAGAAGCCTTTCTCCCCACAGTGGGCTCCGTTCTGGGCAGGCTCAGGGCAGAAACTCCAAGAACAACTTCCAGCCTCAGGAAAAAAAGAAAAAAAAAGCAGGGGAAAACGTTGGAGAATAGAAGCACCCTGAGATGAAGAATCATTTTGATTTTGCTCTCTCTGGAACAAGGCTGAAACCAGACCAGGAGCTGAAAATTGAGGGGTTTTAAAGCATCTCTCTAGCATTCTACTCGCACTCTTTAAACCCTCGTATAAATTGCAGTAAGACCAGCCACGGCTCTTTGCTTGCAAGGTCCGGGTACACCGGCGGAGCTCCGTTAATTAACGGATCGGATGGCGCTGCCAGCGTCGGGAGCGCGCCTGGCAGGGAGCGCGCCCGGCAGGGAGCGGAGCTGTCCGCGGTGCTGCCCGCGCCCGGTGCCGGCGGCTTTATTCCCATCAGAGCCGCTCTGAGGAATAAGTCACACAGCATTTATCTTAATTGCTCCCCTGCAGAGACAGCAACGGGGCGGTTATTGATACATCCCTCACCTCTGAAGAGCAGGCCACTTAGAGGACTCATTACTACTTTTTTTTTTTTTTCTTTAAGTACCCGCATTATAACTTTGCTTCCCCCCCCCAGCTTGCAGCAGGCTGGATGCGCCAGAGACTGCTGAATCCGTCACAATTGGCGCTGCCATTCACAGACACCTTTTTTTATGAACAGTTCACCCATTTTCCAACGGAAAGCTCTGCTCCATTCACTACCCAGTAAAAACCAGCACCCTCTCCTGGCTCCCAAGGGTGCTATCCTTCCCCTAAGCCAGCCTGGAAGGGTTGGGAAGATGCTGCAGATACAGGAGTGACAGTGAGATCAGATTTCCCCTTTCCAGCTCACCTCAACACCTACCAGCTAAAGGAGCAGGAGATTACTGGGGGAAATAGCCAAGCCCCATGATCACCCATCCAGACAGGGATCTATGCAGCTCAAAAGCAGCTCAAAGGCAGGGGCTACAACACAGCTAATGTTGCCCCGCAATAAATAACACAGCACAGCCTTTTCTTGCCAGAAACCACCACTCAGAGATTGCTTGACACAACCAGTGCTGAATGTTAACCCACAGTGATGCACCACCTTTTGAAAAGTACGAACAACTCATTCAAATAAATCACCCTAATAACCAGCGACCGCAAGGCAGTCAGCAGAGAACATTTTGTTTTGGTGAGCAAAGTACTGATTGCACATCCATGTCCTTGAGATGAACTTGACTCTTTGAAAGCAGCAGAAGCCCAACGAAACAGGATCCTCTCCCTGCTAATCCCTCTGAAGGGTGAAGCAGAGCTGGACCCAGCCACAGCACTTCTCTAGCGGCCTCAGGGACCCCCGGGACATGTTGAGCACACAACAAAAGTTCCACCTCATCATCCCTCCGGGTTCATTGCTGAGGGACTGCAGGAGGCTTGGACAGCATCACTCACTGCCATCAATAGGGGAGCAATCCCACAGATGATTTGCTGTGTTCTATGAAAGCAAAGAAGGCTTCAGCCCTGCCTGTGCCCAGAGCTGTGGGTGCTGCTGCAGCCAGGCACCACCGTTCTCCATAGCCCCAAAGTGATGGATGGCCTATGTCTGTGGTCAGCAGTACATTCGCTTTATGGAAGCAATAAGGCAGCATAGATTTGGAAACACAGGGGATTTCCCCCTCCCTAAAATTCTGCCTGCCTTTCTGTTTGCACAGCTGACTCAAGATATATGGTGTGAACGTGTTTCAAGAGGCAAAGCCCATCTCTACCACATAGATTTGCTGGGGATAGAAACTTTGTCCCTCTTGCACCGTGCTGGTGATGGAGCCGTTTGCACAAGGACAGGTCCAAATGGCTCAGAGGGAAGATGCCACTTGTGGCTTTTTTCACAGTGAGTTAACCAGTGCTTGATTCTCAGGGTTTCATGCCACCGCATGTTTATAATCAGGTGGAAGGAATGCTCAGCAAGGAACAATACAATGGATAAAGCCCCCTCACAGCTTCCCCTGCAAGCACTCCCCTTACACACACAGCTCTGGTTGAATCCAGAACCCACACAAGGGAAAAATCTTTTCTTTGCAGGTTAAGGTACTGCTGCTGCAATACAATTTCACATGTAAATTTGGATTGGTTTGCAGTCGCCCTCCATAAGTCAGTGAATTTTACTGCAAAACCGTTTAAGAACAGAGCTCAGAGAAAGCATGGTGCATTTGTCTTGGGGATATAAAAGAAACAAAAGCCCCCTCCTCATGCTAGACAACAAGATGAGATTCTCAGTCACCCTCTCATCCCCAACAAAGCTTTAATCAAACACATCCCAACCAAGGCACGCAGGATGCTGCGCTCACTGCGGGTCCTGAGAACTAATGCCATGCATGCAGCCCCTGCGCCCTTCCCCTGGGAGTGCACCCCACAGATAACAGCACCCAGGCACACAGCCAAAGCAATGTGAAAGCCAATCCCAGGCTAACAGTCTGGGGAGCGAGAGGAAGAACATCAGGTGTTCCTTGTGCTGGAAAACAAAAAATCTTCCCTTTGAAGCCTTCAGTGCAAACACTTGTACAACTTTTGAGCTGGGGAATAGTTCACGATCATAATACTTCCACCTTTCAACAGCAGCAGGCACTAATACCCCTTGTCCTCACAGCTCTCTGCATCACCTTATAGCACAATTTGCAATAAAGGAGGAAAGTCCTTCAGCCTTTTGCCCCCCTCCCCTTCCCCCCCCTCCCACCTCCCCACCCCGGGATGCACTGTGTGCAAAGGACACCCTCACCACCTACTCTGAAAGCAGCAGCTCTATAGACAACAGCCAGGTAACACACAAACGAGATCTGCAGTACAGATTTTGCTTTGAAAGGTTGGTTCAGCCTGCCAGCCTCTTTTTCTGGGAATTAATGTGGAAACAAACAAGTCCCACCCAGTAAGAAGAACCACTGATGCTGACAGAACTGTGTCAGCTCCTTCACTTCCCTCTGACTTCCAGCAGCAATGGGACTCCCTCTCGTCTCCATCCAGAGAGAGAATGTTTCACAAAGGGTTGGAAATAAAACCTGCCTTAACACCAGTGAGGCTCAGAAGATGCTCTCTGATAGGCACACTGCATCACAATGGCAGGGTGCCCGGATTGGGACCAGGTTCATGAGAAGCTCTGCTCCTCCAGTGGATGTCCGTACCCAAATTCACCCCAGGACCCCTCCAAGCAGCCTCACGGCCAGCAAGTAACATTCCCATGGTGACAGTCTCACCTGCAGATCGGTTACACCTGCAGTATTGCTGTGCATCCCACCCAGACCCGCTCACACATGCTGAGTTCAGATCTGGGCAAGTTTCTGACAGCCCAACATTCCTCCTCTAAGCCATCCTACTTTTTCCCCCAGATAATCTCTCTCTGTGAACAGTAGATTTAGCATTTCATTCTCCCCATTATTTTTTACTTTATTGTTGGATGTATTCTTGACAAACAGCAATTCCTAAACCAGTGCCTTCCCACTGCAGACCTATCAAACCCAGCTTCCTACAACAACTCACAAACTGTTCCAATTTACGCCCCCTCCCCCCCACTCCCTCCCCCAAAAAGCAAGAGGGCAGCTCTGGAGGAGTCTATTTTCCGATGAAATAACATTCTTATAATTCCTATGGATATTCCTTGGGCAATCTTCACTTTGTTTCAATTTGCTGAGGTCCAGCAACTGGCCAGATTTTGGTAGAGATGCAAAAAATATCAACAAGAGTTGTGCTCCAAGCCTGGAAAAAAAAATGAGTCAATTCTACCCATGGCCCTCAGGAAGACACTTCAAAGTGTTTGATTCCCAGCCCATTACCAGTGCATGTGAATCTTGCTATAAAAGGGTAAACATCCCCAGAAAAGGAGCAAAATCAAACACAGCTCTTAACAGCACGGCTCATTCCAACACGCTGACCCGCTTGGTGCTGCACACTGGCAGCAGAGCGCTGGTGGATGGATGCCTCTCCCCTGCTATTAAAACAAAGGTCAGGCAGCTTCCAGCCAGGTGCTGCATTTAAAAGACTGAAGGAGAATGAGGATGACCTTTGGCTTCCTTCCTACACTGACATGAAAATAAAAGCGATCGTATGCTGTTGCTGGCTTCGTTATTTAACCTGGGGTGTGTTTCTTCACAGCACTCCTGCACCTCCTCAAGCACATCCCAAGATCAAGCTGTGTTTCCAAAAGCTGGACCAGGAGCTCAGCTGGAAGCAGCTGTTTATTTTTTCATTACCAGCTCCGTAATGTTGTGTGCCCTCCTCCCACTCCCTTCCTCCACTCCCTCCCCTTCCCCCCCCCCCCCCCCCCCCCCCCCCCCCCAACACACACATCTGTGCATCTTTCCTTGTTAAAAACAGCCACTGCTCCCTATTGGGATATTCCAACTCCCCCCCTCTGCCGCTTCACACATCCCCTGCTCAAACAGCCACAGCCTGACAGCCCGGGGTGCTGCCTGTGAACCTCATTCCTGAAGAGAGCAGCCCTGCTGCACCAGCTGCTCACCAGCATCTGTCTGATTTCCTATTTAAATAGCCCAGCACAGACAGAACTTTTCTTCCCCCGATGGGAAGGAGTGCTAATTGCTCAGCCGTGCCATGCACACACGGCCACCATGTTGCTATGGTCTCAAAGATGGGTAACGTCAGCATCCTGGGGACCCTCCTCCAGCCGGGATCGGCGAGCCAAGGCTGAGCTACACGGAGCAGCGGTGCCGGAGGAGCAGCAGAGCTGCACACCAGGTAAGGGGCACCGCAGCCCTCTGTCCCCATGCTGTTCCTGTTCACTGTATGGCTGCGTGACAAACTGCAAGCAGAGCAAGGCACTTCTCGTAGCACAGCCTGGGGACCAGTTGCCAAATCTTTAATCTGTGCAGGGGGTCGGGTTTTTTTTTGTTCCCTTCCCTGCAGAGGAATTTTTGGGAGCGTGGGTCAGGGGGTAGCAGTGGATGCGGCAGCCAGAAAGCTGTAAGCAGAAGGGGAGATTCTTTCCTTGACTTTAGAGTGGATCTGCTTTCATGGTGCTCTCCCCTGGTTTTGGATGGATAATCCTCAACTTGGGATCCGTGGGTTTGTCTGTCTGTGCCAACTTTTGTGTGCTGCCACAAGTGGATGCTCTTCATAGCGAGTAAGATCATAACCTACCTCGGTTAAGAAATAAAGTTACTTTAAATGTGGGTTAAGCCCCTTTAGCTTAATTTTGGAAATACTCCTTTAACTTTATTTTTTCCCCCTTCTTTCTTCTGCTAGGGCACCCTGGGAGAGGAGCATAGCTGTGTCACAAATGTTATTGTACGTGCAATCTCAGCTGCTGAAATGAGCTTGAAGTCCCCAATCTAAAGAAAGGCACTAATTAAACACAGCAATGCTGCTGCTCTGATATGGAAAAGCAGGCACTGTGCAAGCGAGACAGCCGTCCCTCACATCCTCCAGGGGAGGAGGAAAGCTGCCCAGGCACAAAGCTTCCTCTGCCCTCTGTGTTGCTGCCAGCCCCAAGGACTCTCACTGCAAACAGCTGAACTGGAGCCACCGGACCTCTCCAGCAGAGAAAAGCCAGCGGCTCACCAGGATGCTCTGAGAGCTGCTCCACTTGCACAGGGGGATACGATTCTCATTTGCTTTGGACATGAAGCTTTGGACATCAGAGGGCAGCCTGTGACCAGCAGGCATGGGGAACAGCTCTCTGTGGGACAGTTTGAACAGCACCTGCAGCAATGCAGCCAACAGCTCCTACCTGGATAGCGATATGACATTCAATTTCACCTTCCAAGAGCAATCAGCTGATTTCTATGTTATCCTCCCTGTGATTTACTCTGTAATCTGTGCTGTTGGGCTCACAGGCAACACTGCTGTCATCTACGTGATCCTCAAGGCTCCCAAGATGAAGACTGTGACAAACATGTTCATCTTGAACCTTGCTATAGCTGACGACTTGTTCACACTTGTCTTGCCCATTAATATTGCTGAACATCTCCTCCACTACTGGCCCTTTGGAGAAGTCCTCTGCAAGGTCATCTTGTCCATAGACCACTACAACATCTTCTCCAGCATTTATTTCTTAACAGTGATGAGCATAGACAGGTATTTGGTAGTACTGGCTACAGTCAGGTCCAAGAGGATGCCACACCGTACATACCGAGCAGCCAGGATCGTCAGCTTGTGCATCTGGATCCTAGTCACCATCATAGTTCTCCCCTTCATCATCTTTGCCAACGTATACATAGATGACCTGAAGATCAAGAGTTGTGGTCTAAATTTCCCCAAGCCTGAAAGGTTTTGGTTCAAAGCCAGCAGGATCTATACCCTCATCCTTGGCTTTGCCATTCCAGTGTCCACGATCTGCATCCTCTACACCATGATGCTCTACAAGCTGAGGAACATGCACTTGAACTCTAATGCCAGAGCTCTGGACAAAGCCAAGAAGAAAGTCACCATTATGGTCTTCATTGTCCTGGCCGTGTGTCTCTTCTGCTGGACCCCCTTCCACCTGGCCACCATCGTGGCTTTGACCACTGACTTGCCCCAGACCTCCATGGTCATTGGTATCTCCTACTTCATCACCAGTCTAAGCTACGCCAATTCATGCTTGAATCCTTTCTTGTATGCTTTCCTGGATGACAGCTTTCGGAAAAGCTTCCGGAAGATGCTGGAATGCAGAACTTCTTGAACAGTGGACCAGGAGGCTTGCAGCTCCCTTCCCTCCCATAGCATTGGAAGGGAAACTTTGCAAACTTCGGGGCTGGCTAACGAATGCACAAGCGTTCTCTTTAGATTGTACGTAACGTATGTTTACCATTATCATTCACAGTTTGTCCAGCATTTTCCATCTCTGCATCCCCAAACCTCTCAAAGCTGTATTTCTACGTTCTCATTTCTGATCACGCCCCGAAGCAGTAAGGACAGAAAACTTATTTGTCAAAGGTTTGCTTCTGCTGCACAGCGGTCCTTTATTGCCATCTGCTGTACAGCACAGTGAAGCTGTAGACCAGCTTTCAGACTGAGGGAGCAGCAGGGCTGGCATTCACTTTGTGACATATCAACAACACAGAGGATGCAAGACGAGTGTTTGGAAAGAAAAAAATAACCACTTTCATGTCCAAGCGTGCACACGTGTTACAGCTCTGCTTTTGTTTGTGGGATGTCAGCTCCACTCTGAGCCCAGTTTCCTTCTTTCTTGAACTGTGAACAGAAGTTACGTTTAAACCAAAAGAAAAAAAAAACCCGTGTCTTCAAAGTGCTGTTCAATAACACACCTTAAAAACGTTGTGGTAACCGTGAGAATTTGTGTTAGAAATTATTTTTACCTAATGATTCCTGTTTAAATGTCAGATATATATTTATTTAAGAGTGATCAATCAAATAAACTTCACGGGGAAAAAGAAGGAGAAGAGAGTCTGGTCCTTCTTTCGCTGCAGAAACCTTGTGCTGTTTGTCCCATGTCATTGTATTGTGCTTTCCCTACCATAAAAGGCAACACCATCTATTGGTAACAACTGAGCTGTTTTGTAAGTCACGAGGCTATCAGCAATCACTGCAAATACAGGTCCACCTTCAATAGATAAACAATGAATCAGTGCTTCACAGAACCAGGGCTTGAGGTGAAGCACCTGGAAAGCAAAAGCTGAGAGCTACGAGAACTACGTGAACAGGTTGCAGCCCCATCCTCTACCTCCCTGTGGGGTGGAAGGCATGAACGTTCCAGCTCTCACAGCTATGGAGGAACCTCACCTCTACTGCTCACCTGCACAGCACAGCAGGGCTCAGTGCCACGAGCAGTATGAGTGCAGTGCTCCCAGAAGGCCTAACTTTGTGGGAAAGAAAGGATGAAGGGGTCAAAACTAGATGACCGTTATGGTCCTTTTCAACCCAAGGCCATTCTATGACCCCACTTAAAGGTCCCTCTCTGCCCTCCCCGAACTTAGAAGCACCAAGATGAGCTTTTATCTGCCCACACCTTGTCAGGAAAGCACAGAACAAACCAAACAGAACCTAAAACAAGCCATAACACACACACCAGAGCCCACCCAGGAGGTGAATTACCTGGAGCATGGATCTGATGTCCATCCACAAAATGCAGCAGCAACATAAGCTCAAGCACCATCCAAGAGGCAATTGTAGAAGCAGAGCCTTCCTTCAGCAGCATAATGGGCTCCTGGAGAAGCAGGTAGGGGCCCCATGTGAGGCCACTTGGAGCAAATGAAGCCCATCTGTGCCCTGACACCAAAATCAGAAGCCTTCAATACAGCATGAAGGCCATTTCTTTCTTTCTTTCTTTTTTCCTTTTAGAAAATGGAAAGAGATTTGTTATACAAGGTCAGCCGTATTGCCTTCTCTTCCCAGCCTTAGACGTGATGACTTATTGCCCACAAAGTTCAGGAGCCAAGTTTTGTGGCTCAAATCTATTTTCTTGTTAGCTGCACCTTGTGCCTATGCCCCCTCCTTTACCAGAAAACACAAGGGTTTGTCCAAATCAGAAATGACAACGTGTGGTTGGCATGGGGCGACAAGGGGGCGGCTGTTTGCTTAGCAAGCCTCAGTCACAGGAGGAGGAACTGTAAAGCAATCAGCTCTACCTGGAAGGTGCTGCTGGCTCCCAGGAAGCATTACATGACTCGAGGAGGAGGAAGATGTGGCAGCTGGGGGGTGAGACTATTGGCTGATTTGGGAAGGAAAGCTGGGGGCTGCGGTCCAGACCCACCTTCCCAGGGAAGGAGGGGATGTAGATCTATCGCAGGACCCCCGGAGCAGCCCAGGAAGAGCCAAGGACGGAGAGGCGGCGCAGACACCCACCGCTTCAGCACGGCTGCCATCTGCTGGCGATGGGCACTCGGGTGGGAAAACATCACAAACCGACACGCGCTGCACCCCGGGCACAAATTGCCTCGCTGGGTACAAATCCGACAGTTATTAAGGTTATATCTGTAGGAAAGGCAGCAGAGCACCTGTGGAGTCTAAATCGCTTCAAGACAAGAGGAGGCTCAACTTTGCTTCGCTCTGGTGGGGGGTGCACGAGGGCAGGAAGGGGCTGCCTCGTGTTCGGGGTGCTGCTGCTGCCCGGTGCTGCAGCGCTGAGCGGCACTCTCGGCTCGCAGGTCCGCATCCCGCAGGGATGCTCGGCCGCACAGGAAGGAGATGCTGCGCGCTCGGGCACAGCCTCGGGGTGAGCACGCAGAGCCCGGCTGCCGGCAGCTCTCCCGCTCTCGGCACGAGTTTCACCCTAAAGTAAAACCTGAACGCCTGCTTGAGTCTTTGGCTGGTTTTATTGCAGACCGGACCAGCTGCATCTTGAAGGCTGGAAACAGGGAAATAACTACAAGTCACCTAAAGATCCCTCTGCTAGAGTTCTTCCCACCCAAGCATCCCTTCCAAGGTCCCCCAGGGTCACATGGGGCTCCGTCCCTCCAGAACCTCCCTCTTTCCCCCCTCCCCCTCCTCCACCTCCCCCCCCAGTGACCGTGCATTGGGTGGGGAAGGCAGTCCAACACTGCAACAAAAGCAGATGAACTTCCTTCTGGAATGCCTTAATAAATGCAAAGATGCTGGGAAACCCCACAGCTCCCCGCCTACGCAGAGCTGGGGGCTTTTGGCTTGCTCCTACCTGTCCCATCTCTGGGAGCAACATCAGGACATCGCCTTCCTTTGTGGCACTGAGTGATGTGGTTTAGTGGGCATGGATGGTGATCTGTTGGTGGTTGGACTTGATGATCTTAGTATTCTTTTCCAACCTTAATGAGTCTGATTCCCCCAGTTGCTCCCTTCATCATCCTTGGGAGAGGGAGAAGGAGCCATTTCCCACCTCCAAAGCAGAAATTAGGGCTCATGCAGAGCTCGAGTTCCCACCACAGGCATTCAATGCAGGCAGCTGAGAGAAAGAGAAGGGATCGGAAATTGCTATTGCTTTTTAAGTCTTTGCACTGCAGCAAGAAATTGTGTTTGTTTCGGTCAATTGTCCTCGGTTGAGCTGTGCTGCAGCTTGTTCCCACACGGAGCCGTAATCCCCCGGTACTGGCACAGCCTCCTGCTGCTGGTCGTGATTTTGAGTGAGAAATGACATAATGCTCCAGTGAGGAATGGAGGCTCTGCTTTCAGAAGGACCTTTAGATGAGGAAAGAAAAAGAATAAAATACACAAAAAAAAAAAAAATCGAAGCAAAGAAATGAAAAACAGATGGGAGAAAACTTGCAGTAGAGAAGATATGAAACAGAAACGCTTCTAGATGACATTATTTAAGCCATCTCAGAAAGATAATTAGTCCCTTTTCTGTACAACCTGGCTTATCCTCAGCCCTTGCCTTGTCACCTATAGATTGTGGGAACCCCTGGGTGTCATCTGGGATGGTGGTGAGTGGGGTTGCTATGCCACCAGCTGCCACGCTCCCACTGCAAGTGCAAGATGCCATGAGCTGCCCTGCTCTGCACAAGCCCAGGGTGATGCCTGCAGGGCTCTGAGCACCTCCGAGCTCAGAGCTGGGGGAGAAGGGCACTGAGGGATGTAGTTAGTGGGCACGGTGGGGATGGGTTGATGGTTGCACTAAATGATCCTAGTGGTCTTTTCCAGCCCTAATGATCCAGGCTGGGCTGTTACATGGTGAGTCAGAAAGGCACCTGAGAACCAGTTTGGGCTGTCGGGACCACAGCTACAGCAACATTGCTCTCATGGAGTGGCAGGAGGCCAGGCACCCTCCGAAACACAGAGCTTCCCAAAGAAAGCCCCAGGTTGCACTGCCCCGTTTCCCCAGCTCCTTTGTGCTGGAAGGGAGTTGGTTTAAAGCAAATCACCGAGTACAGTGACAGTAAATATTGCCATGTGTTTCTCACTGGCGTTTGCTTTTCGTAAGTAGCGATGCAGAGAGAAAGATCAAAGCTGTCTGAATAGCTTTTAATTACGAGCCTCAATTGCTCTATTTTCTCTCAGAAAAGTATTACAATTATCTAACAAAGCTCATCAAGTGGAATTAGGCACCAGCCTGAAGCTTCAAGTGCTGTTCAGTGGCTATTTTCCCTTTTAAAATAAAATAATATTTGATGTCTAGATGGAAAAACAGGCACTCCTGTAAGTGCCCAGGGCTCACTGCATAGAGGCAGGTTGGGAAGTTGTCCCTGAGCAGAGCTGAGCTGCTCCCAGGGCTGAGAACAGCTCTGGGAATCCACCCCAGTGTCCACTCAACACCTCTGGGTGCTGCCATCACCTCCCATACGGGGGAAGGGACATCCCAGGGAGGTCACAATGATCTGCAATCCTGGAGCAAAACCAGACAGCTGTCCCCATTGTCCGTTTCTTATCCGAGAGGAGATTTCTTTCTCACTCTTTCCCCAGGACTTCAGAGCAATTCCACCATGTTGCTTTGCCCTGCACAGCTTGTGGCTGCATCACAGGAGAGCCCAGGAGTTCCTAAAGACCCCAGCATCCACTGGACTCAACTCGACAAGAGAGACGAACAAGGAACACAGAGAAATTCCATTCCATTTCATAAACTCAGCCCTCAAATGAGATCAGAGGCTGGTAATTAATAAAGTCAGCTTTCAATGCAATGAAGAACGTCCCATGAGACTCAGCCTGCTGCTGCTCCACATCGATGCGAAGGATGCTGTGTAATTACATTTCTCTGAGCTGTGTGCTGGAGAAACGGGGCTGTGCTGGGCACGCTGCTCCCTCCCTCCCCAGAAGCTGATGGCCACGTCCCACAGCGGAGATGGTGTGGTTGGACAGCTCTCATCCATCCCTAACACATAACCAGGAGACGAGAGGCAGTTTTCCAGCCAAGCACTCTCAAGCCAAACCCCAGTGCTGATGCCAAAGCAAACCGTGGGGAGAGAATCCTGCTCGGATTTCCAACCCCAGCTCCCCACAGCCACAGGAATGCAGGCAGCAGGGGCAGAGCCAGGGCCAGAGGTTGGCTTCATGCTCTGCTTTTTTTGCGCTCCATCCCTGGAGGCAAGTGATTATCTCCAGGAATTTTCTTTGCAGTTAAGCAAAGCAAGAGCATGCAATGCCGAAATGAGGGGAAGTCCAAACAAATGACCTGTGCACACAGAGAGGCTGCTGTTAGTGCCTAAAATTGAATAAACATTGTATAGCCAAATCACAACGCTGGATTTGTTTCACACAGAGGGAAACGTAAGCTGAAAAGCCGTTAATCTTGATTACCTATTGACTGCATTGCTTGTGTGTTCGTTCTTCATCACTGGGTGAGTCAGTGCAGTGTGATGTTTTCAGGGCACTCGCTGCACGTGGCAAACTAAAAACACACAAAAATCAATGTTTACAGAGCGGGTAGGGCTGCTGTCAGCTTTGCCCGGTCCCCTCCGTGTTGCCAGGGGAAAGGTGAATGGACTCAACAAAAAAATAAATGGCAGGAATGTGCTCATTCGACCAATGGTTTCCTTGGGGAGAAAATAAATAAACAAATAAATCAAGCTTCCTGTTTGGTTACTTGCAAATTTATCCTTCGCCTTGTGGAAAACCTGCTGTTTGGCAGGGCTGGTGCTGCTCTGGGCTCCTGAGCGTCCTGCCTGGCTGCAAACTGGAGGGGAAGGGCACAGCAGATCCAGCCGTCTGCACAGGAGCTGCAGTCTCCGTGCTGGAGTGTGAGCATCTTTGCTGCAATAGTGGGCTGTGTGCATAGGATTGCTCCAAGAAATAGGTGCTAACGTGGTCTGTGCAGGTAGGAATTCCCACCCAGCACCTACACGCTGCAGGAGGGTGCATGGAATGGAGAGTAAAGCAGGAGCAAGGATGTGTGTAACGCTGTGCTGCACGGAGCTACAGGTGATCCAACCTGCAAATTGCTTAGGAACATTCCAAGCAGCACCAGCGTGGAGCAACAGTTTTGCTTCCAGCAGGAGCAAATACCCTGGGAGCTGAACAGATGTTCTCCAGTGGGGAAGGTGAACCCAGCCAGCTTGGGAGTATCTTTGTGCACTTCCTACTCCAGAGAGTATGTAGAGAGTTTCCGGGTTGCTGAAGCAGAAACCTTTCACGGATGGGAGAGGCAGCAACAGCTCACAGAGCAAAGAAGGGGAAGAAGGTAACGGGGTGTCCCAGGGTGCAGAGCCACGCAGCTCCTCTGCTGCAGACAGCTGGGATTACACTGCATTAAGGGAGGGAGAGAGCAAAGGTAGTTTACATGGCTGATTAGCATCATTGTTGCCAAGATACATCACCATGTTGCTCTGTTGATTGATCAGTTCATTCTGCCGTGCAATTTATCCAGGCTTCAGGGGACAGAAGGGAGCAAAAGGAATTGTGAGGCTCTTTCATCTAAAGTGCCCTCACCCCTGTCCCTTCGCACATCTTCTCAGTGCTCAGAAAAATCCTGGAATTCCTTCTTTCAGAATGAGCTACAGCCTTAACACGTCTGTTGTGACGTGTTTTGAGCAAGTCTATAGGCGTAGGATGGCAGGAACAGGCAGCCACCCCAAACAGGTGTGCATCAGCTCAGCAGCAGCATCACCTCCCACCCCAAATATCCAATGGTAAACACCAACTGTCACTGCCACACTCTGACTTGTTACAGTCCCTGTATCTCAGCTCTTCACCCAGCACCATGAATTTGGGGCAGTGGTTGGTGCTGAAGCCTCAGGTCCTCCCTCCTTCCCTTCCCCTCCCTTATTTATCCCCACCACAGGCGGTAGAACTCCAGGATGTGATTCACACAATGAGCACAACGGGCTCTGCGGTGCTGAGTGCCAGCATGCACCGCCAGTTCTGCAAAGTCACAGCAGCAAAGCTCTGCCCACGTATTCACATGGAAACACGGCGTGGCCAGGAATGCACAAGCAGGGCTACTTACCGCTCCAGATCTGTCAAAAGGAGGTTCTCCTTTTGCTGAGGGAATTCGCTTCGTACATCAGTACCCACCAAAACAGCTGAAAGGAAGCACAGGGAAATGAGTGGGAAAGCAAAGCGGGGTTTTTTCTGCTTTGCTGCCAGGCTGCTCATTCAGCAGGCAGTAAGGGCTGCTCCTGCAAATCCTTTTCACTGGGGAGGACGTAGCCACGCAGAGCACCCACCCCGTGCAAAGCAGCCCCATGCACACCTGCTCCCCAGCAGCAATACCTGAGGTTATGCACAGAGGGAGCAGAGCACAGCTGCAGCTCCTGAAGGAGTTAATAAATCTGCCTCTGGGAAAGGCAAAAAAAAGAAAGAAAGAAAAAGCAGACATATTTACAGTCTAGCTCCTCACCAAAAAAAAGAAAACATCTTGTAAAAATAGCCTTGGCGACTTGTCAGCATTAGATAATGTCTTTATCAGGGCTGGAGTTGCGGATGGTGGAAGGTGTTGTGGTTCCAAAGGGCAGCGGGCATCAGAAGGGTGATTTCAGCTGGAAACTCACCTGAACCAGAGGACCTTGAGCTGATCTGTGGCACAGGAGAAGATAACTCATCCCCTCTGTGGCATAAAACCTCACCATAGAGGAAAGCTGCGGGCAGAACAACCCGGGCAGGGGGATGTGAAGGGGGCACGGCCCCATTGAGTGAAACATCCCTACGGAATAGAGCATTCTAAAAGCCAGGAGCACGGCAGGGCACAGCTCAGCTCACCTCTCATGGGCCCTTCCAACAGTCAGCTCCAGCCACCAGCAGCAGGGACAGCACTCAGGGCATCAACGAATTCCACAGTACTGAATAAAGCAGCTTATTTTATAGCTTTGCCATAAGAACTCACCCCTGGGTACTTATAATTAACTGGACTAGAGGAGCAATAAAGATTTCTTGGTGTTTTTCTTTTCCTCACCAATTTTCTTTCTCTTTTTCTTTTTTTTTTTTCTGGAAAAAAAAAATGATAAAATAAAATCACCACTGCTAATAAAGAAACCTCTGCTGATATTCCCTTGTCTGGGTAGGAATATCGATCTCCATGCAGAGAGAGGACGCTTTCTTTATTGCACATAGCACGGGATGATCAATCTTTTCTGGCTATGGGAGATTGCTTAGGCTTTGTTTTCAAAGCAGTCCTGTAATTCACTGCTCTGCAGGGCCATGCCCAGCCCCGCAGCCCTGCGGGATGGGACCCAGAGGCTGCAGGAGCTCACACTCCTCTCCATCACCTGTTTTCTCACTTCTGCATGCAGGCTGCCTCCAGACAAAGTCGGCACAACAGAAGTCCCACTGACCTCAGGAAAATGGAACTGGATGCTGCAGTGGAGCTGCGTGCACTCAGCAGGGGTTTCAGATGGAAACCCAAGCCCACGTGTGAGCATCCCATCCGACAGCTGCTGATCCACGCAGCTACGTCTTTCATATTCCACATCATTCCAAGCATAGGGGTTTTATTTTCCTTTATTGAAGCACACAAGTAGCCACCAAGGAAACTGTCACTTACACTGCAGTAATTGTAAAATCATTATCAACACAACCATTTTAGAGGAGAATTAAAGAGCCTGCACTTCAGCTGGGCAGCTGAGCGCAAGCCTTTAACTCCATAGGCACAGTACAATAAAGCTTTTGCTTCCAGGTTTTGTTGCTCTTCTTATAACTCCACCGAGTATGAACAGAATGCCTATACACATTCACTGCAAGGGCCACAGAATTACCCAAAAGCTCAGTAAACACACATTTATTGGTTACTCGATTATGTGAGATTGTTGCAGCATAGTCATTATAACAAAATCCTTATAAAAAGTGCCAAACACTTTCAAAGGACATAAATCTTTTTAAAAACACGACCAGGAGCTACAAAGGGAGCGTGGCTCTGCTGAGGCAGCTGCCAAGGACCTCTCAGCTCTGCCTCATGGCACTGCAAGGAGAGCCCAGCAGCCACATCCCCACTCATACCCAACACCCCACATCGTGTGGCTCAGAAGACCCCACACCGCCCATAACCAATGCCATTGTTGCATCCATGGGTACAACAGCCCATCAAGCTTGCTTTGTCACTGTCCCCATGGCGTGCCTGGGGCTGTATGAGATTTCCTGGTGAGTGCCTGGGGATAAACATCCATCACAAAGTGCTTACAGTGCCCAGACCCCCTCCTCTCCTGCAGCTACTCAGGGGAAGTGCTACTTGTAAAGTTCTCCCTTATATCCCCCTCCAGACTTCCAGTATAAACTACAAGAATGGCCCCAGCTTGCAGAGTTTACAAGGGATCCGGGTCCTACACATGGGACGCTGGGACTGCACCTATATTTTAAGCCCAACCATAAGGGAAACACTCTACATAGAAATATAACATTGGATTCTTCTTCTTTTGTTTTCTTTTTTAAACAGCATATATAAAGAACATGACAGCATTAAAATAGTGGTAAAGTGATACATTAAAAATACAGCATCTCATAGACCAGAGCACAAGAACTATATTCACGTGAAGTCTGTACAGTTCAGCTGCCATTGCAGCTGGCCGTCTCCAAGCAAGGGCCACTGTTTTCCTTCCCAAATTTCCCTGTGGCCACAGTGCTTCAAGAAGAACACAGGCCCGCTGTCCCTGCAGAGGGCACTCAGTGGTCAGACTCTCCGGGAACACTTCCATTACCAAATGAAATGACCAAGCATTTCATTTTACATGAAGCTCCGGAAGAGGGGGGAAAAAAAAAAAGAAAATGAATCAGGTAGGTAGAAGGGGTGGCATCTTGGCAACATTTCCCAAAGCTCTCAGCATCGCTGATGTCGCTTCGACATAATAAATAAGCCATCTTTTGTATGGTCTGCACACGTGGAGCAGATAGGGAGGCTGTAGGCTGCCCTTCCTATCAGAAACATCCGTGTCTTCCGGAGGAGCAGCTGGGCTGTCTCTGAAATGGCTTCCCCCTGTACATAGGTACATGTGTTCGTAGGCCACTCCACCCGCTTCATTCCTTCCTCTTCTCACTGAGGAAGATCACCAAGGCATGCTTGGCAAGACAGACATCTTACAATACAGCTGTATCATAGCAATATAGAGACGCGTATGTATATACAGACCTTCTGTCCATTATTACAATGAGAAGATAAAGCTTAAAAAAAAAAAAAAAAACACCACCCAAAAACAATAGCAGCATGTTAACAAGGATTGGTGTTCAGTTCACCCATCTTTTCCTCCTCCTCTCCCTTCTCAGGTGCAGGATTTTCTGCAGAGCTCGCCAGCTCCCGGCGGCTTGAATTTCCCTTTCCGCCAGCTCTGCTCACTCCTCTCCCTCCCCGCATCCTTCCTCTCGTGATGACTCATCCTGGAGATGATCTTGGGTTTTGTCTGACGGCTGTTGCCCGCTTTAGCTTCAGCAAAGTCTTATATCGGAGCAGTGCCGCAGGAATAAACCCATGCATGAATGCCCGGAGAGGTACAAGAGCCGAGGATCTGAAACGACTCAGGGAGGAAAAAGAAGAAATGGAATAGTCTGCATTTTGTCTGTCTCCCAGCAGCAGAAGCGTAAGGATGCAGGAGCAATGCCTGTTTCAAACCCTTAATTCTCAAATTCTCTATAGCCTTGCAAGCTGCCAGGGTTTCACAGGAATCAAAAGGCCGATTTCAAACGTGCTCCATAGCGCGGGGCACGTCGGAACTAAAAATGCATTGAATCAGCTCTTTTGCATGCTCTTGCAGTGTCCAGTTTTCCCAACTCCCAAAATTGCTTCCTTGGTTTCTCAGTTTTGAGGTCCTGCTAAAGGGCCGTTATTTGAGTTAGCTCTGATGTGGGAGTGGTTGGACTCTGCTGGGCGACAGCCACCATGGGGATTTCCATGCCTAGTCAGGCCGGATTGTTAGTCCCCTCTGAGTTCTTGCAGGCATAAGCCACATCCTTGGCAATGCTGCACATCCTGTTGGACATCTGGAGCTCCGTCCTGAAGGCGGTAGGGAAGCAGAACTTCTTGAAGCAAGCCTTGAAGTTCTCATCTAAGAAGGCATATAGCACGGGGTTCAGGCTGCTGTTGGCATACCCCAGGGCTGTGCAGAAGCAGGAGATGGCCAGCTCGAGCTCGCTTTCAGCCTTGGCACCCAAGCACTGGACCAGCACGAAGATCTGGATGGGAGTCCAGCAGATTATGAAGACAGCCACCACCACCAGCACCATGCGGGTGATGCGCCTCAGGTTCCGGTCCTTCTCCTTGGAGCCCGAGAGGACACGGACGTTCTTGAGGCGTCTGATCATGAGACTGTAGCAAATGGTGATGATCAGCACTGGGATCATAAAGGAGAAGAGAAAAACGCAGATGCCAAACACTGGATCCCAGTAATCCACGGGTGAAGGGAGCTTAATTAGACAATCAATTTCTGCAAGGAAAAAGTAACAAAAGGAGAGGAAGGTCAGCAAACTCATATCAGGAACAGAAGCACCTTCACATTCCATTTCGTTAAGGCATGTTTAATAATGAAAAAACAATAGCAGCGATGCAGAGAAGCAATGGCAAAGAGGAATGAGTTTAAATGGCTTTATAGCAGGGAAATTAGCCCACTGACGAAACCAGTTCCCCCTCAGATGTCTCCCCAAGACCATAGAGCTCTCCTGGCCATTGGCATACAAACCCCCCACTCCTCAGTGTGTTTTGACTGACCATTGTTCTCATTCTCCGCAGATCCCATCACCATCGCTGGGATGCCAAAGACAGAAGCGAGCGCCCAGATGCAGACGTTCACCACTTTGGCCTTGTGAGGAGTGCGGATGTCCAGAGCTTTGATAGGATGGCAGATAGCGATGTAACGGTCCACGCTCATCATCGTCAGGGTGAAGGTGCTTGTGAACATGTTGTAGTAGTCTATAGAGATAGCAATCTTGCAGAGGACATTGCCAAAAGGCCAGAAGCCCAGAAACGTGTCTGTACCCTGGAAGGGTAAGGTCATCAGACACAAGGTATCAGCCAGAGCAAGGTTAAAGATGTAAATGTTGGTTGCTGTCTTCATCTTGGTGAATCTGAAACGTAAAAACGAGCGATGGTTAGAGCTCCACCTGAGCCAAATGGGTAAGGCACTGAGGTATGCCAACGAGGGCGTTCGTGTTATGGAGATGCTGTATTCTTCTTACCAAAGAGCTATATTAAATACTGCCACTTTTTTCTGCCTCCCATGTGCTTCTACCCAGCTTCCACACTGATGGAAATGGTGCCTTCACAATCAGTCTCACAGGCAGAAAAAGCTCGTCCTCTCTGACCACGAGCAAGGACAACGAACACTTGAGGCTGTCAGGTCAGATCGTGCTTTATGAAAAATGACTTCAGTAAGGCTAATCTAGGATTTCATCGCATATGCCTTTGTTATTATAAATACTGGTGAGAGCTTCACCCAGTAAGCTGATTTGAAAGGCATCGTATGGTCCAGGAGTAAGATGATTAGCCATTCTGCATGGGCTCATAGCCAAAGGCTACAGTTAATGTGAGCTGTCAAAGCAGAACGGGTGAGATGGGCAGAGCTGGTTAGCAGCAGACTACAAGATATCAAAAAATCTGAAAGAAAAATGACACTTTGGGGATAAAGTCATGAGCCAGCTCCAAATGATTGGTGTCATTTCTGTCACTGTTATCACAGGAACAGACTGCCCTGAGAGATTCACCTTGCTCCAGCGTTAGTCGTCTCCTCTTTGCACATGGGAAATGATGCAAAGAAAGATGTGATCACCTGGCCAAGGATATACAGAGCGTGCAGGAATGGAAACCCAGCCGTGACTCCAAGTGCAGCTACCCTTTCAGCTCCAGGATGCTCCTCTCATGGACATAAGAGCTAACAAGTCGATATCATTTTAAAGCTTCATTTCATCAATCATTTAACATACTAATGGCCTTCACAGAAGCGTTGCCAGAAATGGCAGACAACAATATGTATTAACAGAGGACAAGTTCATTTTAGGGGCAATGCCAAAACCCATAAAACATCATACAATCTGCACTTCGATATACGTGCTGGCATATTATGAGGTCTGATTTGACCTGACATGCTCTTTCGGTCCAATCAAGTCAGAAGAGCAAACCCAGAGCCGTGCACCTCAATCGATGCCGTTACCCCTCCTGGATGATGTGGGCTTTGACTCCTGGCAGGTGATTTGGGTGCTCGGAGGAACACCGTCACTGCCACACTCTGAACTCTGCCAGGACACAGGGTGACTTAGCGAATTTGCAGTAACCTCACCCAGAGAACCCACAGTTGGGAATTTGAAGTCCATTTTATCCAGACAGAGCTTGTGTTAGAAGCCAGGTGTTTGGAAATGCTTTCTGCTAGACTGTAGCTTCAGAAAGCAAGAACAAAGGAGCCTATGTTTGCCCTTGAAAGCCAAGGGGAGCTTTTGGAGCAGGTGAGTGTTGACGGAAGCATTTGATGTTCCCACGTAAGCCTCAGTCAGGCGGCTCCTGGCCCAGATAGCACAGCAGCCGAGCGAGGCAGCAGGTTCTTAGAAAGATCAGAACTTATATAAGCAAAAGCAGTAAAGGAAAAATACCAGCATCCTTCCTATTGTGAAGGGGCAAGCAAGTAAGGCACCTTACAAATCCAGCACAACCTGGAAGCTGCCAGGCTTTAGTGCTTCAGGGCTTCCCTTGCAGTTCCGCCTTAGGAAGAAAGAAGATTCCCATGCTGCATAGCACCACTGTTCTGTACCAGCACACAAAAACACGTACAGATAAGCACTGTCAGCTCATGCTTCAGGAAATTAAGTCACCTGAGACTGTTTTAGCAGATACCTCCTGGGTGCATTACTGTCTCTACGTCTCTCAGCCCAGGCTTCCCAAAGGCCAAGCTTGTTCCCCCCACCCATGCAGGAGGATTGCACTCGGAGGCAATTCATCAGCACACCTCCATCTCACTCTTCTGCCACTAACACTATAACTTGAGGGAATAACAGCTGCATTTTTGAACAAAGATGGCCCTCTTAACCACTGGGTTAAAATATATATATATGTATTTCTGGGCAACAGAGAAGAGGAGAAGAAAGCAGCGATCCACCCGCATCCTCCTGCCGACCTTCACGTGGATTCTGAGGCTGATTTTGTGCTCTTCAAAGGTGGGGAAATTAATTTGCACCTAATTAATTACTTCTAGCTCCACTTTCTCCACATGCTGAGAGCCAACAGCCATTATCCCAACAAACTGATGTACCCAAACATTTCCAGAATGTTCAGTACAAACAAAAATCAATTAATCACTTCTCCGCGGATTAACCTTTCTTTTCTTTTCCTCCGGGAACTGCGAATGTTCTTTCTTAATCTGAACAACAACAACAAAAAGACGACAAATTAAACTCTCAGGCTCAAGGATGCACATAAGTAACCCTCCCCCCCCCCCACCGTGGCACAGCTCTGGCACTGACAAGGTCTGCACGCAGGACACGAGCACCTGCTGAGCCACTTTCTTGCACTCGGTCACAGAGGTAATTTCCTAATGGAGCATCTCCCACAGGGAGCTCCAGCAGCTCTCAGCTCTCCATCCCGCTCCACCTTTACCATAAATGTAATCCTGCTCTGTTCTTATGCTCTCTCCCAGCTCCCGAAGCCTAAGAAGAATAAAGACCTGTAGAGCAGCTCAGCATTGGTCATCCCCCTCCTCTCTGCTAAGCGGACCTCCAGCAGCATTACATGGGGGAAATCCTTCAGGAAAAGGAACCTGCATTTTGGGGGAAGAGAGGAAGCAGACAGCTTTTCCACATGCCGGCTCTGAGGTGCTGTTTCTCAGAAGGATGGATTCTGCTTCCGGCTGAGCCTCAGGGCAAGCTGCAATGCTATTGTTTTGGTACTGTTCTTCCTGTCCATCCAGCTGCTGTACAGCATGCAGACACCCCAGAGGTAAGGATCAGCAAAGTCAGATCCTGAAACAGAGCTGCAGGCACCAGGGCAGAGGGAACAGAGCAAAGCCTTCACACCCCGGGGAGCTCTGAGCATCACCTCCAGGAGCCCTCTGCCTCTTTGAGCCTCTTGGCATCAGCAGCTCCGGCTCATTGGGATGCAGACAGTCCCTTCATCCCCTTCCCGGACACATACAGATCTGCAGCAGGGCAGGGAAGCAAAACAGAGCAGAAAAAGCTCCGGAGGGACTTTGCAGAGCTGTTCCAGCCCTGACAGCAGGAATCTGTAGAAATCAGTGACATCCCAGCTCCCAGCCTGCCTTTAGCCCACAAGTTGAACAAAGCTGATATTCCATCTGGCACAGACTGTCCTGCTTTGTGTCATCTAAGCCACGTACTTGCACGGTGCTCTGCACATCCCTCCTGCTCTGATCACTCTCTTGCAGCCAGCTCATCCTGGAATTTCTCCCCCGTTTAAGCCTGTTCGTTCCTAACGATTCAACGTGCCACAAACGGCACATTTCAGAAATGAGTTTCAGACTATGGAGCCTGAAAAAGCACTGAAAAAGCAGCCAACATCAGCAGCACGTAAATCCTATTCATTACCTGGGCAGGATGGTGACCAACGAGCAGGGGTTAAGGAGGCTGCCACAGCACTGGTGCTTTGGGACAGGCAGTTCTCTCAGCCTTTGAGTCTCCACGGTGTCTGGGTGACAGCTTTGAAAAACAAGCAATGTGTCCTCCCACTGCAAGGGTCTCTGGGGAGCAGCACCAGAAGCCAGCACAGGTGGGGACAGGGACAGCGCATAGCCCTGATCTGCTATGCTGAGGGTTACGGCTGTGCCAACCCCTGCAGCTCACCCTGGGGCTAGCAGGGATGCTGAAGGCTGCCAGGATGAGGGCTCTGGGTTAAGGAGGGTGTTTGCCAGCAGCTGTTCTGCAGCAGGATGCTCTCATCCCCACGAACACACTGTATCTACCTCTGCTGGACTGATGGAGCCCTAAATGCTGACCCTGCTCCTGGAAACTGCTCAGTCCCAAAAAGCACTGGGAACACTGGGAACTAAGTCACAAACCAAACATCACTTAATTACTGTTGCACATGGGTGACTCTCTTCAACTCATCCCACCAGAGCCAGAGGAAACCAAGAGCAGAGGCACTGGAGCTGCAGGAGCTGTCAGTGGGAGATGGGCAGGGCTGCCCCGTGCCACGGGCACAGCTTGTCCATGTCCACAGCTGCAGATCTGACCCCCCTCGCCCCTGTCTGAGGGATTCCCCCCTCCCACTCTGTACAGCACAGACCCCTCCACATGGGTTTTCCTTCTCTGCAATTTACAACAATTGTCTTTTTTTGTTTTGTTGTTGTTTGCACTCCAGGAAAAACCAGAAGAGGCCGATGTGGAGAGAGCAGAGATCCCAGCTGACCTCACTACATCCCCTGGGTCTGCACTGCATTAACCACTCACTCAATTTCAGCTCTGAGCCACACAGCTGGTCAACACTCTTCCATTAAAAAGCTTTCTATTAAGAAATCAGCATCTCTGAGATGTCCTATTAACTTCATTTTCCCTGTCTCATCACAGCCAGCTGCCCTCAGCCTCCATGCGCAGGGATCGATGGAGACTTCGAGCAGAAGGACAGACAGCACAGCCCTACAGTACAGAGGCAGCAAGGCAGAACTAAGGCTGTGAATAAAGGCGTAGGGGACTGGCATCTAAACTCCTAAAGAACTGCCTGAACTGCTTTGAAACCATGTACATCAGCAGGGAGAGCTGAGCAGCTCCAGCACTTTGCTGACTGCTCCAGGCTCCCAAGGAGGAAGAGCTGGCACAGAGGGAGGCATCTGCCCCGCAAAGCCCCATTGCAAAGAGCCCTAGAGATGAGACATCATTCCCAGGGAGGCTGATCCCAACGAGCAGATTCAGCACCAAGGAAGAGTCCCTCCAGACCATCACTGCCAAGCGTTACAGCAACATGACTGGAGTGAGAGGGCTCCCCAGGCCAGAAGCTGTGTGCTGTTCATCATCCCCTCCCCCAGCACCCCGGGGGCCACGAAGCTTCAGAGCTTGGTCTTTCTCACACAGCAATGCTTTAGTAGCTCTCATGCATAGGGAGATGTTGGGCAGCTGGGTCTGCACCACCTCAACCCGTAGCCTACAGGTCAGCCATGCCCAGTACCATTGTGAAAGCAACGTGTCTCCCTTTGCCTTCCCTTTTCTTCCTGAAAAGAAAGGCTCAGGGGCATCCAGCATTGCAGAGATCAATGACAGGAGAGAACCCAGCAGCCCGCTTACCCCACTCACCCCCCTCAAACACTCTCTGCATCACGATGTTCAACTCCTTGTTCCACCCTCATTAAAAGCAGCACAGGAAATGTATGCAGAAGAGAGCAGACAAACAGCAGGAGGAGGGAGGGGAGGCATCATCTGGGCTGGCAAGGAACTCCGCAGTGAGCAAGCAGAACAAAGCCCCAGACAAAGCACATTTGCACAATAGGCCCTTTACTGTCCAGGAAATGGTGCTCCTCAGAAGAGCCCTTCTCAGTCTTATCCAATTAGTGCCCGGAGCACTGGAAGGGGACTGGCAGTCACGTGGTGACCGGCGCTACAAATTAATAGCTCCAAATGTTAAATCACTCCAAATACAATAGAGAGGTAGGTTGGCTTTTACAACACAGGGGAAAGCCCAGAGGAGGCTTGGAATATGGTTGTGGATATTTTTTTTTTTTGGTCTGAAACACCAGGAGATTCCAAACTTCTCCCTCTGTGCGATGAAAAAAAACTCATCCAAACTGAACAAATAGGCCTTCCTGAAGCCTCCCCATTCCTTCAGCACTGATTTTCTTTGTGTTTCCCCACTCCCTGAAAAACAGAAAGCAGTTACTGCCTGCATCACCAAACCGTTCTTTTGCTGGAAGAAAATACACCCATTTCTTACAAGTAGTCCCGTTATCCCCCGGTGAAATATAAGCACGGAAAGGCGAAAATAGCTTCTGCAGGATGCAGCGCAGTAGATTCTCCCATCTTTCCCCATCAATGGAAGTGTTATTGCTGAATACAATGTATTCTGGGGACTAATACTAGAAACGATGCAGTTTAAGGCACAAAGCCCAGCAGCACTCATGTTCAAGAAGTCAGCCAGGCCAGCTGCAGCATCCTCACACCCTCACATTAACTTGGCAGCTCTGTTGTCAATTCGTGTGCTTGGCCATGGTCAGGTCTGGGATACTGGGTTTGTTTCATCGCTACGTTTGCTCCAGAGAGCAAGGGCAAAGAAATATAAGTTCTGGGCAGGGATACCCCAAAGTTGCTGCTACTCTGTGAGCCCAGAAGGGTCACTGCCCATTGCAGCTCAGTGTTAGTCTCAGCCAGTACTGAGTTCCCAGGAGATACCAATGCAGAAGAAAAGAACAAAATGTTCCAGGGGAAACTCCAGGGCTAAATCCCACTTTTTCCTCAGGCCCCATCTAAATTGCTGGGAGGTATCCAAGCCAAAAGGACCAGAACAGAAGCCACTATTCTGGAAGTGTAGCTCTACACAGGCACAGCACATCCCACCTGCCCAGGATGCTGGGTTGGGGTATTTGTGTTCTTGCTGACACATCAGCCGCCATCCTGGGGCTCTCCTTGCTCCTTAAGGAAACCCCCTCTCCCCAGAGGCCAACACATACAGGTTATCATAGAAACCAGCACCCAGCCCATTTCCATGAGGATGAAATGATGGCGGCTGCTCACATTCCATGAGACTTCTGCAGCCAGCAGGGGAATCCTGAGCTCCTCCTGCCACACACCTGAGGCTCACACACACTCTGGGCAAGGACTCCCTCCCCTGCCTGCACAGCACCTCAGGCACCCCCCCAGCAGCTATGGGACAGGAACTCTTCATGGGCAGATTTGCTGCTCACTGCATACACACCCACCCACAAGCACTGTGCTATGCTGAACAGAAACACAAGCACTCCCAGCGTGGCACTGCTATGCTGCAGACCCCCTCCATCCATCTTCAGCTTCCCCAGCAGTGCTGCAATCCCTTCTCCTCTCCATAAACCCATCCACAGGAAGAGCTCTGCTGGGCAACTCGATGAACAGGAGAGTCACTTTGTCCTTGTGGCAAAGACCTAACCTCTGTTCACTGACACTTCATTTTGCAGCATCTCCCCCAGCACAGCTGTGTGTGTTCAGTGGAGAGAGATGCTGTGGGAGCAGAGGGACTCCTGGCAAGAGCAGGATTGAATCTCAGTGTCTGAATATCTGCTAATTATTTTAGTCATCTTTGTTGAAGGAGAAAGCAAACGTTTACAATGAGTTTTCTGCGCTGGCATCTCTCACTCACATCAGGAGTGTTCTGAGATTTATATAGAATGGAAGCTGATTCTATACTACGCACAGCACTGAGATCACAAGTGGGATGCTGGCACTTGACACAGCATCACAGCCCCGACAGTTGCAGGAGCTTACTTTGTACTTGCAGGGTTTCTGACTGCAGGAAATAAGGTGGTTCAAACCACAGCAGGAGCAGGCAGAGAGGTCAGACAGTGCCGCAGGAGCAGCCCAGGCTTTGAGCTGTCCTCCTGCAAAGGTCCCACCAACTCCAGAGCCAGGGAAGTTGACCTTATCTCTTCAGCATCCTGCTGCATCTCATTTACACCCGTGTTTCCCATCGAGGTGGAAAAGCTGCATGAATTGCACTTACAGGCAGAAAAACACAAGTCTGAGCCTCCCAGCAAGCCCTACTCAGAACTTGGTTCAGCTCCCAGATGGAGCAACACCTGCACCCACAGCAGGCTGCTAGGCACAGTGCAGGAGGGAGATGTCCCACGGAGCAGTGGGCACACCCTGGATGCTCCCAACACTCCGCCCTCCCCAGGATGCCCCACTCCCTGCCCAGCAGCTTGCAAAAGACCCCACTTATTGAGCGGATCTGCTTACTCTCTTCTATTCTCTGGGTTAAACTTTAGGAGGCACCAGAGGGCAGCTGAAAGCTGGTGGGAACCTTCACCAAGCCTAGGAAAGGAGGAGAAAAAAAAAAAAAACAACCCAACAAATAAAACCCAAACCATTAAACAGACACCACACCATTACCTCTAAAGCACATTGCAATTACCAGAGAATCACCAGCCCGCTCCTCCTGCAGCACTGATTTATTCTCAGGAGGTGCCCTCCCTGCTCCCAGCCCTCCCCTGCACGCTGCCTGGTGCCTACCTGACGATCACATACATGACGGAGCAGTTGCCCACCAGCCCCACAATGCACACAATGGAGTAGACGACCACAATGGTGATCTTGATGCTCAGCGGCAGGAAGCTGTCCCCCGTGCCGTTGTTGAACCAGTTGCTGGGGAGAAAGCTCAGGTTCAGCATGGAGGAGTCGTTCAGCAGCTTTCTCAGGTCGGGGTCTTCCAAAATATGGGCAGGGAAGAGGGGGTCCATCGTGAACCACCAGCCTGTGCCAAGGACCTGGGGGGCACCGAAGAGACGGTTTTAAGATCTGCTGGTGAAACGGGCAGTTCACAGCACAAGGAATGCTAGGGATGATGTGTTGCTGGGGAGTGTGCAGCCTCCCTTCAAGCTCCCCAGGAGCACGGAAATGGGATTCAGACTCCAGAGCTCAGCGCACCCTGAGCTCACATATCTCCACACCGCCAGCACATCGGGAATGCAGGCTGCAAAACTCCATCCCTCCCGGGCACCGGGAGACCCCCACCCATATCCCTCAGCCCGGGTGAGGCTGGAAACCCCTACTGCAGCTTCGTGCTCCCCAAACATCCCTTACAGCAGCCTCTAGCAGGGGCTAAACGCTCACCCTACCCCTCCCCCCCTTCTGCCCAAAGCCAGCTTGCTGCAGCCCTGCAGCATCCCCTGCAAAGCGGTCGGAAAAGCCCAAAGTTAATATATATAAAAGATACAGAGGTACGTAAACCCCTTCTGGCTGCTCACCTGCGAACGGGTTTCCCTTCTACTGCGGCCGCATCCAGGCAGCCCCGCAGGGAACAAAGCAGGGCTAGGCACGGCCGGAGGCTCCGCTGGAGGGGCTGCACCCCCGGAGCGCAGGTTTTAAGGAGTAGGGAAGGATGGGGGGAGAGAATGAGAGAGAGGGAGGGAGGACGGCGGCTGGGCAGAGCCAGCCCGGCTGCCTGGCTGCTGTCACTGCGTAAAAGCAAAGCGAGGTGGAGGGGGGGGGAGAAAGGAGGGAGGGGATGGATTAAAAAAAAAAAGAAAGAAAGAAAAAGCCAAACCCACCAAAGCAGAGCGAGCCCACACCTGCGGACTCCGTCCCCGCCGCTCGGAGCTGCCGCCTTCCCCCACTTACCCCACAGCTGGAGGGGGACTCCAGCACCGGTACCCGACCCCCTCCCCTTCCACCCCCCCGCAGTCCCCGGCAGTGTCCCGCACCCACCTGGGGCCTCTCCGCAGCCGGGAGGGCTGAGCGCTCCCAGAGCAGAGGCAGGATTTGGGAAATTTAATCTAGAAAGTGGCCAAATGGCACGGAGGGCTGAGCCGGGGCTCCCAGAGCTATGGTGGACAAAGTGGGGAGGGGTGTAACCGAGAGCATCCCCTGCTTTGTCTCAGTTCGAGGAGCACATGGAGCTTCAAAGCTGCAGACCCTGGGCCCCTCAGAACCCGGCCATGGGATGTGACCACAGCTGTCTGCTATCCCCGTACACGGGGGAAAAGGGGAATGTGGGGTCTGCCCCGTTCTGATCCCACACCAAGGGCACCCTGCCTGCAGGGCCTCACGCTCTGCCACCCGCTCACCTGTCACAGATGGCAGAAGCAGTTTTCCAGCAGTTTTGGGGTGCAACCCAACAGTTCAGCACACATTGGGTATCGCCCAGGAGGCAGAGAGAAGGACTACAGTCTCCTTGGGCAGCAAACACTGCTTCTCTTCCAGAGCCCAAAGGCAGCCCAGGAGAGCAGCTCGGGCCCAGCAGACAGCCCTTGCTGCTCCAGTTCCACATTAAAGCTTGTCTGGAGATATTTAGCACAGAAGTTGCACCTTCCTCACCAGTAATGGTATGGGAACACGCAGCAGTGTTCCTAAATGCTTCCATGAAAGCAGGTCCCAGCTCTGAGAGGGAACAAAGGAAAGAAGCACACACCAGAGATCCAGCCTTCTGTGTGGTGCAGGAGCCCTGGTGTTGGAAGGTATTTTGATCGGTCCATTAACAGGCATGTGAAATAAATTCAGGATGAGACATTACTTTAATAGTTAATAGATTGATTTTCAGAGGCTGAAGGGAGAACAGCAGTAAATCAGAGGAGAGAGCTCACCTGGACATCCTTCACACTGCTCAGTGTCCTCTCACATGGGAAAACCCAACATATTCCTGCTGCACCTTCAGTCCCAATCCCTCTGTTCTGCTTGATGTGGCCCCAACCCTAATCCAATCACAGAATCATTTAAGGTGAAAGGGACCCCTAAAGGCCATCAGTCCAACACTCCCTGCAGTGAACAGAGACATCCCCATCACATGCCCAGAGCCCCTCCAGCCTGACCCTGAGTGCCTCCAAGCCCCCCAGTTCAATCATGAAAGTTCATATTAACAAAAGAGATCACTATTCCTTCTGTTCTCCCCAGGATCCCCCCCCAGTTCAGTGGGCAGACTGCCATCCCATGGTAGCTTAATTCCTCATCAGAGATCTTCCCTCCACCCTTTGGGACCTTCACACCAAAACGAAGGCCAGCAAGATTTCAACTGTGAAGTCCAAAAGGATTTTTTCCCAGCCCATTCCTTGGAAAAAGAAAGCGATCAGCTCTTCTGCTGGAGGGCTTCTATGCAGACAGCAAAGTAACAAGAGCCAAAACCAAAACCCTCCTTCCAAGTGATGGCTGCCCAGAAGGTGCACATGAAGGCAGCAGAGGACACTGTAAAGAGATGCTGGATTTGCAGAATGCGTGCAGAGCATCAACGCAAATCAAGGGCACATTCAGAGCAAACGCCATCCCCTCCCTCCTTGCTCAACCCCACTTTCCACTGAATATCTGCAAAATTAAATTCAAGCCAAAATTATACACGAATTGGGTAAACAATCAGAATATCCATAAGAGATCAGTGCCAATAATTGCTGTGATTTGGTTAACTTCACAAACACTGTTCCGTGACATGGAGAATTTCTGCTGCTTTTATAGAGCACAGCCCACAGTCCCCTGTGCTCCAGAACAGCAGAAGCCCATGGCTTTATGCCTTTCCTCTCAGGAGGTGAAGCCCCTCTGTCGGAGCTGTTCCGCCACCTTCAGCACACTTTGCTGTGCTTTTTGATCAAGGCCATTGTGAGCAGAGAATTAATTTTGCAAGATGGGAAATTATTTCTAACCGAGAGACGAAGGTAGGTTGGGGGAACGCGGGGTGTGCTGGGCTGGTAGGAGAGCACAGGGTCAGAAACCCATCTGTCACTGCTGGGCTGATGGGCACTAGGTGCATGCAAAACTCTAATTAGCAACATTTGCACTCTCACCAACGACGGGCAGGTGGAATGCGTTCTTTGGGTATTAATCTGCACCCCAACATCCAGCAACCAACGATGTGCACAGAAGGAGACTCCTCATTTCTGCCATCGCTGCCCGTGCTGTAAGCACTGTGAGCACCTCCAGCTGATGTGCACACCCCCTTATCCCATCAGAACTGATGGCAATGGCACACATCACCATCGGAAGCGCATTGCCATTGATCAAACCTCTTGTTTCCCTACTGCAGAGCTAGGCTAAACTATTTAGTAGGGTGAGGAATGGATGCAACAGGCAGGTAGCTTTGTTCTCTGCCATTGAACACATTTGTAAGCACACAAAAAGTCCTGCTTTGTGGATCAAAAGTTTATGCTTTTCAAGGGTCAGCTCTGAGCATTGTTGCTCCCTTCAGCAGATCAGTGCTGAGCAGCACCACCAAGCACTGCATCTTTCAGCACCAAGGAAACAACCAGAGCAGGTACCAGCATTTTATACAGAAGAACTGCCTGGCAGATGGAAATACTTGAGGAAGACATTTCCAGAGATGGAAAACACGCAGAACAAGCGTGGAAAGAGAAACCTGGGGCAGCCAAGCCATGGAAGAGTGCAGGGCAGTCCCTGCTCACCCTGCAATGGCTCAGCAAGACAGGAGAGATGCCGGGCTCCGTTTATGAGCCGCTGACTGCTTTACATAATGCCACAGATCCATGGCAAACAGCATCAGAGGACCCGGCAGGAAGTAATGAATGAAAAGTCAGGGCAGAATGGAAAAAACAACCACCATCTCTCAGGCTCAAAAGCACCTCTCCAGAGTCCCTCCTGCAATGGGATTCAGCACTACTTCACAGAGATGGTGCTGACAAATTCTCTTCCTCCAGCTATGTTATAAATCATGCAAGAACGCGAGGGAAGAAGGATACCAGAAGTGGATTATCCGCCTTCCATCACTGATGAACTGCTTTGAAGAATGAGAAATAACATCTATTAAGAAGAGGGCACGCTGACTTCAATATTTGCAGTATGAATTCATTGTAACTTCCGTATTTGCTCCATCAGTCTCCTTTTGGAGATGTCTCCATAGACCCTTTTCAGGGACGCTAAGCATCAGAACTGGTAAGTCAAAAAAAAAGTAAATAGAAGTTCAGTAGGAACAAGCAGGGGCCTGGGAACAACCAGCGTCAGAAAAAAAGCTCCTCCAGGTTTCAACCTGCGCTGGGATACTCCCTAGCGCCCACCAAAGGGAATGGGGCCAATGGGACCCCACATCCCTCTTCTTTTCCTTCCATGAGGAAGGAGATTCTCAGGGAGAGCTCGCAGTGGGGATCCAACCCGTGCTCATCACACCCAGACGCGAGCATGAAGACAGCAGAGCTCTCCCATCCCAGCTCCATGCTTCTGCTCCTAACACACGTGCCAGAATCAGAATGTGATCTGTGCCTGCTCTCTGCACCCCCAAAATCCCAGCCTACAGCTGAGGCTCCAGGTAAGGACTGATCCACAATGGGCACAGCATACAATAAAGATCTCACGCAAGAGACAGCTGATCCCTGGGTGCACCTCAGCAGTAAAACTGGTATCAACTTATTGCTCTTGTAAAGAAGTAGGACAGGAAAATAAATGTAATTCCAACCCAACTTAAGCATAAGTACAACAGACATCTCTTCACTTTTCCTCTCATCTTTCTCCTATTTGCTCTCCAGCACCCAAATCCATGTGGTTACTACGCCAGGGAATACATCTACTCCCACTCTGTCCCCTGAGAGCGCTCAGTGGGAGAAGAGAGAGCCATTCCACCCCCAAAACCTGAGCACAAGAAGAGCTGCTTCAGTTCTGCTCAGTTCCTCCCATGTTCCTTGTGTCTTGGTCATACCCACAGCCACATCCAGAGGGACAGCAGCTGCCCACAGTGGAGGTCCCACAGCCCTCAGGCTTCACTACAGGGCCATCAATAAGGGGTGCAACTTAACATCAGCAGCCACCTGTATTTTGCAGGACAGCCTGCACGGTGGTGAGCTGATCCTCACTGCTTACAGGTAATTCAAGCTGATCACGCTCACATTAGTTCATTTAAAGCAAAATCCCTCAAGTTCCAAGAGGAAAAGGCGAGTGCCTGACATCACCCCCTTCACTGATATTTTACTGTTTGCCACCATTATTCACAATTTCCCAGGGAGTGATCATTTCAGGTGGTTCTGAATGAGCCCATTAGCCATCTTCTCTGTAACATTATATTCCTCTTTACAGTCTCATTCCTTTTTCCATCTCAAACCCATCAAGTTTGAAGTGAGCAGATCTCTCCAGTCTCACGAGACAAACCATCAAACCACAGAAGCAACGATGCTTGCAGATCCTCCAAGCCCCATCCCAGCACCTCATCCCCTCATCCCTTGGGGAAGGGCACAACTCTGTGCTCAGATGGCAGAAGCCCTCCGGAGCAAAGACCTGCTCACCACATCTGCACTGCATCATGAGACAACAAATTTACTGCAGAATAGTCCAGCACTGAGATATTCAGTGGCCATTTGCTGTTTGCTTCCCTCGGAGCTTTCTTTTCTCAGGGCAGTGTCACTCAAGATCTTGTTGTTATTTGGATCAATAGCAACAGATGCTCACTAACTTGCTGTTGGGCAGCTTGTTTCCACAGTCCTGCCCACCTGAGTGCAGCCCCTGAAGCATTCTCCTGTTCCACTTTCTAGCAAGAAGGAGTTAAAGATGCTTACTGGAGATTTCAAGGAATTGCAGAGGGAATTATACTCCTATCCATTTTTTAGAGGCTTGAATATCTGCCTCTAGAAGATTCCAGTCCCTAGCAAAACCATCACTAGGAAGGAAAAAAAAAAAGAGAGAGAGAAAAGGAAGACAAATGCTAAGGAGCCATCAGCTAGGTACAGAATATGTATGTAAATAATATGCAACAAGCAGCAGATCCATAAGGCCTTCTCGCATATGCTATTTATGTGACTGTCAAGCTCATTCTGAAGATGTCATGCAAAGAGCCATGCCAGCAGCGCCGTACATATGCTCCAAATTTCATAATGTTATGTGGGATTGAGAGTCAACTGCTCTGCTGGGATGAGCTGGTTCCAGCAGGGCTGTATTGCTTTGCAGGAGCCAAAAACCAGGGCCTGAAGGTTTGACAGAAAAGGGTAACACCTCTAAACAGTGCCCCAGGGACAGCACCCAGCCATACAGACCCCACGCTCACAGCTCCTTCTGAAAAATAGTCAGCATCCCTCAAGAGAACAGCCTCCCCTTGTTCTACAGCACACCACACTGCTCACACACTCCTATCCCACCTTCCTCCAACTCTAAGCCTTACCTGGAAGCAGGGCCATCACTACCAAGCTGCTCCCACACTTCCCACACCACCACAATCCTTCCCCGCCCCCCCCCCGCTACATGGCCCTTTTATGCCCTCTTCCCAGCATGCCCCACCTGCGCCCAGCACAGCACTGGGACCCATTGGTGCCACCTGGGCTGCAGTTTTCCTGCACTGATGGTCTGGAATCTGGTTGGGCAAAAGAACTGATGCTGGTAATGAGTATGTGTGATGAAGCCAGGACTTTGAATGTGAAAAACTGTGTGAAAAGTCTGTAAGGAGTAGATAGCCTAACACACTCATCACTGTTGGGCTCTCAAACACAAACCAGAATAATAGCAGCCCATAGAGAACAGGGCTGGTATTGGAGGAGGCATAGGACAGGGCAGCTCTTCTGTGCATAGGATCACAGAGTCATTGAAGTTGGAAAAGACCTCCAAGACCATCTAGTCCAACACCAACCCACCCCACCATGCCCACTGACCACGTCCCTCAGTGCCACATCTCCATCTCCTGACATGCGATCGAAGCTTTCTCATGCAATAAAGGATCTGCACAGGTCAGGTTTCCACACAGCTGGGGTTTGGTGTAGAGTTATTAGACCCCTCTTCTGCACTGAGGGTCAGCCATGCACGAGGATGGGCTCAAGGGCAAAAAAGCCCCAACTTTTGTTTAAATTAACATTTAAACATTTAAAACATTAACCATTCAGATCTTTTCCTTGCATGAGATGACCCTACAAGCATTAAGAAGCACTATCTCAAGCTATCAACTGGTTTTATGTAAATCTGAATGAGGGCTGAGGAAAGGAGAAGGGAAAGAGAGGGGAAAGGGCATTTCTAAAATGGTTCCCTTACCTCAGGGTCAATTATACTTCTAGAGGTTTGGATCTGTGCTTTCCTTCAGGCTTCCACAGAAGATAGATGATAGACCATATACAACCAACCGTCTTGGTGCTGCCTCCACTATAACCTAGTAGTGCAGCAGCTCAGTCCTGCAGTCACAGTGGGTGGGGGTTAAGACTGTACAGGAATGCCTTTTAATGCCTCCTCATCACTGTGGATTAATCACTGTGAATCTCAGAGTATGACAGTAAAATTTAAACGACTTAACAGTTCTGCCTTATTCCTGTCCTCCCTGACCTGGTTTTCTTCATTCACGTCTTCAGGTGATGAGCCATTATGGAGCAGCACCTACGCATCCCATTAAAAACCCCACAGCCTGCAAAATGGGTTACTGTGCACCTCCTGCACGGCCCCTCATGAACCCTCCCACCAGTTTGCAAATCCCATCGGAACCAGCAGGTGATGCTGAAGCAGAAAACATGGAGTTCCTTCTGCTTTCTATTAGGCTTTTATTTTCCTTCCATAAAACTCATAAGTGAGAAAAACACTGTGATCTTGGTGGGGGATTTAGAAAGTGTAGGATATAAATGATGACATGCAGCATATGGCTTTGTTCCCACTATCTAGTCAACTCCTCAGTCCGTGCAAATACACGTGGGATTTTTCACACCTAGCAAACAGCGAGGAGGGCACCTGATAGAAGAAGGGACATCCCTCTAGCAGAAGGTTGGTTGAGTCCAATCTTTCCTTGCGCTGCCCTTCACACAGCACTTGCACCTCCCCAACCTCACTGTGACATTCCTGGTGTGTGTTAGACGCTGCCTTTCCCTTTGCAAGTCTGCAGGTGTTGCAGGGAGCCTTGTGTAGAGCAGCTGTGCTGGGAGAGGAGACTCGTGGTCAGCACCTTGCTGACTCCTGTGCATCCCTCTGCAATCAGAAGGCTGAACAGCAAATGCAGCAAATGACCCCGTCCAAAGCAAGAAGTGATGGCTTTTTCCATTGCAAGGCATAAGTCAGCAGCAGTCTGTGGGAGTCATACTGATTTGCAAGTGTCAGTGGAAAATTGTCTTGATGGTCTTCGCTTCAAGGCTGAACGTTGCAAGGCTTAGCAGTGCTACAAATGCATCTCTCTGGGATTTTTATGTGCTCTCATTGCTTGAGCTAATTCTTCATCTAAATACTTCTGCTGGGATCTCTGCCTGTGCAAGAGATTGTATTTATTAGATAAAAAGGAGAAACTGATATGTCATCACTAAACATCACTGAAAGCTCCTGATATTGCCAGCATCCACTGTGAGACACAAAAGCTCCATCACCCATTCCCGGCTCCACACCACTACGGGGGCACAGTGGGAACACATGGACTGAATGGGGGGCACAGTGTGAACACATGGACTGAATGGCTTTTGCCTAATGTTGGCCATCCTGTGTATCACCAGGAGGGAGAACTTGTTCCATCCCCCTGGCCGTGCCTCGGTTTTTCCCTCAGCTGTCAGCTCAGCGTGTGACACGCGCTTATTTTGCTCAGACAAAATCAAAAAATCAAATCAGTACATTTACCAGAAACATTAAAGTGTGGGGAAGAGACACTTGATAGGCAGCCTCCACTCCAGGGGATGGGAAATGCAAAAGCTCTATCTGACAGGCGGTGACATTTGCAAGTATTGCCAAACTTCAGCAGCAGAAGGGGAAAAAATAATCTTTGGTATGTCAAGGGACCTTCAGTCCTGTCCTATCCACTACCAGGACCAAGACCCACATCACACAGTCACAGAATACCCCACGTTGGAACGGGTCCATAAGGCTCATCAAGTCCAACTCCTGGCTCCATATAGGATCATCCAAAAATAAGACCAAATATTCAAGATAGCCTAGAAATGGGCACCAGAAAACAGCCCCCCAACACCCCAACTTCTGTACATTGTGTTTGCCCCGTTACTTATTGATTGGGAACTGGGGATGCAATGCACCAGTCCAAGCATGCAAAGAGTGTGCACATGGACAAGCATGCCAGTATTATACAAGATTTTCTCTACTCATGCTGGATTTGCACAGGGGACGTTTTTCTCCTCGCATTCCCCATGGCTTTGCTTGCCCAAATCCCATACATTCTCTTTTAAGGAAGTCCATCACTGTACCCAAGTGCCTTCCACATAAAACTAACAGCAAAATCTGGTAGGATGCCTTTAGTTCCAGCGTTGTAATGTACTGAGCTTAATGGTTTTGCTTGATGAATACATTTGGTATAGATTTGAGTTCCTTTTGTTTTCCTTCTCCTGAGATGTTAGCTCATTTGGAGTGCACTGATTTCTGCAAGAACACATAAACCACGAGGATCCGAAGAGAACAAAGAAAGTTCACAAACTCAACAAGAATTTTCACACCCCCTTTTTCATCTCTTGGTCAGTCCTTGATGAATTCCAGCCAAACTTCTACATAGTTTCAGTCAAACTTACCCAGCAGTTTTCCTAGAAAGATGTGATACCACTAACTCTCCAAGCTCCAAGTAATAAGAGCCAAAAACCCAGGTAAGAGGCACGGTGACCTTGATGGAAAGCTAACAGAATAAATGTGGAACAGAAACATCTGAAGTCCTCTGCGGTGTCGGCTGTCTCAGCTGCAGAAAACGTCACCTCTGCCAAGCAGAGGGCTTAATCGAGAATTAAGTTCTAGGAAAAATGAAGGAAGAAAGAGAGAAAGAAAGAAAGAAAAATATTTGCTTTCATTCTAAGAAATACCAGATGCAGCTGCTGCCCTCAAGGAGAGCGCTGAGAGATCATTACCTAGTTGGCTGTGGGGCTGTTGGCCTTTTTGCTCGTTAACAATGAGATGCAGCCAAACCTAAGCAGAGGAGCAGAGCTGGAGTGGGCACATGGAGCCCTCTGAGACTGGAGGAGAGCCCTGGAGGATGGGGCAGCCACAGCACATCCATGTCCCCGCACAGCCAACGGCAGATTTGGGAGTGCTGAAACCACCTACGGCAGCTGCAGGAGCTGGCAATAGACACGTGGTGCTATCAAAATGAGCCCTGCTAGCTCTGAGATAAGCACACACAGCAGTGCCTGCCAGCTTCTTCTCCCTGCTAGCCTGTGCTCATCCACCTGGTCCCAGCTTGTCTGCAGCCCGTCCTCTGCTTTGTGCAGAAAGGTGCTCCCTTTGTGTGGGTCTGCCAGGGGTCTGTTATAGAATCATACAGTCATTAAGGTTGGAAAAGACCTCCAAGATCCCCAAGTCCAACTCCAGCCCACCCCACTGTGCCCACTGCCCACGTCCCCCAGTGCCACATCTCCATGTTCCAGGACAACTCCAGGGATGGTGACCCCCACGCCCCCCTGGGCAGCTGTGCCACTGCATCACCGCTCTTTTGGAAGATAAATTGTTCCTAATATCCCACCCCAAAATGACACAAGGATTTTTTTCATCCTCAGCAATTCCTTTTGCCGCTGCTGGGCCTCCACCACAGGTGCACCAAAGATCTCTGCTTCACCCTCAGTCATTTAATGGGTATGGTGGTGGTGGGTTGGGGGTTGGACTAAATGATCTTTGTGGTCTTTTCCAACCTTAACAATCCTAGAATTCACTGGCAGAGTATATTTTAAAAGCCCTGGAGAAATTCCTAATCTTACTTTTCTTTTTAATGAAAAATATTAAGTTTGGGGACAGCTGCTGTCCCTACGACCAACACATTCTGAGAATACAGCTGTATTTTCTGGCCTGTATTCACTTTTCCTTCTCATGCAATATTTGTTTCCTGAGAGAGAAAACAACAGATCAATTTTGCTCCATTATGTTCACTGCACATTTTTAGAGATTTCTTACAAAATTCACTGCGCTGTTCCACCCTGTTTATCTGAAAGGTTGCAGGAACTTCAAGCATCATTAGATCCTTGACAGAAATTATTTTCACTTGCAATTTACCATCCCTGCTTGGAGAAAAGCCTACAATCTAAGGCAGATGAGCTGCCCTGGAGCTCGTTAGCTGTGTGAGTCTCTGCCCTCTGTGCAGATCAGAGCAGCAGCTCACCCAGGGCTTCCTGAAGTCTCCCCACCCGTGTCATGCTGTAGCACAAGCCCTCATTTTGCTGCCCATGATCTGCTCCACACTGTGCTTCCAGCTTTTTCCAACACCAAAATCCTGGTGAGAAAACCTTTGCATCTCCCCTTCATACTTGCAAGATGAATGTTTTCCATAAAAGCATCCTGAACCCAACTGGATACCATAAAACCGTAGGGGTTGGGAGGGTCCTCTGGAGCTCATCGAGTCCAGCCCCTCTGCTGCAGCTATATGAGCAAGCCCAATACCACTGCTGAAACTAATGTGTCCTATTTTGCCATTGATCACTCACACTGCCTCAGTCCTTCAGCTTTAATGGCACTCCTTCAAACATGTCCTGCTCTTCAGTTTGTGTTTGTGCAGCATCTTCCACGGGCGGCCTGCGTGTGGCCTTCTGGACACTGTCAAAGTGCAACAAGTGCTGGGGGCTGCATCCCGCTGCCATGGCTTCAAGCACCACTTCACCCTTCAAACAAAGGTGAACAGCCTGAAAACATCCCAGTTTATCATTTCTTCTGCTTGGCCAGAGAATGTCACTGAAATAAGTTTTCCATTTCTTTGTAATATGTTCTTAACAGAGAGCATTCAAGCATTAAAATCACTGGCTACCATGGACTAAAATACCTCCTGTTTGTCATCTGGGGGAGAAGCGACCTTAAAATACTTGTGCATCAATTCACTCCTTCACATGGAAACACAGCCAAAACACCACTGAACCCGAAATCATGCGAAACCAGGGGGCAGACCAACCAAAAAACTTTTTTAAAGTTACGCCATAACTATATTTAACTTGAGAAATTAACTAAAAGCCTTGGAAGCCCAGAGAAATGTCATGAGACCCAGAGGGGTCAGTGTCTGCATCAAGTCCTGACTCCACCTGGAATGGGTCAGGCTCCCCATCCCCCCGTATCTTGTTTTTCCTATTATCATCATCAGGATGTGGAATGCTCCTCTACCCTCTAAGGGACAATCGGATAAAATCCAGGTGAGGTCTTTGATTGCCAGATGAAGAGTGCTGGCCAACAGGCACAGCTTCTTGCAGTCACCGTGCTCATGTGACAGGAGCATCTCTTCAGCACAAGCCAGGTGACCGGGTTGCTCCAACCCCATCCATATGGCAGAGATTTGCTCTGGGGCTGAACACCTCTGAGGTGTAAGGAGCATCCCCTGGCCGCCCCCGGAACCTGCTGCTCAATCAGCAGTGACTCAAGCTGCAAGTCCCAAGCGGCAGCACTTTTGCCCAACAGATGCCAACGAGATGTATTACTCATCCCAGGAGCAGGCGGGATTGGGATTTGTGCCCTGAGGGCAGCAGTCACCTAGCAACTCTGAGAGGCTCAGCCGTGCTCCTGACACATCTTTGACAGCAGCACTGTATCCTTTCAAGTCACTGTTAGAAACCAAGAAGAGACATGAGAGGAATGGATAGGTTGAGTCTTCTTACGGGGTGAACTTGCATTGCTCCTCAGGCTTCATGGATTCCTCCTGAGCTCTGGCTAATAGCCACGGTGACGGTGGAGGGAAGAGTGAGGCTCTGGCAGCATCACTCCCTCATCCTACAGCCCATGGCTTGGACCAGCCCTTGGAGAACTGGAAAGGGACGAATAGCTCCAACCGGCCCCCTGATGCCCTCAGCATCCTTGGGAAGGCAAAAAGGTGATGGTGCTGCCCCTTGGCTTTGGAAGGCACTCAGCAATGCTGCTATACGCAGATGGGCGCAGATCCTGTGCTGCCCATGTTTTGGTAGCTGGGTTGAGTCAGCTGTGCTGAGGACTTATCCAAATGCCTTCGTGGATGGAACACAGCCACATAAATAGACCACACCACCCTCTTTGGAATCATTTATTTTTTAATTTTCCTTTTCAAAATGTTCCTTGCAGTTGGCTCCCACCCTCACCCATAATCCTTACAGCAACGCTGTGGGGCAAACAAACAAACAACAAAGCTCAATTTTATAACAGACAGCCCAACAAGAGGCCTTACCTCTCTCCATACCTGGAAAGGACGGTGCAACCACAGCCAACCCCAGCAGAGCTCCCACTATGGGGCAATGCCCGCCGCTGCCTGAACCCCGCTGCCATGTGAAACACTGTCAAACACGTTGCAAAATACAGGTTGTCCTCAACCTGCCTAATAAACCATGATGAAGCTGATGAATCCAAGCTTCTAAAGACCTATGTTTCATAAACCTATTCGTTTTATTCCTGATGCTGAATTCCTCATCAGTTGAATCCTTTCACCTGTTGTATTATTTTGTCCACAATTACTGGCTCGCATTTATGCCAGATATAATAACAGCCTTTTTAAAATACAAACTAGCCTTTTCTCAGCTTTTCTGGTGCTGATTAAAAATGAACATCTGCAGACCTCAGCCTTTTGTGCCAGCTCTTCTGCGACTCTCCAACACGCGTTACATAGACACTGATTTCTAAGTGTACCCCCTGACAACGCAGATATAATTTACTACTCTGCTGATTAAAGACAGGTTGGGAAAGATTGTACTGCCCATTAGAGATACAAAGCACATCGTTCTGTCTTTCCAAATGCCACAAAGAAACACTGACCAAACATGATTGCATGGACTGAACCACTCCACACACTGACGAACCCACCAGCTGGAACCATTCTTTCCTCCCGTTCAAAGATATTTAAAGTATTTTTGTGCTTCCTCTTGACAGTTTCCACACTCTTTTAAAAGCTGTCCTTCACCAGCTGGCTGAGCTTCGTAATTCCTGATACACATCATTTAGTTTCAAGTTCCTTTCGCAAACTACTGCTTTTCTCATATCATTAATACCTACCCTGGCCAGGCTCCTGAGACTGGGAGCCCTCTAGGCAAAGACTTCCTTAGATGAAATCTAAGGGCTCGTCCATCAACCATGATGAACTCCACCTCAAAATCCCCTACATGCACTCCCCTTTCTCCCTTATCTCCCGTTCACTTCCAAGCACAGTTCCCCCAGTGCTGTTGGCCCTTTGGAAGCTGCCATAGGACCGCATGGCTGTGACAGCGACGATATTGATGGAAACGCAGGCAAAGCTGCCCTTTGTCAGCCCCTGTTGGATGCAATCAGGCTGTGATCAGCAGTTCCTAGGCAACCACAAAACTCCTGTCCAGCAAGGATTGGAATAGACTTGGGGTTTGTTTTGGCCAAAATGCCTTTTGTGCTAGAAAACTGTTAGCTATCAGTATGAGAAACCCTTATGGCGTTTTAGTTACCAGATGCATAGGGCTCCCAGAAGTCATTCTCAGCACCTCTGCAATGACAGCAATTTGCTTTTTGCACATCTCCAGGCAGCTGTAGGCCACAGGACCCCCTCCTGCCACAAGGGGGTTCATTAGATAAGCACAGATCCACACTCATTCTTTGCTCTGCCAGCACAACACTGGAAATCTCACTTATAATCTCTCTTATAATTCCCCTGCAGACAGAAATAAATATTAATGTGGAAATGGAAAGGGAAGGGAAGGGAAGGGAAGGGAAGGGAAGGGAAGGGAAGGGAAGGGAAGGGAAGGGAAGGGAAGGGAAGGGAAGGGAAGGGAAGGGAAGGGAAGGGAAGGGAAGGGAAGGGAAGGGAAGGGAAGGGAAGGGAAGGGAAGGGAAGGGAAGGGAAGGGAAGGACCATCCCTCATTCTTTCTTCTTCGATTGAAAAAGATAAAGTGAATTAATATCTTTCACATTTACTTAGCATCCTTACCACCTTGGCACATAAAAGCAGCAAAGTATCACAAGAGCATGAAGCAGTGCTCTGCAGCAAGAGATGAAAGAGTCCATGAATGCAACCTCAGCATGTTCCAAAGGACCTGAATAGGACCGGAGAGTCAGCAGCCAACCAGCAGGAGGGCAGAAATAGAGGTCATGGGCAGAGTTTGTCACTAAGGCTGTTCTCAGGTCCACTGCAGGTCCTGAGAATGGTGGCCTGAAATAGGAATTATCACACCGGTCAATTGGAAATGGCAGCTGATGGTCACCATGTCAAGTCTCTTCCATGACCCCTGTGAGATCCCAGTGCTGGAACACAAAGCCCCCCATGAGAACCAGGCACAAAATAAGACCCTGTCCTTCCATTCTCCTGTTCCTCCAATGCTCAGCTTCAGGAGAACCATCCTGCTCCCTCCTAACCCTCAGCTCATCCAGACCTTGTGTCCTTCCTCCCATGTCTCGAAGGTGTCCCAGAGCTGCTGGCCCACCAGCATCCATGGTTTGACTTGATGACCTTAGAGGTCTTTGCCAACGTTAGTGATTCTACAGACCCCAGGTGAGTAGCGCATTGGGAAGAAACATCATCCTTAATTTCTTCCGCTGTCCTCATTTGTGAGGAGAAGGGGCACTGTCCTACAGGAACATTTCACACTGCAGCTGCTGAGACACCTGCTATCAGAGCAGGAGAGCCACTCCTCAGCCTGTGTGAAGCCCAGGGTCTGTGCATGTCCATGCACTACGCTGTCAGCAAATTGGAGATTAAAACCTTGGGAAAAGGGCTTTCTCAGCCCAGCAAGCAAAAAGCAGGACAAAGCATCCCTGCGACGGCCTCACTGAACCCAAATTCAGCTTCTGCTGTGGTATTGTGGGTAGGTGACAAATCCCCATGTCTTTCTCACCCTGAATGTCCCACAGCTTTGTTTACTTGTTAAAGGATTCAGTTCTAGTGGCGGAGATGGGAAGATCTCTCAGCAATACCTCAGAGCACTTCTCACTTTCAGAGCCGCGCTGCCCCAGAGCAGCATATTTAGAAGGTAAAAGCTGGCGAGCCGTGCCCTGAATTCAGCACAATGCTATTTATCTAAGCAGAGAGCAATAATAACACAGCAGAGATTTCATTTCCTTTCAACACATAAGAACTCTGCTGAGCGAAGGTGAGATTAAATAATACAATAGACAGAAAGAGAGCAAGGCAAAGGAAGGTTTTTAAGTCTTTCTCCTTTGGCAGGAGTTATGAAAACCTTACAGGAGCCTTCACAGCTAAAGCTCCCTAGATATCCTGAGCCTCTTATTGAAGACAGCCCTGTTGCACACTCACCTCCAGCAAGACCTATGCCTGATGGAGTTAGCAGAACATAATACAGACCGTCTTGGGCTTTGCCCACCCTAAACATACACCCAGCTTCTTCACTGTGCTACAAAATTGAATTTCTTTCCTTTCAGATACATGGAAAAAGGCACTGCTTAGTTCTGAAGGACAGTGAGCAGCGTAAAGGAATCCAAATTCTTGATGCTGCTCTCAGCGAAACAGAGCGGATGTGTTGGCGTGGGCCTTGGCTCAACAAAGGACTTGATACGTGCTGAAGCCAATCTATATCCAGGAATAAAATACAGGTGAGATTGAAGCACGTCCTCAAGCAGATCCACTTGGGCTCCATCAGGCAGTGTGGGCAGCACAGCCCACCCGGTGCTGACGAACCACGAAGCGAAAGATATGCACAGAAGGGGAAGGAATGCTCAAGCGAGAAGCACAGAAGGAGGAGTGACATTTTGGCACTTTATTGCAGTCAGAAAGCTGGGTTTTGGCTGTGCCTCACGGCTTTACTTCCAGCCAACACAACAGAAGATGTCGTGCCTCCTGTGCAAGAGCCCATCGGTCTCACTGGAAGCCGCAACGCTCCTTATCGCTGAAGATCTGAACGGGAGCCAAGAGCTGCAATGAAATGTAGGACTTAATTACGTCTGACAAAAGCAAATCAATTAAAGGCTGCTTCGCATCTGTGTCGTTTTGATCAAGGCTTCTGTTTTCCCATCTCTTCTCCGCTCCCTTGAAGAAATCTGAATATTTATGGCCAAGAATTAGGTCAAAGCCTAGGAATGAATAAATGTTTCTCTGTGCAGGAGACAAGGAAAAATCTCTGATTGCTAAACATGAAGCAAAATCCGCATTAGCTCTCAGGATGGGCAGGTAAAGCCTCCACCCATTAAGGAAGGAACTCACCTGAGTAGTGCTGTGCCTGAGCAGCCTGAGCTCTGCAGGACCAGAGGGACTGAGCAGCAAATGCCCGGGATAAAGGTGGTTTATTTCTCCAACATCCATTAGATTTGCTTTTAAGCCTGCTGTTAACGATTTCTCTTTCAGGGGAGCTCCAGGACTCTGCAATTTGTTGCTATTGAAGTTCCCAGCCTCACACCTCAGGGATCTGTGCTTGCAGCGCTGTTTTAGGCAACGATGCTCCTAGAACAATGTTCTTCCCTGCTGCAGGGCCTGGCATGCAATCAAATCCCTCTGCTCCCATCCCTGTGCGAGGCCTCCTTTCACTTCAACATCCTTGACCCCCATCATCCAGCCAAAGGAATAGAAAATGGCACAATTCCATGGGTAGTTATTTACAAGGCATAACTACAAGCCCTGAAAAGAAAAAGGAAAGAAAAAAATAAAGCATTTCTATGGAATGCACAGCAATGGTAAAACTCACGGGCTTGGTGCAAGAACCCATCCAGCACACTGCCCTAACCATGCACAAGGTGTTGCAGGAACCAAGTGAGATCAGCAGCATCCTGAGCCTGGCAAGTTGTTCCCACTGCATCCCCAGCTGCGTGCCTTGCAGGTGAGCTCACAGCAGAGGCCGTTCCTCTGCCATCCCCATAGGAAGACTGGGCTCTCCCCCGGGCATTGTGATCTGGCCATCATCTTCACACTCAGCCTCATCCCTGCTCCCTGTGGGCCATTCCTCAGGGAAATTTCAGTTGGAGCCTCACAGAAATGATCATCCTGGTGGAATAATTATATCTGTGTTGAGCTAATTCCTCTCCTCAGAGCCTGCCAAATATTAAGTAAAGGCAACGCAGCGTGCTTTGTCACCCAAGTGTATCGGACAAGGCTGACACTAAATGAAAACCAGTGCTGACAGCATTGCTCTGTGTTCAACATGAATATATATATATATATATATATATATATACATATATATATCATACTCTGGGGAGAGGCTCAGGCTGGATGTTAGGAAAGTGTCCTTCCCCAGAGGGCACTGAGCTCGGGGAGTGCTGGGACACTGCTCAACCATAGGGTTTGGGCGGTGCTGTGTGGGGCCAGGGGGTGGACTCCACTATCCTTGTGGTTCCCCTCCAACTCAGAATACAATGTGATACTATAGCACTGAAATCTTTCAAGAGAAAAAAAAAATAATTTTTTCCCCCTCTGTTCATCTTTATTGTGGCATTTTCCATCCCTGGTAATTTACAGTTTTCTCCATCCCAGCGGGATTGAAAATTAGCTCTGCCACCTTGTCCATCCAAAAGCACTGTACAACTGGCAGCAATGTTGATAGCCCAATTTTCTTCAATAGTTAACTCTTCTAGCAGGAGGAGCAGGATGATTTGTGGCCGTGCTGCCTGTGTATTTTCTGATTTTATGCATTTCTGTCCTTGCCATGCATTGTCACAAGCAAAGGAGATAAAGGACACCGCCTTAAGTGGCAGTGAAAGAAATGCTCTGCAGTCCTGCAATGCCACTGGGGTGGGAAATAGGGGGTGAAAGGGGTTCGGCTGGAACATTTGTGCTGAGGTTTTGGAAAGGGAACAGAAACTGAGCAAGGCATCAGCATAGAGTGGGTGGAGGAGGATTACTGACTGCTAGCCCATGAGTGCCAGGCAATGAACAGGAAAGAGCAGCTGGAGGTTATGGACAGGCAGATGCTGGATGCCAGCAACAGGCTGGGACAGGATGGTTCCCAAACCTGCACATTTCCCAGGGCTTCCTGCCAGCAGCACAGCTGGATCTGCACCAGGCTCTCTCAGGGAGGAGCAACACCAGTCCCTAAGCCTGAGTTTGGCCCCCCCCCACCTCCCCAAGAAAAGCCCATGCTGTAAGCAGACCCCTGAACCCCTGTGGGCTGGCTTACACATCCTTATACACAGGAAAGCAGCCATGGAAATGACAGATTTTGTTCTTAAACAGGAGCAGCTAATGAGATGTCTCACAGAGATGGGCTGCAGAGGTTGTGTGGGGAGATCCCAAGATGAGATGCAGTAATTTGCTCCATGATAAGATATCTAGAAAAGAAAATAACCACGGGTACCAGTGTGTTGCTATTTCAGGCTCCTTCCTGCTCCCAAAGCCATCAGACACCTCTCTAAGCTAGAAACATTGCACCCACAAGGCCATTACCAGCCTGCATACAGTAAGACCATTTTAGCTAATTAATCCCCTCTAGAATCTGAATTAGTGTCTCTCCTGATTCCTGGTGGCTCACAAAGAGCCCGCCAGTGACCCCAGGAGCTTTGGGGAGCCGCTCCAGGGACACAACCCAGCCTTAGGAAACTGTTCTGCCTCTTCTCTCAAGGCCTTTTGTAACACCCAGGAGGCAGGCAGCAGTATTTATGGCACTACCCAATAATTAAACTCTTTGTGATTTATCCTCGTCCATCCCTCTGACAGATCTTTATGGATTGATGAGTTGGCTGGATGCGGCAGACCTGTGGTCCTCCAGCACCTTGAGGCAGACCAAGGACCTCCTCTGCCTCCCTCTCACAGAAACTCATGTCTGCTGTAGAAACCTTCTATCTAATTTCTTCTTCCTGTTGCTCTCATCTAATTGTCTCACTCTTATTTAATAAAACTGCTTTTGGAAGTCTTTGTATGTGAAAACTGAAGTTCTGTTCAATAAGACGTTTCCCCGTGCAAATATAACCTCAAGAAGGGCTGGGCTTACAAGGTTCTGCCATGCTGGGCATCAGAAAATGCATTCTTTATGCACCAGAACAATCCCAAAAGTGTACATGAACAAGGCTGTACACCCCATTTCTACACCATGTTCCAGGGCTGGGATCTACTTAGGTCTCTGGAGCCATCAGCATCCACCACAACCTGTTTTTACCAGTGAAAGAACCTCTGCATTTCTTTCTATCTTAGAAAAGGCTGAAAACAGTGCCACAAAACCTAGCTCTGCTATTACAGTAACTCTTGTCTGTTAATCACGGCTTAATTGTTTCACACCTTTTGTTAACCTTTTGTTAAGTCCTGAACTACTAACTACTCGGATGGTGATAATTCTCATCATTAATGCATGAACCCTGGGGCAAAAATCATTCGAATACCTTAACATTTGCACTCTCTCGTTTGACAACAACATCAAATATTCAGAACAGAAGCCAGGGTGGGAATGAAAGGCCTCACTGGAATAGCAGATGTTCTGAGCAGAGCTCCCACTGCTCTGCTGCAGGTGAAGGGCAGCTCCAGAGGTGCGATCAGCACCTCTCCCACCACTGGTACCTGGCTGAGAAGCATCTGCACATCTCCTTCCCCAAAGCATCATAGAATATTTGAGTTGGAATGGGCTCATAAGGATCATTGAGTCCAATCTCCATGCAGCCTCCATCCTCCAGCACCATTTCATCACAGCAATGGGAAGGGTGAACCCACACCAGCTGTGGCATTGGGGGAGTACCCCCAAATTATACCAAAGGAACTACACTTTAATTGCACTGCCTATGGGTATGGTCAGAGCAAGGTGCAGCTCTGGATGGGAGCCGAGGCACAGCAGAGAGTTGGTTCCCAGCCCAGCACAACACCTCATGTATTTCAAGAGCAGAAGGAAGAAGAAATGGAGAAAAAATTGGCCAAATATGTGAGTTTCTGTGGGAGGGTGGCACTGGAGTTCCTCGGACCTCCTCGGGGTGCTGGAGGATCCCAGATCCGCTGCATGCATCTCAGCCACGTGGTTTTCCAAGGCACAGCCCAGCAGGCTCCTTCAAGCCTAGGGCAGCATCGAGCCATTACTTCCCTCGTTGTGGACCAGCTGCATCCCAGTGCTTGAGCTGAGCCACGGAGGAAAGCCAAGCTCCATCAGAACCACAGGGACGGCACTGCTGCACCGAAGGTCTTTCCTTTAGCACTTCACCCACTCTTGCAGGAAATACATTTTCAGCTCCCCTTGAGCTCTTCCTTTCTCCAAAGCAATAGGCAGCAGCTTTTATTTAAAAAACAAAAACAAAAAAAAAAGAATCTGCAGGGCATGTGTGGTCAATGGCTTCTTAATAACGTTTTTAGTACCGTGTTCCCAAGGGCTCATGTAAATAAAAAATGAACACAATAAAAAGAGCGGAAAAAGCACAGCAAAACAAAGAGCTCGTGCACAGTCTGCTCCGAGTGCTTAATAATCCCCAAAGTGAAAGGCACTGCAGGGGAGAGGCAGGAGCCACGCTCCCAATTACAGCCTGTCTGTCCTCCTCATAAACCAGAGAGATGGGGTTGCTGCTGGAAGGCACTGATCCTAATGCTGCTAAAGACCCATATTTACCCCGTGTGGTTAAAATGGGGTTTGAGAGCCCCTGACTCCGAAGCTCAGGTGAAAGCACGTGGATGGGCAGTGCTTCCCATGCGCCGTTTCTATTTGGGCTTTCAGTTCCTTAGAGGAATGCTCACAGGAATCAAATTCAGAGCTTGAACTGCCGAGGTTTTGCCCAAGGACAGTCTGGATCTTTCCAGGCAGGCCAAATTTGCAGCTGTCCCTACGCTGGCTCATTTAAACACACCAGACTGGGACAGAGCCATAGGCTGAGGTATTACCAAGCACAAAGGGACATCCAAAATGGAGAAGGAGGCCAGGACAGGTGGGATGATCACCAAATGCCTCCAGCCCAATCCCATGGTGCTCCGAGCTTGGGCAGGAGCACTGCTAGGGAATCTCAGCAAGGCAAAGGCATCGCTGTCATTCTGCAGGACCTGAAGGGGACCCTGACATTGTCACCACTCCTTTGATTCATTGCATGGCTTCCACATGCAGCAGTGCACAGATGAAGTTTAATGCTGCTGATTTCTCCCCCAGTTGCTGTAAGAATCCTGCAGGGACTCGGCTCTCCTCACCTCACAGCATGGGGCTGCTCCTCACCACCTCTTACACTGCAAATATTTCATGTTTATCATCTTTTAGCCTGGAATCAACAATACTAGGATAAGGAAGAATGAAGAAAAAAGCCTCTTTTTTTTTCTTTGAAAACAACTTCAAGCTTTCCTTGGAAAGGAATTAACTGTCATTTGTACCATCCTCAGCAAATGCAGCATTGTGTTACATGGACCTTTTAGGAAAATTAAAGGGCTGTTACTCCTCCAGCTTTGCTGCAGTGGAAGCTGACACCGTCACTCGCTAATAAGATTAAGGGATTTCAGAATTTCATTGCAACTCCCTCAGTACCTGGATGGTTCCCCAGCCTCACTCGCAGGTACAAGCCAGAGTTACTTCATGCAACTGAGAATGGGAGAATTAATTTCCAAATTGAACGAAAGCCCAGAAAATCCACCAGGCACAGCCTCCCCAGGCCGGGCTGACGGCGATGCTCTGCAGCACAGCTCCCCACCCCGCTCCAATCCTGCTGCCCACGCTGCACGCTTTGCCAGCGCTTCACCTGCTTGTGCAAACAGGGACATCTCGCAGCAAAACAAACGTGGGCAGCCCTGCTGCGCCTACCACCTCTTGCTCCCATCCCACCGCCATCACCCCACCCCAGTGCTGTCCCAAAGCAAAGGGACGTTGCAAAATGCAAAACCAGAGCCTTGCTGCTCTCATCCCTCCAGCCCACGTTTCTACCAGCCACAACTGCTGCCCTGCACGGAAAGCAGTGCAGAATTCCCTCCTGCTGACACACCCCAAGGTGTGCACACTCCCAGCACCGCTCCCTTGGCTTTCACAGTTCCCCCACTCCCTGCGACCTGCCAGCAGTGTGCAAGGTGAGTTATCAGCACTCCCAGACAACCAGGCAGTTCGCTTTCACCACAGTAACCACACACAGAGATGAGAACCTCAATTGAATATCTGCTTTTCTCGATGCAAATGTAAGCAGGGATATTTGTTTGGCTGTTTTCCAACAAGGACTCCTCATGCCCCGCATCTGCTGAGTTGCTCATTGTCACTTGCAAGGCTCCTCCAGGCTGGGAGCAGGATGCCATGCCTCCAGGGCTGCTAATTGCAGGACAGCAGAGAGTTTGCCCAATTAGCAAATGCTGTTAATTCAAAACATCTCAGCAAGGCGTACCACAACGTGTAATTCGACCAGCTCTCACTTCGGTGAGTCATGGGATGGGTCCATTGATTTCTTTTCTGGATCGACAGCAAACAAGAGCTATCTGAGGAAATCAGCTGCACATTCCCTTTGCAAATGTGCGTCATTTGAAAGCTGTGGTTACCCCATACCTGCCCCAGAGGTGCCTGCTCTCGTGCTGGTTGCAGCAAGTTGCCTTCAGCCTCCGCCTTAAGCACCTGGGATGTCTGAGATGTTGGAAAAATAGGTGACACTTGAGGAAAATCCAGAGTGGCAGTTTCCTTTTCGGTTTCCTGCTGCTAAGCATTTTGTGGCATCCTTATTTATATCTCACCTATCTGCACAATTCTATAAATGGTCATTCCTTCAGGTTATATTGCTTCAACGTGCAGCAGAAGGATCCCATATACGTATCAGGTACTAATGGGAGAGGTGGCCAGACTGCAGATCTCAGGACAGAGCTTCTACATACCACCTAAAAGAGGCTTCCCTACTGCCTTCTACCTCTATCTTCTAAGCAGCCATGCTGCTACACCCCAGCAACACACACGGTGAAAGGAGACATCCTATGATGAGACAGCAGCAGTGCTGAAAGCACCAGAAGCACTTCTGCTCTTGCCAGGAGCTGATCTCCTCATGCAGAAGGGTACAATCCATCCATCAGTGGTTTAGCTGCAAATTGTGTTTCAAATACCAATTATTTCCCCCAGGATGAGCACCTGGAGGAAACCATTCCTTCCAGCTTCAGAGCAGAGCCAGTCAGCCCCACACCCCATTCATCTTTCTGGTTTTCTCCTGCCCCAGGCTGCCAACAAAACATCCACTGCAGAGCTTCACTAGCCAAATTGCAAACCAAATGCTGCCCAAACAAGCAGAAGAGCGCCATTCCATCATCCCAGCCATCCCATACTCAGAGAGTGCTTGACACTCTATGGCAGCAATGAAAATGAAATTGCAGAAAGATTGGGGGAAAAAAAAAAAAATGGAAAGAAAGGGGGGGGAAAAAGCAGCATTGAGCTGGGAGTGTGGCACTATCTCCCTGCCAAGGAGCAAAGCAGAGATCCTGCACTGATCTCAGAGGCAGAACTCGGGAGCCGGCAGCTGTCCAAGTGACTGCTTCCACCCCTCTCGCAATAGACGTGGAATTTAAATCAGGTATTCCAGCCCTCTCCTGCTTTATAGCTGTAATTGCTTCAAAGAGCATCTCACACTTGCTATATCAAGTGCCAAGCATGAAGAATTGCCAAGGGAAAATTAAGGTGGAATTACAGCCATAAGCCAACTTAGCTCAAGCCAAGTCAGATTTTCCATTTCTCACTCTGGAGCAGCATTGGACCTGTGCGAGGAGCTGTAGGGATGGGGCACATCCCCAGGCCACCTCAGCCATCCCCTCCTCCCATTTGCAACCACTCTCTGCAGCTCAGGAATTCCTGCAGGTAGGGATCATCCCTCCCCAATGAGAACCCACCACCTTCCAGCCCCATTCCTGAGCGGCCATTTCAGGGCTTTCAAGTGTTGTTCAAGAAATACCCAACGACTCCCTTACTAAACAGGAACATGAGATTCGTGCTGTGGGTTGTCGTTTTTCCCCCTCAATTTTTGTAGCTTTGCAGAAATGTTGTTTAATTCACAGATCCATGTTAAAATAACCTTTCGGAAGGTTGTGATTAACTCAAGTGCATGAAACTATTTGCATTATAGGTTGTTTTTCAGCCTTTGGCAAGAAAATGCTTACCCTGTGATGAACTCATCCCTTCCGTATGAGCCAGAACGGCTCAGTGCCATTCTATTGAAATCCCTACTGGTTTCAGAAGGAAACTGTTTAAAGTCAATTCATTGCATCATGCCAAGTCCGAAGGATGAAACAATTCAAAACTGAGAAAACTGCCACGGTGTCCCCTCGGGGTCCCACCTACAGAGCAGGATCTGCTCCACCCTAGGGAAAATCTGCACGCAGAGCACTGCGAGCTGGACACGTTTCCATGAAGAGCCAGGGGAGGAAAGAAAGCCTCAATGCCAGCCAACAGATCCTACCGTTTTGTAGTGCTTCCCCTTCCCAACTGCTGTGCTGGCAGAGGGGGAGCTTTGGGGATGTTCCCAGCCCAATCGTAGTAAATAAATCCTGTGCTCCTCCATCTGCTGCGCTGCTGGGCTCACAGGAAGCCCCCACAGTGCCACCAAAGGCAGGGACACAGTGCCAGCTCACCATGAGCTGGGTTCGAATGCTCCTACCCCCAAACCAGGCTCTTTAGGGGAAGGCACCATCGCTTTTCCCTTTGATGGAGAGATACACCTGCCCTACTTCACAGCCCAGTGCCAGCAGCAATGTCACGCTTGCAGAAACATGAATATGCAATGAAATAAGTTAAAACTCAATCCCCTACACAGCTCCTGGTTAATGCATCAGCAGCAGAGGGATGAGCGAGATGTCCATCATGGCTCTGTTACTTACAGAACACCTACAGACTCATCCAGATGCAGAATATATCCCATAGAAGAGCCAAACCCAGCACAGCCCCATGCCTGGTGCTGCTGGCAGTCAGGAGGGATCTGAGAACACCCAGCACATGGAAGAGCTTTGGCCATCCATGCTGTCATCGCACCATGAAAGCTGATGAGAGACAGAATGCAACATGCCCACAGAAACACCAAAGGAAACACTGAGTGAAGAGTTGCCCCCACGGGAGGTGTGTGGTTTCATTATAAGGGGACCACCAGTGGGCAAGATGCTGCAGATCAGCATCTCCCTTGGAGAAGGGAGGCACCACAACGGCAAAGGTTGGTGTGAGCACTGGAAGGACTTCCCAGTGTTTCTTCTGCAGGAACAGACGGGCAGGCAGCTGCAGGCTGGGTTCGAGAAGCTCCATTTCTGCAGAGCCCTTCCTTCGAAAGAGAGCTCCACTCCGCTCTGTGCTTTTGATGCAAAGGGCATCGCAGGGCTCCACGTGGCTGCTCAGCACCCAACCTCAGCAGCGTGAGCACTGAGGCAATTACCTCTCCTTGCTAATTGCTCTTGGAGAAGAATTTCAAGAAAAAAAAAAAAAAAAAAAAATCAAAGTCCAGCACGGTGCCTCTGAAGTAGAAGGCAGAAGACCTTTATCTAGCAGAAAACACAGTTTGCGTAGCATCCCTGGGAACTGCAGACTGCTCGGTGGAAATTAAAGGTCAGCCTTTTTTTATTATTTCTTACAGAGATGCAGCCCAAATCTAGGATTTTGAGAACAGAGGAGAGATAAAAGACAAAGCTCCAAACACACCTCGTCTCTTGGTGTCCTTCTTTGCAATGAATAGAGAGAGGGAGGACATCTGGTACAGGAGTGGAAGGGAACACTGGGAGCTTTGTCCTGACAGCCCTGGGCACCATGAGGTTCTCCTTCCAGGGTTGGGTTCCCCAAAGCCATAGGAGGGAATGGGGCAGTGCCGGGGCTGAGGGCAGCCCAGCCATCTCCTCCCCTCCCCCCACACTCCCACCTGCGATGTGTTTGCAGAAAACTCTTTTCTGCAACGTCTGCCACTCCGCAGTCATTAGCATCCTCCCACCATTTGGGCTGTCATTTTCCCTAATGATATATTTAAAGAAAATGATACCACAGGCAAAGCATTTCTCGTTGATTACAACACATGGCAAGTCCCAGCACCAGGCATGAGTCAGCCGCCGTCACTCTGTTTTTGCTGCTCCTCCCGGAGCCTCAGGGCAGCCCATGAAGATCTGCTTCCCCAAACCCACCCATATGGGCGTCCTGCCCCACACAGGTGCCCTCAGCCCCAATTTCTGCACCAGCACAATGTACAGCTCGAGCCCAAATGGATGGGTGCTGCGCGTCTAAATGAGGGCGTTGCTCATGCTGAGACTGGGTGAGGTTTTATATAAGGCATGGCTACGGCTGGTGCATTTGTTAGACACATTTTTTCCCCTTTATGGCTGAGCTATAGCAATTGCACAGCGAAGCTCAGGGAACTGATCGCACACACAACCCATCCATCCTGGGAGCTGCAGGGCAAACAGAGGCTATTTTAAAAGTCTGAAAACCGAGACCAAAAAAAAAAACCCAAAACCAATGAAAAGAGAAGCCAAACCCATCACTCCGAGCAGCTCCTAATGCAGAGAGATCCCAGAGATGCCACTAACGCCACCTGGGAGTTCATTTATTGCTATTAAGTTGATGAGCAGCAGCATAAAATGCAGAGACAGACAGCTGTCGTGTGCACCCCTCATTAGAAGCTGGGCTTCCTCAGTGGCAGCTCCCCTCCAGAGAGCTGCCAAAAGTTCCATATTTGTCTCAAGCATTTAAAATAAAACACAGGGAAGGACAAAATGTTACCTTCTCATTTCAACAGCAATGAGTGAGCCCACTGGTTCTGACAGGCCCACGTGGAAAGCTCAGCACAACCTATATCTTTGAGCACACAAGTTTGGGTTGGTTCACCATGCACATGCTTGCAAGTCCACCTGGTGCAGCTGTAGCCTATGCACTGGGCAAGGCCAGCTGGGCTTGCAGTCATGCTGCAATAAGCAGATCTGCACCCTCTGTATATTTGCCCACCCCAGGTACAACTTTGGGTTAAAAAAAACCCTTCAACTTCAATTAGAAAAGAGGAAAACATTTCACCTTTCTTGCAGCACTTCTCACCAAAAGGCCCATTTTAATTGCTGTGCTCGCGAGGAACAACTCAAGGAAGGGACTGAATCCAGCACCAATTGGAATGGTGTAGGAGCCAGGGAGCAGCATCCCCCCATCCTGCAGTCCTTTAGATGGGAGCAATATGGAAGGAAGCAGCCTTCCCTCCACCCAGCCCCGCAAGCAAATTGGGCTGCCAGGATCCCAGGACACCATCACTGCTCACACCTTGTCATACGAATTACTGCACTGCAGCTCACACAAGCACAGCACAGAGACGTGTCTGTTGCTTTGCATCTGCAGGGATTTCGCACTACACAGCAAATGCAGAAGAGCCAGGGGACACTCGAGGGACTGCAGGCAGTGCCCTGGGACACAGACGTGGTGCTCAGATCCAGCACTCCCAGCAGGGCCAGAGGCACCAGAAACCCAATGGCCAGAAGGTGGGAAATGGGGATTTGCAGCTGCAAACAGCATCCTGCACGGTGGCAACAAGGAGGGGCTGCAGTTTACGGGTTGATCTACCTCTAATTCTAATAGTGAATGCCACAGGAGAAAACAAACTGAATGTTTGCATTGCAATATGTGATGCACAGCACATCACTTGTACCTGCTTCGCAGCACCGCTCCAACAAGTCATCCTCATGATCGCATTCCTTTCTGTTGCCTTGGTGAGCATGGGGAGACATTGCACAGAAGAGGTGGGGGAAGACCCTCAGGATCCTCCAGCTCAGATGGAGCAGGGCTCTCCATCACGCATTACAGAAAGGGAGCTTATTCCCCACCTCGATCTGGGAAAATGCCTCAGTCAGTGCTTTGCTGCGCTCCTCTTTACACCTATTAAGCAAAGTTGTTAATTATTGAGGGGGGGTGGCAGCGAACGCTCAAACCTGTCAGCACACTGAGTGTTTGCCCTTCTCAAGGATTAATTTCTAATAGGTGAGTAATTTAGAAATTTCAAAAGGATCGGGTGTGTAATTTGGAGCAGTGTGTCACTAACTGTAAAGCTCGCAGCCGTGTGGATTTCAATCAGATCGGAGCGATTTAACTTGCAAAATACAGGTTGCAGTTCTGGAAGGCATGGAAATGTCTCCTTTTGTCTGAAACACTGCACTCGTGTCTCTCACCAGGAGATGCTGTTGTCAGTCACTCTGATTCCAGCAGGCATTATTACTGCTAAACGCTGTCTTTGCTATTTCAGGAAGGAAAAAAATGGATTTCCACAAAGCTCTGCAGTTGCACCATGGCTCAGCATTGCCTTGCTGGTGCCCATTGGTATCACGGGGCAGCAGAGTGGCTTACAGCAGGCAGCCTGCAGGGAAGGATATGCTCAGGCTCTGCTTGTAGAGGGAAAGCAATGGGCTAAGCAATGGGCTAAGAGCTACAGAATGCCACTGCCCCCAAAGCACACAGATCCCATCTATATAGCAGAGCTTGAGGGTTTTTCTCTCCTCCTCTCTCGCCGTATGTTCACTAAAGGAATGCCATGAGAAGAGCACACAGACGCAGAGGTGCACAGCACCACACGGGGTCAGTGCTCTCACCAGTGGGTGACACATCTCAGTGCACCGCCAGAGCCACAAGCAGCGTCCTGTCCCGGCAGGATTTTCCCCATACACAGTGACACAGATCCCAACTTCATCCCAACTCCATCACAAATGCAAAGTAACAATCTTAGTCAGAATCTGAGATTTTCCCCAAAGCAGCCCTGGAGCCCATGGGGACAGCAGCAGCACGCAGCCCAGGGGAGATGCTGCTCCCACTGATAGCAGCAGGGCAGGTTTTGAAGCATGGTAATGAAGCAGGATATGGCTGATTTGCATTTCTGTGGCCTTGTTTGGATCCATATAAATTTCATGCACTGCGTTTACGCTGATAAGTGCACTCAGGCACCCATGTACAGCTTTGTGATGCCCCGTCTCCCTTTGGTTTCCCTCAATCAAGCTGTCAGAGACAAAGCCAAGCTCCAAGAACTCCTAATGATCTCCAGAAATAGCAGTGCGACAAGCTAAGAAAAGCCTCCACCATCGGGATGCATGGCAGAAGCTGAGGGCTGGCAGCTCTGCAACACTGGCTGAGGGCTCACATGGACCCCAAAGCTGCAGTTTGCTCTGTATAAAGCCACCTCCTCACCTATCTCATGATCAGTTGCAGCATGGCTCTTCACAGCTGCCCACCAAGGGTCATCACACAGATAATGCATTTTTCCCTCTTTCTCCATCTTGCTGTTTCCTGGAGCATTCTTGCACCTACAGAAAAGCCTGTATTCACTCAGACAGAAAGATGTCAGGTTTGCACTGGCAGTGCTGGAGCAGCCACACAGAAGCAGATCCTCCAGTTGTTTCCCACCTGTGGTCCTAGGGAAGATGGGAGATGCAGCTTTACAGCAGAGCAGCGATCGCTGGGGCATCCGCACATCCCTCTGCCCTCCGCTTCCATCAGGGTGTGGGTATCCCAAAGGAGCGAAGAAAATGCTCTGGGCTCTATTAGGATAAGTCGTGAAAAAGAAAATACCTAAACAGATCACTCAGGAGTTCAGGACTAAAGACAAATGGCTGAAGGAGGAGAAGAGGAAATCATTCTCCCATCAGGCACTCAGGGTCCACAAGGATTTGCTCACAGTCAGTGGGAGCCCAAGGCTCAGTGCTCTGCCACTGACCCCACTCCTCTCACCCGACATTCCACAGTGATAAGCGAGGTGGTTCAGCTCCATTCCCTTCCCAAGAGGAGAGAAATGTGCCAAGACGACACAGAAATTGAGATGTCTGAAGTCAAGCCATTAAGATACTTAAATATTCCCCATGCTCGAGCTAAGCAGTGCCTTAAAACCACCCGGTGGCTCTGACAGGCTTCGTCTCATCTGGATGCATCCATCAGTGAGACAGGTCTGGGAATGATGGCCATGCTGCACCGCTTCTGCTTCACTTCTGCACGCCTCTGTCACAGCTTCTCCTCACCCGGTGTGTCCTGGGACTGAAGGATCCACTTAGAAGTGCTTTGGTTTTGGCTGCAGACTCGCTGGCTATGTATTGGAATATTTGCTTTAATTGTTCTGGTTTGTTTGATTCTTCTCTGTTCCCACTGAAGTCTTTCTGCCTACAAACAGGCAAAATGCACGCTTTCTACCAAGTGCTCAAACATCGATTTTTGCTTCATGCTTGCACAGTTCTCTCATTAGGACAAGCTGCCAATAGGTCCAACAGCCTCTGATCTGCAGAGCTGCACGAGAGGGCATCTGGAGGACCCCATCCCACTCCCAGGTATGGAACAAGGCTCCAGACAAGCCCAACCAGAGCTTAAACTGGGTTGGCGAGCCCAGGTCACTGCTAAGCCCAAGAAAATAAAAGCCGGCCATCCCCACGCGAGGCTGCACACATGGCACCATGAGCACCTCCAAGGTGAAGAACTACAGTGTGCTTCTGCTTCCAGCAATGCTCGCTTCTTTCCTTCTTGCGGGAAGTGTAACACATGGAGCAAGGCTTTCTCATTGACTTTACAAGCCTACATGATGCTGCTATAAAGACTGCTTGAAAATTCAGCACAATGTTCTGAAGTAAGCATTGCTGCGATTCCTCCTCTTCAGTATATCTTATTTCTGCCTCCAAACAGACAGATTTACAGCTGGGACAGGCCAGGAAGCACCTTTTCCTACCTGACAGGAAGAGCTATAAAGGCAGATCCTGACTTATTGCAGATCTCGTTCAGAGCTAATAGCTACTTTCTGCCCTCAACCCCGCTGTGAATATTTTACTGCCACTTACATTCATTCTTAGCCCCGATTTTGCTGCTGGCACCAGGTTCAGCCTGCTTTGGATAATCACCAAAAGCAAGTGACATGTTCTGTTCTCATTTTTGTTTGTGCGGATGACTACAGAAGTAAAATCATGTCGCTGTCATGCCTAATGCCGGCAGGTTTTGTACAAGTGCTTCCCCACAAAGCCCTGCCAGCAGAGCTCATGCCTAATCCCTTCTAACCTCTTCCTGCTCAGGATTTGGGGCTGCTTCCAGAGCTGACAGCCAGCGGGGCGGATTTCAATCCCTGCCTCCAGGACATCCTCTCCTACTATGCAAGAATAACTTACTTTGTCTTTGAAGGTGCCCATTCATGGGGCCATCTGCCTGCTGAGATCACCGCACAGAACTGAGTCCACCGCTCTCACCTCCAACCCAACGTCCATCCCCTGAGATCCATTGCTAGAGCGGCAGTCCTACCCAAATACAACACAGCAGGCGGCACAAAGATCAGATGGCAGGGAAGAAGAAAGGCCATCCTCTTGAATATTCAGTATTAATTGAGGAAGTGTTTGGGAAAAAAAAATCGGGTACGCCCTGCACAAACACTTAATAGGCCAGATGGGTTGGAGTAATTCTAAGCAATGGTTTAGTAAACGTCTTAAGAAGAAAATGAACTCAGCCACAGAGCTGCATAAGTGGCATTCAATAAATACTTCAATCAACGTGCATTAAAGACCAGAATAAAGGCTATTTGCAATTTTCAGTAGGTAAAGAAACCGCTATGATTTTAATGAGACATGAAGGCTAATTAGTAACTGGTACTTAATAAGACAGCGACAGTCAATGGAAAAAAAATAATGGAAAGCACCCATTTGAAAGCATTGCTACCACGGAACTGTATTTTTCTTTTAACATCATTCCTGAACAGTTTCCACCAGGAGAATTGGCAAGCAGATGGTCTTTCCTCATTTAAGCAGTAAGCACTGCTGCAATGGGGATGGGGAGGAGCATGCAGGTTGAAGCAGCACAAGGGCATGGGTTACCCACACAGTGGATGAGGAGAGGGGGGTAGGGGTGCAAAGCAATCTTTCCTGCAGCAAGAAGGGAGTGTGAGCAGATGTGCACCACTAATCTAGAACCATTTCTTCTTTCCATGGTAGACAACATGCTTTTCACAGCCCTCCCTTGCTTTGAAGCTCAGAATAAGAAATGTCATGTGTCAGAGGACTTCAGCGAGTGCTGAGAAAGCAAAGACTCTTCCCAAGCTAACAGGTTCCTCACCACTTCCCCTTGCTTTCTGCATCCATCTGTGCACACAATTGGACTCACGCTTCTATTTTGAACCGCATTGTTGCCATGCTGTAATGTTACTCCACGACAGGAACAATTCTGCTCATCAAGGAGAAGCCACCTGTGGCTCCAGGAGGCTGACACCTGTCTTACTGCCTACAGAAAGCCCACACGGGGAATATTAACTCTGCCTGCAAGCCATCGGCAGCTCCTGCTCAGACTTGAGGCAAAGCGAATCCATGCGGGCATCTCCTTGGGGTCCCGTCCTCACCGCCCTGCATCACCATGCCAGCACAGCCCTGTCCTCATGGCTGCACCCAGCTGCTCCAGAAGGACATCGTGGCAACACTGAAAAACCTCTCCAAGAAACAACAGAGAGGCAGACTCACAGAAAACACCCTGGGAAACAAACGAATCATCTAAATTAGAAGATGAGCTTCAAAAGCTGTTGCTTAGGCAGATCTGTGATCTAATCCCATGAGTCACGGCAGCTGTGCCTGGAAAGCAGCACAGGCTCTGCCTCAGTTTCTAGCAAAGCAGAGCTTCCTTCCACCAGCAGCTCTGTTAGCTTCCCCATGGATTCACAAAGCACTGGGACACCCCTGCCACCCCCCAGCCTTTCAGCCTGGTACCAGGACAAGGTTTACCAGGGCTGAATCACTCCCTGCATCCAGGTTTCCATCTGCACCATTAGAAAGAAGCAGTGCTGCAAGACTGCAAAGAGCTCTGTGACAGGGGAAAGTTTGAAGGTGAAGAAGATGAGGTAAAAGGACATGCCCATAGGGAGCCAGCATTTCTGGGAATGAAGCAGAGTGGAGGATAATCCTTCAAGAAAAGGTTAAAATTAACATCCTGATTAAGATACAGCTCACAGAAATCAGCTCAAAGAAATGGGCAGGAGGAGCTGGGTGTGAACGGAGCCCTGGGGAAGGCTGGGATGTAAAGGTTACACATCTTTCACCTTCTGCCTCTCCCATGAGCTGACCCTGGCACTGGTCTCCTTGGCTGAATGAGCATCTCCAGAACTGACACAAAGAAAATCCCTCTCACAATGAAAATCCCTCTCAGAGGACACGCCAGCATGGTGCCACACCATTTCCATAGGCTTCACTCTTCAGCCTTTTACGTTTGCTTACAGTTGGTCAATTCTGAGCTGTTACAGCCCTGGCTCTATGGGATAACTGTTCTCATTAACTGCTCTGGGAGACCTGTAAAAAAACCTATGGCTTCAACAGAATTAAATCACCACCATCTGTGGAACATCAGCTATGGAAAACGCCAACCCAGAACCTGCAGCAGATCACTCAGCACGAATCTCAATGAGAGACCATCACAAGTTTTAACCATAGGCTGTTATGAGCTATGTAACACAGGACTGCCTTCCCAAAGCATTTGTTCACAGTGTTGTAAGAAAGCAGCAAATCTTGGGTGGCATTCATGATCAGAAAACAGACAAGGGTTGCTGCACAGAAGGGAAGAGGAGAGAGGGGAGAGAAAGGAACAAAGAATTGCTTCAGCACCCAGCACTGTTATCTGTGACATCAGTAATTAGCATGGAGTTATGATTATCACAGTGAGCAGATCATACGGCGGGACTGCTCCACAAAAGCACTCATTTGCTGTTAAATTTTTACACCAAATGGCAGCGTGAAAAAGAACAGCTCTCCATAGAGGCCAAGGCAGAATTGCCAGAGAATACGGAGGTATTCAACAAGCCCTGTGGAAACAGTGTAAGGGACTCAGCGTGGTAAATCCTGCAGAAAAACACACACTCATCCCCAAGGAAAAATATATATATGGAAAAAACCTGCTTTATTCTATACCTCCTGGAGCACAAGGGCAGGCAGTAGGACTTGACTAAAGCCTTTTTTTTTGCACCATCTCAGTGCCTCTGCTGCATTTCCCCTTGTCTAGACATCTGCACTCTGCATGCAGAACGAGCGCTGCTGACGACAGAGGGGAGATCTGACTTGCATTTCCCAGCCCCGTTTGCAGGCATTTTGCAGACATAACTGATGACGCACTCTGCAAGCCCAGGAGGAGGCTTGGGGCTTGCTACACTTTTTGCTGCATAGACACGCTCCGCAATCACTCCAACCACTCTAGGAACCTCAGCAAGCGTGCAGACAAAGAAAGGCAATGAGAGGTCCTGAGCACCACAGGGACACAGCTGAGGGAACGCAGCAGCTCCGTAGCTCAGGCTGGGAACTGCAAACACAGCCCTGAGGATCCCTTGAAAGTTGCACTGCAAAAGTGGAGAGTGCTAGCAAGAACCTCCAGGATCCTGGGCTCCGGGAGCCCGAGCCAAGACCAGATATCAGATCATCTTCCCCCATTTCTCCTGCTCTGAGCAGTCAGAACAAATGGGCCCAATCCAGCAGCCTGAAGGTGTCCTTCCTGCTCACTGCCTTCAGGAGCAATGTGAGCTGCCATTTAGTCAATGGGAAAATAACTCGGTTTAGCTTCTTCCCCTGTCATTAGCGGGCATCACATTAAGAACACTGCAAATCGCTGAAGAGAGGAAGAAGCACTTGTGCTAATCAGATTTCATTAGCTGGCAGCACCGTGCATCAAAGCAGGCTAGAGGCAGCAGAGAGGGGACTGCACTCTTAATGGGAAACCTCAACAGAAGCACCATGTCCTTCTGGATGCAGCATTTCCTTGCTAAACAAACACCAGGGTCCTCTCCACAGCACAACCAGTGATGCACACATCAGTGAGCAAAGCATCCTCATCCTGGAGGCTCTCCCCAACCCTGGGAGGGTCCCTGGGATGCTCTCACCTGGTGCTCTCCTGATAACACGGATCTCCTTAATGCGGCAGTGAAAGCCATAATGAGCTCCCAGAGCTGGGATCAGAAGCAAAGACAAGCCAGAGCTAGAAATAAAGCACAGGTTCTAAATGCAAGGGTAATTTCCCAACCTGACAAGGACATTCAGGGTGTTTACTATCCATCACGCATCACTCAGCCTTGAAATTAAGATGCAACATATGCAAGAGCTCAACCAGAAACACAGGCTCAGGGCAATGACTTGTGGAAGCTGGATTCATTAAGCCACTGAGTTCCACGCTCATGTCACATCAACTGAGTTCAGCAGAGCACAGAACCCCGTGAAATTAAACCAGCTCAAGGTTTTCCAAATAGAAATGCTTTCATCTGGCACAACTTAACACACACTGCCCTTCTGTGCAGATCAGCCCACGCTGGCACAAAACCCCACACACCCTCCCTTGCCGTGCAGGGTGACGTGCCCACGTGCATCATGTCTCTGAGTAACAGCAGACACAAAATACAGCACTTGCTCTGCAATAGAAAAGTTAGCAGGAATAACAGGAGCACAAGACCAGCAGCAGTCCAGGTGCCCATGGCGACAGCACACACAGGTTTTGCTGACAGAGCTCCAGCCCAACACTATTCAGAATTGTCATCAGCTAGATCTGAGCTTGAAGGCAAAATCTAAGTCAGCTTCAGCTCCTCCCCACCCAAAAGAAACACTGACATGCTATCCAACCCCAAATCGCCCTCGCTTGGTCCTATCTCATTCCTGTTCCAGTCTGGGTTCAGACCTTCATGGGATAACACAGCTCTACATCACTCCTACAACAACTGCACCAGAGCTCCCTGACTTATAGGAATACCAGGAACTTAAACCAATATATCACCTGTTACCTAGTGATGTTACGTGTTGTTAATCCTGTTAGCACAAATCAATAAGAAGATGCACCACAGCTGTGCATACCCAGCCCACAGCCCACCAATCCCTCACAACCCAGCTGGCTGCATGACCAGGGGCATTAAACAGATTGAGTAAAATAGCATGAAAATACAAATGCCTCAAGCTCTCATCACCTTTTTCCACCTTTCAGCCTATCAAGAGTAGCTGTTCACCGCCACTGCAGTTATTGGTATTAAATTACCTCCATAGTGAGGCCCGCCTGCATCTAGGCTGCAGTGCCATACAGACACACACAGAGATGCCCAAGATGCATTTATCCTCACCCACACGCTGGGAAAACTGGGAAGGACGCAAGGCTCAGCCAGGAGATCTTCCCATTCTCAGCTGGCCCATGGTGGTGAGTTGGGTCAGAACCCAGCCAAAACATTCTACTCTGGCTTTCAAACAGCTCCCAGAGTCACCACATCTCGGTCATTTGGGGACACTGGATTCACCCAGTTCAACTCAGTAATATGATTTGCTTTGTTTCCTTTATTCAGGGACCCAAGTACATTTTATACATTAACCTGAGCCTTTCACCAGCACAATTAATTCAGCAAACTGGGCTATTCATAGAGTCATTGTTGCTGAAAGATGTGCAATATGAGCCACTAAAACATATAAACGACAACATACGGGACTGCAGAGTGGATTGGCAGAAAGTAATTAAGTGAGCTGGAAACTGGCCAGGACAGTAAAATGAATTAGTTTGTTTGGATTTCTTTTTTCCAAATGGCCAGAAGTTATCCAGGCTTCATATTGCTGCCCAGCTCTATGTACCAGCTGGGAGAAGCAGCCTTCTCTGCTGCAGGATGGCAGCAAACCCATTGGATCAATGCACCAGACCCATGCCTTGGCATGGATGGGGTGAGAGGCAACATGCTCTTTCCAAGGACCCAAACATTTGTATGTACAGCAACCAGCGCAGCTGGGTGCAGACCTCACCTGTGGTCTCTGGAAGAGCAGAAGAGGAGGAGTGCAGTAGCTGAGTCAGGGAGTTAGCATTTCCCTGTCTGCAGTTCTTGCAGACTCCTAAACCCTGAAGTTCACCTGCACAGCTCTAGCATGTGCAAGCCTCCTCTGCAGGAGCTGCACCTGGACCAGCTCCTCCTGAGCTGACCTTCAGCCTTGGCTGATGCAACCCAGGAGCTCCTGCAGCATCTCCATGGACAGGGCTCAGCACCTCAGAAAGATCTTTCAGGATCAGAGTGAGTGTGTGCGTGTACACACACGAGTCAAAGCTGCAGCCAGAGCAAGAGACCCACAGCCCCCCAGACCAGCTCCTCTGCCCCCTCTGGCTTTTATTAAGGGGCAGTTGCTGCCTGACTGAGCTCCTGAAGCTTTTGTTTCACTACAGCTGCACCTGCCCTGGGGTGAATCAGTCCTTAGGGATATTCCCCTACCAGCACCCCACTGCAAGCTCCATGGGTTTTCCCTGCCCCACAGTGATGCTGGACCATACTGGAGCCCATCTCTTCCAGCACTCTTCCCCATTCCCATTGCTCTGAACGGCCTTCCAGCCCCAGAGCCGCATCCTGACCTGGACCATAGCTCCCGGCTGCTCCCAGCCCACTCTCACACTAATTACATGAGGTTGCCCTTGAATGGGGTGAAACAAACAACCTGAGCTACAACACAAGAGGCCAAAATGCCCAGAAATTGCTGTTTATGTGGGAAATAAACAGCTGCAAAGAGCAGCAAGGTTACAGTGAAGTGTGGAGTGGGAAAAGCGAGCCTCTTCTTGACTTCTTCTGCCTCTAGAGAGCATTGTTGCATTTTCTTCCCAGCAAGAGACAAGAACAGAGGCATCTCCCTGCTCTGCAAGTAGTGGTACTTGAAATGCTGCAGTGGCACATAACAGTCTCACATTGAAACCCCCATACATCCCTCTTGCAAGCTCTGAGGACTAACAAAGCCTTGTAGAGAAGGTCACCGTGCTTTTGGATCCAGCTTGCTTCTCATTCAACACGCATCAGGGGCTCACAACAAAACACTTCTTGGGAAAGGGCAATTGTTCCTCCCTGAGCAGAGCAGAAGGGCTCTGCAGAGCATCGCAGCGTGGGCAGGAGATGGGGAGGGAGGTGGTGAGAGTGTGGGCAGAGGGAGGAGGAAGCAGGACCTCGTGTGCATGATCCACGCTCTGCTCACCTGTGGGATGCAGCAGCCCTTGCTTAGGCACCAAGAGACAGGACAAACCCCTGATGGGACCGCAGTGAGCCTCACCTGCTGCCTGTGTGTGCAGGATCCATCCCACCGCAGCATACCTGAGTGACATCACCACCTTCTCTTCCTCCTGCTCCATCTGCCCCATCCTGCCCTCAACCCCCCTCTGCCCGCTCCCTCAGTCCAACTCATTATCCACGATCAATTAAAATATATTTTTAAAAGAGCATCATTACTGCTATGAAGAGAAAGGTTATTACTGGTCCAATTTGCCACGGACAGAATAATTACTGTCTCCCACGCAGTGAGTCAGGCTGCAGCCAGGGCTCAGCCGCCGGGGACGAGTGGTGTCTGGTGGCAGCCGGAGGGCGATGTGCTCAGGCTGATGGGCTGATAAGGGGCAGCAGACACCGGTGAGAACACGTTGTAATGAGCTGCCTTCGCTGTAGCACTCAGTGCTTTCAAAGCTGGCATGTCTGCCATCATTCTCTTCTTCTGGAGCACAGGAGGGAAACCGGAGGGACAAGGACGAGGAAGGCATGCAAAGGGCAAAGCAAAAATACCATTTTGCATGAGCTCAGCTGCTGTGAAATCCTTTAGAGAACTCCCAGCTGCACATCCAGTGCATCTCAGGGGAGGACAGGAGCAGCCTTTTGGCTTCTCCAGGTCACGGCCACCTGGGCAGAGCAGAGGGAAGCTCTGAGCAAGGCCAGCACTCAGCAGCCATCTGCACAGCCAAGAGTTGTTATAAACAGCACCAGCCGGTTCAATACAGCACTTGTTTGCAGAGGAAAGAAGAGCAGGAAATGCTGGTGCTAGAAGGCAGGGTGGCAGCTGAGCCCCCAGGATTCCTGTGGGAACCAATACCTTCCTTACAATGACAACCAATTCACCAAAACCTTGGCAACATGGGAAATCTCAGCTCGGAGACCTGCTGCCCAGCATAGTGCTCTGAAACATTGCTTTCCCTTGTGCATCCCCACTCCCACCCCTGGCACTCTGCTGAGCTGGTCTCCCCATCAACTCAGACCTTAACCCCTGTGCAAACCCTGGCTGCAGGCAGGAAAGACACAGCCCTGTGATACATCAGTGCACTTCTCTTTTGGGGTGGTTAAGGGTTTGCTTCTGGGGCTCTGGGCCAGCTGAAGAGTTTGGCCACTGGGTTTTGTGCTCCTCTTCTGGATTTCTGCATGTGGCTCTGCTCCCTCTGCCCTGTTGGCTCAGTGGGCATGCTGGGAATGGGTTGGGGTTGAACTCGATCTTAGAGGCCTTTTCCAACCTTAATAATTCTGTGATTTTACAGTCTTACAGTCTTATAAGCCAACAAGACGGGATCCCAAGAACATACAGGGGGGAAATGAAAGCAGCACAGCATGGCAAGGGGACGAGGCACTGCACAGTGGTGGCACCCATCTGTCACTGGCTCACCTCATCACATCCCCATCCCTGCAGGCAGCTGGTTTGCTTCCAGCTTGGGCATTCCTGGAAATCGCCTTCAGTGTCAAAACACGGGCAGGAAGGAGGCTGATCCAGAGGCTGTTTTTGTGACTTTTGTTCTGTTATTTTTTTACGGTGGCTGTTCTCCAAGTATTAAACAATTGGCCAACCAAGGGATCCTGCTATGAAGTCAGGAGTTATATTTAAATTTCGGCTTTCCCAGTGAGGCTGGGATTTAGCAGAGCAGTGGGGAGGTTTGCACACCTCTCTCCCAGAGGGGTTTATAATGGAGCACAGCATTCTCCAGTGCGTGGACACAAATGCTCAGCCTGGGCTATGCAACAGAGTTTTTCTGATGCTTTATGAATGATTACCATGAACAGAGAAAGCCAGAAAATCCACCTGGACTGCAAATTCGCACCAGAATAGGGTTGTTTTTAACCAGAGAATAGAAGACATTTTCCTCTGCTAAACTGCCCACCAGTAGGCATTGAAAGCTGCACGGCCCCTGCAAGCAGAACAAGAGTAGCAGGGCAAAGCCTTTGTCCTGTGGCCGCCTTTGATGCTGGATGTGGAAGGGGAAAATTTCCTCAGCACTGAGCAGGTTTTGGCGAGCTCTTGGTTTTCACACCCACTCAAGCAAAAGTGTATTTCCTAGCAAAGGAAAGTATGTCAGGCCATTGATTTCTTGGGCAACTGCACTGCAGAGCAGACAGAGCTAAATTCAGTGATGCATTAGGCTGCTGGCTACAAACCAAGTACCTAGTAAAAATTGCTTTAAAAACAAAAACATACCTCTTTGTTGTTGCTGTTGTTTTGTGGTGCATTTGGAGAACAACCTGCCTGCTTTTAGACTTCTGTCCTTGGCTATCCAATGCCAAACAGGGGGAAGAGCACTACACAGGCTGTGAAAGGAGAGAACATCAGAGAATTGTAGAATCATTAAGGTTCGAAAAGACCATTAGGCTCATCAAGCCCAACCATCACCCCATCAACCATCAGCCCATCCCACCATGCCCACTGCTCTAGCTCCAGGAAGCAGTGGAGGATCAATAGAGAGGCATGTGTTTAACCACCTGCCTTAACAGCTCTACACCTGACAGAGATATGCAACAAAAAGAGCAGTCCTGAGCCACCCAACTCCTGCAGAGCAGCACATCCCTGTACTGCACCAAGGATGGCTGCCCACTGCTCGGCATCAACTGATGAGGGTTGACAACATCGTGGCTCCGTTTGCTGCCACCAGTCCCTGCTAGGTGCTCCCTGCACAGCTCTGACAGAGCACGGAGCCTGGCTGCATTCCCAGCAGGAGCAGCGAGCACACAGCTGAGGCCTCCCCCAGATTTTCACCCCATAGCTTGAAGGGCCTTGGCATTTTAGATGCTTTGATTGCAAGTGGGGCGAGTTCTTCCTTCTGGCCTCCGTTCTCTTCTGACAAGTTTTGCCAGATGGAGAGACACGATTACGGGAGCAATGATTGGCACCGCTCCTCCATCCACCCCACTTTGGTTTGCAAATGCTGAATAACGAGAAGCACTTGGCTGGCAAGACCTTGCCACCGTGGGCTCCATTTGCAAACAGCAGCACCTAAAGTGCAACCATCCATCAAAGCAAAGCAGGGGCAGCCCGTCCGCTTGGCTCCCTACACTGCATTGAGCGCAGCTCCAGAAATGCAAAGGCTGAAGTTAATCATGACCCTTCCTCCCATGCCCACCTCCTCCCAACCCACCCCCCCCAGGGAAGCTCAGTGGGGCCAGAAGGGATCGCTCCCTGCCACCCCCAGGCAGCACTGCCACAGGGATTTGAAGACAGCCATAATTTCTTGAGAGAACATTTCCAGGCGTGCCCGGATAAATTATTCACAAGGAATAAGAGATGAACCCATCTGGAAAAGAATAAAAAAAAAAATTAAAAACCAACTAGAAAAGGCCACTGGAATCTGGCCAGCAGCTTTCTGCTGTAAGGCTGTTGCCAGTTTGCAAAGTTTGTGTTTGCTCTGTGAAAGAAGATAGCAATTATTTATACTGGGTTAATGGAAAGGGGATCCGTAGCATGACATAAAGCGTGAGCAAATTGGGAAGCAGAGAATAACGCCATGCTCCTGGACGGGAGGAAGGACAGAACATGCCTCATCTTTGCCATAGCAAAGAAAAATCATCTCAGAACCACCCTGGCTGGTATTTACCCCATTTAGCACTCAGAACGCGAAAGCTCTGTTGCAAATTTTAGAGAAGAAAACATATTTCAGCAGTGTTTGTTGGAAATATCATTAGGATAACAGGCACCCCCGCAATGTTTTATTGCAGGCATTTACTTCCATGCTTCCATTTGCAGTGATTACTCCCGAAATTACTTCTAAACATCCAAACTGCAAAGGAAAGGAGTTAGTCTGGAGCTGCGATTGATTGCTGTGTTTACTCTTGCATGAGCAATGGTAATAGATCTACCTCTTTTTGCAGCGTGTGGCTTAAAGAGATGCTGGAACCCTCGGTGAATGTATCTCCACAACAGGAGGCTGAGCTGGCAGAGCTGTGTGCTCCCTGCACAGGGACCTGGTGCCACCTCAAAGTCAGGCACGTCGCTAAGCAAAGCACTGCACAGAACCTCTGCTGAAAACACATTTCTTTGGCTTGAATGTGTGTAGAAAGGGTGGGAAATCTGTGAGGGGAAAAAAAAAAACCATAGACCAAAAACTACAATTTGCATAAGGTAGTTTGAGAGTGCATCTCAGCAATGTTGGATAATAAACACCTGGGATTTCAGCTTCTTTAATCAACACTTAGAGCAGATTTAATAATGTATTAGGAGCAGACAGGCAAAAGGAGTTTGGGGAAACGACAGGAAAATAAAGTAGATAAATGCACTAATTGCAGCTTATCTGACAGCTCTACTTTCTCCTCTGCAGCTGAGACTCCAGATCTAATATTTATACATTAGGCAGGATTGATTCCCTGGGCTGAGACATGGCTCTGTGTGGGGTGGCAGCGGCTGATGGATGGACACCATCTCACCAAATGCCAGTGTGGGGCTCTTCCATGTACTGCAGACTGAAAGAGAAAGCCCTTCGCAGCACAGAGGGGCTGCATACGGCAGGGGCGACCAGATGGATGTGTTGTCTCTGCACATGTGGGCAGGGCTGCTTTGCAATGGTTTTGTACATGTATTTGTGCTTTTAGGAGGGGGCAGATGGGCTCCCATCCTTCCGGGAAGCTCCTTACCCAAACCATCTGCATGTAGGTAAGAGGCTCCAGACTGGAAATCCATACCTCGGTCACTTCCCACAAAGAAGGAAAAAAAAAAAAAAGCAGCTGAAAACAGAGAAGGTGAATAACGACAGATGCAGCCCCACAGAGCATCTCTGCATCTCAGGGTTTTCCGTGGTTCCATCAATTTGGCCAGGAGAAGTCTGGCCCCCCCCAGATCCAAATCCCAACCCCAACCCTAACCCAAGCTCCCCTCCCTGCATTAGGGCAGCCCCCACACATTCTGCAGCTCTGGGACTTTCCTGCCCAAGCTGCCCCTCAGAAGGGTCTTGTTAAAATGTTTGCTTCCATTTAGTGCTTCAGCCAAGAAACGGCCAAATCCAGGGTGGCCTCAACTGGTTGTGCAACTTGAAGAGGAGGCCTTCTGGGGCTTTATCCAAGGCGAATCCCAAGCAGATAACATCTTCCCAGGCCGCAGCAAGCAGCCCCCTGTTGTTCTGCATAACCACAGCATCTGTAGCCCCTTTCACACAGCAATCAATCATAGCAGGGCTCGGTGGCAGGAGCTGGCAGGGACCGAGTGTGTCAAAGTGCCTGAGCTCACGCGCTGCCGCAGAGGGCAGGATTTAATGAGGGGAAAAGCACAAAGTGAAAAAAAAAAAACACCCAGCAGCAGCCAAAGTGCTGACCCAGCACATTCAAAGCAGAGCTTTCAGGTTGTTTTGTTGTTGTTGGGTTTTGGGGTGGGGGATGGGGGGGTGGGGGAGAACATCACCCTGAAATCATTGCTCCTGAAGCATGTCAGATTGACACCAGAATGTTCATCACAGTGCTCCCAGCACTGATTGCTGATGAAAAGAAGGTGGAAATGCATGAGATCACTCTGCTCCTCTGGGATTTGTGCTGTGCCTGGCCATGCATTTCTCACTCTCTGGAGCCAACCCAGAGAGCAGATAGTGTTAATCCCCACCATGGATCTCTGTGCTCTGCTCCCTGTGGAGTAGACCTATGATGCACCCACTCTGTTGCATGACAGCCAATATCTATGAGCCACCTAAACCCAGGAGAAATCCAGAAACATGCCAGTGCCTCAGCCCAGAGTGCTTTCCCCTGCAACCTGTGACAACATCTTGGAAGGAAATTCTCCCAGACCCAGGCAGAGACCCAGCTCTTCTCTAGCCTTTGTTTTCAGGAGCATTGGTTTCACAGTGTGCGCAAAGTGATCTGAAAGGTAATCCCAGCCACTCACATCCACAGCACCACAAAGGCAGGGATGCTCCTGTTGTGGCTTCTCCAGGGGCCTGGAATCCCCACATGAAAGACTGCTGCTGGTTCTCCAGCCAAAGGACTCCAATACATCTTCTGGGCCTGCTCTCGTGGCAGCTGTGTGGATGCAGGGATAGGTACTAGGCACAGTGCTCTGCAGGACCGGCAAGCAGCCAGTATGGTATTCACTCATCAAGGCACCTCAGGAACTTCCTAAAATCCCTGTGGAGGTGTGTTGTATTCCCATCCCCACACCATGCCCTATGTCCTGGCAGAATGTGCTAGATAATTGCTGAAGCTGCTTGCAGCCTGCTCTGGATGCTCCCCCTGGTCCCCACATGTCCCTGGGGCTCCCTGGCACATCTTCCAGCCCACGCTCATGGTTTCCAGCAGTGAGAAGCTGAGGCCTTGCAGAGCTTCACAAGGGATGCCCATCCCTCTCGGCTCCAAAACCGATCTCCCAGGCTGCCAGCTTTGCCCCGGACCAATCTTCATTCCATCTATCCCAAAGGCACAGAGGGGGAATGGCCACACAAGCACTGAGCAGCCCCGAGGTTGCTGAAACCAGAAGAAAACAGGGCAGAGCATTATTGGCAGAGTTAATTTGAACCAAGCGGTGCCTGTTGGAGCAGGAAGGGGTGCTGTGGTGACAGCCGAGGCCACTATGGGCTGAGATGCACAAAAGGCTTGCTCCAAAAGTTTGGGTGCAATTGTTTCCAGTGCTCTGAGGCAATGCTGCAGGGTGGCAAGAAAAGCCCAGGATATGTGTGCAGAATGCTCAACCCGCACATGGGCAGTGCTAGCAGCAGTGAAACGTGGCTTCTTACCCAGGGTATTGCCCCTGCTGCTCTCATTCTGTGCCTAATTAATGGAGATTTATTGTTTTGTGCAACACAATAGCTACAGCCAAGAAGCAATCACTCTGGATGGAGGTCGTGCTTAGGAAACAAACATATTTCAGGACAACTCGCAGTGTCAGTGTAAGGCAAGCAGCACCCACACATCAAAATGCATCTTTCCGGCATCTCTCCTGCTTCCTTTGGTCCAGTTCCTCCGGCTCTTCCATTTGGGCAGGGACTCATCCCCAGGCAGGCAAATCCCCTCACATGCTGCTTGCTGTAGGTGATGGATGGCTTCAAGGCAGGGCAGGAGGAAGCAAAACCTCCTCCCTCCAGCAGGCAGGATGCAGCCCCAGTCACCTGGCTTACCCCCAATTTCCCCTCCCTGCAGCACCGGCATATGAGGGGAATCCCCAGGGCTGCTGCCTTTGGCTGGAACAACCAGCCCTGCCAGCTGGTTTCAATTTTCTCTGTGTTAGTAAAAGAAAAAAAAAAAAGAAAGAAAGAAAGAAAGAAAGAAAGAAAAACAACAAAAAAAGGCCTTTTAATACTTATTCAACATCTCTCTGAAGGCTTTTTTAGCTAAACAAAAACATAACACTGATACCTCATCGGTTTGTAATGACAGTCCCACGGGGAGTTAGCGCTGTGCCGAATGCCCTGGGAGCCCCATATCCCAGCTCACCAGGTTAGCATGTGTTGGGAGCTCTGGTGTGGAGATGGCAGCCAGCTTTTGGCGTTGAAAAGCCAAATGTAAAGAGCAATGAGTTTGTGCAAAGTGCTGGATGAGCTCCAGCGGCCGGTCAACAGCACCCACTAGCACCAGCATCCCCACACCAGCCAGCCTCAGCCTCTCCCCTTTTCCTCCTTGACACCTCCTTGTCCAAATTGACAAAGCTTCTTGGCTTTGTCAAGTAGAATTAAAATTCCTATACATGGCCAGTTTTTTGCAGTCATTCCATTATCTCCTGTGTGCTCTGCTGCTTTGTTGAGCTCATTTCATCAGGAATCCATCTCTTGGTGGATGGGGCTGTATTTAGGAAGCCTCTGTTTGTGTCTGAATAGGTCTATTCATGCAGCCCACGCCAAGACTGACATCCCAAGGACGTACTCACAGTGCTTCCCAGGACAAACTGGGTTTCAATTAGAGGCATGGCTGCTGTGCGTGTATTTCCACTGAAGGCATGGTTTGCTTTGCTGCAGGAAATTACAGAGTGGAGCAAGGAGGTGGAGGTGGGCCTTCCCTGTCATTGCACTTACTGGTCTGGGGGCTGCAGGTACCCAACCTGACCTTGCTGAGGGCATGTACCCACCCTGCATTATTCCTTGCTCCCCAGTGCTCATGTGGAGATCGCTTTTGATGCTTCCCCATGGTGCCTCTGATCTGGATCAAGGGAGCTGTGCAGAGGATGAAGAGCCTGGGGAAAACACAAACCCATGGGGTTGGTGACAGGGATAAGGCTGCCCTGCCCTGCAGCCACCAGCTCCTTTTCCCATGCCATGCTCTGCACAACTCCATCTTTCCAAAGAGACAAAGGCCGGCAGTTGGCTGCAGGTTTCTGCAATGGGAGCACGGTGCCTCCTGTGGACTCCCGGCAGCACTGCAGAAGAGCTGGGCTGATGTCCCCCGACAGCACAGACCGTCCCAGAGCTCCCAGTTTCCCTTCAGAAATGGGAAAACCCACTTGTCACTCCAGAGGCCACACACCAGCCAAGGAGGCACTGAGACACCGGCTTGGCACCAGCCATCTCAGCATCACCCAGCTCAGCATCCCAACAAGCACACGACGGGCTGCTGAAGCAACAGTGACGATAAAGGTGACATTGTTAGCACCTCTTCCTTTGCACTGGGTGGGGATGAGGGAACCCCTGTGTCTTGCACTGTCCAGAGGTGACCCTGTGCCAGCCAGCACAATTTGGCCCCCAGAGTGCTAAAATTAACCTCCTGTGTGGACACAGCCAAACATGGCATTGAAGCACATTTGTTCTGAAATGTTCCTTCTCATTATTAAATATATATATATATATATACATATATATATATACACATATATATCCATTTAACAGAAACAGGGAGAAAAAGAGCTACTGTCACCCTTTGAGTGCAACAAGACACGTCCTTAGGAGAGCTGGGAGTTGCTGTGAATTAAGAACATTTCTTCTCCATTCAGTGGTCTGGAAAGCTCAGAACACAGCAAATATTTCAAATCTCAGCTCAGTCCCAAATGAATTTTTCCCTGAATATTTTTAGCCCAGCCTCCGAACGAGGAAACCTGCTCTTTGCTCAACTCTGCCCTGCTATTCCCAAGATGATGAGCACAAAAACCCTTTCTCAAACACCAACTTCACCACACAGGGGTGTGATGCTGCACTGGGGAGAGATGGACCCAATGCCAAAGGTGCAGCAGCAAGAAAAGCAGCAGCAAAACAAAGCAGCCCAAGGCAAGCCCTGGAGCATAAAGACTGTCACAGCTTTACAAAGCCCATCCCAAGTCCCCAGGGCTGGCCCTCTCTTGTTGCCATGTCTTCCAGCACAAGAGGCAGAAAAGCAAAGCAGGATCCAGCATCATCCTGCAGTGTCCACTGTCACTGCTGTGGCACCAATGCTATCACCTCAGCACACTCCTGGTCCTGTCCTGGTTCTATCCTGTTTGACAGCCCCAACAGAGCAGAGGTAGCTCCTCACTCCTTTTGGCCATTCGCCATCATTTCCCATCCCATGCATTCCCTTCCGTTTAGAGATATCGTCAGCTGAGAATTCAAGCTCAGATGTTTGTTATTGCGAGTGTCATTCCAAGCCAAGCTATGAGCAGCCCTGTTCAGCCTTGCCCTGCGCTCTCACCACAGAGGCACAGCAGCTGAGTCAGCGCTCCACACACCCGCCGTGCTGCAGTCCCCACGGGCAGATATGAGCTCTTTGCTCTCCCTGTAGCCCCTCAGGATTTTTACCACCTCTTGCTTTTTCACTCCTATTTATTTTCCAAGTCTAAATAAGCAAAGGGATGGGGAAGAAAAAAACAAAACAAAACAAAACCAAAAACCTCCTGCAGTGCATTGCATCAGAAAGCAGATTCCCATAAGGATTAATTTCAGGGGAAACAGCAAGACCTTCATTTTTCAGCAGGGTGAGCTCAGAAGGGCTGAGCCTCGGACCCCTGGCACAGCAGAGCTGTGGTCCCCATGCCTTGCATCCACAGGCCTGGCCTCCCCACAGGAAGGAACCTTCTGACAGGTCTGGGGTCTCCCCCATGCAGCATGAGCCTGCACCATGCCCAGTGCTGCACAGATGGGATGGATGGATTCTGCTCAACTGCCTACTGCTGGGCAGCATCTCCCATCCTTCCCAACAACCAAGCTACATCCCAGCCCACCACCATGCCTGGTGTGGCTTCTGACTTTGGAAAAAACTTCCCCGTTTGTCTGCCCAACAACATCATGGCCAAGGAGAAGCTCTCCACATCCACATCCAGCCCCGGCTCTGGGCACCACCTGACAATGAGCAGAGCAAGGGGACCAGCAGGAGCAAGATGCTCCCATCCCTCCTGTTGCTTTGCCTTTGCATTCAGCACAAGACAGCACCAGTCTGAAGATCGCAGTGCCCTTTCCCAGAAGATAATGTCATGCTTAACAAGGAACCTTGCTTTTTTATTAATATTAAATTTGCTATGTGTTTGAAGAGCTGGGTCATCTTTGACTCACTCCAGTGCCCCAAGCATCAGAACTCGCTCTTGTGACTGATGAATATTCCCTACTGAGCGCTCACATCTGCAGATGAGGTGCTAATGCTAAGTAAAATCCTGCAGCAATTTGTACATTAGAAGTCAGAAGACATTAGCAGAAACTTCCCTGCTATTTTCACAGGTGAGGGAAGAGTTTTGACAGACTGGGAGAGAAAGGAGAGCCCATTAGCCCATTTCTGCTTTACCTAAGGGTGGCTGGGGGCTCTTCGGAGAAGAGGAAAATGTGCCAAGACACAGTCATTCCATGTGCTGGATTTGATTGCAGAGCCTGGTGTTCACCTCAGGCATGGGCAGCCCCAGGAGCATCTTCAGCACCAAGCCCAGAAGGGACCATTCGAGGATTTCCAATCCGATTCTTTTACTGACATCTGGAGGGGCATCACATGGCCCATAGTTCTCCAAAATCAGGATTGCATCACTGATTTGTGTCTCCCAGCAACTGAACAGTGCTATGTGCAGCACAGTGAGCTGCCCGGGGCCCAGCGGCTATATTTAACCCAGGGCAGACCACATCCATCCAACAAATTCCCAGGAAAGACAAACACATGAGACTGCTTTTGCTGTGCCAGAGCTGAAACCCACCCAGGGCAGAGCAAGTGTGGACAAATCCCTTAGCACTGGCACATGGGGATGCCCAGCAGCCCTGGCACAGGGCAGCAGCAGGAGCTGATTTGGCAAGAAGCTCTGCACATCTCCACATAACGCCGCTGACACATACACGCCTCTCTCCTTCTGGGGGAGAAAAAGGAGCCGCTTTCATCCTTCTGTGTGAGCAGGGCTGAAGCTACAGCCTTGCATCAATAACACAACAGGAAGAGAGCTGCCCTTGCTTTTGAACAGTGGCACCGCAGATCTCAGCATGCCCATCACAGCTCTCTGCTGTTGCCTAAATGAATGCACTCAGCCACCAGGACCACAGCAGAGACCGGCTCTGCTGACACCTTTCTGGGACACCCCCAGCAGATTTGCCCTATTTCTGTCTCATTTGCAGCCTCAGCCCCAAGCCATCCTACAGCACACACAGCACATATTACCCTGCTGCAAACACCCTCCTCAGCACCAAACCTGTGACTGCAGCCAGCTCTGGCCTTCTAGCTCTTTATTAGTGCCCAGCAGTGCAGGAAGGCAAAGCCTTCCCATGCAGACAGCACAGACCCCAGGGCAGGAGCTGCCTTCCCAGCCTCGTTCAGCTCACAGCTTTACCCCCTGCTTGCTTTGCAGAAGCAGTTTCCCACTGCCAGCCCCCATGCTGCAGCCTACTTAGCCTTCTGAGGTAGCTGCCCTTTCACAACAGTGAGAAAAAGCCCTGTTCCCTGCATTTGGGGCCAGGGCTGCTTATTTGCACTTGAAATCCAAACCATTTGCTCACTTGCCCCAAGTGATGCTGATGCAGCCAGCGAGCCATGACAGCTCTGCATCCCCCTGCCTGTGCCAGGTGCCACTGGGCAGCCTTGGAGCCAAGCCCTGGACAAGCCTGCAGCCACCAGCCTCCTCCCCACTTCCAAGCAAGATGTTTTCCCATTTATGCACATTCCTAGGACCCTGGCTCTAATGTCAGCAGCCTGTTTACTGAATTCCAGAATCCCAGGATGACTGGGCACAGAGGCACCTCTGATGAGTGCATCTGGTCTCAATGCTGCTCCAGCAGGGCCACCAGAGCAGAGAGCCCAGGTCCATATCCATCATTTTGAATATCTCCAAGGGGGTTCTGTTCTTCTAGGGCTGGCAAGACAAGGAAAGCTGCCTCCAACCCCAAAAGTGTACAATTATGAGATAAAACAAGCAAGAAAGAGCAAGAAGCATTTGTGCAGGAAAAAAGCCCTTGGGCTGAGTAGGGCCTTGCAGAACCAAAGGTACTCATGGGGCACAGGAGGCAGCAGTGGCTGTGGGCACGGGGATATAGGGGGTCAGACAGGAGAAGCAGTAGATGTGGGAAAGCAGTCCCTAAGGCAGCATCTGGGTGGATACAAGCTGGCCAACAGCAAATTTGGTGAGGCCAAGAAAAGGATATTGCTTCAAGAGGAGGGGGATGTGATGAAAGAGCAAGTGGGAGCTCTAGCTGCAGGAAAAGCTGTGTCTTTGTGGGTTAGGCAAGCTGTTAGGTGGCCAGGACATGAAGACACAGGAGGAGGCGGGAGATGAAGACAGCACTCAAATGCTGGCAAAGGAGCAGTGTCCTGGTGTTGCTGAGCTCAGCACCGAGCTGAGACTGAGAGGTTAAAAGCTCTGTTTCTGTGTAGTGCTGGAGCTGGTGGTGAGACATTCACGAGATGTCAGAGTTCCTCTGAGATATGGATTTGGACAGGGAGAGGAGAGCCCAGCATAGGGATGCATGCCTTTGAGTCATCACCATAGAGATGGTATTTGAGTGTAGCTGCATTGAGATTGCCCAGAGCCACAGCTCTGAACTCCTGCAGCAAATGAGCCTCCAGCAGCAACCCAGCCCTTCAGCACCAAAGGGGAGAATGGTGGCCAAAAACAGGGCACGTGCAGAGCAGGGCTCAGAGCGGGACCACAGCTGCCCTTCTCTTGGTCACACAGGAAAACCAAGACCCCAAACCACGAGATTTCTAACTCGCACACTTCAGATGAGACAGAACTGAGCTTAAGCCCTCCCTCTGTAAAGTGGGGGGAACCTCAGGCCCACAGTGCACCATGGAGCAGTGAGGATGCTCGGGGCAGTGAAGAGCTCAGCACAATAAAGTGCTCAGCACAAACTGAAATACTCAGCACAAACTGAAATGCTCAGCACAAACTGAAATGCTCAGCACACTGAAGTTCTCAGCATCTCCAGCCCTGATGTCAGGGAAGGGGACAAGTGGGATCTTGGAGCAGAGCCAGAATAGGCCGCTATGAAGTGGGACAGCAGCTCCACCACCAAGTATCCAAGAGCAGAAACCCCATAAGGAACAGAAACAATTGAGGGACCGAGACCCCCCTTCATGGCCCCCTCCCTGATCTCCAGGATCAGGAGTAGCCACTTCTCCTCCCTTCCAGCAGGCTGGAGTAAGGAGGACAGTGCTCACGGCACACCGGGCATCGCACCCCCAGCATTTTGCCCCTGCACGTTGCCCAAGCTGTGGGTGGTGCTGGAAAATCGACCAGAAGGTGGCAGGCACCACTCATCCATGGGCAACGGCTCTTCTGCAGCAGGGTCTGGCCTGGGGACAAAAGCACTGGTACAACACTTCTAACCCAACACCTCCAAAGAAAGCCGGAGCACCGAAAAGCTGGAGGAAAATGAGAATAGACTACTGGAGCTTCCCTGAAAAGCAACCCCAACTTAGGCAAGCTTCTGCAATCTGGACTGATGTGTATCAGGGACATGGGCACGCTCAACACCAGGGCTAGCACGGGGAGAACAAGTATGCTGGTATCATAGGAAACAGTTTATCTCCACACCTGTTTCAGATAAATATGAATCAATGGAGAGGAGAATCAGAATCATGCCTGTGTTTCCAGCCACTGCTCCCCACTCACAGCATTCAGGTCCCTGGGAGAGCATCTGAAAAACTGCAATCGCTATAATTAGAAGTAACACTCACTTTCCAAGAGGAAACTGTGCAAAAGGTTGACTTCCTCTTTAATGCCATTTCAACTCGTTAACAGCTACATATCTGCAGCTCCAGTGGCAAGGGGATTTGCCGAGCGGCAGTCTGGATTGCTAACAAGAAATAAGAGTTTCCTCCCACTTCAGTGGGGATTTCTCCTCTGGGCAGAGGTCCTACGACACAGAGTAGGCTCTGACACTCCGCTCTCTCCCCCTTCCAAAGTGCAGAGGCCGGAGGTCTTTCTCATTATCTCCTCGTTATTATGCATTGCTCCCTAAAGCTAATTAATGCTGTCGCATACAGCATTGGTTTGGGATTGCCAAAGACATTGGGAATTTCATTGCTAGAGCTTTCAACAGAGCTACAAGTCACAAGCAAGCTCCTTGTGATGCCATACAAGGAAATATTCACAACATACAATAAAAATAGCCTCCATCACTACACGTTATAATCACATCAGGGAGTTTCCAATCTCTGCGGTAACAAATGGTGCCCTCCCTCTCTACCAAAGCACTCGACCAAGCTCTGGTTAACCCTCCCAATGCCCTAAAACCAGTCAGCTAAAATGATAGCGCTGGGAGCCCAGCAGCGAGGCAGCAGCAAAGGCTGGCCAGCAATCACCGTTCACCCTTCTGTGATGTTCTCACTAGCACAAGGCATGCATGCAGTGTATCTTGCCCTTTCCAACCTTTTGATGCCTTAAGGCCAAAAGACAATACGATATTTTCTCAGCAGGTTCCCCCTACAGAGCTATTGTTGTGATAAGCCCAGGACATGTGATGGAGGAAAGAGTCCCCCAAAAGGCCATCAGCCCCAACCCTGAGTTACTGAGAGGTGAAGAAAGCCCCGCTTCCCTTGGCAGAGTGGGCATGGTGGGAATGGGTTGGTGGTTGGACTTGATGATCTCAGTGGTCTTTTCCAACCTTAATGATTCTGTGATTCTTCTAACTCCTGAACCACACTTACATGACCCCTTCTGCTTCGTTTCGATAAACTGAACCCAAAGGGCATTTCTGTCCCCCGCTGCAGACAGCCACCAGACTCATTCATTACTGGAAATGCTCCTCTGGCCATGGCAGCTTGTGCAGATGGAGCCTCAGGAATTTCTGTAACAGATTTTCTCAGCCAGACTCCCCAGTCCCTCATTACACACACCAAAGAAACTCAGGTTGTCTTTGAAACCACTGCTGACATGAAAGGCACTTCAGCACTCAGCTCCAGGACACCTTCCTTAGGACAGAATGAAGCCCTGCTCATTTATCTACAAAAATTCCTTTAAAATCATTTTCCTAAAGTTCTTCAGACAAGTAACCCAACCACATTTTTTTTTTTTCCACTCATTTAAATCCAGCTTTGGAAGTCAGATGTGCCATTCCCACATCATTCTTTGCCTTTGACCTCCCTGCAATGCCCAAATTAGCTGCATGCGTGCCAGCCCCATTCCTTCTGCTGCCCCAAACATCTGCAAGGAGGCAGCGGGTTTCTATGGAAGCTGTGGCTCCCATACAAGGCAACCGCTGCCAGCCAGCAAAGGACAGCTGGAAATGTTTGACCAAGTAAGAGGCTGATTTGGCTGAGCATCATTTAATTCTCTACAATGGGGCAGTGAAGGCAAAACACTATTGGTTCACCTAAAAAAAAAAACAAAACCCCACCAAAATGTCATCACTCTATGTCGCTTGCTTCCAAAAGACGCTTGAGTTTCTGCAAATGTCAGAAGTAGGGGAAAAACTCAATCTGGTGGCAAGTTAAACACCATCCTTTCTGCCACTCAATGCAGAGGGAACAGTGCCTTGGCCAAACAGCTTTCCCCATGCAATGTGCAGGATGTGCTGAGTGGCTGCACTCTTGCAGTGGGGTTGCCCTGGGTGAGCTCAGGTCACGCTGCACGCGCCTCAGCAGACCTGGCTTTGCAGTGTTTTGAAAGAGAAAGGCAATTGCACGCGTCAGGCAGATTAGGAGGTGATAGATAGACGGACAGGCAGGCAGGCAGCCTTTTAAATAGTCCTCATATTTTTACCATGACATCTGTCTGCAAGAGTTTAAATTATGATTCTTACTTACAGCTTTGAAAGGATTTAAAATTCTTAAATCCCTGTTAAAAAACTAAACTACCAAGGCTCGGCTGGATACTACATTTTTAATCCACAATGAAAGCAGCACACTGTATTTTCAAGGGCTGCTGAGCTCTCATGGAAATACCCTGCAAACACCGAGCTCCTCCTAATGACCAACCTGTTACAAAAAGGAATGGTGCCAGATTCAGATCCTGGCTACATCACAGCTGTGCTGAAGCGCCTCCACAAAACACAGAGCTAAATGCTTGCTGCCATGCTGCCCACCGAGCGGTGCAGCCGTACTTCCCCTGTGCTTTCCGTGCGCAGAACTGCAGCAGCCCAAGCTGTTGGAAAAGCCCACTGAGAGCAGAACCCACAGACAATAACGGTCCTGGGAAGCCCTTCAGTTCCCGTTAAGCTTTATTTCTCATTCTCTTTAAGACAGCCAGATCAACTTCCACCTTCCCATGCTGAGCTCAGTTTGCTGGCAGCAGGAACTGCCCTGCTTGCAGACAAGCCCCAAATTCCCCTATTTCTGCCCCAAAACCAAACATGGCTAGAGCATGTACAAGCATAACACCACAGCAGCCCTGGGAGCAGTACTCTGCCCACTGCTCGCACGCCCTTCTTGTGCTGTGCCGTGGGAGAGGAAGCTCCAACCTAAACTGTTGCACTCTGATGAGGAAATAGAGGTGGATCTACCAAGCAGGGTGAAAAAGGGGACAAGGTCTGGCCAGCAGCACTGCCCTATGTGACTGTAGGGAACATAATCACTGCCAGCCATAGTGCCTGTTCCCCATCCAGCCTGCAGCTGGATCTCATTGCCAGGGAAAGGCTTCTGCCTTCTGACTGTTCTGTTTATTCTGCTAAAGACCATAATCATCCTGCTAATTGTTTGAGTTTGTTTGGGTTGCTTCAGTGAGCTCCTATTTTGGTGAGGCCATGTGCTGTGCTCCCTCTGCTGGCAGGCTGGCTTGGGCTGTGGGAAGGCTACAGGAGAAAGGAAGGATAAATCCTGCTGCTACACCACGGCCCTCCCCAGCCCCGGCTCCATCACGTTTGAGAGTAAGACCTGAGGCTGGCCTTCCTCTGTCAGCTTTATTCCTCGTGGCCTGGTTATTCTGAGTGTTCCAAACAAGAAGAGAAAGGCTTAGACTTGAAAGCCGCAGCAACACAACAGGCGTGTCTTGCTGGTGATGGCTTTGAGCCACAGTTCTCAGTGGAGCACTGGCTTAACCCTCAGAATCAGTGATTACACCTGTGATAAACTGTGAGCAAAAACACACAAGCAGATGTAGATTGTAGAAAAGGGCCGGAAGTATTGCCTGAAACAAAGAGATGCTTCAGAAGTACCTTCCCATGCCCAGCACCAGGAAATGAGCTTCAGAGCAGAATTTCAGCAGAGCTTTCTCCACCTTCTGTCTGTGGTTTTGTTTGGTTATTTCGTGGGTCTGACAAACAACCATTAAACTGGCCACAATGCAGCAGGGCAAGCTCACGGCCACCACAGCTGCTCAAATGGAAGCATTAGGAAACTTCCCAGAGCAGAACCAGATATTTGGGAGAGAGAGCAGGACCTGGGGTCAAAATCCACCCGGGGACCCATTCAGCCTTAAGCTTACAGCACTGTGCTGCACTAGAAATGCCCCCACAGCACTCTGTTTTCCTGTGGGATTCTGTTTTCTTTGACAAGTTGAGCAAAGCCCGGTGCAAGAAAATCCCTTTCTGCTTCAGGGAACGTTTCTCACACATGGAACTGCCACAAAGACCTTGGAGCAGCCTTCCCTTTCTGGAAAACACCATGAATGGGATTAAGCCCAGGGCCCTGCAGCATTTACAGCGCTACTTTCATCATCAGAGCAGCAGAGAAATCTTTTGATGGACACAAACACCAGCCAGCAGTCATTAACCTAAAAGTAGGGGAGTTTTTCATCAGCCCTATTCAGTAGGAAAGTCAGGAAATGGTGAGAATGTTCTTCACATCAGCGAAATAAAAGGCAAGACATCCCCCATATAGACACTTTCTTGCTAAAACTATTAATAAACATCACACTTCACGTCAGTCTCTGAAGGTCAAAGCAATCTTTGTCCCTGGTGGAAGCTCTTATGGAGTTTTTAAGAGCTGTGTTTTATGCCTAAATGTACTTCCTTAATGAGTGCAATTCTACATCTGCTCAGGTGAAACAGGTTGCTGTACATTTGCTTCCTTCCATGGTTTTATGACACCTCCTCGGCTGCTGATGGCCAGCCAAAAGAAATGAAAGGTGCTGGGAAATGAAAATAGAGTTCCTGAAAGCATTTGTCTTTAGAATAATAACAATAATAATAAAGGCATATGAAGCAGTCTGCCTCAGCAGCAGTTCACGGAGAAATCACTGTACATCCTTTCCTATTACAAAGAAAAAAAAGTACATAACGTAAAAAACTTAATTCAGCTGTACCACACGGAATAAATACAAGATGGCTGCTAAAAGCCCACGGGCATCAGGGCCTCCCAGAAAGGCTTCCCAGGAAGCAAAGTTGGGATGCTTAAATACAGCCTAAGCCTTCAAGCGGATAGAAAACTCGCTTTAAAAAAAAAAAAAAAAAAAAAAAAAAAAAAAGTTTAAAAAGTGTTTTGGGGGAGCACAGCGATTCTGCCGGGGAAGCCGGCATGGCGACAAGAGCAGGGCAACCCCAACGCCGCCATGTTCCCCCTGCCCCTAGCAACCGCCCCTTAGCAACGCCGAGCCACGCCCCCTTCGCTTCCGCCTCTCAGTCAACCACGCCCCTCAGCCGTCGCGTCGCTGTCACGTGACCGCGCTGCCCCGTCGCGCCGTAACCATGGCGACGGCGGTACACATGCGGGGGGGGCGCGGAGCGCTCGCAGTAAGGGGTGCAGAGGCCGCCCGGCCCCCCGTGCTGCCGCCCCGAGGCTCTGCGGCCTGAAAAGCCCTCGTGGGGCCTGAGCTGTCGGGTTTTTTATTGTTGGTTTTCCTTCTTTTTGAGATTTGTTGAGTTTTATCTTTTTTTTTTTTTTTTTTTTTTTTTTAGGTAGAAGGTGTACTTAGTCTTGAGCAAGAAGGGGCTTTTTCCTATCCAGAGCATTGTCACAGATTCGGATCCCCTGCATCTCTCTCCTCATACCCCGTTTCCTTGGCCTTGCTGGTAGTTATGCAGTGCTGGAAGAAGCTGAAGGTGTAGGAAGACACAATCCCTGCCCCCCAGAACCTACCGTTCTGCTACAGGAACAACCGTGTGTCACAGGTGGCAAAGGACAGGCCGGGGAGGAGGACAAGAGAGAGCTCTCATTCTATCAATTTAATGAGTTCTTTCCTTATCAGCTTCAGCCTTGTCCAGATCTGCTAAGTGGCTTTTCCTAGAGATCCAATGAATGTGAATCGGTGCGGGGGAGCTTCTTTTGTTATGCAGCTGACCAGATTTCCAGCAGTTCAACCTCTGAAGAGCCGAGCTGTTCTCAGCTGAAGTGAGCACGCAGATGGCAGCTGAGCACTACTGAAAAACCAAGGTTCACGCAGGGCCAAGTTCTGAGGCCGCAGGGCTTCCACCAGCAGTATCCTGGGCCTCACAGGGTGGTACAGCGCTGGGGGTGGGGGGGGAACTTCAGCTTTCCATCATTCACAGAACTGTTTGTAGCATAGGAGTGCAGTGCACTGAAGAGAACCTTGCTCTGAGTCCCTCTGCCCAGCCCAGGGAAGGCGTCTGTGGGAATAACCTTAGCACTGGGTCTTCCTGCTCCAGGGATGCCGGTAACTTTTGAAGTGATGTAAAACAAGCGTTACGCTTGGCTCATTTCTACCCTCCTGAAAACCAGTGTTGTTTTACCTTGCACCTCGTGAACACCTGGGCTGACCCCCTCTTGAGAAACTGGATGAGCTCTAAACCTCAATGTGCAAGAGTTCCTGGAGCTTTAACACACACGAAGGCCGCTTCCATCAGCCAAGAGAAACTATTTATTCCTACACATCTCATCCGTCACATTTTCTTAGCGATGGGAAAGCACTTCCTCTCAAAGTTCTTAGGCTCCTTCTCTCTTCACTTACAGCAGTTGGGAAGCAAAGCCACGTTTCACACGGAAGACGCAGACATGGAGCACATCCCACCTACCACCAAAAGCAGCTCTTTGCACCATGCAGCCCAGTGGAGTTTTTCCCCTCCTTGACTCAGACAACATCCGTCTGCCGGCTGGGTGACACTTAGCAGGAAAACACACGGCAGCTTTGTAGCAGGAGTTGGCAGCACTGATGTGCTACTGCTTTCAGAGAGTGAAGACACGTGAGCAGACAGCTAGAGCTGTGCTGGCTGTGATAAATTAAGTGCCATGGAGCCTCCTGAATTTGTTTGCTGGGAACAAATCCCACAGAGGTGAGTGCCTGTGTCCTGTTACGGGCTCCACTATCACCACTACTACATTGTAATGAACCATTTATGAGCCACCCTTATGAGTGGCCACTTGGATGTATTTAAGGGCACAGACAGAAACTTCAGATTTTGGGGGTTTTTTTTGGCTACTGACCGAACATTAACTGCTTAAAAACTATCAATTACCTCAAAATAATTACAGCTACATTTTCTATACCATAAAAGAGCCGTGGATGTAGAATCCGCACGAGAACAGGTACCTTCACTGAAACTACGCCGAATATGTTTATATACACAAACAGGCACACAAAAATCAGTAGATGCCTCTGCACACTTTGTTGGTGTGCACAGTTATTTTTAAGTGTATTCAAAACCTCGGCAAGCCAGAACTGAAACTGCTCTCATTTGCAGCCCCAGCCGATGCACGCCGCGCGCTGTCGCAGCAGTCACGCACACACAGCCTTCTCAGAAGCTGCCTCGTGCTTCTGTTGAGGCAAAGAAGTGTTGTGCTGGTGCCTTGGAATCCGTGCACCACATCAATAGCGAAAGGCAAACAACACGCCAAGGACCTGAATAAACACGGATCATCTTGTTCGCTGCAACCGCTTACAAACGACAGAGGCAGCCCTGAGTTACGCAGAAGTCGAGTGCCTTGCCCTGTTTCTATAATCGGGCCTCCTCCTGGGTTGCCTGCTTCCTACCAGACCTGGGTGAGTCAAACAGGGCTCTGGGAGGTGCAGCCTTGGCAGGCAGCTCGTCTCATTTGAGAAGTTTCAGTTCCTGGACAGGTTTTGTAAGAACAACGCCCTGAAGCAAGAGATTACGAGACAGCTTGGCTGCATTTCATGGTAAGCCACCGAAGCTTCAAGCAGAGCTCCCTGAGCTCTTTACCATAATATGCACTGCTCCTCCAGCACAAAGCAGAGAAAGCAGAAGCTGTCATGGTGTATTAACTGGTAGAAAGAATATGCTTAGATACGCCTGACATCCCACTTGCAGAGTCCAATGTCATCCTTAGAACCACTTCCTCCTCGTCAGCAGCTTCCTGTGTGATTTCCTGCCTTGTTGTGTAAGGGCAGTCAAATGAAAGGATTCCTCGTTTACAGAAAGCCATTTTCTGTCCTTAGTAGCTTTTCTTTCAACTCCACTTCCAAAATCCCTTTTAAAAGCAGTTTCCTAACAGGTTGGTTTCCTTCGGTTGTTTTTAAGATTTTCATTATTTCTATCTACAGTCAAACTCTTTCTCCTGACTTCTCTTTTGAGATGCAGCTATGGTTAACACAGAAACATAAAGGCTCACCGTTTCTGTTACAAAAGGTATTTTCTGAGAAAGAGTACAGCAGGGTTTCCATTGCATGCACGCGAGCTAATTTTTCACTTAAATCACTTAGGGATCCTAATAGCTACAAATGTCTCGGGCTTTATTTCCTAAAGAAATTAATTTCCTTTCCATCCCCATCCAAAATCCACTCTGAAGAACAAATGCCTTCCGAGTAATTTGCATGCACCGTGCACCGTTCCTGCTATGGTGAGGATATCGCTCCCTCCCACAGACACTAAAGCTGCTTACTCAGTGCTTAAGGCCAAACTCTAATAATGCTTTGATGGATCCTAAACTGAGGTAAGTTGGCATCTCCCCGCAGCTCCTGAAACTGAGCTTTGGCAGAAATATAACCTCCTTTGTACACAATTAGATTCTTTTAGTCTCACTTAAACTGCCACCCACCTTCTATTGTGCGCTATAAACCTTCCAAACGGCCTGAACTTTCCTCTTTTTTATTAACATGTAAATTAAATCAGTTTACCTTCCTGCTAGTCATCTTCATCTGGGTACAAATTAATCTAAGGAGAACCCAGCTGAGACAAAGGCAGGCTGCTTATCCTCCACCGTATCCTCCTGCTTTTTTCCATATCTCGTTGGCTTGTCTGCTTAGAGTCAAGCCAATTCACTCCACCTCTTTTGTTGTTAAGAACACTGTCGGTGAACTAAACCCAAGGAGCTGTGCGGCACAGACAAAATGCAAGGCTTGTGAGGACCAAACACATTCGTTACTCCTGACCAACAGCGCTTCCTGTGATAAGAATAGTTTCTGCTTACCACAAGCTGTCACGAACTTATGCACAAATTCCACTTTCTGAGAACTAAACCAGTCTGCCTCAGGCTGACCTTCATGTGAATCTTGGCAGGTTTGGTTCACACGGCTTGGCGAAAAGCAATCTCGGCTCCTGGAGTTTGTCCACAGGTTTGCACTCATTCACCTCAGGCTTTTCAGCTCTGGCAGGCAGCTCGCCACATTTCACCCACAATAGTTCTGATAAATCCACCTTTAGCGTAATTTCCACCTGCAGCCTTTAACCGCCTTGCATTAATTCTGCGCTCAAGGTTGAAAACAGAAGGTGGACTTCAGGTTTTATTGTAGAATACTTGTATGACTCCGAGGAACCTGGTTCAGTAGCAACAAGCTGAATTCAACAGTGGTTTCTGATTTATGCGGGTTGTTTTCAGAGGTTGTTGACATCACCCTGCCTGTCTGGGCTTCTCTGCTGTGACGACATCCTCACCACAAGACCCCCCCCTTGCCTTTGAGAGCTGTGGCTTTCCAAAATCATGATGCTGGATAGCGTACCTGAGCCACAGGTACACAGCAGCAGCAGCAAATGATGAACACAAGAGCTCTCCAAGTCCCAGTTTTAACAGTGGAGCTGATGTCTGCAATCCTCAGTTATCTAAACGCCCTTTGTGGCTTCAGTAAAACAAAGACAGTGCTACTTGGGATCTTCCCAAGCCCCACAGGACTCAGTTGGTTAGCATATGTGAAAGGTTAGGATTTGTATGATGCTTTCTGAACAGCAGATGCATTTGGATTTCCGAGTGGCTTGTTCCTTCTTCATTGCTTCCAGCCAAAAGTAATCAGCAGATCACATGCCAGGCAGTATCTAGCATCTTTACACTTCTTGTTTTATAGTTGTCGAGGTCATACAAGACTTTCATGGCTTTGACTCCTGCCCTCATGCAGCTGGGATGGCCACTGGCAATCTCAGTGCTTGGACCAAACTGAAGCTGCAGTTCCAGGAATGTGGCCCAGTCCCTTGCGATGGAGCTGGGGTTGCTCCAACTCCTCAGTGGAGCTACGCTGACTTGCAGTGATCAGCGCCTGGCTGTCTCCATCCTGCCTTTGATTTTGATTCGTTCACAGACTGCAGTGAAACCAAGGAGGGACATCAGACTCAAGATACACTTGGCAAGCTGACATGTCCAGAGCTACTGAAAAAATGCCAGCCATGACAGCCACTTCCCCATGATCCCCAGATATTTACAATCCTCCAGTTCTACTGAGCAGGTAAAATGATTCCCTGTTGTGTTTGTGTTGCAGCTATTCTTCTTCCATCCCGAAACGCAGATGGCTTTTCTCAGAACTTGAAAACGTTATTCTCTAATCGACTGAATTGAACTTTGTATTTTGTGAAGTGATGGGGACTAAGTACGGTCTGTCTGTAATGACACGTCAGTCTTCTAAGAAGCTGTACAGAGCACAGCCAGAAGACCTTTGGGCTCATCTGAAAACGCTGCATTCGAATGAAAACTGAACTAAAAATAGTAATTACTGGAAAACAAAGGGGACAACCTGACCCCGCAGTTGGCAGACTTGGTACAACAGCAGCAATATGCAATTGTATGTGCGTATTTCTAAACCATACTTGAGAGCAGCTTCCAGGAGCTTCCAAGTAGAGATGCGTGCATAGCTCTGACAGGAGAGCGAGGGCTCTCAAACACAAACCAGCCTGTTTAACGTATTGCAGCTCATCTAGCTGCAAAAGCTTTCAAATGGACAAGACCTGAATCTTCTCCCTTGCAGCAGAAGACTCGAACAAACAGCAAAGCTGTAAACAACCATGATGAGGTAAGTCTGGGTCAGTTTAAGAGTGATGCCCTGTGCTGTGGTAGTACATAGAAATCCTAGTGCAGTTCAGGCTCTTGTATGATAAGGCACTGCAGTGCTCCCTCAAATTAAGGTGGAAAAAAATATGTATAGTATGAGAAATAAGGATTTGAGCTTGCTAGGATTAAAGGACAGGTCAGCATCAAAGCCACAAGCAAATGCATACCTTCTGAGCCTAACAGCAACAGTTTTACTCACTGGCTACTCTAAAGAAACAGCCTTTGTACCAGAAATTAGAACTAATATCAGTAAGATCTCTTCAAGCCACTCCCCAGTCCAGATAACGTGTGCATTTTTTCATGCAGTGTATACCAAGGAACCCCTTGCATGTAAGGAACAAATATAATTTTTCTGTATTCTTCCTCTTTCCCCCCTTTAGGTTGCTTTGCAATTCACAACAGAAGGAAAGATGGCTTCAAGACAGAAAGATTCCTACACACCGGAGATTATTCCACAGACCAGAAGCACCCCTCCATTTAATGCAGCCCAAGAGAAGGCAACGCATCTGGTTTTAGCTACTGTTAAGAAAATGAAAACCATGCTGGCCTCCCATGCCTTCATGGTGGATACCAAGGAAGCCAAGCCTACCACAGACAGAGCCAAAGAAGGATGCCAGGATCTTTAGGCTGATAAGGGCTGCAGAAGCCTGCAATCATCTGAAAACCTGAGACTATTATCCACAAGCAGATCTCTCAGCTGGGATCGGGCCAGAGCAGTATGAGGCAGGGCTAACAAATGCAGTTCATCCTATCCTGAAATGGCACTTTTTAGCTCTTTACTGTATGATTTGAACTCAGAACAAAAATAGAAAGCATTTTTTTTTCTGTGTGTCCATGTATCTCCTCTGCTTTTCATGGCGGGGGGGGGGGGGGGGGGGGGGGCATTCCCTAATCTGTGCTGTGAAATGGCATTATACTGAGGGAAAGCATTCCAACCATTACCATCAACATTTGCATGTGGCTAACTTCCCCTGCCTTATGTTAGATATGAAATTTGGAATGGAAGTTTGGACCACAGTTCTATGGTCATTTATAACAGGTTTGAGCACTACTGGATCATTTAGCATGACAAATTCAATCCAGATCAGGCCTGAACACACAATTATGTTTCTGTTGAATTAGCCAGACTGCATAATGTGGCGTTTATGCTGGCAGTGGGAAGAAAGACAATATCTAACCTGGCATAAAGCCTACCAATACAGAGCTAACGTCAGAACTTTTTTGAATGCTTTTCAATGGGATCAGCACTTCGGGTTGTGTGGTCAAGCATTTTATATCCAGGAGCCCTAGAGCCAGATTTCCTGTATTGTCAACCTATGACCATTTTGGCAGCATTCAGACTTTCTCCATAAAGCTTTCTCTTATTATGCCTCCTTGCAAGCCCTTTGTCCCATTTGAGATTCTTCTCGTAGTCCATAATAGCACTCTAAGTATGAAGTATTTGAGGATCTCTCTCTAAACACAACAGCCTCTCACTGTTGCTCCCAGGGTCCTGCAGAACTGTACGTGCATCTAATTGCTCATAAATTTTCAGAGACAAATATCACAGTTGTTTGTTCAACTGGACCGATGGATGCATGCTGGCTGCAGCCATAGGAACTGTCAGCATCGATCTCCCAGCCCATCTTTCTAATGATCATTAGTGGCATCCGACTCCTGAAAGGTCCTATGCTTCTGCATGTCTCCGTATTCCAGGACTTGGGCTGGAAAAGACAGTGCTCGCTTTCATTCTCACGAGGTGCTGCTTCCTGAGAAAACCAAGAGTGCCAGGCTGTCAGTCACTGAGAAACCTTGAAGAATCTCCTCTCTGTGCTGTTCTACCTCCTGACACTTCACATCCAGTCACGTTTACCAAAGCGATCCTTTTAATTTACAACTTCAGGCTGGAGTTTCTCTTTGGGAGACACCCATTCTGGAAACGTTGCTTATTTTAGAACCCACAGCCTCTAGGAAGGTATTTTTCCCTAATCCCAAACTAAATGATATCATACTTGGCAAGTGCTGTAACCATGGTACTGAAGTTATTTATGACTGAAATTAATGCTATAGTTAGCAACATTGGAACAGGGTTCCTTCTATGCTACTGTCCAACTGCCTCCCCCCCCCCAGCCCGAGGCTACACTGCAAAGCAAGACTCAGCGTCTCCAGAGGGTCCTTAATTTGCAGTAAACAATGTCAGCCTTTGCTGACTCCCAAAACTTGGCAAAGCACAACTGGATAGGCACAAAGATGCATCTTCTAAACAAAACAAAGCACTCGGCTGCGTTCTTATTGCTCTTACTTTGTTCCGAGATTTATTTGTTTTTTATTTATTTTAGCTCTTCAAGTAAATTCCGTGAAGGGACCTGGAACCTCAGCGTGCAGAGCCAGGACTGGCAGCAGCGGGGAGAGCTCAGTTGTACACCACTCATCAGCTCTAAGCTGAGGGAATCACCGCGAGGGAAAGAGGAGAGGTCAGCATTTGTGCCTGGGGACTCTGCGTTAGTCACCTCTGAGAAACTGATAGCCTGCCCATACACAAGCCACCTGGGAGCCAAACCAATATTATTCTAGTCTGATCCCTCTGCAAAGATCCCAAGGAAGGTTGGGAAGAATCCAACCAAGCGGGAAACAGAAGAAACGGAAAACCACGCAGTGCTGAGTCCCTCCTGGTCAAAGGTCAGGCAGCTCCCTATTTCCACGGGGCAGATGAGAGGGAACAGCTCATAGACACATCCTGAGCTTCAGACGGCAGCGTAATGACCCGAACAACTCTGTGCCCTTTTGGGGCATCGTGCTAGCAGCAGTAGCTCCTGCATGCCTTCTTCTGATCATCCCATAAACCAGGGAATCATAGAACAGGACTGCAAGGCAGCCGCTGCAAACAGAAAAATAAAGGATGAAACAGGGAGGAGAAAAGAAAACAGAAGAGCACAGCGAGAAGAGAAGCAGTATGGGGAAGTGTGCGAGGGTATGAGTCCACCTACTGATTCATACAGAGGGCAGTTTAAGTGAATTTAGATATCACACGCAATAAAGCAGGCAAGCCAGTCTCCACTGACCACAGCACTACCACGGTTCCGTTGGGTGGAACATCGATTTCATGTCAGTTCTGCTACCTGGATTAACCTTTCAATGCCTTTCTTTGAATGCCAGTTGGCACAGCAGTCTAATTCTGCTCATCCCAGGAGTGAAGAGCCAAATCCCGAGCCCACGGTTTGGGGCTTTTTGGATAGACTGGCTTTGGGCCCAATCCAATTTACAACTGAAGCCGACAGAAGAAAGTCTCCAGGGCTTCAGTGAAGTAGTCAGCTCATTCTGGGAAAACATACTGGAGGGCAATGCAGGATTTATTTTATGCCTCAGCCTTATTTTATTTTACAGCCTAAACCTCCAATTCCCAGAGCCACGATTCTCCCATTGCCTTCATGGAATTTACACTGGAGTCACTTAACAGGGCTTTGCTAGGTCTAAACCATTGCCCTATTTTTTGCTCTATTTTTAACTTTGCTTTTTCTTGTTGTTGTTGTTTTTAATTTATTTTTTCTTCTTTTGACCACAGGCAAAGGAAATAAATCAGCTGATATCCTGCCAGCAAACTGCCACCAGCGCTTTGAGACCGGAGGCATTTCTCCTGCCCCAAAAGAGCATTAAGAAAAAAATATCTAACTGATAACTTGGACTGGGTACAGGTAAGTTTGTGTGTATACCAGCAGTTAAACTGATTTCTTCCACTATCTTATCTGTCCGTTTCAAGGGGAAGAAGTTTGGCAGGCAAGCTACTCTTGGAATGCACTCAGTAAACCATGGACAGGAGAACCAAGGAGCAGAAATAGAAATAATCATAGGTGTAGCAGCTGGGAGCCTGACTTCTGGCTTCTATTCCTAGCTCTACTCATGACTCACTTGACAGCCTTGGAAAGCCACTTCACCTCTCCCTGCTCCAGCATTCTCAGAGGCACAGCTCACCCATTTCACAGGTACCCCAGGCAGAGGAGCCCCACTGCTCCCAGTTGGGTGTCTCTGGAGGAAGAACCTCATCCCTTTTTCTCTGTTAGCCCCAGGCCATTCATCCCCGTAGGTCAGGGCACTGGGAGGGGAACTGGCAACTTGAACCAAGTGTGTCTTGTGCAGCTTTTTGGGACCCGTCAAGGAAAGGAAAAGTACTTTAACAAAATGTTGCTAATTATAGCTTGACAGCACATAACGCATTCCTGCTCTGGACAGAGCTCTGCTATCAGCCAACTCAATTATACATTATCTTTGCCCAATTCCCTCCTTATTAATTGTGACCAAAGCACTGAATAAAGCTAAATTGCTGCTTGCTCTCCATTTCTCCTTATTCAAGACCAGTTCCTTGACAGCAGCAGTGAGACTGCAAGGCTGCTATGTGGGGCTGCCTGCACTCCCCGCCCCCAGCCAGCAGTAAATACGTCTCTCCACTTTTATTCCTGCCTGCCCAGAGCAGATTCCTCGGATGCTAACGCCAGATACAGACGTGGCCTTGGACAGCCATGGCTGAAGCAGGATGGAGCTGTGCTGTCACCCCAGCGGACACCCTGCCACAGGCCATTGGAAAGCAGAGCCCCTTTTTTTCCAAGTGCTTTGCAGCATCCTGCTCCAGTTGGAGCATGCAAGAGCCCAGGCTTCTTCAAACCTTTTGCATCCAGAGCCCAAGGAACTGGGATTTGGCATTGACAGCAAGCAGGAAAACTGCAGCAAAACCCAGTGCCGACATACACTGTGAGCCCCTCCGTGCATCAGGGGCTATAGCAGCATGAAGGTATCCCAGATCAACCCAATTTCTATATAAAAAACAGGAAACAGCCCCTCCCTCCACCAAAAGGGAGGAAGAGCTTCCTGGCTTGTATCTGTGTCACTGAGAAATGAGGCAGGAACAAACAGCTCGCTCCTTCTTATCCTAGAGCGCATCTGAAAGAGCAGACGCTTCAGTGAATTCCTTCTAGGGGTACTCCTAAATCTGTCCCTAGCACAGTTCCTGGAAAACAGTGAGATCTCTGCTCCCACAGGGCTCAGACAGATGGCCTCAGACTTCTCCTAACACCCACTTCCCACAGGAGAAGCAGATGGGAGCTGTGCTACATACCACAGGGCAGGGTTACCTCCTGATGTGCCCAGGGATGCAGGCATTTCACACGGGGCCACTGCTCCAAATCCAACTTGAGCTCATAGCAGCTGGCCCTCAGCACTGACAGTTGTTTGGTGCCCTGTAGGAGATAAGTACTTGCACAGGAGCCCAGCAGACAAAGCTGGGGTTGATTCAAGATCTAGAAAAAACAAACGCCCTTTGCCTTCAGAAGCAGTGCTTCCCACCCTGCACTGAGCATATCAGGGCAGGTTCTTACGTGTCACTCTTAATTACATATTGAAAATTAGGGTGCAGGGATGTCAGGTTGAATGTTAAGAAACATTTCTGCTCAAAAGGAGCAGTGCTGCAGTGGCACAGCTGCCCAGGGAGGAGGTGGGGTCACTGTCCTGGAGGTGTCTCAGAGCCACAGAGATGTGGCACTGAGGGACGTGGGCAGTGGGCACGGTGGAGTGTTGAGTTGGGGATCTTGGAGGTCTTTCCCAACCTTAATAGTTCTGCATCAAGTTGTACCTACCCCATCCCACATCCATTACTCATGGCACTGTGGCTACATGAGCCGAGCCGGGATGTCTCACTCAAGTAGATCTTGACCTATGTTTGATCTGGCATGCCATGCGTGTACATCAGGTTATAATCAAAGCTTCCAGTATCATCTGATCACGTAGAAAGAGGGATCGTACAGCGTTAAGCCGAAAAAACACATACAGGAATTGTTGTTCTGCGCATAAAAGCTGTCAGCTTAGCATACATGAGAAACCTCAAGGTCATGAGTGCTGCTTCCTGACAATGATTCCTGGACCTTGCTATGTCAAAACAGAAATACCAGAATGATACTCAGAGTCACCAACCAGCGCTTGCTTCGCCTGCTGCCACGTAGCTAGCAGGTCACGCACGCTTGTTTAGATGCATCTGCATAGGAATCCAAACTGCAAATGAAGAGCTGCAACAGAAGTTGTGGTTTTGTTATTACTGCTCAAAACAGAGACTATATGAGAAAAACACTTTCCAGTTCAGATGGAGGAAATGGAAAGCACAAAGACTCCGTTTGCTGCTCAGCAGGGTGGATTTCTAATGAACTGCTTCTACCAAATAATTGAGAGATGAGGGAGCAGCGTGGAGAGGTGCTTTCCGCACAAGAATGAAAATCAGAATACCATTCTTGGGCTAGGTTACACAACCAGGAATATTTTTTATCTCCCCCCCCCCCCCCCCCCCACTAAATATTTTGCTTTCAGTGTAAACACTTGACCTCCACTTCTCAGTCCTTCCCCTCAGTTACCCCCATCTGCATCTTCCCCCTCCAAACAAAGAGCAGAGCCTTCCCGTCAGCTCTCCAACGTACCTGCACCAGCAGTTCCATCCATCCGCAGACTTTCAGAGACCACACAGAACCACCTTCGTGCCCACAGACGAAAGGCTTCCAGAGCAGCTCTCAGCTCCTCCCAGATGGTAAAACTGGTGAACTCTCAGAGCAGATGGGTGGGAGCAGCCTGGATGTGGCCCAGCTTTTCCCATCTTGTAGTCAAGAAAAGGCCATGGATGTGCAGATGCCGCCTGCCTTGATTTCAGCCAAAAGAGAAGCCCATCCAGCTCCATTTTGTCTTCATTGTTACCCCCCTTCCAACTTCTTGCTGACACACTGTGTTACAACTGCTCAGCCATTGCTCCAACAGCAATGAGGGCTCCAGAGAAAGATTGTAAATCCCTGAGAAGCTCGGATGAAAAACCATAAAGATAAAATGGAGCGTTGCCACCGTTACACCTGGCAGCACAATCCACAGCTACATGAGCTGTAAACTGTAAAAAGACTTATGCCCTGCTTCTGCCTCCTTCACAATTGCATCGCATGAACAGGACTGTAGCATGGTTAAGTCACCTGCATGGAAAGCAGCTCCTAAGCAGTTTGCTACACACAAGTATTTCCTTTGGTCTTGACTGCGTCAAGGAGCAGCAAGGGCCAGCTGCTTCCCAAAAGAGCCAGGAGGCAAGAAGGGATGTCAGCAGCCAGGGTCCAGCCCCAAAGTGGGCCAGGGCAGCTGCCGGGGTCACCGCCACATTCATCCAAGAGCCTTCAAGGTCACCAGGCAAGCTTGCAGTGATGAGGCAGACCAGTAAAAGTCAAGCAGTGAATCAGCCCCAGAGTCAGGATCGGGCCCAGCAGGTGCTGAGCGGATCCACAGAGGCCAGGTAGGGCTGAGGTCATAAAGCCAGCTTTCAAACTGGGGTCACGCTCAGCAGGGCCCATAGGCAGGCAGGACTGAGAGCAAGCCAACCTCAGCACTGCTGCAACAAGAGCAGAGAGCTCTGTGCTGAGCTTAAATAGGGCTCCTGGGCTGTGAGCAAATGGTGTGGATGGAAGCCCCCAGGTGAGGCTGCTCAGGGCTGTTAAGGAGTATTGGTGCCCCAAACCCTGACAGCTTGTAACACCCACAGCAGAGACAGTAATTTGCAATGATTCCATCCAAGATGAGACTTCCACAGTGCCAAAGGCTTTGGGGCTGCAGCCCCAGCGCTGCTTTCAGTGCCAGCACTAACCCTCCTGGCTATGAATTCTGCTAAGCTGCTTCCCCTCTCCCCCCAAAGCTTGGCACTAAAAAGCAAACAAACAGCTCTGAGAGATGCAGGATTTGCAGCCTGGTTTTCAGCAGGCCGGCGTCTCATGGGGGACCGACCTGAGTGCCTGGGAGGGCACAAACTCCCAAGGAAGCTTTTCCCACGGTTCGGACATCAATCAGATGTCAGCACTGTGCGGATTCTCTGGTGTCTAATAGGGGCTGGCAGCGTGGGTCGCTGTTTCTCACAGCTGCAGCCCTGGCAGGGTCACTCTTTACCCAACTGATTGCAAATGTAGGATCTGAGCTCCACACCTCTCTGCTGGTTTGAGCCAGAACTGGCCAAAGGGTTAAAGAGTTTTTGAAGAGTGGAATACGGAAGAATGAGAATGCATTGATATACAGTGTGATTGCATAAACTCTGTTACGTTAGGAAATCAAAATAATCAGCTCCTTTTTTCCCCTAAACATGATAGAATTTATAGCTGCTTTGTTCCCAGTGGTGCAAAAGCCCCCCTTAAGCTTTGCTCTGCGGAGAGCCACGCTGCAGGACCTCATGCTGTTGCTTTGCCTTCAAGCCTGAGTGCACGAGAGACAGTGGGATCCTCTCATCCAACGTCTTTACAGGAAAGGGGTAGAAAATAGAGATACGAGCTGCCTCAAAATGGCAGCAAGGATCATGGAGCCTGGATGGGTCGGTTTGTGTTATTGGGTTCATGCACTTTGGCTGCAGGGGCTCAGGTCCTGTTGGTATCCCAGAGCTGCAGCCACGGGGTCCCTCTTTGGGTCCCTCCACCCAAACTTCCCGCTGCTGCCTGCAAAGCCTGGGTAGGATTGGCAGAAAGAGGCCTTTGCAATGCAAAACCTCTCTGAGCAGCCTCCATGCAGCCCGTCCCAACACCTGCCGGCCTCTTGGGGTGCGCATCAGCTGGGACCTGCAGGAGGGAGTGACCCACTGCTGCTCCAGCAAGGCTGGGATTGCAGAGTGCTTTGGAGCTGCGGTTTGAGCAACCGCTGGCAGGATTTCTCCATCAAATTCTGCTTTGCAAACCCACCGGGAGTCACGCTGTATCTCAGTCCTGACACGGGCTGACTCCTCTCAGCTATTCATCAAAAGAGGCTTCCTGCTCCAGGCAGCCTGCCTGGAGTTCTTGGAGCTCTTCTTGTGGAGCAAAACAAGGTGAGCAGCGCTTTGTGCTTTCCCCGTGCAATCCAAGCTGAGGATGCCCCACTCACCCAGCACCGCCCTACAGGACCTCCATCAGCAACGCCAAAATCAACAAAGCTGGGAGCACCGAAGGCGCCACTCTCTGTTTGGAAGCACCCATGGGGAGGGAGAGAAAGGAGACCTCATCTCAGCCTTGTAGCGCTTAAAAGGAGCTCACAGAAAAGACCCGGAGTGGCTTTTCACATAGTTCAGTAGCGAAGGGATGAGGGGAGATTCAGGTTAGGCACAAGGAAGAAACTTCGCTCAGAGGGCGGCGAGGCCGTGGCACGGCAGACCCCATCCCCGGAGGTGCGGATGGCTCTCAGGGCCGGGGGCAGCCCGAGCTCGGCCGCCTCCTCCCGGGGAGCCGCTGCCGGCGGAGTCGGGCGGCACCTGCGGGCGGGTACCGCAACTGCAGCGCGACCCCGAGCCCCGCGGGGCGCAGAGCCGGGCAGGGTGCGGGTTGGGAGCCGTGCCGGTGGGAGGCTTTTTTTCTCCATCCGCCTTTTTTATTTTTCTCCATCCGAAAGGCTCAAGAGAGTGGCAAAGTCGCAAGCCCAAACGTTAGAGGGGATTTCTGTGAAACCCGAATGCTGTAAAGCAGTTCCTGCGGACGCGGGAGGCTTTGCAGGAGTTTCAGGCTCTGAGCTTGATCAAGTGCTAAAGCAAAACTGCTCTGAAGAATTGGGAAAGCTGCAAGAGGACATGTCCTGCTTCAGCCAAGGAAGGCCTTGGGCACATCCGCCCTGAGCATAACTCCTGGTCAGCAGCGTGCTGGAGGGGGGAAAAGCAGGAAAAATAGGAAAATCCAACAAGAAAGGTGTTGAAATGGCAGGAGATGCCCACGGAGGAGAAGAGCTCTCCGCTCTGAGATGCTGCTTGCATGGGATGAGGCCACGTTCAGTGTTTGCAGCTTGGAAGCCACGTGTGAAGGCCCTGTTCTCAATGCTTCCCCCCACGTAGCAGAGTGCACGTCCCAGGGACTGAAATAGGCAGCGGTTCGATCGTCGTCTCTCCCAGGGAAATGGGTTTTAATGAGGTTTTAAATAATAAAATGGGATAATTTCCCCACCTGGCGAGAACATGAAATTTTTATGCCTCCTTTTCTCTCCCAAAGTTTTATCGCCCTTTGTCTTTAGCAATGCACAACCCCCCTCTAATAAATAAACAAATAAATAACACGGAGATTTAGGGAAAGTCACTCTGCTCCCAGCAGCTCCGTGCACCCACTGAGCAGGGGTGCCTCCAGCTCCTTCCCTTCCCCAGGCATTTGGGGAAAGCCTCAATGGGGGAGCGGAGGTGGGGCATTTCCCCCCTTGTGCCCCCATAGTGCAGAGATGGTCTGGGTGGAGATGCTGGCAGTGATGCTGGTTTGGGGTGCAGGGTGCTGAGTGCTGGGGAAGGGCACTGGGTTCAGGATGCTGGTGCAGGGGGTCCCAGTGCCCTGTGCTGGCACAGGATGCCTGCATCGGGGTGCCGCTGCTGGGTGCTGGTACAGGGCTCCGAGTGTGAGATATCAGTATGGGGTGTGCAGTGCTGGGTTGCAAAGGTCCTGGGTGCACAGTGCTGGTGCAGGATCCTGTACGTGGTGCAGGATGCAGCTCGGGTTCGGGTGCTGGTGCCGGTGCTGGCAGCACACACCGGACAGCGGCTCTGGGTGCCGGTGTAGGGCATGGGACCGGGCGCTGTGTGTGTGTGTGTGTGCGTGTGTGTGTGTGTGTTTTGACGTGAGGAAGTGCCAAAGCTGCAATTGCTTTAGGAAGTCAATCGCAGGGGCCGGGGGACGCGTGCGCAGTGCAGCCGCTCCGCTCCGCTCCGCTCCCGCTGCCTCTCCCTCTCCCTCCGGTGCCGAACCCGGGGGCAGCGCACGGGCGGCGGCCGTGGACACGGGGCAGCGGACGGCGCTGCTCGACGGCGCGGATGCCCGACCCGTGAGTACCCTACGGCCCGGCCCGGGGGATGCCGGGGGCTGGGGCGGGGAGGGGGGGGGGACGGACCCGCCACCCCCGTGCATTGCCCGGCCCGCCCCTCCCGCAGGCTGCGGCCGGACCCCTTTCACATCCCCATCCTTGTAACTCTCCCCCCGCCGCCCCTCCGTGCGCGCTCCCCCCTGCCCGCACCCCCCTTTTTCATGATCCCCTCTTTCTCCATGATTCCCCTCTTCTCCATGACCGCCCCCTCTTCCCCCCTTTCCCACGCGTCCCCCCCTTTCCGTGCATCCTCCCCTTTTCCTCCTCCCCTCTCTCCGGGCACATACAGTGAGCACCGCGGGGCGCTGATGGAGAGGGAGGGCTGCGTCCGTGTGTCTGTGTGTCACCGCCTGTCACCGGCCCCGTGCGCGAGGGGGGACAGCGCGATGCCCCGCGGGGCGGGGGCACAGAGCGCACCGGGCTTGAAGGGGGGGTTTCCCTCTCGTCCCTTCTCGTCCCCTTCCTCCCCATCGCCCCCGGGGAGGGCCGAGCCCCTGCGAGGAGGAGAAGGATGGAGGAGGAAGGAGGAAGGCGGGGGCCCCCTCCCGCTGCAGGGATGGCTGCACTGGGTCTTGCCCAACCCAGGGGGAGGGTTGCTTTGGTGTGACCCCCCAGGGCCCTCTCTGCACCCACAGGTGTGCAGTGCCGGAGCATCCTCTGTGGGATGCGGGGTCCCCCGTGTGCTCCCTGCAGCCAGGGGTGCTGTACCCCACCAGCAGCCTTGACCTCGCTGTGGCATGGGGAGGTTGGCTGAGGTCAGGGCGAGCCTGAGCTCTGGCCACCATCAGGTCCTCCAACGCCAGGCAGGGGGATCCGGTGACCAGGGGACTTCGTGACCAGAGGACCCAGTGACCGGGATGTGGCTCCCCCGTAGGGACATGGCATCTGTCTGTCACCCAACACGAGCCCATCACGTGGGCTTGGCGGCTTGGCTGAGGGATGGAGAGGGCCGACCGCATCCCTGGGCATAGCAAGGATCCCCCGGGAAGCTCCCTCCCTCCTTCCCTCCCCATGAGGCTGCTCTGGCACGGATCCATGGCCTTATTTAAGAAACTCGACAAAAAGTGTTAAGTGAGTGGGAGGGATTTCCCCGCTGCAAGGAGAGTTGGTTCCCCTCTGGATGCGGTTCCACCATCCCGGGTAGGATTGGTGCTCGCAGTGCTTGCTGTCCCAGTGGATGTGTTGTGCATTGGGTTGCCCCAGTGGGCACGTACCTCAGGATACATCCCAGGGGACAGCGCCACATCAGATTTCCCTACAAGGATTTCAGCTCCTCCGCCTCAGCCCTTCCCCACAAATGACTCAAAGCCGCTAATCAAAATACAGTCGCGTTCTTCGGCAATTAAACAAACTCCACCTCTGAAGATTATAGTGGGCAAGCAGGGGTTTGGTGACTCGGACATGCATCAGTCGGGGTCTGTGTGCCCGTTTTGATATCGTTATTTAAAATGAAATGCAAGGAACCAAAGGGAGATAATCTGATCGTGCTGCTCCACCCTAGAGAGGGAAAGGGAAAAGAATACCCCGGCGGAGTAATTCACTCTGAGCTGCCCGAGGTGTGGGAGCAGCACATCTCCACTGCCTCCCAAAGTGCATCCTCTCCTCTCTTTGCCACATGCTCACTGTGGGGCTGGAACTGCAGCACGCTGAGTTCTGCTGGGCCCATGCACTGCGCTTCCCCAGGGAGCAGCACCATGAGCACCTTTGGAGCAGAGGCTCCACGAGCTCTGCAGAGCACCTCCATGTGCTGCCGTGGCAGTCCTTCTTTTTCCCCAAGTTTGTATCCTCCGATGAAAATTCCTTTGGTAACGCAGCTCTGGGGGAGGTAGGCTCACCACGCTGGGCTCTGCCCCATCCCTCAGCCATGCTGGTGGGGGTCTGTGCTCCCCCTGGGTGGTTTCTTGCAGTGAGCCCCTGCTGTGCACCCACACCCCAGCAGCAGGGCTGTTAGCGGGGTGCAGCGCTGTGCTGGGATCGTGGCCTCTTCCGGGTTGCCCCGTGCCCACTGCTGCTTCCTATTACTCAGTTCCTTCTTCGTCTCTGCACGTCTCTGCGTTTCCATTGCAAAGGCTGTTTGGAGGGGGTGGGTCTAAAACCATTTGGTTCTGTGTGTTATTTAATAGCTACTTCTTCATTCGAGGGGGAGAAATTGGATGTTGCTCCCAGTTCTTGTAATGATTCTCACCCAATGGAGAGGGGAAGACAGTGTATGGTATCCCACGCTGCCGCAGGAGGGGAAGGTGCTGAGCTCTCACGCTGTTGCAGCCCAGACCTGGCAGCTGCTCCGTGGGGGATGTCACCATCCCCACTCCAGCTCCATGGCACTCAGCCTTGTGGGCATCTCGTCCAGTGCTGGGCACTCCATCAGCTCTCCCGGCCCATTTCCAGCAGTGCCCTCTCCATTCATTCCGCTTTTGCTTCACCACATGCTGGCCGTGCCACAGCCCTTCATGTTCCCTTCCCTACCATCACTGATGGGCACTGGAGCAGCGCTGATCTGCCTGTCCTCCTCCATGCTCTCTCCCTGCAATCCATCCCAGCCAGCTCCATGCACTCATGCATTTTGCTGGAGAGCCGTGTTGCAGCGAGCGCATTTCCAACAGGCCGTGGTGGGGTCGCTCCCCGTGCTGCTGGGGATGCTCAGAAAGTCTCCAATCCCTTGCAGCAATGGCAGAACAGAGCTGCCTTCTCAAGACCTCCTGCAGGGATGGAATGCCTTCGGTCCAGCTGTGCATGCATTGCTGCAGCTGCAGGGCTGGTGCGTGGCTGGGGACAGCTGTATCCGTGACACCTCCTGTGCCAGCAGCCAGGCACCAGGGGACGTAGCATTCAGTGGCTTTGGGGTATAACTACAGCTCAGACCAAAGCCAGGCTGGTGCTGCACCCAAGGGTGTGGGGAGAGACACGAGGGGCAGCCCCAGAGCTGTTCCTGTCCCACACCATGTCCTGCCTTTGGTTTAGCCCTGGGGAAGGTGGAGCAGCAGAGGCAAGGAGAACAACGGAATCCTTTGGGGTTCAGCATCAATATTCATCAGAGGCATGGAAAAAAGGGGGTTTTCCTGGCAGCAAGAAAACAGAGGGTAGAATTTCCAAACAAGCTGCACTTCCAGTTCTCTGAGCAGCCCTGGAAACGGCCTCACCTGCTCTGTGCTGAGCTGCTGGGGCTCTTTACACAGGCAGTGAGGATCGCTGGGTTTGTGGATGGGGCTCCACATAGAAGGGCCTCACGGAGCCAGCAGAGTGCTCGGGGCGCAGGGTTTGGGTTTTCCCCTTGCCCTCCCTCCTGTCTCCTGTGTGAACCCGCTGGGGGCTCCTGCAGAAGGCAAATGCCCACGCGGCGGTTCAGTGCAAAGGGCAGGAGAAGAGCAAACAGGTGCAGCAACCCCGGAAAAAGAAAGGAGAGCTTCATGCAGGCCTCTCCAAACAACAAAAAATAATAACCAGGAGAGACACTGCTGTGGGGCGGCATGGGACGCCGTGCTGCGTGCTGTGCCCGTGGCACAGGGGCCATGCAGGGTGACAGCGCTTCCTTCCTCCATGCCATCAGCTCCTCTCCGCATGGCCGAGCCGAACCCTGCAGACTTTGTTCCCCTTTGGTTGGGTTTTAAATAACCCACGGTCAGTGTCGGAGCTCCCCAGTGCTTGTCACAGATGGGACAACACAGAGCATCCCTGTTGTGGTGACCGATGTGTGTCCCCCAGGGGCTGTCCTGGGGATGGGGCAGCAGAGGAGATGCCCTGCATGCCATGCCCACCAGTGTGGGCACCTGTCCTGGCCTCTACCTGTAGCCTGACCCTGAAAAGCTCCAATCCGGGCTGGCAGTGTGCAGTGCCTTCGTGCCCGCATAGGTGGGCACACAGCTGTGTGTGCAGCACTGGGAGCTCCAGATGCTGCGTTTGGTCTCATCCTGGGGCTGGGCAGGAAATCAGCCACAGGCTGTACAGGGCCGCCCTTTGCCCCAGCACCTCCCTGGGATGCAGAGGGTTTCCATTCACCTGGATGTGGCCGTTTATTCCCTTTCCTTGGAAAAGACAATGCCCCATCTCTGTGCCTTGGCTCCACAGCCCCAGTCACCGTGGGTTCCCAGTGCTGAGAGGACCGTGAGCCCCACACAGTGTCACCTGCACCCGTGTACACAGAACCCTTCTGCCTCGCACCAGGATGCACCTGGCGTGAGCAAATGTGCTTCTGTATTCTCTGTCTGTGGAGGGATTTCACATCCAAAAGTGGGATTCTGGTGCACGCTATCAGTGCTGGGGTCAGGGATGTTCAGCAGAGGGATGCAGAGCTACTCAGGGACCGCTCCAGATGCAAACCACAGCCTGAGCAGCAGCACAGCAAGGCTTCATCCCTTCCCTCCTTCCTTCCCTCTCCCCATGCTCCCGCTGCTCGCCCTGTGCCTCTGCTGAGTATCGATCCCCGCGATCCTTCTGCGTTCGCATGGATCATTACCAAATGCTTAATGGGAGTCTGCCTTAACAACGCCACGATACCTCCACTAATAGAAACATAATTGTCAGGGCTTGCCTTATTAAATCCCCCAGCTGATTGGCGTGGGTGCTATTTTTGGGCTCTGAAATAATTAACCACATTTCTGTGCGAGAGCCGGGGCTGAGGGGACGGTGCTGGTGGCGCTGCGCCCGCAGGGCTGGGGCAGAGCTGTGGGATTTGGGGATGGGGGGCTGTGGGCAGATGGGAGTTTGTGGGGCGTGCGATGGGGTTTGGCTCAGAGGATGCTCAGTGCAGGAGCACCCAGCGCTGAGGACTGGGGCTGACAAAGAAATCACTGCAGGGCTCCCAGAGACATCCGCTCCCCGCTGCCACCTCTGCAGTGTGCGGGGGCACTTTGTGGGCATGCTCAGGGCAGCTGCAGGGCAACACATCATCACCTCTTTGGTCCTCACGTGGCTGAGGTGTCCCGCATCAGGCTGTGGTCCCGGGCACCGCTGTCACTGCTGTGCTGGATGCATGGGGGTCAGCCTTGCCCCATGCCCACAGACACCGTCCCAGTGCAGGAGCTCGAGCCCCACCTTTTGAGTCCTTTCTCATTGCTGAAGTGGGAGGGGAAAAGAAAAAAAAAGAGAAAAAGCAGTCTAAGAATAGCTCCCAAAACTTCCTGTGCACCAGCAGGTGTCTGGGGCGCACTGTGGGGCGGGGGCAGCTGCAGGGCCAGGCTGTGCCCATGGGGCAAACCCGCGGGGGCGGGGGGTCCCTGCCAAGGAGCAGAGCTGCCAAAGCATGGGGGTTTTGCACGGGGCCCGGGCAGTTCCCCTGTGGCGGTGTGGGCTCAGCGCTGGGACAGCAGCGGTGCGGCCGCGTTGGGTTTTGGGTGCTGTGGTGCGCGGCGTTGGGATTTTGGTGGGTGATGGGTGATGGGTGCACGTTGCATCACCCGGCTCTCACTCTGTGCTCCCTTTGCTGCAGTCGGAGCGGTGACCGCCGGTGTCTGCGCCGCTGTTGCAGCCCCGCGGGCAAATTCAATCAAGGAAGCTGAGGTTGCGCGGCCGATTTTTCTCTCACATGTTGCTTTTGTTTGTGAGTCACTCTCAGCCGAGAGCTCAGCCCCGCACTGCATGGCAGCGGGTGGGTGCAGCCCTACTCTGCAGTGACGCTGCTTCATCCCACCCCACCCCACCCCACAGCCCCGCCGCTGGCTGCCCAATTCGTCCCCTGTTGGTGATGCTCCGGAAAATCCTGGGGCACCACACGTTGGCACCACCCCTCTGGATGGATCCTTGCGTTGCGCACGGTGTGATGCAGCAATGGCCACTTCCTTGGTTCTATGGGTTCCTTCGGTGCTGGTGTGCCCGCGGTGTCCCCGTGATGCCCCAGATGTCCCCGTCCTGCTCTGGGGAGCCGTGTCCCCACACTGCGGGAGGGATGCGGCACCCGCGGCTCTCGGCCGGTCAGAGCAGAACGGCCTTGGCGGGACTTTCCCAAAAAAGGTCTGAACTCTTCAGTTGAGTTTGCCACTTCCCTTACCACTCCCTTTCCTGTGAGAGGATGTGTTCGGCTTCTTTTCTTTTCTCTCTTTTTCTTCTTTTCCCTCCCAGCTCCCTGCCCGGCCAACGCTGCGCACCGCGAGCCGGGTGCTGACGGCGTGGCCATGGCTGGAATAGCACAGGTACGGGTGTGGGGACGGCCTCGGCGCTGCCTGAGACATCCATGGTGTTTGGTGGGTGCTGCAATCCAGCAGCCATTCTGGGGAAGGGAACGTTTCCCTTCCAAAGTAATGTTGGGGAGCATCCCCCCTGGCTGGCTGCATGGGGGCTCAGGGCGGTGATGTGCACTGGGGTGGCGCAGCCCCATCCCTGTCACCTCTGCGCCGTGATCGGATGGCGAGAGCTCAGTGGGGATGTGGGTGTGGGAGCTGGCAGAGCACGGCACGGGGGTGCCCAGAATGTGGGGACTCCAAGGCTGTGTGCTGCAGCTACGTCACCGAGTGTGGGGCAGCACCACAGGGTGCTGAGGCTGGGTGGGGGCTATGGGGCTGTCTTGTGTCTGTGTTTGGGAAACATCCCCTGTCCTCCACCTTCCTCTTTTCGCAGTCTCGTGCACACCCACACCTCCCCACGGGCTCTGGCTCTGTGTGGTTCTGCTTCCTGATCTGCTGTCCCAGTGGCCCCAGCACGGTGGGACAGCACTGCAGCACTGCCACGCTCCATCCTCACGTCCCCATCCCTTGGGCACCCCATGCTCTGTGCTCCAGTGCTGCACAAGAGCCTGCACTGCCTTTGCATTCAGCACAGTGGGATGCAGCAGGAGGGGACCCAGCGTAATTCCTTTGTGTTTTTCCCCTTCTCACATCATTGCTGTAATGAACACCTCAGACCAAGGGGCCACCGGGATTTGCTGTGGGATTTTGCTGCCTGTGCAGCCGTTGAGGATGAGGTTGGTTAGTACAGGGGAAGCAAAACAAAGGGGAAAATGAGAATTCTGCAGTGCACCTGCCAACAGTGCTGTCTGAGGGCGCAGAGCTGCTGCCGAGCAGGGTGACAAGGTCACAGTCATCCTGCCAGCACTCGGGGCTATAAATAGGGACAATTGGGAGAGAAGCACAGACTCTCTCCTTTTTAGTTCCTGCAGGAGCACAGGGAACCAGCAGGAGGGCTTCAGGGGCCAGGGAGAGGAGCTTGCAGCAGGCAACCACAGTCCTTGTGCCTGTAGTGCATGGCTCCAAGCCTCCACCAGCATCCCCTGCTCAACCTGTGCCCTGCCGGGATGCACATCCCAGGTCCTGGCTCTGCAGCAGGATGGTGACCTGGGGCAATGGGACATGGAGCATTCCCACTGCAGGCAGGGCATGGGGCGGGTGCAGTCGGGGCCACTGAGCTCTGCCGAGCTCTGGGCCTGGCCAACACTTGGAACAGAGTTTGGGTGTAGTGCTGGGAGTTGAGAACTTCCCCCATTTCCTTCCACTCACATGATGCCGTGGAGCAGCTCTGACTTCCCTATCCTGGACCTAAATGCCTCCATGGTGCCTGGCTGTGGTACAGGGCACAGCTGTGCGAGGCTGAACCTTGACCATGGACTGTACTCAATCCCTGCAGGGCAGAGCTGGGATTTGGAGCATCCAGCATGGAGCAGGCAGCCCCCAGGCAGTGGGGAGACCCTTTGAGTGCTGCATGCAGACAGGCTGTCATAATGCCAGCAAAGGAAGAGCAGGGTCAGAGAGCAGCATGGGGCAGCCCACTGCCGTGCCCTCCCCTCCTCCTTTCCTTCTCACTTCCTTTTCTTGTGCCAATGTCTGCCTGCACTGCCCCAGCCTGCACAGGGCTCTTCCCAGCATGGCACAGCCCTTCCCCAGATGCTCCCGTTCAGGGTCCACGATCACCATGGGGGTAACATGGTGCCACTCCACTTGCCTATTGCAGGCTCCAGCCGTGCGGCTGCAGGGACGCTAACCGGGCTGCTCGGGTCACCCGCAGCCTGGGAGCAGCAGCGAGCAGCAGAAGAGCCCCTGGAGCACGACCCACCCACGGCCACCGTGTATGAGGCTGGGACGCAGGTGAGGTGGAAATAGGGCTGGGGGCAGTGCGGGAGGGGAGGGGGTGCGAAATAAAGCACTGCAAACCACAGCACGAGGGTCCCTTGGTCACCTCTGTGAGGTGGGGAGACGGTGTGTCACCCAGAGCAAAGGGTTCCTGGCCATCTGCTTGCAGCAGGAGTGACCTCAAACCCTTGGATGCCCCTTGGATGCCCCTTGGACCCAAATGCTGCTTTTTGAGCTGGGGGGAGCCGGGGTGGTCGCCTGGCCTCAGCTCACCCACTGCCCCCCCATGCCCTCCTGCCTTGCAGTACGCAGGACCCGCGTCCGCAGAGCCACCCCTTCCGATGTCCCGGCATGAGACTTCTCCGACAACGGTGCAACCCGCCAGCAACCACCGCCCCAACGCCTGCTGCTTCTGCTGGTGCTGCTGCTGCAGTTGCTCATGGTAAGCACGGGTCGTGCGAGCAGCACTTTGGTCCCACATGGCTATTGCAGCACCGAGGTGTGGGTGCAGCCGGAGCTGCAGGGATGGCGTCCCTTTGGGCACAGCACCACAGGCAGCGGTGCAGGAGCACGGCTGGGACGGAGCCGTCCCCACTCACCTCGTTTTGGGGGTGCCCGTGTGCTTTGTGCTCAGTCAGCAGCCAAAAGCCAAAGACGTGCTGCAATTAGACAGGCCGTGCGTGGTGTTCGTGCAGGGGGATTGCACACAGCGCTTTGGAAAGGGGCATTTTGGGGGTGGGTGTCAGGGCCACTGCGGATGCACGGGGCTACGTGCATTGCTCTCCTGGATCCTAGTGAGTTCACCCTGCCGAGCCCCAGTGCACCACAGCTTCTTCCCTTCAGCCAAGCCGTTAGAAATATATAGAGCAGAAAGCAGCACTGGGCTGGGAACTCTCATCCTATGCTGCATCGATGGCTCTGCTGGGGCTGCACGTGGGAGCAGCAGAGCCAGCAGCCATCCCAAACCCAGGGCAGCAGCAGGGCTACCATGCACAGCGCTGTGCAGAGCTGGGCCCTGCTCCCCACACCGCCTGAAGCCATCGCCAGCTGCTCACCTCCATCTGCATCCCAGCTCCCTTTTGGGCCCAGATAACCAGGTTTTGGAGTGCTAACCTGCTCTTGGCATCAGCCTGTTGTGAGGTCGCTGACAGCTTTGTGCGCCACAGCAGTGTTGGGTTTTGCAGCCGCTGACAGCAAAATTGAGCCCAGAGGAGCATCCAAACCTGGAGCTGAATCCCTTACAAACCCATGGACCAACCACAGCACTGGTGCATCATCACTGTGCAAGGCCCTGCTCTTGGAGCCCCATTCTCCTGATCCAGCTTTGTTTCCTCAAACGCAACAAGGACTGAGAGCAGCGCAACCCCCACCCCGTGTCCCACCTGGGCATCTGCAGGAGCTTGGGAGCAGAAGCAAGTGAGGATGGTGCAATGCGCTCCCAGACTTGGAGGCATCGGGCACAGAGCCCTGTGGCACAGCACAGGCAGGGCCGTGCCCACCCCAGCTGCTGCTCTGAGGGCTAAACCCGGGATTGCAGCCAGGGGCGGTGTTGCAAGCAGGAAGCGCTGCGGTCGGCGCCCGGCTCCGAAATTGGTGGGCCGGGGGAAGTTGGCTGGAGGCCGCTTTCCTCTTGCAGCACGGGGCCGAGGATGGGGGGAGCAGGGGACATCGGTGCCGCGGTGCTTGCCTGCAGGCGGTGCTGGTGCTGAGCATCGTGGCCACGCCACAGTGCAGGGTCCGGCACTTCGTCTTCCTAATTCTGTCCCAGCCTCCTGCTTCCTGCGTGGGCTGGGCCCCGCTGGCAGCTGGAGGAGGTGATAGCACAGCACGGTGTCCTGCAGCAATGTGTTGGTGCTGGGTGGCGCGGTGCATGCCGGCCATGGTGCCTGGTGCCTGGCACAGCCGTGCCCTGAGCGCAGGAAACATCGCCACGTGGTCAGGGCAGAATTGCACAAAGGAAGGGAAGGAGCAGAGGTGCGGGATGTGGGTGCCCACAGAGGGAGTTTGATGGGCAGGAGGTAGCGGGGTCAGGGTGAGGTGGGGCTGCAGCCCCATGCCCCACCACCTATTGCTACCTTTCCATCTCCCCGTTAGGAACGAGGACCGGGAGCGAGCATGGAGGGCGTCCCGGGAGACCAAACTGGAGACCATCCCAAACTGTGAAGCGTGGTGAGTGTGGGGACACCGGGTGCATGGCACAGCATCTCATGGCACGGCACAGGGAGCCATTCACCAACCTCCGTGCTTGCAGGGACACGTAGGGGCACCGAGCATCCACTGCCTTGGAAATGAGACAGAGCCGCCTGCACACAGCTCAGCCATGGGTGCTCTGCTGGTGCCAGGGATCAGATGCGTTCATTAGCCAGTGCTAATGATGGCTCCTGCCTTGCTTTAGTAATTAGGATTTTGCTCCCCCAGCTGTCAGTGCTGGTGCATGGACCTGCTGGCAGTGCAGCTCAGCACGGGCAAGGGTTTGTGCCCTCCTGGGTATGTGCAGAGCTGGCAGCACAATATGTCCCCTTTGGGGGAATTCAGCTTCAACCTGTGGCCTGGCTGAGCGGAGCCGGGACAAACCCCATGGGCACTTCTGGAGATCTCCAGGAGCTCCATAATGAACAGAGCCTGAGCAGGAGCACGAGCACAGGGGTTTTGGGAACAGTCCCTCTGGGATGGCTCGGAACTGGGATCATCCCTGCTCAATCCCTGTTCTGGGGGATGGATACAACAGAAAAAACCTGGCCCTATCCCATCCCACATCCAGCATCCTGCTCCAGCTGTAACACCTTCCCTTTGCCTCCCATCCCGCTGACCCCACAGCTCCAAACCCACCACGGAGGAGGTGCGGGGCTGGGCGCAGTCCTTTGACAAGCTGATGAAGAGCCCGGCGGGTCGCAACGTCTTCCGGGAGTTCTTGAGGACTGAGTACAGCGAGGAGAACATGCTCTTCTGGCTGGCGTGCGAGGAGCTCAAAACCGAATGCAACAAACATACCATCGATGAGAAGGCCAGGACTATCTATGAGGACTACATCTCCATCCTCTCGCCCAAGGAGGTACATGGCACAAATGCTCCGGGAAGGTTTTGGCCCCTTCTGTGGTTAAGTGGAGGTTTGAGGGTGGGTTCTTAGGGAAAAGTACAGGAGGGGGTACAGGAGGGATGGTCACAGCGCTACGTCCCTAAATCCAACGGGACGGCATCGGGAGTGTGTTTGTGCCCAGCGACGTCCCCGTCCCACGTCCCTGTCCCCAAAGCTCCTCGCGTGACCGCGCCGGGGCTGTGCTGCGGGGCCGAAACCTCACGAGGGCACCATCGTGCCGAGGAGATGCGGCTGCGGGGGACACCGCAACCCCGCTCCGTGCGCACGGCCCGAGGCCGCGGGGATGGGCTCCTGCTGCTCCCTGACGCCCGGAGCGGTGCGAACCCCCCGAGCCCTGTCCCCGTCCTTCGTTTGGCACCCGATTTTCTGCCCCTTGGCTCATCGCGGGGTCCCCACCTTTGGCCGTGGCACCGCGCCGGGTCCCAGCGCTCCGCTCGGCTCCGCGGGTCATCCCTCGTCCCCACCGTGCGGGGCTGTGCCCGGGGTTGGGGGCTCATCGCTGGGGTCCCACAGCCCTCATTTCTCGCCCAGGTGAGCCTGGACTCGCGAGTGCGGGAGGTGATCAACCGGAAGATGCAGGAGCCGTCCTCGCACACCTTCGACGACGCTCAGCTCCAGATCTACACGCTGATGCACAGAGACTCCTACCCTCGCTTCCTGAACTCTGCCATATACAAATCGCTGCTCCAGAACGTCTCCCGCTCCTCCTCGGAGTCCTAAAGGCCGTGGGGACACCGGCGGGGACGCGGCACCAGGAGGGGGGCACAGCCCGGATCTCCTCCACCCCCACCCCCCCCCACCCCGTTTTTAGCTTTTTACCTGTGAGCCCTCGGTCTCAGGGCCGCCCCCAGGGCTGTCCCCGGGGTGGGGGCACCGCGGCGGCTCAGCCCGGCCTCGTACTACTGAACCCCGTCCCGGCTGGAGGCAGTGGGGGGGGGGGGTGCCCAGGGCTCAGTGGCCCCCCCGACTGCACCGCACCCACTTTCGAAGAGGTCACTTTATCCCTTCTCCACCGCACCTGGGGATGCAGCACGTCCCCAATTCCCACCTGAGACCCCCTTTGGGGACACGTTTTGTTCTGTAGGTTTTGTTTCTCTTTTTTTTTTTTTTTTTGGAGGGCTGGGGGTGGGAAGGTCAGTTGTTGTTTGGTTGGTTTTTTAACTTTTTATTTTAAAAGGTTTCGGTTTTGTTTGTTTGGGTTTTTTTTTTTTTTTGGTTGGCTTTCATTGGGGGACTGGAAGTGGGGAGGGAGGGGGGGTGACGTTGGTAAGCGTCTGTTGTACATATAAAAAACACATCAGGTTTACATCGCTCCGTCTGTTTGAAGCAGCACAGGGAGGGAAAGCAGCCCCAGCAGATCCAAGGGTCACCCCCAGACAGCCCACACCGCTGCAATATGAGGACAGGAGGGAATCGATATCCCACAGCCTGCTGGGAAGCAGAGGGACGCAGCCCCCCAATACAGCCCCAGTGCTGGGGACCCCTACTTAGAGAGCAGGTGCCCCAGTCCCAACCAGACAGCAGCAGCAGGACTGGTCCATGCACTCATCACTCCAAACACAAGAGCATCCTGCATCCTGAGTGCAGCAAGCCCTGGGCGAACATCGGTGTGGGTAATACAGGCACCAGAACCCCCAAAAGGAAACACTTCCAGCTGGACTGTACCTTCCCCAGCACAGGCACCGGGCTCTGCCTTCATCCTGCAGGAGGAGCTTGGCACTGAGCACCCAGGCATGGCTCTGCATGCAATGGGAAATGTCACAGGGAAAAGATATATCATATCTGTGTATTTTTGTACGGCACGAGGAGTTGTTTACCAGAGGCCCAGCTCCCAGCATTGCAACATTCCTGCCAGCAGCCCCTGCCCTCGTGCTGACACAGAGCCAACGGCACGGCCTCAGCAGCAGCCATGCAGCCTTTGGGAAGGTCTGGAATGGCTCTGGTGCACAACAGGCCATGGCTGCACATCCACTCCCTTCTCTCCATCCCTTTCAGGAAAAAAAAAAAAAGAGAGCATGGGTTCTTTTTATTGAAGGTATTTTTTAAGCAAACAACCAAACTCGCAGCTCTTTTTTGTTTGTTTCCTTCCTTCCTCGTGGCGCGATTGAGTGGAAATTCGTGTCAGTAAATTTAGTTCTCGTTTGCCAAGCTGGAAATACAACCCAAGAAAATGTAGTTTTGAGAGAGAACAGAGCTGCTTCGTTTGCTCAGGAATGTTGGTATTTTTATTATTTGGTTCTCAGTGCTCCGAGAGCCCCTTGCAGACCCAGTGGGTCAGACAAGCTCCCACAGCAGGAGCTCCGGTCCTGTTCCAAGAAGCCGTTGAGAACCAAGAGAGCATTTCTGCTGGATACAAAAGCAGTAAAGCAACAGCTCCGCTGCCCAGGGCGCTCCCCCTGCTTGTACCTCGAGTGGTGGAAGTGTGACAGTGCTAATGAGTGATGCTAACCAGCGGCTCAGCAGCAGGCGCCCTGGCACTGAGGTTGCAGCACGCTGGTTTCCCTGCAGGCTCTGAGCAGAGCCAGCACTGCGACAGGCCCCCAGCACCACACCCTGCATTACAGAGATCTTACCTTCACGTTTGGGTTTGCAGAGCATCCCCCAAAGCTGTTCAGGAACACAGCATGCAGGTTGGACCCTCCACCAAGGTGCCAGCCCCACACAGACCCACTACCACCAGGTAAGCCGTGTCATCTCTTGCTCACCATCCCAGCACTTAAGTATCCTGTCAGCAAATCTCCATCCCTCCTTTATCCCATGGCTTTCCACCCACTGGCTGCCCCAGAAGCACAGCAGAATGCCACAAGACAAGGTGCTATCCTCTAGCTTTTGAGGAGCTCCTTCTGTTTCTCAATCTCCATATGTAAATTTAGGGTTGCACTCGGGCTTCGCTCCTCTCCTTACATTAATACAAGAAGAAAAGCAACAGCAACTGGTAATTAGCTGGCTCCTGTTCACAGTGCACGAGCCAGAGTGCCTTGGCCAGCTTTGGTTTTATATCCTGAAGGGTTTTTTAAGCATTACTGTGAGGACACTGTTCCCTCACAAGCCTGGCTTGAATAATCCCATCCGCTGCAAGACTCGTGAGGCTTAACAAGTTGTCAGCATCTTTGAATCTTTTCCTTCTTGGGAGACTTGGCTGCACCCCATCAAGTGAAAGCCTTGAGCAAAGGATCCTGTTGGGATCACTGCCTCGAGAGGAACGCAGCTCTCAAAGGGGCTGCAAGCACGTTTCCCATCACTTTCATGTGGCTGCTTACTCCCCTCTCAACATCTCCAAGGTCTCTGCTGAATGTCTGCTGTCTGGCATGCTGAAAAGCCAATGGAAATGCTTGCTTTTCACTCCGAAGCAAGGGAGCAATGCTATCGATGTGACTGCAAATGCCCCGGTACTGCTTATGAGCACAAAAGGAGAAGTGACCATACAGGGGGGTGCCTGGAATGCTGCATCACCTCAGCTAGAAGCTAGGAAACCCAGGAGAGAAGAGGGATTTCAAGTCTTAGACCGAGATCAAACACTACTGAAAGGAAAGGCAGGCTGCAGTTATCCTCCCACCAACAGCCTGATCCTGCAGGTCCCCCACCAACAAAGTCTCATCTCCAGAACTCACACCTGAAGCTTGCTTTTGCTACCAGCTTTCTCCATCTCACCCCCCTTGCAAGCACCAGCTACAAGCTCACCTCAAACATTCCCTGCAACAGCAATTAGGAGCAGACAGCCAGGGGGAGCAGCTCAGCCAGAAGGAACAGCAACGATCTGCTGGGCTCTTCCTGCCCAACCAGATGTTAAGGGAGCTCTCGGCTGTTAGGGTCTCCTTGCCCTGCTCCTCCAAACCAACCACCTGGTTTTTGTGGTGGCTGGAGTCACCTTGTTTTCAGTCTGTTACAATGTGGAGAGCAACGTTCTTGATACCATCTCTGCAGCAGCCTGTGCTGTTGGCATTTAAAGACATGATATCACAAGCTATCTAACACCATGCAAAAAAATCACAAGAACGCTACAACATCCAACTGATCTGGACAGCTGCATGTCATCACTGCCCAAGAAGTTCTGTTCTATCAATGGGTCTCAACAAGGTAAGGAAAGCCAGGACTGCCACCCAGCCACTCCAGGATTTGGCCCAACATTTCAGCTTTTAAGAGCTGGCTAGAAGCAGGCTTTCACACACTGAGGGTCCACCTACAAGCAGCTTGCTGCTGTCTCACTGTCCAGGCATGGATCAGTCCTCACCCACCCAGATACTGTTCTCTGAGCCTCTCTATGCAGCTCTACAACAAATGCCAAGTGCTGTACGCACGCAGTTCAAATAAAAGTCAGAAACTGACAAAAATGTTTAATATTAGTTTTGAAGAAAAAGTGACCGTACTCGCTTAGATGAGAAAATAATGACTAAGTGTGTTTAGTGAGCTCTCCTGCCACTGTCAGCCCACAACTGTGGCTCTCCACCGAGGCCCAAACAGAGAGGCAGGCCTCCCTGCAGCTGCTCTCTCAGTACGTGACAATGCAAACTCACTTGGGACACAAGACACAATTGCCGTGGGAGCTGGCGTATGGAGGTTGCACTCAGATCTGCGTTTGACTGCCGCTCTCGGGCCATGGCACATATCAGCAGAACTGCAAGAGAAGGGAGTTTAAACCCTGATTAGAAAACCTCACTGAGGGAGTTGCAGGTCATGCTCTTTCTGCCTAGAAGATAGGGATCCAGGTGATGGTCTTGGTTCTGAAGCTGGCAAGGGCTCGGGGATTCTTTGGAGGCAGGCCTCAGCCCCCACAGTAAGGGCTAAATAGAGCTCCTATTTGAATCCCTCAGCTGTGGCTCTGGCACTCTGTAGCGGTGCCATTTCTGCTCACATCTGAGCTCTGCACACAGTATAAAAGCAGTTTTAAAATCCTACACAATGTCATCACCACCATCGCTTGGGTGGCAGAGGGAGCATGAAAAGCACTGTGAAGTTGGTCATGGCAGAAGAGGGAATGTGAGGAAGGAGAGAGGGAACGAATAGCGAGACATAGCCCCAGCTGGTCTGCAGAGATGGGATGAACCCAGGAGCTCTTGCCTCTGTGCTGGGAGGAAAGATCACTCGCTACAGCCAGTCAGCATTTGGCAAGCACATCTGAGGAGAGCAGCTAAGCATCTGCAGCACCGTGGGGAGAGCTACCCTAACACCCCTCAGTGCCAGTAATATCCTTGGTGTGCTACCTTCCAGCGATTCCCACACTCGTTGCACACGACGAAGGTGGTCATGGGCTCATCGGAGCTGCGGGTCTGCACCTGGGGGAGGATACAAAGGAAAGGGGAGCTGAGCATCGTATGCAGCCTCACAACGTGGGTCACAAAGCAGCTCCTTGCCCCCCCACCCTCCACCCCCATCAGCAACCAGGGATTCATGCCAGCCATCTGGTCACACTGTCAGAAACCAAGACATCAAGGGTTGGGAGTGCGAAGAGCCTCCCTGTGAAATGAATCTGGTTATTGTTTTACACACAAATTTACACATCCACAGACATGTTCTGAGACCCTTAGGAGACTTGCAGATCCTGCAGCTAAACCAAGCTTCGCAGTGTCTGCTTATATTACAATAAATTAGACAAGCATCATCAACAGCCGCCTGCCAGCACACCCGGGGCACAGTGGGTAAACACCAGAGCAGCTGAAAGCTCCGGCACTGAAAGACCACTGATAGGAACTGGAAGGGATGCCCCACCAGACACAAAAACACGCATGTGACAGATACCCACACAACCACCCACAGCAGGGACACTCCTCCCCATGCCAGGAGCACACGCAAGGACCTGCACTGCTGCAAGAAAGCCCCACATCGACTCAAGGGATTGCACAAGCACCCGAGGGGCTCTGATCTCCCCATTACAACCACCTTTTCCTTATGATTCTGACAAAGGCAACAGCAAGAAAACTACCCCATCAGCATTTAGCAGCAGCTGCTTGAGGAGACACTGCCTAACAGTCCTTCGCAAGCCTGACACCATCTGAGCAACTCTTTTTGGGGCAACAGCCTTCCCTTCTCACCCCTCATTCTTTGTGGGTGGCTTTGGCAGCACACACAGCCACAGCCGTGCTGCACCCCGGGAAGGGATGCAGCTGGCTGGGAGACTACAAAACCCTCAGCCCATCAAGCACGTGCTCCACAGGAACACATAAAAAAGCACTCAAGCCATTCCCTTTTACAGACCAGTCCTGCGTCCTGGCCTCACAGAAATATACTCTGGGTTACCAGGTTCTGCACATTTCCAGTCTGCTTTCTATTTGAGTCATTAAAGAACTGATATCTAACCCAGATGTGGCCAGCTCTTGCCAGAAACGCATAGTTTGCTATGAAAAAAAAAAAAATCAGATTTTCATGGCATTTGAGTTCCATAAGGCACCAAAATATTGGCACTCCCTGAGCAAATCAGACAGCAGAACTATGCCAAGGGGATAATTATGGTGATCTACATGTGTAATTACCTAACATGCAAGAGCCACAGCATTTGCATGATGCAAACTAAACACGTTCCTCAAGAATGCCTGATAGCTGAATTCTGTAATTCTCACCCAATGTCACTGCTTGGATCTGAATGCTTACATAAATGCCAGTTCACCTACCTCAAGCATAGAGCACATCAATGCCGGTGACTGTCTCTTCTCTGGAAAACTCTCTGATTATCTCTATTTAGAAGACACTGTCGTGACCCGCCCCAATTCCAAACAGTCAGACTCCAGCTTACAAATGAAGCTCGAGTCCCACACACTGCCAAGACAAACGAGGCAGCTCTGCAAGCTGACTTACTGGGCCACGCTCAGAGCCAGGCCTCTTCACCCAAGCCAGTCTGCAGGATGCAGGACTGCTGGACAGCCAGAGGAAAACCCTGGGTCAGCTGCCTGGATCTCATCTGTGTTTGCACATCACATCCGTGCATATTAAGAACCTCCACATTCCCTGCACCTGCTTTCAACATGCAGCTCTCCCAAGATGCTCAGCAAGCAGCACTGACATACTCTTAGTACGACATTCCTTGGTAGTGCACAAGCCCAGCTCTTCCAGAAAGCGAGCAGCATTTGCGCAAAGTTACACAAGCTCCAACAAAAGATGACCACAAAAGCATCAGTGCTGTATTTTAGAGAGCACTGAACATGCCAAAAGCTTCTCCCCACCAGCAGCAAAGTTTCTGCCATGCTGCATGGCGTGCTGAGGAGCAGTGAGAGCTCCAGATCGTTTCCTGTGCAGAGCTCAATGCCATGGAGGCTGGAGGAGCAGGAAGACTAACCTGGGTGTAGGTGCAGTTCTTCTTCTTGCATTTCCCACAGGTGAAGAGGTCAGTCTGCGTCCCTCCTGTCTTGGCCATCTGATGCTCCCGGATTGCTTCTTTCGTCATGGCTTTCCTGATCTCTTTCAGCTCATTACTGGCCATTTCCTTTCAAAAAAAGCAATAAAGTCACATCTGTCCAGTTTTACCACCACATTCAAGAGAGTCAGCAGGAGAGAACAGCCTAACAGATGGGTATTAAGACAGAAAGCTTTTCACTTTTGGTTACTTGTTCATATCTAGGCCCCTGGGATGCTCTGAAGTTTCAGGAGAGTATTCTTCACATCACAATCACCACTGCCAGCCCCCTCCCCATGCATTCTGGTAGCAGCTGCTGAGAAATCTGTAACCCCAGCAAGCAGACCAGCCACTTGCTTCAAAGTAATCCATGTGACACTTTCCCTGTAAGAAACAAACCCTGCTCGGGCTTCCTCACCTCCGAGGTCATCACTGCAATCTGTTCAGGGGTAATGGCCCCACACAGCACATTCTTTTTCAGCTCAGGATTTTTGGAGTCCTTCAGATTGGAGATGCGGCTCCTCACTCGGTTTTTGTATTTCATGTCAGTGTTCTTGATATCTTGGTATATGCGTACATGGCAGTCAAGGACTTTCCAGTCAACCCAAAGGCTTCCAGCCACCATCTACACTACTCACGAACAGCATAGCTATTGCTATTTGATCACCATCACTGTGATCGAAAGACAGTTTCTGCTCTGGGAAGTTAACACTATTTATAATGAGGCCTATTGGCTCCAGAGGCTTCCAACGCTGACTTTTTCCACGTAGAAATAATATTGGTTTTCAATTATGCTTCATTCTTCAGCACACTCTCCCAGCAAGGCAGACATAAAACCCCGCACTCAGAGTACAGCTGCACCTCCTGCCCCACAGCCCCCAAACCAAGCAAGCTCTTGGCTTATCTCGAATCTACACACTTCACACTCATTGCTGTCCTCCCCGTTGCTTCTCCCTGATATCAGCACAATGCTCTGAAGGGAGAGGCACAGCGCTGCTGTATGTCTTTAAAAGCAGGAAATACTGTTTTGATAAGGAGAAACTGCTGCTTACAAACCCATTTATGGTATGAACAGGAAGGAAATACCTGTGTCAATCATACCAACTGTGTCAATCAGAACATTTACACAGTGAGTGCCCCCTTTTTTCCTCTGCGCTCGTTAATTTCATGGCCTGGAGACACACAGGACCTTAAGAAAGCCCAGTACAGCAAGGATATATTCTTCAATCTGAGCTGCTATGTGCTCACAGTCAGCACCAATGGCAATATAGTCATCTGAAAGACAAAGAGAAACAAGAGGTCAATGATTTCCAACTAGGAAAAGGGTCCCTGGGTTCAGTATTGAAGATGCAAATCTAGACTGCTATTTTGGTTTACATGCTCCTTCCATCAAATGGCATCTTGGCCTTTGCTTTAAGCACCCTCCGACCCTTTCAAGAAGGGCAGTGACAAAAGCAGACAAATCCAGCCAGTTATGCCCTCCATCTGTCTACTGGATGGAGTGCATTCCACAAAGCTAACGAGAAGCTGGTCCTTATCCAATAATCCCATATCCAATGTATTTTTGCCACAGTTGAGGTCAAACTGGAAGGAATTCATTTTCAGCAGAAATTGGTGTCAATGAGAAGTAGCTCCACTCAGACAAATACGATGGAGCCTAAACCATGCAGCACTAGAGTCAAGCCTTCATTTCTTTTCTCAGCTCAGGCTCCATCTGCCCTCCCCTTTTCTTTCACATGCTACTTTTTGCCAATTAAACAGCATCACAGTGAGCAAAAACTGTTATCAGCTTATACAGTGGGTATGTTAACCAACACCACGAAGCAGGGGAAAGCAGAGCAGGCCTGAGCTTAGCAGCCGACTAGAGGGGACTGCTTCCCAGGCTTCACATGGTCAGAGTTCTTCTATGAGTTACACAGGGTATTTAATGCAGCACAAACACAGGCTAGAAATAACGACTGTATGAACCTCTCCATCTGCTGTCTACATTCCCTGACTTGAAATTAATAAAACTGCAGTGCTTCGACAGACCCCAGTTTTCCAAAAGGATCTGCAACTTGGTCTCAAGTATACAATCAGCCTCAGGTGTTTAAAATCTGACTTTTAGAGATGCCGAACACCTGCAGCTGCCTCTGTCTTTAGAGAGCACATTCTGAGTGGAAGAGAAACTTATTTTATTCCAGGTCCACAGAGGACCACAGCATTTAAGCAGCTCCAGCCCACGTGTACAGGAGAGCCTAAGTGCAGGAGGCAGCTGGCATAAGCACCATTACCGACACATTCCACATATTGAGTTACAGTTTCACTTTGCATCCCAAGGATAGGCAGAGATGACAGCTTCACTTTACAGCAATCAGGTAAGACTGAGACCTAGAAAGGGAAGCAAATTCCTGCACACCTGAAGATCAAACTTCTGGCCAGACTCACCCACCCAAGGCTGCAGAATAGAAGACAACACAACCCCAAGTTCTTAACTGCCACTGCCTGACACATCAGGTCCCTATGAAAGCATCAACAGCTGCTACAACACCAGCCAGCCTCACAAAAGGGTGATGGCAAACCAAACTGACTGCTATAGTCTTTTGATGAGGCTGCTCCAGAAAAGCCTATCTAAGAGGATCCAAATTTGGTACCAACCCACATGCAGAGGTTGTCAGAACTCACTGGGAGCTGAGAAGTATTTCAGGCGATGTAGGGTTTTGCCCAGCACTTACCATCAGCCTGCAGAGCTGTTGTCAGCATTTCTCTGCATTTGTTGCGGACAGCATCACAGGTGACGGGCGCCGGAGGGAAGGTGGTGATTTTGGGGGTGGTCGGGGTCTTCGGAGGCTCCTGCCTTTTGTTGGAGCTAAAAGAGAAACTTCACCTGTCAGAATGTTTCAGTTCTGGTCACTGAGAGCAGAGAAGGGATCAGCAGGCATGTGGCCAAGCATCCTGTTAATTATAATACAAAACAGTCAGAGGATACCAGTGTAAAGACATGCTCCAAACCAGCACATAGTGCAACGCAGCAACCAACACCACCAACTCAGATATGAGCTCTCCAGTGCAATCTGCTGGCGGTAAGTCGAGGTTTAATCTGTGAAGCAGGTCTGCCAATCATTCGGTTATTGGACACAAGCCACAACTGCTGAACCACCAGGCATCAAGTGGAAGTATTACAAAGCCATAGGACACCGTCAGTAACTCAAACGTGCTCAGAACTTCCTGAGATATCCTTCACCCCTGAGATGCCAGCAGTGGGAAGGGAACCAAGAAGAAACGCAGCACGGTGTGTTCTGCAGCAGAAATCAGAGGAGCCTACACAAGGCTCTGCAGAGCAAGCTGTGCTCAGAAAAAAAAGATGGCTCCTTCAGCTCTGATATATAAAAAGAAACAGCAAAACACATAAGAGGATTTTTTTTTTCCCCTCTGATTACTCATCTCACAGAAGGGCACCCCTCACATCACACAGGTGCCAGGTGGACACAGGACTAATAAACACCACTTCCCTTGCAAAAACAACCTTCATTTTCCACCTGCAAGCACTCGCAGGCACAGTCAGGGAAATGCAAACACCTGCCTGCTGGGACTGTATCGGCCAGCTCGTCTGCCCACAGGGCACCCAGCCACCATCCCATATTGCAGGAGGCTAAAGCACTGCAGCTCAGATTTGTTTCCTGGAGGAGTAACTCCATGGAACAGTTCAGCTTGGGGTACACCCAGAGTGCTGAAGCACCTTACCTTAAAGCCTAACATCTGCGCATAGAGCTAGCCACGCAATTACTGCATGGGGCTATTATGACTCCCAGATGACTTTATAGATCTTTCCCCCCTACCCTGCCCTCCTTGTATCTAGGCAATAGGACAGCCAATTTTTCAGCAGAGATCGCTCTGACTTTGGTGTCTGGGCCATAAAATGCACAGTATTTATTGCCAGTGTCTGGGTAACATCAATGTAGTAAGAGAAGAAAAATAAGGAACGCTGAAAATGTCAGCCACGCCACACTGGCCATGTTTCCTTGAGATACAAGTGGCTGAACATCACTGTGAAGTTGGGACACTACTGCCAGCTTTCTGCCCTGAGAAATCTCTCATCAACAAGCACTTCCACTGCACTGCCTGGGAAGGGATTAGTTATAGCCCACAGCAGGGCAGAGCTGAGCTGGAAGCCTTCTGAACCCACAGCTGCATGCACAGAGCCAGACAGCCTCAGGAACTCAGCACAGGGACCCCGCTGCTGCCAAGTCAAAATCCTATCTGGCTCTGCAGCACCTCAAAGCCCTCAGATCATCATCAGAGCTGCTGGATTTCCACTGCTCAGAACCTCACTGGACCCTATTCGGAAGGGCCCACCAGTGCACCTTCAGCACGCTGTTCAAGTCAAAGCAGAGCTTTGAATCTGGAAGATTCATTCCTCTCTCAGATGAAACAGAAGCACTTTGAACATTCTATTGTCAGCTCACTTACGCTCTGCCCAGTAGCTGAATACAGACTTGTTACCAGCTAGTTTTACTGGTCAGCACTGCACCAAGCTACTAAGAAACAGATTCATTAGGTGTCCAAACAGCTAAAAACACTCAATAGAATTTACATTGCATATAGAATCATTGAATATATGACAAGAGGAAAAATAAAACTTAGCTTGCAAATAATCACTCACGATGATGATCTCTCCTCTGGAGGGTACAAATTGCTACCAGGTACTTTTGTACTTAAGGAACTACACACAGATCACAGATGGTGCACATGAGAGAATGCAGCAAATGACACACAATTCTGGAAAGCTCATCTGAAAATGGCAGCTGATCTTATAGAAAAAACTTTGGGAAGTCTCATTTTTCCAAAGAACAAAGGCAAAAAGCCTGAAAAGAATACATAAAACAAAACACTGAAAGGGTTAGAGTGGCTTACAGTATGGACCACTGGGAGGAATGCTGAAATACTTGAAAACTTGTTAGAAATGTGGATGGCAGGAAAAAAAATCCCCCGTATTTGCAGGAAAATCTAATGGAACACAAAACAACGATCTCAGCAAGACACGTTTTGAGCAACACTAAGCTTCAAATTGTAAATATGAGTTATGAATTGGAAGAGACCAAAGGCAGCTCTGAAAATACCTTACACCCTGAGGGTTTTCCATAGGGCTGTCAAAAAGCAGCTTAGAGAAAGGCCCAACTTCAAGTCAAACTTCAAACTACCATGGACATGGGCACAGGTAATACCTGATTTGAAGAAGTTTCTATCACTAAATGCTATTAAATATTTCATATCAATCTAAATAGCAAATGTTTATTCCCTGAAGGTGGAAAAAAGCTAGACAAGTTGCATGGTTATCCCATTCCTGTCAGCTGATGAGCAGCAGTTTTTGCCTGCATACGTGCACATACCCTGAGACGACAACTGGTCACTCCTGAGTTAGACCAAACAGGCTCCTGAGCTATTCCAAAGGCCGTACAGAGAGCTATTTATTAAGCTTCAGAAGTTAAGTTTATAATTAGAATAGTGGGAAATAGACCTCAAACACACCTAGAAGACTTATTTCAGGAAATCCTTGCGGTTCGCACTGTTCCTGTTGAACAGGAGAAGGAGCTTGTAAATCTATCCAGACAACAAAAGTTCACATACACAAAGAAAACAACACATACGTGCTAGAACCAAATGGTGCAAAGCAACAGCCAGGGATTACAAACAGAACTCAGGGCTACACTGGAAGAAAAAAATCTCACAGAAGAGCTGAATTAAGGCCACAGATCCAAAACTTCCCAATAAAAGCATCAGGGAGCTCCAGAAAAGAAAAAGCTGCCAGAGACAGAGAAACATTAGACATTGTCCATTAAGATGTACTACTGTAATGGCTGAAAGTACTACAGCACAGAGGATCACAGTAATACAGCAATCTCACAGGTGCCAGCCCCACACTGGCTGGCTCAGAGCCTGCAGGTCTAGCAGCATTAGCTCTCCAGTCACTACAGAGGGATTGCTACATCTGTGCTCCAGAAAGTAAGACAAACTGCAAGCCAAGAGCTATTTGGGTTTTTCTCCCTGACAGAAGAGGAAGGCGTAGCCAAAATCTATCAAAATAAGCGGCTGAAGTATCTGAACACAAGCTCATCTCTCTGGTGCCTCGATAGCAGCCTCATCTGAACCTGCAAGCATGCACTGAGCAGCAAGTCGGGCTCCTTTCATCACAGCCTGCACTTCAAAAAGCAAAGCCAAGAACTCCTTGCTGCTAGTATTTTTTTTCCCAAGGCAGATTAACAGTTCATTTTGCAGCACTGGAGAACAAGCACTGCACTCTGCAAAGAGCCTGGCTCAGCCTGACACCAGGAGTTCACCACTATGCTGGATCTGGGCTAAGCTCCTCCCTTTGCTTCTGTTTATCCTTCACAATCAAGGGGATGATTTGCCATTCAAAAGACTGGTGGAGGAACATACATCAAGGATCAAGGGAAAGAGCAGCAGTAACTGCAGCATACCCTCAAGGCACAGCATAAGGGTAGCAGCACAAACCAAAAAGCTCCATTCCACACATCCTATGACAACAGTCTGCCCAAGAAGGGGGGGGGGGGGGGGGGCGGGCGGGTTGTCTCACTACCTACAGCCAGGATCCCATTGAAGTTTCCCTTTTTCTTTCAACTGCAGTATTGCTTCCTGGCCTGAACGGTATCAGACAACTCTGTAATGCTTGCCTTTCCCCAGCAGGCCCAGCTGACAAGTGCTTCCACCTGAGCTCCCGGCCTTACACAGGAGAGCCAGCTGCCTCCCTTTAACAGTAAGGGGATGCTCAAAGGCTCTCACCTCAACCACTGACTCAGTTCCTAACCCCGTTAAACCTACAACAGATCTTTCGCCCACCCACACCCTAGGGAAGGGAGTACTTGTCTGCATTTTTATAGAGGATCAAGACCACAAAGAGAAGGTATTTGCATCACAAAGCTGGTGATATTGCTCAGACTAATTACAAAAGAAGCCCTTCTCATCACTGACTGCTCTGTGGCCTTTAAACAGTGCCTCCTCTCAACAGGAGAAGAAATAGCAGCAGGAAGATCCTAGCCTACTGCTTTTACCCCAGTATCACTGTCACACACCAGACTGCCACTAGATGCATCGTGCACACAGCTCTTGCTCATGTTGCACTACACCAATACAACACCCAGTTCTCCCACTGTGAATTCTCCCCTATTAAAACTTTAACTGCAACATCAAATCCATTTTCACATGTTGTGCAAGTGAGGTAACCAAAGACGCATGTAAATTAAAGTCACACTGCTCAGCGTTAGTAGCTGTCCCCACCACCTATCCTGTGCAGTGAGCTCTGAAGGGTGAGAAAGAGCTCACACCAAAACACTGATCCTGAGAGATATGAGCAAAAAAAAAAAAACAGCAAAGGAGAAGCAAAGGATAGAGCGACAGGAAAGTGACCAGCAGGGAACAGGCCACAGACATGCAAAACTCTGTTCAACAGAGGGACTATGGCCTTAGTACTCTGAATCTTCTGACAAACTTAAGCAGTATCATCTAAGTGTCAAACCTATGACAAATCCATCCTCCTGGGATTGAGGCAAGCCTCTTGAAAAGTATGATGTAAAGCCTCGTCCTACATTTCCCCTCTCCCCTTTGATCACACTGCCTCCACTCAACATCTTAGCATGTATAGGACTGTGGAAATAAGATGCAACATTCAACATGTGGTAAGGAGCAAGCATGCAGCAGACCTGCTAGAGGGGTGGACACCAGCCCAGAGTGAAAAGAGGACTTCTGCTGGGACTTGCTGGGAAGAGCACAAAGAAAGGGAAGTTTTAATATAGTGATGTATGAATCAATCCCATCCACAACTTGAGATCGCAAAGGCCAAAAATAATCGTTCTGAAGAGTTCAAAGTTAAAAATAAGCAAAAACATCAATGCAACGAAACCCAGAAGTATTTCATTAACAAAAAAAACTAACATAGAAAACAAGAAAAGTCATGAATAAAAGCAAAAAACTCACTGAAGCCACTGTCTTTTGTACATTTTTATTTCTGCGTAACAGTTCAGTATTAAAAACACCACACAGCTCACCACTGAGGAAGCCTAGACTCCTGGTGACCCTGACCAGGAATTCGTGCACACAAAAATCCCCAGCTGAGATACTTAAAAGTGAAAATTCAAGTAAGATGCTAAGAGAATATTCAAATTAGATAACAGTATCATCTGGCTAAAGGGAAGCATTACCTTTGGTCTCTCGAGTTACCAGTCTCCTTTGAGGAAGATGTTGGCAAGGACAGGTTTTTCTTCTTCTCCTCGCTTTTTTCCTCTGAAGCATCTAAATTTAGACAAAAAGAAAAAGCAAACTTGGATGCGAAAGTGTTCAGAACTGCTCTTTACACTGCAACCCCGCATACACTGAGCAAGGTCCTAAAACTTCACAGAGTTGACCCAAGGCAAATTATTCTACAAAAAGAATGTTAAAAAGACAAAGAGAGCTTTTATGGCCTTGCATGCAGACCTCTTACTTGCCTTTAAGAAGCTAATTTAAACAAAAGCCTTTCCCACCAAACCAGAAAGCAGGGATCAATCACCTTCCCTCCTCAACAGATAAGCTTCCTCACAAGACCTGCCTCATCACAAAAGCTCCTTTCAAAGACCCTGACTGCTGAGTACAGGTTGGATTAAGTTCTCCCAAGAGTCACTACATGCAGTATTTCAAGCCAACATCATCTGAAGGGCCAGTAAGGGCTGGTCCTTCTGGGAGTCTTGCACTTCCGAAGTGCTGCTGAAAGCCAAGAGCACAACCCTGAAGATGACTCTCATTACACTGTAGAACTAGTTTCATCCAGAGGCAAATTGCCTGAGCCAAGCCAATGCACATCAACTGTGATCTGGAAAGCCCAGTCGCAGCTTCTGCTCAGTGCCAACCACCATGAAAGCCCCTCCAGCAGAAAACAATGTGAATTTGTCTGCAAGTTGTTAAACTAAGATCCTTCTCCAAGTCAACACCCCAAATCCATTCCAGCATTTCTCTTTCTCAGCTGAGGTACAAAGCTGACAGCACATGCCCTATGACGCCACCCAGCACACAAGTCAAGTTCAGAGTACAGATATTGTTTCTATAACTAATGTTGCATTATCATATTAGAATAGTTTTGAAGCTTTCCCTGCTCTTTCCTGCCATTGGGTTTACAACAGGAACTCAACCAACCAGTACGCATGGCAGTAGATGAAACTCCAAAGGTAATGCAATTTTAAAGGCTGGTTTGCTAGAATGTTCTATGTAGATGCACAAGTCCTCCTGATAAAGCCAACTTCCCACTGAAACCAGCGCCTCCATAAGTGGAATCTGACAGCAACGTGATTATTTTCTTACCTAGAAGTTTTTTCCAAGATTTGATGAGTGATTTGGCAAGAGCTATCACTTCTTCATCTGTGCTCTGCTTCCTCAGTGCATTCACTGACATACCAATGCGGGTGGACTGCAAGTGAACATGCACATGAATCATTCAAGAACAGACACGTTATTTGTTACCAACAGAAAACAGAAATAAGCATAGCAAAGTCAAAACAATGACCAAGGCACACAATATCCATGGGTTCCCAGAGCAATCTGCTCTTTCCAGCCCCAAAAGCAAGGGATGGCAGTGCCCAGCTTGCTGGGACTGATCACAAACCAGGCATCCCATCATTCTCAAACACCTCCTCTACACACCTGAGTCATTTAAGCTTAGAGTGAATGAATCCCAAATGTGCACCTTCACCTCTGAATTGTTATTCTGTTCAACATCTCCCTAATGTCCCGAATATCACCATTACAAAGACTTAAAGAACTCCTTCCCCTGCCCCCAACACACCGTCCTCTACATCTTCCCTTTTATTTTGAGGATCTAAGAAGGGATTTGAGTATATGCCTCATCAGCTGTGCACAAACTTCAGGCAGCACAGTGTGGCCTAAAGCTATTTCATTGTCAGCCCAACACTGAGGCGTAGAGCTATTTTCTAGAGGTAATATTTATTTTGATTCTTGGAGTAAAGCAAGAAGCCAGAGCAAATTATTACATCCATTTACACAACGTTTTGAGCTCATCCAGGGACAGACTTCAGCTCTGCACCCTAACTGTGCAACTCACCTGCAGCAAGTCCAAAGTCATAGGCATACTCTTCAGTTCCTTTAGTAAATCCATTGCACCATCCTGGAGAAGAAAAGATACCAAGAACGGGTGCCTCAGCTTTTAGTAAAGAAATGCAACAGCTTGGGAATAAATTTAGAAAGCTGAAATCAAAGACAACAACAATTCTTCCTTAAAACATCGAGGCTGCTGAGCATTAGGCCACTACCTTCACCTGACAAGTTTAGGACCTTTAGCACCTGAAAAACACACTTTGAATCACAACTGCCACCTCAGCACACATCTGGTTTGGATGAGTAATTCTATCCAACTGTTTCGTGAGTCTTTATTATTGGCATTGGGTTGTAAAAAGAGTTCAGCAGAGTTGCAAGAACTCCAGTCACCCACTTACATCTCAAAAGCATTGCCTAGAGCCACAGCTACCTGCATCCTTTCTACCACTTGAAACTCAATGTGGTCACTTCCTAGTGGGTACACTGACATCCCCCTCAGCTCAGAATAAGAGCTGGTACCAGGAGCAAAGCATCAAGCAGCAAAGCTAAGGAGCCAGTTGCTTGAAACTCATTATTTAAGGTTTTCTTGCATCAGTGTCACATCCCATAATCCAGAAAATCTGCCTAGCAATCTTGTAGGTGCCTAAAATTGGTAGTCCGAGACAAAAGGTAGGGACAGAAACATGAGCCACATCTCCCTCCAGCAGCACTCTGCAGAGCCTGGAGCAAGCCTTCTTCCATTCAGCCAGCTCCTCCTTGCCCCCTTCTATTAAACAAGGCCTCCCAGTGTTCAAATCCAACAGCTCATTTCCAACACTAACAACTCCAAGCCCATCTGCAGTACAAGACCTATAGGGCCCATCATTGTAATGACACAGACAGACTGTCCTGCATTTCCTCCTCCCTGTGCACAAGGGCTGTTTCCCATCCACTGCAGGAAGCAATCCAGCTGCCAGTGCCACCCTAGAGAACAGAGGCTGAGAAAGCCAAATGAAAACAGAAGGAAAGCTTTCAGCACACACAGAAGCAACTCACACCAGCATAAGCCACACATAGCAGTACCCAGAATGAGCAGCTTCCCATCCAGGCAGGTCCAGACCATTCAGTTCCTCCAACAGTAAAAGACTCCATTAAATCCAGCCCTTAACATACAAAAAGACCTGGTGATTCGTGCTTCTGTTATCAGAAGTGGAGCCACACATGGGGCAACGGCAGCCAATAGGGATCCACACACAAACTACAGCAACAAACAGGTACTCCAGGCAATCTCCCTGCAGGAAGAGTTCGCAAATTAGCCAATACACAATAAAGAGATAAAATGCCAACCACGAGGAAAGGTTGCATACCACTCCATTAAGAAGCTGCCTCTTAGTGAAGCTCAGAAGCAAATTCAGCAAAGTTACTTCTTCCCTATTTCAACAATGGTGTAGCAAACCTTCCATCAACAGGAACAGACATCACTGCACTGGGCTGCTCTGAGCCCAAGCACATACTCCTGTTGGTACAACAGCTACACAGGTACCAGTGTTCAGCCCAGCACCCAGAAGCTCACCAATCACAGCTGCACCCAGCCCCCCACAACCCAACATCTACTCCCCTAATCCATTCCCCACCTCACTCATCACCTCCCACCCCTCCAAACCCACTCCCTTTGGTCCAAACCCAGGTGTAAAGCCCTTCTTGCACCCAGTTTGCTTCCATGACACTGCTGATGATGTTGGGAGAAGCAGCAGCTGACACATCCCATCAGGCAGCCAAAGCCCTCCCTCCCCACCCCAAGGAGCCACTACACACCCCATGAGACCCACAGCAGGCAGACAGCAGTATAGCCAAACCCTCCATGCTCTGAAGGCTGATGGTGATAAGCAGAAGCAGTGCTTCTATGGGACAGGGCTGCAGGAAGGAGATACAGAAGCACTGAGGGTCACCCGAGGATGTGCCCAGGGCTGCGGTGAGGGGATGCAAAAGGGTCCCCTCCTCCTCCATAAAGAGGATGGGGAAGAAGGATTGGGGGTGCTGCCCAATAAGAAAGCAGAGAGCTCCGAGGTGTTGGGCTGGGGAGGCACAACGTGGGGTAAAGGGGCTTCGCAAGGAGGACACAGAGCCCTCCCCTCCAAAACGGACGGCATGTGGAACAGGGTAGGCCTAACCGCACTGCAAGGGGGATGGGGGGTACAGAGGGGGGGAGGGCTGGTACCAGCAGGCCTGGGGAGGGGGCAGGGCTGCAACACAGCGATGATGGCCGCTGGAGACACCCTCAACCCCCCCTTCAAAACACGGCCAAAACATGGGCAGCACGGAGGGCCCCCACCCTCAGAATGGAAGGAGGGACGCGGGGAGGGCCCTTCCCAACAGGGACCCCGCAGCCCAAAAAGCGCGGCTCTGGGGGAAGGTGTCCCCTCCCCAGTGCAGGGCTGCGGGGGGGGGGAGAGGGGGGCCGCCACTCACCGCGCTCTTTTTAGCCACCATCTTGTCCAGCCGCTTGGCGATGCGCACGATCTCCTCCTCCCCGCCCATCGCTCCGCTCCCCGTAGCGGCGAGGCCCGGGGGGTGTGACGGGGGAGGGAGGGCCGGCGGCGGTTCCCGGTGCCCACCTCAACCCCCGGTACCGCAGTCCGAGCGGGCGGCGCGCGGAGCACGACGGGATTTGTAGTCCGAGCAGCTCCCGCCCGCCTCCTCCCCGCGCACGGCCGAGCGGCGGGACTACAGCTCCCAGCATGCTTTGCGCCCGCTTGGGGCGTGCTGGGAGATGTAGTCCGTCCTCTCCGAAGAACCGCAGGCCTTGCTCCCCCCCCCCCCGCCATTTTAGTACTGCCCGAACTCAGGGGCTGAACCCATATGGTCGGGGGGGCACCATGGGCTGGGCTCCTGAGCCTGGCTCGGCACTATCCAGCCATAGTTCACTCCAGCCCAGCCCCACAATGTGCCCTAGAAAGTCCTAGCAACACCTTCAGCCTCCTGCCTTGAAGATCTGCCCTTTATAAGCTCCCCACCCCCTGCCACAGGTGGGCCCTCTCTGCCCCTCTCAGCGCCTGGCCAGGTGGGCCAATGGGATGGCTGCAGCTGTGAGATGGGCTGTGAGCCAGCAGTGTGCTGGGCTGGTGGCTGGGGAGTCACAGAATCATTACAGCTGGGAAAGAGCTCCACGACCCCCAAGTCCAACCCCACCCCACCGTGCCCACTGACCTCGTCCCTCAGTGCCACATCTCCGCAGTTCCCAACCACCTCTAGGGATGGCGATCCCACCACCCGCTGGACAACATTTCTTGTAGTGGGAATCCCAAAACCGAACAAGCTGCTCCAGCAGCGTTCAAACCCCAATCACCCTCCTTGTTTACACTGAGATTTGGGGCTGTTCAGCTCAGCCTGAAAGAATAACAAGGAGTGATGAGGCGCAGGGAGAAGTGTGGGCCCATCGGATGGTTTGGGATCTGGGCCCTGGAGCCACCCTGTAGGTGGCACTCGTACACTGCGCAGGGCCGGCGCGTCCCCGGGGTGCTGTGCGATGTCTGCTCCTGGGACTCGCTGCGAACATCGATCTGCTCTGCTCAGCTGGATCCTGGCAGGAGGAGAGCCGCGATGCCTCCTGCGCAGCCACTTCATCAGAATGCAACGTGTCAGTGGTTGGGAGAAGGAAAAGGAGAAGAAACACGAGCAGGCTGCAGCTCCAGCGAGCGCTGGATGCTGTCTCCTTGCTGCTGCTGGTAGAGCCCTGATTATGCTGGTAAAGAGCTGCTGCGTCCCGCCTTGGCAGGCTGCAAGTCAGCTGAATGCAGGGATTTGTTACACGAGGCCACGAGCTGCAGAATTCCATGTTGGGAAGCAGGGATCCCTGAGCTCAGCCACAACCCTGCTCTCTCCTACAACAAGTCACCAAGTCCAGGGTTTAAATCAGCACGCAGAAGTGGGGAGAATGGAACAGTTTGGTGCTAAATCTCTGGGGATAGCTGCCTGCCGCAATGGTGTTTTTGGTACTCAAAGATGTTGCTTTATGGCAGCTCACACTGCGTTGGACAAATCTGGGATCCCCTTGAGCAAGAGCTGCTCCCCAGATGTGCGAGAGACATTTTGTGTTGCCCACAAACCAGCAGAGGTGGTCCCAGCCCAAACTTGAGCTCCAGCCCCTCTCCCTGGTGCGAGGTTTGGCACTACCTTTAAGTTTCTTGGCTTGGGTCCCATGTTTGCAAACACAAATCCCCTCAAACCCACAGTCTGGAGCCTTTGGAGCATCTGAAAAGCCTCTGCCCCTCAACAGGGTCTGGCCATAGGGTAGGAGGTGCTATTTTGGCCCATCTCTGCTAGAGAGGAGGAAACCAGGAGATCTTCTGGAGGTCCCTGGCAGCGGGCGGCCGCCTGTCCCGTGTGTGGGGTCGGGTCATGCCGGTCCTCGGCGTCAGCAGAGCGCTTGAGAGGCACCGCTGCCGCTGTCAATGTGGTTTGTATCACTGCAACGCGAACATGGTTCCTGACCACAAGTATGGCTGGGGACATGTCTCAGATTCCAGAGTGCTCACTCACACCGAGCACCATCGCCCCATCGGAGCGAGAAGCCTGTCACCCCGCTGCCTGCAAATGCCGGCCTCCCACCACGCTGACCATCCTCTCCCAGCCTGATGGCATCCTGGAGGGACAGGGCTGCACAAAATACCAGCTGGATGGGAGAGAACACATGTGACGGGCCCAACTCTGCCGCTGAGCCACGGCCCTTCCATCCTCCTCACTCTCCCCAAGGGTTAACAGGACAGGCGTTCACAGAGCGGGGAGGGTTTCTGGCTGACCTTGGCTGGGAAGCAGCGTGGCATCGCTCAGCCCGGCCCCCCGAGTGCGAGCCGGTGGTCGGAGCGCTCCCTGAGCCTGGGTGGAGGTAGATCCAGAGGAAACTCCACCTCCACGGGAGCCGACCTGCTATTGCAGGAATTCCCAGCGAAATTCCCGCTTGGGCTGATCTGTCAGCGGATCTGTGAACTTTCCTTTACCTCTTGTGAAAGCAGCTACTTGAATGTGCTAAAAACAGAGCACTGGGCGAAACTACGGCTGCAGCTGGACCCAGGGGAAAGGCTGGGAGGGGGCTTCGTGACCCCGGCGTGCCTGAGAGGCACCTCCATGTGTGCTGCCTCACTTCACAGGCTCCACGGAGAAGAGTTCGTTGCAAAACGCAAACCCACAATATCTCACCTGGGTTTGCTGCTGGGTTCCAGTGTTTCCCAAATGACACTCAGAAGATTTAGGACTTGGTGTATGGGCCAGCTGAAGGCAGATGACTTTTCCTGAGTGCCAGTAGATTCAAATCACCGTAATTCATGCCAAAAAAAACCCCACATTTTTTCCCTTGCTTCCACCCACTTTGCCCCCATCTAGTTAGAACCCACAGTCTGGTTTGCTTTTGGAGAAGGGGAATACAAGAACCTTGTCCATCTACCCACCATGAGACCCCCCCCCCCCATAGAACCTCTGTCCCCAAACGTCTCTTCCTTCAGGTGTGCCCAGGTCTGTGGGATCCCATCTTTGGTGTCATGGGAAGTCTGGGGGCCCCTGGATGAGACACCCATCTCCAGATGCACAGCAAGGAGATATAAGACTCCGTGCCTTCACCCAGCTGGGAGATGGGAACAGCTGCTCTATGCTCTGCTTTTGGGAAGGGGTTTTTCTGCATCTCCTGTCTCTGCCACCCTTGTGAGCCTGCCTTGGCAGCAGCTTGATGCTCCCAGCCTTGCTGGCTGTTTGCTTTTGGCTCTGGACTGGCTCCACCTGGCTGCATGCATCGATGCCAGTGCCCCGCTGCCCTCTTCACTGTTAGCCAAGCCGTTCCCAGCACAGAGCTGCTCTGCAATTCCTCCCTTAGTCCAGGGCAGCTCCTATTTGGGAGAGGAAAAGGAAAGAGATGAGGGAGCTGATCCCTGAGGGACATGCATGAGCTTGTAGCAACCCAAGGAAGGATCCCTCTCCTTTCTCCAAATGCCCGATGTCCTTAGGCTCCTAGGCTTGGCACTAGGAACATGCGAGCCTGGAGGCTGAAATTCTCCATACAAACACTTCAGAAATCTAAAGAATTTGGCCCACACGGTGACTTGCATTGCTGTCTTGCAGGACGTCCTCTAAGAAGCCAAGGGACCTCTCCATACCTCGTCTGCTGGCACAGTCCCTCCTAACACAGCAGAAACCTGTGTGACTCCCAGAGGACACTGCCAGCTCCATCCTGCCCCTCCAGCAGAGCAGCCCCTGCAGTGGCTCTGTGTCCCCTGAGCCCACCCATGCCTGGTGGCACTGCCACCAGCACCTCCTGCTGTGCACCTCGTGCCTGCTATGCATGAGGCAGGATGTAGCCATGGGATTTGGTCACCCACCCCCTGCCCCCTCCAAAACAGAGCGTGGAAAGGAAGACGTGAAAGTGGTGGTGGTTCCCTTGAGCCCAGGGAGGAGTCTGGAACTCCAGCTTTGTGGACGTAGTCTTGAGACACTTTGGATGTTCCCTAAATCTCCTCCTTCTGATTTTAATGATCTGGCTGCTGTTCAAAATAATAATGGGATGGAGGGGGAGAATAAGTGCTGTGTGTTCTTGAGGGACAAGTAGCTGGCACCGTGCTGTGCCAATCGGTCGCCAATGTGCCCTGGGATCTGGACTGGGTATGTGTGCGTGAGAGCTCAGGTCTCTCTGCTCTCCCCCTTCTGTCTCCTTTTATTCGCCTCCATGAAACATAGGAAGTCGAAGCCATTCATTTGGCTATTTGCGGCTCGCTCCCCACGCCCCGGTTGCCTCCCCTGCCCCCTGCAGCCTCTCAGCTCTCTGCTTGCCCAGCATCCTTGACCCCGAGGAGTCTGGTGTGTATGCACTTCCCTTCTGGCCCATAGAAAACGCCACTCTGAACTGGTGCCCCGATAAGTCTGCTGTGGGAAGGCAGGGGCTCCTGGGCTCTCACAGTGGGCTTTCCCATGTAGCATTTCCTATGTTGTCCCTGCAAGCAGGGTGGTAGGAGCAATCTGGATGGCAGTGCCCCTCTGTCCTCTTCTGTCTCTCTTTGACAAAAGCCACAGTGCATGAAGGGAGGTGTTCTCTCAAGGAGGATGGTTGAACTTCTCAGCGCTGAGCTGGTGGGTTAAGGTTGGCATCCCTCAGTTCACTTGTAGTAAAGGATTGCAAAATAGTTCTGACCCCAACGCCTCTTCTTTGCAGTGGTTATGTAGACAGGGCTCTGCTGTTGTGTCCCAGAGTTTGGGATGGATGGGGCCTGTGTGCTCTCCAGGGTAAGCACAGGGCTGGGGCTGAGATCACCGAGGGGCTGGGGGAAAGGAAAAGCTGGCAGAGAGGGAGGGGGACAACTTGGTAGAGGAGAGGCTCAGCATTGAGGTCTGGGGCAGCAGAGTGATACGTCAGAAACATCTCAGAAATCTCCTCTCCTGAGCTGCCCTGCCAAAGCATGACATCCTCAGAGCTTCAGCCACGGGCTGGGGACTGCAGTGGTCCCTCCATACCCAGTACCATGAGGACAGAAGTACAGTGCCTGTGCAGGGCTGCACAAAACAATCCCACCCGTGAGCACCGCAGCCACGAGGTAGACGTGCAATCCTGGCAGAGGTGCAGTGCTGGCAGAAGTGCAGTCTTGGCCTCCTCTGCCCATGGTTAGAGCAAAAGCTGCTTTGGCACATCTGCATCTTGTTGTGCACAGCGGGTCCCCTTGCAGTAGTCTGAAAGCAATCAGGTTGGGGATGAAACTGGATTCCTGGGGCTGCTGGCTGAACTGGGGGCAATGGGAACACGGCACGCAGGAGAGCCCTGGGGTGAAGGCAGCATCCTCCTTGTCTTGACGCCACCCGGACTAGCTCCTGCCTCATGCCAGCTGCACCGTGATGCTAAGTAGAGCAGGGTGGCTGGCGTTTCACCACGTCCCTCTCTCCTTGCAGCGATGGCACCACCGATAAAGCCCATCCCCTGCTTATCTCCCCATCAGTGGGGCCAGCAGCACGGCTGTCCCACCACCGAGCAGTGAGCCCTGATCTCATCTGCGCGCCGCACACTTGCAGCTCAAACAATAACCTCCTTCCCTGCCCGACACAATTCCCAGAAATGCACAGCCTCCTGCTAAAGCCTCCCTGGGGGAAAACATGCCAGCCAGCCTGTCGGCACCAGCACAAGCATCGCTGCCAGCCGCTGGCAAACACAGCCTGAGGGGGGAACCTCACACTGCCAGCAGCGATAACATGGGTGTGCTGTGTGGGGTGGGGGTGAGCTGCAGCCTTTGGGGCCATCCTTCAGCTGCTGTGCTCAGGAAGTCCCTCTCCCAGTGGGTACAGTGCCCAGCCCCGTCACCCTTCCAGGAGTGCATGCTCACTGCCCTCACCCTGACCTAAGCATGGGTGCATGGGGGATGCTGGCAGGGTTGTGGGAGCAAAACTCAGCCTGAGAATGAAGGCAGAGATGAGGCTTACATCCTAAGGACCCCATCCCATAGCAGGTCTTCAGCTTCCAGCTGCGTCTCACAGCGTAGCTCATTCTTTTCTTCTGCATGTTTAAGTCATCATTGCTCCTTGATTCAACAACCAGGGTGCTACCAGTGAGTGTTCGTCCCACTTCAGCTGAACTGGGGCCAGCCAGCATCTTGCAAGCCGATCCTTTCTCCCAGGGCTTTTCTAGGGGTCTCACCAACCTTTGGAGGGCTTGCTGGCCTTTCTTCCCTGTGCACGTGCCTAGCTGGAGTCAGACATGCCCACTGCCTCTCTACAGCATTCCCAGAACAACGGCAATGCCAACTGCGGCCCTGGCACACACTGTGTGTTCCTCCCCACCTCCTCCAGCAGACCCCTGTGCAGAAGGCAGGACCCCAGCCCCATCCCTCGGCACCACACTGATGGAGACCAGCATCCAGCACCACGCTGCTGGCACAGTCCCCGCTGCGGGTGCATTGTTTGCTGGAGCACACAGGGAAGGCCAGCAGGACAGACTCGCTGGCTGCATCCAGCTTCCTGCTCCCGGAGCGGCTGCCGCCTGACATCATTGCTCCTGGTGGGAACGGCGGCCCCGGCCCCACTAGGGTCCTGATGGCAGCGATAAGCTCCTGACCTCCTGCCCTGCTTCCAGCCCCCTCAGAATGCTGTCCCCCCCACCACCATGGCATGAGGTGTGATCTTCTGCATCAGCATAGACACGGCCGATACGAAGGTCCCATCCCATCTCCCATCCACCTCCAAGCATGTGCTGTGCTGTAGGACAGATGCAAAGTGGGGACCAAGCTAGTACCCTAGTCTGCAACTGAGGACAAGTCCTGGTGGGAACTGTCACCCATCTGGAAACATGTATAACAGCCAGAGAGGGACAACCAAAGGGCCTCCTGCCCTCATGCTGAGTTTCTTCATTGTAAAGCCCCTCTTCACTTCATCCCCAAACAGGTGGGACACCTGCAGAGGGCATTTCCATACCACTTCCAGCCAGACCCTACCAAAAGCAGCTCCCAGAGCAGCTTAAGGGGCTGCAACACCCTGAAGACAGAGGGGATGGACCTGGGATGGACCCATTGCCACTGGGCTTCCAACGTTCTCCCAGCATCAGCAAGAGCTTGGGAATGGCTCCTGTCCCTGTGGGGGTTTCCTGGCCATACCCATCCTTGGCACCAGCTCCAGGCTTCCACATGGCACAATCCCTGGCACAGCAGCAACAGGGCTGGAGTTTCCCCCTGAGCTAGATCCCCAGCCAGACTGCTTATATTTTTTATATTACAGCTTTTGAATGGTGGTGCAAAGGCAACAGCATCCCTTGCCTTGTGCTGGCACAGGACGTGGGCTGGAGAAGGGGGGACATGAAGCTGAGAACACAGAATGCAGCCCCCAGCCTATGTCTGGCACTGTGCCCCCTCGCTGCACACCCTGCACCCCCAGCCCCATGCTTTCCCCTGGGCAGTGTGTCCCTGTCCCCAGCCAGCAGAGTTCATCCTGCAGAGCTGCCTCCTGCCCTGGTCCAAAGGTGCTGCTGTGCTCAGCACTTCACTGCAGCTGCTGCCAGCACAGCTCAGAGGGTTTTTCCTCACAGCCTGACCCCCCCGGCTCCATCCTTCTGGCTCCAGCCCACTCGGGATGGAAGATTTCTCCTCCCTGAATAAAAATATAACTGCATAATCTGCTCAACCCTGCTGTTGATCCTGACTGCATCCTCCCGTCCCGAGCTTTTCTACAGTGCCTTTTACACCGGTAATAGCACAGGCCTCCTTCTCCCATCATTGTTGACTCAACAATGAAAACTGTTTGTATTACTGTGTCCCCGAAGCTTTGCCAATAGCACATGTGTCCTGAGCTGATAGCAACAGGGCTTTGGCAAGGCTCAGGCTCCATCAGATAAGAGCCTTTAACCTTATTTCTCTGGCTCAAGCACGCCACGGAGGTGGCCCTAGTGTGGCCACATGCTGAGCTGTCCCCTACACTTCAGATGAGGCAAGGTGGTGGAGGTGGAGGTGCTCGGGGTGGGCAGCCTGGGAATGGGCAGCAAAGGAGCCCTGGAGGAGAAATACAGAAATAGAGTGACCTTTCTGAGTCTTCTCTTTTCGAGCTGCCAGTGCAGCATATTCATTCTCTAATTTCCCCAGTGTCTCCAGTGAGGTACTGAAAAGGAAAAGTTCCTCTGCCCTGAGGCTGCAGGGAGAGAAAGCTCTCAGCCCCTTCTCTTTATTAATATTGTTGTCATGATTGTTATTCTCTTTCAAGACTGAAGCAGTGTGTCAGAACTGACCCGGTATATCATGCCGTTTCCAGGGGGATTGTGCCACCCTGAGCAGAGAACACATGGGGAAACCAAGGTGTGGGGCTGCAGCCGTGTCTGCCCCACCTGAGCCAGTGCATGGAGAACCCAAGTAGAATATGCTCGGTCCAGGGGCTGCAGACATGGGGAGCAGAGCTGCAGCCAGCTCCATCTGTGCCGGGTGGTGAGGTAATGCCTGCACTGAGCTCAGCCATGCTGGGAGCTGCAGCAGCTCAGGAGAGCAGAAAAGCTTTCCCAGATGCGGGCGTCCTGTGCTGCTGCAGCGGTTGTGTTGGTGGGGGGATGTCCCACAGCCTGCACCCTGCTGCCTGCCAGGCTGTGGGAGCAGAGAGGCAGCAAGCAGCCCTTGCTGAGCAGCTCCTGAGGGCTGGGATGCAGAGAGGTGGAGGTGTAGTCACCACTTCCTTGCTTAATTCCTCTCCTTTCCCACACTGAAAGTGGCACTGCACCCGTGGTGCAGCATGGACATGGACATCTATGATGCTCTCAAATGATGCTTTCATTTCAGTGTTGCTCAAAGGGAGATGAGCAAACACGCAGTGAGCAGACCTGGAGCCCACAGAGCCGACCTCCAAAGGGTTTCTCTAAAGAGGGGCTGCACTTCCCCTGGCCAAACCCAACCTAATGCCTAATGACACTGTTCCATTTGTTTCCTCTGGCACTCAAGAGCATGCCCGGAGCAGCTATCCTAGACACACAGGATCCAGGTTGTTGGATGCAGCTCCTATAGAGCTATATAGCACGTGATATTTTCTGCCACCATGAGTGCCCAGGTGGGGCCAAACAGACTGCCAGCTTGCTGCCTGTTCCTGGGAGGACACAGTGCCATGGGCAGAGCACGTTTTCTCACTATAACAGAGAAAATTAATGATGCCGATTGAAGCAGCTGAACGACAGCCAAATGTGCTTCTCGGCAGCTTTTCTGCAGTCTGTATTCATGTATTTGGCATGAGCAGCTCCACATTGAGGTAATTCATTAATGCTCAACCAAAAATGTGTTTATGGGGGGCTTGCAATAGCTGATGGAAGTGTAAGACTTTCCTTCCTAACAGCCGGGGCTCTCTCTGTGATGAGAACCAAGCACTGCAGCATCCACCACAATCAGCTGCAGGGAAGCAGAAGAAACATGAGTGCTCTGCCCCTATAGAGGTGCTCCAATGGGTCTGTGCCCTGCAATACCACCTTGCACCCTGCGCACCACCTGGGATCCTCATGCATGGGCACATCTCCAGGCCTGGCCCACGTGTCCCATTCTGATGATCTGCTGCTGGGAGGCATCCCCACTACATCATCCGTGCTCTTCACCTGTTCAGACTGAGCCAGAAGTGAAGAAATACAGCAAATGAGCAGAAAACAGCAGGGCAAAATGGCAGCTGGGCTCTCTCCATGGGAGACCCCCCTGGAGATAACCATGCTGCCATTTCCCCATCCACCTCCCATTGCTTGGGGTAGGAAGGAGCCCAGCCCTTCACTCTGGGGACTTGTGTAGGGTTTCTTGGCACCAGCCATGGGCACAGAGACCCATCACCCTGTGGTGTCAGGATGTACAGTAGTGCTGCAGGGTTGGGAGCTCAGCTGGGTCCTTTGTGACCCTCGTGAGCATTTGTCTGCAAGGAAGCCAGGCCCTCAAGAAAGGGAGTCTCCACCGAAACCTGAAACATTTCCCAGCAGATGACTTCAGCGTCCCGCCAGGGCTCTCACGCAGCCCAGCCTTTGCTCTGCAGGAAGCGCCTTTCTTTGGAAAGCCTTTGTTCCAGCCCGGCTGTGGCCCTGGGGGAGCACATGGGATTGCCAGTGTGGGGCAGCTCATGTGGTGCTGGGGGTGACACAAAGCAGCCCTGCCTGTGTGGTGTCCCCAGTGATGGGCACCCTTCTGCCCAGGGCAGGGGGCTGGAGATGGATGGTCTTCAGGGTCCCTTCCAACCCAACCCAACTCAGTCCAACCCAACTCACCCCATCCTACCACGCTCTCATTCTCTGATCTATGATTCTGTGATTCATATGATTCCACGATCCTGTGACTCCATGATTCCATGGTGCTATTATTTATGGCTCCTGCCCAGTGGTGTCACTACAGCTCCACAGCTCCACGTGCTGAGTGCCTTAACTGCCCTGGCACCAAGGGATGGCCCAGTGGTAATCATCAGCCACGATGGAGAACAAATATCTCACTGTGCAGCGACCCGGTGCATGCAGCTAAACTCATAGGGGCACCCCACGTTGCCAGGCCCACACTGGTAATTGCATAGTAATGAATTCATTAGCAGCAGGAGTTGCAGTCTGCCCGTGGTACCCAAACCCTGGGACAGCCCCACTGCTGCCCTGGGAATCTCTCCCCATGTGTTCCACAGAAGGAGAATTCGCTGCTCCTGGTTCAGCACTTTGCTGCCGCTGCATACGAGGCCCTCCCTGCACCCACCTCCCCAGCCCCAGTGCAAATCGGGGAGGGGGGGGGGGGGGGGGGGGCGCAAATCCTTTGCATTTGCTTGCACAGTACAGGCAAGCCAGTGCTCTCGCAGCCCACCCAGCAGCAGAAATAATGCAGGGCTCATCCAGCACCACTCATCCCTATCCGCTTACAGTACCCCGGAGTACCGCTGAGACCCCCACGGATGGCCCAGGTGGTGCCATGTCTATTTTTAGGTGGCTGGGAGCCCGGTGTGGAGGAACAGGCAGCAGCGGGAGGTGGGGGCGGGGAGGGAAAATGCCTTTGTGCTGGTTGGGGGGTGGGGGGGGGGGGGGGGGGGAGCGGAGGCTGCCGGCCCCGCCGCGCTTCCTCTGCGAGGTGTGGTGCTGGGGCTGCGCGGCGCGGGACGCGGCGAAGGGAAAAGGGGGGGCCGGGGTGGGGGCTGCGAGCTGCCGTCCTAAAACATGGGGAAAATGGTAAAGGAAATTAAAGAAGGGGAAAAAAAAAAAAAAAAAAAAAGGATTTCTGAGCTTTTGCTCCAGGGTGGGGTCCAGCTTGTCTGACGCCAGGGTGGGTGAGGAGCCCCCCAGAGAAAGGAGAGGAAGTGCTGGGGGGCTGTGTGCCCCCACAATGGGGATGCTGAGCCAGGACGGGTGCTTTGTCCCCTATGTGGGTTGTGCTTGGGTCTCATCCCGGGATGGAGCACTGATGTTTGCCCATTGGGATGAAGCACACAGCTCTGCCCCAAGGGCATTGCATGGTTTTCCTGCGCCAGGGTCCCAAAATGCAGCACTGCATGGACCCCTGCTGCGTGCTGCCCCATTCCAAACCCTTTATGGGCAATGCTTAGGAAGAGCCTTTGGTCCAGCCCCAGGGTGCTGCTGTGCCATGAGGTGGGGGCTCCTGGGGACAGCACTGTGTGCTCTGCCAAAGCCTGTGAGAAGAACCCAGAGGTGACAGCAGGGAATGGGACACCCCTGTAAGCATCCTGCCTTTCACCCCACAAGCAGCCGTGGGCAGGAGCAAAGAGCAAAGAGCAAACCTCAGGGCTTGGCAGCAACGGGCTGCTCCTGGGTCACAGTGATGCTGCACGGCCCCGATGGGATGGGAACAGCACAGAGGGGCTCCTTGCAGCCATGTGGGCTCTCCTGCACTCCAGTTCTGATGAGCTCTTGCCAAACATTAAGAAAAGGCTGCAGGAACATGAAGGATATCTATCCTGAAACCTCCATCACTCTGCTAGCGATGGAGGAATAAATGAGACAATATTGTGTAATATATATATATTATTTTTTTTTTATGGCCTTTGCTTTGTTTAGGGTTAACTGCAGATCGGCTCTTTTCAAATCACTTCCAGACACACACAAACCATGGCATGCAACACCCCACGGCTGCAGGGAGGCTGGGAGGGAGCCGGGCTGTTGCACAAGGCGGTGCCCCAACTCTTCCTGCACCCGGGTTTCAGATTTCAGCTCTGGGCATCTCCGCAGCCGGAGGGATTTGGGAGCCATTCCCCAGGGCTGAGCTGTGCATGAACCTCATGGCCTTGGGGGGCCGGGGGGCACATCTCCCTGCCTGCCAGCTGCCCCATGCCAAGGGCAGGAAGAGCTGTCGGACCACCTCGCCCAACGCTTGGCATGTCGCCTGGGGCGCGTTCGCCACTGCAGCAAATCTCTCTGTTGGGCAGCAGGAGGGCTTTGAGCCATGAGCTGGCATAGGGATGGGATGCTGCCACCAAACGACAGCTTGCCATGGATCCGGGCAGGTCTGGGTTGTCATCATCCCATCACTGTGAACCCAGCATTCCTCAAAAGTGCCTGGGCAGGCAGGTTGGGGATGTGTTGCTTTTCATGGGAATGGGAAGACAAGGAGAGATTTCTCAACTGGCCCAAATAAAACCCACCAGAATGGTGTTGGGGGAGAGGGCTCGGCCCTACCTTCACCCCACGGCTGGTCCCGACCCCGGGATGGTGACCGTGGCCAAAACACACACACACAATGGCTTGTAAGGAAAATAACCTCAGAGTGCCGAGCATCCCTTGTGCCCTGCAAACATACAGCGAATCCAAAAGCGTCCCCTCTGCACGGGCAGATCCCAAGCAGCCAGAGCCGGGGCTCGAGGAAAAAAAATAAAAGGAAGCAAGAAAAAATAAGAAGGGAAAGAACGGAGAGAAACGAATCGCGCTCCTCGTCGGGAAGAAGGGAATGGGGCCGCACATCCACAGCGCTCCCACCCGGCCCTCCCGGGCGGCTCTTCCTGGGGACGCCCCGTCCCTCCTCCTCCTCCTCCTCCCCTCCGCCCGCTGATTGGTCCACCCCGGCTATATTTTGCCCCTTCCAGCCCAACATCATCCCAAAAAGTTTTTTTTTTGGGGGGGGGAAAACGGGAAAAAAAAAAAAAAAAAAAAAAAAGCAAAGGAAAGAAACCAAAACAACCCAAGGCGACCCCAAATCCCCCCGAAACCACCCGAACGCGGGCGAAGAAGCGAGCGGAGGTGCTCGGCGGCTGCAGGAGGCGGCGGGACGCGCGGGACTCGGTTCTCTCTCCGGCACCCGCTCGGGTCGGACACAAAGTGCTGTCCAGCTGGAATGAATATATCTGAGTCAAACTACTGCCGAGAGGAGATATCGCAACCCCGGGGCGACTGTTCATGGGTCACCGGCGCCGTGCCGGCCGCTGAGCCCGGGCTCGCCTTCCCTCGGCCCCCGGGAGCCGCCTCCCCCTCCAGCCGCACGCCCAGCCCCGAGCCCGGCTTCGCCTTCGGCCCCGCGGCCCCCGGGGCGGCCCCCGGCGCGGCCCCCAGCCGCACGCCCAGCCCTGAGCCGGGCTATGGATACAGCCCCCCGGCGGGCCGAGCCGAGGGGAAGGCCGGGGAGGATTCCCGCATCCGCCGTCCCATGAACGCCTTCATGGTTTGGGCGAAAGATGAGCGCAAGCGGCTGGCGCAGCAAAACCCCGACCTGCACAACGCCGTGCTCAGCAAGATGCTGGGTGAGTGCGGTGCGATACGGGGGTACGGGGCTGGGAGGAGGGGGGGATGGGGAACGTAAGGGTGAGGGGCTGGGGATGTGGGGATACGGGGCTGGGAACTGAAGGACTTGGGGTTGTGGGTGGGGGGTGTATGGGTACGGGTCTGGGGGATGTAAGGTTACAGGGTTACAGTTGCAAACGTATGGGGCTGGGGGATATAATGGTATGGGGATGAAGTATGTAAGGGTTTGGGGACAGGATATGTAAGGGTACGGGAATGGGGGTGTAGGGGTGTGAGGCTAGGGGATGTAGGAGTACTGGGCTGGGGAACAGAGCTGGGGGATTGTAAAGGTACTGGGCTGGGGGGTGCAAGGACACTGGGGGATATAAGGGTATGGGACAGGGGGATGTAAGGGTGTGGGGTTGGGGGGGTAGTGTTATGACATTGGGTACAGAGCCAGGGGAATGTAAGAGTACAGGGATGGGGATGTAAAGGTACAGGGATTGGGATGTAGGGATATGGGGCTGGGGGTGTGAGCTGCAGATGTGCAAGAAAGAGGTATGCTCAGGTATGGGGTTGGGGATCTGAGTTACTGGGGCGCAGAGCTAAGGATTTGGGCTGCAGACGTGGGGGACTGGGTTATAGGATACAGGGCAGTGGGATGCACAAATGTAGAGCTGGGGATGCAGGTTGCTGGAGTACAGGCATGAGAATGTGGATTGGAGGAGTATAGGGCTGAGGGGTGCAGGGATGTAGGGCTGGGAATAGGGGCTATGTGGGGGTGGTTGGAATGCAAGGTTACAAGGATAAGGGTGCATGCTATAGGGGCACAGGGAAGCAGAATGCACAAATATGTGGCTAGAAACATGGATTGGGGGGTACAGGGCTAAGGATGTGGTCTGCAAGGGTATTGGACATTGAGATATGGGGTACACGGCTGTGGGGCCGGGGATGCAGGGGTACAGGGCTGCGGAAGTGGGCTACAGGTGTTTAGGGCTGGGGATGTGGACTGTGAGTGTACGGAGCTGCAGATACAAGGACACAGATCCAGCAGTGTGGACAGCTGAATTATAGGGCAGCAGTGTGCAGGAATACGGGGCTGAGAATACAGGCTGCAGGGATTTGAGTTGCTGAGATGTTGGTTGTAAGGGCACAATGTTGTGGAACACAGGGTACAAGGATAAGAGAACATGAGATGCGAGGATAGGAGGCTATGCAGGACAGGCTGGAAGGGTACAGAGTTGTGAGATGCAGACTGCAAGATATGGGGCTGTGGGAGATGGTTACAGGGGCAAGATGCTGCAGGATGCAGGGCTGTGGGATAGGGCTGTGAGGTTACAGGTCTATGGGATGCAAACTGCAGGGACATGGGACCAAAGCATGCTGGCTGTAGGGCTGTGGGGTTCACGGCTCTGTTAACGGATGCAGTGCTAGGGGGCTGTGAGATAGAGTGTTACAGAATGCGGGACTGTGGGATGTGGGGTTAGAGAGCTGCATGCACACAAGAGGCAGGGAAACAGGGCTGTGGGGTGCAGAAGTACGGGGCTGTGGTCTGCGGGAGTGCACAGCTGTGGAGATGCAGGATACGGGAACACAGGGCTGCAGGATGCGGGATGCACGGCTGTAGGATGCGGGATGTGGGAACACGGGAAGCAGGATATGGGTCGACAGAGCTTCAGGATGTGGGACTACGGGAAGCAGGATATGGCCGGACAGGGCAGCAGGATGCAGAGACACAGCGCTGCGGGATGCGGGGATGGGGAGCTCAGGAGATGGGGCTGTGGGTGCGGCTGGGGGACGGGCATTTTGGGCTGTGGGTGCGGGATGCAGGGGATTGGGCAGCCTGGGGCCAGTCTCCCCTCTTCCCAGGGCTTTGCAGCATCATATCTGCGGCTGGGACGTGGAGACAGCCCCACTTGTGACCCCACTGTCTGTCCAGCACCAGAGCCCACGCTGGGCACTGAGCCCGCTCAGTGTACCCCTCTGTGGGTGTCCCAAGGCCAGGCCAGTGTCACTGAGCTCCCCTGTCCCCTTGCAGGCCAATCGTGGAAAGCCCTGAGCGCCAGCGACAAGCGTCCCTTTGTGGAAGAGGCCGAGCGGCTGCGAATCCAGCACCTCCAGGATCACCCCAACTACAAGTACCGCCCGAGGAGGAAGAAGCAAGCCAAGAAAATCAAGAGGATGGAACCCAATATCCTCCTGCATAACCTTTCCCAGCCTTGCAGTGACAACTTCAGCATGAGTCACCACGGCGGCAGCCAGCCGGGCCACCCCCAGCCTCCCCCACTCAACCACTTCAGAGAACTCCACTCCATGGGGTCGGATATTGAAAACTATGGCTTGCCAACTCCCGAGATGTCTCCCTTGGATGTCTTGGAACAGACCGAGCCGGCGTTTTTCCCCCCGCACATGCAGGAGGACTGCGGCATGATGCCCTTCCGCGGGTACCACCACCACCACCCCCAGATGGAGTTTCCCCAGGAGAAGTGCCTGGGCCGGGACATGGCCGTGCCCTACGCGCAGCCCCCAGCACACTTGGCCGATGCCATGAGGACTCCCCACCCCTCCGGCCTCTACTACAACCAGATGTGCTCTGGGACTCAGAGCGGGCTTTCCGCCCACCTGGGCCAGCTCTCACCCCCGCCCGAAGCCCACCACATGGAGAGCGTGGATCACTTGAACCAAACCGACCTTTGGACGGACGTTGACCGCAATGAGTTTGACCAATATTTGAACATGAGCAGGACTCGTCCCGAAGCCTCGGGACTGCCTTATCATGTCTCCCTGTCCAAAGTGACTCCTAGGAGCATCTCCTGCGAGGAGAGCAGCTTGATATCCGCCCTGTCCGACGCCAGCAGCGCTGTCTACTACAGCCCATGCATCACCGGCTAGGCTCGCGCGTGCACCCCAACGCAACAAGCCAACGAGCAGCCATCCTCCTCTAACTGCGAGCTCCATAATATGTAGAGTATCTCATTAAATGCATCGCTTTCTTTCTTAAAAAAAAAAAAAAAAAAAGGGAAAAAAAAAGCAAAAAAAAAAAAAAGCAAAAAGCAAAAACCCACAACCCAACCATGCTGAACTCACCGATATACCGTATCACTATATAACACATAGACGCCTTCCCAAAGCCAAAGGTTAACCACGCGCTAGCCTGCCTGCCCGCTGCAGCTCCCATCATTCCATCCTCTCGGGGGCATTTTTTAGGCAAATTGCAGTGAATCCTGCCTGAGCCAACCCAGCACCAACACCATCACCCATTGCCCAGCACCCAGCCCTTGGAACTCGTGCACTGGGGGCCCTCAGGAACCCTTTGCGGGGGCTGTTGAAGACTAGTGGTGCCCGGTCGTGGTGGTCTTTAGGACAGATTTTACTGTATTCTCAGCAATATATTTTAATTGGGCAACAAAACTATATTTTTACTAAGCATTTTTATATATATAAAATGATATTTAATGTCTTTTCGTTTTGTCGTTGTTTGGTTTGGTGTTTGTTTTGTTTTGTTTTGTTTTTTTACTATTAGACTTTTTAAAAAAGAAATCAAGGGATATCCATGAGATCTAAAGCATTTATGTAGCAAAGCTGGATTTAAACAAAAAAAAAAAAAAAGGAAAAAAAAAAAAAAGGGGGGGGAAAAGGAGATATTTTGTGAAAAAGGGAGTTTCCATGTAAATATTATGGAACAATCGACTGGAATTTTGTACAAAGGAAAAATACGACCGCTAACACTTTTATTGTCTAGAACTGTACGGCGAGCAAACTGTTTGATACTGGTTAATTATTAAAACGTCTTCATCTAATTGCTCCCATCTTGTGCGCTTGTTGTGTGAACACATCTTTTCCGCAAATCCATGTCGGCCCAACCAGTTCCAGATTGCTGCCGGCGCTGATGATGAACCTGGCACATGGGGCCGGGGCTGCCCAGTGCTGGGGGCTCGCGGCCGCCCGCGGAGCAGCAGCTGTTCCTGTAATAAAACATGCGATATCCTCCTCCTAAAACGTGCCTTCGTGTGGTCATTGTGCTGCGAAGCTGGTGGGGGGGAGTCACCGTGTGCTCACAGCTTTTTTGTCCTATGGAATGCCTCAAAAATCACATCGCTCCACTCGGGATGTTCAATGCCCTTTCTTGCGGCGTCCCCATCACTTGGAGCGTTCCTATAGTTTGGATTATCCCCATAGCTTGGAGCATTCCCATGTCTTGGAGCATCCCTATAGCTTGGATATCCTCATAGCTTGGAGTATTCCCGTAGGTTGGAGCATCCCCCATAGGTTGGAGCAACCCCATAGCTTAGAGTATCCATAGATTGGAGCATCTCCATAGCTTGGAGTATCCATAGGTTTAAGCATCCATAGATTGGAGCACCTCAACAGCTTGGAACATCCATAGCTTGGAGTATCCATAGGTTGGAACACCCCTAGTTTGGAGCATCCGCATAGCTTGGAGCATCCATAGCTTGGAATATCCCCATAGCTTGGAGCACCCCATAGCTTGGAGCACCCTCACAGCTCAGAGCATCCCCACAGCCCCCCAGCCCTGCCCAACCACCCCTTCATGCTCTCACTCCCTGCTGAGCACCCCCAGCCCCATTCATCCCCCATCACTCCCCCCATAGTTGCAGCACTCAGTGTTTGCAGCGCGGCCGTTTGCAGAGCGGTGTTGCATAAAACGCTGGTGGTATCCGTTCCTTGAATGATGAGTGATTTAAACCAGGCCGATATAGCCAAAAAAGGCTATTAAAAAAAAAAAAAAAAGAGAGAGAGAGAGAGAGAGAGAAGAAAAGAAAATGAATAGAAGAAGAGTTTTTTTGTTGTTGTTGTTGGCAGAGAATTGCCTTTTAGGGGAAATGGATATTTAACAAATGACATTAATTTTCGAGCTTCTCCTAAATTAAATTCACATTAGTGTTAACAGGACTCAATCCTGACTCACTTTTTTTTTTTTTTTTGAGCAAAGTGCTAATAAAACGACCCCGTTTGGGGCCGGCGATGCGTTCCCATTAAACGCCAGAAACGAACCTCCTCGTGTTTCCATATACAGTCTGCAAAAAGGGGGAATACATGGAAAAATGACATCATTACCTACACGGGAGGGCTGGCGGGCGACGTGTGCCAGAACCGGGGCTGAAACAAACAAACAACACCCGAAATGAGAAGCATCCTGTGCCGCCGCCGATGACTATGAAAGGAAGCAGCCTTCTATAGGCTCCGTCCCGCAGCAGCCCAGGAGGAAGGAGCCAAGGGAAAACATCAAGCCCTGACTGATTTTCCAGCCTTCAGCTTCCAGGTACTGTCCCCCCCCCACGCTTCACCCCCCCTCCCACCATGAGCGTGTGCTCATTTCCTGCCATTGCAATGCGTCGCTCTGCCATCCCACACCCATCTGCCATCGGGTAGCTGCGAGCTCCGGGTGCTTTTCGTATGCTGTTCCTTGGATTCTAAATGGAATCCAATATGTTTTAGGGATTCCCAAGGCTGGGCTTGGGTGAGACGTTCCCCAAAGCACCTATGTTGGAAAATCATTGCAAATGTTGCCATGAGGTGAAGGATGCAGTGGGGTCCCCTCACTCTGCCCAAGGATGCTGCGGTGGGGCTGGGTGCCAGCTGGGGGAGCAGGCAGGGCGCTGCAGGGGGAACAGTGGTTATCCCCTTACCCCCATCCCTCCCCAGCACCAGCTCATGGGCACATCAGTCAGGTACAGAGGCTCCAGCACACAAAACCCTTCCTTGCACAGCCACAGGTTGCACTGAGCCTCACTGAACAGCACCCAGAGCAGCCTGGGGCCAGCACCCCTTGTTTTGAGGTCAGCCCCCTCCCCATGTTCCTGTAGACAGGGGGTCAAGGAAGCAGCAAGGAAGCAGGGAACAAGCACGCCCCTTGCAGAAGGATCAAATGCACTCTGGGCTGCACCCTTGGGGTCTCCTCTCTGCTGCACAGGGCTGCAGAGCAAGCCCTGCTCCTTGCTGGCTGCCCCTGCAGCAGTGCTTACAGCGTGCAGCCTCAAAGATGCAACGTGCTGCAACCTCCACTGCAGCGCTGCAAAATCACGTAGCAGTGCAGGAGCACTTTGCAGCAGTCAGACCTGTTCCTGAACAGCCGGAGCCCAGCCAGACCTTGCTGTGTGGTTCACAGCAAAGCTTCTGCACGCAGCCCTTTGTATGAATAACGAAGTGTAATTTGCCTGGTACCACACAGGGCTGAGGGTTGGCAGCTCAGTGGGGGCAGCCACGCAGTGCCGGAGGGGGCTCAGCCCCATCGCCTCTCGTCCTCCCATGGGAGCATCCTGCTCCATGCACACACGTGGATTCCTCCCATCCTCTCCTTCGCGGCCCCATTCGGCCATGGTGGGGCGATTTATTTCGGGGGGAGCAGTCAGGTGCTGCCTGGAAATGGAAACGGACTCTGCTGGAATAGTTTGGGGATGATTTCACCGCTGTTATGGCTCAGGCTGGGGCTGTTACCACGCAGCCCCTTCCGATTTTATGACTTAATCTCTCCAAAGCTCCGTGCCTGATGGGTTCGGACCCGGGAGGAGGAGCGAGGGGCTCTTAGCAGGTCGTTACAGCAGCAATGTGCAGAAAGAATGTGACAGGTATATTGCAAATCGGACAGGCGCATCCTGTGTCTTTCCCAGGGATGGCTGTGGGGCCAGGACCTCGATGGGCCCCCGGTATGCGTGGTTGCACCCCCCAGGACCACTGCTCCCATGCACAGGTCCCAAATGCCACAGCGCTTGTGCAAGTACAGCCCTGCACACCCACCCTGTGCTCCCCATGCCTCCCATCCTGGTGTTACTACGTGTGCTTGTGTGCAAGCTGGGCAGTGCATCCTAATGTTCCCATGAGTGAGCATGTGTGTGTGCACACCAGCGTGTGTGCATCTGCGAGGTGTTTTGGTGTGCATGCTTTTGTGTGTGCATGTGCATCCATGTGTGTGCAGTGGTGTGGCATGCATGTGTCCATTTTTGTGTATATGCAGGCACGAGAGCCAGTGTGTGCATCCACGTGTGAGCAACTGTGGGAGCGCATGCCTGTGTGTACATGCATGTGTGTGCATCCATGTCTCTGCATGCATCTGCATGTGTGCATCCACGTGCACACATTTGTTCATCCCTGAGTGTGTGCATCTGCGTGTGTGTGCATCCAGGTACATTTGTGCACCCACATGTGTGCATCCGTGTGCATATGCGTGCATCTGTGTGTGCGTGTATGCACCTGTGTGTGCCCATGTGCACCTACGTGTGTGCATTCATGTCTGTGTGTATGCCTCTGTGTGTGTGCATCCATGTGCATGTGTGTGTTTGTGCATCCATGTGTGTGTATCCATACATATGTGTGTGTGCATCCATGTGCATGCATCTTTGCATACCCACATGAACACGTGTGTGTGTGTGTGTGTGTGTGTGTGTGTGTGTGTGTTCTGCCGGAGGCTCACTGGTCAGGTTTATAGCCCTCCTGCTTTTTTTATGGCATTACGGAGCTCTCGATGACATCACCCACATATTAAAACAGCATGTGCCAGCCGGACCGTCCCGGCGGTGTGCAGCTCCGGGGCTGCAGCCGGCAGCAACCTACAGGCAGCCAGAGCTGTCCTGGCCGGAGCACACCAGAGGGAACAGCAGTGTGGATGAAGTCATCCCAGCTGGGACATGCAGGGGGAATCGCAGCCTTCTGCTCCACACCGCACCCCGGGAATAGAGGGGTCCCCCCCCCCCCCCCCCGCGGGTGCTGGGAGCTGCCTGTCCCCGTTGCAGGGATGAGGCTCAAAACCAAACCTGGTGGTGAGAAATGGCTCTGAAACATTTCCTGACTCGAGAAAAAGAACGCTGGGAAAAAAATATTACAAAGGAAAAAACGGTTCTTTTTATTTTCTTTTTTTTTTTTTTAGATTGGGAGGTGAGTTATTTAGAAATGTAACTGCAATGATACGCTTTAAAGGTTAACCAGAGGGAAAAGGCTGAAGTGTGAAGAAAGGTTTAAATCGTCCCCAGCTCCACCTTCCCCAGTGAAGCCAAAGGAAAGGTTGTCTCGGTTTCTCGGCCCCAGACTTTCTGTTTTGCAGCCCAGTTTGGGAAAGGAAATGTTTTAAAATCTCAACACTTCTCGCAGGACAGGAAAGCCACGGCTTCCTCCGCAGCCCCACTCAACACTGCCGTGAGCCACAGCATCACGGGGCCATGGGAGGCTGCTGCTGTCCTTCCCCAAACCTCAGCCCCGACTGCTGAAGATCTGCTGTACTGAGGGTCTACATCTCCCCTGTAAAACTCACATCAGTTGTGAACTGAGACCTCTCCACTGCTCAGCTCACAAAGCTTTTCCCGACAGCTGAAGTTCACCTAACAAAACCCGACTCAATGTAACTCAACAGAGCACATCCAACTCAACCAACCCAATCCAGCCCAACTCAAACCACATTGAACCAACCCAACTCAATCGTCTTAACCTAGCATAACCAACACAACCAAAGGTTTCCAGTTTTTTATGGGGTTTTTCTTTTTTTTTTTTTTTTTAGATTGGAGGCAAGTTATTGAGAAACGTGGCTACAAAATGTGCTTTGAAGGTTAACCAAAGGAAAAGGCTGAAAAGCAAAGTGTTAAAATGTTCCCAGTACAACCTTTATCAACCAAGCTGAAGAAAAAGTTGTCTTGGTTTCTAGGTTCCTGAACTTCCCCAATGCAAACAACTCAGCCTACCCCTACCTAGCCCAACACAACCCAAACCAACTCAATCCTACTCTACCAACTCAACCTATCACACCTAACCTAACCCAACAAAACCAAGGTAGCCCAACCTAACCAACCTAACTCAACCCAACCAACTCATTGTATTTGCTTAATCCAACCCAATCTAACACAATCCAACTCTACCAACTCAACCAAGCCCACCTAAGCCAACACAACCAACCAAACCCAACACAACCAACTCAGTGCATCCCAGCTCAATACAGCTTTACCAACTCAACCTAGACCATCCAACCCCACCACCCTAATCCCAAATCCCACACCAATCAAGTCCCCCCATCACCTTCCATGCAGCCATCCCGGGCCGCTGCAGGGGTCTCAGTGCAAACCTCTCCCTACTCATGCTCACTGGCCCCAGGGGGTGTCCCAGTGGGGAGCTGGATCACGTCCCCCCGCCGGCTCGGGAGCGTCACAGACTGTCTGAGGCTCATCAGGAGAGTCAGGCCAGGCCGCGCGGGGCCGATCTGGGAAGCCGTCCAGCCATCCGCTGGAGAGAGAAGTCTGCCTAAAAATGACTCTCCTGGCTCCCCTCCACGCTCCGACTGTCCCATATGGAACAAATGTACATTTTCCATCAATTGTTTGTATTTTTCATTTAAAGAAAGAAGGAGCGGGGGGGGGGGGGGGGGAGGAAGGCAGAAAGAAAGGGGGCTATACATATATACGAAGCGTCAGTGACAGCAGATAGGCCCCATCTCAGAGAGGGAGAAACACTGGCCAGCGTTCAAGAGACTCAAACGTATGGTATGAAACAATAAATTTTAAGTGTGTTTTGACATATTTGGTGGTCTCTGCCTCACGCTTAATGAGCGTTGGTCCATGTTACGGGGGAACGGCACAGCTCAGGGTGGTTGGCAGGATGTGCAGGGGGCCGGCGGCCAGCGGGGCCAGGGTGGACGTCGAGGTGGTCCTGGCATGCGTGCCCCAAGTGGAGGGGGCAGGGGGATGGGGCATGGGGACAGCACTGACACACTCAGAGGAAGTGATTCTGCAGGAACACTGGTACCCCCAGGGGATGAGCTGCGTCACCATAACGCCAAACTGCAAAAAAAAAGGAGCATGGGGAGATGGATTGGGGTTAAAATTGGCGGAGCGAGATGCAGCATGGTGATGTCCCTGGGCATGCATGGCACAGTGGGAGCTGCCCCATCCCCGCCTTATGCGCTGCTGGGCTTTTTGATGACCAGGCTTGCATCTCTGCTGGCTCATCCTCAACTCAGCATCACTCCAGCTGCAGGAGAAGCACCCATATTTTGGTCACAGAAAGGAGATGCAGAGGAGAAGGAGAGCGGGGCTGCACACACAGCATCCATCCCATGTGCCCCACACTGCCCGGCCGCTGTGCCATGGCAGCCCCGCTCCCCTCCGCCGATGGGGTCTGATCAGAACGATGGACATGAAAGTGGAGCTTGGCTCTGTTTTCTCTCTCATTCAGAACATTCAAAAACTATTAACTGTGGTGGGGGTAAAAAAGCAGCTGGTTTTAATATCGTGCTCTTCCAATTGTGTTTCTTTTTTTTTCTTGCTTTTCGCGAGCACTTTAAGTGACATGGTTACATGTATTTGATTAAAAAGCTGTAATTCAACGAGTGCGTTTTCTTGTACCGTACAAAACTGCTTAAAGACACAGGATTTATTTATGGTGGTCTCCCAGTTTTCTAGCTCTGCTGAAAGACAAGATGACAGGAGAATCAAGGAAAGGGGACAAGAGTGGTAGACGCGGACAAGCGATCCTGTCTGCATATCCCAGTGCGGGGAACATGAGTGAGTCCTTCCTTCCCATATAGAAAAAATCCCATTAGCTCCAATATAGGATTCATCCTGCTGCCCCCATGCCCATCCTGGGGCCATCTGCCCACCCTTGTGTGCCGATCTGAAAGGCTCCAGCCCCTTTTTGCCCTTCCTGAGGTTGGGTCACATCTCACAAAGGATTTTGGGGAACGGTTGAAATGTCCAGGCCTGGAGAAGTAATGAATAAGGTGGAGGCAGGGGCTGGCAAAGCAGTGACAAAGCCCATGGTGACCACAAGAGAGACCCCAGGCTTTGAGGACATGGACCCAGTTCAGGCTGAGCTGTGTCCCGACTGTTCCAGTGCAATGCAGAGCCCATCCCACACCAGCAGTTCCAATTCTGAAGGAGGAAAAGGCCTTTATGAGATCCCAGCGAGGAGCCGGGGCCACCAGGAACCCACGATTACCTCCCATTAACCCTGGCATCTCCCAGCTCCGTGCCACGCTCACTCACACCCTGTGATGAGTTTTCCATTTCAGAGCGATGCACTGGCCCCAGAAAGGCAGGGAAACACAGTGGGGGAGGTGACAGCAACAGGGGGCTGCCCCAAGGGCGATCCCACCTGCAGCTGTGGGGTCCTGCTGTCCCTCTCCCTGCGTTGCAGGGATGGACCGCTCCCAGAAGCGTCTTTTCCTTGGCTCGCTCCTGCCCGGGGATCACCTGCAGTTCAGCTGATTTATGAACGGAGAATTTTTCAAACTCCGTTTCCTTTTCATTGTTGTTTCAGTTGCTGCGCTCGCTTCCGCCCGCCTTTGAATAACTGCTGCCATGCTGCAGGCGATGAGAAAGGCTGCGGGTAAACACTCACACTTGGCTCTGGAGCCAGGACCCGGCTGGACACATGCAGGAAAATCCTTCTCCCCACCCCACTGTAGCCCCAAACCGAGTGCCCAGGGGACGGGGCCGCCCAGCAGCTGACTCCCCCAGTGCAGACGATGCTCAAAGAGAACAGAGCTCCCCGCAGCCACATCGTTCCCACGGGTGGGCGCTGGGAGCATCTCAGCCCCCATAGGGATGCAGCCCTTCAGCGCTGTGCTGGGGGGAATTCAGGCTGCGGTGGAACATGTGGTTTTCCTGGAGGGACCCCGAGAAGTGTTTTGCGGTGGCTTTAAGCCTGCAGGGAGGGCAGAGTCCCCCAGCTGGGGGTTTTGCTGAGCAGAACTGACACCCAGCTGCTGTCCCATCCTGTGCATGGCCACGCTGGGGGGGGTACCCGGCATGTGGGGGGCTCCTTTCCCCCACGGCAATGCTGTTTCCAACTGCAGTGTGAAGAACAAGCTCTGGGGAGAGTTCAGGCTGGTTTACAGTGAAATTCTTAATGTACATATCCATATTTGTAGAGATGTATATGGAAGGAAAGGCAAAGAAGCCAACCTGCAATCTCTGCTCCGCGCTCCCCAGCCTCTCCCCTTGCAGCCGAAGCCACTGCCCTCTGTGCCACCAAGGAAAGCCCCAGCTCAGCCCCAGCGCCGCGTACCCAGTGCCAGTCCCCATCCCCATCCCTTTCCCCATCTCCATCCCTGTGCCATTGTCCTGCCCTTCCTCCCACCACCCGCCCCAGGGCCACGGGGAAAACAGGAAGCTGTCCCCAGCGTGCGGCTGCGGAAATGAGACAAACGGGCTGGAGCGGCCGCGAGGACGGCGGGCGGAAGCGGACAGGATATTTGGAACGGACGGTGAATTCTTGGGCTTATCTCTGCGCCGCAGAGGCTCGGGAGTCCTTACAAAACAGCGCCCAGCTGGAGTGAGGCCCGTGGCCGACACTGGGGCTGGGGCTGTGTCCTCATCCCATGGCACCGTGGATGGCATCGGGGAGGGGACCTGGCAATGGGTGCCATTGGGTGACCCCAGGATGGCTGCAGGACGGACTTGATGCCAGCACAGCAGCACTTCCAATACATTCACTCTGTTGCAGCCTCTCCAGCTGCTGCTTGCCTTTTCCTAAGTTATTTTTCATAATCATACTCCGTTACTGACTTACATTCAGCACAGAGCATGGCTGAGGAATAGAAAATGGGTCCACAGTTCCCAAAGATGACATTTTGTGTGGTGCTCTAAGGACTGCCAGCTCAGTGTTGGGTCTGTAGCAAAGGCGGAAGTCACTGGGCATCACCCAATGTGGCATAACCCTCACGTTGTGTTCCCAAAGCCACTGGGGTCCCCCAGTTGGCACTGGTTCATAGCACCAAGTCGGGCTTAATCAAAGCTCTTGTGGAGATGGAGAGCATTGGTGGCACAGGCAGTGGTCAGGGGTGGGTGGAGGGGACAGCCCCACATGGACACAGGGACACCACAGCCACGTGCCCACCTCAGAGGGCTGCCGAGGCCAATGGAGTTGAATTATGCAGCTGAGGGGGGAACAGGGTGTGATGGGTCACTCTGGATGAGGCTGAGACTCCTCCTCTGTGTGGAGGAAGACAAAGAATGGAAGCGGCCGCACATTGCAACACTTCCCCGGCAAGCACAATGGAAATGCCATCCTCCTTCTTGTGAAACAGAAACCTCATATGATCTCGCTGAAGGCTGAGACACTCTTGTAGGTCTGGCCAGGCTGGGTTTCTGCACGCAGCAGAAGGGGACATTGGGGATCCCATTGCCATGCACTCCCACTCGGTGAGGGCTACACGGATGAACCCACCACTGTGGCACGAGGAGGAAAGGGGGATTCCCACTGATACCTTCAGCCCTCCTCGTCCTCCTCCTCCTCTCAGCCCACCCTCATACCCGGCTCTCTGTGCCACCCGCACCCGCTGCCACATCACCAGGCACCCCCCGCACCTCTCCAGCTGCGCTTTGGGACAATAAACTTTTTGCCATCAACTTCTTTCTCCCTTTATGTTCTTGACCTGGGATTTAATTAGCCCCCTGCTTCCTGCCTATATGAAAAATCACTTCCCTGAGCAGGTGGCTCCGATACCACCGGCGCTGTTGTTGTGTTTGTTGGGGGAAGGGGGGGGTGGGGAAGGTGGTAAATGGGGGGAAGAGTTTGTTGTTTATTTTTGTATTTACAAAGCACAGCTTTTTCCTGGTGTCGGGCACAGGAAGAGAGGCAGGATGTGACCTCCATCCATCTCCCCCTCCCACACACAATGCGCTGTGGGTGCCGCCGGCATTGTCCGCACGGTGACGGGCACCTGGCGCCCGCCGGCACCACCGCCACCACCTCCAGCTGGGCCCCGCGCTGCGCACACGCACAGAACAACAGCAAATTGAACAAAAAAAAAAAGAGCAAGGTTGCAGATTTCCTCTTTGGAAAACAACAGGGAGAGGCGTGGGAAGGAGGGAGCGAAGTGCTGTGCTGGTGTCACCTTTGTGGCACAGCCTGGGGTGGGGGGGAAACCTGGCTGCCACTCTTGGAGTTCTGCAGTGAAGTCCCTGTGTGCACGGAGAGCCCCCCATGGGCTGTCCTGTCCAGTGAGGCACGACATCCTCCTGGCTGTCCTGGGAGCCTGGCCCTCTGCCAGGGCACACACAGCGTGGGGACGGAGACCAGGTATCCATCCTGTGCACGGGGCAGATGTGCTCTTCTTCCTCATGCATGGAACAGGTGTGCCCTTTACCCCTATGCATGGGGTAAATATGTCCCTTGTTCCCATGCAAGGGGCAGATACATCCTTTATCCTTATGCATAAGGCATATACATCATAATTGTCTTTTATCTCCATGCATATGGGGCAGATGTGCCCTTTATCCCTATTTATAGAGCAGATACATCCTTTATCCCCAAACATGGGGTAAATGTGCTCCTTATCCCCATGAAAGGGGCAGATATGTTTTCTTTACTCCCATGCATGGTGCAGATGTGTCCTTTATCCTTGTACATGGGGTAAATGTGCCTTTTATCCCCACACATGGGCCAGCTGTGCACTTTTTCCCCACGCATGGCACAAACAAACCTCTGGCCAGGCTGGCTGCAGCCATGCCCAGGCCCACACCTGCCTTCCCCGTGAGCCGATGGCACACGGAGCTCCACCCAACGCTGCCATCCAAACCCCAGTGGGGACACGCAGGGGGACACACTGCTCCATGGCCACCACCCCCAGCATGTGCTGCTCCTCCAGCCCTGGGGGCCAGCTCAGCCCTGGGAGCTTCCCCACCCCTGCAGACCCCAGCGTGTCCCCGGGCAGCCGGACACACAGCTGTGTGCTGGCTCTGCACAAGCTGTTGTGCTCTGCGGAGCAGCTGGCCTCGGCGCAGGGCTCACGCTGCCCGGCCTTCCCCGGAGCCAAACGTGGGATGGATTAAGGCGTAATGAAGTGAAATCTGCCTTCTTTTATTATGCTAAATAAACACCACTCTATAGACATATGTACTGGTGTTTAATTTGGGGAGAGGAGCGCACCGACGCTGATTGCATCCGTTTTCGCACATTAGCATCTGGGCAGCCAGGCTTTGCAGTGATGGAGCAAAGAGACATGGAGCAAAGGGACGTGGCTGAGCTCCACACAAGGGACAAACATTTGACATGACCCCCAAACTCACCACCTCCACCGCTCCCATGATACTTTTTCTTATGCATTGTCAATGCCCCAAATAAATAGGAATCTGCTGCGGTGTTTTACAGAGAAAAAGGGGTTTCCTCCCAAAGAGCAGCTTCTCCAGCTGCTCCCTCTGCATGCAAAGCCCCAGCACCACCGAGCTCAGCCCCATATCCCATGCCAGCCCTACCCAGGGCTTTGCTGGAGCTGGACCAGGTTACATGGCACAGTTGATCTCCGAGTATCTCCGGCACTGCAGTGTGCCCCATCCCCACTGCAGGACCCCCACGGTGCAGCCGCGCTAGCAGGAACCCCATGCAGAGCAGCATCGCCCGCGGAGCAGCTGGCACAGGGCAAGCGTTGCTCAATGCCCTGCTCACAGCCTCACCCCAGCAGCAACGAAACGCAGCAGTGAAGGGTGGTGCCAGCACGGGCAGTGCACGGCATTGTGCAGCATTGCACAGCACGGCATAGCACAGCATGGTATGGTATTGCACAGTATGGCTTTGCATGGCACAGCATGGCATTGCACGACATTGCGTGGCACAGCACACAATTGCATGGCATTGCACAGCATTACACAGTAAGAAACTGGACAGCACAGCATGGTCTTGCATGGCATTACACGGTGTGGCATGACACTGCCCTCCCGCAGCCATGGCAAGCTTTGTGCTTGCAGAAATGCCACCCAACACCCCGGGAACTAGCCGAGCACTTATTCCCAAACCCATTCTTTACGTTGGTTTCTTCCCAAATGTAGCCCCCAAATCACCACATCCCCCATCCCAGCAGCACATCGGCCCCATACTGCCGAGCTCAGCAGGTGCAGCCCTGTGAGCACGGCACCCACCGCCCCACACAGCCCCCACCCCACTGCCCAACCCCGGACCCCCCCCCAGCCCACCTGGGAGCGGGGCGGGCGGGCGCACACGCGCTGCTCGGCGCAGTTGGTTATGGTTACGTTTGGCATCAGTCGCTTCCATTGGGCTCAATAGGGGAGGGAGAGAGAAAAAGGAAAACTCAGCTCAAGGCGATTTAATAAGTTCAGCGTTACGAGCTGGGGAAAAGCTGTGGAACACACAAGTGGTAACGCAGGATTAATCTTTCCTTTAGTCTTGGGAATTATGTTTTCATTAATCCTAATTTTTCCAGATGTTTCACTCCTTATACCAGGCTCTTCAAAGCCTCTGTGGCTGCAAACTCTAATGAAGCCATGAGAACATTTTAAAGAGAAAGATTCAAAGCTTAAATTGCTTCCTTTTTTTTTTTTCCTCTCTCTCTTTTTTTTTTTTTTTTTTTCCTTCTTCTTCTTCTTTTTTTTTTTCTTTCGTTCCCCCCTCGTTGGGCTGTTGGGGAGCGCATGTGTGTGCGGTCCCGGCGCCTCCACATGTTGTGTTACACAATGTGCTAACAAGATGGAGCGGGCCGCGGCCGCGTGATGCGCGGTGACGTCTGTTCCTCTTTGTCCCCGGGCAGAGAGAGGGGCTCGGGGGGAGGAGGGGCTGGCCACCTGCCCGGCTCCGTGGGGCAGAACAAGCCGGTCGCTGGTGGAGGTTGCGGCATCGCTGTGACAGTTTTGGGGGAAGAAAAAGGGATGGGTTAGAAAATAGCCGGGCGTTTGGGCAGGACCTACACTGGGTGCTTGGGTAGGAGCCACACTGGATGTTAGGGTAGGACCTACACTGGGTGCTTGGGTAGGACCCACACTGGATGTTAGGGTAGGACCTACACTGGGTGCTTGGGTAGGACCCACACTGGATGTTAGGGTAGGACCTACACTGGGTGCTTGGGTAGGAGCCACACTGGATGTTAGGGTAGGACCTACACTGGGTGCTTGGGTAGGAGCCACACTGGATGTTAGGGTAGGACCTACACTGCGTGCTTGGGTAGGACCCACACTGGATGTTAGGGTAGGACCTACACTGGGTGCTTGGGTAGGAGCCACACTGGATGTTAGGGTAGGACCTACACTGGGTGCTTGGGTAGGAGCCACACTGGGTGTTTGGGTAGGACTTACTTACACTATGTGTTTGGGTAGCAACTACACTGGGTGTTTGGGTAGAACCTATTCTATGTGTTTAGGTAGGACCTACACTGGGTGTTTAGGTAGGGCATACATTATGTTTTTGGGTAGGACCTACATTAGGTGCATAGGTAGAACCTAACACGAGGTGTTTGGGTAGAATCTGCGATGAGCATTTGTGTAGGACATACACTATGTGTTTGGGTAGGACACACATCGTGTGTTTCTGTAGGACCTATACTACGTGTCCATGTAGGACATACACTTTGTGTTTGGGTAGGATCTACAGTGAGCATTTGGGTAGGGCCTGCAGTGGGTGTTTGGGTAGGACCTACACTGGGTGTTTAAGCAGGATCTACAATGAGTATTCAGGTAGGACCTACAGTGGGTGTTTGGGTAGGACCTACAGTGAGCATTTGTGCAGGACATACACCGTGTGTTTGGGTCAGACCTATAGAGAGTGTTTATGTAGGACCTACAGAGCTGGAAGAGGTAGGAGGAGAACCTTCACAGGCAGCAGCACAACAATGGCTCTTTAGGAAATGCAACTTCTGTTGTGCCCGTGGGGTGACACCAAGGCTAGGAAGGAAAGCAGGGCGGTCCCCAGCAGCCCATGCGCACCGCATGGTGCCTTGGCTGAGCATCCCCTCATGGGCATCCTGGCCGCCTTCCACCCTGATGCCAGCCCGACGTCAGCGTGATACCACCCCAATGCCACCACAGCCTAACGCTCCCCCAGCCATCCCCCACACAGGACCCCTCCCCACGCCGTGTCCCCAAGCCCTGCAGTGACGCAGACGATCTGAACAATCCTCCCGGTCCGCAGCGCCCTGGATGCAGATCCATGTACTTATATGGCCTGCGAGATGCGGTGGGACTATGACCAGCGTCTGGAAATCCAGATATGACTAGATCCCTTCATTAGTAATTTCTTGTACATGACTTTCTAGACCATAGGGATTTGTTAAATTTGCAGGAGTGTTTTCTCACAGTGCCACGGACTGGCTGCTGCCAGCATACATTGGCTCGGATCTGTCAGATCCTGTTGCCTTATATGACCCGCCGTTAATTCCGCTTTTCTTTGTATCCAGCCCTCAGCGGGGAACTCCTCGAGCAGTCTCAGCGTGGATCATGCTAAAATGGTTCCCCGGCCCTCCTGCCATAAAACAACTGCCCACACAGTGAAAGGGGGATGTGGGGGGTGGAAGGCAGCTCTCCCTCCCCATCACTCCATCCTCTCCAGATGCTTCCTCCATCCCTGCGCTTCGATGCCGAAGCGAAACTCATCCTATAAAACCCATCCCACAAAACTCATCCCTACAAAACTCATCCTGCAAAATGGTCCTGGAAGGACCGGACTTTCCCCCATTGCCCCCAAACTGTGGGGACAGCAGTGTCCCATGGGCGCACCCCGCTCTGTGGGTTAATCATTGGCAGCTCCACGGGGCTGGGGGTGCCAATGGGGCCGGGGGGACTTTCCCCTCCCTGGTGACCTCTTGAAACTTTGCCCTCTCTTTATGGGGGCCATAAAGGTTATTTTTTAATCACACCCCAGCAGGGTCCCCTGTGTTCTGCAGTGGGGTCCTTGGCCTGAGGACAGCCAGCATCTCTGCTCTTTGCCCTCGTGTGAGTTCGGAAGGTTGGGATGGGTTGGGGTAAGGCGTCAGGGTGCTGAGCAGCACCATACTGGCTGCCCTCGGCTTTGCACCTCTGTGAGCTCGTATGAACATCCTAAGGCCTCCAGCATTGCTCTGGCAAGATTTCCAGATGGAAAGAGAGCTCCCACCCAAGGAGCATAGGGCATCCCGCTGAGCCCACAGTTCCCTATCAGCCTCTGACAGAGATAAGGAGCCATCACCTCCCCAGCTCGCTGCTTGTTAAATACCTGCTCAAAGCTCTCCTTTCCGTCCAGACAGCTTTTCCAATCAGCATTTTCTCCAGCCCTTAAACGTGCCCTCAACCAAAGTGTTTATGCTTGTTGCAACAATTTGCCATGCCATTGGAAACCCCAAATTGAAACCCGTCGGGTGGGTGATGTGGCAACGGGCTATGAGTGAGGGGTCAGCTGTGCTGAAACCTCTTTTCTTTCCCTTTTTTTGTATCTGCGAGAAGGACAGGGCATCCCATCTGCCCCATGGCACAGGGTGAGGGAGGAGGTGGGAGCAGGAGGAGCCCCACAACCGCCCCGGGCTGCTATGGGGCACCCCATTGCACATCCCAGACCCACATCGACCACCAGTACTTGGGGACATCAGGTCAACCCCGTGCATCCTTGTGGTCCCAAAATGACAATCTCCTGCCCCAGTCACATGAAAAGGATGATCCCGAGCCTCTGCTGCCAAGGATGGAGCATCCCCTGGTCCCAGCCCACAAACCCTCACAGCCCTCTGCCCTTTATTTTGCAGTCCGAGGTGTCTCAGCACCACTCAACCCCATCGTCACACCCAAAGGCTCTCCCTCCAACGCACCTCCTATCGACGTTGCCCCGATTTCCAGCATCGCTGTGTTGAAAAATGGCAGGGAAGGGTTTGGCAACGCGGCCGCGCGCGGATTATTCAACAATTGTTTCCCATTTTGCGCCCTCGCCTGCCTCATCCTCCAGTAACAATGACGAAGAGCGGCGCGGAGCCAGCGCCCGCGGCAGGGGTGTTGAGATCAGGGACAGCACAAAAATATCTTCTCTCTGGAACAAATATTTACCAACCCTTCTGCCTTTTGTTCTTGTGGTTCTCATATTTTTTTTCCAGACATTCACTGGCAAAATGTCACATTAAACAGCAACCCAGAAACTTCGGGGTAGCTGCTTGGCTGCTCTGGGCTTTGTTTTTCTCTCGCGCTAATTGTTAATGAATTTCCAGCCATTCAAGCCAACACAAACCTGTGAGAAAAAGATCTTTGCGGCCCGATTTCGGTGCTTTACGGGGCATCGTGAAGGTTGGGCAACGGGTGCATGGTACCAAAACCGTGGTGAGCCTGGAGCTGTCCCCATCCGGGCAGAGCCGGCAGCGCTCAGCCATGTCCTGCTGTGTACCCACACGGGGGACCCTCCCAGCAGTGGTACTGCTGGTGGGTTCTGGCTCCGGGGCTGCAGATGGACGAAAGTGTGTGTATATCACTGTGTTCCCCTCAGTCCCAGCACCACCGCCGGCCCCATGGTCTGCTCCGCTGCCCCTCAGCAGCTGCCCTTTGATCTCTTCAAGACCCAAAAAGCCTTGCATCTAATTTTTATGGTGGTCAAACAGGAGCGCGGGGGTCATTTATTGCACTGAAAGAAGTGGAAGGGGGGCGGTAGGGAGAAAAGCCTCCTGGTCCATCAGCTCCTATTTCCTGTTAAAAATTAACCATGGCCATAAAATCCCCAACACGCAGCGGAGCACAGCTCAGCACCAGCCCCTGTGCTGCTGCGCCACTGTCACCATCCTGTCCCCACCTTGGGGATGGCACTGCCACCACTCTCCAGCACCCGCTGCCTCCTGCCCCTCTCACTGGGGCTGTTCCAGGCTGCCCTGCTGCTCTTCTTCGCCCTCTTCATCACCTATGACGAGCACTCGGCTGCACCCACAAACTCAGAGGACGCCGAGCATGCAGCCAAGCAGCTCCACAGCACCTTCCCCTTCTTCCAGGACATCCAGGTGATGCTGGTGGTGGGGCTGGGGCTGCTGCTGGCTTTCCTGCCCCGCTACGGGCTCAGCGCATTGACCCATAACTTCCTCCTGCTCAATGTCTCGGCGCAGTGGGCACTGGTGCTGCAGGGTCTGCTGCACCGCCTGCACCATGGCAAAGCACTGCTGGGGCTCCGCAGCATGCTCAGCGCTGAGTTTGCTGCCGTCACTGTGCTCATCTCAGCAGGAGCCACGCTGGGCAGGACGAGTCCCAGCCAGCTGCTGGCCATGGCCCTCTGCGAGGTGCCCATTTACCTGGCCAGCGAGTGGCTCATCGTCACCCGGCTGGGTGTCCTGGATGTGGGTGGCACCATCACCATCCACGTCTTCGCCTGCTACTTTGGCCTTGGTGTGTCCAAAGCCCTGTTTGGGAACACAAAGCCAATGGTGCACCCTAAAGAGACCCCAACGCCGCGCTCCGACCTCCTGGCCCTGCTGGGAGCACTCATCCTCTGGGTGTTCTGGCCCAGCTTCGTGGCTGTGCTGTGCCAACCAGGGGATGCCCAGCACCGTGCCATCCTGCACACCCTCCTGGCATTGAGTGCCAGTGTCATCACCACTATGCTGATCTCCGTCCTGCTGGAGCGTGACGGCAAGCTGAGCGTGGGTCACCTGCAGAACGGCAGCCTGGCGGGCGGCGTGGCCATCGGTGCAGTGGCCGACATGCACATCACTCCAGCAGCTGCCCTGGCACTGGGCAGTCTCTCCTCACTGTTGTGCATCCTCGGCTTCCAGTTCCTCACCCCATTCCTTGCAAAGAAGCTGGCGCTGCAGGACTGCTGTGGGATCCACAACCTGCACGGCTTGCCTGGCATCCTTGGAGCGGTGGCCAGCATTGTGGCTGCTTTGGTGGTCCCTGCGGATGGCAGCAAGGCAGCAAGGCACTGGCAGGCACAGTGGCAAGCAGCTGGGCTGGTGGTGGCCCTCGGTGGCTCACTGCTCTCCGGGATGCTGGTGGGTGCTGTGCTGCGCCTGCCCTGCCTGGCCCCACCACCAGAACCACTGTGCTTCGAGGATGCACTGTACTTTAAGCTCCAGGAACGGGCAGAGAGCCCCCCAGCACTGGGCAGCAGCGCAGAGGAAGTCCCCCTGGCCATGAAGGAGTGCGAGTAGGCACCAAATGTGGGACATTCTATGGCATTTCCAGCAGGGGCTCATGCAGAATGCACAGCTCTGGCTGCTGAGGATGCTCCTTTGCAGCACCCTTCCGCCCACACTCACCTCAAGGCTGCAAACCTCTGCCCCCATGCAGTGCCAGAAGTCAAGCGCACATCCCTATGGATCCACAGTCCCATGGATCAGGCTTTATGTCTGTGGATGTCTCTTCCCTACCTGCCAACATGGGATGGCCAACATCCCCATGCTTCCCCGGGCTTCCCCACCGCATCGCTGCTGGAGAGCTGCAGGGCTAGAAGCAGTGTGCTGGATGAGATGGCTACAAGCAAGGGATTTCAGGGGGATTTCATAAGCTACAGTGCCCTGGATAACCCAAACTCCACCCGGGCTCCCTGGATAAATTGCCCAGGGAGCTGCCTCCCTTTTTGGCCAGCACTGCTCAGATTGGTGCTCAGACAGAGCCAGATTGCAGGAAGGACCCTCAACCCATGGAACTCTCTCCGCACCCCAACACCAGGGCTGGGAGACGAGAAGGCAGCATGGGGGCCCCTGAAAGAAGACCAGCAGCCCCATTGCACGCAGCCTGGCCCCACTGCCACCCCACTGAGGACAAAGGCTGCGGTCCCTTGACGGCAGGCGGCACGGGGCCGCATCCTGCCTGGGGAGGGCTGTGATTCACAGCCCTCTCTCCATCTCCATGACTCACCGCACTCCTGCTCCATCACTGCCACAGAGACCACTGTCGAAGGCTCCCAAAGGGGGTAAAGGCAGTGAAAAGCCCCCCCCCCCCAGCACCCGCTGCAGGGATGGGAGCTCTGGGCACATAGGGACCCCACTCTGAGCCCCGCAGCTTGGGGCTGCACCCCCACTGCCTCGCGTGGCCCCAGGCAGAGCCGACACCGAGAGCGAAGCTGGGGAATTCGCCCTCCAATAATCACAACCAGGCTCAGCAGCCCGGGCGGGTTTGGTTAATTGTTAGAATAAAATATTGTTCAGTTCTGACAAAGGAATCCTGCCCCGCAGCCCGGCGCGGCAGAACAATGGGCCCTGGCGGAGGGTGCCACAGGCAGAGCGGTGGGGATGGGGGCTGAGCACAGCCACAGTGCCCCAGCAGCACCAACGTGGCCTCGTGGAGGTGTGCATGGTGGGGACACGGAGCAGAGCCCGGTCCCTTCCTGCCATCCAGTCCACATCACACATCAAGGGCTGCTGGAGCCTGTGCTGCCCCATGGAGCTGTGATGCCACCAGGCTCTGTAACTGGTGCTGCTCTGACTGAGCCCAGCATCCCACTCTGCTGGCATCCCACTGTATGGATGCAGCTCCAACGGGGACGTGGAGGAGGGTGCATGGGGCTGGCAGCTCCAGAGGGTGCAGCTACTGCCTTGGGAAACTGCTGTGCGACAATCACGTGCACACACGTGAACAGGCATGCACACCCACATGCACACATTCACACCCACATGTACGCATACGTATCCACGTGCACACACAGCCCCAAAGCTACAGCCCCTTTGCTCATCACATACAGCAGCACAGCACAGGCCTCCCTCTGCTCCCTTCTGGAGTTTGCATGCTTTACCCACTCAGCCTCTTTGCAAACGCTCCCCTCAGCTCTGAGCTGTTTCCCAGCACCCCCAGCCCATCCCAGCAGGGCTGCACCTCCTGCAGAGCACCCAGCACTGCGGGCACTGTTTCACCAGCACAGCCAGGATGCATCCAGCACCCACGGGGCCACGCAGCGTGCTGGGGAGAGGGCAATGCGAGCACCCAGAGCCGTGCCCACAGCTTGGTGGCACGTCCCAGCACGGGCCCAATCTGGTCGGCAGATGCCTTCCAAAGCAGCAAGCAATAGCCTGGGAAGCTATGAGGAGGCTGCCCTTCCCTACTGCGGGACCCCGGGGTTTGTGTTCAATGTTCCCAGCACGGTGCTCCTTTGGGGGCTACAACACCCCCAGCTCAGTGCCCACCCACAGTGTCCATATGGGATCAGGGCTCTTGGAGCTGCTACCCCATAGCCAGGGGTGCCAGCACCCACCTGGGCCACGGCACGGCTCCGTGCCACCCCACTCCCTGCTGTCCCCATCCCCTGGGACCCGCTGTCCCGCAGCCAGAGCCGGGCAGAGCCGCTGCTGGGTGTGCCGCCCCGAGCCCAGCTCTCCTCCACCACCGCCTCTCTCCAAAGGATGAAGCAGTAAAATATTAACCAGAGCCCCTAGCGTTTATCACACCGTAAATCTGGGCTTTCAACAGCTTTACGATGCTGCAGGGAGATGGGAGAGAACAAAACGCTCTTCTTCTTTGTCAGACACAGGCTGCGTGTGCCAGTGCCCCCAGCGCTCACTCCGTGCCCATATGGGGCTGACAGCCCCATCTCCGGCCCCATATCCCCCGCCCCACGAGCACTGCAACTGAGCAACGGGGCAGGGCATGCGGTCCTTGATTGCTGAGGATCGGGGCCGCTCCGTTCCCAGGATGGGGATGGCACTGCTTCATCCCAGCAGCACTTTGTTGGGACGTAGCACTGCAAAAGGGTGAAACGTGCCCCCGGTATCAGCTCTGCGTTGATGGACCGGCTGGGTGCGCTGCCGGCTCCCAGGGTTTGGGCTGCAGCACGCTGATCCTGGCACTGAGCAGCCGTCCCCAACAGCCCCACGCGCTGACCCCACTCCCTGGGGCGCTGATTGCAAAACAAGAGGAGAAGGGAGGAAGCGGTGATTGCGCTGTTTGCAAAGCGCTGGGACGCAGCTGGGAAGGCGATCACCACCAGGGCATGCACACACCTGTGGGACAGCGTGGCACGTGGCTACGCAGGCACAGCCGGCTCCTTGCACGCATCCCAGCGCGGCGCATCCCAGCGCAACTCATCCCAGTGCTGCATCTCCTCCTGCACGATGCGTGTCACGTTCTTACCCTGCACACAGCCGCCCTTGAGCGAGGCGGAGGCTGGCGTGGTGCCGACAGGATGCCAAGCGCCTGGCACCAAGCAGGGGCCGGGGGGAGGGCAGGGAGGGCTGCAGGGAGGCAGCGGCTGCTGGAGCCACATCAGAGCAGCCCCCCCTCCCGAGCAGCCGGGAGCGTGTGGTGCTGCCCTCGAAGGAAATGCGCTCACTCCCATGTGCTGCACACTTGGGCTCGCCTCGCTGCTATTTTTATGTGACTTTTCAGGCCCGTTTCCTTTTTCCGGCTGTTTTGCTATGATTCCACCGGCGCTTCGACCTCGCTTTTCCCCTCCCTCCCTTAAGCCTCTTCCTTCACTCTTTCCTTCCTTTCCATGCAGTCATTCCTGCCGCCGCACCGGGCTCCCCGTCCCCCCGAAGGCAGAGATTGCAGCAAAACCATCGGCGTTGCAAACGCTTTCTGCAGGCGGTGCCACTCCGGTGTCACCTCCGTCCATCACCCCGGGGAAAACGAAGCAGCACCGCGAGCACCCACCCCACCCCACCCCGATTCCTCCAGCAGCAGAGGCCGTGCACGCCGAAGGGCGATCCCGAAGGTTGGACCCCCATCTTGCACCCCCCGCTCCGACACACGCTCACACCGGGGCCGTGCCGGCTCACAGCCCGCTGCTGCCACCTCGCGTCCCGCACCGCCGTCCCCGCAGGCAACGCGCCGGGGCAGAGCTGTGGTGGGAGAGAAGCGAAGCAGCGTGCATAGCTTCACCACGTTGAGGGGGGAGCCCCCACCTCCCACAAAGCTCGGGGCTGCAGAGCCAGGAGAGGATTTATTTCTGGTCTCGCACAGCCCATACCCCAACCGCGGGAGGAGACACAGCCCTTAGGGCTGCACTTACCCCTAAGGGTCCCTCCCAGCCATGCTCATACTGACCCCTCTGTTCCCCGGATGTTTATCCCATTGCTCCCCAAGGTCCGTATCACGCAGCCAGGGGCCCAGGGCAGCTCTCCCAATCCCAGAGCAACACGCACTGGAGATGTGCATCCCTCTGCCCACAGATGGATACACAGCACTCCAGTGCCAGCAGAACCCTCAGCCCAGTGGGTCGCATTGTCCTCTTTTAGGAAAGCAGCTGGTGTCCCCATAGGGCAGCAGGGGCAGGGGATGCAGGGCGAGGAGCAGCACAGAAATCACTGCCTCTCAGTTTTCTGCACTTCAACCCTTCTTCTTCCCCAGGTTTCAGGTTGTGTCCCGCACGTGGTCCCTGTGCACCATATGGGCCAGGAGGATGAACTCAACCTGGGCACCTGCCCTTATCTGCTGAGCCAGCTGTGGGATTTGATTCACCTCAGGGTTCGATGCAGGATGCCAGCAGCCGTGAACCCAGATGCAGGATGAGGTGTCGGGTTGTCCCCTATGAGTCCCAGGGGGCTGCGTGCAGCACGTTGAGCTTCTCCCAGCACGTGGCCAGCCTTCGTGCCTTGCGTGAGATCTCCTTCAGCTGCTGCCTCCTGCGGTGTGGCTGCAGTGGGGGGCGTGGGGGGCTCTGCTGAGGGTGAGGGAGTCAGGTATGGGCACGGCAACCACCACCATATCACCCGATGCCAGGGGAGGATGCTGGCCCCACACACACAGGGGTTGCGGGATACAGGACAGGGTGCCCAAACCACCCACAGGCACAGCAAGGATGAGCTCTACAGAGAGCTGAGGGGTGCAGTGCAACAAAGTGTCCCTGCAGCACCCACCCAATGGCACATCCCCATGCAGGGCAACGGGTGGCTTCCCTGCACCATGCTGACATGCATCCAGCATTAACCCAAGCTGATTGCAGCAGGGATGTGACCCCAGCACCTCGCCAGGCAGAGCTGGGAGCACCCTGGGGCTTCCCCTCTGGTTAATGAATTCTTTGTGGTAGGAGATTCTTCCCTGCTGGGGTTTCCCCAGCAGAGCCCTGGGGATGCCCAGATTGATGCTTTGGGTCCGAATTGTAGGTTTTGCCCGTGAGCACAAGACTGGAGCACCCACCCACCAGGACTGCTTGCTGGGTGCAGCCTCCAGCCCAGGGCCAGGCAGGTGGAAGGTCTCAGGGTTGTGCTCACAGCATAAACCCAGAGCAGCCCTTCACCCTTGGGGATGCTGCAGGGAGAGCCCAGAGATTTCTCATGCACAGGGTAGCAAACTGGGAGCCATGGGGTGATGGGCAAAGGGGTAATGCTCTCACCTTGCCGATGCGCCGGCAGTTCTCCCTGAGCACAAACTCAGTGTCCCGGACCACCTTCCATACTGCTGCCTCCTCGGGGCCCCGCAGAGCACCGCCTGCCATGTCCCGCAGCGACATGCTGATGTTGTAGATGGATTGCAGGATCCTCTGGTCCTGGGAGGGAGAAGGGAAAGCAGGTGGGCATGGGGCTCGGTGGCTCAGCCCACGATGTGCCCCAGCCCTGGAGCTCACCTTGTCAGAGCGGCACACTGGCCCAGCCCGACTGCTCCTCTCTGCCGACCCGCTCAGGTTTTTCTGCAGAAATAAAGCACGGACTGCATCAAGCACTGTGAAGCACTGCTGCATTCCACAAGGGGCAGGAGTCCTGCACTGAAGCACGGCATTCTCCCCACCACCCTGCAGCACACGCAACCCCACATTACGCTTAAGGTCCCTTCCAACCCAAACTGTTCTACGATCCCCCTCTCCCCGCTCACCAGGTTTTGGATCTCATGGAAGATGACAGCTCGGTACTGCCGCAGGATCCTGGCGATGCTGCACCTCCAGCCCCTGCCCAGCACAGCAGCGATCAGCAGCAGCAGCACGGCGCAGGAGAGGGCCCTGGGGAGAAGCTGTGCAGGGAAGGGCTCAACGTTAGCCATGGGAGAGCTCAGGGACGCCAAGCAGACTTGTCCCCTCTTTTATAAACACAGTATGCAGGAGGGAGAGCAACCACATCCTCCCTGCAAAGCCATCCCCTGCTGCAGCAATCACTCTGCTTTCAACCCTCTTCATGACCCCACTGCAGTGCCAGCAGCTGGGCACACAGAACAGAGATGTGGGAGCTCTGTGCATCCATAGGGTCTGTCCACACGCTCTCCGCCTCAGCACAGTCGTCGTCCCCCCTCCCCCAAGGCCAATGGGAACTGAAAAGGATATGCCCTAAGGCAGAGTGGGGCTGCAGCTTCCCGACCAACAAACCTCCGCAGCTCAAAGCAAACAGCTCCAGGCTGCTTGGAAAGATGCTCCCCATCATTCCACAAAGCCCAGAGCTGCTTCACCACTCAACAGCCTTCCCTGCAGAACGGGGAAACCCGAATGCTGACACCTGAGCTCACTGGGAACCGTGCACCCGGACACTCTGTGGGATGAGCTCAAGTTCTTTGAAGAAAAGTTGAAGGAAAGCCAGCGCAGCCTCAGATGACCGGGAGCAGGGATATCTGAGCAGCAGGCTGAGGATGGGAAGCACTGTGCACGCTCAGCATCTGCCGTGAAAGAATGTTGGTGGCCCTGCTCCCCTGCACAGCAACAGCAGCTCCACTACGGGATGGCACAGTGCTTGGGGCCCATCCTGGCAGTGGGCATTGCTGCCTGCTCCTGTCTGCAGTGAAAACCCCCACCAGCCCCAAGCTTTTCCCCAGCTCCAGGTGTCAGGTCTGGGCAGGCAGAGAGCAGCTCAGCACCCTTCAAAACAGCCTCTGTGCTGCAGCCAAAGCGCACGTGGTAGGGAGGGTTCCATCTACAGCTCAGGGCTTGGGCTTCCCCTCTGCTTTCTGGATCTCTACACCAAGTGCTACTCGACAAAGAAACCCTCCAGGTTTCCGCTCCTGAAACCTACATCTGCTCCGTGCTCCCCCCTGGACAGAGGGCTGCTCCTGGCTCCAAGGGCTGAAAAGGCCCGTCCCACCCCAACACTCCCAAAGTTCAGCAGGAGCAAAGGGAGCACAATGCGATGCAACATGAACACCCAGCGTGGTGCAAGGCTGCAAACCTACAGACAGCAATGCACAGAACCCAGGGTGTAACTCCCCAAAGGAGAATGCTGCTTCCATGAGGTCGGCCTGTCCAAAGTCCAAAGCTCCTCTCAGGAAGCCTCTGCTGCCAGGAAGACAAGGCTACGTAATTTTGCTCAAACCATTAAGCCAGCAATGACTTCCCTGAAGTGCCTTATTAAACAACTGGGACCAAATTCCAGGAGAAAGCACAGCATTTACAGCATTTCCAGGCAGCCCAGCCTGGCATAGGGGGTTCCAAGAGCTCAGCAAGCATCAGGACAGGAACTGAGGGGCCTCTATGGGTGCTTCCCACTGCCCACACAGCACAAAGCGTGCTGCTTCCCTTCCTTCTGCAAGGGGAAAACACGTCTGGCTACTGCTCTGGGGTTATCCCTCCTCCCCTCGGTGCCAGGAGGGCCAGCATTGCCCACACATCGGGCTACTCTCAAGGCTTGCTCCCTTCCTGCAGGAAGGAAACGCAGGGAGTATGGCTGCAGGACAGAGCTAATCTCTTTCCGAGCTCTAATCCTCCAACAAATACACAGAGATAAGGGAAATCACCATCGGTGATACAGCAGCTCCGGCGGCACTCGTGCTACCCTCGGCTGCACAAAGGCACAGCGCTCCCTTCCAGCCCCGGGGGTCCCCGTCCCATCCTCTCCGCAGGGGCCCCGCTCAGGACCAGCCCCACGTCCAGCCCCGCCAGGTCCAAGCCGCAGCCCAGCCCCGGCCGGACCGGCCCTCCCCGCCAGCTCCACGCCCTCCCGGCCAGTCCAGCCCCGAGCTCCATCCCGAGCAGACCCTCGCAGCAGGACCGGACCCAGCCCCATCCCGACTCATCCCAGCCAGTCCAAGCACCCTCCCTAAACCAGCACAACCCCATCCCTAAGCCCCCTCCAATCGCACCGATCCCTATCCCAGCTGCTCTAAGCCCTGTCCCAACCGTACCCCCAACAATTCCCAAACCTCATGCCAACCTCTTTGAGTCCCATCCCATCCTAGCACCTTCTGCCCCAAATCCCAGCAGGAGTGGAGCTCCGGCCCGTCGCCCCTCGAAGCACCGCACTCACCATGGAGCCCTGCAGGCGTTGGGGGCCCCCAGGTTGGCCCCACACGTCGCGTCCTGCTCCGCCAGGGCTGGCGGTTTGAACTTGGCTCCACGCACGGGGCTGCGGTGGGAGGGGACGGGCCCGGCCCCATGCCGCGGGGGGAGCGTCGCGGCCACAGCACCGCCGGCCCAGCCCCGGGCTCCCCGCTGCACCCAACCCACAGCATGCAGACCCCAGCGTGGGACAACAGGGAGAAGCCACGGAAGGAAAGGAGACGTCCCTGGGCTCAGGGCAGAGCCGTGGGCTGCTCGCACCAAGAGATCACGTCTGTGAGGTCAGGGTACGGGGAGGCTGCTCTGCCCCCAAAAGGCCCCGAGCAGGTGAGTGGGGAAGGGTGGTGTGGTTTCAGCCCCACGGATGCTGGAAGCAACACAGGTGCATCCAACACAGCAGAGCTGAGGCTACTCCTCCATGCTGTGACAACACCAAAGCCCGGGGAAACACAGCACCACGAGTGCTGGTGGCTTTAAATCATTCCAAATTCACAGCCAGAAATGCTACAAGCCTTGGTTAGCACTGTGAAGGGCACTGTTCCTCCTGAGAGCCCAGCACGAGATGGCTGCAACACCCCCATGCACCGTGATGCTGTGTTACAGTGAGCAAAATGCCCTGCTGCTCCCCCCTCTGCATTCTGAGCAGGGACATCAATGCCAGCACAGGAACCCCGGCTGAGAAAACTGCCCTGACTCCAGGTTTCAATTGCTTTCATGAAGGAGGTGATGAAAGTCACCAACACAGACAACACTGCACTGGGGTGAGATAAAGCAAAGGGCAGAACAGTCTGACTTCTCAGCTTGGCACGTGGGAGCAGGAGCCATCCGAACAGGAAAATGTTCCACCACGTAAAGTGGGAATACACAAGAACATACCATTGCAGACAGGACCCATATAACTTGTTTATTGAGCTCTATATATAGTTATATTTCGTAGGTGCCATAATCTGCTTAAAAACACAAAGACATCTACGAACGTTAAAGGGCTCTAAGATGGATGATCCCATTTATCTGTGGAACAAAAGAGAATGTAAAAGCCCTGCACACCAGATGTGCGAGCAGGCTGGGCAAGGGGAGTGTAGTGCCCAGGAGAGGAGGATGCAACCCAGCCCAGCCCTGGCATTTTCTGTTCCAGGGCACTCACAGTCAAACCCTTGGAGATGATGCTGACACCCGAGCGAGGGACAGGGGAAGCCGCTGATCCTGACCTGAACCACACAGCTTGGGTGAGATGCTCCAAACACCCCCACAGCTCAGGGGTTTCTCCTGCACAAAGAGCCCCTGTGGTTCCAACCATCCTACCCCATCCCAACCCCGCAGCCACCAGGGCTGTTCCAGAGCCCTGTCCCAGCCTCGTTCCTTTCCTACACGCCCATCCTCTCCTTTCCACAGTCCACGTCCCCACGCTGCCCCCCCAGCCTCTTTCTGCTTCACCTTCCCATAAACCCACAGTCAGGACAGACATCAACGGGGCATCCCAAGCGAGTCTCCCAGCACATCCACAACCAACCCTGGCAGATACATTCCCAGAGCAGAGAGAGCCTGGTAAGCTGGAAGGCTCCCACTATCAGACCCACAAGGGCAAGACCAAGCTCAAAGAGAACATAAGGAAACAAAACACGAGCTGTATTTTATACATATTTTCCAGCTAAAACCTTTGATAAGGTTTTCTTTTTCTTCCAGCTAAACACGTTGTATGACACGCATACACAGACCCAAATACTTGCCATATATCTAAGTTCAGTGAATGATAACAAGAAAGTTAAGTTCATCAGGTCAAAATAATACAGATTCCAAGCATAAAAAATTGAAGACAGCTTGTAAAGGGTCCCAAAAACACCAAAGCTTTCCTTCCAAAACATTCACTTTCCTCCCTCTACCCCAAAGGTGGTCACCCAGAACATCCACGGTGAAAAAGCAGTTGGCACTGTAAAAGTGCACCTTGTCCCAAAGGCTTTAATGAAATCTTATTCCTTTAAAGGGATTTCAAGGATTGCTGGATTTTGCCTCATTACTTAAAAATATGACTGTGCTTAATGAAATCGGGCATCTGGAAGAATAAGGTCATACTATGTACATTTAAAAGAAAAAGAAGGAAGTCTCTAAAAGTACACTCCGGAGTTTCACAAAATGCTCCATCTGGTCAGGTTTGAGGAGTACTGAGCTGTGCTGCAGTTTGCCAGCAGAGGAGATCAGTTAGAAAAGAAGGATCATCCCAGCCATCCCCCTCTGCTGCCCAGCTTCATCTCAGCAGAACCCCCCCCACCTCCTCCAAGAGTACTCAGACACAACAGATCTGCTGAAAAGAGCGGGCCACGCGCTACCAGGAGTGCACAGAGTAAGGGACAAGGACAGGCACTGCATGCTACAGAGGAATCCAGAGCCACTGCTGAAGATTAGAAACCACACAAGCAGTAATTAAGGCTTGTATTTAGAGAGGGGATTCAGGTATCGGAATGAAAGTGCCAATGCAGCCTTACAGAACTGCTCAGCTCCCCTACGTTTACCAGCAGGGACATCCAGATGGGATTTAGATGCGCTTGTGCTACAGAAGCTAATCACTGCACTGTGTGAGCCCAGGGCCCTATCGCTGGAAAAAGGAGGAATCAGTATTTCTCTTGGAGGAAAGATCTTCCATGCTGCCATCCATCTCCTGTCCTCTGAGCTCTGTGCCACTGTAAGGGCAAACAAACCGAAAGCAGGAAAGCAGACAAGTCCTACAGAGGTGTCCAATGCAGCCAAAGCCAGCAAACTCTAGAAGGTGTTTTTCAGCTTGGCTGCCACAAGCACGAGAATCTCTCCAATCTTCTTCTGCCAATTCACTATGTCTTTGGAGACATCGCACCAAAGCTCTCCATGGCGGGGCTCGGCGTTCTCACAGCGTTTCCTCACCTCTTCTTGTTGTTCCTACACAGAAGAGAAACGACAGATTTCAAGTCTGTGAATGCTTCCATTTGTTCCAGCAAAGGGCCAAACATTTTGTAGCCTTCTCCCTAATTCAAGCGCCTTCCTTTGCCCCCCACCAAGGGCAGCATGAAAGGAAGTTTTAATTCCAACTCAGAGGCAGCAACCCTCCTGCCTTGCTGATCGAACTGGCCTAATTACAGTCAAGCAGGTTTGGGCTACCCCAGAGAAACCACAGCAGAAACTTCCTTTGTGTTACCGCCCCACAGGTCAAGTGAGAGGTCTCTGTGAAGGCAGAAGATAACACTTCCATCATTTCAGTAATATCAGGCAGTAAAAACTGCCATAGAGATTAGAAGTGTTCCTCCAGCTGCGTCCTCATGCAGCCTGTGCTCAGCACTTGGGAAGACACAGGACAAGTCGCACAAATCTAGCATCACAACTACAGGAAAAGCTTCCCTATGGGAAAGCTTGCATTTTACAGAAGGAAGATTGATTTCATAGGTCTTTGCATGAACTAGCATGACTGCGGATAGCAAAGCAGCCAGGAAGACAGCTCTGCTAATGACAATGCCTTTCAGAAATCACCACACATGCCTGTGCGTGCTCACTCATGACCAGGTGTGACAGCCTCAGCCTGTAAGCCAGGCAGCAGCAGCGTGCTCTGCCCAGCACTGCAGCAGTTCCCAGCGCTGAGTAACCAACACCAACCAGGGATTCTGGGTGCACGCTCACCTCTGTGCCATGCTGGAGCTCAAACTTGTAAAAGAAAGCCCAGGCATCTCCCAGGTCAGAATCGATCTTCACTGTTCGGTGGAACCATTCTCGGGCCTTTGTTATTTTACGCTCACTCCAGAATAATCTGTTGGGAAAAGCAAATAAATAAACATCCTTTCCAGAGGAATCCAGCAACCTGCAAGCCCTGTGCAGGTATTTCATTTCTTTGTTCTCCCAAGAAGGAAATGCCAGATTCTGCAGTCATCTGCTAACTGTGCTCCCCCTGGAAGGGGAGAGGCAGGAGAGGACTGCGCACCTCTACCGCTTCCTCTTCACTCCGCTCACCATCAAATGAAGAGACAGGCAATCCAAAGAAGGGCAGCATTCATCACTTTTTGAGCTCAATCCTTGCTAACTTGACTGTTTATGAGGATGGACAGTGATAGGACAAGGGGAATAGTTTTAAACTAAGACAGGGGAGGTTTAGGTTAGATATTAGGAGGAAGTTTTTCACACAGAGGGTGGTGATGCACTGGAACAGGTTGCCCAAGGGGGTTGTGGATGCCCCATCCCTGCAGGCATTCAAGGCCAGGCTGGATGTGGCTCTGGGCAGCCTGGTCTGGTGGGTTGGCGACCCTGCACATAGCAGGGGGTTGGAAATGGATGAGCATTGTGGTCCTTCCTTTTCAATCCAGGCCATTCTATGACTCATTCTATGATTCTAACTCATTCATTTAATTTTGCTGTGGAAAGGAACAGGATTATATACATCCAACTATTTTCCTTCATTTCTTATTATTTCAAGTTGATTTTAGCATCTTAACAATTAAATAACTTCAAGCAGTTGCAAATTGTACACGTGTTAATGGAGCCATGACTGCATGCAATCACATACACTAGGAATGCTCCAGTGGAGCAGAGCCTCTCCTGCCATCCCCACCTTACAAGGAAAGACACGCATGTAACACTCCAAGCTCAAACTCAATCCTGGCACGCAGCCCAATGGCTGCCATTTCAAAAAAGGCACTTGTGAATTCTGAAATTTCTCCCCAGTAATTAACCAGCTGAGTCAATAGTCTATTGGTTTCATTCCTTTGCATTAAAGAGCTCATTTGAGCTAGTAAGGTCCTTATCAAATCAAACAGCCATCCCTCATAAAGAGCTTAGCCAGCCATAAAATTATACAGCTTATGTGATTGTTTTTAAGCCCCATAATACTCTTGATTGTTCCGTGTTAAATAAACTGTGATTTAAAAGGGCACCAACAATGACAGCAGAAGCTAAACACCTGCAAGCAGTGGCCATATTCAAGCTTTCCACAGATGTGTGACTGACCACGGTATCACCATACCTACAAGCAAGTCACAATGGGAGGCAGAAGCTGTTTGTGTTGGGATTAGCTGCTCAACTGCCTGAGGTTATACCAGAAAGTGCCTGGAAGCTGTTTCAACAAAGCAAAAGTTAACATTTTCCTCACTTGCTGCTAAGGCAGAACAAGGCAGCTGTTATCTGTCAGAACCCAGTGTTGCAGTCACTGGAGTGTATCCTACAGTTTTCTTTGGCCTATAAAAAAGAGTTGTGAAAGAATTGGGCAACTCTTTGGGCAACATGCTTTCTGCATTAACCTCTGCTGGTATTCACAAAGGAAGAGAAGTTTGTTCCAGTCATAACTGCTGTGGAGAGGTCTGCAATCAGATCAGAAAGGATATGGTGCGAGTCCATTCTAATAATAGTTCTTCATCACTGGAAACCTCACAACTTGATCTAGAGAAGCAGACAATTCCTAGTAGACTATCTTCCTGTTCTAGTGAAGCAAACTACAGTGTGACTTGTAGTCTGCATTCCAGGAAGGGTCACAACTGAAAGAAAACCGACTGAGCAGAAATTTGTGAAGGGAGAAGACTAAAACAGCACAAGCTAGCTTAAGATTAGAAGTATCTGACAATCTAGGATAGAGAGAAAAGGTGAAGAGCACAGCATCAGCCACTTAAAAAGCAAACATCAACCAGCAGAAATGCTCCATGTTTTCAAAAATACTTGACATATATCCTGTAAAACCTAAAAAAGCCTTGCTCATCTGAAAGCATGCCAAGATTCCATCTAAGGGGCACAAAGATGGTTTTCACAAACTGCCAATACCCAGCAGTAGAAAAGGACTCAGTGTGAATGTATTACTGTCCATGCTGCACTCCCAAACCCACCAGAAGAGCCTGAGGGCAGGTTGACATCCATCCCCTGCTCCGAATCAAGGGAGAGCAACAGATTTGCAGTTACTAGGAGACAGCTTGAGAGCTGCTACTTGCTCTGAGGCTTATTAAAGCTGCTGCAGCCAGCATCACGCGGTCGTGCTCAAGTGCAATGTTTCATCAGGGATGCAGCTACACAAAAATGAGTGTCTTTACCACATCAAGCACAGGAACTTACTTGGCCACAGCCAACAGGACATGCGGGTCATGCTCACACTTCTTCAGGGCATCCACACTCTTGGTCTTCCGTTGTGGTCGTGCTTCAAGGAAAATTGCTTCTGACCACAGGATTCCTTTATCAAGTGAAGTAGAAAGATTGTTTAGTGTGAATCAGAGATTAATCCTCCCCATCACATCTATCACCAGGCCAGCGCTCTATAAAGCAAGCAGTACTACTGTGCCCATCCCAGTAGTTATCCCTGCACCTCCACCTCATCCCAAGTCAGTCTTCAGGGGAACTCATCAGCAGCAACAAACTGGTCTGAACAGAAAGCTACAGTGGCAGGTGAAGTCCCACAAGGGGCAAAGTACACCACTTGGGAGCAGTTTCAAGGGTGCCAAAGAACACCACAGTACTATTGATGCTGGCTCTCCACACATATGATGAAGGACACGGTAGGGCCAGGAAAGCTGGGTTTAATCCCTAGTTCCTTCCGTTGCCAAAAACAAGAAAGGAAACATGCTAAGAGGAGCATGAAATCTTCAGTTTCTAACGTCAGTCAACCATACCTGCTGATCACTTCAAGGCAAAGCCTGAAAGCTTGGGTCTGCCAGGACTCTATCAAAGCACTCTCACTTCCCATAAACTGCACACGGGAATTAACACAGACTCAGATGACAGCAGTGACAGACTGCAGCAGAACTCTTCCCTTCTTGTTCTCAAGATTTGCTCTTTACATACAGAGTCAAACCGTTCTCACAGACCTCTATTTTCAGGCCTGCTGAGGACACAAACACTGATGCATTTCAGTTTTATCCTTTGTGCCATCTACCTATGTCAGCCATAAGGAACTGTAACCAGATCAGCAACAGATGGACACAGGCCAGGTTTACGCAACTGTAGGTGTCCAACAAACTGAATCCTGCAGGTTTTTCTTCCTAGTTCATAGACTTAAGAGTTGGAAGTTATTTTACTTAAACAAAATCTGAGATTTCACTGCCTGTTTCCATAGCAACAGGCAGATTCTGCAAAAGAGCCTGAGGTGGCAAACACAAGAAGTGTTAGGCCCTTCACAAAACAAAGCTGGTATTACTTTGTTGGTCCACTCACACAGCAAGCAGCTTGCAGTGAGTTTATCAAGTCATAAAAGTCACTTAACTCCCATTACTTCACCGGGCCGTATTAAGCAGCCATCAGTTAAACACCTTTCAAAACCAGCCTGAAGGCAAACTAAAAAGGCTTGCCCTGTGGTAGGTTACTACTCTTTCTACTGAAGTGACATCTCTCCAAAGACATCACCATGTTTAAAGAATTAAAGCCTTCCCACAATTCTGTCAAACAAGAAAAAAGAGGAAACATTAAACACTTTCTCCTCCCAACCCAAGAGGCAAATGTTTCCACTGCTGGTCAGAACCAACCGACTTCGTTAAGGAAAGGCAAATGGAGCTTATATGATGAGTTAAATAATCAAAAAACAGGACTAAACACTCATGGTACATGATCTCCTTATCATCTGCTGTCAGCTCATGTTGTGAAGCACGCAAGCCTCATTAGTAGTGCAATCAGTGTGGGCAAGCCAACAACAGGAAGTCTCCTATGGTCAATTATACCCCAATAAGACAGGGAAAAAAAACATCCTTTTTCCACCAAACTCCCTAATTACAAAAGCCTGAGTCTTTCTTCAGTTTTAAACCCTTGGCACAGACTTCTACCAGCTTCAGAGAAAAGCCACCCATGTCCATGATGATTTTGCATGAAACCTCTTGACAAATTGTGGACCACAGAATCGATGATGCCAACACCAACCCACGTTCCCTTCAGTGTGAGGCACCACAAAGTACCCAGGATTATTCGCAAAACCCCCCAACGCTCCCTTTGTTGGATTATGACTGACACTTCCCTAAAATGCATTATTCTGAGACACGGCCAGAAAGGCCATCTTGGAAAAAGATGAGCCTTTACTAACTGAGCAAACACATCGCTGTGTTTAAGATAAAAATGAGACCCAGCTCACCTGAATTGGGGCATTCTTGCAAGGCCTTGGCCATCAAAGTATTTGCAATGTTCTTTAACCCAGCTCTGTACTCCAATCGCACCGACTCTAACCTGGTAACAAAGAAACCCAGTGATGATATTTACTGTAACACATTCACTACCAACAAATCAACTCTGAGTCATGTGAAAGTCACTGGAAATTACAAACATGCCCATATGAACACATGCACGTTACTGACTTCCCATCCCTCTCCATTTAAAAACACAATTTTACAATGGCCTAGTCACCTTCTCATATCATTTTTAACCTATGATAGAAACAAAAGATCCCTTGATTTTCATATTTTCTACACTACAGCTATCTGTAAAGGAACAACAGGTCCCCAGCTCCTCAGGGTAGCTACACAGCAGCCAGAATCTCCAGAGCCCTTCTGATATTCAGAGGCTGTTAATCCAGAAGAAACGCTAGGATAGGCGTGCTCCTAAGTTCTGTGATCAAACACCCGAGGTGTGAGATGCCTGAAGCATGCACTGGCCTTGCAGCTCAAACTAAGTTCATGTCTACACAACTCACCAGAGATCTGCATTCTTTGGATTCTTTAGGCGAGACTTTTCCAAGATAGCCCTTGCTCTGGTCAACTGCCCCACCTTCTCTTCCAGTCTGGACAGCAAAAGCCACAGAGGTATGGAATGGGGACACTTCTTCAGCTGTTTAATGTGATAACAAAAGGTACGGTTACTATGTAGATCTGAAAACATTATAACCCCCATAGAAAAGGAATTCCTTCCTCGCATCTTCCTCAGGAGTTCAGAAGTGAGATATAAAGGTGACCACATCTCTCAAATTTCTCCTAGTTAATCTTACAGCACTAAACAGTAGAAATCTAGTTTCTCCTATAACCAAAACAGCAAGTACATCACTATGATTGAGCTAGCCCAGTGCCAAGCAAAAAGAAAGATACACCTCCCTTAACAGTACATCTATGATGTACTCCATCTAGAGATGGAGAGCTCTAATAAATAACGAAATCACACCCACAGAGTATGCAGGAAACACGTTGCCCTTGAAGCTCACAAAGTCATTAGGATACAGACACTGGCAGAAACCTGCTTCCTTATTACTTTCAGGGCAGATGAGTTTCAGGAGCACTCCTACAGAAGGATGCCAATTACCATTTAAAAGACACACAAGTACTCAGCAGATCATCTCTTTTTACAGTGTTTACCTAACCTTATTAACAGGGTCTTCTGCTAAGAAGTTCCGCTGTTAGTCCTTGCAGGTCTTAGAGAATTATTGTGTAATGACTTCACTCCTGCTAGTGAGTAGTCAAGCATACAGCAAACTCTCTCAAGCAAGAAAGCGAATTCTGCACACGCATACTGGCTAAGAGATAAATTCTCACTGCTTATTTCAACACCCTAATATTTTTCTCTTATTGTTTTAACCAATGACAGGGAGAGAACAGAAATCACCTCCCTCTACAGTTAATCTGGGACAGAGCCCTCTCCATCCTGATTTGAAGACAGACATCTGTCCATATCACAAGCACAGAGCAAGCTTGCAATAACATGCATCTTACCCCTTGATTGTAAGCCTCCCTTGCTTTCTCTACCAGCTCTTTTTGTTCCTCGATTTGTCCTTTCATCATCCACAGTTTGGGGAAGTCCTCATAGTGCTTTAGGGCTTCCTCACAAAGCTCCTGCGCTGCAGCAATGTTTCCTAGAACCCATTCCAACTTCACAGACTTCATGAAGACCTGACAAAGAGACAGAGCTGTTTATCGCTTGCAGCCCCTGGGGAAAAAAAAAACAAACAAACAACAAAAACAAGAACTCTGCCAATGCAGCGGGTTCCCACGTTTGTGCATTCATTGGAAAGTTATTCATGAGCTGTAGTTTGGAGCAGAAGGCTCCCCGACTGACAGACAGAAGAGGAGGACAACCCAAAAGATCCAAATTTCCGCACAGCAAACCAGGCTTTTTCTCTTACTTGGACAAACTGAAAATGATTCTGTATGCACAGCTAAATGTTGACAACATTTATCAAACCAGGAGTAACTGTAGAGACAAACACGAGACTGTAACTTTAAATAAACCCGGTGAGTACTGCCTTTAGCACGGCATAATTGAGTCTTCCGCGAAAAATTTTTTCACTCTCTTTTCTCCAAGACACGCTTTTATGCAACAGGAGCATTATACAAACAGCTGTAAACTGGGAATTTCCTGACTTTTGCCATTTGTGTGAAAAAATCTGAAACCCTTCACTCGATCCTAGCCTCTGTTCCAATCATGCTGCAACTGAGTGTTGCAATTTGCTGGAGAAGTGCTACGGTGCCTGCAAAAGGCAATGGCAGGGAGCCATCCGGTCAATCATTTCAGGCCACAGAAGTGAAAGAGCTCCTGCTTACGACTCAGCTCCCCCATTGCCATGAGAAGCCTCAGCCTCTCCACCCTCCACACATCCCTACCCTTGCAGTGGGGGCACTGCTGCGAGCTTTTGCCAGCAGCCTCCTTGCTCTTTCATATTCATTGTTTTCCGACTCGAGCTTGACGGCAGCCAGCCAGATCTCCTCGCTGTTGGGGTTGGCCTGCAAGAACACAAAATGACAGACAAATGCACACAGCGAATCAACAGCAGATTTAATCCTTCGTTTGATCCAGATTAAAATTGAAGTCAGAGCTCTGTCAATCCACATCAGGACTTTTTTTTTTCGGTTCAAGCTCCTCCCAACCTTCTTTGACCTTTGAAGTTCATAGAAATTCTACGAAACAGATGCGCAACACAAAGATATATTTCAGTTGAAAAGTTGGATGCTTCTCAACTGTTGAAAAGCATAGATGCTTGATCTCCTGAACTTGCAGTTTAACTACTGCAAAAATCAGAGAGTCTGTCACAGTGCGACCCTCACTTCATTATCCCTGAACAAAAAAGCTGAAGCTCAGATTCCCAGCAGAGGGCTGTGAACAGCACTCCTCCAATGCAAGTCGTTTCAATAACAATCATGTCAAAAAATCTTCAGAATATTCACAGAAAGAACCAGGAGCAAATTCAGGAGATAAACTTCTTTCATCTCCTTGCTGAGGAGCTGTCATTTACTTTTGCTCCTCAGCTCCTGAGGCCTCATTCCATGTTAGAACTGCACCTCTCTGCCCATCTTCCAGTATCCAGTGGACAACTCCATTCACTCTGCTTTACATTAGTGGATTCGGCCCAAACCAAAGGTAAAACAGCAACCTCGCTAATTGGGCAGATCATTACCCTGTCAGCTGTGAAGACAGATGAGCAAGCACAAGACAATGCAGATCCATGGCTGGGTGTGGTAGAAGCAATGGTACTAAAAGTAATGATCTGTGAACTCACAACTTGGTGTGGTAACACTAAAAGAGCAGTAATGCATTCTTGCTTCCAGCTTGCTAATATTTTACAGGAGAACATTTTTGACAAATAAAACTATCAAAGAACAGAGGAAATCTCATATCAAAAGGTGGCAGAAATCAGGTGAGCGCTGACAGAAAAAGCCTCTCCATACTCTTTAATTCACATTTACCACCACTACACAAGCCTAACATACCCACCTGGAAAGCCAGGGCCAAGATGCTTCTGGCTGCCGGCACATCTCCTGCCAGCCACTTCGATTTGGCTCCCATGAGCCACAGCACTTCTGCTTTGGGACAGTGAGCAACAGCTCTCTGCAAAAGAGCCTCCAAGGATTCTCTGAGACAAGAAAGAGCAAGTTACAATCACTGGAAGCACTGCCAAAGGCGAGCTCTCACACTCAACTTCCACTATCACTCAATGCTATAAACATTGTTGCAAAGTCCAACGCTGTAAACCTTGATAAGTTGTTTCATAACAAGGAAAGGGTGGGGTCTTTTTTCCACAAGGGTTCTGAAATCAGCGCTCCACAAACGGCTCATTGTTCAGACACCTTTGTTTGATGGCTGCTGCAGAGAGACTCGGCGCACAAACAGCTCATTTGTCTTGGAGAGAGCCAGTCTTCTAAACAAACCTCAGCAGAAACCGAGACAGGAAGTTTTTCAGAATTATTAGATGAAACTGGCTTGATCTTATTGACATTTTCTTCCTCCTCTGGAAAATGCACTTAACGTAGAACAAGGGGCTTAAAGGCCAGCCACCACCGGGAAACACGGGAGAACAACATCAAAGGCAAAGACATGCTTGTTCCAAAAGCACGACGCAGAACTCTGTCTCCACGGTCACTTCCACACAACAGCCACGTTAGCTTCAGCACGACTAATTCCATCTGCATGACAGGTTTACTATACAGACTGCTTGCTTTATTATAAACTTTGTACTGAAAGGTTCAGATGCGTGGAGTTTCGTGAATAAACACCAAAATAAGAGGCCCAAGCTGTGACAGTATAATAGTCATAATTTGACATCACGAAAAAACACCAGAGATGCTCGGACTCAGCACTAAAGTAGCTTATCTACAAAAGTTAAACAAAACACTTGCTGCATTTCTTGGTGATAGTTTATTCTGTATTCCCAATTTTTTCTAGGAATGCTTTCTCAAAGACGACCATCCCTACCTCGCTTATTCATAGCCACTGCCATTAAGTAATCCCTTTTCCTAAAGCGCTCTTTATGATCTCACAAAGAAAATAACCTGATCACAGCAAAGGTCAGGCCTGCAAATAATGCCAATGAGCTTTCACCAGCTGAACTAAGTCTGTCTATGAAACAGTACACTTTATTGCTGACCTTGTAGCTCTTCTGCCTTCCCAATCTATCACACTGCACTGAGAAGGAACAACACCTTCAGCTGAGGACGACGCAGTGCACGTACCTTGTTCCATGGTTCTTTTCAAAGTATGCTGCCCTCAGCCACACGCTCTTCTTGCTTGGGAAAACTTGCAAGGCGTAAGCATAAATTGCTCGGGCACACTCCAGAGCATTGTGAGCAACACACTAAGGAAAAGCAGAGCAGAAGTCAGTTTAAAGTTGCAGTGAAATCAAGGGCAAGAGAGGACGACATATGTGTAACTCAACACAGAACTCAAACTTACCATATGAAGTGGGACATTACATACTTTGATATCAGCTTTTTAAAAGGAAGCACAGAGGAATGTTCCCATTGCCTCTTTCAGTGCTTCAGTATTGTGCCAAAATATAATTAAACATGCACTGCAAACTAAAACTACTCCCCAAATACAAAGAAAACGTGGTAAAACTTTCACACACTCCCTGCTCAATCCTACATCACCTCTTCAGCTACAGCGTTTACACCTTGAAACAACTCTTAATTTGTTGAACAAGACCTTAATCTTCGTTGGCAGCCCATAAATAAACAAAGAAATCAGCAAACAATCTATTAAGAGTCACCAACTTCCTGCTGAATGAAGATTCAAGTCTGAAAAAAAGCTCTCCAATACCATTACCCCCGAGAGCCCCCTCTGGCCAAATGCAGGCAGATGCTGTGCACATCACATCCACTTTCAGTAACAAAACAATCTTACTTTCCTGGCTCCAGTTCCCCTTCCCCCAATGTAGAAAAAACCACAGCATCACAGCTGGACATACACTGTCTGCATCTTCCATCCAGGTATGTTTCCGATCTTCTTCCTCAATCCCAATCCCAATCACAGCTCGCATGATTGCCTGGCACGTGGCCACGCTTCCAGCTTTATCACACTCCTCAGCATCCTGGGGACAAGAACAAAAGCTGCTCATTTTGAGACATCAGCACAGTAAGTTAGATTGTGCAACAGCAACTCCTTGCCTACAAGCACATGAGGGGACATCACAGGTCACTATGTGTTACAAATACCTTATTACTCAAACACATCTCGACACTAGAGAGCACACTCACAAGGAAGGCGCTATAGCTGCACACAGAAACAATCCGAAGGGTGATGTGTGACCTTTCCAGCACCACCTCTGGGTTGGGCCACACAGAGACTTTGCCAATAAGAAATGCAGAATTAGAGAGGAAAGAACTGTAACATCAGAACTACTGACCTTTCAGCTTTGGTTTTTTAAGTCTGGTAACAGAAACGGGACAGCCCTACGTACTGAAAAGGAACTCACAGAAAGACAAAGATGCAAAGGGTGGTGCGCTGTTGTTTTTTAAATAGAAAATTAAAATTAACCTTTAATTGTTTTAGTGCTGTAAAGAAAGTTGTAATTCATTCAGATGCTAACAAGAATGTCTGTTTAATACTAAATACTTTGTTAATTACTGATACTCTTAAACATTGTGGCAGGAATATTTTGCTGCCTGGACCCACTGCAAGCGATATCAGTAGTAAACTGGCTTATAGGGGTATCTTTAAACACAGCAACTGTAGATATTCAGGAAGAAAGTTCTTTTAACCTGAACTTCAAACCACTTATTTGTTATTTCCCACTAACTTGGGAAACTCAAAAAAATCAGTTTTCAAAGGTGACCAAACCTCTGAAACTCCACGGAAGTTTTTTTGCTACTTTTCTAGCACAAAAGTTCCAAAATAGGTTGATGTGTAACAGTGTGATGAACCTGCACAGAGGCTGTGTTCTGTAAACATCATCAGAAAACCTGGCTCCATGTGTTAGCTGTGCCTGCTTCACACAGCCTCAGGAGGCACCGTGAGCCAATAAAGGACTAACAGAATATTTCCTGTCTGCTGCATATGCAATGTTTGTATTGACTTCCTACAACACCCTCCAACAAAGACCTCTCTGGCAAACAGGTGTCTTTTAAGCCAGAAGACATATGCAAGACATATATAAATCCTTAACAGGAGGCTTAAAGCTTCCCTCCTACTCGAGGCAGCAGCTGCTTCAACTCAAAGCTGGTTATTTTCCAAGAAGTAAATCTGACATTCCGCAGCTCAACAAGCATAATGCCATCCCAGTGGATCACTTATCTCAGCCCCTGGCACTCCTCAGTGTTTTAGTCTCACCTAATTTTTTTCCACAGGGATCTCCACTGATAAGCCCAGTGCAAAACTGCTCTAACCTGACATCAAGAAACAGGAAGCTTCAAAACAGAACCTGAAGGGTTCATCTGGGTCACTAACCAAGACCTGGCCAATACCTGTATCCATTGCTCTCTGTTGATTTCCACACCATTGGCCCTAAGAGATGTGATGGCTCTGTCGATGATTTTCTCCACCATCTGGGTGTTTCCGTTGGCTTCCTCCAGCTTGGCAGCAGTAATCCAGATGTGACGATCTGTTGGAATATTCTCACGGGCTTTGTTAAGGACTTTACGAGCATTCTCATATGTCTCCAGTCTTGCCAGAGCAAGCCACAGCTGCAGAGCAACAAAATATGTACTTTAGATTAGAACAAGGAGACGACAACGCCTCCGTATGGCAGCGTCAGCCTGAAGAGCTGAGCAGCTTTATTCTGTTTGCTACCAGTTGGCAACTGTCCTCACGTTGTACAGGCAGGCTGCAGAACACCAATGCAGAAACAACGGAACCAGAGTCTACTACTGTCCTCAGAGCTAAATCCCAATCATCTCAAGGTACTCTCTTCATTTGGCAGGCTTACGCACTAATATTTACTGCCCATATCACTTTTTAAACAGCTGAATAGAAGATGCTTTGGTTCAGCATTTCAGAAACAAGCAGGAAAAATGCACACAGGAAAATGAAGTATATAATGACTACCAGACAATTAAGTCAAGGGAAAAAAGAAAACCATAGTCCACTACTCATCACATACTTCTGCCTTGCCGAAAACTACAGCGCTCACCTGCCTTCTGTTTTCAAAGCTCTATTGAAAACCTAAAGCAGAAAGCAGGGGGTTGCTGCATTTGACTTTTCTCAAGCTTACTTCAACACTAGTAGGGCAGCACTCCACAGCACGGCTCAGCATGATTCTGGCATCCTCAGGTTCTTCCAGCTCCACAGCTGCCTTCCACAAACGCACCGAATTTGGAACATGCTCAAGGGCTGGAGAGGCAAAAACAGGTATGCAAATCAGGAGAAAGAAGTTTAGCAAAGAGAAATGCACTTTTCAAAGATAACACCTTAAAGACTTAGGCCCATTACAGATAAATTCCCTGCAAGAGAAAAGGGAGAGAACTGTAATTACATTAACTCTTGTTTCAACCACGGGAACTTAAAATGAAAATAAAAAAAATAAAATCTTTAATTTTAATTGGAAACAGGTTTGGCCAAGACAAGGGCTTTCCCAATTGCAAGCTGTAATTACATCCTGCCGTAAAACACCTAGCTGAGCAGAGCCTCAAATCTCAGCGTGGTGAAAGGGATTTCTGTACTCTGACGAATACCTGAGATAACGTTTTGATACATATAACACTGATAAAAAAAAATCCCAAATACGTAAGGTTTAAATCTATACTACTCTAATAAAGAATTTAGACTCTCTAGAATTTCCATGCCTTATGTAAATGTGCTACAGCAACAAAGGACTGAACACATCCTCTACCAAAGGGGAAAGCATAACTGCAGAACCAGAGAGGAAAAGAGAAAAGTTGCATCTAAAACTATTTTGGAATTAGCCAGGCTTCCAGGTATTGCTGTTCCTTTAAGCACACCTGGGAAGGCTGAGGCACACTGCTGAGCATGAACTTCAGAGCATATCTAAGCTCTACAGAAACGCACAGAACACTTACAAGTAGCGTGCGCTGAGGTTTTGGGCATTAACCATTCCACCTCAAGTCTACAGCAGCAGGAGATTTTTCTGAAGCATTTTAAGTGAATAATATCAGCTTGCAAGAGCTGAAAGCACTGCTCAGCAGGACAGAGAATGTTTTCATAGATAGAGCATTCGATTTTTTACACCTTGAGATGTATTTTGAACACTCAGCTTGCTGTCTTTAGTCAGAAAGAGGCTTTAAAAGCTCCAGAGGTTCTGCTGGATGGTATGAATGCATGCAGCCAAGAGACAGAAGAGAGAAATACACTACGAGAGACCACACCCTCAGTGACATTACCTGGCCATCAGCCTTATTTTTGAACAAACACTGGGTTAAACTGTCTCTTATCTTAAGGCTGTACATCCAAACAGTTCCAAGTGCTGCACCTCTGATGTTCCCTAGATAGTACAGGGGCACTGTGAAGTTGATTCCTAACAGAATTCAAGCAACAGAATAAGGTGTATTCCACTCCACCAACAGCTTTGTGACAGAGTTTAAGCAGGCGGCTCCATAAACTGGAACATGATATGATGCTTAAAGTGAAAGGACAGATTCTGAGCTTAAAGCACAAGTCATTGCTTTCACACAAGATGCTTTCCTTCCAAAGCTGGACCTACAAATCTACTTCTGCTCGAGTAAAAGCATTCTCTCATTCAACATCCATTATTATTCTTGCAGAACGGGGTGTCACAGGAGCAATGCTCCACAGAACAATGCACTGTTTAGCCAGGGAAAATAAAACAAGCTACCAAATAGTGCTTTCTATGCTCAAAGAGGTCATTTCACACCAATATGCAACTTACACCCAACAGTAAGAGGCAGGAGGCAACTTGCAGCCTTTGAAGCCAAGTCAATCTAAAACTGTAGACTGCATCACAGGGATGTATTAAGCATATTAAATACAGATCCCTTTCCGTGGCTAGATTAAAGTCCTGAGACATAATCAATGCAATCTGGTACTTGTGAATACAGCCACATTAATTTAAAGTAATCGAAGAAAACTGTGAACCTGCAAGGACAGCCTGGGTTCAGGACAACACAACAAACTGCTGTTAAAAGAGAACAGGTTTGGGAAAAGATTGTTATTCCACAAAAGAGAAAAACCTCCAAGTTCAATACAATAAAGATGTAAAGTTTTCAGATAAGCACCACACCAAAAAGCTGTTTGTCAAGAACACAGAAATTGCTAGACTAAAACAAATCTCAAGGCCCACAGAGATCAATGATGTGAGAACACCAGAGCCTCTAAAGCTCTTCCACCAGAAATCATTGCGGTCTCCCACAAACTACAGGCAATCCAGAAGTCACACACAGAGCCTGACATATTTTCTAAAGCATGAGAGATGATGGTCAAAACACCCTTTTCCCCTCAGAGCAACATTTTTGAACTGCTTTCATCTACCTCTCTAATTTTCACCAAGTTGGAATCGCTTTCAGTAAATAAAACATTGTTTTGCAATTGCAAGTACGATAGCCACTCTACTCTGACTCAACAGCAGTCACTTCCATCATTAAGGCATACATTATTAACAACTATTTGCATTAAGGAGGCAAAAAAAAGAAAAAGCATTTAAAATTGAACAATTTACAACACAATACAAACGGAGGGAGGCTCAAAGACTTTGCTCCCTGGCCCTGCAGCAGCTCCCACCTTTCCTCAGGACACGCTTCTTTGCACGGATATCTGTCTCCAGCTCTGCTGCTCTTATGTAGATTCGGACAGACTGAGGGAGGTGACGGACAGCCTGGGCCACAACAGCCTTGGCTGTATCTCCAGGCTGAAGCCGAGCAGCTTCTAACCAAACATCTTCACTCTGTCAGGAAAAAGAAGCAGCCTTTTTTCACATCAAAAGGATTACTGTGAGCAAGAACACAGAACTTAGCTTTTAGCTAACTACGGGTTCTTTTAATATTGCACATAGTGAAGCAGTATCAGTCTATAGCTGGTAGTAGCTTAACAGAGAGATGCTGCTGCTTGTAACCACAACCTACTGTCCTGCAAGGATCAGCAAAGCAATTCTGACCTTGGGGCACATCTCAGTTCCTTTCATGATGAGATTCCGAGCCACCTGCAGTTTGCCAGTGACTTCTTCCAGTCGGGCTGATGCTATCCAGGCTGGTGGGTGATGAGGATTGGTTTCTCGTACAGATTTCAGGAGCAAACGAGCTTTTTTGATATCACTAATGAAGGAGAAAAGACAGGCAGGAACGTTTTCAGCACAGCAGCAAATAATTCTCCTGAATCACTAAGTACTTTAGTTAGTTTTTCACAGCCCCATTCAGATGCACAGTACCTGTGACCTCAAATGTTTCCATATTTGTGACAAGTTGCATGCTACAGCTTGCTAATATTCACTAACACAACAAGATTGCAGAGAGAATTGGTTTAGTATTTAGGTATGATTATTTAGAAACTACAACCAGGGACTTGCAGCTGGAAGCTAACAAGCAACAGCACTGATTTAATTCAAGTTTTATCACCAAAATTTGCATATACCAAAAACTCACCTGTCATCCTTCACAAATTAGATGTTAGCCGAAAGCCACCCACTCAGACAGATTCCCATTTATATGCAGGATCACAGCCATTATTAAGAGGCTTAATCAGCTAATCCTTCTTAAACTTACTTGATATCTCCTCCATGTGTGGGAATCATTGAATTCAAATCCGTCAAATATCCTTTTGGGTCCACCACAGTCTGCCCACTCACAGAATCCGACACCTGGGAAAGTCAAGTCAGCACCACTGAAGTGATCATTCACAGCCCCACAGCCTTCCTGCACACATTCAAGACTGGAAAAGACACTGCTCCCTATACAAAAAAACCTTACAACATTTATCTGTTACCATGACCAACACGGTAACAGATGGTCATGGTAGCAAAACAAGTCCTTGCTCATTAGTTTTTTCCCCCCACTTCTAGAATACATAGACTTACATTCAACTTAGCAGTTAAAAACACAGTACCACTGAAAACACAGAAAACAAGCAGCTTTGTTTTCAGTCACTAAAAGTGCTTCTAGCCTTAGCAGTTAAAGCCCATCCTTTCAGTGCAAACCAGATTTAAACAGGAAAAAAATCAATGATAGAATGGAAGTCAACAACACAAGAACAATATTTTCAGCATTCTGTCCTGAATAAATCCATACATAAGACCAAGAGGTCATAGCTGAGCTATTTCTCCTACTTACCATGCAAGAGAAGGAAAGACTATCCTAAAACCAGGTCTTAAATAGGAGCATCCCACCCACTCCTGGTGCACCTGCAGCAGATTCCACCTTCTAGCAAGCTCACCTGGCTGAGCCTCATATCCATCAAGGTGTTCCTGGCTTGGCCAATCTTCCTCATATCCAATTCACCTGTCCCAGGTGTCATTAGGCCTGGAGTCATTCCACCTGGGTATGGAGTATTCAAGCCCCCTGGATAGGGAGTATTCAATCCACCAAATTGCTAGGAACAAGAGCGGGAGAAACAGATTCTTAAAAACGTGTTCTGAGATGTCAAAAAAGTATTCAGGCTCTTTGCCCATCTGCTCTTACTGACTGCCAAGCACAGATGCCAGTATCCTGTCTTACTTCTGACCTTTTCCCCTGTGCTGATGACAAAGCAACTAGAACGACAGCTTCCTTGAATCACAAGGCATTTCTTACACGGGTTTTTACAAGGTAATTCCAGATTTGGCAAAGTCAGCAAAATAGGAACAAGAAAGTAAACGAAAAATTTGAATACAGGCGTATGAGCCTAGCACATTTAAACAATATCCACAAAGAAATCACGGACATCTGGAGCTGATTCAGGGCTGGTCGGCTACTTCTGTAACTGTATGACCGCAGTATCCCACGGCAGCACAGCAACAATCAAAACTATCTGCCTTGTTGTCAACTGAAAATTCAATTTTAATGCAGACTCCTGAGTTGAGCAAACCACTAGGTGAACTCACGCTTTATTTTCTGTTTCATTTCTGCAAGACATTATTGCAACACAAACGGATGTTGGCTAAGCACACCAAAATTTCATTTATCACCATACTACAGCCAAAGAAAAGTAAAACTTTTTGCCTGGTTTTAATACGAGATCCAAACCTTCGCTGTCCATCCTCAGGTTTTGTCTGGCAATGGGTACACGCTGGAAGGTTCTAACAAGCACAGGAACTTAACATCCATAGCTCCTCTGACAGACTCACAAACTACAACCGAACTTTCATTAACCCTTGTCTCTACTTACAAAGCACAGCTCAGACCATCAGCTTTGTTTCCATACTCACCGTCTGCCGTGGGTCCACAGAAGTGTGATTCTCCCCGGACTGCAAATGCTTTGCAAAGAAGCTATCAGGGACAGGAGTCAGCTTCTCATAGCGAGGATTCCTCTGGCGCTTGTTCCTGGCATCACCAACCTCTGGAATACTCAGCCACTCCTCTTCTGTGACCTCTGCTAGCTTCCTCTGTTCAAACATGAGTTGTCATCGTTATTGCTTTTAGAAATTTATTTCTTCAAGCTGCTCATAGCCCTTAATGGATATATTTTTTTTCTTTAAAGAATTCAAGATGAATTAAAGACTTACAGGTCAAATATCAGATGTTTTCCTAATTAAATGTAAAAAAAAAAAAAAAAAAGAATTATATGCACTTAATTATGATTTGGTTTTAGTCCAGTCCGGGATTCCAAATCAATTTGTTCTTAAGCACAGCGCTGCAAATACACAAATTAACCTCAGTGCCTGCAGCAGCATGCTTTATTACCAATCATTAAACAATAGCTCAAGTGGCATATTTTATTTAACAGAAGATTTACAGTCAGTAGATCCCTCTCAACTCCTATTCCAAGGGCAACGAATTATTCATCCTCCAAAGATGAAAAGTCTATCGCTCTCCCAAGAACCGAAAGTTACAATTATCCACAAAACAAAAGCATACATTTACATAAATTTCACTAAGCTGTGCAACCACTGGAAAATGCTCAACAGAACGAAGAGCTATATTCCCACAGAACACACTCCCACTCGCCCCAAGAAGCATCTCATAATCACCTCCTACAACAGTGAGTAACTCTGAACGCAGCTCTCAATAAAGGTCCTTCTGCTTTCTCAGGAAAGGAATTCTAATCTAGAGAATAACAAAGTGCTTGAACTTGAGCAAATTAATGCTGAATGGTGCTCCCATAACTCACACAGATACATCACACCGAAGGCAATATTTTTCCTTACTTTCAAGTCTGAGAACTGTTGCTGAATTTTGGGTCGTTCCATACGGTATTTTTCTATTTCCTCTTTTTCTCGTTGTTCCCTTAGAAAAAGGAAGTTTTGAAGTTACGCTCGGAGTAATGAATCTTTAAGCAAAGTATCACAGACAGATGCATTCCACTAGAAGTAAGGCGTAACAAATTTTTCCAAGCACAGATCACAAACAACAGTGACAGAGGTTTCTCATCACATAAAACAACATTGTAGCATAAAAGCAAACATTTCTAGCCAAGGAAACTTCAGGATTTACCATCCTCTTAGCTGCAGGCAGGAGTTTAACACGTTAACTAACACTGGTTTACAAGACACCCACATCACACAACTTTTCTAATGATTTCCAGTGTGTTGTGCAATACGTGAGGTGTCAAAACCATTCCCTCAGCATCTCCCAAAATCATCTTATTGAACGACAGTGAAGCAATTCAACCAAATCAACTCTCGCACTAAGTTGGGCAAAGCACCCATCAACCTTAAGATTTATTGCCCTCGTGTCTAAGAGACAGCATGAAAACAAATGAAACCTCTCAACACTTCAGAGGGTAGACAAGGATAACACTTACAATGGAAAATGGAGGAGGCAGATGAAATCTTTGAAACACAAATGAACTAGAAAGTGTTCCATACCAGTGCTCTAATTAATCCTACCTTCTTTCTTTCCTCCGTTCATCCATCCTTTTATCCAGAGCAGCATAAATAGCATCTGCTTCCTCATCATCTTTTTCATAGGGACCGCTTGAGAACAGGCTGCCAGCATATCCATTGAACTAAGAATGTGAAAAAAGGGAAAGGAAAAGCAGTATCCTCAGTTTAAAGCTCCTGTTATGTACTTAGCACAGCCAGCTGTCACCCAAGACATTGAAAATGGGTGAGCAGGTTGTTCCTCACAACACTGCATCACACTAACACATCCCTTAAATAAAAGAAGCTTTCTTCTGCCATCCCTACTGTTTACTGTCCCTCACCATTTCAAAAGTAAAAGTGCTTCAAAGTTGCTTCTATTTCCAAATTGTTTCTATTAAGCAATGAACAAAATCTTTGTACATTTTCTTCCATGAATAACTTTTTTTCTCTAAGAACCACTGAAAGCAAACAAAAAGAATAACACAACATTTAAATAACCAAAGTGGGACTTAAACACAAGAGACTGCACAGGCCACATGAATATATACCAAAGCACAACAGTTTAGACTTCACTTGTAAAGAAGAACAAAAAAGCACATCCCATAAAATACATAAGCTAGTGTTTTATTTATGGACCTCTTCCTGAGACTCTCAGTGTTCTGTATAGATAATAAAACCACTATACCGAGTCCCAAGGCAGAATAAAAAACTGTAAACATATGTCATGAAGTAAAATGGACTTTCAATTAAAGTTAAGGAAGAGCTGTTAGGAGACTGCAAGAAGTCCTAGTCTTGAATCCTCAGCTCATATGGAGTTTCAAAGCAAGAGAACTGGGAGCTCAGGGATTTCTCTTCTGTTGGGGAAAAGCATCTCTAGGTTGGTTATCGCATCACCTCATCATAATTGGTGTCATTCAAATCTTCATCGTCATCATCAGCTGTCTGATTCTTCTTCATTTGATCTCCAACTGTCCTTTTCCCTGGCGGGGCATGGCGGTCATCCACGGGGTCGTTGGCATCGCGTGCGGGGCCAATATCAGAGCGGGTTGTGAAGCCTGTGGCTCTGTGTTGGTAAACCAGGGACAGCTCTTTAGCACACTGTAACCTCACCACTACACACGCAGCCAGCAAGAACCGTTATTTAAAGCCAGGCAATAAAAACATCACTCTTTGGTAAGCATGGCACCAGCCAACTGCTATCCCTACTGCTTATAGAGACAACGTTAAAAGAAAAAAATAAATAAATAAAACTAAAAGATAATTTTTTCTTTTGTAGGGGAAATTTTAGCTACAAAGGCACCGGGATCACACTGCTCCCCACTCTTGCATTGGGCCTTTCTTTGCTGAAGCGTGCCTCAGCAGGACACAACACAGAAGATGGCCCTCGGGCTGTACAGCACTGCGGGGTGTGGGGATGGGACGAGCGGGGTGATGGGGCCTTCAGAAACCACACACTCAGGGGTCAGCGCTCCGCAGGGCACCGCTTGCGGGCCACGCATATCCCCGCCCACTGGGACAGGGTGCTCCGGAGAAGTGACGCAACCTCAGAAGAACCACCTCCCGCAACGCGAGGATACTCCTTCATCCCGCAACCCGGGATGAGAAGCGAGAAAACACCAAAACGCGCTTCCAAAGGAGGCCCTGCAAGGCCTGGGACAGGGTTGCGAGGGACAACGGGGCTGGAGGATGCCGAGGTCGCGGCCCGAGGGGACACCGGGGGCCGGTGGTGGACTCACCCGCGGCCCAACCCCGGCACGTAGCCCAGGGGCGCGGGCATGCCCAGGAACGGCTTCTTCTTCTTGTTCATGGCGGCAGCGAGTCAGCCGAGGCGGCGGCGGCGGAGGCAAAAGCGGCGGAAGCGGCGGAAGAAGAGGGCGGGGCTACCCAGCAGGCAGAGCGGCACTTCCGCTCCCGTGGTGTCACAGGGAACAGAGCGCCCCCTGGTGCTGCGGAGGTCCCAAGGAGAGACGTTTGAGCTGAATGCGCATGCGCACAGCTGCTGGCACCTGCATGCGTGTTTATACGTGCATGCATACGAGCGTGCAAGCTCACGCGCAGCCCTGCACAGGCCCCTGCACACTACCTGCACTTGTGCGCCTTTGCACACACATCTGCGTGCACACACACCGGCAAGCTTCCATGCATACTTGCATGTTTGCGCACACACAGGGCGCAGGGCAGTCCCTGCATATGCACGTTTGCACCCACATTTGCATACTCACACCTGCACACTGCTGCACACGTGCGCACATTTGCACGTGCAGACTCAAGCATGTGCTCTTCTGCATGCACACACACCTCATGTGCACACACTTCTCCAAACACATGCGTGCATTCAGCCTCACACACCTGCACAGTTGCCTATTCATGCACACTGCACACACACACACACACACACACACACACACACACACACACACACAGACCCTTTGCACTCTGTGCATGAAGCATGCCTGTCCCCGTGTGTGCATACACATGTGCTCCCATCTCACCCCAGTGCCCCAGGATGTGCTCAGAGCAGGGCAGCACCCCCAGCATTTCCCCCCCCTCCCATTTCCCTCCAGCAATCCCTCCTCTCCTCCCCCTACACTGCACCCAGCGATGGGCACTGCAGCACTGGGAGCTCTTTGCTGATTAATTGCGAGCTCAATCCCTCTTCTTTTGCGTTTGCAATTAGCGGATAAGATGATCGCTCCGTTTAGAGGCGGTGATGCCTCCCTGCACTGGGGCCCACAGAGCAGAACGGAGCCATCCCTGCACTGAGTAAAGGGCAGGAGGGGGTGAAAGGGGGGAGGGGGGGGTAGGGATGCTCCTCCACCCCTTTGCTGCTCTTTGGGACTGTGTAGGGCCGTTCCCCCTCTCGGTGCAGCGCTGCACCATAGGAGGGATGCTCACATACAACAGCCCCAGAGTGCTTTGTGCATCCAAGGGGCTCAGGGCACCCAAAATGCATGGGGCGGGAGGGCATGGGAGCTGCAAGGGGCTTTTGGGGTCAGGGTTGCTTTCGGGGCCGTCCTTCCCTGCTGGGTTCCTGAGCTCTGAGCAGATCACAGCTGCTGCAGCGAAGACAAATAGCCCCATTCTGCACAATGGCAAACCCAACCCCCAACCACTTACTGCCCATCTATTTTTGGGTTTGGCTGGAGCTGAAAAAAAACACCTCCCTTTTGCCAAGCAGTTGGGTGCCAGCCGAGCTGTGGCGTTTCCCAGCTTTGGGGCTGGGTTTGGCCCTGGCCCATCTGCTGTTCCCCAGCTCTCACAGCCTTTATGGCCAGGCTTATACAAGCCCAGGGCCGGGGTGGGTCTTCTGCTCTCTGCTGAGGCTCTGAGAGCTGCAGAAATTTCACTTTGGGAGATATTTCCTACAAAAAAAGTGGTGGGCAGCACAGGGTGAGCACAGGGTGAGGGTGGCTGGGGCTCCCGATGTTCTCTGCTTACACATCTGACCAGAGCCTGCAGCACAGGCACGGCTCCAAGCAAGCTCAAACTCCAAGCAAACTCATCGGTAGGCTCAGTAAAATCAATCCTAAATGATTTTTAATCATCTTCGTGTGCTTTCCCGGTGTTCATTACAAACTACTGGGTGCAGGAGCAGCGGGAACTGATGGAGCCTGAGGTTCGGAGCCATACCTGACCACAAACTGGGAGCACTGGGAGTTCTGCACTGGTTTCCCAGTGCTGTTGGAGCAGAGCAGTGCAGCATCCAGCCCTGAAATGTCTTCACCCACTGGGATCCTGCTCTTTTTAGGGTAGATGTGGCACCGAGGGACACAGTTGGTGGGCATGGTGGGGTGGGTTGGGATTGGACTTGGAGATCTTGGTGGTCTTTAATGACCCTGTGTAATTTGGGTACGCAAAGGGTCCTCCCAGCACCTCCCAAAGCAGCCCGCACCCAGGTCTGAATGCTGGCACTGTGCTCTGACCTGCCTGGGACAGGAACCACAACTCCCAGGAGTGATGCTGATAAGGGCAGTGCATCACCCTTCCATCCCCAATGTCCCCAGGGCTCTTTCTGCTGGGGTCCAGGCTTTCCAAGCCTGATTTCTGCAGTCCTACAAGCCAGCATCTGCAGGGGATGCTGTGCACGTCTGCACAGACACGCGTGGTAATGGCTCACAAAGGCTCCAAAGTGAAAAATCATCACTTAAATGGGAGCGCATTCCTGCAGATCCCACAGGGGCTGGGCAGCCCTGCACAGCCCCACACAAAAACACCTCTGTCCCTGCACCTGGGGCAGGAGGAAAGCAGGGCAGAAGGAAAGCAGGGCAAGGGCACCCAGTGCTGGGACTGGGGGTTTGACAGGTCCCATAGTGCAGCAGGGATGCAGTTGTGGGGATGAGATGGCTGCAGGGTGCGTTCATACCCTTGCAGTGTCCCTGTTTGTTCTGCTCAGCCACCAGTCCCCACATCACTACACATGCATGGGGCGTCCCAACCCCTGGGGGTAAAGCAAAGCAAATCTGTCTGCCTTGCACCCAGAGCTGTGCAATGCCCTGTGCAGAGGTGTTGCCGTTCTGTGCACCTGAACTGTTCAGATTTCAGATGGGAAAGGAAGAGAAAAGGCTGAACCAGAGGGCTTGGTTTTAATCCCTACCTGCTCAGCTGCTAAATTAACACTTTGGGAGCCTGTTTTCACTTGATTATCGCCCTGTGCCGTGAAATCCTCTGAAGACAGGATGTCCTACTTAGCAAAATCAACGCAGCATTAGGTAAATAGACTTTCTCAGGTTCTAATTAGTCCCATGCACCGCTGTGTGGGGGCTCCCAGGACGTGGCTGCAGCAGCTGCTCCACTCTAAATCAAGCCCATGCACTGCAGGGTGGTGACATGGGACCTCTGGCATCTATTCTGCAGCCATTCCTGATCCTGCTGTGGTGCTCAGAGCAGAGCTTGGAGCAGTGCTAACAACACCTGGCTGGGGCTGGTCCTAAGTCCTGCTCTGGGAGAGAGGGACAAATCTCTTCCCTGAAAGAAGCAGTGATGCAGTGGCACAGCTGCCCAGGGAGGTGGTGGGGTTACCATCCCTGGAGGTGTTCTGGAACATGGAGATGGGGTGGGTTGGGTTTGGGCTTGGGGATCTTGGGGCTCTTTTCCAACCTCAATGGCCCTGTGATTCTGTGATTCCCAAAGGGCCTGCTGATGTGGGCTCCTGCCCCACCACCTTGCAGAGCTGGAGCCCAGTCCGAGCCTGTATGCAGTGCTATGGGTTTTAGTTAAGGTGCCTGAAAGCCCCAGTGCCTGTGTTGTTCATCAGCCTGGGCCAAGAGGTGGCTGGGAGATTCGCTGATTGATGCCCCTTGGGGCACTGAAAGTTCCAACCACGTTCAGGTGGGGAGTGGAGGTGGAGATGGAGGTGAAGGTAGAGGTGGAGATGAAGGGGAAGCAGCAAGCACAGGACCCCCAGTGCCCATTGCCCAGCCCTATATGGATCAGTGCCGTGCCCCTGTATCCTCACATTGCAGCCCTGCATGGCCCCTGCAAACACAGCACCAGGCTCTGCAGCCACCTGATGGGGACCAGATGAGGCTGGGAGAAAGTCCTCAGCCAGAACAGCTCCTTAGAATATATATATATATGTGTGTGTGTATCTTTTTTTTTTTTTTTTCTTTATGGAAAGAATTAAAATGTTGTTTTGAGTCTTTTGTTATTGCTGCAAGTGGATTGCGGTGCTGGCTCGTGGTGCCCATGCAGCTGATGGCACTGTGTGTGTCCTCTGATTGGATTAAGTTGCGACTTTACAGTTTCGTTCAGGGAAACAATATTAAAAAGGAAAAAAAAAAAATCCACATGGAGAGAAGGGAGGCAAACAGGACGGCATTCTCTAATAATTACCACTGCCTTGAAAATAACCGTGACGGGTGAAAATCCAATTACATATATCTATAAAAACCTCTGAGTAAAAGGCATCCCATGTTCTCAAGTCCCCCCCCAGTCCTGAGCCCGTGGCCAATGCCACCCATGGGTGCTGCAGTCCTTTCCTCTGGATGGGTACTCCCTCCTCCCGCTGCTTTGGGGTTTTCAATAGGGAGTAGAGCACCAGGGAAATCAGCCACGTTTCTCCTTAGACAAATAACTTCCATCTGAAGTCTTTTTATCTCCTCCTCCTTATCCTTCCTGGGCTGCAGCGGGAGGAGAGCTGGTGTTTAATGACTTCCTTCATCCTCTGAATAAGGAGTGTGCTGAATCATCCCATCTGCAGGCACACTTCTGCGGGGCTGCTGGCGGGTGGGGATGGGGATGGGGATGGGGATAGGGATAGGGATAGGGATAGGGATAGGGATAGGGATAGGGATAGGGATAGGGATAGGGATAGGGATAGGGATGGGATGATGAGGGGGATGAGAATGGGATGAGTATGGGATGGGAATGGGGTAGGGATAGGAAGGGAGTGGAGTGGGATGGGATGGGGATGAGATGAGGATGGGATGGGAATGGGATGAGGATGGGGTGGGGATGGGATTGGGTGGGATTGGATGAGATGGGGATGGGATGAGGATGGGAAGGGGATGAGCACAGGGATGGATATGGGATGGAAGTGGGAATGAGCACAGGGCACAGATCACCAACTTTGCCCTCCCCAGGCCATGCTCTGGGTTTGGGCTCCACGCACAGCTTTCCCCCTGTTTTTCACCTCCTGTTTTCTTGGGCTGCAAAGAGCCCTCAGCCATACACTGAGAGACCCAAAGGGAAACCAAAAATGTCCCAAGTTCTCACGTCTTTTTCATCCAAGTTGACACATCGGAGAAGTGCCCATCTGTGGGTTCATCCTTCTCCAGAGATGTGTGCAGGTGGTCTCCAGGGTACTGCAGAAACATTGGGGGATGCTCAGCCACAGCCAGACCAGGGCGATAATCCAGAGGCACAGCTTTGCATCTCCTCAGGACAGTTTTATTCTGAAAACAGAAGAACCACAGCTCGGTGAGCAGCCCTGCACCCGCAGCATTGCCACACACCATGGGGACAGCCAGGTCTGCACCAACCTGTTAACAAGCAGTGAGGAGGAGCAAAATTCTTTCCCCCACATATATTAAGCCTTTCTTGGTGCAATTACCACTGAAAAACCAGGAAAAGCGATGGCTGGGAGCAGCTTATTTCTAATAACAGCTTGGCGCAATCTGCACACATTTTTCAGGCACCGTTTGCCTTTCCCTGCCAAGGGCCCTGCACACACATTCTGCTCTCTGAAGATTTCTGCTTGGGCTCCAAAGCTCTGTGTGCAGACAGAGACGTAAGGAGAACTGGAAATTTCAGAGTAATGGAAAATAGCGTGCTGGGTATTTGAAGGAGTCGGATGCCTGAGGCAAACAATACTGCCCGAGCTTCTCCCTTGCAGAGGTAATAAAAGGGATGCCAGTAGCAAGGCCTGGGAGGTGGTGTGGTGTCAGCTCAGCGCTGTGCTGTGTGTGCTGTTGGGGCAGTCTGTGCTCTGCTTTAAAGAGGGGCAAGATGAGCAAGGAAAGGCTGCACCACAGTGCATGGAGGGAAGTGCGAGCTGAGACCCATCCAGAGCAGCTCCTGCGTGAGCATCCAGACTTTCTAATTTTTTTACAACATTTTGCAAAATCCTGTGGTTTTTTTTACAAGTGCTGTGTGCAGACACGAGCCTGTGCCACCCAACCATGTGCCACTTTCCTGCCACAGCAGTGTTAGTTTTTGCGCACAGCCTCATGCCAGCTCAGTGACACCACTGCACACCTGCTGTGCTCTCAGCCCCTGGAACTCTCTGCTGAGGACAGGGTGTGATTTTGGAGCCAGCATTCCACAAACACGAGTTTTTCTGATCTTAAAACAAGAGCAGGGCATTGCTCGATGCTGGGATGGGTCTCCGACAGGGCGTGCTTTGCAAAGGTGAAGTGTGCCCAGCAGTGCATCATGGCACAGACACCTGCTTGCCCTCATCCTGGATCCCCAGCTGCGTCTTGGTCCCCATCCAACAACCAATCCATGCGTCCCCACACCCAATGGTTGGCTGGAGTGGGCTGGAGGCAGCTGGGGTTGTGTGCCTGGAGGAGATAGGGGCAGAGCCTGGGGCAGGAGCGTGGAGGGTAAGGAAGGTATCACTGGGTAATGGGCATCAGTAGAGAGCAGGCATCATTGGGAATTGGATATCACCGGGGATTAGGTGCCACCAGGAACGGGGCACGGCTGGGAATTGGGTATCACTGGCGGCTGGGCATCACTGGAGGTTGGGCATCAATGGGAATCAGGTGTCACCAGGAATTGGGCTCACCATGGCTTGGGTCATCACCGAGTGCACAGCAGCAGGGTCTGAGCATCAGCAGGCAGCAGGCAGCACTGGGGATCGGGCATCACCGGGAATTGGGCTCATCAAGAACTGAGCAACACCGGCGATTGGGTGGGACCAGGGATTGGGCATCACTGCGTGGATAGCACCGGGAACCGAGCTTCACCGGAGACAGAGCATCACCGGGCAGGTATCGCCGGGGATCGGGCAGCACCAGGACCGGGCAGCACCAGGACGGGCAGCACCGTGCTGGCGGCGGGGCGGCGCGGAGCGGAGCGGCGGGCGGAGCGCCCGGAGGTGGCGGAGAGCGGCACCGCCCCCGGCGCGGGCACCGGGGCGGGGCGGGCCCGGAGCTCCCGGTGCCGGCGGCGGCGCTGGGGGGCGCGGGGGCTCCGTCCCCGCCGGAGCGCGGCCCCTTCCGAGCGGAGGATGAGCTGCGGCGAAGCCAAGGACATGGAAGGTAGTGGCGGTGGGGGGGGGGGCGGGGGAGCGGCTCAGGTGCACCGCGGGGTTCAGGTCCTCCTACCCGAAATGCGGAGGTTGTATATCCGTCCTGGGGGCTGCCTCCATCACCCTCCTGTCCCCAGCTCCTCCCTCCTTCCCGGTGTACGTCCTCCATCCTTGGTGGAACGTCCCCTCTGTCCCTGGGCTCCATTCCCTCCATTCACGGGGTTTGCCCCCTCCATCCCTGAGGCTCTGCTCCTGCACCCCGGGGTCCATCTCCCATCCCCCTGCAATGTCCTCTCCCCCCCACGAGCCTGCCCTCTATCCCCAGGATTTGTCCTCCATCCCCACGTCCTGCCTCCTCCATCCTGGGGGTCTGCAGCTCCATTCCCTTACGTTGCCCCCTCCATCCTGGGAAGGTGGGTGTATGTCTGTCAATCCCCATTTTCATCCCCAGTTTTGGGGATACCAATGAAATGGGCTACTGGGCTGGAGAGAGGGGGTGCGAGGGCAGGAGCAGTGTGCTGAGCAGGGTGGGACACCTGGGAAGAGCTCGGGGATGTGGAATGGGCTCTCTGCATGTGGTGTCTCTGTGCTAGTGGGCTCCTCCAGGACACCCTGCCCTGCCCACATCCCTGTCCCAAGGTGATCAGGGACCCCTTGGCAATGTCCATGGCCTCAGCAGCACAGACACCCACAAAGACACACACAGCCATGAGAAGGACATTGCCTTTTGTTCGCTTCCTCCTCCCTTCCCACTTGGCTCCATCCCCAACCATGTGAGGGGCTCAGGCTTTCACCTTCACAAGCAGGGAATTATGAGGAAAGTGATGGGATGGTGCTAACAGCAGCAAGGGACTGAGCCAGGCGTGCCCCAGGGGTGACCTGGAGAGTGCGAGCTCCATAGGGTCATTGCTCTGCTTTGGGTTTGGTCCCGACCTGTTCAGGGCCAGCAGGAATTTGAGAATTTGGGAATGTCTCAGGGCAGGACCTGGTTTGTAGGACATTGGACAAGTCCAGCTTCCAGCACCATGTGCCATGGGGGTCCCAGAGTGCATCGCTGTGCCCCCTGGCTCCAGGGCTCCGTGCCAGCAGCAGCTCTGTCCTGCATGGTGGTGAAGCCACAGGGAAGGGACAGAGGGGACTGGGGCAATGACAATGCCAGGCAGGTTTGTGGCTCACATAGACACCACTGAAAGTGAGACAAATCCCTCAAAGAGCTGCCTTGAGAGTAGAGCTGTGCTCAGTTCCCCTATCCCAGGGGTTCCCGGAGATCTCAGCTCTCAGCCCTGTCCTCACCTCGAGGAGCAGCAGCAGCAGGCTGAGCACTCCAGTGAATCCCTGCCACAAATCCCCCTCTGACTGTAGGAAAATCTCTCGCACCATTTGGTGCTAAATGTCTCTTCCCCTTGGAGACACCAAACACACAGATGTGGGGCTTGTTCCCTGCAAAGCAAACATCTCCCAGGGACTGCTGCTGCAGTGTCACCCCTGGGACCCCCTCCGCTCCCGATGGCAAATGCGTCCCCGCAGCAGGGCAGGAATGGCAGACATTGATGGCATCAGGGGCTCAGGGCAAGCTGTTCCTCATTCCTCTGTGCCATGCTCCTTGCACCATTAATGCGTGAACTTGAGCTGCTTGCAACTGCATTCCCTGGGGAAGCACAACACGTGTGTGCAGGCGCAAAGTGCATTTGCAGGAGGTACCGATCCCACTGCCCAAGGATGCGGTGGCATTCGGACAACCCACCCTCAGCTTTCTGTGTCAGTGCCACATTCCTAGGAGGTTCCCGTCCATCTCCCCCTCCAGTGGTGCTGCTGCTGCACTGAGCTCCTGCAGCACGTTGCAGCCAGCCCTAAAAGTGTCCAGAGGGGGAAAAATATGGAGAGGACATGTGCAGGGTGAGGGGAAGGCACAGCCACGCGGCGGCACAGCCTCTGTGCTCCATGCCTGCCCCGTGCTATTGGAGGGGTGCCCAAAATGCATGAATGCCACCGAGGGAAAAGGCGCCAGCAGCAATTCCCAAGGCTGCAGGCACCCATTCTGTGGAGCAGGGCCCACGGGCTGGGGGGAATTCAGAAAATCCCCTGTGCCCAATGGGAGCAAAGGAACTGCACATCCTGAGCAGGGTCCTAAGGCCACGCTTGGCTTTGCCATGGCTTTTCCTGGACATGGTGTGCTTTGATGCCCAACTGCTGCTCACTGGGTGCCAGCTGGCTGAGCACCCCCCCAGCCCTGCTGCCGGATTAGCCGGGGGCACTCAGGGAGAGCACGGACCATCTCTCCAAATCCAACGGCGCGGGTGGGATTAAGGCCCTCGGGCTGCCGCCTCGCCCTGCTGCGGCTCCATGGGACGCTGGGCAGGGGGCCGGCAGGTTTGTGCCCCCCCGTGTGAGGTCGGCGGGGGCTGCTCAACCCGGAGCTCCCGGATGCGGGGCGAGCGTGCGGCCGCCGTTTATTGGCAGAAGGACGGAGGCAATCAGCGGAGGCAGTCAGGTGTGGAAGAGGCATGAGGGGAGGAAGGGATGGAGCGGCGCTGGTGACAGCCGGTGCCGAGCGCTCGCGCACATCCCTCCTCCCGCCGGGATGCAGCAGGGCCGCCCGTCCCTCTGCTGTGTCGCCAGCGTCCGCGGCTCGCAGGGTGCACCTGAGCCAGGTGAGGGGGCCCGGGGCAGGGGGTCGGTACGGCATCCGGAAGGGGTGGGGAGGCTCGTTTTGTCTGGGAGAAAGGGATGCACTGCTGGAATGGGGATGAGAGAAGATCCTCCGTTCTCCCCTTGCTCTGAAGAGGGTCCGTGTCTCTGGCGCTCTATCCACGCAGGCAACAGCTCTGCCCTGCACCATGGTGAAGCCACATGGAAAGGATGGAGGGGACACGGGTTCTGGCTCAGCACTCCTTCACTGCCTATGATGGGAACTCGGGGCCCCCGGAGCTGGGATGTGGGAGCAGAGGGCCTCTAGGTGCCCCCAGCATAGATCAGAACCCCGACTCTCCCTGCTCACTGCTGTTATGGGCTCGTTTCCCCCGTCGCTTCCCCACTCTCTCCCATCTGCTCCCACTTGCTCTCCTGCTTTGCCTAGAGCCGTGCTGCAAGAGGAGCAGATACCCACATCCTGCTGCTCCATGAGTCACAATGATGGCACTGGGTGCTCTGTGGTCACCTCTGGCTAAAGCTCGCTACAGTAGCAGAGCCCTTCCGTGGGGACAGCCCTGGCACAGCTCCATCCCTGGGCACAGAGCACCTCTGTGCTTCTCCAATCCATTTGTTTTCTGCAAACCCCCTGCTCCCAGGGCAAGACCTTGTTTTCCAAATGAGCCTGAGCGAGAGCAAAGTTTTAGGGCCAAGCTGCTGTTTCCCAAAGATGAGTTTTGAAACTGGGAGGCCAGGAGGAGGCACGGCGTGGCACATGCTGTCCACACTGCTGGGACACGGAGCTGCTGTTCTCCCAACACAGGTGCTCATGGTTTTGCTCAGCTCGTACCCAACCATCCCCTTTTCTGGCCCCACGAGAGAGGGTTTGGGAGGCTGATCTGAAGCTGGAGCAGCACTCATGGAGCCAACTCTGACATTCCACTTTTCACTTCCCATTTCCTACAGGATCCAACACATCCAGCCTTCAGACACATTTATTTCTGTCCTGGCTATAAATTGCACGGGCAGCACTTACATCCCACCTTCCCCTTGCATAAAGGTGTGTGGGAGAGGTGAAACCTCCTCCCCTCTGCACCCAGTGGGACCGAGCAGCAGCAGATCCCCTCCAGCCCTCCCAGCCCTGGGTTATTCTCAGCTGCTGGTGCTTTCCTGCTCTGCTTTAAGGGGTGTTTGGAGGCAGGTGAGATGGGGATGCTGCTGCAGCTCAGCGCTGCTCATCCTGAGCCCTCTTCTACCCACATACCCCCAGCAGCATCTAATCCCCTTTGGCCTGCAGAAGAAGAGCTTTGCATCTTCATTGTAATGCAATCAAACAAAATGTGATGAGCTGATCTTACAGAAAGGGACAAGGGACTGAATCTGGCCATGGTCGCTGCAAAGGTGAGCACCTTGGGGTTGCATGTGTGCCCCACACACCCCCAGCTCCAGGCCAACCTGCACCCGTTGGTATGCCCCAGGTCTTCTCCAGCCCTATGGAACTCCAGCTGGTCCCTGAAATCCATCTGACTGGATCAGAAAAGGGTTGATTCTCTCCAGCAAAGGGGCTGATGGAGAGGGAGGGGATATGGCTGGGCAGCTTGGGGCTAAAGGGGTCATTTTGGGGGGTCCTGGGTGCAGGGCAGACACCTCTCACCCCCTTTCCCTCTGCAGCTGCTGCCGCTGCCGCTCACTTCAGCTTCTGCCGCAGCCTCCTGGAGCACACGGTGTCAGCTGAGAACCTCAGCTACCGCCTGCAGCGCAGCCCCGGCACCAGCCTCACCTGGCACGATGGGCGCAGCCAGCGCGGCGAGGGCAGCCGTGCCATCAAGCTCCTGCGGCAGCCGGGCACAGAGGGCTCACAGGTATTGCTTGGCTCCAGGGTCAGGACTGTCAGTGCTGGGTTTTGTGGTTCTGGGCTGTGCAGGGTGAGCTTTGCATTGCAACTCCTCCCCGCTCGGAGCTGGAAGTTGGCACTGTTTTGCAAGAGATGCGCCAGAACTGAATTCCTTGTAATGCCTTAAAAGAACAGAGGACTTTGTTATGTCTCTTAAGAGGGAAATGGTCGGAACTTGGATAAAACTGGGAACTTTATGGCGCTCATGTGCAGCTATGAAGCAGTGAGTCCAATGTTCCCAGCCACCCCCCTGGTGCCGTGCTCTGTGCTGCCATGGGGAGGAGTGGGACAGATCTTTGGTGCTTTGTAGCCCCAAGCATCAAAATCGTTACAGCTTTTGGTGCTCTGTTAAGCCAGGATACTGAGGGAGCAGCAGAATCTGGCTCCTGTGCTTACGGTGCCTGAGGGCTTGGGGCATTGCTGGGGCCCTTCTGTGGGAGCAGCACCCCCTGTGCCTCTTGTCCCCACCACCTCCATGTCCCCTTTACTCCCAATGGGGACACAGCACAGAGCGGGGTCGCGCCCCAGGCAACAGCGGTGCCTCTCAGTGCCTCCCAGTGGGTTTTAGGAGTGAGAAAGCTTCTAATTGTGGCACAAACGAGGGAAAACACCCCAGGGAGTGGAGGTGACTCCAATTGCTTGCTTTGGGTCCCCGCACTGCTGTGTGGGCTTCCCCCATCCAACCCCCACTGCTGGGCATTGCTGCTGCCTGCTCGCCTCCGTTCACGGCTGAGAGTTCATTGGAGAGACAGCGCAGCTCAGCCGCCCGGAAAAGCAGCCCAGCATCCATTACAGCCATCCCCACGTCCTGCTGCTCCCACTGAGTGCCTGTACCCAGGGCATAGGGCTGCACTGTGCAGCACAGGAACCTGGAGCACGGATACGGCCCCCATTTGTGAAAAAGGAGCTCAAACAGCAAGAGGATTCGAGCACGTTTCTGGCTGGGGAAATTGCAGGTTGTCAGTCACCTCTTCCCCAGTGCCCCCAAGGTTAGTTGGGTAATAGCTGCTGGGAGCTCACCGTCATCTCTGTGCGTGGTGGTACAAGGAGAGCGCTCAGCAGTAGCAGGCTCAGCCCCTGCACTGCTCACTGCTGCATGGCACTGAAACCAGAGCCAGAACCCAGGAGCAGAAGCAGGGCCCAGGGGTGCAGCATGGGCGGCAGGATGCGGTGTGGCAGCAGGATTCAGCATAAGCAGCAGGATGCAGCAAGGATAGCAGGATGCAGCATGGGCAGTGGGATGCAGCATAGCAGTGGGATGCAGCATGGCAGTGGGATGCAGCATTGCTCCTAGCCCTGCAACTTGCTGGAGCATCCCTAACCCCTCCACCCTCCACTTCCTCCCATCTGACATCACTCAGGGATGTGCCATTCGTTTCAGTAACCACGGGATGTCTGGAGACCCTGTTGCACTAATTATCTCTACTCCTCTATTAGGCATGCTTAATTAGCCAATGTTCACACACAGAGGTCGGCGCTGGCACACTGCAGTCCAAGTGCTGCCGACCTTTCTGATGCCAGCAGATTCCTACCTCATCCCCTTACTGTCCAAGACAAGGGAGAGGAGTTTGCCAGGAGAGACCCTGCAAATTCAACCGCCCGCCATTGCAGCACAGAGGGAGCTGCCTGGCTTCATACACTGCTGTGCATTCAGTGTCACCACACACTGTCCCCTGTCCCTCGTATCAGGACTCAGGTCCCTCCATCTGCCACCAGAGCAGAGCCCATAGGCCCCAGGTGATGTTCCCAAGGGTGGTCCTGCACCCGTGCAGTGCTTCACTGGGCTGGGAGGTGCGTGGTGAGCTGGGCCTTCTTCCTCTGAAGGAATCATCCCTTGGGCAGGTGGGGCAGGACCCATCGCAGGGGTTTGCTCCCTGTAGTGCTGAGCCGCACTGACACTTCCCATCTCCCTTGTAGGGCCGTGGCTGTGATCACTATGGCATCTACCACACCAGCCCAACGCTGGGCAGCCTTACCAAGCCAGTGGTGCTGTGGAGCCAGCAGGATGTGTGCAAATGGCTGAAGAAGCACTGCCCGCACAACTATCTCATCTACGTGGAGGCGTTCTCCCACCACGCCATCACAGGTACTGCTGCTACCCGCAGTGCCTTGTGCTCACTGCATAGAGCACCGCTCGGTCCCACCACAACAAGTCCATGGCTGGGCAGAGCTCAGAGCTGGCCAGCACCCATGGAGTGTAAAGTGCAGTGCACAGAGCTGCTCAATGGAATGCTGCAAGCATCATCCTCCCTGACCCTCAGTTCTCCCTTTTTGCTGGGACCAGGGATGGGCACACTGGAGTGGGGCAGGTCTATGCACAGCCCCGTGCCCGTGAGGAACGCCAAGCCCTAATGCAAAAGCTCAGCGAGCCCTTGAGTGGGAAATAAAGGAAGCATTAGCTGGGGAACAAGGACAAAGGCTGGTTGTGAATGCCTTGTTTAATAGCCCCTGGACTGAAGGAGAGTGGCTGGATGGTGGCGGCGGCACTAATGGGTTTTGATGGGTGCCCTGTTTCCCCCATCCATCAGCCCATTTGGGGTCAGGAGAATGCGTTCTGATGCAGGAGGTGGAGTGGAGAATGGAGAAATGGAAAGCTCCTGCCTGCAGGGACAGGGAACCTGATTGCTGGGGCCAGCACTGCTCCTGACGCTGGCACCTCGAACTGCCATAGCATGACCTCCAAATGCAGGAGGCCAGGGGCAGGCTTCGCTTCTATTCTATTCTATTCTATTCTATTCTATTCTATTCTATTCTATTCTATTCTATTCTATTCTATTCTATTCTATTCTATTCTATTCTAATTTCATTCCCTTTTCTATTCTATTCCCTCCTTTCTGTTTTTTCTCTCCTTCCCCTTCCCTTTCCCTTCTCCTTTTCTCTGTTCTATTCTATTTTCTTGTTATATCCTACCCTGTGCCATCCCATCCCATCCCGTCCTATCCTACCCTATTCTGTATTCTATTCTATTGTGCTCTGCTCTGTTCTGTTCTACTCTATTTCTCCAATCCCACCCCACCCCACCCCATCCCATCCCATCCCATCCCATCCTATCTTAGGATTTGGTCCCTTTTCTCTTCCTTGTTCCCATTACACGGACACAGCTCCCCAGCCGATCTGCACATTGACACTGTCCCCAGCCACACACTCCCAACATCCCCGTGGTGCCCATGGCCACTGGGCAGCTGCTGAGCCGTGCTGTGCTTGCAGGTCGGGCGCTGCTGCGGCTCAATGGGGAGAAGCTGCAGCGGATGGGCATCGCCCACGAGGCGCAGCGACAGGAGGTGCTGCAGCAGGTCCTGCAGCTCCAGGTGCGCGAGGAGGTCCGGAACCTGCAGCTGCTCAGCCAAGGTAGGGTTGGTACAGGGAGGGGAACCACGGGGAGATTGCAGCTGTGGGAACAAGGAGAGAAGTGGGTCTGTGAGCTGGAGGCACCTGCCCTGCTCCCCATGCGTGATGAGCTGTGTGCATGGGCTGTGCTGCTGGGGGATGGGTTGTGGGGCACAGGCTGTGGTGCAGAGGGATGGGTTGCGGTATGCAGCACGAAGTCTGTTGGTGGCAAGGTGCACTGGAGGGCTGGGATTCTCCCGGGCGGGCTCCCACCCTGCAGGCTGTTCATTCCTTCCTCTCCCCTCCTTGTTCCAGCATCTTTCGGAAATGTCTCCTAGCTGATCCGTCTGTTTGGCAGATTGTACCAACACTGTGAACCGAGCAGCTCTGGGATGGACTGTGCACCGCAGATACGAGACCTGAGCGGCATGCTTGGAATACGAAGAGACAGCTCCCAAGCCACTCCGGGGCTTTTCTCTTTCTTCTCTCTCTTTCTTTTTTATGACTACATTTCTGTGCAGAGATGGGATGCTTTCTTCAGCAGACGTGGCTCCCAGCCAGAAGAAAATTAGCAAAGCAGCCTGTGGGACAGGTGAACTTTGGCCCATCTGAGCCTGATGGGAGAGACTGCAAAAAGAACCAGCAACGAGCAGGGCTGAGCAGTGTGGGCAACTCCAGCACGGCCATTTGTGGGATAAACAGGAGCTGCACATGCAATGCTGATGCCTTTGCACATGAGTGGTGCCTGGCACTTGGTGTGGCTGGGAGAGCTGTGGGCTCTGCTGGTGTCAATGCCTTGGGGCTTCATTCTCTCTTCATACTGGGCTGCCTTCCAGTGTCCTAGGAGATAACGTTATCAGTAGCAAATAAGATGACCCAACCAGGCAAAGAAATTAAAAGCAGGGCAGTCACCAGCGCCTGGCTCCACTCTGTGAATTAAAAAGGGAGCTGAGTCAGAAGCAGTGGAAGCCCAGGGTTCAGCAAGTTGCAGAGGATGCTGCACAGGAGATACGCCACGTCCTTTCTCTGTCCTCATCCACATGACTGGTTCCCTGTTCTCTGGTCCCGGGCTGTATTTATTCCCTCCCAATGCTGCCCAGGCTTTGTCCAGGCTCCTTGTAGAGCTCTACCCCTCCAGGGCTTTTGCAAACTCCTGACCCTTCCGGGGGCTGTGACAGTGCCATCCATACCAGCACCGTCCCCAGATCCCAGCTGATGATTGAGAGGAGGTGACATTTCTAGTCGCATCCCCCAGTGCCACTGGTGCCAGGGACACCCCAGAGCCATGGCAGAGAGGGCACCCAGGTTGCACCGCACAGCACCTCCTGCTCTGCAAATAAAGTCAGACTGTTGTTTCCATTTGCTGCTCTCCTGCTTGTCCCACGATTCTACTCACTCCCTGCTCCCCAGCTGGGGAAAACAAAGTGGAAGATTTCAGCCACTGAGTCAGGGAGAGGGAATATCCCAACGCTGTCCCTGTGGGAGCATTATGGTGTGTGAATGCGGATGTCCCCCCTCCAAACATGGGGTTGCTCAGGGGCTCATTTGCAGGGACCCCACAGCCCTGGGGATTTGCTGCTCGCTGCTCCTCCACGTACACAGAAGTCTGAATTTCCTCCTCCTCTGCTGATATTGACCTTTTTAGAAATGCAGTGAAATTGGCTCTTCTCACCTCGCTAGAACTTCACAAGCAACAAAGCTGAGTGGATTTATTGAATTTTAGGAAAAAGAAAGAAAACAAGCAGGAAGAAAACCATCGCTCCTGCAGCAGAGAGGCACTGCTGGCACTCCCAGCTCATGTGCTGGAGCAAAACGCAGTGTGTGGTGCCCAATCCTGGCCAATGCAGGGTGCAGTTTTTCTCCTTGCTGTGCTGTCATGTAGAGCAGAGCCCCATGCAGGATGTGGCCTGCTTTCATTGCTTCTACTGTGAAACCTCTGCATCAGATCAGAGCCCACCACGCTGCCACCCCTGGCACTGGGCACTGGGAGAGAGTGGCAGCAGGGTGGTGGCACTGGGAATGGGTGGCAGTGGGGTGGTGGCACTGGGGTGGGTGGCAGTGGGTGGCTGTCCCCATAGGAGCAGGTGGTGTGTCCTGGAGCAGACCATGGTGGCTGGGCTTGAGCTGCAGGTGCAGCATCGTTAGAGCTGAGATTTTGGGAGATAGCTCCAGAGAGGTGAGGGGGCAGAATGGCTCCTGTCGTGCTGTGCCCAAGCAGTCTGGGGGCAGTTTTGCTGTCCCTCACTGGGACCCCAGCTCCAGCTCTGTGTGCCGCATCCGCCCGTGTCAGGCTATGCTCCAGTTTCCCTTCTGCAGCCAGAGACCCGCTGAGCTGATAGACCCCAAAAGCAAACCCCCATCAGGCTGCACACCCCATTCTGCCACTGCTTTGCTATTTCTGCAGCTGGTGAGAGCCGAGCATCCTCCAAGGCTGCGCCGGAGCACGCGTCCGCCTCTGGGCAATCATCTGGCGCCCTCTAATGCCCTGTGTGTCCTAAGTCCCAGCGTCCCATACCCGAAGGGGACCGAGGCCGGACCCTGCTGGGATGCAGCCGGAGCTATTTCCTTGCTCTCGGCTATTTTGTTTGTAATAAGCAGGACAAAGAGCTATTGGGATAAAAAAAAAATAACGGCCAGCTTTTTCTTGCTTTAAAAAGGAAAAACGCAGCAATCCCTTCCCAGTGGTGGAGGCTGCTTGCAGATTGCAGCAAGGCTTCGCAAGCAAAAAAAACACTGACACAGTTGCACGTAGCAAATGCATGCCTAATTTGTCCAAGTAATTACTGTGCCTGGCTTGATGATACAGATATCTTCAGAACTGAAATGCTGCTGATTGCCTCCCTGATTCAGGAAGCGATCTCCCAGCATTCACATTCATGCTTGGCTACAGACGCAGCCGCAGATATCCCTGCTGCATGCAGCTCTGGGACACAGTTTGCTGATGGATGTCAGTGTCTGCTCAAGGGCCAAACTGAGGCCAGTTGGGATTTGCTGCCCTTCCCTGGTTGGTTCTGTGCCCCAGCTCATCAGGGGCCTGTCCTCCCATCAGGTATCTGCTGGACTATCAGTCACAACAGATCCCCACCCCTGAGCCCTGGTTCCCATTCCAGGGTCCTGGTCCCCATCCCAAAGGCCTGGTCACCATCCCATATCTCTGGTCCCCATCCCATAAATTTGACTGCCATCCCAAAGCCCTGCTCACCACCCCAAAGCCCCACTTCCCATCCCATGCCCCTGGTCCCCATCCCATATCCCTGGTTCCCATCCCAGAGCCCTGGTCCCCATTCTACACTTCCAGTCCCCACCCTGGAACTCTGGTCCTTGTCCCTGTCACTGCACACCCAAGACTAATCAATCTCAGATCATTGCTAATGAACTTGGGAACAGTGTTGGGATGGATCGGGTGCCACTCAGGGTGAGATGGATAATATAATTAAGATTTCCTCAAAGGTCCTGTCTTTCTTACCTCGTTAATTAAGCTGATGCAAGGCCCTCCATGCAGAATGCATAATGAGAGGCTCCACAGAAAAAGCTGTCTGTAACCAGGAGGTGATGTTGGCAGAAAGGCAGCACTGGGGACATTTTGGCAGCCCCTGGGGCTTTGCTTCCCCTGGAGCAGCATTCTCCATCCTCTGCACTGCACACAGAACACACAGGGCAGAGGACTTGGGCAGGGATGAATTTGGGGCTGCAGGAGGAGGTTGGTGATGTTCATCTTCCAAGGGATGCAGGAAGGAGGGGAGCAGGACCAGGAAATGCTGTCCCCAAGGCCCAGGCACGTTTTGGGTACTCGCTTTCCTGATGGTGAATTATGACGATGAATTAATGGCCTCTTAATAAGGGTGACAGTTCCCTTAATGAGAATGTATCGGAGCGGGAAGAATTGCTTCATTTCATATATTTTTCCCCGTGTAACCTCCTTCACTTTCAGGTTCTCATTTCCAACTCCTGAAGGACCGCAGTGAGTGATGCCCCCCAAAGCCCAAACTTCTTCAGGCAGCACCAGGCCCAGAACACAACAGTTTGAGGGGGAATCTTGGTTTTGACACATCTCCAGGCCGGTTTGGTATGGGATGTTTGTAGGGGGTCTCAACTGAAAACGCCCACATCGCCAACCTGCAATGAGCCACTTCATTTCCCACCAGGTAATGGCTTCCTGGGGATCATGGGACATCCCATGCTGGAAGGGACTAATCGGGATCACTGAGACCAACTTGAGGGCATCTTCACACATTACTGCTCTGTCCCCAAACCCACTATCCTCATCCCACCTCACTGCCCTGAGGCAGCCCCAGCACTGAGCCCCCCCAGCTTGGGACAGGCTCCCCACAAGGCCAGTGATGCCCTATAAATAACTAATAGCAGCACAGCCGTAGGGTTTCTCCATTAACTTCCCCTCTTTGCACTGCAGCCATTTTGCTTCCATGCCCTATCTAAAATTAAATCTGCTCGGATTTTTTGCTCGCTCTTTTTCCCCTCGTTTTTAGCTTATATTTGCTGAAATCATTCAAGCACAGTGGGGGAAAAAAAAAAAAAAAAAAAGAGAGAGAGAGAAAAAAAAAAGACAGGAAAAAAAAAAAAGGCTATCAGCATCATTCATGGCTGGCGCATGCTCCAGTCTCCAATCAGAGGCCCATGCTGCAGGGCTGGCAGGAGGCTGGGGATGGCCTGCATGGTCATGAGTGACTCCTGCTTTGATCTGGTACCACACAGGTGGTGGCTGAGCTGTGGGGCTGCACTCCTCACCAAGAGGACAACAGGGAGGGAGCAGCCACCACCAGGGGATGTCCCCAAGGGCAGCGCTGGGTTGGGGACAGGGCTGTGGCAGGTGTGTGTGTCCCCAAAATGCACGCAGGTGACTGTTCGTCACCTTGCAGCAAGTAATGCTCAGTGCACACAGGCAACAGCTGGGCTCCAGTGCCTCCCAGTGCCACTCCTGGGCATCCCATTGCCCTGCTGTTGGTGATGCTGCTGCACGTCCCAGCTCCGGGCTGTGGCTCCCCATGCTGGCAGCTCACAGAATGAGTTTTGGAGGTGCATCAAGAGCAGCAGCAGGGAAAATCTCACAACCACGTCATCCCACAGGTTGGATGGTGAGAAGGACGCTGCTGCAGCCTGCTGGGTGTTGGGGGTTTTGGAGTTATTCACCAGTAAGTGCGTGCTGGCAGCCAGCCCTGTTCTGGGACAGAGGGACATTCCTGGATTCAAGAATCAAGAGTGCCCAGTCCCAAACTGCCTCAGCATCCCTCTGCCCCCAGGAAGGACAGACTCGGATTCAAAAATCACCAACTAAAAAAGAATTTCCTGCCCTTCAAAGGGATTTTTTTTTTCCCCATATTTTTCACTTTTAGATGCTGGCCAGCTGTAGTTCAGGTCAGACTGGCCCCTGGCCGGCAGTGCCAAACCCCAAGATGGGACAGTGGGGGTTCACATGGGGGACACCCACTCTGAACACCCTCCCCAGAAACTGGGAAGTGTGTGCAGATGGCAGCAGCTCACTGCATTGCTGCAGCACCTCCAGAGCAGCTGAGCTGCCCCATGGCTCTGCCCTGGCATGGATGTGGCCTCCTGGTAGCATAGGGTGAGACATGCTACAGCTGTAGGCTCCGCATCCCTCCTCCATGAGCCACCCCTTTGGCAATGCTATGATGCAGGAGCATCACGATGGCTTCCCATGAGCACGTAGAGGATGGCAGTGCTGTGGCTGCACAGATCCTCTGTGCCATGGCCAACCCCCATCCTCCTCCTCCTCCTCGCTTTGCCCTTCCCAGCCAGGCTCTCACAACTCTACGCCTGGAAAACAAGAACAAAAAGGCGCTTCTCAGCATCTGTTCCACATTTGCTGTTCTTTTCAAGTTCATTCCTCAGCCCCCTCCCCTTCTCTGAGCATGGCCTGAAAATAGGAACTGTAGCTGTCGTTATATGGTATCATTTAGGATTTCTGTACCTCGCTTGGCCACTGGCCGCTCTCCAAACCCATCCATGGCTGCATGGCCACTCCTTGTCACCATGCACCATGTGCTGCAAAACTGTGCTTGGCCAGTGCAGAAAGCCAAGAGCGTGGCTGCGGGGAGCTGTGCAGTGGATGTGCATCAGCCCCATTGCAGCTCCACGGCTCTCCCCACTGCAGGGAACGGAGCTCCCTCAGCTGTGCCCCATTCATACAAAGGAGGTGGGTTGTGCCTCCCCTCCCACCCTGCTGAGCACCCTCTGCTCCACTGATAATCATACCCAGCAATTACATCGAGCCTTACATGCTCTCTGTAGACGTTAATTAAGCTCCTTCCCCTCCATAGAGACAAAGAGGGGAACGGCGGGGGAGCTCCCAGCTGGTGTTGCACTGCTCCGGTGATGCGACGTAGCCGGACCCTGCAGGGCAAGCAGCACCAAGAGCCTGGCCACAGACACATGTCAACGTCCACCCACGTGGTGACAGCATCGCGCTGTCCCTGCTGGGTGTGAGCCGTGATGGCAGCACTGCTGGCTCCTGGGAAATGCCATTCTTCCAGAGCAGAACGGCATTTCACAGCCGTCTAACCCGCAGATTGCTCACCCACGTGGCCGTGGGGATGGAGGGAAACGGAGCGGGGATATAACTTAGAGCATTGCCATGTGCCTTCGGTGTGTGCTCAGAGCTGTCACAGTGACGTGTGACGCTGAGCTGGGCCGCTAGACTGGTAGCGATGGACACCGGGCTGCGCTCCCACCTGCCAACAGCTGCCCGCTTTCCCCTCATTGCTGCGCAGCCACAGCTACTGGGATGGCAGCAGGGTTACAGCGAGCCCTGGGTCACGGTGTTCCTAGGGATGGCTCTGCCCTGACACAGCTGTCCTGGTGCCACCAGCCCCGCAGGGTGACACCGGGAGCTGGGGACACGGGGCTGCCGGCGGGACAGCCCCAAGCTTAAAGCCTCAGGAACGGCCGTCAGCGCTCCATCCCCGCTTTCTGACCACACCATCCCCACGACTCGCTTCGGCCACGACCACCATCACGCCGCGTGCAGCAGGGACGTGCCGCCTTGCCGCCGTGCCAATCCCCCCCCCCCGCCGCCCCCTCGCGTCCGCCGTCCCCGTCGCGGCACGGGCACCCCGCCGTCCCCGGGCCCTGTACGAGGCGGCCCGCAGCGTCCTTCCGCGGCCGGAGGGAACGCGGAGGGCACCTGCCCGGCTCCGGCCGGGGGCTCGGCGGGGTGGGCGCCGGACCTGACCCGGGGGCGCTGCCCGGTCCCGCCTTGCCGGGGCGGTGCCGCCGCCCTCCCGCCCCGCGGCCGGGCCCCGCCGGCGGAGCCACGCGAGAGCCGCGCGGCGCTGGGCCCGGTGCTGCCGGCGGGCGCGGGGCGGGCCGGGCCGGGCGGGGAAGCGCGCATGAGCCGCGGCGGCGGCGGCGGAGGGGCGGGCGGGAGAGCGGCAGCGGAGCGCGGGTGGCGGCGCGCCGGGGAGCCCCGTACGGCGGCCCCACAGCCGCGGGCGGCGCCGCTTCGCCGCTCGGGGGGCGCCCGGTCCCAGCGCCCCGCACCGCGGCCGCCGCCGCCGAGGTAAGCACCGAGCGAGGCCCCGGCCCGGCCCGGCCCCGCCGCGGGGACCCCCCGCGCCCGCTCCCGCTCCTCCGGCCGCAGCCCGCGTCGCCATTTTGCCTCTCGCTTCCCCTCCCGGGAGCGCGGGGCTGGTGGCGGGACGGGGCCTCGGCACCGCCCGGAGCGGGCCCCGCGCGGGGGCGGCGGGCGGCCGCGGTGGGGCCCTCCCCGGGGTGACGGGGCCGGGAGGGGGGTGACGGGGGCGGGGGAGGCCCGGGGAGGGGACGGGCTGCGGGGCGGCGGGTCCGAGGGGTCGATGGGCCGTGGGGTGACCCGGCCCTGTCCGTAGTGGTGGTGGTGGTGGAGTGAGTGACCTGGGCGGCGAGGTGACAGGAGAGGAGATGAGCCGGGAGGGAGGATGGGGGACACGGCCACCAAGGGTGGAACAGCCCGGGCCACCGAGGTGACAGGCAGAGGAGTGGAGCGGCGGACCCGGCGAGTTGACAGGCGGTGGGGTGGCCCTGGCTGCGAGGTGATGAGAGGATCCTGGCCAAGGAGGTGACGGGAAGCTCCGTTAACCCAGGCAGGAGAGTGAGGGGCCCCGCCACCAAGTATGTCACAGCCCAGGCCACGGGGGTGACAGGTGAAGGCATGACCCAGGCAGGCCCAAAGAAGCGACAGCAGGACATACGTCCACCTCTGCGCACACCGGTGGTACCCGGGGCATGCGGCCACCTGCCACCACCCTGTCACAGCAGTGATGTGACACAGCCCCGCGGGTCAGGGTGGTGGTGACACCGGGTGGTGGCTCCAGCCAGGGCTGCTGCTGCCGTCTGCTGGGATTTTGTGTGTGTGTTTGTGTGTGTGTGTGTGCCTTTCCCATTTGCTTTTGTGCCTGAGGATGGCCGAGGGGGAGGGACTTGCTAATGTGTTTCAAACAGAAACTTTCAAACCATCAGAAGCTTCACCCACGCCCAGGAATAGGCACTTGGATGAAGTGCAGTGGCTGGGTGCTACTTCTGCTCCATGCAAGTGATTTCCTGCAGAAGAGCCTCACGGGGGTGTTAAGGGGAACGTTCAGCGAGCGGGTGTTGCTGGGTTTGGGTGATGGTGATGATGCTGAAGGACCTCGCATGGACGGGCCCCTGCAACTGCACAGCCACCAGCTGCACTCGGAGCACTGCAGAGGGGCTGGGGAGGCAGCAACGTGCATGGCTCTGTCCTGAGATCTCCACTGGCATAGGGTGGCCATCCTTACCACGGGGGTCACGTCACCTGCCAGGCGCTTCCCTCTTGCAGATCTGCCCGTGGTGGTGATACCCCTTTCTCCCAGGGGAGCCTCTCCCAGTGCCCAAAAGTTTCTCTTAGTGCACAACCCCGAGCTCCTTTTCGTGGCTGTCACCTGTGATGGCCTCACTGCATCCCCACCACCCCAGCGTGCCACTCACCCCACAGCTCACTTTGCCTTTTTGGCGTTACCTCCATCACACCGAGCCATCAATTAATTATTGACAATTAGCGGAGTGAATCCATGGGTGATGTGTGCTGAGGTGGTTGCAGCGTGCTGGGGCTGGGGGCACCGCAGCAGTCCCTGGTGGTGTGTGTGTGTGCTGCTGCTGACCTGATCCACGGCGACCGATAGGCGTTGAATCACTTCCCCTTTCCCAGTTCATTTCAAATGTGCCAGCGGTCAGGCTGTGCCCAAAACCTCCTCAGGAGGAGTTGTGATAAAATGAAGCTTGACCTGCAAAGATGCTGCTTCTGTCCCGGCCTCCCCCAGTGCATCCCAGCTGGGACCTGCCAATATCTGTTCCTCTCATCACTGGCTGCAAAATGCACCGGAACGCAATGGAAGCATGGAAAGGCACACGGCACAGGCTGTTGGCTGGCGTCAGCGGGTATGACTCAAATCAAGTGAGAAGTTTGGATATGACTGAAGACAATGGGCTGATTTCTGCTCACTGGCTCTGGGGCAATTCCTCTGGGATCCCCGGGGTTGTATCGATGGCCATGGAGTGGCCTCTCTCTAGGAGGTTTATTGGCTTTTATTTTTCATTTAAGCTAAGAATTAGAGGGGAGAGAAAATCAAAGCGGTCTTTGATGGGGAAAGCAAAGAAGTTTTAAACCTCCCAAACTGGCCAGAAAGGATCTCTCTGACGGGACAGATGTGTTCTGGGGAACAAGAAGGGATCAGAAGTGATCAGAAGTGGGGCTGCAGGTCCAGGGTGGGAGCGCACAGGGGCGATGCTCAGCCCCAGGATGGAGCGTTAGGAAACGATGCTCAGCTCATCCCCTGCTCCCACTGCTGTCTGTGCACTACTGCTGGATGTGAACACGCAGGGTGTCATGCCCTTGCTCCCAGCGGGACCTTCCCTGTGTATTGCCCTTCACAAGTGGCACAGGAGGGGAGGGCGCTGGCACATTTGTCCCCATGGATGAGCTGCAGTTTGGGGAAAGACTACAGGGACCCCACTCGGTGCCCACTCCCAGAGCCGCTGCAGCTCATACCCAGATCTTCTGCTGCTGGAGCTCTAATGAGTGGAATAAATGATTCCTGTGTTCGGCACCGAATGCCAGAGAACCTGTTGCCAAGAGTGGAATTTCTCATTTGATCTGATTAACCTTTGTGTCTGCGCAAACAACCCAATATTTGTCACTGGCTGAACACTTGCTGGAGGAGTTTGCCAGCTCGTCTGGGAGCATCTGGTCTGCATGCCATGCACAGTTATGCTTTCCTGCATAGGAAGTCCCTGTTCTCACCTCTGGAAGGACACCTCAAGGGACAGTACAGTGTCCCACGCCGTGATAGCAGTGCTGTGGGGCTGGGGTTCTGCAGTCCCCTTTCCCGTGGTTTGTGTACGGGGGAGTTGCTCCCCAAGCACCACAATCCCACTGGGCACCTGGGCAGGGTGATTGGGGATGTTCGGGGGGAACCTCTTTGGCTTGGATTGAGCTGAACGATGCAAGCAGGGTTATGTGGGAGGCATCAGAGGCTGACAAGTCACATCTGTGTTTTAAAAAACGTGTGCACGTGGGAGAGAAGCATTAAGCAGAGGTGAAAAGAAGGCAGCAGGTGGCACTTCCTGCAGTCGCACTGCTGGTGTCTGGCTGAGCATCAGCATCGCTTCCCTGGCACTGTCCATTGTCTGCAGGCTGGATGTGGCCATGGGGGCCAGCAGAACCCACTCCCAAAGCCCTGACATCCCCAGGGCAGGTTTGGTTCCTTGGTGCAGCTGGGCTCAGCAGCAAGAGCTGAGTTGAGGGCTGTAGCACTGCTGCTTGTCCGGACCCTGCTCATTGGTCCCCAAACCCACACTTGCTCAGCCAAGCAGTGAATTTTGTCTGCATTGCAAAACCAGACAGGCTGAGCCCCTCCTGCAAGGTGCTTCCCTCGTCCTGCTGCATTGTACCAGGCTGTACAACCCACAGCAGTGCATCCAGGTGGCTCACTCCAGCCAGCTGTGTTATCTCCCTTCATTCAAGTGTGAGGTTTGGGTTCGGTGTCTGAGGATACTTGAAATGAACTTGGGCAGAAGCAGCCACTCCATGGCCTTAATCCTCCTGAAGCAGAGGGGTCTCCTGCTGGCTGCTTCTGTGGGGAGCACAACCGGGCCTTCCGTGATAATTTCTGATGTTCATTATTTATAGAGAAGCCAAATTGAATTATTAATACAGAAAATTTAGATAACATTAGCAATTCTCGGTTTATAACAGTTTCCCATTAATAAGGAAAATTGGAAATTTATCACTACATCTGTTCATTAAAACTCACTATTTTTTTTTTTTTTTCCTTTTGGTGTCTTAAATGAAAGCATGGAAATAAACGAAGAGGAAAAGCCATTTACTCATTACTTCTCTGGACGAAACCAGCCCATAATTTTTAATAAAGTCTTTGCTGTTATACGTGGAGAGGAAACCAGCCCATCATGAAAGCAGCTTTTCAACCATGTCTATTGCATTGCTCAGCCAGAGGACAGATACTCAGAGACCAATCCCATTTCTTCCCATTGTGGGAATGCTTCAGCTGTCAGATTTCTAATTTCCCTCCACTCCAGCAGCTCTCCTTGCTTTTAGCATGTGTTCTTCCCAGCTCCATGTGACTTCTAATCCATCCCCTGCTTGTTTCAGAAATGGCGGATTCCTATGCCTGTAAAGGTGGAAGGAAGACTGCAGGTTCCACCAAACCAAGCAAAGAGAGCAGGGCAGAGGCGAGGCTGAACCCACCGGCAGAGCTCCCCAGGCTGGGTAAGGAACTGCTTTTCTGTCTCTGAACATGGATGGGGCGGAGGGGACGATCTCTCCCTGCATCTGTCTAATGAGATGGGTGTCTCTAAGTCTATTTATCGTGGTGGTAGCTAAATGTTATGTGAAAGGGTGGAAAGGCTGAAGTGAGTTCAGCCATCTGCTGACTCCCGTGTTGCACCCCCTGGATGGAGCTCCTCGGGGACCCGTATGCTGTCATTCTGGTCAGTGGTGGATTTCACTATTCAGGCATCTCCAGACCCAAGGAGATTTTCTCCTGTCTGCTTCTGCTGAGCAGAGAGACTCTCAGCCTTTCTGTGGGGCTCTTCTCAACAAGAAGGTACCTTGTTGCAATATCTAGGAAAGTGCTGAGGGTGGAAACAAGTAGGGATTCCTTTTGTCAGGGCAAATAAGGCTTAATGCTGTCCCCAGCTGGCAACTGGTCAGTGAGGGCATTGAGAGGCATCTGGACTGGGAGCTCTCATGCACTTAACTGGCGTGAAGCATTACCAAAAGTTTTGAAGCTTGTGAAAGTTGTAGAAAGGAGAGAAGAGCTGTCCTTAAAGCAAGCTGTGGCTGTGGGCATGCTGGGCTGCTGAATTGGGTGTGCTCTTCTGGCTGCTCTGGGATCTTCTGAATCAGGATTATTTTGAAACAGTTAGGAGAGAAAGCAGAGAAAAGAAAAGGAGAGGAATAGGAGGTAACCGCTGTGTTGTGAGATTATGTGGTTTTACAGCAAATCCCAGCTCATACAGTCCCATGATGTGCAGTAGCTCCATTTCACCTGGAGGATGAGGTCCTTTCCTACATAAACACATAGGAAAAGCCTGGGTGTGTGGTCTGAGCATGCATGTAAGAGCAAGACTGAAAATGCAAGAGGTATAAGGCAGGTGTGGTGAGCAGAAGCCCTCATAGCCACTCTACGAGAGTTTTGGAATGAGCCCTGCAATGCTGCTCCAAAGCCTGCAGTATGGGGCAGGGGGGGAAGGGTGAGCCTGCAAGATCCTCCCTGCAGCTCTGGAGCAGTGAGGCTGCCTTGCAGGGCCAGGTCGGTGGCTTTTTAGGAGTTTTTATGTTCCTTAGAGGTCGCTGCTGTGCTGTATGTGAACAGACAGTTCTTGCAGATGAGGCCTTCTGAGTTAGTGGGATTCCCGAGGGATGCAGCATCTCCAAGTGATGCCTTTATGGGTACCAAAATGAAGCAAACCAGCTGGCCCAGCTTCAGAGGACTGGAAAATAAATGAGGAAATTGTCTTGCTTGCTATTTTACCTCTGGCTGCTGGGGAAGAAGGCATGAAAATGGAGAGAGCCTATGGTTTTGGCAGGGCTTCTTTAGGTAACTGGATGGCTTTCTGTTTAATCTCCCTCACTTGCTGAGAAATCCAGGGTTGGCTTCAGAGTGCCACCAGCACCAGGCTTGGAGCTGAGCTCTGGTTGCTCAGGAGTTGGGGCCATTGCCAACGCGCTTTCCGGCCTCTTCTTCATATCTGACTTTCACCAGGGAACGGTGTCTTATAGGTTGAGTTAGTTGAGGATTTCAGTCTCAACTACCCTCTGCTAGCCGTTTTGGGTTTCCCTTTCTGGGATGCTTTTTGGCTTGGTTCTGTTGTCGTAGCAAATGGCTTTCATTCCCAGTCCCACTCACTCAGCCTTCCCAGACCTCAGTCTGAATGTCCTGCATGAGACTCAGAATCACTTAAAGCATGACAACTTAAGGAGCCTTGCAGCAAGCTCTCCATTCAGGTGGATCTCTTACAGCCATGCTGACGCTCTGCACGCGTGCTGCTTGCCCCCAGAGGAGGAGCTGGCGGTGCTTTGATCGCCTTGCTTTTGACCAGGCAATTATCATTCCTCTTGGTTGTTACTTTTGCTTCCTCCTTTTGAGCTGTGCCAACAAGTGCTTGTGCAGGCAGATTTGTACATGCCCCAATGGGGAGCAGGGTAACAACATGGCCTGAGCTCCCGGACCCTTCCTTTGTCCATGTGTTGGCTTTTGTACAATTGCAGCCAAGCTACGAGTCGTGCTGAAATCTATGTCAGAAAATTGCCATTTCTATTTCCTGCTATTTCCATCACTTCAGCTCAACTGCCTGACCTCTATTTTCAGAAATTGCCCTGATTTGAAATGTTTCTCTTAGCAATTGTTAGACTCCAAAAGCAGAGCACAACAGAGGGACTGAGCGGCACAGAGCACCCATGGTGCCAGGGCAGTCATGCGGCACCGTCAGCACGGTCCGGTCCTCTGGGGGAAGCTGCTTGTTCTGGAGTTCTGAGCCAAGGGAGTGTGAGCTGGCTGCCAGCGCCCTGATGGTGGAGATAAACCTAAGCATGTGTCTGGTGAGCCTGGAATTGTCCTATTCGATAGATCCCCTGCCCAGAAGCACCTCACCAAGGCTCTCCAGACCCACAGGGTGACTGCAGAGCTCTGCTCCGGCTAGGAGGGATTAAAGTTAGTATGTTACAATGGATTGATTTGAGAAACTTCCTCAAACTCTGCACACAAACCCTGATGAAAGTTGTCATGGTGTTTGTTCCACTTGGCTCAATCCCTTCTGGTTGTGAGTTAGGTGAAATTGAGACTTTGCTGTCCTTGTGAGCCTCAGTGTCCAGTCTGGGACTTGGCACAGTTCAATGGGTTTGAGCTTGGCGTGCTCCACACCACTGTGTTGGGAAGCTCATAGTTTCTGTGGCTGTTTGGAACTGGTGACAACATCGCAGCATCTGGCTGAACAGAGCAGGTTTCTGGATGGGACAGTGAGAATCTGCTGTGAGTACACACAGCCATGGCCCCTGACAGAGGTGTCCCTGTCACCTCTCCTCCTGGTCTGAGCCCCTCCAGGCATTGCCTTACTTGTCCTCCACCCCCTGCTATCCCCATTTCTGCTGCTCCATGTGGAAGTCTGGGCAGCTCAGCCCCACCAACCATGCAGAGTGGACAGGGGATTTCTGTGCTCAACAGCTGGCTCAGCGCACAAATTTCTTTTGCTGAGTAGCGTAGTTATGGAAGGATTTCCATCTGACTCAAATGGGAGTATGGCTTTCAGCTCTGCTGAAAATGCTCAGTGCTTTGCTTCTGCAAATGAAAGGAGAGCGGTCTGCAAACCACAGGAGAAGCTGGGCCATGTGCAGTCACCTCCTGCACAGGTGTCTACAGGTGCATGGACTTTGCATTGAGTTGCAGGGAAGATGGAATTGCCTTCAGAGGGGGATCTGCACCTTGGACAGGACAGCCCGGAGCTGGGTGGACACCATGGAGCAGGCTGGGCAGAAGGTGACATGTGCTACATCTGTTTGCAGGAAATGCAACCAGTGACAAAACCGAGGGCAAGAAGAAAGGACGACCCAAGGCTGAGAACCAGGCACTGAAAGACATCCCTGTAAGAGCCCGGATGCGGTCCCTGCCTCTGCCTTGCTCCCTGTGCCACCCACTACAGCCAGCCCTGCTCTGTTAAACCTTCCTTTCAGGTGGTTTAGTCTTCAGAGAAGCATTTTAATGGGCTTAGCAGGATCTTGGGCCCTGTATCCCCTCTGTGCGAGTGCACAGCATCACTAAGCACCCTACAAAACCCTGGTGGGGAACAGTACGCCCTCCAAACTCCCCTTCCCAGGGCTGTTCCCAGATGAGCTCATTTCTCTTGCAGCCACCTCAGGTTTGGCTAACGATCAGGGAGCACTGGTTGATTTATTCCCCCTAGAATCTTGCAATTTAATTCCAGCACACCGGCGTGGACAACACACAGAGCAGTTAGTCGTGAGGGAATGGGCACAGTGTGATTTACCACCTGAATGAAATGTGGGGTAGTTAAATCACCCAGGCAATTTCTGGCCTGATTTATTCCCCAGCCTGGCTGGGAGCGTGCTGTGTGCCTCAGGAGGCACAGCAAGGTAAATTCTCCAGGGGAACCGAGAGCCTGCAGAGCCTGCAATGCATGGCTCTATCCCCATGTCTTTCACAGATGAGAGGGAGCACTGAAACCATTGGGAGGGGACTGGGAGTGGACAGGGATGATCATAAGCCCCATGTGTGCCCCTGGCTCTCTCAGAACAGAGCGGTGCACCCCCAGGCACAAGGTGCTCGTCGCTCAGCTGTGTCTCTCATCTCTCCTGTTCCCAGCTCCCACTGATGAACCAGTGGAAGGATGAATTCAAAGCCCACTCCAGGGTGAAATGCCCCAATTCAGGCTGCTGGCTGGAGTTCCCCAGCATTTATGGCTTGAAGTACCACTATCAGCGCTGCCAAGGGGTAAGGAGACCAGAGGGCCATATATCCTTCCCTGTGGCCTTTTACATTGCAATCTACAGAGTAAAACTGCTCTCAGGCCTTAAACCCTGTGAGAAACATGGGATGAATATGGGGAGGACACAGACGGGCCAGGGACAGACTGGAAGGTGCATACAAGTGGGTCCCTTGTGATTTTGGAGGGAATGTGGACTGCTGGGAACTGTCACGGGGGGAAGGGTATTATTACACACTGTGTCCATAACTGCATCAGAAAAGTCCTGGCCCTGCTGAGGTCTGACATCCACGCCTGCCTTTCTCTCCTTCTCCACACAGGGCGCAATCTCGGAGAAGCTGACGTACTCGTGCTCGTACTGCGAAGCTGCCTTCAGTTCCAAAACCCAGCTGGAAAAACATCGTCTCTGGAATCACTTGGACCGACCAGTGCCAGCCAGCAAAACAGAAAACAAAGTGCAGAAAGCCATTGGGAAGAGCAGCGGCAAGAAAAGGTACTGGGCCGTGGCTGGGCTGTGTGGTAGTGGCATAGGGATGACCGGAAGCCCCCATTCCCATAGTCTGGGATTGGGAGCAGGGAGAAGTGTCAGGACATTTGTCTTTCAACCCCTCTTTAAACAAGCCCTCTGTGCTTTACCCTAGAGCTGCTGAGAGTTCAGCTTGCCCCACCATCCATCCCAAACAGGCAAAGACGGAAAAAGCCGTGTCCCAGGATCATGCTGAGAATGGCGAATGCCCGGTGGAGAGCCGGGAGAGCAAGGAGTTTCAGATCGCCGCAGCCGAGGCAATTGCAGCTGCCACCCCCACAGCAAAGTCCTCGAGTGGCAAGGATGGTGGGCAGCAGGGGGGCAGCCAGGCCTCACTGCAGGAGGAAGACCCCGAGAGGATGAAGCACAGTAAGATTAGAGCCTGGGGCTATGCTGGTTCAGGAGCCCAGGGGAGGGGGTTCCCGTGGGAAGCGTCAGGGTTGTGATCCAGTGAATGCTGCTGCAGGTTTCTGGATGTAATTAAGCCTTTTTTTAACGTCCTGCTCATTTAATCTCATGGTTTCTTGCAGCAGTAAGTTCCACTGTGAGTTAAAAACAGATAGTCGCAATGGTAGAGGTATTTCTGTAGTACCCGTGGGGTTGGACATGGATTGAATTATCTGCATTAGTGAGCTGCCCAATTGGCTCCTCTGTCCTGAGTGTGGCATTAAACCAGGCTGAGTGATAAACACATTTTCCTTACCTGTTGGGTGTCAGGAAGCTCTGTTAGCACTGTGTGGCTGGCAGGCATGGCTGGCAACCAGGCCATGGTTACCCCTGTCGTAGCATGGGTTTGCACTTGCAGCTCCCAAGCAAACCAGCACCAAATACCTTAGCTTGTCAGGCTCTTGGCACTGGACAGAACTATGGCTTCAGTCGTTGAATTGGCCTTAGATATTATGACTTCTGGTTTTCTGGTGTGAGAAGCAGAATCCTGTTAGTGTTCGCTGGCCTGCCTGCTGCATTTAGCATCTCCTTTATTTCATAGTGGTAAAGGCCTCCTTGGGGTGATCCCTTTCCTCCTGGTACGGAACGTGTGCACAGCCACATGCTGCCCTGGGGCAGCTGAAATCCACCTGGCAATAAGGGTATTTGACCAAATCTCTCTTTCTGTTTCTCTCTTTTGAGTCAGGAAGGAAACAGAAAACTCCTAAGAAGTTTACGGGGGAGCAGCCATCCATCTCGGGAACATTTGGACTAAAAGGTAATATGGATGGATCAGCTGTGGTTTGGAGCTTCTCTCTGGGATATCTCAGGGAGAAGCTACAGGGACATTTCAAGCTCTTTCTCCAAGAGCCCTCCAAGTGGTGGAAGTAATGTGGGAGACACCGTGCACTGAGATGTCATGGCAGAGGAACTGGTGCCTTGACCGTAAGAGAGTTGGAAAGAAAAAGAGATGAAAGGCAGTAACATTCCTGTCATTGATACCAACCCTGTCTGCTCTGCTTGGGAGCCTTTCCTGGAAAGTGAGGGAGGAGAGGGAAGGACCTGGTTAAGTCTGTAACACAGAGTAAAGAGCTGCTGGCACCAGTGAGCTGTGAGGCAGGCGATCTCTGGCTTGGGATGCCACAGTATTGCCAGCAGAGCTGAGAAGGATTTCTGCTGAGTAGAATGGTGACGCATTCATCCCTCAGACTGTCTCCAGTGCTGGTCGCCCACGTTAGAGAAAATGAATTCAAGGGGGAAGAGATGCGTTACTGGGATCTTTTCTGAGAGGAGACTCAGAATTTGGCTGCTTCAGCCTGACAAAGCAAAAGTGAGTGGGATTGTGGTCGTGCTCCATCAGCACACCCAGCTGGGTACGGAGGGAGGAAACCTGGAACACCCCCAGCTTGAAAGCAACTGGATTCGTACTGGCTATGAAACTCATTCAACCGAGGAAATAAAACATGCTTTTCCAGGCACTGGAGGAGGCAGCACCTTCCAGTACAAGTCCTGGGGGAGAAGCACTAATGGCTTTGAAGGAATTAAACACACTTACCAAAGAGCAGATGGGATGTGGTCTCTGTGATTTCCTGTCCTCTGGCTCCTGGGAAGTCTGGGGTTGTTTCCCTTAACTTCCCTGCAGAGGCACTGCCACAGGCTGAAATGTCTGCTGTGGGTTCCTTGTGAATAAACCCATTCCCCCATGGCCTACTGCCTCAAATGGAAACTGAAATAGAGCAGGCATTTCCCAGTGTCCCTGTGGTTCAGCGTACCATATGTAACACAACAAATTTTGCTCCCTGGGGGCAAGGGTGCCACTAGGGTCATGGGGTGCTGTTTCTGCATGTATGGAGAGCCCTGCTTTCAAGTCCCTCTCCCGGCTCATTCTTTCAGAGCCCTTTCTGGTTTGCTGGCAGGTCAGTGATGGTTGCTATCAGCCAAGGTTTCCTCTTCCTGTGCACCTGTTGCCAGGTCACCTCCCCTTTTGTCCTTCCTCACCTTCCCAGAAGCCAGGAGGACCAGGAGAGACCAGTGTCCATCATGACAGTTGTGTAAGAGAACCAGTGGTGAGAGTCCTGTGGGATCTGGTGTCTGTGAACCCGGTTTGTCCAGTTTTGTAAAAGGAATCCTCATTCTTTGGAGGAAGCATAAAACTTTTCCAGTGCAAATTCACCAGCACGAGAACTTGCTATTCAATTGCCTCTTGTGGTTTATTGCAGAATGCCCTTTTGCCTTTTCTCTGGGACGTCTTCTTCCCAGTCTCTCTTGCCAGAAGCAGCCTACCTGCTTTGCCATGGTGTTTCTGTAGTTGCTAAATTGTGAGGATTGATGGAAATGATTCTTTCAGTTTACAAAGCACCACAAGCTAATTATAACGTCTGTCGTAATTGCGGATGTGGTCCTACACTTACAGCCTTGGCAGACCTACCCTATCTCACTGTTCCTATGTCAGAAGTAGAGGTATTTTTCCTGCTACATGTAAGTTGGTCTGATGCTATTAAAGAAGGTGTTGAACAACGTCCCTTCTCTCTACAGGTCTTGTCAAAGCAGAGGACAAGGCGAAAGCCCATCGAGCCAAGAAGCTGGAGGGGAGCACCAACGTGGAGGAGCTGAAAAAGAAACCTCCAGGAGCTGGTGTGAAGAAGGAAGCAGCTGTGCACCTACCAGCAGGTAAGACTGGTGGAGGCAGAGCAGAGGCAGCAGCTCTGTATGCAGCCTGTCTGCTTAGCAGCTTGGTCCTCTGCTCTGCACTGAGCCTGCACAGTGCCCACCTGCACAGCTTGTGATCCCTGCATCCCTCCTGGTCCGGCAGCCTCTGTGCTGGATGAGTTTTCTTGCAGGTTTGTGAGCAAAAGCAGGAGCTAAACCCAGCACAAGACTACAAATAGGAGCAGATAGTTCCTGCCCTTTTGAGGTGTAGCACGCTGACCATAATGTCACGGCTGACATCCTGAAAGGGGTCACTGTGAGGATAGATGGGTTTGCTGTAAGTGCTGGGAGTTAGCAGCCAAATCCTGGTTCCACCTGGCTTCAGTGTGACCACAGTTCAGAGCAGCTCCTGAGATGCTGGTATTTTTGTAACTTCATGAACAATGTCAACGTATAACTGACTATGACTGCGTCTTCCTGGAGCTTTCAGGGTGCAACCTACAACCTAGCACAGGCTGACTTTCCCTGGGAGCTCTGACAGCAGGAGGAACGCAGGATGTGCAAGATAAATACAGCTGCAGTACCTTGCACTGGTTTCAAATTCAAATAAACGTCTCTGTGATCTCACAGCCATGCAAAAGCATCCAAATAAACAAACTTGGCAGATTTTATTCAGACCGGGCTTCCCTTGCAGGAAACCCAGCACAGTTCTGCTGAGAACACGGCATGAGCTCTGGATCTGGGGGCAGGTTTTGGCCGCACGTATCTTTTATTGTAGGTGTTTTTAAGCTGGACCCGGCCATTCAAATAAACACATGCCTGGAAGACAGTGCTCCCCTAGCTGCCTGTGTGTCTGCTGGGAAAAGAAATGCCAGAGAAGCTTTCCAGGCACACATCTGAATGGAGCTGAGGCACTCACCTTTGTTTCACTTCCGTTAATTGTTTTGTTTGGCAAGAGGGAGTTATTCTGAGCAGGGCAAGTTCAGATGATGAGGGACACTGTAACTCCCAATATGCAGAATAACAGCAGGGGTTGGAAATGTGAAATACCGTGAAATGCCAGCAGGTCAGGTAACCCATTGGCCCCGATTGCTGCAGGAACAGTGGGACAGGCATGGTTTACACGTGCATGATTTGTCTCCAGCTTTGGTTTGGCCTGTGCATATGAAAGTATCTTTTAAACATTGCAAACTTCCCTGGTTCAGGGCCTTTCAATATGACCAACCAAGGCTTATGAAAGGGATGCTCTCTGCTTGTCTCTGGGTGTCACACCTCCCTCCTCTCTCTCACCAGCGAATCCCGAGGACCAGTGGCAGCGGGAGATCAGCGAGAAGGGAGAAGTTTCCTGTCCAACCTGCAGTGTTATAACGAGGAAAACTGTCGTTGGGCTCAAAAAGCATATGGATGTCTGTCAGAAAGTAAGAGCTTGCCATACTCAGTCACACAGATCTGGATTTTGGAGGGGATTGGCTGTGTGCATGCGCTGCTTTTAAATGCATATCGGTATTTCTAAAACCAGTTCTGGGCTTTGGCTGATAGAGCACTTGCTAGTCGTCTTCAGAGAGCTGGCTGCCTCACTTTGATACGAATTCACAGGGGGATACAGACATCTAATTCTCATCAATTCGGAATCCCTTTGTGGTCTTGGCCCCTTGTTGCCATACCTCCAGCAGAGTTGGGTATTTCTACTAGCTGAATGAATAGTTTCAAGGCTGGAGAGATTGTTGGGGTTGCTTCTAATCTGGCCTCCTACAGAGCCCTGGCTGCAGGATTTCACTCTGTGCCATGCCTTGCAACAGGCCAGATAAATTGTGGTTGAATGAGAACATGTCTCAGTGAGATACCAAGCCTGAGTGTGCTTGGGCAGACTGTTGAGATGCAGTTCAGTAATGGTGAAGTGAAAACTGTCTCTCTGCCACACCACCATCCATCAGAGCAAAGAATTATATCTTCATCCATCACCTGGTGTGGTGCTGAGCCATTGCCACGGAAAGCCAACATGGGATCAATGCCTCCCACTTTGAAAATGCTTTGCTCAGCTTTGATTCCACATTCATTTTCTGTAAATGCTTCCTTAGCCTGTGCCTCACTATTTAAATGGCAGTGAGAGGCTATTATCCCTTCCAAACCATATATTATGTTGGTGCTCGGCAGCGTCCTGCCTCTGCTAGTGTCCTGGCTAAAGTGGAGTGGGGATCTTGGCCATTTTATCTCCTGTCTCTGTGCTTTCCAAACAACTCCCTAGCCAGGCAGGCTCCTTGTGGGCTGCAAGGCCAGCCAGCCTGCCGAATGCAGATCTGTGAGAGCCGTCAGGCCTGTCTTCCCCTCTGTAAATAGGCCTGTGGGTGTTCAGCCAAGGAACTGAGGCTTGCACAGCCTGCCAAGCTTACGGCAGAGTGGAATAACAATGGCCTTCAGAGCCAGACCTGCCCAAGAGGGCATACCTGTGCTCTGGCTGTGAGAACAGACACACCAGCCCTGGTGGATGTACAGGCTCCTGCTGTAGGAACAGCTGTGCTGCTTCTCTTCCCCATGAGGCACAGTCACTCCTGAGGTAACTGTCACTCAAGGAGCTGGGGTGCTTCACAGCATCCCTGCCAGAGCAATCTGTGGCCCATCAAGAACAGTCCCCATGTGTGGCTGCAGTTCCACATCCCAGCACCATCCCTGCAATGAGCCTATGGCATAGCTGTGTCTTGAGCTACTCCCATCAGAAATGAGTCTGGAGTGCAGGCACCCTCCCCATTTGCTCTCAGCTGTAATGTTAGATTGAAGTATTTCTTAGCTAGAGTCTGCCTTCTTTCCTTAGATTTTGGAAAGGAAATAAGGGATAGGAAGGGTTGCAACATGCTTGGACCTGAAGGAGTTGAGGGCAGGTATATCCTGCCAGCATCCCATGTGAAAGAGTTTATTAAGATATGAACATATCGTGTTCTTCAGTGTTAACCAGAGCAGTAAACCCTACAATGGATGGCACTGGCATCTGGTGAGTTAAGGCTCTTTTAACATTGACCTTGTTAGGATTTGGTGATGGGATCTGGAACAAGATTAACCCATCAGAGCAGAGCTGCAAGTGAGTCATCTCCAGTTGGCTGCTGTGAGGTTTTGTTTTCAAGAGTTCCAGGATGAGGAGGGATTTGCAGCTCTGTCTGCATTCCCCTTCAGCTTCTAGGCCTGGTTTGAGTGAATGGGCTGTGCTGAAAGTGGAGCATCCTCCAGGCAAGAAGAGCAGGAACAGCCACAGCCATCCCAATGCAGTCTCCCTGCTGAGACATCCTGTCTTTTAGAGCTCAGAGCATTCCCCTCTTGAGTCAATAAATTCTTGTACTTGCCCCAGCAGAAGTCATCACCCGCTTACTCACTTTCCAAGTTCCCCTTCTGCATCAGTGTGTGCATCATTCAGGAGACCAAGCTGGGTCAAACAGTGGAGTAACATGAGAAGTGTCTGTGTGACTGCATCCTGCAGTGTCTTAATTCTAAACAGTTCAGACACCCGGAAAGCACATCATACACTAGCATCTGTCATGGTTAATAGGGCTGCAGAGAAGAGGCCTCTCGCATGTCAGTAGATCAAAGCTGCTTCTCTGTCCTGACCTTCTCTCACAGGAAGACCAAGACACCAGGTCCAGATGCTTCCAGCCAGTGGGGTTTAAATCTACATGCAAAATTGAATGTTTTCCAAAAATTGGGGCACATGGCTTTGATAACAGTATCCAAATTACAGAGAGATCCAGGCCAACAAAGAGAAAGCTGAACTGCAGGCTCAAAGTGGGTCGGGGGGACAGGGTGCTGAGTTGTCTGCTGGGTCCCACCACTGGTGTTGGTGCAGCAACGGCTGCCCATGGGGCTCACTGATGAGCAACCCTTGGAGAACTGAAGGTGTCGGGGCCTCCGTGGTGATTTGCCTCTGATTCCTTCAGCTGCAGGATGCCTTGAAGTGTCAACACTGCAAAAAGCAGTTCAAGTCCAAAGCTGGGCTGAATTACCACACCATGGCTGAACACGTCAGCAAGGTAAGAGAGCTGGGCAGCTCTCATCTCACACCTCATTTCTCCTCTCTCCCCAAAGATGCAGATACAGAAGACGAAGCAATCAACTGTACACTTTCCTTTGTCTTTACAAAGGAGGGATTCACAACACCATCTCTGTAGTGTCCTGCATGCTGCTTAGTCCAAATGATAGCCTTACCCTTGCTAAGCAAAGCCATTCATTCCCAGGCAGCTATTTAGGCTCATGTTGATCCCTGGGAATAGAGCAGAGAACTGGAAAAATAAGACAGGAATTCAAATCCCAGAATGTGGGAAGATTCAAGAGTATGGTGAGGTGGATTTTGAGTGGCAAAGCTCTGCCTCCAAAACTGAGCCTACACACCCAGCACCAATGGCTTCTGCTTTGCACAAGTCTCAAAATCCAATGTTTTGCTCTCCACCATCCACATGAGAAACAGCAACAAAATTAGTTGTGAACAAAGTCTGGCAGGCAGCTATTTTGGTGCTGTGCTTAACGAGCCAGTTGCATCTGCCTGTGAGATACCAGGGCAAGGCATAACCGTATTTCTACATGTCCCATGCTTACCAGTTGTGACTTGTCTTTTACCTGTGCATTCATCTCCTGCTCTTTGGCCTGGCTGGTGTGTTCTCTGTGCAGGAACTGCTCATGCATTTCTTAGGTAACCCTTATCAGTGCAAACACAGAAAATGCATGAGCAAATCTGGTATTGAACAGCAAAGGCTCAAAGCAGTGGGAGACCTAGCGCGAGGTTCACAGCTGCGGTGAGGCAGGGCTGTACCACCCACTCCTGGCACAGAGGACATGAGTAAATGGTTGACTCTGTTGCTTCTGTTACTTCCTTGTTTCCAGCCTGTTCCTGTGGAAACCACTGCCCTTGGTGAACAGGAAGAGCGGGAAAGGCTGAGGAAAGTGCTAAAGCAGATGGGAAAACTGAAATGCCCCAATGAGGTATAAGAACGATTCCTGTTTCTTGTTCTGTGAGAAGGTGGAGGGAGTGAGTCCCAGTGCAGAGGGGACACGTGTCCTCTGGGCATCCCTTGGTGTGCTCTTGACTTTGCACACAATTCTGTCTTAGCTCAGCTGTCCCTGTCCCTGTCCCCGTCCCTCTGGCTCCCAGTAGGAGGGTGGCAGCAGGGCGGGTCGAGGAGCATTCAAGGCCAAGTTCTGCCTTCTGAACTCAGCTAGGGGCACAGGGCTGCTGCTGGTGTCCTGGGCACAGTGTAAAAATCAACCAAACAGCACCAAAATGGTGACGAGGCGGTTGCAGACAAGTCACGAACAGGTAACGGGGGCGTGTGGCTGAGGTTTGTCTCTGCAGCTGGTTTGCTCTCTGCGTAGCATACATGGCAATGCCTGCCTGCCACTCGCTGCTCCCTGCCCGCCGTCTGTCTGTCTGTCTGGGTAGACCTGTCTGTGTGTCAGAGCAGGGCAGGCAGCACGGGGCACTGGGACTGCTCCCTCTGCCTCTCCGTGTCACTGGGGCTGGTGATCCCTCGTGGCTCGGAGGGGTTTGCAGAGCAGGACGTGTCCCAGCCGTGCCCAGATCGATGGCACCATGAATGCTTTGCCACGGCCCTCCCTCACCCCTCTTTTCGCCCCACCTCTGCAGGGCTGCGCAGCCAACTTCTCCAGCCTGATGGGCTACCAGTACCACCAGAAACGCTGTGGGAAGCAGCTCGCCGAGGCTGACAAGCCTGTCTTCAGCTGCCCACACTGTGGGAAGAAGTACAAATCCAAGGCTGGCCATGATTACCACGTACGGTCAGAACACCCGGCCTCAGTGAGCCCCCCGGACACCTCCGCCGCCCGAGAAGTGGGGCCATCCCTCCCTGGCAGTGACTGCAGAGCTGCAGAGCCTGTGGGCAGGAACGAGCCAGGCAGAGCCGGGCCAGGCAAGGCAGGTGCAGATGTCAGACTGATGTTGTTCTCTCCATTTGCAACGTGTGTGTGTTGTACCATGCAGTGTAGGTGGGGAGCAAGCAACAGCCCTCCCTGCCCCACCAAGAAAGCAGGGAGCTGTTTTTAAGTGAGGGGAGAGGCCGGCGATTCCTCTGTCCTCCAGCCAGCCCTCCATTCGTGTTTGCAAAACAAAGATCAGACTATGTCCTCAGGGCCAGCTACTCACAAGCCCTGGGGTGGCAGGATCCATCCCTGGGGAGCATCCTTTTCTGTTCTGTTGATCCCTGCTTGCAGTGTGTCTGACTCTGATAACCCTGTAACTAATAAATGGGGATGTTTGTACACGTGAGAAGGCTGAAAGTATGGAGGGATGCCATCAGCCCAGTGCTTGGGCTGAGTGGTGGTGGGAGGAGGCAGTTGTGTGTGTGCCTGTGGTCCCCAGCTTGGGGTGCTGGTGTTTCTGCAGCCCTCACCGGCACACAGCAGGCTGGCAAACACATAACCTGAACCTGAGCATCCGCATCCCAGGACTGGAGCTCACCTCTTCTCCCCTACTCATAGCAATGTCTCTTTGGCAGCTGCCGGAGGAGCCAGAGGTGAAGCCAGAGCCCACCCCCGTAGAGGATTTTGAAAGGACCCCGAGCGGCCGCATCCGTCGCACATCGGCTCAAGTGGCCGTCTTCCACCTTCAGGAGATAGCAGAGGATGAGCTCGCCAGGGACTGGACCAAGCGGAGGATGAAGGACGACTTGGTACCCGAAACTAAGCGGGTAGGAGGATTTGCTTTCTCCTTGTTTTGGGCCAGCTGCACACAGAGATCCTGGAAGGACCCCGGGTGGCTGAGCCCTCACATATCTCATATGCTGTGTATTAAGTGAATCAGCAGTGATGGTAAATGTATTGCTGAACAGCCCACCTAGCAGTGAGAGTGCTTTTTCACTACTGCAGCCTGTCGTGTTCTGTCCTGGAGTGTGTGCTCTTGGTACATCGTCCTGCAGAGGCACTGGGCTCACTGGCATGCAGCAGGCAGGCAGGAAACTAGCATGCAAACAAACTGGCATCGTTCTTATGTGTCTTGGCATCTCCATGAGGTGCCCAGCTTGGAGAAGGATCAGGCCGTGGTGCCACCACCCGTCTTGGAGCAGAACTGGAAGGTTTAGAGCTAGTGCTCGTTGATTTCCCCAATGTGTTTCCAGATGACTTCAGCTGTAATGCATTTATAGCATAAAAATAACCAAGCCCAAAGGAGCTGTTTCATTTAAAACGCTCTGCAGTCCTCAGGGAGGAGAGGTGTTGTGCTGTCTTTCCCCCCTTCACGCATTCCTCTTTTCCTCCTTTCTCTTGACTTTGGGTATTGGACACCAGACCTATATGTGAGTGTACAAAGACACTGGAAGGGTTTCAGCCCCTGGCACAGCTGTGCCATGACATTCCCTTTGTGCTTTTTATGAGACATTTCACATGCTCAGAATCTGATTGTTTAATGCGAGCCCCACATCAGTGCTAAGAAAATAACACGCAGGGAGGATGGATGGTGGAAGCAGACTGGGGTTGAAGATGAGAGAGAGGGGAGTTGAACCAGATCCCGGGTGGCAAACGAGGCTCTTGGTCTGGAGGACTGGGACCCTGAGCCCTGCACGTGCTGCTGTCCCTGCTGTCCCCAGCTGTGCCGGGCTTGTGTTGCACAGACAAATTGGAGGTCAGTGCAGGGTGCAAATGCTTGCGTAGCTGTGAGTGTCTGTCTCTGGGCACGTCTTGCAGCGGCTGTCACGTTTCCTTGACAACACTCTCAAATATCAGCTGCTCAGTCTGTGCCATCTTTTCTTGAGGCACAGTTCTGGGGGAGGTGGGAGACGGTGGGAGCTCTGCTGGGTCCGACACTGCTCAGTAGAGCCTTGCATCGCTCAGGACCAGCTTGTGTTTAAAAGGTACTTCAGTTAAGTGTATGGATAAACATCCCAGCATTCCAAATACAACCCCAAAATAGCTGTTTCCTCAGGATCAGCTTCAGCAGTGCTGGCATAACCGTTCTGCAATGGGTCCAGCCCTGGGTTGTGCAGGAGCAGAAGGAAGCATTAGTGTATCCCTGCATCCCTCTGCATTGCTCCAGCACTGCTGCTGAGCGCAAGTTGTGGCGGTCCCTCCGAGGGAGCTGACAACCCAGAGCCACTGGGGCTGCAGAAAGACAAATACAGGCTAACCATGACCGGGGCAGATGGTTCCCAGCACACCACCACCCCTTCTTCCCACGGGCTGTTTCCAGCTGTTGGATGTATGCTGCTGACCCACAGGCCCCTTGCTGGACCCAGGGAGAGGTGAGATGTTGGGGGCCAGCAGCAGATTACAGCTGCACCTACGCCATCTCTGCAAGATCTGCAGTGTCCCAGAGGGATCCGATGCTTCCCAGCTCCAGGCAGCACCCAGCAATGGTTGGATGTGCCCGGGCTGCTCGCCGTTTGCTTCAGAGCTCTGTCCCCAAGCTCCCAGTGACCCACTGCAGCCCTCATGCCACAGCCGGTCCTGGCCGGGGAGGGATTGTGGCTCCGGATCCCGTTGGTGGCCCATGCTGAGATGCATTCGCCTTTTCCCAAGAGGGTGGATTCCTTCGCACCAAAGCAATGGCATCAGAATAAACGATTGCTGCTCAGATCCCAGGCCCTGCAATGCCTTCATTCTGCACTAACCAAATCCAGCACTTCTAAATATACACTGGAGCCTTATTTTCTCGCGCTGATCTTTATTTGCCTCTGGATAAGCTGAAACAGATGGGGTATTTCACAATGGCTGCTTGCTGAGGATGTCAGATGGGGAAGGACACACCCCTGCTGCTTTTCTGGGAAAAAATCCCCTTTCAGAAGCTCTATGAAGATGTTGCTGATCCTCCGAGTCTCCTCTGGCCTTTGCTGGAGCCATCACCTACCCGCTGTAAGGCTCAACTCTGCCCCAGTGCTAGCTTTGGGCAGGAGGAGCGAGAGGTTGGGAGGTACCACCTGGGCTGGGCCCTGCAATCCCTGTCTGCAGGGGAATGCCCTGACCCGTTTTGGAGGCTGACTTCAGGGAAGCAACTCCCTAGAGAAGAGGTGAGGTGGGAGAAAACACTGTGGAAACCCACTGGGTCATGGCTTGATGCTTTCTCTGCAACCATGTGAAGCTGCTTGTGCTCTCAGGTTTTTAGGGGAAGAATGTATTTTTGCCACAACGAGCTCTGGCCCCATACCCTGGTCCTTTCTGGACTCTAGAGAACAGTTTGCTTTTGTGCTTGCTCCTGGAGAGAACTGCCTGCCTGCTCTACTCAAGCTGCTTTAGACTGTCGGGTTGATGAGTTATTAATCGGTGACAGCTCCAGGTGGGGTGCCTCATTTCTGGTTACAGTGAGAAGGGAAGGTCTGGTCCCAGCTGAGCTCTGTGCCAGAGCTGTTGGGATCATGTGGGGGGAGAGTTGGGAGACACAGCCGCCCCATCCCCAGCCTTGGGGGTCTGTTCATGGCATGGGGTCTGCATGGCACTGCGCTGCCAGGCTGCTCTCACACGTGGCCAGGCAGGCCTGGGCTGTGAGGGCTGGCAGAGTTGGTGCACTCAGCAAAGGGCTGGTGTAGGCCAGTTTGAAAGCTGGAGGGCAGAAGTCATCTGCGGGCTTGAGTCTTTAAGAAAACCCCATACTGGAACCAGAATACATTCCAGACCAGAAAAATCTGGCTGAGGTCTATCTCCCAACACAATGGCTCTGCAATCCCCGCAGAAGTCCTGGAGCTAGGCTGAGCCCTGCAAACTCATCTCACTGGTGGGCTGAGCCAGATCCCAGTGCACGCTTAGGTGAGGACCACATGGGGACCCGTCCTTCTTCCCTGCCCTCTCTCAAGTGCCCTGGCTGGGTGGCAGAGCTGCCCTGTGCATTGCAGCAGCTTCCAGCCCACCGCCGGCCGTGCTTTGGCTTTGCCTCCAGGATGGAATGAGCTGTGGTTTCTATGGGGCAGCAGCACGGGGCGATCCGAGGGGCTGGGGACCCCGTACCGAGGCAGGTCTGTTTGAGGGGAAGCTGTTGGCTGGGGCCGAGGCAGAACACATGGTTCTCATTTGTTGCAATGTATTTTGGGGAAGGGGAGAGCTGTCTAGGGAGCAGAGAGGATGGAAATATGAAAGTTAATTAAATAAAACTGTCAGTCAAAGAGAACAAGCCTTCCCACCCTAGCATCCTTCAACTGTTCAGGGGAGATGGGCCATGGCCAAAACCAGTTGTAGTCGTTTAATGATTTGGCCATGAAGATTTTCACTTACAGGCTGTTTGAGGAAAATAAATGGTAGAAAATAAAATATTCCATGCCTGGGGCTCCTTCTTAATAGAGACATAAAGATGGCTTTGACATTCCCAGAACCGCAGCGCCCCGGGAAGACATGGGATTTGCATGTTATTGTGCAGTGCCTGTTGGAGCGGAGCGGGGAGAGATTCTTCTCTGCAGTGGGATCCGGAGCAGCGGAATCCACATCTCTGAGCATCCTCCCCCACCTCCTCCTCGGGGACACGCAGAGGGAGAGGTTGTTGCTGGGGCTGTGTGCGGTTACCATTAATGTTTGCTCATTCATGGGATTGATTGGCTTTTAATTAAGGAGGCCGGCTGGCATCGCAGCTCTCAGCATCAATGACAAAAAGGGAGCCCTGTGTTCTCCCCCGGAGGTGGCATTGCCTTCCCCGAGTGGTTGACGAGCGCCATCCCAGCGCTTCAAAGAGCTCTGCTGGCATCCTCGTGGCTACAGAGCATGACAGAACCGCAGCACACCAGGCCTTGGGGCATATTTCCACATCCATCCTTAGTAACGTCCCTACCGCCGTTTCGCAAGTCCCTTTGCCCCTTCTCCCTTCCCTGGCTGCGTGCCGAGGTGAGGACAGAGGGGACCTCCTGGGTTGATGTGACAACATCTACAGCCAGCCATCCCCATCACCAGTACCTCAGGCTCAGTGGCAAGGAGGAGGAGGTTTTGGAGCAGCACGTTCAAGGGCTGACCCAGCTGGACAGAGGCAAATCTGCTGCTTATCAGCACATCCAGGAAAAGTCTCAACTGGGAAAGAGATGCAGCCAGCCACCTCCCTTCGTTGTCAGAGATAGGAGTGCAGAGTTCGACGTGCACGCTTGGATAGAACAGCTTGGGTTTGTACTTCTCTGCAAGCATGGTTTGTGCACGTCTCCTCTCTGGAGAGCAGGGATATATCAGCGTGCCAGTAGAGCTGCATGGCCCTAAAGCTGCTCAGGTACCTGCACCCACTCATCGCGACCTGTAAGCTCACCCTGCCATGCTCTGCTACCAGGCAAGCTGGGAGTTCAGGACGTGATCAGCATCCCTGCAGAGCTCCTGTTGGCACACACATGGCCGAGGGCAGCTCTGTGCTGCAGACCTCACGGAGCACATATCCACAGGTAGGGCCATGTGCCACGGCAGGCACTGGGCATGAGGTGCCACGGCCGCTCCTGCGTGTGCTGAACATGCAGAAACAGAGTGGGAAGGGCCAGCCCGCTGTGCTAAACCTCCAAGACACTAATAAAGTAGTAATTAAAAGCACTTGGGAAGAGCTGCCCTGCCAGGAGAGGCAGAGACACAAGAGCCTTTCATTGTTTAATAGGCTCTGCTCATTAATGGGTGGAAGGCAGCCATGGAGGCTCTTCAAACTTGGCATCATCCCCTCTGCCCAGTGTGCAGGGCTGTTTGTTCTGTGGGTTATGAAACATGGCTGAAGGGCAGCTGTGACACAGGGCACCAATAGCACAGGGCCCAGCCCCATGCAGTGATGGGGTATGTGCCCAGTGAGCAGGAGCACAAGAGACTTGTGTCACTACACAGCGGTGGCCACGGTTCTTGTCCTGCTGTCTTGTCCCTTCACTGGTGGAAGGATAGCCTCTCCCCGGGGGTGACATCCAGTAGGGCAGCTTCCCAATGCATTTTCGGCCCCACTTTACTTCCGTGGTGGGGGCAAAACTCATTTGGTTTTGCCCAAGGACTCCACCAAGGATGGGACCGGTGTGTGCCGCTCCAGTAATCATCTCCCATTGTTTGCAGCTCAACTACACCCGGCCAGGACTTCCAAAGCTGAATCCAAGGCTGCTGGAAAGCTGGAAGAATGAAGTGAAGGAGAAGGGCCACATCAACTGTCCTAACAATGTGAGCACCTTTTCTCTGGGCCAGTCTGGTTTTGCTCTGCAGCAGGGGAAATTTGGGGGGCAAAAACCCACCAGTGCCAGGTTGTTGTTTGTTAGTGCTCAGCCCCCGGCGTCGGGTCAGGCTGCACCGTGTGCTTCGGGCTCTGGAGCTGATTGTGGGGAGCTCCCAGCACCAGCACTGGCTGAAGGCTGCACGATCTGTGCTAAGCCTTTTTTCTGCACAGAACCTGCTTTTCCCAGAGCGAAGCTGGGGCTGGTTTTAAGTCTTTTTCTATGTTCTTTTTTTTTCTTTTTTGTTTTTGAAGTGCCGGGTTAGGCAGAGGCCTCCAGGACATGGTGTGTGTGCTCCATCTCGCTGTAAAGCACAGCCTTGGCCTGAGCTCGCAGGGAGATGAACTCCACCCTCGTGCTGGGCCATTGATTTATAATCTGAAACAAAACCTTGGTAATGGGAAATTTGAACGGAGCTGTTACCGCAAGGCCGGGGGAGACGCGCTGCCTAATTAATGTCATACACAGGCACTTTGAAAAGACGTTGCTCAGAAACTGGTCATGCTGCTGCCGGGGTGATTTCTCTCCTCCATTAAGCGTCTGCTGTGGCTCCAAGAACTCCTGTAGCCCAGCAGGACCTCCCGACTGCTCCCAAATGTACGTTTTCGGTGGAGGCATTCAAGGGAGACATTTTTCAGCCTGTTGCAGAAGGATGTGGCCACATGACTCCCATTAGCACTAATAGGAAACGTGTGACCGGAGCCCTGGGCGCCTCGCAGAGCGTTAACCTCATGCTGCTCAGCCTGGACCTGTGGCCTTGCTGGCACAGCAGGCTCCTGGATGCAGGATGGAGGAAGGCACAGAGATGAGGGATCGTAGCAAACCCTCCCCTGTTTGTTTCCGCAGTGCTGTGAAGCCATTTACTCCAGCGTCTCGGGGTTGAAAGCTCACCTGGCCAACTGCAACAAGGTAGGTTCCTCATTTTGCAGCTTTGACTCGGTGGTGGGGTTGGTTTTGTGCTTCCATGCCCACGGCTCATTTGGGAGTAGCATTCCTAGGGACAATGACATGGGTTAAAGGACTGTGACCACATCCCCGTGGCTTCCAGCCAGCGCTGGGAGGGGTGGAAGCTGCCTGCAGTGCCCTGGCTGAAGGCAGGGCATGAGCTCTGCAGAGAGGGCTGGCCAAGTAACGCTCTGCCATCAACATGTCACTGCTCAGCTGTAGCACTGCTGCAGCCAGAGCCCAGCACCGTCCTGGGCAGGATCACACCCACAGCCATGGTGTCGTGTCCTGCCTGGCAGAAGTCACGGAGAGGACTTAGCCAAAACCTGGGCCTTGGAGAGCTCTCTCCTGTGCAAACCCCAGAACAACACACAGCAGCCCCTGCACTGCTCCTGCAGCCCCCAGCTCATCTGTGGCTGGGGCCAGCACCTGGCATGGGGCTCTGCTTGCCTGCAGCCACCACGGGAGGAGGACTCAGCGTAGGGAACTGGGTAAAAGCTCATAAAGCTTTATACCCTGAAACATTTCCAGCTGCAGCTTCCATTGAATGTAGCTTCCAGGAGGCAGCTCCAATAAATACCCCATCGTTATTAAAAACACAAACTCCAGCACTCCTCCAGCACTAGCTGGAACATCAGCCCCTAATGAGATCATTTAGAAAGTGGGCTGCAGAGATCCGGCAGAAGAAGCGGTATTCATCCAGGATAAAAGTGCAAGCTCAGGAGGCTGCAGCAGTTCCTTTGCTGGCATGCAGAACCAGCAAATGGTTTCTGGGAGAAAATGGAGCCTTTTTCCAGCTGCTGTTATTGTCACTGCCCCAGCGCTGTGCACAGAAAGCAGCCAGCAGTTGGAAGAACATATTCTGTAAACATACAGCTGCATCGCCCAGGTCAGACGAGCGTGGCATAGCCCACAGCACAGCCGTGTGCTGGGCACTAAGAGTGGAGGAGGCTCCCAGGCACTGCCCCATCCTCAGTGGGGATTGATGGGCCGAGATGATTTTAACATGAGGATTTATGGGGCCAGGCTGCCCGCATCCTGCCTGTCCCCCAAACAGGAACCCTGTCTAGCTGCAGATTTACGGCGCAGAGGCAGCTATGGGGAAATTCCCACGGAGTGGATATATTGCCTAAAGAGGCCCATCCATAAACCCCTCATCAATAGAGAACACATTATCTCCCCCGAGTCGTGAACTGCGGCGGAGCCGGGAGATCAGTCATCCCCAGAAGGGCTCTAATGACAGAAATCCAGCAGTGGCTGCATCTCCCTGCCAGCATAAAAGGAAAATTAGGTGAGCCTGTCGGACGTAAATTAACTGAGGGCTCAGTCCCAGTAGATCACAGATCTGCTGACAGTGAGGAAATGAGCCCACGTGGCCACACGCCGTGCCAGTGCAGCACCAGCAGAGCTGGATGTGGAGCACAAGGTGCAGTTGTGGCAGTTCCGGTGCTGTAGAAATGAATGTTTTCTGTTGCTTCAGGGTTGAAGCGTCAGCCTGCTTTGGCTGGGAAGGAGAAGGGGGGGGGGGGGTGCATTGGCTCTGTGTGGGGTGCAGCAGTGTGCTCTGTCTTGCAGGGGGAGCACTCGGTGGGCAAATACCGCTGCCTGCTGTGCCAGAAGGAGTTCAGCTCTGAGAGTGGGGTCAAGTACCACATCATCAAGGCTCACTCGGAGGTAAGAAAGCTCCAGGGCCACTTCAGGTCCCTGCCATGTGCTCGTTCTGGCTCTTTCCTTCTCCATCGAGGAGCAGAGCATAGCAGCTCCCATCAGTAGTGGTGACGTGGTGACATGGTGACACGGAATCCCAAGCTGGGGAGCTCTGTGTCCCCAACACCCGCAGGCTGATGCCAGGCTGTGTGCCCTTGGGGAGGTGATAGCAGTGGGGCATGGGGCAGTGAGAATGTGAGGAAAGAGGGCAGGAGAGCCCTGGGCTGATGTGTCGGGGGGTGCCAGCACAAGGCCGGTCCCTAATCACCCCTGTTGTCACCCCGTGGACACAGAACTGGTTCCGAACCTCCTCAGAAACCGTCCGGAAAAAGAAAAACAGGGAACAGCTTTCATCCAGCAAGGAGGAGAAAAAAAAAAGCACAAACGGGAAGAAAAGAGGGAGAAAACCCAAGGAGAGGCCTCTGGAAACGTCCCTGAAGAGCAGAGAGAGCGTGGCAGCAAAGACTAATCACAAGAAAAGCCCTGAGCACTGGGAGGGCTCCCGATGCAGCTCCGATGGGGATGAGCGTGGCCCCAAAGCCCCCAGCCAGCGCAAGGGGGGGTCCAGCAAGGTGCCCGAGAAGTGAGCATTCAGAGACTCGTCTGCGAGGATTCGTTTACAGCCCAGGGTAACAGGGTGGGGGTCGCTCCCAGTTTTCCATTTCCCCTCCCCCCAGCCCTTCTCTCACCCCCCCCTCCCTTTTTTTTTTTTTTTTTTTTTTTTACAAAAAAAACCCACAAAAAAGACAAAAAAAAAAAAACCCAGAAAGACAGAAGATACCAATTAACCACTTTAAGCAAATCATGGACCTTGTTTCACACTGGAAAACAAACAGGATCGAGCAAGCTGGACCACTCTCGCCCCCTCTGCCCGTGTACATAGCCCTGTGGCTGTGCCCCTGCCCGGGGGGGCCCTGCTGACGTCCCCTCCCGACGTGATTTCCCTTCCACCTCTGTGCAAAACTGGTGATGCTTGAGCAAAAGAAAAGTGCAATAGCAGCAGAGCCGCATTGGATCCCCACCTGCCCTTGGACCCCCATGGCTGCAGCCTCCCAGGAAGGTGTTCCCAATGATGCTCGTTCCATGCAGGCAGCCTGGAGAGGTGGGAAGGGGTGGGGGGGCAGCAGGGCCTGGCAGCAGATGTTGGGTGGCACTTTTTGCCGCGGCATTGGGCTGCATGGGGCCGTGCATCAGCAGGGACATGCCTCGAGATGTGTGTGGTGCAGGGCTATTGTGGTGGCGCAAGGAGGGGACGGCACACAGGTGTTCGAGTTGATGGGGGAGGGGTTGCTGCAGGATGGGTCCAGTTTGTGGGTTTAACTGAAAGTCGCAGAATGATGTGAGCGTGGTGAGGGTGAGGGGTGGGACGGTGTGGGGTGGGACAGAGCAGTGCACGAGGGCACTTGGGGGTCCTCATCCTGTGCCCATCCCAAAGGTGCTGATTTGGGATGGGGGGAGCGGGTGTTTGGTGTGCAGCTGTGGGCAGTGTGCAATGGGGACACGGGGTCAGCATCAAGTGACAATCATGGGTCCTGCTTTCGGGTGAGTCCTCGCTGCTGGGCACGTTGCAAGCCGAGCCTTGGGGACGGGGTCACTGCAGGGCATTCTGCCGTCCTTGCTTTACTTTGTGTCTGTATTCCCACACTGGTGTCACTGTGACACCTCTGGCTTGGAGGAGGCTCCCCAGACCGAGATGTGTCTGTGCACACAAGAACCAGGCTACCTCTGTCCTCGGGTTGTGGACGCGTCTCGCTGTGGTTTTCCTGCATTCTCCTCCATATCGGGGCTCAGGAAGGCGACCTTTGAGGGAGAAGAGGTTCTGCTTTTACTTTGTTCGATTGAAATCTCAGCCCTCACTGCTGTTACAGCCCATCTCGGCACCATCCCCTGCTTGGGAACGACTCTCATCCTTCCCCACCGATGCGTTGCTGCAGATGGGGACAGCAGCAGAAAAGGAACAAAGGGCAGAGCTGAGCAAAAAGGGGGGGGGAAAGTGAGCAGGGACAACGTCCTGCACTGCAGGGTGTGCTCCGATAGAGGGGAGCTGGGGGGAGGGGGTCCGGGTATGGGGACGGTGCCCCTGGCACCAGGCTGTGCTCTCAGCCTGCAGCTGGCTGGGGAGCGCCTCTGAGCCCCGTGTGAAAACGGAACCCTGGGGAAAGGGAGCATTTTTATGAGGAATTGAACTCTGCGGGGTTGAGGGGTTTTTTTTCCCCTTAGAAGGTATTTTTTCCCCCACTCATCATTCGGTGAGGAATGTTCTCCCGCTGCTTTCTTCTCAGTAACGGATGAGGCAAAAAAAAAAAAGAAAAAGGAAAACCAACCTATGAGTGATCATAGAAGTGCAGGGAGGTGCTCCTCCCCGAGCAGTAATGGGCGGCAGGGCCGCGGTTGGGGGCGGCCCCAGGGACCTGCTGCTGGTACCGGCAGCTTTGGGGCAGAGCGAGCGCGCATCCCTTGTGCCCAGGCGTGCCCCAGAACCATCCCGGCAGCGCAGAGAAACGTCTTGCTTCTCTTTGCTTTGCTCTGGGCGCCTTGATTTCCCATTCCAAAGCAATGCCGGGAGCAGCAGAGCCGGGTTGGTGCTGGTTGGGTGTTCCGGAGCAGCGCCGGCAAGCGTGGGGGTGAGATCGGTGTGCTGCGGTGAGCTCAGCATCTCCTTACCCCTTTCCCGTTGGGATCCCCTACCCTGGGCATCACGGCCCCACGTTCCGCACCACCAGAACTCATCTCCACACCTCCCGCAGCCTCACATCACTCAGGATAAGGGCTACGCCTGCGTGCGTGGGGCTGGGACCCATCCCTCCGCACAGCCCACCCCAGCAAGGGCTCCGGCAGCATCCAGCACGGGCAGTACCAGCCCGTTGGAGCACTGACAGCACAGGGGGGCAGGAAGGAGCCCCCCATCCCCATGGTGCCATAGCCCCGCTCCCCAGGTCCCCAGCAGCGCTGCCCCCCTCTGCCCATCAGCTCTGGGCCCGTTCAGTTCCTTCCTTCCTCTCCTCGCGACGCCCATCCCACGGCAAACCCGAATGTCTCTCGTCGATGCCAGTTATTGGTGCATTAAGTGTATTTTGAGAGGGGGGGGGGGAGGGAGGGGGGGAAATAATAATAATAATAATAATTAAAAAGAACTAAGAATTTTCAATTTATCACTTGTAACCATATATATAAATATATAAATATATATATTAAAAAAAAAAAGTGTTTATTTGCAAAAAAAAAAAAAAAAAAAAAAGAAAGGAAAAAAAAAAAAGGAAAAAAAATAAATGGTTTTCACAGTAAACTATCGGATAACGAACACCCGATTTGTGCCGATCCGTTCTTTTGTTAATCATGGACAAATCCTCAGCCGGAGAGTAACGCAGCACGCAGCTATCAGCGCCGGGCAGGGAGCGCTCCGTGTACTGTACGTATGGAAAGCAGCTGTATCGAATAAATGTTTATTGATTTTTGATTGTGGTCATCGTCGTCGTTTCGCCGTCTGCTGGGTGCTGACGTCTGTGAGGAGGTGGAGCTTTGCAAAGCGGGGTTTCCTTCCTTGTCTTCCCTCTGCTTTGAGCGCTGCGTTATCCCGGCGTTTGCGCCCGGAGGAGCCCTGTGCTCGAGGAGGCTGCGGACGCCCCATAGATCCTCCCATCCCTGCAGGCATTCAAGGCCAGGCTGGATGTGGCTCTGGGCAGCCTGGCCTGGTGGTTGGCGACCCTGCACACGGCGGGGGGTCGGGACTGGATGATCATCGTGGTCCTTTGCGACCCAGGCCGTTCTACGATTCTGCGGGGCTCCCAGGTGGGAGGGCACGCATCTGCATCCCCGGCTCCACCCACCCCCTCCCAGGCACCTGTAGCCCCCACCCGTTCCCGGAACACCCACCGGAGCCCCACCGCACCTCTGCGTGCCCGCAGCGCCCGCTCGTCCCCGCACCCCGCCCGCACTACAAGTCCCGGAGATCCCCGCGGCAGCTCCGCCTCTCCCGGCCCCGTTCCGCACCTCCCGCCCGGCCTCTCCCGGCAGCGCTATGGCCGCGGCCCCGGCGGCCGAGGGGGCCCCGGCGGCGGACGCGAGGTACGGGCGGGGCGGTGCGGGGCGCGGTGCGGGGCCGGATGGATCCGCGCTCCCACCGCCATCGCGCAGCTCCGCGCGTCGCGTCCCCACGGGGCGGAACGGGCCGCCGGGTGGGTCGGGCTCTGAGTCAGCGCCGCGGGGATCGGGGGCCGCGCTGAGCGGGATGAACCGCCGGAGGGGCTGGGATGGGACGGGAGGGGGGAGCGTTTGTGTATCCTTGTGTGATTCAGGTCCCGCGGGGACACGCGGGGTTCTGCGGCCCTTCCTGCGCCCATCCCGCGGAGTGGAGCTGCGGGGAGCAGCCCTGCGGGTGCCCGAGGCCGTGGATGGGGGCAGCCGGAGGAAGGGGGGGGGGGGGGGGCTGCGGGGTCCGACCGTGCGTGGTTCCGCCGTTCCTGCGCTCCCGAGAGCCCCGTTGTGACGCAGCGGCCGTGGGCTGCTCCGCTGGGACGGGTGGCGGCCGTGGGGCGCGTGGCGGGGATCGCCTCCCCCGCCAGGGTCGGTGCGGCCATTGAGCCGCGGTGCGGGGCACGAGAAGGGTTCGGAGCAGCGCTGAACTCCCGGGGAGAAGCGGAGTCCCACGTCCCGCACCTGTCAGGGCACCTGCATCTCTTCCCCCTGCAACGACCTCAGTTCTTCTTTAGCCCGAGCCCTCCGCTCCTGCAGCCCATCCTTGCGCCCCGAGGCCACAGGTGGGATCTTAGAAACCTTCCGGTAGGAAAAGAGAAAATCCCGAACCGTTCGTCCCGCACGAGGGCTGAGAGCGCGGGGTGAGGTGCGGGCTGTGCTGCGCCCTGTCGGACAAAGGCAGGAGAGGCACCGGCAGCGCGATGGGGGACGATGGCACGTGGGCAAGGACTGCTGCGTTCCGCTTTCTGCTCCCTTTCTTTTTTCGTTTTGGGAAAGAAAAGAAATCGCTGCGGAAAGGAATTTTATTCTTAAACTCCTGAGAGTGCTTTTCCAGAGCAGGGATTGGGGAGTTGGCTGCAGGGCTGAGGCGCTGGGGATGCATCCCCGGGTCCCTGTGTCCCGCTGTCCCCATATCCCCCAGCACTGTGCTGGCGCTGCTGGAGTCCCGCGCTCATCCCATGCTGCTCGTGGCATTGGCACTGTCCTACAGCGCTGTGCACGGGGACAGCGGGGTCCCCGTGTCCCCAAAGGAGGAGGAGGAGGAGGAGGAAGGTCCTGCCCCATCTCCAAACCTTCCCCTGCTCGGTGCCTGCGTTGTCCCCAGTGCCCATCGGAGCTGTCACCAGGAACGAGGCCCCGTAGCTGTGCCCGCTGTCACCACGTGGGCGGAACACGGAGCTGATTCTCGAGCACTGCAGAACGAACCTTTGGGTTCCCACCCCCTGCACTGGGCTCAGAGCTGCCCGATGGGGGGCGGGCAGCAGCGGGCGGCCAGGACCCGGCCGAGCAGCGTTATTCTTAGTGCCGGTGTTGAGTTTCGCACTTGTTTACTGCTGGTGGCTCTTCCTATGGAGCCGGAGGGGCTCCGAGCCGGACGCCGTGGGCTGTGGGAGGCTCAGAGCCCCCGCAATGCCCCCTCTCCATCCCCACCCCAGGACCCCCCCAGCCCCGCGCTCACCGTGCCGAGCAGCCCCGCGCTCTGAGTGCCCAGCGCAGCCAAAGGAGCCCCTGTCCAGCAGTTGGTTGTTTGTCCGCCGAGAGGAGGTGTCACCCCTGCCCCCCCCCCCCCCCCCCCTTGTTTTTTCTTTAATCAAGCCAGTGCTATTAATATCAGGTAATGAACATAATCTCGGCGTTAAGCTATCCTCTTATGCACGCTGAGCTCCCAGCACCTCCCGTCCCGGCGCCGTGCCCCCCCCGCCCCGTCCCGTGCTGCCTGGCTCCGGGCCCCCCCGCACTACTTGGGGCCATCCCTGCATGGCTCGTCCCAGCCGAGCAGCACCGAGACCCAAACCATGAGCAGCCCCCCCACCTACGGCAGCGTCCGCTTCTCTGGCTGCCGGGCCCTGGCACCCGCGGGCAGGTGAGCTCCCCTTGATGGGGTGGGTTTGAGGTTAGGGTTAAGGGTTTTTCTCGAGAAGAAGGGATGGGGAGTGGGCATTGGGGCGCAAGGGACCCTCCAGTCCAATGGGGCTCCCTCCGGCAAAGTGAAGGGGATGCACGGGCAGTGGGGGCAGCAGAGGATCCCCAACCCCAGGAGGAGGTCGGGGTGCCCCAAGCCCCAAGCAGGGCTCTGCAGGAAGGTTCCCCACCCCAGGTGATGTTTCCATTTGGATTTACCTGGTCCTGCTGTCTGGCTGCTCAGAGCGAAGGGCCCGGTGGGGCTGCGCGTGGGACAAGGACGGCACTGCAGCCCTCGTGCAGGATGTGCCTGGTGCACAGAGCAGCGCCGCGGGCACTGCTATAAATAGGGCTCAGGGCTCCACGCCGGGTCAGGAGTGCAGCCCTGAGTGGTGGGGAGGGACAGGAGGAAATGGGGAGAGGAGAGGAGCAGGAGGTGGTCAGGGCGGCCCTGGGGCCACGTGGGGAATTTGTGACCTTTGCAGAGCTCCGAAGCGGTCGCACAGCAGTGTTTATCTGAGATAAATCATTGGGAACGTTGGTTTGAGAGGCGGAGTGCAGAATTTATGTAGAGGTCTGTAAGGGTGTGGGTGAGATGAGGCAAAGCAGAGAGGCTCTGGAAATAGGATTAGGGCTCCCTGTGTCCAGGAGCACACTGCACGTGGACGGCAGTCCTGCAGCGCTGTGGGATGGGGCAGCACGAGCAGCACTTGTGCCACTGCCATCCTGGGATCATTGGGGTACTCATGGGCTGGGGGCTGGCAGGGCTGCAGCTCTGAGCAGAAGGTGCTGGGCAGGTAATGCTGGCGATGGTTGAGAGCTCCTGGTGCTGGGGAGGGCTGGGTTGCACTGGGTACAGTGGGTGCACTGGGTGCACTCCGTGTACTGGGAGCACTGGGCAGCTTTACGCACAGATGGCTGGTCTGAAATTTTGGTCGTTATCAAGCATTATTCTAAAAAGGGCTGTGGGAGGGAAGGGAACTAATCTTCATACCAAAACAGCTTAAAACCCAACAAAAATCTGCAAAGCCCTGCAGTTTAAGCCCTCTGAAGAGCAAAAACAGAACTGAGAGGCAGCAAAGCCCCGGCCAGGCTGTACCTATTGGCACCAGAGCTCTCAGATCCGGCAGAAATATTGTCCCTATCCCAACCCACCTCTGTGTCCTGTGGGTGTTTCACAGGGAAAAAGACTGGTTTTTCGATGCTAGCTGTGGAGAGGCAGGACAAGCAGCTCTGGCTCTGGGTGTCAATCACTCTGCCATGGCCATGCACACACAGCTTATCTCCTGCCCTTATCACCTCGCAGCCTTCATGTCCTGCTGCCACGTGCCAGCTCTGGGCTCCATTTGCTCCTCTCCCTCCTGTCGCAGATAAGAGGGAGCACTCAGCGGCTGCAGCCCGCACAGCAACGTGGGCACAAGCAGCTCTGCAGCCCCAGGAGGGGTGTTCCTGCCTGCAGCCCCACTGCCTGGTGCTGGGAAGCTCGTGGGATGGTCCTGAAGGGTCTCAGCCCTATATAGGGTGGGATTTGGGCAGAGTTGGAGAGCTGCGGGTGGGGGTGCTGTGCTCATTGTACCCACTGCTCCCTCTCTCTCCCCAGCAACAGCAGCGTCGAGTCGCTGGACCGACTGTACCCAACAGTGGGGTCCTCCAAGCCACCCCGAAAGCGGACCACCAGCCAGTGCAAGTCGGAGCCCCCCCTGCTGCGCACCAGCAAAAGGACCATCTACACCGCCGGGCGGCCGCCCTGGTACAATGAGCACGGGACACAGTCTAAGGAGGCCTTTGTCATAGGTAGGCTCGGGTGGCTGCGTCCCACCGCCGGGCTGTTGGTGCTGCTGGGGGAGCCAGGGAGGGTTCCTGCTTCCACCGTGCTCCCACAGTCTCAGAACTGCAGAGTCACGGAGTCGTGATGGTTGGAGATGATCATCCAGCCCAGCCTGGGTTGGAGCTGGATGGTGTTTAAGGTCCCTGCCAATGCAAGGCATTCTGTGATCGGTGCGGCAGAGGCAGGTCAGAGCTCTGTGGCCCCATCCCTTCTTTCTGGCAGGTCTGGGAGGCGGCAGCGCCTCTGGGAAGACCACGGTGGCCACCATGATCATCGAGGCTCTGGATGTCCCTTGGGTGGTTCTGCTCTCCATGGACTCCTTCTACAAGGTGAGGCCGTGCAGCCCAATGGGGAAACATGGTGGGGATGAGGCGGCATCCTCCTGCTTTCCCCTGGCCCCATGGCGCTGGGGCAGGAAGGGACGTGGCACAGCAGAGGGGCGGTGGTGATCCAGGGCTGCAGAGGGGATGGCCGCTCACTGACCCGTCTTTGGGGCCAGGTGCTGACCAAGCAGCAGCAGGAGCAAGCAGCCAGCAATGACTTCAACTTTGACCACCCCGATGCCTTTGACTTTGACCTCATCATCGCCACCCTGAAGAAGCTGAAGCAAGGCAAGAGTGTGAAGATCCCCATCTACGACTTCACCACCCACAGCCGGAAGAAGGAATGGGTATGGGACATCGAGGGGCGTGGGATGAGGTGGGGGGCTGCCAGCTCTGTACAGCCTGCCAGCAGATTGCAGGGGCAGCGGGCTGCACAGAGGAGGAAACCCATAGGTTGTGCTTGTGTCACTGGGAGCTCTTTGAGTCCTACAAGTGACTCCAAAGCACAGGAAATAGAGGAGCTGATCGTTCATTGTGTAATCATCTTCCCTGGAGCGTGGTATCTCTGCACACAGTCTCTATCCAACCGCATCAATTTTTGCCTCTGCAGAAAACCCTCTATGGTGCCAACGTGATTATTTTTGAAGGTATCATGGCATTCGCAGACAAGGAGCTGCTGAAGGTGAGGCAGCCCCATCCTGCAGCCTGGGCTTCGCTGGGTGCAGTGGGTGTACTGGGTGTACCAGTTGCAAGGGGTGTCAGTTGCAATGAGGGCACTGGGTGCACTGTCCTCCCGCGCTGCTTCAGCATCGCCTGCATGCCCACCCTGCACGCCCCATCCCGATGTTCTGCAGCAGGGGAAGAGCCCCAGGCAGACACGGAGCAGAGGGCCACGTCTCAGCCATTCCTTCCCAGAAACGTGGAGCCAAGCGGTGACCTGGTCCTTGGCAGCGAATCAACATGATCAGAAATACCTCTGTGCTGCCTGGCTCAGCTTGCAGCAAAGCTGGCTGCAGCCATGCTCTGCAGAGCCTGGTGTTCCCAGGCTGACCTCGTCCAGCACTTCGGGCATTCCTGAGGAGTGCTTGGCTGCATGAAAACCCTACAGGCTCGTAGCCATGCACAAGCATAGCCAAGCTCAGTCTAGGAAGTTCCCTTCCCTGCCAAGGCAGCGTTTGTGCTGCGCTTTCCTGGAGCAACGATGACCTCCAGTGGACAGCTGGGTGCATCCCCGAGCAGCTTTCTTTCCACGCATCCTTCAACCAAGGGCAAGCAGCAGGGATCCCAGCCCCCTGAAATGACATCCCCCAAAGCGCTGGGGCTGCGTGCGGACGGAGGCGGGTCAAGAGGCAGGACGGGTTTTGGGGTTGGCTGCAGCTGCTGGAGCTTCAGCTGGCGCGGTTTGTTCCCACTGCTCTCCTTCCAGCTCCTGGACTTGAAGATCTTTGTGGACACGGACTCGGACATCCGCTTGGTGCGCCGCCTGCGCAGGGACATCAGCGAGCGCGGCCGCGACATCGAGGGAGTCATCAAGCAGTACAACAAGTTTGTGAAGCCCGCCTTCGACCAGTACATCCAGCCCACCATGCGGCTGGCCGACATCGTCGTGCCCCGAGGTACGGCCCCGCGCCCGTTATGCTAAATGGGGTTCTGTCATGGCTCCATTTTAGGTCCAGTTCTCTTTAATGTTTTCATCGGTGACTTGGATGCAGGGCTAGAAGGTGTTGTGAACAAGCTTGCTGGCAGCCATAGGATCATTAATGTTGGAAAAGACCTCTAAAATCCCCAAGTCCAACCTCACCCCTCCGTGCCTACTGACCGCGTCCCTCAGTGCCACATCTCCACGGCTCTGGAACACCTCCAGGGACAGCACTAAACTAGGAGGAGCCGTTGACCCCATTAAGGGTGGAGAGGCTTTGCTGAGAGATGTAGACAGATTGGAGAGCTGGGCAGTCACCAACTGCATGGAGTTTAACAACAGCAGGTTCTGGGTTCTGCAGCAGGGCGGGGAGGTTGGCACTGTGGCTACACCTCACCATTTCTCTTCTGCTTTTGGCTCACTCCAGGGAGTGGAAATACAGTGGCCATTGATCTGATCGTCCAGCACGTGCACAGCCAGCTGGAGGAGGTATGTCCTGGCTCCGGCCCCATGAATTGCTCTGTGCATTGCTTCTCTGTGTCCCGGTGCTCCGCTGGGAATAAACCCACCCCATACACTGCAATGCCCTGGGGGCATTAAGCCATGCAGCGACAAAGCATCCTGCCTGGCTCCAGCATCTCTGCTCTCTGGCTCTGGCTTCTTCTCTTCACCCCCTGCAGCCATCGCTGCAGCCTTCCCAGTCCAGAGCTCTGTTTTCCACTTGGATGCTGAGTGCAGCCCATGGGTGTCAAACCCCAAAGCTTTGCCACGGCTTACTCACAGCCTGAGCCACGTCCTTCCCTCTGCTGGCCTCAGAGAGTCATATTTTGAGTGATTCTGGGCCTTGAGCCTGGGAACCATCTGCCAAAGGACACAGTTATGTGTTGCCATCCTTGGCCACGCAGCCTCCTCCCGCTCTACTCATAGCTTTGATGTTGGAGCTGTGACGATGCTCAGGGCGATGCTCTGGGACAGTGATGCCCTTATAAGTAAAGGGCTCAGTTCCTGAAGACCTTCCTGAGCCCCCGATGGGCTCCATGCAGCCCCAGGGCCGGCTGCTATGGCACGGCGGGAGCTTCCCTTGGGCACCCACTCCCTGCAGCCAGGGCTTTCTGGCCACCCCAATTTACAGCAACGCTCTCTGGCAGGAATCTAAACCCTGCTCCTAGGGCACAGAGCACAGCCCAGAGCCCTGGGAGTTCTGCAACCAGGAAACACGGCAGCTCCTGCCCAGAGCAAGGGCTTGGCCGGGGCTTAGCATTTCTTTGGGGAGGGGAAGAAGGGGAAAAAAAACTACTTGTGAATGCAGGAAAATATTCCTATTTTTCCTTTTCTTTTGTCTTGAAACGCCCCTGGTGTTGGCAATGCTTAATACCGGTTGCATTGTGTCTTTGTGTTGCTGCCGCAGCGTGAACTCAGTGTCAGGTAAGAGCCCCTAACTCTGTCCTGTCCGTGCAGCCCGAGGCATTTCCAATGCCAGGCACTGCTTGGCCTAACCCTGACCTGCAGGCGAGGATGACCTGTGGTGTGAGGCCACCACATCCCTAGCCATGGGGGAGGCTCTGCAGCAGCGTTCTGCGTCCCGGCATCCGCTCCCATTGCCCTTCCTTAAGACAGACATTCAGAGCCACCTTCCAACCCCTGGTGGATGCTCTGAAGCGTGCAGCCATTTGCCTGCCCTCCATCGTTTGGATCCAGATGGGCCGTTTTTCCATTAGGCAGCCAGCTGGGTTCACAGGTATTTGTGTAGGAGGCAGAGCAGCACGTTACTGCGCTCGGGTTTCCATTTAGATCTTCAGTGTTACGTGGAGATGCTTAGGCAACTAACCCAAAAACTTACGTTTGGCACACAAAAGCTTTCAAAATACCAAAGGCAAACAGGAAAAGGCTCTCTGCTGTACTTCTGCTCAAGCCATTTGTTTCCCAGACTGAGCGACTGGATTTTTATTTCTTTTTGCTTGCTTATTGGATGCTGCAGGGCCTGGCATTTCCATACAGTGCCATGTGTAAGCCCCCCCGTGTGCCTGGAGGTTCAGGTGGGAGGCTACTCTGTAGCATATATATAAATATGCATATGTGCATATAGATAGCCATGCCCATATCAAATTTCCTTTTTCTCCACTGATTCTCTGCTTTAATCAAATCTGGCCCTGAGTAGAGGTGATCCTTGCACTTCTTGTGCTGAGCAGTGTGAGCGGCGCAGTGACAGCCAGCTGGGGGAAGTGACTTTGACTCCAGAAGTACCTCCGTGGTAACCACGGCCACGGAAGTGTTGAGGTTCTGTATGTGGCTCCTGGTTTCCATTTGTGCCTTTGCCAGAAAGTCTGGAAAAAAATATCCTGTGAAAATCCATCGATGCTTCTGGAGTGCTGGAGGGTGTCACTGTCTCTTGGCTGTGGGGACACAGCCAGGCTATTGAATAGAACCTGGATGCTCAGACCTGGCTCCAGCTCAGGGTACCCTCCTGTTCCCCATGCACCAGGCTTCTGTGCCACTGCCTGACCTCAGATGCTCCATGGTGAGGTGGTGTGGCCCTGGCTGCTGCCCAGAGAGCTTTGTGTGCCCCATCCCTGGAGGTGCCCATGGCTGTGGATGGGCCCTGTGCAGCCTGGTCTATGGGAGCTGTCCTTGTCTGTGGCAGTGGTTGGAGCTGGGTGGGCTTTGAGGTCCGTTCCAACTCAGCCATTCTGCAGTGCCATCATTCTGTGGTTGTTAAGATCCCTTCCAACCCAACCATTCTATGATTCTATGCGCTGAGTGAATTCTGAGGAGGTTAAAGAGAGCAGTGCCCCAGACCCATGGGCTGCTCCACCACCACTGGCAGCCAGAAGCACCTCCACTGTGCTCTGCATCCTCTCAGGGTGAAGCTCAGGTCTCGGGGTCATTGCTATTGGGATGCATCCCATCCAGCTCCCCTTATCTAACCACACGTGTGCTGGAGCACTGGTTACCCACATGCTCCCTTTGCACCGTGCCGGGTGCCCAGCAGCACCTGCAGCCTGTTTGCTGTCCCATTTTAACAACCAGCCTGGCTCAGGGAGCCACTGCTCTTTTCAGCTGACGTTCCCTCGCCGATCGATCCCCCCCTCCTCTCCCAAGGTCTGGATCAGCTTGGCACACCCTTTGCCAATTGTGTCTTTAAATATCAGCCCGTGGCGCAGTCTGATAGCCCTTGTTTGAAATGTCAGCTGTGAAAGCCAGCCGCTGTACGTGTTTGAAATGCCTTGACTGCATCGCTCCTTTGTAGCTGGATGTCTCTTGTCTGCTTCCTGTTTGATAGCATGCTCAACAAAGAGCCGAGGATGTTCCCTGAAGCCTTCCTGAGCGATGGCCACCCCTTTTCTCTCCTTTCTCTTTCTTTTTCTTCTTCCTTTTTTTTTTTCTTCCTTTTTTTTTTTTTTTTTCTTTTTTCTTTTTTCTTTTTATTTTGCCTTTTAAACCTTTTGTTCTGGGGGGAAAAAATAAGTTTCCAAACTGAGACGTCTTCTTGATGTGCTCATGGCCGCCCGTCTGAATGCTCCGCCGCCTCACTGGGGAGGGATGGGAGCATCACTGGTGGCTGCAGGACCCGCTGTGCCCGTGTCCCTGTATGGTGTGTGAGCCCCCTGCATGGACATCTGGTCCAGGGGGGGCCTTGGAGGTCCTCGAGGTCTTCCCAGCTGCTGGCGATGCTCAGCTCAGGGCTGGGTTTCTCTCACTGTTCCCATTGCTCTGGGCTTTACGGTGTCACCGAGGCTGCAGGAGGTGGGCACCGCTGCGTGCACATTGGGTGGAGATTGTGCAGCCTTCAGCTCCTGCATATGCTTTGGGATTGAGGGGCTCGATGGCCTTGGAGGCATTGCCCTGCATTGTGGTGCTGGATGGGACCGAGGTGTGACAGTGTCCCTGCTGTGACACCCAGACAGGGCTCAGCATGGAGCTGAACTGCTGCTTTGGGGAGCAGAGGTGATGCGGTTTGGTCACCCCAGAAGGGGCATTGGGGTCTGTATGGTGACAGCCATTCTCGGGCAGCTCCAAGAGCCACCGATCCACTGGGGCTTTTTTTTCCCCCCTTTGACTAATGCCAGTGCTTTCTCCTTTATTTCATGTCCTGTTTGTCCCTCTCCCCTAAAACTCTGGTGTCTCCCGTCTTGTCTCCCCGAATGTCCCTCCCACCTGGTGACCAGAGGAAGCTGCGCTGGGATATGTGAGGAGACCTCCACTGCTGGCACGGGGTGTGACACTAACAGCATGGCTGGGGCCAGGGCCGTGCAGCTTGAGCGTGCTACTAACCTGGGCTGCACACGGGGTCCTGCTTCTCTGGGGCTTTGCAGGTCAAAATAGGGCAGGAGAGACCCGAAAGTCTCTTTCTCCATCCCTGAAAGTGGTGGTGCTGGGCAGCATCCTAAGGAGCAGGGCTGCATTCTATACCCAGCCCTGTGTGGGGGTTGCAGAAGGTGCAGTGAGGAGCTGCTGACAGCATTCCCTGAGGGCTGCTGACAGCTTGAGGTGCAGGGGAGGTGTTCTGGGGCTGCTGCAGGAGGTGGGAGCAGGAGCTGGGTTTCAGGGCACATGGAGCTGCCCTCCTGCATGGGGTGGTGGTGACGGGGGGGAGAGGATGCAAGTTCAGGACAGCAATTTGGCATGAGGGAGCAGACGGGCTCTGCACTGGGAGCAGACACCCACATCTGCCAAAGGCAGGGCTCAGCCCCATGCACAACGGCTCACGCCACGTGGGTCAGCGTCCCCAGGGCCAGAGGGGTCAGGCAGGGCTGTGGGTGGTGTCCGTGTCCCCAGGACCCATCCCCGGGCTGGGGTTGGTGGCAGGAAGGAGGGGGCAGAGCCACGCAGTGCTGCTGCAGCGCGGTCATGGTGTGGGCGTAGCTCTGAGGGCAGCTAACCCGAATTCTGGTGACTAACGGAGTGAGCTGGCTGGGCTGGCGCAGGGCGCTGGGGGCCTGGTGGCAAGAAGGAGCCCGGAGGTACCCCCAGGCCTTGGGAATGTCCCATTTGGCGTTGGTTGGCCAAGACCAACCTGATGGAGCTGCAGGTGTCCCTGTTCATTGCAGGGGAGTTGGAGCAGATGGCCATTAAGGGTCCCTTCCAACTCAGACCGTTCAGTGTCTCCGTGGTGGCTGTGTGCTGGAGGCCTCACGCCGTCACGCCCTGCCCTCCTCCGTTCCTACCCAGTCATCTTTCTCTTCCTCTCTGCTTGTGTGCCTGTTTGTGTGTGCAATTAACGCAGGTTTCTGCTTGGTTTGAAATCTTAACTCGTCTGCTGCTCCCATCTGTTGGTTCCCTTCTCCCCCTCCCCACCACCTCCCTGCCTGGCTGTGGCCATGGCACGTTTGTGGTCCGATGTGTGGCTTTGTGACCCCAGCCCTCCTCCCAGACAAAGGCGCTTGCCCATCCTGCCCAGCCCCATGGAAGCCAAAGAGATGTGACCTTCATCTCATTACTGCTGCTCTCAAGTAGAGAGGTGACTAATGGGGCCCCATTGTGCGCTTCCCCGTGAACGGTGTTCCCTTGATCCAAGAATAGCTCCCAACCCTATTAGTTATGTGGAGATGACTCACACAAAGCCAGCCCCGTCCAGCGGCAAAGTCTTGAAGCTGTTCCCAATTTGGCATCGCTGCAACCAGCCCTGAATGGGCCGGATGTGCTCTGAAGCAGCCTTGCTGCAGCCTGACATTGCAGCGCTGCCCTAGGGGAACTGGGGACAGCATCACAGCGCTGAGCTCCTGCCCCACACCCAGCCCTTGTCCTGTGGGCAGAGACCACCGTGGTGGCCCCTCCTCACCCACTGAGTGGGAGACCCACCGCCAGGTCTGCTTCCTGAGCAGGGGGGAGGTTTTCATATCGTTTGCCATGGAAACTCTCTTCTCAGCCACAGTGGGTCAGCCATGGCTCGGTGAGCTGGCAGGAAGGGCACGTCCTGGGGCTGCACCGACCGCCCCTTCCCTACCCCTTCAGTAGGACCTGGGAAGGGCGGGCCGCTCATTGGGCTTGGCCAGATGGCGTTGGGTTGTGTTGAGAGCTGACATCTGGGAGAATGGCTGTGCTGTGCCCCAGCCTTCAGGCACCTCCCCGGAGCCCTCCTGACCCTGTGTTTGGTTTCAGGGCCGCCCTGGCCTCTGCCCATCAGTACCACCCCCTTCCGCAGACCCTCAGCGTGTTGAAGAGCACCCCTCAGGTGCGGGGCATGCACACCATCATCAGGTAATGGCGTAGCACCGCGGCCCCTGGGGTGAGGAGGGGGCTTGGCTGGGGTGGGCTCGGCTGGCTTTGGGCTCCTGAGTCCCCAGAGCTCTGCTCATTGCCTTTCAGAAACAAGGAGACCAGTAGGGACGAGTTCATTTTCTACTCCAAGAGGCTGATGCGGTTGCTGATTGAGCACGCGCTCTCATTTCTCCCTTTCCAGGTGGGTTCAGGGCTGCACATGGTGATGGGGTTTTGTCCAACCTCAGCTTCCGTGGGCTGGTCAGCTTTCCCTGCCTGGCTGCCTGGCAGCAGGGTTCACTGAGAGCCGCTGTGGTAATGCTTCTCATGGGGTTTTTGCAGAGTTGCACTGTTCAGACCCCCCAGGGACAGGACTACGAAGGGAGGACATACAGCGGGAAGCAAGTAAGTGGGAGCAAAAGGTGTTGTTTTCAGACTTCTGGGTGGGGCTTCAACAAAAGCCCTCTGCACGCAGGGAAAAACACCACAGGCTTCTTGGGGTTCCCATCAAGCCTGAGTTTGGTGCCTGCTTTCATGAGTGTGGTACCTTGTGTCAATGGGGCAAGGATGCCACCAGTGCCACCGGTGTGCAACACAACCCTGTGCTGGGGGGGGGGGGGATGCGCTTTGGGGTTGCCCATCGGAGATTCCCAGTGTCGAAGCCAAATGCTGTGTGCCCCCACCTGCCCGGGTGCTCTCACTGCAGATCACCGGGGTGTCCATCCTGCGGGCGGGCGAGACCATGGAGCCAGCACTGCGAGCTGTCTGCAAGGACGTCCGCATTGGGACCATTCTCATCCAGACCAACTGCAACACGGGCGAGCCAGAGGTACGGCGTCCCCTGCCCATGGGCATGCACATGGGGTTGGCTTGGGTGTGGCGCGAGTGCTTGGGAAGGGCTCTGAAAGCTTCTGAAGTGGGTTTTGCCAGCATGCGTGCACACAGGGGCTGGTTTGGTGTCTGCACTGGTGCCTGGCCCCAGGCTAACAGCTCAGATTGCAGCGATGGGGATGTGGAAAGATCCTTCCCTCCTCCTAAAGATGAGCTGGAATTGCTTTGTTGCCTCCATTCTGTACAAGGACAGACCCCTTTGTGGTGCCCTGAGCCTGCAGCCCCTGAGCTGATCCCTCTCTCCCCCTGCCCAGCTCCACTACCTGCGGCTGCCAAAGGACATCAGTGAAGACCACGTCATCCTGATGGACTGCACGGTCTCCACAGGAGCTGCAGCCATGATGGCCGTGCGGGTGCTGCTGGTATGGAGGGTATCGGGTGGCTGGAGTGGGGTTTTGCCCCCAGGCAGTGTACAAAAGCCCTGCTGAGGGCCTTGCAGTAACATTGAGTCTTCCAAAGGGGAGTGTTGGGGGTCACAGCAAGAGCTGGAATGTCTCCAAGGCATTGACAAAGCCCTTCCTAGGATGGTAACAGCTTAGTTTTAGGGGGTTCCTTGATCTTACACCCACCAAACCCTACACCCAGGGAGAAAAAGTGGTTCCAGGAAGGTCCTCAAGTGCCAGAGCATGGGCCATAGCACATCGTGTGTGCCCTGGCTCCTCATCCCACACACTGTGCCATTCCTGCAGGATCATGATGTCCCAGAAGACAAGATCTTCCTCCTCTCCCTGCTGATGGCAGAGATGGGTGTCCACTCAGTTGCCTACGCTTTCCCCCGGGTGAAGATCATCACCACAGCTGTGGACAAGAAGGTGAACGACCTCTTCCGGATCATCCCTGGCATTGGTGAGTACCTGAGGAGGAATGTTCGGTGTTTCTGGCCCGCTCACCAGATGAGTGGAAGCCCTGGTTGTCAGCAGCTCAGCCTCGTTTTAGCCTGCCCTTGTTTTACTGAAGGGACCCTTTGCTTCTCCAGGTGGAGGAGCTGGGCTGGGGCAGCCGGGGCAGCTCTGTGCCTCATTCCCTCAGCTGCTACCTGAAGGAAGCTTGTTCTCAACAAGCTCACCGCGTCCTTCCATCCTCACCTCTGCCGTGCCAGGAAACACCCCTGCCATGGCATGCTAAAACAGTCCCTAGTGTGCTAAAACAGCCTCCGGGCTGCTCCAGTTCTGCTGTTCCACAAATGCTAGCGCCGTGCGAGCTGTCAGATAAACCTGCTTTTGTTTCCTCTCCTGCTGGGCCAGTCCCGAGCTCTCCAGATCTGCATCTCTCCCTTCTCCCCATAGGGAACTTCGGCGATCGGTACTTTGGGACGGACGCTCCTCCTGACTGGAGCGACGATGAGGATGCTCTCAGCACTTAGCTGGGTGGGAGAAGCCACCGGCGCCAGGCAGCTTCAGCACCGCACCTTAACCCCCGCCCCATCCATTGCAGAGATTTCTCCTTCCTCCTCACCAAGCGTATATTTTTTTCAAATCTTTCATCAGAGATGTAGGGCATATTTTTTCAGACACAAATCCTAGTGTGACTTTGTGGACAGCCGCGTGTCCCAGCATAGAGTGGAGTTAATTTATTTTAATTTAACTATTTGCCTATATAACTTATTGGAGATATTTTATAAAGAAAAATAATAAATTTTTTTTCTCTGGTTTTCTTGAACGGAGCCGTTGCTTGTCATGGCATTGGGCTGCCCTGAAGGAATCACAGAGTCATTAAGGTTGGAAAAGACCTCTGAGATCCCCAAGTCCAACCTCAACCCCCCAGCACTGTGCCCACTGACCGCATCCCTCAGTGCCACATCTCCAGGGCTCTGGGACACCTCCAGGGTCAGTGACCCCACCACCCCCCTGGGCAGTCTGTGCCACTGCATCACTGCACTTTTGGAGAACAAATTTTTAACAGATTTTTCCTAATATCCCACCTGAATCGTAACCCATTGGGATGGCCCTGCTCTCTCTGAGCCCCCTGGGAGCTCCTGGGGGCAGAGAGGTGTTGTCACCTTCCTGCAAGGCAGGGTAACCACCCCTGCTCACCCAGGTAGTCTCCTGCTGAACCCCATCAGGAAGAAAACCCACCACTCTTCCCTTGCTCCCTCCCCTTGCAGCCTTATGCTAGGGATGCAGCAGCACACTCCAGATCCTGCTGTATCCCTCCTTCCTGCAAGGAGGCTGAAGTTCAGCTTGGATCCTGCTGCACTCGAGCTGAAAAAGCACCAACACTTCTTCCAGTTCTGCAACCAGACCAAAGCACCTCTCGCTCAGCACAGCCCGCACTTGCTGCGTCAGAGCTGATGGAGGTGCAGGTCGGTAACGGCCTGCAGGAAGCTGCCAGTGGCCAGAGAAACCTCAGTGGGAGGGAGAAGGCAGTCGGAGGAGGCCGTGCTGAGCACAGAGCGTTTTCCCTTCCTGCTTGATGCAAAGTACCGATGCCACATCCTTGTGCTGGCAGTAAGCGGGCCGAGAGGAGCCCATTCTGCACTGGGCAGCCCTGGATGGGAGAGGAAGAGGGGACGTTGTGCTCGGCCGCTGCCAAAACGGAGCCTCCTGGTGACAGCTCGGTGTGGGCTCGGCCATGAGGAGCCCGAAATAACTGCCATCACTGCAGCACGTTGTGTAAACCCTCCGCTGCATTTAAAAGAAAGCACCCGCCCAAGTTCCTGCAAGCGCGCAGTGAAAGCATGAAGCCCTCGGCTTGAAAGCCACGCTCCCAGCCAGCGCCGGTGCTTGATTAGTGCCTCTAAAAATAGCTCCTTGCGTAGGTGGAAGGAGAGCTCATAAGCACAAACACAGGAGAGGCAGATGTGGGGCTTCAGGCTGGGGCGGCGTGCGGCCGGGAGCTGAGCATCGCCGGGCATCGTCTGCTCCCGGAGCGCTGCCTCTGCTCAGCCCAGCTCAGCCCCATTGAGGAGTGCCCCCCATCCTGCATGTGTATGCCCTGAGGGTCACGAGGCCACGTGTGGTCCTGAGCCCGATCCGCTCTCAGAGTCCACCCAGAGGGTGAAGAGCACACGCTGGGGGGGCAGTGCACCCCTCCCCACTCAGCATCCTTCATCCTAACCCACGCACCCCGTTCCCTGGAGGCCTCACGGCATCTCCCGGTCCCTCAGAACAGCCCCCAGCAGGCAGTGTGCCGGGAACAGCCGTGGGGCTGCAAGAAGTGTGGGTGCAGCGGGGCTGTGAACCGCCACAGCAGCAAAGGGCGTCCGTCATCCGCAGCCCCCTGTAAGCCTGATGGGCACCACTGACAGCTGTAGGACCCTCCACCACAGGACAGGAGAACAACCTCAGGGAGCAGGGGGAGGTACCACGTCTTGTTTCGCAGCACGTCCAGGCTGCCGAGTGCCACCCGCTCACCCACAGCCCCAGCACCCGCAGCCGGCATCGTGGCAGCACAGCAGGGTGCAGCACGGCCCCATGGCTGCCATGTTCAGGGCCAAGTGCTCACACCTGCCCCATGGGCACAGCCTAGGGTGACCTCAGAGACCGGAGCTGCTGGAGACTTCTGCACCCTGGGCAGCTCCTGCTTTAACTGCACTGCATCCACCATTTTCCTCTGCATGTCTGCATTTGTCCTCAGCAAATCCACATTTTCCCCCAGCAGACCTCTGCCTTTCCCCCACCAGATGCACATTTTCCCTTAGCAGATCCACATTTTTCCCCCACCAGACCCCTATTTTCCCTCACCACACTGCACACCAAATCCCCACATTTGGCCACCACAGCACTGAATACCACCTCAAGAACATGGCGCCTTCCCTCCTCACCCCTGCCCACCCTGCCCCACTGGAGGCAGCAGTGCTGAATTTAGCAGCATGTGCCACGGTGGGCAGCCTTGCTCCATCCTCACTGTCATCACCCTTGCCCCCAGCCACCTGCAGGATGTGGTGCTACCTCGGGAGGTGCCATCTTGGGAGGCCGCCATCTTGGGAGGCCGCCATCTCGGGGGGCCGCCATCTTGGGAGGCCGCCATCCCCGTCTCCCCGTGCCGCCATTGCCATCGCTTCAAGCTCGATTTTCTTTTGCGTGTGACAAACTGCTGGTGGCAAACACACCACCTCGGAAACACTGCGTGGGTGGTGGGCGGCTTCCTCCCCACCTCTGCCTTTCAGGCCGCCCGGTGTGGCAGCCATGATGGCCGCTGGTAGGGCCAAGCAGTGAAAACAAAAAACACTTTTTTTGGCCAAGATATTTGCAGGTGCTCCTCAAACTCCGATAGGTGAGAGGTAGTGTTAGTGTTAGGCAGCGTGGCCGTAGCCCTGCAGCACGGAGGATGCTCTGCAGGACAGCCACCTTCAGAGCCCAATGACCTCCACCCGACGCCTGGGAGTACCAAATAACAGGGGAAAAAAATCTCTATTTTTCTCATTACACACCAGGACAACCCCATGATCCCAGCTCTTCCATGAGCTGTTCGAAGCAGCCGACATTTTCTCAATCAGATTGCATTGCTCTAATACAACATCGGTGCATTGCCACCTCGTGCTTGAACAAGCCCCCAGCAGTGCCCCCCAGCTCAGCCCCCAGTGCTGCCCCACCTCAGCCCCCCTCACCCCAGGGGCTTCCTGCCCTGCCTCAGGAGCAGCCCAAACCACAAACCCTGACCGACAGCAGAGCCTCTTCGGTACCATCCTCCCGGCACTAAAAATAGAGCAGAGTGGTGAAAAAGAAATGAAAAAAGAAAAAAAAGAAGAAAAAAAAAAAAAACACAAAAAACCCAACCCGAGAACAATATCTGCTTGACCATCAAAGAGCAACCAGACTCATCTCGAGGCAGAAGCGCCTGCGAGGTGAGTGTTTGGGCTGTGTTTTCTCTTTCTGCAGCAGATGGCCCTGGGATTTCCTGAGAGAGATGAAGCATTTTGCTGCTGCCAGCCCTGGGCTGAGGCCCCTCCAGCACTGCCTATTGGTGGGGCTCTCTTGGGTCAGAACGAACAACTCATTTTCCTTTCGAGCTCTCCACCCGTTGGTTTCCTATCTGTGCAGAAAGAGGGCTTCGATTTGGGTGCTTCTCCACCACTCATCCCAAAACTGAGCAACTCATCGTGGGGGTTCCCATTCAACCCCAAGGTCCAGCAGCACACCAGAGCTCCAGTCAGGAGCCCCATCCCACAGCCCTGTCCAACTGCAACAAACAAAACCAAGAACCAACCCCAAAACCTCAATTTCTGTGTATTGCAAACAAGGACATGGGCAGCACACAGCCTGCAGCGGGGCTTGCATTGAAAGCACTGCTCCACTCACCCAGGTGGTCGATCAGCATCAAAATGGCAGTGGAAAATGGGGTGCGTGTGAGCACGGCCATCAGACAACGCATCTGAGGTATTGTGCACAAATGTGTTTACCTGTTGCCAACACAAAGAGTGACTGGAAACTTCTTCAGTGACACCTTAATGTTGAGCTCTCAGCCCTCGGTCCTGTCTGCTCACCACAGAGACATTTATAAAAAGCAAAGACATTTAAAATACACACATATATATATTTTACAAAAAACAAAGAAATGCAAATTCTCCCCTATCATCCCCAGAGCCGAATAATTGCAAGAAGAGAAAGCGTTGGGAAAGAGTTCATAGGCAAAACCCAAAGTCGCCACAGAGCCCACAACGCAAGCTCTGAGCATTTGGGATCTTACAGAGCTGCACTTTGGGGAGGTTCTCCCTGTTTCGGGACTCCTTCAGCAGCCCCACAGCTTCCCAGCTCAGAGCGGGGTTCCCCACCAGGCTGCACCCAGGAGCACACAGCTTTGCTCACGCCTTGGATCCGTAGAGCGCATCGCAGCGCTGGCAAACTGTGGGGCATCAAAATGCTTGTGGAGCTGAGGAGGAAATGCTGGATCTGGAGCATTCGTCCCCTGCTTCCCATGAACTGAAACAAACCCAAACCAAATAAAAACCACGCAGCTGCTCCACTCTCTCCGTTCCTTTCTTGTGCAAACAGTACAAGAAAGGAGAGCTGAGCAGCACCGGTGGGTCACGGCAGCAACCGTGCAGTCCACAGACAGCTCTGAAGTAAAGGGGAGAAAACCCCAAAGCCTCTGAAAAGTGAGAGCTGGGGGTCAGAGCACGTGGGGAAGGAGCAGGACACAGCTCGGGTGGGAGAGCAAGGGAGGAACGCTGCCTGGAGCAGAGCTGGGGGCAGCAGGATGGTCACTGCCCGTTGCAGAGGCAGCAGGATAAGGCCACGTGTCCCCACTGTGGACGCAGCGCTGTGGCCCCACACAGGAGAGCAGTGCTTCACATGTGGGGACACTCCAGCATTGTCACTGCAGGTTTTCAACCTTTCCCTTTGTTTTCCATCTGCAGACTGTATGTTCTACGGCCAACATGGCTCTTCTTGGCCTGCCAAGGGGAAACAAACAATACCAGCAAATCGGATACCCTCCAGATCTGCCACCTTAAGGAGCAGGAGCCGCACTGCCCTCCACTGCTGGCCTTGCTGGAGGATCTGCCATGGGGTGGATGGATGTGTCTGACGGGGCCAACCCCAGCGCTCTGCCTCCATTCAGAGGGGCAGCAATTGGGAAACACAGGTGGAGGGGTTGGAAGTTTTGGCGGAAGGCTTGGAAATGAGGGCCTTCCACTCATTGTGGCCCCAGGGCTGGGGAGGGGGCACCCAGAGCATCCCTCCATCCCTCCATCCCCCCTAACACAGCCGCTTTCGGGTGACTCGAGAAGAGCCGCACTGCATTGGGTTGGGTTACTTTTTTTTTTTTTTGCATTTTTTTTTCTTCACTTCTCTTTGCCGCCCTGTGTCTGTCCAGCGTGTAATGGAAATTTTACCACAGCCGCTCGCGATGCACAAACAGGAAGCCAGCAGAAAGTGTGGCAATTCGCTGTAGCCCGGCTCGACTCCTCCGAGCCACGAGGACAGGGACGGCCATAAAAGCGGCGCGGGCGCAGCGGGCGGAGGGATGGGGCCGGGAGCTGCAGGTGAGAGGTAAGGCAGCACTCCTCTCTGCGGAGCCGATTCCCCCTCCTCTTAGAAGCTCTCTCTGCCTCTTTCTGCTGGGCTCCTTCTTGCGAAAGGGGAGGCTGGGAGGGTTCTGCTGCTCCTTCGTTGCTCTGCTCAAATTTACCCCCACCCCAGCCTTGCTGCTACGGATTCCATTTGGCTTTTCCTTCCCTCCAAAGCATTAAAAAAGCCCCAAAAGCTTGATCGTGGATTTGAAATAGAGTAAACTGGGAAGATAAAGCTGTGGCTCTGCAGTCCCCTTAATTCCTGCCCGAAAGGTTTCTCTTTCATTGACCCCAGGCAAATCCATTGCTCCATTGGAACAACATAGCTTACGTGCCCGGGAATGCACCCGGCTCTGTCCATGCCAGAGCACAGGGGAAGGCGATAGGACCCAAATGGAGCAAGAAATCCAGAAGGGACTGAAACCGATCGTTAATTCCTTGGTGCCTTTTCTGACAGCTTCCTGGGCCTGCTCAGGCTTTGCATTAAGATTGGCGGTGCTCAACTTGAAAAATCCTCCCCTTTGATTATGCAGTTAATTGTCAACATTTTAATATTCCTCCCTCCACGCACAAGACAAATCACTCTGCCATGAGAGCCCCCTCCCCAGAGAAGCGATTTTAAGCACCCCATAGCATTAGGAAGCTGAACTCCACCCGTTACCTGGTGCAGATCCCACGGAGCATCTCTGCAGAGCTGGGTGCAGATTTTGGACGAGCCTTGCAGAAGTGCTCTGATGCTCCCAGGGTGCTGCCATCTGCAAATGGGAGCAAAGGAAGGAAATCTGCTGCTCCATCTCTGTCCCATCAGCACAGCCCATGGCCAGATGGGGATCTGTGGGGCCGGAGCTGCCCTGTGCCTATTTGGGAGGTTCTGGGTTCATGCAGCATGCAGCAGCCCAGCTCTTAGCCCTACACTCTGGTTGTGCAAAGGTTTCCACTACCACTGGTTGCAGGAGGAAGCACAGCATGCGTTTGGGAAGAGGCCAACCCCTGAAGAACCTCATGGTCAGGCATGGATGCAAAGAAGCTGAGGCACAGCAGAGCTGAGGGGCTGCATCTCTGCTCTCTCTTGCAAAATCCCTCTGGATGGGTGGTCTGGGTGGGTGCAAGACCCAGGATGAGGGGCATGGGGCGGTGGCTGCCCGAGTGAGGGGCACCTCGAGGACTGTCTAACCTGAGAATGGTGAAACATGAGGGTCAATCTCAGGTTCGTCAGCCCATGAGATGCCTTCTCCAGAGCGGGATGGGCAGCGCCGTCCCTGCAGCCCCAGGGATGCAGGGAACATTACTTCTGAAAAACGCGTGAGTGCTGGCACGGCTGTTTGTGGGGCAGGGATGGGGAAAGAGCAGAACATGTACCAGGAGCAAACAGAGATAAGCAGCAGCATTCTTTGAGAGAAGCTTCTGGAAGCTTGGCTGCGCTGTAGCACCGGAGCTGTCACGGTCCACAGGGCAGGGGTTCCCGACTGCAGCTCTCTGCGCACGAGCCAAGAGGCTCAGAGTGCTCCCAGTGCCTCATTAGGAGCTGCTCTGCCTCCTCCCTGCTGTGAGGCTACGGCTACACGCCAGCACATAGGCAGTGAGCGGAGCTGGGGGTGAGCCTGGCATCCCTGAAGCATTGCTACCGCATCGCTCCTCACACTCCTGAGCAGAGGAAGAGACAGTGACATCCCTGCGAGTGACAATAATGAGTCCCCAGGCGGCACGCGGGGCCCTTCAGCACTGAACGTGTCAGTAATTTATGATGGAAGAAGAAATAAGGATGGTTGGTTTGTTTTTGGGTGTTTTTTTTTTGATCTTCTGAGTTGAGCTTCCTAAATAAAACAAACAAGAAGCAATTACCAGTTTCGTCATCTTTCCAAAAGTTAAGTGATGAACTAAATGCCACTGAAGCACGTGGACTGAAGGAAAAAGCATCCAAAGCATCACCAGCCCCAGCGCCGGCCATGGTGATGGATGAACCGAGCTGACTGCCCCGGCTGTGACAGTGCAGCATGCTGTGCCTGAGCCATTCCCCATCAGCTGGGGGGCAGAGCAGCCCCAAAACACCACTGTCTGATTCCTAGGGGCTCCCGTGGGTGCTCAGTGACCATCAGATCAGGGAGATGCTCAGGAGCAGCCCTGGGGATGTGCTTTGAGGCACGAGACAGCTCTGTCTGCTCCCAGCCCAGCCTTGGTGAATCCTAGGTGGGGAACCGAGAATTGCAGCCATTCTCAATGATTCAATAAAGAAATTTAGAGAACGCACCATGCACAAAGTGAGGGGGAAGCAGATGCTCCCCTTCCCCCCCTCAAGGCCGCTCAGCTTCTGCCGCGAGTTATTCTGTAGCTGGGGGCCACGGGGAGCCCCCTTATTGCCACCTCAAAGAACCCTCTGGCCTTTTGGGTGACCCCCAAAAAGCAGCCGAGCCTTCAGTTTTGGGTTGCTCTGCACAGAGTGTGACCGGAGGGGTTCTCACTGCGTGCTCAAGTTCTACTTAATGTTTTTCTTTCCTTCTCTTGAAACATTTATACCTCATACGGGAATTTTAATTTTAGAGGCAGCACTTCTGCAAGATGAAGTGATTGCTGAGCTCCAAGTGCCAGCTGATGGAAGCTCCAGCAGGGAGGGAGGAAAAGGCAAACAAATGACTCCAACCTGCAGCCAGAGGTGCGTATCTGTGTGGGGCGACAAGGCCAGGAGGAGAACACCTTTCGTGCTCCATTAGAGGAGGAATATTGCACTCCAGAAGTGTATTTAGGCTTCGGAAGTAAAGTTGTAAGCTGTGTGCTCTCACACAGTGACTCACCCCGCGGAGCTCGCTGCCTTCACTTTGCGCATGGAAACTTTGCCCATGAAATGCAGAGCAAATCCAGCCCAGGCACTGGGTTTGAGAAGGGGGGAGGGGAGGGCCTGGCATGGGTCGGTGTCCAGGGGCACAGCGTGGGAGGGGGCTCAGCTGCAGCGCTCACACCCACCGTTCTCTTCAACCCCACGAACCCCCCCACAGGCACTCAGCCCTCTTCCCCTCTTCCACTACTGTGGACCCCACAAAAACTGCTCATCTTTCACACCTCCATGGCTCCCCACGAACTTCTCTCCAACACCCACCACCCTGCACGCCCCCGTTTGCATCTCACCACCATCCCTTATGCCCTCATGTCCAAGGCACCCACCAACACCCCCTACGTGTCCCCATGGGCATCTCGCCACCACCACCCCACGTCCCCCCACCCGGGCACTCACCTACCTCCACCCTCACGTACTCCCAGCGTTCCCTCCCAGGCACCCCTATGCGCTTCTACGATCCCCCCTCCCAGCACACCCCCAGGTGCCCCCTGTGCCCCCGAGGCCGTTCAGCACCACGGACAGCTCCCCGGCCGGTGTCACGTGAGGGGCCTCCGCCCCGATATAGCGCGGTCACGTGGCAGGGTGGGTGTTGGGGGGGCGCCGCCGCCCCTATATAGCGCGGAGCGGGCGGGCGGCGCGGGCAGCGGGAGCTGCGGGCGGAGCAGCGGCAGCGGTGAGCATCCCGCCAACCTCCCACACACCCCCGCTCCTGGGAAGGGGGTCCTGAGCCCCCGGGGGGGATGTGGAGGTCCGGTTCCGGAGGGCTGGGGGGGGGGTTGGAGTTGTCCTATGCCGGGGTTGCCGTGAACCTGAAGCATGACCCACCTCTGAAACATGAGGGTTCCGGGTCCCGTGTCTGGGTGGTGGGGTCTCGCATGTGCTGGGGGGGCGGGCGGTCCCGTCTGGTGGTCACGGCTGTCCCGTTCCTGGAGGGCGGCGGGTCGCGTCAGCGGGGGTTTGGTTCCAGTTCCCGGGGTGGGATCCCGCCCGCAGGTGGGGGGCTCTCGCTCTTCGGGGGGAGGGTCCCCCCGCGGTGCTTATCCCGTCGGGTGCCCCCTGACCGCAGCGTTGGGGGGGACGCGGGGGGTTTGGGGGCGGGGGGAACCTCTTTTGCAGGTATCCGGTCCCCCACCCCCCCCCCCCCCCGGACCCGGAGCGGCTGCGATGCGGCTCAGGATGATTTCGGCTGCCTCCGTCCTCGTGCTGCTCTTCCTGCCTTCGGAGAGCTGCTCCCCGCTGCAGCCCCGCTGGGAACCGGCCGTCCCGCGCCCCCCCCACGGACTGTGCCGACCACGGGAGGCAGCGCCCGGCCCGGACCCCCCCCGAGCCCCGAGGGCGCTGCAGGCGGGGAAGAGACGAGAAGGGAAACCCAACTCTCTCGACCTCACCTTCCACCTCCTGCGCGAGTTCCTCGAGATGTCCCGGGAGGAGAGACTGGCGCAGAAGGCGCTCAGCAATAAGCTGCTGCTGCAGAGTATAGGGAAGTGACGGGAGGGGTCCCAACGAACGGAGCCCGGAGCAGAGACCCCCCCCCCCCCTCCCTCGGGACCCCCACCCCGCGCGGTGCTCCCGCTGCTGCTGCTGCACATTAAAGTCGCCGTCGCACCTGCCCCACTGCCCCGCGCTGTGGCGGTGCTGCCGTTCCGTGCGGGGGGGTTCCCTGGGTCCCAACACACCTGGGAGTGCACGGGGGGCAAAAGGGATTCCCGGGGTAGGAGTGGGGGAACGGGACAGTGAAAGGTCAACGGGGTTGGAGCATTTTCAGCCTACGCTGGGGGCCGGGACCCCCACCCCCATGGAGCTTCCCCTCATGCCCCTCAGACCCCAATTTTGGACGTCCTCGTGTGCTCCAAGCTCGCTCCTTAGAGCCCCGCCCAGCCATCCACACCACAGGAGCACGGGATGTGCATGTTTGGGGGAGGAGGGGGGAAGGGTCAGCGTACAACCCCTGTGTGTGGGTTGTGCAGCTCCAGCAGCAGAGCTGGCAAATTTCACCCAGAAAAATGGAAACGTCCCCACCGGGTGGTGCTGGGGATGGGGAAAAGGGGTTGCGGGGCCTGGGGGGGGGCTACAGTGGGCATCCATGGGACAGGGGGCACTGACACGTGTGGGCACACAGACACAGCTCCAGTGGCTGAAAGGGCTACGGGCACCACTGAGACACCAGCAACGAACCCTCACTGATCTCAAAGCAATCTGCGCCGTTTGGGGTCACACACGTGGGTGGGAGGGATGAGCTGGGGTCTGGGGTGCGTCAGAATGGGGCTGAGCACCTGAACCCTGCACCAAGGTGGGGTTCTGTGTGGGGCCAGTTGGGACTTCTGGGGGACAGAGAGAGAGCGGAGCTTTGGGGATGAGGGCAGAAATGAAGAGAAAAGCTCAGGCGATGAGCATGGTGCGATGTGCAGCAGGGAGCAATGCGCACATCACAGCTCAACCTGCCCGTACTGCAAAGCAGCCAAACCTGGGCTGCATGCAGCTGTGGCTGCTCCCGTGCCCACTCCACACTGCGCGGCGTTTCTCAGCAAAGGGGAATCACAGCCCACCGAGTCCACAGGAGCAGTGGGCCGGGGTGAGCAGTCCTTCACAACCCAGGGGTGGGTGGGAGCCTGCCCCGCAGGAGGGGCTGCCGCTCAGCACCTGGATTTGTGCTGAATGGCACTCTGAGCATCACACACAGCTGAAATACCCACCCCCAAAGTGATGAGCAGAGGCCGAGTTACAAAGGGGAAAACAGTCAACCCAAAAGAACCAAAGTTCCCCGATAGAAAATGTGATTTTAAACACACTCCCAGAGCCCACCCTGCCGAGCCCCAGAGCCTCTGCTCCTCCACCCCCCAACAACCCCAGCACTCACCAACAGCTGCCTTCTCCCAGAAGCTGCACGGGTTCATTTCCAATGGGGCTGGAGGGCAGGATGGGAAGGATGCTCTGTGGGATCCCTCTCCCATTCACTGCACTGTCCAGGGGCAGAGCTGTCATCACCCACGCTGATCCTCCAGAATTTGGCTGCTGATGGTTAAAAAACAAACACGTTAAAAAAAAAAAAAAAACCCACAACAAAAAAAAAAAGGCAGCTATGGTTGCAAACAAGGCGTTTGTGCAGCAAGCACTCACCTGCAACGCACCAATAGCACTTTGCTGCAGCATCCAGCACCGGTGGAAGGGTGAGCACTTACACAGCCAGGAGCACACAGCTCCCCGGGCACACACTGCCCCACGCAGTTCTGAATTCCCATCTCAAGAGCACAGAAATATCCCAGCAAACTTCACATAGGCAACTCGGCACCCACACAGCCCTACGGTCACACCTACAGAGCACCCCTCCTCCCACGCCACAAATCCAGCATCCCCGCAGCCCGACCCCAAGCAGTTACAGAAAGAAAAAGCCCATCCGTATTTCTGCATTGAAAACATTTATTTTACAACAGTGGTTTCAGATAACTTAGCAATCTTTATTTTAGTTTATATCTGGACATACGATACACAAATTACCATGCTAAAACATAAAAGAATTCCTTCTGCTGTAACTGCAGGTATGTACAGGAGCTCAGTAGTATCCAGTGTTACAATCCACAAAGTTCTGACAGCCACATCTACTTACATACAATTCAAAGTATGGTCCTTTAGTAACATAACAAAATATATATATGTCTATATTATAATTGCTTCTCGGATGCATTTATACTTTGATTGCGGGGGGGGGGGCGGTTCGTAGGTTTTTTGTTTTGTTTTGTTTTACAGTCTTTTTTCCTTTGCTTTTGGCCACGGGTTCCCCCCCCCCATCCCACAAGCAGCCCCCACACGTCCCCCCCCGCCCCCAGCCGTGCCCCTGCACAGATCACTGCCTCACTTCCATTTTATGGTGTGCAACAGCTCCGAGTCCTACAAATCCAAGCTGTGAGCGCTACAGGCTGAGCCACGGACCACGCTGTGCCAACACACCGCTGGCATCTCCACTCACCCCAACAAGGAGGGAAGGGTAGAAGGCTGCTTTTCCCTTTCCAAGCAGACGGCTCTCCAATTTGCACCACCTATTTCTTTATACAACAGGAGCCATCCACCTCCATCAGTCACAGATCCCATCTGGCGTTCCCTGCAGCTGAAAGGAGGAAGAGCAGCTCCGGACACACAAAACTTGTCTGTCTATGAGAAGGACTTGGAGCCAAATTTCGTGTTTTACCACCACAGAAAAACAGCAGCAAGGACTGGGTGCACACCTGTTGTATAAATATGTACATATGTGCATATATACATACATACACACACAGTGCTGCAATCCAAAACCAACAGCACAGGTTTGTGAGCTGACTCCCACTTTGTAGAGTACAATGTGCTGAGAACCGGTACAGGAAAATAACCCAACGCAGTTACCTCCAGAGATGAATCTCAACCACTCGTACAACACCCCACGCAGCAGCAGCACAAGCCAAAGTTCTTCCAGTATCACCCTCGGGTTTCAGCTCCTTCCCTACAGCAAAACCAGAATGGTGAAGCCCAGCTCCAGTCAAGCAGGCCAGGGCCGAGGGATGCTGGCAGAGCTCAGATCGATGTCAACCTGTTTGGAAGCCACCACTGCACAGACAGCATGGTATGCAACTGCTACAGACCACGAGAATACACCCACATTGCTGGTGGTGGGGGAAAGAGAGCAGAGCAGACAACAGCACTCAAAGAAGAATGGCCATTCTATATAAGAGCTTCCTCTACACATATACACATATATAAAACCACCAGAAATTCCCAGCATCTATCCTTTAAATGAGGAAATCCATGGCGCACGTTAACATTGGCATCTTATTTTCAAACCAAAGTTTGTCTTCCAGATGTATGGCATTTGGCTTGTGCAAACATAAAAGACAGGCAGCTCCCCCAGCAGTTCCCTCTGGCACAGAACACATCCTTCTGGAATGCAAGGAGCATTTCGGTCCCAGCACTGAAGCTCTGAGCGCAGTGCGTGGAGCAGAGCACAGATCCTGCAGGACTTGGGCACTGACAACTTCAGCCACTGTGTCAGCTATCAGTTACACTTCTTTCAGGGTACTACAAGCAGCTGTTGGTGCAGCAGTACACCACGAGGTGATTTCCACTACAATACAGAGAAGCGGCACCGAACGAGGAAGCAGGTTAAGCTTACACCAACCTTACACTACGCACAGCGGTACTGGGGTTACATTGCAGCGCTCTGATTCTAGGATTAACACCCAGAGACAGCATCTGGAATTAAGAACACGAGGCAGGGGCTGCCGAGCGCCAGCAGTCCTGAACCTCCTGTTCAACATCACATCCAGCTGCACTGAGTGGGGAGAACTGCAGCATCGACACATCCTAAATGACCCAGACGTGTCAGTAACACCAAAGGGCACCAGAGAGACCATGGGCACAAACTACGTGAGAACATGGAGTGCAATGCTCTGAGACGCAGCGTGAGAAAGCACACTGGGGTTCCCTCTACACCACACAACAAAACCGCTTTAAGAACGGGACAGGAATGTATTTTGTGCCAGGCTCCCACCTGTGAACACCCCTGTAAGCATTTATAGGCTCTGACACAGAGGGCTGGGAGAAGCGTATCCACCCCACAGCGCTGCTGCAGGACAGCTGCTCACACCTCCATCCCCAGCAGGTGGATGCAGGCTGCGTGCAGCCCGGCCTCGATGAGCATCACACATTAACACCACGATGAGCACTAATATCTAAAGCAGTTTAAAAGTATTACAAATTTAAAAATAAGACTGAAAAGGGAACGTGGCTAGAAAACATCACCGCGTGGAATCGGCAGAAATCTACACCGGATCGGACGCCACTGAGGTTTGAGTTTATATACAGATAAATAATTCAGAATATCCTACATACATCACTAACTAAATGAAACTGGCACCTAATGCCCTTTGTTTGCTTCAAGTGAGAGTGCAGCCGGGCATCCCGGGCACTGCAGGGCAGCAGCTCCCTCTCCTCCCAGGCCCTGCAGCCATGCAGAGGGGCCATGCAGAGGGGCTCCTGCAGGCCATCCTGCACCAGGAGGAGCTGCGGTGCAGTGCCAGAAGTGCTGCCAAGTGGTTCCGTGCACTGGGAGGAGGTTGGGCTGCTGACACGGAGGTCTCAGGCAACTCATAAAACAAACCAAACGACAAACTAACAGGGATGTGACCTTTATCACCACCACCACCAACAGAAATCAAAGCTCAAGTTTTAATTCTGGTGACAGGCTGGGCAGAGTGGCAGCGCTCAGGTGGAGCTCTGGAAGGAACCATTCTGTGTCTGAGCAGTGAGCAGGGCTCAGTGCCCGCCAGGCTCTGCTGCTTTGCATCCGGCAGCTCCACCAGCCCACGCCCCAAAGTGCACCACATTTGTTAACCATTATTTCCAGCGCAACTTTGTCTTTACCAGGGTTATATTTGGCCATTCTGAAGAGCCCAGGATGCTCTTACACCTCATCTAGGACAACGCAACCAAGTGGGCATTCACCTATTCCTTAAACAATTCAGGAAGAAGTACATTAATAACCTTAAATTCAGAGGCTTCGGAGTAACCTGGGCAAACAAACCATTTCAAAGAATCTGAATATTCACTTAAAAACGTGTTTTCTCCTCATTCTCCTGTGCAGTTCCCCTTGGAGCACCCAGCACATCACGCTGGCACTAACAGGACAGGACTAACTTGCCATTCACACACCACCCACGGAACAGCTGAAAGGAACGCAGCAGCTCTTAGAGAACTAAAACAGCACGCTTATCCTGGATATCACCTTTATCAAGTAGTGCAAATCACAGAGAAAGGAATCACCTCAGCCTCCGCACGTCAGCTCCGCTGTCAGCAGTCCCACACAGCCGGCCCTTGTGCTACACACCTGCATGGACACAGGGAGCATTACACACAGCACACAGGGTTAACTTCCTCCTGCTGGTTCTACCGACCCAACCACACCAACACACTCATTTACACAGCCACAAAGCACTACCAGCTCTGTTACCAACAACATGAAGTGAACCACGCAGCCCATAAGAACAATTTTAGCCAGCTCTGAAGGAGGAAGCCTGCAGATTGTCGTGCAGCTCAACATCGAGACGTGGCATCAGGCAAAGCCTACAAGGACAGCCAACCTGATGCTATTCAAGCTTTAAAATTGCTTTTCTTTTTAAGGGGTCAAAAAAAAAAAAAGCTTTAATTAAATAAGGTCCTTGAGCCAAATAATGCACTGCTGTCCTCAAGGCCACCCAAGAGAGAGGTTCTGAGTTAGAAACATCTTCCAGTAATCCACAGCATTTCAGGATGGAAGGACTACCAATAAGGAAGGAATGACTTAACAAGTGTGCTACTCCATTCTAGTCAGTAAATTAGGAGTGTTTTGAATCTCTGGAACCTGATGTGGCACCAACAGCATCCCTATCTGCAGCAGGCTCACATGCAGGCAATAAACACGTTGGTACCCGCAGCACACATCTCACAGTGCACGTGTTCCAACTCAGCACCCAGACTGCAGTGGTAACACTCTGCTCTGGCTGGCCCGCTCAGTGTGGCTTTGTGTCAGACTTGGCATGCACTGCCATGTGCAGCTCGTGCAGAGATGGAGTGAAAATATGTTCAGAATGGTTCTCTGGCAGGAGATCCCCCCTCGCTTTCTGGCTGTTTCCTACAGACTGACAGTGCTCTTTGCCCCCTTCCCAAGTAACACCTGTATCTTGTAAAAGAGCAGCACGAAAGACCTCAAATGAAACCTGGGATGGAAGGCTGTGAATAGCCTCTCCACAGAGACAGGAGACCAACAGGGAAGGGGACACGGAGGTACAAAGGACGGGAGAAGCACTGTGATAGAAAACCACAGAGATCAAATTAAGGAGAAGGCAGTTAACTGCTAAACATGCCATGTGTAAGCTTACGAGTTGCTGTTCCAGATCCCGACTCTGTATCATTTAAAACAAGGTTATTAATAACGAAACATGCCAACAATTCAGCAGCTAAAATGCCTATTTAACAGTAAAATCCCAACGAACAGCCGTCTCAAAAGCAGTACTCAAACACGATTTGGCTTCAAAATAGCTCAGGAAACTTTTCAATCGTTTCCCCACCGTTGTTCTGAGGGAAAGAAGAACACTGGTGTAAACAAGTCTAAAGGTAAGACAATGTGCAAATCATACAATATCAACATAAAAAGTGTTTTGTTCTTTAAAAGCCATTTCGGTACTCCACAAAGATGCTCATGAGAAAATTAAAGGGCTAACACATTACAGTAACTTTAAAAAACAACACATAATACCCCACTTGCCTATCAGCATCTCAGATTATTAGACAAAAATTAAAAAAGAAAACAATTATTAACATTTACGCTGTCACCTACTGCCTGTATTTTATTCACTTGCCCAGCGAAAACCAATTAACCAGTTTCACTTTAAGATTCTCATGCATTCAAAGAAGCTGCGCTATTTGGTCTTTAGCATTTCAGGAAAAGGACTGAACTCAAACCAGAACAGAACTGTGCTTGAAGTTAAAGTCCCACTGTCACCACCAACATGAACCCATCCACAGCTGCCTTGTGACAAACTACGGTTTGTGGTTACACTGTCACCGAAGATAACCCTTGTGCATAAAGAGCTGCTGATCGATTTCATTGTTCAAAGACTGGAAACTCTTCCCTTCTTGTTTTTCAAGGTGTATTTATTTAAGCTGTAAACCAGCATTAGAAGAGAATTCTAGCTCTGCAGGACTGGCATTTTTTGGTTCTTGGCTTTGTAAACTTGCTTAGGTAGCAATGCAGGAATAGAAGGAGGAATAAGAGAATTGGCTTGTTGCACCCAAATAAAAACCATGAGGTTTTTTTAAGGGCCTTTGACAGCTTGGCTGTATGAAAGTATGGTGGCTCCTGTGAAACTTTAAGTCTCATTTTAGGCCAGTACCACTGCTTAAAATGCAGAATGTCTCCATCACACGTACTGTGACAACTCAATACATTACACCACAGACATTTAACGTAACTCCATACATGCTATTAAAAAAAAACAACAAAAAATAACAACAAAAAAACCCCAAAAAACAACAAAAAAAAAAAAAAAAGAAAGGAAGAGAAAGGAAACGTAAGACCGTAGCTAAACTGCTTTACATACTGCATGCTACAGCACTTCACGTATCATCAAGATACGACACTGAAAGGTGACAAAAGGCTGAAGGGATTACAAAATACTTTCAGCAGGTTGGAAAGCTGCCTTCTTACTGTGGCAGAATTTTTCCCCCTCCCCATTCTCTACTTCTAATGTTCATGATTCTAGTGTTGAGTTGGCCATGTATTTATTTTTTTTTTCTTAATCCGTTCTAATTACAGTGTTTCCTTAACTTAATTAAATCCATCAGTGTGGTAGCTAGGGTGAGAGTCAGCTGTGAGCTGGGTTGTCTCTGTGGCTGATGCTGGCTGTATCACAATAGGTGCGTCTGAGGCCTCTGAAAAGCAAACACAAAAGGTTTAGTATGCCAAGGCAGAGGAAAAAAAAAAAAAAGAAAGCAGTGCTGTGAGCTTTGGTAAGCATAAGGTGCCTCTCTGCAATGCTTTGATAACACCACTGTCAGGGGGCGAGCAACTGCACTGTGCATCACTCGCCTTGCGTATTTCCATTGTCCTTATTGTTTCTTTTCTTTTTCTCCCCTTTTTCTTTCTTTCTTATTAACCCATCCTTATCTCAACCTTGTTCTCTTCAATTCCCTCCCCCCCATTCTGCTGCGGTGGGAGCGAGCAACTGGCTGCACGGTGTTTATCTGCTGCTGTTTAAAACCACAACACTCACCCATTTCTCTGAAGCTGACCTCACCACGTTCAGTGAAGACCCACTGGAGTTTTCAGCAACTGTATTTCTTTCTGGTGCCAGTGTTACCCACACAACTGTTTAAACTCTTATATTACAGTTATTCCCCTGCAGGGACCTGTGCTGATCTCTCTACAAAGCAGGCATCCCTCCTCACACAGCACACAGAGCCCTCGGCCAGAGACTGACGCACTCTGAATACCAGAGGTTCTACAACCCTACAGAACTCACAGCTGCATTACTCACCCCTTTCATCTGACTGCAACTGTGCCTCCAAGTCCTCTGGAGAGACGTAGTATTCCTGCTCCTCGCCTTCAGGAGGTTTAGGTTTACACTTCCCACAGCAGCAATTACAGCAGCAACACAGACAGCAGCAGCAGTAGCAGCCTGTGATGAGCCCGCAGAACACGAACAAGGCCTGCAGAGGACAGAAAGCAAATTCCAGAAGTGAAAACAAGCACAGTTTTCAAACGGAATACTTTAAGCATTTTAAATGCCAATCCAGAATCATTTCTCTTTGTGCTTATATTTACCTTTGCCCACCAGCTAGATAGCACAAAGTATGTGTTCACATTTTCTTCACCAAATTGCTCTGCTACATACAGCCCCAGGGAACCATATTTATCATAAATGTTTCGCTTTGTCGCATCGGTCAATATTGCATGTGCGTTATTGATCTCTTTAAATTTTTCTGCTGCTTCTGGATTATCAGGGTTTTTATCAGGATGGTATTTCAGTGCGAGTTTCCTGCCAAAAGCAAAAAGAGATTCTAGATTAGATGCTGGGATTTGGGTTCCTGGCTTTTTTTGGTTCCGTTGGGTTTTTTTTCAGTTCCGCTGCTTGTCACTGAAGGGAAACTTCCAGGTGCCAGTTGACAATATCTCCACAAGTACAGTTTCCTTCATTTCTGATTCACTCCTCAGTTGATTCCACAACGCTACAGCTTAACGCTATCTAGCTTAACTCACAGGATTGATTTCAGAGCATTGGATCAGACCCTTGGAAATCCAATGGAAAAAAATAGGATATTGCAGACAAGAAGAAAGCACTTCATGCCTCAGCTCCAGCAATTTCCACCAGCAAGTTTTGCTCCTGCTGAAGTAAAGGCCAAGCTAACAGAAAAGAAACGCACCACAGGTCTCAGATACAGCATCAAAGAACAAATACAAGCAAGCTACAACAACTCATCTACAGTGTCTGAACACAAAAATAGAACAGAACCACTTGTGGTTAATTCACCAGTTGCCGTGCAGGTATGAGGCACTTCAGTGCAGGGCTTGCTAGAATAGAACCAGCTTCAGGAAATCACAACGTACCTCCCCATATCATTCTAGATCTCTTCCAACTACTTTCAACAGCAGTTCGCGGTCCCCAGAGATCACTGAACACAGCACAAAAACTCAGATTAAGCACCGATAAATTTGCGAATTCAGACACAGCCCAAGCAATAAAAGAAATCATTCAATCAGAAAGTACTGGCCATGCATCTCCTGACTGCACGACTGCAGTTTGAGTCATCCGCGCTCCGAAGGAGAAAAATGATTCAGAATAATAGTTCTAATAGTTCCGCACCACCAAAAATGGCAGGTGATCTGCAGGGATGTACCACGAGGGCCCCTTGTTTGACAAACACACAGGGAGCCTGCAGACATTTACAAACCACAGCTCCTCAGGAGAGAAATATTCAGATAAATGTACGATAAAGATTCGTGCAAGCATCGGTTTGGGTGCACACACAGAGCACAGCATTCAAACAGTAAAGGGATTGTGCGCTTGAAACATTCGTAAGCTGTAAATTACATTGCTTGGGCAGATGACGCTACTCAGGGCTGCCAACGGTGCCACTGCTCAGAGAAGACTGAAATAACCACAGCTTTCATAATTAGAGGGAGGGTATGTCAACTTAAAGAGGACTTAGCTGCTATCAGGTTGTGACACAGAAATATTTTTCACATCACATTTCCTATGTCTGCACAGATCCCATATCCCACAGGCCAGCAAAGGACATTCCAGATCAAACGGAACGAAAAGAAGAAGTGGCCACTAAAAGAGCAGAAGAGGCAACAAGATTAAATGAAGTTCCAGGTATGAATGAGGCAGCTACAATTCCCCCTTGAATCCAGCAGTGCCCTTCTTCTGAAGGAGAAAGTCTTCTAGGTTTTCCCCCCATGAGGTACAAATGTTTTTCAGTCCCTTGTGCTAGAAGATGATTGCCCCAAATGAGCAGTTGGAGGACTTGGGGAAGACACAGCTAATTCTGGACCAATTTACTCTACTAATACTACTACTACTCCTCCTCCTCCCACCAATTTACTCATACATTTCACTTAGTAATTGCTAGTGGTATGAAAAAGTGGCTTTGAGAGGGAAAAGTTTTGGTAAACACTGAAGATTAAAACAGAACTTCTGAAAGGAGTAACCTCAAGTGAAGATGACTGCTGACACCTAGTGTGATGTTAAACACACTGCCACTTCCCAGGTAGTCCCAGCACGACCGCAGCTCACTCTTACAGCAAAGAAGAGATCGCATGTAGCAGGTTTGGAGGGAACAGGGGAAGGAAGAGAGGATGGGAATACAACTCTTTGTTGTTTCTTTAGTCAGTATGAAAACATTCCGTGTGCCTAAGAAAAAGGGTTAAGAAAAATCTTCTTTTAAAAATAACTCCACGGAGAATAAGGCATTTCGAATGTGGTTTTAGAAAGGAAATCGCTGCTGATACTCAGTTTTCATTCTTACTTACATCTTTAATCCACTGTGCCAGAATTCGAAATGATGGACAGAAGGGCAGGATTGCCCACCTGTGGTCTCTAAACCAGACACAGAGCTACACACCACAAAGGAAGAACTTAACTCTGGTGGCTCTCCTACAACTTCGTTCAATTTTATCCAAAGAACTTTCAGAACGATACTGCACCATGGAGAATTTCACTCATGACATAAAAAGTAAGGATTCAGCAGCTCTGACACACAGATGCTGTCTGTGACAACGGCTCCATGCAACTTTTGTAAAAACAAACCATATGTTTTCCCTCTGCTTTCTCACATGTTTTTCCTCGCTCAAATTTCAAATAAACCAACTGGAGCCTATACATAAACGCCTCATCTGTTGAACACTTCATATTTGCTTTAATGGGTGGCAGATGCAAGACATGAAACTTTACCTGTATGACTTTTTAATATCATCAGAAGTAGCATTCTTGTCCAGTCCCAGCACGTGGTATAACGACTCTCCAGAGGTAGACAGCGAGCGTTGCCTCTGGTCTGCCATCTTGGACTAACCTGAACAGAGAAGCGCCCCTGCCCAAAAAAGAAAGAAAAAGATGAGATCAAGAAATGCTTGAACCAGAAAGAGCACAGACCTTAAACAGATCAGCCTTGAAACTGGAGGCTTCGGGGTAAGAAACCTGTGTGAAAATTCATGCTTTAGGTCTTAATGGGCTTTCAAGAGAAAAGGCTCTTAACACATGTGGAAGTTTAAAGGCTGCAAAAAAAATCAGGGAATTTTCAGCAAAAACAACAGTTTTCAGCACAGAGCACAGCCCACAATCACTGCTGTATATACTCAACTCCACCCTTTGGAAAACAAACTCAAAACCAACAGCGGAAGTGTAGCTGTAAGACTCACATACACATCCCTATTGCTATTTCATTTTCTTTCTTAGTCTTAATGTTATTTACTCCCAATAACACCTACATGAGTTACTGGACAATTACAGGCTGCTGTTAGATGGAGGCTGCCTTCTGCACCACACATGCACAGAGGTGAGCGCAAAGTTCCACCTCCTTAACCAGGGCTTCTAGTTACATTCTCCATTGCATGCACTCTGGACATTAAAAGAAAAAACACAACCACCTCCAAAACCCCATCTTGTCACTGAAGCCAGGCACAGCAGAATCCTTTAGCCAAAATCCAACATAACTAGGCCAATGCTTCCCACAATGAGAGAGAGAACACCTGCCTGCTTTGGGAGGAGGCAACCTCCCCTGTAATAACGTCAAGTTGTGAATCAAACATTTAATATTCACATTAGATAAATCCTACTGCTGGAACTTGACTTAACCTCCTGCTCTACAATCAGACGTGCAAGACCCTCAAGGTGGCCCCTGAGCCACAGACAGGCATGGTTACGTCCTCTAACATCCTTAGCAGCTTAGCATTTGCCATTCTTTAGCTGCAGAACTGCAGCAAGGATGAGCGTTGAAGAGAAGACTATTGGCTATTTTTGGATTATGTCATTACAGTTAGCCCACACCAGATTATGCAGACTTTGAAAAAGATATTTAAAGCACCAGACTTCTCTAATTTAACCCTTTATCTTATATAATAAAGCTAATAACTTCAGGTTTTAAAAGGCTACCTCCAAGAACTACCCTCAGACATTGCCTTTTTCACTACTAAGTTCTTTACATGCTCTCAAAGCACTAATATGCTTCAAAAAATACCAGTTCTGTTTCTGCCAACGCAGAATTCTTGTACAGGGTGACTAAGAGGCACAGACACAGGCACCACACCTCCCCTGCACATCTCCAAGCCTACCAGTGACTGTCCAGGTGTAGCAGCTTTAAAGTAGCTTCAGACTGATACCTGTGTCCAGTTTCTTTAAATGGAATGCACCTGCTGAACTTGTAAACTCTCATCTAATTTCCTTCAAGAAGTCACTGGCAGCTCTGGTAAGTTTAATTAAATGTTACCTAATAAGGAAGCTTATAAATAAATAACGATGATAACAACAACACTCAAATATATTCAAAATCTGGAAGGCAAATGTGTCTCCTTCTTTTAAAAATCCAGCATAAAGCTACCAAACCCAATCCACAGAAAAGGAGAGGAAACTTAATAAGAAATAGGGCACCCACAGGAGGCATAGCCCTCTGGGAGCAGCTTTTCACGCCAGCAGCCTCCCTGCCCCCTCTACCTAAGCAGTCCCAGTGCTGAGGTCAAAGACTGCTGATCCTGACGTCGAGCTGGTAATCTAGCTAATCACAGTGCGCAGCTGCCCTGCACAGCCTCTCCCACCCATGGCCAGAACCACCTCCTCTTCCTCACACCTACCCCGGGACTTTCTCCCAGGCAGCTCCTGCCGTACCCAGCAGCAACCAGCCCAGGGAAGCTTCTCTATCACCCCACCACAGTGCTACCTCGAAGTCTGTTGCTCTATTTAGGCTTAACGAGTTTCCTTCCTAATCAGTCCAACACACCCTGGGTGCACAGATGCTGCAGATCACAGGTACAGTCCCTGTGTTGATTAATCAAACCTCCACTGATAAACTGGGCCAATAGGTTTGGTAAAAACAAACTCAGCTTGATCCAGCTGTGTCTGTCAGTCTTCAGGCTGCCTGGCAAGAATAAAGATGGACACAGGAATAACATTTCCTACTGCTACAGTTTTTAATCACTTCAGTCTGAGAAGTTTAAGGTACCTGGGGTTCAGTGCAATGAGGCGCTTGCATTTCCAATACCAGAATGAAAAGGGCACAGGCAGAAGAACAGAGGACAAGATGCTAACTAGAATTCATCTGGGAAACTTGTTATTTAAAGGAACAGAATGGTCTTATTACAACGAATGTAACCTTCGGCTCTTCAAACATAGAACAGAATTAGAAATTCAATAAAGCTGCAAGCTCTTTACGTTTAGAGCACTCCATGAAACAGGATATTACCTATCCCACTGCTTTCACAAGTGGCTCTCATTCACAGCACCGAAAGCTGCTCTGTGTTTTTAAGGAGAGCCGCATCCAGCAGTAACAAGCCATCTGCTGTATGTTATAAGCAAGCAGGATTCCCTCAAGAGGTTTCTCTCAGAAGGCTCTGAAGAAAGGTAATCCCCCAGATTAAACAGCAGTTTTTAACCATCTGTGTACCAGCACAGCCTGCATCAGCCAGCATTAACAGGAAACACACCTGCTGGCAGCACAGCCATACTGAGGTCATCAGTGCCATCTCAACAGAAAGATTTAGATTAAACCTGATTGATGATCTGAAAACTGGCCTTAACAGCTGACAGACATCAGTGGTAAACTGGGCCCTTTTACAACCTGAATTTAACTAAGTAAAATGGCAAACTACAATGACAGCAAAGAGAAACAGGAAGTTCCCTGCCATTGTATGGAATTAATACTCACAGAACATCCCAGTGAGCACCAGCACCAAGGATGACAGCAGGTCAGGCGGCTAAAGGCAGGACTAAAGCTTTTAAGTTTGGCTTCATGAGCACAGAGAGCTCTCTAAGAAACCTTGAGCTTTGTTTCCTCAGTGTTACACTGCACGTAAATAAGCAGATTTTTTTTCAGCTATAAGAAATCCAAAACTACAGTACTCACCTGGCTCCTAGTTTGCCTATTCTAAGACAAGTGGTAGCTGCCTCCACACACCTCTGGAACAGAATCTCCTACAAAAGACAAAACAAAAATAAATCACTTTTTCACTGACTTATGCTGAGGTCTTGTAGCAAAGTCGTCATCCCATCACTTCAACCTAAGGCAGATCAATATTGAGGCCATCAGGTTAATGGAGTTGTGCGCTCACGCCTTCCCATAGCACGGTCAGCTGGCAGCAGGGAGCACATTCTGAGCTCTGTGTCTTCGGGTTTCCAAGATGTTTGCACTCACACACTGCCCTGTGACAGAAGTCTGAAATAAAGTCAAGATTATTTCTATTGTCCGAAATGCACTGCAGCAAATCTCCATGGTGTAACATATTCAGACGTGATCGGCTGTCAGATGAAGGTACAAATACTTTAAAGTGCAGACCCGGGGGCAGTGCTTCTATCTGTAGCTTCCGCCTCCGTTCCCAAACCTACTACACAAAAGACAAACACACAGCTAAAACGAGGCAGCAGTACACAGACAGCTCTGAGCACAGAAACCATAACAACTGCTATCTGCTCGAGACTCCAGCCTTCTGCATCTTAGGCACTGGTGAAATAGCTGTACTTAAAACAAGAGAAGTGTGTTTTTTAAGTCTCGGTAATCTGTAAGGTTGTTAGAGAGAAACTGCTAAAGGAGCTTAACTGATGCAAGGGACCGCAAGCTGCAGCCAAAGAACCAAGTCTCACTTCAGCATACCAGGAAGGGAACCCGAGAGGATCCAGCAGCACAAAGCACAAATCATTCCTTCCAGTGGTCAAGGCAAAGCTGCGCTGATTGCTGCAGAACACGTGCAGGTAAGAGAAGAAATGATCAGTTCATCTGCATCATCAATCCTTGTATATTCTCTGCCTCTTAAATGTGAGGATCAGAAGAAAAGATGAAAGAAGGCTGACTATCAGCTAGCAGACGGGAAGGCCACCTGAACACAAACTGGACTGAAGCCACGGCAGGAAGGTTTGTACCACAAACAAAGGGAACACGCTCAGGAAAGTTGCCTGTTCTTCCAACTGTCTCACTTGTACCAAAACCAGCTTTTCTAACCTCATTCGTCCCATACATTCGAATCCGATTTATCTTCTTTTTATTACATTTCCCCACATGGACTGCAAAGCACTCAGCACTCCGTCCTCCCCCATCCACAAGTCAGACAATCACTTCTCCTGACACAAAGGAGCCATCTCTCAGACCTGAACGCCTGCCTGCATCTACCCCAGCTCTCTCAGAGCTGCTATTATCCAACAATGATAGAACAGAACTGCCAGCCCCCAGCCCCACACCTTACGGACACGTGCTGCATCACACTTACAGGTAATTAAAGAACTAACATCAAAAGCTGCTCACTACAGCAAGCTGCAAACGGCCCCTTCTAGAAGCAAGGCCCACCTCCCCACTGCCTCCAAGCCTGAGCAGAGATAGCATCCACCATTAACAACCCAGGGGTTACACTGAAACTTGTAACAAACTTAAGGGCAGTGATACCAGCCTTGTTGCCCTAATTAGCTTAGCAGATTAAAATTCAGCCATGCAAGTCTGATGGCCGACCTGTTACAAAAACCCATGACCTTGTACTTACACAAGAGTGAGCTTCAAACCTCCTCGAGAATGGTTTCCACATCACAACCAAAACACCAAAGCATCAGATTCCCACCTTCCATCCCCCCCTCCTCACCTCCAGTAATTACTCCTTACAAACGTGATTCTTTCTGCCTTCCCTACTTCGGGCTCATCACCTTTAGCAAAACTACATTATTGTTTATGGCACTACAGTAGTTTATATGGCAGAGTGCAAATGTCGCAATCCACACGTGGCCATAAAAAAAAAATAACTGCATCTGCTTACTCAGCTGCGTTAAAGCCTAAAGGAAACCAGCAGTTCTGCCTGCCCACCTCCTTATCACCCTTGCTTCTCTATTAAAAAACCTCTGCAGTGCTTGAATCACCGACTTCTCAGTGCATGTGAGCGCATCGGAACCAACAGGAGAAAGCACCGCTCGCTGCTGGGGGTGAGCCACACTGAATTCTTACGAACAGCAGCACCTGATCTTCGTGGTCTTTTCCAGCCTTTATGATTCTGATTGCAATGATCCAATGATTCTGCTGCTATCATTCGTGGGGGCAGACGGAGAGGCCCCACGGGAACAGGTGAGCATGGCAGAAGCAGGGACCGATGTTATTCACAACTGCTCCAACCAAACACACCCATCTTCCTATTGAAAAGTGATAAATAAAAACACAGAGCAGAAACAAACAACAGAATGCATACAGCTGAGTTCCCAGACCCAACCACCCCCAGCCACAGAGCTCACAAGAGCAGTTGGAGTGCCTCTGCACAGCACCAGGACCCAATGGAAGCACTCTCTGAAGTTGGATCCCATTTTTAACTCCTTTGCAGGGTAACTTGTTCTCAGAAACCTACACCATCTCCCTTCCCAACTTAGATAGAAAGAAAGCAGCTTATTTTTCCCCCTATGCACTTTTACCTCACGCATCTGATGGGATCTTCCCAGCCCAAGGAGGGGAGTGCCTGTCCCACCTACCCCCAGGTAGGAGTGCTTCCATCCCAAAGGCTTTGCCTTTAGCCAAGTGTAAAGGCCAAGCACCTCTACAAATCCCTCCACCTGCCAGCTGCCCAGCTGCACTTCCCCATTTCTGCTGGTGCAGGGGGAGGAGATGCCACCGTTTCCCCATTTCACTTCTCAAAGAAACTGCCAGAGAAATGGATGTACTCATTTCCCCCCATGACAAGCAGAAAGCACAGGCCTTCTGCATTAGACCAATGAAACAAAGGTTAAAAAAAAGGCACCACGGGTGTGCCGTCTTCTCACAGTTAGACACGAAGATGTTAAGGTCCCATCCAACCTAAGGCAGTTGGTGATTCTATCACCGTAAAATAGGTGAAGAAAAGATTTTTGTTATGAAACCTGAACTGCCCACTGCACAACCCAAACTTCTACATATTGCCATGGCTGGGAAACGCAACGCCGCTCCTTCCCTGGGGACACCTGGTTGGTGCTGTGGGGGTACCTCATAATGCAGATCTGTGTCAGTGTGTGCTCAGGCCTCTGCTCTCTGCCAGGTTCATTCGGCTCCAAACAGCCAAAATGAAGCCCAGCAGTCGGCCAAGAAGCCTTCATCTGAACGGACGCTTCCTCATGGGGGATAAACTCGTTGGTATTTTCTAATTACACAGAGCCGTTTCATCAACAAAAAGATTTATTTTACGCTACCCTCCCTCCTACAGGCAGCGCATCGATGGTTATTGCTGCTGCTATCTCACCCTGCAAATATTCCATCTGCAATCCGCGAGATGAGCTACATCCTCACAGCCCCACTCAGCCTGGGCTATATAAATAAAGACACGAGCCCGTCATTTAGAAATTAGAAGGAAACTGAGAGGGGTGCCTGTCCTGCCCATTCCCCGCTACCTGGCTGTGACAACAGCAGCAAGGCTCATTCTGTGGCCTCATCTTGCACAGCCGGCATGCAAGGAAAAGCCCCTCCTACATAGAGTTCTTCCAGTGGTGCAATTGGGATTACAAACACAGCACCTAAACGTGCGAGCATTTTATAAACTCTTTTTTCCCTACCTGAAGTAACAGCTGAGAGCAAAGCCAGGAACCTGCCTGCTTTCTGTAGCTGATGTTTCAGCTCCACGGTGCTGAGTGCCGTTCACGCAGTGCTGTCCTCATGGCGCGGTGGTGAAGCTGCCCCCATCCTTGCAGGGTTACCATTAAACAGCAGTTTGTACACCCATGTGTTTGAGCAGCCTCATAACAGCAAGGAAGGAAGAGTGGAAATCATCACTGGATGATAATTCTTAACAGCAAGAGGCTTTGTGCAGAAGACACCAACAGCACAAGTCACGGGAAGAAGCGTGGTTTTAAGATAAGGGGCAGGAAACGGGGCAGAGGGGTTGCACCTACAGCACAGCTGGAGGAGACACACGGTGCCACCATGCGAGGGGCTCTGTGGAGTTGCCACCCCATTGCAGGGCCAGGAGTAGACATGGGGCCGCATCCATCGCCATCCTGTCCCACAGACCACACCATATGCTTGGGTAGCTGTAGCCACGCACCTCTGCTGATCCCATCTGTAAGTTAACCAATGCTGTGGCAGAGCAACTTCTCTAAGTGCTGTGGGGATGAGCTCAGTGCGTGAAGAAATCAGGAACTTTGGCAGGAAAGAAAGAAGACTGAGGGTGCTGAACACTTCTGTACAAGGCGCCTTCGTGCCGCTCAGTGCTCAGAACAGTCTCTGCCAATCTGAGCGCATCTTTTCCCAGCAGTAACTTTGGGGCCTTCTAAAAGAACCCGGTTTGTCACACCAAGCCCCCAGGATCAGCAGATCAATGTTCTAAAGAAGAGATGCAGTTTGTCACCTGATTCTCTTCCACCACTCGGACCAATAAGGTGCTGCAGTCACGCCTGGCCGAGCTGCAGCCTTCCCTGTCACAGACACAGTCAGGTCAGCATCAAAAGGAAAGCAGTCCTGCAGCTCAGGAGGAGCAAACTGGGAGCGAACCCGGAGCAGCCAAGCCTTGTGTTCCACGCCATGCACTGAGGTGGTGGCACAGGAACTATATGGGACCACAGAATATTTCTGAGCATAAATACAATTGCTGAGATATTACTGCCATCGCAGTAACAGAAAGTCCTGTAAGAGGAGCAAGGACAGATGGAAGGGAAAAGAGTATTTTCATTTGAGATACGGCCAAGAATTTTAAGGCTCAAAAGGGGGAAAACAAACAGAGCCGGGCAGGTTTCTGCTTTCTGTGCCCTCAGATTATCAGTGAGCTCTGGACCTGACTGGAGTTTTACCGCTGCTCTGGACCTACTGCCTGCTGCTCTTCAGTGCAACACAGCAACAATTTGGGAGCAAAAAGACGGCGCTGCAGCATCTCCGCTTCCACTGAAACGGCATGGATGAGATAAAGGAGGGAGGGAAGGAAACAAACTCCTTTTTGATTGTAGAACGTCTCACCTCCCAACACTGAGTTATCCCAGAGCAGACCCTGAACGCCATTGCTGCCAGAAGTTGCCCCAAAGTCTTTTGGACACTGCCAGAAAACTGCTCTTCAGTCCACTCTGCACTCCGAAATCAATTTCTCTTCCAGCCCAACCTGTGCGATCCCCCTCTCTTCTCCCTCCCAGTGCGCACTGCACTTAAATTATTAGAAGCAATTCATTGGTGCAATTGAATTTGGCACCTATTCCTCAGGCTGGACCTCACCTGTTTTCTACCAAACGCCAACAGCAAAGCTGAGCCAACAGCTGCCACAAAACCTTCCAATCCCTGCGCTGGAGTTGCGGTTGGCGCGATGCTCCCGCAGACACGTGGCCAACACGGCCCACACGAGGACATCAGCCACCAGCCAGGAGAATTACTGCACACCGGTGCAACCGCATGCGTTTGGGCACATGGCCTTCTTACAGCTGTACCGCATGAGAGCGGCTACTCAGCACACCCAGCAGCATCTCCCATATTAACACCTCCATAAAAGCAAACCCAGAGATAACGCTGCCTGCTTTGCTGGTCAGGGCCGGCTCTCACCTCGCTCCCAAGCAGGAAGCTCCACAGCATTGTGCTGCACCCGGCAATAAAGTCAGCAGCACTGTGTCACCCAGCGGAGAGGTATCGATGAGGGATGAGCACAAAGGCAGAGCGCTGCCTCATTCCTCTGCTGCTCCCGGTTATATGGTGCATCCCCACAGCCTCCTGACCGGAATCCTTAATTCCAGCAGCACACGATACAGCACAAATAAAGGCAATTATGCTGCGTCTGCAGGTTTCTGACTGGAAAGGTTTTCTGGCAATACGTCACTCATTAAGCGCATCGTCATCCGAGCAGTCACAAATTACGTGTAAAAAATCACACACAACGACATAAGGAAGGGGAAGCACAGAGCACAGAGATCCCCCCCCCCGCACTGAACGCCAGTCATCGTGAATCACTGCTCACACGTAACACAAACACTCTGCATTTAGAATTCACCTCTCCAGGCCCTCGGATGTGTTTTGTAGGGGTCTCCGCAGCCCCACGCCTCAACACTGCTGCTTCCCCAGCAAAGCAATGTGTGTGTGGGCAGCGGGAGGGCGGGATTTCCACCCCCCCGAGCAAGAAGTTCCCATGGAAGAAGCCACAATGCCTGTAATTATTATTATTTTTTTTCCCCAGCCCAGCATAATGAAGGGATGCTTCACTAAACACAGTGGCTCGCTGGCCCCCAGGGTATCGCCGGCCCGGCCCAGGCCCGTCACCGAGCAGCGGAGAGATGCCGGCACTGGGAATATCCCACCGGGCCCCGGTGCTGCCTGCCTGCCTTCCCCCCACGGCCTGCTGTCCGCTCCACGGCGAGCCCACCTCCCCCCAGCCCCACAGCGGGCCCTGTTCCGTCACAGTCCCCTCAGGCCCCATCCCCCCAGCCTCTATTTAGGCCTCCGGTGCCTCCTCAGCCCCACAGAGAGCCCCCGGTGCCCGTTCCCGCCCGCCCCCTCCACAGCCCACCCCTCCCACGCAGTGCCCCCTCAGGCCCCGTCCCCCCCAGCCCCACCACTTCTATTTAGGTCTCATCCTCCTGAGCCCCACAGCGGCCCTTCAGGCCCCACCTCCTCAGGCCCACAGCCTCCATTTGGGCCTCCTCAGCCCCGTACCGTTCCCTCAGCCCAACAGCCTACGCCTCAGCCCGCCACCCCCCCGCGCGGGTCGGGCCCAGCGCTGCGAAGCAAAGCCCGAATCGGGTCGGCCCGGCGGCACCGCGCTCACCTGCGCCCCTCGGGCGGGCGGGCTGACGGGAAGCGGGGGCCACGCAGCCCCGGGCGGGGCGGGGCGGGGCAGGGCAGGACAGGACAGGACAGGGCCCGGCGGCTGCGGCTGGCGGCGCAGCGCCCACAGCGCTCCGCAGCACCGGGACCCGGCGACGCTGACCACGGGCGGGCGGAGGAGGGGCCTGCACGGCGCGCAGCGTGTAAGGCGCCTGCGCGCGCTGCCCGCCCACTTTTACCAGCGCGAGCACGCGGAGCCCCGCCTCCCTGCCGGGAGCGCGCGTGGACGCTGTGGGGCGTGCGCAGAGCGAGCGCGGAACGGAGGGGACGCAGCGCGGGTTTGCGTGGGTGCGCGCGGCAGGCCGCGCCCTATTGCGGCCAGGGGGCGAAAAGTGGCCTCTACGGGGAGGGAGTGGCAAAAGGTGTCTTCCCTGACCGGGAATCGAACCCGGGCCGCGGCGGTGAGAGCGCCGAATCCTAACCACTAGACCACCAGGGAGGACTGGTGTGGTGCTTTGGTACGTCTCCTCTAAGCTGAAGCACGGAGCCCCGCCGGGTGCTTTTTGTAATGAGCTGCTTTTCGGCTTTGCTGTTTATCTGCTCTGTGCTCCTCCATGCGACAGAGCAACCCCGTTCCCTCCAGAGCCTCCAACCCTCACTGTGAAGCCTCTCCATCTCATGCTCCCCTTTAAACCAAACTGTATTTAGCCGTGAGTGTTCCCCAGCCCCTGCAAAGCAGCACGGTTTCCTTCTGATGCCTCAGGTGGCCTCAGTGCCGTGCAATGAGCTGACACCCTGTCCTCCACAGTGCACGAACCGTGGGGGCGGCAGGGCTCGCTCTGCTGCCTTTCTAAACCCAAGAGCAGCTCCCAGCCCAACGCACGCAGCCACCGCTTCACCTCCACGGTGACCATTTCAATCAGGAGCAACTGCCGGAGCTTCCAAGCTGCTGATTGATTCCCTACGATCTCAAGGTGCACACGTGAGCCAGCCCCGCAGCTGCTGCTTCCCCACCTTACATTTCCCCAGCTCCGACTGCTGTCACTGCTCGGGAAGCCCGAGGCACCGGCAGAAAAGGGAGCAATGTGACATCGCCTGGTGCAAACGTGGGCTTGCCACTGCCAACTTGAAAATCAGAGCATAAACGCTACTTAATGCATTGCTTCATGAGATGCAGACAGGGCAGAGGGATGCTCACTGCTTTGATCCTGCAGGAGGCCGGGACTTCCCTGCCAAGTTCACCGCACGCACCCAAGAACAGAGTTCAGTACCGTTACCCAAAACAAGACAAAAACATTCACCCCGTTTTCTCCCAAAGGAATGCTTTATTGACCGTAATTCCTCAGAATCGATCTGCAAAGAGAAACAGTTCCAGACCCAATCGCCAGCAGTGCCCGTCTCACCCACTCTGCTCCTCACGTGGAGGCCAGCTTTGGTCAGACAGGGCAGGCTGGGAAATGACACTGCACTCCACCTACTGCTAGCACATCTGCCTGCTACTCACACTGCGGGTCCCCAGGCCAGGAGGGGAGCAGGGGTGGGGGATGTGGGGATTAATCAGCAGAAAAGTGTCAAAACTTGCTTCTCTAAGGAAGGGTCAGGCAGTCGAGTCCCTTCGGGGTGATAAACCACTAAAGCTACCAGATATGTACATAGGCAAGCCTAAAGACCTGAATAAGTCCCACTTAGCCTCTAAGGCACAGAATCGCTCACTCTAGGTGTTGCTTCGTGGAGGTACCTCGCCTAGAATAAGCTCAGGCCTCTGTAAGACAACTCATAACTTTTCAGCTCCCAAGCAATGAAGCTGGGCATCAAAAGAGCAAACCACCCGCTGAGGGAACTGGTGAGCTCTGTGACTCTGCTGGTTTTGTAAACCAGGGCTGCAGCTGGGGCTGTCAGCTGAAAAACCCACGCAGTTACAGTCAGGCGTACCAGACGGAGAGGCCCACAGAGAGCAGTCCTTCCAGTAGAGCACAGTACTGCTAGCAACAGGTTTGTCCTTTTTAAACCCAGCCCTGTTGCTAGCAGCGTTCAGATTTCTTTTCCTCCAAGAACAAAAGCTGAGAAGGGAGAAGCAAGTTTTATACACCCGGGCGACAGTGCACCACTGAAAGCTTACACAAAAACTGGCTCACAAGCATGCTGCTATCGTATGATGCAAAACTCCAGTGCTCAATATCCAGCTTTATAACCCTTACAATCTTCTCTATAGAAAAAAAAAACCATAAACAAGTAAAGCATAAGGTGATGTAAGGCTTGCAGTTCAGAGTCCAAGGGAGCATCTCCCTAGTATGATGCCAAAGCTTTTTGTTTTGTTTTGAAGCTTTATTTCTTTAAAGTTCGTTGCATTTAAAAATAAAGATCTTAGTTCTGTTAAAGCTAGAGCATTAGTGTAACAACGAGGCAGCTGCTAAGTGAAGTTTCCCTCTTGGAAGCCCAGAAAAACAACTGTTTGCCCCATGTAACAGACTGCTCCAGTGAGAACCAGAGGAAGCAGTAATAAGAGAAACCTGGGAGATGGGGAGTAGCTGCATGGCAAGCCCTGAACAGAGAACATAGCCAGAAGCTGAAGCTAAGATGCCCCTCCTCTTGGTTTCTCCTCTAACTGCCCTCCTCACACTGCACATGGCAATTTAACTGCTCCAAGAGACAACAGCAGTGGGGAAAAAAACGCTTTTTCTACACCAGTGGCATTTCTGAGCTACTCCAGGGAAACTCCACCTTTAGTGCTCTCCCAAAAGGACAGCACAGTGATACAATTCATCTACAAACTTTAGTGTAAAATATTATCTGTGTACAAAACTTTGCATTCTCTTTATTTGACTTAGATCCAGCAGCAGTGTCTATGAATGAACTATGGATCTCTCCAGACTGGCTCTCAGCCCCTTCATGGATTCGCATGTTGTTGCTGTTGTGAAGATTTGGGAGGGAGGAGGCTTGCTCTTGGAGTCGTGCACAGCTGTGCAAAGCCACACTGCAGGTCTAGAAAGGAGCGTTGTCCTGTGGAGACTTGTCTCCAGCTGAGGGGGACTGGAGGCCATCAGTGCTGTTTTCCCTGCTGCCCACCACTCTGGACTGAAAGGAGAGAACCTCGTTAGGATAACAAGAAACCAGTACTGAGATTACCAAGCCAATCTCCCTTGTCAAGGTCACCTACTGCAGAGCAAAGTCTCTGTGTATCTAAGAAGCCATTTGCCTAAATACTAGTTTACAAGAAAAGCACTACAGACATTAAAATTTCTGCTTAGGGCTTCACATTGTATATTTACAAGACAAAGCAGACAGTTACCTTTATGGTCCCAACTCTATCTTCAAACGACTTGAAGGTTGCAGAATTCCTTGAAGAAAGATGAAAACAATTAAAAAAAAAAAAAATCAAGACAAATTAGCTCTTAAGTAAACCAAAGCACAGTGTGCCTGGGCTCCCTACCCATTCCCATGCAATGCCAGAGCTCCCACAACACTTGCAGCTCCTCACCCTCGGCACAAATGTCTCAGGCACACAACTCAAAAAACCCCCACATACAAACTCTGAAGGGAAACATTCCTGCCATGTGCAATCTACGCAATTGCATAAGCTAAAAAGTTGAGGGCAGAAAGTCCTAGCTGGCTAAGGAATCAATGCACAATGTGTGGAGAAGAAACTAGTCCTTAGTCCTTCAACTAAAACCATGCTTTCTTAAATAATGGAAATGAAAAGCTGATTAGGGTTTCAAAAAAGGCTTCGTTTTCCCACCTTGCATCCTGCTGGCAGGAAGGGGGAAGGGCCACATGCCTGAGCCCACGGGCAGTTCTGTTACTACAGGTGTAGTCATAACATCAGGAACCACTCATAAAAATCCCAGTGTGATAAATGAATGAGCAAAGAAGGCCAGGTCAGTTGTTTGGTGCTGACAGGTGGCTTTGCTGGTGAATGTTTCCAGGGGAGGGCTGAGCAGAGTGCTCGGCTGGGCTATTGGTCATGCAGAGCCCTCTCCCCAGAGCAGGCTGAGTAAACACCATGAGCTGGGTGACAACAAGCCTCATCTCGAGTATTTTCATCCAGATCAGCACTTTACATCTGTGCTCACAAAATAACATTTGTTGATCAGGAATGAGGATGAACAGAGAGAGGGTTTCCGTGAGCCTCGTCCAGCTCTGGTGATTGCTGCTCTTAAAGGATCACCATCTAATGCACCACAAAGGCACTCTGAGAAGGGCACATAGCTCCTGAGGTGGAGACAGAAGGCTACAGTTAGTATTCAGTATTAGCAATGGCTGTGCTGTAAATGGCAAGAAAAAGGCTGTAATCCCTCCCTTCCTGGGACCTCTGAAAGCTGCAAATTTCAATTAGACTTCGGTACAGTTGCAACACTGCACTTAGTCCAAAAACAATGCAGGTGCTAGCAGCCATAAAGAGATGGAGGAAAAAAAGACCCTGAATTACTTAAACTGCAGGACAGTTACCCCATACTCGGAGCAGTGAACCACTCGCACCAATCAGAACAAAAAAAGCCAACAACAACAGTCAGCTGTAGTCTCCCACCAACCCCACTGAGGAAACACAGGTGTTTGTGACATTACCTCATTGCTGGCATACTTATCGAGTGGCGAATGGAGTAACTGCTGCTCGGAAGCATTCAGAATGAGGAGGAAAAGGTTAAATTACAGTTTTAAACAGACGCCACGCACGAGCAGCACGCCCTTAGTCCCATCCATACACAGGCTGCTGAAGACAAGCACGGAGCTAAAATCCCTCTCTTCCCCTTCTTGACAATGAGCTATTTAGAAAAGGGTTTTCCATCTATGCCCAAGGCATACAAGGTCAGGTGCCAGCGATCAACAGCAAAAATTGAAAGTGGTGGCAACCCCAAAGGGACAAAAAGGTGCACAACCGGCTTGTCCGTACGGAGCTACTCAAATGAGTGGCTTTTTACCAGGGATGGTTTCTGCCACCCAGCTGTCCCAATACAAAGCTGACAAAGACAGAAAAAGCACGCAGTAAGTGCTGCCAAAAGGTATGCTGAGTTAGGTGCTATCAAACCAGCAAGTTGTTAGAAGTTGCTTAGGAGTTAAGAGCCTTCTAACTGCAGCTGTACCATATGGCAAGCACTGCAAATTGCAACCATGATACAAAAGTAAACTGCCAGGCGCTGGACTGAGCTAGGTTTCTCAACCCATGTCAAAAGCATAAGCACGGCTTAAATTATCAGCTTCCCCTTTAACACCTGCAAGGACTTGGCACAGAAACATCTGCTCTGAGAGCAACCTTGGAGAATATCTTACCTAAAGGAATGCGAGAAGGGGTGAGCCCTGAGAGAAGCCATTGACAGCAAAAAGAGAAAAGGGAAGCAACAGTTAAGCACTTGTGCAGGTCTGAATGCTAAATGCAAAGCAGCTGAGCAGGGACACAGTCCTAGGATCACGGGACAGTAAAAGTCATCTCCCTAAGAAGAAGGCTCTCAAAATAAATTAGAGAAGCAAGTTAAAAAAACCAATTGCTTTTCATTAACTCAACCCAGACTAAGTGGTTTTCCAGATGACAAAAACAGCACCTAACCACATTTACCCACCCATTGCTTTTACTTGAATTTTTTTTAGAGCCTGTTTTCCTAAGCTAAGGTTTTTTACCAAGCGCCAGCTGATTTGAGAAAAATATTCCCTTCCCCTCTGAGCTGTGGCACAAGGACAGCAGGGCCAGGCTTTCTGGCCGAGATCTCCCATAACAGCAGCCTGCACCGGGTGCCTGCGTGTTACCTTGCCAAGCCTGCAGATCTCAGAATTACAGCTCAGAGAACAAACAGATCTCAACGTAATAAAGATAAGAGTATCTGGATAAAAGGTATGGTGCATACTCAACACACATACACACATTTTTAAAGTGAATTATTTGCCACCACGTTACCAGTTTCCACATCTGATTTTGCAATGCAGCACTGTCTCAGTCTGAAGTTACAGGCTAAGCTTTCCTACTGCTACTACTAAGATTTCCAGGATGTTCTGAAGAGGCTTCTCCTTCTAGAAGCAGCATTTTATTCTACTTAAATATCATTTTTGTCTCTGCAGCTGGAAGCAGTCACAGCAAGTTGGATGTGAAGCGCTTGGCAAGGAGCACAAGGGCTTTTCCTTCCAGCCAGAGCAACGACACCGGGCTTTGGGATTTCATTTCCCCTGCATCCAAGTTGGTCCTTTGGCAACACAGACTCCTTGAGATGCTGTCTGTGCGTGTGAAATAAATTAACTTCCTACTTGCTCTTTGTTAAAGGAGAAGAACGCAGATAACACGTCCATGCAGCATGCTGCTCTGCACGCAATGCCACAAGCACTGGTAGACCTGGAGACAGCAACCATTTTTCCTCCAATCGTAAGGATTTAAAATTGCTGTAAATTCAGGATTTTGGGGGCTCCATCTTACAACAAACGTGCTTGTGGTATTATAGACAGTAGCGAACTCAATCAGCCACCACAAAAATGTGCTGGGAGACAAAAGCACAAAGCAAGCTATTATCTGACAAAAAGAAAACACCTTCAATCTGCAGTGTACTGGGGTCAGTAAAATGCAGGAACAGAACACCTAAAAGCCAATTTACTTTTCAACTGGAAGTGGAGATAACAGAAAGAGCTGAACTGGCCAGGACTTACAGAAATCCCACCCATTAACTAAGCTGTTTTCTTCACTCGTGGCAATCGAATACAGCAACAGCACTAATAAGTACATGTAGCGTATAGTTATTACATTCACTTCATGATCTCTCCTTGCAATTATAACAGCCTTAACATTTAGAAGTATTTTAACCAGAATGCAGCAACTCTAAAAGATTTAACCCAGGGCCGTGTTACTGTATTTCACACCATTTCAGCCCACACATTTCTAATGGAATTATGACTACGCCCTCTACATATCTAAGGAGATTGCCCATTTATCACACCTTCCTTGCATTTATCAACCGGTGAAGGCTGACTAAACAAGGAAATCCCTTCTGTTATCTCAATACTTCCAGTGCTGGAAAATAAACCTTTGTTACATGTCAATTTGTAGTGGAAAGGGAAAAAGCAAGTACAGTAACTGAGGTTGCAGTGTCGGCTGTGAGGCCTGGAACAGAGATTCTTGGAACACAAAGACCATCCCCCAGCAATCAGAGAAGTGATCACAGCAATACAAAAGACTTCAGTCTGGAAGCTCTGATTGCGTATCAAAACCATGTACAGTTTCACCTGGCTGGGGTAGAAAACAAGCCAGTTCCTGCAGAAGCTTACACTCAACTTTGTTCAGAATTACAGATATCAAGACTTTAATACAGCAGAGAGAATTTCACTTATATACGCACAGAAAAACTGAAAGTCTTCTTAAAACTTAATTATCATTACTGTGTTCCCCATAGGGCCACATGTACAAAGCAAATCCTCCTGAAATAAATTTGGCAGGGATATCCTCCAGTTAAAAGACAAAAGCTGCCTCTGTTTCCTCATACATCACCCAAAGTATTACCTATAAAAGGAATACATGGTTTGAAATCGGTGACTAATGCTGAGCAATGCCACGGCTGCGATGGCCTGATGGGTGAGCAGTGGGCCGGGCCAGCACACACCAACAGCACTCCCACTGTGTGTCAGCCCACCTCCACCACCAGGACTAAGTTCCACTCCTCGCTTGGCTGTGCATCCCTCCCTCCATCAGCTGGCCCAACCATTTGTGCAGTCACATAGTGAACTTGTTCTGCCAGTGAAGAGATGCCATGCAGACAACATTGGTCCTGCACATCTTCTGGTGGTAATGCTGGTTTCAGGAGCTCCCCATTTGATCCAGAGAGTACAGTTCTCATCCCTTTGCCACAAGAACCTGACCAGACTGCAGAATTTGGAAGTTTACTTCACCATTACCAGCTTAGGAAGAGCTATTACCACACCGTAACATCTTGCGTCAGCCGATGTCACAAGTGATTATACATAAGTCTTCCCATAAAAAAGACAGTTCCCAGGACAGAAAAATTAAACCTTGAATACTGGAAGGAGAAGTCAGCTAGTCCTCTGCCAAATTCAGATGAGTAAGATGCTGAAAACGTTGACCAACATTACCCTCCAGGAACACAGTAAATGACTCAGTGGGCAGAGATCTAGAACAAATCAGCACTACGTGATCAGAGGCCAACAAGTTCTTACCACTTGGATAATCCCAGCCACAGTGGAATAGGAAACTCCCTACAAAGAACAACAGCTACCAGTTCAGTCCAAGATCTGTAACACCATGTTGAATTCAAGCTCTAAGAATTCTTCTTTAGTCACTTAGATAGATTGCAGGCTCAGAATTAACTCTCAATTCCAAGAAAAGCATCAGCAAGATATTCCACATGCAAAATTTACACAACACCATTAACGGGGAAACAATCTTTAGTTCGCATTTCTGAAGATCAGGTAAATCATCAGGTCTAACCTTCAGCTTTGTAACTCCCGGAGCCAGAACTCCAGCCAGGAACTGAGGGAACCAGCTCTTAAGTTTTCAGTCAAGAGAGTTTTAAATATGCAACTGCCTTCAGCTGCCAACTAAAGGAATCTACACAACCACCAACCAGGATTTTAATATTATCGCATCTCCTGCATCAGCTCATGTCTTCCAAACTACATGACATAACCATGCTCAGAAGGCATGCTGCTCTTCTTCCTAGAAAGCTGACATCTAGGGTTTGGAATTGCATGATAAGCAGCATCCAGACTTTGTTCATTTTAAGGCACACAAGAACGATCCCGTTCTAACCTTAAGCTGTGATACTGAGAAAACACACCTCCATCATACAGTAATGAATGGAAAAAGCAAACTTTAATACTAGTTTCTTATGCATGGTGAAAAAGCTGCAGTGAAACTATGACAGTAAAAGAGGGAAGGGAGCTAAGAATGTTCTGCCGGTTCTGCTAAGTGGAATCACATTGTTAAATGCCTTGGATTGAGTTAAAGACTGGTTGGGGGGTAAAAAAATAAGTGTTTAATCTGTTCTGAACAATGCTGTGCAGGGCCACACATAAGAAGGTAGTCCATCAACAGCAGAGTGTTGCCAACTAAGCAGAAAAAAATGGAAAAAAGCCTAGTTATTGTTTAAAGCCTCATTACTGTTTGAAACCAAGATCAAAGCACGAGAGCACAAAACAGAAACCTTACCTCATGTCCCCAAGCTTCCTGCTGATAACAGAACCTACATTGGAAAGGGCTGCTGAAGTCTTCTGTCCTGCTTGGGAAAGGGTTTCTTGAGTCTTCTTATAACTAAGAGAAGAAAAGAAACAACATTCAGTAAGCTGAACTAACAGGGTTAGGCTCTGAAAATGAGAAGCATCCCCCAGTTTTAAAAAGGAGCCCACATTAAAGGAAAGAAGCTAGGTTAGTGAGCTGTACTAACGTCACTGAAAGAGCCCCCTCCAGTCTTACATATATCAGTCTTGAAGTTTTAAGAAAGCAATGAGTGTAGGGTTAACCTTTCCATACACTCACTTCAGTTACGTTACCATCTTGATCGCACAATCTTAAATTTGACAAACAATTGTAAAAATAAACAAAAAAAAAAAAAATAGCCAAATTTCCATGTGGCAACTCTAATGCTACAGCACTGTAACCTATCTGCTCTGTTAATATATTTTGGACACTGAGAAAATTAAGCATAGGAATCCATCCCATAATATGCTTGGAGCCCTGAAGAAGCAAGTAATAGGTTGTGGTGTCAGGGTATGGAGGACAGAGGCAAGACTAAGATCATTGTACAGAAAAAGAAATGCAAGAATCAGCATAACCTCTATAACCACAGTTTAGAATTAAATTGGTAGAGAAGTTTCCCATCAGTTACCATTAACCACAGTAAACAAGTCTGACAGCTTGCATTTATCAGCTGATCACATCTGAGTTCATACAAGTGCTGAAGAAGTCAGACTCTTGAGAACCTTTGTTTCCATCAAATGAGACATGTTTTAGGAACAAAAGTTCTTCAAGACATTTTCTTTAACTGATTCACTCTATGCTATTCCACAGCAGGTGATTAATATCCACATTTAGGGCATTCTTAGAAGGCTCAGTCCTGAAAACAAGTCCAAAAATTTAAGCCAAGTTTTCTTTTTCCAAACACATAAGCTTGAGATTACTTTTTTTGCCCAACTGCATTTAGCAGAAGGACTTTATAAACAGAACAGAATAGAATATCCCAAGTTGGAAAGGACCCATGAGGATCACCAAGTTCAGCTCCTGAACTCACCTTAGCAGCCTATTGTTCCCATCTCTGAGCCCCCAGGGCCTGAAACCCCATAATGACAGCTGTATCTACTTTTCATTTGCTTCAAACGAAACAGTGGGAGGCAGCACTACAACACCTGAACTAGACACAAGCAATGCCAACTACAACACATTTGCTTCTTTTGCTTTCTGGTTTTGTTCAAGACCACAGCCACACATTTCTGAATCAAGAAGATACTCCCTATTGCAATACCTGGGCATGAATCCTAGGGCCAAAGCTTCTTCAGAAGAGACGCATGTCAGCCCTCCCCTTTTGCAGTCTGGCTCCCTACTAAGCCCTGTCACTTACAGCTGTCTGACAGAGACATAGAAGACCTTGTGCCCACTAAAACATGCTGTGCTCACTAAAACAGCCATGCTTACTGCACTGCTTGGGACTCAACTCTCCCAGACTAGCACTGGGACCAGAGCAGTGATGAGAGGAAGAGTTTACAGAAGCAGAGGACATCATCACACCTCGCTGGGAACTCTTAGGTATTATGTTGAGCTTCAGCAGATGAGAGATTTTCCAACTATTTTTTCCACACTTGACAGCAGTATCCTTAAGACAATCAAAGATTTAGCACTCAGGAGGTGCTTCTCTTCCCCTGAACATGCTCCTGCATGATGCCAACGCAACTCTGTGGTGACACAGTGATTTAGATCAGGGAACTGATCTGGCTGAAATAGATAATTGGAAGGAAAAATACACAAATAAAGATAGCAGACATCAGTTCACCAATCTAGTCCTGCATCCACAGCTCCTACACACACGTTCACACCTCCACCACTGCAGCACATGAGGCACAGCCAGGAAAGCGCAGCAAAGATGAGAAACTCCTTAACCCAGAACTGCCATCAGGCAGACGTGTGGAACTGTGCCTGTAACAAGCAGGGACCAGGTTACAAAAGCCTTCAGTGCAACTGAACTGCACTCAGCTCTGACCCAGAAGTCACAACTACCCTCCTGCAAGTGACATAGCTAGGTATACCATCTGTATGAACTCAGTCACTCACCTCCTTCCCTCAATGCTACCATAAAGCACACTGGCATAACCCAGATCTGAGAGCAGTTAAGGATGAGCTTTGATGAACACCTCTCCATACCAACAGGCAAGTGGCTGCAGAAGAAGCTGCAGGAAAGGTCTCTGCCCTGAGGTATTCATCCTGTGGTACTCAAACATTTCATTGCATCCCTCTCCTATAAACCCTACCAGGAAGAGCCAGACATGAATCCTCAAATCCTTCTTTATCTCTAATACAAAGCCTCCTCTCGCTTGCCCTTATCCAGCAATCACTACTTGTACCAATTAAGCCACCTTGCATCCCACAGTTACCACAAAAGCAAAGCTACAGACAGGGCTGACTTTCTATCCTTGTCCTACTGCACACAGAGGGCAAGTCAAGCTCCAAGGCCAGAGCAGCAACCACCAGGAAATTCAGCAGAGCACAAAAGCACATTAAGGTCCTGGGGTCAGTCAGGATGCTTGTAAGCTATTATGTAGAGAAGCTCCAAAACAGGAAAGAGGATTCATTCATACAACAAACCCAAACCACACAATTGAAAACCTCTTCTTCAGTTGTCTTGGACTTGGCTCCTAGCATTTACTGAGCTTTCGGGAAAGGAAGTAGAAATCCTGCTCAGTTTCTGAAACGCTGCTGGAATTTCACATTTCAAGCCCACTGGTCTCTCCCATTTAATTGGCATCTACCTTGTTAGCATGAATTGCAGTGCTGTCTAGTGCCAAAGCAAGCAGGAAAGCTGGCATGCCACAGCTATTCAGGCCTTGAGCACGCTCCAGAAGCACGCTTCCGCCATACACTTCTGGTGCTTATTGAGTGCAAGGAAACAAATATAATGAGAAGCTTTCTATTCCAGCAGGCACACCCAGAGAGGAACTCTGATTAAACACCCCTGCAGTCAGTCACACTGTTGGCGAGCGTAAACACAAGTCACTCTATTTAGCAAGTAAAATAGTGACTATTTACATTTTCTTAATCTAGAAAACATTCGCAGAACACTGAAAATGGAACCTGCGTACCTAAGGAGCATCAAAAAACAAAACAACTTTCACCTGTCTTATGAAGAAAACCCTCAGTTCACAAACACTGAAAGCAGGAGGCCAGCCTCAAAGGACTGAATTTCTACTCTACTCCAGAGAAGAGGAATATCCTGCTTACCTAACACCCACCTTACCATGGTTAAATCAGTTCAGAAAGCAACGACACAACCTACCTGCTTCCACTGCACTACTGTAAAGGATCTCCCCTACATACAATGCCATAGATGCAATGAGATGGATGAAGGCCAACTTCTGTAATATGCTTCTGTAATTCAGTCCAGATGAGAATTTAATTCCAGACACTTAATAAAAACATAGCTAAGAGACTTTTGCAGCCAACAAATGCAGTACAACAGCTGTGAGGTTTAAGCTGTTCGCATCCATTTGGAGCCTTAAAATGTCAGAACAGCTGCCTTGGACACTAAAGCTTCATTTGTTCTCATCAGGTACCACAGCTAAAAGAAGAGCTCTTGCTCCCCACAGAGCATGCTGAGGGGTGACGAGAACAGATCAGTCTGACTATTGCACAGCTCATCAGTTGAAGTTACAAAACCTGGCATGCAGCTCAGGTACCCAGTGGCTTCAGCCAGTTCTCTGAGAGCAGGCAGCTGTTTGAAGAGTATCACTTGGACCAGAGTGAAATCATTCAAAGACTGACCTGAAAAAAACACTCCCTCTCTCAGAATAGACTTTTATTAGGTTGAAAAAGTGAAAGCTAGAAGAAAGAAACGCTTAAATAGATCTAGTGAAAGGAGAAGACTGCAAGCAGGGGCACAGAACCTTAGTGGAAGCAGACTGTCATGAAAGCATTTGTTATTGCTGAAGGTTAAGACACTCACGCTTCTGATTGAGTTAATTTTTCATTCCAGTCCTCCAGAGTGCTGCTGGCTGAAAGATATCTACAAACACAATGGAGGTTAGATACAGTGCCAAGATTCATGACTGATGCTTCTTCTGACTGCTGTCTTTCTGACACTTTCCACATTAGTGTCTCTTTACACTTACAGCATTGCAGGTTTCATTTCTCTGATAACAGCTTTCCCCCTTCTCTGTTACAGACAGAAGAAAAGGAGCTGTCGTTTGAGAGGCAGGAAGACACCCAAGCTCCGGTTTCTTTCTTATCCAAACACCTCCAAACACTGTGCACAAGGTTAGTCTGCAGTTTAGGAGGTGTTGGGAACTGAAAGACTTCAAATCTTCCGCTCCCTTCATAAAACAGCATAGCAGCCAAACACCAAAAGTTAAAAGCACACAGCAGTGAATTGAGCACAGTGCCAAAAAATCTGACTGCCATCCCAAAAGCTGTATTTTACCTGTAGAATGTGAATCGGACAAACTGTTAAACTGCACTTCACTCTCTCATCTTTAGAGACCACGCTTCTCTATACATAACACGGTATCTTCAGGGTTGTGAGAATTAACACTGGATGTACAGGAAAAGTACAATTGCTATAAAAGCATCTGCTACCAGCTTAGACAACACGTAGAAGTGCTCAGAGGACATACATTGCAGGCACTTCCTGTCAACCCTGGAAAATAACATGCTTAGTCAGATCAGAACTGCTGACGGGAAGCTTCTAACTCACATTCTCTCTTAGCTAAATAATCACTTTCTTAAGCACAAAATGCAGAACGGAGAGAATCCTCAGCACAGAAAACATTCAAGGTCTCCTTTACGTTCAGCTATGTAAGAATCAAAGTGATTTGCTACTAACAAAGAGAAGTCTAACACGACTAAAAATATGTTCTAGAGACAAAAGCAGGCAGCAGTATTTAGCACCTGCTTGTATATGTTGCAAAGACTAAAATTCATTGCTTTCTAATGTTCAGCAGCATTCAGAAAGGTTTACATGCATCAATCATCAGAGTCACAGCATGGCAGCTTTCAAAGCCTACTGTACGTATCTGCATGCGCAGAACCCCTATTTCAGCTATGGGCAAATATCTTCAGGCATTATATTTCCACTGTAGCCAAACAGAAAGGTAATATTCAAACTGATTCCTACCACGTCTGATGAGAAAAGAAATAGTTTCACAGTAAAGACAGAAGTTCACTAGTAAGACACCTAATTACTACAGATTAGTCTAACAGTGATCAGTTAAAGTGAAACTGTGGTTGATTTCTTACATTATTTTTTAATCAGCTGTGGTTTGGTAACTGATTGGAATTTTTCTTCAGCAATGGCAAGACTGTAAGAAAGATGACAGCAGTATCTTTAACTCATCTCCTCTGCAACTGAGGAATGCTTATAGCTGGACATCAGGCATGCTGCTAAGAACAGTCCTGACTGTAGCTTTGCTATGCCTCCAGCTCCCAATCAACCCCTGATGCCTGTGAGAACAAGGAGCAGCACAAATGGGGAATGCAGCAAGGAGCACGAAGGTGTTGCTGAGGAGCCCGAGGCACTCACAAGTCAGACTGTGTCACTTTGTCATTCCACTCTCCAAGTTTCTCAGATGTTCTCACATAACTAGAAACAGAAAGTGTTAATGAATATAACTTGTAATATTCATTTCTAGAAGACAACAACACATTCCAGTTACGAAGGAGTAACAGAAATTGAATGGGGGATAGGAGGGAAGATGAGAAAAAGAACGAACAGTAAAACAAACAGCTCAAAGACCTGCCCTGCAGATGTAATGTCAGTAACTCCAAATTTCATTTAAGTTGCATGTGACTTCTCAGACTGAATTATATCCCTCTGGGTACCCAAGGGCCCTTTACATTTGGCAGCTGTGCTCAGATTTACCCCAACTCTCCTTTTGGCACTGTCAAACAGTACAGCAACCATACACTTTGTACCTGTTTAGAAATAGTCTTAATTTCAAACCTTCTTTAGGCACAGATGTCTCTGCATATGGCATTCCTAGCAGACTAATGCTATAGACTTCTTTTTCCTAGGAAGTGCAGGCTTTTTAATTCAAGGTACACAGCCCAGGAAACAGCTTCTGAACTAACATACAGACAACATTCTCAACTAACACTATACATTAATAAGTGAACTCTGGCATTTTTTGTGCTCTTTGAGCTCGAGCTCAGAATGAGGTAACAGCAGTCTGCGTCTCAAAGAAATGGGCAGAAACAGACAAACTGAACTGTGAAGTAGTGAGCAAGGTCTTTAACATCGAGCAAGAGAGCATCCAGCGACAACGCATTCAGACCACTGATACGAAAGTTGTTTATGCTGACACATGAGATCCATTCAGTCCATTGCTTTTTAAAAACATCTTTTACTCTATATACCTATCAGAGCAAAACTCTCCAGCCAGCAGGAAAAGCTCTGGAACATGCTGCAGGGAAATAACTGCTACAGTCACTTTTTCATGTGAAACACACATCACAAGCAACACTTACGCGTTGGAGACTTGTACGTCATGCCAGCTCTTAGACAGGTTTTGCTTCAACCCATCCAAGGGAGTCAAACCTAGCTTCCTCTTCAGCTCTCCACAGTGCCTCTCTTTAGCAGCCAGAACTTGTCTGAGAGTACCAATCTCTTCTTCAACCTTAGAAAGAGACAGATGCATATCTAAGATTCTGGGAATTAAGCCAACTTTCTACCTTCCTGAAAACATTAACGTGAATGTAAAGAATTGGTAGGAACTTCAGGTGCACTAACAATTCAACTAAACATCGATGGTGTTGGAACAGTAGGCCTATGGCTCAGATTTCAGCTAGGAAAACGTATAAGAAGCCCTTGTACTGGTGTGTTAATGGCACTAAAAGAACTCACTCCCCACACTGTAATTTCAACAGTAGCTACCATCTAAAAAAAAAAATCAATTACCAAATACCCTTTTAGCTAAGGTTTCAATCTTATGATTGTTCTCTTCCAATGTCATTAGAACAAAGACCTTTCCTCAGAGATCTTTCTTACAGGATTTTCAAAATAATCTGGAGCGGTTTCAGGGCAGAGAGAGTTCATTCCTACTTCTTAATTAATCACAGTTTACCAAGACCTGAACGGCCACTCAGAACAGTGAAGTCCTCCCTTGCTAAAACATGCAAGTGAGAGACCAGCATGAGATTATCAAGCGTAAGAAAGAACAATCAACACTACCATCAGCTATATTGCACATACAAATTATAAACTGAACTTTAAAACCCAGAGGGTGCCTAAAATTTGAGATATGACATTACAAGCTCTCAGCTTTGGAAAAGCATTAAGGAATCTAAAATAGCCGCCTATAAAATGTGGTAAGTATTTAAGAGAAAAGGCCAATGAAGAAAGCACATTAAGTACCCCATTGTTTCAGCTTCCTAAGGAGAAAGGAGTTACGTTTGCATACAGCTCACCTAAAGTGGTGTTTTCCTGTTTAGAGCAGAGCTAAAAGCCTTGATTAAGCCACTTATTTCTTTAGGGCTCCACATTAAGCAGTTCTGTGGATGAGCAGGCAATACCACACATGGTCTGAAATACCCGCCAACTTTGTGCATTTTAACAAAGAACACAGAGATCCCCAGGTAGCACCACCATAAGAATCAAAAACGCCCACACTCCGCTCCTGCAGCACCCACCAAACCCTCGTTTTTCCCTCCCAGCAGGGCAGGACCCCGGGCTCAGGTGAGGTTTTACCTTGGCGATCTCAGCCCTCAGCTCCTCCTCCTCAGCAGCAGTCAGCCCCTCGGGCGCTGCCGTCCTCGCTGCAGCCGCGCTGTCCACAGGAACGTCCATCATGGCATCCGACAGCAGACCTTTGTTGGGAGAGTTAAGGCTGATATCTGTCACAGACGAGAAGCACAGGGCAGATATAGTGAGCAGCCAACAAACGATATGCAAACCTGGAGGGGAAAGGTGAAGAAAAGAGCCCTCTGCTCGCAGAAAAAAAGGAACAGAAACCCTCCGCCGAATTTCCCAAACCAGCGTTGAACAGAAGCGCCGCGCTCCGCCGACCGAAAATAGCGGTTATCGCACAGCGCCGGCCTGAGGGAGGGGAAGAGCCGCCCCTGAGCACCCGCCCGGGAGCCCTCACAGCTTGCCCCTCACGGAGCTCCCCGAGTCTTCCCCTGTTCCCCGAGCAGCTCCCGACCCTACTCGTGTGCCCCCGCCTCGAAGCGCGCCCGCCCCTACCCTGATTTGCGCTCTCCATGGCGGCGCTCCGGACCCGTTCAGCCGCCGCCTCCACCCCTGTGACGCAATCACCCCGCGCCGCCCGCCCTCTTCCGGCAGATGCGCAGGTAGATGACGTCACCCGCCGCGTCACTATGGCAACAGCGCCACATTCCTCCCTCCCCGCCTTTCCCCGGCCTCCGCCTTCCGCCAGCGGAAACGGCGGCGGGTGACGTCAACGAGAAGGGGATGAAATGGTGTCATAGGGGCGGAGGGCTCGTACGCGGCAGTGCTGTGCGGACGGCTGGAGGGAAGGGGGCAGCAGCGGCACGGCCTTGGTACGGCGTGGCCTTGGCCTGCTACGGCCCGGCCCGCGGCATCCGGAGCCTGGCTCTGCTCGGGGCAACAAAACCCGCATCCAGTGTCTGAGCGCGGCGTCCCAGCGCTCCCTGAGCTCCGGCAGCTCGGGGCTGTTCTCGCTGCCCTGGGCGGCTGCTCCATGCCCACCTCTCTCTGGCGCAGAACCTGTCCCTAAGCCCGACCCAACCTCCTCTGGCGCAGCTCCACGCCGTTCCCTCGGGCCCTTGCCACTGTCACAGAGAGCAGAGCTCCGCGCTGCCCCTCTGCTCCCCGTGAGAAGCTGTAGTGCCCCTCAGGCGCCTCTGAGCCAAATGAACCCAGGGGCCACATCTTTGGGTGCGTCTCATCCCCAGCACGGCGATTTCTGCAGGGAGGAGCCCACCTGCTGTGAGCAGCACTGAAACAGGGAAGCGATAATGGGGACAGCACGCGGCCAGCACTCCTTGCAGCCCACAGCATTTTGCCTTCTGCTTTCATTGTCTGTGGGGCCGAAGGGTCTGCTGATGGGCTTGGAGCCAAAACGCCCCAGCTGTGACAGTGTGGGTTCTGGCCTGGTTTGGGGAAGCCCTCAGTCATGTGCTGGAGAAGCCCTGGATAGCTCCACTGATGCAAATCCTGCAGCTCACCCCAATGAAAACCCCACTCAGCTCTAATCGTGTCGCCAGCTACTTTCATCTCCAAAGCTGTTTCTACCTGGTCTATTTTCATTGCCCAAGATGAGCGTGAAAAGGGAAGCGAATATAAATGGGGAAATGTGCATTAATTTTTCAGAGCTGTTTCCAGCAGCACATGCTGTGCATCTGAGCAGAGGGTTCGCAAGTAGCATTGGTGAGAGCTGCTGGAAAAACCCAGTGAGAGCTCAGCAGGTCATCCCAGCACCCACATCACAAAGCTCCCGACCACCCTGAGTGCTTCCTTTTGCTACAAAGAACAGGGAGTGCTATGAGAGCTCACTCTTTTATTGCTGTTTTTGTCTAGGGGGGTTATATGCAGTTTGGCACTACTCTGGTTTCAAAGCTGGGCTCTGTGGAAATCCAAGTGTTGAGCCCACATGGAAATCCGGAGCAGAGGCAGCAGGAGGCGCAGGGCCTGGCTCACAGGGAGAGCTGCAACGGCTCTGCCAGGAACAAAAACCCAATTCAGCTCCAGCCCCACTGCTGCCAGCATCAGGGTGTGCCTCCACGGGAAGCACCACATTGCCCTCCCAGCGCCCGCTGCTCCCACTGCTAATTTTGCTGTACCTTCAAGCGCTGGATTTTAATTAAACATATTCCAGTGCCAACTTGAATCTCCGTCCCAAACCCTGTGTGTGTATTGGTGTGGGGAAACAGAGAGCAACCCTGCTTTTGGGGTGGGAAAAAACCTCCTTGTTCCAGGATCACTGCTGCTGTTCAAAGTGGCTGTGGCTCTGTGATGGCCAGGCAGGAATTTGGGGCAGCAGGCAGCATGCTGGATTCCCTGTAACGGGCTGAGGCTGGCTCTGGCTGCTATCATCCCCAGGCTGCCAGCAGAACCTTCCTGAGGTTTCAGCCACAGCTTATGCCCTCCATGCTGCCCCCAGTTCTCTTTTTGCTGCTGGGACTTTCGCTCTCTTGGGGGGTTTTCTGTTAAAATGTCAGCCTGGAGTCAGTTCCCATCACTGATGCCCCCTCCGAGCTGCTTTGGCTCCCACACTAAGGCAGTGGGGAGGGATGCAGATGGCTGTGATGGCTGCAGGGATGTCGTGTTTGGGGGGCAAGCAGCATCATCCCCGTGCCTGGGCACCTCTCTGTGTCACAGCAAGGACACATCCCCCAGCAGCACGTTGCCCGCAGTACCCGAGTCACAAAACACGGCTGTTTCCCAGCAAAGCCAGAAGCTGTGGCCAGCCCTGCAAAGGGAACCGTGTCCCAAGGCCCCCCGTCACTCCTGCTTGCCCCAATCCTTGGATGCACCAGGAGGGCACGGACATTTCCCGGCTGTTCCGTGCTCAGGCTGGTGCTGCAGCTTTGCTGCTTCACTTGGAAGCTGACACAAGCTGGGCTCTGTGCCCCTTTTAGAGAAAGCCCTGACCTAGATTTCACTGCCCACTGCAAAGCTCTCCCTGTCGCTCCTCCCTGCAGCTGGAAAGGGCCCAGCGGAGCAGTCCTGGCTCACTCTTGTTAAGCTGGTGGCTATTAGCCCTGCAGAGAACAAGCCTGCACAGGCTGATGGGCCCCTGTCACGTTTTGCTTGCTGTTTCCCAGGCACAAGGCACTGCTGGAGCTCACTGTTCTGCAAGAGGCCACCCCGATGCTGCAGTGACAGCTCTTGGCCCCACCTGCTCTCCCCATAGTCACATCCTCATCCATCCATCCTTGCATCCATCCATTAATCCAACTACTAGTTCTTCCACCCACCCATCCATCTGTCCCTGTGTCCATCTGCCCATTCATCCATGTGTTCTCCCACTCCTCCATCCACCCACACACCAGGAGCAGAGCCTGACGCAGGTGCCACCATGCTGTCCCCATGTCCCCACTGCAGCTCTCTGGCAATCTGTCCCACTTGACCTCCTTTTTGACTCCAGTCCTTCCTTGCTTGGCTCCAACCTGCTTGCTATCCTCCATACCAGGCTGGCATTTACATGGGTGCATCACCCACGCACCTGAAAAAGCCCCTGAGTGCTTCAGGTGGGAGGGATCCGCTTCCTTCAGCCCATCTTTGGCAGCAATGGGGCCATGGGCTGGCGGTGACAGTGACATTCCTCTTTCCCAAACCAACCGCTGTCCCCTGCATGCTGCGGGGCTTCGCCGTGCCGTCACCGTGTGCAGCCTTCCTCTTTTCTCAGCACCCGAAATAACCCCGGGGCCACAGTGGGGGGATGCCAGAGGTGATGCTTCCTCTTTCTGAAACATCACTGGGGAAGGGATTGGGACTCTCAGATGGGGAGGGGGGTATGCAGGCACAGCTGGATCCCAATTTTCCCTGCCACGTTGGGAACCCCCTGCCAGCAGCCAGGCTGTCCCACCGGATTTCCCTTGCTTCTGAACACTGAGCTTCTCTCTGCCCAAAACAGCCCCCAGAGCCCCAGAACTCCATAGCAGGAGCCGAGGGCAGGGCTGGAAACAGGTTTAAGCTTCTCTCTTTTCTTCTGGGTCTAGTTTCACACCTCCTTCTGGAAACAGTCTTAATTTCTGTCCACTTATCATGGCTCATGTAGCTGCCCTCAGCCCTGAAACAGCCCCGGGGCTGCATGGGGATTGCCTGAGCACCATGTCCCCACTATGGGTTTTCTCCCTTGTCCCCACCACGTCACACTTTGAACCAGTTCACGCTGCTCCTCTCCACCTCCAGCACTGGGAATTTCCCTGACAGCATTTGGGGCAACACTGCAGTGGGGACTGCCCCTCTGCATCTGAGCAGAGGGTTTGCAAGTAGCTCTACAGAGCCAGCCCTGGAGTCCCCACTCCTACGGTCCCTTGTTCCACAGTCCCTGTGCACCTGCAGGGCTCTGCTCACCGTTGGCACCATGCACTGCCGTGGGGCAGCGGGCACCTGAAGGATGGAATGTACTCCCACAGCTGCACTGCATGCCCAGGACCTCGCAGTGTGGGGCATCATGGCCATCCCTGCAGCACCCCACTGGGACATGGGCTGGAAATCCACTCCACCCCTCTTCTGCCTGATTTCCCCTGCTCTGCCCAGGGCTGTGTCCCATCCCACACACCTCATCCTGGCACCCATCCGGTTCCATCTGCTGCCTGCAAACCCCCTGCTCCCTAAGCTGCTCTAATCCCCTGGATCCTATCTGTGTCCTGGTGCGAGCTGGCAGCCCCGGGCATCTCCCCCAGGGCTGTGGGGATGAGCACCCAGGGGTTTGGTGACATTGCCCTACGAGCAGTGAGGGAGCAGTGATGGAAAATGCAGAATGCAGGATTGATGCAGCATGCGGAATGGATGCATTTTGGTTCTGTGCGGTTTTCCAAGAGAAGGAAAAGCAATGAAAGGTGCCCAGTGCCCCTCCATCTGCTCCCCGCTCCCTGCCCAGCCATGGGGTGAGCTGTGTGCCTCCAGCAGCAGGACGCAACTCCCAGAATGTGGCTTGGCAGGAGAAGAAAGGGGGCAGGGGAGTGGTGTGAGGCCGGGGGGGCCTTCCTGGAGGGCGTGGGGTGGGAGGAAGTGCTGCAGACAGCTGCGCAACATCTGGCAGCACTGTGACCCCCCGGGACCCCAAGGCTGCCGAGCGGGCTTCCTGCCCCCCCGCTGCCAGATGTGCCCCCCACATCCCACCCTTTTCTCCAGGCCGTGCCCTCACCTGAGTCCTGCTCTGTCCCGCTGCTCCCAGGCCCTCGTGGCCCTGTATCGCCCATGGGAAAGGCAGCCCCATCACCTCGACCACCTCCATCCTTCCATCCTGGAAAACCCACCCAAAGGGTCATGGCCCCAATTCAGAACCGGTTATGGCTGTGGGGTTTGGCTATGGCCCCGTGCCTGGAATACGGGTTTTGGCCATGGTGTGGGGAGCTCAGAGTGCCAGTGCTGCCCACCAGCAGCCCCAAGCCACAGTGTGTGGCCGGTTGTCCCTGACCCCGATCCCATGGTGTCTGACCCCGCAGAGTGCCGGGTGAGGTTGGAAGGAAGGGATGAGCCCCAGGCAGCAAAAATAGCCTCTGTCCTTCAGGATGGCTTCATGGGATTAAAAATAGCGGTGTTCCCAACAGCAGCGCTCAAGGGGACATGGGCAGAGGGGACAATTGGCTTTAGGGTCCTTGGTGCTGCCATGAGAGAATGGTGCAGGATAAAATCCGAAGGAAAAGGGCCTGTGCCCCCAGCTGGGAGCTGGAAAAGACCCTGTGAGTGGGGCTGGTGCGCAGACACAGCCCTGACCGCGGTGTGTTGGGATGCACAGGGGATGTGGTGCTCCCCCCGCACTCCTGTGCCCCGTGGGGCTGCGCTCCTGGCTCCCTGGGACCGGTGTCTGGGATCGCTCCCACGGCCAGGGAGAGGCGGAGGTGGCGGCTCAGCCTCCGGAGGCAGGAAGTCAGCACTCAGGGTATGCGGGGACACGGGGACAGGGGGACGTGGGGAAACAGGGACATGGGGACACGGGGACACGGGGAAATGGGGACACACGGTGCCCAGAGAGCCGCAGGGATGCTGGCCCAGTGGGACGTGGGTGACATCTGGAGCCCCGTTAGTCCTTTGGGCGAGCGTTGCGGGTCCCATCCTGTGCCAAAACCCCTCCCAGCAGCACTCGTCCCCATTTCCACTGCTCTTCTACGGGTGAGCTGCACGGCTCCTTCCAGTGCTGCAGAGAAGTGGCACCGAGGGCAGGAACCGTTGTCCTGGTGTCCCCGTGTCCCTGTGTCCCGATGTGCCGTCGTCCCTGCCCCAGCCGTGTCCCCAGCACAGCACTGCAGGGTCCGGCGTTTCTCCTCCTGCTCTCTCCTCTCTGCTCCCCTCCCCTCGGGGCCTGGGAGCCGCTTTTCTTTCTCTCCGTGTTTTCTTCCCACGTTTCCGCTCGCCATGGCAGCGCTGCGCTCTGCACAAGGTCTGCTCAGAGTGAGACCTCCTCCTCCACCTCCTCCTCCTCCTGCAGCAACAACAGTCCTGGGGAGGGTGCAGGGGACAGGAGCTGCAGCAGTGACGGCATTTCAGCAGGACCATTGCAAAGGATAAACCCCAGCTTCTTCCCTAAAAACCAGCTCAGAATTTGGGGCAGGCATTTTGCTTCCATCCCATTACAGGAATGGGATGGGAACAACCCCAAACACCTCCCAGCCCCACATGGGGCACGCAGAGGGACACTGGCACTGGGGACATCCCGCATCTCTGAGCATCCCAGAGAGTGTGTGCATGGAACATGTGTGCTCACGGTATGTGCATGCACCTGCACGTGTGTGCCAGCTCTGGGGGACATGGAGTGGGGTTATGGGATGTGGACATGGGGTGGGGTCATGGCCATGGAGGGGGGATGGCTCTCCCTGGGCATTATCCAGCCCCAGCCAAGCATTATCCAGCTGATCCCGCTCACAGTCCCTAAATCCCTTACGGGGGTTACGACCAGCAGCTGCCAGCCCTGACCCCAGGGGACCCTCCGTGCCCCGGCTGTGCCCACACAGGGTGAGACTGGAGCCCCCCGTGCCCCTGCTCCCTCCCCTCTGCCTTCCCCCAGCCCCAGCCCCATGGCCAGGAGATGAAAGCAGGGCTGGGGCGCGCTGCCCTCCCACATCCTTCCCTGCGAATTCCTCTCCCTCCTTCATCTCTCCGGGGGTGCCCGGCTGCGCTTATCGCCGCTGTGGAGAGGGCCGGAGGAGACCTTCGCGTTTTCCCCTCTGTTATAAATAGCATGAGATTTATTTTCTGGCAGCATGGAAAGCCCCCGGGGCGTAAGAGAGGAAGCAGACGGGCTGGGTGGGGGGCGGGCAGCGGGGGGAGAGTGAAAAGGGCAGGAAATAACCCCCCGGCTGCAGCGGCCCCGCAGAGGGGAAAATGCTTCGATGCAAACAGAGTGTGGTTAATATGGAAACTCCCAGGGCAGAGCCGTGCTGCCCCATGTCCTGCTGTCCAGCCCTCAGCCGCTTCCTGACCCTGCCTGGACACCCACCCAGCACACGCTCCTCACCCAGGGGGATGAGCACCTCTGTCCCCACTTTATGCAGGAGGAGATGGGGACGCTCATGGACACCCTTCAACCCATGGCCTTCCCTTCTGGGCAGTTCCTTGGGCTTGTCCACGACCCCCACTCAGTGGCTGAGCGCTGTCTGTGTGAATCACAGCAGCCTGTTCCATAAATCACTGCAGGTCACTCTCAGAAGATGCCCTCAGTGACCCCAACCTCACCGTGCTCCCCTGCTGTCCCCCTGCCCGCCCCCACTGATGTCCCCATGCCACCCCCTGCACCGTCCCGTGGGACACCCAGCTCCCCGCATCCCTCCCTTGGTGTCTCACTCCACTGCCCCCAGCCGCCCTCAGTGACCTCCCTGTGCCATCGGGGGGGGGGTGGGGGGGGTTGTTTCTATTTCCTGGGGACGTTTTGTCATAGACTTTCCCCCTTCCCCAGTCCCCGCGTTATCGGCCCCGCGATGATTTCCTCCCTGCCCACCCACCTGCTTATTTTAGCCACTTCTTCCTTCCTCCCAGCTGCTCTCCAGCCCCGCTCCGTCCCCGCACCCCCTGGCCCTGCGCCCCCCCAGCCCCAGCCTGCCTGCGGAGCCTCTATTTAAGGCACGATCCTTAAATTGAAGCCTGCAGCCACTGTTCAAAGCTCCTTGGCTCTCCGTCCTGCTCCTGTCCTCTGCCTGAACTCTACTGCCAGCCCCACTGCCTGTGCCCCCCCAGAAATATTTGCTGGCTTTCTCCAAGGCAAAGCACTTGGCAGCAAACCCTCATCTCATGAGTGACAGCCTCACACCCGGCGTCCCTGCGTGCAGGAAGGGTCCTGGCATGGGGACATCCACGGGGCCGGGAGGTGCTGGCAGTGATTTATGGCAGTCAGCGTCCCTGTGTCCTTCAGGAATGCATCCCCATGATGATGTCCCCGGGGGAGGACGCAGCCCCCAGTGCTGCTGCACAACACTGCCACAGAACAGTGGGGACGTGAGGACACAGGAACACGGGGACATAGGGACATGGGACGTGCTCCCCAGCAGCCTCACCCCCTCCCAAGTTTGGAACACAGCAGTGCTGGCACACAGGGGGCACCTCTGCTGTCCCCACCCGGGCATGGTGCCGAGCTCAGTGTGCCTCGCATGGCCGCAGCACAGGTCCCTGCGTGGTGACAGGGACGAGTGGCTCAGGCACTGTTTCCAAGGTAACCCCGGATGAGCGCGGCCTCCGCATCCCTGCGTGCCCCCGCAGATGGAGGAGCCTCCGGGGGCCTGGCTGCAGCGGGGGCTCAGTGAGGGCAGCAGGGCTGGAAGCAGGGCTGGCTTGTGGAGACAGGATAGGAATGGGATGGGATGGGATGGAGATGGGGATGGGATGGGGATGGGATGGGATGGGATGGGGATAGTGACAAGAATAGGGATGGAGACAGGAATGCAGACAGGGATGGGAACAAGGATGGGAACAAGGATAGGAACAAGAATGGGGACAGTACTGAGTGTGAGGAGGAGGGATGGGGAAGGAGAGAGGTGTGAGACATCCCTGCCCTCCTGTTCCCAGCACAGCTGTCCCCTGGGCATGGGTGTGTGTGGCACATCCCGGAGATGGGACCTTGGGGACGTGGGGGAGCAGGTCAGGTTGTCCCATCCTCCCGTGGGCTGGACCCAGGGCACCTCCCATGGAGAGCACCAGAAATAGGAGCTGTGGGTCCCCACCCAGCTGTGGGCATGGGGCCAGGGCTCCTCACCCCGGAGACACCCATGTTGGAGCCCATCCCTGAGCCTCTCCTGTCCTGAAGAATGGGGTGAGCTGTGCTGGTGGCCCTGAGTCCGTCCTACCATGGTGGCCCCAGCACAAAGCTGTGGGGCTGAGTCCAACCCCTGCCACCCAGACCTGGGGTCAGATCAGCCCTCCCTTCCCCATCTGCTTTGCTGCACTCTGACACACATGGAGAGCCCCTGGCCCACCACCAGCAGCTATTTCTTATTACAATACGTTCCGGTCCATTGCCCACAAGATCTGCATCCCTGGGACCTATGTGACTAGGAATTAGATTCCTCTCTGTTAATGAGTTTATGCTGGTAAAGGGCTCGGAAGATGTGAAGCTCTGTGTAGGAGCTGAGCCTCATCTGTGTTATTGATCCCACTGCAACGTGGATCTCCTGTGTAAAACCTTCCAAGCCCAGAGGAGGTGGTGGGGCAGGAGAAGTCCCCATGGGGTGACGTGGCTCCTGGATGCTGCCAGGAGACCCACACCCACCAACCTCTGCTTTAAGCATCCTCACCATTGCTCATTCAGTCTTATTATAGGGCTGGTAACAGGACTGTTAACGGCAAAAACCCCACACTAAGGAGTGGGGAAAATGATCTGAGTCCTGCTCAGCTCCTAACAAACAGAGCTGTCATCCCTGCAAATAGCGAGTGGTTAATTACGGCATCCGCCAGCGAGCGAAGATGGGAAAAAATTGCTCCAGGTTTACTGTACTTGGCAAATCCCCCCTTTCAGTAAATAATTGCTGTACTCTAACGAGGCTCCTTTAATTAATTAAATTAATTTATTCTTGGCCTTTCTTAAGACTTCAGATGCTTCTTTTCTTTAGGAAGGAGTAAACAGCCTTGTGCTGCACACACAGGGCATCGTCAGGTGGTGATGCAATGGCTTTAGATGGAAACTGGCCCTTCCTCCTGCCTCCAGGGGTGCTGCGACCATGGCACACCCTGCATGGAACCTCCTGCTGCCCAGCATGGGAAACTGGGAAGTAATTCGTGGTGGGAGAATGATGGGACCATGGAGGTACCTAAGCCATGGAGGTTCCTGAACCATGGAGGTCCCCAAGTTGTGGAGATCTCTGAGCCATGGAGCTCCCCAAACCACAGAGATCCCCAGGCCATGGAGGTCCCCAGCCTGAGAAATTTGGCAATCATCTCCCCAATTAAGTGCTAGGTAACAATGGAACCATGTAAGTACCCAAGCGATGGAGGTCCCCGAGCCATGGAAGTCTCCAAGTCCTGGGGGTCCCCTGGCCATGGAGAGAACTCAAGTCATCCCCAAGCCATGGAGGTCACCTAGTTGTGGAGATCCTCGAACCTTGGAGGTCTCCAAGGCCCGGAGGCCAGGGCAATGGTGGTGCTGTGGGTCTGGTCACCATTGCCCTATGCAGGAGCTGCAGGAAGCAGTTGAAGCTTTTGTTTGGCTCTGCTGGCAGCAGCCGCATTGGATGTCCTTGATGGGCTGTGCAGCCCCGTCCCAGCCCTGGGTAACAAACTGCACCAGAGCCAAACCCAACTGGGCGGGCGTTGGGTGCCGGCGCTGCCTCATGCGTGGGGAGGATTTCCTGCTGGCCCAGGGCACGCTGCCCCTTGGCCTCGACCCCTCCCAGCCCCACATTTTCGGGAAACGCCTCCTGGCTGCCGCCCTTGTTTCCCACATCAGGGCAGCCCCCCCTCCCAGCAGCACTGCGGTGGGATGATGGGAGCGCAGCTGGGGAGGGAGCTGGGGGAGAGGTGATGTGCTGAGAACAGAAGGTGGGAGAGGAACTGGGAAGGGTGGCCACAAGGAGGGCACCAAAGGGGCTGTCTTCCTGCTACGCCCATGGGAAGGCAGAGTTTGCCTGGCACAGCACCGCTTTGTCCCTCCCTGCTGTTCTGGTGGGGAGGAAATGATGCTGCTTTCCCCGAGTTCAGCCATCACCCGTTCCCACAAGGGAGGAATCCTGCTGGGCCGTGTCCTGATTGGTGTGGGACAGCGCACGTTCCCTCTGAGCTCCACAGCTTTGCCCTGAGTTTCCCCATAGGGTAGCTGTGCCACTTATGGCTGCAGATCTGGGGTCCTTCCAATGGATGCCACCATCCTTCCATGAAACCCTAATGCCCTTCCATTGAATTTTAGTGCTCTTCCATGAAATCCTAATGCCCTTCCAATAGATCCCAAGGTCCTTCCTGAAATCCTAATGCCCTTCCAATAGATCCCAAGGTCCTTCATGAAATCCTAATGCCTTTCCAATAGATCCTGCCGTCCTTCCCCAGTTCTCCCAGTGGTTCCAGGGCCCTGCTGGCTGCGGGAGGGGGATGCAGTGACCTGGCAGATGCTTCAGGAAATGGCTAAAAAAAATGCAGGTTACAAATAAATAAATAAGTAAAAAGCAAAAAGCAAAGCCTTGCTGTTGGTTCCTGTTTCGGGGTCTCCAACAGCTGAAGGTCCCCAAGCACGGAGGATGCAATTTGGTGCAAGAGGGAAACATCCCCTCCATGCTGTGTGCATAGTCAGTGGTCAGGATGGGGCTGCCCAGCATCTGCTCAGAGTCTGGGGATTTTGGGGGGGTTCCCATGGCTTCTTTCCCATGGATTTGCACTGGAGACCTGCTGCACCCCGCCCAGGCACAGGGTGGGGATGCAGTACGGGAGCACTTCCCCATCCCAGCCCCACGCAGAGCCACCTCTCAAGGTCACGACGCTGGGCAGCGCTGGGCCCAATTCTGCGTGCTGGGGGAACTTCACTGCCCTGATTCCCATAAATAAAGCACACAGGGAACAGCCCCTTCTCTGTCCCAGTAATTCTGGACCCCAGAGGCCATGCGTTGTGTGCTCAGCAGATTGCCGGCTCCGCTCCTCTGCTCAGTGTGCTCAAAAGCCCTCAGTTGCCATCAAATGCAAAGTGTGAAGGCTTGGGGGACGTTTCATGGAAAAATCATTTGTCCATCCATCCCACAGCTGTCCCATCTCAGTTCTGCCCCACCCCAGGGGTTCTCTTTGGATTTCCATCCGTGGAGTCCACGAAGAGAACCGCAGCATCCCATGGCCATGCAGTGTGAGCACAGCGGGGGCACAGCAGCGGGGCACATCTCCCCCCATACACAACCCCAGCCCCACCAGCCCTACCCAGCGGTGCAGGGCCCCCATTTTCAAGTGACTCAGACTCACCCTTCCTTCCTCAGGAAAACCTGTGATCAGATAAAGCCATCAAACTATCTGGTACGAGTAAACAACCTCGCATCTGCACGGATGCAGGCTATACCCCCCGTTAATCCCAAGCAGAGAGCAGGCAGCATGCCTTCCCCCTGCCCTTATTGGGGCCAGCTGCAACCCTGAGCAGGCACACACACATACAGACATGTGCAAGGATGTGCAATGAACTCCCATTGCATTTGCCCTTGCTGCAGGTTGGCAGGATCCAACAGCAGAATGCCTTCACCCTCCCCTGTGCTGCATGGAGCGATGCACGGTGCCCGCTGGGGTCAGCAGCACCGGGCAGAGGAGGGAGATGGAGGGAGGGAAATGTTAAAAACTGCAACTGGAGGCAGATGGGCACCTGCCCCCGCAGACGTGACACGCTGCCAGGCTGGGAAAGAGCAAAGGGAGGTGTGAATGGCTCTGAGAGCCAACCAGGAGCGCTCGGCAGGGGCTGCTCCCCAGCTTGTGTTGGGGTGGGACAGCACAGGAGGCTCACAGCCCAAATGCAGCCGCCTGCTCTGCCCAGCCCTGCTCCTTCCCCGTGGAAATGTTCCTCCTTTCATCTGCTCCGGCACTGCTTTACCGGGCAAAGGAAAGATGAAGATGAAGCACAGTTGCAGCTGTACAGTGGGAATGCAGAGCAGAGGCACTGAGGCTGCTTGAACTGGGAAGGGTTGGGTGCCGGAGGGACTTGTGTGGGGCTGCTTTGTGCTCAGAGCCATTGCAGCGCTCAGAGCAGCAATGACAGCAAGTAGGTTAGGCTCAGTAAGCAGCCGTGGGCATTTTTGGAGGTGGAAGGAAAATGAGGATGTCTCCAGCACTGCCACTCTGCTGCTGTGATTGTCCTCAGCCCCTACGATCCCAGCTTTGCCGGAGCAGTGCTTGTCTCCCCGCCTGTCCCCACCTTTATCCCATCCCCATCCCCACCAGATTTCCCATCCAATGGTTGAAACTGGGTCAGACCCCACATGGTCACACTGCACGGTCCCATAGGACCCATGGCAATGGGAGAGATGCCTGGAGGTACCGGGTGCCGCACTCACCGTGATCTGGGAGTGCTGGACAGCATCAACAGCCTCCCAGATGCCTTTGGTAGTACCCACTTGATGGGCAGCCACATGGCAGCTCCTGACGAGCAATTTAATGATTCAAATAGTGGGGAAAAAAGAAAAAAAAAAAAAAAAAAGGCTTCTGATTTACTTCATGACATGATCTGGACATTTTGCCCCGGTTCTCCTCATTCACTGCCCCACATTCTCCAGCCGTGCCCGGAGCTCTGTGCAAACGGCAGCGAAATGTGGCGTACCGTATTTAACCTAGATAAACCTCAAACGTGGCCTAAATTGTTAGGCGAGCCACCAATTGCCGGGCTAAACCCAAAACCACACTCCCCAACCCTTCACAGTTATATATATATATATATATATATTTTCACTGTTGCTCTGTGCTTTCCGAGCGCAGCTCCATCGCATGCACTATTTATATCGTTTGCATGGAACAAAGGGCTCAGAGACAGACCTGCAATTTGTTTGGGTTCCAAGGGAAACAAAATCTTTGCAAGCAGAAGAATATACTTGAGATGAATCTCTCTTAAGCGCAGAGTAGCTTGAGATACTGCAGCAAAAACGATTTAGCTTGAGAACCAAGCTGTGATCAGAGCGATGCCGACATGGGCACATCACCAGGGCACTGGGTCTCATGGTTGGCAGGAGAGGATTTGCTCATTGCCAAACGGGGCTGCTGGAGGTGTGAGATGCTGCAGACATCCAAATTCACTGCATCCTTCCTGCATGGCGCTGCTGGCAGCAGACAGAAGCACGCTGCGAGCACCAGTGTGCAAAGAAGCGAAGCTGAGCCGAGAGTTGCAAAAGAAAAACTCCAATGGAAGAGCACGCTGCTTGCAAGCCATCCTGAAGTGCTGCTTGACAAAGGGGAGATGCCCCAAATCAGCACCTGACAAAGCAGGGAGAATGCAGAATGCAGCCAGAATCCAAGTGCAGGCACTAGTCTGCCTGGGCTTCCCATGGAGGAAATGGGGATTGGGAACCAAAATGGCCTCTGGGATTCCCGTGGGAAGAATGGGGACTGGAAACTGAAACGGCCCTCAGGCTTCCCATGGAGGGGATGGGGATTGGGAGCCAGAACAGCCCCAGGGATCCCCACTGCGGCCACCGAACCCAAACGCTGCTCTGGGGGCTGTGCTGCCACCAGCGGGACCCTGGGGTGAGCTCACAGCCAGCGAGTGGGGCTCGGAGGGGGAATATTTTTGGAGATGAAAGATCAACTGTTTGCTAACGTGGCCAACCGCTTCGAGAGCAGCACCAGAGGAGGTCAATGGGATGCAGCTGGCCAAATGCTTTGTGCATGAGCACCATCGCTCACCCCCTGGTGCACCGACAGCCCTGGGACCCAAGTGAGGCAGCTGCAACGGGAAGAGGCGCAGTGTGCCGGGATGGAAGGAGCACCCGACCAGCAGCAGGACGAGGAGGAGCAGCATGCGGGGGTGGTGCGGGGCAGCTGGGTGGGAAGAGGGAGTTTTACTCTCCGGGGTTTTTTTTTCTGCTGTCTCCCTTCACCATATTTAGTAGGCTTGCGACTTGCCCTCGCTGGTTCATGGAGAATTCCCCCAAGTGTTTACTCCCACAACCGAGCAAATGCCTCAATACACATCATGGAAAAAACACAATCGACACGCTCACTCCCACTAGAGCAGGAATTCCAACTCGCCAAGCTCCAAGCGGGAGTACGTGCATGCGAGAGAGAGACAAACACAGCTCATTAGTGCAGCTCAGATGTGGTTCACTCCTAAAATGACCTGGTCAGGGCTGCACACCTCCTCCCTCCCTTCCTTCGTGGTAAGAAACCCGCTGACCTTTGGTCTGCAGCAATAGGGACAGGAATGTGGGTCCTTAACCCTTCTTTGAGCTGCTCTGAGCTCAGCGGATGGTCCCAGGCTGTGCAGGGCTGAGGGCAGGAGCCCTAAAATCGTTTCCTTCCTGCGGGGCTTGGAGAAGAACAGGCTTTGGCGATGGAGCATGCTGGAAACAAAAGGGGAACTTTGCAAGCAAAGCTCTCGCATCACAGATCTCTCGGGATTTTTCTTTTGCACCTCCCTTTCCCCTCAAAATTTCACCAGGGAAACAACAACAACAAAAAAACCCCCACAAAACAGAGTAACAGAAGAACGAGGCCACTTGGCTTTTTCAGCACGCCTCCAAACTGACCACAGGACAAAAGCACAAGAAATCACCTCAGTTTATTGAACGCAAAATCTCGCTCTGTGCACACAGTCTGCACCCCCCGATACTCCTCCAGAGGGGAGACGGCTGTGCTTTTCCCTTCTTCCGTGTCTTGGTTATGGTGGCTCCCACACCCCAAATCCCACAGACTACACTGTTTTTTTCCCTCCAACTTGCCTTTTTTTTTCCCCCTATTTGTTTATTTCCATGAGCGTTCTATTTATGAGAAGAAATCACACCATTTCTAAGGAAACAGTAATTGCAGTATTTACCTAAAACACAATACAAACTTCTAATTAAGAGGGGGAGGGAGCTACGTGTGATCAGAAGGAGACAAAACCTTCCTGAGACCGAAGCCCTGTGTGCTGAGCAGCTCCAGGCTCCACGGGCAACTTCTGCTAGCAAAGACCTTGAGCTGGAAAAGGGATCTCATAGAATCATAGAATGGCCCGGGTTGAAAAGGCCCACAGTGCTCATCCAGTTCCAACCCCCTGCTATGTGCAGGGTCGCCAACCAGCAGACCAGGCTGCCCAGAGCCACATCCAGCCTGGCCTTGAATGCCTGCAGGGATGGGGCATCCACAGCCTCCTTGGGCAACCTGTTCCAGTGCGTCACCACATGTGTTACCCATTGGTGACAGAGCTGGGAAATGTGCTGTGACGTGGCCAGGCATGCAGGAAGGGCAGGTGGCAGCGGGAAGCTGCGCTGCGTTCAGCGTTTCGTAAGGCTAAAAACTGTCCTGCGTCATAGGAACAGCCAAGTTCTGCAAACTGTTCATTTGCATTTTAATGGAACTCTTTCTAGGAAGGTGCTGTTCGGACTCTGTTGCAATATAAAATAAAGAGGTAATTAAAAACACGCCGGAATTGAAAGACGTTTCGTTTTCATTAATTGGGTCTATTGGCGCGCTTTTCTGAATTCAAGGTATTGAGGGTACGGGGGATGAAAAGGGGGGAGGAAAACACGTGCCGGGACATCTGCTTGTCTAAATGACAGATAAAAAAGCAGAAAGCACAGCTCTGAGGGGCACCGCGGAGATGAAGGCACCTGGCGGTGCGAGCAGCAGCTGAGCGTGTCAGAGGAGGGAAGGAAACCACGGACGGCACTTTCAGACCTCTGGCACGCTGTTATCACAGCAATGACACCGAGGGCAGACAGCCCAACCCAGGGCTGGTCCGTTACCTGTGTGTTTCCTCAGGCTGGGCCGCAATCACAATATGCGAGCATTGATAAGCAGCCTGAAAGCTCAGCACCGTCCCAACAGCTCCAGAGCGGCCCTGCAGAACGTGACACGGGTCGGGATGGGCCTCTCAGGCGCTGCCCCCCCGGGGCTGATGCCTGCAGGCCACGGGCACACCTCAGAGCCCCACGCAAGGCCCCAGCCCGGCCCATCGCCCGCTGCTGGGCCAACTGGGAGAACCGGAGGGCTTCTGGGGGCAGAACAGCCTATTTCTCCTCACAGCCTGCAGCTGCCTTCTCCCCAGTTGTTCCCACCCGGCCCGGACGCGGCTCTGAGGGCCCCCGGTGGGAGGAAGCGGCCCCTCACACCTGCACGGCAGCCGGGGGGGACTTCGGAGGACCGCGGCGACCGGCGGTGGAGGACCGAACCCCGGCACAACCCTCAACGCCGTCCCGGCGTGCCCCGCGCCGCCGCGCCCGGGCAGAGCGCCCCCTCCCTTCCCTCCCTCACTTCCGGTGTCCGGCAGTGGCAAAGCCGGCGGCGGCGCCCCCGCTCCCCCGGCGCAAGGGTGGCGGTGGGAGGGGGGAGAAGTGGGCGGGGATATGGGCGGAGCTTCGGGAGGCCCGCGCGGGGCGTCAGCCAATGAGAGTTCTCCTTGAGGCGAGAAGGGGCGGGGACAGCGGCCGGCACGCGCCGCGCGGCACCACCCCCCCCCCACCCTCCGCGCGCCCGAGGGAGCGGCGGGAGCGCGCCCGGCTGCCCCCCCCCCTTCCCCCCCCCTTTTTCCCTCACTCCCTCATCCGACTTCACCCCCCTCACCCCCCCTCCCCCTTCCCCTTCCCTCCCGCCGGGGGGAGGCTGAGGCGCGGAGTGACCGAGGGAGCGCGGCCGCTCCTTCCTCCTCCTCCTCCTCCTCCTCCTCCTCCTCTCCATGGGGCCCAGGTAAGCGCGCGCCCCGCCCTGAGGCGATGGGGGCCGTCATGGCTGCCCCCCCTCAGCGGGCGCCCCGCTTTCCCCCCCCCCCCCCCCTTCCTCCTTATTACCACCGTTACCCCCCTTCGCAGCGCTCCATCGCGATCGATCCCCGCGGGGGGTGGGGGGGGTGGTTCACCTCAGGGGGTGACTGCGGGAGGGGGGGGTCCACGCGCACAGCGTGTGTATGGGGTGGGGGGTGGGGGGGCAGGGTTTAACCCCCCGGCCCTCCCCCTCTCCCTCCTCCCACCTTCCTCCTCCCGCCCCCCCCTCCCACAACCCCCCCCCCCCCCTCCCCGTAACCTCCAAAAGGGGAATTTTCCAGCTGGTAATTTCTGCTGCGTCAACACCCGCCCGGCGCGAGGCAGCGCGGCGCGGTGCGGGGGGGGCACTCGCACGGCCGCCCCGGAGCCCCGCGCGGGGCCCCGCCGCCCCCGGAGCCGCACAAGTTGGAGCGAGAGTTTGTCGGGAGCCCCCAACTGCTGCTCGGAGGGATGAGGTAACGGTGCTGCGGGGCTCCCTGCGTCCCTCCGCCTCTCTTTTCCCCCTTTTTTTCCCCTCTTTTCCCCCCGTTTTTCCCCTCTTTTTTTCTCCTCCTCTTTTTCCCCCTTTTTTTTTTCCCTCCTCTTCCCCCCGTCTTTTTTCTTCCCCTCCCCCCTTTTTTTTCATGTCTTCCACCTTTCCCCCTATTTTTATTTTATTTATTATTGTTTTTCCTCCATCCAGCCCCGTTTTGGGTTATTGTCTCCCCCTAAAGCCCGGCTCGCAGCGCCTCCATTTTAATTGCGGGCTGACATGGGGGAAGTGACCCTCTTTTAGAGATAATGACAACACGCAATAATAATAACACCCTTAGGGGGGAAGAAACAAACAAACCCCAAAGCCGATCCCCGCTCCCGTGAGGGCTGTGGGTGCCCCCGTGGGGCTGTAACAAGTGCAGTGCCCTCTGCTCTGCCCCCCACCCCACACAAAGTGCCCTCCGGGCGCTACGGCCCCTTTGTGTCAATGCCCCGCTGACAGCTGCAGGGCCGGGAGGAACCCTTTGCCCCAGCGTTGTATCTTTGGGGTCTCACCTGACCACGGGAGGACGAACAAAGGGGCACTTGAACAGTTCGGGATGGATTCCCGACGCTGTTTGGTTGTGCAGTGGCTGCGATGCACTTGGCACGCCGGGCGCCGGGCGGCATTGTTTGCGGCGGTGCCGGCTGGGAGGTGCGTGCTTTGCGGGCAGCACCTGCACTCGAGTTGTGCGTGTGCGTTTCGGTGTCAGTTCGATCCGATCCGGGTCCGGGTCCCGGCTCTGAACTCCATAAAGTATTCATTATGAGTGCGGTGCTGCGCTCGGAGCTGCTCTGCTGTTCGTGCATTGCGTGCATCTCCTGAAAAGGTGAGGGAGGAAGAGGTGAGGGAGCGCTTTTCCTTTTATTTCACCACGAAGAGCTGATGTTGCCCGGGAAGATCGATGGACGAACTCGTGCAGCTCTCCCACTTGTACCCACACCTGCCTTGCTACGTCTCTTACGGCAGCTTTTAATTGCAAACAAATAGCGACTTTCCCGTGGCAATCCCGCCCAGGTTCCCTCGCTGTTTATCAAGTTGTGTGTTGGGAAATCCTTAATGCTGGAGTGGGGGAAAGAAACAAAACCTGACCAAGGGTGGGGTGTACCATTAGTCACAGCGCTTTCAGCGTGCAGGGCGGGATTGTCACTTTCTGGTGCTGTTTTGGGGACTGGCAGAGCTCACGCGATCGCTTCTCGTGGAATCGAGTTGGTTGGAGCACAGCATCAAAAAAAAAAAATGAATCCCTAACAAGGATGCTCTGATGGTTCTGATGCTGAGCGGTTATTTACACGTGTTAAACTGCGTTCTAAAAGCACGCAGGATTCAGGCTTTGAAAACATGACCTGTACGTGGGGTTCTTGGAGGAGGAAAATGGGCCACTTTTTCCCCGTGGTCTTTGTTTTCTGGGACAGCCGTACGGCAGAGGAGATGTTCTTTGTGAGAGGGGTTTTTTATTTTATAATGTTGGTTTTTATTTTTTTTCTAACTGGGAGCGCTCGGAGGAAAATCGCTTCAGCAGCCCCAGCTCTGCAGAGAAATGAAAGCTCTGTTACCTGCTGCAAGTCCAGCTGCTTCGCTTCCAGTGCTCCTCAACCAAACCTTTTTCCCCGCGCTCTCCTCTCGCGCTGATCATTTCTTTGCAGATCAGTTTCTGCAGTTCCTGAGCGAAGTTTCCTGTCCTGCAGCACGGCTGCAGGCTGACACCCACCCAGAGGGACCGCAGCGCATCAGCCCAGCCTTTCCCAGCACTTTCCCCCCTTTTCGTGCTGCTCTCGGTGCCTGCCGGAGCACTCTGTGATGCCCTCTGGACTCCCCTTAAATAAGTAGAAAGCATTTGTGGTTGTTAGGAGTTTAATTATTTTTTTTTTTGCTCCTGTTCGCAGGGTGTTTTTTAACTTAATGCCAAACAAAGGGGGGAAGAGAGGGCTCGGTTTGTCTCAGCAGAGTGACCTACAGCTGTTGTGGTCATCCCGTGCACACACTGTGATTCCCAGCAGCCAGCAGGTTGTGTCCATTGTGCAGAGCATTGGACACTTTACATGAGGGGGTTAACGCTGCGTTTGTTGTATGTTGCACTTGGCTTGCTCCTGTCTGAGTCAGCACACAGCTCACCTGTGTTGTTTGTGCGGGATATTTGGGACTTCCATTGTCCAGAAGGTGAAGGGTGCTGGGAGATGGAGCCGGAGGGAGGACAATGGCACTGTGAGAACCCCGGGGTTAGAATTCCACTTTATTCCTTCAGAACATCGCTTTATTCTTCCCTCTTGTTTTCTCCAGGTGACACCTTTGCATTGCAGCCTCTTACCCTGAACTGCTGTCAGTTTTTCCTCCTTTTTTCCCCCCAGAGCTGTCTTTCTCTTGGGACCCATCCCATCCCATAGCTGCTTGTGGAGTGCTGGGCACCATCAGCTGCTTCTGTGGAGCAGGGATGCCTTCTTCACTCTCCTCTCCTAAAACATTTTGTAGTGTACTGATGAAAAATCACAGATATGGTAAAGATGCTCTTTGTAAACGCAGTGCAGCCTGAGGTGCCCTCACTGCACCTCCTTACGAATGAGCTGTCACTCCCTGAGCAGCCCCTTCAGCTTTCTTTCCTTCCCATATATTCAAGAAACATCAGGTTGTGTTTATGCTGCTCGTGAAACGTTGGTACTGAGTGTTTCCTGTGCACTGCGCAGGCAGGTCGTGGTCCTGGACAGCAGTTCTAATGAGATGGAAAGGCGTTCCACTCGGCGGTGTTGGGTTGCATGGAGGTGAGGACACACACAGGCATTGGAGCTGTGTAGCTTTGCAGGTAGCTGGCAGGTGAGAGCCAACCCCTCTGCTGCCGTGCTCTGCGGCCTGACTGCCCGTCCTTGCGAGACAATCGTCCTGCACACGTTGGATGTTGCCTAACGTTTGCTTTATGGCAAAGCTGAGGTGAGGTCTTCTGTAAAGCAGGGAGGACACAAAGCCTCAGAAATATTCTACAAACACAGCCATTGGCTTATGCGTGGATTAAAATAAACTTAGTAACAAGAATGTCGGAGCGCGTGCCAAGAACTTAGCTGCTTAAGAACCCTACTTAGAAAAGTGAGCGGGGTTTTACATATTAAGGAATATGTTTATACCTGTGTCCGCTTAAATCCCCAGTTACCTTCCATCATTTTTGTCTTCTTCTTGTATCCAAAATCCCTGTTCCACCCGAGCTGCTTCTCTCTCTTGTATTTCTCAACTTGTGGTTAATATTTCAGGATGAAGACGTTAACAAATCTCACACCTTTTGTACTAATATACCACTGGAGGAAATGCCTTTCTCGCCAGTGCTCTGAAACAGAAGAATCAATGGTCTGCGTTGGCCATTAGAGCTTAAAATACCCAAACCTGACACCAACTAATTAAATCCTGATAAAAGAGGTAATCAGGATGCAGTGCTCCTAAAGTCCTGCTCCTCAGTGCAGGAGGATGAGGTGCTGGCAAAGCACAAGAGCAGCTTACAGGCTTCCTTCTGACTGCCGTGTGTCTGTCCTGCCTTCGTTCCTCTTCTGGGTTTGATCAGTTGTTACGGGATGGGGGAAAAAAAGATCAGATTGACACTAAGAAGTTTGAAGGGACGCCTGTGCAAGGCACTGAGTGCTGTACCAGGAAATACAGACACAAAAGCTGCAGAGCACCGCATGTGTTGTCTGTTATCTGCTGGTGTGGTCCCAAATCCCGTGTTTCTATTCTCTCCTTTAGGTGCCCTTTCCCGCAGCACCCCCCCTCCCCCCCCCCCCCCATGCTTCCCTTTTAAAATCACCCCGCATTTCTTCCTCCTTTCCCTCCACCCTTGGTACGTTCTGGGTTTGGGAGTTTTAGCAAAGATCCCCTTGTAAAAAAAAGCCAAAAACCCAACGAGAGCATTTTGGGGGAAGCTCCCAGCAGGGTAATTCCCAACGTGACGTGCCTTAACCCTCTTTTTCTCCGGTGCTTTTTATGTTGGGTTTTGGGTAACAGAGGCACAAATGTGACTTCTTTTGCTTCGGTTATTTTCGTGACTGCATTGTGAGCTCTTGCAGGAGACTCAGCTCTTGCAGGAGTCAGAGGCGCTGGGACAGGTAAGCTCTGCTGCTCCAGCTGTTGGGCTGTCTTTTAATACTGCCAGAGGAGCAGATAGACAGACAGCTGAATTCTTATCTCTCTGGTGTCACCGGACCTCTTGAACCTTCTCAATGCTTGCTTTGCCATTGGCTGTTCTGTGCTGTGCCCCACACAGATGGGGACGGAGGGGCAGAGCTGGAAGCTGTGGGGAGATGGACGAGGGAAGCGCATGGATATTTCCACCCCGCATTTCCTCTGTGTGTCATTGCTGTGCAGAGAGGTGTGCACACGGTGCCCTTTCAGAAAGGTGCATCCTGTTGCTCTAGCTAACAGTTGGGACGCGTTCTCTCTGGCTGCATCGCTTTTCTGGTGGGCACGTGCATCTTTTTCTACAGCTTTGTGGGTTTTCTTCAGAACGTTTGACTGTTTGTAAAGAGGAACAGGCTGCTGCGTGCTGCTCTGTGGCTCAGGCACGGCATTGCCTTTCGGAGGCTGTGATTCAGCAGAGATGAGTAGGAATAGAATTCAGGTGTCTCCGTTGTGTACAATGCAGGCACGGTTTCCCTGTAACCTCAGGCAAATAGTTTGGTTTTGGGGTGGCGGTGGGAATGACTGTAATGGTGAGGTTGGGTTAATATTAACCCCGTATGAAGGGTGTGTGTTGCAGGAGTCGTATCAACGCTAATTAAATCTTTATGGTGCTAATTAGAACATACAGCACTGATAGGAGATCTTCAAGCAGCTTCAGCAAGTGTTGTTTTCTGTTGAGTGTTCCTCAGAGCACTCCGGTCTAGAAGCGCGGCCAGAAGCTGTCAGTTAAAATCTGATGTTAAACTCCAACTTAATGCAAGGGCCAACTCGCTTTCCATGCACGTTGTCTTAGAAATATTTCAGAATATTTCACGTTTGAGCTGGGAAACAATCTTGTAAGCATTGAGTTGTTTCACCTGTTGCTTCTGATTAAGTGACACTTATCTTTTTGCTTTAAGTTAATGTAGATTTTCACCTTTCCTTCCTGTTCTTTCCATTCCCAAACGCAGGACATCTGAAGAACCTCGTGGAGCTCCTTACCACCTTCCTTCCCTCACCAAACCATGCACAATGCAGCTGTGAAACATCGCGGCGCTTTGCTTCACTAACAGAAAGCATTCAAATACTGGTAAGTTCAGAGCATCCAAAGGTATTGTCATGTGGTAATGGAAAGAGAGTATCCAGAGAGGGTGCCTTGTTAGTAAAGCTTCCAGGTGTTTAATAAAATTTGGCTTGAAATTGATAACAAAAGCTGGTTTAGAAATGGTACCCAGTGCATAAGTTGGAGGAATACTTATGGCTGCTCTTCTGCTCCTACCTAATGGTGGGGCTGCTTCCATTCATCACCGTCAGCAGGTTTTGTCCCTTCCATGAGACATGGAAAACAGGTGCAGAATGCAGGGCAAGGTGAAGGGAAGAGCAGTACAAAATAGGAGAGGTCTCAGCTTTACTGTTTTTACTAGACTATTCTGGCTTACTCTGTGACCATGGGACAGGCAGTAGATGAGAGCTGTAACAATCCCATGGCTGAGTGAAAGTACAGATTAATTTCATAACTTTCTAACCGGGTCATTTCCCATATGTCAGTGTTGGTTGTGCCCTCCCCTGCTCTTCTTTCTTTTTTCCCCCCTCTGTAACTGCCTAAATAAAAGGGCTGTCAAGAGCTAGCCGACACAATTGCGATGGAGAAGCAATCAGAATTAGGCAGAGGCAGGACTTGGCAGTCGGAAATAGAGACTGAGAACAAAGTTGGTGGTATTTACTCGAATTGGGTTATATTTGTGTATTTGTTTCAGGATTTTCACAGTTATGCTCGTTGCCATAAAAATGCTCAGGTCTTCCTTTTTGCTTCGTTTGCTTATTAGACTCATGATTTGACTGTTCGTAATGACATTAGCTCGTAGTGGAAAAGCTTTCTTCGTTTCTATTTTGTGATGTTTCCTTTGCGACAGTTTTTCAAAGTCTTGGGGTTGTTTTGTCTCATAACCTGGAATGGCATCAGCCATAGGAACTGTCCCTCCCGTGTTCCAAGAGGAATATCCTGAGCATTCCTTTGCAAACACAGGCTTTGTCAGGAGCTCTACCGGCAACTTTTAGCCCCAGTATTTTACAGGTCAGATAAGGTGAATTAGTGCCCTTTGGGCCACAGATGTCTCTTTGAAAAGTCATTAAAGTGAGAATGTTTTCAGAAGCTACCAAACAGGAAACACTGTTGTTTCGTGGATCTGTTTGAAGTTTTAGTATCTGAAATTAGATTATTTTTTCCCATACTTATAAGAAGTAACTTGCCGACACTATTGCAAGAAGGTAACATGGCTTTAATTAACTTCTATGTGCAGATATGCTTTGAGTCATCATCTTTCTGTTCGTTAGATCATACGTAGATCTTTTACATATGAGTTTGGAGGGGAGGGACTTCAACCTGTACTGCTGTTGTTCAGTGATCTTGTTGTTCAATGCTAAGAACATCTGGTTTTGTCTTTTATTATAGCTCTGTCATTCTACAAGAGTTCACCCCAGTGCTGCTGGAAGGCCAAGAGCAGGGCACTGCTGTGCTGCCCTCGGACTGTTGATGTCCTCAGCTGCTGCAGGAGAAGCACCAGAGCTGGAACCCAGTTTGTTACTGGTAAGCAGTAATTGGGTGGTTTTTTTTCTGCTTGTTTTTGCTTCTTTTTTTTTTTTCTTTTTTTTTTTTTTAATTCAAGTTTCTCTTAAAAGACCACCAAAAATCTTTTCACTAGTTGTTCATTTAAGAACATTACAAGAGAAACCAACATCTCCGGTGTTTGGTTTTTGTTTCGAATTCTGCTTTCTAATTGCTCTCCTTCCAAACTGAGGAGGCCAACAGTTTTTCCCCAGCTTTCATTTTCCTGTGAAGTTCGTCATGCGCTGTTGGAGTTGATGAAGGTTAATAAATGAATTTCTCTAAGCTACCCTCGGAAGTCCCATCACATCCCGCTATGTTTCTGTACCCACAGGTTCTGCAGGCTGGAGCTGGCCCAGCAGCCTCAGGTCAGTGGTCTGACAGGTCACAGCCACACCACTGTCTGAAAGCTGTGGAGTGGGATGTGAGATGTTTAATGATAGCTCTGTTGTTTTGTGTTCTGCTTACCAGGGTCAGGGTTAGGTTTTGCTTCTGGTTCTTGTTCAGGTTGCAGAAGCCAAGCTGTAACAGCAGAATGGAGAGCTGGGAACACGCAGTTTTCTGAACATCCTTATTCCTCTTGCTGAAACTGGCCTTCCTCTAGTTCCTAATTGCATTTAAATCTGTGTATTCTCATGGCAAAAGTGATTGTAGCCAGATGGCGTGGTCTTAAACATATTGTATGTCTTGACAAACTCTATATCTAGACAGGTGGAGTGAAATCCCTTTACCTGCACCAACACTTAGCAGGGAGTGAGCTCTTGGCTGTGTGCTGCAGCTGCTGGAGTGCAGTGATGGAGCTCTCGTGAGCTCCTGGGCATTACTGGCTGCAGAGATGCCAGGTGGAGCTGCTGACACGGGTGGCACTGGCTTCAATCATAGAATCATAGAATGGTTTGGGTTGGAAGGGGCCTTTAAGACAATCCAGTTCCAACCCCCTGCAATAGTCAGGGACACCTCCCTCTAGAAGTTGCTCCAAGTCCCATCCAGCTTGGCCTTGAGTATGGATGTTTTAGTGAATCCCCATCAGGCAGATGTTAACTGTCTCATCAGTCAATGAGAATTGAAGGGACTTAAATCTCATGATAAAATGCACCTGGGCAATGCAGCTGCGGGGTTGGTGGTGGCAGTGAGGTGTCTTGTGTTTGTTTTTTCTTTGTTTCGTTTAAGTTCACTGAAAAGCATATGATCAACTTAACAACATGCTGGTTTCTTGAATGAAAGTAGAAGAATTTCTCTTGTGGCAGCTGTTCATCTTCGTAAGCTGTTACTTCCACCTACTTTGAATAAAACCAAAACACAAATACAGGTTTGGAGAACGCAGTATAAGGAAATGAAGACTGTCCTAGTAGCTGTGTGCTCTTCTTCAAAGGCCCTTGTGAGGCAACCCTTCAGCTGGGAGCTGCACGTTCAAAAAACTCAAGTGGTGTCTTTGCAGGGAGTCACCACCCATTGATGTCCCGGTTCTTCCATTCTCTCTCTCATTTGGAAGGATATTCCAAGTCCAGGCGCTGTCCTTTTCAGCTGTTAAGCTTACATTGTGATTTTGTTATTTTCTTTTTTCCCTCCAGCATAGGGTGCGTGGGTAAGAGGAATCCTCTGTGTTTCTGTTGTCTTTAATTGGGTAAAAGTGAAACTTGTGCACACAGAGAACCTTGTGTGAGGGGGAGCGTCGGTCCAATCTCACCTTGCAGAGCACTTCTGGAGAGGAATTTAAACAATGTTGGAATGTCTTGGGAGTGGAGATACGGAGAGGACATGGGGAAGCAGCCACGGGGTGTGTTTGTTTTTGTTTTCTTGGTGGTGGGCTTTCTTTTGTATCGTCAACCATCCGAGTGAATTTCAGTTCCTCCTTAATCTGTTTTTCCTTTTCTCTGGAGACAAATGGGGGAGGAAGCGGCACATTTTTGGTGAAATTCCAGCTGGTCTGTTTTCTCCAGGGAGCACGGGGCGTCCAGTGGAGGTGTGTGCTGCTTGGTGCTCCCTAACCAGAGCCCTCTGTGCTAAGGGTTAAGCTTACGTTAAGAAAATGGCACCAGGCTAAATGCCGCAGGGTTCAAGTTTTTAGTTTTGCGAGACGGCAGAAAGTATTTTCCTCTTGTACAGGGCTCTCAGCAGATGAGGGAGAACTGTAGTCCATTTCTGCTGCTGTTTTCTGTCAGAGTGAAGGGAATGAAGAGCTTTGGAGTTTATTTTTGTCCCCACCGTTTCCCAAGGGATGGGATGGTGGAGGCTTTCATCTGTGTGCTGCGTTTCTTCTCTGTGGCTCTTGGTCAAAATTGAAATAATTTGCTGAGTTTAAGGCGCTACTCATTTGAACCCCTTAATTGAGAGATTTTGGTCGGGGGATTTATTCCAGGTATGTGTGCAGAGAGGTTGGCTGTGTAAGCATTACTGGCTCCTCTTTTTTTGCCGGAGGTGAAATTCACTTTAAGTGAATATTCTGTTTACTCAGACTGTTATTATGCCATCAAGTGATATTTTCGTGTACAAACAACTGTACTGCTAATGCAAAATAAACACTTTCCATAAACGGTGCATTTGTACAGCTAGGTTCCTTCTAGTTGGGGTTAAAATGGGTATAAATTCTTAATGCTTGCTTTAAGACCAGAGCTTTGACAACATGAGAAACAAAAAGCTGCCCTGTATCTTGGCAGAAGTTGGCAGGAAGGTGATGATTAAATCTCTCTGGTTCTTTTTGCTCTTGCATGCGAGTGCTGTTTGTTTAGGGATGATTTTTCTAGTTATTTCTAGGAAAGCAATAGGATTACGGTACTATCTGTAAAGTGACTTATGGAGAAAGCCTGCTCTCCTACCATTTATTTAGTGGAAAATCTACAGATGAGCTCTTACGGTTCATTGGCTTCTTGGAAAGCTGCGTTGGGCCGTGTGCTGTCACCAGAGACCCAAGCCAAAATAATTCCGGTAGGTGTTCAGCTTTGAGATCCTTCGGTGCATTAAAGAGACCTGAGATGAAGCAAAAAAATGTAGCGTTGATCTTTGGGGTCCACCTCTAGCAATCTCAGTGGTGTCTGTGCTGCACTCCCACCAGGACTAGGAGGGGCACTGCCTTTCTGAGGAAGTCCTTCCACTGTATCTTGTAAGTGGAGATAAACATTTTTACCAAGAAAAGGAGGGGGGAAAAAAAAGCCCGACACCAGCCAAGAGGCCACAAAACAGCGTGTGAAATTGGAACAGAAGAACGCGGGGTTTTGAAGCTTCCTGAATTTTTAACTACTAGCAAATTGCCTTAAATTTAACTTGGATTAATTCCCTGGTGCTCCTTGACATTAAACGGGTGTTCTCGTTTGACATGGGTAGACAGAAAACTAATTAATTCCTCTGAATTTGAGGCATATTTAATTTTCTCCCCCAAAGACCTCTCATTTAAAAGGTATAAGGCTGTGACAAATGTTGGGTGGGGAATGATGTGTGCAGGGGGCAGACCTTTAGCCAGGGAAGGACCAAGGCATCCCCAGGAACAATTGCTGCCACAGTACATGCAAGTACTCTTGTCCTCAGGTTAATCAATAAAACTCAACATCTTTGCTTGCACACTTGGAAATGCTGTCACAAGACCTCCTCCCAGTGGAGGGTTGCTGCTCTTTGTGATGGGTGTCTTCCCCGTTCATCTCTCTTTATACTTAAGATTTAAGTACTTTGAAACAAGGCTAAGTTGTTATCTTTTGCACAGGGCGATGAATCTTTGCATTGCTTTAACATGCATTACTGTATGCTTTATATTTTAAAACATCAGATGGCTTTGCTTTCCTGTCCAGAAGGCACCTCCTCCTCTTGTCCCCAGCCCTTGGGGATGTGGGCACGCATAGGGCTGCATGGCTGCAGGGTGTCTGCTGTCAGCAGGCAGGAGAGAAGCCAGGGAAGAATCTTGCAGTGTTTTTTATTATTTTTTCTTCTGTGGTTAGTAAAAAAAAAAATCTCTTGATAGGAAATTAAGTCAGAGGGAAGCTATTTCATAAACAAGCTAGCAAGTGCTTCATCCGTCAGAAGCGGTGGATTAGTCAGTCTGCTGCTCAGGCTGCTCTGCTCTGAACTGAAGGTAGAAAGAGACAAATGCCTAATCCAGGTTGCTGGCATAGGCAGCTTTGAAATGAGGTGTATCTGAAATGGGTTGCTATCAACAGCGTGAGGAACCCAGCCACGCACTGAGCTAAGCTCAGTGAACATCTAAAGTAGTAAAAAAAAAGAAAATCTCAAGGAATCAGGGTAATTTCTAGCTGCAGGACATTAAAGAAGAAATCCGGGAAAAGCTGTTGTTGCATAAAAGCGCAGTGAAGATATTGACAAATATTCCTGATGCTAATCTGTATTAAATTGAGGAGGGGAAAGTTACCTTGCAGGAGAGAGTTCTTTTTCCAAGCAGATCTAGGGAGATGCTACCTTGGAGCCTGGATTTTGATACCTGTAAAGGAAGAGCAAAAGGAAGTGCCGGATCTAGAGCCTTGGGATCATTGCATGGCTGTGTTGTGAGATGTCTTGCGTCTCCCTCAGCATCACGTGGCTATGGCAGCTGGTGGAGGCAGGATTGATGATGGACAACTCACTTGATCTTGCGTGGCAATTCATATTTCCTGAGGGAGCTAAGCCAACTCTTCAGCTCCTAAAAGTAGATGCAGCAGCGGTTTCTGGAATAAAGACAAAACTGAACTGTCACTGCCTTAATAGGTGGTTCTCCCAAAGCTGAAGATGGCTGTGAAGCCTTCAGTGCGTTGGTTAGAGAGTGTCTATGCTGCCTGGGTCTGACAGAGTCTTTCCAGGCCCTTTAAAGGCCATTTTACAGATGGGTTCTTCATATTTGTTGCTCTTCAACTCTGACTCTTGGTTGTATGTTTATTGAGATGGAGGTGGCTGGAGCTGAGGTCCCCGGGTAGGTCTCTGTGTTACATATGTAGTGGCATTTGGGTAGTGTAGGGCTACGCTGCTGTTGACCACCTTCACATGTGGTCATGTCTTTTCATTTCTTCATGCTGCCCAGAGTTAAAGCACATAAACCCCAGTTCTGCCTGTTCATGTTGCAGGGAGGAGGTTGGCTTCAGGAGGTGGTATTAATAGCGCAGGCGGGGGCATGGATCTTAGATATCTGTGTTCCCTGGTGCTGGAAACCCTCCTGCACACATCAGTGAACGTTCCCAGTCGTGGCTGCCCTAGGCCTGCCCACTGCTGCTGGTTGGTTTGGACAGATGGGACTGAAGGTGGATTTGAACTGGATGTGTGTTGAAAAGTTGCTACAAGCTAGCTCAGCCTTGTTGGCTGCGCTTACATTTAACCACATACCCTTTGGGACTTGGGGTTGTGTTCTCACAGGGGTTTTGTTTTTATCAGCAATCACCAATATCCTAAATCCAGGATTTGCCTGCCCATGGTGACACTCCCAGCACTCACACGTTTTACAGTGGTGTGTTGAGATGTGGGCCTCAATATCAGCTTCACAGCTGGAGCTTCTTACGGTGGGACAAGTTCAAGGTTTTGGAGGACAGGAGGAGTTATCCCTCACACTGTAGGGCTGGAGCACCTCTCTTATAAAGAATAGCTATGGTTTATAGCATTTTTTCACCCAACATCTTAGGCTGGTGGGGAAAACTTGGGGATGTAAAGCCAGGGAAACAACAGGTTTTACTGCAAAGTTGAAAAGGTTGTGCTTGTAGGTGGTTGAGCTTCAAGTGAAATTAATATCATGGCTCCGATCCATTGCTGGTTTGGTTTGGGTGGGGACTTGAAATGTTGTGATCTGTAGTCTCAGATTTTGCCTATTGCTTTTCTGACTTGAGGGCTTTGTAGCCCTTCAGCAGCAGTTCAGCAAGGGCAGCTTGTGCCATTAGGGGATTTCAGCTGCTCCTGCTCTCATCGTGTTTTTTCCCATGAGGAAATCTTGTTTCAGAGTGATTTTCAAAAGTTTGTATCCATCAGCATGGTTTCAAGTGCTGGGCTTGTATCCAAACAAACTTTATTGAATGCAAACGGTGACCATCAGCGGCTGTTCGACCCCAGTAACTTCAGGCTGGTTTTCTTTCAAGTCTGTAACAATGCAAATAAACGTTTCTCTGGGATATTTTGAGGTGCTGGAGGATTGAGCTTCAGTCTAGTCCCTTTTACCAGCAATTGTTTGAAGTCTACATCATGTCATAAATGTGGACAGCTCTTGTATTCTGCGGGGCTTGTTCAAGATGCACCTGCTATGTGGTACGATTTGGGATTGATCTGAGCTTGTTTGGATGTTGTTACACAGTCGTTTCCTTCTCCATGCAGGACTTGTGGAAGAGGAAACACAAAGACTGCCAAATGAATAACCGAAAGGAAGATATGGAGATTGCCTCCCACTACCGGCACCTGCTTCGGGAGCTGAACGAGCAGCGGCAGCACGGCATCCTTTGCGACGTCTGCATCATCGTGGAGGGGAAGATCTTCAAGGCTCACAAAAACGTTCTGCTCGGGAGCAGTCGCTACTTCAAAACGCTGTACTGCCAGGTACAGAAAACCTCCGACCAGGCCACGGTCACCCACTTAGACATTGTCACTGCACAAGGCTTTAAGGCAATCATTGACTTCATGTATTCTGCACACCTAGCGCTGACCAGCAGGAATGTCATCGAGGTGATGTCGGCTGCCAGCTATCTGCAGATGACGGATATCGTGCAGGCCTGCCACAACTTCATCAAGGCAGCTCTCGACATAAGCATCAAGTCAGATGCCTCGGATGACCTTGTGGACTATGAGCTGGGAGCCCCCTCCAGCAGCAGCACGGACGCTCTGATCTCGGCGGTGGTGGCTGGCAGGAGCATATCGCCCTGGCTGGCTCGGAGGACGAGTCCAGCAAACTCTTCAGGAGATTCTGCTATCGCCAGCTGCCACGAAGGAGGGAGCAGTTATGGGAAGGAGGATCCGGAACCAAAAACTGACAGCCACGAAGATGTTTCATCCCAGTCTCTTTGGTCTAGTGACATGGGCTATGGGTCGTTACGTATCAAAGAGGAACAGGTTTCTCCCTCTCATTATGGAGGGAGCGAACTGCATTCTGCCAAGGATAGTGCAATACAGAACGCTTTCTCAGAACAAGGAGTGGGGGATGGCTGGCAGCCCACAGGGCGCAGGAAGAACAGGAAAAATAAAGAAACTGTGCGTCACATTACGCAACAAGTAGAGGATGACAGCAGGGCAAGTTCTCCAATGCCATCTTTTTTACCTGCCTCAGGATGGCCATACAGCAGTCGAGACCCAAGTAAGTCATTCTGCTTTCATGGCTGACACGAGAAAAGTTGAGTTAATTGCATCTGTCTATGGTACAATCTTTCCTGTTTGAAGTTAAGATGGCTGTCCTGCTTGCTTCACTAACCGGGGGCAATTAATAGATCCAGGGCTGCTGATGTTCTGTTTGGTGTTTTTTTTCCCCTAAGGACTTTAAAGGGAGTGTGGCATTGAGCTCCCTCAGGCTGACTTGAGGAATTCAGCCTGTGATAGGGGTTAGCCTACGCTTCATTGCATAGCAAAATCCAAGAGGGGTAGGTGAGATTGTATATACGCCTCTGTTGTTAAATTCAGGTGAAAAAAGCAATATAAACAGTAGTGAAAGTCTGAATAGTCTTTGTGGGCTGAAAAAGGATATGTAAGTTGCTTGCATACCAAAGTTTGAATGTGGCTTTCATTGACGTTTAAATGAATGGGTAACCCTGCAGATATCCTGAGAAGTATTACATTTTACAGTTATCTACTGCAGTAGGCTTGCATGTAATTATTCTAATTGGCTGGTGATAAAATCTAAACAACTTCAGTTAGAAGAAAAATGTGAGATAACTGAAGATAACAGTGATTTATGATGAATCCTGGCTTTGCAGTGCACGTGTTCTGGGGTTGTTTGGAGCAAAGATTCAATGTGGAGTGCCTGGAATGCGATTGGCACTCAAATATTTTTCATTTTCACTGCATCCCTTAAAACCAACTCAAACACTTGTATTTCTGTGAGGTGCGTGGGTTTGGGACAGGTATTTGAGGCAAACCATGCACGTTGGAGCGACAGCAGAAGGAGAACTGCAGCACTGATCTTGGCAAGCTGCTTATAAATGGAATGTTCTTCAAGTTGGGCTTTTGAAGAGTGCCCAGAGTAGGAGATTGTGTTACTGGAAGCTGAATGATGTCTACATCGTTAAAGTCCTAATTGTCAGGGAATTGAGCAGAAGTGCCCTTTTCTTTACAGCTGTTTGCGGATGAGAGGAGCGCAGCTCCTGGTGTTGACTCAGTGCGGTGCTGAGCCAGCATGGTAACAGGCACTGCCCAAGAGGTTGCTGCAAATCTTGTCTTAAATGCAGTTTCCAATGAGAGAGGTGTTTGTGAAGATGGAAAAGGGCAAGCTGAGTGCCGGTGGCTGGGGGAATTGTTTCAATATTCCACTCGTCCTGCTTGAGCAAAGGGAAAAACTGAATGCGAGGTGAGCGGAGTGCCAGGACTGATGCAGCACGGGGCTGTGTGTGTTGGCAGCACCTGGGCACTGCTCTGAGGGCAGCGTGGGCCTCTGTGAAATGGCCCTGCTGAGCCTCAGCTCCTGGCTTTCCCTGTATTCACCAGCCTGGGAAGTGAGCAGAGATGGAATTCTCCTGTGTGTGCTGCTGAAGGGTGAGAACAAGCGTGCAAAGAACAAGAGAGCGTCCCTGTTGCCCAAAACACCGCTGTCCCACTGCCTCTCTCCAGGCAGGAGGGTCTCTGGGTCTGCTGAACACTGCACGAGTATTCCCCATCTCCAGCAGGTGGAGGCAGCCCTCCTGCAGTCTGCTCTCTGCAGCTGCAGAGCTGCTGGGTTCCACCCAGGTTGCTTGTTGGTTCTTCTCTCTCCAAAGCAGCCAAGGAATGCTCCACACTTAGCTCCAAGACGTGAGGAAAAATGGCTTATTTTTGGTGTAAAAACAGGTAATGACAATTGTCTCTGCTGTGTCACTAGCATTGGGGGGGTGTGCTTCACTCTTTAAATTTCATCTTAAGGTTGTGTTTGAATTTGGTAGTGTCAGGCTTTGCTCTGTAAGGCAGATTGCAGCACCCTTGTAGTTAAAGCGTTTCCAGCCACGTTGAGCAGAGCAGTGACAAAAGGGTGCCCCTGTGCTGAGGAAGTGGGTGCAGAATGCTCTTTCGTGAGTATGCTAAGAAAAAAGTTACCTTGAACTGCATTCTTTGAAGCTCCTTTATCTTTCTGGATCTGTTTGGTTATTTTAAGATGCTGCTTGTGAGATCTGCTAGCTCTGCATACGGGATAGCCTGGGTACCCTTTGCAAATGCTGTCATGCTGGAGGAGTAGCACAGACCTTCTGGCAGCACAAAGCTAATTCAGGAGAGTTAATCTTCAAACTACAGTGTTAGCATCTTCCTCCTGACATTAAGAGGTGCCAGATAACCTCTTAGTCTTCCTTGCAAGCAGCACCACATTTCAGCAGGTTGCAGGCAGTGTTTTGGAAGGTGGATCTTGCAAATGACAGGGGCATCACACTCTTAATTGAGCGAGGGGCAGCAGCTATAAGGGAGCACTTTGTGACACCATACAGGGAAGTTCAGTGCAGCCACTGAAACTTTGCTTTGGAGACAGCTGCCTGCTCATTTCCACTCAGTGTTGGGGCTTCTTGTGCTGGTGGCACATCTAGAGGGCCTGGCTGCGGGGCCGGTAGTGTTTCCAAAGCTCTCATTAGCAGAGCTGCTTTTGCCTTTCCGTATAATGAAAAGCACTGTCACTTGTGGGGTGTCTCTGGAAGAATTCATTGATGGTTTTATTAACGTGTTACTTCAAGTGCAGTCGCTGTGATTCAGGATTTTATTTCTAAGGAAGGACTCCCACACATCTTCTGAGAGTTTGCACCCTAAAGCTGTAAGTGATTCTTTTTTTTTGTGTGTGCGCCAGTTGACTGTGAAATGACACTAACTAATCTCTAAACAGAACAGTCATTTTTAAAGACATTGCAGCTTGGGAACTTCTCCCTTTACTTGGTTTAAACGCAGTGAAAACGCTTTGCTATGTAAGAAGAGCTTTACGTTACCCAGAGTGGTGACCTTCATGGGAGGGGTGGACTGGGCTTCCCCTTCTGACCTCATAGGGATCCAGGTCTGATGTTTCCCCTCCAAGTCTTTGATCCTGCCCAGGTGCCCTCTGTCGTGGAGGAGAAGCTCGGGCACATTTCTGGGTGATGCACTGATCCCAGCACAAAGCAGGGATCTTCTGGTGCTGTGGGACATCAGGGGATGCTCCAGTGGGATGCATCTGCTCACCTGCCCAGAATGTGGTGATGTGTTCATCTGGGGTGATGGGAGTCTGCAGAACGGGAAAGCTTTTCTCCTTTGGCAGTATTCACATTATACTTGGGGTCCTGGCTGTGTGCATGTGCACTGTAAACCTCTGTGCACTGAGCACCTTCAGACAGTGCCAGTGGTGTTGCTTCTGCTGTGCTACTTGGAAGGTGTTCTAGTTGTGTGATGGAATAAGGGTCTGAAATCCTGTGAGCAGGGGAAGAACTCAACGTGGTGTTGGTACCCAGGGTTTGGCTGTTCAGTTCAATTGTTGGGGTGCAGCCTTCATGGGAAGAACAGTTCCGAGCTTGTTTGTTAAAGGGGTTAGGTTGGGTTGTTTTCAAATCTGGAGACCAAAGTCAGTGCTTTTCAACCCGGGCGCTTACCCGTGGCTACACCCTGGCTGCAAAATGGTTCCACCCTGCACAGCTTTAGCTCTGAGCTGTGTCCATTTCCTCTCCCCACCCCACGCTCCACGTTCCCTGTGCTCCAGAGCCCTCCTCCTCCTCTTCCTCCTCCTCGCAGTCACAGCCCTGATTCTGTTAATCAGCTTTAACTCCCGAGATCAGAGGCGCTTCCCCTCTGCTGAGTGCCCTTCTCGCTATTTTCTGTTCCCCGTGCCGGGATTAGACCGACTGCCTCCTCACAGCTGTGCTGCTTTACCCTTCTTTACTGCAATTCCCAGCAGTGAGAAATGAAGGGCTTAGCATTTTGGATCCCGCTTTGCGATCGTCTGTCTGTGCAGGACTTTCACTTTGCAGCCTTTGTGTTCGCAGGGAAGAGGAATTTGTTCTTGAGATGCAGTGAACCAAAAATGAGAACTAATATTGCTGTATTGGTCTCAGCTTTGATTGTGGTTTGGGGTGTTTTTGGGGAGATTTCTAATAGGCACTTGTTTCAAAAGATGAATACTTGTTCTGAAGGATTTGGAAGTTACAATTACTTGGCACGCTGTCACGTGCAAGTACCACTTCAGTATTCCAATAGCAATAGTTTCAGGATTAACTCACCCCATTTTACCATTTCCATCATCTCAGAGGTGATCTTTTTTTTTAAGATCCTCAGAGGAATGCAGAGGGTTTCCCAGCTGGTATTTGGCTGCAGCCCATTGCTTTGAAGGAAACAAAGCTGCGGATACAGAGGTGCTTTTGGAATGTGTTGGTGCAAAGTCAGGTCCTGCTTCTGCAGAGGGGAAAAGCATTGCACGTTAGAACCTCTGCATCTCTGTAGTTCCTGAATTGTGAATTTGGGGCTGCTTTGGAACACGATGAGCATTATATCCGTGTGTGCATTACTAGGTTAGTAAAAGTGCTGCTGATCACAGCTGCGGGTCGTGGCGTCATTTCTCTCTGTAAACACTGCCTGAGAACACTGGGCTTTGTCTGACAAACAGTCCGTTGTGGCAGCGTGGTGAAGGATGGTTCTTGGGCACGGGGCTGTCAGAAATAGAAACTTGAGGGATATTTTTAGCAGCTGTAAAAAGATGGTTGCCTTTCTGATGGCCAAGGCGCTCCTGTTGTCTTTGCTCAGAAGGAAAAGGCCAGGAAACAAAGGCCTTTTCCTCCTGGGAGTTTACAAATGGTTTGTGTCGTTTGCACATGAGGAGATCAAGCTGCATCTTCCTAAATCTGGGTGAGAAATGTCATTCCTGAAGTTCGAGATGCCAGAGGTGTGTCCGGATGCTCCATGCAGACCCATGGGACAGCTCAGAACACCACCATTGATTTCACCCAGCTTTTCTCTCAGGTCAGCACTTGGCAGCAGGAGGAGTTAATGGCCAGCACAGGAAAGCTGAGTTTCAGTGGCTCCACTTTCCCTTCGAGCTCTGTTTCCACCCCCGTGCTCTCCTGCAGTTGTTCTGGTGGAAATGCCTGTGCAACCATGGAGTGAACCAGATTGGGGAACTGATCCGGGATTAAAAATAAACTTTTTGTGATAAACTAGGCTATTTTTAATGTCCATCAGTTCCTGTCTCAGTTTCACTTTGCAGCTATGCGAATAGTTGAGTACAACTGAAGGAGCAGCAGGGGGGATGCAGGAATGAGCGTCTGGGGCGGGGGAAGCTGCTGTTGGCATCTCTTCCCTCGCATCCCTCTGCCCTTTCTGCTTGTCACACTGTGAAGGAAACAGTGACATTTGCCACCCACCCCTCAGAAGCCAACCAGCTGTGTCAGAGCCACCAGGGACGACACAGTGCCCGCGTTGATCATGGGTGGCTCCAGGGCTGTGTCCTGTGGTTATGGAGGACTTGGTGGCATGGAGCAAACCCTCAGCACGCTGTAGGATGGCACCAGACGGCGAGGAATGATTTGCTGGAACACAACAGTGCCAGAAACAGCACGGATTCAACAAGGACAAATGCAAAGTCCTGTGCGTGGCACGGAATAACCCCGTGCATCAGCACAGGTTGGCAGCCAACGAGCAAGAGAGCAGCTTTGCAGAAAATGTGTTCTGGTGGTGCAAGCTGAGCAGGAGACGCGTGCCTGGCAGCCAGGGATTGCACGTGCCTGGGCTGTGCTGTGAGGAGCGGGGAAGGGAGAGCAGACCTAAGGAACAGGGCTCTGCCTGGCCATCCCCAGCTGCAGGACTATGGAGGCCACAGGGATGGGGTGGAGAGAACTGCTGGTCATCTGTCTGCAGAGAGAGCCTTCACAGGAGACCTCAAATACTGAAAAAGCAGTAGCTGAAGCTCCGTAAACCAACAGAGAGGTCATCTGTTTTACTTCATCAGGATCAATGGGCACGCCAGGTGTAACCTGTCTGTCGATATGTTGGTTAGTGCCACCGGTGTGGGAGCAAAAGGAGGAAGGAATTGGTCTTTTTCTCTTAAAATAGCAAGCTTAATTATCTGATGGAAGTCATTTGCAGCATTCATGCTTGACCCAATATGAATAATTGGGTAACTTACATTGTTGTAACTGAAATACTCTGTATAAACTATTCTTGTATTTAATACGCAAAGCATCTTCTGTACTATTTCACCTTCACCAACCTTCATTTCACTTCAAGAGAAAACAACGTGAAACGTTGAATCGTAGAATAGAATCATAGGGGTTGGAAAAGAGCTCCGAGATCCCCAAACCCAGCCCCATCCCACCCCACCGTGCCCACTGAGTGCCACATCTCCACAGAGCCTGGATGCCTCCGGGGGTGGTGATGGGCTGATGGCTGGACTTGATCTTGGAGGTCTTCTCCACGATTCTGTGAGATGGAAGCGTTCTTCTGTGCATGACTGTAAAATGGTGGAGTGGAATACGGCCCCTTGCCTTGTGAGGCTGGACGGAAAGAAGGCCATTTAGGACTTGTAGCCTGGCAGAGTGTTCCTTAGCTCAAGTCCTGGGGAACTGCTGCCTTCAGCAGAACTGCTGTTGGTACATTGCATCACCTTGGTTTCCTCTGCAGCCCTTCCCCAGGAGCCCCATGTAGAGCTGCTTCACTTGTGGGCACTACAGCTTTGTTTTAAAGCTGAAAACTACCTGAGGCTGAATTCCTTACAGTGACAACCTTGATGCTGATGCACTGTAGTTGGTAGGCTGCTGGCTTGGCTTTGTTTTTCTGATGCCTGGATTTGTGACAAGATCTAAGCTTATTTATCTTTCAAGTAACATCTCTTCTTTTTGAATGGCAGCAGTGGTGCCCACATGTGGGTTTCTGTACTCAGGCTTCCAATGACCCTTTTTATCTTAGGTTTTTGTGTGTAAATATGAGCTTCCAAGCTAATATCAAAGTTTCAGGGATGCGTCTTTGGCTTTTGTAAAACCAAATCAGTGAATTATTAATCCAAGTCAACAGACTCATAAAGCTTTTCTAAAGCTTCAACACTACGGAAAGCGGGCTGGTGTAAGAGAATAACTACCAAATAATTAATTGCTAAGGAGACTAATGAGCTCAGCACTAATCCCAGGGCAGCTCTGGGGCTGGGGGTGGATCAGGGGCACGGCCAAGGGCTGGGAGCTGCAGAGCTGCAGGAGCGTGCTGTCCAGGTCTTGGTTTGTGTGCTTCTGCAGAGCTCCAGGGCACGGTTGGATTGCTGGGCAGGGACGGATGCTGTTGATTCACGTAATTCTTTGGCTCAATCCCATTAAAAAGAGCTGCATCCCAGAGAGAAATGGTTTTGGAATCTCGGGGAGAGGAACTCGATGACTTTTTGGGTTTGGGTGTACAGAGTCTTTTGGTGCTTGTGTCACTAAGTGGATATTTGTTTTGCCTTAATGTGTATTTGATTAGGTTACTGCAGCTGTAAATACTGGGAGCTCCAAAGCCTCTATTTTGCCGCCTGCCTCTAATCTTGGCTTTTGAGGAACATTTAATGCATTGTTGTGGTTGCAGTTAATCTGTGTGTGTTTTAGCAATTAGTGTCCGTGCGCAGCCAACAGCGGCACGTCATGTAATGTCCATGGGCAGCTCTGAGGTGGGACAGGAGGAGGGGAGGGGTCCGCTGCCCATGGGGTTGGCTGGCAAACACCTGGATGGGGCTCCTGCATCTGTCCCTGCTTCGGCTGGGACGTGCTCCCGTTTCAGTGCACTTTGATTTGCTTTCTTCACCCTCTGTTGGAGCAGCTGTTGTGTTTTAAATTCTCGTAACTTCCTTCTATGTGGAAATGTTTGTAAAACAAACTTCATTATCTTGTAGGAGAAACGCATGTACCTGTTAACGTTGTGCTCAGTTGCAGTGGTAGTATGGAAGATGTACCCATAAATAAAAGTCAAAGCGTGGGCTAGGAGGGAATAATGCTGATAGCATGTGATTAGAGAAACCAAACACAGGTGGAGGAAGGTGCTCTGCTTCTGCAGGTGCCAGACAGAGGAACTGTGGTGCTCGAAGCACTCCATGAATGGGACAGCAGCTCTTTTTTGTAGGTAGGTTTTTGGTTTGTGAAGTCTACAGATACAGAAAAGAGTTGCTTCACATCAAAAATCACACTTAATCTATTGCGGGCGGTTTGCTCTTGGTGTTCAGTACTTTCAGTGGGGGGCCACAGTGTGGTTGGGGGTCACAGATGGACATCAGGTGTACCCAGTGCGTCCTGCTGATGGCATCTCTCCCTGCACAGGTGCTGATGTGACGGCGGCGGAGCCCAGCAGCTCAGACAGCCGGGGGGAGCGGCCAGACCCATTCGCACACACCGAGGAGCAGCTGCTGGGTGCTGGGGAGGGCAGCTACCTGCCACAGCCCCCCCTGGACAGGGAGGATGCACTGCAAGCTGCCACCGTCGCCAACCTGCGCGCAGCACTCATGAGCAAGAACAGTTTGCTGTCGCTGAAGGCCGACGTGCTGGGCGACGACAGCTCCCTGCTCTTCGAGTACTTACCCAAAGGCACGCACTCTCTCTCTCGTAAGTTTGTGGGTTTGTGTTGTTTGTTTATTGGTGCTTGAAGTGGAAGCGTTGGCGAGAAGAAAAAACAACACGGGTCGCTGTCCTGTCTGTTACTGCTGTTGTGTTCGCATCCGGTACTGAGCTCTGCTTAATCGCACTTGCCATGAGATTTGGAAGCCTGTGTCTGGTATTGATCCAACTTGAATGCTGACTGCTGACTCTGTGAGAGGAAGGCGCGTGGGGCGTGCGTGGATCTCCTGTTGTCAAACGTCTGTTGTTCTTGTTTGCAAAACCCTGGTTACCAGCAAAGCACAAAGTGCTGGGGTCCTTCTGTAGCTGGAAATGGTTCGAATCCCAAACTGACTCGTGTTGAGAGAGGAACGTTGCTCCCGTTCTCATAAAAGCAGCTCTGGTTTTGTGGATCGTGCAGTCTTTCCTTTCTGCTGTTTATGGCTGGACCTGTAAGCAGTGAGCAGCCACTAACTGTTCTGTGACACTTGTGCAATGAGTGGCTCTCTGTGGGTGATTTGTTGGGGACAGCCGACTTGTACCAGTCTGTGCTCAGTGCATCTCTTGGTGTACTTCTGTGTTTTCTTCGTTGCTGTTGTAAAGTAGGTGGATTCTTTACTGCACAAAGAAAGAGAAGATATTAATGCTTTATTTTAATAATGCTTTCAGAAGATAGGATGTGACTTAACACAGAGCGAGCTGTGAGTGCCTGAGTACTCTTTGTTAGTTTCCAGCAGAAAAAGTGTTTTAATCTATACAGAGAAAATGGACCAATTCAATGGCATGAAAATTCACTTCAGATATCTGTTGTATTTTGACTTTCCTCAATGACGAAGAAAAGGATAACTTCCAATGATTGCTTGGGTGTACGATGAAGGGAAGTAACTGGACTACGGGATATCAGTCTTGGAACCTCTTTTCCTTTCCCATGTCTGAATTTAGAAAGAAAATAAAGGTTTTGTACCTTACTGTGCTGTTTAAATGTCTGGGGGAAATTGCTAATACAACGTTCCTGTTACTCCTGCAGTAGTTCAGTGACTGTCTCCAATTAAGCCAGACGTAGAAGGTCGCAGGTAGGCTGCTGCTGGGCGTCCTGTGGGCTGGTGGTGGGGTTGTGCAGAGCGTGGCTGCTGTAGGGCTGCTGCAATCGATGCGCAGTGCTGGGGGCTGTGATTGATGGCAGCTGGAATCGGCGGCTTCGTCTTCTGTCATGATGAAGTGGAGTGATAATGGGACCGCTCTCCATCTGTCATCTTGCTTTTGGTTGGAGCGTTTTAGGTTTTCCTTAGGAGCTGAAGGACTGCTTGGCTGAAAGATAAATGAGTACAAACCAGTCATGCAAACCAGTCGTAACTTTGGGCGAGAAGTTCGAGATTCCCTCGCCAGCTGAGGAGTGGGGTTCTGGTGCAGGCACGGGGTAGGCAGGAAACCAGCTGGGTCTGCAACAAAGCTGGATGGGTTTAGAAATGGGGGGAACTTCGATGGACTCAGGAGGGTCCCCTCCACTCTGTGGTTTCCGGTCCCTTTATTGGTACTTGGATTCCATTCACCTCAGCTTTAATTATCTTTCTGTAAGTGAATTGCTTAAGACAAAGAGATGATCTGCTGTCTGTGTCTGCAGCTCTACGGCAGCAGTCGATATGGCTGCGGCTGGTTCAGGGCTTTTTTTCTATTTCTTACATTATTCAGATCACAGACATCTACTTCTTTTAATCACTTGAAGCTATTCTGATGCCACTGTCTTGTTTTTAAGTGGTCCTTCTCGAATACAATATGACAGTAAAGCAAATGCTAAGAGTATAGGGAACCTAAAACACAGCCTGGGTTGGTGCTTGCTTTGTGGGTGCCTCTGATGCTTTTTGTCAAACACAATGTGAGGATATTGAGTCATATGGGTTATACCCTCCCAAAAAGAAAGGGAGGGGGAGCAGGAGCACAACGGCTGAGGTTCTTTTTTAAATAGCCGAAGCAGCACTGTATGTGGCCATCTTCATCAGTCTGATTGGAAAAGCAAGCACACCAATCTCCAGAGCTTTTAAGTGATTAATCTCTCCTGAGTTTAAAAAAAAAAACCCTATTTCTGATCTTAACTGCTCTCACTGCGTTGTCTTTGTGCTTTCCTACGCGCTGACGCAGTGAGGAGCTGACTCATGCAGTGGCTTGAACACTGGTTTTTCTTTTCTGGAGGAACAGCCTCGGTTGTGGTGGCCAGAGGAGCACCCGATGCACGCTGAACGTGCTGATGGGCCGTTCCTGAGGGGACATAAATCTCAAAAGTTACTCCGTACATTTCAAGTTTGAATTTTACTTCCACGTAGTTCACACTGCTGTAAAAGTTAATAGAGGATATCCCAAGGTTTTCGTTTTATTTTTCCTAATTCACTGTATATTGTTCTGATATATGAGGTGTGAAATTACTTAACATTCAGTAAATGGAAAATGAGGCACAGGATGTGAGGAGCGATTTTGTCTGCATCAAAAGGAGCGTCACTGTACTGCTGTGGTACAGCCAGGCTGAAGTACAGTGTTTCTGAATTCAACCAACTCAAACTCACTTAAAAGCAGGAGGGAAAGTTCCTGTATCTTGTTGTCCGGGTGGTGTGAATGGGTGGTTGGCTGCATGGTTGGGTGGCTGGGTGGTTGGTTGGATGGATGGATGGCTGGATGGATGGATGGATGGATGGCTGGATGGATGGATGGATGGATGGATGGATGTGTGAATGGCTGTGTGGTTGGTTGGCTGGGTGGATGGATGGATGGTTGGGTGGCTGATAGGGTGACTGGATGGATGGCTGCGTGAATGGCTGGGTGGTTGGTTGGCTGGATGGGTGATTGGAAGGCTGGATGGTTGGGTGAATGGCTGGGTAGGTGGCTGAGTGTCTCTCACTGTTTGTGATGTTCATGGCATGTGCTTGAGATTGACTGCTGCTGTGCAGTCAGAAACCTGAGTGTAGGGGTTTTGGAGAAAGAAATATATGTGAGTTATTTATGGGCAGCACTGATGTCTTCTTGGGTATTGCTAGTTACTGAGCCTGCATGGCTTGGTTTGGGGCTGTTCTTCTGATGAGATGCTGTAAGAGGTTCAGCTTTCCCCTTCTTTACGTGGTTTTGGGGCTGTTGGTTATTCTTTGCCACTTTCCAGCTTCAGCAGTGCTGGAGCTCCTTGGTGGGACAGTGCTGAACTTTGGTAGCATTGTTACGTGTAGTTACACCACGGCTACGAAATCTCAGAGGCTTTACTTGGATGCTTTTAGATGTTTTTGCCAAGTATAATCCAAAGAATGAGAATTTTAATACACTTTAGGGAATAAGTCGGTTAATTTTCATCTTTGTTTTCTCTTTATTCTTAGTTTTGTTTTTTTCTTCTAAAAGGAAGCGTTTCAGATTGGGGGTGGTTGGGTTGGGCTGCCCCAAGGAGCAGCTCCCACCCTCCAGAGCAGTACACTGCACGCTGCTTTGTGGGTCTAAGTTTGGCTTTTCCTGTTTACCCTTTTGCAACTGAAACTGTTTATAGAAGCAATTCCTATGAAGCTTGTTGTCCGAGCGATTGCATGGCACACAGAGCTCTTTTCTTTTGGGCAAACCAGCTAATGCTTTATTTTTAGTTAGCAGTTCATTGGAGCCAATAATTTATACTTGCACGTCGTGTTAAAGGAATACATTTTGCACAGCGGTCAGTTTCCCAGCTGGGAATTAAAGGTATTCAGTTTGGTGTGGAATTTTAGAACGGGGGGAAAATAAGATTTAGGGGAGAATGGGTGTAATTGTAGATGAGATGTGATAACCTTTCCTCTCTGTTTCCCACAGCAGCATGCTGTCCAGCTGCCAGGGAACGCTGTGCTCACATAACACTGCTAACCCAGTGCATCCCTGTGCGGAGCTGGCGAAAGGGAAGCACTCCATTCCCTATTTAAAAGTGAAAATAGTTTTCATTAAAATTCAACGAATGGAAATTTGTAAGGGAAAATGGTTTCTCACCGTACTGCTCAGAATGGGACAAAACAAATTCATTTCTCATGGACAAAGGGTGGGTCGTTCATATGGGTTTCTCCTCTTGTCTTATTTGCACTCGTGAAACCCAAATAAACATCAGTGATTGCTTGAAAAATCACACTGGTGCCATTGCGTTGTGTTGTTTGAGAGCTGCTTTATTTAATAATAATAATAATAAAGTTTGGGATTGTTCAGATTTAGAAACCTTTGTGCAGTTTTACTTGAATGCCACGTTGTGACCCAGATCAGGGCACTGCGCTCCAGCACAGCATCAGCTCTGCTGTTCAGTGCTGCATTAAGGAGTGCAGCTCTTGTGTGCACAACAGTTCTGTTCATACGCTTCTGTATTAGAAATGAAAACCCTTTAGGGCATAATGCTTTAAATATGAATTTACTTCCATGCAGTGTTTGCTTCTGACTTTGCCTACTTGCTCATCCAAAAAAATAATAATAATAAAGAAAAGGCCAGCCCAGTGCATCGCTACCGTGGTGCAGTCAAGGTGCTGGCTGCTGGTCAACTCGTTGTGTTGTACACCGGTCTTCGTTGTACAGTCCTCATTTCTGTATGGGTTTCTCTTTACTGGTGTTGTGTACCGTTGGCTGCTGAGGGGCAGTGGGTGGCTGTGCTCTGCTTCCATCACACCGGCAATGGTTTCCTGCTCAACTACAGCAGGATTTTGGAATGGAACAACTGTCGGGTGTGACTGAATCGCTTTGTACAACTGTTGGGACTGTTGGGACTTCCTGCTTACTAGGAATAGTGTCAAAGCCATATGTATCTATATTTTTCCATCTTTTATAAAGCACTTTGAGATCAAGGCTGTGTTAAATAAGCTCAAATGTTGAGCTCCGAAGCTGCAGCGTCCATTTCCAAGAAACTTCAGTTGCACCCACACTTGTGTGTGCATTCGGTGAAGCTCCCAGTGCTGTGTTGGCAGCGGTGCTCCCCGAGAGCTGCGCCCATCCGCCAGCAGAGCCCCCAGTGCCAGGAGGTCTCTGCCCGTCCCCGCTCTGAGCTGGTGCTGGTGCACGCGGGTGAGATTCGTTTCCTGTGTTCCCCAGGGCCTGGCACCAACTGGAGTCATTCCAGGGGCGAATGTGATGGCAAAGTGGAAGCTGCGTCCCCCCCGCTGCCTGCAGCACACCTTGCCACTCAGAGCCCCCCCGCCAGCTGCTCTTCTGGTGACATGTCACCAGAAGCCACTGCGAAAGGAGAGCTGCCCTCCTCCACCCAGGTAAGATCATGGGGAGAAAGGCAAAGGTGTTGATTGAATCCGATTACCCCCGGTCAGGAATGCTTTGAAAGACCATGTCATAGAATCACAAAATCATAAAGGTTGGAAAAGAGCTCCAAGATCCCCAAGTCCAACCCCAAACCATCCCGCCATGCCCACTGACCATGTCCCTCAGTGCCACATCTCCATGGTGCTTGAACACCTCCAGGGATGGTGACCCTGGCCCCTTAGATCATTGCAAGAAGCCAATATACCACCAATATCTTAGATTTGATCTGTTAGCTGTTCTAAATAAATACAGGTCATCTTAAAACTAGAGGTCTGTTAGGGTCAGAGCTGTTGCTGTCCTTATATCCCACTTTCTTCCTAACCTCAGTTTGCATTCGAAAAGCTATTCATACTTTTCCATTAATAATGGTGTAAAGGTAGCTGAGCTCCCAGCGCTCTGCTGCCCATTTCTGGTGGTTTGAATATGGGCTTCTTGCAATGATCTAAATAGAGTTAGAAGCAAATTGCCGTAGGATAACAGAATAGTTGACTTGGAATGATCCTTAAAAATTGTAGCACATTATGGTTGGGTTGGAAGAGACCTTACAGCCCTCTCAACCCCTGCGTGGGCTGGTTGCCCCCCACCAGCTCAGGCTGCCCAGGGCCCTGTGCAGCCCGTCCTCGGGCACCTCCAGGGATGGGGCACCCGTACCTTTCTGAAGCATTTCTCAGTTTCTGTAGTTTGGCATTACCCATGTGGTGGCAGCCTGGCTTTCCCCATGCAGAGCAGAGCACAGGAGCTGGGGGTTCAGCCTGCAGCCTTGCTGTGTGGCCCCGTGCCGGGCCACCATCTGCCACACTGCAAACAGGAAAAAAAACAGCTTTTATTTATAACATGGATTAGCAATGCCAGGGAGCGTTGCGTAAGGGGAAGCGAGTTTTGCATGGGCTTTGCTACGTGGAAGGAAAAGCGGCTGCGTGGGGCAAAGGGAAAATTTTCCACTTCTTTTGTGTTTGGTGGCAACGTGCCCTGGGTCTGCCACTGTTCTAAGTGCGAGCTACAGGTGCTGAGGGACACCAGGAACTCAGTTACCGCTTGAAATAGGTACGTTGGTGGCTACCCTAACCAGCAGCCCCACAGAGCGCTGCCTGGTGACCTAGCTGTGACAAAGGGAGCTTTGTACGGGTGGTGATGTGGGCAGGACAAGTGGTGAGCTGTGGGCATGGGGCCTGATCGCATCACGGAGTGACAGAACAGCCTTACAGACCGTCTCGTTCCACCCAGCTGGGGCTGAGCACTGAGGATAGGTGCTTTATGGGCATGCCATAACCTGAGCGTGCTTTCCGTTCACAGGCCGCTTACGATGGGTTTCTAGCACTTTGGCCATTTGATAACTCTGACTCTGGTAAGTAGAAAGTAAAAATGCTTTAGTAACGACCATTATTTTAACCCAACAACAGTGATTTGTACACGTGTGTGTCTGTTTCTATTTCAGACACGTGTTTGAGGTCGGAAGACACAGACGTAACCCACGACGGCCTGTTCCCAGACCCAGCCCTACCCAAGGGATTGACCTGCGGCTTCTGCAGGAGGGTCTTTGAGCGTGCTGAGGAGCTGCAGGAGCACATCCACAGGCACATCTACCAGCACGAGGCTGCCCTCTCCCTGCTGCTCCCTCTGGACGCCCGCACACGGCCCGGCCTGCTGGGCACCGTGCCTCCCAGCCGCTTCCAGTGCGCCCAATGCCCCGCCAGCTTCACGCTCAAGTCCAACATGGACCGCCATGAGAAGACCATCCACTTCAACTGTAAGAAGATGCAATGTCCTAGCTGCACCAAGCCGTTTCTTGACAAGACAGACTTAACCCAGCACCTTGTCTCTGTGCACTCGATCGAGCGCGCTTTTGTGTGTCTCCTCTGTGGCAAGGGCTTGGGCACACAGAAGAACCTCGCTCGCCATGCCAAGGTGTGCTGCCCGGCCGCCGTGTGTGCTGGGCCCTGCTTCTGAGATAGGAAAACAAATGGTTTCCTTACAACAGGTGTAAAGTTGTAGAGTAACTCCTCAAAACTGACCAGGTTGGGCGCTGGTGCCAGACACTGTGTAACTGCACCGTGGTGCAATTCTGGTGTGAAGGTATCCTTGGTCAGTCTACATCATGGCACTTGGATGCCTTAGTGGTATGATATCCTGTGTACGTATCTTTAACTTTATGCATCAGTGGATCTCAAAGTGCTTTATAAAAGAAATGGTGATGTTTTCCTGAGAAAATAACATCCCTAAGCCTGTGAGCATGTTAGCAGTGGAATTAATGGCAGAGTTCAGTATTCTGTGTTCTGGTCCCATGCTCTGTCCGTGCTACAATTTGAGTATTTCAGGGTTTTTCAGCTTGAAATGAGGAGCTGTGGGAGCGCGGGGCTGCTCAGCACTGTGAGGTGCCAGGTCTGAGGTTCTGCCATCTGAAGGAGAGGGGAAATACTGATTGGGGCTTGAAAATTGCCGCAGCGTTGGTATATTTTAATCCTTGATATCATTTTTGAATTTTTAGGAGTTCTTAGAAAATACACCTGGGTAAGGCTGGGGCTTTCTGGGGTTGTGCAAATTTTCCAGCTGATTTATTTAATATAATTTATGTTAGCCAAGATGAACGTGTGCTTTGGAACTTGAGGAGGATTTGTGTAGAGAGTCTCAGCAGTGGTGCACATAGAAAACCAGGAGTGGTTGTTAGTGGAAGGTAGAAATCCTGCCGTACCTCATGTTTTGTGACATGAAATTACTTATTAAAAAAAAACCCTAAATGTCTCTTGCCATACATTTACTTGCAAAGCCAGATTATAGCAGCTGTTAAATGAAAGCAGCATAGTTAAGTGGAGTTGTTCTCATCAGCTTCTTTGGTGTCGTGTCTAGTTCATAGTGCATTGGCTTTTCTTCTTCCTGCTGTCAGCTTGTTCATTGCCTCGTGGTTTACTTTGCTCATCAGTAAGCAGCGAGGGGGGGTAGGGGAAAGCTGAGCAAGAGGAGAAAGTTGTGGCCAAAATGGGTTTCACCTGGAAACGTGGGAGGAGCACAGCAGGACTGTGCATCAGCAGAGGATTGCAGTGAGAGTTCTGTTCACGTGGGGATAGTGGCATTTCCTGCTGGTTCCTTGTGTGTCTGCGTGTAAATGTTGTCACATTGCAATATCAGCCACAAGTCTGGTGTGTCCAAAGGACAAAAGGTGGTGTTGGAGTCCCTGTCACAGTCCCCGTGGATGTGATGTGACACGTGTGTCACACTGATGTGTGCGCTCCTGGTAGACAGTATCTGATCATCCAATGGAGAGCTTCTTAATTAGAAGTATTGGCAGAATCAACTACCTGTAGGTTGTAACTGCGTATGAAAACACTCACAGATTGCTTGAGAGCTTCATTCAGCACGGAGCTATTTCCTTGCAGCCCGCCAGCTCTTTGGCTCCAGCAGCAGTTTCAGTGGTATTTCATTTTGCCTTCCTGCCTTCAGCTTGGAAGTGTTCCATAGGGTATCATCCATTGGGTTTGCATAGAAAACTCTTCTGATATGGTTATTTTTCCAACAATGCTGTTATTTTTCCAGTGTGTAAAAAGATCCAAAACTAAATGTATGGCTCTTTGGTGACAGTTAGCTCAATAAAACTAAGGCTGCCAAAGAGCAGTGATGAAGTGGCACAGCTGCCCAGGGGAGCGGTAGGGTCACTGTCCCTGGAGGTGTTCCAGAGCTGAGGAGATGTGGCACTGAGGGATGTGGACAGTAGGAATGTTGAGGTGGGTTTGGTTGAACTTGGGGATCTCAGAGCTCTTTTCCAACCTCAATGATTCTGTGATTCTGTGACACTTCTGTGGTTGCACAACCAAGCTGTGCGTGTCCAGGACTGCTGTGAGAGCAGTGTGAGCCTTGCAGCTGCCTTGTAAGCTTTTGTGGTAGCTCAGCCATAAAATGGATGATTGATATTCGTGGTAGACCCCAGAGGGCATCTGGTCATTGAGGTACAATCTGGTGCTGGAGGATGTGGAGGACTTTGCAGCTTTCCCTTCTCCAAAGCACTTGGCTGTGTAATCCTGGCCCTGGTTGCAGGTACCTCTGGGTTGGTCCTTTCTGAAGCAGGGTAAAGCAAACTGCTGGGGTGTTCCAGTGGGGTGTGCCGTGCTGTGCTGCAAAGTGGAGTGAGGGTTGGGCATTGTGTCCTCTGCTGCCTCTGCTCCATCAGCTTACAGCCCACCTCCCCAGTTTGGACTCCCAGGTAAGTGGGTTTATAGCAATCCTGGGGAGTACACACGTTTTTGTGGCTGTTGTAATGCAAACGGTTACAAGATCAGACCAGAAACGTATCTGTCACGAATAGCTTTGTGCCATCACTGTGAACCTTCTGTAAGACTTCTCCTGCAGGAGAAAGTGGGCTCCTTGCCTCTGGTAACTACACAGAGCATGTCAAATCCGCTGTAGGATGGAGCATCTCAGCGAGCACCCAGAAACACTGCTGAGTGCTCTGTGTGTAACACGCCGATAGGGCAGGTCTGCTGTATGCCTTATTGCCTCTGCTTTCCTACAGGCTGTCATTTATAAAAATCCATTGGCACACGTGGTATAGCGTACTTATGATGATTAACTACAATTTGCTTACTTTCTTCCTTCCTTCCTTGTTATGTAAACGATAGATTGCTTTGAGAAATGGTGATAATTAGGACAAGAATGGGTGAAAATTAACATATGAATAGGAAGCACCGGAATTGTAAGAATTTTAGAGATTTAAAGGCATATCTGTGTGGATGGTCTATCCCAAATTTATAGTGGGTGGATGTCCTCAGGGAATAGCAAACACTCTGTTTCCACCTGCTGCATTTTGCATATTGCACTTTCATTGTGTTTGGAGGAGGAAATACCAACACAGCTGCTGTGTGCATTCTGCTGGCAAATTGGACCCCTGGGCTGTCAGTGCTGGATGCGTCCCCCGAGCCTGCTGTCTGTGCACTCCTAAGGAGATGACAAGAAGAAAAGAATCAACAGTGTCAGAATGACTTCAAATAAAATTTCATCATTTTCCAGTTCAGTATAATGTGATTTCGAGGGGGGGAAGGAAAAAGACCATCAAAGCCTTAGACATGTAGAGCTGGCTTGTAAGGAGGCTCACCAGGGCCACGCTGTAGTTTGGCATGATGCGTTCCTCTGTATTTCTGTATCTGTGCACTGTGGATAGTTGGAAGCTGGATAATGGAGCATACATAGTCCTGACTTCTTGTTTCTGCTGGATAAACTGTGGTCATTGCCCTTCCACTGACATAGCACTGGAGCACACACAGAGGACTTGCTTACAGCCTCCAAATACCAGCACAGCGTGGTGCTGCTGCTGGGGTCTGCTGGCTGATGCTCTGCAAACAGGCATTGGGGTTTTAGATACCGGTATTTAGGATGATTCCTGACAGTAAATCAGAATTGCCGCAGGTTGCCAGCCTGCTGTGTTTGCTCCTTAGCCAGCATTAGGCGCTGTGTGTTGGGCTGCTCAGTGTTTACGTTCTGCCTCGTTCAAAAGCTGCTCTGACGAAGGCGCTCAAAGCCCTCAGCTACAATGATATGGTATGAGGTCGTGGGTTTAGCAAATTGCGGGTGGTGAAGGGGTGAGAGTGTGATTTCACAGTGATCTGATCTAACAGGGAAACGCTGAACCAGAACACTGACCGCGAGGGGACATTCTGAAAGTAATCTGTTCGTTTCGCTTGCTCTCTTACAGTCAACGAGTTCACAGTGATCAGGAAGAAATTCAAGTGCCCCTACTGCAGCTTCTCTGCCATGCATCAGTGCATCCTGAAGAGACACATGCGGTCCCACACGGGAGAGCGGCCTTACCCCTGTGAGATCTGTGGGAAGAAGTTCACGCGCCGGGAGCACATGAAGAGGCATACACTGGTAAGGGCTGGGGGCTGCATACAGTGTAAGGATCACAGTCACAGAACTGGAGGGGTTGGATGGGACCTCTGGACATCATCTAAAGCAGATTCCCCAGAGCAGGTGGCACAGAACGCCCTGCTGGGCCATGTAATACATGCCAGGGTACCATTGGCCTTGTTGGCCACCAGGGCACACTGCTGGCTCGTGGTCAACCGTTGGCCAACCGCTGGCCACCAGGACGCCTGGGTCCTTCTCTGCAGTGCTCCTTCCCAGCAGCTCAGCCCACAGGCTGTACTGATTGTATACTTCAGGAGTGGAATGGAGGTGATCTGCAAATTGAGTTCGGTCTCCATTTCTTCTGCTGGAATCATTCTAGGTCACTGACTTGGTACTTGGATGAGGTGTGCACTGGAGGAAAAAGAAAAAAAAAAAAAGAAAGACATTTGTTTTGTTTAGGTTTGTTGGGTTTTTTTGTTTGCTTGTTTGTTCTGGGGAGCACACAACAAAGTTCAGTTCTGTCTGAGTTTGGATGGAAAGTGTTTCCCCAAGGGGTGTTGCAGTGGGACTCCAAGAAATGAGCAGTCCTGCAGTCCGACATGCTCCTTCTGAAAGGGAGATGTGAAAAGGGGCCTTTTCTTATTCTGTGGTTATGATTATATCCAAATGGCACCGAGATCTTCGTCTACCAAAGGGGTAATGCTCACGGCAAGCTGAACGCCTGGGATCGTGTGCTTTGCTGGTCTGGTAATCTTATTTCCATTGCGTACAGTATTTTGGGCTTAATTGTCAGTTCTCTGGTAAATCTGCAGAGATGAGTGCTGATAGGCACCAAGGGAAAATGCGCTACGAAAATAACATAGAAAAAGGAAACAGGTTTAGCACACAAAAAAACTTTCTTTTCTTTCAGTTCCTCAATTGAGAACTAAAGACAAAAGGGGCTATTTTAGCTTCGTGTTTAGCTCAGATCAAAAAGAATTTTTTTATAGCCTTTATATAAAATGTAAATTCAATAGAAATGTCTGTTTTCTTTGAGTCAGACGATCGAAGTAAACACGGGGTTTTCTTCCTGAAGTCTTTGCATCTCGGATGGTGCCTCTGTGTGGTCACAGGGTGTAAGCGGTGCGTCCCGGCTGCAGGAGCAGGCAGTGTCCAGCAGGAAGTGCTGCCTGGGGGTATCCAGCTCTGGTATCCAGCTCTGGTTGGAGGTGATGGCTCTGTGTGTGCAGAGCTTCCTTCCTGCTCTGGTTGCAGCATCCCGAGTGGCTGCAAGCTGGAAGTTCCTCTCAAATATTCCTGGTTTGATCAAAGGCATTTTCAAGAGGATTTTGAGAGCTAGTTTGTGTGATGGTGATAGGACAAGGGGGAATGACTTTAAACTAACGGAGGGGAGATTTAGCTCAGATGTTAGATGGAAATTCTTCACTCTGAGGGCAGTGAGGCTCTGGCATAGAACTGTGGGTGCCCCATCCCTGGAGGTGCCGTGGCCCTGTGCAGCCTGGTCCATGGGAGCTGTCCCTGTCCATGGTAGCGGTTGGAGCTGGATGGGCTTTAAGGTCCCTTCCAACCCAACCATTCTGTGGTTATATGATTTCCCACCGCATTACAGCGTTACAGAGTAGAATTAACTGTGATGGGTTTAAGTTGCATGATGAAAGCCGTGGTGGTCTTGGTTTGCAGCAGGGCAGCTGAGCACCTTTCATGCAGCCCTCAGCCCAGCTCCGTCACCATTAACCTTTCTGCTCGTCCCCTTTCCCAGGTGCACAGCAAGGACAAGAAGTACGTCTGCAAGGTGTGCAACCGGGTGTTCATGTCTGCAGCCAGCGTGGGCATCAAGCACGGCTCCCGCCGGCACGGCGTCTGCGCCGACTGCTCGGGGCGCGGCATGGCCGGGCACCTGGAGCCCAGCGGGGCCGAGGGGTCCCCCGAGGAGCTGTACCCTGGAGAGGGGTCGTATATGGAAGACCCGGATGACATCAAGGTGGAGGGAGATGAGGAGATGGGAGACGACGATGACATCAAATGGAAGGATGACGTAGGCATGGCGCACGATGACGTGATTTTGGATGACGACAAAGACGTCGACTCCTCGCAGGAGAACTCTGGGGAGAACGACAAGGATTTTACCTGGATTTCTTAGGGATCCTTTTGTCACGTTCTGTTGTTTGTAGGGGGAGGGAGGGCAGGGGTGGAAGGAGTATGTTGGAAAAACTACATAGCCTTGTTGTCGTCCACGTGTGCAAAATTATTTGTGTTTTCTAAACGAGTCCTACTCTGTTCCACTTGGATGTGTGTTAGCAACACGGCCTCGCCGCCCGCTGTTCCTCCTCCATCCTGCATGGGGATCCTACGGGCACGTGCCCCCGTCCCACCCTGCATTGAGCTCCAGGAGGTGTTGTGTCCAAAGCAGGTTTTGGGTGGTGGTGAACACCTTTTCTATGTGTTAACATCCCAGCAGCAGTGGAATTGCAAACTAACGGTGGTGGGAACGAATGGGTGCACGTTTCTGAGGGCTTCCCCTAATGACGCAGGCCTTTTGCAGGTTATTTAAAGAGAGTTTTTATTGTTGTTTTTTTTTACCGAGCCAAATAGATCAAAAGGCAAGTGGGATTGCAGCCTTACAATTCTTGTCATAAAAGTAGATTTTTAGCTTCCAAAAGGATCACTATCAAAAAAGATCGTGGCGTTTCTAGGACCCCGTGGCGTCGTACCCGTGTCCTGTCTTCCAGCCTTGTGTCTCCACACCCACCGATGGGTGCTGGCATTTTCATGAACTCTTTGCTATAAGGACACAGGGAATTGTTTACCTGTTGGCGTTTTCCACAGATATTTTCACTTTTCTCCCTTTGCTCAGCTGCCTTTCTCACAAATATATGCAAACGGTAGGAAAAGCGAGACCTTTAGGATGAACTGTGAAACACGGGACACCGAGGTGAGGAGACCCGAAACCCTGCTGGGATCTCACCTGGGTGGGCTTCGGTCCATCGTTGGTAGGTGTGAAAGCTATTAAGGAAACCTTCAATCTCAGCTGCACTGGTTTCATGTAAATTTGCAAATAAAATGTTTTTATGAGAACCAGGTTTCTCTCCTGGCGTGTCTCAGAAAGGTTTGGGTGGCTCCAAGTGGTTGGATGCTCCGTGTCCATATCGAGCACCGCTGCCTTCATCCAACCCCAAGGAAATGACAACGCAGTGCACTGCAGGGGTCTTATTGGCGAGAAGGAGTCCGTGTTACCTTTCACCTCTTTGCTTCTGGTGCTTCTTTTTTTTTTAAGAAAAGGAAAAAACAAACAAACAAAAAAAAAACCAACAAGGCAAAAAAAACCCAACCCCGACAGAGCTGCAGCCCTCACCCTTCCCTCAGCAATTTTCTACGCTGCGATGACGCTCTTTGAAACCTGCCACAAAGGACAACCTGGTGCCGAAAGCCAAATGACTCCAAGGTGCTATTTATTCTCCTCCGATGGTGGGAAAGGCGGTCTCGGTGGGGAGGGAGGTTCTTGCAGGTGTTGGTTTCAATGGAAGCGTGGTTCTGCCCAGCGAGAAAATAGGGTTTGTGGTACCATCAGCCCCAACCGAACCCTCGGGGCCGGAGCCGCTGGCTGCCAGCACTGCTCTCTGCAGCTGCATGCAGACGTCCGTGTGCGTTTCTGTCGGCGTTGGTGCGCGTTGGGAATTGGGTGCATGTGTCCAACTGCTGCCATCGGTGCTCACCCCGTGTGTGCAGGGGCTGCCGCGGGGGGAGGGGTCATGCCGAAATGTTTTCATTGAGCTGTACAAACCTTCATGTTGCACTGTAGCTCCGTGCGGAGCCCCACTGCCGTGTTTGAACGGACAAAAGCAATCCCCGTGTTCTACCATCAGCCTTCACAACCGTCCTCGAGGTCCCAAAGCTGCCCCAGCCCCGTGCCAGGCAGCTCTCAGCTCCCACAGGTCTATATTTATTGTCGGCCCTGCACGTAGGAGGGGCCCTCGCAGCCCCCCCTTCTGTGTAGACAGATGCATCCAGTACTTACGGATGGCTGTAGCTTCGCTTTTATATGTTAAGTCTATTTAAAAACAGAACCTGCAGACCCAACCCCTCGCCCCTTTGTTTCTGTGACATTCCATCCTGCACAAGAGCTGGGACCCCCCCCCCCCCCCCCCCCCAGAGCCCGGCGTGACCTCAGCTTCACTTCATATTGGGAAACGTTTCCCATTTTTCCTTCCTTTCCTTCCTGGACACTGAGCCCAACGTCCCCCAGCGGCACCAATTGGGTGCACTCTCAGAGCTGGGGATGCAAAAGAAAGAGGTTACAAATGAATGAATAAAGGAAGCTCCACAGAAAAGCTAACACAGCGCGTTAGCATGGTCAGCCAGCACTGCTTCTCTAGGGGGGATGCACCCTGCGTACCAAACAGAGCCCTCTGAGCCATGGTAAGTGCCGGAGCTTCGCTGCCCCGTTACGAAGGGAACTCCATGCAACAACAAAAACTGGAATCCTTGCAATACTACAAAGGAGATGAGCTTATTTTATCTCATCCTGTGACTCCTACGAAAGCCATACGGAATGGTTCTCCGTCCGTCTCGGTCGCCCTGCGTCGCATTTTGGGTTCCTGCCTCCACTTTTAGTTCTGCGAAGGACGAGTGCTGTGCGTGCGTGTGCTCCCACCTCTATTTATTTTTCAACGTGCTTTAAACCTGTCTGCAGAAACAAAGCTGAACGGAAAAGAGGACGGCGTTCGAAGATGATGACGTTTAATTATTTCCTTTTGCTGGGAATATTCTATACGATAACTGACTTTATAATAATTATTATAAAACCTGTGTTTGTATTGAAGGTGTGTTTCATATTTCGGGGGAGGAGATTTTGGGCTCAGAGGTCAGCAGAGGACGTGGCTGTGTTGTACCGATTCCCTGTCGATGTAGTCCAGCCGATAGGACCTTCCTTTGGTCTCTGTCTGCCCGGCACCCGGAGCCGTGCCCTTTGAGTATACATACATTGTGATGGGACTTAGCGTAGACGTACGTGCAGAAATCAATCCCTTTCAATAAACTGGGCAAATTGCTGCTAACGTTTCGTCTGATTTTTCTATGTTCACCTCCAGCCCTGCTCGCTCCCAGCCCTCCATCGGCCCATCTCCTTGCAGGACAGGGCAGGATCCCTCTGCTGGGGTGATGCCATCCCAAAGGGCTGCACCAGGACCGACCGCCCCCCCCCCAGCTCAATCCCCGACATCACAACCCCACACCACGCAGGTCGGCATCACCCTTTAAAAAACAAAAAGAATCCAAATCTTTTATTTTTCTTGTGGATCCGACCCATCCCAGCACCTCCCCAACCCCATTCCGGGGGCACCCAACGTGGGGACCCCCAAATCCCAGGCAAAGGGGAGTAGGACTGCGCCTGGGGAGGGGACACAGGGACTGGGAGGGGACAGGAGAGGAGCGAAGGCCAAAAAGCCCCAGAAGTCCCCCGGGCTGGAAGCACTGCAGCCCAGAGGGGGTGGGGGTTGGGGAGGGGGGAAGGGGGGTGGGGGGGGGAAGGTATTTAAAAAATAGGAATTTTCATATATTTCATTTAAAAAATAAAAACACACAAAGGAGAGGGAAAAAAAAAATAAAAGGAAAACAAAACAAAACAAAACAAAACAGAAAAGGTCTTTGTGCAGTTTGGCTTAGTGCAAATGGGTGCGTTCTGCAGGCACTTCCCGGAGTGCGGCCCCCGGCGGGAGCAGCTGCTCCCCAGGTACAAAACATAGAGAGAAACACACGCTACGAAGAGTAAAAACCCCCACGGGGTGCAGGGGGGGCACCCCATGTGTCCGTCAGCCCCCGGTTAAGGTGAGGGTAGGAGCAGGACCTGCTTCCCCCCCCAGCCCCGAGCCCCAAGGCACAGCTTATCCCAGCAGCACACGGCCCCCCCAGCAGGGACATGGGCTGCAGGCAAGGGGTGGGGGGCGTAGAGGGGCTTAGCTTATTTTCAGAGGATAAAGAAAGGGGGGGAAGCTCTGTGTTGGCGTGGGGGGGCTGTGTGCATAAAGCTTGGGGGGGGAGGGGAGGCAGGGCCAGGCCCAGCTGTGCGTGCCCCCCCCCCCCACCCCACAGTCCTCCCCCCAACAGCGTGGGGGCTGTTCCCTGAGTCCAGCCCCGGGGGGGAGCGTGTGTGTTTGTGGGGCGGGGTGGGGGGGCGCGAAGGCACCTCAAGTGCAAAATGTGCAAGAAGGAGAGCTGGGGGGGCACGGCGGCGGCGGGGCTCAGTCGAGGAAGCGCTGGCAGGCCTTCTTCCAGCGGCACGCCGTGCACCACAGCTCCCGGTTCTCCATGCCGTACACCTTGCGGCACTTCTTGGCCTCCCCCCGGGGCTTCCTGCGGGGCACCGCTACGTCACTGCGGCACCGGGGATGGCGGAAAGGGCAGAGGGGATGGGGACACAGTGACACCAACTCACCTGGGGACAGCGGGTGGCTTGGGCAGCGCCGGGGTGGGCAGAGCCGGCGTCCTCGGCCCGGGCACGGGTGGCCCTGGGGGCCGCTTCTCCCCACCTGTGGGCCCTGAGGGGCAGCCCTGGGAACACGGCACCACGTCAGCACCCGCGAGCGCACACAGCGCCCTTGAGCACTGAGCTGCGCCCCAGCCTCACCTGGTACGCGTGGTCGGTGTGGACGTGGCAGAGGCCGGGGGGTGGCGGGGGGCTGCGGGGGGAGCCCAGAGGTGGCTCAGGGCTGGGGAAGGGCGGCAGCTCGGGGCCGGGGAAGGCGGGCGGCACAGAGGAGGTGGGCGAGACGGGCGTCAGGCTGGAGAGCCCATCCGTCAGCGAGTCCACGTCCACGTCCAGCTCCGTGTAGTAGAAGTCCTCCTCGCCGTCGCTCTGCTCCAGGTCGGCTTGACGGCTGTGGGGGAGCGGGGTTGGGCTGGGAGCGGCCCCACGGTGGGGGCCTGTAGGGTTGGGGGCTCCGGGGGCTGCCCCAGCGCTTACCCCAGGTGTGCGGTTCGGATGTGCTTCTGCATCCCTGAGGAGCTGCTGAGGACTTTGCCGCAGCTCTTCCACAAGCACTTGAACATCACCTTGGTGGAGTTCTGTGGGCGAGTGGGGTCAGGCCAGCAGCTCCAGCCCTGTCCTCGTCACCATCACCATTTCCATCCCCAGTTCCATTCCCAACCCAACCGATATCCCTGCCACCTTCTTCATCCTCAAACCCACCATCAGCCCCACCCCCAACTCTAACATCAAGCCCATCCCCAATCCCACTCCCAACCCCAACGCCACCCAAGTACTTCACCTCCAAGCGCTATCAACCCTTATAATCACCTCCATTCTCAGCCTCACCACCTCCAGCCCCAACCCCATGGCATCCCCACGACCACCTTCAGCCTCAACCCCATCATCAGACTCATCCCCAACCTCATCCCCATCCCTGTCACCATCCCACCTTCCTCTTCCGCGGGATGGGCTCTCCAAACATGAAGTGGGTGCTGTCAGGTTCCTCGGGGCCGTTGTCTGGCGGCAAGGTGGGCAAGAAGGCACTGGGGTCATGGCTGGAGAGTGGGGGTGAAGGGGTGGAGGGGGTGGAGCGGTCACTGGGGGGGTCCCAGCTCCATTCCCCGCTGGTGTTGCTGCTGCTGCTGCAGCTGAAGGACACGGCTGGTGTCTCCTTCCAGATCTCACTGCCAAGCTCTGCTGCAGAGAAGGAAGGTCAGGTCTGTACCACACACCCAGGGACAGGGGTGCGGCGTCCCCACAGTGTGCTCTTACCTGGGCCGGGGGGTGCCGGGGGGGGGCCGAGCCCCAGAGGGCTGCTGGAGAGGCTGGTGAGCACCGCGGCTGCCATCACTTCATCGATGCCCGCCTTGCCTGGGAGCTTCCTACCAGAGTGAGCACAGGGGCTGTGATGAGCATGGCCAGGACCCCACACCGCCACCCCTCTGCGTCCCCCACCTCCCACCAGGGTGCCCACAAGCTGAGGAGGGGACACGGACTGGCACCGGGAACCCCGTGGGCACTGACACCTGCGTTGTGCCACGTGCAGCTGAGAAACCAGGCTTAGCTCAGCTGGGGCCAAACAACTTCCTGAAGTGGAAAAAAAAAAAATAAGAAAAACTAAAACAAATAAGAGAGAAAGAGGAAAAAAAAAAAAAAGAAAAAAAGAAAGCGAGCAAGAGGTCAGGAGCAGCAGAAGCCATTTTGCAAGTGAGTCCCAAAGCTCCAGTGGGACAAAGTGGGACAGCCCTGGGGAAGCGGTGTGGGGGGGGCTCTGCCCTGGCTCTGCCGGCCCCCGGGTTGGGAAAAGCACTCAGAAAGCAAAGCGGGGTGTTTTTTTTTTCCACCGCCCCGAGCGCGGAGCTGTTCAAATTCGCGCCTCCGCGCAGTCCCGGGCGGACCCGGTGCCGGTGCCAAGCAGCTGCCGCCCGCCCCGAAGGGCTCCGGTTACAGCAGCGGGCGCTGCGCCACGGCCGCGGGCTCTGCCGGGAGCCCCCGGGGAGCAGCGATGGCCTCGGCGTCCACACAGAGAGGAAGGGCTGGGGAGACCCACACGTCTTTATCCACGAGGGTGAGAGGAGAGCGCCGTCCCATCCCCACCCTGACCCATCTCCATCTTCATCCTCATCCCCGCTCCCAACCTCATAACCGTCCTCCCCAACCCATCTCCATTCCCATTCCTGAACCCATCCCCACCCCGTCCCGCCATACCTGTGCCCTGGCAGGGGGATGCAGGCTGCGTGCAGCGCCAGGCACCGCTCCAACCCCGCGTCCAACACCCTCAGCACCGCCTCCTGCTCGGGGGGCTGCAGTCCCAGCGGTTCCCCCAGGCGCCGCAGCCAGCCCCGCGCCCCCGGCAGCCCCGCACTGTGCCCAGGCAATGCCTGCAGGGAGAGGGCGGCCGTCGGGGGCTGATCCCACCGCTGGTGGATCCCAGCCCCGTCAGATTCCCCAGTCTGTAAGGTGGGGAAGGAGGTGGCAGCGCTGTGCCGGAGCGCGGTGGGATCCCACTGGCTGCGTGTCCCAAGTGGATCCCAAGCAGATCTTCCATCCGGGAAGCGATTGGGAACCAGCAGGATCTCCCCAGGCACCCACTATGGGGTGTCAGCACCCAATGGATCCCTCTGTGGCCGGATCCCAAGGAGATCCAGAGGGGCTGTGCAGGGCAGGGCTGGCATCCTCCAAAGCAAAGCAGCGGATCCCTCTGGAGCAGAGCACCAGGATCCCACAGGAATCCTCACAGCGCTCTGCAGTGGCTCCCTCCTCACTTGGGAGATCCCCAAGGGCTGGGATCCCGTTGGGATTCCTCCCATCCTTCTCACCTGGGACATCCCTAAGGGCTGTGATCCAGTTGGGACCCATTTGGGAACCAGCTGGGATCCATTTGGGAATGGGTTGGTATCTCCAGTTGAGCCAACTGGAAACGCATCGGGCTGCAGCCGGGATCTACCTCGGATCCAGCCGGGCTGCAATTGGACCCAAAGGGCGGCTCGCGGGGTCACCGGAACCCCCCGGCCGCTCCCGCCAGAGGCTCCGGGGGGGGCGTGTCCGCCGGGCGGCCGCCAGCGGGCAGCAGCGGATCCCTCCCGGGGGCGGCACCGCAGAACGGGACAGCACCGGGACCGAGGGGGGGGGGGGGGGGAGGGGAGCTGGGGGCGCTGAGGGCGGCTGGGGGGTTCCCCTCCCCTCTCCCCGCCGCACCCCCAACCCCTATTCAGCCGCTGGGGAAAGTTTTCTCGCTGTCATCCGCCGCCGCCCCCCGGTACCTGCGGGGCCCCGTCGTTCTCGGGCGGGAGGCGGCGGCGGGCGCGGCGGCGGCGGGCGGCGGGCGGCGGCAGCAGCAGTGCGCAGGCGGCGGGCGGCGGCGCGGGCTCCATGCGGGGCGGCGGCGGCCGCGGGGCCGGGCCCGGCGCGGGGGGGAGCGCTCCGGCGCGCGGCCCGGTGTCGGCGGTGGCCACGCCCCCTCCCTGCCCCGCCGCTTTTTCCTATTGGTTCTCCCGTGGCGGGATGGAACGCGGCCGCCGCGAGGGTGGCTCCTGATTGGCCGAACAGCGCTGCCACTTGGCGCGCCGCGCCCCGCCCCGCCCCGCCGCGCACCGGCCCCGCCGCCGCCACCACCGCCCCCGCCGCGGCCATCTTCGAACCGCCCCGCCCCGCCGGCACCGGCACCGGGGGGGAGGGGGCCGAAAAGTACGGTCGTCCTCCCACGCCCCTGCGGGTTCGGGGCGGCCCCGGGCGCCCGAAGTCTGAGGGGACCCCCAAAGTGGTGCCCCCGCCCCGTGATAACGCGCTGCGAAGTTGCAGGGACGCTTAAAAGCCAAAGGGCAGAGAACTACGGGGCCCAACCAGAAGTGATATCCCCCACCCCCCCCAAAAAAAGTTGCTCCCCTCAAAAAGTTGTGCTCCCAAAAGTTGTACCCCCAAGATCAGAGGGCTCCCCCTAATTACAGCGATCCCCCAGAAGCTTTGCTGCCCCCTCCCCCAAATTCTACAAACTTGGAGTCGTCCCCTCCCCCAGAAAACCTGCAGGGAACCCTAAAAGTTGCAGAGCCCCCCCATCAGCCATAGGGTTCCCTGTCGACTGTAGGGCTACCCCCCAAAGTTATGCCCCCTCCCCAGTGAGAGGACTCCCCATAAGCCATAGTGCTTCTCCAAAGGTACGGGGCCACCCCAGCTATATTGCGGCACCCACATTTACAGGGCATCCACCAGAGGGGGACCAAAGCTTTGTTACCACCCAGGATGAGTTTTGGGGTCTCCCAAAGGCTGCGGGTCTCCTGGGGTACCCGTTTATGGGGCGTCCGGAGCACATGGCTGCACAGGGTGCACTGGGGGCCCAAGTCACATGGGGTGCACGTGGTTTGTGGGGTGGCTGCGTTTATGGGGGGCACGAGTGCTCAGGTTGGCACGACCCACGTTCTGCTTGTGGGGCCGCAAGCGCCGGGTGCTTTCCTGGCTCTGTGCTGTTTGATTTGGGGCCTGAAGGCCAGGACAGAGTCCGTGCAGCTGTGTCCCCTCATGCACGCCCCCAGCAGCCCCACGTGTCTGGCCCGGGTGTCCCCTTGCCCCTCGGTGTGCAGTGAAGAGGGTGGCCCTGTGGCATTTAATTAGCAACGATAGGGTGCAGCCACCAGCGGTTGGGGTAGAAGGGCAGGGGCTCCCCACAGCCACCCCCCACCTTGGGTTAATGGTTAACACCAGGGCGATCGAGCCCACATTGTGCAACTGAGCCGGCACCTTGGGTGCATTGCACAAGGGGGTTGTAGGGCTGTGTGGGACATGGGGCTACAGGGCACTGGAGGCTGTGTGGAGTTACATACGGGCCCTATGAGGTGGGGTGCCGTACTGGGGTACAGAGCGGCCCAGGCAGTGCCGGGGGCTGCATGGGCAGGAGCAGAGCATGGGGTGCAGCACCATATGGTGAGCAGCAGAGCATACAGCACCATACAGTGTGAATCATAGCATGCAACGCCGCATGGCATACAGCACTGCACCGTACAACATGCAGCACGTGGTGGGATGGGGAATGGGGTGGAGAAAATAGGGGTGGGGAAAGGGGGGGGTCTGGAGAAAAGGAGATGATGGGGATAGATAGGGATGGGGATAGATAGGGATGGGGAAAGATAGGGATGGGGAAAGATAGGGATGGGGAAAGGGGAGTGAAGAACATGGGGAAGGAGAAGATGGAGGACAGAGAAAAGGAGACACGGGGAAAATAGGGATGCAGAAACGGGGACGGGGAAAAGAGGATTGGAGAAGGTGGTGAAGATAGGGATGTGGAAATTGGGGATAGTGAAAACGGGGCAGGGACACGCAGCAGCACAGCACTGAGCCCACGTGCGCAGCATCCCCGAGCCCCGCCCCGTGCCCTTTCCTATCGGGCCCCATCTCGCCGGGGGATGGGCCCGGCTGTGCTCAGTGCACGCTGCGGTTTGGCACCCGGCGCAGCCCAGCGCCAGCACCCCGTTCCTCCCCGTGCAGAAGGCGTAACATCCCCAGCATTCTGCGGAGCGCCGTGCTTTCGGTTTTCAGCTCTTCGCCTGCTTCGATCGAGGGCAAATCGGGGGGAGGTGGGCGCAAGGTTTCCTTCCTTCTTTCCCTCCTGTGCTGCAGCGTCAGGGCGGGCAGAGCCCCGGCTTTGGCACCGCTGTGACACGACCCTGCCCGGCCCCATTGGGGCAGCGCCTGGTGGCTGCACCCATGCGGGTGTTTTTGATGTTTTAAGGGTGTTTTCTTCCCAGCAGAGCAAATGATATAATGATGGGTTTGCTGGATGCTGTTCATGGAGGCGTCACACGTGCCCAAAAGTGATGGAGGTGAAAAGTGCCAGGGGACAATGGGGACGTGCAGCCATCCCGCAGTAACCTTGGGGATGCTGGGAGTTGGAGCGGAGCTGCTCGGGGCTCCCAGTGCTGGAAGGGCCCCATTCTGCCCCAGCATCCATGCCGATGGGTGACCCAGTCCCACAGTCCACAGCCTGGGGCTGCCTCATGGCAACGGCCCCAACCCACAACCGGAGCTCCCACGGAACACCGAAGGTAGTGCCAGGCATCCCACCATAACCACCCATCCAGGGCATCCCTGTGCCAACCTGCTGAGGTGGGACAGGACAAGGATGCTTAAAGAAAAGTAACGTAAAATATATACAGAGCTCACATTTGGCACAGCTGTGTGCCCATCCCTGCCGTGCGGGGCAGAGCCGCAGCGCCCAACCTCCATCCAGCTCTTTGTCCGTCCATCCTTCCATCCATCTGTCCATCCGCTCTCCAGCACTGGCATTGCTATAGGTTGGTGATGTACACCTGCAGCCCGTTGGCAGCGGTCCAGCCAGCACCTCCCCGAGATTCCCCTCCCCACATATCGCCAACACTCTCATAGAGGTTATCCTGCTGGGAAGGCTTCCCCGGCCGGTCCCGTTTGGCTGCCTTCTTCCAGCGAACATCCACAGCCTCATAGTCCGGCTCAGGGCCACGTGCAGCCCATGCTCTGTCGTTGATGGCCTCATAGCAGGGCTCGGGGGGGGCTGTGGGCCAGCAGGCAGCTGGGGGAGGTTCCTCATGGGGTGGGGGTGGCCGCCCGGATCTCCCGTCCCTGGGGGATGCTGCAGGGCCATGGTTCTTCTTCTTGGTGGCTTTGCACACCGTTGAGTACATATCTTCCAGCTGCAGAAGGAAGGGGATGGTCTGGAGGCGGATGACCCTGGAAACCCCCCCAGGGCATCCCTAGACCCCCCCACAGCCCTGGTAGGATGATGGCACCCCCGTACCCATGGGTTCCACTCTTTGCATCACCCAGGAGAGCGCTCTGTGCATCTCCTACCTGCATATGGGCCCCATCCCAATCCCCCAGAACACAGCTGGAATAGTGGAATATCCCATTGCGTGCCCTTCTCTGCACACATGCGTTATGGGAGCGGTGTTATGTCCCCCCCCCCCCAGTGCCATACCTTCAGACAGGGCACATCGCTCGCACCTTCCCAGCACCGTGGGGCTGCAGAGGGCCCCGCCACAGCTCCCTCCTGCTCCTCTGGCACCATCTTCTTCACCTTCCGGATGCAGGCATAGTCAGCAGCCCCCTGCCCAACCCGAGGGGGGGACGCTGGGGTCCCGGTGGCAGTAGATGCATCGTCCTCCCCCATTGCCAGGCACTCATAGAGCGTGTCTGGGGGTGCACGATGCGGTGGGGTGAAGAGCAGGTTGGAGTAGGTCTGGTCAGGGCCGGGGGGCTCAGGGCCAGGGATCTGGGGCAGCTGGCGGTGAAGGAGGATGGAGCTGTGCAGGGAGTCGGGGGGCAGTGAGGAGAGGGGGAAATCCAGGCTGGCCGGACGCTGATCTGCAGGGAGGAGATGGAGCATGGGGTCACTGCACTGCAGCACGGGGTGCATGGGGTGGGATGCTCGGGGATTGCACACACTCACTCTTGTCCTTGGCCTTCAGGCAGTGCATCTCATGCAGCTTCGTGTCCGACTTGCTGAGCGAGCGCAGCTGTGTCTGTCTGAGCAGGGACTGCAATGGGGAAATGCACGCTGTCAGAGCAGGACACCTGGAGCTCCCCCCAGCCCTGCTCACAGCCTTACCTCATCCACCAGCTTCACACCGTCTGGAGGGATCTTCTTCCTCCTGCCATGGCTGTGGGAGAAGTGGGACTGAGTGGTAGTAAGCTCAATCCAGCTCCAATGGGGATCGCTGTGCAGCCCTCACCCCAAACCCATCCCCTGCCCCTTCACCAGACTGCAGTGGGGGCAGTGCTGCTGGGGGCTCGTGCACATCCTGCACCCAGCTGGATGCAAAACGCCAATGCCCAGGAACCCTCAAAACCCCATCGCATCACATCAGCCTCCTGTAAGCATCCCCACAACATTCACCCACTCAATGTCCATCCACTCAACATCCACCCCCAGCATCGCCGCCACAGCCTCGCCCCCAGCTGGGACCAGTTCTTTTGGGCTCAGGCCTCCCCTCTTAGTGCACACCAAGGCTGCAGCAGGGGTCTGGGTGTGGGGACCAGCCCTAAAGCACACCGCATCGCTGGGCACATACCGTGGGCAGGCAGCACACAGGGTGCACAGGTAGACTAGGCCTCCGAGCAGGGCCAGGACAGCGAGGGCCACCAGGGGTGGGGGTCCCAGCAGCCCCTCACCGTGGGTCACAGCCATGGGGAACCGCTTCAGTGAGAGCTGCAGGGCCAAGCTCTGGGGAGAGAAAACACGAGTGGAGCCATGTATGGGGACAAGGCTCTCAGCACCCTGCCCAGTGCCCTGTCACCCGCCAGACCCCACCGTGCGGCTGCTGGGCAGGGGGCTGCCCAGATGCTGCCCACAGCCTCTGCAGGGACAGCCACCAGGGACTGCTTTCTGCCCTGCTGCTGCCTTCCTGGAAGCTCCGCTGCTCTGGATGTCGGTTCCTTTTAAAGAAGGAGCAGCACAGAATTCATCTCCCACATTGCATTGGAGATCTTACAAAGGAGAAGCCCCAGAAGCACCCCAAATTGTCAACATGCTCCGGGGATGCCAGGGCTGGGCAGCGACCATGGCACAGGGTCAGAAGAGCTGGGAACCATTTGGTGAGGTCATGTAGGATGCTGGCAACTGCCCCACTGACAGCACCATAACCACACTGGGGGCCACGGTGTGACTCAGGGGACGCATAGAGAGGATTCTACTTCCCAAAATGGAGAAATGCAGAGCAGTTCATGGCAGCCACCATCCACCCAACACCGGTTAAATCCCGTGGCATCGTTCCCGCCCCTGCTCGGCCACTGGCTGTGCTACCAAACTGCCACCACATCCCCAGCATCGATGTCACAGCGGCCTCTCCTTGCTCTGCACACCCCAAAAAGGCCCTCGGGTGTCAATCTGAGAACTTCCCACACGTTCGGAAACGTCACCGACTCAAAGCCTTCACCCCAGAGAGCAATTATTTCCATGTGGAAATGGAGACAGGAGGTCGGAGACACCAACCGGGCTGGGCAGACCGGCTCACATCAGAGCTGGGAAGGAGCTCCTCTCCCTCCATGGTGCTTTAATTAGACAGCACCGCTCGCTGTCTGAGCACGCACGATGTGTTACCTGCAGCACTCCAGACGGTCCCGGCTGAACTCGTTTGGCTCATTACAGAGGATCAGAGGCTGCAGGGGTGGCTGCACCCAGGGCAGGAGCAAGGAGAGGTGCTGGGACTTAGCAGAGCGATACGCAGGAATGGTGGCTGGAGGTGAATGGGGCTTGAAGGGCAATCTTCTCTTGCCGAGACAAGCACATGTGGGGACGGCCCATCCCACGGCCATCCATGAGTTTGGATTTGAGAATGAGGTTCTTCAGCTGAAGTTAACTCAGAGCGCTTCTCCTGACCTACTTTGCCCTCCCTCTCCGCCGTGCAGGAGGTCTGTGGTTGCTCCTGTGTTTTTGACCTAAAAAATGGTCCATTTTTTACGCTCTTCGGCACGTTTGGGTTCTGCACTCAATGGGAAAAGCCCCCTCACGTTTGGGTTCTGCACTCAATGGGAAAAGCCCCCTTGGGGACAGGGCGCTGGTTCTACCGATTACCAAGAGTGACCAGTTTGAGACCCAACACCTGGAAGCCCAACGCTCAGACCAAGCAGGTATGCAAGACAGAGATAACAACCAACTGCAACGTGCAGCTCAATTTCCTGCCAATAAAGCCATGGATCGCCAGGTCCCGGGGCTGCTCTGAGGGCAGGAGCTGCAGAGGATGGCATTGCCATCAGCCCCACTGGTTTGAAGGTGGCTGCAGCTCCGTGGGCATGACATGCACTGGGGAATCGCCCCATGTCACAATGCCTCAGCACCAGCACTGAACCCAGTTTCTTACTCCAGGATATGAGGGTTTTTCAGCTCCAAAAGCCACGTTACAAAAAGCTCGAGTTCCTCAACTGGGCCTCATGACAACGAAATTTGATTTCCTGTCAATTTAAGATCTGCTGCTGACGATTTTGCCCAGCATGATTCATCGGGGCAGATAATGCTGCGCCAACACGACGTGGGAACGAGAGGAGGGTCTGCAGAGCTGCTATGGGGAACCAGAGCCAGCCCAGTGCTCCCCATCCATGATGGCCAATGGGGCCACAGCCAACGCAGCACGGTGCCCTGGGGAGTTGTACCGAAAAAAGCCCCACCAAGCAGAAGTAGGGGGTTTTCAGTCCCCGGTTGCGAAAAGCAAAAGCCTCGTAACCGTCAGTCAACAGAACTCAGCCTGCCCAAGACAATGGGATGCCATCAGGAAAGCTGAAGAATGTCCTCAAGGAGGGGTAGGCACGGGTGCACAGCCCCTGCTCTGCGCTCCTGCAGCTCTGAGAGGGGTTCCGAGCTCACATTGAGATAACTAAGATAAGGGCCAAAAATATCTCTGAACACCGGACCCAAACCCCACAAAGCTTGCATGAGCACTTCTAAGACCCGGCACTAGCAATGCAGACCAAGGCACGCTCCAGAACGCAGCACGAGGGGATGCAGGTGGTGTGTTTGCCCAGATCTCCTGGCTGCCTCTGTGCCCCACATTCGGCACAGCTCTACATCCTTTCAGACTGACGAGAGGCTGTTTCAGAGATCACACTCAAGCCTCCATAGTGCCCCGCTCACAGGAGTTCAGTTGGTTTCCCCCAGAGCTGTTCTGGATGCAATCAACAGTTCAAGCCCAAGCAATGCTGCCGTGTCCAAGACCTTTGCCTCCTTCCCCATCCCCAGTGCCACCAGCACCACGCACAAACCCTGCGCGCCTCCCTGCAGCTTCACCCAGCCGATGCTTCAACTCTGCAGCTCTGAAAATAGGAATCCTGCCTGTCCAGTCTGGCTGGCTGCAGCAGCATCTGACAGCTCTGCAGTTCCCACACGGATTGAGTGTTTTCCAGCCCCGCTTTAGTTGCAGACACGTTTGCCAGGCAAGAAAGGGACCATCACTTACTTTGCAGAACCTCAGAAGCCGGTGAGCGTGAAGAACAGGAATCCAGCCATACCCGCTTCCTTGCCGGTCAACCTGGAGAGCTTTGTCTCCTTTAAACCACAAGACTACTCTTCATCGGGGGCTCCCAAACATCCCGAGCATCTGGATCCAAGCTCTCCCATTCTTCAGCTCGCTCTCGGCAGGCAGCTCTGTGCAGATACCATGCAGCACAAGACCACAGCTTCCTGACCTGCAGAGCTTGTTGTTTTACCCAGCAGCAGGCTGGGCTTCTCCCCGCCTTGGCTGCAAGCAGGCTATGCAGGCACCCAGCTCACAAGAGCACCCTCTGCCGCTCTCTGTTCCTGCAGAGCTGGTTTTGGAGCCAGCTGTGTGTCTGCAGGTGAACTTAAGGAAAGAAGGGGTTGCCACATGTGTCATTACCTTGCAAACGAACAGCGCCTTAAAAGGGCAGAGGGAAAAAAAAAAGAAGGCAATCTTCATTCAGCAGGGATGTGTCCTGGGTGGGAGGCAGCAGCCATGCAAATGGAAGTCTGAAAAGTGAAGCTGTGGGAAATCACAAAGGGTCAAAACGCAGCTCAATAGAGACACAGGGCTAAATTGTGAAATGTAAAATACCAAACAGCATCGGGGCACAAAACAAACCAAAGAGTTACTCTGCCCAGCTCATCAGTCATGGGCCACCCCAACAAGCACCCATGCTAAGCTGGGCACACTAATCCTCGTCACCACTCAACACTTGTGTGTGGGAAACGAGCAGACATCAGGGAGGGCACTGAGCAGCCATTGTTAAACCCCCGAGTCAAACCCAGAGCGTGGAGAACACAAATTCCAAACAATAAAGAGACTACAGCCAAACGAGTTACACACAGACCGATGCGATGTGCTCCAGGCAGCCCACGTCACCTTCCACAGAGCCCATCACAGCAGAATCCCATTGCTTTCCAGCAGGAAAGAGGCACTCTGAGAGGTTTCCTGAAGATATTAACCTTGTTTATCTTCGCCGTTGCCCTTTGTTTTCTGAAGGGTGTCTGCAGTAATGCTAAATCACATATGGGCTCTGATCGTATCTCCTTCAGCCGTAGGTTTTCTGGTTAGCTTGGCAGTGAATCAGACAGGCCCGGCCCCACAAGGTGATGCAGTTCTGCCCAAGCTGGCAGCTTCATAATTTTCTCAGAAACAGATAAAAAGGCGGCATTAAGGGAGCGAAGCTTTCCATTAGACAGAAAATGACTCAGAATAAAAGGAAATTGATTCGTTTTTTTTAATTAAGAAAAAAAAAGTGTCCTGGCATGAAATCACTAACAATTTATTATTATTTAAAAAAAAAAAAAACAACACAATTACAATGCATAAATCCCACCAGAAAGAGAGGCTGATGAAATCACCATCTCCCCTCCGGGGCAAGGGCCAGCTGCAGCCAACAGAGAACACAACCTTGGGGAGAGGACGTCCCTCCTGTGAGAGGACCGACCATGCAGCAGGGAAGGGCACCTCGCCTGGCCTGCTCCCAGGCAGGGCTGCGTGCTCAGCACACACACACACACACACACCTCCCAGTCCTTGTGCTCGTTCAGGGCGCAGTCTGACCTGAGACTGGGTCCTGAGGTCCCTTAATAAAGGATCTGCATTCAGAGAGCCATCTAAGACTGAAAAACTCAAGTAACGACGGAAGCCTGAGGTTCCCTTTGTGTTGTTCCTAGCTAGGAGGTTTGAGAATCTGTTACTCTGCTGTCTTACTCCCCCAGCTTTGGCACTCATGGAACCACGCAGCTTCCCATGCCAAGTCGATCAGTTAGGCTATAGCATGTCTTAGGGGGATACTCTTACAGTCAAATTGAAGAAATACGATGCTTGAGGCCCCTAGTACCCAGCCCTGAGCTGCCAGTTTTCTGCCTGTGCATTACACTAGGTTTATGAGAAACTGCTCTTTATTTAAGAGTTCTCAGATGAACCCCATAACAAAGAACAGAAGGTAGAGAGCAGCTGAAGCAATCTGCCTTTGTTGTTCTCAACTAGCATATGCCTTTTCTGCTCTGCCAGAATGTGCCTGGGACCCTGCCTCCACTTGTGTTCATCAGTTGGCTGCAAACACAAGCCACAACCGATGGCAGGATGTGGGGCTTTCAAAGGCCCTCCTCATCTGGTTCGTAGCCAGCAATGCTATCATCTGAGCAGCTACACACTCTGGCTACTGCAGCGATGAGAGGAAAGAAGTGTGCAAGATAGCAGAGAACTGTATTTCTTGCAGCTAGTCCTTACACAAAGTTCAAGACTGGATGGACATGGGTTCCTCCTCTTCCCAGCAGAGCTCAGAAGCACCTGGTTTCAGGAACTGCTGCTTTTCAGCCCAGTTTTTGGGCTGGGAATGCAGCCTGAGACCCAGAGAAGCAGGACAGCTCACCGGGGCTTTGAGGCCATGGACACAAGGGTTGGCTAGAAGGATAACCACTGCAGTCAAACACCTCCCTCGGAGACTAGAATTCAGTCATCTTCTTGTGTGTGTCTGCTTTCCTCTGCTCCCGCTGCAGACTGGCTTCCTGGGCCTGCAGCTGCCCCAGCTGTTTATGTGCATTAGCCAGCTTCTCCTCCAGCTGAGCGGTAGCAATACTGTGCCTGAAAGCAAAAAGCATCATAGCAATGTGTCATCCTGCATGGTAAGATCAGAGGTCTGTCACCATCCCAGGAGGGTCTTCCCTTTCCTATGGGCTCAGCCCAAGGCACCTGTTGAAGGCAGGAAGTACCTGATGCTCAGCACAGTCTGGGCTAGAAAACGTCCTCCAGCTCTGCTCAGCAGCAGCACTTCAGAGATGGGCATGGGAAGGAAAGGACTCTGGGACTTTTCCTGAGAGAGCTCCTCTCTTTAACATAGCCTGAATTCCACCCAAAGGATCCCAGATGCACCTGCCAGTGTCCAAGCTGGGCTGAAGCACATGTTAAAGGCTCTCTCTCTCTACTTCTCCCCAGGTCTTGCACAGAAGCTTCCTTCCTTCCTCCCACACCTCATTTCAAGCCCACCCCTTCCCAAACGCACCAAGAATCCTCAGTTTATCCCACAGCCCAAAAGAGACGTTTTTCGTACCGCCCAATATTGCGCGCCAGGGCCTGCTGGATCCCTTTGATATCCTTCTGTGTTTGTTCAATCTTTTCCATCGTCTGGAAGAGGTGGACGCTCAGGGCCTTCTTGGTGCTCTTGCTAGCATGGTAGATCTCTTTGCTTTTCCTCTCCGGCAGTGTCATACCTCCAGCCTTCTCCCCAGTGCTCTTCCCTCGCAGTTTCTCATTCAGAAAGTCAAACACGTTGTGGGGTGGCTTGCGGCTGCCTGCGGGGGACCTCCCAGTGTTATTTCCCTTTGCTCGGGATTTCTTTGACTTGCCAGGGTCCAGCCTCCCCTGTCTCTTCCTCTGAAGCACCTCAGCACACTGGTCAAGGGACTTCCCTCGAGGAAGTACCACCGCCTGCACCGGCTCCACTCGGCCTTCAGAATTCTTCCCCAGCCCTGAGAGGGAAAAGCCATGAGTGTCACCAAGCCATTACCACGAGGAAGGACATCCCCTCTCCAAGTCAGTTCCCACCACAAACTTACACTGACAGTGACAAGCTTAGAACAAGCAAGCAGGCTTTGGACGTGTAAAATGGTCGTAACTACCATCCAAGTCAAGGGAAACAGCCAAAAGCCACAGCTCATTTATGTAAATCGGCAGCAGGAACCCTCTACAGCAGAAGGTATGTGATAAAAAGCCCAAGGCCAATAACCAGGTCAGTTTCTGTGAGACAAGGTTCAGTTTCACATCCTTGGCTTCTCAAGGAAGGTTCTTCTTAAAACTGGTTTGGTTCCTCTGGGAGAACCCGAGATAAATCAAGTAGCAGACTGGCCTCCTAAAGCCCCTAAGGCTCCATACAATTTGTGTAGTAAGAAGCTAGTTTAGCAGGCTTTAAAGTCCACGTCTAGAGCCAGGAGATGCTTTAACATAGACATCACAAGCTTCACAAATCAGTTCCTTTCTACCTACCTAAAACCTTTGAACAGCTCATTCAACAGTTCTCACGGCCTTAATCGCTAACCTGACCGTGGTTTTAAATGCCTCCAACTTTTGCTATTACCATACAGGGGCTGGTGCACACATGCGGCTGTACTTCGATTAAATACTTCTCTTCTTGCCTACTAACGCTTCCACCCAGGGGTGATTCATCACATACCTCAAGCCTTATCTAACAGGCCCTTCAGCAAAGCTTTCGCCTCATCCAAAATCTTGGTCTTCTTACCCAGCCTCAGGATGCATCACAAGACTGAGACTGCGATGCAGGCAGGCTCTCACAGCACCAGGATAACCCTCTTTCCTTACCTTTTCCAAACTCGTATCCCATCTGAACGAGCAGTTTGGAGCCAATGCCACGAGTGTGGGCTTCCCAGCCACCGAAAGAGGAACTGCATGCAGGAGCCCATTCTCCATTCTCTGGAACCCCGGAATCTATCACTGTAGCACAGAAAAGACAAACTAGTGACACACAGACACAAAGCTGATTTGCAAAACCTTCAAGAATACGAAAACCCTTCTTGATGTAATACAATGTACTTCTCCCACCACGGAATCATTCAGCAGCTCCTCCAGCCTTACTTGCTCCTGCTGTGCTGTCACCTTTTACAAACACCACTTAGAGGGTTATTTGAGAGTTCTCACTTGATTTAATGCACGTACCATCTCACGGTTCCAAGCAGAATCACTTAGAAGTTTCTATGTTTCTTTCCTTTCTTCTGGGATGGTCAGATTGACGTATGCCATCCCAGCAAAGCTTGGCACTGTGGCAGATAACATGCTTAATTAGTGCCTCCAGCGCATGTCAAAAGCATGAGGATTCTCTAGGCTAGTATGCTAATGATGTGTGATTAGCATTCGATAATCTCCAATTAGGCTAAATTTACTGAGCAATAGGACACAGCTTTGTCCCTGTGACATAACAGGGGCACAGATAGAGTGCTACCCATGTATGCTCAGAGACGCCACCTGGGTTCTGCTGGTGTCACCTTTCTATAGTAAAACAGCAGGCACAGCTGTTACTTATCAAGGCACCAGGAGGTTCAAATGCCTGTGCCTGGGATCTCTTACTCTTGGTGTGTTATACAGCTCCATATAGGCTCCAGAGAGATTAGAAGTCTCCTGTTTTACTTGCTCAGCTCACACACCCACCTGAAAAACAGACTAAGAACTGGAACTCCATTATCAAGCATTGCGCCCTCTACCTGCTCCCACAGAAACATCTGAGCTTCATCAGACTCATACTTCACACAAAAGTAAGATTTTATTTTGCAGTTGCAACATAACAGATACTAAACGTTCTCCAACTTTCAGCAAGGCAGAAGGAGATTACCCACCCTCTCGTGAGAGGAGAGATGCTTGCAATGAAAGCTCCAGGAGAGTAATTCCAGGTCCCAGACAAAAGGCAGACACAGATCACAAGGAACTTCTCTCACACCCTCACCACTCTCTCACCTTTAGCATAACCAGAATCATCAACGCTGTCTTCATCAGATTCAGCAGATGAGGCACCATCTTCGCTTCGTAGTGGGGGAATTATACTATCTCCTTCCACAACAGCTTCCTTCAGCAGCAGGGAATCAAACTTCACCGTGTAGTAACCACTGTCAATATCTACAGAAGGAAAAGCAAGAAACAAGAGTTCAGGTAAACTCTCAATACAAACATTGCAGAGGGCTTTCTCAAAGTTAGCTTCAGGGAATGACATGGGAGAGGAGGAAGGCCTGAGGAACATGTGTTAAAATGTTAAAAGGCTTAAAAGGCTTAAAAGATTTACTTATAAAACTGAAGAAAGATGGGCTATCGACAAATGGAACTAAAAAGAAGTCCGACTTACTCCCTCTGACCCAGCAAGTGCCAAAGAATAAACCCTCACCTTTCCCTTCTCAGAACAGAGGGAAGCCTCTACCAACAGCTCCCAGATTACTGCAGTTCTACTCTAATATGCAAGCAAGAGCCTGCCACACCTGCCTCTTCCCTTTCAGTGCATTTCATGACTATGCCATCATTTCCCTTCTACATTACTGCTCTTATGTCACCTTTTTGTTTCCTATCCTATTCCCTTCCCAAGCCTGACACAACTCAGAACACGTCCTCCAGATTTTCAGTTCAAGGCCACAGCTTCATCCTCAAGTTTTTGCTATCATTAACCAAAATAGTCATATTTTGTAATTCCTTAAGCACGGGTGCTCAATCTCTACACAGCTCCGGCAGAACACCCACAACCACCACTCACCAGTTATTTTTGCAGCATACCATATCCCATCACTGTGTTTCGCCAGGCAGGCTGAGCCCACCTCCAGGGTACTCAGATTGGGCTCCTGAAATGGCTGAAGCTCCTCCACAGAGACCACCTGGCCATGTGAAAACCTGCCAGGGAAGGCAGAAAAGGAGTCAGATCTACCTCACTGGAAAAGGGCTTTAAATATAAACCCCTTCCTTCCTGACAGGAAACGCAAACAAGTTGTCAGTAGTGATGAATCTGCACCAGTAGTTACACAGAAGGCTTATCATGCATTATTTCAATTAAAGAAGCCATTCATTTTTCATCATAATCATATAATTTATGCCGTGTAATAAGAGAATACATCCCACCCCCAAGAATGAAGCTTTTCCTGTTAGGGAGATCTCTGAAAAATCGTAGATCTTTGGAGATAATGAGGATTGCACACAGGTCTCCAGCTCAGCCTCCTGCTCAAAGCACAGCCAACTTCAAAGCCTGATCAGGTTGCTTAAGGCCTTATCTAGGTTAGTTTTGAAGCTCTCCAAAGATGGAGACCCTACAACTTCTGCGTGCATCTGGAACAAGGGCAGCATCAACAGACAGCCTTTGGTGGTTTTGTTTTAACTCATAAACCTGTGACTAATGTAGCTGTTTGAGTGATCAGGCAAAATCTCTGCAACTCGCCCGCAGGGATTTCCACTTCATATCTGCATTACCTGAACAAAACTGCCCAACTCTTTGATGCCACCAATTACCATACATAACTGATTTTAAAAACATGGCAAAATCCCATTGGTTACAAAAGCCAGCATGGAACACTCAGATGTTCCTGCCTTTGAATAACGAGCCCTTTAGCAACAGGAAGGATATGAGCCCCCTCCCCCTCCATATTCTTCTTTACCGACAGTTCTCTTTAAATCTGCATTTGTCATCCAAGAAGAATGGGCACGGCTTCAAGGACTTGTGAGTTGGATAGAGATACAGCACTCTGACACCTGCACTGCCATCTTCTAAGTATTCTGTCCCCACAATCATGGCATTATGGTACTCCAGCGTCCCCCAAGAACTGTAGTATGGTGCTTTAACCTTCATCCCACTCAATTCCTCCTCCTCCTCCTCTTCCCTGTCAGACTCTTCTTCTTCTTCACTGCACTTCAATTCACTTCTCTCCTTGCTTTCTTCATTTCCCTTTGAAGATCTCTCGCTGTTATCAGCTGAAGGCTCATCATCAGTTCCAAGCTCAGCAATGGCTTCCTTGAAGGCAGCATACTCCTCGTCCACCGCAGAACTGTCAGGGTTCACACGCTGTTCCAGGGCACCTACTTGGGGGGATGAGGAGGAGGCATTTGTATCTAAGGCAGCCAACAGCTTGCTCTTTTTGACAGCCACCAGGCTGGACTCAGTCAGTTCTATCAGTTGCTTCAAGTCTTCCTGCAACTGAATCAGGTCCGATTGCTGCGAGGGGTCCTGGCCCGCCCCCAGCGCCAGCTCTACCTGCTGCAGCTGGGCATTGTAGGCCTGGATCGCTGCTTCCAGACTCTCTTCATCCATTACGAGCAAAAGAAAGGAATGCTTAACTGTGTCCTTCTCGGGAACTCAGAACATGTCCCAGGATCACACGTAAAGCAGCCCGGCGAAATTCCCGCTGCGCACAGGCGGCCGGCAGTGCGTCAGGGGCCCCGGAGAGCTCGGGACTGCTCTGCCCTACCCCGCCACGGCGCCGCCGGAGACCTCCGGAGCCGCCAGACCCTCTCACGGCAGCAGCCCAGACCTCCCGGTTCAGCTCCCGCACCCCTGCCGTACCGCAGCCATTACGCTCCCGCCACTTCCGCCCTTCTGGGCAGTCACTTCCGGCTCCTCCAGCTGACGCGCGACGCCACTTCAGCGACGAAGCTCTCCGAGCTGCACTGCGCATTCGGGCCCGCCCACGCATCCGGTGTCGCTGAGCATTCTGGGAGTTGTAGTTTAGAATACTCCCTCCTCCCCGTCCCCGAGGCGGCGTGAGAACTACGCTTCCCAGAGCGCCTCGCGAGGGACGGCGCCGGCGGCCGGTGTCGTGGGGGAGCGCGGCAGCGCTGGGTGACGGGAGGCGCTCCCGGTACCGGGTGAGGGTCTGCGGTTGTGCGAATTTGCGTTCTGCGGCCGGGCCCAGGCCCGTAGGGTACGGCGGGGGTTTAGGGCGGCTCTGTGAGCGTGGCCGGGCTCTGAGGGGCGGGGACGGCGGTAAGGGCCGCGGTCTGCGGGGCAGCGGCGGGGGTCGGGGGGGTCCGCGGGGCCGGGCTGGGCTGGGCTGGGGCTGGGGCTGGGGCTGGGGCTGGGGCTGGGTTGGTGGGTCCGGAGTGAGGCTCGCTGGGCAGCTGCGTGCTGTGTGTCCGGTGCCAGGCTGTTCGGGGGCAGTGCCCCGCAGCCTGCCGTGCTCCCCCTCTCTGTGCTCTGCCGAACCCTCCCTTCACCTCTGGAGCACTTTTTTGTTGTGTTTTTCTTTCTTTTCTTTTTTTCCCCCTGGCCTTTAGGTAGCGTTGTTTGACTTTCAAAGTGGTTGTTCACCTGCACAAAGGTTATCACTTCCAAAACTCTTTGCCTTGAGGTTCCTCTTTAAGTCTGTGTTTAACAGAAGAGCAATTCCAATGCTGCGGGCTCTCGGTACCACCGTGCCCTGCGTTTTAGCAGCTTCTCTCAGCCATGTGCAAAGCCACCAAGCAGCAGTGCATACTGCTGGCAGCTGCTGTGCTGCTCTGTGTGATTCTCAGTCCTGTGCTGCTGGCTGTTTAACTGCACGGCATTGTATTGTGACCAACTGCTTGCGTAATGGGTGCTGCAGCAGCACTGCTGCTCAGAGAGGAGAGTTTGGGATAGGTGAGGGTTCCTACACACCTCCTGGATACATTTGGCTGTGAGCTGGGTTCAGCTGTTGAAGATCCCAGGTATATGTGTCACATGGGTCACAAAGTGAGGGGATACCAGGCTGCACGTTCTTGCTCAGAACGCTCCTTCTGTACATCTGCATGCCACTGGCTTCTTTTCTGTGAGTCTTAATATGTACCGTAAGTTACTTTCAAGCAGGCCTTTAGCTCGCTGTTAAGTCCCAAAGAGAACATAATTTGAAATGAGAAGTGAGTTTACAGTGGCTGCTGTGCTTTGTGTGGTGAAACAGAGGTTAAGCTACTTGGAAGATCAACCCTCACTTAAACGTTTTGAACATTGGAGCTTGAGCTGTTTGCATGCTTGCTTTTGTGTCTGTGATTTCTCCTGGGGTTGACTTAAGAGTTACTGATAAATGAGTAATGTAACTTATTAATCTGATGTTGGGAAAAGTTTAGATTGTGGAATAAAAGAATTTTGGAAATAATCTTTTTGTTAATGATTTCCTGGCATCTGTTGCAGGAGCAAGATGTATACTCTGCTGTCTGGGCTCTATAAGTATATGTTCCAGAGGGATGAGTACTGCATCTTGATCCTTGGTTTGGACAATGCTGGTAAAACTGTAAGTGCTGTGTTACCAATTGCATAGAGATTGCATGCAGTTCTAAACATCCACGTCTTCAGAGATAAAACTTCCACCAGATAGGTCAGTCTTTCTTCGTCTGTAACATGAGCTATTTTAGCAGTGTTACCCCCAAAAGAATCAACTTTTATCTCGTATTTAAATTTAGCATAAGCTTTGATAATCCTGTAATCGCTTGTGAGCCCTTCTTTGTGTACTGAAATAGAGAGCAAGAAAAGTGGTTTGTTTCAAGGTTAGGCAGTATCTGTTGGAACAAGGTTCTGCAGTCATGAAAAAGCAGGTCTGGGGCAGGGTTACCCAAGGCAGTAGAATATTTGGGAGTGAATACTATTTCACATTCCTTTTCAGACCTTCCTTGAACAGACTAAAACTCGGTTTAACAAGAACTACAAAGGGATGAGTTTGTCGAAAATCACAACCACTGTAGGCTTAAACAGTAAGTAAATATGTCTGGATCGTTGTTGTTATCATTATTATTATTAGTTTGGCCTACTTGCCAAGTTAGGCAACAATTCCTTCTGGAGTGTTTGAATTATTTAAGAGGAAGCAAGACCAAAATAGTTCCTGCAAATGAAGGTGGTCTCTCCCAACCCCCTGTGTGCTTTTGTGAAAGAATAAAATCGACTTGTTTAGCTTATAAGAAAAGATGACCTTGAAGTCATGAAAACCTAAAGAAGCAGATGTTCCATTTCAGGGCTGCGCTCAGCAGTTAAGTAACATCTTGCTGGAATTCTTTGGCCTGATTCTGATATTATTTGTATTGATGTGGTTCTATCTGATATAGTGGTCACTTTTTCCTCATGTATTGTTCTGCTGCTGGAAGTAGCACTGTATGAGATTTGCTCCACCCCAGCACTCTCAGTGCCTGTGCTTTAGAGACCCCTTCTAGTTTTCATTGGATTGTTTTTTCTTCTTTCCTTCTAGTTGGTACAATTGATGTTGGCAAAACTCGGCTGATGTTTTGGGATCTGGGGGGCCAGGAGGAGCTACAGTCTCTTTGGGACAAGGTTGGAGATGTAGTTTTTTCTTTTGGTCTCTTTCACAATGACAGAACTATGATCCTTTAGTCATCATGTAGGTTTATTGGTAACCTTAGCCTTCAGCATCAACACTTCCCCCAAGGTTTGAGCGTGTCTTTGTGAAATTAGCAAAGATTGTGCTTTGTATTTGCATTGGTGTTTACAGGTAGTAATTACCGTTAGATATGAGGATTGTGATGGTAGAGAGAAGCTCTTCAGGGCTTATGGAGCAGATGTTCTTCTTCACCTGCTTCATTCAGTAGGCCAGCAAACAGGCAGTGCGTTTCATGTGACACCATTCTTCTCTCCAGACATATGTGATGGAAGCAGCTGGCTTTACGTGGTCGATCTCTTTCACGGGTATCAAAATTTTGCCAAGTAAAATAGAAATCTGCAAGAGTAACAGTTGGCCCCAGCTGCTGCATGCACTGATGTCTTGTGTTGTCCTTTCAGTACTATGCTGAATCTCACGGGGTCATCTATGTTATTGACTCCACTGATGAGGAGAGGCTCTCAGAATCTAAAAGAGCTTTTGGTGAGTATGCTGTATTTTACCAGTCCTGTGGTTTCATCGTGTTTCTTGGCGCTGTTCTGTCATTGCCATCATGTCTGATCCTGCAGTTGGTGATGCATCTGTAGTACATTTGCATCTTCGCGTGATAAATAACTGCGGTTATGAGGCAGAAGTCTGAAAGGTTGGAGCAAATGAAAATACAACACGAGGAGGAGCCTCTTGCTTCATTGGGCAAGAAGGGTCTTGTATTTGCACAGCGCTGTCTTCCAGAACTGGCTAAACCTCTGTTCTGTTTTCTGTGCTTTACAGAGAAGATGATTACTAGCGAAGCTCTGGAAGGAGTTCCCATTCTGGTGTTAGCTAACAAGCAGGATGTAGAGGTAAGATTATTTGCAGATGTGCTTCTTAAATGAGCAAACAGACGTTGGGAAGTTGGGCTCTGCATTTGTGTTAAATTTATTTGATACTCCTGGGCTGATTCCTATGGAGTTTTCTCGCTGCTGGAAACAATTCCTTTGGATTTAGTTTTTCCTTTCTCTCCCAGCCCTTTCCCAGTGATGCAGGTAAGATTACTGCAGAGGCACTTTTCCCACCTGATTTGAACCTTCTTTTGTGAACAGAACAGACTGTAGCTGTGGGAGGGCTTTCTTGTGCTGTGGCTTGGTATCTCGATATGTTTTTTTTTTCTCGTTTATTCAGCACAACACGGGTTAGTGAACTTTGTTCATGCTCTTCTGGGTCGTCCGTGGAATTCCAGTACTGCAGTTGCAGAGGTCAGTCTCTAGATGGAGCTAGAGACTGTTGGGAAAATTTGGAGTAGGAACCTTTGCAGCTGTGATCAGTGTCTATTCCAAAGTGTGGCAGTGCTTCCCAGCTCCTTCCCCTGGCCTATACACCTGTCTCAGTGAGTGTACTTGTGGGAGATCCTTGAGATTTCCATAGATATCACTTCGGATATAAAGGAGGATTTTGTTATTATTCATTTGTACAACACAGGAGACGTTTGGGTGATCGTCAGGTTATCTCGGCGCAGAAAGAAAAGAAGTGTAATTCCACTGTAGGGACAGCATAAACTTAAGATCCACAATTCCTGATTTCAGGTCCTGACTTTGCTGTGAACTCTGGTGTCTGGGAAAGATGAGTGTCTTTTCTATGTGGAAACTAGAGTGTTACCTCTGGTGTTTCCATGCAGCAGCGCAGTAACAGTGAGCAATCTGCACTCTTTAGCTATTGAGATTAAACTACATGCAGTGACTTAAAAGCTGCTTGAAATTTCCTCATGACCATATATGCATTTTTTGTTACGGACACACTGCAGAGGTCAGTTCTTCTGGCACCCAGTCTGGGCCAGTGCAGACTGAACAAGTGGGCTTCTTTATATGGCTACAAAGAGGTACCTGAAACAGGCTTTTAAGGTCAAAACTATGAGGGTCCAGAGGGTCCAGGAGCAGCCCACAGATTCAGTGCCTTCATGCAGTCACAGAACTGTGATGAGATGTGCAGAGCTACACTGGCTGGAAGTATATCTATTTTCAAGTAACATCTAAGTTATATATGTAGGGGTCTAATCTTAGACTGTGATCATGGATGTGAACACAGAGTGAAGGGACATCAGTGCTATTAGCAAAATACCAAAGGGTCTGTAGCGTATTTTGGAGTAATTATTTAGGCTCTCTTAAGGATTAGAAAACTAGAGGGCTTCTTTCTCTTCCGCTGATCTAGCAGAAGTGAAGACCTTTGGAAGAAAATTGAACATTACAGAGTGATCAGCGGCACAGATTGCTCTGCTGTGAATCTCCAGGCATGTAATTGGAGTGAAGAATTCTCCCCAGCATTCCTCTGCTGTTAACACAGATCATAATGAGGGAAGATCAATGATGTCTTAATCGTTCTGGTATTTGTGGGTAAAAAATAATGTAGGTTGGTTACGTTTATAAAGGTCAGAAGGATACTCGTGTTGTAACGTCTCCGAACTCTGACATGGATTTATGTTCTGAAGAACGAGCGAAGAAAGTTTTGAAATGCACTCAGCCACGTAAAGTGTGAGATTCCTTTTGGCTCTGATGCTGAATAGCTTGTAGAAAGAAATTCCTCCCTTAGCAGCCACTGCTACCCTGGGGTAAATTGCATCCGCGCGGTGCTGCCAAGCATGAGTGATGTTTGGCAGTAACAGGAAATGGAATAACATCACAGGCCATGAAATAGCAGTTTTTCTATCCTGAAAAGAATGTCTGTGAATCTTCTTTTACCAGGAATACGCTCTGTGTTTAGCAGAGCTTCCATGCTAGGCCATTCTGAAATGCTGAGTCAAATGTGTGTTGTGAGAGGGCTGGTTTTGGTTCTGTTTGTTTTAAAGGAGCTGTAGCTTTGCTGGGGGCCATCGATATCTGGTAGGTAGTATCTGGTGCTGACTCTCAAGTCAGAGTCCCACTTTTGGCCCAGTTTGCTTTACCTGTTTGCTGCTGAGTAAACAGCGAAAGAAGGATTTTCCGTCTGCAGTTTTGATGTGAGCTCAGCATCTGAAAGCCTTTAAACTCTCGGTTGCTGAGCTGTAAAATGGGGAACAGAATGCCTCGCTTAGGAAGACTGTTAAAAATACTGGAAAAAGCAAGCTGAAAAAATGAGCCAATGGAAATAGAGTGTTGTGTGATGACTTTGGGAGGAGGTCTTGCGTTGGAAAACAAACCTTCCACACGATGGCCATTCCGAATTCCAGCTGAAGAAGTACTACAGCTTCTCTGTTAAATGAGTTTCAGTTTAGAATAAGCATCCATAAAAATAACGTAGCGCAGAATGTAGGCCAGGTTAGTCAGAATCATTATTCTTTTTCTTCAGTGTTTTTATTTGGGCCTTATTATTATTATTAGCTACCTCATTATCATCAGCTCCTTTTCTAGTTCCATTCTGCCAGCTACCCTGGAGGTGGCTGGGAAGCCCATGCTCGAAGCTTTGTCCTGGCATGACTGTGCCTGAGAGAGCCTACGTGAAATGGTGATTTTGAACACAGTCTTTAGGGGAAGTGGAGATGGATATCTGACTCCTCGAGTTGTCATTTTCCTCTGGTGTGGTAGATAGCATCATTCCAGAAAGGTCATCTGTGGATTTTATTATTGTAATGGTAGGCTGTTGATGTGGTCACGAACCCAGTTTCCCTAGTTTGCTCCCTGGTTTCAGCCGGGAGACAAAACACATCTATAAACAATTGTTTTGTAATGGAGATAGGAAGGAGGAAAAGAGAGGAACTTAGAAGCCACAGCTGACATTTTCTCCTAAGCACGAGAAGCTCAGATGCTCCTGGTTAGCAGTGAATGTCATACAGAAAGTAGGCTGCGTGTTTGAGAGACCTGAACAAACAGATCGTTTGGAAGTCATCTCTCACCCATCTTCCACACCTACTGGTATGAATCCCAGCTCTCAAGTCCAGGCTGACTCCTGTGAAGTTAGTATGTGATATATATATATTTTTAATTTGTTTTTTTTTACTATTTATCCTGCTGGTGACGGGTCGTCTTCGTGAATTTCCTAGTTTTTCATTTGGCAAAAATCTTGCAAAGTGGTTATGGCCTTGGTGCACAAAGCAACGTTTCTGGGTCTCGCTGGTTGCAGCCGAAGGTTTGAACTCGGGTCATAAGAAAATACAGTCATCAGAAGTTGCACAACTGATGGATTTGAGGAATTCACAGTGGAAAATCACATTTCTGAATTCCAAGGCACTGTGTGAATTGGGTGTCTTTTAACTTCTCTCAAGTCATTTCTTAAGAACCCTTCTTAGCTATAAGCACTGAGATTTGCTTATTTCCCACACTATCATCCCCCCATTCGTTTTCTCTATTGAGTTTCTCCGGACCCAGCATTCTGCAAAATGGATTGCTCGTATCATTCATTTCTATCTTTCTGCTGAGTTAAGACCCAGGCTTACAGAAGGCCGAATTCCTATTTGTATGTCATCTCCACTGTCAAAGCGTACTTCCATGTGGCTTAATCCTCCAAGACTCCAAAGGATCTGACGTGGCATTTGAGTAAACACACACCTAAAACATGTGTTGGAGCCTCGCTGAGGGGCTAATATCTCTTCACAGAAAGAGGAAGAAAGCTGGGCTCATGGCCAGCAGAAGTGCTTAAATGGATTGTCCAAGGCTTCTGAGCACTGAGATCAGAACAGGGTTTATAGTTTGGTGCCTGATTCCAGTCTTCAGTGAGTGCAAACCTCGGCATCGGTAGGGCAGGTTTGCTTGTCTTGTAACTCGAAGAATAAAGGATTTGTGATGTCACCCTCAATTTTGTCAGAAACATAACCTGCTGATTTCTTGATTTTTTTTTTTTTCTTATGTGTTTGTATCTTCTCAAATCTGTTCCCAGTAATCTGTCAGCAAATCTACAGAATTGCAAGAGCTGATGGTGAAATGACACCAGGCTCCTGGAAATGCATTCTGCACTATCAGCATTTTCTTCCATGTGTGAAATGCAAACAGGTCCAGGGAGGCTGTGCCTTTAATGTTAGAGAATGTGCTGGGAGCTTAGGGAAGATAGCACTCAATGCTTTCTGAAAGTGCACTGAGGGCAGGGCGCTGGCATTGGGTTGGCTGCAGAAGCTGGCGTGGCTGGGATCCTGGTAAGTGTGCCATTTCTAAAGGGTTGGTGAATAGCTGTGCTCCCACAGTGTTCTGTAAGGCAGGACTTGTGTGTGATGGTTGGGGCAGGGGTTATCTGCAGGGCGTACAGGCTGTGCTTGTTTCATGGCTGCCAAAAAGAAGTTGAAAAAACATATTTTTTTTTTAAATGAAAGTAAAGTGAATTTGCTGTGTTAGTATGTAAGGGGCGGGGGTTAACCCCACATCATTGTGCCCTCTTGGCTGGAGCAGAACTGTGGATGTGGAGGATTCGTTTTGGTAGCCCGCTGTCTGCTGTAGCATGGAAGGAAAGCTCTTGTTTGATTTTCTTTGCAGACTTGTCTGTCAATACCTGACATCAAAACAGCATTTAGTGACTGCATTAACAAAATTGGGAAGAGAGACTGCTTAACACAAGCCTGCTCTGCTCTGACTGGGTGAGTATTAGAACTGATGATGTTCTGGTTATCAGAACAGCTGTGTGGTGCCGTGCAAGGAGATCAGTATGACAGAGTGCAGTAACCGTGGTAAGGGAGCTGCATTTCCTTCCCAGCAGTGACAGACACACGTTTGTGAACCTTGAACATGCACCAGGTCAGCAACTCCGTCTGTAAATCCCTTCTATAAAACGTTATGAAAATATACCAGCCCTGTCTGCTCGCAGGCACGGAGCAATGGCACTTGGGGGCTTATGGAGCTGGTGATGGTTCTCCTTTGTTTTTCCTTCCCCATACACATTAATCATTGCAGTGTTTCGTTTGCTGCAGCTCCAGGCCTTTATGCAGTAAGTGAATTGAAAATACAGCTGTTTATGACACTGCTAGGGCAACGAGTGGCGTTCCATTGCTGGTGGAGTAATTCTGCTTTTGCTTTCCTATTTTTGGGCATGCAGATGAGCTTTGTTATATAGATAATATATATAGCTGTCTCTGATAGAGCTTGTGTGCCAGGGAAGCATGTGGTTTAAGAGACAGCAGCTAGAACAGACCAAAATTTGGGGGACTGGGATATTTCTTCGTGCCCGTGCAGCTGTGTGCCACGGCCTTGACCAGGGCACTCAGTTCTCAGCATCTTGGCATCATTTTTGTGCGTTGTGTCTTGTAGTACTTTGGCAACGCTTTTATTTCTTGAGTGAAAAGTCTTATTTGGCATTAAGTCAACTGCGAGAGGTGATGAGAGAAATGCTCCTGGCTGAATTACTACCTGAAGTACTGAATCCAGAGCTTTGAGGTTTCTTCTCTTTTTTTAATGTCACTGACAAAGCTGTAATACGACACAGGCTACTGGAAAACATAAGTAAAGCTTCTTAAACCATGGGAAAAATCTCAGCTGTCTGCATTACTAAGAACCAAATGCTGTTAAGCAGATGAATGACCACAACAACAAAAACAACGGTTAAGCACTGACTGGAAGAGAAGCATTAGATAACGACCTTATGAAATGCAACCTTTACCATTGTGGTTTTCATACAAACACTTCTATTTTTTGATCTGTGTGGAAATTCCTTGCAAAATTTCATTTTGAGTTTGCACTAATAAAAATACCAGTAGAAGTCCTGTCTGGGAAGCTGTGCAGACCAGTTTGTTGCTTGGCAACCCCAGCACAGATGATTACAGAAAGCAGGAGCCAGATTGGAATATGTGATACAAGTAGCCTGGGACTTGCAGCAAATAACCTCAAACGAGCTGACTCTCAAGTGCTTTAACATTCAAGGTTTCCCCAGGGTTGATGACTCATCAAATTGGACATAGACTTGTGGAAACAACCGAGAAACAAAAGATGGGCTTTAAATGCCAAATTGAAAAAAGATCTGATTCCCACTGTTTGGATGTGAGAGAAAGTACAGTAGTAATTCCAGCACTTAAATGCATGGCAGAGCCCTTCGCTTTCTCATGTAAGTGGTCAGTTAGGGCCTACATGCACCACGTTTTCATGTTTTAATCTTGCCTACCTGTCTTATTTCCTCAGCAAAGGAGTGAACGAGGGAATTGAATGGATGGTGAAGTGTGTGGTGAGGAACATTCACCGACCCCCAAGAAAGAAGGACATAACGTAAAGAATTCCAAGGCAGCCAAGGAATGGACATTCTCTTCCCACACAGCTTAGTGTTCTCTTTAAAGAAGGTGGTCCACCAGATTCCTATTACACCTGATTCTTTCCGAAGTTTGGAGACAAACATTCTCTTTCTTTGTCTAAAAAACCTGAGCAAAGGATTCCAGCTGGGGTTGGGGGGAATCTCTTACACCAAGTATTAAGCCATTGGCCTGAGGGCAGAGACTGAGTGGCAATCCGTACTTTGTCGCAGATGCAAAGAACTTCATTTTCTACTTTGTATTACTTTGTGATTCTTGATTTATTAGTCTGATGGGCTAGAGGCCAGTAACGTGGAACTCTCCTCCCTTGAAGGAACTGCATAAGTGAATATGAAAGTGGAGGGAGCACAAGGAATGGCACTCCCTTCTCTCTGAGAAGATACCTTGCTGCTTCAGCTCCATGGCTACTAAAAGCAGTGTTACTGGCCCTGTTATGCTTTTGTGTGTATGATGGGGAGAGAGAGTGCTGGTTATAACTCAGTTTTCAGTTGGCACGTTGATCCATGACTTTTACCCGTGGTAAATGCAGATGTGGAAGCCGACCTGTAGCACAGTGATAAACTGTTTGAAAGGGTATTCTTAACAGGATGTGAAGCACTGCCTTGCTTTGACTGCCAGTCTCTGCTGTGCATTCTTCTTAATTGTAAGAATAATTGATTGCCTTGTTTAATTGGGATGAATTGGGGCACTCTGTGTATAATGTCTAGGCCAAAATCTGAACCTCTAGGCAGGGAGAAAATCAGTATGCAATAAAGCTTCCTGCTCCTTCAAACTCTCTTGCTGAAACAACTGATGAGTCTTATAAGTTCAGAAACATTGGTACTTGGCCTTCTAGGGTTTTATGAAATGCAGGAAAGAACAGAAAGGCAGCTCTCAAAGTCAGATCCTGCTCACTTCTCTTGTAGCCAACCCAGCTAGTAATTCTGTGGGCATATCACTAACTTGTCGTCAGGTACCTCTTTGAAAACATCTGGATGCATTTTATGGTGGTTTGGCCGTGGGCATTATTCTTTGTGTGGCTGAGTTACTCTTGGCACTGATGGGCATTCGGTGCTGTTTGCACCTGATGAAGGGTGCATTGTTCCGGCTCTATTTGAGTGAGATACACGGTGATGTTTGTTTAAAGATATGTTATCTGGCGTCTGCCAAAGACCTTTGTGTTAAATGTTCTGTGTGCAACTTACTGCCAATTTTTTTTTTTCCCCACCAAAGCATTCATTTCCTTGCTTTGAGTCAAGGTGTGAAGGAACCTGAAGTATGTCATAAAGTGCATGAAGCCAGAGCAGAATCTGACTTCTCTATAACACTAAGACAGGAGAAGGCTACGCAGTTGTCCTGGAAAAAAAAACACAGTGATTGGTACAGAATGGAAGTGAACCAGAATCTGGTTCAAATCCCTCACAGTTACCTGCTGTTAGAACAGATGGTGTAGCACGCTGCCTGAGTTTGAGTTGGGGTGGTGCAAATAGCAGCGCTGTATCCCAGAAGAGCAAAACAGCAGATCCAGCTAGAAGCAAGAGACGTCATTAGGTTTCTTTAGACCAAGTGAGCCATCTCAGGATTCCTATGCACTCTGTGGATGTAGAAAGAGAAGATTACTTGAAGAACACTCACCCACTGTAAGTAGTGGCTCTTTTTCTAGGTGCTGCGTGTTTTGTAAGGCTGAAAGCTTCAGGTGTACAAGAGAACTGGATATTCAGCGGCCATTAATTGTGAGGGACGTCTCTCCCGCTTGACCGTCTCTGAAAGCACAAGGCCTTTTTCAAGGCAACTGTGATCCTGGCTGTTGTTTCAGTTGGCAGGGTTGATGCCAACAATGAGACTGAAGATGTAAAACAGTGACAGGAGAAGAAAAGTGCCTTGCTAAGAGATAAAATTCTTCAGTCAACTAATGTGAAATATCAATTTAATTGGATACCAGGGGTTTTCCAAGCTTTCCTCATACCTTTCTCAGATCTCTTTCTCACCACAGGAGATGAGAGAGGAAAAATAGTTTTGAGCTTGAGGAAACAGTTGTTCTCATAAGTGTCTAGACACCAAGAATGCTTTGTGGCACATACCAAAGCAAACATTCTGACTTCAAAACATAAAGTCCTCATGTTTGGGAGTGTTTGGTTGTGGTTTCTTCTTTTTTGCCTGGAAAGATGCTTCAGCTGTGGTGCGAAAGTAGGAGCGTGCGCTGATGCCCACAGAAGTCAGGGAGGATTTCTCTGAAACTGGCAGTGAAAGGTTCTGTATAATTCCTAGTTAGCTTCTAGCACAGTCACTGCAGGTACTGGATGGGGCATGCAGCTGCTTGGCACCCCGGGTGTGTTTTAGGACAAGCTTAGCAGTCCGATTTTTCCGACATGACAAAGCGCACCTACCTGGCACTGTCACAGGATTTCTGAGTGCAGCCCAGTAAGCAAACACAGTCAGAGCAATTCTAGAATTGCTTTGGTGTGTCCTCCATGCTGCAGCACGACTGCAGTGAGGGAATTCAGCTGGATCAGCTGACAGGCGCAAGATAAAAATCATGCTGCGCACGCATGACCTACGCTTGTATCTCACCGATGGCGTACAGCGTACAGCTGCTTTGTGTGAAGCACACTGAAAGCAGAGTGCTGCTAAGTCAGCTGGGGTTTTTGGTTGTGTTTGCTCTACGTGATCATAAACACATCCGCAAGGGCGACTTACTTCTTCGGTTGATTTTATTTCAGCCTCAGTCTTTGTAAACAGGTTTGTACTGCTAATGATGCTTCAGGACAGACCTATGGAACAGGATGGAATGGGTATGGAAGAAGCATTCTCAAAAGGGATGGTACGTAACTCATAAGTGCCACTGAAATCATCCCCTTGGCACAGTCAGAGGTGCCCTGCTGATCGGTGGGTCCTGATCAGTGATTTCATCAGTAGTTCATCATATTTTAGACTTGTGCTTTATTTAGGTCCTTGCAGGATGTTTTTGCATTACAAGCGAGTCCCTGGAAAACCTTCAAGGAAAGGAAGGATGTTTCTATGCAGGTAATTGCAAGCAGTTTTTCAGGTTTTGGATACCTTCAAGATAGGCCTGCTTTGCCTCTGCCCATTCACAGCAGTTTATTTCTCCAAACAGTTGCTTTCTATCCCAAACCAAATTCATCTTAGTAAGCACGTTTTCCTTCGATATGCTTTACACTGAGATGAAGCTAAATGGCTGAGGGCAGTGGTAGGTGTTCCACTTGCTTTGTTTGAACGTTAACAGGAGATTAATTCTTTTTCTCACCCCTCTGGAATTTCCCTACTGGGCAAACGTTTATTAGCTGTTAGCAACAGGAGACAACAGAGTAAGAATAATACCCGAAAAGCACTTCTAATGCTTTTGAACTCTCTGCTCATTGTAGTGCTGCCTGTGGTGACCATTTCCTGTTCACTTGGATCTGGTGGAAGGTGTGGAATAACTGAGCTACAGCTCTTCTGGCTGCCCTTAGTCTTTTCTTCCCTACCATCTCCTCCTCCTGTGCTGCTGGCACATCCTTTGCGCCATGTCTAACGCATCCATCTGTTCAGCTGAGGTAAGGATCTGCCTTTACACACGCAGATAGGAATCTCAAACCAAAGGAGACGTTCTGTGGGTCTGGAAGTTTGCTTCTCTTCAGCAGCGATGTTTCCGCTGAACACGAGGCGGTCTGGTTAGTCATGATTTCCAGAAGTGCTCATGAATAACGATGAGGTACCACTGTGGGTTTGGAAAATAAACGTTTACAACAGTCCTCCGCTAAGAAGCTGGATCAGAGTACTCGCAAGGTTTGGGATTGATTTAGGTAATTTCATTTGCTGAAACAGTATCCTGGAGCTTGTCTGCTAGCGAGAAAACCAGTTTGAAGAGGGAACTTCCAAAGAGAACTGCTAAGAAAAAGGCAAAGAGGGGTGCTGGCACTGGTCTTCACCATCATCCCTTCAAATCACAGGTTTCAGAAACCATCTGGTTGATGTGGGTGGTGTCTGATGGGCAGCCGCACAGCGGTGTCCACACAGCGGGTTTGCCTCTGCCTGCAGCAAAGCTCCTCTTCTTTCCCCAGAAGGGACACGGCAGTTTGCCTTCAGTCTTGGGCCCATTTTTAGAGGCTGAAAGAAGCGACTCCAAGTGTTTGTCTGCAGGTCTCCTGAGAGCAAGCTGAGCAAGCAACAAGAAAGAGAGCAGGCTGAACTGACCCTGCCAGGTGGAATGGGGGCTGGGTGCTCTCTCAAAATCCCTTTTGGCACAGTTTTCTATTAACATTTGGCTCAAATCTGCCTGCAGGGAGATAAGAGGCATTGGAGAGCACTTGTCAGGACAAAGAATGCCAGAGAAACCAGGGCAGGTGCTTTTTCACAACGGAATTTTGTAACTAACTTACTAGAAGTTGGAAATCCCACACGAAGCCTTTCCAGAGCGTAACGTCGCCATTATTTGGTGTGCTGGACGTCAGACTTTTCATGCAGTTTTGTTTCTTATGCTTCTGAAATCCCTCAAAGAACCGTTGTGCCGTTCTTCTGGTAAGTCCAGCTTCTGTGACAACCACTGGGGGCTTTCCATTTGTTTCTCTAGATGTGTTTTGGCTCTTTTATATCCAAAACCAGTTCCCAAGAATACAGCCCCAGCCAGTTGCTTTCAAACAGCTTTATCTGCACAGCTTACGTCTGATCACAGGAATCTTCAACTCCGCTACCCATTACCTCGTAAGGGAATGCTGATTGTGCTTTGTGATGGGAGCATCACGATGCTGACAGCAGTCAGGGCCTGATGTAGGAGAATATCTGAGGGCTGGGGCACAGCTCGGGCAGCACAGCATGCAGTGTCACTGGGGAAAACATGACCCCATTTCTGACGTCAGATTCTAATCGAGCAGAACAAGGAGCACAAAGCCCTGCAGTGACTGACGCTGTAGTTAGGGGGGAATCTCCTCATTCCCACTCAGTGACACTGTCTTTCCTTAAAGCTGAAGGCTGCTGGTTCTGGACTAATAGCACCTTGTCCACATCCTTTTTCCAAGGATGTCAGGAGGACGGTGTGAAGGCAGCAGCGTCTCCCACAGGTTGCCATAGGGTACCAAGAAGCAGTAGTCACCATGAGGCAGCAGATAGATTTGGTTAAGAACTCACAGGATGAAAGAATCCCTTCCACGAAACAAAGCCATTGCCAGAATACGCGGGAAGTGTCCTCACACCCTGCTCATGAGTAATGCCTCCTCCTTGTGCCTATCTGTAGGTGGCAGCCATCCACAAACACTTTGCACTTCTTCCATCCAGTCCTCTGCTGCGGCTGCGATGGGAGCGAGTGTTGCACCACGGAGGCTTCCTGTGCTTAAGCCCGTGTTTCTCACAGACAGAATTGCTTTCTATCTGATCTTCTTCAGGCACAAGCAGGCAGCAAGGTGGGCGTTGCACTGCTCTGCCAGGGGCACAGAGGTGGCTGCCGGCTCCAACAAGCACAAAAGCACGTGGTAAAAGCTTCATAAAAGCACGTGGTAAAAGCCTCATCCTTTGGACTGTGTGTCCTTCAGACAGGTGGATGCCAGCTACAAAACACTGAGCATCACAGAATGGTTTGGGTTGGAAGGGAGCTTAAAGACCATCTTCTTCCAAGCCCTGCCATGAGCGGGGACATCTCCCACAGACCGGATTCCCAAAGCTCCATCCAACCCAACCTTGAGCACCTCCTGGGGTAGGGCAGCCACTGCTTCTTTGGGAAGCCCCTGCCAGGGCTTTGGAGTAAAAGAATTTCCCCAACACCTCACCCTGTATCTCCCTACTTTTTAAGCTCTGATCCCATTACCACGCTCACTGGTAGCATTCCCCCACAGCTCCATTATGTACCAGGAGGCCACAGGGAGGTCTCCCCAGACCCTTCTCCACGCAGTACAGCCCCAGCTCTCAGCCTGCTTCTTACAGGAGAGGTTCTCCAGCCCTCTGCTCACCCTCACAGCCTTCCTTTTGTTTGCAGGCACTAATTCAAGTCTGTCCCACTGCAGCTTGTAGAAACCTTTGTTTCGTTTATACTGTAAGCGCTGCTCTAAGGACAAACTAAATTCACTGTAAAATTAATTGGATCATCTTGTCCTGAAACAGAAACCCACGGAGTTTGTTTGTGTTCCAGTTCCATTCCCAGCCAGGAGCTGCTGTGCAGTTACAGAAACCAAACAGCCTGGCCTGCAGCTCTTCTGCAGCCATCCTTAAGCAGTGTATTTTTGAGTCACGCTTGACAGAAGAGCGAGTTCCATCGGGCTGTGAGGAACCCTTTGTTCTTAGGAATCAGTGTTACAAAGAGCACTTCCTCACTGCACCTCTAGGCAGTAACATTCAAATTTCACTCAGTTTACAGGGGGTGGGTATTTAGCAAGCCAATCCCACCACCCACCCAGGTGGGCTTTTGTAGCTGGGGAACAGACATCAAACAAGGCACAGCTTGAGATCTTCTGTTTGAGGCTGCGTTTCATCCCTACGCATATTGAACACCGCAGTTCAGCAGCAAAGCCTTTGCTCTGCAGATGGAAGCAGGGGGAGCAGAGATCACCTGTGCAGGGGGAGGAGGAGGGAAGGGAAAGCAGCTGCCCCCAGGCAGCCTCATCCTCTGCAGGGACTGTACCCACATTGCCAGCATGGTGGGAGTTCTGACAGCTCATCTCTGTGCCATAAGAAGAGGCAGAATCACGAGGCATTGTGTGCCACACGCTATGCAAGACCTAATAAATGCCTCGTGAGTACAACTGCTGTACCAAAGGGCACGGAGCAGCTGTAAACCAGAGGTGTTGAATCACTGGCCTGGTTATTTCTGCATGATGTCATTATCAGCACCCAACAGACGAAACTAGGGGAAAGAATTTGCTTTTTATCTCGGCAGATCTGATTTCTCCTTTGGGGCTCGGCCAGAAAGTGAGGAATGCACACTCCTTATCTTTGTGTTTCCCAGCTAAATATTCCTTGTGCTGCTTCTGGGAAGGCTGAGCAAAGTCCGATAACTCACCTACCAAGTTCCAGTGATGGGGAAGGAAGTGCAGAGACACAAATAGAAACCAGCATCGGGAAATCTGCACATGAGGCTGATACGATCTCTCCAGCTCTTCATCTGGTCCCCTGTACTGCAGAGCTGAGGACGCCCTTCAGCCCAGATGGCTGAGAGCAGCAGCCCCCCAGCACACATCCCTGCTGACCTCATGTGCTTGGGAAGTCATCCTTTCCTCCTAATTCCATAGAAAAATGACCAAATCTCCCCCCTCTACCTTCTCTGGGTTGCAGCTAAGTCACGGCACAGCTGTGCTGCGTCCAGCAGAGCTGGGAAAGCATCAGCCTGCTGAGGATCAGGGCTGGCACAGAGTGCCAGGGTGCCCAGCAATGAGGGATGGCGCTCAGTGAGGCCGCAGTATGGCACTGCTGGGGCTCTGACTTCTAACATTGCTCAGCCATTTTGGGGGCAGCAGGCTGTGCGAGCCTCCACTGTGTAAGATAGAAAATGAAAATGTTTTTAAAGGCTAAGCAAATAATTGCTGTGGAAAGGCTCTGTTTCGAGACGGAGATGCATGAAGTGCGTGCAGTTCTCCACTGCGAGAGTGCTGGGTGAGGCAGTCGTAGCTGCAGCCATCCGAGCTTCTCGACTTTGTTTCCCAGAAAACTGTTGTAAGCTAAAAGGCATCAAAGTTTACTAACCTATTCAATATTTTCTCAAGCTAAGAAGAGGCAGCACCCAGAACGAGACCTGGGCGTTACAACAGGCTGGGCAAACTCGGGAGAACCAAATGGTGGTTGAACACATGAAGAAATCTGCTTCAGATGTGGCCCAGTTTGCTGGAGAAATTCCTCCAAGTGACCTCTTAAGCTTCTCAGAGCAAAAGCAAGCTCATCTGTGAAGGACAGCTGTCCCGCCAACACCCACTTCAATACAAACAAGGCAATGAGTCTACGTAGAGAAATGGTGGTTGGAGGATATTCACCTGTTCTTGCCATACGTGTCAGCTGGCAGCAATAGTTTCCTTTTTTGAAGCGTGCTTCCTGCACAGATCCCCAAACGCCTTCAAAACGTGGAACCTGGAGAGCTCGTCGCCTTTTCCAGTGGGGAGAGATGGGACCTTTGGGCACCCAGGTGAACAGAGAGGTGCAGGGGAGCAACCCCCAGCCCCCAGATGGTGGGGGTCCTTCAGCAATGCTGGGAACATCATCAGGATGCCGAATGAGTGATAGCAACAGGCCAAACTGTTTTCTTCTCATGGGGTCACCATCCCTGTAGGCGTCCCAGAGCCGTAGAGATGCGGCACTGAGGGACGTGGGCAGTGGGTGTGCTGGGGTTGGACTCGGGGATCTTAGAGCTCTTTTCCAACCTTAACAGTTCTATGATTCTTACCTGGCGTGCTGAGCCTGTGCAGGACTCTCAGTTCACATTTGTCCAACCAGCCCTGGCTGGGAACAGGTCACAGCTGCTGCATCACCTCTTGTTTACTCTTTGAGCCTTTGTGCTTTCAGGAAACTCCTCAAACCCTGAAGGGAACAGAGATTATAAACCGAGAAGGAAAAGAAATTGGGGCTGAGGAGTTAGGGGTAAAATCCTGTGGGAGAACAACAGCTCCCTGAGCCCACACGTGTCCGTGAGCACCAGCAGTATGGGCCGTGTCAGTGCATCTCTGCTAACAGGGTCGTGGTGACTTCTGTTTGTCCTACATGTCCCCTGAAAGCTATGGGGGGCTCAGGTCCCATTCCTGCTCACCCCAGTGCCAGGTGCCCCTGAGTCGAGCGCAGGCTGCTTTGCACAGCACCCCTAAGCTGCTCCTGCTCTTGCCCATGGCTGACTTCCTCCAACTCACTTCTTCCCTGGCACTGGCCCTGCAGTGCCTGCACGCTCCAGCCCACCGCCGGGCACTGCTCTGCAGAGATAACACGTGCAGCAGCGAGGGACGAGTCTCAGCAGGGAGAGCGTGGGCACAGCAGGGGATTGCAATCAGAAGAAAAAACCCTACAATCAAATAAAGCCCGTGCTTTAGAGGAGATAAGATCAGTGCCTCTTTGGAATAGTGATGGGCGGATTTGAACAAGCTCGGTGTGTGTTCACCTTACCCTGCATTCTCTCCCCCCCCCCTCCACAGCTCAGCGTCGTTCCCAGAGCTGAGGGCAGGAGGACACAGCACGCCTGCTCCATCACAGTGCTGCCAATGCTCTGGGGAGGTTTGCAGGCCAAGGGGTGACTTCATCTGACCTCTGATCCGGTGTTGACCCCACGGCCGGGGCCAGCTGCATTACAAACCCACACCAACAACGTTCCCACCGCACACCTCCAAAAACCCCCCCCCGGGTGCCTTCCAGCACCGCCTGCCCTCACTGCTGACACCGAGATGTGAACCAGCGACGTGTGACCTCACCGTGCAAACTCGTACCGACTCCTTCAACCCCCATTCGTCATTCACCCATCCCTATTTCCAACCCCTCCGGGGCACCGCGCTGCTCTGGGCGCATTGCAGTCGGACGTGTCCCAACCCCTCCTGCTGCTGGAGCTGGGATTCGGGAGCTCCAGCCGTGAGTCAGCGCCGCACCTGAGAGCCCAACTCATCCGTGCAGAACACGCAGCTGTGCATCAGCTGCTTAAATAAACTCCGGGGTATTTCTTTTTTTCTTTCCTTCCTGTTTAAGTACGTACCCACGTCGGGTGATAGGGAAGGCCGACGTGAGACTGGAGTTTCTATGCGGCGCTCACAGCGTTAGGGGAAATTGGCTTCTGTGTACAAAATATCTGAGTCATCCCCGGGGGAGAACTGCATCCACGTTTAATGGTACTGCGTTCTCCTCTCCCGTGCAGCTTATAATGAAAAGTGGCATTTAAATTACCAGGAAGAAGTCGGTGCTGCCAAGTGCTGGAAACTTCAGTGAAACCCTACGGGGGGTTTATCCTCTGAGTTGCTTCACCCTCACAATGAATGATATTACAGTAAGCGTGAGCAGCCCTGCGAGCTGCAGCAGGAGGAGGAAGGCAGCGTTACTTCGGCACCGTGGGGCTGGTGTGGGATCTCACAGCAAAGCCCCATTTCCCAGAACCCAAGCAGCAGCCACCTGCTGGCACCTTTGTATGCTGCTCTAAAGGTCAGCATTAACCAGAAAGATCCCCTGCCACGATATCCGAGAGCCTGCGTGAAGGAGAAGCTTCACCATGCAGAAATCCCCTCTGGAGCAGCACAGACTCTGCAGGCAGAGCTGGCACTTCCCATGGCAGCCACGAAATGGCCCCGGTGCCCAGAATGTCACCTGCCTGGAAACCACACAAAGGGACGCAGCTGCTTTACACACCAGGCTGGCACTGGCAGCTGGTCCTTCCCAGCCCTGCATCACAGCTGTGGGGCAATGTCAGCTCCAAGCGGTATCTGACACAGGCTGAGTTATCCCCTGTTTTCTCAGCATCCTCACCCAGCTTGCTGAGATCTGCAGCTCTGGTGTCGCAGAGAAGGATCTGACCCGGCATTGGGGGCCCCAGCAGCAAAGCACCATGCCGTGGGGCAGGGCATGCATCTGTTCTGCATCACACGCAGTGCCTGCAAGGCTCCTCAGCTCTTGCAGACCTCGGGGGCGGGAGCAAAGCTCTGCTCTACTGGATGGGACAAAGATCCGCATGGACTAAAAACAGTCTGGAAAAAAAAACAACCAAAACCAACAACAAAAACCCAACAGTACAAACTGGAAAAACCCAAACAGCCCTATCGGCACCAACATCCAGCTGCAGGAAGCGCTCCTGGGCTCCGCTCCAGTCAGTTGTTCTGGGTGAGACGGAACGTACCGCACAGCCCACGTGCATCACCAACCCCGTGCCTGCACTGCTCTCCACACATCCACGTGGAGCTGAGAGCAGCAGGGCTGAGCACCAACACAGGTGGCTGCGTGCTCAGCCTTAACCACTGCGTGGGCAGACCTGGGCTCACTTGGAACGCCACATTTTGTCTTATGGGGTAGAAAAAGCAACACAGGGCATCCCGACACCCCGAGTGGGAGGCAGCCGTGCAGTAGTGGGCTCACACCCCAGAAAGGTCTTTGTTCAGCAAAAGCATGCACAGAAAAAGCCCCTTTCTCTCTGGAGGAACCACCCAGCCAGAGCAGCACCCCAGAGTGTGGCTACCAGCTCTCTAATCATAGCATCACTTATGCTGGAAGAGACCCTATGAGGTCATCAAGCCCAACTGGTCCACACTGGTGCATGGGGGCAGAGCAGGAGCTGCCCCTCAGCGTATGTTTCACTGCGCTCTGAACAACTCACTGGGGGAAAACGTCCCATTTCAAACCCCAGGCTCTTCCTGGAAACGAATCAGCAAAAATAGCCCTAAAAAAGCCAAACAACTCATTCAAGGCGGAAGAGACGAGCCTTGTGTCACCCCAGCCACAGGCTGCACGATGCCCAGCTGGGGCACCCTGGCGACTTCCACACGTGACTGAAAAAAGCCCTGAAGGAAGTGAGGCATGGATGGGCAGCGGTGGCTGATGGCAGCGCCCACGGGGACAGAGCCAGCAGTGACACAGCTGGGCTGAGCTACGGGACGTGCTTGAACGGTCATTTTGCGTGCAACGCTGCTTTGCACGCAGTGCCATTTGGTGTGCATAGCTGTTCCGCGTGCAGCGCCGGTTTGTGTGCACAGTTCCCTTTTGTTAGTGGCTGCTGCCACGTCCCCATCGGACGAGGCACATGCAAAGTGGGTGTAAGTAAGGATAAGCGGTTCCCGCAAAAGGCAGAGCGGGACCCCCAGCTCCACCTCCCCCCGGCGAGATCAGGAAAGGACAAGTGGTGACAGGATCATGTAATAAAATAACCTCTTGGGTTTCTTTCTTTAGAAAACGTATCTCGCATGGTATAAAATCAGGTAGCTCAAAAATAAATTGAAAGCCAGCAGGACCTCAGACTTTAGGGACATCTTCCCCCCCAGCTCCCTGTCTCAGGCAGTCCACTCCTTTCTCAACAGTGTGCCAAGAGCAAATGAATCCCAGAACCACGTCATCGCTAAGGTTGGAAAAGACCTCCAAGAGCATCCAGTCCAACTGTTGACCCATCAGCACCCGCACCCACCAAACCACGTCCCCAAGGTCCTCATCAACCCAGCTATACAATGACAGCCCAAACTCACACAGCTCAGAACTAAGCCAGGCTCAGGCCTGCAGGGAGGAGTGGGCTGCTGGAGGTGTTTCTTCGCTGACGGATTGCAGATGCTCCTGGCACACTGGAGGAGCACCCAACACACGGCACAAGGCAGCACTCAGCCACGCTGCCTTTCCAGTTTGTTTCTGAGACATTAATAAATTAATGGAACCGTGGTAAAAAGAAAAACCAAACAACCCTAAGAGTCCATTCTGTGTTCTCACTACGAGAGAAAGCGCTCCCGCACCTTCTTCTCTATGGAGGTCAGCTTGGCTGCCCGGAGCGCGGCCAGCAGCTCCGTGATGACAGCAGAGTTCTCCTGCTTGCGGTGCGTGAGCACAGCCCGCAGCTTCTCCTGCGCCACTGCCTTGGTCTCCATGGCCTGCTTCCTGGGTGTGCTCTCCAGGATCTGCTGCAGGCGCTTCAGCTTCTTCAGGGGGATGTTCTGGTATGCCACGAAGTCGATCAGGGCTTGCTCGCAGTCCTCGTCCTCTGGAGCTGGGGGAGAAAAGCACTGCTGGTCACCGCTGGATGTGGGGAGAGCAGCACTCTGAACATCAGAGCCCTGGAATCCCCGAATCCTGGGATGGTTGGGGTTGGAGGCACCTCTGGTACATACTGAGCCCAGAAAGGCCACCCAAACTGGAGTCCAGCCCCACATCCAGGTGGGTTTGGAGATCAACAAGAAGACCCCACAAGCACCACGTGTGGCAGTCAGGAGGTAACTCTGAAGAGTTCCCTTCATCTCAAAAATAGCGAAAATACCTTCCCTGTGCTCCTCCTCACTGTGAAGCTGGGAGGAAAGTAGATGGAACTGCATTCAGTGCATACACACACTGCTTTTCCTAAAGGTTCCTATTTCCCCATGCAGAATTTCACACCTGGGGACAGGACCAGCCACAGACACACCCCAGATCAGAGCTTTGGGGTAAACCCCATGACAGCTCATTAAAGAGCTCCCAAAATTCCTTTAGCGTTGGGAGAGGAACACATCACCACGCATCAGATGTGCAAGAGCTCAAGGCCAGCTCTGTGCTATGCATTATCACAGTGACATGCTGCACTCTGTGCCCATACCTTTTTCCATGCCCCCAGTTTTTCCAGGCCAAAATCCACATCACACCGAGGCTGTGCTGACCTTTATGTTCTTACTCCACTCAATGCACACAAAACAAGGTGTGGGCTGCAATAAAAGCTTTCTGGGAAACACAGCAGCTCCTGTGCCACACGGCCAGCGCCTGGTTTGGGGCAAAGGCTGCAGCAGCCGCTTTGTGTGCTGGCATCCCCATCAGCAAAAGCCCCACTGGGAGCACAGCTGGTGCATACCTGGTTGCTGTGCTTGCTTAAAATCTGACTCCACGCAAGGAGGGAGGGAGAGGAAACACTTCTTGTGCCCTGCAGCCCCAGCATGGATCGCTCTGCGCTGTTACCATCTTCCTGACCTGGTTTCATGCTTACACCAGCATGCTGGCTCTTGCTCTGTGGCTCGGCTCTCACCTGGTCCCTGCGTGCTGTTGCTCCCACCCGTCCTGCAGGAGGTGCACAGGGTGTCGTGGTATTGGTTTCCCAGCACGTTGGTCTCCTTCCCCAGCTGTGTGCAGTTCTGGTGTGCCTGGCACGGCTCAGATCTGGAGCTGGAGGAGGAGAAGGAGCCACGAGGGCAGGCATGGCACTGCGTGTTCTCAAACGGGGAACCTGGGGGGGGGGGGGGGGGAGAGGGAGGACATGGAATATTAGACATCATCCCCACCTGTGTGCTGGGTGAGGAGCTGCAGCGGGGTGGGAGCGCCCATAAGCGGGCATCCAGCAGCAGCGCACAGCCATGCCACCACCATCCCCTTCCCCAACAGCCATGGGCTCCAGACACAACGGGGGGAATGCTGTCCACTAAAGGGGCACCTTGTGGGGCAGCAGAATTGGCCGTGAGCACCAAGGAGCAGCTGCCAAGGAACCCTTCCTTGGATCTCAGCCCGAGCGGAAGCTCCCAGCCAAGCGAAAGTAAAAGTGGCTGAGAATGCGAAGGCTCAGCTCAGCACTGCCCTTCCTGCAGAGCTCAGAGCTCTCCCAGCTCCACGCAGAGGACGCAGCTCAGTGGAAGTCATGGCAGTATCACTTCTCCAGCGCCCCACGTGGCTCCTCAGACTGACAACTCACTCTCCAGATAAATCAGTGTGGAAGTCAATGGAGCTCCCCACGTTTTTTGGAGACCCAGCTCGCCTTATGCTGAATCACTGCATTTTGTAACACTCCCATAGAAAAACTGAGCCACTGAACTCAACCTTAAGCATTACCTGAGGACAAGAAACACTCCCCACCTTGCCCTGAGCCCACAGCCCTCCCGTGACACACACTGAAGGATTCCCAAAGCACCTTCTGAGCGCAGAGCAGGAGGTGTGGATGCTGCCCGTGCTGCTGTGTTGTATCACCTGTGCTTTCCTAACAGAGAGCTCAGTGACTCAGCAGAGGATGAGAGGGAAGCACGCACCTGTTGTATGCTAATAGCATTTTTAGAAAGCACAGAGCCAAGCACGTTGGGTAATGAAAGGACCAGACGTGATTCAGGAAAAGATGGAAAAAATAACTCCCGAAAACCAATTGTGACTCAAAGGAGACTCAGACTCACAAATCTTCTCTAGAAGGAACCACAGTGAGGCTGACGTCACCATTTTGGAACCTCTCCCATTTATCTATTCACGTTTCAGATGGAGCCCATCCAAATTACCCAACAAACCCCACAAAACCAAGCCCCAGAGCTACGCGTGCTCACCAGCCCTGCCCTTCCACCAGCAGCATTCACACCTCCGTCCCCTTGGCCACCTGGCTGCAAGGACAGCGAGCCAACAGCACCCACAGCTCGTTGGAGCTCGGTGACCTTCAAGGTCCCTTCCAATCAAAGCCATTCTGTCGTTCAGCAGACGGGAGCCCCCCGTTGGGGTGGGCAGCTTTGGGCAGTGCCAGAACTACGCACCCAACTTCACCACTCCGGAGCCCGGCGGGCACTCAGAGTGCTGCACACAGAACTCCAGCTCGGCGTAGAAGCCCTCCTGGCACTGACACGCTCTGTTGTGGGTGGCGTTGCACTGCTGCACCTCCACCTGCCGCTCCCCGCAGATGACGTTGCAGTAGAGGCACTTCTCCAGGTAGTTCCAGTAGTGCGTGTAGTGCAGGTCGGGGCAGGGTGCGCACACCGTCGGCCTGTCCTTGGTGCAGTGCTGTGCCACGAACGTCCCCGGCGGGCACTGCTGGCAGGTGACCCTCTCCTTGGTCCCGGCGTCTCTCCATCGGTACGTGGGTGGGGAGCTGCAGCCCAGCTCTGCCAGCAGCAGGAGGAGAGGAGCAAACGCCCGCTGTTGGGAAGCAAAGTGCTGTCAGCTCTCACGGAGGAAAGAGCAGAAAGCTCGGCTGCTGCACTGAGCGGCTTCTCCCGTCCGTCTGCTGACGCAAGGAGTTATTCTTCTGCCCGAATCTCCCTCAATTGTTCTCCCACCTGATGCTCTCAGCCCCAGCTGTGCGATGAGGCTCCACTGCAGCCCCCTCTGCCCGCACTCGCCGTAGGGGGGGGGTGGCACAGATTCCATCCCAACACCCCTACACTCGCACTGCCGGCAGCACAGCACGTTCTCCTCCGCTTCGGAGCGCGGGAGGTTCCCCAGTGTCAGGCTGAGGCAGCTGCAGAGCAGCAGGAGAGAACTTTCCCAAACGAGCAAAGCACGCTCCATAGGAACCCGACATTCCCCCGCTCCGGGTGCCGGGCTGAGGACCCCGGAGCTTTCTTTCTCCCCCCGCCCCCTCCTCAAACCACCACCGACCTCCGGACGGTGGGGGACCCACCTTGGGCGGCCACCGCGCGGTCAGATCGGGGCAGAGCAGCATCGCCGCGGGGCTGCGAAGCGCGGCGGTGTCGGTGGGGGCTCCGGGGGGCGGCGGATCCTCGCAGCGGCTCCGCGGTGCGGCGACAGCGCCCGCTCAGCTTTAAAGAGATGCGAAGAGGGGTGAGGCTGATGTCGTGCGCTCTGCTCCCCCGCACACAGCCGGGGGCGGCGGGGCAGGGCAGGGTCTCCCGACTGTCCTCTGTTGTCCCAGTCCCGGTCTTAACGCTACACTACAGCCCCTTTATAGCCCTAAGAGGGAAAGACCCCTCTTGCGCAACCCCCCCCCCGCCCCGCTGTCCCGCCGCAGCCCCGCACCCCCTCCCCGGCCCCGCTCCGCTGTAGCGCGGTGCAGTTACCTGTCCTCCTCACTCAGCTCAGAGGCAGGTAGAGGCTGCGCATTATATAAGGATACGTGAGCGCTGAGCCGGGGCTTGCGGGGGAACGGCAGGGAATTCCCCGGGGGATGGCCTCGCTTTGAGTGCTCACGGCTTCCCGAGAACAGCCCCCAAACGCTCCCCCGTCCCGCAGCCCCCGAGGGGGGCTCTGTGCCGGCACTCACAGTCCCGAAGTGACCACGGCTGCACCCGTGGGCGCACAGCCGGACAGTCAGGCTCACAACCAGGCTCATAGTTGGGTAGAGAGAGGGACACACACAACCACTCTCACCGTGTTCCGGCAGGGCATCCCCGCAGAAGCTCACAGCTTCGCCCTCTTCCTTTCCGAGCGGCGCGGCTCCGGCCCTACTCCAGCTGTGACGCCGAGCCCCGCGGTTCAGTGGGCGCAGCACTCAGCAGCACGGCAGCATCAGACAGCGGATGCTCTGCTGGCAGTCCCGGACCCGAGGATGAGTGCAAACCGAGCGCAGCTGCAGTGCTGCTCAGCAGAGCCGCCCAGGAGCGCGTTCAGCAACACGGCTGTTATTGCTTAAACGCATCAGAACGGGCGTACTTTGCCCTGCCCTACCCGGGTTCCCTCTGAAGCCGAGTCCAAGGGCACCTCCACGATGCGCTCGAAGTGCTAACAACGAAGGTGAGCCCTGGACAGCTCGAGGCCTTCCTTTAAGGCAAGCGCAGAGGGGAGAAGAGGTGAGGCATTCCCTTCCCTTGGGGTGCACGCAGGAGCCCCATCCTGAGCTCAGCCTTGCCTTTCAGACATCGCCATGGGGTCAATGCTGCAGGGCCGGGAGGAACAGCACAGCTGCAAGGGACTGAGAGCAGCTGAGGGGAAAAGATGAGCCCAGTGTCTGCGCATTCAGCTTTCCAACCAATGGAGGTGAATACACCACCATACGATCCCAGCACAGAGAGCACCCATCTGGGAAAGCGCTGCACCCACCTCCTCCTGAGCCTTCTGCAGAGCTAACAACCTTTGGTGGCTTCGTGCACGGAGGGCAGCACCTCTCAATGCCCAGAGTTCCCAAACACACAGACACTGCACAGCAGCGTGTGCTGCATCCAGATCAGGTGCACGCATGGGGAGTGGAGGCACAGACTCGTACCCCATAGCAGCCCCTGCCCCAACCCAGCAGCCCCCACAGGAGGAAGCAGTGTTGGATACCCACGGAGGCTCTCCAAAGAGACAGCAGCAGCCAAACCCGCATCACGAACGCTGCGCTCCAAAAAACAAACGTGAAGTTGCTGTTAACAGAAAGGTGAGTCACAGTGTAGGGGGTCAAAGGATGTGGAGGTTTTGCTCAGCCAAATGAGTTTGCAAATCATTACAGAGAATTACCCACACTGAGCACTCACCTTCTGCAACACCGGAATTAATGCTTGGCAGAGGAACACAGAACTGCCCCAACTCACCACTGGGTCACTGCATCTGCGCTCCTTTCCGGGTGGTGAATCTCATTGGATCCATTCCTAATGATCTTACGGATCTCCCCTACAAGGGCTGAACGTTTCCAAAGTCCTCAAACCAAACCACTACTTCACCACCCGACGTCCCGCAGGACCCCAAGGCTCCTTCCAACGTCACCCGCCCCACCCAAGTGCCACATCCTTGTGGGTGGGACGCAGAGCAGCGAGTGAGCGGTGCATGCCGAGTGCCAGGGTGAGGACACGCAGTGTGCCACGGAGCTGCGGTCCGTGCGGAGCCCTCGTGCTGACACATCTTGACTTTTCCAAGAAGCTGCAACAGAAATCAGATCACCGTGACTTTTGCAAACCCATGAGCTGTCGCTGTGATGAAGGGTCACACCGCAGCATCTGTAACGCGGTGGTTACTCAAAGCAGCCTGAAGGGCTGTTTGTTCTGCGCTGGTCCTCAGCGTTCTGTGATTGGGAAAAAAAAAACCCCACCTGAGTGCCTTCTGTTAATGCCTTTGCCACGCTACCAGGGGCTGCACACACCTCTCTGGATGGAGGAGCCCACATGGCACCGACCCATGCCGTGATGGCACACCAGGGAGCCCCTGTGCCCTGGATGCAGGAAGCACCAGGTTGCATCACACCACCCCGCAGCACTACCAGGGCTTTCTGCTCTGCCTTTAGAACAACACCAGCTCAGATTAACGCTCATTAAGAGGGAAATACCATGTCAGGAGGACTGAAATGGCTCCTCCAGGCAATTTCTTTCTGCCATGGGGACAAAAGCCAGTAAATTAAGCACCTCCAATCACCCTTTTTCCATCTTTTCCTTTACTTGACCGGAAAACCTCCAAGGATGGGCTCAGTGTGGCTGAAGGCAGCATTTCCACTCACCCCTGACCTCCTGACCTGAGCAGATGCTTCAGGGAACAAACACAGCACCACAGCCCCAGGGGGCTGGTTCCACTTTCTCATCATCTCACACTTTCCAGAGCTTCAGGGTGCCCAGAAGCACTGCTTTACGTAACTGTTGCAAAATGAGGTGTCTTGTTACTATTGAGAGAGAAGCCTGTAAAGCAGAGAAATCCCTTGCTAACAGGAGACACTTATCAACACCAAGAACAGTCAATTCACCTCTTTCCTGATAGGGTTGCTTTGTTTGGTCTCTTCTGAATTATTTATGATGAAGAGGGTACGTGGCTCTACAGCCACAGCACCACAAGGCAGAGGCACTGAGCTGCACACCGAGTTGCCTCCTTTGTGATGTTGAACTCCCACGTCCTTTTGCTTCCTAAAACCCAACAGGAGTGTCCATTACAGGTTTTCCTTTCCAGGAACAGTCAGTTCCTCTCACCAGATGTATCAACATGAATATTTGAGAAAACATTCTTATTTTCACTTTCTGCACTTCCTAAGCTGTGTACTCCCTGCCCCTTCTCGTAAACCCAGCTCGTTCCAAGATGACCGAAGGTTGCTCTCATTTCCTGGGGACACATCCTGAAGCAGTCCCTGGCACTGCTGCCCTGCAGTGCTGGAAGCAGCCCCATGCTGGGGACCCATGGGCAGGGACCTGTACAAGAAAGCAGCAACAAACCCAGGCTGACTCCAACCCAAGTCCACCTACAAACAGCCCATCCATTGCTGGGAGCGCAGACGCAGCTCAGAGCGTGTTGATGTGGTCCTTTAAGCCCAGGCACAAACAGGAAATCTTCACCAAGATGATCCAGCTGCTCAAACGCAAGAGAAGGAACACAGGACTCTCTTTGGAGGCACTGAAGTTTTAACACAGTCCCTCTGCCCCATCTCAGTGCCCCATCTCAATGCCCATCACTGCAGGATTCCTGGATAGAAGTGGTCTCCAAAACTAAACCAACCCCTGGTGATGTGGAAAAAAAGAGCTGGAAATCTGGTCGTGGAAAGAAAGATAATAAAAACTGCACCACGTGGTGATCAAGCACCTCACCAGCAATCACTGCTCTCTCCCGTGCTGTGGTTTCCCTCCAGTGGCACCAGCAGCAAGCTGCAGCTCTCCCAGAGATCTTTGTAGAGCACACAGGAACTGAACCATCGCCAAATCGCTTCTCACTGCTCCCAGCTTCACTCAGCTCCAAGGGCTTCCTGCTCCCCAGACTGAGAATCCAGAATGGGGATGATCCAGCTGTGTGGGTTGGGTTGTCCCTCGGGGAGAAACCAGACGGCCCCAAAAAGATGCAGAGCAACACATCATCAGTGCCGGGTGCTCCGCTTTGCCAGAGAGCGCTGGGGTTTTTCACTCCCATAATACTGCAGCTATTGATATGCTCGTTAAAACCAGAGTCCTTTTAAAGGACAAGAATTGAACACGAGTGCCTTCTTGATGCCATCCCTCCAAATCTTCTCTTCCTTTTTACAATACATCTAAAAACAAATACAGAAATCCCCTGGGTTAACAAAGAAACAAACAAAGAAAATATTCTCCTAGAAAATTCTGAAGAAAACAGATACAAGCATCAACGTCACCACGGCAACCTCAAAACCAAGGAGCAAGTGGAAAGAATGACAGAAACGAGCAAAAGATTGTAAATGCTCAAATGTCAAAAAGCCCACAGCACAGAGCTCTCCACGTATTCCTACCAGGGCCACTGGCACTCCAGCTCTTGTTTCTATATCTGGTTTAAAAAAAAGAAATGAAATTAAAGTAAGCCCAACCAATACATAAAAACGTTTTTATTTCTGGTTCGGTTAAGAGAAGGGACTGATGACTTAAAAGTGATTTTATTTTTTAAGTTAACTTCTTATTCCCACCACTTACAGAGAGCGGAAGTACTGAGGAGGTTTGGTTTTTCTTACCCATTCCACTTCGCTTACGTTAAAGATTGAAATCAATTTGGTTCTTTTTCTTCTTGGAAGACAACCATCAAATAGTGCCAGGCTGAATATAAAGCCTCCTTAGAAGCACGTTTCCAAAAATCCCAGCACTGTGAAGACATCGGGCTCCGGGGTGCACGGCAGGCACTGGGCAGCATCTCTGCTCACTGCCCAACCACTTGATTTTGTTTGAAGAAAAGCCCAGCTTTCAGTATCTTCTGCTATTGGAGACAACAGCTGCTGACAAACACCAGCAGAACGCAAACTGCTCCTTCCAGGAACACTGACAGGTCCACAGGGCTGTGTCTGGCCTGCTAACACAGCCAGCTCCATTCCAACACAGTACTGTTGGAGGGTTTCTCCAGGAGCGAATATTACCTGAAGGGCCAAGCAACGACAGCCTCCTCCAGGATACACCATTAGGTCTAAGTCAACGTATAACTCACAGGCTAAAGTAAGAAATTCACCATCTTTGTCCCAGCAGAGGACAACGCTTTGCCTCCCGCCAGCAGCGCACACCCGACCTTTCAGACTGTTTGCAGGAAAAAAAACGACAGCATGTGCACCAGAGTCAAGGATGGAAGACGTTCAGAAGGAACCCTCCTCCTGCTTCCTACCAGCTCGGGGTCAGAGCACAGGAGCCTATTTCTGCTGACACGAAGCACTCGTCCTTCCTGGCAGTGGGACTATTACCAGAAATAAGCTCGAACCAAGCGCTTCTTCTTCACATCACAGCAGCATTCCGGGCACTTCTTCATCTATAAAAACAAATGAAGAAAATGTATAGATTACATATTAACTTTCTCTTCCAAGTTTGCAAATGGTCTGATAATGAAATATAACCAATGCTTGTCATTTCACTGCTCTTAAGATACCGTGCCTGCTATTTTTAGGCATGGAGTTACCATGCAATCACTGCTTTAATTGCTAGCAATGCACAGAGGAAAACAAGAAGGCTGCTCGGTGAAGTAGCACCAAGTTTTAGAGCACTTGTCTCAGAATTACAGCTACGGTACACCTGGAAGAGTGAGGAACAAGGAAACAATACGACTCGAGAACCTACAAGAGCTGCTGTGAAGTACAGAAGTGCTTGCCAGCAAAGTGCTGTGAAGTCACCGAGGAGTTCCGTGAACTTCCTCTGGCACAGACGAGAAGGAAGTGGGCACAGCAGATCAGTGACACACGTGGTCAGGACCAAGATTCCTCTAGAGGTACGGAGTACATCTATTTCTTCATCCAGGTATCCAGCAGAAGGTGGTACGTGATGCACCTGTTTCTCAACCCAGGTTTCAGCATGCTTCCTGACTTACCTTACATTTCGAAAACCCTTGCCTGTAACCTTCCCTCGTATGGAGGTCTGCTGTTCTAACACAAAGTATGGACTTGTAAAGTAGGCTAAGGCACTGTATTTTGATTCTAGAAACAATATAAACGGAGGGGGAGAAGAAACTCCTGTACCTCCCTGTGCACACTGCTTTGTCAAATAACCCCCGAAGTTTCAAGTGCAACATATAATTGTGAAACTCTTATTCTCCCATAGCACACCTAAATAGCACAAAGGAGAACAGCTTCCAGTTTCTCTGGAATACCTACAAGAAGAGCATGAATGAACGAGGCATTTAAATATTGAAAGGCAGCAATGGACCTCTGCACAGAAAACTAAAACCAAAGGCAGCACACATAACTGTGCTCCATGCAACTCCTTCCCTCACACATTGGCAGCCTCCCACCTCATCCAGCACTAATCTCTCACACTCTCACAGCTGCAGGGAATTCTGACTGTTCCTCCAGCAGTTTCAAAAACACTCCAATATTATTCATGGCCTCTCTCCAGCACAAAGCTGTTTCAGCAACACAATAAATCAGAAAGGACACAATTCGCAAACCTTAAGTCACTGAGCCTTTAATAAGGCTGTTAGTCACTTCCTCAAGTACAACAGCATGCACGGAGCTGAATTTGAACTGAAGAAATACAGTGTGAGTAACTTGTTCTATGTGAGTCTTCAAATCCAATCTCATCAGTCGCAACAAACCCCTGACACCACCTGATGAGAGCTTAAACAGCTACTGCCATCAGTGGGGGGAACTGCCCAGACCATGACTCAGAGCTCTGATTGCAACGGGGTGGAAGCATCAGGTGGTGGTTCCTCCGTGGTTGGTTATAGAAGAACGTGGGATGTTTGCAAACACCTTGTTTGCAAACCTGTGCTCCCCAGCAAGACACCTTTCCCTCTCTTCATGTAGAAGAGCAAAGAACACACTTTTGCCTGATCACCTGGAAAAGTCCTCCTGCATCAGTCCTGAAGTAATATCCGAAACTTCAAAATATCTGACTTCCCAATAACACTGCTGTACTCTGAAAGCTGTTCATCACTAGAAGGATGAGTCACAAGAACAGTGGGAAAGCATACAGTTTCATGCTCTATACAGCAAAGACCGCAGAACAACGCTCACACTGAGCCTTGAAGGGTGCTTGAACTACTGAACAAACAGACACAGCTAAAGAGAAGAGGCTTCTTACATCCCCTATGTAACAGCTTGTTGTTCAGAGCAAGAAAAAGATCCTTAGAAACGCAGATTTTGATTTAAGTCGTCTACACAGGCGTTGGATGGATCAAACTATTGTTGCATGCAGAAAGACCAAGGCTCCAAAGGTGCACCTTTGAAGGACAGGATGCCCACGGTGAGCTTTCTTGAGAACTTCGTATTTATCCCTCTTAAATAAGCCAGGAATTAAAACGAACTACCAAGAAACAGGTCAAAACGACAACAGAGAAAGGAGCCAGTTTGACACGTAACATTTGACCAAGTTGTGGCAGCGCTTCCCATAGGACACGAGTGACAGAAGTTCACAGTAATTCCTGTCCTCTAAATGGTTTCAGATTTGAGAGAATACCTGCAGGAACGTGCCACATTCACACATTCTCTTCCAGCCATACTTTTCTGGCTGCTGTCAGAGACAGGATGCTGGACTGGATGCACCTTTACTCTGACTCAGTATGACTGCTATTGTACTCCTGCGATTCACTCATGCTAATTCCCAGCCTAAAAGATGTGCAATCACTAAAGGGTGATTAAAGAAAGCTGAAGCTGAGCAAGTTCTGAGATTTATCCATGAGCTATCGAAACGCACATTAATACGAGGACTGATAAGAAAACCAGACCTCAGAATCACCACATTCCTCAAGACGAATACCATAGTACAATGGTACAAATTGCTTAATATACCACAGCTCTAGTTCGGTGGATTCTTAAGCTGACATAACCATAATTACAAGCTACATCTTACTGGCAAAAGGAATCAGTTCTTCCCCAGGCGTGTACAAGACAGATTTTTATGGGCTGAGACAATGCAACAATCTCCGTTCTTATTTCTAAGAATGGGGTCATAAATGCTTGCCTAACCAAACTCCCCAGGGGTCTCATTCTATTCAACAGTCAGCTCGAGTCTTGAGCAGCACAGATTGTAAACGCATGTACTAGCAGTTCTTGGAATGACTCTTTATTCCCATAGAATGGCCAAGGTTGGAAGGGACCCTTAAAGGCCATCTGGACCAACCCCCTGCAGTGTGCAGGGACACCCACAGCTTCATCAGTGCTCAGAGCCCCCCCAGCCTGACCTGAGTGCCTGCCGGGATGGGGCATCCATCTCATCTCTGGGCAGCCTGTGCCACCGCTTCACTGCTCTTATCATAAGGAACTTTTTCCTTTTATCCAATCTAAATCTTCCCTCTTTTAGTTTGAAATCGTTTCCCCTTGTCTTTAGAAGGGAAAGCACTTGAAGGAAGCTGAGAAGTGTCCTGCCTTCAGTCACACTGCAGAGCATGGACAATAAAGATAACAGAGGAAACGCTGAAGTGGTAAACTTGAACATGAGGGTTTGGGTTTTCTCTCTGTGAACAGAAGAATTTGATTTCCAGGGCCATTCACGTGGTTCTCCCGAAAGGCACAGAATTCCCTATCAGTTTCAGGAAAAAGCGAAACTAACAAACAAGACAACCTTTAAGAACTGCTCCCAACATGTTTTGCAGCAAGTGAAGATGCACAATGGGCATTTTAAGGGCACATCATCCTCAGATTTGCAGTTAGGACACTGGTATCTTCCTAGAGTGCAGAGGGGGAGAGAGGAAGAGAGAAAGGAAATTACTAAATTCCATTAACCACCTGTGAAATTCTCATGCATACACACCTCCACCAGTGCAATCTAGAAACCAGTGACCGTGAGTTTTATGAAATTCTTTTATCTTAATAATGCAATACAGGGCCTTGTATTACTTTTCATATGACCTCAACTCGATTTCTTGGTGCTTCCAATTCCCATTTAGAAAGAGAATTTACATCCTTGCTTTACAAGGAAGCTGTTGAGAAAAATCTGTAAGTTCTCAGGAAACTATTACATCACTGTGATGATAAAGAAACACTTTGATGGAACAGATGCAGGTGACAGTACAAATTCTACTCTGCAATCCACACCACACATTACTGCACCTGTGCAAATACAGGTAGGAAACAAGCATAATTTAACAGATCATCAGCTTAATTCTGAGTTCTATTATTTCTGTTCATTCCTGCAAATAACAGAACCACATCTAAAAAGCTCACCTATACCTACCAAACTCTGGATCCAACTCCAGCGGTAAGCTGGGCACGACTCCGGGAGCTGTGGGTGCTCTCACGTTACTGATTTCTTCAGATACTTCAGTCTTTGGTAGTTCAAGTTCGCACTTCTGGCTGAGGCACGAGGAGGAAATCTCTCCCTCATTTTTTTCTGGAACCTCACTCTTAGAAACATCTCCATCTGACCATAAAAACAATAGCACACGATACACCATAACGCAAAACACAATTAGCAGCAAGTTCAATAAGTTCCCATTGTACAATAAGAATTTGAATAACTTTTCTTTTAACACCTGAAGTTTCCGGTACTTAACGCATAACATTGTTACTGAGAGGCTCTTTATGTTGAACTGAGGATCTTGATTTACTCTTGCCCCTCCTAGATGCAAAAAATTCTGCCTTCGGTTGTAACCCATTGCACAGTTTAAAAGATGGCCCTATAACAGATTTTCTCCTTGCTTCCTCGTGCTTCCCCATCTCCAACTGCCTTCTAGCCTATGCTTGTTTTGTTGTTTTTTTTTCCCCCACACAACTCGGATGTGGCCAATAGCATTGATCTTCCTTTACGTATCATTACATACCAGAGCCAAGGCTCTGTCAGACACTGCTCATCGTAACACTCAACAGGAGCCTAAACTTCAGAGAAACATTCATCCTCACCTTGTTTAGGGCCGTTTTCTCTTTTAGTGAACCACCTCTCCAGAGTCACGGCGCTTTTTTCATTCTGCATCTGCTGCTGTTTCTGTTCATCACCACCAACAGTTCCAGTCAGATCCTTACACACCTGTCTGAACTGCTCTTTGTGATGAGGGCGCACAAACATGTTAAACCCTGCCCAAAAGAAAACGCAGTGAAACGCGTAGGAAAACAAATGGCTGACTACGGAAGAAAGGCTACTTTGGAGGGAAGTAATTCTTTGCAAGATGAGCAAAATCACCCCCATTCCTCAGAGTATCTTCAAGTTTGTGAAGCACACGGTCTTTTTGCTGGCTTTTATAATTACCAGGTTTTCCTTGCTAGAAGACAGACGAGTATTTAATACTGAAAACAATCTCAGCTTACTTGGAACTAAGAACTTACCACTGCTACAGCTAGCCAAGAGACCTGCAATAGTCAGGAGAACAACACTCAGTGAGCGCAGTAGTCTTACCTGAAGAACAACTACTCATAATATAATTGAGGAAGGAAAAAAAAAGGCAATGAACTCACTTGACTGAAGGTTTAGACTGGAATTACTCTCATGTTACCTAATTTTTTTCATGAAGAGTTTCTAACCGAACAGAGGCAACCTTCCAACCTCAGACATTTTTTTGCTCTCCGAATAGCATTCATTTACTACAGCATTCCTGCTTCTCTATTTATCTGGTTTGCCAGAGTAGAAGATGGTAGAGGGGATGTTTACCAGTGCTCCAGGCAGTGGAGAATTTGTAAACTAACTACTGAACAGGGAAGGGTTATTCTTCACATGGAATCACAGCACCTACACGTTACTTTCAACTAATTCAAAAAGGTTTTTAAAATAACCCTTACTCTGTAGGAGATGAAAGTCTTCTGGCCTCTCAGTAGTGAGGGCTGCTATCACTGGTATCATAGCATCATAGTCATCCGTCCTCTTGTAAGCCAACAGTGCTTCATGGAAGCGGCTGTAAGCACTTTCCTTCAAAGCCTTTTTCACATCGTTGAGGTAGGTCGTCCTGAGGACCTGGTGGTGATCTCTCCTTGAGCCTGGCACATTCTTCATGTCTTTGCTTGTAGCTTGACTGCTGTTATCCCCTGAGGGACAAAGAACACAGATGAGCAGTCCTCTGTACTCATTTCTCCTCATTCACAGACTTCCTGTGCTACTTCAACACTACTGCTGCTTGCACAGTCACATGCCCTGCTCAGACATGACTTTGGTGCTCCTGGCAACACCAACTGAGCAAATGAACTTTTGGGAACCTCGTTAGCATCTTTGGGAGTTGTTTTTTTTAAATCTCTGCAATGGAGCAATGTGTCAGACAGTCACTGGGGGAATGGGAAACAGGTAACACAGAAGAGACTGTGCAAGGAGGTCAGCAGCAAATCAGGTTTTGTGCTATCCTTTAAAGGAGAGCAAGCATTGTAAATAGATGGCTTACCCAATTAAGCCGGCTTGATACACAGGCAAGTAAACCTGACTGCAATTTTAAAGATGATATTTCCTTTCCTAATACTAGAAGAAGTGTCCCTTTTCACCCCCAACAGGAAAGCAAAAAGTCAAAAGAGACTAACCCACCTAAAACAATAAAACAGATGGTGCAATGAAGGAAGATCAGAGAGGGCAGGTGTAGCTACCAACGCCTTGCTAAACTCCAAGTGGACTTCTCTTCAATACGTCAGTTTTTTGTTTCTATGTTCTATGTTTTGCATATTAGAGGTATGTAAATGTAGGTAAAATATATAACAGCTGATTTAAATTAACTGACCACATGTTTTGGTATTGAAATCTTTATCCTTCACAGCAGATAATGAACTTTTAAAAGATGGACTTGCTTCAACTTCTGGAAAGGGGAAAAAGATGGGTGTGAATTTTCTCTCTGGTAGCTTCTCACAGGAGCAGACCCTACCCAGGGAGTGAGTCCCAGAAATACTACATACGTTTATTCCTGTCACTTTCTTAATTGCTTTTAGCAGAAACAAATTTCCGCAGATGAATCTCACAGACCTCAGGAAAAAAAATAAGTTACCAAAGATTATTTCATGCCGGAGTCCTCAAAATCCAAAATAAAACCAGGAAACTCAACCAAAGAAGTAACGCGGCCTCACAGACGAAAAGCTTTCAGAGCCTTCCAGGAATCACTGACTTTCTATTTTTTTTTTTTATTATTTTAAAAAGAAAGGATTAGTCTGACCATTCTTTACTCTCTCTTAAGAAAGACATCTAAGCTGCCCAACTATCCCACTCATTTCCTTGTAAGAAATACAGAAAATTCCCAGCTGTTCTCAGGAAGATCAGTAACCAAAACAGAACTGAGCCTTTGACTTCAAGGGTAAATACTGTACAGTAAGAGATTAGAAGGATGCAGGTAGAGATTACGTGTAATCGTGAGAATATATTTACTGGTCTCCATTTCTGCAGAAAACAGACTGTCCACACTAGGACTGTATGCATTCCTGATAACGAAACAGGAACCGCGTTTTGCTTTATACCTAAATTCACACTGACCTCATCTACAATTACATCCTCCAAACATCTCCTGTTCACAAACCCTGGGCAAACAGGAAATGCAGCAGTCTTGTCAACTCCTCCTCTCCCTCACTGAGACGCATAAGACAGATGTTTGCACTAGATGTTGACCTTAATTGGTTCCTTTCATATCCACCTTCATATAGGTTACTAACTTCTGTTTGTCCCATACAATCTTTGCTGAAAATTCTCAGTTACCATCACTCCTACCTGCAGACAGCGAGCTGCTGCTGGTGCACTGTGCTGGGTGAATACAGGAAACACCAATTCTCATTGGGATAATTTAAAAAGACAAAACAAAACACAACACGCAGCACCTTAGGACTGCAATTTTACTTAACGCAAAGCGTACCTGCACTTGTCTGTCCTGCTGTCAAGTGAAATCCTCCTTGGTTCAAGTGGAGCCCAGGATTCAGCTGAACCCATGAGTTCTCTGAGAATGTTGTTTTCTGCTGACTCTCTTTTTCTTCTGTTAAAGCAAACCAGTTTGTTAGCAGTGAACTTAACAAAGAACAAAAATAGAATGACGTATTTCAGACTTTGTCACTCTATGCTGAAAACACTTGTAGATGTATTCCTCTGCTTTGAGGGGATGAACCAACGCCCTGCTCCTTTAGCATCTTACTGCTCCAGGATTTCAAAGATTGCACCAGCTGTTCACAGTTCTTGTGGCACTATGGGGTAGCAAAGCAGCCAGAGGAATGCAAATAAAGATCTGAAATCCACTGACTAGGCTCAAGATACAAACATCAGTAAAATGCCCTTTTCAAAAAGGATGGCACCAATACTACCAACGTCGCAGCCAAAGTGCAGGCATCTGTGTATGCTTGCTGCAAGGCAGGCAGGAGGATCATGCAAAGCACAGATTGAGTTTCATTCTGATTAATCATATTTGCTTTTCAGCCTTGCATTTTTACACATTAGATGCATCTCATTTTATGATTAGACAAGGTCCAGAGTTCCTCACCTATTTTCTTTGCCAGTCCCTCTCTCTCGTCCAGCAGGAGGCTGTGCTCAGGTTTGTAGCCACAGCCCACCCCGGTCAGATTGCAACATGCTTCATCAAACTGTTTTTTATGGTGAGGTCGAACAAACTGGTAAAATTCTTTCATTAGAAAAAGGGGAGAAGAAGAAATAAATGAATAAATCAGTCCAAAACAAGTAAAAAATGCCACAGAAACTTATGATGGTAGGACTGAAGGTAGGACATCTGGGTTAGGGCAGTTAAATAACTTAAAGCCTAAATGTTGTCCTTTAGTATTTAAGTACACTTAAGAACAACACAGAGTTAAATTACAGAGCAATCTTCCAGCAAAGCCGCAGGTAATAACTGTAATTCTTCCACTGTAAACAGGAAGCAATTTACACATCATCTCACTTCATTGTAAAATGCCTACAGACCAAAACCTAAACCTCACTGCAAGTCAAGTGAACTTTAGATTTCACATGTCTGCAGTTTTAGAAAACTACATGTTACCTATTACCTTAATGTGGCAATCTAATGTTCTCTTTAGGCAAACTGGGAAACAGACTGTGGCTATTCCCAAGTGCTCGTATTCCCACTCCTTAGCATTACATATAGCCTTACACAATTTACAACATGAGTGACTACGCCTGTTTAATTTTATTTTTGGCAGATGAAAGAAGTGACAGAAAAATCTGCCCCTTTGCTCACACGTATGATAAATGATGGGTGAAGTTTTCACATTCTCTTGTCCTCATGAAACAGAGTCTATTTAAAAACACCAAGTCACGCCATATAAATATACCAGGGAACTCACCGTACCTCGCAACAAGATGTGCTTTTTTTCATCCTCTGTAAAAAGGGAACTCATTTGAGATAACATGGTATTGAAATCAGCTGTGGTCCTGTAGCGCTGAAGAGCCTCAGAGAAGAGATTATAGCTTTGTTGGCTTAGGGTTTTCTTCACTGTTGCAATGTATAAGGCAGCCCGGGCCTTCTTTGGCTCAGTTGGGTCTGCTATCTTATTGGCTAGCTGAGAAGACAGGAAGGTTTTTCAGTCGACAGGATGAGGAGAGGAACTACTCTCATACGGATTCAGATGAAATCAACGTTTACAACTCTGCAACATTCTTTAAACATTTGAGACTTTCAGGAGGCAGAAGATACCTTTAATACAAAGTAATAATGACTGTGTGCCTTGGACTGCACGTAGAACAATGCAACGCTTTCACATAATGTGCAACTGTGACTCTTGTAATAAACAAGAAAAGCAAATATCCACATTCAAACCAGGGAAGGTGCTCCTGTATTTCGGTTCCTCTAACACACATGCAAGCTAGGCTACTCTCTAGCACTGGGAAACATTCATCTTCTATGATCACAAGCAGTAGGAACTTGAAAAGGATTCAAAAAGAACCCTCCTTTATGAAAGCGCACATCACAGTGTTCTTACTCAGGTTCAACATGTGTAACTATGACCCTCGTCACACATTTTCAAGTCATATGGCAACCTCCTGAGGCATAAGTATACTATTAATTCCCCCAGGTGATTTTTATATCTATCCCTAAAACATTACTCCTAACATCTCTATCTGCTCCCTCATGAAAGAAAAGCAATGATACTCATCTTCTCTGCTGATAAAACTGACTGCCTCAGAGGAGCACTTCCTAGAGAAGGTAGCCAAGTTTCATTTCACAATTCTATTCTTAGGATAAGGCTTATTAAGAGAAATGAGACTTGCTGCAACTTTCAGGGCTAGGCTGATTCATCATAACAACAAACCGTAAACACAACCTGCAATGAACCTGCTCCCTTCCTCACACCTTGGATACCAGCACATCAGGACCCGTGACTACTCTATTAGTTCTGGCTGCCAAGTGACTGGCAGACCGTGGCAGAGAGGCAGTACCCAGTTGGACAGCATCTTCAACAACTACTGGCATCCAGAATCGCTCAGGATCCCCATGAGTTTACCATGGCTCTCAGGAAACAAGCTGCATCCTGATTTTTACCATGCTTTCCTCCATCATCTTGGGAGACAACACACAACAAAAACGCACAGCTGCTAACATGATGCACATCAGTGCGCAACAGGTGGGGTCACAATGTGATCGCTTACCCAAACCAACTTGGACAGTTATACTATTTGAGGCTCTACCATCAATAAAAATGAACAAATCCACCCACCACACAGGGTGAATGGGAGGTGATGCTTGCAGGGTAGTTACAGTCAGAGAACAATGCTTTTCACCTAACTCCACCTGAATCTTTGTGCTTGACCGGACTTGTGATGCCTAAATATGAGAAAGAGCACGTCAGAAACAGATTTCAGATGTGCACTCATGAATATTTATAGTTTAGAGAAAAAAACCTGAATTTGTTTTGGCATCGGCATCATTCCGTATCAGTCATTTGTCTGCCTGGAAATTTTCAATTCAAATGACAGCATTCTACATATCAAAGGGATGGCAGAGACACACAAAAACACGTACCGGATTGCTGATTAGCTTTATTTTCTTCCTTCCTCCTTTCTGCTCATCTGTTAACCTCTTCTCATACTGAAGGGAAAGCGTTGACAGACGTTGTGCCTACAAAGATTAATTAAAATAAATAAAAAAGCTCTCCAAAATGCTTTTCAAAGTTATAACCTACTTTAATTTAGCCATTTCCAGTAGTAAAGCTTGTTAACCCAGCTCGTGACACCACTCAACAAAGTGAAACAAAGCAACCTAAATTACTGCAAAGCAGACCATGGCACTTACCTCCTTCTGGAAAGCAATGATCTACTGGACATTTCAGACAGATAGAACCAAGCAGAGGAAATCAGAGAGTAGATTCCTGATGAAGCAAAGCTGGGCTTACAGCTAACTGTTTCAGGGTAGGCCTGGGAGGGTACACAGGTGTGGAACTGATGTCTCACACACCCCCTCACTTTCATGCCTGGAAGTACTTCTCACTGAAGAAACTGTGTCAGGACTTCTCTTGGGATACTGAGAAGCCCAAGTAGTTTTATAGGAAATATCAGGTCAGATGGGATGAGACAGCATTAGAAATTCCTGTAGTTCAACAGGTTCTCTTATGTTCCCCATTTCCAGTAACAAACAGCTGCACTTGTACAACTGTGAGTGGGAACACTGGCGCACACGAAGCTCCAAAAGCTAAGTGCAAGGGCATAAGCAACAGGTGTGGAATTGCTTAACAGCAGTCTCCAACACCAGCATAAGTCAGTATCAACCACATTACAAGCATTCATCTGAGTAACAGATGAAGCAGCGGGATAGCCCCATATTGCCCACTGATTTCTACATACCTGTTGAGAAAGCAGGTACTTCAAGTGATTTATTTCTTTGCTCTTGCCCAATAAAGAATTTCTTAGTGAAACGACTGTCAGTCCATTTACAGAATAGAGTGGTTTATTTCTGAGAAGAACCAGTAAAACACAACTGGACTCCACTGCGGCTTCTAAATATGCTTGTTCAGATCAAAGTTTCAGAGACAAACTAAACTAATCACACCTGAAGCAATAAAAACAAACAAAACTCTAGGCCAGTAGATTTACCAGCTGCTGATAGTCAGAAATAGAGCCTTCAGTACACTCATAACACTGCAAGGAGAGTGAATTGCAGACAGATCTGAGCAAGGTAAAAGACCATTTAAATTCTGTTTAAGCATCGTGTAACAGAGTGAACAACTGGAATACAAGCTGCAAGTCAAACATGCATGAAACATGCAGTAAGCCAGAAAAAGGTCCAGAGATATCTTTCCATTCTAATCCCAGACTACATATGAGCAAAACTTTTCACAGTATGATGCAGAAGACATAGGGCTTCCACAAAGTATTTCTCACAAGGAAAAAAACCTCTCAAATCATTCTTTGAATGGACTGAGATACTATTTCCTGTATTTTGGGTTTTTTTTTTTGAGGTGACGAAGATCTGTTTCTTTAGAGAGAAATTTCCCACCCAATAGAACCGTTTCAGAATGACAGCAGCTTAATTTCCACGTGTAGGGTGCAAGGGTACAGTGTAACTTTGACAAAAGAAAAATAATACAGCTCTATGATGGATGGTGAATAAAGCTATGAAAGCACACAGACCATACATACTATCAGTCCAAATGCAGTGGTTAGCAAAGACAGCTCAATACTAGACTCGTAGCATGAAATCTGGCTCCCTCAGAGGCACTGCACACCTCAGCACTACACTACCCAGACCTCTGGTACCAGAGGTGACCAATTTTGGTGCAGCACAAGATGACCACAGTCTTTTGCAAGCCACAGGCAAATAGTAACGCTGTACAGGAAGATGGACACACGAGCTGATTCACTGCCAATTCATTGCGACCATCAGCTTACTTGACTTAAGGAAATCCTCAGCTAGACCAAAAGCAGTGCAGCTGTGTTATCAGGACACTCTTCTCAAAGTGACAAAGCCCCACAAGATGTGCTGGGCTTTCCAAAGAATGAGCTCAGATGTTTATACCACATCATGATTAAGGCGCCCATGGGCAATGGAGCTGATTTCTCATCAGCTACACACAAGCAAAACATTCTTTGCTTCTTCGAGCTTTTACATTTCATCTGGTATGAACCCATGTCCACTTCTATTTTTTAGGGCTTTTTAAACACTCCTTGGATGTTCTTCGAACACTCACACCTTCCCTTCGGCATGTTCCCCTAACAAACTACTTAGGTAAGTTGTTCTAGATGTTCTGCAGTCATCGAACCCCACATTTTTTTCATTTGCTATCTGCTCATAGCTGCTGACACAGATTCCATTCAGGTGGAGCTGTGCCTTTACCAACCTCTACTTTAAGAGATCTTTGCTCTCCAGACTGCATGGTTAGCTTCCAGAACCTACATGGCCAGCAGCTATGGAGCACAGTCTAAATACATACCCATTGGTTTTCCAATTGAATGCGGCACGGAATCTTTAACTTAACTATGAGAACCTGCAGATTCCAGTGCGATTAATTTAGCCTCAAAAGAGGGTTGAACTGGCACTACTAAATCAATGTCAAACTGATTGTGCTTTAGAGCCTACAGTTTTTACTTGTACTTATTTTGCTGCAGCAGCATCATTACCTTTTCCTCCCCTGACAGATCATCATCTTCCTCTGCCTCTTTGCTGTTCTTCTCATTGCGCTCCAATGCATCCAAAAGCCCAACACATCGTCTTCTAGGTGAGGTCATTTCTTGTCCATATTCTGTGCAGAGGCTGGATGCTCCATCTCCATTTCCTGGCATTACTGCATAACGCAGACAACAAATTAACATTTTTGTACTCTCTTGCATTTTCTCTGACTTAGCAATGCCTCGAAATCTTACTCAGCAATCCACAAAGAAGTATTGTTTTTATCTCCTCTTCCATCTCTTGCAGAGCTGCTTTCTACAACTTAAGAAGACAACTGCCTTGTTCAACCATTCCCAAAAATCACTCAACCATTTGTTATCACAGTCTGAGGTACAGATTTAAGTCTGGACTTCTCTCAAACTTCTCTCCTAAGGGGATATCATATTTAACCTTAAAACGGCTTAGGATCAACAGAAAACAATCTCTACTGCCTCAGTTGCCTGTTTTTGAATGCTACATTTTATGGATTTCCCTAACAAACATGAGTTCCTGCTCTTAAATGACTCACTCATTAAAAAGGTTTTATTGCTATTATTTTTAAAGACAACATAAGAGATGCTACAGTCTCACAGTATTAGAAGCCATAAGACACAGCCACCACAATACACCAAGAATACATATTCTCACTCTTCAAAATCCACGTGCAATCGGTTTTAAACATAAGGATTTGGATCTGTCAGTGGTGTTGAATTAGTATCAGTTTGCTGATACTTCAAAAAGGCATTCTCTTCAAAATGCATTTCCTCTATCCTGTAAAATGAGTTACATAGAGCTGTTTCCTAAGAGTAACCATTTTGAGAATCTAAGCATATTTAGCTACAAATCAAAAATGCATAAGAAGCTGGTAGCCAAAGTTAGGATTACAAGCGTAGTTCAGTGTTACAACTAAGAAGTGCCATCGAAAGCTTACACTGAAAAAGTTATGTAATTAAACTTTTTCCCTCTACCTTCATTTTGGTCATGTATTCCAACCCATCCTTCGGGATGGAGCTACCATTCGTGTGGATGAAAAGTAAACAGCTGAGTAAGCTCATCTGAATTGCTCTGCAGCTGCACAATAGATGGATTCAACATAACTGCACAGATGCAAATCAAGGGAGAAAAAGGTGGTGGCCAAGACAACCTCTTTATAAATGACTACCTGCAGTCAAGACTAGCTTAGATGTAAAGCGAAGTCTCATCCCCAGTCTCACTTAGTCTTAACTTCTTTGGAATCAGCTCATAAACACACTTCATTGTACCAATCAGAAATGAAGCAAAACAGGCTGGAACTTTCTGAAACAATCTCTGATGTGAGAAACATTTTATTACTTTGCATTAGCTAACCACACATTTTAAAATACTGTTTTCTTTGAAGGCCAACACCCTCTTTCTGTTTTCTTACCCAGATCACTACGTAGGAGTCATTGAAACTGAAGGATGGAAGGACATATGAAAGCCAGTGCTAGTCAGAACAGAGTTCCAGTTTCAACTTTTCAAACAATGATATTCTGCTAGCTTTCCTACAGGAGATATTTGCATGCCACATCTTTGTTCTGTAGTTGCAATCAGTACTCTGATTCCCTAGCACCAAGCTATGTCCTTTCTGATCAGACTTTGACATTGTTCTTTGAGCCCTATGCATTTTCTCTCCCATTCCAGTTTCTACTCCCTTACTCTATCTTTCCTGCTTTATCTTAGAACGACAACAACAGTAAGTGTATCTGTGAGGACAGCAACCTACCTATCCTTTTCCTCTTCAAACTGGGAACATGGTCATCCAAAATTTTGGCTTTCTGCAGGGAGAGGATCTGCTCAGATGAAGTAGAAGGTTCCACATCATTTTCACTCAGGGTAACGCCAGAGCTAGAAAGGCACTGTGCCACAGGTGGGGGCATCTGCAAGCAGTTTACAAAATGTTACAGTAGGCAAAAGCCACTCTTCCACTCCACTTCCTTTGTAACCAGAAATCCTGTCAATGACCTGAAGTCGTCACATTTGTCCCAAAAACTCTCAACAGCAAGATTGCTTAAGTGTCCTGGATTTCTGTGCTTTTGATGACAGGATCAAATAACTAGAAGGTGACACATACTGATGAAGCATAGTAAGCAGCCTTAGCACTAAGTGACTCTTAAAACAGAAAAGGCACACACCACTGTTTAAGAACAATTGCTTCCTAACAGCACTCCTACAACATCACTCCTCCTGGCAAAGCACACTGGGTTGGGGTTCATATTTACAATAAAACTCCTATTTATCATCAGAAAGGATCATCAGGTCATCCAAAAATCTGAAACATGATTTTGAACAACTTGCATTTGGTCAAAGTATCTTCCAGGAAATCATCCAAATCTGTCATGCTTATTTTAGTCCGAGGTTCCATTTGGAGGCCAAACAATTCCCCATTCTGGCTCTCGGCCCATTTCTTGCTACGCCTTTCTCCAGCATTATTACAAAGTCTTTTTACAAGGATTACTTTTTATACCAAGGAACTACTACTGAGAAAGAGAGCCTCTTAATGCAAAGAGAGACATCATATTAGTAAAGAAGATCCAGCCAAGAAGTTTAATAACGTCTGGGTTTGTCTCACTCCTTATACCAGGCAGCTTAGATCTACGTTTAAGGGTCTGACTGATTCTTTGAAGTATACACCTTCTCCCAGAGGGCCAGGAAGTTTTTTTGGATAGTAACATCAGTTTCTGTATTTGTATGCCATCCAGTGAAGACACTGTTTATTTATTTAGGAGTGACTGGAAAAGGAAGTTTTTTTTGTGATCTAACCTAATGAGTTGTGCAACATGACACCATATCCTGTTATAGCTCACTCAGATATACTTCCTTTTCCACAAAACCTCCAATGCAAAACGATGCCCCAAAAGAAAGGTTGTTTAGAAGTGACTCCTTCACATCTCTCACATCTTAGTATCCCCACTTTCCATTACTATAAAAAAAAAAAAAGCTTATAGTCTGTTTGCTTTTTAAAGATACTTACAATTTCTTGAGCAACACGGAAGAAGACTGAGACACTTCGGACTGCATGCCCAAAGTTGTCATAAACGTTCACATAAGGGCGGACCCACGAAGGCAGCTTGCCTCTGACATTATCAGTTGTGAATCTACGTAGGATTAGAAAAGGAGATAATTATTTGCCAGATGGCCTAAATGAATTAAAAGATAGGACAAGGGAGGAACAGAAAGACAACAGAAGATTGAAATAGTGCAGCAAATATAATGGACTGATGTCTGCACACAGGAGAAAAGGACTTTGTTGTTACCATGTACTATGCCATCACCCAATTAATAACACTCAACCATGAAATCTTTAACTATGCAACAGCAGTGCTGTTGGCCAACATCCTGCCAGGCCTCAGCACTGAGGGCTATCAACTAAATTCTTGTTGCTTCACCAATACAGTCTTTCCTCATTTTCATCTTCTCCAGAAATGCAGTTCTGGTGGCTACCTTCTCAAATGAGAGATGGAGAAGACACAAAACAAAAAAGGTGACACCAAAAAAAAAAAAAAAAAAAAGCACACTTACAAAATACAAATAAACGTGTTGGGATACAAAGATGTTGATACAGGTTTATATCTAGAGCAAAGGTTTCACCTGTCATCACATAGGAAGATAGCACCATAGTCCTGGCGATGCCTGATGACCCTGCCAATAGCCTGGTTAACAGCTCGGGAAGCTTGCTGATTGTACCACTGATGCCCAGATAAATACTGCAATACGTGGGAGAAAGAATGAATATCAGTCACCAGGTGAAACATGCTCTGCGACATGCGGTCACTACTTGGTTCTAAAGCACTTAAAAACGTATCAACAAGATCCTCTGAAAACTCTCTAAAAGCCTAGGAAAGCCAAATTTGGGTTGAATCAAGTATCACAGCTGGGACACAAAACTCAAGTGGTAATACACAACTTGAGGAGCTACCTAGTAGATGATGCACTGACTTCCCCCAACGGGTATTAAATAATACAGTGAACCTAAGAGCTAACCTGCAGGATAATAAAATAAATTTATAATGCCCTTCATTCTTGTGCCCGAGACAATACCAAAAAGAAAAACCACCACAAACCAACCAACCAGCACAGGCAATTCTCCTCACCCCCACTCTGCAAAAAGAAATGCATGCAAAGACTCTGATCCAAATTTTAATTACACTGGTTTATTTTTGAGCCGTATTTGATTGCAACCATGTCAGTGGAGAAAGAATTTGGAACCCTTAACGTTATCAGAAATACGTGAATATACTCGGGACAAACTCCCAAGGTTGTCTGACATTCGCAATCTCATGAGGCTGGGAAGAAGAGCCAAAATCCATAGAGACAAGAGGGGAAAAAGGCACAACAAACCTGCAAACAGCCAAAAAGTTAGAGCTGCCCAGTACTACCTGTGCACCCGTACTACATTTTTTCATTTCATTCAGGAACTGCATCTTTAAAACAACTCTGGGCTCCCAACGAGGAGGAAATGGGAGGCCAGTAATGATGACTCCTCGTCCATTTATGTCCGCAAAGTCCAAGCCTTCACTGGCCTGAAGAGAGAGGGGTTTTCATGATAACAGGATTTGAAGCGATATTTCAAAGAGCTTAAGCAGTTGTTGGAATTTTTTCCTCCATTAAATTACGTCCCTAGCCAAGTGCAGTGAGTGAATATGTTACAAAGAGTTACAACAAGATATTTTGCTTTTATTACTATGACTTTAAACTTGGCATTTTCCTCTAGGAGGCCCTGAGGAATTATACCTCTCCATTAATTAATGTGTGCCTTACTCCTGGATAAGCAGAACAGCTGTATTCAGAAGATGTTCTGACTGGCATTTGAGACATCTCATTCAACATTCCATACCCTTAATTGTTAACAAGATGGAATAAGAACATGGCAAACTTTTGATATTAAAAAGAAACAGAAAAAATTTCAAAGCAGTAATTAAAAGCTACCAAGAACCTGCTCAGAAACCAGACATTAACCAGCTGTGAAGCTTGTATCTTTACATCTGTCCAAGTAGCTGTCACTCTCAGCCCTGTATATGCTCATGTCCCGTGCTGAGCTGGCAAAGTAGTTTGCGAAATGAACAAAACCATAGAATAGAACAGACTGAATAACAATTCATTAAAAAAAAAAAAAAAAAAAGCTGGTTTGCTCTTCAGCTGAAGTAGTTCCCCCATCTCATTTACCATGCTGCACAAACAGCTGCAGTGGAATTTATGGCAGGGATGGGCGGGTGGAATGACCAACTCTACTCTGCTTTAAACCAGCACTAAGACAGGAAGAGCAGACACAGCATGTCCTTGGCAACAATTCTTTTGGTTTATTTTCTCAGGTGTTTCCAATTTTGCATTCATACTATTAATCCCTCAAGTCTGTTCTCCAGTTACGCGCTACTGCAAAGCACTGTCTCTCCGCAGATGCTACTCCTCTCAGAGTGATACACTGCTGTTGGAAGGACAGGCATATTCACTAGAATCCTGCTCATAAAGAGCTACATTTTTTCCTAATTGATGCAACAACTACTCTGAAGAAACCCACCGAAGGCTCAGAAGATGAGTTTCTGTTGGTAGACAGTAGCAAAAAGTCCGAGTAATTTGCAACATCGTAAATATTTCACTGGTATCATAAATCAATTCATCAACACTTAAATGAAAGGCCACCACATGCAACCAGGGGACTTGAGATTAACTTTCATTTTAAAAATTGAGTAATATTTCTGGTTTTAATCAGTGCTGTTCCAACATGCACGGTTACAATTGTTTCTTTTAATTCTCCTCCAAAATTGTTCTCATCTAATGAGTCAAGCCTTCTGTTCGTAGCCAACAGGAAATGTAAGTATCATGATGCTCATCCCCTTTAGAGAACTCTGAGATGTAACTCCTTAATAAAAACAGGAATTAAACATACATATACTTGACATAAATTTGAAAAGGCTTCAAGACACCCAGCTTTTTTTTTTTTTTCGCCCCCCACTTGACTATGGTTACACAACATAAACATCCTTGTTAAATTCAAGATGGTACGTAATGTGATCACAGATAACATAAATTCTCAGTTACATTACCTTCCCCCGACACACTGCCAAAAAAGCAGCTCCATTGGACTTAGGACAGGCAATTTTACCATAGTATGCATCCATTACCTAAAAGATAAAACAAGGTTAATACAATTTTTGCTTAAACTACCTCCATAAGTCTGGGCAAGTATAAAAGACTGCCATCAGATACTTCTGAAGAGAAAGTAGTCCCGTGGACAGTAATGTATTTCTCCCCTCGAACAAAACACGCAATCCAGGAAAGACATTCAAGGATATTACCAACTCTTAGAAGCGTGCAGAGCAGCTATAAGTAAGCAAAAAGAAAGCAAGAAACTGAAAATTTAAATACTTTAGAAAGCTAGGATGAGACTTCATATAACAATAAACAGCACATGATCCAGTGGCAAGCAGACAGCACTGTTACATCACTGGATTTCAAATGAAGACTAAACCATGCACAACTAGGTGGAAGAGTAAAGGAAAGTTGAATGGAAAACATATAGTTCAAAGCAGCTCTCCAAACATTTTAGTTTTATCCTAGGAACATGAAGTTAACGCCCAAGCACAACTCAGAGAGGTACTCAAACATCATAATAGCTTGCAGATGTGTTATAGGTGTATAGTGCACATTCCCTACCTCTGCAAAGCTTCCTTTGTTCCTGGGTTCCACAAACATTGGCTTCACTTCTTCTATTCTTTTAGCAAAATCATGCTCCTGTTGAACAGATAGTGAACATATCAGAAATTCTCATGTGAAAGTAAACATCTACCAGAAATTCTCATGAGAAAGGATATGCTCGGATTTCCCCCACCATCTGCTCCTCTCCATGCCAAACACATGGAGATGGGGGCAAAAACATTTTCAATAAGCATGGTTAAATAGCATAACTACAAACTGTCTGAAGTGTGCAACCAAACCACCCATAAAGGGAAAGCAACATACTCTCCAATATTCCAGGCTCTTATCCATGACAGGATATGATGGGAAAAACACCAACAGCCCATGAGGTACGACTCGCACAAGATTACCTGCAACAAGATAAGCAAATGAATAGTTCAGGGCATTTTTCTCCTGGCATGGATTGCAGAAACCGTGCAGGAAAAATTAAATCAACAATATGGCTTATCTCCAAAATCTCTCCTGCTTTCTTGACATGAAGGTTGCTGCCTTAGGATTTTTCTTTAAATCCTTTCAATAATCATGTTGTCAAGCTAGAAACTCTAGACTTTGGTGTTGCTAATAGCACATTTTACCCCATAAATGCTACACTTCTGAAAACCACTTATAGCATTACAGGTTTTCTAAAGTGTCACGTTAACTGAATAAAACTCATTATCAGTACACCAAAGACAAGGGAAGGAAGAGACAACACCACCTGCTGTATTTTCCCATGTGACAATAGGATCTATTTTCAGCTCTGCTTTTCTTTTTCCTTGTTGTTGTCTCCATTCTCCACCCATCGCAATTTCAACACTCAGAACAACAGATGAAGTACCTCAAGCCTGATTTTGAAACTTTACCTGTCACAGTATATACCACTTTGAGAAATCATTCAACTGTTATTTTGTGAAAGCATTTTTCTAAAGTTCACCACTGAGGCCACATTGAACACCTCAGCACTCTCTCCTCCTTTTTGTTCGTGTTCTCTTCCTTCAAACTTTTACAGATTTAAGATTCCTTCCACGCCGCAGTCACTCTACACAGACACTTCTATTTTATTCTGTTCTCACACATTAAGTTTCGTAGTTCCATTGTATTCGTAAAACATGACCAAAATAAATGCTGAATTAAGGTCAGTTTGACAAACTGCTTTTACATATATCACATGAAATCCCATCAGCTTCTTATGACCTTTAATTGCTCTACGAAGCGATGCTTGGCAGTATAACCTCTGTGCATCTATTTTCTAGTCTGCGCTGCTTTCTCATCACGTTGAAGGACATTTGCGAACCAGAGATAAACAGCTGACAATAAAACTGAACTCCTAACGTGGAAATATTGGATTAATCAAACTGATTTTCATATATAACTATAGCAGCCAGATGCTTGAGCTAACAGGAGCGTACAAAAAAACCCAGAGTACTTAGATACACAACGAAATCTTTTGCCTTTCTCAGTCTTATCATTTGCTTCCTTTCAACATTTCAGACACCCTGCAAGTGATTTCTAAAAATGCTATGCAGCAACCTCTTTTTGAAACCCACACCCTTCACTCACCAATGGTTTTCCCCAGAGAAGATAAATAGTCCTCTGAAAATCTACAAAGAAAAAAAAAAAATTAAAAAAAATCAGGTACCATTCACTCTATTTTCTTCTGTACATTTTTGGTGCATCTTGACTTCCTCTGATATTGATCTAAAATAGCACATTAGTATGCTCCCAAACACCCACAACCAAGCAATACTGTGACAAAGTGATACTATTGCTACTAAATCTTACCACCGGCAGTCATATGAGTTTATGATTAATACAAACATATTAGAAACACAAGTTCTGCAAGAAAAGTTTGTAGATTAGTCTGTGAAGCCTGACTAACGTTACAACAATTTAAAATAATTACAGATAAGGTAGGTGTGGTGAGGCTGCGGGGGCAAAAGGGGTGAACTTGGTTGCTATGCTTATTGTTTACTGCAGATATAAGCACAGTGAATCACTTAATTAGATTGAAAAAGTACTGTTCTACAATAAGCAGCATTTATCTGTTTCTTCCAGCCCCGACTGACATGTCACCTGTTCTCTCATGCCTTTATGCTTCTTTCTATTCAGTTCCATGTAGTTTCTCATACTTAATCTTCCCAGTAAACTTAAATACGCAAGGAAAAAAAAAAAATCCACATTTATAAGAGCTATAAATATCGGTATCACCAGACAGCTGTTGTCAAAACATAACTAACAGTGCGCATTCCTTTTCTTCAAAATGGTGTTTTAGGCCAGAGGCAGGGAAATTCCCACCCTTTCCTCCTTGAAAGACGTTATCTTCAACAAAATACACTGAAACTAAGCTTCCAAAAACAAAAAACGCCATCTGAGGGTTTTCCAGGCTTCTTTATCTTCTCTGTCAAAATCGTTTCGAATTGTTCAGCCCCTTTCCAGTTCCGGGGAACACGTGGCATGTTACTCATTCATCAAGTAAAAACTCTGAGATCTATTTTTGGATCATTCTGTATTGCTGAACACGAGTAAACTGGGCCAGCAAGCAGGCAAAATTCTATAATTCTCAGCTAGAGGTACAGGTATAAAGCTGAAACTGAAAGAGGTTTAAGAATGAGCCAACATAAATAACGAGGAAGAAAATCAAACCGAGGAACATGTACATCACACACAAGGATATCCTCATCTCAAAGAGCCACGGAAGGACTGGAACCTAAAACACAATGGTGGCACAAAGGCCTTGGCACTCGTTAGTAACTTCAGAGAGTTGGTAAGCACACAAATATCTGCAGTGTGCAACAAAGCATGAAAATACCTCTCAAAATGATATGCTGAGATCTCAATGAGAATAACCTATTATGGAATAGAAGTCAATATACAATGAATGTATGTCCTTTAGCATTCTTTGCTGGCACTACTCTTTTACAGAAAAAGCAGAAGGAGCAGAAAGACACAGGAAAAAAAAAAATGAAAGACCAGAGAAAAGAAAGAAACAAAGGGTTGGATACGTTTTCCTTAAGAAGGCAATGTAGAGGTGAAAGGCAGGCCAATTGTGATGACTATGTTTAAGCATAAAAATATTTGTTACAAAGGCCAGGCATGTTTCAAGTTAATTGGGCTTCCACAGTAAATTGAGAATGAGGCTCTATGCTAGCGTGGGCAGATTGCTCTGTAACGTGAAGGAAGGTGGGACCTGAGCATGATCTGAAGGAGGAGACCTGCCACATCAACAGAGTAAGCAAGTAGGAAAGACTCTGAGACAGAAGTCAGGTTCAACCGTGAGTCCAGATTGCCAGATAAAGTCATGGACAGGGATCAGTCAGCAAGTCAGGGTCAGATCAATAGGGCTGATGGCCAGGCATGGTTAAAACAGAGCTGGAGACACTTCGTGTAGAAGTGCAACTCCTGAGCTCACTTCTCAGATGAAAAGGCTGCACTTCTGATCTGTGGGGGATTTTCCATGTGAGGCCAGTCAGCGGCATTAAGGACTGTTACTGTACTCAGTGCCCTGATACTCCCTTCCAGCCCTCTACTTCTAAACTTTCTACAGTAGTGGTTAAAAGGGTGTTGTTATCCATGTTTATCCATCCAGTGTTTACCCATGAAAAGAACTGCAGAGACCACTGATTTCTTCAAAAACCAAGATGTGAGAACTCAAGGTTTCAAAGCAGAATTCCATACAGAAGTTAATTACCTTCTCTCATAAGCAGAATTGAGCACAGCTCCATCAGGTCCTTTGGGAATGATTCCAACCCAGAGCTGGCGTTTATCAATAACATGAGGATTCTCCAAGAGAACAGGAAAAGGGCTGAAGAAACACGAAAGCAAGACTGAAGTCATAATCCCTCTATGACTCTCTATAGCTACCAGTCCAGAACACTCAATTAGATCTGGGATAAAATAAAAAAATAAATAAATCATTGAATTTTCAGTAACGTCACCGTTCACATACCCAGGCACTTACATCTGCATTTCCATTGTAAACGATGAGAGAGGGGAGAGAGTCCCACTAGTAAGAATTATTGTTCTGACTCCCTGTCGAACAAGCTCATGCATGCTATATCCAGGGCTGAAACACCAATAGCTTAAGGTCTTTCCTGTACCAAATAAAGAGAAAATAAGAAGGCACACTGTGTAGTGGAAAAATAGGATATGACTAGCATGTAGCAGCATCTGAACTTCTAAAACTAAAAAACCTTGGCGTATGAAGCTAAAATTCCAGGTGTACATGTGCCTTACTTTGGTCCTTCCCAATTTATTAAGATTATTCAAAGCATAATTTAAGATGTCATTGCTCACTCATACCTTAAGTAGATTGTGTTACCATTGAATCATGGAAAGGATTAAGGTTGGAAGTAATCTCGTCAGCCATCTTGGGCTATATCACTTATCCTCACACCAGCCACAGTTTGTAGATAATTATATTCAAGTAAATTATTTCTGCAAAATCCCTTGAAAATAGCTATTCTTAAGAGGTTTGCAGCATTTCCATAAAATATGCTACACAACCTACAGAGAAACTGGAGATCTGATCTGATCAGAGGTGACTACCTCTGGCCTCTGCCAGGTTTACATATAGTACAAGTCTCAACATACTGCTAGGCTGCTGCATAGGTACTTGCAAGTAGCTTTTATTTTAGAAGCAGATATATCCATATGTGTTTGCTACATCACAGAAGAATGTTGTGAATGCTTTGTATTATTTTTATTTACAAATGTCCAAATTGTGCAATAGATCCAGTGCTTTTGCTAGCCTTTCCCTGCACACTTAGCAAAATCCACTTGAAATTATTCCTGTAACTTGATACCCTGATTGAGCAATGTCCCAGGAAAACAATAGATGCAGAATAACAAACAGCATGTTCTGCTGTTCAGAACAGCAAAGAGAATACATACTTCGTGGAAACACTTACGGGGACATTATGTGGAAAAAACATCAAAATTGAAGGAAAGCATTCTTTGAAAAACATTGCTTTTGTCCTTAACAAAATGACTTCTGTAAAACAAATACTTATATTCCTGAGAGCATTTAAATGAATAATTAAGTAGACATTTACAAAGCAAGGTAGTTACAAAGATCCTTGGAAAGCATTCTATTAAGAAGGCTTAGATAAAGGGCATCCATCTGTCTTTAATAAGAGAGGAGCTGAATTGTTTTCAGTCCAGCTTTTGCATGAACCTGAGTGTGAGCTCTGTACCTTGTTTTTTTGCAGCTGATGAATCCCAGAGATCTGTCCTTTCCTTCTTCTTCTTCTGATTACTGTTATCCAGATGAATGTGTACCTGAAGGAAAATAAGAGCAACGCTCCTAGAGACTGCTGCAGAAATGAATTTGTACTTCATCCCTACCAAAAGCTAGCTCATGATAAGGAGCACAACCAATGTCATTTTATAGTGATATTAAGGCTGTACCTTCCTATCTGCCTTTCATGTTTTGTTTCCAGTTTTTCACGAGGTACCTAACAAGGAGTAAAGAAGCATAATCATTTAACCACCCATTTTCAGCCAGTTTATGGGAGCAGCATTACACGGGTGGCCCTGAAATTCCACTTATGCCTCATGAAGAACTCCTTCACAAATGGTATTACAAAAGCTGAGCAGTACAAAAGATCAGTTTGCCAGGAGAACAAAATACTTCTCGTAGAATTGCAACATTTTCAATAATTCACATTTTCTGCACTTTCCTTATTACATTTTAGACTTCTTTTTTTTTTGTTTTAAAGAGTTTCTCAATAAATTACTGCATAGGTCCCCTTTTTCTGTGGGACCCAATTTAGCTACTCTTCTTTCTTTCCCAGAAGAACTTATGTAACCCCCTTGTAATCAACACCACAACTTGCTATACTATCCACATCCTTCTCAGTCTTGAATACGTAAGCACAAACATTCAATGCTATCTAGGAAAAACACAGAACAGAAAGCATTTCATACCTTATAATATCTGGATATTGACTGAGGCGGCACAAAACTTGTTGTGCCTTCTGGAGGATCAATGTTGAATACCGTCTAGAAGAAACAACATAATGACACGGAAAGATTAAACAACAGTTATCAACAACATTAACATACCTTTGCACTGAGAAGTGTTTACAGAAAAATCACTGTAGAGATAATCTTAAATATATCTCCTTGCTCCCTTTGTTTAATAAGGTAATTTTGAACAAGCACATTTATATATTTTTTTTTTTACAGGCAATTCTTGCTAACCACTGGATTTCCTCATTGCACTGAACAACACAAGACAGAACCTAAATATATATTCAAATTAAACCAATGATAGTATGACTATTCACACCGTATGTGACGTGTGGCTGCTCAAGAACACAAGCACACCGCATGGTCACGAGATCACAGAGAGCCACAGCTGTGTGTGCAAGAACTTTTGGAATTCCCTTAGTTGAAAATTCCAGCCGTGGTACCCTACCCTAATATCTCACTGCCTAGAGAAAAATCAAGTTGTAACCACATTTGTTCGTCCACGTTTTACATGAAAAGCTTCTAAAAACCCCACACGGACGTAAAATAGAATCATGCTTCCTTCCCTTTCCTGTACTTGATGTCTTATGACTAAAAGGGATGCAGTTGCGAACATACAGCTTTTCATGAAACCAGCTGTGGTTCTCAAATATTTATAAATCCTGCCGATTTTTCTAAACAAAATTTCTTCAGACGTTTAAAATGAATTCTCCGAGCTCACAGGAATATCAGCTAGTTAACAAGATAGATGTTCCCCAGTAGTAAGGAGAAAACAGAAGTACAATTCCCAAAAAAAACACATTTCTGAAAAGGAGTCAGGGACAGGGGATGCAAACAGGATTTTAGTAAGTATTCTTCTACAATTAGCAAAAGAGATTAGTAATTACAGGGGGGAAAAAAAAAAGCTGTCAATACGTTAACTGTGGAAAGCAAAACTCTATAAGAAAGAACTGCTGTATTTTACCATGGAAGACATTGACTGTAAGCTAGAGACTGAACATTGCCACCCATCGCCAGTCTCCATACTTACGGCTTTTCTTATAATTCAGCCACCGAGACAACTTTTCATACAGAAAAATCAACCAACAGCAACAACAACCAAAACAGAACACGACCAACCCATGACACACAAAACCAAGACAGAAAAGCAACCAGCAACATACGTTAAAACTTTATTACTTAATCTACCTATTAAAGACTGATGAAGAATGATCTTCATGATCCAGAAGAGACACAATCATTTGTCTTAGTTCACTTCTAGGAAAAGATCTAATTCAACCCAGCGATCCCCAGTGACTCAGACAGACACAGGCTTTAGAACACAGCTGTGCTCTATCCCAAGTGGCAGCAGATTTCCAGATGTGTAATGGTATAGCTAAGATGCTATTTGTTTGAATATTAAACGCTCCAAACATTATTACTCTACATTTGAGTATCATCCAAGCACACCAGAACTTGGGTCAGCTTCAGAGAGAAACCAGAAATTAAACTTCAGGCCCACTGTACCCTCTTTACTCTATGAGGCCCAGGTTCTCATTATCAATGTTATGTAAACACACAGCAGTGAGAATGCTGTCAGCAATGCATGTATGCCCACACACTTTTAGTATTACGTTCAGTTCCTGTGGCACAAAAAGGATGTTTATTCTACAGATCTCCTGACCTAACAATTAAATTAAAAAAAAAAAAAAGCAAGCAGTTAAAATGATCTTTTATTTGCCTTTTTTTTTTTTTTTTTTACCTTAACCTGTCTCTTTTCTTTTGAGGTCTCACATTCCCACACACTGATGCTTGAATGCGCACAGCCCAATGACCCAGCTCCACCTGGTGGAGGCTAAACCCAGCCAAAATTCAATCTAGCTCACCACAACGGGACATCAAACCTACAAAATAACAACCAGGGTAAAAACCAAAGTAGGCTACCTCATTAGGCAGCAGCTTTCTCCTCTAAACCTGTATGTTCCCATCAATGCACAAATACACAATTAAAAGAAAAATACACAAACGGTTCCCCCCAGTGACACTGAACGCTTTTTAAACCATCTCTTCAGGCACCTGTAGCAGCTGCATTAAATATTTACCTGGATAATATCTGAGAGTTTATGCAATCCAGAGGTATTGATAAATATCCCAGTGCCTACAAAGAACAACACAACAATTACCCTTACAATGCAAATATACGTGCATTTCTGCGTATGCACACCTGAACAGCACAACACCCTGCAAACATAACTTGGAAATGTTACCTGAAACAATTAGAACATACAAAACACACAATGAGAATTTGATCATGGAAATGGCAAAGATATGCATTTATTAAGCCAGAGAAGGATGCTGGGGGAAAAAAGAGAAGGACAGATTTGCCCACAAAGAATGCATTTGCAGAAATGACCGTCTATACTCCATGCTCCACGGAGAGAGCTTGCTCTCTTTATTGCTTTCACTGAAGAGCCAGCTAATGAGAATGAGCTGTTAAGCAGACATGACTAATTATTTTCTTAGCGCATGTCAAAGTTGGACCCGCTTCCTTGCAAAAGAGCTAATTAAGAACAAGATGCTGACAGACACTAGAACAGAACCTAGTTAAACCTAGAAAAGATCATTAAGCAACTTCCAACGTTGCTACCTCATAAATCCCTGACCCAGGAAGAGTTCAACACACAAAAAACGCCGTCAGTAAAATTTCAGCAAGCTCTCCTCACACATTCCTTCTGCTTTTGTAAAAGAATAGTGTTATGAGCAAAAATCCTCTAGGTGCACACATGTGCATACACACAGCAGTAAATGCTCAGGTTCTGACACAACACTGGCTCCTAAAATAATTTCTGGTTCATGAATGGACGATGTTTCCCAACAGAGGACCTAGCAACAAAATGATACTGTTCCTCAGGGTCAGATTTTTTGATTTTAAGTGTTAAATTCAAAGATGCCTTTCTCCATTCCACCTAAAACAGCGCAAGCTTCCAATTACTTACATCAAGGAAAAAAGTCCAAGTGAAATAACTGACAAATTTACAGACTTACGGCCTGAAAGAAACTGTAAGATCTGCTCTAGCGACTCCAGGAGTGACGTTTTGGTTTGGAACGTTATTTGGGCCTTCGCAAACAGTTCAAAGATGTAGCTGCAATTCAGAAATAAAAAAGCACAAGTGGGTAAACACTGTACATAATCACATGGACCAATTGCTACTATTCTTTCGCAGCAACAATTTCACCATCCAGTTGCAAAACATTCTCAACTCAGTAAGAAAGAAAAAACGATGGGAATGTAAATAAATATTTCCCATCAAAAATAATGATTGCTACATAAGGTGACTTAAGAAAAGCTGCAACATTGAATAAGCACTATTCCCAGGAACTAGAATATTACTGCCAACCCTAACAGCCACTGATAAACCCTTTACACAGTGACGTATTTTTTGTTCCACTGCAGGCTTGTTACACGAGCACACAGAAGTGCATTCAAAAGCAGAAAGCTCGCACTAGACTCAATTTAACCTGGGTTTAGAATTTATTATTCTTCTCACACGCAAACACATTAACGAGAAGAAATTTACCTTCCATCTTTGGTGACTCCACTGTCATTTGGTGGCAACTCCACTGCATCAATTGCACTTTCTAGCTGAAGAAGAATTTCTTTGAGGGAACCAAAAGGAAAAATAGTTATGGTTGGTAGAAACTCACTGCAGGAGCTCATCTGAATCCCTTTTTTAAACGCAATTTATTACAGAAGCTGCCATCAAAGACAGCAGCTCAGAGGTTTTTTTGATTCTGTAAACAAGCTAAAACGATTAAAGCCAATTTCCTAGACATTGTCTCTAAATATCTGAATTAAACTTCAACAAATTCTATGATCTCAACTCTTGGATTAATTCTGTGGTACTCGCAAAATACAGTTGCTAACTAAACACTGAACTCTTTGCTATAGATGGAGAAAGTTCTTGGAAACGCTTTGCAAACAGACATCTCAAGCCCTTGATACAATCACTACATAGCATCACCTTACAGCAGAATGATGCAACCAATACATTGCCAGCACAATGACAACATTACAAAGTGAAGGAACGTCTGGCAGAGAGACAAGGGATGCATTTATCTGCCAAGTCTCACCTTCCAGGGAAGTAAATGCAACTAAACATTCCACAAAACTCTCTGAAAAACAGACTTCCAAGAATCACTCAGTCGTTAACAGAGGCATAAATGAACCTGATTATCCAGTTGTTGACCAATCAGCCTTTTGAAATAGTTACAATAACAACTTTTAGCCAGAAAACAAAAATAAAACAAAAAGAACCTTACTCTTTATTTTTGCTATATCTTCGAGTTCCATGTTCAGCCCTGTCAAAGAAAAGAAAGATTTGAAGGAGGATCTTTCACATCTGCTTCATTTCGTTCTTAGCTTCTTCAAGACTTTTCAGAAATTATCAGTGTGGAAGCTAGCACTGCATGCATAAGAAAAACATTTTCTGTTTTCCATTCACCGTCTCCTTTCATGACTGTAACAATCAGATCAGTGCAACGGAATGGTGACACAGGAAGTGTAATGACAAAGGGACTAGAGCAAAGGAAAGGTTTTACAAAGAAAAAGTGCTCACCCACCTCTGAAAATCTAAGCTCACAGTGAAAACTTCACACCAGAGGAATCTCCAACTAAACCCCAGCGGCAGTCAGCCCTTAAATGAGGTCTAAGAGAGGTGCAGCCAGGCTCCACCCCTTCCAGTCTTACAGCTGAATTGCCTTCCCCTGTGCTCCCAGGGCTGTGCGGGTCCTTTCCCCAGGTGCTCCATCAGTGGGTCAGGCCATGACTCAACACTTACCATACACATGGCATTTTACATCACATTGGTTTGGCCGAAGTTTTTGTGTTTGTCTGATGTTATTAATAACCACTTACCTACCAATGTGAGTCAGTTTTCCAGAAGCTATTAGAAAAAGATATTTTCTAGTTATATTTCCCACTAAAACAGCAGTTTCTGGTCGCCAACACACCTGAACTGATGCTCTCCATATTGAATTCAGCATTTACTTCATTCTGTTGAACTACTTTGGCTTGTTCTTCCAGTACTACATTAATAACATCAATTGCTGAAGCCAAATCATAGGCTGTCAGGTCAAAAGAAGATGACTCTTCACACAATCTTTCCTAAAATACCAAGGAATGAAAGCATTACTTGGACTGCACAATGTGTTGTTTGGTCAGGCGGTTTCACAGATGATAATGTGTAGATGAGCAGACTTGACTTCCTTTCTGTTCCCCAAGCTCACGCTGGAGGACATTTTCAAATGCCTTAAGACTTTGACTTACACTAGGCATATATTTTTTTGTGGAACGCAGAAAATGTTTGCTAAACATTACTCCTTTTCTTTGCATTATCAAAAATGGTATCATTTCCATCTGGCAGCAAATCAGAGTCATCAAAATCTCTTTAGCTTTTAACAGACATTACAGCAGTGATCAAACAGCCACGATAACTGACATTAACAAAGGACATAGTCAAATGCAGACTTTACAGATTACTTGTTCTACAATATTGGTCTGTTTTTCGTTTTGGATGATGTTTGAGAGATGGCAACAGAACAGAAACAACCTACCACATTGTGAGCTTCATCAAGTATTATCACAGTCCCCTTCAGCTCTATGTTGTGAGCTCGTCGGCTCTAGGGATGAGGAAGAGAGTGAGGGAACACTTATGGAGATTACAACTGATACTGTATTAAAGAAAACATTTCTACCTTACAAGTTTATCAGAACTAATTTCACTCATCACTTTTGCCACCAGGGATTTGGGAGGAGTGAGGTGTAAACTACGGAGATTGAGCTTGTGGGTTATTTTCATGCTGTTTGTTTTTTGGTTTTATTTTAGCAATTTTATTCTTGTGACATCTGTGCTGGGAACTGATGTTCTGAAGACATCCTCAGCAACACCACATCATCTAACTTCACAATGCTTCCTTGCTTAAAGGTGGCCAGAAGTTTTTGTTAGATTTATTAAGCATTTGGTCTTTTTGCCTCTTGCAGCAACGGAACGTAATCCAGCTTCTACTACAATTCACGAATAACATCAGGTTGCAAGAAGATGTTAGCAGATCTGTTTCCTCAGCAAAGTTTCAAAGGTTTTGGTTATTTTAATCTGTGAAACATGGACAATTTATTGCAGCAGCTTTTTATGTGCAAGAGCTGTCCAATCTGTACTGGAAGCCATGTTGGTCACTGCAGAAACAAAAGTTTCTCAGAACACCTGCAAAACTATTGAAAGCGTGCACCTGAAGGTTTGATTTCAGGAGGTAAATATAATCAAACAACAAAGACATCATATTCTGCAAAGCTAATTTGAGCAAGACCTCACAGAAATCAACAAAAGAGAAAAGATTTGCCAACTGTGAGAAAGTAAAGCTAAAAAGAGAAAAGCACAAAAGGGCAACCTGAAATAAAGATAAGAAAGTTGTATTTAAAAACAAAGAAATGCGCTACCTTCGCGTCCAGTAAATAGTTGTAAGGCATAAAAATAATATCTGCCTGCTGCTTCAGGCTTCGAGAGAGATAATAAGGACAAGCTCTGTTTAAAAAAAAAAAGTAGCACACGTTATAAAGTAATCGCAGTAGAAATACTAAGAGTGCATTCATCATTCATGTAGTATGTTTCATGCTCTCAGTGCTTTCTAATCAATTTCCTAATGAACTGAAACGGTCATGTTTGATTTTCAGGCAAATAGCTCTATCCATGCAACACATGTAGGCATTAGTTTCTACACTTTACTATCAATGCATGCAGCTCAGCTGAACAAAGGAAATAAGAAATTAAATGAGAAAGAGTGCTGTTTGTTGCTGCATTGTACTTTTAAACCTGTAGGCAAGAAGTATACGCTGCGCTAGGCTATTTTACCTCAATAAAACAGTCATATCATCCTCTTAAATCTGAAAGAAAACTGCAATGTTTCTCACATCAGATGACATTGGAAGCCTCTACTAAAGCAAGAATTAAAATACTGGTGATCTGATCTGACTGTCTTTACACAAGAAAGAATTTAAAAAGACTGTTGTGTGATGAAAACGATGGTAGGAGAAGCTAAGGTTCGAGTACACACACAGTTTTGTCAGAAGCTGTCTCTGCAATGTATCTGGCTACTTCATTTGGCTCTCAGCATTGCTCTGCTACTTTAGTGTGCGTGCAGGTCATATCAACGTATTAAGAACTACAAGCTGATGAACAGTTTTCACAAGTGAGAAGGAGTAAAATCAGAGAATGACTACCTGTGCTTGCTTCCATTTTTAACCAAGTCTTCAATATCCATGATTGAGTCAATCAGTCCTTTCTCTGTAGACTTTTCTGTGAACAGTTATAACATTACAACCAGAGGCTTAAGTGAAGGTATCCCACAAGGGCTTCTAGTTACCCTGGTCATCACATTCATCCACTTCTTAACATTTTGTTCTTGAAAGACACAAATGCAGAGCACAACCCTTGCATATATATGCATACCACATACAAATGTACACGCAGACTCTGCCTACACTTTCAAACTTCCCTACCTGCCTGGCAAACAACTCCCTCTCCAACAAATGGGGCTTTATTTCCACAGCCAAACTCACCTTCCACGTTGTTATAAAAATGACAAGCACGAGCCATCACTTTCTTTCGGCACATGTAGATCTGCAAAATATAGTACTTTTTAGCACAGCTTGTGAAGTGAGCTCACATTGTGAAGTGAGCTAAGAGATGAAGAGTTATCCATTATCCATAATGCCACCTAATGACTAAACACGGACCACAGATCTTCAGTTTTAAAATCAGGCATCCTTCTCTTCCCCTGAAGTTACACTCTGTGTGTGTGTGAGTGGCACAGAACACTCACATGTTTGGAGGAAATTTGCTTACATTTCACTACATGTTTCAGAAGAGCAGTCTTTGACATTACTCATAAAAATAACAGGTAAAGCAGTCACTGAAGCATTATTTTTAAATGCTTATTGCCATTAAAAAATGCTGAAGCGCAGACCTGAATAAACAGCAAACTATTAATCACCTCTCATGTGCTACACGATCACATCCTCCTTCAAATGGAAAATGCTACTGGAAATGCCAAACTAAATCTTGCACTAAAATAGATATGGCAAGTTCCACAAAATGCAGGGGAAAAAAAAAAAAAAAAAGAGCATCTTTCACTACAGCCTCCAGTGATAAAACAACGTCAGGCTTAAGAATTACACACTTTATGTCAAAATAAAAAACAGCCTGGCATGTTCTTGTTACACATGTTTTCAAGGCTCTGTTCTCACCTGCATGTGGTTGCTCTCCTGTCGTTTCACTTCAGGATTGATGCAAAGCTGCTCTCTGGAACCCAAAACACATACCTTTGGCCTGTTCAAACAATATACAAACCTGGTGTTAAAAATGAAGCAAGAAAGATGAACACAGCTGAACACACCTATGTGGGTTTTAATACCTCAAATGTAAGAAGTTCCTGAGAAACAGATTAGCATAAAACACGGGTCAGAATCATAACCAACGAGTTAATCCGTTTACAACAGGCACAGATACACTTTATAGTACTATATTTCTCCTGGGAACAGTGGGAGGTAGCGAGTAGCAGCTTACATCATGCAGTAGACAACCTGGGTTTTGTTATGACAGATTAGCCAGATAAGCTGGGGCTGCCACCTATTGCAAGCTACTCGAGAGGCAGCTGTCATTCTTACATGAATAAGATTATGACAAAAACTAATGCAAGGAATTTCAGAAGCAAACGTGTGAAATAAAGAACCTAAACCAGACTGAATTCAGGAAATTCAACAACTGAAGGAGAAAAAGACAACAATGAAGAACTCCAGGTTGTACACACGCATGTTAAGAGAACTACACTTCAGCAAGCATCAGTTTTTATACCTTCATAAATTAATACAGACATAAATTCAGACAGCAATTAAACAGTATTTTCTTTCACCTTTTCTTTAAATAGGAGCACTATCCTAAATCATATTTACCTGTAGACTGTGTTCTTTAATTCGTTAATGACCTGTGTAAGCTGAGAGTGAGTTCTGGATGCATAAATTATTTTAGGAATGTCTGTGTAGTACGCTGTCAAACAGAGGGGGGGGAAAAGAGCAGAAAAACACTATTAGCACAACAAGAACATAAGGTATTATTCATTTCCTTTCCCAGCTGATGTTATGGCAACGATTTGCCTTGTAAAGACAAGAGATTCTGTCACACAACTACTCACACACATAAAGCAAGCTAACTGCACTTTCAATACTCCAAGAAAAATTAAAAATACATAAATAAAAGCACGTGTTCCTTAACACCCCTGCATCGCTCCCGCTGAGCATAAAAATCAAAGAACTCACTTGGGATATCACCATCCGTGGCAGCACTACCCCAGGAAGACATGGGTCTGTCAGGGAAGAGCTCGACTCCATTCATACGCTGTGCAATTTTGCGGGCTGAGATGGTATCTTTGAAGTGTTCCCTCCAGGCCAGAGTGGCACAGAGCAGGCATAGGGTCTTTCCTGTACCTGTAGGGCTCTCCAGAATGCCATTTACTTTCTTTATTGAAGGGAAATAAAAGAAATAAGGGAAAAATGAGTAATTCGGAGGTTCAGCTAGAACAACTACACAGAGCTATGCTTTCTCATACAACAGAAAAATACGTATCAATACGAATGTTTTATAAAAGCATGACCTGTAGGACACCTTCTAACTAACTTAGTGAGCTCAGTCTAAAGCCCAGACTAAGAGGAACTACAGCTAAAAAGCCTCTGCTCCCAGATAACAGCCATAGGATGAGAGGTGATGGCCTCACGTTGTGCCCGAAGGGGTCAGGTTGGGTATTAGGAGACATTTCCTCTCCCAAAGAGCGCTGATGCAGTGGCACGGCTGCACAGGGGGTTGGGGTTGGGGGGGGGGGGGGGGAGTGTCACCGTCCCTGGGGCGCTCCACAGCCGTGGAGATGTGGCACTGAGGGCCACGGTCGGTGCGCACGGTGGGGCTGCGCTTGGCGGTCTCACCGTCTGCAGACACTCGAGCACTTTGGCCATGTACGTCTCCTGACATTCGTAGGGCTGGAAAGGGAAATCCACCGTGACGCCCCTCAGCGTGATCCTGGGCATCCCTGCTGCCCGATCCCTGCAACGGAGCGCGTCGTCAGCAGTCGGCACAGGCCGGAGGTCCGCAGGAACTCGGAGACCAACCAAAGCAACATGAAAAGGCCGTTCAAGGCCGTTTCAACCTGTCCCGCAGACCCGAAACCCCCCCACCCGTCCCAGTAGCGCTGCCATTGAGCGCTGCCGCCCCTCACCTCCCGCACAACCGTTCAGAATCCCCGCGCCTGTATCACGCGCCCTTCCGCCCAAGTCGCCGTGCGTAACTTCCGGCGAACGCTCTCGCGAGACTTCCGGCGTTGCCCAGGAAACGGGGCCTGCGTGGGCTGTGGTAGAGCCCTGGATAGGGGCTGTTGCGCCCAGGCTGGACCAAGGGCGAGCGAGTAGGGCTGGGGGTTCTGCGCCGCTCTCTGTGATCTGTTCTGCGAGCCCTGGAAGCCGCGGGTTGGAAGGGGCCGAGCCCTGGTGGTGGTTTGGCCTTTAAGGATAGCAGGGCCTGGGCCCGAGGGGGGACTAATTTGCTCTACTCAGCCACTGTGCAGTTTAGGCCCTGGGAGACAGCAGGTTGGTCGCCAAAAAGGGGCCAAGAGGCTGCTTTTCTCAGCCTGTCCCCCCTGGGCTGTGCCCCTCATGTGTGTTAGTAGTAGCTAGAGCATCTCTCCTTGTTAGAGGCTCAGGATGATGGGGATGGCTGAGCTTTCTCTCTGGGGCTGCTTTTTGCCCTGCACAGCTGACACCCTGCACAGAGAGCAGCCACATAGCATGAGGTTTGCTGTGGAGTCACCCTGCCTGGTAGATAAAGGCATACATCTTTCATTTTGTTGGGCCTTGTGGCTTCTGCAGTAAGAACAGTAGTGAATTTTGACTGGTGTCTTTTGCTGACGGTGAATGTGCTGCTCCTTTGTTCTCCTTTTGCTTCCCTTCAGTACAGTTCTCTGCCTGCCTTCAGCCTCCTGTCGCTGGTGCACGTGGCCAGGAGCTGCCTGGAGGCTGCAGCCCCTTAAACCTCATGTGCCCACAACCAGCCCTGAGCTGCTCTGTGCTCGTGGATCACTCTGTGTAAGATTCCAGCAAACCATGCAGCTCTTGTAATAAAAAGGTAGGTATGGTTTACCTGAATCCCCAAATTTTACCAAACTGTATTTTACCTGCCTGCACAAGGAGAAAGGGAGGAAGAAAATGTTTCATACACATCTCCTCACGTTGTTGCAGCATCCCACGCTGTTAGACAGTTGCTGTGAAGATGCAGCACAGGATGTGGTTTAGTTTACTGTATCTTGTCAAATAGCTCCTAGCAAGCTGCAAGGAGTAATGTTTGTATGTAGAAGCATTCAAATACTTTGCAGACCTTAAACGCGAGTCTGTTGTATAACCTGATCTCAAACTTCTGGTACATGCTGTGTTCAGTTAGGGGAGTTTACTTGTGTGGCTGTTTTGCTTGCCAGTCTTTAAACTTCTTGAGCTGAACTTGACTAGCTTGTAAACTGTCTTTAACTGCAGCTAATGGGCTGGAGAGATATGGGTTATTCCTTCTGTACTTTTCAGTGCTCCACACACAATGTGACAATTTATTTTGCTCCTGTTTCTGAATGTGCCAGAGAGCTCTAACTTGATACTCATCATGCAAGATTATGCTGCAAAGTAAATGACTTATTAAACATCATGAGAGTGAGCGGTAAGATATTTATAATGGAGAATAAAGGTTTAAAAATGATCACAGATACGTGGAATTTTCTGTCATTATTTCTTATAACTTTCCTACACTGAAGAAGAAGAATAGTAGTACTATGTCAAATCAGATTATTTTTAGGGTTATTTAGGTAACGTTGATTGAAGCAATGTTACTTTTAGAGAGGAGCTGGAAGGCTACCAAACCCAAAAAGGAGCGTGAGTCAGCAGCCGTGCTGTTGTCCGGGGTGTGTGAGTCAGCACTGGCTGAGGGCTCCTTATCCTTCTGGAGAATTGGTTCTCTGCACCATTTACCTTACTTGACCAAGTCTGCAGTGCCAGCATTGGTGAGCCTGTCATTGCTGCACCTGAGCGTTCTAAAATCAGAGCGTAAAATCTCACGAGAGAGGGATTTGTTTCTCATTAAAGTTGCTGAAGAATTGTAGGGGTTCACTGAAGCTGGAACATCTGTTCGATGTTGTGACACAGACACAATAAGCACAAGAATTTGTCTTATGCCTGGACTTCCATTCCGGTTCCTGGTTTCCTTCATTCTTTCCAGGCAAAACTTTGAAGAGGGAAAAAGGGAGAGAAAAGGAAGGTTTTAAAGAACAAAGCAGACCAGCACAGTTACTTGGCAGCCCAATCCCCGCACTCTTAATGCTCGTTAGATGATAAACCAAGACAGGAGCACATACAGCCAGCTGAGTTTTCCTCACTGCATGCTCAGGTTGGTGGGTGTTGATTTCGGATGAACCATTTTTCATTTGAAGCGGCGCCTTCAAGGGGAGAAATACACAAAGGAAAGACCTTGAAAAAGACAATCCTCAAACTCCGTAGGGAAGGGGGGTGTGAGTGACTGAAGTGAACTGCAGAGCCTCCTGCAAGCAGAAGGTCTGTGCAGTGCAGAAGTACAAAGTGCACCATCTTTAGTTTTGTTCGGAGGCCACCTATGCAGGATTTCTCTTCCCAGTCAAGCGAGAATCTTGAGGAATGGGAGGAGATTTCGAAGAGCAGCATCGACTGACTGTGAAATTGCTGCTGTTTGTGGGAAGGATATTTTTCTCCTTTCGTATAGGAGAGGATTAGGTTGCCACTCATTGCCCTTCTCGGGATGTGTGATGGTTCCCGTAGCAACCATCTAAAACTTTTGTTTGGCCACATGATTATTTGCTTCTTTTGAACCCAGGTAATCCGGAGCCTTGATGTCTTTTCCCTGTTGGGTAACAGCAAAACAACTGCTTTCCTCTTTGACACCCAGACTTTCACACAGTCATTCTGTCATTAGGAAAATAAGTAAACACCCATTTTACAGGTGAAGAAGTCTAAGCAGATGGGATTAGTGGTGTGGTGGAAGCTGCATGGCAATCACCGGACCAGAGCTTGCATCTTCACCTGCTCCAAATGTGCCCTTTGTTATCTGTAGTTGCTCAGCCCTCCAGCTTTGCACTGCTCACTTCTGTACCCACACCCAGGGGTGACCTGAATCCACGGCTTGCTTTGCACCTTTACGTGACTGAAGTAGCACAACTCTTCTCCCCGACCCAGTCCCTTTGTACAACTTGGCCTCATTTCTCAAGTGCACAATGGTTATGAAGAAGAAACATCAGAATAACCCCATTGTTTCCTTGCCTTCAGGGAAACGTTTTCTTGATTTAGTGCTGGCATTGTCATGGATTTCTTGTTTTAGTTAACGATTTCAAGGGGTTGATGGCTGCCCTATGTGGAATGTTTATTATTTCATGCCAACTAAGGCAGCTTCTCCCAGCTTGAGACTGCAAACAGTATGGGAAGGTCTCATGCTATTGCCTGGCAGTGTGTTAGTCTCCTGTATTGCAGCGCCATAGAAAAATAGAACTTGAAAAGACAGTCACATTCAAAAGAAGGAAGAAATATCACCCAGTGTAAGAGATGGATCCAGCATTAATTATATTGAAATCATTTATGTGTCAGGTCATCTGGAAGGTGTCATCAATACCGGAGCTGAAGTGTATGCTGCGTGGCATAGCCACTTCCATGGAGTTTGCTCGCTGTTTCTTGTGCAGTGTGCTCCAATGGGACACGTGCCTTGCAAATGTCCTGTACCTTTTCTAAATAAAAGGAAGAAAACTCATGCAATTGATGTCTGGAAGCTTCAGAACATTGCAAGGGATAGGCAGACTCTGTCAGACCTCCTGAGTGAATCAAAGCCAGAGCTGACACTGAATGGAGTGGGAGAATTCCATTATTGGTGTGCCTGGGATTGCTGTCTTTACCTGCTGATGGGGAAATGTATTCATGAACCATAGGAAACTTCAGCCTACAGACCTCAGGATGACCTATAAAGTCATAGAAATTCAGCCAAAGGAAAAAGCAGGGGATTTACAGCTGGGAAACGAGCCTTGAGTAGATGCAGGTAGCAGTTAATTGTCCACTTGGGATTTAAAAAAAATCCTGCTCCAAACACAGAGTGGAAATTCGTGGATAATGCCAATATTATCCTGAATTAAACTTAAGATTTTTTATTTCTGTGATAGATCTTTTCATTTTATGTACAGTGTTGGGGGAATGGGGCACTTGGAGACTGGGAGAAAAGATAGGAAGAAAGGGCTCAGAGTCTTTCAGGGCACTCAGTAGGCATTGCATGTAGCTCCCATCCCTGTTGCAGCTGCTCTGCCTGCAGCAGTGTGAGCAGCCCATGGATCCCTGCAGCTGCTGGGGGGGCTCAGAAGCGCCTGCATTGCAGTGCACTGGGGGGGCTGCAGCCGGGGGCTGTACAGGGGGCTGCAGGGCTCTGTGCAAAGCCCATCTAAGAGAAGATGTGGTGATTCTGTGGTCCTGAGCGTGGCTGGGGGGGCGTGCTGCAAAAGCACAGGTGTGCTGGCCTCTAGGAGAAGAAACAAAGGGGGAAATGGTGGAAAATGGAAAAGGAAGAAGAAGAAAAGATGTCCCGATGCCTGAGGAATAATAATAATAAATACACACATATATAGAGACAAGAAAGTGCCATTCGATTTGAAAGGCTCTGTTCTGCTCTCCTGCATCTACTTTTACAGCACTTTCACCCCTAACTTCAGCCCCTTTGGTGCCCTGGTGCACAAACTGTGCCTAAAAGCACTGAGCCCAACAGGGACCCCCCCCCCCTCCCTCCCTGCACCGTTTGGCTGAGGATGCGGCAGCGTTTGGGGTCCGGCTGTGAGCCCCATCCTCCTCATTACCAGAGCTCAGAGCCGCCCTGGGGGAGGTTAAAAAATGAAACGAAATGAATGGAATGAGATGAAATAAAAGGAAATCAGAAAAAAAAAGGCAAATAATAAAGATAACAAAGATAATAATAAACCAACAGCAACGAATTTGCTCGCTTTTGCTTTTAACAGATAAAAGGGAAGGAGAGCAGCAGACAAGAAAGGCAGGCGGGGGGGAAGGCCATCTTTTGCCGGAGCTGGGTGTGTCTGCACCCCCCCCCCCCCCCCCAACCCCCCCTCCCGGCTCCGCAGTTCTGGCAGCGGGCGGACGGGGAGGGACCGCCGTCAAAGCCGCCCGGAGGAGCCGGAGCCGCTCATTGCCGCCGCCGCGGACCCGCCCGTCCCTCCGCTCCATCCCCGCGCTGCGGGCGCTCCGCTCCGACCTCAGCTCCCCGTACCCATCAGCATGGCCAGCACCGTCTCAGGTAGGGTTGCTCGTTACCCTTGTTCTCTTTATATACATGTATGTATATATTTGGAGGTTTCTGGTTTTATTTTTTTTTTTCCTTGGGCTGTGCTGTTTTGGATGCATTGTTCCCCACCGCCCAGCACACACCCCCTGGTGCGAGGCAGTGGGTGCTCTTTTGATTTTAATAGCGATCCACCCATGATAAATGTGCCTATTTATGCAATGGCTGCTGCTACTTTGCACCATCCGACGGTGCTGCGTGCCAATTAATGGTTGTTTCTGCGGTGTGATGCAGCTTTCTTTTTATTCCCTTTAAAAAAGGTGCATGGGGTGTAGCTGGATGCAGAGAAATGCGAAATGGCATTTCCTTACAATTCGCTTGTGTGAAGATTATAGATTGCTTAAATGGACATTGGAAAGAAAGACATAGAGAATCAAAAATCCCTTGTAAAAAAAAAAAATAATGCCTAAACCCAACCTGGGCGCACTGCTGTGTGTTCTCCCAGCTCCCCACCCTGTGTTTCTTTCATCAGGAGATGCTCCAGGGGAGCGGTCCTCTGATGGCGCTGGTGAAGCAGTGCTGCAGGGCAGCCCCCCTTCCTCCTTCCCTCCCTCCTGCAGCAGCACTGGGGCTCTGGGTGGGCTCTGCTCCCCTAAAAGTGATCCTTGTGCTTTTGAGCTGGAGAGCAGGGATTGAATTGGCTGGGGATGAGGTGGAGGAGAAAATCCTGCGTTGATACAGCAGACAGTGGGTGTGTTCAGAGGGTCTTTCTCTTTTCCTTAGAAAAAATAATAATAATAAAAAAAACCCAGAAGTTTCTGGAGAGAACATTTACAGCTCATAAAGAAGGGCTTGGGTGGGTGAAGCTGAACCATATCGGGCTGCGGTGTGGGGCTGAATAGGAAGGGAAGACAAAAGGGAAATGTGGGGAGTGCTTTTGTGCCCCCTCCATGGCAGAGAAGCAGACAGAAGGCAGCAGACAACCCTGCCTCTTCCCCTGCCCTTTGCTGGGTCCTTCTGGGTGTTCTCTGTTCTTTTTTCTTTTTAAAAGGGATGGGAAGATGGGAGGTGTTGTGGGGCGGGTGAGGTGTGGTGGGCTTTGAGTGCAGCTGTAGGTGGGGAAGCAGCACACCAAAAGGTGTCTGAGTGGTAGGAAATCTTCAGCCATTGTATGCATTTGTGCAAGTGTCCCCATGCCAGGGTGTTCTGGGAGGTTCCCCCAGCTGCTCCCACCCTGTGATGGGGCTGGGGGTGTTTGCAGCTGGGGAGGGGTCATGGAGCCACTTGGGGGGACTCAGCAGATGCTTGGCCATGACACCAAGGGTGCAGCTAACCCAGCATGGGCAAGGTTCCAAATGCATCCCCCATTTGGTGCATTCTCGCTTTCCCAGCCCCATGCCTGTGGCACACTTCACCTGCTGGAAGATGCAGTTTTACTGCCAGGGCAGACTTCAGATCATGCAGGAGTGTGTGCTTCACAAAACCTTGCTTTTTGTGGCTTTCTGCAAGCAGAGAAGCGATGTCAAGGGGTTGGAAGGCAGGGCTGTGGCAGGAGGAGAGCAAGGCTGAGCCTCGCCCAGCATTGCAGCAAGCAGCTTCCCACCAGCTGCTGTCTCCATAGCAGAAACAGCCTGGAAAAGCAGGGAAAAAAAGGCAAGCTGCTCCTTAAAATAAGGGGGAAAAAAAATCTTGTTTTCTCTCTTCATGATCCCCAGCCAAAGCTAATCCTTGCTGCAGGGAGAGCAGCTGCAACTGTCTGCAGCTGATGCCCAGGGGCTGATTCCCCCTTGGGAAGATTTTCTTGGTTTATTCAAACAAATTGCTGGGATGGTAAGAAACAGGGCTCACTTCCCCCAGCCCAGCAGTCAGCACTGGCTTCCACCTTCATTTTTTGCTGGCCAGGGTTGTGTCTGTTAGTGCAGAAGCAGAGGGAGAAGCAGCACATGCTCAGTGCAGGTTCAGCTGCAGTGCTGCAGGGCTGGAGCCCCACACACCCTCCTGCAGCAGCTGGACAAAGCTTCGTGCTTCCTGCGGCTCCTAATGGGATCCTGTGGGGCTCTACAGGGCTGGAGCTTTCCCCATCGTGTGTAGGCGTCTGGGTTGAGCAGAAGCCAGGAGCACCAGCTTCCTCCATAGAGATTATGAAATGATGCAGTAAGGTGGGAGCCCCATGGGCTTTTCTCAGATGCTGGTGTCTGAGAAGGAGGAGCTGAGAGGAGCTGCTGCTTGGCATTCATGGATCCTGGAGTTTTCCCTCCTGCGCTGAAACGTCAGAGCTCTATGGCCCAACATGGGCATGGGTTGCCCTCTCACTCCCTTTTCTGAATGGTGTTGGTGGACACCAAACAGCATTGCTCCATACCCTCATTTCTACTACTGGTGACAGTCAGGGCTCTTTCTGCCGCACCTCTCCATCACAATGTTCTCCACAAAACACTATTTATTTTCTCTCTCCATTATTGATGGAGTGCATATGGCCTGTCTTAGATATTATGGTACTTTTATTGGGACTTCAGTTTTGCAGGCCAAGAGAACTTCTTGCAGGCATTTCTTTTTAATTTATTTTTTTAACAGTGTCTCAAGCAAAGGATCTACATCTTTAGATAATATATTTTCTTTCTAAAATATAAGCCATATCTTCATTGGTGGCACCACATTGGTACTGTGTTGGTAATGCAGAAGAGAGCTAAACCGTTGCTCAGATCTTCAGCTATTATTTAGAAATACAGGAGAGTTAGAGAGCAACCAAAGACCATGTGAATGCACCGTAGCACTTTGGCACATCCCAAGTGATGAAGAGCGGCTCAGGATATTTTCTAACAGCCCTTTTATTCTTTTGAGCTACCTCTACATGTTTAGTGCCATACTGCAGAATCTTGTGTTCTCTGAATGTGTTTATACAAATAATATCTCTGTCTAAGGTGCAAGTACAATAATCCTCAGTTAAGGAAAAGGAAACCAAAATCCAAATAAACCAAATGGCTGCTTGTGGCTCAGTGTGGCACTGATCTTCTGATTTTGTCCCATGAACAGCTCGTCCTATTCCAAGCTATTTGATAGCAGCTTCTCTTTGTCTTAACCAACCCCTACTCTCCAAATCTGCATTTGTCCCAAACCTGCAAACACTCTGGGACAGCTGCCTCCATTTTGACTCCTTCATCTGCCTTAGCAAGCAACCCAGTCCATGCTTTTCTACTTCCTGGTAACCCTTCACTAACTCACTCAGGCTGCTGGCTCCCTGCTGCACTGCTTGGACCTTTCTCCCTTGCTCAGCCAGGAGAAGGGGAGATTTCCCTGATTATTTTCCTGCAAAACACTCCACATGTTCTGGCATTAGAGAGTGAGTGATTTGCTGATCTATTGGCTGTGCATGGTGCAGGTTGATGTTGTGTACATGAGCTGCAAATGAAACCTGGGAGGGAATGAGCCCGGTAATAGGAAACCACTTCTGGGGGTGGCTCAGCAGATGTCTGACAGCAGGCAGAGTCATCTTCATGTCTGTCCTCATGAGTGATTCCACATGCACCCACAGCACCTTCTGGGTCTCCATAGAAATGGGGATGCATCAGCCTTGTCCCTCAGTATCCCACTGCTTTCACTGGTTCCCCTTCCTCTTTTGGCTGTACAAGCTCTTATGCTGCTCTGGTTTGGGATTTTGTGGAGCAAGAAGATGGAAGAGAGTTGGACTGAGGCAAAGGTCTCGCCATCAGCTTGATGGCATTGAGAGTATCTCCATCCTGTTGTACTCTCGAAGCTTATCAAGGGTTGTGGTTGCATTTATTGTCATGTGACATGGCATTCTTTGTACTGAAAGACCTGGATCAGTTGTCTTCTTTGCTTTCTGTTTGTATTTCAGCTACATTGATAATTGGACTATTCTCTTCTTATTGTGGTATGATATTCTTCACAGACACATTTTTTTTTTTTTTTTACTTTTCCAAAGTTATATTTGCAAAACAAGGAATTTTCTTCTAATAACCTTCCTTTGACCTTGCTACCAAATACAGCTCATTCAGTCTCATCCATTTTAATTCTCCGAATTCACACAAATGATTCTCAGTGTGCCTCTGGCTCATTATGGTTTACACTGTATTGGTGTTGTGCCTTACCAGCCCTGTTCTATTTTGCTAGATATCATTAAACATCTAATGAGAAGCAGGCTAATGAGACAGCCTTCAGCTTCATTTTATCTGATCAAGAAGCAAAGAACTGGAATTTTGGACCAATATTGGGTTGGATATGGGGAACCCCGTGGTCTATGCACATCAGCAGTGGGAGATGGTTCATGTTACTCGTACCCTGCACCCATCCCCAGCCACTTCTCCATTTCCTGCTCCACTGCCACTCAGGGAGCAACTGGATGGTGTCCCTAGGGCTTAACTTGAAAATAAACACTTTACATGGACAAATGCTGTGTGTAGTGCTCACGGGAAGCAGCAGGAATACGAGGATGCATTATGTACAGCACTAGAGGGAGCACAGGAAATGGGTCACAGGAGAGGAAGGAAGCTGAGAGCATGTTCACTTCTTAACAGGTTGGTAGAGGCTTCGGTAATTTGCCTTGTTCTCCTTGCAACAGGGAGGAAGTAATCTTATTCGTGCAATATGGATAGTGCAGAGAAAAGTTGGATGAAATGTTTTAATTAAGATTAGTTCTTGGGTGGTGTGTGCAGTGGAATTGAAACACAGGAGAATCAGACCGTGCTTGTTACTGCGCATAAATATCCAGAAGTGTTGCACCTTTTTAGATAGTATTGTCATTTAGTAGCTACCTGGGGTCCCATGAAACCAAAAATAAAGTTTGCCCCACCTTACAGGATGCTTAAATAAAAAGTCCAGCTTTTCCAGTCTAAATGTTATTGAAATATGTAAATTTGTGCACTGGAAGGCACATGATCTTTCCTGGCAGGAGCTGATCGCATGTAATACTCTGGCCAACCAGCTGTCTTGTCTTGCTTCAGGGATTATTCACCCTGACATAAATATGTCCTCAGAACTTTACATCTATTGGTAAATATGAGTGCAGACACTCCCAAGGTAAATTGATTAGTGCAGAGTTTCCAGTTGTGGTCTTTTGCCCCAGGAGCTTTAAGCATTCTCTTTCTGATGCAACTGAAATTGAAAGTCTTGCTTCTGGAGACCTTGGATTTAATCTCCTTTGACACAGTTTCTTAAACAGTGACTCAGTGGTTATGTTCCCTACTTTTGTTTGCAGTATTATAAATCTTCCCCAGCTGGGCAAAATGGAGCTCTATCAAGGGATCATTCAAAAATATACTGGAAGAAAAACCTGACACTGAATTTGAGATCGCTTCCAGAGGAATGATTACCTTGGTAGTCTGACATTATGGAGCCTTTACCAATGCCCTGAGTGACAGCTGTGACTGGTTCCCTGGCTTCAGTATCTGTAAATGTTAAGTTTGGTTTTGATTAATTGTAATCATGTTTATGTGTGAGCAATTGTGAAAGCAATTTAATGGTCCAGCCTGCAAAGTTTCAATCTGCATCAATGAATCATCAAATGCCAACACAGAAAAACAACTTGCCCTAGGAGACCGTAGACTAACTTTTGTTCTGAGAGGGTTGGACAACCCTCAAGATAAAGAGGTGAGTAGCAGTGAGCAGACAGATGTTCAAACCCTACATCAGAAAAATCCCCAGTTGAATTCAGCTTCCCATCTCATTTACAGTGCCAAATCAACCCGAACTACATAGAACCAGGATCTCCCTCTGCTCACTGAATTTATTTCCTCGTCGTAGCCTACTGACAGCGTGTTGGGCACATGTAACTCCTATTGTTCTAAAAAGTACGAGGGGATGAGGTCGTTGTGATGATTCTCCCAAGGTTCACTCTTTCCCCTTTTTCGCGCAGAAACTCCCGGCCTTGGTGCTGCCCGGGGCCTCGGGCTTTGGTGCTGAATGGACAGCTCCGCACGAAGGATAGCGGGGATGGGGGGCAGTGGTGCTGAAGGGACAGCTCCTAACGGAGCCGTGTCCTGCCCGGGCTGGGCCGGGGCGGTTCTCGCCCCACCGCCGCCTTTCCCGTTGCTTTCCCCCGGACCAAGCTGTACAATTGCCGTGGATTTGCATGGCAGCGAGCTGCCCTATTGGTGGGGCTCTTTGGCTCTTCGCCCCTCAGCAAGCTGGTCTCTGGGGCTGGCAGCTCTCAGCCTTGCTCCTTCGGCCCATGTGCCCACACGCTGCTAATTGCATCTGACGGCTGGCGCCGGGGTGCAGCTGCTGGCTCCAGCTCCGGGAGAGGACGCAGACCACTTCCAGGGCTCATTAAAGCACTGCCGCAGCTCAGTGGAGCGATGTCCTTTTGTCCTCCTCTCTCCTCTTCATTTTAATTGACAGAGAGGGACGGTCAGTTTGTGCTACAGAAGGGAAGCAGGACAGGGAAGATCCCAGTGGAATGAAGGCAGCTGCTAAGAAGTGAAATCACTACAATAGGCTTCCTAAAATGCAGGGCTGCAGCAGGCACTCATCTACACAGAGAACCACAAAATCAGAACTGGGGAGCTACTGAAGTTCAAGTAATGACATATAAAGCATTGTGGTTTATAATAAGTGCTAGGAGTTAAACTCGTGGGTCAGCAACCTGGCACATCTGCTTAATGTCTTGGTTTCACCCAGAATCAGGCATAATGGTAAAGCAAGGACCTTGGTGCTCTCTGTTAAGTGGTAATGTCTCTCATTGGGTCCAGGGATCCTCCTCTGGGCTCTTGGCGGCACGTTATGAGATATAGTAGTTTAACTGATGCATGCCACTCTTCTAGTACAATGCTGCACTCTCAGAGGCTTTCCAAAGTCTTTTCCATTAAGAACAAAATCAAAGATGTCCTGCTTGGATTGCTGATGTAAACTATTCCTATCTGGCATGCATTTAATAGAAGAACTGGACAGGGTATTAAAATCAGCATGCAGCATGAACTGGGAAATGTTCAATACAGATCTGAGCTGAAGGGATTGTTGGTTAGCCAAAGGAGGGTGTTAAATAAGATGACATTTTGTTGTTGGGAGGACAAATAAGTGCTGACATGAAGTACGCAAATAGACCCACTTTTTTTCCCCACCAGAATAGCAAAGAAAAAGCAGAGGAAAAGCTGCATGTCCTGCTGTTGTGAGGGCAGCAGCACATGCACTTGTGATCTCTGAGGGTGCAGTGGTGCAACCTCCAGCTGTGGGAATGCTGAGCAAACTTAAGGGGTCACAGTGGCAGAGCTTGACAGGAGCGTGTATTTCCCTATCCTTTGCAGAATGCCATGGGGACAGCATTTGCTGTGATTGCAGTCCAATATCAACCTCTGTCTACATGAACCCACCTGTGCCATCCCTTGCCTGCTCCTGCGGTGAAGGAGGCACACTGGGAAGATGGAAGTTCTCCACACAACTGACTGCAACTTTCTTCTTGACCCTGATGTCAGGAAGTTGCTGAGGGTTGAGAAATGTCGCTAGGTGTCAGTGGGCTTCTGAGTCTGGAACTATGATGGAGGAAGTGTATGGACAGCTGTCCCTTTCTGGTTCACTACAAGAGCAATAGCATCTTACACCTCTGCAGATGGTAAAATCCTAATGTGTGTCTTCCTGTGATATTTGCTACACTGGCTGATAATTTAGTTTGCTCCAGTACTCCTTGGGGACACTTGGAAAACCCATAGCAGCCTGGAAGTCTTCCACAGAAGCTGGTAGCTGTAAATGTTTTTCCCTGTGCCTAACATGCTTCATTTCTCCATGAAAAGGAGCTACTATTGCCATCAGACTCTTGGCATTGCTATTTCTTCTTTTTCAGCCTACAAGGAGAAAATGAAGGAGCTGTCTCTGCTCTCCCTCATCTGCTCCTGTTTCCACACCCAGCCGCACCCCAACACCATCTACCAGTATGGAGGTATGTAACTTGCTCCCACAGGAGCCGCAGAGCTGTTGGCACATGCTGTGGCTGACACTTTGGTACCAGTGTGGGCACTCTCATCCCGGGGCAGAAATCCCCATCCCAGGGTCCTTCTCCAGTTTATTCTGTGTAGACGTGACTCACATTTTCCCTGAAGGAACTAATCCCAGAGGCTGTCTAGTTCCTGCTGGGGTGACATGCACTTTGTGAACAGCAGTATGGACTTTCTGTAATTATGCTGTAATTAAAATGAATTGAGTTGACTTAGAGGGGATGAAGCTGATGACTAATCAAGAAATTCTGGAAATAATCAAGAAATTCTGGAAAATTATCCAGGTCAAGACACGGAATTAACACCATTGCTCCTATGTGGAGAGCTCAGTGGTGCCCCCGGGTGAAGGCTCTCCTGACTGTCACAGGTACACAGAGCTCTTGTTTGTGGCTTTTTTTCCCCCTAGATATGGAGGTGAAGCAGCTGGATAAGAGGGCATCAGGCCAGAGCTTCGAGGTGATCCTGAAGTCTCCTTCAGATTTGTCTCCTGAGAGCCCCATCCTTTCTTCTCCCCCCAAGAAGAAGGACCTGTCCCTGGAGGAGCTGCAGAGGAGGCTGGAGGCTGCAGAGGAGAGGAGGAAGGTAACAAGATGCCCCGAAGCAGCAGTGGTAGACATTGCCCCAAACCCTAAAAATGGCTGATCAGGAGCAATCTAAAACGACTGCTGATAGTATTCTTACATATTATTCAGCTATAGACAGGTGAGACATGGGGAGGATGCAGTTCCGCAACCTGGTTTAGGCAGGAAATTGGATGTGGTGGCCATAATTGTCCTCTGTCCCTAAAACTGCACAGCTGTATGGAGCCTTGTCTGATCCCACGTGCATGGCCAGGCCATGGGGAGTTCTTAGCAGCTGATGCAGGAGATGTAACAGCTGGCCATATAGCCAGATCAGCCTCAAACCTTGCTGTTACGACAGCTGCCTGTGCCATTTCCCACATCACTGTGAATGCCTTCTGGAGGGAGGTGGTCAGCAAAGCTCTGTGGGGTCCAGAGCAAGGCTGAGGGGTGCTGTCCCATTGCGTCACCAGACCCAGGAGGCTCAGGTGCTGAAGCAGCTGGCGGAGAAGCGGGAGCACGAGCGGGAGGTGCTGCACAAGGCACTGGAGGAGAACAACAATTTCAGCCGCCTGGCTGAGGAGAAGCTCAACTACAAGATGGAGCTGAGCCGGGAGATCCGCGAGGCGCACCTGGCTGCCCTGCGGGAGCGGCTGCGTGAGAAGGTGAGCATGAGGGGTGCTGGCACCCATGGGTGGGTGCTGTGGGGTCTGGGGAGGTCATGGGATCATAGGATCATAGAATATTCAGAGTTGGAGGGGACCCACATGGATCATGGAGTCCAGCACATGCTTTCACTCAGGACCTCCCACCATTCCAACTGTGTTTCTGAGAGTGTTGTCCATGCTTGAACTTGGTGTCATGAGCAAGGTGGTGGATGCCCCATTCCTGGAGATGTTCATGAAGGTCAGGCTGGCTGGGGCTCAGAGCATCTGATTGAGCTATGTGTGTCCCTGCCCACTGCAGGGGAGTTGGGCTAGATGGCTATTAAATGTCCCTTCCAACTCAAATGATTCTATGATTCTATACCATTGCCTTGGGGAACCTGTTCCACGTCCAGCTACCCTCTGGTGAAGAACCTTTTGCTAACACCCAGCCTGATGCTCCCCTGGCACAGCTCCATGCCATTCCCTCATCTGCAGGGCTGCAGCAGGTTGGTATTGCTGTGCTCCTGCCCTGCAATGCTTCACTTCTTGCAAGTGAATCCCCCCTGTCCTCAGGGTATGTTGGTGTGAAACCGCCCCGATAGCTTTTCTTTGACTGGTGCAAATCATGCATGCGGGACAGGAGGAAAATAGAGCAGGCAGGAGCAGACACTGTTAGCCTGTACCTCTCTCATTGCTCACCCGCAGCCCTCAGCTTGCCCTTAGGACTGACCGCCTCGTGTCCTCTCTCCTGTTTTTGCAGGAGCTGCACGCAGCTGAAGTCCGCAGGAACAAGGAACAGCGGGAGGAGATCTCTGGATAAAGGGCTTTTCTACACATCCAGCACCTGATTCCTGTTAACAAACCGACCGACCAACACGTTTTATTTTGTTTGTTTAGATGCAGCGTTTGGTTCTCCATCCTCCCCCCCCCCCAAAAAAAAATCCCCTGGTGTTCGTCCCCCAGCAACACGCTTCTCTGTCTGCATCCTTAATCGTTTGGTGCTTGTGGGGAGTCACAGGTCGTAGGGACCTCTCAGCAGAATAGCAGCTAGTTCACATGAAATAGAGATCAGTCAATCAAACAGCTTCTTTGGAGGGTTCGTCCTTTTTTTCTTTAGGAAAAAAAAATATTTCTTAAACTCGTGTAAAAATTGAGATATGAATAAATTCAACCAGCAGTGTCACGGAGGTACAGAATTCTTATCCGGGGGCTTTTACTACTCTTGGTGTTTGCTCTGAGCTAAATATCAGGATAATAAGGAGTGATCACTTCTGTATGTAAGCAGAGCAATGAGCAGAGTGTCAGTGGAGAGGGCCAGGCTGGCTGCATGGCACTGCCACGTGGCTCCCAGCCATCCCTGCAGCCAGGGTAGGCAGCAAGCCAACATCCTTATCTCGGGTGGATTTTTGGTAGCCAGTGTGGAAATAGGGGAGGGTCTCAGCACTGAGCTTGGTGCTGTCATAGACTGTTCCCAATCCCATCCTTCTCCCCAGCCCCATCCCTGTCCTCATCCACGTCTCCTTCCCCATCTCCATCCCCATCCCTGGTGGCTGCAGGCTGAGCCCCCTGCTCCCCCATGGGCTCTGTTACCTCGGCTCTACAGAACCCCAGGAGGGCCCTCAGTCTGCAGTCTGACAGTCCTCCATGACCCCCTCGGAATGCAAGGACAGGACGCGGTGGTGAGGCCGCCTGCTGGCAGGGAGGACATCGCTCTTCCCAAGGATGGATGAGGCTCAGTGGATGCTGAGAACAGGGAGCTCCTGGGCAGCGCTTTGGGATAAGGACTTCCCAGCAGCACTGGATGAGGTGGAGCTGAGCAGGAGCAATTCTGCAGGAAGGGTGAGGAGGTGTTCCCATGCTCGTTTCTTGGCTATCTTTAGCTTTTCAAAGACTATTTTTAAGCAAATGTTGTCTCTTGGTGGAGGTAGGGACAAGTGGAGGATATGCAAGTGTGACAGTGATAGGTGACAGCAGTGTGATGCAGACAGGTGGCTGACAGCCTGGGGCTCCCTGGCTGCTATTGCCATGGTTTTGGGAGGCAGCTGAAGTCCCAGCGCTGCAGGGCTGTGCCCGTGGGACCTTGCACCCACTCTGCTTCTGCCTTGAAAAGCTGGGAGGAAACATTGCATCCGAAACATTGCATCCGAAACATTGCATCAAGTTGGGTCCAACTGTGCACGGGATGCAGTGCTGAGCAGCCATCCCAGCCTGTGGTGGGATTTGGGGCAGGAGGTGATGAGGGTACCCCTGTGCAGTGCTTTGGTGCTGTGCTTTGGGGAGGGCAGCATGCAGGGGGTGGGCTGCTGGGGTCCCCTGTGCTGCGCACGGAGCAGAGGGGGATATCCCATCCCTGGAGGCGGGATGGGTCCCTGAGCAGCCTGATCAGGTGGGGGCAACCAGCCCACAGCAGGGGGATGATCTTTAAGGTCCCCTCCAACCCACGCCATTCTACAGTTCCACCATTTGCACCACAGGCCGTGTCCTTCCCTCTCCATCCCTCCAGAAAAGCATCGCTGGCTCGGTTAGGACCTGACGTTTTCTGTCTAAGGTGTGCTTTAATCACACACACAAAACAAATGGTTGTGACCAAAACAAAACAAAAGAAAACCCACCAAAAAGCCAAAAGGCGGCACTGCCGGGGGTCCGACCCTGAGCTCTTTGCTGATCTCCCCACAAGTCCCCGAGGATCCGGGAGCGACCCCTCCGCAGCCATAGAGCGTTTTGGGGGATCTCTGCTCCTGCAGGAAGGGCCCCCCCCGGTGCTGGGGTACTGCAGAGTGCTGGGGGCAGAGAGGGAACCGGAGCAGAACCGAGGGTTGACTTTCTTAGCAGTAGCCAATGATCCGTTTATAGTAGCAGCTGTCTTAGATACGCATCGTTGTAGAGCGCGGCGTCGCCGCCGGCATCACCTCATCCATATAGTGACGAGAAATTAAAGAGAGAAAAAAATGTTTAAAAAAAAAAAAAGAAAAGAAAACAAACCTAATTTTAAAAGTAATTTAAGCAAAATGTTTGTGTGTAAGAAAGGGTTGAAACTGTCACATGTCTGCGTCCCACGCTGGTGGGATCCGAGAAGGTATCCGCGAGATGTTAACCCCGTCCTGCTCTCTGTGGTGCTGAGTGTTTGCTTGGTGTGTACTTCTGACCTGGAGCTTGTTGTAAATACTGTTTTTAGTACTATGATTATTACTATGATGATGATTATTCTCCAAAATGTTGTACTCATGAGCAGGAGTCCTAAAGGAGAGAGATGAGCACTTTCCCTCTGGAGCGGGGCTGCAGCACCCACCCAGGGATGGCACACGGGTGTTTATGCTCCCGTCTGTGATTCGGCATCAGTGCGTGTGTGAGGGCTGTGCCCTGAGCCGAGGGGTGAGAGTGAGGTGCTGTGGGCTCAGCGGGCTGAAGCTGAGCAAGGAAAGGGCTCACGCAGGGGTGAGCCTGGGGAGCCTGCTGGTCTCACCCTGTCGGCGCCACGAGGGCTGGGAGATGTGGCTGCAGGATGCATTGCTGCAGGCTGAGTCATGCATTGGTGGCAGCAGGATTGGCACGCAAGTGTGGCCAGGTGCTGCTCTGCCATGCCATGGGTGGGTGCTCCCAAGGTGGCTTGCCCCTCACACCACTGCTAGACTGAGCCTTTCTTCGTCTCTTCAGCCCTGAGCCATACAACTGCTGTGCCGTAACCCAGACGTGGGGTTACCTTTGAGTCAAACTTCCGTGGACAATTCATGACCGGGGCCAGCTGCTATTGCTGCCCTGTTGGCTGGGAGTGAGCATCCTTGGTGCGGGTTCTGCCCTGCTGCAGGACTCTGTGTGTGCAGAACTGCACCCATGGAAACAGGGTTTGCACTCACACTGTTGTGCCACTGGGAGTGAGGCAGGGAATGGCTGCTCGCGGTGCTGGAGGTTTCTCATACCCCAAAGCAGGGGCTGGGGGTCCCATCAGCAGAGCCCACCACTGCCTGTGGGTCCCACATTCCATTCTGAGCCGGAGGTGGTTGTTGTGTGAGAGAAGTGATGATGAAAAACAAGCAAGGAAAAAGAAAGAAACTGGGTGTGGACCCCCATGTGTGCCCATCTCTCTCCGTGAGTTGGTGGTTTGAGTTCTAAGGCTCCTGTGTGTATTGTGGGAATACCAATAAAAGGTGTTAAACAGAACATGAACCTGAAGGTTTTACCGAACAGAATCCAAGCCTCTGTAAGTTCATCGAGTACTTTGCACACGTACAAACGATGCAGAAACTGAACCCATCCTTAATCACCATTCTCAGAGGAAAAGTAATGCTCAAATGCAGGTACCACCCCGAGCCCTGCACTTAGAGGTGAGGGCATGCAGCGGCGTAACAGAGGACGAACAAAACGTTATGAGATGATTGCAAATACAATAAATCCAGTTCTGGAAAATGCGTGAGCTTCTTTTCTTTTCAATGCTCCCCTCCCCTACCCTCCACCTCCAGTGTAATGTTTCCTAAAGGCAGCACAGCCCCCCCTACCCCCACCCTGGGGCAGCATCCCAACAGAGCCCCGCAGTGAGATGCTCCTAAAACATCCCCAGTGCTGCAGCATTCAGATCAGTGCCCTTTGTGATTCCCCCAGCTGCTGCCCTGAGGAATCTGCACTGCTGCCTTAGTGATCCTTCATCAGAATGGGCAGTGCCCACCACCCCCAGCCCCTCCGGCCCCATAGAAACATTCCCATAGCAGCATCCTTAGGGACTGCCCCGTGTTTTGGGGCCCTGTCCATATCTCTGCAGGAGCAGCACTGGGGCTGCCGCACCGCAGCTCTTCCCACGTGCACAGGATGCCACCATCCCCACGAACAGCAATTCTATTTTTGCAGTGTGACCTTGGCAGTTTGGAAGATAAGAGCCCGACTGGGAACGCAGTGCAGCTCAGTGCTCGGAGGTTCTCTATCTGCAGCTCTGGGCATGGGGTCCTGTAACAACGTGGTGATCTGTCCTATGTAAAACAGAGACCGAGTGCCTGTAAGGCAGAGCCCTCGGCCCCAGCTGAGCTTGCAGCAAAAGGGAGATTTTGCTTCCCAGGAGATCACAGACTACAGACCCACTCTCTTTATTGCACCTCTGCCATTGGCCACCACAGGGGATGATGGCAGAGGGAGGTTCCCATGGAAAGCGGCTTCGTGTTGTCTGGTGGGGGGGGTTGCCACTGCTGTGTGATCTGGTGGTCTTTGAGGAGAAACAAAATAAATCTGATGGGTGGCAGCCCTGCCCACAGCATCGGAATGGGACAGTGCCGAGCCAAGCTATGAGTCTGTGAGACTCTGACACCCACTGGGGAGGTGACACCCATAGGAGAGGTGTCCTGAGCTGCACAAAGCACTCCCACAGTACGGTCTCTGTATCGTCCAGGTGCAAAGCACACGTTTCTATCTCCAGTTTGTTAATGCATTGCTGATAAAGACAGCGGAACAGTCGTCAGAGAATGTATTTCTTCAGACCTCAGGATTGGTGGCAGAGCACTGTGGCACAGCTCTTGCAGGGCTGTGAGCATCGGGGGAATGAGGATTGGAAAGCAGCTGCCAGCTGCCGGGTACAGCCCTGGCACCAGGAGCTCACCAGTGGCATCTCGGGGTCTCCCCTGCAGCACTGCATGCCCTGCACGGAGTCATTTTTCCCTATATCCAGCCTAAATTTCCCCTCTTTCAGCTTGAAGCCATTTCCACTTGTCCTATCACACAGACTCTGCTGTCCCCTTCCTTACAGCCCTTTTGGATCTGGAAAGGCCACTCTCAAGTCTCCTGACAGCCCTCCGCCCTCCACACTGCACAGCCTCAGCTCTCTCAACCTGTCCTCGTATGGTGCTTGGAGCACTTTTGGGGCCTTTCTCTGGATGTGTTATAACAGATCCATGCCTCTCCTACGCTGAAGACTCCTCTCGTGGACGCAGTCACCTCCAGGTGAGGCCTCACAGCACAGAGCAGAGGGGCAGGACCACCTCCCTGCCCTGCTGGCCACACTGCTTTGGGTGGAAAATCCATGCATAAGCACTGCTCTGCACTCCTGAACAGAATGAATGCATGGAAGTGCATTCACATGCATCAGTGGGGAGGGAGGAAGATAGATATGCCCAGCACCCCACTGCACTTGGCTCAGGTGCAGACACTCCCCATGCACACTGGGCTGGGGGGTACACACAAGGCATTTGCAAGCAATGGCAGCACGCACAGCGTGTGCATGCAGGAGTCTGGGTACACGCACCGCCCCCAGGGGTCATGCACAGCCCGGGGGAACGGACGAGACCTGAGAAGCATGCACGGTGCGTGGAGACGCACTCGGGGGGGGGGAAACACACAAGAGGCGAGGAAAAGCATGGAGAAGGAGGGGGAAACACACAGCAGGCCGGAGGGGACATGCAAAGCCGGGAAAAGAGCGGGAACAAACACGCAAAGCTGCAAAACTGTAAAGCTGCAAAACTACCAAGCAGCCAAGCCGGCGCACCCCGCAGCGAACTCCCGGCGCGTGATGCACCCGACAGGCGGCGGCGCGCGCCGTGCCCCCAGCTGCCCCCGAGCACCCACAGCCGCGCACGCGTACTGCGCAGCTCCGCCACTTATTTCTCAGGCAGCTCGGGCCGCGGCGCTGCGCCAAATAAGTCCTGAGAGCCGAGCCGAGGCCGTGCGCCTGCGCGCCGCGAGCCGGGGGGGGGGGGGGGCCCCGAGAGCCGCGCGCGCGGCGGAGCCCCGCAGCCCCCAGCCCAGCGCCCGGCCCCGCACCCGCCGCCCCGCACCCGGCCCGGCTCAGCCCCCGCCGCAGCCCCCGGAGCCGCAGCGAGCGGGGCCGCGGGGCCTCGGCCTGAGGTAAGCGCCGGGCCCGGGCCTACCGCGGGGCCTCGCGCCGCACGCCGCGTCCGGCCGGGTCCCTGCGGAGCGTCAGGACGTTACGGCGGCGGCGGGAGACGGCGGCAGCGCCCGGCCGGCCCCCCCTCACCCCCATCCCTCCTCCTCCTCCTCTTCCCCGTCCCTCCAACGGGAGCGCGCCCACGCGCCCCCCCCTCCCTCCCCCCGCCCGGAGCCGCTTTCGGGAGCGCGCAGCCCCCCTCCGTGCACCCCCCACCCAGTGCTATCACCTCTATACAGCCCTGCAGCCCCCCCTCATCCCCCCCCACCGCCTTCACCCCCTTTATGTGCAGCCCCCCATAATACCCCCCCGCATGCCCGCCTACACCTTTTATGTGCACGTACCCCCCTTGTTGCTTCCCCCCCTCCATGCATGCCCCATGCACTGCCTCTGCCAACCCCCTGCCCCCCAAAACCTCCCAGTGGTGCAATGCTATTCTTTTCTCCCCCCATTTCCCCTCAGTCTTTGCCAGTGCTGCATTGGGTCACTGAAGTTGGCAGTGTGGTTGGTGCTTTGCTTAGTGGGAGCTCCGTGACTGTGGTGATGTGGGTGCTGCCCTCCCCGGGTGTGGGGGTTCACCCCAAAATGCAGTGTGGGGGGCAGGAAGAGGCCAGCTAAAAAGCTATCGTAGTCAGCAGTTGCAGAGTTGTGCTGTGTCCTTGCAAGGAGGGGATGGAGCAAAGCCTCAGCTTCTCGTGGTGCCTGCTGTCCGGTCAGCCTCATGCCTTATTGCTGTAACAATTCATTTTGTTCCTTTCCCCTTGCTTCTTGAAATGAAAACACTGTAAGAGCAAGCTGTTACTGAGAAGAAGCTTAATGAGGCGGGGGGGGAGACAGCTGTGTTTATGCTGCTGCTGCTTGTGTTGCACCAAGCTCATAGCCCTGGAAATACAGTGGTGCCTTTGGATGGGGGCTGAACCTCTCCTATTGCATTGAGTGGCTCAGAGCTGGGCACCAGAAGTGCTGTGCAGTGGCAGTGTGGAAGGACACGGCTTCTCCTGCCTGCACTTGGCAGGGGTTGCTCACCATGAGGTCCCTGCCCATGGGGCACAGTGGGGGTGACAACATGTGGAGGGGCCGGTGGCTCTGTGGAGATGTGCCCGCACTGGGGCCTGCTGTAAACATCCCCCTAAACCTGTCTTAACTCACCCCTGACCTGCTGTGTCCCCTCCTCGGCACTGCTGGTGGCAGAGCAGTCACTCTCTGTGCTGTGTCCCTGCAGAGCACTGCTCCCACGGCCCCGCCATGGCCACTCCAGACGTCAGTGTGCACATGGAGGAGGTGGTGGTGGTGACGACACCGGACACGGCAGTGGATGGCAGTGGGGTGGAGGAGGTGAAGACGGTGCTGGTCACCACCAATCTGTCCCAGCATGGGTAAGAGCAGAGGGGACCTGGTGGGATGGATGGGGACACACCGGTGGCTAAATCAGTGTTTTATCGCTGTTTCTTTCACAGCAATCTGCTAAGCTCCAGGCAGTGGATATTCTTCACAGCTGCTGGGCACGGTGCAGCAGGGCTTGTGCTTTGGGGTTGGGCTTATCAGTGAAGTGCTGGATGGGGCAGCACTGATCCAAAAGCAGAGCAAGCCTGGGTGACATCTGCAGCACTCTGCGACACTCTGCACCCTGTTCCTGTCCCACCTGTTGCAGTGAGCTCTGTTTGGGTACAGCTCAGGGACGTATGGGCTGTTGGCTTCTTTTCTCCTCCATCTTTTCTGCTCTGTGCCCAGCACGCATTAGTCCTCCAAGCCCATTTTGGCAGGCAGAAGCCCCCAGCTCACATCTGGTGCTGGCTTTGGGTAGCTTTACCCATCTCAGTTTTTCTCGTGCTCCCACAAAGCGGGCAGCAAGCGGCTGCTTGTTGCTCTCCAGAATATTTGAGTCCTGCTATTTCTGTGCTCTGGGGAGGAGCATCGTGTTTCAGCTTTTAGAGCACAACACGGTGGCTGTGCTGCAACCAGAGGCAGATCTGAGCAGGCTCTGCTCCATGTGCAGTGCTGGGACTGGTCAGCACGATTCCCTGAGCCACAGCCCACATGTGGGAGTGGGAGCTGCTGCTGTTTGGATGCTGAGCAGGGACTGCTGTTCATGTGGCTGTGAGGTCTGGAACATGAGCCATGGCAGGGACTGCCTCGACTGGTTTGGTTCCCTTTCATTCTTTCCTTCCCCTCCTGTTTTTCTTTGGAAACCTCTCCTTGCCCCACCATCAGAGCAGACAGACCCCTGCAGGGTTTTTTGAAGCATCCCAACTCTCTGCTCTTGGGCTCCCATACTGGAGCATTGCTGTGGGAAGGGCATGGTGACATGCTTGTGCCTCTGCTGGGCTGCTCTCCCTCCCTGGCATGGTGGAGGCTCCTCAGTTGTAGCTAGTCTGTGGAGGAGGCTCTGAGCTCTTTGTTTTCCAATGCTGCAAAGCCTCAGGGCAGCAGGAGCAGCTCTTTGGGCTCAGTGCATTTTTCTGCTGCTCTTTTGGCTGTGGTTTTTGCTGTTTAAAAAAAAAAAAAATATATATATATATATATATTTATATATATATATAAAAATACATAAACTGAGGCTTAAGAGCTTAATTAGCTCCTGCATTTTAATATTGACTGAAAAAAAAAAAGCAGAGGAAAACAGACATGGTAACAATCAGCAGGAGGCTTTTCTTCAGTCTGTGTTCCCATGCTCTGCCTGTATTTCTGCTGCAGTCTTTTGGTGGAGGCTTTTCTCTCCTGAGCTCCCAGAGGAGGCAGAGGCAGGCACAGGGCTTTGCCAGCACTCACCCTCCCTTCTCCCACCTGCTCTGTGTGTCCTCCCAGAGACATGAGCAGCCGCATCCCAGCATTGTCATGGCAACTGGTGGGGACACTTCATCTCCTCCTGCTGCAGTCCCTCCAGAATGGAATGGGAGAAGGCAGATCCAAAACCACCCCTTTTTTTGTGTGTTCCCCTACATCTCTGTAGCAGACAAATTTTGTGCTGCTGCTTGGATTCTTCTACCAAGCTGCTGAAGTTGGTTCTGTCTGAAGGATGAAGCTTGGCTGTGTGCTGGGTTATTTCTCCCAACCTTACAACACCTTTTGGTCACTGAGTGCAGTCCAAAAGTTCTCCTCTTAGCAAGTCCATGTACCCCATAAGAGCAGGGGACAGTCTGTGGTGCCATGCTCCAACTCCAGTGCTGTGGCTGCCACCCCAGCAGGCTCTATCCCATCCCAGCAGTGCTTCAAAGCAGCAGGATGGGGGAACCGGTTGCTCCTGAATTGACTGGGCCCTGCTGCTGGCACTGCTGCATCACTGCTCCCACTGCTTTAATTCACCCCTAACAGAGCAGGGTTCAGGCTTACATTCTCCATGTGGTCTTTGCTGGGAAGTTTAGACGTTGAGGTTTGTGTTGTGGGGATTTTTCTCCTCTCCCTCCGGCAGGACCCCAAAAAAGTTCAGCAAACTTGCTGTGGTAATTAGACAGCTTAATGACAAATATGTATCCTAAAGCCTGTGGGGAATGAGGAGCAGATCATGGGCTGAGCCTGATCCCCAGCAGAGCACAGGAGAGATGTGAATGTATGGAACTGTGTTTGACCCCATCAGCAAAGCTCCTGGAGAGGTCTGAGGGCTCTGGTGTAGGGAAGATGAAAGTGATCTTCTTTGCCTATGTCAGTTAATTAGTGTTATATTAGTGCTGTATGTATGTGGGGCTGTAAGAGGGGGAAACAGGGGAGTCTGTAGCTTGTGTTGTGTTCTCTGTTCCCAGATCTGTTGAGCTCCAGCACATTGCTTGTGCCATGCCGAGGTCCCCTGTGCAGGAAGCAGCCTTTGTGTACCAGGTGCACTATGTGTTGTTTCCAGGGAATTCCTCAGGGGAATTTGGCAGAGGCTCCTAAGGGAGAATCTGACCCAGAGCCCAGCTGTGCCGGCAGCATCTCCGCATCCCTGCCTCTGTACTCGTCACGGCTGCAGGGAGAAGAGTCAGATTTTGTGGGAAAAGATAGTAGGAGTGACTTCTGAAGCAGAGTCTTCTCTAAACGTCACACCAGAGACAGCAATTCCACACAGCTTCATTTTGCATTTCTCTCTTGCCAGCGGTGACATAAATGAGGACACTCTGGAGACAGAAAATGCAGCTGCTGCGGCCGCTGCCGCCTTCACAGCATCCACACACCTGAAGGAAGCAGTGCTAGGTAGGTCTGAGCTGCAGCTGATGGGGCTCAGCTCCTTGGGGGCTGCTGAGACCTGGGGAGACCCGCTGCTGCCTGGCAGGGCTGGGGGTGCCTCCGCATCCCTATCTGCCATCGGGAGTGCTGTTTGGGGCATGGGGGATGCTGCTCTGCGTCAGGGATGCTCTCCAGGGTCTGGGGAGGGCTGGGTGCTGCTGCTGCTGCTCGCTGGAGCACTGCTGCCCTCTCCTGGTGCGAGATGTGTCCCTGTGATCTTGCCAGCTCTTGGCTTTTTGCCACAGACAGATGTGGTGTTGGCTTTCCAGCAGCTTTGGTTTCAAGCAAAAGTGAATTCTGGGAGCAAAGGCTGTAACCCAGCTGGGGCTGGGAGCGCCTTAAAAAGTTACATTCACCCATATTTGAGAATGTATAGTCATCCTAACGCCACCATTCCTTACATGGTTGTCAAGAATTGGATTTGCAGCCCTGGTTTTATGCATTCAGCTGTGGGAGGATTTATATGGACGTTTCTGTGCTATTTCACCTGAGCAATTTGGGTGGCTGGATGCAACACGCAAGTGAATTGTGACCACAAAGCCCCATTCCCACCCTTGGCCCTTGTGTGTTACCTACTTGTGCTGATCCCGACCTTCAGCACTGTGTTGGGTGCTGCAGCTCACATTTCTCTCTGCTCCATCCCTTGCTCTGTTCCCTGTGAGAAGTGAAGATGGCTGAAGATGAGGACAGCTTGGAGGCAGAGATCGTGTACCCCATCACCTGTGGGGACAGCAAAGCCAACCTCATCTGGAGGAAGTTCGTGTGCCCGGGGATCAATGTGAAGTGTGTGCAGGTGGGTGTGGGGCTGTGGTGTTGTCCCTGCTTCTGTTCCTGGCTGGGAAGGACCTGAGCTCCCTGTGCCCACATCATCCTGTGTGCCATGCTTGGGGTTTGGTGACTCAGTGAGCTTTTTTGAGTCAGAACCACATCATGGTAGGAGAGGGAAAAAGTTTGGGGCGTGGTGCCTGCAACTTGTCTTGCTCTGTCTGAGCAGGCCGGGCTGGAAAGATGCTTTCCCCGTTTAGCTGCTTCACTGCAGAGTTTGAGGAGTTTGGGCTCTTCTGCTGTCTGTTGAGTTTGAGTGAAACTGAGGATTTGTTGAGAAGTTTATGTAGGGAACATGCTGGGCAGTGTCTGCTGTGTCCTGGAGGGCTCCTGGTTAAAACCTGCATGGATGTGGGAGGAGAGCCAGGTTTCATCTCTAGGAGCACACAGGGCATGCTGCCACATGAGGGCTTTGCAAAGGATGTTCCTCTTCCTTCAGAGGAAACATGGCCTTTTACGAAGAGAACAGCTCCCAGTGCAGATAATTGCTTTTGCTGCTGCCTAAAATCAGCGTTCTCTTTGCACTCAACCTCATGCAACAGTTCCTTATGCACTAATTGTGAGCAAGCATGCTCACCTTGACATCAGCTTACATGTGGGGAGGAGACCTGGAGGTGGGAAATCGTTTCTAAGACTGCCCATAAGGCACTGTTTTGAGGTCTCTGGAGGTTGCTTTTAGCTCAGCTCATGGGTTCAGATCCAGCTGGGTGTGTAGGGCAATAAACAAAGGGGCAGAACAGGCTCCTGGTACAGCAGAACCAACTCCCTGCAGCTGGTTTTCTGTGCAAGCAGGTGTGCTCAAAGTGGGGTCAGAGGTTTCACTGATAGCAGTGGCTGTGCTCGGTAGCAGGAGGTCAGAGGCCAAACAGGCTTCTCCTTCCTCACTTACGCAGGGCTGTGTGCACAGGGCTGCAGGGCTGTGCTGGGCAGCCCGTGGAGGCCATACAGCCCCATGCAGCACTGCAGATGCTGGGGCTGTGAGCTGTGCACTGCTGTTTGGGGTCGCATGCATCAGCCCCGGGTGCTTTGCTCTGCAGGGCAAGCAAGCAGGTTGGGCATTCAGCAAACTGCTGTGTGCTGCTCGTACCCCAGGCTTTGCCAAGCAGCTGCCAGCTGCATGTTGTCATGGAGTTACCTGGATCAATCTGTGTCCGTGACACTGGGCTCTGAGCTGGTGGTGCTCCATACACGGTTTCCTTAAAGGTGGGGGATGCCTGCCAGCCATCTCCAATGCTGATACTTCATTTGAACGTGTTGAGCCATGGCACGAGCTGCCCAGGCTTGCCTGGTGTCGTCATCTCCAGCGGGCACACGTTTCTCATTGCTCACCACACTGATGCTGTGCTTCTCCTCCTGCAGTTCGATGGACACCTCATCAGCCCCAAGGAGTTTGTGCACCTGGCAGGAAAGTCCACTCTGAAGGACTGGAAGAGGGCGATCCGGATGAATGGGATCATGCTTCGGTCAGTCTGCACGGCAGCAGATGGGATTTCTTCTTGCTGGGGTGGGACAGAGCCTTCTACACGGTTGTTGCGTTGCAGAGGGCGCTGATGTGCTGCTGAATGCTGGCCCCAAATGCTGTCACCTGATGGCTTTGCATATCCTTGTGGAAAGGGAATAATTTGGGGCAGCAAAACTCCAGGAGTTTAAGCACTTGAACCCTTTTGCATTCCCATGAGGTCCTAAGTGAGCACCGCAGTGCCCAGGGGTCGGGCTGTGTTGTGTGCAGTTCTGTTCGTGCCACAAAGCGGGGTCTGCTCATGAGCTAACGCTCCCATTGCATTATGGCTGCTTTAGATCAGTTTGTTGGTTTTCTTATTTTCCCAAGGGCTTACTCAAAGCTTATTTATGGAAGCATTTAACTCCTTTGGCCTTAACTATAGCAATTAAATTCTATGTTCTTGAACACCAGCCTGAGACAGGTTCAGTAACACCCACATCCCTGCCTGTAGGCAGCACCTCGTTCCCTGGGGATTGCCATGCTTTCCTCATCCTTTCACAGGGTGACATTGCATCTGCCAGGATCCTTCTGCTTTGATGCATGCGTCTCGTACTCCTAAGCAGCTTTTATTCCACGTAGGTGCTGCATAATAGGCTTGTGCTGGGCAGGGCGGGTCCTTGGGGAAATAATGTGTGATGGGGAGCTTGCGGGCTGTGGGAGGATGCCATGAGTTCACTTGGCTTTGGTCTGCCCAACTTCTTCTTTCGCATGTGTGTGCAGCTGTGAAAAAGAGGAAGGCCGGGTGAGATTCTTCCCTGAGAATTGGTTATTTTTTTTCCTTTTCTTTTTTAGTCCTTCCTCCTCATTTTAGCTGTTGAGGAAAATTTCCCTTGAAAGCCGTCAGCCTGCTGTAGGCACACGCTCTCCCTTCTTCCTTCTGTTCCCACACAGCTGCGTTTTGCTGAACCTGTTCAGAGCATCCTTGGGCATCCCTCATCTCGCTCCTGGCACAGCGTGGCAGGGCTGGGGGCTCTGGGATGTGCAGAGCAGTGGTCAGAAGCAAAGTATGTGAATCTCACCCCATATGCCTCCCTCTTGGGGGTGAGAGAGACACAGCCCATTGGCTGGTCCTAGGAGCCAGCAGTGTCCTCCTGACTTATCCATGATGGCATCTTTCCCCAAATTCCTTCTCTTTTAAGTCATTCTACACTTCAAGTGGAGCTTGAGTAGCTTCAGTCAAACATACCTTTGTTTTGTAAAGTTTAGTCGTAAATTTCTTCTAGCTTAGAAAAACAAGGTAGTTTATCAGTTTCAGTGGTACCATCAAGTCCCCATCCCTGCATGAAATTTGGCCACAGGACCTCTGCCCTGCTCCACACTGTGTTGTTTTTGGAGTTAGCATTCCAGGCCCCCCCCAGTGTTTGCTAACAGCAAAGGCTGCAGGTCCCTTTGCTTAGGGAATGAACGGATTATCCACTGTGTTCTACCCTGAAGGTTTCCCTGCTGTCAAGAAGTGGACATTTCAATAAGTCTTTTCAATAAGTGGCCAGCACTGAGCAGGCTGTGGTTGCTGTTTTAAGTGACTCTTAGTGAACGCTGCTTGTAAGGAGGGGAGAACTTGGCAAGGGTTGCTCAGACCTTTGTCTCTGCCTCTCCGGCTCATGGTGGTGTGCCCAGCAAACCCTGCGGGCATTCATCAGGCCTCCTTGTCCTGCTAGCAGGCACTGTGCTGGGGGAAAGCAGGAGCAGAGCATGGCTTCTGCTCTCAGCAGGGTGCTGAGAGGTGAGGAGGAAGCTTCCTGGGATGCCGAGGTGTTTGGGGGGATGCTCTGCTGGCTGCTCCTTGTGCTGCCTGGGCAAGAGCTGCTCCTCCAGCTGAGCATGTGAGCATGTCCCTGTGTTTGCTCCCTCACTTGCAGGAAGATCATGGACTCGGGGGAGCTGGATTTTTACCAGCACACCAAGGTCTGCTCCAACACGTGCCGGAGCACCAAGATCGACCTGACTGGTGCCAGGGTGTCCCTGAGCAGCCAGACCTCCACGGAGTACATCCCTCTCACTCCTGCTTCCACAGATGGTACGTGCAGCGATTCCTGGCACCTTTGCAGCAAGAGCTTTGCAGAATTAAAGCAGAGCTGGTGCTGCATACCCCATGTCCTTACGATCGCCTCTCTACTGTATTTTGCTTAGCAGTTTGCTTTTATTCTGCTTTTTCACCTTGTGTTGTTGCAGGATTTCTCATAGCAGAACTAGGCAGTGTTCTCAGTGCAGAGAGGCGGTCCCTCTCCCCGTTGCTCTGTAATGCTGCATGACCCAAGGGAGCTGCCCTTCGGGCACCCTGTCCTGTGCAGCTGAAGCAGTTGATCAGTGAGCAAACAGCAGTGGGGGTGTGATGAGGGCTCTGTCCCAGCTGTTGTGTCCCATGCTGGTCACAGCCCCCGGGGCTGGTGTGGTCCCCAGCAGTGCAGGGTCAGAGCCCTCCTGGGGAGCTGACTTCAGCTTGAATAATGAATGGGCTCTCGCTGAAGGCTCCCTGGCTGAATTATTTATTGGTTTTGTCTGATGGAAGATTAAAGAGAACTGGGGAATGCAGTGGGTTCTGTATCTGCCCTCGTGCATGCAGTTTATAAAACTGGATTTAAATGACATTGCAGCTCTGTAGCTTTAGCCCTAAATTTAATTAGTTCTATAATTACAGGCAACTGTTATATTGGAATCTATTTCTGAGTACTTTTTCTTAACTCCTTTTGCTTTTGAGAGTTAAGAAACAGCCCTGAGGACTCCAGAACACATCTGTGGGGCAGAGAGCTGCCAGCATGAGTTAATTATGGCCCTGGTTATTAGCTCACTACTGAGGGATGCTGCAATAAGCACAAAGCCACTGAGGTTTGGTGGGGAAGGAACCATCCCCTGCAGAGCTTTGGGACCCCTGTGGTGTGTGTGTCTGGCAGATGGCAAGCTGGCCAGAAGGGACACCAGGAAATCAGGCTCGGAGCACTGCTTTGAGCAATAAGGGTGTATGCAGGGGGGGATGGGAGGAGAGTGCTCTTGGTCTTGTGTAAGGGTTGCAGAAATAATCCCTTTGGTATTGCGCTCCAGTGTGGAAAAATCAGCTGTGGCCGCACGGTGCAGCTGCATGGCTCATGTGGAAGTGGCCCCACCCAACAAAAAAAGGGGCAGTTCCAGCAGTGTAGCAAGGAGAGCATCCCTTGGAAACAGCCTGTGAAAAACACAGAGGAAAAAAACAGGACTTGGTTTTCCTTTTTTTTTTTTTTCCTTTTCTGCTATTGGTTGCAGTGAACGGATCCCCAGCTACAATTACCATAGAAACATGCGAGGACGCCGGCGATTGGACCACCAGCATTGGAGGTAGGGCTGCATCTGGGCGGAGGCTGAGGGCGATGTGGGAGGAAGTGGGGGTGGTGGGGACAGGGGTCAGGGATGAGGACCAGGGCCTATTGCTGGAGCTGCCCTGCTCGGACCTCCTGGTGCCAGGCCGTCTGTGTAACTGCTGCATGGGCTTGGGATGGAATTGTTTCTGAGCACTGGAGTGTCTAAGTGTGGCGTGGCTCAAGGGGGGAAAAAATTAATTGGAGAGCCATGAATTGTCTTCTGTGGTCCTCTGGAGTAATTGGAGCTGGGGAAACAGATGTGGGGCGGAGGGCGTTGGGTTATTGGAAGAGCTGTGCTGTGGTCACAACCTTGCACCTGTGTGCTGAGTCCTGAGCTGGAGGAGTGGACTCCTCTGGCACCATGTCCTGGCTGTTCTGTGTGCTGCAGCAGGATGGGATTTGTCCTCTCTGCCCTTTGGGTACTGTGCACCCACAGACCTGGGGGACCTCACCCGCTTCACAGTCACTTGGAAGCTGGTTAATGTGCAACCCCTTTTTTTCCTAAGAGCCATGAAAACCCCACTTCCACCTCTGAGTGTTCTGAAGAGCTCCCTTTCTCTTCCCCCAGATGACACCTTTGCGTTCTGGCGAGGCCTGAGGGATGCAGGTCTCCTGGACGATGTCATCCAGGAGTTCCACCAGGAGCTGCTGGACACCATGCGGGGTTTGCAGCAGCGTGCACAGGACCCCCCCCTGCAGCTGGGAGGTGAGCAGCTGGCAGCAGGCACTGGGCTGAGGGTGTCCCCTGGGAGCTGTCATGACTCAGACTTGTTACAATCAGAAATGAAATAGAAAGGAAACTTGTTTCTGCACTTCATCATCATAAGTGCATGCAGATGGCCCTGTTCTCCTCGGTGCTGGTGCAGGAGGGCAGCTCTGAGCGGGGGCTGCAGGTGACCACAGCAGGTTCTCTGGGCTCCAGGTTTCCCCTGCTGCCTTCAGGATGCTGGGCAAGCGTTTGGCTCTGGAGCTGGAAGGAATTTAGGCCATTGGAATAACGATGCAGCAAGCAGCTGCTGTGCCAGGAGGCTTCTTATCAATCCCTGCTAAGTAGGAGAATGCTGCTTATCCAGGAGTGACCTCCTGCACTTTCTTGCGACTTCTCCTCCTGCCCAGCTTTTTGTGTTACCCTCACACAGGCTTTGGCTGTCTCAGCTGAACGCCTTTGCTTTCAGATAGCTTTTTACCAAACCATTTGGAATTTTGTGTTCCTCAAGGACCTGTCTCTTTGCTTCCTTTAAGACGCTGTTCTACTCAACAACGTGGTGCAGAACTTCAGGATGCTGGACCTGGTCAAGAAAGTCCTGGCCAGCCACAAGTGCCAGATGGATCGCTCCAGGGAGCAGTACACGCGGGATCTGGCAGGTATGCTCCTGCACTTATCCAACAGCGTGGGTTATTTTTGAGTAAGGCAGCAGGTTTGGTGTTAAACTGGTGCTTGTGAGGCCCGTGCTGGAGCCGCGGGGATGCTCGATGCGCGCTGACCCCACTCTTCTTGCAGCTCTGGAGCAGCAGTGTGACGAGCACCGCAAGCGTGCCAAGGAGCTGAAGCACAAATCGCAGCACCTCAACAACGTGCTGATGACTCTGACTCCCGTCTCTGTCCCCACACCTTTAAAACGCCCCCGGCTCACCCGGGCCACCTCCGGACCGGCTGCCATCACCTCCCAGGTGCTGTCCCAGCCGGCGCAGATCGCCGTCACCCCGGCCGTGCCGATGTCCCAGCTCACCAGCCTGCCCCTGGGCAAAGTGGTCTCAACTCTCCCACCCTCGGTGTTGGGTAAAACCCCATCCCAACCGCCTGCCGCCAGCTCTCCAGCCTCCCCGCTGCTGGGTGGCTACACCGTACTGGCCTCTGCTGGCAACGCCTTTCCTGGTGCAGTGGAAATCCACCCAGACACTCCCAACGTGACGGTGCTGAGCACGGCGGCAGCGACGGCTCAGGACAGCAGCACAGTGGTGAAGGTGCTCAGCCCTTTCCAGCTGCTGGCGCTGCCAGGGCTCGGTGCTGCCATCCAGAACGTGACACATGTGGGTGGTGGTGGTGCAGTGCTCAGTGTGCCCTCCGAGGGTCCCACAGCTGAGCACACCGCTGCCATCGAGGTGACGGCGGTGGCCGATGAAGCAGAGCAGAAGTGAAGGAGAGGGCCCTGCCTGGAGGGGACATTCGTCACGGCGCTCGGGGGAACGGCCTTGGGTCTGCGTGGTGCAACGAGGGGCGTGGGTTAAGGAGGCTCAGGGCAGCTGGAGCTGGGAGCAAGGAGGTGTGCGGGGCAGGCAGCGAGGGGAGGGAGGATGCCTGGAGGAGGTGAGGGCAGCGGTGCGTTCTGCCCTGATGGGAGGAGGTGTGAAAAAAACAAACAAACAAAAAACCCAAATAATTAAGGTGAGGTTTTCATAAAGCTTTCCTCCCTGCTCTCTTGGGGCAGTTCCTCCACGCTGTGTCTGAGGAGCAGGGTGGGGTGTAGCGTGAGCTTCAGGAGCGTGGAGCGCTGAGCCGGCACCGAGCCGGCTGCTGGGAGCCCACAGGCAGCAGTGGGAGGAGTGTGGGGCCGCCGGCCGTCCCTGTCCTGCAGCACGGAGGGGACGCAGAGCCCTGGGGCTGACCCTTGGGTGCAGGCACTGTGAGTTGGGTGGCCCAGGTCAGAGCAAAGAGGATCCCAGGTTGTGATTCCCCAGAGAACAGAAGAACCCAGAGGGCCGGGAAGAGCTGCAACTTCTGGGGTTTTAGGGTCTCTTTTCTATTTTTCTCATTTAAAAAAAAAAAAAAAAAAAAAATCCATTTTTAGGATTTTTTTTTTTTTTCACTTAAAGGCTGTGAGCACATTACTGGAGTAAGGCAGCACGGGGTGCTGGGTGCGGAGCGAGGAGCTGAGCTGCAGCAGCCCCATGCCCAGCATCAACCCACTGGGTGCTGGCATCCATCATCGCCTGCTGCAGGAGGATGCTGTGAAGGAATGGGGCGCTGGCCTCAAGCGTGCCCTGGTGTTTGGGTGCTGGGAGGAGCTGGGTGCCTCGGGTGTGGGTTTTCTATGAACTCAGTCTGGCAGCAGCAATGGCAGCTTGCTTCTATCAGCTAATAAATGTGGTTGGTTTTGGTTTTTTTTTGGACAGAGTTTTGCTGGCGTGTTGCCTTTCTGTGTCTGATCCTGACAGCTCGGGGCAGGAACACGTTGTTTAATCTGAAAACACGAGTACTCCTATTTATAAATACCCACATGCATATATATATATATATATATGCTGTGCTTGCTACCATCCACCCATCAGAGCTGTGGGGAAGGAGTGGTTCCTCACTCCAGGCATGAGCTGTGTTTGCTTTCCCCTGCCCTGACCCAGGGCCGCAGCCCCACGTGGAGGCTGAGGCTCTCTCTCTTTGCAGGGCTGCCATCCATTAAGTGGACGCTGTGATTTCTTCCTTGCTATCTCTGTACTTGGGGCACCATCGATAGATCAGTGTGAACAGCAGCACCGAGGCGGGATGCAGCAGGACAGGCTGTGCAGCATCCATCCCCTCCTTCCCAGCAAAGCTCTCCAAGCCTGGTGGCCCTTCCTGAGGATAAAGCAATAAAAGCTCTGCAGGACTCGAGCTGGGAAAGTTCTCCATTCCCAGCGGGCGCGGGGTGCAGCCACGGCGCCTCAGCCCTGTAGCGTGCTCTGCTCTGGGGCAGGAGGGCAGCGCTGCCGCGTGTCACCGTGCTGTCCCCAATGGAGGTGGCTGTCTATTCTGCAGAAGCAACCCATGCAGCAGAGCCCCTTGGCAGCCCCGCAGTGTTTCCCCACTGCTGCTCTGTGCGGGTAACGTTTGGAATGTGGAACGGTGCCCACGACAGGGATGGGTTTGGGACTCCACGAGTAGAAAAAATGGGTGAGTTGTGTGTGACGATACACAGAAATATATCGACAGAAATAACAACACACGGCTTGCTGTCCTCAGGCTGAAGGCACCAAGGATGCACCCATTAGGATGCGAGCGACGTGCCCAAGGGAAGGGCCCCATGGTGCTGTGCTTGGTTTCTCTTCTGGTTCTTCAGCCCCGTATGCAGCAATGGTAAACCACCGCTCATGGGTGTGTGCCTCAGGGAAAGGCTTTTGCCCTTTGCTCCGTGGCTCCAGGCTGAGGGCTGTGCTGCAGCCCTCCCTGCTCTCACCTTCTGCAGCCCCGTGGTTCTGTGTGGGTGTGGAGCACCTGAACGCAGCTGCTTTCTGTTTTCCCCTCCCAGCTCTCGCAGTGCAGCACACGGAGCTCGGCCCGCACCCGCCCCGCTGCTGCCGTGGTCTGCGGGTGCTGCTGCGGTGCTGCAGGTGCAGAGATGCTCCGGCCCCATAGGGACCCCCGTGGGCAATGAGTGCCAAGCGATGAGCACTGAGTGAGCGCAGGGCTCCAGGCTGCCGGGCACTGCTGGTGAACTTCCCACCCCGCTTCGCACCACCCCCCCTCTCCCCCCAGCTTCCTCCGGCAGGAGGAACGGAAACCGAAACTGGGCACTTACGGCTGGGTTTGTCTGCGTGAAATGAGCGAACGCCGGGTTTCGGCACACCCCCACTGCTGGTGCCGTGACGGTGAAGCAGCTTCGCCTCCTCGCGCAGCTCCTCCTCCACGATGGGTAGCAGCCGTGCTGTTGCTCGGCCAGGCTCCTTCTGCTCCTCGCCTCCCCGCGCTGTGAGCACGACCTGCGGTTTGCTTTGTGGAAAGCCGAAGTCTTCCCCTGCTCCGGCTCCCAGAGCTGCAGCGTTGTGGGAAATATCCCACCCATAAAATAAGAGCGAGCCCTCAGTGCTCTGTGTGAGCCCATCTCTGCCTGCGTAGTGCAGGGGAGGGTTTGTTTGGGTTTTGTGGTCGTGGTGCCTTATTTCTGAGTGATAATGCCAAGCCCAGCACTGACTGGAGGGGGTCTGTGCCCACGGGCAGCACTGCTGCTCAGCATCACGGCGTCTGTGCCTGCTCTGTGCTCAGGTGGTGCCTTCCTCAGCCTTTCCGTTGCATTTTCACGAGGAAAAAGAATTGGTTCCCACCCCAGGGTGACCCAGCACTGCCCCAAGCCAGTAATGCTCCCAATGAGGAAGAGGCCACCAGGCTCAGTCTCAGCCTAGGGTGACAGCAGGGTCATGTCCTGGGCCGCTTGCCCTTTGCTGACAAAGCACAGCACAGAGCACGGCCCCGCGGCTGCGGCCCCACTGCCATCACACCACGGGGCTGGCAGGGAGTGGGGTGTCAGTGCACAGACCGGAGCTGCCCACATGGCCGATGGGCCACGACCCACTGCTTGGGTTGGGTCAGGTCCAGCTCTGCCCTGTGGGGCCAGGAGGCAGCGAGCATCATACCCTGTCTGCCCATCCTTATTGACAAACACCAGGAAGCGCTCTGTGCCCCTCCTTCCCCATCTGCTCGCTCTGCCTGTGAGTTGCCTGCCGGCTCCTCTGTGCTTCCTGCTGCTGCTTGTCCTGCAGATGAGCTGTCTTTCCGCTCACCCACGATGGTTTGCATCTTTGCAGCAGGACTCAGAACCCCGCTGCCAGCACTGAGCCTCTCCCTCCTGTCCCCTGGCCCTTTCCCAGCTGCTCACATCTGGAGGAGCCTTAGTGCTGCCCAGTCTCTTTCCAGAACGTGCTGGATGTTGGCATGGAGATAACTTTACAAGGAGGGAAAGCTGAGGCTGCAGAGCTCTGAGTGCAGCGCCCGTCCCAGTGCTGTCCCTTTGCCCGGGTGGTGACACAAAGCACAGCTGCAGCCCTGCAGCTCACTGGGGGCTGCCACAATGTGGGGAACCCTCCTGGGGAACTCCATTGGCCTTCCCATGGGTTTGTGAGTTTTAGGGGTGTTTTGGGGTCAGGCTGCAATGCCAGCAGGGCAGGCCATCTGTGCATCCCACTCTAATGGAGCGCTGCTTGGGCTGGGGGCTCAGGGGTCTGCAAGTAAGTTGAGAAGGGGCAAAGCAAACAGAGGAGGGATAACACTGGGACGGATGGGGGAGGGGCACGGTTGGAGGCCGAGGAGCCCCCAAACTGCTGCTGCTGAGCCCTGGAGGCGATGCTTGCATGGTGCCATGCCTGCTCCCGACTCCCTTTGTGCTCGCTTCTGGGGATGGATTGATATACGTATATTCTTTTTTCCGGTTCGAGCTTGAACTTTGCATAGCTGGCTGCACCTCTCCAGGCAGGGAAAGGAATGGAAAACGAAACTGATGATAAACAGAAAGGAAACGGAGTAAACCCTGCCCCTCCCGGAAGCCTTTTTAAAGCCCAGACCTCCAGGTCTTCTCGTGCCCTGCGTCGAGCTGCAGCGCCGGGATCCCCGCGGCACTTCGCCGTTCGTTTCGGTCTCGGCCGGAGGCGGGGGACAGCGGAGCGGTGAGCAGCGGGGAGCGGCCCCGACCGTGCGGGGATGGGGAGAGGGGCCGTGAGCGGGGACCGCGTACCGCGACCCTCGGGAGCGAGAACGGGACGGGGAACTCCAACCGGGAATGGGGGGAGAGCAGCCGTCCTGTTGGTGCCCGGGGCGGGCAGCGCCTGTAGGACCCACCGCTCCCGCGCATCACCCCCAGGTGCGTCCCCTCCCGGTGCCGGTCCGCCCATCCTCGGTGCCGCTCCCTCCCCGTACCGGGCATTTTTCCCCCCGGTGCCGCCCGGTCCCAGCGCATCTCCCCCACCCCGGTTCCCCGCGCTCCGGTGCCGCTGCCGGTGTCGGCTCCCCCCCGGTGCCGGCGGGAGGAGCGGGGCGGGGCGGGGCCGCCGTGATGCAATTTCCGCGAAATCTGGTCCCGGTTTGAATGCGGGGAGGCCCCAGAAAAGAAACCACCGGCGGTGGCAAAGGGCCGTTCCCGGGAGTAACTGGGGTGAGAGCGGTGCGGGTCCGGGGACGCCGGGTGTGATGCGGGGTGAGGTGAGGTGCGCGGGGTGCTGCGGTGCTCCGGGACCCGGGGGTCACCGGGTTTACCGGGTGCTGCAGGGCACGGGGCTCCCTGGAATGCAGCGCGACCCAGGGCACGTTGCGGGTGCTGCCCGGCCCGGGGTGGCCGTGGGGTCCTGTGGGGTCCTGCGTGACACCGGGCGCTCCGGGGTGATGCACGGCGCATGGCTCACCCAGCGCTTTTGGCTCGCAGCATCGATCGCTCAGATCGGAGCGGGAGGGGCGGATGAGGCTGAAGGGGACCGCCGTCGGGGTGCAAAGTCCTGGGCTGCGCAGTGTGGAGCTCCCAGCCGGCGGGGCGCTGAGTGCCCGCTCAGACGAGCAGCCCCCGGCCCCTCTCCTCTCCCGTCTGCCCTTCTGAGCTTTGGGGGCACGGTCTGAACTTTTCCAACTCGGAGAAGGCAAAAGCAAAGAGCCGCGGCTGTCACCGTGCACCGGGACCGTGCGCGACGCGGGGTTTGCGCTCCCCATCGGCACTTTGAAGCACGGGTGTGGGAGAGCCGCGTTGGCTCCCCGAGCCCTACGCTGTCACAAAACGGGGACCGAAATCGGGGTGCGGGAGCGGATCTCCGGGGTGCCCTCACTGCTGCGGGGAGGTGCAGCCCCGGCGCTCTGCCCCACTCCGCTTGGCTCGCAGCAGCGGGGCGCGTTGCCTAATCTTCCGTCAATAATTAACGAAGGCAAGGTCTGACAAAAATCCGCCCTCCTCCCGCAGCTGCTCTCCAGCGTGGCAGGGCGGGGAGGGCAGAGGGGTGCGCGGCCACGTCTGTGCGTTTCTCTGCTCAGCACTGTTGGGGAAATGCCGTTGTCCCCCTGGGAACGGCCCCCACGGAGGACGGTGCTGTGACAGCGAGACACAGCCCTGCCCCGCGGCGTGTCCTCCTGAGATGGGAAATGCTGTCAGTGAGGTGCTGGCTTGGCTCGGTCTGGTTTCAGACTGGGTGCACAGACCCGTGTTGGTGAGGGTATGGCCAGCTGGGTCTGAGGAGGATGTTCGAGCTGGTGGGACTGGGTGTGCAGCCGGGACGCAATAGGGCCAGTGATGTGAGCAACTCGTTGCTCCCATCAGTGGGATGAGTGGTTTTAAAACCAGCCCGTGCATTTTGGAGGCTTGTTTGGAAAACACACCAAATCCAACCTGCAGGTTGCAGGGATACGTGTGTGCCTCTTGACCTGCTGCCACTGCCCCTGGGCCACATGGATTTTGTCCTGTTGACATCAAAGCCTTATCATTGTGAGGAGAGCTGCTCTGTGGGACAGCCTCCCTCAGCTCCCTCTGCGTCTCTCTGCCACTCTGTTTGGATTTCAAAAGCTTTTGCAGCTTTTTTTTTTTTTTTTCCTTTTTTTTTTTTTTTTTTTTTCTTTTTCCTTTTTCCTCTCTGTTCTGTAAGAGGAAAAAAAAATAAAAAAAGCCTGGAGTTCAGCTTTAATGCACAAAGACCTTAATAGGGGCATGCACTTCCCTTTCCTCTTCCCTCCTACTCACAGACCCAAACAGTGAACGTGCTGAAAACCAAACGCTTTCTGAAGCCAATAAACAATGGCAAAATTGACCATTTAAAGCCAGAATGTTCCTCCACGGCTTTTTCAAGCTGAGACATCCTGCCCTTGGCGTGGATTCCAGCTCTGCCCCTGACCCCAAAGGCTCCCACCTGCAGGAGCTGAAGCTCTCTGACCTTGCCTGGGAGTTTGGCAGCGCTGCGGGGCCACGGAGAGCCCTGGGGATGGGGATGGGGCAGCCCTGGCTCCACGTTCCCCTCAGGGATGCTCTTAATACTTGAGCCAGAGGCACGTCCAGCAGCTCTGTGGGGTTTTGGGACTGGGTACGTGCAGGACACGGCACGAAGGTGATGCTGTATGAGCAAGTCCAGTGTGGCCCCTGCAGATTGTGTAGGTTTGGACCATTTGTGCAGCCCTGTGTCCTGCTGCCATCGCTGCCCGCCGCCTCAGCACCCCAGAGGCGGGCAAAGGATTCTCAGTGAAAAGTATTCGTGCTGAAGCAGCACAAAGTTGGGCTCCGGCTCCCTGCTTTGCTCCTTGTACGACCACGGCCGTTAGCTGCCGTTCTTCCCGCCTGGCTGAAGGCTGCGGGTCGGGAGCCCAAGGCGGATGCTGCGCACGGGGCCGGCGGCTCTGCTTGGTGGCACGTCCTGCCCCAATCCGCCCGAGCATCGTGTCCCGGCCAGCTGCTGCACCCCAAAAGCCCCACAGCATCCTTTCTGGGGATGCTCCCTGCCCCTGGTTGCCCAGGAAACGGCTCGCGGATGCTCTCGCCTGTGGCACGGAGCACTGAGTCACCGTCCCCACATTTGAAGCCGCAATGTCTGCAGCCGGATGTTTACTGGCCGAGCGTGCCCGGCTCCTGCCCTCGGCCGCTGCGGCCGGGGAGGAAGGAGGGCGGTTGCCGTGTGGATTAATCCCAATTAATCTCGCAAGCCAGGGGGAGGAGGGCTGGGGTGGTGCCCCAGCACGATCCGGGGAGGGGAACAGAGCAGGAAAAAGAAAGGGAAAACTGCTGGGAGCGTGCAGAGCCGGGGGAGGCGCTGGGAGCGGGAAGAGGAAGTGGGATCGTCGGGGTCTGCTCCGGGAGGAGGTCGGTGGCCACCGCGGTCCCTGCTCACGGCGTGCCGTGCTGCCGGCTGTTCCTCGGTGCGTGCAGAAGGTCCTGCGATGTGCCGAGGGCTGTGCTCAGCCTGACAGCGACCGGAGGGCTGGCAGCTTGCTCCCCGCATCGTGTGGTTCTCAGAGACCCACGGGCACTCAGTGCTTTGGGAGCGGACCCCCAACTGCTCAGGTGCTGTGGGTGAGTGCGGCTCTGGCTGAGTTTAGCTGCTCAGCTGGGAAGCGACTGCAGTGTCCCAGCACAGCAAAGAGCCCAACTTAGCTCCCTGCTAAGTCACTTGTTGCTTGTTTCTTTGTCAGGCTTTGTGGGCTCGCACCAATGGCTGGTGGGTACGTAGCCAGCTAGCGCCGCCTCGTAGAAACTTCCCTGCACCACCACCATGCCGAATACCAAAGGCCCCACGGTGCTGCTGGGCAGCCTGCAGCGCAAGCTGGAGCTGCTGCTGGTCTGCTCCAAGTGCAGCGTGAGGGAGGATGAGATCACCTACCACCTGCGCCCAGTGGAGCACAAGTGCTTGTATGAGATCCTGCTGGCCCGTTGCCACAGCCGGCATGGTGTTGCTTGGAGGAAGGTGTCCCGGCGGCCAGGCTTCCCAAACCCGGTGCGCTACGCTGTCTGCAGGTATTACAGACTGGGCTTGGGCTGCAGCAAGCATGGCAACCAGTGCACCTTTGCCTGGAGCCCAGAGGAGGCCCTTGTGTGGAACTTCGAGCGGGAGCACAAGCTGGAGCGGCGTTGGCTGAAGGCGGCGGTGCGGCTGGCACAGCTGGGGGGCAACTCCAGCACCGAGCCCCCCAGCGCCTGCAGTGAGATCCTGAGCGAGTTCGGGGGGCAGTTCCAGGAGATCTGCAGGCTTTGCTTCTTTGGCTGCCCTCAGCGCATCTCGGCGGGCGGCCGCGGGCGGCTGTGTGAGTTGCACCGCGTCTGGGACCCGCTGCTGGTGCACGTGGTGGCCGACAGCCGCCGCAAGAAGCAGTACACGGCCATCCGGCCCTGCCCCGAGTTCATGGTCACCTTCAGCTACTGCCGCTTCGTCTCCAAGGGGCAGCCGTGCCGGCACGGTGAGAAGCGCTGCCAGTACGCGCACAGCGATGTGGAGATGGCCGTCTGGGAGGCTGAGAAGGAGCACGGCCTGGCGCGCTCCGACCTGCTGCCGGCACCAGTGCCGTGCGTGGAGAATGGCAAGCCCTCAGCACCTGCCCCGGTGCATTTCTACTGCCGGCTGTGCCTGGTGACCTTCAGCTCGCAGGAGAGCTTCGAGAACCACTGCTCCTCCGTGGAGCATGCGCAGATGCTGTCGGTTGACACCTCCGTGCAGTGGGTGCACCGCGCTCCACCACTTGGGCTCAGCGCCTTCAAGCTGTGCAGCAGGTAAGGGGCCGGGCAGCAGCGTGGGCAGCGCGGGTTCCAGGTGCAGGTGGCAGCTGGGACGGCTCTCTCCCAACAGAGCGGAGGTGTGCGAGATGGGGGACGGCTGCACCAAGGCTCACTCCAACGAGGAGCTGCAGGAGTGGATCCAGAGGGTGAAGGTTGCCACCAAGAAGAAGAAGCAGGCCATAAAGGAAGGGCTGGTGTCCTACCAGGACCGGCTCATTGCCGAATACCAGACGTGCTCCAACGAGGTTCTGATTGTAAGTTGTGGGCAACAGGGTGGGAGCAGTAGCCCCATACATCTCCTGTGGTGTGAGAAGCATCTGATGTGGGAAGGGAGCCTGTGGTCCGCAATGGCTTCATTGCCAGAGTTGGGCTTGGGAAGGGAGTTCGTGCTTCCCAATGGCCTCACAGCTGTAGTTGAGTGAGATGCAGAAAGAGAGTCATCATCCCTACATCTTCACTCCATCCAGATGGCAGCCAAGCACCAACAGCCTGCTATGGATGCTTGAACACGCTGCTCTACCCTGCAGCCTTTCATTTCCCAAGACTGGGAATGATGAGCAGGAGCACTTATGGATGGTCCTGCTTGGGGGAGGGGGATGGGTGGAAAACAGGTGGAAATGTTGCCATGGTGTGATCCACATTTTTTTTTTTCCCCCCATCCTTCTCTTATGCCTCTCCCATAGATGTCTGAGTATGTTGAGGGCGTTAAGGTGGTGTGCCAGGAGCCCCTGGATGTACACTCAGAGGACAGGCAGCTGAAGTACCAATGGAAGTTCAAGGTTTACTGCCAGGTAGGCCCAGCTCTGTGCGATGGGTTTTTGGGAGGTCAGAATAAGAACGTGTTGGTAGTGCTCTCAGCACCTCTGTGTAATGTCAAAAATAAGAAGATCCAGCCATGCTCCTGCTCAGGGTCTTGCGGGTGTCGGGAGCAAGAGGATGGGTCTAATTGTCCTCTTCCAGCTAAAGAGATCTCCAGTTTATGGCAGACTTTTTAAACTGCTGTAAAACTGAAACGTGAGGTTCCTAAAAGCTGAAAGGAATTTTCAATGGGGTTGCACGAGGTGAATGCCGTGAACATGAATAGGCGTTGGTTCCTGCAGCAGCTTTCATGGGGAATGGCTGCTGGAGGACTTCATGGCCCGCCGTCTCCCCTGACAGAAGCCCCTGCAGCACGTGGCGCTGCTGAAGAGAGAACCCGGCGCCAACTTCTTCCTGTCGGGAAATGGGCTGGTGAGGGGCCTGCAGTACCTCCGGGGCGAGCACGTGGCCATGGTGTCGTCCGACCCACCCGTGGCGCAGGTGGAGATCTCCTTGGAGTGCTGCACGCTGGGCGTCTTCGAGCAGTGGGTGGTGTTCGATTTTGGCAGCCGCCCCGTCCTCATGAAGAAGCTGAAGGTGAGGGTGGGCCGGCGGGAGGCCGCCCGGCACGTCCCCACTGGCAGGAAGAGCGGCTGCATCGTCAACTTTGAGCGGTGGAATCGAGGCAATCGCATCATCGTTCCCAGCGTGGTGAGGACCAGCGAAGACATGGATCTGTTGGCCAAGTACAAGCCTGCTGCTCTCTCCCTGGACTCCCAGCGCGAGGGCGGTGCGTGTGCTGTCATCACCCGCCTCAACTACCGCGAGAGGATGCACAGCTTCCTCTTCCGCGAGGAAGAAGCCGAGCAGGCTCTGATTGCCAAGTAAGTGCCAGGTGTGGATCTGAAGGGGTTCCTCCCATTGAACCGCAGACCCATTGCTATCGCTGCCCTTGGGGCCGTGCTGGTGGTGAAGTTGCCATCCCTTCTGGGTTGGGTCTGTAAGACCTTCCCAGACAGATGGAAAGCCGCCAAGAGGTAGCTTGCTGGGGAGTGATAGGAGGGGAAGGCCTGTCTCATCCCAGGGCTGTGGATTAGCTATAGGCAGGTGGCAGTCCCCCCTCTGCAGTGGGGAGGACAGTCGCTGATTGTCCAGTTCTTTGCTGTTAATTTGGTTGTTTCTTTCTTCCAGACTCAACCTGCGGGTCCTCATCTCGCTGACCTCCATGATGCAAAGCCTCTCCATGGGGATGAAGATTGCCCAGGCTGGCGAGCTGTTTGCTGAAGTGCCTACCCCTTATAACCTCTCACCAGACACAGACGAGGGATATCTGCTGAACAGGTCCGTGCCCACAGCTCTCCTGGCACTTGACCCCCCTGTAGACAATCGGGTTTATGAGGTTAGCGTGGAGAATAAAGCCACCACGGAGAAGACAATCTGGCTACAGATACCAAAGAGATGTTGCTCAGAGCTGGACTTGAAGCCAAACACCTCCCACAATGTGGAGATCCAGTTCCAGATCGACCAGCTGCTGTTCCGGCAGTGGCACCAGGCTGTTGACCGCCTGTTGGATGAGAGACTGGTCCTACCTGATGTTGCCAGTTGCTCGATCCCCTGCTGCCTCCGACAGCCACAGACAGGGAACAGCAAACAGAAGTTGGCCATCTCCTTCATCACTGGCCAGGCAACCAGCAGCCGGCAGGTCCCACCTCTTCTCATCTACGGGCCATTCGGCACAGGCAAGACGTTCACGTTGGCCATGGCCACCCTGGAGGTCATCAGGCAGCCCAACACGCGGGTGCTGATCTGCACTCACACCAACAGGTTAGCAGGGGGTGAGGGAAGAGGCAGGCGGAGTTGTGGCTGGGTTCCTGCTCTGGGTATTGATTGTCCAGTGTGATGAGAGGGAGCCAGACTCTGTGGGAGGGAGCCGAGCTGGCCGTTTTCCAGTTTGCTTTTCAATTACTTGTTTAAATAAATAATTCATTTTTTTAAAAATATGTCTTAAACTGCTTTGGCACTCCTGCTAGGAGGAAGCCTGGCATGGATGGAAGTGTTTGCAGAAGAGCTAGCATATTCCTGCTTTGTTATACAATGGGGATGGTGAGACCGTATTTCTTTCTAGCCTTTAGTGTGTACTGGAAGAAATGGAAGGGAGCCTGCAAATGCTTGTGCACGTGTCAATGTTTTGACTTTTCCAGGAAGATTATAGGGAAAGGGAAATGCAGATCTGATTGCTGTTGAGTCTGCCTTGAGAGAATCCAAGATTGTTAAAATTAGAGCAGTTATGCTGAGATGAGTGTCTACTTCCCATCGTGCAGGCGGTTACTGCCTTGGTTTTTGTTGTATAATGAACAGGTGACTCCTAATCTTAGCCCGTTTCAGGCTGATTGCACTGAAGCTTCTGTTGTCATCATCTGCCTGGGCTGGGGGTGCCGGGAGGTCAGCAGAGGAGAGGGGTTGGGCCGCGTCTGTAGGATTTGGACCTAGAGAAGCAGGGCCACAGATTTCACTGGCCATGTTGCTTTTCAAATGACTTCTCCATGTGATCACTGAGTGACGCCCAAGACTCAAGTGCTAACTCATATTTTAAACCACGCTCTCACAAGGAGACTTAGTGGCTTCCTTGCACATCTGTGAATATTTCTTGGGAAGAGTGCGTTGTCAGCCAAAGCTGGGGGAGATTTTGGCTGCTTGGTGGTGAGTGATCCAAGAAGACGATGGTCTTCATGGCCAAAACATCGGGAACACCAGCTACAATCCTTTCATAGTTTCCCCTTTTGTTCCCCTCCAGTGCTGCTGACATCTACATCCGGGAGTACTTCCACAAGTACGTGATCAATGGGCATCCCTGGGCTGTGCCCTTGAGGATTATAGCCTCTGACCGCCCCATCGGCCTGACTGACCCCACCACCCAGATGTACTGCTGCCTCACTAAAGACCAGCGCTTCTTCCGCTACCCCACGCAGGAGGAGATTGACCGGCACCAAATCATTATTACTACCTCCATGCTGTCCAAGAACCTGAAGGTTGCCCCGGGGTACTTCACCCACATCATGATTGATGAGGCTGCTCAGATGCTGGAGTGTGAAGCTTTGATTCCACTCTCCTATGCCACTTTTGAGACCCGGATTGTCCTCGCTGGGGACCACATGCAGATAACCCCGAAGCTGTTCTGTGTTGGGGACGGGCAGTCTGCGGATCACACCCTGTTAAACAGACTCTTTCAGTTTTACCAGAAAGAGAAGCACGAAGTGGCCATGAAGAGCAGGATCATCTTCAATGAGAATTATCGTTCCACTGCAGGCATCATTGAGTTTGTCTCCAAGCACTTCTACATTGGCAAAGGCAATGCTATCCATGCCAGTGGGAACATTCCAGCCCACCCTGAAATCTACCCGCTCATGTTCTGCCATGTTCCTGGTGTGGCTGAAAGGGATATGTCCATGATTTCTTGGCACAATGCTTCTGAGATAACACAAGTGATTGAGAAAGTGGAGGAGATATATCAGAGGTGGCCATACGAGTGGGGTGCTCAAGATCTGAAGAGGATCTGTGTGGTCTCCCATGGGATTCAGGTATGGGAATGTTTTCCCTTGCTGGAGGGGAATGTATGCACCACTGACTGACTGCTGTCCTGTAACCTTACCAACAGATGAGGGACCTTGTAGCTTAGGAGTTGGCATTCCTGTGCTGAAAATGTGTTCAGCTGTGCCTCTTTCTTTCTTACCAGGTTTCTGCGATAAGGCAGGAGCTGAGGAAGAAGCAGCTACCAGATGTGGTGGTAGAAAACTATGAAAACTTGCCAGGTTTGTGTCCTGTGAAGTAGCTAGTAAAGTCTGGTTGCATTTTGAGGTCTCCTGCTTGCCAGGGGGGACTTTCCTAGTCAAGTCTGCAAGCAGGAGAGCCTATCGCAGCTGCAGTCAACTGTGTAATGGGCAGGGAGAAGGGACACTGGGTGGTTAACAGAGCATCTGAATGTTGTCCTTGTTGAAATGCTTAAAGAAGAGCTGATGAGCCATTGCTCATTATGGGCACTCGCCCATGGCTGTATGGCAGGGTGCTCTGCCTTTCCTTGCTATGTCTGCCATACAGCATTTCTGCACATCTCTTGTGCTGGATACCCAGGCTAGTTAATGCTCATCTGGTAAGTGCCCACCTGTACATTTCCCTGCAAATACCCCAGCTGCTCTCATGGCAAAATGCCTCTTGGCCAGAGTGATGTGGAGCTGCCAGCAGAGCCCTGCTGCGCTTCCCCACAGCTCCCCACTGCTGCAACCCATGTAGTGCTGATGAGGAGGGAGCACCTAGAAATCCTTTGGCTGATTTCCATCCCCGTCTGGTTGGTAACTCCTTGATTTCATTCTTGCCTTAGTCAATAAGATTTCACACTGAATTAAATCTGCACCCAGCCATCAACTCCTTTCAAACTTATGGGTGTTGCTGGGAAGCGGGGTGGAACCCTGTCAGTGTGATCTCAGAGCCATCAGCAGGCGTGAATCATGTGAGGCCCCAAGTACCCCCAGGGACACCAATGGAAGGGAACTGAAACCAGCATGCCCTGTGGATGCCAATCGCAGCAAAACTGCAGAACAGTTTCTGCAGGAGTCGTCTGTTTTCTTGATGATGAGAGAGGGATAGGGCTGGTTTTGTCCCCTAGGTCTCTTTGTGTCTCATCCATGTTTTTTTTATTACTGTTTTTTGTTGTACAGCCAGAACTCCTCGTGGTGAGAATAACTGACCCCTGGGGTGTGTTCCTGATCTTCACACCCTTTCTTTACCATCTCTTAGCTCAGAAATCACAGGGTGCCTCCTGCTGTTTGCTATTTGCTGTGCTGGCGGCACTGTCCTTGAGGGTAGAGGGACACTTGTGAAAGGGGCACTGCCCTGTCCTTGCCACTGCTTCAGTGCTTGGCCTTTCCCCTGCCTTCACAGTGCATGGGTGGTGGTGACTTAGCATCATAGAATAGCTCGATCTGGAAGGGACCTCAAAGATCATCTCATTTCAACCCCTCACTTGGTGGCATCCATCCCAGTTCATGGATGTTGCAATCCCGGAGATCTTTCCTATGCTGAGTGATTTCTCCCTTGTCTCCTTTGGTGCAGGCCGTGAGTTCCGGGTCATCATCATCAGCACAGTCCACACCAGCGAGAGCCTGCGTGTCTCGGCCTCCCACAACCTTGAGTTCTTCAACGAGGCCAGGGTGCTCAACACCATCATGACGAGGGCTCAGTCACAGGTCATTGTGGTGGGGGATGCGGTGGCCTTGTGCTCCCATGGTCAGTGCAGCAAGGTGTGGAAGCGCTTCATCCAGGAGTGCATTGAGAAGGGGAGCATCTCCCCGGCAAACCTGACCATGGCCCAGATCAAACAGGCAGCGTGTGACAAGGAGAGCTGGTGCAGGAGGAGCCCAGAGGGCAATGATGAGGACAGTGACACGGATTCCTGGAGCTCTGAGACCGACAGCATGAATCCCGACGATCCCATCCTCCAGGAGCTCTTAGATGAGAGCAAGAACGTGCTGGTGACAGTGTCCGAAGAAGGGCTGCTCAGTGTGAAGTCTGACTCTTCAAACCGGTGGGAAGACAGGCAGGAATACGTCAGCTTCTCATCTCAGGTGATGCAGGAATATCTGCACATGCACCCCAAGATGTACAAGAGGTGTGAGCTGGTCAAAGAAGGGTTTGATAAGGCTTCAGCCTTCCCCCTTGACGACTCTCCCGCCGTTACCATTCAGATCAAAGGCAGAGTGCACTGCGGGACGGCCTTCACCGGCGATGAAGTGCTTGTGGAAATCCTGCAGAACAGCACAGCTGACAGCAGCGGCCTGCGGCCCCAGGGGAAGGTGGTGGGCATCCTGAAGCGTGCCGAGAGGGAGCGCAACTTCATCTGCACGATGGATGAGTTTGATCCCCGTGTGATGATACCCATTGATCCCACTGTCACCAAAATATTTGTCCCGGGGCTGAAAGAAAAACCGAATGTCATTCCCGTCCGTAAGCTTGTCGATGGGAAGTACAAAGTGGTCAGCTGCAAGAAGATCAACCAGGACACGAGGAGATGCCAGATCTTCTCTGTCCAGATCATCGCCTGGCGGGAGGGTTTCTACTACCCTTTGGGGATAGTAACTGAGATTTTGCATGTGGCTTTGACTTCAGAAGAAGGCTTAAGGATTCTCAACTTAGAGTATGGCTTGGAGAGGAAATACTCAGCTGTCGTTACTAAGGAGTTAGCTAAATACAACACCTCCAGCAAACCAAACCCCAGCAAGGAAAACCTGAGGGACTGTCGGAGTTACCTGACCTTCACTGTCGATCCTCAAGGTGCGAGGGATCTGGACGATGCTGTCAGTGTCAGGGACCTAGAACAATACTATGAGATTGGGATCCACATTGCGGATGTGGCCAGCATCATCCCCAAGGGCAGTGCTGTGGACTTGGAAGCAAAGAGGCGAGGTGTCAGCTACTATGCTCCTGAGCAGGAGCCGGTGCACATGCTCCCACCCCACGTTAGCAATGACATCTGCAGCCTCCTGCCAAAGAAGGACCGTCGTGTGATCTCCCTGTTTGTCATCGTAGAAAAAAAGACTGACAAGGTAACTGAGGGAATCTTTGCCCTCTCTGTGATCCGCTCGGACTGGCAGCTGTCCTACGAAGAGGCAGAACTCTGCATTCAGGACCACTACCGGGGAGGTGCAGATGCACTTCGTTTTGATACCCTGGAGGGCTGTCTTGCTGTGGCTTATCACTTCTCCAGGATCCACAGGAAGTCTCGGTTGAAGGAAGACTGCTTCTATGACCAGCTGGATGAGGGAAGCTCCCTGGGCAACAGGGGGTCCCACCAGATGATAGAGGAGCTCATGATCATGTTCAATAGCTTTGTGGCTGAGTTCCTCACCAACAAGGAGGTCACCAAAAATGTCACTCCTCTCCGGTGTCAGGGTGAGCCAAACCCTCAACAGCTTTCACTCATGAAAAACAAGTACAGCCATATCATTCCTCTGTCCCTCCATCTCTCACACCACCTGGGAGATGAGCCTTCTAGCCAACACCTCTCCAAAAAAGTAGAGTTCTGCCTCCTGGGCCCCATCTGGGAGCAGCTGCAGTCCGCTGCACATCTCTCTGACCTCCAGAAGATGCTAGACCTTGTTGTTACTGATGACATCCACCCAAAACTGGCTCCCGTGACCCTGGAGTTCAGGAGGCTGCTTGGCCGCTCCTATTTCTGTCGCTCCAACTCCACTGCCCAGTCCAAAGTGGGCCATTACTCCCTGAAGGTTGACTCGTACACCTGGGCTTCTTCTCCCATCCGCCGGTACATGGACATTGTGATCCAGCGGCACCTCCATTCTGTGCTCCGCAAGAAGCCCATCGCCTGTTCTTCAGATGACATTGACTTCCTCTGTCATGACTTCAACAAGAAGAACTCCAAGGCAATGATGTACGAGAAGAGGGCCCGCTGCATGCAGATGGCCACCCAGCTGAAGGGCCAGGTCATGCATAAGATTGCCTTTGTAGTAGACATCGAAGGAACAGACAGGTACTTTAAAGCTCTGTTCCCACTGAATAGAGAGAGCCTTCCTGATCCCCACGCAATCAGCTACAGGGCTCTTCAACTGATAGAGCAGCCCATGTTCCTGCAGAACCAGAGCAGTGTTAGGCTGACATGGAAGAGAAGGATGTATTCAATGGAGACAATGAAGGAGCACAGCGTGAAGCCCTGCCATCTCCACGACCACAGCGTCACCCTCTTCCAGACCAAGACGTGGCAAGATGTGCTCATGGCCATCAAGCAGGAGAAATTTGATGCCGTGCCCGCTCTCCTTCAGAAGAGCAAGGAGCTCTACAGGCGGCGCGTGGGCTGGGTGAGGAAGAGCGATTGCTCACACTATGTGGAAATCATGGTGGAGCTGAGCGCTGGTGACACGCTGCAGTTCCAGCTCACCACTGATGTCTTCCGGGGCTTCCTGGTGCCCTTTGTGCAGCTGTGGTGTGTCACGCCAGGTTTCGATGTCTGCCTACAGCACACGGAAAAGCCGATTGACTGCTTCTCTGCGTACGCCACGCTGCCATCCAAGGACAAGTACAAGCATGCTGTGGAGTACAGCAAGGTGTGGATGCCGATGAGTGCCATGGAGTCTGCGTCGTGTGCGGTGGCCGAAAATGACTCGATCGTCCTCCATGATGTCAGAATATCCTGGGCAAAGCAAAGGACAAGCAAAGGGCAGCTGCAAGGGACTTTCTGCCTTAAAAAAAGCTTTCTGGAGGAGTGCTGCATTGAGGTGGACTTCAACCACTGCTACTTGTGTATTCGTCTGGGTGGGCTGAAGCTCCAGAGCCTTCAAAACGATGAGGAGTGCCTTAGCCACAGCCTCCAGAAGCTGACTTTGGGTCACAAGGAGAGATCCAAAAACAAACTTGTGGTGGATCCGGATACGTATACCTGGGTGGCTCACGGGCTCACCGAGGAGTTCAGTGATGATCAGAAGTCAGACAGGAGTAATGAGCAGACGCTGAATTTTTACATCAACTACATGTCTATGGACAGTGTCCCTGCGGAAATCTCACAGGCCTCTGCCAGGTTCACCGTGGAGCTCATCCCAAAGATGCTGCCAGATGTGTAAGTGTGCTTACACTCCTGCTCTGGTTAGCCCAGTAGGGCAGAGTAGCTGTTCCCATGAGTCTCCTCTGCCAAACCCAAACAGTCTTTGCTCTGCCTGGAAATGTCATTGCCCAGCTCCAGCTGAGCTCTTGGGCCATTGATGTTTGGACGAGGTGTTGGCTTTTCTCAGATCTGTTCTCCGGATGCCTTGTGCTTTCCCAGTTGGCAGTGAGGATGAGGCTGGGGATACAAAGGAGGGTGCCATGCTGAGGTTTCACTGCACATCTGTTTCTTCTGTTCCTGAATTGCTGCAGTGTGTGTAGTAAAAGGCACTGTGAAGCACTGGGGCAGGCTTTGCTCCCTGATGTTCCAGTTGTTCTCCTTTGTTGCTGTGAAGCATTGTCTGCTCATATTGAAGCAGAGCTGATGACTCGTTTGCCCTTCTTTGCCTGCTAATTGTACCCATGCCTGCTGTAGCTTTTGGGTGGGGAGAATTTACTTCCCTTCATGTCTTAAATTTTAGGGAAAATTTGGAACCTAGGCCAAGAAATTAGAATGGAACCATAATAGAATGGAGTGGGAACAGAAGCTGTGCTCCGTCCTCTCTACGTATTTGTGGGCTCAGCTTTTCAGACAGGCACAAATTGCCCAATAAGACTTGTATGCAAATCATTTTAAGTTCTTTCTGGAAGAATTTGACACAAGACCAAAGCAAAGAGAGAGAAAACAAGACAAGTGTACAAATCCGTATTGTTGTTTTCACTATTTTATGCTACGCTTCAATAATTCTTATTTTTCCCTCACAGACGGAAAGAAAATGCAATTTGGAAGCTCCAGTATGCCTCCAGTCTTGCTAAAAGCATTGCCCTTGGTCATGAACCTCCATCAAAAGGTAGAGAAGACATTCTCCATTCTCATACTGTGGTCCTTGCTGGCCAGGCAGGTGCCCTGGAGCTTCTCTGGGCCTTTGCCATGGGGGTTCTGCTCTCAGGCCAGGAGGTTTCCCTGTAAAGGGTTGGGGCAGCTGCTGGCCCAACAGAGTGCAGGGGGCAGAGGTGCAGGCTCCTGCTGGAGCAGGTGCAGGTCGGTTTTTATCCCTAGGACACACAGAGAAGTCTCCTGGGTAGATCCTCCTGGCATGGGGTGGGAATTACTTTTGGATGGTCTTGTAATGGGGCTGCAATTGTTTGGAACTTGACACGTCCTCCTGTTGAATTGCATGCGTGCTTCTTCAGTAACCTTCTTTAAACTGGTTTTCGTGTCTCTTTGCTCTAACAGTCACCAAGTCCAAAATCCTGCAGCAAAAATCCTTTGATCTCCCTGGCAGCCAAAGGAAGCTCAACCAGAGTCAGAACGAGGCTGTGCTAAATGCTTTAAAAAAACCCTTCACGCTCATCCAAGGCCCACCAGGTAAGGCAGGGGACAGCCCTTGAGTATTTGGTCCTTAAAGGCAGGTGAGAGCTTGTCTGTTGCTTTCCCTGGTACAGGCGAAGGTAATGCAGGTTGGCATCACCTCAGGCTGTTCAGGGCAGTCCTGTTGGTTCTGGGATTTTATTTATGGCTGATCATTTGGACGGTGATCTAGAGCAGGAGTACTGTGGTTAAAGCATTCTCGGCAGCATTCTTGCTTTTCTAGGTACGGGGAAAACTGTTGTTGGAACTCACATTGTCTACTGGTTCCATAAGCTGAACGAGGAGGCCACCATGAAGGAGCAACTGCCGTGCCCTGATGAGGATGAGCCCCAAGGGAAAAAGTGCATCTTGTATTGTGGCCCATCCAACAAGTCTGTTGATGTTGTTGCTGGTAATTACATGGCCTGTGCCCCTGCAGTAGATAGTACTGGTGGGAGGGAGATGAACGGGAGTCTGGGAGACAGGAGAGGCTGACCCAGTGCCATCTGAGCAGGCTTTTTCTCCTCCTCCAGAGATACTGATGAAGAGGAAGGACCTGAAACCACTGAGAGTTTATGGGGAGGCCATAGAGACGCTGGAGTACCCATACCCAGGGAGCAGCCGGCACCTCTCCCGCAAAGCTTTGCGGGACGCAAAGCCGAATCATGAGCTCAGGTAGGACCCGTGCAGGTGAACAACCCAGAGGATTGTTCTGGAACCCAACTGGTTTCCAGTGCAGAACAGCACTATTAATCTGCTTTGTCTTTTTTTTTTTTTTTTTTCTTTCTTTCAACTGAAGGTTGATTAATCCATTATCTGGTCAGGAAACTCAGGTGGTTGAAAATATCCTAGATTTTCTCACTTCTTTTTTTTGAACAGCTCTGAAAGTCTCTGACTTCATTCCTGCTTGCAACTGTCAAAGGGTGGTTGCTGTATTTTGTGTTTCCCCATGGGCAAAGTGGGAGTTAGGTCTATAAACGTGTACAAGTCTGGTTGTGACTTCTTCAGCTAACATGATTTCTCCACATAGGCAGGTGTGGCATGCTTCGCTGTAGAAGCTTGGGTCTCCACAAAGAAAATATTTATATATTATCTCTTTATTCAGCAAGATAATTCTGCACCATCGGATCCGACGGCCGGACAACCCGAAACATCACCAGATCCGTCAGTTTGACAGTCGAGTGAAGGCAGGAGAGGAGATAACAGAAGAAGAAATAAAGAAGTGAGTAGAAAGAGACCCTGGTGAGAGATATCTGAAAGTCAGCAGGTTTGTCCTGGCTCATGCAAACCAACCAAACAGGTGAAAACATTAAAAAAGATTAATTAGCTCCACGTTTAGAATGATGGTAAGCAATTAGCTGAGGGTTAGTGCTACAGTTAGTGCCTCAGCATCTCGTCTGCTTAATGCTATTGTTATTCTGGTCCCAAAATCTCAAGTATGTGTGTTCATTCCCCATCCTGACTCTCTGCCCTGTTGAGTTCAGAACAAGATGCATTTCCCGCTGTGTGCGCCTCAAAGCCCTTTTCTGGGAACACCAGCTTGTTCTGGGGTGGTTAACAGAGCCATAATCATTTAGGGAAGTACAGCCTCTGCCAGGTTCCTGCATGAGGAACCTGGAGATGTTTCTGCTGTACATAACCTGGTGTCTTCTGCATCCATCACCAGGCACAAACGTAACTTGATGGAAGCTCGTGCGTATGAACTGGCGCGCCACGACGTCATCTTGTGTACGTGCTCCTCTGCATCTGCCAGCTCCCTGGAGAAGCTCAATGTCAAGCAGATACTCATCGATGAGTGTGCCATGTCCACAGAACCCGAGACTCTCATCCCTTTGGTCAGCCATCCGTATGCTGAGAAGGTCAGTCCTTTCCAGAGAGCTGCCTTTAGGATGCCTGCTTAGAGCTCTTGAGTCTCTACACACCTCCCACTTCTTACCATGCTCTTCCAAGCCTGGCCAGGTTTTAAGGCTGTTTTTGTTAGTACCTGTGATGTTGTACCAGGAAGTCACTTCCTCTGATGAGTGACTCTAATTCAAGTCTTGAGGCACGGAGAGGTACATAAGGTATGCGAGTATTCTCAGCAGACACATGAGCTATGTTATCTGTTCATATCACATAAAGGAGACTCATTGAGACCTTCTGTAGAGCTGAAATTTAAGGTGGAGAATTGTAACATCTGCTTGCCTCTCTGCTTGGTTAGCTCAGCTCCCTTTCTTCAGTGAATCACTTCAGGGATCACCTCAACCATTACGGGGTCAAAACAACCATGATGAAGTGATTCCATAATGGGGTTCATGGACTTTTATAGCATCAACCCAATCATGATGGGTCAACCCGGCCAGGATGGAGTCCATGATGGTGTTGAGTCCATGATGGCCTTTTCTCATTGGCCTTTTATGGAGTCAACCCAACCATGATGGGTCAACCCAACACTAATGGGGGTCCATGACAGGGTAAAAGTCAATGATGGGGTTAATTGATCTTTGATGGGATCAACCCAGCCATGATGGTGTCCATGATTGTCTTTGTTGGTCTTTTATGGAGTTGACCCAACAAAAATGGGGTCCACGATAGAGGGATTTGATCTTGCATTTGGCTTTCCGTAGGGAAAACAAGTTGTGTGGATGTGGTTTTGGGGCTTTATTGCAAGGTTAGCATCACTGCCACTAAAATATGTCCTGAACCATGTACAAATTATCAACATGGCAGGAAGCAGAGGGCAGATCTCCACAGACTTTCTGTGTGATGTCTTTCTCCTGTCAGATGGGAATAAGGCTCTGCATTATCTGGGTCAGGGTTTTTATATAATACACAGCATGGTCCTTGTCTGATGTTGCTGTAACCATAACATAAATAAATAGCAACAAATATCTGAATATAAATAGTCTTTCAAAGAGCTGATGACCTTCACCATTGCCACTGTTCTCATAGCTGAAGCATCTAATCCACCATTTGTTCCAGGTTGTTTTGCTTGGGGATCACAAACAGCTGAAGCCTGTGGTCAACAATGATTTCTGCAAGAGCCTTGGCATGGAGACATCTCTTTTTGAGCGCTACCAGAAGCAGGCATGGATGCTGGACACACAGTACCGTATGGTGAGGCTTTCCTCAAGCTGCAGCAGAAAATGTTATCAGCAGGGTTTGGCTGAGACCATTGGAAAACAGATATTCTCCATTTCCCTTGCCAGAGCAATGAATAATGCACTTGCCCAGTAAAGCACAGTGGCATTGCAGGTGAAACCTGCTCCAAAAATGCTGCCAGTTAGGAACGTTTTTTTTTTTTTTCTTCTAATGTTATTGTATCATTTTATTTATTTGCTTATTTATTTATTTATTTTCCCGCCAGCACAAAAACATCTGTGAGTTCCCATCCCAGGAGTTCTATGAACATCGCCTGAAAACGTGTCCCCAGCTTCTTCGCAAACCCAGCATCCTGTACCACAAGAATAACCGCTGCTGCCCCATCATCTTCGGGCATGTGGAGGGGAAGGAGCAGAGCCTCGTGATTTCCACCGAGGAAGGAAATGAGAACTCCAAAGCTAACCCAGAAGAAGTGGAGCAGGCGGTGAGCAGAGCCCTAGGATTGTGAATGGGAGGGATTGTGGATGGTGAGTTGTGAGACTGGGTGGGGAGCAGTGGGGTGGGTGCAGGTCCTGCTCGTGTCTGCAGCTTGCTGTGCTGCTCTTGGCCAGAGTCAGAGGTAGGGAAGTGAGACCCAGAGGTGAGCAGCACAGTTGGGCACCATCGCTGCCCTGGGGACATGCTGGAGGTCTGCTGGAGGTTCCCAGGTGAGCAGAATCGTGGTCTCTCCAGGTGAGGACTGCGAAGCAGCTGACACTAGATGGCACCATCCGGCCGGAGAGCATCGCCATCCTCAGCCCTTACAACGCCCAGGTGTCCGAGATCAACAAGCGCCTGCTGAAAGAAGGCATCTGCGGCATCACCGTCTGCACCATCATGAAGAGCCAAGGTGGGGCTGGAGGGAAGGAGAAGGCACCGTTCCCCTCTCCTGAGGGCTGGTGCAACTTCTGACCAAGACAAATCCTACAGCAGAGTAATTGCAGCCATGCATGGACCCAATTTCTGGATGTTTTGTGATGATGACAAATTACAGTGCCCAAGTGGGATGCAGCTGATGGGAGTGGGAGGCTCAATGGAGAGGACATCTGAAGGGGTTATTAAAGATCTGCTATTGGAAGTGCTCTGCAGAGATCAATGAGCAGGAGTTGGGTGGCCTCCAGAGCTGGAGAAACCCACTTGGTGCTTGCAGGTTGTGGGTCTTGTGCAGTGTGGAGTGGCCAGACACTTCCACCTAAAATACGTGGTTCATTTGTGCTTTCTAGGAAGTGAATGGAGATATGTGATCCTGTCGACCGTACGCTCCTGCCCCCGACACGAGATCGACAGGAGGCCCACTAAGAGCTGGCAGAAGAAGTACCTGGGTTTTGTCACTGACCCAAACCAGGTCAATGTCGGCATCACCCGTGCTCAGGAAGGACTCTGCATTATAGGTGGGTGAGCCGGGAGCGTGCACAGCCTGCAGGGGAGCAGCACAATTTGCGGAAAGGGATGGAGGTCCACATTAGTAAGAAGTGGTTGTCTTGCTTTATTATTCTGCCCTTTGGGCTCTCTGTGATTTTGAAACTGGGCTATATGGGCAACTTGGGCAAAGCAGAGATTGTGTGTGGCTCATGTGCAGCATGTATAGTTAGTTTCTCTCTGTTTTGGACCGTGTTGTTTCCATCACTTGCATCCTAGTCCTCTCTTCTAACAGGATGTACTCCTTAGTTACCCAGTAATTGTGCAGACAGAGGCTGTGATGTGTAAGAAAACTCCTTGCAAATGTGGCAGAACTGAGAAGGGCACTGTGGTTTCACAGAGCTCTGACAAACAGGAATATCCCCAGAGTTACCCAGCACTGCTAGGCTAACCGTGTTAAGCAGAAGTGTCTGTGGTTGTACTGTATGATCCTCTTTTGACCACTGCCTCCCTTCCCCGTGCCAACAGGGAACCGGTACCTCCTAGAGTGCAACCCTTTGTGGAGGAGGCTGCTCCAGCACTACATAGATCATAACTGCTATACAACAGGCCAAGGGATTTGTGTCAGGAGGACTTCACCCTTCCGCCGATGAAGATGAGTTATGCCTTGATGAGCTCGTCCCTCTTTACTCAAACTGTGCTACGTGTGCCTTGGGAAGGACGCAATCTTTCCATTATTTGAACATGAACCACCACATGAGTCGAGTGCACTGGGAAAGTCAGGATCTCTCCCTGCGTGTTGACAGCTCAGTCTCAATATGTGCTTTGTGGACTTGTTTTTTATATCACTGCAACCTTGTATAGGAACTTTCACCTCAAGCAAACCAAAAAGCATTGGAAGTGGGTGGATGGGCGTGTGTGACTTTATTGATGGTTCCTTTTTTTTTTAACTAGAAGATGCTCGGTGCAGCCACCATCCTATCTGTTAGAGCAGCTGTGCTTTGGGGATCAAATACATATTCCATTTGTCGGAGGTGGAATGACTGCATGTGGCAGATCCACACGGCAAGCTGTGATTTGCCCTATGGGACCAAACCTTCTGAGTAGTACCACTCATTTTAAAATCAAGGCCAGGGAATTATTAAGGCTTCTTATTTCTCAAAGCAGGAAGATAATCTTTTGTTGGTTTGGTTTTGTTGGTTTGGTTTTTGTTCTCGAGAGAAAGAAGAAAGCAAGCAGAGAACCACGTTCCTTGCTGTCTAGCCAAAGTGCTGTTCTCCGAGCTTGTAAATATCACTGAGCCAAGGCTAAGCTGGTTTTGTAAATAGATTTTACCCTTTGTACAAAGGAGGCTGTCCTCACCAGCATACAGTCAGTGGAAACCAAGGACTGCTCCCACGAGGAAACGTTGGAGTTTGTAAAGATATTTTAAACTGTTCTGAGTTGTAATTGAAATCTCCTCCTGTAAGATTCCCCCTCCCAACCTTTTACCCCATATTTTTTTAAAGCTGCTTCTAATTTATTAATGCTTAAATCTGTGAATTTATTTCACAGTCTGTGGCCTGAGGTTTTTAAGAGCGGTGATGGAAACTTGGTGAGCTCATCCCACAACATGTATGTCTATAATGTATGCTTTTATTTAAAGCAGCCGAACTGCTGTGCACTGGAAGCTGTGATTTGCTGGGGAAGGTTGCTTTGCATGGGAACCCATGGCTGAGAGGGATGCACTGTGGTGAGGTGGTGCTCTCTACTGAACTGTAGAGCTGCTTTTAGAAGCACAATAGTTTTGAAGGAGAATTTTTTCATTTCATTTCAGTTTGGAATGTATGAAGTGCCTGCTTCAGCTCTCTCTGAGACCACGTGGCTGACCCTGGCTGTTCACATAGGATGGGGCCAACATGCAGTCACAGGGTTTTCGCACTACATACATGTATACGTATTGTGCTGGGACACAAGTCATCCCTGGCACGAAAGGACTTCACAGCACTATGGCAGAGATGAGTTTTGTCCTGTGACTGCAGCTGAAAATGTAGCATGGCTCTTCCCAGTGTGAAGGAATGTGCAATAGGAAAGCGTTGTGTCTGACAAAGCCCTTAAATGCTGTGTTACTGCATTCTGACTCCATTAGACTTGAGTACTTATGGAGCGGTTTTGTTCCTCCCTTGTTTTAAGCTACCCTCCTGCACTTCTGCATTTGATGGGTTTGGTCTCTACGTCCATATTCTTGTAAAAACTGACAGATGGTCGCAGTTCTCCATGGGACAACAGCCTTTGGGAAGTACTCCTGCTGGTTCTAAGAGTGGTAAAAACTGACGTCCTTTGTTCCTCCTCAAAGCCATTCCATCCCGGATCTTAACTGTTCCACACCAGCCAGCTTTTGCAAATATTACTGCAATTCCAAAACGAGCTTGTATAGGAATAATTTTGTATAGGAATAACCTTGTGGGTGACTGAAATGCAGTCATCTATCTCAGCGACGACTGCGGGTTGGGGAGCTGCAAAAGGTGCAGCACTAACAGCTATCCCAGGCTGCTGGGCGCTGGTGCTGCAATCAGGTATCTGTGGAGTGGGTTGTGTAGCTGCGATAGTCAGGGCTAGCAGAAAGTGCAATTAACCAAACTTTTTGTAGACTGTTAGTACCAGCTGAATATCATGTTCTCGTCCTTGTACTCATGAACAGAGAGAATCATAGAAGTTAATACAGAAAGCAAGCTCAAAATGATCAGATTTTACTTGCACACAGAGTTCTTAATTTACTTTTGAAAGCCCGCTGGGCTGCGTTTGAGGGCTTGGCCTGATCTGTGTAGGACAGTTCATTTACTGCAATAAATCGTTGTCATTTCTTTTTCTAATAGAAATGAAATGTTCAGTGTCATAAAACGTAAGGTAAGGAACTGTAAACGTGGCAGGTTTTTATTTTTTTTGTATGTCTGTGACTTGCAACAGACCTCGAAGGACTCTTTGGATACAAACATTTTTACCTGCTTGTAACGTTTGTAAAAATGAACCTCGACATTCCTTATTTTATTATTATTTTTTTCTATATTTAAGCCATAATTGTGAAAGTGATTCGAACTTATTTAAGTAATAAATTTTATGACTAAAAGTTCTGTTTATGTGGCAGTTTAATCAGAAGCTGTGTGGGGATGGCTATATTTTGAATGGTGGAAAAGGAAAGTAGCACCGAGCGTGGCACACGGCAGAAAAACTGTCTTCTAAATGTTGGTCTTCTGGGTATGTTACACTTTCCTGTTCTGACTGGTTATTTGTAATCTCCCTGCACTGGAAGGGGTGAGCATGAAATCACGATCTCTGGTCGCCCCGCACTTTATAATCACCTAACCATGACTTCAACATGTGCATAAAGCAAGCAGTGGGCATCTTTTGGTGAATGGAAAGCCCTGGGAGGCAGAGATGTTTCTACCTCCTGCACTTTGCACCCATGGGATCCTGCAGGACTGTGGGTGGCTGCTCCCACCTGTGAGCCCCGAGTCCTGAATTCTGTATAAGGATGTTATTTGTTCAGAGAAATTTGGGATTGAGAGAAATTTGAGGGGGTTTGGGGGCAAGGAGAACATAGCTTAACAAAATGCTTAAATATTTTTTCTTTATTCTTCTCATTCACTTTTTTTTTTTCAAATGGAAAATACGAGAAAACATTCTTGCCAGCCACCTCATCCTTTAGTTCTCAGGTGCTTTTGTTATCAGTGTGATGGTGTCATGCCATAGTTCGTAGACAAGCGTGTATGTTTCTGATCTTCTGATCATGAACTCGTATGATCGGTCAGGCAGCAGGCCATGGACTACACAGGTGTTGGTGGTGCGTGTCACAAGCCCACAGTGTCCAAATTCCGCTTGAGTTCCACGCTTCAGTAACTTAAAATGCAGTTCATATTGTTGTTGGGGTGACTCTTGATTTTCGGTAGACCACTTGAGATGGGCCCAGTTCTTGTGTGCAAATGATTCGTTTCGATCAAACATAACTGGCGTCTTTGCACAGAGAGAAAGCCTAATGTCTGGTATTTTGCTCCCTCTAATATCTGCACACGACACCAATCGGTGCTTGGTGTAGAGCCTTCTTGACACTTGCATGGAAATGAAATTGTTCATCATCTTGGAGAGGTCTGACATTCTCTGCTTAATTGAGTCCCACTCGGAGAGGAAAGTTACCATGTCACAGGTCTCTACGTAGCAGACCAGCTCCTCCCGACCTTGTTGCAGCTCTTCTAACAGGTGGGTTAAAAGCTGCAGATGGATTTCAGTCTGGGATCTTCCCATTTTCTTCACCCTCTGGAATTTCCAGGGGTCAATTACTTGGAAGATGCTGGTAGGAAGCGCCAAGAGATTCTGATCTCTCAGGATCAAAAATGTGGGCAGAACCTCAATGTAATAGCAAGACTTCTTCAGAAGTTCCACTTTCTTCTGATGCATCTCGAGGAGGTGGAGGCTCAGATCAGATTGCAGGTACTGCCGTACGAGGCTGCTTTTCTCGGCGTACCTCCTCCGGATGGCATTGTCCTGTTCCTCTGTGCTGCGTACAGTATTGTTTTCAAAATTGGTTTCAAATTCATTCAGATTCACATTCATGATTCCAAAACTTGCTGTTAAAAAAAAAAAAAAAAAATAGTAGCAGTAATGAAATTAAGAACCAAAGAAAAAGCAGCTGCAAAGGGAATCATGGCTGTGACTCTTCTCTCTCAATTAAAGCTTAGCTCACAGATTTATAGATGAGAAAGGACTGTTAAACTAGACATATTTTAACAGGAATTTTCCTTTCTAGCTGTATGATTTCTAATATTTTGTACGGCCTGCTTTCATATATTTCAATCAGCTGGTCTCCCATTAGCCCCTCTGGACTGGCCATACTCTGTTCAGATTCACTGCCAGAATTATTCTCTGACATACTCTGCCAACATTTCCCCCTATCTTATTTGCTCTTTCATTCTAATTAGACACCTTTGTGCTCCCAAACACAATTTCTCTCCATTCTTCTACATCTCTGGAGGCATCTATTTCTCTCTCTTTTGTAATCTGCTAGGCCTCTTTACTCGTTACATGCAGCTTTCTGGTCATAGTACCTAACTGTGATGTTTTAATGTCTTGAAGCTAGGTGGTGTTATCCAGTTGACAAAGAAGTTTCTCTTGGCCTGGCTTTCCCTAAATAGATAATGGAAGTAATAATACTTCCTTCTTGGAGTTTCAGGAGCCAGTACACCTGCCAGAAGTCTGGCCTCCCTGCAATTTACACTATTTCACTCATTCACACTACATCTTTTTTTCCAAGAAAGCTGTCAACTTAAGAAACAAACCGAATTTCCTTTTCACTTTTTCTCTCCAGAAAAATACCCTAAAACCAAAACAGTGACAGTTCTTGGCAGCCCGGTACGAAGTGGAACAGGGACAGCACGCGCAACAGGTTACACCAGTGCTTTCAGAGCAATTTGGCTGTCTAGAGTGGTTTGTTTGCCCACAGACGGAGATGTGATTGTGGTTGTTTTCCTTTCTGTTTTTACATCCCTTTTTTTCTTGCCAGAAACGTCTGTTTTTCAGCAGCACTGCTAGGTTGGGAATAGCAGCACTGCTAGGCTGGGAATAGCAGAGCCTGGTGCTGTACAGCCCTGGAGAGGGCTGGGGGTAGGAAATGGGAACCAGAGGGAGCTGGACCACCCTGACCCACCTTGCCCAACCTTGGGGAGCCCTCCTTCCCCCTGGCCAGCCAGGGAGCCCCGTCCCACTTCTGCACCCCCTGGTGCTCCCAGCCTGGCCTGGCCCTCGCCTTGTGGCCTGGCTGGCTGCAATCTGCAGGCCTCAGCCGTTGCCATGGCAGCGCATTGTGGTGTATGAGGGCTGAGGCCTGGGGCAGGCCTGTGGTTGGGGCTGGGTGTCTCTCCCTGATCAACCAGCAATGTGTGCGTGCATGCTGATAGTGCTGTCTCAGATTGCCTTCATGAGCTGGGCGCTGGCTGCGCTGGGGCTGAGGGACTGGGTTTTGCCTGCTTCGCAAGCAGCCTCTGTCCTCAACACGGCCACGGGCTGTGCCAAGGAGCCCTGAGCTGCCAGTGTGGTTTCCTGGAGAGTGCTGAAGGGATGAGCAGGAGTGCGAGGGTAGCTCCCTCCTCCAAAACAAGCCTGTTTAGTTTTGCCTCCCATTTTGTGCCCTTGTTGTGGGCTATGGGAGCACTGAGCCCATGCAAAGGCTGTGCTCTGAGGAGCCCGGGGTTTGTGGTTATTGCAATATCCAAAAGACAATTTCCAAAGTTTTGATTCCCTGTGTAAAGCATTGTCATTGCTCCTCCAGCATGCTTCACCTCTGCTACTTGGAGCTAGGCAGTGGCTTTGGTGCTTTACCATCCCTATCTATCTGCAAGTCCAAAGAGCCCGGCAGAGCTGCCTCACTGCGGGCCGGTTTAAAGCTTTGTTCAATGCCCAGGGCCCGGACCTCAGCAGCAAACTGCAGTGACACAACTCCATGCCAAGGATCCCTGCAGGCAGAGATGAAACAGCTAGTGCAGGTCATCCACGTCTGCGCAGCACCCTCAGAACAGGGCGTAGGGCACACGGCATTGAGCAGAAAAGCTGGCTCCATCTTGGGGAGACCTGAGCTGTCTCTCTGTTCCCTGGGAAGTGAGTGCTCCATTGAGTGAAGCAAGCTTCCATTTGGGTAGGAAGGGATTTTCATGTTCTGCTGTGCTGAGGGACCCGCCTGGCCAGTCTGTTCTGTTTTATTGCAGAGGAGAGGCAGGCTCGTCTGGTTCACAGCAGTGAGCTCCGCACCACGACTGGTGCTGCCATCAGCAAGCTGGGCAGACATCCTGGATCTGAAGGTGTTTTCATACTCCCTGCGATTAAGTCTTTGGGTCAGGGCTTAGCCTTAATGCTGTCTTGGATGCTTAGCTGGTGCATCTTTGCTAAGCTTTTTTAATTGAATGATAGCCAAGATCCATAACACTGTCCCTGAGCTTCTGCTTGAGCATCGAGCAAGGAGGTGATCTGTCATTTTAAGAAATCAATGCATCTTCTCATGGCAGCCTGAGCTTACTGTTTCATTTCACAGCTGCCAAGAGATTAACTATACAATTGTCAGGTGCGATTCTGTAACAGATGAGGAAGATAACAAATATAAGTGAAAGAAGGTTGATATCCTTGCTTGAAGGAGGTTAACAGAGATCACTATTTGGTAATAAGCATGCCAAGTTCCTGCAAGAAATAAATGTGCTGAGATGTTCGTGTCATAGATCCCAAACCTGTCACTTAGGCAAAGCGTGCTGGGAGCTGGAGCTGTCCTCGTGTTCTGGGCTTTTAAAACAGCAAAGATGGAGTCCTTGGCTTAGCCAGTGTTACTCTTCATTTTGGTGAGGGTAGGATGCCATCTGAACGCTTTCCATGAGCACAGTATGATATGAGATTGAAAGTGGATTTGTTGCTGAAGTTGCACAGAGACTTCTGCACTGAGCTTGCTTGTGATTCTCACCGTCATAAGTGAGAATCTTCATCCCAAATTAGAATGGAGAAATGGAATTCCTTTGGTTACCCGTATCCTAAACAGCTGGCCAATCAAGACAAGTTTCTGTCTTGATTTTAGGAACATGAGCATAAACCTGCTTGTAGTCTTCAATATTTTCGGTATCTTTACATCAGGGATCAATTCAACTGTAGGATTTTCTACAGCTCCCCAAGTTTCTTTGAATTAATACAAAACGTGTTTGAAGCCATCAAACTTCATATACTCCTCTCCCTCCCCTCTCATCAGCTGAGCTACCACTGCTGAGAAGCTGACAGCTGCTGTCTACCATTTGTCATTCTGCCCTGTCCTCCTGCCCACAGCATCAAAATGGAGAACTTGTTAGTCTTTAAGATCAAGATATAAGCAGACAATTGATTTTCCTCCCTCTTCTCATTAGCGAGTTCTGACACTTAATAAAACATGTATTTCCACCCTCAGAGCAAACAAAACACCCAGATAGTGCCTGTCAGAGAGACCTGGAAGATGGAATTCATCTTTATGGAAAATCAATAGTTGGAACAGAGAAATTGGCAGAATCCAAATTAAAAGTCGCTGGCAATTTCTGTCTTCATATTTCACATCTATTGCATTATGAAATAGTAATCTGCTGCAAAGAAGAGCAGGGAGGGTGATGGACTTTGTCACTGGCAAGTGCATGGTTCTTCCTATCTGCTTTGCGCAGGGGTGATCAGGTCTCCTGGGTGAAGGTGGGGGCCAGGGGCTGCTGGCAGCAGATGCAGGTTTGGAGCAGCTCTTTGAGCAGCACCAGCTGCAGCGTGGCCCTGGGGACAGAGATCTGCTCCTGCTCTGCCAGTTTCCTGCATCCATCGCTGGCAGCACTGTTGGAAGGATCCCCAGTGTCACCACCTCCTCCAGGGCTCCTGGCTGTGTCCCTGCATCCCTTGACCATACCCATATCTAATATCTGGCTGACCCCATGGGATCTGCCTGTCTGCACTGGGCTTCTTCAGCTCCCCAGATCTCAGGGTGTGATTGATTTACTCCCTGCTTGCTCCCAGTTTCACTAGTGCCCCACACACCTGAAATAAATTACACATTCCAAATAGATTATATCCCCAAATCTAAACCACGCACCAGTGAACTCAATTTGCTCATCAGGATGTGATTCAGAAGGCTCACTTTGAGAAGGAAGAGGGAGGTAAGTTTTCTAAGGGACCCAGTAGGAGAATGGCTTTTCTGAGATGCAAGAGCTCCAGCTGGATCAGGACAGGAAGGAGTTAATTGCAATTAAGCAGCAATTATCTCTAACTCATTGCACCTACTAACGATGCTCTGGAAGGAGGCTACCAGCCATGGGTGGTGCTGAGCTGGGAGAGCTGCTTGCTGAGATGTGTGTGAGGTTGGAGGCTGCTCTGAGGGCAAAAATCTTCCATGGTCCAGCTCAGGCCCTGGCTCAGTGCTCAACCAGGAGATCTGCAATGAGCAGGGCTGAGTGCCTGGGTCTGCGTCAGGTAAGGAAGCCTTTGTCTGTCAGCTCTGGTTTCCTCATTTACCAATTGGTGGCTGAGCAGTTCTTGGCACCAAGGGAGACCCAGGGCCACAGACCCTCCTCTCCCCAGTGGTGACGTTGATGTAAGATCTCAGACGCTTTGGTGGGTGTGGGAGATCCTCTGAGCTGCAGTGGAGGTGGGTTTGTAGATGATGCATCTCAGGAAGATGGAGTGGGGTTGTGGGAGCTCAAGTTATCTGACTGGAAGCTCATCAAAAGCCCATTTGGGTATCCTTGTGCCGTGCTGCGCCTTGCGAAACAGATGTCCTTGAGCGCAAGCTGAAGGCAGGCTGTCGTGTCCCAGATCCCACAAGCTGGCTGTTACTGGCAGGCTTATGCAAGCAGAGATGCATGCATGCCCCCTTTTTCCATGAAAACCTCCTGAAGAGGTCACACATGCTCAGATGCAGAACAGGGAGTGAGGACTGGCACAGAGCACAGCACCTTCAGCACCAGCAGGCAGAGCTGCAGCCTGTGTCCTGTTTGTTATCACCTGCCCAGGGCTGGCACGTCAACATGCGCTGGGCACAGGGATGCAGAAGCATGTAGAGGTGGCACTGCTTAGAGCACAGCCGTGTCCCCAAGGCTCATCCACAGGGCTGGGGAAGGCTGCAAAGCCCTGGCTTTGGTGGCAGGACGGCGGAGGTGAAGTTAATTCATCCATCTCTGCTGCTCGCAGGCTGGTCCCCAGGGAAGTGCAAGCTTTGGCAGCTGTAAGTGGGGCTGGAGGCGGATGCAATTCTGGAGAACAAGATTCCCATGCAAAACCTTAAGGAAAAAAAAAAAAAAGTACTAAAGTTCTTGGCTGAAAGGCTTGTTTAAAGATCTCATCTCTGGCAGAGGAAATAACGCCTTAATTTTTTCCCTTGCTGCTGCCTCCCAACGCATCTCTTTGCGAGTGCTCGGTCCCCAGAGGAGCACAGGCCATTAGTTCTGCCAGGAAACAAGCTGGGAATGAGGAGGGGGTCTTTTGTTAGAGAAGCTGAGACCCACCTGCATTAATTGTGTGCAAAGCAGCAGGCAGGCACCCTGTGCAGCCCCACCAGTGTGTGTTTGGGTTGATGCCAGGCAAAAATACGTCTGTTTTTCTGCCTTGTCTATCTTTCTTTTCTGAAGTTGTGGTTTCATTTTGGGGGTGGTTTGGGTGATGCTTCTTGCCTGCCTCCATGCCTGGTTACCCCAGCATCCCCAGGGCTGCTGAGAGGGCAATCTGCAGGAGAAAGGATGGAGTGGCTGTGCTGGAGAAGTGTCACGGTGCTGTGAGCAATGGGGCAGGAGTTATTTAATGAGTGGCAGAGCACCAGAGCTGCCCCATCCCTGTGCCCAGGACCCATTGTTGTCCTCCTGCAGCAGTACAGCATGGGGCAGCAGAGCCCACACTCACCAGCGTGCCCTCGTGTCATCATCACCTCTTCCAGCATGAAGAGCCTCATCTGAGTCATCCCCTGGCTAAATGGATTGTGTGGGCTTGTGCAGCATCAGGCTGTTCATCCTCTGCTTGCTGCAGCCTGACACTGGGTAGAACAGCTATTCATCAGCGCAGGGATGAGGCGAGATGGATGTCCTGTGCTGCAGCACGAGCCTCACTCTCCTCCCACCCGTGGGACCGGAGTGGTCCAGTGTGGACGACTGAAGTGCTCGCTGCCTGGAAAGCTCGAGAGGTCTTGAGAGAAATATGGACTTGTGCTTTGCACCGAGTGACTTCATGCTCCTGCTCTACGAGTGCTGGAGCCTCTGTGGAGTGCAGGCTCTTGAAAATGTTTCCACCACATGTGTCACAGCAGCTCCAGGGAGAGGGAGAGTGCAGTGGTGACGGCAGCATCTCATGGCTGCTGATGTTCAGTCTTTCCAGTGGCCTTGGGGCTGTGGTGGCCACGGTGGCCGTTGGTTGTCTCTTTGGTGCCTATCCTGTCCTGGCCCTGCTGCCTTCCTCCTGCCTGTAGCTTTGCCATGTGCAGCTCTTGCAGGTGCACCTGCCTGGCTGATGAAGGACCAGGAATTGTTGGGGTATTTTTTTTTCAGCTCTCAAGTAACTGAAGTGTCTTTGTGGAGTTTAACAGCCCTCTTTGCATATAAAATAGGTCTCCAGAGAGCAAATCTACAGTGAAATGTTTCTCCTTGTGACTGACACCAAGCTCTTTCTGCTAGTGATGTTTAAAAGCTTTTTGGCTGTCGGCTGCATGGTCACCTGCTCCTACACCTTCACTGTGCAGTGTGGTGGCACACGTGCCAGCTGACCTGGCTTCCACCCCTGAGCTCCATCACCGCATTTGCAGGGACCAAGCTAACAACACTGGATTGTTGAGGGCCATGGGAGCACAGCTTGCCACGGGGGCTGCTACCTCTCTAGATGCAAAGCACATTTTGCCATCAACCCCTAATTGGGGCTGCCCAAATGATCTCTTCCAGCAGCGTAGCTTAGAACAGGGGGAAATCCCAGCAGCAAGAGAGTCTTCTGTTGCAAATCCTTGTGCTGCTCCAAGGTGACTGGGGAGCACCAAGGAACCAATGGTCCATGCACGCATGTGCTCTGCTAGTGGGAAACAGGCTGAGACCTTCCTGTGTGAGGGGGCAGCTTGCACTGGTGACTGCCTTGTTACACAGATAGGTTCCTGCTTTTGACAAACTATTCTAGGAAATATAAGAAAGCGGGACTTCTTGAGGGCTGTACTCTGCAAAGCAGCTGCTGCAGCTGTGCCCCTGGAAGGACTTGTGTTCCTGGTACAGCAGAGCTGGGCTTTGCTGTGCGCGTGCTTTCACATAAACAGATGATCCACTTGTGCTGTAGGTGCTAACCACTACCTGCAGCCAGCCCAGAGCTCCTGCAGCTCCTTCAGCCTCTTCCCCCCTGGAGGAAGGATGCTCTGGGGTGGGACCAGGGCCTCTGAGCACAAGAGCTGCCCTCACTGTGCGTTGTCACCCACAGATTATGTCCTTCAGCCCCAGGGTTCCCCACCTGGTGCCTAGGGCACCAGAAGGAATGCAGCTCGCTCCCAGCACTTGCCTGTTAACATTGCTGCAGCTGGGGCCAGCCAGCCCCATGGGGCTGGAAGCATCCATTTTGGATGCCTGTTAGCAGCAATTACGCAGCACAGTGGTGATGGCTGTGCAAGTGGAGCTGTCACACAGGGGCACAGCATGGCCCCATGTGCTAGGACACTGTGTCCCTTTGCCTGCTCAGGGGTGGCCTCATGTCCTTGGCACTCAGGACACCACTGGCTGCCTTTCCCTGCATGAAGGAGGGTTTCTTGTTGTCACAGCTCATCCTCACTGAGCTTTTCTTATTGCGGATGCCAATGATGGCATGGGGACTCCAGGTGCTGTGGAAGGTTGGTTTTGGCTCGTGCATCCCAAGCATCTGCGCAAAGACAGACAACATTTTGCAGCTACTAAAGTATCAGCCTGTGGGCTATTTTCCTTGGTGGCGGTAGGCTGGGCTGCTCATCCTTTTTGGCTCTCTATGTCTGTTTCTAGTGGATGTAACCCCCGCTAGCTGTGTGGGCAGTCCTGCCCCTACAAACATACTGCCAGCAGCACGGCTGGGAACAAACACACACAACATAACCCACAGTTCAAACGGTGTGGCTTTTCAACCCCATCAAACAGCTTTATTCACACAAACGTCTCTTAATTTACAAAGCCTCTGCCACTCATACACATCAGGGTATCCACAGTGTTCAAAACTTAAATAGAACGTCTCATACCAACCCGAGTAAACCAAGTACAAAAAAATATTCATGTAAAGTTGTTCACACATAGGTCCTAAATCACCAGCTTCTGTGCAAAAAAAAACCAAAACACCCAGAAAGGAAGTAATACAGATCCATTTACTAATATCATTAACTCTACTTTGGAGTCTGGGTTCAAGCCTTCTGCCCTCAATGGGGAGCAGGTGTCCTCATGCCCCACAGCTGGGATGTGGCACTGCCACACTGCAGCAGGGAGCATGCAGCTCGTGTTCCTCCCGAGGCATTCAGCAGGCTTAAACCCAGCCTCGATACTGCATACAGAGGAGACATACAATGCACACAACGGAGGATTTCCACAACGATGGTAAATGCTTGTTTTAAATCTTATTGCTCCAGGAAGGCTCTGGGAGCCTCTGATATGCGAAGGAGCTGGGTCCTGAGGAGTAAAGGAAGACCACAGGGGTAATTCTTATCTGTCACTAGCACCGTTGAGCCTCAAACGCAGCAGCATGGGGGAGCTTACCTAACCCCTCTGCTCTCCTCTCCACAGACCCACGCTGCCTGCAGAGTCCAGCACACCCACACGGTGCTGACAGCCGGCCCTGCTGCAGGCCGGTGCAGATAACGTGTTTCCCAATCCTCCTGAGGCTTGGCTTGTTCCCTTCCCCACCCCACCTCCCTCATGTAAACAGCAGTCAGAAGTAAACAGTTTCATACAATCACCCCCAGCGCTGGGCTCAGCCTGGACCCCACAAAGCCCAAAGGGCAGCGGGAGGGCGCACGGCTCCCCCTGCAACAGCAACCCCCTCCATACCTGGATGCTTTGCTGCAGCCAGGAGATGAAGTTGCCCTGGCCCCAGCTTTGGAGTTGCTATCCTAAGCTTGAACATTCCAAGCGATGCAGCCCAATGCCAAAAACTCCCTCTGTGACGTTCAGCCTGTGGGAGATGCTTGACAGATCCAGGTGGGGAGAGACACCCGACGCTGCCACCTCACTCCACAGAACAAGTTTGGTCTGGGCTAAAGCAATCGGAGGAGAGGTGCTAGGAGCTGTAAACACAAGGCAGCTTCATCTACAGTCCAGGAAATCGAGCGCGAACAGCAGCAAAATCATCAGGGAGAAATGCTTTGAAAAGGGCAAATCAACAGGGAAACATCCATGTTGGCCGAAGGCTAGCAGCCTAGGGCTTGTCCTCGGAAGTGTTTGCTAACTCCTAAGTAAGGCACTACGGTCTAGCTCGCTAACATCAAGCTGCTTTACAAACACATTTGAAATGCAAAAGCTGAGGTGAAGACATGTGGTTTGAGGATGGCCTGAACCTGCCATGGGCCAGGAGGGGGTACTTCCCCAGTGCTCACCTGCCACCTCCATGCCCTGCATGCAGACCTCCTGCTGGGAAGCTCACTTCTCCCAGCAAGGGGCCCTTCCAGAAGTGTAACCTGTGAGCAGGATGGGAGGGTACAGCCTTCTGCACACACCAGTTCATGCCAGGGATGGGTTGTAACAGTCAATAAGCTCTATTGGGTGGAAGAATGAAGGTTTGGAGTAGGGCACTAACACTGTATTGTGTACAAGAGATCAGTTCTCAGCTTACCATGGCCCTTGGGGCAATGCTGGGCATGAGTGGGGCCGTCCAACCCCGCCCAGGAGAGGGGCAGTGCCAGCAGCTGGGGGGCAATAAGACCCCAGGGACCTTCTTCTGCCTCAGCCCTGGTGCTGTGGAGGCTGAGCAGTGGCAGTGATGCTGCTCCCCAGACTGGTGCTGACACCGTCAGCTGAGCAGGGAGCATTTTAGCTTGTCTGGGCCCCAGAGGTTGGAAAAGAGGTGGTGCTGTACACTGCATTTACAGCGAGCAAAGTCTAAAGACAAGAAGCATAGCCCCAGAGTGTAAGTGTTGCTACAGTACAGGCAAGGAGACTGAGTGTTAACTGATCGGCCTGAGGTTCCAGTCTCCTTACCTGAGCTGTACTGACTGCAACCAAGCGACCACAACCAGCCTTTTGCTTTACTGAGACAATTTTCTAGCAGGAAGAAGTGTTTTACAGCAGGCCAGAATCCAGCCCATGAGCCACTGAGGCCAAACCTCCTCTCCCAAGCACCACTCCTCACAACTGAAGCTTGTCATCAAATGGCTCAGAGTAGTGAATTGTTTTCTGCTTCACTTATATGCAGATAAAACGTACCTACGCACTCCCCATTAGCTCTGTGTCCCTAACAAACACCATTAGTGACACCCAGCTTAGGGGAGACAAGGGTCTGCCCCTCGCAGGGCAGTGCTGACTCCCCAGTGCCTTTCCAGCTTATGCTACTCTATACCTAACAACAGCTGTATCTAGTCCAGGCAGCATGCGCCTATCCAGAAGCTGCCTGGCTGTGAAGACATTCTATAGCTTGCAACACATGATCCGTAAGACTCACCTCTAAAGCAGTGCATTCCAACTGCAAACCCATTTCCTAGGTGGAAGCAATAGCTTTAAAACCCAACCTGTGCCCAGCTGGGCTCAGCAATCCTGCCTGGCAGCAGACCAACTCCTATCAAGTCCAACCACAGAGCAGGGGGACATGGGGAGGGCTGGGCAGGGCAGCTCTGTGCTCTGGATCTCATTCAATAGTCTGGTAAACATGATAAGTGCCCAGCCTGTGCCCCCAGAACACCGCTCGCCAACAAAACAAAGTTAACACCCAAACATTTCACATTGCCAGAGATCCTGAAGACCGAGGATCTTTTGTATTGACACCTTCCCTTATCTTCGCCGCCCCTCGTTGCACGTAACGGAGATGATGGGTTCCTGGTAAATAAACCTGCAGGAAAAACAAGAAAGGAGAAACCGAGATCAGATATGTGCATGACTTTGCCCCCCTTAGCCTCCTTTAATTAATTAATTTAATTACGCTGTTTGTCAGATGTTAGTTCTTCAGTTAGGAGATGCTGTACATTGGGAGAAGATACAACCAATCACTGAACTGGGAATCAGGGAATTCTGCTCATATAGCAGGGAGATTTAGGTTCACTATTAGGAAGATGTTCTTCGTGATAAGGGCAGTGAGGCAGTGGCACAGGCCACCCAGAAATGAGGTGGGTGCCCCATCCCTGCAGGCACTCAGGGTCGGGCTGGTGGGTTCTGAGCACCAACGGAGCTGTGGGTGTCCCTGCTCATTGCAGGGAGTTGGGCCTGGTGGCCTTATAGCATCAATTCCAACTCGAGCCATTCTACGATCCTTGTGGCTCCCTTCCAACTCAGAATATTCTACAATTTCTTAAGCAAATTTTAACTAAAGGAGTGGGTTGCAAGGTAAAGCCCCAGCACTGCCCATGATGGCACCGTCCTCAAGGACCTGCATGTGGCTGAGCACAGTGGAGAGACAGAACGCACCGTGACTTTGGGGTCACACTGAACCTCTTGTCCTGTGCGTCAGCAGCAGCTCAGGCTCTTGAGGGCTCTACAAGAGGCTGCTAAAATCCATTTGGATGCAACCAAGAGCAGTGCTGCACCCTGTGCAGCTCCTGAGGATGCTCAGAGCCTGGATTTTGGGGCGGGAGGGGCAACTCTGCGCAGCACTCAGGGAAGGCAAAGCTCAACTCTGCACAGAAGCTTTTTCTCCTGGTCAGACCCTTCAAGGGCAGCACACTGCTTCACAACAGTTTTCCCCCCCAATTAACAGCAGTTGAATTTTCCCCCAAACTTCAGCTCTGAGCAAAGTAACATGGAGAAAATGGGGAATTTAGTTTCCCCTTCACAGTGCTGGAGGCACAGCCATGTCCCTCCAGCTCCACAGACAAACTGTGCCATAGCCAATACCCAGCAAATGATTCAAATCCCTTAGTCCCAGGAAATCTCATTAAAGAAATCCATGCCTGCAGAATCCACTTTTAAAGGAAGAGGCCGAGGCTGTCTGCACTCAGCTGGGATCAGAAAGAAGCTGTTCTGTGTGTTGTGGGAGGCACTGGGACACCAGGGCAGGGGCAACGGAGTGAAGAACTGTTCGAAAGATTCCTTCTGCGGTGCGGCTCCATCAGCAAGTAGGGCAGTGCTGCTGCTACTCATGCCTCCCTGGAGCAGAAGCAGTTCAAGGAAGATCCTGGTCTGACCGCTCCCAAGCTCACTGCACTGACGCACGTTGTTTCTGGGCTTGTTTAAGAGCTTTTAATACCCCTGCTGACGCCACTTCCAGTTTTAATCAGCTCGAATGTTCGCTCAGCATCAGCGGAACACGAACCAGCAGCCCACAGCCCTCACGCAGCACTGATGAGGATGACACTAACGTGCAGCTTAAGGCAGATGGAGATGAAAACGTGGTCCTCAGGGTAGAAGAGGGTCCCACCAAGGCAGGAAGACATAACCTGACAGCTCCTGGTGCTCACATCATCCAGCCCTGTGTGGGTCATGCAGGGTGCGAGGGAGGGGGCTGAGAGCCCACTGTACCCCATGTCCTTCTCAAACACGTATGCGGGGCTCCTTGGCAGCTCCCTTCCATCCAACCCTAGAGCGTTCCCTAAAGGGATGTGAGGCCAACAACAGCAAAGCACTGCCACAGGCACAGCCATCCAGCCCTGCCCCTCTCCAGTTAGATGTGACACTGCTTGAAGGATGTCACTGCCCTGCAGGGTGGCCCAGAGGTGCTGCAGCTGCTGCCACAGCCAAGAGGAACTGACCATGCTGTTCTCACCCCATGGCTTGCTCTGTCCATGCCAGGACTGACAAACCATGCCAAACACATCTCCCTGTCATGCTGACGAGGTCCCTTCCAGCAGCATCAGGGCGCTTTTACTGATGTCCTAACAGACACAACCTACCCCAGCACAGAAGCCCTCTCGCCAGCAGCTCACAGCCAGACCCATTTCTGATGTGCACTGACCCCTGCCCTCCAGAGGTGGATTCCTACAGGGCAGCTGTTTACTGACAGTGCTCAGGTGTCCGTGCAGATGTGCTCATCACAGAGAGGTGCCGCTGCACAGATGAGCTTGCTCAGTATCAGTCCCGCTGCACCGACTGTGATTTTTGCAGATGCAAACAGAACAAGGCAAATGCCAGCAGTTACTTTCAGCTGACACCAGAATGTGTCAGAACATGGGGCAAGGCAGGGCAGCTGAGGGCAGCATCTCTGCCAGCCCAAATCACTCTGCGTTCAGATTCCTGCCTTCTACCCTGAAAAATCACACCTATTTTACTCACAGAGTATGATTTACAGAACAAGCTGCCTTCCACACTGAACAAAACCACTGCAGTTTGACACCTTACAGGAATTACAAGTACACATTTTCTTACATGTTAAATTGCGGTGGTGGGTGATGCTGCCCCTTGCTCCCTTCGTAATGCCCTTCTTTCTGTGGACAAGATTAGTGAGCAGCACGCAGACTCTCATTGTACCATACACCACAACAACTAACTTCTTGGGTGTGCTGCATGGAGCCAGGCGTTGCACGATCTTCATGGGTCCCTTCCAATTCAGGACATTCTATGCATCTGTGGTTCTGTGAGCTTGGCTAATGAGCGCCCAGTGCATCCTGCACAAACACTGCCTGGGAAGGCAGCTATGAGAATTACGGACAGAGAGAGTGACACCCACAGGGGGAACCAGGGGAAGAGGAGATGAAAGCAGAGCTGCAAGAAACCGACCCAGAAAGGAGGGGACTGCACCTGGGTGTGAGCACCAACTGTTGGTGGGTGACTGGAGGCCCCTGGGGAGGAAGGACAGTAAGGCTCAGCAAGACAACTCCAGATCCAGCTGCTTGCCAGTTTACAGGGAGCCTTCCTGTATCAGTAAGGAGGGGTGACAAATTGCTTCCACTGCAGTCAGGGCTGGGCTGTCACACGGCAATCAGGAGACCACCAGCAGGTACTCAGCACAATCCAACTGCTGAAGTATAAGAGAGGCTTTTGACCCTTTGCCCAAAAGGCACATCTGTGGGAACAGCAAACTCAGGCTTTGGATAAACCTGAACTGCAAGAGACAGGGAAGCAACGCTCAGAAAAGAGAACATTATCCCCAGGGAATACCACCCACCTCCACAGGACACGCTGCTGCCTTGGGGTGCAGGCAGTGATAAGCTCATCTAACCCCAGGCTCAGCTGAAAGCAAGGCCAGAAGCACCGTGCTGGCTGGGAGCTGACACCAAATCCCTCTGTTTTGCAGGGTAACAGCATAAGAGGCATGGTGAGCAGCAGGTCTGTGCAGCATCCTCAGCAGGGCTGAAGGCAGAGCTGCTGGGATGCAAAGCACAATCAGAAGAGGTGAAGAATGAGGGAAAATCTGATTTCCGGGATCAGGGTTACAGTTTTCCAGGTCATGATGTGGGCCAGGTCTGCAAAGGGGCTGAGGCTGTTGGGAAGGAGACCTCACTGCACAGCCCTGCGCTGCACGCAAAGCCCAAACTAAGCAGGGAGAGGTTATTTCCGTTTCCTGGTCAACTTAAATTACCTGAAAGCAGAATTCAGGCCCTGCCCTAAATCCCATTCTAAGCTTCTCAAGCTTCTGATTTAAGCTTTGCATTAAATGAAAGCCCTACAGTAGCCAGAGGTAGGCTGGTTTGAACATACGCATACACGACGCATTAAGAAGCCCTATAGGAAAGCACACCGAGCATTCCACTGCCCTACAAAAGCACGCCAGAGGAATGCTCCCACTGCACAGTGCAGGGCTGTGGGTTTGCAGGGAGCACACGGCCAGTGCCAGGCTCCTATCTGGGCCATGCTGCCTTATGTAAGCACAGCGTCTCCACTGCAGCTGCGTCACCCCCAGACAATCAGTGGCAGCTCATGGCAGAGGGATGGAGGAGGGGGGGTGGCTCAGAAGGCAGCTGGGTTTTATGCAAACAGCCCCAGGGTAGGACTGTCCCCTCCATGTTTGTTATCCCTGCATGTACTATTCTGCAGATATGCGCAGGATGAATTTTCCCCGGAGGGCACGGGCTGGTTGCATAACTCAGCAGCATCATGTCAGCGGGCGAGTGATCCCAGATGGCAGCAACAAAGCCTGACCCTCACTGCACAGCCACGGCTCGGAGCAGCCACATCCCTGCCCTGCTAAAAGCCTCCTCCCTTACCTCAGGGTGCAAGGCGGGGTGCCCTGTTCTGCACCCAGGACTTCTGCACGCCTGAAGCACTCACATTCCTACAGGTTATGGCCCTGCTCTAATCCCCACCCCGTGTTCACACCAGGACCAGCACCAAACCCCAGCCCCTGGCAGACTCTGTCACATCACATCAATCACTTGCGGTGGAAATTTTGAGGGAGTTGGTGCACTTTGTGCTAAGAGAGCAAAGGAGGTGGTTCATGGACCAATTTGGACAAACCAGCAGGGATGACACCACACCTACCCAAGGGGCTTTCCATTTCTGTATCCCTGTTTCTCTGGTGTTCACTTTGGGGGATGCATCAAGCACTTCCTACAGAAGGTAAGGGTGCCAGGAGCTGGATAAGTCCCAGAAGCCCATCCCCTATAGGCACGTCCCACACTGGCTGCTGGAGTGCAGCAGACCCAGGCAGAGGACCACCAAGAGATGCAGGAAGCAGCACAGAACCTACCTGGCACACCACAAAGCTGTGCATGCAGACTCTGCACGGATGGCACATCATTCCTCACGGGCTTGGGAATGCTCAGATAAGCAGCAAGGAGGATTTGGAGCAACACCTGCCAAAGTGCCCTTCCCTTCCCCACTGCACCATGCAATGGCTGTGGATGGCACACAGCCACTGACCACAAGGCTGACAGCTGGGTGTTTGCCAGTGACGGCAGCAGATCTGGCTCTCTTTGCCCCCTTGTATCTGTGGCTCACTTTGATCCAGAAGGATCTGTTTAGTTTCTGGTGAGTAAGGACCAGGAAGCAGCACTGTCCAGCTCTGAAGCAACCTGTGAAAGACCAGAGCTGGAAAGATATCTGCCTCACCCTGTAATCTGTCATTTTTCAGTTTCATTGAAGTGCCTGGCCAGGAGAATCCCATAGTAACAGCTCTTGTTTACAGACAGCTTTACCATAAAGGCAGCACTGCTCATTCCTTTGATGTCACTGCTGAGTGACACAGCCAGCTATCCCACTTCCGTGGGTACCCTTCCAGACCCCCACTAAGGACCAGGATGCAGCAGAGGCCAAGTTCAGGACTATTTAGGACCTGAGCCTGGGAGAGAAGGGAGGGACTCTGCATGAACCAAGCTCCATCCGAGCACAGATGTTCTGTAAGCTTCCTTCCCGAGCAGACTCAGGTCTCAGCTCAGATGTTAAACACCAAAGCATCCCACTGGGTTTATGCAACTGTGCTTGGCACTGAAGTCCTGCCTCCAGCAAGGAAATGAAATGAGATGGATGCACATGCTTTGCAAGTGAAAGCAAGGAAAACAGCCTTGTCTGTGCCAGAACCCACCTGCCGCTCAGCTCAGTGCCTCCCCAGCAGGCCAGCCAAGACCTGAGCTGCCCTGCCTTAATACCAGTGGGGAAGGAGCACCATATATGAGAGATAGGAGCTCTCATAGCTTTGCTGAAATCACAGCACAGGAGGAGACAGAAGGGGCGGCTCTCCTTCCCTGCCTCTGGAAGGGACCAACACACCCAAAGTCAGGGTGTTCAATGTGCCTCCCCAGCCCAGACCCACGGAGCAGAGCCATGCCTGGGCTTTGGGCAGCACTGGGACACGCAGCTGCTCATCTGCTCCTCACCTCTACTGTATTGCTGCGACAGAATAGGTGGGAAAAAAACCACCACTCAGAAACCGAGTTCTGATGAGTCACTATAGAAATAGCTCTGGGAACATAAAGGACTCCATTGTGTCACTACAAAGTGCATTAATAGGCTGGACAGCAGACAGAATAATATAAAAACTACCGATCACTTACCCAGCTGCAAAGCACAGCGGTGCCCTGCCCTGAATTTAAGCAGCACATGTAACCTGGTCCATTCTGGTTTCAAGCTCAAAGGCATCAGGTCGATCCTGCGGGTTAGCAGCCAACATGTCTTTCAGGAGCTGCTTGATCCCCTCAGACATGGAAGTCCTGCGCTTCTGAGGGATGTGCAGCTCCATCTTTGGGTTTTCTAGCAGCGCTTCCCCAACAGGCACAATCTCAGTCCCCTGCTTGATGTAGGTCCCCAGCAGCTCCCTCTTGGTCTCGGCATCAATGAAGGTGAGCCTCTCGATCATGGCCCAGATGATGATACCAAGGGCGAAGATGTCAGCCTTGGCAGTGTAGTGCCCCTCCCAGACCTCGGGGGCCATATAGAAATCAGAGCCGCAAGCTGAAGACAGCCAGTACTTGTTCACATTCACATTTTTGTTCTCGTGGCCACCCTTCTTGCCTCGAGCTGTCAGACCGGCACAGACTTTGCTGAGCCCAAAGTCAGCCACTTTGAGAACCGGGGTGCCGGACTTCTCGGTGATCAGGATGTTGTCTGGTTTCAGGTCCCGATGGACGATGTGGTTCTTGTGCAGGAAGGCGATGGCACTGGTGAGCTGCAGCATGAAGCTCCTGTTGGTCGCAGGGTCGGGCCGTCGTGACAGCACGTACTGGTTGAGGTCCCCCCCCTCACAGAACTCCATGACGAACCAGAGGTAGCAGGGCTCCTCCGCGTAGCCCAGGATCCTCTCACCTTACCAAAACGGAGCAAAAAAACAAAGAGTGAGTTCTGACAGGCACACTGGAAGGTGTCCACACTAACTCAGAACGAGGGCAAGACACGAGGCTGGTTTATGCAGACAGTAAAAGTTTGAGAAACTGGGTGCATTGGGACAGGTTGCCCAGGGAAGCAGTGGAATCACCCACACACCTAACACTGCCAGGGCCAGAGTCCTGCAGCACACCAGCTGCTCTCAGGCCAGATGCATGCTGCTGAAGCACTGCGTTTGTGCCAAGAGAGCTCTGCCACTTTCCTACAGCTCTAGTGAAGCACCAACAGGCCTTCAGAGAGAACAAACTGGAAGCTCAAGTAGTCAACTATGTTCAAGTGCAATCTCAGCCACGCTGATGGATCCAGCTGCCTCTACCACAGTCAGCAAAGCACAGGCAAGTCCGAGTGTTTGGAAACCACTTAAAGAACTCAAGAACTCCACCTACTTTACCAAAGTTGTGGGGGTTTTTTTGGTTGGTTTTTTTTTTTTTTTGTATTGTTTTGTTTTCAATTAGCAAAGGCCTGCAGACCATCTGGGAAAGCAAACCCCCAGCAGCAGGTAGAGCCAAGCACTACCAGCACCACCGAGCCCCAGGCTCTCTGGCATCCACAGTGGTCAGCAATTGGTGTGGGTGGGAATACTGGTTATTTGCACAAACAGTCTGTATCCATGGCTACTGCTATGGAAATGAAATCCTGCACAACACAAGGGTTTGGCTGCACCTCCCTGCCCTCATCAGAGCATGAGGAGTAGGGCTGGGGTGCGAGGGGGTCGACAGCTCCCATCTGGGGTCTGCAAGATGCTGAGCCCAGCACGAGGGGTCAGGGAGCTCCTGTCAGCCAGCTGCACAAGGAACCACAGCAGTGCCATGTGCACAGAGCTGGGAGCATCACACCATAGCACGCAGGTGGGAGGAGACAGCATTTCCCAGCAGCCCCATCCCAGGGGGAAGCAGCAAAGACCCGCTGGCTCTGACACGCTGAGGTTTGGGCTCAGCATAACAAAGGCTCAGATTCAAGACGTGGCCCCACAGGTCTGCAGGCACAGGGAGGACGCCGCTGACCCAGCAGTAGCTGTGAGCACCGTGCGCTTCACTTTGGGTGGGGCGCTGCTGGGAGAGGTCGAAGCCAAGAGTAATATTTCCTCATTTTCTTTCTATAATGTGAAAGCGTTTGAGTTGTTAAATCACCTTCCTGCCTTCAAAACAAACAGCTTCAAACATAAAGAGCTGGCAAGCCATTTCCTAAAGATCAGAGTTTAGCAAGACAAACTGCCAAGAGCTAAAGGGACGCAGACAAGAGCCCAGAGCTCCAACACCAAGCGTGCATCCCTCCATCCCCACAGCCACCCCCCTGCAGCCTGTCCTGGGAGCTCATTAGCAGCTTGCTAATTTGCTTTGCATAAGTGGGAAGAACCTAATGCCAGAAGAACCAGCCTCCCACTCCCCAGTGCTGCATGGAACCTCAACTCCCTCTGTGCAAAGATACTGTGCTGGAGAGAAGGGAGCCAGCAGCACGAAGCCAGGCACCTGGACCCATGGGCAACGTGCCACGGAGCACAGCCCCAGCTCTGCTCACTGAGCAAAGCAGCTCTGCCCATCACTGGTGCAGGTCAGGTGCAGCTAGCAGCGCACACAGTGGTGCACAAGACCTGGAGGTGTGCACACATCGGGGCACTGAGCACACTGCTCAAATCCACACCTCTCCTGGAGGCTCAGCGCTGCGCTGCCTTTTTGCATTCTGCCCCAAATGAGACGTGGCGTAATCAATTTAACACGACAGAGATGATGGCTGAGCGCTGTAGCTGCGACCTGGCATAGCCTGCTACCCCGACAGTTACGCTTCTGATGCGGAAAGAGCCTCAGATTAATCCCCCCCGCACCCTGAGCTGGGAGCCTTGGCACAGCATCTGTGCAGCCCGTAAATAGCCGCGCTGCGGTCGTGCAGAATGGCACGGCTGCCCGGCCACGTGCCCACTGCTGCCTCAGTCAGGAGTGATGCGGGCAGGAAGGGAACGTGGGTAGCTTGGGGGCTCTCCTGGCTTTGCTATAACAATATTTATCAGTACGGTATCAAACCCAAAGGTGGGGAAGGTGGTGAGCGCAGCTTCTGCCCCTGCCTGGGACCAGCAGATAACACAGCTCGGAGGGCAGGCACGGGGAGGGGGAAGCTGAAGGGGGACCAGGGCAGGCAAAGCTCTCCCAGCAGCAGGGAGGTGATTCTGCAAGGAACAGAGGGCACCTGCCTGCATCTGTGTGCGGAACACCGACAGCTCCCCAGAAGCCTCCCCTGAGGGATGCTGCCTGTCAGCATAGCTAAGTGGGGCAAGAGACCCCAACCACAGGGAGCTCTCCACGTGGTGGGCAGGCACCCACCCCACAGGGGCGCACAAACAAGAGGGTAGTGCCCTTCTTGGGGACACTGCCTTGGATGTGCGCGTGAGGAGTGGAAAGAAACCAGGATCAGAGACATGTGGGGACACACGCAGGTCCAGACATGTTCCCAAGGGTCTGGGAGCTGTGGATCTGCTCAGAGGGCAGCTCTGCAGCCTTCCACAATGGCCACACCAGGGGACACCAAGCCAAGGGGCACGGGCATCTGGAGACATATTGGGGGCACCCGGGAGATGGGGCTCCAGTATTTTTCCACTTCTTCACTGCACGTTGGCAGAGCTGGACCTGACAGCAGCCAAAAGAGCAGAGGGAGGGAGCACTTTGGAGATGTCACCATCACAGCCATTGGTGGTGGCAGGAGGTGACCCCAGCAGCCGCGTGATGCTGCCGAGGGGACCCAGGGGAAGGAGGCAGCCGTCCCTATACAGCAGAGTGGTGGAGAATTAGGGATGGTAGAGCACAGAGAACAGTCCCAAAGTTGTCAGAGCCCACAGGAACACAGAGGGCACCACAGAAGTGGGGTCACAGCCTCAGGGTGCTCGGAGGAGATGGCTCTGCAGAGGGGAACGATCAAGGCCACGCACAGGGCTGTGGCACTGGGCAGGGCAGCAGAAATAGGGGCATGATGGAGGCACAGGGGGATGTGCCTGAGCATGAAGGTGACAATGGGATCACAAGGTTGGAGGGCTGCAGAGGGGAAAAGCAGAAGGAGGAGGGTGGGGGAACACAGCACAGTGTGGGCAATGATGGGCTGAGTGAGGGAAAAAGCTGTAAAATAAAAGACAGAGTTAAGCAAAATAGGGGCAGCTTGGGGAAAGGGTGTGGGGGGGAAGGGCTCCCTGAGGGCAGAGGATGCCAAAGAGGGATTTAAGCAACATGGTGACAGAGAGGGGAAAGGGGCACAATGGGAGCACCCATATGGGGATCTCCAGAGCAGGAAGGCCAGGGGAGGACACCTAGGGAGCCCAAGTGGGCACCCAGCGGCCCATAGGAGCTGAGGTAGGAAGGAGCCCTTAAGACAGGGGGTACAGAGACGGACCCAGAGATAGGAAACCCAGGGCAGGAGGGAGCCGGGGGTTGAGGGCAGGCGCCGGCGCGGGGCGGTACCTTTGAGGGAGGTCTCCACTAGCCGCAGGTAGAGCTGGCTGCGCTTGTTGCCGTGGCTCATGCGCTGCCCCAGGCCGTGCCGTTGCAGCACGCACTCCTCGAAGCGCACCACGTTGGGGTGCTGCCGCCTCAGGCTGGTCAGCGCCCAGAACTCGGCCAGCGCCAGCTCCACGTTCTCGGGCGCGTCGCAACGGATCCTCTTCACCGCCAACCGAGCGCCGCTGCGGCTCGACACCGCCTCGTACACCACGCCGTACGCCCCGCGGCCGATCTCGGCCAACAGGCGGTACCGAGGGGCCCCCGCGTTGCTACCGCCCGGCCCCGGGCCCGCCGCCGCAGCCTCCTCCTCCTCCTCCGCTACCACCACCGCAGCCGCCATGGGGCCGCGCCGCGCAGCCCGCCGCCGCCGCGCCGCCCTTTGTGTCCCTCGGCGGCCGCCGTCCGCCGTTTCCATGGCAGCGCCGCGGGGGGAGCCCCGCTCGCGCCCCCCCCCCGCCCGCCTGGCCCCGCGGAGCGCCGCGCCGGGCAGCGCCGAGCGGGCGAGGGGGCACGCGCCGCCGCATCGGAGGGCGGAAAAGCGCGCCCTGCCGGCCCCTTTAAGCGCTCGGCCAATCGCGGCGCGCCGGGGCGTACCACTGCGCTGCCGGGGGGGGAGCGCGGCGCGGGGCGGGGCGATGCGCATCCTACGGGGGGGGGAACGGATGCGGAGACCCGGGGCTGGCGGGGCTGGCGGGCTGCGCGGGGCTGCGCGTGCCGCCTGCGGGGCTCCTCGGCGCGGAGGGCGATGAGCGCCGTGCGGGCCCGGCCGGGTGCTCCCCCGCGGGGTGGTGCGCGCCGCGCCGCTGTAAACACTGCGGCCGTAGGGAGCGCTCCGCCCCGGCGGGGCTGGTGGGGTTTGTGGCGTTATGTAACAGTGGGGCTGGAGCGGCTGGAGCGGCTGTGCGGTGTTCCAGGTCGGCCCACCCCGCCGTTTCCGCCGGTGCCGCATCTCCGTGTTCTGGAACGCCTGCAGGGCTGGTGCTCCCTCCCCCCCCCCCCCGCCCAAAATCCCTGGGCTGTCTGTGCCGGCGCAGCACCGCTCTTCCCGAGGAGAAATTTCTCCTAATGCCCGACCTGACCTTCTCTGCCCCACTGTGAGGCCGTGGGGAGCGGAAGCCGACCGCCCCCCGCCGCTCCCATCTCCTTTCAGGGAGCGGTGAGGTCTCCCTGAGCCCTCTCTGCTTCACACCGCACCCGCCCCGTGATCCCCCCAAATACGGGACACGCTGAGGTACGGGAGATCCCGCGGTGGCTCTGCGGGCTGCACGCACCCAGCGTGGGCAGCTCCAACGCGTGCTTCGAGCTCCGTTCCCTTTACAATGGAAGCCCTTCGCCTCCCGGCCCGGCAGGCGGCGTGGGGCTGCCCCTCCTGCTCCAGCCTGCTGCGTGGGGTACAGCGTGCGGCCAACGGCAGCTCAGCGCGAGGCTGCCCCGAACAGCGCTCACTGCCGCCCTCCGTCCGCAGCCGCTGTCCCTGCGGCTGTCATCGCCCCTTTCTCCTCTCCGTATCCTCCTCCCCCGTATCCCTCCTTGCGCCACCGCGGGGCCGGGCCAGGAGCAGCCCCCGGGCGCAGCCCCGTGCCGCTGACGCTGTGCGCCGCTGCCTCCCACCCGCCGTGCCACGCATTTTCGTCCCCCTCCTCTCCGAAGCCGCCTAGAACTGATGCAGTTAAAGCAAACTTAACTTTTCTATTACCGCACATTTCTCTTACCCAGGTGCTTAATTACCATTGTCCCAGGGAAATGTCAGCATGACTCACAGGCAGTCTCCCATTAGGAAGAGACGGCTGAATATTAATTACGCTGGCAGGTGGGTGGGTTTGGTGGCAGCGCCTTTCCCAAAAGGGCCGTGTCACCCCCACACCCACCCGGACCGCAGGGACCAGAATGCGTCCGGCTCTGCGCACGTAGAAAACAATGGGGGCTGCGGTGCTCTGGGGGTGGGAGAACCCCGATCGCTTCCTGCAGCAAGCGGGGTGGAGGCACCTGCGCCATCCCGTGCCCGTGGGGTTAGCTCAGTCTCCAGAAGCCCCGCTCCCTATGGAGCAATTACCTGGGGATGGGGATGCTCCAGATGTGTGCTGGGAGCTGCTGCTGCTGCCGGCGGGGCTGCTTTTGGGATGCTCCACACCATGATCGCTGGGCACGGCACACACCTGGAGACAGGGCTCCCAGAGCAACTACAGCAGGATGGGAACTAACAGTGCACCAGCAGGAGGTCGGGTTCTGGGAACGTGCAGGGTGAGATAGCGATCACTGCTGGCTGCATGTGATGGTTTCGGTGTGAGAACCCTCCGTGGAACCCCGTGGTGTTCAGTAGTGAGGGCGAAACCTCCCGGGGCTGCCCACACGGCGCTGAGGATGCCACTGTGGTTTGCGGCTGCTTTTTGTTCTCGGCTTTGTTCTGTGCCTGCAGACCTTCAGCTGGGGGTGAAAACACAGCTGTCCCCTTCCTGTGCCTCCACGGGGACTGAGCCTCCCCATCCCTGCAGCACTGCCGCCTCCCAGCACAGGTTCTGCAGGCGACATCCCCTCCATCAGCCCTGGGAGACGGGGGATGCTCGGCCCTCGCTTCACCTCTCCATGCCCTGCTCCCTCGGTGCCTGGGTGAGTCGAAACCCACACCCAGCAAAACCCACGAGGTGCCACGTGCTGTCCACATGTGGCACCCCAAAGGTGGTGGCGGCGGTGCGGGCAGCCAGCTCCCAGCCATGCCCATTCCCCTGTGCGTGGGGAAGGCTGAGCGTGAGCACCGCGTCCGGCAGCTGGTGCTTGAGCCGGGGAGAGAGGCAGGTTGCTGGGAAACATCCCTCTTGAGCACCGATAAAAATAGCTCCGTCTTCAAGGCGAGAGGGCGGGCTGCGCTGCAGCCAGTGGGGCAGTGGGGATGATCCCATCCCCACTGGATGGGGACGGTGATGGAATGGGGGCAGGGTGCCTTGGTCTAGTGTGTAGGCACTGGGGCTGTCAGGATGCAGTGCTGATGGGGCACAGTGGTGCACGGGTTGGGGGTTCCCCAGCACTGCCCATCCCCAAAGTGGGCTAAGAGATACGTGCCCAGGGTATGGGGCTAAGCAGAGGGTGTAGGGGCTCCCTGCCTCCCACCACCACTCTCCTTCAGCCCTTTTGGGTTCATCTCTTTGGGTTTGTCCCCAGGAGGAGTTTGGGTTTGCCCCTTGCCCTTTGGGTGGCCTCCGTCCTCTCCCCAGCTTCACCACAAGGCTGGGGCTTCTCCCAGGCTGGGAGCATGATGCTGGGGGCTCCCCATCTCCCACACCTCGGGCAGGGTTTGCATTCAGCACCCAGCAGCTAAGAGAGACCCCCCCACCCACTGCCCATGCCGAGGACCCCATCGGGGTAGCAGCAACCAGGGGGCAACCTGGAGTGCTCACACCCAGTCCCTGGGGCTGCAGCAAGGGAGCCCACCAGGGCTGTGGCGGGGATGCTGCGGGGCTGATTATTCACAGCTTTCCTCGCCCCGATTGGCTCCGCGGCGCTGAGCGGAGTGGGGCCCCGCCGCAGGAGGAGACTCGGTGGCCATAAAAGCTGGCGGGCGGGCGGCGGGCGCTGAGTACGGTGTGCACCCAGCGTGGCCCATGCCCAGCTCAGCCTGACCTGAGAGCGCAGCGCAGCGGGACGGGGCGCACAGCAGGTAGGGACGGGGTGCATGGATTTGGGGTTCCCTTCCCTTTACCCGCACGCACCTTGATGCTGGGCATCACTGCTGCGTGAGGGAGTGTGACTCAGTTTGTTTCAAAACATCCCCGAGCTGCCGTGCTGGGAGCATCTCGCACTTTACTCGTTGCTTTATTGCTTTATTTCAAGTCTCACACGTTCGCTGCAGGTGCCCCACTCGTCCCCTGGTGGTTTCGCAGCATCGCTTTGCTGGGGCTCGGGGTGATGCTGGTGCCACGGCTGCATGCTCATATGGAGACAGCACAGCCCCGGAGCAAAGCTGAGCTCAGGGGGAGGGCAGAGGGGACGGGATGTGATGGCACAGCGCTGGGTGTGCTGTGACTGTGGTCAAAAGGTCATCGTAAGGAGAGGGGAGAGCTGCTGGGAGTGGGCTCTGCTCCTGCACAAGTGTCTGTGTGTCCCAAGCTGTCTGGGACAAACACCCGCAGCTTGGGTGTCTGCACTGCGTGGTGACATGCCTGCGTAGAAATGCTCAGAGATACAGCGGGTGATGGCTGGGAGCAAAGCCCTCCATGGCCGTGCTGTGCTCTGTCACCTGCCGCACACCCGGGGCTGCTCTCCATCCCTCTGTGCTGGTGCAGCCAGGGCTGTAACCCAGAGCTGTGGTGCACAGACACGCCTGCGGCTGTCCTATGTCTTGGCACCAAAAACCTGAACAGAGAAGGAGCGGCCATGCAGCACACACAGGACACAGGTAGGAACCAGAGCTGCCCTGGTCCCTTGCAGCTCTGCTGTGACCATGCAGATGCATTCCCCAGGATGGATGCTCCGGGCAGAGCTCACCTCAGAGCTCCAGGTCCCACGATCCCACACTCCAACCCCATTTTTCTTCCCCTTCCCTTTGTCTCTCCCCTTTTTTGAGCATCTCTTTTCACTTTCACCTAAAGCCCTGCCTTGCCTCCCCTTTCCCTGCCCCGCTCTCTCCTCCTCCTGCAGCAGCAGGGTGGCAGAGCACCGTGGGAACATCTGTGCTGAGGTACGTTCACGTTGGGTGCACGGGGCGCTGCAGGGCTGCAGCTTCCAGGAACAATAGCACAGCCAGCATTTACCTTAGCAGCAGGTGAGTCCTCTCTCCTCACTCGGTGCCATCGAGGTGAGCTGGGGCTGTCAGTGCTGCTGTGCCCATGTCCGTGCCCATCCCGGGGTGATGCACTCAGGCTGTGCGGCGCAGCAGAAGAATGCAGATTTCTCGACACACGATGGTGCAGATAATTCAAATTCAAATTTAATTTAGCATGAATTAATACTGTGGCATTAACATTTCTTCATCAGCGCCAATTAGAGTACATTAGCAGACAGTGCTGAAGAATACAATAGTCTCTAATATGCGTCATTAACGTGTAACTGATCCCTCTGGGTCATGCCTTCCCACCTTGGATTGAAGCAGGCGCGGAGGCAGTGGGATGCCGTTGGGTCGGCTCTTGCTCCTGGGATTGGTGGCACTGCAGCCCCTGGGTTCTGCAGGTGCTGCTCAGGGTTCTGGTGCCCCACTCCAACCCCCTGCACGGTGCATGCAGCCCTCCTGGCTTCTTGCAGGGCTCTCGGAGCCTGGAGGATGGTGATTGCAGCCAGCAGGTAGGATTAAGCCTGGGATCAACGTTCTCCCCCTCCCTCCCCACGCAGAAGCAGCAGGTGGGATGAGGGATGCAGGGGACACAGCATGGGGTGAGGCTGTGCTGGAGGTGGGTGAGCCGGTGCTCCTGTGCTGCCCTGCATCCCCTGTCCCCCTCTGCCAGCAGCTCCGTGTCTTGGCACTGTTCTCCCCCAAGGCCAAGGGGAGGGCTGATTCATCCCCTCCGTGCCACACAAACGTGCGATCGCAATGTTGCAGAGAGCTGTGATGCTGGAAGGAACGAGAGACTGCCTGCAAATGGTACGTGCTGGGCGGTGGGAGGGCTGGGATGGGGCTTTGGTCCTTGTGCATGAACCCACACGGGGTCAGCGTCCTGCAGCATCCCTTGGGTCGCTCCCTCAGGAGCAGATCCCGGAGGTGAGTCACATGGGTGCGGGCACAGCTCCCCAGGAGCAGGCGGAGGAGGTAGGTGCCTGCTGCACACTGACGGGCTCTGGGCATGGACAGGTGTTGGCACCCAGCTCTGGGTTCAGATGGGTGATGCTGTCTGTACCCTCCCCAGGCAGCGGGGCACGATGGCACAGCGGGTGCTGGCGCTGGTACTCTGCCTCTCCCTGGCTGCAACAGCCTCCGCCGACTGCGCAACCCAGTGCTCCCTCTGTGCCAACCAGGCACGTGGCACCGAGAGCAGCATCCAGCCCCTGGTGAGTGTTGGCCCTGAGCAGCCCCCGCAGTTCAGCACTGGGGTACAACAGCAGGGACAACTCGGGGATGACACAAGGTGGTGGGGCACGGTCTGCGGGTTGTGGTCACTGGCACCCAGCGGTTCTGGAAAGGCACAAAGTTTGGCTCCTTGTGAGCTTGGCAGCACGGATCCAGGGGGTGGGATGGTGAGAGATGGGGTGGTGGTACCCGAGAGCTGGGTGATGCTGGTGGTGCCACAGCCGCTGTCTTGCAGATGTGCCTGTGGCAGTGCCAGGGTTCCTCTCCGTCTGGTGCTGAGTGGGAGAGCTGCAGAAAGGCGCTGGCACTCCTGGCCCCGCTGGTGGCCCTGGCCGAGGGGACAGAAGGAACAGACCCATCCCCAGCAGAGGCGGAGCATGAGGCAGAGCCGGAGCAGGATCCCAGCCCCGAGGAGCTGCCGCTGGCACCAGCCAAACGCTACGGAGGCTTCATGAAGAAGCTGGCCAAGGGGAGGCTGCTGTCCCTGCTGCGCGACAACGCCCACGGCAAGGGCAGCCTCAGCAAGAAGTCGGGGGGCTTCAGCCACAATCCAGGGGAGCGGGCAGCCCCTGAGAACTACCCAGGGCCGGGGGGAGGTGAGGAGCCTGAGGGTGCGGGGGCTGAGGGGCAGGAGCTGGCAGAGCTGCACAAGCGCTACGGGGGCTTCATGCGCCGCATCCGGCCCAAGCTCAAGTGGGACAATCAGAAGCGGTACGGGGGCTTCCTGCGGCGGCAGTTCAAGGTGACCACGCGCTCAGATGAGGACCCCAGTGCCTATTCAGGGGAGGTCTTAGACCTATAGAGCCTGGCATGGGACAGGTCCCTGTGCCACCAACCTGACCGGTGTCGTCACCCCATCCCCTTCCCTTTGTCCCCTGCTCCAAGCGGCTGCCGCCATCCTCACCTCATCCTCCTCCAAGGGCCATGGGCTCTGCCACCCCCACCCCAGCCTTGCAAATGCCTCAGTTCTGCCCCCTGTTGTCTCTCTCTGGTTCACCTGCACACCCTTTAGGGACCCTGCGCACCCAGGGGATGGTATCACACCCCAGCTGCTGGCAGCACATCCAGTGGGGATGCATCCCCAGCCCTGCCACAGCTGCAGATGCACAGCAGGGGCTGGAAAACATCACAGCCGAAGGATGAGGTAACAGCTTTCAAGCCCCAGGAAGGATGAGCCTGAGCAGGGCTGTGGAGTTGTACAGTGGCCATAGGGAGGGGTGGCAGGGCAGCAGGGGGCTGAGCATCCCCATCCCTTCCCCAGTCCACCCATTGCATCCTGCTCATCCTAGCGCCCACCTGGTCCCGCTGCCTTCCCTGATACAAGAACACTCTGGTTCACCCCATCTGGGCCCCCTGCTCCCCCCACAGCCAATAAAAGGCAGATGCCAACAAAGCCATGGTGGGTGCTGAGCATCATCTTCCCCCAGGTGGATCCAGCCCTCAGCACGAGGGGATCACACACTCCAAACTGGGACCTGAGGAGTGCTCACAAATCCCATTGCTGCTGCCCTAAGGCCACGCTGTGTTTGTGAACCCAGGCACAGCGACCACAGTGACATCCCATTCCCACACATGCTTCGAACACAGTGCAACCAACAGCAGCAGCTCTGTGCCAGCAAAGCCCAACCCATCCAGAACTTCTCCATAGCCTCACTACCCAGGGCTGCAGGCACCTTAAAAGCTGTTGGGGGATGCATGCTCTGGGCCCCAGCACTGACCACCAACAACCCCAGCCTCACCTCCAGGCTGCTCTCCTCCTCCTTTTCCCTTTGCTGCAGCACTGGGGCTACGACCCCCTTCAAAAACACAACACGAGCTGTCAACCCCCCACCACACAGGCAGGTGACAGTGACAGCCCCGAGAGCCACCGACACACAGGACTTTCCACTTTTATTATAAAAATATCTTGCAAGCAAAAAGGAAAAAAAAAAAAGAAGAAGAAAAAAAATATCACGGTCAGTACAGGCAGTCACACAGATCCCAAAGCAATGCCAGGGCTTCCCCCACCCCACACTGGTCCCAATGGGTGCTGGGGGGGTTGTGGGGCAGGGCACACATAGAAGATGGGTGCCTCCCTCCTTCCAGTCCTGGCTGCAGGGAGCTGCCGGTGCCCCCAGCCCACATCCAAGCAGGGGCTGCGTGTCAGACAGAAGCTCTATGGGGTTTCTGGGGTATTTACGGAGGCCTCGTTCCTCATTTTGCACACCTTACCCTAGTGCGACGGACACAGCAGTACACCCACGTACAACACGTGAAACATTGGGATTGAGCTCTAGAAATTAAGAGTTACATGGCAAACATTTAGAACATGTTAAACGTTACCAAGGGGCGGCGGGCTGTGCCCGGTGAGGGGGGCTCTCTGTGGCCCCAAACACACAGGGCTGCGTGGCTGGAGGGGGCTGCGTGCTTTGTACAAGCCCAGGGCACAGATCTCTGGGCTGTGTGGAGGAGGAGGATGTTTGGTGATGGGGCAAAGCCAACGTGGCTGCGGCTCGCCTCCTGCAGCCCCCCAGTCCTATTGGCATCAGTGCAAGAGCCCGTGGAAGAGACACTTGGGAAGAGAGGTGGACACTGACATCACTCCTTTAAAGCCAGAGTTTGTTCTCCACACAGCAGAGCCCCCAAAAGGCAGGCGGCAGCCCCTTGGCCTGGAGGCACCATCCCGGACCCTGACGCACTGCAGTGCTCTCCAGCGACGCATCCTCGGGTTCTGCGAGCAAACCCAGTGCACAACTCAGGGGTCCCCACGGCCAAGGGCTGGGGGAGTCCCAAAGGCAAGGAGCTCTCAAGCCATCCCAAAAGTCTGCAAACAGAAGTCAACCCCCAGGAGCAGGCACAGTGCCAAAGGCTGCGCTCCCATCCCCAGAACACGGGTACCGTGGCCATCGGTGCTGCTGAGAAAGTCCCCCTGTAGGGTGAGGGGGGCAGGGGACACCAGGACCCCCGTGAGCCCCAGCCCCGCTCACTGCCGCTGGATCTGCACACTGGCGTACTCAGAGCTGCTCTCTTCAGGGCACGGGGGGGGCCGTCGGGGTGCCTTGCTGAGGTGCACCATGTCCAGGTCAGCATAGGTCAGGTTGTCGCTGCTGGCGGCTGGCTGGCTGCTGCTGCTATTGCTGCCCTGGATGCAGGCGTACTCCGACTGCTGGCTCAGCTCGATGATGCGGCGGATGCTCTTCTTCTTCTCTTTGGCGAAGTTCAGGTCGGCGTAGGTCAGGTTGTTGGGGTCAGACTCCTGGGTGAGACACCAAAGGGTTTTCTTTTGGAAAGTGCACAGCGAGGCCCCTTCCCACCCACGCCAAAATGCTTTCCAAAGCATCGACACCATCTGTGCACCACACTGCCCATGCAGCAGCACTGTGTCCATCCCACTGCACACAACCACATCACCAAACGCAAAACCACCCCACACAGCGCCGTGCTTATGGTGCAGCTGCTTCCAGTCCTAAAGCCAGACCTTCTCGGGAGGAGGAGGAGAGAAGGAGAAGGCAGAAATGATGCTGGGAAGCACTGCAGCTCCTCCTCCCCTCGGCCACGGTGTGGAGACACTGAGATGCTTTGTGCACAGCCTCCACCCTCCTCTCCCACCCTTGGGTGCTGCTCCCCCACCCCGATCCCCGAGGTAGGTGACACACCTGGGTGGTGGTGGTCCCGCTGCTCTTCTCTGGCTCGTGTAACCTGCAAGGGGAAATGAGGGGTCAGGTGCACCACGCACCTCTTCTCATGGGATGGAGCAGATTGGGGGGGGGGGGGGGGGGAGAAGGGGGGGAGGTCAGATGCCAAGCAGAGATGTGCACTCACCTGGCAGACGGAGAGCTCTTACCTGCCGGGGGGGAAATAGTTTAGGAAGGAAACAGTTCAGAGAATTCCCACTTCCCCGGGCACACCAACCCACACACTGCATTTCTCAGAACTTGGACTTCATTTCAGCAGCTGCCCCCCATGCCACACGTGGTTTCCTTATCCTTACCCTTGCTCTGCTTCGTCCGGATGAGGTAGAGAATTGCAATCACCAGCAGCGCCAGCACAGTGCACACCACTCCCACGGCCACATAGATGAGACTTCCTACAATAGGAACTGCATGTGAGAAATGTCATTATGGACCTGAAAACCTGAAAATGCAGTGATGACACTGCATGCACGGAGGGGGACATCCAGCAGCATCCCCCAGTACAAAGATCTTAACCCACATTCTGGTGGGACTCTGAGCTTGTCCCAGGGGGTGACCTCCCACCCCTCCCCGCATACACCAAGCAGCTCTCACTCACTGTTATCTCCAATGAAACTGTCGCTGGTTTCCCCTGGGGTTGGGGCAGTGACCCACAGGGTGCCCGTGACGGAGATGGGCTCCTGGTCCTCGTGCACCACCCGGCAGGTGAGCCTGGAGCCGCTCTTCTCCTCCCCCGCCTGCACCGTCAGCGTGCTGTTCAGCTCAAACAAGCCCCGGGAGGTCTCTGTTGGCTGCGTGGTGCTCCCCGCGTTCATCTCCGTCCCGTTCTCCAGCCAGGTGATGGTCACAGCTCCCGGGTAGAAGCCCCGCACGCGGCAGGTGAAGTTCACCGTCTTGTTCACCTCCACGGCGCCCGGCGGTGCAGCGACCACAGACACGCTGGGGGCAACTGGGAAGAGAAGCAGCGCCTGGAGCCGGCGTCCCTCAGCCCACGGCTCAGCCCTGCCCCAGCCCCGGGGCTGTGAGCCTCACCTCGCAGGGCCTGGCCCAGCGCGTACGTCCTGGTCAGCGGGGCTGCCAACCTGGTGTGCTGCACCTCACAGGTGAGCTCCGAGCGGACGTCGTCCTCGCTCAACTTCACCTGTACGGTGCTGGACATGTTGTAGGAGGAACCTGGCCGCTCTGCGGTGATGTGGGGCGGCTCAGCCTGAACTGGAGTGCTGTTCTTGAGCCATTTCACCCGGATGTCAGCGGGGAAGAACCCTCCGGCACTGCAGGTGAAGGACACCGACTGCCCCGGCTCCGCTCGGTGACTCGGCCCTGACATGGCCAGCTCGGAGGGTCTGGCTGTGGGAGAAGCATTGGCCCATCAGGGAGCGTCCTGCCCCTTCCAGCCCCAGAGGAGAGCCCGCCAGGACAGGCTGGGATCCCACTCACCGTGCACCAACACCTCCGTGCCCCCACCCCTCTTAAACACCGCGTCACCAAAGGTGTCTTTGCGAAGCTTCACGCAGTAATAGGTGCCGGCGTCCTCCAGATGGACATCCCTGATGCGGATGGTGAAGTCTGTGCTGGACCCATTGACTACTCTCATCACACGGGGTGGGAAGGAGCCTTTCTGATCATAAATGGTTTGATTGCTGCTGCCCCAGCCCTTCAGCCACTTCACAGGGCCAATAGGACCTGATCCAGACACCGTGCAGTTCAGGGTCAGCACCTCCCCTTTGCTCACCACCACCGGGCCCTGGGGCTGCTGCAGCTTGAAGTCCGGATACGTCTGGGCACCCACACCTGGGGACAAAGCAGACCCCCTTCAGTCCCTCCCGACCACAGGAGGGTCCTGAGCCCAGCACCAGGGCAAAGTTGTGAGCTCAGTGCCCTCAGTACAGAGGACCCCTGTGTGCCATGCTCTGTGCAGCCAAAACACCCCCAAAACAAACCCACAGCCCCCAGCACATCCCACTGCGGGGAGGAAAACAAGGAATGTCACGAGGAAACAAGGGCACGCGCTGTACCACACTGAAAACCAAGCTCTCCTCTCAGACACAGACGTAACAGCACTTTTTCTGCACTGAATCTCCCCAGCTCCAGCCCCGACCCGTGCCAGCAGTGCACAGCTCTCAGCTGCAGCCGATGCCGTTCCCTCCGCAGCCAGCAGAGGAAAGCCGTGCCCTGGATGCACCGTGGCTGCAGCTGCAGTGCTGTGCCTCCGCCTCGTGCCCCGATGGGAGCACTGCACCTTTCCTGAGCCTCCCAGAGCCTGGGAGAAATCCCCTGCTGAGCTGACATGACCACGGTACGACTCTGGAGATGGCGAGCAGCACATGGGAGCGGTGCCACAGCTGTGAAAAGACCATTGCGTTTGAGCACGGAGCTCCCGCTGCAGCTGCCAGCACTGGGAGCCTGCACACACATCGAGGCAGGGCCATGCATGCGCCGTGGTGCAGCTGCAGCCCCACAGCCTGCTCGTGGGCCATTGGCGTAGAGGGCCACAGCTGCACCCCGCTCTCCTGCACCAGGAGGTCCCAGGGCAGATTGGTGCAGCTGTACCCGGGCACAGCCACAAGCTTTGGGCCTTGGCGCTTCCCTCTGGAGCCGCAAAGCCAACACGTGGCACCGAACCAAAACTGCACCAAAAGATAAAGGTGGAAACGCCAACCTGAGCAACAGGCTATGCTGTTGTTTTCCATCCCAGCAGTGACCATACGGGCTTCTCCAAGTGCAGCTGACTTTTGGGGTGACACCCAAGATTGGGGAGCAGCCCCAGCGCAGAGCCCTGGGCACAACCAGCGCACAGCACAGCCAGCTCAGCTGGTGAGCCCCTCCTGAGCTCCTCCACTGCTCACAGGCTTTTTGCAAGAGCAGTTGAGCAACGCAGAGAGGAAGTCATACAGCATCACTTGCCCCACACTGCACCCACACGGGACAGGGCTGCTCTGGGCACGGAGACCGGCCGCCTTCGGGGCAGAACCCCCAGCCCCTTTACGCACCCAGGGCAGCTGCATTGCCCCGGGGGTGCTTTGCTGACCTCTCACCGCACCCGGTCCAGCAAACGAAGCGCACACACTACCGTGAGGTGTTACAACACAGGAAGGGTCATGCTGCAGGAAGCGGGGGCCAGAGCCGGGCCCCCTCGGCACCGCGTGACGAGCGCTTCTCTCCCCGCTCCCCGCTACAATCCTGCAGAGAAGTGGCTTTGCAGCAGAGCAGTGTGCACCTGCACCCCAGCCCCTCGGACACCCACAGCACCCGTCGCACCACAGGAGCCCGGTGCAGCCCCACTGAGCACAGCCCGCCCCAATCCACGCGTTCCTTCTGCATCCTCCCTCTCTCCATCTGTTGCGCTCCCGGCGAGGCACGCGCTGTGCCTGGAGGGGAGGAAGAACTCCAGCTTTGGGGTCTGGGGGCTTCAGAGCACACACGGGCACCAGAGCGGGGCTGGGGCGTGGGCACTGCTCAGCCACAAAGCACATCCCTGGTTGGGGCTGCCAGGGATCTGCTGGCCCCCAGCACTGGCATCTCTGCGCTGGCAGCTCTGGGGCTCCGTCATCACACGGCTCCAAACAGTCTCTCAGCTCAGAGTGAAATGCAGCTTTTGGCTATTTTTTTCTTCTTTCATGTGCTAATTTAGAGATTTTCCCACAGATCTGCTTGCCCAGCACTCTTCAGATTGCTACATTCGGGATTTGCAGGAAATCTGTTATACACGAGCTTCAGCCACAGAATGCAGCGTTGGCACCACGCTGCCTTAACCGGCCCCACCGCACCTCCTGGATAACAACCACATGGCCATCCCTGCACAGGAACACCCTGACACCCCTGAGGCTGCACAACCCAGTCCCTCTTCCCAGTGCACAACCTGTTCCCAACCCCAGTACCGCTGAGCCCTCGCCCCCCCAGCAATGGGAAAGCACAAAGGGGAAGTTGCACGAAAACCCCTTGCAAGCCAAGAAATGCAAAGCTTCCACCCAATCTCCTCCTCCTGCCCTTGCCCTGCAGCCAGCTTCCCCTTGCACCACGCAGACCTCTCTCCTTCCTTGTTCTCACCCAGCTCACAGCACACACCATCCCCACGCGCCGCGAGTTTTCCATCTCGGTGACACATTTTTTTTCGCTCTATTTCCACCTTTTGAAGTATCTGATACCGAACAGATTGCAAGAGGCCGGGCTTTAATTCAGGAGAAGGTGCCTGCATGCTTCGGGCCGGTAAAAATAGCTTTCCTTCTGAAGGCACCAAGGAAGGAGTTCTGGGATGGAGCGGGGCGTGCAGCTGGTCGCCGGCATGCGGGCACCGTGCAGCACCCCAAAATAATCCCAATGGAATTTCACCTGCATGGGGAGGCTGTGGGGAAACTAACAGGTGCTGGCTATAAAAAGAGCCTGGAAGCAGCATTTTGGAGGATAAGAGACCCTGGGATGGTTACCCAAGCAGAGCGATAGGGGCTATATTTGACACCGGTGACATCAGAGGATGCCTCGGATCACGCACAGCCATCATTTGTGGGCTGCCCTCCTACAGCAGAAGCAGAAATTCAGCTGTGTGGCCAAAGCCCCACAGCCAAACAGGTTTCTGACTTGAGGGAGGCTGCAGTAAACTGAAGCCCTTCGTTGAGCAAAGCTCACACAGAAGGGCTGTGAGCAGCCAAGATTTTGCAAAGGGCTCTTTGCCCTACAGGGAGACATCCTGCAGGATCTCCCCTTTCCCCCTTTGCTTCCTGCAGCAGCACTGCCCCTGCCAGCTCCTCTGCAGCACAGCTGGATCGCGAGGCAGGACGGTCCCACTAGAAACCCACGTGGGAAACAAGGTTTGCACACCTGCACCATCACCCATACACAGCAGTTCTCCAACCAACTGGAAACCCAGCGCTCTGCGCCCCTTTGGAAGCCAGGATGGATCTTTTTGTCCCAATAGAAAAAAAAAAAAAAAGGTGTTGTTCCTTTGGGGCCACACTTCATGAAGCTCAACAGCTCCGCTTCCAGCCACTACCATGGCAGGAAATCACAGTGGCTTCACTGGGGCAGCGCTCACAGCCAAAACCTCCTTTGGCTTTGAGCAGCTCAGAACACAAAGCTCGGGGCCAACGCTCCCCAGCTGCGGGCAGGCAATTAGGAAAGTAAGCAGTGCTGTGTCAAAAGCATTTGCTTTCTCGTGGAGTTCACACTCAGCTCTGCACCGAAGGAGAGCTGCAAGGCGAAAGGTCTCCAGTGGGCCTGGAGGGGCACAGCACTGCCCGGGGTATACAGCTCACTGCAGGGGGAGACGTGGGGTCCGGACAGAGCCAAACAGGCACGATGCCCACTGGGGACGCGCATCGCTTTTGCCCTACAAAGTTTGCTCCGTCCCCCAAAAAAGCCACAGACAACAGCAGGCCAGAAAGAGCCCAGCTCCTCTGCACTATCACTCAAGATTAATGACACTGAAACACTCTAGAAATGAAACATCCTTGAAAGCAGCACCCACCGCAGGGCTTTGTTCCTGGTGGGCCAAGAAACTTCCTGCTCCCATAGGGGAAGGGAAACAATGGGGTGAGCACCGACCGTTCCTTCTCACAGCACTGTCTTATGGGACCGATGGGGCCACGAGATGTGGGGAGGGCAGAAGGAGCCACAAGGAACCTGGAGCTGGCCTCAAGTGAGCAGCATGGGGCGCAGCCCCGCTCTGCTGGAGCTCAACAGTTGAGCAGTGAGCAGCAAGGACAAGATGGGGGGTGAGGGGCAGGGGGGGCAGCCATAAAAACAAGGCTTGGGTTTTAAAGAGAGCTCCCCACCGAGCTGCCCGCCTCCCATCCGCACCAACGCCGGGGCGATGCGCCTCTCCCGGAGCCGGCGGGGTGCTGGCAAAGGGCTGGAAGCAACGTGCCTCTTCACGTCCCTAATTCCCGCATGTGGCTGCGGAGGGGGATGGATGAACGGCTCCGTGCTGGGAGCAACGCAGCCGGGCCCCGCGCTGGAGGTCATCGCCCGGAAAGGTCACAGCAAAGCGCGGCGGCACCGCATCGCGGCCGGTGCGGGGTTGGGAGCGGGGAGAGGAGCTGCAGAAAGGACGGGAGCAGACGGAACAGGGAAAAACAAAGCAAAACGAGAGAGCCCGGGGCTCACCTTGGCTGGAGGGCGGGCAGAGCAGCGGCGGGCAGAGCAGCAGCAGGCAGAGCAGCGGCCAGGCGGGGGGACGGGGCTCCATCTCCGGCTCCTCCTGGAGAACAGAGAGCAGAACGGCTACAGAGAGAAAAAACAACAACAAAACCCAACCAACCAGCCGGGCAGAATTGCAGATGGAGAAGGAAACGGCACTTCTCAGCCTCCAAATGAGGAAGGACGGCCGTGCCCCCCCACCCCCACCCCCCGCTTCGCCGCAGCGCGGTGCGGATCGCACGGACCTGGCCGGGCCCCGAGCGGCCCCGGGGCCGTTCCGCTCCGCACCGCCCCTCCGCGGCGCCGCCTCCGTTGCCCTGACACCGCGAGCGGCTCCGGTAGCGGCGGGGCTCCCCGCAGCCCGGCACCGCCTGGCTCCTGGCAAAGTCGTGGGTGGGAGCTCCCTCCGGGACACTGGCAGCTGCCTTCTTAAGGTGGGCCGGGGGAGCCCCCCGGAGGGATGCGGGCAAGAATGGGGCAGCTGCTGCAGCGCCCGCGCAGGGTGGGGAGCGGTGACTGGAGCTGCTCCGATGGCCCCGGGCGTCTCGCAGCACGGCAAACAGCCCGGTGCTGTTATGGTGGGGTTACCGGGGAAAGCACGGAGGTGGTGGGGACATGCGGTGCTCCCAGATGCAGTGGGCATTTAGCGCCGTCTGAGAGAGCTCACAGTGCCAGCAACCAAGCCAGGAAGGCCCGTGACAGAAGCATGAGTGGCTGATTTGGAGACTCCACGTGGAGTGGGCAGCTTGGCCTATCAGGGTCAGACTGAGCAAAGAGAGGACCCCAGAGCAGGGCAGGTTGGAGGAGAAGTCCTCGTATCCCATCCCTGCACCAGTTCCTGAGCACACACAGACATCCCTGTGCGTCCCCTCACCCGGCAGGCTTAGCAGAAGCACATCCAGCACAGAGGATGGGAGCCCACAGCCCGGAGAGGTGGGAGCCTGAGGATGAGGTGACCACCATGAGCTGAGGGAGGAAGCATCCATGGGATGCACCATCCCTGCTGCCCCAGCAGTTTCTCCCAGGGGAGACACATCCTCCACTATCTGCTCCTGCTGCAGTTCCTCCCAACACCCCGTGGCACTTCAAGGCCAGGGACCATCCTGGTGCCCAGCACCCCGCACAGCCACACTCCCTACATCCAGGCATCACTGGCAGCTCCCAGTGCTCTGCTCACCCAGGGACGGCGTGCTGCCCTGCAGGCAGGAGCTGAGCAGCACCCAGCACAAGGCACAACCCAAGGGCAGCAGCCGTAGCCGTGCTGGGACCACCACGGGCATCAGCTCCAACTCACTCTCCAGCAGCCGCTGGGGCTGTCGGCTTTATTTAGAGCTTCACATAAACAAACAGCAAAGATAGCTGAAGTGTCTTGGCACCATCGATCTGCGCACTGCTCAGCCCGGGTGCGTTCTCTGCATTCTCATTCCTGGTGCTGCAAGCCTCCCCCTCGGCCCTGCTGGTACAGCTACACCCATGTATTACACCCAGCTTTAATTGATCTCACTTGCTCTGGAGGTGGGACAGCACCTGGGACGGCTGTGCTGCACCCCAGGACCCTTGGAGCAGCTCCAACCGCTGCTGTTCCCAGGGAGCTCCCAAGAGCCCAGCACAGCCGTTGCCTCATTTCCCCTTCCCACATCTGGTGAGCACATGAGCCAGAAGCAAGGTTTAGCTTTCGGCCTCTTGCACAGGCAACGTGGTGATAAATCAGCTCTTTGCATGGGGAAAGGGAAACAGGATCAGCTACGGTTTGATCTGCAGCACCTTGGATCCCATATTTGGGAGCAGCACCAGCAGAGCGAGGCAAGGCACTGGTGGGACGCAGCCCTGCCTCCAACCCCGGTTGCTTTGAAGCAGCAGCACAGCTCCTGGGGGCTCGGCTGCCCACAGCCTGTCTGGGCTGTTCTACTCAGCACTGAAGGTTCAGACAAACCCATGAGCACGGAGCACAGACAGCCCCGTGCGCAATCAGAGCGCTTCGGGAAGGAAAGTTGGAGCTTAAAAAAGCTCTGCGAGAGGAGGCACCGCGGCACAGCAGATGGTGCGGCGCGAGCTTCCCGGGAAGAGCTGCTCCTGTTCTATGTTAGGGAGCATATGGGCAGTATGAGCTGCCTCCATGCTGCCTGCAGCCCTGCGCTGGAATGCGGGGTTTGGAGAAGCCAGACTGGGGAGCAGCCCCTGTGCTGGAGGCAGAGAAATGGGAGCGCGGTGCTTTGGAGGTGTGACACCATCGCAAGTGGTTCCCTGTGCATGTGAGCAGGAGGCTCTGCAGCACCCTTGCTGCACCCGTGGCAACCCCATGCTCCAGAGCACAACCCCTGCTCCAGGCTCGCACTGCCAGATCCCAGCCCCTGGGAGCTGCTGCTGGGGCTAAGGAAGGGTTTGGGATCATTCTCAGCCTTCTTCATTGCTTTGAAGCAACAGCTTCCTCGAGGTGGGTCAGGGTGAGCCACAGCTGGAGCAGCAGCACCACTTTGCAGAGAAGCTCTCAAGCAAATCTCCATACCTGAGCCCAACAGCAGCCTCACAGCTGTCCCCATGCAGCCAACAACCACCAACAGCACACAAACTCAGAGCCACCCGGTTGGATCCAGACCCACAGCCCCAGGTTGGGGGCACACATCCTGCAGAACCCCCCATTGCTCCCCCACCACCCCTAAGCTGCAGGTTCAGCCCTCGCAGGGCCCTCAACTGAGAGAAAAGCACGTAAGCATCTCCTTAAGGAGGGATTTCCAATTACACCGCTGATATTTAGGGCTTCCAGCACAACAAATGGAGCTTCAGCTTCATTAGGTACCATGCCAACTTAGCCCAAGACATCCAGTACAGAAGGAGCTTAAATTAGTTTATCTGATGTTAACTTCTAACAAGCAATATACCAACATGGGGATGGGAAGCAGCGACCTTCAGCCCGCATGCGCAAAGCGGCATGCAGATGCACCCAAGCTGGACACCAAAGGCAGCAGACACCAATGGGAGAGCAGTGCAGCCCAGCAAATCCCTACTGATGAAACCAAAATGCATCATACCCGCTCACTGCATGTTCTCCCTGCAGCATCCGGGGGAAAAGAAATGGTGTGGCACCTGGGAACCCCTTTATGCCTCGTTAATGAGCTACAGGTGCTTCGTTATGACCCCAGAGCAGCTGTGATGTCCATAGTAAAGCAGGATGGGGGCTGCTGGTTTCCTCCTGCAGGGCCAAGTGTGGCTTCACCTAAAGCAGAGCTTGGAGGGGGGAGTGGTGAGCAGGATGCTCCTAAGAACTGCTTTGCTTTGTTTATGCTTTTATGGCTCTGCTGGGATGTTGCAGGTCCTTCCCTGAGGCCTTGCAGTGATGAATGTCCTCACTGCTCTCTATCACAGCAGGACAGGGCGGGAGGCAAATTCCTAATCACAGTCCCCTCCATCCTGGCACTGCTGGAGTGCTCTGCCAGGGCCAGGTGGTGCTCTTGAAGTCCATAAAGAGGTATTTATGGAGCAGTTTGGCTCTGATTGCTTGGTGCGTGGAGGAAGAGGGGTGGGGATGTTGGTGCTGCAAATGATGCACTGGGTACAGTTATGGGGTTTCTTTATCCATGTCCCATGTGGAGCAGCGCTGCAGCACGTCCACAGCTGCAGTGTACGTGGGATGCTCCGGCCTTGTACAGTGCCCTGTGAGGTGCTGGCACTGGGGTAATTCCACCAGGCTTCCTTAACACAGCCCTACACGTTTCCAAGGGGGAATTCCTACCAGGCTGTGTCACAGCAGGAAAGGTGTTCTACATCCTGCCCTGACCTGGCAGCCTGCCCTGGGAGCAGAGGGATGCGGGGTTTGGGCTGAAGTGCTGACACAGTGAGAAAAGCCAACTGCAGGGACAGGAGCTGGCGGGGACGCGCTGCTGTGAGCGCTCGGCCGGTGTCAGCTGGTGAGCAGGATCCTGCGTCTGGCTCTGGAGGAAGCTTTGCTCTCCCATTGTGGGTGCTGAGGTCCCACAATGCCTGGGGACATTTGGGATCCTGTGGTGCCAGGGGACACGTGGAGATTGAGTCACAAAGCAGCAGAGGGGCCAATTCTGCACCCCTTGGCTGCAGAGCTCAGGGATGCTGTGGGTGGTGAGGCTGTCTGCGCCTCTGCACGCTCAGCCCCATCCTCCCCTGGGAACAGCGGCTCAGGGTCAGCGTGCTCCTGGGTGCTGCAGGGTGGATGGGGGCAAACCAGGCGGCCTGCAAGCCTGCAGCCCCGCGGAGCAGTGCTGGAGAAACCCTGGGCTCCCTCTTAGGCAGCGCCTCAGCAGACAGGGCGAGGATCGGGCCGAGGGAGCAGTGAGAGCACCTTGATTTTCTTCTGCTTTCTTTTTTGTTGTTGTTTGTTTCCGTATTCTCTCAGAGTTCTTTGTTGATGGCAAATTGTTATCACAAAAGCGCTGCAGCACTTTTATCACATGGCTGCAGCAGCAGATAACGCTCGCTGTGCTCCCTGGGCCGTGGTGGCTGAACCTCACTGCTGCCCGATAGAGTGCCGCGGCAGCTGCGGATGGGAACAAAAATGCAGGTGCAGGGGGTTGATCACGGTGTGCCATCTCAGCCCATCGCTCCCTGCTCATCGGGGCTCGTGCTGGATGTGCCCGAAGCCCAGGCATGGCAGGGACGTGTCCTGGGGGGTAGGGGAGCCACAGAAAGAACGAGGCCCTGCAACATGCACCGTAATCCCGGTGGCTGCATTGCCCTGTGGGTCTGGCCTGGCCCTGGGGTGGGGTGGTCAGCACAGCGCAGAACAGGGCAGCAGAGCTATGGAGGGGGATCGGATGTGAGGCTGGATGTGGCTCTGGGCAGCCTGGTCTGGTGGTTGGCGACCCTGCCCGTGGCAGGGGATTGAAACGAGCCGATCTTTGAGGTCCTTTTCAACCCAGGCCATTCCACGATTCTGTGGTTTAGGGGCTCTGTGTGGTGTCCTGAGACCCGCGAGCTGAGAGCGAGCACCTGTGGATGCCTGCAGAGAGGGTGCACGTCTGCGGGGAGCCCGTTCTGTGTGCGCACTGCGTGTGCGTTGCATCTGCATTGCACGTACATGCGTTTGCACATGTGTGCGTGCACCTGCGTGGCACGGGGCTGTGGATGCAGGGTCCCAGCTGCGCCTGGTGCCACCAAGCCCACAGCTCTCGGGAGCAGTGCAGTGCCGTGGGACACCGAGGGCACCGCTGAGCTCTTGCCCTGTGACGTGCAGGGCATGAAGTTCAATCACGGGGAGCGAAACTCAATCGTGTACGGCGCAGATGAAACGCTCCAGCAATCACTGCACGGCGGCCCTTTAGCAGCGGCTCTGACCGCCGGCATTAATGATATCCACCCAATTAGCTGCTGTGCGCTCCGCATCGCCCGAAGGATTAACAAATAAAATCATCATCGCGGGCCGTAAGCGCTTAACACCGCTAATTAAACACCGAGTGGCTCCTAACCCAAACACCAGCCCCGTCCCAGCAGCGGGGTGCTGGCAGCCAGTGGGGCGCGGGCTGTGGGGTGCTGCCATGCCCGGAGCGGCAGCTCTCCTGCACGCGCCCCATGGCCGGGGCTCCCCTCGCTCCTGGAAGCAGGAGATGTTTACGGGGAATTTGCCTCGCTCGGGGATACGTTATTTTTACACGTTGCCATGGTGACCGCTACCATTATAAAATTAAGGCTGAACCTTGTGGAAGAAATGGAGCTGTCAGATGCAATTATTTACAGACCGCTCTGTTTCCCCGCCGTGCCGCCCACCCCACGGTCCGAGCCCCCCCTGCGGGGTCCCATCCTGCTCTATGGGGTGCACCCCAGGGCTCACCGCTGGCACCGCACGGCCCCTCTGCGCTGGCAGCACCGCAGGCACATCCAGCACCGCCAGGCTGCTCCCGCTTGCCGCGCTCTGCTGCCTCTCTAAATATTTTTTCCTCTCCTTTACACTTCTCCTAAGAGGGGCACTTGTGCCGGGCTCGGGGCGCTGCCAGCACTGGGGTTGCAGCCAAGTGCAGCCGAGCTTTAAGGTCGCTCCGTGCTGTTGGAGATGGGGTTCCTGTAGCATCCCGCCCAACCCCACAGCGCACCCCCCACCTCCATCAGCTCATTTCCTATGTAAAACCCCTTTGCAGCAACACGTCCTCGGGAGATGAGCCCTTGTGCACGCAGCTCTGTAAGGCAGGATGCACGCATGGGGCTGTGCCACCTGCAGCTGACCCCACAGGAGGAGCGTGGGGTGCCCCCGGTGTCACCAGGATTCCCCCCCCCCGCCTGCCCCACTGCCCCCATGGGTGCTGATCTGGGGCAGGGCAGCAGCGCCGGCTCTGATGGCCACCGTCCCCAGGCAATGTCCCATCAAACACCAAGAGCACAAAGTAAGTCTTTCTTCAGCACTGAATGTTCCTGTTCGTCCCACAGCTCTGGAAATCCATCTGTAATCCTTGCCAGCACCGTGGCCTCAATGACATCCCCCCAGCGGAGCACCGCCAAGGCTAAATGAGCGCTGGGTGTAAAGGATTTCCTTTTAAATGTGTTTGACAGCTTTCGTTTTCACTCTCTGTCCCCTAATGCCTGTGGCAGGGAGGATGGGGAATGGTCAGAAGGGCCACCTCCAGTCTGCCCCACAGCTCCAGTGATGTCAGAGAAATGGGACCAGGCAGGGCAGGGTGGTTCCCAGCGCAGCTTCTCAGGCACCAGAGAATCCACGCGGGTGAGCAGCATCCTCCAGAGAGCTGCTTTGCTCCTCAGCTTAGTGCTCAGCTTGGGGGTCCCATGGATGTCCCCAGGAATGACGCAGACCTGAGGACCCAGCAGGGTCCCCAGTCCCCATAGTCAGGGATGCAGAAGGTCCCGCCGTGCCCCAGTACAGCCCCATTCCTGTGGGATGATGGTGCTTCATAATGCCCTGTGTCCAGGCTGAGCTTGCAGGGCTGGAAGAATACCTGGAGAGAGCCGAGGCCTCTCCGCATCAGGAAATTGGGGGGAAGAACAAAGCTGGCAGTGAGGCTACAGCACTGAAGCAGTTCCTATGACAACCCCAAATCCCAGCCCTGTTTATCCCCTTTAATAAAAATCCACAATAAGCATGAAACCGAGGAATAAGGTCCAATAAGAAAGACACAAAACAAATCAGGAACAGCACAAAATGTGTCACGGCTTTGCTTCTGCTTCATTCCCTCCTTTCCGAATAAAATGCTGCCCTGATAAATTGAGGGCTGTTGGGTTTTGAGTTGCTCTGTCCCCTGGGATGGCAGCACAGAGCCCGGCAGGTGCCTGGGGACAGGCACTGGCATCACACGAGCTCCTAGGGCTGCTCCCCATTGGTGACCTGGCACGGCATCCCCATGGCATCACCTTGTCCCCAAGGCATTGGGGCCCAAATGGCATTGCAGGGTCCCCATGGCATTATAGCATCCCCATGGCGTTGCCTGGTCCCCACAGCATAGTGGGACATCATCAGGACCCAATGGCATTGTGGGGTCCCTATGGGGCTCCCTGTGGCTTTGCATGCTCTTTGTCCCATGCCCATTTTCCTGTGGGCTTTGTGGCCACTGCAGTCTCTTGGTGGCAAGGACAGCGATGGGGTCAGAGCAGGAGCATCTCGGACAGAGGCAGCCCCAAGGCACCGCCCATCCCTGCAGGAGGCACAGCCAGCACTGGACTCTGCTTTTCACACATTTATCCCTGTCCTCTTCCCTTCCCCCCTGCTCAGCCCTGGCTCCAGCACAGGCTCAGCTTTGTCCTGTTTACTTGCAAGCACTGCCAGCCCCCCTGCCCCCCAGGGATGAGTAGAGCCTCTCCTTGCGCTGGCACCCAGTGTGGACACCGTGGAGCCAAAGCAGGAGTGACCCAGCCATGCCCCCATCCAGCCATCCCCGAGTGCTAGCCAAGACCACGCTCTTCCTCACTGCTTTTTAACCCTCCCCTCACTGCTGAACCGGCCTCGTCCATCACTCGCTCCCCCTGGACTGATCTCACACTGTAGCCACGCGCATTCTGCTGGAGCCTCATGCTCCCCGCTGCTTTCCCCACAGCCACTCCTCCCACGCCAGCTCCTGGCACAGCCCCTGCAGCCTCAGAACCGTTTCCCAGCTCTTGGGGCCAGCGGCGGAGCAGACATCCTTGGGGGCACAGCTTGGATCCCACCACCACCCCCGTTCTCAGTGCAAGGACCCCCACTGCACCCCGAGGTGCTGCCCGGTGCGCTCCTACCTTGTGTCCACGCTCGGGCGCTTGTTTGTGCTTTCACTGCCGGCACACCCCGGGCTGATGGCTTAAAGGATTTTCCTTTAATAACCACCAAATCCCTCTCCTGGGCCGTAAGCCGCAGACCTGGGCCTTTCCTAGGTGCACAGCGCTCCACCGTGCCTTGCTCCTTGCTGCTTTGCATATGCTTGCATCAAACTGGATTTCCCCCCTCCTGGCCCAGCCCAGAGCTTCAAAAGCGCTGAATGCCCTCGAATCTCATTTCCCCTTGTCTGCGAAGTCTGTCCCTGGTTCCAGCCCCCCAAGCACGGGGCTGGGCACTCTTTGTCCTGGTTGTGGCAGCCCCTGCTTCACCATCAGCTCTGCCCAGCTGCAGAGCTCCCAGCTCCGGAGCTCCATCCCAGCTCCCAGTGCCACAGCCCCTGTGTGCCCCCTGGCATTGGGCAGAGGGGGACAGCATCGGGCTCCTTACAAACACCCGGCGCTGTGAGCAGAGCTCTGGGTGCTGCATGCCTCTGAGCTGTTCCCCGGGGAGAATAGCCCCGAAACCATCCCCACGACCTGTCCCCTGGTGCAGGGGATGCTGCTTCAGCCATGCAAATGAATTTCACAAGTGCTTTCCCTCCCCTTGCAACAATTCTCCCCTTGATACGATCTCTGTGTCCCCATACAGTTCCCCTGCGTGCACACATGCAGATATCCTACACTGTCCTCTTTCACTTCTCTTTTCTTATTTCACAGAAAAGCAGATAAAATAGTTGAAAGCTGATAAGTGCGTACAGCTTTCAAGGTCAGAGGCAGCTGCAATGATTTCTCTGCAGGAAAAGTGCCTATGACACAGCTCCCTGCCTCCACCTCGCTCCGTCCTCCTCCCGGCTTGTGGCCACAGGATGTGGGTTACAAAGGACTGAGAGAAGGAAGGAGTGGGCTGGGGATGAGTGTGGCAGGCACCAGGGTTGCAGGACCAGGGAGCCCAGCCTGCCCCTCGCCAACCATCCAGGCGGGTCAGGGCAGAGCTGGGGTTCTGCTCCATTTAATCCCAGCTCTGCTTGGTGGGAGCTGCTGGGGGGCTCAGCGTGAAGCCGGCAGCAGCACGGTGTGAACGAGCACAAGGCCGTGGTGGCCACACATCTCCAGAGCCCTGCAGCAACTGCAGCATCATTCTGACTCCGAACACAGCAGGACCAGGTGGCACGGCTGTTTGCTGGCTTTAATGAGGATGAGCTCGGTGTGGTGATGGGATGACACAAATCATGGATCTGTTGAGCCGGGAAAGCTCTGGCTGCCTGTGCTGGTGGAGACATTCACGAAGTCCTCCTGGAGCCAACGGCACCACACAGCTTGCACAGGGCAGAGGTGCTCAACTCAGTGCCCTGATTCTGCACCCTGGGGTGCAGCTGCTGGCTCCTGGAGAGGCTCTGCTGAGCCTGAGCTGAGCCTGGCCCTGCCTGGCATGGTGACCAAGACAGGAAGGAGGGCTTTGAGAATCTCGTGCCAAGCTTGGCCGGCTCCAAGCAGCTCCACTTCTTCTTTCTGGTGCTGCACAGAAAGTCTCTGCTTCCTGCCTAAGTGCTGTGGCAGAGCCAGCTCACTTAGCAGCTCCTCTGATGCTGGCATACTCGGAGCGTTCAGCGCCACGGCTCCTGCTGGGCCACCGTGCTGCAGGCAGGGGCTGCAGGTCGGCATAGTGGATGTCCTTGTCCACCTCACTGCTTTGCTGTAAAAATGTAGAAAACCTTTCCAAAATCACCCCTGCATGGCAGCTTCCACGCAGAGTGCACGGACAGCTGGATGCTCACCCACCACCGCCCTGGCCCTGTGGCTGCTGCATCCCTGGGGCACCTGGGCAAAAGTGCCAGTGCCAAGCAGCACACCTGCATCAGGGCATCACTCTGCCACATATCCACACCCTGCTCATACCTGGTGGGGCAGCTTTGGGTTCTCTGCATCCTGGAGTTCACTGCTGGAGGAAAGGACAGTTGTGAGAGCAAGGACAAGGCAGCTGAGCTCCTCACCACACCCACAGCAAACATCACCCAGACCCAGAGCAAAACAACACGGTATTTTCCCTAAATTGCAGCCAAGCGAGGCACCTTGCTCACCTCGCAGTGCAGAGGGAAAAGGCAGGCGTACCAACCTGGGGGTCTCAGGGCTCCCTGCACAGCATGGGACAGGGAAGGGTGAGCAGCTGCCCGTGGTCACCTCAGCCACGTGCTGGCTCTGCTCCCATCCCCTCTGCTTCCTGCGGTACAAGCAGAAGGCGAGGATGAAGATGAGGAGGATGAAGCAGAGCACAGCAGCTGCAACCTCTATGCTGGGGAACGGAGAGGTCTCTGTGGGGACACAAAGTAAAGCAGGGAGAAGGTGGTGGGCATCGTGCAGTGTGGGCCTGGCTGTGGGAAGGGCTGGGGCTGAGCTGGGACAGCCACGATGGGGTCATACCAGGACGGAAGCCCACTCACCATACACTGACACCTCCGTGCCCTGACCATGACCAAACAACTCATCACCCAAGTTCTTTTTGTGAAACTTCACACAGTAATAAGTGCCGGCGTCCTCGGGACGGATGTCCTCAATGTGGATGGTGAAGTCTGTGTTGGACTCATTCACTGCCCTCGTCACACGGTGTGAGGAGCCTTTCTGATCATACACGGTCCGATTGCTGCTGCCCCAGCCCTTCAGCCACTTCACAGGGCCGAGGGGACCCGATCCGGTCACTGTGCAGGTCAGGGTCAGCGTCTGCCCCACCATCACCCACACCCATTTCTTGGGCTGCTGCACCTCGAAGCTCCATCCCACCTGGGCACCTGCATGTGAGGACAGCAACAGTGCAGCAGCATCTGAGCTCAGCAAGGAGGGGACAGCTTGCTTTGTTTCTCCTGCCTGGCACAGGCAGAGCACCCACAGATCGCTCAGCACCTCAGCTGAGAAATAGGGCTGGGTGTAGGGGAGAAAATGGCACTCAGTGGGAGTGGTGGAAGCCAGCTTCAAAACAGGCATGGGGAGAGATTTCAACTCCTGTCGTGCTCCTTATAGCTGGCACTAGAGCTGCTGGGGGGGAGAATCCAGGCAGGAAAAAGCCCACTGCTCCCTCCAGCATGGCCTTCCCTCAGTGCTGCTAAATGTCTTCAACAGGATCCCAGCTCCTGCTCCCAGCCCCTCCTGCCCAAAGCTTTTGGATGTGGCAATGAAACGCAGTGCACCAGACCCCACATATCCCTCACGCTGGGCACACACCCGAGGCCAAGTGCCACGTCCCAACGCTGGAGGAAATGGCCAAGGAGTGCTGGGATGGGAGGTGGGTTGTCCGGACACCCTGCGGTCCCTCACCCCAAACAGCCCCACACAAGCCCAGAATGTAAGAGAAAAGCCCCTATGCAGGGTTTATTTTTGCAGGCTTGCAGACAGCAGAGACCCAGTCGTGGCTGCATCAACCCCTCCCAACCATCAGCACTCAGTGGCTGTACCACCCAGCAGGAACAGGTACTGGGAGAGCTGACCACCGCTTCTGCTGCTGTGCTGCCCCGTACTCACCCCACAGCCATGCCAGGAAGAGGCTGAGCTGCCCGACCAGGAGCCGAGCCAGCAGCGCAGCGTGGAGCTCAGCCATCGGTGCTGCCGAAAGTTTGGGCTCTGACTCCAGAAGGAAAATGAGAAGCTGCACAGGAAATGGAGGCGAGCGGCGCATGCTGTTAACACTTTTGGTGCCTGCTCGGGGCAGCCAGTGGGACACTGAGCCAGCAGGGAGCTCAGTGGGGCTTAAACCTCAAAGTGCATCCCAGGTTGGTGCACCCTGAGCTGTCCCCAACCCCTGCACAGAGCTTAGGGCTGGAGGGGCTGCAGTGGCTGCAGGGCAGGAGAGCAGCTCTGACCTTGGTCTCAGCGAGACAGCAGCAGGGGGGCTCTGTGGAAGCCCTGCACAAGTGGCACAGCAGCCTCCCGTGCTTGAGGTGCACACCAGTTTGGAGCCAATCTCTCCAGCTGCCCCATGTTGGTGGTTGTGGCAGTGTCACTCATTCATGGATGGAGTGGGACCAGCATTGATGACAAGGAACACTTATCAAAACAAGATGTCACAAACACCATTGGCACCCTCTGGGATTGCACAGGGCTGCAGAGAGGAGGTCAGTGGTCAGTGGAAAAACCAAAAACCCTTCCTTCCCGTTTCAGCAGGAAGAGAGCCTGGGGCCCCACCACTCTGAGCCACATTAAGCCACAGCAGCAGGTAGCAGAACATAGCACTCACCACGACTATGGCACTTCAGGCGACGCCTCTCACCTGCCTGGCGCTGCTCCTGCTCCAGAATGCCCCAGGTGAGTGTGTGGTCCTGCACAGCTGCAGCCTTTCCCAGGATGCACTCCTCATTGCTGCTGGCAGGGCAGCCCTTCTTTGAGCCCACAGATATTTGGGGTTTTTCTCTCCCATCTTCCAACTTGCTTTTATTGCCAGCCAAAAATTTTTCTTTATTTGACCATGTCCGACTACCTGTTGTCTTTGTCCCACAGTGCAGTGTCACAGTGCCAGCTGCCATGGGGGGTGAGGGATGGGGACATTTCTCTGCCTCCTGCTTTGGAGTCCAGAGATGCTCAGGTGCTGCACCCAGTCTCTAGAGCGTCTTGCCAGCCTCAAACTTTCCTGTCACTGTCCCCAGGTGTGGGTGCCCAGACGTATCCGGACTTCAAGCTGCAGCAGCCCCAGGGCCCGGTGGTGGTGAGCAAAGGGGAGGTGCTGACCCTGAACTGCACGGTGTCTGGATCAGGTCCTATTGGCCCTGTGAAGTGGCTGAAGGGCTGGGGCAGCAGCGATCAAATCATTTATGATCAGAAAGGCTCCCTCCCACCCCGTGTGATGAGAGTAGTCAATGGGTCCAGCACAGACATCACCATCCGCATCAGGGATGTCCATCTGGAGGACGCCGGCACCTATTACTGTGTGAAGTTTCGCAAAGACACCTTTGGTGACGTGGTGTTTAAGAGGGGTGGGGGCACGGAGGTGTTGGTGCACGGTGAGTGGGATCCCAGCCTGTCCTGGCGGGCTCTCCTCTGGGGCTGGAAGGGGCAGGACGCTCCCTGATGGGCCAATGCTTCTCCCACAGCCAGACCCTCTGAGCTAACCATGTCAGGGCCGAGTCACCGAGCGGAGCCGGGGCAGTCGGTGTCCTTCACCTGCAGTGCCGGAGGGTTCTTCCCCGCTGACATCCGGGTGAAATGGCTCAAGAACAGCACTCCAGTTCGGGCTGAGCCGCCCCACATCGCCGCAGAGCGGCCAGGTTCCTCCTACAACATGTCCAGCACCGTACAGGTGAAGTTGAGCGAGGACGACGTCCGCTCGGAGCTCACCTGTGAGGTGCAGCACACCAGGTTGGCAGCCCCGCTGACCAGGACGTACGCGCTGGGCCAGGCCCTGCGAGGTGAGGCTCACAGCCCCGGGGCTGGGGCAGGGCTGAGCCGTGGGCTGAGGGATGCCGGCTCCAGGCGCTGCTTCTCTTCCCAGTTGCCCCCAGCGTGTCTGTGGTCGCTGCACCGCCGGGCGCCGTGGAGGTGAACAAGACGGTGAACTTCACCTGCCGCGTGCGGGGCTTCTACCCGGGAGCTGTGACCATCACCTGGCTGGAGAACGGGACGGAGATGAACGCGGGGAGCACCACGCAGCCAACAGAGACCTCCCGGGGCTTGTTTGAGCTGAACAGCACGCTGACGGTGCAGGCGGGGGAGGAGAAGAGCGGCTCCAGGCTCACCTGCCGGGTGGTGCACGAGGACCAGGAGCCCATCTCCGTCACGGGCACCCTGTGGGTCACTGCCCCAACCCAGTGGGGACCCAGAGGTAGATCCACTGAAGACAACAGTGCACGAGAGCTTCAGGGCGAGTTGGGCGGAGCTCGGGGGTCTGCGGGCTGCGTGCCCCACGGCCCATACTCATGTCTGTACCCACACAGGTGCCACTCTCCTGTCCAGCCCCGGCTTATGGCTCGGCCTGCTGCTGGACAAGGCGCTCCTCGCCCTCATCCTCTTCTTCCTCTTCAAGCGCATCCTGCCCTGAGGAGGGAGGAGCTCCTGCGCCGGGCGGAGCTCCTGCGACCTCCGACAGCGCTTCAGCCCCGCGCCCCACAGGGCCACTCACATCGCACCGCAGCACTCGGGATGGGCCCGGCCTGCGCCCTCACGCTCCCCGCTGCTTCGCTGCCCGAATTTTGAAGACAAAATCTATGCGAAGTCTTCAACTCCACACAAATTCGTGCCAGAATCAATACAACACTTTGCCGAACTCATCCTCGCGGTGCTTTCCTACCGGGGCGTCGCGGCAGCGGGACCCTTCGAGAGGCGCGACGCAGCCCAGGGCCGCATCCCGCCGGGCCGCAGGGGGGCGCTGCTGGATGAGGCAGAGCGGGCGAGGGCGGCGTTTCCCACACGGAGCGGTTTCCGGTGCGCACCGCGGCGGGGCGGGCAGTGGGACCCGGAGCGTTTTGCGCGCTGCACCGCGGCAAGATGGCGGAGAGGGAGGAGGCGCTGAGGGAGTTCGTTGCCGTGACGGGCGCTGAGGAGGAGCGAGCGCGGTTCTTCCTCGAGTCCGCCGGTTGGGACCTCCAGGTAGCGCCGTTCCGTCCCGGCTGTGGGCGGCGCCGCGGCTGAGGCCGGGCCGTGCGGCGGCGGTACGGGGCTCAGCTCGGCCTCCTGCGGGCTCAGGCCTCGGCCCGTCGCCCCCTCGGCCTTCAGCGTCTTAACAGGGCCTGTCCTGTCGTTTTCACGGGTCCGGACCTCGATTTGAATGCGGTTATCCCATTAACTCGTGCATAGTCAACTTAGTGGAGCGAGAGGGTTTTGTTGAGTTTCGGGGTGATCCCCAGTGCTCTGGGGGCTGTTCCTGTAGCATTACCCATTAGAAATGAGGGCCTCGGGTCGGGAAGGAAATACATATGGTGTTAATGTCCTCGCATAGCAAACCCAAACAGCACAGCTGGCAGCATCCTGTCTTTACTAGGCCATCCAAAGGGAAAAAGCCCATAAGATGACTGTAGTCAGTGTGTGTCAAGAATTCCAGCGTGACAGAACCTTCAGTTATGTTATTAGTGTATGTGTGTGTTTGATCTGTTGCTCTGGAATGTTTGCTCTCATCCTGAAACGCTCCTGCTGTGTTCCATTTCAGATTGCCCTTGCCAGTTTCTATGAGGATGGGGGTGATGAGGACATTCTGACTCTCCCCCAGCCGACACCCAGCTCTGTATCCAGAGGCACTGCAGCCAGGTGAGGAGAGAGCTTCAGTTCAGCCTGGTTTATGTAGCAAGAGGTTATAAGGCTCATTGTGAAAACAAATTACATTTAAAAAAAACCCTGTACTCTATTTAAAGCATCAGTGTTTCTAGTATTCAGAATAAATGGTTATGCTTTTAGAACTGCTTCACCTCATACGGCTCTCTGGTAGTTAGGAAGACAACAACACTTCCATATCACAAGCACGGGCCTTATTGCACAACTGATCCAAAGATCAGTTGAATGACTTGCTTCATTGCTCAGGAAAAACTGGATTTGTGTTCTGAGGTTAGAAGGCAATCACATGGTCAATGACACTTTTGTTTAAGCAGGCTGTGCCTCCACAGGAAAAGCGTTGTCTGATTTTCTGTTGCACGTTGTCTGATAAGCATTTTACACGGAAAGTTAATTGGGCCTTACCAAGTCCCTGTGCAGTAAGGAAATGTTATCCAGTTTTAAAGAGGAGTTACTGACTGTACTGCGAAGGCAGAGTGCTCTCGTTTCAGACTTTGAAATAAATTTCATATTGCAGTAGAATTGGATTTCAGTTTGAATCACGGCTAAACAAGAGTGGTCTTGGAGGCTTGACTTTACTGGGGTCTGGAAGAGAAACTGGTATTTGGGAATGACTGCTCCTTGAAAGAGGTAACGAAATTCAGTATGTGAGCAAGGAGGATGACTGAAGAGTTAACTCTTCTGCTAGGCCTGCAGTCAGTTGTTTTGTGTTGATGTGATCGGCACAGAGGTTCAAGAACATTATTCACTACTCAGTTACACTGCTGCTGACCTGTGATTTTGCAGAGCAATGAGTCAGACCCTGAAAGTAGAACAGAGTCAACCTAACATGCTGTGCTCAGGAACTTTGCTCGTGTGGTTGAAGTATGTCATGGGGCTGATGTACTGTGATCAACTTTTGCAGTGACCATCGAGTAACATCGTTTAGAGACCTTGTTCATGCACAAGAGGATGATGATGAAGAAGAAGAGGGACAGCGGTGAGTTTTCACTTAGACTTAAAACCTGTGTGTTTTATCCCTGCTGTTTTGTGGTAGCTTGCTGCTTGTGTACAGATATATATGTTTTTTAAAGCAGATTTAAGTAAATCTGCAATTCCTGTACTGAAAGATCTTAGGTCAACTGTAAGTAGTTAAATACTCTTCAGGTTTACAAGCAAGGTGAATTGAGTGGAACTGATGCAACTTAAGGTTGCTCAGTGTAGGCAGGCCACCTGGTTCTCTGCAGTCAGCTGCGAGCTTGCTCTGGATGTGTTGCAAGCCAGCTGGAAGCTAATAAACCCAGTCTTCCACAAGCGCTTAATTGCACTTCATTGACTGTGTGTTCATTGCTTCCCACTTAGTCCTGTTGTGTGTGGTGATCTTTTAGTGCAGAATTAATGTTTGCCTTTCCTCAAAATGCCAGTTATTTCCTCAGTGAGCAACAACCTGTTGCTAAATCCTGGTATAAATGTGCTGGATCCTGTCATATGCATCTCCTGTAGGAGCTGTGGTCTGGTCCTACACAGAAGCAGTGTGTTTTCTTTCTAGGTTTTACGCTGGTGGCTCAGAGAGAAGTGGACAACAGATTGTTGGTCCTCCAAGGAAGAAGAGTCCCAATGAGCTGGTGGAGGATCTGTTCAAAGGAGCAAAGGAGCACGGTGCAGTGGCAGTTGATCGGACAGCCAAAAGCAGTGGCGAGAGTAGCAAGCCTAAAGTGAGGAGTGATGAGTTCTTCCTTCTTTTCCCTCTTTTTCTGTTGGAGTTCTTTATATGTGGCTCCCACTGTGACAGCTGCTTGGTCCTGTGGAGTACTAAAACTATCTTAAAGGAACGTCTCAGTCTGCACTCCTGTGTTAGTGCAGCTCTAGTTTACTTGTCACAGTGGTAAGAAAAACTGCTTTGTGCCATATTTATTAACTAGTCTGGTCACCATGCCTGAGGGACAGCAAATGTTGCTGATACTTTGAAGCCCTTTGCTTTCCCACAGAACGATGTTGGGGAAAGGGAATCACGCTGTCCTGGCTATGTGTCATCTGTAACCTCTTTGCCTGCATCTTCTGCAGCCTTTTGCAGGGGGAGGATATCGCCTTGGAGCTACTCCAGAGGAAGAGTCTGCCTATGTGGCAGGAGAGAGGAGACAGAACTCTGTTCAGGATGTGAGTGTCTTTCTGTTGTTTGTAGTGGTCAGCTGAGAGGCTTCTCTGCTATAACTACAAAGCTTATGAGTCAGAGAATTACAGAGCTTGGTAGAAATTCAGGAGGATATGATAAGTTCTGCCTACTGTGGGATTTCTGATTGGAGGAAAAAAATGTACAGATTTTATGTGGGTCTTATGCAGTAGTTTTTCCGATGAACATTAATTACCTGAGTGCTCCTTAGAAACACGGGGATCTTTTCTCAGCCTCTGTAGTATAAATATACCAATGGTAAAAAACAGAGTGCAGAGAGCACTGCGCAGTAAAGCTTTATCTGTTGAAGAGATGCAGAACAACAGCATCAGTGCAAGGACCCCTCCTGCTTTGTGAGCAAATATCCATCTAGGCCTTGGTGTTGTCATCATCTGATGATGAATGATCATTACGTAGCCAGTGCGATTTTTTTCTTACCACTGACTCTGTCAACCCAGTGGAACATGGCTGGGATGTTTTCTGACCTCTGCCAGTCAGCAGCTTTTCATTTTGCATCCAGTTGCTCTTACTGGGGTGTGTCAGTATGTGGGACTGATTATTGTCTGGGTTCTGCTGCAGGTGCATGTTGTACTGAAGCTCTGGAAGAGTGGATTCAGTCTGGACAGTGGAGAACTGAGAAGCTACCAGGATCCATCCAATGCCCAGTTTCTTGATGATATCCGCCGAGGGTATGTAGCAAGAGGGGAGTGAAAGAAAAACTGTTTTCTGAAACACAGGTGTTTATGGTATCCAGGATTGTGAATCTATGTCACATTTTACCCAAGCTTTCTTATAAGGACTAAATTCTCAATACGAAAACTTTGGGAAGGCAAACTTGAAGATTTACTTTAGACTTTAGATACTGTGGCTGCCACTTTCTTTGCACTCTTCTTACTTGCTTCTTCAGGCAGATTCCTTCAGACACTCTCTTTGCAGGGAAGTCCCAGCAGAGCTGCGCAGGTTAGCACGAGGTGGGCAAGTGAACCTGGATATGGAGGATCACCGTGATGAGGAGTATGTGAAACCTAAAAGTGTCTTCAAAGCTTTTACTGGAGAAGGACAGAAGCTAGGCAGGTGAGAAAGCAGAAGCCCTGCTTTTCTGTGTGTGTAACTGAGGGTCAATTAAGAGGTTTGTGGGAAGAGCTTATTGATTCATCTTTCTGAAGAGACGGTACTCGGTGCCTGTGGTGTGTGAGGTGTTGGTATGGGAGAGGAAATGAGGCTCAGTGATGCATACTGTGGGCTCCTTCTCTTAATGGAAAGGGGCAGATCTCCAATTTGGAACCACTGTGATGTGTCACGTAGAAGCACTGTCTCCTGACTGTATTACTGCTGTTTCTGTGGGGGAATGAAGAACCAAGATGTGCTCTTCGAGGTGATGGTGTGGGTAAAGCTACAGATGAGTGCCCATTGCCTTGTCATCTTGCTAACTGATTCCTAAATTCCCATTTCCAACTTGTGTTGGCATCTCTTGATTGGAAACCTTGTTAGCTGGGCCCAGCAGGTGATAAGCTTACAGTCTGACTCTTGGCACACTGCTGTCAGGGGGGTAATTTGATTTTTAACAGCTTGTTTGTGTCTTCTGTTCTCAGCACTGCCCCTCAGGTGTTGAGCACCAGCTCCCCAGCCCAGCAGGCAGAGAATGAAGCCAAAGCCAGTTCTGCCATCGCTATTGATGAGTCGGAGCCCGTCACCAACATCCAGATCCGGCTCGCTGATGGTGGGCGACTGGTCCAGAAATTTAATCACAATCACAGGTACAAGGGCAGCAGGAAACATGGGTTATTAACTGGGAAGGCCTGAATGACACTGCAAATTGTGCTCAGATGGAGCAGGTGGTGAAATGCTGGCTAGCCTACTAAAGGGAGCCCTGGGGATCCTTCCGTATGGATGAATAGCATTAAATCTGTGGGGTTTTAAGGCAGATGTTTCCTGTTGGATGGACAGGGTTTCTTTCCAAATAGCGGTGGGTAGTATCTGGTGACACTGCACCTTGGTTCTTTAACATCTATTAAAAAACTCTTCAAAACTATCAGGTATTTAGGAATTGGTGCTGTTATTCTCTCAATTCAGACTTTTCAGCTGGGCTATTCCCTGACTACTGAATGTAGCACTGAGGGGTGCTCTTAAACAGTTCGGTTCCCTCAAACAAACAAAGCTGGCCTACATACCCTGCTGCTTCCTTAGAGTTCTGTTCTTCTCGCTTCCCTAATCTTGGAGAGAGTGCCTGTTTGTCCATCCTTGTTCCTCCAGTTTCTGTGAAAGATCGAGCGTGTTCCAAAAAGTTACAAAAGCAATCCTTTGGGATCAGGTGCAGGAGGTAGATCTGGTGTCACTGTTGTGACTGCCCTTGGGAGCTGAGATCATCTGGGTTACGCTGTGTGATGAGCACACTTGCTTATAGCAGGTAGTGTTGGACAATTGATTAATCTGTTCATCTTGAAGGGCTCAGAACCCTTTGGGTTCAAATAGCTGCTTACACCATGGAACTTGAGCAAAGTAAAAGAACGTTTAGGTAAAATTCTTTAACCTAGAAAGTAGCTTACTTTGCTAAACTTACTTTGCTAAACCTATTTTGCCTATGCGGAAGCATCTTAAATCATAGGATTGTCTGGCTGCAGCTGACATTGTTACCTGGAAAACAAGTGCAGTGAGTGCAGGGTTGCAGACTCTGGAAAGGATGAATTTAAGCTTTTGTTGTTCGCTTCTGCCAGTTGTTCAATAACAGAATAACCTTTGTGTGTTTGATCCCTTTGGACAGGATCCGTGACATCCGGCTCTTCATAGTAGATGCCCGGCCAGCAATGGCAGCAACCAGTTTCGTCCTCATGACCACCTTCCCAAATAAAGAGCTGACTGATGAGAACCAGACCCTGAAGGAAGCCAACCTGCTCAATGCTGTCATTGTTCAGAGGTTAACATAAAGGAACCCGTGTCTCGCTACATGCCTGCTGGCAGTGCGCATGCATCGTCTCAGCCATGCGTGCACCTGCATTGTGCAAACACAGGCTCACATCTACTTGTAGCTCTGGGTTCTTAGGTCTTGGTTGGACTCTTTTCTCTTTAGTTGCATTTCCTATGTTGGTTTTTTTTTGTCGTTGTTTTTTTGGTTGTTTTTTTTTTTTTTTTTTTTTGGTGATGATCAGTGGACTTTAAAATAAATAAAGGAAACGAACCTGTTTTCAAAGGAGATGCAACCTATTGAGCCACAGATTCTCCCAGGAGAGTTCAGTTACCTTTGTGGAATGTGTTTCTGTGCTCTTTAGAGGGGAAGAAGGTAAGGGGGAAGGGAGTTCCCAGGGAGCGGTTTCCCTCTGTGCCATTCAGATGCTCTCTGCAGTCTGTTACTCCTCCTTCTCCAGGGACTGCTGCAACTCTTTTTTTTTTGCACATTAAATATAAATATACAAGAACGGGTGATGTTGCTGTCAGGATAATGGTTAACGCTGCTGTAAAAGCGCTGTGAGGGAAATGTTTGTGAAACAGTTGTTGTTCAGTGTGGGGAAAACTGTGTGTGTGCAGGTGCAAAGGTTCGCACTACTGGGCTGTTCTGGAGGGAAAGTCCTGATGTTCCTTCCTTCAGCACAACACTTAGGGTGTTTGTTACCATTCCCACCTGCTCTGCCAGCACTTTCTCCTGCAGTCCAGACTGACTGACTACAGTTTTAATGTGCTGTATTGCCTTTATTTGAGAAACCCAACTTCCTGCTGATTGTTGTTGTTGTTCTAAGGAAGGCACAAAGCTGAATCAGCTTGAAATGACTGAAACTACAAGGCAAACAGTATCTTAACTGGGAAGCAGATTTTAAGATGAGTTATTGGGTGTTCGAAACAGTTCAGGTGCAAAACTCTTAGCTGTAGTGCCCTTTGATTTATTCTCTTTGCTGAGGACCACGTAGCTGAACACCTGGAATGCTGCAGCTTTGGTCTGCCCGCTCTTTTGGACTCAGGTCTCCATTTCTTTCCTTTGGACAGAATGCTGTGTGTGGATTCACTGCTCATGGACAAGGGTCCGGTAGTGCTGGTACAGCACTGCGTGTGCAAGTTGCCATCTAGTGTCGTGCCACGGCATTTCTGACTGCTCTGCAACACGCTTTCTATTCCAGCCCTGTGCTTTGGAGAAGAGCTTTAGAAGACTGTAGGCATTTAGATATCAGCTAGCTGGGAGCTGCAGTGACATCTGCATTGTCCTTGGGAGAAGGTTGGGTTGCAGCTGTGGTGCAGTCCTGTTCGTCCCCCGCCTCTGTCAGCTGGGAGCTGTGTGGTTGCTGTGCTGGGAGCACATCTTGTGCTTTGTAGCTTCAGGTTGTTGCCTCGCTGTAAGCACAGTGAGCTCTGGGTGCGTGCAGCTGGGAGGGCTGGCAGGTTGGGCAGGTTCAGCACGAGGAACTCGCTTGGCTGGGTGTACTAAGGCAGACCTGCAGGCAGCAGAGCTCAGCAAGGGCTTTTCTATACAAATTGAATTAACGTAGATTTTTCATTACTAAGTGGACATATAGCGTGCGTAACAGCATATTTGTAAACTATTATGAGAACAACCATTAAAGGCCCAGAAAACAGGAAAACAGCATCTGACCCTTTCTAGCGATGGCTACCATCTGTTCTTGTTTTGGTTGATGTGTGTGCTGCCATCTACTCTTACAGCTTTGGGTTTCCCAGCTAGCAGCCTTCCCAGCGCGGTGATGCCTTCAGCTAAACGAGATTAAAAGCCTTGGGGTTGTTCTGTACGCTGTTTTTTGGCAGGCGATTGTGGGCTTTCCCAACCTGCAGCACTGGATGCACTCCATCGTGACCACGGAGTCACCTGCGGGACCCAGTGCGAGCGAATTCAGACAGGGCGTTTCCACCGCCCACCCCGAGCAGAACGTCGCGATACCTGACCGCTTTCTGGCGGAGAAACCGTTCCAAATATCCAACGTGCACCTTCCCAGGGGGCTCCCGGCCCAGCGGAGCCTTTTCCCCCGGGGCCGGATGGTGGCAGTGCTGCCGAGGCCGGAGCAGGAGCTGCGTTCCGCTCTCCTGGCACGGCGCTGCCCCCGGGACTCCGCATTGCTCGGAGAACTGTTTCACTTTGGGATCTTTTTTCTCATTCCTCCCCCCTCAAAAGACTTCTCTCCGTGTCTTTGCAGACTTCCACACGCCGATGTTGAGGCAGAGCTCTGCGTTTCACGCGAAGATATGCTTCTTTCCAGTTTCCATGTAAGATGCAGCTCAGCTTTATGACTGTGCTCTGATGCCCTCCTCTGTAACCGAGTTTTCCGCAGAATGCTGTGTTTGAGCAACTTTCCCTTCCCCAGACTGCTATCTGTAGGACTTCCTTCTTTTTTGTTCTTCCCCATCCTACGTAGTTTGTTGTTTCCTCCTCTTCCTTTTCACGTGTCTGCGTTGCCAAGTCCCACAGAAGTGCCTTCTGATTGCGTTTCCTCTCCAAAGCCCTTTTGCACAACTTCCTGGGAACTCTGCCTGCCCACTGCAACACCGCGTTCGCTCTCGGATGTTTCCTACTCCACATTTCCTGCCAGACCCGGAGGTTCTGCTCTTCCAGTGCCTCTGCTCAGGGAGCGCTTCAGTGCTCTGGTGTTGGCATACCCATATCCAGGTGTAGGCACACCCGTTTCCAGGTGCAGGTACTGCAATTTCTAGGTATTGCTGTGCTTCCTGCCGCTGGTGTGGGTGAACCATTCACAGCCGCATTTATTTGGAGCTGTGATTAAAAGGATGCCAGGTACTCCTGGGGTGATTGCAGATGTTCAGTTGGGAGTGCTTTCCTTTGAAAGGAGCACTACTTTCCATCCTTTGTCATCAAGGACAAGGACCTTGAGCTGATGGTTCTTGAATGTGGTTACCGTGGAGAACTGGCTTGGGGGATTGGTGCTGCAGTCACATAAAAGATGATGTACAGGGCTTTCTTCAAAGCCCACCGCCACAGGGAAGGCCGTGATGCCTGCGTTGGAGCCTGGGGCAGCAGCAGGCCCGTGTCTCATTGCTGAGTTTGGAAAGAGAGATGGCGCAATCCCATACTGCCTGCAAACGGTCTCCTTTCTGTTGGTGAGCCAGAATGCTTACTGCTGGAGATTGGTGATTTCAAAGGGCAGATTTCATAGCACAGCGAGGTTACTTTTCCTGCCAGCCTGGGTGTTCACATTGGTGCTTGTACCTCAAACACATGGCACCGTCTGGGTGAGCTCCAGAACCGTGGAGATGTGGCACTGAGGGACGGTGGGCATGGAGAGGTGGGCTGGGAGTGGATCTGGGGATCTGAGAGGCCTTTTCCAACCTCAATAGATTCCGTGTGTTCTTATTTATTCAGGTATCTTTCATTATCCTTCATGACATTAACTTCTGCTGGCTTACAGAGGCAGCAGCCCTTCTCCTGTCCTGTGTCGTGTGGCAATGGCTGCAGCTTTGTACCCCCCAGAGGAGCAGCTGTGCTGTGGGGTGAGAGCAGCTGGGGTTGGGGGAAGAGGGGGGCACACAGCACTTGTCAGTGGAACACATCCAACTGCTGCCATCCACTTCTCTGCCAAAGAATTCCCATCTGCAGGCTTTGGATGTTATTTCAGTGGGGCTGCCTTCCTCTGTCAGTCATAGTGCCCTGCAGGAAGCTGATGGCTTGCACTGGGCCTGCTTGAAGCATGCATTCCTGGGCCTCGGGCTGCTTTGTGAGATAAGACCTTGTGTTCCGGCAGTGGGGAATGGGGTTCTCAGGAAAGGAACTTTCCTTTGTGGTAATTTCCAACATGACGTTGTTTCTTAGCCTGCAGGGTTTTGGCTTCTCTGTGAACACTCTTAGCAAAAGGCTCAAAACAGAATGATGGGGATAGGCACAGCACTGCTGCGTTCTCTTCCTACCTATTTCTAAGCAACTGTTAGCATAAAATCAGCATAGAGACAGAAAAGGCATCGTCCTCTTGCTCCTCAATGCGCTGCTTTGGTTAGATCTCGTGCAGCGTTCTTAGAAAGCTCATTGCCAGCCTGCTTTAGCAGCCAGGGAGATCAGTGCAGTTGGCTGAAAGCCGTCCCCCTGGCACCAGGCTGAGCCCACACAGAGCAGGATGCGCACTCCCTGTGCTGCAGCAGCCATCGGGACATCCTGTCTAGACCTCACGGGGAATGCTGGCTTGCACAAGGCACTGAGCAGTGAGGAAAAAAAAGGGCTTGAGGAGGAGGTGAGCAGAGCACAAATAAAGCTTTTCCTGCACTGGAGAGAATTGTGCTCTGAAACAGCCACGGAGCAATAGACACAGCTGCTTTGGGACGTGGCTGTCGGTCATCTGTTGACTTTCCAGTGCATACACAGAAAATGCAGCTATTTGTACCTGGAGAGCAAATGAGAGCCAAAGAGCCGGAGGGCTGAATGCTGACTGCGGTTTCAAAAGGTACCTCGTGCCTGCCCAAATGCGGCACAGCATGCTGAGTGGGTACAAAATGACCCAGAAAAAGAATTGAAACCCAAAGTTTTATGTCTCCTTCTGAGCTTCCCCGTTCGTCTCGGGTGCAGAGAGATGTATTTTGTTTTTTATAGATGCGTGCTTAGATACGCCGGTGGGAGACAGGGATTTGGCTCCCACTGCGCTGGCTGTGGTCCAGCGTGAGCGATATTTGTGATTGGAGATGTCAGTAAAGTCACAGTGAAAAGAGATGCCGCTGACTCAGTTGTGCTGCGGCTTACGGACCGCGCTCTGACTCAGCCTGTGAAATTCAGGATTTTGTTCATTAACCCCCAGTGGCCGAGGGGAGGCTGAGCAGGAGATGACGCACTTTGAACGGCGCTGGGATGCAGCTTACAGGTGTGGGTGTGGGGCAGCACAGGTTGAATGCTCCTGGGTACCCCGGGAGGGTGCACTGCTCTGACATGCAGTGATGGTGTCTGACCTAAAGGCCCTTTATTATGGAGCGGAGCGATGAGACCACGTGTGCTCCTCAGTGCCAGCCCATCGCCGAGTGCCTCCTCCAGCTGCTTTCTGCCTTTGCTTGCTGGGAGCTGCGTGGTGGGAGCATCGCTGCCTTGGGAACTGCTCCCACGCAGTGGCCAGGCTCCCGCTGCTCCTAATGGAGGAGCAATTTGTGGCTGTGCCGTGGAGACCGCTGGGCTCCGCGGGCTGGGAAAGGGCTGTGGAAGGGGGCTCAGAATGGGAAATAATTTGTGACTGGGCTCAGACACGCTGCGTGGGGTCTGCACTGCCGTGGGAGATCTCACAAGCTGAAAGAGGTTTATAATTACAGATCTTGCTTAATAGAGAAAATGGAAAATGGATCCCACACCTCCTGCTCTGTGACAGTGTCCTGGGCGTGGGCAGCACCATGCCTTGCACCCATTAAGGAGAGGGCAAAGTGGGGGACAGGGGTTCCACAGCCCTGGGTAAGAAGCCAGAGCAAGGTTCCTTTTCTTCCTGCAACCCTTGGGGATAAGGGGCAGCTTCACACAGCAGAACCCGCACCTTGTCCTGCTCCCTGGTGGCTCCAGCTGCCCTCCATGCCCACATTTGGCTCTGCATGACAGCGGTTGGTGGGGTGGTTTGGAGCTTGGCAAAACACCATACCCTGAAGATATCAATGTGACAGCAGCCCGGGGTCAGGGATGAAGCACTGGACCTGGTCCTGATGTTTGCAGAGTCTCAAACAAGCATGGAGAAACTGCATTTCTCCATGTGGCTGCAGAAAGCCCACAAACTGTCGTCCTGCACCACTGCATGCACCCTGGCTGCCAACCTCATTGCACCTTCCCTTGTCATCCTGCTCTGATCAGCGCTTGGGGCAAGGAACACCCCATGTGCCACCAAAGGACGCAGCCGTGCTTCCAGGTGGGTGCAAAGGTGCTGAACCCCGTAGGACGGAGCAATGCTGCAGTGGACAGCGGTCTGCGGCAGGGTAGGGTCAGCATCCCAGGGCGCTGCATCCTCACAGGAACGTGTTCTCCACGTGCACACTCAGCCCTGCACCCACACAGCGCTCATCAGGACTGTGGGGGTGTGCAGTGTGTGACTCAGGCTCAGAACACTGTCACAGCACGGCTCTGCCTTGTGCTGCTGTTGCCGACTTTCCAGTGGAATGGGCAGAGCTGTGCCGAGTGCTGCTCTACCCGCTGCGAGCAGCGATGGAACAAAAGCTGCCACCAAACCGAGAGAAACGCTCCTGTAATTTTAGAAATGGAACTGCTGTGCAAACAATACTCCGAAGTGTTCCACGGCAGCGGTGCAAGGTTAATGCTGGAGGATGGGGACGGAGCTCTGCGGTGCAGGGACTCTGGCTGTGGGCAGGGTAGGATGAGCAGGGCACACCAGCACTGCTCCCTGTGTGTGCAGGAAGGAGCTGGGCCCCTGCCTGGAGGTCGCTGCTGGGTGCTTGCCAGATGCTTGAGGCTTGGTTGGTACAGTGTTTGCTAAAGCCAACAACGGCCAAGTAAAATAGAGGTTTTGCCATCGGTGCTTTTGCTGCCCGCTGAAATGTTCCTTGTGCTTTCCTTGCTGGTCCATAGGGATGCCCTGGATGCTGGCTATTGCAGTTTCTCTCTGCTTGGGCTGCCACCGTCACAGCTACCTGAAGCCTGGTGCAGCTTGTAAATTTTAAGACTGAAGAATGTGAACCGCGAGAGTGGGGCTTAACAGAAGAGGGAAGGATGATGCAAAGCTGGAGAGAGCGTTTGACTCAGCAGAAGGCTGTGCTGCCATTCAGTGAGAGCTGGGTAGGCTGAGAGCTGGGCAGAGAGGAACGTGATGAGGTTCAACAAGAGCAAATGTAGGGTCTTGCAGAAGGGGAGGAATAACCACACACATCAGTACAGGCTGAGAGCAGAGCTGCTGGAAAGGAGCTCTGTGAAGAAGGACCCAGGTGTCCTGGTGGCCAACGGGTGGCTGTGAGCCAGCAGTGTGCCTAGAACAGCCCCGGGGGTGAAGCAGGTGACTTCTCCAGGACGGACATGGATTTGCTGTGCTGTCAGGGTGTGCCTGACAGGGGAACACTGGGAAAGCTGCTGTTTCCTGTTGTTTCCTGTTTCCTTGTCCTACGCTGGGAGCTGCGTGCTGCACTGCTGCCTTCCTGCAGGTCCCAGCAGCGCTGGGCAAAGGAGCCACGCTCCCTTCTGCTGTGCAGCGGAGTGGTGCCCTTCTGGATTCACAGCAATACTCCAACACGTGGGCAAGCACAAAGAACACAGGGGTTCCTTTTCAGAGAAACCCACATTTTTAGGGAAAATGCTACCTGGATAGCATGTCTCTCTGTGCTTAGAGTGCCCTTTCCTGGGGGAAGGGTTAGAATTTCTTGGAACACAAGTGATGTTCAAGCCTGGGGTGTAAAGCGCTTGCAGCGCAGGGTGGGAGGCAGCTGGGGGCTCTTTTATCCCCACTTGTGCCAGGATGGAAGGTTAGGGCAGAATATCGAGAACAGCTCATCTGCTCCCTAACCCCATCCCACAGCTCCATCTCCCCCAGCAGGATCTCAGCACCCTCACGTCTCTCCTGGCAACAGCGTGAGGGGGGGGAGAGGAGGGCCTGGCCATTGCTGCCGACAGCACCGCTGCGCTCGGCCTCGCCAGAGCTGGTTATTTTTAGGGCTGGAGCCGTGCATGACCGCTGGTTGACCTTGCAGCTCTCCAGCCCGGTGCACACTGGCAGGATCTGAGCAAATCACTCCCTGGTTGTGCGCTGAATTAATGCAAACCTTGCGCCTTGCAGCGCAACACCACGATGGATGGGAGAGATGGCGTTGGAGACGCGCTGGGGCACCTGCAGGATGGCTGCAGAAGTCTGGATCCCGAAGGATCTCTCAGAAGCACAAAGGCTTCCTTTCCCTCCTCCCTTTTTCTTCCCTATTTTGTTTTCTGAAGGATGTTTCCTGGGAGCACCCCACTGAGCCCATGGCTGGGTCTGAGGGGCAGCTGGAACCCAGCAATGCCAGGAGTTGGACGCAGTGATCCTTACGGGCCCCTTCCAGTTCGGGCTGCCCTATGATTCCGTGATGCCTGCAGGCCCCGTGTCCTCACCCTTCATTTTCTCCCACCTCAACCTCAGGCCTCGTGCACTTCCCCTATTGATGGGGCATCTGAGGAGCCTCACAGACCACGCAAAGCATTGCAGATTAACGCAAGAAATAACCGTACAGCTTAAAGCAGGAAAACAAAACCCCACAGCACGGTGCGCTCCAGTATAAAGGATACAGGCAAGGAGCAGAAGCAATTAAGATTTGCTCCATTCCATTATCCGCTCTTTTCAGTGTCTCCTCGTGTCCCATTTTAATGCCGAAAACCCGAGGTTTTATTTGCCTCGTGCCGTCCCTGGGGCTCCTCTGCTCCCTCGTGGGTGCTCACGAGGTGCCAACCGTGGGCCCACAGCGTGACGGAGCTTGGAAAGGAGCTCCGAGGTACCGCACGGCGCGCACTGCCCGCGTCCCTCGGGGCCGCATCTCCGCGCTGCGGGACGGCGACGCGCGGCCCTCAGCCTCAGCGGGTGCGCGGGGACCGCGCGAGGCGCCTCACGGCCCTGCGGTTTCCAGGGCAACCGCGCGGTGCCAAGATGGCGGCGGGGAGGGAAGTGCGTGCGGGAGGGGGGGGGCGGGCAAGATGGCGGCGGGGGGCGGGGCGCGGGGCGGGGCGCGGCGGGCGGGCTCGATGGCGGCGGAGGCTGCGCACACGTGGCCCCTCCTCCCTCCCTCCCTCGGGCTGCGGGCGCTGCGGGCGCGCACGGACCGGCACCGGCGGCGGCACCGGCGACATGGGCGTGCACGTGGAGACCATCGCCCCCGGCGACGGTGAGCCGCGCCCCGCGCTTCCTCTCTCTTTATCCTCTCCCCCGCCCTTCTCTCTCTCTCTCCGGTGCCGCTCTCGGTGCCGTTCCGCTGACGGTGCGCGTCTTCCCGCAGGGCGGACGTTCCCCAAACGCGGCCAGACGTGCGTGGTGCATTACACGGGTGAGTGCGGGGCCGGGCGGGGCGGGGCCGGGCCGGGCCGGTACCGGGAGGCGGGGCGGGATTTGCCCCAACGCCGCTGTGCGGCCTGCGGGAGCGCGGGCGGGGGGTGGAGGGCCGGGCCTTGGCTATCCCCGAGGCACAACCGAGAGTCGGTGTGGGGCCAGTGCCTCCCCGGGTTGGGGTGGGGGTCCCGAGGGTTGGCCCGGGCGGGTGGGGTTGAACTCCCCCCCCCCCCCCCCCCCCCCGTGTCCGACCCTCAGGGCATGGCAGCGGAGGGAGCCGGGCTGAGAGAGCCCCGCTGGGACCCTCCCACGGCCCCACCGGGGAGGGGGCGGTAGAGGAGCGGCCCATCCCCGTGCCCCCGCTCGGTGGCCGCTGCTGAGGCTGGCGGTGCGGTGCCGCGGGGTTCCCCACCCAGCAGCCCTCCTCCGACGTGCTCCGAGCCGCCCAGGTTCGCACGCAGCCAGGTGGGTGACGTTACGCACGTTGTGTGCTCAGAGCTCCGTGCTGTGAGCCTGAAAAACGCTCCAGGGCTCCGTGAGGGGCTCACGCACCCACACACCCACCCATCAGCCGCCCCTCCAACTCGCTGCGTTGGCTGCAGCCCTCCCAGATACAGCAGCTGACCTGCCTGTCCCCGCTACCAGCCGGCTCCTGCTCTGCCAGCAGCACACGGTGAGGTGCCAGTCTGCTCAGGAGCCCCCAAAGCCCCACTCCCGCAGTGCTGTCTGAGCTCTCCCTCCGGCCCATCTGCTTCTCCTCCCTCCCACCCCCCTTCCCTTCCCCTCCCCATCCCTTTTAATTCCCTGCTCTGGAGGAGAGGAAGCGGCTCACTCTCTCCTGGCCACCTCCTCTGCCGGCAGCCCCGTTTCCTCTGCCGGGGGAAGAACAAAGGGATGCTGGCAGGCAGTCAAGTGGCTCTCGGTGGGCCAGCCCTGCTGCTGCCAGCCCTGCAGCTCACAGCTCCAGCCCTGCTCCCACCTCAGCAAAGAGGCGCAGCCGCTCCTTGCCCCATTGCAGCTGTTGGGGGGGTTGCTGGGGCTCATTTCCTGCCCCCCACTTTGCTTTTGGGGTGGGTGGGTGAAGGGCAGTGCAGGGACCTGCCTCCTGCCAGACCCTTCCTGGCAGCAGCGAGCAACAAACTGGGCTTGGGAGTGGTTCTCTGATTTATTTTGGTATTGTTTGTTGTTGTTATTGTCTCCTTTTGGCCTTTAGTGTCCTTTTGGTCCCCCTCTCCTTCCTCTCCCTCCCCCCCCCCCAGCAACAGGCAGCTCCCTGATCTGCTGTGTTGGCAGGCAGCCGAAGTCAAAGCCCCCGGTTCACACCTCATGCCATAGGCCCAGATCCCCTGCTTTTGCTGTGAGCGGAGAGGGGAGTTTTGCTCCAGCAAAAAATACGAGAAACCATTAATTTCCCTCAGCCCCGAGGCTTGTTCATTGAGCGCAGTGCAGGGACAGCAGTAACAGCGCGGTGCATTTAGTGCTGGGCTCAGGGGCTCCGTCGTGAACCCCATGTGCCATTCAGCCCCCTGGCTGCAGTTTGCCCTGTGCAGAAACTCAGTGCTGGAGAAATCCAGCCCCAGTTTGGGAGTGCTGAGCAGTGAGCTCTCATGGGCACACAGCAGCTCAGCTCTCAGCACGCTATAGATTTGCAGTCACTTGATCAAAATCCATTTTGCTTATCGTGCCCAGACGATCCTTTCCTCCTCAGGTGCTCCATGTCTGCTTGCTTTGTTAGAACGGGCATAGGGCGGGTGCTGGACTGCTGTCCCCTTGCCCCACAGCCCACATGTCCTACCCCTGTGCAGCTCCTCTGCCCCACTACAGTACTACCCAGCACCACTGAGAGCAGCCATGTCATCCCAGCACTGCAAGGGGTGGACAGACAGACAGATGGATGGATGGGCAGACGGCCCTGGTGTGGGAGCACAAGAGGGCAGTGCTTGAGGAAGAAGGTGGAGAGCGTAGCATCCTCCAGGCTGCTGCTTGGGAGACATCAATCATTCACACTGGGATTTTCCCAGTGGCAACAGAGACACGTAGGGGGGATTTGGGGCGATCTTTTCATTTTCCTTTGCTCCCAGGTCAGGCAGGGAGAAAATCCTCAGCAGTGCTTTGGGTGTGTCGGTGCTCCCAGCAGGAGCTGAGCCCGCAGGGGGATGGAGGAGCGCTGCTGGAGAGCTGGCGCAGCGGGGCGTTGGGAAAAGGCTTTGATGTGAGGTCTGATGGAAAAGGCTCTTAAGGAAACTAAATCAAGGGTAAAGTCCTCTTATGTATTCAGGACTGCTCAGAGCGATGCAAGGATGGCTTCGGAGTGCAGGAGTGCATTGATTGTGGGTAGCAGCCCTGATGCTGCGTGTATCCAGGCTCCTGGGGCTGTGTAGCCGGCTTGGAGCAGGGATTTGTTCTTGTTCACCCCGCAGCACAGCTGGGACTGAGACCGCATCCTTCCCAGTGGTGGGAGCAGTGAGTGGGTGGGCTGTGGAGAACCAGCTGGCCATGCAGATTTGCTCCTTGGGCAACCAGTGGCCATGCTGGGGAGCACCAGGATTAGAGCAGGTCTGATGTGACACAGTGCAAGGAGAGATGCTGGAGTACTCTGACTTCCTTTGGCAGGAGAAGCGCAGTGACAGGCAGGACTCTTCCCCCAGCGCCTGCACATTGCTGTGCAGCTGAGCACAGCCTCAGCCATGGCTCAGCACGGCACGGACTCTTCCTGCTGTGTGCAGCACCTAGCATTGCTCTCTAGATGCTGCCACACTTGTATGACAGCAGCCTGCGGTTGCAAGATGTTTCCTCTCCTACCGGCTGTGCAACTGCTGAGCAGTTGGGTGAGAGCTCAGCACCAGCTCCCCTAGCACCCAACGCCATGCTGTGCATGCAGTCATGTCCTGTGGGGCCGGCGAGTGCTCAGCAAAACCCTCAGTGGGAAGGGTTTCCAATCCCATCCCTTCCTCCAGCTGCAGCGGAAGGGTCCGCCTGCTCTGTCCCTGCATCTCGAGGGCTGGTATTTGAGGGTAGACAGAGGGAGATTGGCTGAGGGGCTGCCTCCGTGTCCCCACTTTCTGCTGTCCCTGCCCGGTAAGGGGATCGCAGCCAAGTCGTGCATTGCAGCCGGCGTCTCCCATCCACTGCCTGCCAAGTGTGGCAGAGACCTGGCATGGCCCTGCTGCCAGCCCCAAATGGAGCTGGGGATGCTCTCTAGAGCCCCTCGTCTCCTGTATCGTGCTGCGGTGGAATGACAGCATCCTATCCTGGCAAGGCCCTGCACTCCCCTCACTTTGTTTTTTTCCAAGGCACCCTGGTGTCTGTATTTCTGAGTGCCAGGAGCTGCTGGCAGTGGGGTGGCTGTGCTGCAGGGTCTCCCAGCTCCACGCTGCCCTGCACGGAGCTCAGGCAAGCTGGGATGCGCCCTGGGCTGGCGGCTGCTCCTGGCCTCCGGCTGTTTGCAGTGTCTGGGCCTCTGCTTCTAGCCAGAGGATGCTTTGCCTTACTAATAGATTTAAGATCTTGTTATCTCCTCGCTTGGGGATGGTAGGGAGGAGGAAATGGTTGCTCCTACTTGTCCAAGGCTGGAGAAGTCTCCTGGGAGCCTCTCTGGCAGAGGAAGTTGCAGAGATAAAGATGCCATCTCGAAAGCCTCAGAGCTCTTTGTTTCACCGTTGGCATGGCTGAGTGGCACGGCATCCCATGGCTGTGTGCTGGGCAGTGGGGCAAGCTCCGTGTGCTAGAGTGCATGAGGGGCTTGGGGAGGGGTGGCCTCTGGTTTCCCCACGCAGCGTGCTAGCAGCAGCACACCACGGTTTGCTTTCATCAGAGTGAAATTGCGGAAACCACGACCACAACCTCTGCCCTTGGGGGGGCAGACCTCTGCTGCACTGCCCTGGCTTGTTGCAGCCCAGCCTGGGGGCGGCTTGTGGTGCTGCCTGCACCCACTGTCCTTCCCTTGCCCACATCCCTGCTGCTGCTGTCCTGGTGCCGGGCAGGGCTGGGAGCAGGCTCAGCACCAAGAGGTTTATCCTTGAAAGAGGAACTGAGAAAACCCCAGATTTGCTGTTCCAAAGTCCAGGGCTGCAGGGTGACCGGCTGAGCTGGTGCTGATGCTCAGTGCCGGGGGCCCTGCAGGGGAGATTTTTGCTTTCTGTGAGATTGAAAGCTTCATTCTGCTCCCCAAAAGAAATGGGACGGTGGCCCCATTCTGTGAGCGAGCAAGCCTGGCTGCCCTGTGCTACTGCTGGCAGCTCTGCTATGCTTTGTGGTGTGAGCTGAGCGTTCCGTGGTGTGATGCTGAGCCCATGGGGTGATGGTGACTGCATGGGCACTGCTCCGTGCTCCTGGTACTTGTTGCTCTCCTGGAGATTCTGTGTGTTTCCCACGCCTTCCAATCATCATCTCACCACGCCTGCTGCTGTCCATGCACCTTGCTCACCGCAGCACGAGCCTGGCTGGTGCATCCCATGCTCCACATTTTCCCTTGCCCCTGGGCAGTGACACTGCACCCTGCTTTGGGAAAACCACCGCTGCCCATGCACTGCTGGACAGGGAAACGGGTTTGTTTGTCGAGACCAGAGAGTTTTCCAACCAGAAAAACAAGTTCTTGGGCTTTTTGGGGAAGTGGAGAAGAGAGAATCATTGGCAGCAGTTGCTCTGAAATTACAAACCCTCCGGTGCTGTTCGTTAACCACGGCCACTCTGCTGCCTTTGCCCGTTGTTGGGCTCTGTGCATTGGGTGGGCAAATCCCCAGGTGCAGCACGGCTCCCAGCGGGGCTGCGCTCCCAGCGACGTCGCTGCTCCTATAAGGCAGCTCCAGCAGTGAGATTCCCCAAGAAGGTCACGCAGGGAGCAAGGGAGGGACCATGGGGAAGGGAGGAAATTCCTCCTGGCTCATGCTGGAGGGTTATATTTAGCCCTGTGGGTGTTGGTGCTGCTGTGCCTGCGCTACGTGGTGTGTGCTGTGGGACGGGGGCTGCCCTGGGCAGGTGTGGCCCCTACTTGGCACCATCGCTCCTGGGCACTTTGGCTCATGGCCGGGAAGGGGCAGGCTGGAGACCAGCGGCCCAGACTGCATTTTGCGTGCTCGAGGACAGAAAGCAGCCCTGGCTCATACGCTGCCATGCAGAATGCTGGTGCTCTGGGACAGGAGAGGTGTCCCCTGTCTGCTGGCTGTCCTCTGTCCTAGCCTGCAGGAGGGCTTCTCTGCACGAAAACAGCACAGAGCAGGGATGCGGTGATTCCTGCAGCTGGGAGGAGCAATGCTGCCCGTCCGTGGGCTGCTCCCGCCCTCCTCTCTGCAGCAGGAGGTGCTGGTGGGGAAGCCCCCCACTGTACAGGTGTTTCCCCAGGGCAGCTGGGAAATCCCACTGACTCAGGGCCATGTGAGCTTCCCACGGTGACCGTCACGCCTGCTGGGTAACGACCCGTTCCCGTGACACGAGCCTCACTCCTCCCTCCCCTTTCTGTCCCCAGGTATGCTGGAGGATGGGAAGAAGTTTGATTCCTCCCGCGACAGGAACAAACCCTTCAAGTTTGTGATGGGCAAGCAGGAGGTGATCCGCGGCTGGGAGGAAGGAGTTGCTCAGGTGCCCAGCATGCCTCTCGCTCGTGGGGATCTGCGGGGATCTGGGCAGAAATCACTGCGTGCAGCCCTTCAGATTTCCACCCCCTCCATCATGGGAGGCGTGGGTGTGAATATCACCTTCTGCATTGCCACCTGCCAGATGGCAGGAATGGAGCAGGGCCGGGCCGAGGAACACCTACAGCACGCCGGTGACTCAGCGCTGACATTTCTCTACTGAGTCACCTCTGAGTGAGCGCCGTGGGGAGCTCAGGCCCCTCTGCTCCTGCTGGAGGTGGCTGTGGGCCCGAGGGGAGGGGGGTGGGGAGGGTGCGTGACTGCAGTGGGCTCTGTGCTGCTGGGAGTCTGCGCCCACGCTGCAGCACGGGGATGCTGGTGTCTGCAGCGAGCAGCCTGGTGGACCTAGGAAGTGGTTGCATGGAGGACATCGCCAGCTCTGCTCCCTCTGCAGCATCCCTGCTCCTTTTCCAGCCTCTGCTGCCCGCCTTTCCCTGCCGATGTCCTTCCTATCTCTCGTCAGTCCCCTCTGCTTGTGCCCAGCATTGGTCTCTGCTCCATTCCAGCATTGGGAAAGGAGTGGGGACGGCTCCGTGTTTCTCCTGCTGACACTCACCAGGTGTTTGTGTGCATCTCACATCCTCATCTTCATTCCTCTTCCCAGATGAGCGTTGGTCAGAGGGCGAAGATGACCATCTCCCCAGATTATGCCTATGGCTCCACTGGCCACCCAGGGATCATCCCACCAAACGCCACTCTAATCTTCGACGTGGAGCTCATGAAATTGGAATGACCCACCCCAACGCCCTGTCCTCGGGTAAGGAGGGGGGGCTGCTGGGGCGTGGGGGAGGCTTGAGCTCCCGTAGTCTGCCTCGGGGAGGTGGGATGGAGGTGTTAGTGGCACGGAGAGCAGGTTTCTGGCTGTGGGCTGGTTTTGGAGGCTTGGGGATCGCTGTGGGATAGAAGCAGAGCTTGCAGCACGTTCACGCCACAGAGACAACACCGCGCTGGCTGGATGTGCCTCAGTCCTGCACGCTGCTCTTACTGTATGGGTTCTGCGGTGGGCAGGATGGTGCCCCGCTTCCCACATCAGCAGAATTTGACTTCTGCTTTGAGCAAGCCATGCAGCTGGCAGTGGGACCACCCCTTCGTGACCACGTTCCTTCCTGCGCCGGTCCCTGTGGCTGGCTGTGTCATGGCGCCTCTCCTCTCCCCGAACAGGTTTGGCACATGGAGGAAATCCAGAATCTCAGCTTCAAGAAGAGTGCACATGACTTTGTACGGAGCTTTTCCTGATAGTCCACTACACTCATTGTATAACCTTACACCTTGATTGAATGCCTTTGGTCACTAAGCTTTGCGTCTGACTCTTCCTCCTTGTATCGTGTTTTTATGTCTTTTTAAACTATACGCCGTAAACCTCGACTCTTTTGGGGTCAAGTTCTTAATCTTATTTTTGTTCCAGGTGTAGATTACGTTCTGTCAGTAGCACGCAGACGGGCTGACCTTAGATAGGAGTCGTTTGAACAAAAGGAAACCTGTTAGTTAGTTACTTGTTTCGGTGCAGATCTCTACGGTGTTTTGAAACCAGAAATTGCTGCTGCTGCAAAAGCCATAGCAGAGTGAGGCTGTCGAGGCTGAATGGTTGTGGAGAACAGTGTTAGGATGTGTGTAGTTACCTGGAACTGGGGTGCTGGGGAAGCAGCGTTCCTCTCCCTGCGCTCCGGGGGAAGCGCAGCATCACGGGGCTGCTCTGGGATGGGGGATGCTCAGCCCTTGTCCCCCCCCCCCACCTCCTCCCTTCTTTGCCTTCTCACTTTTGGGTTTGTGGGGGTGGTTGGGCTGTCAGAGCCTCACCCGCCCCCTGGAAATTCAGTCCCTTATGTTGAGTTTTTTTGCTTTAAAACAACAACAAAAAAGAAAGCAGCAGACAAATGGGAGGTGCTACAAGGGAGGTGGTGGAGCTGGGTGGGGGGGGAGCTCGCAAGAAGACACCCCCATCCCCTCTGCCCTCTCTGGGAAGGAAACATCAGACCCCGGCTGCCCCCGGGCTCAGCACAGCTGCCCGTTCTCCTGCCCCTGATGCTGGTCATCGCCGCTTGGCTGCTCTCACGCCATGCATCGCTTCCCCCGCCGCTGTCCCAGCCGCCCCCCAGCCCTGCCTTGTGACGTGGTAAGAGAAATCGCCGCCGTTCACTTCCTTCTCCACTGCGTAAAGGTATCAAGTTTTATGATTGCAATAAAAACGCTTTTTGCTGGCTTTTCTCAGCCCCGTGTGTTGGAGGTTCTTCCCTGGGTGGGGAGGGCTGGCAGCGCCGTGCGGCTCGGCGCTGGGCACGGAGGGATGTGGGACAGCGACCTGCCCGACCTGCTCTAATTGCCTTACCGCAAACCCATTAAGCGCTGCCCTCGGCCTCCCCGTGGCTCAGCCTGCTGGATCCCTCCCACTCCGTGGGGACCGGATCTCCATTTGTTTTATCCCCTTTTGGAGGCTGGAAGGTGCGCATCCAGCAGGCTGTGTGCACGGATCGGGTCTCGGCGGGACCAGAAGGCTGTCCTACATCTATATTTGGTGCCTTCGTGATCTGATGGTGGTGCCTCCTCTGTTCGGCACTGCCTTTGCTCCTTTGCAGCCCTTCCTCCCCAGGGCTGGCCGTGGCTGTGCTGTGGTTTCTCACCTGGAAGTCAGAGCTCACAGCTGTGACTTTTGGTCTTTCCTGCTGACATTTGCATGCTGGGTGGTGAGGGGATGTGTGTGGCTGCCGGTGTGGGTGCTGCTCTTGCTGGCTGTATTGGGGAGCCCGGTTCAGCCCCCAGCTGTAGGGTGTGGGTTCTACAGTAGCATTAAAGGCTCAAGGTCCCCAGCCGTGCTGCTCAGATCCCTGTGCCAACACCTGGCTTCTTTGCAAACAGCCTTTGCTTCACTGGCCGTGATCAATAACGTGTCTGCAGCAAACCCCTGCGCTGCAACGGGTTCAAAGTTTGTGTTTAAAGGGGAACGTTATGAGGCCGGATGGGGCTGGTGCCTTTGGGAGTGAGCGGTGCTGTGAGCTGTGCTCCCCACCCTGTGCTCCTGAGGCTGGGACCTGCAGCACCTGGTTTGGGAATGTTGTATGTGTGCTGCTCTGATGCTTTGGGCTGGAAGGAGCTGCGGTGAAGTGATCCCTGGGCTGGGGCAGTGCTGTGGGCCTCCAGGCTCAAGGCTTTGTTCCAGGACCCTCAGCTTGGCAGCATGAGGAGGAAGGCAGGGAGCTGCCCTGCCCTTCGCTGCAGCTGCTCCTAGACAGAACCTCCCTGTGAGCTTGGGTTTCTCTTCCTGCAAAGCCTTTCGCTTTAATTATTAACCAGTGCCAGGCTGTGCCATGGCTTTGTGGCTGGAGATAAAGACTGGGGAGTGCTGGGGAGACCCGGGGCTGCACCTCCTGCCTGGGGGACAGACAACCCAGTGTCCCTTTCCTGCCTTCCTGTCTGTCTGTCTGCAGGGTTTTGCAGCAGCTTCTTTGAAGGGTGGTGTTGTGCTGCAAGTGGTCACCGAGTGTTTGTGTATTTGTGTGCACACAGCGTGCCTGAGCAGGGTCTGCGTTTGTGCTCATGGCAGCATCTGTGTGCGGGTGCAGTGCGTGTGTGCATGGCTGCACGTGCTGTGTTTGCAGTGGGCAGCAAAGTCCCGGTGCTGTCTGTGTTCTTTCTATGCCTGGGCCCACCCAACTCCTTTTCCATGAGGCTGGCACAGCCCTGCTGGCATGGGTGCCATCCTTCGAGGGCAGACCTGCTGCTCACTCTCAGCCGTGCTTATCATCTGTCTGCTGCTCCCATTGCGTTCCAGGGCAGCTGGGCACTGCGGGCTAAAAATAATGCTGGTAAAATAGATTGCTTCCTGCTGGCACACAGGGCTGAGCCATGCCCTGCATCAGGGCTGGCCCTGTGCCACAGGCACCCTCAGGACCTGCCTATGTGGGGACACGGGGTCCGATGGCATCACACAGGTTGGGATGTGTGGCTCAGTGTCGGGGTGACACCCTCCGCCCGCAGCCCTGACTCAGTTTTCCCACGGGGTCATCACGAATGGATGCGGGATGTGGCAACGTCAGCCCCACGCAGAGAGGTGTCACAGGGGACAGACACCCACATGGGGCTGAAGGCACCCGCTGCGCCCACCCTGCGCTGGGCACGGGGCTGTGGTGGCCTCTGATTGGGGCTGCAGTGACACTGAGCAGTGTGACGGTGGCACCTGGGGGTTGTGTGGATGGGAAGTGTGAAGGCCACCCTGGAGATGCACGGCCCCATCCCTGTGGCTTCCAGGATGCTCGGGGCCATGGAAAGCAGTCCCCATCCCCATGTGTGTCCCTATCCATGTCCCTATCTCTATCAGTGACCCCATCCATGTCCCCATCCCCTCTGCTGTGTGCTCCTCCCTGGGGCCAGCCCAGCTGCTTTGCCTTTACCTTCCTCCTCCTCCCCTGTGCCCCACCTGGCACAGGGAGGTGGCTGTCAGCTGAGGCCACTGGGCCCCTCCCCGGGGATGGGCGCTGCTATAAAAACACGGGGCCAAGTGAAGGGCAGCGCACAGGAGCCGGAAATCTCTGCAGGTGAGTCTGGAGGGAGTTGGGCTGGGGGGTGAGACTGGGTCTGTGGGATCATCCCCCCACCTCAGGATGCTGCTACCAGGCAGGATCCTTCCTGGCTCTAGTGGTGCTTGGAGCAGAGGCTGGAGGTGGGCACTGATGTTTTGAGTGATGCTTTTTGGGGCACAGGGCTGTGCAGGGTACGGGGTGGAGGGAGCTGGTGGGGGGCTAAGGGCAGCAGGAAGCAGCAACAGAGAGGTTTTGCCCATGGGGACGTCACCCATGTGGACATCCCCCAGCTGAATTTGGGGAAACCAGAAGAGCCTCCGTGGGTGCCTGTGGTAGCCATCACATCACACCTGGAGCAGGGCGGCTGCTGGGATGCTCAAGCTTGTGCTCGTGCCCAGCACGTGCCCCAGCTGCTGGGAAGTGATGGACGTGGTGGCCCCGGTGACACAGCCCTGAGTCATGTCCCGGGCTGCAGGTGATGGCTGGGACACAGAGCCAGGAGTAGGGCGAGCCCAGCCCTGTGGGTCCCTGAGGGGTGTTTGGGGCACAGCACCTGGCCCTAAAAAGCCCCGACCCTGTCCTCATCCCGTCCCCATCCCATCCCCAGGCTCAGCAACAGCGATGGCAACGCTCTACCCCTCGCTGGAGGACATGAAGGGCCACCAGGTCCTGCAGGTCAGTGTCCACTCATCACCGCTATGGGGGTGATCAGACCCATTGGGTGCCCACGGTGACCCCAGGGTAGGGGCTGTGCCTCAAGCAAACCCCATCTCCCCCAGGCGCAGGCAGCTGCTGGGATCAGCACCCCTGCCACCACGGTGCTCACCGAGAAGCCGAAGCTCCCGGAGAAGCCGAAGGTCACCTCCAGCACCGGTAACGCGGGATGTGGTGCCAAGGGACTGCTCGGGGTGGGGATGTGGGGGTGCCCACACGGTGGAGGCTCAGCTGAGGCCCCCAGCAGTTCAGTGCATGGGTAGGGGGTGGGGTGTGGGGGGTTTCTTGGCTCATCCCATGGGTCTCTCTCCATATCCGTAGTGCCCTCAGCACCGCCTGCGCTGTACCCCAACCTGGCCGAGCTGGAGGATTACATGGGGCTGGCGCTCTCCAGCGAAGAGATCCAGAAAAACCTCTTCCCGGATAGCAGCACTGTAGGTTGAGGGCTGGGGGTCCCCTCCCATAGCCGCATCCTGCCTGGGAAGGGACGCAGTGTCCCTTGAGGGCTGATGTGTGGCCCTATGTCCCTGCTGATCCCCGGCCCCATTGCAGGCGCTGACCCCCGTCGGGTCCCTGCCGGGACAGCTGGTAGCCCCACTGAGTGGGAACAGTGCGGGGCTGCGGCGGGCAGAGATCAAACCAGGTGTGCGGGAGATCCACCTCTGCAAGGATGAGCGGGGCAAGACGGGGCTGCAGCTGAAAAACGTCGACCAGGTGAGGGTTGGGCCGGTGGGGGGCTGCGGTGCTCCGCTGCATGGCACCATGTGGCAGGGCACGGTGTGCCACGGCATGGCAGCGCGTGGCACAAAGCTCAGCACGGCCACCTGGTCCCGGTGCCAGCTCTGTGCCATCGCTCCCCTCGCTGTGTCCCCAGGGCATCTTCGTGCAGCTGGTGAAGGCCAACTCTCCGGCAGCGCTGGTGGGGCTGCGCTTTGGTGACCAGATCCTGCAGATTGATGGCAAGAATTGTGCAGGCTGGAGCAGCGACAAGGCACAGCGGGCCCTGAAGAAGGCATCGCCGGAGAAGATCGTCATGGTGGTGAGGGACAGGTGAGCGGTGCCAGCTGGATGGGTGTGCAGTGCTGCTGTGTGGGGCTGGCACTGATCCCACTGTCCCCACAGACCGTTCCAGCGCACCGTCACCGTGCATAAGGACAGCACCGGGCATGTGGGTGTCGTTGTGAAGAAGGGGAAGATCGTGTCGCTGGCCAAGGACAGCTCTGCTGCCCGCAATGGGCTCCTGACACACCACTACATCTGTGAGGTCAATGGTCAGAACGTCATCGGCATGAAGGTATGGGCACATCCCCATGGCACAACTGCCTGGAGTGAGGGCAGCCCTGCAGTTGGTACAGGGCTTTTGGGTGCAGAGTGTGGACTTGGAGCCGTGCGGGTGCGGCTGCCCTGGGAGGTGCGGGGATCCCCCCATCGCCCTGGATGCAAAGTGGGGATGTGTCACAGCATTTCATGTTTGCCCCTCCCTCCACAGGATAAGCAGCTGATGGAGGTGCTGGCGGGCGCAGGGAACGTCATCACTCTGACCATCATCCCTGCTGTCATCTATGAGCACATGGTGAAACGGTGAGATCCGTGCTCCCCCTATTGCCCGTCTCCTATCAACCCCCGCCCCCCCAACCCCACAGCGCCCCCGGGGGACCCTGGGGCTCCCCCTGACCATTTCCCCATGCTCAGGCTGTCACCGGGACAGATGAAGTCGTCCATGGACCATTCCATCCCCGACCTCTGATGTCATCACTGCTGCTGCAGCACCCGGGGGCAGACACCAGTGCGGCCCCCCCAATGGCCAAGCCTGGAAGAGGGGAGGGGACTCAAAGGAAATGCTGGAGGTACCCCTTCAGCCCCTCAAAAAGAACCCGCGAGAGCTACTGGTGCGACACCATCCCGTGTCCCCCAGCTCCCGGCACGCGGACCAGGGCTGGGGAACGTGCCCCTGCCCCCAGCGCCTCTCCTTGTCCCCATGTCCCCCCCCGTGCCCTCCACATCCACCCCCAGGGCAGACGCCCAAGGCCGTCTCCAGCAAAGCAGACACAGACCCAGCGACGTTTATTACATCCACTGCAGTACAGGACAGCGGAAACGAGAGAAGAGAGTGGGGGGAGGGGGAGGGGAGGGGTTTACATCTTTGTTGGGTTTTTTTCTTTTCTTTTTTTTTTCCCACTTCTGTATTTAAAAAATATATTCTATAGATTTGTCTTTCAAATATAACGTTACATTTATTTCTTGGCTAAGCTTTGGATAGTCGGACAGACGCGTACACGGATCCACGAATACATTGCACGAGAGGTTAGAGCCCAGGGCTGCTCGCTCCGACTGCTGCTCCCCAAACACTGCATGCAGTGCCAGCCCCTGCCCCGTGGCTATGGGGGGCTGTGGGGGCACAGCGCCCTGCGGTGGGGGGGGGGGATGGACGACACCATTGCTTCAAGTCACAAGGAAGCCGCAGACATTCGCGATGGGTGCCGGGACCCCTCGGTACACCCGGGGGCAGCCCCTGCTGACCAATCTTTGCTGTCTTTGCTTTTCCAATAAAATAAAACAAATAAAACAAACCCCTCCCCCCCCCCAAAAAAGGCATTTTGCAGTAGTCTGTGTCAACCTCCCTCTCCTCCCCCCAAGAAAATAGGGTTTGGGCTGCGAGGGGTGGACAAGGATGCACCCAAACCAAGAGGGCGCCCCGTCCCACAGCCCCAGCTTTACCAAAAGGAAATGAAAGTGAATATAGTGCAAAGCAAACGAATGAACGGAACGGACGGTGCTGCGGGTGGCTCAGCCTTGCTCGGGTGTGAGGTATATCCAATTCCATCCCATTTCCACCCTCGATGTCCAGGGGGTTCCCTCGGTTCTCCTGCACGTCCCATTGTGCAGTGCTGCACCCAGAGCAAGGAGCGTGCCTGGGGAGGGGGCCGGGCTGCACCCCATCGCAGCCCCCACCCCTGTGCTGGGTGCCTCCTCGCCATCTCCCGCTGCAGCGACGTCCCCGGGTCCGTGCGAGGACAACCGAAAAGAAAGCGAAGTGCCTCGCGGTGAGCCCGCGGGGTGACATCCCCAGCACCGCAGAGCTGCGTGCAGGGACAGGGCCTCGCATCACCGCGCCCAGCCCTCGGCATCCTTGGGGCAAAGGTTCGGGGCAGCACGCCCACCCCGCGCCCCTTTTGCCCCCACCCCAGGGGGCTGCACGAAGAGCAGAGCGAACGGAGCGCCGCGTCCCCCGGCGCGGGGCTCTACAATCAGCCGTCGGCTCCATGGGGTGGGCTGGGGGGCAGCACGGGGTGCAGGGCGGGGGTCGGGGGGGGGGTGGGGGTCAGGGTTGCGCTCCGCCCCCGGGGTTGGGGCTGCTGACGGCGCGACAGCCCATCCTGCGGATGGAGTGCAGGGCCACGGTGCAGCAGCCGCGCAGCAGCGAGCTGATGTTGTAGATGGGTTGGCCCTGGCGGCGCTGCGAGCGGCACAGCCACGCCACCGTGGGCACAGCCGGCACCACCACGGCCAGCAGATCCACGATGAAGTGGCGGCTCCAATAGCTCTTGGATGGAGTGCCGTCGCAGCCCTGCTCCGCCGTCGCATCCTCCTCGGGCGCGCAGGCGATGGCCACCGAGGGGCCGGCGCTGGGGGGCTGCTGCACAGTGGGGTTGTGTGGCACCTCCCCGTCCTCGGGCTCCAGGTCCATACCCACGGCGGGGTTCGGCATCTCGCAGCCCGGCGCCACGTCTTCCATCTCGGACACCCACACGGAGGTGGGGCTGCCCAAGCTGCACGCTTGGGATTTCATCACCTTCTCCAGGAGGGTGTCCAGGTCGGGCTGGCAGTGAGCAAAGTCCGTCTGGATGGCGCGCTCCTGCATGCAGCTGGCCTGCACGCCCGCCTCCACCCCGCCCCGCAGCCCCAGCAGCTTCTCGTAGGTGGAGCTGGGAGGCAGCCGCCCGCAGGGCTCCCCCCCTTCCAACAAGTCCGGGCGGCCGGGGGCTTCGTCCCCCCCAGCAAAGCCGCTGTCGGCCCCTTCGTCCACCGAGATGGTCTGCGATCCGCCCACGGTGCGCTCCCCGCCCGCCTGGTCGCTCAGCTTGGTGTAGGTGGAGCTGCGGGTGAGGGATCGCGCCGGGGACCCCCCCGCCGACTCAGCAGCCCCCTCCTCCTTCAGCCCCGCGCCGTTCTGTGCCACCTCCATGCTGTGCAGCAGCGTCTCCAGCTTCTTGTTCTGGATGTTGATGTCGACGAAGTACTTCTGCAGCCCCTTGTCCTTCTCCAGCAGGTTGTTCTTCACCGTGTCGATCACCTGCTTCAGCTGCTTGATCTCCTTGCGGGCCTCCTTCAGCGCCAGCTGGGCCTCCACGCGGTGGCACTCCTCCTCGATCCAGTCCTCCTGCATCCGCGACAGCTGCGTCTTCAGGTCCTCGATCTCAGCATCCCTGCAATGAGATGGGGGCAGGCACACGGCATCACCACGGGCCCTGCTGCACCAGGAGCAGGACGCCCTGCGATTCCCACAGTGGTTCAGAGCAGTGATTTAGGGTAAAACCACCCAGGAAAACCCACTTTTGGGACATAGGGCCGTGTCCAGGTGCTCAGGGACGCCAGCAGTGATGCCCAGCCAGCTCCCAAGGGCAGATGTGGCACACAGGGACACGTTTCGGTGGGCATGATGGGGATGGGTTGGTGGTTGGATCCAATGACCTCAGTGACTCCACGTGGGCATGGTGGAGATGGGCTGGTGGTTGGATCTGATGCTCTTAGAGTTCTTTTTCAACTCTGATGACTCTACGATCATGAGGAAGAAGAGGAGGCTCAAGGAGAACTCACTGCTCCCTACAGCTCCTGTAAGGAGGTTGGAGCAAGGTGGGGTCAGCCTCTGCTCCCAGGTAACAGAGATTACCTGGGGGGGAGGTGGTGGCCTCACATTGCGGGGGATGGCCAGATTGGGTGTTTGTTAGGAGAAATTTCTTCTCCAAAACAGCGGTGATGCAGTGGCAGAGGCTGCCCAGGGGGTGGGTGGGCTCACCAGATGGTGCTCCAGATCCGTGGAGATGTGGCACTGAGGGAATGTGGTCAGTGGGCACAGCGGGGTTGGGCTTGGGGATCTTGGAGCTCTTTTCCAAGCTCAACGACTGTGATTCTAAGGGCTGTGTGGGGACACCGGGTGCCCATGGTGGCTGGCTGGCAGCTGGTAGGGCGGTGAGGACGTGCCTAAGCCCCCAGAGGAGCAGATGGAGCTCAGCCACTGCGTGACGCTGACATTCAGAAAAACCGTGGGAGAGAAAAACCAGCCATGAAGGGAAGAGCACAGTCAGCTCCGGTGAGCACGCCAGGCTCTGCAGCCCCGCCAGCTGCTCCGCGCTGCGGCAGTGAATTCAGATTTGAGGAAAATGAAGAAGGGAGAGCCGCGTGCCTGCAGGAGCCCTGCAACCCCACACCTACCTGTCCTGCAGCCGCTCCTGCGTGTCCTTCAGGCGGGCCTTCAGGTGCCGGATGCACACCTCCTTCTGCTGCAGTGGGGTCAGGTACTGCTCCGGTGTCGGCGGCTTGATGCCGTGGTTGTCACTGCACAGGTTGTATTTGGCAGAGCGCCTGCGGGGACACGGCTGTCACCCAGCTGCTGGCACGGCTCCCCATGGAGATGCCACACACACGCTGCCCAGAGCAATCTCTTGGGGAACGTACCGTGAGCACGGAGACCCCAAATTGGGGTCAGTCCCACCAGAGGTGTGCAGTGGGGTGGGCTATGGTGGAGCAGGTCTGAGCTTCCCATGCGTCCCAGGCTGCTGCTGCAGCTCTAGAACCTCTCTGTGTTGCCACAAGCACAGCTGAGGTTGATGGATGTCTTTGGGCATCAGCCCAGAGCAGCTCAGCAAGCATGGGGTGGAGAGGGAGGGGAGGAGAGAGGCTGCTGCTCCATGGCTGCACGCTTGGCTAGGGAGCAGGCACAGAGCTGTGCACGGCTCCAGATGCTCATGCCTTGCAGCAGGCTGCACCGTGCCCCTGCACATCACAGCAGGGTGGTCTGAACCTTCTGTGCATTGCAGCAGAGCAAAGCCCCCATGCACTGCCATGGCGCAGCCCAAAGCTGCCAGGCATCATGCAGACGGCCCTGCAGTTCTGAGCGGAGAGAAGCAATGTGTCGGGAGCAGCCAGGTAGGATGGTGGTCTGGCAATGCCTGTGGCCACCCCATCCCTGCTCTATTTGCTGTCTGACCCCATCATTTCCTCCCAGATGCAACACCACCTCTGGCAGCTGGAACGCAGTTGGTGGGGTCAGTCCCAACCCAGGGATGAGCCTCACTGCCTGGAGCAACGTGTGGGCAACCCCAAAAGCCCCAAAGGCAGCGTTCCTGCAGAGCAGTGAGCAGAGGGAAGAACGCATGCAGCGCACAAGCCACAGCCAGGGCAGGACGGGAGGGATGGGCACAGAGCTGGCAGGAGAGTGACAATGGGGAGAAGACATAATGACAGCGATAGAGGAGTTGTGGGGATGGTGGGGGCTCAGCAGCCCCTCCGGCAACTCCGAGCACAGCAGCACGGCCTCATCCTGCAGCCCCTTGTGCTCCTGCCCCATGGCACGTGGGCACCATGGGCACCGGGGCCAGCGCTGCTCCCCCTGCCCGGGGCACCCCGAGGGGGACAGTGCCCACCGTGCTGCGGGCGAGGGGTTACCTTGGGGTGGGGCTGCTGTCGCTGCCCTTGTAGGAGCCAGAATTGCTGCTGCTGCTCAGCGAGGAGGTGCCGTAGGTGTCCCTCCCGGGGGGCGAGGGGCGCCTGGAGGCAGGGAGAAGAGGCTGTGTCTCAGGCCGAGTGGCTGAGGGCGCTGACGACTTAAAGAAGGAGGCAAAACCACTCCGTCCATAAAGCCCGCGACTGCCAACCACCGCACCGAGAACACACAAGACAAAAGGACAGAACAAACAGCGGGGATCAAAATGGCACGGAGACGGCGACGGGTGTGAAGGTGGGGGGGGGGCCCAAACCCACCCGCTCCAATCCACGGGCACCTGCATGGCATCCCCATACCCAGGGACTGGGAGCCCCCAGGAGAGTCCTGGACGTGGGATGGGGTGGACAGCACCCACACATGGGCACATCTGCCCCTTCTCTGCTGGCGATGGCTGCAGTCAGGAACTAAAGAAGTGCAGCCCATGGTATGGAAACACTCGGAGGGGAACAAATGCTCCTTCCCTCTCTTTTTCCCTATTGTTTGCTATTGCTGCAGCTCAAGGAGAGCCTTTCCAAGGGCCAGTGCCCCTCCCAGCATCGCTGCCCAATCCCAGGGCTGCGTGGGGATGGGGCATCCACCGACACCGCCTTAGTAGGACGGGACCAAGAGTGGATCCTGGGACAAAGGAACGGATCCCGGGACCACGGAGAGGATCCCAGGACTGCAAGATTGGTGCCGACTGCGGCAGACACATACAGAGACGGACGGGTGCTGTGCTGGGGGTGCTCCATGCGGGGTCGGGGAGCTGTGGGCAGCATCCAGCGACATGCAATGCCCCGAATCCTCAAAGCTGCATCCCCAGGCTGCTTCCTGCCCTGCTGTGGCCCTGGATGGGCACCGCTGCTGCTCCCTGTGCGTATTCACCTTCGTGATCCGGTGGATGAGCGTCTGCTCCCTGGCAGAGACATGGCCGTGGTGCCGCGGGTCCTAGGCACAGGGAAACTGCAGGGGAAAAGCAACAGAGAGAGGAGGTGAAATAGGGAAATCCAGCAGGGACAGAGCCCACCAGCTGCTGTGTGAGGCATCGATGCAGTCCTTAGGTCACCTGTATGGGACTGTGCCGTGATCCCATGGCCCAGCAGCATCACAGCGCTGTGCCCAGGGTTAAAGCTTTACTCCCTTCACAAGGCAAAGCACAACCAACACCTGCACATACATTCCCCTACGGCAGAAATACCCATTCCTGCCCCTTGCTACATCCCACCCCACGCTGCTGCCCCTGCTATGGGCCACCTGCTGCTCTCTCTCCCATTAATTAAACCCGAATTGCCCATTCATCAGTGACATCAGGTGAGGAAGAGCAGATCCCTGCATGATGCGGCAGCAGCTGCTAATCCCATGAGAAGCACAGATCCCGTCTGCCTGAAAATAAATAGGGCAGATCCCGAGGTCTGCAGCTCCAGCAGGCAGCAGCTCTGGGCCCACGTGGGAATGGCAACTGCTGCAGAGGAGGATTGCTATGGACAGCATCAGCTCTGTACATCCATGGCACCAAGCAGTGCTGCTGCCCTATGGCACTGACAGCGTTCTGGGAACGGCTGGGCACTGCACGGCCCCCCCATCCCGCACATTCCAGCTACATTTGTCCCAGATCTCAGCAGCTCCAGCCCAGAGCAGCTCCAGCAATGGGCCCTCTGATAATCGATGGGTGATTGGGACCGCTGAGTGCTGCCTGGGCTCCGGGCCAGGGCAGGGAGAGAAGGGGGGTGAGAGGGGAGGAGGGAGCACTGCCAGCCCTGATGGAGCCTTTTGCGTTGGAAATCTCAGATTGTCTCCCCCAAGGATAACTTCTGTCCAATGCTCAGAGTGCTCTCCTTTCCCCTGGGTTCACACCTGCCTGTATCCCAGCGTAGGGCACCAACGAGCTCAGTGAGCCAGAGTAGACCTACACCAAAGGGTCCAGTCCCTGGGCTCTGGGGGTCACAGGGATGGGAGGAAGCCCTGGGAAGGAGCAGCAGTGCTCTGTGCAGCAGGATCAGAGCTCCCGGATCAGCAGCGCGCGGCCGCGGGGCTTTGCAAATGCAGCAGCATGAATCAGCATCCAGCAGAGCCCGGCCCCCGGCAGCGCGTGCTGCAGCACAGCCCGGCCCCATGCTTTGCCACCGTGCTGCCTTCGGGCCGAGCTTTGCGGGATTTGCAGCCACAGAGGTGAACTCCTCGTCGCCCTCTCACCGCCCTGAGCGCTGCGTGCCAATCCGTGCCTGCCCCACAGCGCCAGGCTGGCTCCTGCTCTTCCCATTGCCGGCTGCCATTCCCACTCCTGCCTTTCCCATTCCCCGTTGGCACACGGCAAAGCTCAGCTCAGGAGGGAGCCCTTGGGTGCACATTCCCCCTGCTCAGGCTGCTGGGTGCCCTCCTGCACCGCACCGCCTTGGTTCCCATCGCTGGTGATAAAGCAGCGCTCTCTTTGTTCTCAGGAAATCCATAGGCTGCTTCCATCTCCTCAAAAGCCACACCGTGCCCGCGGGCTGCCGGGATGGGCAGGTCTGGCAGACAGACAGACAGACCTGCACATCCTTCCCACGTACGCTGCTACACTTTGCTTCTGAGGGCGGAGGTAATTGCTTATTTGCACTCGCAATTAGCGCAGTCGTGTGAACCCGGATGAGCAGCTACGGAACCTCACCATGAAGGAATGGGAAAGGCGAGCTGATCTGATCGCATCTGAAGCGCAACAGAGGGAAACCCAGCACAGCTCTCTGCTTTCTGCATGCCTAGTGCCTGCTGGCGGCTCTGCTGCAGAACCCAACAGGGATTTGGGAGGAAAATGGTAAAGGGATGGAGATGCCACTCTGCTGGTAGGACCCACGTCCTGGCCTGAGCTGAAATGCCGAGCTGCAGCCTGGGTGGGAGCTTCCCAGCATGGCAGACAGCCCACAGCAGCAGCTCCGGCTGCTCGTCCATTAGGCATTAGGAAAAACACACAGAGAGGAAATGGAAAGCATTCAAAGATAAATGAGAGGGTCCCCGAGCGCGCCGTGCACTCTGCAGCCAGGAAGACAACGGCAGGCACGGGGGGGGCCAAGGAACAATCAGGAGCAGGTCGCTGTAATGGGGGAAAATACCCAATAAATGCGGCTTGTGGAAGGAGTCAAAGCAAAGCTGCTTTGGACAGGCAAGAAGAAGAAATACCTAAAAATACTGGGGTGGGAAGCAATCCAAGCTGGGTATGGCACAGCAGCAAAACACCAAGAACCTTAAAAATGAACGTCAGGAGCCGGGGCAGCAGGAGGGGAATCAGATCTGGAGCACCCGGGGGGTTCCCGCAGGATCTGTTTGCTGCTGTGACCCCAATTGGGTGCTGATTTCCTCTGCTTTGCTTTCATCTTTTCTGCAGGATGAGGGATGGGAGGAAGGGCACCAGGAGCGATGCTGGGGGGTTCGGTGAGCCGCTGGTGTGCAGAGGAACCAGAGCTGTACCTGTGCCAAAACACAGCCCTGGGGAGTGGTGGGATGGGGCTGCCATTGCATGCTCCAGTGCTGTCTCCTCACACCAACCAACAGCAAAATCCCACACCGAGCTCCCAGCACGACCCTGCTCCCAGAACACAGCACCCCGCGACCCCCACCAATGCTCCCTCCATCCTCACACCGCTGCTTTCAGCCATCATTGCTTTGGTAGCACTCTGTATCTGCTGTGCTCAGCAGCGGGCAGCGCTCCGCTCCATGCTGACGGTGCACGGGCAGCAGTGCCAGGCACAGCCCCCCCCAGAGACCACGCAATGGAACGGAGTGAAGCGAGGAGGGCGGGCAGAGCACTCACAGCTCAGCCCCGTGCTGCGGGGGAGGGCTTCCCCCCATCAAGCTGAGCGCTCAGCCTTGGTTTTGGGGTCCGTGCCTCACAGGGAAACACATCAGGACGGAACAGTGCCGCTCCTCCAGGCTGTGCCAGGATGGACACCATTAGGGCTGGACTGTCATTGCTCTTCAGGCTTCCAGTGTGCAGCAGGACCCCGGTGACCCTCAGCTCCTTCCTCCAGGGGTTTTGCTTCTGCACATTCCTGAGATACCCCACTTCCCCCACTCCCGCAGGACCGGCCATGCCCTGCCCCACCAGCTCATCCTGCCCTCGCATGGAGCACACAGGGGCAGGCAGGCTCCACATTAACCTGGCTGCTGCTGCAGCCTCCTGCCGCTGTGCCGCCTTCCCCATCCACTCAGATTTCCCCATCCACTGCTTCTTTTGTCGGGGTTCCCATGGTTGCCCACCTCCAAACCCCACAGGATACTCTGGGATGCCCCCAGCCCACCTGCCGGGTGGGTCCATCCCATTCCCACTGCTGCTCCTGGCAATCTGGGACAGCCACCAGGTGTACCTCCATGTGGTGCCTCTGCCATGTGTCACACAGAGCCCCAAACAGCTGCAGTCGTGGCCCCATATGGGGCTGGACCACAGCTGGATCCATCCCACAAGCAGCACCAAACCCTCAGCACAGCAATGGGACACTCTGGGGCTGGCACACCTCGCCAGACCCCATTCAAAGCCACCTAAATCCCCCACCTCCTTGTTTCCCTTGCCACGTTCTGCATGGGAATGCTGTGCCATGGTGGCCCCGAGCAGCCCCAGCACTGTCCCAGAGTGACCCCCCAGGGCCACGTCAGCCCCCCACGGACATCCCCAACCAATGCAGAGAACAAAAAGGGGCGGCAGATCACAGCTCCACTTCCACAAGGAACAAACCCGCCTCCGGAGGAGCCCTCACTGCCTTTTCTGTGCCGACTTTGCTTTCCCATCACGCTAAAAATAAAGGAAGTGCAAAACAACAGCAAACAGCCACAGACTGGATTTGGGATGGAACGCCACGGCCCAGAAAACAGCAGTAGTGCTAGGATCAGGGCAGGGATGGAAGGGACTGGGATGTAGCTGGGTGGACGTGGGGCCCACGCAGAGGTGAGTGGACACACAGCCTCAGTGTGCAGACAGACAGACAGACGGATTGATACTGCTTGAGGTCACATCAGAGCAGAGCACTCAGGGCATGAGCAGAGACACAACACACAGAGCACCACCAGAAAAATCAATCCTGCTACGAGCTGTTCTCTCACACGGGGTTTTTTTTCCTTTCATTCTCCCTTGTTTTGTTACAAAACGCTGAGCTGACACCCAGAGTTTGCAGGAAAATAGAGACCATCGGACGCCACGCTCTGCGGCTCATCCCTCCCCTGAGGGCATCGTGACAAACCCTGCAGCAGCCACAGCGAGAGCAGCACTGCGACCCAGACCTGACAGTCACAGCCGTGGATGCCCAATGCTCCCACCACCCCATGCAGCTGCACGGGAGGGAGAGGAAAGCCCTCCTTCAGGGCAGGAAAGCAGAGATGCAGACGATGGGTTCATCCTCCAGCACAACAGCCACCCCTCCCTCCCGGCAAACACACAGCTGCAGCGTGGCAGTGGTGGGGCTGCCCTCACCCCCACCCACCCCAAATAGGGTCCCCGTGCCTCTGTACCATCCCATTTAGTGCTGTGCCACATCTCCTGTCCTGTCCTGCTGCAACACTCCCCACTGCGCGCACACATCTGCAGGCACTGCCCTCCCTGAACCCAAGCAGAGACCCCAAAGCCTTGCAGACGTTATCTCTGCTTTCCTGCACAAGGTCACAACACAGCCCGTGCATTACCCAGAGCAAGGTGGGAGCGCTGCTGTTTTACAGGCACACCCAATGCACGGCAGTGGGTCTGTATGTGACAAGCAGGCAGCACTGACCTTGCAGGGAGAAGAGGAAAAGAGCGCACTGCTCATCAATCTGCTCGTGCGCTTTCTATCCCTTTGGAGATGGAGCTTTAAGCCATTAAGTAATCAAATCTCAATTGCACAGCAGCTCCAGCTCCTGCAGTGCCCCATAGTGCTGGGAGGCACAACTGGGCTCTGCATGGAGCAGGTGTGGGTCCGGGGCACGCAAGGAGGGTCTGGGACATGCATGTAGGGCGTGTCTGGTGCATGTGGTGCGGGGCTGGTGCATGGAAGATAGGGCTGATGTGCCCAATGGGGTTCTGGTGCATGGAGGGTGGGTTTGGTGCATGCGGTGGGGTTCTGGTGCATGCCATATGGGTATGACGCATGTCATATGGGTACGATGCATCGAGGGTGGGTCTGCTACGTGGGGTGGGGGTGCACTGCAGGGCCAGCGACCACAATACGTGCGATTCCCACCGCAGGGGCCCGGTGCACGAATAGGGCTCCAGTGCCTGCATGGCTGCTCTGTGGGCACAGCGCAGGTGTGTGCAGTGCGGGGCTGCTGCATGCAGTGCAGGGCTGGAGCACGCATGACGTGTGTCCGGTGTGTGCTATGGGCTGTGCTGCAGGCCTGGTGCACTGCCCTCCCCGAACACCCTCTGCCTTTCAACCCCCCCGGCACACACAGCTCCCCCCGTCCCCAAGCCCCCGGATCGGACCCCCGGTGCCTCCTCCCTACTCACCTGCGCGGGGCCCGCGGCTCTCGGGGGCGGCAGCGCCGGGCTCAGCGACCTGGAGAGGAAAGAAGAGAGCGGGCGATAAGCGGGAAAGGGGGGCACGGAGCGGGGCCGGGACCCCCCCCCCCACCATCCCGCGGCCTCCATCACCTGCGCCGGCCTCCATGGGTGCGGCGGCGGAGGGAGGGAGGGAGGGAGGGATGGAGCCGGCAGGGAGGGATGGAGGCAGGAGGGAGGGAGGGAGGGATGAGCGTCGCAGCTGCGTAATTTGCCTCTCTCTCCTCTGCGCTCTTAAAGCGACGGCAGCCCGAGTGCCCCCCCGCGGGGTTTCCCTGGTTTCCATGGTAACTCCCCCCCCAAAAAGCAGGAAAAATAAAAAGTCGGGCTTCCAGACCCCTCCGCACCCGCCGTGCCCCCCCAGCCCCGCTAACGGCGCACGTCCGTAAAGCAAAAAAAGGCTTCGATTCATGGCAGCTGGAGCGGAGCGGGGAGATCAGCAGAGTGGGGCTGCGGCAGCGGGGCGAGCCGGGCTGGGGTACGGGCAGGTGCTCTCAGTGCAATGGGAAACGTGAATTTGCTCTGGCGGAGCGTTCCGTGGTTACTCACGGCGCTACCCGCACAATTCCATCCAGAGCCGGCTGAACCTTCCCTAACGGTGTAAGGAGCTGCGCTTGGCGCGGGACGCTGCGCTCTGCCCCCCAGCACGGCACGCGTCAATCGCTGCAGCCCACCGGTGGGGACAGCCTGGTGCTGCGGCTCCTTTCTGCTGAGCCCGGGGGCAGCGCGGAGAGGTCGCTGCGCACGTTCCGGGCTCACATCTGTGTGCATACGGATTTAAGGAAGGAAACGGTTCTTGTGCTGACAAGGTCAGAGCTCCTGGATCCAAATCACAGCCCGACCTCGGGGCACACCTGACCAAGAAGGAAAACCGAGCCCGCGTTTCAGCCCATGCACACGTAAAAGCAGTGCCAGCACCCCGAGCTTCCTCTGCCTGTTCAGCCTCCGCGTGTGACTCCCCAGCTGGTTATTTTGGAATTCTGACAAACCTGTTTTGTAAATAAGCTCGTCTTTCTTCCTCTGCTATTTGCAGCAAGGTTTGCACCTCATTTATTCTGCCACACAGACTGCTTTCAATGCACGTATATCCTGCCAACCCGCCTCTGGTTTATTCCTGCTCGCCTTCTGCTCTCCTCCAGCCTCCTTTTGTTTCTGCAGCTCCTGGTGAATCCAGTGCAAAGCCTCACTCTCTGAAATAGCAAATTAATGAGTTCTCACATTGGCTGCCACCAGAGCTCCTCTCACTGGTGTGGCAATGGCAGACACGGTGCAGGCAGCAGCTCTGCTGCAATGTGTGTTCCTTTCAGGTGCCTTCAGGGGTAGGAATGGTTTCTCCTCCTCTCCCTGGCCTGTTCTCCGTGCTGTTTTCCTCCTGACACCTCGTGGCATTGAGCACCGCGTTAGCAAGGCTGGGCACACGGGTGTAACCAGCACCTGGAGAGTCAGGATGAAACATCATCCACCCTGTGACGTGTGAAGATCACAGCACACACCAAGGTGAGCCCAAACGAAAGCGAGGTGGCGCCAGTTTTGATCCAGGGAGCACAGGAAACATCTCGGTTGGACTTTTATTGATTCCATATAAAGAGGTGTCAGCACACCCAGAGCACTGGGATGTTTTGGAGCACCGAATGCACACAACCACTCAGTGCTGCATCTGCTTTCAGCACGTGAAAATTACCAGCATTACAGAATGTCAGTGCAGGCGTTAAATACGGTAGATAAAAGTACAAAGGATGGCTAACATTGCAGCCAAACAGCCGTTTTCACACTGGCCTGTGCCGAAGGAAAGCTGTTAGTCTTCGTGTAAGCACACCCTACAAAAAGGAAGATTGCAGGGGTTCTTGGAAGTACAATTTCCACCTGACCTCAAGGACAGCAGAAGCCCCCATCCCAGCACACGACGGCAGTGCTGCAGACAGTCACTTGTAAGACCTTAACACATCAAATACCGAACGTTCTTTGAAGTAACTAATTCAGAATAGACTCGAAGATAGCTTAAGGGACTTCCCTTCTCTTACTGACCGTGGTACCTAATCAACACACACAAGCTGAAAATAACCTCATCTCCAATGCTGGACTCTAAGAAAAGCTTTAAAGATCTTCCATCAAGTCCCTCACGCTGTAAGTGTCTGAGGGGCAGCATGTATTTTAGCTACCTACCATCAACTGAGTGAGTACCAGCTTGTTTTATAAACATCTGTATCATGAAACTGAACACACCAGTGAACACCTTGCTAACCAACACTGCAGCCACACAGCGGCACCCATTCGTTACCGTGTGGTTCCGAGAGGGCACAGGAAGGAAAGAACTCCGCTCAGTTCACCGTGGTTTGATGAGAGTTCCTTTCTTTTTGCAGGAAAAGAAGAATATTTTTCTGGAGAGAAACCAAAACAACAGAATGGTGTTTCGATGAGCTTATCTGACCGCTGCACGAGTTCAGTGAGCACTGAACATTCGGCCGGCAGTGGCCGTGATGTCTGCGAACGGAGCGTGCTGAGCCAACTCAACGACCATCTGCTTCTGCAGAACAAGGAAGATGTAAAACTTCATTGCGACTTCTTTCCTGTTCTTCTTCTGACAGAGCTCCTGCAAGCTGAAGGAATTCACTCCAGATTTGTTCAGGTGCTGCAGGAGAGAAAAGAGAAGCAGTTGGGTCATGGAAAACCAGAGCTCATCAAGTCCGAACTGAACAGTGCTGCTCAGAGCCATTATTTCCTGCTTGAAAGCCTTGAGTAAGATCTTAGCAGGCATTTACCCTCACACTGTGGCTCTTAACGTTTGATTGCTGTAATACTGCTAGCACCTACATATGTTCCTAACATCTACACATGCCCACAGCTCCACTGAATGCAGTGAAAGAGCACTGAAGCATACGAGGACACCTATCTGTAATGGTTTTCATGACGCACACCAATAAAAATCATTGCATGCCCTGTTCTTGGGATACAGAACACCAGCGATTTCAGCTAACTCATCATTGTTATTGCTTGTTTTTTAATGGCTGCACATATACATACGCAGTTATTTACGGGTGTTGCACAAAACCTTTTAAAGATGTTCACAGAATGAAACAACCAAGAAGGCTGCAGAGCCAAACTCAAGCTGTGGGGAAAAGCCAGGCTTGGGAGCAGGGTTTGGTGTGCTTTGCTTTGGCAGAAGCTCAGCAGTGAGGTGACCCAGTGAGGGTTTGGACACCGAGTGCTGGGACAGCCTGTGCTGCCTCCCAGGGTGCCCGCCATGTTCCTGCTGATGGAGCATGTGGTATCACACAGCTTCACCAGCCCTGAAGTTATTACTGCAAGGAAGGCAGGATTAACCTTCCTGATGCAAGGCCTGCCCCGCTCCTTTTGAAGCACCTTGAAAGCTCTGGGGCATTAAAACCTTTTAGAGAAGGGGTTACCATCGGTGGCACAACCACCACTCTTTTCTACAGCCTTCATCTCAGGAAGAGCTCAAGCAGATGAACAGCCAAATGAATGCACCCTGCAACGCACAGCAAAGATCCTGCAAACCTACAGGCAGTAGGAACTGGGCTTTGTAGGGATGCTGAAGAGGACAAGGTGTCAGCGCTACAGCAAGCACTGCAAACAAACGTGCAGAACATTCTAGCAATTCCAGCAGCTGTGGGAGAGTGGACATGATGTCAGGCACTCAGAATCCTGGTTTCCTCCACCCAACAAAAAGCTGTCACACTCTGCATACGACACACAGCGATGCTACACAGTGGAAGCAGGAGGTTTGCTGAGACAGTCCAGTGGAAATCGATACCTGGTTTGGGCTGCTAATTTCAAAATCCAGCACTGTTACCTGTAAGGTTTTTAATAACTGAAGAGTTCTTTTGCTCCACTTCATTTCTTCATGGTCTTTATTTTCCATTTCTAGCTCCTTGAAGGGAAACACAACAGGAAGTTAGAGGGCAAACGCGTCAGAAATTGGTGGCACACCAAAACCCACTGTAAATTCGTGGAATTACAACTGGGTTTTCTTAAAATATTCCTGTGAAATGATGCAGTTCTGCTCTGCAGTGTGAGAACTGGCAGCTTTAAGTGTACATACGTGTGTTATCTCAGCTTGCTGCACTGGAGCTTCTTGGCCCATTGAATTGTTCACCAGCATGGAGCTCTCAGAGAAAGCAGCTTCATCCTGCTGTCAGAACAGGAAGGAGGATCAATGGGTATTGCAATTTATGCATTATTGTGCTGTATGCTAACAATTCTGCTCAAATAATTGATTGCTGTAAATGTTTTCCAATATAATTCAATAGCTGCTGTTTCTGCCACGCCTTCTGTCACACAGGATCTACCTTTGTTTAGGCACAAGCCTTGAATTTTCCCCTGCCATCCAGTCCAGTTTTGTCATTCTATATCCACCTCTAGGAGCTCCATACACTCCTAAGTCCCCCCCACCCCACCCCCGTTCACACTGAAGATGGCAGAACTACCTAATTAGTTATTGCTTGAGTATTTTCTCAACTTCTGACACAAAAGATAAGCATAACCATCTTTAGAAGTGAAAAAACATCTGTTCTTTACAAACAGGCATGCTTAGCAATTATACTGTAATCCACACCAAATAACAGACATTTTAATTAACGGCTCACTCATTGTGAGAGTCTGCTAAAATGCTTCTAAACAAACTTTCCTGAAGCGAAAGGCTTTTCAAACACGTGTTACCAACTTCTTAACCTGTTTGAAAAGGAACCCCGACAACAAAATGAAGCCAGGAAGCACATTCGGGTCTGCAAAACATAAGGAAATCGCTCACTAAGGTTTCACCAAAGCCATTCACGGTTTCCTTGCTGCTATTCCATGCTGTCAGTGCAAACAAATCATTGTCAGTTTTTCTCTCAGGCTCTGAGCAGTCCAACTCCTGCAGGTAACTCGATTCATCCGTTATCAGCATCTCTGCATCAACAAATAAACACAAGGCTTAAGGTGAAGGGACTGCTCATCTGCCCTTAAAAAAAAAACAGACATTTTTATGATTAATACAGCCATTTTTGTTGATGGTTGAAGTGTTTTCACCTTTGATTTGTAGAATATTGCACACTGCGCATGTCTGGAACATCATATAAAACAGGGTATTTGTTAACAGCTAATTCTGCCACAACAGAATTAAAACATTACCTGCGGCATCTTGCTCCTTCCTTGTTTTTTCCATCTCAGACTCCACCTGTGTTACATCTCTTCCCATTTCAAATCTCCCTCTCCTGAAGCATTTTGCAAAGAACTGGAAGCAATTATTATTATTTGTTTACTGTCAGAATACAGCGTCAGATTATTTGCAAGCATCAAAGCAAAGCTATGAAGACGATTTGCATGTTAATTACCTCACCCCAGAATTTAGAGCTTTGCATCAGGTCATTTCAAATCCGCATCTTTAAAAAAGGAACGGCCCTTTGGCAGCAAACTCCATGAAGAAATGTCTTAGGAACAGCTAAGGAACAAGCTGTAATTGTGCATCGACTCTAAGAGGTGAAGCTGTTCTGCTCCACGGAGCCTGCTGAGCTGTTTGCCTGCAGACCCAACAGAGGGAACGCAGTGCAATTAACATCAGGCTGCTGTGCAGAGTTAGCACTGCACCTTTCTCCACCTCCTTGCGTACAAGTTGATCTTTCTTTGTTTTATCATCATCCTGAAGCTCACAACTTCTTCAAAAGATTTGTCAGATAATACACAGGGGCATGGAAGGATTTGACCGTATTTCCATGAAGCAAATATTTCCCTTGCACAAAAAGAGCAGTAAGGTCCATGAGCATGGAAGGGCTCTTCTGACCTGCCCTCCTCACCCATAGCACACAGCAATCAGAACCTCTGGAGCACCCAAAAGGCAAGCTCTCCTTATCATTTTTAACTTACTGGAGATCGAAGCCAGGAGCTGCACAGATGGTCTTTCTGCTGAAGCAATTAGTGATGACCATCAGGTATCCAATGGAACAGTGCTGTGACACAATACTTCCAGCAATGCTATGCACCTGCAGTTGCCTTGGGGTTCACATAAAACCAAGTGTGCAAACCCCTGACAGTTACATCCCGGATGCGCAACAGTCCCACCACCTACACAGTGGCACACAAACCAACAAGGAAGAAATCTTTACCATTTGTAGCTCAGCATGAAACAAATGCTGTGCAGGCTGGGACAGGAGTGTTTCCACTCCTCCTGATTCTTTCCACATCATTGTTTGCTTAGTTGGAGGCGCAAGTTCTAATGTAACAAGGGTGCCCGTGCTGTTGTTAAGCTGGTGGTATATAGCATTGCAGCTGAGCTCCTTCTCTACATCCACAAGCAACTTCCTCTTCCTTTTATTGTTCTTCCTCTGGTTGAAATCTAAAGAGATCAAGCATTCAAAAACTAAAGCAGCATTGACCTGAGTGCACACATGGTCACAAGAGGTTCCTCCCATCATTAATAATCTGTGATCCTTGGCCTCTGTCACAGACACACCTACCTGGAGGGCTGACTAGCAGAGATGGGGACAGCTGAAGACCCTCAGCTAATTTTCCCCTTCAGCCACATGTTCACTGTTCGGAATTACAACATTGAAAGCTGACAAGGAGTTGTTCAACCCTCCTTTTTCTGATCGAGGCACGTTTTTCAATAGCCATTACACAGCAGACATACACAAATAAGGTCCCATCCACAGAAAACTTAAGTGTGAAGAGAACCACTGTGAGTAAACGGACAGCTGGAGACCTCCCGACTTCACAAAGTTGAAGAGGATGGCCCGTTCCCCCAAAAGTGTTTGTAAAGTTTACTCTCTGTGTTCTTATACAGGAAACCCACACGTGTTTAATTACAGGAGACATGAATACCGTACTGAGGAATCAGGAACGCAATGACTTAATGAGAGCACATGATACATGAACAGGTCTGAGTAAGCTATCTTTAATTCACTAGGAATTAATTGTTCCAAGAACTCCCGATGTACTCCACGGGTTTCATTATCTCATAATTAATATCTGTATTTGTCAGTTTAATACTTTGGCAATTATACTGAGATGTAAACACAAAATAGAGATGCTGATTGGTTGTACAGCCATTGCTTCCTGAATCTTGTCTTGGCAGTCTGGAAAATGCCAGTATTCTAAATATCATCAATATGAACTTGTTCATTTGCTAATAGCCACCATCAGAATAGCTGAGGTCTAGATTTTCACACAGACAAAAAGAGACATTCTTCTTTTTTAATCTTAATAAAGACAAGAGATCCCAAAGCCTCAAAGTATGAGGTCGTTGTTTTACACACAAGAGATCATGGAGGTGTCACTGGCAATAAAAGCTCAGCTGAACTTTTGGTAACACTGCTGAACAGGCTGCACTGCCAGCAGAACTGCAGAGCAGAAGCACTTGGTTTGGTGTGGGGAAGGAGCTGTAAGCAGAGAACTGGGCAGATCAGATAATACTGATCAACCTGATACTGGTTTTGTATAAGAATGATCACAGAACGGAGCTCTGACAGCAGGAGCAAACAAAAGTGAAAATAATGTTTTGCAAATATTTACACTAACAAGGAGAAAACCAAAGGCAGCAATGCAAACAACCAGCAAGAAACTGATGGAGTTCTGACCTGGAGCATCAACTGTCTCAAGCACAAATCCTTCTTCTTTAGGCAAAAGCATTGTTTCATTCATGAGACGACTTTCTGTCTTCACTGCGGTGTCTGAATGGCTGAACTTGGCTATAAGAAAACCCAGCAAATAATCCGGATCAAAAAGTTGACAGGATGGAATACATTCTCCATCCCACAACACTCAAGACAGCAGACAAAGGAAAGCTTCGAATTTGCAAACTCTGGTTTAGTCTGTAATTTCACAGTGACCTTAACCACAGCACCTGCATTGTTGCTGCTTACATGCTGCTGACACAAGACCCCATTGGGGCAGGTAGTGAAACGAACTGAATATCAGCAGACTGATACCAAATCAAAACAAAACTGAGAACACCTGTAGGAATTACTGAAAGTCATCTGTGGCTGAGATACGAAGTCAGACATATTGGCAGGTAGCATTCAAAGTCACTTCATTCTGTTTCCTTTCCCCTACAAAAGAGATATTACTGCTTAAGCTGCAGCGTGGATCTCTGGGTATCACACAGAAGTGTTTCTAAGCACTGCCAAGTTACGTATCTGGAATTCCTAGGTCCAATTACATTATACCTCAAATGGTGAATGACGCATATCATAAAAAAAAGAGAGGAAAGGAAGCTAACAAAGGAAAAAGGCTTGGGATATTAATCCTTGCACACAAAGCTGAACGGGAGTAACCGAGGCACTGATACAGGAGCAGAGTTCACACAAGGCAGGAGGAGGAGGTGCTGCCAACTCACCTGCTGTGCTGTTCTCTTGCAGGTCTTGTGACAAAGGAAGTTCTTCCTCCATATCAAGAATGCCATTAGTTAGGCCATTTTGTTCATCCCTCAATAGGATTTCTTAAATAGAAGACACACAGTTGAATCACTCTAAGCCTCAGTCGTCATGCAGTAGCCTGACGTAGACTAATGTTACTTATAATAAACATAAGTCGAATTACTCAATAATGAATATAAATCAAATGCGTTTAACTCTTAAAAAAAATTAAAATCTTTGATTTTTACTTAGTGACGTCTAAATGATCACAGATACAGTCACAAGTTGCAAAAAAAGCAGTAGAAAAACAGGAGAAGAAAGAGTTTCTGCTTGCAAACAAAGACTTTCGGGCGGTTTCATTTGTTTTCCTGCAATAATCAAAACATTTTGAAAGAAAGCAATTCTGTTTCTCTACCAATCATGTCTGCGCCAGCCTCCTCATCTCCGAAGCAGTCCTGCTCCAAGCAGTGCGAGCCCTCATGCACAGCAGGCTTGTCTCCACTCATGCTTGCAGAGCTGTGATCAGCCACGAGGTTGCAGCTGCTCATCAGGATGCTCACATCCAAGTAGCTCCGTTTTCTCAGTGCATCTGATTCCTCATCTGGACAAATACAGAAAGTCTTAGGCTCCATCTGTACAGATCTATGGGAAACGTGTATTTCTCCATCTCCTGAGTTTTTCAAATAGCTTTCAAAAGGTCGTAGGACATCCCATGCCTCAAATGGAATGGACAAAAGTCAATTTCGTCCAACGCCGAACGTTGGGTTTGATTCTCCATTTCCAATATCACATTCTATTACTTAGACAGAGGGAAATTTAAGCATGAGACCACATGATAGGCCAGTCAGAACAAACATAAACAAATACTCTTCTAGTGATTAGTGATAGTTTTTTAACATAGAGAAATTACTCACTGTACAACATTTTGCATAAAACATACTTTTCCTTACGGAATATTTCTAATTTCTCAACTTCTCTCACCAAAGTTCCTATCACAGAGAAGTACATTGCTTTCATAATCCTCTTTAAGTGTGATGTCTTCAGCTCTGCTCTGATTCAAGGTAAAATGCTCAGCAACATCAATGGCACTGATGAAAGAAACATTATACAAAACACAGGATGAACTGAAACTCATTCACTGTGAAGACCTGTTGCTAACCAGTCTGCAACCATGACATTCTGCTGAAAAACCCCAAAAGATGACTCCTGTTTCCCATGGCATTGAAAGTACCCCACCTGATCCCCATTTCCGTGGAGAGAGAACAACTGTCTCCCAAACCCATTAGCATTCAAGCTATTTAAGATTTGATTCATAAAAGCCACTGCTTTGAATTTCCTCTAAAAGCTCAAAATGAGCATGTGGAAAACAGAAGCTGTCCGTTGGTTATGAGGGCTACCTCTAAGCCAGTAGGCAGCTGCTTTCTTTGCTAGCCAGGCCTCCTATGCAGTCTCCAATGTACATTGTACAGTGAAGACCGAATCTGGAATGGTTGTAACAAAATGTTGGGCAGGGAGAGCTCTGTGAATCAGGGGAAAGCATTCAGCCAAATGAACTTCAAAGTAATCCCTGTGCCTAGAACTCTGTAAACAATCCAGATGTGCACTCAGAAAGCAATCTCTTGAAGAAACAGTAGGCATATCTAGAGGACAAAGGAAGCACCTGTGCTCCTCCCTGTATTTCCTAGTTCTCTATTCTTCTGCCCGAATATTTGGGCTTGTGTGAGTTTGGTCACGCTCAGGCCCTACTGACTACCAGGCACTTGTCATGTAGAAGGCATCGAATTAACGTCCCACTGTCATCTTTACATCAAACCATAGGGATTCTTTGGGAAGGCAGAAAAGGCATAAAGATATGGCACAATGGAGCACGTGAATAAATGGAATAACCAGTATTACATCCCAGCTGTACTTACAAAATACTAAAGGCTTACAGATGCCCTCAAGCTGCATTTATGGTGAGGTGCAGAGAAAATCTCTGCTGAAGTCCATATCCTGGCTCTTTTGGAGCATGGAAACACATCTTAGCCTTCTGCTTTCATCACCTTTTCTACATTAGTGCTGATTCATTCCGAAAAGCCAAAGAAACACATTGACTTTTCATTGGGAGCAAAGCTTCCTAGAGCTGATAAAACACCCAGGGCCCAAAGAGCAAGGGACCAGAAATGAAAAGCATTTCCACAGCAGAACAGAACGACATTGTGAGGCTACGAACCACAGGCTCCATGGTATTACAACAGTATTCAGGCTAATTTTTACATCTCCTCTCAAGGACAGGAATTTCTTTGCAGGGTTCACTCAGACAATTGTAAATGAGAAAATCTGGAAGTATGGGCTAGACGTATTATTTTATTGTTAAAGTTTGCTGATTAAATGGACTTGGAGGAGCTCTTCAACAGCACGCAGTGTTGTGACTGCTGCCTTGTAAAGTTCAGCTCAGAATTTAGGAGAGATCAGTTGTCAAATCAAAGCAATTCCATGCAGGCCTTGATCAGACAACTGTAAGGATATCTTACTTCTGAAAACAGTGAAATAATGAACAAAAAGTAGGGAAGAATTTACTTTAAATCAGGCAGCGTTGTTTCAAAGTCATGAAATTCTTCAGGTAATGTAATGGACTGATAAGCAGCTTCACAGCTCTCTTCTGGAAGGTCAACAAGTCCTAAAAGAAACAGAAAACAAAACGACATAAATACCAATAACACAAAAGTAATGTTCTCCCACGTAGATATAGTAAGTCTATAAACCTGTCAGAAAAGTCTGTTGCCATTATAGAAAACAAAAAGCTTGGGCAATTTGTCAACAAGACTCCAAAGTGGAATTAAAATACTTAATTTGCATATACATTAGGAGCCATATTTTACAGACAGACAGAGAAGAGGATGCTGCTGTTGGACACTGGTACAGCTCTTAAAGAACTGTAAATACATTGTGCTCATGCACAGCTACATAAAGTCACTACAACTTCAGGTGAGTGATTATGCTTTGGTTTTCTATCCAGGGTCTGTATAACACTATCCTGCAGCATCAAACAATCATAAAAACTGGCTGCAAATACCTAGCAGCCAGGGAATGCTGGAACAACTCAGGTTAGAAGGGATTTCTGAAGGTCACCTAATCCAACCTCTGGCTCAAAACAGAATTAATTCTTAAGCTAAATCACTTTTGACTATTTTTGATGATGGAGATTCCGCAGCATCCCTGGACAGCCTGTTTCAGTGTTTTACTACTCCCAGTGTGAATTGTTCCCCTCCTGCAGCTAGTTGGAGTTTCCCCTGCTGCAGCTGCTGCCTTCTGTTCATGTGCTGTGCAGCCCTCTACAAGCTGCTACAGCACCCACTATAAACAGTACTACATAACTTACTGCAAGTGATTCTTCTAATGATTTCCATGTTTACAAATATCAACTGATCATAATCACATCCTTGAAAATCACATAGAGTGGGTATTTAATATTCTGCAATCAACCTAGGTCACAAAGCACATCAAGGCTGGCAATGGATGTTGGTATTTTAAGTCTTTTTTTAGACAACAGTGCCTCCCCATTTGTCACCTTAACATGACAAGCACACAGACACTTTGGAAAGGATTCCATCATCTCGGTTCCCTTCTTGCTAGCTTGGTGGCTAGAGCTCAAAACACAGTCAGATCTGGCACTAACACATTCTTAGACATGTTGTTGGAGTCATCAGTGGTGACAATTCATTATCTAGCAATGGAAGCCGAATTCAAGCTGCTTCTTGTAGGACCATGTAAGATATTGCTTCTTTGAAAGGAGTCAGAGTTGAAATTGCATTAAATTAAGCCAGACTAACCATCAGCAGTATGCACCGATACATTCAGCGTCCGTCGTGATCAATGACGTGTACGTAACCGAAACAACCAGAGTTAATCAAAGCAGAAAGCAACGCAGGAGGGAAGATGCAGGATTCTGCACATACCTGGGCGAAAGGCTGTCTTCATTTTTGTCAGAGCTTCACTGCAGTCTGCCAGGAGGTATTTTGTTTTCCTGTGGTAGATCCGCACCACTCCCAAGAGTAAATGCCCCGAGGTGCGCAGAGCTATGGTAAACTTTGGTGACGTAAAGAAGTTGTTAACGAGTTAATAGTTTTGGCAAAAAAAAAAAACGACCCAAACCATTTAAAATGGAAGTACTGCATAATACTAACAGAGTTCTGGTAAGACACACCTGCAGAGAGCTTTGTCCTGCTACAGAGGATCAGAGACAAATCCAGAGCTAGGAGTTTCTAATTGCTTCTGCCCCAAAGCGTTGCCGTGCTGAAGCCCAAGTCCCAAACCAATTACGTTCAATTAATCATAACCCACGGAAGACAGACGATGAAATTTACACTATCAAACAGGTATTTTCATGGGGAAAAAATCCTACTTGCACCAGCAGAAAGCCCTGGATCTCTTTCACCATCGATTAGTGACAGTGCAAAATGTTCTCACTGTTCCCTTGGATGCAACTGCAATTGCAACTGAGAGGCCAAGGACTGAGTCATGGATACTGCCTGCATCTGTGCTTGTTTGAGTCACAACTTCTCTGTGATACACAAAGGATTAACGCAGAATCTCTCATAAGAGTCTCCAATTATGCTTATTTATATACTTATCCGCTTATAACGGTGGGCCTGGAAGAAGTCCACTGAAAGCGCAAGGATAGTTATCATATGTCAAAAGCTACTTAGCATAACATCAGCAAAAAAATGGTCCTCGAATGTCTGCATACAACGTTACAGGAGCTTTCTTACTCCTTTGATTTTGGTGTAGTGGCTGACTTTTCTTGTTTTTTGAGACAATTTCCTCAGATACTGCCAGTTCTCAGGTTACGTTGTGTACCTGCAGCTTAAAATCTCTGAGGAAAGCCCAGTGGCACAACACTGACGAGTCTGTGACGTGTCGTGGAGCAGCTCAGACCAACGCAGCAGTCCCCAGGCCTGCAGGGCACTCTCTGGAGCTCCATCAATGGAAAAATACATCTCACGAAATTGTAGAATGGCTTAGGTTGGAGAGGACCTTAAAGATCAATTAGTTTCAACCCTCTGTCATGGGCAGGGTTGCCAATCAGAACAGGGCCCAGGGCCCCGTCCAGCCTGGTCTTGAGTGCCTCCAGGGATGGGGCTCCCATAGCTTCTCTGGGCAGCTGTGCCAGCACCTCACTGCCCTCTGAGTATAAAAAAACCTCTTTCTGGAAGGCTGCAATGAGGTCTCCTCAGCGCCTCCTCTTATCCAGGCTGAAAACCCCCATCATCTCCCTCATCTCCTCACAGCAGAGGTGCTCCAGCCCTCTGATCATCTTCGTGGCCCCAGTTTGAATGCTACAGTAAAAATGTTCTTATTCTGTAAAGGAGTACATTCCACAGACCTCCAAGAGTAAAATAACAAGCAAGATATTTCTATTATTATCATTTAATGGGATTGAGGCTTTATCTGAGTCAAAACTGAATAAAATCAGAGTAGGGATTTGCCTCACGCTGGTTTTGAAGCAGCCGCAAATGCTTCTTACTACGTGCTCACAGCAGCAATAGCCCCATTCCCTGCAGCACCCACACCTCAGGGCTCACCAGGGGATGCTCTCCCGCTTAATAACGTACCTTTGGTGAGACGATCTTTTTAATGGTAGTCTCTAAGTTGCACTCGAAGATATGAGCCTTGGTGAGCTTCTTCTCCCAGTGGGCAGCAAGCCAGATCTTGGCCAGAGGCCCACGCCTGTTCACGAGCCAATGTATGTAGGACATGGTGTGTGGGTCTGCTGGGTCTCCTGCAGTGCCTCTGCCTGCGCTTTGCCCTCCTCCCTTGGGCTGCCTGAGGGTGTGAAGGTCCTGAGGAGAACGTCTGCTGGGGCTTCAGAGAGAGCTGGAGCTGTGGGTTGGAGCTGACGGCACCTGCAGGCACAAGGAGAGACATCATGGGGATGGGGAACAGAGGTGGAGGCGTTGGGGATTGCAGAGTGGGGGCATGGGGTAGGATAGTGTGAGTGCCATGGGAGGTGGGGGCACGAGGGGACGGGGGCTTCATGGGACTATGAGGGGGTGGGGACTTTGTGAGGCTCCTGAGGAGGTGGGGCTTCGTGGGGCCCTGAGGGGACGGGGGACTTTGTCAGCCGTGAGGAGATGGGGTCATCACGGGGCCCTGAGGGGACGGCGTTGCCCAGCCCTGCCATGAGGGGATGGGGTCTTTCCATGGCCCTGGGGGATCTTGAGGAGGCAGTGAGGGGCTGCGGGACATCACCGTGGTGCTGCGGTACCCCGCCTGGCGCTGAGGGGTCGGGGCGGCTCTGCGGGGCCCTGAGGAGAGGGGCTGGGCGGGGGCTGAGGGCGCGGCGCCGTGGGGGCGCTGTGGTGGCGGCCCCGCCCGCTCTCCCGCCCGCACGGCAGCCCCGGCCCCGCCGCCACAGCCCTCCCGGCCCCCCCCCCCCCCCCCGCCCGCCGGGTGGTGCCGGCGGTCCCCTCGTCCCTCCTCCATCCTTCTGCCCCCGCAGCCCCGTCCCACCCCTGCCCCGCTCCCTTCTCCCCTCCCTCTTCTTTCCGTTTATTTCCATCTCTCCCGCAGATTTCGTTCTGCATTTCGGCACAGCCGTCTCTGACCTTGGCTGTCTCTCTCCTCGCTGTGCTTCTGCGCTGGCAGCGGCGGTCTGGGCCGTCTCCATCCCTCCTCTCCTTTCCCCAGGGATGCTGCAGCCCCACCAGCCCGGAGCAGGATTTGGGGCTGTAAGATTTGGGGCAGCTGCCAGCCCAGGGCAGGATCTGGGGCTGCAGGTTTGGGGCTGCCCATCTCAATCCCATCAACGCGGTGCAGGATTTGGGGCTGCACATCCCAGTCCCCCAGCACTCATCCCGCGAAAGCAGCGGAGCAGCACAGCCAAAGCAGCAATGTGCAGGACCCCCTCCCAACGTCCCCTTCCCCTCATCCATCCGTGATGTCCTCCGGATGGCTGCAGGCTCGCTGGCCCCATGGCTGCTGCCCCATCTAACCGTGGGATCACAGCAGTCTGCACGCAGACCACGCACATTCCAGTGCCTCAGCACCATGGGAGCCGGGTGCCCCAAAATTCAGAGCTCAGGAGCAAACCATCATCATTTCTGCTCCTCCCAAGGAAATACGAGTGGCAGAGGCAGCAGAGCACAGAGCTTCCCTCCCATCCCCTCTCCATCCTGCCCGCCTGCTCCACATCCATCCTTTGCTGCTGATTCGGGACAATCTGTGTCCTGTGACCTACTTGTCTCCGAGCGCCGAGTGGGTTGGCACTGAAGCTTCTCTAAACGTGGTTAACGTGTCAGGATGCACTTACATTTATTTTTAATTCCGTTCTTTTCTCAGCCCAGTTCTGGATGCATCCCCAGGGATGCTGTGCTGGGAGGACTCTGCCTTTCGACACAGCGCAGGAGAGGAGCTGGCAGGGCGGTCGCAGCCACACAGCACGCACATCCCACACTGCAAACAAAACATAACAGAGTGGTGTGCACCCACAAGGCAGCAAGAGAGGAGGGTGACCCCCGGACCCACTTTGGGAGGAGCAGGTCAGCATCAGCCAAATTAAATGAATTAATCCAGGCAGAAAGCCTTCCCAGGGCACGTGGAGGAAAATTAAAACTAAAAGTGGAAGGAAACGGCTAAAAAATGATCCGGAGGTTAATTTTAACATCACCTTTTGTTTAACGCAGGAGGTGTTGAGGGAAGGATGAAGCTGTCACCCGTCACTGCCCCGCTGAGCAGCAGGGCCAGAGCCAAGCGGCCCTCATCAGCGCCTGGATGTGCACAGCCTTCAGCTGCACGGAAATCCACGTGCACCCCTTTATCTCTGCACCCCCCTCCACCCTCTTAGAACCTCTTTGGTTTTGACTGAATTTCACAGAGGCTTCACAGAAAGTCCCCGTTGGTGTCGTGGTGGTAGAAAGCCGCTGTTTGATGTCACCGTGAGGGACGTTGCCCCAGTGTTGTGGGTTGCATGGAGCCGAGCGCGGCTGGGGGATTTGTTTCATGGGGGAGTTGGGTGTGGGGGGCTCAGGGTGCAGGGAACGGGCGCGTGAGCCCACCTGGTGCTGGCAGAAGCATCTGAGCATCATCTCACGCTGTCATACGTGAGCTTGTGAAGGTGCTCGAGGCGTGTGAATGTGCTGAAGGGAATGGCAATGTGACGGACGGATCTTCCCGGCAGCTTTCAGCAGCCCACCCGCTATCAGTCGGGATTTACATCCGCACCACCATCTCCAGGCACCGCTCCAAAGGCAGGAATAGCACATGTCTCATTAACGACACGGCTCAAAGCACGCTCCTGCCAGCAGGTCACTGCTGGGGCTCGGGCCTGGGTCCAGTTTCAGGTCAAAGAGAAGCAGAGCGTGTGCAGACGGTGGCAGGGGGAAAAGGGAATAAATAACGCGGCGCCGGGGATCTCTGTGCTGCGAGGCTGCAGCCTGGTGCCGTTCCGTGGCCCCAGTGGGGCTGGCGGGCTGGGGTTGCATGGCTGGCACCCCATAGGGACACCCTCTGGGCACATTCCGTGCTTTTGGCAGTGCTGCTTCACCCCCTCCATCTGCAAACTCCCCACCCCAGGATCCCTCCGCTGCAGGTGATGCGTTGCACGGGCGGTGCCGGTGTGCAACCGTGCGTGCGTTTGTGTGTGTGTGTATGCACACGTGTGTGCACGTGTGTACCTCCGGGGCAGCCGCCGCTACGTGTGCACGTGTGTGCGTGCAGCGCCGGGAGCACCGCGGGGTCCCACCGCCCTCCCCCCCCTCCGCCGCGGCTGCACCGGCACCGGGGACCCGGCGGGGGTAGGCGGCCGTGGGGGGGCAGCTCGGTGCGGGCAGCGGCGGGGCGGGACCGGGGAGGCGGCTGGGACCGAGGAAGAGGGAGCGCAGCTCGGTGCGGGGAGCGGGGGGAGAGGCGGCTCGGTGCGGGGAGGGAACCGGGGGAGCTGAGGGGACGGGAGGTCCGGGACGTGGAGCGGGGTGGACAGCCCGAATCGGGGAAGGCAGCCCGGGGGGTGTCACGGGCTCCTGGGGTGGGGAGGGAGGGGGGGGACAACCCGGCGGGGGAAAGCGGGATGAAGCCCGGTTCTGGAGGTGGGTCCCGGGAGCTGGGGAGGTTCGGGCCGATGGGGCCAGGGAGGGAGCAGCCCGGTTCGGGGACGCGGGTCCTTGGGGCTCGGGGGCTCGGGCGGGAGCAGCTCGCTCCGGAGGCCGGGTTTGGGGGTGAAGGGTGGGGGCGCATCCCGGCTGGGGCAGGCGGTGCGGGGGATGCAGCCCGTTCCGCCGCTCACCTCTCTCCTCGCAGGGCGGCGGCTCCATGGCGTCCCCGCGGGCGGCGGAGCTGCGAAGCCAGGGCGAAGCGGCGGCGGCGGACGGGGGCGGCCCGGGGGGGCTCGGCCCGGCTCCGGGCCCGGGGCTGGCGCTCGCGCTGGGCTGCGCGCTGAGCGGGGCAGCGCTGGTGGTGCTGGCGGGGGCTGTGCCGCGGGCGGCGCGTCCCGACCCGACCGTACCGGCGCGGCAGATGGAGCGGCTGGAAGAGAGGGCGGCGCGGCTCCGCGCCCGCCTCGACCGCTGCACGGTGGCCGGGCTGGCTCTGCTGGCCCTGGGGGGGCTGCTGCTCGCCGCCCTCCTGCTGGCCGCCGCCGCCGCCCGCCGCCGGGCCCGCGCCGCCCGCCGTGCCGGGAGCACCTACGGCTCCGTGCGGCTGCGGCTGCGGCGGGTGTCGGCCGAGGGGGCCCAGGCGCTGCTGGAGAGCCAGCTGAGCCCCCCGCCCCAGCAGCACCCCGAGGGGTCCGGATCGTAGCCCCGCACACCGGCACCCCACTCGCCGCACCGCAACATCGATGCCATCGGACACCTTCCTTGCCCCTCCCGGGACGGGGTCCTGTCCCGCAGCACCGGGACCGCCTTCCACCAGCAGCGGGGTGACGGCATTGCGAGACGCCCGTGGGATTTCCATGCCCTGTGCCGGGCTGGACTCGAGGCCGAGCTCCTCTTTGGGATGTAGCACCTGATTTTCTGCCATCAGCAACCTTTCGTAGCAATAGTTTCTTGTAAAACTCTGTGGCGTAGAGCTGGCGCTTGCACTGCTCTGGGCAGAAGAGAAGGGGACCTCAATGTGACCGCCATCCACGGGGCCACCTCCTCCTGACCTGCAGCCTTCACATCCCACGAGAGCAGGATGAAGGCTGGGACCCCCCATTCCCATGCCCAGCGTCCCACCAGCAGCCCCACAACGGCCTCAGAAACCAGGGTGCTCTGTCTGGAGGAGAGAGGATAACTCGCCGTGCACAGCGTGGTCCTTCTTTTCCTGTTTTAGAGAAGCAGCTCTGCCCCACTGGGGTGCCTTTGTGCTGCTCACAAGAGCCATTGTCTGCAGCGCGAAGGTAACACTGCATCTCGGGAATTAAACATGAAGCATCATTAAAGCACAACGTTCTGTGGAGAGAAAAAAAAAAAATCGGCCTGAGCAGGATGCTGAGAAAGGCAAGGGATTGTCCCATAGGAAACCACAAAAGGTGGTATTTGTCACAAACGGCCACCAGTTTTTAATCCATCCCATAAATTACTTGCTTCAAATGTGTGGAGACGAATCTCTCTAGACAGCCCAACACGTGGGGAAAGTTCTTTACATGTGGTACAATTGCTGGGGCCAGATCTTGTTCCAGGGCTCCCATAGCATCCTTTGGTGTTCCCACCCCTCTCATGGCTGGGGACAGCCTGCAGCCCGTGCCACCATCCCCATCCTGCACAACGGTGTCCATTCCTCTCAGTGCTGTGAAGGACCACACGTCCCTCTGCCCATCCCTGTGCCACCTGCCTGTGCTCTGTGTTTAATATTGGGTCCTGGAATCCTCAGACGGCCCCACGCAGGCTGCTGGCGGGCTGCATCTGCTGAACACCTGCGTTATTATGGGCAAAAGAAATTCTCCTTTGTGTTAAGAGTGTGGGGCTGTCGGAGGGGTGTTAATGGAAGGAGGCTGTCATTGCTGTGCTGTCCCTTAAGGAGGGCCTGGAGGACTGGGGGAAAATCCTCTGGATTGAAATAGAAATATTTAAGGTGAATGAAGTGCGTCGAGGAAGGAATGCCATTAAAGAGGCTCCCCACTGAGACCTGTAGGACTGGAGAATGATTTTGCACAGGGGCAGCAGTGGGACCAGCGGAGAGCAGTGCAGCAGGCTGGAAATAATGAACCGAAGCAATGATTTATTTAGGAAGCAACCCAAAAGTATTACCAGGTGGTGAGACGAATCTGCTCCAGCAAGGTGGGCCGGAGCAGGGCAGTGTGGGGGCAGGATGTGGCCTCAGCCCCAGTGTCGCACCCTGGGGCTGTGCAGCTGTTAATGGGTGGGTTGGGGCAGCTTTGGGATACCCCTAGAAAAGTCCCCGTGCCCCTGGAGGCACAGTGAAAGCCGTCCCACTGGAGAGCACCTTGCTGCTGCACAGCATTTCTGCACATCTCCAGCTTCCAACGGAGAAGCTGGCTCAGCACAGAGCTCTTGAGCACCCATCTTCAGGGTCCTGGAGTGTCTCTGTGCAGGAGGGAACAGCCCCATACACCTCCCTCGCCCCTCTACAACAGAGGCTGCTTTGTTTCCCCATCTGTGCAATATCCACCAGTTCTTCCCTCGCACCATCCACGGGGCACGCAGGATCCTGGCTCAGAGAGTCATCTGCAGGGTAATTAGAATGAGGGCTCTGCCATTGGGAGCACGAGAGGCAGGTGCTGTTGGCTGGGCGGGCTGGCAGATGGCCTGAAGGACTCTCCAGGGACTTCGAGCCATTGCCAATAATCCAGTGCCTTTCTTCAACTGTGATGCGGAAGCACCTCCTTGGCACTGCGGGAGGAGTGAGAGCTGTGCCTGTGCCAGGATCACACACTCCAGCCCCAACCACTCTTTACAACCCCCCATGAAATCAGATCAAGACGCACTGCTCACTGTGCTCCCTTGCATGTTAACAGCTTCGGTCGCTCATGTTAGTGGTGTTGATGGCCATGCTTGGTGCAGGATCTCCCTCCCTATACCTCTGCTCTCTGGAGCACGGGCAGCAGAGACCACAGCAGCCCCAAGGCTCAGCCACGAGCCCACAACCACCCCAGCTCCATGCAGGGTACTCATCCTCTTTTCAATCCCCTCCTCTCCCACCTGCTCCCCCAAGCTGCAAGGCACTGCAAACCCACTGGGGTTAAGAGCTGCAGACAAAAGATTGTTTATCAGAACCCAACACAGCCTCTCCTGGCGCTGGATCGTTTTAATTAGCCCCATCAAAGCAGGCTGTGTTTCTCCCTCCTGAAAGGTTGCAGCACATGATTAATGCAGGCAGCAGAAAGCAGCTGTCTCCCGCAGAGAGCCTCTCTGATAAGGCAGAACCACTTCCTCTCCCCACAGCACTGCACATCCCAACCTCACACAGCAAGGTCGGGGCTGCCCAGGAGCTGGGAGAACAGTGGGGACACAGCAGGAGCCTCACCCTGCTCCAGCTCACCCAGTGCCAAATCTCTATGGCCAGCCCTCCCCCTCCCACATGCATGCAGTCCAGGGTTGCACATACTCAGCTGTTATCAGCCGTGTTTATAGGCAAAAGGGGTTTAAAAGGAAAAGCCTTAGGGGAAAAGGGAGAGAGGGGAGCACTTCCCCCTTTTTATTTATGCCTATGCAGCTGCATGCAGTGTAACAACGGCGTTCAGTGCCCTGGAGAGCCAATTACCACCAGAAGCACAGCCAAACAAGGGCTGGGCCATTCTCCACTTAATTTTCTTAATACAGTCTCATCATCTCAGAAAAGCACTGCTGCTGAAGGGAGAGAACAAAGCAGGCTCCCAGCTCAAACCCACCACCCCAGGTAGGGCAAGCACAGACAGAACAGAGCTCCTGACTGCAGCTTTGGGGCTCTTCTTCTTGTGGGGGGAGATGAGGTGGCCAACTGGGGCAGGGCGGTCACCCCCAGCAACTGCCAACACAACACTGTTGTCAGATTTTTATTTCAAACTCATGAATATCCTTCCAAGAAATCAAACCATGATTAGAAAATATGGTATGGAACTCCTGGTGGGCTCCAGCCCCAAAATTATCTGACACGGAGGGAGCTGCAGGAAAGGGAGTGGGTTCCACAAAGAGCTGAGAATCCTATGACCCTCGCAGGTCTTGTCCTTCCTCCACGAGCTGTTTGCTGGTGGCAGCACAGAGTCCAGCTGGGCAGAGCCAAACAAGTCTCATGCCATGGGACTGACAGCAGTGAAACATGTTCCTATAAACCTGCTGCAAAGCGAAGCTCTAAATCCTTCAGCTCCACCAGGCACAGAGAGACTGCGCTGGATGCAGAGTTCTGGTAGGCACCCAAGCTCCCTCTGTTCCACCCCAACCCAACACGGCGCCCAACAGGCAGCCCTCCGCACCGCCTGCGGGTTTGGCACACATCCCCCAGAATGAAGGACAGCATGGCTACAGGGGGCCAGGTAATGCCAGGAATTCACTGTACATCTCTTTTCAGGCATGTTAAAGGCTTTGCTGTTGGAGCCCTTCACATCCAGTGCGCATGCCCGTGCAGAAGCCCACCTGAGCCACTATTCGGGGTCTGCCCACAAAGACCCTATGCGATGGGCTTTAGCCCTCCATGCTGATCAGCACTCTGTTGGGATAAAGAGCAAGAGAGAAACCATCTCTGCATAGGAAGCCTTCTCCAGCTGAAGCTTTCAGCGAGGCTATTGCAGCTCCCCAGCATGGGAGCAGCAAGAAGCCAGCTCCCTCCTTACCACTGACTGCATGCATAATCCCGGCAGCAAAAGCTATGCCACCCTGGAGAAGGAGAGGAGGAAACCTCAAAGCCCAGGGCTGCTCTCAGCACGCCACACTGCTCCTGACACTGCCCTGGCACAGGGCAGGCCCATGTCTGCTGTGTACCCACAGCCGGCTACCCTTGGAGGAGCAGAGAAAGAAATGGACCTACTGCCTCCTCTTTTGTTCTGTGCATATGGAAACCTTTATAGCCAGTCTGAAGCACAGGAGCGTGGCCCTGAGCAGGGAGAGGAAAATCGCTGCTGAAAAGATCAAAGTCCACCAAAGAGGGGAATGAAGAGGGGAAAGTGTTCCTCGCTCCAGGAGACTGCTCCAGCTGCAGCTAGCTGAGAAACCGCTCAGTGACTCGTCACATGAACATGTCATCGTAGCCTGGAGGTGGGAGGTGGTCGGGATCTGGCCTAGAAAGGAATTTAGAACAAAGTCAAACCAGGAGCAAGAGCACAACCCTGGAAGGAGCAGCAGAGTGAGGGCAGACTGGGAGCATGCTGCGGTACTTGGCTGCAGTGGCTGCCCAGGCATGGCCAAACACCTACCCGGCCCTACCAGCCCCTAAGGGGCCAAAGGGGTCGAATCTGGCTCCTGGTGGAACTGCTCCTGGGGGAAGGCGGCCGGGGAGACCTGCTGATGGGTCAATGCCAGGCTGCGGGAACCCAGACCGGAGAGGATCAACGATCATCCCACCACTCCGACCTCTGGGGAGAGGAAAGGCAGCAAATGAGATGAGATTGGCACAGAAGAGCAAAGTACTCCTCCTGCACCCTTCCCCATGCTGCACCACAATACATGCTCAGCACAGGGTGTTAACTGTAGCTTAACATTACACTGAGATGGGAGTCCTATGGCTGCAGCACGCACACCTAACCCAGGGCACGAGCAAACATCCAGGTCTGCCAAGATCCAAGGCACCACCATAACGGCAACCTCCCTCTTCCCTCAAGTTCCTGCAAGGAGCCAGGCAGAACACAAGCCATGGCTGATAAGTCCCCAGCGGGCCGCTGACCATGCATCGGAGCTGCTGGCCCTCACTGCCACTCGTAGTCCCATCCCTACTCCCGTAGGGGAGCACAGCGTTGCAAAAGCCTGCAGACCCCGCAAACCTTTCCAAAGCACTGCCTGGAAGTCATTTGCTGACCACGGCGGCTCCTCAGAGCTGCCCCATGCTGTGAGTGCCATTCCTCATCGTCGGCTTTATGCAAACTCGGCTGGAATCCCTGGACACCACTGCCATCATACAAGTCATTAACAACGGCGCTAATGAGTTCCATTACGCCAGGCTGGCTGCCCAGAGCGCCCCAGGACAGCCAGGCCCCATAAGCATATGCCTGGGAGTCTGGGTCTCCAGCCCCAGCGCTGGCAGGTGTCAGCACACAAATCTGCTTCCACTCACAGTCATTTTTTTGTCATTTACAGAGAAACTGTCAATGAAGAGCTGGAGGCAATGGGACAAACAGGGTCCCGCCCCACAACTGAACCCCCTTTCCTCGCGCTATCAGGTTTCCTTCCTCTCACCCCAGCTTCTTCCAGCAGGGCAGGATGTTTCTAGCTGGCCCTTTTCTAGCCAAACCCACAGAGAATCAAGTCTTGCAAGAGGGAAAAAATGCGATCCCCACTGGAGAGCTGTTCTAAAGAGGACTCCCTTGGGCTGCAAGGCGCTTTGCAACAACTCCAAGGACTGTTTTTTGTCTGAAGATGTGCTTTCATCTGGAATGGCAGATGACAGGTTTGGTTGGGCAAGAAGAACCAAAGACCCAGAGATGCATCTGGGAAGATCAGTCCCCAAAACAGCCCAGCTTCCACTCAGGCTTTCTCCAGCATCCCTGCTTTTGAGTGCCCCAAAAAGCCAGGAGGCTCACAATCAGGACTCGGGCATCTGTGGACTCAACTTTAAGCCTCTCCTCCTCCAGACTGCTGGGCTGTAAATGCAGCAGCTGGTACCATTTTAAATTAGAGACTTACATTCACATAACGATGTATTCAGCTTTGATTTACAGAAGGAATTAGTGCATGTTAAATGAATACAGGCTGATTATTAAACAGACGCAGATTGCAACCTATCATCTAAGCAAGCGACGGGATCTTATTACAATATTAGAACCATATTGAGGTTTAGCAACTGTCAATTGCTCCTTTGCAATTTGTAATGAGGAACTGTTCCACTGCCACCCGCACTCAGACACACTTTGCTCAATGCCTGAGCCAGACCGCCTGCAGCTGTTCCAGGGAAGGTCCCTCAGCAAAGGGCAGAGCTGGGGACACTCCCAGGACATGCAAAGCACCACCTCCCCAAGCCATACTCACCCCAAAGGGTCCAGGTCCTGCCCACCAACAGCGAAGGGGTTCAAAGGAGAAGGCCTGAAACAGCACGCAGTGAACAAAACTTTCAGTGAAGTGCTGACTTCATGCAGTTTCCAGCCAGCAACACAATGGCTGTCCTTGCACCCCTGGAAGGAGTATCTTGCACCCTAAGCTCAAGCAGACAGCAGTGGGGCTAAAGAAACAAGAGATGACACGCAAGGCAGAAGCCACAGCTAGTCCCCCAGAGACAGCAGAGCCACCACAGTGTCTCTGACTTCCAGCCAAAGGCTTGTGCGGGAACAGAGGGGAGAACCTGTCTGCCATATACAACAGCACTGTCTTTCCCCCTGCTGTCCCTGCTCCACCAGCCCTCAAGCCCTGATGGTCCCTCAACCAGTACAAAGGTAAAGTGTGTGTCAGGACCTTCCATGGACACCCACTGCTCACTTACCAGGATGGTGCTCTCATGCCTGCAGGGTGCCGGGGAGGGATCCCAAGGGGGTTATAATCTTGGGGCGAGACAGGATCCTTCTTCTCTGCCAGGGACTCCTTCTTGGCCTTTTCTGTGGGGACCCCGAGGGGAGAGATAATACCTGAAACGATCCTTGTCCTCAACTCCTCCATGTTCTTGTAGACCCTGCAGGGAGGAGAGGCAACGTGGTGGGACAGGGAGGCCATGGCAATCAGGCGTGAAGTTACTGGACAGGGGTGGTGAAAGGCTAGACATTCTTTTGGCATCCCTGGCACAAAACACGTACCCAGTTGGCACCCTAAATTTGTGCTGGAGAGGAGAGTCCTCCAGGTTCCTCCTAACCTGATCTCTGACCCCACCTGTCCCCCTCCCCATGCTGGTGAGACTTTTTCTCCTGCAGAAAATGTCAGAGAACTGAAATTACTTGTGGAAATCATTCAGGTGCTCTGGGTTGATGTAGTCAGCCACTGCCAAGGTCACATCTGCCACCTTCTGAGAAGCACGATCCTAGTAAAGACAGGAGAAGCACAGTGTTAGCAGCCAGGCAGAGCTAGGACTGAGGGAGGGAGCAAGCAGAGCCACAGGTAGGAAGGTCAGGACATGAAGAACAAGCTTCCTTGCTTCCTATCTGTGTTCCCGTGCAGTGCCCAAATCCCCAGCAGCAAAACAAACAAACAAACAAACAAAAACATATATATATATATATATATATATATATATAACATGCAGCAAAGCTCTCCCTGCTCACTTCCCCCAGCCCAGGCTGTGAAGGTGAAAGACCAAAATCCCATGACAGCCAAAGTCAGGAAGAAATGACATGGGGCAAAAACATCCCAGCCATGTGCTTTTTGGGAAGTGATGTGAAAACACACCCTCAGCTAGAAAAGGGGCACACAAAGGTATACTGGGCCAGAGTGGCAAGGAAAACTGTATCCATGGCTGTGTTTGACTAGCTTCAGGCCGGGCCACATCTGCTGCTGCAGTACGTCTGCAGCCCCTAAAAGGCCCTGGGTCTGCACCATCCAATCATCCCTAAGGGACAAATGATGCTGGAAGGCAGAACAAGTAGCAGTAAAACATTTAAGAAATTGGCTTTACTGTTTTTCACACATGCTGGATAGTAGCAAACACTGCATCTGAAAAGCCTCTAATTTCTGTATCAGTTTGGGTGCTCACCATGACATTGAGGATCATGCTGTCTTCCACCACAATGGCCTTCAGCAGCAGTTCCCGGGCATCGTCTGTGGACTTGTAGCGCAGCGTATACACCTCCTTGTTGGCTTCCCAGCCAGCGGGCAGCAGCTCTGACTTCCTTTCTTCAGGACCTGGCTACAACAAGAGACAGGACAGTAAGACCTGCTAGCAGCTAGAACACAACCACCCCTTGCAGAGTTAAAGGCAACAAAGACCCAGACCAGGAGACGCTGCTCTCTACCACTCGTCACCCCAAAACTCGCAAGCATGGGGGGCTGTCTGCTTGTGGGAGGCTTTTCTGCCAAAACAGTACGCTGCAGCGCAGCACAGCACAGCCCCCCAGCAGGCACGCTCCCAGCACCGCTCCAGGCTCCCGCCCCCCACCTCAGCTCTGGTACCCCCGCAGCAACAGCCTCCCCAAAGCACCAAACCCCGGGAACCCCCCCCAACAACACACCGCAGCCACACTGCTCGGCCTCTCCGTCTCCAGGTCCCGCCGGTACCGGGACAACCCGCAGAGCCCACACGTCCCTCCCTCCGGCAGCAGCTGCCGGGTCGGGCCGCGAGGCGGCGGCGAGCGGCGCTAGGAAAGGCCGAGGATCGGCGCGGCCTAGCGGGGCCTGGCTGCGGTGCTGCCCGCCCCGTACCTGCTCTCCGGCGCCGAGGCAGCGGTAGCCGTGCTGGATCAGCTCCCAATGGATCCCGCAAACCAATGCATCCTGCGGGCAGGAGATCCCGGCTTGAGCCGAGCAGTACAGCAGCTCCAACCCCGCCATGGCCGCTCCGCACCGCACCGAGCAGGCGCGGCCAGGCCGGGCCGGGCCCTCCCCTTCACCGGGCCAGGCCGGGCCGGAGCCGCGTTCCCGGGCTGAGCCGGGCCGGCCCTCACTAGGGGGCTCCCGTCTGCTGCGCAGCGCCCAGCGGAGGCCTCAGGGCGGAAGGGGGGGGGGGGGGTGAAGTGAAATGGCTGCCGCTGGGGTGGGGGGGAGGTGGGGAGGGCAGGCATTTCCCTGAGAAATGTGTTGCTTCTGCATGCACGGGGCGAGCTTGTGTGTGTAGGGCTGCATCGGTGCTCCCTCTCGGAGGCGGCCTATGGATGTGGCAGGGCTCACCGGTGTCCATGTGCCGGTTCCTGCCCGGCTGCCTGGCTGCTGCTCCCTAAGCCCGGGCTCTTTCTCAGCAGAAGTATTACAACCGGAACATTTGCTGCCCCAGTTAATAAATATCTAAAGAACCTGCAGCTGTGTTCATATGCACCCCTGTATTGAGCACTTCACTTGTTACCTGAAGGAACCAGTGAGCCATTGACAGGGTTATTCCTATGCTGCCTTTGTCCCCGTTCCCTCTCCATATCACCTGAGTTCTTGTTAAAGCTGCCACTGGGTTTCCCAGCCCTGCAGTGGCCTGGCCTGGAGCCGGTGTTTTCAGCAGGTCCTCGACTGAGGTGGCAGGAGAAGGGGGCTGGAGCAACGTCTGGGCGAAGGAGCCCTGTGCCAGGGAAAGGCATCATCTGCTGCTTTCCCAATCTGATCTCCAGCTCCTTGGGGATGTTCTGATTCATATTGACTTCATGATGCGTCTATTAATTAACTTGCGCTGTCCACTCTTTCCATTTCCCCCTCGAGAAGTCACTGAAGCTGAACAACTGACCGCAGCCTGTCCTGCTGCTCAGCACTGCCCGTTCCTGTGAATCATCTCCCTGGTGGCTGTGGAAATGTTGCACCTCTTGCGAATGGTCCTGCTAGTCCCAGCTCCGCAGAAGACATCTGTGGTATGAAATCTGACAGGGCCATGCAGGCCAGGTGGGAATCTGCAGGAAAGTGACCACTGGTTTCCACTGAGCCAAGGTTTCATCACGGGCATCCGGGACTCAGCTCCGGCCAATGGCTGCTTTGTTCATGTGTAAGAAAGAAGAGGGAACGTGAGAAAGACAATGAATTCTGCGGGGCCTCGATGCCCCTAAGAGCCAGGAGAGGCTGCAGGAGCCCCGTCCTGAGCTCTGAGAAGCTGAGCCGACCCAGACTCTGCCCCATGCTCTGGGTGTGGGTACCCTGTGTGGGCAGCTTTGGGGGCTTGGGGCTGTCCAACGCATGGGCAGGCTGAACCTCTCCTAGGGGCAGTTTGAGCAATGTGGGATGTGTCTGCTTCATCCGATTGGAGTTTGATGAGAGCAGCAGGAAATACCGGAGCTGGAGCTTTTCCATTGCCAGGGCCATGATTCATAGCAGCGGGAAGTTCTGCCATGCTGCCCCATGGCTCACCCTGCCAGGCTGCAGCAGCGAGGTGCAGCTCCACATGTCTGTCCCCAGGCACAGCCCTTCCCTCAGTGGGTGAGGGGAGCACCGAGAGTTTTGTCAGCTGAGTGCCCCTTTCTTGGTAGAATTTGCACCTGTGGGTCTTCCCTTGGGAAACCTGACCCTAAACCCTGTCCCCACTTGTGCAGAGCTGCTCGCCAGGCTGGCTGCAGTTCTGCTGCAGGTGTCTGAGCTCTGCAAACCGCCGGCTCCAGGGCTGGGGGAGACAAGAAGAAGTAGTGACACGTGCACAACTTGTACCACTCATCTCCATCCACTCAAATCCATCCATCTGCTTGTCTTCCTGTGGTTTCGCCTTGGTGCCTTGTGGGGGATGCTGGGATTTGGGCTGCACTGGGAGAGAAGGGTGAGTCCGGCCCTACCAATGCGGTGACTTCATGGCTCCACTTTGTTGGACAGATTTAACCGGGCTGAGGACTGTGACCCTCTCCCACCCATGCATCAACCTGAGGTCTCCTTCTACAGGCAGAGTCTGCATGAGACCCGGCATCTGCATTGCAACTTCATTTATTTTCCCTTGCTCATATCAAAAGGGCTTCCAGCTCCGTGCAGGCACCAGCAAGGGCTGGTGGGTCTTCCCCGTGGCCTCGGTGCTAGGCCACATTAATGGGAGGAGCGGGAAAGGGTACATACTGCTGGAGCCACCTCCTGCATCCCCCACTCATGGTGGTTGACTGGGGGTGTCGTGGGGAGCTGTGGTCATGGGACCGAGATCCATTGGACCAAGCAGCCCCTCCAGCAGGATAAAGCCCTCCACATGTTCCTGCCCTGAGGCCAGGTCCCAACCACAGCTGTGCCCACGCCTCGTTGTTGTTAAATCGAAGCTGCATTTGCAGACACCATGTTGCCCTGCTGCCACCGCCGGGTCCACTCAGTTCCTGTCCTAGCATCCGGCTCGCTCTGTGGCTCTTTGGTGCTGAAAACCGCTGGCCAAATGTAAGTGGCTCCCCTAACACCAGTCCTGCAGCCTGCAAACAAAGTGGGAGGCAGCGGGCAGCACAGCTGGGACAGCTGGGACAGCCAAATCCTTAATGAGGTGACGGGGATTGCAGGGCCGGCTCATTAGTGCTGCAAGGCAAGCGCGTCACAACAGTGCTGGTGTTGGAGCAACGCAGATGATCAACTTTCAGAAAACCATGCAGCCTTTAAAATAGAAGACAGGAGTAGGAACGGGGTAAGTTGGCATGTTGGGAGCATTTAGAAAATGTGTCTGTCTGGATCTGCGGCAGCAGCCCTCCTGCCTGTGGCGCTGGGAATGAGGAGGAGCTTCGTGCAGCCTTTTTCCCCTCGCTGTGACCCAGGAGCGGGGTGCATGCGGCAGTGGTACACGAGCAGGTGGAGGGGTGCCTCGGGCAGGGCTCACCTCCGTCACACAAACCTCAGCCTCCCTGACCTTCATACTTTCCTGCTGCCTCACAGCTCCCGATGGATGCGCCCACTGCAATGTCGTAACGGGGAGAAGAGGAAACTGATTTCCCAATCGTCCGCAGCCCGTGAGCCCTCCATGCTGGGAATGGCAGCCAGGGTAGCTGGCTCGCTGTGCTGTGCCGTGCTGTGCTGTGTCACGTACACCACCTTTTGCATAGGATCCAGCGGGAGAAGGCAGAAAGGAGCCATGGGCAATTCCCCGCAGCAGCCACAGCATCGCAGGCTGCTGTCATCCTGAAGGAGGGGATCCCTGTGGCTGAGCCAGCGGTGCTGTGCAGCCAGCATCCTCCTCTGCGTGCTCCGCTTGGCCACCCAGAGCCTGCTGGCACGGACAGAGCCACTTGAAGGTGCCAACATCCCTGTGCCAAGGGACATTGGATGGGACAGGGCATCAGCGAAGGGTGCCCACGGGATGACTTTCACCCCTCTCTTTGTTTCCTGGAGAGGGGAGGCAGTCCCTCTGTGAGCATTTAAGCTCCTCTCTATTTCCCCCAAATTCCAGGGTAAGATGACACCAGGGCAGGAGAAAGGAGGTTTTTCTCTGCAGAAGAAATTCAAACCACATGCAGCGGGTTCAGAGCAGGAGCAGGAGGAGGGACTGGGCTGCATGGAGCGGGCTCTCAACAGCCATGTGAGACCTAAAGTCAATTAGCACTTTCAGGCCTCTGAACAAGGCTGAGTGCTGTGCTTCTAGCAGGCATAATCCCCGTCTGAGCCATGCTGCCAGCAGCCTTTGAACATAATTAGGAAGCGCAAAGCCCCAGTGCTTCCCAGAAAAGCCTGTTAGCTCCGTGGTGCAAACCTCTCTTGCAAGGAGCGCAACATGCAGGCACGGCCGTGACTCATCAGCTGGAGCTCAGCTCCATTTTTTGGAGGTCATCTTGCTGGACTCCTAATGAGCATTATCCCAAATGGGGCTCCTGTGCTCCCTGTGTCTGCCTTAGCTCTGGGGATGCTCTGCTTACTTAAGAGGAGCAGGGTGGTTTCACCCACAGGGTCGGTGGGGATGGGGAAACTGAGGCACAGAGTGCTCCCAGCACCGCCCCAGCAGCTGGGGGGCAGCACCCCCCGACACCCCCAGCCCACACCCCACAGCCCGGGCAGCCGCCGCCATCCCTTCCCAGCTCCTGGGGGACCGTGGATGTGCACGGCCTGGGCCAGGCTTTGCAGGAACAAAACAAGGCCATCAATCAGCCTTGCTTCATGCAGCCGCGGCCCGCGGGCAGGGCCGGCTCTGTCTGTGCACAGAGGGAACCCCGCATCAAAGCGGCCGCAGAGGGCAGCACCGTGCCCGCCAGCAGCGCGTGGCCAACTCATGCTGCAGAGAGCCGGCGGCACATGGCCCCCGGGTGGAGGTGGCCTGGTGTGGGTACAGTGGGGCTGTGTACAGCACGGCGGGGACAGTTTGGGTGCAAAACCCCAAATGTCCCCATTAGCAAAAGGATGGAGCCACTCTGCCCGTGACTCCCAGCAAGAGGCAGAGCAGGGCCTGACCGTGCTGTGCCCCCAGCTCTGCTCGCGCCCCACAGCTCCCACCGGGGTCACAGGGACTCCATGCTGGAACCAATCCTCCTCCCCCTGCAGCCCGAGGTAGCGGCTCCATATGGCGCGTAACAATGGATGTCTTTTCCAGGTCACCAATTAAGACACAGAATCGAAGTTATTAAAACGGGAAGGCTGTAAGGGAACATTCTCCCCGAGGTGCCAGGTGTATTAAAGGAAGGGGGAAAATAGCAGAGGGGAAACAGGGCTGTGAGCTGGGAATGGACACAGCAGGGATACGGTGGGGACCTGCAGCACCCCAGTGCACAGCCCAGAACCCAGAGCTGGGGGCTACAGGCAGCTGCCGAGCATCCCTGCAAGGGAGAAGGGCATGGAGCATCCCTTATGGGATGGCCTCCCCCGCATCCGCTCTAGGGGCTGCACAGAGCCCCCATGTCTCTCACACAGCCCCGTGGTGCCCTCTGCCCACCTCCACCCACCTCCTGCACGCAGGCGGGGCGTTTGTGCTTACACATGTAAAGCATTAGGATTTGTTGAGAAGCCTTTTATGGCCGCATTTTGTTCTTTATTTCCTACAAATTGAATTTGCCGAGGGGATATGTGCGGATTGTGAAATTATTTTGAGAACGGTTCCGCTGGGGTTTTTTAGTTTCCTTTGTATTAAATATTTACGGGGTTTAAAGGGCGATGAAAAAACAACAAAAATAAAAGTTGAAAAGTAATAATCAAAGTAGGATGGGAGAGCAGAGAAGGAAGGAGAAGGGCACCGAAAGGTGAGCGGGTGTGATCAGAGCTGGGTAGCTGCTAGTGGGGGCAGCCCTGCATTGAGGCTCAGGGGACAAATGGGACCCACGTCCCCCCACCAGTGGTTTCTGCACGTCGTCCTCCTGCCCCCGTGTCCCCCACGCTGGGTGTTTCCCGCTCGTTAAAATCGCAGACACATTTTTCATCTCTTTATATTCTGCCACTGTCATCGTCATTGTTTCGGGCTGGTGTGAATTGGGGACTGGCTGTCCACTGACGCTGCTGCTGCTCCGCTCCAGCCGGCTGCCGCCCTCGCCCCCGGGATGCGCTGGGACAGGGACAGGGATGGCACCGTCCTTCTGCCACCACTTCTCTGGGGACGTCTACACCCAGAGCCATGGCAGCAACAACCCAATGCCAGAGGCATGGGCAGGGGCAGAAGGAAGGGAAGGGAAAGGAAGGGAAGGGAAGGGAAGGGAAGGGAAGGGAAGGGAAGGGAAGGGAAGGGAAGGGAAGGGAAGGGAAGGGAAGGGAAGGGAAGGGAAGGGAAGGGAAGGGAAGGGAAGGGAAGAGAAGGGAAGGGAAGGGGATGGGGAAGGATTCAGGGATGTAGGGATGTGAAGATGCAGGGAAGCAGCGCCTGACCTGATGATCCCTCGCCCTGCAGACCCCTCCAACTCCACCAGGTGCTGCATCCCACTCAGCCCCATTCTGCTCCACTCCCCGAGCACTGCTGGAAAGCTTGGCAAAAGGAAAAGAAAGGACTGCAGGGCAGAGCAGAGTTCAGCTCTTGCTCTGTTCTAGGAAAAGAGAGGACACACCAAGAGCTCTGCAATTGGTTCCCAATGCCTTGGCTGAGCACCAAGTGCCATCCAGACCCTGGTGGTGTTGGGATTGAGCTCCATCCTGCCTGCAGCACCCTGCCCCTGTCTGGATGTGGCTTCCAAGGAGGCTCAGATGAGCAAAGCAGCAATGTAGAAGAGCAGAAAGCATCGATAACCTCTAATTATCCCCTTTCCCTAGGAGAGGAGCATTTTGCACCAAGGAGGCCGTGCCATGCATCACTCTCCCATTGCAACACTATGGTGTTGGACAAACCCTGCTGAGAGCCAGGCAGAAGTGGGAGCACTGGGTGGTACTGCCCCTCAGCGCCACCGTGCCCATGGAGCTGGGGTGGGTCTGTCCCCATAGATAGGGAGCAGCAAATCCCTGACATGCGGTGGGTAGGGCAGATGGCAAACCAGGAGCACCCGGAATGAGTGCGTGGCAGGGAGCGGAGGGGGGATATTTGGAAATGCACTTTTTCTGGCATCCATTTTTCCTTCCTTTAATCTTTTTTGCTCACATTCCCACGTGGAGAAATTCTTTCCATAAGCTGGAGCTTGCGGAGCAGCTCTGCTCCCATCATGGCTGCGGGCAACGGGGCCGGGCCACCGCATCCCTCCTGCGACACATGCAGCAAATGGACGGGGACAGCCACGTCCCCATGCCACCACCATCCATTTCAGCACTCGCAACTCCCCAGCCCTTTCCTCCCACATTTCAGCATTTTGGAGGATGACGAAGGAGCGGAGCGTCCTCTGTGAGCTCGGGGAGAGGAGCTGCCCGCAAAGAGCAGCGCTTGGAGCAGCTCAGCTGTGTTAATGCTGGCTTTGTTGTGATTCCAGCTCCTGAAAATTGAATTTGTTAGCGGCATAAACAGGATATAAAGGGGGGTAAAAAAAGAGTGAGAAGTGTTTTTCTCCGTGGCTCTCCCTGCGATGAAGGAGGCGACCGGTGAGGACCACATTGCTGGCATTCTGTGCCTTATTAAAACCTCGTTCCTAATAGCAAACAGACACTGCTCACCCGCTGCCTTTCTTGTCCCCCACATTTGCAGGGGGAATGGGATGCCCCAGTGCCAGCACAGGGCTGAGGATGTTTCAGCAAGGTTGATCCCTTCGCTGGGATGGTGACGAGTAGTGGATTATTTTTTCCCCTCCAAGTCACCAAGATGCTCTCCAGCACCTGCAGAAGCTTGGCTGAATCCATCGTCTCCATGCAATGCTACGGGGCTGCTCCCACAGCTCCGGGTTTCCATAGAACAAAAGTTTTCCCTTCGCCATTTCTGCACTTTCCTTCAATTTTTTTGGTTGGTTCTTTTTTTTTCCCCCTCTTTCCACCCCACATTCCAGCTGCTTGGTGGCGTCCCTGACGTCAGCCCCAAGCAGGGCCGGCTGCCGCCTGCCAGGTGGTAGCAATTTTCCTGAACATCGACAAAATATAATTATCACTCTATTTTCACTTCTGAAATATTAAAGCTTGTGTCCCTGCCGGTATTAATTCTGAGAACAGACTTTATGGGTCACTGTGACTCACGGCCGCGCTGCACTGCTGGGCCCTTCGGGGGTGACACGCTCATGTCCCCAACCCCTGGGACGATGGGGAGCGGGGCCAGGAGTGACCCCAGGATGTGACTGTGCCCAGGGATGGGGGGAAGAGGAGCTCCCACATCCCTATGGAAACCCTCAGCCCTCATTCCCACTGGATGGAGCTGGGGACTCCCGTTGCTTGGGGCCATGCAGGGTGGCTCGGTGGCACTTGGCCCATGGAGCAAGGAGAGAGGACAAGGACAGACAGCACTTCGAGGTGGCCAAGGAGCAGGTGCATGGCTGTTTCTTCACTCAGCTGTGTGACATCGAGCCTGACCCAAAGCAGGAGGGGAGGATCCAGTGGCACTGACCCCACAATGCGCAGCCCCTGCAGTGCTGCGTGTCTGTGCCTGGGGGCACTCAGCCATGCGCTGCACATCCAAGCAAAGGGCTGACGCCCAGAGGGCCCTCAAGACACGCTATTTCCTTCTAACTTGCTGCCCAAAACCATGAGCAAATCCTTTCAGCACCAGCCAGGGCGGGGAGGAGGAGAGGAAGCAGGGAGCCATGCGATTTGGTCACAGTACAAATTGGATCGTATCCCCAGGCAGGCTGCAAGCGAGAGGGTTTGCAGCTAACAGAGCTGTGTGGCATCCACTCGGGCTGTGCATGGGCAGGGTGGCACCCAGGCAATGCCAACACCGGCACCTCACTCTCAGCCCCACTGGGGTTTGCTTTCACCTTGGCCACCCAAGCAGCAGAGCCACCATCCCCAGCGCTGTGCCAAGCCCTGGGCCACCAGCTCATGACCGGGATGGCGAGGGCGAATGGTGGCACGGGGGGACCACAAGCGCTGCAGCTGCAGCCACATCCCTCTGGGCACTGTGGCTGCCAGGGGGATGCCGCCACCCAGGAGCTCCTGCCCAGAGCCTTTGTCTTCTGCTGAATTCCTCCCAGTGAGAGTCATCGGCTGCAGTCAGAGGGTTGACCCTCTTGGGAATGATGGGTGAGAGGGAGCGACGTAGTCACATTACAGTTGTTTGAAAAAGGAGAGGACTTCTGAGCGCTGAATCACATGGAGCCAGGAGCATGCATCTGACTGATGCTTCCATCTGTCTTTCCCAATACTTTCCTTAAATAGCAGAAATATTAAGAGAAATTCAATTGGAATTTGGCATAAATGATTCTTAGGCGAACAGAAGAGGGCCAGCTGCTAACATACTGCTGCCTTGCTCCCTTCCATTAACACATACGAAATTTGCACTGCAGGGAGAGCCAGAGGCTGCCCATAGCCGTGCCCAACAGGTAAGGGAATGCTCTGTGTTGTGGCTCAGCAGCAGAGAGGCTGTGGATGCCTCACTCTGGGGGAACCGCAGCAGCAAAACCGCCTGCAGTGATGCTTTGGTGTCCCCATCCTGGCACAGCCCTGCACTGTGTTCCCAGGTTTCTCCGCAGCCAGACCCCTCTGTGGGAGCTGCCTCCAGCTCTGCAAATCCATCCATCACCCTGCAGCCCATTTCCCTGCTTTATCTCAGGGGACCCTTTCTCAAACCACAGTGCAACACAGCCGGGGGAATGCCCTGAAGGCAGGAAGAGCTCTCTGACCAATTCCTGTACAGTGCTGCAGTTCCCCGAAGCGCTCTCCTGGCTTTCGCTTTTGCTTTAAGCTCTGTCCCACTCTTTCCTACAAATATGCAGCACACGTGGAGAGGAATGTGGTAGAGTTGGACACGGGGCACTTTTCAACATTGCATTCGCTCCTGTTTGGTCCAACCAGCTCTGCAGCTTCCTGTCTTCTGAGCAGGGAGTGCAGGAGTTGGGTAGCACACATGGGAAGGACCCTTGGCATGGGCCCATTGCAGAGATGCTGGGCTCTCTGCTCTCCCACTGCTAAGGAAATGACACAACCTCCAACGGCTCTCAACCTCCACATCCCCCTCCCTCTATTCTTCTATGACTGACACCGCACTCACAACTGGCACATCCCTCCTGCATCCCCATCCCCGCACCCACAGTGCTGCCCCAAATTCCCCTCTCCCCTCAGAACCCCACTGCTGCAGGTGATGCCCAGCCCCGGCCTGGCCCATGCCAGCTGCCATCACATTGTTCCCATTCTGCCAGCTGCACGGAAACTGGGTGCAACACTGACATGTGTCAGCTCTCACCAGCCAACAAGAGCCGAGGGCGGCTGTCCCCACCACCTGGAGGCTGTCACGCTTGGCTCACGTCACAACAAACTACGGCGAGGAACCAGGAGTATTGTTTCAATTATTTCCATTATATAAAGTCAAGCCATTCAGTATATTCTGCCTCTAAGGGGCTAAGCTAAAGGAGATAAAATAAACACTTGGAAATCTGCTCTGCTGGCGTGGGTGAGGAATTCGGCTCCAACACCAAACTTCCCCTCTCACCTCTTCACTCTCCTTCACTTCCCTCCTCCGTTCCCCTTCTCCCACTGCCCCTCTGCCTTCATCACTTCTCCAGACCAATTCCATCTCTGTGTGTGCTTCTGTTTTGGCTCCGCCACTGCACAGCTGCTGCAGCAGCCAGGACAGGGCTGGAGGAGCTGCAATGCTGGCAGGGCTGGGGACGGGGTGAAGCCAAGCCTCCCCCTGCCCAGCTGCCCCCGTGCTCCATGCCCAGCAGTTCTGTATCCTCAGAGCAACACTTAGGATGCACAAAGGGGAGCTGGCACAGACCAGGGCATGACAGGAGGAGGAGAATAGCTTGCCATAAGGATGCTGTAGGATGCTCCATGCTCTCAGCTGGTGCAAGGACGATTAACCTGCAGCTCACTGCTTCCAGTGCATTGCCCACAGGGCACAGAGCTCAGCGTCCCCAGCACGGGGCTATGGGACACATGGGGAAGGCCAGGAGGAGGCTGGCAGAGTGCAGGATGTGGCCATGCCATGGGACAAGGCCAGCAGCATGCAGGATGTACGATGGGATGAACCCAGTAGAGTACAGGACATGGCTGTGCCATGGGATGAGGCGGTGCTATGGGATTACACCAGCAATGCAGGGGATGTGGATGGAGGATGCAGGATGCCCCACACAGTATGAGGTGGGGCCGTCACTTCATAAACGCCAGGGAAAGGGCCTCTGCCGAGCTGGCGTGGGGAGCAGCTGTGAATTTCCATTCCTGTGGGAAGTGGGCTGCCACCGTCCAAGCATCTGGGCTTGTTATGATGGGAGAAGAATGCCAAATATTTTTCTTCCTTATCCACTACCATCCGTCGAAATCCTCCCCTGATCAAACCCATATTCATTGCTTTGGATGCACAATGCTTTCGGAAAGCCGCCCCTCCCCGCCAGCACGGCACGCAGGGCTCAGACCTGGGAGGAATCGGTGTCTCACCCACAGGGAGCACTGGGCCCCCTCCATCCCACTGGGCTCCCTCCATCCCTCTGGGCTCCCTCCATCCCACTTCATCCCTCCATCCCAGCAGGTCCCCTCTGAACCCCCGGCATCCCCAGATCACCCATCGCAGCGCGGTGCCCCTGGGCGGTGCAGCTTTGGAAGGCCCCCAACATTTCCCAGAGATGAAAGCGCACTCAAGTGTCAAACAAACTTTCTGAATTATCTCTCTGGACGTTTTCTCCCCGGTGCTTTGGAAGACAGAGGAGGAACATTGCATTCCCCCAACGCTGGCACGGTGTGGAGCTGCGGGAGGGAGCGGGGAGCTGCCAGGGCGCCCGCGGGCTCCACTCCGTGCGCTCTGGTGCTGACCGTGAGTCAGCACAGCCCCTGGCCGTGGCCCCAGCCGGGCACCTCGCCCCAAAACGCCGCCGAGAACAAAGAGGTAACAGGCGCCTGATTAATGAGCGGACAGCAAATCATCCCTTCCCACTGCAATTTTAGGAGGAGTAGTCATAAATGACCACGTTAAGGGAAATGAACAGGATTGATCTGCTCCTGCGCAAGCACTCATCACCCGTCGGGCTCGTTAGCAGCAAATGGCACGGCCTGGGGATGGTGTCATCACTGTCACTGGCAAAGCCTCTGTGGGCACTGTACAGCCTGAGGGATGAGCTGAGGGACCAGCTGTGTGCTGGCCCCAGGGACACAGTGCTAACAAGAGCCACCCAAGTAGCACGTGTTGGCACGGGGGTTGGCCTCGAACGCAGTGTGGTGCCAGGAGCAGGGCGGTGATGCTGGGAGCGGCGATGCTGGGATCCAGGCAGCAATAACTGGAGCGGGGTGGCGGAGTTGCAGCCAGCAGCATCCACGCCTCCCGGGGCAGCAGCAGCTCCATTTACAAGGGACAAAGGGCTGGGGAGAGTGAGGTAGCGGCTGGCTGCCTACTTTAAGATATCAAATGCATGTGAAACGGACAAACACAGACCCTCCTGATCCCACACTGCTCTGCCACACAATGCCATGCACACACGGGACCCCACCAGCCCCCATGGATCCACGACAGGGGCACGTTCCTGCAGGCACAATTGTTTATGGAAAGCGGTGCTGCGCCAGATGCTGAAAACCTGTGTTTTATGGGTAATTTTTCAATTTATTTCACAACGGCATGAGAAAAAACTGAAAGCGATCCCAACCATGATTACTCCTGGTTTCCTATGGGCAAGGCCAAAGGGGTCTGAAGCGGTTCCTTTGTTGTCTGAATTGTAACTCCTTGGGAATGAAATGCTCATGTGTGGGATGGGAGAGGTAGAGAGAGACGTGTGGGGAGGGCTGGGGGAGCAGGAGGGAGAAATCCAGGTGGGAAACGTAGGCAACGAGGACAGCAACACTGATGTGCAGGTGCAGCTCAGCAGTGGGGCAGCTGCCACCTCCCTCCCTCCCTCCCTCCCTCTCCTTGTCCCCAACTGTCTCCAAGTCTGCCCAGAGTCGGGGTGACACTGATGGACGCATCCATCGCAGTGCTCTCCGCTGCAGTGAGTCTGCTGGTGCTCAGTGGTCCCCCAGCCCGACCTGTGCCCTCCTAAATAAAGCAGGCCCAGCACACCCCAGGTCCCTGCTTTGGGTAAGGGAAAGCCTGTGCTCAGGGTTCTGACCTGGAGGGCTCATACCTACAGCAGGAAACTGCTGCCGAGCACCTCACACAGAGATCAGAGCATCCCACACACAAGCTTTGCCCTTGCTGATGCCCAAGGTGGGCACAAGGCTCCCTCTGAGCGTGCTGAGACCCCCAGGTTGTGCATGGGGTGAGGGGTGCAGGCAGCTGCTTGGGAGCCTGATGCTGGGAGCTGCAGCTCAGCTTGGCTCAGCTAGGTTGGCTTGGTTTGGCCCAGTTCTGCTCAGCTCAGCAAAGGTTGGCTCAGTTCAGCTCACTTCAGCTCAGCACAACTCAGCTTAGCAAGACCCAGTTCCACTCATCTGCAACCAGCTCAGCTCAACACGACTCTTCAGCTTGGCTCGGCTCAGAAAATCTCAGCACAGTTCAGTTCAGTTCAGCTCAGCTCAGCGTGGCTCCGCTCAGCTCAGATCGGTCCAGCTCAGCTCGGCTTGGCTTAGCTTGGCAAAGCGCTGCACTGCTTGGCTCTGCATGGCACAGCTCGGCATGGCTTGGCAAGGCACGGCATGGCTCGGCTTGGCATAGTACGGCTCAGCACAGCACGGCACGGCACGACACGGCTCGGCACGGTTTGGCATGGCACGGCACGGCTCGGCACGGCACGGCACACCCGATCCAGCCGCAGGACCCCGCGCCCCTCGCCCCCGACCGGGACTGGAGCGGGGCCGTCCCAGGGCGGAGCCACCCGGCTGTCCCCGCCCCGTAGAGCCGGGGGCTTCGCCGTGCCCCCGCCGGGCCGGGATGGCAGCGGGACAGACGGAGGGCGGCGGGACAGCAGGACAGCGGGACGCTCCCATCTGGGCCGGGGCTCCGCAGCGCGTCCGTCCCCGCTCCTACCGGTGCCTCGGGGAATATTTTCCCTTCTCCCCATTCCTCCGGAGGGGAAAAGCGAGGAGCTGCCAGTGGTCCTAAAGGCAGAGCCCACTGGCGCTGCCCTGCGCTGACCGCCCCATGCCCCCATAGCGCTGTGCCGTGCCCGGGGCGATGCTGTGAGCTCCGCTCGGATGGTCTGAGTTCCTCCCTGCCCTCCACTCCTCCTGCCCAGATGCAGTGGATAATATTCATGTTGCTGTTATTCATCAGCTCCATGGAAATGCTCTCGCAGAACCGATGGAAGAAGCAAGGTAGGGCTGGTGCGGTGCGTGCAGGGGAACGGGTTTGCCAGTCTTTCTGTTCTCAGCTCGATGCAAGAGGTGCACGAGGAGCAAAACGTCCTGGAAGGATGCTCAGAGGCACCACCATCCCCTGCTCCATCCTTCCCCCGAGCAGAGACGCAGGGTGCAGAGCAGGGTGCCCTGAGATGTGTCCCTTCTGCTGGGCAGTGCCACCGCGGGGCTGTGACATGAGATGCTCAGTTTGTGACTGGCTGGTGCCGGGTTGGGGATGGGATATTGTGAGAGCAGGGCTTTTTGGAGGCCTGGGGCTGCAGAATGGGCAGTTTTCCCTGTCTTCATTGTACATGGTTGCAAGATGTGTCCATGGGGGTGGCAAGGCTGCTGCCGACGTCCCCTGTGTGGGAACGGCCCCAAAGGCTGGCAGTGTGAGCCAGCACTATGGGGGGTGAGAAGGAGCATCCATGGGTCTGAGCACAGCTCCATGCATCCATGGTGGGGTCCCTCCCCCTGTGCAACCCCTGTGCCCATCTGCGTCTGCCACCACCACACCTGGGGAGGGGTACCCAAGAGCTGTCCCTGATTTCCCAATTCCCAGTGCTATGGAACCCTATCCTGATGTGCGGATGGAGCTGTTTTTAAAGGTGGGCATCATGATATTGACTCAACATATCCCGTCCTGTCCTGGTATCGGCTCCCCACCTTCTGTGCCCAGCCAGGAGATGGAGGGAGGGCGGCAAAGAAAATCATCCCAAAGAACTGGGGAAGGGAAAGACACTCGTAAATCCCCGCGTCTCCTGGGAAGCCGCTCTGGCTGCAGCCAGGAACACAAATGTTGTCAGCGTTTGGTAAATATGTAACAGAGACCATAACAACTTAATGGATCCAAGGTGCTTCGTTAGCGGGCTCCCAGTACACGCAGCCTCCTGGCTGCAAAGTGCTGCTGCCTGAGTCCCTGTGCCCTGGCTCAGGGAGCAGGAGGGGACAGCTCAGGGACAGCTGTGTGGCACCAATGCAGTGCATCTTTTACCTTTGGGCTGTAGGGCTGCAGGTCTGCAGGGGTGTAGGACTAGGGTTGTGGGTCAGTAGGGCTGCAGGGCACCCTCTGCCTGCATCTCCCCACTGCTCCCCCAGCCCTATGCTCCCTCTCTTGCTTCCCAGGAGGGCTCTGGGACCACGATTACAATGGCGCTGCCACCTGTGCCACTACCCAAGTGCTCCTTTTTGCCCATATGGAGATCTGGCCCCACTCCATGTGCCCAGGGTTGCCTCCTCCTCAGGGCTTTGCTATGTGGAAAATCCCCTCTCCACGCTGTCAGACCCGCTGTGAGCGGATGGACCTAGGCGCTGTGCACTCACTGCTGTGTTCCTGGCACTGCTGCCACTGCTCAGCATGCACTTCTGCTCAGAGACACGGAGGGTGAGCTCCAAGCCAGAAGAGAATGCTTCCCAACACCACCGGGTGCTGCGGAGGCATCTGGCTGTGTGCACAGAGGAGCCGGGGAGGGCCCGGTGTGGAGATGCCCTGCTGTACGGGATGTTGCCCATCCGTGTGTCCATGTCCTCGTCCCTGGGAGCAGAGCCCCCTGGGGCTGCTGTCCTTGTGTGAATCGGAGCAGAGGGGCAGAGGAAAGCAGTGGCAGCTCCGGAGCCAGCAGACAGATCCTTATTGCAGCTCCACTCAGATGTTTCCAAAACACTCTTTGTTCCCTTGACACCTATCAGGCACCAGCTAATTAAAGCGGCTCGGAATGCATTTCTACCTGCTGGCCGCTCCCAGTTTCTCTCCCATTGGGATGCGATGGAGATGCCGTTGCCGTCCTGCCCCCTCCCCCCCACCCCGACAGCCCCTGTCCTTGTCCCCGCAGTGAGCGCCGGGCTCTTGGAGAACTGCACGGGCTGCGTCCTGTGCTCGGAGGAGAACGGCTGCATCACCTGCCACCACAGGCTCTTCCTGCTCATCTGGAGGGACGGCATCCGCCAGTACGGGGTGTGCGTCCACACCTGCCCCCCCGGCTACTTCGGCGTGCGGGGTCTGGAGGTCAACAGATGCACAAGTACGTGGTGCACCCAGCAGGGCTGCCGTGCCTACGGGCACCCCGGGGTCCCCCTGCTCCCCGGAGCATCCCCAGGACGTCCAGACCTGGGCACTGGCTGGAGATGAGGTGGCTGGGATGCAGGGATTTCCCCCTCTCCCTTACCCCATGGGTCCCCGGGGTTTTTGGCCCCGTGCTCGCCCTCCCGCTCACAGCCCCCTCCCCGGCAGAGTGCAGGTCGCCCAGCTGCGAGAGCTGCTTCAGCAAAGACTTCTGCATGAAATGCAAGGAGAAGTTCTACCTGCACAAAGGCCAATGCTTCCGGCAGTGCCCCCCCAGCACCGCGGCGCGGCCCGGCACCCGCGAGTGCCAAGGTAAGCGGCACCCGCACCCCGCACCCCGCGCACCGTGCCAGCGCGGCGTGGTCACCGTCCCCTCCCCGCGCCCCCATCCCACAGAAACGTGCGAGCCGGGGCCCTGGAGCGAGTGGAGCGCCTGCACTCACGAGGGCAGGAGCTGCGGCTGCAAATGGGGTCTGGAGACGCGGGTGCGCGAGGTGCCGGCCACCCCACGGGAGGAAGGGGCTGCGTGCCCCGCGCTGCTGGAGAGCCGCAGGTGCCGCCTGAGGAAGCACTGCCCGGGAGGTGAGCGCAGCCCCGGATGCCCCCCGCAGCCCCCCGACCCCGCGCAGCCCCCCGGCCCCTAAAAGCAAGGAGCACTGCGGGGTCCGGCGGAGCGGTGAGCGGCGAGCCAGGATCTCATCTCCCAAGCATTTGGAGGTCGGTGGTGGCTGTTATTACCGTGCAGTTCTGGAGAAAGCCGCCTTCCCAAGCACATGTGCTGAGCAGCCCCTGGCACCGGCCCCGTCCTGCCCTGCCTGCGAGGGAGAGGCAGCGCTGAGGCTTTCTGCTTTGCAATTGCAAACGGGGAGGGTTGAGCTGCTGGGGAGGGGGGAATTACCTGCAAAAGTCTGCAAAAAACTGCAACCATCTGCAAAATACCGGGAATGCAGAGACAACTGGAGGGCATCACCTGGGGGAGCTGTGACAGCCAAGTCCTCATTTTGCTCTGAGATGCATCCTTGGGATAAGGCATCGTCCTGCCCTGCCCGGTGGTCTCCCTGATTTAATCCAGCCCCCGTCCCTGGGCTTCCTCCCTCTGCTGTTCTCCAGCTCTTTGATTTGGGGCTCTGCAACTCAGGGCTGCAGTGCAGGGCTCCTTGCCATCTCTCCCAGCACCCAGCCCAGTGGCACTGGGATGGCAATGGGAACTGGGCAGTGGCTGATGTCACTTTTGGATGCAACCAGCTGGACTGAAAGCTGCTCTAATAAATCTCTGCTTAATAACTGGCAGAAAGGCAGATTGCATGAGATACCGATCTGTGAGCCTTGGAATGAGATCTGAGCTGCCGGCCCTGGCATTGCAGATATTGGAGCTGCAGGTTTGCTGTGCATCGCGCAAGGTGGTGGCAGCAGGAGGGAAGGGCTGGAGGAAGATGGGAATAGCTGCAGCCAGGTGTGATGGGGCTGCAGAGCCAGGAGCACGACTTCATCAGAGCCCCATCACTCATAAATAATGCTTCGTGCTGACAGCATGGAGGAGTTGATATCCTGCCCTGCTAAGGCAGCTTTGGGGTGCCAAGCGGTGATGATGTGGGGAAGTGTGGCTGCACTGCCCATGGCCCCTCAAAGCTGGTGACAGTGGGATGTTCTGCTCTGGAGCACGGTTCCATGCAGGTGCTGGAGGTGTGTGTGCACAGCTCGGTGCCCCCACCACCATCCCTCTGTGGTGACTGTAGATTTGGGTACGCCACATCTCATGGGGTGACCTGCAATCCCCGAGGCTGCAGGGATGGGCTCCAGGGCACAGCCAGGTGCTGACGGGGATCAGCTATGGAATTGGGTCTCTTCCTGAAATAGAAGAAAGCCCCCGGTGCAGCTGTGTGCAGCCCCAGCAGCAGGAGAAGCCCCTCTGCTCCCCATCCCCATGCGCCCACCCTCGCTCCCAGGCTCTTGTCCCAACCAGCCGAGCGCTGCCTTATGGGATCCAGATGTTTTGGGACAGCGGGTTCGCTCGACGCGCCGAGAGCCGGAGGAAGGCACTGCCTCATCCCAGCGCCGCGCTGTGTGATGAGAGATTTGTGCTACCACTTCTGAGCCAGCCCCTGGAAACGAGCAGCATCGGCGCTTGGCCCAGGCCCAAACCATCCACGCTGCTGTAAATCTGCCTTGTGTCCCCGCCGCGCTCCGTTCCAGACGCTTGGCATCCGTGCTGTGCCCTTTCCTTTGTGGGTGGCAATTGTCTGGGAGATCAGAGCAGAAAAACAGAGCTGAGCAGGAAAAGAGATGGAGCCCTCGGAAAGAAGCAGCATCACCAGTGCTGGAACGCGCCGCCGTGCCGCTCGCGCTCTGCGTGCCCGCATAACCCGGTGAATCCACCTGGATTTTGGGCCGCTCCCAAATGTTCCCTGCCCCATTGGATCCTGCAGGTCCCATTCTGCGTCCCCCTTTGCTTTGGGGTCTCAGCACTGTCCCCGCTGACCTGCAGACTCAGGAGCTGGAAGGATGCTTGGGGGAGGCATGGGTGTACCCATGTCCCACCTATGTCCCATCTATGTCCCACCGACCTGCTCCCGCCTCCTCACTCCTTGCATAGCGGCAAGGCTCACTGCTTTGATCCCATCATACATGCTTGGAGGCTTTGGGGACATCAAGGATTTAGGGTCTGGCAATGGGTCCCCGTGCCCACACACCCAGCACTGCTCCAGGGACAGCCCTGCATCCCCCCCATCCCACAGATGGGACTCAGCACGGATCCAGGTGGCAGCACTCACCCACCTACAGGAGGACCCCAGCTGCCCATCCCCAGTGAGCGACCCCTCTTTTTCTCCTTTTTTTTTTTTTTTTCTCTTCCAGAGAAAACCAAACTCAAAAACAAAGGCAAAAAGCGGCAGAAGAAGCAGAGGACAGAGCAGGACGCGGGCACCTAACACAGCACCTCCCTCCCTCCCTCCCTCCCTCCCTCCCCCCCACCCCGTGCTGCCCCGGCCTTCCAGCTGCAGAAAATTGCACAATTTTCTCCCCCACCACCCCCCTACCCCCAACCTCCCCCTTTCTTTTGAGACGATTTATGGCCTGTAAAACATTTCCTTTTCAAAAAATCCAATTTGCAGTGTCCAAAGCAATGCCCAGGGGCTCGGGCAGGGGGTGGCTCACTTATTTTGCTGTTCTTCCCTCTCCCCCTCTCTGCAGCTGGGTGGGATAGGGCTGGTGTGGGTTCTGACCGTGCTGCAGGCCATGGGTGCCCCATCCCACCCCCATGGCACAGAGATGTCCCATTCCTACAGGATCCTGTGTGTGTTGGGGGTCCTGCAGGGCTCAGCACCGATGGCACATGCGTGGGTTCACAGCTGCCCTATGTGAGCACAGCAATGTGTGTGTGGGGGGGGGGAGGGGGCTTTGTCCGTGCATCCCACAACACAGCAGCCCCCTGCACCCGGGGAGCAGCCCCACAGCCCCCTCCAGGCATGAACAGGGAAACACCATCCCTGTCCCCATCCAAGGAACATGGCACACACGTGGAGAAGTGCGGCAGCACCTCTGCAATGCACTTTGCTCCAACTGCTGCTCTTGCCATGGGAATCTCTGTGACTGTTTGGAGTTTGGCCACCCCACTCCTCCTCCCAGCACAGACGGGGGTTGTGGGGCCCTTCCAGGAGGAGAGCACTGGGTGTCAGCATCGAGCCAGCCGGGAGCATCGCTCCTCTGTTTGCTTACAGACAAATAAACTATTAAAGCCTCTGGCATCCGTCGCCTTTCTGTTTTCCTGCACTGTGGAAACAGTTTCTGTGAGGCACTGCTACAGAAATCGTGGGTCAGGGGGTGCTGGGGTCACTCTCAGCTTCTGTCCCTGCAGCACACAGCAGTGGTTTTTGCCATTTCTTTTTGAGGCAGCAGCAGGAGTGAGCAGTGAGCAGCAAGCTGCATCAATGGGATCCTGTCCCTTCCCCAGGTGCTACTGCAGGGACGTCGGGACAGCAGCCAGCTGGGTGCATGCAGGATCTTTGTTAGGGTTAGGATCCAAAAAACCTGGCAGGAAACCCAAGGAGGTTCTTGGGCATCCCCATGCCTGGGGGACACCACTCTCCCACGACCACCCTGTCCCCACGGCCAGCCCTGTCGCGGACATCCTGCAGGCATCCCAGGACATCCTGTAGGCAGCCCAGCACACAGCCTGGCTCTGAAGGCTCTGTGCCAGCCACCAGGACCCCACGCTGCCCATGGGACACTCAGGGTGTCACCATTCCACGCAGCTCAGCCACCACAACAGCTCCTTAACACGGGGCTGAGCTCGGGAAAACGCTGAGTGAACCCCAATCATCCCCAGAGACCCCACAGCAGCATTTCCCCAAACGCTGTGTGGGGCTCAGCCGGGTCCCGCTCTGCTCCGCTGCGTCCCCGCGGTCCCCACGGGCCCATCCCACGGCCGAGCAGCCAAACGCAGCGCTCCGCTTCCCCCATCGTTATTAATAGCCGTGGGCGGGGGGAGCGCGGCACCGGGGGTGGGAGCTGGGGCTGCTGGGAGCAGGGTGGGGGGCTCGGGGGTACAGTGGGGCTGGGGGTGCGCAGGGATGGAGGGCATCCGGGCTGTGTGTGTGAGATATGCAAAGATGACGTGTGAAACTTGATCTCCCCGCGGTGGGTTCAGAGGGGAGGGAAAAAAAAAAAAAGAAAAGAGAGATAAAAGTATTGTTTTTAAACAGATTTTTCCTTTTTTTTTTTTTTCTTTTTTTTTTTTTTGGTGTGTGTTTTTTCTTCCCTCTCAAGGGCTGCCGCGGGACTCAGCCTGGCGATAAAAGGCTGCGGGGCGGCCGGAGGCGGCTCAGAGAGCAGCGGGAGGCGATGCCGGCCCCGCAGCGCTGCGCTCTCTGAGTGCTCGGGGTGCGCGCCGTGGGTCCGGGGGGGGGGCTGAGTGCGCCCCGTGCCCTCGCCATGCGTGCGCTCAGCCTCGTGGCATTGGCAGCGCTGTGCACAGCCGCATCCCAGCGTCGCGCCCTGGACGTGGGCAGCCGCCGGCGTTGGCACCGCGTGCAGCACGGGCACTGCAGCTACACCTTCGTGCTGCCCGAGGCCGAGCCGTCGCCGTGCCCGCTCGCCGCCCCCGGTCCCGTCAACGCGCTGCAGCGGGATTCACCGTCCGGCAACGGGCACGCTGCCCGCGGGGCTGCCCAGCGCCTGCAGCACCTGGAGAGGATCCTGGAGAACAGCACTCAGTGGTTGCTGAAGGTAGGCAATGGGGAGGGGTGTCCCCTGTAAGCGCTCTGTGCAGAAGTTTGGTGCCCCAGTGTGCCCAAATCTCACCTCCAGAGCCTGAGCCGGTGCTGCTTTCACCCAGCGCCGTTTGCCCGGAGGGGATGGATGGGCGCTGTGGGTGCTGCTGCTCACTGTGCTGTGCCCGTTTGCGTCCCCACCGCGGTCCCCTCCTTGTCCCTGTGCCCGTGCCGTGCCAGTGGTCCTGGGCACCTTACAGTGCTCAGCACTCCCTATGCAGGGTCAGGATGAGGCCCTGCCTGGAAGCTGCCGGGAAGGGTTTTGCATGCAGCGGGGTGAGGGACCGAAGGGCAGGGTTCGTTGTGTTCCCGCTTATGGGCTGTGCAAATGTTCCTGGAACTGGGTGAGACTCCCCATGGGAAACGCAGCCTGTGGCCTGCCAGCCCCACAGGAGCACTGGGAGCCTCAGACCCAAAGCAGGCACAAAGCAGGAAGGTGGGCACCCTATGCCACGGACCCCACTCCCCACCCCGAGGACCCCCTGCTGCAGTCCCCCATTCCCAGCCCCACAGGGCGAAGCAGGAAGCGGCCTTTCCTTTCTGAGGTCTCACCCGACACCTCCTGACCTCACATCTGTGCGAGCATCAGGGAAGAGCTCCCCCGTGGCCACATCCCCACAGTGGGACCTCAGTCCCAACGGCTTGTCCCCAGCTGTCACCCAGTCAAACTGAGTGGCACTGCGAGCACCGCATGGGGACAGCAGTGGGCACATGAGGGACGCACAGGGCTGCCCCTTGTCCTCTCCTCAGATGACTCAGACCATAAATTCCTCAAAAGCTGGGAGGATGCTGAGCCCCAAGGATACACTGAGCAAAGCCCAGCTGTGTGTGCCCATCTGGGCAGCTGCACGAAGTGGGGCTGCACCCCATAAGCAGGGGCACAACTGGTGTTCATCCCACCCCACAGCATGGCCCCTCCGCTGCAGGCAGCTCGCAGTTGGGTCTTTATTTTTTTTGTGTGTGTGTCCAGTTTCTTTGCTTTCCTAATTTAACTGAAACTGCACAAGGAGGATTGTTTTGGTTGGGATCCAGGCCTGAACAAACAAACTGGGCTTGAAGGAGGCACCGGGCTTGAGGATGGGTTGTAAACAACCCCAAATCCCCGTCTGCCCATGGAGCAGAGGACTGGGGCTGTGCCCAGGGCCCGGAGAATGGCACGGCCCCTTTGGGACCCCTCTCCTCCAGCTTGGAGACCTCTGGGGGCCAGGTCACCCTCCCCACATTGCTAGACATGCTGTCACCAGGAGGGACAGGCAGTGACACAATGAGGACACATGGGGCTTTGCCCAAGGGAGGCTATATGGTGGTGCTGCAGAGGATACGGGCACCGAACACCTCTCAGTGCCACCACTCTGGCCCCCCTTTTGGGGGGTGACAAGGTGTGGGGCACAAAACCTGTGCATAGGAAGGATTGTGACCCCAGTGCTGGGCCTCCCAGCTGTTTGCAGTGGATCCCAAGCGTGGGGACGTTGGGGTGGCTGTGCTGTGCTGCTGGCCAGGGGCCTCTCGCCGCAGGGTTTTGCTGCTGAGTAGAAATTCTTGTGGAGGCTGCAAATGTTGGCAGCTCTCACTGTTGGCCCAGGACACAACACGGGGCCAGAGCTGGGCTCGGCTGTGGTCAGAGCGCTGCTGGAGCGGTGTCCCCCCAGTGTGACACTGCAAGAGGGATGGGACCAGCAGCGGGGAACCTGCTGCCTTCCTGGCTTTGGTGGCCCCATCCCTGCCCTGCTCCCCCAGTCCCTTCCCTGTGGGGATGGCACCATGGCTGAAGGCTCTGGAAAGACTTTGGGGGTGAACCTCTTGGGAGGGGTCCCTTCATTGCTCTCTGCAGCTGTGCAGTCCCCACATGGGTCCACACTATCCAGGGATGCTGCAGCTCCCTCCAGCCCCAGCTGCTTCCCAGATCGATGCCTTCAGCAGAGCCATGGTTGGGGCCTGGAGGCTTTCACGCTCCCCCCAGGAAGGGCAGGGACCCCCGGAAGAGGCCCCAGCACCACTCACAGGGAGCAGCTGGGGCCACGCTTAGTCCTGCCTGTGCCAGACCGACCTTTTCCATGGGTATGTGCTGCCCTTCGCCCAGAGATATGTTTATTTTGAAGAAAAAAAAGGCAAAATCAGGAGGGAGAAACGGCCTCCGGAGCCCTGAGAAGCAGCAAGATTAACGACGTGGTTAAAAGGAAACTCTCCAGCAATCACTCAGCTGGGGAAGTGCTTTCCAGACGTGGCACTGGGACATGGAGTTTGGTTTGCAGCAGCTCGGAGGGCACGAGATCCACTTGGAGAGGATGAAGCAGGATCCATGGGGCACTGGGATCCATGGGGCAGCGTTCTCAGCGTGGGCTGCAGCACATCCCTTCCGCTCCCCGCAGTCCCTGCACAGTGGCCCCAGGGCCACAGCCCTTGCCGAGGCTGTCACCCCAGAGAGGGGATGAATGGGAACCTCATGGCAGCTGCCAGAAATAGAAACCCACTGGGAAGCGCCTGTTCCCCGCAGGCTGGGAAAGCGGAAGACACTTTGGAGCCGTGCACATGGCCAGCTGCTTCCCAGCCCTTCCTTGCTTCCTTACTTCCCTGCAGCAGGGCAGCAGCCAGCACCAGGAAAGCCGCCTTCGCCGGGATGGGGCAGCAGTGGGGGGGGATGCTGGTGGCCATGGGAACCCGGCCAGCAGCTGAGCCGTGTTGATGCTGGTGCTGATGCCAGTGCCTCCCTGGCTGGTCAGTAGTCCCAGCTCAACAATAGATCCATGAACACACACACCTGTGCCAGGTCCCAGCAAGAGAAAAGTCCCATTTGGGGACTGTGGACATCCCCATGGCTATAAATCCCACCCAACCCATTCAGATCTGCTTTGCCACTATAGCACACCCCAAATTTGCAACCACTCCGGTGCACCCCGCAGCAGTGTCCCCTCCATGCACCCAGGGATGCTGTCCCGGGCTGTTCCCATCGTGTCACCTTGCTGCTTTTGAGCAGGGTGAGCTGCAGTGCTGGCAGGCAGCAGGAGCCGTTCTCCTGGCCCAGACATGTGGGAGTGAAGCAGTGTGAGGATGCGGGATGAGGAATGCTGGCGGCGATGCCCGGGGCTCCCCCACAGCACTGCAGCCACAGGCAGCACATCCCGTCCTCCCAATAAGCTTCAGGGTGCCTAGGAGGCAGCACTGAGGCTGGGCATGGGATGAGCTCCTTGGCTGAGCCATCCCACCCCATCCACGCTGCCGTCTGCAGCTGGAGAGCTCCATCCAGAGCAGCATGAAGCCGGAGATGGCGCGGCTGCGGCAGTCGGCTGTGCGGAACCACACGGCCACCATGCTGGAGATCGGCAGCTCCCTGCTGAACCGCAGCGCTGAGCAGAGCCGCAAGCTCACCGACGTTGAGGCACAGGTGGGCAGTGATGGCACGCATGTCCCCATGTCCCCACTGCCACCAGAACTGCAGTGTGGGGAAGTTCCTCTGCTGCACAACGCGGGGTGGCTCCCTGGAGTGGTGCTGGTTTCATGTAGTCATGTTCCTGGGGACACCGGGGACACGGAGGGGCTCTGCTGTGTGTGCCCACACTCCCAATGTTCCCATGCAGGTGCTGAACCAGACGTCACGCATCGAGATGCAGCTGCTGGAGAACTCCCTGTCCACCACTAAGCTGGAGAAGCAGCTGCTGGTGCAGACAAACGAGATCCACCGGCTGCAGAGCAGGAACAAGTAGGGGCTGGGGCTGCTCTGCAGGAGAGCTGGAGCCCCTCCAGGGCTCATAAGGGGTCCCTGTGGGTGACAAAGTCTCATTACAGCCCTTTGGGTGGGGAAGAGTGCCCACAAGTCACCCACATCCCACAGGTGCCACTTGTAGGGGACAGGGGCAGCTCACAGCGGTGCTGGGGAACTGCAGCCAGGCAGGGGCTGACCATCCCCACCGTGCATCCCCTTGCAGCATCCTGGAGGTGCGGGTGCTGGATATGGAGGCAAAGCACCAGGAGGAGCTGGCGGGGATCCGTTCAGAGAAGGAGAGGCTGCAGCACCTGGTGAGCCGGCAGAGCGGCACCATCGAGGAGCTGGAGAAGTCTCTGCTGGCAGCCAACGCCAACGCCAGCCTACTGCAGCGACAGCAGCTGCAGCTCCTGGAGTCGGTGCAGAGCCTGGTGCGCCTCGTGGCAGAGGGTAGAGGTGAGCGGGGAGAACCTAAAAACGCTGCATCCCAAGAGCGACTCAGCCCTGCGCCCTGAGGTGCAGCAAATCCCCAGGGCTGGGGAGATGGGAAGAGCAGGGCTGCGGGACCTGCAGGGTCACTGGAGCACCCGCCAGCTGCTCTCCCTTCTGCCCAGCCCTGCTACCCGGTGAGGAGCAGCGCTTCCAGGACTGCACCGAGGTGCTCCGGGCCGGCAGCCGTGCCAGCGGGGTGTACACCCTGCACATCGCCAACCTGAGCGAGCCCAGGAAGGTGAGCGCAGCCCACAGAGGGCTCCCACTGTAGCACCACGGGGCCCAGCAGTGGGATGTCCCCAGCCACCCATGAGCCATGCGTCACCCCGCTCAGAGCTGCTCGGTTCCCCGCTGCAGGCATTCTGTGACATGGAGACAGACGGCGGCGGCTGGACGGTCATCCAGCTCCGCACCAACGGCAGCGTCAGCTTCCAGCGGGGCTGGAGGGAGTACAAGCAGGTCTGCACGGGGATGGGGATGGGGCGTTCCTGCACCCACCACCCACGCCCACCCTCCCTCGGCTCCCCCAGGGCTTTGGGGATGCGGCGGGGGAGCACTGGCTGGGCAATGAAGCCGTGCACCTCCTGACGAGCCGGGAACCCTACGTGCTGCGTGTGGAGCTGCGGGACTGGGAGGGCAGCCAGGTCTATGCCCACTATGGGAGGTTTCAGCTGGACAGCGAGCGGCAGCTCTACAGGTGGGTGAGCAGCATTGAGCTGTCCCTGGGCACCGCCGCCCCTGAGCCCCCAGGTTGGTTGGCACCGCTGTCTGCCTGAGGAGCTGCAGAGTTCCCATGGGGGCTTCACCGGGACCTTGGCAGATTTCCTCCATGGGGCTGTTGCTACACTGCCTGCTCCCCCTCTCCCCGGGCTCTTCCCCCAATAGATGCATGAAATTGCAATAAAGCTGAAGGATTTCCCATCCCGGCGAGGCGCGGGGCTGCCACGCAGTGCTCGTGCGACAGAGTTTGTCCCCAGGAATGTCCTCATGGAGATGCAGTGGGGACAGTGCACGCTCACAGGGATGTCAGCCAGGCTGTGGGTGGGAGGATGGGGGCATCGGGCTCCGCAGTCCCACTCAGTGAGAAGGGAAGCGATGGCACGCGTGGCCGCAGGCTCTCACTGCAGGACTACAGCGGCACAGCCGGGCAGCAGAGCGGCTTGGCCATGCAGGGCACCAACTTCAGCACCCGCGATGCCGACAACGACAACTGCCTCTGCAAGTGTGCCCAGATGCTGTCAGGAGGTGAGCAGCGAGGTTTGGGCTGGGATTCCCGCTCCGTGCCCACCCCGGTGCCACCCTCCTGCTCCCTCCCATAGGGTGGTGGTTCGACGCCTGCGGGCTCTCCAACCTGAATGGCATCTACTACCCGGCACGGCACAACGTCCGCAAGCTGAACGGCATCCGCTGGCACTACTTCCAAGGGCCCAGCTACTCGCTGAAGGGCACCCGCATGCTGATACGGCCCGCGGGCTTTTAGCCAGCCGGAGCGGTGCAGCGGGAGGACGGAGCCCCTGGAGAGCTTTCCCCCGTGATTTTTTTCTCACTCTTGTTTCTCTCAGATCTCGGCGCTGACTCTGAGCCAGCCCCACCCTTGCAAGCTGCAGCACGTGGATCCCATCCCCTCCTGGTTTCTCCCTGTTTCCCCCATGTCTGCAGGGCTCCGGGCTCCATGCTGTGCCGGGGTGTGAGTCTGGGACCACCAGACCTCCTGCACGAGTCACACGGGGGCAGACAGACCACATTTTGCCTTTTCTATATATTTTAGGGAATTGCCCTAAATTCCCCATCGCTTTGCTTTTCCTGCAGGATGAGCAGAACTGGTGTGTGAGCTCTCGGCAGTGGCATCCCTCCTCCCTGCACGGCCACAAAGGGGGACGCAGCTGTCCCCTCCTGTGTGCACTCTCCCCATGCAAGGGGACCACTGGCTGTGCATATCCTGATGGGACAGGGACAGCGTGAGGGGATGGAGGTGCCACCAGAGGCGTGGGGCACCTGGCCCCTGTGCAGCGGCCAATAGCTCTGGGGTTGGGCGCCAGCACACAGGGATGGTGGAGATGTGGGTGGCACATTGTGATGGGGCTGTGGTTTGAGGTGGGGCACAGGGAGCTGAGGACGATGGAGGGAGCTTGGAGCTGGGGATGCAGGTGCTGGTGGGGCTGACAGCCCACTTCTTTTATTGGCATGGAGAACCCAGACTTGGAGGCACGTTTGGTGACAGCCTGGAGTAGGCGGAGCAAAACTCCTCCAGGTTTACCCATGTCCTGGATCTTGGCGTGGGATTTTTGTACTGGGAGATATTTATTGGCCAAGAGCTGCACCAGGCAGCACCCAGCCCTGCCCTGACAGCAGCACGATGCCCCCAGACCCATGGCCAGCCAGTGTGGCTGGCCTCACACTGCAGCAGCTGGGACAGAAGCAGAGCAAGCACCTGGGGGGAATCTCTGCTTACAGGACAGCAGTGGGAGAGCCACCCCGGGGTACCTGCATGGGGCTGAGAACCCCATACACAGCTCCCACCTTTGCCAAGTGCTCTGGCAGTGGTGGGGATGGGAGCTGTGGCTATGGGGTCACTACCGGGGGCAGCAGCAGCGCTGCCTCAGCCCCACGTACACACTATGTATGATCTCCACATAAAGGACCTTCCTGCAGTCTCCCTGCTATGTCTGCATCATTCAGGAGGGTGCAGCCCCATCCTGACCCACTGAGCCCTGACTGAGCTCAGAGCATGGATGAAGGCTCAGTGACACCCAGCTCCACAGCACTTCCCATCTTATCGCGGGCCACTCCTGTCCCCCTTGACCCTATTGCCACTAGAGGTCCTCCACAGCCTGGTGACATCGCACAGCATCCCCATCCACGGGGGACAGGAGTGACATTGTGCCCTGGTGGATCCTCAGCAGCACTGCTACAGGCCATGAGCCACCCCCCAAAGCTGCCCCTGCAGCACCCATCCCTCAGACACCCTCCCCTCCCCCCATTCATAAGGCATTTGCTAATTAACACTGATTAAAACATGTGATGCAGCTGGCACTTCCTCCAAGGTGCTCATCAGGCTGTGCTTAATAATTGAAAAATGGGAAATGCATTAAAGATGGGATCACCTGCAAGGCACTGTGGCCATCCTGGTGCTGCTGTGAACCTCTGCATTCCACGCCCCCAACCCCACCCATTCCCTGCACCCCAAGTCCTGGGGCTGCCATCTCCCTGCTTTCCCCATGCAGCACTTAAGGAGGGCTGGGGGCGAAGTGGTGGGATGTGATCCCCAGGCCCTTTTCATGAGTGACTGGGGGAGAAAATGACCTTTTAAGGGTCAGCGCTGTGATGAGCCACGTAGAAACGTGGAACGAGGGATATGGGAGTATGCAGGACAAAGGGAATGGAAACCTTCCCGTGGTCATTCCTCCTCTCTATAAATAACTGCGGGCTCAGCTGTGGCTCCATGCTGAAACCGGAGCTGTCAGGGAAGCAGCTGCCAGGGAAAGCGATCAGGAGTGCAGGGACAGGGCTGCCCTCCTATCCCCAACGGGGATACAGAGACATGGGGGCGTCCCCTGGGGGGGACAAGGCTCCTCCATACGTCTGGGCTGGGGGTTTGTGCAGGGATGGATGGATGCTTTGGGTGCGTGGTTCTTCCTGTCCTTGCACACACACATGCACACCAACATGCGTGCACACATGTGTCCATGAGCAAAGATGCACCATGTGAGCACGCAGGACTTGGCTGGCTGTGTATACTGTGTGCAGCCACCACGCATCCCAGCTGTGCAGCCCTATGCAGGACACCAGAACCAAGCGCTGGGGGCTGAGCCCCGTGTCTGGCTCCCTGGGGAGTCACCAGCTCCCCGTGTGCTGTCACTGCAGGATCCTCTGGGTGTGTGCTTCCTCCCTGACTCATCGTCAGGTGCTGTCCTGCATCCTCCCCACCACATCCTGCACCAGCCTTAGGTGGGGGCTCCCAGACCTGCCTGGCTCCTTTCTTGAAGCCCAGTGGGTCCTGCACAGCAAGGATGGGGTGCGAACAGCAGCAGGTCTGTGCCCCACGGGGGGAGCGCTGGGTGCAGGTGTTGGTGGCCTGGGTGCTGCCTTCCTCAGCAGCCCAGGTGGGCACAGTTTGCAGCAGCATCATGGGGTGCTTTGCTTTTCCCCTTGCAAGGACCAGAGGGGCTGCAGGAGCCCACACCCACCTGGGGATAGTGCAGCACACAGCGCTTTCATCTTCAAAGAACTCCCTGCATCATCTTTCATCCTCAAAACTCCCCAGTGCCTGGGAGGTCTCTGCTATCTCCTCCCCATCTCGCAGCCCCGGGGATGCGGCCAAGCTCTGGGGTGCTTTGCTGGAGCAGGCGCAGAGCAGAGCCCGGCAGCATGCTTGGCACAGTGCTGGGGAGGTGCAGAGGGGAATCCTGCAGCTGGGCTCTGCCAGGACCTGCCAGGAGCAAACCCTCCTCCTGCTGCATCTACCGGGCCCCATGCTGGCACAGCATAGAACCATATGGCATGGCATGGCACAGCACATCATAGCACATCATATAGCACAACACAGCATGGCACACCACCCGCGCTCTACAACACCCACTGGGATGCAGCGTTCGTCATGTTGTTGAGTTTGGCAGAGAAGAGGCTCTTGGGGGCCTGCCCCGGCTCATTCCCTACCACATCTGAAGACAACATCACACAGCATCCAAAGCACTGAAATTTAATAAAACTGCCTGCATTACTGTCACTTTTTTTACAGTTGACACATAGGAAAAACAGTAGGAAGATACAGACAGAACCTTCTTCATAAATAAGAGGGCACATTTTGCCCGGGGTTTTCTCACTGGCATACAAAAAGGGGGATACAAACACACGCACACACACACGTACACAGGTTTGAGCTTCTCCAAGGGGAGCTCGGGTTTGCCCTCCCTGCAGAGCAGCCAAACCCTCCAGGATGCTCAGCACTCTGATGGGGACCGCCACGCTTGTCCCCTTCTGCTGAAGCTGCAGGGGCACGGCGCCTCAACCCCTGGCCACTAAGAGGAGACCCCAGTGCTAATGCAAACCCCCGAGCTGGGACCCCAAAGGAGGTACCATGCACCTGCAGCCTAGCCAGCAGCACGCCGCCAGGTGCAACCGTGTCCCCTGCACTCCACGGGCTCAGGGGTACCGAGGTGCTGGTGGGGGTCCTGCAGAGCTGAGTCCATCAGGAAGCAAGGCGCTCCTCAGGAGGACGCACAGCATCCATGCTCTGCAGCTGCAGCACAGGGGGACGGGGTGTGAGGCACAGCGGGCTCAGTTCAGGGATCCGGGATGGCCCCGCTGCCCTCCTGGGGGGCACGGGATGGTGCTTCCTCCCCACCCGGCATCAGCACTGCGTGCAGCCAAGCAGTCTGGCTACACGTTGGAGACCTGCTGGGGCTCGCGGGCCTGGCGCAGCCCATACAGCCACTTGATGACGCGGGCGTTGCGCTCCACCACCGAGATGCCGTAGGGCATGCGCTCAGCCGGGCGGCCCTCCGGCGTGGCCGTGCTGCGGGGGGAGCGCCCGCCCTCCGAGCTGGCCGTGCTGACGCTGTGAAACTTGACGGACACGATGTCAGAGCTGGCACGGGCAAAATGCTCGGCCCCCATGTCCCGCACCTCCTCGGGGTCGAGGCCGCAGTAGTTGAAGAAGCGCTCCAGGTCGGCGGTGGCCCGCGAGAAGCGGTCGCTCAGGTCGGACTTGGAGCGGTGCAGCAGGGTTTGCCGGCGGGCGCTCTCAGGGCGGTTGGGCGAGCTCAGAGCCGGCGCTGCAGGCGCCGTGCACGGGGAGGGCGACGACGGCACCCGCATTCCCGGCACAGGGGGAGGCAGAGCCCCGCAGGGCCGCACGTCCACCCTGCGCACCGCCACAGTCCCAGGGGGTCTGGGTGCAGCGGGGCTCCCCGGTGCCTTGCCGACACTACCGGTGCTCAGCACCTCCGCTGCGCCGTGCCGCTCCCCGCCCCGCGGGCTCTCAGCTTTGGGGCTGTCGCAGCCGTTGATGAGGTGGTTGAGGATCTCCAGGTTGAGCGAGGTCTTGGCCCTGCCTGCTGAGCGCGGTCCCGGCGTCGTCTTGCGGCTGGGGGTGAGCATGGCGCGGCGCACGCCCGGCACGAAGAGCGGCTGCTTGAGCAGCGGTGGCTTCACCGGCTCCTGCCGGGTGCTGGCGACCTGCTGGCTCTTCACGTACTTGGCCTTGTCGGCCTCCAACCTCTCCACGGCGCTGGGTTTTCGGGCAGCCGGTTCAGCTCGCCGTCGGAAATACTCGGGTCCCTTGTTGAGGATGCGGATGGGCATGGCCGAGGTGAAGGGGGTCCTCACCGCCATCCCTTTCATGGCATCGCCGGCGTGCAGCGCCTCGACCGGCATCGTGCGGGCGGCAGCGGGGCCACGCGCCGCAGGCTGCGGGGGAGGGGACCGCAATGAGGGGCGGTGGCAGGGGGAGGCGGTGACAGCCCCCTGCCCGCACCCCGTCCCCGCAGGCAGGCGGACAAAGGGCCGAGCGCTGCGCGGGGCGTGCGGTGCCGCGCTGTCTGCGCCGGCTGCTCCGGGCTTCCTATTTCAAGGCAGGGACCACGCCTCCGGCTGCGTCCCCGAAACGAAGCGCGGCCAATCCGCGATGCAAGCCTGCTTCAAACGGCAACACGGCCAATGGGGCCGCGGGGAGGGCACCCCGACACTGGGGTGAGGGGAGCCCCAGGAAGGGCTGCAGCCCCACAGCGATGCTCGCTGCCCGGGGTGCATGGGGTGCTCTGCCTGCCCCACTCACCCACCAGCCCTCTGTGCTGGGACGTCAGGCCCTGCTTCCTGCAGCCCCCCTGGTGCTCAGCCCCAGGAGCAGTTTCCCCCCAGCTGCGCACCCCCACCCGCTTCCTTCACAGAGAAAAAAGGAGAATGCCAACATCCAAGTGGCCTGCCTGCCTGTCCCTATGGCCCCCTGCCATTTGGGGTAGGGCAGTGTGTGCAGGCCCCAGGGCACAGCGTACTATTTCTCCTGCACACCCCTCTCTCACTGTGAGCCACCGGAAAGCACCCGGGGGTTCCCAGCCGTGCTTCCTCAGCCCGCGTTCTCCAGCAGCCAGGAGCCCTGCGCCCTTGGGGCTCTGCCAAGCACAGCAAGCACCCGCCCGCCCCAACGGTTGCGCAGCGGCAGCAGCCCGCCCACGGAGGGGCTCAAAGCAGCCCCACATCCCCGACCCCAGCGCCATCAGCAGCCAGGGGCTGGCACCCACCAACCCCTCCTGGGCCGCTTTGGGAAGCCCCCAGGGTCCCCGTCTCCCCCAGTTTGAGGCTGTGCCACTCACCCGACCAGGCGGTGCTCCAGCACCGGTGTCGCTGCAGCTGCCCAGCGCAGTCCCCCCAACCCCTCACCGCCCAGCTTAGGGTACAAGGGAGCCCACCAGTGGGGCACAGCACAGCCCCATTTCCTCTCTCCCACTGAGCTGCTGCCACCTGCGGCCACTCACCCACCTCCTTGCTCAACTTCCTGGGTACAGCCCACAACACGGCATCGGCTGCAGGCGGTGAGCTGGGAACAGGGCAGTGCAGGGCACCTGTGTCCCCGCCAGGCAAGGACAGGGAAGGCAGGGCCCCGCCACGGCAGCCATGCCCCACGCTCAGGGGCAATGAAGCATGGAGGGAAGGTGCTCAGGGGCAAGCAATGCTGCAGCTTCCAACGTGGGAAATCACCGTCAGCCTCCCAAGGCCCTGCGTCACCCAGCCCTGATGGAGAGGGGACATGAGGGCCTGACTCACCCGGCCCTGGGTGCTTTCCGGTGGCGTGGGGGGCATCTACCAGTGTTGTGCACCACCTGAGCGCAGCACTCTGCCAGCAGCCACCCTGCAGCCTCTGCCATGCATGGGGAGGCTTCCATAGAGAGCATCTGCTGGGCACAGGGATGGGGGGTGCAGAGCCCCCCAGTAGCCAGCAGTGCTCAGTGTGGGCTCCTGTCCCTGTCAGCAAGGACAGCCTGGTCAGGCACAACCTGCTGCTGTGCATTCCTATGGATGGAGAGTTGCCAGCCTGACATGGCTGCCCCAACCCACACTGAGCTGTCCTCCCACAGCCCCGAAAGCAGAGTGACATTATCAGCTGACCCGAGTGGAGCACGGCAGTCCAGGCACCGTGTCTGGCACCCAGCTTGCCATGCCCAGCCACAGTGACCCAGCACACACCTCCGCCACCTACCCACCTCTGCCCTGTGCTGCAGGAGCCTCCCTGGCCTGGCTCAGCTGCTGCGTCGCTGCTCCTTGTGCTCGTCCCAGAGTCCTGGACGCCCCGTGCCCTCTGCCTCCCCTGCTCCCTCCAGTGCAGCTGGTTTCAGGGTGCTGGAGCAGGTCTGTGCACAGCAGGGCGGCTCACGGCTCCATCTGAGTCACCGCTGGTTGAAGACGCCCTCCGAGGCAGCCCAGCACTCAGATGGGATCGAAAACACCTCTCCTTGCCAGCGTGTGTGCACAGGCACAGGGCTTTCCTCCACGCCAGGCTGCACTTTAATTGTGGCTGCGTCACGAAGCGTGGCCGTGGCCGGTGACGTCCTGGTGTGGGTCTGAGCGCAGCCGGCAGCGCCGGTCGGGCAGCGTGGATGTACCCACAGTTCTGTCAGTGGGGATGGAAAAGCACAGCTGTGGTGGCACAACTGGAGCACCACACACTGCAGGTGCTAGATCAGCCCTGGCCATCCCCTGCCCTCACCGGGACAGAGAGCAGAGCCTTCTCAAAGCCTTCCCAAGGGAACAGGTCCCTTGCACACCCACCAGCCCCAGGTCACCGCCAGCCCCCAGCGTTCCTGCAGTCCCAAAGTCCAAAATGCTCCTGTGCTTGAAACAAATCCCAACCAATGGCACAGGGTGAGGTGGCGGAGCAGAGCAAGGTCACACGCAGTGAGGCTGCAGGCTGCGCGCAGCCCAGCTCCTAGGGCAGGGGCAAACACAGAGCACACAATCAGAGCTCAGGGATAGCAGCGCGTTTTTCAAACAGTTCTTGGAAGTGAGACAAGGAGCTGGTGGGGGAGCAGGGCTGGGTGAAGCTGGGAAAACAAACAGCCCCCCCTCCGAGCCATTCCGCACATGGCGATGCTTCCAGCAGAAGGTGGACCTACACGATGGGTACAGCTGGAAAAACACTGCCTGGTGATGCAGAGCCACGGGCATCTGCCCGCTGAGGGTGGCCAGGCTGTGTACCCCCATGGCAGGGGATCGGTGCAGGCTGCAGGCAGGCAGCTGGAGCTGCCCAGGCACGCCAACTGCTTGTGCTCAGCAGGGCGTTGCAGCCTCGCCCTCCCCGGGAGCACCCAGGGATGGTTTTGGGGAGGGCAGCCCAATGCAGGAGCACGCCCTGAGCACCCGGTTCAGCACCCGTCCCGCAGCCCCGGGGTGGATGGGCTCTGGAGCTGGCTCTGTGCTCGCCTCCCACGGGTGCTCGGGGCTGGCTCCATGCACGTGCAGATTCCAGGACCCCCCAGGAGTGAAATGCAGCTAGGAAAGTGTAACAGAAAAAAGCTCAGAGGCCAAATCCTCCCTGCAAGTGTTGGGTGGGGAGGGCTGTGGGTGCCTGGCGTCACACCGCAGGCCTGCAGCTCCATGGCACAAGGTCCAGCCCAGAGGTGTTGGCTCACCTTAGCCTTCCCCAGTGCTGGCAGCTTTCCTAAGACCTTCCACCTGCCACCATGCTCATTTTGGTGGGCACTAATTCCAGGCTTCAGTCACCACCACTCACCCAGACAATGCTGCAGATAGCTTTGGAGCTGGGAAATGCCTCTGCCCTGACCCAGGCGAGCCACAGCCCACTCCCTGCCTCAGTTTCCCTGATGCTGAATGGCTGTTCTGGGGCACAGGGAGCTCTCTAGAGACCACAAGGATGACTGAGGGGTGCTGTCATGGGCAACAGCCTCACCTCATGCCCACCGGCTGAATGCTGCCCATGCCCATCCCGCCGTGCACATCCCTCTGTGCGCATCCTTGCAGACAGCAGCCATGCTCGGGGCCAGAGCTGCACTGCTCCCGGGTGCAGGGGATCCGACAGATGGGGACGTGCCGGGTGTGAGGGCTTTGTCTGAGCGGTGGCGGCTGCGCTCGGACCCGCAGATGGTGGAAGGGCGGCTGTGCTGGGGCCAGGGCCGTGGCCGCAGCCATGCGAGCGCAGTGCCCTGGGGATGCGGCCCCTTTTGTTGGGCTCTCACCTCTGGCAGAGGCCCCTTCCCCAGGCGCCCCTCGCCAGCTTTCAACTTTCAACTTGACCTGCTCCATTCACATGGAAATGGGATGCAAATAGAGATGGGGAGCTGTGAGGAGGAGGAGAATGGAAGGGGAGGAAGGGGCCACGGGCAGCGACCCACTGTTGGTCCCCACTTTCTGGCTGGGCTCCCCAGTAAGGAGGTACCTCCTGCATGACAGGGCCCCCTCCACTGGGAAAACTGGGATCCCACTGGTGGGTTGTACTCCTTTCTGGGGATCCTCAGTGTGAGAAGGGCCTGGGGAATCAGAGATGGAGCCCCACTCTCATCACCTGCTTCTCCCTACCCAAGAGGCCCTGCTGCATCCTCACCCACACTGGACATGGCCTTGCATTTGGGGACACGGGGGGGGAGGGAGAGGGGGGATGTTCCTGGTGGGCCATTCGCCTGCCTGATCCCAGCACAGTCCCATGGCCGGGGACCTCTCGGTGACCAAATGTTGCCATCTGCCTTGGGGCCTTCACTCGCATCTGCCGGGGTGCAGAGGGGCCGGGGCTCAGCTGCCGTGCGGTGCAGCATGGGGTGGGGGGCAGCCCCCCCCGGCATGGCAGGCAGCACGTGTCAGCTGGGCTGGGGCAAGAAGCGTGCAGAAGCACTCAGTCCTGTGCCCATCAACCCTTTGTGCCCCCCGGCCCCTGTGCCACAGCCAATTAGTCCTGGATTCGGGCTCTTTTGTGCTGCAGGATGAACAAGGCACAGCCGCTCTCCTCTTGCTGCCCCCATCCCCATGGGGAGCAAGAGGCTCAGCTGTATCAGCCCCCGGTGCCTGGCGCCTCCTAGCAACACAGGGCACACAGATGCAGAACCCCAACACACCCCAAAGCTTGAACACCCGCCCCATAGCCCATCTGGGGACAGCGGGGACACCACTGCTCCTGGTGCATGGGCTGGCTGCAGGGCACAGAGGTGTAGGGCACAGGCAGGGCAATAAGGGACAGGCAGGGACAGGCAGGGCATTGCACGAGGCAGTGCAGCACAGCCCGCTCTCCCAGCGACACCCAGTGGGTGCTGGGGGAAGAGCCACCAAGGGGGAAGCTGGGTGCTGGGACGAGCCTGTGCCAGGCTGTGCTGCCGCAAGGCCCAGCTGGCTCTGTCCTCTGCAGCCCCTGACAGCTTCTGAGGGGTGCAAGCATCACATCTGCCAGCTCAAGGCATGGTTGGGTGCTTGGTCACATCCCACAGTCACCGTGCACCCTGTGCTGGCTGAGCGGGGGCTGGAGGAGCGTTTGTGCACGATGCACACCTGCAGGAACAGCCACATCCCGCCCACATTCGGTGTTCCCAAGGCACACAGCTCAACCCACAGCCCTGCAGCCATCCATCCCAGACGGCACTGCACGGTGACATTTGCACCCGCAAGGTGCAGCCTGGAATAGGTGGGACACAGTTCTGTTGAGGACAAGGGCAAAGTCCGTGTCACAGCCAGGAATAACTGCCGGCACCCAGCCAAGCCAGGGCGTGCAGGTTCAGCTACAGCTCTGCAGAGAGCACCTGGCATCGCAGCCAGGCAGCAGCACGCTGGGGCTGACCCTGGTGGTACGTGGGGACAGGAGGGGCTGGGCTGGGCTGTCCTAGGGGAGCAGGGACAGAGCGGGTGGGGGGACTTTTTGCACTAGGGCTGAGTTTGGAGTGTTGAGGTCCCAGCCAGCACCTGGGGCTGGAGTGGGGGGTGGGGGAGCAGAAATGAGTCTATGGGACCCAGTAGCTGTGCTGCTGCTGAAACTGGGGAGCTGGGTGTGCTGGAGAGGGGAGGGAGGTATGGGGTGGGGGGGGTGGGTTCCTGAGCCCCTCCAGCTGCTCCTTGTGGAATGGGATCACAGTGCGATGGTTGCAATCGCAGCTGCTCCCTCTGCCCCCCAAGCACAAGGATTTGGGAATTCCCTCGGGAATTAGACCCTCGCCCACCCCGCTACCCCTCCAAAACCCCTCAGCACAGTTACTTTTTATTCGTCATTATGACTTTGTCTCATCCCACCCCGCTCCGACAGCCGACCCGCAGCTCGCATAATACGGGGCGGGGCGCAGCTCACGTACCCCCACCAGGACCCGCCGGGACCCCCAGCCCAGGACCCCCGGCCCCGAAGCACAGCGCCAGAGCCCACCGAGCGGCACAGCGGCACAGCGCGAGGTCACGAGGTCACGTGGCCCCGCCCGGTTTCCCCCCCGCCCCGGGGGGGGCTCAGCCCGCCGGGAGCAGCACCCGGCGCTCCGCACGCTGCCACCCATCTGCATCCGGAGGCGGTCACGTGGTCAGCTGACGTCACCGCCCGGCAGCCCGGACTCGCTGCGCCGCGTGCCGCTCGCTGCCCGTCCCCCAAAGCGCAGTGAGTTCTCCTACGGGGAGATGCCCCGGCCGTCACCCCGGCACCGGTCGGACCGGGCTCCTGCTTCCTCCTTCCTCCTTTCCGCTCCGTAACAACAAGTCCCCACACCTCCCTGCCAGGATGAGGTCATCTGGGGGCCGACTCCGGCCACACGAGCGCGGGATTCCTCCACCGGGACTCAGCCCCGTGCTGGGGGTCACCCATCCCGCATCCCGCTACCTCCCCCTCCTCCCCCCCCCCCCCATCCCCACCGCGGGGCTCGGGGACGCGGAGCTGCGCGGGTCCCCCTGCGCTGGGACCGGGGCGGGCGGGCAGCAGGTGCTCGGGGCGGGCAGGGGCTGCGCGGGCTGAGTCAGCCCGCAGGTATGAGCCGGGGCGTGTTTGCAGGTGGGGCCGCGGGGCCTTTCTGCCCCACCGCCGCCGGAGCTTGCTGCAGTCAGCGGGGGTCGGCGGGAGGAGACGAGCTGCTGGGCGCTGCCCGCGGATGCGGAGGGAAGGGCGAGGCCTCGGGTCCCAGGAGAGCGGCTGCATAGGACTCACGGCCCCCAGGTGAGAGTCAGCAGTGCCTCAGGCTGTGCTGGGCCATGCCGTGCCATGCTGTGTTGCGCCAGGCCGTGCCAGGCCATACTAGGCCATGCCACGCCGTGCCAGGCTGTGCTAGGCCGTGCTGTGCCAGACCATGCTAGGCCTTTCCATGTCCTGTGAGGCCGTGCTTGTCCATGCTAGGCCATGCTGTGCTAGGCCATGCTATGCCAGGCTGTGTTAGGCCATGCCAGGCTGTGCCGTGCTAAGCTGTGTGCTGGCTCAACTCCAGCGCACTACTCAGTTCCAGTCTCTGTGCCCGTGCAGGGTGGGTGCCTCAGGCAGAGCAGGGGGCCTTGTGGGACACTGGGGGGTCCTCGTGGTGGCACAAGGCCTCTTGCTGCTTGCTAGGCTATGCCATTCTGCCAGTCCCGTGCTCACTGGGTGCTGCAGGAAAAGCAGCTGGGACTGCCTGTGGGAGAGGGGACATAGCATTTGTGGATGCCTGAGGTACAGAGCTCCACCACTGAATGAAGCTTCTCCCCACAGCACAGTGGCACCCAGCCCTGAGCCATGGCACTGCTCACCCACCTTCTCGCCTGTGCCTTTGGCACGGGCTCCTGGGTGGCCATCAATGGGCTATGGGTCGAGCTGCCGCTGCTGGTGACAGTGCTGCCAGAGCAGTGGGATCTGCCTTCCTACATCACCATCATCATCCAGATGGCCAACGTGGGGCCGCTCTTCGTCACCCTCATGCACCGCTTCTGGCCCGGCTCGCTGAAGGAGGTGGTCGTTATCTACGTGGTTGTGTCCGTGGGCATCGTGGCCTGCTTGCTGCTGGCCTTTCTCTGGGACTACACATCCCCCATCGCAGGGACCACCCGCAGCACTGCATTCCTGATCCTCACCTTCTTCTTGGCCCTGGTTGACTGCACTTCCTCCGTTACCTTCCTGCCCTTCATGATGCAGCTGCAGGCCCAATACCTCACCACCTTCTTCATAGGCGAAGGACTCAGCGGGCTGATACCTGCTCTCATCGCCCTGGGCCAGGGCTCCGGCATCTCCAGCTGTGCCAATGTCAGCCAGCTGGTCAACATCACCTCTGACAATGAGACCATGGAGGGCACTATCTTCCAGATGGAGACCCGCTACCTCCCAGCCCGCTTCTCTACCTTCATCTTCTTCCTCCTCATGACTGCGATGATGGTGGCCTGCTTGGTAGCTTTCTTCTTCCTGACCAGGCAGCCCAAGGTATGGGAGCTCTCACAGCAGCAATTGTGTCCCAGCACCATCATACTGAACTCCTTTGACCAGATCCTTGAGGATGGCGGTGGCACGGGACGAGCCGAAGGCTACTCATGCCCAAAGAGCACCAAGCGGCCCATAGAGACCCACTCGGAGAAGGTCTCCTATTCTGTGGCCAAGCTTGCCTTCATCTACCTCCTTATCACTTGGGTGAGCTCTCTGACAAACGGGGTCCTGCCATCTGTGCAGTCCTACTCTTGCCTGCCATATGGCAACACCGCATATCACCTCTCGGCCACGCTCAGCTCCATGGCCAACCCTCTCGCCTGCATCGTGGCCATGGTCCTGCCCAGCAGGTAGGTAAGGGGGACCCAAAACAGCCCCATTTTGGGGTGCTGGGTGAGAGTCCCAGGAAGCTGGGTGTCCTCAGGGTGCACGTGCCCTGGCATCAGAGACACCCAGGAAGGACGATGGGGCCAGCGTGGAGCCTGCTCACTGGGCAGCCCGCACCATGGGGCTGTGCCTCTCTCTGTTCTGGGGTGGCAGCGCTGCCTGGTGTCACCTACCTGTCCCTTGCAGGTCCCTGACCCTGCTGGGCATCCTCAGCCTTGCAGGCACAGGCTTCGGCGCCTACAACATGGCCATAGCAGTGATGAGCCCATGCCCCCTCCTACAGCATTCCCAGTGGGGCGACGCCATCATCGTAAGTCTTTGGGTCCCTCAACCCTCAGGAGGGGTCTCAAGGTTCCCACTGACCGCTCTCTCCTGTGCCACCAGATCCTCTCTTGGGTGCTCTTCACTGGAACGCTCTCCTACGTGAAGGTGATGGCCGGGGTCATCCTGCGGAGCCACAGCCACAGTGCACTGGTGTGGTACGGGGCGCTGGAGCAGCTGGGATCCCTGCTGGGCGCCCTGCTCATGTTCCCCCTCGTCAACATTTATGGCTTCTTCCAATCCGCCGACTACTGCAGCTTGCAGTGCCCAGTGTGAGCACAGCGTTCCTCTTGCGTTCAAACAAATAGAAGGAGTTTGCTCAGCCCTTTGGCCTGTGCCCAGACCTGCTGCTTTCCACCTCGCCCCACTGCAGTTTGGGCTCAGCACCCCTGGGAGTACTGTTCGTGCTCTCATTCCTGTTCTCCTCATTCCTGTGCTCATGCCATCGTGGAGAGCAACGGCTGCCCTGGAACAGGGGGGTTGCAGCCATCTTCAGGGTGTGGAGACAAAGGTCCCCCCCCCTGGAAAACCAGCAGCAGAAGGGTACACAGGCCCAGTGGGATGAGGGTAACCTTCCCAAGGAGCCATTCTGGGGCTCTGACAATGCTTTCTGCTCTCTCCCCAGTGCCCTGTGCCCCACAGCAGCCCCCACTCAGTCTGGCTGTACCCGGAGGGGGGGGGTGCGCACAGAGCTGCAGCACAACCCCATGCCCACAGCTGTACCGTGAACGGCAGCGCAAGGCTGTCACACGGCATGGGGTGGCAGAACCGTGCCACCTGGTACCCGACTGCACCTCGGCTGTGCCAACAGGGGGTCCGGGGGGGTCCGGGGGACAGCGTCAGCCCCCAGGCTGAGCAGCACTCGGTTGCTGCACGCGCCTGCGCCCCTTCCCCGGGGCACGAGGCAGCCGGGCCTTTGTCCCTGGCTCTTTGTCTGGCAATCTGCTCCCCTCGGGAGCAGCAGTGACAGACCCGCTCTGCTGTGCCTTAACGACGCGGAGCCGAGCAGCCCCCGGCCCCGGCTGCGTCCCGGCCGCCTGCGGGAAGGACGCGGCTGGAATTGCTAATCGCCCACTGCCCTGCAAGGGTCCCGCAGCCGGGGCTCAGCACCGCGCATCCCCCGTGTGCAGGGGGAGCGGGGGGAGAGGGGCAGAGCTGGGGGCCGAGGAGCAGCGGTGGATGGGGGGGCACCGTAGGGGACCTATCCCATCCCAAGAGCAGGGCGCATCCCACATTCCTTGCAATGAGACCGTGAGCCAAAGGTCTGCAGCCCTCCATCCCCCGCGCCCCACATGAGGATGCTCCTGCCCATCCCAGACACACGGGTCCCCAAAGACCCTCGCACTGCACACCCCCACCAGCCCCTCCCTCCCCAGCACAGCACAGCACAGGGGAACAATCGCCTCTGAGCCCTGCGAGCGAGCAGGCATTATTTCCATACAGCTGCTCGGGAAGGCAGGGATGGGGATGCAGCCATCACCCAACCGCGCTCCAGGAGAACGGCCGGGCCTTTCTTCTGGCTCTCCCCCTCCCCGCCGTGGTGGGGGCAGGTTTGGGGGGGCCCAGCCGCGCTGCAGTCAGCAATATTAGCACAGCTCCGCAGGACTGATTGCAGGTTATTAACATACATTATCTCAGTCCCCTGCCTCTGAAAGGAGCCAGTTCCTATTCCCCCTCTCCCAGCCCTCCCTCCCCCTGTCTTTTACACTTAATTACCTCCCTTATTACACCACAGCCTGGAGAGAGAAAAAATCACAGGGCAGCGGGCAGGCAGGCAAGCTCGGCCCAACTAGGGCGTAAGTAATCGCCCGTTCTGCAAACGTGCCTCCAAGAAAAGTGATCGCACACACACGGATAAATAAATAAAGGAGCACGGGGCTGGGAGCCGGCGGCCCAGGGATGGAGGAGATGCCGGGGCCGACCCCGAGGCTGCACCTCGGGGAGAGGTGACCTTGGACTTGGACTGACGTCAGGGCTGTGCAACAGGGCCAGATGGGGCTCGTGCCGTGGCCCCAGCGAGTGCTGCTGGGGGGAGTGAGCCCCAGTGCTATGGGGGGAGCGGGGTGGGAGCCCCAGCCTGGGAACGGGAGTGGGGTGGGCTGTGGGGTGCCCCTGGGATGAGAGATGCGCTGGGCTATGGGATGCTGTGGGCTATGGGTACCCAGGGCTATAGCACGAGCTGGGCTACGGGATGCTATAGGACATGGGGTACCCGGGGTTATGGGGTGTCCTAGACTATAGGATGCTGTGGGCTATGGGTACTCCAGTCTATAGGGTGCCCTGAGATATGGGATGCTATCGAACGTGGAGTACTCCAGGCTATGGTGTGACATGGGCTATGGGATGCTATAGAACTTGGGGTTACCCAGGTTAGGGGATGTCCTGGGCTGTGGGGTACTGTGGAACATGGGATACCCTTGGTTATGGGACGCCACACAGAGCAGTGAGTGTATGCTCGCAGGCCCCACACAAATGCAGAGCAGTGATGCCCCCAGCTCCCAGCAGAGATGGAGCACATGGCCACCAGCATGCCACGGGCAGCAGTAGCGTCAGGGTGCCACCACGGGGCGCTGCTCTTGTCCTCTGCGTGTGACACTGTGTGGCCAGCCAAAGGGCACCATCAGGACCCCACAATGACCACCAGTGGTGGACCTTGGGCTGCTCAGGGCTGAGTGCTGCAATGCCCTCGGTGCAGCACAGGGCTCGGGGGCGGCGTGGCCTTTCCCCAGCTGCTCACAGAGGAGTGGGATGCTCACGGTGTAACTGGGGGAGCATCGGCTTCCAGGGGACTGCAGAGCAAGGCAAGGCTGGCTGAGGTTCCCAAGCTGGTAGCAGGGCAGGGACTCATAGGAAGCAGGTCCTTTGTGGTCCCCCAGCTCGCTGTGCCCCACAAGCCCTTTGTCACCTCCAGCTGGCACAGGGTCTTGCTCCAGAGCTCCCGCTGCAGCTCCCAGCTCATTTTGCAGGGCACTGGCCACGCAGCGGGAGCAGTGATGGGCAGCAGAAGCACTCCAGCCAGGCCCCCACTGTCACCTGCCAGCTGCAAGGACAGCCAGCTTGGGACCATGGCCTGCCTGCAAGAAGGGCCTCATCTTGTTCCGGGGGGGGCTGGGGGGACCAGCATGAGCGGCTGTGCCGCGTGCTCAGTGCAGGGAAGGGAGGAGGGGGAGTGGGGGCTCCGGGAGGGAACAATGCACCGCCACGAGCCCAGCTATTGTTGTGGGCTGCGAAGGTCACGGCACTTCCCCCGGGACAGGGATTGGGATAGGGACACGGGAAAAGGGCAGAAGGTGGGGAAAGGGACAAGGGAAGAGGGATGGTGACAGGGGAAAGGGGCAGCAGGAAGGGATGGGGGTGGGACAGATGGGACAGTGAACAGTGGCTGGGAACAGGGAGCAGGAATGGGGACGGAGAACAAGGGAAGGAACAAGAGAAAAATAAAGGGGTCATTGGAAAGGGACAGGAGACAGAGATAAAGACAACGGAGAGGGACATGGAACGGGGTTAGGAAGAAGGAACAGGGATGGAGATAAGGGATGGGAACCGGGACAGAGAATAGGAACAGCGGCAGCGCCTGGACCCCCGCCCCGTCATTCACAGCCCCGGGGGCTGGCGGCAGGGAGACAAAGGCAGCAGGAGGCAGAACCCCCCCCCCCCCCCCCCCCCGCCCCATGTCCCCGCGTGTCCCCATTGTCCGCGGCTGGGGGGGGTGGGACAGAGAGAAGCAGGGAGCGAGGACCCAACACTGCCACGACGCTCCGGGGGGCTCGGGGGGCTCGGGGCGCGGCCGGGCGGAGCGGCCCCCTCCCCCCCGCCGCCTGCCTTCCTCCCCCTCCTCCTCCTCCTCCCTCTCCTCCTCTCCTCCTCCTCCTCCTCAGCCTCCTCTCCTCCTCCTCCCCGCCGCCCGCCCCTCGCACTCCGCTCCCCGCTCCTCGCAGCCCGCAACACCGGCCCGGAGCGCAGCGCGGGGCCGGTGGCCGCCCCGGGCCGGGCCAGTGCCGGTACCGGGGCCGGTGGAGGTGCCGGTGCCGGTGCCGGAGCTGTCCAGTGCTGAAGGCTCCGGCCCGGCCCCGCCATGCCCCGCTCCTTCCTGGTGAAGAAGCTGAAGGCGGACGCGTTCCCTCTCGCCGGGGCCCCCGCGCCCCCCTACGCCCCCCTGGAGCCCCCCTACGCGCTGCCCGGCCCCGCTGCCGGAGATGGTGAGTGCAGGGCGGGGGGCTCCGGGGAACGCCCCCCCCCATACCCCATTGTGTGCGCCCGACGGGGCAGCCGGCGGGTACGGGGGTACTGGGGGACCGAGGCCAGGGGGCTCGGGGAGGGCAGGAAGAAGAAGACGAGGGGTTCCCAACGCTGCGTCCCGCGGGTCCCGTCCTTGTTCGCCTTTGTGGGTCCCCCCCCATCCTCCTCCCCAGCGCCACCAACCCCTGCCGAAGTTGGTCCTTGGGGACGTGGTGACAGTGGTAGCGCAGGGGATGGAGTCACGGCGGACCCCGCTCTCCCCGCGGTTGGGGGCAGCGAGGAGGGCTCCTTCCAGCTCAAGTTTTGGGGGGCACGAAGCAGCCGGGAGCGGAGCGGGGGGGGGGGGGGTGGGGAGCCGGGCTGCTCGCCGTGCCTGCGGCTTTCATTGTTCGCAGCCCCGCTCCTCTCCGACAGCTCCGCGCGCGCTGTCACCTCCCCGGGCACAATGAGGGGGGTGCGGGCAGCCCCCTCCCTGGCACGGGGAGGGGTACGAAGGGTGGTCAGGAGGGTGGCGGGGCCCCCAGAGCCCCGAGCTTCGGGGTGACACCGGGCCGGGCTCCGTGCGGGTCACCTGCACGGCAGCAGAGACCCCCGACGGGGCGAGCCGGGGGTGTGCCACGGAAGGGGACGGCGATGGGGACGTTTTGCCCAGGTCACGGTTCGGCTGCTCCTGGAGCCGCAAACTGCGCTGGGTGCAGCGATGGGCCCGATCCAGCCCCATGCAGCCAACGCTGCTCTGCGTGTCCTCATTTCTGCTGCCAAGCACACGGGCAGGGGGCAATGCCCAAGCAACCCGGGGGTCCCCTTTTCCTCCCCACCCTACGGGGAGCAGCAGCTGGTGGGGGAGGGATGCACTGCAGCTGGGCAGAAGCTGCCGACGCTGCTCTCCTGGAAATAACCTTGCTGCATGCTCGGAGGCAGCGTGAGAAATTGCTGAGCAGAGCGCTTTCTGCACAGCCCGTGCGACCGCACTGTCAGCACAGCGCGGGCAGCGGGGGGGGCTGCACCATGCCCCAGCCTTGCAGACCCCTCCCCGCAGCAAAGCAGAGACCCCCCCAGCCTCCATGGAACAAAGCGTAGGGGCTCCACAGCTGCAGCTCACGCCAGGCAGCCCAGATAAAGGGGTCCCAAAGGTGGGAGGGGGTTGCATTTAGGGGTTCTTTGTGGGGTGGGGTGTGCATACTGCCCCACAGCCATGCATCAGAGCCAGTGAGCGTGGCAGTGTGCTGAGCCCCCCAACAGCCCTCACCATCACCACCAGCAGCAGGGATGCGTCCTCTGGAGCAGCTGGCAAGGGCCATTGTGCACAAGGCAGGTGACTGCCAGGACCAGTGTAGGGCAGCCTGGGTGGCCACGTGTCCCACTGTGTGTGCCCCAAGCTGCTGGCCCAGCTGGGAAGCACTGGGAGCATGCAGTGCAGTGACCATGGCATGCTGGCAACAGAGGGATGGAGACACTCATGGCATTGCTCTGGTGCAGGTCAAGAGTCAATCACCCGAAGCCATGAGCAGATCTGCATCAGTGTCACACGGGGTGACAGCACCAGCATGGCCCTGAGCCCCCGTCTGCTCCTGGGGCCCACGGGTCTCTGTCCTCAGTGTGAGCCCAGTGTCCCCGGTGTCACCAGCCCCCACGTGCCACGATCCTGAGGGAGATGGGGTGACCTCTCCGGGCCCTTCTGTGCTCACCTCTGCCCTCTCACCCCATTCCTAGAAATAGGGAGATGGGGATAGGTGCAGAGCCCACCACCTCTGCATCCCAACGGGCCGGCACCCAGGGCAGGCTCATCCCTTGTGCACACGAGGCAGCTCCAATGTGCAGGGACAGTGACCGCCGGGTATTTTCAGCTCACTGCCGGGCAGAGCCCAACCCAGAGGAGGATGACCCACGTGTCGTCCCCACAGGGTACCTGCAGCACTGCCTGGCGCCCGCCGGCTACAACCCCGACAAGAAGCAGGGGCTGCCGCCGGCACCGCCAGACCCGGCCTACGCGCCCGGCCAGGAGGAGTACAGCGATCCCGAGAGCCCCCAGTCCACCTTCTCCGCCCGCTACTTCAACGGGGAGGCGGCGGTGACGGACAGCTACTCCATGGACGCCTTCTTCATCACCGACGGGCGGTCGCGTCGACGCGGGGAGAGCCAACGCCGTGGCAGCCACCGCCACTCCTGCCCCGAGTGCGGCAAGACCTACGCCACGTCCTCCAACCTCAGCCGGCACAAGCAGACCCACCGCAGCCTGGACAGCAAGATGGCCAGGAAATGCCCGACCTGCGGCAAGGCGTACGTCTCCATGCCCGCCCTGGCCATGCACGTCCTCACCCACAACCTCAAGCACAAGTGCGACGTCTGCGGCAAAGCCTTCAGCCGGCCCTGGCTGCTGCAGGGCCACATGCGTTCGCACACCGGGGAGAAGCCCTTTGGCTGCTCTCACTGTGGGAAGGCCTTCGCCGACCGCTCCAACCTGCGCGCCCACATGCAGACCCACTCCGCCTTCAAGCACTACAAGTGCAAGCAGTGCGAGAAGACCTTCGCCCTCAAGTCGTACCTCAACAAGCACTACGAGTCCGCCTGCTTCAAGGGCTCCGAACACAGCTGTGCAATAGGGAACTAGTCCCCATGCCCCCCCCCCCCAACCCACACCGCCCCCACCGCACCCTCCCACCACCTCCACCCCTCCCCATCCTGATGCCAGCTGCCACTACGGGGCTGGAGGATGCTTCCCACATCTCCCACACCCCTAAATAAAAAGGAGCCCCCAGGCCCCTGGGAAGGGCTGGACGCAGTCCCCGCAGCCAGGCAGGTCTCTCTGCAGGGACTGCCCCGGGAGCACCGCCTGCACCCGGGCCAGACCTTCCCCAGCTCGCGATGCTCACCCCTATTTATTTAATTTATTCCTATTATTTATTTAGAGCTGCTGCTTCTCCTCCCAGGAAGTGCCGGGGAGAAAAGACACTCACCCGGTCCGTAGCAAGGACAGGACCACGGGGCGAAGAGCCAGGCAGGACTGACGGACCCCTCCCGCCCCGCTGCCCCCACCCACATGGGCACAGCCCTCAGGGCAGAACCCGCACCCAAGTCCTCAGCCCCTGTTGGGCTGCTCCCATCCCCTCTCCCACCTGGCCAACCCCAGGCCCCTCTTCCCTCCTCACCCCTCGCGCACCCCAGGAGGGGTCAGTGGTGCCACAGAGCCCGGGTGAGTCTATTTAATTGATGCTCTTATTTATATTATTTATTCCTTCTGCTTTTCGCTATTTATTTGCCAAGACCGGAGGCGGATCGCCATGCCCAGGACACAGCCACGGGGACACGGATGGGGACACAGCCCCAAGAGACAGAACCCCGCACCGCCAGGTCCCGCTCTGCTCCCTGCACGGGGACGAAGCAGCGATTCTATGCAACCCCCGTCCCGCAGCGAGCCGCTCCTACCTCGGGCCTCGGCACCCAGGGGCTCAGCCCGGCTCTCCCTTTGCAGTCTTCCTGCTCCGTCTTCCTCCCACCGCAGTCTTCCTCCCGCCGTGCCCGTGGCTCCCAGGGTCACTTTGAGCCCCGTGGGCAGCCCGAGCTGCAGCATTTTTCGTGCGTCCCCTCGGGCAGCGCAGCGTGCGGGGCTGCCCCGTGTGTTATACTGTACATAGCGGATACCACAGCAATAATTTTTTCCGTGCATGATCGCTTTTCTTTTTCTGCCAGGTTTTGTATCGGACAGGCCGCGGTAAGAGGAGAACCGACCGCCCGCAGTATTACTTGTAATGCAATTCAGGGATATAAAAGGGACTTCTGCCACTACCAGGTGTGTCTTGGGCTGTTTGTGCACACGGCGGTGGGTGGGCAGCAGGTGCTCTCCGTGCACATCCTCAAAGGGCACCGGTGGCACCTGCAGTGCAAGCTCTGCAAACAGCGCTGCACCCCAAGAATGGCACTGCGCCCCCATATCAGCACTGCACCCCAATATCAGCACTGCACCCCCATATCAGCACTGCACCCCAATATCAGCACTGCACCCCAAGGATGGCGCTGCATCCCATGCTCAGCGCCGCACCCCGCTTGCAAAAAGCACCAGGGGGAGCAGCGGCAGCAGAGCACCGACCTGAAAGCAAAGCAAAGCGCGGAGTCCCAGCAGTGGGGTGGGGATCCTCGGGACTGCCCAGCTGGGATCACAGGGTGTTGCATCCCGAATCCACCAATGGGGCTCTGCTGTGCTGTCCTTCCTCATCACCGTCAGCAGTGAAGGGCGGAGGGGTCACCCAGCGCTGTGTGGGACGCTGCCCCTGGGATGTGACCCCGAGTCGGCACTGGGGATAGAGAACCGTGCAGCTGGGACAGGGGGTGTACAGGGGTCGGGGCAGGGGTGTGGGGGGCTCGGAACAGGAGGCGTGGGGGACCCAAACTCTTCCCCAGAACCTCTCCACCACTGGGGACACTGATTCCAAGAAATGACCCAGAAATGTCCCAGAACATCCACCCCAGCCAGGAGCCGGACCCTGTGACCTCTGTTCCTTCTCATCCGGGATATCCCACAGCTCCACGAAGACAGACCCGCGGCTGAAGCCCCCCACCGAATCCTCCACCTTCTCCTGCCCCCTTCCCTCCCCCCCCCCGCCCGTGCCATCCGTGTCGGTTCCACGCAGCTCCAGGCGGTGACCCCACTCTCCGATCCTCAGCGCACGGACCCCGGGCTGCTCACCGCCCCATCCCCGACGGCACGACCGCCCACGGGGCGCGGGGCCAACCCCTTCCGCGGTCTCACCGTGACGCTGCAAAGAGCGGCGATGGCGGCGGGCGGAGGGCGGGTGGCGCTGCGGGGAGCGGCGCTGCGCGGGGCGGGGGGGGGGCGGTGCGGGGCGCGGAGCGGCGGAGAGGAGGCCGGGGGTGACGGCTGTGGCCATGGCCGAGGAGGAGGGAAACGGTGGCACCGCGAGTATCCACACGCAGCACATCGCCGCCGTACACAACGTGCCCATGAGCGTCCTCATCCGGCCCATCCCCTCCGTGCTGGAGCCGGAGAAAGTGCGGAGTTTGGTGCGGACCCTGCAGGTGGGTGCGGGGGCGGGGGGGGAGGGGGCGTGCGGAGACGGCGGGGTCGGATGTATCGAGGGGTTCGGGGTGCCGGAAGGGTCACAGGTGCCGAGAGTGCGCGGGGTCGGATGTGCCGAGGCGTTCGGGGTTCCGAGGAGCCCGGGGTGTTGGCGCTGTGCGGGGCCGGGGGGGTTACAGGTGCCGGGAGTGCGTGGGGTCGGGGATGCCGGGTTCTAAGAGGCGCGGAGGGGTCGGGGGTGCCGAAGGGACCCGGGGTGCCGGGAGGTTCGGGGGTCGGGGCAGCGCGAGGTCGGGCCGCCCCGGTTCGGGGGTGCCGGGGCACTGCCGAGGAAGCGCGCAGCACCGCAGCTCTCTCCATCCTTCTCTCCTTTGCCCTCTCTCCCCCAGGAGGACCCCGAGCGTGTCCCCCCCATCGACGTGCTATGGATCAAGGGCAGCCAGGGCGGGGACTACTTCTACTCCTTCGGGGGGTGTCACCGCTACGCGGCGCACCGCGAGCTGCACCGGGACACCATCCCCGCCAAGATCATCCCGTCCACGCTCAGCGACCTCCGCACCTACCTGGGCTCCTCCACGCCCGAACTGCGCTGAGACGGACCCTCCCCGGCCCGGGGCTGAGCCGGGCTCCGCGCTCGCCCCCGGCGCTGCGGTTGAGTTGGGTCGCGGGGGGGTCCCGGTGCCGGTGGGTGTCACACGCGGCCGGGAGGTGGCGACCGTGTGCCGCGGGAACGGGGAGGGGAGGGACTGGACCGGGACATCGCGAACCGAGACATCTCCTAACCGGGAGCTGCCCGAACCGGGACATCTCGAACCAGAACATTGCGAACCAGGATATCTCCGAACTGGGACATCTCCGAACCGGTGCAGCACCGAACCGGAGCAGCACCCAACCGAGCACAGCTGGGCCAGAACATGTCTGAATCGGGAGGGAGTGGGTCGAGCTGGGGCACGTGGAACTGGGACAGGACAAAGCCAAACCCAGGCACCACCGAACCAGGGCACCGCCGAACTGGGACACACAAACCAGGACAAACCTGTACCGAGGCACACACCACCCCCAGCCTTCCACCCACCACTCCAGGCTCACCCTGGGCTGTGCCTACCCCAGAGCTGCCTGCTCCATCCTCAGATGCATCCCACGGCCACTTCTCCGTGGGGTTGTCTCCAGGGGACACCCTCTGCTGCTCTGGGAATAAAGGTGACCAACCCCCCGGGTCCATGTGCTGGTGCTGGGAGTGTCAGGCACTGGGAGCAGCAGTGAGATGGGGCACAGGGACGTGTGGGATGGGGATGGATGCTGTGCTGGTACCCAATGCTGTGCCAGCAGACAGGCACTGTGCTGGGAGTTGGGTGCTCCGATGGGGACAAATGCGGGGTCAGTCCATGCTGCCATGGGGTTGACTCTACTCGGCTTCTCAGTGCAGTTGCATCGTGCTGGGATGCTGTCAGCTCTGCAAACGCCACGTCTTCACCCCATGTGCAAGCTGGAAAAACCACACTGAGCATCCCACAGCTATCCGGCATCCCTCAGAGCCAGGAACCGGGGAAGGGAAAGGCCACTGACTCACCCCATTGCATCGTGAGTCAGCAGCAGGACTGGGACAGGAACCGTGTCCGGACACTCTGCCCGCTGGCCACACTCCATGCCAGCTGGATCCTGTCCTTCAAGGGCAGGAATGGGCCGGGGCTGGGAGCTGGGAGGAGGGCACGGGCAGCTCTGCGGGGGTTTGCGGCCATCCCTTTGCGCAGCTTTGCCTGCTGCTCGGGGCACGCTTTGCCTCTACTGCGTTTCCGCAGGAAGGGCTGGCTGGGCTGGGGGCTGCCCGGGCAGGGGCTGGGGGCGTGCACGGCCGGGCTGCATGCGTCGCATCAAAGCTGCCTCCGCCGGGAGGAAACCCTGCAAGCGTGTGCAGAGAGAGCAGCCCTGCTGCACGGCTCCCTCATGGGCCGTAAATTTCTGCGAAGAATTGTGGCGTGCTAAAAAGTTTCCTCTCCATAGAGCGCGGGGGGAGGGAGGAGGTGGCAGCTCCTTCTGCAACACAGATCGCCTCGCACACAGAAATGGGACCCCGGGGCAGGGAGGGGGTTTTGCTCAACCCCAGGCCGCGTCACCAGCATGGGGATCTCTCCAGGGCTTTGCATGCCCTGTGTTCCCGGGGGGGGGACACACAGCACCAGGTCAGTGCCATGCCAGGAGCACTCCCAGCTCCCGACTGGCATGGGGATGAGCCTTGCCAAAGCCAGCCATCCCTGAGTCTGTCCATCCATCCGTCCATCCATCCCTCCACCTGTCCCCCTTCCCTCTGCCTGACCTGCAGGGTCTCCGGTGTCGCCGGCTGACAGCCGATCTCGGCTGCCTCCAATCCATTCGTTCCAGGCCAGGAACAAAGGCGCTTTGTGGGCTCCCTCCCGCTCTGTCTGGGCTGGCTGGGAGGGTCTCAGCTCCGGAACTGGGACAGACTTCCCCGCACGACAGCCGTGTAATGCCTTCCAGACCAGCCCACAGGTATGGCCCCTGTGAGGGGCCCGAGCACCCTGCAATGCCCCGGGCACAGCCACTGGCACAGGGACCTGCCAGAAACGCTGCCATCAGCCCCACCCCAGCATCCCCATCCCACTGTCCCTATCCCAGTCACTCAGGTACAGACCAGAGGCAGCTGATGATAGCAGAAGTCTCCCCATGTTTGTAAGTAGAGTCAGCATCCCCCTGGCTTGCAGAGGGAGTGGAATGGGATGGAGTGAGATGGGATAGGCTGGTGTGGCATGGCATGGCATGAGGTGGTACAGGATGGGTCAGGTCAGGCTGGCACCGCTTTGCCCAGTCCCAGGCAGGGTCAGCTCTTTGTCCTGGCAGCCACATGCTCTGCACAGCCATGGGATCTGGAATCCATTTGCCTCGCAAGAAGCAGTGTTTTCCCAGCAGGACTGGAGCAGCGTGGAGTGGCAGGGAGCAGATCCGGCCCCCTGTGCCATCTGCTCTCTGTTTATTTTCTTACACTTAAGTATCACCTCTCAGATAAATGCTCTCCAGAGTGGGAGGGCAGGGGGCATTTCCCAGCACACAGGCGGAAAACGCCCTGGGGGCTGCCAGTTCCCCATTGTAGCCCCTCTTTGGGTTGCTCTCAGCTGAGGCACGCAGCATGCCATGCATGGGGGGACACATCCTGTCCTGCACACTGTCTGGGCAGCACAGGAAAGCCAGGCAGCTGCCTCACCTCCCTGTGCCTCAACAGCATCCGCTGCTCCCCGCAGCCCCCCCACTGCACATGTGCACACACACATACACATGCAGGCACACCAGCACCCCATGCATGGCGGTGCCCCCAGGCATGCTATGCACCCCCATGCATCCCAGCAGGGTTGGGAGTCCAGGGCTCCCCCCGCTTGTCCCCGTCAGCTGGTGGCCATGTGTGGCGGCTGCACCTGAGTACACAGCCGCTGCCATCCGTCTTGCTGCCTGTCAGTGCTGGGGCGGGGGGCCCTGGCTTGCACCCAGCGGGGTGCACAGGGGCTGCCTTCCCCCTGCCCCCCTCCAGCAGCCCCCTGCAGCATCCCCCTTTGCAGGAGGCTGTGTCCCCCTGAGGACCATCCACTGCTCCATTGGCTGCAAGCACCTGCCTGCTCCTCGCACCTCATGCCCAGGGTCTGCCTGTGTTCAGCTCTGTTCAAGGGACCATTTGCAGAAGATGAACTCTGGTCTGTGCCCCCAAAGAGCTGGGGGGTCTCACGGTCCCCAGCTCAGTGAGGGGCTGTGGACATGGAGCTGGCAAGGGAAATGTACTTGTGTCTATGCAGGAGCCCAGAGCAGCCCCCAACCCCACAGGCTGCACACCCCCAGCCCCACAGTTCCTTGACTCGACCCTCACCCCCCTGCAGTGTGATTTACAGGCTCTGTACAGGAGGACAAATGGTGAAGGTAAACAGGGTCAGGGCCCCGCAGCAAGGGGCAGGGGGGCCTTTTGCTCCTGAGGGGACGCATGGTCCTGTTACACATGAGGACAGCCCCAGGAGGGACATGCTGACATGCCATCCCACGGATCTGTGCTCCAGGACCCAGTCAGATGCCCTGCCCTGGGGTGTGCAGTGTGTCCATTGTGCCCACAGACACCACTCCAAGCCCCCAGCACGTCCCCTTTTTGCCCCCATTGCTCTGTGTATTCTCCTGCATTCTCCCTGAGTGCAGGGAGGGGGAGGCAATCACCGCTGCTCAGGGAGAGCAGCCCTCAGGACACTGCAGCTCTGCAGCTCCAGGGTTCAGCTCTGCAGGAAGGGACTTGGATTTTCCACTGCTGGCACACAACTTCCTCCAGCAGAGGAAGCGCTGCTGGCAGCCTGGCAGCACCTTGTTGTGGCGTCAGGGCCAGTGTTTGCATCCTCATCCTACCCTGTAGCAGCATACAGGGTGCCAGCCCTGTGCACCATGGGCTTCAGGGCTCAGCCTGGCCACCCCTGCGCCAGCAAGGCAGCACATCCCCTGGCCAAACACTTCTGTCCTCTCCACGGAAGAAATGTGGTGCCAGCACTCCAAAGGCCACCCCTCTCCCTGCCCCATCCCATTTCCTGCGCCCCTTGTCCCACTCAATGCGACCTACTGGTGGCTGAAGCCACGCAGGGCTGAGGACACACTGGGGACACTGCATGCGGCACCTCCCTGGGGGCTGTGGCACTTCCTATGGCCTGGTCATCGGTCCACGCCACGGTTTGGTACAACAGGCGGCACAACTGGGTCGTGTCACCGTGCACCCACAAGGCACCCTTTGCTTGGGGCCACGCACCGGAGTGCAGCCAGGCCAGCAGCCAGCTGCGGGGGGGAATCGTGGTTTACACGGCCGGGCTGCGGCTGGCCGCTGGCCGCCTGCCTGGCCCCGAGCTGGGGGCCGGCTGGGGGTGGGCTCCAACACCAGCCCCTCCCCGGCCGTATAAATCACGATTCCCCCCGCAGCCGTCCGTCCCAGCCCCGCTCGGACGCAGGAGCGGAGCAGCAGCAGCGTGTCAGCGGGGAAAGGCTGCCCGCAGCCCGAGGGCTGCCCGCAGCGGGGCGGGGGGCTCCGGCCATGGCTTTCACCATGCTGCGTCCCATGGCTGCCCGCGTGCTCTACCCCGACATCGGCATGCTGTCGGAGGACGAGGAGAACCGCAGCGAGAGCGACACGTCGGACCAGTCCTACGGCTGCTGCGAGGGCGCGGAGGCACGGCGCAAGGTGCCCAGGAAGACGGGGCCCATGGTGATGGTGAAGCAGCGGCAGGCGGCCAACGCGCGAGAGCGGGATCGGACCCAGAGCGTCAACACCGCCTTCACGGCCCTGCGGACCCTCATCCCCACCGAACCCGTGGATCGGAAGCTGTCCAAGATCGAAACGCTGCGCCTGGCCTCCAGCTACATCTCGCACCTGGCCAACGTGCTGCTGCTGGGCGAGGGCTGCGAGGACGGGCAGCCCTGCTTCAGTGCCATCTACGGGGCCAAGGGCGATCTGGACAGCAAACAGCCTCGCAGCATCTGCACCTTCTGCCTCAGCAACCAGCGGAAAGGGGTGAGTGGGGGGGAGGGTCAGCACATCCCTGGGATCGGGAGGTTGGGAGGATCGGCTCGTCCCCGTGAGCTCCGCACGGGCTCCAGCTCTGGCCCCCGCTGGAGGCTTTGGCAGCTCCCGGCCAAATGCTGCTCGGAGCTGCACGCCCACAGTCCTGCTGGCGTCAGAGGGCCGGGCTGCTCCCCCACGTCCATCCGGGCTGGGAGCTCTCGAGGGGTTACAGTCACCCCGGGGCTGGGGCACGTGGCCGTGCCAAGAGGGAGCGTGGAGCAAGCAGGCTGGCCCCATCCCCATCCCATCCCTTGTCCCCATCCCCATCCCATCCCCATGACCCTGTTCCCACGCCCCATGAGCCTCCTACAGTTGCAGCAGCAGGAGGATGGCCCCATGCAGCATGGTGCCAGATGGGGACTGGTGGTAGCACAGGGCTGGAGGCTGCAGAGTGACCCTAGAGTAGGTGAGGGGCACAGTCTCCATGCTGAGCCTATCCCACCAGCCATGCTGAGGTGCCTCTGTCCCAGGGTATAAGAACAGTGGCCACCAACAGCTGCCAAGCCCTGGGGCTGCCAGACCTGTCCCAATCCCTTTGAGATCCATCACTGTTACCACCCGAGCAGTGGCTGCAGAGCATTTTTCAGCCCTCAGTGCTCTTTGGGTTTCTGCTGCTCCATTTTTAATCGCTCTTCGCACTTCCGTCCCCCCCCCACTGCTTACTGGCCAAGCTCTGCACCCCCTCCCAGCCCCTCCTGTGTGTCCTCCTGCCCCAGTCCTTGACAGAGCTATCCCCAGCTGAGACCTGCAATGGCCAGGAGCCCTGGTGGCACTGGGACCTTGGGGGCAAGGATAAGAGCTGGTCTGGGGCCCCTCTGCACCTTCTGGCTCTGGGGCTGTGCTGGAAGTGGGCTGTCCCGGGCTGGAAATGGGCTGGAAATTGAATGTACTGGGCTGGGTTGGGCTGGAAATGGGCTGGAAATGGGCTGGGCAGGAACTAGGCTTGGCTGGAAATGGGCTGTGCTGGGCTGTGCTGGGCCAAGCTGGGCTCTGATGGGATGCACTGGGTTATACTGGTCTGGGCTGGGCTGGTTGCACTGAGCAGTGTCTGTGTCCAAGCCCCTTGTCCCCAGGCAGGGCTATGCTGGGGCTGTGTCCCTGTAACATGGACTCAGGGGCATGAGGACCCGGGCTACCAACCCAGCACCACCGTGTACGACTACATCCATTTATCCCCCCTGGGCAGCGCTGAACCATCCTTGCCACTTTGGCACCCCAAAGGACATTCAGGTGCAGTTCCTCCAGGCTCACCCTGCTGGTGCCACGCACTCCTGTGTCCCCAAGGCCATTCCCACTGGGACACCCGGGCACCCCGCAGCTCTCCCCTCCTCTCTCCGCAGGGCGGCCGCAGGGACCTCGGGGGCAACTGCCTGAAGGTGAGGGGGGTGACCCCACTGCGGGTGGCACGGAGATGAACCGGGGCCACCAGCACCCGCAGGAGAACGGCGGCAGACCCTGTCACAGCCAGCCCCAGAGACCGCAGCGGGAGGGAGGGAGCTGCCCGCCAGCCGCAGGCGATGGGGCACAGCAGGGCCACGGGCTGGCACCGCACCGACGCCAGCACCGGCGCCAGCACTGCGGCGAGAGGACGCTACTAGGGCTGGGAGAACGGGTCCCGCACCCCTGGGATGGTCCAATGGGGGGGGGCTGAGATGAGCAGCCCGCACACGGCCGGCGTCGATGAGCTCGGGGGGGGGATGGCGACACAGCCCCGCAGGCGCTGTTGGTGCACGTGCAGCCACTTGGAAAATAAACCTTATTTTTCTGACGGGCTGGTGCCTGCCTGCTGCTCCCACCGCATGGCATGGGATCCTCAACATGGCCGTGTCCCAACGTCCCTGCGCCTCTGTGCCATGCTCTGGTCCCAACCACGACACTGCCTGCTCTCCCTAAGAGTGTGAGACTCCATGCACACACGCCCCCATGTCCCTAAGCCCTGCAGGCAGCTCTGCTCCCATGACGATCTGGGCTATGGAGAGCTTCAAGCTGTGCAATGGGATGCATGGGACATGTGGGATGTGTGTGACACACGGAATGTGTGGGACGTATGGGACACATTGCTGGCACTTTGGGTGCGCATGCAGTGCATTGGGGTTCATCTCTGTTTCTGCACTTTCTTCACAGCCTGGGATGCTGTGACCACTGTGACTCCCACTGTTGCCACCACGGCTGCCACTGTCGCTGTTCATGGCCGTGTTTTGTAGAACTGAAGATGCGGGGTCAGGCGGGGACGTGGGGGTTCCCAGCCCAGCCCCCCTGCTTACTGCAGGGAGCTGAGCCTGGGAAAGGTGCCGGGCTCGGGGGCATGCATCTCCCACGGGCTCCTGCATCCCATGGAGCTGAAACAGCTGTGGATGAGGCGGCCTGGGGCTGTTGGTGTGCCCCCCCCTCCCTCCAGGGCCGTGGGCTGAACCTGCAGGGGTTCTCCAGGAAGAGAGCCCATTGCAGGAGGGGGGCATGGGGCCCCGGTGCCATCCTCTCGCCCACCCTGGGGATGAGGCAGTGGCGGAACCCCTTGGCCCCCCGTGTGGCCAGGCCATGCTGGCCCCCAGCCCCCCTTTCCCTCGGGTTTGATTTATGGAGCTGACAGCACAGCGCAGCTGTGAGAGCGAGTCCCAGGCAGGGACCAGGGTGGGTGGGAGAGGTTTGTTCTCAGCGTGTCTAATGTGTCCCAGACCCCAATAAACAGCCGTGAGATTCTCCAAACATCCCCAGACACAGAATCCCTGCCCTTGGGTTTATCGGGGGGCAGGGGCTGGGGGTGGGGGCTTCACTCTGCAAACAGCTTGACCCGCAGATGAAAGGGACTGTCCTCCTGCAGCCGCTGGGAAACCCCCATGCAGCCCCAGCCACAGCAGTGCCGGTGGTCCTGGTGCTGGGACTCAGTCCTGCAGTATCCCCCACATCCCCACGCTGAGGATGGAGTCCCAGTGGGTCACAGTGCAGGAGCTGGGCAACATAGCATGTCCCAGTGCCAGAGGCATGAGTCCCAGTGTGTCCCCTCACATTCCACTGCTGGGATCATAGGTCCCAGTGTGTCCCAGTGCAGGAGCTGTGCATCTCAGTACATCCTAGTGCCGAGACCGTGGGTCCCAGCAAGTCCCAGTGCCAGGAACGTGGGTCCCAGTATGTCACAGTATCTCTCAATGCAGGAACTGTGCACTCCAGTGTGTCCTAATGCTGGGGCCATGGGTCCAAGCATGTTCCAGTACAGAAGATGGGCATCGCACCATGTCCCAGTGCTTAGCTGCAGATCTCAGCATGTCCCACTTCTGGGGTCATGGGTCCCAGCACATCCCTGTGTGGGTGCTGTGCACCCTAGCACGTCCCAGTGCCAAACCTATGGGTCCCAGCTTATCCTAGTGCCAAAACCATGGGTCCCAGTGCCAAGCCTGTAGGTCTCAGCGCATTCCAAACCCTCCCAGCACTGCCAGAGGGAAATGTTGACTCAGAGGCACTGGAGCTGGGAGCCAGGTGTCCCTCTGCTCCATGCAGGGCGTGCACCACGGGACCACCATGGCCGGTCACCCGCGGACGCTGCCGGCCCCGTGCCGCGCCGTGCCGCGCTGCCTCCCGTGCTCCCCTCCCATCCTCTCCCCTTCCTGTGCGCGGACACCCTTGGAATGGCTTTTGGCTGCTTTCTCTGAGACAGGAAGGTGTCCCCGAGTCTCAGGAAGGAAAAACACTCAGTGCTGAACCCACAAAGACCGTCTCTGAGGGGCCGGGGCTGGAGACGCTCCAGGCCTGACATCACCTGGGAACTGGAACCAGAACCGCAGCTGCACTCCGCGCCTGGTATTTTTTTTCTCTAACTTGTGTTTTTAAACGTTCTTTTTATAGATATATTTTTTTTCCTTCTCCATTCCCCTCCCAAATATTTCAGCCTCTCCGCAGTTTAACCTTGCTGGGCCAGCAGGGTAGGAATGCAGTGGGGCTGCACCCGCAGCTCAGCGGGGCTCAGACAGGTCGGAGTTGCTGCAGCCCGCAGGGTCTCAGCTTGGGGCTCACACCGGGGCCACTGCAGAGCCCACAGTGGGTGAGCAGTGCCTGCATAGAGCAGCAGGACTGAGGCACCTCTGATGCCCATGTGTGCGGCCATGCAAGCAGAGTTGGGTTCAGGCCCAGCACCCAGCACCCAGTTCTCCTCATCCCTGCAATTTGGCAGCACCTGTGGGTGCTCCCTGGGATCTGCCCAGGTGAAGTTCCCGTATCGTAAATGGCGTCTGCCCATGGTAAATGTCACTGTTGCAGTTACTGCAGCCACTGCCCATGTGTGACGTACCAACCTCAGCCCAAGTCTCAGCACCCATGGGACATGGAGGCAAATGGGAAGCGGCCTCGAGTTGTTGGTGGGTATAGAGCAGCAGGGAAGGATCAGGAACGGATGGGCACAATACAAACTGGGATGGGGTAGGATGGGATGGGATGAGGTGCACAAACCGCAGTGTCCTAGACTGGGTGCTGGGCAGTCTCTGCCTCTCTGCAGACCCCAGCACCCTGCCAGCTCCCTGGGGAAGGAAGGAGTCAAAGCTGTTGCTCCAACACCCCAGGGCTCCTGCAGCCAATCCCCCTGCCCTCATGCAGCAGCCCCTGCGGAGCCACTAGTCCAATGACCCTCCATGCACCGTGCACTCCCTGGGGTGCAGGCCCCCCCAGCAGGGACAGGGTGTGAAGCTGTGCGCGGGGTGAACGCCAGGTTAATCTCCCGCTGGAGCTTCCCTCTGCAAACAATAAGACAATGCCCGGCCGGGGGCCGCCTGCGTAACCAGCGGCGTGGAGGGGAAGTTGTAATATTTGGATTTAGCACTCAGTAAATTAAGGGAGAAAAAGGAAAAAGCGCTGGGGGTAATCAGAGTGGGGCTGGCCCTGTGCCCTGCCCTACAGTCCCAGAGGGCTCAGCTTGGTATGGGGATGGTGGCAGTGGGCAAGTGAAGGGGTTCCAGAGCTGGGCAAGCCCCCACTGCCACACAGGGCCTGAGGGTCGGGGCTCAGCAGGGATGTAGGCAGCGCTCACAGCAAACACAGCATCTCCCGTGACACCAGAAAAGGGATCTGGGCCAGCAGTTTATTTTAATCCAGACCTGCTCGAGCTCATGGGAAATAAAACACTGCTTCTGCAGCTGGGGTGGTTGGGCAGGGGAGGTCCCCAGGGGCATGGCCACCTCCAGCTGATAGGGAGCAAGGTAGCAGGGGGCAAAGGAGGACAAGCAGAAGGGGCTCCCCTTCTGGTGCGAGGGACCCCTCCAAGCAGTGTGGCACCCCGGCTCTAGGGTGCAGGGCCAGGAGTTCCTGGCAGCACCATGGAGCACGCTCTGTCCTACCCAACAGCGACAGCTCTGTAGGGCTTGGTTAGCTTGGCCAAAACACAGTGGGATCTGGGCTGGCTTCCGTCCCACCTCAATCCCCAACAGGGCAGACTTCTGCCTGCAGCGACCACATTGCAATGGACACGTGGGGTACCCTGGGGTAATGGTCTGGGGGTGTGAGGCTGGACCTCACACCAGGTCTAGCACCTTGCTGCAGGGTCCAAGCTAGAGACCTGGGAGGGCTCTGATCCCACATGCAGCAGGGTCACCTGGGCACCCAGGATGAACGCGGAGCAGGGACAGGTGGGGGAGAGGTGATGGGTGGGCAGCAGCATGTAGGGAGGCCTTCGGCACAGAGCCGTGTGCCTGGAGCCCATTTCCCCCAACAGGAGCTGTTATCAGTGGCAAATACTCAGAGTGGTCCCAGGGGGGACCTCCAGCCCTTCCCCTCCACCTACCCCATCTCTGTCCTGCTCCAGCCCACGTCAATGCCGCCGTGAAGGTGTCGGAACAATCGCCTGACAAAGAGCTATTTTTAGGGGCCGGGGCTCGGAGCGAGGATACAGCCTGGCTGCTGACAATGGGGGGAAGGGGGCCGGGCTTCCCCAGTGACCACTCGGCAGCAGAAGGACCTGTAAGATTTCCTCGATGACCCAGGCCCGTACAATACAAGGAAAGCACAAGAGGGAGATACCCCCGCCAAGACGAGCTGCTCCTTTACCTAATGGGAGTGACCTGGGGTGGGGGGCTGTGGGATTTGGGCAAGCAGCCGCCAGCAGCTCCTCCTGCAAGTGAGACTCCCACGCAGGCAGAGCAGAGTGCAGCACAAGGCCACAGGGGAGCAGGCACGTGGGCTGCAAGCAGGGACAGAGATTCCCAGGGACAGGGGGCTGTGGGCACGGCTCAGTGAGAGCCCCTCTCCCCTATGGGATGGCTCCAAGCTCCCAGGGGGCTGCAGCATTTGGCCAGAGCACAGCCCCCACAGCAGGGATGTGATCAGCATGAAGCCACATGTCTCCAAATGGGGTGATGTGAGCTGGGCTGCACTCCTGCTCTGTTGGCAGTGCATTTCTGCCCTAGTTAGGGTGCTTGGAGGTGTGGAATGGTTGCAGAGCAGGCAGTAGATGTGATCAGGATGGGTCTCAATGCATTTCCTCCTCCTCCCAGTCTCAGCCTGCAACAGAGGTGCTGGATGACAGCTTTTGGGCAAACCCTGGTGGAGGAGGGCTGCTCAGGGGCTGAGCGATGTGGAATCAAAGCCGACGAGCCGTGGTGTGCGGGCCCTGGAGGGACTCAGGGCTCGCACACCGCACCAGGCCGAGACAGGGGCCAGGCTCACACCATGGGCTCAGGGGAAACAGGAAGAGCTCCGCGGAAGCGCAATGAACCTTCTCAACCCCCGGCGGCCGGACCGCGCTAGGCCGCGCAGGGCCGCAGTTGCCACCTGGCGGCGGGCCCCGAGCACAGACCCGCGGAGGGACGGCACGCCTCCAGGCCGCCTCCCACCGAGGCCGCTCAGGGATGACAGCCAGGCCCCGCCGTACTTCGCGAGACGTCCCGGGATCGGAACGAGGATTCCCCGGGCCTGCCCGCGCCTTCCGGCCGCACCGCCGCAGGCCTCACCCCTCCCCCTCTCCCTATCTCCGTTACAAACTACAGCCCCCAGAAGCCTTTGGGGCACCCTGCCCGACTTCGCGCATGCGCAAAGCCACCCCCCTCCCCTCCTTCCCGCGGCACGTCGCGCGCCAGCGGGTGGTGGGGTTTCCGCTTCCGGCGCGCCTCGCTCTGGTCCCTGCGGCTGGCGGCCGAGCCTTGTGCCTCCGCCATATTGTCTGTGTGCGGCCGGCGGGCGGGCGGTGAGCGGGCGGCCGCGGCAGGTACCGGCGGGCCCCGGCAGCTCCGGTGCTTCTCCCGGGGCTCTGCGACGGGCAGAGAGGATGGGACGGCGGAGGATAGGCGTCGCCGTGGCTCCTCGCGCTCCCCGCCCCGCTCCGGGCGCAGTGTGGGCCGAGGGGCTGGGATCGCCCCTGAGGAGAGCTGGGCCGCGGGGGGGGGGGCTCGGCTGGGCGCCGCTTAAGGGAGCGAGGCGGGGGGGGAGCGGGTACGGCCCGGCAAAGCGGGAGGGGCAAGGCAGGGCCGGCCCCTGCTGCCCGGCGAGGTTCCGTGCCTCCGGGGAAAGCGGGGCCCGGGGCGGTATGGGGCTGCCCGGTTGTGGCCGGCCCGTGGTCCTTGCTTCCCCCTCTTCCCCCCCCCCCCCCCCGCATCCCCCCCTCCGCCTCCCGCGCGGAGTGGGCAGGGCTCTGTGGGAGACCGGCCCTCCCATCCCCCCTCCCCCCCCTTCTGTCTTCTCGTCGGTTTAGGTGGTCGTTACCTAAAATGTTCCGTCTTTCCTTCTTTTCCCCGGCTAAAGTGAGCGGGGGGATGCGAGGGGCCAAGGAGGGGCCTCCATCTGCTCCTCCTAGCACAGGAGCTCGGCTCTGGGCAGCCCTGGCCGCAAAGCAGGCGGTTTGCAGGGCCTCCCCTCCTCCCGGAGCAACAGTGGTCAGTCCTGCCCTTGCTGTAATTTAGTTCGGTGCGCCTTGGGGCAACAGGCTGCATGGTTGTTGGTAAAATATGCTTTGTAAACGAAAGGGCAGATAAGATTTTGAAACATTATGTGTGCTATTTGTTAGATTATTCTTTCTTACTAAGGGCTTTGGGTACAACTAATAAAGTTTGGGTTGTAAACAGTCACTGATATGTGTTCTGCTGGCAGCAGTGGTTGATATAAGCTGAGGCACATAAAGGGTATGCACGTCCATTTTGCAGGCTGTGTTTATGGGACTTGAATCTGTGTTGCAGGGCAGGCTTTTGCATTGTGCTGGTATCTTTGCACCAGAGGAGGCTGTGCTGGCATAGTTGTGTACTGGGAAGTTGGTTATGTGGTCTTCAGAATGTCCCACTGAACATCTGCTGAAGATGGCTGGTGCCATGTCTTTGTAGAGGCTTTGATGGCTTCTCTGGGTATGTGGAGAAAGCAGTAATGCTTCCTTCAGATAGTGTTGCAGATTTTGCTCATAAGGCTCTCCTATTAAAACTGTAATAGTTGCTCAGAATATTTGGTCTTGAAGAGAGCTGGTGTTCATGCTGTGTTGCCAGTCAGCTTAGGTGTTGGAGGTGAGTCTGGTGGCTCGGATTTGGCTGTAGCATATGTAGGAATAGTGAAATCACTCATCCTGTATGTTCATGTTGGAGAAGAGGACAAAGCTGCTCAGAGTGGGGAGGCTGCATTTCAGAGGACAGTACACAGGATCTGAGGGAAGTGTGGAGCAAAGAGTGCTTGATCAGCTCCTTAATTAGCTCTAGAACTAGGGTAATGGGCTGGTTCTTATAGGCACGATACTGTGCCTGGGTAAAGCACATCAGCAGTGAGATTTTTTTGTGGGGACACAAACTGTGTCTATACTCAGAGCAGGAAAAGATGGAATAGCTAGCTGGAAGTCCCCCAGATTGGGTGCCTCTCGGCAGAGGAGGGTTTATCATACAGATACTGCTCTAGAGACCCTGGATCTCCAGTGGTAGGCAGTGATCCATACATCCTGGCATTGGAGAGATTTCTGTGCCCTTCCTCTGTTACCTGGTGGTGTTATTTGTGTCATTTATTTGGTGTTGGTGAAACCACTGCTTTCTGGTCCCAGTGCGGGCAGCAGCAGAGCTCAGTGTCCTGCACATAGGTTGGCTGAGCCTGCTTTGTTGGGTGCCTCCTGTGAGGAGTTGAAATAGGGTTGGGGTCTGCACCCTGGAGTGAGGGTGGCAACATTGTTCTTTCCTTTGCTGTTACCAAGACCAGGAAGGAGGTAGAAGATATTACTGGATAGGCAGGTGATGTACTGTGCTGGGGTTAAGCCATGGTTGAGGAGTGTGGAAGAGTGTGATGAGTGATGCTGGAGAAGAAAGCGCATACTTACACGTGGCTGATGCGGAGCAGGTTCTGGATGTGGCAGGGTGTGTGGATTCATGGTTTGAGGGTTCTGTTGGAAACAGTGGCTCTTCAGAAGAGGGATGGTAAAAGTTGGCAGTAGGTTCTAGCAAATTTGGAGGAGATTGGATCAAGGAATCTTTCATGAAACTTAGTGGAGTTAAGTCTTTTCAAGTGTCAGTTAATGGTATTCATTTGCTTGAGAAAAGGTGATGCAAAGGGAGAGCAATAATGCAAGCAATGTGAGTGGAGATTATTGGGGAAGAATCTGAAAAAAACACAGTTTTGCAAAGGTGCAACAAAATCACTTTAGTATAAGAGATTTCAGGCATTTTTCAATGCTTAAAACAGTTCCTGGTGGGAATACTGGAAGGTCAGACACCAAAAGATGGTAATAGAGTTGTGGAGTTGTAGAGAGGAAACTGTGTTTCTAAAATGATGAGAGGAATGGGGAGGTAACTTCTCCCAGTTGCATGAAAGGTCAGCCTCCTTACCATTTCCACTCACATTTTTTTTCTGCATTTTCTCCTTACAGAACTAATTTTCTCTATCTTTCCTCATGTCCTCTAAGAAATAACGGCAAGGAAGACAGGAGAAGCAAATGGGTGACATTGTGCTGGTGTGATAAATTTCATGTCGTGTTTTTGAAGGGGCAGGGTTTTATTTCTGGGTTGCCAGAGCTGTCACCTCCATGGCTCGTCAGTTTTGAATTGCAGGTGTTCAGGTATCTGGTTTGTGAACTGAGGTAAGGTTGATGCCATCTTGGATTTTCTTGTCCTCTGAGGGTCTTAAGAGAATAAACACCCCAGGTTTTAAGATCAGAAGGGACTTAGTTTCATTGCAGCTGTTACCTGCTTTTGATTGGAAGATGACTTGGATAATTCATCTGAGCTTGGATATCTCCTTCCACGGGCTTCCAAAAGCTGACTTCCCTGATTGGAACGTGATTAGAGAAAAGATGTTCTCCTTTGGATCTAGAAAACCCACTTTGAAAAGGAGACTGCAGCTGTGTGAGCTGGCATTAGTTCTGGTGATTAAAGCAGTGTGTTTTACAGCCTGTTTCTTAAGACTCCATCTGAATTTGCCATTGAGGTGCCCAACCTGTCTGTCAGTAGGAAAGGATAATCAGCTATGGGATTGTTGATGTTCTTGTAGGATCAGCAGTTCAAAGATATCTCCTGTTGGTCAGGCCTCAGCCATGGAGGAGCAGTGAAGTGAGCCTGACATGAGTTGTACCTGCTGCTTTGGCCGGGTTGTTCTGGGCAGCTTCATTCCAACAGATCATTTCACTGTGCACCTCTTGCTGCTGTTTGGGAGACTGAAGAGCAGAGGGGAGACCCTGGAGCTCTTTGTGAACCCAAGACAGCTCTAGCCCAGATGTGTATTTGGAAGGTTCTGATTTCAATCATTTTAATTTTCCACAGAAATTATTTCTGTATGCGTGTAGATCGTGACCTTATTGTGATTAAGAAATATTACCATTTGCTTTCTGAAGCAGGCCACCCAGCTACTTGATCTAATGGCTGGATGGGAGAGGTCTCAGTACATGGTGAAATACCTCCAGAAGTCCTCCTGCACGTCCAGGGTGATGTACAGAACCACTCCCATGGGCTCCTCACCTTGGAGGAGGTGGTTCTGCAGCGCGCGCAGCCCTGCATGCAGGAGCCATCACTGTGTCTTTATTTTTAGTGTTCTGAAAATGGATCAGCATGGATGCACGCAACAAATTAATTTCTAGTATAGAAAAGTGAGAGCTTCTGCACTGCTCCTTTTCTTCCAAGTTTTGTTGCAGATTTCTCTGGCTGTTACTGGTGTGCTGTTAAATTTCAGCCTTACCTTCTGCAGATTCCACAGCACTGCTGATGATATTCCAGGAGGAAGAGGAGGTCTTTTTGCTTAACTTCAACTAAGTTACAAATTAAAAGCTGGAAGTTCTGGCATTCCGGAATGTATGGGTGCATCTAACAAGGCACAACAACTTAGCCTTTTCCTAAGTCATGACTTAATGCTGCCCAGTGGCCTTACTGGGCCATTGCAAGGGGTGAAGAGCAATGCTGGGAGATGGACAGGCTTGTCCCTACATGGGCTGCCAGCACTGTGGTTTGGCTTAGTGTGGCAAAGGTAGATTCAGCACTCATATTGAGTTACACAGAGTGATGAATGCTGTGTCCATGAGATGCTGGTTAATCTCTGAAGCACTGGTGCAAAATACAAAGTTATAATGGCGTGCTTCTCAGTTGGTGTGTTGACATCACTTGCCGTATCTAGGAGAGCTGCTCTGTCTGGCTGTAGCTGCATAAACTGAGCATGTGCTGTGATGTGTTAGAGTAGCCAGTACATGGTAGAGAATGATTTCTGGAGTTTAAGAAGTGATTTTGTTTCCCTTTGGTTTTCTGAGTGATTGTAGCCAGGTATGTCTCATGCCAACAGCATCGAATTTCTGCAGAACAATCCTGGAACTATTTCAGATGGAGCTGCTTTGAGTGTCGCTTCCCCAGCCCTTTGGATGCCAACTGAGCTGCAAAGATGGCCTGTGGTGCACTGCCTTCTTGATGGGAGCAGCTGATCACAGAGATTTCCTGAAGAAATGGTTACATGCCATACAAACAGGTTTACCCTCTGGCTTTGGTAACTTTCCCTGCCTCTAGGAATCACCTGGTCAGACTGATGAAAAACAAATCACTTTTACAGACAGCAGGTTCCGTTTAGTTGTTGAGTTCTAGCTAAATCATGCCACATATGAACTGCAGGAGTCAAATCAGCTGAGCCAGGGCACTGTTAGTACTCTGCATACTAATTAATGTGGAAAACAACTGTGTCACTTAGTGGTAATTACAAAGGAAGAACTTTCCGGAGGGTGCTGCCAGTTGACCTGATGTCAGCTGGGAAGAGCCTGTGGTGATGCTGAAACATTCCCCTTTCTGAGCTTTCAGGAAAAGTCCTTGGTTTTGCCAAGACCTCAGAAGTGGTAATTTTGTTCATTAACTTATAGGAAAATATTGTCCAAAGCTCCATCAGTAGGAGCTTCAGTTTACAGGAACGTGCCCAGAAGAGAATCACTTCACTCTGTGTGGGAGACCTTGCAAGCAATTGCTTTGAAATGCTTGTAATAAAAACAAAATAAACCCTATATTCTGTGTTACAGCCTGTCACGTGCCCCGGGTAGCACACAGCCTCAGCTGTCCTGATGGTGAGGGAGAACTCCTCTTCTTCAGCCCACCCAAGTGCCAAGAGATGCTGGCGGCAAAGGATTGTCACCGCTTTCTGGTTTGCGGTGTGCACAGATTTGGCTGTTTGTGGCTATGCTTGGAGCTGTTTCTTTTGCTGTCTGTTCTGAGTTAGGCATGTAGCCATTTTTATTTGATTGTGTCATGAATGTGAAGTGGTGGCAATAACAATACCCGCCCTGTTTGAGGGGGTTGGGAGCCGTAGCAGGAGGAGCTGCCGCCCTTCACGCTCCGCTGTAAGGGCCCAGGAATCTCACCCGCGTTGCTGACTGCTGCAGCTCATTCCGAATGGTGGGTTTGTGTTGGGAAAAGCTTTCCCTTTGCTCTTTGTGCTGTGAACTAGCTCAGCTCTTCAGATATGAAGGAGAGGCCATGATTTGTTGGGATGGGTGGGAAGAGAAGAACTTGCAAAGTTGACTGGCTGTTCTGTATGGAATCCCTTAGGAGATGCAGAGAGGAACGTTCCAGTCACTGGCAGCTTCCTGCTGCTGGAGAAGATCCCAGCCCGTTTGGCCCAGGTATACGTGCAGTTGCCAACACAGGAGTTTTGCAAAGGATGCTTATCCAACTAGGCTGAGATTCTGGAAACCTGTAGATGGTCTGCGTAAGCTCTTCTAAAATTCTGTTGCTACGGCTCCGAACAACAATGAAGGCTAACTGTGACAGAGCTGCTGGAGCACGCTGGGGCCTATCATGGCTGCTGCTTGTGCTGTTTGTAAAGCAGGAGAGCTGAGGTGTGCCCAGGACTGTGAGTTGCAGTAAAACTGTTGCAGTGATTGGTCCTGTGACTTCCATTCGATTGAGGCCCACGTTATGAGGGATTACTTCTTCACTGGCAGAAGCTGCGAGGAATTCAGGGGAGGAATTAGTAACAGGGGTAAAGGAAGAACCAGTGCTAGAACACTGCTAGTACGGAATTGCTCCAAGATGCTTCTTAGCCTGTCATCTCTTTTCCCTAATGGCTGGTCGTGTCCTAGCTTGAATTAAATCACAATTATTCCTGTTTTTAAATAATGTTAGATTTATTATTTCTCCGGAGCCGGACACAAGCAGCTATTTAAAAGAAATCTGGAAAACAATTTTGTTGGAAACATGTCGTTAGAGCAGACTGCACTGTTCCAAAAAAATATCAAGAGAAAAGTTGTTGGTTTCAAACTGAAGCTTTCTTTCAACTCTATTAGATGGTAAAAATCTGCTGCTCAGTCGATACTGTCCCTTTAGTAGGTAAATGGGTTTCAGGAAAGGATGTGGAATGTCAGTTCTGTTAATCCAGGCTCATTTCTATTTCAGCTATAAAATCACAGAGAAATATAGGCTGCAAGGGACTTCTGGAGGTCATCCGTTCCATCCTTGGATTGCTGCAGTTCCATTATTGTGAAAACACAGACATCAGATCTCTGCTGTGAGATAGAACATATGTTTTTTGTCAAGTTGGTTCCTATTGTTTCTTCTTAAACTGGGTTTTGAGTAATGCTGGCTGTCAGTAGGTTGTATTATAGTATTGAAGTATATCTTGGTCTTTTAATTTCAGTAGCATCTACCCAGTACTAGATGTTCTCCAAACACTGAAGAAGAGAGTGCTCCTTCCTGGGAGGCTTCACAGGCATGGGGTAGATAGGCTATGTGAAGGAGATTATAACCAATTTTATCTAGTAATTGGAATGTTTCCTCCCACTAACAAAGCACGTTCTATACTTAGCATTTCAGAAGTTGGGTTTGAGCCATTTTCTCTGAAAGGTAATGTCTCTCTGGTAACCAGGAATTAAGGAGCAGTATAACCTCTGATTCCAGGCTGCTTACAGTAATGCTGTCCTTCTCGACTGGTTGAGGGCTTTTTTTCCCCAGGCTGTTGTCTGTCCTAGCCTGTTGACAGCTTTACTTAGTCGCACTTGCAGCTTATAATGAGCTTACACGGGGAAAGTAGAAGCGAGAGGGAAGTCTGCAGACCCTTATGGCCATTCTGAGCATCCGACTTTCTGCTTGGTGACAGGAGGAGGTGGTCTGGCCCGGTCTGTTTGGAATTAGCCAAGTGTTAGAAATGTTTTCTTGGCTCTTTGGGTTTGGCGTGGAGCAGCTGAGGATTTCTTACCCTTTTGGTAGAATGCTCTCTGCTGACTCCACCTGAGTTCAAGTGAGTCACCTGCACTGACTTTGTGATACTGAACAGAGGGGACCGAGTTCACTCTGATCTGCCTGGGTGACACCAAACCAGCCAGCAGTGTCCTGTGTGCTGGGACAACGAGAGCTAGCTGTGCTGTGAGCAGTAGCCTGCAGGCAGGCCAGTGTCAAGTGATGCTTGTGTTTGTGGGCGCCTTATTTATACTGCAAGCCTTCTCCAGAAAGGTCATCGCTTGGGTAATACTTGGAGTTCCCCAGGACAACAGTCTTCTGGGAAGCTCTTGGCTTCCAGCTCGCTGGGAGCCTGTGTGTGCATTGCGTCATACTGCTTACTGCAGGTTTCTAGGTTTCAGGTTCTGGTAGCTGTGTACTTGAGAGGCACTCCATGTTAAAAGCGTCGCCTATAAAAGGAGGGGGGAAAAAAAATCCAGTACCTTGATAATTTTTTACTTAAAAAGGGAAAAAAAATGCATTTTACTAGAGGCTAAGTAAGTGTGTTTCTGTTGGTGCGCATAATTCCTTACCTGTGTTTTGTGTCATTGCTCAGAGTGATGCAGCTGGGAGGATGGTAGGCAAAGGAAATCCGTATACTAGTTGTGCACTGGTGCTTTGGGTGAGGATACTTCATGAGAAATGAAGTCTTCCATGGGGACAAGGGTTGCCATAGAGATTACAGTAACACTGCCTAGATGCTAGCTTCCTGTCCTAAAAGGGGGGGAGTTTTCTAGCAGTGATTTAAATTAAAGAATTTAAAAGTTTTAAAAATCAAATTCAAAGTAAACATTGAGAATCTCTTGACTGTTCTACTGAACTTCAGGCACAAAAGGTAGCTCAGCAAGCTGCTCAGGCAGCAAGCTGCTGTTAGAGAAATTCAAACTCTGAATAAGAGGTCTCTCCTAATTAGCAGACCCGGCAGTGACGTTCCTATATGGTGGCAGCACAACTGTTCTGATCCCTTGACTTTGACTCTCAGGCACTCCTATGGAGTACTTATCAGCAGTGTGGAGTTTGATCCTGTTCTCACCGTTCTGTCTTCTGTATGCAGGATAAGCAGAGCCCTGTGGTGCTGGGTGAGCTGATTGCTGGCTTACTAATACTGACAGACCATAGTTATGGGCAGGCCTGTGTGCAAAAACCAACTGCTGGACCTGCTTGCGTTTGCCACCATGCAGCATCTGCCCAAGGGGATCGCTGCAGGCGGTGGAGCAGCACAGCTGGGGCAGAATAGCTGCTCTGTGTCCTTGTACTGCCAAGGCAGAGAGCTGGACAGCCAGTGCCAGGCGGGAACTGAAGGCTTTGTGTTCCTCACTGACCTGCTGTATTGCCAACAGACTCGTGTTTCTGTTTCTTAGCTACACGCTTCAGCTTTACCAGAGAAATAACAGGTTTTTTTCAGAGGTGTGTTTTGTTTTCGTGAGTCCTTGAATGCTTTTGCTTTGCTTGCCCTATTGCCGTAAGTGTTTCGGTGTCATACGGAGGCAGTAAGGTTAGCTCCTGCTCACAGTCAGCCAGCTGGTGGCACTTGAGCACCAGGTTCCTGTCTGCCAGCAGAGGACTGATGACAGCAGAGCTTCTGCTTAGGTGCAGCAGGGTACTACGTTACTTTGCACTCATTGCACACTAGCATAGGAACTGCTGTTTTACTGCCACGACGCCGTGGGTTCGGTTCTGTGGATGGAGGACTTGGTCTGTTTGGTCTGCTTTTGGTGCTGGTTCTTTGCTGCTTCTGAAGGGAATGCATTTGCCTGAACTGGGGAGGACGAGTAATGGTGGAGGTGGGACGTGCTTACAGAACTTTGCAGCACAGCTCTGGAGTGCCTCCAGATGATGAGAAATTCTGATTAGATACAGAAATTGTTTCTTTCCCGTTGTGAGGGGGGTTGTCATTCTTGTCGGTGATACTAGTCACAGCAACCTCACCTACAACCTAGGTTACTTTTCATGGTCCAGGTAATCAATAAATTATTCTATGATGCTGTCATGTGTGCAGGAATTAATAAATGGCATGTTCTGTTTGGATTCTGACCGCAGTAATAGACTTTAACCTTTTCAATAAGCTCAGGACACTCATCTAGGTGTAATTGCCACCCGTACTGTGCATTCTCTGCCTTAAAATGCATGACAGTTCTTTATCCCTCTTTGTCCCCTCTTTGTCCCCTCTGTCGAAGAATTTGGATTCACTGCAAGATTATCCCTCTGCAGGGATACTGAATGCAAAATGTACCCATGTTCCTTAGTAGTTTGAGTAGGGGGAGCGAGAAGCTTTCAGGTGAGGTAAGTTTGTGTATGCGAGTCATTTTGTTTGCTTTAAAACCAAATTGTCTGCACAGATTCTCTCCTTTCCGCTTAAAAAGCAGTAGATGGCAATGCCTACCTTCGTAATTAGGCACTGTGTGTGCCATGCTTAGAAGCCACAGTTGGTTTCCTGAAAAAACCTTCTCTGAGCAGTCTGTTACAACAGAGCTCGTGGTGGGCTACAGCTACGTGACAGGGGAATATCTGCAGTGAAAACAGATCTGTCTTTAGAGAAGGGGATTGAGTTCTTAATTATTTATTTATTTTGCCTGCTGAAGAAGTGATCTTGCTGGGTGGTGTGGAACAATCGTGTTCTGCGTTGGTACGGATTGTGCTTCAGAATTAGAACTGCTCGGTCATCTCAGACATGAGGTTGCCTGTGTGGAGACTGGAGTTGGACTCGATCCTTGCGGGACCCTTCTGACTCCGGATGCTTTCTGATTCTATGTGTAAATCCCACACAAGCAATGCCAAACAGACAAAAAAGCAAGTGGAAAACCTGCTGGAAGCACGAGGGGATAGGAGAAACAAAAACACGACGATGAAACTTTGAAATTAAATTAACTGCACAGTAATGAGAGCATTCGAGTGAACTTGTGCGTTCTGCTAATGCAGTTTTGGAATACACATCGGCTTTCTGAGCAGCTGAGTCATGCCACATAGATGGTTTGAGGTCTGAGATGATTGCTGTCTATCTATTGAAACGTGTATTTTGGTAGAGGAATAAACATGTTGCCCAGGCATAGGTGGGCTTTATGTCAGTTATACTTGGTGCTGGTACCAGGATGTGCCCTGTCCCTTGCTGCCGGAAGTCAGTCACACCTCTGTTGGGGACTTAGAACAGTGCTGTGTCCCTTCTCAGCTTGGGGGTTGGATGGCTGCTCCCCTGCCTACCTGGAGCTACCTGCGACAGCGCTGGTGTGTCACCAGCTCAAAAAATAACCCACGTTACCACGGACTGTGCTATTAGAGAAGGTGTGCTTAGCTCATGCCAGGAAGAGATGTCGCAGACATTCCTGTGTCCAAAGCAGGCGGCTGCTGGTGGAGCTGTAGGAAATAGTGCAGGAGGAGGATCTGTGCCCCTGGGCTCCCTGCTGCAGACATCAAAGCCGTGGGCAGGACGCTGTCAGCAGAGCAGGATTTGACTTCTAGAATTTTCTGCTGGCGCGATACATCCTGGTAGCCTGAACTAACGGCTCTGAGCAGATTTCTGGGTCTTATTAATTTCTGATTAATGGTGCTGTTACTTCCTCCTGCAGTGTAGTAGTTGCACGAAGGGATAGGATTGCATAGCAAATAACTCGCATTCATTTAGGTTATAGCATTGCCCACGGAGGGCCGTTCTGTGACTGCAGCCCTGCGGTCTCTGCTTTATGCTGCGCTCCAAACAGTGCTCTTTCAGACTCTGATACAGTTTCCTTCCTCCAAAGTTATTCTGAAAGCTGACAAAGACGTTCTTGTATTTAAATGTTTAAAAGTATGTCAGCTTTCACTTGTGGTGAAAGGTTTGAGGGGTGCAAAGCACTGCTCTTATTGAGGCAGGGCAATACATCCGGTATAAAATCATGGCACTTAATGCTTGGCAGAATGGGGAGCTTTCGTCTGCCTGCTTCTGGCCTACTGAAAAGAAAAAATACGTTCTGCATGAGGCTTTTAACATGCTTTATTGCCTTTAGCAGCGTGCTGTTAATAGATAGCCTGGATTTACAAATACCAGGAGGCTTGTCCAGAGTCTCAGCAGTCTGGTTTTTAATACAAGAACTGTCATTATTGACTTCAAGTTTTTATGCCACCATAATATTTGTACATTCTAATTCTGTTGGGTAACATTGGTAGGATCACCTGTAGGTGCTGCTTTTCATCCCTCACTTCAGGGCGTTGTAGCCCATGCGGTGTGTTTGTATTGACAGTATTGGAAGCACGCTCTGACTTAGGGCTGGGAGGTGATGACTGTCCTGCGGATTGAGGTCCCACTGGTGTTATCTGCATCCTTTGACCAGGCCAGAGGAAGCAGTGTGCTCCACAAACAGGTTTGGCCTCTGCACCAAGGAGCTCATTTGTGCTAGGAAGTTTGAGTAAACTTCCCTGTATGTTCGGTCACTGAGCAAGAAATCAGCAGTGACGGCTAGGTCTTACGGCAGGCTGGAAACTAGAGCTGTTCTGCATGGTCAGTGTAGTTCTTAGAGTAAGTTACTGTTGTCTTAAATATGCAAAAATTGGAGCATGTATTTGATGAATGGCAGCTTCCTGCTCAGTTACTTCAACCGGTCAACAGGAGGCTTACTAAAATCCCATTTCAAAGAAGAAGTGGAAAGTGGAGGTGATAAAACTCATCTGATGAGGTCCCTTAAAGACTTGCAGTCCTGAAATTCTGCTTTAAATGAAGATTGTGTTTCTAGAAATTGAAACTTGGGGCTGTGCTTAAGTTGCACGGGTGACCTTGTAAATCTGTCTGCTGCTGGCAGCACGGCTTGTCAGTGTGCTGTGAGAGGGGCAGGATGTGCAGCACGCAGTGAGTGAAGGGTTCTGGTTCTACGCTGGCGTGAACTCGCCCAGGGTGGGGAAGGGTTGCAGTAGGTGGCTGTTGCCTTTGCTGTAGAGCTGAAGGGAGGAGCCCGTCTGCTGATAGAGAGCATGCTGTGTTTCTTCCCTTGTAGAAAGTTATCTTTTCAGCCATAAGTTAAATACTCGGTAGTGAAAGTTGCAAGGAGTGTACAGGGTGTTTGTTCTGCTTTTGGGTGCAAATGGTCCTGTCTTGTGTGAGGGAAAGCAGACAGATGGTTTTCAGGACCTAACAAATGATCCCAGGTCTGTGGCTGGATTCCAGCTTCTTCTTCTCAACAGCTTTTAATTATTAACTTAAATATTTTTACAGTATCTTGAGATTTTAACCTTTGGTTTATTTTCTCTCTCTTTAGTTGGAAGAACCAGAGGCCTGTCTGAGGCCTTTCTCCTCTGTCCTACTTTGGAGATTGGGTAGCCTCTGGTTTCAGACCTCTCATCACTTCCACCTGCCAACCTGTCTGATATGTCGGGACCCGTGCCGAGCAGGGCCAGGGTTTACACGGATGTGAACACACACAGACCACGGGAGTACTGGGACTACGAGTCGCATGTGGTTGAGTGGGGGTAAGTGCTGGGCTGGGCAGGATCCATGTAGGGTCTGGCAGTGTGGTGCAAGGGAACTGTGGCACCTGTGCTGCGTTAGGTTTCTCGTGCTCTTTGGCAGATGTTTGGTGTATGTGGCAAGTTAGGATCACAGTTTGTCACTGGAATAGCCTGTTGTGTATCTGAAATGGTCTCTTGTCAAATTTTTAAATCCCTGGCAGCACAAGAACATTTTTAGTGTCTCCGTTAAGATTTTGGTTTGAATAGCTGTTGACATGTAGTCAGGAAACTCGTTCTTTCAGAAGGAAGAAAGTCTTTTATCTGAAACAGGCTAAATGGTACTGGGAGTGGGGCTGGAAAAATGGTTCTGAATTGGAGGAGTGAAGAGACTCGGCAAACTGAAATAGGTACATGTCACCTTGTGACCTGTTGCTCTTCTCTCTGCAAGTGACTACAAAAGACATCTACGTTCCTTTTTGAAGGAAGGAGGTGTCTAAATTGAGCTCATGACTGAACTGTCTAAGAATCAGACGGCAGTGATGCAGCTTCTTGGCTCTGTGCTCCTGCTTTTGTGGGCAGGGCCCAGACAGCCCTGTCCTCAGCTTTGATGCAGTTCCTGGTTTTTGAAATGCATGCCGTACTGAGCAGAAGTGGTGTCTTGTGCCTGGTCTGCTATTAAATGGGCTAGCACTGAATTTTTTGGTCTCGATAGCTTAGCTGATGTTTTCCTAGTGTTATGTTAGGGAAAACGTAGCTCCCAAACCTACGTAGACCTCTGGAAGGAATAGCTTGAGTTTGCTGAAGTCCAGATGGGCTCACATTACTACTGCAGAAGAAACAATTTCTGGGTTGAATTGGGCTTGGACAAAGAGAAGCTCCCCCACTTCTCTCAATTCGTAATCATGGCCTTCAGTAGACTGAAGGTGCTTGTTGATTCACCTTGTCTGGAAGGGGGAGGCAGTGATTTAGTGTTAGGGAGCACCTTGTAGATACCGATGGGAATGTCTGAGCTATTTGGAATTCTTTACCTGTTTATCTCCACAGAAATCAAGATGACTACCAGCTAGTTCGAAAATTAGGCCGAGGCAAATACAGTGAAGTATTTGAAGCCATCAACATTACAAATAATGAAAAAGTAGTTGTTAAAATTCTCAAGGTGAGCAAGGGTTTGGGGAAAACATGAGATTGGTCCCGAAGTGATCGGGAGGCCAGAAAATGCAGCATTTGGTCTAAAGTGTCTTGTGTTCTAAACCTGAAATCCTTCAAGTCTGGCTTTAGAGTCCCCCTTCAGTGAAATAGGCTATCATTGCAACCTCTTAATAAGAAACCGTATGCTTGGTTATGAAGTTAAATCTGCACGTAAGGAATTAACCTTTCTCTTAAAGAAGTCCTGATGTGCAACGCGTTTCTGAACATGTTTTTACTTGGAGCTAGGAAAGTTTTCAACAGCGGACTAGAGAATTCTCACCTCCTTTAACTACCAGAACCCTGGCATGCTTTCATGTGGATTAAAGCCTATAAGCTCGCAGGATTGTTGTCCTTTAAAGCCAGTGATAAAATTCAGAGGTTGCTAACTTTAAATTTTTAATTTCTGCTTTGCATGTTCCATTGCAGATGTAATATTCTTCCAGGCTGAGTTAAGGTCTCCTGGAAGCTGGCTGTTCCACAGCCATGACTGGTGAAATACCTTTGTGTAGTGTGGCCTTTGGGTAGCTGATGGGCTTCTCAGAGCTGTACATTTAGCACATGTCAGTTAACAGATTTTTGACTGTCGGAACGTGTTCAGAGATGTGAGTTCTTACTGGAACGGTTCATAGGTAACAACAGAGCGTAGCCGTTGGAACTTAACTTGCAAAGGTGCTGACGTGTTTTGCTAACTTGCAGTTGGGTACCTTTGTCATCTGTCGTATCTATTTGCCTCACTTTATGGGCCACTTTGTCTTATGCTTTGGTGTTTTATTCTTCAGCCTGTTAAAAAGAAGAAAATCAAGCGTGAAATCAAGATCTTAGAAAACTTGCGAGGCGGTCCCAATATAATCACTCTTGCAGATATAGTAAAAGATCCTGTGGTGAGTATGGACAGAATGTAAAGGGTGCCTTGGGTTTGTGGGTGAAGTTTGTGTTTCGCTTCAGCTCTGATCTGACGTTTTTTGTTTTCCTCAATCCCTTAATGAGATCGGCTCTTAATCTGATTAACTTCTTTCAGAGGCCTTTCCCCCCACAGGTCACTTCTGCCCCTCACTCTGTAAGGAAGCAGCGGTGAACTGAGATGTGTTCATTTGTTCTACAGACAGAACTGCGGGGGGCTGCGGGCTCTGTTCTGTCTGAGGGGAATTGCAGCTATGCCTGAGGCAGAGGGTTTTGTAGGAGTTTTAGGAGTTGAAATGATTTTATCATTTATTTAATGATTTCATTATCATAATGAAAACAGTTCACCTCAACGAGGCTGAACACTTTTCTCTCTGTTTCAGTCTCGGACCCCTGCTTTGGTTTTTGAACATGTAAACAACACAGACTTTAAGGTATAGTATGAGTTCTGACCTATGTTTTCTGTTCAGAAGCCGCTTGTAATGTTCTGGGAAGAAATTAACACATAGAGGGGAGGCAGGTTATTTAATCGTTTCCTTCCAACATACCAGCTATCTCTGAAGATGAGTGCACTTGGATAGAAGTTTGTATTTAGTTCCTTAGTACCATTTTGCCACAGATGTTAGAAGATAAAGATCCAGATTCCTGTGGCATTCTAATCTTCAGAGCAGATTCATCCGTTACCTTGTAGACCATCAATGCCTGTGACAGCTTTACTCAAGCTGGGAGCACCTCAGTCTGTTTCAGACCCAGTCTGCAGGCATAATGAATTGTGCAGTTGGTAGGCCTAGTGCTGAGGAAGTTATTGACAGGAACCAGAGCAGAGTGTACCTTCTAAGCACAGCTGGAAGTAAGCTGTGTGTGTGGTTTATGTGGGAGAGGAACGGGCTGTGAGTACCTGTGGAGTCAGAGTAACTTGGGAAATGTCCACTGTTCATTCAGATGGGTTTGGAGAATCACGTTAGCTGAGGACAGAACTGGGTTGTTCTGGATTGGCACAGTTGTGATATTTTTCTTTGGTGTTGACCACTGATGTATTTGTCTCCCACAGCAATTATACCAGACATTAACAGATTATGATATTCGATTCTACATGTATGAGATTTTGAAGGTAAGTTGGTGTTTTCCTGTTTGGTTGATTTGTTTCTCAGCTTTGTATTCAGCTAATCCTTTAGAAGTGGTTAACTTGTCGCTAATAGGGGAAGGGAAGACCTATGAAAGAATTGGTTTAAAAAATAGACATCAAATCAGTACAGTACCAATTGTTGAGCCACGTTTTCACAAGAAATTTTAGTCCCTTATTGAGGATAGCAAAGCCCTCATCTGGATACACTGAGAACTTCAGAAATCCATTTTTGGGGGAGTAAATGCAGGTGGTGAAACCAGACACTTCTTTTGCTGGGACTTCCCTTTGAGAGGGGCCTCTAGAGGTCTTTGCTGTGGTCTGTGAGTCTAGTTCTGAATGTATCTTTGAACAGTGAAGTCGTACTGCCTAGTTAACCTTGGTATATGCAGAAATGCTTCTGAACGTGACTGAACTTGAAAGGTTCTTGCAACTCCAGCATCTGCTTCTTTGTCACTTACAGGCTCTAGATTACTGCCATAGCATGGGAATCATGCACAGAGATGTCAAACCTCACAACGTCATGATTGATCATGAGCACAGAAAGGTACTGCAGGGCAGGGAAGGGTCCTACTTTTCTCTTGGCAAAACAGGGACTCATTTTTGGTATTCTCATGTAGAGGTGCTAGCAGACATCTTTTGGACGGGGAATTAGGGGGGAACTCTGTTTCCATCACATGGAGAAACTTGAAATCTTGTGAACCACTTAAGATTTTATGGGTTACATGCTGTGGTTGGGTTGGTAAGGAGAGATTTGATTTAGAGTGGTTGATGGTCTTGGTGTGTGCAGAATACCTAAACAGATACTCTGATCAATTTCAAATTAACTGAAAAGAGAAAGCTTGTAAGTGAAGCTTTCAGGTAAACTCGTAGCATGATTCAGTAGGTGGGGAGCTGGCACATCCCTTGATGTCTTTTGTTGTTTTCTACCATTTCTAGCTTAGACTAATAGATTGGGGTTTGGCTGAGTTCTATCACCCTGGCCAGGAGTACAATGTCAGAGTGGCTTCCAGATATTTCAAAGGACCTGAACTCCTTGTAGATTATCAGGTAAGAATTACCAGGATTTATCACTGACGTGTATGCAGAAAACCTTGATGTTTGCAGATAGTGAACCACTCTCAGTGTCAGATAGCTAAACACCTGAATTTCTACTAGCTATCTGACACTGAGAGTGGTCTGTTCTGAAATACGTGCAGAAAGCAATGGTTGTAAAGCCACTGAGTTAAACCAGTGAGTCATGAGGACTTGAAGAGCTGACCTCTCATCATGGATGTTGGAATACAAACGTTGATTTTTTTTCTTTAATCAAGCCTGGTTGTGCAGTAAGGAACAGAAATGGAGCAAAGCTCTTGTGAGAGTAGCTAATACTGTGTGGACTGGTCATACCGTGAGCTGAACGGTGGTCTGATGATAAAGGTGCATTAACATATTTGTTCCTGGTGTAATTTGGCCATGTTTGTATTTCTGGAGGGAGGGGGAGCCTGTTAGTTTCGGGAGTCCTTTCTGCTGAATTCTGTAGAAATTGAATTGTCCTTCTGGTTTTGTACAGATGTATGATTACAGTCTGGATATGTGGAGCTTGGGTTGCATGTTGGCTAGTATGATATTCCGAAAGGAGCCATTTTTCCATGGCCATGACAACTATGATCAGGTGAGAGCTGGTCATGTACGATCTCTGTTCTCTTCTCACAATGAAGATTTTCTGCTTACACTTCTGTCAAGGGATCCAAAGAAGAATTTAAGCGTTTCTTTAATGGCTTCTATGCTCAGTTTGAAGCCGTGTTCCTTTCCTGTCTTTTGTTTTTTTAACCGTGCAAGGTGATGTAATACAGTAATTAGAAATAGTTTTGTCATACTTTGTATTTTTGAGCTCCTTGGTATGTATCTGGTAAAAGTTATAACCTTGCTTTTATTAAGGCTGGTGTGTTCTGGGATATAGAGCCGCTATTCCTGAGGTTATATTATGTGGAAAGCCCCTGCCCTATCCATCTTCTTAGTGTTAGTTATGTTAGGGTGCACAGCTGCCTCCAGGCTACTTTAGGTTACAAAGCCCTGACTGAGTGGAAACACATTTCTGATGCCCACAATTACATGCGGGGCAGTTGGAGCCGTGAGATCACCCCATGCCTGCTGGCTGAGACTTCATTCAAGCCCCAGGGGAATATGCTGCAGTATCTTTATGCTGACGTTATTATTCCCTCACAGCAGTGACTTATTTTTCTGTTTGTTCCTAGCTGGTGAGGATAGCCAAGGTGCTGGGAACAGAAGATCTGTATGACTACATTGACAAATACAACATTGAACTGGATCCACGTTTCAATGACATCTTGGGCAGGTGAGCCGAGCTGTGGAGTAGTTGAGAAGTTCATGAGCTCTTGGTGGAGTCAGAGCTTGAAGTAAACAAAGACTTTTGCTTTAGAGAGAACTGTTACTTTGTGCTTTCGATCCCCTTTGCCAGTGCTTCCCATGCACCTTTATATGCAGATGCATTTGAGGAAAGAGTTTTAAATGTCATCTAGGTTAATAATTGAACTGCCAGAGCATAAAGCGTGAAGGGCCAACGCTCCTTCCGCTATTGCAGAAAGAAGAGCCCCCGTGGTTCTCAAGACTGTCATATAGGAAATGAACTGCTGCTGATGGCATTCACATGTTATTTTCCTCGTAGTTACTTCATGTGTGGCATGTGCCAAAACTACAAGGAGACAACGTTCAGAGTGTCACAGTAGAGCAGAACCTGAGGTTTCAGGCCTATACGTTCATTCTCACCTTGTGCTGTCACAAGCTGTGGCAGCTGTGCCGCCGTGTGGTGGCACAGTGCATTGCTGTGCTACAGTTCGGTTCAGCCCCCTTGCTGCTGCAACAAGCAGCGACCTGTCTGCGAGATGGGCATCTGCTGCAGTCCTGTCTTTAAAAAATTAGGAAGTCTGGCTCCTGTGTCCTCTGCCCAGCCTCACTCGAGTGTCTGGTTTTCTGCAGACACTCCCGTAAACGATGGGAGCGCTTTGTTCATAGCGAGAACCAACATCTGGTGAGTCCTGAAGCTCTGGATTTCTTAGACAAGCTGTTGCGATACGATCACCAGTCACGACTCACAGCAAGAGAAGCCATGGAACACCCCTACTTCTGTAAGTAGCAGATCTTAACGACCGCCTGCTGTTCACACAGTTCTTCCTCTGCATTCTTTCCTCTGGGAAATCTCCATCTGAGTAGGTTGTACAGATAGAGCTAAGAATTGCAACGTAAGAAGCCAGTTCTTTGCAAGTAGCTGTGCTGGAGCTGAGGCAGCTTGTCTCTGAGGTGGATAAGTAGGCCATTGCCATCTGCAGCGGCTGAGGAAGCAGCGTTGTGTGCCCGTGTCAGGGTGGTGAATCAGCAGCACTGCATTAAAGAATCTTTGCTGTTTAACCTGTGCTAATTTCAGCAGGTGTCTGGGTATACGGATTGCTGTGTTTGATAAAACCAGGTGACTGGTTTCCTGAGAAACAGGCCCTTTGAAGTCATTTTGTTGCTAAATATGTGCCTTAGCTGGTGGTATATTGAGGTCTTGGGTTTTTTCCATGCAAAAATGAAACTTGCACTAGTAAACATGAGAAATTAATGTTTAAATGCTTTCAGTTTTCCCAGAAACCGACATATTGAGGTTTGTGAGAACAGCTGTATGACAACACAGATATGAATGTTTGCTCAGGTACTTTATTTTTCTTGGTGCTGAGCTGACTTCTGTAACTAACAGCAGTGTTATGCTTGTGGCAAATGTTCAGCTGAAAGGTGTGGCAAATGTGAGCATCAGCAAAGCTGAAAGCCATGGAAGGGAGAATCGGGGAACAGCAACATTAATTTGTGTCTAGGTGAAGGTTGTACCGAAGGCATCACGAGGAAAGGCAGACTTTGGAATTCCTTCACCTGCTGCAGTAGGCTTGGGAGGCAGGAAGGGGATGTCACAGTGGTGATGGTGGTGCTTTTTTTTTTTTTACCTGCAGCTGAAAATGGTGAGCAAATTGGACACATCTTATGGAAGGCAACAAGTTATTGCTTGGACCTTGTTGGAGTTCACAGCTGTGGGATATGGCTGGAAACGTGATTTGTGGTCATGTTTCTGCTCACTGCATTCAATTTCTGGGTTTAGTTTTATGAAATCATCTGAGGTAGAAAGGAGATAACTCTGCTGTAATTTCAGCTTTTAGCACTGAGCAGTCCTGCTCATCTCCAGAGCACGGAATTTTGGGCATCTCATCTTTAGCTTTTAACTTGTGGATTTCTGAGTTACGTTACCTTGCTACCCTCTTGGGTGCTCGCCAGCGGAATTGGTGGAAACTTCTGCGTTCCAGTAGGTGATGGCTGATATTATTTCTGACGCAGGCAGCTTGCCAGCACTGGCTGTGCACTGAGGTCACAGGCAGGCAGTGTGCTTCAGCTGCTGTCTGGCAACACGGGCGCCTAAGGGTAATGTGCTCTTCCTAGATCCCATTGTGAAAGACCAGGCTCGGATGGGCTCGTCCAACATGCCGGGTGGCAGCACTCCTGTCAGCAGTGCAAGTATGATGTCAGGTCAGTTCTGCCATTGACTCTTCTTGATGCACGATGTTTTAAAGTGTTCCCGTGAGTGTCTGGGAGGGTGAGCTGTGCAGGTGGGGTGTGAGGGCATCTCCTGGAACTGATGACGAAGGCAGTGAGGGCTAAAAAGACCTGGGTGGGAGGGAAGGAAAAGAGGCCTCGCTGCTTTTCTGGTCGTGTTTTTTTATGAAGTGCTTTGCAGGTGGAATTTCTGGCAGCAGCTGGAAGGACAGCTTTGCTACCACATCTGCCCTTTGGTGACACTTAAACATATATAAACTGAGCTTTTTCTCAGAGGCTGCCGAGAACAGTTAAAGATGTTTACCATCAGCTAATTTTGGTAGCTCTGAAAACATAACAAAGTGACCTGCGAGGATGACTTGTCTTTTAAGAAGCATCAGAGCTGTCCTGGATACCAGTGCACCTGTTTCACTCTAATTCTTGCTTACCTGTCTCTGTTTCAGGGATTTCTTCAGTGCCAACACCTTCACCCCTTGGACCTCTAGCAGGCTCACCCGTCATTTCTGCCACCACCACCCTGGGGATGCCCGTTCCAGCTGCTGCAGGCGCTCAGCAGTAGTGATGGGTTCTGTCTCCTGCTGCCTGAGCTGAGTCAGGTGGGGAAGAGGTTTCCCCCTCCGCCTCTCCTCAGGACGCAGCTCGTGCCTGGCAGGGGAAGGGAGGGGATGAACGCTTTGGAGGCACCGTGTCTGAACTGTTGCTTGTGGATTTATAGTAGTTCAGTCATTATATACAAAATTATTATAGGCTGATTTTTCTTTTTTTACTTGAACTTTTCGTAACTCAGGGGATTCCCTGAAAATACCTACAGATGGAATATTTCTCGGACAGTTTCCCTCCCCCCCCAACCACCCCCCTGCCCCCCCCCCAAAAAAGTACTCTTCATTTAAGAGCAAAGATGAATCAACAGCATTTCCAAACTATTGCATCCTGCTGGAAATCTCTTCTCTTCATGTTCCCACCATTACTCCTCCACAAGCATTCACCTTGGGGGGATCGTGCTGTTCTCCAGAGACTACCAAACCAAGTCTTCATGAGGCAGGGGAGGGGGATTCTTTAAGTACCACTCACTCACTGTAACCCCATGGCCTGCATATGATTCAGTACGCTGAGGAGACAATTCCAGTATGGAGAGGTGGTATAAACTTAAAAGAAGTGCAGATAATGTCTGAAACCCTATTTTGATCAGATCATCTCTCCTTAGGAGCCAACCAAAATGCCAACTCACCCCCTTGCATGTAATTTTAGTCTTAAAACTTCAAGTGACCGATCCAATTGAAGTCCTCACCGCCTCCTGTTAAAGGTGCTGCTTTAGAGCCGTCCTCTGGTCAGCACCTTCCTCACGGAGGAGGGGAGGCTTCCTGCCATTGCTTGGCTTGGATCTCTGGAATTAGTTTGTCATTGGGTATATTGTTTTTAAATTGTTGATATAGGTTTCAAGCTGGTGGCAACTTTAAAGCTGGAAAAATCAGACTGCGCCAAGTCAGATAACGCATCTTCACCCACCATCCCCTCCCTCACGTGCCATGTGGTGAGAATACCAGTTACCTCACAGTCTTGTAAATATGCACTGAGAGGAAGGAGCGAGCAGACTTAACTTAAACTGAAATGGTAGGTCAGTAATTGTGGACAAATATTATCATTGACAACAAAGAAGAAGAAAAAAGAAAAAAGCACCCCTGTTACAGCCCTGCTACCCCTTGCTGTGTATATATACTTTGTCCTTCATATGTGAAAGATCCAGTGTTGGAATTCTTTGGTGTAAATAAACATTTGGTTTTATTTATCGAGGTTAGATTTAAGTTCCCTGTGTAGGGGGCTCAGGGGGTGGTGACACACACACACACACACACACAGCCACCTCTGGGAGATCTCCCACCCTAAGCCATTGCAGCAGCTGCTTGCTCTGTTCATCACTCCTTTGGGCAGTTCTCAACACGGGCTTCCGTTTCCTTCAGGTGGGAGGAGCGGGGCCCGGGAGCGATGCGGCCTTGTCCTGTTGGATGTGCTGTATCTTTAAGCACCGACTACGAGCAAACAACGTGCGGCTGTTCGCACCGCGGGGTGGGCCGCGCGGGACCCCGAGCCCAGTCCTTGCCTTCTCCGCAGTGAGGGCAGTTGGGGGGCAGGAGGCTACAGAGCTTTATTTTAAGCCGGCTGAGCGTAGCCCATCGCTGCCGTATGGCTCAGTGCGCGCGATCTGCCCCGACGGGACCGGGAGGCCGTTGTGCCGCGGAGCCCGGCCTCATTTGGACATGGTTTTGCCGTAACCCCACGGCCTGCGGGACTGGGGCAGGGCCAGAGATACACACGTGCCTCCCGACATCGTCTGCGCATGCGCGCGTTCGCCCCGCCCACGTGCCACCGCCACGCGGCCGCGCCTGCGCGCTGCAGCGCCGTGACGTAACACCCGCGCGCCGCCGGCGGAGGGGCGGGGGAGCGGGTGGGGGCGCGGAAGGGACGGGACAGGACCGGGCGGTGCGGGAGCGCCCAGCCCAAAGCGGCCCGGCCGTCGGCCCGGCATGCGCCGCAGCGCCCGGGAACATGGCCCGGCGGAGCCCGCCGCGCAACGGCGTCGGCGGCCACGGTACGGCTCGGCCGGGCCTATAGCGGCGGGGGCAGCGCCTCCTCCCTCAGGGGAGTGGGCTGGGGGTGCTCGAGCGCCACCTCGCGGGCGCGGGGAGGGGTCGCTGGCAGTGCGCCCCCCCGCGGCGGGGCGGGAGACCTCCGGGAGGGGTGGGCGGTGCGTCATGGCGGTCCGGGGACGTTTGTCTCCGGGAGGGGGCACCGCGGGCTGCGGCCGTTGGGGACTTGTCGGTGCTGTCTGTGCGGTGGGTGGGAGGGAAAGGGAAGGGAAGCTGCGGTCACCGGGGGCTTGCTGGATACTTTAACGTTGGTGATGCGTTCAGAGGGAGCTGAAGCTCTGCCGTAGGCTGCTGCGGTGGGTTTTCATCCAAAAAGTGTTCCAAAAAAGATGGTCAGCGCTCGCCGCTTCCCTGCGTGGCTCCTGTGTGCCCCACGAGCACCGAAACCCCACAGGGCAGCAGGCGGTGGGCGTCAGGGAGTGTCCGCCCCACCCGGCTCCTCCCGGCCCACATCCTCTGCAGTTCCTCATCCGGTGGATCCTGGTTGGGTTCCATGAGCGGTGGGAGTTGCATCCCTTGGAATAAACCCTCTGAGGAAGGGTGGTGTTGGCGGCCTCGCCCTGCGTGGCCCTACAAAGCCTCTGTGAGCAGTGAGATGGGAGCTGCGTGTTGCTTGGAGTGGCCCTGAACTGCATCCCTGCTGCCCACCTGAGGCTGTGCTGACCTGCACCATGGGCAGGGTGAAGCAGTGCCCTTCCTCAGCTCCACACTCAGTGCTCGTGCATGCCATCTGTGTATTCAACCCATGTGAAACCCACCCACTGTGTGCATTAGTCTCTCCCCTCCCTGCCACAGAATCCCTGTGCTCTACAAAGCAGTTCCTTTAATAGCAGCTCACCTGCACAAAGCTAACAGCTGGCAAGTTTGTGTTTGTTGGGAAGTAAGTCAGTGCATTGCGATACGTGTGACTGGTTTAAATGTGACCCTCCTTGGGACAGCTGCTGTCAGTAGTTCTCCCTGGGCTGATGGCAGCCAGGAGCTGCTGCTTGGCCAGGAATCAGCAGGAACGTGAGGCCCAGGTGTTACAGAGTGCACGACACCTGAGCTGGGGCTGAGTCAGCCCTTCCTGGATTGCAAAATGGCTGCATGCTGCCATCACGGTCCTGAGTGGAGCTGTGATCTGATGAGGGTGACGAGCAGCTCTGTGGCACTTCTGCATCAGCGGGACACCCAGTGCTGAGCCTGTGCTGGTCACAGTGCAGGTTGTCCATGGTCTGTCCCAGCAGGGCCTGTGCTGACGTGTCCTGTTATCTTGCTTTGTGCTTTTCTTACAGACTTTGACTCTAAGAAGAAAAGAAAAGTGGCAGAAATTTATCAGGCCCTGAACAGCGACCCTATTGATGTGGCAGCACTCAGGCGAATGGCCATCAGCGAAGGAGGGCTGCTGACCGATGAGATTCGCTGCAAAGTGTGGCCGAAGCTGCTGAGTGTGAACACAGATGACCTGCCCCCCCTGCCAGGTACAGGGCAGCCCCAACAGGGTTCTGATGAGAGTCTCTGCTTTAGGTTTTCTCTCTGTATGCTGGAGTGCTTCCCATTGAGCTTACACAGAAAGGAGCCTTGTGCTGCGCAGCGAGCACCGTAGGCTGTGCGCTTTGTATCGTGCATAAATGGCAGATCAGGAAACAGAGGGCTTCCTAAAACAGCATTTCTGTTGTCCTCTGGAGGTGTCATTATCTCTAGTGGCTGTGCTAGAAACAAGTTTGCTTTAGATGTGGTTCTTGTGGTTGGTTGGCATGCATACATCAATTGGTAGCAAGAAGTGTCAGATTGTTTTGGTCGCTCTTTGATGAGGTGGCTGTGCTGAGGAGCGCTGGGATGGGATGTGCTGAGGTGTCTGCCAGCTGCAGGTGAAGCAGTTTGTGTGAAGCCTGCGTGATGCGTGCTCAGAAGAGAAGGAGGGGAAATGACCTGCATGACATGACACCTGCATGGCTTTAAACCTCAGCGGTGTAGGAGCTGGAAGTCCTGCAGCTGTCACAGCCCCCGCCCCCAGGGACAGTTTCTGTTGTTGCTCCTGAATTTGTGGCCGTTCAGAAGTGCACGTATCCCCTTGTCAGTTGAGAGCTGGATTATGGTAGGTGATCAGAGCTGCTGGAAGACAGCGTCGCGTTTCATGTGACAGCATAGGTAGTGTGCCAGCAAATTCTTTTCTCTTCTGTTAGAGCTCTCTTAGCTACCAGCGGGTGTTTGCTTTTTTTCCTCTGAATTATTTCTTTCAGCCATTCTTCACTGCCTCCACAGCATGGCGTGCCTTGCTGTTGCTGAGTGTGCTGTGAATTTCACGGCAAGGTTGTGGAGCTAAGATATTTCCAGGAGCTCTGGGACTGGTGTCTGTTTAAGCATTTTAACATACGTTGTTTAAATAATAGCCTTGTTTCCTTGCACTGGATCCCTGTTTGTGCAGCGGTGAAAGTGAGAGGACGGGGCTGGTGTGTGACATACAAAGAATGGGATGGGGGTGTTGTGTGGCCTCATTTTCCTGGCCAGTTCCATCACCCAGCGCCCTTCCTGGTACCTTTGCTCTACTCCACGATAACCTACTTCCTCTTTTCTTTCAGCAGGAAAGGAGCTGCGGGAGGACAATAAGGATTACCAGCAGGTGTTACTGGACGTACGGCGCTCCCTGCGGCGCTTCCCACCAGGTGAGAGGGGCTCACGGCGAGAGCCTGACCAGCACTGCGGGGAGGCTGACCTCTAGAAAGCCTTCTTGTGTCAGCTTACAGCAGCTTCTTTGCACGGTGGAGCTGTTCCACAGCTGGCGGCTTCCTCCAGCCCCTGCCTGGGCTGCAGCTGTGGCCTGGTGCTTTTCTCCCGACTTACACTTCCCTGTCCGTGCTGAGCCCCTCTGTGCTCCGTCCTCTGTTGTTGAATGGTGTCAGCACAGAGATGTCCGATCCCACGCGGCCCTCACCCGTTGTGAACGGGGTGAGATTAGGATTGACGGAGTGCTTGAGAAATCGACCATTTGCTTCAGCGTATTTCAGACAGGGGAATATGCCCAAGGGGTGTGGAAGGCAGCTGTGTTAGTGGGTAGAGCAAATTGTTTTACAGCAGTCCCCACGTCACATTTCTCTCAGTGGTTCACACGCCAAACTGAAGAGAAGTAACCTTTGGAAGCAGAAGGTTTCTGCAGTTGTTTAGTTGTGATGGGTGGCTGGTGCCTTGTTGTGCTATTTATAAAGCAAGTAATCCAGCAGCCGTCTAACTCTGCAGAGCAGCCGTTGTTCCTGGCCAGGATCTGCATCCCCCTTCTGCTGCTTCGATTTTGCATAAACAGTTGATTCGCTCTGCTTCTCCTTCGAGTGCAGATACTGCCTGGTTCCTGACGGCTCTGCTGCTGCTTCGTTTGTTTGTTTTCGCCCTTGAATGGCAACCTCCTCCTGCCTATTTTTAGAAGCATCAGTGAAATAGGGGAAAAGGAGAACTTTGTCATTGCAGGATCTCCACTGGGACGTTCTGCTTGGCTGTAGGGCATTTTCTCTGTTGACGGGGACTGCCAAAAAAACAGCTGCAGCTGTGCGTGGCAGGAGCAGTGTTTTTCCCGTGACATCCTGTCCCTGAACACATGTTGTGAGCGGAGGACCCATATGAAGTTGTGGCGATTGAGGCCCCGCGATGTGATGCAGCTGGCACGGTTTCTGTGATAAACGTGTCCTGTTGAATATTTCTTTTTTTTCCTAGAGCCTTTGGGAAATTAAAAATGATTCAAATGTCCTCAGCAGTGCTGGATGTGCAGTGCAGCTCGCTCTTCACAGCACTGTACAAACACCCGTAAGCCCATTCCTGTCATCCGCGGTGACTTCCTGGCAGGCAGGGGCACTGCAGCTCCGAAGGTTAAGCAGGCTCACAGCTGGTTGGCTTCTCCAGGACCAGCAGGAGCAGCATTAGGAACCCGGCTCTTTCACAGCTTTCTCAGCCTGCTCTCTGTTGTGCCGCATCCTTTGTGATCGAGTTGGTTGGTAAACGTGCAGGCGGGGAGCAGCGGGTGATGCAGCCCATCACACAGGTGCCTTGTCCCCACAGGGATGCCGGATGACCAGAGAGAAGGGCTGCAGGAGGAGCTCATTGATATTATCCTCCACGTCCTGAAGCGCAACCCGCAGCTGCACTACTACCAGGGCTACCACGACATCGTGGTCACCTTCCTCCTGGTGGTTGGGGACAGGCTGGCCACAGCTCTGGTGGAGAAGCTCTCAACGCATCATCTCAGGTACTCAGAGACTCAAGCAGGGGAGAGGAGCTGCTGTGTGCCCTGTGACTGTGAGGGCAGAGGGGTGGCCTGTCCTGAAGCAAAGCCCCGGTTAGGGCTGGCTGCTCTGTATGTCTGCACTCAGGGGGTGCTGCTGGAGATGGCACGTGGATTTGCAGGCAGTTGTGCTCTGGGGAAGGGCTGACAGGGCTGTCAGTTAGTTTGTATTATCTCTGGAAGATGAAAAAGCAGCACACATGCATTACTCATCGTTCTCTTGGTCATGTGTCCTGTCAGGGCCTCCCTGGCTCCTAGGGCTCAGCATAATGCTTCCCACTCAGCCTCTATAGAGCCCTGAGAAGTTCTGTACTGAAACTGTGGTCTGTACAGCCAGTGTCCAAAGCCCCAGGTCAAGTGCCTTTCTTCTTTGTGCATTGGAATGAGAGCAAGCCTTGAAACCGGTGAGTGCTTTGGAGGGATTTTCCTCCTCTCCCATGTGACAGGCTGAAAAGGCTTCAGGGCTTGTGTACAGCAAAGCAAGAAGCGTCCATTGACACCACCGTGATTGTCTGGGTCCAGGTTTTGTGTGCACGCGAGCTCTTTGTGGCCCAGATTGGTAGGAAGGGAGCTGTTGCAAACAAACAGAGTTCCCTGGGACTGGGGGCCACCCTCCCAGCAAAGCTGTTTGTACATTTATTTACTTTCCGTGTGCCTCCCTGCAGGAGAACCCACTGATGTTTCTTGACAGAATTCGTTTTAAATATTTTCTCAGGGATTTTATGGACCCAACGATGGATAATACCAAGCACATTTTGAATTACCTGATGCCCATCATAGACCAGGTGAACCCTGAGGTGCATGACTTCATGCAGAGGTATGCAGACGTTCCCACAGAGCCTCCTAGCTCTGCCCTGCCTCTCTCACGTTACTGCACTTGGGGCCGTTTGTGCCAGCCTGTCCCCAGCACCACGGTGGCTTCTTCAGAGTCAACAGCTGGCCCACAGCTCATGGCAACGGTCCAGAGCCACGTGGCACCCTGCTTACAAGCAGACCCAAACGTGCTGCCTGTCCTGGGGGCTTTTAAATGATGGTATCTTCACCCCAGCAGCCTGTGTTGGAAAAGCTGGGGATTGCATTGCTTTGCATTCTGTATCATACAAAGCTGCCACAGCTGCTTTGTGTGCCCAGTTTTGGGGCTGCTGTTGCATCTCTGTGGTTTGTTGCTAGTTCTGGGGATAATTGCAAGGTTGTGCGGTGGGGATGCAGCAGTGTAGTGTGGACAGAATAAAGCAGAAGTGAGGAGGTGAGTCAGAAGGGTCTGTGCAGAGTCCTTTTCTGGGCAACCATCTGGTAGCATTTCACGGCCAGCATCTCTTTGGGTATCAAACTTGCAAATTCCAGAACAATGTTAAGTTTCAGGGTCGAATGTGAAAAGCTGGCTGTGTTTCAGCAATGTCTCCAAGCTGCCAGCAGCAGCTGACCTAACGGTGCTTTCTCTCTGTGCAGTGCGGAAGTGGGAACCATCTTTGCTCTCAGCTGGCTCATCACGTGGTTCGGGCACGTTTTGTCTGACTTCAGGCACGTCGTGCGATTATACGACTTCTTCCTGGCTTGCCATCCACTGATGCCCATTTATTTTGCTGCCGTGGTACGTGTTGGCTGGAATGGTGGCAGGGGATGTGCTGAGCCACTGCAAGGCGCTGGTAGTTTGGAGCTGCAGAGGGGGTCTGGCAGTGCTGGTGCTCTGCTGTCCTCTGCGTTTCTCTTCCCGTACGTGCACTGTTGCACTGCAGCGTGTATCCCCTGAGGAAGGGCAGATCTTTCAGACAGAAGTGAAATGTTTTTCTCTTCTGGCCCTGAAGTGTCAGTGAGTGACAAGGAGCTGTCCCTGTTTCCCTGGCTGCGCTCAGTGCTCTCTCTCCTCTCTGCAGATTGTGCTTTACCGGGAGCAGGAAGTTCTGGACTGCGAGTGTGACATGGCCTCAGTGCACCACCTCCTGTCCCAGATCCCACAGGACCTTCCTTATGAGACTCTGATCAGCAGAGCGGGGGACCTTTTTGTCCAGTTTCCTCCATCTGAGCTCGCCAGGGAGGCGGCGCAGCAGCAGGCTGAGCGGTGAGTGCAGGGTGGCCTCGTGCCCTCAGTGTAGGAGCTGTGCCTGGGTTCTGCGCCTTGGCCTGGCCGGGTCTCACTGCCTGGTGAAGACCCCTCTGCCCGGATAGGAGGCTGTAGGGCACTTCGTGACCCATTTCTTCTCTTGCAGGACCGCCGCTTCCACTTTTAAGGACTTTGAGTTGGCGTCAGTGCAGCAGAGACCAGACACTGTGTTGAGACAGCGCTTCAGGGAGAGGCTCCGAGGGGAGGAACGGACAAAATCCATTTTGACAAAGCCAAGGACCAACCGTTTTGTCAAGCTGGCAGTGATGGGGCTGACGGTCGCGCTGGGAGCAGCTGCCCTGGCCGTGGTGAAGAGTGCGCTGGAGTGGGCACCCAAGTTTGAACTGCAGATTTTCCCCTGAAGCCAAAGGAAGCGCTTTTCTTGTCGTCACATCCCACGTCGACGTGGAGTGATGTTTGGAAGGACGTGTCTGGAAACAACCTGCCTGAAGAGTTTTCTATTCTTGCTGCGTCCCGTGACGCTCTTGGCCTTTGTGACAGAGACTGATGGGAACCAGTCCAGCAGGATTGTTCCCCTCACCGACACTCACCTTGTGTTCTCCTCCCCGTGCAGGGGCAGGCAGATGGACACTGCCACTGTGTGGATGAGTCTGACTCTCCAGCCTTGCGCAAGTGACCATGAGTGGTGAGCTGTGCATGGGCTGTGCCGAGGCAATCCTGCATCCTCTGTTGGGGATAATCAGTGGGAGTGAGGGCAGGTGCTCACCTGGGGCAGAGTGTCAGGGCAGGGTTTGGCTTGCTTAGCGGTGAGGGGCTTGTACAAGCTCCTGAGGAATGGAGGAGCCCTCTGGCTCCTTATCCCTCTGGCTCCATATCTCTCTGGCTGCCAGGGCAGCCTGCCTCTCCATTTGCATTCACCAGTGCTCTGACCCTTCTCTTTCCTCACAGGCAGCCTCTCGGTAGAACCAAACCTGTACCAAGCCCCTGTCAGCACCCTGCCATGAGGTCATCTCCAATGCATAACAATTTGTGATTCTACTTTCTTGTTTGTGGTCTGGTCAGCATGCAGGGGACAGGTCCAGCGGGGTCCTCCGCTGGCAGCAGCAGCAGCACGGTCGTGTATCAGGTCAGTGAGGTGAGTCAAGCGTTGTTCATCCTGCCTGTGCCAGATCCCATGGCTACGAACATTAGCAGAGCCCTTAACACTCACTGCTGATTTTCACAGCTCGGGGAGCAGACTCCAAAGTAGAGAAAGGCTTTTTATTTTTTTACAGTTAGAAACAGTTTGCACAGGACAGAAATCTGCTGCAGACATCTGTCGTAGTTCTCCCCCACAAGCTGATCGGATTCAGTGACACCCCTCAGAATAACACAGATGAGGGATTTCCCAGAAAGGCCGCCCCGATGCTGCATCCCCCACCTGGCCCAGCCTTGCTGTTCCCTGCCTGCCAGGAAAGCTCACCAGCAAATTCTGCTCGAGAGCTCCGTATCCCACTGACACAAAGCCAATAGACACTCTCTGCCTCTACCTCCCCCCTGGACTGCTAAACCTCCCACAAGTGCCCTTACCTGCCCTGACTGGTTCCCACCCGGCTGCCTGCCCCTGATGTCTTGTGCCCAAAGCCATCCGTGCTGTGCCCAGGGGCTGCGCACCTGAAAAGTAGATGTTGGTTGAAGAGTTGCAGATTTCTGCTTATAGAATGAAGCTCATGGCCTGCAAGGCTCAGCACCCTCCTGTCCCTGACCACCTGTGTGCAAATTCATCACCGCATCCGTGCAAGTTTTGGATTGCCCCGTGGGCCCTCGCTCTGTGATGCGGGTAGGGAAGCAGGACCTGTGTTGGCATCTCCTGGCCGTGCCACTTACTGGTGCCAACACCGGGGCTCTCTCTGCCTCTCCTGAGGGCTGGTGGCAGCCTGTGTGGCTGTTTCCATGGCTGAAGGCAGAGTGCTTTCCTGCACGTGTGGGGACTGGCAGTATGGGGCTGCAGCAGCCTCTGCCAAGGCAGTAACAGTGAGGGAAGCAGGCTGTGACTTTGCACTTTAGAAGTTCGTGGTACCACGCCACAAGCTGGAGGTGCTGCTGGGGGTCCCGTGCCCCACCTGGGCAGTGCAGTGCCTGGTTGCCCTCTGCCCCCAGCTGAGGGGCGTGTGGGGCATTGTGCCCTCCCGCAGCCCCCTGCTCTCTGCCCACCGTGCACTTTAGTTCCTGCGTTGCCTGGGGGAAGGGTGAGCGAGGAGGTGGTCTCTTCGGGTGCTCCAGTGACTCTGTACAGACTTATACATACCTGTGTAAATGCAGATTTGTACAAACCCTATGGCTGTAAAATAAACAGTTACTAAACGTTTTCCTCCCCCTGTGCCACCAGGGGCCTGCGCTGCCGTGCGCTCCGGTGCCTTGTCCCATCCCACAGCAGCCAGGCCAGCGTGGGAAGAGGAGCAGGAGCCAGCTGGTGCCTTTGTGCTGCTGCCCTCCTTCTGCCCACGGCTGTGGAATGCCAGCGTGCACTTTCGCCCTTGGCTCTCCCAGCACGGCTGGCAGCACAGGGATGGAAATAGCCTGACCCGGCGGCCCATTGTGTGCCTGGGGCTGGCTGCCCGGCCAGGAGGAGATCCCACACTGCCGGGCGCTGTGCCCCTCCGTGGTGTCCCTGTGCTCTGCATGAGGCCGGTGGCCGTGTTTACCAGCTCAGCCAGGGTTATTTTTAGCTTGCTCCGACTTCCTCTGGAGGAGCAATTTTCTTAATAGCGCCCTCAGCCCTTCAGAAGGAATGTGAAAGCAGAGGCCCTGCGGTGCTTGCTGCCCCGCGGCCCCTTTCCCTGGGGAAGCAAGGAATGCTCGAGGGTTCTGTGGGCTGGAGAGCTGCATTTGGGGGCTGCACGGACCCCTCGGTGGGCTCAGTCCCTTGTTCTGACATAGGGCTCCCAGCCTGGCGGGGTATTTGTACTCCGTCGTCTTCGCTGAGGGAAAGAAAATGATCTTGGGTGTTGTGCAGCACCCTTGGGGCAGCGAGGGGCAGCTGGGTGTTTGCCTGGCGGTGCATCCTCTGTGTTGTGACAGCCCTGCCCAGTTCTGACGCTGCGCTGCTGCAGCACACGTCCCCCATACACAGCACTCATTGCCCCGGAGCTGAGCCTCAGCAGCAAGAACAGCCCACAGCCACGCATCTTTATTCACCCCAGAAAGAGCAAAGTGAAGGAAAGAAAGGCGAGTGCGGATCGTCTGCTCCATCCCGGCGGCTGCAGGGCAGGATGCTGTGCTGGGGGCAGAGCTCCCACTGCAAGCACCCAGCAGCATCAGGCACTGCAGCTGGAGGCTGTGCCTGTCCGTCCCCGTGGCTGATGGGGGAGCAGGTGGAGGAGCTCCAGTCCTCTGCTGGGATGTCCCGGGCCGGGACGTGGTGGTGGCCGATGGTGCACGGGAGCCTTGCAGGTGGGCAGGGGAATGGCACTGAGTGCAGTGAGTCCCTGTGGCACAGCTGGGATCCGGGGTCGGCCATCTGGGTGCCGGGAAGGGATCCAAGGTGGGATCTGGTTGAGTCCAGGCCGGATCTGGGCTGAGATCAGGCTGTGTCAAGCCAGGATCTGGGCTGTGCTGGGCAGCTGCCTGTGCCATCCCATCCCATTGCATCCCCACCTCATCTGTGAGCTGGGTTGCAGCCCCCCATCCCAAGCAGCCTCCCGTCCTCCCACCCCGCCCACCCCCCACCCACACAGCCTCAAGCAGGGGCTTTCCCAGCACTTTACCTAGCAGTGGCAGCGCGCCCAGCCTCACACCTCCTGCCGGGGCTGGACACCACAGAGCTGGGAGGCACCGAAGGGCACCGCGGGGCCCTGGGGGCTGCTCTGCAGGATGGGCGACAGCTGCTGCTCCTCTTCTTGGGGGCGCCCCCAAGCTCTGCCCAGCACACAGCAGAGCAGCCCCACGGCACCCAGCGCTGCAGCGGTGATGCACAGCGCCGTGCCCAGCAGCCGGCACAAACCCAGCACGTGGTTATGGCGCATGGCCTGCACGTCCAGCACCACCAGATCCTCCTCCTCGATGCCCTCCAGCCTGGGGGGCACCAGCCAGCCGGTGCTCAGGGCAGCCACTCCCACCAGCAGAAACAGAGTGCCCGTGGAGAGGGTCACCTGGGAACAGGAATGAGGAGCAGGTGAGCCTGTGAGCCTAGAGGAGCGCACGGCAGGTGTTGGGGTGCCATGAGTGGATGTACTTCAACGCAAGATGAGAGGGGAAAAAAAACTGGAGGGGATGGGGGAGTCTCTTACCTTCCAGATAATGGAGGGCCATACGGCGTGGGGGTGGGAAGGTGAAGACCCATTTGTGTCCCCATCAGAGCCAGCCCCGGTGCAGTCCTCATAGAAGAGGTGGAGGTAGGAGCGCACCCCGTACCACTTCCCCTGTGCCACACTGGGGCCGCGGCTGCAGCTGCAGGAAGGCTGCAGGGTGGGCATCGGGCCTGGGGGGCCATGGAGGGAGTGATGCATCACCAGAGCCCTCCCCGCAGCCACGGCACCCACAGGGCTGAGCCAGCTCCTCTGGGCACAGGGCAGGAGATGGGGTGCTGATGCCAGATGTGCCCCCCTGCCCATTTTGGGGAGCACTGAGAGGGACTCCCATTTCTGCCTGGGACAGCGAAGCCCTTCTCCCCATGGGAAGCAAAAGGGGAGGGGAGACTCCGTGCCCTGCCTGACCTGGGACAGACCCAGCACTGTGCGGACAGGATCGGGACCCACATCAGCCCGCCCGCAGCGCCCAATAGGCGGCAATGGGGATGGAGGGGCGGCGGCGGGGAGGGACGTGGCCTCCGCTGTGTCCCCGTGGCTGGGGGGGGGGGGCTGCTGCGTGCAGGGACGCAACCACCGCAGTCAGAGCGCCGTGTCCCTCCCCGCCACCGTAGGGACATTGCCATGGGAACTGCCTGCTCAGCCCTTCGTCACTGCGTCCCCGCAGCGTGGTGTGTGCGAGGGGGGAGATGACGTGTGGGACCCTTTCGGTGCTGGGCTGTGATGCTGAACAAAGCCCGGCACCGGAGAGGCCTCACCGGGGGGAGCAGCAGTCCCCCACTGCTGGGGACATCCTGGTGCCACCGCCCCAGTGAAGCCACGGGGTTCTTCTTGCATGCAGGGGGTGCCGCCTGGGTTTGGGGGAGACATCCATCCTGCATCCAATACACAGCATCACCCCTACCCGCTCCCTGCTTACCTGGTGGGAGGTTTCAGCACATCCTTCCCTGTCCCAGCGCTGTCACCAGCAGTGCTCACTCCGCTGTCTGCGTCTCCGTGTGGGATCCCACCACCGGGACCCAGTGATCTGAGGCAGTGCTGGGCACGGTCCCTGCTTCCCAGGGGGACTTGGGGCGGTGGGGAGGGGGCAGCGTGACTCCCTGCTGCACGGCTGAGAGCCGACACTGCCTGTGAGCTGCTTCTGTGTGTGACTCAGAGCGGGGCTGGCGGTGGGGGCACGTGGCTGTGCAGGCAGCACCGGCTGCTTGGTGAGACCAAGACGGACCAGGGACATCCCAGCACACTGCTGTGCCGTGGGGTCACTGCGCAGGAGCCCAGACACACAGCCGAGGGCCGCCACATGCTTGGGTCACAGCCAGGCTGCTCGGTGCTGCCGGGATTGCAGGCAGAGTCACCTCCATGTCCCACAGCGGGTGTTGTCCTGTGGGTATGGGGGGGGGTTTCAGCAGGGCCAGCCCAGTGCCCGGCCCCTCCCCCAGCAGGGATGGGAGGGCAGGTGGTACCCAGGGATGCTGTGGTACCCAAGGATGCTGCAGGCTCCCTTGTTGCCGTGGCAACAGCTGGTGGGGGGGGGGGGGGGGGGGGAGTGATGCAAGCGCTGTGTGCCCTCCCCCTGAGGCCCCATTCAGTGGGGTGGAATCAGTGCCTGCTGCCACACTATGGAGCCCATGGGGCTGTGTGAGCACACACATGCGTGGAACACACGCGCAGAGCACACAGTGCTGGTGGATGCACAGCATGGTTGTGCACACAGAGGTACAGCCTACATGGGTTGGTATTGGAACACCAAAGTGTTGGGACCCATGGATTGGTAGTGGAACCCCATGGAGCAGCGTGGGACCCACGGGTTAGTATTGGGACCCCATGGAGCGGTGTGGGAACCTCTGCGCCTGAGCTGGAGTTGGGTTCTGACCCCCAGAGCCTCACATCCCCGGGGGGTCCCCATGTTCGTGCAGGTTGGGGAGGTGTAAGCGGCGCAGGAGGAGCCAGAGCCACGTGGAGCAGACCAACACACTTTATTCCATAGTCACAACACTGGGATAACCACTAGCCGAGCTTCCACACCACCGGCCCTGGCCGTGCCGTAGGGGTGGCCACGGGTGGGACATCCCCTCCACCAGCCCAGGACAACAGCTGCAGGACCCCTCCCCAACACAACCAAAGGAACCCCGAGTGCTCGCGGCAGCTCCGGCCCGCTGGGATGCCGCCAACGCGGCTTCTTCCTGAGAGAGGTTTGGTTTATTTTTTTATTATTATTATTATTTTTCACTTATTATTAATGACGATTCGCTTTGTCTCTAGCGATGAGGATGGCGCACGCACGCTCGCTCGCACACTGGGGGAGGGGATGGGGGCTCGGCGGGACGGACGCGGGGCTCTAAGCACTACAACCACATGGCACAGAACATCCACGGGGAGGGCCACGACGGGCAGGGGGGGACGGGGACCACGCGCACGGTGTTGTGCTTGAGGCCGGGCTCGGGGTGGGGGGGGGCTGAGCCAGAGCCTGTCCTGAGGAAACGCCGGGGATGCAGCCCCACACCGCGGCCTCGGGCCCTGCCGGTATTTGGGGTTTGGCTCCCCGCGTGGGACGTGGCGGCGGTAGGGGGCTCTGATGCCCCCAGAAGGCAGCGAGGTGTTGGGTGGGAGCTGTGCGCCGGGGGAAGCCCTTCAGTGAACCCCAAACCCGGTTTGTGCGTGGAGCCCCTCGGCATTTGGCTTTTCTGCTGGGTTGGAGCGGAGGGAGGGGATCTGGGGGAGGGGAGGGGATGCTCTCTACATGGGGACACGTGGGCGGTGCCCGCCTGCCTCGCAGGATCGCACCCGCACCAGGGCTACTAAACACGGTCGGGAACCAACACCAGACACACGCACACCACAGCTACCTCTACACACCTACACATCGATAACGCTGAGCTCGCGGCTCCGCAGCCCCGCGGCCACTGGGGCAGGAGGGCAGGAGGGCACTCGGTGCCCTTTAGCGGAGACGCGGCGCTCCCTGCGGCACCTCCGGCGATGCCAGCAGCCCCACATTGCTCCCTATAGAGGGGGACAAAGGGGCTGAGCACGCCCTGCTCGGGGCTCCATCCAGCCCCATTGCAATGGGTGCGGGTGGGACTGGGTGCAATTGGAGGAAGCGGCACCCCCCCCCCCAAAGCGGGGAGGGAGCACGGCTGCCCCTGGCACAGGTAGGGTCAGGGGGATCCTTTGTGCCCAGATTCCCACTTTGGAATTGAGGACCTCAGAGGCCGCTTCTGTGCCACACGGACGTGGGATGGAGCCCCGTGTCCCCCGCCCTGCCGGCACCACGGCCACGTGCTCTCAGACAGCAGGAGGAGGCGGATTGCTGCAGGAAGGAGCCATTGGGGAAAGCAAAGACAAACGCGGCCAGAGGAGCACTGCAGCAGGAGCTGCCCTGCTGGGGAGCTCCGCAGCACTGCTCTGCCGTGAAGCCCAGGCTCTCAGAGCCAACACTGGGTGCACAACAGAGGATCGCTGGCACCGGAGCACCACCCGCACCCCACATCTCCACCAGCATCAGCTGCTGGTGGCGGTGGCCCCACGCGAGAGCTTAAGGCAGATTTCCTGCAGCACACGGGCTCCGCCAGCCATGGGGGTATGAGCCCGGAGTGGGTCTCATACAGGCATGGGCACCCCATGTCGGAGCATCACTGCCAGGCAGGCTGCCCCACGGTGCGGGCGGCTGTGCACGAATGTCTGGAGAGAGGAATAACGCAGCCTCCCCGCGCCACGTGCGGATCACGTGTGTGCAACTTCGCTCTGCCCCAAACCAAGTGACGGGGAGAGCGCGGCGCAGCGAAAAAGCAAGGAGGGAGCCGGTCCTGAGGGACCCCCGACCCCAAAGGCGGGGACCCCACAGCACAGGGCAGCAGGTAGGGAGGGATTGAGATGGGTTGTGCCACCCCGGAGAGCCTCGGGCGCGGCGTGGCCAAAGGTAGCGCTCCCAAAGGGTTGCTATGAGGAACAGGAGAGGATCGAAGACATGCTTTAGATGCGATCCAAAAAGCAAAATAATAATAATAACGATAATAAAGGAAATAAAAGGATTGGCTGTTCTCCAAAGGATGGGCGAGTGGGAGAGCTAGGGAGGAGAAAATGGGGCAGCGCGAGGCAGGGACGGAGCTGCGGGGAGGAAGGGGCTGGGCAGGGGGTGCTGACAATGGGACCCCGCCGGGCGGTCGCCTTTCATGGGCGAAGAACGGCAGCGAGCGGAGCGTGCCATGCAGCGGGGAGGGCCGAGCTCCGCACCGCCACGGATGGATGGAGGAGGAGTGGGTGTGTGCCGGGGGGGATGGGGGGAGCAGGGAGCTCTGCCTTCCAGCGGCTTCAAGGCTAAATACCTGATTCCTGCATGTAAACAGCTGGTTTCGGTTTGTTTTTTTTTTTTTTGTTTTTTTTGTTTTGTTTTGTTTTTTGAGACGACCTGACTGTGGGAAAAGAAGAGAGTTACCTGCAGAGCGCGGCACTCAGTAGGTAAAGACCAAGTCCGAGATGCTGGACATGAGCCAGTCCCCCGCGATCATCTCCGTCACCTCGGGCGTGCAATAGTCCGGGAACTCGAAGTGCGAGGACGCGCCCCGCGGGAAGAGATCGAGGTCCTTGTCCAGGACGGACCAGTCCAGAGCCCCGCACGCTGTGCCACCCGGTGCCCGCGCGGGCAGCGCGCCCAGCAGCTCCTCCTCCAGCTCCTCGTCCGAGGAACCCAGGGAGGACGGAGGCGAACCGGCGGGTGCGGGAGATGGGGACGCGCTCTCCGGGCACGGCTCGGGGCTGGTGGCGGCCGCGGGGCTGCGCTCGCCGGTGGGCACCGCGTTCCACGTGGCCGTGCCGGGGCGGTCCTCGGCGGGCGGCTCCGGCGGGTGCTGCGCGATGCCGGGCTCGGGGGGCGGCTTGGAGGGCTGCCTGCGGGCGGCGGGGCCGCGGCCCAGCACCGAGGGTTTGATCTTCACCGGGAGACGCGGGCGGGCGGTGGCGGTGCCCACTTTGCCCTTTTTCCGAGGGCGGTATTTGTAGTCGGGGTAATCGGCCATGTGCTTGAGGCGCAGGCGCTCGGCCTCCTTCACAAAGGGGATCTTCTCGGAGTCGTGCAGGAGCTGCCAGCGCCGACCCAGGCGCTTGGAGATCTCGGCGTTGTGCATGTCGGGCCACTGGTCCATGATCTTGCGGCGCTCGTGCTGCGACCACACCATGAAGGCGTTCATGGGCCGCTTGATGTGCCCGCTGGGCGTTTTGCACCAGGCGGGCTCCGCGTCGTGGGCGGGCAGAGGGGCGCAGGGCTCCCGCCGCCCTTCCGAGCCCCTTCCCCGCATGGCTCGCTGCACCATGTCGGCCCCCCCGCTGCCCCCCTTACCGCCGCCTCTCCCTCCCCGCCGGCCGCTACGCGCCGCGCCGCGCCGCCCCCATTGTGCGGAACGGGCGGCGGCGGCGGGGCGGGGCGCGGGGGGCCGCGGAGTGACCCGGGGGGGCACGGCTCCGCCGGGGCGGTGGCTGCGGGGCGGCTCCGGTGGGACCCCGGGATGCGGCGGCTCGGGGACGCGCTGCGGCGCTCTGGGGATGCTCTGGGTCCGGGGATGCTCCGGGTCGGATCGGCTCGGATCGGCTCCGCTCCGCACCGCCCCGGGGATGCGCTCTGTTCGGGGATGCGCTCGGTTCGGGCGGGTTGCGGGTCCGGGGCGATGCGGGCAGCCTTATAGCCACACGCCCCTTTCGCCCCCCGGTACCGCTCTTATAGCAGCAGCAGCCGCCGCCGCCCCGCCCCGCCCCCGGTAAACACGGCCGCGCCGGTTCTGTCAATGGGAGGCACCGCCCCCCCCCGGCCCATTGGGCGCGGGGCGGGGGGGAATTTCCCCCGCTGCCAATGGGCGACCACCGGAGAGAGGTTGCTGGAGAGAACGGCACCGAGGCGCGCCCCGTTACCCGCAGCCGGGGGGAGGGGGGGAGGGCACTCCCCAGCGACCTGCCAGCATGAGCATCGCCGTGCCCGTGGTTCACCCCACAGCTTCCAGCACCGGGATCCCGCTTCCCTCCTGGGTACCCCAACCCCCTCCCCCGCCCCCTCCCCGCGCACCCCCGTGCCCCGTAGGCGCATGGGATCATTCCGGTTGGAAATACCTTCTAAGATCCCCAAGACCAACCCCAGCCCACCCCACCTCAGTGCCACACCTCCACCGTTCTTGGACACCCCATGGACGGTGACCCCCCCGTGCCTGTGCCATGAACTGCCTTTACTTTCTGCCGATGGAAACCCTGCGTGCGGAACGGCACCTCGCCACCAAGCAGACATCGGTCCCGCCTGGGCGCCCTCGGTGCCGCTCCGAGCGCCGCAGGGTTCCCTCCCGACCCGAGCTCTCCAGCCCCACGACCCCTGCAGTCGGTTCGCTGCCGTGGTTGCGTTCCTCCATCGCTTGGACGGCTCGGCCCCCGCGGGGCTGAACGCACAACGTCTCAACGCAGCGTTTCGGGGTCTCCAAATCGCGAGCACAAGCCGTAACCCCGTCCGCTCGCTATGCGTACAGATCGCATTCGCATCCCTGGGACTCTGCTCCGTAATTTATTTCTCCCGCACCGCCGCAGCCCCGCAGCCCTCACGCCCGTCCCGTCGCGGCCCCGCGTTGCTCCCCCGCTGCCGCCCACCCCGCGCAGCGCCAATGGCGGAGCGCAGCGGCGCTGTTGCCCCGGAGACCGCGGGCTGCCCGGCGGGGGCCGCGCCCATTGGCTGAGGCCGCAGGGTGCGCTCCCATTGGCTGCCCGCCGCCGGTTGCCGTGGCGACAGAGGACCGAGCGCGGCCCGGCCGCCTCGAGGCCCGAGCCGGCCCGAGGCAGCGCCGCGCCGGGCCCGTGATCAGCGCCTGGACACCTGTGGGACACGTGGGGCTGCGGGGATGGATGCGAAGGGCCCGGGCCTGAGCGCTGCGGTGGAGCGGAGGAGAAGAGTAAGTGTTGTGTTCCTGCGGGGGTTGTGGCGCTCGGAGTGCTGTGGCTGCAACCGCTCCCTGTCAGATGGGTGCTGGTGATGGTGAAGGGCACTCGCGGGGACCTCGGGGCGCACGGGGAAAGGGCAGCCGGGCCATGGAGGTCTTTCTGACTCCTAATCCTTTGTGTGTGACTGTTGTGTTGAGTTTAGGTTGGCAGCACGTGGCAGAAGGCAACAGCGGAGAGGAAACTTCCAGCCCATGGGTTGGCTTTGCCACCAATCACCGACGGAGACAAGAAGAAAGGGCAGAAGAACAAGTCAGGTTGGGAGAGATTTCCCTTTATCCGCTGCCTTTCTGTCACTGCCACCCCCTGGTGCCACTTTTGCATTCGCTGTGCTTTCTACCGGGAGACGTTCATCAAAAGGCACAAAAAGTGGCTGAGAATAAAGAGGGAGGACTGGAAAAGACCAGGAAAGGCTCTGTAGGCTCTGCTCCTAGGCTGCGAGGGCGAGCTGCTTCTGCTGGGGCTGCAGAAGGTTTCAAATCGGCCTTGCAGTTGATCTTATTTCCCTCAGCCACACGTGACAGGAGGAGGTAGGTGTGAGATGGGTGTGAGATGTGTGTAAACACATATGGGGCTTTTTGGTTGTTTCAACAGCTGCGTTTGTGTCGAGTAAAACAACCCCCTTGGTGTTGAAGACATCATCCCAAGAGAAATACAGAACATTCAGTGAGAGGAAATCGGCGCTCAAGGAGGCTGAATTAGCTGAAATGTTGGAAGAGATCAAAACCACAATGGTACATGTAACAAATATCCGGGGCTGGAATGTGGGGAGCCAATCCATGCAGTTACCCAGGTTGCATTTATGGAGGAGATTCTGGCAGTCTGACTCACTGTGGCAAACTGGCACGTATATTTATTTATTAATACACTGGAGGTAATTATGCTGCTCTGCTTGATGCTGGTGTAATCTAACCTTGATGTTTGTTAAGGAAAACTGGAGATAAACCCAGAGGGTCCAGGCTATAGCAGTGGAGGTTTAGGAAATGTGACCTGTTAGAAAAGACTGATGGTGCCAGAATTACATAGTCTAGCAAAGAGAAGGTTGAGCTGGGGGACACGGCCACAGTTTTTTAGTAGGTAAAAGATGGTTATTGATCATCACACAGCAGGTAGTAAGGAATGTGGAAGCAGGACTGGTCTGGGTGGGAGAAGTCAGTGCCTTGGCAATGTGGCTGAGGCTTGCTGCATGATACCCAGCTGGTCAGGGCCTTACATGGAACAGGAGTGTCCTAGGGGTGACAGATGATAGTGAGCAAATCTGGGGCAGGTGGCGCTGATGGAATCTGCCGTCCTTTAATCCACGAACCCCTGTAGCACCTGACCAAGCTGAAGACAAAAGCCATAGAGGAGCTGAAGCAGTGCAGTGATCACCTGGCAAAGACCAACTGCTGGCTGATGAAGGACATCCAGCACACTGACGATAGCACTGCCAAGCAAGCCAGAGACTTGCTACATCAGTATGAAGTGTATCAGGTGAGGTTTTAGAGTTGGCCAACAGCCCTAGTTCAGCAGAGCATGAAATCTGCCACTGCTCCTGTTAGTACTCAAGAATGGCCAGGCTTTACATGGTCAATTCCACTTTCACTGACTGGAGCATCCCCAGAGCTAGGGGGAGCTCTCTGATGCCCAAAGATTCTGTGAGATGCTCTTGTTTTGTGTCTGTGTTTTAAAGCCACAAGAGCTTCCTGATGGGTTACTGTCCCAAGCAAGAGTAGTCAGCCCTCTAACAACCCGAATACATCCTTCTGTGGAGGAAGGTGGCTCCTGCAACAATGTCCCAGGACAATCCCCAGCACAGGTCCTGTGCACAAGCTGGCACTAACCGTGGTGGCAGATTCATCTGTGCTGCTAGAACAAGCAATAGCATGAGAGGAACATTAGGGATGCTGCATGGGGACATTTGCTAGTTCTGGGGAATGATCAGTGTCTGGATTTCTCTGTGCAGATGATCGAGGCAATGACACAGACCATCAGTCAGAACCAGCTGGATATGGCAAGGGCAGAGCTCCAGGAAATGGAAAAAACAATGGAAAAGAATCTGGGAAGTGAGTTGCTCCCATTACTGTGAAATATGGTTTATGTAACCGTGTTACGTTTGCTTTCCATCTTGTTAGGCTTAAGACACCGCGCTGATGTTGTAAATGTCAAACTGTTCGCTTCCTGAAAATGAATCTTCCAGTTGTGTGGGGGTAATGTTCCTGTCAGGAGGGGCAGAGCTCTGTGGCACCCATCAGCCTGTGTGTAAGAGGGTGGGGAGAGTCACCTCCTTAGCAACTGTTTGCACCATTCCACTGGGGCAGGATCTGCTCAAGGTGGTCTGATTTGGAGTGGCCATTCATTCCCAGTGCTCACATGGTATGCGATCTCTCTAATCCAGATTACTTCCCACATGGTGTGTCATCTGGCTCAGGTGGATGCAGGACAGCCTCTGGAACCCCTGAAATGACATTCTCTGCTTTGACTTTCAATTAGAGCTACAGCAGCAACTGGGTGAAGTCACATCAAAAGTGAAGGTTCTCCAGGATGAGCTCAGCATCCTTCGGAACTACACAGAGGTGCATTATCTAAACCAAGCTATGCAGATAGTCCTTCTGCTGTCCAACATCCAGAACCTGAAGAAGCAACAGCAGGTGCTGAGACCTCTCCTCCCCTTCAGCATCGCTAGGGAGGCAGGAGAGGGCAGGGGTGGGAGGAATGCAATGCTTGTCTTAATTAATGCTCTTGTTGTTTCTGCGCGCTGCCTCCTGCCACTCTCAGGATGAGATAGATGAGACAGAAAAAATGGGAAAGGCCATCCTGGAGGAACTGGAAGAGAAAGCACAGCTGGAACAAGAGGAGAAATTACAGAAAGTCGTGGAGGTTTGTGGAATTCGTGTGATACCTTGGCAGAGGGGATCAGTTTGTGGGAGCTGTGGGGTTTTTAGATGCTGCCCATTAGCAATAGGACATTAGCTGGCACACAAAGAACAACAGAGCATTGCTGCTCTGCTCCAAACTGGAGCTGTCTGTCAGCTGGGAGTGTCCATGACAAACACTTCTGAGTTGCCACTCTCATGTGATGAAACATTCTCAGGCTTGTTCCTGAGAGTTTGCCATGTGATCCAACGTTCACCCTGCTTTAGTGCATTACTTAGGCAGCTGCCTAACTGCTTGGTGGGGACACTGCTGAGGCAACTCACCTCAGAAGAGGTGAGAGGAAGAGCCCCTTTTGTACAGTTTCTGCTTGCATGGTTTGCTTAGCACTTTTACTGGGATAGCAGCTTGAGGGCACTGAGAAAATATCAATCACTGAGTCCTTTTTCAGCTTGCTCTGATGCAGGACTGCTGTCTGCTCTTACAGGTGAGTTTGTAAGCACAGATTATACAAGTAACCCAAGCAATATTAATAAGCTTTCCCTGGGAAAAAAAAAAAAAACAGCAGTGTGCTGTCAGCTTTGGTCACATCTCATCTCACTCCTAGGCTTCCTTTTGTCCATCCTGTAAGTGGCGACAATTATTGACTGCAGATTTCTTCAGCTGCTCAGTCTTGTTCTATGATCAGCCCAATGGGATCTCTTTGTAGATGTGGGACCAAAACCTTATTCAAGCAGGAATTATTTCCTTGAAGAATAATGCATCTAAATGCAGCCAGCGTTGGCATCTGACCATGGCAGGCTCTCATGCTATAGTCACCGTGAGTTTCTTCTCTTCACCCACACAGGAGGTGTTGCTGCACCAGGATGGGCTGAAGCAGATGGTCATCAACAATCACGTTCTTCGACGTGAAATAAAAAGACAAAAAGAGGTGAGTGGGTTGGGGGAGAAGCCAGCACAGTAAGGCAGAGCCAGCCACCCTCAGCCCTTGCCCTTTATGAGGGTTTTGTGTGCCCTGGTGGGGTCTGTTGCTTTCTGCTTCCACTGAAGCCAGTGGGCTGCTAGACTTCCTGCAGAGCCTGCTGGATTGCTCACCCTCAGGATGCCCTCTTAGGGAACTCACTTGCACAAGGGATGTTTTCTAGCTCTGCTGTTTGTAAAATCTCTAGAACTTTAATTACGGTTTCTATTATATAATAAAGAACTCTTAGAAATGTAATTCATTCAGATTATTAAAGACATGGAAGAGGAGATCGGCGAGCTGAAAAGAAGCGTCCAGACACTCCGCCAGAGTGCAAGAGACCCAAGAGAGATGATCTTTGCTGACGTTTTTCTCCACAGACCAAAGTAAGCCAGTGAATTCCCAGAGAAGTAAGGCTGGTCGATGGGCAGGCACATGCCTTTCTCTCTGGCCTTGGGTAGCAAGAGTCTGTGGTGCTGAGCCTTAGTGCAACTGCCACAGAGACCACTGTCAAACCTACACGCAGTCTGGGATATAAACTCACAGCTTACAGTTGTCCTGCTGGGAAAGGTTGCTGCCGGGTCTCATGTCTTGCCCAATAGCAGCTAGGAAGCAGCCAAAATAACAGCAGTGTGCTGTCAGCTTTGGTCACATCTCACCTCACTCCTAGGCTTCCTTTTGTCCATCCTGTAAGTGGCGATAATTATTGACTGCAGGAACAGGCAGGAGCAGCAGAGCTTTTCAAGGCCCTCGTGACTACATCGATTCTTACTTTATTGTTCTTTTCTCTCTGTGTTTGGGAAGCAAAACTAAAGGGAGGTGGCCAAGCTCCTGCGGAGGGCAGGATTTACCCATCTCAAGCCACTTTGCTGGTTGTGTGAAATGGCACGAGCACTCTGTGGGAACAAAGATGGGCAGCCATTTCCCTAATATGTTAAAAAAAAATGTCTGAGGCATTTCATTGGCAGCAAAAAGGCAACACTTTGTTGTCTTTCCCAGCGCTCTTTCCCTGCCCTTGTTCATTGGTAGCTGATTACTTGCAGAACGGAGGCCGCGGTTAATCTCCCCTCCCTCCTAGCAGCGCGCACAATGTTTATGCTGGATATTAAAGTTATGAAGGGCAAGGAGAATCCTTGCTGTTTGTTGACGGGGAGAAGGCTCTGCCAGATGGCTCACGGGACCACGGGGCTATCCTCTCCAGGGCCGAGGGACAGGCTGGCCAAGTCTGTAGGCTGAGGTATACCAGCAGCCCGCTGTGACAAGTTATTTTCCACCATAGCCATGGCGGGAGCCCATCCCAGCAAACAGCAAGCTGGAGGCCTGATGCTGCACCTTGCCCCGCAGTGCTGGGGTCCTGCCCAGAGCGCAGACGATTTAGAGTGGCGGAGCGCCTCAGCTTTCTATGTTGTCAGCTGATCAGGGTTATAAACTTGTCCAAAAATTGGTCAGATATGTTTATAGTCTTGACTGTGACATAGCCTGAAACCTGCAGCCGTGTGCAGGACTTCGTGCATGCGTGTGTTTATTTGCAGCAGCTAAACACGTTGCTCACAGCACAGAGATACCTGTTAAGGGAGGCTTTCCCCTCCAGTGGGGCTGGACCTCCTGCTGTTGGGTCCCTGCATTACGCCAGGTATGGCTGCAGAGGCGTGATGTGAAGCAGGAGGAAAGCCTGGAACGTGTCAGGAGGCTGTGGGAGAGGCGAGTGGCTGCAGGATGGATTGGTACAACTTCAATATTTTCTTTTTTCCCCGATAAAAGAAAGATTAAAAAAATAAAAAAGAAGGAATTTGTTAGGCTCGGCAGCTGGTGGGGCTGGGGTTACTGAGGGTGGCTGGGAGAAAAGTTAAAAATAGCAGGAAGGCCCAAGTGGAAAGTTTGTGTAATATCACAAGTCAGGCATTCGGTGCTTACCCGCCCTGACAGGCAGCGCTCCGTGCCAGAGCCCTCTCAGCCATCTCCCCACTGATTCCCACTGACCTCCCTGCAACTTTTCACACGACTCCACCAGCCGGCCGTGTTTCCAATTAACCCTTTTCTTCCAGACGCTGGCTTTGCTTCTTGAAAGAGTAAAATTGGGCGTAAGCTGCGCTTAGCCTGGAAGTGCAAGGGCACCCAGCAGTGCAGGACTGTTGCTGGCTCTCCTTGGGTTCCCTGCGTACTGCTGGCAGCGCCTGTGAAGCCCTGAGGAGCTGTAAGCCCCCCGTGTACCCACTTGTGTCTGCATTTCAGTCTTCCTTCTTTAAAAACCCCCTTCCTTCAAGGGAGCCCAGGTGGGTTTTGCTAGCAGCTTGGAGTCCTGCACTGGAGGCACTCTTGGCGCAGTTTGTCCTGGCCTGACGCGCAGACAGATGAGCACACCTCTGAGCAAGCCCAGCTTGCTGTGTTTGTCCTTTCTGTGCGAGAAAGCAGATGGAACCGGCTGCTCTGATGTGCTTTCTCTGCTTTTGTTTGTCTTTTGGGACTGACAGAGGGGCAGCTGATTTTGTTCTTCTCCCTCGGAGTCCCACAGCCCGGATAGGGTTTGCTGGGCAGTTGTGCTGCACTCTGCTTCACGCTGAGCGAGGGCTGCACCCCAGAACCCCACATCTGCTTTTAAAGGGCTTTTGTACGCTGCTCCCTCAGCACAGCTGCCGATTCCTGCTCTTTCCTTTGTCCCTTGTACCTCCCTTCTCTGCTCAGGTGCGCACCAGACACTGAGGTGGTCCTCCGCATCCCCACAGAGGAGACTCCGCTCCCCTGGTGCCCGCAGCGCTCAGATGAGGAGCCGACCAACGCAGCCCTCCCTTCCTCAGCACTCCTTCCTCCCGGCCCTGCTCAGCCGCTGTGAGGACTCAATTAGAAGGGGCAGGAGGGTCTTTCGTGATACAGCTGCACTGTGTTGTAAGAAGCACGATGTAAGCCCCTTGATATCGGCCATCTGTGCCACCTGACCTTACACCCACAGCATCACCTGCCCCCAGCGGGGCTGCAGCCAAAGCCAGACCAAGACCCTCCGTTACGGTGCCCCAGGGGTGTCCCAGTGCCGGCCCCGGCGCCCCGAGGTGAGCACATCCCGCTGTGGACCGGGCTGCTGTCCCAGGCCGGAGCCTTTGTGGGACAGAGCACGCACACAGGTTCAAATAAAAACAAACCTATTCAAAACGCGCATCTGCCCCGCGCTGTCCGTTGCCGGCTCTGGAGCCGACGCTGCCAAACAGGGGCATCGCAGCCCCGCCGATCCCAGCCCCGCCGCCCCTCCGAGCAGCACTGGGCACGGCACGGCACGGTACGGCTCGGCACGGCTCGCTCCATACTTGGCGAAGCGGCGGAGCCGCGCTCTGCCCCGGCGCGCCATGGAGCCGGGCGGGGCCGGGCGGGGGGCGCGGGGGTCCGACCCTACGTGGGACGGGGGTGCGGCTGAGCCCCCGGGCCGCCCGAGCGCTGCTCCGGAGACGGCACCCCGGGACGGGACGGGAGCGGGCTCCCGGGGAGCCCTGGGAGGGGAGTCTCGCCGAACCCCATACCGGGGGCACCGGGAGCCCCGCGGGAGCCTCGGGGACCGGACGGAGCCCCGGGGGTGCGCGGAGCCGGGCGGCGGGGGCCGCTTCGGGCGGGCGGGGGGGATCGGGCAGAGAAGCGGGGGAGGGACCGGCAGCGGCGGGGGGCTCCACCTCCCAGGCTTTAAAGCCTCGCATCTCCGGGGCTGGGCGGCGGATGTCAGCCCGGCTCGGGGAAAGTTTCAGCCGCCCGGTGCGGGACCGTGCTCGTGGCCTCGGGGCTGCAAGGCCGGGGGGCTGCGGGGAACCGTGTCCCATCAGGACTGCCTCTCCGAGCCCCGCTGCCCGCCGAGCCCCAGATGACCCTGAACACGCAGCCCGGGAGCAAGAGCCCGCTGCGGAGGAGGGCCAGCACCCCTCTGCCGCGGGTACCGGCTGCCGCGCCGCGGGCTGAGCTCGGCCATCCCCAGCTCGGGCAGTCCTCGTCCGAACCGGGTGCCAGAGCCGCAGCACCGCGGGGCAGTTGGTCCTCCGAGTCCTCGGCCTCCTCCAGCTGCTGGGAGCACCGCGTAGTGCTGCTGGGAGACCCCGGTGTGGGCAAGACCAGCCTGGCCAATGCCTTTGCAGGCATCCAGGAGCGGGACCTGCTGGAGCAGCATGGAGGTGGGTGCTGCGTGGCGGGCAGGGGCTTTCTGCAGCAGTGTCACGTCCTGTGGGGCCGGGAGGAGGTGGTGGGGTGTGTTGAGGTGCAGCACGCACCTCGTGCTTGGACAAAGTCATAAGCAATGCAGAAAGGAGGATGTTGGGGAGAGGGGACCGCCGCTGGGTCTCGGCTGCACCAACCGAGCTCTCCCGGTGTCTTGCAGAAGCTGCCTATGAACGCACGCTGTTGGTGGATGGTGAGGAGACCACGCTGCTGGTGATGGACACCTGGGAGCCAGAGCAGAGGGTACATGGGGCTGTGAGCACGGGCTGGGTGCTGCGTGAACCCCAGCTGCCTTCAGGGCTGGGGGTGCCGAGGAATGATGAATCCTGAGGTCAGACCTCTGGCCTGAGGCAGCCTCTCCGACATTCTTTGCTTGCCGTGCTGGAGGCTGAGAGGTGCACATCCTCAGCCTCTCTGATGGGGCTCCCACAGCAAGGCCCCATCAATGCAGGAGCAGCCTTGCATGGCAGGAGCTGTTTGGGTGTCCCTCACCCCATGGGATGTTCCTTGTGCAGGGGGACAAAGGGGCTGCAGGACGGAGCGTGGTGCGAGCCAGTGGCTTGGGAGCGGGTCTAAAAGGAGCAAATTCACGTGAGGCATTGCTGGCAGCCAGGGCACGTGCTCTCAGCAGAGCTGTGGCCCCAAGAGCTTGGCGTGGGGCACTCCCTCTGCCCCATGCAGTGGAGGCTTCTTTCTGCCAGAAATCCCAGTGCAGCATCGCTGCCTCCCTCCCCCTGTGCCATCCTCCCCCGTGGCTGTGCTGGGGTTCCATGAGTGTCACGACGGGTCCCTGGGAGCAAGGACGGAGTGGCACCCAGGCTGCACACAGGCACAGCAACACTATGGGCTGGGGTTGCATTTTGTGCAAATGCCCGTGCTGTCCAGAGGTGCTGCAGCACTGCATTGCCCTGAGAACAGCCCTTTATTTCCACGGTTGCTTAATCCTGCTTTGCCCAGCTGGGAGCACTGCGTGGCTCACGATGCTGTGCCCACCACGCTGGCACTGTGTGGCCAAAAGCAGCTTTGGGAGTGGCTCTGCCCCCAGGCTGAGCCCACAGCCCTAAGCTGTTGCTTATGGAGGAGGGTAATGGAACGTGCCCCAGAACCAGGAGCTGTGTTTTACTGATGGAGCTGTGCGTGTGCTGCCCACAGTGCGGGTGCCGGTGGGGCATGCTGGCAGATCCCCAGCGCTGTGCCGGGTCAAACCCGGGAGCCACTGGAGATGCCACCAGCCCTTGCAGTGCAGTGATGTGCCATTTCCCATGTGCTGGCAGGGCGAGGAGAGCTGGCGCCGCAGCCAGTGCCTGCAGGTGGGCAATGCCTACGTCATCGTCTACTCCATCACAGACCGCAGCAGCTTTGAGAGCGCCTCGGAGCTGCGTATCCATCTGCGCCGCGCGCGGCAGGCCGAGGACATCCCCATTATCCTAGTGGGGAACAAATCCGACCTGGTGCGCTGCCGCGAGGTCTCCATCGAAGGTGAGCGTGTCCCTGTCTGTCCCCATGTCCCGTGCTACGGCTCCTGCTACATCCCTCAGTACAGAGGGTGTCAGCGGTGCCATACCCCCTCCATGCTTTCCCCTTGCAGAGGGCCGTGCCTGCGCCGTGGTTTTTGACTGCAAGTTCATCGAGACGTCGGCAGCCCTGCAGCACAATGTGGATGAGCTCTTCGAGGGGGTGGTGCGGCAGCTGCGCTTGCGCCGCGAGGGCAAAGAGCCTGCATCCAGCCACCGGCGCAAGGAGAGCCTCACCAGGAAGGCCCGGCGCTTCCTCGACAGGCTGGTGGCCAGGAACAGCAGCAAGGTGGCCCTCAAAGCCCGCTCCAAGTCATGCCACGACCTGTCTGTGCTCTGAGTGCCGCCACGAGCCCATCCCACTGGACCTGGAGGCTGGGGACTGCCCTCTGCCAACAGCACGACCAGCAGCAGCGTGGTGCCAGCAGAGCACAAATGGGGCCGGTGCGATGCTGAGGACGTGGAGCTGCTGAGGGACACCCAGGGTACTCTGGATCTGGCTGCTTCTCCTCCAGAAGGGGGGATGGATGGGGCTGGGTCCCCTGAGCTGCGTGTGTGGGGTGGGTATCAGGGTGGCAGCCTGGCTCCAGTGGGGCTGGAGGCGAAGCTGCGGCCCTGCAGGGCTGCCGGCAGTGAGGGTGGTGCTGCTCGTGGCTCCCGTCCTTCACAGGGCAGCAGAGAGCAATGAGTGCCCACCTCAAGGACAGGAGCCTGGCAGGAAGAGGGGCTGGGGGAACTCTGGCAACATCATCCAGCACCCCCAGCCCCTCCATGCCAGAGCTTCATGCCATGTCTCCCTGGAACCAGTGTTGCCTGAGGTTTTTCTGCTGTCTCTGTGCTGGTACAATGGGGAAAACCCTCAATCTGCAGAATAAACCATGTCCGGGACATGCTGGTCTCTGCTGGGTCCCTGCCATGGGGAGCCAGGTTCCTTGGCCGGGGCAGAGGTTCTGCTGCAGCCAGACTGCATGAGCTTCAGCTTCATCAGCCTGAACACCCCAGGGCAGGAGCAGCCTTAGCCTCTGCCCATGTTTCTTTAGCCACCCTTGGCTGAAGCGTCTGTTTCTTACCCAGCAGCCGCAGCATCATCCCCTGCAATGGCAGAAGCCCTCCGCACCTCTTTCTTCCCAGGAAGTCCTCAGAGAAGGGCTCAGCACCACCTCCAGTTGCTATGGTGCAGATTTAAAGCCTCCGTGCAGGATTTGGGACCCCCTTGGGAGATGCAGCCTGGGCCAGGAGCCAACCCCTGGGTGCCCTGGGAAGGGGCAGCGGCAGCGGGAAAGGACGTGCCGGGCTGCATCGAGCAGCAAGTGACCCCAGGCACACAGGAAGGTGACAGTGGGGCCGCGTGGGCTCTGTCAGTTGTTTTTAGGCTGCGTTGCCGGCGAGTGGCTGGGATGTGGTGGGGGAGCCTGCTCGGCAGGCCTGGGCCCAGTGCCAGGGAGGCTCCACAGTGCCCTCCTGCCCTGCACAGGTCAGGAGTTTCCATTTGCTCCGCATCTCAAGCATGGGGAGCCACCAGCAGCCAGCATCGTGCAGCCAAGAAGGGCCCAAGGGATGTTTTCCCATCTCTGTTGAAAGCTGGGCTCTCCTGCATCACTCTGCGCTCCCCATCCTGTCAGTGTTTGCAGAGTTGCTGCGCTCTCCTTGTTGCTGCTTTGGCTCCAGGTGCTGCCCCGTGCCCCAGTTCCTGGTGCTGCTGGATGTGATGCTGTGAGTCTGTCCTGCAGCTGTGGCCAATGCTTCCCTGCAGCGAGAGGGGAAGGGGGGGAGGCAGCGGGATGGAAAGTTGGCAGCCAGCAGTGAGGGGAGTGGAAAGAATGAGCTCAAACCCAGAAAAATGCAGCCGAGCTGGAGGGTGGGAGGAGAGGCCGGGGGGGGCTGCAGCGAGGCGCTGGGAAAGGGAAGGACAGAGGGAGGAGGTGCTATTGGGGGAACAGGGGCTGCCTGTGGCCCCCAGCTGGGGTCTCACCTGGGCCAGGTATAGCCAGGGCTTGGCAGCACTAGAAGTGCTCTTAGGATTGCCACATCCCAGCACCATCCATCCCTGCACAGCCACTGTCCCCAGTGCAATCTCCCCCTGTCCCGGCTGCTCTCGGGTGCCTTCCCCCCATTGCCACCCAGCAGTGCCATCAGTTCTAGCATGTGCCTTTCTGGGATGAGAGACTCTACTGGTGGCACACTGCTGTGGTGGGATGCCAGCCTGCAGGCAGGGCAGCTCCTGTGCCAGACCCCAGCCCTAGGATACATGGGGTAGCCAGTACCCAGCAACCGTCCTGCCAAACTCTAATTTCTCCGACGTGATGGAGGAGGCTCTGCCACCCCTGATGTGTTAGGACCAAGGCCCTGCACTCGGGGCAGTTTCCTCCCCAGTGTCCCCACTCACTGGCACACTAAGGAACAAAGCCATACCCCACTTAGCACGGGGTGAGTTAAGGCTGGCTCACTGCTCCGCAGCGCATCTTCTCATGGGGAGTGGCCAAGGAAAGCATGGGGGATGAGGGCGGCCACTTCCCTGCACCATGGAGCAGGTCCTGCCCTCAGGCCCCACTGGGAAGTCCCTCCGCTTTCCCAGCCAGAGCTGCAGGAAAGACCCATGGCCACTGGCTGGGGAGCAGTCCCTTGGATGGACGCCACTACAGCTCTGAGACCCCGGCCCAGTGCCAGAGCAAGGGCACCCAGTGGGGAGCTGGGGGATCTGCAGTGGAGCTTCACACCCGCTGGGCTGCTTTGGAGAAGGGCTGTAAAGGTCTTTTGAAGGTTTTTTTGATAAAAGACTCAGCAGCGGAATACGCAAGAGTGTTAGCATTTCTGCTGCTATTTTGGGTGCCGGTCTAACAGCACGTGCTGGAGGGACAGGAGTGGATCGCAGCCCCGTGGCCTTTGTTCCGGGCTCTCCCCACGTTTGCAGCCTGCCCTGAGAGCACAAGCAGAGGTTTTCCTGCAAAAAAGAACATGCAGAAGGTTTGGCAGCCTGCTCGCAGGGCACAGGCCTGTGAGAAACAGGACCCAGAGAAACACTGGTGCACGTGGGCACTGATCTGGGGGTGAGTGGGCACCCAGAGACATCGTTTTGGGTTGTGGGATCTGGCTGTCCTAGCTGTGCCGTGCCATAGGGTGGGATACGGCGTGCTGCCAACCTCCCTGCCTGTCCCTTTTCTTTGTGGGAGAACTGGTGACACCACGAGGACAGTGTCCAGGCAGGAGGCCAGCCCCAGAGAAAGGCACATCGGTGCTCCCGAGAGGGCTTTTCATCCACCCGCTTGCCTGAAATACAAAACTATGAATCACCCCACATCCTGAAATAGATTTTGTTTTTTATTTTTTTATTTTTTTTAAGGAGTGAAAAATATTGCAGAAAAATGAACAAAAACCAGAATGTAACACATGAGTTTTGTCCCTGCTGTGCTCTGCTCCGCACCTGTGGTTCGGCTCTGGGCCAGTCCTCGGAGCCAGCGGAGGTGCTGGGGCCCTCACTGCCACCTGTGAACCCCAAACCAGACCCTGGGGAGGGGATGTGGTGGGACCACAGCGGCATCACAGAGGCTGGGATACACCGCAGGTTCGGGAGGCTGATTTCACCCCATAACAATGTGCAGTGCTGGTTTGCGCTGGGTGAACCCTTCTTTTCCACAACAGGACAGAAGAGATTTCCCTGCTGGCAGCAGAGCATCTCCTCCTGCTGAAAGGCAGAAGCAGCTCCTGCTGACCTCTGCTGAATCACGACTCTGCTTTTTGGGTTTTGCTGCTAGATAGAAAGGGTGCAGAACAAACCATTTTTACCATGTCTGAGCCTCAGAGCAAGCAGTTGCCAAGCCAGGGCTGTGGTGATGGGTGCAGGCAGCACCAGGGACTGTGGGACATCCCAGCCATGGAGAGGACGACGTGATGGCACTGAGGAGGAGGAGGTGGCTTAGTGGCATGGCTGGGCTGCCAGCAGCTCAGGGGGAGGGAATATTCACAAAGAAAACACGCGTTTTGGCCAGTTTTCCATCAGAGCTCTGGCCCTTGTCCAGCAGCACAGGAAGTTTGCTTCCATTGACAAGGCATTTCTGTAAGAGAGGTTTTTGCTGAGCGCAGCCACAGGTGGGCTGAGGGTGTGCAGGGGACAGCGCAGCAGGGCAGAGCACACAACCAGCCCAGGGCTGGAGGAGAAGCTCGGGACTCCCGGACCTGGCTCACACGTGGTATGGGCTCAGCTCTGTCCTGCGTCCCATCTTCTGTCTCCCTTCAAAAAATGCTGTCCATACTTAGGCAGCCGCCGCCGTGTTCCCCTTTCGGGCAGGATGTCAGTGCAGATCCTCACAGTGGGGTAAACATGTCCGTGCTGACACAGCCCAGTGTCCCAGCGCTGCAATCCGTCAGCGGGACCAACCTTGTGCCACGGGTATCCCGAGTTGGAAGGGATCCATGAGGATCACTGAATCGAAATCTTCCATCCCGCCAACCTTAGGGCAATCCAATCCCCCTGCCAGGAGGGCACTGGGATCCCCCAGACCCTGCCGCACAAAACCACCTCCCTCTCCATCCCTTCAGCCCGCAGTGTTCTCTTTCACAGCCTCTGTGCTGTGCCTCCTCAACCAGGAGGCAAACCCTCTGTCTGCACACCCCACGCTGCACCGCAGCCCCCGCCCATGCTGCCCCGTGCCCTCCAAAGGGACAGCCGCTGGGGGACATAGTGTGACGCCCTTCCACGGTACTGGGGGGGGGGGGGGGTTGAGGCCCTCATTGGAGGGATCCAGGCACGGAGTCAGGCCCGAGAGTAGAAGGCGGGGCCTGGGGGGGGGAAGCAGGAGCGCCGGGCCCGGCCCTGGGGGCAGCAAGGCGAGCGCAGAGTCGGGCTCAGGCCTCGGCCCGGGCTGTGGGGAGGGCAGAGCTCGGTCTCCTAGCAACGCGCCCCCTGTTGCCGGGCGCTGACGCGCGGCGCCGTGTGACGCACTTCCGGCCGGTAGGGGGGACGTGTCCCTGGCGCGCGGCGGGACCAGGCGCCATGGCGGAGGCGCAGAACGGCAGCGCCGGGCCTCAGACTGTGCCCGCCGCCAGCGCCCGGCCTCCCGCCACCCCCGAGGGCATTGCCCTGGCCTACGGCAGCCTCGTCCTCATGGCGCTGCTGCCCATCTTCTTCGGGGCGCTGCGCTCCGTCAGCTGCGCCAAGAGCAAGGTACCCCTGGGCCTCCCGCCCCCGGGAACGCGGCCCCCTCACAGCCGAGCGCCCCGGGCCGGGTTTGCTGGGCCCCGGAGCTCCCCTGGCGCGCGGCTGTCCTTGCCCCACCTCGCGGGGGAACCTCCCGCTGCTCACCGCCGCCCTGCCCGGCCCCAGGTGGGCCCGGGGCTCCGAGCCTGGGGTTCGTGTCCCAGCCCTGGTGTTCAGAGCCCGGCACCTGGGCCCCTTCCTTCAGGGGATCGCACGCAGACTGCTCTGAGCTGTTGTTTTGAACCCCCGTTTTTGCCGCTATGCCTTTAATGGTGTCAGCTGTTCTTACAGTCCAGGCAGTGACGCTGCCTGCAGGAGGTCTGCAGCAGGGAATGGCTGTGGTTTTCCGGGGGTTTCTCCTCCTGCACGCCACAGGGAGTGGTGTCTCCTTGGGCAGCAGCTGTGCCTTGGCCACGCTGCTGTGTTTTTCACAGTCGCTTTGCACAGCGGCTCCTGCCAAAATGCTTTGGGCAGCTATGGACAGAGGTGTTTGCTGCCCGAGATTCCAGCCCTGGGCACCGAGAGCACAGCCCCTGTGCCTTCTTTGATGGGAAAAGAGCTGGGGAGGCAATCGTCCTGCCCGGTGCTGAGGGTCTCTCTTGGGAAGTGGCTCAGAGGGGGTTTGGCTGTGTTGGTGCAGAGCTGTTTCAGGAACTGAAGGGGTTTGAGGAATCTGGGTTAACTGAGCACAAGGAGTGGCCCAGAAGTGAAGTGAGGGCCAAGAAGGTGATTGGAGAGAAATGGCATTCAGAGGGTGAGCAACATATGGTGTGCACAGATGGGGAGGCTGTGGGAATGGCCAGGCACGAGCAGCGAGGTGCACAGCATTGCTCTAAGCAGAAAAAGGAAAAATGTCAGTGTGGGAGGCAGGGTTTCTCCCTTCTCAAGAGGAAAAATGCAGTGAATTGTGACAGCCCTTGGAAGGAAAAATGCAGGCAGGTCTGCTTACTTCCATCTTGGGCTCTGCCTGTGTCGCAGCCCTGGGGACAACTGGGAGCCAGCAGCAGTGCTGCCATAGAGCCCTGAGAGCCCTTGACTGACTGCTCAGGTACAAAGCCAGAGCATGGGCCATCAGGTAATCCACTTCTGTCCTCTCCTTTCCTTCCCCAGAACTCCTCAGAGATGCCAGAGACCATTACCAGCCGAGATGCTGCTCGTTTTCCCATTGTTGCCAGTTGCACCCTTCTGGGCCTCTACCTCTTCTTTAAGGTAAGTGAGCAAACAGTGTTGATGTGCCATGAACACGCTGCCTGCCTCCTCCGTGCTGTGGTTGTTCTCAAGAGTTCTCCCCAGGCTGCGTAGTCTTTGGGTAATTCAGAGCTGCTGAGAGTTGAGCTCACCCCTGGGCTTTTTTGCCTCCTTGGGTGATCTGGAGGTGCACATACCAAAACCGGAGGGGGCCGAGCGCTTCTGAATTGCAAATGCTGCTGTCTGTTGTGTTCCTTGCTGTGCTTCTGAAGACATCTCAGCTGTGGCCCTGGCTAATTGCTGGTGAAGATGAGCTCGTGAGCGAGCCCATGTGTGTCCAGATGAAGCCTCTTAGATGTGCAGATCCAACAGGCTGAATTAATGAGTTCTTGAGTCACAGAGAAGCAATACCAGCAGCAGGTGCTTTAGGCCATATGGAAAAGGTGCCTTGACTTCAAGCACCTCTGGTTTCCTGCGCATACTAGCTCCTCCTTTAGGCCAGTGGCAGTAAAGCGGAGCATCAGCAAAGCCTCTGCTGGTGGTGGGGTAATAAAGCAGCTCCCAGATCCACAGGCCCTTCCAGCCTCTGCGAGGGTCCTCTGCAGACACCAGGAAAGGACACACTGAATGTGTAGTTTGACACTGTGGAAACCACTACGTGATCTGTGGTTTTTCCATTTAATATTTGCATCCTGCCCTAAGCTCTGATGCTCCAGTGTTCTTCCTCCTATAAGAACACACAGGCTTTAGCACATTCTGAATTAGGGATGTGATCCCAAGGAAGGGCAGTGTGTGTGTTGGAGGGCAGGAGATCTAATAATACCCTGCTAAAGTGGGGCAGAGAAGGCAGTGCTGCCCTAGCAGTGGCGCGCTGCCTCATTCTCTGCTCCAGCTGCCCTGTGGGGATGCAGTGGGGAGGCTCTGCCCTCCTTTCTGCAGCACAGGAGTTATTTTTTAACTGAGCAGCTCATAGGTGTGTAACAACTCACAGGCCTGTTGTGCTTGTTTTGCTCTTTCCAATTAATTTTGTATCAGCAATACAAGAATTTGGGTTATTCCAACTCTTCTTCCTGTTTCCCTGGGGCATGATCAGAGCAGCTGCCAGTTACCACATTAAGCACTTTCTTATGCTTCATGCTGGGAGAATGCAGTTGTAACCTCTCTGTGGTTTTGTCTTGCAGATATTCTCTCAAGAGTACATCAATCTTCTGCTTTCTATGTATTTCTTTGTGCTGGGGATCCTTGCCCTGTCCCACACTATCAGGTAGGGTGCAGCCACAAGGCTGCGGGGTGTTGGGCTGATTTGGATGCTTTGTGACAGAGCCGAGTCCCGGCTTGCTGCCTTTTTTCTCTTGGTGGATCTGGACAGCTTCTTGGGGAGGCAGGTCTGGAGTGTGCTGTGATCCCTTCCTAGAGGAGCCAGGTCATCTCAAAGGCTCAGGAATCCCACCTGTCTTGAGCTCCTGGAGGTGCGGGTCCCACCAACGTCACACCCCAAGGAGCTGCTCTGGCCTGGCAGTGTCCTCACTGCTCTGTGGAGGGCAGAGCTCCTCAACACCCCTTGTTCCCTTTTCTGGAACAGTTGAAACTGGCAGCTGGATCCTGTGGCACCATTCTTGGTGTCTTGCAGTAGTCTTTGGTGCAAAGTGCTGAAACCTCATGCTGTTTCAGTAACAGATAAACTAAAATCTGTTTCCTGTTTCCTGAACTGTGGGACACTGGGGACCAGATGCTTTCCCTAGAGCAGTGCTGCTGTTCTGCTCAGGCTTCATCTTTGCTCTCAGCTCAGTAGCAGAGCTGTCTTCTAGTGGCATAGTCAGTTCTGGGTGAGCAGACCTGTGCAGTACCTGGGGACTGTTTGTCTCCAGTGCGTGCACACTGAGGATGGGTTCTCGCTTCCTGCACATGATACTTTGTGCCTGTTTCCTTAGAGCGTTTCTAGGGACAGCCACATGCTGGCAAATCAGACCTCTGGGGAGGATGAGCTCCCATGCTTGGTGACGAGCTGGGGCTTACGTTAGTCCCTGACGTGGCAAAACTTGGGACTTCCTTGTCCTGCTGGGAGGCTGACGCTTCACGCTGCAATGCTGTCATGCAAATGTGAAGGCAGGGCCCCATGTGGGGTTTCTGTAGAACTTTCCTTTTCTCCAACTCTCATTTCAGCCCCATGATGAACAGATTCTTCCCTGCAAATTTCCCCAACAAACAGTACCAGCTCCTCTTCACCCAGGGCTCCGGGGAGAGCAAGGAAGGTACGCTAGCTTGCCACTCTGTTTCTGTTTCTTGCTCGCTTGTTTCAACATGCAGCACTTTAAAACAACCTCAGAGACTTGCCTCTTGCTCCTTGCTGTACCTTTTGTGCCCTACTGTAAGCCCTGCCAGCTCTGCACGGACATGTGCATCATCTTACACTGGCTGGAACTCTCCCTGTTGATTATCTCTGGCTGGCAGGCAAGCCCCAGAAACAGTGTTACAGAGGGGAGCTGATGTTAAATGCACTGCATTTTAAGCTCGTTGGCTGATGTAGTACTGACTGCAGTGCTGCCTCCGCTAATCTGATTCAAGCCCCTGCACTGGTGGACTGATTTGGCAAGTGTCTGCCCAGTAGCTTTATTGGTAAAGGAATACTTCTACTGATACCAGCAGGAGTTAACTGGGTGCAGGAAGAGTGAGAAGATTTGCCATAGGAGAGTGCCTGAATCCAATTTCCTTACTGACAGAAGCATCACAGATGCTGTCCATGTGGCAGAGTCTGACAGGAAGGTCTGGGCTTGCCAGTGTGGGCTGCATGCTGACGTGCAGGTTGGATGTGATGACTGTGGGTGTGGCCATGGGCAGGGAGAGAGTCCTTTCTTTTGGGGTTGGTGCCCTGCTGTGAACTTGGCCTTCTCTACCTTACACAAGAAGGAGAGCTGCCAGGACTGCCTCAAGTGTGACTTCTCTGTTTTATTGCAGAAATAGTGAATTACGAGTTTGACACCAAGGATCTTGTATGCCTGGCCCTGAGCAGTGTTGTTGGGGTCTGGTACCTGCTGAGGAAGGTGAGTAAACTTCTGGTACCTGCTGGAAGGTGAGAACTGGGCTCAGCCTGGGGTCTGTGATGCAAGACCATGGCTCTGCACATGCCATGGAACCCAAATCTCCTTTTCCTGTTGTTTTCAGCACTGGATTGCCAACAATCTCTTTGGGCTGGCGTTTTCCCTCAATGGAGTGGAGCTGCTGCACTTGAACAACGTTAGCACTGGCTGCATCTTGCTTGGGGGACTCTTCATCTACGACGTCTTCTGGGTAAACAGGAGCGTTCCCTGGGGCAAATGCGAGTTGCAGCCATTAGCAGAAGGCACGTGTGTGGCCTTGTGCCTCTTCAGAGGCAGCATACTGGCTGGACACACGCTTCCACTCAGGATTTCCACCTCCTCAGTCCAAAAGGGTGTGGTGGGGATGATGACAGAATCAAATGATGATGGAATGTGGATCAGCAAATGTATCTTAAAAAATACTTGGCTTGGAGAGCCCAGGGCGGGCAGAGATCTCTTCTGGGAGCCTGGCTGTTGTAGGCCTACGTGTTCAGCATGTCCCATCCTGGTGACCTGCATTTATAACTAAGGTCTGCCCTGTGCCTGGCTGGAAGATGAGACTGCTCTGGGGTACGCTGATCCTGCTCGTATTAGTTCCTCAGCTCTGTCATCTGGCAGCTTCGTTAGCATCCTTCTGTTCTCTTGCACAGAGAACTAAATACCGGAATGCTTCCAGGCATTTTCCCTCAGCCAGTACAGCACTCCAGTGTCTTTATTCTGAGATTTTCCTTATCTTCCTGCAATGGTTCTGAATCCCTTTCTCCTGAGTCCTGTTTACTGTCTGTATTCCTCAGTTTTTCCTGTCTGCCTCTGCTTTCTGAATTACTCTGTTTCCAAAAGTCTTAAAACTTGCATACCTTGAGGTCTGTCCAGCAGTGCTACAGCTGCCTGAGTAATCCCTCACTGTTTAAGCCTGGCTACTGTGTCTTATTTTGTACTTGGCCAGTGCTGCCTGTGTCAGAGGTGTCAGCTGTGTGGCTTCTTGGTCTGCATGCTGCTTCCTCCAGTGCTGTGGACTGGGAGCAGTCAGCCTTACCAATGCCTTGTGCTCTGCTTGGGGTGTTTTGGAAAACACCATGCTCCATGGTCTTCAATTCCTGCTGCTGCCCATCGAGGTCAGCTTCCCCAGCAGATCAGTCTCTCTGAAGTGGAGAACCCCTTGCTGTGCCCCTCTGCAGGGAGCGGGCACTTGGATCTTGGCATGGATTTAATTGCAATGAGATCCAAGGAGGATTTCAAGAAGGAAGAGAAATCGCTCAGTCAACCAGTGATAAGGTGTCCCTGCATAATCCTAAGGAGACCTTGCATGTAATGATTTTTCCTGGTCCCAGTGTAGAGTCCTGTCACTTCCTGGCAATGTGCAGAGCATGCTGCACCTGAAGGGAGTGCTTGCTTTAAGACTTCTCTTTAATCACTAGCTCTAGCATTAACCAGCATGTGTTTTATTTGCTTACTGCTGGTGTAGCCAAGACTGGAGGCTGGGAGCTGGAAAGGAATAGAAGTAAGGGTGGTTGACCTGTGTGCTTACAGTCCATTCTCCAAAAGATGCCAACATTTAAAGCTGACAGTGCAGTACTGATAAATGACCTCAGAGCAAAATGTTGCTCATCTGATGAGTGCTCCGGTCCCTGTTGGAGCAGGCAGCAGCCTGCTGTTGGCTGGGACCCTCAGCCAAGGGCTCCTGCTCACAGGTAACACCCTGCTACCTTTCACACGTTGTATCACATTGGCTCACTGGGGCTGAATGCAGCCTGGTTGGTGCTGCAGGCCCAGTGGTTTTTGCTCTGTGTGCCTTCTCCCCAGGAGCTGGGATACCCAATCTGTATCCACTCAGTGCTGCTGGTTGGAAAGCTGCCCATAGCTTCATGCCACTAATCGTGTGCCTGTCCTCATGCAGCCATGGTCACCCCGAACTCCTTCTGCTTTCCCTTAGGTTTTTGGTACCAATGTGATGGTGACAGTTGCCAAATCGTTTGAGGCCCCAATAAAATGTGAGTAGCTGTTCCTTGTGTGCAGGAGCAGCAGCTTCATGCTCTACCCCAGGCACTTGTTTTGGAAGGCAAGATGTAGGCAGGACGGGGCTGCTAGAAGACTCCCTGTCAGCAGCCCCTTCTTCAGCCAGGTGGTGGGGAGAGACTGCAGAGCCCTTAGCTGGCTGGATTCACCAGCACCACCAGGGGTGGCAGTTACCTCAAACCCAGCAATTGTACTGGAGGGGTGAATTGATGGGTTGGGGGGTGGGCAGTGCCTTCGGTCCTGGGAGTTGTGGTTGAAACCTGCATGTGGGGCAGGTCCTGAATCCTTCAGTTTCCCACTCCAGTGCCCAGGGTTGGAGCGGGGGGGAGCTGTGGAGGCTTGGGGTAGGGCTGGAGGACCTGACCTGTCTTTGTCCCCTTTTTGCCAGGCTCAGCAGTGCTGAGTCTGCTCAGCCCATTCTCTCCTTCACTGTCTCTCTCTGCTCGTAGTGGTTTTCCCTCAGGACCTGCTGGAGAAGGGCTTGGAGGCTGACAACTTTGCCATGCTGGGGCTGGGAGACATTGTCATTCCAGGTAAGGACACAAGAGGGAGGACGTGGCCGGGATTGCATCTGAATTGGCCATGGGGAGCTGAGCAGGCGGCTTCCTCACCTCACCTTGCTTTGCCTTCTGTCCTGCCTGAGCCCCACAGCCTTCCATCTGGGCTGGGTGCTGCATAGGTGCTAGAGCCCCATGGATGTCCCACCCCGGCCAGGCACTGTGCAGTGCTGTCCCCGTGCTGTCTCTGTCTCCTTGTGCCACGAGAGGGCACTGTGAGCCCAGGGATGGCCTCGTGGGGGCTGTGGGGTTGCTCAGCCTTTCATCGGGCTCCATCCTCTCCCCTTCTCCCTGCAGGGATCTTCATCGCCTTGCTGCTGCGCTTTGACATCAGGTGAGTGGGTGGTCGGGAACGGACCCGACAGGTTGAATCTTGCAGCCTCGTGAGCTGTTTGTTGTAAAGGAAAAGGAGAAGCTGGGAGCACGGTTGTGTGCTCTCATCTGGGGCTTGGGGTGGGGATGTGGAAGAGCAGCTGGAAGAGGGAGGTGCAGGAGGAAGCTCTTAGAAGAGCGGAGATGAGAAGGGCTGGGGTGTGGGTAAGTCCTGAACGCTGGGGTGAGCAATGCTGTGCATGGGGCAGAAGGACAAGCCTTGGGAAGGGGCCGGGTCAGCAGCATTGTGGGGCCTCACTGGCTCGCACTCCGAAGTGCAGGAGCTGTGCAGAGAGGAGGGGAAGCGGAGACAGCGTGGGAAAGAACTGAGGTGCTGGCAGCTGGGACGCGCTGCTCACACGGGTGCCAGTCAAAGCCTGGCAGTGCTCACTGCCTCTGGGCAGATGCTGGGGAACGCAGCTCCTTCCTACGCAGGGAGCTGCACCTGCCACCAGGGTGTAGCTTTCAGCAGTTACCCCACACCGAAAGTCTCCAGCTCAGGAGCAGCTGGGAACGGGCAGCTTTGTGCCACTGCCATGGTGTGGCCTCGTTCCTGTTGTTGTTGCATAGACCCTCCCAGTCTGTGCCAGCGTTTCCAGGTGTTTCCACCCACATCCTGCTTGCACCAGCTCCTGCAGCCTGCCTGTGATAAAACACCATGTGCTGGAGTGGGCTGCCAGAGGAGAGCAGCTGTGGGACCCCTCCTGGGTCCCAGCCCTGACCCCTATGCCCTGCAGCCATCCAGCAGCAGGATCATGCATCTCCTTCCCTTTCCCACCGCTGTGCGTTGGTGTTAACCCATCCAGGCCTGCACTGCATTCATGGGACCAGGGACTGTGCAGGTGGCAGTGTCTGTGCTGGTCCATGAGCAGGGACAGAGCGTGACAGGAGATGCCCAGCATAGCTGGGCTGGCTCATTTTCAGCCACTAGCACCCCAGAGCTCCAGCCCAAGACTCTCTGTTCCCTTCCCTACAGCTTAAAGAAGAACACGCACACGTATTTCTACACCAGCTTTGTGGCCTACATCTTTGGGCTGGGCCTGACCATATTCATCATGCACATCTTTAAGCATGCTCAGGTAAGTTCTGCTTTGCTGCCTCGCACAGATGCATGCAGTCTGACGCGCCAGCCTGGCCACAAGTGTCCCACAGCACGCCAGGAAAAAGTAGATGCGTTCCTTCTCTTGGCTGTGCTTTTCCTGTGCCTTTCCCCTGCTCAGAGCTCTGGAACTGAGCCCTGCTGAAGCAGGCAGAGTCACTCATCCGACTTGGTGCTTTGGGGGCTCTTTGCAGCTGAGCTGCCTTGAACTGCAGAGCAAGGGAGGTTCTAGGAGTGTGCACGCGGGTGCTTTTGGTGGTCTGCGTGGGGGCCAAGTTAGAAGATGAAATGAGCTGCTCTCGAAGCAGCCTTCTGGAGCTTTAACGACTGTGACAGATGCCACAGGTGTAGAGGGAGAAGGCCGGCATTCCCTGTCCTCCTACTGAGGATTGGGTTAATTTGTGGTTTGGTTTCACAATTGTTTTCCTTCCTGGCAGCCTGCTCTTCTGTACCTGGTCCCCGCGTGCATCGGATTCCCGCTTCTTGTGGCCTTGGCAAAAGGAGAAGTAACTGAAATGTTCAGGTGAGCCTCAGCTGGGGACGGAGCTGTTTTGCCTGTGGCGTTGGAGCGCATGAAGTGTGCAGATGTTCCCATGCCTGGGCACAGCTGGAGGGACGGGTTCATCTGGGCATGCTCTGGGTGTGTGAGTGCATGCGTGTAGGCGGAGGGAGTGGGTCTGTGTTTCTACACGCTGGCCCTGGCTCCAGCCACCTCCTCGTAGCCGTGTGGGAGCCTTGGTGCCGTACCAACAGGCAGGCAGCATCTGGTATTGCTTTACGCTCTGGTGACAAGCTCTTCCCATGCGCTGGCAGGCAGGGGAGGGTGGGACCGCACACCTGGTGTGGAGATACTTGGTCATTGTGTCCCAGGGCCCGTGGGTGGGGGAGAATGGAATTGGATCCAGCTGCGAGAGCAGCCAGGGCTGGTTCAAGCACATCCCAGCCTCGCTGCTTGGATAAAGGAGACACTTTGCAGCCCTGGGCCTGCAGAAATGGAGAAAGGGGTCTAGAAAAAGGGGTCTTGGCTGCAGCCCTTCTCTTCCCCAGCTTTATCCAGCCGCTTCCCACTGACTGCAGACAGGCCAGCTTTGGTCTCCTGCATGTTGTTCCCTTGCTCTAGGCAGAACAAATCCTACCCCAGGCTGACAGAGAGCTGTTTATCTGCCGTGCTTGGCTGTTGTGTGCCTGAGGCTCTGTGGTAGCCCCAGCACAGCTGCTTGCCTGAGGACACCTGAAGCAGAGAAGGGAAGGGAGCATCCCACCAGGGCTGCTGGGGGTCCTGTGCTTGGGGAGGACCCCCGCCCTGCTCAGAGGGAAAACAGTGCCTGAGTGGGGCCTGGGCTGTAGCAGCTGCTGTGGGGAACAGGGCTGCCCCTGGCCTCCTTCCCCTCCCCTGGGAGATGCAGGTATGCATGTTCCCACCGGGCTGTCAGCTGGGCTGGCTCCACAGCCCTGCAGCACCTGCCTCTGCTTTGATGTTTACTTCTGACGCTGCTGCAGGCACTGAGTGTCCTGGGATCGTCCTTCCTGTGCACCTGGGATCCTGCAGCCGCTCTCCCTGTGTGTGGTGACTCAGCCGCTCGCAGCAGCACCTCCTCTCTGTGCCAGGAAACGTACGGGAGAGACAAGCTGCAGGGCTGGCCCCTGGGTCAGCGCGGTGCTCAGGGAACCTGGCATCTGCCTATGGGGGAATAAGGACACGTAGAGCACTGAGCACGGGCTGTACCAGCAACAAAGCTACCTGCTTCCCCCTGAAGTCACTGCAGTTGTGGTCAGAGAAAGCAGGACGTGGCAAGGCTGCTACCTGCAGGCCAGAGGCCCCCGCTGCAGGAATCCCCTCCCCCCTCAGGTGTAGCTCCCCTGCACCTCTGTGCTACACCAGCTCTGCTGAGTCAATCCCTGGGGTCTCAGCCATGCATGAAGTGCTTGGGAGAGGGCAGCAAGGCTCTGTGCTGCAGGGTAGGCAGAGCGGGTGGCATTGTGCTGCCGCCCTTGGGGAAGGGGTCCCAGTGGAGCAGAGCTGGCTGGCACCAGGCTCATGGCTTTCAGCCTTCTGAGTCTCCCACTCCCATCTGCTCTGCAGTCTTCACATGTCAGGTGTGGGAAGACTTCTCCAGCCCCACACGAGGCACGGGGTCTGCTGCCCACACAGCCCCTGTGCTGCTCTCATTGCCAGCACGGCACCCAGGCTCGTACCCCCACAGATTCCAGCTGTCCAATTCCATGCATGCCAGCAGGAGCTGCCTCTTCCCTGAGTCTCAGCCCTCACAGTATGGCACTGGGCCAGCCTGGAGGTACCAGCAGACGGAGGGGATCCTGTGCTGCCTGCACAGAGTTTGCAGCTGTCTCACTCAGAAACTCTTCTGCTTTTTCTTTCTCTCTTCCCCCCTCTCCTTTCTGTCCTGTCCTTCCCCCTTTCCCTTCCTGCTTCCTGTCTCCTGCAGCTATGAGTCCTCTGCTGAAATCTTGCCACACACACCAAGACTTACCCATTTCCCCACCGTCTCCGGCTCGCCAGCCAGCCTTGCTGATTCCATGCAGCAGAATCTGTCCTGTCCCCGCCGACGCCGGCAGCAAAGCCCTAGTGCCATGTAGCAATTGCACGCGGTGCCCTTTCTTTGTCTGTTGCTCTGGCCAGGTAGGGGCTTGTTCCAGCTCTGCCCTTTCCCCATGCAGCAGCTGTCACCTCACTGCTGTGGGCTGGCTGCCCCTCCTTTGCTGCGGGGGGGGGGGCGGGGGAGGGGGTTGGAGGGGAGGAAATCATGAAAAGAGAAAGGCTGAAGTCTCTGCCCTGGTGTGCTCCCTGGTTTCCTCCATTAGAGCCCAGTTGCTGGCCTGGACCCTCTGTGCCCCACCCCCCCACCCTAGGGCTGAGGGTGTTTGCAGTGGGGCAGCACTCATCTCCCTGTGGCCAGGGGCAGGAACCCACCCCGACCTCAGTCACCGTACTGAGACAAACCCAAACACACAGTGCTGGGCTCCTGGGTGCACCAGGCTCCGGGCTGGGTACTGACACAGGCCCATCCCCAGAGAAGGGCTGACCCTGCTAACCTCTCTGCTCTTATCCCTCTGTCCCCAGCTATGAGGAGAGCTCTACCCCCAAGGAGGTGCCGAGGGCCTCCAAAGAGGAGATGACAGAAGCTGACAAGAAAGAGAAGTGACCTTGCCCATGGACCAGCCCTGGTGCTGCTGGGCTGGGGCCCTTCCAGACCCTTTGCAAGTGACAGACGAAGCAGTTGTGCCAGAGCATCGTGTTGTGTGTGTTGGAGCAGCCCGCCCAGGTGGGGTATTGATGTACACCACATATCCACCCCTCCTGCTGCCCCCCGGGGCCGCGCAGCCACGCTCCCCTTTGCTTTGTCTCCTACACGAGTGCAAAGCAGGCAGGGGACAAAACACAGGCCGGTTTTTAAATTTTGTATTGTGCATTTGCTTTCTCTCATATTAAACCATCTCAAAGGAAGGAGAGGTAACGGGGTGGTGATTTTTGGCTGCTGGAACCTGGTGCATAAGCCACGGATGGGAGTCCTGACCCCTCCAGCAGCCTTATTCTTCCCATGGGGTCTGGGCCCTTGCTCTGGTCTGTTTCCAAGAGACCTTCCCCTCCTGCAGCGCCCTGCCCTTCCCTGGCCTTTTGCCACAGGGCCAGGTTTAGGGCCACAGCTCCTGTGCCCAGCAGGGAGGTTTGAGCCCCTTGGGTAGGAGGGGGCTGCGGGCAGCACGCGGTGCCATCCCTGGCCGCCTCGGGGCCTGCATGTGAAGGATCCTGCATCTCTCTTGCCGTCCCCTCTGCCAGAATAAATAGAAAGCGCTCGCTGGCTTGGCAGCCCCTCCACAAAAGCCATATTGAGCTATTATTCCCCACGTCGGCTGCGAGCACTAAAAGTGGCGCCTTGCGTTCTGCCATCTAATGACCCTTCGCAGCCTCCTACAGATGTTTTCTATGACTTACAGCTCCTTTTCCAACAGTCCCGTCCGCAAAAACAAGAGGGGCCACTTTAATTCCAATTAAATACCTCCAGCTAAGCAAACAGTGTGCAGCAGGGCCTGGGCACGGTGCGGCCGACAGGCCCGGCCCATGGAGTCGCTGAGTCTAGACTCCAGATGTGATTTCAGCAGCCTCCAGCGTCCCATGGAAAATGACACGGGCTGTGCTGCGGGGCGCAGCGCCCTGCCCGGGGCTGTGGGTCCGGCACCGTGTCCTGTGGGGCCCTGCATCCTCCCAAGCTTTGACTAGGAGCATCCTAGTGCCACAGTGCTTTCGCGTTCATCCCCATGCAGTTTTCGGGGTACTGAAGCGTGCAGGACCACATAGGGGTGCACGCCGTACCCCAGGCCGTGCCCTTGCGTTGCCTGCTGCCTCCTCGCTCCCTGCTCCTGCCTGCAGAGCTGAGGGCAGCGGGAGCACAGCAGATTGCTGAGAGCTCTCCAAGGGCCCACGGCTGCGCCACGGGGAGCGGAAGGCACTGAGAGGGGAGAGCGGGGTCACCCCAGCCCTGCCCGGCCGATAAGCGGGGCAGGGCCCGGAGGAAGGAAGCGCTCAGGCCCTGCAAGGAGCTGGGAGCAAAGCTGGCGCCTGGGCGGCCCCGGGCTCACCCGCCCATGCTGCACCTGGGTCCTGCAGCGGCTGCACGGCTCCGCTCTGTCTGGGCCACCTTCCCCTCGCCGCGGGGTCCCTCCGGCTTAGGGGGAGGACACGGAAATGCAAACGCCCGGGCTCCAGTGTGAAACCTCCATCTGTGGAGCTGGGGGACGAGACAGAGCCAGCCTGCTGCAGCTGTGGAGCTTGGGGTTGGAAAGCTGTGCAGATGCCCGTGGGCACCCACTCCTTGTGCCAGAGGTTGCAGCTCAGCCCTGTGCCCCAGTGGGGTGGGCTGTGGGTGCAAAGGGGGTTCAGATGCCAAGCACGGAGTTAAGAAGTGTTGGTGCCTGGGGCCGCCGCTCACACCCTTGTGTCTTCCCTAGCTGGGATGCGGGGATGTGTGCCGGATGCAGCACCCCGCTGCATCTGCTTTGTCCAAGCATCCCCCAGCCCAGCTGCAGCACCAGGGGACGGGGATGCCTGGTGGCTGTGGGGGTGCTGCTGATGAGAGCCGGGGTCCCACGGAGTGCCGGCGCCCGACCGTCGGCTGGGAGCAGGGAGAGGAAGCAGGAGAGAGCAGCCCCATCCCCGGCCTGCTGGCGAGGAGGGGCAGGAAGCTGGAATAAATCCCAGGAAGGGCCGCCTGGCTCCAGCTGGTCTGGGCTGCAGCGGATGGAGCCGGGAACGGGAAGGGAGAAGGCGGGAGGGGAACGCATGTGGGCTTTTCTCAGGCCTCAGCCCTTCTCCAGCTGTGTAACGGGTGCCGGTGGCCCCAAGGAAAGGTTGGGGCTCCACGGTGCCCTGCTCTGCCATGAGCCCGATTCAGGGTAGAGCGGGGTGCTGAGGAGCCCTATAGGTGTAGGGATGGCTAAGCTGAAGGCAATGGGGTTTTGGGGGGGGTGTCCACAGCTGGGGGCCTCCGTTCACTTGGAGGACACCCAGCTTGAATCCCAGTGTCTGCAGGTCTGTCCATCCGTGCAGGTCCGTGCTGCTCAGCCACGTATCTGCATCCCAATCCGCGCTACCAGGACACGTTGTCTTTCCTGAGCCCATCATGCTGCCGCTGCTGCTTGGGCTGGGGGCTGCAAAGCCCATCCTAAGCTCCATCCTCCAAAATGCAGCCGAGCTGCTGAGCCCTGCGCGGGGCTGGGTGCTGCCATGGGGGCTGTGGCAGCGTCCCCATCGTCCCCACGGCGCAGGCAGCGCGGCCGTGCCCTGTGTGGTCCCTCCGGTGCCGCGGTGGGGGGAACGGCCGGAGGCTTTGATGTGCTCTGCTGCTGGGCAACCCCTACACGGCGCAAAGCAGCCACAATCCCGGCCAGGCTGCGCCCCGCCAGCGCCATATGGCCGAGGCCGCTGTTACCGAACCGTGTGCCCCTTTCCCAGAATTGAGATGGAAATGAAGCCATCCGTCTTGCCCGCAGACACCGGCGCAACCGCTCCCAACTGCGGCCAAGGCAGCGGCACAGGGCTGGCATCCCCAGCACTCCGAAGTGCCAAGGGGGTCACTCAGAGCCACCTTAAGGGATGGGGCGGCCGTGGGACACCCATCGCTGTCCCCACACCACCCGGGGTGGCCAATGCTCGGGGCCGGCTCGTCCCAGCCGTGGCGTATTGTTGGCGGCGCAGCTGGCGGGCGCCCGGCTCTGCTGAAAGGCATTCCTGTGCACAATGTCCTCGGCCTCCCCGCCGCGGCCAGGCCAGCACCGCCAGATGGGGGCTAATTAGTGGCTTTGAGAGCCGTGGTGGGAACCGGGCAGCACCAGGCCCTCCGCGGGGCCATGAATGGAGGGGGAGACCCCAGAGCTGTGCCCACCCTGGGAACCGCACTGGGACAGAGGGACGGTGACAGAGGGCTGGAGGTGCTCACAAAGGCGGAGGGGTGGGGGTGGGGGGGGCGGACGGATGGAGGGAGTGGGGGATGCGCCTCCCCCAGCCAGGCTGGCAGGGCAGAGCCGGAGGTGATGGGGTTAAAGGCCCACCGTGTGCAGAGCTGTCCAGGACTGCCCCCTTTACAGAAGAGGAGGATGAGGGGAGGCCTTCGGCTCACTGCATGCCAGAGGAGGCTGCTGCGGCTCTGCACAGAGCCAGGGATGGACAAGGGGCGGGGGGGGGGGGGGGTCTGACCTCTAACAAACGCCTGCCACGAGGGCAGGACGGCGCGGCCCCTTGCAGCCACAGCAATCCCTGTGCACCGACCCCTGGCGCTGCGTACCTGCTGTGTGCACGTGGATCTGTCCATGCATGTTTCTGCATCTGCGTATGTGTGCTGTGCACGTGTGTGTGCGTCTACAAGTTTTTGTGCGTGTGAACCTCTCGTGCACACACTTACGTGCCCACGTGTCCGCGCTGCCCGCACGGTGCCCGGAGGGGCCGCAGCTGTGCCGGGGGTGGTCCCCACGCAGCCGCCCCGCTCGGTGCTGCCCGGCCCCCGCGGAGCCGTGACCGCACCTCCCTGCAGGTGCGGGCTAAGGTAGCGATCATTAACGCTAATTAACGCTTAGATCGGAAGCCCTTTAGGGCAGGGACTGGGTTTCTGTTTCGTCTTCAGACCGCACGAAGGTTGCCGCCACCCGACCGGGCCCCAGGTGCCGCTCACCGACGCCTCGCGCTGGGTGTCTCCGAGTCCCCACGGGGGTGGCCGTGTCCCGTTCCCGGGCCGGGCTGCAGGTGCCCCCCCGCCCCACTCCGCCCCCGTCGCCATGGGCACCGCCCGCGCGGCGCCGCGCTGACAGCGCGCGGAGTTTTATGAATGGGTGACGTCACGGCCCTGGCGTCTAACGGTCTGGGGAGGCGGGAGTTGGGGGGAGGGGGGGGGCTACACGGGGCCTCGGGGGCTGCAGTGAGAGCGTGGGGTCGGCAGGGCTGGAGAGGGAGAAGAGGGAGAGGCTGCGGGAAGAGCGAGGCTGCGTGTCCCGGGGGTGCGGAGGGTGCACCGGGCTGAGGGGAACCGGGGGTGCGGGGATCCCGGGGATTGCGGAGAGACACAGCGCCGGGAGCCCACGGGGTCATTGCCGACATTACGGGACTACGGCGGATCGAGTCGGGCGGTGCCTGCTCGTATCCCGCACCTCGAGAGCATCCGCACCCCCCGGAACCCCCCTCGCATTCCTGAGCCCCCTCCCCACTCCACTCTCCAGACTGCGGTCCCTTTAAGGCGCTGTCCGTCGGGGCGCGTGAATGGGGCTGGCTCCGCTGTCCCCGCCCTCTCTGCGCTGCTATTGGTCGCCGCTCGCCAGGAGGCCCCGCCCCCCGTCTTCGGCGCTCTATAATTGGCGCTGCGCGGCGCGGAGCTTCCACGGCCGCCCGCAGGGTCCCACCGCCGCCGCTCGCTATGAAGGTCGCCGCTGCCGCCCCGTCGCCGCTGCCCGCCGGTCCCGGTGGGGCTCTGAAGGCCGTGCGGCCCGGGGAAGCCGCTCGCTGCGGGCCGGGCCCGGGAGCTGTCGCTGCTGAGCAGGCGGCCGCCGCGCTGCTGTACGACATGAAGGGCTGCTACTCGCGGCTCCGGGCGCTGGTGCCCACGCTGCCGCGGCACCGGAGGGTCTCTAAAGTGGAGCTCCTGCAGCATGTGATCGACTACATCTGGGACCTGCAACTGGCGCTGCAGCCCGGCCCTCCTCGGCCCCCCGCTTCTGCTGAGTCTCCTGAGGTGAGTGCGGCCCCTCCGAGCCTTTCCCGGCCCCGGGACCTGTTCCCATCCTCCGTACGCCTGTCCCGGTCCTCCTCCGGTTGCGTCCCTTCCTGTCGGCCCAGCCCCGTCCCCACTGACCGCCCGCTTCTTCCCCTCCCGCAGGCTCCGTGCATGGCCGCTGCCGACCGCATACTGTGCCGCTGAGAGAGACCTCCACGGAGCCGAACGGGGCCTCCCGGGCACGGACGGGACCCGCAGCGGTGGGCTGTGCCGAAGTGCGCGGGATGGACGCCCCCACGGAGCCGACGGCCGCGGCTCGTAACCTTCTCAGATTGCTGAGAGCATTCCCTGTATTGTATATTACAATGATGCTGGAGAATATTGTTCTACAATAGCTGGAGTTTTGTTATTAAACAAGCCCTGATTACCAGGCGAGCTTCTTCCTCGTGGCTGCACTGCGTGGGGCTGCTGATGGGGGGGTGTTGGGGTCTGGGCACGGAGTATCAAACCACTTGGAGCTCATCTGTACCGGTGTGGGCTGTGTGCATGCGGTGTGGGAGCACTGGGGCTGGACTGTGCTGGTGGTGCTGAGGTGTCCTGGTATTGGGCTGGGAGAGTGGGAACCCTGGGATGGAGCAGAGAGCACACGGGTACACCTGGATCCCAGGTCCTGAGCTGGCCGTGGGTTTTCCTGCGTACCCTGCAGGGCTGGGGGCTCTGGGCTGGCTCCTTGCTTCCCCCCGCGGCAGCCACGGCTTTCTGGTGGGGGGGTTTGGGGTGCTGGCTGGGGCTTTCTGTGCTGCACTGCTGAGGCTGTAGGTGTCGCATCCCTGTCCCAGCACCGTGCTTGTGGAGCCGGTGGCTTTGCCCTGAAACCATCATGTCTTGCTCAGTCTGCCCTGGGTTCTGTCATGGTCTGAGGCTGAGATTGGGCTGGAGGGAAAGAGGCTCCCCCTTCAGTTCCTGCCGTGGGAAACAGCAGTAAGGCCTGGAGCTGCCCCCTGCAGGTGGGTGCCGGGCTCAGGGCTCCATGCCCACCTGGGTTCTACACCTCGGGGCAGGGCTGAGCTGCAGCTGGGCAATTGTCGGGCAACTCCTGGGCCTGCCCTCGCCCCGCTTCCCCACAGGGATGCCCGTGACTCTCCCATGACTCACATGCTGTCACCTGTGAGTCACTGCAGCAGCCGGGTAGGGGGCACTGCATGGGACAGTCCTCCAGGTGCTGCCTGGAGCTGCAGCAGCAGCTGTTGGGCCTGGGATGCTGTGGTGCTGCCAGTGCAGCTGCTGCTCACCCCGGGGATCGTGGTCAGGACATGAGCAACGCTTGTAGTGAGGGAAATTGCATCGGACACGGTTGTGCAACCTCCGGCCTGTGGTGGCACTGAAGAGGCTTGGGTGCTCACACCGGGGGCACGGTGTATCCCAGAGCAGCCTGCGGGGTTGGAGGACAATCTGGGCTCTGGGGGCTCCAGCTGCATCCCCCAGGCTGGCTCCAGGTGTTCCTGCCCACGGTACGGTGGCGTGCCCTGAGGAGAGGATGGCTGTGTGCCCCACTCTGGCTGGAATGGGGTGGGAGTGTGGGACCCACATCACTCCTGCTGTCCCATCCCTGTGCACAGACAGTAGTGCTGTTGCACAGTGCCACGTTCGCAGCTGTGTGGACTCTTCCAGCACAACCAGTCCCTCCCAGCGGAGCGGGAGACGCAGGGAACTGGGACGTGGCTCGACCGAGCCCACCGGGTGCCAGCAGCGGGGGATGTGGGATTGCACCCCCCCGTTGTCCCAGCCCCCATCCAGCACCTCCCCTTTCCAGCGCTTCTTTTCCGCAGCTCTGGGTCCCTCTCCCGGAGTCCGCTCGCAATGCAATGCCGACCCCGCGGGGGCTGCCCGGAGGGGTTCAGCACTGCCCGGCGGGGGGGTCTGGCCGTAATCTCCACGTATGTCGCGGTGGGGAGCAGAGCTCTGCGTCCCACTGTCCCAAACCTCTGCTCCCACCCTGCTCGGTGCCACTGCCACGTGGCATCCTCCTGGCTTGAGGCATGGGGACATGGTGTGGCAGGGACACAGGGCGGGCACCGTTGGGGAGAGACAGAGAGCAGGGATGAGGCCAGCAGGGCTGGGCTGAATGCTGCCACGTGCCGCTGTGCCGGATGCATCCACGCCGGCATCTGTGGGAAAGCCCCAGGGAGGGCCTGGCCCCTGTGGGCACCCAGCAGGTCCTGGGTGCTGCGGTGGGGACCTGACTCATCCCGGAAGGGATTAGGGACACGGGGACATGGGTGATGTTCCGGTCCAACCAGCCCGTCCGCCCCAGGATGGACACTGGCGTCACAGGTCCCTGCTGCCCGCTGCCACTCACATGGAAAGTGGACCCACCATGGGACCCGCTGCCACCGTTGGCCACGGTGAGGCTGGGCATGGGGTATTTAGGGTCAGAGGGGCAGGATGATACTGAGCTGGGGTGCTGGGATGGTGTTGGTGGCTGGGTTGGCCTTGGGGACGCAGCTATGGGAGGCCAGAGGAAGCGGGTAGAGGTTTTTAAGGCACGCTGCATGGGGCTGTGGTTTGTTCAGTGGGGGTTGGCTGGGGGTCTGTGTCCCATATAGTGCCAGGGTGGGACCCCAGACCCAAGGAGGGTGCACTGCAACCGGGCTGTGGATGTGTGTCCACGCTCCTGGCCGCTTGCTCCAGGCCGGCAGCACCCTGCCCCATTCCTGCCAGGGGTTTCCTTGGATAGGGGCGGGCTGTTCCCTGCCTGCAGCGGGTTCAGAGCTCAGCTCCTCACCACCTGCCGGGGATTTTCTGTGGGACCACAGAGTTCTGCTCTCGCTCTGACTGTCTCTGCCTTCCCGTCACCCTGTGCCTGGGGCTGTCAGCCATGTCCTGGGACTCCCTGACCCTGCATGACCCAGAGCCCTCATCAAGGTGGGAATGGCTGCACCAAGGCTGAACCCATCCCCTGGCACAGCCCCACTGCATCCCCCTGCCCATGTTGTCCCATCTTCCTGCTTCTCAGTTGTCCCTAGGCAGGGCACGGTGGCACTGCTGGGTCCCTGCACATCCTTATGTGCTGTCTCCTGCTGGGACACGAGGTCAGGGCTGTGGTGGTGTCCCCATCCCCATGCAGCCCATAGCTGGCAGTGACGTCGTGTGGGACCTTCTCCTTCCTACATTCCCAGGAGAGGCACGAATGGGGAACATCAGGGGAACCGGCTTCCCCTCTGACTCACGCGTTGGGCAAGGCTGGGCTTTTGGTGGCTGGAGCACCACGGTGGCCCCGATGTGCGCACGGGAGCTGATGTCAGATGGTGTGCCCCGATATAAGGCCTGAGCTGGGGAGGATGCTGGGGAGGATACTGGGGGCTCTGCATCGGCCGGGTGTCCTCAGCCATGTGCTCTGCTCCAGCTCCGGGGTCCTGCAGATGTCCTGGTTCCAATGGGAGTTTCCCAGCTCGTGTCCACCTGCTGAGCAGTACAACCCTGGGGACGTGGCTGTGCCTCCTGCTCCTGATGGCTGCCTGCGTGCCCGCCACCACTTCCAGCCCTGGCATCAAGGGTCGGGTGACCCGGAGTGCTCTGGAGTACGGTAGGTGTCTGATCCTGCTCAGGCTGTGTTGGTGGGGGGGACCCCAGGAACCGTGTCCAGATCCTGAGGATGGGTGTTGGGGGGACTCTGGGTGCCCCTGTGCCAGCCCTGAGCCTCCTGCTCTGCCCCAGGCCGGCTCTTTGGGCTGGAGATGCTCCGCTCACTGCTGCAGAAGGAGCACGATGTGAACCTACAGGGCTCCCACCAGGCCCCACTTCTGGGAAGACTCAACTACACCGTGCCTCAGTAAGAGCTGCCAATGTGTGCTCGTCTCTATCTCCACCCCTGTCCACATCTCCATGTCCCTTCCCATCTCCAAGTCCATCCCTGTCCCTATCCTTTTCCCCATCCCTGGGGCACTGCTGTGAGCCTTGGTCACCCTCTGTGTGCAGGATCCACATCCACGAGCTGCAGATGAATGACTCCACTGTGGACTTTGCTGAGGACGTGGGCGTGCAGCTGACAGTGCATCGTGCCCGAATCCAGCTCAGTGCCACCTGGAGAGCACAGCTGGGTGCATGGTGAGCCCTCGCTGGGCTGGGGCTTGGGGCCGGGGCCACTTCTGTCCTCGTGCTCAGCCGTGCCATCCCCAGGCAGGACAGCGGCTCGCTGCAGCTGCGTATCAGGGACCTGGCGGTGGCTGTGCTGCTGGGGCTGGGTGCTGATGAGCACGGCCACCCCTCCGTGTGGGCTGCCGGCTGTGATGCCCGTGGCACCGACCTGCACCTGGAGTTCCACCAGGGACAGAGGTGACCATCACCCCATTGCTTCCCCTGTGGCTCGGGGGTGGGTTGGGGAGGTGAGCTGAGCACCCGCTCTGTGCCCCACAGCTGGCTGTACAACCTCCTGGTGCCGCTGCTCCAGAGAACCCTGAGGCAGCAGCTCAACAAGCAGGTGAGCTCAGCTGGTGATTCCAGCGCTGCCCCTGTGCCCAATGAGGAGTTTGGGGACCCCCACCCTGAGTCTCCCTGACACCCTGCTCTACTTCCAGCTCTGTGTCGAGATCCAGAAGGGCATCAGCAGGCTGCAGGACAGCCTGAAGAACATGCGAGGTGAGGAGATGGGGCAGTGGGGCTGGGGGCTGGTGGGTTACAAGGGTCTGTCTCATTCCCTGTGTGTCCCCACCACCCTGCAGTGTCTGCTCAGCTTGACCCCTTTGCTGCCATTGACCTCTCCTTGCTGGGACAGCCAGTGATCACGAAGCAGCACGGGGACGTTGACCTCAAGGTAGAGCTGTCACACAGGGAACTGGGCTGAGCCTCACGTTCGTCAGTCCGTACATCATCCATCTGTTTGTCCACGCAGGGAGAGTTCTTTAGGGTGCGTGGGCGGTGGCAGAGCCCTTTCTCAGCACGGCCTGTGGGGCTGCCTGAGCTGCAGGAGCCCATGCTGCTGGTGGCCGTCACCGAGTTCGTCGCCAACACTGCAGCCTTTGCCTACTTCACAGCCGGAGCTCTGCGCAGGAACATCACTGCTGGGATGGTATGGATGGGGGCAGAGCTGCCGCCCCATGGGGTCCTGGCCGTGGTGCCCCTTTGCCCCCAGCACCCCGTCGTCTGTTGCCTTCCAGCTCCCACGGCGCTTCCCCCTGAAGCTGAACACACAGAGCATGGGGAACTTCGCCCCGCAGGTGGGCACGGGGTGGGGGCGGTGCGGCCATGGGAAGGCATGGGATGCTTGGGATGGAGTGCAAGCAGGATGAGGCATAGGATGGGATGTGGGAGGGATGGGATTCAAGATGAGATGCGGCTGGGACAGGACACAGCTGTGTTGTGATGCAGGAAGATGAGACATAGGATGGGATGCAGCTGGGATGAGGGCAGGATGGGTTGTGTTGTCACTCCCTGGCTGTGGCCCTGCTGGAGCTGCTGGGTGCTGGCAGTCCCATGGCAGCTCGGTGCCAGCCCAGCCCTCACTCTGCCAGCTGCAGCAGCACTTCCCCAGCCTCCCCATGGAGCTGCGCCTCTGGGCCCGCCGGCAGCCCCTGCTCTCCTGCCATCCCAAAGCCCTGCATGGGGCTCTCTTCGGCTCTGCTGAGGCCTTCGTGGTGCTGCCCAATGCCACCCGAGTCTCTGCTTTTCTGCTGAACATTGTAAGTGCCAGGCTGCCACAGCACTGGGGCGGGGGGCTGGTCCTGATGGCTGAGCTGGGGGGACTGTGTGTGCTGGGGCTTTGCAGGGTGACACAAGGTGACGTTGGGGCCATGCATGGTGATGCTGGCACCGCTCCGGTCTCTCTGACTGACCTCTCCTCTTGTTGCAGGATGCCAATGTGACAGGGAAGCCAACCATTGCTGGGAACAGGCTGGGGGGCACGGTGGGGCTGAAGAGGTGAGTCCCCAGCCCTGCGCTGTGGCCAGGTTCCCTGAGCTGTCCCCATGAAGCTGTCCCCCCGCTCCACCTTTGGCCATTTCCATCCCTGGCTCCGTGTCATCTGCTCAGACCCCATCCTGCCCCCAGTTCTAACCTGTGCCAGCTGTCCTGTTGCTCAAACTCTGTCCCAGTCCTCGGCCCATCCCTGCCTCTTGGAGGGGACAGCCCTGTCCCTGTGCTCAATGCTGACTCCTCTCTCTCCCCTCAGCCTCAGGGTGGTGCAGGTGATGTCGCACGTGGGGCCGCTGCAGGTGAGTGGTGGTGATGGAGCCACAATTGGATGGGAAGGGGGGTGAGGACAACATCCTGCAATGAGCTGGGTGCTGAGGGCAAGGTCCCAGCTGGGCTCGTGGGTGTCCGACAGGTGGAGAAGCTGGAGAACATGCTGAAGTTTGGGCTGTGGCTGTTCGGGGTGCCCTGGGCCAACAGTGAGTGCTGTGTCCCCATCCCCCTGAGCCCCCACTATCCCTGTGCCACTCCACTCACAGCTCTGCTATCCCTGCAGAGCGGCTCCGTCCTGGTATCCCACTGCCCACCCCCCATGGCATCACCCTGCTGCACCCACGCCTGTCATTGCACGAGGTGGGTGCCACCCATGTCCCCTCACCCCTGTCCCTGTGCCACCATGCCCTTCTCTTACCCCTCTCTCCATGCAGGGCTTCATGCTCGTCACCACAGACCTGCAGTATGAGCCCTGAGACCTGCATCTGCGTGGGAAGATGCTGGCCCTATGTGCTGTGTTGCATCCCCATCCCACTGGCATCTCGTGCCCTCACGGCCCCGGCTGAGCAGTGGGCTCCCCTCGGCTTGGATTAAAGCTGGCAGTGTGGCTCAGGCCCGGTGTGCGTGCCTCGTCCCCACGCCGTCCCTCTGCCAGCTCCGTACCGGGACATCACCACCGTATTACCGCGTGGGGCTCCGCGGGGACGGCTGCACCCGTTCCTGGGGATGGGTCTTCGTGCCGCCCGGACCCTTTGGCATCCCATCCAGCGGGATGGGGCGGTGCTCGGGAGGTCCCGCAGCCCTCTCGCGTCGCGACGCAGTCGCGCAGCTCCCGGTTCGTCCACGCGAGGGAGCCCGTGCCCGTGGCTCTGGGAGCAGGGAGCGCTCAGCCCCGGGCCTACAGCGCTCATCCGCAGCGCCGTGCCCGGGGGTTCTGCAGAGCCAAAGGAGGGGGGACACAGGACGAGGTGGGGTCCCCACGGCCGGGCCCTGCAGCGCTCTGCCTCGCTGAGCCCCGCCTTCCCCTTCTTACGGCCCCAAAAGCAACCCCCAGCCCAACGCCTGGCAGGGAGCACAGCCGGAGGTACGCCGTCCCCATTGTCCCCGCAGCGGGGGCACAGCACGAGGACGGGCACAGGAGCCCGATCCCGGGGAGGAGAAGCGGAGGGGGACGGGCACAGATTTGTGCTGGCGGTGCCCACGATGGGATGGGGAGCAGGCAGCGCCGTGCCCCGGCCCTATGTGCGCTCCAACCCTGCCCAGCACCCCCCGGGGACAGCTGTAACCCCCACCCCAATGGGGGCAGAGCCCTCTGCGTCAGCTCCTGCTCCGTGCCCAACCTCCCCCCTCTCCCAAAAAGGGCAGCCCCGTGCGAAGCCCCGCAGTGTGGTACTCTCAAAAAACACAGCACCGGCTCCAATCACAGAGTTTATTTGTGGGCTCACCTCCACCTGCAAACCAAAGCGTTCGGCGCTCGCCCAGCAGGGCCGGGGACCGGGGGTAGGAGAACACCCCACTCACACCCCACTCTCTCGAGTGCTCCATTTGCAGAAGAGCCCGGCCCCAGCCCTCCGCAGAGCATGGCACCGCACATAAATACAGACATACAGATAACAAAAATAGCATTAGAGTATTCACAAATGAATTAAAAACTACTCGGATATGTACAGCAGAGCGCGGGCGCTATGTACACAGCCCAGCCCGCCAGGACAGCTGGGGGGGCCCTGGTGCTCTCCCAGGGATGAGGATTTGCTCCTGAGGAAGCAGCGTGGTCACCTCTACCACTTCACACACCCATCGCAGCCACACCACAGGACAGGGACCCCTCTGCCTGCGCTATGGGGACCGGCAGCAGTTGGGGAGTGTGGCTGCCAGCCCTCAGCTCCTGCCACTGGCTCGGCCCTGCTCACACCCCTGGGGCTGGCTTCTACATTACATTGGTCCCATAGGCTCTCGCCTACCCCAGCAGTTCCCCTGCTGTGGTCCTGGGGATGCGAAGAGCCTCATTCTGTGCTAGCAGCTGCCTGTGCGGTCCTGATCCCCTGGCTGTTTTACACCCATTCCCTGCTCCTGCACTTGCTGGGATGCTGTGTTCCCACAGGAGAGCCCCTTGTGCCACCCCCCACCCTGGCCGTGTGTCTGCGGGAAGGGGAAGTGCTCCTTAACTCCCCTGCCTCCATCCCGGCCCCAATCCAACAGCAAAGCGGGGTCCTGGCGTGGGGTGTGTGGGGAGGGACGGACATGGGGCACAAAGGAGGGCATGCAGCGTCACACAGCAACTCTGAGCAGAGGGAGGGGGATGAGGAAGAGGGGGCTGAGAGGAGGAGGTGCAGCCCTGTGCCTGGTGTAGATGCAGGGGACAGAGGCTCCAGGGCTGCAGGGCAAGTTTGGGGCTACTCACCATCAGCCTTCTCCCGGTGCCCTCTGCCTCACTGCAGTGCCAGGCGAGCAGGGGACAATCGAGAGACGTGGCAGGGATGGCAAAGCTCAGCCCTGTCCCCATGGTGGCCAGGCTGCTGCAGCAGGGCAGGGCTGGTAGCGGGAGGCCTGCTGGAGGCTGGAGCCCAGATCCTTGCTCTGGCTGGGGAACTTTATATTAGTGACACATCTACACACACGCACGCACTCACACATGCAAAAATAAGTCTGTTTATTCTTTTCAAAGTGATCTAAAGGATCCTGCAGGGCTGGGATACCTTCTAGCCACTACTCCTCCCACCTGCTGGGATCTGCCCAGCACTGGGAGCTGTCGGCTGAAGTGCTGCATCGCTCTCAGCGCCTTTAAAACACAACGGAAGGGTAAATGAGAGGGGCTACAACAAAAGGAGCTGGCGGAGCGAGGAAGGAAGCTCCGTGGAGCTGGGTGAGTGCCCCGTGATGGTGATGGTGCTCGGGAGCTGCGTAGTGGATGTGGTGGTGAAGGCGCAGCCATCCTGGTGCCAGGGGACACAACCACGGGTCACTTGCGGCTCAGCAGGGATCCCAGCAGAAGCACTCCGGCCACGGTCGCCCCCGTCAGGAGCCATTTGTTGAAGGTCTCCTGGCCCTTCCTCAGCTCGGCAGCAGCATTATTCCCATACAGGTCCACAAAGCGCTCCTGCAGGCGGAAGAGAGCGGTGAGCAGGGGGAAGGTGTGGGGCTGCGGTGCCAGCAGCGAGCAGCGGGGCGGCTGGGGCCCTGGAGAACGGCCTGCCCTCAACCCCACAGGGCTCCCCCACTTCTGCTGCCCATTCCCCAACCACAGGTGGAGGCTGCGGTGGCTTTGGGCTCTCCTTTTCCTCTCTGGAAAAGGCCGAGCCATCCTGGGAAACAGAGAATCACAAAATGGTTGGTTGGAAGGAACCTTACGGCTCATCCAGTTCCAAACCCCTGCCAAGGGTTGGCTGCCCCTCCCCAGCTCAGGCTGCCCAGGGCCCCATCCTCCAACGATGGGGCACCCACAGCTCTCTGGGCAGCAGTGCCAGGGCCTCACTGCCCTAACGGTGGAAGGAGCAGAGAGGCTGCCAGGCTCCCACAGGCAGGAAAGCACTGGTGGGGACAGAGCGGATGACAGACGCCGTGCGCTTCCTTGCTCTGAATTATGTGCGCAGGGCAGGGGGGGAAGCACAGGACTGGCCATGAGAGAAGTTGATGCCAGGAAAGATTTGCAAGGAGAATACCACAAGGCTCTAAAATTAGCATCAAAGCGTGATCACTGCAGGAGAAAAACTGAGCCAGTGTCAGGCTGCACTGCTGCTGAGGTCTGAGGAGCAGCAGAACGGCTACAGCCCGTAGTCCCAGTGCAAGCATCACTGTGTCCAGGGCCTCAGGATCCCTCTGCTCCCCTGTCCTGCCTGGGTCACCTCGCAACACTCTCTGAGTTTTGCGCTTGGGTTCTGCAAGTTGCTGCTGCAAAGCTGGACAAGAAGCCCTGCCTTCCCCCACGCTGTGGGAGCGTGGCCAAGCACCAGCCCAGGAATGCAGCTGCTCCAGCCTGGCCCAGCCAAGCCAGCCTCTCCAGTCCTGCATCCCCAGCCACAGCCGGAACTGGGCAGATGTCACCGTGCAGCAAAGTGCTGCTGCCCCTCACCACTGATCCTGCAAAGCCAAGAGGAAGCAGAATTCCCAGAACCTGGATATCCCCCTGCAAGACCAAGGATAAGTGGAGGGCCCTGTGGTCAGCGACAAGGCAGGCTGCAGGGAGTTTCTCTGCCCTGGTTTATCAGAGCTGAGCAGGAGCCCCAGGGCTGCAGGCAGCCCTCTTGCCTTTGGACCTCCCGCAGCCCAGCCTCAGCCAGGGGCTGGCAGTGCTTTACCTTGAGCCATCTTCCCAGCAAGGTCCCTGCTCCCTGATAAGTGAATGCAGTTCCAGTAAGCAGCTGCTCTGGAAAAGCAGAGATAAGCCTGGCTGGCGCTGTGCTGGTGTCACGCCTCACCATAGTGTTCCAAGGCTGGGACAGCATTCCTGCCTGGTCTTTCACCTTGCCACATGTGTGCATTGCACAGCAAGCTGTTGCACATCAAAGTGCTGCACTATAAGGCATGCAGCTTGTCTTGCTTCCCCTGCTTGGCCACACAGCTCTCCCACCCAGCAGCCCACAGCCACTGGTTCATGCAGGTGCTGCCCAGAGCAGCTGCTCCCAGCTCTGCTCAGCAGTCTCAGGAGGAAGGCTGTGAAAACAGACAGCAATGGATGGGAGGAGAACCTAAACCAATGGAGGGGATATTTTTAATTACAACATAGGAAATCCTGCTGATGGGTGGTGACAAGCAGAGGAGCGGTGACAGAATGCGGCAAGCAGAACTGATGGGAACCAGAAGGCACAGGGGAGCAGGGCAGCATACACAGCACTGCCCAGAGCAGCCCCACCAGCCCCACTGCACCCCCTGCATGGGGGCCCCCAGCTCCATCCCCTGGGTCATGTCCCAGCTGCACACAAAGCACTCAATGCTGCAGCTGCACTCAGGTCGGAGGAAAGATGTTGTGCGCATCAAGATATTTTCCCCAGAAAAAAGTCTTATTGCTCGGGCGTCCCTTAAGGCTGGTCCCACTGAGCCCAGTGCCAAGTACTTCTGTCCCTACTCCTCAGGGTCCTCCTGGGGCATAGAAAGAGATGTCCCCAGTGTACCCAGTGAGGCCACAGAGGTGCCAGGGGCCATGCAGATGGTAGCACCTCTGAGCCAGAGCCTCCTATAAGGGTGGGAGAAAAAGAGGCACACGGAGAGGGCCCCCAGGGCAGAGGGGGACAGGACGGCATCTCATCCCTCGGTGCTCCCTTTTCTTTGGTGCATGCCTCGCAGCTTGGGGAAAGGCAATTCCAAGAAGCATGTTTTGGAGCGCCTGTTTCTAAGAAAAGGAAGTGTTTGCTGAAGAAGAGATAAATGCATATGGTGAACTATCGGGTGCTACAGGAGGAGAAGAGCGGGATAGGAGCTGAGTGGGGGGGGGGGGGGGGGAGGGTAGAACCCCTCTCCTTCCCCCGGGAACACTGCAGCATGGGGCAAGGGGCCTGGGGACCCGTCCTACCATGGAGCACAGCTGTGATCCCGGATGTGTGCTCTGGGAACAGCGATCCTGGAGCAAGGGCAGTGGAAAAAACAGGTAGAAGCCTCATCTCTCCCAGCCTGGGGGCGGGTTGAAGGTTAGGGAAAGGCATCTTGCTGGGTTCCCACCCCGCCCCACACCTCCTCCACTCTGCACCTGAAGTCCAGCACTCCGAGTACCAATTCTGACCATTCTGGCCTCGTGTTTGGACTTTAAGGCTTGTCCAGACACGTCCAGATAATTCTGGCCTCCCCCGTCACCTTTATCTGAGAGGAAATATTTGGAATTCCTGAGTTGCTCACAAGGAGGCCTATGGTAGCAACAGCACGTTGTGTCACAATCTCGGGCCTCCTGTGCCCCAGGACAGGCTGTTCCACTGCCCCAACCCCCATCACATCCCTGTCCCCGCCCCACCGACACACATCAGAGAGGGGATGCTCTGGCCCAGGCAGTGAGGAAACAGCACAAGGTTTTACTTTGGTGAGGCAATCCCCAGTTTCGAAGCTCTGGGGAAGGACACCCCGTTTTCTTGCTGCAGCTTCCTGCTCATGCACCCCGGTGCTGCCCCACGCAGAGCCTCTCCTGGGCCAGCAGCCAGGGGGCTCACAGGACCTCATGAAGTGACTCAAACTGCCACCCACCCACCTCAAAATGCTGCCCCCAAGAAGGGTGCAGCAGCCCTTCAAACGCAGACCAGCAGGCTGCAGCAAATGGAAAACATGAATGGGTCCAACTCAAACTGCTCCCCGTCTTGGGTCTGCCAGCACGTTAAGGAGACTTGAGGCTGAGCTGAGATAGAATTCAGGACAGGCCTGAAAATGGGGAAGAGCCCGAGTTGCAGACTCCTGCTGCTCCGCACGCCAGGCCAGCTGCCTTCATTCAGCAGCACAGGATGAACAGCAGGGACGACAGTCACTGGATCCCATTCATGGTGAGTGAAACAGACCAGGTTCCTCTTTCAAGATAAGCTGCAACACTTTGGGAAAGAGGATTCAGTAACACTGAGCTATGAAGGGAGGTGAAGGCAGCAGATGCCAGCAATTAATCCCCATCTGCTCCCCCGCAAGGAGGGGAAGGGGCAGCTGCACCTTGGATACCCCAGGCTTCCTTTTGTGGCAGGCAGGCACTGAGGTGCTGAGAAGCAGCAGCAATGAGCCGGGCCCAGGATCCTGCTCACAGTGAGCCAGGGCCACGCGGTACAGCTTTGACATGGGGACACTGGCAGCAGGCAGAGGGCTTCCCCGTGCCCTGAACACTGATGGAGAGCTGACGGGGTCCCACTGCCACCAGGGCTGTGCTTTGTGTCTGCAGGGAGCAGACCAGAGCCCGGCTGCCAGCACCAGCTGCATGTCCCACCTCCCACCTGCGCTCCATCCCATAAGCATGCACCTATTAAGACAGCCCCACGCAACCAGCTCGGCGCACACAAAAGGCTTTCCCACCCCAGATCCTTATTGTGCTTTATGAAAAATGAGCAGGCTCTCTGAAACCTCCTGTGGGATAAGCCCACACTGCTCCCAGACAGATTGAAAGCGGCGCAGCGAGGTTAAGTGCTCTGCTTGGGGTTGCATATGAGCCAGCAGCGTGACCCACAGCGTCTGACTCCCGATCCACACATCCTCATCACGAGGCAATGTTTCACTTGAAAACAAGGCACTCTGTTTCTGTTGTACCTTAGCTGTAAGTACAGCTGTGTTACTGCTAAGAGGTTACGGCCAGGAGCGGAGTCATCTGGGCAAACAGACATTTGTTAATGAGATGCTGGGAACAGTTTTGTGCTCAGAAAGGAGACAGGCGTGCAGAAAGAAAGGCAGCAGCTCAGTGCAGAGCAGAACAAAGCCCCGCGTCGGCAGCAACCTGTTCCCAGAGCCCCTGTGGGCTGCCAGCTCACCGCATGGGACTGGCATGTGCAAACCTGTAGGTGAAGCACGGGGGGTTGGAGGGGGGGGGGGAGGAAGGCTCTGTAGATCGTCCAGAAAAACGGAAAAAATGAGTATTCCCAAAGGCTGCCACTGGGATCCTGTAAACACAGCTCAGCGGGTCCCTGTGCAGCTCTGAATGTGCCAAAGCCATCTGGAGGTCCCCAGCGCCCCGCTATCCAAGAAGGTTCAACCCCAGGCTCCCAGCAAGCAGGGATGTCCCCGACCTGCCCCATCTCCAGCCCAGGCCTCAAAGGAAGACAGTGGTGCCACCCAACCGGCACAGACCTGTCTGGAGCACAGGAGCACAGGCTGAGTCCCCTGGCCAGAGCGCATCGTGCCAAGGAGATCTGCCATCCAGGTACTGCCTTGTGCTGCTCTGAGCTTCTCCAGACCCTCAGCTTCGGGCTGGGGATGGGACACGGGGTGGGGAAGGGCCGTGGGGACGGACACACCGCAGCTGCACGCCCCAGGGACGGGGCTCTGTTATGCAAATACCGACCTCCAGGGAAGCAGCTGCAGATCTCCATGACAATAGCCGGGAATGCCACCCACCCGCTCGGGGTGCAGAGCTGCGGGGCTGTGCGTGCGGAGGGACCCGCAGCTCCGCAGGGCAAGGAGCTCAGCCCCACACCGAGCCCTGCCCCGACGAACCTGCAGGGCTTCAGCGCACGCCGGGGCTGGAGCCAGCTCTTCCCCAAGCAGAAACAAACCCTCAGCAGCACATTCCAGCCCTAATCCTTGCCGCGGCAGCCTCCTGTCAAACTGGTTTCATCACCAGCTCCAGAGAACCTGCAATAACCCCACACCATTCAGCACAATTTTAGCGTTTTCCAAATACATGAAAGGGGCTCGGAAGACAGCTGTAACCCCTTTCCCTGCCCCAGAGACTGCTGCGCGCAGCAAGAGATGCAGGGGAGGGAATTGTGCTCTCCCGTATCAGAAATCTGCTGAAACATTAATGTGTATTAAAGCAGGAGACGGTGCGAGTGACTAATCTACTTGCATCCATCTTTCATCAGTGCTTCTCCCAGAACTCACCGGGCTGAGGGCTCCCAGGGGTGCAGGAGCCCAGGCCAGCAACGGGCCCAGGGCACGGGGAGCCACGAGCCCACGGCACAAAGGCACAGCCAAGAGCACATGGGCTGAGCCGGATCCACTCAAGAGATTAGCACCTGCTGGGAATGGGATTGTTTTCCGAAGAGCATTAAGCAGAACAGTCCAAGGAAAGACGGTCTCTCTCTGATGCTTCTCCCCAGCAGACAGATGGTGTCTGAGCCCCGGCAGGCACAGCAGCCTGCCCGCCTTTTGTGCAAGGGGCACGCTCCAGGGGCAGGGGATGCTCCTGCTTTAATTTCGTGGCGATTCCTGGGAGCCAGCCTCGCGTACAGGGAGAGCACCTCCGTGGTCCTGCAGTGCCCAGGGAACAAAGCTCTGTTTTCACCTTGTCACTGCTTCTTCCAAACGACACGGGTGAAAACCCGTGCCAACGACGTGCTCACGTGTGCCCAGGTGCAGAGCCACGCTCCCCTCACTCTGGGCTGTTGTGTGATCCTCACAGCTCGCCCCCAGCAACTAACCTCACCACAAGCCCTACCCCCAGCCAGGGTCCCTTCTGAGTAGTGCTGGGTGCAGCATTGCTCCCCACAGTGCCTGCTCCCTGGCTCTCCTGCCTGGAGTCACCTGTCCCCAGCATCCCAGCGGCACGCCGAGCTTCCCTCTGCAGCCCGAGTGCCTCACAGGGCTGCAGCATTCTTTACATTGCACTTCAACGTAAAAGGGGAAAGGGTGGAGGGGCAGGAAGAGGAGGAAGATGTGCTCATTCTGTTTTCACTTCCTGTTAGTCCACATGAAATCTCAAATGATTCCGGCCATGGAGTCACTTATAGCAAAATCCTCACCGACTTGAGGGGAGGAAGCAGAGGACAGAGCTGATGCAGCAAATGTATGAGAACAGTGCAGCAGGAGAAGGGGACTTTATGTTCTGCTCTGGGCTCCTCCATATGTGCTGTTGCATGAAATAATCACTGGCTGGTGCACTGGAAGCTTCTAAATGAGGTCAGTTGCTCTAATAAAAGACATTAGCTCTCTGACAAGTGTAATACGCTCCTGAGCCATAGCGTTCCAGGATGGAAGCACTTACAGCACCACTGCGGTTGTCCACTTACAGGTAGCAACCCCTCATTTTCTCAGCACATCAGCCTTATGTCACCCGGAACTGCCTGGGGCCACACACACACACCCCTTGCCTGCACGTCCCAGCCCAGGCCATGAGCTTCATGCACAGCAGTGCCACGTTCTGCCACCCACCATTCCTCTTGCACAACGCTCATGAGGTCCCTGACCTTCTGCAGCTTAAGTCATAATAAAAGCATAGCGATGTGCAGATGGGACTAACAGCTGCCCTGCTCCGCTGGAGCACAGCATTAGCTGCTCACAAACGCAGCCAGCTACACGATAGCCTCTTCTCTTGGCTTTCCAAAGAGCCCTTCATCCTGCAGCAGGGAGGAAAGCTCCGTGCTCCTTTGAGCAGCAGTCACCGCGCTGACACCAGCACCAGCAGCCACCTCTTCTTGGGCACACAGTCCAGCTGCAGGACAGGACTGGGTGTGGGCAGCATGCATTGTGTCACTGGGTGGCCCTGCAGGACCGCTCAGCAGCTTTTGTCTCCCTTCTGGTTCAAGCTCCTGCTCTGAGCCCTGCATGCTGCCAGGCAGCTGCATCTCGCAGTGTTTGATGGTAGCTGTGAGAGCCCCAGGCTGGCAGCAGCTCCAGCAGCAAGAAGCCAGAGGGGCAGCTCTACTCCCAGCCCAGCTCAGGCAGCCCTGTGCCCGCAGGTGAGCCTGGCCTACATGCCCTGGGCTCCTGACCCCAAGGGTGACGGCCCTGAGCCAATGCCAGCAGCCAGCCGCTAATTGGATCTACTTAAATCAAGAGCTATGTCTGCAGACACAGCTGAAATGCAAGCTTGAGCAGGAAGGAGGATAATGCAATAAATTCAAGCAGCTCTCCCCAGGGGAATCACAGACCCCTGAACGTTCCCCTTGCTTGAACACAGCTCGGTGCCCTTCCTTGTACACGAGGTGTTAACGGCTATCAAGACAGCAGCCAGTACAACCACCGCTGCCACGCTGGTAGCAGATCCCATACCGTGCTCCCCCAGCTTCCATTGGCAGAGGGGGCAGAGCAGGACAGCGCAATGCTCACGCAGTCCCGCAGGAACAGCTCTGGTTAATGCTCTGAATCGCGGCCGCTCCTCCCTCCCTCGCTACCCCGGAGGCACACAGCCGTGCTGAGTGCACTGGGTTTCCCATTAAAGAGATCCTGAGAGACAGCACTGGGCTGGTACACGTGCGCACGTGTCCGAGGGAAGGCACGGGCGGAGGAGGGATGCTGGCTGCACGGAGCTGCAGCAGGCGTTCCCTCCTGGAGGCACTCCTTCCCAGCACTGCTCAGCCCTTGGATTTTATTTTATTTTTTTTTGCTTTTATTTTTAATTTTCTCTAACTAAATTAAACATGAGGGTAAAATAAGTAAAATACCTAAAAATAAAGAAAAAAAAAAAAAAAACACCACACCAAAAACAACCCTAAAAGGAACGTTTTGACAGCACAAGTAGGTCACAGCTCCCTGGTGTGCAAGCCGTGGCTCAGCCCCCCCCCCCCCCCGGGTTCACAACTGACATCTCTCTTCAAACACTGCCTCCCGAAACCCACACCTGCTCCCTGGTAACCCCAGCTGGGGCCATCTGCTAACGGCTTGGCCCCCACTGGCCCCCACGACCTCCCTGTGCTGCACAGTGTGCTATGTCCCACCTGGAGGCTGCCAACAACCCCCAAGCCCCAGCCGAGCCCTGACACATTGCCACCAGCCAAGCCTATGCAGGGGAAACTCTCATGAGCCACTGGAGTGCTTCCTCTAATTAAACCCTCGGTGTCCCCAGGACATCCTGAAACACAACTTTAGAGATCTTGCAGCAGCAATCACCTCTTTGCACGCCCTCCCAGGTGGAGACAGGGAGGAGGGACTGGCTTTCCCTGTCCAAGGGCAGAGCAGCCAGCCAAGGAATGCCCTGGCAGAGAGGAACACTGCTTCCCTTTCTTGCCTCTTACCATCCTTCATCTTTAGTCATTTGGAACAATAGTGGTTGAGGGCAACATCCCCCTCAGAAGGGCAGGAACCTGGCTGCTTTCCCACAACTCGGAGCCAGCAGCCGCCCTGCAGTGAATGTACTTTCACCCTGAATCATCCGGAAAGAAAAGCAGCACCTCCAAGCCTCCCCTTCTGGGATCACCAGAGGGGAAGGGCAGCCTCTCCCACTCCTTTTCCCACTGCCATGTCAGAAACCACCATCAATCCCCTTGGCTCTCAGCTCAGCTGCACTTCTACAACTGATACCAACCCCTCACCTTCCCTCTGGGAATGCTCTGGCTTCACACTTAGTGGGGAAATAGCTGCTGGAGGAATACTCTTTGTACTGTCAGGAAGGGGCTATGCTTGTAGCCTGCAGCAGGTAGGTAGAAATGAAAGGAGAGAAGCTTGAGCAGAGGTCTTGGAGCATGGCATCATGCTAATGCCTGGTGTGGGCTGTATGAGCATTGGTGCTGCAAGAGGCGGACAACACACACAGGAACACCACGCTGCTACCAGCTGAGCACTCCGGACACATTCAGAATGCTGCAGCCTCCACAGTGGGAAGAGCACGCTGCTCCTTCCCAGCCCTCCTGCTGGGACGTGGTGCCCCCCCCACAGAAGCTACAACGGGCTGTGCTGAGGGAAGGACCCAGCTCCCTCCTACACAAGGGCGGGATGATCAAGATGACCAGCATTATCCAGAGCAGCTGTGAACACAGAGCAGTAAGAAACAGTTTGTTAATAATTTCGCAGGTGCTTTTTAAAAGCCACGGCTCTTTGGATTAAAGCATCTCAGAGAGCTTTACGAGTGTGAGTTCCCACAGGCTCCCCTGGGAGGGGAGGAAATGCTATCCCCTTGTGCTGCAGCGCTCGGGGTTAAGCGGCTGCCCTGAGCCACAGCCAGCGCCAGCCCCAGAGATGGCAGCTCTGCCTTGCAGGCGCCTGCTGTAATCACAGATCTAAGGAACGTAATCAAACTGCACCACACGCCCAGGGGCAGAAAGAAAACAGGCCGGGGCCCCAGAGAAGGAGAGCAAAAGGGGTGAAAAGCGGAGCTCTGGAAGCACGTCTTTGCATCTTTCACGGTCTAGCGGCAGGAATGCTGCTGCGGCCGGGCAGGAAGCGGCAGTGGAAGTCATTCCAATGGCATTTCCTGGAGAGCACTGCAGAGAAGACTCCCAGTTCCCAGCCAGCTGGAGGAGCTGCCAGTGCTACAGAGCCCAGAGCTCCAGCTATAGCCACCTGGGGTGTGCTGCCATCCTGCCTCAGCAGCACCTGGTACTGGTGCGGGATAGCAGGGACTTGGCTGGGGACAGCGCTTCTTCAACCCAAGCAGGTGACAGTGGGATCATCATCTCAGCTGCAAGGGGTCCAGAGCATAGAACAATCACTGAAGGCAAAGCAGAGAGTATCCTTGGTTATTGCCTGGTCATATCCTGTAGCCAGCTCTGCCAACGCATAAAGCTGAGCTGAGAGCTCAAACAAGATAAACAGTGCCTGGGCAACCCAAAACCTTGTGTACTAACGGAGTCATTCATTCAGGCAGCATCAAAACAGCAGAGCTTTGGAAAGCAGTGCTCTCCCAGAGGTGGCTGCATTCCCCACAGAGTACAACATGCAGCTGGGCCCCTCTACACGTGCCACACACGCCTCATGCTGCTCCACTGCAGATCTCAGGGCACAGCAGCAGAATGGGGCAGCCAGCATCACTGGGTGCAGGGGGAAAATGTGTGCAGTTTACCAAGGCAAGCAGCACAAAGCCAAACAGCATTTCTGAAGAGCTGAATGGGAGTCTAGCTCCTGAAACCATTGAGAAGGTTGGAGCAAGAGCACAGGATGAAATCCCAGCTGCAATCTGTCATATGACACGCTCTGAGTCACTTCCTACCATTCAAGAAAAAAAAAAAAAAAAACGAGAAAATAGAAAATGAGTTCGCTATACTGACATCTTCTAAGGGTTCTCCCCAAAGAGAACCACAAGTTTCCAGTCCACTGCAGAGCAGTACAACATGTCTATCTCAGCACATGGAGCCCTGATGGCCACAGTGCACTGATAGCCTGGGATTCACTGGGAACAGTCCACTCCAGACCAGCCTGGACTGTCAGAAGTTACAGACTGATAACAGAGACCCTGCATGCTTTCAGCCCTGGCCTCCACCACGTATCTTGTTCTTGCCTCTCTGTCCGCAGATCTACCCCCAGGCTCCCCATGACACTGGATGTAGGCCCAGGTCCACACATTGAACCTTGAAGGAAACAGTCACCCAACATTGTCACTGCTCAGCTCCCTTCCTCTTAACACATCAGGCATGGCCAATGCACCTCTGCATGTCAGGCACTCTTTCATTCACCTTGCGTTTCCTCCTCCTGTGTCTGACCTCTCACCAGATTTCTCCACACCCCACTGATGCCACTGATCACCACTGGCCTCACTGTTTAAAGTTCACAGCCAGGGGGATTCAGTCCTGGTCAAAACATCTACTTCCAGAACACACGTTGGTTGGTTTTGATGGGTTACAGAGGAAGCAGTTCTCTTCAGCCCAGCGTCGGCTATTAAAATCCCCTGAAGTTCTTCTTGTGTGTTTGTTTTCCTAGTAGCAGATTGTAGAGTGACGGAAAAGCCAAGGCAGGGCCAGTAAACATGACAAAATATACCCACGTTGATATTACACAGCAAGATTTACCGTTACTTTCTCCCCCCAAAATGGTTTATCTGGAAAGCTGTTATAGCCCAGCACTCAGCAGCCTGAGCAGTCTTCTCTGAAGGTAAACCTGCACCCCCACTGCCATCCTCTGCTCTCCTTTGTTCAGATGATCCCCCACCTTGGGACTCACCCACTGCACCTCTCGGGAAAGCTGGGAGCAGACCTGCAGCAAATGGCAGCAGGAGAAGGGCTGCTCTGCCCCGGGCAGTTTGCTCCCTGTAGCAGGAGTCACATTAGGGCTCAGGGAGCATCCCCTGCTTGCACCACACCGCAGGCACTCAGGAGCCCCCTGTGGCCCCAGCACCATTACACAGCATCTGATGAAGAAAGGTTGAGGGAGCTGGGGGTGCTCAGCCTGGAGAAGGCTCTAGGGAGATCTGACTGTGGCTTTCCAGTACTTGAGGGGAGCTTATAAGCCTGCTTTTTGAAGGCTGCTGGGTTGGATCCCCTTGCTACGGCCCCCACACAGCACCCAGCTCTGTTTCACACACAGCAGCAAGGTCAGGAACCCCAGTCAAGGTTGGGAGGAGGGAGCAAGGCTGCTCCCCTGGGAGAGGAGCAGGCTAACAGAGATCTTCAAAGGCAGAGCAGGTGGGTGGGTCAGATAGGGCAGTCCTGCCCCTTCTGCAATCTATTTGAACAAATATTTGCTACAAACAATGAATTTAGAGACAGACACACAAAAAAATTGAAGAGTCTTAACTGTGATAGTTGATTGGGGGTGGGGAAGAGAGGGAGGAGGTATTTCATTCCCTACAAGCAGAGACCAGTGATTTTCCACCAGTGATTTAATCTAAATCCCCCAGAGAGTTCATTTACAAAAAATCAGATTGCATTATCGCCTAGGTCTCCAGGATACAACCCAATCCGTCACTAACAGCAACAGCCACACTAGCTTGGAAACCTCAATTTGATCACTCAATTCCAAGACTAATCTGTGGCTTTAAAAGCCAAAGGCAGAGGGAGGGGGGGGGGGGGGGGGGGAAGGAACTCAGCATTTGGCCAGTGTTATCTGCACGATGACAGAGCTAATGGGCTAGACAAAGCCAGCCAAAATAGCCAGCAGATCCCAGGTTATTAATCGAAACCAAGCTTCAGCACAGCCCCACCCAGGCAGTGCCCCAGGGCGGCCACATTCCAGGAATTCCTGCACGCTGGGTGCACCGCTCCCTCCCTGGGTGCACCTACTTCCCATGGTCCTGGTGCTGCCAGCCCAGCATGAGGGGCTGAGGGGGCCCGAGGGATCCTGTGCGTCCCAGCTGCCAGGAGGGTGTAGAGCTGGCCTCGAGGATCCTGCCCTGCGGCGGGCTGCTGGGAGCTTGGGATGAATAAGGCTAAAAGGCCACAGCACGCATGCAAAGGAGGCAGTACCCCACTGTTTAGATGCTAAAGGATTGATAGCATGAACTCCTTCCAGTGGGCACCAGTAAAGGTTACATCAGCAGGGAATCACTAAGATGCAGAAGTAGAAGCAAAGAGAAAACTCAAACATCTGCAGGCTATATACCTCCCGCTGGCAGTCCCATGCCGTCCTGCACAGACAGACCAAGCATTTCAAGAATGCTTCCTGAAGAAATGCTTATTCATGTTAATACCTAACCACTGAAAGCACTCAGTGTGCTGCTCAGGGCGGCTGGGAATACAGCTCCAAGCCAAGCAAGGAGCAGCTGAAGACACAGCAGCTCCCTGGCACGGAGCTGCTCCGCACCATGCTGTGAGGGGCTGCTCCCAGCAGCCCACCCACAGAGAGAGGCTGCAGGATGCACTCCACTGCAATGGCAGCGGCAGACATCGTCCCATCTCCAGAATGAAGAAGTAGCTGTTACCCCACCAGATCACAGGGCCAGGCTGGAACACTGCTGAGCACGGAGAGGAGGAAGCTCCACTCCCTGCTGTTAAATGACATGAGGAACATGCCCAAGAGCAAGGGCTCCCATTTGAAGAACAAGCTTGGATGACATTACATTTCCACAGGCTCTTGGAAAATGGGTCTCTTATGTAACAGCCAGGGAGAAGGAGGAGAAAAAGGGATGCAGGAGGACAAATCAGAACGTTAACTCTTTGTTTCAACACAGTGGACTGACCCTCTTGCAGCAGAGCATTAAGAACGCAGAGGGAAGGGCCACGTACCAATTTATTGCCCTGCAAGGTCTAGACCGAGCACAAGCACAATCACTGCAGGCAGCTTGATCTGGCCAGCACCACTGCTGCTGGCCCTGAGCTAGGATGCAGGGAGCCATCCCTATGAGAGAGCAGTTCTTACCCAGCCGCCATTCTCCTGGATCCAGGGATCTAGATGGTCGGTCAAGTACGTGGTCATCCAAGACACAATGCGTCCCACCAGTACCCGCATCTCCTTGTCCACGCTCTCCACGCACAAAGCCCCTCCGAAGGAGAAGAAAGCCACGATGCGCCCCCAGTTCACACCATCATGGAAGAGTTCGTTCACTACCTGCTCAAAGCTCTGGTACGCCGTGCCAGGGGTGATGTGGAGCTGGGAGGTGAGGTCGCTGAAAGCCCTCCGGTACCTCAGCTCAAACTCATCCCCTGCTTCTCTCAGCGCCTGCCTCACGTCAGATGCTCGAACAATTTCGTGAACTTCCAGGCTGCTCCGGTGCACGGTGGCTCCATTCACTACGTGGCCGGCAGGTGGGTGCCAGGATGGGCTCCCGTTGAGGACGCTGTCCATCTCTGCCTCTGCTGCAGTGTCAGTCCTGTTCTCATCCTCTTCCTCCAGCTCGCTCCAGCAGTGCCCCTTCTGCGAGAGCTTGTAGGAAACAAAGTCAATCACTAACTCCCGGTTACTGCTGGACATTTTCACACCTGGGACGCCCTCAATGAGTCCATGGTCCAGTGCACGAGCAGATGAGCACGCTTAGCAGCTCCTGGCTCCACTCTCCCTCGCGACCGGCGAACACATCCGACCTTTGCACAGACAGACAGAGAGGAAAAGAGAAGCAAGGAAACGGTTAACACGACAGCTTGATGCGCCGTGCACATCAATAGCTTAACGTTACACTGAGCTCATCACCCAGCTTCGCTGGGAACCGGCGCCGCACACAGAACAGGGATCCCCCCCCCGGGGTCACCCCCAGCTCTCCCGCAGCCCCGGGACTCACCGAGCTCAGGCAGAGCCGGGGCTTACCGGGCGGAGGCTGAGAGCTGCGGGTGCTGCGGGCGGCCCGGCCCCGCTCCGCTCCGTCAATCCCGGAGAGCCGCGGAGGCGGAGGCAGCACCGCCCCCGCCCGGCCCCTCCCGTTAAAGGGCCCGGCCGCGCCCCCCGCCGGCATTGCCCAACGGGACCGCCGGTGTCCGAGCCGGGGCTGCAAGGCACGGCTTCCCGTTCCCATCCCCGGTGGCTCGACTCGGCCCCGTGCCCCTCGGAACGGCCCCAGCAAGGGGAAATGGGAGGGAGAAAGGCTCCAAGTGTCCTTTAAAAGCAGCAGGTAAGAGGTGCGGGGGTCTCCTTTGGAGGTTTCTCCCCGTGACTGCAGAGGGAGAAGGGAATCGCAGGGCTCAGCGCAGCACTGAGGTACCAGGGTATGAGAAGCATACCTAGGAATAAAGAATAAAGCAGGAACAGAAACAGCCTCAGGAAAAGTCTTCTAAAGACTTCCAGCAACTACACACAGATGAAACCACCACTGCTGTGAAAATAAAGGGCGTTTGTAATGTTATTTAAACTGAGGTCATTTGAATGCTGTTTCCTCTGCACAGCCCCTGCTGCCCCTCCTCCACATGAGACGCTGCGGTCCCTGCATGCACCCCAGCACCCTTCATGCAATGCGTTCCTTGGCAGCCCGCATCCCACCCTGGATGGGTGCAAGGAGAGTTTGGAGGGGCTGCTCCTCCCCAGGACCCATAACAGTGGGCAGGCAGGGCTGCAGAAAGCACAGAGTCGCTGTTCTGTACTCACCCACCCCCCTGAGAAAAGCTGCAGAGAGAAAGCTCTGGGCTGGGAAATCGCAGCTCGCTCCGGCTTCTGGCAGAGTGTTGGATTAAAGTAATTCGACGCTGAGAGGAGGCAACTCCCCGGCCCTCCCACGGTGCTCCCACCCCACTCCACCCCTCCTCTCCTCCCTCCCTGCCTGCTGTTCAGTGCCAAGGCTCCGTGCCTCCCCCCCCCCCCGATGACCCCAGCCCTGCCAGCCCCAACAGCCTGGGAGGTCCCACGGTTGTGGAGGGCTTCCAGCAGAACGGAGACTTAGTTTTCCTTCTCCAAAAGGCAGATAATGAAGTGTACGACCTATGAAGAAAGCAGGGGCCACTCCTCCGCTCGCAGCGATGGTGTGTTAAGCTCTTAGTAATTTATGTGCTGTGCAAATGGCGTTTCTCTTTAACCTTCTTTTCGTGCCAAAACCTGTCAGTGAGTCAGTGCTGTGCAGGACTGGGTCACAGGTAAGGGCAAGGGCCGCAGGGCGATGCACAAAGCACCACACCGCTGGCAGTAGGGTTTGTGGGCTCTGAGCCGTGACCTCCCCAGGGATCGTAGTGCTGCAGGGCCGCGGCTCAGCCCCGACGGACGGGAACAAAAGGGGCCGCAGCCCAGGCGGGGCGGGCTGAGGGGTTCGTCGGGATGGAGATCCTGGGGTGCTGCACCCCCACGGTGGGTGGACAAAGGGCTTCCACCCGTCCTAACGGGAGGCCTCAGCATACAGCCTGCCCACGGCCCGGCTTCCTCGGGACTCCCGGACCCGCGGGGGATAGCGACGGGCCGCTGCCACGGCCACAGCAGGCCTGCGGGAGGAGCGGCCCGGCCCCCAGCTCGCCTCGGCCCCTCGCGGCCGCCGTACACGAGCGGAGGGGCGGGGCCGCCAGCACGGGGCCCATGCACGAGGGCCGCCACAGGGCACGCGCCCACGCGGCCCGCCCCTCGCCATCAGCCAATCACCCGCTGCGAGAGCTCCGCGAGGGCGGGGCCAGCGAGCGGCCTCTTTCATTGGCGGAACCGCGCGTCGCTCACGGCCTGCCCCGCTCCGCCCCTCACCTCAGCGGTCGGTGGAGGGTCCGGGCCCTTACCGACCCCGCTCCGCGGGCCCAACCGGCAGCGACGCAGGGGGTGGCCGGGAGCCCCGCCGGGTCTCGGCCCTCTCAGCGATCCCCGGCCTCCTGCCGCATCACCACCGAGCGGCCACCGCGCTCCTGGGCCGAGCCGGGGGGTGCGGGAGGGCGGGAGGGGGCAGCGCGCATGCGTGCAGCGCCGCGAGTCTGAGGAGCGGTGCGCATGCGCGAAAACGGCGGGGCGAGTGCGTTGAGCAACCCTGCCAGTGCGCAAGCGCAACGACGCCGAGGACGGTTAGACTCGGGCGCCCCCTGGTGGCAGCCGTCTCTCCTCTGCTCGCAGTTCTCTCCCGTTTCGTGCGTCGCGTCTCCTGTGCCCCGCACTGCGGTTCGGGCCTTGCAGGTTGTATTCCCGCAGCACTCGGTGCTGTGCCCGCGGAGGTGAGGTGAAGCCGGGGCAAGGCCTGAGGCCGATGTGGCACAGGGCTGAAGTGACTGCCTGAATCGATGGCCATGGAGAGCTGTGTGGGGTGTGGGGTTGGTGCAGGGCCCTGACTTTTTCGGGACGCGGGGGGCTGGGTGGTGGAATCCTTCCTGGCTCCTGCAATCAGGTGACCTGTCACCTGTTGAGGGATAGAGCATAGCAAGAAGGGCAGGAAGGAGCTAGCCCTGCTGTTGCACTGTGTACCGTTTCTGCCCCTGCACAACCCCTGCAGCAGGAGTGAGACAGACATTTGCTCATAGGAGCTACGAGCCAGGCGTATTGGTGACCTGTAATACAGACATGGCACTGGAGCTGAGTGCTCGTGGCTCTATTCTGCAGTGCCCACGTGACTGTGGTTCTTTTGGCAGCTGGATGCAGAACAAAACACCCCCGCTGTCATCTCGCCGAGCCAGTCACTGCTGACTCACGACCAAACAATTTTTAAAGCGCTACAGCAATAGCTAGGGATGTTATCTCCTGCCCGCAGCGTCTTGGTGGAACGAGCCAAGGAGCAAGGCGGCTGCTGCTGGTGTCAGGCGGGCCTGGAGGCTCTGGAGCCCTATTAATTCTAAGAGCCTGAAGGAAAGCCCCACCGTACTGCCGCGGGTGCTAGCCGTGCCCAGACTCGGCAGAGGGCGGACGAGCGAGCAGCGCACAGGCCAGCCGGACGGCTCTCTGCCCGGTCGGGGAGACCCGCCTTCCAGCAGCTGATAGGCTGCCTCAGAGCTCCACCTCCCCTGATTGGACAGGCCCTTCCGTCCCTGTGCATTATGGGAGTTGCTGTTAGCTTCTTATGTTGGGGCTGGGGTTCCTTCCGTTTGGATCCTACATTTCCCGTCAGCCTCCGCTGGCAGCCCGGGAGGGGAGGAGGGGGCGGGAGTGCTCATCCGGGTCCTTTAGGGTCTGGGCAGCCTGCCCAATCAGCACGCAGCGAGGGCGTGCTCTGGGCGCTGATTGGTCCATTCGGACAACACGAGCCCCGTTTGAAATCCGCTAACGGCGGTGGGCAGAGGCCCCGCGCTCGGCGGCTGCGGCGCTGAGGTGAGTGGGAGCGGAGGGGTACCGGGGGTAAGCGGCCTCCTGGGGCTGTCTGTCAGCCTCTCCTCACGTTCTCCCCGTCTTCCTCTTCCTGGGTGCGTCTCGGTAACGGCGTCCCGGGCCGCTGATCTCCTTTGGGCCCCTTTGGTCGTGTCTTGGGAGTAGGCCCCGGCCCGCCGCTCCTCCGTTGCGGAGCTGGGAACGGCTCCGGGGGGAGGGCGGAGAAACCTGCGCCTTAAGTGGGGGAAAAGGGGCTTTGCTGCTTCTCTATTGAGGTCTCACTCCTCAGAAAAGTAAGGAACAGGAAAGGAGCGTTGGTGTGCCTCGGTAAGGGGAATGCTATCGCTTCGGCTATAATTGTATTGCTTTTTTTTTTTTTTTTTTTTTTTTTTTTATTTGAACGTCAGTTTATCTAATAATAAGCAGAGGTTACCTGCCTAAAAATAACACTTGGTTCCTTGAGTGGCTATTCTTAGAACGTGCCATCTCCATACCTCTTAGAACTCGTGGGATCTCATTTACGGAGTGTGAGGTGTCCGGGCTCTCTATTTTGGGCTGTTGGAAAGGGGACAGCTTAAGGGGAGCTTTAGGGCAAAGGCTGCTGGCACCTCGTTCCCCTCGGGGTGATGTGTGCAGCTTCTCCTGCCTCCAGCCAGGCTCTCTGCTTCAATCCCAGCATTACATGATGGGATAGTAACATTGCTCTGCACTGTTGTTAGGGTGATGAATTCGGTGTTGGTTCTGTGCTGCAGAAAAGCATGTTCCCCTTCCGCCCCGCCTTTGAATGATAAAACTAAAGAAGAAAGAGAAGCTGCAAATCCAGAGCTTAAGAATGTTCACCCCTCCTCAGGAGAAAGCGAGGGTGTTGCTGGCTGCTGTCATCCTGCTGAGGAAGTTCACATGGCAGCTGTGTGGAGGGATAGCTTCCCCCAGGGCTTTGGTGGCAGGAATGTATCTCTAGAGAAACAGTTTCCACTCCTTTTTAATGGCTCAGTTTATATATTAGCCAGTGAAAAGCACCTGGGAACTTTGGGTTATCAGTTGCATATAACAGCATGGGGAGCTTTGTCCTGTAGGAGAATGAAGAAGCTACCAGGCTGAATTAAAGGAGTTGCCCTGTTAGTGCAGTGTACTGTGAGTAAATGGCAGTCAGTATTGAGTTTGATAGCAAAAGGCACTGGAATCACTGCAGCAAACTGCTGTTAGTCCTGAGGGGGCTTCTGCTTACTCCTCTTTGAATACACTGAATTTGTTTGGCTCCTGGTGGAATTCGGGATACCCTTTTAACACATCTGGTACTCTATTGGGTTCTTTTTGTCTTTCCAAGCCTAGTAGGATCTTAGAGGAAGTAACATCTGCAGCTTATGAAGCTCTAGTGGTGAATTGTTGTATGCTAGTGTTCCAAATGGACCAGAGGACAAGACAGCAGGAAAGAACAGATTTTCCCTGCACCTGCCTTCTCCCAGCACTGAACCCCTCCAAACAGGGGGGCTCTTGTGGTTAGATCACAACTGTGTAGCTGAAGCATCCCTTAAGCATATGCTTGGTGCTGTACTGCAGCTCGACCAGTGCTGTGCAGGTGTCACCCGAGTTGCTCCTCTCTGGCCTCGTCCAGCCAAAACGTTTCTGGCAAGAAATTCACAACTGCAATGAGATAAAGGCATGGAGCACATCTGTGTTGGAATCACGTCAGCGTTTTAAAGCTAATTTGGATTAGAGTGAGGTGTGAAGTTATTCTAAAACACCCATTGCACTTGCTGTTGGATCAGTCTTATTCTGGGATAGGAATGCTTGTTCCAATTTAACTTAATCCTTTATCAAAGCCAACTAATCCAAACCAGGCCGAGGCACTCTTTTGGAACGTGCCGAAGTGTGGTTACTCAAAAGAAACTTGATGGGTACAGAAGCCCATGGTCTGTTCATCTCAGATATGGCTTTGCTGCTCTGTACAGAAGCTGTATGGGGTCATGTCTATGTGTAGCTTATTTACGTCAGTCAGGACACTGCAACTAGAAAATGAATTAAGATTTTAGTTATGCAGTCACTTTTACCAAATGAATTTGGGCTGTTCTTGAAAGCAAGGGGACTGGAGCCTCCCTCTGTACTGCTGTTCTTGAGTTAGGGTGGTATGAACCGGGCACAAACTGCGCTGTGAGCCACCCTGCAGAATGGGGCTGTGGGTCCCCGCAGAGCTCTGCGAACCTGTACTGGCAATTCCTCAGCCTCAGACTTCGGGGACGTGTAGGGAGTTATGAGGAGGATGCTCTGAGTTCACCTGACTGAAGCACGGGCTCTCTGGGGTTCATTCAGAATAACTTTTTCTGCCGTGCAAGAGACTTGGAGTATGAAACCATGGTATTGGTGCGCTCTTGTCTTCGTGGCTGATGATTCAGTTCAGACTGGAGTGGGGAGGGAAAGGGCTCAGTGATGAGGCACTGCTGCGTTGTTTGAGCCGTGGAAGAAAACGGACTTTACGCAGCAAAAAATTGGTAAAAATTTGGCTTGTGGGAGGTGTTGCAGCCCAGCAGCAGTGAGCAGTGGAAACAAGTAGCTGTGAAACACGATCCTGCAGCTCCAGCTTGGTAGACTGACCAGAGGGTGAGGGGAGAATGCAGATGACGCATTTGATTTTTAAAAAAGTGGGTAGTGTTGACAGAAACCCTATCTTGATTAAGGGTGGTAGGAAAGCATTCAATTCCAGCCATGTCTTGAGCTCGATTACAGTTGGTTTTGGCTCAGATTCTTCCGTTTCCCTTCTTTGGATCTTACCTTGACATCTTCAGTCATGGAGGTGATGCTTCTGTGCTGGCATTCTTCCCCTTACAATAGCTGTGCTGGGGCACTGCAGGCTTCTCAGTGCAGCTCCTTCAGAAGGGCTGTGGGTTAGAGGCAGCAGTGGTACCTCCCAAATGCTGCTTTAATTTACTCTTAAACTCCTGTTTCTGCGGCTTGTTGCCTAGGGGGAGCTATGCGGGCTCTGCCTGGACCAATGGCTGAGGCCTTAGAATTTATGGGACATGAGTATTTTGCTTTTGAGTTGGTTCGGCTCCAAAGAGCAATGTTCAGGGGATTTCCTTTGGGAGTGTTTTATAACACATCCTCCAGGGCTTTGCCTTGTGGCAAAATGAGGCATTATAAAATCATTTAAAAAAAGACCTTTGCAAAAAGGTGTTGTTGTTCCAATTTGCAGATTTATTACTTAGTTGCTGTCTTTATTCCTGTTCCCTTGCATTTAATAACACTTGTTGACACAAGGACTCCTTCTGCTGTCATTGCTCTCCTAATTAACTGCAGGGACTGATCTTGACACTCTCCTACTACTTGGTTTGTTTACAGCCTGGCCAGCCTCTCAGCAGAGTTCCGTGGGACTTGCCAGCAACCCAGTTCTGACTTCTTCCTGCCTCTTGCTCTATGGCAGTACTTTGCAGAACTCTCTTCTGTTTTGGAAATCAATATTCTTCGCATTGGAGCTTCTTTGTGTTATTAGTTTTTGTTTGTAGCGTTTCAGAGGGAGAAAGGCAGAGCTTTGCTGTGTTCTGGAATCCACCTCGTTGTCAGGCTCTTCTGACATCTGTATATCTGTATCTGGTGATTGTAAGAAGTCCTCTTTGCCACGTGTGCTGAGGGAAGAAAGAACAAATTGGTCACTGTCTGAAAGACGTTTGTGCTTTACTTCCTTGTGGAAATTCATTTCTAGCCCTGACAGGTACAAAGAAAACTTTTGCAGTTTGGCCTTGTTGATGTTTTTGAACCTGTGCTGCTTATGAGCCCTCCTGTCCTGAGGCTGTGATGGGAAAATGTACCAAAGACATCTTTAGTATCTGTCTGTAAAACAGCGCAGGAGTGGACACCTGTGCTGAGGTCTGGTGTAACAGGTGATCAATTCTTGTTGTCTGAAGGGTTGTAACAGTGCAGGACTCCCAAGGACAGTGTGAAGATGTCTCGCTCAGAATCTCGCTACTCCTTCGATGTCCCAAACCCCTGCATCAACTTTGCGACTTTAAGTGATGATGATGTACACAATGCAGACTCCTGGTTTGGTAAGTTGTTTCCAGCTCCTTGATCTGTTTTCTCTTTGGATGAGGGCTTGCTGCGATGCTTGTTTGGCTTCTGTGCCAGTGGATGAGTCGTATTATTGACTGCATCATTCATCAAGCTTGGATTTTTCTGTTTTTTTTTTTTTTTAATTTATTCAAAATTTGTTCATGATCTGTGACTTGTTAACATCATAATGCTATTCAGGCGTATTGTTCTGAACTTTGAATGCAGTGTGTATAGTGAAAGCCTTTCCTTTCTTCGCAGACCAACAAGCCAACCTGGAGAATATCCCTCCTGTAGAAAATCTGGCGAAGGTCTTGCAGGGCAGTCCTGCATTTTCAAAGCCTGCTCTCATTCTTCCTTCTGTCACATCACAAGGAATAACAAAGAGTAAGCTGGCACAGGATGGGGAGGAGGGGATCAGTTTCCCCTGTTTTTTCACTAGGGGAATGAAAAAGCCTCAGTCTGGCTATTTTGGGACCATCTTCTTATATTGTGTAACAAAGTCTCACGTGGCTTCATTTTTTCACTCCACTGTGTGTGTGTATATATATGAGCTGATTTTTGTCGCTTTTCTCAGGTGAAAACTGTGAAGAGGATGAAGCAGAAGTAGCGGAGACTGATGTGGTTCCTCAGAGTGCTGTTGGATGCCTGACAAGATGGAGAGCTACTGCTCTTGCTGAGGCCCCTCAAAGGTGAAATACCAGTATTTAGTTTGTGTGAAGATCGATAGCAGTGTGATTAAGCAGGTCCTTACTCTCAGTGTTTGCAGTTCTGGCTGTTTCAGGGTTGTCCTGAGGGACTAATGCTCTCCAGCTCAAAGATTGTGTTTTGGGATAGCTGATCTGCTTGCTAAGCTGGAGGAGTAATCTCTAGGGGTGGAAATGTAATGCAGTGTCTCACATACTTGTCAAATGAGACTCTATGGCACTGGGAGCTTCTGGAATGTGAGGATATCTGAAACTGAGGTGACTTATAAAGTTTCTTTGTTTATATCTGCCTGAGCTGGGCAGAACTTGTTGATGTGAATCAAGGGGTTCTGTACACTTGTATACACCAAAGAATATTACGTTTATGGATTGTAAAACTTAAGTCATTTGTACTGCATTTGGCTTGTTATATTAAGCACGCAGCATATTGTAGTTGGTAATGCACTGACATAGTGTTGTGCTGATCATGTGTCTTCTAGGACCCCATGGGAAAGCTAACCTGTACTTTCTGTTCCACTCTAGAGCGGGTAGAAGACCAGCTACAAAGCAAAGGAAAACACAGCAACGCAAACAGCCAGCTCGAATCCAAGTGGAGAAAAACGATACTACATTGGCTAACAAGGAAGAGGCTCCACCCCTGAAAAAAATGAGAATGTATGTCATCAGAGCTCTTCTGTTTGGGGCTGAGAAAGGGGTTGAAACTATTTCCCTTCAAAAGGATTCCCACTTGGCTGAAAGGGTTCTTAGGTTCTCACAGAGAGCTGTTGTGAAGGTTAGGGACAGGAGACCAAAACCTGATTTCCAGATAGTGGTTTCATAGATGAGGAGAAATGTCTGTAAGATATGAATGCAGTGCTCCGTTTGGAAGTGGAGGTGTGAATGAAATGAGCTTGGGTTTCTGAAGCTTTTTATTATGTACTCAGTATCTGTTAGCTAACTGAAATTCGGCTTAACTTGTCTGACAGGAGGTCACCAGGTAGTTATAAATGTTGGAAGAGTCACAGCTAAAACATTTCTCAAGTTTTCTGAGCTGCTAGATAGTATTTATCGATAAGCTTAGGGCCAGGCAACTTTTTTTCCAAAGCCAGTTTTGCAAACAGTCATACCTAGATGAACTACAGTATGTTTACCTCCTCAGAAGGAAAAGCTTAAGTTCCAAAACTCAGTAAATAATCTTCCCTTCTACAGCCGTAGTGTGCCAGGGAAAACTAGTCGATCTGTACCTGGGCCCATGGTGAGGTAAGGCCCATCTGGCATACCTTAACTCACCAGGTGTTGGGGTGCTATGTGGTGAGAGCTGCAGGTGATCATTTGTTTATAGAGCGCAGTAGCAGTCAGTGATTTGCCCTAACGACTTGTTACTTTAGTTCTAGCAGCAAGGAGAAGCTGACAGATGTATCCCCAAAGAAGGAGCTTTTGCATCATCCTGGCGTGTCCCCAGCAAAAGGGAAAAACAAACTGACCGTGCCCTCCACGCCAACAATGCTAAAGTATGTCGTTTTCTGTGGCTGAAGGTTGTCTTTGCTGATGACAGTTGATTTAGGTGACAATCCTTGCTGTAGTGTTTTTAACTTCAATTTAGCGTGTAATGGCATTGCGCTTGGTAAACAGGAGATCAAGGCAATGATGTTACAATGAAATGTATTTCACTGACTTTTCCTATGCAAAGGAAAACTTTCCCTTTGGTTTTGAGGGGGGGAAAAAAAAAGTTGTTCTTGTCGAACGTGCATGCTACAAATGGGTGTGTGGGATGGCAGCTGCCAGCTTCCTTGAGGAAACAAAATCCCAACAGGTATTTTCTAAACAATGCATTTCTAGAAAGAATGGTGCTTCTGCAGTGATCTCAGAGATGAGCGCGTTCCTGTCCGTTAATGTGCCAGTAACCAGTTAAGGCATATCTCAGTTTTTGATGTGCTTCTGCAGGAGGACCAATATTGCTGGCAAGCTGAAGAGTACAGAGGAGCAGGAGTTGGAAAAGATGCAGCAGCTGCAGCGGGAGGTCATGGAGCTACGAAAGAAGAATGAGGAGTCCCTGAAGGCAGCTATTGCTGGAACGGGTGAGCTCCAGCTAAATTGCAAGCTGAGCCTGTTCTGGGCTCGTTAGGAGAGTGCTGCATGAAGCTGTGCAAGTATATTTTGGAAAGCAAACATTCCAGACTTTGTACTACATGTTATGGTTTAGGTGGCTTTTAATGTCAATTTGCCCCTAAGCTTCTTGGGAACAAGGTTTTATTTTGTCATGTTTGAAGGGTTCTGGATGAGTTCTTTTAAAACTGCACAAGCTATTGGAAGTGTTTTCTTTTTTTCCCCTTACCCCCAAAAATTCTTCCTCTGATCGCACCCCCAAAGGTTTCCAGTCCTTACACGCTCTTCTTCCTTAGGGCAACCTGTGAAGAGAACTGTTGGTCAAGTAACGAAGCCAGTTGACTTCCATTTCTGCACAGAGAATAGAATTAAACAACACATGGAAAGCCAGCCTGAGAAGGAATACAAGGAAGTGGATTTTGCAGCAGTACTGAGAAAGCATCCTCCTTCTCCAGTAAGAACCTGAGTATTGCCAGCACTCAGCTGACTAGTTCTGCACCCCGCTTCTTTCTTTTCTTTGTTGTGCTTTTGCAATGCACATGCTGCTGGTATCTCTTAGCTGGTAAACTCTTGAGAGGTGAGAGTTGTGCATATATAACTGTTAGCATCTTGTGCAGTGCAGGCATAAAGTAAGCTAAAGAATGCTTTTGAAAAGCTGGACCCTTTAATGTTAGATCTACAAGCTGCTATGTGTTATGCTTCAGTCTTTATGACTAGCATGCATGCTCAGAAATTTGTGTGTAATATTAAGTGTTGTCCTCTTCTTAAATAAGGGGAAGAAATGGAAGCTTTCCTTTGCTCTCTGATTCACAATATATATCTTTCTGTTAAATGGCCATAATGACTGCAGTCTTTTTTGTCTCCAGATGCGAATGCCAAAGGGACCCACCATTCCCAAACCTTTCAATCTCTCCACGGGAAGCAAAAGGAAACTCGAAGATACCTCATCAGAGTACGTGTCCCTTGCTCAGCAGGTTGAAGCATTCCAGAAACGCACACCCTCTCGTTACCATTTGAGGAGCAGGAAATCTGATGAAGGTAAGCAAACCTGTATGTGTACAGCCAGGAAGTTGCACAGAGACGCTCTGCTTACCCTGCTGGGCAAGCAGTCTATCTGTTGCAGGCCTTACCATTAACTGCTCAGCTCTATTACTTGAATTTTAGGCCCAGCTCCAGCAAAGCCAGTGAAAGCTCGACTTACCAACCCTAAAACACCAGTGCTTCAAACAAAGCACCGCTTCAGACCTGTTTCCTGCAAGAGTGCAGCAGAGTTAGAAGCAGAAGAAATTGAGAAAATTCAGCAGTAAGTAAAGGCTGGTTCTGATCCTCTGAGAGAATTGCTTGTCTCTGGAACGAAGTACTATGTCTTAAGACTCCTTTTGTGTGTGTGTGTAAAAGAATGAGTAGCATTAAAAACGTTTCAGCTTCTGGGTGTTGTGTACAATCCTATGGTAGTGAATGTAAGGATGTAAAAGCAGCCAACTTATTTTTGAAGGAGATAGTCTTCAAAAAGAGATGATTGTTGAGTGCAGCTTGTGATTAGTAAAGCAAAAATAGTATGATCTGCATACAGCTTAAAAGTCTCTTGTAAACTAAATTGTGGATTTCTAAGAATGCAATCCATGAGGTGGTCCTTGAAGTCTTGCTTTTTCAAAAAGCAGAGGAGTTACTGACTAAAGCTGCACACAAAGCAATGTATACGTGTGGCACAACTGCTGACGTACCCAAATACTGCTGACTTATGCCATGAGAGGCCTTTTGCTGGAAGCTGCATATTGCCTCATATGATGTGTAGGTGTGACTGTCTATCATTCCTGTGTAGGCACAAATTCAAGGCACGAGAGCTCAATCACAAGATTTTGGAAGGTGGGCCAATTCTGCCCAAGAAACCCCCTGTGAAGGAACTCACACAGCCAATTGGCTTTGAGTTGGAAATAGAGAAGAGGATTCAGGACCGTGACAATAAGAAACAGCAGGAAGAAGAGCACTTCAAATTCCATTCCAGGCCATGTCCAACTAAAATCCTGGAGGATGTTGTGGTAAGTTTAGCAATACCCAAGAACTAGGACTGAGTTGACAACTAGCTTTCCCGTGTCCATAGCTATGTTTCATGGTGTATTTGATTGTCTTCAGTAAGTGCTGTCTGTTGTTAAGTAAGAACAGCAATGAATGCATGGTGTGATACGTCAGACTGCTTATCTGTGGCATTTTTTTTTTGTTGATTGGAGTTGACTCCTTGCTGTCTTTCTTGAACAGGGTGTTCCAGAGAAGAAAGTGCTTCCTGTTACCGTTCCCAAGTCTCCAGTCTTTGCCTTGAAAAGCAGAACCCGGATGACTAGCAAAGATGAAGAAAAGGTAATTGTGGATGTGCTGTTGTCAAGCCTTCCTCTCCCACTGTGCTGACTGCCTCAGCCATCCTGTCATATGTTGTTGGTGTGATGCTCTGGTTTGGCTAGCCCTTTCCCTACTGCTAGACAGTCCCCCCAGTGGGCACCTTTCTTGGTGCCATTCTTTGCTAAGGGTTTAACTACTGCTGCTCGTTTTACAGAATTGTCTTACAGGAGAACAGAATAATGTTTAAAATGTGAGGGCACTGCCTAGGCTGTTTGATGCGTTGCCTCTACAAATGAGGAAAGTAAACTGCTTACACTTCTAGAGAATAAAGGATATTGGCCTTCTCTATTTGATTGAGTAGGACAGATATTGCACTCGAACTTCCCTTGCAGCTTAGTCACTGTCTCACTCCAATTACTGAAGGAGATGGTTCAAATTATATATGCCCGGAGTGAGATTAAGAGCCAAATGAGGCATCAAATGTTGTCCAACCATGCCTGTGGTTCACGATGCCTGTAAATTGGTGCTACTTGGTTTATTACTTTCTTGTAGTATCAGAAGTGTTTTCTTGATGTTATTCTGACCCTTACAACAGGGACTTTGGGGCCCGAGTTGTAGTCTTTCTGCAAAGTGCTGTGTGTCAGATCCTAACGCTACTATCCCTTTAGGAAAAGGAGGCTGCCCCTGTGATCAAAGCTAACCCCATGCCACACTACGGAGTGCCTTTCAAACCTAAAATGCCAGAACAGAGGCATGTGGAAGTTTGCCCCTTCTCTTTTGATTCCCGTGACAGAGAGCGGCTAATCCAAAAAGAGAAAAAAATAGAAGAATTGCAGAAGGAAGAGGTAAGAGCTGAAAATTACCTTGTATTCCACCCCATAAGTAAAAAGGTTGTTGCAGGACTTGCTTCTTGCTGTTGGCTGTTAAGAATTCAGAGCCTCGTGCATTTGCAGAAAGGGCGGGGAATATTTCAAGCTATTTCTTTCAGGTGCCAAAGTTCAAGGCGCTACCTCTACCTTATTTTGACCAAGTGAAGCTGCCAGAAAAGAAGGTAAAAAACCCGACTCAGCCTGAGCCATTCAATCTACAGGTTGATGAACGGGGAGCTGCCAAGCAACAGAGCTGGAAGCAGCAGGTAGGGTAACAAGATAACAAATATGAGCAGACTTTAAAGTAGTTGGAGTTGAGCTCAACTTCAGGATGTAAGTTTAATGGGTTGTTCTGTACCTGGCATGAGACCTGTGCTGTGAGGAAGGGACTGGTGATTTGGGTTTCTTTCACCCGTTACAGTGGGTGATGGGACTTACCATGACTGCATGAACAGCTGTGGGGTATTTGCTAAGCAGCAACTATGTGCTGCTGAATCCCTTTGACCATCTCTGTGCTGAAGGATTTATTGACATGTGAATAATATATTGCTTTTCTCATGTCAAGTTTGCAGTGGAAACTTGAAGATTATCCTGGTCTGTGATCCGAAACTGTTCAAGTATTTTTTTTTTTTTATTCCAAAAGTGACTGGCAGGCAACAAGTGACACATCTTGGCTTTAATAATGTTTTCTGTGCAAGTGATCCAATCTGAAGTCAACCTGGCTTTTCCAGTGTCTGGAGTGCTGAATTCTGTGTGGGGAAAAGATGGTGTTTTTGTTATTCCTGGCACTTGATGGGCTCTCTTCTCACGCAGCTTAAAGAAGACTTGAAAAAGCAGAAGGAGGCAGCATGCTTTAAAGCTCGTCCCAATGTAGTGGTGTACCAGGAGCCTTTTGTGCCTAAAAAGGAAAATAAGATGTTATCAGGTAGAGTGCTTGCTACATAGGCTTGGTTGGTAACTCAGAACTGATGCAACTAAACGATGCTTAGGCTGGCTGATGCTTCGTTCTTTATCAGTGCAGCCAATAGTGCTGTGCACTTAACTAATTCCCTAACAGCTTGCCTCCCTAGGGAGTGGGGGAGTTTCCTCCCCGCTGCTCCCCTGGCCCACACTAACATGGCAGCTGTATTTAACAGCTATGCTACAATTGGCAGATGATTGATGTGTGTGCTAGCTTGGGATAAGGGTAAATAGTATGCAAGGAGCTCCCTGTAGAGACAGATGGCATTTCTGCAGCAGCTGTCAGTCTTTTCTTCCCATTTGTAATGAGATGAATGCATCTACAGTTTAGTTTATGTGGAGCTAGAAACTTCATAAGGTGCAGGAGTCAAAAACTTGTTTGTACTAACAATTGTGTGTTTGCTCCCTCCTATGAGAACACCTGTGGCACGGGTAACATCTGCATTAGTACTACTCATGTTTAACCGTAAGCTTTTCCCTGGAACCCCAGAGGTGTCTACTAACTACCCTCGTTAGATGAAGCTCTCCACAGAGGGAGGCTTCTTAGGTATTAGTACTGCTCTGCTTTACCTGACTGCCTTTGCACCAATGTTATTCCCTCTATTTCTAAACTTAGAGAGCCTTTCTGGTTCTGTAGTTCCTGAAAACTTTGAGCTGGCAACAGAAAAAAGAGCTAAAGAGCGACAGGAGTTTGAGAAACGATTGGCAAACCTAGAAGCCAGAAGAGAGAAGCTTCAAGAACAGGTCAGACAGCAAGAAGAGGAACGTGAAAAGGAAGAAATTGCTAAGCTAAGGCAAGAACTGGTAAGTGAGCTCATTCTAAATAGGGACCCGAAGGGATGTGTGAACGTACTAAATGAGCCAATGTCAATGTTGAGCTGCTTTAAGACTGTATTTTCAAGTTTCCCTGTCACAAACTGACTCCTCACTGACGTCCCAGCTGGTCATTTAAATTAGAAATAAAAAAGGTGGCTGAGGTAACTGATGACTTGTGGAGCTGTACGCATGTGGAGTGGAACAATCCTAGTGGAACCCCCAGCCTTGGTGTCTTGTGTGCTCCTTGTGGCTCACTCCAGTGACCAAGGCAGCGTGGTGATCCTGCAGACAGATGTCTGCTTGCATCCCACTGACATCTGGCCTGCATGTTTCAGCTCTGTCGTGAATGCAACCGTTTTCTTCATGTTGATGTTGGTTTTTCCAGGTTCACAAGGCAAACCCAGTACGCAGATACCGCAGCGTAGAAGTGAAACCCAGTGACCAGCCACTGACTATGCCAAAATCTCCAAACTTCTCGGACAGATTCCGATGCTAACATGCATCCATGTGATAGTAGGAGGAGAGCACATCCTGCTCTGCACCCTTGACATGCAGAGAAGGAGCAGTTGTTTGTATGTGGCTCCCCTCAGTCTCAACACCTCTACTTGGCTCCGTTATTGTTTATCGAGTGGTTTAACTCTATCTGAGGCAGGTGGCAGAGGCACAGCATACTGAGAGCCATACAGCCTCCGTGGCCTCATTTGTACGTCTAGGCATCTTAGTCTTCAAGGACTAAACCAGGTTTTTATATTGTATACAAACATTGTGTACTTAAACTAAATAAAAAACCATAATCTGACTGCTGTCTCTTGCTAGCAGGCTCAGTCTCATTCCTGCAAGAGAGCTTTTCTTAAGGGACACTCTGAACCTGCCGGGGTGTGCACATCTGGGAGAGCTGCCTTGTCTTTGTACACCCAAATATTGATTTCAGTTTGCTGTCTCTTAGGCTTTACAATATATTAAGTTTGCGTTGTGTTGAATAATACAAGACTTCCACAAGCCTGCGTGTTGTAGGTCTGTCTTGATGTTTAGATGAACACTGACATTTGTCTTGTCTTGCTTTAAGGTAGTTCTGTGTGTGATAGAGCATTAAACCTTCTGCTGTTTTATAGCTGAAGTCATTCTATTTGGGGAACCAGTTAACTGGCAAATGACTCTTGCTGTTTTGCTGCCTCCCTGGCTCCCAACAGCTTTGTTGGCTAAAGATGCATTGTCTCCTGGCCAGTGTAGCACGGCCTGCAAAACTAAATATAGACCAAATGGTGTAAGGTGCTAGAGGACAAAAATCCCAGCGTTGTGAAGAGATGATCAAATCCAGATTGAAATTTACCGAGAATGAAAGTCTTATCGTGATGCTAAGGGATCAAAGCATGTAAGACTGCAGGCTTTTCCTTTCTCTGGAGAGGTGATGGGGCAGGAAGTCCTACGAGAGCTAAACTGAAAGCTGAACGTTCACCGTACCTAGAGATTCTCGTTTGGATGGGGCTGTGTGTCCTCTGAAGCACTGTGCAGTTAGGAAGTGACTGAGGGACTTGAGAAGAGATTTTTTGTGGGGGTGAACGACGCTGCCACGTGGTCTGTAGAATGACAGGAGCAAGAGGAACGTGAAAGTGTTCTTTTCATCAGATCTTCCTGAAAATGCTCAGATCTGCATGGATCCACCTGACCGAAGGTGTGCAGGCTTTTCTCCTTGTGCCGTAAGCTTACCGCTGTCGCAGTGGAGCTGTTCCATCTGAGCTGCCAGACGGAGAAATTGGGACTTTGAATGTGCCACCAAGAAACTTCTCCAGCCTCCGGTGCCAGTTCCTGTGAAGCAGGCAGCGTGTGGGCTGCTGGAGCTGTAAATATTCGTGGCAAGGCAGAGGGAAACCTGAATGCTGATGAGCTGTGGAAGAATGTGGAGGCAAGCAGGATAACGAGGCTGCTGAGCTGCAGCAGACATCAATCCATGAATGATGGAGCAACTGCGCTTCCGTGACGGCCTTACATGGCTTCTGCTTCGGACTTGAGAAAGGGTTCGTATGCCCAACAGCTTGTCAGTTTTTTCCAACTATATCACTGGGGCTAATAAAAGACATTACCTCTTCCTGGAGATATGGCCTCTTATATTCCCCATATACTGCAAACTTGGTGAAAGAGGGCCCGGAGCTGCCGTGCTGCACAGGGCATGGGGCGGCAGGCAGTGCTGCTGAATGGGGTGCGGAAGCCTAAGCTGCTCTCAATTAGGAGGAAAGCATCCACCTGCTGGATAAACACTTCCTGCTTGAAAGCAGTAAATGCTGGGTGCTCTGGGGGGGGCTGCAGGTCAGGGAGGAAGAGGCAGGAACACAAGTCTCAAAGTTCATCAGCTTTGAGTGTGCCTGGAGGGTGAGTGGGACTGGGATGATGGAGAACTGAACGGGGTGAGATTCTAGCACGGAATCTCCAGCGTTGTTTTTCTAAGTCCTGTTGTTTCTGTGGAGCAATTTGCTGAACTCTCGCTAGAACTGGAACTAAAGGCGATGTTTTCCTGGGCTTTATGTTGAAGGGTAGCTGAGAGCGGGAGGATTTTATCAGCTGGCAAAGAGGATCCTGACTAAATGGCTTTGTTACGCTGTCAGACCCCTGGCCTTGATTCCATCTGCCTGCTCTCAGCTGCTGGAAGCTCTGTGAAGCATCTCTTGGTGGTGCTGGGATTTTTTCCCTGTCTTCCCCTATCACCTCCATCTGTCCCAGTGTGATAGGATTGTGGCTCGCCCAGGGAAGCCCGCAGTGCAGATAGAGGCAGTGAAGCTGTTGACCGCATGTCTGGGTTGGTCCCTGTGGGGACAGACAGGCTGGCTTGTGTTACCGTGGTGCAGCCAGCACTCAGGTGGGCTCTGGTCGTGGCCCTGCTGCTCGATTTAGCTGAGGTGTTGGGTTTCCTGGAGCACGGATGGGGCTTGGCTGTGCAAAGAGCCTTCCTCACCCATGGAAAGCATAAAGGTTAAAGTATGCTGCCGGAGTTGTGACAACCACGTCGCTAGGGAACGGCTGTGCTTGGTGCCAGCCCTCCCCGGGCCAGCCCGCGTTCCAGCTGCAGACAATGTAGGCTATGACTTGAGTCCTTGAATGGGGAGGCAAAACAACCTACAGCCTGAGAACCACCAGTGGTGGTTGGTTTGTCTTCTATGAGACACAGAGATTGGAGTGCTGTGCCCCAAACCCGGTGTGGGGTGGCTGTGCCCTCCCTGCAGCGCTCCAAATCTTCCTTGTGAGATGGCCGTCTTCATCCAGCTTGCTTCCCCTTCCCTGCAAAATGTGGTCTTCTAGGAGCACCAACGCAAACCACGGCATGCTCTTCCTTCACACCTCCTTTAAGGCAACCATGTTTGTGGCTTCATGGTGCCCGTGCCCAGAGCTTTGCTCCTCACCTTGTCCTGAAGTTTCCCCCCACACTCCAGCGGTTTCTTACATGAGATCAAGATTGGAAGAACCAGGATGCTTGCTGGGCTCCAGGTGCTGCTCTTGGCCTGCAGAGTCGGGATGCAGCACTCTTCCTTTGCCCTCACCCACTTCCCAACCGTGCCATGCAGAGGTGGCACCCGCTGTGTGCCCGTGGCTGCAGGGAGGTGCCTCCAGGTGCCTGAGACCAGTGCATGGAGGCCAGACTGTTGGCTGGCAATGACAGCGCTGTCCCCGCTGCGCTCCCTGAGAGCCGTGGATACCAGCGATGCCCGAAGCCCTGCGTGCCCACACTGCCCCAGCACGCCCGTCACGCGTTTATGGGGTGATGGAAGCGCCGTATCCGCTCCTGTGTGACCCTGTTGGTGCCCTGCTGAATACCGGATGCTGCCTTTGATCTCTGGAGGAGGGGAGCTCAGCCGTGTGAGCGCAGCCCGGCTGCCTGCAGCCATGAACCTGCACTGAGGCTGCCCAGAGGCTGCATCCTTCAGAGCGATCGTTGCCGTTTGCATTGTGGTTGTGGTAGGAGATGCCTGAGGTTCTTCTGGCATCGGAGCTATCAGCACGAGCCGAGCTCCCCACGGAAATGGCTCACAGCCCCACGTTGTGCTTGCTTCTTTGCTTAAACCTCACCCTGAGCCCCAACCCCAGGGCTGAGCAGTGAAGGGGAAGGAGAAACTGCTTCTTTCCCTGTCTCTTCCATTTGGGGTAGGCAGCAGGATGCAGGGGGCATTTTCACTGCTGCTCTCTTCTGCAGGAGCAAAGGTGGTCACAGCCCTTCCTGCCTGATCCTACCCCGGGTCTTTGGGCTTCTTCCAGCAGTGGCCATATTCTCACCTGACATCCTGCTCTTAATGCCCTGCGCTGACCCCAGCCCACAGTCCAGCAAGCTGCCAGCTCACTGGGAGCATCTCCTGTGTGCTAAGGGTGAGGAAAGGCTCAAGGGCAGCCAGTGCCCAGCATTAACCTTTGCTCTCACCTTCAGCATTGCATCCTCCTGGCATTGGGGGCAGGAAGAGGAGTAGTGCTGGCCTCACTGTGGGGCTCTGCTCCTATATTCAGCAGTGGGACGTGAGGCCAGTGGCAGCTATGCACCAGCAAAGGTCGTGCTTCACCCTGCATTTTCCACTCAGGTTGGTTAAGAAAGAGCATGACCCGGGTCCCCTTTTAAAGGCTCATCCTGGAGCTTTTCCTACCCAGGTTGGTTTTAGGGCTCTTTTTGTCAGCAGTTTGTGCTGAGAGCAGAAACCACTGTGTAACAGAGCTCTTGCCCTGTGATACCCACAGGAGGGAGAGCATAGCAGTGCTGGTGCCATGCTTGGTCCTGAAGCCCCTTCCCACCTCTTCAGGTGCACTACGACAGGGCAGCTTCCCGGGGTGCTCTGCTCCATGGGATCCCCAGGACCAGCACTGGGCCATCCCCTACCCACACTGCATGCAGTGCTCGAGCAGCAGCAGCGATGCTCCTGGGGACAGAGCAGGGCGGCTGGAGCGGGGCCAGGGGCAGATCCTTGGCCCCGCGTGCCTTGGGGCGGCTCCTTCCCCTGTTCCCTCTGCTTTATGATGTGTCACCAAGCCAAGAGCTCTGCTGTCCCCTCTCAAAGCAGCAATGCAGGCAAAAGGCTGAGCCCTTCCTCCTCAGGGCGCTGGTGCTCCTGCTGCCGCCGCGTGATAAATCAGCGCTCTCGGCTTTAGGAGCTGTTATAATTGGAGCGCTCTCACCCAGCGGGCAGGGCCGGGTCCGGTTACCGGGGGTTCCTCCTGAAAGCCTCAAGTGACCGCCTCCGCCCCCTGCAGAAACCCGAGCGACAGGGGATGTCTGTGCCCTTGTGAGCAGTGCTTTCCTCACCTTAGGTTTCAGAGATTTAAAGTAAACAAGGCTCTGCTGGGAGCGGGGCAGGGAGCTGGCACAGCCCTGGGGACTCAGTCTGCCCCAAAGCCCTGTTGTGTGCCGTGGGGTCGTGGTGCACCCAGCAGCAGCCCTGGTGTCTTCGTTTCTGCCCCTGATCCCCAGACATGCGCTCTGAATCCGGTTGGTGCCTTCTGACTCCTTCCCAAGGGCGGGGATATGGGCTGCTGCTGCAGTTCCCAGCGGGTATCCCTTTATTTCTCAGTCCCCAGCAACATGCCCAGAGCTGGCCGTGCCCATGGCACCACATGGCCTCGCTCCAGAGCCACTGTCCCCGAGAGCTGGCACCAAAGGGCAAAGCCACTGGCAGCTCCGTGGCACTGTCATGGATGGTTCTCAAGTGCCATCTCCGCGCAGTGACAGCCCTGTGGGCGCCTTGGAATCTCTGGGTCCTTTGGGCAGCATCCAGCACTCCCTGGCCAAGGGCTGTCCCAGCGGTGAGGCACAGCACAGTCCCTGCGCGGGGCCACCTCCAGCCCTCCCTCCCTCTCTGGTGGCCGTGTGCCGGCTCCCTTCGCTGTTTGTGTGCGTTCTGGCCGGTGGGAACACATGGAAGAGTGGCGTGTCCTTTGAACGGGCTCCAGCAGCAACAGGTGCTGGGAAAGGCGAAGCGGGCCGGCTCCTGCTGGTGTAAAGGATACCCCTCTCTCTCCACACTAATCCGGCTCCGTTACACCCAGTATAGAAGGGGCTGCTCCGTCCAGGCGCTGCCACACCGCGGATGCTGCTCTCCTGACTGCCCTCTGCCCCAGGGACCCCAGGTAAGGGGGATGCAGGCTATGGGGTGGCTGGAGGGGTCTCTGCAGTCACGGGGGTCACCAGCTCTATGGTGGCCTTGCGTTCACCCAAATTGCAAAGGCACGGAGCTGAGCACAAGGCACTGCAGAGGCCGCGGGAAGCCCTGTAAAAGCAACCCTGTGGCCAGAAGGGTTGCTGGGGGGGGTTGTTCCTGGGGTGGGCCACCCCGTGCCTCAGAGATGGTCATGCAGGGAGCTGCGCTTCGGGTCTGGGAGAATGGGGCTCACGGCTGAGCGTGGTCAGGGCTGTGGGAAGCGGAGTAGAAATATGCTGCCGGGCTGGGAGTTTGTAGTGCCTGGCTGGAGGCTCTCAGTGCTGGGCTGGGGGCTCATATAGTGCCGACCTGGCAGTCATACCAGGACATGTGCACCCACGGGCCCCCAGCTGCCCCAACCGTCCGCATGGCACCGTGACCACAACAGGTGCCGGTGTCAGGCTGCTGATCAGTCACTGCGGGGCAGATAGCAGAGCACCACGGCAGTGTGGCAGCCACGTGCATCCCGCTGCTCCCTGGTGTCCCCAACTCATGCCTTCTCCCCGCAGGAGCCCCACCGACCTGGGGCAGCTGCCCATGCCCATGGAGCAGCACGAGGTGCCGGGCAGCGCTGCCGACACGGGGGGGTCTGGAAGTGCGGCCCACCCCGGAACGGAGACCAGCACAGCACAGCCTGACTCCACTGCTGCCGCCAATGCTGTCCAGGCTCAGAATGGAGGGAAGGAAGAGCCCACGGAGAAGGCTGTGGGTGCTGCAGGAGAGCCCCAAGGAGGGACAGTGGAGCCCACACAAGAGAAAGTGCCAACTGCTGCAGGGAAAGAAGAGCCTGGGAAGGAGATGGCTCCGGGAGCTGCTGTTGAGGCTCAGGGTGCAGAGAGGGAGAAGGCTGAGCCCGAAGGAGGGAAGGCAGAGCCTGAGCACGAGGAAGTCCCCAATGCTGCACAGCATTGGGATGGTGGTGGGGAAAAGGAGGCTGCCAAGGAGGGGGCTTTGGCTGCAGAGACCAACAGAGGGAAGGAAGAGCCTGCAAAGGAGAAAGCCCCAATGGGAGAGTCCCAAGGAGAGACAGCAGAGCCCGCACAGGGGAAGGGCTCAGCTGTAGCAGGGGCTCAGGAAGAAACTCCAAAGGAGAATGCCCTGGGTGCTCCAGGAGCTGAGGCTGGAGGAGAAGCAGAGCCCGCGAAGAAGGCTTCGGCTGCAGCACAGGCTGGAGGAGGGAAGGCAGAGCCTGCAGGGACAGCCCCAGCTACAGCACCAGCCCATGCTGAGGGAGAGCCTGCGAAGGAGCAGTCAGCTGCTGTGAAGGCCGAGGATGGAGGGAAAAATGCTGCAAAGGCAAAGAAAAGCCCGGCTGCAAAACAGCCTGCAAAGGAGAAGGCCCCTGCTGCTGCAAAGGACGGGGGGAAGAAACCCACAAAGGCAGAAAAAAATGCAGCGGTGACAAAGGCTCAGGATGGAGGCAAAGAGACTGTGAAGGAGAAAGCCACAGCACCTGTGAAGGAGAAGGCTACAGATGCTGCACAGAAGCCCCCAGCTGCAGTGAAGGCTGAGGATGGAGGGCAGGAGCCCAAGGAGAAGGCCCCGGCTGCTGCAGGAGCTCAGGGTGAAGGGGAGAAAGTGGCCAATGTAGAGCAGACAGACAAGGAGCAATCACTGAGGGGACCCGAGCCCATGCGCCCGGCTCTGATGCAGAGCCTGAGCTGCCCGGCCACTTGCCAGAGGTACCTGGTGCTCAGCCTTTGTGGGGACCCTTCTGGGATGGGGTCTTCCTAGAATGGGTCCCCTCCTGGGGCAGGGTTGGGGGCTGGGCTCAGGGTGATGCTCACCTCCCGCTCCTGCTTGCAGAGAGGAGCAGCCCGGGCTGGAGGTGGCTGCGATGGAGACAATCCCAGAGGAAACCCCAGTGGCACCGGCAGGAGAGGGTCTGGTGGAGCCCACCCCAGCCCAGGGGGACCTGCAGCCCCCAGAGCAGCCCGTCCCTGCGGGCAGCACCACCACCCCACAGGAGAGGACATTGCCTGGTGCCGAGGAGCAGCCCCAGCTTGGGTCAGAGCCCCCTGGGCACGCAGAACAGCCGGGCCCTGGGGCCACGGGGCAGCCAGCTGCAACAGTGGCAGAGCCACCACCCAGCCCCTACCTCACCCCCGATTTTGGGAAGGAAGACCCTTTTGAGATATTGGGTAAGGCTGCGCCACGGCAGATCTGTGCTACGCCCTCAGCCCTGTGGCGGTGACACCCCAGCACCCTCCATGGTGCAGCAGCCCTGGGGTGTATTCACATCTCTGTTGCCGCCCTCCTAGGGTGCCAGCTCATGCTGCTGGCTCCTGGCCCGCCCGGCAGTCTTCAAGCTCCAGTTTCACTGTAAACAGGGCTAAATGTGGCGTGTCCCCTCCCCAGGCTTCTCCCGGCCGCAGTCTGGCACACATCGTGCTGCCTGGGGCTGCCCAGAGGGACAGGAGCCATCCCCATGGCTGGAGTGACAGCCACCGCATGGCTGGCGGCGGGGGACAGCGTGTCCTGATGTCCTGCACCGCATCCCTGGGGGCACAGCAGGGCTGGGGGCTGCGCTGACCCCTGGATGGGGGCTGCTCGTGGGGCTCCTGTTGTTGTGGGGTGTGGGGGGCTCCACGGGTGGGGTCTGTCCTGGGTGGGAGAGTGGGATATGGTGGCACAGAAGGGGCAGTGTGGCACAGGGATGGTGGCACGGAGGCAGAGAGGGAACGGTGCGTTAGGATGGCATGGAGGGGACGAGTGTGACGTGCAGGAGAGTGGTCCGCTGAGGGTGACGCGCTGCTGCGTGGCCTGGAGAGGGCGAGCGTGACACGTGGGATGGTGGCCAGGCGCATGGTGAGAGGACACATGGCAGGGTGACATGCAGCAAGGCGATATGCAACAGGGCAATGCTGCAGGTGTCGGGGCAGCTGCTGGCAGGCTCTGACAGACCGTGCTTTTTGCAGCACCCGAGATGCTCACAGCCGGGGGGTCCCAGCAGTGGTGCTCCCTGTCACACAGTGCTGCTCTCACTCCCCTCCTCTCTCGGCAGACGATGTCCCCCCTCCGCCCGCACCCTTTGCACACCGTATCATCACGCTGCGGACGGGCAGCGTCAGCTCCCAGTACAACCTCAGCTCCAAGGAAGTCCTAGGGGGGTAAGGGGGAGTGGGATGGGAGGGCTGAGGACATCCGGATCCCTCCAGCTTCCAGGGGTGGCTCTGAGCCCCCAGGACTGCCCCTGCCGGCAGGATGGAGCGGGATGCAGCCGTGATGCCATCAACACCTCTCTCTCCTCAGGGGAAAATTCGGTGAAGTACACACGTGCACGGAGAAGCAGACGGGGCTTAAGTTGGCTGCCAAAGTCATCCGGAAGCAGGGAGCCAAGGACAAGGTCTGTGATAGGAGCTGGGCTTTGGGCATGTGGAGTTGGGGATCAGCTGGGTCTGAAGCAATGCCACGGTGGGGGTCTTGCCACAGGAAATGGTGCTGTTGGAGATCGACGTGATGAACCAGCTGAACCACCGCAACCTCATCCAGCTCTATGATGCCATCGAGACGCCGCGGGAGATCATCCTCTTCATGGAGTAGTGAGTTCTGGGGCTGTGCTGCACGGTGCCTGATGCTTGGGTGAGGGGCAGCATCGCAGGGAGGCTGTGCCCATGCGCGGGGATGGAGCAGACGTGCCAGCCTCACACCGAGCAGAGCCGGTCAGCACCAGGGGATGTCCCCGGCATTGCTTGTCCCACCTTCCTTCTTGCTTTGGGGTTGGGGACAACCTCTGTCTTGAGGCAGCACTGTGCATGGCTGCACTGGAGCTGGGGATGACCCAAGCATGCACGTGTCCCACCCCAGCTGTGCCCGTGGTGCTGGGGGCCGGGGGCTCTGCAGGAGGACGTGGAGCCCTGGTGACCCAGGGACCCACCTGTGCCCACACAGCGTGGAAGGCGGAGAGCTCTTTGAGCGGATCATCGACGACGACTATCACCTGACTGAGGTGGACTGCATGGTGTTCGTGCGGCAGATCTGCGAGGGCATCCGCTTCATGCACCACATGCGCGTCCTCCACCTCGACCTCAAGGTGAGTTCACTCAAGGGTTTTGGAGAGGATGGGGCTCAGAGGGCTCTGGGCAGCACTGACACAGGTCACAGCTGTGACCTGGGTGTGGGTGGCATGTCCCCATCGCCCCCCGCTGACCCCCTGTCCTTGTCCCCACAGCCCGAGAACATCCTCTGCGTTGCTGCCACCGGGCACATGGTGAAGATCATTGACTTTGGGCTGGCTCGAAGGTGCTGTGCTCCCCTTCTTCCCTCCGCTCCTTCCTCCTTCCACGCCTGCTCCCACCCTTCAGGGTGGGACTGGGTTTGGGATTGCTGGCTGATGGGGGAGGGATGGGAAGGGCAGAGCCTGTTGAGAGCGGACTCATCCTTTCCTGGGGGCGAACATTGCTGTGGGAACAGCCTGACACCCCCTGCTGAATCACTCCCCGTCCATAGGTACAACCCCGAGGAGAAGCTGAAAGTGAACTTTGGCACTCCCGAGTTCCTCTCCCCTGAGGTGGTCAACTACGAGCAGGTCTCCTACTCCACGGACATGTGGAGCATGGGCGTCATCACCTACATGCTGTACGTTGGGCTGAGTCTCCCCCTGCTCCCCTGGGCACACAGTGGTCCCCACACCAGCTCTGCCCCTTGCAGGGGAGTTGGGGTACTCCAGCACATGACCCCCTGCTCACCGTCTCTCCAATCCCCCAGCCTCAGCGGCCTCTCCCCCTTTTTGGGTGACAATGACACTGAAACACTCAACAACGTCCTGGCAGCCAACTGGTACTTTGACGAGGAGACCTTCGAGAGCGTTTCTGATGAGGCCAAGGACTTCGTCTCCAACCTCATCATCAAAGAGAAGAGGTGCGGAGCTGGCAGCAGCCACGGCAGTCCCCCACCTGTGTGCTCTCATCTCTACCTGTGTGCCACTCTCTGTGTTGAGGCCATCAGCATCCCCAAAGCCAGCAGCTGTCCCCAGTGTCCTTGTCAGGGCCACCAAGTGAGACGTGAGGGACCATTTGTGGTCCCCTTTTCCCGTTGGTCCTCTGGGCCGGTGGCTGGAGTACAGCCTATGCCAGGGCTCCCGGATGGGTCACAGGAGGGGGCTGTCTGTGGGATGGGGCCGTGGGCTGACAGCTGCCCTCTCTCCCTGCAGCGCCCGGATGAGTGCAGGGCAGTGCCTGCAGCACCCCTGGCTCACCAACCTGGCGGAGAAGGCCAAGCGCTGCAACCGCCGCCTCAAGTCCCAGGTGCTGCTCAAGAAATACGTCATGCGACGGCGCTGGAAGGTGTGCAGGGGTGGGGGGGGATGGGGTTGAGGTTACCCTGCTATGCTGCCTTGGGAGGCTTGGAGGTCCCCAGGCTGTTTCCCCCCAGGTGCATCCTAAGGGCTTATTTTAGGGGCCTAGGACAGAGGGCGGGGAATGTTCCTGGGTTTGTTCCTGGGCCAGCCTTGGGAGCCCCTCTGGGTGCAGCCACAAGGTCTGCAGCGGGACTCATGCCTCTCTTCTTCTCCTTTGCAGAAAAACTTCATTGGGGTGTGTGCTGCCAACCGCTTCAAGAAGATCACCAGCTCGGGCTCGCTGACGGCGCTGGGTGTCTGATTGCGGGTGTGGGCTGAGCACTGTGAGCTCGGGCCAGACTATGGGATTGGGGCCGTGCCTGGGTCCGGCTCCTGGACGCAGCAGGATCTGTATGGGGGCGGCCCCACCTGAATCCATCCCACTGTGGGGCAGAGGGCTGGCACCAACCCTGCTCCATCCCCAGCCCTGCTCCAGCTCTGCCGCATCCCTCGTGGCCGCTGCGCTGGTATCAGGTGCTGCGGGGCTGCTCAGAGCACAGACTCTGTGTGCTCCCCACCTGCTCCCACCCTTATGGGCTCTCAGGGCCTGAGCCATCCCCATCCCCACAACGCTCCCCCCCGCATTCCCACGGCTGTGCAGCCACCATTCCCACACCCATCAGCGTCCCACCCACACCATGCTCAGCACTCCCTGCTCGCATTTCTTTCCTTTGCCTTTGGGGTGGCCCGGGATGAGCCCCATGGCACGGGCAGCCCGTGTGTTCCCCACCACCTTGCACCCACGCTTGGCACTCAGCTCTGCCTGTGAATGCTGCAGCAGTGCCCGGTGATCGCTTCGTTGGACCCTTTCTGCAGTGCTGGGCTCCTCTCCTGCAGCGATGCCAGTGCCACGATGTGGGGATGCTAAAGCAGGCTGGGACCCACACCCCGGCGCTTGGCACAGGACCGGTGCTGCGGCCGCTCCTCCCCGCCGGAGGAAGCTGGACTTGGCCCCGCGCTGCTGCTCGCCGGGAGGGCTGCACAGGAAGGGAGGAAGCGCCGAGTTCGCTTCCAGGAGCATCCATCCCCAGCTGGAAGCCGGCGAGCGAAGAAGGAGCCTTTGTGTTGCCGTTCACCCCTGCCCTCCGCGCTGCCAGCGGGGGAGCAGCACGGCCGCTCCTTCACACGTCCCCGCCAGATAAAGGCGTCCTAATGCAGAGCAGCTGGCCGCGCTCCCCCCGCGCCGGAGGATTGCTTCAGCTCTGACCACCAACACACAGGAACTGCCGCCCGCCAGCGTCCCCCCGCAGCCAGCGTGGCCGTGCCGGGGCCGCGGGCGCTGCTCCGCTTCCCACCCAACCCTCGTCCCCTCCTTCAGCCCTGTGAGCCCCAGCCTCGTGGTGCAGGACTGGCACTGCTCTCCCCATCCCTGCAGCTTTGGGTTTTGCCGTGGGGTGAGGGCTGTGACGCAGGAGAGCCCACACCGGTGCGTTCAGCTTCTTGTAAATAAATGTACAGGTCTGAAAGCAGCCCCATGGCCAACGCCGGCCTCTGGGGCAGCGGAGCCCCACGGGTGTGTGGGCAGCAGATGGGAACCGAGCTCTGCTGGTAGGTGAGGGGGTGGAAAACGACATCCTGTCATGTGCAGAAGGGACGGAAGGACAGCCAGTGTGCCAAGGGTGGCCCCAGGCAGTGCTTCCCAGTAGGGTTTGTGCTGACCGTGGCTGTGGGTTGCTGGTGGGGAGGAGATGGATAGATAAGCAGATGGATGGGCAGACAGACAAAGGTGTCCTCATGGCATTAGCACTGCTCAAGAGGTTGTGCCCAAGAAAAGGCTCATGCGGTCCCACTGCCCCCCGCCCCACACCTGTGGGGTTCTGCGCCCTCCGGCCCTGAAGCGGTTAAGGCAGAGCAGGGAGGGTTGCTGCTGGGCCCAGGGCGTCCCTCCCAGCCCGCTTCCTGCCGGCAGCCTTTGACCAGTTCCTGCCGGTGACCACCCTGCGGTCCTGGAGAACAGCGCGGCCCCATCTGGTTTGAGTTACGCTCCGCGGTGGTGACGTCTCCTTCCTGTCTGGGCCCCAGGAGCCGTGCATTGCCCTGGGCCACGGGGGCTGCAGGGTGAGCTGCAGGGCAGCCCGGGTGCCCACGGGTGCTGCGGGTGCCAGTTTTCAGCCGCAGCAGCATGGGGGTGGCACAGAGCCTGCCTACCGTGGCAGCTCGGTATCATCGGTATATCACCCGGAGATGAGCGCAGCCAGGCCATGGCTGCCCCAGAGCAGGATGATGCGGGGCGGTCAGACCCAGTGTGAAGTGATGGAGACCCCCACCCTGCAGCCCTCTCCTCTCCCTTCCTAGACACGTGGGTCACCATCACATCACGACGATGGAGATGGTCCTAATCTGGTGCGCCCTCACTGCAGTCAGCATCCGCGAGTCTCCCCTCACATGGGGGTCTCTTGGTGCTGTGACCCCACTGGTAGCCCCAGAGGGGAAGGAGGGCGAGCAGGGCGATGCTGTGCAGCAGCACATGGTAATGCAGCACTGCCCAGAGCTGGGGGTCCGTGCTCCCACGCCAGCACCCGCTGCAGTGTGGTCCCAGCCGTGAGTGGGCCGGGGCCAGGCCACCCAGTGAGCCGGCAGCGAGCCGGGGGAGGAAGGGCAGGGCGAGAAGCGGGCCATGGCCGGAGCTGGGCTAATGGTGGGGAGCGGGACTGCTGCAAGCATGGAGGGCAATGGAGGGTGGGCGTCCGTACGCGGTGCATCTGGGGAGAGGAGGCAGGGGGGCTCTGCCCCATTTCATCCCTGTGGGGAGCAGCGATGCTGAGGGTGCAGCCTTCACGGCTGAGTCTGGATCACCCTCAGGGCCATGCTCCCACGCAGCCCTGCTGCTTTCTTCCTGCACAGGGGCACCCATCCCGCTGCATGCCAGCGGGACACCACTCAGGCTGGCTGCATCAGGGATGGGGTCTCCACGCCAGAGTCTGTGCCACGGGGCAGCGATGGGTTGGGTTCCCGTAGTGCTCCCTGGGCTGGTGCTGCGTTCCCAGGCACAGGCGGGAGCCCAGCGGGCGGGCGTCCCGGCTGCGTGGTGTGGGAACCAGACGGCCCCTGGGCACGGCTCCGCGGCGCTCGCTTCCTCCCGCGCCCCCGGGGACCGTGTGAAGGAGGGGGCTGAGGTCAGCCCTGCTCGCTGTAGACGGCTCCGGAGACGCCAGCATGATCTAGGCACTCAAATATTGTTTTCCACAGGGGAGGGAAGGAAAAAAAAAAAAAAAAGAAGGGAGAAAAGCAAAGCCCGCAGCCCAGAGACCATTGCTGCTGTGCTGATGATGAACGGAGGCCCCTCCTGCCCTGCCTGGGGCTGGGACACAGCCACGGCCTGGCAGCGGCTGCTGGGGCTGATAACGGGTGACGCAGTGGCTGTGCTCTGGTCCCTGAGTGACGCCAGGGCTGGCCCTCGCTGAGACCCTGGGGCCTGGCTGAGGCACATCTCGCTGCCTTGGGGGGCCAGGGAGCTTTGCTATACACCCATCCCCAAAACATCATAGAGAGCCCCTCCATCAGCATTCCCCCCCTGTGCAAACCACGGGCACCGTCTGTACCCCACAGGTGCAAGCCCTGTGCACCTGCATCCCGCAGCCTTGGGGCACTGCCTCTTTGGGGGCCCCTTCCCAGGTACACAGGATGGAGGTAAAGGCACAGGTCCACACTTTGCCAGCCCTGCTCTAGGCTGCAAAGTGGACCCTGTAGAGATGCTGCCCCAGTGCGTGGGAAGGGGCTGGCAGCCATGTCCTGGCCTGGGACACCACTCCACCCCATCGCACCCCATCCCAGCACAGCCCAGCCCATGCCCAGCCCGGCAGTGGTGACTCAGGCGATGCTCCTCACCGGCAGCCGCCCGGAATGATTCAGGTCGGAGGAATCTTGCCATTCCCATCACAGCTGCCTCCAGGCAGCCCTGGCACAGCCCAGCTCTGTAGGGTGCTGTGAGGACCTGTCAGGGAGACAGACCCATGCAGGGAGAGCCCCATCTCCCCCTACACCCCACCCCACGGAGCTCTCCCCCAGTGGCTCTCTCTGTGGGTGCTGAGGCCAGCGCCACTCGTACCATGCACAGCGCATGGAGCAAACCAGGCATGTGTGAGCAGTGCAGGGTGTGGGGAGTGCAGAGTTTGCTCCAGGGTGCAGCATGTCCCCCGACCCCTTATAGAGAGGGTTCTCTCCTGTCACTCCAGGTTGGAGCTGCGTCATGAAGGGGCTCCATCCCCATCACCTCTGGGGATGCCAGACCATCCAGACCATGGACACCAGAAGGGGGGTCCGCATGGAGGGGAGGCGCAGTGGGTGGCCACAGAGACTCGTGTCCCAGCAGCAATCCAGGTGGGAGCGGAGTGGCCCCGATGCACCCTGCCTGCTCCCACCCCTAGCGGGTCGCAGAGACAAAGAGGCAGCATGAACGAACGTGCTTTATTCCACAGCTGGAGCCCCTCATGGTGCCGGGGTGGGGGAGAGATGTCAGTCCATCACTCGAAGAAGAACATTCCGGGCGTCCGGTAGAGGCAATGGGGCAGCCCCAGGGGGTAACCACCACCTCCCTGCAGTGGGATTGTCCCCCCCGTGCCCCACGGCTCCTTCTGCTCTCCCACCCCAAAGGGCGGCTGGCGGGGGGCTGGGGGGGTGGCGGTGGCAGCGGTGGGGGCCGCAGCCAGGAGATGTTCCAGCGCTGCACTGCACGGCCGCTCGTTCATGCAGAAGCTCAGCGCCTGCACCCGGCACTGGTAGCTGCCCCCCAATGCCTCGGGCCCCCCACGGCCAAAGGAGCCGAACACGGGCAGGGGGGGCTGCTTGTAGCCATCGCCGTCGAGGAAGCAAGATGGGGGGGGCTTGCCCGTGCCCAGCAGGGTGCTGGGGAAGACGGGGGGCACCTGCCCAAAGGGTTGGCCCAGCCCCATGGTGGGGGCCGCCGGCTCTTTGCCCTCCACATCACCCGGGGGGGATGCGGTGGGGTCCGGGGAGCGCTGCGCGGGGTGGCCGGGCTCTGTGGGCAGTGGGTACTGACCTGGCCGGGGCAGCGGCAGCGCGGGCGGGGGTCCCCCGAAGGCAGTCTGCTTGGGCTGGGGGGGGGCGGGCGGGCGGCTCTCCGAGGGGACCCCGAGTGGCTCCTTGGTGAAGAATGGCACTTTGGGCTGCGGGTGAGCACAGATCTGCCCGGCACAGCCCGGCACCCCAATACCCTCTGCCCTCTGCTCTGCTGTCGGCGACGCAAAGCCGCTCTCTGCTTTCCCCTCCTCCGGCAGCGGTGCCCGTGAGCGGGTCTTGGGGGTCTTCCTGCGTCCCTCATCCCCCTCAGCATCCCGCAGGGCCCTTTTCCTGGTGAAGCGGCGGCGGCGCCGGAGGAAGCTGCCGTTCTCAAACATGTTGTAGCAGTCGGGATCCAGCGTCCAGTAGTTGCCCTTGCCCGGCTTCTTGTCGTCGCGCGGCACTTTGACGAAGCACTCGTTGAGCGACAGGTTGTGGCGGATGGAGTTCTGCCAGCCCTGCTTGTTGTCGCGGTAGAAGGTGAAGCGGCCCATGATGTAGCGGTAGATGCCGCTGAGGGTGATGCGCTTCTCGGGAGTGCTCTGGATGGCCATGGTGATGAGGGCGATGTAGCTGTAGGGCGGCTTGGTGGCCTCCGCAGGCGGCGAGGGGCCGGGATAGGGGCCGTCCGGGGCCGTGCGGCCGCGCAGAGCTGCGGAGCCGACTGGGAGCTCCGGCTGCATCCTGCCGTCCTCACTCTGCTTGCCCGGCTCCGGCCGAGCCCGTTAAAACGCCCCAACGGTGTGGGGGCGGTGGGCCCCTCCTCTACGGTGCCGTGGGGCCGCCCAGGGCGGAGCGGGGCCCCATCGTCCAGCGCTTGGTCCCTGCGGCCGGACGCGCAGCCGGGGCCGGCCCCGGGGCTGGGAGCCAGCGGGCTCGGGTTGGCACCGCTGTGGGGTTGTAATCGGTACGGGAGGTTCCCGGGGCACAGGGCTCACCCCGCCCGCTCGCAGCACCCAGCCCCGGGCGGTGGTGGTGATGTGGTGTGGAGTGCGGCGATGCTGTGGGGTGGGAGGTTGCAGTGCGGGGATGGGGCTTCCCGGGCAACCCCATCCCTGGGGTGCTGCTGGATCCCTGCACCGTGCCGTGTCCCCGCTCTGTGCCATGTCCCCACTCAGAGCCAGGTCCCCGTGCCGTGCTGGGCGCACACGCTGAGCCCAGTTACCTGGGCACATCAGCTCTGGGGTGCAGCACAACCCCACCCCCGCCGGGAGTCCCCTCACCCATCACGGGGGGAAACTGAGGCATGGGCAGCAAGTGCTTTTGGGATGTGGTGCCCGGTTGTGAGGGCAGCTCCTGGGCACCTCACTGCTGCCCACAGCCCTGCCTAGGGGCTAGGAAGCAGAGGGCAGGATGGGGCTCGGTGCAGCAGGAGCTGCATGGCTCCAAGCAGAGTGCTCGGCTCCTGATGTTCCTGCAGTGCTTGGCTGTGCCTCACTCAGCTCCCCCGCAGCCTGCATCGCAGCACAGCCCCAGCCCCAGTGCCACAGCCGGCAGTACCGAAACACCACCTTTATTTCTACAGCTCACGAACAGCAAGTCCCCACAGTGCGAGGCACAGAGCTGGCTGTCCCCTGCTGGGCACAACTGCACCCAGCAGCCTCTGCTGGGCTCCTGGGGAATAAATACAGCGCTCCATGCAGCGCCCCACTCCAGCCAGCATCCATCTGCATCCGTCCCTGCTGAACGTGCTGTGGCTTTATGGATTCGCCACTGGGCGGCCGCGTGTCCTCAGGCTTCGTGTCCCCTCGGCTGCCCGGCTCAGGGCTGGCAGAGCTGCTGCAGGACGTGTGCGATGTGCCCAGGGGCAGCGGGTGCGCAGGGCTGGGGACAGCCCCGCAGCAGTGCAGGACCCAGGCGCTGAGCGTGGTGGAAGAGCTCTCGTGCAAACACCGGCTCCACCTGCGGGGCACGGAACTGCCGGGAGGACGGGGTCTGTGCCTGGCACCGCGGGTCCCCATAGCCCCACTGATGGGCACGAGGATCAGCAGCCCTGTGCATACTCACGTGGGCCATGATGAGCTTCTGGAGGTGGCGGCCGGTGCTGGTGGGGTACTCCTCACCAAAGCACAGGTGGATTTGGTACTGTGGGGCTGGCTGCCCGTGGCTCAGGTACCTGCGCAGCTCTGCAACACCGCACAGGGATGGGACCGTCCCCGTAGCCCCATAGCTGTCCCCCAGCGGATGGGCCCCAAGATGGGGATGGGACCCCGGGACTGACGGTCCCCAGTGCTGCATGGCAAGGTGGGCACTTACCCTCCAGGAACTGCTGCGTGTCCAGCAGCTTGTAGGTCTTCTCCCGCTCCAGCTTGTTGGGCCAGTCCCGGTGTGGGGCCAGCGGCCCATTCCAGTACACCCTGCCCTGGCACTGCCGCTTCATGAAGACCCCCTCGGGAGCCACCCACAGCAGCACCCCGCGCTCCAGGTGGGGCAGAAGCCTCTCCAGAACCTCGGTCACAGCGGCTGTCCACCTGCCTCCTCCCAGTGCATGTGGTGGGGGGAACTCAATCTGCTCCATGCAGGAGGGGCCGTAGGGACCCTCAGTGCGCGAGGCGATGCGGCAGCCCTCGGCCGTGCGGGTGGTGAGCTCCTTCACCAGCACGTCGCAGTAGTACAGGCGGATGTGCAGCCAGCAGTCTGCAGGAAGCGAGGGTCAGTGTGGGGCTGGGGGTCTCGGGGGGCTGCAGCCTGGCTGGCACAGCTCCTACCTGAGTGGTTGACATCCTCGGCAGGGAGGAAGGATGGGGCCCTGGGGAGCAGGTGGCTGCGGGTCGGGCTCCAGCCATAGAAGATCCCCCGCACGTGGTATCCTGGGTTGGGGTGGAGGAGGTGTGGGCACCAGGAGAGCAGAGCGGCTCCTGCAGAGCAGTGATTGTACCCCGGTACTCAGTCCCACCCTGTGCCCCTCCCCCCATCACCAGGGCCCTTCTCTTACCTCGCTCTGCCGGATGGGCAGTTAGCAGGGGTAACGTGGGCATGTGGCATGTTCCTGCTGTGCCTCGGTGGCTCTCCTCGGCCACATGGCCCTGGGGACAAGAGTTGCCACAGTGAGGGCAATGAAGGATCCTGAGCCAGCTCCTGCTACCCCTGGGCCCCCAGGTATGGGGAACCAGGACAGATGCTGGATGTGGGCAGGGGGGGCAGCCATAGGAAGAGGGGATTTGGTATCCCACCTCCCCACATGCCCCCCGCTGGGGGATGGCTCACCTGTGGGTCCTTACTGGTTGTGGGCTGTGTTCTGCCCTCCTTCTCATCCTTCTCTGCAGGGAGCAGGGAACAAAACACTGAGCCCCAAAAGCAGCACAAGGAAAGCCAGCCCAGTCCTGACCCCAGCACAGCACTTTGCCTGAGCACAGCCCAGAGCTCTCCGGAGGACAAGGAGCAGGGAGGAAGGGGACAGAGCGGTGATGCCCATAGAATGTGGGACACAGGGGAATGGCACAGCAGCCTGGCAGGGGGTACCTGCATCCCGGGTGCCATCACACACGATCTGGTACACCTTGTAAGGCTCGGAGATGTCCAGCTGGCTCCGCTCGGGCACCTCCTGGAAGTCGGTGCTTTTGTTGAGGGCGCAGCGCAGCCGGGTCTTCCAGGTGGATGGGTCCGCCTTGTCCGTGCCCTCGTGGTATTTGCCCTTGTAGACGGCCCAAGCCTGCGGGAAGAGCGGGGGCTGCGCTGGGCATGGGGATGGGAGGAGTCCGGGCGGTGGGTGGGAGCCCGGAGCTGGGGGCTGGAGGGGATTTGGGTTCGAGGGGGCACAGAGCCGGTGCGGAGAGGATCGGGGGGATAGGTTAGGGGGCTGGGCAGCGGGGCGTGTGGGGGGAACGGGGCTGAGCAGCCGGGTCCGGGGGTGCGCACGGTATCGGTGCAGCGCGGACCCTCGGGGGGCGCACGGGGTGAGCGCAGCGCGGAGCGGAGGCGCACGGGGTCGGTGCTGCAGGGATGGGGGGACGCGGGAGTGGGCGGTGGGGACGGGGGGGCACAGGGACGGTGCTGCGGGGATTACGGGGGTGCAAGAAAGCGGCGTGGCGGGGATCCGAGGGAAGCACGGGGCGGTGCAGCGGGGATGTAGGGGGAGTGAGCGCACGAGGCCGGCGAGGGGACTGCGGGGGGGGCTCAGGGAGAGGCCGTACCCTGAAGAGAGCGGCGTCCTGCTGCTGCCGGTAGTCCTGCTTGGCCGCGTGCTTCCAAGGGATGCGGAAGAGCGTCCGCTCGCGGTTCTCCCAACGCAGCCCCGGGTAGCGGCCGCTGTCGATTTGCGCTATCAGCCACTCCTTCAGCCGCATGGGAGACCCCGGCTCGGCCATCCCGGCTCCGGCTCGGCCTGGCCCCGCCGCCTTCGGGAACGTGCGGCGGCCCTGAAAGCGAAAGAGCGGCGGGACCCGGCCTTTCACTTTCCCTTTCCTGACACCGCTTTCGGTTCGCTGCCGCCTCGGGATCCCGGCCCGAGGGGAGGGCACAGCTCACCAGGAGCGCTGCCGGGGCACCGGGACACGCCGGGACACCTTGCTTCCCGCTGTGTCCTGAGGCTGTGCTTGGGCTCGTGACGCTTCCCTGTCCTTAAGGAGCAGTTCTCCCCTTCTCTCCCGGCTTTGGGAGCTAGGCACGTCCCTTTTCCCCTCTGCAGGCCCCCACACTGCCCAAGAATGGACTTGGTCTCTTCTCCAGCGATAGGATGAGAGGTGACGGCCTCACGCTACACCAGGGTCAGGTTGGATATTAGGAAATGTTTATTCTCAGAAAGAGTGATAATGCAGTGGCACAGCTGCCCAGGGAGCGGTGGGATCACCATCCCTGGAGGTGTCCCAGAGCTGTGGAGATGTGGCACTGAGGGGCGTGGGCAGTGGGCACAGTGGGGTGGGCTGGGGATGGACTTGGGGATCATGGAGATCTTTTCCAACCTGCACGATACCATGGAGCCAGGCTGGTGCGAGCTGCTGCAAGCAGTGATGATGGCTCTACCAATTCTTTCCTCCACTGCATCGTGCACTGTGCCTGGGGGGCTGATGCTGCAGCTCCATCACCGCCCCGTTGGGTTTCATTTCCAGTTCTGAGTAAGAGAAAGTTACCTCTGGGCTGGGGATGATGCTTCCAGCATCAGGGCTGTTCTTAGCTGGAAATCCTCAAAATGAATAAGCGGTGACACAGTGCCAGGCTCTGGCCTTCCCCTCCCTGGGGTTTCCCACAAGGTGTGGGGATGGGGCACAGCCACGTGGCGCAGGGCACAGCCAGGTGCCAGCACTGCACAGGGCAGTTTGGGGTCAGGGGGCAGGAGCCCGCTGGCCCAGGCAGCGTACAGCCATCCTGCTTGGGCCAGGCCAGCGTTTTTGGGTCACTGGGAAGGGATGCAGAGCACAGGAAGCTGCCGTGGCCTCTCCACCACAAACAGGGGATTTCCAGCAGCGGCTCAGATGTGGGCTGAGCGCCAGCCCTGTTCCAGTCCTTACAGGGTAGTGGGGCAGGGACAGCACCTGGCCCCCTCCTCACCTCTTATTGGTGCGATCCATGTGATTTATTCCATGAAAAGGGGCCGGGGGTTTTGCAAAGGAGGATTCACATCACTCCTTCGTGCGGTGAGATGGGTCCAAGGGGCTGCTGCCACCTTGGTGGCTTGCACAAATCGGTTCCAAGTCCTCAAACTAATCTTAGCTCATCAGGCAGACCCAGCCTGGCCATATCAGCCCTTGTCAGCTGGGGAATTCTCCTCTCCTCACAGAGGTGGTGATGTGCAGGACCAGGGGATGCAATTAGCATGCCAGCAGGGCAGATGCTCAGCAGTTTGTTCCACTACCGTGCCACTCCCTGCACAGGGAAGGTGAAGCCGCTCAACCCTTCCACTTTTAATGCTGAAATGCCTTTCAAAAAGGAGTCAAACATTAACTCACATCTAATGCTGCCCTTGCCTGTGTTTTTCCAGTTGTGCAAACTGGATCTGCCAAAATAAATGTTTTGCAGTGCTGCAGACCTGGACCTGGAGGTGCTGCTGCTCTGCATGCGGCCTTGGTGTGGGTTTATTGCACGGACCAGGAAATCGTGGCTGTAAATGCAGCATGTCTGGGTGTGGGGATGCCGGGCAGCGCTGGGCTGGAGCCCACCCCATATCTCCTCACTGTGGGGTGAGGGAGCAGGGAAGCAGTGGGGCAAAGGGTCTGCAGAAGCGGTGTGGGGTCGTGCTAAGTTGCTGTAATGAAAGTGAATGGGAGGTTGAGGGTGCCCAAAAGTGTGGCAAAGCTCCCGTGCCAGGCACCCCACGTGGCTGCATGCACCCCATGCAGCATCTGCAAGTGTAGAGGGGCCTTGGGGACACCCAGCAGCCAGCACTGGTGATGCTGATGGCCCACCTGGGCAGCCCAGCATCATCCCCACCTGTGGCTGCCACGGTGTCAGGTGTTAACAGCACAGGGCTGGGGAAGAGCGGGATTTGCAGCTCCTGGTGTGGGTCAGCCTTCCTGCAGCTCCCAGCAGGCTCCAGCTCTGTGGTGCAAAGGTGGTACAGCGGAACAATATCCATGTGAGTACCTGTTTGCTCCTGCCTCAGCCACACAGCCCTGCTCCCTACAGAAGGGGCTCCTAGCCCCTGCCCTGAGCAGGGCTCTTGTGAGCAACCTCTGCCCTGCAACCTGGAGACGTGGGTGGCTTCTTTGTGTGATGCTCACATAACTCCAAACTGTATTTGTGGGGTTGTAGCTGCCCCCAGGCCCTCAACAGCAACACAGGCTTCTCATCTCCTGGCTGGGAGAAGAGAATCACCCTATACCAGGAACCTTCTGCCCCAGCTCCTCCTCTGTGGCCCAGGCGGGTCAATCTGCATTAAACATAAGTTTAATACTCCAAGGACATAGAAAGCATTTAAGCAAAATGGTTTAAGGCTCTGCTTTAGTGAGGTCTGGCAAGGTTAAACATTTATTTCCCACCATTTAAAGATTGTGCCCTGGGATTGGTGGGAATGCGGTGCAATGAACACTGAAAGCTGCAGTGCTTGCTCGAGGCTTGTGCTTGGCTGGCCTGGAGCACCAGTACAGCATTGGCTGCTAACGCTCCTGTGTGCCCCTGCACTGCAGCCACCTCGGTTCTGGAAGCTTGCTGCTGCTGGTGGGAAAACTGCCCCGAGGAGTCAGCAAGATCTCCTGCACCTTGTGTGCCCCTGAGGCCCATGCAGCTGGTGCTGAAGTGCTAAAGCTGCTGTCAGCATCACCCGGGTGCTGGGAAGCCCTGTCTGTCACTGCTGCAGTGAACTGGGAACTGTGACCTGTGTTTCTGCCAGATGTCCCCACACACCAGGCGCTAAAGGGCTGACCCTGCAGAGTACAGCAGTGTGAATGAATCCCTCCCCCAATAGCTGAAAGCCAGGACAGAAGATGGCACGCTTGAACCCAGAGAGGAGAAGGAGCTGGGCTCGTTGTGGCTCTGTGATGCGGCACTTCTCTGCTGCTGCAGCTCCTTAGTCTTTACCAGGCCATGAGGTGATCCAAGCTGGGATCACTTCAGACAAGCTGGGATGCAGGAGAACGTCCTCTTCACCCGCAGCAGGAAGGGAGCAGTGCTCTTGATGTCCCTGGCTCGTGGTACCAGTCCTTGCCGAGCTCCCTCTGCTCGGGATGCTCCTCCTCTCCCCACTGGTAGCAGGGCTTTGATTTCTTCCTCGTCATTGAAAGGGGACATCCCATACCTCTGCTTCAGGTGCCTGCGCATCTGGGGAAAGAGGGAGAAGCAGGGCAGCACGCCTGTGTCAGAGTGCGAGTCCAAGCTTGCAAGCAGGGGGCACAGGGAAGGGAGCTGATGCACTGTCCCTGCTCTGTCCTGCATCTCACCTTGCGGGCTGCACCACCGCTGAACTCCTCCAGCTGCTGCTTGAAGCCGGGGTTGGGGTTGGCAACGGGTCGCACGCTTCTGATGGCCTCCAGCACCTCCTGAGAGCTCATCTCTGTGACAGCCATAACGTAGGCGACGACGATGGTGGTGCTGCGGGAGATCCCAGCCAGGCTGGCAAAGGAAAGAGCATGTGAGCCACCAACTGCAGTGTGCACTCCTGGCTGCTGTCCTGACCCTATGCCTGCCCCTTCTTCTACCCCTGTGCTTCAGCTATTTTGGTTCCTCTTCTCAGAGAACTTGCTCTCTGGGAAGCCAAAGCCCTTCCAAGGTCCTCTCGATCAGTGTCTATAAATACACCCTGCTCCCCAGGGGAAGTGAAAGCAGCAGCCACTGCCTGGAAGTCTGCCCCAAACTGCTCTCTTCCCACTCACTCAACTGCAGCAAAAAGCTGCCCCTCTCTAGTGGTTCTCCATTCCCTAAGGGGCTCCTCAAATCCTGCTCAGCTGGGGGCTGCAGCTGAGCCTGAGGGTGGATGCTGAGTGGGTTCATGGACACTGGGACCCTGGAAGACATGTGCAGCTAAAGCAGGGGTTCTAACAGCAGGACCACTTCTGTGGGCTTGGCTGTGCTGGGCTGGGAGAACATGGTGTAACATGTAGATAAAGAAGTTTTACCAGTGGACGAGGCAGTTCCCTCCTTGCAGACGACACTGGTGGATAAAACTGATGCATTCCTTGAAGTGCTTCTTGCTAGCAGGAAAAAAAGAACAAGCAGAATAAGGACTACAGGTGTGGAAACAGATTTTTAGGCTGCAGGTGGTGCAGCCCTGAGAGTTTGAGGACAAAGCACTAAAATAAAATGCCTGTTGCTTTACAGGCACCATCACTAGCTGCTGAGACCCAGGCAGCTCAGTGCTCGTTTCCCAGGGAAAGGCTCATAGCCCTCTTTGGCTGCTCGCACTCTGAACACGCCACTGCTCTTGGCCAGCTCTGTGCCTTCCCCTGCTCTCTGGGCAGCTCTGCCTGGGTTCTCAGGTGGGATGCTCATTTCTTCTCTGCATCCCATTGTGCTGGCCTCACTGAGTACTCACATGCTGGCCTCAGGTGTGTCTGGCAGGGGAATGCGGAGGTAGGTGATGTCCTGCAAGACATAAAAGGAACAAAAGAACTTCAGCCACCAGTGTCCTTGCCCCTCTGCTCCCCTTGGGCCTTGTTCCCACAGCATAGCTTTGCTCTGGGATGGGGCCATGCTCCCCTTCAGCAATGCAGCAGGGAGAGCAGTGGGGGATGGGAGCTTGAGGGAGAGGGTGAAAAATAAGATAAGGTTGGAGAGCTGGAAATCTTCTCATCAACATTCAAGGCCGGGTTATATTCATGAACCAGCAAGCTTCCCAGAGAGCAGAGGGGCTGCCTCATTCCTTCTGGGACTGCTGCTGGGGAAAGGGGAGAGGTGGATGTACCAAGGGATGCTCAGAGCTGGAAGGGGGAGATGCTGCAATATAGAGAGAGCTGCAGAAATCTGCATGCTGGCATCAGGCAGAGGATCCTACCTGCAACAAGGGCTGGGGAGATTCATGGATTGACACGATGTGGGTGATCTTGTTCCGGCTTAGCTGCTCCAGGTCTTTGGCATCTAAAGGATAAAACTTGATATTAGCACGTATTTATTTCTCACCCTCCTCTTCCCATAAGCACGTCCGCCGTGCTCCTGCAGACAAACCAGCACGCAGAGCTGTGCTCTGGAGGAACAGCTGCACTACACCCCCCACGTCCATCTACGCACTTGGTAACACAGCAGGCACAGGCAACTACACAAACACTTCTTGGAAACCCGGGAATGCAAACCCAGGGATACCAAAACAGAGACCTACTCCCTCCGAAGGCACTTGACCTTGCTGCTTGGGTGAAAATTCACTTCTGCATGGGAAAACACTCTCTTATGCAAGCAAACAGCTTTGCACTTGCCTCTACTTGTTCACTAGCTTAGGGAGGAAAGAACATGCCTTGTGTTGACGCTGCTTCCACGCATGCACATGTAGCAAGGGGACTTGCTGCAGCCTGACTGATTTGCTTTATCTTCCAGACTGCAGGAGTGGGGCTGCAGCCTTTCACATCGATGCTGTTTGGCATGGCCAGAGGGATCTGCAGAAAACAACTGCGATTTGGAACGCTTTGCGTGCATCCTTCTGCAATTGCATGCATGGAGATCAGGTGTACTCAGCTTCCTGGGGAAACGACCTACTTTTTACTAACCATTCCAGCATCCTCTGGTTGTGATTCTGGTCACTGGTCTAGCACAAAAGTTCTGCTGGGAGCAGAGCCTGCTCATCTTGCTGGCTAAGCAGCTTTGTAGCTGTTTTCCTTTCATGACACGACCAGCTGATATTGCACAGGCTGCTGGAGATGGGTACTAATATTTTCTCCTCTCGTGGTTTTGGGTTTCTAAACTTCACAAGTGTAAAACCTTGGCCCAGGAATCTGAAATACAACGTGCTAATGGCACGATGTGAATATTTAATAGCGGTGAGCCTCAAGAGATGTGCTTCATGTTACAGCCCATGCTGTGTGTGCAGAAGGAGGTGGGGACCCTCTGTCCACGGACTCATACATTAGCCATCACCTCCCCACCTGAGTCCAGCAATCAGCAATTAGTGACACGACTGTAAAGGCTTATTATGGCTGGAAAATGCTTTCAGTTGGATAAAATGCCTCTATGAGCTGTCAGAGCTTAATTTAGCAAGCCTTAAATCTCTGTCATCACCCTGAATTTCTTGGTGGAGCAATGCTTTGGTGGCATCTGGCCAGGCCCAGACACTGGCGGTTGCTTGCAGTAACCTCTGTGATGGGCCCGGAGCTGGGTCCTCCCCATGTGCTCCCTGCAAGGCTCCCAAACAGCACTAGCCAGAAGCAGCTCCTCCAGCCCTCGCCCCAGACACGCTCCCTTTGGATGCTGAGGAGTGAGGAGTGTTCTCATGGCAGGCTGCTGCCAGCCAGGCTGCCCCGCCACTTCCAAGACATTTCCTTGGCAATTCGTGCCGGTGTTTTCGAATGCTCTCAGCACTTCCAGCCAGGATCAAGCCATCAAAAGAGCTGTTGGGAAGGCAGCAGCTCTCATAAATGCTGTTTTTTTACGGCAGATGCCAGTCCTTAGTCATGAATGACTGACAGTGAAAATCCATTGTAACAGTGAATTGGTGTCAGAATGTGACTCGGCCTGTGGGAGCAACACCCAAGTGTGTGCAGCCCCATTCTGCCTGGCTGCTACAATGTGAGGGAGCTGAGGCTTTTGGGAGGACTTTTGGTCTTAAACAGTGATGTCCCTGCTCTGCTTGGTGTTACAGCAGAGGTGCATCTGCTGAGGCCCTTCCTAGCAAGGTCGTGGCCCTGCTCAGCCCCAGGGTTCCTGAGATCACAGGGAAGCTACGTTAGAGAGAACAGGATGAAAAGCAGCTTCTATCCATCAGCAGAAAGAAGCAGCCCCTGAGCCTTCCCAAAGCAGCTGGGATGAGCCCTGGGAAGCCAAGCACAGCCCACCCGGAGCAGCACGAGCAGAGGCACCAAAAGCATGCAGGTGGGGAGCTTCCTTGCAGCACAAGACCATGATGTCAGGGAAACTCTGCGGGGGCTTCTCTGCAGTGTGGGGCTCTGCTTACCAATGAAGTTTCCCAAGTAAAGGCCAGGGAGGATCTGCAGGACACAGAGAGAGATGTCAGTCTGTAAGCATTGAACACATGCCATGGTACCTGGTGCACTGGGGTTCCCCTGTCTGCCTTAGCCGTGTTCACCATGTGCTTTCCCTCCCCTGGACTCCATCCCACCCCATTCTGCTGGCTGGGCTGTGTCCTACGCACCTAATCCTGCCCCGACAGAGCTGCATGGACACAGGCTCCTGCACATGGGGCTGATGGCACAGTGGGGTATGGGATGAGCACAGCTGCTTAGCGGTGTCTGTGATGCAGTAGCAGAGCCTGCAGAGGGACTTGAGCCAGGGTGAGCCTGGCCTCAGTCAAAAAGGCAAAAGACCTGCCATTAAAACGAGTGCCTAAATCACCCCTCTGCTCTCATCTCACTGCCTCAAGGCCTGGAGCAGCAGCAGCACCCAGGGAAGCTGGAAGACAAGACCCAGGATAGCCCTGGCCAGTGCCGGCAGAGCAGGGCGCGATCAGATGTGATCTCCCACAGCCCCAGCCCTGCTCTGCTCTACAAGGAGTCTATTTCCAACAGGCCTGGGACAGATTGCTCTGGACACTGTATCTTAAGTTCATTTGCCTTGAGAAACTTCACTTCTTTTGATGAAAAGGCAATTACTTGACAATGCCTCTATTAACAGTACTCCAGATTACAGAAATGAGATACCGTGCATCCATTCCTACCTTCAGTTATTTTATATTCTCCCTCTTTCCCATAATGGAAAACTAGGATTAACAGCCTGTACACACTTGTGTGTGGTTGGGTTCACTTCCAGCTTCTCCCTGCTGCATGTCTGGTGGGCTGTGGTGATTCCCACAAACACAGTAATGCTTGCACTTATTTCACTGCCCACGCTTGGAAACATTTTTATTGTTCTAACAGCTTTAGGAGGTTGTTGGGTCTTTTTTTGTTGTTGTTTTTACGATTCCTAACATTTTAGATCAATTTTATATCGACAGGGCGCCTGTAACTTTCAGCAAGTGAGCTGAGAATGAGATGTTAAAAGAGCCATTTAGCAAGGCCAGCTCCCAAGGGCAGGACACTGAGCCATGAATAATGGCACATTTCTGTCCCCAGTAACTTTCTGACATGTTCCTCACTGAATAAAATGGGGCACTGCAGCTCCATCTAAAACACTGAAAACTTTCCCAGGTAATGAGTGCCTATAGGTTGAAGGGGATTATTAAACAGAAAGAAGATGTCTCTGCTCACCTGTGACCCAGGAAAAGCTCAAACAACCAAAAAATAGAGCCTGTCCCCTCCATCGAGCAATGTTTTGAGCACCGTGCAGAGCCCTGCACCAGCAAGCACAATGTGGCACCACCAGCCTCTGGGTCTAACAGAACTCCTTGGTATGCGATTGGGAGTTTGTGCCTTTCTTTTAAAGGTGTTGGAAAAGTTTCCTGCCTCCCTCAGAGGGGTTTGCTGTGACCTCCTGTCCTCTACACTTTGGAGCATGCCCAGCAGTCCCGTTCAAAGCATGCACGCCCCAACAGAAGCGGCTGGAGGTGGCTGTCAGGACGAGCCCTTGCTGCAGCCTCACACAGCGTCCCTGCCTGCTTCTGATTTTGCTCAGCCTGCAGGTAAACAAGCTTTTCCACCAGCTGTGCCTTGTGCCGGTTTCAGCATCAGTGTAGTGGCTCCCTGGCACACATAATGCTGCTCGGCATCACATAGCAAACAGAGCCCGACCAGCATCTCCCACCTCCAGCGCTGCAAGCCTGTCCTGCAGCACCCAGCTCTGCAGAGCTGCACCCCAGCGCTCCCTTTACCTTGCTCATGCCATTTCCCATGGTCTGCAGCACGTGCCCTGGGAGAGGCGGGGAGCAGGTGTCCTTGTCCCCGATGCTACTGTCCTCTCTGTCCCCAGGTGAAGCTGCCGTCCCCGCTCCAGAAGCTGCTTGGGAAGGTTTCTGTCATGAAGAGCTCGCTCCTGTGGGACAGCTGCTTGTGACGAGGGGCTCGACTGCAGCACACAGAGCCCAATCCCCCGGCCGCAGTGGGAGACAGAAGAGACCTCGTCCGCTTCTCCTGCTGAAGCCCTTCCCCAGCACCCGCCTACCTCGCACCGACTGCTCCTTCTTACCGGGAGGAGACAAAGGAGGAGAAACTCCACCTCTGAGCGGTGGTGTGGGAGTGCTGTGCTGTCTGCTGACAGCCGCTGCTGCCAGCGCGGACGGACAAGGCTGCAGTGTGAAGAGAAGAACAAAACCTTTGTCCCGTTCTATCAAGGGCGGTCTGTTCAGCTCAGAGGCATGCCCAGCCCTCGCTGTGGCAGCGGTGGGGATATGAGACCCCTACAGCCCAGCAGGACAGCAGGCTGGCAGTGACAGGACAGGGAAGTGCCATTACCTGTCCCTGAGTGCTGGTGACGAGGCTGCAGAAGGTCCAGTGCTGGCTCTGGGCCTGGCCTGGCCCCCTGTTCAGGACACCCAGTCCACCCACGGCTCCTGGCTGCACCCACCCCACGGGCAGCTGGGCGCCGCGGGGGCAGGGGACAAGCTCACTGCACTCCTGCTCGTGGCCAGGCACAGATCCAGCACAACCCCAGCGCCCTGCGGCCGGGGCGGGGCCTGCAGGGTGGGGCCGAGGCCTGCAGGTGACCCTTAGGCCCGAGAGGAAGCAGGCCCGGGGCGCTGCGCCGCCGTTGCCATAGAGACGGCGCGGCCTGCTAGGCCCGCAGCACGGCGGAGCTGGCGGTGAGCGCGGCCCTTCCCCCCCGACGCTGTGTCGGTCCGGCCCGGCTCTCCTCACCGCTTCTCCTCTCTTCTCTCCCCGCAGGCCGCCGCTCCCCGCGTCCCGCAGAGGACAAAGCAGCGCCTGGGGGAGCATGGAGGGGCCGGGCTGGGCCGCGCTGCCGGCGCTACCCGCGGTGGGGCCGCCCCGCTCCCCCTCCCGCCGCCCCTCGGCCGCCCCCGCGTCCGCTTCAAGTGCGGCCTCTCCGGGCCCGTCCTGGACGTGCTGCGCTGCCGGCCTGGCTGGCAGCAGGCGAGGAAGTAAGCGCGGCTTTGTGCTAGGCCGCAGGGCCTCTGCTGGTGTCCATCCCTGGGGGGACAGCATGGGCAGCCGGGGGTCCCTGGGGGACGCTGAGCCGTTGGGCTGGGTGCCTGTACCAGAGCCGTGTCACCCCACTGTGCCCGTAGAGCATGTAAGCCGCGCCAGGCTTGGAGGTGTGCTGCAACCTCACATTTAAAATGGGGAGTGCATCCCACAGCCCTGCTTGGGGATGGAGAGCTGTGGAGGGGAGCAGAGGCTGCACAGGTCTGCAGGTGGAGGTGGTGATGGTGATGTGACATACACTGTGCTCTCTGCATGGGCCCTTTCTCCCCAGCGAAGAGGAGTGGGATTTCCTCTGGTGTGATGTCAGTTGGCTTCGGGAGAATTTTGACCACATGTACTTGGAGGAGCACGTTCGTATCTGCCACTTTCGCAATCACTATGAGGTAAGAAGCCCTCAAAGGTGCAGTGAAACTAGGAGGGTTTGGGGAGGTATTTTTAAGCCGTCAGTAAGTTTCCATGAGTAGTTGTGAGTGGAAATACCTGGTAATGTTTTCCACTGTGAAAACTGGCCTCTTTCTTACAGCTCTGATAAACCATCAGTATGTGTCAACATCCCCTGTGTTGGGAAGGGCTTTGCTTGGGAACCTGATGCTTTGCTTTGCTGTGTTCCCAATCTGGTAAACATGAACAAATCTGTGACTCTTGAAAATAACAAAACCAGCTGTGGCACGTTAGGGGGTCTGGTTAAAGACCAGACCTTCCCTTTGGTAGGTAAAGGCGCATTTCCTGGCATAGCGAAGCGGGAACTCCTGCAGATCGAGTTCATTAGATCAGATGCACGTGTATACCATTTGCCTGGCAGAAGTTCATCTGAGGATGGTGCATTGCAACAGGTCCTCCAAAGTGGCAGAATTCTGGGGAGCCTTTTCTGTATTTCTGGGCAGATTAAGTTGCAACACCTAAAAATCTTACATCTACAAGGTTTGCTACCACCCTCTCATGCATGTTGCTTCCAGTCCTGTAAGGGCTGCTGAGAACAATGTGTGCCTTTTCCAAGCCTTCATGCTTGCCAGTGTTAGTGTAAATGGAGACTGGCAGTGGTTCATAACACTCATCTGCAACCTGCAGCCATTCAAGAGCCAATATGCTTCCAGCTCTGCTGGTTGTGCCACAGGGGCAGCAATCTCAGGAGCGGATTGAGTTAAGTGTGTCTGTGAACGTGGTTGCAGCTTTTGGTGTGGGCAGTTCTGAGCAGAGCTGTGCTGGAAATGAGTGTGCTGTCTGCATTAAAAGGATATGTTAGAAACTATAACACATGGATCGTGTGACCTGCTCTGTTCTGGCTTCTCTGTGTTCATGCAGAGATTAAATAGAAAATTGAAATCAAGCCTTATTTGCTGCTTGCAAAAGCTGTTCTCAACAGTGTGTCTGTTTATTTACTTTTTCCCTTGCAGAAGATGTAGTACAGGTGGTCCCCAGACATCACCAGAAGCATCTTGAGTCCAATGAAAGCAAGCCAGTCTGCATGAGCATCTGTTGAGCCTAACCTTGTATTTCTCTTTCTACCCAGCTGAGTCGGAAGAACTACTTAGTAAAGAACCTGAAGAGGTTTCGGAAGCAGTTAGAAAGAGAAGCAGGAAAGCTTGAGGCAGCAAGATGTGACTTTTTTCCAAAGACCTTTGAATTGCCTTCAGAGTACCATTTGTTTGTGGAAGAATTTCGCAAGAAGCCTGGCACCACTTGGATCATGAAACCTGTAAGTGCACGATCGCTTTCCTCAAGTGAGACAAAGATGAATGGATGCCTTCATTCTGTGGAAGGAGAGGAAAACATGCAGGAAACCCACAGGAAGAACTGCATGTAGCAGGGTAGCTAGGAGCAACAGTGCTTCTGGCTGGTTTCCTGGCCAACGTGTACTACCCAGACGTTTGTTCTTGTGTTACCGTTCATTTCAATAATTGAAAATCAGCTCAGTTTATATGTAGAGCCAAAGTTAATTCGGTACTGGAGGCACAGAGTACTGGATTTTTCTGAGGAAGAACAGATTGTGCTCCTAGGGATTCTCACTGTGTGGCTGTGGCCAAGTTCATGCTCTTAAATGTTTCAGTTCAGCTGTAGGTGTACAAGAATGCATGTGTGTGCAGGGCAGCTGTCTAATTGGGCTTGTTGTTAAGCAGTGTTCTAGGGCAGCCCCCAAAGATGGAGCTATGAAAACATCTGTTTGGTTTCAGGGAAATCCCACTACGTTAAATGTCAGCCCTTGTAAATCCAGCCAATTTACTGGGTGGACTTTCATCCTGAGAATATTGAGAGATTACAGAAGATTCCATGAGCAGCCTGGAGTGCAAGCTGGGGTGGATTTTGTTAATGTTAGCTTTTCCGTGTTCTATCATGAAGTGCAGCCTTGTGCTCTGAATCACGTTTGTCCCACAAAACCCTACATCTACATGGAAATTGCTTCACTCACCATTATTCCAATTGGACCGGTGTCCTCGGAACCAAGGAAGAACTGTGATTTCTAAAGGAAACACAACAATACGACGTGAATCTGAGAAGTGCTTTGAATTCTGCAAGGTGATTCAAGCCTTTTAACATCATGAGTATTGGGCCATGGCACATCATTGAAAATATGCTCATTTGTGAGAGGACAGCTGCTTTGCCTTGTGCAGAAGGCCTGGCAAGAAGGCTGGGGCAGAACAACTTGCCTTACGCTGCGAGTCAGGCCTTATCAGTAAGGGCACTTGTGAGAAATAAATGGGAGGTAATTATGCAAGCTAACATGGGAATTACAGCTAGGAGGATATCAGCTAGTGATTATCCAAGTCTACAAATGGGAATATGTTAACTGGCAACAGAAAACCTTATATTAAACTGGTTCTTATACCCGCAACCTCAATTAAGATGGTGGGGAAAAAATAGGATACAGTAAACAAAGATATATGTAAATCCGGTGATGACTGGGATTTTACCAACACCTTAAATGAAATAGTTTGGATCTGACTTCAAAACTCACAAACAAGTAAAAATAAACTCTGTTACTTATTCTGTTGGTCTGTGCTCTTGAGCAGCTCTGTGTTATGATGTCTCAGGCTGCCTACTCCCACATTTGGATAGCGGAGGTCTGGACGTGCATTATCCAGGCCGCTTCTTCACACACACACTGGGAATTAGGCTGTCTTCAGGGTTGTTTTGCTCTTGCTTGCCATAGTTCTCTGACATCGTTCATGACTTCCCCGTTCAATTAAGTTCTTCTGTAGCACACACAGATTTAAGTGTGACTTGAAAAATTCCCAACAACATATGTTGTGTTAGATATATTTCTGCAGGCATGTGACAGAGTTTGTTTATTCGTCTCTGTGGGACTTTCCTGCAGGCTGTCTGCCTGCTCTGCCCTTTCCACCAGGAATTCTCCTACCACTTGTAAATCTCAGTGTTCAGCATTAGAGAGCTCTCATCAGATCCCTTCGTTTTCTGCCTGTCCCCATAACATTAAATAAATGTGCTTGCATACAAACAGATGATGAATCAGGTTATGCGGGGCTTCTGTGCTGAAACTGTGGGGAACAGCAGGAAATCCTAACGCTAAGTAACTCAGCTTCTCCATGCTGTAGGTTGGCAGGTCACAAGGTAAAGGAATTTTCCTGTTCCGAAAACTGAAGGATATCTTCGACTGGAAGATGGTGAGCATGGCTGTGTTCTGTTTGGGGAATGCCCAGCAGACACTTTGTTCCTTTTCTGTTCTTTCATTCCTCTCTTTCTGTCAAAGAGTTATTCTGGTTTCCTGTGCTGATCTTGTGTGGTATTCCTTCACTATTGCTCTGTTCACTGTAAGTCCCTTCCTGCACATCTCTCCCAGCAGTTGGATACTTTCTGTATGGTAAGTGTTGAGTCACGGCCTGAACCACTGATTGATCACCTGTGGAAAGGACCCGGCTCAGCCCTGGGAGCACAGGTGAAGGCAATTCAGCTGTGACACAGGAAGGGGTGGAGCCTGGCTGCACCTCTTTTAGACCTCATTTAAGGGCTGACTGCCACTGGGGAAGGACCTCTGGTTGGAGATCCCTCCTTTGTGGAGTTTCTGTTGTGCGCCTGGGTCTTCAGAGACAGGTGAGCGCTTTTTCTTTTGTAGCATCTTCCTGTTGAGTTGGTCCCTTTGCTGTTCTGTTTTATCTGGGATCTGGCTTCTGAAATGGAGACAGGGCTTCCAGAAAAAAACAGGTGTTTTTTTGCTATCTTTCCCATATACAGCCTCAAAAGGGGAAACTGCCTGTTTGTTCTCCCACAGGATGGTGGCCGCACGAATGAGCAGAAGGATGAAACACAAATAGAGACTTACGTAGTTCAGCGATATATCGAAAATCCATACTTGATAGGAGGTAAGATGCCCATTTAAGCCTTTGCTTTTCTGGTGTAGGGAGAAAGCCATCCTAACCTATGGTGTTCTCACTGGGTAGAAAGGACTCCATGGGTAGTTCTGTGTGCTGAACCACGCGTGGCTCCTGTTCTGAAGTTAATGGTTTCATTAGGGTGTGTAGCCAAATACTTGTCAAACAAGTTCGAAGGGATGCATGCTTACATCTTGCAGTATTTTTCCAGAGACTTGTGAATTGCCGCTGACTTGGAGTAGTGGTCCCACTGGTGTTTCTAATCTTAAATAAATGTTCACAAAGCCCCTGATAAAGTGACCAAAAATGTGAATTTCAGTCCTTTTGCACGCATATTTAGATAGAAACTTGTATGGGAAACTGTTAATCACAGCCTGAACCTCTGATTAACCATTTGAGGCAAGTGACAGGTCAGTTGTGGGAGCACAGGTGAAGGTAATTCAGCTGTGCTCCCGGAAGGGGTGGAGCTTGACTCCACCTCTCCTAGATCCCATTTAAGGGCTGACCACCACTAAGGCAGCATCTCTTTTGGGATCGCTCCTGTGTGGAGTTCCTTGTGGCGAGCATCCATCCTAGCTGTGAGCCTCAGAGTGGGTGAGTTGTTCCCCTATAACCTCTGGATATTCATCTGTTACCACCTTGTATAATAACTATACAAAACTGATGTTAAGTGCATCTAAGATGAGGTAGCTGTATCAGTGGATTATATGATATTTTTCTGTTCTTTGTAGGTCGGAAGTTTGACTTAAGAGTTTATATTCTAGTGACATCTGTAAGTGCAAACTGCTGTTTATATCAGAATTGGTTTGGTTTTTTTTTTCCATCTTAGTTCTCAGTTGTTCTTTTCCTTTTCTCCCAGTACAGCCCACTGAAGGCCTGGTTATACAGAGATGGATTTGCTCGCTTTTCTAGTATGCGGTTCACTCTGAACAGCATAGATGATCACTGTATCCTACCTGTCTGTGTGAGCTATAAGGAGGGGTAAGAATAGGAGTATGTAATTTTGCCGCTTAGTATGAGGCGTATCAGATGAATCTTGTTACTTGTGACTCCAGCAAACAGACACAGGATTCTCCTGTCCTGTTGCTGCCGCTGTCGTTCTCTCTCCTGTCTTTTTTTTCATTGGCAGACTGGTGTCACCAGATCACTGGAAATGTCAGTTTGACAAATCAGCCAGGACCCATGCTGAAATGTCAGTCCCGCTTTTATTGTTAGCGGTTGAATTCTGGCAGCCTTTCTTCTTCCTTAGCTTCAGCAAATATAGGGACAAAGTGGTTCACGGGACAGAACTATTTGATTTCCTATGTGTCACGCTTCTTACCGTATTGAGTTTGATAGCTTTTATTTGATTAACACATCTTCCCAAAAGGTATCCTACCTTAATTTGATGGCTTAGGAGACAGGAAAATCCATCACTTCTCAGTGAAAGTTCAGCAGAGTTCATGCTTGCTCTGAATGATCAAAAGCCATCCCAGAGGGGAGGTGCAGCAGCTGTTCTGGGGTGGGGGTGGACAGGGGTCTGGAGGCATGCTTATGTGAAGAGCTTCATGCCAACCATGGAGTGCGCTGCTAGTTCAGGGTGGTGGCTTCTTCATTTTCCAAATACCTCTCTTGGTTGCTTTGTTATTGTTTTTTTTTTTTCTTTTATGTCTCCCTTAAATTTTCACTAAGGAATCATACAGTGTTTTATGTTTAAGCTTGGGTGGCTGAAGCCTCTGATTACAGAGGAGGTAATTAGTTGGGACTAAGTCAAAGGTGGTTGGTTTAGAGTAAGAATTCAGTATTTACTTGCTCAGTGTCTGTTTGGCTTTGATCCTTATCTCAATTTTGTGCCAGATGTTCATCTCACCAATGTGGCAGTGCAAAAGACTGCGCCTGATTATGATCCTGAGAAGGTGAGTGAGCAGCAGTGCCTGCAGAATGCTCCCCAGCGCCTGCCGGTGGGGCTTGTCTGGCAGACAGGAGCAAGCTGACCTCATCGTGCCAGCTGCCATGCTGTGGACATGTGCTGCAGCCACTTAAATGTGCTGCTGTCTCCAGACACCCATAAATGTGATTTCATTGATAGGAGAGAGCTTGGGTGAGCGTTCTGCTTTAACTGTTGTGTTGCAGCTGTCTGCTCATCTATAATGCTGATGTTTGTGACTTAAATTCTAAGAGCTTTCTGCTTAAGCACTTATCTGAGCTGTAGCATCTTACAGCTTAGTCCTTCACTTCTAAGGCCTTAGTGTTACGACAAGGTTACCACTGCTACACACAACTGTCACTGTTGAGCTTCCCGTTGGAAGAGGCGGCAGCTGAAAGAGGGAGAAGTTAATCTTAAAGGGGATGTCAGGTTCCTGATAGATCTGAGATGAGAGTCAACATTTAAGAGTAGTAGGGGATTGCGTTGAACTTCCCATTTTATAGGCTGTTCCCTTTTATAAATTCCATCTATATGGGAAGGAGGGTCTCTGCAGTGTGCTGACAGAAGATGGTGATTTGCTCTTTGAGAATTTCTGACTGGGACCTGGAGGCTGTTTTTAAACTCCTCCTCTCCTTTGTGGATAAAATAATCAAACCTGAATTGCTTAATTGCACTGTGGAGTTGGTAGTCCTTGCCTTCAGGTCTCTGGGTTTTTACTGAGAATTCTTGCTTGGCTGTGGAGAGTGTAGAGTGACTGAAAAAAGTCGCACAGATTAAATGTGTGGTCATCTGTTGGGAGCAGCTTAATATAACTGTATTTGGATGTCTCAGGGCTGCAAGTGGATGATCCAGCAGCTCAGACAGTACTTGACTGCCAAACATGGAACAGGATTGGTGGAAGTTCTCTTTGCAGATATGGACAACATTTTCATCAAGAGCCTCCAGAGTGTTCAGAAAGTGATAATCAGTGACAAACGCTGCTTTGAGCTCTACGGCTACGACATCTTGATCGATCAGGACCTGAAACCGTAAGGGTGTTAATGGATGTAAAAGGGATTATAGTGTCAGGCCAGCTGCTCTCCCTGGGGCGGTGGGGATGCCTTGGGACACTTTTGCATCCTGAAGGCAGTTGCCTACAAGCCGGCTGCAAGTGAGCCAGTCCAGGAACTGCAAGTGAGACAGGGAGATTTTACACCTAGGAAGCTGAGCACCATGTAAAGTTGTTAAATCTCCTGCACTGTGTTGTGAAAACCTGCTGTTTTGGTTATTTCTGTAATAAGTTCCCTTGAAAACGTCAGTGTGTCACAGCAATTGCGAGAGATGGGAGGGTTGTTAGCATCTCTTCTCCCACTTATGTATATTGCAGCAGTGTCCCATCAGTGATGATAAATGTCCAGCCACCACCATGAAGCTGCTAGCGCTAAAACACATCCCCCGTGTCTGTGTTATGATGGCTAAAAGGGGGACCCCAATGGAATCACCTTCTGTTAATGGTGAAGAGAGGCTGTGTGGGGATTGAGGATGTTTAAAAGAAACAAAAAGAGAACCCCCAGAACTTTAAAACACAGTCTGACTCTGCTTAGATTATTCTTAAATATAGCTCTTCTAACAGTCTGAGTGAAAAATATGACTCAAAGTTCAGCTGAAATTCTTCACTTTTTATCTGCTACGATGTGCAACCCAAGTATTGCAACAGCAGGAACCCAAAAGTGCAACTGACTTGTCATTACATGAGTTGAGAAAAATAGAAACGGCAAGCAGTGCTTCAGAAATGACAAGCTGGATTCTTTCAGCCTTAATTACGTGAAGTGCAAGTAGTACTACAGGTAGGGAAATATCCCTGAGATAGGATTTGTGCTGATGGTGCTCTTTGTAGCTGGTGTACCCGTGACAGCCATGTGTCTTGTCAGCATCGGTCTCATTTCATGCGGTGCCATCTGGGACAGCTTTGCTTCAAGTGAGCAAATAAATGCAGCTCAGCTCTGGTCCTGGATAGCTGTAATTTGTACAGTCTGCTCAGTGCACGGCCTCAGCCCATAGTATTGTGTAGGTAGCCTGCACGTAAGGAGCTGGAGTGACTTCACTTGGTTAGGAAACAGATCTAAGTGGTGATTTGGATTGAAAGGCACTGATATCATTGCAGTGCTTAGATACACTCCTGCTGCTTGCCTCATTTATGCTGCTCTTGTAGGAGAGCCATTGGAATACTGTTGTGCTATCAAACTGTTCCCAGGATCCTTTTGCATTCCTACACCAAAAATGGGTTAGTGCTTTTGCTGTGATTTATCCTCGATGTTTACTGCTTTCTCTAGAGTTTGGTTTTAACTTGCACGTCTTTCTGGGTGCTGGAGGGATTTTTTTCTTTATTACCATCGAGAGCAGGAATAGAAACTTTGCAATAAGCTCAGAATGTTCTTTGGCTCAGCGTGCGGGAGAGAGATTTGGGGTTAGATTTCCTATTGCTTCACGCTTACTCCTGCCTGCTGGCAGTGTAATGTTTTTGTGGACGGATGTTTCTGTTAGATGAGCCATTGGTAAAACTGCCTGTTTCTCCCTAACTTACTGCTCTGTCTCCTCAGCTGGCTTCTGGAGGTAAACGCATCACCTTCCCTTGCTGCCAGTAGCAAGGAAGACTATGAACTCAAGTGTCACCTGCTTGAAGACACGCTTCATGTTGTGGACATGGAGGGCAGGTGGGCAAAGATGTTTACTACCCTCTAAAGGTTTTTAATACTGTGTGAAGGTGTTCATATATTCTGTGATTCTCTGTCTTGGCAACTGATTGGAAGGTGCTAAGCTTTGCTAAGCCTCATAGCTGTTAAATAATGAATTTCCCAAAACTGGGCGAAGCAAGCAAGCGTACCCCTGCTTCAGAGTGGAGAAAACAAAACAACACAGTGCTGTGAAAGGAATGGAGTCAGTGTTAGAGCTGGGGCTTGCACAAGAACTGCCTCAGAGCTCCTTCTGCATTGTGCCTCCCACACCTATCACTTCTGGAGTGATCTGTTCCAAGAAGCCAGTCTTGCATCATCTTGTGGTTGACTGTACGACTGTGCTAACCTTGGGTATTTACAGTAGAAAGATGCCCACTGCTTTCAGCTGTTTGGCTTTGTCTCTGACCAGGAGTTTATTCCTGTGCACAGGTAGATAATCATCATTACTCTGGTACTTCAGTACTTGTATTTGATGTAGGCTGACTGGGAAGGAGAAGCGTGTAGGCGGCTTTGACTTGATATGGAATGATGGGCCTGTCAGCAGAGGAGGAAATCTGGGTGCTTTGGTGAATGGGAACTTCATGGCCAACACACACTTAGGTATGTACTCACCTAGTGCTGGCATGGTGCCCTGCTCACATCCTTTCCTCAACACAAGGAGAGCATGCCCCTTTCACTCAAGAACAAGAGAGCAGGGAACACTCCCTCTTGTAAGAGTCCAGAGGGATAAAATGCTTTCCAAACGTGGACGTGAGCAACTAGATTACAGCAGTTTGTAAATGAAACATGAATGCAGCTTCAATGGAAAGTGGGCAACTGCCCTTTGTGCTCATGGAAGGTGTAAGGTGAGGTCCTGTGCACCTCCCCTCTTTATGTTTTCATTGCAGGCTGCTTCAACGACAGGAAGAAACAACTGAAAGAGCTTTTGGGGAATCTTCCTGCATAGCAGTCAGCGTAAGGCTGATCTCAAGCTTGGGTTGGGAGATTTCGGTAGATAAAGTTTATGGTCTCTCTTCCTCCTATTGTGTAGCAGCAGTTCACATTTCACTCTGCCTCAGCCCAAGATAACTGGCCTTGTTTCTGAAGGCTTCCTCAGCTGGGAAGCTGACAGGCTTGAATGAAATATTTTACAGTGTCTGACGAGGCACTCACAGGTGATGCTGGCTTTCTGGCTGACCACCTGCGTTCTGTGTGGAATGTGAGAGAATAAAGCAGCTGAACACATTCTGACCAGCAAAACAAAGCTTTTGGGGAAGGCAGACACCTAATCCTTCTGCTGCTACTACTATGGAAACATGGCAGATCATAAAACCTGTTGCCACGATACTGTAAAAATAACCTTGCCATCACATGTTAGACACATTTCCTGGCTGTACTATGCAGGTTATGTAAGAGTGCAGTTATAACACAGGCACTTGGCAATGTACTGCCATTCACTTCCAGAACAGATGTAAGGTGCCTCAGATACTAAGTTAACACCACTTTCAGTCGATGCATCTCTAACTTAAGCCTCAAGTGGAGAGCAGATGAGCTACCTGGAGAGCCAGTGACGTGTGGACAACTGCAGTGTTTAAAGTCTTTAAGCTCCATTAGAATAATCTTTACACAAGTGCAGGAGGGGAGGGGCAGGCGCTTTCTTGTACAAGTGAGAATCACTGCAGTGCACCAACAGTTGTGATTAACTTTCACAAATCTTACTGCGGTTGTAACCGGCTTGTATTGGGGTAGCGAGTTCAGGACGAAGAGGGTGGTGTGTAAGACAGTAAGTTTTACAACCTTTGGAGAAACTATTACAACGTAAATCAGTTATCCCTTTGCTACAGGCCAAGTCCAGGCTCTTCAAGCTGCAGGTCTGTGCTGATATATGTATGTTTTATTCTTTCAGCCTGTTTTGAGAGCCTTGTTTTCTGTGTTCTCTTGACTCCCACCTTGACAGCAGACTGTGTTTTCCCACTGAGGCTGACAGGATGCTGCCTTCTGTTCCTCCCTACACATCTTTCAGGAGATTCCTGACATGTTTCAGATGTACAGTTTCGTTTTTGTTTTAATACCACGGGCACACACAGCTCTTCTATGCTCTGGGCACGCTGTAGATTTACAATTCCTCCTACTCCTGTTCCTGACGCTACAGTGAGCTAGCTCTGCAGCCAAACTACAGAAGCTCTCACATAAAAACCCAACAACAAACACACGCACACAGCTGGGAATGCCCCGCAGTGCTGATTTTAATAATCCCCCTTGCAGGCGGGTGTTTGCCAGAGGCTGTGAATAAGCCACTGTTCCAGCAGTTGCCTCTGCGCTGCTCTGCCACCATCAGCAAGGAGTGGGGAGAGTTTACAGCCAGAATTGCAGCTGAGGAGCTCCACCTTTCCCCGTGCCCACCAGGTTCTTTAGGAGAGGCTCCAGCAACACAGGGGTGCTGGAAATCCTGGAGGCTGTGGCTGATGCAGTGCAAACGCTGTGAGTGATACCCGACCATGCCAGGCTGAGCAGTGTTCGCACACGGTTGTGGTGGTGGCAGAGCTGCCTCAGCCTTCCAGGATGCGATTGATAAGCTTCATTTCCTCTGGAGTCATGGGGTTCAGGTTAAATCCCTTCAGCTCAGGTTTACCTGTGAGAATGTGCAGGACGTTGGGGTTCTGCTATAAAGCACAGGAAGCATTCCATGTGAAACCGCACAGGAGTTCTGGGCGGGGCAGCGCTGCGCTCAGCATCATGAAGGTTGGAAAAGATCTCTGAGATCATCACATCCAGCCCTGCCTGCTGACCGCATCCCTCAGTGCCGCATCTTGGACACCTCCAGGGACAGCGATCCCACCGCTGTGCCACTGCATCGCTGCTCCACTGGAGCACGAATCGTTCCTAATATCCAACCTGGTCGTTGCTGTGCGCGTTTGGCACGCTGCTGGGTGACAGCTTTGCAGCAAGACTACAAATTGTTGCCAGAGTTGGGAGGGAATTACAAAGTGAGAGGAAGAGCAGCCCCGGCAGCACTCGGACCTTGACTTTCTGGAGTCTCTCCCCAGCATCTGCTGCCAGACCTTTGCTGCGGAGTTCAAGACCAGGAGTGTTTACCTTGAGCTTCAAAGAGACGGTTGACCTTCACACGCAGCTCTTTCCGGAGGTTGTTTATCTCCTCATCCAGCTGTTCCTGATCTGAAAATAGCAGGGCAGGAATAAGGGGAACCGGGGTTGAACAGAGGACCGACAGAGAGCCCGCAGGGTCGGGGCAGGGGGGGCCCCGCCTCCAGCCGCGCTCTGTGAGCAGGGCGGGATGGCAGCAGCGCCGCGGGGCTCTGCGTACCCGCAGACGAGGGGCTATTTTAGCTCAAACCTCATCACGGTCAGCAGAGCCCGCCGTACCCTTCTGCAGCATCTCCTTGGTCTTCGCCTTGGGCAGCTCGACGAACGTGCTCCCGAAGCAGACCATGGCTTTTCCTGCGGGGGAGGAGCGGACGGGCTCAGCGCTGCGCCCCGCACGCACCGCCCCGATCCCCGCGGGGCTCCGGGCCTCACCCTCGGGCTCCGGGTCTTTGTGCAGAGCCCGCAGCGCCTCGCGGTTCCGGTTCCGCTTCACGTCCAGATCGACGATCTGCAAAGAGACGGGAGGGGAAGGGACGGGAGGAGAGGGGCCGGGGGGGGGGGTGCCGAGCCGTGGGCCGGGCCGGGCCTCACCTGCTGCCGCGCCGCCAGCACGTCCTCGGCCAGCTCCTCCACCTCGGCCAGGTAGCGCAGCACGAAGGCCGGGTCCCGCGCCATGCCGGGCAGCGCCGCCCCGTCCGGTCTCCGTTCCCCGCCGGGCGGCTGCCGCGGCCGCGCTCGGGAGTTCCGCGGAGGACGGCAGAGCGCCCCCGTGCGGGCACTGCGGGAATCGGCCGGGCAGTTCCGCGGGGGGCGCTGCGGCCCGGCTGCTCCCGGCGCGGGGCGGAGGTTCTGCTCTGCGCCGATGGACCGAGCGGAGCTGCGGCGGGGCGGTTCGCGCTGCGTGTCGGGGTGAGGTTCTGCCCCAGAGGGCGGTGGGCGCCGCCCCGAGCTGCCGGAGCTCTCAGATAAGGGGTCTGATTTCGGGGCTCCCGGCGTGGAGCCGGGGGTTGGGTTCGGTCATCCCTTCCATCTCGGGGGTGTTCCATCTCGGTGCGGCTGCGAGGAGCGGAGCTCTCGGTGTGCAAATAATCCTCGGAGGAAGATTAAGCAGATCGGAAGATTACCGGCCTTAATCTCGTAAGGTCGTTTGTGACAGTTAACGGGAGAGATCTCAGTCTGCGGCAGGGCGTGCTAAAATAAGAAGGCGCCCAGCAGAGTGGTGGAAACGAGCACTCGTGCACAGCATCCTGGCCGGGCTGGGAGTGATTCAGGCTCGGTTCGGAGTTTTTCCTGACACCAAGCAGAAGAAGCAGCAGGACTGTGGCTGGATTCCAAAGCTGAGAAATGCTCCTTTCCAGTGGGGGTTTCAAGGTGGGGCTGGGAGCCATCTGCTCCCCATCTACGTTGTCTCCTGAGAGGTCTATTTCTGATGTGGGTGCTGGGGTTGGCTGCAGAGGGACGCAACATCCATGGGATGTGGGACGCGGACCTGCCCTACAGCCCCACACCGTAACATCCGTCACAAAGCCCTTGGTCCCAGCTCTCTGCCTGGCAGCATTTGATCCTTCCTGCTTTGATGGGATCAGGAGATGGCGTGCCTGACTTCCATAATGCGTGCTGGTATCACAGCTGGAGCTGGAGTTGGGTTTGCTTCCCAGGGACACACACTGTCCGACCTCCATGGGCAGTAGAAGGCATGGCTGTCTGTCCTGCCTTACATATGGACACAGCCTTTGGGGGTCAGGATTGGGTGCTGGGAATGAGAATGGAAATGGAGGTGAGGATGGGGATGGGGATGGAATGGAGATAGGCTGCCTGTGCCCTGGCTGTATCCAACCCCCTCCTAGTGGGGGGTTGAAGCTTGATGAGAGGGATTGGAGCTTGATGATCCTCGAGGTCCTTTCCAACCTGGGCCATTCTGTGATAGCAGCATCAGAGAGAAGCCCGATGACCATCCTTGAAGCAGGCAGTGCTACTCACTGGCTCACACCAAAATAAAGGCCGGGTTTACTGCAGCCATGCAGAAGTTCGCAGCTCAGCATAGGAGCTGCAGCTGAGCTGTGGTAGGAGGCATCACAAAGCCTTGGGCACCTGGAAAACATTCCCAAGGCAACGAATGGCTGCTGGTGCCATGCTCTGCAGGCCTCTCCCACAGCAGGCTCTTTGCCAGATGCAAATCATCGCGGCCTTCCTTCTCCTGGACCCGGCGCCGTAGGCAAGCTGCTTGCCTGGAAGCTGGACTCAGCCCGAAGGCTGGAGGCTCGTTCAGATTGATTGCATGTTTATGTGTCCTCCTGGGAACCTGTGCAGCCAGAGCATGTGGCCATCCACCCGCTGCTGTGGGATGGTTTGCATCTGTCTGTATTTTGTTGCGCAAAGAGAAGGTTTGGGTTTCAGCATGTTCCATTTTCTTTCTTCCTTGAAGCACTTTCATTTACGTGGCTCAAAACCCTCCCTGCCTGCCTGCTGACAGCTGCACAGGAAGGCTTCAGGGATGTTTATAGGGTGGTTTTTTTTCCTTCTCATCTTTCCCTGTGATTGCCAGGGTCTGTTGTTAAGATAAATCAGACATCAAACCACAGTCACCTTGCATGCAGGCACTGGATGTTCAACTCCGCTTTGGAGGCGAGGCAGCATTTCAGGGTTTGTGGAGGAGGGGATTCCTCCTCCCCCTGATTTTCCCTTGTCCTGGGTCTGTGTCCACCGTCACCCGAGAGTTATGGCACCAGCCCTGCACCATTGCCTGGACTCCCAGGTACAGCACTCAGACCCCTCTGCACCAGGAGCACTTCCCCTGCCTATGGACAGCCAAAGCTCTTTTCCTTTCCTCCTGGGATGCGGGCAGCATCCCATCCCCCAGCTGGGTGTTTGTGGAGGGGATCTGTCAGGAGCATCTCAAGGTTAGGTGGCATTTAAGTCGCATTACCTGTACTAATACATGCACCTCACAGAGGGCCTGCCCCTGCACCCCTGAGCTGCCCAGTGCCTTCCTCCTGCAGCATATTCCCTGGGCTTCATGCACCAGCAACCCAGGCTCTCCCCAGCCTCCCTTGCCACTATGTGAGACGGAGTTGGAAAGTTGGCTGCGTTTCCTGGGATAAAACAGACTCCCCCTCACTCCGTGCTGCAGTGTGCGCACTGTGGGCCAGGCTCCATCCACGCGTTTGGCTCCTCTGGCAGCAGCCGTGCTGGGGTGAGCCTGGCAGGCTGAAACACAGCCAGCAGAGAGAGGCTGAGGCTGCTGTAAAGAGACAGCTGCCTCCATGCTATCACTCTCCCTGGAGACACCCTGCAAAGAAGCAAAAAGCCCCTTTCCCTCCCCTCTGGGTCTCTAAGCACTGCTGGGGATGCTGGCTCCGTGCTCCTTGTACCCCAGGGCAGGGGATGCTCAGGACATGCTGCATCTGTACACTGATGGGCAGCAAATGGAGGAGAAGTGGAGGGGGAGAGCCAGGTCCATACACAGACCTTGGCGCATGGCCGGGTTGTGAGGCTCCTCAGAGGCTTTCCCCATGGCTGGGCTTGGTCTCAGCCCAGTGGGCTCCAGGTGCCGGGGGGAGCAGCCCCAGCAGCTGCCCTCTTCCCTCCCTCTGGCTGCCTTGGGTGGGAGCCTGGTGGTCTCTGTCTCTGTGTCCGTACGTCCTTGAGTCCCCGTGATCCTGTGTCCCTATGTCCCCATGTGTCTGCCTCTCTGTGTTCCTATGTCTCTGTGTCCCCACGTCCCTGCCCCGGCCTCATAGCACCTTTGTCCACCCCGGCCCAGGCTCTCACCACCCGGGCCCATTCGGGGCCCGACCCACGGGCAGGCTTTGCCGTGCTGAGGGCTGGGGGTGCTCCAGCCGCTGGCGATGCGGGCGGAGGCGCTCGGGCAGCGGGGCCGGACATTCAGCCTGCGGCGGGGCTGCCCGGGGTCCGGGCAGGGGGAGGCGCCCGCGGGGCGCTGCCCTTTCCGGGAGAGGGGGAGCGGCGGGGCCGGGGCGGGGCCGGCGTGAGGAGCTGCCGGCGGGGGGAGCGGCGGGGCCGGTGCCGGCGCGGCGCGGCAAGGGCCCGGCCGGCGGGCGCGGGGCGAGGCCGGCCGGGGGGCGGGCGCTGCCGGGGCGGGCTCGGCGGCTCCGTCCTCCCTCCGGAAGTCTCTCCCGCTCCCTCCTTTCTCCTCCTCTCCCCCGACAACATGGCCGCGAAGTCGGACGGCGGCGGCGGCGGCCCGGCCGTGAGGCTGGAGAGCCCGGAGGGCGGCGGAGGACGGCGGGCGGGAGGCGCGACACCCCCGGCCCAGCGGTACCGGCTGCGGGACGGCTGCTGGGTGCTGTGCGCCCTCCTCGTCTGCTTCGCGGACGGCGCTTCGGACCTGTGGCTGGCGGCCCACTACTACTTGCAGGGGCAGCGGTGGTGGTTCGGGCTGACGCTGCTGTTCGTGCTGCTGCCCTCGCTCGTGGTGCAGCTGCTCAGCTTCAGGTGGTTCGTGTACGACTTCGCCGTCGGCACCAAGGACAGCGCCGGCAGCACCAAGGACAGCGCCCGCGGCCGCCGCGGCTGCTGCCGCCTCTGCGTCTGGTTGCTGCAGGGCTGCATCCACCTGCTGCAGCTGGGGCAGGTCTGGAGGTAAAAGAAAGGGGCCACAGGAAGGGGGTGGGGATGAACCTAATGGGGCCGTAGGGCTGCGTCCAGCTGCTGCAGCTGGGGCAGGTCTGGAGGTAAAAGGAAGGGGTCACAGGCATGGGATGGGGCTGGATGGAGGGGCAGAGCACAGCAGGGACACGAGTGGGGATTCCCAGGTGCAGGGAGGACGGAGGACACAGGTGGGGGTGTCTGGGACACAGGTGGGGGACGGAGGTGGGCATGGCAATGTGCAGCTGGGGTGGGTGTGGGGACCAATCCCTCTGCAGCCACAAAAGGGGTAGGGGGTGGAGGACTCTTGGCAGAGCCTGGCTATGAGCAGGAGCTGTGGGCGTGGGCAGAGCGTGAGGGGCTGCAGCCCTGCTGGGTGGCTCAGGCCCGTTGTCCCTGGGTGGTGCTGGGCCCTGTGAGGGCATCTGCCTGGCCAAGGGGACTGCACCTTGGGGAAATGCAGTGTTTCTGCTAAGCACCAAGTGCCTCAGGCTCAGAGCCTCCTCCCTGGTTTCCCCTACTCCTGCTTGGAGATGTTGTGGGCAAGGAGGGAGTGCTTGTCCCCAGTTATCCCCACGGGGCTGCGTTTCTGCTCCCTGTCCTGCTGGTCCTGCAGGCAGAGTGACAAGCAGTTGGCCCAGAGCAGACTTGAGCCCCTTTGCATGCTCCTCTGCACCCTCTTCCAAAGCTGGTTGTCTCTTGGCACGCTCGTTTCCGTCTGAGCACCTTCTTTCCCTGTGTGATGGAGCCAGTTCCGCTCCCTCCCAGCTCTGCTGAGCTCCATCCACTGCTCTGCAATGGAGGTGATGCCTTGAGATGCTGGGAGGGGAGTGGAGACAATGGCATATTCCTGAAACAATGCCATGAGCAAGCGATGCTCTTGGTCCTGTTTTGGTGCTCCTTCTCCTCCTGAGCTACTGTGGCACAGAGGCTGCTCTCCTCGCTGTTGTCTGCATGCGCTTCCCTGCTGCTTTTCTTGGGATGCTGTGTGGATCTCAAACTTTGTTTCACAGCACAGTGTGCTCTGTGTGAGCGGCTCCCGTCCTTCCCTCCCTACCTGCCTCCCACCCCCTTAGTCCAGCTCTTGGTGTGGCAGCAGCAGGATGGGAGCGATCCCCCTCTGGGTGTACTGGGGGAGCTGGGAGGGAGGACGAGATCCTCAGGGCCCAGTGAGCAATTACTGAGGTTTGGCCGGAGCCAGGTTGGCTTTTGCTCCCAGTTGTGTCAGCCACAGTCTTCTATCTGCTGCAGGCTCCTAAGCCAATTAAAGTGGTAACTCTCAGCACTGACCCTCCAGGACACGTTGGTTTCAAGCAGCAGCTGAGGCTCTTTCTAATCCGAGGATTTGGGATTTGCTCGGGTGACCAGTTAAATGCAGTTCTCTAAACCCATTAGCGAGACTGGATCCGGTGCAGGTGGATGTGACAGTTTAAGAAGTGTTAAATTATAGCCAAATAAACACTGCGAGTGGAAGGAAGGCTTTTCCTTGGCCATGATGTTGGGCCCTCCCTGCTCACGCCTCCCTTCCTGCATTTATCCAGCCCCATGGCTAGGGCAACTGTAATTCCCTTGGCAGCTCTCACCTACCCCAACCAATCCTTGCATGGCCCCAGATGCACCCCAGAGCCCTGAAATCGGGATGAGGTGGGGATGCAGGGAAGGGGGCACCCAGGGACCGTGGCCTGCGTGCTGGCCGGGCATTGGTCTGCACATGGGGCTCTCCCCAGTGGCTCAGCTTTGTGGGTTGTGTCACGGATTGGCATGGCTGCAACAGGAAAGCAACTTTCTCCTTTTTTTAATAAGGCGATGAGGGACGATATCTCAAATTACCTGTCAAAAAAATCGCACCCTCTATTGCTCACTCTCAGACTGGGGGGGGGGGGGGGGGAGGGGGTGGTCCTGTGGCTTCTCACCTGAGGATGATGACCTCTGGCATTGGAAGAGCCAGGGTTAGGGTTAGGATTGGCATGAAGGTTAGGATTAAGACTCTGCTTTTCTCCCAACCTTTGCAAACCGGGATGGCAGTGGGACCACAGGCATCAACGGGAGATGGTTTGAGGGCTGTGATGAGGCTGTGGGATGACTGGTGACTGTGGGGCAGTGCTGTGGGGCTAGAGGTGAGCAAACAGAGCTCCTGCCCCCACTGCTACCCCAACCCTCCGCGGAGATTTTTGTCAGATTGGGCTTTTTAATACAAAGCAGGCAGTAATTAGCCCTAAGAGCTCTCTCGGTTGGTTTCTGCCTCATCATCAGTTTTTTGAAAATTAAATGATTTTTTGGGGTTTTTTTTTTTTAAGTAATTGATTCTGTATTTCTCATGCAGCTGCTGCTGCTGCTCTCAGTTCATAAAAACCTGGCGGTGCTCCGTCAGCGCGCGGGGATCTTTTCCTGGGCTGAAACACAAACGGCATGATCAAATGCATAACAAATAGGAATCAGCATTTCATTCTGGCAAGTTGATGGGAGATGAAATCTCGGTTTAATGAGCTGACAGGAAGGTGGGAGGATAACTGTGCCCCACGGAAAGCAGGGGGGTCCGAGGGCCACTTGTTGAGCTGTGAGGAGCTGCAGATAGGGGTGTGCGTGGTTCCCCAGCCCCACCCCACTGTGGTGCCGGATGGAAATGGTATCATTTGCAAACAGGGATGTCTTGTTTGGCTGCCAGGGCTCAAAAGCCTCTGGGAGGTTCTCAGGGATGGGTTGGCAGAGCCCAACCTGTGTCCCCCCAGTTTCCCTTTGCTCCCGCTGCTCTTTTTGGCCACCCCAACCCCTCCAGCACCGGCTTGTATCACAGCCCTGCAGGATGCGGCCGCCACCACCCGGCACTGGGCTCTTCTCCAGAGAGGAGAGGCTGCAGAAGGAGCCATACGGAGCAGGGACGCAGAGAGGGAGAAGCCAGATGGGAAGGCTGAAATCAGCCCGGCTGAGCCCTGGCCGCAGCAGGGCCCTTGGGCTGCCCTGGCTTCCTGTGAGCCAAGAGGGGGGATGCTGGAGCCGGGCAGAAGGGTGATGGAGCCTGGCAGGAAGGTGATGGAGGCAGCTTTGGAGAATGCTGCAGCCAGTGCTGCACTGACACCCCATACCCCTGCCAAGCATCACCAGGAGCCCCATGGGGTTGGTGTCCCTGCCTTCCCTCCTGCAAGCTGTGGGAGCAGATGGTGGTGGCAGCAGGGTGGCTCTGGGGCCTGGATGGCAACAGCTGATGCCCCCCCCCCCCATTTCCAGGCCATGCAGCCCCCAACCCTGCACCAGCCCTGCAGTGGCCACTGGTGTGGGAGGCACTGGGACATGGCTACAGAGGGAACAGGGCCGGCTTCCGCCTTCTCCTGCTGATGGATGAGCTGAAAGTGCTGGGATCAGGGCTTCTCCCAGTGCTCACGGGCTAATGGAGTCGACTGACAGCATTTTATGGATCTGATATAAAGGCCATCAGTTTGTGTGACATTTTTACTAGGTTGGGAGGGAGCTTTATGGTCTGACTTCCTTTTGCTTAATCTTTCTGTTTTTGTACTCATCTGTCTCCTTTCTCTCCTACCAAACCTGTGAGCAGTCGGTGTGGAGCAGCCTGGGCACATCCATCCCTGTTTCCCCTCCACAGTACACGTGTTCCCTCCAAAGGGCTCGGCATTTCCCTGAGCCTTGTTGGCCTGTTGCCGTGGGAGGGCTCCCGGTGACTCAGTGGTGCGTGCGTCGGTGCCACGCATGGCTCCACTGACCCCAAGCATGGGCCATATGGTTGTGCCCAGGCCCTCAGCCCTGCCAAGAGCCGAGGCAGCACCGACACGGTAGCTCCCTGTGGGCACCCCACACGACCAGCTGGTCCTCCTTCTCCCTCCTTCCTCTGCCCAGGGCAGGCAGCATCGGCTGCGAGCCAGCCAGGACCAAAATATCCCCTTCGAGAAGCAGCCTGGCACGGTGATGGGCTGCGAGCAGGACACCTGAAATGTGCAGGGGATGAAGATTGGGGTCATGGCTGGGGAAAGGAATGAGACCCTGTGCTGGGGAGGGGGGGGCACAGGGCTGGGTGGGAGTGGCTTGGCACCAGTGCCATGTGCAGCATCCCTGCTGCCCCGCACCTGCTGCATGAGGGTCTCCACGGCCTCAGACGGGAGGGATGTGCCATGCTGCAGCAGGATGGCAGCACCGCGGGGCATAGCTGCGGGATGTGAGCACGGTGGGGGCCGTCCTCAATGCTCCCCCCTCATGCAGGTACCTTCGCACACTGTACCTGGGGCTGCAGAGCCGCTGGCAGGCCGAGCACCGCCGCCGCCACTTCTACTGGAGGATGATGTTTGAGAACGCAGATATCAGCATGCTGCGGCTGCTGGAGACCTTCCTGAAGAGCGCGCCGCAGCTGGTGCTGCAGCTCAGCATCATGGTGCAGCAGAATCACATCGAGGCGCTGCAGGGTAGGGACCGTCCAGGTGGTAGGGAGGGGTCGGGGGGCTGCAGCCCGGTGATGGCTGGGTCCCCTCCTCATCCCCACCCCATTCTCATGGCCTGTGTGCCCGCAGGGTTCTCAGCCTCAGCCTCGCTCGTCTCCCTGGCGTGGATGATTGCCTCCTACCAGAAGGTGCTGCGGGACTCGCGGGAGGACAAGATGCCCATGTCCTACAAAGGGGCTGTGGTGCAGATCCTGTGGCACCTCTTCACCATCGCCGCTCGCGCCATCGCCTTCGCCCTCTTCGCCTCCGTGTTCCAGCTCTACTTCGGCATCTTCATCGTCACCCACTGGTGCATCATGACCTTCTGGATCATCCAGGGCGAGACGGACTTCTGCATGTCCAAGTGGGAGGAGATCATCTACAACATGGTGGTGGGCATCATCTACATCTTCTGTTGGTTCAACGTCAAGGAGGGACGGAGCCGCTACCGCATGTGCATCTACTACATCATCACGCTATCGGAGAACGCTGCCCTCACCATCCTCTGGTTCCTCTACTACAACCGCAAGACCATGTCCGACTTCAACGCCTTAATCCTCGTCTGTGTGGTCAGCTCCAGCTTCGCCCTCGGCATCTTCTTCATGTTCATCTACTACTGCCTCTTGCACCCCAACGGCCCCATGTTTGGCCCCAGCTCTGGGGGCTGCATTTTCCGGCAGCGGCCGCCCCCGGCGCCGAGTTCCCCTGCGGACGCGGTCACCAGCCCCCCGCGCTCACTGCCACGGACTACAGGGGGAGAGAGGGAAGGGGCTCCGGGGGAGCGGGACAGCTGTGTGCCCATCTTCCAGGTGCGGCCCTGCGCCCCAGTGCCGCCGGCCGCCCGCACCCCGCGGACAGAGGGACCCGTCATCCGCATAGACCTCCCCAGGAAGAAGTACCCGGCCTGGGACGCCCATTTCATCGACCGGCGCCTGCGAAAGACCATCCTGGCGCTGGAGTACGCCTCGCCCAGCACCCCGCGCCTGCAGTACCGCACGGCCGGAGTGTCACAGGAGCTCCTGGAGTATGAGACCACCGTGTAGGGCAGGGGCGTCCCCGGCCGGGCTGTCCCATCTCTTCGCAGCGTTTTGCCTTTCTTTTCGGTTTGCCGGCACCGAGGGGTGGCCGCGCCGAGTGCCCCGCGGGCAGGGGCCGGTGAGGTCCCTTGGTGCTATCCCCCCACGGGCCGGCTGCACGCCGGGGGCTCGTCCTTGCCAAAATACCTCACCTGTGCCTGAGCCTCCAGGTCGGTGGCACAGGGTGGGGGCTGCGGGGTGCACGGGGGCGGCAGGGACCCCGCTCCGGTGAGGGGCTTTGGGCACAGCGGGACGTGGCACGGGGGAAGGTGGGGAATGTGGGTGCTGGGGGAGAGCCATGGGGCTGAGGTGCCTGGAATGGGGCTGTAATGGAATCTGGGGCTCCTGTCAACCCCAGGGAGCGTGTGGCATAGGGCCGGGACATCCCCCCCACCATTCCCCTTCATCTCAGCCTCAATTCCCCCACAGATGCTCCAGCCGTTCCCCCACCCCAGGGGTCACTGCTCCATGCAAGGGGCACAGACCCTGGCCCTGAGGCCAGTGGTGGGGGGCACAACACCTCGCGACCCCCTCCTGCCCTCCTGGAACCGCTTCATCGCATTGTGTTGGTTTTCACCAGACGGGTGACATTTTGTGTGACATTTTCTACCTCCACTGATGCTGGTGGGGCAGGGCCTGGCTGGCACCGGGAGGGCTGTGCAGGGCAGTGGTGATGTGCCCGGGTGCTCCCCAAAATCGCATTTACCCTCATTCATTCTCCCCTCCATTCCCCAGCCGGGAGCATCTCCATCCACCCCCCATCAGCATCAGCCCCCCCAGCTCAGCAGTGGGAACCTGAGCCAGGACGGCGCCCCCAGCCCCCTACTGCCTCCCCAGAGGAGCAGGAATGCCCTGGGCTCTGCATTTGAATGTGTGCGTGGCTTGGTCCCAGCCCGCAGTTCCCCCTGCCCTAAGGGCTGTGCTGAATGTACTCCCACCCTGTGTTTGTGTTCCATGTCTGTGTGTCCGTCAGTGTGTGTGTGTGTGTGTTTGCAGCTGGGTTTGCAGGGCAGAGCTGCTGCCCCCTGGGCACACATCCCACCCAGAGCCCCCTACAGCCCCGGTGCCTTCCCCCAGCCCCGGTGCGCCCGCCCGCGGTGTCTCATGGTGCTGGGAGGTGCCCATCGGGCTGCATTGCTTTTGTTTCCCATTTCTCTGTAGCTCGGGGGATGACTGCAAGCTGGGGTGGGCCACGTGGGGTCACTGGTGCTAACTGGTGCTATCTGAATGCCTCGGAACCTTTCTGGAGGAGGGCATAGAGCAGAGCTGGGTCTGGGCAGCGGGCTGGCCCCCCCTCCCCCGCGACCCTCACTCCTCCTCTACCATTAGGAATGGGCAAAAAATCCCACTCTGTCCCACCGAACCCCAGGGCAGCCCCAGCCGGGTCACAGCAGAGAAGGCGGCCATTATCCTCAGGGAAGTGCGGTGGGAAGATGGGAGCCAGCTGGGAATGGGGCAGCCGGGTACCAGCAGCTGGGAGCCTCCCAGCCACCAAGTAGCTGCTGTGCTGGTGCCATACCTGTACCATGCTGGTGCTGGATGTCACAGCCCTGTGCCTGTGACCGCCATGTGAAGCCACGCCACCTGGGCTGAGGTGCAGCCCGTGCCCTTCCCAGGGGCACAGGTCATAGGGACTCTTTTCTATGCACTCATGCCACGGTACCCTCAGCCCTGGGCTGGTCCCATGTTGGGATCGGGGCAGGTGCTGCGGTGTGGGGCAGTGTGGGATGGCATGTGGCCGCTCCACTGCTCTGTCCTCATGGCCCCCATGCCCGGTGGCTCCCCAGCCCCGCTCCAGCCTGGCTGAATGGGAAGTGCCAGGGGAGCCAAGCCTGACTGGCAGCAGTGATGATGGCAGCGGTGTCAGGATAACAGCACTTACTGGGATCGCACCAAGAGGGCTGGAGCTGGGGCTGAGCTGGGCAGGGGCAGCTCTGGGAGGCCTCAGTCCTGGGGGGGACAGTGGGACCATCCCAAGTTCAGGGAATGGGGGATGCAGCATTGACCAGGACCAGGCCCCGCTGCTTTGGGCTGGGGCTGTTTCTCCCCAGCAGGGACTGAGGGTCTCAGCCACGTCCCCTCCCCGGCGCTTGGGACCTGGGAGCCCGGCTGTCACGTACTGTAAATACTCTGTGTGCCACCTTCTTTTCTGGGACCCTCGGCGCGGGCAGGGGGTGAGCGAGAGACCGGGGTCTGACCGAGACTTTTTTGTATACCACAAACTTTTTGTATATTTTTAATTTTGCTGCAACATGAGATATTAAATTCATTTCAATAAGCACTGCCTGCCAGAGCCTCTTCCTTGCTGGCTCCTCCGGCTCTCCCCAGTCCCCACCATGCTGCCAGGCTCAGGGCCCTGCAGTGGGGCTCCCAGGATGCTGGGGACATCTGGGGACAGCTGTGGATGTGCCACCTTCCTGGAGCCCTTGGCCTCACTGCCTCTGGCAGGGAAAGGGTGTGAGGGCAGGATGTGATGTGCTGGGGAGGAAACTGCCAGACACAGCCCTGCTGCCAGCGATCCCGGTCCAACCTCCTCCATGCCGAGGGGCCCTATTCCCCATCTGAACCCCAGACCCAAAGCGGGGTCCATGGGCTGCCCGAGGGTCAGAGAGCTTTGGGCATTGCCGTGTGGCCTCGAGATGGAGTCCTTCTCCATGCCAGGATGGGGGCAGACAGGGATCCGTGGGATCCCCGTGGCAGCGAGGGGAAGGGCTGATCTGCTGCATGGTGCACGGGCACCCAAGCCCTGGTTCTGGACCCAGTTGTGACCCAGTCCCAGCCCAGGGCCACTTCTAGTCCCAGCCCCATACCAATCACAGCCTCTGTCTTGTACCAGTCCCAGTCTCAGTTCCATCCCAGTCTCATACCAGTTCTGGTCCTTGTCCCAGTTCCAGCGCCGGCCCCAGCTCAGTCCCAATCCCATACCAGTTCTGGTCTTGGGCCCAGCCCACTCAAACTCCAGTCCCACTGCCAGTCCCAGTCCCAGTCCCAGCCCAGCCCAGCACCCGTGGAGGGGCAGGAACTCACATCCGAGCCATTCTGGTGGAGTTTCCGACAGGAAAACAACAAAGGCGTTGGACAGAGAGGACGGCGGCAGCGCCATGGACTGCGAGGCCAAGAAAGGGAAGAAGGTGTGTGCATTTCGGGGCCACGGCTCCTTGGGTCTTGGGGTGCCGGGATGAGAGCTGGGAGATGGGGGACCCCCTCAGTGCTGAGGCTGAGCCCCCCAGCTTTCAGGGGGGATCCAGTGGGGAGGAGCTGCACTGACGTGAGCCCACACCCCACAGGGCTTCGTGTCGCCCATCCGGCGCCTGGTGTTCCCCAAGGCTGCACGGAGGGCAGCTCTCCGCAGCAGTGTCTACCGGCGGCCGCTGCACTCAGTGCCGCTGTACCCCCCCGACTACCTGATCGACCCCCAGATCCTGCTGCATGACTATGTGGAGAAGGAGGTGAAGGTAAAGTAGGGGGTTACCTGCAGGGGCTGGGAGTGTTTCTGGTCCCCTTCTGTACAGAGACGGGGAGAGCACAGGGGTGCAGATGTGCTCCCCATGGCCCTGCGTTGTGTTCCCCTTGCATCCCAGGGGGGCCACTTTTCCATCCCTAAAGTACACCAGGCTCTGCCCCCCCAGTTTTTAGGCCACCTGACCTGGGTAACGGCCTCACTGAACCCCTCCAGCCGGGATGAGGTGCTGCAGCTTCTGGACACTGCCAGGGTAAGGGAGCTCCCAACACCCCATTTGTCACCCCACAGTGCTACCCCACAGCGGCGTCAAGTCCCCACACCCCAGCATGTTCTCTACCTGCAGCAGCTGAAGGAGCTGCCCCTGCAGACGACCCCGGAGCAGGACAGCATCCTGAGCCTGTCTGCCCGCTGCCTGCTGCTCACCTGGCGTGACGACGAGGAGCTGATCCTGCGCATCCCCACACATGAGATCGCTGCAGCCTCCTACCTGCGTGATGATGCCCTGCACCTCCTCATCCTCAAAACGGGTGCGGGCACCCCGTTGCAATACAGCTGGCCCCGGGCACCTGGCATCCTCATGCGATGGGGAGGAGTCGGCTCCATCTTCTGGCCCTGTTGCAGCGCATCACTACGTGCAGCAGCTGCCCACTGCTCCCGTTGCTCCTGCAGACAGCTCCCAGCTCTTTCCACAGCCCCAGCTGCACTTAATGGCAGCAGGAGAGGATGCAGGAAGTGCCCCCTGCCCCATTGCATCCAGCCCAGATGAGGGAACAGGAGCTCTGGTGCTCAGCAAACATGGGCTCAGTTAGCAAGCCGCAGCCAGGCTCCTGGGGAGGGGGCTGAGCCCCAGCCTGGGCATGGGGCGTATCCCTAAGTCCCTTACTCCCCAGTCAGTGGGATGGGTCAGGTCCGGGAGCTGGAGTTCCCAGTCTGATGCCCCGACTCTCCTTGCTGCCTCCAGGCCTGGGAGTGGACCCAGTCCCCGCTGGCGCACACCCCGAAGCGGCCCCGGTGCCGGAGGTGCCCCCAGCTGAGAAGCGCTCGGGGAGCTCTTGGCCGGAGCCGGGGCGGCTGGGAGGTGCGATGGAGAGGCGGCACACCATCTGCAGCCTGGACTGGCGTGCGGCGCGGGGCGGGCAGGAGGGCCGGCAGGGCGGCAGCCTGGAGCGGCGGAGGGGCGGCAGCTGGGAGCGGCGGCAGCGCGGGCGGCCGTCGGGCAGCTGGGAGAGGAGGCAGCCCTGCGGCGGCAGCTGGGAGCGGCGGCGGATCGGCACGGCGGGTGGAAGCTGGGAGCGCGGCACCGGCTTCGGCAGCTGGGAGAGACGGCACCCCGGTGGCAACCCGCTGGACCCCCAGGAGCCGTGCCCCGACGCCTACTCCAACCTCGTCATCCTCGCTGTGCCCAACAGGGTGAGCACCCACGTGTTCCCGGCACTCAGTTCCCTTCCTGGCACGTGCCCACCCGCCGGTTCCCTCCTTCCCTCTGCAGGATGCAGCCGAGGAGTCCTGCGCACTCATCTGCCAGGTCTTCCAGATCATCTATGGTGATCAGAGCATCGAGTGCGTGGACCGTGCCGGGTATCACTACACCTCCACGCCCACGAGGCCCTGGCTCTCCAGCAGGAGTGAGTGGACGGTGGCGGGCGTGGGAGCCTCAAGTGGGGTGATATGGGGCTGGAGAGCATGAGCACAGCATGGGGGCTCACACCCTGGCTCTCAGAGTCAGCTTTCCCTCCCCAGGTGAAAGCTGCCGCACAGATGGGACGTATGGCTATGACGCTGACTACAGCTGCTGCAGCTCCTTGTGAGTTCCTGGCTCCAGGGCAGGTGCACATCCTCGCTGCCCTGCCCGATGGGTGCTGTGAATGAGCAGTGCCAGCATCCACTGACCCCCAACCCCTTCCCCCCTCCCCCCCGCTCTATCCTCCAGCAGCAATGGTTCCCATGAGACATTTGAGGCGTATTATAGCAGGACATCCTCACCCTCCTTCCATCAGTCCCACCACAGCCTGGCCACTGCCTGCAGTGGCAGCGACCAGAGCAGTGTGGGGCTGGAGCAGCTGCAGGACTACATGGTGACGGTGAGGGCTGGGGGCAGGTAGGGGATCCCAGTCCTCTCCACCACCACCACCCCCAGCCCCGACCCATCCCTGTTTCCCCACAGCTGCGCAACAAGCTGTCACCCCAGGAGATCCAGCAGTTTGCCCTGATGCTACGCGAGTACCGACTGGGCACGCCGGTGCAGGAGTACTGTGCAGAGCTCCTACGCCTTTATGGGGACCGGAGGAAGTTCCTCCTGCTGGGTGAGTGCCCCAGGGACCAGAGTGGCCCTGAGCGATGGATCTGCCACGGTGCTATACCATCCGTGCATCCTTGGGGTCTGGGTCTTGGGTGTGCAACGAGGGGTTGGTGGGACCCCGCTGCCCACAGATGGGGTTGGCGCGGTCACACCGTGAAACCTCGTGGCACATGTCGCAGGGATGAGGCCCTTCATCCCCGATCAAGACATTGGGTACTTCGAGACCTTCCTGGAGAGCATCGGCATCCGGGAGGGTGGCATCCTCACCGACAGCTTTGGCCGCATCAAGCGCAGCATGAGCAACACGTCGGCCTCAGCTGTGCGCAGCTACGACAGCTGGTCCCTGCGCTCTGAGTCCGAGTCCTTCAACCGCATGATCACCAACATCACACACGACATCGAGGCACTGGCACGGGATGAGGAAGAGGAGGAGGAGGAGGACAACTACCTGTGAAGGAGGCACAGGTCACCGTGGAAGGGACGGGGCTCTGCTCTTGGCCGGGCTGATGGTATTTCAGGGCAGTGTCGGTCCGGGGGAGCCCCCACCAGCAGTGCCAAGTGCTGTAATTTTTGCAGATTGCAATTAAATGAACAAGATGGGGATTGGAGCAGGTTCTTCCCCTGTGCAAAGGGCGCGTATTGGGCAGGGGGTGAGCTGTGGCATGGGGGCAGCTCACGGGTGGGACACCCACCCACCCCAGCGCTGTGCCAAGCAGGCACAGGATGGGGCTCTCAGAACAAAGTGGGGTCACTGCAGCCGTGCTGGAATGGGGGGGTGGCAGCCACAGCCTCCCCATGCTGGGGATCTGGATGCACTGCAGTGAAGCGTTCACCTTGCTACAGGGTGGGGACTGGTGGGGATGGCTGTTCCTGGGCTGAGCAAATCCCCCAGGAGTCCCACAGCCCCAGACAGGGGCAGCACCTGGGCAGGCAGTGCGAGAGCAGGCAGTGCGAGGGCTGCCCGCAGCAAGTTATTTCCCTAAAAATGATGTATGCAAATCCTTATGCAAGTGAGGCACTCGGGTTTTCTGTTTACTCCTCCTGGGGGCACAGAACTGGGTGGGAAGTGACAATGCTCTCGCCTCATCCTGTACCCCATGCCTGCTGCCCTCGTTCTGCAGTGGGTGAGGGGATGGCTGTACTGATACCAGGGCTGCTCGGGGCTGAGGACCGGGATGTCACTGCAAGATGGGACAGGGAGTGTCGTACTGGGGAGGGGCGGAGCCATACCGGGTGGGTCGGGGCCACACAGGAACAGGGAGCAGCATCCACCGAGCTCAATGCGGTGGCAGCAGCAGTGGATTTGGCTTTGTGACAGGAACGGGGACCAGGACCGGTGACAGCAGCCAAGGTGAGAGAAGAGCCCTGAGGGCAGCAGGGTCAGGTGGGACTCAGATCCCACGGTAAAGGGCAGCCCTACGCCGTCCCTGCCTGAGACAGCAGCGCTGCTGCGGTGCTGCCCTGTGCTGGAACTGGCCCCAGTCCTGTCCCTGCTAGGTTTGGTGGCCCCAGGATTGGGACAAAAGTCTGGGGACGGCAGGGGAACAGTGCTAGTGAAGTTGATCCTGGGGTGCTGGGAGGGAGGAGGTGATGCCGTGGTGGCTCATCCTGTCCCCACACTTGGGCTCAGCCACAGGAGCTGCAGAACATGTGGTGCGCCAGGGGATAGCCATTGCTACGAGGTCACTGCATGGAACAGTGCCCCAAGACCTGGGGAGTTGGTGACTGTGAGGTGCTCAGCCACATCTGCTCTGAGCTGGAGAGCACGGTGGGCAAAGGCTCTGGCTCATTGTAACGAACCAGGAGTGAGGGTAGCACAGCTGGGAGGTGGCAACAATGGTCTCTCAAGGGCCATGGGAACGGGGTGGTGCTGTGCATGTCCCCCACAGGGCCACAGTCCTTTGCTTCCTCCTTCGCTGCACCCTTCTCCTTCCCCCTGGGCTGAGATCTCCATTGGACAGAGAGAAGTGCCTTTTGGGGGCTTTCCCTGCACCACTGCTGCTGGCAGGGCATTTTCCTAATGACCTTTCTTTGGGGGAGAGTCTGGCTTTTACTTTTGTGGAGCCCAATCTGTTGGTGTGAGCAGAGCTGTGGGCACCCGGCTGTGCTGGAGTGGAAGCTGTGGGTGTGGGGCTTTTGGTGCTGTTGCAACTGCCCCACTTCTCCCCTCCCCCCCCCCCCCCCACACACACACAGGATGGGTTGCGTTAAGTCAAAGGAAGACAGCGTCCAAGAGAAGATGCAGTTAGGCCATGACAAGAAGGACCTCACGTCTGGCAGCAAGCAAGTAAGTGGGAGATGCAGTGTCCTGGGGGGCACAGGGGGCATGGAGCCACCTGGGTGGCAGCGGACACAGGGCTGGGGTGGGCACTGAGATGGGAGCTCAAGGTCTGCCCCAGCCCACATTGGTGAGAATAAAGGAATGTGGACAGTCAGAGAGAAAAGAAGGTGTTGAGGAAGGAGACACTGCCAGTGCTAGGCGAGCTGGAGCTGGACAAGCGTCCAAGACCCCCACAGGTCCCATTGCATGCCACCATGACACTCCCCTGTTTGTCATTCCATTCGCAGCGTGATGAACACAGAGTGCCTGCCTCCCCACCGGCGGATGGTGCGTACACACAATGATGGGGAGGGGAGCACAGCGGGGTCCTCACTGGGGTCAAACCCGGTGGTGTGGGAGCTCTGTGCTTCCTGGTGAGAGGGACCCAGGGACCCTGGCAAGCACCCAGGAGCCACTCTCACTGCAGGCTCAGGCGACAGCGTGGTGCTGGCACTGTATGACTACGAGGCGATGCACTCTGGGGACCTGAGCTTCCAGAAGGGAGAGCGGCTGCAGGTCCTGGAGCAGTACGTGTCCCCTTCCCCAGGCTGTCCCTATGGCTCATGGGTGCCGGCAGTGCCCTGTGCTGACCCGTGACTGTCTGTGTCCTCAGGTTGGGAGAGTGGTGGCAGGCACGGTCGTTGGTGACAGGGAGCAAGGGCTTCATCCCCAGCAACTTCGTTGCCCGAGCTAACTCAGTGGAGGCAGAAGAGTGAGCATCCCATGCACGCCCACTGCAGTCATCTCCAGTCGTACCCCATGTCCCCACCACGTGGGGCTGATATCCCCAGCTCCAGCCTGTGCCAGCCTTGGCTTCCTGGCTCCCAGCAGCAGTCGTTGCTTGCTCTGTTCCTGCTGCAGGTGGTTTTTCAAGGGTATCAGCCGGAAGGATGCGGAGCGGCAGCTGCTCGGCCCTGGGAACACGCTGGGATCCTTCATGATTCGGGACAGTGAGACAACCAAAGGTACCAGGGAATGAGGCAGCACCAGAAGGGCCTCCCTTCCGTACACCTGACCAGAAGAGAGGCTCAGTACACCCTGGGGGCTCTACTTTGCTGCCAGGCAGGAGTTGGGGTCCGTCCTCCTGCTGCAAGCATCCCTGCAAGAGCCCATGATGCTGCCCTGAGCCCCATGAGGAGACAGGGAATGTGGCCCCATGGGGCTGCCATTGCTGCCTGGGGCTGTGCTGGGGCCAGGCGGGGATGATTCCATAGTGGTGGCTCATCCAGGAGCTGAGGGGATGCTGCCCCATGGCACAGCTCGTCCATCCCTGAGCAGGTTGCTACTCCTTGTCGGTGCGGGATGGGGACAGCCTGCAGGGAGGCAGCATCAAACACTACAGGATCCGGACACTGGATACTGGTGGCTTCTACATCTCCTCACGCAGCAGCTTCGACACGCTGCAGGAGCTCGTGGAGCACTACAAGGGTGAGCCCTGGCACACTGCTCCCGTTGAGACCGTGGCCACTCAGTGTCCCCCAACAGTGCCTGGCAGGGGTGTTGGTGGCACCAGATACTCACAGGGCCTGGGAAATGCCTGTCCCCATGCTGGTGCCCTGGCTGTGCTGTGCTGCATGGCAATGCTCAGCTGTGCTATGCTGCAGTAACAGTGTTGGACACCAGTCGATGCCCCACAGCCACAGAGCGCGGAGCCTGGCTGACTGCGCTTGCTGCTCTCTGGCAGGGCAGAGTGATGGGCTGTGCCGGAGGCTCACCTACCCCTGCAGTGTGCCCAAACCCCAGAAGCCCTGGGAGAAAGATGCCTGGGAAATTCCTCGGGAGTCGCTGAAGCTGGAGAAGAAGCTGGGAGCCGGGCAGTTTGGAGAAGTGTGGATGGGTGAGAGTGAGGGTGGCAAAAGGAGGAAGGTGAAGAAGGAAGGGTGAGGGATGGGAGAGGTGGTGGAAGGATGGTGGGATGATGATGAGTGGGGCTGGTATCCTGGCAGCAACGTACAACAAGCACACCAAGGTGGCCGTGAAGACGATGAAACCCGGCAGCATGTCAGTGAGTGCCTTCCTGGAGGAGGCAAACCTCATGAAGAGCCTGCAGCACGACAAGCTGGTGAGGCTGCACGCCGTGGTCACCAGGGAGGAGCCCATATACATCATCACCGAGTTCATGGAGAAAGGTGCTGCTGGCCTGCATGGTGTGAGACATGGGGGTGCAGGGGGTGGGAGCTGGGGGGGTGCGGGGACAGCCCTGGCAAAGGGAGAGATAGGGACAGGAGGGGAGCTCTGCCACCGGTGGGTGAGCATGGGCGTTGTTGGGCTGCAGCCAGGCTGAGCGCCGTGCTCTGCCCTCAGGGAGCCTGCTGGACTTCCTGAAGAGTGAGGAAGGCAACAAGCAGTCGCTGCCAAAGCTGATCGACTTCTCTGCACAGGTGAGCAGGGCACAGATCTTCCTCTGTTTCCCGTTCCATCTCTCGGTGCTAGCAAAGCAAAACTGAGCTCGAGTGGCTTAAAATCCCCTGACAGCTCACGGCTGGCTTTTGGGGACCTCCCCTTCCTCCCTGCCAAGGAGCTGTAGAGCTGAGCACAAGGCTTGGTGCCCAGGGCTGAGCGCTGGCAGCGTGCTTCCAAGGCAGGGAAATGCTGCAGAACCTCCGTGCGTGGTGAGGACTCACAGAACAGGGGATGCAGGAATGGGGCAGTGAGGTTTGTTGTGCTGCAGACTGTGGGAGCAGGTGTGCACAAAAGGAGAAGCAGTTGCTTCCTCCCCATTAACCCACTAACTGCAGCAAGCCCAGGCACTGCCTGTGCTCAGAAGCCTGCATCTGTTATGGCCCTGAGTTCCTGCCCTGTGGGTCTGCAGCCCTGGGGGCTCAGGTTGCAGCTCTGTCTTGTAGGGTGAAGAGCTGGAGCTGGCTCTTTCTTGCTCATTTTTGCACAGACCTTTCTTCAGGATGTGCTGGCTCTGAGTGGCACAGCCTCAGCTGTAAGCACACATCTCCCCATGGAGCAGCAATGCCTAGGGGAGGTTTATGGTAGAAGCTATGCTTTAATTCATCTTCCAGCCAAAGAGTTGCCATGGGCTGTGGGAAGGCAGCTGGAGAGAAGAGGGACTCAGTGAAAAGAGGTTCAGGGATGTTTTCAGGATTTTGAGTACAGCTGGGTGTGCTTTTACCCACCCAGCTTTGTGAGTGCAGCCATTTGTGCAGACACCATCTTGGTACTGCTGCTTCTGCAGCGCCCGCAGCTGCTGGCCGACAGCCAACCTTGGAGCCAAGTTTGGTGCCTCGATGAATGGAGGAACCTGAGCAAAAGCAAAGCTCGGATTGGAGGTGCAGAGCAGGTTGCTGGCTCTGGAGCGCATCCCCGTGAGCCTGGCCTGCTCTGTGCAGCACTGGGCAGTGAGCAGGCAGTAGCTGGGCTCCTGGCTGGAGATGCTGCTGAGTCACAGCCAGCAAAGCCACGTGGGGCTCTGCAAATAACCCTTCTACTCTTGCAGTGCTTGCTTACTTCTGTATTTTGTACATCTCACTGTGGTGTAACAGGGAGGGGAGCGCTTCCCCTCCGGCTGCTCCAGCCCCTTCCTCTCCTAGATGCTGCTGGTATCCCAGCTTGGGCTGATGCAGCACGAAGTTGGGTTTGGGTTGTGTACACGGCAATGCATCTCTGTGCTGCTCAGGGGCCAACAGCTGCGCAGTCAGTGAACACAGAGAGCTCAGAAGATGGAGCTGGGGGCATCTTTGGGGTCAGCAGTGCCTCCAGGCTGACTTCGCAGCTCTCTCCAGAGACCCATCTCAGGGCTTTTTATCTTCCCCAGAGAGGCCCTCTCCATTTGGTGCCTCTTTAGCATAGAGGAGCTCCCTGCTTCTCTCCAGCACCTGTTCATGCATTTGGAGGCCGTTCTCATGTCTGCTCATAATGGAGAATGATTTACTCCTCAGCACATTTCCATGGCTATGGATGCAGCTGCCACATTTTGGCCTGTGGGCATCCCCAGACATTTGCTCCTGAGCACGCCAGCTCCCCGGACACCAGTTCTTGCTGCTGTTCTCACACGGCCATAAATGATCAGTGCTGGGTTACCCCAACCTCTTTCACAACCCTACACTGCGAGTGCTTCCCACACAGCCCTCGATCACGTTTCCACCATAGCTGTCCCATGCCCTGCCACAGCTCAGCCCCCTCCCGCCCTGCTTTCCGTGCGCTCACAAAAGCGGCTCAGCTCTTTCCATTCCCAGCAGCAGTCACTTCGATGGGTTTTGTGTTATCTCAAACAGACGGACGTTTTTGTCTTTCTGCTTTTTGCAGATTGCAGAAGGGATGGCTTTTATTGAGAAGAGGAACTACATTCACAGAGACTTGAGAGCTGCCAACGTTCTCGTGTCAGCGACGCTGGTGTGCAAGATTGCAGACTTTGGGCTGGCCAGGATCATTGAAGACAATGAGTACGTAGCTCGGGAAGGTACGAGAGCCGTTGTGGGAGTCTGGACCCTTCCTGGGATGGTGAAGGGCTGTGGGATTCCCTTCGAGCCCCTCATCAATGTACAGCCTTGGCAGCAAGGACCCAGGGAGGGACGTACTGCAATGAACAGACGAGTGGAAGCCTCTCTCATTTGCATCGCTCCGCATCTTCCTGTTCTGTTTGTTTCTTGTTCCCCTCATTTCACTACCAAATTTGCAGCATTTGGGTTTTAGCTCGTGTTTCTCATCGGATCTCTCGGTCCAGGTGCCAAGTTTCCCATTAAGTGGACTGCGCCAGAAGCGATCAACTATGGATCTTTCACTATAAAATCGGATGTCTGGTCCTTTGGGATCCTCCTGACCGAGATCGTTACCTACGGGCGCATCCCATACCCAGGTACAGAGGTGAAATTCCTGCTCTAACCCAGTCCCAAAAGATGGGCTCCACATTCTGGGCCCCATCTATGGGATTTACCTCTCGGTGAAGTTAGATCACCAAAAACAGAGGCTATGGCAAGAAATTTGAATCTCACACTGGAAACAGAGCTCAGAGATCTCGAGGTCACAATTATCTGTGTTCGTAGCACTTACCCTTGTTTTACTGCTTCCTGCAGAAAAGCTTGTTTAAAAGCAGAACATCAGTTCAGGGCTGATAGCTGGGCCGGGTGTTTTGGGGAAAGCTCAAACTGTACAACACTGTCATTAGGAAGTGTTCTCTGTTATACACTCATTGCTGCTCTGGTGCCTTTTTTCATTGGAAAATGACTGTACCTGAAAAGTAACCGTTGCCACAACCCATCCATGAAGGCTAAGGAGTGGCTTAAAGCATTGCGGGGGAGAGACCAACTCTGCCATTGACACTAACTTGTTTTTATCAGTGACGCTGGGAAGAATGGCTCATTAAAGCCTCAGCAGATGGAAAAATGCAGCCTTTATTTCTTGGGAATTCATACAAAACCATTACAATTCCCATCTGATGTGCTCAAACAGGGTACAAAACCACAGGCAACGGGGATGTGGCATCACAGTCGTTGGCACGTTTCCCTGAAGAGGAGCAGGATCTCCCCTTCCCCTGCTCCTCCAACCTTTCCTTTTGCTCCATAGCGATGTTGCCCAAAGGGTGGGGGTTGGGTTTTGTGTGTTTGTTACCTTTTAAAGAAACCAGTGCCAATCCCTGAAATGTTCTGCCCCACTTTTATAGGGATGTCGAGCGCGGAGGTGATCAGGGCCCTGGAGCACGGCTACCGCATGCCCCGCACAGAACGCTGTCCTGAGGAGCTCTACGATGTCATGATGAGATGCTGGAAGACCAAACCAGAGGACCGTCCCACCTTTGAGTACATGCAAAGCATTTTGGAGGATTTCTTTACTGCGACAGAGGGCCAGTACCAGAAGCAGGCATAGAGCAGAAAGTGCGGTGAAGGCAGCGTAGAGCACCGTGCACAAAATCCCAGCAGCACCACACGCACCCTGCTCCTCTCTGTCCCACTTGTGGTGTTCAATGCATGCCTCCTTCATCTGCCAGCCTGGCACAGAAAACGACGACTTCCAGCTGTTGCCCGGCTGGGCACAAGGGCACAAGTTGAACAGTTTGTTTGAGCCTTTGGGTATAGCACCGAAGCACTTTGTCTCATCACTGCCCCGGGGCCTTGAGGAGGTGTCACAGAACCACAGCTCCCTTTGGGTGTCCCACACACTTCTTGTGGCACTGCATCTGCTGGGCGTGAGGATACACACACGATGGGCCCGATCACAGCTCAAAGACATCATACAACCACGGAACCACAGCACACACGGGGGTGGAAGGGACCCACGGGGATCGCTGAGCCCCCTCTGGGACCAGGCCCAGCCCACGGCTGCCATCAGCAGCACTGCCAGGGCTCTGCTCCTCTGGGCTTGCACGACAAGCAACGAACGTTCGTTACACATCCATTCTATCCTTCCGGTTTTCTTAGTATTTAACAAGGCGACATTTAGGGAAGAAGAGAGGGAGAATTATTTTTGCAAAGAACGTCCCCTACTTCTTACAACAAAGAGACGGCAGTTACTGTTTTTGCTTCATACGGAGACAAACAGCGCTGTTCGCAGGCTTTAATATCAGCTTTGAGACGCTTCTGGTTGCAGTCAATAAAATATTTACGCCACCCCACAGCTGCAGCCCCTGCACGGAACCACCTCAGTTCTGTAAAACCGCGCTGAAACAGGGGCAGAACCGCCCCGGCTCAGTGCAGCCCTCCCCGTGCGATGACCGGGCCAGGCCCCACCGGGGAGAGACCAAGGCGTCAGCGCCCGCACACAAGATGGCGCCCGCGGCGTCTCGCCTGTCCTCAGCGGGAAGGCCTCTGCCCTCAGTAAAGATGGCGGCGCGGCTCGCCCTCATCCCCAGCGCCACCCCGGGGTCGTGAAGCCGCTAAGGCCTTCCTGGCGGCCCCCTCCCCGCCCCACCGTCAGCATAGCTGGGCCGGGTTTCGCGTTGCCATTGGAGGCGGCTCCGGGCCGGGCCGAGCGCAGTCCGCCGCCGGGCGCGGAGGCCGCTGTCGCCATGGCGACGGGCCGCGCAGCCAACCGCGCGCCGCTTCCGCTGACGTCGGCGCCGACACGTGGATCCAAGATGGCGGCGGCGGCGGCGATGGTGGTGAGTGCGGCGGCGGTGGCGGCTGTGCGAGTTCCGTCCGGAGGGCGCGGGTCGGGCGGGAGCGGCACCGCTCGTAGTCTCACGGCTCCTCGGCCTCGCGGGCTCTCCGGGCTGGGGACGGTGCTCCGGGTCCGGCTGCGGCCTCGCTGCCTCCCGGGGTGGCCCTGCGGCCCTGCGGGGCGGTGTCGGCTGCGGAGGGCAGAGGGCGGCAGACGCTTCGCCACGGGCCGAGCCGGAGCCCGGTGCCCCGCTCCTCCGGTCCGGTGCCGTCCTGACAGCGGTCTGCCCCCGGTCGGTCGTGTGCACCATCCCAAGTGCTTGGCAGTGGCTGATGCTGGCTGGGTGCTTTCTTTTCTTTCTCTTTCCTTTACAATTTTCTGGTTATATTGTAATGATTGAATTACTCCTTAAGTCCTTGGAGCTGTTCCTGGTGGGAATCCACCGATGTGGGTGAGCATCAGGGTCCCCATGTGCGGGAGGAAGCATACGGTGAGGCACTGGTCTTTCATGACAACAGTCTTCCTCCCCACCAGCATGGAAGGATAGTGCCCTGCAGGAGTTGCAGGAGCAGGGCTTTGTATGTGGGCTATGTGCTGGTACCAAGTCCGCTCTCAGGTGGGCACTGTGTGAGGAGTGGAGGCTGTCATTCATTTGGCTTTAATACCACTGTGCTTTGCTGGCTGCCTCCCAGGCAGTGAGAAGCACTGGAGATGGTTCTCCTTGGGGTTTCATAGGATGGCTTAGGTTGGAGGGGACCTTAATGATCATCCAGTTCCAAACCCCTGCCTGGGCTGGTTGCCAGCACTACATGATGCTGCCCAGGGCCCCATCCAACCCAGCCTTGGATGCCTCCAGGGAATGGGGCATTTCCTTGTAGCCTCCTTCTGTGAAAGGCAGTGAAGGCTGCTGACAGCTCTCCTGGTCTCAAAGGGGCTCTCTGAGATCGACGTGAATGCAGCGCTTGTCTCCTTTCTAAAGGCTTTCAGTAACTCTGGGTACAAGCATGGGCTGGGCAGGAGTGTGATAAGGGTGAGGCTGTGCAAGCAGTTGCTGGGGACATGATGAGCAAGGGAGGGCAGTGAGCAGGTGCTGGTGATGCTGGGCTCATCCTGTGGCTGCCTGGTGAGTGAGTGCATGTGGAGAGAGCCCAGGTGCGCTCTGTTGCATGGGGGATTTTGTTTCTTGCTGCATGTTCAGGCACTGTGTTCTGTCTTCCCTTTTTGACACCATGTTTAAAGTGGTTGTGGTCACGGAAACTTTGGAATGATGTGGTAATTGGGATCAGAGCTTTGTGCATCCGGCTGGACAAACAGTTGGACAAATGCCCAGGCATGGTCTGCTCTCCCTGGCTTTCCTCAAAAGTGAAGATTGGAAGCTCTTGATTTCTGCTGTTCATTGTATCTTCTGCCCTTTTATTCACGTATCTCATTCATACGCTGCCTGCTGTTCTCATTTCCTATTTTGTTTTCTTCCCTTTAAGAAAATACTGCACTATGTTCACAAGTCCATAGTTGAACTGGGAAGGAATATAGAAAGAGCTGTATGGTGGTGCTTGCAGGGTGCTGGGAATTGCTGCTGCTTGAAGGGTCCTTCACAAAACTCCTGTGAGAATTTGCAGAAAAAAGGCAGTGTTGTTCAGGCCTTTCTAGGTGAGATAAATCAAAGAAACAGTGTCCTCGAATAGCTTGCACGTATGACGCCTGGTGATAGTGATCCAGGAGTACCTTCTTGGAGAGGGCTTTTGTGTGAACTTCTGTTTGTGGCTGTGTGTGGTGGAGATGCTGAGTCACGGCCTGAAGCAGTGATGGAGCACCTGGTGGGAAGGCAGGGCCAACCCAGGGCAGCTCAGGTGTAAGCAATGCATCCGAGTGACCAGAAGGGCTGCAGCCAGGATCCACCCCTTCCAGCCCTTCATTTAAGGGTTGGCAGTGCAGGTGAGGGCATCTCGCTGGAGATCCCTGTCTATCTGAGGCCTTCTAAAGGTAAGCAGCTTCTTTCCTTCATTTCTGCATCCACAGCTGCTGTGTTTGGAATTGTCCTCATTTGCTGCAGCCAAAGACTTTGCCACCCCACTGCTATTGCTGTTCTTTCCGTCACGCTTTAGTGTTACACTGTGCATAGGACAAGAAATGCAGCATTGGGATGGCTGTAAGAAAGGTTCCAGTTAATTTACTTTTACAGTTAAGTGGTTCACTCTAAGGTTAATTACAGGAACGGATTGTTATGTTTTCAGATTCTTTCGTTAGGAGTCCCACAGGCTTCAGGTGCTGAGTTCCATGTCTGTGTCCCTGCTAAGCCTCTGTGCTTTGCACAGTGCTGGGGTCCTCCCTGCAGCACCATAGCTGCTCCCTGCACTGATAGCCTAGGCTGGCTTGGTCTGGAGTTGTGCATCTGTGTTTCACTACTTGCTGTTTTGCAGTGGGGTTACCTGGCACATTAGATGCTAGACTGTCCCCAGAGTGATTTCTCATGTGTGTTTTGAAACGCCTAGAACCAGTAGAGTTGAAATGCTCAAAACTTTGTGGTAGAGGCCATGAAGACAGCACCTTGTTTTTTCTGGAAGCTTATGCCTCACCAGCGGATGTGATAAGCAGAGTTCTGTCTTGCTCATTTTGATCTTGCACAGGTGGTGGTCTGTCCTGCAGGCATCTCACAGATGAGAGATTGCCTGGCCAGGCCCAGGACTTGTGCAGATGTTTTGGTGCGTATCTGTGTTGGCATTGCTAAGCTTCTGTCTTCAGCTGGAAGAGAGGAAGCTGATCTGTGAGTATGGCAACAAAGATCCTGATGAGGAAGGCTTCAGGCATCGCACATACTTCCTTCCAATGTCACTTTTGAAACTCCATCCCACCTGCTGCATAGGGGTGTTCCCATTTCATGGCCTGAATAATTTTTCCTGGCGATGCTTTTTGTAGTCCCCCTCTCATCTTCTCTGCTTCCTGGTACTGCCTGAGTCATCGTCATCCATATCCAAGAGCCTGACTTTTGCCATAGGCGTCACCACCAGTGCATCTTCTATGTGCTTGTGTGTCTCCTGAGTGCCTTCCAAGGGTCTGTCCTTATTTTTGTCGTCTTGCAAGCCTGTCATGGCAAGGATTGCACCAATGTGGTTTTGATTTTGCTTAGGTTTTGCTAAGTAATATTGTGCAGTGGATGTCAGGCGCTTTGGTGACAAATGGAGCAAGAACTACTACAGGCAGCTGGCTGCTGTGGGGCACAGCACTCCCCCCAGTGCTCACCTGCCTGGGACGTCTCTTCCTGATGGCTCAGAGTCGCAGTTCTCCTTTACATGATCAGAGAAGGCAGAACTTGGTGAAGCACAGGAAACCCACACTGTTTCAGGGTACTGTTCAAGTCCAAGGAATTCTAAGAAGCATTTCCCAGTAGTTTTCTAGATGATGATGATCTCTGCCTGCTGTGACTACATTAAGCTGAACTTGGAATAGGTCTGGAAATCTTCCTTGTAAGGGTTGTGATGGGGCTAAATAGTAGCTGACAGCTTAGTTTTAACACATTTCAGGCAAGTCTCTAGCATTTTAGGTACATTTCAAGTTGAAAAAGGAAAACATAACAGGGTATTTATAGTTGGGAAGAGGGGATGTGAGCAGCTCCTATGGGTGCTGTGAGCTGTGATGCTGAGTGCAGCAGGTAATGGTGCAGGGCAGCTCCTGACCCACAGAGCTGATGGAAATCCACGTCAGGGTTAATGCCTGTTCTCTGGTAACCTTCTAGGCAAAGCATAGTGCAGATAAACATGGCTGTCTTGTAGCTGAGCAAAGCCAACGCTCTCCTAATTGCACGTGAAGAAGCGGAGAGTGGAAGGTGCTCAGTGAGAGCCAAAGTTAACAGCTTTTCTGAATTAAGTTGTGTTTCATTGCTTAGCTATAAGGGCTTTTTAATGTCTGCGATGAGTGCTTTCAGTGGTGTTGTCCTCTTCCACTGATGTTCTGATGTTTATTTTGTATTTTAATATTTCATCTTTTTGCAGGAAAGGCTAAAGTATTTGCTGCTCTTGCTGTTGTGGCTTCATGGTACAGATTCTTTCTACGTGCCTGGTGTGGCTCCTATCAACTTCCACTGGAACGATCCTGTAGAAATAAAGGTAGGATGAACTTCGAGCTGCTAGTGTGTTTGTTTTGGGGTTTTGTGTGTGTTTTCCTTTCCCTGCTTTATACTGTAGCTTCTAAATGGGACTGGCAAGTCAGATTTTTGCTACCTTTGTGTATGGTGATGGGGATAAGCAGTCCTCGAGTGGTCACTGCAGTTCCCTACGCAATTCTCTTTCTTGCTTCTGATTTCTTCTACCCGATTCCTTCAGCAGTTGCACCAAACTCCTCAGGGTGTTGCTCTGTTTGACAAAAAGAGCCCTCTTTCTCACTGCAGTTCTGAAGTGAATTTAATCTGATTTTTCTCCAACACTGTACTGACTCTCCAAGTGCATGTGGGGGGTGGGCCTGCGGATGATAGGTCGGAGAAGTAGCTTGAATCAAACCTCTTCAGTAGTCTCCTCTATTTAGTTTGTATGTTTTGTTTTGAGTCAAGCAAAAACCACGATAAGCCCTTTCCAAGTACAGGCATTTGTTCTTAAGTGTGGTGGATCTTACAGCCCCAGCTTGCTGAAGAACTGTTCCTGTGCAACACTGCTGGTGCTGGAACTGTTTCTGCCATACAAGGGGAAGCCAGGCCTTGTTTTCAGGCGTGAGCAATTTATAGCCCTTTTCATTTATTTTTCTAAAGCTGTGGCCTCTTGTCTCAGCAAAATCCAGCACCCCTGGGGATGCTGAGGTTTGAGGCTCCCACAACACAACTTGCTCTATGGCTGCAGTCTGGGCTATTTTTAAGCAAATGAGATTTGCCTGTGGCTACAGTAAGCTTCCTGGAAGGAGGAGGTATTGGAATGGCTGTTCTCAAAGGGATTGCATGAGCCAAATGCTTCCTCAAGTGATAAGGCAAGTCAGCGTGTTTGCCAGCGCCCTTCCAATAAATGAGCTTGGCTGCATTACAAAACTCTCCTGTTTTGATGAGCAACTGTGGCCCTGGCTATTGCAGTGTGTCTGCACTTCCCCTGTGCAGTGTGATTTGTGAGAACTCTCCAGAAATGTTTGGGTTTTTCACTGTCCTTTGTCTTCCCAATCTGATGGCTTCCAAAGACAAAAGTTGCTCAACTCTTCGTATTTCCAGAGGCCAGACCTCCAGGTCCAGTGTGACATGGTTTTTATTTCTATTTTTTTAAGGAAATAACTGCAGTCTCACATGAAATTTGACCCTTAAATTTCTTTGAAGCTCTTTGCTGTTCTGTGGGACTTCACTGAGTCATAAATTTGTGAAACCAATCCACCGTGCTCGTTTCTGCAAGGCTTTCTCTGTGAATTAAATGCTATGAAGTTGTAGAGAATGTACAGCTTGGAAGTGTGCGAAACGAAAGAAAGCTGGAGCTCTGCAAGGACCTTCGGTTTGTTCTTACAGCTTCCAAGAGTGAGCTGCATGGGATGCTTCTTGAAGGGAACTTCAGCTTCTGGCTGATGTCAAGAGGGTAGGAAAGTGGGTTCTGTCACGAGGATAATTCTTCCTTTCTTCCTCCAGGCCGTGAAGCTCACCAGCTCACGAACCCAGTTACCATATGAGTACTACTCATTGCCCTTCTGCCAGCCCACTGAGATAACATACAAAGCTGAGAATCTTGGTATGTATCTGCTCATGAGAAAGCACCCCAGCAATAAGCAGGCTGCTACTTAAGAGCTGACTGTGGGTTGAGAGGAGGAAAAGCATTGGCGGTGTCCTCTTGAAGAAGCTGTGGAGAGCATGCTCCCTCTATTTCTTTATATGCTGACAGTTTGCAAACCAGAATTGTCTGTATTTTAGAAGGGAGACAACTGACCTGAAGGAAAGCTGTAAGCAGCTTTGTAGGTTTTCCAACAAAAGTAAACCATCCTTTCAGCCTTTTCCTTGTGTTTGTGCTGACAAGGGAGACTTGCTCTCGTCACTCCAGCTGTACAGTGCGCTGCAAATGCGGGGCGGTACCAGTGGCAAGAAGCCTGGCAGTCTTCAACCTGCCTTATTTCCCTGTTTTCCAGGTGAGGTTCTCCGGGGGGATCGAATTGTAAATACACCTTTCCAGGTTTTCATGAACGTGGAAAAGAAATGTGAAGTTCTGTGCAACTTTCCCAACAAGCCGGTCACTCTGACAGTGGAGCAGAGCAAGCTGATGGCTGAGCGGATCAGGGAAGATTACTATGTCCACCTGTGAGTCATCTCAAACATGGGTTTGTGTCAGTGGGGATTCTGTGCTGTGGACAAGTATGATCTGAAATCTGTGTTTTCAGCATTGCTGATAACCTACCTGTGGCAACAAGGCTGGAGTTTTATTCCAATCGCGAGGAAGAGGAAAAGAAGAAGGAGAAGGATGTGCAGTTCGAGCATGGATACAGGCTTGGGTTTTTGGATGGGAACAAGGTAAGAGAATCTGGATGGTGTCTGAGGGGTGCCCGGAGGAGCTGTGGGTGTCTGTCAGAAGGTGTCAGAAATCCCTCAGAGAACATTGGGGTTAGGAATGCAACAGAAGCTTTTATAGAGAGAGGAAATATGAGAGAGGTCTCCTGATGGGAGGGAGCGGTGGCAGGTGCTGGAATACTGCAGTGATAGCCAAGACTCCCAGCACTGACACACTGCATGTGGATTCCTCTCAGGAGAACAAAGGCTGGCTGATCTTTAACAGCCTTGGAGCATCTTGTATTTAAAAACCCAAACAAACAAAACAAACTTGTAGCCACGTTCCAGACTAGAATAAACACAAGTCTGATTCCTTCAGTACAGTATAGTTAGTTACCTGTGAAAGAAACATAGTTAAGGATAGGAAAGGGTATGAGTTATTGGAAAGAAAATAAAGGCACTGGCAAACTTCACAAAACAGAGCTGCTTCCTGTTTGTAGGCATCTAGGAGAAGCTTCATAAGCCTGCAAATGGAATTTTAGCATGTGGACTCCTGCAGGTATTTTCTTTGACCGTGTGCTCTGAAGATCAGCTGTTTGACTTAACAGATGCATCTGTTCAGCACAGTCAGTGATCAGCTGCACACACAGCTCTGTTACTTGAGCGTAAGCTCAAACCTGTGCCTGCTTAATGTTGCTGTACTTTGTTCCTGTAGTAGGTGATATAAGAGCCTATTGAAAGTGTAAGCTTAGGACAGCTGGGAGCACCCACAGACTAACTAATGTTTATCTGATAGAGAAAGGAAGCAGAAAACTCAAGGCCGTGGCTGCTGAAGCCCTTCCAACATCGATTCCGTGGTTCTTTTTGCCGCTGAAGTTTTCACTGAATGCATGGCTGAGATATCTGAATATAACCGTATTGTCTAGGCCAGAAATAGACTGAAACATTGTCAGTGATGCTTGGAGTCATTGAGTTGTCACCTTTTCAATACTTGATTTCTCCTCTTGTTCTTTTGGCCTTGGAAAGTGTTAGCTCGATGTTGCGCTGTAGCACAATGTATCTGGGAACAGTTGGAGTCTTTAGTTTTCTTCCTTAGCTTTCTCCACGTGCTTCTAAAATTTGCTCATTCTTTCTTTGGGTTGCTAACGTTTTATTTACTGTTAATCTGTTTTAGTTCTACCTGCACAACCACCTCTCCTTCATCCTTTACTACCACAGAGAGGACGTGGAAGAAAACCAGGAGCCCACCTACAGAGTCGTGCGCTTTGAAGTGATTCCCCAGAGCATTAAACTAGAAGGTGGGAGACTTTTAGGGAAGGGAGCAAGGGGGAAGAATCTCTTCTATGGCCAAGAGGTGAATGCTGCTGTTGTCTCAGGATGCCAGCAGGTGTGACAGTCCAAAGATCCACAGAATGTTAGGAGCTCTTCCAGAGGGACTGACGTTTAAAAAATAATAGCTGAGGGAGTAGAATTCTTATTTCATGAAGCCCAACATGAAAGCAGTGTTTTGAAGCAGAGCTGCCTATAGTGTGTACCATCCCATGCAGCTTTCCTCTGGCAGTTGCAGGCTTTGCTGGAGAGGTCTTGTTTCTTAGTGTGAAGTGGGACAGAGGATTTATCTGTGGTCTAGATCCTTGGCTTCAGAGCCTCTAGCTTTTGCCTTCTGGTTATGGTGAAGGCTGCACATAGTTTTCCCTAAAGCTATTCCTCTGCTGACTGGAATAGTTGTTTTGCATATTACATAGCAGCTGGGAAAGGGATGAATGCTTCCCCTGCAGTATTTGGAGTAATAGCAGCATGGTGCCTTGAACGTGGGGCCAGGATGATCAGTGGGAGATACGGCACTTTGGATGGGGCGACCTAGGGCATGCCATATTTTCTTTTACAGACTTGAAGGCTGATGAGAAGGGTATGTGCACCCTGCCTGAAGCAACAGGCTCTGCCCCTCAGGAAATAGACCCCACCAAGGAGAACCAGTTGCTGTTCACCTACTCTGTCCACTGGGAGGTGAGGGAGAAGACAGAAACTGGCTGGCAGCTGGCCGCCCCTACCCAGCCCTGACTTGTTAGCAGTTAGTGCTCCGGGTGTGCCACACGGGTGCTGTGGAAGGCATTGGGAATGTGCTGTTGTGAGAAGACATGGGGCAGTGATAGTTTCTGGGGTGTCTGAAGGGAATCAGGTCACTCATTGCTGTTCTTTCAGGAAAGTGACATCAAATGGGCATCCCGCTGGGACACCTACCTGACCATGAGTGATGTGCAGATTCATTGGTTTTCTATCATTAACTCAGTTGTGGTCGTCTTTTTCCTTTCAGGTGAGTGAGATGTGTGGGGTGAAGAAGGCGTTACCATTTATGTGCAGGGAGTTTTCTTTAATTCTCAGCAGCAGGTAGCTTGGGGAGGATTCTTTATGTCTAAGCCTGATCAGAAGGGGCAGGAAATAGACGTTAGTACACTTAAATCCTCCTGGCTTGGGCAGCATTCTATCAGGCTGTTATCAAGGTTTGCTCTCTGACAAGGGTAGCTGAGATAGTAGAATAAGTGTGGTTTAAAGAAGAAACAACAGGAAAGCCGCAGTGCCCTGTTTGTGCTGGAATACCGGCCTTTCTGCTCCCTGGGGTTTTGTTTCTGGTTTTGCTGTAGGCTGGGGGAGAAGAGTCATGACTCAAGGCTTCCTCTCCTAGTCAGATCTGGCTGTGTTGGTGGGATCAATGCTGCTCTCATGCTGTGCAGCCACAGGGCCGCACAGGAGCCCCTGAGCTAAACTGTACTTGTTTTCAGGTATTCTCAGCATGATCATCATTCGCACCCTCCGGAAGGACATAGCCAACTACAACAAGGAAGATGACATTGTATGATGTTTGTTCTTGGGGCTGGGATCAGAGAGGGAGGGGGGGCACAGATCAGCAGGAGTCTGGTTTAAAGATGTGGATGTAGTTATTTCTTTCCTCTGAAGATGAGAAGTGCAGTTCTGTAATGTGCTGTCACCATCACTGGAAGCGTTCAAAGCCAGACTGGACAGAGAGCACTGAACAACCCAGTCTAGCGAAAGATGTCCCTACCCACGATAGGGGGGAGGAGGGGGTAGGTGATCTTTAAGGGTCCTCCCAACCCAAACCATTCTGTAATTCTGTCGCACCTCTTCTACTCTCTATCCAATCTTGGATACCAGTTCAGATGTTTTCAGAGCTAGGTACTGACTGCTGTTGGTTTGATAAACGTGTGCCTTGACACTGGCAGTTTAGATCTTAACCATTTTAAGCCCAAGAGAAAAGAAGTCTCTTAACTAGAGTGATACAATTCTATAGAACTGGCTGCAAGGAAGTTAACCTGTTAGGGTGGCTGTGATAGGACCTTCATTTGTGCTGGTGGGCTGCGATTGAATACTATCTTTTCTTCTTGTTGCTACAGGAAGATACCATGGAGGAATCTGGTTGGAAACTTGTGCATGGAGATGTTTTCAGACCTCCACAGTATCCCATGATCCTCAGCTCTCTCCTGGGTTCTGGAATTCAGCTCTTCTGTATGATCCTGATTGTGATCTGTAAGTGGCACGTGTTGCTTGGAGTGGCTGTAATGAGAAGAGGAACAATGCTCCAGACTGCAGCTTCAGTCAGTGCTCACATTAGCTTGGGGAAAATCGCAAGGCTGCTTCCTTTTTGCAGGGTTGATCGAGGCTGTATGATTTTGCTCAGCATTTCTGAGTTGCTAAATGCTCAGGTATTCTAGATATGCGTTTCCCAGCTGAAGGCCTTTTTTAATTAATGTTTGTATTGTCTGTAATCAAGGTATGAGGTCATGGATTCTGTTGAACAAGCACTGTTTGATAGTGGGCTGAGAGGCTTTTGCACATGTGCTTTGCTTTCTGAGCTGTACCTGCTCAAACGTCTGGCTAAGATGAGGCTCAGACATGGTCTACAGCTTGAGATCAAAGCTGTGGCTCTCTCTGCCGGTGCTGGAGCTGTGGATATGTTAAGCTTTGAAGGAAATGAGGTCTGTGCCAGAGGCAGTGATCCCAGGCAGCTGCGCTCTGTATGTGGGATGGCTGCTGTACTCCAGATGCAGGATAGCACGTTGTGTATCAGAGCTGCTCAACTTTGTCCTTTATTCTTCCACAGTTGTTGCAATGCTGGGGATGCTGTCACCTTCTAGCCGGGGTGCGCTGATGACTACTGCCTGCTTTCTCTTCATGTTCATGGGGTAGGTGACCACTGCTTCTTGCAGCAGAACTGTCCTGCCCACACCTCTGCTCCCCTTTTCTTCCCCTCCCCATTTGCAGCAATGAAAGCTCATTTTCTTTGTCCTGGTTGGTTTCTGTCCAGGGTTTTTGGTGGATTCTTTGCTGGCCGCTTGTACCGGACTCTGAAGGGACATCGATGGAAGAAGGGAGCCTTCTGTGTGAGTCTCTTGGTGTTCTGTGCTACTTGTCCAGGTTTGATGATGACAAGGTCTGTGGATAAGCTCCCTGTGTATTTGTATTTGTAGCAGGATACAGCCCTGTTATACTGCAACGATTTGGTGTGGAAGAAGTCCTAGTAGCTTTATAAAAAGTACGGGGTAAAAGCCAGAGCTTTTACTACAGCAAAGCAAGTGGGTTGTCTGAGATCCTACCCACACCCACCCGCCATATGTTAGTGCTGCAGCAAACAGGATGCTTCATCCCAACTGTGGGCTCATGAGGAAGAAACATCTGATTGATAAGCCACGTGTGTTCTCTTGACTTATGCTTGCTCTTGCAGACAGCTACCTTGTATCCGGGTGTCGTCTTTGGTATCTGCTTTGTCCTGAACTGCTTCATCTGGGGAAAACACTCCTCTGGAGCGGTAGGTAACTTACAGCTTCTTCATGTCTGGAGCCTGTTGGAGTGGGAAGCGGGTGACTGTGCTGTCAGGAAATTCCTGCTTTCACAGTGTCTTTCTAACTAGGTGCCAATGCAGTAGCTGGCTGAAGCTGGCCTGGCCAGTGACTTCAGTCTGCAGGGTAGGTGATCTTGTTTTTGTTACTCTTGCTGTGATTCCAGGTGCCTTTCCCTACCATGGTGGCCTTGCTCTGCATGTGGTTTGGGATCTCATTGCCCCTGGTCTACCTGGGGTACTACTTCGGATTTCGCAAACAGCCCTATGACAATCCCGTACGGACCAATCAGATTCCCAGGCAGATCCCAGAGCAGAGGTGGTATATGAACAAATTTGTTGGGTGAGTGCCATGTGGTGAGTTAAGCCCCTTCCCCATAGTTCTCTTAGCCTCCTGAACATCGCCCTTCTGCGGGTGTCTGCATGCGGACAGATCACAGATGCGTTTTCTTTAGTAATGCAGCATGAGAGATTTAATCTTGATAGGTTTAATGTGCTCAACAGTGGGAAAAGTTGTGTCATTTACTGTATGAAACTTATTCTAGCACTCGCTGGAGCGGTAGAGCTTTTGGTAGGAGCGCTCTGGGTGCTTACAGGGAGCTTCTGACAGCCAGACAGTTGTATTGTGCTGCTTATGGTTTTTCCTCTCTCCTTTCTCTGTAGGATTCTTATGGCTGGTATTCTGCCTTTTGGAGCCATGTTCATCGAACTGTTCTTCATTTTCAGCGTAAGTGTTTAACCTGCTTTGCTCCTGAATGGGACTCCTCTTGTGCTGAAGGGATTGGGCTTCTGGAAGGGAGGGGGCACCCACCTGGAATGATCTCATTCTCCTGTACTTATTGAGGGCTGACAGATTCCCCTCAGGCACTTTCAGTATTTTCCTTAGGGAGAGCTGTGCACTGGGTCTCTTCAGACTCTCTTCTTGCTGAAAACACGTGGAGTTGTCTGTAGAACCTTCTTGAGAGATGTGAAGGACGGTGGTGAAGATGAAGCTTGATGCGACGTTACATCAAGGAGAAATCCTGACTTTGGGACAGCTGAGCTGTTCCAGCTGTCACTCATTTCTCTCCTTTCTGTGGACATAGAGGAAGTTGCTGTGCCATTGCTAGGGAGATGAAGGGGAAGAACGAGATGCCACAGCTGTCTTTGGGCACCATTTACAACCACACTTCTCTAAAGTATAATGCAGTGAAACGGCCTAGATCTGTGATTCTGTTTGAAGCTGAGGGCCCCTCATTTTTTCCTCCACTAGCTGGATGAAGGTAGCCTTACACTCACTGATGGATTATGGTAGAGTGGAAACAATTTTATGCTGTGTCTTTGTTTCAGGCAATCTGGGAGAACCAGTTCTATTACCTTTTTGGTTTTCTCTTCCTGGTGTTTATAATCCTGGTGGTATCATGCTCCCAAATCAGCATCGTCATGGTGTACTTCCAGCTTTGCGCTGAGGTGAGATTTCTTCCATATCCTCTGTTGTGCCTGCAGTAGCTCAGGGTGCACGATTGCTTCTGGATCAGCACAGGTTGCGTTATTGCTGCTTAGCAAAAATCTAGTGTGGCCCAGCTGCGTGGTTGTGATGGCTCTTAATGCTTTAAGGAGAGTTGAAGCTACTTGATATCTGTGAGACTGGGAGCGGTGGTTTCATACAGGAAATTCTGCTGGGAACAGAATGTTTTGAGCTGACATCTCTTCTCAAAAAAGGAGTTTCATTTCGTCCCGTCCAAAGAGAAATACAGGGCTGGAGGCCGAGCCGTGTTCTTTGTCAGCCAGTGCTGCGATACTGACCTGGCTCTATTTCACTGACAGCTTTTCATCCTTTGTTTGGAAATACCTCTGTGGCAAAGTAGCTCCCCGTGCCCAAACTGTGCTTTCCTTTCAAGGAAAATGAGTGATGTCCTTCCTGTCCCCATAAGTTTGCATCTTCCCTGACCCAGTGGCCCTGGTGACAAAGGAACCCTGTGGGATAATGCTGAGGCTTTTTACCCTGTCAGGATTACCGCTGGTGGTGGAGGACCTTCTTGGTGTCTGGAGGATCTGCCTTCTATGTGCTGATCTATGCTGTCTTCTACTTTGTGAACAAGGTATTGTTGTCCCTCTTTAAGTGGCACTTTTCTAGAGGAGATTGTTGGATTTGGAAAAGGAAATAGTGGGACCACCCAGTCTGCCCCTACGCAAGCACGAGGCAGCTGACCTGCCAGCTGCACTAACATCTCCAAAGCAGATAGGTGGTTTAAGTGCCTGGGTTACCCGTGTGGAGCAATCAGTTGCTTGCAGTGCCCTCCCTCCAAGGGGGTGTCTTTTCAGCTGAACAGAAATGCATGGAGCAGAGGGTTTCCTCTTCTTTGTTGAGTGCCCCCTCGTGGAGGGTGTTGGCTGGTTTGGAAGCTGACTTATGTTACTGCTGAACTTGATTTCACTTGTGTGGTTTTTTTTTTTTTCCCTTCTGTTTCAGCTGGACATTGTCGAGTTCATTCCCTCCTTACTATACTTTGGCTACACCGCCCTTATGGTCCTGTCCTTCTGGCTCCTCACTGGCACCATTGGCTTCTATGCAGCCTACATGTTTGTCCGGAAGATCTACGCTGCAGTGAAAATAGACTGAAGATGCACAGACCCAGCAGAAAACAGACACTTCTCAATACTTGTCCTTCTGGCAGCGAGGAGGACATTTTCTCCCAGTGCTTTCATGGAAACAAAATCCAATGGGAGAGTGACAAGAGAAATAAATAACTCCTCATTTTGGAATGTAATTTCTGGCACAGTGTACATGGATTCTGGGCTACTTCTGGGGGGAAAGGGGTCTGTAGATACCTTCCATTTTAACTTTATTATCCTGTTTGAGATTTGAGGGAGCTTTTTAGCCAAGAAATATCCCTCTGTATAAGTAAACCCCTTTTTTGCTAATTCTTTTGTGTTTTTTTTTTTTTTTTTTTTCTGTTGATGAATGGATTTAAGACAGCAGTGGAAACACTTGTGAAAACGTTTTCTTCCAGCCCCTGGGGTGCTCTAGGATTCAGGGAGACTTCGGACAAGTATCAGACTGGGTTTCCTTCCTGCCTTTGTGTCTGCACAGAAGAGGGAGCTTGACTGGCAAAATGAAAGGATCCCAAAAGGCTGACCCAGCTCACCCAGCAGGCTCTCACCACCGAGTTCTGGCTTCGGCTTGTTTACAAGTGGATGGAGGTGCCATTCAGAGCCCAGGAAGTGCAATTTCACCCCAAGAGCTGGAGAACTTCAACCAACAGCATCACTTCTCCCAGCTTCTGGCCTTTGGACAGCGTGGGCTGCTTAGGATGCATCTGCTGGAAGGGTTGAGAGGGGACGTTCCCCTCTTCCAGAAGGCACAGCAGAGCATGCTGCTGTGGGATTGGGCTGTGCGAGGACGTGCTGGCAGCAGGATGTGCAAGGGTTTGGTACATCAGCAGCTACTCTGCTCCAGCCGTGTGAGGAAATGGGCAGATTTCTTTCTTGGGAGCCCTGTGGGGTTATGCAGAGCCCACTGAGAGAGGTCTGTGCTGCTGCTGTGTTAGTGCCAAGTGATCTGATGCAGTATTGGGCCTCAGCTACTGCAAGGTGTGCACGGCTGTGCAGAAGGGCTGGGGACAGGGAGCAGCCCCCAGGAGCTATCCCATTGCCAGAAGCAGCTGTCTCCACTACCTGCCCTGTATTCCAGCTGCTCTTGCTGCTCTCTTCTCTTAGATTCTCTACCTCCAGGGAACAGAAGCTTGCACTCCCTCAGCTGTATTTTGTTCTTTTCTACAGAATGGTTTAAGCCCTTTGGGACAGCCAGTGCGGGCTTCTCTACCATGGGCTCCTCTTTTTCTGTGGTTTGATGCCTGATTAAACCCATGGGAAGCTCATTTTAAATGAGGTTAAATGTTTTGTTTTGATAATCTACATGATGTTTACTGGTAAAGAGCTTCCACGTTGCAGTGAAGGCTCCCTCCATTCCCAGAGTAGCTGGATTCAGTCAGGGACGGAGGTGGTGGTGGTATTGTTTTGGCTTGGTTTTTTTTTCCATGAGAGCTATGAAAATTTCCCTTTTGCTCCTTCCTGTAGCAAGAAGTGATGTCTCCAACTGACCGGCTACCCCAGGTGATGCTATGCCAATCCAGAGCTGTCCCAAGCCCTCCCTGTTAACCAGCACCACTGCATACACTTGAGGGCTTTGGGTTTCCTTAACTTAGATTGCCCTATGGGTTTCCATCAGGTCCACACAAGGACCCATGGCTCTTAGTGATGGCCTTGCTCCCCACAGGGAGCTTCCAGCCTCTCTGACTCCTCCTCAGCCCCCCACCACACCAAAGTCTGCCCAGCCAGGAATCAAGGATGGGAAAAGAGAGCAGGGGACGTAAGCCAGCTGTCCTGCGAGCCCTGCGTCACTTCTGATTCAAGATCTTTCTCTGAGATTTTGGGTTTATTTTGCTATCGCCCCTCCAGCGGGGAGGCTCAGCCAGCATTGATTTCTGTCCTTTCCCCGAAGTGTTTTCTCTGTATTCTTTGTAATTTTTAATTAATGTATGTATTCTTTGTGTCCTACTGTAAATAAATCCGCCGTTGTCCTGTTCTGGGTTCTCCAAAGCCACCTCTTTGATTTTCTTTCCATTGCACTCTGCCTGCCCAGACACCCCCGTGGTCTTTGCATGCCTTCCTCGGAAGCGGACCTTGGGGTACTGGTTTCTTCCATCGTATTTTTTTCTCCAGAACCTGATGGAGCAGCAAGGTTCTTCCCAGTGCTGGATGTCCTGCGTGTTGCCATGAAGCTGCCACCAGCCAAGGTGTTCGGATTTGTTCCTCGTGGTGCTGCCGTCATGTGCTGCGTTGTCAGACGGTTTGCTCCATTCGCTCGTGTCGGTGCAACTTGTGCAGCTGATGGTGAGAGGGCTGTGCCTGCAGAGGCAATGCGGGGCTGTAGGACAGCAGGCAGGGAGCTGCCATCCCCTCTGCTCGTGCTGTGGAGGTGTGTGGGTGCTGCTGGAAGGTGGGCTTTGCTGTTTGCTTTCAGCTCGATGTCTTCACCTTTGCTTGTCTGTTTTTGCTGTGGGAAAAGAGCAGCAAGTTTCCTCCAAAGGTAGCAGTGAGGGAGGGTCAGTGAGATGGCTGCAGGGTGTTCTGCCCAACAGAGTGATGCATGAGCGCAGCGGGTTATGGGGTTGCTGGCATCAGCGGCTGCTGAATGTCTGATGCTGATCAGCTGCTAAGATCAGCGTGGGAAATACTTGCATTTTTGAAATCGAAACTCAAAAAGTCATTGGCACAGTGAATTCTCAAAGGGCAAAGGAAGGCTTCAGCTCCACCACCAGGACAATCTGTGCTGAGCCACTAGTTTTGCTTGTGAGCAGCATGCAGAAGTGGCGCTAGCTGTCTCCACTGTGTTCAGCATTAGCAAGGGAGGAGAGCGCTGAGGGGAAATGGGCGCATCTCACCCATCTGTGATAGGGATGAGAACGAGATCAGACCCAGAAAAGTGTCTGGGCACTGAAAATGACTGTTGGCTTTTACACCTTCTGAAGAGAGATTCTTGAGAGGGCAGCATCCTGCTCCCCTTTGGCAAAGCACCGCTCCAGCTCCTGCTAACAGCTGCTCCTGGCTTGAGCTGTAAGTTTGGTTCTGGTTCAGCACCATCCTGAGGAGCTGAGCGTGTCTGGGTGCTTTGCGATGCTCCTGTGTGGGCTGGCAGCTGTTGTGGAACCAAGGGACCAGCACTGTGTAACAAATGGTTTTCTCCTTAGTGCAAGAGAATGGCACTGGCTGCCCAGGCAGGGCGCTGCGTCCTTTATTGGGTCTCATTCTGTGACTGAAAGAAATGTCAGTCTGTGCATTTGTGTAGGAAACTGGATCTCTGCCTTGCCTTAACACCAGACCAACCCAAGCCCCATTCCCCTCCACGACAGGACCCGAGGTGCATGATCCAAATGCTTTTAATAAACAACTTCCTTATTAAAAAAAAAAAAAAAGCTTTCAATTTGAACTTCATTTTGCAAAACGATGAAAGCGCTGATTTGAATTCTGACCTGTATATTTCCTAATGGCACTTCATTTTATTTTTACAATTAAAAAACCTTGTTTATAGCCCCTCAAAATACTCCATTAAAAGAGGTTATTCGCTGTGTATAAAAGTGCTAGAAAGTTTCTTTATAAAAAACATCAGGCTGTTCCCATGGGAAGCTTCTGGCTTGGACAGCAGTGGGGAGGGAGAGCTCTGCAGCACCAGAGGAGCTGCAGCACAGTGGCTAATGGGGTGTCCCTGCCTTTGGCTGCCAGAAGCTGGAATCCCAGGCTCTTCCCTCAGAGTGGGACATTGGTGAGCTCTGGATCGTGCTCTGCCCTCCATCTGCTGAGCCTCTGATGAGCAGAAGTTGGGCTGTGGGTAATCCCACCCATGGCGATCCTCACGGGTGCTGGGATTCTCTTTGTGGCTCTGCAGCAGCTTCGATGCACAACCGCTTCCCAGTGGGGATCTTCACAGCTTCCACAGGTTTCCTCTGCGACCGCCTCGAGGGTAGAGATCTCTACTTTTTTTTTTGTCGTCGTTGTTCAATATCCTCATTCAAGTAAAATACCAGTACAAATATTACAAAACAAACTTTCTAAAAATAGCTGCTAGATATTAGGGACCCCTAGCACGAAAAAAAGCCAAGGCTTAGGCACTCAGTAGGGTGAGGAGGAGGTGTGAGCTCAGGACTGGCTTCCACCAGTGCTGCATTGTGCACCAGCCCAGAGCAGGGGGTGCTGGGGAGCAGCAGCTCTGGTCACACAGGGGCTGTGGGCCTGCTGACCTGGGCCTGTGCTGAGCTCTCCCTGTCCATTAGGTTTTGCACAGCTTTGTTGTCTTGGTACATTCACCATCAGACCTGGTTGTCTACTTGCATAGCAGTTCCAAAGAATGACAGAATATGTGAAGCAGATGGTGAGAATGAAGGGGAAGGTAACAGTTACAGTGGGTTGCGTGTTAGCAAGACGTTTTCTTACTGAGGATCATTTCTCTAACTGAAAATGAAGAGCTGACGTATCTAACAGTCCAAATTCCATGTTACTTTCTTTTGCAGTGCCTTGTCAGTGACCTCCCAGCATACAGAAGGTACCTCTGTGTCCCTGGGTGTGCGCACTGAATTTGGGCACCAGGACTGGGGAAGACCTGGCTTCAGCCACGAGCACACAGTGCAGAGTGCGCAAACTACCTGCACACGTAAGAAGCAAATCGTGCTTCCAATAGGAAAGCAAAGCAAAACTTCAGGTGCAGATTTGCAGAACGTGATCTATTTTTTGGACATCAGAAAACCAGACCCAAGAAGAATTCTGCTTGAGCTGCTTCTGAAGCGTTTGGTGAGCGCTCAGCGTGGGGATGGCAGAGCCTGCAGGGAAATGCCCTGGGAGAAGACTTCCTACCTGCAGGTCAAGAATGCCTGAGGTATGTCAAAGGGCTCCTAAAGCAGCCTGCTTATCCGCTGGTGTGAGGCTAGCACGTGGCAGGTGAGGGAGCAGTACAGAGATGAGCTGAGTGTTACAGAAAGCAGCACATTCTGGGTAAAGATGGAAGCCTGGAAAGTTTTAATGGAGTGGTTCTGTTTGAGCTGTTCTGCCTGGGTTCGTGCGCTTTGCCTTTTGTAGTGGCAGAGTATCTTAATGGGCTCAAGTAATTAACTGAGAAATAGGCACCCAAGGGAGAATCGAGTGAGCCCAAGTAACTGATTAGAGAGAAGCAAGAAGGCGGCGGTGCTGGGGAGAGCGTCTTTGAAGATTTCTTCCTAAAAATCTGAACTGCAAGAAGTAGAGAACGCCTCTGTGGGATGATTCTTTCCAGACAGCAAAGGTGAAGCAATGTCACAGGAAGGAAATGGGGATTTTATTTATTTTTTTCAGTGAACTGCAGGAAATCTCCCAAGCAGCTGCTATTCACCTGTCAGCAAGGAAGGAATTAAGGAACAAAGAGCTGAGATCATCAATCTGCCAGAAAGGGAAGGAGGGATTGGCATCCAAGTGACATTTTCACCACCAGGGCTGAAGAGCAGGCACTGATGTGAGCCAGCTGAGCGGGATCTGTCAGAACACCAAATGGGGGTATTCTGTCAAGTGAAACTCACTGGAAACACATGCAAGTTAATGGGATGTTCCTTCATGCAAATGGGTTTTGAGCAAGCTGTAATGCCATAGGGAACAACTCTATGGACACTCACGCAGCTCCAGAAATGTGAGCCTGGGAAGGACTGGCGAGGTGAGTTAACCCAGTGCTGCTGTGGATGGGGCTCACCTGGCATGAGCAAAGGGCATCCTTGTTTTAGCGGGATGTTGCGCCCTCGTCTTTTTGATAATTTAGGGAGATTCTGATCAACAATTGCCGTTTGGGTTGTGTCCTGTCCTTTCCTGGACTTGTGCTCTGTATATTGGCTATCTGCACAGTCTTGAACCTTCAAGTTAGCCACACTTCCAAGCATTTCTAAGCCCTTCTGCCCAATTATTTGCTGTAGTTGCTTCCCTTGGGCTCAATCTGATGACACCTTTCTGATACAGGCGTGCCTGCAATAAAGAGCTTTGCTGTCACACCTCAGTGTAAAACTCAGTCGAGCTTGCTGTCTCCTGTATTCATTGAGCCTCTTTGAAATTACTGCTTCAAAAACTCTTCCATCAAAGTATTTTGTCCCTACCAGGATGGCTCCATCTGTCTGCCCCGGCTGACTTGCAGTGATATCCAGCCCTGGTAGCATAATGAATGCCGTTCCCTCACGCACAAATCTCCTGTGCATACACAGAACGATTTTGCAGGCTGTGCTGCAGCACTCAACATCGCATCCTATCTATGAACAGCACCAGTTTGTGTGAGCTGACGTTTGCTGATTTTTCTGGTAGCTCAGTGGACACTTCCCAGTGAGTTTAGATTCCAAAGCAGCGTATCTTAGAAGCTCAAAGTTGTTTTCTTACAAATCAGTTAAAAGCTGCCCACTGATTCGCTTCAGGAAGAAACAGGAAGTCACGTTTGTGTGCTTAGCATTCCAAATGGAAGCAGCCTGCTATTTCAGACCGGCTGACAAGCTCCTTGCAAGTGCTAAGCTCTGCTGTGGAACAGAAACTGAATCCAGCTTCCATTGCAAACACTTGCTATCAGCTTGAGCATGCTGTCTGCAAAAGTGCTCCCTTTGCTGCTGTCTGCAAAAGTGCTCCCTTTGCTGCTGTCAGGTTTGATTTAACTCACAAACGTTATTGCAAGTCCGCTTGCCGGAGGAGCTGTGCAAAGCAAACCACACGTGCAACTAATAGTGAAACGAGTTCCGTTTATTCTTTGACAGACTACTGGTAGGAGGAAGATGCCTGGCTCTGAGCTCCACTACAGCTGCTAAAGGAATTCCAGTGATGACGTCTGTTCGGAGTACGATGCAGGCAGAAAGCAAGAAGGCCAGAAAGGAAAGAAGAAGGCGTGCAACGGCATTGCATAAATCTGACAGTCCCTGCTGTAAGTGATCCATTCCGACCATTTATTTCTCTTAAAACTGAAGACAGGGTTAAGGCTTGCCTATCGTTGGTAACACTGTGAAACTCTTTTAATTTGCAAGGAGAAAAGCAACAGAAGATGGGACTGAGGTATTCAGTGATGGTAAACGGAAGACTGCTGCGACGCCCCATTTACCTTTTCTGTGACAGAGAACAAGAAGGCACTCGTTGAACTTGGAAAGGCAACATTTTACAGTGGAGAAAGGGAAGGACTGCATTTAACCCAGGGGGATCATTGCCACAGGATATTGCCGAGGTAAATAAATCTTATATTACATTTTGATACAGAAGTATTATTTGCAGCACTGTTGGCTAACCTAAAACAACTGATCTATGTTTTGGAGAATCAATGGATCACTACAAAGTCATTATGGGAAGAATTACTAAACTAAATTAAAAAAAAAAAAAAAAAAAAGTTCTTCAATAAAATGGAAGGGGACAAGCCCATAAGCACAGGCAGGCTGTGAGATCAGTGGCTCAGCAAAAGGTAACGTGCATTGACTGAAATGGGTGCTCTGGGGAGGTGAGCAAGGACAGTGTGTGGCTTCACTGGAAGAGTTAACAGAGTAGAGGTAGATTTTGCATTTCCTAGACTTATAGAGAACCATACTGATAGATTTCCTGGCTGATATTGGCCCACAGTGGTTCCTGCATGCTGAGGTATGAAGATCCGTGTGTCTGTAACCAGAAACAGGTACTAAAATCCAGCGAGAATGACATCCATGTGTTACATCCTTCAGTGCCAGTGCACAGGAAAGTGAGAGCAGGGGACCATTCAGATGCTAAATGACACCCAGCAGCTTGCTGCTGCTTGGCTGCACAGCCCTCTGGCTCAATAGGTAGGGAAGGATTTGGGAGGTAGGACTGGGAGCAGAGGAAACAGGACTAGATTTCTGGAGGAAGGCTTAAGCAGAGAACAAAAAGGCCGGTGGGACCAAATTCTAAGTGAAAGAGTGACTGCAGACCTAAACCCTCAGCATCTGTTAGAACTTAGTGTTGGGAAAAATGCTTCAAATACAGTGACAGGTGTAAATGAAGCTGGGACCAAATTTTCCTCACAATTCCTGGATGTCTTCACCCTAGGACAGGTTGAAATAAAACAAACATGCATCTCTTGAGACTGCTTCACGGGTGAGCCAAAAGGTACTGACCTTGCTGAATGGTTGTGGTTCATAAAACAAAGCAAACCTAGGGGCTTGAAGCTTGTTCTCCTCCCTGCCTGGTAGGACAAGACTTGGAGCTGCTGGCCCCTACCTCCTAGCCCAGCCTTTTCTCATGCTTTGGTTTCCAAACCAGACGTACAATCTGTTTGCCTGCAGGAGATATTTAAAAGGGCTCTATACGTACACCACAAACATAAGCTAAGTTCTGCAAGCTGCTCCATCCCCTTGACACGTGGATAGTCAGAGAAAATACGCAGGAAGCTGCTGCCTACAGTGGCAGAGGCTGAAGTGGTCCAAAAAGCAATGTATTTCCCCATGGGGGAAAAATGTGATAACTGAAGAGAAATCAGTGTAACCTGACTTCGTCGTGTAAACAGTGTTCTAGCTACACCAGATATAAGGCCGGTGTATTCTGGTGTCTCCTATTTTTGTAACGGTGGAAACAGAACTGTGTTGTGTAAACAATGTTCGCTCTATTGAGTTTAACCTAAAGGCTCCGCAAAGAAGAATGAGGTGACGTGTCTGAACTCTGTATGTAAAACGGTCTTTTGTTTAACACTGATGTGGAGTCATCTGTATTCGGTGGAGTAAGCTGCGCTGGGTGAGAGGATGAGAGGTAGTGGGGAAGGACGGCTTCTTCCCCGTTGGCTTCATACAGAGTGGGTATCCTGACTTCTCCTTCTCCATGTGAAGGTATTAGCTGCTTTGCCAGAATAGCAGTGTGATAACATGAAATGGAAGCTGGACTCTTCAAACGTTTAGCCCGAGATGAAAGAGTCTCAACTCCTTCTCAGGAACAGTCCCTTCCCAAAGAGGAACGCAGATCCAGGATCTCGGGGAAGGTCAGTGCTAAGTGTGGCTCCTGATTCACAGATTCAAAAATTAGATAAAATATATCCAGTCTATTAGATGAAAACTTTTCGCTGTACAGGACTGAGACTGGCATGGGAATATCTGCTGTTCAAGTCTCACAAGTGCTCCTGCCAGAGATCAGAAACCTCCTGTCTGAATCAGCTTTGCAAAGCTTTCAGACCCCAAAGGGAAGTAAGAGTTGTGCGTTTTTAAGGCTCTCCGCAAAAGGGTGACTGAAAGAGCTGTTCTCCAGTGCTATGTTCAGCTTATTGGAATGCCTGGTGGAAACGTGGCAGCGTGGTTGTGCTCAAGCTTGAGGTGAAGACGGGGGGCAGCGAGTGAAGGGGCCCAAAGTTCAGTGAGGCCCCAGTTCCAGGAGATTCTTGAGGTTGATGTTGCAAAGTGGAAAGCAGTGGCTGTGTCTCCCCCTGTGAGTAGCCCATGACCAATCCCCCTGAAGACACAGGTGGATTGCAAGGAGGAAGATTTAGGGGGAGGAAGCCAAGAAGATGAGAAAAGTCCATGTTAGCAGCACAGAGAGCCTCTGAAAGGTTAGCAGGGCTCTTGGAAAGCAAAGCCTCATCCAGGGGGGGTGGCTGAGGCGAAGAGGACTGAGGCTCACCAGATGAGAGAGACAGGCTGCCAGGGAAGTCTGACAAAAAGCTGTCCACCTCTACTTTGGGTAGTTTCTCAGGCAAATATGAGGTAGATCCAAGCTGATACTTTGGAGGAGGTTGCGGTGGGGAAGAGATAGGAGAAGACGACTCCAGAGGATAACTCATTCCCATTGGAAGAGAATTGGGAACCAAAGAATGGGGCATCCCTGAGCTTGGCATGGTTTGGAGATGTGTACTGTACATGCCCACAGGCAACATGCCAGGGAAGCTCTTACCACCTATCATGTCTCTGGATGCCATACACAGGACGGGACTCAGCTCTTCTTTTACCGCTACAGATGAGCTGCAGCTTAGAAGACCCAGCATGTCAACTGGTTCTGTCTTAATCTTCAGCAGTTCCTGGGAGTGGCTTTTCTTCATGTGCCTGGTCAGATGATCCTTCCGCCCAAACCTCTGAGCACAGTACTGGCACAGGAAGTCCTTCCGCCCCGTGTGCACTACCAAGTGTCTCCGCACATCCTTCCGGGTGTAGAAGCGTCTGTCGCAGTGGTCACACGGATGCTTCTTTTCCTTCGCTCCACCAGAAGCTCGTCTAGAATGAGCTTTGAGGTGCTCCAGAAGGACTTGGGTACTTTCAAATGTCTGGAGGCACACCTTGCAGCTGAGATCGCCGCTGGCGGCAGCGTGCATGGCCAGATGTCGCCTGAAGCCGAGCTTTGTGTTGTAGTTCTTGCCGCATTCGGGACAGTGGAGGGCCTCCTTGTTGGGATCGTGGGTCTGCAGGTGGTTGCGAAGGTGATCTTTCCTGTGGAACATCTTCTCACAGTACATACACTGATGAGGCTTCTGAGCAGAGTGAGTGGCCATATGCCTTTTGGGAGAAAAGCAGGAAAGTTTAGACTAGCGTCCTACCCCTAAGAGAACGCGTGCTACTTCTGCAAAGTGTTCCATGTGTTCTATGCTTTATGCCATAAAAATCCCAGCTGGCATTTTAACTCTACTAACTGATGCAGAACTGGCAGCCTGGGCAGCAGGCACAGAAGCACAGCATTTCAAGCACCAGTTAATGAGGCTGTCCCAGCAGTACCTGTCCTCCCTAGAAGGCATCAACTCTGCAGACAAACGCTTCAGTTGCCTACTTGGTTCCTGTTCTCTATGTTGAGGCTATCAAAGGGGGAAATGACAAAGAAAATTTATGACAAGAAATGCTTGTTTGCTGATGAGATGGTTTCATTTCATCAGGAAGCATCAGACTGTGTCGCTGTCTGTTGACAGCTAATATGGGCTGATTTTACCTTAGCATCTTACACTGTCTGACACCGTGGTTCATCTAGTCCTCAAGTTCCTACTGGAACTTTAATTGTTCTATCTAATATTTCAGAGCATAAAAAGGAGATCTACTTCTTCATGCTAGAGCAATAGTGCCATAGAAATATTTCTGTGACTAAAGTTACAAAGGTAGGGCTTAACAAATGTGAACGCTATTTTTCATTTTCATTTTGTTTTTTAATCTGTGAACTTCACTTTCTGCTTCAAATTCCTCCATAGTGAAAAAGAAAACATCTTGAGCTCAGGATAAACTATTATCTGAAGTTCTCTGCAAGGTGCCTAAAGAGATGCCAAGTATGGTAATGTCTGGGACTCAGCTGCTTTGCAAGGTAACAAGGGCATTTCCCCTCCTCCACCTTCTCAGAAATTCAATCAAGAAAACACGATGGAGGGGTTTTCCCCTCTCTTCTGGTAGAGGAGCACTGTTCTGCAGAGGCACTCAGCAGTTACCTACCTATACAGCTTGTACTTAGAAGCAAAGGCTTTGCCACAGTGCAGCTGAGGGCAGTTGTACGGTCTCTGCTCAGTATGAGAAAGTGTGTGAGTTCTCAGCTTGTCCACATTAGTGAAGGAGGTCTCTGATATTTCACATTGGCATTTTCCCTGACTTTCAGTCTCTTCACCTCTTGGCCTGGGAGCTAATTTCCAGCCTGCCTCGTCCTCCTCCTGCTTTGCATCTTGAATCCAGTTGGGAACACTGGGAAAAAATGCCGTCATGGCAGGCCTAGTACGACGTGGCCATGTCAAGCAGAACTTGAGCCTGCAGATGTCTCACTGTGATGTTGTCTGGGTGCAGTTTCCGTTGGAACCCTCAGTGACCAAACTGCTTTAACAGCAAAAAGTCATCATCTGGAATCACAGAAGAGTTGGTATTAAGGCTCTGCATCTTCCACCTGAGCACGCAAACACGGGTGAGCATTCAACAAGCACCATAAACATGTGAAGACACTCATGCTGCACGTTCACAGACTTGGAAAACTCACATCTCCAGAATGCATGTGGTTCTTTTCCCCCTTAACCCTCATTTCACTTTCCTGAATAAAATCACCTATGAATAATGTTTTTTCAACTACTAACAGCCAGTGTTACATGCTGCATGTGTTTTGTCCTGAAATAAGTGGGACCTTATTTCAGGTCCCACTTTTCCCAGGCTCTTTTGTGGATTTCTTCTCATCTTTTTCTATGTTCCTTGTAGTCTGTTCTCCCTTCCTCTTGACCTTTGCTCACATGGAATTCCTTTCTAAAACTTCCCCAAGGAACTAAGGTATGTATTTATTGTTTTTCATCCTACCAGCCTGTTGCACTAGTAAGACCATCTCCTACCAAACCAACCTGCACTACCACGCATGGGTTAACCAGGCTGTGGAAGAAAACTTGCTACTACCAGCAACATCGTACCTTTTTCAGGAAGACAGAAAATGCAACTTCTCTGCTATTACTCATTGTGCTTTCTGTTTTCTATCGTAGGGTAAATTTTCCCTCTCTGAATTATCTTCTCTGTTGTTCTTCGGTTCTGTTTGTCTTGTCAGTACAGTGATACCTTTCTGTAAAGGTTCTACCAGCGCCTATACTACCAGTAAGCAGTTAGCTGGAATAAAAACCTCAGAAAAGATCTCTTTCACTGAATTTAGCTGCCTAAGAAACTCTTCTTAAAATAGCATCAAACCCTCAAGCTCTTTCTTACTCCATGATTGCTTCAGAGGGAGGAACTTCCTGCCTGTACATCAGCATGAGTGCCAGTTGTGGGCAGGATGTGCAACTGTGAGGGAACTAACCAACCCCCACTAAGAAAGTGCACCAGTGAACGTTATAAATAGCTGAAACAACAATAACGGTAGCTACACAATCAATCACAACACCATGAGTGTCTCCCACGGGGTGGAAAACACCGGGAAATGGGATGACTCTAAGACAATGTGTCACTAAGCATGAGGTTTGGAAACGTCTGTTAAGAATGGAATTCAGCTTTGTGCAAGTTGAACCTACACAGGCAGAGCACAATTAAAAAAAAGGGACAGGAATTGCTGAGGTGCCATTTTGATAGAAGCCAGTGTGACGTGACAGCTGCTCCTACCCTTCAAGATGCACAAATCCTGTGTTTCAGGGTGGTGTTGCTTCATAGGTGTCTGAGACTGCAAATATTTCACCTCTGTATGGGATGGGTGCTGGAAAAGATAAATGCTTTCTACCTCCTGTGTCAGAGCTGCACACACATTCCAAGAGTCTCTGTCATTTTCTCCGGGTATTTACTTCTTTCCCTCTGAACAAGCTCAGCCATCTGTGCTGGTTTCAGAGCTACCTGAATGAAGACAAAAGTTGAACAGTGCTGTCTTTAATAGTAAGGCACATGAGCCATCTATTGCTCTCAGAGCAGAAACCCAAATACACATGAGTTAAGACGCAATCATCTCTGAAACTGATTACTGTAAAATTTCGTTAACCTGTCTTTTAGAATAGCGAGGTTTTAGCAAGACAAAAGGATTCTACCTATCTGAGTCTGTTTCTAATTCTAAAGGCATGTCATAAGACACTCTGACAGCAGCGGAGTATGAAAGAAAAACAGAACAAAATGAGGGGCTTCCACAGTATCAGTGAACTGCATAGCAGCTTAGTTCATCTGATAGCAGCAGCAGAAACATAGTGACACAGATCTTCTGAAGGCTAACAATGTAGCTCGTGCTTGGCTAGAAAACTCTATTTTGTATTCAAAGTATGTTTCCAATGTGCTCAGGGTTGATTCTAATGCTGTAGCCACTAGAGAAACAGTCACCACAGAGCAGAAACACTTCACCTCCACTTGTTCCGAGTATTTTTCAGACCACAGCATTTGCGCCAGCACTGAAGAAACTTTTTATCACAAGAAAGTTCTACTCCAGTCCACACAAATTACTTCTAGCCTATGCAGCTCCTGAAAACTCTGATAGGATGAGTACAGAAAACTGCCATCATCGGATGAATCTTTCCTATGCTTCAGTTGTACAGAGGTTGAGAAGTTGTCATAGTGAACATCAAGTTCAAAGAAAGACATCCACCTGAGGACTGGACTCCCACTAGCTGTCAGCTCACATGGCATATTTCATTACTACATGTGTCAGCTTTGTGTAAATTTAAGAAAGTCCCTGGCATAAAATCCTTTGCCTGCTTTGACAGTTTTTTCCACTAGTTACACCTCAAAGAGCGGTTGAGCCCTTTGCTGCATGGCTTCTGCCCCTGGACAGCCTTCCAGTGGCACAGAACTGGGACCTGTACAAAATAATAGGAAAAACTAAGAGGAGCCTGGATCAGTCCACCAGCTGAGCTGTGTCAGTCCCACTGCAGCAGATTGGCAGAAGTAGGGAGGCCAGGACAACGGCTGACGAGTCCCATATTGCGTAGCTACAGTTTCTCTTTTCTAGAGGGCACTGCTGGTGTCTAATTTGAGTTTGTCCACCCTTGTGTCTGGTGAGTCTTGCTGTGCCAGGAGTCCTTTCCCTCCTGAGGACAGAGGCTGCACTCTTGTGTTCACAACTCTCCTGGGATTGGTGGGGTTGGCCATGGGGCTCTGGGTCTCTTAACCCTCACTACCTGGCTTTGTATGGAGCTGGCCCAAGCTATTCTGTAGCTGCACCACGGAGGCTCTGAAGGAACTCATCCTGATGAAAAGTAATTTATTTATCAATCTTTCCTCCCTGAGTCACATCCGTGCCCCATTCAGGTTTCCTTTGCTGTTTTAGGTTGTTCAGGCTTCTCTCTGCTCAAGTAGAAGGCACAAGAAAGACAACAGAGAGCTACAATCCTGATGGAAGCTCAGTGTCAGCCTGGAGCTGGAGCTCAGAGCAGCTCCTGGCAGAGCTGACACCTGCCAGAGCTGACACCTGCCAGGCACAGGGGCATGGGCTCCATCCTTCCCCCACAATACAGTGACCACAACACTGCAGCAGTGCTCCTCATACCGAAACAAAGCCACCCCTAGCCCTATTATAGCATTCTAATCGAGTTCTGCTCCAACACCGGTTGCAAAATGCTACTGCCAGACCTCACACTGTTGGTATGACTTTTCTGTATCCTCTGTTGTTTTCCATCTTGGTTCTCATGTCAGTATTATGGACCTGGTTGCAGTCCTTCAGTACCAGCTTTGCCAACACTACAGCCAGGTGTGAAAATCACTTTCTCCCTCCTCAAAAATGCAGGGCTGCTCTGCCCCTCTGGTTACAGCCACACATCCAACACACATGGCACTGGGATCCCCCATGTCAACCCTTATTTCCTTGCACTAAACAACTCTGGTTGTTCCGTGATTTGTAAGTATAACTCAAGCTCCAACCTCAGCCTCACCTCTCCGCCTGACCCCGGGTGCACTTTGGACGTTCCCCTTGCACGTATACAAGGCTCCCTTTCAAATCAAACGGTTCTATGACTATAATATCTGAAGCTCTGCTCAGAGCCCCCTTGGCCACACAGGGTGTTTTTCCCTCCTGAACCACCTCCGCAGGCCGTTTCACCCCCCGAATCCCCTCCGATCTCCCCACTGACAGTGCATAGAGGGAATATAAAGGCCGAACCATTTCCGAACCGCGGGGAACCCCACACGCAAAATGGCTCCAGGGCGACTTATCCCCCAAATCGCTACTTCCACTCATATAGCTCCGAAAGACCAAGCGTCTACAGCCAGCAGAGGGAAACAGCAAAGCCGCCGGACTCACCGAGCACCCCCCCGCCCTATTGAAGGCCCCGCGTGCCGCCCCCTCCCCGTTTCCATGGCGCAGCACTGAGGAGAGGGCGGGAGGAGGGCCGGGCCTAAGCCCCCCAGCTGCCCCCTCACGCCCCTCTCTCACCCCTCGCTCTGAGAAGAAACCCGGCCACGGAGGGGAGGGAGCCGCCCTGACACGGCCCCCAAGCCGGTTCCGCTGCCCGTACTCACCCCGTTCCCCCGGGCCCCGCCAAGCGCGGCTCCGGCCCAGGCCGCGGCGGCCCCATTGTGCGGGGCATTGTGGGAGTGACGTCACGAGCCCCACTTCCGTCCCGATGGCGGCTGCTTCCGACTAGAGCAGCCGGGACGGGGCGTGTGGGGCATGCTGGGACGGGACACCATCCCGGCGCCGCCATGGTTCCGTTGTCCGGCGCCGCGTTCCTCCTTGCGACGGTAACGGTGGCGGCGGGCGGCTGGGATGCAGCCGGCTACCTGCTGTACTGCCCCTGCATGGGTGAGGCCCTCCCACCGCCGCTGGGCCTGGTGCTTTGGTCCCGGCGGAGGCTGAGGCCTGCTCTTCCCCCCCTCCCGCAGGCCGCTTCGGGAACCAGGCCGAGCACTTCCTGGGCGCCCTGGCCTTCGCCCGAGCCCTCAACCGCACCCTGGCCGTGCCGCCCTGGATCGAGTACCGGCACCACCGCCCTCCCTACACCAACGTGAGCCGGGAATGGGTCTGGGGGGGCGGACAGAGCCGGGGAGAGCCGCGGGGAGGAGTGAGGGGGGGTATGGGGGATCCCGGGGTCCCTGAGTGAAGCTGTCCCTGCCCCGCAGCTGCACGTTCCCTACGAGGAGTACTTCAAGCTGGAGCCCCTCCAGCAGTATCACCGCGTGCTCAGTTTGGAGCAGTTCATGGAGCAACTGGCACCACAGCACTGGCCTCCCGGCAGGAGAGTGGCATACTGTTTTGAGGCTGCGGCACAGAGGAGTGCTGACAAAAGCACCTGTCCCATGAAGGTGAGCTCCTTCTGCACCCCCGTAGCCTGCCTTTATCTTGCAGGCCTTCCAAAAGGAGAAGTTGCCTCCTGCTGGTTGCCATTCATTTGCAAACCTGGGAGCTGTCGGTCCCAAATCACTCTGTGCACATTCCTTTCACTGCGCGCCTAGTTGCCTTTCTTTGTCAGTAAATGCATGGGGTTCATGAAGGTCTGTGTGAGATATGTCGCTTCAGAGTTGGTTGTGACTGTAAGGAGAACAAATTTAGAACAAAAAAGATTATTTTCTGGTCCTTGCCTGTTTCCATATGTGGTATAGTTGCTCAACTATAAGTTGTAGAGCTGTCTCTTTTAAAGCAAGTGTGAACGGTGGTGTTCTTTTTCTTTTCAGTTACCTTTGCTTTACTTCTCCCTTAATTTTATTTAGTGTTTCACCTTCTTCCTGTGGAGCCAATATGAGCTGCTATATCAGTTTGTGTTCTTCCAGTAACAGAGGAATTCTTTAACTTTGCAGCCCAGGATCTTGTTAGATCTGTCTTTTTGCCCTGTGTGTGTACTGAGCAAACGCTTCTCTCTCCCTTGCAGGATGGAAACCCATTTGGTCCATTTTGGGATCAGTTCAAAGTGGATTTTGATAAGTCTGAGCTCTTCAAGGGGATCTCCTTCAGTTCTGCATACAGGGACCATTGGATCCAAAGGTAGCACGAAGCTGGAGAAGTGTGGGCTTTTAGAATAGCTCAGGAAAACAGGTCTTCTAGTCGCTTTGTAGAGCCATCATAATCCCGGGAAGAGATTGAAGTGATTGCGTAGCAATATAATAAAAACATGAATACTTTTTTTTCCGTGAATTGTTCATTGAGCAGGCTCTTCCTGTGGGCATTAAATATGAACTCTTTTGGGCTGATAGATTTCTGAGCCGTGCTGACCATGAACAGTTTTGCTGCTTTTCTTCGTGTTTACAGAGTCACAAGTGACTTTAGTCCTATCAGTATGTTTGGGCAACATAATTGCTCTAGCCTGGGATGAAGGCATAAGCTAGATAATAACTCATTGCTGCGTGTATCAGATTGCTGTCCTTTTGTCTGTCAAATAGCACTATTTCATTTGTTAATAGGTATAAGGTAAAAGGTGGTATTGGAGTTTTATGTCAGTGTTCTGTTCCTGTAGCAAAACGATGAGGATTCATCCTGTGTAAATTTGGTATAAGAGAAGCTGTATATCTAAGGGTGTTCACAGTTTCCATTCTGACCTTCACAAACTTGCTTACAGTGCTCTTTGTGCATAATTATGCATGCAGAATTGCTATATTCCTGTATTCCTGTCTGTTTCCCCTTAGGTTTCCACCATCTGAGCACCCTGTACTTGCTTTACCTGGAGCTCCAGCCCAGTTTCCAGTCTTAGAGGAGCACCGACCCCTCCATAAGTATATGGTGTGGTCTGATGAAATGGTGAAGAAAGGAGAAGCCTATATTCATTCTCTGCTGGTTAGGCCCTATGTAGGAATTCACCTGAGGATCGGCTCGGATTGGGTATGGTTCCCTGTAAGGCTTGTTGCTGTAGCCCATGCAATTGCTGTAGGTGGGGGTGACTAACATTCAGCAGAAAAAACTTGTAATAGGAACTGCCCTTCTGAAGCCTGATTATATTTACGTTCAGCGGCTCGCAGTGTTTGAGTGCTGGAAATGCTGCTGGGATTCCTCCTTCAGACAGATTGTAATGCTGCTGGCAGTGGTGAGACACTTTAGTAGTGTTTTCTTATGCTGTTTTCATTCAAACGTATTTTCTCTTCTTCCAACAGAAAAATGCTTGTAACATGTTAAAGGATGGAACAGCTGGGTCTCACTTCATGGCTTCACCTCAGTGTGTGGGTTATGACCGCAGCACTGCTGTGCCCCTTACCATGGACATGTGCCTGCCAGACCTCAAAGAGATTAAGCGTGCTCTCAAGGTCTGGGTGAAAAAGACAGAAGCCAAATCTGTTTATATTGCTACCGATTCTGAGCCCTACACAAAGGAAATACAGCAGTTCTTCCAAGGAAAGGTAAGTCTTCCAGAAACCTGGTCCAGCAAAAGTGCTTGAGTAAAAACTGTCCTCAGATTCTGGTATGTTGCTCCCACAGGCAGCAGACACAGTTGCATAAGAGATCTGCAGGGAAATCAGGTTTAATTTCAGCAGATAAGCCAAGGTATCAAAGTAACCTGTTGTTGAAATACGATTCAAACTGCCTAGTGAGTGAGTGGAAAGATTAGGCAGAGGTTGGCATGCTGGTTTTTCTTTCAGAGACTGAGGGTCAAATTGTCCTGAAGCATTTGGAACGTTGTGCTAAAATGGACACTGATAACTTGCCTCGCTGAGAACCTCAGCCTGTCTTCATACTTTCTGGACTCCCTTTTAATTCTGTAGATTATAAGGGAGAAATGCAAGATGCGATGAGCCACGTTTATCTCTAAGTGATCTTTCAAAAAGGATTTGACTTTTGTCTGCTCATGGGTGAATTGTAGGGCAACTTAGGGCAGAATCCATTCTTTTTGTATTGTATGTTCCCATTTCTAGTATAATGCTACGACATTTGGGCGGTAATAATAGATGTCTAGATTCATTTACTTTCTTTTTCTCCACAGATCAAAGTTGTAAGCTTGCAGCCAGAGGTGGCTCAGATCGACTTGTATATTCTTGGCCAATCTGATCACTTCATTGGGAACTGTGTCTCTTCATTTACTGCGTTTGTAAAAAGAGAGCGCGACGTGCATGGAAAACCCTCTTCATTTTTTGGCATGGACCACCCACCAAGGTTACGGGACGAATTCTGACCAAAAGAGGAGCAGGCTTGATGGTTCTCAGGGCTCTGAGCCTGGTGAGGGACCCTGCTGGTGTTGACCACTCTGTGTGCAGGGCATGTTTCCAGCCCTTGGATACTCTGTACCATCACTCTTCTGTCTGACTTCACTTCTGTGATACCAGACAGAAAAGAAATTTGAAATCGTGTAGTTTATGGGAAACTGTAAACTATATGTAGTTTTTAAGATGTAGTTTATATAGCTCTCCATCCTCTTCTGGGGGGGGGTTTCCAATGATTATGAAGAAGCTGCTCAAATTTCTTCTTTTTTTTTTTTTTTTTTTTCCCCAATTATTAATTTTATCTGGAAATGTCATTAAGCTTCTTATTGTCCAAAACTGACCATAAGTTTCTTTTAAAGTACAAAGTATATTCAGGAATATCGTGATACCTGAATAGGAGTGCAAGATGAAGCTTAGGACTGGAAATTATAAGGTCTGGGTTTTATTGAGTGCCATTGCCTTACTGGACCCACATCACCTCAGTGGCTCTTCTTCCATTCCCTGTGAAGAGATTTAATACCCACTTACAGCAGTGCTGTAAGGAGGATTTGTGGGGCACAGTGATCTCAGTGGTGCTGGAGATGTACGGTGGTGCTGTGTTTACGTGTGGCAGTTGTCCTTTCACTGGACATGGATGGGAAATCTCTCCCAGCCAGGCAGAGGTTGGAGATGTAGGGCTTTGTAGCTGTTGGTAAATGGTGGAGGTCTGTGATAGGAGTGTAACTGTTTTTAGGTCAAAACATCTGAAGTAGCTGTCCTGTGGATTGGTGTAAATCTTCCCTAGGTCTTTGTTAATGGTTTGGGGTTTTTTTTATTATTATTTTTAATTATTTTTGTACTTTGTGAAAATAGTCCCTCTGACAGCAGAATTCCCAGCGCGGCTAACTGGGAACAAACAGCAACAAGAAAAACATTTGGGCAGTACAAGGAAATCCGTTTGGCCCGGTACGGTTCAGTGCTGGTCACCCTTGGCACTGGTGTGGTAAACCCCAATTTGGCCAACATCTTTTCTTAATCCTGTCCTTTGTCTGGTGCTCTGCAGCACCCAGGGCTCGGCTTTAGCTCCGTGTCTGCTGGGTCTCCTGGTTGTGCCTCTGAACTGCTGGGCTCCCAGGAGAGCCCGGGGCAAGAGGAGAAAGGGCCCGGAGTGCTGCAGGGGCACTGAGGTGCTCCTTCCCTCCCCCTGGAGAGCCGCGGGAACGTCTTTTTTTTTTTTTTTTGAAACAAATGTGTTATTTTTTTAATAATAATAATAAAATCTCGGTTTTGTATTCACTCGCGTGGCACTGACGTTCCTTTCTCCGACACCCCCCCCGCGCCCCCCTTCCCTCGGAGCTGTAGCAGCGGGCGGTGCGCGACCCGCCGACCTTTTGTGGCGGTGCTGCGGGGCGGGCGCGCGTTGCTAAGGAAGTGCGCTGGGGGCGGGGGGCGCGCGTTGCTAAGGATGTGCGCGGGGAGCGGCGGCCCCTCCCACCCCTCCACTTCCGGTGCCGCGGGAGGAGGCGGCCGCGGGGCTCCATGGTGACGGCGCAGGTGAGTGCGGCCCGGCCCGGCGGGCCGAGGTGTCCCCGTCGGGTCGGAGTTGAGCGCGGGCGGCGAGCAGCGGGCGGAGGACTGGCACTGACAGCGAGAGCGAAGCGGCCTGGGTTGGGCCCCCGTGCTCAGAACAGAGCAGGGAAGGACCGAAGGACAAAAGCGGTCGGGCCGGGATGTGTCAGCTCCGAGATCGGGGAGGCTTGAGCCGTGAGAGAGCGGTGGTGGATTTAGGGCGTGCCTGCAGTGAGGTGAGAATTGACGGAACGCGGAGGAGAGCTGCGGGTCCGAGCCGCGAGGCCGTGGACCGGGATGGGCGCCGTGTGTCCGCCGCGCTCAGCCCTGCTGCCAGCCGGGCCCCGTACCCAGCGCTGCTGATGACCGGGGTGCTGCTCCCCTCACACACAACCCTTCCTTGTGGGAACCCGCACGGGGTCACAACGCTTGTAAGGGACCTCTGGAGATCGGCTGGTCCAATCCCAAAAGGCTGGGTGTTTCTTAGGTGTAGTTTCTTCTCTGAAAGAGTGGTGATGTGTTGGCACAGCTGCCCAGGGAGTTTTGGGGTCACTGTCCTTGGAAGTGTTTTGGAGCCATGGAGATGTGGCTCTGAGGGACGTGATCAGTTGGCACTGTGTGTTGGGGATTTTGAAGGTCTTCCTTAACAACGATATGGTTCTAACTGCTGTGCTCAGTTTGCTGCATGCTGTGGTCATTGGGAGTCCACCTCCAAATGCATTCACTACACCCTGAGCCGTATTTGGGCACTCAGAAAGCAGATGAGCTGTGCAGCTGGGGCTCGTTGTTGGTTGGTGTTGGAGTGCAGCTCACTGAGATGATATACTCACCTAGCTGGTTTACATGACAATATTTGCAGGCACAATGACTGTACTACATCTACTACATTAAGTCGCCTTAATGATTTGCTTTGTAGCCAGCTTGATTGCATGGCTGTGTGAAAACTTTGGTGTAAAAGTTTCTGTCTCTTGATTCTTGACAGAGCAGGAAAGTAACAGCAGATTTCTCTGGTGTGGAAACACAACATTCAGGGGATGGGAAATGGGCAAACTATTTAGTGATGTTATTTTGAATCCTTGCAGCTGCTGTTGCCCTTTGAGACATCTACTGTGCTGTAAGTAGGCTTCTTGAAAGCAACTTCACAAGTTTTAATTCATGAAGAAGCTTTTGGGTGGCATTCCAATGCACTACTGTTGCTTCGGAAAAAAATGGGTGTAGGTTTTAAGCCTGTAGCGGCTGGATGGTCCTGATGATGCACCACATCACTTCACATGTGAGTTAGTTGTAACGTAAAGGTGTCCTAAAAATGAGAAGTTTTCTTCAATACGCTGGAGACGTAAAAAGGTCACTCAGAAAATACCACATTGATATTTTGGTAGGTGCGTGAAGCGCTTAATCAGAGCACCTGACTGATTCCCTTTCAGTCTGTATTCCAGGCCGTTTGGACAGAGCAACTCTGTGCTGGATTTTCAAAGGAGGAGATTTACATCAAAAAGCTAAATGATACCAATTGGCAGACAGGCTTTGGCGACATACTACTGTTTTAGCTCAGGCCTTCTTAAGGTTTTTACGTTGTACATAATTTTTATTCTTCAAAATCCCCCAGAACATAAACATGCAAAATTCTGCTTGAATAGATGAGCTGAATCTTTGACTATTGGTAAAATTGTCATCTGTAGAAAACTACCTTTGTTTATTCCTCCTTTGTTCTTGTTTTAGGCTTCTAGCACTGGATCATCTGTCAATCAGATCACGTCAGCCACAGACGTGCTGTCATGTCTAAGTTAAAGAGCTCTGAGTCTGTTCGGGTGGTGGTACGGTGCCGGCCGATGAACAGCAAAGAGAAGTCAGCTTCATATGAAAAGGTTGTTAATGTGGATGTCAAATTAGGGCAGGTCTCGGTGAAGAATTCACGGGGAACATCTCATGAACTGCCTAAAACTTTCACCTTTGATGCTGTGTACGACTGGAATTCCAAACAGGTTGAACTCTATGATGAGACCTTCAGACCTCTTGTGGACTCTGTTCTGCAAGGTTTCAACGGGACAATCTTTGCTTATGGGCAGACTGGAACAGGGAAAACTTACACGATGGAGGGGGTGCGTGGTGATCCTGAAAAAAGAGGGGTCATCCCCAATTCTTTTGATCACATCTTCACCCACATCTCTAGATCTCAAAATCAGCAGTACCTAGTTAGAGCTTCTTATCTGGAAATATACCAAGAAGAAATCAGAGACTTGTTATCAAAGGATCAATCCAAACGGCTGGAGTTAAAAGAGAGGCCAGACACAGGTGTATATGTTAAGGATTTGTCTTCCTTTGTTACAAAAAGTGTCAAAGAGATAGAGCATGTCATGAACGTGGGAAACCAAAATCGCTCCGTTGGTGCCACCAACATGAATGAACACAGCTCTCGATCTCACGCCATTTTTGTGATCACTATTGAATGCAGTGAGCTGGGACTTGATGGAGAGAATCATATCCGTGTTGGAAAACTCAACCTGGTAGACCTTGCAGGCAGCGAGCGTCAAGCTAAGACTGGAGCACAGGGGGAAAGGTTAAAGGAAGCTACGAAAATCAATCTTTCTCTTTCAGCTTTGGGCAACGTTATATCTGCCCTAGTAGATGGCAAAAGCACACACATTCCGTACCGGGACTCAAAGCTGACTCGGTTACTCCAAGACTCACTGGGTGGCAATGCCAAGACCGTGATGGTGGCCAATATAGGCCCTGCCTCTTACAATGTAGAGGAGACTCTCACGACGCTGAGATATGCCAATCGTGCCAAAAACATTAAGAACAAGCCAAGAGTGAATGAGGATCCTAAGGATGCTCTGCTACGTGAGTTCCAGGAAGAAATTGCTCGACTCAAGGCACAGCTGGAAAAGCGGTCTATTGGCAAAAGAAAGAGGAGGGAAAGGAGGAGAGAGGGTGGGGAAGAAGAGGAGGATACCGAAGAGGGTGAGGATGAAGGAGATGACAAAGATGACTATTGGAGAGAGCAACAAGAAAAGCTGGAGATTGAAAAGAAAGCTATTGTTGAGGATCACAGCTTGGTAGCTGAAGAAAAGATGAGACTGCTGAAAGAGAAGGAGAAGAAAATGGAGGACTTGAGGCGAGAGAAGGAAGCAACAGAAATGCTGAGTGCTAAAATCAAGGTAGAATTCTTTGCCATGCTTTCATACTTCTTACAGGCAATTTATTTAGGCAACGGGGAGAATAGCAGGTTGCTTTATTTGGAAAAATATTTCATAAGGTTTCCAGAATAGTGATTTGTGTTTGATCAGAAGATTTTTGTTTAGTTTCCACTATTAATTACGTTCTCCAATATTCATGAGTTGTGGCATTGTTCTTCTGTGCTGATCTTGTTGAATCTCCAGCAGTCTGCACAATAAAACATGATGGTACATCTTATCGCAAGCTGTGAAACAAACAATGCTTCATTAACCCCTGCATTTTGTAATAATGAACCTAATGGGTTCATTAACCCCTGTGTTTTGTAGGGATGTTTAGAAATAGCCATTCTCATAGCAGCTGACTTAAAAGAGAATGTTAAGGGAGGTGCCCTCATGAAGAAGTTGCATAAGTAGGGAGAGAGAAAGTTGGGTTCTTTGGGAAAGACTTGTTAGCCGGTCTCCAGGAGAGAAACTTATGACCTTGTCTTTTTCTTCCAGGCAATGGAAAGCAAGCTTCTGGTGGGAGGGAAAAATATTGTGGATCACACAAACGAGCAGCAGAAAATCCTGGAACAGAAACGACAGGAGATTGCAGAACAGGTACAAGCAGCAACGTTAGTTACTTTGTACCAAAAAACCCCAAACCTACCTGCAGAACTTTTATAAAACGTTGTATGAGGAGAAAAGGTAAGGAAGTTTGCACAGGGTTAACCCTGGCATTGCTTTAATGGCAATTGTTAATGTCAAAAGAAGGGGCAATGGCTTGCGTCCTATTTGTTGTGTGAAATTTGTAGAGGTTTGTTATAGTTCTCTTCCAGTTTTTCACATGAAACTTTTATATCCTATCTGTGTAAGTGAAGAAATAATTGGAAGGCCTCAGACTGTGACAGTTCAGCTGTTAACTCAAGAGAATGGGTGCTTATTTTGTGATACAAGCTTGTTTTCTGTTATGCGTTTTTGGTTGGTGATTCTTTGACTCATATGAATTGATTAAAAAAACAAGAAACGTAGTGTTTAATTACTTTAATTAAAGCTTGAGCACTTATTCACACTATCTGATTCCAATAGACCCGTCAGCAAAATAAAGACAATACTTCTGGTATTTCTAAGGCAAGAGATAGGAAGAACTAGAAGCTAAAGCAAAAGCCCTGGAACCCAGGGAAGTAAAAACCTCCTGAGTGTTGGATTCGTGCATGTCAGCCTGGAGGTGGCAACGTAATTGTGGTCTCTAATATTGTACATGACATTCTTCAGAAACGTCGGGAGCGAGAAATCCAGCAGCAGATGGAAAGTCGGGATGAGGAAACACTGGAGCTGAAGGAGACCTACAGTTCTCTTCAGCAAGAGGTGGATATAAAGACGAAGAAACTTAAAAAGGTAAAAAGAACACGACTCCACGCCTCCTGGGTTAGAAATAAAATCAGCTTGTGTGAGACTGAGAGGAACGTTGGCAATTTATGACTTTGGCTCCCATGGTCTGTTCCAGTTATTTTCCAAGCTGCAAGCTGTGAAGGCAGAGATCCATGATCTCCAAGAAGAGCACATCAAGGAGCGCCAGGAACTGGAACAGACCCAGAATGAGCTTACGAGGGAACTAAAGCTGAAGTAAGTCCCTTCACTTCATTGCCTGCCGGCAACTGTAACAGAGATTGTTTCTATGGGTGGGGAGTGAAATGAGGGACTGAATTCAAATGCTTGTAGAACAAGATTTAAGCATGAGAAAGCTAAAACATTCCTCCCTTTTCCAGGGCTGTATTAATTCACAGGCAGAGGAGCAGAGGAGGGTCGTCAGCTCACTGTGTTTCTTGTGTATTTCCCATTTTTGTGGTTGTATGCAGGCACCTGATCATTGAAAATTTTATTCCTTTGGAAGAAAAGAATAAGATCATGAACAGGTCATTCTTTGATGAAGAGGAAGACCAGTGGAAACTGCATCCCATAACCCGCCTGGAGTGAGTGTACTTCTAATTTTTTAACTAAGATCAAATCGTAGGTCGTCTAAAGCCCTCTAGTTGCCAAAAACAAGGTGCTCCAACAGAGAGAATCGTGGTTTTAAAACAGCCCTCCAAAGTTCTTATCTTCTTGCTGTATTATAAACCAAAGTTTTCATTCATCTATGTAGGTTGAATAAAATAGGAATACACAGTTTGGAAAAATTTCTTCTAGGTGAGCCCAACATTTAAATGTAAGATACACTTAACACTGCATGCACCATTTAATATCAGTAAGCTCTTGTATTTGTTTTCTGATTTGATTAAGAGAGCTCTCAAAAATTATGATGTGGGAGCTGTGGATACATCCTGACTCTTTACAGAGGAAGTTCTGTAAAGCAAATTTAGAACGTTAGGTGCATCTGTGGTCTTCATGATAAAAAATATGCAGAAATCCCCTGTTTTGTGCAGGGAACAGACGCGGATGCCAAGGGACAACAATCTTACCTTCTCGTCTCTGTCTGTAGAAAGAGCTGTTCTGGGAAATGCAGTCTAGATGGTTTCTGCTTGCTTGAAATACATTTCCAAATGTTTTACCTCATAAACTCGAAGGGAAGTCTTCGTTTTTGGTGTATAATAGCTTGAAAATGTGTGTTTTTCTAGTAACCAGCAGATGATGAAAAGACCAGTGTCTGCTGTAGGATACAAAAGGCCGCTGAGCCAGCATGCCAGGACGTCCATGATGATTCGTCCAGAGGCTCGATACAGGGTAAGCCCAGATGTGGTGACAGCCTTCATGCATTCACCTTCCTAATCAGAGAAATGTGGATTTCAGAGGATTGTTAGTTCTTCTATGGGTTGTGCAGAATGTCTTGCATGCATTTATAGTCCTGCAGAATAAGTTTCCAGAGGGAAAAGAAACTATTTGTATGAAAGCATACGGGCTTTGATTCCACTTGTACTTCCTCAGGCAGAAAATATTGTATTGCTGGAACTTGACATGCCCAGCCGAACAACAAGAGACTATGAAGGTCCAGCCATTGCTCCCAAAGTTCAGGCTGCTCTAGAAGCAGCTCTGCAGGATGAAGATGAGATCCAGGTGGATGCTTCAACCTTTGAGAGCACTTCGAATAAAAAACCAAAATCCAGGTGAGTCAAATCTTTAATAAGTAGACAAGATAGGAGAGTTGCAAATACAATTGTTCTCTGTCTACGGTTCTCATCAGTAAAGCTATGGCTAACTTGGCTGTAAAGCAGAGATAGAAAGAAAGGAACATAGGGCAGTAGAGAAAGCTGGGACTGATTAGAAAATAAATCCAGTTAAAAAAAAAAATCAGCTTTGGAAGATTAATTTTGACAAGTAACAGGTGACATTGTTGGGGCTTTTTGTTTATTTTTTCATTTTTACTTCTTCAGGCCTAAAACTGGAAGGAAATCAGGGGGATCCTCTTCAGCAGGCACCCATAGTTCTCAGCTCTACCCACAGTCCCGAGGGCTGGTTCCAAAGTAAAACCAGCAATTCCTCTCCAGGGCGTGAACAGCTTTTGCCTTCTGAGAGCAGAGACAAGTAAAAACCTGCAGAGAGACCTCCCAGCCAGACTCCAATCCCTTTCCCCTGGAGGTGGCCTCTTTGCTGTTTAACTGACTTGTGCCAGTCCAGGTACACTGAGCCACAGGAAGATACGTGTTTGCAATTCAGCATTTGGCCTCTGTAGGAAACAGATTTTAGTTAGGAAATCAGAAATGCATGAGGTACGTTACAGTGTATTAGAAGCAATGGGAAGCATGGGGATCACCTCACAGCGTCACCGTCTCTCCTCCTGCACTAGCCCTTTTGCTGCACTTGGCTTTTTTGTTGGGCAGTAAGAAGACAGAGTTGAAAGTCATCTCAACAGAACCACCGCTCCAGAGCTTCATAGTGAGAATCAAATGAGGTTAAAAAGCAGAGGATCCACCCAAACTTGACTAGGTGCACAGTTTTTCTTCTTCCTGCTTGAAAGACTGGCATCATCATTTGGGGTTAAGAAGTTGATCTGAACGGGCAGATTGGCAGCTGTCAGCATGCACTCACCACCAGATAGCTGTGCCTCCCTTTCAAACTGTAGGACAAAAAGGGGACTTTAAAGAATTTTGTTGCTTTCTAGACAGGAAGCAATAGAAATTGAAGTCCTTTACTTGTTTATAAGCATAAGTAATTGCTCCTCTAAACTGACCTCCTACAGATCACACCCCTACCAACAAGAACCACCTTGTCAAAGAATCCATCTGCATTCCAGTGCCAGCTCCACAGCTTGCTTCCTCTTTGTTGCCTCCATCTTTATCCCTGGTATTTGAGACCAGTATCCACACTGAGTCTTTGAACGGTGATGTGGTGCATGGCAATTTTCTCAGATTTCCCACTGATCACAGGAAATGTAGCACTGGCATGGAGCTATCTTCTGACCAGGCTCGTAGGGCTGATTCTGCTCTCCCCTGTAAGCTGGGTCGAGGGTAGAGCACCATGACAAGAAGCCGTCCGTGAGTGCACTGTTCTTGTAAGTATGGTCCCTTCCCTTGGTGTCTAAGGAGCTTCAATATATGGTACCCTCTGTGCCTCACCCATTCCATATTAGAAGCTTTTCCTCTGCACCTCCCGGACCAGGCAGGGCCCAGTGGGAGTGAAAGCACATACAACCAAGTCTGGATAATGGAATCTGGTACTAAATCCAGGGGTTGCAGTTTGAAAACAAGGGAGGAAGAACTCCTGCTTTTAATGGTCTCTCTGCAAGCTGCCCTATGACTTAAGCAGGCTACTGTAAAGCTGCAGGGTTGAGGGAGATGGAGCTGCCATGTTGAAGACAGTAAGGTGTCCCTGTCTAGTGTTGCACAGCACATTCATAAGTTTTAGTTTGTTGTATATTGAGACTTGGGATGTTACATTTTCTGGTTGCTGTTGGCTGTCATCCTATGAATGTTTTTACCTATTTCCTCTCCTTCACTGATGACTTCCTCCAGACTGACATGTGTGAGTGTCTGAGGACTTGCCTGGTTTTAGAAATGCTCTGATATATGGACTCTACCTTGTGTGCTCGTTGACTTCACCCAGGCTGGAGAACTCCATTATATCTGACCCCCATGAGCAGAAGGAACTGAACACTCAGCACAGCTCACCTCTGCATCTTGCTGGCATGGTGCCTCGGTGAGCCAGCTGCCCGGGTGGGCCTGGTTAAACTCTAAGTCAGCTGCTTTGATTCGTGGAGTGCTTTTCTGGATCACAAGATTAATATATATATACACGCACATATATATATATTTTAGTTTTGGTGGAGGAAAGATGAGTTTGCCTATAACTGAGGGAGCAGTCATCTGACAAATGTCTTTCAACTAGAACATGGAAACCTGGCATAATCTTCCTTTTTATAAAGCACTGTTTATGTACAGAGAGCCTTTTAATTAGCTCTTGTTGCATAATATAATGTCACCTTCTCTTCCCTCTCCTCCGTCTTTCTAGCACATAATCTTCTGTACTTTGACGTTTTAAAAGATGATTGTATGCTGTAAATGCTCAGAGAACTGAAATGAAACAAGGGGGTTTTTACAGCCTGAAAGAGCAACTTGATATCTAGACGTGTATACGTACATACCTACATGTACACGTATGTTTAACGTGAATATGCATACACAGCCACATCTGTGTTTGTACACTCACACCCTTCCTCAGTCACCACTATTCCATAGGGAATTCTATATTGGATTCAAATGCTGGAAGCTCCCCTTGTGGCAGGACCGGGATGGTGGAAATTACAGTGCAAACCCAAACTGTTCTCGTTTCAGTGTTGACAAGCTAGCTGGTTGATATGTCAGAAAGGCTCTGCTTTTCATTCTGTAGAAATTCATTAGCAAGGTGAAAGAAATTCAGTAGGATGGAAAAAAAGAATAAAAATGCATATTTAGTCATTGTATCGAAATCGGAGCTGTGGTTAGAGATTTGGGTAGTGTGCTGCGGGCGATCTCCCAATGGTGCAGAAGCTTTTAGATTTTCATTTTGATGGACTTACCCATGTCCAGATACTCGGTGGCACTGAGATTAAGGGAAATACATTGTCTCAAGCTCTACAAAGCATACCGAGTGCTGGGTTGAAGTTTTTAATGAACATTCCTGCCAAGCTTGCGTGCCTCTGGGTGTTATCTGAACCAGCTGGGCTTCCTGCAGGTTAACTGCCAAAGACAGGAAATCCAGCAGACTCCTGCAAGAGGCCCTCGGACATTGTGCACAGCCACAGCTTTTCTCATAGGGACATTTTACATCCTTATCCTCGCTCTGATCTGTATAATGGGATCTCTACTTCCAAAACAGCGACATGCAGCAGCAGCGGCCCTCTGGTTCCGGCAGCAAGCGGCCCTGAGGCGTCAGAGTTCAAGCACTTTCTTAAAATCCTTACTACAGATCGAATGCCTTGTTAAAAATGTTGGCACGCTGCTCCCATCTCCTCCAACACACACCTCCGTGACAGCGATTTAGATGCATTACACAGATCAGAGCAGATCTCTTCAGTGGTCTGTAGATGCACTGAGGTTCGGAGACCCCCGCAGTCCTTTCCCGTGCGACGTCCGGGCTTTAAGAGATTCCGTTTGTGCTGAGTTCAAGCACAGACCGGCCAACGGAACCTGCACAAAGCCCAGCGCCAGGCTCAGGTGGGACCACACGAGTGCTGCCGTATCGCGGGTGCTGCCGCCTTCCCCATCCCAACCGGGGGTCCCGCTGCCAGCCCCGGCCCGGTGCGGTTGCGCCCATCCCCTCCCGCCGATAGTTCTGTCCGTATTTATTTGTATCATCTCTCTTTTTTTCTCGTCTAGGAATGTAAAGTGACCCTAAAACACAGCGCGTAATAAAGTCAATCGGATTTATCGCATCGCAACGCGCCACTTCTCATCATTGTCAGCCGCCTCCGGGCCGCTTCTATTCGCGTCCCACCGGACCCGCCGTACCACCCCACGCTGCGGGCGGCCCCGGCGGAGCGCCGTCCCACAATGCCCAGCGGCGCGCGGTGCCCTCCGGGAGCTGTAGTCGCCCGGGAGGGGCGGGGCCGCACCGCCTCAGAGCAGCGGCCTACAGCTCCCGGCAGCCCCCGCGCTTTGTTTTCCTTCAAACGGCGCCCGGCCTCTCCGCTCGCGGCTCGCCGTGTCCCACCGCGGCCGCCGTCGCCGAGCCCCGCCCCTTTCGCCCCGCTCCGAGCCCTTTGACCCCGTTGTTATGTCGGGCCCGAGCCGCCGCCGCCGCCGTCTCCTCCCGTAGCGCCCGGAGCCGCCCCCGCAGCGCGCCCCGCTCCGCCCCGCCCCGCGCGCTCCGCCGCCCGCGCGCTCCCGCCCCGCCCCCGCCGCCGCCCGCCCCGCTCCCGCCGCCGCCGCCCGCGCGCGCGCCTCTAACGGTCCGCGCCCGCCCGCCGCCGCCCGCGCGGGAGGAGGATGAGGGAGATGAAGCAGCGCAGGAAGAAGGAGCGCACGTGGGCCGAGGCCGCCCGCCTGGTGAGGGCCCGAACGGCGCGCGGGGCTCCGGCAGGCCGCGGGGGGGCGGAGGGGCCCGTCCCGGGCCGTGCGTGTGAGTGAGTGTGGGGGGGGTCCTCGGCGCAGGGCCCGGCCCCTTTTCCCCGCGCGGTGCGGGCATGGCGGGGCTCCGGGCCGGGCTTCATCACCCCGTCCGTGAGGGGATGCGGCCACGCGCCCGACCCCGCGTTGTGCTCGGGAACGCGCGCGGAATGGTGAGCTGCCCGCGCCGCGAGCTCGGGGGCAGAAAGGAACAGTAAGCTTTGCGTCCTGCTGGTTGAGCGCCGGGCTCCGAGCTGTCGGTGTGTGAGGTTTATAGGGCTGCAGGCCGTCCTGCTGCCTGGTTGGCTTCGTGCTGCTCAGAGCCGGTGAGTGCAGGGCTCGGAGCCAAAGGCTGGGCAGGAAGGGAGAGCCGGGCCCTGATTCTCTTGGGTCTGTACTGAGATAGCCACGGTGCGCCTCCTGCCTGAGGTTCGTTCGGGTGGCTGAGCCCAGGGGAAGCCCCACTGGGCAGACATCTCTCGTCCAGCAGCTCACATCCCCTTGGGTGCGAAAAATGATCGTATTTTTGGCCTTTGTGACTTTGGCTTGGAAAACTGGAGAAGGGCAGAAGTTGGGTCCTGTGGAGCTGCGCTGTGTCTCTATGGGGTTCCGGTTCTGTGAGGCCATGGGGCCGTGTGCAGGCATTGAGCCCGGGCTGCAGGCAGCACAGGGCCATGTGGCACCAAACTCCCCTTGTTCTGAAGTCCTGAGCTCCAGTGGGTGAAAAACTGAGTGCCTGGGGCTGCCCCGAGCATCACACTCAGTGGGTGGCTGAGCAGCTGTTTCCTGATGCACATCTTCACCCCTGCGAAGTGGTGAAGATCCCCTCCCAGGCATGGTTTCTCTCGTGCCCCCTGGGCCAGCACCTCGGGCACGGACAAAGAGATGTCAGGGCCTCGGCAGCATCACAGAGCCATTGAAGGACCAGAAATAGAACCATCTCCTGCTAGATTATCCACTTAGAGAGACCTGCAGTTGCATAGCTGCACTCCCAGCTTGCAGGCCTGAATGTAAATCCACTAAAAATAGGTCTTTATTTAACACTAGGCTTACTAATGCTCCCTGTCAAAATGCTTTTAATTTTCCTTTCTGACGTGCACTGTTGGATTTCATATTCCTCTCGATGTTTCCAAGAATCACAGGTAAAAATGCCTTTTAGTGTTGCTGCTCCTACAGAGCTAATGTTATGCATCTCCCATAAAACAAACCCTTAGAGATGAGTTGGGCGCCTGGAGCCGTGGCGCTATTTGATGGGCACTGTCAGAGCCGGGTGCCCACACTGCTTATGGTTCAGCCTCCATCACTGGGGATGTGGGAACCTCAGCTCTGTGTTACAGATGGTGGAGGAAGGCGTCTCCTTGGGGCAGGGGATGGCTGGTGTTGGTGGAGATCCTGTTGGAATCCCCAGCAATGAGGCAGGTAGGGGTGGTGCTGCTGGCTGGAGGTGTGCGAGCTCCCCGTTAGTGGTATGTAGCTGTTGAGTGGAAATTGTTCCCAAGAGTGCAGATTCTTTTATGTAAATACTCGTTTATGTTGTTTTAGGCTGTGCTGCGTCTGACACTTGAGAGAGACTTTGTCAGCTGCGAAGGATTCCCTTGTTTTCCTTGGCAGGAATGCTCCATTCTGTGGTTCTCACGTGGCTGCGGTGTCCCCTTGTCAGTGCCTGTCCCACTGGGGGGATGCAGAGCTTTGGGGTGTGAGGAAGGCACAGAGATGGTGACCTACAGAGGCTTTGTGGTCAGTGGAAGGAGGCGTGCTGGAGCTACACTGAAAGGAATGAAAACTGTTTACACTTAGAATTCGGCTTATTGCTTTCTTTGATCTTTTCTTTAAACTCCGTGTTTTCGTTGCACGTTATCTCAGGGTATGTGGTTCTTCCCCAGCGGCTTACTGACATCTGTTCCTGTCATCTTCAAACACCTGAAGATTTCGTATACGGTGGCTATGGTTTAAGTAATTCCTTTATCAGAAAACACAGTTGAAGTGCAGAGCTGAAGAGCGTGGGGTTGGGTTTCCCTCTGACCAGGGGATGGGATGGAGATGCAGGCAGGCCGTATCTGTGGGGATGTCCGGTCCCCTTTTTGAATCCTCGAGGTTCTTCCAGCTACTGTGGAGCAGTAACCTCCACAGGCTTTAAAAACCGATATATCTGTCAGCCTGTCTAACTCTTCGTATGTAAGTTGCAGTTCTGTTCTTCATATGATATATGGAAGGACGAGCTGTTATCTATTTTATTGCCTTTTTAGTGTCTGACTTGACTCATTTTCCTTCGAAGGCAGACAGCTTACATTTTTTTTAGCACCTACCCATAATTTTTTCCATGTCCTTTACCACTGTTGTTATCTTTTCCTGAACTCTCCCCTTCTCGACACTTACCCACAGCACTCCCCTTGATAAGATGAACTGAACGCAGAAGGAAGGAATTACACAGTTGCCCAGTCATATTTTTATTGCCAGAAAAATGCTGGATTCCTTATTGGGAGGTAGGAGGGCATATGGTTGGGAGAACATTTTACATCATTAAAGGTCTCTAACTACCATGCTGTACGGTTTTGAAGGCTGTTTGGTAGCAAATGGGTATTGCATGTTGGAGTCTGATGAAGCTCCCCCTGGCTTTCATGTGGTGGAGTCGAGGCTTTTGTCACGCTTACTGTGATGTTGAAGTACCTGAAATTTTTAGCACATGTCTTCTGTAGATGAATAAAGCTCTAAGAGGTGTATTTCTGGCTCTGAACCCTGGCGTACCGAGCAGTTCTGTGAACGTAGATGCAAGCCTGTGATTACACCTGGTGTTTCTGTCTCATCAGGTGCTGGAAAACTACTCGGATGCTCCCATGACCCCAAAGCAGATTCTGCAGGTCATAGAGGCTGAAGGACTGAAGGAAATGAGGTTAGTATTGATGATCTCACGTAAAACCCAGCGTGTGCGTGGGGCAGGCTGCATAGAAGGCCTGAGCTGTTCCGTGTGACTCTGCATCATCCCCAGCCCGCGTTCCTGCTTCCTTTTTTCCCTTTCCAGCATGGTGATTTCAGTTGACAATACAGTTATTTATAATACTTTTTTTTTTCCCTTGGATTTTTTTGGTAACCTACAGAGTTCCCTTCATCCATCTTTTATGAATTAAATGCCCATTGCTGATCAGACTCCTGCACTGATTTACTTGCCACCTGCGTATTTCTCTCATAAGTAGCTCCTGGTGCTTTCTACTATTGGGCTCTAGTTTGGTAATAGTTTCAGTTCTGTCTCCTCTGATGCTTCATTTCTAGAGCAGACATTACATTTTAGGAGACTCAGAAGGGTCTCACTGTATCTTATAGTACTCTGCTGCCACTTCTAGTATTTCTGAGCACCGTGAAAGCACTGCTTACGCTGTTGTGGCTCTTGACATTATACACATGACACGTCCTCTTCAGTTGCTGCTTCGCTGGGGCTGCTGAACACTCACCCCATGGCTGGGCTCTTCGCCATGCACATCTCCACTGCTTTGGGTACGGGTGGTATCGCAGCTCTCAGAAGAATTCAGGCAATGAAAGCTGCCACATGTCTTCATTTTAATTGATACTCTGTGCCTTTCCGGATCAGTCCTCCACCTTATGCAGGTAGCTGAGAATCTTTGTGCTGCTCCAGGTCTCAGCAGGAACATCCTCAGGCAGTGCTTGCTTTGGGGGTTCTCCCAGTTCTGCCAAGCGACCTCTCACAGTAGGGAGCCGCAGACCAAACCTTGCATTGCGCGGAGCCCCACAGGCTGCATCGCTCATCTGGCTGTCAGTAGATTTCCTTTGGGATGTCTGCTTTTCCTTCCCCTTGTTAACTCTCTGCTGTAAGAAGAGCCTGTTTTCTTCCCAGCGTAATTGTTCACAGGACACAGGCAGCGATCCTGTCTAGCTAAATATGCAGCAGGCTTTCCTGCTACTTGAATAGAAGTCCTTCCTGAAAATGCATTTCCTGAAGGAAAAGGCTTAGCGGCTCAGGAAGGGGTTTTCCCTTTGAGTCAATATCGAGGCAGTGCTGTCGTGGTCTGGGGGTGACCCCAACCAGTTGGAAGGGTCCGGTCCTTAACAGCCCTGTAGGCCCTGTGCTAAGCTGGGATGTCGGCGCCCAGCAGCAGAGCCAAGATCTTCCTTTCCTCCTGGAAAAGTTCTCACTGTTTGTTACTGTTTGTTTTTCCCTCCTTCTGGGAAGAAGAAAAAAAAAGGGGGGGGGGGGATGTCTGTGGTGGTCTGTGGTTTTTCTGTTGTTTTGGTTTTGGTGGGGTTTGTTGGTGGTGGGGTGTTTTTTTTTGCCATTTCAAGAAAATGTGCTCTGTGGCTGCCTGGCTTCCTTGAAATGTGCTGTTAAGTACCGAAGGGAAAGCACTGTCTGACAGGCCAGAAGGCTGGGAATTTTTTTTTTTTCATGGTATCTAAAAATGATTGAGGGTGATTTTTGTCTGCTGCTGAGGCTTGTGAATAAACGCCCAGAACCCAAATGCACTGAGAGTGGAAATAGAAATGGTTCTGAGCTCAGTTTTCAATATGAGGATGATTTTCTTTGCTATCTTTTTATCTCCATCCAGTTTTCAGTTTCCCTTTTAATAACGGTGAAATCAAGACTGCTTTAATGTCTCTTCCAGGTAGCTTTCTGCGTGCCCCTGTGTGACTTACCGGAAAACATGAGGTTACACGGCGTGGAAGTTCCATTGCTGTGAGCGTAGGATGGCTGCTTTGGTCACAAATGGCAAAACTGGGGCACTGCATAGGGCTTGCCAAATGGGTTCATCAGCCCTTTTACATCTAACTCTGCCAGTGCAGATTGCTATCAGGAAAGACATTCCAGAAATACTTATGTGTACCATTTTTGGTACACATGAAAGAAATAACTAAACGTGACCAAGAGTAGCTTCAAATTTAGCCTAACGTTTCCTGTTTTCTGCAGATTGCTTTACTGTGATGTGTTGAGGCAAACGTACAGGTCAGAATGGGAAACAGGAATACTATTCTTACTGAAGTGCCTGTCCCATAAAGTTAACGAGTCTCATCTTTGTTTCCCTCCGTCAGCAACTGATGCTGATTTAAACAGATCTTTCATTTTGGGTTGTTTTCTTGATAAGGCCGTTTCTGGAAATGACTGAGACCCTTTTGTGCCCTCCTGTTTTTCAGTGGCACCTCTCCCCTGGCCTGCCTCAATGCCATGCTCCATTCCAATTCCAGGGGGGGCGATGGGCTCTTCTACAAACTGCCTGGACGGATCAGCCTGTTCACACTGAAGGTAAATATTGAGTCTGTGCTCTTGGTTGAAGGCCGAGCTGCGAGTTCTGCTTGTTATGCATAGCTGAGTGTTAAACTGTCACTGAGCATCGTACGAGCTGAGCGCGCTGCGTGTGAGATCATCATGTGAAAGTGTGTCTGGAATTCATTATTTCATCGTAGCTTTTGTACCTTTCTGCTATATTCGTCCATACGTGGTACGTTCCTTTCAACCCCACCTATTATTTCACGAATTGCACAGGCAAGATAAATCCTTATTCCAGTTTTCTGTTTTCAACTCAGGTGTTGATAACCAAAATAGTCCCGTTTCACTCATCCAAGGGCCACAAAGGAATGTGGCCAACCAGTGAATTATGTTGGTCTGAGAGTTTGTAGCTACAAGTAAAATCTTGATAGCAAAATACATTTTCATTCAGAGTTCTCTCTGAAATGTTTTATTTTAGCCTTTTGTCCCAGTAATTTTCAGTGTTGAAAATGCCTCAGGCTTTTCGTTGGCATTGTTTTGTACTGTTGGATTCCCTGATAAAGATCAGCTTTATAGACAACTGATATCTTGGCTCTTATTCCATTTGCAACTCTTTCACTGCCAACAGAAAAATGTTGTTGAATTGTCACACTTTGGGAAAAACAGAAGGAATCGAAATGGTTTTGTTATACGGTTAGTAAATGCATCTCCCAGGCGTGCTGTCTTAGGAGCTGGCTTCTTGAGTGATGCCTGTTCTTTAACTAGTAAGAACGAGATATTGAGATATTTCTCTTCCTTAGAAACTGCTTGCTTGGTTCCCAGGAATGGTATAACGTTTCTAATATGCATTTTAGATATATCTGAGTTATGCATCTTGGAAACATCTTCAGAGTGTGCTAATGGCTTCCATGACTTCTGCTCCAGTAGGAGCCTAAACATTCTTAGGAATGCCTTTCTGCATCAAATGGGTTAAAACAGGGAAGAAATTAAAGTAAAACCTGTATCTGTGGAAACCAGCAGCTCCCGTTGGTTGAAACGTTGGGGACTGGGAGGAGGACTGCAGCCACCTGAGTTTTGTTTGTCCATTTAGAAGGATGCCCTGCAGTGGTCTCGGAACCTGTCTGTGCCAGAAGGGGATGAACTGGAGGATACAGCAGACGCAGAAAGCTGCGAGTCCAACGAAACAAGCACTGTGAGTGGTGATAATGATGGTAAGTGTCTGATAACATTCGTCTTAAGCTGCGTGTATCTACTTCTGTGTCTGACTGAGGGCACGTCTGTTTCAGTGTCTCTTGATGAAACCTCCTCTAACGCCTCCTGTTCCACTGAATCTCAGAGCAAGGGTCCATCTACTGCCAGGGAGAGCAGCAGAGCAGCTTCACAGGTAGGAGAAAGGGCAGCTTTCCGAGCTGCGTGACAGGTGGATTAGTGTGACAGGGACCAGGTGTGCACAGATGCCTCAGGGAGGGTGGTGGGGCTGTCTCCTTAGGTGAGGAGTTCCTAGGAATCGTACAGGGTGGAGGTTTTGAATTCTCTGCTATTTGTAAATGCAGTTGATGACGGACACTTGAAGATTTACCTAGAAGCTAGGTGGTTCTTTACCTGGGAAATATGTTGCTTGGAAGATTATTTTGCCTTACCACCGTGTCTTTGTGCCTTTGTTTTGTGTTTGTTTTCTTTCTGGCCCACAGACAACCAAACAAAAGAGAAAGACAGGTGTAATGCTGCCACGTGTTGTCTTAACGCCACTGAAAGTAAATGGGGCACACATGGAATCTGCATCTGGTGAGCTCTGCTGTTGTCTTGATGATCCTTATAAATGCGTGGATAGCTTTTAATCAGTGGTCCCTAACAGAAAGTTTGCCTGAGGACTTCTTTAACATTTGCTGAGAATACACGTGACTGAGTTGTGCTACTGGGGGTCCGTTTATCTCAATCAGCCAATAACCTGTAAGAGTTGAGCTGTTGTTGTTAGCAGATAATTCTTACGGACTAAAGCTACTCCGCAAGTTGGTCTTCTCCTGTTCTTTGCGTATTTTTGTAAAATCCTGTTGCCTTCAGGCTTTGCAGGAAGGCATGCTGATGGGGAGAGCAGCAGCACATCCAGCAGCAGCAGCAGCTCTTTGGCTCTGTGCAGTGCCACCTTGCGCAGCCGAACAGAAATAAACAGGGATCCTCCACAGCTGCTGAGAGGTATCCGGAAGCCCACAGCTGGTGAGTGCTTCTATTACAGTCAGGAGAAAATTGGTCATAGAGACGCCAACACTGCTGGCTTTTACATTTCTGAGCAAAGAAAACCATTCCTTTAGAAGGTATACGATGATCTTAAGGTTCGTGATCCGGATCTTCCTCTCCAAACTTCGTGAACCAATTGTTTAAGAGTTTCCTGCTGTGGAGAACAGTATTGAGAACTGTGTCTGCATGTGACAGCATTGTGACCTCGTGTCAAAATTCCAGTTGCATGCTTAGTATTAATTGGCGTGGTTGAGAAAGCCGTTCTTCATGCTTGAATGCTACAACCTTTACTCCTTTTGCTGCAGTAGTTTACAGTGTGGTCTGTTGTGGTGTCGTCTTTGCTCATAACGCTGATACATTTTTATACGGTAACATTTATCTTATTTGCCTGCCCTTAAACTACAGGGCAAATGAAACGGAACAGGGGTGAGGATATTGACTTTGAAACACCTGGTTCCATTCTTGTCAATACAAACCTGCGAGCTCTGATAAACTCCAGAACCTTTAATGCACTCCCATCGCACTTCCAGCAGCAGCTTCTTTACCTCCTTCCAGAAGTTGACAGACAGGTACGAAGGTGCAGCACGTGGTTGGTTTCTGTTCACCTTACTGGCTCTTTCTGGCAGAACAGCTGAAGCACTGTTTTCTTTGTCCTGTTTTTTGTCCACTAAGGTCGGGGCTGATGGGCTGATGCGTCTCAGTGGCAGCGCTCTGAATAATGAATTTTTCACCCATGCTGCTCAGAGCTGGAGGGAGCGCCTGGCTGACGGTGAGTCGCTTTGCTTTCTCAGGTGGTTGCAGAAAAGGTGCACTCGTTTTATGGGCTTTCTTCTTTCCCATTTAGTGAATGGGAATGTAGTCTGACTTGGCAGCGTACGTGGCTGTCTTGCCCCCAGCTTATCTTTATTTTCCTTTGAAATCATAGATTTCATTTTCCTTAGATGCTATGGGATATTCAGAACAAAATAGCGGAGGAGTCAAGTAGTGCCAGACTTGCCTTTCCTTGAATGGTGACCTACAACTGGTAAAATGCAGTGTTTAGTTTCCAGATTTACTTGAGGCTTTGTGACTGTTGCATTTGAGTAGTTGCAGGCAGCATGTGGATCCATAGTGGAGTGGAAGGCAGAGCAATAAGAAAAACATCCATCCTTATGTATAACTTCTGTACTGTACTGTTAAAAGGGATTGCTTTTGCAAAATCAGTTTTGTTTGGGACTGAATTTCAGCACCTTCAATCCCTGTAGGTGAATTCACACATGAAATGCAAGTTCGAATTCGGCAGGAGATGGAAAAGGAGAAGAGAGTGGAGCAGTGGAAGGAGAAGTTCTTTGAGGACTACTATGGACAAAAGTAAGGAATTCTGCCTCGTCTGTCCTTTTTATCAATGCTTACACAGGTGGCAGTGTGTGGTTCTGCTTGCGGATACATGAGAAGATGGTTCCTTAGGGGGAATTGGTTTGGTCAGAGCAGAATTTTATAGCCCATCTGTTTTGTCCTCGAGACAAGTTAATATTATTTGTTTTCCATCACAGATCTTTATGTTTTTCCTATTTCCCTTACTCCCTGTGACAATAATGTGGGATAGCAGATACACAGATGATCTCATTGCAGGCTGACTTAATGAGGTTTTGATGAGCCTCTGCTTTGTAATCTGTATGTTACTATGTATAGTGGTGACGGTACCGCTATGAATAATAGAGGAAATGCTTAAATTGGGATGGGCTTTAGATTTTCTCTAGTTTCTACCTTTGCCTTACAGGTTGGGCTTGACCCAAGAAGAATCCCAGGAGCAGAATTTGGTGCAAGAAGATGCTGAGAACAGGACAGCGCTGTCTGTTAAAGGAGAAGCAAGGCTGCCACGCGGTCCTTCCGCACGGCAGAGGGATGGGCACTTCAAGAAGCGATCCCGGGCCGACCTGCGGTGCAGGGCCAGGAGGAGCCTGTACAAATTGCGTGATTCTGAGCAAAAAGAGGCTTCCAAAGAGACCGCTTCTGTGGGACCGGATTCCTCTCTTCATAAAGACGCAAAGCCTGAGGCGGACCTGAAGAAAGATGACCTGACAAGTGCTTCTGCTGCAGTACTGAAGCCAGAGAGTTCAGAATTGCATCTCTCTCCAGAGACTTCCAAATTGCACAGTAAATCGGAAGATCCGTCGTTGGCAACTGCAAACAGAATTCCCTGTTTGTCCCAGGAGAGCTCTGCTCGGGAACCAAAGGACCAGAAGAGGAAATGCTTTGAGGAGGCTGCCTCTGCCTCCTTCCCCGAAAAGAAGCCCCGGCTTGAAGATCGTCAGTCCTTTCGTAACACAATTGAAAGTGTTCACTCAGAAAAGCCACAACCTACTAAAGAGGAGCCAAAAGTCCCACCCATCCGGGTAGGAAAGAGAATTATAGCTGCTTGGTATCTCAGGGCTCTCACGCTTAGTAGCATCAAAACATTATTAAAATGTCAAGTGTTGTCATGTTAGCAGAAGTGGAAGGGTTTCATTGGCAGAGCTGGCTGAGTACCTCTGATTGCCCCAGTTTACTATCTTGTTTAGAAGGGCAAAGAATGGAAAATCATTCCAAGGTCTCTGTGCAAGAGTGCAGCATAACCTTGACTTACTGTGTTAATTTTAATTTCTGTGGATGCAGAAATCATTTTTCCTGAAGCCAGCTGACTCGTTGCGAAAGAGACCTTCAAATCGTGTTCTTTATCCTGTGTCGTTTCCCCGTTCCTTTCCTTTGGGGGCAGAAAAGTGTTCCTTCAGACTTGTGCTGTTTCAACTGGAGGCATCCATCTTGCTAGCTTCAGAGCAGTCACCCTGATGTAAAGGAGACCATTTTGATTTGTGAAGGTCTGAAGGCAAAGCACCCATTTCGTGTTTGTCTGCTGGCTCTGGTAAAGCAGCGTTAATAGCGAGTGAGCTTTACATCCCGCATGGCAGAGGTTACGGGAACCCTGCCACTGCTCTGCCAAAATCTGTTTTTAAGTTGGAATTTTAACTCCTTAATGAAACATTGCGATAAGAAGATGTTAAAAGAATGCATTTTGTGCTGTCTGAAAATGGTCGTGCGTTAGAACTGAGTGTTTCTCTTTTTCTTTCAGATTCAACTTTCACGTATTAAACCACCCTGGGTGGTTAAAGGTCAGCCAGCTTACCAGATATGCCCCAGGATCATCCCCAACACGGAGCCCTCCGCCCGGGGCAGGAGCGGGGCCAGAACTCTCGCAGACATTAAGGCCCGTGCTCTGCAGGCCCGAGCCCAGCGAGAAGCTGCTGCTGCAGCCGCCATTGGTGGTGGGGGCGGCCCCGGCGGAGGGAGAAACACTGAGGGGGGAGGAGGAGAACCCAGCAGCCATCGCAGGCGCAGGAGATCAAAGAGAACTCGTCGAAAGCGCTCGTCAGATCTACGGCGAGCACAACTACTCTCGTCTCTCCGTCTGAATGGAGAGAAGGCCAGCTCTGAGGCGGCCGCTCGGGCAGCCGGCACAAATTCCTTCGCCTCCTCGGAACAAGACTCCTTTTCTTCAAAGAGTGAGGGAAGCGGCATTCTGGAATGCACCGCAGGCGCTGGCTCAGGGGAAGCTCAGCCCGGCCATGGCTCACCTGGAAGGCAGTGCTGTGATGCTCTGACTGCGTCAGCGTTGGACGGCATGGCTTTGGAGAGAGCGGAGGAGAGCCCCGAGCCGCTCTTCTGCGATGCGAGGACTGAAGCCTCGTCGTGTGCCGCGTCACAGGAGGGGCAGAGCACAGAGGTGACACACGTGGTTCCTCCAGCAGTTGGTCCGTCGTGTCCTCAGGTGCAAGGAGCTGAGATTGGCCCTGCGGGAGGCAGGGTTGTGTCAGAACTCAGAGATGTCGGTATTCCCACTGTACAGTTGGATTATCCCGCTGATGTAAAGGAAAATTCCACCAGTCGTCCTGCTCTTCTGCCAGAGTTGCCATCAAGTGGTAAAGAATGCCGTGAGCCGAAGGTGATACCGAGATTCAGATTTAATGGCTCCGAAACAGCATTCGTGGAACAATGCGTGAAAAATTACACTGGTGACTCCAAAACAGTGACTGCTGGAGCAGAGGAAGGAGTGCCTGCACTGTGTAACTTCACACACCTGCAGGCAGGGAGAGAGACTGATGGCAAACCAAGCAATGAGGAACAGAGTGCAGAATCTCTGTTGAAATCCTCTGTATGTGACGGTTTTATTTCTCAGAATAGGGTGGATACCTCTGAAAAACTGAGGGAGAGGCGCCCCGGAGCAGAGTCAGAAGACGAGTGCCAGCCGTTGAGAGAGACTCGAGAGTTAAAGGCAAGTGAAGATGATGAAGTACAGAGTACGCACAGTGAGTCAACAGATACTGCCTCGGATTTTGAAGCTGACGTGGCTGATGAGAATGTGGAGATGGAGATGTGTTACAGAAACCTCAGCTGTAGGGAGGTAGCTAGGAAGGGCTCCTTCTGTCACAGCAGCACTGAGGAATGTGATAAAATCACTTCAAAATCATCTGTGGAAGCAGGCAATCTGCCCTGCGTTGTGGACTTCCCTTCAGTGGCCACAGTGAGTGCTGCACCTCTGCCTCAGAGGTGGGGACTGCATGCACCATTGCCTCCAAAGCCCGAGAGGCCATCAGGTTCTGCTCAGCCCGTATCCTCTGATGCCAGCAGCCCTTTGGTGAAGCAGCTGCTTAAGGGGAACCGTCTGCTGGAAGAGGTTCTCCCGGTATCTCACGCCAACATAAAGGTGGAAGGTGCACAGCCACCTCCAGACGAGCAGTCAGAAAGCCTCTCCGTGCCAATGGAGAGAGGTAGCAGTTGCTACTTTGGTAAAGAATCTTCCCCAGATGTGCAGATAAAGACGAGTGCCCTAACCAGGAGTGATGACTTCCACCCGGTGAGGTCTTCTGTAGATCCCCAGGAGAAGACGTGTGGGTCAGGAGCAGCATTGCCTAGAGCAGAGGGCATGGAGAATCAGCCTGTTCCAGAAAAACATTCCAAAACTGGCTTAACCTTAAGCTGCCAAGACCAACTGGCAAATGTGGCAAGTGCCTCTCAGAAGCCTGAAGACACGAGCCCTCGGGAAAGAACATTTTCTTCCTGTAGCTTTGAAGAGCAAAAAGAATCGTCTAAGGTCCATCGGGTGCCACAGCATAACCCATTAACAACTGTCATCACAAATCAAAGTCCTGAGAAGCTGAACCTGACTCCGGAGCCTCCATTTTTATCTCCAAATGCAGATTCTCTTGGCCCAAATCAGATGGAGAATGCGTCGGTCAATCAAAATTATGTTGGAGTTCAAGGCAAAAAGCTCTTTGGTTCTGGTTTTCCTTGCAACCCCAGCGTTAGGCTACATCACTCAAGGGCTTCAGATCAGGTTTCAGCCATGGGAGCCTTGGCCCCGAGCAAACAGATTCCTCTGACCAAAAGCTGTGCGTCCGCAGAAGGAATGCCGGCTGCAAGGGAAGAGTGGACTTCAAAGCAGCACGTGAACACCCTGGGAGGAATAAAAAATGAGAACGTGTTGGCATGTGGCAGCCCAACCAAGAACGGCGGGGAGAGCCAGAAGGATGCAGCACCGAACCCTGCGGAGCCGAGGGAGCATTCGCAGAGTGTTCCTCTGGTGATGGACTTGCCCTTCCTGAAGCTTTCAAAGGAAGCGGGAAAAAGACACAATCACCCTTTGGAGCCTTCTTCCATACCCTCTCAGTTCAATATCAAACAAGCGTTTTATGGGAAGCTTTCTAAGCTGCAGCTAAATTCCACCAGCTTTAATTATTCATCCGGCGCTCCAGCTTTTCCCAGAAGCCTTGCTGGAAGCATGATGCAGCTAACCCACAAAGCAAACTTTGCTGCAAACCATAATGCGTCCCTTTCTGTGCAGATGTTTGCTGATAGCAGCAGCGTTGAAGAAATATCGTTCAAGTGTTCGTGCAGCCTTAAGGCCATGATTATGTGCAAAGGCTGCGGGGCGTTTTGTCACGACGACTGCATAGGACCCTCTAAGCTTTGTGTATTGTGCCTTGTGGTGAGATAATAAATTATGGCCATGGGACAGGTTGTATATTCAGTGTGCGTATTTTGATAACGACTGATCCTAAACCTGTACACAGAATACTCTTCTGTTCATAGTAGAAACGCTGTTATACTTCGTTTCGGTGAGGAGAGTTGACTCTCGCCTTCCCACTGAAATCTACAGTGCAAAACCCTTCCTTGCTCACGATGACACTCCGATTTCCGTGGGCCGTGCCCCACTGGAGCCATCCTTCTGCTTTGTGCTATGGTGGACATGCTGGCTGTGCCCTGGGATGCGTGCTGGAGCTGACACCTGGCTGAGGGGCAGTTTGCTGTGACATCCGTGGACCCTCCGGAGAAGAGATGTCTGCATCCAAAGGAACTGGAACAGGGTGTGTTCTATTTCAGGGCTGCTCTAGGTTAGCCCCTACAGTCTTCCACTCTCCCCTTCTGCCATCTCCATGCAGTGGTGTTGGTTGCGTGCTGAGCACGGCAGTGCAGGCAGGGCGCTGCGGGCGACGGCTCCGCGGGGTCTCTGGTGCTGCGGTTGGACGTGGGGAGCAGCGAAGCACCCCGCAGTTGGAGCCACGAGAAGAAAAACAGGCAGCGCGTGCCAAGGGAATGGCTGCTGCCCTGCAGGGTGTGTGTGGCTGTGGGGCTGCCCAGCTGAACTCTGGCACCGGCTGAGGCTGCTGCAGCCTCCTCGTGGCACACGTCGGTGCAGGAAGGCTCAACTTGTGGCCGGCAGCCATCAGCATTGCAGCCCTGCAGTGAGGACCTTAACGTGACAGCATCTGACCACTTGCAAGTGTCTAGCTGTGCATCTATGTGACGATCATCTTAACATTTAAAGCAGTGTTTTTTTCATTGTTTTTGTTTTGGTTTTTTTTTTTTTAATATATATTTTCATTCTTGGATGTATAAAGTGAATTATTTGGCTCCTGTAAGTATCCTCTATGCATCTGTTTGATCATGTATTTATATGTTGTACACAGTACTGGCCAACTCTGTAAATGGATGTAATGTACATAGTACATAAAGGGTTCTTTTTTCCTTGGATTTTTCGGGCTCTCCAGCAGTATTGCATTAAAGTGGTGTTAGTTGTTAATCTGCATCTGTAGTCAGAGCCGCTGTGTTCTGTCTTGCCCAGGGTGAGGCTCTGCCCGCCGTGCCCGGGGCTCTGTGCTCACTCCTGGGCCTTTTGCAGCTGCTGCAGTCGCTGCGTCTCCCAGTGGTGCACAGAGGTGTGGATGCCGTCGCACCTCTGTTGGCCGGCAGCAGAACGGCTCCTCTTCCTCCGCAGCGACTACTGAACGTCCATTGCTTCAGCGTGGGCAGAACTCAGACGTTCCTTAAGAAGACAGTAGAAGGAATAGGGTTTTTTTTTATTATTATTACTTTTTTTTCTGCTTGTACCTTTTCTAGCGCTCTCCTACCTCCCTCGACTGTGCACTTTTGGTTTGTTTATGGTTTTTTTTTCTAATGGAGATGCAACCCTGAGGGCTGCCCCAGGTTTGGCCTCTGCAGCGGGTCGTCCTTCACACACCTGTGAGCCTCGTGCTGCGGGGAGGGGGCGGCCGCCCGGGGTCGGAGCGGAGGAGCGCGAACCAAAGAGAGCAGCGCGGTGGGCTCTGCTGCTCGGGGCCGCCTGGTGTACGTCCCTCGTGTTGGAACAATAAACACTCGATAAAAGCCGCGTCTGTGGTTGCAGTGCTCTTTTCCTGAACTCACCCTCTGTGCTCTCTATGGCAATATTGCTTTTTCTTTCCTCTTTTTTTTTTTTTTTTTTTTTTTTTTTGAAGTGGGAGCGTTCCCCAGCTCGGCTCGGGTGATTAAAAAGGGGGACTGCTTTGTTGTCTCAGCTTCATCCCATCGTTTTCTTTGTACGCCTGCAGATAACCGACGGCGCTGCAGCCACCCCAGGGAAGCGATGCTGCGAAGCTCGGAGTGGTGCAGGCACTGCTGAGCCCCGCTGGGGCCGTCCCTGAGCAGAGCTGCTCCATGCCTGGGTCTGAAACCTTTCCAGAAGCGTAACATGGGCTTCAGTTGCACGGCGTTGTGTTTTAATTTGCTACCCATGCATTTATTGCTACATTCTCTTTTTTTTTTTTCTCCAGGCAGCAAACACTTTGGAAAGGAATAATGCAAAAGGTGATGTTCTGTGTCTCAGGCCTGGCCTCAGTGCATGGAGGTGCTGCTGGTGGTGAGCACGAGGGTTGGGGTTGGGGCTGCAGGGAGGGAACCACACAGTGACAGCAGTGCCGTGCCCCGCTCCTGGTGCCGCCACGCTGTTCATGCTGAGCTGATGCTCTCCTGCCTGGCGGGGTCTGCAGACACCACTCCGGGTCTTTGTAAGCACCGAGCGGGGTTGTTGCTTAGGTGAGCTCTAATGCTGTTAAATAATTGAAGTCTGGGCCTGGGCTGTGTTATGGCAACACCAGGCTGGGCTTTGTGTGTGCGCTGTGCAGCCTCAGCTCTGTGTGTGTGTGTGTGTGTGTGTAACTGCAATTGCTGTGTGAGGTCATGATCATAGAATCACAAGGTTGGAAGGGACCTACAAGATCATCCAGTCCAACCGTCCTCCCGTTACCGCTGCTACCACAAGCCACTGAACCAGATCTCATAGCTCCTCATCCATGTCCTCCTGCTGCAGCCGGGGACAGTGCAGGTGTGGAGGTCCTACCCACGTAGTGCTTGGAGATGGGCGTTTTGTGGGTGCAAAGCTTTATTGTACTCAGCCAATAAAGCTGATAATGAGAAATCAGTCGTTTTGCAGGAGGAGGGGCAGAGCCTTCCCCAAACTCTGATGGGAACTCCATAGCTTTGCCAAAAAAACCCCCCGACACCACCAATTCTGCCAGCAGAGGAGTTAAGGTCTGCGCTGCTCCCTGCGCTCCGTTCCCAACGGGCAGCACAACCTCCATCGCAGCTCTCTGCAGCGGGTTTGGTCCTTTTCTCTCTTCCAAAGCCCCCAATTTGAGGCTGTTTGGGGCTGAGCCTCCCCCGGGCTGAGAGCGGAGCAGAGAGCCCTTCTGTTATACAGTGTTTATTGAGCAAATTCAGTCTTATATAATGATATACAGATTCCAAAGGAAAAAAAAAAACAAAAAAAAAAAAGAAAAAAAATAGAAAAAAAAAAGAAAAAGAAAAAAAAAGGATTCCACATACGTATGAAATCAGTGCATTTAGCAGTAATACCATGGAGATAACAGCTCGATTAACAGCTCATTGGTCTTCGTTAAGTGAGGGGAACGGGGAGTGGGCCTGTGCTAATCATTCCACAAACAGAACAGAATTGAGTTGCATCACATATATAATAGACACACGTTCTAAGAATTAAAATATTAAGCCACATTTACTGGAAAAATCCACAGTATATAACACAAAGAACTCTTATCGAGCTCGTTGAGGAGGAAGTGCTCATCTGCTTAAGAGCCACATGAAGTTGCATAGGTGCCTATCTGCAGAAATATCATTTTGAAACGAACCCATTGATTGAGCAATAAAGTGTCGCCTTAAGAGCTGGATTAAGTGCCGAATGCGTTCTCGCTGCCCCCCCCCTCCCCCAGCCCTGGGCAGTGCTGCCATCCCACCCCCATCCCACATCCCGGGCGCTGGGCACCACAGGGAGCTCAGCTCCAGCTCTGCCCACGGCTGTTCTCCCATTCTGACGGCTCTCCTCGTGGTTTGGGGGGCAGCTTCGCCGCCGTGCCGGGAGGGAATGGCGAAGCATCAGCGCTGCCGTTCTGCCCGCTTGGAGCTCCGCTCGGCTGCAGCTTCGCATCCATTCCCATTTCAGATCAGAGCCAATCTTTGCGTTGGCCACCGGAAAAACCTCCAGCAGCTGGTCGGGGTTTTTGGGGCCGTCCCCGGGGCGGGGAGCTGTGGGTGAGGTGTGACTGTGGCTTGGTCAAGCAGACGAGCGGGCGCGGGGCGGTTCCTCCCCAACAGCGGTCGCGCGGAACACACAGGGGCCGGGAGTTCTGTACATGTAAACAGTACACTTTCACTGAGTCCAAAATTAGGAGCAAAAATACAAAGGTTCACATTGGTCTTAGGTAGATACAGGCGGAAAAAAACAAAAAACCCAAAAACCCGAGCCGGACAGCTCCGAAACAACCGAACGAAAGTTCCTAAAGCACCACTAAATGATATAAAAATCAGACCATGGACGGATTGTAGTTGGTGTTCCGGTGAAGCGCTACGCTACCTTGTAAAAAGTCTTACAAAAAATTACAAATCAAAAGTATATTAACCCTCTGAGTTCAAAGCAGCATTTGTCGTGGACTGGTACTGATCCGACCGCGGGTCGGGAGGTCTGAGTGCCACCACCCCGGAGTGCTCCCATGGACGGAGCCTGCATGGGAACGGCCCCTCCGGGCGGCCGGGAGTGACCCAAAAAGGGAGAAACGACAGAGATCGATTTACTTGGTCAGCGATGAGTTTGCGTTAAATAAACAGGGCACGCGGCCCAGCGCCAGCACGGGGCAGTGGGACCTGCACGGAGCTCGCGCCAAAGGGACTGAAGCTGTGGCTCACGGGAGAAAAGAAGTTAACAAAGTGAGTTAAAAACCAAAACAAAACCACCGTAAATCCCTGACAGAAATCTGTAGTCAATCCCGTTTGTTTCATCGCTTGTCACGGATGTGGCTGTCAGCAGGGCTGTGCGTCTGTGCCGGGCAGCCCTGAGTTACGAGCATCGTTAGGGCGGGGTGGGCTGCTCAGTGTCCTTCCTATGCAACCGTGGGGCCTCCGCTGCGTTCTGCAGCAGCTTAGAAAAGAGCTACGAAACTTCAGACCCACGCTAAGACAAAGTCAAGGGCGGCCTGCTCAAGGCAGCTCCAACTCTGCGCAAATAAAACCCGAAGCAATGGATGCGGGCGTGTTGGTGAGCCCCTGGGCACCCTCCTGCAGCGCGGTGGGACGCTACGGCTGCGTGCTGCGTGGCAGAGCAGGGGCAGCAACGCGGGAGCACGTCGGAAAGAGAGAATTCTGGGACAGCGATTGTCTCTGCCTCTCCTTCTTTAACAATAAGACTTTCACCAATGGCCGTGGGTTACATATTTCGTAAAAGGTTTTGTTACTTCGTGGTATTCACACAAAAATAAATATTTACATAAATTCCAAGGATGGGAGGATGAGAAGGGAGCGGGCGCGTGGGGCGCGGGGGGAGCGTGAGCCGGGGTTGGGGATGGGGCCCACTCTGCCCCGGAGCTGCCCCGACAGCACAGAGCTGTGTGGGCGCCATCTGCCCCGAGGGACCGAGTCCCCTTCGAATGTTACCGAAAGCGTCGGGTCTGGGGAACAGAGCAGTCAGTGTGAGGGTTCGTCCCTTCTGTGCTGGGCCAGGCGAGCCTGTCCTCACGCCGGCGGCTTTTCCTGCACTGAAACTAAGGGCCGGGGGTTGTTTTTCTTCCAGTGTTTGGGCGTTCGGTTGGTTCAGAAGGCTGCACTGTGCTGTCCGGCTCTGCCGCTGGTGGGGAACCAGCCTATGCCACAACCCGTGGTGTTGGGGGCTCCTGCAGCACGGGCACTGGCAGCAGCCTTCAGCCTCAGGCTCAGAGCAGCCAGAAAAGGGCAAAATGAAACAGCCGGCTCCAAAGAGAGCGCCTATCTCAGCTTAATGCACGCGGGATGTGGTTCTGTACTACCAAATTGGTCTGGTGTGACAATTCCTGCCCTCGGGGAGGGCCACGCCAGCACTGGGGAGGAGTGGCACCGCGGCACCGAGCGCGTCCCTGGTTTAGCAGCACTGGTTGTAGGTATTGCACTGAGCAAACGAAGTGCATCGTTGGGGAGGGGGCGGAGCGGTGACCGGACTGCGTCAATTCCACACTTTGGGAATTGTGGGCTTGTTCCAGGACTGCGGGCGGGGGGGGGGGGGGGATGGGATGGGATGGGATGAGGTGGGGTGGGGTGGGGGCTGCTGCTGAATGCACCACGCGCATGATGGAATGGTGCTGTGCTGCTGCCCCAGGGCTGCTGTCACTGAGCTGTGGGGCAGCACCGGGCAGCTCCTGGGCACCATCCACATCCACTGCGCTGACAGTCACAGAGCTGGGAAAGGGGGGGTCCTGGAAAAAGCCCACAATGGAGTGTGAGGTAGAATGCGGATGGTGAACGCAAGACAGTGTTTCTCGGGTGTTTCCTTCCTTCTTATCTGCAATGACTTAGCAAGTGCGAGACGTCCTTCTAGCACGAGGTCTGCTGGGCGTCCGAGTCTCTACAGGACGTGGAGCCCCACTGCTGCTGCGGATGGGGCCGGGTGGTGGCAAACGCGCCCTGCGGGATGAGGGCTGCCCAGAGAAACAGGCAGAGCTGCCTGGGAATTAGTAGTGTCGTGATATGGAATGTGTTATCTCACAGGAACAAATTCCTTCTGATCAGACAGACACAAAACTGGCAATCTGTACAAACTCAAAAGAATCCATTTTCAGAAAAATAAATTACTAAGGGGAGAAGAGGGTCCATTTCTCAATAAATATGTGATTCGGCTCACCTAAGACTTGGAAATTATCTGGGGATGGGATTCTAACATTTGGGTCCATCAAGGTCATCCTAAATACATCTGCAGCCCCAAACCTCCCCAGGCTCCCTTCTGCCCTTGAGGTCCTGCATCCTTCCAAGCTGCACGTTTGGCTTCTGGTACGGGTCAGGAACGTGGCCTCGTGCCTGAAGTCCCAGGTGCTCGGAGTGTAAAAGAAAACAGCTCTGTTGGGTTCCATCTTCTACAACTACGCGGAGCCGCCGCTTCACGGGAGGACGGTGGCGGTCCTGAGCGGGACACCGCTGGGAGCCAGTTGCTAGCAGGTGTAAATTGTCTTCCTGACAGAGGAGCGCCGCAGCCACGAGGAGTCAGTTCTGCTGTAAAATGAGGTTTTCCAGTTCATCTGCAGAGCGGAGCAGAAACGCCGCGGACTCCCGGTAGCCGGCGATGAGCTGCCGCACGGCGCTGATCTCTGTGGGGCTGAGCTGGGCAGCCTGCATCCCCCTGCTGGTGCTGTTGGACTGGGCCGTGCTGGAGGCTCCCCCCTTCATGCTGAGGTCAGTCGGACCTGCGAGGGAAAGGAGAGCCCGACAGTGAGAGGCAGTCCTGCAAAGCTTCAGGTCTGCCCCGTGGGTGGGAGCTGCCGCGGTGCTCAGACCTACACGGCGCTGGGTGAGTGCTTGGGAGAAGGAAAGAAACTTGGGAAGCAGAGATTTAAAGATCCATTAGTAAGAAGCAAATAGGCTGATGTCTGCTGCAAGCAGGGCCTGTTTGCTCACACCAGGGTTCTCCCTGCAACTGTTTGCTGTCTCGTGTCATGGGAACTGCACTCGGTGCCCATGCCTGGAAAGAGAAGAGCGGTGGGGCCAGGGCTGGGCTTGGGGGGGACCAGGAGCTGCAGCCACGAGGATTAGGTCTCAGCAGCTGGAGGCCAGGGTGGGATCTTTATTCAGGGTTAAGAAGCATTAGGAAGGGATGATAAGAGTTAATCCCAGACAGGCATCTCTCAGGACTCCGGAAATCACATCCCTTCAAATCCGCGCTCCGTCAGGGAGGGCAGGGGCAGGAAGCTGGGGTGGGCAAAGGCAGCCGGCCGGGAAGGAATGGCCACTGGGGCAGAGCCAAGGGGCTGCTTTGCCCCATTCTGTTCACCTCCAGCAGCAGCCAGCACTACACTGCCTCCCTGTGTGCCCTGCTCCAGCTCACTCTGCTCCATGCTGCTCACTTGCTTGCGGCCTCACGTGCCCCCTAACAGCTCCTTCGCCTTGTGGCACCCATCCTGTTTGCCACGCAGCCATGCTCCTGAGCTGCAGCCAGAGCTGTGCCCCCAGACTGCACTGTCCCCATCCCTGTCCCTGTCCCCTAGAGCAGGCAACAAAGGCTGGGAAAGGGAAGGCTCATACCAGCAATGAGATCAGGGCAGCGATAGGCACCACTCTGTTAATCATTAATGAATGGCTGGTACAGATTCCCTTTTTTTCTAAGTGACACTCCTTCCCCTCCACCATTTCCACCCAGACTGTCCCTCCAAGTTCAGTTCAACAATTAACTGCTTGCTAACAAAGCAAGCTGGATGGCGGGGCAGAGACCTCCGTTGGTGGCACAGGGGCATTATGGAGAGGCTCTACAGGAGTGGGGCTCCCTTGGGGCCAGCCCCTGCCTCACCCTATTGCCAGGGTTGGGTACTGCCAGGGCCGCTCACCATTACTGTGGTTCCCCGTCTGGAGCGGCGTGGGCGGCTGCAGGCTGCCTCCCAGGGACCCATAGCCACGGTAGCTGTAGTTGAGGCTTCCATTGATGTAGACAGGGTCTTGAGAGTAGGACGAAGCTGGCAGTGAATAGGAGGAGTGGGTGATGGCTGTGGAGTCTCTGGAGTGCTGCTTGTCCAGGGCGATCGGTTCGTCCTACACAAGAAGCACAGAGGTTGGCCGCAGAAAGGCTGATGGTCTCCAGCAGCAAGAGACCACCTCCCCACTGCTCACAGTGCTGTCCCACACACTACAGCCTCAGGCACGGTACCTGCGAGGTCTGGTAGATCTCCAGCCGCATCCTCTTGGCTGCTTTCCGCGTCTCGCTCTCGCAGGCAGCGGCCAGGATGTTCTCAGCCATGGCCGAGGTGAGGTGCGGCGGCGTGGGCCTGGTCTGCAAGGACACAAGGGAAAGCAGTGCTCAGGGCCCGCTGCCATGGCACGGCACGGCACAACAAGGCACGGCACAGCCACGCTCACAGCACGGCTCCGCCACTCACCATCTCCATGCCGTTCTTCTTCATGCGGCGGCAGGACTTGAGGTACGTGCGGATGCGTTTGCGAGCTCGCTCCTGGAACTCAGGGAACTGCCGGCTGCAGGACTCGATGATGGCCTGGATCTTCTCTTTGGGCTGCTTGGAGATGGGAACCATCCGATCCAGGTTCTCGTCCACGAAAAGGCGCACAAACATCTGCAGAGGAGACAAGAGATGGGAACACCGAACCCACAGGAGGGGAAACTCGCTGCCCCGTGGCACCCTCCTTACATTGAAGGCCTTTAGCCGCTCCGGGTCCATCCCTTCCGAGTCATTTATCTTATCGTTGTCCTCGTGGTCATCGTGGTCATCATCATCCTCATCAGCCGTGGGGGCTCTGCCAACTGTCAGGTCCTCAGGGCAGCCACTGACCTCGGTCTTGATGGAGTCGTAGCTGCCGGAGCTGTACGGTGGGGACTGCAGGGGGACGGGGTTTTAGCAGACAGACTCGATCTTCTCCCAGCGGCAGCTCAAACCTTTCCCTTTGGCTCGCTGCCACCATCCCCGTTCCTGATGTCCCATCCTCCCGCCACAGCCCAGGCAGAGGGACTCATGGCCATGCCAGCCCCAGCATCATGCACATCCCGGTGCCTTCACTCCCCACGTGCCGCGCCCCCAGCCCCCTACCTCTGCTGTGGTCTTCACCGCGTACTTCACCCTGCTGCGCAGCCCGTCGGTGCTGCAGCTGTCCGACTGGTAGGAAGGGGTGACGTGGGCAGGCGTGAGCTTGTCACAGAGGTTGATGGGCTGGTCGTCGGTGGAGGCAGTGAAGTCCATGGGGGCTGCGGTGCCATTGCCATTCATTTCGGGGAAGGCGCTGTCGCCCTGCGTGCTGCTGGAGGTGGAGGGGTTCAGGGTGGAGGAGCCATTCCCGCTGCAGCTCTCTGACGAGGAGTCATCTGCAAGGAGGGATGTGCGGTCACCTCCAAGGCCACCCTTCACTGACCTCGTGGAGAGAAGCCCGTGGCCCGGGTGCAAAGGCTGCAGGGTCCGGCTTGGGACCCTTGCAGGCAGCAGCCCGAGGGCCAAGCACTGCCGCTGTGACTGCTGGGCCGTGGCTCCACAGCTCCACTGCCACACTTCGAGCTGCCGGACACCGCTGTGTCCCGCACCCATCCACAGCGTGTCCGTCCATCCATCCATCCCTCTGTCCCTCCATCCCCTCTGCAGATGACGATCCCAATGCGCACGCCTCTGCCTGGGGCCTGCAGCACCTTGGCTTGAATAAGAACTTTGGAATTTGGTCCTTTTAGGTTTCTGTTTACATTGCAGGGAGGAGAAAGGGGCATTTCCTCTCCCTGCCTGAATCCCTTGTCTCCAATGGCTTTAACGAGGGCAGCACCTGGCACAGACAGAGACCGGCCAGAACTGAGGTGACGAAGTGCAGCTCACAGAGGCTCGAGGAAGGCTGGAGTGGAGCAGTGGGGCTGGGACGCTGCCTGGGGGTTCTGGTGATGGCCTGCAGAGACCTCAGCTGCTCTGGGAAGGGGACAGGGACTTGTACAGGCATCTGACCTGTCCCACCTCACTGCAGCTCCACTGACCTTGTCTGCCCTACGTGGATGATCTCCTTTCCTGCCTACTTCCACGTGTCCCTGAGCTATCCATATGGCAGCAGTGCCAACCACACTGCCCATCACAGCGCAGACGGACGCTGGGTCCCTTCAGGGCACTTTTGCCCTCTCCTCCTCCACTCTCTCCCTGCCCTCCCAAACGCCCTCTTCCCATTACTGCTGCTCCGAATGCAAAACTCTCCTTGCAGCCACAGCCTCCCCACACAGCCCCACTGCCCAAGCAGACACATCACCACACCCTGGCAGTGCAGCACACCATTCCCTTTCCCAGCACACAGCAGTGCTTTCTCTTTCTCCTTTCCACTCGCACACCCAGGCCCCCGACTGTCCCCAGGCTCCTGTTTGTGCTGCTCTGCCTGACTGCAGCAGAGCCCATCCCCATCCCTATCCACATCCCCCTCCTCATCCCCATCCCCATCTCCATTTCCATTCCCATCCCATACCACCAACTGCCCCTCACACCCAGGAGCCCAGCCCCAGCACTACATCTTCAGCCCCCACTCAGCCCCTTCCCCTGCCCTCCCCCTCACTGCAGTAAATCCTTTATTTCATTAGGTGCCTCCGCGAGAGGGAAAGGGCGAAGCACGTGGGGAGCCGCTTCCTGTGCAAGTGTGTGCTGCGAACAAAGAAGCTGCAGCCAGTGACAAGCAGATGGCGGTCCCTGGTCCCCAGTCCCCAGCCCCTGGTCTGTGATCCCCAGCCTCCGGTCCCGAGATGGGGTCGGGCTGTGGGGCGGCACCAGCACCGTGCCACCAGCACCCGGCACATGGGCGCCAGGTCCAAAGGTGCACAGGCACGGGGTGCGGGACGGTGCCCAGCTGCTGCCACCCTCCTCCTCCTCCTCCTCCTCCTCCTCCTTCCTCTGCCGGCATCTGCAGGGAACTTCAATGAGAGCTGCGGCGAACTTTCCTGTGACCCCAGCGGAGGCTGCAGCAGTGCGGGACTTTGTATCCCTTAAAATAAACAGATTGAGGACGCTCAGGCATCCGAGCAGCCCGCGGGGGCCGTGCCTGTCCTGAACCACCCTAGCACAGGAATGGGCGCTCCCTGTTCTGAGGTGGCTCCATTCCCCACGAGCCCCAGAACTGGAACACCCCCACAGAGCCTGCAGAGCCTCCTCCCGTCCTCCCCCCTGCACTGACCCACTTACTGCTCTGGGTGCAGGCAGGAGCCCCGGCTGCCAGCTGAGGCCAGTGCTGGCTCTGCACCTGGGCACTCTCCATGCCCCTGCCCCCATGCCGGTCTCTGCCCCATGCACAGCTGCCTGCAGGGGCAGGGGGCATGGAGGATGTCTGAGGGCTTTGCCCTGCAGCCAGCGGCCCAGCCCTCCCCATTCAGCTCCCCAGCCTCTGCCCCATGCGTGCCCCGTGCTGGCATGTGGGCTTGCAGCCAAACCCGCCAGCAAGGCTGGGGCTGGGCTCTGGGTGCAGGCTCCATGCTGGTCCCGGGCAGGTGGGGTGGTACACACTCAGTGAGGGCTGAGCCTTGTCCCTCCCCCTGCTGTGCTCTCAGAGGGAGTCTCTGGCCTCATCCAGCGATGCCTCTGGGAGGATTAGGGAGCATTATTCCTCCGCATGGAGGCATGAGCTGCGTGCCATGCCCCACCACCAGCCCAGGAACGGCCACAGCAACAGCTCACGGCCAATCAGTGCCTCCCTGCAGCTACCAGAGCGACCTCCCAGCGGTCCTCAGGGGGCAGACAGTCCCAGCACTGTGCCTGGCACGCAGCGGGGCCCCCCGCCACAAGAATCCCACTGTGCCAAAGCACTGAGAGGCGACACCAGGGAGAAGAGTTTGCAGAGCTCTGAGCATCCCCAGCCTGACCTGAGCATCCCTGCTCTGTCCTTGGCATCCTCAAATGGCCCAGGCAACCCTACTTTGTCCAGGTATCCCTTACTGCACCAAGCATCCCCACATTACCCCAAGCACCCCTTACTGCCCTGGGCACCCTGCCTTGCCCACCCCTGCAGCCTTCCCATGGCCCCCAGCTCTGCCGCAGCTCCTGCGGCTCCTATGTACCAAATGCAAGAACACCTTAGTTTAAAGCAAGGCTGAATGTAAGTAAACCCACCTCTCCTGATCATTTTCTTATTTCTACACTTGTATGGGTTACGCTTTCCCAGAAGATCTGCATATAGAGTGGTGGATTAATCTGTCTTGTGGGCAGAGGAACGGCCGCAAATCCAGATTGCTGAGGACCCTGGATCAGAGCAGGAATGGCTTCAGCCAGCTTAAGAACGGGGATGCCTTTGGGAGGCAGCGCAGGGGCAGCACCATGGGATCGGGACTGCACTTGGGTTCCTTCTCAGCTGCCACAGCCTGGCCCCAACCTGTCCCCACACCCTGCAACAGGGACGTACGGCCGCAACACCACGGCCATGGCACCCCAAGTCACATCATGCAGAACTCCTGACATCTGGGAGGTCTTCTGCAAACCCCCAGCAAGTGCCCAAAGCACACAGATAAATAGCAGGGCTCCGCGAGCAGCGGTAGAGCAAAGCCAGGCTGCGCGGCCATGAATATATTCATTATCAACCAGCACGAGCCTCGTGAGCTCCCTGCTCACGGCTGGAGTTTGGCTGAGCGAGGAGCCCCTCTAATGAGGATAATTGGAAGCCCCCCTGCTCCACCCCCACGCCCTAATTGAAGCAGATGGATCTGTAAAAACAATGTCACTTGGAGCTGTTTTGATCTTCTGGTTGGGAAGCAAAATATTTTGTTCCCCTCCTGAACGCAGCAAAGCTGGGCTGGAGGCCGAGGGCAGCCCAGGAGTGGGGTGTGTGGCACGGGGCGGTGCGGCGGCACCGCGAGAGCCGGGGATGGGGATGCAGCCTGGAGTCTATTGTGGCCTCCGTCCCTCCCCGGCTGCGCCAATCCCGGGGAAGCGAGAAGCAAAATGGCTTCTTGGGTAGCGGTGATGGGGGAGGAGGGATCAGTCACTTATTAAATGAATTAATCAGGGCTCAGCGTTTTCATTTTGAAGAGGCTGCTGGATTATCCTTGATTTCTGTGACACTGGATTTGCAGAGATCAGGAGGGGAAGGGGAGATTTCCAACACCTGCTCCCCGGGAGATTTTACGGCAGGGAAGTGGTTGGGTTTAACATCTATGTCAGCGAAGGCCACCACGCTGCTGTCCAAAGGCAGAATTAAAGATGAATGGGGCAAATTGTTCCTCCTCCTGTCACATCTCCAGAGCCAGGACAAAACCTCTTTTGACTCGGAAAACAATGAGCTTATGTAAGAGCCAGCAGCCCACGGAAACCTCGCCGCAGCCCCGCGCTGCCACGGCCGGGCAGGGGCTGCTGAGCCCTGGGCCAGGATGGGGACGGGTACGGAGACAGGGATGGACGTGGGGACAGGGGCTTGGCTGGTGCTCACTGCCCACGGATGGAACAGAGCACCGGGCCCCAGCTGAGCCTGCACTCCCAGCTGTGCCCACAGTGCCCGCGTGGCCATGCCCATGGCCGGTCAGGCTGGAGTGCCCAGCGCAGTGTCATGGGCTGCAGCTCTGCATCCAGCCTGCAAGTGAGCGTCAGAAGTGTTCAAAGCATCCCGCAGACATCTGAGTGTAACAACAGCCAGGAAGATGAAAAGTGCCATAAATTATTCACTCACAAAAGAGACGAGAAGGGGGAAGGAGGGGAGGAGGAGAGCCTGCGAGAAAGGGACACTCAATACAAATTAGAGAGACCAGGTGGGGATGGCTCCTGGTGGGGGCACAAGTGGGCGGCACGCAGGGCCCTGGGGTTGGTGTGCAGAGGGATGCCCGCTCCCTGCAGGTCCCGCCCGGCCCATTTCCTCCATGACACACAAAAAAGGAGAAAAGAAACACCGACGGGGGATGAGGAGCAGTGGGCCTGGCCCACCTCCACTGAAGGCAGTGTATTTCCTGCCTTCCTTTGTTAACGCACACCTCATTATGTCCCAGACGAAGCCTCCATCCTCCTCCCACCCTCTCAGGTCCCAGCCTCTGGCCGCAGCCCCCAGCGAACCGACACCTGGCACGGCCGGGCACAATGCACTGCAGGGACAAGGCAGTGCTGTGCGCCCAGCCCCCCCGGCCCGGCGGTACCCCCTGGTGCCATCTCCTGCCATCAGAGTGAGCAGCAGCCCCCGGCACGCGGCCGCACAGCACAGGGCACGGCCATGGGCATCTTCCCCGGCACAGCTGCAGGCGTTTGGCTCGGCTTCGTCCTGCCCGCAGCACCAAGGTGTTGGGCTGGTGGGAAGGGATCGAGAGCCCTTCTCTGCCAAGACAGCCAACAGAAGCCATGTGATGGCTTGGTGCTGGGTGCCCAGGGGGACCCCCATAGTTCCTGAGATGGTGACCAGAAAGCATGCCATGTGCACATTCCTGTGGCTCCTCCCGGCCCTCAGGAGATGTCCTGGCCAAGGGACACCCTGCCGAGCGTGCCTTCACCATTAAGTAGGTTAAGAAAGTCCTTTCTCCAAGGTCTGGATTAGCTGCTGCAGCTCCAGGCAGACCGGGATCAGTGGGGACACAGCATGGAGGACAGGCACAGGAATCGTGCTAGGAGCGACCCGACCGTGAGCCACAGGAAGGCAGCCCCAAGCCCAGCTGCTGCAGCTCCGTGTGAGGCCATCTTGGGGCTGGCAGTGCCCAATGGCACATTGGGGATGGGGATGGGGTCAGTTTGATGCCATGACTTTTGGGGTGTTTTGCTCTGAATGTGTGCTGCATCCCACGGATGCATCCCCCCAGGATGTCCTCCTGCACAATGGCTCAGCTTCAGCAGCAGAAAGTTTGTGTTGATCTTGCTGCTGCTCTCGGTATCCACCGGCTTCCTGCAGGGCACAAACGCTGTGAGTAACATCCTATAGGGAAGGGATATTTCAGGGAGCTTCACATTTTCCGTGCTGGGGCCCGCAGGATGAGTAACAAAGGAAAATGGAAGAAGCAAGTGTGCGCCTGTGTCAGCACTGCTGCTTGGGGATGGGTTCTTTGTCCCTGCGTCCTTCCACGTGTCCCTGCATCCCTGCATTCCTGCTGTGCATCCTTGCATCCTGCTGTGTCCCAGTGTCCCTCCGTGCATCTGTGTGTCCTTATGTCCTGCAAGGCATCTCTGCATTCCACAATGCACCCATACATCTTGAAATGTGTCCCTGCACCCCTGCAGCCTGCAGTGCCACCAACCCAACATGAGCCCCATCTCTGCTACCGACATCCTCCCAGCAGTGCCTCCTGCTGTTCCTCACCTCCTGCAGCCAACAGTTCTCATTTGTTCCCCTTGCTGTTTCACGTTCCAGAGGCTGACGCTGTTTGCAATGTGGTTACATGGGGCCAAGGTTTCTGGGCACGGAGACAAAATGAGGTGCTGGCTTCCATCTGAGCTGCTTTTCAGCTCGCTGAAGATGCAGAAGATACCTGTGCTTCTAAGCATGGCACAACAGCTTCCTGCTCTCCCACCTTTCTGTTCCATGCTGCTGTGCTCATGTGTCATATGAGAGCACGCACCCCTGCAAGACATGCAGTTGTGCTTCAGCACTTCAAACAGGACTTCTTTTAACTACGCGTGTCAGATGATACCGCTGTCCAAACAGGCACCTCTTCATTACAAGTCTGCCTCTAAGGAAGCCTGTCGCAGAAAATATGCTCCAGGCATCCTCCCCATTAAACAGCGGATGGGAGCAGCTCAGAGGATTTGCAGAGGATGGAGGCCAAAACACTGAGCGGAGCCCTCGTGCCGCCCTGCTTGTGCCCTCCGTGGTGCAGTCCACAAGTTTCAGTTCCTGCCATTTGTCTTTTTAGGAGCCTTCCCTGGGATAGCCCCTGTGAGTCGGCACGAACAAGGCAAAACATGTTTGCTAAAGCCCCACAGAAGGGTGAGTTAAATGCAGGGACCGCCAGAGGCCCCTCACCCCAGCACTGCCCTGAGCTCACAGCTCCAGTGCTGGGTACAGGGCTGGGCTCCTGGTCCCACAGCCCCTGAAACAGAGCAGTCTGATGGAAACCCCAGTTGTGGGCTTCTCCTGGAGGAGTCCTGTTACTAACACCCAACTCAGCTTGCTCTCTCTTCGATTCCTTCCATTCTGCTCTGCCAGTTGCAACCTCCTTCCACTTCACATGCACTCCTCGCCAAAAGGAGGGAGCTGCTCGTACTTTGTTACTCACTGCTGAACCTTACAAAATAAACTGAAGGAGCCAACAAGGGTCCCAAAGAGGACACCTGCCTCCAAACAAAAATCACAGGGCACAAAAAATTGGACACATTTCCTAAGAGGGCAGAGAGATGGAGTGAGGACTTAGCTTGAGTGAGAACATCTTGATTTGCTTAAATACGTGAGTCCCTTATTAAATTACTGTCTTGTAGAATAATAGCGTTGAGTAAAAGGATCCAATCCATGTCAGTCTAGATTGTAAACAAGACTTGGGAATTCAGCAGTGAGGGATAAGCCACAAGCCTGAAATGTCCTGGCAGGAGAACAGCAAAGTTTGGGGATACAGAGAGACCTGGCAATGCCACAGTTGGCTCCAGGCTAATGAATGAAGCATCCCTGTCCCGTGGCTGCACAAAGTCACCCCTGAGAGATGTTGGGTTGCCGAAGCCCCTTCTTCCTAGGGGTCTCCTGGCCCCTTCGCAGCTCCGCCCCTCACTCCTGGCCTGCTCTCCCAGCAGCATCTGGGCTGCAGACGGGCACAAGCCAAGGAGCAGCCCAAGCACTGAACCCTTGCAAGCACCACAAAGATGAACTCCGACCTGAGCCCGTACTTCTGCCACTTATTTACTCGAGCAATTTTTTAAACTAGCTTCACAGAAGAAACACAGCACATCACCTTACCAAAGGCTCCCTCCCCCCCAGCCCACATATGGGTTCCAACCACCTGCCCGCAGCAATGAGACACCCCGTGTCTGTTCCACGATCCCAGTGCATTTTTCTCACGTGCTGCCTCAGGTGCAGCTTTTTGGGTATGGATCCTATTACAAGAGGCTGCTCTCCTTCCTGTGGCAAGGATCCATGGGGCTCTCTGGGCTGCTCCTGGGGACCCCAACCCAATGCCTTCTCAGGACCTGGGGGGCTGTCACCGTGTCCCCCATGAGGACCCTCAGCCCAGAGCTGAGCAGGGCCTGGCCGCCAGCAGCCTGCATGCTGACCGGGAAGGCTTCGAAGCCCATGCTGGTATGAAATCCATCCTACAGGTGGGACACCCGATCAGAAGGGACTGGTTAATGTTTAATGAGCCACAAAAACACCCCGAGCACAAGGCGCCGCACTCTTCCCGTGGCTGCAGGCACTCACCGTCCTCCTGGCCGTGCAGGTTCTGCGGGCTGCGCATGCTCTCGTCCTGGCTGGGGCTCAGGCTGGAGTTCAGGTGCTGGTCAGCTGAGATCCATGTGGAGTCATTCATATCAAAGTCCTCGCTGCTCACTGACGTCTCATCCTGAAGGCGAGCAGGAAAGGGTTAAGGCACAGAGCTCTTTTCCTCCCTCCATCCCCTTGCTCTGCCATCTCCCCACCACAGCCTTCCCCAGGACATGCAGCTCCCGCAGCCCAGGAGCCCGCGAGCAGCCCGGGTTAGGTGGTTCCCAGGAGAACGCCCCAGCGCCGCTTCCTGCCTGAAGACGTGCCTGAGCAATGGCACTGTCTCTAATTGAGGACAATTAGAAAGAGCTCGCATCCTGTAGGAGCGGATGGCTGAGCCCTGGAGTTTACCCTTTAATCTCCATCCACACTAGCGTGTTTCTGGCAAGCGAGCGGCACGTGGGAGTGGAGATAGGGCGCAGCTCCGCACAAACGGCCCCACAAACAGTTCAGAACCTTCTAAGACCAAACTACCTCCTGCATCACGGGAACACCGACGGAGCAGCGCTGGCGGGGAGCAAACGGGGATGACGAGATCAGATCCCACAGACTCCAACTGCCCGGTCCTGCAGGAAGGCCCCATAGAAGGGGCTGGGGCCAGCTCTGGGGCCTGGGGCTGCCCACGCCATGCTGCCATAGGGGCTGCCAGTGTGGCCGCCGCACTCATCCTATGCCGGGGGGGCACCAAGCAGGGCAGTGGAGCCCGGGCAGCCCCAGAGCCCCACAGCATAGATTGCATTCCTCTCTCCCACTCCTGCAGCTGGAAGGACATTTTCTCTCTGCCTCTCTCTCCCTTCCCACTAACCTTTAGAGCACTTTGAGACACAGCCCTTGGATCGCTTCCAGAGCCGGAAAGGTCAGCAGCAGGATTTCAAAACCACCACCGGCGAGGCCGGGATCCTGAATGAGAGGAGGGGCCCGGTGCTCCCCTCGCCCTCCCAGCGCCCGCTCTGCAGGAAGCAGATGCTGCCCCAAATTAACACGGTCCCATTGGCGGTCCCTTTATCTGCCTTCCTCTCCCTGGCCGCTCCCCCAAAATAACGGATAAGAGGCCGCATCCAGAACTGCGGGGTGGCAGGGGACACCAAAAAATGCCCTCCAAAAGGGCCTTCAGTTGCGCTTTCCTTTGATTGAAGCATTTCAAAGCCTTGTAAATACTCAGCTCCTTTTCTTTCCTTCCCCTCGTCCTGAGATTACATACACCGCCCTCTCCCTTTCCGTGTGAGGAGCAATTGGCAAGAGCCCCTCCAACGTACGGCTGCGCCTCATAAAAGCTGCCCTGTCTGGCTGCCTCTGGCTGACAGCTTTTATTGTGAACAAACGAACGTCTTTCAGGACAGGTTGGGGCTTTTCCTCCTCTCCCTGTCCCCACGGACACATCTGCAGGCCGAGGGCAGGCACTCCCCACCTCCCAGGAGCTTCCTGGAATTTATGGCTCAGGCACCCATGGCCAAGCTCAAGCAGGGCGAGGGGCACTGGGGAGCTGGGAGCAGTGGGGGGCTCTGGGGACACACCGCTGCCAGCACACCCAGCTGCTACACCAGCCAAGAGCAGCACTGCCTCCCCACAAATCTCATCGTGCAGGTACAGGAGAGGACAGCACAGGTCTGCCCACCGCACACTATATATAGTCTCCATTGCACACAGTCACAGGGAGCCAGCCATCCTAATATCTGGCCTCCTTCATGAGGCTTACCCAAGATTACTGTCAGAGCTTAAGAGACAAACGCAAATGCCAAGGTCCTGGCTGCCCACAGCCTTCACCTGGCAGGTGGGAGCCCCAGGAGGCTTTCCAAAGGGTTTGGCTCCTGCAGAAGGCACAGCCTCAGCACCCAGACCCTGACCCAGAGGCACTCGTGCAGGCTGGAAAATCAGAGGCACAAAAGATGCCTCGCACGCACATGCTATGAAAGGGCTTTACAAAAGTGTACCATTCTCTTGAGGTGCAACAACATTGGTCTATTATTAGAAATACTCAAGTCAGAAACCGTAAATGTGACTCGGGTCAAACACGGATGTTGCATGTTCCCAAGTCCACGCTCCAGCCCCCAGCAGGAAACAGGCTGCCAGCGTGGGGCCAGGCCATGCTGTCCCCGTGTCACCAGTGCCACCTTTTGCTCTCCAGCCAAGCCAACCCTCACCCAACCGCCAACGAACCTCTCCAGCAGTGCGTGGGTCTAGTGGCAGAGCCCACCCTGTGCAAGCACACCGCAGGGGATGGCAGCACACAGCTAACACCGCAGGGGATGCAGTGGGGGACTCGGCCACCAGAGCGGTCTCTCTGGCACCAAGCCATGGGAGCTCCTTGTCCCTCCGTGCCCCTTCCCTGACAACCAAGAGGACCACTGTTGTGTGTCCTGGCACTCCACTGAGCCCCAGCAGCCCCGCTGCCCTGTGCCCACCCCGGCCACCAGCACGCTGCCTCCCTGGGACACCCAGGGGGGGACACATAGCAGAGCTCTGGGACACCTGGCACTCCCTCCTCTACCAGCAGGACCCTGGGCATGCACAGCCCTGGCCCCGAAGCCACCAATACAGCAGTGGGACCGAGCACTTGGCCAGATGGGCAGCCCCCACTTGTCCCCACTTGTCACCAACGGGGCTGAACACCGACCCTCAGCAACCAGGAGAACAAGGAAGAATCTCTGAACAACGGCCACAACTCAGAGCAATACGGTAAATCTAATCTACCCTTCCACCCTCTTTTGGCTTGCAAGTCAGGCAGCTCATTCTTTTTCCTCTCTGAGTTCTCAGGAGAATTCTCTCTGCTAATTTCTTCTTTCCTGTAAACAAACTTCAAATGAAACTTTCATTAGAAAACAGAGCACAATCCATTACCAGCGCCTGTCTCAGGACCGGCCCCAGCCCCACGCCACGCGTGGCACAGAGGGAGGTGGCAGTGCCCGCCCTGTGCCTCCAGCCCGGGGCCCTGCAGCCGCTGCCTGCTTCCTTCCTGCCATCCCCAGCTCTGCATGGGGATCTTCCCAGCCTGCAGCCAGGTCCCATCGCTTTGTTTCCAGCGACGAAGGCACCGAGTGATCAAGGGTCAGGCAGCGTGCGTGCAGCTCCTCTGCTAAAGGGAAGTCAGATCCTGCGGGTGCGCTCACAAACCACACCCAAACGCCAGGGCTGCAGGCACCACCGGGTTTGGAAAAACAACGTCCTCGCTCCTCTCCTTATCTACAGTCCAATATTCACAGCTGCCTTACAGACGCTCACAGCCAATGTTTTTGAACTGGCAAATGCAGGCGCTCACATGTGCAGAGTGAACGCTCGGTGTTTTGTCCCACTGACCACCGGGCATCTTCAAGCACCATCTGCACACACCTCTGCCCAACCCCCCAGCTCCCCTCCAAGCTGGGAAGCATTTCTCCCAGCCACAGAGCTCTCTGCCCATCCCGCACACAGCGGCTCCAGCAGTGGGACCGTGGGCTGTGGGCTTCACCTGCAGCGGGGCAGCTCCCGCAGCACTGCTGGGAGAGCACGGGGCAGGGGAGCTGCTCCCATGACCACACCTCGGCAATGCATGCAGGGCTATCGGTAACCTGCTTACTTTACAGCCTGGCTCAATTTCTCAGGGACTGCCTTGCAAGCATCTCTCCCATCACTGACACACTGTGCCTTACGCTAAGTATTCCAGTCTCCAGTTGTCAGCATAGTTTATTTTCTCTTCCCTTTCTGAAGTCTTTTATTTGAAAACACACCCTGTCTCACCATGGCCAGACTTCCCTGGTGCAGTAGAACAGGAGCCGAGCAGTGTGCATCCCTTGGCAGCAGCAATGCTTTGGGAGCAACAAAGGTGATGCACAGCCCCGGGATCCTGGGCACAGCAGCTCATGCTGGAAGGAGCCATTGGGAAAGATCCATTGGGAAACAGCCACTGGGAAGGACCCATTGAGAAGGAGCCACTGGGAAGGATTAATTGGGAAGGAGCCACTGGGACAGAGACAGGGCCAGTAGGAAGGTGGCCTTGTCTCCATCTCAGCCACTGTTTAAACCCAGCCCTCGGATCATGCCAAGAAGATACTGAACCAGATTTGACCCTAACTCAACCAGTTCAGCACACAGAAAGGCTTACTAATGGAAGACAAACGCTCCTAGTCAAGGATTGGTACCACAGCCATGAAGAGCATGGTGCCTGCTGCTCTGGGAATCACTCAGTGTGGGGGAACACGGCTGAGGGGCAGTGATCTGTGACCACCGATCTATGCACCAACCAAACATCCCGGGCACTCTTTGTCAGGTACGTACATCCTCACTGACTGACATTTCTGCTGATTTGAACGAGCACTTTGCTACTTCCCAAAACACTGGCTGGAAGAGTTAATCTGCAACGTGAACAACAAATGGAAGAGGAAAGGAGGACCATCACCTCTGCGCACACACACACACACACACACCCCCTTTCTGAGATCCCTTCCTCCGGGAGCATCACCCACAGCGGCGCACCGAACGCACGGGCAGGGCGGGGGTCGCGGGCTCTCCGCGCTCCTGCTGTTCAGCGGGGAGGTGCTGAACGCGGGGTCGGGCGCGGGAGGGAGAGAGCAGAGCGTCCGCGGGGCTCAGCCCCTGCCCTGCCCCTACCCCTGCCCCTACCTTGCCCTGCCCCTGCCCGGTCCCTGCCCCGCACGGCCGCCGCACCGAGCTCTCCCGACGCCGAACACGCGTTCGCTTTGCATGCCGGGCGACGCTTCCGCCGCGGTGCCGGGGAGCGACCGGGACCGGCGGGCACGGGCGGACAGCGGCTGCCAGCAGCCGGACGCGGCCCCGCCACTTCAGCGCGGGACCCGGGGCCGTACGGAGCGGCTCCCCGCGTTCTCCCGGCCCGGCCCGGCCCCGCTGCCCTCCGCCCGCGGCTCCCGGCCGCTCCCGGCGCAAATCCTCCGCCGGCCCCGCGCACGGCCCCGCCGCTGGCAGCCGGGCTTCGGCGTGCGGCGGGGATTGACACGTAAGTAGGGCTTTACCTCGAGGGAGGAAGCTATTTCCAGCACAATCCCCGCCCGGGGCCGGTGCCGGGGCCGGGGGAGCGACGCGGCGATGGCGGCGGCGGCGCGGGGCCGGTGCCCGGGAATTAATGGGGCCGGAGCGCTCCCGCCGCCGCCTCCTCCCACTTTCTTGTGGGCTTTTGTGCTCTTCCGGGGAAGGGGGAGCCGCGCCGGGCGCGGGGAAGGACGCGCTAACCTTAACCCTTCCCGCAGCCCCGCCGAGCCGCAACTTCCCGGGGAAGCGGCCGCTCCCTCCCCCCGCCGCCGGCCCCGGAGTTGGGGAACGGCCCCCGCCCCGCACCGCCCCGCCGCCCCCGCGCATCCCCCGCCCCGCCGCCCCCGCCGGAGCCGCAGCAGGAGCCTACCTGGAGCGGGGCCCGGGCCCTGCCGGCCTGCGCCAGCCCGGCGGCGCGGCTCGGAGCGCGGGGCGGGGAGCGGCGAAGGGACGGAGGGACGGAGGGAGGGGGCCCGGGCTGGCGGCGCTCCGGAGAGGCTGACAACCAGCTGCTGCCCGGGGAGAGGGGCCGGCGCTGCGGAGCGCGTCACTCCCGGCTCCCGGGGGGGGCCGGGGAGGCGGAGGGGGGCGAGCGGGGCCCGGCCGCGGGCGGAGGGGGCGGAGGCGGCGGCGGGGGAAGGGGAGCGGGGCCGCGGGGGGCGGGCGCACCGGGCCGGGCGCGGCGGGGGGCGCGGGGAGCCGCGCCTGGAAGAGCACATTGTGGAGGGCCGGGGAGGGCCCTTCCTCCGGGAGGAAGAGACAATGTCCAGGGCCGGGCGCCTGCTGGAGAGCAGCGAGAATGCACGGCACGGCTCGGTACGGCTCGGCTCCGCGCACTGCACCCCGCCCGGGCTCCCCCGCAGGGCACGGCCCCGGGGGTGCACCGCGCCCGGCTCGCCTCGGCTCGCCTCGGCCGTGCCCCGCTCCGCCGGCCCAGCTCCCCGGAGCCGCGGGCTGCGAGCGACGAGAGCCCGGGAGCGGGACCCCGGGATAAGGGCCGGGCTCGGGGCCGGCTCCTCACCTCCGCCCGGCTGCGGGCGCGGTGGGCACACGGTGCCCAGGCCACACATCGGCTGCATCCTTTTGTTTCAGATGCATCCACTCCTCGCTCCGGTGGGAGAGCAGAGGGAGAGCACCCACTCCGTGAGCAACACAGCTCGGCGCAGGGCTCAGCCGTTGTTCTGCAGCCGCTCCTGGGGCTGCCCGGTGGGGCACTCCGTGCTGGCAGTGCTCACTGACCTCCTCCTGGACATCGCACCTCAGTGTCCCCCCAGCCCGCTCTGTGCCCCCAGCCCTTGATAGCTGTGAGGGGAATTTTGATGAAATCAGCCCAGCAATAGGGCCTTCACCAGTGCCAAGGATGGGAACTGCCACATCCCTGTTTATGCCTTGTGCCCATGTCCAGTAGTGATGTGCGTTAACCACAGCACTGCTGGGAGGAGAAGGTCAGGGAGCGCTGTGCTGAGCCCCATGGGGTGGGAGGGTGATCGGGCACCGTGGGCACTGCACGGCTGACCCTTCCCCAGCCCCAGCTGAAGGGCAGCAGTGGAGCCCCGGGGTCCCCGTGGTGGGAGGGCAGCGGCTGCGCTCACTTCCAGCTCGATGGCTGCCGCTCCTCCCTGAAGCTAAAATAAAATCCTGACCATTTAAGGTGAACAGGAGACTTGCCGTGGACCTCGGAAGGGTTTTAACCCCTTCCCATTGCTGGGCTTTGTTTATTCCTCGCGCTCCCTTCGCTTCGAGCAAAACCACGCGGCAGAGCCAGCCCCCTGCACCGGGCACACAGCAGCGAGGGTGCGAGCCTGATGCGGCCGCTGCGTCGCCTCACCATGTGGACACTTCTTTTATACTAAGTGCCTTTGTGTGGGCTAGGTTAATCCACTTTGGAAATGGATTAACCTAAATTTTGCATCGGCAAACTTAGCGTGGAACAGACGCATCCACTCGGGAAGCGAGGGTGGAGGAGCGGGCAGGGCTGCAGGCAGGAACCCTTCCAGTGCCGGCTGCAGGACCTGACCCCAGTGGGGTCACCGCCGCACAAGCGGGGTCACGAGCCCGACAGAAATGCCATTGTTTGTGGCAGCGCCTGGGGCCGCCAGGCCGGCACAGCGAGGTTGGGCACAGAAATGGGGCTCCTGTGGGAGGGAGAGCTCTGCGAAGCGGCAACTGGAGCGCCCTTCTGGTGGGGATCCTTCAGGTCCAAACCACGGAGGGGGAAATAACTGGCTCTTAGGTATAGGATCGGTAATGATAATTTATCAGGTTGTCAGGACGGGACTGTGTTTAAAAAAACCCAACATAATAAACCAGTACTACTGCTATTATCTTATATTTAAAACACATCAAATATATTATTTATAAGTCGCTTCCTTCCCTTTCGGTGCGTTCGTTACCTCTGAACCCTGCAAACCCTTCCCTGTGGGCACACACATCCCTGCAGTTCCCCGCCTGCCTGCCCACGCAGAACCAAGCCCTGCCCACAGGGCTGCCTCCTGCACACCCAGAACCGCGCCGTGAGGGGCTGCTGGCAGCATTCGGCCTCGTCCTCCAGTGCTTCCCAGGGCATGGCCACACAGGCAGCACTGGGGCTGCTCTCAGACCCTGGGGTACCCTGCCTGTAGGAGTGCTGCTGGGGAGCGTGGACACAGAGATCTGCAGGGGACTGCGTGACGTGGGATCTGGCTCTCATGCTGAAGGAGCCACTGACTCGGGGGTGACCTTGTGCACATCACTCAACGTTCTTGTGTCTCTGGAAGTGGGTTAAACAACAACAAATGGCACCTCCTGCATCTGCTGCTCCATGACCACCAAACCCTACTGGGTGATAAGCATTAAAAATGCAAAGCTTTGCCAAGTGATGCCTGTAAGGAAAGCAGGACAACGGGGGCAGGGCCACAGCCCCACGGCACGAAGGGAGGTGTGACTTCTGCCCGCACTGTGTTTTAGTTATGTGGCATCCAGGGCAGAGTCAGGAAGAAGTGGGGAGAAGAGGCTTGGGAAGCTTTGTTACAGAGCAGATCTGCGTGGGCTGAGGGCTGTGTTCCCCTTTCTCTTGGTCACTCCTTCTGCAGAAGCAACAGCTGTTGGCATTTGGCATATGCACAAATAGAAGTGCTTTTTTTTTTCCTTTCTTCAAGGGCAAAGGCCAAGAGATGGAAGGGAAATACAGCACACCTCAGGGTGCACCAGTCCCAGCAAAGCAGCAGGAAAGAGCTGCTTCTGTGGGTGGAACGTGCCTTCCCCAGGAGCTCAGGGGAGGGCTGGATGCCAGTACTAGGGATCCATATCCCATCCACACACAGCATCCATATCCCACCCTGCACAGGATCCATATCCCACCCCTCCCAGCTTCTGCTGGAGCACCACTCCTCAGCACCTCTGCACTATGCCATAGGTTGACACAGACTGAAAGCTTTTCTCCTAGCCGCCACACCAGAACTGAGCCATTTTAACCAACGCTACACCATAACCAACACGAAGCCCATCTTTTGCCATTCTCAAGCCACATCACGTTTCCAGCATCCACCTTTGTGAGTGCCAGCATTATGCTGGGAGATGCACGTGCCCGTTCCCAGCCCTGCAGTGTGGCACCCCAGCGAGGCACACGCCTGCCTGAGCAGGTAGAACAGGAGCAGAAACAAAAGCAAGAACGCAACTCAAGGTTACAACGCTGAACCACACAGCTTCATTTTCTGCAGTAACGGAAATCATTAATAACAGTTCACGCTCTCAAAGTAGTTGCCATCCAAGCTCTTGAAGAGCTTTATTAGTGCGTGAGACCTCAGAAGTCTCTCTAAGGTATTAGCCCCTTCTTAAAGGGAGAGGGCAATTAGGAAACAACCATTTGTGTGCCTCGATCAAAGTCAGCATGCAGCACGTCAGTGAGTGAAGGGAAGGCAATGCAGAGAGCGCACAGCCACGGCCTGCCCATGGCTACAGGAGGAACGGACCCATCAGGAGCCACAGTGCATTCCCCCAAGTGCCTCTCCACTGGTCTGCAGCCACCAGCAGGGATAAGGGACTCGAGCAGTGGCATGCAGTGCCTGGTGCAGCCTGCAGCCTCAGAGGACGTTGTGGTGACTGGCATTGCTGAGATCTGGCAGTGCCACCTCATTCAGTGCTTCCTTCCCATAGGAAATAACATGATTTCCCTTAGCAGTGCAGAGTCAGGGCCACAGCATCGTATCTCACATGGAAGATGCCAGCAGTATTTATCCCAGCCAGCCCACGCCTGGATCTCAAATCATTTTGCTTGCACTGAGCACTGCACTGAGCACATACAAAGCTTACCAGCAATGCAGCTACAGACACTGAGGGATCTACACAGCTGGAAACGAAACATCTCCTGCTTTAACCAGCTGGGAACCTCACAGTTAATTCCAATCGCAAAAATGAGTTGACCTTCACTGAAAGCAAGCCATTCAAAGAAGTTTGAAACCAGGCTAAATGGTTTGATCATCTGACCTCCTGCATCTCATGAGCCATTAAGGCCAAGGCTAAAAGTTTCACTAAACTGTCTTTGTCAGCTAAAGAGGGTGGAGGGAAGCTGCAAATGTGCAGAATGGAATTGCAGAGCTGGACCCACTGCCACTGCCATGGCTGGACAGCCTGTCTTTTAGGGCAGGATTGAAATGCATCAGCCAAAGCCTTCTCTGCCAGGAGAAGCTGCATCTCCACTAGAGGGCTTTGCTGATACAGAGCTACGAGTAAGCCTTTACTGCATCAATTAAATCTGTATTTCCAACAGTTATGTCTGTACTGAACTGGGTAATTTGCATTTAGAGAAACAATATCTTCTAGACACCTCCAGGACTGCCCTTTTGTTTTGGTTATTTCTTCAAACCGTGCCCTCATGTTGCAGCCCCCTCCACCACTGCAGTGCACACTGTGAGCCAGGAGCCATGCACCAAGCTGCAGGACAAGGCCCCCTCTTTCCCCCCCTCCCTTTCTCCCTCCCTCCCTCCCAGGCACTCACAAGTCAGTGTGGCAAAGCCATGGCAACAAGAGAAAAGCTCCTGTTATTTCACATCCTGCCATTCACCGACTGGGTGACCTTCTGTCAGCAGCCACTGAAGCAACCTTTGGAAATTTTCCGTATCACTTAAACCTGGTTGCTGTGCCTGCCAAGGTAGCAGCCACACCTCCAGAGCAGGGTGGGTTTGGAGCTCTGTGCATCTCAGTCTGCCATGTTCCACCCGGTGCTGAGCACGGGGCCCTGGCAGGAATCACCTGAACAAGGTGGTGTGAAAAATAAACCCAGGGATGAGTCTGAATACGATAGAAAAAGATGGTCTGGGAAATGACTGCAATAAAACTCAAATAAGCAATCATTTAAACATGCTAATATTTATCGTCTGAAAACGAGGTGGAAGGATCGTTATAGATGAATATTAAATACCTTCATTCCTTTTCTGCTGTAAGATTGAGAAGGTCAGAAGTTCGGGGGATGCCTTAATACCTCTGCAGATCCCTTAAATATGGCTAATTCTGCACTGTGTGGAAAGGGAACGGGCCCTCCTGGGCCCTCTCACATATGAGAACTGCTGTAAAATTGGAAAGAAGGAAGACTCACAGCCCAGGAGCTCCTGCATGTTCTAGTGAACCCAATTTAAACAGCATGGGGCACTCATGCCAGAATAGATGTACTGACTTGAAATATATTGATCTCCACTGATATGAGAAAATAATCTGACTCCTGTTCTCTGAACACTTCCATACAGGATGGTGACTTGCTTTCTGGTTCTGTCAATTCTGCAGGAACCCTTCATTGCAGGAACAACCCTGGGAAGAGCTCCTTATTTTGTGGTTCTTTTTGTCCCTCAATGCAGACAAAATGCTCTCAGGTTCTTCTGGCAGCACTTCCTGGTGGAGACACTGCTGCCCTGATACTGATATGCTTAACAGCAGTCATAAATTACAGTTACATGCACTTTTTTTTTTCCTCCTGAATAATGAAGTTAAAAGGCCACTTTGGCATAAATTCATTCATTGTTAGCCCCTGTGAAGCAAGCTCCTCCTGGTGCTGCTGCATACAAATAATTGCTTTTGGCAAAAGCCAAGTAGAACACAAGTCACTTGCTTCATTTATTTCTATTATTACCATCAAATGTTGGCATAGTGCTGGGCAGTGAGGTGGCAGGGCAGCAAAATGAGACAGAGGGACGAGTGTCTTAGTGTAAAGCTGGATACATCGAAGCCATGCAGTGTGTATTTGTGAGCATGGTGCTCCTTCCCAGGGGTGACCACGGGCCGTGCCCCTCGGCACCAATGGCACCTGTGTCCCCTGGGTTTTCTCCCTGGGTTCCCACCACAGTATCCTCCTCAGAGTGCTGCTATACTCAGGTATGATAAAGAGCTTCGAAGCTACATGGGTTTGAGCAGTAGAGCTGTGATCTTTTGCCATTTTCTCTCAGGAATCTCAATGGAATTTCAGGGACACATCAAAAGGCAAATTTTACTTCTTCCAAATAGTTTTTTTTTCCCTCAGCTGCTGCAGCTCAAAAAGCTTAGAAAGCTTTTTGCTTTCATTACAACATACCACAGAGAGAGCAGCAAAAGAGGCAAGGAAATAAAATGCAGTACAGTGATTTATGGTCTAGGCCAACATCTGTGTGTTGCCTCAGCTGGTCCTCTTTTTGTTCCTGCAGGACATTTGCTTTGATTGCAATCTTCAGGAGTGTTCTCATGAGCAGTACACTGTATCTGTCCATCTAGTGGGAGATCCAGTGCACACTCCTACAGCAAAATTCAGGGTACACACTTCTCACATCTCTGAATCACCAATCCAAAGTTCTCCAAGCAAGCACCCCTATAGCTGTAGCTTCACAACTCCTAACTCTGTAGCCCTGTCTGCTAACTTCCATGATATTTTGTGTTATGGAAATAAGAGCAAACTGAAAGTCCTGTTTTCTACCTGCAGAAACTGGCACAGGAAATCGGGCAAGCTTCATGACATGCTTCTCCTGAATGGAGATTTGGGGCCAAGAGGAATAGTCCTGTCAGTGGAAAAGGTGTAAGTGGTAAATACACAAACCTCTCAGGCTGTCTTTTACGTACACATCAAACTTAACTTGAAGGAACTGCCTCAAATTCTGAAAAGCACGACCTGCAGTCCTTAGTGAGGAAAAGGTAGGTGCTTAATGGCACACATAGCAGCTGGGTCTGCAATCACAGCACCGCTCTGCTTTGATTTGCACCGAGACCCAGCAAACAAAATGAAGAGCAGCCCTCGATTCTGCCTGACCAAACGGGTCCCACAGCCCCACTCCACAGCCCCATCCAGCAGCCCTGGGCTGGAGCTGTCCAGAGTTCTGCCTCCAGCTCACCCCGAGCAGCTCTGCTTGCTGCAGGCAGAACCTCCAACTCGCTCAGTGTCCAGCACACGCAAAGGAAAATGCTCCGAGGTGCAGCAGTGCTTCCTGCCAGACGTCAGGTTTCAGGAAGGTTTCCCTGCTGAAATGCCAGAGGAGCTCTGTACCCACCCCTTCGCTCCTGACAGCAGATCCACATCTGCAATTTCACATCCTTGCACCAGATTCTCTAACCAGTGTCCCCTCAGGTTGCCCCCAGATAGAAAACATCCATTGGCACAACTTCACAGCTCAAGCTATCAGCAGTTTTCCCCTCCCCTCTTTCATTGCAAACTCTTTCATTCCCGCGAACTGGCAGCAGTGTACAAGATCAGATTGAGGTTTTGGTGTGCTGGAAAGCAGATCCAGCACTGGCTCCCAGTGCCGATTTGTGGGGAGCGAGTAGAACATGCTTTGCTTTTTATAGACTGTTTCCATGGTGCACAGAGGTTCCCATTGCTAATTCTGCAGCTGCAGAACTCCAGAAAATTGCGTAGCCTGGGTTTAATCCTGTGGCATTCTGCCCCTTCTGCTCCAAATCCAAACGCAGTGGCCTGACAGCCCCAGCAGCCAACCGAGCCCCCTCCCAGCACGACACGAGGGCAGACGGTTCTGAGCTGCGCTGAGCTGCTGGCCAGAACCACCCCACCTGCTAAAGCTCCCAGGAAAACACAAGGAGGTAAAGAGATAAATTCCTATTCACCATATGTATTTTGAAGACTTTATAGTCAAACCGCATGCCTAAAGAACAAGCAGACTTCTATAATCCACAACAGCAACACCCTCCCGTTTCCATGGACCAGCACCGGTTGTACGTGGTTAAAACCTGTTCCACCTGGACAAACACAACATTTCCAAAAGCATCCTCCAAACATGCTCCCAAAAGCACCAGCCACCCCCAGCCCCAGGGGCAGAAACCCGCCTCGTGCCTTGCACTGCCCCGTGGCAGGAGGATAACTCACCTGCTCCTGTGAATTCATCACCCGCAGCTTCATTTGCTTCAGATAAGTAGAGGTGAGAGGCATGTTGTAGTCGATGATCCCAGAAACCAGAGAGGAAGGTGGTTCGCTCTCTGAAGAACAGAGGAAAAACTTTGTTCAGATACAGAGATGTGGGAGCACAAACCTGTGATGTGTTGTCATCATTACCAAACGTATTTAGAAGCACTTAAAACCCCCCAACTGGAGCCAGTGCCCGCTGAGCTGGGGTTCCTACATGAACACGACTGCACCCAGAGGATAAATACAGAACAGATGTTGTTTTGCAAAAAGAAGGAAGCACTGCTCTCACCTGTGAAAAGACTACACACCATATATAGTTTTTCAGTCTACCAAACTAAAACCTGACAGAGGAAGAAAGTGAACCTCGCTGAAGGTCTCAGAAACACTTCCATGCAAATGGGATTGATGCAGAGGGTGATCAAGAATATATATCCAGTTTGCTTCGGCACTGCAAAGTCTCACCAGTTTTGCTGGGATTCCCTCAGGTAGGAGTTACCATTAAGGCAACTTATTAAGTGTCTCTATCTGATGATGAAGATTATTTTTAACACCCTCATTAAAATATGAACTTAATTTTAAAATCCTTTAATTTAAATTGTTCCTGTTGATTTGTCTGCCTGCATCACACCGAGCTCCAGAGATCACTCTGGATTCAGACTGCCCCTGCAGATCCCCTTTCCACCCAGCCTAGACAACTCCCAGTAAAGCAAACCGTACATGAGATTTCTGAGTTCGCAAATGTTTCTCAGCTCTGTGGCCATCACTGGGAAGCTCTGCATGCAGGACTTGGAGGCCTCTGCAATTACTTCTTCTGTCACATTTACACGTTTGTGCATGGGTATGTTCAAGAGGAAAGTTGCCTTTTCCCGCAAGAAAAGATGCTGGCAAAAATCTCTGTGAATTTGTACAGATATATGCCAGCACCAGAGGACAAGTCCAGCTTCCCAGCAAACCCCAAAAGGCTGCGTGGCCGCCCACCAGAACACGAGCTCCAGCAGCAGCAAAAGAGGATTTCCAGGAGCTGAAGGTGAACTGGCGGTGGGAGGTTTCCTTTCCCGTCTCAGAACCTCAGTGCCTGCCTTGCATTTTCTGGGGTCACCAGTTTCACAGGCACCTTTGACACAGCCCTTTTTACAAACGGCCTTCACAAAATGTTTTACAGCACCTTAGAAAATCCATCAGCCAGCCGTAATGGGGCTGCTTCTCAGAAATGCTGAATATTGCAAAAGCCCAATGAAACTCAGCGGACCCGAAGACGCTTCACACCTCTGGAAATATCAGATCTATTGTGTCTGATTAAGAAATGACCTGACCCAAAAGCATATTGTCCGTAGCTGACTTAAACATTACATAGTTTTTGCGAGAGTCTAGTTAAGATCCATGGAAATGCAGAGTTTGCTCTCCAGGTCCTGGGCACCTGCAGCATCCTGGATAGCTGGATGGATACCCACGACTACTCGGGTCACTGGTTTGCACACATGTGGAGCTGCACAGCTTTTAGGAATGTTGTAAACTTAGGAATCTTGTAAACTAATTCCTCGCCTCTTTTCCATGGCTATGTATCACTGCTCTCCATCATGCTTTGGCCTCCAAATTAATTACAAGCATTCCTCTGTATAAATTAAGCAAGCAAAATAAACCATTTTTCTACTGTGCAAGGATGTCAGCTTGTGATGAAGAGATGCTAAAATCCCAGTGCAAGGAAACAGCTCTCAGGAACAAAATCTCCTTTGCTCAGTGCTTGTACAGTGAGCATGGCTCCAGGGAAACAGCTGAGCATCCTCAGACGGGAGCAGAAAGAAGGAGGACCTCAGTGCTCAGCCCTGCCTGAAACCACCCTGGTATAAACCTGGAGCCATCCCATCAGCAGCAACAAATGTCCCGTGAATCTGAATTGAATCCTAACTCCATGTCTGTATAATTCCATTGGAATTACTCCTAATTTAATAACAGTGTAAAAATGCCACAGCGAAGTCCAATGTTCAGAGTTTCCCAGGCGCAAGATAATTTTCTTCTATGAATTATGTGAGTGCCCTGCAGGGTTCAATGTCAGGTATGTTTAATTAGGGTTTTTTCTGATCACGTAGGAAGTGTGTTGAGATTTGCTTAATGGATGAGTAGAAATAGATAGGAATGACTCCATTTTTTTCTTCTCACTAAGTTAAACGTTACACTGGTCTGTGTGTATGCATGCACATACACCCAGGCAATTTTCCTATGACCCCACCATCCTGTAGGTGATTTGCTCAAGATGAATTGTGGAATACATAGTAGTGAAATCAGATACTCTTCCCCAGTAAAAGTAATCTTATCTAATCTACTCTATGTTGTTTCACAGGTACTTAGTCACTATTTAGGTACTATTCTGAGCAGAAGGGCATTTCTGTCCTTCCATTCCTAGTTGGTAAGGACTTTTACACCTGTTCTCCTCCTTTTGGGTTTATTTCCAAGAGAACTGGAAAACTTCATGACTATTCTTTGCTCCCTGCTCAGGGTCAAGCCAAATGCTCTGCTTGTTGTAACAGCTGGGTTCACCCCCAGAGGGACCAAAGGCCAAAATTTCCCTCGACCTAATTTGAAAGTGGGACCAGACCCTTGGCAGGCAGGGTGGGCAGGTGCTGTGCAGATGGAGTTTGGGCCAATAAATATCAGAGGGTTATCTGGGGCAGTTTCTAAAAAATATAGCTTTGCACTTGATGAGGTAAATAAGTTTGTAATTCAGAAGAACACCCATCCAAACGTCAACTTGAACCATCTACTCTAGAAGAGAACTTGGTCCCATCTTATGCTCTGCTCACAGCTCCTAGGCCTTGGAACTGCAGATTGGCTCCGTTTATAAAAGAACTGTAATGAGTTAACTACCACAGTCACCATGCTAATTGGTTGTATACACAGGCATAATATAACTTTGATTACCAAAACGCTTTCTGTTATCCAAAATGGGATCACGACGTGCACATCTATTAATTACTGCAAATTTCTTCTTTATCAGAAACTTCAGTTATTCAAACATATTCAGTGTCTTTCATTACCAAATTAATAGTTTAAAGGGAATACTTTAGGTCAGGTTTTACCAGAGATCTAAGCTTCCACCCACATACAGTTACGAGCTGATTGCAGATATAGCTGCAGTGTTTTTGACCCAGGCCTTGTGGGGTTGCACTGGGAAAGGGGAACCAGAGGTGGAACTGCTCAGAAGCAGAGCTGGGTTGGGCAGCCCCATCCTACCGCCCCTGCCAAAAACAGTGCCCAAACAGCGATGGACAAATTAACTTTAAACAATTCCCCAGGCTTTGCTGTAAAAGCAAAATACACAGGTTAGGAAAATACACAGGTTAGGAAATCCATTTGGCAGAGACAAATCTCATGAACAAAGCAGTCACTGACAGCTCTCAGTGGTGTCTGCTGTAGGGTGACTGCAGGCTCCGCTCACACAGTTTGCTTGCCTTTACCTTTGGGCTCCAGTCCGTTGGAGTTGAAATGCATCCTCTTCTGGCACTCTGTGCAGCTCATCAGGAACCTGGTCACAGCTTCTCTTGGGAGAAAAGCATAGGTCTCTGCAATCTGGGAAAACAAGGAAAGGGTTATATGTGCTGGCAGAGAGAGCCTGAGGGCTGGGACACAGCACAAGCACTGTCCCCTAGCCCGAATCCCATAACAGCCGTATGCTGCTCCTGAGCACATAGCACAGCAGCACACTGCTCCTGAACCCCATCTGCGGACTTTTTGTGCAGCCCCTCCTGCCCAGAAACTCCTTCCTGCTCTGCTTGGCCTCTGAGCAGAGAGAAGCTATGGTTGTGTAAAGACTGAATGAGAAAGTTAGGGCTCTCCAGCTCTGTTTGCACTGCTAATTACCATTGCACCGCTAACCTGAAGAATACATTAATCCTTCGGAAGGGCAGGTCACTTTTTCCCACAATGACAATCAATTACTGTTAATAATACTTTGCACTTTTGTGACATATTTTACCTAGGGAATCAAAAACATTTTTACAAACGGTAACAAATAAAGTCCTAAACCTTTGTGGGAAACTTGTATATAACAGCTGAGGGTGCATTTTTAAAATTGGATACCTGAACACTGTATCCAGACCTCAGCACCCACAGAAGGCGCCTGGAGGTCAGGAGCCCTCCTGTTCCAAGCAGTCCCCAATCAGCAGCAATTTCACAGCATTTCTAAAGACCAAGCCTAGATTATTTGGAGAAGGGAGAATGTGATTTTAATGTAAAGATTTCTGTAAGGCCATAAGAGACCACCAAATCATGGCGCCAGACCTGTACAGCACAAGTCAGGGAACCCATCCCAGGTTCTCCCGCAGCCCAGCAGCCAGTGCTTTGCCTAAAACATCTTCCAGCATGACATCTGGTCTTAATTGAAAGACATTAAGAGGGTGGGGAGTCCACCTCTTACTTTGGGGCTGGCTCCTACGGTTAATCACCCATCCTATTCGGTCTGAAGGCCCTGTCCCAGCACAGCAGTTCCCAAACCGGGGCCATGACCCCAACAGGGGTCACAGCACTTACAAGTGGGGTCATAAAGCAGACAGAAATCCAATTGTTTGGGCCCCTCTTCGGGTGGTGAGCCTGGCAGAAACAGGGCTTCCAATGGGAAACAGCACAGCAGGGCAGTGCAGGGACGTCCCGGCCCCCTCCTCTGGCCCATAGGCACCGTTCTCCCACCTTATTTCATAACAAAATTAAAAACGCATACATTCCAAGCATTTTTCTACCTCACGGGATGGGGTGACATTTAAGCTGCCTTGAAAAAAGAAGGGAAAAAAACCTTGTGGAAGCAGTGCAGTGGGGCAGGGCGGGGGGCTTGGCTGGAGCAGCACAGCCCTGGGGCCCAGCAGAGAGAGGCGTCCACCTCCGCTGAGCGGCAGCAGAGCCCAGCCTTTGGCACGCACGTAAATGCCGCGCGGGTGGAAAGTTCAGGCAGGGACCTCGTCCCAGCAGCCAAATGGAGGATGCAGTGCTTGGTCCTCATGGGATTCTCCTGCCTAGATACAGCCCCATCCAGCTCTGCTGTGACTGCAGGGATGCCCGGCTCCGCCGCTACCTCTGTGAGGTATTTATCAGTGCTCCAGCACTCAGAGCACACGCAGAAATGCTGACACTGAAGGGCCTGAATATTGCTGCTGGCAAATGCGGTGCGGTGGCTGCCCCTCCGCCTCGAGCGGGGCTGTGCCTGCATGCCTGCCTGCTCTGCTCCAGCAGAGCCCCAGCTCCCGCTGCAAACGTTCAGCTAATTTTAGTGATACAGTTGTTATTTCTCAGCTGATTTGATGCTCTGCAGAGCAGACAGCTTCCCTGATGAGTTATCTCCCATCCAAACTCCCTTTCTGATTGCCTCCCTCCGGAGGTCAGGGACAAGGGCAAACTCTCCAGTGCCTCTCTAATCACAAATGGAGGGCAGCAGGGAGGCAGGAGGGGCCGGCAGGATGTGGCCATGCAGTGCACGGCCCCTGGGTGCCATGCCGTGCTGCGGGAGGAGCTCAGCTGGGAGGGAGGGTGAGAGGGGAGCGTGCTGAGCAGGATGCAGCCTGCTCCCAGGGCATGGCTTTGTGCTTCTGAGAGAAGGGATCAGGGAAGGGTCGGCGTGGTCTGCAGGGCACAAAGCACTGCGCAGTGACAGCAGAGGGGACCCGCAGGGTGGGGGCTGCACAGCCAGCATCACGTGCGGGACCAATGGGACACGACAGCCCCCAGCCCTGCACCGAGCCCTGCACAGCCCCAGGGTGAGCACAGAGCAAAGCAGCTCCCCAGGAGGAGGCACGTAGCAGGCACGAGCTGTGCCAGCCACATATCTCCAAGCGACCCAAGTCCTAGGCTGCAGGATTGGTGACAGCAGCTTGGATTTGGACCGTGAATTCAAGATCTTCTTTTACCAGGAGAGCCCAAATATTTGCATGGAAGGGCTGTGCAGAGTCAGGAGAAACAGCGAGCTCCCTGGAGAAGCACACTTCAAGCTGAATTATTCCTGACCTAACTAGAGTGGTTTCAGGATGGATAGATCTGGTTTTCAGCACCGGGGAGCACCTGAGCAGACCCAACTCGGGAGCTGCCTCCATTTTGCAGAGCAGGGAGCCAAGGGCAATGCTGCGGTGCAACACAGGCCTGGGCTCCAGCCGAGCCCCAGAGCCCTTCCCTGGCTGCTGCTGCCCCAAGGCCCTGGGGACAGCGGATGGCACAGGGGAGGCAGATGGCACAGAGCAGCGAGGGGGGGTCTGGGTAAACATCCCCTCACATCAGCAACACTGAGCATTTCTTTTTTTTTTTTTTTTTTTTTTTCTTTTCCCCCAGACATGTACAGTTGCCTTTGTATAATTCATTTGGTCTTTCCTCCTCCAGCAGCCGTGCTGCTGCTGCGGCCCCATTTCCCATCTCCCTGGCACAGCTGCTGTGCCTTTAAGCAGCCCCTTTCTCACGCCTCCTCGTGCAGGCGAGCGGCCCCGCTGCCTCCGGCCTCCCCTCTGAGCAGCAGTGGCCCCCCACGCCCGTCCCCCCGCAGAGGGAGTCTCACCGCTCGGTAGGTTTTCTTCTGCCCGGCATGTTTGGGTGCTTTGCCTGGCTCCGTCGAACTCTCCACATGCATGGAGTAAATGATGTCAAAGAAATCTTCCACCACAGCCACGCGTTTCAGAGAGATGCCCTCGGGCTCCGACAGTCCATCTGCCCCCTACAACAGTGCAGGCAAGTCGAGTTAGTGTCAGCAGTGGGTGACAGGGGTGACGAGATGGGCCCGGGGCTAACACGATGGCGGGGGCAGAGCTGCAGCACGCTGGCCCTGAGCTGCCGCGGGCGCAGGGGAGAGGGGGGGTGAGAGCTCCGGGAGGAGGATGCTGTGGTCAGGGCAGTGGCGGCTGCTGCTGCTCTGCTGCTCACGCTGCCAGGGAAATTGGGCCAGGAATAAAAACAAGAGTAGGGTCCAGAGTGGAGTCACAACCAACCGAGAAATGCAATTTTCCTAATTTTGCTAGGCTGGGAATAGGCAGGGGAAGCTCTTTGGGCCTGCAGTGCGTTAAACCACCTCGGGAACCCCTGGAATGTGCATCCTATGTGTAGGGCACCCGTGCTGAAGGCAGTCCCCTTGAACACCACCAATAAGCAGGACAAGATCGCACCGCGATGCCAGGATGTGGCCCCTAAGGGAACGAGGCAGCATCGCCCTCCTTCCCCGCGCTGACCTTCCCGCAGCACCCTCCCTCCCTCGCCCACGCGGAGCAGCTGAGCGCTGGCAGCAGCAGCACAGCTCTTTGTGTCAGGATGTGCCGGGGAGCAGGAGGCTGCAGCTCAGCGTGGCGACAGACTGGTGGGAGTGGGAAGCGCGGAGCAGCGCTGCTCCAAGCTGGCTGCAAGGAGCAGAACGAGCTCACATTGGCAGGAACATGGGGCGTGGGGCTGCCCGGGTGCTCCCGGAACAAAGCACAGCACCAGGGGAGGGTTCTGGAAGCCGCTCAGCCTGCGCCATGAAAAATGCCGGCATAGCATATATATAAAAATATATATTATACACACATTGGTACAAATAAGCATATATACAACACACCCCTTTGAGACTTGCTTTCTGAAAATAAATGCATGGATGCAGCCCAGTTTGTACACAGCAGGCTGGTGAACAGCAACCTGCACTTACAGGGCTGAGCCCCTCTCCTATGAAGATAGACTGAGGAAGCTGGGGGTGTTCAGACCAGAGAAGGCTCTGGGAAGACCTTACTGTGGCCTTCCAGTACTTGAACAGAGCTTATAAACAGGAGGGAGACTGACCTTGCATGGGCAGATAGTGATAGGACAAGGGGGGATGGCTTTAAACAAAAAGAGGGGAGATTTAGGTCACATGTGAAGAGGAAATTCTTTACTTGGAGGGCAGCAAAGCACTGGCACAGGCTGCTCAGAGAAGTGTGAGTGTCCATCTCTGGAGGTGCCCAAGGCCATGGATGGGCCCTGGGCAGCCTGATCTGGCGGGGGGAGAGGGGGGGCAGCCAGCCCACAGCAGAAGGTGAGGCGGAGGGGCTTTGGGGTCCCTTCCAACCCAATCCACTCTATGATTCTATGATCTAAACGACCTACAAACTATCCATTTCATGCGCATTCACATCTGCTAAAGCAGGCAGAGGTCTGCATGCAGAGGGAATATCCCAGCTCCCAGCCTTCAATCTTTTGTTGCTTTTGGTGGTTGGGCTCTACATACCCACACGGTCTACAGGTTGAATAAAAGTCGTTCTTAAGCCTCCAGTCACGGCAATCTAAAAAACCCCAGTCCTTGAGAGTGATGGCCTCTGCTGAGGACTCCCACCAACTGGGAAGCAGCCTGTTGGTCAGCTCCTCGCCGCAGCTGCAGAGCAGAGCACCCATGCTTGGCATGACGGCAGGGGGCTCGAGAAATGGGCACTGGGCTTTTCCTCCACAACCCAACCACCGCCTTCCCCCGGGTGCCCCAACCGAGCCTTATATAAAGGTGGCTGCAACAAAGAGAATATTGAGAACGAACACAAGGGGCACGGCACAGGGCTGACGTGGTGGGGGTCGGAGAACTTAGCCTGAGGGAGGGTTTCTGAGGAATAGATCTAATTTCTTCTGTCACTGTTCAGGGAGTTTCACTTTAATCCAGGGCATGGGTACTCCCTTGCCAAGGAAGAGAGGGCATTAGGAGCCTTCCTACTGACCAATAATCCTCAGAGCAGGGTTGAAATGAGGATAATTAGAGAAACAGGACAAAGGAAACTGCACCAGGGAAAAAAAAAAAAAGCACAGGCAGACAAAACAAGCACAGCCCTTAAAACTAAGGTTGCAACCAACTGCACGCGCAAACCACTGTTTCCAGGGCCACCCGACTAACAGACACTCTCATCCCTGCAGGGCTGGTAGTTGCCTGTTTCCTCCTGGGTTTTACAACACCCATATCTTAGGGCTTCACATCCCCTCGTCGCGCTCCCTGCAATGCTTATTTAGCTCTGGGAAGCAGGTGAGGTGCAAGCATCAAATCCACTGGATATCAGAAGCCATATCAAGTTGGTGATTCTAGGATTACCAAGGTTCATCAGTGGCAATATAACTAAATGTTGACTCAGGATTTAAGAGGACACATGTGCTATGTGTTACCTCTCTAAGGGCCTGTGCCCCTCTCTTTCTTCCTTCCACACCAGCACCGCTCGCAAGAATTCAAGGCATGAGTCACAGCCCGTAATATCTCAGAATGGCTTAAAAGCCGTTAGGTTTAAAAAGCAATAAAAACCACTTGGGATGAAGACGGATGAGAACAAGGGATGCTTTTGCCCCCTTCTGGTGTTGGGGCTATACTGGAAGCTGCCTGGCCCCAAATTGCATGAAAGATTCAGGAGCAAAACTCAGCCTGGAGATGCGGCTGTGGCAGCAGGTGCCTGGCAGACCAGCCCTTTGCACCTCCAGGCTCCCTGCGTCACCCTGAGCTGCTCTCCAGCCCTTCTCCTCCCTTCCCGTCCCTGCCTCCTGCAGACCTCACTCCTTCCCTTCCACCTGCTCCCCACCTCCATCGCTCCATAACCCTCCTCACCCCTTTCTCCCACGTTTCCCACCAGCTCTTCACTCCCCGCTGCCCTTTGTTTCTTTCTGGTGCCACATTTCCTCGCTCACCCCCATTTCACACTTCGCATCTGCTTTACCCCCATCTAGCGGCATCCCTCAGCCACCCCCACTACCCCCGCATCTCCTCCCTGCCTCAGCACCCCGGCAGGCTCGGCGCAGCGGCTCTGCTTCCCGGGCACAGCGAGGCCCCGGCCATTCGGGCCCCACCGCCGCGCCCCCTCCCCGCACCTTTGTTCTCCGCACGCCGCCGCCCTGCCCTCTCGGCGCACGAGGCCCCGCAGGCCGCGCTCGTCCCCATCCCCCGTGGCCCAACCGCTCGGGCGCGGCCGTGCCCTTCTCTCCCTCCCTCCCTTCTTAGCGCTCCGCTGGGGCCGCCCCGGAGCGCCCAGTCCAGGCCCGGCGGTGCCATCTGCCGCGGCGGCGGGGAGGAAGGGCCCGCTCCCCCCGCCCGGCCCGGGCTGAGGCCCCGGCGGCAGGTAGCGGCGTCGCCATGGCAACCGGCGGGGCCGCGCGCTGCCGGCGGTAATCCGCTCCCCCGGGCCGGGCCGGGCCGGGCGGCTCCGCCTCGCGGCGGGAAGGCACCGGCTGGCGGGGGCGGCCGCGGGGAGCTCACGGCTCGGCTCGTGCTGTCCGGCCCGCACCGGGCGGCCGTGCGGGCACTCCGGGTCCTGTGGGGAGGCCGGCAGCCCCCGTCCCTCCTACGGGCCCGCGGATCCCTGCGGCCGTTCTCAGCTGAGGCCGTAGCCGGAGGGAGCGGGGCTGAAGGGCAAACGCCGTGTGCGGCGGAGCGGCAGGTCGAGGGCCGGCAGCTGCCACCTGATCTGCGCTGACCCCCATCCGCCCTGGGCGAAACCAGAGCCGGCCTGCCTTGTGTGCCCTGCCGGGCTGCCCGACCCACCAGCCCTTCCCCGCTCGGTTTTGGGAGGGATTTGGCCTGAGCGAGTCAAAGGAGCAGCTCTGCAGGGCCTGCAGGCAGAGCATCACTGCTGGAGGATGTGGCGTATGGGCCCCAAAGGAGCTCAGGAGCCCAGAGGAGCCCTGCCTTCACTCAGGGCAGTCCCTGCCCCCGTGTAGCACGCAGGATGCTGAGCCCCACTTCACCGCTCCCCAGGAAAGCAGTGGCTGTTCTCAGCAGGGTCACATGAGGGCCATGGGGGTGCAGGAGAGGGAGCAGGGCAGGAGGGAGCTGCTTCCCCATCTGCTGTGCTCAACTGCAGATAACAGCTCCCCTGGCCTTGCGCGCGGGGCTGATAGCAGCCAAACTGAGCTTCCTGCAAGCAGAAAGCCACTTCCTGGCACAGCCTGGCCTGGTAATGGCTGCGCTCCGCGTGCTGTCTGTGCAGCAGACCCTCTGCCCCTTCCTGTTCTCATGCTTCCCATGTGAAAATGCTCATCTCGGACACAGCATCTCCCGCTGCCCGGCACAGCCTCTCTCAGCATGTTAAGCTCTCATTTCCCATGGCTATCTGAGGACACTGTCACGCTCATCCCCAGGGACACCCGCATGGCATGGCTGCACCAAGCCACCCCCCCGGGTCACCTCCGCACAGCAGGCCAATGGGCAGCACTGGCCCCTCTGTGTGCCACGCTGCAGGTTGTGACCAGGCTCCCATCTGCGCTGCCACGGCACACACACTGCAGCCACCAGCAGACCCTGGCTGCCTGTGGCAGTTCCCTCTGCTGCACTGCCAAATACCTGCCTGGAGATTTGCAAGCTCAGTGCTGTGCCTTTCTAATTTCCTGTCAGTTGCGTTTTGTTCTAGGGAAATATTTTCATTCTTCCCCCAAAAATGATCAGTTGGGAGAAAAAAGCAGTGGGTACCTACAGAGGACAGAAGCGGTAACACAAAGCAAGGAGTGAGGTTCTGCTGCATATCAGAACAATCCCTTTTGGCGTCCCAGACAATGCAGCTCATGCCATCCACGCACACAGATGCTGTGAGCCCACTGCTGCAACTGCTGCACAGTCCTCAGCACCGAGCCGGGCACTTCACCCCAATATGGTCTCTCATAACTTTTGATCAAGAAACAGTTCTTGGTAGTTCTCATCTCTGAGAAGTCAGCCCTTGATTGGCTTCTATATTTAGGTTTCTCCAGGGCTTTAGGAAGTTCACTCCTCATGGTATTTAGGTGTAGGATGAAAGCAGCTTTTGCGGGGGATATGTTAAACCACAGCAGGCTCCCTCGGCTAATGCTGCAAGGAGGAAGGGCTCCTTTCCTAGAGCTTCCCTCTTCCTCCTGTCCCTCGCAAGGTGCATGCCTCAGGCACAAGCCCTGGGGAAATGCTCGGCCAGGGAAAGCATCAGCTGCGCTGCTAATAACAAACAGAACCCATTGGAGGAGTATGGGAAATTTTCCTCTTAAAGATTTTGCTCCTTTTTCTCCTGGAAAGATTTTTCTGACATTATTTTCCTGCACATATCGGATGGGAAAACGGAGGAAAAGCGGTAGCTAAACTGCTGGTGATGTTCCTCTACGTTAAGTATTTGCAGCGCATGTTGCACCGAGCAGATGGGTAGCAGTCCCATCCCTGCAGCACAACCAGCCTCAGCCCAGCGGATCCCCACACAGCCCACGAGGGGCAATTCCTATGGGAGAACCCTAGGGCAGATGGAGGAATGCTCCCCGGGCTCCGTGCTACCCCTGGCCGAGCCCTGCAGAGCAGCATGCCCAGTGCCCGCTGCCAGCCTAGCGCTGCTGCCCTGCATTGTTCCTCTAGGCAGCATGGCACACAATACTTTTTCTTCCCAAGGTAAATACTTCCTTGTCAGGGGGAGCCAGGCGCATTATTTTTAGATGGCAAACAAAGCTGAGGTGTGTGCCTTTCACTGGGGACAGTGGCCTCGCAGAGCGAGCTGCTCCTCCAGCAGCCGCAGCTGAGCCGTCTCTGTGAGCCCTTTGCTCTGACCTCAGCTTATTTCTCTGCCGGCTCCCAGGGCTCTGCATGAAAACGCAGCTGCCTGGGAGGGGCGAGCCTGGAAATGGCGGCGGGGAGGGCCCAGGTGGGGTGCGGGCTCTGTGGGTGCCAAAGCACTGCCGGTGGGGTGCAGCAGGTGCAAGGGAGCAGAGGATGCTTTGCTGGGCACAGGGCAGTGGAGCTGCAGCCTCGAATCTGAAAACCTGAAACCAGGTGGGGGATGGCACGCAGCCCCACAGCCTGGTGCAACCTGGCGTGGCTCAGAGTGGAACCGATGCAGCCTGCAGAGGGGCGATGGGGTGGGAGAGCCATCAGCCTCGAGGGAACAAAGCACGGGGTGCCCAGGGCAGGGCTTGGCTCCGCTTCCATTGGGCTGGGTGAGGATCAGGGCAGCCCTGTGACACAACACCCAGCACTGCCGCACAGGTGGCACCGACACTGCGGTCCGGTGGCTGCTGTCACGCTGCAGTGGTTTTGACTGTTTTGAATTAAGCAGAGTTTGTGTGAGTTTGGGACCCTTTTTTTATATATACATCCATCTGTAAAGATGGGTAACAATTGCTTAATGTCGTTTGGATCTGTTTTAGGTGGTCTGGGGAGGTGTGCCGTGTGCCGGGGGATGGGAAGACACTGCGTTTGTAGTTAGAAGAACATATTAAACAGCATCGGAAGAGCACGTTAAGTAGCATTTTGAAACAAATCTACGGCTATATACTGAAAATTACATGTTGAATATTGAGATAATATTGAAATACATCGCTGCAACACTAAGAACATGCTTAGAGGCGGCTCTTCCCTACGGCAGCTTATCGCTGCAAACAACCTTCCCAGCACTGAGGCAGGAATCTAACAAAGATCACAACCAAAGCAAAACGTTTCAGATGGAGGGGGACAGGCAGGGTCACCCTTCACCGTAAGGTCACCCCTTGTTCCACCTGGGAACAGACCCAGCAGTGCCGGGGCAGCCATGCAACATCCTCATACCTGCGTGAGGACATGGCCACGTCAAAATGGAACTCTGTGGGAGGAGGCAGAGCACAGCAGTGCTCATCAGGGCAAGCAAAATTATGTAAAGTGAGTTACAAATGATGCTACAATGAATCAAGGTCAGGCCGGGCTGGGGCCGAGCCCCGAATGATGGTGTCCTGGTGTCAGCTCATTGTTCCCCAGTGATGCAGAGGACGTGGGCCGCCCTAAGAACATGCTGACAGCTCGGCAGCCTGGGGGGGCTCAGCCCCCCTCCCAGGTCCCAGCCTCCTCACCAGATAAGGGCACAGAGGACCTAAACATGCTGTGTCGCTGCCCTTCTTCTGTCTTTACTCCAAAAGCAGTGCCAAGCCACAGCAATTACACTGGACTCCATCACCCCCATCCGTGACTCTGAACAAAGCAAAACACGCAGCACCCACCCCCCAGTGACAGTGGGCTTCTGCCATTGTCACCATGCTTATTTACTCTGGGACCTGAAAAGGCAGCTGTCCCACACAGGGGCTGGGAGGGAAAGGTGATCGAACTCTGCCCAGTGTCTGCACTTGGGAAAGCCCCCTCTGAATGTGGCTTCCTTCCACCACAGCCACACACAGCGGACCCCAGCTCCTCCAGGAATTCCCAGGTAACCTGGGCCAACCCAATGGATTTTTTTAAGCTCTCGGCCAACACTACACACAGGGAAGCTGAAGTTGAGCGTGCTGTTCAGTGCCAGCTGCTCTGTGACGGCAAAGCCAACCACAGGGCCTCTCTCCTGGGTCAGACACGGTCCAGCAGCATCCCATCACATCTGGTCCAGCAGCCACAGCACTGCGGGTTGGGCACATGGGTAAACCCACACAGCCACGCAGCTGGGCTCCCTCGGCTGCCTGCGAGCCCCTGTCTTGCAGCAAGGATGCTGCCAGGGAGTAGAAGAAAGGGAGGGCAAACCAAATGGGGCAGGGGAGGCAGACAATGAATACAACCTGCCCTCCGCGTGAGGAATAAATTGGCAGCTGACAGGTTATAATCTGTGCAAGCGGGATCTTCACAGGAGAGGTGAAGGCTCCATTGGGGGCCAATTGGATGGTTAATTAGGAGGACAAAGCAGAGGATTTGCGAAAATGTTTATGAAACAGTGTTTTGCAAGGAAGCCTCTGAGAAATGCTCACTGGTGAGGAGATGTTTTTGGTTAGGAGGGGGAAACACGAGGGTGAAATAGCAGAACCAAGCACTGAGACAGAAAATAGCAATGCTAACGTCCCTGAGAGGGACAGGGGATTCCCAAGCACAGTGCAGTGGGGAAGGACCCTGTGACACCTCATTTTTCTAGAAATACATGGCCCGTGTCCTCCTCTTCCTGCCAGCCCGGTCCCCACCCTGAGACCAAAAGGCAGGACAGAACGGAGCAGCCTCTGCAGGCAGCCAATGGGTGAGCCGCTCGTCTTGTAGAGACAGGGCACGAGGAAAGCAATTAAACCGAAGCTTTGATTAGGACTCACAGATGACTGCTTGTGTTAGAAATGCCTGCGCTTCTCCAAGCATCTCGGCTGCTGCGGGAGCAGGCCTGGTCCCCCATCCCCTGCTTGGTGCTGCTGCTGCTGCCGCAGGAGCGTGACTGATGCTCTCTGTCCCACACACAGCTCCAGAGCTCAGAGGTAGGAGCCAGTTGCTAAGAGACAGGACTGTACTTTCCAGCCCACATCCAGACCTTTGTCACCAGCTCAAGGGCTTTCTGCTGGATCACAGCGCCTGGCGCAGGTGAGCTGGGGCAGGCAGAACTCCTCCTCCTGCTACTGCACTGAGCTGCCAGCACCTCAACCAGGAATGGGCACGGCATTGCCGACCCAGGAACCAGCTGCCCTCGCTGGGTGCTGCCAGACCCAACTCGAATGCCCTGCTGCAAACTCACAGCACCAAAACCCAGAAGAGCCCGCATGCCCCAGATGAGCGGCTGACCCAGAGTTTGCTTGTAGATCGCTCATCATTCAAATGCAAGCCAAGCCAGGAGTCCCGACATTTTGGGGGCTTTTTTTTTTCTTTTTTTGGGGTAGCGGCTGTTGGCTGCAATTCATTCTTTAGCCCAGAGACTGCCACAGCACAGAGCAGTCACCACATTTAGCAAACAGAACACCCCAACACAGCCCACGAGACCAACCTGCCCCATCTTTCCCATTGTAACCTCTCGCAGCAAGGAGAGGTTTGAGGTTGGAAAAGAAATCGTGCCCTGGGCTGCCAAGCCAAAACAGAACAAGGGCAGAGGGAAAACATTTACACGGCATCTCTGTTCCCCAGCTGCCACACTGTGACAGGCCCTGTACCTCTCTGGTACAACATAACCAGCCCCTCCTAACTTCTAATGGCTGCTGCCTTAATCTGAGACATGCAGGAGAGAAAACTGCTCCAAACCTCGGCCATTACTGCCTGCTCCCATATACATGCACATACATTCTGCAGCTTTTTCTTCTCATATAAATCGCTCCTCTTTGGCACCAGCCATAAAAGTGGAAGTCAGCAGCATTCCAACAAAGACAGCAGCTCTGGCCAACAGGTACCTCCCAGCCACAATCAGCTAATTAGACGAGACACCGAAACTCAGCAGCAACTTTGGCCCATCTCGGTCCCGTTGTTCAGAGGTGGGCACAGCTAATATAAGATTAGGGGAAGGTCACTGCTGATTTGCTCCAAAGGAAGGTTTTATGATTCTATGATGATAAATGAATACGTATTGCTCTGCCCCAGCAATGCAGACAAGAGAATGGGTGTCCCCGTGATGCTCCCCGTGGCTCTCTGTGCCATCCTCACCATGCGTTCTGTCCACAGAGTTTGTACACTGCACACATGCTGTGTCTTGCTGCTGCCATCAGTGCCGAGCTCTCCATTAATGCAAGGCCCCAAGTGCCTGCACGCCTCTGCCACATGTAGGGATGGGACATAACCTGACGAGCCCCTGCAGCTTCTCACTGGGCCTGGCTTCCCTGCCCTTCCATTTAAGCGCCATTTTAAACACGGTCTTACAGAGCTGTGTTTCATTTGTGGGTTTTTTTTGCCTTCTTCAGTGATACGAGTGGTTCATTGAGAAAATATCAGGGACCCTCCTGAAGCTCAGCTCCTCTCAGCTCAGCAATGCCTCAGTGCATCTGGAATCACAGAGACTGCACAGCACAGAGGATGGAGCGAGATTATTCTTTTAGGAACTGTTCATTCAGGCCCATGGGAGAGGTTGGGGCTGGGAGGAGCAGAGGATGCAGGACTGTCACCAGCACCACCCTCAGCACCAGCAGTCTTTGGAGGTAAAATCTGCTGCCGGCACAGTGCAAACATGGGGCCGAAGATGGAAGCAATACTACAGTAGGAGACTTTCTCTGGGTTCGGTTACAGGACCACACACCCAGCAGCACTGTGCTGCTCTCCTAAGGGTATGGCTGAATGTCAGCCTGCCATCAGCACAGCTCCCTGGAAGGCCAGTGCTGCCCTGCATTGGGGGGGGGGGGGGGGAGGGCTCTGTCACAGCAGGTGAAGGCTCTGCGTGCTCTAAGTAAGGCTGTGCCAGAGAAGTAAGAGACAATTTTGCAGCGAATACCCTTAGGCCCATTTGCCTTGTCTGAGGCTTTTCTGAACAGCCTTCTTTATTTATTTATTTTATATCATGTGAAATCCAAAGAAGGTCTAAGCGGTTATTCACAATAGTGAAAACCTTCTGTTGGCTTATGTTCTTGGAGGTCATAGCTGTGCAGCTTTGGGGGGCACTGAATATGAGCATGGAAGTGTACTTGCACCGGGAAAAATGTAGCCTCTATCAACTGCTGGAGCAGCATCTTTATAGCACGCCCAGCTTCTCAGCTCAAGCTTTCTGCCACTGTGCTGTGCTGTCCCGAGGCCGAGCACTGCAGCTTTCAGCATCACGGCTTTCACACGCTCCAGCAGCACAGCATCCCTGTCTCTGGGAACTAAAATGTACTTGGGGATGTGCTGCGTGGTGGGTGAGCCAGTGTCCCATGTGATGCTCTTCCTGCTGCCAGTGAAAGGCCTGCATCCATTTTGCTTTTTGCCCTCATTCTGTTCTCTACAGTGCTCCTCTCTGCTCCAGTACCTCTCCACGGAAGGATTTCACCGGGTACAATTGTGAAATGATTTCCAACATCTGGTTCTGGGGGAGCCAGGATAGGTGAACCACGCTGGTACAACAATAGCAACCCACCCTCACAAATGTCATCAGCCTTTTATTAATGCCTAAAAGAACTCCAGAACCTCGTGCCAGCTCTGCAGGGGACAGAGAGTGAGCAGGAAAGCAACATCAAATTGTAGGCAGTGCTGCAGAGCCTACCCAATCCCTGAGCTCTGCACAGTACCCCATGGGTCAGCCTGATGTGAGGCTTCCCTGTGCCTCTCCCCACAGCCCCGCTCACCCCCAGCCCACACCATGGGCTGCCATGCCGGCACAGAGCTCCCCGTGCTCACACGGCACGGGAAGGGCAGCACTGATGGAGAGAGGGCACGACCCCTCCTGCAGCCGGCCTGGGGTCTGGGGCTGGCCCTGCCCTGCTGCACGCTGAGCTCCAGTGCCGCTGAAGGGCTGCCTGCCCCTCATCAAGCTGCTTGAGTGATGCTAAATGCTTCGGACAGGAGGGACAAGAGATTATAAGGAACTGCATCTTAGCACCTTGTCATGAGCAAATTCTCCCAGTTCTCAGCAAAGCTGGGACGAGAGGAGCCCCCACCAAGCATGGGGCAGGCAGATAACAGGGTGCATTGCACCTCAGCGCTCGCCACGCAGCGAGGGAACGGCAGCCTTGGGCACTTTGGGACAGCCATTGTTCACGCCGCAGCAGCACACAGCACACAAAGCTGCCCTCCCCAGCACAGCCTCAGTGCCCGGACCTGCAGGCAGCGCCCAGCCCGAGCTGAGCTGTCAGACAGCCACGTCCCACACCGCCGCACCTCAGCCGTGTGGGGCTTTTTTAATTGTGTGTGTTAAACGCCCAGCATCTTCGGGACGTTCATCTGGGAAAAAGAAATCCGAACAGCCTCTGTGCCAGACATCCATCCGCACTGCTGCTCCTATTCCCAGTGCATTCTTTGAGAAGACCACCATCTGCTCCGGCCACCACCTAAGGCAGATGCCCCCTTCTCAGCGCACAGTCACAGCTCTCAAGCCACCCAAATCTGATTAGGCCTGTTCTGATGAGAGGCCTGGAGGAGGGCAAGGGAAAGTTCCTCGGGAGAGAAAATAATAACCACGCCGTAATTATGTTTTCGCTACAGATGCGCTGAAAATACACACGCCAGCTCGGGATGCGTAACCCAAAAGGCGCCGCTCTACCTGGTTGCTGCGGGGCCTTTTATTTTTATTTTTGCCTTTATTTTTTTTTCCCCCTCTCTAAGGAGTGGCCCCAGCCCCGTTGGGGGCATGCCCTTATCCCCACCGCTGCACATCGCGCTCCTCAGCACCTCTCCTCCAGCTCCTCCAGCTCAGGCTGCGGCACCTCGGAGCTCCTGGAGCGGCCCAAAGGTGCCCCCACCCACGATGCCCCCAGCCGGGGTATTTCTGCTCAGCCCCTCCATCCGTGGGACTGTCCCGCAGTATGCAGGAGAACAGGCATGGGATGGGCGGTATCAGGTTTCTGCACGGTCAGGAGAAAGCACGCAGCACACCAGCCCAGGAGTATTTGGGGAAAGCAGCAGAGTGGCATTAAAGCAGAGAACATGCTTCGCTGTCGAGCAAAAAGCTCAAATTATTTGACTGCATGCATGAAAGAAATGAAATCCACCCACAACACCAGCCCAAAGCGCTGAAGACCAGGGGAGCACCGAATTATCAGCAGCTGAAGAAAATCCCTATTAAGTTATCTTTCCATTGGAGAGCCACTCCAGGCAAAACCAAAACCCAGTGAGCGCATCCGTCCGAAACCGGTGTGGGATTCCCTGCAGAGAGCGGCGCTGGGGGCGTGGGGGAGAGGAGAGGAGAGGAGAGGAGAGGAGAGGAGAGGAGAGGAGAGGAGAGGAGAGGAGAGGAGAGGAGAGGAGAGGAGAGGAGAGGAGAGGAGAGGAGAGGAGAGGAGAGGAGAGGAGAGGAGAGGAGAGGAGAGGAGAGGAGAGGAGAGGAGAGGAGAGGAGAGGAGAGGAGAGGAGAGGAGAGGAGAGGAGAGGAGAGGAGAGGAGAGGAGAGGAGAGGAGAGGAGAGGAGAGGCAGCAACCAACCCCTTCCCCACCGCTGGAGGATTTCGGGGGAGCGCTGACAGCTCCTCCCTGCAGCCAGTGAGCGGCTCTGCACGGCGCTGCCGGTCCCAGCTCGGGGCAGGTACCGCACACAGGCTGCGGGAAAGACGGATATCGCCCCTTGGAAATAAATCCAGCCGTCCCCCCCGGGCATGCCTGCTTTTTGTTGGCTGGCTGTACGGAGCCTGGGTGTAGCTCCTATCTGTAGCCTGCAGGGACTGTGGCGGGGGAGATGCGGGGGGCCTGAACGAGCTCCTCGCTGAAACTTCATCTGTGCGGGAGCCCTTCGGGAATAAGCAGGCTGGCAGCGGGCTGGTGGAGCTCCTGACCCTAAGGACTCCGCCACGGACAAAGGGGAGGGGATGTCTGGCCGGTGGTGGGGCTGGGGGAGCCCAGCGCGGCCTCTGGGGTGCCATGACTCTGCAGCATTTGGATGGCGTGGGATGGAGCGGATGGAGAGATGGGGGAACCCTGGGGAAGCGCGGGATGTGCGGATGGGGTTTGGCTCTCGGCGGTGCTCGGCGGAGGAGGGCTGAGAGGACGGCTCAAAAAAAGAAAAAAAAATCGCCAAGAATTTTTTTGGGGGCATGGAATGGGGGAGGGGGGCCTCGAGGGGAGAAAGAAAGGCGCCTCTGAGCACCACGAAGGGAAAAGGAGAAATAATGACCCTTCCCCCTCCCCCCAATAATAAGGCAGACCAGATGGGAGGTAAATAGTGCGTTTAGAAGCATTTGCCACAGATGGGCTGCCCTCAATGGAAGCATCCTCCAGCCACATCAATGCTGGAGTCTGTGTGTGCACAGAAAACACTGCACCCTTTAGAGCAGCGGCAGCAGCAGCAGCAGCAGCGGGGAGAGGAGGGGAGGGACAGGAAAAAAAAAAAAAAAAAAAAAAAAAATCCCTCCCGGAGCCCTTCTGTGCCCGGCGGCCCGGAGCAGCGCCGGCCGTAGCCGCGGGCCGGTCCCAGCGGGGGCGGCGGGGCCGAGGCGCTCCCGTACGCGCTGGGCCGGGGATCCGCGAAAGTTGCGCGTTTCCCTCCGCGGCCGGGGAGCCGGGGGGAGCGCTCGGGACGGGAACAATGGGGCGGCGGCGGGGCAGCCCCGGGCGCGGCGGGGCGGGGGGCAGAGGGCGGCCCGGTGCGCCCCGAGCCCGGCGGGGCGCCGAACAATGAGGCTCCGGCGGGGGAGTTTCCCGGGACGGGCGGGCGCGGGGAGGGGGGAGGCAGCCCTAATCCGGGCTCTGCCGCTCCCGCACCCCCCGGGGCAGCGGCCGCAGCGGCCTCGCGGGGCGGGCAGCGCCGCGGGACGGCGGGGCCGGGCGAGCCGCAGCGGGCCGGGATCGCTCTGCTCCGCGGCGGCGGGGCGGGCAGGGCGCGGCAGAGGCGGACGAGGAGTGGGGGGGGAGGGGGGGGAGGGGGTTGCCGGCGCCCCCTCCCCGCCGCCGCTCTGCCCTTGACTGCAAACCTGTCTCCGGCCGTGGGGCGGATGGGAAATGCAGGGCGAACGTGATCGGACGGGGTGGGGGGGGGGGGGGGCTGGGGGGGGGCGGGAGCCCGCAGCGGGCGGCGGCGGCGCGGTCCCCCACGCCCCCCCGCGGGGGCAGGTGCACGGCGGCGGCGGCAGGCGCGGGGCACCGCCGCCCTCCCCCCCTCCCTTCCTCCCTCCGATCCCCTCCCGTCCCCTCCCGCTGCTGCCGCCGCCCGCTCGGGGATGGAGGCTGCGCCGGATGGGACGGGGGCGGGGGTGCGAGGCTCCGGACGGGCGCCGCTCGCCATCCGCATCCCGGCGGGGTCGGGGCGCGGGGGCGCGGCGGGTGCCCCGGGGCCGCCGCCCGGAGCCCCGGGGGCTGCGGGAGCGGCCGGGCCCCGCGTCGCGCCCCGCATGGGGCATGCGCGCTCCCGGCGGCGCGGCGGGGCTGGGCCGCCCGGTGCTGGCGGGACGGGGCCGGCGCGGCGCGGGCGGGGGCCCCAGGGGTGCCCGCCCGGTGTCCCCCCCACCCCCTCCCTTCCCCACCCGCACCCTCGGGGAGGACAGACAGACACGGACAGGCAGACAGACAGACACAGACCCCCGGGCACGGAGCGCACTAACCGTTCCCGTTTTCACCGGCACATAAACCACCACTTGACCCATCTTCGTCGCCTCCCTGGTGCCGTTTCCCAGGCGGAAGCCCTTGGACCGGACCCAGAACTGGAACTTGCCTTTCTCCCCCCCGCCGGAGCCGCTGCCGGAGCCGGATCCCCCCTGCAGCACCTCGGCGATGCGCTGGTACTTGCTCCGGGTCACCGTCTTGGTTTTGGCCGAGTCCCCATAGGTGCGCAGGCACCAGTCCCGGAACTGCCGCCCCAGCTCGCTGTCCCCGGGGCGGCTCCCCCGCAGCAGCAGCGGCGGTTTCGGCATCGCCCGGCGGCGGCGGCGGCGGCGGCCCCGCGCCCTGTCCCGGCGCGGCGTGCGGTGTGCGGCGGGCGCTGTGCGCTGCGCGCTGTGCGGCGGAGCCGGGGAGGCGCGTCGAGCCCCGGCGCTGCGCGGCCCGGGACGGACTGCGGGGGCGATGCCCGGGAGGGGCCGCGGCGGGGGAGCTCCGGGGCTCGGACAGCGACCCGGGAGCCGGGCGGAGGGAGGCACCGGCGGCGCCAACAGCAGCAGCAGCCGCTCCTGTCACAGGATCACAGGCGGCTCCGGCTCGTCCCCCTCCCTCCCTCCGCCCGCCCGCCCGCCCGTCCCTGCCTCCTCCGCCCCCTCCGGCCGCCTCCTCCTCTCAGCGGGATCCCACCTGTTAGAGCGGCCGCGCCGCCGTCGCCGCCGCCGCTGCCGGGCCCCCTCCCTCCCACGGGCCGGCCCGGAGCCGGGCTGCCCCACCGCCCTCCGCCCGGCCCGGAGCGGCGCTCCCCTCCCCACCCCGCCCGCCCGGCCTCGTGCTCCCCGCAGTCGGCCCGGAGCCGCGGGCACGCGCTGCGCTGCCGGCCCTCCCGCCCCCGCGCTCCCCCACCCCCGGCGCTGCCCCGCGCTGCCCCCCGGCCCGGCCCGGCCGCGGCGGGACGCCGGACCCAGGGGGCGCCCGGGGGCCGGGCCGGGGGGCGGCCGAGGCCGGCGGAGGCGGCGCGGCGGGGCCGGCGGCGGGGGCGCTCGGGGGCCGGCCGGGGGGCGCGGGGCCAGGTGTCGGCCCCAGACAAAGGGCCGGGGCCGGCTGCGGCGCGGCGGGGCGCGGGCGCACGTGTGCGGCGGGGCCGCGGGCCGGGCGGGCCGGCGGAGGCGGGCACCTGCCGAGCCGCAGAGCCGGGGAGGAGCCGCGGGGCAGCGGCAGCCGCAGGTCCGCCGCCCGCCGGAGCGGCCTGGCGCTGCCCGCGGGGGACGAGCCGGGGACCGCCCCGCGCCGCCGGTCCCGGGCCGGGCTGAGCGCGGCGCGGCGCTCGGAGCGAGGCGCCGCCGCCCCCGGGACGGGCACGTCGCTGTCAGCCCCGGGGCCGGAGACAAAGACCGGAGCCCGGCCCCGCGCAGGGGTGTCACGGGGCTCCCGGGGCCGCGCTTCGCTCCGCCGCGGCCGGGGCGGCCCCGCGCTCATCTGCGCTGCACCGCACGCACCGGCCCGGCCGGGTCACCGCAGCGGGATGGTCCCGGCGCTGCCCCGCGGTGTCCCCCGGCCCCGCGCGCTGGCTCCGTGCCTGCTCGCTCCGTTCTCCCCGGGGGTCTCCGGTGGTGGCAGCGTTCCGCCAGCACTGGGGGCAAACGGGGTGCGCGGTCCCGGTGATTTCTCACGCGGTGCCGCGCGTGGGCCGTGTTTCTCGTGGTGCCAGGTGCGTGCTCCGTGTCTGCCCGTCTGTGCCACGCCTGCGTGCTGTGCCAGTATGCGGCAGTGGCACGCTTTTGCCCCGTGCCAGCAGAAGTACGGCTGAGCATAGGAGGTGGGAGCAGGATCTGAGCCTGGAGAAGGGAGCTGACGCGGGCACAGAGGTGCAGGCGGGGGCGCTTGGCTGCCTGCTGCCCTCATCCCGCTCCCCGCACCCGTCCGACACATCCCCGAGGTGACAGTTGGGTTTGCCACCCTGGAGGCGGTGCGGTGACGGCAAGGTGCTGCCTGTCACGCGGACGCACTGGATTTAATGATTGAAATGCGCCGTTGTGAATCGCATTGAGCCTTTCTACCCCGTTAGGTCTCCGGTCGGCTCTCAGCCGTTTCGCAGTGCCACCAACCAAGTTGTGCAGAGCCCGGTGTGACATTGATGGGGTGGGACAGTGGGAGTGAAGGAAGTCCCAGTTTGGGATTTTCTACCCAAAGGCACGTTGCGCAGGGTGCCCCGAGGATCTTGCTCACACTCTGCAGTATTTTTGCTGACTGCTAAAAATAAGATGGACATCCTTTCAAGCCTCGGTCAGCCGTGGAAGCAAGGCTTTCTCAGGGGACAGCTGCAAGGAGCAGTTGGGGAGGGGGTGGAAATGGCAGAAAAGAGAAAAATGCTCTGCATGGTTGGGATCGGTGGCCAACTTTCTTGCAAAGGCGAGGTCAGGCTCAGCACATGGACGTCCTGTGGGCACGGCTCAGGGCACGGACCGTTTCCCATTCTGTTTTCCCCAGTGATGAATTGACACCGTCCCGGCCACAGGAGGTGCTGAGCGGTGTTGGCTCCAGCAGCGCAGGATGGAGCGGTGTGTGGGTAGGGCTGTGCCATGGTGGGAGCAGGAAGGAGTGCGTTGGAGGCACTGCCCATGGGAGGACCTGAGAACTGCCAAACCCTGCGTGGAGTTCTGGGGGGGACCCCTCACAGATGGACCCGGTGCTCAGCTCACTGCTTTGGGTCTCAATCCAGCACGGGTCCGACAAGGCTTTAACTTGCACCGCATGGGTAATCTCATGACACGCCAGATCATAACACATGAAATTGAGGCCACTCTTGTCCTTAAAAATAGAAGGGGAAAGGGGAAAAAAAAAAAAAGAAGAAGAAGAAGAAAAAAGGGTGTTTGGTGGTGCTGGCATTCAGGCTCTCAGTTCTGGATGACAAACACCGTTGTTGAGCGCAGGGGATCTGCTGAGGGCTCCTTTGCAGACAAACATGTGATAATGCCCGGTCTGGGGCTGCTCCCTCTCTGAAAGTTGTCCTCACTCCCTGCCAATTCATATGAACTGGGCATCGCTTCTCTTTGTAAAGCTTTGCCACACAGGGTACCCCAGGCTGTGGGCTGTCGTGTTGGTTTATGATCATTCTCTCACCAGAAGAGACATAAAAATGAGGGAATTGGGAATTAGCGGTTGTAACACCCAGAAAATACTCTGCTGGAAACGTGAAGGAGGTCTGGCTGAAATGGGAGATGAGCGCAGGGGCTGCAGTGGGGTTGTGCAGCACGGGAAGCATGTGGGGAAGCTGAGCAGTGCGAGCTTTGAGGTCTCTTCTCGTGGTAGAAGAGTGAGGGTCCCCATTTGGAGGAGGGGCACACAAAAGTGTGGACTTCAGGAAAAGAAAAGGAGAGAGAAACGCGCGTGCTGCAGGGGATAAGCCTGAAACCCACTGTCAGGAGCCAGAAAGATGCTTCCTTTGTGGCTATTTCATTCCTTGCCGTGGCACTCCGGCCTTCCTTTGAAGTGCTGATGTTTATCAGGGCTGGGGCGACACAGCACTGTGCATGGATGGATCCAACCCAGCGATATCCCACTGCTTCCTGCGTTCCCCTCTGCTCCGACCCCACAGCCGCTCTCCATACCCAGCCCTGATCCATGCAGCGCTGCGCTGCGCCGGCCAGGTGGGCGCCGTGATGTTTTGGAACAAATAATCACAGGGGGATTAGTTGTATTTTGAAACAAATGTCACAACCGAACGGTATCCTGGGCAACTGGGCAGCTCCCTTCGTGGGAGCCACAAAGCAGAGGTGGATGCGGAGAGGGAGAGGTTTGTGGACCATCAGGAAATGGACACGGGAAGAGAACCAAACTGCAGCACTGCGTCGGACAACTAGGAAGGAACTGGTGGTGTAAATCCATGCTTGGCTTTGCTAACGAAGCATGGCAGCAGCTCCCTGGGATCACCCCTGGGACATCCCACTGGGCATCACTGCTGGTCCATCCCTCACACAGCAGCTCTCATTTTCCAGTAGTGCCAACTCTGAGGTTTTTCCAAGTAGAAACCATTCCTGACTTTAATCAAAACCTAATTTAGATCCAGGTCAGATAATAAGTCGAAACAGCTAAGGGTAGTCCTCAAAGAGCGCATATTCCTTCTGGAGCCCATTGAATCTCTGTCCGTGTCGCAGCACCAAGATGTTGTTTGGTGTCTCCTGCCTGGGACTGAGGGAAGCTGAGGAGTGGGAGCTACAGACTGAATTGGGGTTGGTGGGAATAACAGGCGTTGCTCCCACCTTCTTACTCCAGCTTCAGAGTTCTGGGAATCAGACCGTGTGAGTGCTCGATTGATGTGCTTGGGGGGAAGAAAAAGATAGGAGAAAAAAAGGGAAGGGGGAAAAAAAAGCAGAAGAAGTGCAGCAGTTTCAGGAAGGACTGAGAGACCCACCAGGTGCCAGGGCAGAGCAGGCAGGGGCCGCAGCTCGGGGCTGCGTTACGTCCCTGCACTGTGCGAGGACATCAGTTGGCACCTGCCTGCACTCTGCATACAGCACTGCACCTCGGGGTCAGCACGTTTGCTGCTCTCCTCTTTGTCCTTCAGGAGAAAGAAAAACCTCAGCCAGGAGGAGATGTCTGGGAGAGGCTGCGTGGATGTGGTGTGAGCAGAGCTGGAGGGGGCAGGTGCAGGGAGTTCTCACCGTCTGTGTGGCAGGGAAATGATGTGCATTGAAAACAGTTGCGCGGTTTGGGAGGTGAACCGGTGTTCCTGTGAGCTCAGAGCAGGGCAGGGATGTGGGTTCTTGCACTCTCGGCCCAGAGGAGCGGCTCTCCTTCCCTCTAGGTGTCATTCATTCCTCTATAGGTGCATCTGCGTGGGCTGCCCTCCCCCGTTCCCGTTGTCCTCCTCTGAAATGCACACTGTGGGTGCGCTCCAGCAGCTGCTGCAGCTGCAGACATCTGGAGGGGCCTTTGCCTGCAGTGCTCTGAGGTCAGGGCACTGTGGGACAGCAGGGCACTAACTGCCAGCCATGTTCCAGCCCGCCTCTGTCCCACCTGCTCACACTGGAACGCTCAGACAAAGCTGATAACTGACAGGATGGTCCTTCTTGTGGCCCTGCCTGTCTCGGGGGGCTCGTTGCAGTGTGAGCATCACTGCAGCAGCACATCCTGCAGGGCTGGGTGCTGGGAGAGCCCTGTGTGATGGGATGCTGCTCCTTCCTCCCAGCTCCAACAAGACAGCAGCTGAGTGGGCAACGAGGCAATTATTATTTCCTTTTCTGTAGGAATGAATGTTTAGGGGCTTTTTTGCCTGATTTCTTGGTATTTTCCCAGGGGTGCCAAAGGTCACCCCGGTCCCAGGATAACGAGGATTCTGTGTCACACTGGGCTTCAAAGGGTTAATTTTTGTGCTTCTCTCCCCAGCTCGCTGCGGACTCTGGCTGGGACAGAACATCTGTCTGTTGCTATGGCTGCAGTACACTTGAAGGGGATGACTGGATAATTATTGCAAACATCCATCCTGCCTGATGTGCTCCCGGACCTCGCTGGCCCGAGCGAGGGGCAGCGGCCGGCAGCTCCGGAGCCGGCCTTGGCCACGGGGACCCTACCTAGGGACGGCGCCTTGGCAACACCTTTTCATTTGCATAATTAATGAGGCTGAGGCTGCAGGGCTCCTGGGAAATCCGACGCAGAGCAGCAGCGATGAAATGGCACGGAGGGCTTGAGCCTTCTCAGTGGCTCAGAGCTCTGCTCCCCGCTTTGGGGCTGGCAGGGGGATGTTCTCCCGTTCCCATTCATTTACCGCCCACTTCCATGTGAACAGATTGCTCCGGGCCCGATCCTGCACGCACCTCCTGCAGGCGTGGGCTCTGGGTACAGTGCTGGGTGCAAACCCACTGCCTGCAGCACCACTTGTGCCTGCCGGGCCCGGCCCTATGCCTTGCGGGTTGTCCCTGTCTCAGCCTATTCCCACATCTGAAATAACACAGCAAGAAATGACACCGAGGTTCCCCGTCTGACTCGATGCTGCTGCGCTCTTCGCCCAGCCGCACAACTTCAATGTGTCCATTGTATGGGGTGGGTTTTTTTAATCTGTTTATCAACAAGTGGAGGGACAGTGAGTCAGTGGGGGGAGAGCTGGGGCTGGGATGAGCATGGGTGTCCTCACCCAGGGCAGCATCACAGTGTCACAGCAGGGACCCTCTGTGGGGCTCCTTGGGAGCCAGCCTGTGCAGGACAGGGCAGCCCTGCTCGCCCCAATGCCTGCAACATTGGCAATACGTAATCACAGAGTGCTAACAAATGAGTACGGAACACAACAGAACTCATGTCTGCTTCATGCCCACGGGTGGAATCACTGCGGAGCACACCCCAGGGCTGATGCCTTGCTGGGAGCTGGGGTAGATCTGTGAGCCCCCGCACGGCCTCCTCCGATGGGAGGGCAATGGGGGGGGGGGGGGCTGCGTGCTGCTCCTGGCCCTGCCTGATCGCTATCGCCCCAGCCGTTTTGTGTATGATTCAATAAACTCCTTTGCTTGCACAACTTACCCGATTCTCATCAGCATGACTCAGGTGCAAATGATCCGCTCACATTAGCAAGGGAGAGAGTCAAACCCCACGGCTGCAAAACCTTCAGGAGATCCAAGTTTTGATTCAGGTCGGCCTGGAGGGCAGCCAAGTGCTTCCCTCTGCGGCCATTGCGGAGGGAATGGGGAGCGTGTGGGTGGAAGCACAGGCATTGCCCGGCTCTACCGAAGGGGGTCCCAGGGCGTGTCACTGTTTGCTAAGCCCACTCGAGGTCTGTCAGAGTCTGGGGGACTGCTGGGTGCCCAGCTGCCAGGGTCACACGCTGCGCCGTGGCAGGGAGCAGGGTGTCACCTCCTGGCAGGCCCAGCGCCGGGCCGGCAGTTACCCACCTTTCCACTCCATCCCCCATGGGGGAAGGACTCCCGCGGGTGCTGTGATGCCGGTGGGGAGGGGACACGCAGGCCGTGGCTGGAATACAGAGCCGTGCCTTGCTGGGGGAGGTGGCAGGAGCAGCTTCAGCGAGGCTCACCCAAAATGTGCCCTCACCTGGAGCTCACAGCATGGCGATGGAGGCTGCCACCCCCCTACGTCCCGGCTTTGGCCCCATTTCCAGCGGGGCTTGGCACCATATGGCGCACGCTTTATTTGTTCTGCCGCCGCTCGGGAAGCAGGGCAGGGGCTCATTGTCTGCAGGAGGAGGTGGGACGCAGCGCGGGGACGAGCCCGTGTCCCGGGGAGCGCTGCCCCCCGCTCGGCACGGCACAGACCCTCAGCACCCCGAGCCCCGCGGAGCACCCACGCGCTCATCCCTCGGCACGCAGCGGGACACGGGCGGGTGGGAGGAACGCGTGGCAGCGCCGAACCTGACTCATCGCAGCACAGGCAGCGATCCTGCGACAGCGATGCTGGGCTTGCCCAGCACCAAAAAGTGACAGCTCGCTCCTCCCACCCGGCTGCGGGAGCGGGAGCCCTCCTCCCCTGCACGCCCGCGTCCCCTCTGTGCTCCCGCACCCCATCCCGCAGCCCCCGTGCCCATCCAGAGCTGCTGTTCTGTCCCACTGCTGCTCGGCGCTTGGCTGCTCTGATTCAGCTACAGAAATGGGGGAAGGGGAGAGGTTGCTCAGAGCCTCCTAGGCCCATCCCTGCAAGATTTGCATATATATATATATATATATATATATATATATATATATATATTTTTTTTTTTTTTTCCCGGGCCCTAAATAAGACGTTTCTGAGGGGAAGCGAAAGCGTCTCCTTCCATCCCCGTGGGTGCTGCGTGCTGGGACAGCAGCAGCCGCTGGCAGAGGGTGGAGGGGATGTGGCCCTGTGCCCACCATGGCAATGCTGCAGGCACGGTCGGGCTGCCCCCCACTGCCCCTCGCTGCCCCCCACCCCATCAGAGCCCTTATCTCAGCAGTTCCACAGTCCAGAGGCTCTCCCGGGGCTGACCCAGGATCGGGTCCCGCTGCACACAGGAGGAGCCCTGAAGGCTCCCGGCTGCACAGATCTGCACCTTTTATATTCCAACCCCCCCCCCTCCCCCCCCTTTTTTTTTTTTTTTTTTTTTTTTTTTTGCTAGAATTTCCAGCACGTCCCTCCTCTCGTGTATAATTCAGTCGCATGAAGACAAGCCGTGCGCGGAGGGGAGAGGATGAGGAAACTTGCAAAGTCAGCCGCGGAGAGGGAATCTGTGTCAGAAAGCATTACAAAGGGAGCGGGGGGATTGGCTCCAGTTGCTTCCAGTTGCTGTTTGTTTGTGCCAACCCCTTCGGAAATTGCCCAGCGCAACGCACGGCTCTTTCTTTCCCTGCGTCCCTCTCTCTCCCTTTATTGCACTGCAGACTCCGGTTGGGACAGCCCATCTCTGTTGCTATGGCTGCAATATGCTGGAAGGGTTTGGCCGGATGATAATTGCGAGCATCTCTCTCCTTCCTGCCTTGTGGTTCCCCGTTCCCCGTCCAGAGATTCTGGCGGATCCGCGAACCTCTCCGTCTCCCGCACGGCGAAAAGCCGCGCAGCGGGGTTTTAAGACGCATTCGATCCGACAGCGCTGTCTGGGCGCGGGGCGGCCGTGCGGGGGGCGGCGGGGCCGTGCGGGCAGCCCCGATCCCGCAGCGTCGCCGAGGGCCCCTCCTCGGGGAGCGGGGGGGCACGGCTGGGGCGCGGCGCAGCTGATCCCGAGCTCGGAGCGCAGCTGAGCCCCGCCCGCTATTCCCCCCCCCGCCCCCCGCCCCTCCCCGGCAGCTGCCGCAGCGGGGGCAGCGCGGAGCCGGCCCGGGGGTGCGGTGCGGTGCTCTCTCCTCCCCTCCGCCCCGCCGAGCTCTCAGCTCCCAGCCCGGGCCGGAGGCGGGGGATGAGGGAAATGAAAGTGGCAGGGAGGGGAGGAGAGGGGAGGGCAGGGCGGAGAGAGCCGGAGCGGGGAAAAAGGGGGGAGACGTGGGGGGATGGGGGGGAGTAAATCCCCGGTGCTGGGAGGGAAAGAAAGGGCTGCGCGGGGGCGGGGGCGCCGGGCAGGAGCTGGAGCCGCGCCCGGGCGGGACGGTGCCCGCAGCCCCAGCGCCGGGAGTGAGGAGCAGCGGCTGGGCTGAAAACGACGGGCTCCGCCGGCTCCTTTCAGCCCTCGGTGCCGCCGCCCCGCAGCAGCGGGAGGGGAGGGGTGTGCGGCCGCGGGGCACGGAGCGCCGCAGCGCGGAGCCGCGTCCCGGGGAGCAGCGCTGCGAACGGGAGCCGAGCCCTGCAGCAGCTGCGCGGCCCCGGGAGCCGCGCCCGGCCGGGCTGCGCTGCTCTGCGGGCACTGCCGTTGCTCGGCCCCCCGCGAGGCTTCCCCCGGTGCCAGAGCCCGGCGCTTTGTGGGGCTGCTTGGGGAGAAGCCCCTGGCTGCGGGCACGGCTCCATCCCATGAGCTGTGCTGGCAGCGGGGGGGCGGCAGCAGCACGCCAAGCCCTCGCCTTGGCTCGCTTTGCCCTGTCCTCGCCGTGGGGCCATCTGTGCTGTGCAGCTGAGAGCCGCAGCGGCCGTGCCGTGCCGCGCCGCGCCGTGCCCTCCTGGGGCTGCAGCCGCTCTGCGGTGCTTTCCCCATCGCGTGTGCCCTGTGCTGGGTCGGGATGGGTTGAAATGGGATAGGTTGGGATGGGATGGGGCTTGGCTGCGGCCTTGGGACGGTCGCGAGCACTGGGCTATTGCAGTGTCACGGCCCCAATGCCCCCGGCCACGGCTCCCCTCTGCGCCGTGCCTTGTGCCTCCCTGCGCTCCTGATTACCATCTTGTTTTGAGCCTCTACAGCGGCTGTAATTTGATGCTCTCAAAGTTGGTGTTTACAAGGGACGAGGCAGCCATCAGAGGGCTCTTCTTGTTCTCCCAGTGAAAGAATATTCCTCCCTCCGTGTGCCCGCACCGTGTGCCAAGCACTGCTGGGTTACACTCGGCACCTTCCAGACACGCTCACGGGGTCAACACCTCGGGATCTGCAGAGCAGAGCCTGACAGCACTGCACGGCTCCGGGCGAAGGCCAGGAACCACGGGGTGCTCAGCGGGGTGGGTGGCACTGAGCCCCACAGCACCCGGCCACGTGCTTTGGGCCGCCCGCAGGGCAGGGGGTGTGCAGGGCAGCCCCGCGGGACTCATCAGCTCCCTGCTGACAAATCCCTTCACCCGCACCGTGCAGCTCGGTGCGGGGCCCCCAGCATGGCTGCAGCCCTGCATTGCTACCTCTTCGCAGGGGCTCCGTGGGGCAGGGCAGCTGCCCCCACCCCCACCGCAGCCCCCAGACCCCTCAGTGTCTCATCCACAGGCGTGGGGGGAGGGATGAGGGAGTTGGGTGGGCCCCTCCTGCTCTCACCGGGACTGAAACGGAGCCGGGGATCAGAGCCCGGCCGGGTCCCGTGTGGGTGCGGGCCCTTTGGCAGCTCTGCTGCGGCACAGCGTGACACCGGGCAGCGCCTGCAGAACAGATGGCACCGCCTCGCTGACAGCGAAGGACCCGCTGCCCTCCAGCCTGTTTGTCACAGCCGGGAGCGGGCAGCCCACCCCAGGGCCCTCGGGAGCAGGGTCTGCAAAATGCCATCGACAAGGGCAGGCTGTGCTCCAGGCAGCGAGCGGCGCGGGGATCAGCAGCAATAAAAGCTCTGCGAGCCCTTTGTGCTGCGCCATGTTTAGGCAGTGCTGTCTATCACAGGGCAGCAGACCCTCCCTTTTTCTTTTCCTTTTTTCTTTTCTTTTTTTCTTTTTCTTTTTTTTTTTTTCTTTTTTTCTTATTTTTTCTTTTCTTTTTTTTTGTGCCCCCAGCTGATGGGAATCCCGCTGGGAGGGGAGTGATGGATAAAGGCCAAGCAGCTAATGAGAGGGAGAGATGTTAATGGGGGAACCCTGGAGTGGGAGAGGCTGGGGGGCACCTGGGCAAGGGGCTGTGGGGCAGGTTAGAAATCCTATGGGAAGGGTCTGAGGAGGGCCAGCCCCTGCTTACCGTGTGCCCTACATAGGCGGTGGATGGTGACTCCTCTCTCTATATAGAGCCGGCTCCTCTGTAGTGGAGGCTAAAAATACCAGCCTGCCTGGTTCAGTAACCAGATGCCTGGAGGTAGCCCCCAATGAGCCCAGTGTTTCCTATCATTATTATTTTTAATCAGCTCTGACGGGTGAACTGCCCCGACGTGGCACGCTGTGGAGTGGGATGGGGCTCCTCTGGCACCGTCCCCAGGCAACGGGAGGGAATGGGGACAGTTGGTCTTCGGTTTTATTGTGTTTTGAATAATTCTGGGCAGTGGGGAGAGGGTGGCTGACAGGACAGGGCTCCTGCACCCCCAGCCAGGGGCTGACTGATGCTGCCTGCACGGGGCTCAGTGCTGTGTGCTCGTGTTCCCATTTGCTCCAGCACTCTCTGGGCAGGGGCATAGGACTGTCTGGTGGCGGACATGGTACCCGCGGGTGATGCTCGCAGCTCTGCCTTAGGGTGGTTCCAGGGTTTCTGCCAGGGAAGCCCACGTGGAAAAGGGCTCATGGGAACTGGGGGAGATGGTAATGCCGGAGGGGTGTGGGGTTGGGAGGAGAGTAATGGCTGCTGGGAGCCACAGGGCAGGGGGTAGAGAGGGGGAGGGATGCTTGGAGGGAGGGAGGGAGGGAGAGTAGTGAGGCTGGAGGGAGAGATGGGGAAGGGATGGATGCCCACAGAGCAGATGTAGGGACCCGTGCCGGGGGGATGGAGGGGGAGGGCTGGGGAGCAGTAGATGCCAGGGTGGGTTGGGATAGCCAAAGGCAGTGGTGGAGCTGGGATGGGGCTGCGATGGGATGGGGCTGCGATGGGATGGGGCTGCGATGGGATGGGGCTGCGATGGGATGGGGCTGCGATGGGATGGGGCTGCGATGGGATGGGGCTGCGATGGGATGGGGCTGCGGGCACTTCGCGGTGCTTTGGCTCCCCCTGCTGTCCTCATCGCGCACTGCATGCAGAGGGGCGGGGAACGGGGAGCGGAGCGCGGTGCCCGCAGTGCCCCGAGTCGGCAGCGGATGGGGGGCTCTGCCGGGGGGGGTCCGCTCCCCCTCCCGCTTGAGGAACCCATCTCGAGGCGGGGCGGTGTGGGAGCATCACCGCGGGGTGAATTCGTGAGGACGGTGAACAGAGCAGGGCTGCTCGGCGGGAGCGACGCTCACCGCCCCATATCCCTGCTGCTGTCCCTCTGCCATCCTCCATCCCGCTCTGCTGCGAGACAAAGCGTGAGCAGGATTGGGGTTGGGGCTGCTTCCCCAATCCCAGCGCCAGGGCACGGTGCGCAAGGGCCGGCACCGCTCTGAGGTTCAGCGCTGCTTTTGTAGATGTAGGAATGCTCAGAGACGAGGACGGCACGAGGGCTCCTCGGCTGTTTTTGCAGCAGCACCGTCACCACTGGGACCACTGAGGGCGCGTGTTGGAACAAAGATGCTCCGCAGCGCTGCGCGTTGTGTCGGCAGCACAAGGGTTAACGCCGCTTTCCCTCTCTTTCCATGGCGAACTCGGTGGCGTGGTCGGGGATAACCTCATTAGCGGCTGCGCTGCAGCAGCGATGCCCCTGGGACAGAGCAGACCTATAAAATGGAGCTGCGCGCTGCGGGGAGCGCGGGGAAATGGTTGCTGTGCGGCGAGGAGTGGGGCACTGCCCTCTGGTGTGGAGCTGGGGGAGCTGGGGCACGGCGGTGGGATACAGGCTGGGCCCACCGTGGTGGGGGGGGGCTGCTAACAGAGCTGTGCCCGTGACGAAGCCATTGCCACCGGACCTGGACAGGAATACTCCGAGGGCGTGGGGCAACGTGAGGGGCCAGGGCACCGGGATCCCCTCCCTTTGGCGGGGCTGTGAGGCTCCGCCACCACCCTGCGCCCACGCTGGTGCCCGGGCGTTGTTTGCTCCCTGTGCCTTTGTGTGCCACAGGCCCCATTCTGGTGGCCACCTCCCCGTGCTGGAGGAGAAGATGGGTTCCTTATGGCTGAGCATTCATTCGCTCTGCTGATCGACAGCCTGCGGTCTGGCTGAGCAGCCCCAATTGTTCCCAGCGCGCCCGGACAAAGAAATGCCTCGAGAGATGGCACGGCTCGGGAACGGAGGACACGCTAGGAATATTTCTGCAGCCTCGCACACCGCCAGCCTTTCCCCCTCCTGCAAGAATGGGCGGCAGTGCTCCAGGTTCGCGCGTCCCCACGCCTGGAGCAGGGCTGCAGTGCGGCCGTCCCCATGCAGGCTGTCTCCATGGCCCCGCTCCGGCCACCGCAGCCTCCCCGCAGAGACGGGGCCGGTGCTGACTGCCCCGGTCAGGCTGTGGGGTCAGCACCATAATGCAGCGTTTGTTTCGGGCCGTAGGGGTCACGGAGGCCCCGCTGTGCATAGCCGGGCTCTGGCCTCTGCTGCGAGGAATTTGCTGATCTGTGGGTTTGGGGCACCTGAACTTGTTCTTGCGATTGCTGCAGATTGATGTGGAGCTGGGGCTGTGCTCCCTGCCCGCCCCCAGTCCCTGCGCTCACCGTGCTGGTGCTGCAGTGCGGGGTTGTGCTGGGGAGGGTCTTGGCTGCTGCTTCCAGCTCTGCCATCCCCCTCCCTGTCTGAGCCCTGTCTGCAGGAGCTGGGATGCGTCCGCACGGAGCAGTCCCCAGACAGCCCCTTCCTGCCCAGATCTCCTGATGGCTGCTGCAGTGGGAGCTGCCTGCAGCAGAAACGCAGTGGTGCTGCAGATGGGAACAGCAGGGCACTGGGATGATGGAGGCGATTTGAGGTGCGCAGACAGGGAGCAGAAATGGAGCCGGGCGCAGCACAGTGCCTGCATCACAAGGCAGGTCCCACGCCTGCAAACCCCGGGTGCACCACCATCCCACAGCTCCTCCCAGGGAGGTCTGCGGGGCCCCACAAGCCTTCTCTCCTGCAGCAAACACTTTCTAGGAAAAGCTCTTGGCATTCCTCCACAGGTATTTGTGTGTTCTGGTTGCTTCTGGTCCGGTTCCAGCTCCCGGAATGGGAGACCTGGAGTGCAGAAGGGATGAGCGCGGTGGGAGAGGTCACCCTGCCAGGCAGGCAGATGTGAGGGACTCTGCCCGGAGCAGAGCTGTCCATGTCCCAGGGCTGCTGATCACAGCGGCACTGAAGCTGTGCTGGGGGTGATGGGCCTTGGGGAAGCAGCCCCCATCTCCCAACAGTCGCTCGCTCGCAGGGAACACACGTGTGGGATGCCGCAGCCCAGCCCCACACCCATGGGGCGATGCGGTCCTTGGTAGTCTCTGGGTGGGAGGAAATGGGCCAAGAGAGCCCCAGGGGAGGCCAGGGACAGCGGCAGTGTGGTTAACTTCACCCCACACCGCGAGGGGCCCCGTTTCCCCCACGCCTGCTGTCCCACAGAGATTAGGTCTCACAGGCGGCCACAGTTGGCGGCACCGGTGCTGCAGGAGGCCCAGAGCTACCAGGAAACCCAGGCAGAACCAGGCTGCAGCGGGGCTGCCCGCGGCCCTGCACTCACCTTCCCGGCCCCACGCAGGATGAGGCCGCACCACGTCTCCCACCCTGTGCCAGGATGTGACCCAGTCCCTCCTCTGGGCCCGGCTCCATCGCACACAGCCAGGGGACAAACGGCTCCCGGGGCCGTGGGTGGCCGTGACCCTCACACTCTCTGTTCTGGAGACTGTGGAGCAGCACAGAGGTGACCCCCACGCTTGGGGTCAGCATGCGGCAGCGTGCGGCAGCCCCACAGAGCTTAATCTGAAACAGGAGATGGGGATCCTGAGCCGGCCCGAGCACGGCATCTTCCAGCGGCCCTTTGCCACAATGGGATGGGCTGAGCGGTGCTGCAGCAGCACGGGGGGGATGGGGGTGAGGGGAAAAGGGAGGAATGGCCAACAGAAAACGGAAAGCAAAAAAATCCCTTTTGTCTGCTGAAAGCACTGCGGGGCTTTTCCTGCCACCAAAAAGGGAGACGGAGTATTTTGCAGGGCGTTATGTTAAAGAATTTGGGTTGTGTTTTTTTTATTACCTTCATCATGTGACAAAGCTTAAAACGCTCGTGAATGGCCCGACGTGTCGGAAAATAAATATGCAGATGCTGTCCCCAGGCTTAGCAGCAGGATTCCCTGTGCTGTGTTCCAAGCACGTGGTTCAGCCTATCCTCACCGTAGGCTCCAGCCGCTCATGCAGGATCGCATGAAATGCAGCACAGAAAAATGCCAGATTTTCTGCAAGCTGAAAAGACAGATGGGAAAGAGGGGAGATTGAGATGGGATAGGAGGAAGGTTTCACAGTGAGGGCGGGGGAGGCAGGGGCGCAGAGATGAGGCGGGTGGCTGTATGGTAAGCGTTGAGTCACGGCCTGACCCGCTGATGGAGCACCTGGGGAAAGACCTGCTCAGCCCTGGGAGCACAGGTGAGGGCAGTTCAGCTGTGAGACAGGAAGGGGTGGAGCCTGGCTGCACCTCTCTTAGACCTCATTTAAGGGCTGACTGCTGCTGGGGAAGGATCTCTTCCTGGAGATTCTATCCTTGTGGTGTTTTCCTCTGCAAATGTGAAATCATCTGATATGGGTAAGCATCTTTTCCCCTTCCCTTACAGCACCTTTCTATCGTGCTGATCCCCTCATCATACTGATCTGCCCGATTGCTGCAGTACCCATCCCTGCAGGCGCTCAGGCCGGGCTGGGGGGCTCTGAGCGCTGATGGAGCTGTGGGTGTCCCTGCCCCTTGCAACGGGTTGGACCAGGTGGCCTTTAAGGGTCCCTTCCAACTCAAACCATTCTATATGTTCCACAAGACATGATAGGGAAGGATGCAATCAGTCCATCTGACACAAGAAGAATGAGGGGCTCGAAGGGGGCATTAAGAGATTCAGCAGGCTGGATGCTCTGCTTGCATCCCATCCATTTCTGCTCCATTCTTCCTAGTTTGGAAGTGATTCTTTGCTCTGTTTGTTTCTCAAAAAAATAAAATAAAATCAAATTCTGATACAAACAGGGAAGGATGGGGACGGGTTTATTTCTTTGCCCTTTTAGTACAAGTATCCACATCTGACCATTTCTCATAATAGCATAAAAAAGAGACAGGTGGACTTGGAGCATCTTCAAAACGCTTGCCCAAGTTTTGGCTTCTGAAGGACTGAAGGGTCCTTCTGACACAGCTGTTCGTTGCACAGCCTCATCTTCTCTTACCAGCTGGAACAGGGCAGATCTGCAGGTCCACAAGGAGAAACTAAACAGCCTGGACGGATGACAGGTCAGGTCCTTGTAGTTTTAGCTGAAACTTTCAAGTGTGGTTTTGGCCCTTTCCATTTCGTGTAGGAAACTGTAGAACTGGGGCAACGTTAGCTCTGTAGGGGGAAAAAAAAGGTATGAAGCCTTAGATGTCAGGTTACACTGAACTCTGGAAAAGCCATCCTGGTGCTGTCACAGAGCCGCTCACGATCACCTAAGCTAGGAAGATTCAACACCGACTCAGCAGCAGTTTCTTTATGCTAGCTGGGCTGTGTGTGAGTTCCAGGTGTGTCTGCACCCAAAGCTCCCCCACCTTCCCAATCACCGGGAAGCTCTGAGCTACAGCTTTCATGTTCTCCAATGCTTGCTTCTTTTCCAGAACGGTTAACTCACCTACGTACACGTTTTCCATCTGGCTCCCTTTTTTAATCACCAGCTTCAGCTAGGGGGAAGAAAAAGCAGAGCTATCAATGCAGAAGCCTGTATTTCAAGCACCATGAAAAGACAGGAGTCTGCTCTGAGTTTTAGTGCAAACTGCTGCGCAGAACGCATCTCTGACAGGCTTTATAAGAAGTGTCACTGCAGGGATAGATAAGGGAGGATCTCTGGGAAGTCCTCATAAACGATTGCATTCCCCCTCCCTCCCTGAGACAGCACAACCTTTGCTAGATGGAGCTTTCTGAACAGCTTTTCGGAGTGGGCTGCACTTCTGTGACGCGGTGTCTTCTGAAGAGTAACAAACAGCAGCATGCCTGCTATCTGCTGGCAGCTCACTCAGAAGACCGAAGCAGATGTGCCACTGCAGAGCCGGCTCCCATGAGATCCAGCTTTCCTCTGCTTCCTCTCACAGCCAGTTCCCCCCACAGGCCTGGCCATGGCTTGTTCCCTAACGGCACTGTAATTCTCTCATGCAGGACGTTTACCTGTAAGAAGATGCTTCCCACTTTTTCAAGTTCACTGCTCCCAGCAGTCACTGTGATTCAGAAAGAGCAGAAGGGAGATAACGTTAGCTAAGCTGTGAAACAAAACCTTCTACAGCCAAAAGGTGCTGTTGGTTTCCCCGACCCGTTCAGTTTAAGTTTTAGCTCCGTTACCACCAAACTTCCACTCCATGTCTATCAGCTGGTTAATCATCAGTGTCTGACCAACAGCCAGGTGCGTCAGGGTGGGGGCATTCAGCTTCCACTGCAAGAGCAAAACACACCATCAGTTCAGAGAGGCTCTATGTGCGGTACCTGCGACTTCAACATCAATCAGAAAACAAGCCCAAGTGCGCGTGTGTGAAGGGACAAACTAATGCAGTCAGAAGGGCTTTCAAGGATGAGTCCTGCGAGTTTTAATTCCACCTGCCTGTCACTTCTGGAACTCGCTGGTTTTGTTTTAACATTGGTTCTGTGTAACAATACCTGCACAGAAAGTCATGTGCTGGTGTAAGTGCGTGACCCTGGGGCTCAAAGCATGCACAGCACATAAACAATCTGATGGAAGCCACGCAGAGCTGCAGGACTCACTGAGCCCGCAGGCTAGAGGCCACAGCAAACCACGGCACCATGACACAAGTGACTCTTATCGGTTATCTGAGGATTTTCAGTTTGAAATTCGGAGCTGCTTTTGAAGAAAGCACCTCATGCATCTGCACGGGGTTCTGCCTTTCCCACTCACAGACTGACTTTTCGTTAGTTCGGAAACAAGCAAGGAGGTATTCATACCTGCTCTGCAAAATAACTGGCTTTCTCTTCACTGAGGCCTGTGGGAGAAACCATACGAGGTTACTGTAGGTGATAAATATTAATTAGCTTGTATTTAGTGAAGTCACGTGACCTACCTAGAGCAACAAAATCTGCTCTGACTTGTTCGGAAGACAGATTTCTCTTCAGGGCACCTGAATAAACAGTGCAAGGGGGGAAAAAAATCAACTTCTACTGAGTGGAACCAGTCCTTACTGAGGCAAAGAAACGCAGGGATGGAGACCTCGCCACAGAACGACTGCTCTTGGACTGTGTTTTGAAACAAACCACAGCTTGCCAATAGGAAATACAGTTGTGTCTGCTGGTATCTCTGCAGATGCCCAGTGCTTTAAAAGTCAGTCCTGTGGAAGCGCCTGAGAGAGAGAGGGAGAGATTTCATTGCAGGTCACCATGGTAACAGCAGCAGCGGTTGTGTTTTGAAGTTGCTGCTTTCTCTCCTATAGAAGCTTTGCTTGTTAAAGGGGAACTGTTAAGGCTGGCAGGCTACTAATTTGACCTACCTGCTGTGTTTTGGATTATGGGTGTGAACGTGTGCATATAACACTTTCCCCTGCTGAGTCTGCCTCCTTTGTTCCGGAGCGCAGGCAGCACATGGAAGTTTACAAGGATTCTGTTCTCTGAAGCCAGGAGCAGGAATCATGAACATTCAAAGAGACTGCCAGCCCCACGTGGCTCTCTGTGTAGCACTGAGGCAAAGTTATCTGCTGTGTTCTGCTCTGGTGCAGCCCGTGGCATCCCAGAGCTACTGAGAAGGTGTAACAGGACTGGAGCCAGTGCAAGCAAACAGGAACTGTGAGGCTGAGTGCACCCAGTGCACAAACAGGAAGGGAGAAAATGCCAATTCCGCACTAAATACCTCCCCAAGACAGTTGTAGGGAAGGAAACTATTCAGTGCTTCTCTGGGACAGAAGAAATGGCTTGAAATAGTAGAATGAAAATTTAGCCCAGATGCAGGAAACAGTTGTGCGTGGCCTCGCTGCTGTGAGGAACACTATGGGAAACGGGGGGCTGAAGGATATTTATAAGCAAGCATTGATAACAAGGATCAACATGGCATGAACGTGCGTGCAGGGAGGATGTCTGATGCAGTGTTACGTCCAACAGCAGCCAAAACATCAGAGCAATCTCATACAGTGTTGGAGTCTGAACAGGCCACGCAAAGGGAATTCTCCCACCCCTCTCCTCCAGTGCTGATGAATGAGAAGTCATGGATGCTTATGTGGTTTTTCTAAAACAAGACTACAAGGACAGACATCACATGTACACAGCCCGGAACTGCGCTGCTGGTTCTCAGTCCACTCCAGAGGGGCGTGAATGCAGCCCTCAAATGGTGCTTTGTTCTTGTAGGAGTCACAGTGCTGGGTTACTTGGATGGAAGTGCAGAGATGTGGTGCCAACAAAAGACTGTGCTGGTCTAGCACAAATGGATTACAGGTATGGGCTGAACCAAGCTCTGTTACCGTCACAAAATGTTGTGCTTGCACTTAATAAGCAGGTGAGTGAATGTAGACAGGCCTGCAAAACGTGTATGGAGGAAGAGCGTAAAGAAGACAAAGCCTGACTCACTCAGCAGGGAGACTGCAAGAGGAGAGCAATTTTTGAATCTTTGATTCTTAAATGCTAAGTTATTTATGAGCTACTCTTAGCATCATTGTGCAAATCAACCGCACACAGTTCTGAAGACACGAGGCCTTTAGCAGCATGCAGGAATGGACACAGCGGTTTGGCCTCAGGGCACCATATGTATATGTACCACTTACCGTTGGGTACCAGAAGAATACTTTTGACAATGTTTTTCAGGGGGCCCAAGCTGATTTTATTCATGGCTGCAAAGTCTGAGAGCTGAGTCAGAAACCTTTCTACCTGCTCAAGAGAAAGATCGACAACACAATCTTATCTCTGCATGCTTCTCACCTGAGAACTGCATTTGTGTTCTGTGCAGCCTTACCTCCTTGGGCTCTGTCAGAAAGCCAAAGAGCACTTCAGTCAGTGCTGAGAATTGCTGTGAAGAAACAGGACAGTGGGACAGTGTTAGGAGTGGAGCATCAGCATGCTTTATTCCTCAGCACCTTGCTTCATTCCTCAGCACCTCGTTTCCCCCCCTCGCCACGCCGCTTGGGGGTGACGTCCTGCCCTGACACGGCTCTACCTGTCTCCTTGTGCTGGTGCTGGAGTTTGAGTTCCCAATGCTGGGGTGTTCCCCCAGCCCTTGCCATGACAGGATACCTATGGGCAGCATTTGCACGTGGGCTCTTTTCATAGACACCCAAGGGGTTTGTGCAGCTGGCACCACACAGGGCTTTTGCGGTTCGTGGCTATCGTGGCTGTTCCATCGTGCCTGATCCAAATAACAGCTTGTGGGAGAGGATGCAAACATCCACTCATGCACCAAAAAAGCCACGGGGTAACCAGAGTGACTGGGGAGACAGAAACCTTCAAGGCCTCACTGCTGCCCCCGGGCCCGGCTGTAGGCAGAGCCCACCTCCTCCCAGCACTGGGAGCCCGGGCAGAGCCTCCCGCTGCAGCCCCGCAGCGCCTTCACACCACAACCCGGGGCAGGCCGGGCTCGGGGTCCCGCGCCTCAGAGCCGCCTGTGTGCCCTCTCCAGGCACCGCCTGCCCCCCCCCCCCCCCTTCCCCCGGCCCCGCACCTCGGCGCTCAGCTGGTTGAGGTGCTGCACATCCCCGCTCCCCGCCTCCGGCCCCGGATCGCGGCCGACGCTCAGCAGCCCCATGGCGGCTCCAGCCCCGCCCGCCCCGCCCGGCCCCGCCGCACCGCCCGACTCAGTCTGAGCATTGGCGGCCGCACTTTCCACAGCGGGCCCGGCAGGCCGTGGGGAACGCTTTGCTTCCGCGGGAGTAAGGAAAAAAAAAAAAAAAAAAAAAAAAAAAGAAAGAAAAAAAAAAAAGAGAGAAAAAAAATAAAAGAAATCGTTAAAAAGCTGTTGTGGAGGGGACTGATTTTATTTATTTATTTACTTACTTATTTATTTTATTGATTCATCCCCTGGGGACTGCAGCGAGCAGCCAAAGAAGGATAAAATCACCCATCACTTCTCCTCCTCTGTTACGTTACCCCAGTTTCCATGAGAAAATCCCCAAACTCGGTGTGTTCCCCCTGAGGACCCCCCAGCCTTGTGTCCACGTGTCTGTGCCTGAGCCCCTCTGTTCCAGAGCTGTTCACCCATAGGAAAGCCTTCGTGAAAGGCAAAACCACGCAGTTCACAATTGCAAACGCCAGCGTGGGATATTTCCATGGGTTTATAAGCAAGGAGTTAGGCAGCAGAGCACCACGGGTGATGAGGAGTTAAGACAGATTCACTCAGTGGCTGGAAATCGCAGCCCTGTGCCCTTTCTTTCCCCCTCCGCCTCCCAGCTCAGCCCGGAGATCCCCACTCCATGCCCAGCATGGTGGGATGCTCTGACCTAACAGCATTGTGGGGGTGGGAAGTCGCACGTGGGACTGAGTGCCTGCAGGGTTTGATCCTCATCTCAGCCCAAAATAAGTGTGGGTTTTTCACCTAGCTACTGATATGATGCATCGGGCTCTGTGGTGCAGTGGCCAAATTCATTCACACTCAAATAAACAAATAAAGAAAACAAGGAAAGAGACAATCTTCTGTTTGGTTTGCAAACCAGGATCAGCCACGTGGTAGCAGTCTGTGACTCATCCCTAATTCCCCATGTCTTTCTAGGGTGATGCTTTAGGAACTAATTAACAATGGTCTCAGCACTGGTGCGTGCTTGTGTGAGCATGCACATGGTATGGCAGAAGGGAGAAACCCGTGGAGGTAAAGAATTTCCCAGGCAGCAAACCAAATTCTTGGGGAAAGTTGAGTGACGGGATCCACGAAGAGGAGTTTAAATGGAGAGATATGCTCCTGACATCCTGTTGGAACAATCAATGGGAAATGCATCCATCCTGCTGCATGGGACACAGCTTTATGGCAGTGTGTGCTGAGCACCATCAGCCCTCTGCACTGGGACCTGGCTGTGGGGTCGGGCAGTGGTTGTTGGGAAAGGATTTGGGGTTCATCTATGAAGAGGAGGCTGCAGGCCATCAGCCCGGGGTGCTGCGTTGGGGCATTCTCATGCAGAGCATTGCTGATGGGCTCGGAGCTGTGGGTGGCATCTGGGTGCTGTGCACAGGTGATGTTAATTGCAGGCACTGAAGCAGGAGCAGCAACAAAAAGCAATGGGAGGAGGACAGGTGAGGAAGCAGGGTGTTCCAATGGGGAGCTCCAAAATGAGCTGCAGGAACAATGTGCCCTTCTTAAGATACTTTTTCAGCTCCGTTTCACTTGTCCTCCCAGCCCTGGGCTTCCTCCCTTCCCTTTCCCTGTGTATGGAGAGCATTGCCTCGGGAAGGCTCCTTCCTGTGTGTTTCCAAAAGATCAAATCCCAGCTGACACATCCTGCTTGGGGATCTCAGATCCCTCCATGCAATCCCCCACGGCCAACCCTGGGGCACATTCCTGGGGCAGGAAGACTCCCAGCTTCTGCTGCCCTGGGGTAGGCCCAGAAGGGTGAGAGACTGCCAACGATCCCAGAAATCGCCCCGGCACCTTCCACCCCTCCAGGACCAGCTCTGTTTGTTCTGCCAGTGCGCAGCGTCCCCTCCAGCTGTGCGGATTTGGGAGAGCATCCCTCCAAGAGGCTGAGGAATGCTGACATTCTCCCCTGCCTGCTCTTGTGATGGATATTGCCCAGCTGGAGGGGGAGCACTGTTCCTGCAGAGGCTGACACAAATGGCACCTTTGAGATCAGGATTTCAGTTTCTTCTGCAGCTTAATGCCCTTTCCTTTCTCTCATTGCATTCTGTGTTGTTTGCTCCCAGGGAAGTGCTGCTGCAGGAGCACATAATTGCAAAGGCAGCGGCGGTGTGGCAGCACGGGCTCTGGGTTCTGCTGCGCTCTTGTTGCCTTGTGACCATGGGGAAAACATTTCCTCTGCGGGGCTCTGCCTGCTGCTGCCTGCATTCACAGCCCACCATTTGGGGCCTCTGCTCTTCAGGTTTGGCTGCAGCAAATGCATCCTGTTTTCTAGGAAATAAAAAAAAAAGAGGATTTTGTGGCCAGAGAGGCACGGAAGATTTTTCTTTGTGTGCCTTCTTGTTTGAAGTTCACACGCTGGTTGCCGCAGTCTTTCGAGATGTTCTGGTTACACGGGTGCCAATTGGTTTTAACCTTATTTTTATTAGGGAGTTACAGCATGTGGTCCTGGCCAGCCCACAGGAAGGGCTTGAAATGCCGTGTAGGAGGGAGAACACTTCCTACCTCCATGTCAACAGCAGCTCCCCGCAGATGTGAGCAGGCAGCCCAGCTCTGCACAGGCTGCAGGCTCATTCCCACACGTGGCAGCAGGCTGAGGCTTTCCAGCAGCTGAGACAGAGCCTCCAGTGAAGCCCAAACCCTGCAGAGATGGCACAGGGCTGTGTGAGGACGTGGGCAGAGGGCACAGAGCCCGCACGGAGGAGGAGGACAGACCTCAGGAGATGCACTCCGTGGGGTCACTAGGAGGGTTTGCAATGGTTTGCAGTGTTTTAATGGTGCTGGTGCTTTGCTCTGCTCAATGGAAGGCTGAACAAACACTTCGCCTCCACCGGGGCCTGGGACCTGCAGCCGCCAGAGATAACAAGGATGCACTGCTGAAGGCTGTAGGAATAAATCATACTTGCTCAATTGCTTTATTTGTCTGGGACGTCCAGGAAAGCTGCTTGCAAAGCACAGAGCAGTTTCCAACCCAGACATTTTGGTGCAAAGTAAGAGACAGCAGGTGCCCAGAGGAGACAGGGAAGAGCTTTAGGAGGAAGTAATATTGGTTTGCCTGGCCAGGAGAGCAAAGGAGAAATTTAGGAAGAGGTTTGACAGGAGGGAATAAGGCAGACAGCCAGGATCAGGTGGCTGCTGTGACCAACCTGGGCACGCTTCCCAGCCTCTGGCAGATGCACTGGTGACAGCGGTGAGCTCCGATCCCACAGCTGCATCCCACTGCTGGTCCTCACTGGGGAACCTCAGGCTGATGGGGAGCAGTGCTGTGGTCGCTCTGGCACTGCTGTGACCCAACATACCCAAAGTGCCTGGCGGGAACCTCGATACAAAATCTCCTTTAGGATTTTGTCTCCTTTAGGTTCTTTTATAGGAACCTTTTTTTTTTTTTTTTTTTTTTTCCTTTTGCCCATAAAATGACATACTTACTTTCTTGATGGGTAAGAAATAAACTCGCAGCATCTCTCCGCGGCTGTGTGCAGCGGTGCCGGGGTCAGGGTTTAGCTCATGATCTGCTCAGAGCTGCTTTGTTCAGTGCCGTGCCTTTTTCAAACCGTATGCACAGAAGTGCTCTCCTGAATTAAATGATAACCGAGGGAAGAGAGGGAAAGAGGCGTTTCCACGGGCAGGAGATTGATGGCAGGTCAGCGGGGCCAGCGGCAGCAGGAAGGTTTTGCTAGAAAGGGAGAGGAGCCTGAGGGTCCTTGAAGTAAGGGCTAATTCCACTCCTCACGGTGGCCTGGAAACACACAGAAGCATTTTGCTTCTCAAAATTTGGAAAAACCAAACAGGATTGCTTGGATTTTATCTATTCAGCAGAGCTGCAAATCAGCTTGAGGTTTATTTGGCGTGTGTTTATTTGAATGGTAATCTCCAGCATTCCCAAAGGTTTCCCCAGACCAGATTTCTCGCCTCCTTCTCTTGTTCACTTGCAGGGCTTTTCTCTGCACGTGCAGCCACATTTTTCATGCTCACGTTGTGCACAGTGGGGTGGTGGTGTGGGGAACCTGCTGTATGGGCCCGTGGGCTGGGCCAGGCACTGCGTGCAGGTTGCTGACACTTTGGCTGCCTCATTTTTCCTCCTGGCCTTGAGAGCTTATTTCCATCACAGCAGGCTAACAATATTCCTTCTCTTTCCTGATATCCAGTTTTCTGCTGTACCCAGCAGCAATAACAAGGGAGCAGAGAAGATTATACCCCACGTGGACTCGGGATGCTTTGTCTGGGGCAGGGGACGTGCGGACTGTTTTACTTGTCCCCAGCACAACCTTTCCAAGTGCTTGCCTCTGCATGGGAAAGGAAAAAGAGGAACGAATTATGAACTATTGCAAAACTTGTGTGGCTTTGTCCATCCACACCATGGATGCATTTGGAGGAGAGCTGTGGGCAGGGGGAGGCTCAGCCCAGAGTACCCGGCAGGGCTGGGGGCTACGCTGCAGGGGGCTGTAGGGCTGAGCCCCGGGAGGATGTTGAACCCTGGGGGTATGCTGAGTCCCTGGGGGTGTCAGCACTGGGGATGGAGCACTTCTGAGGGATGGAGGCACCGGGGGGTGGGGGGGTGGGGGTCTGGGGGGGGGGATGTGTGGAACCCCGGTAAGTGGATGAGAGGCATGGTGAGGCTGCAGGAGCGGAGCCCTGAGAGATGCGGAGAGATGTAGAGCGGTGGGGGAGTGCTCGGAGCATCGATGGCGCGGGGCACTGGTGGAATGCAGGGCACAGGGAGGAAACGGGCTGGGGGGGCAGGGGCGCGGAACCCCGAGAGTGCCCGGCTCCCTGGGGGGGGCTGCGTAGCCCGGGGTCGGCGGCCGGGCCGGGGGGTGCGAACCTCGCCCTCCCCTCCCCTCCCCCGCCGTGCGGCGTGGGGCGGCGGCGGCGGCGAAGGAGGAGGGGCTGCCCAGCACGGGCAGGGTTAAAGCGCCATGTAACCGGAGCGCGGGGCTGTCGGGGGGCCGGCCGGGGCGCGGGAGGCGGCGAGCGGCGGTGCGGCCCCGCTGGACGGCGCGTCCCGTCGCGGCGCAGGTGAGCGCGGGACCGGGCACCGGGGGGAGAGCCGGGGGTTCCGGGGCCCACGGGGCTGGAGCCGCGACGCATCCTCGTGGGCGGCTTTGTTGTGAGCGGCGGCGGCGGGGGACAATGGGGCGGGCGGGGACTCGGCACCGGAGTACGGCGCCGGGTCTTTGCGGGAACGTCCCGGGCCCCCGTCGCCCCGTGCCCGGTTACCGAGGCTCGCGGCGCGGGGCAGCGGGCGGAGGGAGGGGCTGCAGGCAGCGGCCCCGCCGCCACTTGTTGCCGGCGCTCGGCCCTGGGAGGGCTGCGGGGCTCGGCGGGGGGCGCGCCTCGGGCTCCCTCCTCTCCACGCCCCGCCGGTCCCGCCCGGCCCCGCCGGCTCCTGCCGCAACTTCGCGAGTTACCGGTGGTGCGCGCCGCGGGGCCCGGCCCGGGGCTGTCACGGAGGGGGCGGGCGCTGAGCTCCTCCCGCGATGCCGGGACGGCATGGCAGACCACGGCAAAACCACGGGGCCCCGCGTTCCCGACGACGAACCGACAAGTGATGCCTTCGGGGCTGGGAGGGTCCGGGGATGCTGCGGTCACCACCCCCGCGGGCACTGGGGCAGCCGGGAGGGCTTCCGGGAGCCCGCGGTGGCACCGGCCGAGCTCGGCATAAACACCTTTGTTTTCTTCTCCGTGGGCCGGCGATGTGTCAGTTCATCATCTTTCTCTCTTTCCACAGGAGAGCGGCTCCCGGTGGTGCCTGAAGCGTGAAGTCCTCCCTCGAGCTGCGCACGGAGGGCAGCGGGCGACCGGAGCCGGGGTGCGCTCTGCTGCGGGGCAGCGGCCGGGGGGTTCGGCGGAAGCACCGCCACCTCCTCCTCGTCCTCCTGCCGTCGGGCCCGGGGAGCTCCCGGGGAGAAAGGCTGCGGGGGTTGTCCCTGCTATGCGGCAGTACAGTGCCGGGGGCTGCGGTGACACCCTCTGGGAGAAGGGTCAGGGGACACCGGGATGCTGTAGCCTGAAGAGGAGAACCGCGGTGTCTGAAATCGCTGCCTCGCAGGAGGGTTTCCATTCCTGCCCTTCCCCGAACCGTAATGAAGCGTCGGGTTGTCCCCGCGGTGGGAAAGGCGGGTGGGAGACGGGGACAGCGAGGTGTCATTGTCATCACTCCTTTCCCTTTGTGCAGGGCAGCGGGGATGCAGTAGCCGCTCCTTACCGAGGGGACCCGGGGGCCACCACCTGCCCTGCCCGCTGGCACCGGGCACCGCGATGAGCATGGTAACGAGCCTCGAGCGGCTGGAGCAGCGGCTGGCCGTGATGGTGGCTGCCCAGGAGACTTCCCAGGCCTGGTCTTCGCTGGGAGAGGAGGGGCCGGTTTGTGGTTTTTTGTTTTGTTTTGTTTCTTTTCTTTCAAGCCAGCTTTTACGGAATGCAAAGGGGCAATGGAGCACGGGGCGGGGGGAGGGGGGCAGGGAGGGGGCACAAAAGGGCTGCGGCGGTTCGGCGGGGAGCGGGGCAGGGAGGGCAGAAAAGGAAACGGGGGGGAAAATGGAGGGAAGTGCCGCAGCCCGGCGTGCGGGGAGGGAGAGCGGCAGCGGGGAAGGGGCCAGGCACAGGAAGCGGGCAGGGGAGGGGAGAGGCCGGCAACTTAATAAGCATATCTGCCCCAATGCGCTCCCTTTCTTACTAAACTGCCAACCCGGCGACTCTTTTCTTCACAGGATTAGAGGGAAATGTTCGGTTTCGGGGAGCGTTAAAGGCCATTTGTGTTGCGTGATCGCCCGGAGCCGGCTGCAGAGCCAGGGTTGGAGGGAGCCGGCCCCGACCATTGGGGGCTTTTAGTTCTTTTTGTTATTCAAACAGGGCTTGGGTGATGGCTGCCATCCCAGCCATCGCGCAGTGCTTCCCTCCAGTCTTTTGATATGCATGCCCCTGTCTGGAGGCAAAGTCCGCCCGTCTCCCCTGCAATCTCTCCACCTACTGGGGAAACCGACCTGATAAGGGCCCTTCTTCTGTTTTCTTAAGTAGGAAAACTGAAAGCTGCCCGGCCCGGCCCGGAGCTGCCCCGGTCCCGAGCTGGGGCCCTCCAGGTGGGCTCTGCGCGGAGCTCGGCCGGACACAAGTGGGCACTGCCAGCCGCGGGCTCCCTAAGCAGTTAATGCCACGGCACGGGCTTCAAGCAGCTTGGCAAACCGTAAAGAAGCTGGTATTGCAAAACTAGGGCGGGATCTGGAGGCAGCGGGTTTATTGTCTCCATGGGGTATGGCTGCAGGGAACGTCCCGGTCACCGAGGCACTGTCATGGGCTGCTGCAGCGCCAGCTTCTCGGGGAGCCTCGAACATCAGAGCTGGAATCCTGGAGTCGTTGGTTCTCCATAGGTCCTATGGGCTGCATCACCGCAGCGTCTGTCTGCTCGCGTTCAGCAGGGCGAGCGCTGCGGTGCTGCTTTTCTCCTCCCCCCTGCCAGGGAGAAGCATGCGAGGGGAGTGCTCTGTTTCTTATTATTTTCGTAAGGCCGTATCTGCACATGTTGGTGCGCTTCTGCGAGGGGAGGTGAGGACAAAGAGCTCTCCTCGCTCGCACACGGCAGGCGGAGCTGCATGGACTGGGGTGACCGTGCTGGAGGTGTGCGGCTCTGTGTCCTGGTGCAGATGCTGGCAGGGGGAGGAGAAGGGATGGAGATGGCTGCCCAGGGGGAGGGCTTGGGGAAGCCAAGAGTTTAGCTAGCTTCGCAGCCTGTGTTGTGGTATAATGTTTCCTTTCCCACTTGCATATCAGAGGACAGCGATGTGATGTCCTTGAGTGATCCCAGGCTGTGCTGCTGGAGGAGTGCATGGAGCAAGCAGGCCCCTGGGGCTGCCCTCCCCACACCTCAGTGCCACATGTCCCTGTCCCTTGCTGTCCTCCTCTGTCACATTTCCCAGTGCTATCCCTGTCCCATCACCTGTACGGAAGAGAGCAGCGTGTCTGCACTTGGTTTACTGAATGAAATGTGTTTATGAGATGCTCTGGTTAGGGTTGGGATACTCTGGTTTTACTGGCAGCATCACTGCTGCTGATGATCTGGGACCAGGGAGAGAGGATCCCCAGCAGCTGCTGTGCTGGGGCTGCGTCTGCACACGGCTGGGGCAGCCAGGGGCACACGGTGAGTCCGGGCAGCTCCTGGGAGTTGTTCACTGGTCTGGGAGCAGATGTGCCACAGCAGTGGGATTTCTGTGCACAGCTGTAGGGCTTTATGTGGTTCAGGCTCCCGCCAGCACTGTTTCCCTCCTCATCCCTTTGTTACAGAGCTGTGTCTCTGGCGGGGGGGGAGGATGTGTGCCTGGGGTCCCTGCCTGGAGAGGTGGGGGCCGGGCACCTGATTCCCCTCGCATTTGGGTTTTACCAGGGTTTTAATGCAGCCCTCTTGAGTCCAAAACATCAAACCCCGACTGGTCTTTGTTTGCCAGAGGTGCTGACAGATGATCTCAAAGCAGAAATCTCAATTGTTAGCGAAGCAGTCAGAGGCGATGCTGAGAGTGGGAGTGCTGGGGAAGGGGCGGCCGGGCTGGAGCCCGGGGCTGGGGGTGGGGGCTGCAATGCATCCCCGCAGGGCCTTGAAGGGGCGAAGCCATTTGCTCCCCGACTCCTCGAGCTGATCTGCATGCTCCTGAAATGACGGCGCTGGCGAAGGGGCAAGTCGCAGCACAGACCCGTAGCCCGGCAATGAGGCAGCTTCGTTAGCACCGTCCTGGGTGCCTCTGGGAGAGTCTGGGAGCTTCTGGGAGCTGGCGCTTTGGAAAACACGATCCAGGAAGGGCACCCGAGGGGAGGCAAGAGGCGGCGGGCGCAGGCGAGGCGTGTCCCACTGCTCCTGGAGCCCTCCGCTTCCAGCGCTGCTGCTGTGAAATGGCTGCTGCGGGGCAGGGGGTGCTGCTGGGGAGTGGGAGAGGTCTCCGTGGCGGGAATGTTTGGCAACGCCCAGCTCGGGCTCAGCGCTGCTTTGCTCTTTTGGGGTCAATCTGCCTTTGGCCTCTGAGCTCCTGGCGGTTTCGGCTTTGAGGGGCCTCGTGAAAGTGTGGCTCGTGTGGCTACAGCTGCTGCGGGGAGCTGGGAGCTGCCCGACCCTGCGTGAGGAGCAGCAGGGCCGGCTGACGTGCAAATGGCTGCAGATGTTTGCACCGGCCCGCGTGCCTCTCAGGGGGCTGAGCGCAGCAGGCACAGGACTTTGGCCCCGCGGTGCTGCTGGCTGTGCCTGGTCTGCAGTGCTCACCCACTGCTGCAGCTTGGTGTGCAGGGCAAGAGCTCAGTGCGTGGGGCTGGGGGCCGTGGGCAGGATTGTTCCCGTGTGCCGCATGCATGGAGGGCATGGGAAGGGTCTGAACCGCAGCTGGGCACAGCACAGAGCCTGGGAGTGCTCCGTGGACACACAGGGCTGGGAATAGCTCTGGGGATAGCACTGGTGCTTCTCTAGGGATGAATGTGTTGGCTCTGGGATTTCTGGAGTCTGAATCTGCAGGACCACAGCTGGGAAGGTTTTGTCCAGTTGCCCATCAGCATCCAGTGTTACTGCGGATGCATCCCCAGCCAGAGCCTTCTACCTGCCCCTGGTGCTATAGGAGAACTGCTAAGGGAATAGGCTGTGCCTGGCTTGAATAGCTCACGCAGCCCGCTCTGCCTTTCCAAGGGCTCTCTGGCTGGCTAAGTTTACCATCCCCTATTGCTTCCACAGGCAGCCATGAAAAAGGAGAAGAGTCACGGCCAGGATGAGGCAGACTGCAGGGCAGAGCTGATCGTCTTTGACGGGGACTGCACTGATCCCACTAAGGACACAGCTGCGCTGCTGCTGGAGGCCGGTGGGAAGCCCAGCGACCCAGGTGAGTGGGACTGCGGGGGTCCCAGCTGTGTGCTGCTGAGGTTGGGATATGCCCCAGCATATGCCCCAGAGTGCTCGAGTTGTGGTCCCCAGATTCTTGTTCTTGGTTGGCCAGGCCATGGGAGGGTTTCTACTTAGGAAAGGGAATAAATAGAAAGTAAACTTGGTGGGACTGTCAAAAGTGTTGCTCTCACTGTGTTGTCTGCAAGATGAGGCTTCGATCTCTTCCCATCCCGACACACTGCTCTCATGAGATCAGCTCACAGAGCTGAGCCTGCTCTGCTCTTGCACAGATGCTGGGAGCCTGGGGCTGGCACCCCTGAAGAACAAGAGGGTAAGCAAGGACCTGTCCAAGGAAGAGCTGTCCTGGCCGCTCACGCTGATGGAGCCACAGGAGGTGAGTGGCAGGTTGGAGGTCTGCCTGTGACTGTGGGGCAAAGAAAGAGCCATAAATTCAGCCGGGGTGACAATTCTGCATTCCCACTATGCCACGTGCAGGGGCTGCTCACTCACAGAGTAAAAATCTCATTTCATTTCGAAAGCGCTGTGCCGGATGCCGGAAGCATGCCTGGTTTGGGCTGCTTGGTAAACTGTGGCTGCTGCAAACCACAGGGGAAAAGCTGCCGTCGGTGCCACCAGGCTGTGGGGTTGAGCACACTCACGTGCAAGTGGGATGTGCAAGTTCTGCCCGGGGTCTTCCCTGTCCCCTCATCCCCGATGCTGTCTGTGTCCCTGTGTGCCGCTCACCTCTGTGCTCCTTCCTACAGGTGCGGCCCCGGGGCAGTGCTGGCTGGGAGAGCAGCCTCCGGCAGAAGCCCCCCGTCCGCCTCATCTTCCAGGCGGGGCAGAGCCACCACGAGATGCAGATCAAGGAAAGCAGCAGCGTGGAGGCTCTCAGGGAACTGCCGGCTCCACTGAGGGTGAGAGCTGCGGGACCTGGAGCTGTGTGCAGGGCTGGGGGGTGGCCTGAGTGCCACATGTCCCGTGCCTCAGTTTCCCTCTGTGATGTGCGTGCCTTTGAGTTGGGTGCTTTGACTGCCTGGGGTGAAGTGGAGGGAGGAAAGCAAGAGATGCCCCTTTTGCTGTGCGTCTTACGCACAAAGCAGTTCTCCCCTTAGCTGCACCCAGCCCTGGACCCTCTGATCCTGGCTGGGGGTTGTGCTATGCTGTAGGAGCAAGGTGAAGGGGGCTGCTCCCTGTTCCCACTGGGTTCTCACACCACTCCCTCCCACACAGAGCTCCCGGAGGAGGACGGCCGTGCCCATGCTCACCACCATTGACCTGACAGAGGAGGACTCAAGGGACTCGTCGCAGAGCAGCAGCACGCTGTCGGGGAGCAGCTCCCAGGAGGGCCAGAATGGTTCCACTGAGCTGATGGCTGAGGAGCCGGAGAGCCGGGATGCAGGGATTGCTCTGGAGTACCAGGTGTGGGGGGGGCTGCACTCTTCCAGCACCCCCTTCCTGTGCTGGGTGGGGGGAGGGCAGTGGGTCTGTGCCCCCTGGGTGCTGGCAGCAGGGGCTGTGCAGGATGCGCACTGCCACAGCACTGAGCTGTCTGTACTGTGTGCAGTTCAGCACTGCCAGCAGCCCTGAGTGCAGCACGCACCTACTGGGAGCTGTGCCTGCAGGGATGGGCAGCTTCATGCCCACAGAATGCCCTTCTGTACAGAGATGCTGAAGGGGGGAGTGAAAGCGGAGTGATTTGGTGCCTGAGGGTGTCAGGGCAGGGCCTGAGACTTGAAGTAATTGGGCAGTGGCTTTTTGCTGAATAATTAGGTGCCTAATTGCTGAACAAAACTTGAAGGAGCGCTCTACTCATGAGGCAACAGCTCTTGTGGGAAGATCCTGGACGCAGTGCAGTGCTGGGCTGCCTGCTGGTGGTTCTCAGCCACACCAACCAACTGTCCCAGCTCTGTCACTGCTCTCTTTGCTCTGCCTTGGTTCCTTCTCTGCCCTGGGGGCAGCAGAGGAGGGTGGGTGCCATCTTGCTATGCTGCAGACAGATGGATGGGTTGTTGCCCCATGAGCCAGGGGCTGCCTGAGACGTGGAACCCAGCTCCAGCTGCCTCAAAGCATTCAAGGGAGTCTGAAGACTGGCAGCATCCTTGCAGAGCTCCACATGAGTGCTATTGCAGCTCTGCAGGGTGCCCAGCCGTTCCTCTGCGCTGCAGCAACCCAGGGCATCCTAGTGTGGGTGCTGGGATGAAGCGTGGGTGGGTGCGTGCTCTCCTGGCTCATCTGTGTGTTATCCTTTGCTTTCAGGATGGGAAGGAATTTGGAATCGGGGAGCTTGTCTGGGGGAAGATCAAGGGTTTCTCCTGGTGGCCGGCGATCGTTGTTTCCTACAGAGCCACATCCAAGCGCCAGGCGGTGTCGGGCATGCGATGGGTGCAGTGGTTTGGGGACGGGAAGTTCTCTGAGGTGAGCCTGCTGCTTCTGGCTGGGGATGGGCTGGAGCCCCTCCTGCACCAACCCCTGTGATCTGTACCCATCTCTGGGGCTGCCTGTGCCCGGGGATGGGTGTGTGTGTCCAGCTGCAGCCTCCCCAGTGCAGCACTTTGCACGTTGCAGCTCTGGAATGCCCTCCTGACTCCGGTGCAGGCAGCCCATCCCCTTCCCATCTTCCTTCCTGGTTTGTCCCAGCTGTGCCCTGCTGAGCACTGCCTTCCCACAGCCCCATGCTGGGTGTCATGCTTGAGAGGTGCAGTGCCAGCAGAGGGTGCACACAGCCCATTGTAACCACATGTGCAGCGATTCCTCTGCCTGCCCCCCCTGCTGCAGCATGGCTTGCTCCATGCAAAGCTGCTGCTAACTTCTCTGCCAGAGCTGTGCCACACTGTATGGGGACAGGAGCAAGTTGTGTCCTTGCTCAACACTGAGTTTTTGTCCCTCTGTCCCAGGTTTCTGCAGACAAACTTGTGGGACTGATGGCCTTCAGGCAGCATTTCAATACTGCCACGTTCAATAAGCTGGTCTCCTACCGCCGAGCCATATACCATGCCCTGGAGGTATAATTGCAGAGCAGCACTGGGCTCTCAGGGGAGCACAGGGTGGGGGGGGGGGGGGGGTGGGCAGCTGGGGGCTGGCGTGGCCATGGCACTCCCAGTGCTGGAATCTGGCAGCTGCTTCTGCTGGGAAGGGGAGGGGACCATCCCCCATGCATTGTCACTGTGCTCCACTGCCCTCCTCTTGCAGGTTGCCCGGAGCCGCTCGGGGAAGACATTCACGTCTGCCCCTGGGGAGTCCCTGGAGGAGCAGCTGAAGCCCATGATCGATTGGGCACTCACTGGCTTCAAACCACTGGGTGTCAAAGGGCTGCAGCCACCCAAAAGCTCAGGTGGGCTGGTGGTAGGAGCCGGGGGTCCAAAAAGCACCCTGAAGCACCTTCCAATGAAATGTGATCTGTGGCCACATGGGGGCTGTGGATCTGGGGGCAGCAGTGGGAGCACAGACCCCATGGGGAGGGGAGGAAACACAATCAGGGTCCCACTCAGCTCCTCCCTTGGTTCATCTGCTGAGAGGGGGAAGAAGAAGGAGTGAAAATGGCAATTCTGCCCTGCAATGGATGCCAGTGGGCAGAGATTATCTCTGCTGATTTGAAGGGCATTGGCATCCCATATGAGCACTGCACCCTGGGGTGAGCCGGAGCCTCGAAGGAAGGGCTCTGGGGTGGGACTGTGACAGAGCTCAGGGGGTGATGTCCCCACGTGTCCCCACTGGAGCTGCCTGTCCCTTGCAGAGAATGGGGCTCTGAGGAACGGCACAGAGGAGGTGCTGTGCCTGGAGCATTGTCCACCCACCAAGAGGCTGAAGAGCAACCCCTGCAATAGCAACAAGGAGCAGCGCATGGAGGAGGACCAGACCCGAGGTACTGGGGTGTGGTGTGGGCAGTGCGTGGGTTCCTAAATAAATAAAAGCCTCTGTGCTCTGGCTGGGCTCACTTGTGCCTTAAAGGCCTAACTTTGACTGCAGAACTGCAAGCCAGGCTCCATTAGCTGCTCAGTGTGGAAGTTGCTTTATGGAATGCTAAATCTGTTGTTTGTTTGTTTGTTTTTAAAGAACAAATGGTTTCCGAAGTTACGAACAACAGCGGGAGTCTGGAAGGTAACCATCTGCCTGTTCTGTCCTGGTACAAGGGCTGGGAATGATGGAAGTGCTGGAGGGCAGCACCAGACAGAACCCATCAGTCCTTTTTTTAAATGCACTGTGCTAAACTGGGGACAGGGCTGCAGGACAAGGACCTGCCCACAGCTGGGGCGGTGTCCCCAGCCCCACTTGGTCCCTTGGCCATGGGCTATAAGGGGCCACGGGGTGAGTGGAGCTCTCTCTGCCCTCAGACAGCTGCTTGTCGTGTGGGAGGAGGAACCCAGCCACCTTCCACCCGCTGTTCGAGGGGGGCCTGTGCCACACCTGCAGGGTAAGAGCGGCCAGCAGGGCTGCGGCCATTGGGATGGGAGTGGGATGGGGATGATAGGGGAAACTGCCAGACCTGATGTGCCCACTGCAGGGTCATCCCTTGGCATGGTCCCTTCTGAGTTCCTTGCATGCTGTGGGTGGTGCCCACGAGGTGCTGAGGATGCACATCTCTGAGCTGGGGGTAGGGGGGAGTGGAGCGTGAATCCTGATGCTCTCCTCCCATCTGCCCTCTGCCAGGATAGATTCCTGGAGCTCTTCTACATGTACGATGAAGATGGCTACCAGTCCTACTGCACCGTGTGCTGCGAGGGCAAGGAGCTGCTGCTCTGCAGCAATGCCAGCTGCTGCAGGTGGGCTCCCCTGTGCCTTGGTGGTCTGTGCTGGGCTGGGGGCCAGGGGGGAACAGAGCACTACAGTGGGGCAAAACAGGGCTGGCTGCACTTGGACAAGTCTTGGGGAGGGTTGTAGGAGAATTGACCCAGGCCGAAGTAATCAGTCTGTGTCAGTAGCTCTAAATCCTGGGATGCTGTCGGTCGGGGAGAGCATCGTTCGAAATGGGGCAGGGCTGCTGGAGAGGCTGGGCTGACATCCAGGGGTGCTGCATCTGGGCAGGTGTTTCTGTGTGGAATGCCTGGAGGTCCTGGTGGGACGAGGCTCGTCAGCCAAGGCGAAAGAGCAGGAGCCCTGGAACTGCTACATGTGCCAACCCCAGAGGAGCTATGGGGTGCTGCAGCGCCGTCAGGACTGGAGCTCGCGTCTGCAGGACTTCTTCACCAGTGACAAGGGGCAGGAATATGTAAGGGCTGTGGGCAGTGAGCTGGGTGCACAGGGTCAGGGGAGAGAGGTGGGTGGGGGTAATGGTTCTGAATTCCCGTGGCTCTGCCTCAATCTCATCTAGGCTATCCAGGTGTGAGGTGGGCTCATCCCCCCCATGGATGCTCCCTGCAAAGGGAACTGGGCTCAGGGAGCATTGCAGCACTGCCTTGAGCTCTGTAGGGCCCTGCTGCAAGAGGAAACAGGGTTGCACTGCTGTCTTCCATTACAGGATGCACCCAAAATTTACCCAGCGGTGCCACCAGCCAAGAGGAGACCCATCAGAGTGCTCTCTCTGTTTGATGGCATAGCAACAGGTGAGGTGCTGGAAGAAGGCTCTGAGGGCTGTGCCGTAGCCTCAAGTCTATCAGAAAGCTTGGGGAGAAGGGAATGGGGCAGGTGCATTCCTGCCTCCATCAATGGAGGCAGGGAAGAGAGTAGGGGGTGGGGATGGTGCCCACAGGCAGTGTGGCTGTGCTGGGTGCGCTGGCTGCACTGTGGGCACTGTGGTCTCAGTGCAATGCCCTCAGCCCCCCATCCCCGGGCAGGGTACCTGGTGCTGAAGGACCTGGGCATCCAAGTGGAGAAGTACATCGCCTCCGAGATCTGCGAGGACCCCCTGGCAGTGGGCACCGTGCGGCACGAGGGCAACATCACTTACGTGCACGATGTCAGGAACATCACCAAGAGAAATGTGAGCTGCACTGCTCTTGGCTCAGGGAGGGTTGGGTGGGCGCCGTGCCCTGATAACCAGCTCTGTCTGCCCGCTGCAGATCGAGGAGTGGGGTCCCTTTGACCTGGTGATTGGCGGCAGCCCCTGTAACGACCTCTCGCTCGCCAGCCCCCCCAGGAAGGCTCCGTACGGTGAGGCTGCTTGGCCCCACGGGGCTGGGAGCCCCCAGGCTGCCTGGGGCCGGCGACGCAGTTCTGCGGTGGCTCCGTCCGGGGATACGTGCCAAGCGCTGTCTCCCCCAGGCCCACCAGAGCCCGTCCCCACGCCTCAGCCAAACCTGCGGGGCCGCGGGCGGTCCCCTCCTAACACCCCTGCTGGGTCCCCCCGCACGGAGGGCACCGGGCGGCTCTTCTTCGAGTTCTACCATCTGCTCAACTACGCCCGTCCCAAGGCTGGAGAGGAGCGGCCCTTCTTCTGGATGTTTGAGAACGTGGTGGCCATGAGGGTCAACGACAAGAGGGACATTTCTCGGTTCCTGGAGGTAGGGATTGCTGTGGCTTTGGGAAGGGTGCGGGAGCGAGGCACCCGCACGTATCCGTGGGAGGGTGCTCCCAGCAAAGGGCTCGCCCTGACCCCTCTGCATATTTGCTCTCCCCCTCTTGGGCTGCAGTGTAACCCCGTTATGATCGACGCTATCAAGATATCGGCTGCACACAGAGCACGCTACTTCTGGGGCAACCTCCCAGGGATGAACAGGTAACGTTCAGTCATGGTTTCATTTTGTTCGTGGTACTTGCAAGGTTTTGCACCGCTTGACACTGCGGTGTTGCTGTCCCCAGAGCTGCAGCCACTGGAGGGAAGTGCCACTGCTGTGTGCAGTGCTTGGATGTGTGCAGAGCTGAGCCCTGCTCAGGGCTCTGTTCACACATTATAGCAGCCCCAAATTCACTGCAAAATGCAATGGGATGAGTGGGGGTAGGGCAGACTGCAGTGGCTAGCAGTCCTGCACTCCACGTGCTCTCAGCAGCACAATGTGGAGTTTTTGCTTAGTAAGGCCTCAGCCAGCAAACACAGGCTCGTTTTTTTTTTTTTTTTTTCATTTGTTTATGTTTAAATTGCCAATATTTATTGGAATTAAAACTAATTAAAGCTGAGCCAGAGGCATGCGGGGATTTGAAAGTTAAACAGCAATTACTGAGCCTTTGTCAGGCCGTGCCCTTGGAGATGTGGCAGTTGAACTCCCATCCAACCAGTGGAAGCACTGGTGTTACCTGGAGGATCCTGGGGCAGTGCTGGGAATAGGTCTCGTGGCAGCAGGGACAGGAGCATGGGGACATGGGCTCAAGGCTCCTCTGCAAGTGTTACCAGGAAAAATGGGCAGTAGGGAAATGGGCTGACATTGCACAACCTGTGCAAGGCGCTCTGAGATGGGTGGGCAATAAGCACCAGCCAAGATTATTCTCTATTTTTGACCTTAGTGAGTCATTTCTCCAGGCTGCCACGCTGCCTTCCCTTGGTTGTGATACTTGTCTGTGGTGCCACCAGGGTCTGGTGGCATTGGGGTGTGATGGCAATGGGGTCTGGTGGCATTGGGGTGTGAAGGCAGAGGTCTGGTGGCACGTAGGGACTGTTAGGGGTGGCTGTGAGGCCGGGAGGCTGGATGGGGGCCATATGGGCACAGGGCAGCTGCTGAGCATCACCCATTCCTCTGCCCTCCAGGATCTTTGGCTTCCCCCTGCACTGCACCGATGTCTCCAACATCAGTCGCGGGGCTCGCCAGAAGCTGCTCGGGAGGTCCTGGAGCATCCCAGTCATCCAGCACCTCTTCTCCCCACTCAAGGATTACTTTGCCTGCGAGTAGCCCATGCTGCATCCCTCATCTATCCGTCACAATGCAGCTCTGCTGCCCGGGGAGGGCTCAGCCTTGTGCCCACCATTCCCAGCACTGTGCCCCCGCTGCCGCAGGGCTCGGGAAGCGCCTTCAACCAAAGAACCTGGCCGGGTGCCTTCCTGACGGGACTACTGACAGCACTGCCTGGGAAATGATGGACAAAACGAGCTTTAATCACCCAGCACAAAGCTGCGCGCATCACTGATGAGGCGAGAAGTCTCCTCCAGAGCATTAAACATTCCACTTGAGCCCAGAGCTGGAAAGCAGTGAGTGGTGGAGGCAGCTGCTGGCGTGCTGCAAATGTGGACTACAGAGCTGCTCACCTCCTAAACAAGCATCAACCTCTCTTGAAACGACTGCCAAAAATCCTCAAGCTGCAGCAGCAGGTGTGAGGGCCCCGGGTCAGGTTGTGTACACTGAACATGCAGAACATGCAAACCAAACCAAATCTTTTTCTTTTTTTTTTTTTTTTTTTTTTTTTTTTTGAGACCTTTTGTAAAACTTTACATTTCGTTGTTGAACGTCTGTGGCTGCTTTAAGGCGTTACATAAGAATGTGGAGACCCCTAGACCTGAATGTAGCTGAAACTGAACTGTGAGCTGATAGAATTACTTGTCTAGTTAGGGAGATACTGTTTGATGCGTTCGGCTGTAGTTTACAGGTATTTCACTACGTCCTTTTCCAAGCATTTCCCCCCCCCACCCCCTCTTTTTTTTTTTCCCTGACCTTTCAAAATCCTGCTGAGTGGGTTGAATGGTTACATTGGGGCTGGGAAATGGGGCTGCAGTGAGCGGAGGGGAAAATGTTCTGAGAATGAGTGGGCAGGGTGGGCAGTGCTGTCACCCCCTGCTGTCACCCAGCAGCAGCCAAGGACTGTGAATGCCACCGGGGTGCCCATCCCTCTGCCACCCCATCCCGTGAGTTTTCTCTCTTGGAGCCACGTGGGCCCCTCTCAGTCTCATCCTCCGTATCACGTGCTGCATCTCACGTCCCTTCCCGTGTGATCAAAAGGAAAATAGAGGAAAAAAGGACTTGGGGAAAGCAAACAAAGATAAAAGGGGAACGAGAGCGGTCCTGGCATTGAGCTGACTTGATGAGAATCGCAGTAGACAAGTCTTCCTTGGAACGCTGCCTTTTATGGTGTGCTCATAACCACGTTGCAAGGAGAGGTAGATCTCAGAAATGCCTTTTTTAATGCTTTGTAAAGGTTTCTAACTCTCCCTGGTGCTATTTTTTTAGTTAAAGGATTTTTGATGTCCAAAGTTTTGTGGGTTTTTATACGGTCTTTTAAAATAAGAGGAAAAAAAAACAAAAACAAACAAAAAAAAAAGCCCGTATTGTTCTGCTGACTGCGTTTCTTTATTTTTTTTTTCATATCAATTGTACTGGGAACTCAAAACGGTGCCTTGCCCGAGATGTTTACCGGTTTTTCGTATGGGGAAAGGAAAGGGATGGATCAGCTCGCGTTTGCCGTGCAGCACGGCGGAGCCGTAAGGTTAAAAGCGGTGTTTCTGTACGAGCGGGCGGCGCGCACCGCGTGAGCCGCGTTCATTCATCGCCGAGCCACGCCGGCACGCGGCCTCCCGGCGAGCGCTAATGAATGGACAGCGGAGTGGGCGGGGCTAGCAGGACCCACCAATCACAAGCAAGCCCTCGGGAGTAAGGCGGAGCCTCGTCGTGGCTCCGCCCCGCTGCGCCCGCGCGCCATTCTTCCTGCGCCGCGGCCGCCGTGACGTTGCGCGGGTGACGTGAGCGCGCCGCGTGCGCGTGACGTGGTCCCGGGCAGCGGGCGGGGCCGGTTTGAACGCGGAGGAGACGGGGCGAGAGTGGGGCAGGTAACGGGCCGGGAGGGGCCGGGCGGCTGGGGGGACGCGGGGCCGGGGTAGCCGGGCGCGGGCGCGCGGGGCCGGCGGGCGCGGGGAACTCGGGTGCGGTCTGCGGGGCCGGGCCTGGCCCCGGGCGCGCCCCTCCGCGGGGGCCGCGCGGCGGAGGAGGCGGCGGGAGGAGGGAGGGGCGCGGGCCCTGCGCCGTGCTGCGGCCGCGGCGGGGGCGTGCGGGCGGCCGTGCCCGCGGCGGGTGCTCCGGGGCGGCGTCGCTTTGTGCTGCGGGTTCGCCTCGCGGGGAAGGGAGCTCCGAGCGGGTGGGGGGCCGGGAGGCGCGTGGGGGGGGGGGGGCAGCGCTGCCGTGCGGGGCTCCGAGCCGCGATGGGGCTGCGGCGTGAGCGTGTGCGGCGGTCCCACCCGCGGCTCTGTCTGGCAGAAAATGGCAGTGAATGTGTACTCTACGTCGGTGACGAGCGACAACCTGAGCCGGCACGACATGCTGGCGTGGATCAACGAATCCCTGCAGCTGACGCTGACCAAGATCGAGCAGCTGTGCTCAGGTGAGGGGCGTCCGGGTTTGGTCTGGGGCTGAGAGGTGGCAAAGAGCTCCGTGGAAGCACCCGTGGAGCTGTGTGTGTAGTGGGAGCAGAGCTGTGGGCAGCTCTGGTCCTGCATTTGGTGTTGTAATAATTGGGTTATGGTTTGGAGTTGTATTGAAATGGTTTTTAATAGTGGAAACGTGATGGGAAGTTGTGATCTGATCTGCTACAGTGTAGATGGGATAAGAAGTGAGGATCAACGTGGAGAAAAGGCTCCTAAGAGGGGCATTTTGCCAATGAGGAACCCAAGTATGTAGTCTGCATGGGTAGGAGGAGTCCTGGAAGTGCAGTAGGGAGCGTAAATGGATGTGATTGCTTATGGGGGAAAACCATTGGGAGGTGCCTGTGGGTTCAGACAGGGCACAGGGGTGCGAGGGGGACACGCTGGTGGGCCTGGGTTCACCCTTGGCAATTCCCACCTCCCTGTAGCGATGGAGAACCTCAGCCTGACCCCGAGTCACTGTGAGCTGGTCTGCCGAGGCTGAATATCTGGTGGTTGTGCGCAACGAAAGGGGAAGTGCTGGTGCTCCAGAAATGAAGTCACATGTCATCGTGCAGGGAGGAGTGTGTGGGAGGAGGCTGGGTGAAAGGAACAGAGAAATAATGGTCTGTGGGGCAACGCGGAAAGAAAAGCAAACCCAAGGCTAAGAAGGCAGCCTGGGCGAGAGGTGGTGATTTGAATAACTGCAGCAGGGAGATGAAAGGGCCTGGGTGAGAGGTAGGAGCACATCTCACAGGGTGAGGTTGGAGTAAGGCGTCGGGGGCTGAACAAAAGGAGGCAGAAGTTTACGTTCGGAGCTGGCAGCGCAGTGTGTGGCTGCGGAAGGAGCGTTCCCAAAGATGGAGAGAAGGAGGGAACTCAGAATACACGTCGGGCAGGTATTTCTGGTGGCTTCTGTCTAATAAGGTGATGCAGGAAAAACTCTAGGGATGGAGGAACTGAAGATCTGCAGCCACAAAGAGGAGAAGCGATGAGCACTGCTGGGCTGAACTCCGTGTGCTCCACCTCAGTTTGAGGCCCAAAAGCTTTGTGGAGGGCTGGGCTGGCTCAGGGCAATACAGTGCAGTGCTTCTTGGCCTCGTGCCCCACAGAAGTTTGCCGTGCTGCTGTTTGCTTTAGGTTAAGGCTCCCATTGCTCTCCGTGTCCTCTGAATTCTTTGATGTGGGGTGGGATGTAACGCTCCGAATGCCGTGCTTGTGTTGCTGATGACACACAGTTGTGCATCATCGCTGCAGAGTAATAATGCAGTTTAAAACTGTCTTTACGAGGTGTGTGTTGTGCAAAAGCTCATCACTGGGGGTGGCTCTCTGCTTGAACCACATCCTCCCCGCCTCGCTGTTACAGTGAGTGCTGAATTGAAGGATTTAAAATGAACAGAAGGAAATAGCGTCTTATTTCAGTACTCTGATTAAAGTGTGACTTAAATACCATAGAATGGTTTGAGTTGGAAGGGACCCATACAGGTCTCCTACTCCAACCCCTTGCACTGAGCAGGGACACCCACAGCACCATCAGTGCTCAGAGCCCTCCAGCCTGACCCGAGTGCCTGCAAGGAATGGGGTGCCCACCTCATCTCTGTGCCGCTGCCTCGCCACCCTTGCTGTAAAAACCTTCCTTATATCCCATCTAAACCTCCCCTCCTTTTGCTTGAAGCCATCTCCCCTTGTCTTATCACACAGACCCTGCTGAAGAGTCTCCCCTCTCCTTACTTACAGCCCCTTTAGATGCTGAAAGGAGATATAACTTGGCCTACTTTACTCTCTTACTTCTGAGAGCACCTCGAACTGTCTGGGTTCTGTCTGTAGCAGACACTTCTTAATAACGATTCAACACAATTTTTAGAATATTCTTTCCAGTTCAGCTCTATTAATATTGGTAAAGAATACTGATGCCCACGAGGGATGGAACGCCACATGTGTTGGATTTCTGCTCTTGGAATTACAGAGGTGTTACTGCTTTTGGGTACAAGAGCTCAAGCCATGGGGCCGGACCCTTAGCACTGCAGCTTGTTTACAGCCACACTCTTCCAAACCAGACCAAGGGGTCTTGTTATCTCCTTTCTGCTGCTCTAAGGGCTTGTGCAGTGGTGGGATAAGTAGGGCAGTGTGCTGCTCTGGCTGACCATCCATTGTTCATCATGGAATGATGTTCTTCTCTCTCACAGGTGCTGCTTACTGCCAGTTCATGGACATGCTCTTCCCAGGTTCAGTAGCTCTCAAGAAAGTGAAGTTTCAAGCAAAATTGGAACACGAATACATTCAGAACTTCAAGGTTCTACAAGCAGGTTTCAAACGAATGGGTGTTGACAAAGTAAGTTGGGTTGGGGTTGCTTCTCTTTGTTCCTGGGATCCAACTGGGTGGCATGTACTTTCCAGTCTGGGGGGCAGGGTTTGGTTGTTGGCTTGCAAATCTCACTTGTTTTGGTTCACACCTAAATTCATGCAGTGTCTACTGGAGAAAAGGTTGGATTTGCAGTTCTTAATGCTGGTTTCTTCCATATTAACTCCATTCAACTTACGTAGTGTTGGCCAATAATGAAACCTGAGAAATCACGTTTGAGCTTACATGGCATGAAGCCGTCCCAATAACCTGTTGGTGTGGTGATCTTAAGGATTTCCCATTCCTCTTTCCCAGTGTGTGCCGTTCCACCAGTGAGAATGGGATCAAGTGAGTGCTGTGCTTATGGAAGAGTGCTTTATGGAGGCAGTAGTTACTAATGGCTTGCCTGGTGCAATGCAGAGCATTCCCTTGCTATAGCTGCTCTCGATGAAGAGGGCATCTTATACTGTGTTGGCCAGCAGCTCCAATGCTGCATCTCTCCTGTTCCTCGGGGCTGTACCTGGAGCAATGTGCCCGGAGCAGGGCTGTGCTGGCAGGTTCCAAATGGGGAATCAAGGGAATGACTTCTGCCCGCTGCCAGACCTCGGGCTCTCAACTCGTGGCTTACAGGCAAGACTTCACAACTTGCTGCTTTTTCTCCAGAACGAACAAATAATTCCATTTGCTCCCAATTTTAAAACCCTTACATAATAAGGCAGAGAGGTTCTTTTCCCCTTACAACACGTTGTATTATTTATTGTTATATATATATTTTTTTCCTCTCCAGATAATTCCTGTGGACAAATTAGTGAAAGGAAAATTTCAGGACAACTTTGAATTTGTTCAATGGTTCAAAAAATTTTTTGATGCAAACTATGATGGGAAGGAGTATGACCCCGTGGCTGCCCGACAAGGCCAGGAGACAGTGGCACCAAACCTCGTTGCTCCAGTGATGAACAAACCCAAGAAACCTCTCGGTACTGGCAGTGCAGGTAGAAACGAGTTCAAGATGATCTCGAGCCTTTAAAAACTGAAGAAAATGAGGCTGGGTCACTGTATCTAAAAGGGCTGTAAGAAAGAAGGGAGCAGGCTCTTTAGCAGGCTCTGTGTGATAGGACAAGGGGAGATGGCTTCAAGCTAAAGGTGGGGAAGTTTAGATGGGATATAAGGGAGAAGGTTTTGACAGTAAAGGTGATGAGGCGGTGGCACGTGTTGCCCAGAGATGAGGTGGGTGCCCCATCCCTGCAGGCACTCAGGTCAGGCTTGGGGGGCTCTCAGTGCTGATGGAGCTTTGGGTGTCCCTGCACACTGCGGGGGGTTGGACCAGATGGCCTTTAAGGGTCAGTTCCAACTCAAACCATTCCATGATTTAAAATTGGTTTATGAAAACACGTGGTGTTTTGCAGCTTATCTCAGATGCTGGGCTTCAACCTCGGGGTGAGTTATCTGGGAGCTACAGAAAGAAAATGGCAAGGGTTGTTGTCAGGACGTGCTGAAGGACATGGCACGTGGGGTGAAGAAGGAACGCTTCATAGACAAACGCGTCTTCAAATTGTGACGTGCTTGGAAGGGGGACCCCACCTCGGGGAGCTGGAGAGGTGTTCTGAGAAGAAGTAAGAGCACATTTATCTTACAGCCCCACAGAGGCCCATTGTTGCACAGAGGACCCCAGCAACTCCCAAAGGAGGCACTGGGATGGTCAAAAAGGCTGCGGGAGATGATGAGTCAGCGGGATTGATTGAGCAGGTGCGTTGCCAAATGGCCTGGGGTACTGACCTGGGCTTTATGTTGGATGTGTAGGTGTATATATTTAATAGCATGAAATGACTGCTCTGGGGGGAGACAGATCGCTTTCTTCTGTCTAGTAAAGTTCATCTAAAATGGCTTAATCAGAAGCCGCCTTCAGTGTGGTGGCCTTGCTCTCCTGATAGCAGCAAAGCCCCTTTTGCAGTACAAGCCCCCAGACATTTAAATCTGCTGTGTCCCATATCACACATAGCATTGCTTTTAAGTATTTCTGCAGCTGTGTTGCAGCTATCACAGCATTCCAACGGAGCTATGAGCAGCTGCTGTGTCCCCGAAGTGCTGAATGCAATGGAGCTAAAGCTGCCACCAGTGTGAGGGCTGTCCTGGAGGAATGTGTTAGCAGGGGAAGCTGCAGGCATTTGGATTTTTACCCATGTCATGCAATAAGCCTTTAGAATTTCCATGTGGTATTGCATGTGTTGGGCTGGGTGTTGGTTGTAGAAATGCTCCAACATGAGAAATAGGCCTCCTCTTCCCCTTACACCCTTTCCCTGGTGTCTTGGTTACTTCTGAAGTGCTTTGCTTACAAGCACCCCTCTGAGCATCTTGGGGGGGCCCTTACCTTTAGGATGGACACCACTGCGTTCTCTCTGGTGGGTAAATCATTATTCATTCCCGTGGGCAGATCAACGTGTTGAAGCTCACTGTTGAAGACCTGGAGAAGGAGAGGGACTTCTACTTTGGCAAACTGCGGAACATTGAGCTGATCTGCCAGGAGAACGAAGGGGAGAACGACCCAGTGCTGCAGAGGATTGTGGAAATTCTTTATGCCACAGATGTAAGTGATCTTTGCCCCCATCCTGCCGCTCTGTGGGAAGCAGCTTTGGCTTTTCTACTTGTCTTCCGCTTTTTTTCCCCCCTTTAAATTTATGGCCAGCTATCGTTGTTGTAGTCAGGCCACAGACGTGGTTGGGTTCTCCCGAGGAATATGTAACGCATAGGTCAAAGCTGAGGAAAGTGAGTTCGTTGGTGACGCTGCGAGTGGTTGACTTCAGGGTACTTCATTGTCAGGATCCGAAGTAGAAACAACTGAGTGTGCAGAGAGCTGGGAAGTGCTCGGCTGTTGGTTTCTCACTGAGCCCTCGTTGTGTTCCCTGCAGGAAGGCTTTGTGATACCTGACGAAGGAGCGCCGCAGGAGGAGCAAGAAGAGTATTAACAGACCACATACTGTACCAGCAGAGCAGCAACATCGGAATTCTGTGCCCCAGATCATGTGCTTAACTGTAAAATACTCCACTTTATTCTTAGAGGACTCACTGGTTTCTTTTCATAAGCAAAAAAAAAAGTTACCTCTTCTTAAAGTGCACTTTGCGGAAGTTTCACTCTTTTTGCAGTGGGTTTGAGTTAGGAACTCTCTCTCACTCTGTAGCAGAGCAGTATTCACATCTTGGTGGTATATTTAGGGAGCAAGAGGCTGAACATTTGGAACTCGTTGGTTTGCTGGTAAGCACCGGTTTGTGGAAAGACTTTTTTTGTACCTGAGGTGCTGTGTAGTAGAGAACGTAAAGACTCTGACTCATGGAAAGATGGGAGTTAATGTGAAATTGCAGCACGGAAATGATAATAAAATGCCTTAAGAGTATTTAAAACATGCTTCCAAATGCCAAAATTGAAGTAATGTGACAGGAGATTTTATGTGCTTCATCCTGGGGAGGCGCTCCGCTCCCCTCCCTGCTGTCCGAGGGGCTCTTAAACAAACCTCCATTCCTGCATAAAGCTGCTTACCGAGTGATTAGTTCTCAATGAAATAGGCCTTAATGTTGCCTGTCACAAGATTAGAGGGAGTATGAACAGCTGAGACACATAAATTACCTTGAGGACTGCTAAAGCGTTTTGTTTTTTTCCTATGGCATTGTGGCTCGTGGCTTTGCCAAAACGTACTGTGTTTTCTGTATTGAAAAAGAAAAAGCTCCATAAATGAAAGCAGAGGGCACCGGTCTTCCTGCCTACAAGGTTCTTCTGAAGTACTTTCCTCCTTTCTGCTTGTTCTGTTTATTTCTGTTGGTGTGCTTACGGCCTCGCACCCCTCCCTTCCCCATCCCAAGGAGCTCTGATCCAACCCCGTGGTTGCAGCAGGGTTGGGCTGTGCAGCTCACAGAATGAAAGTGAATTGAGCACACGAGGGTGAGGATTTTTGTCTCTTTTCTATTTTTCTCAGCCCAGGGCGTTTCTAATAGTAACACTTGCCAGTTCAGTGGTCTTCTGGGGTCAAAACTAAGAGATGCTGGCTAACAGAGCTAATGTTATTGCAGAAAATACAGTACCGAGACTAACTTAAATATTAATATTTAAAGTACTTTCTTTAATTGTCCCTCTTTTTTTTTTTGTTCTTTTATTTTTTGCTCTCATGCCCCCTCATTACTGTTGTGTTTGGCAAGATCCTGCAAGACTTCTCATTCCCCTCCACTACTGAGATCCATCGGTCCTGTTGTGCTGTACTCATTCGTTCCTGGTGGTAGCTTGTCCTAAAACGTGTGTAGGAGAGCATCTTATGGTAATTGTTGTGTAGTGCATGAATCTTTGTGAAACGCAGAGGAAAAACCCAAATTCAGTGAATGCCAAAAAGAAAGAAAGAAAGAGAAAAAAAAAAAATGCAAGTATCCAGCCATTGTTTGAAATTGCAGTGGTGCTATTTCTCTTGTGGCCTTTGAGACTTTTGTTGCCCTAAAACTCCATTTTACTGAGGAAAAACCATATTTGACTCGGATTTTTTTTCTTGACAGGGTTTTTCTATTTTAAGCAGTTTCTAAATAAAGTTCTGTATTTCAAGAGTGCGATGTCTGCTGGAGTGTCTCGTGCTTTCAGGTGGGATCAGGCAGCCCTAGAGCTCGTGGTGCTTCTCATGGTGGAGCACTGAGGACCTGCGGTGTCAGCTCTCGCCCTCCCATCCCAGCTGTGTCCCTGTGGGTAGCAGGAATGCCAAAGCTTCCCTTGGAGCGTGCTGGGGGAGGCGTCGCTCCAGTTCATCCCCACCACTGAGATGTTGTCCTCCTGCAGTGCCCTATGGGTGCTTTGTTCTAAAGGATGGGCATCGCTGGTGCTGGAGCTGGGGTTGGACTACAGGAGTGCAGATGTAGAACCCGGGGGTGTTGATGCACATAAAATCTTCTTTACCATTACTTGTTTACTTCCAGCTCAGAAGCGTAGTTCTACCATCTTTAAATACTGCATTATTGCAGCAAAGGCAGCGTGGCAATGGTACGTTGGTGACTTTTGGGTGCCTGCTTCCTTGCAGCCGGGCGACGTGCTGGGATGCGCAGCTGCCTGAGGTCTCTGTGATGAGGATGAGGTCTGTGTGAGACTGTGGGACGCCCAGGTCAACCCATGGGCTCTGTGGGGTTTTGAGCTCTGCTATTAAAAGCCAGCAAAGTTCCTCTTCTGCTGGGAGTCGGAAAGCTGTGCTTTGTGAGACCGAGCGTGCGGTCCTATCCGATGTGCATTAGAACTAAACTGAAACTGTGGTCTTCTAAGTCAAATGCTGCTAAGATTTCCAATTCCTTACATGGTTTCTGTGCCCCCAAGGTGGGGGGGCAGCCTCGTGGTCCATTTAAATGCCCACATCGTAGGTAACGTTGGTACAATCTGTTGCTGGTGTCCTTTTTGGGAAGCAAATGACAATAAGCCCAACTCAAACCCGCAGACCTGACGTAGCTACTCTGCTACGTGGTGCAGTATATGCTGTTAATCTCTTCCACTGCTCACCTACGGAGCAGTCCAGCCTTTCTTCGTGTCTTAGTTTGGTCAGGTATTTGAAACACAAACAGAATGGAAGAACCAAACGCTCGTGTCTCCGTTCTGCCTGACATGCAGGTGGGCTCGTGGATGTTTTCTAACTTGTATTGTCCAATTTATATAGGGTTTTTCTTTTCTTTTTCAGAATTCCTGGTTTGCAATGCCAATTCTTACTGTAACCGTTGAAAGCCTTCAAATAAAGGCCGGAGACTTGCTGATGTTGCATCGTATCGCTGTTTTGTGGGGCTGCTTGAGATGTCAGACTGATCTGGTGACCGGCTTCCTTAATTTGTGTTCCGGCACGAGGAACACGAGGGATAACGGTGTGGGTTTATAGCACTGCTGGGATAACTCCAACGTGCAGAACTTTAAGCCGAGGGTAGAACCTGCTTGGTAAAGTAGAGGTTGGGCCGGAAGGCTTTTTTGTGCTTGGTTGTCAGCTCGGGTGTATCTCATAATGAGAGTTGGGCAAGTGTAAGATGTATAACTGGCCTGAGGTCTGGGAGGATGGGTGTATTTATGTCCTCATCAAGACAACCTCTGTCTTCCAATCACAGCATTGCAGGGGTTGGGAGGGACCTTTAGAGGTCGTAGAGTCCAACCCTGTGCAAATGTTTTTATTTCCTCTATAATGGGGAAGGGAGGAACAAAGTTCAACTTCAACCTTGATGTTTTCTCAGGTTAGGGTTGAAGGCAATTTCAGCTCTTCCCTCCGAGCACAGCTGGCTGGCTTGGTGAACCACAGCCTGCATATGTGTAAGCTTATATCCTATAATTGCTTTTCTTTATACAAAATGCCTAAGATAAAAAATACAGCTTCATCCACCGGGACCTTGTTCAAGTCTGTGGGGCCGGAATAAGAGCATCCCAGTGTTCGGAACTGGCCGAGCTGCTCTCTGTGTCTGAAGAATGGTGACTGTCAGGTGAAGGTCCTCGGGGCCTGGATTTGGATGGGCAGAGTGCAACAGCTGCAGCTGGGACAGATGCTTTGGTATGTGTGGTCACCGCTTTGGGTGTTTCGTATCTTGGAGGCGCACCTTCAGACACTTAATTTGTCATGGCAACGGCATTCAGGCTTGAGATGTAACAGCAGAGCAATAGCTGCGACCTGTGGTTCCATTCCAACTGCTTCGGTGAAGCTTTGATCAGCAAAGAGCATTCACAGCACAACCTGGGCACTTCAAAGTTGCGTAGGGGTTCTGAGTGCAAAATCACTGCATGTATGCATGCTGCTTTCCAGCTTGCACCGTGGACAGCCCATGGCTGGGCAGTGCTTTTGCAGTGCTTGTTTTTGCAGGTTTGGATACAAATAGCTCTGTATGGCAAAGGGTAAAAGTTGCAGGTAATATTAGCATTGAAGGGGTTGATGTATTACAAAGGCTGCTGCTGATTGCAGTGTTTCATAGCTCAGGTAATGTCACTGTCCTCTGGTGAAAGATAAGGGCACCCTCCTGGATGGCATTGGCTTAATAAAGCAGTTCTTGATTTTGGAACGGTGTCCCTTATAGGATGTGCTGAGAGATGCCTCCTGTAAGTGGGTTCTCTTTTGGGATTTCGGTTGGTGCAGCTGTTCTCCTTCATGGCTCTGCGTTTATGCAGATGGAACGGCCCGGTTAGGAAGCCTGAAGAATGGAGGTGGGTCTCACATGGAGAAGGCTGTGGTGAGGTGGGAGGGGAAGTTATGCCACATGCACTGGGGGAGAGGATGTAAACTGATGGGGCTGAACCTCGTGTATTCTAATGGGCGGCCTGCCAAGCCAGCTTTCCTAAACCAAGCACGAGGTAATGAATGAGGGCTGGGTGCCGGAGAGCTGCAATTAGACCATAGAATAACTGAGGAGCTTCAGGCTTATGCTCTTTGTAGGTTCTCTTTTTCTTCTTGGTTTTTCTCACAGACTGGGCATGGGATTCCTGGACATCAGTGGGACCTTCTGCCTGCCCAGAGGGGACAGAGATGCTGTGGCCTTGGTGGAGTTATGGGATGCGGGTGGATGACTGATGTACAGTGTGAACCTGGGAGCTGCTGGGAGAGGTCCTGGAGGAAAAGCACTGCTCATGGATCCAGGTGCATCCGCTGAGCTGCAAACCGATGCTCTGCTCCTGGAGGCGATGCTGTGGGCGCAGCACTGAGCACCATCAATGCATAAATGTCTGTGAGGTCTTCATGCAGTGCATTCTCTGGGTGTAATGCTAAGCACAGCCCTGCTGAGGCAACCCCCAGGAGCTGTGTGCTCAGCAGTGATGGCCTCGGAGCCTTTCCTGTAAGGCAGCGCAGTAAATCACTGCTGTGGCTGCGTGTCTCCAAAGGGCAGTGAATCTTAGGTGCAAAATTGTTTGTGAGTATTTTTACTGCTTGTAAGCCACCAGCATAATATAAATATTAATACCTGGGGGTCAGCTGCTCCCCAGCTCCCTCTCCTTGCCTGCACCTTCCTGTACCAACGTGTGAATTGCACTTTGCAGTGTGCCCTCTCTGGGCAGTGCTGCTGCCCTCAAAGTGGTGGAGCTCCTCATGTGACCTCTGTGCAGCGCAGGTGATGCAAATCTGCTCTCCTCTTTGCCCCTGGCTGCTGTGTGCATGGGAATGCTGTATCCCCTCTATTTTCTTTGGGCTCCCCCTCCAGCGTTTCTCCTTTATCCACCCCTTGTATCCAATTCCCTCTTACTCCCTCCTGCTTTCTACTCACTCTCACTATTTAAATCCACCTTCTATATTCTAATGGGCTCCTTCTTTTTTGTGAAGCAGCATGCTGGGTTACATGGACACCCCATCCCTATTCCCCTATAAATGAAGCATTTGCTGTGAAACATGGAGGCTCAAACCCCGGTGCCATGAGGTGAAATCTCTCTTCTCTTCCAGCTGCTCCTTGGGGAACTGGTGCCACCAGATAAAGCTCATTCCTGAGCTCAAGCTTGTTGCCTCCTGCTCAGCAACTGATAAGGGAGCTGCGATGCTTGCCTGGCCATGAAATAACGCAGGGAAACTCCAGTAAGACAGGTCTCAGCCTCTGTTCTGTAATGTATCTGTTGCACAATGGGACTGGGTGATGCTGCTGGCATCAGTAAAACTGACCCATACCGAACTTTGGGGCTATGGGAAAGGTGAATTAGGGAGAACATGTGGAAGAGACTCAGTTGTTGTTTGCAGTGTCCTGTGAATAAATGAAGCTTTTGAAAGCTCCTGCAGGGGGAGAACAAATGGGTGCAGGATCAGCTCCCATGGCACTGTGGGGGCATCCCCTGGCCGGGAGGGATTGGGGGAGCAATGCTGTGCTGTGTGTGCTGTGCTCACCCCTGGGATGCTCAATGGTTCCTTGGTGCCTGCATAGTAAGTAGGTGGTAGGCTCTTCATCGCTGCCTAAAAGGCACAGCTCATGGTGGTGACCGTTAAAGAACGGCGTTATGCAGCTGAAAATCTGCTCTATTCGAAGAGCATCGTTGTACTCTTTGTAGTTCCCGTGGACACAAGCAGGAGGCATTACTTTCGGAGCAAGCAGCGCAGGGCAGTCCCTCGGGCCGGAAGGGCCGCGCGGCGCGGGAGCGGACGGGAGCGCCACCAGGGGGCGCTGTTGGGCCGCGATTCGCGCGGACGGCGCCGTCCGTGTGCGGGGATCGCCGCGTCGCCTCGGCGCGTTTCGTTTTGCCGCTCGCGCTTCGCCCTCTGAGCTGCTTTTGCCACCTTCTGTCCCGCTCCCCAAATATTCCCGCATACAGGCAGCCTTGGTTCGTTCCTCCCTTTGCCTCCTTTTCCTCTCTTCTTTCATTTTCCCCGACTGTCTATAAGGTTTGCATCGGGACCCCTCTGCTCATACCCCGGCGCTCTCCTCCTCACTGACCCTTTCACACACGCACATCTGCCCTCCAAAACCACTGCTGAGAGTCTGAGCTGTGCTGCAGGGGACCGGCAGTCATCTCCGTGCACAGCCTGTCCATCTCTGCTCATAGCCCATCAGCGATGGCTTTTAGAGAGAGGCATCTTCTGCTTTAACGGCTCCCCGGAGACGGCTGCTATTGGCAAAGTGCCATAAAGGTGTTTTCTTTTCGCTGTTCTCTGGCTGAGGTTGCACACTCCCATAACGGCTGTGATTTCTGACGCTCCCTGCTTCGTTAGGAATACGGAGGTTTGTGTCTCAGTCGGCTGCTCTGCACCAAAGGCAGCGGAGAACTGCGGCGGTTCTGTAGCAACCGCTGAGCAGGAGGCCCTGCAAACTGAGTTCTGTCCGAGCCCTCCTGCAACCTTCACAACAGCTGAGCAGCATTCATGCAGCTGGGATTTTTCAGCCTCTTGCTGCCCTGTGTTTTCCCCCCGCCCACCTCCATGACTTCTGTTGTGTGTTCACACCACTTTGCCACGCTGTGCGGGATGGGGCGCTTTGTCTGCAGCCCGCTGTTGGTGGGGATGTGCTGATGGACGGCTCTGTCTGTGGTGTTTGTTACAGCACAGCAACTTCTGCACGCGCATCACCTTCCAGGGAAAGTCGTGTTGGTGGGAGATGGGCGTTGATGAAGTATTTCAACACCTGCTGAGCTTTAATGGCATCCTCGTTACTAATAGAGCACTGCGGATGCCCTTAATGCGTTGTTTCCCCTTTAGCATTGTCACAGAGCCTCCAATTCCAGCTCAGGGATTTTCTAACCCAGTCATCGTGTCACCATGTCTGTCTGATCGCTATCGCCTTCTGCTTCTGTTGTGAGCTAGAAGAGCTTTGGAGTTTCTCATTGGAAAGTCCTGCCGTGTGACTGGTGTGACCCTGCAGCAATGGGGTGCTGGTTGTGCCCTCGGCAGAGCATCCATTGGGATGCAGCAGGACCCGCAGCACCGGCGGATGGAACCGTGCAAGGTACGTCTTGCAGCACCCTGCGGTGTGTCTCTGAGAAGTGACATCCCTGCAGGAACTCAAGCAGGGTGGGCTCTGTGCCCTGACCTGGTGGGGGGCAACCAGCCCATGATGGGGGAGGGGGGGGGGAACTGGGTGATCTTTAAGGTCCCCTCCAAGCTCAGCTGTTCTACGCAGTGATGTGACAGCTCCTGGTGCTTGTGGCAGCCGATGCTGCTGTGCTCTTGGTGCTTATTGCTGGAGCCAGTGGACGGCATTCAGTGCCCTGTGACGTAAGGACAGTTGGGGGCATCAATAGAGGCTTTCATGAGATGTGACTCACCGCCTGTGGAGGACCCAGGAGGGATCCGTGAGAAGTGGAACAAAACGTTTTTGTGCAAGCTCTGAGCGATGCTGATGGGAGGGAAACCCGGCGGGTGAGCTCATCCATCCTGTCTGTAATGGTGTCCTACGTGTGCAGCACTGCTGCTGCTTTGGCATCCGCCTCCAATGCATCTGGGAGGAGCTGACTGCAGCTCCAGGAGCTGATAGGGAACTTAAGCAGGTAGAGGTCAGCCTTCCTCCCATGGTGTCTCCCTGTTCTCACCTCCTTCAGTTCTGTTTGGTTTGGTTTGCTGATTGCTGGCCAAGAGAAAACCCATGGAGAGGCAGTTGGTGTCCGCAGCCATGTGTGGGTCACACGGCTTTGTGGGCAGGAGTTGTGCCCACTGCTGCCAGCTGCACTGAGCCCTTCTTAAAACACCTCTCTTCTGTACCAAGCCGACTTGTTTTGACACCTAATTAAGTTAATTTAGGTGGCTTAATGCAGTTCAGCAGCAGCTGAAATCACGGCCTCCCATCCGATCTGATCTATCGATTCCACTGGTGCTTTGTCCGTAAACCTCCTTCTGTCTCTGTGCAGCTGTAATTGCGTTTGAGAAAGGGAAAATTATATCTGTGCCCACACACCCAGAGTGCATAATTACTGCACTGAAATACCTCTGAGGTGAGCTGAGACAGCCCCAAGGACAGGAAGGAGTTCATCAGCTCTTTTCTCTGTGGATTCTGAGCTGTCTTAGAGCTGTTGGCTCCCATGCTCCGGTCAGGAGGGGATGCAGAGGAGCTGCAGTGCCGCCCGCCAGCTGCCAGCTCTGCAGAGTTTGTGGGGAATGGTGCTGCTGCTCTCATCAGCATCGCTCGTTCATTGAGGTCAGTGCCACGAGGGGCTCTGCCCTGTGCTAAATGTGTGGTGCTCTTCGTTTTAGGGCTGCTGGCAGCAAATGGCACTGCTGGAGCCCATGGGGGATCCTCTCCCGGGGTGGGGGTCCGTGTGGAACCCAGAGCATCCCTTGCACCCCTGGAGCACCGTGGGCTCCTGCTGGTGCAGTGATGGTGTGCAAAGCCCTCCCAGCAGCAATGCCCTCCTTGCCATGCAGTGTGGGGCAGAACTTCAGCAGTGTGTTCTGTCGATTTCCTTACAGAGCCATTTCTGCCTTTCAGATCAAACTTCTCCCAGAACCCTCGAGAGCTTTTGCTCTGGAAGCAGCATTAAATGAAATCGATTCCTCGCCCACAGGGATGCTCCCCTCTCTGAGGCCTTGTTAGCCAAAACCCAAAGCGCAGAAGCCAGGAGCAGCGTGTGTGTGGTTCTGTCGGGTTTGTTTGGGTTTCTTTGTTCTTTTCCCCCTCCTCTGGAACGATTTAACTGCCTGCTCTTTGCTTGATGCAGTTGCATATCTACCCATGTTAAGTCACAGAGCCAGGAAGGGGTGGGAGGGCCCTGTGCACGGGCAGCCCAGCATTGGGTCTCAAAAGGAAATTAGTTACGTATCTGCTCTGAGCCTTCCTGGTGCTTCTTCACCCCTCCTCCTGTTTTGAAAGGCTCCTTAAATTACATGGAGTTCATACAGTGCAAAATGGAATTTTCTCCTGCCCGCCTCAGCACGCCGCCGGTGCTGAATGCTGCAAAGCAAAACCAACGGCGACAACCTCAGCCTTGCAACGTGCTGAGGGTTCCAGGCCTAGGAGGAACGCTTGCTTGTTTAACTGTATTTTTTTTCCTCCTCTCGGTCCTCCTTTGAAAAATAACCCGTGGCCACCTATTGCTGCTAATGGGGTTCACAGCTCCATCACCCCTTCTCTTCTTGCTATATGAAACCAGCAGACGTATCACGCCAGTAAAGGAGTGGAGGAGAGGATCTGCTTTTTGTTTGCAAAGCCGGAGCGTTGTCGTGGTGCTGCGCTGCCCGGTGCACAACCCGACGTGCAGGAGGAGCTGCCGCTTCCCGACCCCGAGCGGCACGGATGGGCTCCTCTGCATTATTCTTTGTTCTAAAACTCCGATTGCTTTAAGGGGGAGGAGGACTGCATCCGCTCTTGCGGGAGTCTCACCTCGCGAAGCTATCAGGAATTGCAGATACGGATTAGAGGACTTGAATGCGAGGTGTGTTCGGTCACCTAAATCCTATTGGCACCGTTTGAGCTTTGCCTGGGTAATTGATTCACATGTAAATCGGCTGGGTAAATCCTTTACAGCTGAAATACGCTCTCTTTTACCCCCGTTTCTTTGCTTCTTTCTCTTGAATGGGGTAGGACTATAATCTCACAAAGGGAGTCCTTTGCCAGGAGGGCAGGAGAAGCGCGGCCCGTGTGATGCTTGTTTCTCGCATTCCTCACCTGTTAATGGCTTGGCTATCACTTCTGGCCCTTCACCTGCTTGTGCAACCCCCATACGAGGCCAGGTGCGCCTTTATTGCTCCAAGTGCGTGATAGCTAAGGGCTGAGCACGGGACAGACCTCTTTATTTTTAGCCACGGAGCGGAATGTTGTTGTGGAACGGGTGCCCCGCTGGCAGCCCAGGTTTGTTTGGTTTGGGGATCTGCAGGGAGGGACTCGAGCTGGTGGGAGGAAAAGCCTTTGTGAGCGCTTTGTTTTGTGAGCATTGAAAGCTGTATATTTCCATAAGGCTTCACTGCTGTTCCATTAGAGACAGGGCTCTGACAGAGGAATGTTGCCTAAGCCTCCCTCCCAGCCCGCTTCCATTGAACCAGCAGCGCCACGGACGGCAATCCCTGGAGGCAGCGCTTTACAACGCAGCCCGGCAGCCCCTCACCCGCACGTGGCAGTGATGCCATCTCCCCCACAGGTCACACACTGTGCTGTGCATGGCACGGGGTGCTATTTAGCAGTGCACCTTCTCAGCTGCAAAACGCTGTTTTTCCACAACAGCAACCCTGCCCATGACGTCCTTTGAGATCCCTTCCAACCCAAGCCATCCTATGGTTCGATGCACGTAGCCACCACTATTAGCTATGCATTTTCGCAGGCAATCCACGTTCTGCTCCCATCAAACGCTGCACCAGCAGAGCTGACCCACTGCCACCACTGCTTTAATGCACCACCCCCCACCTCACTGTGCTCACTGCCACTCTTTGGTCCCCATCAGCTTTCTCCGGGTGTCAATGAATGGCAGTGGGGGTCATTTTGTCTGCACGGAGGGATTCAATATCGCACCTTTGCTCCATCCTCACTTCCGAGTCGGACACCGTTCTGTCACACTGCCCCTCTGCGGCCATCCATCACACGGCAAGAAAACGGAACGGAACGTTACAACCGCCCTCATTAAGAATGGGGTTCATGGATACGGATAACAAAGCTTATGTAAACCTTGATTGCTTCTTTGCATTCAGCCAACGACAAGAAGAGGGCAACAAAAACATAACGCCAGTGGGATATGGGACCCACGGGAGCGGCTGCAGCTCTGCTGGTGTTGGTCAGGGGTCTGTGATGGGGTTTTACCCCTCCTGTGCTTTGTCCTTGGAAGCAGTTGTTCCTCAGTGTGCGCACCACCAAAACGTGGTGACTTGCATAAGGTGCGATGGGGAAGTGAGGGGGATTTCTTGCTGGAATGAGAGGGCTTAGGAAGGTCTGGCAAAGAGGCAGAATCAAAGTTTTCTTTGAGCTGAAGGTCTGGTTGCAGCTCGATCTGTTCTGATTGAAACTTTGCAGGTAGTGTTTGTGTCAGCAGGCGATAGAATCTGCTCACTGCGTGCCTCTGGGAACGCTCAGGCTGCTTTGGAACCTCATTAACGCCTTGGCTTTGGAGATGCCCTTTGGCAGCATATCCCATATTTGAACCATCCATGTGAAAACGCATTTTGTCCCTCCCCAAATCCCTGCTTGAGCCGCTTATGCTGCAATCCTGTTTGCTGGAGGTGTTCTGCTGATGTGATTTCTTTCCCAGTGCTTTACTTCTGCCTCTGCTTATCTGCCCGCTCCCCTTTGCTGTGCTGGGGGGCACTGGGGTGGGATGGCCCCATCCAGAGCAGAGCATTGCCCCTCGCCTCCCTCTAACGGCGCATGGGGGTCTTGGAACCCCTGAGGTTCTCTTGGCTTAGGGCTGAACCGATTTGCTTCTGCATTTGTGTAACAAAAGCTGCTGTGTGCCTCCTATCATCACTACCAGCTGCTGAGCATCAATATTTATAGGGTTTGTTATACGGCTTCTTGTGTCTCCGTTGTGGATATGAGGAGGGGGAAAAAAAAAAAGCCAGTGAAATGGTTTGTGCCCACTGCTGCCACTGTCCAGAATGTGAATTTCTCTCCCCATCTCTGCATGGGGTTGCCGTGAACAGAGGGCTTTGTGCCTGGCTTTGGCTATGTAGGAAACATCCATAAATCATACAGGGAGCAGCTGCCACTCTCCGCCGAGCCAAAATGCATCAGATATGAAAACACTGCTCAGTTCCTGGGTTTGGTGGGGATAAAGTTGCTGGAGCGGAACGTCGTTACAGCCTGTTGTTAAATTCACCTCAGGGCTGCTTCTAACAGCACAGCACCATTCCCCTGTGAGGATGAGATGGGTGTTCTGATGTCAGGCGGGGATGGAAGGAAGGTTTTAGGAATCAAAGCTTTGAGTAAGGAATAACTGCGGTTTGTGCTGTGATACGGGAAGAGTTCCCTGCTTTGTTACTGATGGAAGCCCTGACAGTTCCTGGGGGACTGCAGGCAGTTCTGTCACAAATCCCACAGCAGTTCAACCCTGAACGTGGGGCTGAGTGCTGCTGAAGGTGACCACGATGGCTGCTGGGCTGCGTTCAGTTCATCCTTGCTCTGGTTCTCAGCTGTGTGCCAGGCAGGAGTTCTGCTTCTGCCCAGCTCCTGGCTTACAGCTGCTTTCACCCGAGCAAAACAGCTCTGGAAATCTGTCCTAAACATTTGACCCTGGGCTCAGTGCCTTGTAGAAATGTCAGCATCGCATTCAGCAGCAGGGCGTGCTGCAGTGGTGCTGCTTGTGCTGCCCCTTCAGCCTAAAGGGGAAGGAAAGCAACGGGGGGAGCCGCACTGTTTCCTGAGCAAGGAGCCGGCGTCTGATCAGGGCTCTGCTTTTCTCCTTAGAAAATGGGGCTTCAAGATGTTCCACCTCCTCCTTGCGCCCTGGTTTGGCTGCAAGAAGTGAGAACTGGGTGGGTCTGAAGGCGTTACCACGCTGTGGGTAGGACGGAGCTGCCGTGCTGTTGTGTCGTGTGGGGTCCTCCAGTGCCAAACCCCCTCGTGGGCCCTGGGCAGGGATGAGCAGTGGGAGAAAACAAATTGCAGTCCCCGTTCTTATCAGATGCTGAGGCTGAGCAGCACTGCTCTGCGTTCCGTGCGGCGCTGCTGATGGCTGCGGTCACATTAACCGTGCTCCCTCCAACAGCCTCCACTTAACAACAGCTTCTGCTGGAAAAGAAACAAATGTTTGCAGCTCAAGCAGAGCCCAGGGAGAGGAGCTCTCAAACTGCCGGAGCTGACCTTGGTGTGATGCGTGAGGGCTGCAAAGTGCCATCACTCAATGAGAGTATTTCTTCTGAGCTGCTCCGCTCTGTCTCAGGGAATCTCAGGGCTGCGTTTTCGTTTCAGGAACGTTGCAGCAAATGAGGAGTTGGGTTTTGGATTCAGACCTCTCCAAGGAAACCTCCGGAGCGTTCCCCTCCCACACGCCGTGCTGCTGGTAGGGCTGCTCGGTTCGGTGCTGTGTCGGTGCTGCTGGTGGCTGCGTTGCACAGCAGCTCCCTGCGGACGGCGGCCGCTTTGATGCCACTCGGTGTGAAGCACATGAAAAATCCTTCGCTTGGGTTCTAAAGTCTCACACACAAAAAACATCCCGCCGGGACTTTGATGTGGAGGAGATGCCGCTCAAAGTGCCCCAACCCTCTGAAGCCCGCCTGCCCAACCCTATTTCAGAGGCAGAGCAGCAAGTGGGTGCCTCAGGCAATAAAACAGCAGCGGCAGCAAAACTGTGCGCTGATTATTTATGGTCTGAGCATCTGCAGGCAGGAGAGGAAATCGCCCTGAGAGCCCTGCGGTGCCTTGAAGGACCCCATTCTTTGTTATGGAGGCTGTGAGTGGCTGCATGAGGACCTTTTGCCACCGTGCAGCCCCATGCTGGGTGCTGGGATGCTGCTGGGTGCAGGGTGGCTGTGCTGGGATGCAGCAGGGCTGCTGCTCTAGAATCAGACTGTGCTGCTCTGGCATTTCCCATGCCTTGCTGCTGCTGTGTGAGTGAGGGAGTGAAACTGGCCTCAAACCAATGCGGTTTTATTAATTTTTTTTAGTTTTATTGTAGCTTCTCTCAGCAGTGTGACATACCAGGGCCGGGTTTGTGGTTGGCTCCCGTGTGCTATATTTGTTTTCCAGGGTGATGCTCGGTGCTCTGCAATGTGTCACACACTGCACCAAATTGCTTTTCACAGTTAAGGGGGAATTAAACGATCTCCTTTTTTGTCTATATTGCATCTTTGTGCACAGGAATCAATCCGACCCCACTGTGAGTTGGTTTAGGAGCGCTCTCCTGCCAGTGACTGTGAAATAATTTTCTGCACAGCATTCCCAGCCCGTTCCCATTTGGTGCTGGCTCTGACGGGTTAAGCACGAGTGTGCCCGACGGCACCAGGCTGCAGAACAGCCCCGTGCTTTTGGGTTCCCTCCCTGCCCCGCCGAGCAGCACCGGGGCTGGTGCAACCCCACAGGGCTGGAGGATGCGCCTGCTGTGCCGGCTGCCGGTTCGAATCCCACCTCGGCACTTTGTGTGGTGAGCACAGGGGCTCTCTTAGAAATGAGCATTTATTTATATCATGACTAGTGGCAGGGCCGTGATTTACCCCCACGGGGATGTCTGCACAAAGCACAGCACTAATTCTGCACTCTGTGCTGTGCTGAGGATGTGTCCGGAGATGCTGTGTCCTGTCTTCATTAAAAGCTGAGCGAGATGGAAGGCTGAAATCTTTACTTACAGAAGACGTATGTGTGCAATATAAGGCTGCTGCTAATTCTTCCTCGGGATTGATAGAGAGCATCGAGGACAAATTCACTCAATATTGCATTTCCTTCTGTAAGAGAAGCTTCCCCAAACCTAAGGCGAGACAGAAACATGACTTGGTGTCTGCGCTGCTCTCTTTCAGTCAAATGGAAATAGCTGTCTTTATTTAAGATGTCTCTGTTGTGCCGATGCTTCCCGACACAATGCAATGGGCAGAAATCTATTTTCCAGGCTGGAAAGAAAGCAAAAAAGAAAAAAACCCAACAAATTGGAAGAATGAAGAGTGAGGATGGATTGAGATGTCCACAGAGTTCACAGTGTGGGGGATTGGAAGCGATGGGGGAAAGGCACTGAATGCTGCTTGTGTAACACGCAGGACTGGGGGCTGCCTGTGTCCATGTGCAGCACCTGGTAACAAGGTTTGTACCTTTTGGTTTGATAGCATTCAGCTCACTGTGCTTCACTAAGTTGGGAAAAGATGGTTTTCTGTCTGTGAAATTCCTGGTGACGCTGATTTGTTGTTTATCCTTGTAGCATTTGGGCCGTGTGCTCTGCCACGCACCCCGAACCCAGCACTGCTGTGCACCCCGAACCCAGCACTGTCCCTTGAGCTCATCTTCTCCTTCAGTGCTATCTGCTCATCCTTCCTGAGATTGTTTCTACCTCTTGACTTCCATACGTAGGAAACTGCACAGGTGAGCAATCAGACACAGACGCACGGAGGGACGCCTCTGACGTCTGTCTGTGCACTCTGTGCTGCAAGCCCCGCGTGTGCAGCCAGCAGAGAGCAATGCGTGCCCCAGGTCAGCATGAGCCACAGCCTCCCCGAGGCTCAGTGCTGCTGAGAGTGCTCAGCACCTGCTGGGATGGTGTGAGCACGGCAGGGGGTTTGGTGGCCCTGGGATGGAGCCTGGCCGTGACTGCAGGACTTGGTGCCCGCAGCTCTGCTCTTGTCTCCGGGAGTTTCCAGGTCCTGTTTGATCAGATCTTGCTGCTAGAAGTGAGCTGCTGAGCCCAGTTTTGGGATGATTCCTTCACTGCCATCTGAGCAACCGCATCAACAGGATGGGGAAATAACCCTCTGCTAGGAGGGGCTATGGGGCAGGGCGAGCAAAGCACTGAAGAACATTGCTGCACGTGTTTGTTGGTGGCTTCTGGACTGCGTTGCTGCTGCCCATCACAGTGGTGGAGACCTCCTGCAGCACAGCCCCTGCTGCACACACCGTGCTGTGCTCCCCAGGGGAGGGGAGAACTGGGGCTTACAGCTGGTACAGCTGCACTTTGGCTATTCTGGAACCAGGCTGGCCTGGCAGCAGCCTGCGTTAATACGTACTGCGTATTTTCTCTTCCCCAGATGTTGCTCTAACAGCCTCACTCCATTCATTTGCCGTGCCGTTTCCACACCCGAGTGCTTTCTCCCTTTCCGCAGCGCTGCTCTCTTTGGCTGGCTCCTTTGTTTAGTTGACATCAGAGAAATCACTTTCCATTGACATTAGAGCAGAGCAGTTCCATTCATGCCCGCAGCAGCCGCTCACCACCCCACGAGCAGCAGGCGGTGTTTGCTCAGGGCGGCGCTATCGGAGGGAGCAATTCGTGCTACCAGGTTTAGTTTTTTCCCCTCGAGAGACAGCGCTCAGTTTATGTGTATTCTTAATAAGGAGTTTCTATTTCCCCTTTGAAGGAGTTTTATGGGCTGAGGTTACTCTTTCTTTTTATTCGCCACATAACAATAAAGCAGTGTTGTGCTCCCGCAGCCCGCAAACCTCCAGCATGCATCACAGCCGTAAAACCCCGGCTCTGTTATTCAAACTGGGGCAGAGAAATTCACCATATTTTCCTTCAGGTTGCTCACTCCTTTATTTTCAGACGTGTGTGAGGTTCTCCCCGAGCTCCTACGGTTCTTAACGCTGGAGAATAAAAAATGGCAGATTTAATCACGTTGAATAACGTATATTTGTTTGCTTTAACACCGCTCTGCGAAGCGCCTCGGGGCTGCTCGGGGCATCCACGTGCTGTCTCTCCACAGCCCTTCTGCTTTCCAGCATTTGTGTTGTGATAATCCCTTCCCAAGTTCCTTGAGATCCTTCATTTTAATATATATTCCCTCATCGCTGCAGAGCTGAGCTCAGCCATCCTGTAAGGGACACCTGAAGCGCTGCTGCGAGGGGAGAATGAGATCCAGGTGAGGGAGAGGAGCGAAGGGTGCGACTGAGCAGCAGAAACCCACGCAGAGAGGAGGAATTCCTTTGCTGGGGCACAAAGCGCGCCACGTTCTTGCAATGTGAGGCATTGGGAGCTTGGCCGGTGCTGTCCCAAAGGGCACAACCCATGATGGGAGCACACAACCCTAGGGGCAGCAGTGTGTGTTCCCCTGCCAGCTGCTCCCCGGGAGCGATGCTATCGGCTCTGCTTTGTTCTGCTGCGTGCAGCCTCGCTCTGCTGCACAGCACCGAGCAAAGCACCGATAGGATCTGCCCAGCCCTGCACAATGGAAAGTGCCACGGCACCCGGCCAGAGCTTGTCCTCAGCCTTCCTTTGGGCTCTGCTCCTGCAGCATCGCTGTGTCACATTGATGCTGCTGGCTTTGTGCATTTCTGTACAGCTGAGTCTCTCGCTGTTGTTCTTTACTAGAAATCCATCTGAAGGTCAGTCTTAACAAACCCAATGTTTATCAGCTTTCTCCAAGTTGCTTTTTATTTATTCATTCATTTATTTTTGTGAAGAAAATCCTTTTCCAACGCTGCATTTGAAACACCGATGAGCACTGCTAACCCCACAGCTCCTCAGGGTGGGGAGATCCGGTCCCTTCCCACCCCACAGCCCCATCAGCCCCCGGTGTGACCCATATGCTGCAGTCATTCTGACAGCTCCCCCAGAAGATGGTTTCCTTTGAGCACGGGGATCTCACAGGTCACCACTGTGGGTACCTTTCTAAGGCAGAGAGGGGAAAAAGCAGCGTCCAGGTGAGCGCCCCAGGATGGGAAGGGAAGCGGCTGCTGGGGAAGGCAGCAGTGACGCGGTCCTGTATAAATCAGCAGCCTGGCAGCTGGGTGTTGCTGGCAGAGGTGCAGGGGGTGCCCACTGCTGGGATGCGACGGCTGCGAGGAAAAGGTGTGTCCAGGTGGTGGCAAATTTTATATAAGGGCAGCTGCTGGCACTGCTGCTGCAGCACCAAAAAGCGGCGGGCGGGAGCTGGGCTGAGACGGCATCTCCCAGTGCAGGTGACAGCAGAGCTGTGTCTTGCAGTGCCATCCCTGTCCTTTTGCACTGCTCATGCCACTGCCTTCCCTGCTGCAGGACAATGAAGCCGCTGAAGCTTTTTGGAATGGTCATCTTCTGTGGGCTGCTATCTCCCACCCGGGGGGTCCTATCCGGCCTGTCCTGTGCCATCGGTCGCAAGGCCATGCAGCAAGGTAATGGGAGCAACGGTGATCCCATGGGGCTGGTATGTGATGCAATCACATTGCATTGCTGTCATCACCGTACGGTTCCTCGGGGCTGCAGGGAGCCATCGCTGGGTTCACAGGGAGAGAGACCTTCTGTCTGCAGGGCAGGGGTGGCATTCTGCACCGAACAGCCACGCAGAGCTTCAGGACCCTGGATCCTTTCCTCTCCTCTTTGTCTTTGTTTTCATTTCCCCGTTAGAGTGGCTGATTTTTTGCCAACAGCCACGGTGAAGCTTAGCAGCCATCTTCACGTGCACAGTGCTCTGTCTTGCTTCCTGTTGCTTCTGTTCCGAAAACAGACCAAATGAAAGCAAAACCAACACCCTCTGGAAGAGAGCAGCAAGCGGCGGGCTGCAGCTGTGCCGTTCTCCTGCCAAACCCACTGAGGGCGGCTCTGTTATTTGGCATTATAAAACATCACCCCCCCTATTTGACCTCATGGATGCTGGAAATAACTCCCGCAGGAGTTTGGGGAGAGGTGGGAGCTCACTGGGAGCTGTTTTGCAGTGCTGTCCGATGCCATCGTTCAGAGCGGGCTCCTCCAGAAGCACCTGCAGGGCCTGGTGCTGCCGAACATCGTGAGTGACGGGATTCTGCTGAACTCCCCCACCGTGATCACGGGGTGAGCAGGGCTGGGCATTGCAGGCTGCTCCCCGGCAGCGCTTTGCCCTCGGGGCGTTCCGTAGTTTTGTGATGGCTGTTTGCTGCTTTTTGCAGGCTGCGCCTGGAGCAGTCCCGGATGCCCATGCTGTCAATGGCACTGCTGCCCGGGACTGGGATACAGTTGGTCATCACCCTGCGCCTGGATCTCAGTGGCTACTTGTGAGTGTGCACAGCTCCGAGGTGCTGTCGGGTCCGCAGGTGTCCCACAGCGCAGCGCTTTGAGTTCTGCATGCGTTCACCTATGATAAACCTACTTGTAGCAGAGGATGGCTTGTGGCCTTCGCCACGAATCACTGCAGATGGAGGTTTTGCTGAGTGTCTCCAGGGAGCGGAATGGATTCCATCTCTCAGCCTCTCATTTGCCTCTTTCAGCTCGGCTGGCCTTCTCTCTGAGGTAATTCTCATCTCCCTGGATGTGACCATTACCACAAACATCAAATGCGCAAATTTCGAGTTGGGTGCAGTCCAGGTTATTGCTGATGACTGCTTCTGCATTCTTGGTGCTGTAAATATCAAGCTGCTCTCTGGGTAAGTACTCGTGGGTTGATATTTTCCATTGCCCCGTGCTTTATCCCATGATCTGGACTGGCTGCCAGTGCTGCGCCAGCAGAGCCAGGGAAGAGATTCCTTTCCTGCTGCTGCCAAGTCTGGTTCCTCAATGGAAAATTGGCTGTTGGAAGATGAGGGCTGACCTGCCTTGTTTGCCCATGGGCACGTTAAGATCTGAATGACGAGGTTTAGCATCAGTTCCAACGTAGTTCTGTTAGACCTAGCAGGCAACCTGATATCTGAGACACACTAACCTGAAGGTGGGGGGGCGTGCCAGGAAAGCAGCCCCAGCGGTGTGCCCTGCTCTGTTCTCCAGTCTTGGCCTTTGGCTGCTGTAGGAGAAAGATGTCGGGTGTTTGATCCATCAGTCTGACCACTGTGGGGCTGCGTGATCCCATGCAAGACCCCCTCTGCAGGGGGTGGGTGTGCGTGTGCCCAGTAGGTTGGTGGTGGATCCTCAGATGCGTCTGCGGGGAGAACTCTCCCATCAGCAGAGCGCTGCATGGTGAGCCCATGCCACCTGCAGATTGCAGCACCGCAGTGTGTTTGAGCTCAGTAGTCCAGAAATGTATTGATTCTCAAGCTGAACATCTCTGCACTGCCTGCAGGCAGCGTGTAACCCAGAGTGATCTATTTAGCAGCAGTGAGGGAATGCTTCACAGCAGATTTCTCCTCTTGTTTTTCCACATGTATATGTTTTGTTTCCCATAACTAACATGGAATTCACAGCAACATCACCTCCCCTTAACTACAGCACCGATTTCAATACCAGAGGGAGATGGCCGAGCTCAGGATACGCTGTGAGAAATCTGTTCCTTGCCCTTGCTGGTGTCTGCACACCCCGAGTGCTGCAGCCATGAGCCTAATCCTCCCCCCATGAGGCACATGGCCCTTCTGCTCGTGGTGCTGGGAGGGACATCTGGGGCTGGAGCTGTGTGGACAGTGAGGGTCTTCTGCTCAGCTGCAGTGCCTGGGAGTTCTTGGCTTTTGGCTCTCATACGTTCTGTTTTGTTTTTTCCCTCCTTTCCAGCTTACTGTCCCTGTCAGTGCATGACACTGTGCTCAGCCACCTGACAGCAACTCTGCCTGGTTTGGTAAGCCTGAAATCTGCCCTCCTCCCATAGCCAAAATGCAGAAATACTGGGGATAAAGCATTGCATGGCTGCAGTGAGCTGTGGCATGCCCTTGCTTTGCTCCCACAGTGGCAGTGTGCAGTGTAGGCAGCCTGGCTGGTGCATTTTGCCTGCAGTGTCCCCAAGCAGCCCATGTGGGCTTAGGGGACCTCCACCACTCCCAGCCCATCCCAGTGCCCACTGGCTGCCCCGTGGCTTCATGCTGCAGCTCAGAGCCATCAGGGCTGCCGGGGCTGTGCAGGGCACCCATGAGCTGTCCTGTGCTGTCTTCTATTGCAGCTGTGTCCAGTGTTGGATATTGTCCTCAAGATAGTGAACATCCATCTTGTGAGCACTCTGGAAAGTATGTCCCAGTGGAAGAAGCTTGCTGTGTTTGGGTGGTGGGATGCATGAGGTCTCATGCTGCTACCCCAGTGCTTTGGGGTTCTAAGAGCTCTGGAGGCAGAGATTGACTCTGAATGACAGCATATCAGGGCCTCGGATTTCAACTCCTATCTTTGAGCTACATCCTCAGCTCAGATCCCACAGAGTTTAATTTGGGGAAGTTTTGCCAATGCTGAGTGGCAGCAATTTTACAGAGCTCCCCAAAGACGTGGGTGCTTGGCCTGTGCTGCTCCCTCTGGCTGGGAACTGGGGCTGGGAGGAGCTGTGTGTTCCCTGACCATCACCAATGGTTTCCTCATGCAGCGGTGATCCCGATCGGCTCGAAGGGGACGGTTCACTATCACCTGGCTGGCCCACCATTCACCTCCGGTTCATCCCTGATGATGGATTTAGATGTAAGTAGACACTGGGTATTGGTACCCTGTGCACCCCAGGCTTCATTCAGCACAACCAAGCAGAAGGGCTGTGCTGATGAACTGTGCTGATGATGTTCTGGGAAGTCCAGCTGAACATGCCAGCCCCTGTCCGACCCTATCACCAGGTGACTGGGTGCTCTCTTTTGCTCTACTGGCAAACTTGCTGCATTCTGCCCACATCGTTTGCAGGCTGCATGGGATGAGCAGTTGCCACCCCCTTGCACTGCCTGAGGCTGTGGTGCAGCATTTTGCCTTTGCTGTGCACTCTCCATGATGGGCAAATGCTAAACCAAGCCAATGGATGTATTTTCTTACTGCTGCCTCGTGGGAAAAAGACTCAAAACCCCCACCCAAACAGTACTTTCAAACAGGAGAATTTAAATAAACAGAGTGATGGATAGCAAGAGGCAACTGGCAGGTGAGGAGTAAGGGCTGAAAGAAGGCTGAGTGCTCCACCCTGCAGGGCAGCAGTGCTCCATGCCTTCTTTAGGGCAGGTGTCATCAGGGCTGGTCTTTGCTCCCACAGACAGTCAGTCTCCTTAGCAAATAGGTGGCACTAGTGCGGGTTCGTTGCAGTTGGAGCAATGCTTTGTAGGGTGAGATGGAGAAGCGGGCTGAGATTTGGACAAAGCATGCTAATTATTGGGGAATTCAGTTACACACAGGGCTCCATCAGCTCCTTTCACGCGCTAAATCTGGAAGGAACAGCTCTGTGTGCAGCGCAGGACCGCGTTGCTGTTTGCTCACAGGGCACGGTGCAGCTGATAGGAGGCAACGTCATCCCCCACAACTCGTATGCCTCCGCCTTGCCCCCGCTGGTGGATAGTCTGCTGGTGGACGGTCTGATGGTCATTTGTATGCGCCAGGGCTTCCTCAACTCCGTACTGGCCCTGCTGCTCCAGATCTCACCGCACACCTTTCCCTGCTCGTCGGAAGCTGTGAGTGCCACAGCGCTGCATTGCGCATCAGCAGCCCTTCCTGCTGCTGGGGGCTCTCACCTGAATGAGTGAGCGGCACTGCTCTGCACTGGAGCAGCTTGGGACTGGCCCAGGAACACGAACCGAATGTCTGGGAGCAGGGCATGGGGAGTGGGTGGGTGGTGCTGGGATCTTCAGAGTGCCCACCTGGGCTGTGCGCTTCTCTCCCTGCAGTTCTCTGGGGCCAACCGGCTGAGAGATTCCATCACAGCCCTTTATCCCACTGGGGTGAGTGACTTTGACTGGGTAAGGTTTGGGTAAGTCTTGCTGGGTCTGAGGCCATCTACAGAATGCACCTGGACAAGCACCTGGGCAATCTCTGGTTCTCTGCAGCCTTGTGGTTCTACTTCTCTCTGTTGTCTGGTTTTGTTCTCTGCACTTGCATAAATCTGGGCTTGCCCAAGGTCATGCATGACCTCGGGGGAGCCCCACAGAGCTGTGGGGCTGTGTGGGTCTGTGGGCTGAGTGTGGGCAGCCACCTTCATGTCCCCCATCCTCGCAGTGCACCAGGTGCCCTGCAGCCAGTCCTCTGAGCATCCGTGTGGAATGTGTGGGGAGCCCCCTCCTTCTGTTGGAACCCGACAAAGCCACTGTTGAGTTGCCAGTCCAGCTTCAGGTGTTCATTAAGCTCCCAGATGGGTCCATCATCAGCGTGGTGCTCCTGAAGGCAGTAAGTGGAACACAGGGTGCCTGGGCTGCCAGCAGGGGTGGGGCAGTGGCATGGGCTGACCCTCTCGCTGTCTGCTTGCAGGACCTCAATCTGAACGTCCACCTGTCGATCTCCAGGGGCAGCCTGGTGCTGGCCCTCTTCCTGGGCAGGTATCCTGTCCCTGCTGTGGTGCCCGGCCTGGGGCTCTGCTGGAGCTCAGGGTGCAGGATTGGGCTGTGGGGACACAGCATGGCGGGAGGGGCAGTGCATCTCACCAGGATGCCCTGAGCAAGCAGGAAGCAATGGGAGCAGGGTGCAGTGTGGGAGTTCAGCACCGTTCCAGGCTGCTGGAAGCCTCTCTAAGGCAACGTTGGCTCCGGAGCTGCTGTCTCTGGGCATTTTCCAATATTTGTGGACTCTGGATTTCCCAAACCTGAGAATTCCACACCTCAGTGGTGGCACAAAGCGGAGGAGTATTGCTCACCACAGTGGTGGGAGACTTTTAGGAGCATGGAAGGAAATCTGTGTCCGTTTTATAACCAGGGGAGATGAGGCAGTCTGAAAAACTGTACCAGTGTCAGCTTGACTTTGATCCTGGGCAGCACTTCCAAGTGCCTGATATTGGACATGAGTGATAAAGGAGCAAAGGAAAATGCTATCGTTAGTGCCAGTCAAGGTATGATTAAAGATTGGGAAGCATTTCTTACAGCGTGAGGTCTGAGGAATTCAAGCCATTTACCTTGTCAAAGAGTTAGATTTAGAAGCAACATTGGCACAGCCTATATGCAGTGATACAGACAATGGAAATGCATCAAAGGGCTTTTAATTCAATAGACAAAGATATAACAAGATTCAGTGGAAGCAGAAAAGAGAAACTCAAAGTGGAAATAAAGCAGAGGTTTTAGCTATGGAGATAGCTGTGTGATTGCGATGACGGATCGGGAGCTTTGGCAGATTCTCCGGAGCTCATGATCCTTATGTTTGGGCTGGGTGCTTTTTCTAGAAGCTCTGCTCTCAGCTAAACAGAAGCTGATTCCTTTTCTAAGGTGAACGGCTACCTGGGCACAGGAGAGTAGGGGGAAGCCAAGAGCTTGTATGTGCGCTGCTGCGCTGCTGTGTCATTCAAGCCGGTGAAAATTAAGATTTTAACATTGCTTTATTGTTTTCCTCTTGCTCTTCTGCTCTCCTGCAAGTGTGGCAGTGCCTGCTTTTTATGTCAGGACACTGTGGTCCCTTTAGGGACGACGCTCACAGGAGTCCCTTACCCATGGGCTGAGTAACGCAGCACTGGGGGTGTGGGGGCTGAGGGCTGAGCTCCTCCTGCTGACCCACTGTCTGATGTGCTGCTGGCTTTTCCTTTCTGCAGAGTTTCCCTCTTCTTGGAGTCATCCGACATTGGCATCAGTGATGTAAGTCCCCCATCAGGAAGGCCCTTCCCATGGGGTCACTGCTGACACGCTGCTGGCTCCACGTGCCTTTTCTAATAATGCAAATGCAAAGCCTGAAGTCTCTGTCTATTCACCCTTGCTTGGGTTAAGCTCACTGAGCTCCAGCTCAAATGTTACCCCTAGAACTCTGCCCAAAGGAAGCACCAAATACAAACTGAGAAAGAAAAGTAGATTTGATTAAAGAAAAGGCCATGTGCTGAGCCGAGCTCGCTGCTGCCGCATGCACAGCTCATGGTGCTGTTCCATCTCTGCCTCAGATTTCCAACCTGAAGCCACAATTCAGTAAGATGCTGGTGGAGGTCTACGTGCCACTTCTCAATGGTAAGGGGCCTGGGGCAGCCCGTGATTCAGAGCACTTTGGTTGTGGAGAGGGGGTGGTGTATATATGGCAGGGGGGTTGCTGTGTCCAAGCTGAGGCTGCAGCTGTAAGCCCACCAGCCGGCTCTCAGCACTGGGGGCTGTGTGTCCCTGCACTGGGTTAGGCTCTGTCTATCTTGCAGCTGCTGTAGCTTTCGGGTTACCCCTGCCAAACCTGTTTGAAATTCCCGTGACAACGGCACGCTTCCAGATCTTGAAGGTGAGTGTTGGACGCGGCTCTGCCCTCCTGTAGGCGCTGGTGTGAGTTGGGTTGCTGGCGTTGTTTGTGGCACATTGGTACCGCTGGGTTGGGACATCCTGCAGCCCTCCGGAGTGGTGCCACACAAAGAGCCCTGAGTCGTGCCAGACTCTGAGCTCTGCAGAGAAAGGACCTGGGTCAGTCTGATGCCAACAGGGTGAACGGGAGCCAGCAGTGTGTCCCTATGGCCTGGAAGGCCAATGGTGGCCAACAGGGGGACCAAGAGCCAGCAGTGTGCACTGGTGGCCAAGAAGAGGCTGGGCAGTGACGTGGCCGTGTTACCCTGCAGGATCTGCTGATGATCCTCTTGTGAGCCGTGCGGGGTGCAGGCAGCTCTGGAAAGAAAGAGGGAGGAGATCCGGTCAGGACGGAGCGCTGGGACCAACATTATCATCTTTCCTTTTCTAAACGTACTGAGAGGTTCTTGGTAATATTTAAGGCACTTTAAATGAAACTGGCTTACATGGTACTGAGATGCTTGCATAAGCCAACACCAGTTAGGCAGCTCTGTGTAGAAATATTTATTTAGAGAAGTGAGGGTGAATTAGAGGTCACGGTTGTAGAAGTGGCATGCGATGCTGCAGCGAAATTGTTAAATTCCTTGAGAATTTGGTCTTTGGGCAAGTTGTTGTCAGCGTGATGAAAAGGTGAACTTTCTGCATGTGGCTCTCCATGTGAATGCCACCGTCTGCGCTGAGAAATGTCCGAAGTGCTGAGCAGGAGCTCGGGATGCATTTGTCATTAATTCCTTCAGTAATAAACATTCATTCTTTTTTAGCGCTCAGAAGGAGGTTTGTGATGCTCTTGGGGATGCCCCTCCGTGCCTCCTGCTGGAGGATCTGGTCCCTCTGTGACAGTGCTGTGTTGGGGTTCAGTTTGAAATCTTCCATCCTAGATTTTTAACAGCAACGCTCTTGGATTGCCAGTGGCTCCTGCTGTTGGGTGACCCTTTGCTAAAACACACGTAGAAGTCAGAATGAATTTCCAAACTGGCAGACGTTAGGTCCTGTGTCACTCACGTTGCCCTGGGGCTGGATGAGCTCTGAGCACCCATGGCCCAACCCAGTGCTGTGGGTCTGGCAGTGCCAGCCTGGTGCCAGGAGGGGCTCGGGGCACGGTGACCCTGGCCCCTTGCTGCCAAGCTAATAAATATCCTTCCTACTGCAACCTATTCCTCTTGGGAAGCTAGGTTAAGATATATTAGTCAAAGAATAATGGTTGCAGCTCTACCAGCAAACTTTTATTAGGAACAGTTCCTGCTATTGCCAACCTCGGGCACTAAAATCATTAGTCAGGTCCCCAGGACGGGCATAGAAACCTTCAGGTTTTTTTCCCTCCCTGCAATAAATCACGCTGGCTTGTTTTGTTTTCTTCCCTATCCCCGAGTCTCTGAAATATGAGGTTTTCAAGTGTTTTTCAGCTTCTCCAAAGGCTGGAAAAGATGTGGACAGGGAAAGCAGATGGATGTGTAATTAGCACAGCTCCTTGGGCTGTGTGTGTGGGCACCCCTCCTGGGCAGGGAATGGGGACCCAATCCCCCACCAGTCACAGAATCACAAGGTTGGAAAGGACCTACAAGATCACCTAGTCCAAAAATGACACTTGTGGCACAGGGTCTGACCGGTGTTCCTGTCCATCCTGTGCTCTGCTACAGCTTTGCCAGAAGCATGTTTTTGGAAGCATGACCGGCTTCCAGGCTAATATTAGAAGCCATTGTACAGATGATCAGTGATTTTTTTTTCTTCTTTCTGGCCTGGCTTCCTGGCATTTTGGTTCCCATAGTAACACTAGAAGTGGAGGAATAGCCACGAAGTGTCTGTGGTGGGTAGGGGTGATGCTGTGCTGCACGGGGCTGCCTTGCATCCACGGGAATTAGTGGAATTTTGATGCTCCCTCGGTGAAATCTAAGGGCTGGGCATTGGTGCTGGCGCTCCCTGAGATGGAATTCATCCATCTTTTGGTACGCTGAGGGGGAAAATAGTCGATACCGTACAGGAGAATGCAATATTAATGTTTAATTAAAGCATGGAACATCGTTACAATCCATCCTCCTCATGCACCAAAAATGCAAAGATCAGGGTTGGAAGAGGAGGACTCTACTGCAAGGCCACTGTTATCCTAAATGTGAGAAAGTGTTGTTTTACTTAAGAAATAAGATTCTTTGTGTTTCATGCGGTGAAAATCCACAAAGCGGAGAGGTTTTCCACTGCTTTCACCCAAACATTGCAGCAGATTCAGGCCATGGTGCTCTGCAGCTTCAGGTTGCATGGGACCAGGACGTAATCCTACAGACAGAGGGAAGCAGGTGGGGGCAGAGCACACCCTGCTCCTCCCAGAGCGTGCTTTTGGCTTGTGCTAAGGTGGTTAGTGAGGGATGCCCATGCAAAGCAAGGGAGCGTGGTTCTGGGAGGAGAGGGCTCAGAATTGGGAAGGAAGTGTCAGTCCTCTTTAAATCAAGCATAGGAGGAGCACCTTAAATGCTGCGTTGCGGGGAGCACTTTGCAAGTGCCACTCCTTACCTTGTGGATCACAACGCTGACCTCGGTGTAGGTGAAGCGGGACAGGTGCGGCAGGTGTACGCCTTCCCTCAGCACATCTGGGAGGAGAAATGGGGAAAGCAGATGGGGAAGTTCGCAGCGGAGCATTGCCCCATGCCCAACGCTGCCTGCAGGACGTGCCCGCTGCTCACCATCCATCCACGCCGGCACCTGCTGGCAGACAGGGGCCAGGAACAGCTCCTCCACCAGTGCAGCCTGCAGGGTGAAACGGGGCAGAGTCGGCTCCAAAGGGAGAGGGAAGAGGCTGGGGCTGGCGGCAGTGGGGTCCTGGTGTGCTACCATGAGTACTGTGAGCACACACTGCCCTGCTGCTGGCCCAGCTGTGGTGTCCGTGGTGTGAGTTGGCTGAGGATGGCTGGGCTCAGTGCAGTGCCGTTAGGGGTCTGACCATGTTCCATTTCCTGGGGGGTTCTTGGGGCACCTACCGGAACCAGGCCCACATTGGAGGCAGCCAGGCTGAGCTCAGCATCCCTGCAAAACAAAAGGCAGCACAGCTGTTGCTCAGCAGCCCTTTGGCCGGGTGGCTGGGCAGTTTTCCCGAGGCACCTGCGCAGTTTTCCCGAGGCACCTGCGCTCGATGACAGGCAGAGGCTCACCCACTGGGCAGTGCCTGGCCAGCAGCACCCTGCAGCCAGGCACCTCCCAGCTGGCAGTGGCACTGCCTTTGCCCTTCACACAGTAGCATGGAGCTGGGGGTGCCCAGCCCCCAGGGCTGCAGTGGGGGTTTGCTGTGGGACATGAGATGCTTGGGGTGATGCACAACAGCTGGGTGCTGTTTCTGTTTTCCTCTCACCACTTCCTTCGGGCTAGAGCTACGTCTGCAAGGCCAAGCTATCAGAGCTAAGGAATTCCCCAGACTGCTCTGCCTCTCCCATCCCATGCTATGGCTGTGCAGCGTCCCCTGCAAGGCTGCAGAGCACAGCCAGGCTTGTTACTCTATCACTGCTGTGGAGATCATCATCCGTGTGTCAGAGATGCTGAGCTGCAGTCCTGCGGTCACATCCTGCGAGGAGAACAGGGTCAGAGTGAGCAGATGGTGTCACTCCAGCTCGGAATGCTGTGATGCAATGAAGCTGTCTGCATGCTGCCCCTGCAATGCACTGCTCACATCCTGCTCATGCAGGAGACTGATGTCACAGGGTGCCATGCCCATTGCAGTGCTCACTCACCGCGCTCACACTCAGGAAGCTATGGAAATCAGGTGAGCCTGCCCCAATGTGAACAGTGAGGAAGAGCTTCAGAGCTGCTCTGCCTTCCTCCAGCACCACCCGAGGAGAGCTTCGGAGCGCAGCGCTCAGCATGATGGGCAGGTCCTCATGGTACAGGGAGCCCACCTGTGGGGATGTGTTTCCAACCTGGCTGCCCTGTGGTTTGGGGAGGGCAGTGGGGCATCACCCCATGGCTGCAGGACAACAGCCACGCACCTGAGTGATCTTCTGTGCCAGCGTGGCAGTGGTCAGCATGCTCTGGAAGCAAAGTGCAGCCCATCAGCTGAGGTAAGAGCACAGGGGGTGATGTGGTGCAGCTCTGGGTGTGCTCTGGGACATGGCCCAGGGGGTGGGGGCACAGCAATTGCTGTTTTTGTGTCCTTCCCTCCTCCCTCGCCTGCTACTCACGGGGATGGTCATGTTGAAGGCTCCGGCCCTCTCCAGGGTGAAGTAGAGGCTGGTGTAGAAGTGTTCGGACAAAGCCAGGATGAGATGGGAAGTGCTGGTGCTCACCAGCTCAGGCATGCTGAAGGGCACGGGGCTGACTGGCACAGGGACAGCTGCCCCCGCCACCTGGAATGTGGTCTGCAGGGACATGGGGAGGGGAAAAAGGGCTGGGGGTGCCCAAGGCATGCTGCAGGCACTCAGCAGCTGCTTGTCCAGGGCAGAGGTGCAGCGTGCAGCATGGAGGTGGGTGCTACAGAGCCCTGCCTCACCTGCAGGGACAGGGCGATGCCCTGCTTGGAGAACACGGGGGCAGCCAGCGGCAGGTACTGGAGCTGGCAGCTGGGTGTGATGGGAAACGGTGCTGCAGAATGAGCAGAGGAACACTCAGAGGGGAGCAGAGGTGGAAGGCTGTGCCTGTGGCCCCTCTGCATTTCTCAGAGGAATGGAATTCAGAGGGAGAGAGCAGGATTCATTCCTCATGATGTTCCCCCCTCCCCACTCCCAGATTTCTGGTGCCTGGAACTGCAGCACTGCTCACCTGTCAGCGACATCAGCTGCTCGTTTGGAAGAAGGAGCAACTTGGAGACATCCAAGCAAAGCTACAGGATAAAGAACAAACCCTGAGAGGTGGGAGATGAATGCAGGGGCTGCCAGCACCGTCCCTCGGTGTGTCTGCTGCAGACCTTCCAGAGCTTTGTCTCCTGCTGCCTCCTACCTGTGCAGATGTTCTCTTACCTTATCAACATTCACCTCTTTGTCCAGGATGGATCTGGAGGACTTGCTGGATGAAAACAACAAAACAGAGGAGGTTAGACAGCAGCAGCTGGGCCAAGGGACCCAATAGGCATTCAGAGATGTCGTTATCATTACTTTCAATCATCTGTTAAACTGTGAGTACAGTGTGGAAGCCTAAAATACTGAAGACCTGCCACTAGTCTTGCACTAAAAATGTTCCTGCTCAGTGCTTGGAAACATCTGCCCCCTTCTGAGAGAATGAAACTATTAAGAGAGAGATGAGGACAATGCTGCAAACAGAACAAAGCTTCTGCCTTGAGGTTACAGCGTTTGTGTTAACCTCTGTAACCTTTTAGGTCAACGATCAGCTCTTGGTCCTTCCACCTTCCTGCACAGCAATGCTTATTGCTCAGCATCTTTTCCCTTATTCACCCAACCGTGCGCTCAGGGAAACCCAGAGCCGACCTTTCTGCCTCTCTGGTGCTCTGTGCCTGCAGAGTGGGTCTGCAGGCGGAGGTCAGCAGATGCAGGTTGCCATCAGGGCCCACGTCCACGTGGAGATCAGCCTGGATGGAGAGCCTCACCGGCATGGGCACGGCACTGCGGGGGGGGGAGGCAGAGCTGGGGCTGCCCCATGGTGCTGAGCCATGCTGCTGCCCCACTGCCCCGCACTGTGGGTGGATGTGACTCACTGCAGGGGCGCGATGCGCAGCTCCACCTCAATGCTCAGCCGCAGCCCAGCCTCTGGGATGAGTGACAGCCACAGATCAACCACTTTTACGGAGGTAATTCGTTTCCTGCTCGAGGAAACACGAGTGTAAGGAGTTCGTGTTTCCTGCTCGAGGAAACACGAGTGTAAGGAGCCCCGTGCTGCTCCTGCCCCAGGGTCTGTGGGATTGGTGCACAGCACCTGAGGGTGGCACCGGGGCTGATGCCATCAGATCCCAAAGGAGGAGCCAGGAGCTTTGCTTCCGTATGGATGTTTTAAAGTTTAGTGTCAATTCCCAGGAGGACTTTTGCTTTTTTTTAATTTTTATTTTTACAATCCCCCCCCAGTGAAGCAGCAAAGCCCCGGGTGAGGCAGAGCCAGGCACTCACGTGCTGGGGTTCATGGAGACAAGGAACAGGTCTGAGGCTCTCTGGGCCATCAGGTCCCGTCTGAGGGCCACCTCTGCATGTGGCTTTGAGACTTCAGCAACTGTGAAATAGGGCAGACACCTTATGAGATGCTTCCCAGCCCATGATCCCATGCACAGGGATGGATGGACTGAAATCTGCCCGAGAGGCGCACTTCCCCCTCTCCCTAAACCCCACTGTTACCAAATGATGGCTGAAAATGATCCAGTTCATGGCACAGTGGTATCAATGTCCTGCCCCACTGACTGGCAGGAAGGTTCCCTCCCACCCAATTGCAGGCTGAGGGCTGCATACTTACGGTAGTTCAGTCCCAGGGGGGTGAGGATGCCCCCACAGTCTGGAGCCCTGGTGGGCTGCGCAGGGTCCAGGAGGGCCAGGAGGGCACCCACAATGCAGAGTAGGGGCACGGCACTGCCTGCAGGAGGGGGATGTGAAAAGCATTTTGGAATTGCTTATATACCATAGACTGTGGTGCTCTCAGAGTATAAAGAGAACAGCTCAGTGAGTTCAGGCATGCCAACACCATTCACGTCTGTGTCTGCCTTTGCAGGAGAGGACCTCCGCCCAGCACCGATGCTCAGAGACCACCCACATATGTGCCCGCGTTGCTCTCACTGTGTGAACGCATCTTTACCTTTCCTGTTTGCTTTTCCCATCCTCCCGGCTCCGTCTGTGTCTTGCTGTGGCTGCAACAGGGACGTGTGCTGGCTTTATATATCTGCCTAACTGGGGCAGGGGGGGCAGAGATTGGTGGAGAGGGCTGAATGGGGCGCGCTGGGCAGTGGGGCTTTGTTTTTCGTGCCATTTTTATTGTTTCCCACAGACCTGGTTACGTTGGCCATCGACCCAGCAGGGTGACATATGGAGCAGCAGGTGTTTGGGCAGCTTGCCTCCATTGTGGGGCCACTGAGAGCACAAAAAAAGGTCCCAGCTCCCAGGATGGAGACACAGCCACTGCCGGAGGGGCCACTCAGCCTTAACAACAGTAATCCTAACAACACTGGAGATGTATTTGTGGTGTTACCATCATCTAGAGGGGCACAAGTGCGTGGGGCTGAGCTGATGGGACAGGAGGGTGCTGCGCTGCTTACATGTGGGTGTTCTGCTCCTCAAGAGCTGCTCTGGACCTGGCAGCCTCTGTGGACGCTTAATGAGATGTCAGCTTCCAGCAGTGACTGAGCACAAAGGTGTCTCTCTGGTGAGATGGGCTCCTCAATGGGAGTCATCTATAAATCCTACACTCCTGTTAGATGAGATGTAAATCTCCCTGCCTGCGCTTAGAGCCACTGAGTATATCACGGCGGGAGGTAATGACAGATTAAGCCCCATGACATGTTTTATATGGAGATGAAGAGAAGAAATAAATTCCATGGTGCTGCAGGATCCCAGCGGGGCAGGCTCTGGGTGGCACAGGAACAGCCACAGCCTGCCTGGGGTTTCCCCACTGCCCCCAGGTCCTCCCCTGGCACTTGCAGGAGCTCTGCCAATGTGGGGAGCAGGCGGCTCATCCCAAGGGACAGCCACACCCCGTCCGTGTCCCCAGAGGCGCAATTTACCGTCTCCCTTCTCAGCCAAGCAGATCAGTTTTTCTCTTTCAGATGCCACGTGCAAATCTCTGTGGGCCCTTTCTGAGTGTTGAGCAATAGAGCCAGGAGCTCCACCCAACACCTGTGGCTCCGGTGCTTACCCCGACCTTCAGGTTACTGGTGAAATTATTTGTGTTGGAAGATGGCAGAATCACCGAGGGATCAGTTTTCCATCACAGTAATTACCCAGCTCCTTAATCTGTTGTTTTCTCCTCTTTCTCAGCCAGGGTTCTGTATATAAGGGCCGGTGAGAGCTGCTTCCAGCTGATTGCCTCTTTTTGTCCCTTCAGCCACCAGAGCTGGGTGCACGCTGTGCCATCCATGACCATGCTGTGGTGCATTTTGCTGCTGGGAGCCTGCCTGTCAGCATCACAAAGTGTTGGGGGCCCAGAGGCCATCCTTAGGATGGACATTGGAACCATCAGCCGTGGTAAGCTGGGGCAGGGATGCGTGCTTGTTGCAGCGGGGATGCGTTACTAGCCATGTTCTATGGAGGTGATGGGTTCCCTCTGCTCCAGCACTGTCCCTCCCACCCTGAGGCAGCAGTGCTGAGCCCCCTGTGTGAATATTCCAGCCGTCTCCACTGTGCTGAATGAGAGTGATGTTCTCCAGAAGCTGGTCGAGGAAGCGACAAAAAAGAAGTCAACCATGAAACCCATCAAAGGCATCTCCGGGTGAGTGATGCTCAGCAGCCTTTCACCGTGAGCCCGAATCTGGAAATCACAAAATAAAAGCAGAAGGTTTGGAAGTGTCAGCCCGGAGGCAGAAACAAATCACTCCCCGCTAACAAGCGTGATATTAAAGGCGGTGATTTTCTGCATGGCTGTGTCTGCAAAGGGGAAACCATAACTTAAAGGCAACAAAGCTTGTTGGCTCCTGCTTCCAGCTGGGGGGGTGGGAGGATTGCTGTCCGGCAGTACCCCTCTCCCTGTGCTTTTCCTCTCGTTTCCCCCAGGCTGAAGGTGATGGAGCTCCGTGCCATGGAGGTAGTACTGTGGCTCTTGCCCGGTGTGGGGGTCTCCATGGCTGTGCCGGTCCGGATGACCCTCACAGGGAAAAGGTGGGGGAACGGCACACACACGGGCTGCTGGCCGCCAGGGGGCTGGCTATCCTGTGCTGATGATGCTCTGTCCTGTGCAGCTTTGTAGGAGGAAAAATGGAGATCCTGATGGCTGCCAACCTGAGCGCCAGCAGTTGGATGGTGCAGGACATGCAGGGCTGTCCTCAGCTCAGCGCCAGGCGCTGCCACGTGGCACTGCTCCACAGCTGGGCCAACCTGCCCCACCGGTGAGGGGGGTCAGTGCTCAGGAATGGGGTTCTACAGAGCTCAAGCTCTTTTCACTACAAATATTCATTTATTGAAGGCCCTGCTTTTTTCCAGTATGAAACCCCAGATGTTTTATGGTTGAATCCAGGCTGGCCCTATCAGTGTCATTCCATGCAGCACCCATTTTTTGCCAAAGTCCTTGTGGAAGTGCTGTGCTGCTTTCAGGTCTTGAGCCTTTTAGCTTTTTTACAGCTAATGGCACTCCTGAGAAAAGCTTTCTATGTAGGGAAACACCTTCCACTGCACACCACGCCAGCTGGGTGTCCTTAGCACCTGACTTCCTGATGTTTCAGTCTGCAGTCAGCACACACTGCCTTGTGGCTCTGTTGGTTGATGGTGTGTTCTCTTTGCCCAGCATGCTGCCCCTGATCGTGAGCAAGTTCCTGGGTAGCACCCTCCAGAAAGCGCTGCATGGCCTGGTGAGTGCTGCCTAGCATCTCTTTGGTGTACTCTTACCCCTGTTTCTGCTCTGCTGCTGCTGCTCACTGCTCCGGTAGAAGTGAGTGGATCAGCTGTTGGTTGTGTGGGAGGGATGCTGGATTTGAGCAAAACTCAGCCAAGGTGAGCCTGTCTGGGTAATTAGGAGCAGAGGGTGCCAATGCCTTGGGGCAGGAGCTGTGCAAGCCTGACTGCCACAGAGCTGTGCTCCCCCCTGGAGCTGCCGTGCACAGTGCTCTCACAGCTCTCTTTTCACCCTCCAGCTGTGTCCAGCCATGGACATGGTGCTTGACCTCGTGAATGCAAAGTTTTCCACCATGATGTGTAAGTTGGCACCTGTCCACGCATCCACCCACCTGTCCACCTCTCCATCCACACCCCCCCACCCATTAAGCCCTTGTGTCCATCCCACACCCACACCTGTGCTGGACTCGTGTCGCTCCCCAGTGGGGCCACATGTGTGTCCCTGCTCAGGCCTGGGAGCGTGTGGCACCACCTGGCATCCCCAGCACTGTCAGGAGGGAGAAGCGTGGAGCTGCTGTAGTGCTGTCAGCATGGCTCTGCTAAGCCCCCCACCTTCCTGCAGATACAATCCCTCTTGGGAATGCTGGGATTCTCCAATATGCCCTGCTGAATGCCCCCATGGTGAGAGAAGCTTTCATCCAGCTGGAGCTGAAGGTCAGATGCATGCGGTCCACTACACACGGGCCAAATACAGACCCTGGAAGTGGATCTGTGCTGACATGGGTCTGTCTGTGGGCCCTTTCAGGCCACTCTCCACAGCAAGGGGGGAGAGGAGGTTGCCCTGCCCTCAGATCTGCCACCTCTCACTTCCCTGCCACCAAAAAGGGAAGCAGCCACTCAGCTCATCCTGGCTGCAAGCTTCCTGAGTGCCGAGCTCTCCGTCATGCAGGCATTCTTCAGCCTGAGCATCACCAATGGCATGGTGGGGTAACACCGTGGAGCTGCTGCCTTCTGCAGCCCCTCCCCACGTTGATCACCCCAGCTCGCATGCCTTACATCCCTCTGATGTTCTCAACAGGTTCTGGGGCTTCTCCTACTGGTGACCACGACGCTGAGAGCCCTCATTCCTGTGGTGGGTGGACTTTGTGCAGTCCTGCTGCTCTCTGGCCATCTCAGGCCATTGATGATGCAAATCAATTTGGTGTTTTTTGTGTTTTATTAGCAAAAGTGGTATGAATAACACCAATGAGCAGTGTCAACATGGACTTTGGTGAATGGTCCTGATGCTCAGCAGTCCCCAATAGAATCCCCAGGGCAGAGAGCTGGGAAGGAATGGGAATGTCACACTCTGCTTGGGTTTGCCCAGATCTCCAGCGTGCTGCCTCCATCACGACCAGTGGTGATTGAAATGCGAGAGACGCAACCACCGCTGGTGACAATAACCCCAGAGAAAAGCACCGTGCACCTCTTCAGCACTGCTGAGTTCTGGGCTTCCAGTCCTGGCTCTGCTCCTGGTTCCCTCTTTGTCCTGGATGTGGTGAGCTGAAGCCTTTGGCAGTGTCGGTGGGATTTGGTCACTACTGCAGAGGGTCAGCAGGAGGTGTGGGCGAGGGGCTGGAGCTGCCGCTGGGGACCTGCTTGCATGCACATGTATCCCACTGGGGACCCACTCCCCTTTTCTCCCTGCAGCACTCTGAGCTGGGTGTGCGGTTTGCTGTCGCAGAAGAGAGGCTACAGTTCTCCCTGGTGCTGCACAGGTAACAGCACAGGTCTGTCTGCCCAGTGTCACCACCAGCAGAGAGACAATGCTGCAGTGGGGCAGTGCTGCAGAGGGGCAATGGTGCTGGACAGCAATGTGTCTCACACCTAGCTGGTGCACTCCCATCTCTCTGCATGGGTGTTTAGTGGTTGATACTATGCAGCCATGGGGGTCTTGGAGGAGCGTGAGCTGAGGCCGAAGGAGTGCTGCAGGGCAGGGCAGTGACCCCATGCTCCTGTCCCCACAGCTGTCCCACGTGGCCATGGTGAACTCCTCCATCGGTGCATTCAATGTGAGTCCTGCAGGGTGTGGGCACGGCTCTGCTCTGTGGGTCTGAGCGCTGCTGGGCTCGAGCATGATTCCCTCCCCGGAGCCTGGCCCCGTTTCTTTCATTATTAATAGCAAATGTATTAAAACACTAAAGAAAGCCAAATTGAATGCTGAAGATGAAAATTCCAAGAGAAGATGTCGTAAATGAAAAACGAACTCTCAAAACCATTTGCCTGCGAGCACAAATGCTCAGACCCTTCTCTCTGTTTGCTATGCACTCTGTGCAGTCCTGGGAGGTCTGGGCCATAGATGACAGCTGTGCTGCCCCACACCACATGTGCTGGGTGCTCAGGTGCCCAAATCCTGCCCCAACCCCATCACAGCAGCAGAGCCACACAGGGGGTGGTTGTGAACAGGGTCTGTCCGTCTGCATGGGGCTGGGTGGTGAGGAGGAGGCACCGGGTACACACAGTGCTGCAGGTGTGGGGAAGGAGAGCCTTTCTGGCAGCTTGCAATGAAATTTAGAAATTCTCAAATGTTCCCATTCATCTCGGGGTAGCAGGGGGGGCTGTGCAATTTTCCTGTGATTTGAGGCCGCACCAGGGGGATTAATGGAGGGGAGCCTGACAGGTGCGGCTGCTGGCATTCAGAAAGATGGGCCACGTCCATCACCACGCTGTGTTCCAGGTGCTGCCACTGAGAGGAGTCCTGGCAGACGTTATTCATGTGGCTTACATGCCATCCATCAACAGTAAGCACGCTACGGCCTCATCGGAGGGCTTGCGTTGTGCACAGGGAAATGGTCCTCATTTTTTTGCCCATAGCCTGTTGTTATCTGCTTTTGGAAATGGTGCTGGCTGGCCTTGCCCAAGGGGGCAGGGAGTGGTGGGCACCATAGAGCTGCTGGTGGAGCAGTTATCCCATGGCAAAACATCATTAAAGCAGCCTGCCATAGAGCATCCGTTCATCTGCTGAACCCCTATGGAAAGTGTGCCAAGGGACAGGATCTCATCTGTGCTCCTGTACCCAACCCAGCATGTCAGCACTGCCTGCTCTCTCCTGGGTCTGGTGCCCATGTTCTGCCCCTGACACCCCCGCACCGCTTGCAGGAGCACTGCGAGGAGGGGTCCCACTGCCCCCACTGCTGGGCACCCCATACTGGCGTGTGGAGCTCAGACAGATACAGGTAGGCATGCAATGGAGGTCCAGGCACCCCGGGTGGCTGAGCCCTCATCCTCCACACCCACTGTAGTGGAGTGATACAACTCTGCCTGTTGCTTTTTCTCTTGAACCCACAGGATGGGCTGGTGCTGGACGTGCCTGTGGTGGAGCCCTGATGCACGGGGAAGGATGGTTGCACTCCTGGGGGCTTCTTGCTCTCCTTGGCTTCTCAATGTTTTGACTCTGGGCTAAAATAAAGACAGCATGTTGCCCAGTGATGGACTCTGGTACCGCTGTGTGTGCCAGAGGAGGTGCAGGATGGATATCAGGGGAAATTTCTTCTCCAAAAGAGTGGTGATGCACTGGCACAGGTTGCCCAGGGAGGTGGAGTGGTCACCATCCCTGGAGGTGCTCCAGAGTTGTGGAGATGTGGCTCTTTGGGATGCAGTCAGTGGGCACAGTGGGGTGAGCTGTGGTGTGTTTTAGTATTTCAGGAGCACCTCCTGCCACGGCCATCGGCTGCAGTGCAGGTATTGATGCCAAGCATATTGCTCACTTATTGCTGGATAATTACGTGTCATTAGGAGGTCAATAAACAGCTTCGATCCCCATTTCATCGAACCAACATGAGTTGAACATTTGTTCCCGGTGTCAGGTGGCTGGTGTGGAACTAAGATTGTATTTGGAAAAAAAAAAATCATTGCCTTTTTAAGAAATCGACCCAGAGGGCACCACACTGCAATGCTGGCTCTGAAAGCCCCATTTGTTTTCCCCTGCATGGTGCTGGGTGCTTGGGGGGAATGGTCTCTGTGCAGTGGGGCGGTGGTCACAGCTCCCCACGAGGACTGTTATGGTGTTGTTACAGTTCCTGCCCTCCTCAGTGCCATGCAAACATTCCCAAGGCCAAACCCATTTAAAAAGCATAAGATTTTCCTTATTGTTCCTGCGTTAGCTAATGCAGGACCAAAGCCTTTGGGCTTGAATTTCTCTAAGAAGAAATACAGATCTGGACTCAGCTCTCTCCAAGAAGAAACCAGAGCTGTGCGTCTCAGGTGGCGCCCATTTAGCCTGCCATAAAGCGTGTCATACAGTGCCAGGCAGTGCTATCACGTAACCCATTGCAGCCTGGGACGGCCGCTGGGTGCAGAGCAGAGCCATTGGGCCCCTTCCTGATCAGGGGACAAAGCAATTCCCTCTGTGCTGAGGCAAAAGGGGACGGGGATGGGGGCTCTCACCCCAGTGGTGAGGGGAACCCACGTGCTGCCACCAGCTCCACCTGTCACCCCAAAGCTGTTGCAGTCCCAATAGCCCATTTCCCCACAGTCGTGGTATTGCCCACCTTCAGGTGATGCCTGCTCTGCTCACATCAAGATCTCCAGGGCTGGTTGGGGCTGCTGCTGCCCACCCTCACCTCTCATCTCCTCACTGATCCAGGAGTCAAAGAGATATTCATCCTTCTTCTTCTCCCTTTGTTCTGCTTTACTCTGTGTGTCTGACTTCCCACACTGATTTGGCTCCAGGTTCTGTGGTCTTTGAGAATCGCTTTGGTGAGAGCTGGACCTTGAGATGTCATTCTCTTTATGGGAACCTGTGTTGGTTTATCTAAAACATTTGGTTGTCAGAGACCTCTGCGTTCAGCGGTGCGAAGCCCCATTGCAGTCAGGTCTGAAAGGTCACTGCACAGGAGCTATTCCCCAACACCCAGCACCGCGTGTTGACCATCATTGGGTCTTTCTTTACGGTCAGTCAGCCTTCCTAGCATGATTGATTGCCCAAAGAGTGAAGCGGTTCAGGAGGGATGACAACGTGATACCATCTTGTTAACACTCTCTTCCATCATATCAAATGCCACGATCTGGCAGTGACAGCCAGGCTTTGTGCTCCGGGGGTGTCTGACCGATCGGGTTGCTGCACAGTGACAGCTCCATAAGTACTTTGGCACCTTTGTCATCCCCTCCTTGGCCCCTAGCTAAGGTATTTCTTAAAGCTGGAATTAACGTGTGACAGAAGCTGGCTAATCTCCTGGAAATACTTATTTCCAAGTTTGCAGAAAGTATTAACTCTGAGCAAGCATTTTTCTGGGCTATTACTCCTCCACGCTGGGGATCAGCCCATCTAACCCTGTCCTTAATCATCACAGCAGCGGAGTGAATAGTTCACAGCTGTCCCCTGGGCTGGGCAGCGTGTCCTTTCCCAGGAACAGGATGCAAGGTGTAGGCCTGCAGTGGGGCTGTGGGGTCTGCAGCCCCCAGAGGAGGACTGTTCTGTACTGCCCCAGAGCTGCTGCTGTGGTGCAGCTTGAGAAGCAGCTCCACAATGCTGGGGCCAGAAGTGAGGGGACAAGGAGAGAGCCAGGGTGACTGTAGGTATATATGGCATGTGCTTTCCTTCCACGAGAGCTCATCTCACCTCCGGTCCTGCAGCACATGGAGGTAGTGATGGGCTCAGGAGTGATGTCTGGGTCCACAATCAGACGGAATCTATAAACTCAGGGTATCCACAAAGCCACAACACCTCACCCACGTGCCCTATGGTGGTGTCACTACTGCCTACCAATTCAAGGCCTCCTTCTGCTCAACTACCAAACAGGTTCTGAGCTGTTCAGGTCACTGTTGGTAAGTGTTGGGTAAGGTCACAGGCTGTAGGTGCATCGGGTCTTGCCTTTCAGGCATGATGAATACCCGGCTCTGATACCAGCCCCATGGTCTGCCATGACTTTGGGATGGGTGTTGTATGGCTTTTCCTTCAACATCTCTAACACATGGTCTGTACTCCCTGCATGGCTACCTGGTGTTTTGACGCATCTTTCAGTCAAGGCCTTAATTTCATATGGGAAAAAAAAAGAGTGTTTTACCTGGGCATGACTTTACAGCCACGTCCACATCTTGATACAGCCCCAAACCACACTGTTCTATCCAGCAGCAGTGTGTGCACATCCCATGAGCACTGGCACCCAGCATTGGACTGATGTCTGCTGCTACACCTATTGGTCATTGCTCAATAATTTACCCAACTCCTAATATCTGTAAGGAAATATTTGCAGTGGAAGTCACCAGAAACCATGTCTTGTTTGTTTTGCTCCCCGCTAATTATTCTGGATGCCCTCGGTGACATCGTCTGCCTCATTCCTTCTGAAAAGTTCTGTATATAAGGATGCGTGCTGTGGGCCGTCTGCAGAAGGCAGGGACAGTGGCTGGAGACATCCTTGCTCCGCAGAGGTTGGTCAGGTAAGAGCAGAAACATTCCTCAAACGGCATGCTTGTAGCTTCTGCTTCTGCAAACCCCAGTGCTTCCCAAAGGAAAGGCCTTGATGTTAGCTTATGACTGTGGACTTTTTAACGAAAACTGTTATTCTTGCCTGCAGCAAGAGGTGAAGCAATGCCAGGAGCTTTCTCTCTGCTTTTGTCTTCCCTGAGAGGCATTCCTCCTGTTCTATCCTCCTCCCTCCTCCGGTTTCCTGCAGCCATCAGCTGGTGCTCACTGTCCAGCATTACACTGATGGCAAACTGCTTCTTCCACTTAACCAGGACTGAAGATGGGTGTGCTCTGGGTGGTTTTCCTCACTTGTGGCCTGCTCACCACTTCTCAAGGACTTCTTGGCAGCGCCCCGGTGTCTGCCAGGGTGGATAAAGATGTGCTAGAAAGCGGTAAGTGTTTGGAACAGACAGGATTTATCTTCATTTTGAGACCACTTCTGCTCTTTCTGTCTCTTGACCACATTCATAAAATCAGAATTTGGTTCAGATCTGTTCAGGCTGCAGTGACAATGCATTTATAAAGCACTTTGAACATGGCACTTAAGATGCTGTGCAGAGGCTGGAGCATCACCCCTGTTGTATAAAGGGGAGAAAAAGGGGCAGAGATGAGGGGATCAGCCAGGCTGACACAGCAAATTTGTGTGCTGGGCAGGCATGGCTCACAGTGACCGCTCATCCATTTTTCAGCCATTACAGGGTCACTAGCCAATGGCAACCTTCTCCAGGGGCTACTGGGTGGTCTGCTCGGCCCCGATGGACTTCTTGGTGGTCTACTTGGTGGCAATGGACTTGTCGGTGGTTTGCTCGGTGGCGACGGACTTGTTGGTGGTATCTTAGGTGGTGATGGACCTGTTGGTGGTCTCCTTGGTGGTGATGGTCTTGTGGGTGGTCTCCTTGGAGGTGGTGGACCTGTTGGTGGTGTCCTTGGCGATGATGGTCTTGTGGGTGGTCTCCTTGGAGGTGATGGACCTGTTGGTGGTCTCCTTGGAGGAGATGGACCTGCTGGACCTGTTGGCGGTCTCCTTGGTGGTGATGGACCTGTTGGTGGTCTCCTTGGTGGTGATGGTCTCGTGGGCGGTCTCCTCGGCGGTGGTCTCCTTGGAGGAAGTGGTAACCAGGGTCAAGGCTCACTTCTTGGAGGAGGTCTCCTTGGCAAGGATGGTCTGCTGGGCACCGTGCAAGGACTCACAGGGTGAGTGAGAGTGGTAGATGTGCCCCTGAGCAGATCTCCATCACTGGCCATGCTTGTGGTCTGGACACGGCACCTACCTTCTCTTCTTTGGGCTAGCTCATAAATGAGGATTGAGAAGTTGGGAGTTTCTGCCATGAGGCTGCATTGCTTATCACGAGCTGGCCCTGGCTGAAAGGGAGCCCCACTGGCCCAGGCTGCAGGGGACCTTGAGATCACAGCTGGGTGACCGCAGCACTGAGGGCCAAGAGGACCCCTGGGAAGTAAGAAGCAGCAAATATGTTATTCACTGCCTTTCCTTGTTTCAACTCCAGGCTGAGAATTGTGAACATCACTCTCCCCAAGATAACACTGCGCTTCCTGCCAGGCATTGGTCTCCAGCTGAATATCTACACCCAGCTGCTGATAGATGGCAATGGGTAAGGAGCGGCATTCACTGGGGGCATAGAGCAGGGCAGGGGCTTCATAATCTTGTTGGAAAGAGGATGGCTAGAAAACCCTCTGAGATGTGTCCCCTTGGGCTGTGCAGCGCCGTGGGCAGTCTGCTCCAGCTCCAGGTGGAAGCAAACATCACTGCAAGAGTGAGGCTGGCCCAGGACAAGTCAGGGGCTCTCAGGCTGGTGGTTGAAGACTGCAAGACCCTTCTTGGAGACATCAATATCCGTGTCGGGTAGGTCTGTAGGGGAGTTTTGGTTGGTATTTTGGCACTGATGTACAACCCTGGATGGTGCAAGTAAGGCCTCATATTTCTCTTGTTCAGAGTACACTTATTTTCTAGCTTATTTTCTCGCCTTTCTCTCATTTTGTTTCCTGTTTTCCTGTTCCCCAGACCTAAAGTGCCACTTGTAGAAAAAACCTTAAAGAGCGTCCTTGGGAACGTGCTGCCCAGGCTGGTAAGTCTGGGTGAGGAGCGTCATTGCTGTGGGTGGCAGGGCTGTTTGCACAGCTGCAGGCTCACCTGGGACACCCAGCCCCACTGCCACCACGGCCCCTGGCACGTGAGCAATGTGCTCATGTGATGGCCCCTGCACACCCGCGGCAATGGCAATGCTGAGCCCTGCCCCAGACCCACGCAATCCCAGTGTGAGCAGGAGGGGGTGATGAGCCCCCAGCCCTGATGACACCATGCAGTTATGCTGCTGTGTGCTGGGGGCCCTGACACCCCTCTGCCTCCCCAGCTGTGCCCCGTCGTTGACACCGTGCTGGGCGTTGTGAACTCATTGCTGGGCTCTGTCACCTGTAAGTACTGGCAGACCCCTCCTGTCCATGCGCCCCAGTGAGGTCTGCCCTGCACTTAGCAGTTTTTGCTGCAGAACAGTGCTCACAGCCTCTTGTCTGGCTGGGCTGGCTGCAAGCAGGGGCTGCCTACAGTACTGGGTCTTTGGGGACCACAGTACTTGTGGGCAGCTCTTCCCTGCAGGTTAGAAGACCTCCTCCCAATGTCTTGCAGCTGTGCTCCCTCTGGGAGCTCTGGGAAACCTCCAGTACACTCTGTCCTCCCTTCCCATCATTGGTGACAAGTCCATCCAGCTGGATCTGAACGTGAGTGCTGCCTTTGAGTCGTTGGGTTTGGGTAATTGACCTCTGTGGGGTAGCTGCTTGTGGAGGAGTGCTGGTACACAGCTTTATGGCAGGGTGTTCACAGAGCAGCACAGCTCAGCCAGCTCCGTGCTCCTGTCACTGCTGGGTCTATGTCAGTTCCGTATTTGCTGATCCTTGAGGGCACCATGAGTCAGACCAGCTGGACGCTGGTTAATTAAGCATGATTGCAGCACTCACGGTGTCGTTCATCAGAAAAGCCCCATGTTAGCATTTTGTACAAGAGCAATGGGTCGCCATTTATAAAAAGGTTCCATTTGTAAGTGGCTTGTAAAAGTTGGGTATGTAATTAATAGGGATTATAATTGCACAAGAAGGATTGTCAGTGTGTCTTACTGATCAGTGGATATCACAGTGTTTTACACAGAGAGCTGCAGCGAATGCAACCACGGCCTGTGCCTGAGCAATCGAAAGCAGCAGTGCATTGATTATTGGGGTGCTGATTAATGACAGGGGTGGCACCGCTCATGTCAACCTCCTGCCCTGCTCTGTCCCTGCAGCTCCTCCTCAGGGATGCAGAGGGCAACGTGGTGGAGCCAGCAGGAGGTCTGTCAGTGCCCGTCACTCTGCCACCAGCTGTGGGTCCTGGGGCACAGCTGGGGCTGTCGCAGGGCGTGCTGGGTGCTGTGCTGGCGCTGGCACAGCGGCAGGGAGCCTTCAGCATGGACATCTCCAGCTCAGCGGTAGGTCGGGGCAGGGATCAGGGCTGCTCCCACAGCCCCCCACCAGACTGACCCCCATCACCGCTCCTACAGGTGCCCAGCAGCATCCCGCTGACCACCTCGGCCCTGCTCTCAGCCTTCCCCCAGGTCAGCCCCCTTTGTAGTATCGGTGATATTTGTGTTTCTGAAGCCTCAACCCCAGCCGTGCCAAGGCTCTGACGGCATCTCTCCCTCCAGCTCAGCACCGTACTGCCTGGGTCGCTGCCTCTGGCACTGCGTGTGCGCCTGGCTGACACACCCGTGGTGGCCCTGAGGGACGGGAAGGCCACTGCCACTCTGCGAGCGGCCATCGATGTCCTCGCGCACCGCCCCGGCTTCCCCCCACAGACCCTCTTCAGCCTGGACTCGGTGAGTGCCCTGAGCCACTGCCTCCTCTGCACATCAGGAGTGCGCTGCCCAGCCCCGCTGCCATGCCTGTAACTGCGCAGCTGAAACTTTTAGTGAATAATTCCAAATCCTGGGGGGTTATCTGTGATGCCATCTGTCCAAAAAATGTTATTTCTAAGCACAGATAGGTGGTTTTTTTTTTTTTTTCATGGCCTGAGTTACTTCCAAATATTCTGGGTTTTCTCTGATGGAAAAGAACTTCTTTTCTTCTATTGTCACAATGGCAGGATATTGTGCTGGACATCACCCCGTCTGTCTCCGGTGGCCGTCTGCGCACCGCTCTGGCTGTGGACAGGTAGAGCCCTGCTGGGGCACAGGGGCTGGGTCTGACCGTGGGTAACGGGGCTTTGATGTGGGTGTGAAGGGCTCAGAGCTGCCCCAGCGCCAACCTCAGATGAAGAGCTTGCCTGAAGTCAGGAGAGACTTTCGAAGAAATCGAGCTGTTTTCATTCTACCTTTGTGCGGATAGGAAAAATTCTGGACCGAAAAGGGTGTGAGCACTGCTCAGAACGCTCAGTGGCAGCTGCTCTGGTGGCACTCCTCCTTGTTTTTGTCTTTCGCAGGGTCAATCTCAGACTGGCATCCTCACAGCTCGGCTCCATCAATGTAAGCACACGGTGCAGAGCTCAGCTCTCCCCATCACCGCCACTCTGGCTCTGACTTGTCCCTACTCCCACTGCAGGTCTCCCGGCTGGAAGGATGGGTGAAGGACATCCTTGTGGCTGCATACGTGCCTGCCATCAACAGTATGGAGGGGGTGAACCCCCTTTCCAGCCCATAGCCCCCTCCCCAGCTGGCACTTCTGGGGCTTCATCTCTGATGAGCCGTCCTCTTGGTCTTGCAGATGCTGTGGGTATGGGGATCCCGCTGCCCAACGTCTTCAACACCAGCTTCGAGAATGGCCAGGTGGACGTGGCTGATGTAAGACTCACATCTGTGCTGGCCCCATCCCGAGGAGCTGCTGTTCCTCCTGCGGGGCTCCCCTGTGCAAAGCTGGACTGGTGGGGTGTAGGGAAGAGTTGGGGAAACCCGAGGGAGAACACCGAGTCATTTTTGTCCCTCTTCCTGGCAGAACACTTTCGTGATCAACCAGAGAAGAGAGCTCTAAAACCAGCTCATACCAGAGGAACCTCCATTTCACTCCTGGGATGAGACAGACGATTCCTGGAGAGCCCCGGCCATCCCCAATTGCTTTGTCTTTATTTTCTCCTGAGCACCATCTCAGGTTATCACCGTGGCCCCAGAGAGAAGGCTGCTTCTGCTCTGTCCATCCTGCTGCAGCCCAAGCTGCGGTCTGGAGATGCTGCTCAGCGGCTGAATGTCATGGGGGACTTTCTGTGGCCAATTCTAACACCCAAAGTCTGGAACCGCAGCTGTTGTTTAGGCACCAGTGTTGCTCTCAAATAGCTCTTTCAATAAAATCCTTCACTGCGTCAATATTTCTCTCTGAATATTCATTGGATGTGAGTCTCCAGCTGCCAGGGCCTGTTAGTCTCTGCAGCGCCCCTGCACCATACGGCCACAGAGAAGCAAAGCTGTTTGAAGAGAGGGCAGTACCCATGGCAAAGAATTTGGTAAGCTGGCACCTTGGGGAACACGTTCCTGAAGCTCAGAGCTGTGAGCAGAGGCAGCACGGTCTGCCTGGAGCACAGGGAACAGGGCTGAACCTTGATGGCAGAATAGGAGCAGAGAAGGCGGGCTGGGAAGGAGCACCACGGCTCACCTTTGGAGCCAGGCACGAGCTGAGCTCTGTGTTCCCATTGCTTTGTTTCCAGATGTATTTTGCCCCTGTTATGGAAGATGCACTGGATAGCTTTAGCCGGGGTCTGAGCAATGTATTTACTCTTGGGAAGGCATTATCCATCCAAGGCACCGGGACAAAAGCACTGCTGTGGCCCGCAGGCTGACACCCAATCCATGCTTCTCAGCATGCGGGTGCTTTCCTGTGGCTGCAGAAATGCGTTCAGGGCTGGGAGGATAATCCTGGGGAGCTGCTTCTCAGGTGGAGCATTAAGTATCTCCTAGGGTTTGTCTGGCTCCTACCCATGTGTTTGCTGGAAAGCCAGGCAGGGCCTGAAAAGTCACCTGCAGGTGTGCGTGGTTTGTGTCTGTGCCCGGGTGCAGGTGTTGGCTGGATGTGCCCACACAGCCATGGACAGGGATGGTTTTCCAGCATCTTCTCTGGGCCTGGTGGCAGCTCTGTGCTCCTGAGGTTCGGGAATTTTCTCCCTTCCTCTGAGCTCTTGGCAAAGGACACAGCTGATAAGGGGGGATCCAGTGACCTATTGCACAATACTCAGCCCCAGTGCACAAACCCTCATTTGTACTGGAATGCAGGAAAACCGCAAATGCTCCTGGATGGGCTCAACCCACCAGCCCACCTTTATACAACTCTAGACGTCCTTCCGCTTTCCCTGCATCAGTTTTGTTATATAAGAACCCCCCTGTTCCTCACAGGGAGGAGGTGACGGGTGGGTGAGCTGCGAGGTCCCCCCCAGGCCAGGAGTGGAACAGGAGGACCGGAGACAGCATAGGGCCAGGTAATGGTGGTGTAGCCGGGGTGCAGATCTTTACCACCAGCCTTATGCTGTGCTCTGATGAGTGAAAAAAACCCAACACAAACATGGGGAAGCTACCAGTCACGGCAGAAATGTAGGTAAGTGATTCTGGTTCAGCTGAAAACTCAGAAAAGCAGATGTGAAGTAGAGCTGAAAGGCTGCACTGCAGTGCTAACTGCGTTGCAGCGCAAAGAGTTCGCACGCAGGGTGGGGGTCAGCAGGGGAAGCGTGGAGCAGCCTCTGGGTTATGAGTAATGATTTTGCACTGCAAGTTTAAAATCATGTCACGGTGACCGGAGATGGAAAGGAGCGCGTTGCTCGGCTGCGTGTGAGTGGCAGCAAGCACACAGGTGTTGTGGCTGTGCAGCAATCCTGCCTGCAGATGTGCCTACGGGTGCCTTCCCTCTTTGCCCTTTTCCACGTGCATCCAAATCTGTTTGCTGAATGGGGCTCAAACGCAGGAAGGCTTTTGGTTCTCCTAAAGCTCAGATTTGCTATTCACTGAAAAATGTGCACCTTGCTCAGAACCCCTCCGGGGTTCCTCTTCTCCCAGTTTCCCTCCCCAGGTTGCTGTTGGTGTCTCGGTGCCAGCAGTGTGAGCTGTCCCCTGTGTCCCCATCCTGCCACTCCAGAGGACACCATGCTGACGGCTCTGAACGTCGCTGTGCTCTACGCCCTGCTGTCCCCGGCCCTGAGCCAGCTGCCAACAGATGCTGTCCTCCGCCTCAACAAAGGTGTTCTGAGTGATGGTGAGTGTGATAGCAGGGTCCTGGGTTTGAGGTGCTGTGCAGCCCAGCAAGGCTGGAGAGGGAGGGGGGTGGCACCAGGTTGAAGGATCCTGAGGGTTGTGTGCATATCTCCTCCTCAAACTGAATCCTGAGACATTCTTTTGGAAATTTCAAGTAGCCAGGCTTCCAGAAGGGCTCCCATTTGACAGGGACAAAGCAGTGATGCTGCTTCTCTGGGGGCTGCACCTCCTAGGGGCTGCTCCTCTGCAGAGGTGTGAGCCCTTTGCCTAAGGGTTTGCCACCATGCCATACCCTGTCACTATGCCAGGCACCTTGCTGTCCCACCTCCACATTCCCCTGGGCGCAGTGCTCCTGCCCCAACATCTACATGGTGCCCAAGCCCTTTTCTTGGTCTGGGTTCAAATATCACAGTACAGGCAGGGATTGGTGCAGGCGGTGACCAGGGTGGAGAGCACAAACCCCCATGACCCACACCCTGACCCCATGTGCTCATCCCAGTGTGGCTCTCCAGCTCTTGCAGGTTCCCTGCAACACTGCGCAGTCCTGCAAGGAGCCCTCGGAGATCTGCCCATCAGCGGGATGGATGGAAGCAGAGCACTGCAGGACGGCCACGGAGGGGGCCTCCTGGGTGGCGGGGGGCTGCTTGGTGGCCTTCTGGGTGGTGGGGGGCTGCTGGGGGGACTGATGGGTGGCCTGCTAGGTGGAGGTGATGGCGCTGATCTTGTTGGTGGAGGGGGTGATGCAGGTGGTGGTCTCCGTGGCAATGGGGATGCTTCCTGGATGGCTCCCCACGGCCGTCCCCCTCCCAGAAGCTGGCCTGTCCCCAGGGGGTCCCTTCCTGTGGATGTGCCGGGTGCAGCAGAGGGGCAGGGGGCTCTGCTGGGTGATGGAGGTCCCTCCAGCACAGTTGGGCTCCTTGGAGGAGGCTTGTTGGGTGTCCTTGGGGACGGAGGCCTGCTCAGCACAGTGCAGGGGCTCACGGGGTAAGTGCAGCTCCTGGCGGAGCTCTGAGTGCTGTTGGGTGCAGCAGCTCAGGTGTGATGGGGTGGTGATGGTTCAGTGTTGGTGATGCCTGTGAGGCTCCCCGGGCTGGCACTGAGGCTGCACAAGGACCTCTCAGAGGTGCAAGGGTTTGGAGCCTGGAGCTGCTTCCCGTAGGGGGAGCTCGGAGCCATGTATCAGTGCTGCTTCCAACCCACTGCTGGGCTGTTGGCAGATTTCCTGCTTTAACTCTTGAAGCCTAGCACTGAGCAGAAGCACAAGGAAGAGCAGTCATAAGGCAGCCAGAGCACAGATTCTGATAAAAAGGGGAAAACAGCTGAGAAAACAGGGTGCCCTTGCTGTCCATGCAGGCTGAGGATCGTGGAGCTGACACTGCCCAGGGTGTCCCTGCGGCTCCTGCCCGGTGTCGGCCTCCACCTCAACCTCTACACACGGGTGGCCCTCAATGGCAGAAGGTGGGTCTGGCTGTGCCCCACTGCCCTGCAAGCCTGGCTGCCAGGGGATGTAGGGCTGAGCTGCTCTGCTCCCCCTCACAGCCTCCTGGGTCTGCTGGACATCGCTGTGGAAGTGAACGTCACCTCACGGGTCCGGCTGACCATGGACGGCACCGGCTACCCCAAACTGGTGGTGGAAAAATGCAACACGCTCCTCGGGGGCATTAAAGTCAGACTGCTGAGAGGGTGCGTGACATTGAGAGGGACGTTTCTGCCCCTTGTGCTGTGTTTGAGGTCATTTCACCCGAGATTGCGTGGGATCCTCCGAGGTGTGAGCATTTGGCATGTGAAGCACAAAAAGCTCTCGGGCTGAAGCTGCTGCTGCTCATTTAAGGAGCCTCTATACCAGTAGATAAAAGGCAGCACTAAATTTCCCACTGGCTATTTTGGGATGCCAATTAGACTTATCTCATGCAAAATCCAAGCATACACAGTGCACTGTGCTGCTGCAATTGCCTTGCTCCAGGAGGTCTGCTCTGCACTCATTTCGCAGGGAATTGTTTAAAACTCATTTACCTTGAAGCAGGCTTTTTTTTTTTTTTTTTTTTTTCATGGAGATCCTTTGTTTTTTCCACAGCCTGCTCCCAGTTGTGGATAATTTACTGGCTGGTGTCCTGAACAGGCTTCTTCCTAATCTGGTAAAATGGAAGAAACCTTCATGGTGCAGCTCTGCATCGGCCAAGCCAGGGCCCACCTCAGTTGGTGCACCTGATGCAGGGCTGCAGAGCTGTGCCCAGCTCTAAGCAGCTTCTCAACATCCCCCCACAGCTCTGCCCAGTACTTGATGTTGCTCTGGGACTTGTCAATGATCAGCTGGGGCTGGTCAACTGTAAGTAGTGGAACCCCCCACCCTGCCTTTCCATGCTGGTCACGCTGGGTGCATTGAGGCTGCGATGCTGCAACCCCTCTGCCAGCAGCATGGAGCTCTCAGATCCAGGCAGAGCCTGCTTGAGGTAAGCTCTGTGCTGCAGGGCTGCAGCAGCCACTGAGCCACATCCTCTCCACCAGCACTGGTGCCACTGGGGTTGCTGGGCAGTATCCAGTACACCGTGTCCAGCCTGCCGCTGGTGACCGGCCAGTTCCTCGAAGTAGACCTGAATGTAAGTCCTGCACCTTCTCCTCCTGCTCTACGATATCTCGGGGGGTTTGGGTGTATCTCCTGGGTTGTGCTTGTGGTCACACACGTCAAACCTGAGGAGGCTGTGAGAGGGTCACAGAGGTCCTGGCTCCATGCCCTGCTCCTGCGCTGCTATCGTCACGGGGTTCACGTTTCATGAGCTTCTGGAGAAGGAAATGCAATGGGATCTGACTTGGCCATGCGTGCGGTGATTTCACATTGATGGAACATGAAGTTAACCGTAAAGGCAAACATTGCAAACTGCTGCGACCTTTTGGCTCGTGCTTCCTTCCCTGTAACTGCAGACTGTGGTCGGACGAGTAGCAGGAGGTCTGGTCGACTACCCACTGGGAAGACCAGAAAGTGTCCCCACACCTCCACGGGTCCCCATGCCGCCTCTGCCGCCGATGCCAGACACCAGCTCCTCCCAGCTGGGCCTATCCGTGAACTTCCTCAGCTCAGTGCTGGCTGCCTTGCAGAAGGAAGGAGCCCTGGACCTGGACATCTCCAATGCCATGGTGAGCACTGGAACTGCCTGCCTCTGACATTCAGAATGCTCAGGGTTTCAGCAAACTGCTCTCGATTTGCAGTGCTGTAGCACCTCATCACCGTTTATCAGGATCTCTGGTCTCTGAGTGTGATGGGCCGTGTGGTCTTTGTGTATCGCTGGGACAAAGTAGGAGATCTCTGCTGAAAACCAGCACACATCCATGCAACATCTCCCCCTTTGTCTGTGACAGTTTCCTGAGCTTCCACCGCTGACAACGTTGACTCTTGGAGCCCTGGTTCCTGTGGTGAGTCCTGGTTCCACCACGCACTGCAAATATCCTAGTATGAGGAGCACCCAGGGACAGGGCAGCCCCTGCTTCACCATCTCATGTGTCTGATGGAAGAGCTTTGGCTTTGTTCCGAAATCAGAAACCACAGCAGGGTTTGTCACCTTGTCCCCTGTACCTCCTCAGCCACCAAAGCCCCTTGCAGGGCCAGGACCAGACATTCCCAGCAGGGTTTGGGGCACCCCAGTGGCTGAGCTCCCACCTGGCTTGAGTTCAGTGCTGAACATCCTCGAGCTGGAGCAGCGCAGGAGCAAATCCATCCCCAAGAGCAGCAGATGCTGCCCAGCAGACAGCCTGCCCCATCCTTACCCTATTGCTCCCGGCTCTGCCTGGTCACCACAAGCTTTCTGCCTCTGGATGCTGCAGGTTCTTAAGGCATCCCCTGAGACGTGCGACTTGCTGCTGAAAATCACTGTTCCCAAGGAACCCGCGGTGACCTTAAAGAAAGATAAAGCTGCCATCCAGCTCAAGGCTACAGCAGAGGTGGTGGCCACCCACTCAGCCAACGTGCAGAAGTTTCTCTGCCTTCTGAATATTGTATGTACAGAGGGGCAGCTGTGCCAACGTGTGTTGGAGCACAGCAGTGGGCAGCTGCCTCCTGCATGGCCAACCCACGCCTGTCCCCTGGCTGCAGGATGCGTCCTTGCTGGCTCAGTTTGCTGTTGAAGCCAACAAACTGAAGATCAGCGCTGGCCTTGAGAAGTAGGATGCTGCTTTCTGCCTCTGCTCCTGCTGGTGTGAGGTGGGACGTGGTGGTAGGATGGGCCCCCACCCCTCACTTTGCCTCTGCTTTCTTCTGCAGGACTGAGCTCTCCTTGGTGTCTTCATCCATTGGTGATTTTGACGTAAGAACACGAGCAGCTTCAGCAACGCGTGCCATCTACCTTAGAGAGCAAAGTGCAGATAGAGATTGTCTGGGAGAATTGAGGGCCAGTTATGCAGTGTTGTTTGTGTTGCATTTTTAATAGGACCTTTCTTTCACCTCTGCAGATGCGTTTGCTCCATGGATGATCCATGAGCAATCTTTGGGAAATAAAGGACCACAGATCTGTGTGGTGAAAGATAGCAATGGGACATGGGAACCATCCCACTCGCTGGCACCAGTTGGTGTTGGGGCACATGCAAACAAAGTAGGGATCCTCCCAAAGCATTTGGCACCACTGCAGCACTGTGGGTTTGGTACCTGAGCTGAGGGAGCCTAAGCATGGTGCAGGGACTGCATTGCTCTGCATGCACCTCCAGTTTCTAAGCAGTTTGCATGAATTGGGTGATAGAGCTGGATCAGCAGTGGGCGAGGAGTGTCCCCACACCCCAAGGACAGGGTGAGGCATGAGGGACCCCTCTCCTTGTCGCAGGTCTCGCTGCTGGAGACACTGATCAACAAGGTCTTTGATGCTGCCTTCCTGCCTGCCCTGAATGGTGAGAAAGCTTTGGTGCCTCATCCACCTCCAGGGAGCTGAAGCACACAGTGCTGGTCAGGGGGCACAGGAGGAGGGGCTGGGCAGGGCTATGCTAACCATGCTGCTGTCCCACAGCTGTGCTGGGCCAGGGGGTGCCGCTCCCACGCCTGCTGAACATCGACTTCAGCAACGCTGACATCCGCATCATTGAGGTGAGCACTGCCCTGCGGCACCCCTCCTCCCCAGGCATGGGAACGCTCCACATCACACTGAGCCCTCTACCCCACCAGGACCTCCTCGTGCTGTCAGCGTGAGCCACGCATTGCCTGGCTGCCCCCGGGATGGAAGCCCAGCCTGATGCTGCCAGCCAGCACTTCCCTCTGCGCCAATGCGAGCAAACCAGCTCCTCCATGAAAACATCACTTCCTCCCTGTGTAGCTTTGAATACAGAAGGAAACATGGGTGGTTGTTGCCTCTGAATGTTGCATTCTGGACTCTTCCTTTTGCAGATGCTCAGCAGGATGTGGTGGGCTCTGCAATCTTGTGCGGGCGCGTTACATGTGGGGTTTTGTGACCCCATCCCACCTGATCCATGTAAAACCTCCTCACCCACCTGCAGCGCTACCCCACTTCTGGGGAAGCCACTGAGCACTGCTGGACTGCAGGGAGCACACTGGGACTGCTCTCACACTGCTGCCTTCCAGCCCGTGCTCTGCCAGCCCTGCTCCTCCCCTAGAGCCCCCTGGAGCTGACGTGGGCTTTTCCTGCTGCCTTTCCCATTCTTTTTCCCCTCCCATCTCCATTTATTCCCATTTATTTAGTTCCCTCTCAAACTTCCTCCAACTGCCCAGATCTCCCTTTGGGGCTCAGCTGCCTCCTGCTCACCTCTGGGTACCGCGTGGCTCTCCCCAAGCAGTGCACAAACCCACACACCCTCTGGTTGGCAACGACATCTTTTGATCAGCCCCACTCAGCTGCCACGCACAGTGTGCTTGCCGGGGGCAGCCCTCCTCCTGCTGTGTGCAGACACGGGCACTCGGTGCTGGCAGCACCTCTGGGTGTATGAGCCCTAACGGCGTCCGTTTCCTTTGATTCCTGCAGCAGCATTTAATCATTGATGAAAATTAATTTTTAAAGCCAGCAGAGCTCTTCCTTGTCAAATCCCACGTTTATTTTTGTGCTGTTAAGTTTATTACCCTGACCGAGCTGGAAGGAACGAGCCGGATTCTTTAATTGTTCTTGTTGCCTGGGATGCAGAACAATTCTCAGCATCTCAGACCTAATCTCAGCTGTCTGCTAAACCATACCAACATTCTGCACGTGGGAGATGCTCCGCTCCGGTGCGAGTGCCACCAGCCAGGTGGGCACGGCTGACACCTGCACAGATATTTCCCTGCTGTCACACACATTCCCTCTAAGAGCTCTTTTTAAAGACCCGAAACCATTCTGGCATCCTCTTACCATGCTGCACACGTCCTGCAGGGACCCTCCGACAAATCCCACTGATTTTATTTGACACCGCTCTCAATCGAAGCTGCTCCAGCCTCTATCTTTCTCCTCTGCTCAATAATCGCAGCTGCAGGAGCGGTGCATCATTACGTGCTGATCAAAGGGAAATGCAGAAGGCAGACTGGTGAATTAAAGTCTGATTTAATTGTGCCAAGAACTGTCATAGAGGGATTGCTAAAACGTATCTGGAGCAGGTAAAGAAGTTGTTCCGAGTGACCTAAATAACATTATTTCTCAGTGCTGATGCACTTCAATATGCAGATCCGATGCTGTCTTTCATCAAGGAGACGCTGCTGGGACAAAGGTGGGTGTTGGAGGCACGGAGACTACAGCACTGCTTCACTGTCACCTTTCCTCCTCCTCAGCAGCCACACTGTGGCAGCCCCGGGAGTGGCACAGGGAGGTCCCACTGGGTGACCCACAGGGACACGGGCAGCTCTGACACGGCAGAATGGGCCCTTAAAGGACAAGTGGAGCAAAGTGGGAAAAACAAACAGCCCTGCTACGGGGAAGTGAAGCTGATTTTGGCTGTGCTTTGAGCTTTAATAATGCAAGGTGCTCTCCACGAGGTGCAGAAGGACACAGCTTTGACACGTACCATTTTTTATCTGGCTGTGCCCCTTTAACTGCTCTCATTTCAGGGCCGTTCCGGAGCAGGTTGAAGCGATCCATCTCCTCTCTCCAAGGTCCTCCGCCTCTTCTCCTGCTCACTTCACAGCGCCATTCCTCTCCCTGCAGCCTCCCTGCGTGCCACGTGGATGCTGGGCATGGGGATGATCCCTGGTGTGAGGTGTCCCCTCTTCGGGAACCATCTGACAGTGGCGGGATGGGGGCATGGCGGTCCCTGGTGCCGGGGTGGTGTGGAGCGATGGGCACACAGGGCCTTGTCCTGGTGATGCGGTCTCTTGGCAGGTGCTGGGATGGAGATGCAGATGCTCTGGTGTCTCACCCTTCTTGGAGGCCTCCTACCCCCCTGCTGGGGGCTTCTGAACTTAGGGGGCATCCTGGGCTCCAGTCCTGCACAGTCCTCGGATGGTAAGCTCGGGGTTCTGTCCCTGCGGTGCTAGCATGTGTTGTGTCATGCTGTGTCGGTGTTGCATCCCCTTGTTTCAGCTGCTGGGGGGGACTTTGGGGATAGCTTCTTGTAGGGGCTCTGCCCACCCCCAGCGAGTGCCCTGGTGGGGCTCACCCCATTTGTAAAAGGGCTTTAGCCAATAAGGACTGATGTGCCGTTCCCACATGGTCAGAACGGAAGGCCGGCAGCACGAACCCCAGTGGGATGGAGGATGGAGCGGCGTGGTGCACTTGCTCAGTAACAGATGAGCAGTGTGAGCCCATGGCTGGCAGCGGTGCTGTTGTGAGCAGTGAGGTTCCTGGCACAAACCTGCAAGAGGTGCAGCTTTGTCTGATGCAGGACATCAGCTCCCCCTGGGGTGGATATTCCTGCCCAAAGGCGACGGGGTCCTCCTGCTCACAGCATCCCTGAAACAAATTTCCTCCTCAATGAAATTCTTTCCAGCGGTGAAAGTCTGCTTGGTAATTGGGATTGCTTGCTGCAGGAGGTTTGCTGGGCACTGGCCTCCTCGGGGAAGGTGGGCTGCTGGGCACTGGGCTTCTGGGCAGGAAGAGCCCAAGCGCAGATGGCAGTGAAGGCATTGGAGGTGAACCCCAGAGCACAGGGCTCCTTGGCACGGGGCTGCTGGGTGAGGCAAATCTGCAGTGTGCATACATCTGGGGGAGGAGGGCCCCTGGCAGCCAAGTTGGCACAGTGACACAGTCTGACTGTTGCAGGAGGACAGCCTGGTGGCAACGGTCTGCTCGGCACGGGGCTCCTTGGTGGGGAAGGACTCCTTGGCAGCGGTGTCCTTGGAGAGAAGGGTCTGCTCGGCACAGGGCTGCTCGGCCAAGGGGGCAATGGAAGTCTGCTTGGGCTGGATGGACTGCTGGGGCAAGAAGGACTGCTGGGACAAGGAGGGCTCGGAGCACTGCTGGGACAAGGAGGGAGCAGTGCTGCTGTCCCTCAGCCATCACAGCGCTTTGCCTGGTGAGTGGGAGCAGACGTACAGCAGCGGTGCTCATCGCAGAGCTTTGGTCCATACACCGACCTCCCTGACCTGCTGACAGCTCGCGTGAGCCTGGGGGTTTAATGCCACAGTGCCCCCTCCCCACCTGCACATTTCAACTGGGAATACCCACGCAGGGAACTGGTCCAGGGGCTGAGGGACTGGTGCCTGGCTCCCAGCTCACGGGCTTTTCTTCCTGGCAGGCTGAAGGTACTGAACCTGGAGAGAGCCCATGTGTCATGGAAGGTGATGCCCGGAGGCGAGCTGGTTCTGAACCTGTATTCGAGGCTGAAACTCAGCCTGCCAGGGTGAGTGGGGCACAGTGGGGGAAGTGGAGCTGCAAAAGTGTCTGCAAACATTTGTTAGGGAGCTGTGCACCAAATAGAGCCCTGGAGCTGCTGTGATTTCAGCTTCTCTGGGCTTTGATCTCTTCCATCGCCTTTACAGCCGCAGCGGCTCTCTCCTCACTTTTCAGAATATTTCTCTTTCTGAGCGGATCTTCTCTAGAAACGAACATCACGTCCCACATTGCGCTGACACAAGACAGCCCCGGCGACCTCAGGCTGGTGATGAAGGATTGCAGGAACCTGCTCGGCGGCTTTAAGGTCACCCTGCGGAAGGGGTGAGTGCCACATTCGCTGGTGCTGTGCTGTTTTGTGGTGCTGTGCAGCTTCTCAGTCAGAATTTCCAGGGTGATCTGCAAGGGCACACACACGGGGCTCTCCTCCTTCATACTGGGCTTGGCCAGAGCTGCCCACGCTCCCCAGGGCAGGATGGCTCCACGGGCAGCGGGCAGGGTGGATGGGAGCTGGTGGTTCAGACCTCAGGAAAGCATGGGGTTCTGCTCACAGAAAAGCCACTTTTTGGGGGGAATCTGTATTAGGAGATGGGATGCTGCGATGTGCACATGGAAGTAGTTAAAATAACTGGCAGGATGGGGTGCAGGTCAGCTCTGTGCCGTGGGTCAGCCCTTTGCCATGAGTGAGCTCTGGAATGTTTGCGATGGGCACAAGATGTAGATGTTAAGGGCCAGACGATGCTGAGCAGACACAAAGAGCCCCGAGTGCCAATAGCTCCTGCCGAAGCCTGGGGGAGCTGTGGGCTCGCAGCATCCTTTGCCATCGGGGAGAAGCTCACAGCATCAGCCCCAGCGGTGCGTTTCAGCCCTGTCTGCCTTGTGAGAACAGGCAGTGACAGCTCCATCCCCGCCTCCTTCCCCCTCCAGGCTCCTCACCAACGTGGTGAGCGGTTTGCTGAACTCTTCGCTCCGCTCTTTCCTCCCGATGGTGGTGAGTGCATGAAATTCCACCGCCGCCAGAAGGCGCAGCTTAAATGAAATCACCGCTCTTTCCCGTCGCTGCGCAGCAGATTTACATATCCATATCCTCATATGTATGTGCGTGCACAGCCGCACGCCCACGCCCTATAACTGAATTCTGCAGACTTCCTTGATCTTCCTCACGGTCAGGATTTATTTGTTAGAAGTAATTCAAATTCCATCATGCAGCGTTACGGGATAATTTGTAACCGATCGCTTGGCGAAATGCCTCCTCGCACGGAGAAGGTGCAGTAAACAGAAGTGACAGCCTCACTTAGGAAAAAGGTGCTGGCTGGAAAATCTGTTATTCTGCTAAATAGGATCTGGGCTGTTCGGAGAAGAGGGCTGAACAATTTATAGTGCTCTTTTTCCTTGGAGGAAACGATGCTCCAGGAGTGGATTGCTCCATCTTCATTTGAAGTCTGTGAGACTCAGATGATGGTGCTGAGATGTTACTACGGCTGCGGTACCTCTCTGAGGTTGTTCCTCTTGTTGTGCCGTTGCAGTTTTGCCCATTAGTGAACGCTTGGTTCAGCATCGTCAACACCGAGCTGCAGTTTCTCAACCGTAAGTTGTCAGTGTGCCCATATGAGCTCGAAGGGCAGCAGATGGAGTTTCTGTGTGCAGGCCATGGAAAGTTTTCACTGTTACCCCAAAACATTCCCCGTGGGCTGCGCCATCCAGCAGACATCCCCAGACCAATGGCTTTCAGTGCCTGTGGACCCTACAGTGTTTGAGACCTCAGAAAGATGAGAGCGTTTTCCTCTTGGCTTTGGGACACCCCCACTCAGGGATGCATCCCCAGGCATGGGGCAGTGGGGGCTCAGGGCAGGACACGGCCCTGCTGCCAGCCCCGGGCTCTGCCTCTCTTCCCATCCCTTTGCTTTCTGCAGGCATGGTCCCTTTTGGACTCCTTGGGAAGATCCACTCTGTACTCTCCAGCTTGCCGCTGACCTCGGAGCACTCCATGGATCTGGACCTGCAGGTACGGCCCCACGGGTGCTGCGTGCTGTGGGTTCAGCCCCATCCCACCCCTCTCCTTTCTTCGCCTTCCTGCACTCACAGCTCTTCTCGTTTGTTGTAGAATTCCCCATTCCCAGCTGTGTTCATCGATTGGCTGCTGCGCAGTGAGTGCAAAGGAGGCCATGGGGACAGGGGGACAGGGAGATGGGGGACATTGGGACGGGGATAGGGGGACAGACAGACAGAGGGACATTGGGACGGAGACAGAAGGACAAGGAACAGGGGGACAGGAGGATGTTGGCAGCAGGAGGTGATGAGTTCCGCACACTGTTGCTCTGTACAGCCCTGGGAAAGGCGCTTCACCTCTTATAAAAGGATCTCATAATATTTACCTAGTGGGAGTGAATAATGGTTCTCGGGATGCTGTGAGGATTAATTAATATTTGCAGAGGTGATTGGAAGAGCTTTCAGCTTCATATGCGGGTGAAGTTAATATAGAGAGGAAGGAAGGCAGAGTTGGAAGCCATCCCAGCTTCCCCAGGGCCCAATTCCTCAGGGCAACAAATCAGCTCAGCCCACAGAGCCAGGCATGGGCAGAGCACAGCAGGGCTGGGGGGGCTCATGGCGTCGGGGGGGCTCTGACCATGCTCCCCTCTCCCAGCTGCAGGCATCGACCCCAGCAGTGGGCAGTAGGTGAATGCTCCCCCGCCCTGTGGGCTCTGACGTGCTACGCTGTGGGTGAGGCTGACCTGCACCCCTCTGCTGCTCCTCACAATAAAAAGGACTTTTCCTCATCTGCATTCAGCACGTGGTTTGGGTTCTTTCCAAAGGAGCTTTGCATTTGTGAGGGTTTTGCTACTTGCCTCTCCTCCCAGCTCCCGGAGTACCTGCTTGCAAGGAGCAGTCAGGGGCAGAGCTGCAGAAATGCGGTCAGTGAGAGGAACAGGCTTTCCCATCTTTTGTATGTATGCAGATTTATTCTGCCCCTGTCCCCGAGGTTCTTTTATAGCCTTCTTCCACCAGCAAACCAACACTGCTTGAACACAAACTAATGCTGCTGGAGGAGGCAGGACACCCAGACCCCCACACACTGGGGGCTGTGGGGAGCAGCAGGAGGGGCTGCAATGAAAGGTCTTGGGTGCAGCTGTGCCCCACACCCCATCACAGCCACCCCGTGACCCTGAAGCACTGACCTGACCCCACTCGAACTGGTGCTCCAGGTCACCAAAGCCCCGATTGCTGCTGGCCCAATGACTCCCACATGAATCATTTCTGATGATAGAAAATGGTGGTTTTTTCCTGCTAAATTAGGTGCCCACAGGATGAAGCCGTGGGGCTGGGTGTCCCTCAACGGCTCTGGGAAGGGGCTGCGGGGCAGGGGAGAGATGGAGCTCACCGCTGTGAGCAATGCCTTGGGGTGCTGTGCTCACAGGTCCTAAGGGAACAACCTGCAGAAGATGGAGTACCTCCTTTAGGCTCACACGACCCGAATCAGCTCAACAGAAGGAGAATGCTGTGTTTGTTTCCTCGCCTCAGCCATTCCCCTTGGCATCTTCGTGGATGCAGAAAGGGGAGGAGGACCGTTCTGTCTGGCTTTTCATTTTCACAGCAGTGCTCTGAATATTAATCAGCCTAAAAACAGTGCTGTAGGCACTGCTGCAAATGACAGATCTTGCAGTTGGTGGCACTTTGCTGTGTAATTTCTGCATGCAAGTCAACAGCAGGGGCTGGGCAGCTAATTCTCCCTGTGACCTGACTTTGCAGATAGCAGACATAACACCGAACACGAGCAGCCCTGAAGCACCCTGATAGCTTCATTAGCAATGCCACTGTGCAGCAGCTGGTTCTCATATCGGGGTTTTCTGACAAGGAACCAGGTGCCCTTCTCATCCCTATTAACATGAGAACTGTGAGCTGTGACCACACTGAGTGGGAGCTCCGGGTCCCAATCCCTTCGCTGCACAACAAGACCTCAAACCACAGGTACACATCCCTCTTTTTTTTCCCAAACTCAAAGGGCTGCCAGCATTCCGGACCCACTCTGTGCAGGCTCACAGCCACCTCCATTGGAGTGCACTGGTCCATGAGCACCGAGTTGCCCCGTGCATGTCCAATGACCAAATAGCGTGGCCAGGAAGGAAGTGTGGGAAGATACAGAGCCATTAATGAAGAACATCAGAAAACAGATATCAAATAATGACACCATGACAAGAGCTTATTAATAGGAAAGTCTAAAGATAAAACTAATTTAAAGCTGATGAGGCAGGACAGCTCCTCTTCAGGAGGACGAGGAGTCAATAGTGAGCTGTCAGCACAGGAGATAAATTGCTCACAAAGGAGAAGCTGCAGGACTCCGGGTCCCAGGTTTGTTTTTGGGGCTGCTGCGATGTGGGTCCGGAGAACACAAATCCTTTTGTTGGCTGTGACCTTCCTGCAGTGCTGTAACGTTTGCTGTGTGTTCACGCTCACGTCCACCTCGCCCACCTGCAACACTCTGCAAGCAGAAAGCGTGTGGTTTCTTGCTGTGAAATGCATGTGTTGGGAGCTGCCTCAGGGCACGGCTGAAGCTTGAATGCAAATATCAGCCCAGCGCTGTGGGCCGTGCTTGGAAACTTACCCACCGAGCACCTCGTCAGAACCAAAGAGATGTGCAGCTGTCACTGGGGCTCCTCCAGCCCCACAGATGTACAGAAGCTTTGTTCCCATTCCCTGGAGGGACCCTGAAGCAAGTGCTGAGGCTCCAGGACAGGCTGAGCTGCAGGAAGCCCCGAGAGGGCAGCCTAGGCGAGCAGGACACAGAAAGAGATAGGAGCTCGATGCTTCCCAACAGCCAAACTCAAGGAGCAAATCACCTCACGTGCGATACGGAAACCATGTGCCTTCCAGCCCCAGAGGGAAGGGGTGGGGGGACATTCCTGCTTTCAGGCAGTGTCGGATGACTTAACTCTGCCTCCAAGGTCACTGTAAGTGCTTCCTAATGGATGCTTTGCTGCCTTAAAACCTCAGCCTTCATTCCCGAGGCCTATAAAAACTAAGGAGGCGAGGTAAATGGTAAGCACTATGGCTCCCTGGGGAGTCTGTGCAGTGAGCGTTATCACCTTCTCATCAAAATGTAAAACCCAGCTCTCCTCCTCATTAGTCTCTCACTCTTAAAATAATGATTGTAAAACGACCACAGCTGGCCTCAAATCTGGCTGGCAGGAGTGGAGAGAGCACACTCAGGTCTATGTTTCTCACCTGGGAATAGGCACTTCTAAGGAACACGGGGATGGGTGAAAACGAGCTGCGGGAGGCAGCAGTCAGCCCTTTTCAGGGCACTGGCTTTGGTCACAGCTTCAAGAGGCACGGGAGAGCACAAGTTGAAAGAGATGCCACAGGGCAGTGAAAACCGGGCTACTTACCAGGTGGCTTTTATTAGCAAGAATAGGTTGGCTTTACTACCGTCACAGCTGGGAGATGAAGTGTTTATACCCTGCCCCTCCTTTGGAATTTCAAACCCAACAGCTTCTTGCTGTCTCTTCCTTAAGAACCCACTGCAAAGCTTGTACACACTCAGCAGCAGAGGTCTAAGCCCTTGTTTGTGAGATTGGGCCTAAGAGTCTTTCTCAATTGGAGGTAGGATGGCAGAATAACAGTATTATCCCAGATAAAGTCTTCTTTCCTGCTCAGCTCTCCAGCAAAATGGCTTCATGCTTGCTTAAGAATTCTGCAAGTTCACGTAGGGACTACACTATGGAGCACTGGGTCAGTTGTTCCTTCAAAATCTCTCCGGACAGAGCTTTTTACAATGATTTCTTTTAGTAACACAATAATCAATACTGAAAGGTGTGATTTTTTTCCTCAAACCTCAGAGGAGAGTTTGCTTACCAGTGCAGGTTGCAGGCATTTGTTTTAATCTAGCAGACCAGGCTGGAATATGACACAATGCAGCCACAGCTCTGATAAAAACAAACAACTGTAAGATGTACTTACAAAGTTATCAGCCTTTTAAATTGGCACCATTTCTTTCCTCCTGCAAAGCTAAAGGAAAGACTTACCACAGCAAACGAGTACAAAGCTGTAGTTAAAGATTGAACAGGCTAGAGAGAGAACCCTCAGCTGGAAGACAGTTCTACCCATGCATTCATTCCCTTAGGCCTGGAGACAGGCAAATCCCTTCCAACGCAGAACCAGGCAATCCCAGAGCAAAGGCAAACCTGTATTCCCTCAGCCCCGCATACAACACATTAAGCATCACTCGTGTTCATTAAAAAACATGTTATATTCCACACTTTGGTGCTACATTCCATCATATAGGCACAGCACAGGGTCTTACTTCCCAAGTACTTCGCCATCGAGGAGGTTATCGTTATTTGGAAAGAATTCATCACAGTCTTATCCTGTTCTTCAAGCAGTCTGTCTCCTTTGGCACTTTTCCTGTGATCCTCTGGAACTTACTGGAGTTTTGTTTTCCAGGTGCTGTGAGTCTTTGCAGCTCCTACATTCAGCTGGGCTAGGAGCAATGACCTGCTCTGCAGGCAAAGTTCTCAGGGCCGGGCTACATTGGAGGACATGATCAGAAGACAAACCACAGCACTGCAAACGTGAGCCAGGCCTGACAGCAAGTGAAAGCACCGAATCACACCCTACTGGGGTTTGGCACATGAATGCACAGCTTCTATCCCTTATACCTATAAACTTGCACAGATCTAGAAGGGGGATATTGTAGCCAAATGGGAGAGAGACCCAATTATATATATAAAAAATAAATAAATAGATCCTGTTTCTACCCCATCTCCACTTAACCACGTATCCTTGTTTCTTCATAGAGAAAATAAACTACTTCTGCCCACTGGAAGCAGGGATACCTCAATGATGAGCTGCAGAGCAGGACAGGGTGGTACGACAAAGCAGAACTCCCTTCAAGGTCTGAGAGCTGGCAGAGGTTATCTGAAAGAAATAGCATAACATTCCTCAGGAACAAAAAGGTTGAGGAGGATCCATTCTAATTTTAGGCTCTCCTGGCAATAGCTGCTGTAGGAAACAGTACTGTGCAGGAAAAAAAGAGAGCCTAAGGAAACAAGAATTAGAGGCAGGTCACCTTCACCAAAACATAGTCCCCAGGCTGGGCTCTGACCAGAGCCTTGCAGCCCCCAGCATCCTCTGTGTCAGCATCAGGGAAGATCACCTTGATGTTGCCATCATTCCTCCCACACAACTCAGAGGCAGAGCGCTTACTGGGCTGGAAGGAGAACAGGAAACATTACTGGCATGGCAATCGCTTCGACTCACTCCTTGGCTTTATTGCATCAGGAACTGAGCACCAATGTCAGTACAAAAATCCAAATTCCACATGATTAAGCATGCCAAATAACAAAGCCCTATGGACAGAGTTGCTGTTGACAGACACACACTGAAGGCAACATCTGAAAGCCTACACTCATTCCATGTTTGGACAGAGATGTATCTCTAACCTATCCCATTCCTTTCCAGGACAACCAGTCCTTCAGAATGTAGCCTCACCTTCACAAATGCATGAAAGATCCAACCTGTGGTTTGTGTCTTGCCACCAAGCCATAACAAATCATTTCAGCCTCATCCAGTTACCTCCTCACAGACTGCTGTACAACATCCCAACTATGGAGAGTTTCCTAATATTCAGATCAAGGTTTTTAAGTAGCAAAGTCACTAAAGCCCAAAACCAGAGGGACTGCAACTTTACTTGACACCCCTTTGTGCTCAGCTCTGTGCTGTGGAAAAATCAAGCTGAATGTGTGGTCTTGGAGTATCATGGAATGTATCAGGTTGGAGGAGACATCAAAGTATCAGGATTGTGTGGGGAAAGGTAAGAAGTGAAGGCAGAGCTGACGACTGCAGTGCACAGCCTAAGAGCCTCCTGGACAACACGAGGGCAGACAACTCTTATAAGCACACTCACCCCCTCCACCAGCACCAGCTGGGACTGGCCCACCATGGCCTCATTTGCCCTTGCAGCCTCCTCTCGAAAGACAGTGATGAGCTCCTCCAGTCGCCTCTGTTTTACATCTGCAGGCACATCATCCTGCAGGCGGTGATACGCCCGAGTTTTCTGTAAACAACAGAACTTTTGACATGAGAATATTCGTGGCTGTGTGAGGCAGAAGTACTGCAGCTCCTCTGTGAGATATTTGTGGTGCCTGGCTGTTCACAAGGACAGGCGACAGATTCTAGCACCTCTACTCCAATTGTGCTGAAAGATGATGCATAATCCTTTTTCCCTTACATTTCCCAACCTTCTGTCCTCTTCCCCCACCAACAGCTTACACTTTGGGGAGCATTCTAACAAAAATTCGTCAACTGTCAGGTTTTCTCCTTGAACTACCTTCTGAAAATACATCAGTTCTCTCCAGACTTGATTGATAAAAAGTCCCTATAGCTGGGCTCAAGTCCAGCTACATCAGCACAACTTTTCACCAGCAAAGAAAGATGGACCTGCAGCCAGGTCATGGCTGCTTTGTTGCAGTCACCCTAGGACACCTGCAAAACCAGGCTGCCCTATCAGTAATCAACCCCAATGCTTTGAGAGGAGAGCTGGAAGCTTTTCTGGCAGAAAGATGGCTCTTGCAGCACCATATATACTTGAAATGCTGCATGCAAGCACAAAAAGTTTGCCAAGATACCACGTTTTTAAGTATTATTTTCAACAGATTTTGCTACTGTCTTACTGTGAGAAATAGCACTCAAGGAGTTAAGAGGAGATGCCCAGAGAAAAGACTCTTTTCCATTAGATCTTGCACTCACCTGTCTCATGCTATAAGCGAAGAGGAAGCCCACATTGTAGCGGACTTCCCGCAGCAAGGACACAGTCTGCTGGTGATCTTCTTCTGTCTCCCCACAGAAACCAGCAATGAAATCACTGCTTAAACTCACTCCTGTCACAGAGATGCAGATTTACACTTCCCTCAAGGAAGAAGGAACATTTCATTCAAGAAAGAACAGTAAGATACAGCTGTACTGAGCTCAGGTCAAGCTAAAGGGAGTCCCTACCTGGAATGGTGTTGCGCACATGCTGTACAAGCTCTAAGTACGCTTCTCTTGTGTATCTGAGATGGACAACACAAGGATTTGTTGATCAGAAAACTGAGACATTGATGAGGAGAAACCAGCACCATAAATCAGGCAGCGGGGCATAGGGCTCCCCATAGCCATCGCTCACCCCCGTCGCATGGCTTCCAGGACTCGAGTGCTTCCACTCTGGGCTGGGAGGTGAAGTTGTTTGCAGATGTTGTGTCGCTCCTGGATAAGCTGCAGGACCTGTGAGGTGTATTCAGGCACATTCAGGACACAATATCACAGATAGCTCAGCTCTACCAGAATGCTAAAGGAAAGAGTCTTCCCCAGATAAAAAAGACAGCAGATTGAAAAACTGCCAGCTTTAGCATTCACATTCCCCTTCCTAAGCTCCTATCCTGTGATTCTTCGTTACCTCTGGGAAGGAAGCACAACCCACATCTAACATTTCACAGCTGTCTGTCTGTAAGATGGAGGTCCAGGTGTTTATTTCATACTTGCCTCATCAGGAAAATCCTTGGGGTGTGGAGAAGTGAAACGAATCCTCATTTCTGGATCAATTCTAGAGACATGGTCTAGAAGATGTGCAAAACGCAAACCTCCTGGTTTAGTTTTGTAGACAGTGCTAAAGCCACGACTGAGGACTGGAGCAGCAGCTGACTGAAACTGCACCTCAGACATGTCTCGAAAGCTGTTGACATTCTGACCCAAAAGGGTCACTTCTTTCACTCCCTACAAAGATAAACAGGGAAGAAAAAATTATGATCCAAACAGGATGGCTAACAGACTTATCACAGACTTATCACTAAGCTGCAATGGCAGCCATGGCTCCACTCTTACTTCAAGAAGTCTCCAAGGGGAACCTTCTCTTCCTTGTCTGTCTCAGAGTATTACAAGGGGAATGAAATAGCAACTGCTGGAACCTCACAGCAATCTCACCTCCAGAGATGAAGGCTGTGTCATCTGTCTCAGTTATCACTGAACGTGCTATCACTGAGCTATCACTAAGAACCTGCACACCATTTGGGACAGGAGGAAGCAGGCTTTGCCCTACCTGATCTGAGAGCATCTTCACTTCCTGCAGGATGGACGCAATGGGGCGGCTCCTCTCACGGCCACGGGTGAAGGGCACAATGCAATAGCTACACATGTTGTCACAGCCCCGCATGATGGATCTGCCGGGAGGTGAAGCACAGGTCATACCATGATCACTCTGGAAGAATCATCCATGTTCAATCCTGCCCTGCTTTGACCTGTTCCAGCACTGCTACCTTCAGCCAACTCACTTGTCTGCAGCACACACAGCACCAACTCTGAACATAGCACTGCAGCTTTCTCTTATACATCATTCCAATTAGAGCTGGCTTCTGCTTGCCCCTAGCTAACACCTCACACTTTTCCATGCACATTTCCAAACAATTAACCCGGAAAGCAACTGATAAGACACAGACTTGCACCGCAATCTGGCAGTGAGGCAGGATCCTTCTGCACTCTGCACCTGCAGAGGGTGAAAACTATTCCTCTGTGCACTAAGGTCACACCTAGCAGAATCTGACTTCATTCTTTGGGAATCTTATTATCAACCCTGAACAAATGGAAATAAAACCAACAAAAATTCCAATGCGTGGAGGATTAGAAGACAGGACACAGCAGAAGCAAGGACATAACAGAAGGCACAGACTTGAAAGGCACAGACATCAGTGGGACAGAAATCACTTGCTGCAGCACCATGCTTAGACAAGCAGCATTCTCAGAGGACAGCAAGAGAAGCCTGCAGCCAGCCAGAGCACGGGTCAGCCTCTCCAGCACTCAGACAGGAAAAAGACAGCAAACACAGTCTGGTAGGCTGGTGCCTCTGGGCTGGGGGAGTGAGCGCAGCCAGGCATCGCCTCTCTTGGGTAGCTGCTGTCACTGACATGACTGCTCAGCACAGCAACATTTCCAAACCAGAATGACAGAAATACACACAGAAAAAAAAGGTACTTACACAAATGCTGTTTTGCCACCTGCGCTAGTCTGGACAGGCAGAATATCTGCATAAGTCTCGTCTAGTGATAACAGGACATTAGCAGCTTGCTGCCCAGATTCAGCCACAGCCAGCAGCCGGGGAAGGTCCCGATATGCATCAGGACCCGCCACAATATCGACCAGCTTCTCCCTATGCAGAATCTCCTCCTTAAGCCTCTCAGCCATGCATCCTGCCACCAAAGGAGAAGGATTCTCGTGAGGAAGTGTCCACCCTCAGTGAGCACTCTGCACCCCTTCCCTAGCTGCTCTCTCCCAGCAGAAAAGGCTTGACACTATCAGAAGGAAGAGGAAATGCAGCATGATGGGATGTGGCACAACAGCCTACGCTCCCTGCTGCTGCACATCCCACCTCATACCTAGAATCCCAATGCGAAGAGGCAAGCATGCCTGGTGCCTCCGGGCCTTCAGAGCCTTGAGGTGCTGCAGGCGGTTCCAGATAGCCTGCTCAGCCTTGTCCCTGGGAAGCCAGAAAAACAAGGTTTATTCCCATTGCTGCACTTTAACAGTTCTCCAACCCAGAGCTGCTTGAGAGCATCTACAGTGTAGAAACACCTCATGGACTGACAACTCAGATCATACAAAGTATGACTTAATCGACAAATAGGAGCTACATTGCAGGTGACAAAGCATAGGGAAAACAAAATTCCCTATGTATTTATATCCCAAATCAACCCTTAATGTATTTCCCAACAGGACAGACCCTATACTCCTATACTACAGTCACTTCAATAGGAGACCAAAGTATCATACAAGCACAAATGTGTGTGGATCTCTAACTGCCCATTAAGTACATACATCGTACACACCACCAAAGAGTTTTTCTCACTATACTGTAATCTATTACACAATTCATGCTATATATTGTAACATCAGCTAGCTGTACTCTAAACAAAACGTGCTGTTTCACATCTGTTTGCTGTTTTCATCACATAACTCACTTCTTGCCTTGCTTTTCAAATTGTAATTCCTTAAAAGCTACCAAAAAATAGCAGTGACAAAAGTTTCCTTACCTAACAGAACAGGTCACAAGTAGAATCACATCCGCCTAGATTGAAGATCACATAAAAGGAAGGAGAATTTGTAAAAGCCAAATGATAAGTACTAATGCCCTGCACATATAACCTGAAAAGGCAGACTATAAAAACCACTTAACTCAAAGAGAAAGATCTGCCTAAATGCTCAGTGGATTTCAAAGAACAAAGTCACACAAAAACTCAGCAAAGCCTTCACCTGAATGGCAGAAGTAAACCTGAGATGAGTCAGGAGCACCCTGCTGTGCCCAATCCACTCTCCAACTGAGAGAACCCAGCAGTTTAAAGGAGTAAAAACAACCCACAGCTTTTTAGCACGCCTGTTAAGTAGCTTCCTCCCCTGCACAGAATTTAGACTGCAAAAATTCCACTGCCCTGTGTGACTGTAACTCACAATAAAACCTGGGACCTTAGAGCAGTGTGAAGTCCTCTCAGGCCTTCATTACAGACAGCTGCCAGGATGCCTCACCTCATCTGCTTTCTTTGTCCTGGTGTAGCCGCTCTTCTGCAGGATAGCCCAAGCAATCTCCGTGTCATTGACATTCATCTGGCAGCCATAGGTCTCCAGGTACACTGCAACAAAGACAGATAGGAGTGATACAACACTGCTGTGAATCTCTCATCTACAAGCTGTTTTTATGACTTTTTCCATAGGAAGGATCAGTTCCACAACAGAAGAGATTCAGGAAAGCTGCATAAAAAGTGCATTCCCTGATGGGGTAAAAGAGCAAACCAAAAATACAGACAGACTGTTAGTGGCACTGGGAAACCTGACTGCCTCAAAGTGCATCACTGCAATATTACAGGCCTGGACTGTGGCTTGCAAAGAAGCAGTGAGTACTGCCACACGGTACTGCAGGCAATGAAAGCCCCCTCTCCTTTGGACACTGCAGCCCGGAGCTGGGCACAGCCCTGCTGGCAGCTAGGGCTGCAGGGAGAGACCCCAGGGAGGCACAGCAGGGAGGAGGAGGCCACCGGGCCAGGCTTTTCATACTACGAGAGCCACTCTGAGCCCAAAGCCCCACAGCCCTGCTTTGCTTGGCCTGCAGGCACCATGAGCTCCTGCAGCACTCGTGGCTGGGCTAGGCTCGGCTGGGCCGTGCGCTGGGGCTGTATAGTGGCACACCGACCTTTCCCGAGACCGGAGGAAGAGCCCTGCCCCGGCTCCGACTCCCCGGCGGGCGGCGGCGCGGTGGCCCCCCTTAGGAAGTGCCTCAGGTCCGGCCCCGCGGGCAGCTCGGCCCTGCGCCCCTGAGGCCTCTCGCTCTGCCCACAGTGCGCTGTACGGGCGGCCCCAGGACGAGAAACGGCCCAGCGGATGGGCCCGGCCGCCCGCAGCGCGCGCCCCCAGGCCCGCATGGCCGAGCCCAGCGGGGAGGCCGCACTAGGCCGCGAGAGCAGGCCGCGTTGCCATGGCGACACCGCTTCCGGAAGTGTCCCCCGCAGTGCGCCGCCCAAACGGTCCCCCTCCCCAACACACAGCCCCGCCCTCGCGTTCCGCGCCAATGCCGGTCCGCCGGGCGGAGCCGGGTCCCAGCGAGCAGCCGCGCGACGGGAAATAACGAAATAAAAAGGAAAAGATGATTTTTTTTTCCGTGGTGTTTTGACACGACGAAGGGGATAAAAATATCCCCCAAAGGCGCTCCCGGCCACCTCCCTTGCCTCGGGGAACGTGCTGGAAGGCAGCGAATAACAAACACTTCGGTCACACTGCTTGGTGGTTTCACCGTGATGTGTTTATGTGGGGGCTCCAAGCGGGGGCTCCCCTGGGCGCTGGGACCCTCCTGGCCGAGCGCAGCACCGCTCAGTGAAGGCAAAGCACAGGGAGAAAGCAAGGGGCAGCTGCTAGTCGTGGTCCAGGCTTCATCAGCCCCAGCAGCTGCCGTGCAGCTGTGGCTCTCTGGGACCAGGGTGGGAAAGGGCCCTGGGGGGTACAGGGCCCCCCCAGCTGTGATGGACCCCTCAGCCCAGCCTGGGCCATGGGGTTTGGCCTTGGCCCCCGCCCGCGCGTCTGCGGTTTGTGCTGGGCCGGCTGTGAGTCAGGCTTGGCAGGGCCGCTTGTTTTCTGTCTCAGCGGCGGGGATAGCGGGGGGAGCAGCTGAGGCTGGAGCTGGGGCTGGGAACCAAGGTGGGGGACGGGAACAGGGTCCCCCAGGAGGGACAGCGCGGGGCAGGCTGAGGGGCCGTCCTCGTGGTGAGAGCCCCTTTCGTCATCTTTATCTGCTCTCCCGGGGCGTGTAGTGCACATCTGCTCCGAGCAGCAGGAAATTCTGGGAAAAAGAGAGGGGAGGGGGGTTGTGAGGCATCCTTGCAGCTGTTTTCAGCCCCGCTCCTCATCAACCGCCCACTTTGTGCTGCTGCCATCTTCCGTGGCTAATTTTAGCTTTGGAAGGGCTCTGAAGATGTTTCACAGCCACACCCTGCCAGCAGCATCCAGCATGCAGCCAGTGGCACTCCTCTGGGACCTCCCCAGGCCCCTCGAGGTGCCAGATTCCTTCTGCTCCCAGGACGTGCTTTGTCCAGGGCCCCCCACTACTCACCTGGTGAAACTGCACAAGGATATTGGAGAGCTGTATTCGGTCCGGCAGCGGCAGTGGGAAACCTTCAGCTAACCTCTCTGGAAAAGACAACGCACATGGCTATGCTGGGACCAGGGTGGGGAGCATGGGGCTGTGCAAAAAAAGGGCTTCCCCCAGCCCTTCCCTCTCCCCACCCCCTGTGCCATGGGTAGGCAGAGGGGTTCCTCCAGGCTACACGGAGGTCTGGGGCTGCACGTTGTGCTGTGCCGCTCCTCCCCAGACCCATGGCAGCCACCAGCCCTTCTCTGTGCTGATTTGCTCAGCAGTAATGAAAAGCAGTCAGTGGGCTAGAGGGTCTGGAAAGCATTAGGATCTGTGTCAAACTCATTTTTTCCATTGTGTTCACTTCTGAATGCATGTCACGGCATGGAAAGAGGCTTCTGCACTCAGCTACCCACAGCCTGCCTCTGCCAGCCCCAGACACGCTGGGCACTTTGCTGCATCCTCCTCTCTCTGCAGGTTCTAACCACTGACCAGGACTGGCAACAGGGATTTAATTAACAAGCTGGGCCTGCTCAAGGCAGAGTGACCTGGCTGATGACAGTTCCCATAGCTCCATTCCTCCCAGCAGGTTATTACCATTAACACGTGGGAGCAGGATACTGGAGGCATATATATTCATTATTGACTGCAGCATTCGTACCTGGAGTTGCAGAAAGAGAGGAAAGGAAAAGAGCTTTAGCAAGTGACCAGACCCTGGAGGACAATTAGGAGGAGGAAAACAAAGCAGATGCTGGGATGGGCTCCACCAGAGACCCACAGCTTTGTGCCACGCTGGTGGGGTAGGAAATGAACGAGGCAATGGCGACTCTGCTCCTGCTCCCAGGCTGAGACAGAAGTACACCCCCAGGTCCCATGTTGGCGTGGTGGGAGGGGCGAGCCGCCTCCACAGCCCCCAGCAGGCTCTCACCTCCATGCTGGGGGCTCTGGTCATGGTCAGGAACAGCTTACCTGGAAAGTGCCAACATCTGAATGCTTCAGAGAGAGCTTCATCCTGTGCAGATAGAAGTGGTGCTGTGCAAGCTGTCTAGGGGAAGGAGGTATCCCCTCTGTGCCCACACCAGTCCCATTCCCTCCAGGCCCAGCTCATTGCCTGCATCGCAAGTCCCATCCCCAGCACACCTCCAACTCACTGCCCCTGGCCACCACTCAGCAGCAGTTCCCCCTGGAGCTGTCCTGCTCCCAGCTCACCTGCCCACTTTCAGTTTCCCAACGATGTGGCCAGATTTCACATCAATGGTGGCGGACACATTGCCTGTCTGGGGAGGGAGGCAGAGCTCAGTGCCACCAACTTCACCCCAAAGCAGGCTCAGACCAGCCAAAATGCAGAGACCCATATGTACCCACTGTGAAAACTGGCATTTGTGATCTTGAAGAGCTCCCCATCCAGGACTGGCATCCCCAAACAGCCCAGGTCCCAACTCACCAAGCTGAGGAGGAATAGAGGGGCCAGGCTGGTGTTGGTGTGGATGACATAAGCCTGGATGTCCACAACGGGCTGGAGTGAGATCCCGCCTGGTGCAATGCTCAGGAACGGGGCAGAGGGAGCAGACAGCCTGAGCTTCATCAGCATGTTGGGGTACATCTTGTCCAGCTGTGAGAAAGCAGGGGGAGGGAAGGAACCATGGCACATCCACGGGAGCACAGAGCCTCCTGCAGCTCCTTCCCATGCCACCAACCTGTGGAGATGCTTCATCCAGAGGCGATGAGCAGCCCCTGCTCTGAGGTTGCTCCTGCCCATGGGAACCCAGGGCTATGCTCTTGGGGGCACCTTAAGCAAAGCTTGTGGGACTCACCTGGGGAACGAAGGCCGCGAAGGTGGAGGTGTTCAAATGGAACTCGACATCCTTTGGGATCTGTGGGAGGAGGATGGTCACTGCTGGGCAATGCAGCATGGGGCTGGGGCAGGATCAGCCCTTCATGTGCGCGTCTGATGTGTGCACCGAGCACATCTCAGCCCCTGCACTGCACCTGCATGCAGCTCCGCAGGGAAGCACAGAGGAGATGCAGAGGAGCCCTTGGAGCCGGCCAGCCCCATCCCACCTGCCCTCCTCACCATGGAGTCTGTGATCTCGAAGACCAGCGCTCCGGCTGCATGGTAGGCAAAGCCGGCAGTGTTGAAGAAGTAGCTGGAGGCCCCAAAGTAAACCATGCGGTCGTGGTAAGGAGGGAGGGCCAGTGCTGGCGGGGGGAAGGGAACAGCACCGCGGTGTGCCAGGGAGAAGAATTCACCCTGGAAAGAGGAATCAGGTGAGGCAGAAGCTGGGGGGCATTTGTGGGAGGCAACTGACCCCAGCATCCCACCTGCCTCCTACAATGGCATCAGCCACCTCGAGTCTGCCCAGGGCAGGCTCTCACCTTCAGGTCTACATCCAGGGTCTGCGCAGTGGCCATTGGCGGTGCCACCAAGGAGTAATCGATCCCAGCCTTGGCATCTATCTTGGCCGTGACTGCAAGACATGGGGCAGAGGGATGAGTGAAAGGCAGACGGCACAGCAGATCTGGGAGCAGCTTGCCTCTGCTGATATCTGCGCAGTGCCGTGCCCTGGCTTTCCGGAGCAGCAGAGAGGCAGGGGTTTCGCACACGTTTGCTTCTGTTTAGAAATAAAAGGGATATTTCCCTCCTCATTTCCAGCCATGCAAACTAACTCCTGGTCTGGAGACGCTGCCTGGGTCCCCTCACAGAGGCTGGGAAATGCTGGGAGGGAGCGATCCCTGAGCCACATGTGGGGCCACGCAGTACCTGGCAGGGTCTGGAGGTAACGCTGCAGATCGCCACTAACAGAGCTGACCACGCTGTCGCAGACCTGGGGAGATAAAGGCAGCAGAGCTCAGCAGTGTGGCTCTGCTGGAGTGGGAGCCTCAGGCACACACTCTGCTTGGCTGCCCAGTGCTGTGTGTTCTTTGCAAAACTGGCTGAAATAAAGGAGTGCACAGCGATGTTTTCTTCTATTCCAGGTGACACGTTAATTATTGGAGATACAGGCAAGGTTTATACCTGTAACCATCAGCCTAGAGCAGGATTCCCACCCAGGTGAGCTGCATCAAGGCCCTTTGAAGGAACCTCAGTTGTGCCTTCTGACTTCCTGCAGTCCTATAGTCCTTGCAGGAGTGCATTGTGCTGAGCAACGACATTGGGCAGAAGAAACTGCAAGAGTTCATCTGCCCCCGTGTGGGGCAGCCTTGTGCTGTCAGGGGAGGAGAGCAAAGCCCTCTGCAGCTGCCATCTGCAGGCAAAGCCTCAGCATTGGTGGGGTACACTTAAATGCATGCTGATCGCTGGGCCAGGAATTGGCTGCTGGGAGTGGTCCTGTAGATGACCGGGATCATCTGCACAGGCTTTTCCAGTGTTGTTGTGTCACGGCAACCCCCATGCAGGTTCAGGCCAGCATCTGTCCAAGTGGGCACCCAGCTGGCAGCAGGGTGAATAGCATAGAATAGAAAATGGAGGATGGGATGGCATGGGACGGCATGGGAGCACTGCCCAGCTCTTCAGAAAGGGCTGCCAGGGCTGGGCGAGGCAGGGACAGGGCTGTGCAGGTCCATGCAGTGCTCCCAGCCTTCTCCTTCACCCCACCTCACATGCAGAGAAAGCCCCCAAGGACCACACGTTTGGCGAAGGGGCTCAGCCATGCTGCAATGACAGCTTCCTGAGCTGCTCCTTCCAGGAGGCACTGCAGAATGAGAGCCCTCCTGCGCAGCCCCACAGCGCCTGCTGCCAGCCCATCTGTTGCCACAGCTCTGGGTGCCCCCAGAGAGCCCAGCATGGCATCAGCCAGAGCCAAACGCCAGGGCCAGAGCCCGACCTGCAGTAGGGTGGGATTTGTCAGCTCTGCAGCTGCCTCCTTCCCAAGCAAGGTTCACGGCCAGGGAGGCTGCGGCTTGTGCCAGCGAGCCTTGTAGCAATTATTGCTAACAGCTTGTTTCCATGTTTTGTTGCAAGTCTCCTGCATCCAGGCTTTTGTATGGGGCTGGAGGTACCGGAGCTTCCCTGGTGCCCCCCGTTTAAACAAGATGGCAAACGGCTGAAATGCAGAGATGAGAATTTCTACCCCATTGCTCCCAAACACATGAATGAGTGCAGGCCAATGAAGGGGCAGCTCTGAGCAGGTTTCCTCTGCTACACTGAGTTTGGCTGAGGCGTAAGATCTAATTAACTGACCACATGGAAAGAAAACTCTTTGTTAATTAGCAGCCGATTATACCGGGCTTTGGCAAATGCTGCAGGTTTAGAATCCAGCCCGAGCCACACGATGCTGCAGGGACCACGGTTGGCACATGCCTGCTCCTCAAAACCTGCTTCCACCAACCCTGCAGCATGCTCTGGCTCTGGTTAAATCTCTGTGTGTGACCTGAGCCCTTGTAACATCTGCTACATGCAAGGGCTAAAGATGAGCAGGAAGCCTGGAGCTTGCACGTACCTTGCTCTCCAAGATTTTCTTGAACCTGGACTCGACGGCGCTATAGAAGAGGTTGTACAGCCACCTGCAGAGAGGAGCGGGGTCAGAGGGTGCAGCCACAGGGTTTGAGCAGGAAAGGGAGAGCCTGGGGCTGCGGGATGCATGGGAATGTCATTCCCACAGCAATCTGGAGTTAAACATTGCCTCGGGGTTTACGTTTGCTACCAAAGCTGCTTATAAAGAACATGTAAACAAGTCTCGTGACTGCCTGGAAGCTTCACCCTTTAATGTGCCGCCACTACAGGGCAAACTCAGAGCAGATTTGAGCGCATGCAGTTGCAATGTGCAGAATAGGAAGGAAGCACACTGCCAGCAGTGGTGTGTGAGGAACAGTAGGTGCCCCCCTGGCAGCCACCTTCCCCTTTCCACTGGGCTAACGTGGGGTCTCCGGTCCTTCACAGTGATGCTACGTACCCAAACTTGCCCGAGAAGTGGACGTGGACACTGGAGATGCGGGTGCTGCAGGCAGAAGTGCTCACGGTGGGCTTCCCCGAAGCATCGCTGCCCAGCTTCAGGCCAATCTTGATGTAGACGTTCTTCACCTCCAGGTTGAAGGATCCATGATCCCGGCTGCAGGGGAGTGAGGACAACAGGGGACAGCCTGCCTCCAGCTCTGCCTCATAGTGAGCATCCGGAGAGGACTGGGGAGGCTTTTAAATCCAGGGAAACCAACTTGCGTGGGAATATAAGCTAGGCAAGGCAGCCTTTAAACTGAAAGAACTGAAAGCAAGCAGGGGGAACAGCAGAGAAGGAGAAGAGCTCAGCACAGCTCCCCACCATCCACCTTGCTTGTGATTCTCGCCCCACAGCAGCTTTCCCAGCAGCAGCACTCTGCCCAGCTGCATGCCCCAGTGTGGGAAGAGGCACCTGCAGGGCTCCCCATGGCCAGGGCTCACAGGCATTGGGATTAATGCAGTTGTAGCACAGCTGTGGGAGTCAGCAGGTCTGGAGGTAACGAAGTGAGAGCTGCCCAAAACACAAGGGCAAAGGAGAAGGGGGAAAAACCTGCCCAGATCCAGAGAGGGAAAGGCAGAGTGAAGGGCCTAATCCAGGGGAGGGGCACCCACATGAAGTGAAATTTCACCCTCCAGTTCCCATCCACCTCGGCGAAGGCGTTGGAGATGGCAACCTGCAGCCCCACGCTGGGGACCAGGGAGATCCGTGAGTATGGCAGATGGAAACTGCGGAGGTTCAAACTGGAAGGAAATGTAAAACAATAAGAGAAATAAAGGCACCTGATTGGGATGTATGGCTGGGAGGGAGCAGCGTGGGCACTGTGCTGACTGCATCCCAACTCCCTCCCTGCCCATGAGCAAAGCAGAGCCTTTGGGATCACAGTCCTTTCTTGTGCCCTTGCATTTGCCAGAGGTCACTTCTTGGGTTTCAGTTGCCCTCACCCACAGTGCTGCCTCCCATGGTGCAAATCAGAGCATCTCTGCCTGCACCATACTGGGGGTGGCATGGGAGAACCTCTGTCCCCTGCGGCCCCTCCAGCCCTGTGTGGCTATGTGAGGGCTCACCTGGAGATCTCATAGTGCACCTTCCCCAGGTGCCGGACTGGAAAGTCACCTGAGATGTCCGGCAGCTTCAGCTGGGCCAGCTCCTTCTGCAGGACGGTAATCCCATGCTGGTGGGCTGTGGGGGACAGTATCACAGCCAAGTGCTATCCCAGGGAGCTGGGAGCATGCCCCAGGAGCACAATGAAAAACTTAAAAGGAATGCCCAGGGAATGGCCCAGCTGCTCTGCACTGCGTGGCCGGAGCTGGAGCTGGCTGCAGCACAGAGCCCTGCAAGTGTGGGTATTGCCCAGAATCTGTGCAAGTCCTGGGGATGGTGCTGCCCAGGCAGTACAGCGGGGTGGGTGCCATATCTCTGCACCCATAAGGGCAGAGGGTCACGTCACTCTGTGCAGCTGGTGGACCTGCAGGGTCAATGAGCTGTGCATGCAGAGCATTTCAATCCATACCAGCTCTCTGCTGGAGCTGAGGCCCCGCCTGCCTCAATAAACCCAGCACGGGGCCCATCGATCTCTGTCACCATGCTCCTGGCACCTCCCCACCTCCTCCCATGCAGCTCGCTCCTGGGGCTCAGGGCTGCCTGGATGTGTGCCCCTGAGCTGGACCCCCAGCCCCACCAGCCCCACGCCTCCTCGAGCTGGTGCCCCCCGCAGCACCTGTGTGCAGCCCCCTGGACTGCAGAGGGGACAGCAGTGTGGGCAGACGGGTGCATCGGGGCAATGTCAGCACCCGGCTCTGCACCGCAGCCGCCAGCACCTGCAAGAGAGGAGGGAGATCAGGAGCCAAACCCACCATAGTCCAGGCCCGCCTGGGTGATCCTGACCACGAAGCCGGGGTTGGTGGCTGCAGTGAGCACCAGGCACACAGCCAGCTGCACTCCAAACACTGCCAGGCTCCGTGCTGCCATCCCAGCTGCTGCCCGGCGCTCCCTGCCTGCACTGCCTTTATACCCGCGCCAAAGGGGAACCACGGGCGAGGCAGGATGCAGAGCCACGGCCGCAGCCCGAGGGGCCTCCCCGCAGCCCTGTGCTTCCTGCTCACCCACCACCCGCTCCCATGCAGCCAGGGAATGGCTGCAAGGAGCAGGCTGCCCCCCCCCACAGCACCCGCTGGGTTTGTGAGCCACCGTTATGGCTCTCTGCTGTGCCCTGAGAACAGAAAACCTGAGCTGCCCCACTGCTGGGGGCTGCCTGCTGAGCCCCACAGCCCTTGCTGCTCCCCCACCAGCACCAGTGAGAGTGATGGAAGAAGCTTTAGGCTGCTTTCATTTCCCTTTCTGGAAGCAGCAGGACATGGCACAGGAAGTCCACAGGGGCTGATGTGGGCAGATCTTGTGCTGGATCCAGGGAAGTGCTCTGGTTGCCAGAGGCAACATCCCTGCACTGAGCGTTTGTGAAATGCAGCTCTTTCTCAAGCACTGTAGCCTGGTACAGCCGTGCCACAGAGCAGCTCGAGCCACAAAGCGTATGACAGCTTTGCTGGAGCCCCTGGCACATGGAGGTTGGCTCTCAGCTCCTGCTGTCCTTCCTCCCCACAGTTCTGGACAGAAGCATTTGCAGGCTGCCTGGACCAGTGCATGGCCAGGGCACACGTTGCAGCCATCACGTCCCCAGGCAGCCAGCTCAGTGCGTGCCCAGCCAGCTCTGCCCAGGATTGCAGGCAGGAGAAGAGTCTCGCACCCTGGGCCACACATGTCTGGGTCTGCTGCTCTCTGGGTTTGCCGCAACCCATGCTGTGCACCTCCAGCTCTGCTGCTGAGGCTGCACCGTGAGCCCCAGAGCAGTGGCAGCTGTTGGGCCAGGGCAGGCACACAGGGACAACGTGGTCCGGTGTTGACTTGGCCACCAGAGTTGGACAAACAGCCAGGGAAGAGCCACGCACCACGGAATGCCCACACACTGCCTGCACCCATCCCCAGTCCACCCTTGAGCCCACTGTGCCCCAGAAGCCGAGAAGTTCAAAAGCCAAAGCCCCATTTCAGCTTTTTGCTGGCTTTTGCTCCCCAAAGCCCAAAGTTCGTGCTGCGGAACAGTTTCAAAACACCATTTCAGACACACATCTAGGAACTGGAACCTCTTCCATGAGGAGAAATGAAATTTCACGGGGAGCAGCGTATTGAGGAAGCATAAACACAACATTTTCCTTCTGGGTTTGAGCGAGTTTTAAAGTTGAACTTAAAAAACCTTTTTCACTGCACCAAGCCTGACCAAACAATCCCATGTTTGCCGAGGAACAGCTGAAAACACCTCTAACACCAGCACCGAGCTGCACAGCTTCCTCCAGCCCCATGTGCTCCCCATCACGTGCAGGCAGTTCCGGGTCCCTCTCAGGGCTCTTTCCACATCTCCTACATGATGCAATGGCCAAAGCCATACTGCAAGCGTGGGGCACTGCGGGTCGGGCTGTGGGTCCACTCCATGGGTGCCACAACCACAGTGGGAATTCCCTGAGTCCGGGCAGCACGTGCTGGTCCCGGGGCATCACCGCTGCCCGTGATCTGGCTTTGGCTTGTGGCCTCAGAGCCAAGCTGTGGTCTGGCAAATGCTGCCATGGGGAAACACAAGGGAAAAACCCAGGGGCACTTGGTGAGAAAAGTGAGAGCAGTGCAGCTGGTTCAAAGGAAACTTGGAACAGATCCTCAGCCAGGAAGAAAACTCTCTCTTTATCTGCTTCCAGGCAGCAAGCCCACTGCCACCAGCAGAGAGGGCCACTGTGAGTACCCCTAAAGCCACAGGGATCTCACTCACATCTCTGCAAAATGCCACTGGCATTGGGGTGCCGGGATTTGCATCATCGGGGTGCCAGGAGCTGCATGATTGGCATGCTAGGAGCTGCCAGCCCAGTGCTGCTCACCTTCACCCACTGCTCCCTGCCCCGGAACCCCTCAGTTTGGCAGCACTTGAGCATGCAGCCAGGGCAGTGCAGGGCCCTGCACCACTGTTTTCCCAGCTGCAGGCTCGGCATGACCCAGTCCCAGCTGTTCCTGGGAGCAGGACAGGCTCTGGGCCAACACAGGGTCACCAGCTGACGCCAGCCCTGACGGCTGCATCAGAAACACACAGTTGGAAATGCTCAAGAACCCCAGAGCCAAAAAAGCAGGGGACCCACTGGGTGCAGCAAGGGGTGTCGATCTGCAGAGGAGGAGTGTGGGTGTGGGAACACAGCTGTCAGCAGCGGGGCTCCTGGTGGGGAACCTGGCCCCAGAAACCCACCCCCACTCTGGGCTCCCCATCCCCACCCTCCCTGTGTCCCAAAGTCATGGTGACATCACAGGGTGTCCCCCACCCGCTGAGGACTGTGTCCTCCATGGGGCACACTGCCTTCTGACAGCATGTCTGAGGGCCTCTGGTGGGGGACAAAAGGGGACACAGAGAGCAGAGGGGGGTGATTTTACAGCAAAGTAAAAATAAAAATGCAAGAATGGTGACCTCAGACAGAGGCCTGGGGACTGAATGGTGGCTCTGTGTGGGCAGCAGGGCAGGGTGAGGGGCCGTACACAGCCTGTCCCACAGCTGCTCGGGGATGGAGAAAGGGAGAGGAGGGTGAGCTCATGGGGTCAGGGGCCATGGGGCACTGGGGGGCCCGAGATCTGCCCTGTGCAGGACAGCTCAGCCTCCAGCAACCCACTGTGTCCCCGGGTCTGGCTGTCTCAGGGCAGCGGGGGGGCACAATGTTGGGGGGATTGTAGGGCTGGATCCTATCCTGCTGAGCACAGCACTCTGATGGGAAAGCAGGTCCCACCAGGCCTGTTGTCACAGCGTCACAGCATCTCACCATCCCCTCCTGCTCGCCCGTCCCTGTGCTGCAGGGGCACCCAGCCATTCCCCTCCTGCCTGCGGCCACTGCAGTTTTCCAAAGGGTCTGGAGCCAAAGTGAGTTCTTGGGCTCACTTCAGAGGTAACCAGGCAATTAGAGACGGCCAGAGCATGAGCTCATACTCCCTCCTACCCTTGCACGCAGCGAAACTATAAAAAGGCTGAAGCAGAGTCTGTGAACCAGCACAATTAAAGGAGCAATTGGCAGATGCTGGGGGGAAGGGAGGATCTGCCCGGTGGCCCCAGTGCAGGAGGATTCCTGGGGCTGCACTCAGCTGAGCGCAGGGGCTGCAGCCAGGCTGGGGGTCTGGGGCTGTGCAGGGGCTGCAGTGCAGCTGTCCCACACGTGCTGTCCCACCCCTGTCTCCAAGCTGTGCCCGCAAACACGCTGTTGGGGTGGCTGCAGCCCACGCTCAGGGATGGAGCAGTGATGCCAGGCAGCAGCCCTCTGCGTTAGGATGCGCCGAACCTGCGGCTTTGGCTCCCGCACTGAGTGCTTTTGTACAACTATGGGTCTCTCAGTCACACGTGGTGCCCTCAAATGGGTACTTTCCAGAGTTAAATCATCCCAAAGAGCTGTGAAAGACACTTTTCTTCTGCTCTACTTTTGAGCCAATCCAGGAAAGGAAGCTCCCGAGTTTTGAATACAAAACAGTGAGAAGTGTTTTGTATCAACACAGCCCGTGTTTATTTAGAAAGGGAAAATCCACCGCAGCTCGTCCGTGCCTGCATGTACGAGCACAAGCGCACAGTCGTGCATTTCTCCCCGCGCTGCTCCTCGCAGCCCGGGACGGGACGTGCTTTGGCCCCGGAGCCGCTCCGTGTGCGGGGACTCCGCAGGGCGGCGACGCAGAGTAGAGCGGGGTCGGGCGGTGCGGGACGGGGCGGCGGGGCCGCATCCTGTGCGGTCTCCCCGCACTCCTCGGGCCGGCACAGCGCCAGCTCCTCCCGGGGCTGCGGGTCGGCCCCACGCGGCCCCACAGCCGGAGCCGCCGCGTCCCGCCGCCAACCCCCTCCCTCCCCTCCCCCGCGCTCGCACTTTTTCTTCTCTTTCTTTCTTTTTCTTTCTTTCTTTTTTTTTTTTTTTTTTTTTTTCCTTTTTCCAGCAGAGCCGCGGGCGGGGGGAGGGAGCAGCCCGTCCTCCGGCTCCGGGCGGGCCATGGGGCGGGGGGGGCCGGCAGCCCCGCAGCGCCCGCGGGCACCGGGACCGCACCGCGGAGCCGCAGCCGCCGAGGAGACTCCGCGGGCGGGAGGCAGAGCCGGACCCCGAGGAAGGACGAGGGAAGGCCCCCCCGGGCGCGCTGCCGCTGCCCGTTAACCATGGTAATGCCTTCTGCTTTGCTATCCTTTCCCCCGCACCTGCGCAGCGCGGAGCCGTCGGGGGGCGGCGGTGTGCGGGGCTCGGATTGCCCCGCCGTTCTGCCGGGACCGCGGGCGGTGAAGCGGGGGCCGCTGCCCCGATCGGGGCCGAACTGTGGCTGAGCGCTGCGCTGTTCTTCTCCGTTCCTCGGTGTTCCCTCATCCCCCCCGTCCCCGCGAGACGGAGCGGAGCTGTTATGGACTGCGGGTCCGGGCGTTCTGACCCCGCTCCTTCCCCACGGGGGGAGAGGAGAGGCTGTGCGGTCACCCCGTGGCTTTGGGCACGAGTTAACCAACCTTCTGCACCAAAACACCGCTGCCCAGCCGGTCTCATCAGGATAGACCACCGCTAAAAGTTATGGGCGTTTGGGGAGAAATATCAATCTCTATTTAACTGCACTTTGGCTTATTAAAATGGAAATGGCTTTGCAAATGTAAATCTTCTTGTGCTCCCTAATGCCTTTCGTCTCACTCCCTTGCAGCTGGAGGAGGGAAGGGGGCTCACTGGGTCCCGTTTGGTTTCTCCCCACTCCTCACTCTCACCTCAGCTCTCTGCATGAGCACAGAGCTCACTCCAAAGCCTCTCCCATGATGAAGTGCTCTGTGACACTTAACAAAACATTTCTGGACACTGTAGGCCAAAACGCCCTTTGGCACAGCCTGGGGTGCATCCGGTGCCTCCATCCATTGGCCAATAGTTCTCCCCAGGATGCTGTCCCCACTGCTTTAGGGAGGTCTGTGCACTTTTAGCCCATTCCCAGGAAAGCGGCTTGCTTTATTCCACTGATCTTTGGTTGGGTTTTATTGGGGTGAGGAGGAAGGTTCTCCTCTTTCCTCTTACTGTAGGGCCATCCCCGCTGTCAGACACCCTGTGTTGTCCCTCCATGGGGTGAGTCCAGGCTTCTTCCCCAGCACCTTCCCCATCCCAGTCTGGGGAGCAGCATGAGGTCAGGACACATTTCCTGCTGCCCCAGAAAGGATGTTGGTTCACACGGCATCAATCTGCCCCTATGTCTGCAATCCCTGCCCTGGGGCGCAACTCCAGCATCAACTGTGTCTGGAGCCAGAGCTATGAGAAAGGCACTGCCTGCTTGCGGCCAAGCTGAGTTTGCATGCTTCTTGTGGCCCCTCCACATCTCTTCCTTGCTTGCTGCGGCAGCTCTCTGCTCTGCAGCCGTGTGCACATTCACCCTTGCTCTCCCTGTGTTGCAGCTGAGACTTAAGATGAACGCTTGGATCACTTCCTCCCATGCACTGCTGTGCCCACGAGCTCTGTGCAATTAATGTCTTCGCAAAACTGGGGAAGCAAAGTCAGAAGGGCGATCTGATGCATGGCCCTAACCCCATGCCTTCACCCATTTGGAAAGCTGTGTTTTGTTGGGGATGGGGCTGTGACCGGGCAGCACTCTTCTCAAAAATCCCTCCAGTGATTAATTTGGAGTTCGTCATATCCAGCAAAGTGTTCGAACCCAAACACCCCATCCATCTCCAGCTGCTTGGCCTTCCTCCTCTCCTCCAGCCGCTTCATTCCTGGGAGCTGCTGAGAGCACATCTCTGCTTGGACTCCACTTAACCCCTCAGCTACTGCAGGGCCACTTTCCCCACTGGGGGCTGTGAGGTGCAGCAGCGTGGTGTGGGCTCTGAGGGGTGAGCGACAGCACCCCGTTTTGGGGCCGCTCTCCCAGCAGCGCTGCTTTCCTCCCGCAGGACTCACAGTCCCTGGATGCAGCGGTGCAGAATGCCCTCCGCGCCCTCTATCCGCCCTTCGAAGCCACGGCCCCGACAGTGCTGGGCCAGTTGTTCCGCCTGCTGGAGAGCAGCTACCAGGGTGATGGGCTCTGCTGCCTGCTGGACTTCCTCATCCCCACCAAGCGCCTCTTCGAGCACGTGCGGCGGGCGGCCTGTGTAAGCTGGCGAGCTGCCCCGCGCTTTGCTACCCTGCACCCCATTGTGCCCTAAAGCGTGATGCCCTGCGCAGCCGTGCCCTGCCCTGCGCTGTGCATCCCAACCCTGTCACCACGGGGGGAGCGCCCAACCCCCTGGGAATGGCCACAGGCTCAGCGTGGTTTCATGAGCGGGATCTCTCTGCCAGGAAGCACAGGAGCTGCAGAGGCTCTTGCTGATGCCCTGCATTCTCCCTCCCTTGCAGGCTCCCTACTCCAACTGCATCTTCCTGCACGAGGGCTGGCCCTTGTGTCTGCACGAGAAGGTGGTGGTGCACCTGGCACCTCTCAACCCACTGCTGCTGCGTGCCGGGGACTTCTACCTGCAGGCAGAGCCCTGCCAGGAGCACGCAGCACGCATCGCCCTCAAGCACCTCTCACCGGACCTGGACAGTGTGCAGGAGACACCCATCCCCGAGGCTGCCTACGCGCTGCTCTTCACCAACGAGTGGCTGGAAGAGATTAACTGCAACCACGCCGGGTCCCCCCTGCACACCTGCCTGGTGGCCACCGAGAATGGCATCACCCCGCTGCCGTGGAGCAAGATTGCCACGCCAGAGTTTGTCGACAAGCCCAAGGCTGGACCCAGCAGCACACCCATGGGTGCACCAGGTGGCTCCAGTCCGGAGCCAGCTGCGCTGACTGAGCCAGTGGCATCGATCACACCCACACCCCACAGCACAGCAGAGAGCTCGGTGCCCTACGGCAACATCGCTGGCATCATCCCAGGCTGCAGGGACAGCTGGAAGCCAAGCCAGGGGAGGTACCCGGGGCTGATCAAGGTGGAGCAGGCAGGGTTGAGGCAGAACCCGACCACGCTGGCCGTGCCCAGCCTGCAGGAGATCATCAGCCAGAACCTGGAGGGGGAGTACGTGGAGCTGCTGCAGCTCTCCCAGCAGGACCTGGGCCTCCTAGCCACATCCCGCTCTGCGGTGGCACAGCCCTGGGTGGGCTCCTGGCCCTGCAGGGGAGTGCTGAGCTCCCAGGAGGGTCCCTGCACCCCATGCCAGAGGAGGAGGTTGAGCGGGGATCCTGGGCCACACAGCCTGCGCTGCCGGCACCGCGACTCCTACCTGGCCGCCCTGCAGAACCCAGTGAGCTTTGGCCCAGCACTGATGGCAGCCATCCTGGAGGAGCCCGACAGCTCTGCACCCCTAGCTGAGCCCCCTGTGCCAGGTGGGAGCAGGGCCAGCACCCCCTGCCCCCGCAGGGCTCGTACTGGAGGGTCAGGGCAGGCAGTGGGGCAGCGCAGCCCTCATCTCCCCACGGCCCCCACTCGCTCAGAGGCAGCAGGCTCCGGCCACAAGTTCTCCTTCCTGAAGGTCCCTCGGCTTGGGGACAGCACAGGCAGCCAGCACGAGGGTGGCTGGAGGAAGGTGTCTGCCATTTACTCACCCAGGATGGGCAGAGCCAAGCCGGCCGGGAAAGGTGATGACCGTGCGGGGCTGCGGGGTGCCGCGTTTCTCTGACCCTTCACACTTTGCCAACCCTTCTCCTCTGTCCCCATGGGCAGGTGCAGATGTGGCAGCTGCAGCCCCTGCAGAGGAACGGTCCCCGCAGAGCACCATCAGACAGAACAGCCCCGCCGTGCTCTGGCAGGAGCTGCACACCGGGCTGCTGCACTCAGGCATCATCTGCCTGCCAGGTACGGGGGGCAGCCGCCTTCTGCTGGGAAGCGGTCTGGGGGGAGGTCTCAGGGCTTTGCCCCCAAGAAAGCCCCCACCTCAGAAATTTCCCTTCAGCTGGGTAAAAAAAGGCAGGCAGGGAGCTCTGAGCTGCTGACACGGCTCCCAGCTGCACGCAGCCCTCCCACACCATTCCTCACGAATGAAGCTTTTCAGCTTTAACTGCCAAACGGCGAACGTTTGGATTCTTCCTTTTCCCAAGAACTGAAAAACTGTGGCAAAAACATCCTTGTTTTCTGGGGGGGGAACTACCCCCCAATGAACCATCTGAACCATGGCATTTCCAGGGCTAGTGATCATGAGAGGGCCCTTGGGGGCTGGCACGGCCCTCGCTGCCCCTGTGAGGGGATCAGGCACAGCTGGATGCAGGCAGGTCTTGTGCCTGACCCCCTGCTGCGAAATGCCAATGTGGGCTGTGCAGAGACCCCAGGGCCGGCCGGCAGGGCAGGAGGGGTCACTGTCCTGCTTCAACTCTGCAGGTGGCACCGACAAGCTGGGCAGGACTCTCCTGCAGGTGACCACCAGCAGCAGCGCCTGGGGGACCACGTGGTGCTCAGCTGCTGAGCTGGTGAGGCTGCTCCTCTGCCTCTGCTCCCTCCCAAGGTAAGGGCTGGGAGGACCTGAGGGGTCCCCCCGATGACCTGCATCCTGCATGCATGGTTTGGGCACTTCCCACATGCACCCGAAGGGCACATCCCATTTGCACCATTTGGACACATCCCACGTGCTCCTTGCCATGTCCACACCCCCCACCACAGCCACCCCTGGACAGGGGGTGCATGCCCTGTGCCCCTGCTCAGCACTGGCAGTGCCACCCCATGCTGTGCTGAGCTGGGGTTACCCGTGGGGATGAGGCCACGACCCCAGTGCTGCTGTTTCTCCTGGGGACAGGCACTGCTCTGCCTCCCAGTGAGTCGAATCCCAGGGAGCATCCTCTTCTGGGCTGTGCAATTTGCCTCCTTGTCACTGTGCTGTGTTCCCGTGTGCCAGGAAGGATGCAAAGGACAGCGGGCTGACAGCTGTGGTGGATGCCAGGAAGCAGCCTCCCTCTCCCACCCTGTACTCTGCTCTCCGCTCCGTCCAGGTATGCCAGGGTTGTTCTGCAGGTGCCAGCTGTGTGCCTGCAGCCCCTGTCCCATGGTGGCTACAGTGCCAGCCCTCTTGAGGGCCACATCCCATCCCCCCAGCTCAGAGCAGCCCTACTGGCAACCCAGCCCTGAGATGCCCGAGGCTGTGCTTTTATCTCACCCCCAGTAGCGCCATGGTGTGGATTTACTGGGACAGATATAAGCATCCCACAGCATCATCACCATGCATGTATTTAGAAAAATCACATCTCTTACTGCCTTCTCATCCCCAGATTCCCCACAGGACTGACAACACTCTAACAACTGCCCCTTTGTTCCCAAAGTTGCTGCTCAGTCTCTAATTCTGGGCACGTCCACGGTGGCATAGACAGCCCCTGACCAGGCACAAAGACCCCATTTCCCCCAAGCAGAGCCCCCCATGCAGAGAATTGTCACTGGTATGAGGGAAGGGACTTGTTCACGGGCTCCTTTCCATGGGTTTCTTCAGCCAGGGGATCTATTCTGTGGGTGGGGACAGCGATATGGGGACTGGTTCCATTTCCCATGCCAACGAGCTCAGGATCCTTTTCCCTTGGTTACCCATGGCTGTGGCTGACTTGGGTCCGATGGCTGTGGCAGCATGGCAGGGCATGCAGGAGTGACTGTCCTTCCTTCACAGAACATCTCACCAGGCTGCATCCACACCGTGCTGCTGCTGGCTGAGAAGGAGCCATCTGCTCCCCGTGAGAAGCTGCCCGGGCTGCAGGTGAGAGCTGTCTGCCCCACCCCCTCCACATGTCCCTCTGCTGTATCCCATGGCAGCAGCACCCCATATCCCATGGGGTGACAGCAGCCTCCCAGTTTGGAGCACCCTCCATCCCCTCACTGGATGCCGCTCCCCACTTCAGGGCTCACTGCTGCCATGGCTCTGCTGGGCTGTACCAAGGGCTGCCCGGTGCTTCCCCATCACAGCCATCAGCCAGACACAGGTGCCAGGGTGATAAATCTAAACCTGAAAGGGTTTATTGTTCATCTAGTGCTGCTCAGTGTAATTAATATCACGTGAAATATTAATGAGCCCGATTACCTCGTTTGGATGTCGTGGCAGATTATTGCAGTCCCGGTGATGTCCCATGCATTCAAACACGGCGGAGCTGCAGCGGGACGCAGCCGGAGCTGCACTGAACACTCAGGGCCGTAGGGGGATGAGGGCCACGGTCCCCAGCTCCAGGGTGCCCCTGGAGGACAGGACCTTTGCGGTCCCACAACACTCAGGAGCCCCGTGTCCTGCAGGTGGAGACGCTGACATCACTGAAGGCTCTGGGTCGCTTCGTCGACAGCTCCCAGGTGACGGCGGAGCTGGAGGGCACCTTCCCCTACTGCCACGGCGAGTGGGTGCAATTCTTCCAGGTGTCCACATCTGCACTGTCAGCCACCTCCTCCCTTCCCGCGGTCCCCCTCGGTCCCCAAAGTGCAGAGCACAGAGCAGCCGTCCTGTCCCACCCCTGTCCCCAGCATAGGACGGCTTGCTGCTGGCCTGGCTCCTGCCGTCACATCCCCATCCCTTCCTCAGTAGCTTTCACGTGGTGCCCCCAAAGCTTTCCCCACTCTGTCAGTTGCTCTGGCAGTGATCCTCCTCCTGCTCCCCACTGCAGCCCCTACTCCTGTCCCACTGCCCGCCTGCTCACCCCTGTGTTTCCCCACAGAGGCTGCAGCCCTTCACCGCCAGCCTCGGGCGGGCATCAGAGCTTCTGCAGAGCTGCATCCAGGAGCTTCAGAGCACTGACGGTGCAGCGGGGACGCAGGTACCGGAGCTGTGCCCATCTCCATCCCTTATGGCATCCCTGCCTGTCCTGCAGCCCCCGCTGAGTGCAGTCTCTTGGCAGGATGCGGCCGCACACATTGAGAGGCACCAGGAGCTGATGCGCAGGGTGCTGAGCGACCCGCAGCTGGTGTGCCTGCAGCGCGAGGGGGGAGCCGTGCTGGCCCGGCTGCGCAGGGATGCTGCCCGGCTCCGCGCCTCACCCCACGTCAGGTACGGGGCAGAAGGGCCGGGACCACCTCCCCGCCAGCAGCACCTCCCAGCGCTGGCACCCGCTGCCCAGCACCCTTCTGCCATGCCCACACCCTGTACAGGTATCCCGCTGGGGAAGCGCAGGGCGCCGGGCTCAGCCCCCAGCGCCTGCAGCCATCCCATGGGCCTGTCTCAGGCAGAGCCGCTAGATGGGGCCAAGCCTCGGTGCTGCCGCACATGTCCGGCAGTGCCGCTCCCATCCAGCGGCGCCGCTCACGTCCAGCGGTGCTGCTCACGCTCCCGACGCAGACACCCAGCCCTGCGCTGCCCACCCCCGACCCTGATCCTCACCCTAACCATCACCGTAACCCAACCTCAGCCCTAACCCCTCTCCCCCACGCAGGGCCGGCATGGATGCGGCCGAGGTGCGGTACGCACGGCTGGAGGAGGAGCTGCACCTCCTGGTATCGCTGTCCAACAGCCGCCTGGAGCGGCTCAGCGCCCTGCAGAAGGTGCGGGAGCTGGAGGCCGAGCTGGGCGAGGTGGGTGCCGGAGCAGTGTTTCCTCAGCTTACAGTGATGGAGGAAATGCAGATAATGACAGGATTGCCCGAGCCTGGGTTTTAATTACGGGTGCTGTGAATAACAGGGCGGTGCAGGGAAGGGAAGGGCAATGCCGGGGGCCGTCCCGCTGACCCCCACCCGCTCCCCACAGCTCAGGCAGTGGCTGGATGGGGAGGGAGCGGCGCGGCTGCGTGAGATGGGAGCCGAGGAGTGCAGCCCCGACAGCTGTGAGAGGTTCACAGAGCGCTGGAGTGAATTCCTGCTGCAGGCAGCGGTACGTACGGCCACCTCCGGTGTCACCTCCCAGCACACTGCCCAGCACTGGGCACAAACATCGATGTGCAAAGTTAGAGTGGGGTTCCGATGCCTTCACAGAGTTCGGTGTACTCAGCCCAGCTCTTCCAGGCTGGCAATGAGATCTCTGTGCAAAATGAGTTTCCTCCAGCCAGAAGGGGCTGGAGGAACAACAGCCTCCGGCTGTTGCTCCCAGCTCTGCTGCCCTGAGGCTGCTCCCTGCTCCCCACTGCAGTCAGGGCCCTTAATTTCTTGCTCTGCACAGGGAAGAAGCAATACAGACCCACTCAGGGCAGTGCGGTCCGTGTGGTTCAAAGCCAGGCCATGCAGGGCAGAGAGGTGCAGAATGCCCAATGCTTTGCTCTCACCTGCCCAGAACTGCCTCTCTGCATGCACTGAGCTCACAGCTCTGGCTCCAACGTGGAGTGCTCTGAGCTGAGAGCTGCACCCTGAGCCGTCAGCACTGCTCCCAGTGTGGATCTCATTGCTGTGCCACCCTGCAGGCCCAGCACCGGCACGGCCTGGCGCTGTGTCAGCAGGCAGACAAGCTGCAGGATTCCGTGTCCCCCGAGGCCGAGCCCTTGCAGGCAGCCGTGGCCCTATTCCGGATGAAGCTGATGAGCTTCCAGCAGCGCATGGAGCGGCGGCAGGCAGAGCTGGAGATGCTGCACGAGCTGCGTCAGTTCTCCAGCAAGGTGGGTGCACGCTGCCCCGGGGCACAGTGCGGGCAGGCAGCAGGACGTGCAGCACCGTGCCTTGCTTTGCAGATCACATGCTTGAACGCGGGCTGCAGGCAGTGCTCGGTGCAGGCGAATCACGGCGGCGTCCCTGCGGGGCGGCCCGAGGCTCTGCAGAGCCTGGAGAGCTCCTTCCAGAGGCTGTCGGTGGAGTTCTCCACGGAGAAGCTGCAGGAGATGCGGGTGCAGCTGCGCCGGATGCAGAGCAGCAGCGGGACGGGGGCCTGGACGGCAGCGTGGCACAAATACCAGGAGACACGGCAGAGCCTGGAGGCGATGCTGGCTGAGCTGTGGGAGGGATCCGCAGCCGCCGCTCCTGGCCATGGGGCCATGCAGGCTTCGGGGCAGCCCTCAGCCAGCAGCTCTTGTGGCCGTGCCATGGGCACGGAGCAGCACGATGCCGCCCGCTCACCTCCAGGCTCCTCACGGCCGCGCTGCAACTCCCTCCCGACGTGCGGCAGTGGAACCCCAGCACGCACCAAGGGGAACCCATCCCAGTTCTGCAGCCCACCCCACCACGTGTCCCCCTCCCCACCGTGTGCCCCCCTTTGCAATGAGCCCCCAGCGCACGGCTCAGCACACCCAGCACATCCACGAGGCGATGCCGCGCAGTACTTCCAGGTCTCCAGCCACAGCAGCTTCTCCTCTGAGGACTCAGACACACAGAACTCTGCCGAAGAAGCCCCAGCGATGGTCCCGGCTGTGCCCCAGGACCTGGGGCCTCCTGGCAGCCCCAAAAAGCCCTCCCCGATTGTGTACCTGGAGAACCACCGTGCCACTGGGCTGGGCAGGGCAGACACCAAGTGAAGGTGACCACTGTGCCTGGGGATGCTTGGAGATGTGCCCTGCTCAAGGGTGAGATGTGGGCACTGCTGCCCAGTGCTCAGAGCTCATTGGATTTTCAGTCGTTCAGCATTTAACACTCCATAAAGTAGCCATAACCCCACTTACTGGCCCTCACCGGGTTCATTGCTAATCTGCCAGGCGTGGCAATCCTCCAGCAAAGTGCATTTATCAGCACCAGGGCTGGGCATGCCCCTGTCCCAGCAATGAGCTGGGGGATGCGGAGCCCCATCCATGCCCTTGCTGTCACGGTGCCATGCCAGTGACGGTGACAACAGCCACTTTGTTCAGATGCATTCATTAATGTGCCACTAATTATATTAATGCCAATAAAGCTCCTGGAGCAGTGGATGTGGAGCACAGTGGGGAACCGTGTCCTGCTGGGTTCTGAAGGTGCTGCCAGGAGCCCCACTGCACACTGCAGGTGCCACAGCCACATTACTGACCCTCCCAGCAGCTCGTGGTTGGTCTCACCACCAGAAAGCCCTGGGGCAGCTCATGGGAGTCCTCTCCCTGTTGTTAGGGTTAGGAGAAACAGCTCTGTCTGCAGTTCTCCCTCTGTCCCACCTGCTCCCTGCAGGGCTGTAGATGTGATCCCTCCCACCACCGTCCAATCCCTGGGATGTGGCCCTGCCTGCTCCATCCCACAGCCCTGCATGGGACAACATGGTGCAGGAGAGCAGGCGGGGCCGGGGCAGGGTGACCATGAGCTAAGCAAGGGAACTCTTGCAAAATGCAATATCTCACATAGAGATTGGTCCAGAAGAACACGGCCCTACTCCCAGCCGTCATACGGGCACGGCTCGCGGTCCCACGCAGCGCAGCTCCCCAGCATAAAGGGCACATGGTGCCCATCCCAGAGTTTGTAAGCATCAGTCATACCCCCTCCAGCCTTGTTTGTGCCAAATTCACCAAAGTGGGCTGGTCCCCACGGGTAGGTGCTGGCAGCACAGTGATGGGTCCCACGGCATCTCTTCCATCTGCTGACCCCACTCTGACCTGCTGACCCCGCTCCTACCCGCTCCTTTCCCTGGTAGCACTTCTGTCAGCGCCTCCCTGCAATCCTGATAGCTGAGGTCTGTCTCATTCCTTTTGGCTTGAAAGGAACTACACCGGAGAGGTGCGGGTGGGTCTGTGTGACTCATCATGGTAAGCCCAACTGGTTTGCTCCATTTTCCAGCTATCCCCACATCCCGAGTTGAGCTGAGGTCCATCCATGCTGGAGCTGCTTTTCACCTTTCACAGCACCGCCACAGTCCCTGCGCTGCTGGGGGACAAAAGCACTCATCGATACCTTTGTCATTTTTAGGATGGATTGTTCTCATTAATTCCGGGTTCCTCTCGGCCTGGTGTGAAAGGATGGCTGCAACCACACCGGGTGGCAGCACAGTGGGATCTCGTTGGTGTCATCATATAATTCGGGAGATGAAATCCCCCCAGCAGCCACGAGTCAAACCCCATTTTGGCTGCGGGGTGCTCTGCTGGCACACAGCAATAACGCCCGCAGTGCTCCAGGAGGTGCTCCGTGCTGAGAGGTTTCCCTGTGTCTCTGGGGGGGGCGCTGGGGGTCCCGGCTGTGCTTTGGTGCTGCCCCACCGCCCAGCCCCAGCCTGGCCCACATGTTGTGGTTTTTCCACTCTGTTTTGTAAGTCAGAGCGGAGCAGCGTTTCTCATGGAGAAAGAGAATCATCTCTCAAAGCCGGTTACAATCTCTTCCCAATAAAACAAACAATGGCTTTCCTGTTATTTTTCTTTTTCCAAAAGCAAAAAAAAAATTTAAAAAAAATTCATCACCATCGTTATCACCATCAGATGGTATTTTGGTATTTTGCAAACCCCGAGGTTAACTGATAACAGACCGGAGAGCTTCCAGCTCCTCAGCACAGGGAAAAGCGTTCCTCGTGATGCCCGGAGCTCCCCCCACCCCCGCCCCGCTCTGTGTGCCTGGTGGGGTTCAGCCTCCCCAAAAGTGTTTTTGTAACATTCTGCACAAATTTTTCTTAGCTCCGCTGATCCTTCAGTGCCTGATTTATGGCTCCGGGTCTGACCAATTAAGCTATAACCTTTCCAGAAAGGCAAGTACAGGAGTTAATCAATGTCTCTTTCCCACCTAGGAAATGGCAAAGCCATTCATCAGGGGTTGCGGGGGGTCCCCAGCAGCTGCGGTCCCCTGCGGGGCCACAGCCCACCTGCACTGCTGCATGGAGTGCTTCCTTCTAAACCAAATGGATGAATGAATGGTGGGCGCAGAAGGAAGAAAACAGAGCTGGGCAATGGGTTCGGGCAGGCACCGAGCCCCCAGACCCGGGCACAGGGCTCTGTGCTGCTGTTATGGCAGCCCCTGGGCAACACGGAGCACGGGACGGGGATCTGGCGCAGCGCATGCTGCTTGTGCCCAGACCTGTGCTCACTGCACACAGCCAAGCAGTGGGGCTTTGCTTTCTGCAGGTAAGCACAGAGTCCTGGTGCCAGGGGAGCTGAGCTGCAGCGCAGCTCTGTGTGGTGCCTTTGGCTGAGAGCAGAGATCCCTGAGCTGCATCGCTGCCTCCAGGCTCCCGCTCCTGCCCTAAACTCGGACAAAAGCAAAGGCAAAGAAATTCCTGACAGTGGGGGCAAAGATGGCTCCAAGTGTGGAACACCAATGTCCAGCACAGCATCAGCCCTGCTGACCCTGGGGGCCCTGAGGCCTTGCCCCAGGGTGGCACACAGCTGTGCTGGGAGCTGCCCTGGGCACAGGGCTGTGGGGCAGAGGGCACCGAGCCGACACAGGTTCACCACCAGAGATGTGAGCACATCGCTCATCCCGACATCTGGAAAATACATCTCAAAGGTGCACTGCTGCAAATCGAAGCCCTGAGTTAAGGGAGCAGGAGGCCATCCTGATCCCTCTCAGGGAAGCCTGTCAGAAACCACAGAGGTGTGGGGTTACTGCAGAAACACGAGGGCTTGGTGTGGAGAGCAGGGCTGGGGTTCTTCCAGAGAACTGCTTGGAAGTGACACCCAGCAGCTGGAAATGGACTCGCTATGGGGTGAAGCCACTCAGCTCACAAAGAGAGCACTGAGCCCCACTCCACACTGCGGGCATCCAATGCCACGAGGCCCACGGGGACATCCCAGGGCTGTCAGAGCATGGAGTTTGGAGCTGGACAAAGGGGGGCAGGGAGGGTTGGCTTCTCCTCATCTTAAATAGAAAACACCGGCTGGGCTGAAGAACAAAGGCCATGAAATCACACATTCCTCCCCGAGCCTCCTTCGAGCCATGCGGCCGAGCACTTTGCCCCCAGGGCTTCCAGAGAAAGGGCTGAACAGCCGCCCAGCTCTCCCCTCGGGGCTCTGCTTGGCAGTCCTCAGGAACAGATTTGCACAGCTCAGCTTTCGCCTCTCCACTGCTGTCCTACACCAGAGCAGGGTGACACTGGGATGACACAGGGATGACACCGGAGTGACACTGGGGTGACATCAGGGTGCCACCAGAGCACACCGCACCCCTCAGACCTGCCCCTCCCAGACCCCCAGCACAGTTCCCAGAGCCCCGTGGTGTCAGGGGGAGCTCAGGACACCCCCGCCCACTTCAGCATCCCAGGGCGGAGGAGCCCAGCACAGGCAGAGCACTCAGAGGCAGCTGATGACGTAGCTCAGGGCTCAGTGAAGACACTGTCCCTTTCAGGGTTTGTTTGCTCACCTAAGTCAGGATGTGCCGTGCGTGGGGGCCGGGTGTAGCTCGTTGCACACCCAGCATAGCAAACAGCCACGACACAGGCACAGCCCCTTTGAAGCTGCTCCAGCATCGGGTGGGAGCGGGGCAGGCACAGCCCTCGTGGAACACCTTGAGCACATGGGCTATTTTGGGCATCCAGCAGAGCAAACAGCCTCTTAATGCATCCTTGTCTTACTAAGGAGAGTAAAAATAACACCATCAGCACGGCTACCTCCCGCCTGCAGCATTTCCTCTGCGGGGCAGACAGAACCCCCTGTGTGCAGGGGTAAACGGGGAGGGCACTGACTGCAAACGGAGGGATTCCTCCTGCAGGGATGCTGGGTCAGAGCTGGTTTCCACTGCCCCACTGGGAGCTGAGCCACAGCCGTAGCCCAGGTACCACCGCTGCTCTGTGCTTGGCCCAAAGGCCGTGCAGAAACCATCTTTGTGCCACCAGCTCCGTGCCATCAGCCTCAGCACTGCACCCACCAGGCACGCAGCCCCCGCTGGGCAGCTGATCCTGAATTGGAGCAGAGCTGAGAGAGAAAAATCTGTTTTGGATCGCCCCAAGCAGATGGTGCCATCACACGGCTGTTTGTCACGCACCAACCGGAGCAAATCAAACACATCCGAACGCTGCACCCCGGGCTGCAGAGTTTATCCAGAGTTCACAGGTGGTGAGAAGGAAGTGAGGGCTTGTGCGGGCAGAGCTGAGCCTGCACCCTCAGGGTGAGCCCGGGTGCATTGGCACTGCGTTGGCTCGACACTGCTGGTGGCAGAGGCTCTGCTGGCACACTGGAAGCTGGACTGGGAGAGGGGTCAGCTCGGGACAGGCAAAACCCTGCTTGCCAGCAAGGGCCCCAATGCCTACATCCCTGTAGTGGGGAGAGGGGATCCAGTGCCTGGGAGCTGGCAGCCCCCACAGCCCCTGCTGCCCCATGTGCATGAGAAGATCCAGCCCTGTGCTGCCCTTGGGGCTGGCACGGAGGGGACCATTAGGAGGGAATGAGTTCCTTCCCATTGCTGCCACAGCCCCAGTGTGCACACACAGATGATGGAGAGAAGAGGGAAGGCTTCAACTCAAGCCATCTGCCAGAGGTACCCCTTGGAGAGGGGCTGCGCTCGCTCGGATCCCCTTCCACTTCTGTCACTGCTGCAGAACCACCTGTGTGATGCAGAGCACAGCGGGCTCTCAGTATTTCCGATGGGGTCGCGGTCTCTGTAGTGCTGACAGGGTTGGGGTCTTGGCAGTGTCAGCGGGGTCGGGGTCCGCAGTTCTGATGGGGTTGAGGTATTGGTGGTGGGGCCGTGGCAGCCTTGGGGCACAGGGGGAGCAGCGCTGCAGGCCGGGCGCTGTGGGGCTGCGGGCGCACCCTCGGAACCCCCCAGCGGATCTTCCCTCTGGCATCGCTCGGGGCCATGTTTACGGGAAGGGGGAGGCTGCGGCGGCTCCGAGGCGGCCGGGAATGGCCGCGTATGGAGATAAGGGACGGGGGAGGAAAACTTTATAAGGAGAAAACATTCCCGAACTCCTGGCAGCGCGGTGGGGCCGTGCAGCCCCTCTCCCCGCCTCGCCCCTTTTCCCGGAAAGCGCTGGGGCTGCGAGAAGGGACAGCTCCGGGGGAGGGGCGGCAGGTGCGGGTCCGGCGGGGCCCCCCCTCCCCCCCCCAAAGTCCCGTGGGTTGGGATTATTTTTTTTTCTCTCGGTTGGTTGAAATAGGTGGGACCAAACCCACTCGGTTTCCTGGAAACTTTGTTTTCATTCCCCCCCGGCCCCGGCCCCGGGGGAGGGCGCTGCGCCCGCGCTATAAAGGCAGCGGGAGGCGGCGGCACCGGGACCGGGACCGGACGGGACCATGGCCGAAGGTAAGGGTCCGCCGCCACCGCGGGGCTCCGGCCCCGCCCCGGTTCCGTCCCCGCGAGCCGAGATCGGGAGCGCGAAGGGCGGCAGCGGATCCGTTCCCGGCCGCGGCGTGCGGGACGGAGCGTCGCTGTGCCACGCACGGGGCTCCGCGGGGCGCTGCGGGACCGGGGCCGGGTGCCCGCACCTCATCCCGGTTGGAGGAGGCGGTCCTCCTGCAGAGCTGCTGTGCCGGACCGGACTCCTCTGAAGGGCTTTTGGGAACCTCGTGCGGGGCGCGGACGGCCCGCACCTGTCCCGGAGCCCCCGGGGGCCGCCCTGCGCTGCGGGCGCACAGCCGTCCCACCGCCTTCAGAGCGCTGGCAGCCGAGGGAGAGCTGCTGCCACTGTGCAGGGCTCCGCTTTGTGCTTTGTGCTAAAACCTGCGGGGATGAGCCGGAATGGCTGGGGAAAGGAGCAGCTGCAGCCCTGCACTCTTGTTTGCAGCGTCCCAAATGCAGCTTCTCCTTCGGCACGGTGTCAGCGAGGTTCCTGCTCACACAGCATGCGTGGTGGGGTAGCACGGAGCAGTGCTCCCGCTCACGGAGGGGGAGGTGACAAGGACGAGGCCCTTCCTGCACTCCGTCCCCACTGCAGGGCCCCACATGGGCCTTCAGCTCCGCACCCACACGCTGTGCTGCAGCAGGCTGTGCCTGGATGACCTGGTGTGGGGTTCTGTTCTGCTCTGAAAACTCAGCACTTTGGGTCAGCAATTCCCATCCAGCGCTGCCCAGGGACGGCTCTGAGATCACTGCTGCAGAAAGGCACAGCCGAGCGAGGCCAGCACAGCCCCAGCCACCCCACGGCCCAGCTGCTGCTGAGCTTGCTGTGTGCTCTCCAGCGTTAAATGCTCTCATTTGCTCTGGCAGCTCCACTCTGTCTGCCTGCACAGCATTCAGGGGTCAGCGGCCCTGAATGATGCTGAGCAACGTCGCATTGTCGCGGCGCAGCGCTGGGGCTGCAGCTCTGCTCCCAGCACACGGCCCTGCGTCCAGCCTGGGAACCAATTGCTGCCTCTGTCACTGCATTTCTGCTCCATCCGTCCCATTTCTCAGCAGTCACAACGCAGGAAAGTTGCCTGCAGCTGAGGCACCGAAACATCTCTGGCATTCCCAGCACTCAGCCAAGTTCCTCATCAGAGGGCTTTGGAGGGGGACGTTGACAGCAAACTCTGGCACAGAAAGTGAGAATGAGAGCTGGGCTTCGCTGAGGTGCTGGATGCTGCAAGATACAGAGCACAGCTCTGCAGTGGGGATGCTTGGGAGGCAGGGCTGTGCCGGGCACAGTGCTTGCACAGGGCTGCCCGGTGCAGAGGGGACTGCTGAGGCCCTGCAAAGACCCAGGGTAGGATTAAGGAGAAATCCCAAACGCAGGGCTCGGGGCGCATCCACAGCCAGGGGCTGGGATCTCCCAGTGAGCACGGGGAGATGCTGGCGGGGCAGAGCCTCACGCAGTGCCTCTCGCAGAGCTGGTGCTGGAGACGTGCGACCTGCAGTGCGAGCGCAATGGCCGCGAGCACCGGACGGCGGAGATGGGCAGCCAGCAGCTGGTGGTGCGGCGCGGGCAGCCCTTCACCATCACCTTGACCTTCGCGGGCCGGGGCTACGAGGAGGGGGTGGACAAACTCGCCTTCGACGTGGAGACGGGTGAGTGCCACAGCTCCCATCCGAGGGTTGAGCTCGGGGTGCCTCCAGCATCCATGCACTCCCAGGGTGCAACTGAAGCGGGCCTCCAGCCAGAGGCTGCTTGCCGGGCTGGGACCTATGAGCTGTTCGGCCGTGCCAACCCGCATGGACAGCAGGGTGCAGGGGTAGGGATGGGGTAGGGATGGGGCACTGCTCCCACAGCTGCCAGCTGGGTGCCTACACCCCATATAGGGATTAGGCTGAGTGCAGCTACAGGCAAACAAAGAGGAAACTCTGTCTGGGGCAAGAGCTATTTTAGGGATGCCGTATCCTGCTGAGTCAATCAGGCCAGAACTCATAGTGAAACTGCACCAGGGATCATGCAGGGCAAGGTTGCCTGGGAAGCTGAGCCCTTCCTTGGGGTGACACTGCAGTCATTCCCTGCACACCACGCACTCGCTGTGAGCTGCATGTTACGGGAGCCCTGGGTGCAGCAGGTCGGAGGCTGCAGGCTGGCTTCCAGCCACTGAGCTTGCACAAAATGGGCCAAGGAGCTCTGGCTCCAGCCAAGGCACAGCCCTGCTGGCACAGCCTGGACCAGCACCCTCGCCAGGGGCTGTACCCCATGGAGCCGGAGAGGAGAGGGAAGCTGCCAAATCTTATCCTCTGGGGACAACAAAACCGCCCCAGGACGCGTGCCACCCCCTGCAGCACAGAGGGGATTGGCTCAGTGCAAAAATAGCGCCCATATTTTTAGAGCTGATGGATTTGCAGAGCCCTGCCCAGGCCCCCGGGATGCTGCAGCAGGACAGCAGGTTCTGCAGCAGGAGGAGGCGGAGGCAGAGCCCAGAGCTGCCAGAAGGACAGGGATAGCTCAGCCTGGCCTCCCCGAAAGGGCAGAGAGGAGAAACTGTGTCACTCTCATGAGTTCATGAGTATTCTTGGTGGCTCACTGGTGTGCCGCCCTCGCTGTGGGTGTGGGCTGGTGGGGGACCAGCACGCGGTTGCTCCGGAACTCAATGGCCACCAGCCAACCCCATCAGCACCGGCAACCAGGGCTGGGCTGGGGCTGGTATCCACAATCCCAGGAGCAGCGTTTGGAGCCAGCCACGTGCGGGTGGCTCGGGCTCAGCTGCACGGCCCCATGGCTCAGGGGAAGGCACGGATCGCTCTGTTCTCGGCTCGAGCGCTGCAGCCACTGAGCTCATGGCTCACCCTGGGCTGTGTGCACGCAGCTCCGTGCTGAGGGCTCCAGGCTCTGTGCCAAGGGCTGCGCACTCACACTGTGACCCAGCTGCTTGCTGGGGGGGAGCCCAGCGAAGTCTCACCCTGGGCTGTACGCAAGCCCCTCAGAAACAAAACCTGATGGGGAGGGCTCCCTGCCCCCATCCCAAAGCCTCTAAGCCCAGGTGAGATTTGCATGGTTTTTCTGCCTGGCCCCACTCCTGGGTCCCAGTAGGTGATGTCTGTGCCCTCCAGCAGGCACAGAAACACTCCTGCACCATACAGCCTGGGTATGGTATCCTGCACCAGGGATCCTGCACAGGATCCCTGGCACTGGGGAAAGCTGATTTATGTCCCCTTGTTTGCAGGGCCCTGCCCCATCGAGACGTCGGGCACCAGGTCGCACTTCACCTTGACTGACTGCCCCGAGGAGGGGACCTGGAGTGCAGTGTTGCAGCAGCAGGACGGGGCTGTGCTCTGTGTCTCGCTCTGCTCCCCCAGCAGCGCCCGCGTGGGCCGCTACCGCCTGACACTGGAGGCCTCCACCGAGTACCAGGGCTCCAGCTTCCACCTCGGAGACTTCGTTCTGCTCTTCAATGCCTGGCACCCAGGTGAGGCTCTCACCTTCCCGACACCAGGGAGGTCCCTGGGTTCTTTCCCCTCTCTATGGATCCCTGCAGCAGGCCACAACCCCCTTGCTCTGCTCAGGACACAACTCCTTGTATCAGCACGCAGTACCTGATGGCCCTAACAGCAGCTCATGGTGGGGGAAAGGCCCCTGGGAGCTCCCAGACATGCAGCAATGCAGGAGGCAGCATGCAGACCTGCTGGAGGTTAATTACAGCTGGCAATTGGCAGTCATTTGCTCACATCCTTCCCCTGCCCCGGGAGCAGCCCTGCACTGCCCTGTGCTGACCTTGGCTGAGGGACCAATTTCCTGAATCCCAATGCTTTGTGCTGGCTCTGGAGATAAGAGCCGCAAGGAAGTTTTGCTTACCCAGGGCTGTGCTGAGTGCTGATGCTGTGGACGTACAGGGTTTTGTTCTGAAAGCCTTTCCAGTAAGGGGTGTTGTTTCCAGCAGTGACCCCTGCGCAGGTCCTGACGTCCCTCAGAACTCCCAGTTCCCACCATTTACTTCTCAGCCACGGAGGTTCCCACTCCTGGGGAAAAAATCTACTGTGTGAAACAAAGGGGAGGAAAGTGAAAGAGAAGTGAGGAAAGAACAAAAGAGGGAAACGGCGGCCCACTGATGCTTTCCCATCAGCTCGGGTCAAAGCGAGTGGAAATTCTTGAGCAGCCTTTTGGACAGGAGCAGCCCCAGCCCCTGGTGCCCTGTCCCAGTGTCCCCATCCCTTGCTCTCCCCACAGAGGATGCAGTGTACCTGCGGGAAGAGGACGAGCGCCGTGAGTACGTGCTGTCCCAGCAGGGGCTCATCTACATGGGCTCCCGGGACTACATGACCTCCACACCCTGGAACTTTGGGCAGGTGAGCACATCACAGCCCCGGGACCCCCAGCACCACACAGCAAACAAATGAAAACCTCATTGCTGAGCTGCCTTCAAAACCTGGGAGCACACGGGGAGCTCAGGGCTGCACGCTTCTAATCGGTGCCACTGGAGAGCTGGTGTTTGATAGCAGCTCCCCAGGGCTGCACCGGCCGTGCTGATAACACAGCACTGTGAGCTGTGCTGCAGCACCCAGCGCTGCGTGGGAGCCCTGGGGGCTGGAGGGGTGCAGCCACGTCCCACAGCTCCCAACAGGGCTGTGTGCAGGGCAGCACAGGGCTGTGACTGTCAGAAGACCCTAAGCCCAGACCCATCTGCAGGTGGAGAAACAGGGTGTTTTCCCCTCGAGATTTCTTTTCTCTCCATGCCTGAAAGCCGTGCTTGGCAGCAGGATGAAGCTCCTTATCACAACAGCACAAATGGCACAAAGTGGTGCTGCCACTGCGCTGTCCCCGCCCGCAGACTGCACGCCTCACCCGTGTTTTCTCCCCTCTCTCTTGCACCAGTTTGAAGATGAGATCTTGGCCATCTGCCTCAAGATGCTGGACATCAACCCCAAATTCCTGCGGGACCAGAACCTGGACTGCTCCCGTCGCAACGACCCTGTTTATATCGGCAGGGTGGTGAGCGCCATGGTGAGTGCTGCAGGGCTCTGCAAACCAACCCTCTGCAGCACCTGCAATGCACGAGCGTACAACGTGCTCCTGCATCACAGCCACGTGCATCCTGGTGCATCCCGGTGCAATTCTTGCACCACACAGCTTTTGCATCCCCCCATGCTGCCTAACGATGGTGGCAACAAGAGTCAGCTGGAGGAAGGCACTCCATCCAGCCTGCTCCTGGGCGGCGTGCCCTGTGCCTTTGTACCCAGGGGCCGCACGGTGCCATCTCCTCGTGTCACCCCACAGGTCAACTGCAATGACGAGGACCACGGGGTGCTGCTGGGGCGCTGGGACAATCACTATGAGGATGGGATGAGCCCAATGGCATGGATCGGCAGCGTGGATATCCTCAAGAGGTGGAAGAGGTTGGGCTGCCAGCCTGTCAAGTACGGCCAGTGCTGGGTCTTCGCTGCCGTGGCGTGCACTGGTGAGCACAGCCCCCACGTCCCCCCCCAGCCACCTGCCACCCCATGTGCACTGCAGGGAGGGATGCAGTCAGTTCACCTCGGCCGCCGAGCAATTAAGCTCTCTGTTATTCCAATTTGTCAGGAAACTGAGGGAAAAAATGATAAAGAGCCGCTCTGGCTTTGCAATTAGCTCTCTGCTGTGCCAAGGACGGCCCCAGCCGGGAGGGAGGGGCTGAATTTGTGGCTCAGGAGAAGGAAAGCGGTGTTGAGGTCAAGTTTGCAGTGAAGTAATGAATCCACTGAGATGAAAATAATTTCAGTGCCACCATCATAGTCAGTCTGGGGCAAAAGAGAAGGAAAATCCAAGGCCATCCTCTGCTAAGCGCACAGACATGCGGGCACGCCGCAGTGCTGCCTTTCTCCCTGGGCTGCCAGCGTGTACATGGTTATAGACTTCACATCTGTGAGACGCCGTAGAGAGGAGAGAAATAGCAGAGAGCTAAAGCAGATTTTCTGCAAATCAGAGGAGCTGACAGCCCTCCTCTGGAACATTACAACTGCCGCTCCCCGGGGTGCCTGCGTGCAGCGAGAGGCGGCACTGAGATCCAATGGAGGCTGCTGCACGCTGCCTCCGCGCTCCCCCCAAAGCGCTCCCAGTCTCTCTTGTGCCCGTTCCCCACTGCGCTTCCAAACCCAGCGGCGTCCCAGCACGCTGCCACCCCTTATGGCACTGCGGGACCGGTGGGATACCCCCAGTGCCCGCCCCAACGCCGCCCCTCTCTTCGCAGTCATGCGCTGCCTGGGCGTCCCCAGCCGCGTGGTCACCAACTACAACTCTGCCCACGACACCAACGGCAACCTGGTGATCGACCGCTACCTGAGCGAGGCGGGCGTGGAGGAGCGGCGCTCCAGGGACATGATCTGGTGAGTGCTGTGAGCGCTGAGATCGCGGCACCCCCAGCGCGGCCGGACGGGGCAGGAGCTGGTCAGCGCCACGCTTCTCTTGCAGGAACTTCCATTGCTGGGTGGAGTGCTGGATGACCCGGCCTGACCTGGCACCTGGATACGATGGGTGGCAAGCGCTGGACCCCACGCCGCAGGAGAAGAGTGAAGGTGCGGCACGGCCGCGTCCCCCCACGCCTTGCCCTCAGATGGGGCATCCCCCTGGCTCCCACGATGGCCGGGTCCTGGGCAATAGCAGCGGCCCTGCTCCCTGCAGGGGTTTACTGCTGCGGGCCGGCCCCTGTCAAGGCCATCAAGGAGGGCGACCTGCAGGTGCAGTACGACATCCCCTTCGTGTTCGCGGAGGTCAACGCCGACGTGGTGTACTGGATCGTTCAGAGTGACGGTGAGCAGAGGAAGAGCACCCACTCCTCGGTGGTGGGGAAGAACATCAGCACCAAGAGCGTCGGCAGGGACAGCCGTGAGGACATCACCCACACGTACAAGTATCCAGAGGGTACGGCAGCCGTGGAGGGAGCACAGGGTTGGCACCTAGGAAGGGGAACGTCACTCAGCTGACTGGAGCTCTTCCTGCACCGCAGGGTCTGAGAAGGAACGAGAGGTGTTCAGCAAGGCGGAGCACGAGAAGAGCTCGCTGGGTGAGCAGGACGAGGGGCTGCACATGCGGATCAAGCTGTCGGAGGGTGCCAACAACGGCTCCGACTTCGACGTCTTCGCTGTCATCAGCAACGACACGGACACGGAGCGTGAGTGCAGGCTGAGGCTGTGCGCCCGCACCGCCAGCTACAACGGCGAGGTGGGCCCGCAGTGCGGCTCCAAGGACCTGCTGAACCTCACCCTGCAGCCACGCACGGGTAAGGCGATGGTGGGTGGGGGTACTGGGCACGGGGGCCATGCTACGGCACCAGCAGCCAGCAGCTGTCCCAGCGCCAAGTCCCAGCTTGTGCTGGCAGCTTCCCAAAGAGGAAATTCTTCCTGCAGCCACCAACCGCACGCACTGTGCACACAATGGCTTGAGCGGCAATAATATCCGCACGAATCTTGGCCTGGGCCCAGGCCAGGGCGCTGCGGGATGGGCAGAAACCGCTGCAAGGCACACACCCAGCACCCAGCCATGTGAAGTGCTTCTTGTCCTCAGCCACACTGCACAAGCACCCGTGGCTCACTGGCTCAGCGCACTCCAGGCTGGCAGAATGCAGCACTTCCGTTTAATCCTGTGGCACAAATGCAGCGTGAGAGCCCTGCTTTAACCCAGAACATCATCCCACGGCAGCCCTGAGCTGCCCCTGCTCTGCCAACACCCAGACAGCCCCCGCTGGCTGCAGCACTGACCCACCCCACAGTAAGCAGTACCTCCTCGGGGTTCTGCTCACACTGGTTTACCACTGCGGCTTTGAAATCTTTGATAAAAGGATAAAGAACACTGCTCAGGCAGGAGGCCGGTGATGCACTCAGAGCAGGGCGGAAGTTCCTGCTCACACACGCCCTGTGTGGAGGCAGCAGGAGGATGAGCAGATCCCAAAGGGCTGCATGGGATTTTCCCAGCAGCTCCGGCCCCACAGCCCTGAGCTGGTGGGAAAAGCAGTGCTGAGCTCAGGCTGTGCTGACGTGCTCAGCATCCCCTCTGCAGAGGACACAACCTCTCTCATCCTCACATTATCTGAGTCAGAGCTGTCCTGGCCTGAGCCCAATGCACTGCTGAACCCTGGTTTGCTGTTATTACAAATTAGCATTGCTGCCTAGTAATTAAACACCACTCTGATTTATATCATTTTTCTACAGAACCTTCAGGGTTTGGAAATGCCATACAGCTGATACACTGAACAAGCTAACTTCGAATGCCAGCCAAGCTTTGCTCCCCTACAGGGGCCCATAACAAATGCAATCAGCAGCTGCGCACTGGGATGCAGCAACCAAACAATTTTTGCACCTTATGCAGCCCAGGGAAGGGGATGCTGCCTTTGCCCCTCAGGCACCTGCATGCTTGCAGACCCTCCTGCAGCTCCTCTGACCCAACCCTGTGTGCTGGCTCAGGAGCAGCACTGACCCTGCTCTGCTTTGCCTGCAGCACAGTGCGTGCCCTTGCGCATCCTCTATGAGCAGTACGGGCCCAACCTGACCCAGGACAACATGATCAAGGTGGTGGCTCTGCTGACCGAGTATGAGAGTGGTGACAGCGTGGTGGCCATCAGGGACGTCTACATCCAGAACCCGGAGATCAAGATCAGGGTGAGCGACGCCTCGGATGCTCCAATGCATGGGAGCTCGGTCCTGGTGCGGTGCTGCGGTCCAACCACTCCCTTTGCTCACAGATTTTAGGGGAGCCGATGCAGGAGCGGAAGCTGGTGGCAGAGATCACACTGGTGAACCCACTGGCAGAGCCGCTGCACAACTGCATGTTCGTGGTGGAAGGGGCCGGCCTCACCGAGGGGCAGAGGATCGAGGAGCTGTAAGAACCACAGCCGGGTGGTGGGGAGGAAGCCGGGGGGTCTTGGGACCCATGGCAGCTCCACTGGGACAGGGTGGGAGTGGGGCTGAGCTAGGCCCAGGGCTCAGCAGTGGCACAGGGGTCCTGGGGGTGTCACAGCACAGGGGAACGGGGATCTGGGGGGCCCACACTTGACCCCTCCATCCCCCCCCCAGAGAGGACCCTGTGGAGCCGCAGGCAGAGGCCAAGTTCCGGATGGAGTTCGTGCCGCGCCAGGCCGGGCTGCGCAAGCTGATGGTGGACTTTGAGAGCGACAAGCTGACAGGAGTGAAGGGCTACCGCAACGTCATCATCGCACCCCTGCCCAAGTGAGGGCCCCACGAGCCCCATCACTGCTCCAGCCCTGGGCAATGCTGCAGAAACAACTGCAAACCTTAGCCCGACCCGCACCGAGGGCACGGGACCCTGCACCTCCGAGTGCCCGCTGCCACCACAGCCCCTCTCCATCACCGCCACTCCCAGGGGCTGGGGGACAGTGACAACCGTGGCAGTGCCCGTGCAGCCGGGGCTGAGCCATGCCTTCTCCTCCTCTCCCTCCCCACGGAGGAGGACACGGCTCCAGCTCGGGGCCCTCCTGCAGCAGCCCAGCAGAAGCCTCTCTCATTTCCGCAGCTCTAAGCACGCCCCTGGGACGCAGAGCACATTTCATAACGCAAACAATAGAAAGACAATCTTCTCCCGCACCGATCGCGCAGCAGCAGCACTCATGCCTGCCAGTTAAAATGCTCTGAATGCAATTTGGTAGAGAAAAGATTGTATACTGTGAGCACAAAGCTGTTTATATGCTATATACACGTATAGCATAAATCTATTTATAGCTCTATAAATACATACTGCCTAGAACCCTGCTGCATAGGTAAAGCAGGTTATTTGCTTTAATAACCGTTCCTGTCACCGCAGAGATGGTGTGGTGAGGAATGGGATGTTGCCTTGACGGGAATTAACTATGCAAGCACTGAATAAAACTTCTATTTTTCACTTTTAAAGCCATGCCCGGCTCTTGAGCATCCTTTCCACCAGAGGGGCCCCAGCAGGGCCTCCCCCTCACTCCCTTCTCCTGGATTCTCACCTTCCATGCAGCACCGGGTCCATGGGGCAGAGATGAAGAGTGGCTACCCTACAGCATGGGAACCACAGCTCTGAGGGGCAATGGGATGGGGTCTGTGCCCAACCCCCTGCAGCCAGGGGAGCCTGAGCCGGCCCCAAGCACTGGCACTACAGAACCTCAGGGATGGCTGCTCCAAAGCACGGCCCCAAAGGTGCTCCAGAGGGTTAACAAGCACGAGCCTTGTGCTGCTCTCCCTTGGCAGGAGCATTGCTCAGAGCCAGAGATGATGCACAGCCATACTTTAAAGAGCATTTGTTACACGCAGCTCTGCTGAGCCAGGCTTCAAGCTGCTCAATGCCTGGTTTAAAAATAACCAGCAGCTCCTCTGGTTCGAAGCTGGGTCCTGATAAAATAAACATTAGCACAGCTCTTTCTGAAGGTCACTCCCATCCATCCGAAGCACAGCGGAGCAGGGCTGCTTTGACAAGGAACAAAGCTCACATGGCAGACACCAAATGCTGCAGTTGTGGTCTGGCTCTGGGGTTTGGCTCTTCCCAGGGCCGGTTTCTCCTGCATTATCCCCAACCACTTTGCAGCCCCCTGCACAGTGCCAAACAAATTCATGCTGTGGGCTTCACCCTGTGTGTTTCCCAGCTGCCCCAGAGCCCTGCACACAGCTGCCCAGCAGTCCCTGAGCACAGCACTGCACCATGGGCACGGCCACAAGCACTGCTGCTCTGTAAGCAGCGAGTTAGAGATAGTTAAATACGGACAGCACCCACTGCCCAGAAGAATTCTTAATGCAGCATTAGCCCAAGTGCCAAAGCAAAGTGAGACCATTCACACGTGGAGGAGTGGTTATTAATACACCACAGCTCACTGAGATGCTGACTGGCCAAGAATCAGCTGTAAGCTCATTTCAGTCCTGAGGACCTCTAGCTTGGCTTTATTGATGGACTGAGGCAAAGAAAAACTGCCCATAAATCAGAGTGCTGCTGTTAGTTCTGGGGACTGTCAGGTCTCAAGAAAGGCCTTTCTGATGAGCATGGGTGGATTTTCACATTCACCCATGGTGCAGGCAAGAGAAAAACAAACCCAGACACAAGGAACAATGCAAAACAGGGGTCCTAGAATAGCACACCCTTTCCCCTCAGTTCCCCGCACAACACACAAAGCATCTTACAACCCATTTGTGACGGCTGCAGTGGGGTACATGGCTGTCACTTGCCGTGCAGTCATAGCAGACATCCCATCACCTCCCTGGAACAGCAGCACCAATGCATGCAGCAGAAGCTGCACTGTTCCGCAGCAAGAACAGAGGGTACCACTGATGGGACTCTCACAGCATTGAGTGAGGCCGGCCCTGCACTGCCCTCTCCTGCAGGAGGTCCAGAGCCCGTCCCCATCAGGAACCACTGACCCATAAAGCCCAGCCCACAGGTGTGCAGAGCTCACACGGCTGCACTCCAACTCCAGGGCCACTCAGACTGAGCCTCCCCAGCCCAGCCCTCCCACCATCCATCTGACCGCTGTCTGAGTTGTGAAACCACCACTGGTATTTCCTGGAACACACAGCTTGGAATTTGAGTCTCTTTATTTGCCATATTTTAAGAGGAACATTTTTACCCTTCTTCCCTGTAAAGAAACGACTACGTTTCATTGGCTACTCAGACAAGAATTTACTTTCTAAGGCAATACAAAGGTAATGCATTCAGTGCTAATGCAAATTCCTTTACCTTCATACTGCAATAAAACTGAACCTCCAAAGCCTTCCAGCTTCCCTGTTCTTCTGGGCATAGCCCATTCTCCTTACTTGCTTATCCAAAATTCTCCAGAACATGTCTAGCCCCAGGAAATCTGGTGAGTTCCAAACTTGCAAATGATAGCGAAGTTCAGACACAGCTGACACCTCTGGCACTTCCCTTAAGGCAAGCAAAATTACAGGAATACACTATATATTTTGTTGATTTGCTTTGTTTTGCACAGCCCTGAATGTGAAGTCACCTCTGACCTGACTTCTTCTGAAGCAACAACTCTGAACAGGCTCTGACCTATAAAATAAGTTGCCCAAGGTATAAAACCTGTTGCCACATACCAAACTTGAAAAGTATTTAGGGCATTTGCTTAGCCTTAAGTTTCCTAAGAACAGCCTCATTTTCCCACTGCAGACGCTTGGCAGCAGCACCCACCTTCTTTCCGGCACTACACACATTGGGGAATTACCCCATACTGTTCATAATAAGATTAATCACAACCCTTTCACCCACAGGGGTCAAGACTTGCCATTAAGATACAGCTCCTGCTTCTTTTAACAATCACTTTTTTCCCCACCTCTATTTCAAGTTATCCTTCACAGCCCAAAAGCTAAGGTGCTGCTCCAGCTGCGTTGCAGGCAAGCCCAGAGCTGAGCAGCTTCCTTTATGCTCTTTCCCTATTCAGTTTCCACACAAAGACTGTTTTGTGGGGGCTAGCTACCCCAGCCTTGCTTCAACCCTCTAATTATAACCTGCCATCTTACAGGCCTCGGCATTAAGTTTACCAGAACGCAGTTCTCATCCCCTGCCTATGTGTAAGCCGACATCAGTTTGTTACACAAATACCTGGTGAGCAGGAAGACTGAAGGGAATACCCCAATGCACTGAAGTAGTTAACTGCATAGGAAGCTGCAAAATAGGCAGATAGGTTTGGACGAATTTGTTTCAGCTCTGCAAAAAAAAAAAATAAATAAATAAAAATAGAAAAATCTCAAAGGCAAGAAAGGACAAGCAGTACTCAGCCACATTCCGGGTCACCGAAACCTCTCCACTTCCTACAGACACCACACAAAGGCTGCTTTCCACTGCAAGGAATCGTTTCAGACTCCCTTCTTCTCACAGAAAGCTGCGGATCAAACTTCCTGCAAGTCGATTACAAAAGCAGACTAAATATAGCCTCCTTAATGAAAGATTTGTAAATTGCTAAAATCGTAAGCAGCTTTACTGACGCTCTCCAAGGCACATGAAACAATTATCAACTTTGCCCAAAGAGACTATTGAATAGCAGTTAATTGGAGTGAAGAACCCATCAGCTCCCCCCCCCAAAACCTCTAAGAGAATTAATACACAATAAGATGTGAAGATCCTCCTCCTCTAAAGCAGAAAGGCTTTGATTAGACAGCATCAACACCCTGCAGGAACAGCAGCAGCTCTCAATGCTTTGCACAGGGAAGTCAGTTTCCAAGCTTCTGGGTTTGGTTTCTGTTTGTTTGTTTCCAAACCTAATTATTTACTTGTCCTCCATATAACCTGAATTTATTTACGAGTTCGGAAGCCAATCTTCAATGCCTGGTGCTCCTCACATCAGAGGTTAGTTCTGAGGAATGCTGCAACAAAAGCAAAACGCGATGAACCGAGAACGCCGCATATCCAAGCGGCGCATCCATTCGGCGTTAAGTACCGTCAGAAAATGCAGATTACAGCTCGACTTTGTCAAAACAATGGTCACATCTTCAAACTCAGCCCTAAGGGCCCGTCAGCAGTTTCTGCCCTTTAAATGCAGAGGGGTAAAAAAAACACCACCACCAAAGCAAAACCCGCAGCGTGTCCGAGCAGCACCTGCACTGCAAATGAAGTAAAACCAGCGCTATTCAACGACACCCTCTTTATTCAAAAATATAGATCTATGAGACATTTCAGAATATACTGCTGTCACAAATGGCAGCCAATACGCCTAAATTGATTCCTAAAACCATTCATATACAGATTTGAGCATTAAAAAAAAAAAGAAAAAGATACACACCTTGGGGAAATCCGTTTAACCTTGAGAGAATGTGACTCGGTTCACCAGATGCCCTTTGCCCAAGAAGTAAAACGAAAGTCAAACCTATGAGACTTCATTTAAATTAAGCAAAATAAAACACACGCGCACTCGGGGGGAAAAAAAAAGTCATAAGGTTTCTATAATAGAAAAGACAGACATCCCACTTTCTCGCACGAGATCTGCCCAGAACAACAGCACGAGATGGCAGCACACCTCTCTCATTTCTTTTTTATGACAGTTTTGGGGTTGGTTTTTTTTTCCCCCCTCTTACAATGGATACACGTTCAATCCACGGTCAAAGCAATTACTGGTTAAAGCAACCTCAAGGTAACTCCGTGAGCTGAGGCAGGAGAGAAATTCATCTTCTGGTTTGGGATTCGGAGCTTTGGTGGGTCGGTTGGTTCCCCTTCATTTGTTTATTTTATTCCCTTTTTCCTTTTTGGCAGAAGCAGACAGAACCGGGTGCCTGATGTAAGCGTCATTTGGTCCACAAATGGTTGTAAGATCAAACCGATTCATGGAAAAAATAATTCTCTGCCATTGTAAAGTTTCCTGTAACTGAAAAAGAAAGCGCATTCCTTGGCTGGGCAGTACGGGTGCAAGAAGTTTCCTTTTTACAGAAAAAAAGGACAAAAAGAAAAGTGAAGCGTCAGCAAGAAAAGAGCAAGAGCTCTTCAACAACTAACCCACCAAAAAGGTTGTGTTAATTCACTGAATGCAAATAGGCTCCTTAATACCCCGTAAAATAAATTAATGAGAACGCAGACCAAGATTTGCATTTCTATAGGTGTCTCCTCATTGATAACTGCAGCTTAAGACCAGAGGGAGGCACAAACACAGCACATCAAGGTAACTCATTTCAGCCTCTCTGTGACAGAGCCTGTGTGGTCAGACCAAGTGTTTCCAGAAACTTCAGGTGTTCTGTAGCAAGAGATATTAGATTTAAACAGATTACTTTCCCAAACAGGAATGTAATAGTGATGAGAATCCAGTTTGATAGACCTACCACACAAACTGAAGTCTAATGACATCCATGGCAGCTAAAACATTAGCTAGCAAATTAAAGAGTATTCTAATTTTCCCCCCACCCCCCCAATAATAAAAATCAACTCACAATCTGTGATACAAAATTAAGTACATCCTTCTAATACCTACATGCATAGACAGAGCACATGTGCATACTGGATGTGTATATGGGTCTACTTTCTAGATTAAAAAAAAAAAGGTTTATATCACGTTTAGCTTCTGTTCATCAAATAACTTGACTAAAGCTACAGGGAGAATTTATAGAATGCTTTCAGCATGACCACCTTCAGAGCAGATCTGCCACTGGGTTACGACCAGTCACAATCCACCACACTCCAGCCTCTCAGTTAAACCAAAGCTTCTGTGATCGTTTATTTTGTATAATGAAGAGGAAAAATATAGTATAAATCTAAGGTAGCTAGAACAAAATTTACTTCCACTCTCGTTTAGGTAATATCCAGTTCTGCATGGCTCAGCAGAGCTTAAATTATGAAGCTCTCTAATTCACAAAGAAAAGCTGTTTATTTTTATTGCCTGTGGTGAGTTTCAATTTATGTTCATGCCAAATAGGAACTATTTTTTATGTGAGGCCTACAACAGCATGAGGAACTGTAGGTTTAAAATATTTGTGCCATTGTTCAGTAGGTGCCTTTGTCCTTCACTGACATGATATAGTACCTGCAGACACACATGCACGCACCCCTACGAAGCCCACTAGCCGCTACTGCTTTCAGATACGAGCTTCAGAGACCCTGCAAAAACAGGCAAGACGTTCTGAAATAATACAATAGTTTTACAGAGGAAAATGTTATACGGTCAGCCTTTCTTTGAACACTTTCCAGATACATATGTACACGATTCTCATGACTTCCGTGGGGTAACAAGTGCTAAGAGCAAACAAACTAAAAAGTAAGGAAAAAATTATGAGAGAAGATTGCTTATACGGACTATCCCCACTCCCTTAAGAGCTCACAAAAACTCGCTCTTTATCCTGCCCTCCTTGTGAGCCGGTGTACACAGAGAGAAGGTGAGCATGAGCAGCCAGGAGGTTGAAAGCAGGGTCTGAAAGTTCTTTCCTACTGTACATCTGGGAAGACTGGATTTCCAGTCAACAGTCTTCTTACTTTTGCTGGTAATAATGGAAACTAGGGGACACCATTTGTTCTAGTCTGTTGAAAACAGGTCACCAGCAGACGGCAGAGGTGCCAGACCTCCTGTGACGTTGGGCAGCAGTGACAGATCTGGAAGGCTCTGGATGTGAGATTTCAGCTCCTTGCGGACCTGGGTTACCCGAGCAAGCTTCTGTTTATACTCCTGCAGGAAAGAGACAAGAGACCAAGCATCAAACACAGGTTAATTTACAGCGCTTTTAGTTAAGCCGGGACTGTTTGTTTGCTTAAGTGAGGATTCTGGGAAAAGGTGGCAAGGTACCGGTTCTCTGTGCAGCTACTGCACGACTGTAGAGCTGCCATCTGCACCCAGACTCACAACCTGCACCAACAGGAGGTCCACAAGCTTCAGCATCTCAGAGCCGCTGATCCTGCCATGATACCCGAGCAAAAGTTACGTAAATGTCCCCACAGCCACTCAGACCTGGTAGAATATTTGACAGAACTGTCATTATGTAGTTGCTCTATTCCTATATCCTTCTCCAGACAACTGGCTTTTGTGCAGATCCAAAGGAGGAAACCGACATAGCGTTCTTCAGACACATCCCACTGACAAAGGCAGCAGGCTGAGGAACACCACAGGTATTACTAATCTGCTGAAATGCGCTTTCTCCCACCCCAGCTTGATGAATTCTGAGTATTTGGTTGTGAAACAGAGGCTCCTTGCCATGAGATAGACGATATGTGTTAGCAACCCCAGCAGCTGCTACATTAGACTGGCGTGTGAGCACAGAACACAAGTGATCACTAAATATAAATCAGACAAAGGTTTGTCCACACTGGATTGAAATCAAGCAAAAGGTAGTTGCCAACGTTTTTAGAATTTAATTACAGCAAAGGGAGAACAGCAGTAAGTTAAATTTCCCCGAAGCAGCAGCTTGCAAGTAGTTTTCCCACAAATGAGTTTTGGATTGAGTGTGAAAATTCCATTTTATGGACAGTTCTCTTCAAAGATTTTATAAACAATCCAGACACGGGACTAATGCAGACTAAGCAAGTTTGGAGATGGTACTAAATTAGGAGTTGTTGACCCCTGTGGGAGTGGAAAGGCCTTGCAAAGAGATCTTGCCAGATAAGAGATGGGCAACCAGCAGCTGTGCCTGAGCTGCTGCTCTCAGACACCACGTGGTGGGACTCCAACCCACACGGGTCCCTTCCAACCTGGGACGTTCTGCGATTCTATGCAATATTGACCATTCTCAGATGTCTCCACAGTCCAAAGCAAACCAGGTAACAGTGATCAGTATTTCACAACAAGATGGCAGAAGAAGACCTTGGACCCTGGCACTGAAAGACCCTTACCTTGGGATGTTTAAGAGCAGACCAACACACACTCAAGTTATTTAACACAGAATTAAGGGTTTATATTTGTATTATTTTCAAAGTTCTGTGACAGTTATGTAAATATTTAGAATCACAAAAAACAGCTGTTTAAATAAAAAACAGCATTACATAATTCCTTCTGGAACGCACTAATTTTTTTACCTAATTATGTGTGTCAGCAGAGGGAAAGCATCTCCAAAATGAAACTGGAAGAATTATGTGCAATAGGCTTCCATAAAGCCCGCCGTATCGTTAATATACATTTCTTAATTACTTGGCAAAGAGAACAATTTACCAGAGAACAGAAGTTTGTCTTTGAAGATCAAATGGAACTAGTGCACATTAAATCAAAATATGTTTCTGAAGGGTTTACAACTTTAATCCAATCTTTCTAACCTTCTCAATGATGGAAATTCTCTTCACCTTCTCCAAATATCAAAGCGAGCAGTTCCTGCAGGGTTACAAGCAATGAGTTTACATTCTTTCGTTACTTTGAATTAGAATAGTGAGAGCAGCAGAATTGATTACAACAACTCAGAATACACCTGACACACCTATTATAAATATATTCCACACGTTTCCAGCCAGCCCCAAACAAGAGCGTCCTTTAACACCTTTCAAACTTAGATTCTTTTACAAGGCTCAGCGAGTTAACATAACAATTCTGCTAGCATGCGTGGGTTAATACACTGAAATAATCAAACCCAGAGCTCTACCAGGTACATGAAGTGTACTGTTCACAAGTCCAGAGGGGAACAGCAACAACAACAACAACAACGCCACTCGAGAAAAGGTGTGCTCATTCATTTAGAGCTGCTAGGTTTTGGCTTGTTTGCGTTTCATGGACGACAGATCAGGATTAAAATAAGAATGCACCCAACATCCCCAGTCCTGCCATCCCAGGCAATATTTCAGCAGGGAAACAAGGCAAGAAAATAGAATTATGAAGACAAAAAAAAAAAATACCAGAAAAAGACAACAGATTTCTAAGCATGAACATAGGAGAAAAGCAGATAAAGATGAAAGCCATCGAAGCACTGAATTCCTACATCTAACACATTTCTCCAAGAGAACACAGAAGCCAGCGCTGGGAAAAAGAGGCTGAAAACTGTATTCTGCTCAGGACTGGGACTTCACAATTAAGGTGAGATGGGGTGATGGCAGAATGCCATCTCCTGCACATATGGGAGAGACAGCAAGAATTCTTGTCTTCCAAATGCTTACAGAAAGAACGTAGAGGAGGCCAGATTTAGAGTGATTCTTTTTTGGTTTTTTTTTTTTTTTGGGGGGGGGGGGACAGGGGGAAGGTGATATGGCAGAAGAATTAAAAATCAATCAATCAATAATAATAATATCACTGCAATTCAGAAGGGAGTGATGGATACCAAGCCAAGAAAAGGCAGCACTTTCTCAAGAATGAGAAACTATCGAGAGTGAACACAGCTGAGTTTTTCCCCCTGTAGCAACTTTCAATAAAAGTAGGAAGAAAAAAAAAAAATCAGGAATAGCAAAGGGGGCAAACAAATCATCCAAGCTTAGTGAATGACACAGAAAGCACAAATCCCAGGAATAACCCAAGAAGAGATCTTCAGTGCTGCCTGAATTGCCTAGATCCATGAATAAGAATACTGTAAAAGCAGATAAACCCAATGTCTACCTCCACTGGAAGATTAATGTCAGTTGTGTCCTGAAAGTAGCAGGGCAGGAGGAACAGGACAGTCCCAGTGGACAGTCTAGATATCAATACTACACTTTCAAGCTGAAGACATTTTGTGTGATTATCCTTATTTAAAAAAAAAAAAAAAAAAAAAAAGATATAGTTTGAGTCTGATTTTCTTTTTAATTAACTATTTATGAGAGCAAGAATCTTTGAAATGCCCTTGCTTGTTATCTCAAGTCTCAGTTATTTTACCTTACCTTATTAGTAGGCTAATGAAGGTGTTAACTAGCCCACACAAAAGTTTGGATTAAAGCAGTAAGGCCTAAACCCTACCTGCTAAAAAAAAATCCAAAAAAAAACCCATACAGGAAAAAAGCCTAGAATACAAGAAGACCCACAGGGAAGAAGTAGTACCAGCCTCAAATACATTAAACACTGGCTCAGAAAGGCTGCTGTTCAGGAATGGAAACAATGTTCTAAGGGTGTAATCCAGGAATTAAGATTTCCTAGAAGAGATGGACTCTCACTGGGCAGATTAGATACACAACACTGACCACATCAGAGAACTGCCTCGAGTGTGCTTAACGCTTCCCATCTGCTCTGGTACTGAGGCGTGCCAACTGCCCACAGTGCAGTGAAGGCCTGCAGAGGCTGAGCACCAGTGCAGGGGCAATAGGAGTTGCAGCAGGCACAGCACAGCAGGAGGGAGTGCCTCTAAGAGGCTCAGCTGCAGCCGCCACTGCCCTAGAGTTCTGAAGGCCCGCTGCAACATGGAAGAGATGCGACCAGAGAGATACAGCCCTGGATCCTCTTACCTTCACAGGAAGCACGAGGCATATTTATTTGGATTTACCGTTTGCCATACTGAGGAGCACTCCTCAGCTCTGCTCAGGAACACGTGTAAGCAGGGGCACGTAACCTCCTTCCAGGCTCAGTGGTTTTTCTCTCTCCCCACAGACCAAGTGGTGGTCATGTTCTGCATTACAGAACTGGAAGCAGCTTTTATAGACAAACATGTTTTTCATTTAGCTACCTTACATGACAAGCTTCAAAACTGCATATTGCGGATTCTTGCATAAGGTCCATCTACTCCATAAAATCCAAAAGAAATGAAGTTCACTTACAAGAAATCACTGCTTGCTGAGATCTTAGTTTGGACTCCATGCGCCTAGCTAATTGCCTTGCTGCAGAGTAGGTTTTCATTAAGATTAACAGTATCTGGATGCTATTTGCCTTTTTTAGGCAAAATAATGAGATCTTTGCTGTAAGCAGGACTTTGAGACAGAAAAAAAACTGGCACTGTGCCACATGAATGCCTTTGCTAATCAGTATTCCTTCTCAGTACGCAGAATTCTACATCCACACCGTCCAAGTGAATTGGATGTTTAGTCCCTGAAATAAACATGAAATCAGAATTAAACACCACTGAATAAACCTGATGGAAGCGTTTCATTCAGAATAAGTCTTGCTAGAACATTACCAGACCGGCTGGTGTTGATGTGACAGGAAATTCCTCCCAAGGAGCACTGCACAGCTCGGTGCACCTCGGTGAGTTACACAGTACAGACTTCACTTGAGCTTAAGATTTTCTCTAGCAACACGTTGTACGCCATCACATCAATTGTAACTTCTGCAAAACATCTAGGTAAGCATTACTGAGAATTTAGAAAGAGAACAAGAGCCCTCAGTCTCTGTTTTGAAATGCCATAGGTAAATCAGATATACGAAAGCAAAAGACCAGAGATGTCAGAGGGAAAAAATGCACCAAAAGCTCAATAGATCTGAAAACTGCACAGTGAGTGAGGTCTGGCAGTAACTGCAGTATCAAGCCTGTGATTCCTGGCTGAGGGGAAGCACTGTTTCAAGTGAAATTCAGTGTTCAGATATTGAATGACAGAACCCACCATAGCATTCAGTAAATTAATCTAAAGGAATATTTGCACTTAAAATTACATGCCTTGTAATAGGCTGTTTGACATCAGCTTTGGTCCGGCTGCTTTCGCTCTGCAGCGTGCTGCCAGAATTAAAGGAATCCTTCCTTGCTGTCCTTGTAACTGCTTTTAGGCTAGAATCAAATCACCACAATCTTTTTTTTCAATAAAGCAGCCCTAATTGTTAAGGCTTTCAATTTTTCTACTGCACCCTGGAAATTGCTCTCTTAAAAGCAGTTTGTCCACATGCTGCGATCTCCAGGCTCTGTGCTGGCTTTCCCCCTTCCAATTACCAGTGTTTCTCAGCACTATGTTTTTTCAATCCTTACTCATGCCAGACCTCACCTGTGCTGAAGGGTAACTCATTGCCCAAAGCCGCCTTTCTCAGCACACTGCCCCTTGGTAACAGGTTTTCTGCAACTGACGACAAGAGCTCTGCATCCCAGGGCTTTGGTATCACGCAGGATTTTGTGCGTTAGCCCATCAGGCATAAATATACCAGTTTGTATGGTTTGAGAATTTGTTGTGCTTCGCAAGGGATTGTATTAATAGGGTCATTAAAGTGCAGCAAAAAGCTGCTTTTCAATATAGAAAGATTATCTATTTTCATTACTATCACAGTGAAATGCATTCTATAGCAAGTAAAACATGAGAAATACCCACGGTGACTCTTGAACCATGCATTTACGTACCTTAAAATAATACCAAACCACACTAACACCAGAAACCCCCATTCCTCCACTGATATCCTTGACTACATCAGAATCATGACATGAACAGTCTGCCTCCTATCTACGAAGCCCCTCTCATCTGAGAGTCAACAACCTTACTTCACAAGAGTCAAAACTCACAGTCAACAGCACCAAGGATTCTGGGACAGGTAACTTGAGAGCACAAATCATTCAATCAGAAATTTAAGACCAGATTGTTTTCTGTTGTTTCCTCATTTCAGCCTTTGTTTGAGGAAACGTTTTGTTTTCTTTACAGAGCTTCCTAACAGCCGCAAGAATTTCAGATACTTCCACTAAAATGCTCATTAGCACTACAAAGAAAAACCCAGGCCCTTATCAAGTGGTACTGTGAGAACATCAAACAAACCCGATAAGCAGATATGGCCTCATCTGTAATCAACAACTTCCACTATTGATTAACCCTCCACAACTCAGAAACAATGGGGTGCTTTAATCAGGCAATATCCCCAGCTAAGAACTGAGGCAAACATGAATTGTGCCTTCATGTTAAATAAATATCAATGGGCGGCATCTCCTACAACTAATTTTAGACTTTTAGAGTACCAAGACCACCTTATTTTGGCAGAAGGACAAAGACTACCCTAATCAGTGATTAAAATCATCCTTGAGTTCCCAATGTATTAAAAACATGTTTACTTTTAACAGCGTACAAACAACCCATCCCGCTACCCCACAGGATTATTCCTATCAAAGTAGCTCACTCACTGAGCTGCTTAACCTTCAATTTCCAATTTAATTTACTTTGTGTCTCTGCCATGAGTTAGCTTTCAAATAATGGTCCTCATCAACATCAAACCACAACAAAAACCCACAACTGCACTAACGGTTCAGTCAGTGCATTAGAGACCTCAATGCTGCCTCGAGCAGACTCAAGTGTATGACCTGTTCCTTCATTTTTTGAGAACATTGCTGTGCAACAGGTTGCCATTTGCCTTAAAAAAAAATAAACAGCAATGCATCATATTTAATTTTATTTTTTAATATATGTATGTTCTACTGGACAAGATGCATCCTTTCAGCAAGGAAAAACCTGACCCAAGATTTCCACTAGTATTCAGCCAATCCGTGCCAGAAACAATTTGTTGTTATGGCATCTTTCATATTTGTGTTTGAAAGTGCTTTTTAATGTCTCAGTCATAAGACAGATGTTACATTTGAAGAAATTCAAGCTAAACAAGCTAACAGAATCAACTAGCTGCACTTGCCTGGCTGATTTAGAAACATGCCGCTTTGCCAGAGCAAGACTTTTCACAATCACAAGACATTTAGAAACTCCAATATAAACACACGTGACAAAGAATACATTCGGAATGAAGTTTACCTCAGAACAATGTTGCCTAGCTGTCAGAAAACTAGGTTTGTCATGACGGTAAACAGAGCTTGCAATTACTACAGCAGTCTCCTTCCAGAAGACTTTGTCCTCTACAGCAACTCATGTCCCACCCAGCAGCAGCTGTTCATAATAATCAGCAGCCGACAGTGTAGAGGAAGCCCTTAATGTGCCGCCAAGGGGCAGTTTAACAGATGGCAGAGTGACATACAACCAAAATCATTAATTAAACTTCCATACCAGTCCCAGGGTGCACTGCTAAAAACTTCTCTGAGGAAGAGCACTTCAGATAAATGGCTGTCTGCTGCAGCCCATGCACTCGCCACGGGCTTGTGGCTAATGCTCAGGTCCAGCCAGAGCACTCCCATTTTCAGTTTCATGCCCTCCTTGCTCGAGAGAGCTGTGGCAGGAAAAGCAAGTCTTCAGCTTTTGGTGTCAGCCCAATCTGGACTCTGCTATTGAAGCTACAGGTAAAAACAGCTGTTAAACAATGGATGCCAGAAGATTTTGCTTAAGCTTCATCTCTATTGGGTAGAGGTTATAGGGCAGATGAAGCACCCAGTAATAAGAAAAAAATAAATTAAAGCAAGCCACCAAGCAACCAAAAATACAGCTGGCTATGCCAGAGGGAGCTTGACTTTTTGGGAATGGAGGTTACACTTAGAAAAATGAGTGTGTGTGCAACGTAGCTGTATTTCTTTAAAAACCATCAAGTGATGTGCCTTGCAAAGCCAACACGTAGTTAAAATATCAAACTCAACTTGTTTCCTCCAGAGTTTTTAATACCATTCTCCTCCCTGTTTTACTCTAAATGGAAACAACACCTACAACCATCATCTTTTAGATAAACACATACATCTGGAGTCAAGTGGGAGCATTTGGTGAGACAAGCAGCACGCCAGCACCGGATCCATCAGTACTCACTTCTAGCTTCTTCTCTTTCTCTGTCAATACGTCCTTCTGATTCTGCGTGTACTCGATCAGCATGCGTGCCAGCTGGCGCCGGTCCTCCAGCTCTGCTGCCAGCCGCCCGTTGTACTCGGCCAGCAACAGGCAGGCTTCGTCCACGGTCTTCGAAAGGCGCTCGGCCGCCTCTTTGTCTGCAAGCAGGAGGGTTTGGTTTTAAACTCTGTCCTGTAGATTACTGATTTCTGATAGAAAGGCAACAATTCACCATCTGCGTCATTCATAAATATACCTCTGGCTCGGTGTGAAAACAGTTCTGACTGCAGAGGACATGAAGGCAGCAGGCAGGGCTAGAGACCCAAGAATGGTGTTTTTCAGCAACTGATGGGATCGACTGTATTTTGTTCTTGCAGAGATGCTAACAGTACGGGAGGGAGTCCTATAACCAGGTTAATTCAACTACTACTTCAAGCTGTACTGCTAGGATTTAGTTGAACAAATCAGATGGTGTGCACTTAATACTTTTTTATGGAAAAGTCCTAATTACCAATACAAGCAACCACGTGAATTGCACACCACTCTTCACAGCTGGACACAGCAAGAGTATCTTTCAAAGAAATGATTAAGTGACTCTTCCTAACGAGTTATAAATTAAACTACTTCCAGGAACAAAAGTCAAACAAAAGGAACAAAAAGAGTTTCAAATTACTTCTCAAAAACAACTGTAAAACTCCGTTTAAATAAAGAGCGAAAGACTTATGAGAGCAGTGAGTTTCCTCTTCCATAGCAATCAAGGTGTACGTGTTTACCCAGGACAATTCTGATAAAACTTGAAGGTACGTAACGTTCAAGGTGCTCAAAAATCAATCATCCATTTGAGAACTCTAGCCCTACTTCCTTTACATTCTGTCAAACTGTCAACAATGACAAAACAAGGACACAAAAGCAGAAATTCACCCCCATGCACTGTGATTATTTACAAATGAACATTATACATATATATTTTATGTTTTTCCTTGGACCAAGGTTCTTTCATCTTCAAGTTTCATACCTGTAATTTTCTCCAGTAATGAAACATCCTGGACTTCCTGAGGCAGGGAGGCAATTTTTTGCCGCACTGTTGCATCTCCTGATGCTGCATTCTCCAGGTCCTGCAGAGCTTTGATCAAATCCTCCGTCTACAAGACAAGTTAGCTCACATTAAATGAAGGTAACGTCTCTGCCAGTTCCTATGGACGTGCCCTCTCCCATCTGAAATCATCTACTTCAAAGAAGCTGCTTCCGGAATATTTTTTTGTAAGCCATCTTTAAACAGTTGCTTCCTAACACAGGAACCATCCATTAAATTCACCGTACTCCAGCGTTGAGGTAGTTGATGCACAATTAGAGTAGGATCATCATCTTCAAAACTTACCATTCCAATTGTGATAGTTTAAGTCAAAGCTTAAAAGTACACCGCATGCCAGCCGGAGGAACAACCACCTGTCCTTTGCATAGCATCAGATTTGGGCTGTTTCTGAACACCTTTCTGACGCCCTCTCTTAAACTGACAGCAGCACATATGCACGCTGCTGCTGAATTCCACAGGTGCGTTCTGACATGCAAACAGACAAAGTTTGCATCAGTGCAAACAAAACGGCTTCGTATTTCCACAGTTACACTTTCTGAAGTTTCCCAAACATCTGGTAGGTAACCAATAGATTCAGCTGTTAAAGCAACGTTCACGCCGCCCTGATTTTGCTGACACTGCTACCCTCAGTTAGGAAAACCAGCTCTTTGGAAGTGCAAGGCACTCACACTGCACTCCACCGTATCTCCTCAGCTTCACCTCTCAACTGTTTTAACACATTGAGAAAAATACATCAGCTTAAATGAATACACTCAAAAGATATCCTAGTTTAAAAATAATGTGGATGAGGACAGCCTAGAGAATAGCTCTGCTGACCCAATGTATCTACCCTATATAGATCCAGAGAGCAGAGGGAGGAAGGGAGACTTCATAAGGAGAAAGAAAACACGTTTCATTTCTTTGTTTAATACAAGCTTTTGTAACCACAATGCTTGCCCTGGAAATACCATTGATACTTAAGCAGCATTTCAACAGTTCATTTGAAAATTGATAAAATAAAAAAAAACACTGACAACTTTCAAATAAGTACTTATGAAAGTCTTACCATTTTATCTGGAGGAAAAAAAAAAACACCACCAACTTATTGCTTAACAGTTATAACTTCTTTGGAAACTACTAACGATTTCCAACAGTAACAAAGACCATTTATCGTCAAGAGAAACCAAAAGTCATGAAGCCTCTGGAACTAAAAACAGCAAAAAAAAAAAAAACCCACCAAACCAACCTCATTTATTTCTTTGACAACCGTGATTTATTTTCATTTTTCACAGTTTACACTCTACCAGATGGATAGCGTAATTTTTTGTATCCTTTTCAAATGAACATATGTTAAACCATTGTGTATTTTGTAGCCTTAAATGGTCAGAACGATCCTCTATTTCATTCCTATTGTTTCCACACCCCTAACATATCAGCCTCAAAAAAAACCACCTGATTTTCTTAACCAACTCCCATAGAAACCTATCAAAGTTTGAGCTTTTTCATAAACAACTGGTGATAGCTCCTACCAATAAAAAAACCCCAACAACCTAGCTCTACTAGCGTTAAAGCCTTAGGTTTAAGAGATTACATGCTGATTTCAGAAAGTTTTAAAATATAGTTTGTTATTCTAGCAGTCCTTTGTGATTCTTTACTGGTATCAACATTCAGATCTTAGTTTGGACTACCTGAAATCATTTAGAATTGGCACATGTTTCACAACATGAAAAAAACAATCTGTTCCATTTCACGTTGACATCTCAACCCCCAACTGAACTTCCCCATCCAAGGCATTTTACTTGTTGGGAGCTCCACCTTGTGGTGGGACCACACGGGAGGAGGCCTGCAGAACTACTCCCACTCCCACGCCTTTCCACCTACCAGCAGTGGCCCAGCGCTGGGGTCCTGGGGTGAGTAGCTCCCAGGGTAATCGTCATCTTCCTCCTCTTGTATTTGCTGAAAAGTCCGCTTCAAAGACGACTTCTTCTCTTCTGCAACTAAAGACACATGAGCAACTCATTTGGATACCGGATCTGCCCACATTCACAATCTCTACTTCCAAACAAATTGTACCCTGTGCTCCAAGGTTTAGGCCTCTCTGAAGAGAAGGACGACCACAGACAGGATCCAACACTTGCACCATATTCCAAATAATCAAATACAAAATAGCAAGAACAGGCTGATTTTGCCCACACAGTTCTCTGCACATGCACATACTCAAGCCACAAGGTTACAGTCTTCCTATCACAGCATACACAGTGCACATCTTTGAGCCTCCTACATTGGAAGGAGGAAAGGCAACTAAATGCCCCAGTTTACCCATAAATGGCAGGTCTTCAACACCGCTAGGATTCCCCAGTTAATACTATGTATGCTAGTAAGGATTTTCTACCAGTAGAAACGAAGCATGGATCCTAAGATACACGTGGACAGAAAGAATTTCAAGTTCTTTTTTGCACCAAGCATATGCTCGCTGCAGCCCCACAATCAATTGAGTAACTGCTGGTTATTCAACCTTTCACTCTTCCATCACAACAGACTCCAGGACAGCTCTGTCAAACTCAAGCTCTGAGGCATGATGTGATGGCAGCAGCAGTTATGGGCAGAGCGTGAACCAATCTCCCAGCAGGAAACCTATAACACTTCAGAAATAATTTCATAAACCAAGACAGTGGGGTGAATGAACCTTAGCATAGCATATCTTGCCTTGAAAGAGAAGACAGTTTATTAAATGAGTCAGAAGTCTTAACACAGCCTTTGAACCAATTACAGAGCCTCCAGAAGACAGACCATTCCTCAGACTTGCCACCACAATTTATAAGTCAGGCTCATTTGTAAAAAAGCAGAAGACAGAGTCCAGGGAACATCCTTGGAATCAAACCTCGCCAATGGAGCCCTCAGTATTTACCACTTGTATGCACTTAGCATAAAGTAATTAACCAACAGAAGATAAACACAAGATAATCAATATAAGAATGAATGACCACAGCACACACAGAAGCAAAAACATGAATGAGAATGGGGATTCAAATTGCTGAAAAACAGCTCCTGCTGTGCAGCCAACTGTTCTACCACAAGACACAGTTTTATGTTTGGTAATGACTAACACAGGATTTGGCATTGCATTGAATTCTGTCTGAACAAGTTTGACTGAAAAGACTCTACAGAAGATAGGTGCATGGACACCCGCAGTCCTAAGCAACAGCAGCCAGCTGGTGTGCCCCAAAAACAGCCACTCCATGATGGTGGCATGGCAGCCAAGGGACACCGCGGGCAGGTGACTAAGGAGCAAAGCAGGCTGCTTTGCAGTAGTGTTTTGGGCATGAGTAGCATGACAAGTGTGGATTGTGGCACTTTTTTTTTCCTCCAGCACTGGTAAACATGGGCAGTAAAAGACCTCCCTGAAGAATATGGAATTACCATCTCCATTTCATCACAACAGTAAAAAGTACATTTATTTGCAAATGGAGAGCGTATGGTAGAAAGGGACCCCTGAAACAGAACAAGATCCCAGGTATAAACTATAACATACCCTGCCTGGGTAGCCTTCACAAATCTAGAAGTCAGAAGTAATTTATCCACTGCAGTCTACATATATGAAAAAGCCTGTCAAATCCAACAAGAGGAGAGAAAGCACTAAGAGCATCTAACACCGATCAGAATAAAACAGTGGTATATTGCACACAGCTTCTGAAACAATCAGGGCATCCCTGTGGAAGATGGACAGATTCTTCCAGGAAAATCAGAGCCTGCTGTTGACACCAACATTAAGAAGACAGAAGCCATTACTCAAGAGGATTTCAGTTTTCCTGCTTCCTTTGGGGTCTTCTTCAACAGCACAGAAATTGAACTACTCCCTAAAAGCCTTGGAAAGAGCAAAGCACTTTCTCCTCCAAAATAAATGACAATTGCTGTCATAACAGCTCTGCAGTGAATCTCCGGATTGCTGTTGATCTCGTTGCTGCCGTAGCGCCAGGAAAATCCAGAGAGAATTGTAAAGGTATTCCTCCACCAACTGGCTTTTCAGTCTTCAAATCATCTCTTGCGGCTAGAGAAAACTTACAGTGTCAAATACTTCAGTGACAAAGGAAGACTCTTCCTACAAGCTGGCAAAGCAGGAGATCTTCCCATCTAGGCCACCCACCTCTTTGTTCTCATCGCCTGCAGACTAGTTTGAGAGGTAAAGATGCTTCTTTGATTTCCCTCCAGGATCATATGCACAGCAAAGAGAAACTGACTGTGGATCCTATGTTGAAAATAGGATAGGAACATGCTGAACAGGATAACTAGGAATATAAAACTTTGTTCTGTTAATCATTTGATTACTTTTTTTAATCTCAACCCAATATAAAATGAACAAATGCCTATGTGAGGCATTGCTACTAACGTAACAAGAAGTAGGTTGCACCATTGGAACATTCACCAATAAACATTAAAGATGTCTTCCCCCCCGATACAGGAGTCTCCTTAATTTTGGCAAGTATCACAACTCTGAGCACAGCTCGTGTTCTTCAACCAGAGCAGAGCCATCCTCTTCAGAAAGCAGCACCTAGCAACTCCATCATGCTGCGATATGAAAACAGGAGGAGCACTATCTGCATACACTTGTTACCACGCCTTAGGCTGAAGAAAAGCATACTCCTTGTCACAGGACCAGATGTTCTTATGCTGTTAAAAGTTTTGAAGAGCCTTAAGTTTGCACCAACCTGAAAATGCTAACGCTACCCATCTCTGAGCTACATCTACCCCGGATGCTCACAGAAACAGGCAGATAGAAGGGCTGTGGAGGACTATTGCCTCCCATGGTCATGACACATTACATCTGTAAAACAAGTCATCGTCCATCCTGATTACATTCACCAGTTTGGAAACAGAATAGAGTAACAACACCAAAGCCTTCTGCAATACAGATAACTGACTACCAAACACCAGGCAAACACCAGCTCATCTAAAGGCCATAGACATCCCATGTGAAACAAGACCTCACCACGATGAAGCTGCATTTGAAAGCAGGACAGTCGAAACAAGGAAAGAAACCTCAGAACTCCAAGGGTTTTTTCAACTGAGGAAAGAAAACTTGATTTTTAAAAAAACCAACTGAGGAAACCCACCACAGTGAACTGACAAAGCAGCAATACTCACACTTCTGAAAAGGTCTGGGCTGTCCTCTCAAATAAAAGAGAGCATATTTATGTCTTCGAGTACCCAGCCGAATACTAAGGTCCTCACCAACTGAACAACAGCAGGCTCACTCTTTTTCCCCTGAAGCCCTCTTATACTCCGGAAGAGCTCGATTTCATATAAACTGTTTGAAGTTCAAAAGATAACAGTAGCAGCACTGATTGATACCATCTAACAACCAATGATACTGAGCAACAGTTCATTGCCAGTTCACCTGGAAGTCACAGCTGTGTTTCTTGGACGCACTGTATCATTTTGTTTAGCTAAAAAATGAAACCTTTATCTACGTGACTGAAGAAATCAACAGTTTCAAGCTAATCAGTTTGAAAAGAATTCAAGAATGTTAAGTCCCATCCTTTCCTGACAAACAGTTGCCTTAGGCCTTGCGCCCAGCCTGGCAAGAACACAAAATGAACTATTCCACTTCCAGACCATCAGTGTCTCAGCCCTCCCAGAACACATTTCCCCACCTCCCAGCCCCAGAACGGAGACCTGTGTGGGAGGTCCTGATGGAAGAGACAAGCCCTTCAGCCAGGTCAGCTGCTCCAAAAAAAGCAGATGCTGCATATGAAGGCTTTTGTCGTAAGCTGCTTAAGCGCCCATTCAATAATTTTGCCTGAAGCACATTAAAACCCTCCAAACCACAGCCTCAGATGTCTTCACATACTTTGCTCATGCCCTCATGTTCATTCCATACAATTACCAACCTCAGCAGAAGGGCGAGACGTATCTTCCTTGTTTTTACCATCTAAGAATGGCCTAAGAGTACTTTATTAATAATGAAGCTGCCTCACAAAGCGCCATACCTCGTTGGGAACCAAGCAAAATTTGGTCAAAGCAGCAATCTGACTCTGGCTTACAGAATGATGCTGACACCACTTTCAGCTGCAGAGTGAACAAATTGCCTTGACCAGAACGGTCATCGTTCTTAATGACCTTCACTTTCCACAGGTCAGGCATCCTACTGCCACCCACCCCTCACTACAGTAAACCAGTAAATACTGTCAGACACCACAGAACAGGCAGCATCTGTCAAAGCAGTACAAAAATACAGTAAATGCAGGAAATTTACACTAAGTTTCTCATCTTTCTAATGACAAGAAATTATGGAAAATTATTACTTTCTCCTCAGATGACTCCAACTGGTATAAGAAAAAAGACACAAGCTTCTGGGAATATAGGCCAGCTTTCATTAATTAAAAAGCCCTTGCCAAATCATAATAAAATGTAAATATGCAAAAGGAACCACCATAATAACCCAGCTAACTACTCACAGACATTTAGAGCAGGACAACGTAAAACTCCTATGGACATGACAGTTCCCTACATCCTGCCTGCTTGTTTTCACACCAGCCCTGGTGCAATCCGCCTGCGTGTCCAGAGGCAGAAATTACCTGGAGGCTTACTAACAGCAATAGGGCAACACACCTGCAAACCAGAACAGCAAGTTTTATAGAATCACACTTCTCTCAAGAGTATCCTGAGGAATATCCACGACCAACGCTGAAAGCAACCCAACTACAGCAACCCAAAGCTTAATTCCTCGCTATCACTCTGTATTTAAAAAATAAAGTAAAATACTCAACAAAAACCACATGCATTTACCTTTAGTTTGGGGACTATTGGAGTCTTCCATAGAAAGTTTTAGTTGTTGTATGAACTCACTGCCATACACACTTCTTTCCTGCCAGATGTTAAGCAATCGTTCCAAGGGCTTTTTGCAGCCCTCATCTGCTTCTCTGCTCAAAGATCAGAAAAAAATTATTGTTCAGCTGAAAAACATACAGAGTATCTCAAGAGAGCACCTTACTTCCATTGCATCCATGGCAATACTCATACATTTGGAGAGATCCTCTCTCGCTGTCTAAGACAAACTCTGTAAAGCACATTTGTGATCAATTTTTCCCCTTTGCTGGAACCAAAGATTGCCTGAAAGCATCCCAAATCCTCACCCCAACATACGGGCAAGAACAGCTTTCAAGGAAGGAACCCAGCATCTCTCAGAACTCCCAATAACAGTTATAAAACACCTCCAAGTTGACACGCTTACAATTCACAGCATTAACTTTAAACAGTTGTTTCAGTCAATAACATCCCAATTAAAAAGCAGGTTGTTTGGTTCATTAGGCACTTAAACATACTCATTCAGCACACTGAACGTTAGACAGCCATCCAGAACAATATACCGCTAAATACACAGAACATTAAAGTTGTTTAGCTGAGATAATAAGACTTATTACACTATTTAGAGAAAATCTTAACTAAGCAATAGTCTATCCTTGCTAGGACTGCAGCTGCATCACATCTCTCCTTTTATGTATGAAATCCTTCCTTTATCTAGCACGGAAGCCAATGATCAGATAACCATTAAAAAAACCAATAAAACAAAAGAAACTACACCCAAGCCAGAAGAATGATGAGGATGCTGCAACCTAAGATACCAGGTCTGTTTCAGAGACTTCCAGTAATGAAGAAAAGGCATTCGTTAAGAAGCTTCAGAAAACAGATGCAGCTGTTCAGTTTCACTACCCATGGAACAGACCTTCAAGATCTGCTGGTAACAATTAAAATAAGGCATACAGGAGCTGCACAGAAAGCACAGATGTCTGTATGTGAATCAGTGCCTCACAACTTTATACAAATTTCCCCACAGAGAAATATCACCATGAAACAGTTCCTAGGTGCAAAGCAGGCTGATCCCAATCTCTACTAGAGACAGGGTGTGAACATTCCCAATACTTCAAAAAAGTCAATTAATTAGACTTAGTATTACAACAACACAAATCTATCGAGAAAAGTTGAAGAAATACATAATGCAACAACATACCTGGCAACATGAGAAAAAGCATCCACAAGAACAGATTCAAATTCCCTGGTAAATTCAGGACCTTTCCTCTTACTGTTCTGGATGACATCATTTGCTAAGTATAGGAAAGTCAGTTTCCTACTTGATTTTGCTGGGAGGGAAAAATAAATAAATAAATAAATAAATATTACATTTATTTCTCATTCTTCAACCCCAAATCATTAGCATTATTTTCAAAGTAACTTACAGGTTTTTAGCCTAAAAACAAATCTAATAAGATTCCAATTTTACCATGGCAAATCAGAGGCTTTGAAGTCAAGCAGTCCTTAATCTGTTTAATTCTGTGTTTTATTTTGGTTCCCCCTAGCTAACTTACAAAACAAACACGAGCTTCAGGTTTTTTGCACGTAACACCTCACCTCTGAAGAAAACCCTAAGTTTGATTCTTGGAAAGTTTAAAAAAGAGCTGCTCTAACCCATGTGTAATGGGTTAATAACTAAGATTTTTTTATTTTTTTTTTTGCTCATTAGCTTCAGGAAAAAAAAAAAAAACACAAAAAAAACAACCACGAATTTGATACGCAACAGAATTCAGAACTGAATGAAATGGGAAAAACTCAGATATTTTTCTAGATGATGCTATTTTGAAATAACTTATCCCATAACTTTTCCCACTGTGACACCACCAGACCCTATTTCACCACGGGCAGAAGCCATGAGGGACACTGTTCTCCTGAGCACAGCAGCAGAGAGAGAAAACAGAGCTCTTGTTCTCGCAGCAGGCCCCACTGAGACCTCTGGAAGTCCATCCAGGATGGAAGGGGCACCAACCAATGGTTCTGTGGAAGCTCCTCCAGCATCACACGCTCCAGGGGTGGGTACTGGCAGCTGCACGGAATGTCAGAGGTGGCAGCAGCAGCTGCTTTCAGAGCTCTCCTCAGGAACACCACCAGTGTCCCCATAAACCCATTGCAAAGCTTTCTGGGAAGTCAGTGGTGCTTCCTAAGGCAAACTTCAGTCCAGCTCCAAGCACAGCGAGTACAGAGCATTTCTGGTCAGCACTAACAAACAGCTTCACAGATCTCTGCTTTTACTTTGCTTAACTCTGACTGTCTCTGTACAGCTCAGCAATGGAGAGACCTAAACCCACGATTTAACAGGTGGCATCTTTGTCTAAAGCAAACTTTAAGGGGTCTTCCAACCCAATCGCTCTATGGCTCAAAACCAAAAGCTTCTACTCTCCTTCCAAATCCCCCCGTTCTGCTCTCCCCGCGAGTTCCAGGGCCGGAGAGCATCACCTCAGGCCGCAGCCGCATACCCCCGGCCCTGGGCAGGCAGACGGGAGGCGGCCCAGCGTGGGGATGGACGTGAAGGTGAGCAGGATGAGGGGAAGCCCCAGACAGGGCTACGGGCCCGCTCCGCGCCCACCTTTGCGGAGCTCCCGGTGCCAGACGGAGACGATGGGCCCTGCGTGCTTGCGATGGTGGATGAGCCACAGCGACAACGTCTGCACGCTCTGCTGGGAGTTGCTCAGCTCCGACAGCTTCTTCTCCAACGCCGACTCCGAGAAGGAGGACATGGCGGCGGGCCGGCCCCGCGCCGGGCCTGCTCCGCCCGGGGGAGGGCGCGACGCGGCGGCACCGACAGCAACCCGGTGCCACAAGATGGCCGCCCGCCCTCTCACCCCGCCGCGAGGGGTCAAAGGGCAGCGTCTACGGGGCGCCAGAAGGGACAAGTGGCACAGCGACCGCCGAGCAGGGAGGGAGGGCGCCATACGGCGCATGCGCGGCCCGCCGACGGAGCCCGCCAAGACACCGCGAACGCGCGCGCTGCCTTTTTTTTTTTTAAGAGGAAGCGCATGCGCAGTGCCAGCAACCGCGACTTTTCTGATAGCTCTCTTCTCGCTGATCTCTCTCGGGCTCTTTGTCGCGCCGAGAACCCGCGCTGTGCCCCCGTCACTTCCCGCACGCGAGGGCCTCGCTACGGGAGCAGGTAGGCACTGCCCCGCCGCCCGGCCCCGAGGCCGCGCTCTGAGGCTCAGTTCCGAGGGGGGGGACCCGTAGGGCCGTCCCACCCCGGGCACCCCGCCATGGCCGTGTTCGACACCCCGCAGGAGGCCTTCGGGGCGCTGCGTCCCGCCTGCGTGCAGCTGACCAAGGCCCAGACGGTGGAGAACGTGGCCCAGCTGGAGGCCCGGCTGGCGGCCGTGGGCGCGGGGGCCCTTCAGGAGCTGCAGGAGTACGTCCTCTTCCCGCTGCGCTTCGCCCTCAAGGTGCCCGGGCCCAGGCGGGAGCGCGTGGTGCAGCGCGTGCTGCAGTGCCTCTCTGCTGTGCTGCTCAGCACCCGCGTCAGGAGCCCACGGCTGCTGCAGGAGCTGCTGTCCGAGCTCTGCTCCTGCCTGCCCGCCCCGCACGGAGCCCCTGCACCGGCCGAGGAGCTGCAGCTGGCCGCGGTGCAGGCACTGCTCGCCCTGATGCATTCGGCTCAGGGGGATGCGATCACTGCTCTGTACCAGCCTTCCTGCCTCCCGCTCCTCGGGTTCGCCGTGTCTTTGCTCCTGGGCCTAGCAGAGCGAGAGAGAGCAAAGCAAATTAAGCTGGCCGCTTTGGAGTGCCTGCAGGTCCTCGTGCTGCAGTGCGAGTGCCAGGAGCACCGATGTCTACGCGAGGAGGAGGCGCAGCGATGTGGGGATTTGTTTGCTTCTTTTCTGCCCGGCGTTTCAATTGCGCTGTCTCGGATTATTACTGGAGACGTCAAACAAGGGCACAGAACCACTGTTTCTGCCATCAGACTTTTTTATCAGATCGTTGGCTTGGTAATGGCTGATGAGCAGCTAGCCAGAGTCCCGAAGCAGAAAGAAAAGCCGCCAGTAGAACAAAGTAGAATAGCAGAACTGATAGTCCATAGAGGGCCTGAGTGGAGCAAAAGTACCTCAGAAAAACTCTCCCTCCTCCTTCATAAAATCGTCGAACTCTCCTCTGTTCACTCCCACTGGAAAGTGAGACTGGAACTGGTGGAACTTGTCCGTCACTTGCTGAGCAACTGCAGGCTGTCACTGGTGGACTCGTTCACCCATCTTCTAAAGGCCTTGGTGGGGCTGGTTAACGATGAGAACAGCGAAGTGCAAAGCAGGTGTAACGAAGTGCTGCAAGGCATTGCAGAGCAGCAGGTGATAGCACAGAACAGGGCTCTCGCTGATGTTCTCTCAGAGAACCTCCATTCCCTTGCCACAGCCCTTCCTCGCCTGATGAACTCTCAGGATGACACAGGCAAGTTTTCCACTTTGAGCTTATTACTTGGTTACTTGAAGCTGCTGGGCCCCAAGATTAACATTGTCCTCAACTCCGTATCCCACCTCCACCGCCTGTCCAAAGCACTGATGCAGGTTCTGGAGCTGGATGTGACGGATGTGAAGATAGTGGAGGACAGACGCTGGGGCTGTGTGGGTGGGTACGACCCCTCCATGCAGCATGGTGTGCAGAAGGGCAGGTGTCAGAGAAAATACTTCCGCTTCTTCACGGAGGAAAAAATTTTCCAGCTCCTTCAGCAAGTTTGTCGTGTTCTCGGCTACTATGGGAACATCTATTTGCTTGTGGATCATTTCATGGGGCTGTACAGCGAGTCTGCCGTGTACCGAAAGCAGGCTGCCATGGTCCTCAATGAGCTGATTGCGGGAGCTGCTGGCGTGGGGGTGGATGTCCTTCAGGAAAGGGAAGTTTCACTGAGCATGGATGATCTCAAAGGGTCCGTTACGTCCATTCTTGAGGAGTACACAGACCAGGCAAACTGGTATTTGGTCACTAGCATTGATACAGAGGAGATCAGCCACGAGCAGCTCTCTGTGCCGCGCTCAGGACTTGCTGCCCTCCCCGGAGCTGCATGCAGCAGAGTTCTGCCATCCCCAGACCCGCACGTAACGACTCACACCATGAACAGCAACGTGTGGCAGCTCTGCATCCAGCTGGAGGGGGTCGGCTGCTTTGCGGCCGTCCTGGGGAGAGAATTCCGCTTGCTCCTGCTGTCTGCTCTCTACCCGGTGTTGGAAAAGGCTGGTGACAAGACTCTGCTCATCAGTGAGACAGCACAGGGGACGCTGGTAGACATATGCGAGGCCTGCGGTTATGACTCTGTGCAGAGTTTGATTAATCAGAATTCTGACTATCTGGTGAATGGGATTTCCCTGAACTTGCGTCAGCTGGCACACCAGCCACATGCTGCCCAGGTCCTGGGCACGATGCTGAGGCATTCAGATGCCAGCTTGCTGCCTCTGGTAGAAGACGTTATCCAAGATGTCCTGTCTGCACTAGATCAGTCTTACAATAACCAGGCTTCCACCTTCCTTGGTGTCCTCCACTCCTTAATGGCAGCTCTAGGTATCTAAGTGATGTTTACTTTGCACAATTCAGCATGGCTATGACTAAAGGTCCCTGGCTTTGACATTTGGACTTGCCATGGGGGTATTTCAACTAGCTGAGGTACTGCAACATTTGCTTGTGGGCAGTAATAACCAGTTTCTTTGCTTATAGGCAATAATAATAACCACTTTGTCTGCCTGGCCTGCAGAGTTGTGGTTCAAAAAGATTAGCTTTACTCTTCCCATAAGTGTTTAGTAGAAGCACGTGGGGTGTATTGCTGCATCCATCAGGGTTTAAAAGTCATCACTTTTCAAGTCTTCACACTTAAAAGTCATATTCATCTCAAGGAAACTGTGATAGCTTGTTGTCTTGCAAGGTGGAATTATGAATGCTTGGTGATGTATCAGTTCCTCTTTTGCAGTCCAGTGGTTTGGGCCGTCCTGCAGCAAGGAGCACCAGCAGATGCAGGCTTTGGTGGGGCAGAGCAGGACTTTGTCCCACATGCAGCAGGAGATAACAAGTCAAGAAGTGGAGCAATTCTTCCTCGACTACGTCAAGCAGAAGCAGATTGCGGAGGGCAACCTTTCTGACTCGGGTGACGAGGAGGCAGGTCAGTACTGAAGCTGAGTATCTTCAGCTTAGAGAAAGACAATGATTTCTGAGGCTTCCTTTTGTCAGTTGAGGTTCTCTGGATGGTACTGTAAGACTGAAGTGCTTTATGAGTTTGCTCTGAGCTGACTGTTGCTCGTGTGAGTTGCTGCTTGGTGTTCTTGCTTTGTTGGGTCCAGGACCCAAACTTACCTCTTTTCAGAATCCTATTTCAGCTTCCTCACCCTCCCTCACGAATCCCTATACCACTTTCTCCTGTCTCATAATGCTGCTGCTTCTTTCCCAACTGGCATTGGAAGGCCCTGCAGACATTCACGTAGGGAACTTTGTAGTCTTTATTGGGCTATGCTGCAATCTTGACCTTTAAATACTTCATCTTTAAATATCCAAGCTTTTCATTTTTAATAAAAATCAATGGGAAATAAAGAAGTCTGTGGTGAAGAGAGACTGCAAACGTCAGACCAATTGCATTGTGCAGTAAAGAAAGCAAAACTTCCTCAGTCCCACAATCTGAATCTGCCATTTAACTCGCAGAGCTCAAGCATATGCTTGGCTATATCTAAACACGCTCAGAAATGCCAAAGGTCTCGTTTGGGAGTGCGCAGAGTAGCCGTGGGTGGGTATTCTGATCTCCCAGAATTTCTAAGTCATTTTCATGGTTTCAGTAACAGTTTTGTCCTCCAGATGAGGTTCCCCCCCTTGCTAAGCCCGAACCAAGCAACTCTGACGCAGAAGGAGAAACTCCACTGCCAAGCCACGCTCAGCTGGCCAAAGATGTGATGGAGAGGTGCATCCATTTGCTGTCTGACAGGAACCTCCGTGTGCGGCTGAAGGTGAGTGAACAGTAGTTTAAGGGACAGGTGGTGCCCATGGAGGGGCTGATAGCTTCCTCAATGTGTACATGATGCACATGGGGCTTCCTGCTGTCTCAAGATTAGTGCTACCGTATGCTTATTCAGGACAGGCCCTCCAAGTGTCAGCGAGAAAAGGGAGAGAGTTTTCTGAAAGTAGTCTGTGTTAGGAATGGCAGCCAGGCTGTGTGTGATCTTAAGGGTGGCTTTGTGACAAGCACGTTTCCTTGGTGCTCCATGATGCCTCAGTGTTTGGTGGAGGAAGGAGAAGCATCATTCTCCCATCCTCCTCCTTCAGACTGCAGACTTCACAGACTAACAAACATTTCAAAGTTGCTGGGGTTGTGATAAGCAAGGCTAGGAGCCTGGCTTTTTTTTTTTTTCCTCTCTCTCTTTAAATTATAAAATCCTTTGAAGGTGTCCTCTTTTTAAACTGCAAAGCAAGACAGAAAAATGCAGCAGTGAGGCATAACCCAGATTCTTACTACAGCGGCCTCAGCCCTATGAGGTGATCCCGCTGCTGTGCAACAGGAACAGTGGGGTCCTAGTGCACAGCTCAGCCTGCAGGATCCAGCTAGAAATCTTGTCCTTATTTCTGCCTGGCCATGTAGCCCTGCATGGGTTACATCACTGGGCTGCTTGTTGACTTCAGAGTAGGCCAATGCTCTGTGCAGCGTTCAGTTATCCCAGCTCATGCCGAGGTAAAACTATAACCTTTTGTGTTAGAATCTTTCTTTGTCCTTGCTCCCTGCTGTGATACTGGGCATCCGTCTTTCCCATCCCTTGTGCACAGGTCCTGGACGTGCTGGAGCTCTGTGTAACTGTGCTGCATCCTCACGGAAACCATCTGCTTCCTATGGCTCATCGTGTCTGGCCAGCTCTTGTCACTCGGCTGATTAGCGATGACCCTCTGGCAGTGCTGAGAGCCTTCAAGGTACAGCAGTGAATCTTTGCCAACAGCCTTCAAGCTGGTGCTAAGAAGGCAAGCAGCTCGGAAGCTGTTGTGGCCAGTGAGAGAAACTCTGAATTTATGGAATTATTTTTATGATTTTTTTTTTTTTTGAGTGTGGTTCAGAAAACAGGATCACCTCCCTGCACTGGGTAGGTTTGCAGCCCTCTTAACCACAGCATGTCCACAGATAAAATGTTGATACTATACGGTGCAACTTACCCTTGCTGGAAGCAGTCTCAGCAACCCCCTTTGGAAGTCTTAGACTGAAGAGAGGGGAATGTTTCACAATTGAAACACTGGCAGGGGAGGGGAGAGGTTAAGTGCAGACTTAGCCTTATAATAACATTTCAAAAGATTTCGTGGCCATGCCAGCTGACAGCATTCTCTTCCTGAATCACTAGTTACGCAAAAAACGCATTGCCTGAGGTTGACAGCTCTGGAGTTTCACTGGGCTTCCTCTGCTGTGCAGAATGAGACTCATTTTCACATCCTTCACTGTGAATAAAAGGAAAGTTTTGATTCCCCAAATTCAAGAAGCCATGCGCTAGGATTTCGGAGTAGCCATACATCGCACGTGCCTGCTCTAAAACCAGGGCAAGATCACCGTGCAGGACTAATTCTTGAAAAGCATCTTCCATCCGAGGCTCCTCCAGCACTTCTGAATAGGCCCCTCACAAACCACCCTTACCTTTGCCTTGCTGAGGAGAGAAGAGCAGTCCCAGAAAGTTAGCAGTGTGAAACTGAGCAGCAAGGTGCAGCTCACCCAGCCTCTCTGTCAAACGTTTATCTTCTGCTTTGCACGGGAGGTGGTGGCTGGTGTGGCCACGCTCCTTTCCACTATAAAAAAAATAATCAATAGAGAATGTGTTATCCAGAGAGCTGCTGGTGCTGCTGAGCGCAGTAATCTTGAGCAGCCAACTCACAGACCTGTAGGTGCACTTAACCTCCAGTAACTGAAGTTTCTCCACTAGGTGCTGTGTACCCTGGCACAAAAGTGTGGGGACTTTTTGAGGCAGAGATTCTCCAAAGATGTCCTGCCTAAGCTGACCAGCTCCCTCCTCAGCCAAGCTGCAGCAAGTGCTAGAGCTGGGCCTGTGTACAACCACACGCTTGCCTTCAAGTTGCAGCTCGCTGTGCTGCAGGGACTGGGTTCTCTGTGCGAGAAGCTGGACATGGGTGAGTACCAGGGGAGGTGTGGACTGTATGAGATCTCTGTCTGATGTAACTCCTTTTGTCATGACTATCTGGGCTTGCACTTGGTTCCCACTCTTCTGCTGCCCCACAGACCGATCTCTGGATCTTCTCCAGATTCACGCCACCCGGGTCCTGCTGGGCCTTAATCTGTCCTTTTTCTAAAGAAGGTCTTGGTACTCTTTACTCCCCAACAGAGAGTTTCCAGTGCCACACAGAATCTGACTACTCGTGTTATTTGTATATTAGAATGGGTATGAAGTGGAATGTTTGAGTTGCTGCAGTCAGATCTGTTGGGCCATGCTTTGTTCTTAACTGAAAACCAGCACCCAGATGAGACTTCTGGCTAAGCTGACTGGTTCCATTTTGAGTTATCTCTTTGGGTGACCCTTTACATGCAGCATATTATTCTTCTGTGGAATGAAACTCTCTGAAATTCTTCTAGGTTAAATTTCTGGAGCTGACTTTGATGAGGGAGAAGGCTTGCTGGCTGGTTGCTATTTTGCTCTCTCAATACTCTTGATTGCTTTCCTAGCTCCACAGCAAGATTTTCAAGAGGAGAGGTCAGAAGAGCTCTGGGTCAGACAGTTCAAAGGCTCGGAAGCCCACTGCTGCCAATTTAGAGCAGATTCTATTAGGTGGCAGCAGCTGAGTAGGTTACCTCCTACCCTTCTTTTCTGTTCCATTTCTGCAGGTGAGAGTGACCTGAATAAAGTGGCAGATGCTTGCCTGGTTTACCTCAGTGCCAAGCAACCCATGAAGTTGCAAGAAGCTGCCCAGAGGTAAGGTCTCTTAAATGCAGGTCTGTCTGGTGTACGAGTAATTTGGGGAGAGGGGGAAACACAGCAACCCCTTTCCTCTGCTCCTTTCTCATTCCTTTTCCCAGCATGTCTACGTCTCGTAGAAAAAAGCCTCTCATAGAATTTCTCAGGTATTATTCAAAATGAATTATCCATGTAGGTCAGAGCTGTCAGAAGAACAGCTCTGCTGTAGGGCCCAGCGAAATGGCTTACCTCCTCCACCTGCCAGCCCGCAGGTGGGCAGGAAAAAAGGCCTGTTCCTCCCAGGCTCAGCCAGGTAGACCTGTGTTGCTTAGGTTGCTGTCAGTCTTGGCACCAGTCTTGCTCTGGGAAGGCTGGGAGAGGTTAAAAGAGCACAAACAGTTTAGGTGAACATGCATTAGCCCTGTGAAGCGTTGACAGACACACTTTGCTAGTTGCTGTTCAAAATCCTGCTCAACACGTTCCTGCTGTCAGGATAAGAAATCACTACTGCCATATGTTGTCACCTGGAAACAAGGGCAGACATTTCAGCAGACAAAATGTGTCCGGTTACGGAACGTAGAAAACGAATAAGAACGCCACATGTCTCTGTTCCTGCTGAAGGATGGGGAAGAGCCACCCTCTTTGTGTGGCCCACCTTCCTTCCCCTAATGGGAGAGGCAGCCAGCTGCGAGCAGGTTCAGCAGGCACAGCAGATTTCAGAGGGCAGACTGTTAAAAAGGGAAAAGCTGTCAGCTCCCTTTCACCTGAGTGCAGACCTCCCAGGGGCGTGCGAGAGCTTTTGTGTGGCTGGGCAGCAGCTGAGACAGACAGAGCTCTCAGAAGCTGGAGCCATACCTTTGTTTGTATTCCGGAGTTGGTGAGAGTCAGTTTATTTTTACCTTAGTGGCTTTTATGGCGTCGCAGCAGGCTTCAGCAGCATTTGTTCTGCAAAGGGGTTCTTTGCTGTAGGCTTGCATATCCTTGATACAATATAATGTTCATCTGTGTAAGCAACGCCAGCACAGAAAGCAGAACACCAGGATTTATCTGTTTGGAAACTTAAGCTTTTAAATCATTAACAAAGCAGGCTGAAAAGCTGTGTAATTTCTCACACACACACACTAGGGATGGGGGGGGGGCGGGGGGGATACTGAATTAGCCATATGATGTGCATTTAGGCAAGGGCAAATTATCAGCTTGCTACATGAAATATTCTGCAATTTAAATGCTTCTAAAAACAGATAGAACAGAACTAATCTTAGCTGCAGCCCGAGTGCCAACACACATCACATAACTCAGCTTTATCACTACCGAAATCATACAGGGTGAAAGGATGTCTGGAACCCACGTGCTGTGCTGATTTATGCTAACTGGTTTTTGCTCACCTTTTTGGTTTCTTACACAACTCACGAGTTGTGACCTGCCAGGAGGAAGGTCAGCTCATCCGAAGCCAGCTGCAATAACTCCCCTCATTGTCCAAGCCTGATTTTAAAGTGAAGGTTCTGTAGCGATGTGAAGGGCTGAGCAGCAATTTTGGGACCATCACCAAAAGAAAAAAAAAAATAATAGATTTTTGTCTTCCGGGAATGTTATGGTGCTCCAGGGAGGCCACTTAATCCCATTTATGGGACCCTGTAGTTTTATTGGAGGTAGCGGTGGGAGTAAGTGAATTTGGTAAATGCAGCTCTGTGCAGAGCAAAAATAGATGCTGGGAAAAGAACTCCAGCATGTCTGAGGCAGGGAAAGCAGGGCTTTACTATGACTGTTGGTAGTATTCCAGGGGATAAATATTGCCCACATCTCGTTTAGAGAAACTAAAACACCGAGGCTTGGGAAGAGCAGGGCAGACAGGGACAGCTTTGCTTTGATTGAAGATGAGCCACCACGCCTGCAGGGAAGGTGACCAAACATTCTGCAGCTGAGGGGCTGCATTGTGAGGGGTCAGGAATGAGATGGGGGGGGAAAAATGGTGTAAATTAAAACACGAATTTGAGCATCTGATCAGCTCGCTGAATGGCATCACCCCCACGTTCCTCAGTGTGAGGAAAAACAAAACATCAAACCCTGAAGGAAAAAAAGGAGATGAAGAAATTGTCACTGGCCTGTGTCAGTGCTTTACAAATAGCTCCACGTTTCTTCTCAGTTTGAAGTGGCTGTTTTGAAATTTACACTTCTTTTTAATAAATGTTTACAGTCTGTGAAGTTTACCATTTGACCTTTCCGTCACCATTCTGGATAGGAATGTTTTTTTCCAAGGCACAGAAATAATTTCCCCACTCTTACTGAAGCCTGCGGTGACCTGTCTCTCCAGTTAATACCCAGCGCAGCTGCAAAAGCCAGACAGGCTGGTTCTTCTGCCAGCCCATTTGCACCATGGCTTTGCTCAGAGCCTGGGAGAAGCCCAGGCACCAGAATAGCCTCCCTGCCCTGTGCCACAAGAACCAGTTGGTTAACACAACTGGAACAAATTTGAGCTATTTGGGGATCTTTTTAGATCCCGTATTTGATTACACAGCATTAAAGACATCCCTAGGTTTGACTGTGTAGCTTATTGGATTCTTACTGACAGCTGTCATTTGCAAGCTGGGCTGAAGCCCACTAAGACAGCCACCCGCACGAGGCGACATTCAATGAAATCATATTTAACTTAAAAAGGAAAAAAAAAAACAACCCAACAACAACAGAAAACAAACCTGGATTAACCCCAGGTTTCTTTGCCATGGAAACAGGTTGCTTAGATACTACCCATAGAGTTAGTTGGGAATTGTAAGAGTCAAGTTGTTCCTTAAGCTGCACAGCACTCCAGGTTCCGGGAGATGATCCCATGCCGTGGGCCATGGTGGGCACGAGAGGCAGCGGAGTTCTCTGGGGAGCAGCAGATCCCTGGGGGAGGGGTTGGAGACCAGGAGCTCTCTGCTGTGAACATAAGAGTGAAAGCTGTTTGTGTGCTGGGGAGGTCGATGGCAGCAGAACAGCGTTCCCCATTCTCATGTTTACTTCCCAGTGATTCATCTTTCTTGCCCAGTGTGATCCATCCCAGGCAGAAGGAATGGGGATCATTTCTGTGCAGCCAACCACTGTAAGCCAGGGAGGCAGAGGGGAGCTGCTGCTCCCTGCAGACAGCAGTGGTTTGCTCCCACCAGCATGGCCAGCGAGCACCAGGCAAAGGAAAGAACTCTCTGAAAACACTGTGCAGAAGGAAGAAAATTTAGAGGCAGTTAACAAGAAATCAGAGTGGGAGAGACTGAAAGAAGACCCTCAGAACAGCATTCAGCTCTTAGTGTAGGTTGCAGACAGAGCCAGTGTCTCCCAGAGCTGCTTATAATGACCCCACTGGATGCAAATCAAAAACCTTTCTCCTTACTCTTCTCTCCTTTCTTCCCATTGCTTTCTGAAGCGTTTTCCGCCACTTAATGCGTGTGGACCCCGACAGCACCTGGCTGTTCCTGACCGAGCTGTGCTGCCCACACCCATACGAGCCACCTCATGCCAGCCTGCAGCCCGTGAAGCTGCATGGGATGGGGAGGCAGCGCAATGAGTTCACCGACAACATCCTGCTCCTGCTGGAGGAGCTGCAGCAACAGGAGAGCGCTGGGGCACCAAGGGCACCTCCTCCGTGAGGACCTTCACAGCAGCTGGCAGAGGAGAGGAGAACCACCACCATGCAGTGCTCACCTGGGAGAATCCCATCAGCAACGCCCGGAGTGAAACCACAGGTGAAACCACAGCCCTGTTTGGGTACTGACTGAGGCACCTTCCCCATGGGTGAAAGGTTTTCTTTGAGCGGTGTTTGAAGGTGAGGGGTGCCCTGTCCCAACTCCTCCAGGCTCGTACTTTGCACGCTGTGCTGGAGGAGATCTAAGGGTCGTAGCCCATCTCTTTCCAGATCTTCAGGACAAAGAGTCATTTTCCAGGCATGACTTCCCAGCACTCACTTGTTGGGTGACAGCCCTGCAGCACCAGACCGGCACCCCCAGCCCTCACAGCCGTGCTGTTCTGTCCTGTCCCCACCTGGAACATCACTGCCAACTGGAAACTAATGCTTCACCCTCATGGAGGGGCGGCGCTTTCAGCACATTGGAAATCCTCTTCTGATATTAACTGAAACCAAGAACAAGAGTTATATGCATTTACAGTGAACGCCTCACCAGTATTACTGAGAGCAACAACAGCATCCTGCTATCCCCTTAGCAATAGCAAGGCTTTTCCCTTACAGTTATTTAAGTCAGGCCAAATGAATTGTGCTGCCTGATTCTTGCCGTTGAGCCGCGGCAGATCCTTTAGATAAACAGCCAGCCTTGATTTACAACTTGCAAGTGATTTAAGAGTCCCCCTTATTCCCAGATTGCCTGCCATTTCTTGCAGGCTATTTCTCAAACCTCTCCGATTCCTAACGCCCACCCCAAGGAGAAGCATCGGGCTGCTGGGTGTGCGCACGTGGCCAGACGATGGCATTTGGTGCAAGGCTGCAGGTCCTGCTGCACTCACCTGAGGCTGCCTTGAGCCCTGTGGGCACTGCTCCATCCATCCATCCATCCATCCCCAGACTCATCAGCTTCACCCCACATGGCCTCTGGCAGCCAACTACTCTCAGACAGAGCCTCGTGAAAGTTTGATGCTGGTAATGTGGGAGGGCAGATCTCGACTCTCATTTCAGAAGTGAGCTCAGAAATAGAAAATGCAGTGAAATAAATGGGTTGTTAACGTGGGACCAGCTTTGTGTGTTACTGCTGGGGATCCTGGGTGAGCATCTGGAGGGCAATGCAGCCGTGGGGACCATGGGGGCTGCTGAGATGGTTCCCCTCACCTTGGTTTCGCTCCTGGTTGTTTCTCCATGAGGAACACAGCTCAGTAGCTTTTCACCAAGAAGACAAGGCTGCAGCTCAGCTTTTACCCCTCATGCTTCTTTCTAAGTACATCCATCGCTTAACATCAGGCTGCATTTGGTCTGGGGTGCCTTTCAGAGCTGATCACCCGATGAGGGAAGGCAGGAGAGGCGGGCAGACGAAACATTACCTTTAGTCTCCGAAGCCCTCGTGGGATTGCTGCAGGATTTTCAGGGTTGCTGTAGCACTGTTCAAAACCCATTGCTCGGGCACAGCCATCAGGCCCACCTGTGCCAGAGCCCACGGCAGCGGCGGTGGCACCAGTGCTGCTCCTCAGCTACCCACTGTCTGGAGGCTGAGCACACCACAGAGATCCACCGGGCCAGAAGATGGCACCGGCTGTGGCCATGTCACCAGATGGGACTGGGCAGCAGCTGCATCCTGTCCTGCAGCAGAGCGCTGGGACCCAGCACTGCCATCCCCAGGTGCTGCAGGGCTCTGTGGGCCCAGATCTCCCCCCCGGCTTTATTGCAGCCGGAGTGAGCACCTCTCCTGTGAAGCAGAGCTGTCAGTGAGCCTGCATGCGGGTGGCAGTGCCCTGCCCATGGGCACAGCCCCCAGCCCCGCTGCAGCCCCGCAGGCCCCTCTCTCCCCTCTCCATCTCCTGCTCCCAACGTTTCCCATCAACTCGGCGAAATGAATCTCTTCCAATAAAACCTGTTATTTTTAACAGCCTGCCTCTAGGTTTTGCAAATTGCCACGCCAAACAGCCATTTGTTTGCTCGCCGTTTGAGGTGATTTGCAGCCTGCTCCTCTCCTCAGCGCAGCCCCAGCTCTTCCCTCTCCTCCTGCAGACGGTTATTACCCGCCGGCTGATCCTCCCCTCCCACCCCGAGATGCATTCCCTGGCCGGGAGCAGCCGAGCGCAACGCACAGAGAGATGAGCAGAGCCGCTGCTGCTCACGGTGGAGCGGAGCCTCCAGCAGAGCCCCATCGCTGGTGCTGCACACATTTCTGCCCTGACAAAGTACCGCTGTATTTATGGGCTCCGGTGCTCCCCATTTGATGCGGTCGTGTCTCCTGTCCATGGTGAAGCCCCCAACTCCAGGCACGTGCCCCCAGTCCTCCAAACCGCAGGGCAGAGCCCATCCAAATGCCTGCTGCTCACTGTGCCCACTCCAACCCCCCCCACTGCTCCCAGTCTCACAGTGCACAGCAGCCCCAACAAGGCCCATCTGTGCTGTGCCCCCTTTTATCCCCCCTCGCCCCTCCAAGGACAGAGACGCCGACAAGATTCGTTAAGGAGCTTTATTAGCTGCAGGTGGTGCAGGCTGGGAGGGGGGGTGAGGGCAATAGGGCCCCAGGCCCTCTCCCCTCTGCAGCCCCCTCCCCAGCGGCGGTGCCCCATGGTGGGGTCCCAGGGTGCGGGCAGTGGGACGGCAGTGAGACCCCCCCCGCACCATCCTTCCTGCGCTGGGCTCGGGCCTCGGCACGCTGGGGCAGCTGTGGGGCAAGCAGGGGAGAGGCGGTATATACAGTCCCTAAAATGGCTGCTGCGATGATAGACGGGCTGCGAAGTGGGGTGAAAGGGAACGAAGCAACTAAACGGGGCCTCCTACAGGGGGCGCGGGCGGGGGTCCGCTCTGCAAAGCACGAAGGGGAGCGGGGTGGGGGGGGGGGTTCCCAGGGGCGCAAAGCCGGGAGGTGCAAACCGGGGCGGGGGGGGACCCCAGCGTGGAGGTCAGTCCGTGGGGCAGCGGCAGTCCTACAGCGCGCAGGAGGCGTCGGCCGCGCGCTTCCTGAGCTCCCTGCCGGCCTTGTGCTGGTGGTGGTGCAGATGCGGACCGGGCGGCTGCGTGTCCTGGGGGTGCCCGGCTCCGCGCGCCGCCTCCACGCGCAGATACGCCTTCACCTTGTGCTGCCGCGCCGAGCCCTCGCTGGCGTCGATCACGCGGCACTCGTACGTGCCTTCATCCGCCGGCTTCACCCGCGACAGCCGCAGTTTGTGCGAGATGTTGCTGCCGACCACCTTCACCACCTGCGGCGGAGCGCACCGTCAGGACCCCCGCAGCCCCTTTGGGACCCCCGGCCCCATCCCTCGGTGCTGCCCGGAGGTATTTGCCAGGCGAGACGGATGCGCAGCCACGCCGCTAATTAGCTTTTCTACCAAATTGATTCGCTCGCAGTATTTATCACCCGATGAAATTTAAGACTTATTCACCAGCCAGCGCCGCGGCTGCCGTGGGGTTGGGTCAATAAATCAGATTTATGGCCCGCCCCGAGGCCCCCGGCTCCGTTCCCTATAATCACACGGGACGGCACAGGCCGTTTTTCTACTCGCCGCTGTGCGCGTCGGCTGAGGGCTTCGTGGTGTTTGGCAATGGGGCCGGAGCTGCTGCCGAAGAGTCGCAAACCGCCCCTGGAAGGGGAGCGGGGGAGGGCGGGGGGGTGCAGCGGCACGGCACAGGGCGCCCGCTGGGCTCCAGGTGTGAATTCCAGGAGTGCTGCGCGGCCCCGTCGGGAGGAAGGTGACAAATGGGGCTCAGACCTCAGGAAGCCGCGCAGCCGATCGATCAAAGGGGACATTGTCCCCCCGGGGCGTTCATTACCAGCAGTGGGATTTACAGTGCGTTAATCCCCGCTGATGAGGAGGGACAGCGGTGCCCACGCGGCTCAGGTTGGGCTCCGCGCCACCCAGCACTCTCTGCCCTTCTGCTGGGATGATGCTGGGCAGCAGGGCCAGGCAGCAGCACACGGCCAGGAGCACGTGTTCAATTGAACTCGTTGGTGTCTCCTCACTCTGATCCCATGAGCATAACTGGATTGGGAACGTCAACCCGCGGAGGAAATCCGACCGGCTCTCCCTGTAGGATCGCACCCAGTGTGGCACTGCTGGGCCCTGCGCTGCTCAGGTTGGGGCGATGGGGACAGAAGGAGCCCCCGTGTGGGGCAGCCCCCCCGTGTTCCATGCAATGGGTGCCGGGGTTGGGGGATGCGGGGCAGGGGTGCCCCCGGGCACAGACCTCCTCAAAGCCACAATTGGAACTCACACTGATTTTTGTCGCGTCCTTCCCAGCCTCCTCCTGCTGTGATGCTTTTAGCTGCTGGGAGAGAGGGATGGGAGGAGAAGGGTGGCCATTAGTTGGGCTGGAGCAGGGGGAAACGCGTTGTCCAATTCCCACCCCGCGAGGAGCCGGGATGGGAGCGGGGCTGGAAGCGACCCGCATGGCCTCAGCACACGGCAGAGCCCGCACAGCTCTGCCAAACGCGCAATAATGAGGGCTCATTAAGATACCGAAAGCCGCCCTCCCTTTATTGGGCCCTTATCTCTGCGCAAACAGAAAGGGAAGCGGAGACAGCCGCGTGCCAAGGCCGATAGACATGGAAATGGGGGGAAGAAGGGAAGGCCACGGGATGTGCGTCCCCCACCCAGCGCCGGCCGCAGCGTTACCTGGCCAGAAGCCCACGTCTGTTTGTCCGTCCAGTCCCTGTGGGTGCGGACGTACCACCACTGGATCTCAAGGGAGTACGACGGGGAGCCGCTGCCGCGGAAGGAGCACGCCATCTCCACGTCCTCACCCGCCTGCGCCGTCACATCGTGCGGGATCTCCGTGAACAGCGCTGTATGGGCAGAGCGGGGCTGCGGGCGCCGTGGATGTGCCGTGCCCAGAGTGGGGCGGTGCCGTAACCCCAACATGGGGACGGCCCTCCCCCCCCCCAGGCTGCCCCGCTCCATCCCCATCCCTGTGCCTCCACCACCGGGACCCCCCAGGCCCTCAGCCCCGGCGCAGGACCCAAAGGGGTGATGGATGAACGCAGCGCGATCGCATCTCCGCTGAAATCAGAGCATAAATGAAAAACAAATCCTTGTTTAATGCGGCCCCCAAACAGTCTCCCACATGCCATATGGTTTGCTTTCCTCTCTCAAAACAAATATTGTTCAGAGATGTAATTAGAATTCTTTTCATCTCCTCTGGAGAGATCATGGTTCCTCTGTATGTCGGTCTCAACGTGGGGGTCACTGGGAGATGGCACAGCCACAGCATGGTGCGGGCGTGGGGCACCCAGGGCTGGCACAGCGCCGTGCCCCCTCCCCACAGGCACCGCTTTGAGTTGTGGTAGTGCTGGCACCCCCACCTCAGCTCCACACCCGGGCCTAGGAAGGATCCGTCCCCAGCGGGGGCTGCCGTGGCTCCAGTGGCCATTCAGTCCCATGGTGCTCACGCAGAGCCCCTTGAGCCGCACGCAGCCCCGGGGCTCCTTACCGAGCCTGATCCCATCGGAACACGACTTATTATCAGCATGACAGAAAAGTTAATGCCTCTAATATCGCTCTGTCCCCCCGGACGCATGGCAATCCCATAGACTTATCGCTTTCCTTTAATCCATCTTAGCAGGGAATGGAGGAACGCACGCGGTGTGGGGGCTGACAGTGCCCCGCCGCTCCCAGCACGGGTGGGCTCAGCACTGCGGCTGCAGTCCCTCCATCCCTGCACGGCGGTGGCAGAGGTGCATCCCTCCGCACTCCGACTTCCAGCAGCCGGGTGGGAGCAGGAAGGGCCTTCATGAGCGAACCCCACAGCGGCCCCAGTTCTGCCACCCGTCTGCTGCTCTCCTGATCACCCCATGGGGCTCTGCTGCAATGGCATAATGTGAGGTGGGTCCCCATCTCCCCATCCCAACTCCATCCCCGTCCCTTCCCCAACCCAGCATGCAGCTGGCACGAAGCAGGGCTCCTGCATTGGAGCTATGGCACTACGGGGCGGTGCGACAGGGCAGCCCCCCCCCCCCGGTCCCCAGCCCATCCCTGTCCCTGACATTGCACCGCGTCCTCACAGACGGAGGGAGGGGGGGCTGCAGGGCCCGCGGCTCCGCTGCTTTATGGCCGCTACCTGTCATAAACTGAGCAAATCAGGATCGATAAATCTTCCAGGAAACAAAAATCAGGGGAAATAAAATGAACTCAATGGGGAAACACAGATAAACGGAATTGAAAACGCCTGCTGGGACGGCTCCGTGCGCTCATAAACTGCAGACAGAGCGGCTGCTGCCCCCTCCTGCGGGGCAGGATTTGTCCCCACAGCCCCCACAGCCCCCACAGCCCCCACAGCCCCCACAGCCCCCTGCCCCATGGCCACGGCCACACCGGTGCCTGGAAGCAGTGCAGGGCCCCTCTCAGGGCCCGCAGCCCCGAGCCCAGCGCTCACAGCAGCACACATCCCAGTGCTCAGGGCCATGCGGGGGGCACTGCAGACCCCAAACCTTCAGTGCTGGGAGTGCTGTGGCTGACATTGCTGTGCAGGCATGCAGCCGGGTGCTATTTGTGTAAACACGCACCGAAGGGTGATTAAATATGTATTGGACATTTGCAAAAGCATATTAATTACTGTGTTAGTGCACCAGCTCGCTCCGTGAATGATTTACCCCTCCGAACCAGCATAGCCCCCATCGCACCACAGAACTGCCAGCACCCGGGATAAACCCAGCCCTGCTCCAGCCCTGCAGGGTGTGGGGCTCAGGGATGGAGATCTGGGGCTGATGGCTGCAGCTCTGTTCTGCAGCCCCCGAGCTGGGCTGGGCCCACAGGCAGAGCCCACAGCACAACCCGGCCACCGCCTGAGCCCCCACACGGGGGTCTGGGCACCATCACCCCCCATCCGCCCCCCAGTGCAAAGCACAGAGGGCAGAGAGAGGGGAAAAATGGCTTTGTGGAGGGGGAGAAGTGACTCTGAGGGTGCAGCAGAGCGCGGGGTACAGAGTGGGGGGGGGGAGTGCAGGGCATGCACGGCTGCTGTGAGAGCTGCTGCCCCCCTCACCCCCCTCCCGACCGCTGCTATTGTGTTTCGGGCAGCGATCAAGTGTGGCTGATTCTCTCTCTTCATAAAGCTCCAAGTCATAATTCACGGTTTATTATGGTTGGGTGAGTCAAGACACTCCGAGCGCTAATTGCCAGCGGGGCCACGCGCTCTGCTCATCCTGCACACGGCTGCCCCCCCCCCCCCCCCCCCTTCCACAGCCCCACAGCTGAGCGCAGGGAGGGCAGCACAGGAAGGCACGCAGCCGTGTCCCACTGCAGCCCAAACCCGGTCCGCATCAGCACCCCGGTGATGATCGACCCCGGCCTCAATGGGACCGACAGCCGCGGGGGCTGCAGCACAACGGCGTCCCTGAGCAGTGCCCAGGTGCTGCCCCACACTGCAGGGTGAAACCACCCTCCTGCTTCCATCCACCAAACCTCCTCCCAACAGCCCTACAAACAGCAATGTGACCCCTGGGCCACCGAAACAGACCACAGTGAGGAAGTGACACAACTCAATGACCGCTGTACCCGCCCAGGGACCCCAGAGCCCCCCCCATCCCCAGCCATGGCCATGAACTGAGACCTATTCCCACTGCACGCAGCAGGGTCTGGCCCAGCCCTGCAGCACTGGGGCTTCACCGCTGCAGGGACGCTGCTGGCACCTCCACCACTGCCGTCCTGCAGAGCTTGCGGTGCCATCAGGCCGAGCCAACCCAGAACCTGGGGGGATTTCTGCCATTACAGCCCCACTCCCACCCGGCACCGGGGCTCCCTGCTCCCTCAGCAGCCGTGTAGGGCTGGAGCTCCGGCCGTGGCACTTTGCTCCCAAAGGGAATGAGGAGGAGCAATTATTTGATAGTAGAAGTAGCAAAAAGAAAATAAAAACGGGCCCGGACCTATGGCTCCTGGAGGGACCCCAGCAGCGCCTGGCAGCCCATCCTGCACACATCACGCACTCCTGGAATGTATCCATCTACCCGTTACGGGATGACTTCCCCACTGGGGAGAGCGCAGCACAGCGGGGATCCACCCGGGGGTCCCTCACCCCAAGCACTGCAGCGGGGTGCTGCCAGTGGGGGCTGAGGAGGAAGGATGCAGGGAGGCGATAGGGGATCCATCCGTCCTGCACTGATCCCAAAGCAGCTGACACAGAGGCGGTGCTGAATGTCCCCAGCACAGCCCCGGCAGCGGCGAAGCCCCCCGGCCCTGAGAGGGTCCCATCCGCAGCCCCGCTGCCGGGCGCTGTTGGCTCTGCTTAAAATCAGCTGTCGGCGTCCTAACGTAGTAATTCCCAGCGCCCGGCCGTCGCCCGCCAGCCTTCTTCAAGGGAAAGGAACGCGCAGACATTTGATGAGGAGAGGTGTCAGAAGTAATTGCGCTGAATGACTGCACGAGCAGCAGCAGGAAAAACACATCGGATGGAGAATTCCCACCAGGAAGCATGAAAAAATCCGGCACAATGCAAAGTGTTTATGAAAGTAATTGATAGAATAATCATTGGCGTGTGAGACAAAGGAGCGGGGCAGCACCCCGGGGAGCCGGGCCAGCGCTCCCGCAGCCCTCAGCCATTCAGCCAGCGGTTATTGATGGGAGCCGCTACCGCTTGCAAATGATGCAGGGAAGGAGACGGGGCTCTCCCGCTCGCAATGCGCGCTGCTTACCGAGCGGCTCGGGGCTGGAATCACCACCGGGCACACGCTGCCCACGCTGGGGCCACGGAGCCCTCGCTCGGCCCCTCCCCGTACCGCCTGCGCCCGGGCCGAGCCCAGCGGCAACGCTCTCCTGGGGACGCGGTGGGCTCGGCGTTGCACGGCCGGTGGTGGCCGGAGCTCAGGGGGAGCCGAGAGGCCTCAGGGAGGGATCCCAGCCCCCGATCGCTGGGACCCAACCGCCTCCCTTCTGCCAGGCGGCGATTGATAACGGCACACGGCTCTCATCGAATTGGTATTCACCTACTGAACAGGGATGGCTTATTATCCATGACCCACTTACTCACTGCTTTTCAGTATCGTTAATAAAGGTTTCTGTTGTGATTAAGGGAGTCGCTGCGGAACCGCTCGCAGCCCAAAGCCGTAACGGGGCTCCGAGGTGCGCTCCCCACCTCCACGTCCCTCTCCTCCGTCCCTTCTCCTTCGCAGACACCATTTCATCTTTTTTTTTTTTACCGATCGCCCAATTTCTGAGGGGCGCGGTGCGGGACCTGCACGCCGTTCATCCACCTCACCCACCCCACCGGCCGCAGCCCTTCGCCTTCACCCCGTGGAGCGAGGACAGATTCCCCCCAATCCCTCAACGCCGGCTCCGGCCCCAGCCCGGCCCCTCCAGCAGCTCCCGGGGCGGGGAGGGATCCCCGACGGCCCCGAATATCCGCGGTCGGTTCGGGTCTGAGCCCCCCGCGGCGCGGGGCAGCGCCGGCTTCCGAGATGCTGCGATCCCACGGAGATCCCGGCGCCGTCCTCCGGGCGCTCCTCCGGCGGATCCGCGGGGGCGGATAACGGGAGGGAGCGGAAGGAGCCTCGAGGGGAGACGGCGCTCCCGCTGCGAGGGGCGTGCGGCGGCGCACGGGGATGTGCGCGGCGGTGCTCGGGATGCAGACGGGGCTGCACCGCGCCCGGCGGCGGAGGCCGAGGGAACGGCACCGGGGAGCGCAGCCCCGATCCTCAGCCCTCGTTCCGCCGAGCCGCCGCCGCGACGGTGCGCTCCGTGCTGCCGAAACCCGGCCCCGCCGCGGCCCCCGGGACCCCCCCGCCAAAGCCGCCGCCGCCGCCGTTCGGTCGCGCTCCGCCGCGCCCAGGGGAGCCGCACGGCCGGGACCGATCCCCGGGCGCGCCCCTCTCGCCGCCACCCCCCCCCCGGCAACCGTCCCCATCCCCGGTGCCCGCCGACCGCCCGGTGCCCGCGCTCACCGCTGCCCTCCGCCGGGGCGTCCCACGGGGGGGGCCGGGAGGCGGCGCCGAGCTGCAGGTAGAGCCCCAGGTAATGGAAAATCCCCACGGCCAGGCCCAGGGCGCCCATCGTGCCGCCTCCGTCCCGGGGGGGAGCGGCGGCGCCGCCGGGCCGAGCCGCGTCCCCGGGGCTGCGCCGCGGTCCCGGCGCCGCCGCGCTGCGGAGCTCTTCCCTCGCTTTGCGGAGGGCGCCGCTCGCCGAGGCGGTGCCGCGGCTCAGCCCGGAGCCTCCCCCGCCCGGCGGAGGGATCCCGACCCGCGCACACCCCCAAAGTTTTTTCCCACGGTTCATTCTTAAAGTGCGCGGGGCGGGGCTGAGCGAGCGCGGAGCGGAACCGCGGGGTCGCGGCCATCACCGGCACCGGGACGGCGCCCGGCGGGAGCGGGCGATCACCGAGCGGGCTCTCCCGAACCCCCCGCCCTCATCCGTCCCCCTGTGGACCCCCGCGGCGACACGCGGGCCTGGAGCCCCCCCCCCCGCTGCTGAGCCCACACCCCGGGGCTGCTCCGGGTCGGCCCGGCCACCGCCTGCACGGTTCGTGTTCCTGTGCTGAAACGTTCAGAACACGAAGAGCCCGAAGGCGGCGGCCCGGCAGCCTCGGCCCCGCACCGTTCGGGGGGGGGGGGGGGGGGGATAAAGAGCCGCACGCGGGGAGCGGAGCCGTCTGAAGGATATTTCCTCTCCCGATAAACAGCGGAAATCAGATCGTCTCAGGTGTTCTCTGCACCGAGACGACAGGTGCTGGCTGCAAGGAGATTCTTTACACTGGACTTGAAAACGCAATGGAAACGCAAACAAACACTCCTCGCTTCCTCATGGGAGCCCTCGGGCAGCACCGGGGCTGATTTTCCCATCCTGGCCCTACACGGAGGGCCCGGGGGACGCAGCAGAGCCCCGAAGCCGCTCAGCCACCACCGTAAAGCAGCGGTTGGAAAAAAAAAAGTTCTGTGCGCTGCGGTGCTTTCCGCATGTCAAAATAAAGCCCACAGAAGAGCAGAGCAGATAGCATTGATCTCTGCTCGAGTTCATTACTCCCTCTAGAGTTACACGTGGGGGGAAGGAGGGAGAGAGCGTGGTGATGGATGGGCCGGGGCGGCGGGTGCTGCGTGGATGAGGGGAGCTCAGCGTGCAGTGCTGGGGGCTCTTACACACAAGCCCAGCAAGGGACCCACCTCAGCCCCTGCCAGGCCCCTCCGTGCCACAGCGCTGTCCCCGCAGCTCCATACAGCACCAAACCACCGCAGGAGAGCCACGGGATGCAGCTGTCCTGGCCCCCCCCAGCACAGCCAAAGCTACCTAATGACCCCCCCCCCCGTGCTCCCCTTCCCCTCCTGTCATCACACACACTTAAATCACGCCCCGAGGAAGCAAGGAGAGCATCGATTTCTCCCGGAGCTGGGAACGTCTCCATACGCAGAGGCAAATGAAGCCCCAATTCCAGCTGATTCCTGCAGCTGCAGCGGGATGAGGAGCTGACAATGAGGCTGCTGTGCAGCGGGAGGAAGAGCCGTGCGTCCCCGTATCTCGTGCACACGTGGGAGGTTTCATTTTCCTCCTCAATTTTAATTCATCAGTGATCAGGGCTGGAGCAGCTGCTGCCCGCTATCGCTGCCGTGCAGCCCCACTGAGCCCCACACACCGGGGACGGCCGCTCACACCGCAGCCCGGAGCAAAGCCGGCAGCTGTCTGGTGGGGAGACGGGGGCAGAGCTGCACAAAGAGCCCTTATCTGCCCACGCCGATCCTCCGACGCAGCCGGCACCCGCGCAGGGCTCCTGATTCAGAGGAGCACGCCCAGGGCCTCGCTCTGGAGGATGAAGCGCTTCTTATCTCCGTTCCTGCCAGCCGTTCCGCTCGCTGTTTCGTTCTGCATATGCCATTGGTTCTGCTCAGCACAGCACCACCACCCAGCCCGGTTCCGGGTGCCATCCACCACCACTACTGCGGCACCAGGCGGGCGCTGAGGGTCGAGCGCTGCCCCACATCGTGCACAGATTGGAGCAGGGAAGAAGAGCGCGAGGAGCGGTGCCACCCCGAAGCGGGGGCTCAGCCCCACGCAGAGCAGGGGACGGGCACAGCCCCACTGCGGGCTGCCTGCTGGGGGGAGCAGATGGGGCTGCTCGCCTCCCCGATGGGCAGAGCAAACGCCCTCAGCATCGATAGCGAGCGCGGCGCTGATGCTCGCTTGGAGACTTGACAATCCTTGTATAAAAGGATTCCCTTCCGCTGCTGAAGTTTGACATGCCTGCATTATTAGATTATTTGCAAAGGTCTGTGCGCGCTGCAGGAAAACAATGCCACCAACATCCCAAATTACAACCTTCTCCTCCACAAATCACCCGGGAGGCAATAAGCTGCAGAGACAGCGCGTGCTGGAGGAGTGCGGATGTTAAAGGCACGAGGGCAGCAGGCGGGCTGGGGGGGGGGGACAGGGGGGCACAGAACGCAGCTCCCACCCCAGGAGGAGCCCCAGCTCCGTGCCCAGAGAGCCCCACAGCAGCCAGCGTTACCCACGTGTCAAATGCGGAAGAAAATTACTTGGAAAGAATTATTACTTTCGAGAACAATTCACGCTCATTTCCAGCCCATTAACTCCTTCCTCCTCTGCAGAGCCACCACGGGTTCCCGGTGCAGAGCAGAGCTGTCACAGGTGTCAATCGTCGCTGCAGCGCTCCCCACTTCCAAACCATCGCTGTAAGGACCGAAGCATTAAACGTGGAGGGTGAAACAAAACACCCTTTTCCCCTTCCTTATTATTTACTTCACCCATCTGAGGTACCAAGAGCTAAAGATGAAATAAATATCATCTTAAGTGACTTTTATTTGTGCTGCTGAAGGTTCACTGCCCACTTTTGATGGTGCCTCTTCAGTTCAGTGTCTCCTGGGTCTCTCCACCAGGATGTCAGGAGAGATTCCTCAGCCGTGCTCTGTGCTCACCTCACCCACCGTGGAGCCCGGGGGGAGGAGCGGGGCTGAGGGCAGACACTGCAGCCCTTGGGGGAGCAGCGGGCTCTGGGCTGGGGCTTGGTGCCCCTGCTGGGTACCCACAGTGCTGTGAGGAGCAGGGGGGTGAAGGCGCTGCTGCAGAATCCCTCCCCAATCCTTCCTCCCCGAGCACGGACGGGGCGGTAGGAAACTTGCAGAGCGTCTCATCAATCATGTTCCTTCTAATTAACTTCTAATTTACCTCTTTAGTCAAATCTGTTTACAATCAGAGACAAGAAAACACGGCCCAATGAGAGGTGCGGCGCAGATGGGGCTCTCTGCCCTCATGCTCTGCTGCCTCCATCCCATGCCCAGCTCTCTGCTGTGAGCCAGCCCAGCCCCTATATGCCCAAGGCTGCAGTCCATGAGTGGGGTTTTTGCTTTACAGGGGCCTTGTATGTGATTGGGGTTCCAAGCAAGCAGAGCAAGAAGTCAGTACGCAGGGACTGCCCAGCAGCGTCCTAATGTGCGTGCAGGGGGTCCGTGCCTCTAAAACACTACGGAGATAGAATAATTCATTGTCTGTTCTGTAGCAGCCTGATGGGGCACACTGACTCCTTCTGTGAACCACCCAGAGAGCAAGAGGCTCAGGTGGGGCGGATTGAGGAGCTAACAAATGGCAATAAGGGGGAAAATAGCAATGACAGAAGTGCTGCCTTACAAAGCAGGAACACCACGGCAGCCACACTTCCTGCAGCGGTGCCGGAGAGCTGGCAGCCCAGCCATTAGAGCAGGGAATTATTTCCAGTCCTGCCTCCATATTAAGTAACTCAGCTAATGCATCTAGGATGGAAAACAACGAGGGGAAGGGAAATGGACTTTCCGAACGCAGAACCCCAGCAGAGCGGTGAGGGGAGAGGCAGCCACGCTCCTGCACAGCCCTGTGAGCCAGGCTGACACGGGCAGACGCGGAGGGATGGCACTTCACAGTGTGCTTAGATCCAAACCAAAAGCAAACCCCAAAACCTCGTCTCACGCTCAGGCACCTTCTATTACTATTTTCAAGTACTCCCCACTTTTTCTTTGCCCCAGGTGTGTCCCCCACTTTTCCACATTGCTTCACGTTTGCTAAGCCCACCCCGTTCTGCCTCAGAAGTGCCTCCTCACCTCCCTTCCCTTCTCCTCTGCCTTTCAGGTGTGGTGGTTCAACGACTCGAGGGCCACGGAGTGCCTTCCAGCAGGGAACACAGCAGCTCAGCCACGCAAACACGGCATGGCAGGGAGGAATTCCAGGAGTGCAAAGTCAGAAACTAAACACAGCTAAAAGGTAGAAGGAAAAAAAACACCTTTTTAAGGAAGAGGCGAGGGGTGAAAACGGTTTTAAAAAATAAGGAATGAAAAAGAAATGAAGAATTCAAACAAGTTCTGCACCAAAAATGCGTTTTGCAGCTCCCCGTGGCTGCCGAAGCCACTATTTCCATGCTGATCCCCTGAATAACAGCATTTGATGCCACCCGGGCCAGCAGTGCCTGCTACAGTCATGATTGAAGGCAGCCTTTAAGCTTCCCTGACAATGCATTTTTCTTGGAGATAAAAAATGAATGCTGCCAGCATGCAAATCTCTCTAAATTAGGCAGGGCCCAGCTTGCTGGAGCAGCGATGTTTTGTGATGACAGTCATTAACTTTAGCAGAAGGAAAAAAAAAGATGCAGGAAAATAGTCTCAGCCACTTCTCATCCCAGCTGGGAGCTGCTGCTCGGGGAAGCGGTGGGAGCCAGCGGGCCAACAACTGGGATTACACTGCAAGTGCAGAAGGGCGACACAAAAACGAGCTGTGGGTTCTCACTGCAATCGCAGTCAGATCACTTGGTCCTCCCGCAGTTCCCCCAGCACGGTGCTGGTAGGGCTTTTCAGTTTCTGCTGCGGAACCCAATGCTGCTGTAAGAAGTCAGACTCCCACTTCCAGATTCAGAACGCTGACTTTCTATAGAACACACACAGCCGAGGCCCAGGGGCTGCTGCTCCTGGCCTGTGCTCCGGCAGCCCACTGAGGAGCAGCCAAACTGCACACAGACCCAACCTCTCAGCCTCCCCTATTTCACACCAGCACAGCTCCCAGCACCCTGGATGGGTACCACACTCCTTGCCCTTCCTCTACCCAGCACGTGGTTGTGGTCCTTCATGCTCTGATCACAGCAGTCTGACTCGAAGGAAAAAAGTCCTGAGCTGCCCTACAGCAAGGGGAGCAGCTGGAATCCAACTCACAGCAGACTCCTTACATAATGAACAAGGAATTAATTAAAAAAAAAAAAAAAAAAAAAGCAAACTAATCTTTAATATCTCCAACATCTCATTTAGAATAGTTTCATAGAAACATCACTTTTATCGTGCAATCAAGAGAGCAGCAGAAGGAGGGGAAACAGACGCCGTATCGCGCTGGAAACCACACAACTCAGCCCCGAGGCCTCAGAAGTTCTCCAGCAGGTCCATGATCCGCTTCTGCTCGCTCTCACGGAACTCCTGGTTCTTCCCATCCCCGATGTTCTCTGCATACTCTGCAGGAGAGAAAGCAGAGGAAACACAGGCTGTGAGCGATACACCAGCCAGCAACGGCCAACTTCTCCCGTGGGATCTGTGTGCACTGCAACCAACCGCATGGGAATTTACATAAGGAGCACTGATGATTTTCTATCCCCATCTCCAGGGTTAAAGCTTTGCCTAACAAGCATCCACCAACCCTCACTAAAACTTCTGTAGCAAAGAGAGGCTTAAACAGGAACACGATGCTCTCATCATTCAGCAGCATGAGCAGACAGCAGCACCTGGACACGCAGTGTGCCCCAGAGCCAGACCACGAGGCCATCCCACCATCCCAGGAGGAGCAGACACCAGCCCTTGGTGGAAGTGCAGAGCTGCAGAGCTGGCTGCTTTCAGCCCAAGAAGCCCAGCACAGATCTGGTCCCCTCTGACACCGGGTATCCCCAAGGAGGTCAGAGAGGAGCTGTTATACACTTGTCAAACATCCCTAACTTTAGATTTCATGCGTCCATTTTCCAAGCAACCTGAAGGAGAAGTTTTGTAAAACTGGGCCAAAGGAGATCAATTCCCCAGTCTACGAGTGTTTCTAACCCTACGGAAGGAAACACACCAATTAAGATTCAACTACGAAGCAAACTCCTTGCCTTCAGCTAGACCCCACTCAAGGCTTTGCCAGTCCACATGGCCCAACACAGTACAACAGGAATTCCCCTGCAGCTCTCTCCCGACACCCACCTAAAGCTCGCAGCTCTCATTCCCTCACCAGCTTGCTCCTTTCTGTCCCCAGAACCTACGCAGTCAAAGATGGCTTAGAAAGAAAAAATGAAAAGCAGGTTTGGAGCTGTAAAAAAAAGCAGGGATCTGCACAAATCTCAGTGAATCAGGTGCAGCCTGCCTGGCTAGATGGTGTTTTCCAGCCTCCGCCTCCTCTCATTCTTTTCCTTCTTCCTAAACAAACAGAACAGCTTGTATTCAGCATCTGAATGGTAAGTTGCTGTAGAAAGTTTGCTTTAATATTTATACGTTCAGCACTGCTACATGCCTCTGAGCTCTATCAAAGCCTTTATTATAGGAGCACTGAAAGGAGTGAGGACAGGGAGAAGTTAGCTGATGTGGGAGACTTCCCTCATGTGTTCTCTCTCTCTCTCTCTCTCTCTCTCCACGTACAAAAAGCAGAATTCTTTGCCAACGCCTCAGGAAGAAGTCCTTTTAATATTTATCAACTGCTACAGTACCTGTAACAAGAGCAGGCAGTAGCACTACAGCTTGCTGCAGGTGAATCCTGCCTCCTCTCAGTCCTGGAGAGGGGGATGAACGCAGGGAACTCTCCCTCCAGGTGAAGGAGCAGCTCTCCACCTCACTAATGAAGGCAGTAGCAAGCTCCTGGCTGTGCTCCCTGCAGCCACCTGCTGAGCTGCCTGCAGGGCAACCCAGGGGCAAGGGGCTGCTGCACGGTGCAGGTGGGAGCTGAACTCCAGTGTGGCACAGGGTTACGAGCCTACGCGATGGATGTGAGCGCTCAGCTCAGGCTCTCCTGTCCCCTTCGGGCAGTATCAGAGCACTTGGTGTCACACAATGCCCCCAGGAGGAACAGGCACTGTCCACAAACGAGGCCGTTCTGTGCTTTGTCACAGTAAGTGCCTCCGAAACAGATGCAGCAGCCACAACTGCCTTTGTTTATTGCAGCCCAAGGGCAATGCTTTCCTGGCTGCTGCTGCTGCTGCTGCTTGTGGTGGCTGAGCACTGGGATGCAGAGGGGATGGCGTGGCTGCCTGGTGGCCTGGCTGCTCCCGGTGGTGGGGTGGCTGCCTGCAGAGTGATGGCTACCAGACGTGGGGGCATGGCACAGCACTGGCAATGGGACTGCTGCGTGCCCCCAGAATCAGTGCCCTGCTGCTGCCCCAGTGAGGCAGACAAAAGCAGGACTCAGATTCCCTTTGCCTCCTCCAGAAGCTCAGCCTTTTTCCTCCCAAGCATTCTGGTTTCACAGGACCACAAGCCCAGCAACTCCCAGGGCAGGCTGTTATTGGGGTACCGACAGTGGTCAATACTGATTTGAAAAGAGCAGATAAAGCCCTCAGAACTGGGCTTAAAAACCATCACCACTGAGATTTTCTGTATTTACTTGCTTATTTAAAATTTCACCACTTCAGTGAGACAGCAGAAATCAGACATCAGCTCCCTTTGCCTACACTTAAACAGAGCTTACGCACTGCTGTAGCTACACAAAGGGAAAGGACCTGAGATCGGTTTCTGCTTCATTAGACAAAATACAATGGTTACAGAACAGTAAAAATCAATAAGGAAATATTGAAGCTTGTAATGGATATTGGAAGCCATAAAGCCTGCACATACAGAGGGACCACAGGCCAAATTTAGCATCGTCCTTACAACATCCCTGCCACCCCTTGTTGGCTACACATGCTAACAGGTTGGCTCAGCACTCCATAGGCCCCAGAGGTGCCCTGGGGTTTGCAGAGGCTGCTCCCTGCCCCAAGCACCCCTTCCAGCCACGGCACGCACTGCTCAGCCACATCTCCAGAGGATGAACTAACTGTCCCGCTGCAGGAATGCTGATCTTCAAGGGAAAGAAACCGCAGGGTAAGTGGTCAGCCTGCAGGAGTGCAGCTAATGAGCCTCCAGCACTCCCTGCCTGCTCCTCCCCCTGGAAGTCCTACCGTACGGAAACGGTCCTGCTTCCTCGCCTGCATCATAAGTAATTCTGAGCAACCCCAGGGGATCCATCAGCTGTCAGGTTGCCAGAGAAACATGGAGAATATGTAGGCCATAAAATCAAACTAAAAACCAAGCACCTAATTAGTATGCAAAAAATAGAAAATAAAACCTGAACGGGTGCAAAACATTGAAGGAAAAGTAAAAATAAACTAAAGCCCTCATCTGTCCTGAAAGCGAGCTGCAAACCAGCTCAGAAATGCTTCAGCCAAGGGAAAGGCTCCCAGCACCTCTCTCGTTTAGAACAGAGCCTCCTCCGTGTCAGTTCCAGAAGCTGCTCAGTGTCCCAGCAGGACATGCTCAGGGCCCCCAGCCAAGCTGTGTCCAACAGATCAACTCTTCTGGAGAGGCAGGGCTTGGTCTGTGGTGTAAGTTCAGTTACAGCTAGCCCCCAATCTTTGCTGACAAGGTACTTGACAACAGGGGTATAACTACTAACAAAATCTAAATGTCACCAGCAAAGATGGCAGATGAGCTCTGTGCAATCCCTGCCTGGCAGCAACCTTCGGGCACTCCAGCCCTGTGCTTCCCAAGGACCCACCAAGAAGTTCATTTCTAAAGTTACCGACAACTGTGACGGCACAAATCTCAAGCACTGCCAAGTGTGACAGCTGGGGAAGAGCTGAAGAGAAAGCCCCAAACACTGCACCCATCACTCCTATTATTAACATGCCATTTAAGGTCTCTTTTAGGAAGCGAACACATCCCTGCTGACACTGCTGTACAATCTGTACTTTAAGCAGCTCGCCAGGCATGATAAAACCATCACAAAAGTTTCACAATGCAAGTCACTGTCTGTGAAAGGAGGAATTGGAGTGAGTGTTCATGCAGCTGCCCCCAGTCAGCACGAGAATCAACAGGCACAGTGGGGAACACGAGGTGTGCTGGCAGGTAAGGCTCTCAAGTACCTGAGGCCTAGGTCACATATGGAAGTAGAAATGTACCACGTTCTAAGGTGCAAATGGGCATTTGGAGGCAGGAACCATCAAATATTGCTTGGGCCTTCTGGGGAAGGATAAGGGTCCAAGAGCTTACCTGTAGCTCCAGGTAATCTCATGCTGTCAAAAAATAGCTCTTTTTTTTATACCTGCTATCGTTGCCATTCCCAAAGAAAGCAGGGACACTGAAACAACACAGCCCCAAGCCCAGAACCCCAAGGATGCTGACAACTTTTCTTTCCCTTCATGAGAGAAATCCTCCTCTCCAAGACCTGCACAGCCTCTCAGGAGCACAGACCTCAGCTACACAAGGAGAGGCACTCCCAGGGGCGATGGATCAGTGCTGGCAGCTCAGGCTGGGCTGCAGTGAGAGCCCCAAGCCCTGTCCCCTCCCCCTCAGTCTAACTGCCTGCTTCTGCTGAAGGACAGCAGGCGACAGATGAGAGACACAGCTCAAATAAGCACTGCTCTAATTCAACATAAGCATTCAAAATAACAGGCAGTACTTTAGAATCAGGATTGCAAATCACAACAGCTACATTTTAAAGCTACAGAGGATACTTTAATGCTATAATCCATATTAATCTGACACTAAGAACAAGACAAATACACCACGGATACCAATATGGTGCAGACGGTAAAGAGCAGGGCCATGTTAATGAAAGATGAGACTCCACTACTCTTTCCTTTAGCATGCATATACACTTCCCTTAAATATTTACTCCAGCATTCTAGTGTGGGTCAGTCAGTCTGCAGCTGACAGCAGCATGAAGTGCTGTAGCGTGACGTGACAGCAGACAAGCAAGCATCCTAACTCCAAGGCAAGGCTTGCCTCTTATCAGGGATTTCAGGCCTGGTCAGATCTCACAACGTAACTGCTGCTCAGAGATGCTCCTGAAGTCAGGGGGAATGACGTGCAAAGGCTCAGCCTACACAGTGATGACCAAAACATCCCTGGTACAGAATGAAACACGCGCAGGAATATCTCAACTCACCCTTCAGTATGTGTCGAACAATTTTAATGGAGCTGCCTCTCATGTTCAGAATCTGGTGGACTCTCTGACGAATCTGATCAGGGAAGAGAAGGAAGGAATCTTCAACGGAACATAAAGCCATGCACAACCCCACTTTTTCCGTTCTTTTTGACTGGAAACCACAAGAACCACAAAACCCAGTTCTGCCCTGCTAGTCCACAGTCCCAGAGCACTTAAAACATTCAGGAAGGTATATGGCACACATACAAGTAACCACAAAACACAGTCACAAACCCCAGCACACTCGTGCCAGAAAAAAATGCAGTATTTTACAGAGGTCAGGAAAAGCCCCCATCTGCACTCTGTGCCTTTGAGAGGCCTTCCAAGAAAGACTCCCTTTCAGCACTCCCAGCAGTGGTATAAACAGGGCCTTCCAATTACTAACTCTGACCCTGCTCATGGCTCAGTCTGCATGAACTCAGCGATAACCATCAGCTCCTGCACCTACTGCTGCCCTCCTAACTGCTGTAACTTCATGAAGCTGCACGGACACAGGGCAACAAGCAGGACTCCTCCCAGACAAAGGAATTAAGAAAAGACTAAGAGGCAAAATTTGCAAGGATAGTCTCGCTTGTATCGTGCAATATTTGCAATATTTTTCATTATTATATCATGCAGCCATTGCACTACTTGCAAGGATCAGCCTTGTTTGTATCGCAGATGGAAACACGGCGATCCACCAGCTCTGTATATAGCTTTACCTGGGGAACATTGGCATTACAGATTTCTGCCATGATGTAGGAAATGAGCTGTAGAACAAAGAGACCAGCATCCAGGCGGCGGAGATAGAATTCGTCTTCCATGTCATCATCTATTATCTCTCCTCGGCGCACCATGTCCTGGAAAGCAGTGCAGAGAAAAGGGGTCAAGGCTGTCTCAGAGATCTTCCCATTACTCGTGGTGAAATGCCGGTGGTATCTGCAGCTTCCTAAGAAAAGCTTTGTTCTCCCAAAACATGAACATCCCTGTATTTCTTACCAAAGAAGGATTTCTTTTGATAATGTATTTAAATCCACAAAACATCTCACCCAATTCTGAACACGGCTTTGCCTCTGCTGGTGTGAAGTGTGTCCATCCGCAAACCAACACCTTAATTTCAGCACAGAAGTTACGTTTCTAAACCGAGCGATCAGAGACTGTGAATAGGAAACGAACCAGTTCTTTGTCAAGGTGGAACAAAACCCGCGCTCTTTTACTGGCCATCTGAGGGTGCTGTTCAGCAGTGCAGAACATGACTCCAGCAGCTCAAAGCCCTGCCGGCCTCCTGACTTCATCACCGACTGCTGAATAACAAACCAGACCTCGACTTCTGCACAAGTACGCTTTCACTACTCGCAGCCATTCTCTTCCAAAGCCATTGGCTGGGCAGAGCAATGGGGCTGAGGCTCCAGCTGCTGCCAGCAGAAGAGCTCTGCTTCCACGGCACGGTTCTCCCTTTCCCTGCACATAGGGTACCTTGCTAGAGGCTCGCCACACAGAGCCCGAAGGAAGAATGCAGGAGGCTGCTCCATCCTCCTGGCTCAGAGCGCTTGCTGGCTCACAACAGCAGCAAAGCAGCCCAGTGAGCCCCGAGCAGCCCCCTGCAGAGAGCGGCCCTCCACGTCACAGGGTGAGCCCACCCCGACTTTTCTCAGCGACCAACAGAGTGCAATCACTGATGTCACATACGACCTTTTGCATTTCGGGGGTCTGTTTTTTGTTTTTGTCTTTAGATAAAGGAAGCAGCTTGTCACACCCTGCGAGCTCGCTGCAGCCCGCGTGATTTATTATGCAGCAGGCTGGCAGGTGGGCACGCACCAGCAGAGCAATATTTTCTCATTAGAGCCATCACCGGTGAGAGCACTGTACCTGGAATGCTCACAGAGCGCTTCCTTCACGCACACACGCTCCAGGCAAACACACACAAGGTCACCAGCACCAAAGCTGATTTCAGCCACCAGATCTTCTTGTTTCGTCAAACCGAACCCTTTCGTCTAATCACAGGGAGAGTCTTTCAGGCACAAGAAGAAGATTAACCCTGCGCACTGGACAGCGCGGTGAGCATTCACCAGACACAGATCTGATTAAGTGACTTCGAGCTGCAGCTGTTTATTGCTGCCTCCCGAAATTGAAAACAGAAAGCACAGGTGATGAAATGCTTTCCTCCCATCCCTCCTAGGAACCCAGTTTGCCAATGAGAGAACGAGGTAAGTTTAAGGAACGACGCCTAGTTACCAGTGTTGTAAAGCCAACTGCATGGACTGCACCTCAGGATGCTCAACTCCAGTATCTGCATAACTGCCATTTACTCCAGACTCTCAAAATCACAGGCATGGGCATGACTGGGCAAAACCTGCAGGCAAGCTCCTGCCAGAAAAGAAGAAATCCAATATTGTGCGAGCAGCAACTTTTCTCACCCTACATCAATGCCAAACTGAACAAATGTGGTCAAATCCAGGCTCTAAAGCTGAAGAACGTTGAGTCTGGCCAGAGGTAGGCGGCTATTCAATAAAATATCCCAAAACCTGGTTCAGGGAAAAGGACAAGGCACTCACTCCCAAAACTACTGCTTATGCTCTCAGTGCACACAGGCTGAATGGCTGCTCTTCTCAACAGCACTAAATTCCTGAACAGAAAAACATCAACAGGCAACAAGGATTCTGAATCGCCAGAGCAGGAAACAAAGGCCATTTCTGCTCTGTATTCTGATCCCAACACGGTGATCACAGGAGCAGAATCCAGGCAACTGTCGACTTGATTACGCAGGGAAGGCGGCAGCCTGAAGAGCCCCTCTCGACAGAGAAGCAAAATTATTTTGTGCCAGTGAATTAAGCAGATACGAATTAGAAGACAGGTACAGTTTTAGGTGCTTTTTTCCACATCCTTTTTATTATTAAAAACAATAAAAAACCACCAACAGCCTTTAAACGCGAATCTGCCTCCGTACAGTACCAAATAGCCACCTTTCCACTTTGTCTCTCTTTCAAAGCTGTCAAGTCGCTAACCTCCAAATGAGCACTCAGATGCCATTTCTAATCTGCCAGCAATATGTGCTGAGATGCCCCTTGCTGATGGGAGAAGACAGCAATGAGATGGGCTTCTGTGAAGCTAAAATGAGCTTCTCTCGCACTAATGAGGCAGGACTGACAGGCCTCAGGGTGTCAGGTAAAGACTCAAAAACTGAAGATGCAATGGATCAGCTGCTGCTACACCAGGGATCACATCCGCTCCACGCAGCCACCACATCAGGGCCCAAAGCATTCTCTGCATCCTCCTCCTTCCTCACGCATCATCCACCATTCCTCAGCAAGGCTGAGAGCAGACTTTGCTCGGAGCAAAGCAATCCTTCTCGTAGCAATTAGGCTAATCGCGGCATTATCTTCTCTGATCACTTCTGAACAGATCCCACGGAAGCAAACAGCCAGGTAACAGGAGATGAAGGGATGCTCTCCTGCTGGACCTCGTTCTGTTTCGCTGTCCAGATGCACGGCGCAGTTTTATAACAACCGTTATTCAGAAAAAGCTGGCTTAAAAAATTCCTCCCCTCCCTCCTACTCTCAGCAATTCCCACGCCTTCACCGGCAGTCTGAAGGGCTGAGCTATAAACCAGATCACTAAAAGAAAGGAAAGGGAAAAGAACTGCAAGGGCAGGAGCTTCTTATGCCGGCTGCACTACTGAAGATAAAACTCCAGGTATGATACCTTCAATCATTCTTTGTATAATCAGGTTTCCACTTCTTGTAATGCAAGACTTACACCAGGATACTCTGTCCATCAGACTCAAATCTCTCTTTCTCCTCAGGATAGGCTGAACCTGTAAAATCTCATTGTGCCTTTTTTTTTTCCTTTGGGGCAGGAAAGGATCCGTATTCCAGGTTTCTGGAGTACTAACAATGTCCTCAACCGCAAGAGGAAGGTCAAAAGCCCCCCAAAGTGACAAAGCACAGCTTGTGCAGGACTGCGTTCACACATCCACTTCAATGATTCATGAGCAACAACTACAAACTCTAAAGCAGCCCATAAATCCTATCAGAGGCAGACAGCTCCCTGGGCTGATGAGCAGAACGATGGCTTCTGCCTGAGGAACCCACTGGAGCCTCTTCAAATCTCAGCAGACCATTTCCCACTGACCATTTTAGAATGCTGAAAACCAAAGAAATCCATAACCCCAGGAGCGTTCCAAGTGAGAAGCGAAGCTCAACATCGTACTTCATAAACACTGCGCCCAATATTCGAACCCCACTCAGGATGTTAGAAAAAAAACAAAGCAATTTATTTTCGGAAAGCAGAAATGTACTTCATAATGACTGCAAATAACCATTAATACACTCTGAAACCCTGGGCTCCAACCAGAATTGGAAGGCACGCAAAGCAGAGCAGACGCATTTCTGACCCCTTCTGATGAAGGAGTTCACCAGCAGCTACCAGGACAGGGTGATTCCAAGTTCCTGGTGCTTTATGTGATTGTCTTACAAAGAGTTACCAGGTAATATTTAGATAGACCTTATTCTGTACTATTCAGAGAGCAGCTTATTCACCTGCTGTTTACTGCCCTGCCAGTACACACAGAACAGAATAATAATGATAATAAAAATCTAATGCTGCTTTGGCATTTCTCTGTCACTGGGGACTCTGTGAGTCGGAGAGCCCAGAGAACATTTGTGCTGATGCACTCCCTGCTTAAAAGACCTCACAAAGCAATAATAACAAACTTTGAAAGACACCTCGTGGCTCTGTTCCATGCTGGAATAGGAGAGGATGTTAGATCTGCTGGGAATTGCTTCGTTTGGGGAAAAGTGGAGCTGTGGGATGTGTGATGATAGTACTGGATGTAATTCAAGTTTATGGACCTGTCACCAGAACACAAACACAACACAGTGCACATATTTTAGGGCATTTAATCTCACAACTACTGTGAGAAATAGGAAAACATTTTATCTCCCAGCTGTGGAGTGGGGATACAAGTAAAAATAGTAGCTTGGTGACACACTGAATACCATCTGTGGTGCTTAGAGGTGATCAGGATTGGGACTGGACAAATTTCCAGTCTAGTCCAGCCCAGCTTCCTAATCTTTACCACCAGGCTCTGAACACTGCTTTGAAAACCAACGTCCTTCATATGCGGAGTACAAATCTGCTTCTCAGGGGTGACATGCAGCATGAGTAAATCTCAGTACAACACTTTGATATTTTCTGTTGAAAAATATTGCAGAAGGTCAAAGCACATATGGGATGTTTCTGCCAAATCCTATTACTAGCACTAATAGGAGTGAAGAACTGAGATCCATTTATTGCAGCCAGGCCAGTCCGCAGAGCCCTACGGCAGGGCAAAGGCACATTGGCTTCTGGATGCAGGAGGAAAACTTGAGTGCTTACGTTTTGTCTTCTCCTGTGTACCACTAAACATGAATGGATTATTATTATTAATCAAATGGCTTCTACACAAGCTGCCTCACACCCAAACAGCTCCCTTCAACCCAAACCCCCTGCTCTGTGCTGGCTGTTTGCTACAGGTGTTAACATCTGCAGCCTACTTCGGGACCTCTTTGGATACAGGGCACACACACACCGGCTCTGCGTGCTGCCTTTAAGAGCTCTGTACAGCAGCTGCCCAAAAACTGTGAGATTTCAGCCAGAAAAAAAAAAAAAAAAAAATTAGCTCTGTTTTTTGAGTTCTAAAACCCACACACCAACATCGAAACACAGAGAATAAATAATTTCTTCTGTTTTGAGGTGGATGAATGGAGAGCGAAGGGATGGCAGAAGAGGGTAAAGGCCGTTTATCTTCAGGCCACCGTCCGTTTGCGAGGCTGCAGCTGTCCATATGGAGCCCAGACGCTGGCAGCAGCAGCTCCATTCATCTCTCAGCCCTGTGCCTTTTGCTGCCGAGCTCCAGTGCCCCCCAGCACGTCTGCTGGTGCCCAGAGCAGCAGCCTTGGCAGTGTGGGGATGGCTGTCTGTGAGGCTGCTGGGGGCTGCAGCCGGGGCACGCCGAGTGCCCACACGGGGACGGTGCTGCGGTGATTATCTCCGTCAGCACTAATCAATCTCATGCCCTCCTCTGTGCTGATACAGATAATCTTGTGGGAAGCGTGCCAAGCTCGCTAACAGCTCTGCAAGCTGCTTCCTGACTCCGACAGCTCGTCCTCTTTCACAAAGTCTGTTCCAGACTCAGTTCCAAGAAAGTACTGCGCAGTACCCAAGCTCGTGTCATTCAAAACGATTCGCTGCTGGTGTGCTCACAGAGCACCAGACTCTGGCTCTGGCCTCATCTAGCTAATCAAAATAGAGCTTTCCTTGCAGGCGATCAGAACTCTGCAGACCAGGGTAGGAATCCTCGCACATTACAATGTAATTGTCTCTCTGCATTTCACTTACTCTCCATCTGCCAAAACAAGCAACATTTCAGCCAAGTAAAAGCGAAGGCACACCAAAGCACAGACTTAAGCCCTCCTAGTAAAATTCACTCTAAGAAATGGCCATAAACACTGCTGTGAGTTCCCAGCCCATCTCATCTGAGGGAACCAGAAGCTGGGAGGGGGAAGGGGGGGCAAAAAGAGCTGAGGGGTAACAGGATGGGGAAGAGTTTGGGAAGGCAGGTGGCAGATCAGCAGCTCTGTGCAGTGCTGTGCCAGTGCAGAAGCATGAAAGACATGTGGTAGTACAACTTATGCAATACATACGTGTTTCTCTCCATCAATCTTCTTATCAGCTGCCTGCATTGCATCCAGGTACTTAAAATACAGTTCCATCAGCCTATCAACCTGCAAGGGCAGAAGAGATAGACCTAAGCAAGAGAAAAAGAACAGTGCAATCATCTTATCCTTAATGCTATGCTGTTTTCCTCCCAGCTGCAGTCTTTGCAAAATAACAGGTGATTCTGTCACTCACAGGAAGGAATGCACGGGAAGGCTGCTACAAGTGCTGGACAGATGAGCATGCTGAGTCTGTGAGCATCTGAATGTAATTCCATATCACAATACAGCCTCATCAGCTCCAGCTAAAAGGAAGCAAACAGACATGTTCCTGACTCTCTCTCTCTCCTGTGTTCTGGTTCTCCAGCTCTCCTGCTTTCTTAATTGAACTTTTCTGTCTACAATGAATCTAACTGTCAAACTTCTGTTAAAAACATGAGACACTTCGGCTCTCCCACTCTCTGTATCAGGCAACTGAAACCCTTTCTAGTGACAGGAAATTTTCTGCAATTGGTAGAATGAGTTATGAAAAAACACCTTTAAAACATACTGATGAGAAATACAGAAGAACCAGTATTTCCCCAGTGGTGGAATTTACAAATCCCCTGAGTCTGCAAAAGCTGCTGTTACTGTTTCACAGCTATTTGATCCATCCACTATCATGTAAATATTTTGGAAAGAATTTCCCAGACTAAACACCACCAAAGCAATGCATTTTAGAAGAGGAATGGAGAATGCTAAGTGTGTGCTATTGGAACTCCTACAAAAGAGCTTCACTAGATAAAATGGGCACCTTTCCCTGCTCCCCTGGTCCTGTCAAGGGCACCACAACGTGTTACAGGGTCAGCCCTCAGCAGAGAGACACAGCACAGCAATGGGATCTCCTACACCCACATGCACCAGGAAACAAGAGTGCTTATGATGCAGGAGGCCACGCACTAGAGGCACTGCCAGATCTCCAGTTTGCAGGCAGCAACACGAACAAGAGAACAATGGCACGTGAAAGTACAGGTCTTCACAAGCAGGAGCAGGGACTGCTTTTTAGTAACTCGGCACGTGCCTGTAAGCATCCAGCCTTACCAGGCACCTTCCCAGCACTGCTGCCCATTGGCTGCAGGCACACAGCAGCACACTCGCTCACCTTCTCACTGTCATTCTCTGTAAATTTATTCAGCAGCCGCGTCCTCTGCTGCCCTCTCAGGTTTCGCAGGAGGGAGGCCAGGATGGAGCAGACATGTTCTAGAGAAACAAAATGAAAATTGCATGCTGAGATCAGAAGTAGGAACTTATTTTCTCTGTAACATGCCATCAAATTTACTACTACCACTCCCACACGTAGCCTCAATGAGCTGGGTTTCCTTTCCAGCACAGTGAGCGGGGGCAGCGCAGCAGTGCAAGCAGCAAACTGTGTTTATGGGGTGCGTGGGCAGCTCCCATCCATCACAAGCAAGCCAGGAAGGCCTCCCCAGACCTGCTGCACTGTTTCTGCTGTGCCAACTCTGCTTTTCCTCAGCCACCCTGGAAAAAGTGACTTACATGGAGCACAGATTCTGCATCAGTGCAAGCACCCAGGCTGGCGTGCAACCCAAGAGCATGATACAAAAAGCATCACCTACATATAACCTGAGCAAGACCTCAGGGACATTTGCTACTGGCAGTTCCGGAGCTCTGCCACAGGTGGCTCAATGCACCCAGTCTGGGGCTATGGCAGTGCCAGGGGTGACCCTGAGCTCCTGCACAGGTACCAGCTGCACACACCACACAGATGGAGGCTGCACAGCGCTGCCATGAAGCTGCAGGAGTTCCCACTCCCATGCTCTGCTGGTGCTCCAGTCCCTTACAGCATTACTGCAGAACCAGGATGTGCTGCTCATGTGCTGGAGCATCCTGCAGGCTTACCTGCTTTCACATGCCCTAACAACTCACATTTTTAAGGGGAAGCCCTCTAGGTATCTCAAAACGTTTGGCAAAGAAAAATCTTATTTGAAAACACTGACAATGGCATGAAATAGTGATGTTACCAATCTGCAAGTGGAGCCTGGAAAGGTCCAACCCCAAACACAGAGCCCAGTGAGCTGCAATCAGACCCACAACGCTTTGTGTAGGACAAAATTCCAACGACTGAGAAAAGCTCATTTTTGTGATTTCTTGTAACAAAGAATGTTAACTTTAACCGATGCACACAGAACTCTGCACTCAGCATCGTGGCTCATTCAAATAACAGATTCCTGTCCTGTTTGGAAGGGCTGACGGCAAAAGTAACAAGTTGGCACAATAAAGGTCTGTTTAAGCAGACTGATGCCCACCCTAGGTGCTCATTTCTGAAGACCATCAAGCAAAGATGCCTCCTGCCTTCTGACCGAAGGTCTTTCACAGAAGACACTCGCTATCAGGTTGCTGTTCTGTCGCTGCCCTTTCAGTTCTCCATGCCCAGGGAACTTATCTATGCAGGTATTCATTCCAAGGGCTTTGCCAACTTTCAACACGTGTCACAGAAGAGTAAGAGCATACTGACTAAGGAACAGGTTCTGCTGCAGTTGTTTTTTAAAGGTTGTATACAGCTGACAGGCTCCAAGGGAGGCTTCCTTTCTGCTGGAGGGTGAACGGGCAAAAAACCCACAGCGATAGGAATTCTCATTTGGAAATTGGCTGAACTAATTTCTCAGGTTATCAAATTAAGTATTCCTAAGTAAAACTGACATCTCAGTCAAGAGAAGGCATTTAAATTAAGATGAATTGAACAAACATCCTTTTATAGTTCATTAGACTCTCCAAGTGAGCAAAACTAGACTGCAATAACTGTATAGAGAAAGAGCAGAACACGCGGCCCCATCAAACAAGCTCTGATTGCTTCGCCACAGCCTCTCTAATTCAGAAGGAATTGGTGCTCTCTATTTTTAGCTCACCGAGTCTGCTCAAGAATTTCAAGTTGGAATCCAGCACTTGGATCTGACAATTGGCTTGGGAAGTCCAGAGCCCCAAATCCTTCTGCCTTTATGGACAGCTGAAACACGCTGACCCTCAGCTCTATGAGCAGTTTTGAAACACAGCATTCGATACCACATCGCCTCCATTCCAAAGTCTGCAATACGAAAGCATTACTTCAAATCTCACCCCCAAATGCACCTGAAGAATTACCCAGAGCCCATGCAGACAGGGCTGCTGGGAAATGTATCCGGGCACCGGGGGAGCCCCCGACCTCAGGGTGCCCACATCCCAACACAGCCCTGCTGCGCTGCACACAGTGCTGATCCCTCAGAGCTGCTTTGTAGTAACCGCCGATGTCTCCACTACAAAGCGATCCCGGTTAATCCTCTAAGGGAATGCTTCTTCATCAGACACGTGGACACATACACGAACGCTATCCCAGCAGAAGAAGATCAGTCTTACTCTTACCAAAAACACCGGACTTGGCACCACAGCATTTGAGACTTGATTTTAATAAAACTCATTTTGAAATTCAATATTTTAACCCCCACCATTCCTTCTGAATGTTAGTGAACGGACGCATGGCGTGAAGGCCATTTGCACGGATAACCCCATTTTCCCAAAGGCAGATTTGCTTTTTTCTATTACAGAAATAGGTCCCTTTAGGGAACCATTCCAATCCCTTTAGGGCTCCCCAAGCTGCTACCTGATGCTCGCAGCAGCCAATGCTGCACATGGCTGTCATCTGCAGATGAAGCAAAATGAAAAGTTAAGTCAGTGATGCAGGCTGCAGGTCCAGATCTCGCTACTGAGCAGCCCATATTCCAGCTCAAGCCTTCTCTGGGTAAGAAGAATTAAATAACTGTATCTTCATACAACAGATGAAGATCTCAAAGCACCCCCAGCCTCCATCACTTAAATGCAACCACAGAACCATCCCCTCGGCACTGCCTTCCAGGAGCTGCCTTGCCAAGTCATTACCCTCGTTAATCTAACGTTAGCAACTTTCTGATGCTGGTGCTCCAAAACAAACGTACTGTTACCAGCCCACCACTGGCACATTTTTCAAGAAGAAAACAGCCGCTTGCTGAATCCGTCACTTCTCCTCACCACCCTGCCTGCCAGGAAGGAACAACCCTCTGCAGCCTGCCCAACCTGCCCCAGCTCTGCAGCTGCCTCAGGCAACAAGCTCCGTGTTGCAGGGCAGCAGGAGGCAACCCCTCACACACCTCTCCTCCTGGGGACGTTGGGTATCTGATTCCAACTGCACTGACATGGTGCCTGGGTTCAGAGCTCCCTTTTTCTTGCTGTTTCCCAGCTCCTTTCCTATGGCTTGCTGCAGCAGTTAAGGATGGACACCGGGCAAGCCTGAGACCCACTCCACACCTCATGAGCTCTTGACAGTATTCATCTCTTACAGAACCAGGAGGAGTAATGAACAGGCACAACACCTCAAGCATCACTGGAAGTATTTACAGCTTCTTCCAAAAAGTAGTCAAGTATTAACAAAATGGAAATGGCAGTGTTACCAGAAGCAGGCTGGCTCTGACCCCAGATTCACAGGGTCTCGCAGTAATATTCCAGAGCACATTTCTGTTAAAACAGAATTTTCCAGGAGAGAGAGGGGGGAAAAAAAAAGAACAGAAAAAAAGCTACTTCAAAAGCATGCAGTTTATTTCTGCAATGCTTGATGTTCATCGAGTCACACTTCAGTGCCCAGAGCCACGAAAACACTGCTTTTGAGGTGACATTTGTAGTTGCCTCATTACTCTTTTCAAAAGAGTTTTGCATCAAAGAGTTAAGAGCTTCAAACAACAGACCCTACAGGAGTAAAATAACTTATTAACAGCACATGAAATGGAATTGCCAGGAACTGCTGATACCAAAACAAGCAGGGCAAGTGTGTCATCAGCAGCCAGCGCCGCAGCAGTGAACAGGCAGGCTGCATGGGGCTGGGAGCTGCAGGAGCAGCGATGGGGCTGGCACACAGACCTACCTTCATGCTCTTTTTCAGTGGTTCCAACCTTCTTGATCTTCTTGGGTGATTTCATGAAGAGTGGAAAGATGGTCCTCAGGCCAAGAATGTCAACGAATTTGTGGCAGTTGTCTGTGCCCTCGGGTCCAATCATGGCATGATCCAGCACCTTCAGGGCACTGCTGCGGGAAATCTTCTTTTCTCTATGGAAAAAAAAAATGGTGCAACTTAAACTTCTCAGGGACATGAGGAGCTTTGGACTACACCACTTCAAAGCGACGGCATGAAAAGGGAAATTAATGTGACAAGGGAAGTCACAGAGAGCCAGAGAATAAGCTCTGAGCAAGATTTCCTTCAAGCAGCCAAAACATTACACTGACAAATGCTCTTTTCAGAACTGCAGCTGACGACAAGCTATTATCTTTTCATTTCTTTTCATTATTTTTATTTCTATTTCCTATTTTCTTTTTATTTCATTTTATATTATCTATATATATATATACATATATGTATTTACTCTTTCTCAACTACTGAGGAAGGTATTGCTTCACTACCTTACAAACATTAGCGCAGAACAGGCAGGGGAGCCTCGGTGGGTACACCAGACAAATACTGTCACACCACAAGGATCAGGATTTAGAGTTGGCAATAATTCACTTTACAAAAGGAGTGCGCCTGATGAGCGCAGCCTGGTGGTCAGCTGGAAGGAAGAAACCCCCACCTTCCCTATACAGGAAGCTGAAAATAAAGTACTTCTCAGGCTAGATAATACAAGAAATGTTTTCAGGGGAAGTAATTGCATATTGATCAGCATTTAGGAAGGTTGCACAGAGCTGATCTCTGGAATATTCATTGGGTTTAAGTTCAGGCTTTTAGAGATCAATAGTTGCTTGACTGGACTGTCTAGAGTTGATTTTATTTGAAATATTTATTCTGCTGGAGGGCAAGTCGTTTATCTTAGTCTCATCTTGCTTTATTGAGGTAACTTTTAGCTGAACACTAATTCAGAGACAAGCACACAAGTATCACCAAACAGAGAGTGACTTCAGTCTAATAGAGAACCCTGAATTACAGCTTTATTTACAACCTTTGTTTCCTCCTTTAATACCTCCATGTCTCAGGGAATTTATTACTCTAAAAAGAAGAGGTGCTAACATCATTCGGACTTCCCATATTAGCACAATCTCTCACCAACATACTAGCAAAAATTAGCACATTTCATGGGAAAGTTCTGTATAAAGTGGCTCCGTTTAATTAACCACAAGACTTCAAAAAGAGATGGTCCAAATTTCCAGAGGGTCATTAGGAACAGCAGGACAAGAAAACATTAAAGCGTTTTAATAATCATGAAAAATAGACCCTGAAATAATTATTGCTGAGCTTTGAGGAACTGCACACAGCTGTCCATTTGCACCTCATTTTTGCTATACAAGAACAAATGTTTTTGTGAGGGTCACAGCAGAGCTTCAGAGCAGGAGGTCACGTTGCCCAAGCGATGCACTTTCCTGTGAGCTTCAGATAGTAACAGAGAGAGCCATGCATTTTCCCTAGGCAACAGAGAATCTTCTTGACACATCCCCCTAGGGAATCCGGAGGCTGCATCCCCTCCAAACCCTAACACAATTTTACAGCAGAAGCAATAAAAGCCTCATGTCAGCATGCACAGAACTGACACTAAAAGCCTGCTCTTCTCTCTTTTGGCTTTGTAAGGCAAACTGCTTCTAGGTTACTAAGGCAAGGCTGGAGGACTGTGCACTAAAAAGTGTTTCCTGACCTCAAAAATAGTACTGAAATTAATTGTACATGACATTTACAAACTTTCCACTGCTGCCTACCCCCTGCCAAACCCTCTTATTTTTGGTAATGACACTCCATTAAACATCCTGACTCCGTGGCTGCAGAGATGCAATCAAATACCAGGAGGTATCACAGCTCTCACCCCAACCCCAAGCTGCTGCTTGCCTCCTGCTGCCACAGCTCCATCCTCACAGACCCCTCAGCACCCCCTACAGCTGCCACCTCGCACTGCAGACCCACACAGCGCTGCATTCAGGTGCCACCGCAGCCTGCCCAGGAGCCCACAAGGCAGCAGCACATCATGCTGATGGCCGCGCGTTTGAAGTCTCAGCATAATGGGCAGTGGTGCTGCTTTCATTACTGTCTGGAAGAATCTCCTGAGCATGTTAAACGTTTGGCTGAAGGATGCTGTGCTTGCCCGCAGTTCTGTGCACGCAGCCATCAGCAGAACAACACGGTGAGATGTATTTGGTCGCAGCAGATACAGAATCCTGTGTTCTAAGACAGTAATGGAGATTCAAGCCTGATATCTTTATTCTCACACAGCTTATCTATCTCGCATCGTTGTCAATAAACTTTCAACACTTTGTCCTTTCATCTGCACAGACTATGGTACAATGATTAACCGTCTTTAGAGGAAATACAAAAATAACAGATCTTTCCCCCCAGCCTTCAGAAGGAGAGAAAAATATTCTGCCCTGTTGTGGGTAAGGTGGTGAATCACAGCTGAATGACATCTCTATTCTTTGTTGTTTATCATGAACATATAAAGGTACAGAAGTGTGATACTCTCAGGCAGCTCTCCAGATAACAGCCATCAAAGTGTGCTCCCTACCTACAAAGTAGCCTGCAGGCTCCACGGCCACGCTGCCCAAGGAAATGGGAGCACCTGCAGCACACACCGACTCCCAGCGACAGAAATTAACAGAATCAACTGTCATCTTAATATCCAGCAGACACTAAATATGTAAGAAAAAACACAAACGCACACCAAAAGCCTGCAGCATCAGTTCTTTGTCTCAATCAGCAACAGAAGTACCAGATTAACGCTTTCAACTCCAGTCTGAAAACACCATTAGGAGCAAGAAGCTCACTATGTCCTGCTAGGCACTGCTCTGTCTAGATGAGTTTTACAGTGTGGGACAAGTCAAGGTCAGAAGGAAGCTGGGTTGGGGGTAAGACTCAGAGAACCATCAACTCACAGTATCTGCTCAAACAGGTAAGAACAATCTCAGCTTTTTATTTATCTTGACTAGACAGGTGAAAGGAAAGAAGGGAAAGGAAGAAGAGAGGGAAAAATTCCAACACAAAGCATAGCCCAGACAGCAGCAAAGAATCAAAGCTTCCAGAAAATATTCACTGAACAGTTCCTTTTCTTTCGCTGCCACTTTACCAATCCCATGCAGAGTGAGTTAAATTCCTAAGCATCAGAAGACTGAGGCCTTAGCCATCCATCTGACACCATGGAGATGAGATGACTTGACCTCTTATAAGATGGAGTACAGAAAAGTCAATGAATGGAACCATGAAAGCATGACTGCCCTTACAGCAGGGTCAGCTTCAGCATGGCCCTGTGCTCCACCTTTCCACAATTCTAGTTCTTTCTGTTCCATCACAGATGCTGCTGGCAGTGAAATCAGGCTTTGTCCTCCCAACCCCTTCACAACTACTAGGGAAAAAAAAAACACATTCAGGGAGAAATTTTCCTCTTGTCACAGTTTTCCAGCTGGGGTCCAAGTGCAAGGACTGGTAAACAGCAGAGACCAAAAATCGGGGAAAAGTCATCAAAAATCCAAGTGTTGAGTCCCACCCACATGGCACGAGAACTCCAAGTAATTAGTTCTGCAAGGCTAGCTCAGCAGCTTAGTACTTGAGGCAGAGGGAGGCTTCCCTCTCATCCTTAGTTTTGGAGCTTTTCTTTAATTAGCCTCAGGAAAACTCAGTGTTCTTATTTGAATAATCCACACTAGGTTATTTATTCAGTTCCCTGCTGCTGCACATTACCCAGCCATGCGCTGCAGGAATACATCACTTCTCGTTGGTGTTTGCTAACCAGCCACTGCATGCAGCTCAGCACACCGAGAGAAGCAAGACGGAGCCCTGCTGTGCCCAGTCCTGAGAAGTCTCGTCTCAGAAGACACAGTTCCAGGCTAGGAAGCAAAAGTTGACACAGCAGAGAACTCCAGAGATTCAAGGTGTGACAAAACACATCACAAGAAGAAATGAATATTTACGCCTATTTCACAAAAGCAATTTTTACATCAATGTCCACAAGAACCTTCTCAGCTCAGATGACATACAAGGCAGCGAAACCTGAACTGGGGAACAAAAGGAAAAAACACTCCTCCTACAGACATCCAAAGGTTCTCTCTTACCCTTATAAGGGTCTTTTGAATCCTGACAGGATTAGTGGCCTAATCTACAACACTCTCTCATCTGGGTGTCTGCCACAGACCTGTACTGGTACTTTCCAGCAGCTATTAAACTCCAAATTAAAAAAGTAGAGTTTGCATGTCTGAGAAGGTACAAGTGACACGCCGGAAGAAGTCGAGTATACTAGAACACAAATTGTATAAACAGTACATGTACAAGTATCTAGGCAGAACATGTGCTGGTGGGTCAAAAGCAGGCAAAAAAATCACCAAGTGACACAATACCTAAGCATCAGATTCATCAGCTGGAGACCCTCGCCTTTTAGGAACCGATCCCGGTTGGAACTGAGCATCAGGCAGGAACAAAGAGAGTCAAACAGGTTCTCCATCATTTCCTGTTCTTCTGCTGTACTGGGGTTATGTCGTTTAAACACCTGCACGACAAAGAAAACGATTTCCCCACAGTGCAGGGCTTGGTTTGACCCACACTGTTGCAGTGTACATGAACATTTTGCATCACGAGTTTTAAGCATCTGACACGCATAAGCCTGCAGTCATCCAAACAGCAACCAAACACCTGACTGATGCACTCTCCTGTAGCTCTGCTGCCCTTTTTGCTGTCCTGACTCTATACCAACAAATGAGCAGCAGCCTAATGCATGACTTGAAAGATGATGCACGGCCTTTGAAGAGAAACACAGACTCACTGAGAACATAATTCACAAAACTACGTGGATAAGCTTGTTACAAGAGAACTTCCAGGCTAGTGCATACCTGAAGGATCTGCTCTGCAGCACCCTGCCCTACCAACAGTGCTACTGCGTGATTAAGAAATGTAAGCAAACTAAGAACACATTACCTTCAGCTAGTTCAGTGCTAGAAGCAACACAGCACAGCACTCAGAGTGCTCAACTTGGCCAAACTGGAAACCTCCCTCCCACTCTCCTCACAATTGCAACAAAATCATTTAACTTCCGTGTAATTTAACATGAATGCCTGTGAAACAGAGATTGTCCTCACTCACCATTGACACTACACTTATTTGGTAGTTCCTCGGAAATTGTGTCATGACTAACATAATGTGCTCACCCGTTTTGGTACCCACAGACTGCTGGGACAGCACTGCACCCCAGCTCTGTCCCACCTGCCCACCCCCAGCCTGCGGGTCTCCTGGCAGCAGGGAGGATTACTCACAGATAACTGCTGAAGCAGCACATCGATCCCATCCAGCTCCCCGAGCAATTCTCTGTTGTCTAGACGGGAGTGGGGGAAGGGAGAAAACAGAGAAAAATGAAGCTAACTGTCAGATTTTACTGCCATCTAACACTGATACATCAGCAAACAAAATCGATATGGCTTGACAGAGTACAAAAGCTGCAGAGAAATAGTGGGCGCATGCGCACACAAGAGCACACATGGGAGTGACAGCACAAGCAAAGGGAAGCCATAGGCAAAAGGGTGCTGCTGTGATCTGAAACCAGCCCACAGCCCATCCTAACAGCACATCAATGCCAGAGGCAGCTCTTACCATCATTATTCTGGAGCAAAATAGCCAGCACCTCACTGCAGTACAGCTTGTTGGCATCAAAAGGCATCTTAGCCTGTTGGGGGAAGAAGGAACAAAAGACTCATCAGGGACTGCTCTGTGTTCCATTGAACTGGGGAATGCACTGATCAAATCACTGAATGTATAAGCAATGCTAAAGCAAAACATAACAGCAGTAATTTTGTAGTAAGAACCAATGACAAAATAGTAACGAGCCTTTCTGATTCAGGAGCGGTAGGGTGTGTGCCTAGGTAGAAAATCACCTCCAATCCTTCACATCATCCTACATCATTAGCTTTGTCTGAGTTGACTCAAAAAACCTCAGAACACTCTCCAGATGTGGGCAACACAGGGCTCCCTTGTGTGATAAGACTTCCACGGTGTTAAATGTACGTATGGCTTATCCCTATTCTGAACGTCTGCGCCTGCCACCAAGAAAACACATCGCAGTCATGTTAAATAGAAGCCGTCAATTGGATATGAAAACCAAACGTCACAGTTGGGTTTGGACATCACGTGATCATGCAGGCTATTTCATACGTCTCCTCCATATCCAAAAACATTAAAAAATAAGAGAAAATGAAAAAACAGTGGTTATTGCTTCTCCTGGAAGAAAAAAAAAGTAAAAATCCCTGAAGTGGGACTCTGAACCAGAGGAGCCAGTGTCCTTGTATGCCGCCCCAGATGCTTCACGGGCAGAAAGAGACTAAACTTTAGTCAATCACATAATAATGTGAACTGGTTTGCCGTTACTATAAAATTTAAGAAATAAAAATACCTCTTAAAAATGGTCAGTGATCAGCCATTTAGATTCACTGCTCCAGAAAAAACATGTACCAAGTAATGAGCGCGAGGCTTACACATACCATTTGTTACCCACAATTTTTCCCTCCAGCACACAACTACCTGCAGCTTGATTGAGTAACCCTGGCTGCACAGGGCTACCATGGGCAATTATCTCAGCCTGTGACCAAAAGAAAGGGCACGATTCAAGTGCCTGCAACAGGAAACATGAAAAGCAGGAGGATCCCAAGTGTTACAAGTATTGACTTTAAATAAAGCTTTTCATTCAAAACAATCCTTAGTCACGCCACAGCTGATGGTGTTTGTAGCAACCACGCAGCCCTTCCAAGCAGCCGCTGGCACAAGTTGGGCACTGCAGCAGGCACTCGGTAGCCACCAGCTCCCATCACAGCATGCACCAACCGCTGTCGTACAACAAGCGTTAGGAAATAATGTCCTGTTCTTTCAAGGCTGCACAAAGCACCATCAAGCCCTGCCCGTGTTTGGAGAAGCGAGCTATTACGTTCTGCATCTGAGCTTTCTGAGGCAATTCCGACCATCAGAATACAATTATGCAACTTGAAATGTTGTCGGTAAACAGAAATTCACACCCTGCGCCGTGTGCCAGATGTCCTTATCAACTTCCCGACAGAGCCTTCATTTTAAGAATCACCCTAAGACAGCCTTCAGCAGCACAGTGCTCTACCCAGATGCTGAGATACCGGTTTAATCCTAAACACATCTGTCAGGGCGAGAGATTCAGGACCAAGCGCTGCCAATAGCGAAGGCTTCTGGGCAAGGGTTTTATTAGCATGCATCTCCCCACAACGACAGCTTGTAAGCAAGAAAAAGCGCTGCCTGATCACACTTCCCTGAGCCCAGAGGGAGTTAACACATGCCAGGGCGAAGGGAACGCAAGCATTCAGCACCGAGTTTCTCAAGCCTTTAACATTCATGTTCTGCTGCAACAAGCAGGGGAATCCAAATTGTGATTATTTTGCTTCCCCAAGTTTCTAAGTCTTTCAGCTGCAAGAGTAATTATAAGGCAGGCAGCAGACCTGCACTCAGTACATACCTGCCTGGAATAAAATTAACTTTGCCTTTTGTATTTAAGCAGAAGGAATATAATTATTTTACTACCTGTAGTGAGAAATAATACGTTACTCCTGCTAACAAGTATACGAGGGGCACAGAGGAGTCTACGCATGACCACAAAGCTGTATTTCTGTGATACAGAGGGCACACTAGCTGTACAGACATTTAGATGTGGAGGTACTAATGCCTTGCTAGCAGACTTAGAAGGCTCAGAATCTATTTCCTGACTTTCCTTCATTAGCTCTGTAAGAGAGTTAAACTATCAATTCCTTTCCTAGATTTTTCTATGGAATGTTTAGGTGTCTCTTCCCAAAAGACAGAGTTCAACTGTGTAACTCACTGCCACAGGATGCTAAAAATATCAATACGTAAATGCAAAGCCAAATGCAACCTACTTTACAGTTGGAGGAGAGTTCTGAATTCACCATATTCACAGATGTTAGAACGTGTCACAAAGATACCCTATATAAACTGAAAGAGCCAATAGCATCCCAGGCTTCTAATATTATGCCAAACACCTTCTCTGGCACATCAGCTCCTGGTCCAGTGGCTTGTCAGTTTTCATTGTGTGTCTCCCAAGTGACAACAAGAAAATAAGCTCACCTTCAGCCTCTTGAGCAGCCACTGCATGAGGCCCTGCTGCGCGGCTTCTGTGCACATCTCTGGTCGGAACTCTGCCATGTTCTCAACGATTGCTAAGAAAAAAAGGCATAAAAAACATGCATTTTTCCCCCAGCTTGCATATCAGCTCAGACCTATATCAACACAGCTTTGGCAGGTCCTTCCTGCTCTTGTCAAAATAGCATATTTGCAAAAATCACCTTTTTTTGTGTGAGACTTAAGCTCAGGTAAATAATACTGTTCCAGTTTTTACACGGCCAACACAGTCCATCTTCAGACAACATGACACCAGCTCCTGCTGGAAGATGCCTGAGATACCTTCCCTTTACTGAAGGAGCAATTCTCATTGCAGAGAACTATTTTAACAAGATTTTGCTGCTGATGATGTGCAGGAACACAAGTCCAAGCCCCTTGCTTCCAGTCTAACTCATTCTTCCAGTCCCCAGCAACAGGGGGATTACAGTCCTGAATGACTGGAGGGTGTGGATGATGGTGCGCTAACAACAGAAACACACTGCAAAATAGTTACTGTGCTGTGCAAAGGTTGGTGAACAGAGGGGTAAGGATGTGCTTGCATGAATTACAAATGTTTCATTATCTGAAAGTTAAATATATTGTTAAGACATATACAGGTCTTAACTGGGTAAGCAGAGCTCACATACAAGTACGCAGGAAATACAAGGTCAGCACAAGGCACAGAAATCCATCTGTGTATCAGCACGCTAACATAACAGCTTTGGGAAGAGGCATCCTACCAGCACACACACAACAAATATTAGCTGAAAAGATTACACTTTACTGTGATTTACAATTGTGCTTGAAAGAAATTCACCGCAGGTTTTCCACCTCAGTGTTGGCAGCTCAAGGGCAAAGCACGTGAGAAAGAAAGGAAGGGGAGGGATAACCCACCCCCCTTTGTATAAAACACACAAAGAAGTAAGAGGCTGTGCAACAGCCACTTACCAAGTGTGTTGTGGACACCATCAGCTTCCTCTTTCACACTTTCATCCAGGCGCTCTAAATTCTGCACCAACAAGGCCACAACCTGACCCTCCACCTACATCGCCGTGGTCACAGGCAAGATAAAAAACATGAGAGCAAAGTGAAAAAGGGATGATGACAAAGGAAGGCCTAATAGACAATAAATAAATAAATATCAATAAGCCCTGCTAAAACATCCTGCCAGACACGATTCTGATCAAGGAGACATTAACAATCTTGCTCTAAAATCTCAAAGGTAGCAAAAGGATTCACCAAGTAAATCTGACACTATGTTTGTCCTAATTAATTAAACAGGTTTTAGGTTTCAGATTAAACAGAAAAACATCTGGAGGGAAAACATGAACCCTGTCAGACTTATTTCCTGCATCAGCCCTAATTGATTTATAATCCCACAGAATTCTTAAGGCACCACAAACCACCACGTTCTAGCTGTCAGCTCTGCGAGCACTTCCACCTTCAGCAGCTTACAGCTGGTCCGGCTGCACTTTGTTACATCCTCCACCTTACTGGGCATAAAAAGCTGAAGGAACAATGCTCACAACACGCAGATTCAAATCTGAAAGATGAATGATCGCCAGCTGAAGCCTGACATTTAAATCCTGCTACGATGAATGTACCAAGCTGACTTCAGTGAGTTAACGAAACCCTGACAGCAGAGCAGGAGCAGAAACCCACACCTGCAGCTGGGGTTGCAGCCCCTCACCACAAGCAGTCTGCACTTACAGCTGCAATTGGACAGAGGCCAGATTGACTTTGGCTATCTTCCCATTGTGGATGTGAGCTTGGAAAAGTTAGACAAAGTAACATTTGCAATTCAAAACACTTAAGTGGTTTTGTGTTCAGTGAAACCATGGAAAAAAAATACAAACTACCCTAAACCATTAGATCTACTTTTTTTTTTCTTTTTAAGTAATCTAAAAAGTAGATATCTCAACGTTTCTCCCAAGACACGCCTGACCAGGCTCTTTCAGGGAGAACAATAAAACAAATAGAACTTGGCCATTACCTGTGGGCTGGTGACAAGGCACACAGAGAAAGAACTTTGCTTGATTTACTCTCTCCCCACACATTTTACAGAAAACACCTTCTCTACCTGCTCCTCTCTGCCATTTCATTCACCCAGAAACCCTTCCACAAAGGCAGAATAATGAAGAACAGCCCAGAGCCAGCAGGAGGAACCCAGCTCCAAGCCAATGTCATTAACCTCTGGAGATAGCAGTGACTGGACAAGAGGGATTGTAGAAGAAAACAGTCACCAAACAAAACAATCAGAAGAAAACCAATAATATCCTGTCTTTCTCTTTCAACCTAACAGTTACAGAACAAGACAGAGTCACAATGTTTAACAACTTCAGCAATTCACCAACAGCTGCCTGAAGGTAGAACAGACAAGGAAATCTCAATCCGTGCTGGGCATTGCTTATCTCAGCTCGGCATCCCCCTGCTGAGGGATGGGAGGCAACCAGCGCCAACACAAAGATGCAGGGAAGCCCACCAGCACAATACAAGGTGCTCTGATGCTCTCTGCCTGGTAAACTCTCTTAAGACCAAGCAATGCATCTTCTACTACATGTAGGTCATTTTCTAGGGTCACTTAATCCCTACAGCACAAGGGCCATTAAACCTCTGCCATCCTTAAAATGCATTAGCTCTGTTACATGAAAACTTTCAAGCTTTTACTTCTTGTTAAGAAAAAAACATAACCTCAATTTAATGACATGTTCCAGTTCCTGAGCCAGATAGCTTAATCACATTGCTGGCACTATGTACGCACAGCCATGGCAAGCATGGCAGTTCAGAGGATTCACTGTTCAGTCATTAAAATAACATGGAATTTACTACTTACCAGAGCATCTATGAGGACTTCAGCTCCTTCTTCACTCTCATGGAGAGTATCTATATCAGTCAGCTCTTGGAGCAAGTCTACCACAGCTATGGAAACATGTGCCAGATGTTAAGGACAATCTACACGGCACCAAACACCTTCAATATTTAAACAAACAAACAAACAAACAAACCCCAACAGACATTGCTTTTCAGCCAGTGAGCTCACAGCATGACACAGAACAGGTAAGTCATTAAACAAGTGGGGCACAGGAACACCAAAGCACCAGAATCAGGGAATCTAACAACTAGGAATGATAAAAATGAACATAACTGCGTGCTTACTGTGCCAGGATATTTTGCTGTCACTTGATTATACTAAATTTTTGATATTTTTAAGTCAAAGTTGCTATAGTTGGCATAACTAGGCACCATCTTGCACTGCTGAGATTGAACACAACCCAAAAGAAAGGCATTATAATAACCTGATTAGGGTACAATGCTCGCAATGATACCTAGCTAACCCGATTCAGCAGACACCTAACAAGGCCACAGCACGGAGCAGAAGCACTAACCCCCTTCTGCCTGGCCCAATTAGGACAGCACGCTCTTCTAACCATGTACCTCTCAGGAGCAGCAGAGCTTCTGCCAGCCCAATTTTCACTCATTAACACTGGACTGCATAACACACGGTTCCCCTGACTGCTACACAGCTCTCTGGTACTAGGAGATGTATTCCACCTCATTAGAGCCACTTTCCTATTCTCTCAGACGCTCCGATCAATCTTGCCTGATTCCCACTAGGGTAGAACAGGGTATGCAGTTTTCCACATGTCCTATATAACAACTTTGTGATGAATCTCTTTAAAATTCATAGGCTAACAACCCAGCCTCCCAGTTCTCCTGTTTGTGCACTTGCTCAGGCATACATGCAGTGACAGGAAGAGTATTTTAAAACATCTTTTATAGCAAGGTTACAGTCGTGACTTACCAGGAAAGACTGTAAGAGAGCTGCCTGTCCCACTCCCAAGCTAGCCTGTGCTGGGCACTGCTGAAGGTGTTTACCAGTACAATTACTGCTCTCATCATACTCTACAGCAATCTTCAGACAAGCCAAAGCTATCTGGACGTTTTCATGATGGGAAGATGCCACTTTGAGTTGCAGCTGCCATCAGGAACCAAACAGAAGGGTGGCTGTGACTCACTGGGCAGGCAGTCACCTGCACTTACACAAAAGCATGTTCAAAAGTGGCAGAAAATAAGTTTTGAAAGCAAGCTAAAGCATGTCTCAATAAGCAGGTTGAGTGAAAATAACCTGCCTTGCATTTATGCTGCAAGGAATCAACTTCTGAGCAACAAAAGCTGGAGAATCAATCCCTTTTCCTCCTAACATCGCAATCCATGGGGCAAATTTCTACCCCTCCATTAACTGACAGGCAACTTGCAAATCGATTTAAAAAGTTCAGTGGCAAAACTGACAAGTCCTCACCTGCAGCTGTGACTCTGGGACAGCTTTTCATGGCTGAGGGGACAAAGAAGCTGTACTCCTGTGCATTCCAGCTATGAACCAGCCCAGCTATCCCAGCCACAATCCCTGCCACGTGAATAAGAAATTTGGGATAGCATGTTAGTGCCATACTCACGGTACACAAAAAGACTATGGTATCTGGCAAAAAAAAAATGAGAGCAATTGACCTGTGGTGGCCATGGAACTGGTTATGCATGGCAGGCATTTCCTACTGTACACAGTAAATTGTTAACAACCGTTTAGTTGGAAGTAATTCTCATTACAGATGGCAGATAAGGAGAGCAGTGGTGGGTGCTGTTTGGCAGGGACCAATATTCTACCAGGTCAAGGTTAAGCCAGACACAAGACAAAAACAGCCATGCAGGGAAAAAGATTTAAAAACCCAAATGTGCTCTCTAATGGATATGCAAAAAAAATATCGATGTTCTGTTTTTACATTCTGATCATTGTGCCCACTTAGAAGGAATGAATTATGGCTTCTTTACTACACAGTACTACAAGGAAAAGTGCTAGGAAAAAAAAAAAGAATCAAAGTCTCTACATCAGACCACAACATTTTCTTCTTAACGGTCCTTTTAAAATTGCGTATTTCAAAACACCTCAGAAAGACTGATGAGTACTGTCTACTTCCTTACAGATAAAGAAAAGTCCAGAATTAATGACTTTCCCAAGGCCATGAACAACAAAAAGAAAAAACACAAACCTCCTGTGGTCCCAAGTCAAAGTCCAGTGCCCTTCCCACTCAGCTTCAGTGCTCCTTCTATTCACTAACGTTTGTCAACAGAAGACCTCTTAAATCATGTCACAACATTTCAGTTTAATCTACCGCAGAGTATTTTACAAGCAATGCAGATTGAGCCCTATTTAAAAGACTGCACAATGGTAGGCAAAGCACAGTTCTATTTGTCAGCTGAAGGCTAAGCATGAAGGCACAAGGATATTCAGAAAACAACAGTTTTTATACCAGACTACTAAAACTTTAACAGTATAGAGAGAAGACCCTGAAGTGTCCTCAAAGGAACAAGGCACAGTTGCACACAGGGGTCTGGTTCAGGGACACAAGAAATATCTGGTCGTGGAACTGTCGCTGATATTTACACCATCAGAGGGGCTACCCACAAACTCCAGCTTTGTGAACATCACACCAAAGCTAGGGGCACATGAAGGATATTTCACACGTACAAATTAGGGCGTAGCACTGTGGTGAGCTAGTCCGTGGCAAAGAGCTGAAAGCATGAGCTCAGCCCTCTATAAAAAAGGGTAAATTAGTCTCATTTTTACTAGGGATTGTTCCAGACAAAGGCTGCACGCAGTTCAAGGTTATATGCTGTTAAGCCCATGCTTCAGTTTTTGCTGTGTTGTTTTGCTGCGTTGCTTCAGCAATGCCATTTGTCTGTTTGTACTCTAACACAGCCACTCAAACGTAGATGAAAGGTTCATAAAACAAGAAAGGAGAACAAAAACACTGTGAAAAAATATCAGAATCAATATTACTTGAACAAAGAAGGCCTCGCTTGAAAAATAAAAAAGAAGGCATAAATTCAGTGCAGTGGAAAAGAAGAGAAAAAACACACAGCAGCAGCCTATGCAAGCAGGCTATAAAAGATTACAGAGGAGCGCAGAAAGCCTCTCGCAGGAGAGCTGCTTTAACCACCGGAGGATATCTGTGTTGTCGTGTCCAAGCAGCCCGAGGAGAGACTGCACAGCATTCAGTTCCACCAGCAGGTGGTACAGGTCCGGCATCGTCGCAATCACATGCATCTCCTGAATGATGTCATTCAAATCCAGCTCGGATTCCATGAACCTGAGGCAAGACAAGAAAAGCACATTGTTTGTGCTCTACAGACACAGCCCTTCTCCAAAAAGAGAGCAACAGCCTCTCATAAGATCCCACATAAGCCTCAGTCAGCCCAGCTACACGCGGCCCCAGCAATGATTCCCTGGGGTCACGTGGAATGAAAAGCTTACAGCTTTGGAAACAAAGCAACTTCTTTAGATACCTAGAAGGGAAATTATGAAACCTCGTTTCATTTCTGGGCTCCCAAAATAAAAACAACATGAACCACAATTTTAATTTCACAGTCTTTTGTACAAACAGCAAGAATTTACCAAATCGGAACGTTTCCCTTGGTTGCAAATTATTTTTTTCATGTCATAGTTGAAAGTGACTTTTTTTCCCCCAACCATCTATGGGTCTCCATCAGAAGTCTCAATAACGTCATTTTCAATTAACAAAGTTACCTTCAAATGCAATTTATAAGAACTAAACGGCAATAACTGCTGTTACACAGGTCTCATGTAAATGAAAGAAGTCAGTTGAGGGCTGGAATAAAAGCCAAGGCCACAGTGGTGGTGCAGAGGGGCCAAGCACAATCTTACTTCTCTGGATTGTCAGGAAACTTGATCCGCAGCTCCTGGTTTTTGTAAGATCTCTTCTCAAAGGTGAGAATCATCTTTTTCACTGAGCTTTCATCCAAAGGTTCCTCCTAATCAAATTGGAAATGGCAGAAAACAGAGCTTAGCAAGGTTAGCTTCAAGGAGTGCGCACAGCAGCTTAGTGAGACCACACTGTCTGAAATGAAGTATCAGTGACAAAAACAGCCATTTGCAATGGCCCTATCTGGCACCATCAGCCCTAGTGAAGCTTTCTGCTTCTGACAGAACATAGTAAATTTACACTAGCAGCTTAAGCCCATGGGCAATTTCTTCCCAGAAGTACATTGCGCCATGTCTTTCTGCAGATCTACATTTAACTGCCCTGAGTTTATGTTCTTTTGTATTTTTCTCACTTGGATAAGCCTTCACTTCTATCTTAAAGTCTTTTTCGAAAGGAAAAAAAAGAAAATCAATGTTTTACTCTACTACTTCCCTTTCATTTTGGAAAGTCTTCTAAAGCATTTCTCAATTGGCAGCGTTACATCAGTAGTACAGCTGTAGCTCCCTACCTGTTACCTACAAATACAATCCCATTATTTTCCTTGTTTCCTGATTTTAAGGCACGCTTTTTTTTTTACCACAATCACTACTACAGAAAAGTTCTCAAAACAGAAAACAAACCAGGCCTCTGCACCCCTTACACCACGCTTTGTGTCCCACTCACGGTTAAATCAAGAATTGCTTCCGGTATTAAGGATTCCTTATGGAGTGACGTGAAGCAGCAATCTTAAACCAGATAAAGAATTTCAATTTCTTCAACAAACTCCATTACAATAACAACAGCAGTCCATGGGAAGATAGTTAAAGTCTTCCATTATTATTGGATTTCCTACCTTCTCAAGTCCAACCTGCCACAGCACTTCAGAGTTATGTCACCACCCCATTCTGGTAATCAATACTGCAACACCCAAACCACATTCTTCCTCCAGTGGCACAATTTCAATCCACAACAGCACTATCACGGGTAGTGACATTGCTCCCCTCTATTTCATTTGACTCTGCTTCCTCTAATATGTATTACTGTAATGTCTCCATTAGAATCTGCTTTTCATGCATGCCGCATTACAGTGCCCTACAGATTAGCTTGCCTCCATCACATTTACTGATACAAAGAGCCTTTTGATGGCGCCTGGATTAACTGCGTTCCAAGATAATAAGAAAGAGATGGGAGTTCTAAAGGAACGCCGGACTCCCAGCCCTTCCAACGGCTGGGTGGGAGAGCTGCACCTGACAAAGACTCACACAGTGCAGGAATCCACACGACTCGAGCCGCTCAGCAGGGCTTCTGCCTGCAACCATTCATCCTGGAGCTCAAACGCTACAGAAATCCAGCATTATCTTCCTCAGCTACCAACTACCAGCAGCTAACTGCCATGGCAATAGCTCAACACCGGAAACACAAGGGCATTCAGAGATGAATGCTAGCAACACCATACGCAAAGGGGAGTGATATTATACAAACCTAGAGGATTCTGCAGTGGTGAGTATATTTATTTCAAATTAAAAAAATAAAATCAAACAGGACACAGACATCAGGAAGGGAATATCTTTTAGATTCATACCAATCCACGTGTCACATTTATAGTGATGTCTTCCCTGGCCCCTGGCAGAAAGGCCAGTGCCGCATTGGATTTCTGTCTCCAAGGCTTGAAATCATTTGCCCTTGACAGCTGCTACCCCCCTCTGCTGACCCAAGACCTTTCTTGCGTAGAAGAATGTTTATTTGCAGCTGCTGCACAGTTAGAAACAGAAGGAGAAGGGGAGCAGCTGCATGCCTGGGAGTACTGATGAGAATAACAGAGTTTGAAAACCATATAGAATCCAGAAAATATTTTCTAAAAATACAATTTAAAAAGTAATTTGCATCTCCTCACCTAAAGCAGGCTGAAATCTTTATTCTCTCCCCTCACACTCCCCCCCCTTTAAGAGGATATCCTTATGTTGAAAGAACAACCCCACCTTAGGCTGCACATGGCACGTGACCAGCCAGCTTCATCACCTACATGGTACAAAATGGACAGCTCAGAGAAGCAGTTTAGTCTTCGCTCATTTCTCACAGAACACCTGTGATTTACCTCCTCGTCCTCCTCTTCTCCATCCCTTTCAATGATCTGAAGAAGTTTCTTCTTCTCGTCATCGGTTTCCTCTTGCACAGCAGACTCCTCTTCCCTGTGACGCCCGTGCTCCCGCGCGCTCACTTGTTTCCGACGTGCTTTGATTTCTTCCTCCTCTTCATCGCGGGGCCGCTTCGTCCCTCGGTTGGGCTACAGTCAGAGAAACAACGTGAGTGAGTACAGCCCTCCTGTGACCCTCACAAAGCAGAGCACCGATGCTACCAGACGTACTGAGGAAATTCGGACAAGTTGTTTAAAGCACTTCCTTACAGAATGCCAAACTCTGAAAACCAGAAAAGAAATGAATTTAGTTAAGGGGAACATCATATGATGAGATGGATGGCTCTGCCAACAGCTATGTCAACACCCTGCCTTGTTTGATCTATGAATGTGATTCGTGGGAAAATATCTCCATAGGGAACAGACCGGTACTTACAGATGAGAAGCGCCAACGTGCACTGCTCAGTGGCTGGGCAGCCTGAAGGCTCCGGAATCAGCTGGGGCAGCTGAGAGCCTCATGTCTGAGGCACAGCAGGGCGATATGCTTAAGCATATAGGAGTGAAATATAACATTTTTACCCACCTAGTATGTGAGTTTACGGTGAATGCTTGCATGCAGCTTAATTCCCCTTGATTTCCCCCATCCCTTTGTCTGAAGTCGGCGAGCACTGTGCAGAGATCAAAGCCCAGTTCATGGAATGCAGGATAGGAGCACTGTTGCTCGCTGCAACTCTGCAGGGCTCTGGCACCAGATTAAGCAGTGGTTTACTTGGAACAACCTAACATTTTATTCTACAATTTCCATTTAATTGGCAAAATTAAACATAATTTGCCTGGGACAAGAAAACATCCATTAACCCTAATCCCATGTTTTAATTTAGACTAGAGGGGATGAAAGCATTTGCAACAGAAGGAAAAACTCCCTCCAAAAACGATAAGGACATTACATTTGGTCTTGCTCACACTTTTTGAAGGACAACCAAGTATTCTATGCTCTGGAGCTACAGGAAAACAGAATTTGATTCATTATTATTTAACAGCAGTATGTGCATTAAGAACACTGAGAACAGAATGCAGACACATTCACACTTTGTCAGCTGCTCAAGTTGCCTGGAAGATGGTTCCTTACTTTCTCGGGCCTAACATTTGTCCAACCTATTTCCTAAGGTGCCATCCGGCAGAAATACCAACCCCTCTACTGCGGGGCTCTGTCTGACACACTGCAAGTCACAGCACACTCACACAAGCGCAAGGCCAGCTTTTAACAGAGCTGGAATCAAACCAGAGAGGAATCCAAAGGCTCACATAGAAAAAGGAGCGACCTGAGGGCTGGCAGTCGCAGGAGGAAGCCCTGCAACATTCGCCTTCCATGTTCCTCAGTTAAAGTTCCAGAAAACGATTCCTCGTTCTCATTTCTAAACATTAAAAAAGGAAAATCCAATGAGACCGGAGCAGTAATGAGGGACCAAGGGAGCTGTGCTTTGTCAGATGCAAAGTAATGTACCACGGGCAGGGACTACATCAACAGAACAAAACCTAAATTAAAACTCCATCATGAAACCAACCCCATTTCCTCTGAGCACACAATCCACAGCAGCAGCATTTACATCCTGTTTCAATCTCAATTATTTTTATCCTTTTTTGTATTTATGCATTGTTGGGGGGGGGGGAGGGGGGAGGAATCTTCTATAATACATAACAGAAGTCATTATGATAAATTATGGAAGTGCCCAGCATGCAATTATTAATGCTGCCAACATACTGGCAATAGACAGTAATTGAATTCCCAGGCAAGCGTTATTAAGCAGGCATTAAGGTTTTTCCTTTTGTTATTGATGTTATGCTAAACCTTACTGAGAATATTGCAATTTTTCCACCCGGTGCTATTAACACTAAGAAATCAAGGCAGAAGCGAAGCACCTGCATTCCTGCCCAATACACCAGAGATGCACAGCCACAAGCAGCTGATTTAAGGCAAGCATTAAACTTCTGCTCATTGATTTTCAGCTTTGTTTTGCACCGCTACTTCCTAAAGGACTGTTAGCAACCAACAGGAATTAAGCACGCGCAGCGCTGCGCTCAGACCGCAGCATTTTGCTAAGCAGCCACGCACACAGTGCTTAAACACACTTGTTTAAATCACCGCTGAGCTGCACGCACCCAACTTCCAGCTTTCTGGAAGAAGGGGGAAAAGCGAATTGTTTAATAAATACAACGTGGGTGGATTTTATTTTTTCCTCGGTTGTGCTAAGGCGCGTTTGGCACAAAGCTGGAGTTCATTGGAAAGCGCACAAGGAAACCATTTTTAAATTGCTTTATTAGTTAAGCTTAATTTTGTTCCTCCTGAATGCGGTGCGTTTGCAGTAATTTATTCAGAAGACGTTTCCATTTAAATCCAACACCGAGATCACCGCGCACACACAAAAATACAAAAGGCTTTTAATAAGGAAGCTGATGTTTATAAAAAGCAGTGAGACAACAGCTGCTGAGAGGCACAGAAGAATCCCCCTCCTGTGTCTGTGCTGCACTACCTGCACTCCGGGCTCTCCCTACCCACACAGCACAAACATGCACTCCCTCTGTGTGCTGCAGAGGTGAAGCGGGCGATGCCCCAAACCTCACGGTGAGGATTGGCTCGGGGCTGCCTGGCCCTCCAAGGAGTAGTGGCTGCATGGAGATAAAAGATCTCCATCTTTAGAGCTCGCCTTCAGCATCAGGGAGCTTCGGAGAGACCTCGTCAAAGGAGTTTCATATTACCAAGGCATCTACCTCGTAAGTAACCTTGTTATCGTGAAGCTCTGAAAGTATTAGTTCATGAAATCGGAGATAAATCTTCATAAGTGACACAGCTGCTGTGTGGCCACGTCAGCCAACCGCAACACACAGAGCGCAGCACTGCAGAATGCAGCTGTTGGGTCAGGGCTCCGAAAGCACACCTCACACCTCCACAGCCATCTTCACCGGCTTCTCAGTTTTGCTTCCAACCTTTGAATTTTGTTTCCCATCAGGCGGCCGCCAATCTCACTTGGCACCAAAGCACAGCACTTCTTGGTGGCCCCATTACAGACTGAGAGAACTGGAACCAGAACAACGTGGTAGCCTCAGGAATCCCAAGAACTACGAATAAAAGAAAGGAAGAGCTGCATCTGCATGGGCAGTTTATTAATTTAAGAGAACAGATCCCTTCCCTCTTCACCTTTCCCCACTGTAAGGCACACAAGGCCCGAGGCAGTGTGCTGCTATGAGAAACACACAGATAAGGAAAAAACACGAAGACAAAATGTGAAGTTTCACCTCCTTGCTCTAAACCACAGCTGCCATATGAAAATGTGAAACAAACAAACAAAAATGCATACAATGACCAAAAGCTGCACGTTTGTCTGGAGGGTACAAAGACAATCCTATCCCCAGTCCTGCGAGTGTTTACTTTGTTCTTAACTGATGCAAAAAGAGATGAGAAGGGAGATGGCAGCCACTACAAGCTGCAAAGGGACTGTGGTGGAAAGCATCAGAGGCCTGAACACCAGAGCTGTGCCAAGAGCACACACACGGCCACTGCATGCCTCCCTCGCTGCCTTGTCTCAGTCCTTATAGGAGCAAACGTGTTCATCATCAACCCTCAAAATAACTGAAAACTTGCCCCCTACAATACAAACTATAAGCTGTATCCAGAAGAAGCAGTTGCTAAAACTACCAGCCCTGCAGCTGCCCACCAGGACACCTTTGGAAGCTCAACACAGGAGTGATGCGTCCCCAGCTCTCGGCTGCAGCCACTTCTGCAAGGACAGAGCCCGATGTGCCACACAGTCCCAGCACAGCTGGCAGCCCCAGCAGCAGGGCAAGGAAGCAGACCGGTTTCTTTGGCTGACTCTTCCACACTTCCCAGTTTGATGGCCAAAGATGCAGGTGGAAAAGAGAGCAAAAGGTCTGCACACAGCTGCAGGAACCACACCAAAGAAGCTCCAGGCACGGGGTCACAGGCATGAGGCCATCATGCTCTGACCAGGAGGCACAGTGAGAGCAGCCTGCCCAGCTCCACTGCCTCCACCATCAGACACATCCATTATGTCACAAATCCACAGCAAACTGCCTGTGCCAGCAGCTGGAATTACTGTGCCCCTCCAACGGCATGCTGAGACCCATCCCACCACAAGCAGTGCTCCACCAGACCCAACAGCAGGACAAACCTGCTGCACAAACTGCACCCCATTACTGCTTCCCCTTTTGTTATTCCATTTCACAAATATTTCATTAAAAAATTAGCAGTGCGTAATCATCACTCAGTGGTGAAATCTGCATTTAACGAGAATTGAAATAATCTCCCTTATTCCCTCCCACACCAATTGAAAGAGATGTCTGAAAATAACCAGAGCTGGCTTTGTCCCTCTAATTACCTGCTGTAATCAGAAACCAGACACGGAGGATCTGGGCACAGTCTTTCTGGGCAGAACAGCAGCAATATTTAATCATCAGTTTAGACCATCTGCAACTGTTTTGCAGCAACACATAAAGTTTATGGATTACTGAGCTTTGTATAAGCTGCCAGGTGCCGGGTCTGTTTATTTGTCCTTTTTTTTTTGCTGCAGGAGGTTCCTTTTCCCATTCTGACAGACACTGAGTGCCCAGCTGGTGGCACAGAGCCCGAAATCTTCCACACCAAATCTGGCACTGAGGGAGAACATCTTCATTAAGCAAGGGCATGGATTAGAGTGTTTAGAGGAGAAAATTTTGAAACAATGCAAAATTGGACTTTTTTGCTGAGGGAAGCCGAGAAGACCGACTCATTTGCAGCAGATTAAAATCAGACAGCAGCCATCACCCAGCCCTCTCTCGACAGCCACTGCTGCCCTGCAGCGAGGATGGATGAAGCTATCCCAAAGCAGCGCGCTGCTCCATGCGAAGAGCGCATCAGACCTCACACTGGTTAACCTTCATGCAGGCAGAACTGGAGCAGGCCAGGAGCTGCTTCACGAGGCACCCAGCAGCCTTGCCTTGGTAGCAGCAGCTCTATTGCTGATCTGACTCTGTCCCACCTCACACGAGGCAGCATGGGCACAGGCACAACACGGGGCTGGCTGCTCTGAATTTTATGAGAACGTACACAGGGCAGCCCGTGGGACCCATCACTCCCTGCTTTCATTCCAACGTTTCAGCCACAGGTACCCCACAGTAGGGGACTGTGTCTTCCCAGAAACAGAGCTTCTATACTGCCTCCTGCTCCCTATCCCTCTTACCTCTGTTCACCTTTTCACCTAATTCCAGAGCTCTGAATCTGGGGACATGTGAAGTCCAGCTCTTATTCTAATGCATTACCTCACCTCCTGACACAGAAACATTTGTGTCCTGGGAAGAGACCTGAAGAGCACAAAACCAGAACAACACCTTCAGGAGCAATCTCAGTTGAAACCTGAGGAATAAACTCAGCAGCAAGAGAAGCTGCTGCAACACCTGGCAGCCACAAAGCAGATCTCCACGTGCAGCTTCCACAGCATTCACACCATGCTGCCGTGAGCAGCAACCCAAGGGCAGGAAAAGAGCTCAACACAGAGCTGTAGGAAAACCAAAGAGATCAAAACACAAGCATGCACTTTGCTCCAGAGCAGAATGGAACTCAGAGGAGCTCAACATTTTCAGAGCAAGAGAAAACCAAGAAAAATCCAAACTGGAACCTGATTAAAAATTTAAAACTAACAGAAATTCAACACAGGTTTACCTTTACATTCCTTAGGTATAAACTGCATCACACAGCAAATAAATGACAACGCTGCTATCAACAATACTTTACTCTTCACCTCAGCAAAGGGAACACAAGATATGGTCATTCTAACTCGACATTTAAAAAGCACGGGAAAAAAAGCAGAAAGAAACCAAACGTGAACAGAGCTCAGAAGAGCAGGGCAGCATGGCCAGCACTGTGTGCACACAGCAGGAGGGGCAGAGTGCAGACAGATGGCAGCGGGGCACCACGGCAAACCCCAAACTTTAAGGGAGGAAGAAAACATAGTCCTGGAGCTGGCACAAGTGGAAATCTGGTGAGTTCTCAGAGAAAGGCACTGCGATATCATGGAGAGAAGAAAAAGAGAGGGAAAAGTTTCTCAGACCTAAACGTAGTTTTCCCTCTTTCCTTCCAGAAGAACACGCTCTGAAGTTACAGCAGCAGCACGGCCTTCTCACAGCTGAGCAAAGCACGCGCGGCGCTGCGCACACCGATGCACCGCGAGGCCTCCGCGGAGGGAACCCCGCGAGCCGGGGAGCGGCCGCACCGCCACGCAGCTCCATTCCGCCCGGTCCCAGCTCTGAGACAGCCGCAGCGGCAGCTGCACCTCAGTGTCAGCAGGGTCAGGGCCTCCCCGGGGCCATCCCGCCCTGCCCGCCGCACCTGGTAGCTGAGCAGCTCCCCAACGTCCATAGCGCCGACCGGGCCCCGCCGCCGCCAAACTGTCGCCAACCGCCGGGGCCGCGCGACACCGTGCCGTAAAGCGAGCGGCGCAGGCGCACTGTGAGGGCGCCACTCTGCCGGAAAGCGAGAGCGGCGCCGCACTGTCGCAAAGCGCTGCCCCGACACCTGTGGGATCCGAGACCGCCTGGAGATGTGACTGATTTGGGGGTTGGGGGCAGTTCAGCTTGGCCCAAACTTCACGGAATGTATTTCAACCGTGCCTGAGTGCCTTTGAGCCAAAATCGTTGTTCATGGCCCAACGGCGGCTGCGGCGTTACCTCAGCAGGAGGGCGCTGGGAGGAATTAAAGACATCCATAATGTGTGAGAGGGGCCCAGCACCCCGCCGAGACCGTGAAGAACTGGAGCTGCCGGCCTGCGAAATTAAAGCAACAAATCTACGCTTTGGGGTTGAGATAAATAGCGGATAATTGTTGGCTCTGTTGGCTTCCTTTCAGCGAGTGCTGGGACACAGCTGAGGGCTCTGGGGGGCACTGGGGGGCACTGGGGGGCTCTGAGGAGCAGCAGCAGAAGCCCCAGGGGATGGCAGTGAGCACAGCACAGGGCCGTGCAATGCAGCTGCCATTGGAACAGCCTTTGGCTGCTGCTGGCTCCTCCTGGATGTGCTCCCACCACAGCTCCAACTGCAGCCCGGGAAACCCAATTCTCAGCGAGCTGCTGCAGGGCAGGATTCAATAACGCTGTGTTTTCATCCAGTAAGGGCAGTGGGAACACAGGGACAAAATATTGAATTAAAAAGTGCAACCAGAAGCAAAAAAAAATAATACAAAACAAAGAAGCAAAAACACCCAGCCAGCTCCGATAAACAAAAGGATGGACAGGAACAGAAGCTCTTGGCACAGGGCATGGAGCAGGTCCAGCACCCAGAGCTGCAGGAGGGCTGTGCTGCACCCCTCACCCAGGGATGACGGCCCCATGGCCCCGTGGCACTGCAGGGAGAATCCCTTTCTTCGTTTGATTCCTGGTTTGGTTTTCAATCCAGATGCCTCCAGATCTAATTCCGAATAAATAATTGTACTGAGTAACCCGGGTCCCCCGGTGATTAACTAAACACACGGAGGCTTGCTGAAATTGAATTAGTGGTGTGCGCTCAGCCGTTATTGCCCTCCCCACATCATGCATATTAATGAGGGGTTATTAAGAAATGTAAATGATGCCTCAGGGGGTTGGGAGTGCAGGGGGGTTGGGGGCGGCGTGGGTTGATATGACAAACCATTAGGAAAACAGCCTGATTGAAGCCACTTTTTAATTATGTCAGATCTTGCTCTTTCTTGGGTGCAGCGGCGTTTCCGGATGTTTTCGTTTTTATTAAAATGAGAAAAAGAGAACAAGTCAGAACTGGAATGTTAAATGAGCATTTGCAAAGCAGAAAATCCCGCTGACGCTGAGCAGCCCTGGGGAGAGGTGGGGGCTCTGTGGGGTGGGGGCTGTAGGGCTCTGACCCTCTGGGCTGAGCCCAGCCCCAGCATCGCCCGACCTGTGCCGGTTCGGCACCGCTGGCCAGGGGAGAGCGAGCGTGCCAAAGCTCATGCATTTTAACAGGCTCTCTCAAGCACTCCCCACACCGCGGAATAAAAGCTGACAGGTGCAGCTGAGTTAATCAGAGTGGATAATGGAGGGAAAGAAAGAAATCTCACACCAAATTGCTGCAGGAATCGTGAGCCTGGGCTCAAAGGTATCCAATTAAATGGGGATGAAGCTTTAAGGCAAAGCCTGCCCTTCCCCTAGACTGCCATGATGCACAGGAGAGACAGGGGCCTGGGGTTTTGCAGGGTCCTGACTCCACGCGGGGGAGCACAGGGGGGTCTCAGTCCCTCAGTGCTGTGGGGACAGCCCCATCCCAACGCCGTTCCCTGCAGCCATGGTCAGGTCAGGACATGTGGTGTCCCTGTGCCACGGCCCTGCAGCCAGTCCTGTACCAACCCCACCCCTCCAATGCTGGAGGAAGGCCGTGCCAGCGAGCAGCTCAAAAATGCATGCTTAACGCAGCCACGCTGCGGCTGATGCCATCCGCTGGCATCATTGCCACTTCATCACGGATAAATCAGGAGGCCTGGGATGGCAACTGCACACAGGCGTTTGTTAGTATTCAGGTCTCTCCATGCTGATGGCTTCATAACTCCAGACTTGCCTCTTAATTGCACCCATAAGTGTTGAAATTACTGAAGGGTAAAATGCAGCTGGGCTGTAACCTTTCCGCAGCTCAGCACTACGCGGGGCTCGGCGCTGGTGCGGGCAGATTTTTCCTCTTTCCTAAATGCTGGTGGAGCTGGGAGCCATCCCATGCCAAGGAGAGGAAGGGCCCTGCCTGGGGCACGGGCAGCTCTGCCACGGGGCTCCCTGGACCTGGACAGTATGTGGTGGAACAGAGCAAAGCCATGGAATCACGCTGGGTGTGCTGGGCTGGGCAGCATGGGGTGTGCAGGAGAGAGGAGCTGGGAGTGCCATGGCCAAGCAGCGCTGTGCACCCACCACGGCCCCCACAGCGCTGCTCACAGCCCCGGCACAGCTGGAGCTGCGGTGCCGTAGTGGCACCTTATTTATGGCTCTGCTTCCCCGAGTTAAACTCCACAAAGTGTGACAATCAAAATTAAGGATTTCTCCAGAAAGTCAGCCTGGGGGAAATAGCTGGTGAGGCCGGCGGAGATTTCCCAGAGGTGACTTTTAAATTAAAGGGAAAAAAAAAAAATTCTTTAATTTGGCAGCGTGCTTGGGATGCAGCTCACTGGGCGCGTTATTATCTGGCTCAGCAAACACTCCTGGAATGCACCCGCTCCAAACCACCCCCCACCCATGTCCACGTCCCCACATCCCTCACACCCCACTGCTGCAGTGACAGACTGCTGCCCCACATCGGGCACCGCGGATCCCACGGAGACCATCATGCAGCTGCTGTGGCTCCAGCGTGGCACAGGGACACGGGGGCCGAGCCAGGAACGTGGTACAGCCGGCCCCAGCACAACGCGTCCGCCTCCCCCGATCCTTCCAGATGAGGCAATGAAATTATTTTTCTACTTGAGTAGTTTTCAATTTAGATTAAGAAAAATCTGTGCTCCGTTAGCGGCGTTGCAGTAAATCACGAGTGAGAGGCACGCCGCGCCTGACAGCCCGATCGCTTATCGGCTGTGAAGCTTTCTCACATTGACAGGCCCCGGGGTGTGACATTGAGCCAGGGTGGGGGCAGCGGTGCCTGGGGCACGGGGGTCCCGTGGTGCCCGCACAATCTGGCCGGGCCACCCCTCCACAGCCCATCACAGAGAACTGGAACAGCCCAAAGGGGTTGGGGTGTGAGGTGCAGCCCTGAGCCCTCAACATGGCGTTCAGGGGGTCCCGACTCTCAGACCCTGGGGATGGCTCTGCCTGCACCATCATGCCATGTGCCCTCCTGCACGGAGCTGAGCAGCTCAGCCACAACTGCACTCACCCGCATGCAGCACCCAGTGCAGTAGTGGCCGTCCCCATTGGCGGCTGTGCCGCTGCTGAGCTGGGGGCAACCCCCACCGCTGGTCCCATCCTCACGCACGCCTCCATGCCGTCGGCATTCTGCAGGGAGCACCTGGCCCAGCACCATCAGAAGGAGCATTTGACAGCAAACAAACCATTTTTTTCCCTCTGGCTCTTTCAGCTCGTTTATCGCCTGCACAGGGCAAGCAGAGCTGTCATTGCCTGAACCTCACTCATCCGTTTAACCTTGGGGGAAGAAACACATTTGTGGTGGATAGCATGCATCAGATGGTGGCACGGGAAGCGCCTGTAGCTGCTGCGCCTGATGGATGGGCTACACGGGCCTCGCCTGACCTGTGCTTGTATGTTATCTGCATTGCTGCAGGAGGCTTTTCATCACGCCGACAGCTCCGCCATCACCTGCCTGGCAGAGCTCCTTGCTGGGCAGCAGCCACGCAGCTGCGGTGCCACCGCAGCATCAGGCAGGAGACGGTGAGCTGTGGTGTGGGAAGGCCATGCCATATGCCCAGCAAGGATGGCATCACCACCTGCACTTCCATCTCCTCTCGATGGGCCCGTGGGGAGCAGCCAGCCCTGGGCCGCACAGTGTCAGGAGCTGCAGCGTCCTTGTGGGGCTGCCTCTGATTCCAGGCACAGCACCCATCCATCCCTGGGCACAAACATCACCCATTCCTGGGCACAGACACCCATCTTTCCCAGTGCTGGGGGGCCCTGTGGCTGTGTCCTGCCAACACGTGTGGTGTCAGGTACAGCCCAGCATACAGCTCAGCGCCAGGGCTGCACCACCTCGGAGCAGCAGCAGGCACAGCTCCTGTCCCCGGAGGCACTGGAGCAAAGGCTGGGAATAAACGACTCTGTTTATGAAGCCCATAATGGAGCCAGCAAAATCAGTCACTCAGCACAGTGGCGGCGCTGCGCTAATGGGACGTTATTTATGGCACTTCCCTGATGGTGCGGGAGCTCAGCGCATCCCACTGCCAGGCACTGCCCCCTGTGCCCGACACTGCATGGCACAGGAGGGGGCAGGAGTTGAGGCAGGCAGTGGAGCTGTGGTTCTGAAACTGGGGATGATACAGGGATGGCACACGGGGAGCAAACGGCACCCACAATGCTGAAGCTGCAAGGCCGTGGCAATGCAGAGCCGGGGGGCTGTGGGGGACATCGCCACCAGCAGTGCCAGCAGAGGGAGAGGCCAGGCTGTCGCACGTGTCCTTTGGGTGACATTTTGCCAATGAGGGGTCCTGTGACAGTGACGGAGAGGGTATTGAGCCGGGCAGCGCCGTGCCCGGTGACGGATGAGCGCTGCCAAGCGCCGACACAGAAGCCATTTGGTGTGGGGAGATGATAGATGCTAACACTAATTTTAAACACAGGCAGCCGAATTCCTCCAGACAGGCGCGGCACTCAGGATTTAGGGCACAGCTGCTGGGTTCAGATAAGGTGTGAAATCAGCCCGGCGCGCGGGGTGTTACCTAATAACGAGCTCCTCGTGATGGATGGGGGGCATCTTCCCACTGCAACCTCACATTTGGAGCCTTTCACGTCTCCTGGCATCAATTCTTCTCCCTGCTGGGGGATGTGATCTCCCCCAGCCCCAGTCCCTGGGACCCACAGCCTGGGCACTGTGCAGGACTCATGGTTCTGCCCCGTGGGGTGACACAGTGCCTGCTGCCACCACCTGCACCTCCATGTCCCCTCCCTGTGATGCAGCCTGGGGGCAGCCCCATGCCAGGGGGCTCTGAGCCACTTGGGCAGCACCAGGACATGGCTCAGCCCCAAATAGTTATGGCAAAAGTGATGCTTGAAATGGCAATCGCTGTGCTTGTCTGTAGCATTTAATCTTTCTTCTGACCTTATAAAAAAATCTATTTGTGTTGCGATTTTAAACTCAGTTCTTAAATCACCCACTACAGGCTTCACACTGTATTAATTTCTCCTCAAGCAAATGAATTTGGTATTTGCTCTTTTCCAGTAGTATCAGCAGCAGAGAGCACAGCAGATGCATGGCTATTCTGCCCCTCAGCTCAAAGCTGAGTATGACACATGCACCTCCTTCTGAGAGCTGGAAAAGCAGCACCAGGAGAGCCATCCCATCCCATCCCATCCCATCCCATCCCATCCCATCCCACACCCTCTTCTCCACTGTCAGGAGAAGCAGGAGCTGCACTGGAGGCAGTGGGGCAGTGCAGGGATGCACAGCTGCAGTTGGAGCCGACGAGCTGCCGGCATACTGCCATTGATTCGGAGGTGATTGCTGCAGAGGTGATGCGTGGTCAGCTTGCCTCATTATTGTGCAAATTGCTGGAAATGCAAATCTCTAGGTGCACCTGGGGAAAAATGTATTAATAATATTACTCCTGATTAAGGTCACAGGGCACTGTCTGCTTGTTCGGTGGTGTCTGGGCTCCCTTTCCTCTTCTGAATTGAATACTGCGTTTCTTTCTGTATCAATGACATTGAAGTCCTTAGGAGATATTTGATCATTGAAAACTCTCTCACAACCATGTGCCAAAGCTCTGGCTGCAGCATGGGACTCCCTGCTCCAGCACCAGGATCGCAGACCTTGCTGGTGGCAGCCTGGGGATCACCGAGTGACACTGCACCAGGGATGGCAGGCGGCACCTCCACCAGCATAGGGCCCTGCAAAGCTCTGCCAGGCACTCACCCAGCAGCCTTGGAACAGCCAGCAAGGAATGTCATCAGCCGGGCAGCCAGCCTTCCACCTGGGCATGGCATGGCACAGCTTGGCATGGCACAGCTTGGCATGGCACAGCTTGGCATGGCACAGCTTGGCACACATCATCATGGCATGGCACTGCTTGGTGTGGCTCAGCATGGCACAGCACAGCATAGCATGGCACTGCTTGGCACAGCACAGCCCTAGGTGCTGCGGGTCCGACCCCCATGCAGGCAGTCAGTGGGAGCCCTGAGCTTGCAATCAGCTGGATGGGCATGAGCAGAATGCCAAAGCACTGCTGATTTATTGCTGAGGAAATGCTTAATTTAGGCAATGTACTTAAAGGAACTAATTAGAATTGCATTAATATTTATAGACCTTATGGAGAAGCTGATAGTCACTATTTGAGGGTATTAACCGTTATCTTACACCAGGCAGGACTGTGGTGTTTGGAGGCAACTCTAATTGTGGCGAGGGCAGTCAAGATCTCACCAAACAACAGCCAGCCTGGAGCTGCACATCCACACCACATTTGCAGTGCTAATGAATGTCAGTTGCAATTAATAACCCTGCTTGGAGCCACTGAGCATCGCCCCGGGAGGAGGATCACAGCTGCTGCTCGGGGCAGACACGGTGCTCCCATCCACCTGTGCAGGAGATGGGCAGTTACCGGGGCTGCAGGGGGGCTGGAGGCTGTGGGTACCTGTGGGGTTGGGGCTGTTCCTGGAGGGGACACAGCAGGCTGTGCGGGTGGGCCTGGGCAGAGCCTCTCTGCACAGTGCCAAACACAAGCACAGCCATCGCCCTGCCCGCATGGCCAACCTCTCCCTATAGCAAAGTTCACATCAATTCTCTTTCCCCTCATTTGTCTGTAAACCATGAAGAAAAATCACCTCCGTCTGCCCACATCGGGCCACTGCCGTGATGTATGGCTGTAATAAAAACCCCATTTTGGGAGGCCGCCTTCCTGTGCCTCCAGCCGAGCTGTGCCGCGGTCCAGAGCTGCAGCCAGACCTCGGGCAGCAGCACGTGCCCCATCCCCCCAGCTCTGTGCCACCCGGCTGGGGCTGTTACGGATCGGGCTATTAGAGCTGTGTTGAGCCACACTGTGGAGGTGGCCACAGTGCTGCAGTCATTAGCCCAGCACCCACGAGCAATGCCCAACTCTCCCACTGCCACCCTGTGGTCATGGCCCCTGCCCCATCGCTGCCCCAGTGTCCCCGCAGATGTGCTGGGAAGGCAAGACAGAGGCAGTGGTGCTGCTCCAAGCCAGGCATCCTGGCGGCTTTATTGTCTGGGGCAGAGCGGTCGGCTCTGCAGATGTGGGCGGGCTGTGGTGTCCGGAGGTCAGCACTTATCCAGCCCTGGGGAGAAAAGCAGAGCAGTGAGCAGGGCTGCAACTGGGTGGGCTCTGCTGGGTGCTGCTGCCCACCACGGGGCTGCGGCGGCACCGCCGGTCCCCAAAGCCTGCTCTCCTAAATGCGCACAGAGAAAGGGGAAGATGCCTGCAAAGAGAGCCATTTCCTCCTCTCCCATGCAGTCTGAGAGCGTAGGATTGGCAGGATTAATATTTTGATAATCAGGCACAATTATTATTGCTAAGAGCTTTGCCTGCTTCATGCCGAAGACAAGCCCAGCTCCCAGGATGGAGCCGTGTGCTGATTGGAATCACCGAGCAGGAACGCTTCGAGTCCCCGCGTGGCACCCACACGCACAGCGGCCGAGCAACCGTGGCTGCTGCTGCTGCCTGGCCACTGCAGCACAGCTCTATGTGGGAGGGCTCCGGGCAGACCTGACAGCAGCAGCCCCAGCAGCACTGGGTGCTTTCCCTAGGCGCACACTGTGCTGCCCCACACATCCTTCACCCCGCTCTGTGCTCCCACTCATGCCCAGCTCTCACCGTGCTGGCAGACCTGCCGGAACTCCTTCACACTATGGAAGTCGTTGGCTTTCCCACTGCAGCCTTGAACGAACACCTGACACGACCTCGAGGCAGGGTTGTAGGCATAGCAACAGATGTATCTCCTGCACGGGCGGTGGTCCGGGACCAGCTGGCAGCCCCAGCTCAGCAGGGACAGAGCGGCACTGAACCTGGAGCTCCTGCGCGGGGGTGAGCAGCACCGCAGGTGGTTGGGGCAGTCGGAGTCACTGCTGCAGGTGCTGTTGCAGCAGCCGATGGTGTGCGGCACTTTATTCTTGGGGTAGGTGTCCGGTCTGGCTGCGGATGGGGAAGGAGAAGGGCTCGTGCCCATGGGGTCTGTCCCAGCCATGGTACCAAGCCCAGAGCCCAGACTACCCTTACCTGGTACCGGCTGCGGGCAGCAGAACCGGCACCTGATGCGGCAGCACTTCCTGCTGCCCCTGCAGTTGCTGTCGTCTCCGCATTTGTTTATGCAGTTGGTCTTCAGGTCAGGGTCAGTCCGTGGGTAGAAATCTTCCTTCTCTGGGGGTGAGAGGGGGTCAGGGCCCCACCACCCCCTGCCCGTGCTCATCCCTGTCCTATCTGTCAGGTGGGGAGCGGAGGGCACAACCAGCCCCTGCACCAGAGGGACTGAGAGGTGGGAGAGGTGGGGTGCAGGGGCCCTGCAACAGCCCTTGTACGTGATGAACCCACAGGCAGCGGGCAGTGATCAGACCTACCCAGACCAGAGCATCCTATCCCTGTGCAGGATGCAGCTCACCTCCCAGACAGCAGAGCACAGGCTCTGTGGGGACCATGGGGCTACTGGGAGGACAGGATTCCTCCCCTTGTTGGCATTCTTGTCCACAGCCTGTGCTCCCCTTTGATGAACAGACATTGTTACAGGGGCTCGTGGTGGTCATGCTGGTCTCATGGCACTTACCAGGCTCCCCTGGGAGGGAGAACAGCGGGGGACTGACCGAGCCCCCAGCATGGCCCTGGCAGCTCAGCACGGGCACAGTGCTCACACACTGCATGTCCCGTGCCACCCTCACACCCACCACCCCATCCCCAGTGCTGCCTTCCTCCAGCACAGCCCGGCAGCAGTGTGGGCAAATGGAGCATCGCAGTGCCCACAGGAGCACCGCTGCTGTTGGGATGCATTGAATGTGGGACAGAAGAAAGGCTTTCCTGCCCCCAGCTCTGCGTGCATCAAAGCTGCATCCTGGCCCTGAGGGCTGCTCTGGCTTTTCTTCCCATTGCCCTCGCAGTGTGATGTCCCGCCTCGAATCCCATGGCTCCGTGACCATGCCCTAACCGGGACACACCGGCACTCACCGGGTCGCACGGAGGGGCCGTCTGACCGTGTCATCTCCTCCGCCGATGCGTGCCCCGACACCGCCCAGCCCCGGCCCCACGGGGCCGCCAGCAGCAGCAGCAGCAGCAGCAGCGGACGCGGCTCCATGGCACTGCCCTCGCAACGCCAGCACCCCGCCGACCTTATGTACGGTCCGGTGCCCTGCCCCGGGCCTTGCGCAATGTCGGGGCTCCTCCCGGCTCAGTTCAGCACGGTTCGACACGGCTCAGCTAACCACTATACGTACAGCTCGACTAGGCACAGCTTGGCTTGACTTGGCTCGGCAAGACTTGGCACGACTTGGCTCGGCTCTGCATGGCACGGCTCAGCTCGGCACGGCACGGCACGGCTCGGCTCGGCACGGCTCAGCTCGGCACGGCACGGCACGGCTCAGCTCGGCACGGCACGGCACGGCTCGGCTCGGCACGGCACGGCTCGGTACGGCTCGGCTCGGCTCGCCACGGCACGCCACAGCTCCTCGGCTCGGCACGGCTCGGCTCCATTCAGTGCCGAGCAGTGCCCAGCCGCGCTCTCAGCTCCGTGCTTCGGCGGATCAACAGCCTCCCCTGCCGGCCAACGCGCAGCGCCGCTGTCCCGGGATGAGGCGGCGCGGCGCGGCACGGCACGACTGGGACGGAGCAGGGAGGGGAGGGGGCTGCGCGCACCGGGCAGGAGTTCCCCACGGGCGAGGGGACCCGGGTAGGGCTGTGCGTGCCCCATCCCTGGAGGTGCCCAAGGCCATGGATGTGGCCCGGAGAAGCCAGATCTGGGCTGGGGGGGTGGGACAGGCAGCCCACGGCACGGGGTGGGGGGCCTGGGGGGGCTCTGGGGTCCCTTCCAACCCAGCCATGCTGTAATGCGGTGACTCTACGAATCCCCACGCTGCCACCGCAGCACTGCTCGTCATCACGTCGGGGTTCACTCTGAGTGGCCCTGAGGGGATGGGACGGTTCTGCAGCCTTTTGTTTCTCTTGCTGAAGGATCCCTTTGTTTCAGGTGCAGTCTCTCTAGCAACAAGCGCGTTTGGCTATTGGGAGCATGGATGACGCAAACAGGAATTTCCGAGCAGCGAAATACGATCGGGAGCCGTACAATCCCCCCTCTGAGACAGCGGCAATCGCGTCGGCCCGACAACACGACGCCTAATTGCGGGTGGGCTGAGAGGAGCCCCGCCAGGAGCAGTTCCTGCCCGCCTGGTGCTCAGCCACGTTCTCTCCCCAATCCCTGCTCTGCTCCTCCCCACCAGCCCACCACCATGCAGCTCCCACCCCGCAGCCCCCCGGCCCGCACCCAGCCCTGCACCACATCCACCACCCACAGCCACGGGCACTGCTTGGGGCTTCTCGCTTCCACCACGCGGCTCTGCCGAGCCCAGTGAGCCCGGTGCCCACAAAGCAGGCCCTGAAGCAAGAGGCAGCTGGGGCAGATGGGTCATGGCACCACGTGCACAGCCCCGTGGGGACACGAAGGCACTGCTAAGTGCTCGAGTCACCTTGGCTGCGTCACTCACCTTGGGGCCAAGTGGCACAGAGCAGCACATTGCAGCACCGCTCACCCTTCACTCGCTATGAGCTCCCCACCCTGTCTGGGGGCTGCAGCCCCTGGGAAGGGCTGTGGCACCCACGGGGATCGGGTGCAGTAGGGCATGGGGAGGGCAGGAGGCAGCCCCGCGCTGACCCTGCCGACGTGACGCACCCAGCCTGCCTGTCCCTGCAGAGGAATGGTGTGCAGTGCAAGGCGGAGGGGGGCACAGAGCAGCTCCTTCCCACGCTCTGCTCCCCCCGAGGCCACGCTCACCCTTGGGGACCAGGGCTATGACACAGGGATGGGGCAGGCAGGAGCTGACACCGAGGGGTGGGCACAGCACTGTGAGCGACATCTTCCTGCCTCCCACCCTTGCTTCCTGACCCACAGCTTGTCCCATCTCTCTCCAGGCCCGAGCGGCATCTGACATGTGAGATGAGGAGTCCCACAGCTATGGAGAGAAGATTGCCACCCCTTTGTTGGCCACCCTCCTGTCCCCAAGCCAGGGATCTCCAGTCCCTTCCTTCGTGCTCCCTGGCCTGTTGCCCATGTTGCCACCACCTGGGCACAGTGCTCACATCCCCACCCAGCCTGGCTGTTGGGAGTGGGAGAGGGCCATGGTAAATGATTTCTCAGTTAATGACATCACACAGGGCTGCTGCTGCCTCGGGCACAGCCTTGAAATGCAGCAGGAGTTTCAGCACCCAAAGGTTATGTGTGTGGTGGCCCCTCCCCAGCCTCATATGGATATAAACCCCTGCTGACCCGCGCCAGCTGTCGGCATCCTCGGGAGCACCATGAAGGCCGCCGGTGTTCTGCTTGTGGGTATCCTTGTGCTGGGCATACAGCTGCAGCCAGCTGCCACGGCCGCTGTAATCATGGGTGAGTGCATGAGGTGGGCACAGGGTCACAGCAGCTCCCAGGGCTGCAGGGCTGGCGCAGGCTGCGGGACCTCAGGTGGGACACATTGCAGCAGCACAGGGCCAGGCACAGCCTGACAGCTCCTCAGCCCTGAGCGGGGCCAGCGAGGTCCATGCCACGCAAGCAGCATGGGGGCAAGAAGAGCTTGGGGACAGCAGCGGAGCACCTCCGCCTACATGGGGCACACCTGGACGGGTGGGTCAGAATTCCCAGAACATCAGCCCATGAAGACGGCTGTCTGTCACGATTTGAGCTCAGGAAGCCCCTGAGCTGCACATTGCCTGAGCCCAGAGGAAGGGGTGTCCTCCTTTCACCCTGTCTCCCAGCGTCCCTGCCTGCCAGGGGTACCCCACCTGGCACAGCCACACTGCCCGTTAGGCATTCACTGTGCTCCTCGTGGAGGGGCTGTGAACTCAGCTCCTTCCTTGTCACCTGTAGGTCAGCTGTGGTCACCAGGTGCAGTGCACGCACGGCTCCTCTATTGGGGGAAGAGCCCCCATCAGTTTGGGCTCCTGGGCCAGGGCCCTACCCATGACATACCTTGACACAGAGCTGGCTGCTGTGGCTGTACAGAGCCATGGCCGTCCCTGTCCTCTGGCAGGGAAGCACCTGGCAGAGCCAGGGCAGGGACAGCAGCATCCTGAATGCCGTGTGTGGGCGACAGGAGCCAAAGCATTTTCTGGGAAGCGATGCTGAGTGCGTGGGCTGAGCCAGGCACAGCTGCGGGCGCTGCAGCCGGCAGGTTCTGTGCCTCCCCAGCTGCTCCTGCTGGCTGCAGGCAGATCCAGGCAGAACAGGAGCTCAGCAGTGTTTCATGGGGGTCACGGTGTCACCCCTGGGCAAAGCCTGGCACCTCGCCCTGCTCTGCACCGCTCCCTCCGTGAGTGCTCTCCTTGGAGGTCATTTCTGGGCTCCCACCCTCTGTAGTCTTCCCTGCTGCTGGCTGCTGTGGTGCAGCTTGGCTGCGGGAATCCACACGTCCGCAGCCCCCCCGGCCCCATCCCATTCACACCAGTGCTCAGGAAATGCTGCACTCTACAGATTTTACAAGCCGAAGGGACTGATAAGGGCAATTAGAGGATCAGCCATCTGAGCAGAGTGATGAACCTCAAAGGCAAGTGCTGCTGGCAGCGTCAACGCAGGTGCAGCAGCACAGATCGTGACAGGACGCAGAGCTGATCCTGGAGCTGTGGGGTGGGCAGCACTGCCCCACTGCCAGGTGCCAGCCCTGCTGCAGCGTCTGGTCAGGATGGGTGTTATCCCCATGCAGCACACAGTGGGGACACACTGTCGCTCAGCCCGGCACCGTGCACCCAGCCCAGCCTGATGCTTAGCCCAGCCTGCTGCTTGCAGGAGCAGCATGCCCTGGTGCAACAAGGCTGCCTTTATGCAGGAGCTCCTTTGTTTGCCCGGGGCCGGGAGCCTCAGCTCAGAGCAGTTCCCCAGCACAGAGCACAGTCCCTGGCACACAGCAGGCACTGCAGGGTGTGAGGTGATGCCTGCTGCCATCCCAGTGCTATCCCAGGGCTGCCCCGTTCCCACCGTGCTGCACAGCAATGAAACACAGTGAGTGTCCTGCGGGTGTCAGCGCTGGGTCCTGTTACTGCATAAACACACGTGCTGGGGAGGGGACCGCAGCAAATGCAAACAGTTACTGATTTACTGTTGCTCTGTGCCTCGCTGCGTTGTTGACTGTGGGCTTAAATTACCTGGGAATAGATGCTGGCCAAGCAGACAAACAGCTCGTGACTTCGGAGTGGAGACTGCCTGCCCCGAGCCCATGCAGCCCCAAGCCCACACAGCTCCAGGGTGCTGCAGCCCAAAGCTGTGAGGGCTGTGGGCGCAGTGATGGGGAATCAGCAATGGAGGAGGGGCCCATTTCCACCCTCACACTGCAGAGGAGAGGCTCAGCCTGGGCATAAATCCAGGAGAGGGCCGGGGCCTGGGATGCTCTCTGGGTTCTGCCCAGCAGAGCAGATCCAACCCCAGCCCTGCAGCTGGGCAGCACCAGCACCATGCAGAGCACTGGGTCCCACGCAGTGACCAAATGCACTGAGCCAAACCTGGAACAGCGAGTGATGGACTGAGGCCCCTCGGGTCTCCCAGCACAGTGCTGAGCTGCTCTGCTTCCGTCAGCAAACCCAAAGGAATGAAAACCACCGCCGGTAGTGCCTGCAGATGAGCAAGAACTGGTGGAGCGGCAAACAGTGATGAGAGCCAGCAGCCACGTGGGGTGATTAGGATTGCTTGGTCTGCTCAAATACAGCCCGGCTTGGTGCTGCCCAGCACTGCCAGGCACCCAACGCACAGGCTGCAGGGGAGGTGGCCCACAGAGGGAGCCTGGGGCCACATGGCCCCCACTGCATGGTTCCATGGAGCAGCGGGCGCACAGCCAGAGCACGCAGCAGCTCACTCCCTGCCCACCACCCACCCGAGCACCGCTGCATCCCCAAGCAGCACATCAGGGCAGGGGCTGTGCTCGCATGCGCAACAGAACGGGATGGGTCCAAGCACAGCACAGCCGCTGTGTGCCCCACATCTGCTGCTGGCCCCAACCCAGAGCTGACCAGTAGCGGGCCTGCCGTGGCTCTGTGCCCCACAGGCTGTGCGCTGGGGGCTCCCAGCGTGCCGAGCACGGCGATGCAGCGCGTGGTGCTTGGCTGCTGTTCCTGCCGGGCAAGTTTTCTGCGTAGACGCCTGGGCTCCTCGAGGCTCCCACTTCCTGGTCAGCTGCCAGCAGTGAGCAGATACCTGATACTTGGGGATTGTGCAATGGCACGAAGGGGGAGCCTGGCCCAGCCAGTTCCTTATGAGCCACCCGGAAGGCAGTCCCCTCCCGCCCCACCTGGAGAGGAGCTTAAAGCCCAGCCGGGTGGCCCCGCACGCGCACAGCTCCCCTGCACCATGCCCAAGGCCAGCAGCGTGCTCCTCCTCGCGGGGCTCCTGGTTCTCTGGGCAGAGCTGCTGCCAGCATCCGTCCTGAATGTCACGAGTGAGTATGAGCGCACGGCCCCGCGGCAGCAGCCGGCATCACTCCTGGCCTGGGGCCTGCTGGGGATGGGCTCCAGGCACACGTTCTGCAGCGTGGCTGAGCTCTGCAGCATCCCTGAGCCCACGCCAGGGCTAGGAACAGCATCGCCCTCCTCCAGACAGCCCTCCCACCCACAACGTGTGCCTTTGCCTTCCAGTAAAAGCCGGTGTGTGCCCGGAGCCAGCAGCAGAAGAAGCGAACTGCACGATGGGGTGCCAGTCCGATGGCGACTGCGAGAGCACCCTCAAGTGCTGCCCGGCGGCCTGTGGCAAGGCCTGCCAGGAGCCCAACGGTAACGCTCCCAGGGTTGGTGCAAGTCCTGCTCCCGTGAGCCAATGGCTCCGGGGCTCCCGGCGCTCGGTAGCGGTGTCGTCCTGGGCATCCCCTGTGCTCCGGCTGCAGCACAGTCATGGGACTCTGCATGGAGCCCCACAGAATTGGGCCGAGCCGTTGCCCACGCAGCCTTGGGTGGTGCTGGCCACACTCACCCCTTCCTCCTGCCTGCAGTTCCGTTGGCTCTGAGCATCCCTGGTGCTGCTGAGATCACTGCCAGGGGCAGAGAGCACGCACACACTGCACTTCACATCTTTTGGGGAGCACCAGCTGCACACTGCGTCAGCCCCAGCACCGTCCTGCATCCAGCAATGAGCTCAGGAAGGGTCTCCAAGCAGCGCCCTTCCCAGCTCTGCACCAGGCACGGCCCCACAGCCGCACTGCTGCAGGGTGCTCACCATGCTCAGCTCCAGGAGCTTCAGCACAGCCCTGCACACCATGCCAGGGACAGTGGGTCTCATGCCACGTCCTTTGCCTTACAGAGAAACCTGGCACCTGCCCGTCCGTGAAGCCAGGGATCCCCATGCTGGGGCTCTGCATTAACCAGTGCAAGATGGACTCCAACTGCTCTGGGAGCTTGAAGTGCTGCAGGAACGGCTGCGGGAAGGTCTCCTGCGTGACTCCACTGCACTGAGGTCAGTCAGCACCCACCCAGCCCTGGGCTCCTGTCCCACTTGCCCCATCCTGCTCACAGCCCTCTGCTCCCTTTGCAGGTGCAGCCTCCTTCATCCCAGCTGCAGGGAAGCTGCTGCCCAATGAGATGCCGCACTGCCCGACCCCCGGTGCCCTCCTGCCCCGGCCCCGGCCTGGATCCCAGCGTGGAGCCTTCAGCCTCAGCTCCCATTCCAGGGCCCCGCTCGGGGTGTGCCGCAGCCCCCTGCACTCTCACCAATAAAGCAGCCACTCCCTGCCCTGTTTTTGGCCGCGTCTCCGTCCTGATGTGCTCCCGGCTGCGCTCTGCAGTGCACTCAGTGTGCCCAAAAGGCTGCTGGAGCAGGCAGTGTCTAGAAGGGTCTGCACACCGAGCCAGCACCACTCCTGCTGTGCTGATCCCAGGCCCCATTTCCCCAAGGCTTCCCAGCCCATGCTCCTGCTCAGCGCTGTCTCACAGACGTTTTCTCCCCGGCCTGTTAAGGAGTGCGCTCCAGCTGGGGCATGATGCAGTTGCAGCTGTGTCCACGGAGCGGAGCTCTGCGATGGCTTAGGGGGATGGCGATGCTGCTGCTGCTGCGTGCAATGGCAGGGCATCTCTCAAGGCACCCCCTGCACTACGCACTCCCAGCCCACCAGCAGCACAGCGCCCATGGCAGCAGACTGAGGGAGCCGTGGGCAGCGAAGCCTGCATGTCCCCGCCCCATCCCTGCCCACCCTGCTCAGACCCAGCCCTTGCTCCTGCTGCTCTTCCACTCTCCCCAGGAACCCCACAGCTCCCAGAGACAGCGGGAGCCAAGGAACCCCCGGGGCCAGAGCAAATGATCCCGTCTGAAATGATCACATGATCATTTCATGAAATGATCACATGAGCAAATGATCACATCTGAAGGTCTGGCACTGCTGGGGGATTGCACAGAGCACAGCCGAGCCAGGCACACACGGCCACCCTGCAGCCTGCCCTGCACAGCCTTTGTGCCTGCAGCACAGATGTGTCCCCACACACGTCCCACCACAGCTCTGCAGCATTGCTCCCCACTCCGTGCGTGCTGGAAGATGGTGCCGATGCTCTCTGGGCAGGATGGGGTGGACTCTGGGAAGCAGTGATGGGATGCACAGGCTCTTTGGGCTCTCCCCGGTGTCCACATCGGGGAGCACAGGGAGCAGGGTTGGGGAGCACCTCCCACATCCCCTGGCCTGGCTGTCTGCGGGTCACTGGTGACCTGGAAAGGGAGCTCTGCAGGGGATGCGCCAGCCACGGGCTGGGAGCCCAGCACTGCTCTGGGAGTCTCCCTCGAAACGAATTGTTCATGCTCAGTGCTCCCACAGCCCTAGAAACACTCACTGCCATGGGCCAGCGCCCCCCGGCAGATTTAAATACCGACGGGCAGTCGCGGTGCCACAGCTCCCCCCAGCAGCACGATGCCCAGCACCTGTGCCCTTGTTCTGTTGCTCCTGGCCCTGTGCGCCGATCTGCCTCCTGCCCCAGCCCAGCAGCACCGTGGGGATCGCGGCAATGCCCCCACTGCCAACCCCCCACCACGCCGGGCACAGCGGGGCCAGCGGCCACCAGCTGCCCTGCCTGCCCCCAGCAAAGCAGGTGTGTGCCCAGCAGTGGGGAGCAGCCCCACACGCCCGGCCAGGAGGTACTGCCTGTCTGACCACAGCTGCCCCGGCGCTGAGAAGTGCTGCCTTCTCCGGGATGTGCGCTCCTGCCTGCTTCCTACTGCAGGTATGGGGAGCTGTGGGGCTGCTGGCGCTGGGCAGGGGATGGGTGCCATGGGGAGAACTGTGCTCCCCAGCACACGGCGATTCTCACCTCACAGAGAGCCTGGGCAGCTCTGGAGGGGTGAGCTGCGGGGTGAGCTGCTGCAATGAGACGGCATGTGGCCATGGGGAGAGGTGCTGTGCCCGCTGCCTGCGAGTTGAGCCAGGTAAGGTTGCCTGCGTTGGGGGGCTGTGCTTGTGCCGGGCTGGAGGTGCAGTGGAGCAGAGCCAGGGGTTGGCAGTTCCATCATTGTGAGAGCAATGCATCGGTGCTTCAGGGCCAGGCTGGCTCTGAGCTGTACCCTGAGCCCCTTGTCCCCTCCAGTCGAATCTGGCCTTTGCCCAAGGAAGCGAGCCCGGCGTGATGCTGCCTGCCCCAACCTGTGCACTGATGACAGGGACTGCCCCGGGGACCAGAAGTGTTGCTTCTCTGGCTGTGGGCTGGCCTGTACCACCCCATACACCTGTACCTGCTGCCCCCATTTTCACTCCTCTCCAGGCAGTGCAAGGGATGTGCATCCTCCTGCCTAGGTGTGCACACCCCATGCATGCCACAGGGGCAGGATGTGGGCAGGATGGAGGCCGGAGGGGAGTTGGGACAGGGGCACACTGCAACCCTGAGCCACGCACAAGGCACAGGTTCCCGATGCAGCCAAGCTCCCATGGGCACGGGGGGGCTGTGATGCTCAGGGCTGTGATGCTCATGGCTGCTCTCTTGCAGCAAAGCCCGGTGCATGCCCTGTGGTGCTGCGGGGCTCCCTGGGCCCCTGCCTGGAGCGGTGTGACAGCGATGCTGACTGTCCCGGGGCCAAGAAGTGCTGCACCACCGGCTGTGGCCACGTCTGCAAAGTGCCCACTGAGGGTAAAAGCTTTGTGCCATGGGGCAGAGACTGTGCCATTTTTCCATGTGGCCCCCTCCCTGGCTGCGCACCCTCCCTGCAGGGCCAGCGCCCTTTTGCCCTGGAGCATCATGCCCCTTTGGGGGCTGAGGGGGCTTGGGGATGGGCAGCAGCCAGGGCGAGGGGCTCACCACACCATTCCTTCTCTCTGCACACGCACAGTGCGCCCGGGGCTCTGTCCTGCCACAACTACCAGGGCTGGTGAGTGCCTCGTCCTATGCCTGGAGGACAAGGACTGTCCACCCAGCCAGAAGTGCTGCCTGCAGGACTGTGGCCGCACGTGCGTTCCCCCACTGCAGGGTAAGACCAACCCCACACCCAGCCCGCAAGGGACGGCAAAGGATCGGGCACTCATCCTGCTCTGACCACCAACATCCGTCTCTTCCAGGCACAGCTTAGCCCTGGCTGAGGGAGTGGCACTGGGAGCTGCCAATTCGAGGCCATTCCACCCTACCGCCATGGCAGCACCCACTGCCCTGCTGCTCTCATCCCTCTGGCAGCGCCTCTGGCTGGGGGGACAAGCACTGTCTGACCCACTCTGGCTGAGGACTCTGCCACCCCCACCTCCCACAGCTGTGCTCCAGGGACAAAGGCAAACCCCCGCATCCAGCCCCTCTGCGTGTGCCAGACTGTGCACGGCACAGACACCCCCAGCCTTCCTGGAAACACTGACCCAGAATAAACCAGCATGTGGCAGCCCGGCTGCTCTGGGTGCTTTCTGTTGCCTGCGGTGTGCTGGGGGTTTTCCATGGCGCAGGCACTGCGACATGTGGCTGCAGGCAGCCCCGGGGCAGTGAGAGGAGGCCCCATTTCCATGCTGTGCCCCTCAGGCACCACCACCCCACTGTCAGAGTCCTGGGGAAACACTGCAGCTGTCCCAGCAGTCACGGACAGGAGTGCCAGAAACCTGTTGACTCAGATTCCTTACATCAAGAAAGGGTTTATTTGCATCCTGAGGTGTGAAACTCGGGTTGGAAGCACAGTCGGGGGCAGATGGAGCACTCAGCCTGGGGACGGGGTGAGCAGCAACACCCACATGCTGGGAGCCATGCAGGCCCACTCGCTCCTATCCTGGCCGATCCCATCACTGTGCTCCATCCCCGGGGCTCTCCAGGCTCTGCTGTGCAGTACTGTGGGGATGGCACCTGTGTGACCTCAGCTGCCCTGTCCCTGTCCCTGCCCCAGTCCCATCCCCATGGGTCATCCTGCCCCAAAAGCGTGGTGTAGCTGGAGATAAGCAGCCAGCTGGCAGGGCGCCTGTGGTTCTGGGAACGATCCCTCCTCTTGTTCTCTGCCTGCTCCCCGCCAGCTGTGCTGCAGCACCCCTGGCAGCTCCACCAGAGACTTTAAACCCAGTACTGCCTCAGCTGTGGGCATGCAGCATCCCCACAGCACCATGTGCCTGGGGCTTTGCCTCCTCCTGGGGCTGTTCCTCAGGACAGAGCCGAGCACTGCACTGGGGGAGGAAGATGGTGAGTACTGGCAGGGGGGTCTGAGCCAGCTGTGTCCAGGTGCACCCCATGTGTACCTTCTGCTCCGGGTCCCTCAGTGCTGGCACTTCTGAGCTGGGACATTGCTATTCTCTGCTGCTCTCGCAGAGCCCAGCACCGGGGATGCTGGGTAAGGCCAGGGGCTGCACGGGGGCTGTGCAGGGTAGCAGTTTGGATGCTGTGCACACCACGCTGCTGCGGGGTCTCAGGGCTGGCAGCTGCTCCCAGCCACTCCCTTGCAGCCCCAGGCTGACATGGATCAGTTTTCTCCTCAGACCATACCTCCCTTCCTCAGCCCTGCACGTAGCATCTGATCCATGCAGAGCCATCCAGATGGGTGCTGCCCAGAGAGGTGGTGGAGTCTCCTTCTCTGGAGATATTCAAGACCCATCTGGACACCTATCAGTGCGATCTGCCTTAGGGAACCTGCTTTAGCAGGGGGTTGGGCTTGATGACCTCCAGAGTTCTCTTCCAACCCCTACAGTTCTGTGATTCTGTGATCCTCTGATCCAACCCCCTGACCGCGGTGGGGCTGTGGGTAATGCAATGGGCACACACCATCGAGTGCCCCCATCCCACCCTGCGTGGGACGAAGCTGCACCAGAGCAGCCCGGCTCTGCACTACTGCCGCCTCCACAGCGACGGGAGCTTTCCTTTGTTTGAGTGAAACAGCTGCTGTTTGCAGTGAAACCTTCCCAGCAGTGTCTCTGTTTGCAACTCAAACAGCACAGTGCTGCCAAGAGCTGACAAGGGCTGTTTGCAGAAGCGGTGCTCCCACGGCATCCCCCGGCTCAGCGCAGGCACAGCAGCCTCAGCTGTGGGCCAGGGGGATTCCCAGCCACAGGGAGAGTGCAGTGCCCGGAGTTCCCCACTCAGGTGTTCCCATTCCACAGCCCACCCCGGCTTCTGCCCCCAACCCTCATCTCAGCCTCAGCGCACGCCGTGTCCCAGCGCCTGTGATGATGACAGAGGGTGCCTGCAGGACCAGAAGTGCTGCTTCACCACCTGCGGCTTCATCTGCATGACACCACTGGGGGACGGCAGCAGTGACTTCCCTCCCCCCGGAGAGGTGGACTGGAGCCTCAGCCAGGCTGAGAACACACACCAGGGTGAGGCAGGGAGGATGAGCTTCATGCCATGGGGCTGTGCCAGGAGGGGCGAGGCTGTAGGGAAGGGGTGCACGTAATGTTGGGGTGCACATGGCAGGGAGCGGTGCAGCGTGCTGCAGAGGCTGCAGCCATCCCCTCCACAGGCAGGGCGATGCTGGGCACTGCCCTGATCCTGAGTTCTGCTACAGGGGAGCTGCAAAAACCAGGTCTGTGTCCCCGGGACTTCACACGCTGCCTCCACCAGGAGCCCCCTCTCTGCACCAACGACTCAGCGTGTCCCGGTTGGCTCAAGTGCTGCTCCCACCAGTGCCGCCTCCGCTGCACACCCCCAGCAGAAGGTATGGCACCACTGCCACAGCCCCAGCACCCCTTGTCCACCAGCCCCACCCCTGTCCTTGTCCTGTCCCCGTTGTCCAGTGCAGCTCTGGCACCTCTGGCAAACCCCATCTCCAAAGGCTGGGATGGGGCAGGTGAGGGCATCTGGGATGGGGCACGGGGAGGGCCACAAGGGCAGATTCGCTGGTGCTGCCATTGGTGCCCTCGGGGTGCACCTCACCCCCTGCCGCACCACTCGGTGTTGCAGAGAAGCCCGGTGCCTGCCCTGCTCCTTTACCCCTGCTCCTTCCGGTGCCAGGAGGACAAAGACTGCCTGGGCAGCCAGAAGTGCTGCCCACTGGGCTGCAGCCTGGCCTGCGTGGAGCCGGCGCAGGGTAAGGCGTCCGGGTACCACCGGAGCCACGTGCACGGGGACAGCCGCGGCTGTGCAGGGCGCTCAGGGCTGTGCTGCAGACATCTGCCACCTCCCCGCTGTGCCGGGGCCCTGCGGCGGCCACGAGCTGAGCTTCTTCTACAACGTCACCTCCGGGCACTGTGAGACCTTCCCCTACAGCGGCTGTGGGGGCAACGCCAACCGCTTTGGGACGCGGGCAGCGTGCCGCCGGGCGTGCCTGGGCCACGGTGAGGGCACGGAACTCCTGGTGGTGGGGGCAATGCGATGTCCCCCAGTGTCCAGAGGTGCTCAGGGCTGCTCCTGACTGCTCTGCTCCACCAGAGAAACCCAAAACCGGAGAGTGTCCTGTGGTGCTGCCGGAGCTGGAGGGGCCGTGCCGGGAGGAGTGCGATGGTGACAGCGACTGCCCCAATGCGCTGAAGTGCTGCAACAGCAGCTGTGGCCTACAGTGCCTGCCTGCAATGCCAGCCTGTGAGAGGGGGTGGGACGGGGTGGGACGTGGATTACAGGCAGGGTCATGGCCTGGGGACCAGCGGCGCCCACAGTACCCATCAGAGGCAGAGAGGGGCTGGGATGGGAGCAATGCACACAGCAGCAAGGAGGTGGTGGGGACAATGAAGACGCCCTACAGTGGCCATCCCACTCTCACCTTCAACCCAAGGAGCCCCCGCCACCTGGAGCCACATCAACGGCAGAGTTGCCACCCTGGGAGGAAAGGGGGGCCCCAACATGGAGGGATGCAGTGATGGATCAGGCAGTGTACCCTGCCGATGTGCGCTGGGCTGTGTGCCCATGGGACCGCTGCACTGCAGAGTGGGACCTGCTCCATTCCACACCTTGCCCTGCAGGGAAGGATGGCTTCTGCCCAGCCAGCGCCGGGCTGTTCCCCAGCTATGACTGCAGAGAATGGTGCCGGCAGGACGCCGACTGCCCCGGCGAGGACAAGTGCTGCTTGCGGGGCTGTGACTACATGTGCCAGCGGCCGGCCCTAGGTTGGAGCCACTGAGCACCCCTCCAGGTCATCTATGGTCATGCCCAGTCACCCCCAGCTGCACATCTCCTGCCTTCCAGAGAAACCAGGGATCTGCCCCCTGGCCGAGCAGGCAGCGGGGTCCAGGTGCCAGGACCCCTATGCAGGAGATGGGCAGTGCCCAAGGGATGAGAAGTGCTGCAGCAGCCAACGCGGCCATGTCTGCATGGCCCCAGAGCCAGGTGAGGGGGAAGAGATGGGGCTGTGCCAGCAGTGCCTCAAGCAGCCGGGACAGTGCCCAGACTCCTGCAGCTTGTGGGGAGGCACAGCCACAGCCCAGTGCACAGAGGGCACATAGGGTGCTATGTGGACCCGAGAGTGGCCCCAAGGTGCCAAGACTGCCATGCCCACAGCCCAGTCCCTGTGGGTGAGCCCACGGCCCTGCTACCCCCTCCCCTCCCTTTTCTCAGACAAACCTGGGCAGTGCCCAAAGGTGAGGCCGCAGCTGACATCAGAGCCATGCACAGAGGAGGATGACTGCCTGCATGACCGGGACTGCCCCCAGCAGGAGAAGTGCTGCTTTTCTGGCTGCGCCATGCACTGCTCCCGCCCAGCCAGAGGTGTGGGCAGGTGGTTGGGCCCCAGCTGCACCACGAGCAAGGAGCAGCAGCACCAATAGTGCTGGCAATGCGGGTGACCCCCTGCACTCAGCCATGGCCCTTCCTCCCACAGAGCATCCTGGGCAGTGCCCCCGGGCAGAGCCGTGCTGGGACCCCCGGCGCCGACGCCGGAACCAGTGCCTAGATGACAGCGTGTGCAGGCGGGATGAGAAGTGCTGCAACACAGGCTGCACTTGGGCCTGCGTGGCTGTACCCGGAGGTAGTGGGGAGCAGCTGGGCAGTGGGGAGCAGCCACCATCCCTGGGGACAGCTGGTGACCTCGGGCGGCTGTGCCTGCAGAGAGCGGTGGCGGTGCCTCCGGACAGTGTGCAGAGGAGTGTGAGACTGATACACAGTGCCCCCAGGGACAGCGGTGCACACACATGGGCTGTAGCCGTGTCTGCGTGGACATCCCTAGGGGTGAGCACTATCAAAGTATCTGGGAACCACAGGGTGCTCAGTGAGGCAGGACCCACAGGTGGGTGCCCCATGGATGGGTGCCCACAGCTGAGTGCCCACAGGTGGGAGTCCCGCAGCACATGCTGTGCCTCGCAGGGAGAGTGGGAGAGTGCCCCACCCCCGGGGATGCCGGGATATGCTTGGACCTCTGCAGCTTGGATGAGGAGTGTCCCTGGGGCCAGAAGTGCTGCAGCAATGGCTGTGGCCACGTCTGCATGCCTGCCTCTCTTGAAGGTGAGCCTTGGCCTGGGATGTCAGCGAGCGGGAGGGACAGAGATGGGGTCTGCTGTGCTCTGAGCCCACGGCGGCACCATGGCTGTCCTGCACCAATAGGGACTTCACAACAGTGCTGTGTGCTTGGGCTGCTAAGGCTGTACCTGCTATGGCCCCGTACCCGCCCACCCCCTTGTCCATAGTGCCTTCCCCTCTTTCTACCCAAGTAATAAGCATGTCCAGCCCTAGCTCAGCACCAGGTGAGTGTCCTCTCCTGCCACAGAGCGCGATGTCACCGTTGTGCCACATCGTGGTGCCGGCCGGTGCCCAGAGCAGTGTGATGCTGACACACAGTGCCCCCGGGGACAGAGATGCACCCGCACCAGCTGTGGCCGTGTCTGCGTGGACATGCCCAGAGGTGAGAACCATGGTCCAGCGGGGCTCTCCATGGTGGGTGCCCACAGATGGGTGCCCAAAAGAGCGTTCTGACTTGCAGGGAGGGAGGGAGAGTGCCCCATCCCCAGGGGCAGCGGGACGTGCTTGGACCTGTGCAGCTCCGGCAAGGAGTGTCTCCAGGGCCAGAAGTGCTGCAGCAATGGCTGCGGCCATGTCTGCACACGGATGCATGATGGTGAGGATACTGAGGGACAGGACCAGCTCCAGGGGCCGCGAGGGGACTTCAACCCCTCAGGGGAGTCAGAGCCTTCTAGAAAGGGCCTCAGTCCATGTAGTCCTGGCTCAGCTCCTGGCACAGACATTTGCCTTCAGGGTGAGGGTACCCAAAGGGATGAGGAGCAGAAGGGATCTCTCACCAGACCTGGCCATGCTAAACTGCTGCAGTGCCAGCAGCACTTGTCTATGACCGTGGCCTCTGCTCCACACTCCTATCAGTCAGGGCTCCCTAAACGCACATTTCCCTTTCAGGCACTGCATGATGGGAGAACAGCAGCTCTGTGGCAGGAAGGTGCCTTCATGAGGGGACACGGGGCAGTAACAGTCCCAAACTGGCCTGTCCCCTACTCACCATCTCCAGCAATAAAGTGAGTGCATGCCATCTCCAGCTGCCTCTGAGTCTCTGTGTTGCAGGGCCTAGCCCCCATATTGCCCATGGAGGGCACAGGCTGGGGTCCCACTCACAAGCACCAGGCAGGGGATCTGTGCAGCACGTGTGGGGCTGCAGGTGTTCAGCAATGCAGGGTGAGCACAGCCCTAGGGCTGGGGCAGCTCTTGGACCCCCATCAAAGTGGGGATGTTTCTCCATCACTTTAGGACCTGGCCATCTGCAGCTTGAGGGCAGAACTGGGTGCGAAAACCAATCTAGATGCAGGAGCTGTGCTGGGATGGCTGAATCTGAGACCTGGGGCAGGAAGGACAGGAGCCAGACCTGCTCAATGACCCGTCCTTGTATTGACAGCTGCATGGCCCCAGGCAGGGCTGGGCTCCTCCAGACAGGGCAAAGCACAGAGGGGCAGCCAGGCTGTTGCGGGCACCACAGCCCTGTGCCGTGCACCTCGGGCAAGCCATGGCCCCAGCACGGCCACCGTGACCACCACCACCACCCAGCCATGGGGAAGGGGATAGGGATATCTGCCCAGACTGGGGTTGTGCACGGCTGGGAGGTGCTACCGGGCACCCGGAGCTGAGAGGTGCGGGGTTGGGAGCAGGGCTGCACGGAGGGTCTCCCCACGGGGCAGGGGCCGGGGGGAGCCCCGCTGGTGTGGCTGGGAGCCCACGTGGGAGCAGGCCTGGGAGCACTCCCGCTCGGTCTCAAAGTTGTTCCTGTTCCCACCGCAGCCACCGTAAATGAACTCCTCGCACTGCCGGCTGGACGCGTTGTAGAAGAAGCGGATGAAGAGCGCCTTGCAGTTCCCGCAGACCGAGGGCAGGTAGCAGAAGTCTGCACAGTCCCAAGGGCTGAGGTGAGCCGAGGATGGGGCTCAAGGGGACAGCGCTCCGGGGCCCCCGTGGCAACGAGCCCCTCCCTGCCCAGAGCCAGGTCTGCGCCCACCCCCCCAGGAAAACATATCCCTCACCCCTGGTGCAGGCAGAGCTCAGGATGGCATCTGTGAGCCCCCTCCCGCTGTGCCAAGCTCACCCTCCCCTCACCATGACCCCCACACACTGCACGCCGCTGGCCCTCACCGAGCACCGGCTCCTGGCACCTATGGCCGCACTTGCCGGGGCAGCACTTGGTGGCACCAGGACAGTCAGCGTCGCCAGCACAGTGGGAGCAGGAGGTGTTCTTGTGGCACGAGCTGCAGTCCTTGTCCAGAGGGCTCTCCGCTTCTGAGACGTGATGACAGTACCCAGGCTTTGCTGAGGGACACAGTGACCAGAGCTAAGCAGCCCCATAGGTCCCGCAGTCAGACCTCACCACCCCCATCCCCACAGCCCAACAGCTATCTGCACCACGCTTGGGCTCCCTGAGCATCCCCTCTTCAGGAAGTGCCCCCACACACTCACCTGTCCCCATCTGCTCCTCTTTTCCAGGCACATGCGGGGCTGGGACTGACCGTGCAGAAAGAGGGAGCAGGAGGAGGAGGAGGAGGAGGCAGGCTTGCTGCGCCATGGTGCCCACGGCAGCCAGCTCTGCGCCCCAGGTGTGGTGGGCTGGGATTTAAGGTGCGTCGGCAGGGCGGAGGGTATGGGGCTGGTGCCCGAGCACTGCTAATTCCTGCCGTGCGGGTAACGAGCCGCACCCAGCAGGCCCGGCTTCCTCGGCAGCATCTCGGCCACAGCCCTAAAGCCGGGGGGACTGGTAGGACGGGAAGGATGCCCCAGTGCAGCCCTCAGGGTGTCCGGCAGCTGGGGCTGCGGTGGGGATGGAGATGGGGATGGGATGGGGAGTAGGAATGGGGAGGGGAAGGGGAAGGGGTACGAGGATGGAGATTGGGATGGAATGGGGATGGGGACGCTGCCCCCACCTGCTTGCAGCTCCTTGCAGACTTGGCGCAGACACCAACAGGAAGGACCTGGGGCAGTGCACACTCCCCAGCACCCAGCAGCACCTGGTGCACATGGGCGTGCGTGAGGTGAAACCAGCAGAGGCAGAGAAAAGCAGATTAAGTTCTTCCCATTCAGCAGGAATAATTGTCTTCCTAATTACTGTTGTAATTACTGTCCCACGGGGAAGTCAAGGAAGAGGAAAGCTCTGCGGGAAGAGGCAGGAAAGTTGGGCCCAGGTGAGGTCCAGAGGGAGGTGCCACCCACCTGCCTCTGCCCCACTGCAGCTTTCAGTAACTCTCCCCCAAATCTCAGAGGTCTGAGACACCCAGCAGCGTCTGGGCACAGGACACCAGAGAAGCAGCACAAGCTGGGGACGTGGCAGAGATGGGATGGCCCCCACCTCCCCACCCCTACAGCTCAGTGACCCCCCCACCATGCCTCTCCCACCGTCCTGAGCTGTCCAGGAAACTCCCCAGTTGCACAGGACCTTCCAGCCCCACACCCAGCAGGAGGGCAGGGCCACAGAGCCCAAATCCACCAGGCTACATTTTTCCGCCCCTATCTCTCCGCAGTATCTCACCTACCTGGGGGGTCATTACAACCGCTCACATCACATTCCAGAATGGCCCCCTCTGCGCTGAGGGGCTGAGCAGGGGATGTTGCGGCTCACAGCACTGGGGGGCAGTGGGCAGGGAGAAGTTGGGCACCACACAGGGGAATGCCCAGTGCTGCAGAGCTGCACGGACGGCTCCTTCCTGCCCTGCCCTGGGGACACACAGCCTGACTCACAGCACTGCTGGGCACACCTCCACCTCAAAAGAAACAGTGACCCAGCCAGCTCAGAGAACACCCAGGAATGTGGCACCTCCCAGGGCGGTGGGAACCGGGCCGGGCTGTGCCACCCTGGCCATGACAGGGCAAAGCCAAGGGTAGAGTGGGTGCTGCAGTGCAGCAACAACCACTGGCCCCGCACAGAGCCCATCAGTACCAGGTCTCCCTGGGGAGGGCACAAGTGGGGAAGCTCTGTCCCCACAGCCCACCCTGGGCAGGAGCGAGGGGCAGTGTCATCGCTCCCAGCCGTTCCCACAGCTCCACCAGCTGCTGGCAAGTGTGTAGTGCCGCATGCAGGCGGCTCAGACCACGCGCACACAGACACGTGTGTGCATGGTTCATTGGGCACACAGCGCATACACAGCTCGGGCTGTGCACATGCATGTATGTGCTTACAGAGCGTGGCTTGCACGCTCACACACGTGCCCAGCTGGCATTGCACGCACACACACACGTGCCAGCAGCCTGCCTGCACAGCCTGACACAGCAATCCTGCCGCCAGCACCTGGTGCTGCAGGGGAAGCCCCAGCACTGCCATGCCCGTGCTGTGCGTCCTGCATACGGTGCAGCAGCAGCTCCTGGGAATGCATGGCTGCAGAGCTGGGAGGCTTTGGTGGGAAGAGCTGGGGCTGGAGGTGTCACTGCAGGGCTTGGGGCACGGGCTGAGCTGTGGCTGAGGATGGAGTGTGAGGGGAGAGGCAGCTCCAGCACAGTGTGATGGGCACTCAGGCACCCATCCTGGCTTCCCACATCATCTCCACCCCACGTCCTCAGCACTGGGACCCTCTGGCACCCCAGAGTGGGTGGCTGGTGGCCACCAGCAGGTCTCAGCCCTCATCCACAGAGCCAGGCTTGGGCAGAACGAGGCTATGGACCATGTCCAGTCACAGGACGTCCCTCAGGAGCCAGCAATTGTTCCTGGTGGCAGAACAATGCTCGGAGAGCTGCCAGGGCACCACGGGCTGCTCCACACCGCCTGGCCCAGAAGCCTCCTCCACCTGCCCTGCAGTGCCCAGCCCCAAGTGGGGTCCCCGGCCCCCACTGCCCATCTGGCCCCATACTCATCCCTGGCAGTGCTGGGTGCTGCAGCACATCATGGCACAGCTCAGCTCCCAGGGTTGCTCAGAGCCCAAAGCAGAGCAGCCAACTCTTATCCCCCAGCTCCATGCTCCCTGCATGCTGTGTCCAGCAGCTCCAGCCCCTGGAGGGAGGGACGTGGGGGTCACGCTTGGTTGAAGCTGTGGCAGGGGCACGGTCATTGGCACCAGACTCTGTCCTGGGGAGGATTTAAAGCCCTGCCTGTACCCTGTGTGGCCCCAAAACTGCCACCCCTGCATCATGCGGGTGCTGTCGCTGCTGCTGCTACTGGGGCTCTGCTGCCTCTGGGCCCGGCTGGTGGCTGCAGGTGAGCATGGGATGGGGCTACGGGGAGGGCCTGGGATGCTGTGTCCCCACTGCAGAGGGCACCCTTGGCACCATGACCAGCAAACTCGGGGAGGGCCCAGTGTGCCCAAGGGTTAGGGTGCTCCTATCTCTCCCCAGGGTTCACCTAGCCTGTTTGGACCTGGACCGAGGACTCCACTTGTGCAGTCTCATGCCAGATAGTCAGGCAGCCCGACATGGACTCATCAATCGACTGCAGAGCGAGCACCCATCATCCCCCATCTCAAATCCACCCCTCCACCCTCAGCTCAGAACTGGGCATTGGGGTCTCTATGCTTCTTCCTTGCTATTAAAGCCCATCTGCAATTAGCTCTGCTGGTTTCTGAGGTGTCAGTCTCCTGGTGAGCTCTCGTTGGATCCCCAGCCCCCTGTGGGAGGGAAGTGCCATGGCAGCCAGTTGGTCCTGAGTCCAGCACAAACGTCCTGCCCGCAGCCCTCACACCAGGCTGCTCACCCAGGCTATGACATGTCTGGGGCATCTCTGGGTTTGTGGAAGAAGCTGGCAATGGTACATTCATGCAAGCTCCCAGATGGCCTGGAGATGCCAGGCATTGTGACAAGGGACAGCTTGTTGTGTTGAGCAAGTGGCCCATTGTGGGATTTATTAGGAAATAGAAGGTCCTGCCCCAAACAGCACTGGTGTCCAGGACTGGCCCTGGCAGAGTGAGGCGAGGGGAGGTCAGAGGCAGCTCCGTGTGCCCACCTGCCATGGGCTGTCCTCGCACCTTGGGCCCTGCACATGCCCCACAGTGCTGGTCACTGAGCTGCTGCCAGCATCACTGCCATCTCCACCACTGTATTCTTCAGTCATCACCGTCACCGTATCCATCATCATCTCCATAATCATTCTCATCATTTCCACCATAGTCATCACTGCCATTGTTACCATCATCATTATCGTCATCATCATAGCCCTCGTCATCATCGTAGCCATAGTAATAATCATGGTCATCATCCTCATCATCCTCATGCCCTTTTTTCTCATCAACATCGTCATCGCTGTCATCGTCATCATCGTCATCATCATCATCATCACTGTCAGCTCCTTCCTCACCGTCTTTATGTTCAGACTTTGGTTTCTCTCCCGATTCGGGCTTCTCCCCACTCTCCTGTTTCCCCCCAGACTCCGGTTTTGCCCCCACCTCTGGCTTCTCCCCCAGCACGGGTTTCTCTCCACCCTCTGTCTTTCCCCCAGTCCCTGGCTTTTCCCCACTCTCAGTTTTCCCTCCACTCTCCAATTTCCCCCCACCCCCCGGTTTCCCCCCACTCTCTGTTTTTGCCATTGCTCCTGGCGTTATCTTTGGCTTTTCCCCAGCCCCACCCTTCCCTTCACACTCTGGCTTCTTCCCCACACTGGGTTTCTTTGGGATCTCTTGCTTTTCCCTCAGTGCAGGCGCGCTGCCTGCTGGAGGCTTCTCCCTGCTCCCCCCTCCATTCTCAGCCACAGGTCTCACCGCCGGCCGCTCCCCATGTGGGTGCTGCTCTGCACCACCCCGCTCTGCCCCCGGCTGCTGCTGCACAGCTGGGCTCTGGGTGCCATCCTGCTGCCTGCACCGGGCGTCTGCTGGCACCACCACCTGCGGCTGGGTCACAGGGAGGATGGTTGCTGCTCCGTGCAGCCCTGGGCTGCACCTTCCTGGTGGAGGAAATGGAGAAAGGTGAAACACCGATGGCAGCAAGTTCTTAGCAAAATGAAATGAGGATGCTACACATTACTTAACCAGGGCACAAATACGGCACTGAGCATAGCTGTGAAGCAAGTGCACACGCTTTCCTGTAAAGCAATAGCAAGCAAAAGCACAGAAATAGCACAACACAGTGCTGACATACACTGCCTGCCTCGCAGTTCCTCTCTAAAATGGATTGGGACCACAACGATAGGAAGGAAGGCATCACAGCCACTGACTGGCTGGCAAACCATAAGGCTTCAAGCCACTACTTAGCCAAGACCTAAAGAAATTCAAGTTTCTAAAGGGGAACATTTAGGAGACGATGAAGGCATTTCTGCAGACTCATTTTCATCGGAGTGCAACGGCCCCAGAGCCTCATTGCAGAGCAGCAGCACGCGTGGCTGACACTGAGCAGTTACTGCCTGGTAGTTTGAGCTTAAACATCAAACAGCCCAACTTGTAGTGAACGCTGAGTGCTCTGGAAGAGGAGACGGGCAGAATTTTAAACACTGCTCTTAAATCAGCTCGCTGCTCGTACAGAAAGAAACGTGATTTCCATTTCTTTGAAAGTTGGCCATTTTTCTTGAGGGAAAAAGAAAAGTAAGGAGGAAAAAATGATTCTTTCATGGGAATTTCCCCTCTTGCAAATGCACTCCCAGGCTGAGAGCCTTGGAGGGTCTGCCAGGAGCACGGCTGGAACCTGCACACCGCCCAGGGCACAGGTCGGGGTGAAGGAAGCGCCTCCCCAGCACTGTGGCTGCGTGCCGGTGCCACTGCTCTGTCCCCATCGGACAGTGTTCAGTGTTCAGTGTTCAGCCTCCAGGCAAAGACCCCCCCAGGCACCAGCCCCATCCGGGCAGAGCCGGGCTGCATCCTCCAGTGCTAGGGGTGTGGGGAGCCCCGGTCCCAGCCAACAGCACCAGAAAAGCAGCGTCAGAAGGAAATAACAGAAAGCAAGAGAAGCTTCTGCAGCTGGAGTGCTCTGAACCGGACTTGCATGACATTTAGCGTTTTGCAGAACCCAAAGGTTAGGAGCCTTAAGCAGGGCTGGAGCTCGCAAGGGTCGCAGCTCCCGCAGAAAGTGCTCAGACACAAAGACCAAAGCAGAGCCATCCGCACAGCGCACCTCACCGACCGCGCAGCGCTGCCCTGGGCGCGGGGCCGTGCTCACCTGCAGCGGGCGCGGCGTGCAGCGGGACACCGAGGGCCAGCAGCCCCAGCAGGAGCCAACCACCCGCCCGCATGCTGCCAGCACCCTGCCCGCCCGGCGCCGCGCCGGGATTTAAGGTTCTGCAGAGAGGCGGCCCCGGGCACCTCCCACGTCCTGCGCGCACCGTGGGACACCAGCAGCAGCGGGACGGGAGGAGACACCGGCACACCGGGCTGCGACCAGCCCTCCTCGAGGCACCCTTTGCTCCTCTTCTCGGCCCATAAACCCTTAATGGGCACTCATGACGTCAGAGCGCTTCATTAACCCCGGGGGCACTTTCCCAGTTTCAGGAGCTTGTGAAGGAGCTACAGGGCAAAATCCACCCCCCCACCTCCATTGCCCCGGAGGAGCTCAGCTCCACCTGCGCAGGGTTGAATGTCAATGTTGTAGCTTGTTATGCTTTAAAACCAGCAGGAATAAATGTCTCCTGGCAGACAGAACATGGAGTGCCGCAGCGCTGAATGGAGGAGAGCTGCCCAAGGCAGGCACTGCAGCTCAGCTCCATGCTGCCAGCCTCTGCCCCAGGCTTGCATTGAGAGTGAACAAAGAATTCAGTGTGCCGCCATGTTTATGTCTCTTTGCTCTGCACCGGGGTATAGGGAGCATCTCTACCACTGTAAGCATGTGAAGGCACTCTGCGTGAAAACTCAGAAGGCAAAGCTCCTGCTCCAGAAAGCTTCGTCCAAATGGTGGCAAAGGCCACACACGGGCAGCACTGGGGCCATGTGCTCGGCAGTGGGAAGGTGCAGGGCCTGCATGCCACCAAACTTGCGTGGGAAGAAGGCTTACTGCAAGAAATGAGCTCGAAGTACAGGTTTCTTCCACTCCTCGTGGCCATGACTCAATTCTGGAGCTATTTCCCTGTGAACCGCCCCTATCCGCTGAAGTCCCTGTGCCCCACATCTCAGCACAATGGTGTCACTGCTGTGAGCATGGTAAACAGAGCTCCCCCAGGCCCCCCCTCATCATGGTTCCCTGCCACCTGCCGTGCTGTCCAGAGCCCTCCAAGCCCCAGCATGAGGGGCAGCTCTGCACAGTGTTGGGTACTGCCACTCGTGGGTCTCTGCCCAGTGCAAGAGCAGACACCGGTGCCCAGCAGTGCACTTTCTGCAAGTGGCACTGATGTTGTCCTCCAAACACCCCACAGGAGAGGTGTTGCTGGCACTGGTGATGATGTTGTTGCACTGTGCAATTATCTCCATTACTCTTTAGCCACAGATTACTATCTACTTCCTTTGTACCTCAAAAATGACGAAGGCACGGGGCGAATTCGGCTGGTGCGCGTGGCAGTGACTCAGGGCACGGCCCAAGGGGCAGCACAGCACAGCTCTCAGAGCCACTGGGAGCTCCCAGGGGCACTGCCATGCAGCTCCAAGGGCACACTGCCCTGCTGCAACCCCGGGCTCCTTTGGAACAGCACTGTCACTACAACACGTTTACACTTCTGTAGATCCAAATGTTGGTCACAGTTTAGAGAATTAGGAACTTAAATGTTTTACAAGCATGTCTGTGTACAGCAATAAGCGTTTTGGTAAGCTGAATTCCACAGGTCCTGCTCTGCACAGATTTGAGTCTCCAGTTTGCACCTCCACATGTGGCTGTGGGTTCCACTACGGTACAGAACAGTGAACAGAAGCAGCTCTGTGCCTCTGGCGCCGGAGCACAGGGATGGAACAGCACACAGAGACTGCTCTGGTCAAACCCAGCAGGACCAGCCGTGCCCCAGGAGCTCAGCAGGGCAATGTCACACTGCTGTTTGTGTGCTGCTGCTGAGAGCGTCACTGGTTTGGGTTTTTGCAATGGAAGGCTGTCACAGACACCTGATGCTTCCCATGCTTCTGAGTTCCAGTTTGTTTAGTTTTATTTTATAACTGTCTTGGAGGCATCCAAGTACCAACACAATAGAATTCCCTACCAAAGAAACCTACAATTGTCATTCCAACAGAAAAATCTCCACGGCTGTGCATCGCTACTGGGGCCACTGTGACTCTGCCACACTTCGACCGGGAACACGGGATGAGTACCGCGGTTTCGGTACTTTCAGAAGGAAAACAGTGAGATGTCAGAGCGATGGAGCAATCCGGGAAGCGCTGCCGAGCTGAGACTGAGCGGCACAGCGCTAGGCCGCGGGGAGCACGGTGAGACGGAGGCCGGCAGGAAGCGGCAGCGGTGCCGCCCGGCCAGGCAGGGCAGGAAGAGGGCAGGGATCGGCCCGCCGGACCCACCCGCCGGAAGCCGTCCCGGGCCGCAGCCCTCACCGGAAGCTGCTGCCACTTCCGGCGCGCTCCGCGGTCGCGTTCCGATGACGTAGTGAGCCCGGCGCTTCCGGAAGCGGCGCCGCGGGCCGGGAGCGCGGCGCGATGGGCGCCGCCCGTGACGCGGAGCAGCAGTCGGGGCCGCCGGGCGAGGAGGGCCCGGGAGGCGGCGAGGAGCAGCCGGGCGGCACGGTGAGGCGGGCGGGAGGCGGCGGCGCGGGAGGGAGGGAGGGAGGGAGGGAGGGAGGGAGGGCGGCGGGTTCGGGGCTAACGGCTGTGTCCCGCAGAGCCCCTGGAACATCATGATCAAGCATCGGCAGGTGCAGCGGCGCGGTCGGCGCTCCCAGATGACCACCAGGTACGGGCGGGCTGGGCCCCCGGGAGCAGGCTGCACAGGGGTGGGGCCGGGCCGGGCCTGCGGGGAGTGAAGTGGGGCTGCCGGGCCGGTGCCTGCACCTCGCCTTACTCCCCATCTGCTCCCACAGCTTCACTGACCCGATCGTGTCCATGGACCTGTTGCGAGCCGTGCTGCAACCCAGCATCAACGAGGAGATCAGGGGCGTCTTCAATAAGTACATGAAGGTGAGCTGCACAGGGAACAGCCCCAGTCTCTCAGAGGACTGGGAGCCAGAGCCCAGCTCTGGACACTATGTGGGTACAGCAGGGGAGCTGGGTGCTGCACCCTGGCCGGAGCTTACCTGACTGCTGACATCGTGCTGCTCCTTCCTCAGTTTTTCCAGAAGGCAGCACTCAACGTGCGTGACAACGTTGGGGAGGAGGTGGACCCAGAGCAGCTCATCCAGGAGACGTGTCGGAGCTGCCTGGAGCAGGTGGGCACAAGCACACATGAAAGTGCTTTGAAACTATTTCTGGGACAAGGCTTGGGGGCAAATATACCCAAATCTTTAGAGTCTGTAGTGGCCAGCTGTCAACAAAGAGTTTGGTCCTTAGATGTGGCTTTTATGTTTCACGTGGCCTGGGGCTTTCCCATCAGCACAGGTGCCTTTGCAGACAGATCCTCTATCACAGGGTGAAGCAGGGGTTGCTGGCAGTCCCCCTTTTCACCCAGACTCAGGTAACCTTCCTTCTCTTTCTGCAGGCCAAGCTGCTGTTTTCAGATGGCAAAAAAGTTGTGTCCAGGTTGCCCCATGAGCAGATGGGACCAAAGGTAAAAGTTGTTATTGTTCCCAGAGGATTAAATGATTTGTAAGAGCTGGGAGGAATAGAATGGCGGGGTTGGAATTATCCATTAGCTGTGCAAGTGAGGAGGTGGAGCTGGGAGATATTTGTCTTGTGGGGAAAAGTAACTTACAGGTCAGTGCAGACCCCGGACATAGCATCTAAGCGCTTCTCACTGCTATTGGGTGGCTGCAGAGTTTGTGCCCTTGTGCTGTCTGCCTTGAGTCAGCAAATGAGAGCTGCAGGCTGTGTGCTTGGGGCCCTGCCTGACTGGAATGGGAGAAGGGCTTGTCTCCATCCTCCCACCATTCCTCTTCCAGCGTGCCCGACAGATGGATGAGGAATTGAATCGTCGAGGAAGCCCCCTTCCCAAAAAGGTAGGGGGGTTTTTCACATGAGGGATTTTATGTTTTGGGAGACCTGTTCCTTGCTCCTGATTATTACCACAGTATGAGTGTGTGCAAACATGAATTGTTTTTGTGAAGGCTCAGAGGTGCTTGCTCTCATGCTGGTGTTGTGCTCATGGGAAAAAGAGCTGCTTCTGTAGGAGGAACAGATAATCAAAAGGGTCCTCTCTATCTGCACAACTGAATGACTGAAGGATTTCTTCCATGCAGAGAAAGGGACGGCCTCCAGGACAGAGCCTGTCAAACGATCGTGGGGTCTCAGGCATGTCTGCGTGAGTATGGGCCTCAAGCTGCTGCCCGTGCTTCAGGGGGCAGTGGGAAGCAAAACTGCCTGAAGTAAGGGGCACCAAAACCGGCAGTGTCTTTCCCCCAGCACAAAAGAGAGGTGTAGGGGGGGGATGGTAGAGGGCAAGAGAGTTTTGGGTGAGGTTGAGTTGCAGGAAGCAAAGGCCTTCCAGGAAACAGGGCCACGGGACGTGCAGAACCAGGTGGAGGATTCGGTGAGCTGTGTGTGACACGGATGGTAATGGGGAACGCAGCAGAGATGGGGGTCCAGAGCGAAGTGGAAGGTGTGAGAGGGTGGATCTAGAAGGGTTCAAGCTCCAATTCCTGCCACTGGGAGCTTGTGGTGTCTGTCTGCATTGATCTTTCTAGGACCTATTCTTATTTCACTTTCCTTCCCTTCAGGTGGAAGCTCAAAGTCTCTGAGCCTGTGAGAAGGGATGGACCAAAGGTATTGGCTGACTGATGCTGCTGGGCTCACCCTCTCCTCCCTTCGCTTCCGCTAGCAGAGCCCTGCCTGCAGCGGCAGCACAGGACAGTCCTAGGTTGTGCCCTACCCTGCTGAGTCTCTACAGTGCCTGGAAGCCTTTGCTTGCTTCCTCCAGACGCTGCAGCTCTGTGGTGTGGTACAGCTATTAGGAGACATGGGGAGAGCCTTAGTAGTAGCCTGGAGGATCCCACAAGTGTTTCCCACAAGGGAAACAGCTTAGATCAGCCCAAGGTGGTGCAGTTTCCTTCCTCTGTGGCAATCCAGAGGTTTGTGGCTACCTCCCTCCCTCCCAAATCAGGGGGCAGTTCTTAGGTTCCCCATCAGAGAGCTGAGGCTCGTGGAGCATTGGCTGGCACCAGCTTTATTTCTAATGTTGCCCCTTTTCCAATTGCTCTGTAGTGGGATCCATCCCGACTGACTGAAACCACAACCTTTGTGCTGGGATCTCGAGCAAACAAGTAAGGAATGGCCCTGTTGATGGAGGGTGGTGTCTCCCAGGCAGGAGCCCGTAAGACTCCTCCCGTCACTTCACTTCTCTGCCTCGAAAGCAGTAGGAAGGGCTGGGGCCTGGGGAGGAGAGGAGGTGCCCCGTTCTGCTGCAGGGCCCCTCTGCCCCAGTGTAACACCCCCTTGTGTTCTTTTTTCAGAGCTCTCGGGATGGGAGGAACAAGAGGGCGACTCTACATCAAGCATCCCCACCTCTTTAAGGTCAGATACCACAGCAGGATGCCTCCTCCTTTGGGGTTTGCTCAGAAGCAGTTTGTGATGGGAGCTGGGAGCGTGTGCTTTGGCTCGCTTGGTTTTTCCTCCCCATGTCCCATTTGTTGTCTTAGAGCACGTACACATAACCTGGCCAGCACACTGAAACACGTTAATGGTAGCACAGCCTGTCAGGTGCTGGTTTTGTCCAGAGTCAGGGTTTTATTTGAGAGGAGAGCAGGCAGGGCTAAGCCCTCCCTCTGGGAGCCCCCAGCACTGTGCTGTGGGGGTGAGGTGCTGACAGCAGAGCACTGGAACGGGCTGTGCCCCGCAGGAGGGTGGTCCAGGTGGGAGGTCTGTGTCCCGTGTTCAGCCAGGTCCTTGCTGCTTTATTGCAGTACGCAGCCGACCCGCAGGATAAGCAATGGCTGGCAGAGCAGCAGCACATGAGGGCCACTGGGGGCAAGATGGTGAGTACGCCCGGGCTTGTGCCCACTGCAGCCCAAGAACTGTGCGGAAACCTGCTCAGGATGGACAGGGGCGGAGGAGCAGAGAGGCAGGCAGCGTGCCACGGGCAGGGCCATGTGGCAGGACAGGCAGAGGCAGGGCTCGGGCACCTCAGCCAAGAGATGTTTGCTGCTCCTGGGGTTCGGGCAGGCAAAGAGCCAGGAATGCAGGGACAGGGTGGTAGAGCTGCCATGTGGGCACCACAGACCCCAACAGAAGCACAGCGCGTGTCTCGCCTTGCTGCAGGCCTACCTCCTGCTGGAAGAGGACATCCGCGACTTGGCGGCCACTGACGACTACAGGTGAGGCCCTGAGCCCCGCGCACAGCAGGGTCACCTGGATGGGTCCCCGTGAGGCCTTCCCTGCCCCAAGAGCCTGTGACCTGCACTCACCCCGCTCTCCCATAGGGACTCGGTGGACCTGCGGCTGGAGGAGCTGAAGCCCTTCGTCCCACCTGCCTGGATGACGGAGAAGATGCAGAAGTACATGGAGACGCTTCGCAATGGGGGGGACCCACCTCCACCCCCTGAGATCCACCCCGAGGCCTTTCCTGAGGGTCCTCCCGAAGGCCATCCCGAGCCCTCAGACCCGCCCCCGGCCCCGCAATAAAAGCCGCTGCTTCGCACCCGTTTCCACGCCTGCTGGAGGGGAGGGCTGCCCCTTTAAAGGCTCGCTGTGACGGGGTGGGGGGAGCGGGGATCTTCTGCGCCTGCGCGATCCCGCCTCTTCCGGGTCCACCCGCCGTTTCCTTAGCAGCCGCATTGTCGGTGCTGTCCGATTGGTTGGCTGGAGCGGAACTGCGCGCTGATTGGTGGAGGCGTCTCGAGTTTGAAACATTCAAACGGAGTGCGGGAGCGGGGCGGAACGGAAGGTAGAGGAAGCGGGACCGGGATCGGAGCGAGCCGTGCCGGGAGCAGGCCGAGCCGAGTCCAGCCCAGCAAACCGCCGAGCGGGGAGCCCAAGGAAGCGGCCCAGAACTGCCATGGCCTCGCAGAACGCCGACCCCGCCGCCGTGCCCAGCGCCGCCGCCCGCAAAGGGGCTGAGGCGGGGGCCACGGCTGCCCGCGGCTCTGTGGGGAAGAGGTGAGGCCGGGACCGGGGTTGGGGGGGGGTTGGGCTGCCCTACCCGCGGTTGCCGGTGCGGCCCGTAACGCGTTGTCCCCGCAGGCTGCAGCAGGAGCTGGTGGCGCTGATGGTGAGTGGGGCCGGGGGCGGCGGGGGGGCGATGCGGGCCGGGCCGGGGCTGATGGCGCTGCCTCGCAGATGTCCGGCGACAAAGGCATCTCCGCCTTCCCTGAGTCCGATAATCTCTTCCGCTGGATCGGCACCATCGACGGCGCGGCGGGCACGGTGAGACCCTGCACGGCACCGCACGACGCGGCCCCCTCCAGTCCCCCCACCCCGCTAACTGCCGCCCACAGGCCTACGAGGAGCTGCGCTATAAACTGTCCCTGGAGTTCCCCAGCGGATATCCCTACACCGCGCCCACCGTGCGCTTCCTCACGCCCTGCTACCACCCCAACGTGGACGCTCAGGGCAACATCTGCCTCGACATCCTGAAGGAGAAGTGGTCGGCACTATATGACGTGCGCACCATCCTGCTATCCATCCAGAGCCTGCTGGCAGGTGGGTGTGCTAGGCATAGGGGCTGCGGGCACCTCTGATCCCCCCCCATCTGACCCTGCCCTTATCCTCAGAACCCAACATTGACAGCCCACTGAACACGCACGCTGCTGAGCTGTGGAAGAACCAGGCTGGTGAGTGCCCCGAGGATCCCCCCGGTTGTGGCAGTGGCACAGCCCCAACCTCAGCCCGCGCCCCCTCTCCCCACAGCCTACAAGAAGTACCTGCGGGAGATGTACGGCAAGCAGGCTAAGAGCCAGGAGACCTGACCCCTGCCACGCCACCCCCTTGCCCCTGTCTGCTGCGCCTTTCTGTATTATAGGCTGTTTTTAACTTAATTCTGGAGTGCGAGCTACGGTTAATGTATAAATAAATGCACGTCTGTAAGTTCTTCCATCTGCTTACATGCATTGTGCAGCTGGATTACCTGCAGTGCTGTGGATAGGGGGGCTACAGGGCAGGTGGGGGGATAGAGGGATGCAGATACACATCAGGTAATGTGGGGCTTTATTATTGCCCTGCAGGAGGCAGCTCGTGGGGCATGTGGGTTCCCATCTTCCTGAGCCAAGTCAGACCTGCATTTCCTGCCCCCAGCTCACAGCACCCTGCAGCAGGACCCAGTGCCAGGCCCTGGCCTGCGGAACATGGGGGCTGTGCCCTCCCCTGGTCCCGCCACTTGCATGGATTCCACTGTCCATAGTGGAATGTTGGCTGTGCTCTCCATCTCCACCAGCATTGCCCTCACCTGCTCCATCTCCTCCTCCAGGCATGGGGGGTTTGGGGGCAGCTCGGGGCCCCCACCTCGCCACCCCCCCAGCCCAGTGCTCAAAGGGGTCACACCGCCCACCCCTGGGGAGAAGGTGCAGCAGAGGTGGTGGGCACAGCGCAGGTCCTGCAGGAAGAGCTCCAGGGCAGAGAGGAAGAGCACCCACAGCCGCTCCAGTTCTCGCCGCTCCTGGGGGCCTGCAGCTTGCTGCAGCCATGCCAGCAGTGCGCTCTGCAGCCCTGCAGGACGGAGACGCCGAGTGGGCTGCAGCCCCTCCGTTCAGCCCCCGTGCTGCCCGCTGCACGCACCCTTACCGACACTGAGCTCCCGCACCTCCACGCTCTTCCTGTGCCGCTCCTCACGCAGCTGGGGGCCATCAGCACTGCCCCCCAACTGCAGCACCAGCTGTCGGTGCCCTGCCGCTGCCTTGCAGAGCGCAGTCTGGGTGGCCATGCACAGCCCCCGTGCCCCGCAGCCAGAAGCAGCCCCTCGCCCCGGTGCCATCCTGTGCCACAAGGACTCAGCTTCTTGCTGGCTCTGCAGGGCAGGGATGGGTCCTGAGCTGGGGTCCTGCACAGTGCCTGCCCTGTTGCTCCCACAGGCACTGGGTGTTCCCTGGACCTGTGAGCCCTTGCCCAGGGCACGTCTCAGTCTTGGCGCGCTTGTGGCTGTGCTCCTCCCCAGCTCCAGAGGCTGCATGGAGACATGGGTCCCCAGGGAGAGCTGGCACAGACCAGGCTGGCTTTTCCAGCATTGCCTTAATCCCTGCACAGAGGGGTGGCTGCTGTCTTGGGGGGGCAGCAGCCCCCCTACTTTTTTTTGACAGGATACCCCATCCTTTCAATTAGAAACCTGAATCAGTGCTTGGCCCCCTTTTCCCCCCCCTTCCAAAATCCAGTGTGGTCACACATCCTGCCAAGAGTGAGCAGAAGCAACTTCCCAGTGCTGCCTGCTGGGACCCTGGGAGGACAGGGCTGCTATCCCTGCTGCTGCTGTCGTGGGAAGTGAGTGCTCCTGATGGAAACTCTGAGCTCAGAGCTGGCTGGCGTCCACCCAGCAGCCCATGGGAACTGCTGCTCACACACTCACAGGTCAGCCTGGCTGGTACAGGGTATGGCACAGCACTGCACACACACCCCGTGTCCCCCTGCATGGGGTACAGTGCCACAGCCCCCCCAGGCACTCCCATACTGGCAGCTCAGCCTTTCCCCTTTTAATGAGGTTCATCCATAAACCACATCTGTCAGAGTCAAGGAAAAGCTCAGCCGCCGGCCGAGGGGCACAAGCTGCTGCAGGGCTCCAGCGGGTGGGCAGCAAGGCCAGGTGCTGCGGCGGGGCCACTCCCAGGCAGAGGAGCAGGGCTGGCTGCCGCAGCCGGCCCAAGGAATGTCTGATCCCTTATTGCACGCCCTCCATCATCTTCAGGAACTCTGCAAGAGAGCAGCATTATCAGACCCAGCTGTGCCACACACACAGCCCAAAGGGGCAGAGCAAGCAGCAGGGCCAGGGCTGCTGCTCACCATCGAAGTCAATGCGACCATCGTTGTTCTTGTCTGAATCCTTCATGAGGTCTTCTATTTCCTCCTCGGTGACGTGCTCCCCGGTGGCCCTGAGAATCTCACCCAGCTCTTCGATGTCGATGAATCCATCAGCGTTCCTGAGGGAGAGTAAGGGCAGGGTACAGCCCTGCTCACCACCAAGGACAGGTGGCGCCAGGCGCTGCCCCACTCACTTGTCGAAGATGCGGAAGCAGTTGGCCAGCTCCTCCTCAGACTTGCCCTTGGCGTCCTCTTTCATCTGGCGCACCATCATCACCAGGAACTCCTCGAAGTCGATGGTGCCGCTGCCTATGGGGAGGGACCGTGATGAGGGTCAGGCTGTGCGCTCCAGCCACCCGCCACCCCCAGGGAGGCTGCTCACCATCCTCGTCCACCTCCTCGATGATGGCATCCAGCTCTTCCTTGGTGGGGTTCTGGCCCAGCATCCTCATCACTGTGCCCAACTCTTTGGTGCTGATGTCCCCACCACCGTCCGCATCAAACATGTCGAAGGCAGCTTTGAACTCTGCAGGGAAGAGTGGTCAGTGCTGGGGCACAGGCAGTGGGACGGGCCCTGCGTGGGCCAGGATGGGGCCCCGCTCCCCTCCCTGCTCACCAGCAATCATCTCCTCGCTGAGGAAGGCGCGGGCCTCCGCCTGCTGGTCTGTCTGTAAGGCACGGGGAGAAGGGGTCAGCTCCCACCCCACGCTGTGTGCCAGTGCAGCCCCTGCCCAGGGTCAGCAGCATAAGGGGCTCTGCAGCAGTGTCTGGCACAGCGCAAAGCCTCAGCCTCCCTGGTGCAGCTGCAAAGCCCTCGTCCAGCTCAGCCCTGCAGCACGTGGCTGTTCTCTGAGTGAGCCAAGGCCCCAGGCGGCCATGCAGCTCAGCTGCCCCAAGCCCCATGCAGCCGCCCACCGGGGGTCCATGACGCAGAGGCCGCCATGCTGCCTTGGCATCCCAGGCACCCGACACTATTTTTGGACCCCCCTCAACTCCCCTTATAGGGAGCAGTGCTCAGCAGGCACCTGTTTGCCCTGGATCGAGTTTCTCCTGGAGGCGCGGGCTGTCTGGGGCCGCAGAGGTGTCGCATGACCCAGCGCTCGGCTTTCAGTGCCTTCACACAGCCCAGCTCCAGCTCTGATCGCCCCATGCACCCATTACCCCCAGGCAGCCGCACACTCCCTCCCTGGGGCATGTCTCATAGGGGTACACATCCCATAGGGGGACATATGCCATGGGGAATGTATCCCACTGCCCCCATGTCCATACTGCCTCCTGCCATGGCCAGCCTGCAGGAATCATCCCTATGGCATCACTCCGTAGAGGTGCCTGGCAGCCCCACACTGCCGTGCCCAGCACCTCTGGCCCAGCCACGGCTCACCCCAGCACCACTGGAGCTCTTACCATTGACGCCATCTTTGCTGCTCTCTTCCCGCAGGGAGTCACGGCCTCCTGAACCAGCAGCCCCTAGACACTCCCTGGCTCCCCAATTTGTAGTGTCCCCGTGCCCCCAGCCGTTGGCCCCCAGCCCCAGCAGCCTATCAGCTCCCTGGTGGAAATCCGGCCCCGCTCATTGGCAACGGGCTCATTTTACCTAATTTAGCCAAAGCGTTATTGGCCAAGAGCGGGGGATTAAACGTGGGTCTGAAGCTGGGATAGAAATTCAAGCCCTGCGGGGAGGGACACGGCATCTTGGCAGGAGTGCGATTCCTTCACCTACACCTCCTTGCCCCAGGACAGCTCAGCATGGAGAGGGTTAAAAATAGCCCCAAAGAGCGGCATCCCCAACACCAGGATTGGGCTTCCCCCATGCCGGGCATTACGGACAGGGCCAGACAGCACTGCCTGCGCCACTGCTAACCCCACAGCACAGACCGGGACAAGCAGGCAGCACTGGGGCCATGTCCCCTCCCTCACCCCGCAGTACCCCAGCTGCTTCGGCTGTGCCCAAACCATCGGTCCCTCCGTTCACTTCTGCCCTGGAGGGGCTGAGGCAAAGCTGTGGCCCTCCGACCAGCGCTGGCGGAGAGCTGCAGGTGGGTGAGGAACAGAGCCCTGCAGCGGGTCCTGGCCCTGCAGTGTGTTCCCCCGCTCTGCTGGCAGCCTCTGCCTGGGCCTGGCGGGGCCAGCAGTGGCACGGCTGCTCCGTGACTCTGGGAGAGTGGGAATGATGCCCATGGCTTCCTCAAAGGCTGTGCCTCTGCCAGGCCCTGGGACTGGCTGGCCGAGTCGCCCATGGCCCGCGGCTCTCCGGAAGGGCTTTGTGGCAGGGCTGTCGGTCCCGCAGGACCCTCCGCTGGGGCAGCTCTGAGGCACCCCATGGACAGGGTAGCACGGCACAGCAAGGAGCAAGGACAGAGTGATGGCAGCAGCTGGACCATTCCTCGATATTAATAGACATTCCCAAGAAAGCAGCGAGGATGGAGTGGGTATGGCGCTAAATAAGGGCGGTGAGTGCCAGGCACCGGCCATGGCTGCAGCCCAGGAGCAGGGGCTGGGGAAGGCAGGGGTGGTGGGTGAGGGTGCGGGGTGTTGGGATGTCATGGTGTTGGGGTGCCGCGGTGTTGGGGTACCGAGGTGTCAGGGTGCCGGGGCAGCGTAGGTTGGGGACCAGCAGAGAGCTGTGCCCAGGGCTAGGGCAGGGGGCTGTGCGGGCAGCGACAGAGCCGGACCGCGCCGTGCCGAGCCGTGCTATGCCGTGCCGGGACGTGACAGCCCCGCCGCGATCCGGGTTCCCAGCGGAGGCGGAGCCGCGCAGGGAGGATCCCGGGACGAGCAGCGGCGGAGCGGCCATCGCTCGGCACCGCCCGGCGCGGCGCGGCCCGGCACGACGCGGTACGGTACGGTACGCACCGCCCACAGCGGCAGCGGGGCTGCACCGGGGGGAGCGGGGCTGAGGGTGGGCCCGGGTCGGGGGGGCCGGAGAGACCCGGCCGGGAGCGGGGCCGTCCCGGTGCTGGGTCCCGCGCTGCCCCCAAATCCGTGCCCGGCCCCGTGTTGGGGTGGCCGGGGCTGACCCGTCGCCGCAGCCGCGCCGCGGGGATGGCCGCCCGCATCCTGCACCGCCTGCGGCACGCGCTGGGCGCGGAGGGCGCCCGGGAGGAGCGGACACACGACGGCGTTGAGGCCGAGGACTGCCCCGAGAGCTCGGAGCTGGAGGACGACACCGAGGGGCTGTCCACGCGCCTCAGCGGCACCCTGAGCTTCAGCGGGCACGAGGAGGACGAGGAGGAGGAAGAGGAGGAGGACGGCGGCGGCGAGGAGCTGCCGGCGGGGGATGCTGCGCAGGACGGAGGCAGGTGCTGGGATGGGAGCCTTGGGTGCCCGCTGCCCCCGCGCCCGCTGAGCCCTTCTCCCTGCACAGAGTGGGGCCCGGCGGCGCGGCCCGGCAGCCTGCTGACCCGGCAGCTGCAGGAGCTGTGGCGGCGGTCGCGGAGCAGCCTCGTACCCCAGCGGCTGCTCTTCGAGGTCACCAGCGCCAGCGTGGTCAGCGAGCGCTCCTCCAAGTACGTGGTGAGTGCGCCCGCGGGGCCGCAGCAGCCGGGTGAGGGTCCGGGTGGGCGGGCGCTCACTTCTCTCTGTCTCTCCCTGTGCTGCCCTGATGGTGCTGCGGCTCAGATGAGCCTCAGGTAACTACGGCCGGCAGCTCCGCCGTGTGAATGCCGCCCCGGGGGCACAGCGTGCCCATCCCTTCGTCTCCTTTGCTGCCGTGCGCTCGGTTCAGCCCCGGCCTCACCAGGGGCCACGTCCCCCAGTCCCCCACCACGGCACCTCCCGACCCCCGTTCCCTGCCCGCAGCTCTACACCATCTACCTGATCCGCTCCGGGCAGTTGGACAAAGCTCCCGCCGCCATCTCCCGTCGCTACTCGGACTTCGAGCGGCTGAACCGCCGCCTGCGCGGCCGCTTTGGCTGCGACATGGCGGGCATCGCCTTCCCCAGGAAGAGGCTGCGGCGCAACTTCACGGCCGAGACCATCGCCAAGCGGAGCCGAGCCTTCGAGCAGTTCCTGTCCCACCTGCACTCCATCGCCGAGATCCGCCGCTCCCCCGAGTTCCTTGAATTCTTCTTCCTGCAGGACCTGCGCGCCGCCCAGCGCCTCACCTGCACCGGCATGTACCGCGAGGCTCTGGCCACGTGGGCCAACGCCTACCGCCTGCAGGACCGCCTGGGGGTCTGTGGCTCCGGCCGCTTCCTCCTGACGCTGGCCGGGTTGGTCGTCTGCCACCAGGAGCTGGACCAGCTGGGTGAAGCCCACGGCTGCTGCGAGCAGGCGCTGCAGCTGCTGGAGGCCCAGGACAGCCACCCGCTGCTGGGGCCCTTCCTCCAGGCTCACATCCACCTGGCCTGGAAAGTGGGCAAGGACAAGCGGCAGTCGGAGGCCCGGCTGCAGGGCCTGCAGGAGGCCGGCGTGCCCTTGCAGCAGCAGCCCAGCCTGAAGGAGTGTCTCATCAAGGAACCTCTGGAGTGAGGCTGGGGGCCGTGGAGTGCAGGACGGTTCGCGCTCTGAGGGGAGAGAGGGAACAGTGAGGGCTGAGATTGGGCATGGAGGCAGAGTTGTGTTGGCACAGCCTGCACGTGGTGGCTGGGATCAGGGTTGGCCCCTCTGGGAGCCATCTCTCGAAAATGCACTTTCTATGTCAGTTTTTCCACCAGTGCTGGGTGCTTGCTGCCCGCGCTGTCAGGAGCCAGCTGCTCCTTGGGGTTCTCAAGACAGACAGGACTTTAGCTGAGACACACTGGCACTGCACTAAAGGGACAGGAAGGCTTCCGGCCAGGAACTTCCAATAACAGAAAATAAAAAGGACTTCAATAAAGTCTTCATAGGAGAAAGAACAGGGGCTCCTGCGGTATCTGTGTAGCTTCACTTCCCCCTGAGGCACCGCACAGAGACACCCACCAGAAGGAAGCCCTTGCACCTCCCAAACCAGGAGGTGGGAACGTCCTTGTTCTTCCCTTTCTTTGTGGCTGTTGTGCTCCCCTCTCCAGCCCAGCTCCAAAGAGGAGGCCGAGGTGTGAGCAGCAACAGCAGCTCACCCATTAGGGCATGAGGAGGAAAGCAGAAGCGAGAAGGGGAAGCCACGTGGGCGTTACGGTAGCACTTTCCTCTCCTGTGACCCTGTGTGCTGCAGGGCACAGCCAGCCCCAGGTGCCCTGGTGCTGCCCTCTCCTCCCCTGCTACCAGAAGCTCCCTAAGAGTTACATACAGTCACCCAGAGTCGAGGGGGCAAACTCCAGGGCACAGAGCTCAGCTGCTCATGTGATAGCTTTATTTACAGTGCATGAAGAGTGGCTCAGCATAGCGCGCCATTACACTGCGCAGCTGGCAATCAACAACAGCAGTAACACTGCAGCCTGTGCAGAACCACCTCAGTGCTGAAGTGCTGGCACCAACACTCCCACCTGTGGGACTCAGCCCCTTCTCTTCTGCTGCTCCTGCTGCTGCACGGGGTCCTGCCTCCGCCACAGCCATTCTAGTGCAGGCCTCAGCCCCAGCACATGGAGCTTGGTCCAACTGCTGCTTCTGGCTTCCTTGGCTAGAGTTTACTCTGGTTTGGGTCCTGCTCCACCCGGATAACTCCCTCCTGTGTGCAGGTGACAGCCAGGACCCCATCCCTGCGCCACAGTCGTCCGTGCACCAGCCCTCGGCACCCACCTGCAGAGAATGCTGTGAGACTGCAGCCCCCGCAGCCCTGTGTGGGTCGCATCAGCCTTTGCCACACGGTGCCCAGGGAACCAGCCAGGACTCACCAGCCCAGGGGCTCTCGCACTCGTACAGCATCCAGTGATCAGATCGGAAAGGTGCGTGGAACCACATGGAGTGGTCGAGGGACACCATGAATTTGATGTTGTACTGACGATGGGGCAGCAAGGCCGTGCCCAGAAAGGCATAGTCAGAGATGTAGGCGGCCACGCAGCAGTGCACCTTCATGTCAGTCTCTCCTGTAAAAAGCCAGCGTTTGCTCAGTGCCAGGTGACTGTGGGACACGTCTGGTCATGCTCGGTGATGTGAAGCTCCAACAGCTGTGCGTCCCCAAGGCCAGCTGTGAGCCCAGCGGCACTGCGGCACTACTTCAGACCATCCACCCTTGCTATGTCCCCAGGGTGAAGACTGCAGGACTGAACACGGCAAATGGGCATTGCCTCATACCCTGGCCCCCTGCCCTTACTTCAGTCCTGAAACCCTCAAACTTCCCCCAGGCTTAGGGCATAGGAACCAAAACTCTCCCAGCCCTCTGTCATGAGTGTGAGAGCTTGAGCCCCAGCCCTGGATTTGTGTGGCAGCCAGAGGCCCCTCCAGGCAGGACCCACCTATGTAGCCTCGGGCTCGCACCCAGAAGAACTGCTTTGGTTCCTGCGACTCTGTGCAGAATATATCTGGTGGGTTCACAGGTTTGATATCAATCGGCACATCTTCAGCTTGGATCTTGTTGAGATGCTTTCTGTATCTCTCAGCCAAGTTGGGATTCCTTGAGAATGGAGAAGCAAAATCAATGCCCACTGCCCATGGAAGGCAGTGGTGTCAGCCCAGGGCCACAAGGAAAAGCAGGAGGGCACATCTGCTGCCTGCCTCTACTTCCCTTGCAGGTGCACATGGGGACTCCTTGGGTTATCACTGAAATTCTTTCCCACCTGCTTGTGTCCCTGTGCTTCTGTAAGCCCCAGCACATAGGAGGGAGCCCCCAGGGTGCCTTTTCCTCTCCACTCACTGCAGGAACTTCTCAATGAGCTCCTCCTGTGTCAGCAGCTCCTCAGGGGGCGGCACAGTGGGCATGGTGAACTGGTGCTGCACAGGACTCTGCTGGGCCAGCTGGAAGGAGGCCTGGCAGATGAAGATAGGCTTCCCATGCTGAATAGCCTTCACAGAGCGGACGGAGAAGCTCTTTCCAGTACGGGTCCGCTCCACTTCATACAACACCGGCACCTTGGGGTCCCCTGGGTAGATGGGAGCCTTTGGCCGCGGGGCAGCCACGCACCACAGAGTGCCTCGATCTGCGGTGGCGGAAAGCTGGGGCCGGGCAGAGGGAGCACTGCTCTGCTGCAGCAGGCACGGAATGGAGGCCCCGGTCCCGCCCCCTCCACCTCCGACAGATCCACCCGCCCGGCCCCGGTATCCGTAAGCCGCCCGAGCCCCGCGGCGCGGTCCCACCTGCGCGCACGAAGTAGCAGTGTAGTGAGTGGGCCTGGAGGTCACGGCTGACGGCGCGGGCGGCTGCCACCAGGGCCTGGCCAACGATCTGCCCGCCGAAAAGACGCCGCGTCGCGGGCACCCAGTGGTGCTGACCCCTACGGAGAGAATGCAGCGGCGGTCAGCGCGGCGGCCAGCGCGACCACAGCGGCGGGACGGGCAGGCGCAACACCGCGCACCTAAAGAGGTCGACCTCGAGGCGCTCCAGGTTGAGCACGCTGGTGATCAGCACGCTCCGCAGGTCCCCGGCCGCTGCCAGCCGCTTCAGACCCGAGCCCGAGCCCGAGCCCGAGCCCGAACCCGAACCCCCATTATCGCCCGGCGCCGCCATCTCTACCACGACCCGGAACCGGCACTACCTGCAGTCACATCCGGCAGCCGCGCGGAGCAGCAGGAAGTCCCGCCCACATGTCTGGAGGCGGGAGTCACCAGCTGATTGGGTTGTCGAGTCGTCAGTCACTGGACTGGCGGCAGAAAACGTTGCGCTGGTTGGCCGACCTCCCGCCAGTTGGGAAAGAGCTTCTCTGATTGGTCAAACGCCGGGCGGGGCGGTGCCCCATCGGGTTGATAAGGGCGGCGGGCAGCCCTACCCTCGCTGATTTCGCCATGGAGCTCGGGGCGCGTTTCCGGACCTACAGGGAGTTCATGGAGTCCCTCTGCGCCTACCAGCAGGCCTACGGCTCCCACTATAGCCTGCGCAGCTGCACTTCGGTGCGCTTCCACAACCGGGAGTATGGCACGGCCGTTCGCGAGGATGTGATGTAAGGCGGCCACCTCCCGGCGTCGTGTAGGCCTTGGCCTGCTGGCAGCAGCGCGTGCTGCTGAGCCTCTTAGCCTTCGGCCCTCGCCTGTCCCTGGGCCGAGATCCCACGTGCATGTGGCAGGGCTGCACCTGCCTGCAGGGAAGGTCACAGCAGCGGTGTTGCGGTGCTGGTGGTGTCACAGCCCTGCTGCTGTGAGGCTGAGCTGTGCCTCTGTCCTCACACTCACATGCACTCCCCATTCTGTCCCCCCTGCAGCACTCTGCTGCCTCGTGGTTGTTGCTCAGCTCTGTTCTACTTTGCCTTTGATGTTCTCTCTGTCCCATGTAGTGAAACCTGCATTTCTGATATTTGAGACGATGCTGTTGTGGCATTGCTAACTACCACTGCAGCCTTTTTCCACTGAAGTAGCTTGTTAAGTGTTGGCACCCGGTAGCATTCCCTGACTGCTTTTAGCCAATGCGTTGGAAAGGATTTATCAGGATTCCCTTTCATAGTGCTGAGTTCTGCAGGTCTTCATTGTCCCTGCTGGGACCAGGCCCTACCTGTGGGATCAAGGATGTGCTCAGCCCTTTTCCTTAGAACATAACTTAATCTCATGTCTTAAAGCCTCTCTTGCCCTGCTCTTTGGGATACAGAGGTGCTCAGTGATGGTGGCTGTAACTCTTAGTTCCTTTGTTCCCACTGTTTGTGCTTATCCCAAGATTTCTGAGTAGACCAGCTTTGCATGTCTGGTGGATGTGTGGTTTTTTTATGTTCAGTAATTGAATGTAGAGCTGGCATGCTAGAGAAGACAAAACTAAATGTTGAAGAACTAACAGCATCGTTGCTCCCACTGTTAACTTTTTCTCAACGTTTGCAGGTTCATGCAGGTGAAGTTTGGTTGCACCCGGACCCAAAAGTACAGTAAGAAAAGGAAGAAGCAGCCCAATCTGTGTCCAGCTTACTTTGTTTTGCAATATAATGAGGACATAGATCAACTTGTGATCAGTGAGCTATGTAGTGACCATATACACGTGGACAAGGAGTTTTTCCTGACCGGAGGCATAACCAGAGGAGCCAGCACCACAGCAGATGGCAGACCTGCAGTCAAACTGCGCAGGCAGCAGGCCAATGGGACTGAAAGCTCCAATGAGGTGGATGAGAACTCGACTGAGACTGAGCAACTTGTGGATGGAGCATCTGCCCAGTGCAGGGTTCCTGCACTTTCAGAGGCAGGAAAGGAAAATGACTGTGCCTCAGCAGCAGCCAGAGTCACTGAAGTAGTGAAAAACTGCCTGAACGCAGACAGCGGGGCACTGGCTTCCGTTGATGTAGGCAGTGATCAGGGGCTGGAGAGACTCAACTTCCAGACCAGCAAGATGAAGAGCTTATTTATGAAGTTCCCTGCCAGCCTTCTGTTGCACAGGGTGCAGAGTCAGGGCGGACATGTTCTCTATGTGCTCTTAGTAGAGAGTAAAGAGCGAGTGGGGAAGATCGTGCACTGGTCAGTCCTACAAGCTGACACGGGACAAAGCATCAGCAAAATGCTGACTGTTTTCAAGGAGTTCAATCCCGAGTGGCAAAAGGTGAAGGTTGTTTTTGTGGACGTGTCCTTCCTTCACAAAGCTGTCCTTCAGGAGCTCTTTCCTTTGGCTCAGGTGCTCCTTTCAGTCTACCACACTGTCCGACTGCTTGAGGAAAACGTGAATGCAGCAGAGATGCCAAATTGTGCCAAGCAAGAAATGAAGCTGGCCTTGAAGAAGGCAGTATTTTCCACCTCGGCTGACAGTCTGGACACCGTGTCTCAGATGATGAAGAGTGTGGTTAACACGGAGCTGTACGACTACCTCCAGGCCAACTGGTTCTCCTGTGAGCTGCTGTGGTACATGCATACCAAGAAAGGTCTTCATTCATGCAGTGCACACATTGACAGTCTGGATCTCATCACACACCGCCTATCTGCTCTCTTTGGCCAGTACTCCTCCTTGGAGGCAAGTGTTCTCCATTTATTGGAGTGTGCTGAGTGTCTCGATTCCAAACCTCTGGAAAGCTCCAGCTGGAGTCCCTCGTGCACCAAGGACTGCCAGAGAGGCTTCCAAGAGAAACCTGAAGTGCAGGTGTGTGCTGCCACAGAACCAGACCCTCATTTTGACTCGCAGGTTCTAGCTGAGCAGCCTGAGCCTCCCAGGCAGATGGTGCCCAGCGTGGTCATGGAGAGGCAGGACTGCATGCTGGAGGTGCTGCACGACAGCTGCACAGCACTGGACTACCAGCTGTGTGCCAGCGAGTGGGAGGTGGTGCAGATGTCCACGCAGCTGATCAGCGCCGTGCCGGGCGGTGTGGAGGTGCGGCTGCTGGAGGACTCGCACCGGGTGAGTGCCGACTGCTGCAGCTGCAGCTGCTACTTCCAGCACCGCTACCGCCTGCCCTGCCGCCACGTGCTGGCCGTGCTGCACGCCGACCGCAGGAGCGTGGAGAGCGGCATGGTGGGCCATCGCTGGCGGAGGAAGTACCAGCAGCGCGCGGTGCCCACGGAGCCTCCGGAGCACGCGGGTACTCCGGTGGAGGCGGAGGGCCGGCGGGACCGGATCCAGGCGCTCAGCAAGGAGCTGGCCAACCTGCTGCTGCAGAGCGACGGGGCCCAGCTGGAGGAGCGCAGCTCCGCGCTCAGGGCCATCGTGGACGCCTGGGCCGAGGCAGGTGGGGGCAAGGAGCTCGGGGCGGCGGCGGGCCCGGCCGCGGGCGTGAAGGAGGAGGCGGCGGGCGCGCCGTGAGGGGGCCGCTGGGGTCGGGCGCGTTCCCCTGCGCCGGGCGCGCGATGCCGCCTTCTCCGCGCGGGGGCGCTGTGGCGGTGCGTGCGTCGTGACGTCAACCACGCGCCCGGCGCTGATTGGCCGCGTCGCGGGGGCGGGGCTTGGTGCGCACGGCGGTGCGGCCATGGCGGAGGGCGCGGGGAGCGACTGCATGGTGTCCTACGAGCTGGACGCCGAGGGCCGCATGGCTTCCGTCAGCTTCCAGAGGGCCGCGATGGGCGCGCTGTTCGCCCGCTTTCCCCAGGCTCTGCTGGTGCACCGTGCCTGCGCCCCGAGGGGGCGGGCGCTGTACATCTTCCTGGCGGACGGGCCGTGCCTGGCGGTGCGCGGGGCCGCGAGCAGGGTGGTGCACCTCGCCGTGCCCCGCGACGAGTCGGCACACGGCCTGGCCCGCATGTGCGAAGCCTTCCGGGCATTCAACCCCGCCTGGTGGCGTACCCGTGTGCTGCTGGTGGGCCCCGATCTCCCCGAGCCCATGGCGCTGGGCCAGGCCTTCCCTGCGGCCGAGGTGCGCCTCTCAGCCTTCCATGTGTGCAAGCACCTGCAGGAGCAGATCCACCGGCTGGGCCTGGAGCACCGGGCCGAGCAGCTGCTCCTCAGCACCCTGCACAGCACCATGTGCGGAGCCACGGAGAGCAAACGCAGGGAGATGCACCGCGTCCTGAGTGAGACGGTACCGCCAGACCTGCTGCCACGCTTCCACGCTCACTGGCTGCTCACTGATAAAATCTGGGCCACACATGGGGAGAGGAGCTGCAAGAAGAGCTGTGACTATTTCATGGAGCTGGAGGCTGTCACCCAGGGCTTAAGCCAGATTTTCAGTGCTGAGCTCTTCCTGGAGACTTGCATCGCCTCCTTAGCAAAGTACTACCAGAAGTGTGTTTCTGAGAGCCCTCTCCATGACACGGTGTGCTCCACTGCCTGTCCTGATCACCGTGCCGCTTCCCAAAGCCCACCCACCTCGAATTCCCCTCTCCAGCCTCTGGCAGCGTGTCAGGATCAGCCATCCCAGTGCTCTGTCCAGGACACTCCCATGGCAACGGCAGCTCCTCAACTCCCAGTGGCCCTCCGCAGCCAGCCTGCGCCTCCCCAGCCTCTCCTCCAGAGTGGATCTGTGAGCACTTGCTCCTTGTACGTTCCTTCATCTCCTGCAATTAAAGTGGAGGCCACAGAATACCCGGAGGGGGACAGCGATGTGATGAACCAAAGGGCTGAAGAACGCATCATGCAGTCTTTGTCTGATATTTGCACGGATTCTGCTGCCAGGCTGTGCCTGAGCGAGCTTGCAGTGGTTCAGAAGTCTGTACAGCTGATAGGCACCAGCGCAGACGCCGTCAATGTGCAGATCCTTGAAGATGCTCACAGAGTGACTCAGGAAGGGCAGGGCCACTGCACATGCCACTTCAACCAGACATTCCAATTGCCCTGCCGTCACATCCAGGCTGTGCTGAACTCAGAGAGAAAGACCTTGCAGCCTGAGATGCTGGGGAAGCGGTGGCAGAAAGGACATGATGTCATTCAGGGCATGCAAGACAGTGCTGACCGCCTCCTGGAGGACCTGGAGAGCCCTTGGGATGAGTCTCGGGACAAATTCCTGGCTGTGTCCTCGCTCACAGCAGAGGTCAGCCGACTCCTCGCCTGTTGTAGCACAGAGGAGTTTGAGCTCAGGTGCAGCACGCTGCGAGCGCTGGCTGACAGCTGGATTGGGCCCTACATGCAGGTGAAACTCTAGTATGGGACAGGGAGCCAGGTGTGAGGCTGGCACTGCTCGCAGCTCTGCCACATCCCTCCTGCATTCATTGCTCCCTTTACTCAGACTGTTCCCCGCGGGAGTTAGAGGCTGGCTGGGCTGCTTCATGAGTGATCATCCACTCCTGCATGGGGGAGCTGTGGAGCTGGTTTACGAATTCCCAACTGGACTGTAATGGGTAACAATCTGCTGACCTAACAAGCAGGAAATGCATGGAGTGAGCTGAGGGTGGTGTGGGGTAGGAAGTGATAGTTTAATGATGTGATAAAATTATTTGATCTTTGGCCAGCACCTTCAGGTCCTTCCAGCATCCGGCTGTGAGGGTATTGTGCAACAAAGCCAATAAATGGGCCTTTGTCACTTTGGAGCTGAGTGTGTTTCTGAGGCTATCCTTTCCTGCCAGAGGGCAGTGAGGCTGCTCACTTGGGCAGGGTTTTTAACATCATTCCTTGGTTTCCAGGTTTAATTTCATTGCACGCTATTTATGCGAGTGAGCCTGTGTGTTAAGGAGCAGCAGAACCTGAGGGTGGCGATCTCTGCTGCTGGCAGTGCTGCCTGTGCTGGGGCGTTTGTTTATCTGCTTGTGGCAGCTGCTCTTAATTATTCAGATGATGGAACCGCCCTCCCTCCTGCCTGCTGGGGGTCACGGCAGTACAAACAGTGCTTCTGCAAAGCACAGAGCAAATGCTTTGAGTGTGTGGGGTGGGGGAGGAAAAAACACTAAGAACAAACACACGTTCACCCCAGCCTGCAGAAGCTGTTGTGCAGCTGGTGAGCTGCCAGCCCCCCCTCCAGCCCCTCGGCTGTGTCCTGGGGGATGTGCTGGGGACATCTGGTGAGGAGCAGAAAGCACCGCAGACCTCTTTTGATTGCTGTAGTTCATTAGTGCCATGTTTCCCACGATTGGTGCTTCAGTAACACTCAGGTTTTAGAGTTGGCCTGTTGCAGTAGAACTGCTGTGTGGTTGGGGATTTCCTCTCATTCGAGGGTTTTGTCATGTTGTATGATAATATCAAGTCGCTCTGTCTAAATATAGTATAGTGTTTCCTAAGACACCTTTCTGTAAGCTTAGAGCTGTGTGTTCTGGCTGCTCCTGGAGCAGTCTCCCTAGGGGAACGCAGCACAGGCACACAGTGAGCCAAGGTTGGGCCCGGGGGCTGTACTGGGGCTGCCAGGCCTCCCCCAGCTTGCTGTGACAGGCTTCATAGCCACAGGCATGTGCACGAGGAGCAGCCACTGCTGGAGCTGCTCCCTGCACGTGGTATATGGACAGCAGTCCGACCCTTCCGCCTCTTCACAGAGAGCACAGGAAATAAGTCATCCCTTTCTCAGTAAACATGTTTCTCAAGAGTGAAACTGTGTGGCTGGGACAGGGCCCTGCTGCAATTTACCTTCCACGTGAGCAGGGAGCCCTGCAGCCCTTTGTGAGGGCCCATTGCTGGCAGCACAGCTTCCCCAGGCAGCCCTCACTGCTGCAGGCTGCTTCCAGGTAGAAAGGAGCCTGGGCTAGGGCCGCTGGTCCTGCACTCACCACTGGCAGTGCTCTGAGCCTGCCACGACACTGGCAAGCAGTGCCCCAACATCCCATACTCACAGGTTTCCATCCCACAGCTCCAGGGCTGTTGCTCAGGGCAGGCAGACGAAGAGGACCCACAGGCAGTGCTCAGTGCCCCTGCTGTGGACACAGGAAATTGTAGCTTCATTCCTGGGCTCTGCACCAGCACCATGCGGAGAGCTCAGGCTGTGCCTTGAAGTGCTTTATTACTCACTCTTCTGTGAGTGGGCATGAGCCCAACCATACAATAATTTGAGTTGGAAGGGACCCTTGAAGGCCATCCAGTCCAACTCCCCTGCAATGAACAGGGGCACCCACAGCTACATCAGGTGCTCAGAGCTCCCACCGCACCCGTTCACACAGAGGAAAGTCTCTCTGGCATGTTCTGGGGGGCTGGGGGCTGTGTCAGTTCCTCACTCGTGTTGGCAGAAGTGCTTCAGCATGGGGGGTAGATCCAAGCCGTCGATGGCCAGGCGGTGCACGACGTGCTTCTGGATGACCAACCGGCAGAGCGTCTGCAAGGAGGGGACTGCAAGAGAGCACACAGAAGGAGCTGGGGTGGCTGGGACAGCAATGTCAGGAGTGTGGTGTGCAGGGCTCCCTGCCGGCCCCTCGCTTTTGGGCAGTGTTTGGGGAATTTTCTGCTGCGGGCAGCACTCATCCTCCTGCAGGGCTCTGCTGGGGTAGAGCTTCACCCTGCAGGGTACTTGTGCTCTGCCCAGGCTGGAGCTCCTGCAACAGGCTGAGGCTGCAGCCAGGCTGAGCGCAGTGGCCCTGCAGTCATGTGCCTACACAGTGTGTTACTGTGGTGTTTTGCATTTGTTTTCTCTCGGGGCTGCCGCATGGTTCCTCAGAGACCCGCGTGCCCACGCAGTGTTCTCCTTTCATCCTCATCCCCTCGGTGGCCTGTGTGCACCACAGTGCACCATCAGCCTCCCGCTGCAGGGGGGACTCACGTGATGCTCCCGGGACACATCTTCCTTCCATCGGCCCCCCTGACCCCTGTGACACACACTGTGGGCGGATTCCTTCTCTATGAGCTGTGTGAAGCCCCCAGCAGCGCGGGGCGGGGGGGCTGACTGCGGTGTCGTGCAGCGGAGCGGGGCCCTGGGTGGTGGCCCAGCTGCTCTGCTCTCACGAGGCCACCAGCACGAGGCCTCGGGGCAGCGCCAGACAAAGCAACATTGTGCCCAGCACGGCCCCAGCCTTGGGCTGCTCCTGGATGTCTGCAGTGCTTATCATAGGCCAGGGCTCGCAGCCCTGAGTGTTTGGTGAGCAGCAGCGTGGCCCCCCCCGTGCAGGGTCGCGTCTCCTGCCCCTCGGCTGCAGGGTTTCACTTCACCACCCACGCCCCAGCAAAAGCAGAACTACACCAAAACTGATTTGTAAAGCCAAGGGAAATGCTGCAGAAAGAGCAGCTGCTGAAATCTGCAGGCAGCTGGCACTGGGTTGCTCACTGCCCCTGGTGCACTGCTGGCCTGGCCCTCACCTCGTGCTGTGTGCTGCTGGGAGCCCTTGCTGCTCCCCCCCCCACTGCTTCTAGCGAGAAGCAGCCGACATGGAGAATGCCAGACCTTAGCCTTGAGAGGCTGAACTCGGGGCTGGGGTTCCCTGTGCAGGAGTCACTCTGCTGTAGGTCCTGGTATCTTGTTTGTTTTCTGTCCCTGACCTTGTGCCTCCTATGCCAAGATCTCATTATCCCCCAATTACGTAAAGCACAGGTGGCATAGCAGCGTGATGGTGGCCCGGCCATCAGTGCCCAGGCACTATTTCTTCTTCTGGTTCACATCCTTCATCATCTTGAGCACGTGCTTATTTTTCCAATACGCTTCTAATTAGCACCTATTAGCTGACGGCTTGCAGGAGCTCCTATCCCAGCCCCACCCTGCCTGGGGACATCTGGATGTTGCCCAATGGCTGCAGCACCGTGGGGGTCAGTCCTGGATCTGCTGCTGCAGCCCTGGCTCCGGGTGGGGTGAGGCTGGGGCAGTGAGCAGCCAGCACAGGGCTGGAGGGGGAGCTTGGGCCGGGCTGGGCCGAGCCAGCACTGGAAGTGTTGCGAGATCCACAGTGAGGGGTGCGGAAGCCAAACCACATCCCTGCCACAGCACGGCTTCTGGGAGGCACTGCTGCTAGCGGGGCCTCACTGCGCTCTACGGGGACTCGGGATGCCCTGCCGTGCCCCCCACCCTGTATCTCTGTGCCCCGTGTCCCGTCCCACTCAAATGCTGCCCACCGGACCGCGGGGTCACCATGCAGATACCCACAGCCGTACTCCACCTGGATCACACGGACGCTTTTGGTGGAGGCGAAGACGTCAACCACAGCGTAGAGCGGCCGCGCAGTGGGCAGGCTCCGGGCGCTCGGCCCCATGTCCTCACCGTTGATGACGATGTGCATATCGGCGGTGCCGTCGGGCCGCGGGGCGTACAGCACGCCGATGCGGCTGCGCAGGGCGGTGGGTGGCAGCACGTTGGTGCGGTACAGCTCATCCAGGAGGTGGCTGTAGCGCCCGGGGCGGCTGCGCCCCACCAGCTTGTCGCGGGGGATCCTCACGCCCTCGATGCGCAGCTCGGGCTCCCAGAGCGGGGCCGGGGCCGGGGCCGGCTCCTCCTGCCCGTCGACCGACACGCGGTTGTGACTGCGGGTGATGGCGAACACCCAGGTGTCCCCCAGGCTGACCAGGTCAGGCAGCGAGTACTCGGGCACGGTGCCCAGGCTCTGCGGGTCGTGCGCCGTCAGCCCCACGCGCAGGTGACCGCACCAGCCCAGCTCCTTCTCCTCGATCTCCACCAGGAAGATCTGTCCGGGTGCCAGCGGCTCGTGGCTGAAGCACAGCGCGTTGGCGAAGCTCTCGACCCGCGTGGCCCGTGTGCGCGAGGCGTCCAGGCGCACATTGGCGCCGTGCACGCGGTGGAAGCGGGTGGGAGGGTGGCCCGGAGCCGCCATGGCCGCGCCGCTATTTTTAACCGCGCTGCTCTGGGCAGCTGCTGGCAGGCGGCGGCTGGGGCCGGTCCTAGTGCACGGGGCCCCGCGGGAGGGCGGCAGTGCGGGGTGTCCGGTACTGCCCACGGGGCTGTGCGGGACGGGGCCGTACAGGGACGGGGTCCTGGGCTCCCCGCTGCTCCCCCGCCCCCTGCCCTATTTCGGGGACCCCCCGCACCGGGAGCCCTCCCCATGCCCGCTCGCAGTGCCCCGCGGTGTCAGCCCCGGGGCGGTGTGAGCCCACGCGCAGAGTCCGCGCGGAGCGGACGGCCGGTTCGTTCCCACGTGCGCGCGCGGCGTGGAGGGGCGTGGCCAGCTGCTGAGGCGGCGCGCCGATTGGCTAAGGCTGTCCCCGCCCTCTTCTCGAAGCCCCGCCCAACGACACGTGATCGCTCGGAGGTCATATGGGCGCGGGTCATGTGCTGCGGGGCGCTGCCGCTGCGGGATCGGGGTGCGGGGTGAGCGGGGTGAGCGGCACCGGGCGTGGCAGAAGGGATCGATCCCGCTGGGACTGTGCCGGCAGGGCCGGGACCAGCGAGGGGCGCCGCACCGGTGTGGGGCTCGATGCGGTTCGTTGCGCGTCTGGGCCCTCGGCAGCGCCCGTCTCTGTGCCTCCCGCAGATGCTGCCGTTGCTGTGCGCGCTGCTGCTGGGGCTGGGGCCGGCTCACGCCGCGCCCGCGGGCCATGAGGTGACGTTTCTGCCCGGGCTGCCGAAGCAGCCGTCCTTCCGCCACTTCTCGGGGCACCTGTGCATCGGGCCGACACAGCGCCTGCATTATTGGTACGTAGGGCCGGGCTGGGACGTGGTGCCGGTGTGTGGTGCTGGTACGTGGAGCCGGTGCTGGTGCTGGCTGGGCGCTGGACACTCACATCGCACACCCCACAGGTTTGTGGAGGCCCAGAGCAACCCGCAGAGCAGCCCCCTGGTACTGTGGCTGAATGGGGGCCCTGGCTGCAGCTCCATGGAAGGCTTCCTGAAGGAGCACGGCCCCTTCCTGGTCAGTGGTCACAACTGCCTGGAGGGTACACGGCTCCGTGATGCGGGCAGTGTCTGGGGCCCTGTGGTGTGCCACCTATCAGTCTCCATTCCTTCCTCAGGTGCAGCCCGATGGGGTCACACTGAAGTACAACGACTACGCCTGGAACAAGGTACGGGTACTGCCGTGGGCAGGGAGTGGCTCCTGCCCCACCCAAGCTCTGGGGAACTGCTCTCCACTGCCCCCCACCCCCCTCCAGTTCACTGCAGAGCAGAGATGAGGTTCTCACTGCAACAATGGGGTGGACCACGCGCAAATGGTGCCGTAGGTGAAGGCCGTTGGCCCTCTGTGCTGGGAGCTCCTTGGACTTCCATGCTCCCCTGCCACTCTGCTGTCCCCACAGATTGCCAACATGCTCTACCTGGAGTCCCCTGCAGGCGTTGGCTTCTCATACTCCGAGGACAAGAAGTATGCCACCAACGACACCGAGGTGAGCGGTGAGGCTGTTGCAGGCCCAGCCTGGAGCTGCTGGCCTATTGCCACTCCCCTGATGCCACCCGCTGTCCCTGCAGGTCGCACACAACAACTACCTGGCTCTGAAGGAGTTCCTGCGGCTCTTCCCTGAGTACTCCAAGAACGACCTCTTCCTCACGGGGGAGAGCTACGGCGGCATCTACATCCCCACACTGGCAGAGTGGGTGATGCAAGACCCCAGCCTTAACCTCAAGGTGAGGGCACGACCTCGCTGGGGCCCAGCACACCACGTGGAGGCAGCCCCAGCCCCACAGCCTTTCATCTCCCTGGGTGCCGGTGGTGAACGTGTTCTGCTGCGTGAGACTGAGGAGTGCTCCAAGGCACCCATGGCCTTTCCTCTTCCCCCTGTGAAGTAAACAGGGCCGCATCTGCTTCCTGCCTGACGCCGATGCTCTGTGGCTGCCCTGTGAGGAGCTGCCATACCACAGAGTTGTTTTCTTATTGCCCCGCAGGGAATCGCTGTGGGAAACGGCCTCTCCTCCTATGAGATCAACGACAACTCCTTGGTGTACTTTGCCTATTACCACGGCCTGCTGGGCACCCAGTGAGAGTGGGGAAGCACTGCTGGGGGGGGAGCGCTGCCGGTCCCTGTGGCACAGGGCAGAGTAGGCTCTGGTGGATCACTCCAACTCTCGGTCTCTGCCCGCAGGCTGTGGAAGGACTTGCAGGCCTTCTGCTGCTCCGAAGGGAAGTGCAACTTCCATGACAACTCCAACCTGAACTGCACGCTTAAGGTGAGGGAGCTGGAATCCCCAAGCCCTGCTCCGGTTCCTGCGAGCAGCAGCACTGTGCTTGGTGCTGGGTGTGTGCCATGATCCCTCAAGCACTCTGCTGAGTCCTGAGCCCTTCCTGTGGCTCATTGCAGATGGCAGAGATGATTGAGATTGTAGAGGAGTCTGGGCTCAACATCTACAATCTCTACGCCCCGTGTGCTGGCGGTGTTCCTGGGAGCATGAGGTGAGAGTGGCAGCAGCAGCACTGTCCCCAAGCACAGGCAGCATGCAGATCCCCGCCAGCAGCAGGGGGCTGGCAGAGACACTGCTTCTGGGGCCACTTCTTGCTGGTGGCGGGCCCTGGGAATTATCCCAAGCCCTCGCTCCTCCAGAGCTCTCACCCTGTCGCCGTGCTTGGTCTGCCCCCAGGTACGAGGGTGACTATCTCGTCACACATGACCTGGGAAACTCCTTCATCCGGATGCCAATGAGGTTCTCCTGGCGCCAGGTGAGCGTGGGCCCCGTCACAGCGTGCTGCCAGCGCCCTCCACCTGCACAGTAGGGGACGGGGCAGCTGTCCCTGCGGGCAGTGCTGAGGTGCTGCTGCAGGGCTATCCTGACTCCCCCAGAACCTGTTCCGGATGCCTGTAGCCCGCAATAAGGTGCGGATGGACCCACCGTGCACCAACTCCACAGCACCGACCATGTATCTGAACTCCCCAGAAGTGAGGAAGGCTCTCCACATCTCCCCCGATGCCCCGGAGTGGCAGGTGTGCAGGTGAGCAAGACACAGGTGGGGCTGAGCGTGCGGCACAAGCGGCTGCTGAGCCCACTGCTGCTTCTTCTGCAGCTTTGAGGTGAACCGCAGCTACAAGCGCCTGTACATGCAGATGAATGACCAGTACCTGAAACTTCTTGGAGCCATGGTGTGTATGTGTGGGGGGAGCACACGGCCCATTGGAGCAGCCCTCCCAGGTAGGGCCGTGCCCTGCGCGGTGCTCACGCTCTTCCTGCTCTGCAGAAATACAGAATCCTGGTGTACAATGGGGATGTTGACATGGCCTGCAATTTCCTTGGGGATGAGTGGTTCGTGGACTCCCTGTGCCAGAAGGTAAATGGGCAGAGTGAGATCTGGGCTGGTCCCTGGGGTCAGCCAGGCGCAGGGGGAAGCAGTGTGGGGTATGTGGGGCTTGGCACTGAGAGTGCTGTCTCTATTCCCAGGTGCAGGTGGCTCGCCGGCCTTGGCTCTACACTGAAGGAGGTGAGAACCAGATCGGGGGCTTTGTGAAAGAGTTCACCAACATTGCCTTCCTCACTGTCAAGGTAGGGCTGAGGTGGTGCAGTGCAGTTGGTCCCAGTGCGGTCAGGCACAGCTGACACCGGTGCTGTGGGCCAGGCAGTGGTAGCCCCACAGAGGGCACTGACTGCTGGCACCTGTTTCCTGCAGGGAGCCGGCCACATGGTGCCTACCGACCAGCCCCTCGCTGCCTTCACCATGTTCAGCCGTTTCATTAAGAATGAGCCGTACTAGGAGCTGGGGAGGCTGTGACCAGGGCCTCAGGCTGCCTGCATACACCAGTCACCTCCTGCACAGCTCATCCTCACTGCCACTCAGCTGCACCAGGGCTCCCCTGTGTCATGAACAAAGTCACTACTGCAGCTGGCGGGGATCCCCGTGGCCCCAGGGGCTCTGCTCAGCATGGAGGTGGGCTGCAGGGAGAGGGGGTCTCTGGGACTCCATCCCTGTCAGGTGCTGCAGCTGTCTCTTTGCTGTGGCTTCCTGTCTCACCTCCTCCCTGTCTCTGGAGGCAACTACTTCCCTCTTGGGGTGGAAGCAGCCCTCAACACTTCCCCTCTGCCCTGTGGCCTCTACACGCACATGGCGTGGGCAGACTCTGAGTCAGGTGCTCTCTGCTAAGCACAGTTGATGTGGTGGCTGTGGGCTGCCCTGCAGGGGCTTTCTGCTCCCCTTGAAACCACTCCCAACCTGACCTCAGTGAAAGGCAATTTACAATGAAGACAATCTCACTGCCTAGGTCACTCAGAGTACTCTTGGGAACCCGCAATAAACTCTGAATAAGGTGGTCCTGCCCCTCATTAATGAACTCCTTGCACCTCTCTGCTACCCCCTGCTTTGCTTTCTTTGGCTGTCTCAAGAGTGGTTCCTAACAGAGGATCCAGCAGTGAGTGCTGATGTGCTGTGCATGGTGTTCCTGGGAGCCAGAGCCCTTTCTGCAGAGGCCACTGGGGCTTCCTGAAAACAAACCATCCCAAAAGCAGGGGGAGAGTTCTCCCCCAGCGCTGGCAGCTATGTGGTCTGCAGTGGGCTCACCCTCCGAGCAACAAGGCAGTGCAAGCTGGCGTTCAGTGGTTTATTAGTGTATGAGAAGGGGTGCAGCAGGGATTCCCAGAGCAGCTGTCTCCACCTTGCTGCTGCCCGCCTGGGCGCAGAGGCCCTGCAGGATGTGTGAGTGGTACTGGGGATGCTGCTTCCTACCTACAGCCTACGGGTCCAGCCCGGGATCTGACCTTTATCCAGGGTGAAGGAGCAAGTAAGCAGAGCTACAGCTGGTGGGGGTCTGTGCTGGCTGCTGTGGGCTGCACGGTGGGCTCAGCAGGGACTGCAGGGGCGGAGCGGTACTTCTCGATCACTTCCCGCAGCCCCTTGGAGAAGTGGAGATCAGCTCCCACTGTGAGAAATCCCTGCAAAGGAAAGAAGTATTGGCACAGGACTGGCCGTGCCTGCAGCCGCCAGGACACAGGGCCTGTGTCTGCTGGAGGAGCTGAAGTTGCCCTTGTACTGCTCACGCACCGCATGATTGGTGACCACCTCCCTGGTGAAGTCCATGCCTTCTGGCAGAGGAATCTGCACACCCTTCTTTGTCCTCTCTGTAGGGAGGAGATGCAGTAAGCCCCATGACACTGCCCCAAGCCTTGCCATGCACAGGCAGTGATGATGCTTACCATTAATGATGGGCATGATTGTCAGCTGCAACAGAGTTTTCAGCGGGGCCTGCAGTGAGAACAGCTGTGGGGAGGGGAGGGGGGATGAGTGCAGAGCTGCAGGGCAGGGTAGAGCCTGCTTGTGTTACTCAAGGGTTGATGAAGGGGGGTCCTGCACAGCCCTCCCAGAGCTGCTCCCTGCTGTGGCCAGGAGCTACCCAGGACAATTGGACCCTCCCACACTCCGTGCTGGCACAGGGTCTGCTCACCGCCAGAGACTCCAGTGCTGACTGTTTGGAATAGATGCGAAACCTGCGGGGAGGGAAAGCAGCTGTGAGCTGGGGCAGAAGGGACTGTCCCTGCAGTGCTGGTGGGAGCCCAGTGTGGGCCGTACCGTCGCAGGTCCAGCTGCACGCGCAGTGCCTTTCCTTGCAGGTACACCTTGGCACTCAGCTTTGATTCCTATGGGGAGAGTGAGCTGCGTGGAAGCCCTGCTGCAGCCGTCATGGGCAGGCAGGACAGCCTGGGTGCTGCTCCCAGCTTTGGGACATCAGAGACTTCCCGGGTGGGGCGCAGAGTGCTCCTGGCCTCTGTGTACTTGGGCAGGCACAGGCAACCTGGCTGCAGCAGCACTCACCATGGCCATGCTGGAAAGCTGGACAGCAGGGCGGTCTGCGGGTACCAGTGAGATGTTGAGGAAGGCAGAGACAGAGATGGAGGTCCCCGAGGGTTTGATCACACAGCGGGGGGGAGCTGACACCTGAAGCACCAGCCGCAGGGGAGCATCCACCACAGCAGGGTTCTGGGGAGAGGGCAGGGGAGCCATACTAGGCAGAGCTGCTCCACCCCAGGGGGGGCCCTGTGCCTCTCCTGCCCCACTGGGGATCTCCTCTCACCAGCATGAAGATGGTCCCAAAGAAGGTGGCTCTCAGCAGAACCTCCAGGTCCTTGGGCACCTGCAGGGAGGACAAGCCTCAGGAGTAGGAGAGCTGGCACTTCTGCCCCCTGCAGAGCTTCTGCCCAGGCAGCACATCCTGAACTTGGTGTGTGGAGCCCACCCTGCCTCCCCCAGGCAGCACCCCTTCTCTGCGCAGGCCTGTGCAGTGTGAAACTGTGCTACTCACCTTCTCCCCCTCGAGCTCTATGGCCAGCACACCTGCCTGGAAGTACGCGTGCATGGCGGAGTCAAAGAAGTACTCAGAGAAGGCAACATAAACCATGCGCTCGGTCTCCTTGATCACCGGCTCCACCGCGTGGTTCTCCAGCTCCTGCTCCTCCCTCTCACGGTAGAAGAACATGCCCTGGGCCGAGAATACTGACTGTTTCTGCAGCTGCAGCACAGCTTGCTGTGCCCACTGCATGTGTTGATGCAGAGCTGTGCCAACAAGGCTGGGGGAGGCAGGGCAGGATCTGGTGTCACACCTTGAAGTCCAGGTCGAGGGTCTCTGGGGAGACTGCTGGATCACGTAGCAGGGAGTAGTCAATCCCAATGTGCTCATCCACGTAGTTCCTTACTGCCAAGGAAGAGGTGCTGTGAGAACAAAGCCTACAGGGTGGCCTGCAGTCCTTTTCTCAGCTCTGCATAGGCTGCAGTGAGCAGGGTCTGGTCTTATCCTGCTCACCTGGCACTGTGTCCAGCAAGGAGTTCAGCAGCACCAGGCTGGCATGCTCCAGGGATGGGCAGATCTGTGGGGAATTGCTCAGCAGTGGGGCCAGAACTCTTGGCCTGGAGGAGGACCAGGCTGCCTCCAGCATCCCTGGGTCAGCCCCTCCTGACTGCAGCCAGGGGAGCTCCGTGCCCATCTCTGCTTACAGCCCTACCTGCTGGCTAAGGAGGAAGCGCATCCCTGTGACAATAAAGGTGCTCAGGAACTCATAGACCTTTCTGCAAGACAGAACAGCTTTGCAGTAGCCTTCCAGCCCTGTCCCTCCACCTCCATTCCCACAAAAACACAGGGCATGGCCTGAGCACAGCAGGGTGGCATGGGCAGATCTTGCCGGGCACAGGGGCGTGGCTGCCACCATGGCGTCAGGTGTACCTGAGCGTGCCAGAGAATCCTGCGTGCATTCTGGCAATGGAGGCGTTGCAGGACATGTTGGAAATCTTGAGGCGTCCAACCTCATCCTTGGCCAGCTGCAGCACAGTATGGATGTGGACACCATCAGCAGAAGCATTGATGGATCCGATGTCATAGCTGGAAGCCAGGGGAACAGACAGGAGGACACAGATCTTATCAGCCCCAGGGCTGGGCAGCATGGCACCTGTGGCACTCCTGGGGCCGTGGCCCAGCTGTGGAACGGGCTGGTGGGCAGGGGAGGGTAACTCACAAGAACCAGTAGAGCAGCTGCCGCCTGAAGCGCAGGCTGATGGAAGCGTTGTTGATGTTGAAGGCGAGGTGCTGCTGAGGCTGGAAGTGCAGGTTGGAAAATGGCAGCTGCAAGTCCATCACCTTGACCCTGCCAGGGAGGGGACGGTAAGGCTGACCCAGGGGCTGCTGCGCGCAGGGAGCGGGCAGCACTCACTGGCTGATGTTGTAGTGGAACTGCCCCTCCTTCCCGTGCAGGTCTGACACTGTGATGTTCTCCAGCTCCTGCTCCACGAAGCGCAGCCCCTCATGCTTCACTGCAATGCAAAATGAGCTTGGGCTGGCCACAGCCAGGCTGCGTCGCACTCCACCGACACAGCCCACCCTGCCGGTCCCGCCGTGCAAACTGGCTCTCCGCCCTGCCTGGGAGCAGGGTCCTGGCCAGCCCCTTACCGAGGTCCAGCCCCTTGGAGGTAATCCGGATCTTACAGCCGGGAGGGCTGTGCGAGGCTGCGATCAGCCAGGGCAGCAGGAGCAGGAGGAGGAGGCGGCTGCCGGCAGCCATCTCGCACCTGGGGGCAGAACACGGGGTCAGCATGCACCGGGCTAGTGGGGCACACAGGGGATGCTGAGCCACTCTGGCAGGGATGTGGCTGCTGCCCAACCTGCTTTCAGAACAGGGGCAGCCTGGGCACGGGCTGGCCCCAAGGAGCACCCCATGGCTCCGCTGTGCCCCACACCCCAAAATCCCACAACAGTATCCAGGCCCTGAGTGGGCCAACACCCCAGGGTGCTGCATGCAAGCCCCCAGCACAGACCCCGTGGGCTCGCAGGATCACACCACCACACCCCCCACACAGGGACAGCCACTGCTGTCAGTACCAGCAGCATCCTGCCCTTCCCCGGCACAGCCAGCTCCCCAGACTGCAGGGTGAGGTGAGCCCCGTGGGGAACCCCATCACCACACAGGTAAGCGATTCATCTCCCATGGGCTCTCCAGCCCTGGGAGCAGCCCCAAGTGCTCCCCAAGGACAAGCACTGCCTGCCCATGTCCCATGCCCTGCAGCAGGGCTGGGACAGAGCCGGAGACTCCTCATCCAGCAGGAAAAGGCAGAGCTGCCTGCAGGATGGCAGGGACAGCACAGGGCTTCTCCACTGTGTTCCTGCCCGGCTCTCTGCAAGGGAGAGGACAGAAACCCTCCTGCTCGGGATCCAGAGCCTCCATCCTTCCCCGAGGGCCATGCACGGACTGGGGCAGCTCGCCTACACAACGCTGGCTCAGTTGATATACTTACAGTATGACTTGTCCTCGGCTTCCCTGGTCTGGGGAAAGTGAATCACGTGAAGGGAGGGAGGGAGAACACCAGCAGCTCCAGGAGTTTCTTCTGAGCTGGCTCAGGCTCCCATGCGTTTATATATCCCACCAGCCACCACCCCTTGTGAGCCCACAGCTGGGAGGAGACACAGCAGACAGGAGGATGAAGGGCTCGGGGACGCCAGCCGCGCAGCGCAGGGTGGCTTCATCATTTCGGGGAAGTGCCGACCCCCAGCCCTGCTGGTGCTAAACTCCCCACCGCGCTCTGCCAGCTCCAGCACTGCCCAGTGGGCTCTGTGCCATGGCTGCAGCTGAACACAAGTCCCTTGGGCCAGAAGTACAACGGGAGCTGCTTTGTGCCCATCAACGAGGTGAGCACCAGACAGGGAAGCTGCCGTGGCTGCTGGAGCCACAGAGCCACTCCAACAGCCTGGCACATACCAGGGTCTCCAGCGCTCACAGCCACCAGGGCTCATCCCCAGCCTGCTCTCAGCAGCTGAGCAGACGCAGATGTGCTCAGCGCTGTGAGAGGCACTGCTGAAGAGATCCAGCTGTGCCCTTATTCCCTTTCTGATCCAGCAAGCGCCCATTGCCAAGCAGCCAGGATGCGTGACACCGACAGCATCGTGCAGACACAGCGGCACTACTCAGCCCAGGAGGGACAAGGTGATGCCCATGGTTTGCTGCAAGCCCCTTTGCATTCCAAAGGACAAGGCTTTATGCTTTCCAGCCGTGGAGCCTTGGACAAATCCAGCTGAGCCCTCTTTTTCCCCCTCCTCCAAGCACATGCAGAATGGAGTTGGTCTGAGCCAGCACTTTGTGGTGAGGGCGATTATCTGCACACACAGAGCCGGGCTGTGGGGGCTCGCGCTCTGGAAGCAGGGAGACTTAAGAGACTTGGTGCTTACACAGCACTTATCCCTTCCAAACTGCTTTGCCAGCATTAACTAATTACACTGACCCCAGTGCTCTGGGTGCAGAGGGCAGGCCTCCACGGGAGCGAGCTACCAGGGAGCAGGAAAACCCCTCAGAGCCCACAGCTGGGCAGGGAGAGGCAAAGAGCAGGGCGGGGCCTCTCGGCTGCGGATGGGGGGGAATCACCCCACGTCGGAAGGTGTCAGGCTGCGCTCTCCCGGCAGCCACGATCGCGAGGCGAGGCTGCAGCCCGAGGCACCTGGCTGCGTGCCCGCGGCCCTGCACGGCCCTGCCCAGCGCCGCACCCCACGGCCACACGCAGCGGGGCCGCACCGCTAAGTGCAGGACGGGCAGCGCCGCGGGCGGATTGAACCCAGCGGGCGGCCCCGGGCCGCCGCCAGCGCCGGTGGTGGGCCCCGCCCTGGGCCGCGCCGCACTTCAAAGGCGCTCCGCTGGCGGCGCGCGGCGGCCTCGCCCTGCCTGACAGGAACCGCCCGCGGCGGGTGGACGTGGCCGCGAGGCCGGGCCCGGCCCTGCCCATAGCGGGGCGGTGCCGGCGCGCCACACTCAAGATGGCGCCGGGGCAGACAGTGCTGTCGCAGCGCGCGCATGCGCCGCTCCGTCTACAAAAGCGCGGGTCGCGCTCCGCGCAAGCGCACCGCCTGTGCGCCTGGGCGCGGTGGACAATACGCATGCGCAAGAGGGCGTCCCGGCGGCGGCACCTGCGCAGTGCCTAGGGCGGGGCGGCCCGCGCCTGCGCGCTGCCGGCCCGCGGTCCCGGCGCAAGATGGCGGCGGCGGGGCGGGTGAGGCGGAGGTGGGGCGGCGGCGGGAAGCGCGACGGAGCGCGGTGCCCACAGCCCCCGGCCTCACGCCCAGGTAAGCGGCGTTCCTGCGTGGCCGGGGGGCCTCCGCGCCGGAGAGGGAGGCCGGCGGGAGGGCGGCACGGCGGCAGGTCGGGTCGAGGCGGCGTAGGCCCGCGGCCGCCATCTTAGAACGCGCCTGCCGCCGCGCTCGGCCCGCTCCGCTCGTGTTGCCGCCGCCGCCGAGCCTGCGCGGCACCGCGGCCCTCCCCCGTAACGGTTCCTGTCTCCGCAGCGGCCCCTGCGGGCCCGGCACGGGACGCCCCGCTATGAGGATGCGGCCCCGGCGCGCCAGCGGCGAGCACCGAGCGACGGCCCCGCGTCCCGCCCGGCAGCAGCGCGCCCCCGTAAGTACCGCCCGGCGCCGCCCCCCTCGGCCGCGCCCCGCACCGCTCCCGGCCGCCTGCACAGCCGCCGCCGGGTCGGGATCGCCGCCGCCGTTCCTCTCCGCACTCGCTCGGTCCCGGCCCTCCGCGCCAGGAGCTCCGCCCGCCGCCCCGCAGCACGGCACGCTGTCCCACCGCGCTCCCCGCGCGCTGCGGGCGGCCCCGGGAGCTCCGTGCGCTGCGCAGCCCCGTCCCGAGAGCGGCTCCCGTGGCAGGGCGAAGCGCTCACGGAGCGGGCGGTGCCCTCTGCTCTCCCGCTGTTCGGGGCTGAGGGAAAACGCTGCCGTGTCCCCAGGGGCTGTCGCTGCTCCCCTTTGTCCGCGTTTGCTGTTGTCCTGTGTGAAATCCTTCCTTGACAAAACGGAAACAAACGTTGGCTGTATTTCACTCCGTGTCCATTGCTGCCTCACTGCGCTCTCTGTTCGTGCTGCTGCTCCTATAGGCTGTAAGCTCTCTGGGCAGGGACAGCATTCTGTGTCTGTGAAGCACTGTATGCATCGTGTGATGTATAAAGCAATACCGTAATCGCCGTAAAACCATTGCTCTGGGTCCCTTTCACTGTGTGAGTCACAACACTAGGCACATAAAGGTGGAGTTCCTTCTGTCAGGATTCCTGCTAGTTTGTTTCTTTCCTTTTCGCAGAGTTGAAAGTTGATGGGATTTTAATACTCACCCAAACTGATAAAGCGATAGAGCTGCTTGTGTACTTCCCCTGTCCTAGTTTATCCATAAGCAGGAGAGGGAGAAAACAAGAAGCCCCATCTGACCACTGGTTAGAACTGTCAGCGGTAAGAAGCACTGTGAGCTGCTGCCCATCTGACACTTGGTGCCAGCTGTAATTTCCATGTGTGCCTCTCCCTGAGAGGTCTGCTCCCGTCGTTGTGTAACACTTACAATGTTGTCTCTGTAACATATATGACACACCAGTGAATGCAGGTAAACCTTCCCTTCTTAAGAAGTGGAGGCTAAACATTTTTAGAAAGTTCCTGCAAAATGAGATATTGATGAGGTTCCTGATGTGCAACTCATGACCCCATGGCCTCAGCTCAGCTTTCTGGCAGAGATTGCCTGTACAGTAGGGCTGGGGTGCTGCCCAGGTGGCAGCTGCCTGGAGTGCGACTGCAGAGGTCACAGCAGGGCTAGAGTTCAGGAGGAAGTGTCAGTAAACAAATATTACACAACACTCAATGCCGGGGTGATTAAATGATTGCATTAGTACAGTTTTTGTAGCGGGTGCTTTTGCCTGTAGGTGTGGATGTTGTTATCTCCATAGCTTTGAGCAGAGGCCGTAACTGCAGGTTTCTGCAGTACCCTGCACCTTTCCATGCTTACCCCGAGGGAAGGATGGAAACATCTTCCCAGGTGTTGGCAGGAGCAGGTGTTCCTCAGTCCTGCCCTGCATCCGATTCTGCTGTCAGTGCTGCAGATGGCCTGGCAAGAACCTACCTGCTCATTCTTCAACTCAGCTCTCGCTGTTCTCTGCTTCTGAAAAGCCCGGTGATGTTTTTATGGACAGGATGGGGAGTTCAGATCAGTTAAAAACACACTCATATGTGGGGTTATATGGACACAACAACATTGTGTACATGCAACTCTCTTGTTGTTGGGTGTCTCCAAAGGCCCGAATAGAGTTAAATAACAGAGGTAGACAGTAATTATTTAAAATGCCTCATTTCCCCCAGTTTGGTTGCCCATGAGCAGCAATCTCAGCAATCTGTAGTAATTGGCTCAACGGTGCCATTTCAGAAACTTCCCTGGGGGAAGAAGAGTGAATGAGAGGAGAAACCTGGCTGTTCTTCTACAGCTGACAGTATTAAATGATGATTAAGAGAAGCCTTACATTTTGAACAGGCTTTCTTTTGCATAACTGTTGTTATGTAAATGCAAAAATACCGAAGGCTTAAATAGCCTGACAGCCCTGACAGTTAGTCTGTGTCTGGAACATAATGAGGAAAATAGTTCCATAGTTGCTCATTCCTGGCCTGTGGTTCTGTGAGCCACCAAAGCTGTTATTAGTGATGCACCAGGGCTATTTTGTATAGCAGAAGTTTTTTAATAACTGCTTTTTGTTTAAATTGCATATGGTTGTGTGTGTGTAAATACTGATTTAAACTGACACCAGGGATAGCAGACCACATATAGGCAGTCCTGTTCATATGGTAGGGGATGGTAAATGTTCACAGTGAAGCATATTTTATTTTCTGTGCTCTCGGTACTGCTGTGTGGGATGAGACACTGCAGTCCTAGGACAGAGAGATGGAGCTGAAAAGTGAGCATTTTGAGTGCTGGCCATAAGAACTCTGCTGTGCTGTTGAGAGCTGGTTGTATCTGGGATAACTGGTATTCTTCAGGACTTAGGTCTTATTTTGCATGTACTGGTTCAAGCCCATTTTATTGCCAGTTAACTTTTACTTTGAATGGGCCAAGTGGGTCTGGGATCTTTCCTGCTGTGACATGGATTTTTTGTCTAACTTTTCTAGTGTGGTTGCTGAGAAATGGCCAATGAGAATCACGGAAGCCCTGCGGAGGAGGCATCTCTAATGAGTCACTCACCTGGCACCTCCAACCAAAACCAGCCCAGCTCCCCCAAACCTATGCGACTGGTACAGGACCTCCCAGGTACTGATTCTGCTTCTCAGAAAGCCTACCACAGGGTTCTGAAGGGCCCCAGTAACAGGGAAGGGAAGGTAGAATGGGGCTGTTGAGAGAGCTCAGGAACGATGCTTGTTGCAGTGTGCAGTGATGGTAATGGGGACCTGAATGGTAGAGCTTTTCAGTACTGGTCTTATCCTGATCTCTGGCTGTGTTCTCAGATGAGCTGGTGCAGGCTGGCTGGGAGAAGTGCTGGAGCAAGAGGGAGAATCGCCCGTACTACTTCAATCGCTTCACCAACCAGTCCCTGTGGGAAATGCCTGTTCTGGGACAGCATGATGTCATTGTAAGTAAGCATGTATCTCAAGGGGCTGTGCTAACACTGGGATATTCTTCTGGGACATGACGTTGCCTGTGTGGGAGGGTCTTCTGTGTCTGCAGAACTCCTCTCCCCATGCAGTGTGTGGCTGGGATCAGGTGAAACACAACAAAATGTTCCTCATTCAGGTGCACTGTTTAAACAAACTTGCCATGGGGGAGCTGTGTTGCATTTTTCTCATCTAAGTCTCAAATAAACCAACTGAATATACAATTCAGACACAAGTCTAGAAGATAAATGTTTAGCTTTCTGCAGGTGTATTAGTGTCATTACTTTTCTCTACTTGGGAGCTAGGGACGGTGCAAAGGAGAATTAAAAGGCCTTATTGCCTTTGGTGCTCTGCAGTAGCAGCTGATGAACTAATGAATATTGTTGTTTGGATGCTCTTAGTCAGACCCTCTGGGATTGAATGCAGCTCCTATGCCACTGGAAAGTGGGATGGTAGAGACCTCAGTGGAGAGCAAGCAAAGGAAGAGGAGATTCTCTGAGGAGGTTCCTCCAAGTGGCAACAGTGTGAAAAAGCCCAAGGTGAGTCGTGTGTTGTGAAACTAATGGGCTTAAAGATGTGGTCAAAATTGAACCTAGAAGGTCCACAGCTTGGACCTACTTTTTTTTTTTTAAACTGTGCAAAGTCAGTTCAGACAGCTCAAGTTCTAACAGCTCACACTCCACAAATACAAAGGTGGAAGCATACTCACGTCCTGCCAATTTGCCATTTCTCTTACAGCCTCAGCTGGAGCATGGGAGTTGAGAGAGAACAAATTATGACAGAAACATGATAGCTCACATGTCCACGTTAACTTAAGTGCAAGCAAAACATGCTGTAGTGATTCAGTGGTTATCCTAAGTGAAGCTCTGGTACAGGGCTGTTAGGTACACTGTGATTCCTCCCTTTTGCCTTACTCTGCGAGGGCAGTAATTCATCTTTTACTCTCCCAGTCGGATATTCCGGGGACCCCAGCCACTCAGCCGGTCCCCAGCTCTCCCAGTATGCCAGGATCCTCTGTTTTGAAGGCATGGTGTGTTTCACCTGAAGATAAGCAGCAGGCAGCTCTTCTACGACCAACTGAGTGAGTTGTATGCATTTATTTCTGTTCTTGGGGGGCAGGGTAGAGATAGCTGGTTTTCCAACTGTCTTTGAAGAATAACCTGAGGGACATAACAGCCTCATCTGTCTTTGCAAACAGTCTTTGATAGTTCAATTACTTGGCTGGTATAACAGCCCCAGGAAACATCTTTGAAAGTAATATCAGATAATTAACCAATGATCCCAATCATCCTGGTAACATTTCTTTCTGGCATAGGGTATACTGGGACCTGGATATTCAGACAAACGCAGTGATTAAGCAGAGGGCACCATCTGAAGTGCTTTCTCCACACCCTGAAGTGGAGCTGCTTCGATCCCAGCTCATTCTCAAGTTGCGGCAACATTATCGTGAGCTCTGCCAGCAGCGAGAAGGTGAGTGGCTCTTGTGCTCCCCTTTTTGTGTTCTCAGTCCTGCAGTACTGCACTGTTCTTCCTTCTGGTTCGTGTCTGCCCTCCCTGTGGTTTCTTTATTTGATAGTTATATTCTCATTAAGCTGAACTCTAATAAAGTTACTCTTGTTGAAGCTTCTGGACATCTCTTTGTCATACAATTTCACCCTTTTTTTGTGCTTCTCCAGGGATTGACCCCCCAAGGGAGTCTTTTAACCGCTGGATGTTGGAAAGGAAGGTGGTTGATAAAGGGACAGATCCTCTTTTACCGAGTGACTGCGAGCCAGTAGTGTCTCCTTCCATGTTCAGAGAAATCATGAATGACATTCCCATCAGGTACTGTTGAAAAATCAGGACCAATTTTGGAGTTGTTTTTGTCTTGGGCCAGTCCAGTGATTTACCTGCTTTAGTTTTCTGCTTTTGTGTTTTACTTTTGCTGGTGAAGTGGTGAGGTGCTGCTGATGTCAAATTTTGGGAACTGGACCTGGCCTTCATGGCAGCTGTGAAACTGATGCATGTGAATTTATACTTACCTCAGGCTATCCAGAATTAAGTTCCGTGAAGAAGCCAAGAGGCTGCTCTTCAAGTATGCTGAGGCTGCAAAACGGCTCATTGAATCCAGGTAGGAGTTCCTCTTGCAGTGCTGTCAGTTTCAGAAATGAGAAGTTTATGGCAACTTCTAAGAGGAGCTATTGTATCACGCTTTGTTCAGTATTGGTCATTTTCTTACTGAGGAAAAGCAAAGTTAGGTACACGTTGGGGAAAAACAGTAGTTCTGGAGCTGTCTTTTGATGGTAATGTTATAGTGAAATCAAACACTGGGAAGCTGAACGTATGCAGAGACAAGCAAGAATCTAAAATACTGAATATGGAATGCCTTTGTCATTTATCCCTCAGATAATAGAAGAGTGCTTGGACACTCACTGATATTAAAGAAGAACAAACTTACAATGGTATTTTGTTACACCACGTGTATTTTTTCTGAAGAGCTCTGCCACAGGACAGAATTTAGGAAGGTAGTCATGTGGGGAAAAAACTGAAGCTTGTTAACAGGGTAGTTTTCTCAGAGTTGCAAGTTCCTGGCAATGGCTGCATTTGATAACGGGAGGTGAGATCAAAATGGGCCGCTCTCCTAATAGGTAAATCCTTCATCTGCTTTTCCTGTCACAGGAGAGGACAGCAGACAGTTACGCTGTGTTTTGGCGAGAGCATGGCAGCCCTATGTCAGTAAAATGCCTGGAAGCACTTTCCACAGGATTCCTGGAGGGGAGTGACAGCTAGGGCCTGGAGGTGTCAGCACTGCTCCCTCACTAACGAAAGATTGTTGTGGTATGGAATATATCGCCATGCAGCTGTGGGTTTAACCCCACTTGCCTGTTTTGTGCAGGAGTGCATCACCAGACAGCAGGAAGGTGGTGAAATGGAATGTGGAGGACACTTTCAGCTGGCTGCGACGGGACCATTCTGCTTCTAAGGAGGACTACATGGTCAGTTGTGCAGCTGAGTGCAGTGGGGCTGTGAAAGGATGGGGTGTTCAGGGCCAGATAAAGATCCTTCCTGAAAAGGCTGTGATTGCACTTCCTCTGCTTTGTGAAATGGAAGCAACGAAGGTTCAGAGACTGCACACCTCTGGGGGTCGGGTGGTGGGCTGTGTAAGGGACTCTAGTTCTCTGATTCTGCAGGACCGCCTGGAGCACTTACGCAAGCAGTGTGGGCCCCACGTGTCTGCTGCAGCAAAGGACTCTGTTGAAGGCATCTGCAGTAAGATTTACTACATATCCCTTGAATATGTCAAGCGGATCCGGGAGAAGCATCTTGCCATCCTCAAAGAAAACAATATATCTGGTACAGTTAACCTTTTCCTTCTTCCTTAATCTCTACTTCTTTCATCACTGCCATTCTTCAGCCCTTTTCCCTTTGGATCTTAACTCTCCTCAGACGTTCTCCCTCCAGATGCCAGTGTCTGCCTTTTGCTGCTTGTTTTTGCTGCCCGTGTTCACACCCAGTGATGTGTTCGTGATTCCTTCTGGCTGATCTTTAATTTTAGCTCTCTTTTTTTTTCTGCCTAAGCTGAGGGTAAGCTTCTGTCCAAGATAGGTGACCACAAGGTGGCAGAAAGGTTCCTTTGCCTCCTGCATTTAACAGCCTGGGAGTATTAGCTGGTTTTTGAATAACTTTGGAGCAAACTGAAATAACAGTGACAACAAGGAAATTGTGTTACTCACCCAGAGCATGCCGTATGGTGTTGGAATGCTTGCCTGAAGTCTACAGGTTGGCTGTGTTACAGATGGAGGAGTACTGTGATGTGGTTCCTCTCTGTGTTCTGTCTGTGGATGATGGAATTTTTGGAATCAGTTCTGAACTTAGGTAGCTGCCTGCATGGTCTGTGAAGGACCACCCCTGAGGTTTGGAGAGATTACTCTGCCCTTCGGGCTTATTCCTGTCCGTGCGTGTTCTGAGGTGGAAGGAAGATCTATCCCTGATGTCCTTGGATTCTAATGGGCTGCCTTGCTCTTTGTTCTCCATAGCTGAGGTAGAAGCTCCTGAAGTCCAGGACAGGCTCGTGTACTGTTACCCAGTGAGACTGGCCATCCCCTCCCCACCACTCCCCAGTGTGGAAATGCACATGGAAAACAATGTGGCGTGTGTGCGGTACAAGGGGGAAATGGTGAAAGTGAGCCGCAACTACTTCAGCAAGCTGGTAAGAGCTGACTGTCATGCCTGCATGACTGCTGTTGCAAATTGCTCTTTCATGAGAGCTTTCATTTCTCCTTTTCCTCCAAGAAGGGACCGTGCAGTGGGACAGAGCACTGACCTGGTGGAGGCTGTCTGGTGTTGCCCTAATAGTAGCATAAATGAGGACAGCTTCATTCTCCTTAGTCAGGGTCAGCCTTCTGCTGGGAGTACTTAGGAGGTGTTGTGTGTGTGCTTTGGTACATGCTGTGCTGCAAGAATGGTTGTACTCACAACAAGGCAGCCCTTGCTGAGAGAGACTTGCTGATGTGTTACATTCATTCATGCTAGTGAATAGCTTGCAGTTCATTCCCACAGCAAGAGCAGATGAGCTTGAAAACCTTCACGCAGAACCCTGTCTGCTCCTTCTGTTCATCGTTGTCTCTTCTCATGTCACGATATGTTTGTGTTCTGGCTGCCTTACCTTTGTTGATACTGTTTGTTTTTAATGGCTGGGCCTTCTCTTCCAGTGGCTTCTCTATCGGTACAGTTGCATTGATGACTCTGGCTTTGAAAAGTTCCTGCCCAGGGTTTGGTGCCTTCTCCGTCGATACCAGGTACTGTCTCGTCGCTGTTGTTGTGTATCAAAAAAGCTGGGGAACTGAACTTAGTATCATTGCTCTGGGAGGTCCACAGGTCTCCAAGCCTGGTGCAAAATAGGGCTTAAACTGAGTCAGTGGTGGGGATAAATTGTAACGAAGAGCTTTCAGTAGTTGTTGACATTTTTGTGAGGCCTAACTGAAGGTTCCTGGGGAATACATGTAAAAATTGACAGTTGGTTTGACAGGACCTGAGCTGGAGAAAGTATCTGAAGAGATACTTTTCTTAGGTACATTCTTAGGTACGTTCAAGGGACTTACATGAATTTGAGAGAGGACGAGGGGGCCCTGCATACCTAGAGGAGTGAGTGCATGGGCGTGTAGGCCTTGGTCCGTATTCCATGAAGGGAGCAGCAGGAGCAGCAAGTGCAGGCTCCACTCACCGGGGTTTGCTCTCCTCAGATGATGTTCGGTGTGGGTCTGTATGAAGGAACTGGCCTGCAGGGGGCACTTCCCGTGCACGTCTTTGAAGCCCTCCACAAGCTCTTTGGAGTGAGTTTTGAATGCTTTGCCTCGCCACTGAATTGCTATTTTAAACAGTACTGTTCGGCCTTCTTGGATACAGACGGGTATTTTGGATCCAGGGGGTGAGTCTTCTGTTCTGGTGCCCTTTGCCATGTGTCTGTGTGGGTGCGTGCACGTTTGCAGAGCAGTGATTCAGGACAGGCTGACGTGTTGGCAGCTCATGGCAGTAGCTGCGTAGAAGGATGTGTGCTTCAGGCCCACTGAAAGGCAGTGAGTGGACACAGATTGGCGATGAAGCAACCAGCAGTGTGCCGTTAGTCCAGCCAGAGCTGTCTGATCCTGACATGATGCAGTTTATAGGTCTGTCAGTGTTTGCCCTTGTTCTGAAGAAAGGAGGAACTGGGCCCTCGAGCAGTCAGCTTGCATCACCAGTCAGCCTTCAGTGACCACAGATGGAATGTGTCCCAGTGACCATTTCTGCTATGGAGAAGTGGCAGGCCCTGTACTGCTGAGAATTCAGTCCTTCTGAGTATGAGTGTCTTCTGTGAGGAAACGAATGTTTTTTAAGGTCCAACAATCAGATGTCTGGCCTCTCTGATAGCAATCTTTGTCTTTTTCCTCTAGCCCGTGCCTGGATTTCTTCCCCATAAGTGGGTCTTTTGAGGCAAATCCTCCGTTCTGTGAGGAGCTGATGGATGCCATGGTCTCTCACTTTGAGGTACGTTCACTCTCCCGTGTTCTGAATGGAGCCGTGCTGTCATCTGTTCCCTACTGCTCTTACATGCTCATAACAAGGCTGTCATTCAAAAAGTAGAGGGTTATCACTGCTGCTGTGCTGCTCTGGAAGCAGACCTGTTTCCTTTTCATAGAAGGCAGTAGGTGTGTCATTGCTCAGCCAAGATTAAGATTGTTTTCTTTTTGGACTAGAAACTGCTGGAGAGCTCCAGTGAACCCCTGTCCTTTATTGTCTTCATCCCTGAGTGGAGGGACCCTCCCACACCTGCCCTGACCCGCATGGAGCAGAGCAAGTTCAAGAGGCACCAGCTCATCCTGTCAGCCTTCGATCACGAATACCGCAGCGGGTCTCAGCACGTCTGCAAAAAGTAGGCGTTCCCTTTGGGTCCTTCCAGGGTGCCTTTCTGATGAGCTGCCTCTTAAGGGAGCTGTGTGACTGACATGTCTTATCCCGAGTGGGAATCGATGGAAGGAAGGGAAAAGGAAAGACTGTGCAGCGTGTAATCGTCCTGGGTTTATAAGAGGTGTTGTAGAATCCGCAGTGTTGTGGATTTTCACATTCATTTAATGACTGCTGAGGTATTTCACTAATTAAAAGATTTTAACTAATTAAAAAATATTCCTTGGGTACAAGTTCAGTATGAACTGTTTATCTCATGTAGTGCTGTGGTGATGCTCCGTGTCCCTCTGCCAGCTCTGTAATTTGGCGAGCCACAGCTGAGCAGTGTTTCCTGGGCTGCCAAATGCCAGAGTGCCTCAGCAATTCAATATCGTTCAGAAGGAGGCAGAAGGAAGGCACTCTCCTTCCTCTTTTCCACATAATAACGAGCGAAAAGGGCAGAGAGGAATACTTGTCCTCAAACCTACATGCGGGAAGAGGAGAGGCAGGTGGCAGGGAAGGAGTTTGCCCGTAGTAGACTTATTGGCAGGCGGGCTGCCGGGAGATGCTGAGCACCTGCTGTCTTTCCTTGCAGGGAGGAGATGTACTACAAGGCTGTGCACAACACCGCCGTCCTCTTCCTGCAGAACAGTGCAGGCTTTGCCAAGTGGGAGCCCACACCGGAGCGGCTGCAGGAACTCGTTGCGGCCTACAAGCATTCAGGCCGGACCCTCAGCTCCTCATCGTCCTCCTCCTCCTCATCCACCTCCTCCACAGACAAGGAGCGAGAGCTGGGCCGGGAGCAAAGCAGCAGCCGGGAGACCAATGCGAACTGAGGTGCAGAGGTGAGAGGCAGCAGGGGAGGTGCCGGCGGCCCCGAGGAGGCTTGCCAGGCAGGCAGAGAGACTGCTGGCTGTGCAGCACCGGCCCGGGGAACTCTTGCCCAGCAGCTCACGGCAGCCGCCTTCCCCTGCAAACTGCACGCCGCCCGCGCCCAGCAGCGCCAGGAGCGCCCGGCAGGGAGAGGAGCTGGGCCACGGCCTGGCTGGAGGGCCAGGGACCCACGTGTGGGCGGCAGGAGGAGCGGGCGGCCCCGTGGGTGCCCATACGTGGATGGAAGGGGCGGCCGGAGCTGGGACGCACGCTAAGGGTGGAAGGACAGCGAGAGGGACGGCCGGCACGAGGCTTAGCGCTCGGCGCTGTGGCTGGAGGGGCCCAGCAGCGGCCGCAGCCCGGCCCAAGCAGGAGAAGCGCGGGCAGAGCCCGGGGTCCTGCGGCCGGACTGGCACCAGCACCGCTGTGTCCATAGTGTAAATAGTTCTGTCCGTGTTCCTGAGCTCCTCGCAGGGCTGTGCCCACCGCACCGCGTTCCCTTCCCACGTGTGTGAGTCCCGTGTTGGCCGACGCTGTGTACCGTAGCGGAGAGGAGCGGAGGAGAGGAATCCCTTTGGTGTGTAAAGACGTCTTTGCAGCTGTTTTGTAGTCGTTGTGGTTTTTATGCAGAGCCTCTGGGTCGTATTTAACCTCCGTGGGTTTTGTTTTTTAAGGATTAATTTAACACCGCTAACCATTTTATTACTTTTATCAAGAAGAGCAAAGTCTATTTTTGATTTCTGTTTCCTAGTTCTTAGGAACATTAAAAACCAGCATTCAGCTCTGCCCCGTGTCGGTGCCTTTCCTCATCTGTCGGCCGGGGGCCTGCAGTCGTCCCATGCCCTCACCTCTGTCTCCCTCTGAACAGAAGAAAAATGGTTTGGGTTCTTAGTTTGGCAGAACTGATGCTTCGAATGGACGTGGCACAGCACTGGGACGTTATTGAGGAAGTTCTCTGGTGACTGTGTAGTATTTTGCCCGGAACGTGGAGCGATATTTTACCTGGAATGTGCAGTGATAGAAGGTACGCTGTCCAGAAAAGATACCGGCTGTGAAAGCATGGGCAGCTTTGCTGGAGCGTTACTGAGATGCCTCGTATCTTTGTCTACCTAGAAGAAGGGCAGTGGGTTTTGTACGGGGGATCAAAGCCTTAGGTCTTGGAGGAGGGGAGTAATGCCGTAGAGGAGAGGAGAGAGGAGAGGTTGAAAGACCTGAGTAAGGACGGCGTAAGTAATTCCACGGTGACCTGAGGCAGGGAAGCATTTGGAGGCAGCAGAGTCAGGTAACAGCTGCGGGGGTATTTATGGTCTGTTAGTTAAAAAAGAGGATGAGGTTCTCCGGGGATGCTTCCCACCACGGTGAGGCGGCTGACCTCCTCCGGTGACACTCGCGGGAGACTGGAGAACTCCGGCAGCGCAGGGAGCAGCTTGCAGAGCGCTTTTCTACTCCTTGCGCTGAAGCAGGGCGGGCCGTTCCTGAAATGCAGCTGACCGCCAGCACACACTGATGCTTGAAAGTGTCATCGCTGAAGGAGGAGGAGGGGGAGCCCTTTGTCTTTCTCCCTCAGCTGATGGCCAATTACCTCATTAAGTATTTAATTGCCGTGTCACGGTGGTCAAACAAGGGAGCTGTCGGTCGGTGCTGCAGCAGCCCGCGAGCTGCGGTGTTGGGCTCAGCCAAGAAGCCGAGCATCCGTCCACCCCCCCTCCGCTCCGCGTTGCCAGGCCAACGGCGCGGCGGATGCCGGCGGTCCCTGCGGCTGTGCCGGCCCCGCAGCGCTCCCCTCGCCTCCCTATGGGGCGGCACACTCCTCGCCGCGTGCCCCCCAGGAGCCCCCGCAGGTACGGGAGGGAGCGGGAGGCGGGGGAGGTGGGGGTGGGGGCGCGGGGGCGCGGCGCCGTGCCCTGGGAACGCGGGGAGCTGTGTGCCGTGGGGGTGAGCCGCACCGAGGACCCCGGGCCCCACGCCCTGCGGTGCGGAGCAGCTCCCAACCCTCGGGAAAGCCCCTTCCCCCCCTGCCCGGGCGCGGAGGCTGCAGAGCGGCTGAGCGGTGCCGGCGGCGGCGGCGGCGGGAGCCAGGCTGAGCCGCGGCTGGGGAGGGGGCCGCTGCGGGGCGGGGACTCCGCGGGGCTGAGCCGGGCGCTGCCCGCGGGCCGCAGCGCCGTGTTCGGGGGGTTCCCCGTCCCCAGGTCCCGTCCCCATGGCCCACGCGGACGGCGCGCCGGGCAGCCGTCAGCTCGCCGCCCAGGAGCCGGACTGCCAGATCTGCTACAGCCGCTACGACGCCCGCACCCGCCGGCCCACGGTGCTCCTCTGCGGCCACCGCCTCTGCGCCCGATGTCTGCGCCGGATGGTGGCCCTGGGGGACGCGTCGCCCCGACGGCTCCGCTGCCCCTTCTGCCGCCGGCAGAGCCCGGTGCCCGGCGGGGACGCGCAACTGCGGCAGGACGACGGCGAGGGGCCGGTGCTGCCGACACGCTGTGAGCGGGACCCCCCTTCGCCCCCCGAGGTCCTGCTGTCCCCCAGCGTGCTGCAGCCCTCGCCCGGCCAAGACTGCCTGGTGCTCACCATCCTGGAGGTGCCCGCGGGCGCGGTGCCCGCGGAGGCGCTGGGTGCGCTGGAGGTGGTCCGGCTGCAGAGCCGGCAGAAAAGCCGCGCCCGGAGGTGCCGAGCCGCCCCGCGCTGCCTGCTGGGCACGCTGTGCCTGCTGTACTGCAGCTCGCTGCCCCTCGGCATCTACCTGCTGCTCAGCCAGCACCACGGCCTGGGCCTCGCGCTCGTCAGCCTCCTGCCCGCCGCCCTCCTGCTCTGCGTCTCCTGCAGCCTCTGCCAGTGCCTGTGCCGGGAGCTCTGCGCCTTCCCCTCACCCTGACCCGCGCTGTGCCCGTGCTGAGGACACATCGGAGCGCGTTCTCCTGGTGGCGAGGGCCAGCCATGTGCAGCGCTCGCTCCTCGACTCCTTGCAGCCTGCAAGCATTCAGCCGGGTCTCAGCTCCTGCTCTGCAGACGATGCCGGCACGAGGCTCGGCGCTGTGGCTGGAGGGGCCCAGCAGCGGCCGCAGCCCGGCCCAAGCAGGAGAAGCGCGGGCAGAGCCCGGGGTCCTGCGGCCGGACTGGCACCAGCACCGCTGTGTCCATAGTGTAAATAGTTCTGTCCGTGTTCCTGAGCTCCTCGCAGGGCTGTGCCCACCGCACCGCGTTCCCTTCCCACGTGTGTGAGTCCCGTGTTGGCCGACGCTGTGTACCGTAGCGGAGAGGAGCGGAGGAGAGGAATCCCTTTGGTGTGTAAAGACGTCTTTGCAGCTGTTTTGTAGTCGTTGTGGTTTTTATGCAGAGCCTCTGGGTCGTATTTAACCTCCGTGGGTTTTGTTTTTTAAGGATTAATTTAACACCGCTAACCATTTTATTACTTTTATCAAGAAGAGCAAAGTCTATTTTTGATTTCTGTTTCCTAGTTCTTAGGAACATTCAAAACCAGCATTCAGCTCTGCCCCATACCCCTCACCTTCCACATCCTCTCTCTCTCTGTGGTCCCCTCTCCCTCCGTCCTGATGCCCTTTGTCACCCTCTCCCTATGTCCCTTCTGTGCACATCCCCATTCCCCCCCTCCCCATCCCTCTGTGTCCCTGTCCCCAGTTTGCCCCCATCACAGAGTGCTGTTGCTCTCTGCACCACCTCAGCCCTGAGTGGTGGTGGCCCCGGGATGTGGAGGATGAAGAGTGGGCACCAAAGCAGTTATTTCTGGTGTGGCCCCGGGGGCTCCATGGGGAGGGATGGGTCCGGCTCTGGGCCCTACTCCTGCCCCAGCATCCCCTCTATCCCCCCACTCTCTTCAGGGCCAGGTGCCACCATTGCTGCCACGCTCCAGATCTTGGGTTTGTGGAGCTGCTCACCCTTCCCAGGGCCTGTTACCCCCATGGGGCTGCTCCCACTCCCACCCTGCTGGGGGCTGGGGGGCGGCTGTAGCAAGGTCCCCTCACTGTTCTCCATGCTGCGTGTCGCCCAGCCCGCTCGGTTCTCCTTCTTGAGGCGCCGGCGTGCGTTGGCAAACCAAGTGGAGACCTGCGTCAGGCTCATGTGGCTGAGCACGGCCAGCATCACCTTCTCGCCCTTGCTGGGGTAAGGATTGCGGGGGTGCCGAGCCAGCCAGGCCTTCAGTGCTGCGCTGCTCTCCCGTGCTGCTCCTGCCTTCAGCCGCCCCGGCTCAGCAGGCAGGGGCTGCTGGCAGCACGGTGGGCACAGCCCTGCGGGTACCACGCAGGACGGAGGGACCTGTGGGCACAGAGGGGTTGGGGCTGGTGGGGGGCTGCAGCTCCCCAGGCTTGGGGGGGGGGCTCCCAGGCCCCCAGGAGCTGTTTGGCATCACTTACCATGGGCGCCAAGAGATGGAGGGGGGGTGGCAGCAGGTGGTACCTGGGCAGCACGGGGCAGGGCAGCAGGGCAGGCGGGGGGCTCTGTAGTGCTCCCCATGGTCCCCCGCAGCTCCTCAGCTCCTGGCTGGGGCTCCCCTGACCCTGAGGCATTGTCATGTTGCTGGAGTGCAGCCGGGAGGTGCTCTGGGGCTTTATATCTGGTGGGGTCTGCGGTGACGGGCAGCTGATTGGCGTATTAGTGCACTGGCAGTGTCCCTTAAAGCCACAGTGCTGATCTGGGACAGTGGTGTCCCCCTGATGGGCACCGTCAGAGCAGCCTTGCCGGGATGGGAGCAGAAGCACTGGGATGGGAGCAGCAGCGTGCCAGGACCTGCGCCCCTGACCTGCACATGGAGTGGGGGCACTGGGGGGCTCAGTGCCACCCCAAGAGTGGTGATGGGATGTGGCACACACAAGAACACTGCACACAGGGATGCAGCACAAGGAACTTTACTGCAACACTGGACCCTGTCAGCCCTGGAGCCCCCAGCGCAGTGTGGAGCAGTTCTCAGCCACCTGTGCTTTCCCAACCACCTGCGTTACGAAGCAGCTGAGGCCACCCTGTCCTGACCATGTGCAGGAGGCAACGGCTGGATTCTTGTCTGCAGAGGGGCCAAGAGGAGAGGAAGAGTCCCAAGACTCGCTGTGCAGTGCAGACCTGGGGCTCGGAGGTGGGGGGCAGGCAGTGGTGTGGTCCCTGTGCCCCCCCAACCATCTCCTGCCTGCACACCACCCGCACAGAGGAGGATTATCCCCCAGGTTGTATCTGTCATTAAATACCGACTAATAACGCTCTCAGGATATTAAATATGTAACAAACCCGCTTAGTGCTGGCCAGGGACGGGAAGGGGAAGGTCACCGGAGCTAATGAGCCCTGCAGCATCCCTGGGCTCTCCACAGGCAGTGGCAGCCTCCAGCCAAAGTGCCCACCTGGGCCCCGTAGCCCCACAGCCCCCACGAGCAGCAGCCAAATGTCCCACTGCTACCCACCCCATCCCATCCCCACCTCTGTCTGCCCCACACTCCAGAAACCAGGGGGCTGCCAGGACACCTGCACTGCCAGGATGGGATGGAGGGGCAGGACAGCTGGGGAGAAAGGGCTGGATGGGACCAGACAGCTGGGGCAGATGGGACTGACCTGCGGCCCCATAACCTTGTCCCCATAGGACTCAGCCAGCCCCAGTCAGTGCAGCGGCCACGTAGCAGATCTGCTTTATTAGATAATGGGGCCGTAATCTAGGAAAGCGCCTGTTAACCCAGTGTGGCACAGCTGGACAGGGAGGGCCAACGCCATGTGCACAGCTGAGGGACACAGCTGGAGCAGGAGCCTGGGCTGGCAGCAGGACACAGGCACAGCCAGGCAGGTGCAGAGCAGCCAGCAGATGCTGAGGCTGGCGGCCACCAATGCCCTCATCCTGACTGGGCAAGGGGCACATGCAGGCAGACGGGCTGGAGCTGCCCAGGGATTGTGGAGCAGCAACAGAGCGTGGGCACTGCTCAGAGCCCCCGCTAAGGTTCGAGCCTGTGTGCTGAACTCATTCCCACAGAGCTGTGCCAGGTGCCCGGCTCAGCACAGCAGCCATGGAGGATGCAGGGCTGGACCGCGCTGCTCCGGGTGCCTGGGTGGTTCCAGGCCTTCTTCCCCTCTGGAGATAATCAGTTTAATGCAAAAGCATCGAACTAAAACTCCGAGATTAGCTGTTATAATCACATGTAAATACTTCCAGACAATCCGCTCAGGGAGGGGCAGCGTGTGTAGTTTGGGACAGAGTTACACGGGATTTAGGCTGTTTACCACTCGATTAATTTCATGCCTCCAGCCCACCCCGCTTCCAGCTGCACAGAAGTCAAGGTGACCGCGATGGGAGGAAGCCAAAGCGCAGAGCCCACGTGCTGTGCAGCACCAGGCAGGCCGGCTCCCAGCCCCGAGGCAGCACCCACCCAGCTTTCAATCTCTTTTTATTCGTAAGCACATTCAAAGCTCGAGAACACCCGAATCGAACCCCTCCCCCGACAACTTACAAACCAACTTTGCCACAGCATCCATCCCTCTTCCAAAGAAAAAATAGAACATCTTCCACCACCTACATGGCCTCTTCCTCTGTAAGGTTCCTCCAGTCCAAAGCCCTACTGCCGCCCGCCCGCAGGCCGGAGGAGCCAAGGGAGGGAGGCTGCCCTCAGCCCGGCCCGTGTGCCCCCCCACGGGAGCGAGGAGTGGGGGGCTGAGGCTGCACACACCTCAGCATCTCACATTGCACCACGCGGCTGTGCTCGGCCCCGCAGCTCCCCCGGATCCCTGCACCCGGGCAGATGCTGAGTTTAGCCCGCACAGACATGATTCAGGAAAAGGGATTTCAGACCATCATCAAGCGCAACAGAGAGATGGGCCACGTGAGCGCTGCCACTGCTCAGACTGTCCCGGCGCTTGGGCTGCGGCGCGGTCTCTGCTCAAGACAGCCTCCTGTGCCAGGCAGGACTCGCAGGACCCTCGCTGTGCACGGCAGAGTGGCAGCACGCCCTTGCTGGCATGCACTCAGGCACGTCCCTCAGAGCCCCAAAGCAATAAGGCAACTGCTGGCTGTAGAGGCTCCTGCTGGTTGCCGCTGTCCTGCTCAGCACGGATGTCCCTGAGCATCAGCCAGGCCTGTCACCAGTGCTAATCTGCCAGCGTGATGACATCGTAGTGGATTCCCTGCTGCAACTGCTGGATCTGCTCAGCCGTTGCCTCCGTGGCGAACACGCTCTGTGCCTGAGCCATGGCAGCATCAGCCACTGCTACAGAGAAGAGGCATCAGTGACGATGGGGGTTCAGCGAACATCTCCCCCCACAGACTGTCAGCTGCTTCCCAGAATTACAGGGATGGGGGCTGCCAGGTGGTCATCCAGCTCAGCCCCTCTGCATGGCAGCCCCACCGGCTGCAGTGAGCGAGCATTCCCTGCCGGCAGAGCTGGACTGAGGCACCACAGCATCTCAGCACGTGCTAACGGGCATCAGCAACTCCCCCCCCGGGACTGGCATCCTGCAAGCACTGGGAAGACAGAACTGCCACAGCGTGGCCCTGTCTTACCTGAGACTGCCGAGTGTGCAGCTGCTTCCAGCTGAGCCTGGGTGACAAGCTGCTGCTCGGGTGAGACGGGCATGTACTGGATCTACAGGGAGGAGAGAATAAGGAGAGTCCAGGACTGCACAGGATCCCTCGTGGTTGCTGCAGTGAGTCCCTGCCCCCTTACCTGCGGCTCCTGGAGAAACTGGCTACCTTGTTCGTACTGGATGTGAGTGATCTGACCATCCTGAACCTGAAGACAAGAGCTGCAGTAAGGCTGTGTTAGGGCCAGTAGGCTTCCCTGCATCCCAGAGCTGTGACTTGAACAGAACAAGCCAGAGGGATGAAGAGGCGACCCCAGCACATGGCACCCACACTGACCTCACCCACAGTACAAAGGGAACAGCCAGCCTGAAGCTTACCTGGATGTGATGTCCTTCTGGGACAACAACGTACTCTTGGGGAAGCAAGTGCTGTACGCCATCCTGGGCAATGATGTACTGAACCTGCAAACACAGGGATTCAGAACCAAAAAAACCATTCACCACCACCCACTCCCTGCACTGCAAGAGGGCTGCTTCTTGTCTGGCTTCTGTGCACTTCTCCAACCCGCTTCTCCCCAGGTCTCCCTGCTTCAGCTGCGTCCAATCTTTCAGTTCCAGGCATTCCTGGGATGTGTGCAATACGCCCTCACCTGGTTGTCGGACGTCATTAAGTGCTGTACTGTCTGCCCGTCGGCAGTAGTGATCTCCTGGATGTACGTTGCCTCCTCCTGTAAGCCAGGGAGAGCCGGGTGCTGTTTTAGTGTGGGCAGATCCGACTGCGGGCCCTCCAGCAGTACAGAGCCAGCACACACCATGGGAAGCAGCCACACGGGGCAGCACGACGAGGCCAACCAGTGTGACTCACCTGGCTCGTGATGCTCTGCTCCTGAGCAACAATGATGTGCTCCTGTCCCAGTGCCTGCTGCAGCCGCTCGGGGGCCAGCACTGCCTGCCCGGACTGCAGAGCCGCTGGAAAAGGGAGAAAGCTGGTGGGGGGCACTGCCAGGCCCGGACAGGCCCTCAGCTCTGCTGACCAAAGGTCAGAAGTTAAACCTGACTCTCCCAGCATGAAGGAACCTAGAGATCACTGTGGGTAAAACCCAGACCTCTACATCAGACGGTGAACTCCACTTCCCATCCCCAGCCACAAGCTGTTTACAACACAGCTGCTGTCTGAATGCATCCCATCTATTAGGGTCCCCTGTTTGGCACAGAACCACTGCAGCCAGTGCCTGTGCAGGACTGCTCCCAGCACCAAGCCCTTGCAGCTGACACCGCTGAGGTCTCTGCACCCACCAGGTCCTGCTTCACTGGCAACCCTAACCTCCAGCAGGAAATTCCAAGCCCAGACCAGTTCCAGCCCTTGGAAACTTGTGGGGGAACACTATCAGAACAGGGAGAAATCCTACTTTGCAGAGTGGCCAGCGTGTCCTCATCACTGTTCAGTATGATGGTCTGCTGGGCAGCAGCTGCAGGTGCCTCCGGCTTCTTCCCCTTTGAGTTGTGCAAACGCTGCATGTGGAACTTGAGGTGTCCGTTACGGTTGAACCTACAGGATGAACAAGAGCGAGGTGGAGTTTGCCATGGGCAACACAGGACCTTCATGTCTTTGCAGAGAGAACTTACCCGCAGGTATCACAAACACGTTTTCCTAGGACATGGCCTGTCCCAGCTCCTAAAAGCTTTTCCATTGGCTCACACAAATACCAACTCCCCCCACCCATACAACTTCTCTGAAGACTAAGCTGGGTCTACCAGCAGCAGGAATTGTTCTCAAAAGAGCACGGCCTCTCTAACAGATTGCTCCTGGAGTCTTTGCTAATATCCTATGTCCTCTCAAACCTGGAGCTGCACTGGATTTCTAGAAGCAGCAACAGCCCACCAGAACTCACCTCTGCCCACAAACCTGGCAGGCAAAGGGCTTCTCATTGGTGTGTGTCAGCATGTGTCTGCGCAGGTCCTTCTTGTTCTTGGAGGCAAAGCTGCAGTGGGTGCACTTGTGTGGCCGAAGGCTGGCATGCTGGACCATGTGGCTCTGGGGGCAGAAGGCCAAGGGTAGGGTCAGGAAGCCCCATTTCTACAAATCATTTACTTCCAGGGCTGTTTTAGGACACCTACCCGAACCTCCGGCCAGAGGGCTGCAGTGAACGGACAGTCAGGACACTTGAAGGTGCTGGGCCCAATGTGGGCTCTCTTGTGACTCTCCATTTCTGCTCTCCCTGTAAACATGGCTGTGCAAATCTTGCAGGAAAACTTTTTGGCTGTGGAAATCTTGCATGAGAGCTTCTTGGCTGTGGAAACCTTGCATGACAGCTTCTTGGCCATGCCTTGGAGTGCAGGCCATTTGACCTTGGGGGATGTGACTTCTTGCCCTTCAGAGGTGGGGGACAAATGTGAGTCCTTCTGGAGCTGCCGAGTGACACACTGCACCAGGGGCCACTTGACACCAGTTGGCTGTGCCTCCTGACCCTCTGCCGGCAAAGGGAAGGCAGCGTCTCCATTGAGGGGCTAAGAGAGAAACATCGGTCACGCCTGCCCACCCTGCTGCCTGGAAAAGAGAGAAAGCCCAGCCTCCTCACCTCCATATGATGGAACTGGTTCCCTGGGACGCTGGATGACATGATGTAGTGATTGTTATGGTCCTTCAGAACCTCTGTCATCACAGCTTCGCTCACCACGACTGCATGTGAAGTCTCTGCAGAGCCCTCCTCCTCACTGTCAGCAGAACACAGGGTCAGAGTGGACCTATCACAACCCCCTCCCCACCCAAGGTCTCCTCTTTGAGGGCACAGGTGCTTCTGACTCCTGCTCTTCCCACAAAGCTGACCTGTACAGCGTGCCTGGAGCCTGAATCTCCTCACTAATGGGAGTAATGATGCTGTACTCCGTTGTCCCGCCAAAGGGAATAGTGATCTGCTGCAGCTCTGAGCCGCCCAGGGCTGCCTCCTCATAAGCCTCCTGCACCAGTGTCTCCCCATGGTCTGCCATGTGCAGTGTTACCAACTTCCGCTGCTGCTGCTGCTCAGAGGAATCCAACTCCACCCCTTCCTCCTGAGCCTGTGGTTCACAAGAGGCCTGCACCTCTCCTGAATCATCTGGTTTCACTACTGCCACCTGGACAGAAAGTCGAGAGGTCAGCGGGAGGAAGGCTCTGCAGATGCTCCGTCCAAAGGGAACAGGGCTAGGCACTTCCAGAGGGCCTGGAAGCCTCACCATGCAGCAGGCACAGCCACCCCCTGCTCACCTGCAGCGAGCCTGCAGCAAGCTCTCGCTGAGTACTCATGTTCAGCAAAAGATCCAGGGCGGTCTGTGTGGCCAGCTCTGCTGATCCATTCACACCTGGCACATCAGAAAAAGAGTCAGGGTTAAGCAGAGCACTCAACCACCTTTTCATCTCCTCCCCTTCTCCGGGAGCTCACCTTGCTCATAGATAATGGTGGCTCCCTCCAGAGAATCCTGCGAAAGGATGGGAGGCTCCGTCCCGGGCACTGCCTGCACTGCCTGGTAGGTGACAGGGCCGAGAGGGGCCTGTAAGACACAGAGCTGCAGGGAGCCAGGGGTGAGGAGCAGGGAGGAGCCGAGGCACGGGCAGTGGCACTCACTGGTGGGCTGGCCTCTGGCTCAGCAGGGGCCTGCACTTGGCGGTGCTGCTGCTTCAGCTCCTCGATCTGCTGCAGGGTGAAGAAGGGGCGGCGGCGGCAGGGCGGCTCCTCGGGGTGCCTCTGTGCCCACTCCTCGAAGGAGTCAGCGTGGCGGCAGTGCACGTGGAGGCGCAGGTTCTTCTTGTGCTTGGTGGTGAAGTGACAGAACTCACAGGCAAAGGGCTTCCCTCCTGCGGGAGGCGGAAGGCAGGAGTCAAGAAGGGGTCCGCAGGGGACAGCAGGGAGAGAACCCTGGTGCTGGTGGGCATGAAGCAGCAGCAGCTTCTCTCACCCGTGTGCTTGACGGCCATGTGTGAGACCAGGAAGTCCTCCCGGAAGGTGGAATACTTGCAGAAGCTGCACTTGTAGGGCTTGTCGCTCATATGTGACAGCTGGTGGTTCAGCAGGACCTTTTTGTCCTCGCAAACGTAGTCACAGAACTCACATTTGAACCTGCCAGGACAAAGCCATCTGTCACACAGACAGCAGGGACTTTCTGCCCTCCCTTTGAATGGCAGCCTGGACGCTGGTTCTCCCAGCAGGCTGTGGCCAAGTTCCTACCTGCGGTTAGCAATGGCCTGGATATGTGTCAGCAGGTGCATCTTGAAGGTGTAACGTTTCTTAAAGGACTTCCCACACTGCAGCGGAAGAAAGCAAAGCAGCATTTGTCTCCTGTACAGCCCCAGTGCTGCCAGCTCTCCTCGAGGCCCCAGCCTCTCACCTTGTCACACATGTGTGGCTTCTCCGTGCTGTGTGTCTTCATGTGCTGAGTAAGCCTCTTCTGCATAGGGTAGATACGGTTGCATACAGGGCATGGGAAGGAGTTCAGCTTTGGGGGCTGAAGGAAGAGCACACAGATGAGCTCACAGGGGCCGAGGGGAGGTCACCAGTTTCCTTGCCTCTCTCCCCACCACAGGACCTGGGCTGCCTTTCCTCAGCTGATCCATAAACAACTGATTTCAGCTAGGCACAAGGAACTCATGGAAAACACAGACATGCCTCTTCCCATATAACAATGCTGAGAGACAAGCCAGCAGGGAACTCGAACTCACCGGATCAGCCCTCTTTTTCCTGAAAAAGAGACAAAAAATATCCACTTGTCAGCCAAACCCCGAGTTTGAGCTCCCCCGTACACCACAACTATCCATTCTGGAAACACCGGGGTTCAGGTGAAGTTGCAGCCATGGCTGCATTTCCAGGGCAGGAGAAGTGACATTAACGATGTTCAGCCAGGCTGCAGGACAGTCCTCAGGAACTCACCCCACTTACCTGTCCCGACTGTGCACTGTGGAGTGTCTGATGACGTCCTTCTTGTACACACTGGTGTAATTGCACTCCTCACACTTGTAGGGCTTGCTGCCCACGTGGTTGAACATGTGTTCCTGCAAGGAGTGGGAATGGGTGCCATGAGACCTGGGGCTATCGGCCACCCTTCGTGGGGATGGGAACAGGACAGACGGTGCTCACCTTGAGGGAGGACCAGCGTCGGGAGCGGTAGCTGCACTGGAGACACTTGAAGAGCTGTGGGTCATTGGCCTCATGTGAGTTGACGTGGAAACGCAGATCTTCATGCGTGAGGAAACGTGAGCCACAGATCCGACACAGGTATGGCCTCATCAAGGGCTTGGGTGACTTGTAGTAGTACCTGCACACACAGAGAGCCAGGACTCAGAGATGTGGTGACAAACAGGGGCTGGACCGGCCCTGGGCATGGGCCAGAGGGCCCAGCACTGGCTCGGCACACACCCCTCACCTGCGCCCCATGTACTTGCGGTATTTCTTGCCCAGGAAGCGGCGGGAGGGCCGGCCTCGCCTCCTGGGGATGACATCTGCTTCCTCAGGGCCTGTGTTGGAGGAAGGGTCCTTATTCTCAGAGTCAGACTGGCTGATGCTGGGCTCCGCCAAGCTCTCGTTGGTCCCATTCTCCAGGCCAGAGGAACTGGCTGCTTCCGAATTCTGCAGCTCACAGCTGGGTGTGCTTTGGGACGTCACCAGGGGCTCCACCTCCTCTCCTAGTTGGCAGGACACAGCATAACACCGTCACACACACACTCCCTGTGAGCTCCCAGGAGCTTGCATACCACACTGTGCTGACCCACCTTCAGGCATGTCCTGGGGCACGTCCCCCAGGCGAGGAAACTTGCGGGGCCTCCCTGGGCGCCTCCGTGGCCTCTCCTCGCTGGACGTGGGGACAGTGCGGCTGTTCTTGGGCTGTCGCCCACGGGGCTCATCCTCAGCTGGATTATAGTCACTGTCCTCTGCAGGTAAGCGGCATAAAACATCAGACAGAGATGAGGGGAAAGACTAAGCTACACAGAATTCGGTGAGAATGAGTCTTACCTTCAGGGTCATCGATAGCACCAGCATCCATAATGTCATCATCTTCTTCTTCCTCTGCGACCTCTTCCTCTGCAGACTTTGGAGCAGAACCCCCCTTTCGTGGACGTCCTTTCTTCAAAGTCAAAGCTGAACCCGCTAACACAAAACGCAGAAGAGCATCTCTTTACTTCACTGTACAACAGCACAGGTATTCACACCCAAACTCCTCCTCGTAATTCCCCAGAGATGACAGTGATCCCATCTGCAGTAAGATATGTTTTTCTCAGTCCTCAGCATTGGCAGCACCACACACACCTGGCTGGAAATGTCGCTCTTTCATGTGGTTGATCAACGTTTTCTTGGAGACACTCTTGTACTGACACATCTTGCACTTGAACTGCTGCACCACCACCACTTCCATCATCTCCTCCAGGGTCTCCAAATCCGGCTGGTCCAGCTCCTCTCCACCATCTGCCTCTCGAACCTGGTCCGGCTGTGCAGGCAGTTCCAGCGCTTCTGACTGCTCTGAAGGGCCTGGCTGGTCAAGGCACGTGGAGGTCGGCCCGTCAGCAACAGCTTCTATTGCCAAGCTATTGGCCAGAGCAGAAGTGGACATCTGGGACACAATGGGGGCACCTGAAAAACCAACACTGCATCAGCCAAGGGGCAGATCTTCACCTGCACCGAGGCTATACATAAACCTTGAGCACAGAGCTGAACTTGGTATCCACTCCTGCCCTGTGTTCTAGGAGCTTTCTCCCTGTAGCTTGTGCTCTCACACAAACCATCCCCTATAGGTTTTATTTTTCACTACCAAAATGGGAACAGGCTCAGAGACAGAGAGAGGCACCACGGGAATGCCCTGGGTGCACCCTTACCATCATCGGGCCCTTGCAGAATGAGGTACTGAGTTGTCTCTGCTCCCCCATCTTCAGCACTCGTCACAGCTATGCAGCCTGGGGAGGGAAAGGAGAGGAAATCATGGTACCCAGCGGGGGCTGGGGCTGAAATGGCACTCCCAAGTTCTGATGTGAGTAGGAAAGGGTGCAGGAAGTCTGGTTCAGCTTACAGAGTCTGCACAGAGCTGCTGTGGCACTGTGGCCAATGTAGCATCAAGCCAGAGGCTGAGCTACTACACAGCAAGCAGCTCAGAAAATCGCCAGCTGCTAAGGCAAGGTGAGATGAGAGACCTTGCCAAACAAGCACAAGGCGTACGCATACGCAGACGCATACTCCCCTTAGCTCCCAAGTCTTTTGCAGCTCCCTTCCCCAACCCCACCACCCAACCCACCCCATGCAGGGACAGATCCACCGCCAGCAGCAGCAGCACGGCACGCACTCACTCTGGATAATGTCAGGCCCAATGGTGGACTCAATGATTTTGTCTATGGCAGAACCCAGATCCGAGGAGGTGGATGCGGTGGAGTCCGACACAACCGTGGCTCCGTCGCTGATGACACTGGAGTGGACCAGGACCTGCGGGGACTCCGACACCATGATGGATTGGCTCACGGTGGAGACGCTGGAGACCAAAGTGGACTGCGCGATGGAGGAAGAATCAGGCAGGTAAACCCGGGGAACCGCATCTGTGCTGGAGCTGCTCTCAGACACCTCTTCCTAAGCAAAAACAGCAGAGGCAGAAGAGCTCAGCTCAGAGACGCCTGCTGGGTCGGGCGCTCAGGGAACCGCTGCACACCAACACCACCAGCGCAGCACTTCGTTCTACTACAGGGATGGGGTCGGGGCGGCTTCTTGGGCCGCCGCTGAGCACCCTGACCGGCGGGGCCGCTCCCCCCACCCGAACGGACCTTCTTTCCCCGGACAGCGGCACCGGAGCGCCCACAGGGCCGCGAGCAGAGCCGCCCCGCCGCCCATTCCCGTACCAGGCACACGACGCTGCGGTCGGAGCTCTGCCCCACGCCGGAGTCGTCCGCCCGGGACGGGAGCGCGGTGCCCGCGGCGGCGTCGCTGCTGTCGGCGGATACGGACACGGCCTCGGAGGTGCCCACGCCGCTCTCGGACGGTTCCTCCCGCGCCGCCTGCGGGGCCGCGTCGCTGCTGCTCGGCACCTCGCTCTCCTCCATGCCCGCCCCGCCTAGGCCCGGCCTGCACGAGGAGCGCGCCGTCAGCCCCGCGTCTGCGGAACGCCGCGCCCCGCGAGCCCCCCGCCTCGCCGCGCCCCGGTCCCGCCGCCGCCATCTTTGCCGCGGGGTCCCCCCTCCCCGCGCCGCCTCCGCGCGCGCGCACACCGCGGGGCGGCCGCGGGGCGCCGGGAGCGCGGCGGGGCCGGGGTGCGACGTGGGCCGGGCCGTACCCGCACCGCCCCTCGCGGCGCCGCCCGTGAGCTCTCACCCGTCCCGCCGCGCCGCCGCCGCGCCGCCCCCGAGCCCGGCACCGCGGCGGCCGCCATCCCCCCGCCCCGCGCCGCGCCGCGCAGAGCTCCGCCCGCGGCCCCGCGCCGGGACTACTTCCGGCGCCCCGCCCCGCCCAGCCGCCCGCTCGCCGCCGGGGAGCCGCGCCGTTCTCTCCGGCCGCCGCCGCCGCGCCGCTCCTCGGCACCTCGCCGCGCCGCTCGGGGCCCCCGGACGGGGGGGGTCCGCCGCCCCGGAGGGACTACTTTCTCCGCGGAGGGATCGCGGCGGCACGACTTGTCATGCGCGTGACGTCACGAAGCGGCGCCCGGGCCCTGAGCGTCGGCGTCGCGCCGGGTGGCGTCCGTCACGTGATGCGGGGCGGAAGTGGCAGCGCCGGGCCTCGGCCCCGCACCGCTGCCCGCCCTCCGGCCGCTCCCGGGCTGCAGCGCCGCCCCGTCCGTCCCGCCGCTCCCGTGTCACTCCCTGCTCCCTGGGCTTGGGCTGCTCCTCCCCGGGCTGCCCGTGCCCGTTGTGTCCGAGCTCCGCTGGTCCCAGGCGTGCCCCGGGACTGGGGCTGCGCTGCCCGACGGCTGCCCGCACCGCGCCGTGCCGTGCCGTGCCGTGCCGCGCCGTGCCATCGCTCCGGCCCTGCCTGGCCTGGCCGGTCCCTGCTCCAACTGACATGCCGGCAGCTCTGGCAGAGCCGCGTCGTGCAGCTCCTCGCCCTTAGATGCTCTCTCACACTGCAGTACGGTGCTGAGATCGTCTCTTTCCGGTGTTATTTTCTGTAATCAAAGCGGCGTTCTGTTGTCAGTTGATCCTCCAGGGTCTGTCCCCACATCAGGGACTCAAATCGCTGAGCCATGGGGGGCAAAGCTCAGTCCCCTGCCGAGCCCCCAAAGCCACAGCTGGTAGCACTGCGTCTCCCTGCACGCAGCCCTGCCCAGCCCAGGTGTGAGCGGGCAATCACATCTGCTCTTGGCCTTGGCAGCTGATACGAGGCGGTGCTGTCTGCCAGCTGCGGGAGGACAGACAGTGCAGTGCCTCATCTGGCACAGTGTCTGCAAGGAGTCAGCCTGCCAGAATCTCAATGGCCGAGGTTGGATGCACAGTGTGCGCCAGGTCGGCGTGCTGCACCATCTGCGGTGCTCCCGGCCCCGGATGAGGGGCAGTGGGGTCTGTCCTATGCGGAGCCATTGCCGTCCGTGGGGCAGTGCAGGTCCCACGCGGTGCCCCTGCTCTGCGTGCCGTGTGCTGCAGAAGCAGTGACAGAACTGCTGCTGTGCCATTGGCATGGTGCGTGCACTTGCATTCCAGCTCCTTTTCAAGCTAATTAAATACATCCTTGAAAGGTTTATGCCCTCATCTATCTCTGTGCGACGACGTCACTGAAATCCATCCCCGGGCTGGGCGGGCTGTGAGAGAAGGGAGTGCTGCACCAATGCTACTGCTGCAGCCGCACTGCCTGCTCCCGAGCCCTGGTGCCAAACTGCTGCGTGTGCGGTGCCGGGGTCGCTGCCACGCCAGGAGCTGACAGGCAATGAAGAGCTTTTTCCATTTCCCTTTAAAGCAGCCCTGCTGCGTAGCTCTGCAGTTACTGCGAAGGAAGTGGCTGCCAGCGCGAGGAGTTGGGAGGATGTGGGGCGCTCCGGTGCCTCAATCCGTGGTTCCTCGCCCGACCCGGGGCAGCAGCGCTGTGCATCTGCGGGACGCAGACCGGGCTTTGTCCGAAGGGCTTCAGGAACCACGGCGGAGGGAGCGGGGCGGGTTGGTGTCGGACCAGCAGGGGTCTCTTTGCCTTCACACAGCCACATTTTGGGACTAACGGCGTATCGCCCTGATGAGTGACAGCTCTGGGGCAGAACGGTCGTGGTGAAGCACTCTGAGCCCTGGGAGCCTCGGGGTCGTGTGGACTCTCCTGACAGCGGCTGTGCTGATGGAAAGTTGCTTAGAGCTTCTCTGTTACACTGAAGGGTGACCCGTTTCCTGTCTTGGAGAGCTGTCCTGAGGTGCATGGCTTGGCTAGCTTTAAAAATACCCTGTGTGCCCTGGGAAGAGTGAGCAGGGTGCTCCTAAGCCATAACTCAACTCCTGCGCTCTGCTCTGGCAGCATGGCTCCTTTCTGCTAACACTGTTGTGGTGGCTCCCACGCCTGAATTCCCTTTGGGAACTGCCTGGGACAACAGCACAGACACTTGTGTCTGCGGACAGAGCCATACAGCATCAGCAGGAGATGGTCTGACCCTTCATGGGCTGTTGGTGTCCCAGCTCTGTGCTTCCCACCCTGGGCAGGTGTTGGAAGGAGCTCCACCAGCCGAGCTGCGGGCATGAAGCTGGGAGTGCCATGTTGTGCTCCGGGGCCGTGTTGTGCCCTGTCCCCAAGCAGCAGCTCGCTGGCTGTGCTGGCCTGTGGCTCTGCTGCGCTACCACAATAGCTTCTCCGTGACCTAATCTCTTGGGTCAGCATCCCAGAATAGGTGGTGGCTTGTGTTGAGTGCCGTGCCCAGGGCAGCGCCTTCCCAGCCGCCTGCAACCCGAGCCTCGGCACGGCCGCAGTCAGTGATTTTGTAGTCACTGCTGTTTGTTCCTCCCGTGTTCCTTTTTTCTTTCTAAAGAAAACATTGCTAGCGGTGTTTGTGTAGCTGTAGGGCATTAATCCACATCAGCCAGCTTCGTATTTATATCCCACCTGGGGAGGGCGGTTGCGTCAGCACATTTTGTAAAACGTTGAGCAAAACAGCCCTGGCTGCAGGAAATGGGTTTTTCTTCACACCGAATTGCTTCACCGCTCGGCTCCTTCCCAGCAGCAGCAAAACGCACCTGGGGCTGTGCAGGGGACGGCTGTGTGCTGGGGTCCAGGCCGGGCCAGCTCCTGAGCACCACAGCGCTGAGTACGTGGGCATGCAGCAGCCTTGCTCTGTGCTGACTCTGTTTCCCATGGCCAACAGGGCTGTGGCTGAGCGAGCCTTGGTCCAGGTCTGGGAGAAACCAACAAAACCCCGGGATGAAGCTGCCCAGTCCTCCAGGATTTGCTCAGCGGGGCTGAGCCCTCCGAGTGCCCCACACACCACGCAGGTTCCCATGGTGCTGCCACTCAGCTTTGTCTGCATCGGTGCTGCAGCCGCCGCTCTGCGGGGTTTGGCACATTGTCACCCTGGCTGGGGCGCACCGGGGGCTGCGAAGTGCAGACAGCAGTGTGCTGTGCCCCTCTGCCCCTCCTTGTGCTGTTGCTGGTTGTTTTCTTTCCCTTCTGGAGTGCTTCTGTGGCTTCCTTCCCAGAACCTGAGACCTCGGAGCCACGGTCCAAGGCCGCCGGATCCCACCCTCCCCTCTGCTGCTGATTCATCACTGCTGGTCAGTTAAAAAAGAGTAATCAGCAAATTACTGAAATATAAGTAAGATAAACAAGGTGGGCAGGAGCTGTGCGTGCTGCAGGGCCCCAGCGGTGCCTTGCTGCCCCAGCTCCACACTCAGCACTGTGTGGCCATGTGGGCTCCGAGGTCTCAAAGCAGTTCTCCATCACAGGCCGGGCTGCTCGCTGCTCCCAGGGCTGCCTGCATTTGTCCATATGCCGATGCTGACAGCGGAGCTGGTCTGAGTTAATTTGGCAGCAGCCGTTTAGAACAGTTGTCAAATGTTTTGCTGAAACCCAAGCATGTTGCATCTACCACTTTTCCTTCTGTTTCTTGTAGTTTACAATTAAATACCACCAGTTCTGCCCATATTTCACCTTCCGTAAACCCCCGTTCCTTATTCCCGGAGCTGTTTCATTGCCACCAGCCAGCGGGTTTCTCGTGCCGCATTGTTCCTTTAACTCACGGGACACAGCAGGCAGGTGCGTGTCATTGTCACCATTGCAGCTCTTCCCTTTTTAGAAAGCAGCTGCTGTGCCCATCAGTGCCAGGGAACAAAGCGCTGCCGCCCACGCTGTGCTGATGGATGTCCGGCATGCAGAGCCCCACGGTGGCACCCATGTCCCCAGGAGCTCCGAGCGGTGCTGGGCTGGGCTCAGCCCCCATAGTGCTCACATCTCCTTAGGGTCTCGGTGGGACAGCTTGGGGAATCCATCCTGTGCAACTGGGAGTGGGCTGGGTGCAGCCAGCAGTGACAGGCGGTGCTGGTTTCGGTGCCTCCAGGGGGGTGGTGAGCCGCCAGCTGACACGGGCTGCGTCATCCTGACAGCACGGCACCTGCGGGCAGAGAGCTGAGAGCTGGCGTGGCTCCTGCCCCTGCTCCTGCCTGGGTAATGGCAAATAACGCACCAGAGGCCAGTGGTGGGGTGGGGAGATCTCGGGGTGATAAGAGGGCAGGGAATGAGGGGCTATGTGGGGTCCTGGGCTGGGGCCTCACAGCACCGGGCCGGTGTGCAGGGTCACAGACATACCATGGGGTGATAGTGCTGCCCCTGCACAGTCTGCAAAGGAGGGTCCTGGGCCCAGCTGGAGGACGTGCTGCAGCCTACGCAGGGCTGGCGTCAGGCAGCAGATATGGGAGTGTGTGCAGGAATGTTGTTTCTGTCTGGAGCTGCTGGATGAGGAGTAACGGGGCTTCCAGCAGCTGACACAGAGCTGCTCCTATGCCCTCAGTCCTGCTCTGTGCCAAGCACCCCATGTCTGCCACACCACAGCCGCACCATAACTTCGGTGCTCCAACATGCTGTGTCACCGGCACAAGGCGCTGACTCCCCCATACTGCTTCCTCTTGCCGTCACGGTGCTCTGCTGTGCTGCTTCCCCAGTCTGTGCACGTCAGGAGTGTGTTTGGTGCCAGCCTCGTGCGTGGGCCCGGTCCTCTCTTTGCCACCCCTTATCCAGCTCCCTGGGCTTCCTGGCGTACTGCAGTGCTCTCACAGACAGGTGTCCCATCTCCCACCCTGGTGCACCCCACAGCAATGGCTGTGAGTGCATTGCCCTGGGTCCACGCCCCTGGGACAGAGTTGGGCAGGGTCTGGGCACTGCTTTGGGGTCCCTGGCTCCATCCAACACCTAGCTACAGACCTGCAGCCTGTGTGGAACAGCTGTGTCCCACCAGCCTCTGCCCTACTCCCAGCAGCCCTGGCCTGGACCCCAGGGCACGTTCCCATGGGGGGGTCTTTAGGCGGCACCTGTCAGCATGGGGAGCGCATCTGTGAGTAAGGACATGGGAACGGGCTGCAGCTGCCTCTTCCTTCCCCTTTTGATGGAAGAGGTGGTGACAGACAGCCTCGTGGCTTGGCGGCCGGCGGGAACAGGGGACGTCTGCTAGGGATTTTCCGTGCCGTTCATCCTGACCAGGGCTCTGGGTGTGGAGGGTGCTGCCAGCATTGCATGGTCTGTGACGTCTCCCAGCTGCTCACGGGGGGTCACTTGGCATCCCCACAGCCCTCTCTGCCCAGGCCATGCTCTCTGCCACTCCTTCCTCACACACCGGCAGCCCCAGCTCCAGCCCACCCCAGCATCCCTCTGCCTACACAAACTCTATGCTGCCTGTCCCAGCTCCCTGAGCTGCCACACATTGTCTGGGGCTGCCTGCAGGGCTGTGGAGTTCCCCCGCCCCATTATCAGACTCCCGGTGAGCACAGACACGGGGGTTTCCCTGCCCCTTCTCCTCACAGAGCCCCAGAGAGTCACCAGAAAATCCCTAGGAGGAAGCCTGCTAGTGGGTCTGTGAGTCAGCGGGAGAGGCCAGAGTGGGGGCCAGGGCTGCAGCCACCTGTCCTGTGGGTACCTGGCTGGCTCAGGGCTGTCACCATGTGTGCCCACGGTGTACCCTGGAGCCAGCTGGGTTGGGCTGCAACTCTCAGCCCCTCCTGTTCTGTGTCCTGTGCCATGCCACAGTTCAGCCCTCGGAGGGGCTGCAGTGCCCGGGCGGTGCCGTGCAGGCGGTGCTGTGGCTGTGTGCCTGGGCTGTGGGGGCTGTAGGAACTGGGGTTGGGAATAATGTGGGAAAGGCCCAGGGATCTCCCGTGGTGCTGGGAGGCCGGGCCAGGACCCAGCCCCTCCGGGCGCACCCCATGGCAGCATCCCCTTGTGCCACACCTTCAGCTCTGCTTTGAGCCTGGCTGTGCCCTGTGCCAGGGAGGGGCTGCTGCGGGGGCACTGTGGGCTGCACACGTGTGTCATGCTGGGCTCCAGGATGGGGCAGCCCTGTGTGGCAACTTCCTCGCCGTGTCACCGGGTGTTGCTCTTGCAGGGCTGCGGATGCAGTGAGGCAACCTGGCGGTTTCTCAGCTCTGTTCCGCAGGAGGGGGACGTGGTTCCCCCTGAGCCCAGAGCTCTGCCTGTGGGCTCCCACAGCCCGGGCACCACATCCCAATAACACTGAGCACCACAGCCTGGCTGCACGGGGCTAGTTGTGAGCATGGGATGCCCGTGCTGGGCAGGACTTGCTGGGGGCTGCATCCTTGTGTGGGTGATGCTCCCCAAGGCTGCTCTTCTCCCTCCATCCCAGTCCTGCAGGTCTCCAGCACCTCAGGCCAGGCCGGGAGCAGTCTGTGCAGCTCAGCTGAGCCTGGAGCAAGGCAGAGGGGAAACCTAGGGGTGCTGGGGAGCAGGGAGCGCAGGATGGGTCTGTCCTCCAGCTGCAGTCCCAAAGGGCAGCCTGGGGCTGTGAGAGTGGCGGCAGGAGCCCATCTGTGCCCCAGGCAGCGTCACGGGGCTGTTCTGAGCCTCCCGGCTCCCCAGCTGACACTGCGCCTTTCTCTCCTCTCTGCCATCTGTTTTCCCCTCCCTCCTGTCCCTGTTTGCTTTCCCCTTCCCCACTCCTGTTCCCACAAGCGTCGGCAATTTGGGAGAAGCAGGAAAACACCATCCGGTGGTGGGGTTTGTGCTGCCTTGGGAGCCTGACTCAGCGGTGCCCTGCAGGCTGCGCCTGGGAGAATGGGGCAGGCCCATGTCCCATGGGCACCACTGCAGCATCCGTGTGCTGGGCAAGTGCGTGCTCATCCTGCACGGCTCTGCTGGGCACCTGTGGGGCAAGGAACCGCAGGGAGCTGCTGTGCCAGGAGTGCTCATCCCTCTGGGGAGACATGGCCATGGTGCGTCTGTGGGGGTGGAGGCTGCATCCTGGTGAGGGGCTGCGGTCTGGCCAAGTCTCAGCTCAGCCCACATATGCTCCACCTCACGGTGGGCAGCGGGCTGGCAGGCAGGCAGGCTGCAGGTGCCAGGGCTCTGGGCAGGTCTCCTCTGCCAGCCCGGGTCCCCACAGGTCTGTCCCTTGCAGCATCTGCCCTTGGCCAGATGAGCTCAGCACTGAGGTGTGTGGTGGTGTGGCTGTGGGGCACCCCATACCCAGCTACCTTCAGTCCCGGCACACACTTGGTGCTGACCATGGCTATGGGACACAGGGCACTGCCCATCACAGCTGCACCGAGCCATGCCAGCGTGGCTGCCCCACCACCATCCCTGTGCCATGTTCACACCCGGCGTGACCACCGGAACCGGCGTGTTTAGTAAACAAGGTGATGAAACAGTTAAAGCAGCAAACGGAGGAGCCTGAGTGTGCGTTTCGTCACCGTGGGAAGGGAGTGTGAGTCCTCAGGGCTGAGGGTCTGAGAGTGACTCACTGCCCTCCCCACAGCATAAATAGGAGTGGAGCAGCAGCACCGGGCACAGCTTCACCCTCTTCTGCTGCACCATGGGGCTACTCCTGGCCCCACTTGCCCTAGCACTGCTGGCTCTCAGCCGCGCCGCCCCACTGCACAGCAAGACGCAGGCGGTCATCACCTTCCCAGGGGAGCTGCTCAGCGCCCCATCAGACATGGAACTGGCAGAGGTGAGGGCAGCGTGGCCCCAGCGTGGCCCCTTTTCACTGCCTGGCCCCAGAGACTTTGGGGGGCTGCAGGCTGGGCTGGGGGCTGCCATCTGCCTGGAGGTGTAAGGGCTGGGACCTGGTGGGGATGCAGTATGGGGAGCTGCCCCCGAGCCCCACTTGCCTCGCTGAGCCCCTCCGGCTGCCTTTCCTCCCCAGAGCTACCTGCTGCGCTTCGGCTACATCCAGGAGGCAGAGGTGAGGAGGAGCAGCAAGCACGTGTCCCTGGCCAAAGCGCTGCGCAGAATGCAGAAGCAGCTGGGGCTGGAGGAGACAGGAGAGCTGGATGCCAGCACCCTGGAGGCCATGCGAGCCCCCCGCTGTGGGGTGCCTGATGTAGGAGGTTTCCTCACCTTCGAGGGGGAGCTCAAATGGGACCACATGGACCTCACGTACCGGTGAGTTTCTGCCCTGGGAGGTGGGAGCCATGTGCCCACAGGGTGATGGACACCTGGGGGTGGAGACAGGCAGGAGCGCTCTCACCCTACGCTGCCAGCCAGCTGGGGTCAGCACAGCACAGCACAGCTGGCAGCATCTGCTCCTCAGTGCCAGAGACTATACCCAAGCCATCCCCAGGGCCCTGGTCAGCTGCCCTGCTGGGCTGCACGGCACTTCTGTCCCCTGTGAGGCTGGGACAGGTCCCCACCATGTGCTCAGAGCCAGGTCACTCCTACCCCACTGCCACAATGCTGAGCCACAGCCTTCCCCTGCAGGGTGATGAACTACTCCCCCGACCTGGACCGTGCCGTGATAGACGATGCCTTCCAGCGGGCATTCAAGGTGTGGAGTGATGTCACTCCCCTCACCTTCACCCAGATTTACAGCGGCGAGGCAGACATCATGATCATGTTCGGCAGCCAAGGTGATGTCCTGGGGCTGTGTGTGGGGTGGGTGCAGGCACAGCGACCAGGAAGGGGTTGGAGATGTGTCCCTCCCCCTGCGGTGCTTGCAGGGCTCCCCCTAGCCAGGGCTCTGTCCCCAGGAACCTGCAGGTGAAGGCAGCACGCAGTGCCTGGGGTCCCTGTGCCTGAGGGGTGATGTGGCTCTGATGGCACTTGTCTCTGCAGAGCATGGTGACGGGTACCCCTTCGACGGCAAGGATGGGCTCCTGGCCCACGCCTTTCCCCCAGGCAGTGGGATTCAGGGCGATGCCCACTTCGACGATGATGAGTTCTGGACTCTGGGAACTGGCTTAGGTAAGAGGAGGGTGCAGTGGGTTCAGGGGGGCTTACAGCAATAATCTTGCCCTGTCTCTGTGCCACTGAGCACCTCCTCTCCCTGCAGAGGTGAAGACTCGTTATGGGAATGCCAATGGGGCCAGCTGCCACTTCCCCTTCGTCTTTGAGGGCCGCTCCTACTCCCGGTGCATCACGGAGGGCCGCACAGACGGGATGCTGTGGTGTGCCACCACTGCCAGCTACGACGCCGACAAGACCTATGGCTTCTGCCCCAGCGAGCGTGAGTAGCACCGGCTGGAGGCTGCACAGCCCTGTGGGACTGGGGCTGTTCTCACCCCTTCTCCCCCTGCAGTGCTCTACACCAATGGTGGCAACAGCGATGGGTCTCCCTGCGTCTTCCCCTTCATCTTCGATGGCACCTCCTATGACAGCTGCACCACGGATGGGCGCTCTGACGGCTATCGCTGGTGCGCCACCACGGCCAACTTCGACCAGGACAAGAAATATGGCTTCTGCCCCAACCGAGGTGCGAGCGGGGCGGGTGGTGGGGCCCTGTGGGTTGTGGGGCTGGCAGAGTCCCAGCTGTGGTGCAGGGTGGGTGCGAAGGCATAGGGGCAACCCTACTGATGCTGTGCTGCAGACACGGCGGTGATCGGTGGCAACTCCCAAGGGGACCCGTGCGTCTTCCCCTTCACCTTCCTGGGGCAGTCCTACAGCACGTGCACCAGCCAGGGCCGGCAGGATGGGAAGCTCTGGTGTGCCACCACCAGCAACTACGACACGGACAAGAAGTGGGGCTTCTGCCCAGACAGAGGTACTGGCCCACGTGCTGAGGGCCTTGTGTGTCTGCAGTCCCCAACAACATGTCTATCTGTCCGGGAACTGAGGATGCTGCTCCCTCCCAGGTTACAGCATCTTCCTGGTGGCTGCCCACGAGTTTGGGCACTCACTGGGGCTGGACCACTCCAGCGTGCGTGAGGCATTGATGTACCCTATGTACAGCTACGTCCAGGACTTCCAGCTGCATGAGGATGATGTCCAGGGCATCCAGTACCTCTATGGTGAGCGATCCCTCTGTAGCTGGCACACCATGGGCATGGATCTGTGGTGCAGTGCCATGGGGCACCCAGCTGGCAGCGACCTGGGGATGCTCCTGGGATGGGTCCTGCAAGGTGCTCTCTGCACCCTCACACCCCCTCCTGCCTGCTCAGGTCGTGGCTCTGGCCCTGAGCCCACCCCCCCGGCACCCTTGCCTACCGAGAAGCCCCAGCCCATGCCGACCGAAGCTGGCAGTGCCTCCACCACGGAGGAGGAGGAGGAGGAGACGCTGGAGCCCACAGCTGAGCCCAGCCCCGTGGACCCCAGTCGGGATGCCTGCATAGAGAAGAACTTCGACACCATCACTGAGATCAATGGAGAGCTGCACTTCTTCAAGAATGGGTGAGCAGCAGCTCCTGGCTCATCCACAGCAAGTGCCAGGTTGATGGGCGGCAATACTCCAGGGCTGCCAGGGGGGCACAGGGCTCTGCCTTGTCAGGGTTGTCAGGGCAGTGGTTTTTCCCTCCAGGAAATACTGGACCCACTCGTCCTTCTGGAAATCAGGCGTTCAGGGCGCCTTCTCTATCGCCGACACCTGGCCCGGCCTCCCGGCTGTCATCGATGCGGCGTTCCAAGATGTGCTCACCAAGAGGGTCTTCTTCTTTGCAGGTGAGCCCTGCCCTGACCCGGTGTCACAGCACCACGTGTGGGGTGCTGCCCAGGGCACCCAGGGCCAGCTGACACCTACACGTTCCACACAGGGCGGCAGTTCTGGGTGTTCTCTGGCAAGAATGCAGTGGGCCCCCGTGGGATTGAGAAGTTGGGCATTGGGAAGGAGGCCGGCCGCATCACGGGGGCCCTGCAGCGGGGACGTGGCAAAGTGCTGCTCTTCAGTGGGGAGCACTACTGGAGGTGAGTGGCTCAGGCCAGCAGCCCCGGCCCCATGCTGCAGCAGGTGGCTCAGTGCAGCCCTGGATGCTTCGCTTTCACTGCAGGCTGGATGTGAAGGTCCAGATGGTGGATAAGGGCTACCCCCGTGCCACTGATGACGTCTTTACTGGTGTCCCCCTTGACGCACGTAACGTCTTCCTGTACCAAGGTGAGCATGGACCCACACGGCCGTGCTGTCACCCCTGTGCTGCCCTCAGCCCCCTGCAGGCTGGGCTCCCGTGTTCCTCACCTGGGCAGCAGCTGCATCTCCTCACACTTTCCCACTAAGTCACCTCTCTGCCTCCTTCCCCTAGACAAGTACCACTTCTGCCGGGACAGCTTCTACTGGAGGATGACCCCACGTTACCAGGTGGACCGTGTGGGCTACATCAAATATGACCTCCTGCAGTGCCCCCAGCACTAGGGGCAGAGCAGCTGCTCTGGTGCAACGCTCCTGCCTGCTGCTCCAGCCGGTCCCCCTGCAGCCCAGGAGTGCTGTGGGGCAGCCGTGGGGCAGCTGTGGGGCTGCCCCCGCCGTGCCAGGGCTTGCAGTCTCCCTGGCAGGATGGGGCAAGTGCTCCTGGCCCCCACCAGGGGCTGCCCGTCTGGGGAGTGCGACTCGCGCCAACTCTGCTGCCCAGAGACGTTTGCCAGGTGCAAACTGCACACGGATTTGTAATGACTTTCTCTTCTCCTGAGCCAGTAACACTGGGTCGGCCTCGGCGGGCAGGGACACGGGGCTCTGTGCCGTCCCCGCCTTGCGCCGGCTCTGCCAGCCGCCACCTGCACCTTTGTAATAAAGACCGTCCTTTGGAAGCAGTCTCTGAGTGCTCGGTCAGCGCGGGGACCGGGCCTGGGGGATGCGAGGCACAGGGGGACCGCGGGCGGGGCTGCAGCCATACCCAGAGGAGGATGCGCCTCCATCCCCACCCCCCCGTGCTCGGCTGCCGTCCCGTTCCCCGCGCCCCCAAGCGCAGCCCGGCCCCGCCCGCCCCTTCGAACCCGGCGGCACGGGGGCTGCCCGGGTCCGTGGCAGGGCGGGGCGGCCGCAGCACCAGGGCTATAATTAGAGGCCGCGGTTCCTCAGAAGCGGCGGGCAAAAAAATCTGGTGGAGTGCGGCGCCCGTCCCGTCCCGTCCCGTCCCGTCCCGTCCCGGCCACCCGGCAAGGAGGCCCAGTCCCAGCACCCCCGTGCGGCGGCAGCTGCGGGGCAGCGCGGGGTCGGGTGGGGCGGGGCGGGGCGGGGCGGGGCGGCCCCCAGTCCGTCCCGTCGGGCCGAGCCGGGCAGTGCCTCGCCGAGCGGGGCGGCGCGGCGGGCGGTGCCGCGGGCACTAGGACCCCGGTCAGCGCCCGGCGGCGGCCGCGCACCCGCGGCAGCCGGAGCCCGGAGCCACTTGTGGCGGCGGGGCCATGAGCCGGCGCTTCACCGTCACCGCGCTGCCCCGCGAGGGCCCGGCGGGGGCTCGGTGCGCGTCCCGCGGGGAGGGGGAGAGCCGCCCGCACGGCCGCGATGCTAGAGGTGAGCGCGGCGGCGGCCGCCGGGCACGGCCGGTGGGGAGGGTCGGCGGGGAGGGACCGCGGGGCAGGGCCGGCACAAAGGGGTGCGCGGGGCGGGGCCGTCGGGGCACCCCGAGGCTGCAGCTCCGGGCTCGGGTTCCCAGGGAGGCTCAGAGTGGGGCCGGGGGAGAGGGGTGCAGGGCACAGAGCTCGGAACGTGGGCAGGGCCTCCCCCAGGGGTGCGCTCCGTGCCCATCTCCATCCGGGGACCCGGGGACCGTTGGGGATGATGCACCGGGCAGCACCGGGGTGTGCGGGTCGGAACTGGGGTGCACGGTGGGGGGACGTGGTGGGTGGGGGGACGTGGGCTGCCCACCCCTCAGCCAGGGGAGGCTCATGGGGATGGGGCGGGGGGCCTGGGATGCTGTGAGCCTCACAGTGCTGGGCCGTGGGATGGGCACCGGTGCTGCGGCCAACTGTCGCCTCGTGGTGCCCAGGGGACACCGCTGAGGCTGCGCCGTCATCGCAGCTGTCACCGGAACCGTATCGATCCCAGAAACCCAACCGAGGGCAGTGTGGGGCTGTGACCTTGCGGCCTTGGCAAAGGGCGAACGTGGGTGGGGGCGGGCGGGCAGTGGGATGCCCAAGCCGTGCTGTGCCCCACACCGTGCTCCGGCCTCATCCCACGGCTGCTGGTTGGGGATCACCATCTATCCCGCAGCTCCTGGGCGGACGGGCCCTGAGAGGGAACGCAGCAACGGGTGCCGAACCGGGAGCTGGTGGGCGGGTGGCTGAGGACCGGGTGCGGGGCGGGCAGAGGTGAGAGTGTGTGGGGATGTGGGGGAACCGTGGGGCTGGAGACCCCCAGGGGCCTCCGCTGAGTCCCAGCAGGGCCGTGACCTTGTGCCCTCGCAGAGGACAGCGCAGCCCAGCGCCGCCAGCAACTGCCTGGGACCGGCCCTGCAGCCCCCAACCCGGGCAGGGCCAGGAGTGCTGGGGCCTGCGGGAGCTGTGGGGGCTGCGCCCGGCCGCGCTGCTGCCCCACACCAGGTTGGGGCGGTCCGAGCAGCTCCCCGGCACCGCTGGCCCTCCCGGCAGCCCGGAGCGGGATGGTGGGGCCTGGGAACATCAGTGTGGGTCTCACGTGGGGTCCCAGCCGGCTGGAGGAACTGCTGCGCGGGGGGTACGGGAGCCCGCGGGCTGGGGGCCGTTTGGGGAAAGCCGCTCTGCGCCCCGCTTTTGCCAGGGAGCCCCGACGGGAGGTGAGGGCGGGTGTGGTGCTCCCCGTGGAGGTGTCGGGCAGCGTGTGTGGGGCTGTGGGGCGACAGTGGGGCCGTGCGTTGTCGCGTGGGTTCGTGCGCGGCCGTGGGGTCTCGGGGGGCCGTGAGGTGCGGGAGGGGTCGCTCAGCGCAGCGCTCGCTCGCCGCCAGAGGCCGCTGCTGGCTCCGGAGCGGCGGGGGCGGGGAGGGGCCGCGATGGGAGGGGGTTGATCGACGTGACCCCGCCCCTCCCGGCCCCGCCCCTCCCGGCCCCGCCCTGCAGCCGTTCCCGAAATAGCCCCGAGTGCGGTAGGGGGCCGGCTCCGTTCCCGGGCCCGGTTGCCGTGGCAACCCCGGGATGCGGAGGGCCGGGGGCGCTCCCGGGGTCCTGGAGCGGCTGCAGCCCACGGCGGGCCGCCCCCTGCGGCGCAGCGCGGCGCGGCGCGGTGCGGTGCTTTGCGGGGTCCTCCCGCAGCCGGAGTCGAAGCGTTGAGCCCTGTTGCCGTGGGGTCGACCTCCCCAGGAGGGTGCTGTCCTGGGGGGGGGGTTCCCCAGGGTCCTCCTCATCGTTGTGCTGGCTCTACGATCGACCCCCACTCTGCAGGCTATGGGGCACGGGGCCAAGTGGGGGCAGGTGGCGGTGTGGGGGGCATCTGACTTGGGGTGTGAAGGGGCATCCCTGGAGTGAGCCCCCCTGTGTCCTCAGGCAGCCAGGCTCCATGGAAGTCGCTATGGCAACCAACTGGTTAAGCAGCCTCTCTCGTTGCCATGGCAACTGGACCCGATGTCATCTCTTTTCGCTGTTCCATGATGCTTTGGGGATGGTTGTAGCCATTCTCCCAGCCCCGCTGTGGGCAAGGGTTGTGGGGTGGCTGTGCTGTGCTGGGGCACCCGCAGCCCTTGTGGCATCCTGACCGTGGGGACACCCAGCCACAGACAAATCTGCAGACCTGGGGTGCGCTTGGGTACAGCAAGGCAGGGACCTCTGGTCCCACAGGGCAGCCTACGCAGTTTCCCATCTTCCCCCTCCTTGAGGCACCGGGCATGGGGCAGATGTGGCTGTGTGCAAAGAGCAGTTCTGTGTGGAGCCCCTTCTCACTGCCCCAGCACAGAGCCACGAGGAGAGCAAAGACACAGGGCCTGGGGTCTGGGGGAAGTGTTATTAAAACAGCTGGGGGGTTATGCTGTGTGTGGGGGGCTGCTTACCATGCCTGGCCCAGGCGATGCCAGAGTTTGCCGTGGCTCCCGGCTCCCCCACACGCATCAAGGTTGTGAGGCTGAACTGTGCCCGTGGGTTGGTGCCTCTGGCAGGCTCCTGTCTGTCTCGTACCGCTCCCATCCACTCACAGAGCAGGGCTAGGCTGGGGCTGTCAGTGGTGTGGGGCTGTGCCGTGGGTCCTGGCTGTGGCTGCTGTTGTGCGCTGGCACCAGGGTCTCACACAGCTCAGGCTTGGTACGGGGTGGCTGAGGGCACACGGGGGGGTTGCGAGGTGGCCGTGCCGTGCCAGCTTCATGCTGCCCGCGGGGCCGTGCGGCCGTGTCGCAGCAGATTCTTCCCCTTGTCGCTCCCCGGCAGCTTGTTGTAAGTGGGGCACTGATGCCATGCCTGGCCCAATGCCAGGCGCCTGCGTGCGCCCTGGCGCGGGGGCCACTTGCAGCTGATGGAAGGCCCTGTGCCTGCGGATAGCCACCTGCCGCCCTCCATCCCCTCTTCCCTGCCCGTGCCTCATGCTGCCACAGCCCTGCTGCTGCCCCGCTTCTGGGCGCTGCCAGCTGCGCCAAGGCCACGGATCAGTGGAGTGCAGCATGCAGGGGGCCACGTGTCCCAGCCCCATTCCCTGCCCACATCAAACCCCTCTGCTGCAGCTTCCTGGAAGTGGACCAGCGCCGTGCTGGGCTCCCAGCACTCTCTGTGTGCCCTGTGCCCTGCCCCATGCCAGAGGGAGCCCGTGCACGAGTGAAGTGAGCGCAGTCAATGTCTCAACCCCCGCATTGCTGGCAAATCCCAGCCCCTGAAATGGAGCCATAATCCAGGGATTAGGGGATTAGTGGTCTTTCACGTGCTTGCCCCCCCCCCTTTTCCCCCCATCTGCTTTAGCAGGAAAATCCCTCTTGCGTCGAGCCCACGTTCCGCGGCCTCCTGCACAAAGCTGCCACCTCAGTGCTTGGCTCTTGCTGTGGTGGGATGGCCCTGCACACCCCCCAGCCCTGCGAACATGCTGGAGCTCTGCCCGCTCCATCCCACTGGCCTTGGGCTGCTCCATCCCTGGCCTCGGGGCAGCCCTGCTCAGCTCCCGCTTGGTGAGTGAAGCACCACTGCTGTGGGTGCTGAGGCTGCGCCCTGCCCATGCTCTCCGGGGGTGACCCCATGCTGCGGGGGCTCCCTGTGGCTGTGTAGTGCTGTGCTGTGCCCCACTGTGCTGGGCACTGAGGGCTGTGGCTATGCCGACCCCACCTTCCTGGGGTCCCGGCCCCACAGCAGGGTAGGGCTGGGGAAGGGCAGCGGAGCCAACCCCTGCAAGGTGAGGGCTGGGAGCATCTGCGCTGCAGAGCAGCTGGCTCCATACCAGGAGAAAGTAAACAATTAATTACAGCCGTCAAGAAGTAACTAACGCCAGCGGGCTGTCATGATCTCAACCCGCTCCTGAGGAGATGCCGGGAGCTGCAGCCAGCTCTGCTTCTGGGATCCTCCCGGACAGAGCAAGTGAGAGGAGAACAGGCTGTGACCTTTGGGGTCAGCACAGTGTCCCTGTCACAGCCCTGTCCCAAAATGCACTGAGAACTGTCGCCCCACCTGGACCCCATGCTGGCCCTGGATCAGCACAGCCACGGCCCTTCAGGGCAGCCCCTGGTTCCATGTCCGTAGTGCTGCGTATCCGAGGGAGGGGGCTCCGTGTGAGGATGTTCCTGGAGGAGGGGGCACCCCTGGAGCCCTTGCAGTCTCATCAGTTGTGCTCACTCCCAGCCTGTGCCCCTCAGGGGCAGCTTTCCCCACTCTGCATTGCCTGCTGCAGCCATGGCCAGTGCCCGCCCCACTCCCGGTGGCCCGGCTGTGCCCAGCTTGCCAGGGCTTACCCAGATGGTGGCACCGCTGCAGGCGCAGCGGGACAGCTGCAGGCTGGTTGTGGTGCTGGGCTGGAAGGCACAGCCCTGGTAATGTTCTGGCTTGGGGGGGGGGGGAGCTGCCTGAGCTTGAGTCCTTGCCAAGCCCCCCGCTTCCCACTGGAGCTGGGGGCTGCCGTGGCCAGGGCTGCCCTGACCCCTCTCCGTGTCCCCTGGGCAGGTGTTGGTCCTGATGTCGCAGGGCTCCGTCTCACATCCTGGCAGGGGAGTGCCGGGTCCATGGGCAGCGCCCGGGCTGCGGAAGGGACGCGGTGCTGCGCCAGCTGTGGGGGGGCACCTGCAGCCACTCGAGTGCCCTAATTCCTCCCCCAGCCCTGGCTGAGCCCGGGGAGGCGGCGGGCGGCTCTGCTACAGCTCCTTCCCCCTCCCTCGCCTCTGCCTGCCACCGCTCCCCTCCCCAAAAACCCGACAGGGGATAATGCCTCCTGAATACATGATGAAGTGAGTAGTCAGGCTGGGCTCCGCCGCTGCTGCTGGGAGTGAGTGAGCGTGTGAGTCTGTGCATTGAGGCATCTCTGCACTGCAGCCTCCTCCTACATCCAGCCAGAGAGGCAGAGAAAGGCGCGGAGGGAAGGCGGCTTGTTGCAGTGCGAGGCACTGGCCCCTGGGAAGAAGCAAATCCCTGGCAGCCGCCCTAGGCGCGACCGGAGTAGCCCCGAGCGAGGCGGCGGGCAGCGGCCATGCTGAATAACCTGACGGACTGCGAGGACGGCGACGGGGGGGCGAGCCAAGGTAAGGGGAAGCCCGAGGGCGTCGGGGAGCGGCGGCCGGGGGCTGCGGGGCCGCAGCCGCGGGGACGCGGGCAGAGCCGGGAGCCGCGCGGGGCCGCAGAGGCTCGGGGAGGTGGGATCCGGCCGCGACGGCGGCTGCTGCTCGGCGGCCACGCGACGCCGCGGTGCGGGTCCGGGCTCTGCCCGCGCCGGGCCCCGCGGGGCTGCGGCTGTGCGGGCGGTGCGGGCGGTCCCGCTCCCGCTGCCGGTGGCGGCTGCGGCTTCCCGCGGCGGCGCCCCCGCGCCGAGCCGCCTCCGCCGCCCGCCCGCCCGGCCCCGCGCCCGCAGCTGCCGCAGTCCCGGGGAAGCGGCCGAGCCGGACCGGGCTCGCCGCGGAGCCTCCCCCCGGGGCCGGGGCTGCTCTCCGGCCTCTGTCCCTTCGCGGGCGGCCCCCGGAGGCGCTGCCCCAAGCCCGCTCGGGCCGTGCCGCTGCAGAGACCTCTGCGACGGCCCCATCCCGGCTTCCGCCCCCGGCGCTCCCCACCCGCTGCCGCCCCGCGCCCCCTCCTGCCTCCCCCCGGCCCTCCTCAGCCGCCCCCAGCCCTCCTCGCTTCCCCCACCCCCGGCTGCCGCTTTCGGTCCCGGTCCTCCGTCTCGCCCCCCCCACCCCCGCCCGGGCCCGGCGCTGCCGCTGTCCGCGGTGCTGAAGCCGTGCGCAGTGCAGCCGCCGGGGCCGCCGCGGAGAGGGGCCGGGCTGCAGCCCCCCGGGGGCTTCTGGGGCCGCCGGGCCGCAGCGTTCGCCGCTCTGAGCGGAACCCTGGCCCCCGTGCTCCGCGGCACCGGGCAAAACCGAGCTGCACGGGTGCGGTCCCCGGCTTCCCGGCGGCAGGGCGAATGCAGCATCCTCATTCACGGGTGTTGCCGGCAGGCGCGGGAACGGGCCAGGAGAATGCAGCCGTGTGCGCGGGGGGTCCTGCAGTACCGCTCTGACCGCCCCCACTCCCTCTAGGTCCCCTCACGGGGTCTGTAGAAAGCCCCGGCCAGGAGGGCCTCGAGGGGGCAGCTGGACTGACATTTGCAGTGTGAGTTCCTGGCTGCCTGCAGCGGGGCTCCAGGCATTGCCACACACAGCGCTTTTGGTGTGTGCTCCACAGCCTCGCTCTTGTTTATCTGCTTGTTTATTCACGGCTGCACTCAAGGTCAGGGTTGGCAGGAGTTTTCGGGGTCACCTTGCCCGGCCAGGTGGAGCTGTGCTGCCCCACCAGCGAAACCCATCCCTGGCTCTGACCCTTTGCCCTGTGCAGCAGCAGGGGCCGTGTTGTTCATTGCGTCTCCATTGTGGCAATGCTGGGCTGCATGGAGGCAGGTGTGCCTGCCCTGCTGCTTGCAGGCTGCATTTCTGGGATTTGGCTGTGAGGTTGGATGCAGTGCCACTATAGATGGGCCACGCAAACTGTCCCTGGAGCTGAACCGAGTTAGGTGGTGCTTGTGGGGCTGCTGATGCGGGGCTGGAGGAGGTGTGTGGCTCGGTGGGGCTGGAGAGCAGAGGAGGGTGCAGGGGAGAGGCACTGCAGGGCCCTCCCCCCCTCACACCTGTACCGGGGGTGGTGGGGGTGGAGGACTCTGGCGGCTGCTGCGGGGGCTGTGCTTCTCCTGCGCTTTGCCGGGGGCCCCGCAGCACTCCCTGCCCAGGTCTGTCTAGGGATGGTGATGTCCCATCTCAGGGTGGCAGAGCTGATGCTTGCCAGCAGGGACACCTCTGACTCTGTCAGGCCCCGTGGTCCCTTCTGAGACCAGCAGACGAGGTGCTGCAGAAGCCCTGGTCCTCTACTTGTGCCATTTGTGTCCCAAGGCCAGACAGCAGCCCCTCTGCAGGTCCCTGTTCTGGGCAGCCTGAGAGAGCGCTTTGGTGACAAGGGCTGGATGGGATCCAGCACTGACAGCCCAGCGAGAGCAGGGCCAGGAGCAGCCCCGGGGAGGGGACAGGAGCAGGGCAGCAGGCAGGGCTGCAGTGTGACATAGGGCTGGCTGTGTGCACCGCTCTGCTCTGGCCATGGGGATGTCAGATGCAGCCCTGCTGCAGGTGCCTGTGCTCTGGGCTGGAGGCACCTGGCTGTCCGAGGAGAGGAGAGTCGGGGTGGGGAGCTTGGCTGTAGCATCGTTCTGCGGCCATTCCCATGACAGGGCTCAGGCTATGGGAGAATCTGGGAAGCTGTTTAAATGCAGCCAGCCAAAGCGCCTGTGCTGGAAATCCTGAGCCTGCAGGGCCGGCTGATCAAAGAGAGGATAATCCTGGGTTTAGGAAGGAAGAGGATAGGTCTGAAGTAGCAGTTGGTCTAATTTGGGTCAGGCAGTGAAAGAATCCACCCCAAACGGCCGCTCGGCGTGCTGGCCGGCTGCAGGGGCAGTGTCACCAGGGTGGGGGGGTGGGCACTGCACCTCTCCTGTGCTGCAGCAATCCTGGCACTGCAGGACCTTGCAGCACCCCAGGGCTGCGGGTCAGTGCCAGGACCAGTGCGTGAATGGCCGAGTGCCCTGGATGGCCGGAGGGGGACAGAACAGCGCTGTGGCCGCCCCTGTGCAGGAGCTCCTGCAACACGGCAGCAGCTGGGGCTATCAGCTGGGGGACACGTGCTTGCCCATGTGCTTGCCGGCCCACAGGGATGCACAGAAGTGCTGGCGTGACCTGGGGGCTGCTCCTTGCAGACAGCCCTGGGCAGAGTCCCAGGGAGCTGGAGCAGTCTGCTGCCAGCCAGTGCCAGCGAACTCTCTGGCAAAAGTCAAGGTGCCCTGTGCTCCTGGGGAGGAGCTCCAGCACAGCCCCATGGCCTGGGCAGCTTGCGCAAAGCAGGCAGGCATCGCCCTGCTCCTGCCCCGCTCCTGGGGCTGGGGGCTGTGACTTGGCTGGTGCTGTGCCGACGCAGGGCTGGAAGTGCCTCCTGCAGGCATAGGTCCCGGTGGCACTGTCTGGTGCCAAAGCAGGGATAGGGGACATGCAGTGCCAACCCTGCGGAGGGGCAGTGCAGGAGGGGACGCCAGCTGGAGCTGGGCTGGGGTGGGGGCAGCATCCAGCTGGGCCCTGTGGTGCCGTTTACCGCAGTAGCACAAACCCAGGGGCAAGTGGTGGCATGGGGCTGGGGCTGCCCCGTCAGCATCCCCCTCTTGCTTGCTGTTCCCACCTATCCATGGGCTGCAACCCCCAGCCCCAGGGCTGGACATGCTGGCAGGGTGCTGCAGGGGGACAGGCTGGCTGCAGCCCTGGCAGCATCTCTGCTAAATTAGCCCTCAGGGTTTGGATGCCTGCCCCCCCCCCCCCCCCGCTCCCTCCTCTCGTTAGTGCTCAGTCCCTGTGCCGTGTAAAACGATTACGGAGGATTTGGGATAAGGGACATGATGCTTCCCAACACAACTGAGGGCTGAATAAAAAGCCACGAGGAGATCACATCATGGTGGGTGCCGCAGCCCTGCTTGGTGCTGCCCCTTGGGATGGCCGTGGGCATGCGAGGGCGGTCCCACAGCTCTGAGTCCCCAGCAGGGTGTGGGCTGGGTGCTGGGATGTCCCCGGCATGCAGGGCCGGCGGGAAGCCCTGCCGCGAGCAGCATTACGTGGTCGCCACGCCGGGGCCGTGGTTCCCTGCCAGCAACCCAGCCGCGAGCCCTTCCAGCCGCCGCAGCAAATTAAAAGGCCGATTCATGTTGAGTGATCCCTGGGGAGGGGGGCGGCTCGGCGCCGGGATCGAAGCCTGGCACGGCTCGGCTCTGCTCCGCTGCTGCGTGGCCCTGGGCAGTGCTGGGGTGATGGGGCCGTGTCGGGCCCGTGGGCATCAGGGTCACCTGGCAGCCTGCAGTGTCCTGGAGGTGCCACGCTCGGTGCCTCGGGCAGGGTCCAGCTTCGGTAGTGGTGGTGGGGCGTGGGGTGGCCCTGCCCAGGATGGGCTGCTGTGCCCCTGCCCGTCTCTGCGCAGACCACAAATCCTCTGACAGCTGCCTGGAAGAGGCTGCACCAGCCCCTCTGCGGCAAAATGGTCTCCGACAGGAGCAGGGAGCACAGCCGTCACCTGGGACCCCGCAGCTGTGGCACTTAACTCCTTCCAGCCTGCAGAGACAGGGAAGGGGCCTGGGCTGTACCCTGAGGACAGCAAAACTGAGCATCCCTGTGCCCCCGCCTCCACTGGCCACCCTGGGCCTCTCCCGGTGTTGGTTGGTGAGGGGCTCCTGGTGGCCAGAATGGAGCCAGCACTGTTGCCCTGTGGTGCTGTAGGGGGACAGCTCTGGATTGTGAGGCCGTGGGGCACTGCCCACAGTGGGGGCACTGGGCCGTGTGGGGCAGCAGGAGCCTGAACCCAAGAGCCTGGGCTCAGGGCCCTGCCCTGGTGCTGTCAGCGTTCTGGGATGGGGCTGGGGAGGTCGGGGGGGCATCAGCAAGGTCTTGGGGTGCAGTGATGGTGCTGGCAGGTCAGGGCAGCGGGGCAGTGCCGGTGCCCCGTGGTGCGGCTGTGCTCCATCACCAGGAGCTGGCCAGTGGCCACGGGGCCGTGGCGATGTGGGGTCACGGGGCCTGGCTGTGTGCCCGCAGGATGCTGGCAGGCTGGGGTGCGGTGCCGGGGTGCTGTGCGGTGCTGTGTGGTGCCGTGGGGTCCGGCGCCTGTCCGGCTGTGCTGTTACATAAGAGCAGGAGCAGAGGCAGCCGTGGCTCGCTGTTACCATAGAAACCAGCGTGGTGATGTCGTCGACCGGGTACCAGGCGGTGAGGTGAGGCCCCGCGGCTCTGCTCACACTGGGGGGGTCCCGAGCCTCCTCTGGGCTGCCCGCCCCCACCCCGGTGCCCCCGTGTGTCCCCTCGTTTCCCTCTGCATGTCCCCCATGTGTCCCCGTGTAGTGGGGCTGTGTGCATCCCGGAGAGGAGAGCATGGACACCCCCTGCCCCCTCACCACCGTGGGCCCATTCTGGGGTCGGGGTCCCAGGGCTGGCAGGAGTGTCCCTGTTTGCATTATGTTTATAGCATTTCCATGCTCCCCAGGGCCCAGGCTGTGGATTGAGGTGGTGGGAGCCGGGAGGGTGTCTGCCTGTGCACGCAGCTCTTATGTAACATGCACTTTACACGATGCTTCTGGCAGAACCAGCTGGGCAGGAGCACTGCCCCGCACTGACGGCCCCATGAGCAGTGCCTGGGCAGTGGGTGGGGGCTGCACTCTGTGGTATGGCACCAGGGGGACCGCAGCTCCAGCCCTTCTGTTGGCTGTGCGTGGGGGGGCTGTGGGAGCGCATGGGTCAGCATCACCCATGGTGTCTTGGGTTTTGCCCCCCAGCCAGCCAGGAGCAGCTGCAGGTGGTGAATCACGGCTGCATGCAGGCGAGCTTGCTCCGCCGAACCCAAAAATGAGTCAACCGTCGGGAGGCAGGCAGCCTTCAAAGCAGCGCTGTGCTCCCAGCGTGCCGGGTCTGTCCCGGGCTGCTGCTGCTGTGGGGGTGGCTGCGTCTCCCCGGCTCATGGCAGCCCATGCACCGCCCCACAGCTCCGGGCCTTCCTGGGCTCTGCGTTCAGTGCCGGTGCAGAGCAGCTCTGGGATGCTCCATGCACAGAGCTTGCCCGGCCCTGCTGCTGTCCTGCCCTGGTTCCTGTGCTGCATGGGTGCGCTCACACCATGATCTGCTCCGTTTGGTTCGTGGGCATTTCCCGGCCCCACACACTGCCCACCCAGCCCGGCCTCTCCCTTCACCGTTCGGTGGCTCTGCCTCGGTGCTGAGAAATGCGCCACTCAAATGGCATCCATGCTAGCTGCCGCTTTATTTCCAGCCTGATTTATTTCTGCTGCTCTGCAGCTCTCTGCTGCTTTCTTTGCTATTAAGCCCGACTCTGGGCGTTTTCTGCACGAGGTCATTATGCAGCATGGCAGCCCCATCCTGGTGGAGCAGCGGGCTCTGCAGGCTTTGGGTAGTGTTGTGGGGCAGCCCTCAGTGCTGGGTGCGTCCCCACCCTGTGAGGCGTATCGGGGATCAGTGCTGTGAGTTGCTGCGGGATGCTGGGTTGCCCGGTTCCCCCTGGATCCACACCAGTCACTCTGCCTGGTGCTGGCACTGTGGATGCGCTCCAGTAAGCCCAGACGGTCAGTGCTGTGTGGCTCGGGGGGGTGGGGGGGAGGTGGCTCCTCTGGGGACTGTTCAGAGCAGGGGGCTGCCAGTTTACTCCCCCATCCTATCCTGCAGGCGATGGCAATCCCAAGGAGAGCAGTCCCTTCATCAACAGCACAGACCTGGAGAAAGGAAAAGAGTACGATGGCAAGAACATGGCCCTCTTCGAGGTAGGGCATGCAGGTGGTCAGGGCAGGGCCAGATGGGACCTGGGGAGGGGGCCATGGGGACAGGGACACTGAGGAGCCCATGCAGGATCTCCCACTACAGGGCCAGCAGTGGCCACGGGCCAAGGGCATGCAGCCTGCAGAATACAGCATGCCACAGTGGTTGTCCTGGTGTGAGCAGTGCTGTGCCGTGCTCTGGGTGCTGGGTGGGGGTGGTGCAGGACCTCAGCTCTTGGGTTCTGTTCTTTGCAGGAGGAGATGGACACCAGCCCAATGGTATCATCCCTGCTGAGCGGGCTGGCCAACTACACCAACCTGCCACAGGGCAGCCGGGAGCACGAGGAGGCTGAGAACAATGATGGGGGCAAGAAGAAGCCAGTGCAGGTGAGAGGTTGTGGGGCAGTCACTGCTCCTTCCTCCCATCCTCTTCAGCCCAGGCTGTGGCCTCTCTGAGCACCAAATCCCTCGGCCCCTGCGGGCACTGCCGCCCTGACATCCCTCTCTGCTCCAGTCCCCATGAGGGCTGTACAGCAGTGGGACCAACATCTCCCTGCTCGCTCTCACCTGGCTGCAAAGTGTGCAGGGTGCTCGTGGCTGAGCTACCCCTGTCCCTCTGGCCAGCAGCAGTGTGTATGAGCAAGAGATGCACACTGAGCTCTGATGGCTCTCTGCTTCCTCCACAGGCTCCACGGATGGGCACCTTCATGGGTGTCTACCTGCCCTGCCTGCAGAACATCTTTGGGGTCATCCTATTTCTACGCCTCACCTGGGTGGTGGGGATCGCCGGAATCATGGAATCTTTCTGCATGGTCTTCCTTTGCTGCTCCTGTGTGAGTGCCCCCAGCCCCCACCCCTCAGCCTCGTCCTGGGGACTCCCATTGGTCCAGGAGTGTCTGCTCCCCTCCATGCTGGGCTTTGCGCACTGTGCCAGCACTCACTGCTGCTCAGCAAGCTCAGGTGCTCCTGCTCCACTTAGCAAGGAGAAACCACCCAGCTTCCCAGAGGAACTGGGAGTGGAACAGTGTTCAAACTGTGACCCAGATTGCACCTGGGTGTGGGTGGGATGTGGTGTTGGTGCCCACTGCCTGAGACCCCTGTGCCTGGAAGCCGGCTGCTCTGCTGGGACAATGCCCTGCAGCATGTGCTGGGTGGGAGGGATGTGGGTGGGCAGAGACCCCGTTGCCCATGTACCCTCTGAGCCCCACCGGCAGCATTGCAGCATCCCAGCCCAGTGCCATGTCCCAGCCTTCTTGTCCTGACCCTGCGGCATGTCCTGGTGCTGCCCCATGGCCTCTGCTCACCTGTCCCTCTCCTGTCCCCTGCCTGAGCTGGGAGGAGGCTCTGCCTGATGCTGACACTGTGTTTCTTCCTGCAGACGATGCTGACAGCTATTTCCATGAGTGCAATTGCCACCAACGGCGTGGTGCCAGGTAGACCTGAGGCTGTGCCTTTGTGTACTCGGGGCACGGGGTGCTGGCTCCCTCAGGGGTGGGTTCGTGCCAGGTTTTGTGCCCCAGAAGTGCTGTGCCAGGCGCTGGGGCTGCCCCATGCCATGCAGGGGATGGCAGCTGTCTCTGCCAGCCACGTCCCGGCCCTCTGCCACCAGCCCCGAGTGGGTTCCCCGGGGGTGAGCACGGAGCTGGAGCCTCCACCCCGTCCCCAGAGCTGTGAGGTGCAGATGGCAGCAGGAGCCGTCAGACACAGCTCCTCCTGCCAGACTGGGGCGGCCGCGGGGGAGCCGCTTCCCTGAGCGGAGCCGGGTGAGGAGCAGGGGGAGGATGGGTGCCGGGGTGCGGGAGCCTGCTGCTGGGGGCTGAGCACTGCGGTGCTCGGGGCTGCCCCCTGAGCATCTGTTCAGCTCCACAGAGCCGGAGCGGTGCCTTCCCCGCCGCTCCTGGGGCTCAGCGCAGTGCTGGCAGCCCAGCTCAGGGTGTAATTAATGCAATTTATCATCCTGCCGCCGGCCGCAGGGCCATTGATCGCTGCCGCCTGGCTCTAAGGGCTCCTCTGGGAGGAAGGAGCAGGGCATGGCCCGTGTCCCTGGGGCTGCAGTGCCTGTGTGGCTTCGCAGGGGACAGGTGTCCCTGTGGCCGTCGTGCCCAGCTGCCCGGCTCCTGGGAACAGCTCTGCCAGCTCAGCTGTGCAAGGCTTGGGATGGCTGAGCTGCTGCCGGCTGAAGCAGGGTGCTGGGGGTCCTGGCCTCATCCGGGGCACTGGGAGGAGTGGGGGTGCCTACTGGGGGCTGCCTGGGACCAACCTCTGCTCTCTCCAACAGCGGGCGGCTCCTACTACATGATCTCACGCTCTCTGGGCCCTGAGTTTGGTGGAGCTGTGGGGCTCTGCTTCTACCTGGGCACCACCTTTGCTGGTGCCATGTACATCCTGGGCACCATTGAGATCCTGCTGGTGAGTGCTGTGGCCTTTGCCCACGTGGTGCTGAGGGCTTGTGTCGTGGCCCAGCAGCTCTGCCCTCGCCTGCTGTGGGGGCACGGAAGTGTGGCGGGGACCAGGAGTGCTGCCTTCACCAAGCAGTGGTTGCACATCTTTCCCCCAGGCCTACATCTTCCCTGCCATGGCCATCTTCAAGGCAGAGGATGCCAGCGGGGAGGCGGCTGCGATGCTCAACAACATGCGCGTCTACGGCACCTGCGTCCTGACCTGCATGGCTACCGTGGTGTTTGTGGGGGTCAAATACGTCAATAAGTTTGCCCTGGTCTTCCTGGGCTGCGTCATCCTCTCCATCCTGGCCATCTATGCCGGTGTCATCAAGTCAGCCTTCGACCCACCGAGCTTCCCGTGAGTACGGCGTGCCATGGGATGGGGGCTGGGCTGAGGATGTGCTGCTGAGTGCCTGTACCCCCCTGCCAGGATCTGCCTGCTGGGCAACAGGACCCTTTCGCGGCACGGCTTTGACCTCTGCACCAAGGTGGTGGTGGAGGGCAACGAAACGGTGGGCTCCAAGCTCTGGGAGCTCTTCTGCACCTCTCGCTTCCTCAACGCCACCTGTGATGAGTATTTCACCATGAACAATGTGACTGAGATTGAGGGCATCCCTGGAGCTGCCAGCGGCCTCATCCAAGGTGGGTGTGCGGCGGGGATGGAGGCATGAGCAGGGCCATGGCAGCTCTGCGTGGGGCTGGCAGAGGGTTGGTGTGCAGACAGCTGCATGGAGCAGAAAGCCAGTCCTGCTATAGCAGTGATGGGGAGCGTGGTGAGCCCTGCCTGCAGACACTCTGCCCTTGGGTGCACCAGGCAGCAGGAATGGCTGCACTGCGGGACTCGGCCGGTGCTGTGGCCACCTGAGCCACAGCTGGTGCGAGCCTGACAGCTCTGAGTGATGCTCAAAGGCTGGGGAGGAATAAATCCTCCCTTTGTTTCCTCTCAGCCATTGGAAGGCAGGATATCGATCTGAGGTTTAGCGAGGAGTAATCGCCCCTCGGGGGTGCTGTGCTGCTGCTACTGCTGGAGCACAGGCACTGGAGCAGGAGCTGCTCTGCAGCCAGGCTGGGAGGGCAGCCAGGACACAGAGCACCTCGGCAGTGTGGGGAGAAGCCGCTGCTGACCTGCTTTCTGGAGCTGCTGGTGCGTTTCCCAGGTGCTCACGTTCCTCAGCTGGGTGCCGGAGGACGATGCTCTGTGCCACACTCGGGGTGTTGGTGCTTAGGGTTACAGCTCTTGGGGCTGCAGCTACCAGGCCAATGGACCGAGGGAATGCAGCGGGTGTGCTGGGTTCTTGGGGGGCTGCTGGGGGCTTTCTGTGCTGCAGGGGCAGGGGCAGGGGCAGCCTGCAGCCCAGGCTCTGTCTCTGTCTGTGGACCATGTGCCTTTCCCAGCAGGATGGGCTGCAGTGGCAGCAGGGGCTGTCAGCCCCAGCTGTCACCTGGGGATGTCTGGGGCACGCGGGGAAGGAGTACAGCGTGGGGTGGCAGCCCCGGTGCGATGCTGTGGTGATGCTGGCTGCCCCTGCCCAGCAGTGCTGGCTGCTTTCTGCTGCTCCAGTTTCTCACTGCAATCTGTGACCAAGGCAGCACACGCAGGGACATTAAGCCTGTTACATCAGCCCCACGCTTATAATCCCATCAAAAACATTATCAAGTTACTTTGACACGATCCACTTTCCTTAAACCTGTGTTGATCAGTATTAATTATATTACCCTCTTAATTATTTGCTCCAGGAATCCCACGTCAGCTGCTCCAGTATCTTACAGGGACAGTGCCAGCAGCGGGACACACCTGCTCTGGTTGCCCTGCCACCTCTGGGGCCTGCATGTTTCTGAGGTCCACCAGGGGCTGGGGCTGCCCACCGCCCTCCACACACCGGTGGCCCTGCGGCTGCGTAGCGTAGTGGGGATGGGATGGTGCTGGGCACCTCTGTGGTGCAGGGTTCAAGGAGGTGACGGTGGGTGCAGGCTGTGCTCCGGACATGTCCTCACAGTGGCTGTGCCTCTTCGTAGAGAACCTTTGGAGCTCCTATCTGACCAAGGGCGTGATTGTGGAGAAGCGGGGGCTGCCCTCTGTCAGCCCCCCGGACACCCCGGTGGACATGGACCAGCCCTACGTCTTCAGTGACATGACCTCCTACTTCACGCTGCTCGTGGGCATCTACTTCCCCTCAGTCACAGGTGGGTGCCGCCGGTCCCCTGTCACACGTGCTGCTGCGCCTCTCCCACGGAGCCCACGTGCGCTGCTGTTGGGCCCAGTGCTGGCGCGGGGGTGGATCACAGCCCGTCCTCCCACGCAGCTCCGGTGCCTCGCTGTGTGCTGACGTGCCCGCAGCGCCGGTATTTATAGCTCCCGGGGGAGGAGGAGCCCTCCCCTGCCCCAGTCCCGCTGCGGAGCCCTGTGGGACCCCTGTGGGATGCGGGAGCTCAGCCGGAGCCCTGTGGGCTGTCCCATCTTGGCACTCACTTCTGGGTCTGGTGGTGCTGGATTGTGGGGCTGATGGCCCGCAGGCGCGCCCCGGTGCCCTCCATGTGCTGCCCCCGGTACCCTCCTGCCTGGCGCTTGCTTACGGCATGGAGTGATTGTGCATGGATTTGTGTCACATCAATAATGTAGGCTGAGCCACAGGTAGCTGCGTCCCCACTGCGGAGCCTGCTGTGCACGTGGCAGCCGGGCTCATGGGGACGCATGCCAGGGCTGTGCCAGATCCACAGTGCCATAGGATTGGAGTCCTTAAGGTCAGAAGACCATAGAAAGAAAAGTCAGAAAAGTCCCAGCCGTGACCAGACCCTGCAGCCACTGCCATTCACTCCCCTGCTAGAGTTAATTAAGGGCTGATGAAACAAGTCAGGCAGTGGGTTTTGTACCTAATCCTTCAGCATCCTCAGCCTGCGGGTCAGGTGGGAAAGTGCTGATGGGACGTGAGGTGGGCGGGGGTCCCTGTGTCTGTCTGGGCCCTGGCACAGCCGAGCTGGAGCCGTCCTACCAGCAGGGTTGTGGCTCTGCCACCACAGTATGGCCCTCTGTCCCCAGGCATCATGGCTGGCTCCAACCGCTCTGGGGACCTGCGGGATGCGCAGAAGTCCATCCCCACAGGCACCATCCTGGCCATCGCCACCACCTCTGCAGTCTGTATCCTTCAGGGCTCGGTCGAGTGATTGGGTGAGGATGGGTGGGTGGGCCAGCAGGGCAGGGAGAGGTCTGCTTGGGGTCTGCTGGTACAGACGGGTTCCAGCGCTGGGCAGGGCAGTGCGGGGGCTCTGCACGTTGCAGGCTGTCCTTGACCACCCCACAGACATCAGCTCCGTCGTGCTCTTCGGGGCATGCATCGAGGGCGTTGTTCTGCGCGACAAGTGAGTGCCACTGGGCTGTGTGGGGCAGGCGTGGGGCAAGCTGGGCTGTGGGAAGGGCTGGGGACACGGACAGCTGTGGGGAACGCAGCAGGATGCTGCAGCTGGAACCGTTGGGGTGACACGGTGGTGTTCTGGGTCCGGTGGGGACAGTGTGCCTGCAGGGAGAATGCCTGGCTGTGCACCAGGGCAGATGCAGAGCTCACAACAGGCTCTGGGGGCTCGTGGGTGCCCCTTCCCCCCACTGCTGGTCCCTGCGGCTCGGGCTGTGCGCAGCTCTTGTTTGTCAACAGGCAGTGCTGTGTATGTAGGGCAGCCCAGCTCGCTGTGCAGCAGTGACACTTCTGGGTCGCCAGCACCAACACAAACTGGTTCCGAGCCACACGCGGCCTTCATTGGCCCCCTCCTGTCAGAGGGGGTGGGAAGCCCCTGTCCCACGTCCCCCTGCTCCCCACGCTATACAGGCTAGGGTCGGGCTGGACACGTGCTGCCCATGGCCGTGGGTGATACCCGTGCCCTGCAGGTTTGGCGAAGCCGTCAATGGGAACCTGGTGGTGGGCACCCTGGCGTGGCCGTCCCCGTGGGTCATCGTTATCGGCTCCTTCTTCTCCACATGCGGGGCCGGGCTGCAGAGCCTCACCGGCGCCCCGCGCCTCCTGCAAGCCATCTCCAGGGACGGGATCGTGCCCTTCCTCAGGGTGAGCGGCCCCCAGCCCTCACAGTGCTCCCCTCAGACATGGGGCGGGCCGGTTTCCCCTCACCATGCGGGCACCGGGGCTGCGGTGGGTTCGTCCGCGACCTGTCGGTGGGAGGAGAGTGTCGGGAAAGGTCAGGATCCCCCTCCCCCCGCTGTTTTATCTGCTCTCCGAAGACGCGTTCTCACAACCGCGTCTCTCCAAATCCGAACCGACAGCTCCCCCCGGGGAAGAGCAGGCTAATTTTAACCGCGCGCCTCCGCCCTGCCAGCCACATTCGGAGCGCTCGCACGAGGACCGCAGCCTGCGCCCTGCCGTGCTCCCGGACGCGCGGCCCCCACCCCACGCCCAGACTCTGCCCCTGGGTACCCCTTGGGCGGTGGGGGTCTGTGTGCCAACGTGGTCAGGCTGGGGAGCTCTCATGACTGCTCTCCAGCACCGTGGCTGTGACTGCAGCAGCTGGGCTGTGTTTGCCCCCACCTCCAGGCGCGGGGCCGAGTCAGTGGCATGGAGCGCGTGGAGCTGCTGCCGGGTCCCTGACACCCCTCTCCTGCCCTGCCCCAGGTCTTTGGCCATGGCAAAGCCAACGGGGAGCCCACCTGGGCTCTGCTGCTCACCGCCTGCATCTGCGAGATTGGGATCCTGATCGCATCCCTGGACGAGGTGGCTCCCATCCTTTCCATGTAGGCAGCACCTTCAGTGCGGTGGTGGCTGGGCGGGTGCCCCTGGGGGGATCGGGGCCTCCCACAGCCCCCGTGCCCCACATTGCTCCCCACGGGGCCTGGGCCGTGCCGTGTCTCGCTCAGCCCCACGCTCAGTTGCTCCCCTCCACAGGTTCTTCCTCATGTGCTACATGTTCGTCAACCTGGCCTGTGCCGTGCAGACGCTGCTGCGGACGCCCAACTGGCGGCCCCGTTTCCGCTACTACCACTGGTGAGCAGCGGGCGGTGCAGGGCTGGGGGCTGCGGGGCTGCGGGGTGCTGATGCGGTGCCCTGTGCAGGACCCTCTCCTTCTTGGGCATGAGCCTGTGCCTGGCACTGATGTTCATCTGCTCCTGGTACTACGCGCTGGTCGCCATGCTGATCGCCGGCCTCATCTACAAGTACATCGAATACCGCGGGTAAGGGCCCGGCAGGGGCTGCAGGGCTGGGGGTCCCCACATCCCCGCGGTGCCGGAGGTGCGGGGGGCCCATGGCTGTGCTCCATCACCGGGGCTCCCAGCCATGGACGCTCTCTGAGGCGTTGCTGTGTGCTGCAGGGCGGAGAAGGAATGGGGTGATGGGATCCGGGGGCTGTCGCTGAGTGCCGCCCGCTACGCACTGCTGCGGCTGGAGGAGGGCCCCCCCCACACCAAGAACTGGAGGTGAGGCCGCGGGTTGGGGGGAGCGGGAGCCGTCAGGGCGGCGGGCGCTGACTGCAGGACCTTCCTTCCAGGCCCCAGCTGCTGGTTCTGGTCCGTGTGGATCAGGAGCAGAACGTGGTGCACCCACAGCTCCTGTCCTTCACTTCACAGCTCAAAGCAGGCAAGGGCCTCACCATTGTGGCCTCTGTGCTGGAAGGGACCTTCCTGGACAACCACCCGCAGGCGCAGAGAGCTGAGGAGGTGAGAGCTTCCCAGGCCTTCCCAGCGGCAGCTGCTGTGCCCCACGGCGCATCCAGCCCTGCTGCGGGGCTGCTGGGAACGCTCTGCACAGTGCAGGCAGTGAGGCCTGCGAGACCCCTGCTCCGCTCCCCAGAGCACCAGGAATGCCGGGTACCAGCAGGGTGTGGGCCTGGCTCCTGGCTGGCGCTGCACAGCACAGCACGGTGCCAGCAAGGGGCCGCAGTGCTGCCAGGCTGTGCAGCCCCTCCGCTGAGCCCCCCGCACGCCCCACAGCCCCCACAGTGCAGGCAGGGGGAGGTGGAGCGAGAGCCTTCCCAACTGGAGCGTGATTTCCCTCACACCTCATGCCAGCCAGGCGGCACGTTAATGAGATTAAGCCCTCAGAAGCAAACAGTTTCTCTCCCATGCAGACATGTTATAATTTCTCTGAGTAAATAACTCTAATTGCTGCTCTGCCTCCCGTCAGAGCCCTGGCACGGGGACTCCCTCCGCTCGGCACGGCGCAGAGCCACGCGCCGGTGCTGCTCACAGCCGGGTCTCCCCCATCCCCATCCCACGCTGCCGTCGTGCCGCAGGGCTCTGCGCCCCACAACCCACGCCCCACAGGCTCCGCTCCCTGCACCCCACCCACCTGCCGGCTGCCCCAGGCTGGTGGGTGCTGTCTGCAGTGGGTGCTGTGCGGGGCCGCATCCCATGCGCGGTCCCTGACGCCCTCTCTCCCGCTGCCAGTCCATCCGCCGCCTGATGGAAGCGGAGAAGGTGAAGGGCTTCTGCCAGGTGGTGATCTCCTCCAACCTGCGGGACGGCATGTCGCACCTCATCCAGTCCAGCGGGCTGGGTGGGCTGCAGCACAACACGGTGCTGGTGGGCTGGCCTCGCAGCTGGCGCCAGAAGGAGGACCACCAGACCTGGAGGAACTTCATCGGTAGGGCTGCGCGAGCTGGCCGGGTGCCGCGGGGTGCTTACATGGGCAGTGCCGGCTGACACGGCCCTTTCCCCCCAGAGCTCGTGCGGGAGACCACAGCCGGGCACTTGGCCTTGCTGGTGGCCAAGAACGTGGCCATGTTCCCGGGCAACCAGGAGCGCTTCTCAGAGGGCCACATCGATGTCTGGTGGATCGTGCACGATGGAGGGATGCTCATGCTGCTGCCCTTCCTCCTGCGGCACCACAAGGTACTGTGCCCCTGGGACGGGCAGGGGCTGGGGCTGGGGCTGCCTCCACCATGCGGTGCTCACAGCTCCCTCCCTTCCCCCCTCACAGGTCTGGCGCAAGTGCAAGATGCGTATCTTCACGGTGGCTCAGATGGATGACAACAGCATCCAGATGAAGAAGGACCTGACAACATTCCTGTACCACCTGCGCATCACGGCAGAGGTGGAGGTGGTGGAGATGGTGAGCGCTGGGCTGGGGCTGTTCCCCAACATGCTGCATACAGGGGATCCAGGCGTAGAGATGCAGCACTGTAGGGATTGCAGGGCCAGGATGGGGTGTGTTGCAGGCTGGGCCCCGCAGCTTATCCTACTCCTCTGTCCCACAGCACGAGAGCGACATCTCAGCCTACACCTACGAGAAGACACTGGTGATGGAGCAGCGCTCCCAGATCCTCAAGCAAATGCACCTCACCAAGAACGAGCGGGAGCGGGAGGTGAGGCACAGCCCCACACCCGGCCCTGCTGTGTGCCCCCATCCTGCCCTGCTGTGTGCTGACCCCATCCCGTGCAGATCCAGAGCATCACGGATGAGTCCCGCGGCTCCATCCGGCGCAAGAACCCAGCCAACACGCGCCTGCGCCTGAACGTCCCCGAGGAGCAGGTGGGCGACGGCGAGGAGAAGCCCGAGGAGGAGGTGAGGCACCGCGTGTCGTGTCCTGCCGGGGAGGGCAGGGATGGGGTCAGCAGCTGCTACCAGACCCTGCCCACCACCCCTCTGCTCTGCCGCAGGTCCAGCTCATCCACGACAAAAACGCCACCACCTTCTCCAGCAGCTCCCAGTCCCCAGCTGAAGAGGCGGAGTCGGCCCCTGAGAAGGTGCATCTCACCTGGACCAAGGAGAAGTCCGTGGCTGAGAAGAACAAGAGCAAGAGCCCCGTCAGCCCCGAGGGCATCAAGGACTTCTTCAACATGAAGCCGTACGGCCCCACGTGCTGCTGCCGTGTCACTGTGCCCTGGGCGCAGGCCCATGTGTCCCTCCTTGCTCCGAGCAGGGGCCTGCAGCTGGGTCCCTGCACACTCACCTGTGCAGTGGGGAGGGTGGGAGGTGGGGGGGACCCTGTGCAGAGCGAGGGTTGGGTGCTGGGAAACACCGGGTGCACACCCGGCACTCACCTCTTCTCTCTCTCTTTTTTCCCAACCCCGTTGTGATCCTGGCAGGGAGTGGGAGAACCTGTAAGTATGTTGCTTTGGGGGCTGGGGGTGGGGGGTGGGCACTCATGGGCCCCATGTGAGGGTGGGCGCTCGTGGGCCCCATGTGCGAAGGCAGCTCCTTGCACCCACTGGTGGTTGCTTGTGGCGTGATGCCAGTGAGGTTTGCTGTGCCGCAGCCCGGCCCCAGCCCCAGCCCTGCCCTGTGCCTCCTACGGTCCCATGTGCATCCCTGTGCCCAGCCCCCACCCACATGTGCTGTCTCCCCAGGAACCAGTCCAACGTGCGGAGGATGCACACGGCTGTGAAGCTCAACGAGGTGATTGTGAAGAAGTCCCAGGATGCCAAGCTGGTCCTGCTCAACATGCCAGGGCCGCCCCGCAACCGGAAAGGGGATGAAAACTGTATCCTTCCTACTGCTCTGGGGGTGGGCTGAGAGTCCCTCTGCAGGGGCTGTGGGGCCGGGGCTTCCTTGCAGGCATTGCAGGGCACTGCCCAGTGCTCAGCCTGGATATCCCCTGCATCTCCGCAGCCTGCCTGGCTGAGACTGATGGGGTTACGGTCCCTCCAGCTGCGGTGCAGGGCTGTGGGTGCTGCAGACTCCCTGCTTCCGCTCCTCATTCCTCCTTGATGGCCACACAGACATGGAGTTCCTGGAGGTGCTGACAGAGCACCTGGACCGAGTGCTGCTGGTGCGTGGCGGGGGCCGGGAGGTCATCACCATCTACTCCTGAAACACGTCGCGAGAGAGGTTTGTCTGCACCCCGAGAGCCCCACCACCCCGCACCGCGCTCCTGGAGGGAGGAGAGAAGCCCGATGGCAGCCGGTGCGCAGAACCTTCACCTGCCTTCAGCCGTGCCCCTGACCTCTCCATTCGAACTGCAGCACCAGATCTTCCGGGAGCATCCAGCACCTGAGCAGCTGTTCCTCATTGCAACGTCACAGCACTGCTGTCTTTGTTTATATATAAATATATACAATGTTCTGCGGACTGAGCATCAGAGCCCAGCGCTGCCCCCGCAGCCCCCGGCCGGGCAGGAGCCCACTGCATCCTGATGGGCCCCAGACCCCCCTGCCGCCCCACAGAGCTTGGCTGGGCACCGCTGCCTGATGCTCGCACCCCTCAGAGGTGCTGGGAGAAGAGAGGCCACCAGCATGCTTTCCTCGCCAGATGCTCCTCTCCCCACCTCCGGCAGCACCCGATGGCCCCGGGAAGGACCGTGCTGGGCCTGGACAGACCCAACCGCCCATCTGGAGGCCGTGGGCCACGCTCATCGAGAGGCAGTTGTGATGGTTTGGAGGGGGTGAGGGTGGGGGGCAGCCGAGTGGGTCGGGATGCTGGAGAGCAGCGGTGCCACTGCAGCACGAGCCCTGGCTGAGTTGGATGGGGCTGTGTGTCCCCTTCCCTCTGGCCCCAGCCCCCTCTGTGCAGGCGTTGCTGCGGCTGCTGCCCGGAGCTGTGGTGCCTGGAGCAGAGCAGAGGTCCCACCAGTGTGCGGTGTCAGCCCGAGCCGTTCCGGGACTGTGGGACTGTGGATGCTGCTAACCCCAGGCACCGCCGGCTCTGGGCCTGGCACAGAAGCTCCATGGCTCCATGGCCATGCTGGGGGCACCAGGGGCTGTGTGGACCCCACCTCGGCCAACTGCCAGCCCCAGCAGCCCCGTACCCCGCTGTGCACTGGGGCTTTATCCCTGGGCTCAGGCACAGGTGCTGCCACAGGGTCCGGAACGCTCAGCTCTGCAGGTGGTTCTCAGCATATGCAATGTGTCCGGCCGCCCCCGGCCCCACTGCAGCACCTGCGCCAGGCCCTGTGGTGAGGGATGGCAGCGGGGACCCCTCCGCCCTATTTCTGGGCAGCGCCCGGCCCGGCCTGGTCCCCCCATCCCACCATGGCCCCAGAGCTGCCCCTCAAACAACCCTGAGCCCCGCAGCAGTCGCAGGGCCGCCCCCCTCCCCCCCACAGCGATTCTCATCCAGAGAAACTGAGGAGCTCTCAACAAATGTGAACGGTTCCAGGAACCGCGCAGGAAGCGGTGCTGAGGGCAGCCCGGCCCCGGCCCCATGTACATAGTGTACATAATACAGTACGTGTATTTTTAAAGTGATCATATTTATGTTAATAGAACCAGATGAAGTCTATATATAGAGATCTATATCTATACTGAGAGATGCAGGGCTCTGCTAGCACCGGGCTGTGGGGACGGAGGTGTGACGGCCGCCCCTGCACGGGGCCCAGGGAAGGGCCAGGTCAGGGGCTCGTGCTCTTCTCGATTCAGCTTCTTAAAAGTTTTCAGGGAAAAGAAATTACGGACTTTTCTGAACTCGTTTCACAGCAGATTTGAGCTTCCACTCCAAGTGCAGCCTGCTAAGAGTTGCCCTCTCCCGGCAGCGCTGTGGCTGCTCTGTGCCCCGTGCGCAGCGCTGCTCCCCTGCCCTCGCACAGAACAGCTCCGTCCCCCCTTCCTCTGCAGAGCTCCTCTACTCCTCCAGTTCCAGGCCAAAGCTATATGAGGCTGCTTAGATAGCAAAGAAGTGGTTTGTGGGCTTTTATTTGGGCTTTTCTTGGCTTGCTTTTTTTTTCGTTGGTTTTTTTTTTTGGCTTTAAGACTCCTTGGACACACTCCCGGACCAAACCCAAGGCCCAGCTGCACCTCTGTGCCTGCCTGTACCCTGCTCCTACATCTGCACCGCTCCCAAAGTGCCTCCTTCTCTCCAGCAGCAGCCCCCGCCGCAGGCAGCGCTCTGCCATGGCAGCTCAGCAATCTGCACAGGTGCATCGGGGCTGCCGCAGACCGCTGTGATGGTTGGATAGATGATAGATGGCAGAGAGAGCCAGAAGAACAGCCCCATGTGCCCAGCGTTAGGTTACAGGGAGGCTGGGTTTAGCTTAGGGCTCAGCTCTGCCCCTGCACCGCCACGCACAGCTGCTGTGCTGTTTGCAGCCTCCCAAAATGATGTGAAGCACTCGGGCAAGGAGGAGGTGTGCACACCCACCTGCCCGCTCATCTCACTACGCTGTGCTCGCTCGGCCTGCAATGCTTCCAGCTGCTCTGACAAGGTGCTTCGCTCCATGCAGTCTCCCTCTGCCCTCAGCCCAGCTTTGCCCTGCAGCCTCAGCCCGCTCCTACATGGAGCAGATAGCAGCGAGAACCTGACCTCAGCAACAGCACCAGGGCAGGGTGAAACCCCTTCCTTGGGCAGCAGGGATGGAGTTCTCTGCTGCACAGGTGTGAAGCCAGGCCAGGGCAGGCTGCTCCGTGGGCAGGTCGGCTCCATCACTTCCCAGCAGCACCAACCAGCGCCGTGGTAACCTCCGCGGCCCCGGCTCCTCCAGGGAGCAGAAAGGCAAAAAAGCATCCCCCCGTCCTCACCCTCCAGCGGGAGCAGGGCACAGCTGCGGGCACAGCCGCCTCCGTTCCCCTGCCAGGCAGCACCCGGCTGCAGCAGGACAGGCGCTGGCTTCCCCGGCGAGATGCGCTCGCCTTTGGTCTGGAGAGGGCCAGTTGTAGCAGACAGCACTGCATGTTAGTTTACAAACCCAGCCCTGCACGTTTGGCCTCTGTGAGTGTTCAGTTTCCCCAAGGAGCATCCTCCCGCCGTTCGCCGTGGTGAAGGCCGTGTCCTCCTGCAGCACCAACACGAGCTCCCAGCTGCCCCACGTGCAGCAGCTGCAGCTCCGGGGGTCCCACATCCCCAAACTGCTGCCTGGGCTTGGGGGGGGGGAGCACAGCGAGGTGGTGGGGGGTGGTCAGGCCCCTCCCAGGGCTGCAGGGTGGGAAAGGCAGAAGGAGCGGCAGGTCTGAAAGTTGCTGGTTACAACACTTTCCGTGCTACATGTGCAATATATTTGTTATGAATGTTATCACCGGGTCAGTTCATCCAATAATCTTTTAACCACTGTAGCTTAGATGTTCTGCGTCCATCCAAGTGACTTTTATTCAAGTGCAATACTTCAATAGACACGTAGTGACCGAGTATGCTTTGTTTTAGAACTATCTGTGTGCAGAGCAATGCAATTCAGTTTAAAAACCTTGTAAATAAAACAGGTTGCAAACAGACAAAGAGAGAAAAACACAGCAACAAAAAAATCGAACAAAAAGAAAAAAAAAACAACAAAAAAAAAGGATTAGGTTTGCATTTAATTTCCGTGACCGTTTCAGTATTGTGCTTTAGGCCGCCTCAGTACAGCCCCTGTGTTCTCTGTGCAGATATTAATGGAGGAGTAGCTCCTCAGCTGTTGAATGCTCCCTGTTAATGCTTTACTGCTTTACCTGTATTCATTTTTCTAGACTCCTGTCTGCACAAAATGCAATAAATGATTTTATTACACCCTTCACTACTCGCATGGGAAGCTCTCCTTAGCTCGCAGGGCCGTACCGTGCGCTTGGCCCCCCGTTTCACTAACAGCTCTCAGTGCTGTCTGCAGACCCGGCGCTGCCCCACGCGGGTGCGGCACAGCACACAGCTCCTGCTGCTCCCCACGTGGCTGCCGACTGCCCAGCACGTTCATTCGGCAGAGCTCCCCGCCAGAACCCTCCACCCTTGAGGGCGACAACAGCTCCTCCTCATTCAGCGTCGCTTTGCATGCACAGTGCTGGGCCTGGCGCGTCCATGAAGATGCTGAAGAGTGCCGGCCCTAAAACAGAGCTCGGTGGTGCCCCAGCAAGGGCTGCCAGCCTGATGTGACCCCGAGCTCAACGCGCCAGCCGACTGCTCACCTTTCTTCTCGTGCCCTGCATACAACCAGAGGAGTGCTTTTCACACAGAATACCGGGGGAAGCACTACCAAAAGCTTTGCTAAAATAGATCCATCACCTACAGGGTGATTTTGTCCCACTGAAGCTCGTCGAAACTTGTGAGCACCCCAACAAACTGCACCTGAGAAGTACTTCAAAACCAAAGCGTGATAAACAGAGACAGACCCAAATGCCCTCACATGAGGGCACAGTAAGCTTTGCACGCCTTCCCCTTTGCATCCAGCACTGGGCAACACCTGAAGCACTTACCTGGAAGAGAAGCACAGCAAAGGCAGCAAAGTAAGCATAGCAGTGGAATGACGCATCCCAGCAGCACTCAAACTGCTAAGCATAAAAAAATGCAAGCAAATGTTTTTCCTGCCTTTTTATTAAAAAGTAACGTCCTTTCGTTAACAGCACAGAGAGAAAAAAATGCTACAACACAAACCACCTTGGACAAGAAAATCCTCTGCTCCGAGAACGTCGCTTTCTTAGCATCTTTTGGTTCTGCAGGAAGCCTGCAGACTCCAAGAAGGCTGTGCAAAGAAGGACCGCATGGTTAGAGAAGTTTTGTGTTCCGGTATCAAAGTATGTTACTGGTTAAAAACACGGTGAAGTGTCACTGCCTGATCCACTCAACTGCCCGCTGCAGGTCCCGAAGCGTTGAAAGAACATACAGAACGGAGTATTGCATGTTGGCACTGTCTCCCCACCTGAGATGGACAAAACACCAACCGAGATGAAGTTGCAGAGAGCAGACATCGACCACCTGGGAAGTGGCTGCAGACGGGGCCAGCAGCGATCAGCGTGGCTGTGGCTCAGCTGCTGGGCGACATAACCGGCTGTCCCAAAGCAAGATCGTAAGGGAAGGAAACTCATACATGAAATTTAACAGACCGATCTTAAAATGGACTACTTGGGTGCAGGATTGATTTTATCAATAGACCATTTAAGATCTCTGCCTTGGCTGGAAGATCTCCCGTTTCAGATCCACCATCGCAGTCAGAACAAAACTGTCAGTTCCCACATGCCAGGCAAGGTGAGGTGATTTTGCCAGCCTCGCTGTGCCAGGACAGGACAGCCCAGCTGCAGGACTACACAGCACTGCCCTGGCTTACAGAACAGCGGTCAGCCACGTGCCACGTGAGTTCAGCTCTTAGTGCTACCACTGCATTTCCCTCTGAAACCGGCTTACATGGCCTTGAAAGAAAAAGAAATAAAAGAAACAACAAAACGCGAAGAAACAGCACCCATTCCAAACACCTGCAACTCCAAGAAGGCCCAGTCAGGGTACTGCTCTTTTCAGTCTTGCATCATTTTCCCAAAAATGGGCCCAAAACTATACTAAGACCAGGAAGCACCGCAGTGTGAAGGTGCACCCCTTCACAGGAGCGAGGAAAATGCAGGACTGGCACTGTAACAACTCCTGGGCTTGGACAGAACAAGTGAATTCCCAAAGTGGCTCTCCGCATATCCCGCCACTGAGAAAACAGAAGAGACTTCTCCAAACATTGCTATCCAGACCAAGGTAAGGAAGGGCAGCACTAGTAACACTCAGCAGCAATGCCGCTGGGAGTAGACTCTCAACAAAGTGGAGAGGACATGCATATCCAGGGGCATTTGTCCCATGTCGAGGACAGGAGACTCTTTAAACAGCTAGAAATATGGAATGACAAAGGGTAGGGGAAAGGGTTTGACAGCTCAGCTTTAATAGTGTCGCTGGTAGGAACCCATAGGTTGCTGGGTAGAGGACCCCGCTCGCCCCTGGGCCACTGTTTGACTCACTAGGTGGGAGAGTGCAGGACCACTCTGGATAAGGGTGTCCAAGGCTTTCTGTACACTAGGGTTGTCAAAGTTGATGCCAGACGATACTGGCCTTTGGGCAGGTACGCTGCCGGGCGCAGGGAGACGATTCTGGTGCTGACCATAAAGTGACTGAGCTGGTGGAGGAGCTCCAGGTCTTGGACCTGCGTTTCTTGAAGGGCCTTGGAGCGAAGGAAGCTGCGTGTTTGGGGTTTGCAATCTCTGCTGAGCCTGGTTTAAATTTCCAGCACTCATCTGTGCTGATCGGGCCTGATTGCTGGTCATGTTAGTAAAGTTCTGACTCGGAGTGCCACCCGACGTGCCCACAGTGGGTGCAGAGCTGCTGTTTGCCACGGCCGCTGCTGCCGCCGCTGCCCCGCTGTTGAAGAGACTGAGGATTTTTGCCTGGAGCTCCTGCTGAGGATTAGCAGAGGATGCCGGAACAGAAGGAGCGGAAACCAGAGGCTGTGAACCCTGATGAGTCTGAGAGCTCGGAAGGTTGGATTGACTGCCCAGAGACGGTGCTGAAGGTGCTCCCAGAGACGGTCTCGACATGGGTGCTGGGGAAGAAAAGAAAGGGAGTTAAAGCTCTGCAGATGTCCTTGAAGAGGCACCTAAAGGAAACTAGCAAGATAGCTACCAAGGACACAAATCTCAGGAAACAGCCACCCTCTAATCAGAAACGCTGCACAGCTCTGGGGAACCCAAACCACTCGACAGAACTGCTGCCCTCTGTGTAGCTGCCAAACCAGTTAGGGAGCACTGTGGTTTCCCTGAGAGAATCCCATGTAAAGCATCCATCACGTGAAAGATCAGAATAGTCTCAGGACTCCTGGAGACACATCCATTTCCCTAAAAAAAGGCACTCTGTAAGAATGCTACAACACTAGGACTCTGTAACCCCAGTACTGATGTCCTGTCCCAGACCAGAGAACCCACAAAACCATACAACTACTAGTGTCATTCAGGGCCGAGACACTTACCCTGCAGAGAATCGGTGCTCCCCCTCAATAGCCTTTCCTTCCGGTCTCTCAAGTAATTAATTACTTTATCAGTCTCCTCAGCAGTTAAATAGCGATTGTCTGCCAGAAGGTTCAAGAGAGTCTGAATGCCCGGAGGGTGGGGGTGGCCCCCTCTGGCCCCCTCCTCCATGGGGGGCGGGCGCTCTCTCTCCTGCATAACAGCCTCATCTGCCATCTTGGCAGCCTGCCGGGCGATCTCCTCACGCTCCTTCTCCCGTGACTCTGTTTTGTAGCGCTCATAATTCCTGGCCACCAGCACCATGGCGTCAGCTTGGGGCATGTTGCGGTGCTCTGCACAAGGAAAAGCAACACCGTAAGTAAACCAAAGCGGCGTTAGCTGGAGGTGCCTTGCCTCACTCACACCAGCATATCTCATTCAGCAGGCAGGCACCTCCCAGGGATTGTAAGCGTAGATGTGAGAAGCTCTGTTGGCACACAGCAAGAGTTCCATTTCCTAAGCCAACAGAAGTCTCACTGCCATCACCCAGCAAGGCCAACCCTTCCTTCTACACCTGACGGCTCTGAGAAGGTTTCATACCAGCCTAGAAAGGCCCTTCATGCCTCTCGTCCGAATAAAAAGAGAAACAGCTCCCTCTACCTTTCACACACATTCTCTGTGCTCTCGGAAGAGACAGTTCCAGCTGTTCAATTGGATAAGCCTTCGGACAGGCTCCAGAACTGCACTGTCAAGGCACATCTCCAGTTCCCAGAGCAGCACAGTCATGGCGATACGTTACAGTTCAAGTGCAGCCTATTTAATCCCTAGAAAAGATCTGTGCATGAATCAATTGCCAGAGTTCTTACCAGATCTGATTCACTGCTCCCTCCAGTGAAGGAGAAACTTTGGCAGGGAAACAGATGCTGAACTAAAGGAGTCAAGAACTAAAACAAAAGGCAGTAGAAAGCCCACTGAAAGCATGCTTGAGCTGCATGTCTGCTGGAATTGAAACACCCCACCACAGCTGCATCAGATGTTAAAAGAAACTGGGCTTCTTCAATCAGTAAGCAAACAAAAAGCAATGAGTGTGCGTTCAGGTGTTCACTACCGCAAGATGAACCCAACAAAAAATTACTTGAGAATACAATAAAGGAGAAGTAACCTTTGAAAGCTTAGCTCTGTGAACAATGCATAAACAGGCTTACGAGCACAGCAAATGACTGGCTTTCCTGCACAACCCTTTGACAAGATTCTCTCCTGGAAGAAATTAAACAGTCCTTTTGACAAGGGACAAATAAGGTATTACAGAATTTTGCCAATAATGATATTCACATTTATGACACGCCATCAAGTCATTAATAGATCTTGAAGTCACAGCACAGAATGAGAACTAGTGGAGAAAAATTCTTCTAGAGCAGTACTTTGGGCAGTTCAGAGCGACCGCAAACCCATGCAATCCACTAAGACCTCAGTACCTTGTGGGGTGCCAAACATGATGTTAACAGTGCAAGAACGGTGAACTTGATGCTGCTGAGTGATGACGATGGCAAAAGGAGATCCTCCTCTGCTCACATCATCCAGGGCTTGTGTCAGTGACATCTCTGTGTTGAGGAAGATCAGGTCCACCACCATGCCCAGATCCCGCACCTTCCGCCCCACTGACTCCGCATACTCCCTACCACAAAGCAAAGCCAGCAGAGTTTAACAAGTCAGTAACATACAGAAACAAACCCTCACACATTCACGTGCTGCATCTCAGATTTGTTCTTCCCTACTTCACTCATCCTCACTACTTTTCAATACATCCATTTGTAGACAGACATCAGACCAGTGCCATCACTACAGCACTCCTTGCACTGAACCAGGTGCAGGAATAACCCCTTGTTCCCAGCACGGTGCTTGCTCTCCAAACCACAGACATGCCAGCATTTTTGACACGAGTCTATTTGACTCCTAAAATTGCTTTCAGCCCTTGCATTGCAAAAGCAAGCATACGTTTCTGCTGGCACAGCCTGCATTTTTATTTCTACATTAACAATTTCACATTTAATGCAATAAAAAGGTTTGAGCGTTCAGACTGCTGCATGGGATTTTCCTTGTTAATTATATACATGCTTTTGATACCATTCATGACTACTGTCAGCAGTGATTTTACACGTCTTGCACATTGTATTAACAGTATTGAGTGGTATCCGACTTAGTAATCTAGATCAGATAACCCCTGACTGAATGGAGCTGAAACAGTCAAATTTTAGCTCCTTTCAATCTGTCAGGAGCTCTGAAATAGACAACCCTGTGACTCCACACCGACAACAACTCTGTGCTATCTGCAGATTGGCACATATTAACAAGATCTGTTATTCATGGGTTGAATGATACAAGTACAGGCTGCTGTAGCTTGTCATGACAGTAGGGTTATATGAAGAGTATGTAAAGTTTTGGGAGAAGAAGTGCTGTTAGCTGACGAGAAGAGAATGTAAGTAAAGTGCAAGGTACAACAATATTTCTCCTCCTCTTCAACCATTCAGCATTCCCAGAACAGCAATAGAAAACCACACAAAAATGTGGTTTACTGAAGGCTCTAAAGTCACTTTTCTCAAGGGAATCTGTAAGAGTTCCAAAGCATGACTAAGCTTAATTCCATCATCTACCACCACTCAACAACAAAAGCGGTCATAACTACTTTCTTACTTTGTCTGTTTGTTCACCACTATCACGGAACAATCAACAGGTCTCTCAGCATCAAAACGTCTCTTGATTTCCTCATAGTACTGACGGTACAGCTCCTCTCGGCGGCGCTCCTCACGCTTCAGACGGTCTGAAACCAGGCCACAGAAAGACAGAACAAGCAAAGCTCTTTGGATCTGCTCAGAGCTGTGAGGCGCACACAGCTGCGCTCAGTCTCCAAGCCACCTAGTGGCACAGAAGGCAATGCGCTGTGGATCCTTAGCACTGCAGACATCTACATCCTCCCAGAGGAGAACGCGGATCTGCCCATTAAAACATCAGTCCCCCAGGTACTAACCTTCTGAATTCACTGGTGCTCTGTCAAAATGCTCTTTGTAACGGTCATAGTAAGAGTCATCCTTCCGCCGATAGTAATCGTCCATGCGAAGGTAACGGTCGTAAGGCTCATCTCGTCTGCAACATCGACAGAAGCAGCGATGGTTCCCATGCTCCAATGCAATCTCAGGCAACAACTTTTGTCAGCGTATCACATGCAGACCTTCCTCAAATTTCGTTACTGAGGCACCCAGCTGTTCCCCTTAAGACACAAACCACCCTCAACTAGGGCAATTTTCCTATGTTGAAGGACTAGCACCACTCATACTGGTATAACCACAAGGCAAGAATGCCATAAAAACGTGCGGGCAAATAGCATCCTGGGGTATTACCTGTACAAAGGGTCCCGAGGGTCTCTCATATCCCGTGGATCTCTCATGTCCCGTGGATCCCTCATGTCTCTTGGATTCCTCATGTCCCGTGGATCCCTGTATCGATCATACAGCGGCTCCCGTGGGTCACGAAAATCTCTAACATCACGAGGGTCCCGCAGATCCCTTGGATCTCTGATATCCCGGGGGTCTCGAAGGTCTCGCAGGTCCCGGGGGTCTCTGTGGTCTCTGGCATCACGAATGTCTCTGGCTCGAATATCTCGAGCGTCTCTGGAATCTCGCCCGTTTCTACCATCCCTGCCATCTCTGGGGTCTCTCCGTGGGCTCCCCCGAAGAGGGGAGCGATCCCGTCTGTTATCGCGGCCATCCCCGTAGGCATATGGCTCTCTGAGGAAAACACCAGGGAAATTCTGTTAGGCCACTGACGCCGCAGCTTACCCCCACATCTCTTACCTGAGATACCAAAGCGAACCTTCTCTCAGCAACCGAATCCTCCCTCCGATCCCATAACAAGAATTGCCCCAAAACATATTTCTCAAAGCAAACACGTTTGGAGAAGTTTCTTAATTACAACATTTATCTCAGTTAAACGACTCTGAGAAAGCTCCCTACTGGAGCATCACTAAAACTGTGCAACACCTGTGGAAGGAGTGAACAGGCACTTCAGAAACCACCATTTCAAGGCCTCTGGCCTCCAACGTCAGCTATGGATCATCTATCAAACGTGTACTTGTAAATTCCTTGAGAAAATGTAAGGTGCTGTATCCTACCACCCAGAAATATGGAATAGCTAGGAGCATTCCAGGGATCCATTAAATTCACAAGTCACTGACAGAACACCTGAAATAATCTGTTACTGGCACATGATTCAAAAAGAGAGCTGGCTGGGAGCAACGACACATTAGGCTCGCGTTGTGGTTGGTTCTGTGCTGTGAGCAGAAACAATGAGCTAACGACGTGTCCTGATAGGGAACAGGTAGATCCTGTAGAAAGTCAGTCTTACGACGCCCCGTGTTAAAAGGGTACCAAACCCAACCAACACCACATCGTCATCGAGAGCAGGATTCTCTGTCGCATCTGAATGATCCATCTCATTCAGACTTTGTACCACGCTGTCTTCAGAGCAGAGGCCGATGTTCCAGGCTTCATCTTTTCCACAGCAGTAGGTTTTTCTCCAGGCCATAATTTGTTTTCCAAAGAAAACACAACTTTTACTGTAGTCTAAACCAAACCTAATAAAATCTTGCAAAGGAACTACTAAGCTCCACATGCTTGGAATGTTCTTTCCCCATGATACTGGCAACCACAGTGAAAGGAAAAAAAAGCTTTTTCAAGTCTGTTTGTAAATAGAAAGTCTTCTATCAGACTCATCTAGTTCATGAAAGATAAGCAGAATATAAATCCACTTCCACTACAGTGTATTGACTTTGTAGTCAGTTGGAGAAGACAGCAGGAGCAACAAGTCAGATGCGCTCACGTTTCAGTATGAGGTAGAGCAGACAGCAGTGAGAAGGATGTGCAGAGCCAAGTGCAGACTTTGGTGGCTTATTACACCCAGCTGTCCTGGGAGACACACAGAACTGTTGACATTCTGTATTTCATATACAAAACAAATATTGGGACATACCACTTTGATGCCGCCGAAAGCATATATAGCCTTTTCCCCTTATAGAAACACTGCGCTCATTAAAAAGCAAGTGCATTCTCCTTCACTCTCTTGGGCACACAAAGCCGCTTCTTGTTTGAGATCTGTACAAAACCGCAGCCCACAGGAGATGCACGCTGTCTTCCCCTACCCCCTCCTCCCCCATCCTGCAATGAGTGACAGCAGAAGCTCAGGGAAAACATGGGATTTGCTCCGATGGATACTGAGTACCTGACCTTTCTGTAGTTGCAAGACCATGTAGCAAAACAGCCAGATGCAGTGTAATTGTTTTGCAATATGACATTTATTCCAGCTGGGGTAGGGGTGACCAGAAGAGGCCACATTATCTGCAGAGACAAAGATTCGGAACAAACAGTGCACAACTGCAGCATAACTACAGACGTGGCAGTGGGTTGGGTCCCTCTGCTTTCTGACCTGCTGCCAGCAGAAGCATGAAGGCACAGCAGCCTCCTGCCTCCACCACTGCAGCCCAACTCCTGCAGTCCCACACCACTGCCTAGGCCTGCGGCAGGGCTCAGAACCCCACACCCCACCAGCAGCTGCTGTTCACACACCTGCAGTGTGGTCCAGAGTCCGGTCTCTGCTGCCTTGCTCACAACTCAATGCCCGCATCCTTATCATTGTCCGTGCCTCCGCTGCTGCTTGGAACCAAGTGCCAGCAATATGGGAGGGCCATGGCATCCACAGCACCAGCTGAGTCCTGTGCCTGTGGCAATGCACCTATGTCTTTGGTAGCCATGGTGGTGGTCCAGTCCCAGTGCTCGTGTGCCTTCAGTGCTCCTTAAGGGCACAGACTCCTGGGTGTGCAGGATCACACGGATCCCAATGCCCACAGCACTGGTGCCCGCCACACGTCCTCTGCAACACAGCCTGAGGTCCGACAGCTGTGGCATTGGCACCTACTTCTCACACTTGCAGCACTACCTGGGTACCATTGTCATCACACCCTGCAGCATCACCAAGGCCAAAGGTCTGCCATCAGCACCTGTGGCATTCTTGGGGTTTTCATGCCACCACCAAGCACATCCTACAGTGCCCAGGCCCATGGCTTGCTGCATCCATAACTTAACACCTGGCCTTGTGCATGAAGCATTTCCTGGGCCTGCTGCCCATACACTCAGCCCTGTGCAGGAGAAATGCAGCACGTACAAAATATCAAGGATTGCAGATGCTCCTTCTCTGGGTTTTGGTGGTAGATGTCCTGCAAGTCGCACTTTCTTCCCCATTTGTTGTTGCTTTTTTTTTTCCCCCCCCCAATCAGGTCAAGGGAGCAGAACACACCAGGTATGTAAGAGCTTGATTATTTTCAAATCCAGATGTAACGCTCCTTTGGGTGCAAAGCTCATAGTATAACTGGAGAAAATGCACACCGTATACCAAATGGTGGCCACAGCATGTCTTCGAGCACTCCCTGGCAGTGCTACCGAAGGGAAAAGGAGGTCTTCATCCACATGCCTGTGACCTCATATGCAGAGGGCATGCGCAAGCTGTGCTCCCATGCAGGGGTGGGAAGCCAGAAGCAGCAGGCAGAAGCACCCCTCTGGGTGTAACTGCAGAGACGAGGGCTGGTTCTGCTCTGACAATGAAGTACACAAACAGCTGGGACAGTGTAATATAGAGACGTACACTGCCTCGCACTTGCATGCACTTCTCCAGTCTCATTTCAGCACTGGAAGCTTTCGGTAACAGAAGAGGCAAGATCCTGAAGTTCTCTTCATCGAGAAGACCACAGCCCCTCAGCCATCTCTACATGGCGCATACATGTGCCTCACGTCCTGATGCTCGAGTCAGGAGCAAATACCACGTTTATTCTTCCTCACAAGTCTCTTACGACCCGTGCTGCAAAACGTAACACTTAGCTGTAGTGACAGCAGCACACACGAGGTTTCCCTCGTGCCTCCTGAGGTGTTAGCGCCAGAAGGGCTCTTAGAGGTGGAGCAGCCACATCCCAATTGTCTCACTTGAGTGCTTCCATTTGAGTGGGGAGGTGGCAGTGGGGAAGAGAGACAGACATTTAGCACAGGCAGCTGGGCTCGTGCCCCAGAAGCCTGACCTTCCTAGCATAACTCACTGCTTCCAGGTACTTTACCTTCGTGCCGGACTGGACCTTGATGAAGCCTTATTCATATTTCTTCTTTCCGCTGCTTTATTAATATCTGTAAAGAATAATCAACCCATCTGTTCAATGCTATGGAACAAAAAAAAGATCATCAGCACAATTCAAACGAAAGCAACTTAAGCTTAACAACATCCAGATGGTGCAAGAAAATTCATTCAGCAGAGAGACATTGTCACTTTGACAGTTTTCTTTTATTAAGTTTAGATGGTACAATGCAATGAAATTTTCATGGATTTCTCTGATTTCAAAATAGGGTGGACAGCTCAGGTGAACTTCTAACGCTTTATGTTCAGGCCTACATCCAGACTCTTCATTCCATAAGAGGACCTCTTTCTTCTGCAGTCTATGAGCCATCAGATTACAACTCATGGACTCTAGGAGAAAAAGCAGAGTCTGAAGACCTCTGAGAAAGGAAGCTGGCGCCCAACAGTCTTAAACTCACAGCCAGTCCTGTTCAACAGAGCATGCTGCTACCCTTGTAGCTAGTAGTACAAGGGCTCTCAAACGGCACATGCAACTGCCTCCTGAGGGACTGCTGCAGTGTTACATTGTACAGCCTGCTGCAGGAGGAAGCAGGATGCAAGGAGCCTGAAGCACCAGCTCCTCATGAAGTCAACATGGTGCACTCAGAGCACCACTGTTACTGAGATGCAGAGAGAAGCAACAGATCAGAAACTTGAAAACTGGTTGGCTTCTGAGTACCTCCACGAAAAATGCCATCAAGTGAAATACGGAAGAGAGCTGAAGAAACAGCGTTCTGTCCTTAAACCAAACTGAAGCTGCCCCAAACCAGTGGGAGCCAAAAATCACCACATTGAAGAAACAGCCCTCTGTAACAGCTGAGTGAAGATGGAATAATGTACTAGAGGGGAGCAGGGACAAACAGAAATGATTTCAAGTGCGTATTCTGAGAACTGCTGAAAGAAAAAAGCAAACCTAGATCCTAACAATTAAAACTTTAAGTTCATATTGTGGTTTTAAACTTTGCTGACTTGCAAGAACTTTAAAACTAGCACCATACGCCATACAGCGCCTCATAGGCAGACTGAGTTTTAATGCTGGCTGCAACTTCCCAAACTATCCTTCAATACTTCCAAGAGGGATCACTTCATTTTTTTTCCCCACTCTGGTTGTTCCCATCACAAGGGCAGAGGTACAAACGCCATCGGAACGCCGGGCACACACAGCAGGACAGCACTCACAGGGCTGGAAGCACAACAAGCTGCCACCACAGAGTGAACAGTCACATTCCCCCACACGGCCCTATTCGCTGGAGATACGGAAACACTTTCAAACACTTAGGGATCTTTCAGCATAATCCAGCAAGAGAAATTCTCTCAAAGCCTTTCACTTAGTGATATCAGCCGCTACAGCTAACAGTTACACTGCATACATGAAGTCACTATCTTCCTTGCATTTATTTTTCACTTAACACTTGACTTGAGGGAAAAGTATTCTTATATTTAAGCAAGACACTACCTGCATTTTCAGTTTAATGTTTTTATTTGTCTGTTTAAAATCATGGAAACCTACTGTGATTTTTCGCACCCAATACCATAAACATCTTCCAAATTAAAAATTATTATTTAGATCTGGACAAAATATTTTCACAGGAGACAAAAAATACCTCCGACAGGGATCCTTCTCTTACACAAAGTGATTCAATAACATTTTATTTCACGCCAACAGTATTTACAGATTAAGAACTTGAACACCAACAAAACTTCTGAGGGGAAAAAAGGGAAAACCTTCCATCTTGCAGGAGCTGGAGGTGACAGAGCTGCTGCAATCCTACAGCACAGCCCTCTTGAACAAGCACAGGTGCCAAGGTTCTTCAACTGCACGCCTACCTCAAGTCAAGCCGCGCACTGACCTGGAGTTCATCTTTTGGCAAAGCACCCAATTCTGATCAAAGAATCTCCATAGCACAGAAACCACCGAAGATGCAATAAATCAGTCCAATTACCATTTATTTCGCAGTTGAAAAAACCTATTTATTTCCATTTATGGACTCATCGTATCTACATCTACTAGACCACAACTCGCTTATCTCCAGGACTGCCTGGAACACAGATCACATCACCCTGAGCCTCTCTCTAGGGCACGTTCTTCACACTCTTTAACCTTCAGATTCTTCTGAGGCTTCTCCAATCTAGCGTTTTCCCTCTGAACAAGGCAGACCAGAACACAGCCTTCCAGCACCAAATCCCACACGTACCAAACCCCCCCAACTCCCAGACCTCTGCGGTAGAGGGAAGGATGACAAAGGCACTCTCGCTGGGTGCAGATCTTCACATTCGCCTTTATTAAAAGCTCAGTTCTGCCCGCATTCGGCTTAGGAAGGAGTCCACATCATTTCACCATCAGTGACTCAATCCCCATTATTTTATTCCCTCTTTTAAACCATGAAAATGTGTTTTCTTTCCAAGTCACTTACAAAAAACACAGCACGGCCAGGAACCAACTCTTCCAGAACACTACTCAAAACACTGAGCAATTTCACCCGTGCTGCACTGAAATTCATTTCAACTTCATTTAATGCTATGTTGCTTTTAATTGTGCTAGCTTCTTAATCAAACCAAACATCTTACAAAAGTACTTTACATCAACACTGCTACTTTCATCCAGCAAACTCACAGTGCAAGAATATGAGTTTGACAGGACTTACTTGGACTGGGGCTTTTCTCTCACCCGGCACTCAGTAAGAAGGGATCACACCCCACTCACTGCTGGGGCTGCTGCCAGGCTGGGTGCCCTCAGCACTCCATCAGGTCCCAGAACTTCCCCCAAACAGCCAAAGCTTGGAGGAAAACATTAAGAGCTTCCAGAGGTCTTCGTTTCTCTGAATCGCAGATGCCAGATTTAATCTTTTTGGAGGACCAGTTTTAGTAGCTGCCATTTTTAATTTTTTTTTTTTTTTAAGCTTGCTACTGAAGTGGAAACTGTATGAAAAACACCAGACTCTTCAAAAAGAGCTCCAAGAAGCATTAACTGCAGACTGGGTGGTCTTTCCTAAGTGGAAATAACACTATCTCCAAATAATTACATATCAGCATTTGAGACAATTGCAGCTGTTCCTGTAACAACTTTTGGACTGGACAGCACCAGCCCTGATGCCTCCCTGCAGCCTTCTCCCCTCCCTGCCCATTTGCCACCATCTCCACCTTCGGGCTTGCACTGGTTACTTCCTCATCTTCCTATTTACTGCTCCTTTCATTCCTCCCTACATCAGTTTTTCTTTAAGTTATCATGGAAACGACATTCCTTTTGAATTGAACAGATCACGCTCAGGCTTCCAACCATTCATTTCTGTTTCAGTTTGCTCCCAGCAGATTCAGAAGGGTTATTTTCATCTTTCTGAAAAGGCCTTTTTAAAGCACTTTGTATTCATAGGGCTATTCAGATTATTTCCCATATGCAAGAAAATCCAAGTTAAGTGTACTTATCTAACAGGCCACTGAATTCTGTGACCAGCTCCTCCGGATCCATCAAGATGCAGCCCAGTAATGGTTTACAAACCAATTTTAGCACTAAGCAGGTGAAGTTTCAAGCAACACTTTCCAGGGCTTACATGCTGACCAGTGATGGATCCATTCAAACGCTAACACAACAAATTCAGAGTAGGACCTAGGTAGCCAGAGAAAACGCTACAGACGAACCACACAGCACTTAACAGCAAATAACTCAGAAAGAAAATACATACCTGGTAAAAGTGACTTTAGACTAATGCCAGGCAAGTTTCACATAATGATCTTTTGAAGAAAAGCACTCTCTCTACCAGAATGCATGCTAAGGTAGGAGAGCAGGGATCGGTTTTCCTTACCTAATCTATACCCTTTATAAAGGCGGCCCTTCTCACCGTCCAGAGCGGCCTGGACATCTTCTAGACGGTCATACTGCACGAACCCATAGCCATGGTACATGCTGAGGGCTGGAAAAGTTAACAGCAGGGCAAGACCAGTTACAAGAACAGGACAGCAAGGATCCCACACCCAGGCCTCACATCACCCCAGCAGTTGGAACAAGCAAAGGGGCTCCGCCTAGAAATGTCTAGGCAGGTTTTAAGGGAAATCCAAATCTACCAGGATCAAAATGCAGAGCTTAAGAACTCTGAAATTTATTTCTTAGACAAATCCACAAAAATAGATCAACTTCCTTCTGACAAGGCAGTGACCAAAAATATCAGCCCACAAAGTGACCAAGACTTGATTAAGAGACTACGCAGTCACTTGAAAGAGCAGATTTGCTTGATATAACATCACACCACAGCCCCCAAAGATAAAGCATGCTTGTACACACGCACTAGGTTTCAGCTGTACTCAAAGAATTACTTTTTCAGAAAGTGCAGGCAGATAAAGTTATCGTTAAAAGGTCACTTTTGAGGGAAAGCATTAGTCACTCCTCTCATCAGCAGCAAGCAGCATTTGACAAGCATGACAGTTATATTTCTGACTGAATTCCCAGCCACAGAGAGGCATAAGATAAAATACTAACCCCTGATTTTGCCATATTTTGAAAATATCTCTTCCATTTCTTCACGAGTCATGTGGTCTGTGGGCAAATTGCCGACAAAAAGTCTTCTCTCTAAATCCTGAGGATTGGTGCTGTTAGTGAAGTCGCTCTGTTTGATGCTATTGCTCTTGCGTCCTCGGGCCATTTTGCTTTCGTTCCAAATCCAACTCTTCGCAAAAAAGAGAAATGGCCACGCATATAATTTCAATCCATGACATTAAAATTAAACTGGAACAAGATTAAACTTAACAGCTTTGCAGACTAGAAGCCAACCGGGTCTGTTTGACGCAAGCTTCGCTCCAGAGAAATCTTAACACAACTGACACCGAAGGCGGGCAAAAAACGTGCATTGCAGCATTTGGGGTGAGCTTTCTGTAATACCGAGAGGTAGGAAGCCTAATCTATTTCATGGATGTGTTTTAGGGACTTATCTCCAAGCTAACATAGAATTAAAACTCATTTCTCACTGAAGAAAACGTAGCTTTCCGATACACCCATTGTCTTATCTTTTTCTTCTGTTCACTGGTAAGAAGTGCTGAGGTTTAAGCGGTATTTTAATAAGCAGAAAGGAAACACTCATCTCAACATTGCACAACAGGATCCAATTATTTCTCGATGGGCTTTAAATGAGATGTCACAGAGTACTTTTGAATGTGCTTAAATGACCAGACTTGGATCCCTTTCCCGTAGGGGAAAGCAGTTTCTCATTCACTCTGCTACTGAGCAGCCCCACCACCACACCACCTCCCACTGAAGGCGGGTCCACGGCTGGGAACATCACCACCCCTGCACCCAGCTGGAGCATTCAGCAACATCCACTGCACCAACAGCTCCAGCACACCACTGGGAAGGAAACAAATCCACCCACAACATCCAGACCAAACCCATTAGCCCACAGAAAAAAACCCACCCGGGATTCACCATTACAAGATGAACCTGCAAGGTTGAAAACTATTTGAAGAGTGAAGTGCAATCCCTTCCTGAGCATTCATTGCAGAAATACAGGATAGGAAGGAACTCAAGGAAAAAAATAAAATACTGTGAAGTTGAGTAGATCAATAAAGACTCCTGGTATCTGCCGTGAGATGCCTCCAACCAACACAGCCCCTAACGACAATCCGCACTCACTGCGATCTAAAAGCATTATCTAAATAAACACGCCAAACATCTAAAAGCATAAGATGGTTTCACAAGGGTACTTCTACCACACTTAACTTGGCATGAGAAATGAGCATGTTCAGGATTTGAGGCATACCATTTTGATTATGATTTTTTATTTTGAAAGACAATTCATTTTACATTTGTATCACTTGTCCTCCTTCCCACAACCCTGCAGAACAGGAAGGCAGAGAACATCTCCCACTGCAATGTTTTGTTCCAACATGAACTGAATTTCTAGAACAGAAAGGGGGCAGAAACACCCCAAAACCAACAGGAAAGGTCAGTGCTTACACCTTATTCACTTCAGCCCCTATGTAAGTTTGCTCCCCTACTACACACACAGCTTTACCCACTCCATCAAGAGCAGCAGCTCTCACCCCATTTCTCTTAACACAGGCATTAGGATCCTACAGTTGCAGCCAGGGGGAAGGAAACCTAATGTTCTCCGAAGGTCAGCAGGGAACCACAGCGCAGGGAGCAGCCCGGCTGTGCCAGTGAGCACTGCAGGACAAGGTGAGGGGACACAGCTGCCAGGTGGGCACCGCCCAGGATGGGCTCAAGGCCCTGACAGCACAGCTTGGGCCATACGCAGACACCCACAGTGCCCCAACTGTGGTGGGCATGTTTTCTTTTCTGTGTAGAAATTCTTACGAAATACTCCCTTCTTTTTCCTTGAGGTGGGGGTGGCGCTGGGAAGGAAACCCCAATCATCGTTCTGCCCGGCTCGTCACTTTCCAAGCAAAGCGCCCCCAACCCCAAGCACTGACCCACACCGAGGTAACACACAGCATTCGGGGCCTCCTGCCGCCGCTCAGGGCCCGCTCGGCGACAGCAGGGCCAAAGCGGGCCCTGAAGCTCATTCACTCCGTATAGGTGAACCGCGGCTCAAGCACCCTGCACCGCGTTCCCGGGTACCGCAGAACGAACCAAGTAAACCCCCACCGGCGGCAAACGGGCGGCGCCCGGAACCCAAACCGCACCGCGAGGGCTCCGAGCCGCCCGGCTCGGCCCTTCCCAGGCGGCCCCGGGGCCCCTTCAGTGCCGCCCGCCGCCTTCCCGCGGCCCCGGGAAGGACGGAGCTCCGCGCTGCGGTACGCCTTCCTTGCAGCCCGCCGCGCACTTACCGCCGCGCCGGGCCCGCTCCGCCTCAGGCCGCCGCCCGCCAGGACAAAGGCGCCAACCGCCGCTGCCGCACGGCGCCGCCGCAAAGCGCGGAGGTGAGAGCCGCCGGAAGGGCGCTGACTCTCGCTTTACGGCGCGGCGCGGCGCGACGCACTGACGTACCGCGCGCCGCCATGGCTGCCCAGGGGTGAGGCCTCGCGGCGGGCTCGGCTCCCAGCATACCCCGCCTCCGCAAAGCACCATGGGATTTGTAGTCCGGCGGGGCGCGGCCGCGGGGTGGCGCTCTCGAAGTCCCCGCCGCTCTCAGGCCGCCATGCTCCTGGTGGCGAACCTTCGGTGGCCGGGTGCTACCGGGAGCTGCTGTTCGCCGGGCGAGAGCTGGGCCGGGAGCACTCGTGTGAAGTGAAACCGGTGCCCCAGGGGTAGTAGGGCATGGACACCTGTCCCGGTGTGCAGCAGCGCCCAGATGTCGTCGGGACTTCCCAGGCTGGGCCTGCGAGTGCCGGGCCCAGAAATCCCCATCTCCACCTTTGGCTTCGGCTCTGCCCTCACGGCTCCCCTGGGGCTTTGGGTGCACTTGAGTGCATTGGTTCTGGGAAATGACATCATGGTGGGGAATGCGGAGCACATGGCCTGCGGCTGGGGCACAGCGCGGGGCTCCGGTGGGAGGCAGGGCCTGCAGGCTGCAGCCAGGCCTGGGGACGGAGTGAGGCCTTGGGATGGTGTGAGGCTGTGGGACACAGCTGGACACCTGCAGCACTGGAAGCAGTGCCCTTCCTGTGGTGGTGCCCGCGGGGAGGACGGCAGCACCATGAGCGGTGTCCTCGAGGCTGGGCGGTGTGACAGCAGTGCTGTGCTGGGATGGCACCGACTCTGAAAGTCCCCCCCCGCAGCACGCACTGCACACTGCATGCCTGCGTATGGGGAAGTGTCCGGAGAGCAGAAGGGATGGGAACTTCCTCGGGGATTGCTCTGGGACGGTGGGAAGGGAGCCGGGACAGTGGGCAGGCTCAGGACCCCGCCGCTCTTTTGCCTCTTCTCGTATCAGGCTGATGTGTTTCTGGGAACTTTAAGCAGATGCCAGAACCTATGGGGAACACTGAAGGGCTCTCTGGACTTTTTAAAAGTGAAGTGAAACCTCACACTTCTGCCCGAGGAAGGAGTTGTTGGGACCAGAACAAAGACCTCCCCTGCTTCCCATGGCAGATTCCTGTCTGTGGCCGCTCCTCCTTCACCCAGGAAGAAGCCGATGGGCGGCAGCTGCACGCTGACATCCACCCGTAGCTCGGCTGGGCCGGGCTGAGCGCACCGTGCGGGGGAACTGCGGGAAGCGCCCCGGCCCCGCACGGCTCTCGGCTACGCTCTGCGGCCCGGGAAAGTCCCGGGGCGGCGGGGGCTGCCGGAGGGGACTTTGTCGCGGGAGTGTAAGGCCGGTCGGTGACTGCAGGATGGGCGGCCCCTGTGGCCCCTTCCTGGGCGGAAACGGGTCGAGGCGTTAATATCGGCTGCCCGGCTCCGCACGGCTCGGTTCGACTCGGGACGGGGCGGGCGGCGCGGATCGGATCGGATCGGATCGGATGGGCGCGGCTCGGGCCATGGGGCGGCTCGGGCTGCTGGGGCTCCTCTGCGCGCTGCTTCTGAGCGTAAGTGCGGCGTCCCGCGGGGCCGGGGAGCGGGGCCGGGCCGGGGAGCGGGGCCGGGCCGGGGAGCGGGGCCGGGCCGGGGCTGCGCCGCTGCGCTCCGTGCCGCGGGGCCCGCGACGGGGCCGGGCTGCGGCGGCGCTTTCCAGGGGGGAGCTCCCGGCGCCGTCGGGCCGCTGAGCTCCAGTCCCGGCGGGAGCGGCCCGGTGCCGTCGTCCAGCGCTGTGCCGGGAAGGATTCGGGGAGCCCCTGGCTGGGTGCCCTGAGCCCGGTTCCTGCTCCCGGGCACAGAGCTTCGTCGTTCCTCGTTCTCGTGGTGAGATTCCCCCAGCAGGGGCTCAGCGTTCCCTGTCCTTCTCGCTCCGTAGTGCCTCCCCTTCCCCCAGAATCCCCATCACTGGTATTTGGGGCACAACTGTGAATCTGAGGAGTGGAGAGGGCAGTGTGGCCCCTGTCAGCGGGAGTCCCAGCCTGTGTCGAGGCAAGGCATGGGACAGGCATGGGGCAGTATGTCCTTGCTGGACAGGCTGTGGCAGCCCGTGGCTGAGCCCCGTTATGGGGTCGTGTGGGTTTGATGCAAGGCCGGGCCCTGGGGGAAGCAGGGGCAGGGTGGGGTGTCTGAGCACACTTTTGGTTCCCCTTCCTGCCTGAAGTCACAGACAGATGGGGGGGAGGGGGATCAGTTCCCCTCTGCGGAGTCAGGCATCCCAAGCCAGGCCTTGTAGTGCCCCTTCACACCAGGACTGCCCACAGGACTGTGTTGAGGGTGACCAAGAGAGGACGCAGCAGTCTGTGTGGGTTTGATGTTCCTGCCCAGGGAAGGGTCTGGTGGCACAGCTGGCGCTGCTCCCCCTGCCCAACACTGAAGTGCTGGTGGCACTGGCAGACGCCCAAGGTGAGGAGCAATCACCACCCAGTAGGAAACCTGGGAAAGCACGGGGCCGCCCTACAGGAGCCACTGCCACCCCACTTCAAAGAGAGAGCTGGCAGTGCCAAGCAGCGCAGGCAGATCTGCTGCGGTTTGTGGTTAGCCCAGGCATGGGAAGTGTGGTGCAAGGAAAACCTCACCTTGGGGCACGGCTCGGAGGATGTGCAGCTGTGCAGGAGTGTGGCAGAGCAGCATCTCTTCATGGGTCTCATCTCTTCCAGTGTGGGCAGCCTGGTGATGCTGTGAATTGCTCTGACAAGCAGTACGAGCACAAGGGCAGATGCTGCAACCGATGCCAGCCAGGTACAGAAATGCCTTCCCCTCCCTGGGGTCCTGTAGCCGTGGCTGCTGGGGCTGCATTTGGCAATTGAGTAGCATGCCACAGTGGCCCCAGCAGCTACAGCCCTCGGTGGTCCCACGTCCTGCTGGCAGATCTGCTGCCTGTGGGGGAAAGCTCCCTTATACCCCCTCACCATCCCCTCTTGCAGGGAAGAAGCTGGCCTCTGAATGCAACGACACGGAAAACTCTGTCTGCACACCCTGTGAGGATGGGCACTACCAGCAGAGCTGGACTAAGGAGAGGCACTGCACGCCCCATGACATCTGTGAGGACAGTAAGTGCTCCATGTCCCCAGTGCGTGGGGCTGCAGGGGCTGCACTGCACCCAGGCTCACTCTCACCTTGTCCCCACCCCCTTTGACAGATGCTGGCCTCATTGTGAAGAGACATGGAAATGCGACGCACAACACTGTGTGCCAGTGCCGGGCTGGCATGCACTGCTCTGATGCCAGCTGCCAGACCTGTGTGGAGAACGAGCCCTGCAAGCAGGGCTTTGGCTTTGTGGCAGGTGAGACCCAGCCACTTGTATCCCTGCCACGGGCCCCATGTGCGGGTGGCATCGACCTCAGGTGCTCCCAGAGATGGAGGCTTCCTCTGCATGGGGCTCTACCAGAGCTTTGTGAGGGCTGCACGGCTGCTGACCTTCCTGCAACCTCCACTCCCTTCCAGCCATAGCTGAAGCCCAGATGACCTCACCGTGTGTGCCCTGTGCAGAAGGCACCTTCTCCAATGTATCTTCCAAAACCGAGCCATGCCACTTCTGGACAAGGTCAGTGTCAGCCACACTCCATGCCCCATCCCTGTTCCTCTTTGCACATTCCCCGCTGCCACCTCCCGTGGCACTGGGACGAGGCACTGGGATGGCCTCTGCAAGGCACAGCACCAGGCTGGTGCAGGGCAGGAGCGAGGGCAGCAGGGTACAGTGAGACCCAGATGGCTGAGCTGGTGTCAGGTGTTGTGGTGTTCCCTCAGTGTGCATAGAATGCCAGACCCTGGGCGGGGGTGTCCAGACCCCAACTCACTCATGTCTGTAAAAAGCTGCTGAAGAGCTACTCATGTTCGCTGGTAGAAATGTGAGCATTACCTCTGGACTGCATTAGTCTCGCCTCAGCTGCCAGCCATTGGATTTCACTTTGCTCCTATCTGTGGCCAGAAATTACCTCCCCACTGAGCCACTTGTGGCATGCTATCGAGCCATCTCCAAGCTGTTCTGCAGCGGCTGAAGTGCCCCGGCCTCAGAGGCCCCCTCCTGTGCCTCAACCCAAGGCACACGCCCACCTCTGGCAGTTCCAGCAGCTTCTGACAGGGCCCTGGCACCTCCGTCCCCGTCCCACCCCAGGAGCCCCATTGCTGTGCCCCAACCACGCACCCCCAGGGCCCAGGGGCTGCTGACTGCATGTGCTTGACTCCCAGCCCCATGGCTGTGGGACTCCCGCTATGATGACGCAGTCTCATTCTTTGCCTGCAGCTGCGAGGAAAAGGGGCTCGTGGTGAAGGTGAAAGGGACGAACACTTCAGATGTGATCTGTGGTAAGTGCTCCAGACCCTGCCTGGTGCAGAGTTGGTGTGGGCTGGAGCTCTGTGCAGCCCACTGAGTCCCCATCCCCTGGCAGAGTCGAGCCGGCGCTCATCGTTGTCAGTGCTGATCCCCATCACAGCTGTGGTTGTCACCTGCCTGGTGGGCATCTGCATCTACTGCCTGGTGCACACAGGTGAGGAGCCGAGTGGGGAAGGCAGCAGCAGTTCTACCGGCAACGGGGAGGCCCTTCAGGGGGTGTCACTGTGGCACCCAGCCCCTCCAGCTCCGAGCTCAGAGCTTGTTGCAGGGCTGGGGGCCACGCAGGGCAGGACCTCCCCCAACGGCGGCCTTCTCTCCTTTCCCTGCAGACCTCAGGCGCCGTGGGCCAAAACAGGTGAGTTGGCTCCAGCCATGGATTGGGGTCCCTGCTGGCATGGTAGGGACGCGTGGGTTGCAGAATGGGGGCTATCCTGGGGCTGCTTAGTGGGAACGGGGCCACCAAGAACCCACACAGGGAACCCACGTGGGGTGAGGCCCCCGTGCTGCAGCGGGAGCAAGTGCAGGAGGATCCCATGGAGAGATGTGGCTGCGGGCAGGGGCTGTGACTGCTGCTTCTTTCCCTGAGCCCACTCCTGGCCCTGACCTCCTGCCTCCACACAGACTGAGGCCGAGGAGCCCAGAGAGCTGGAGACGCAGCAGCCCGAGGAGGTGGACTTCCCGGTGCAGGAGACCCTGCTGGGAGGGCAGCCCGTGGCACAGGAGGACGGCAAGGAGAGCCGCATCGCAGAGCAGGAGCAGCTGTGAGAGTGCGGGAGCTGCCCTCGACAGGAGCAGCGGGCAGAGCCAGCACTGAACCCCCTGCAATCGGGGCGGGAGGTGAGCACAGGGCCCGGCCAAGCACAGCGATGCCACGGGGCACAGCCGCCCGCACGTGGGCGGCACAGCTGGGCCGGGGCCGGGCACCCAGCGGAGTGCTGCGGCGGAGCCGAGCAGAGCCACGGGTGGGCAGAGCCCGTGGCGGGACCGAGGTAGGGCCCGACGGGGTGCCACGCAGGGGCCGACCCGACGCGCAGCTCTGCCCGGGGGACCCTCGGTGTCCCCATACGCAGCCGTCACGGCGGGACCCTGCGGCTCGGTGTCAGGGCGTGACAGCGCCGGCCCGGCGCGGACGGGATGCGTGGGAGACAACAAACAAACCCATCCCAGTCCCCGACCCACGCGTGTCCGCAGAGCGGCTCTGCGCGAGGCGGTGCGCGGCCGCTCCGGCGCCAGGAGGGGGCGCTGCGGGGCCGCAGGCGGCGCGGAGCGGGCAGAGCGCTCCCGCACAGCCCCGCGCGGGCGGCGGAGGGGTCGCGGCCCCAGCCTGGCGCCTGCGGGGACCCCAGGCCCGGTATCCCGCAGCGAGCGGGAGGCGGAGGCTCTGCCGGGGGCGGGCCCGGCTCAGCACCGCTCTCCTCGGCCGCCCCCGGCCCTGCCCGGCCCCGCGCCGTCGCCCCCGCAGCCCCACGTGCCGCATGAAGCCCCCACCGCCCGGCCCGAGCTGCGGTGCTGCCGGCTGCTGACATTTCCACGGTTATTGCTCCGCTCCGAGCTCTGCCGTCGCCGTTACAATGGGAACAATTACACTCAATTATTCTCTACCACACCGTTGACAAAAAAGATGGCATTTAAACTTTAATTATTCTCTCGGTGTGCGTGAGCAGCATGGCCTGCAGCCCGGGCAGCCCCTCCCCGCTGCTCCATCTGCACCAAACGGTGACCCCGGGATCGTGCTCCCACTGGGGAGGGATGGAAGGAAACCAGCACCCACCCTGAGCCCGGCGGGGGCTGCAGGGAGCAGTTGGAGCCCAGCACCCACCACCCACCACCCGCACACGTGCAGCGTGGCATCAGGAAGGCAGTAAATCCCAGAGCCCGGAGCAGCTGCAACTCGGAGCAGCTTTTTCCATAAAGGCAGAGGCACGTTATTTAAGGCTGCTCTTAAAACCTAATGTTAGGTTTAATAAGGGAGATAAAAGCATGCCAGCAGCTGTCCTGCACAGGGCTGCGCGCTGCCGGCAGTGCTGGTGGGTGGGCCTGCATCCTGTTGGCACAGCTCCACCAACCGTGGGGATGCAGTGACCCCACTCCTGGTGGCACTGCCAGCAGAGGGCTGGCATCATGTGGGCACAGAGCCCTCGGACTCAAACACGGAGCTTTTGGCCCCAGACAGCCTCCCCAGCTGTGCTCCCCCCCCCCCCATGCTGACCTCTCCCCACCTGGCCCCGCATGCAGGGCGTGTGCCATCTCATTAGCTTGTCTGTCCCCCAAAGTGAGAAGGGAGAGAGTGTGAGACCTAATTGAATGTAACTAATTATTCACTCTGCAAATGCTGTTTAAATGGGATTGTGAGGGACAAAATTACTCATTCTGAAAAGGGGAAAGAAAGAGAGAAAGACAGAGAGAAAACAAATAGAGGCGGGTGCTGGAGCTGCAGCTCCCTCTCTCCCCAGAATACCAATTACTGGATGAAGTGATTGTATAAATCTTTACCGAGTGAACGAACTGTAGTAGTCACTTACTTCTGTCCTCTTATTACACGGAAGCAATGAAAAATCGTCCCTCTCTGCAGTCCAGTTAAGGGCTCCCAGGCGCTGTGTGATGCTCTCTGCGTGGCAGTGCAGCTCAGCCCTGGCGTGCGTCGGGGTGATGACCCTACAGACGTGGAGCCAAGCATTTGGCACTGGGCTGGGCCCACTGCTCACGGCCCACACGGATGCGGCGTTGGGATGCACAGGGCTGGGGGATCCCAGACCCTGGATGGCACACGTCTGCCTGGTTCCGTGCGGGGTGCTGTGGGTGGGCTGTGGTCACACCAATGCTGTGCTACCAGCAGCCCCGGCCCCCCCCAGCCCTCCATCCCCAAGCCCGCATGGCTGAGCCACACGTTGAGGATGCACTGGAGGAGTTATGCTGTTGGGTCTCTGTGGGGCAAAGCAGCCCCGCGGCCAGACAGCAGAGGGGTGGGGGGCTGAGGGAACCCGCAGGCTGTCTTGCCTTGTGCTGGATGGGACCTGGCTGCTGCCGGCAGCAAGCTCCCATGCACTGCGTGGGTGTGAGGGAGTGATAACATCATCATCATCATAACAAATGCAGCTGTGCAGCTCCATTCTGTGCTTATTGGCTTTCTTCTGTTTATCTATAAATAATTGCGGGGACACAATAGACTTTTAAGACTGCCAAAGAGTTCGTCTCCCTCCAGGAACCGTATTGCCACGGTGCTGCCACCTTATCTGCTCGCAGAAAGATGAGGGTGGGAAAAATATTTACTGTCGGGGATATTTGTCATCTGCAAATTACCTCTGCCTACAGCCTGCAGCGGGAGCAGGGCTGACAGCTCCCAGCTGCACTGCAGGAACACGAGCACTGTGTTCTCCCTGCAGCCCGAGCCCCCCCTCACGGGGCCAGCACTGTGCACACAGGTCCAGCCCTCGCAATGCACTCTGCCTGCTGCCCCCAGCCCTGATCCCGCTGCATCCCACCCGTCCGCAGCGCAGCACTTCCACGCAGCGCTTATCACTGCTGTATCCAAGAACAGATCTAATTGATGTGACACCAATTATTCAAGTATCACTAAATGCAGAACTAATGCATCTCTGTGTACAAACCTCCTAGCCCCTGACCATGAAGTTATAACTCTGACGTGGAAGGAGCCAGCATGGGAGAGCCAGCTCTGGGCCGGTGCTGCCAGGATGCTGTCAGCTGCACGGAGGTGCCCGCAGCCCCTCTCACTGCAGGAGAGCAGAGCCCTGCTGGCTGGGCAGTGCCAAACCTGGGCAGCATCAGCCTGGCGGTGCACGGATGGCACGTGGAGCCGCGTGAACTGCAGGCAGCACAAGAGTTGTTTCTGGACTGCTCAGCAGCTAGCAGGGCTCTTGGCTTGGATGCGGACTGGTGCTGGGAAAGGCCATTTGTGGCATCTGAAACCTTACTGTGAAATTAAGCTATGCCTGGACACACACAGCTCGCCGTAGCAGCAGTTTGCATTTTGTGAATTGGTTTTTGCATTAAATTAAAGGGGTGGCTGGTAGCTCCATCAGGGCAGGGCTCTGCACCCCCGTGTCACACCACAGCCCCCAGCATCCCTGGGGCAGCACCCCCAGCACTCCCCCCTGTACTGGGGGACACAGCACGGGGCAAAGCTCTGCCTCCTCCGGGCACATCTGGATATGCTGCTCGGATGGCCAAGGGCTCGCCCCGCTTCTGCTTCGCTCAATGTTTTCATTAAAGACCCGGGTGATGGAATAGAGAAAGCGCTTATTAAATTTGCAGATGACACGAAGCTGGGAGGGACTACAAGTATCTTGGAGGACAGGATTAGAATTCAAAATGATCTTGACAAATTGGAGAAATGGACTGGAAAGAATAGGATGAAATTCAACAGGGACGAGTGCGAGGTACTGCGCAGTGATGGGAGCCGGCAGCAGAGCAACCAGCCTGGGGACAGCAGGGGGCTGCGGGGCACCCCGCCATCCCGGGGCCGTGCCCAGGGACCCCCCGCTGCCTTCCCATCGCTCCAGCAATTAGAGCTCCCGCCAGCGCCCTCCGCCTGTGCAAACACCCGAGACTCATTTAAATAAATTAAGAAGACATAATAAATCAAAGGGAAATGAGGGGCTGTGCCTGGGGGCAGGGGGAGTCACTCGAGTTTAATTACGTTGGCAAAGCCGCTGCAGCCGGCACGGCGCGTCCCATGCGCAGCTCTGCGTGGGGGGCAGGCAGGCACACACCCAGCACCCAGCACCCAGCGCCCAGCACCCGGCCCAGCACAGTGCCCTGCAGCCACCTGGAGATTGACGGCGCATCCCTCGCCACTCAGCCGCTCTCATTGGTGTCTTCGGAAAGAGCTCCGCGTAGAGGCAGCAAATTTATGAGACTGGCGCTGAATCCCCCCCGTCACATCAGAGGCCAATTCGTCTTCCCAGGGCTGAGGATGAAATTAAATTATTGTAAAATAAATCTGTAAAAATGATGAAAAGAGCATCGCCCGGCAGCCGGGGCGGGACGCGGGAACACACGCACGGCCGTGACGGATGGGGCTCACCGGGTGATAAAGTGCCCGGGACCCGGCAGCTCAGGGATTTCTGCTGTAATCTCACTAAAGAGATGTTGTTTACAGGAAAAAGGGTATTTTGGGGGAGGAAATTGCATTTCAAGGTTAAAGGGAAAAAAAAAATGGAGCGAGTCTCCCAAGGAGCCCACTTACGTGCAAGACGGCGGCAGCGACAGACGAGCACGTGGGTGCCAGGCAGTGGGGCTGGGGCATGGGCTGCACCTTGCACACACACGTGCAAAGGGCCAAGGGCGTGCAAGCTGGGATTTGCTGCTTCCCAGTTTCAGCCTCATCCTACAAGAAAGATGCCGGGCAGATTATTTTTTGCTGGTATGACTGGGAAAAAAAAAAGAATGATTTCGTATTACTCTGCGTTGGCTGGCCACTTAACAATAGGCCATTAGCACAGCTCAGCATGGGGAAGGGATTTATTTAGGACACACGGCCGCAAAGACAACCCGGCACCAGGTGCTTAATAGTGTTTTGGAGGTATCAGAGTGTTGCAGCGCTCAGAAAATGCAGCTGTAGGGAGTTCGGAGACTTTATTCTTCACTCCTGTGAAATCCCACAATACCAGCAGAGATTTCTCAGCTCTGCCCTAAGCACAAAAGCAGCGTGGAGAAAGCAGCAGTTTTTTGGGGATGAAGTGCCAACCTGCTCCTGGCCACGGTGTGTCCCATCTACCCAGCACTGCCCTATTGCTCTCAGCCCCCACAGGCCCCAGTTGTCCCGATGCCACCCACAACCCCCTCCAGGGCTCCTGGAGGCAGCCAGCTCCTGGTGCTCCCCATCCCAGAGCCAGGGGGATGCGCTGCGGGTCAGTGGGATGCGGGGCTGTGGGCGGAGTGCAGAAGGATGGGGGCAGCAGGATGAGAGGCAGCGGGAAGGGAGGAGATGGGATGAAGTCCGGCAGGGTTGTGGGCAGCAGGATGGGAAGCAATGGGGTGGGATCTGCAGGATGGGAGGCAGCAACACAGGGCGCAGCGCAGTGAGGAGCCATGGGATGGGGGCAGTGGGACAGGGCACCCAGGGCAGAGAGCAGAGGGACGGGGGGCAGCAGGATGGGGGGCTGCATATTTTCCAGGCTGGGAGCAGTGCTGGCGGCCGTCCTGTGCAGCTGTAAGGCTGCAGTGTGCTGAGGTGGAAGTAAAGAGTTACTGAACGAGCAGACATTCAATAATTCATGGTCACTGAACTGCAACAGGAACAACGACAAATAATAATACAGGAAAATGGGGAAAAAACGTGAAATCGTTAGGCCAGTGGTTCAAGCATGAAGAGAGCGTGGCTGGGCTGCGGGGCACAGTCACGCCACGCGGGGATGGAGGGGTCAGCACCAGCAGCCCCATGGCACCCCATGGGCCTGGCACCCCGTGGAGCTGTGCCTGTCCCCCCACGGGCTCTGACTGCAGTGCTGTGAAGCCCCCAGTGCCCTACGAACCCGGTCAGCATGCAGGGAACTTGTTCACGTCTCCAGGAGGCACGGAAGGCAGTGCTGCTTTCCCTAATTTTAATTAGCAATGCTTACCACGGGAGTTGGCAAACATGGTTTAATTAGAACAGCCGGGCTCCCTCCACGTGCTGCACCTTCCCCAGGGTCAAGGGCAGAGCAGAGCAAGAGATAGAGGAGCTGGGGAGGCTGGTGCTGAGCTCTGCCCCAAAGCTGTGGCCCCGCACAGTGCAGAGATGTCCCCACGGCCTGCACCAGAGCCTCTACCCCTGGGCTGGGGCGTACACCCAGGTACGGTGGCTCAGCCTGTGACCAGCAGGCACTGAGCAGGGAAATTTAATCTGCAGCTACAAGAAAGGCCGTAGAGTTTCTAGATGCATGAGCCTGCTTCTTCTGTCAAGAAGAAAAATAGGAGAGGGGCGCAGGGAATTAGACGAAAGCCATGAAGTGGAGTGGGAGGGTGGAAGGGAGTCAGGAGAGCAGCGGTGTGGGCACTGCAGGTGGGGCAGGGCAACCCTGCCTGGGATCCAGACCCCTCCGCTGCTAACCCTGAGCCTCACCCTGACCCCGAGCCTCACCCAACACCTGAGCTGCACACCCACGTGCTGCAGAGATGGAGCTGCTCACGCCGAGCCGGGTTCAGCGGTTTGGTGACAGGTTTACAAATCACCACCGCCGTGTGAAGAGGGAGCTTGGCTGCCTCGGCATTCATCCCCGCGCTAATTACTGCCTCCCTGAGGAACCCGATCCATCTTGCTGTAATTGACAAAAGGCAATTAAAAAGCAGTTGTGAATAAAGGGGGACATCTCTGGAGGGACAGGCAGGGGAGATTTAGGTGCGCCGCTCCCCGTCGCTTGGCCACTCTCCAGCACCGCGGATGGGAGCGAGCCGCCCCATCCCACGCTGCGCCCTGCGCCCCGCAGGAGCCCAACCCGGACACGGCCCCGCACCCCCGGGAACCCCCCCAGCACCGCTCCCCGCCGGGATGCGCAGGGATACGGGGAGAGGAGGGCAGAGCCGCGCCGGGAGCAGCTCAGCGCGCGGCCTTGCGGGAGACAAAGGGCAATCAGCAGCGAGTGGCGCGGAGCTGGGCGTGAAGAGCCGCTGATTGAGGAAGAGCCGCGTCAGTGCCTCTTGTGCGAGCATCTCCTGATTGCGCGGAGCAGCAGGTGCGGAGCTGCCGGCTCACCTGCCGAGCGCGGGGAGAGGAGCGGGGCTGCGCACGGGGATGTGCGGGCACTGCGTGCGGCACGGTTCGGTCCGGCTCGTTCTCAACGCACGTGGGATCCCCCCGGCCGCCTCCTCGGGCAGTGCTGTGGGTCCCCGCGTTGGGGCCGCTGTGGTGCGTGGCTCGGGCGGGGCCGTCCCGCTCTCCTGCAGCGGCAGATGGCACGATGTGCTGATGCCGGGATGTTCTCCGCCATCTGTTGGGTCTAATTGACTTCCTGCAGAAGTTCTTCAAAAAAAATAAAATAAAATTAAACCAGTGGCAAGAACAAAATTGTTAATTAAAAGGCCTTTTGATTAGCTAGACAAATATTTACCAATTATGACTGACCCCGACCACTGCGTTGTTTTTTTTTTTGTCCACAAACTCCACCATCAGCAGTTATCTCCACAATTAGGTTCGTGCCGATGATCCCCTGCGTAACCCTTCCCCTGCGGTGTCCCTGAGGCCCTGGGAGCTCTGAGCAGTGTGCGGCCCCCACCGGTCCTCAGGGCCACCCCAGCACATCCCTGCTTCCCCAGTGAGCAAACCAGTGCTGTGCAGCCTGCAGCCCCGGCAAGGTGCAGCTTTCAGCCCACAGGCTGCGTTCCAGGGAGAGCTGTGGGCAGGGGCTGAATCATCCTGGAGCAGTGCTTGGCTTTGGGGTCAGCTCTCCCTGAGCCTCCACCTACCCCATGCTCCTGGTGAGGGGGTGCTCACTGCATTGCTCCCAGCCCTCTACAGAGACAGCGCCCATCCGTACACATGGCCCTTCCATACCTGCAGGTCCCAGGGGCAGCCCGGCCCCATTCATATCCCTGTGGGACCTCAGCCCCATCCCCACAGTGGAGCTTTGAGGTCTGACACAAAGCAGGACCCAGGGAGGGACGCGGGGTGCAGCACCAGGCAGGCACTCCCAGAGCGGGTTGTCGATTTTAATGTGGTAAGAAATTGATGGATGATTCTGAGCGAGCGAATGTTCAGTGTAAATTACCCATGTTAGGCTCCAATCCGTGGCTAATTCATTAGACACACATTTCTACACAAAAATAAAAAGCCTTCTGCATGCATTGTTCACCAAATGCACAGAAAGAAAAGACGTGGGGAGGCGAGGCCGGCTCCTGACCCGCTCCTGTGCTTCATTCCCAGCATCCCTGCTCCTGCGGGCAGCGCTCAGCCCATGCGCAGCCACAGGGCCCTGCTCCTGTCGGGGTGCAGGAAAAGGAGCCTTGTGTTCCACACCTGGCAGCCGGGATGCTGCAACAGCACATCCCCACCATCCCGCCGTCCCATGATCCCACGACCCAGCGCTTTTTGGAGCTGTACAAATGGAAGTGGGAAAGCAAACCGTGATTGAAGTAACGATGGTGCTGAGCGGAGATGATTCCGCACCGAAGGGCGATGTGGATCTTTAAAAAGTGAATTAAGATGGAGAAGAACAGAGCGACTGCTCTTTAAAAACACAGAGATCAGCGGGTGAGGATTCACTTTTTTAATAAAAAGATGGGGAATCTCAGGGGAGGAGTGCATCCGCGTCCCCAGCGCAGGAGCTGCACAGCTCCTCACACACAGCACCAGCGCTGCCTGCCTCATTGCCATGGCTACTGCGCTCCACTTCCATGGAAAACTAAATATTGAACAAAGAATGGTGCGTGGGGGATCCCACAGCACCCCGCGGGCAGCCCACGGCCCCACAGCAATGGGACCCACCGACAGGTGACAGCAGGGCTCAGAGTGGCCACTCTGGGGTGATGGGGTGGGGGGAGATCCATTTTTGGGCAGCTGGGACCCCGATGCTCTCCCATCCTTGCTGTGCATTTTGATTCGCCCCTCTAAATGTTCCAGTACTGTAAAAGATCCATCAGAAACCTTCCACTCCAGAGGGATATATATTATCTAAATTTGATAAGACAACTTAATTTCTCTCCGTGTCTGTTACTGGCGATAAAACTGGGAGACTTTTATGACCCGGAGTCCTCTGTAAGATTGTCAGGAACTTATTATACAAGGTATAACTGGATTTCTCTCCACAGATGGCTCGCAGCCATGAGCTGTAACGCAATTCTGCAGCACATTTGGTGGAATAAATGCAAAGAGCTTGTTACAGTGAGTTAGATAAGGGAGACGGGAACACGGCTCTTGCAGGCTAATTCGGAATCTGATCTGCCTTTTCCCTTGCTGTGAAGGACAACTTGGAAAAGTGCATTTCACACCAAGGAAGGAGCCAAGCACTTCCCAGGACCAGCAGCCAGTGCGGCACAGGAGAGGGAGAGCCACCACTGTGGTGTTGGTGTGCGGCTACAACTCACGGCACAGAGGTTCTGTGGCACAGCAGTTCTGTGGCACAGGGATTCCATGGCAAAGCAATTCCATGGCACAGCTGTTCTATGACACAGTGGTTCTATGGCACAGTGGTTCTATGGCACAGAGGTTCCATGGCACAGAGGTTCCATGGCACAGAGGTTCTATGGCACAGGGGTTCTATGCAACAGTGGTTCTATGGCACAGCATTTCCATGGCACAGCATTTCCATGGCACAGCGGCTCCTGACACAGCAGTTCCACAGCTCAGCCATTCCATGGCACAGCAGTTCCATGACACAGCAGATCCTGACACAGCAGTTCCATGGCACAGCAGTTCCCTGGCGGTGCAGCCCCGTATGGTGCAGGAGGACATCGGGTCCCTCCCCGAATCCCTGCAGCATTCCTCATCCTTCACCATTATCACATGGCCCATTCAGGCTCTGACCAGATAAAAACAGGTGATTTTTTATTTACTGATTTTTTTATTTCAGCATCCCGTGGGCAGGGTGCCACGCGGCGCACTCATTTATCTCCATTTGCTCCCTCCCACCTCCCTTCCCTAATTCCTCAGCAGAGCTTTGGAGGTGAGAGCCTTATCTGTGCCATTCTCCTGCACGCAGAGAGCAGTCTCAGCATCTCCTTGTAGTGCCCGCAGTGGGGCTATTGGCTGCAAGAGCAGTGGCCACAGGGGCTGGGAATGGTGTTGGTCCTCATGCAGACCATGCAGCTCCATGCAGCTCATTGCTCCCGTGGGGATGGGAGCCTTGCTCCGACCCAAGCTGGCAGCACAATGTGGCCACATTAATTCTGGGCGAAATGCGTCGTTACGTGCATCAGGTTTTGTGATGGAACATGTTTAAAATTCAATAGAAAGAAAGATTAAAAAATAAGTTTCTTATCTAAAGGAGCCATAGAGCCAGTGAGGAAATTATGAATGTCTCGTTGTCCAAGGTTAAAGAGTGAGAGCTGAGGCATGAAAAGGCAGGAGATAAGATGAAATGTTTTCTGTTCAAATGAATGGGCTCCACTCTGCTCCGTAATAAATGATCAGTGTCAATATGACAAATTAATTCTGCATTGAGCTCCATTCAGCAGGGAGGGGCCGGTGGGAGTGGCTGAGCCCCATTTGCAGCCTCCAGCGGCCGCTCAACACGATGGGGCCAAGTGGAGATGTGCAACGTGATGTATGGGAGCAGCCCCCCCTCGCCCAGCCCCACAGCACCTGCCTTCAGTGGCTGCACAGCAGGAGCCCACTGGCACCCCCGTGCCCAATGGCTCCTCCATCCCTGTACACTGCGGGGAGAGTGTGGGGGACCCAAGGACGAGGATGACACATACAGGGCTGGCAGCTGCGCTCCTGCAGCAGAGCTGTGCCAGCATGAGGAGCTGCTGGCAGAGCCGCCAGGTGACCCTGCGGAGGAGATCGGACCTTTTAAAGGAGACAGTGACAAATGATGCTCTGCTCCGGCTCACCGAGGCACAGCGGGAAGGGGCAGTGAGCTGCTGCCAGGAGCTGCAGCTGAAGGTCACCGGGAGCTCAGCAGTGTGAGGGGACCCCAGGAGGTGGCACGGCCCCCAGCAGCCACCAAGCCCAAGGCTGTCCCTGCAGCTCCAAGGACACAGCCATGCACTGGAAGCCATGAGGAGCCGGTCCCACTGCAGTGCCATGCTGCACCCAGATGCATTTTGAGGCCGAGCTGCTGCACTGCTGGTGCCCCCCAGGCTGCATGCCCACTCGTGGCAGAGCTAACAGCATTCCTTGTCTTGTTCTGAGAATGCTCAGCTCACACCAGGGCCGGAATGGAGGCAGCATCTCAACAGCCGAGATTGAAACAAGAAAATGAGTGTAGAAACAATGTTTGTTAAAGGGAAATTGCTAACATAATCCTCAAAGGATTTTTCCTTTTGACTTAAAAAAAAAAAATAAAAAAAAAATCTAATATCTTCATTTCCATACCTTTTTAAAGCTAATTTGTGGAAAATTAAAATGGTGAGCCCACAAAGGCTGTGGTTTAATTGAATCTTGCATCAGCCCTTGGTGAGCAGTCTCTCTTGGATTCCTTGATTAGTTCCCTCCATTAAATCATTTTTGCATCGTTTAGCTGAGATACTGTCTTCTGGCGGGTCTGGGACTCGGGGACCTGGAGAACTCCGTCTCCATCTGAGCAGATGTAGAGCGACGCTGTGGTTGGATTCGCGTGGCGCTGGGACTCACCCCCGTGCCTGCCGGCCGCGGGAGCGGATCCATGCGGAGCAGTGGTGCTGCACAGCTGCGGGAGGGCGTGGGACACTGCAGGGACACAGCCTCGGTGGGAGCCCTGCTCCTCACCCCACACGCAGCAGCCGGACAGCAGCACGTGGAGCTGTGCAGATCTCAGCGCTGCTCCTCCGGCTGAGCATCCTTCTGTGAGCGCCGATAAATCACGCCCAGTGGGGACGGCTCGTAACTTAGTGGGAGAACATTTACAGCATCCCTGTCCTGCAGCACTCCAACCCTGCGGGGACAGCAGCACTAAATCTCGCTGAAAGCAGCTCAGGCCCTGCAGCACTGTGTTCTTCTCCCAGCCCCGGCGCTGCCCGCAGCCCCCTTCCTGCCCTGGTGGCCCTGACAGGCTATCATGTCCTGTAGATTAAAACAGATTTATATAAAGTCCTTTTCACCCCATTAGATTACTCTGGATTAACCTTGATCTCAGTAATAGATGCTATAAATGTAAGTCCCGCTCAGGGGGATTTTATCCATATGTTCTTGGAAGGCAGAAAGTAGATAAATTCTTAGAGAAGGTCTTACGGAGCGATTAGGAAGATTTAACCTCTTCGGTTCCAGCCAGAGCCTCGTGCCCCATCCAGCATCCCCCCCTGCAGCACAGCCCCTGTCACAGCCTCAGGGTGCCCAGCTCTGCTGTAAGGCCGTGGGTTTGCACCACAGCAGCTCCTTCTCAGCGCTTCAGGACTGGGAGTGCCCAGGAGGAGGATTACCATCAGCACCTCGCACTGCCAGCAAGCCCTGCAGAGCCAGGAGGCTGCCTCTGCCCTTGATTTATAGCTCTGGCTTTCACGAGATTGTCATGCTTTTTCCAAAAGGCTGTTGGGCAGAGCAAATTGCAGCTCCTTCAGTGTTTGAAAGCTGAGAAAGGGTTGATGCAATGACTGATGAAGGCAGGGTGAGGAAATTCAAGCAGCTGCATTTGAGGGAGGAGGTTTTCCCCCCGCGCTGCCCTAGCGCATCACTGCTTGGCACTGGGCACACCAAAGCTGTGCTTGAGAGGGCTGTGCCCAGAACGGGTGGCAGCAGCCAATATTGATCCTCCACCCCCTTCTGCTGCTGTTAAACTGCTCCGAGAGTGGGCTGGAACTGGTTGGGAGCAGTCTGCCTGCCCCAGCACATTGCTGCAGTACTTGCAAGAGGCAGCGTGTGCCATCAGGTCCTCCTCAGCTCGAGGGTGAAGCAGCTGTGACTGCTCCCACGCGGCACTCAGCGGGGTCGGGGCTGCTGCCAGCAGCTCTGGAAGGAGAATTTCTGACAACCTGCTCCTGGCTGGTCCCAAGCAGCCCCACCGACTGCGCAGCGCCGCAGTAATGCCGACTGCTGCATGATGCGGCTGCCACCACGAATTTGCAGAGCAGCTGCCTGTGCCCTGGCAGGTGGATGGCACAGCTTCAAAGGCTCTGCATGCAGGCTGCACTGTGCTGCACCGGCCCCGTGCCCCAGCTCTGGAGCCCTCCTTGGGACAGGGCTGCCACAGCAGCATTGCTGGGCTTGGGTGTGCCAAACTACTGAGTGGCGCTGCAAGAGTCCCCCGTGTCCCAAAGGCACGCCGGGATGGATGGTGACCATGAAGTAGGGCAGCATGGGGGCTGCAAGGGGGCTGCACCCAGGGGCAGGCCAGGCCCTGCACTGGCCTTGTGCCTGCACAGCTGAGGAGCACAGAGAGCCCCATCCCCACATCCTGGGCTGTGCTGTCCCCAGCCACCCCCTCGGGCACCAGGACTCGTCCTGCCATGCTCCCTTCCCGGGGGAAAGGGAGGTCTCACTGAGATGCACAGAAATTCTGCCTGCTGCCATCAGCTGTCACCTCCGATTCTGCTGAATATTTAAAAACTGCCTGAATCTGAAGTGACAAATCCATCATTGACCATCTGCCACTCTGCACGGTCACCCTGCAGCGGTCCCTGACATTTCCAGTTCTGCCCTGACACGAGCCAGTAACTTGGAGATGAAAGGCATCAGCTTCAGCAGGCTGACAGGGCACTTCCTGCTGCCAGCCTCTGGCCTGCTTAGCAGCTCAGGCAGAAGGGGCAGCCCGGGTGGGAGAAGCCCTCCCTGCCTGGCACAGGTGGGTGATGAGCTGTTGTCTCCTGCCAGTCCCCAGCTCCAAGCTGCCGATGCGACCCAGCACGTGGGGCTCCTGCCCTGCTCCCCAGGAGCCTGCTGCAGAACTGAGAACCACAATCCCACTGCTCCTCTGCAGAGGCCTCCTCCCTCTCACTGTGTGAATGCTGTCCCTTTGCCCCCTCGTAGTGCAGCACTGCAGCCTGCACATCCATGGCTCTCCCTGAGATGGGTGGGAGGAAAGGCACTGTTTGACCCAGGGTCACTCCAAGAAAAGGAAGTGGAGTTAATTGCCACTCATCCCTTTAGCACAAAACACTTGTGCTGCTCTGCTCAGCTGCAGCAGCTCCCACAAATCCCATGCGCAGAGCCTCCTCACTCCCTGGCTCCGCTAGGGTGGGACGGGTTGCCCCCAAGGAGCTGCTCCCCAGGCTGGATGCCAGAGCATTAAAGCAGGCACTGCACCACCAACCCGTGGGGCTCCTTATCACCTCTGTGGGTCCTCAGCACCTGATGTGATGGCGCAGTGGGGTGGAACAAGAAGACCCAGCAGGGGGTGCTTGGGGCCGGGTCACTCCACTCCCCCTGGCTCAGGCCCGGGAAGCAGGGCTGCAGAAGGGCTCCCGCTTGCAACTCGCTCCGTACTTGTAGCTGGCACAGAGCTGCAATTTACAATCAACCTGCTGTTTGAGCTAATTGTACTGTAATTGCTGAGCTGTGTTCCCTCCTGTTTCACCGGAGAGCAGCGATTCTCACGCGCCTCGGCAAGCAGACATCCTGCCGTTGGCCCCAGCACTCAGCCCGCCTGCTCCCAGCCCAGCTGTGCTCTGGGCAGAGGCAGCTCTCTCTCCCCCCCCCTCTGCCAGCAAACACCATCTCCAGTGCCTGGAAGCTGCCAGAGCCCCCACTGGAAGCAGCTGCTGGAGGGTGACCAGGCACCGCTGTGCCGCGGGATGCGCGGGCGCCAGGGCACTGCTCCAGGAGATGCCCCTGCCTCCCTGGGAAGGCAGCTTGCCAAGGTTTCGTTTGGATTAGATAAATGGTGTGCAAACAGAGGAGCACAGCAGATCTTGCCCAAGCTGCGGGGATGGGCAGGACAGGGCTCGGGATGCCCAGCGCCCCACGGCAAGGTGATGCTGAGTGCTGGTGGAGAAATGCCAGGTTATCAATTGTAATTAAAGGACACTGTCGCTGTAGGGGCTGGGCTGGCTCCCGGCAGCTCCCTGTCACCCCCCTGTGCTGACTCCACAAAACCTGGACATCCTCTGTGCTATTTTAAATTCCCGTCTTTAATAACTCAGTGACGTCGGAACCCATAGGGCAGCACCAAGGGGACATGGGACGATGAGCACAAAGGGAAGCAGTCCCTGGAGGCCGGGGCGGCTGCTCGGGGACTGCGCTGGGCTGGAGGGGAGGGGGAAGGGATGGAAGGGAGCCCGGAGCCGGCAGCGCTCAGTCCCGCAGGGGCGGGGGGTCGGCAGCCCTGGGACGGCGGGTGGCAATCAGCGCTAATCAGGGAGCGGAGTAATTGCCGGGCTTCCTGCGGGGAGCTGACGGCTCTGCTGGGGGCTGCGGCGGGAGGACCCGGCGGGATGCTGTGCCCAGCTGGCACCATGGCCGTGCTCTGCCATTTACCAGGAGTCTATTTGCAAGGCAGTGCTTCCCACGGCACCCACGGTGTCCCTACTGCGGCCGTGGCACTGCTGTGTGCATGGAGCTCACCACAACACCCCCAGCCCGTCCTCCTTCCATCACACATCTCCTCCTGATGGGCTGGGGCCTATGTAAATTCCCACCGTAATTACACTGAGAGCCATCAAACTATCTAATTTAATTTCTTTGTGAAAATAAATAGCTAAAGTGGCCCTAGGTACACGCATAAATACTTCAGCTTTATGTTGGGCCCGTTATTACTTCTCCCAGCTTGTGTAGTTGTAATGCACACTTAATAAGTACATATTTATTGCATGTCTCATCCTGGTGGAATTGTGAGGAGTTTTTGCTGAGTAAGCAGGAAAACAGCTTAGTCCGTAATAAAAAAAAAAGGGAGGGAGTTAAAAGAAAATATGCCGGGTAATTAATGATTGGGCTTTGAACAGGCATAATTTTTTATTAAGCAACTATGCAAATATGGCGTAAGCGCTGGTGTCAGTGTTTGAGGCCTTTTGGAGTGTTTATGGCTGCTGTGCAGCGAGGCTCTCCCTCTCTTTCTTTATGCCTGCATGCACAGAGACACAAAGGTGAGCAAACAGCAGCGTTTTGGAGTGTTTGTCTTTCTGCCTCTGCACGCAGAGGAGCATCCCCTGATCCCTCCCTGTGTCCTGAGCCATAAGGAGGGGACAGGCACCTGTGGCTGGGGAGAGCAGCAGCGCCGTGGCAAAGCATGCAGCCAAACAGCAAGCTGATCTCCTCATTAGCCCTCGTTAGCACGTGGCTGGAAGACAACATGAGTTTAAATTAAGAAGGCGTCGCGACGGTCCCAACTGTGTTACCGCTGTGTTCAGGAAGAGCCCGACAGCTGCTATTTAATATACCTTCACGATCTGTCAGGGCATCCGCATGCTGTGTGGAGCAGTGGCTGTGCTCAGCGTGCACGTGGCACGTACTGTGTGGCCGCACACTTCTTTATCACCGCTGTGTGGGCATCAGTGGTGGCAGACGGAGCCCATTCTGCACAGTTTGGGGACAGGGCCACAGCTCTACCACTGGGCGTAGCTGTGCTGCTCCATCCCCAAACCCCTCTGCTCTGCTCTGCATGAAGGATGGGCTGGGTGGCAGGGGAGAGATGCTGGCACCGTGCTTACACTGCGCCTTCCTTCAGCGTGAGACTTGATGATGACTCCCGCTGACATGGGGCAGCTGGTGACTGTCATGAGAAGGAGGAAAAGAAGCAATTTGCTTGTGGCACAGCGGGAGCCAGCACGGGGAAGCGGGGGGAGCCCTGTTGCCAGGAGTAGCACCTGCCCCCAGGCTGAGCAGCACACCCATGCCCACGCTGCTGCCCTGATTGCCGCTCACCCACCTACCTGCAACCTGCAGGAGCAATGCCTGTCCTGTGCAGTGTGTGCAGGAGGGCTGAGGCCATCCATCCTGTAAACAGGACTGCATTATCCTGCATTGCATCCTGCCTGCAACCACTCTGCTGCAGGTTGCGCACCCCCATGGCTTGGGAGCATCCTGGGGTACACCGCAGTGATGTGAGTGTGCTCCATTCCCACACACCTCCTGAATTCAAAGGTGGTAAATGGGAGAAGGAAAGGTCATCTTCCCGGCCCCCCTCCATGCAGGAGCAGAGCTGCAACACAGTGCTCAGCACAGACCTGCTGCCTCAATTATTTATAGGTACCATGGGTAGAACATGTTTTAATGACATTTGTGCTGGAGCTCAGCAGTGCGGATCTGCACTGAGCCAAAAGGAATATGTCAGAAGCTTTATGGATGGCGAAAGCAGCATGTCAATCACAGCAGCAGGCTCACCTCGGTCCTGCACCGTGCTTCCCTGCCCTGCCACCCTGCAGCCCCGTGATGGATTGATGGGCAAACCCACGGACACACGGTCGTAAGTCACCAGGCTTTTTTTATGGGTAAATCAGAAGTAATAAGCTTTCCCACTAGAATTAGAATGACATCCTGGGAAATTATGTTTTGGTTTTACAGCAGATGACAGAAAGCAATGGCCTCCTCTGTGCCTGTTCTCCTTTTGGGCTGCCAGGGCTGGGCAAACCACAGTACTAGCGCAGCCCTAGCTGATGGGGACCTCTGCCATCCTCCACCCATCCACTGCCTCTGCAACCACCCCACATCAGTGCTCCTCCTGCCACATATCCAGACTGGGGCACAGCAGGAGATGGTTGTGCGGCCGTGTGCTGGGAGAGGATGGGGAGAAGCAGGGAAATGTGCCAACATGCAGGAGACTGAGGGCACAGGGCAGCACTGCACTGACCCACAGCTGGGCCACACGGCTCCGCACATGGTCACCTCTACCTTTGGTGATGGCACCTCTGGATACATCCTGGTGAGGATCGAGGACAGCGAGCTGCAGTGCTGCTCCACCTCTCCCAGGCACCCGAGAGCAGGGCTTGGTCTGGGATTTGAAACTAATTGGCCCTCATCTCTCTTTGCATTTCTTCTTGCAGAATGTCATTTTCTTCAGAAAACGCTCTTTTGCAATTACTGTGAATTACACATGAAAAGCGAGCGACCACATATTGATTGGAGCCCAGGAAAAGCACCAGAGCCATTTAGACTAGATTAACTTTTTTCTGGAAAATGGTTTCACAGTTATTTAAGAGATTAATCAGTTCATTTGAGGTCGTTTACCATTGTTTCCGTGGCCAAGCACCTCCCAGCCCATGCCTGGCTCATTCCCTCTCCAACGTAGGCAGAGCCGAGCCCTTCCCAGGCAGAGGGCAGGGCCCCACGGCAACTTTTCAAAGCATTTCTTTTCTTTAGGTAGAAAGTATAGAAGTCAAATGGGTCCTGTGGTGGAATATTTTCCAAATGTCAACACAATCTGTGCTACATTATGGCTAAATGTGATAATCTTAATGCCTGGCTTCTTAATGTCAGTGGCACTGGATTCTGATGGATTGACAGACAGCCGGAATGACACGCAGTCATGGCTGATAAGGGCTCTCTCTGGGGAAATCACAGCTTTTTAAAGATGTTGGCAGCTACTAGCAAGTACCTTTTTTATTTAAAAGGATTACAAGCATTGATTGCACTTCCTGTTTTCTTTTTATCACGTTTCTGCACCAAGTGAAGCTTGAGCAGCGAGCTGAGCCTTTCAGACAATTATTTTGGAATAATGAAGGCGTGTCATCTTGGCTGTAATGAGCATTTTCAATGCCTAATTTGCATGCGGTGTGAAGGGATTTCGGCAGCTGCCCGCTCCTGGCTGCAGGTGAGCGGCCTCTGGCCGCATGGAGCTCCTGGGGCTGCAATGGCCATGGACGGCTCTGTTAGCAGTGCTTTCCCCAGCAGAGGAGGGATTAAAGCCTCTCCCATTGCCATGGTTAAATCAGTCATTACAGGGACGCATCCTGCTCAGGTTGGCCGGTGCCATTGGTGGACAAAACTCAGGCTCACCTGAGCAGCCCTCTATGGCAGCAACTCAGGCAGATGGAAAACACATCCACAGCAGCACGGTGTGGCTACAGCCCCGTGCTGCAAACACTCGCTGTCCCTGGCAAGAGATGAGGGATGTCTAAGAACAAGTGCTTGGCATCCCACCGCCACCAACTGGCAGAGGCAGCAGCAGAGAGGCAGTGGCAGTGCGCTGAGTGGCACAAAACGGAGGAGCAAATGCTGAGGACTCAGCTCCTGCTGCTGCTTTGCCACTCCTTGCTGCCCACTCACAACATGAGAGCTGTCCTGCAGCTGGGGCAGTGAGCCCTCTTTCTTTCTTCTTTGCTGAGTTGGTACAGTGGCTGCATCTCCTGATTGCAACAGATCTTGCCCAACCGTATGGGATCCCGCTCTGCAAAGTCCAAAGTCCTTCCCTGAGAACTGGAAGGGCAGTCACTGAACCCACATTGCTCTGGAGGAGGATCACCAGGCTCATCCTGCACTCGGGCTTCCCTCCAACACACGGCTGGGGGCTTGGGCAGCTTGGGACACTTTGCAGCTGTTGAGGTGAGCAGAGAGCTGAACAGGGCCCCCAGGGGCAGTGCTCACATTGCAGAGCAGGTGCTTGCAGCGAGCACAGCTTTTTGTCCAGCTGCAGCCCCTCAGCTCTCTGCTGTGAGGAGAAACCCCAAACAAGGCACAGCTGCTGTCTGCACCGAGCAGGAAGTACAGAGATCCCAAACTGAGATTATTCCGAGCAGTGAGAATCTGATACCTGCCCTAGAGGAAGCTGAGGGCTTGGTAAGCAGCAGGATGCGGGGAGCCGTGCTATCGGCTGTGGCAGAAGTGGTTAAAGCAGCCACTTGCTGGTGATGGAGCGGCTGCTTGGAGGATTTTGGGGAAAGCTGATCATTTTCACAAGCAGTGAATTACCCAGGCAAGAGGGAGGCAGAGCCTTTGAGGCCTTGCCTGCTCTTGGGTACAAGAGATGTATTTTTCTCCTGGGGGTGCAGATATCACTGCCTTTCTCATTTCCCCTAAACAATCCCAGCAGATCACATCCATCTTTTGCAAATGCTTCCCAGAGGAGCTTCTAACACCTTGTCTGCTGGAGCAAAGGCGTTAAAAGTAACATTGCTCATCACTGCCAGGGCCAGTAGACGTAGTGCTCAGTGCCACCGTGGTGTGCAAGCACAGGGGCACAAACTTTGCAGGACATTCTCAGAACAAACCTGTGGCAAATACTGCCATCCCCAGGAGCAGAGCTACTGCTCTTCAGCAAAAGCAGCAGACACGGCAGCACTGCAGAGCTGCCACGGTCCTGCAGAGCAGCTGAGCAGAACTGACCTCCTCCAGGCAAAGAAATGTCAAAACATGCAGGTGGCAGTGAGCGCTGAGGTGCCCCACAAGAAGCCAGGGGCAGCCATGCAACTGCTGAAGAGGAGTGCCTATAGAAAGAGGAATGCCTGTAGAAACATTTCTTCAAAAGGGGCTGTGCTGAGAGGGCATTGCATGGAGCTCTCAAAACATCTTCATAGGTGCTTCTGCAATCAGTGCTCTCAATAATACTCCTCTTGTAGTGAAGGGTCTGATTCTGGCTGGCAACGCGTTGCTTTGAGTTCTCTCCATTCCCCCACAATATCAGGACACAAATCCTCCTATGTGGCCCAGACCCAACACACCCAGTACTAGGCACTCATTACCCCTTTGTTAGGGGTACACCAACTGCAGGCTGCTCCCTCTGTCAGTGGGAGCTGCTGGGACAGCCCGGCCCCCTGGACCCCAGGATGTCCCACAGTAACTGCGCTGCTTGTCCTGGTGCCTGATGGTGGGCAGAAGGACTCAGGGACCCCATCTCTGCTTGTTGCAGCTGAACAGGAGAGCTCTAGGCTCTAAGCCAAAGGTGCAAATGCACAGCAACTGTCAATAGCTCTCTGCAAACAGCCACTGGGGCCAATGTGTCCAAAGCTGTGAAGCACACAGCTGGGAGTGCAGCGCTGACACACTTGCTGTGTGTGGGCAATTAACGACAATGTTTGCAAAAAGGCCTCCTCAGTGTTGGTAGCTACCAAAGCACTCACTGCAACGGTGAAAATAAAAGCAGCTGTACATCAGGAGTGGGCAGTGCACCTTGCCTGACCAAGCCCCTGCGCTCCCTTCTGGTACAGCATCTCATTGATGGCTGCCATCAAAGGTCACCAATGCCTCTTGCTTGCTATGAAGTGAATGCTCAGGGGAGTGGGATGGGAGCAGAGGCACAGGGATGGCAATGGATAGGGAAAACTTCAAGACCTTGGGTATCATCAGCCTCTTCGAGAGCAAGGCTGCAAGATGCTACTTAAATGACTGTTGCTTTATGGAGAAGTTCACTTTCTCCCCATGTTATCTACTGACCTACACTGATGCCACCACCAAGCTGCACATCCCCCTGCACCCAGAGCCTGGCAGCACCCTGGGCCAGGGCAGCTCAAGTCGTTGGCCAATGACACGTTGCTCATTTCCCAGTCTCTTGCCATCAAGAAAACCACCAGCGATTGTTTTTGCCTGCGGTCAGGATAGAGTGTCATTTATTTACATCACTTCAGTATTAAAACTGGGTTTGAAGGAGATTTTTTTTTTTTTCTTTTCCCTTTTCTGCAGACTGATAACGGAATGCTGCAGCGATACACATGAATATGGATCACGGTGACAGAACCTGCTAGCAATCGATGCCCGGTGCTGGTGACGAAGGGATGAACGCGATCAGCACCGGTGCTTGGACAGCTCCGGGGCGTCGGGCTGCGCCGGCAGAACTGCGCTCAGGGCCGGCGCTCTGAACAGCACTCGGGAATGCTGTTGGCTAAGGAAGGATGACCGTGAAGATGCTCTATCAGGTTTTCTTCTGTTGTCTGGCATGGAGTTTGCTTCGGGGATGGTGCTGGGTGGGTCCTGGGTAGGTCCTGGTGGGAGCAGGGCGGCGTTCTCCTGTCCGAAAGATGGAGAAAGCCAAACGTGGTTTGGTTTTTCAACATTTCCTTCATATTCGGCCAGAAAAATGGATCTTTCCCATGAAGATGCTTTTTATGATGAGCATTTCTTTGAAAAACAGGAAGAGGTGGATAAGCAGAGCCTGCCCTTGGCCCTCTGGGCGCACACTCAGGACCACGTTGGAAGCTCGGTACCAGGAAACAGAACCAGGCAAAGAAGGAAATAAGACTCAGGCTAGACGACAAGGTATTAATTTATTTCCAGGTCCATGAAAGACCTTGAAAAAAATAACAAGGGTGAGAAAATCAACCTCCTAATTTAGTTTGGGTAGAGAACTGTGGCAGCTCCTCCTGCAGTCACCAGAGGGCCGAGCGCGGGCGGTGCAGCGGAGCAGCGCTTTGCTGGGCCCTGCTCTCCCCGTGTATTTACATGGGGGATGGAAATGAAGACGCAAGCGTGCGTGCATGCGTGTGGGAGGACAGGCTGGTTGAGGATGGGGGAAAACCCAAGGGGAAGGTGGCTAAACACGTACCCTGTCAGACCCCATCTCCTACAGACAGAGCCCTACTATTGCACAACACTTTTGCTAAAGGAAAGGCCGGCTCCGGAGAGGCTTGGACACAGCTCTTTAGCCCAGAAGGAAAACACATACACATTCCTGAGGAAAAAGAGGGCTTTCTCCATTCTCCTGCTCCGGGATCAGGGCATCACTTCCCATCAGCCCTGCTGCCTCTCCAGCATCGTCACAGTGAACCAGTGGCACGCCGAGTGCGGGTGCCCGCAGCCTCCTTCGCAGGGACTGGAGGACCCTGAGCAGTGAGCAGCTCCCAGCCCTGCAGGAAGCTGAGCGCAGCGGCCGTGGGAGGAGCAGCGCAGATGGGGGCTGTGGGGAAGGGGCACCCCTGCACCTCTCCACTGCTGGGAGTTACGCTGAGGCCAGAGGGCTGACACCAGCAGCCGGGAAGCAAAACAGCATAAAACAAACACGCACCTACATTTATGTTTAAACCCCCTCCAAGGATAGAAAACACCATCTGTGGCTAAACTAAAAGGACAAACCCAATGACAAGCCCAGGATGTGTCAGACCTTGGGAGACCTTATCAGTTACCTATCTATTATATCATTGATTGTTTTCAACATGAACAGATAAGGAGCCACAGATTGCACTTTCCTCCAGCAACGTCTGCAGCTGAGGAGCAATGGCACATTCCTCCTGCCTCCTCCCGATGCACCTGTCGGAACCAGAGGGTTCGTGCAAAGCAGCTGTACTGCAGGGGCCCACGCGGGTCACTCACAGGGCACGGCCGCTGGGACAGCACCGTCCCCGCAGCAGGACGTCCCCATCTGTCACCGGGGCCGTGGGGCACACCGGGATGTTGCAGCCAGTGCCTACAGGGCAGAAAGGCAGGAGAGAACCATCCAGGCACCGCCATTCGGTCAACCACAGGAAAGGTGTAAGAGCTGAGAGAAGAAGCAATTGCAGCTCAGCAGAGAAGTGCGCTTTGGAGCGAGCTCCCGAGCAGCAGCCGCTCAGCGCAGGATGTGCCCGTGGAGCCACAGCGTGAGCATCCCCTGCGCACAGAGAGGACTCCAAAAAGTGAGCAAACGTAAGCGAAAAAAGCAGAACAGAATTAAAAGCTTGTTTCCCTCTGCAAGGAAAGCTCTTAAAGGAATCAAAGCGCTCCAAATGCTCTGAGACTCAAGTGACAAAAACAATTTAAACAACAAAAGGCTCCCGGTTTGCTCTTCTCCTCCTGAATGGGACTCACTGAACAGATCTATTTAAATGACAATTTGTGGGGGACAACCCCCCTCCAAATGCTCTCGAATTAGATTTTTTTCCCTTTCTTAAATTAATGTGCAGTGCTTTAACGGAGATCAGCATTAAGGAGATTATGACGGTCACAGCGCTCCCGCGGGCACCCGGCGCGGTTGTTGTGGCACAGCCCTGACCTGGAGCACCGCCAAGGAGCACCCACACCGACCCCCGGCCCCACGGCACCGCCGCAGCCCCCCGACCCACTTGCCCCCCGGCGGGTCCGGCGGTGCCGTTAGGACTCCTCGCTGTCCTCCTCGCCCCGGCGCCCCGCGTAGAGCGCTGCCAGCTGCCGAAACCGCGGCCCCCAGCCCCCCAGGTAGGAGAAGTCCTGCTCCGAGCCGCTGGACCACGTGTTGATGGAGCTGAGCGAGGGCACCGGCGAGTCGGAGCCCTCGAAGGCGTAGGTCTGGAACGAGTCATAGGGCGGCACGGAGAGGTCCTCGTCCGCCTGCTCCACCTTCCTGCAGATGTAGTCTCTGAACACGGAGAAGTCCAGGTCCGGGCTCTGCACCCACTGCGGGAGGGCATGGCGCTCAGAGGCCGGGTTTCCCCCCTCTCCCGGCCCCCCGCCCCCGTCCCCGCCTTTGATCTCACTGAAGTCGTAGAGGCTGCGCAGGGCGGACATGTCGTAAGCCTCCGTGTCCTGCTCGCCCCCTCCTTCGTCGTTGTATTTGATGACATTGTCCCTCATGTCCTCGTCGTCCTCGGACGTCAGGTGGCTCTTGTGGTGTCGCTTCAGAGTGAGGATCAGAAGCACCAGCACTGGGGGGAGGAAGCACAGAGGCAGTCAGAGCAGGCAACGCGCTGTGCAGCAGCACCACACTCACACTGCACCAGGGCACAAAGGCAGAGCCCCTCTGGCACAGGGTGCACCGGCAGCACAGAGCACAGCCCCAGCGGCTCCCACCAGCTGGAAAGCAACAGTTGTGCCACATCACCACCTGCGAGAGATGCTGGCTCAGTGCAGATCGGGAGATCCCTCTTCCATGCTGCACAGCCACTGAGACGGGAGGGACAGATGGATGAGCACACGGCTGGACAGACAAACGGATGGAGTCTGGGGAACATGCATTGGAAAGGGGGGGGGGGGTGCATGAATCACGGCGGCAGCCAAATGTTGTGAGGGCAATTGTGGAGCAGATGGCAGAGAGCCTGAGCAGCAAGCCACAGATGTGTCCTGGATCATCATCCATTCAGCCCATCACCTTTTGAGCACCGATGTGCACTTTATTCTTTTGGGCAATTAGGCAGAAATTTGTTTGCATTGCATTGGAAAATGAAACCAGTGTAAAGTGCACCCTATGGGAAAGGGTTTTCTAAATGGAGATGTGACAGGAGATGGGGAACCATGCCATGCTAAGGAGAGGGGACTTCCCTGAGCCCTGGCAACCCTTAGCAGCCAGCTGCAGGCCAGCCCCGGTGCTGAAGGGCTCTCAGCTTTCCAGCTGCCCTGTACTAAACCTGGGCACTGCAGCATTATCACATTCCCACACACAGACAAGCCCATACTTCTCTGCTTCTCCACGCTGTGCCCTGGTGATCCAGCACAAGCAGTGCCAGAGCCAGTGCAACATCCTGTGTGCCCAGGGGCAGCACTCACCGATCAGGATGAGGACGCACACCAGCAGTGCAATGAGGGCGCCAGGGCTCAGCGTTGCTGACATGGCATAGGCAGTGCTGTTGCAGGACTGGATGGCCCCGGTGCTGTCACAGCCACAGATGCGGATGGTCAGGGTTCCTGTGCTGCTGAGGGCTGGGGGGCCGCTGTCCACCACCAGAATGGGCAGCAGGTACACGTCCTGCTCCTGGCGATTGAAGCCCACTCTCTGCGTGTGCACCGCAGCTGTGTTGTCTGCAGGGAAGAAGTAAACCCACAGCAAAGTCATTCTCATTGTAGAAACAGCAGGATCAGCACGAGCTGGTCTGCTCATAGGATGAACCCTCGGGGTGCAGAGAAGCACACATTCTTGTCTGGACACCAACTTCAGCACTCACAGCTCAGCCAAGCGGGGACTGTGAACCTCTTATTGCCCCCAAACCCAAGAGCCACAGGGGAAGAGCCCAGCCCAGCACCCCCTGGGTCCTTTGTAACTTCCGCAGGAGCACGCCGAGCTCCTTGGAGCCAGCAGCCCCATCTGTTCAAACCTGGCTGCTTCAGGGGCTCAGCAGCACCACTCAGTACCATAACACAGCCCCTGCATGACATACCAGGGCTCCAGGGCCAGGGATGAGCTGGGGCAGCCATGCACCACCCAGAGCATGGAGGATAGGAAGAGGGTCTGGGATCAGCTCTGCTCCCTGCTCACATGTGCTGCTCGCAGCCGGCCAGCAGTAGAACCAGGTGGACGGCAAAGGACTGAATAGTGGCTGAAGAACTGCGGCCAGATGTCAGAAGGTGCTGCCGACTGCCTGCGGACTTTATCTAATAAAGCATAGATTGGCCTGTTTGCAGGAAGGTGCTGCTGTCTGCAGCCTCTCTCCTCATTGCTCCTGATTTATGTTGGACTGGCCCCTTTCTGTATCAATCAGCAATTCGATCGGAAAAGACATCTATTTTAATCGTGGCTCTCGGGCCGACTGCCACCACGGAAATTGCCGTATGGATCGGTGCAGCCTGGGAGCACCGGGGCACGGAGGGACAGGAGCCACACGTAAGGCAATGGGGTGGGCAGGATGTGAACAGGTCCCATGGCAGTGCACACAGCAACCAGGGCAGAGTAGAGCATGGAGCTCAGCTGCCATGGCTGGGTTGCTGGGGATGGCTGGGATTTAGGCATAAAGGAGGCAGGAAAACATCATCTCTCTTCCAGTTCACGTGAGAATGCAGGGTCTGCCCTGAGGAGCCCAGCTCACCTTCCAGCTGGGGAGAGGCGTGGACACTGGGCAAAGGACCACACCAACCAACATTGAGAGCTGCACTGAATGGCACACAGCCAGGTTTCAAAACCAAATCTTGTCCCTCCATGCAGAGCTGTGCTGCGGTTTTCACTAGCAGAATTCTTCCCTTGGATGTAGCATCTTTCATCCACCAACGGAATTTTCCAGGTAACCTCATTCATCCCTGCTCACAAAGCACGCTTCAGAAAGGCAACCACCCCAGAGCCCAGATCACAAGGCAGTAATAAGGCAATATTGCACTCAGATATTGCAGGGCTGCAGCACGCAGCGCTGGCTCACGCTTCCCAAACCAGACAGGATCCAATGCTGCAGTGTGGGCAGCCTGCACAGGGCAGGGGACTGCCTGCAGAGGAGTGTGCTCCTTCTATGCCTGCAGGCTGCCTGGAGTCCCTGCCCACGGGCTGCAGCACGGCTGTGACTCCAGGCACAGCACAGTCCAGTGCAGAAGTGAGTGGGAGGGAGGAGCAGAGCAGATTCCTATTCCCTACCAAGGCTAAGCTGGGAAAAATTGAATTGTTATGCTAATCGTTTGCACAAAGGTAACACGATCTCATTCGGTGCCGCTCCCTCAGCTTGCTGCAGCGTAGCAGGGAGATATAAATAACATTAACGGCGCTATCTCAGTGAGAGGCCAGGACTAGCTCCCAGCTGTCCATGCTGATCGCAAGCACTGGGCACCCAGAGATGGTGGAGATGCAGTCATGGCAGCTCGGACAAGGCACCACTCTTAGACCATGGCCAGAGCTGGCCCAGCAGTTCCCTGCTCCATGTCCATGCCATGGGACCGAGGGAGCAGCCCCGGAGCGCATCTCCAAATCTCATAGCAGAGGACCAGGGAGTCCCCTTCAGTCTGCAGCCTGCTGAGCATGGCCTGCCACGTAGCACTGCATGCTGTGTCCTTAGAAACGGTCTGTGGAAATGAAGGGGAAATAGACATGCAAGTTGCAGAGGCAGCTGCCACCCTCAGCTCGCTCTGACAGCGCTGCACCACTGAGCTCTGCACCGCCCAGTGCGGGAGGGAGAAATATTTTCATTGCTGAACCCACAAAGTAAAAATAAAGCAGCCGTGCAGCCAGCTCTGCGTGAGCAACCTCTGCTCAGGAAGGGGCTGTGCAACTTAAAGTGGTGCAAGGGAGAGACAAAAATCATAGGCACCGAACTATTTCAGTCATCACAAAGCAACATTTTTCTTCTCTAATGAGTCGATGTGAGCATGTCCTACTGGAGGAAGAGCCATAGAAATTCCATGCTCACACCAGGGGTGCTGCTCACCATGGGCAGACCCCTGTCAGGCCCCAGCAGTGCCTGAATCCAACTCCTCTGACTGCTGCCACCCATGTGCCCCTCCCCAGCACCACCTGCATCCCTGTTCCTTGCACAACCCTCCCAGTTGCTGACAGGAGAAAGGCAGAGCAGAGTCCAGGAACATGCAGAGATTTTACTCCATGCCACATCATATTGCCTCATGCAGTGGTCAGGAAGCAGCACCTCTACCTGCTGGAGGAGCAGTCACAAAAGGCAGAAACCAGCACGAGCAGAGCACAGGAACCAGTGCACGGAGAGAGGAACACTTAGGAATGCAGTATACACTGGCAGGGGCATAACATGACTAGGAATAATGAAATAATTATGTCTCTCAGACTCCGTCTCCAAAGAGGCTCTTGGCAGCTTCAAAGACAGAGCTAATAAATCCTTCTCATAACTCAATCTTGATCAGCACCAGCACAGCAGAAGACAGAGACCACCTCTGGCCTGGGTGCTGCTATCTGTGCTCTCTTCCACATCCCTGTGGGTGCCCACCTTTCCCTTCTCTGCTTCTGCTCTGCAGCATCCACCTCCCATTCCCGGGGGATGCAGAGCCCCCGCTGGGACCCCCTCCAGCCCCAGAGGGTGCAACCACTATGAGAAGGATCCCTTTTCCCCCTTTGCCTGTTTCTGCTCCCCGGTTCTCTGAATGCCAGGCCACAGCACCACTGCTACTCCCTTGCCTTTGGCTTAGGCCTCGCAGAGGTTCGGTGCTCTTTTTCACCCCAAATCCGATCAGCATCTGCGCTGCTCATGCTGAGAGGCATCCCTGCAGGGCTGGAGGAGGCTTTGTCTATCCTGAGGCAATCCCCAAATCCTAACATTTTGCTTTTGATTGCAATGATTTTTAGATCTTCTATCAGCCATTACAAGCTCTTAATGAGACCTGCAGAGAGTTCTGACATCTGCTCGCCTAGCCCTTGAGCTCCGGAGTCAATAGCTCCATGTGTCGCTCCATATTATCTACCACCCTTCCAGGTTGCTGGGCTTAGATGCTCTCTACTGTCCCTTCCAACGCAATTAGCATTTCTTGGAGAACATGATTTCAGGCTTTAATTGCCTTTGATCCTTTTGTAATCAATTTTCTAGGGCCAGAAAGGCCCAGCAAAAGGTGAGTTAGGAGTCACAGGATAGTGAATGCCTTTGGAAAGGCAGCGGTTGGACCCAGGCAAGGTCAGCTTTCCCAGCACTATCTATCTCCTCTTTTGGACACTCTTTGCTAAGCATCTGCATTCCAGATTGGGTTCGCAGTTATCACAAACAACTTTTCATTCACATCTGACAAATTAGCAAGTGCTCGAGCACTCACTTGGACAGGTCAAGAGCAGAGAAAGAGAGATGCCAGTAGGAAACAGCACTGTTTCTAAAAGCCTGAATCCTGCACGCTGCTCCAGCAGTAATTCAGCTAATGCAGAACGTCCTGTAGGGTCACCTTTCGCTCTTACATCCCTGACCTGGCACCAAGGCAGCTCTTGGCAGCGCAGGCAGGAATGCGTGCCGCTGGGCACTGATGAGCGGGGCTGCAGGCAGTAACTGCGGGCGCTTTGCAAGATGCTGCAACAAGAGTGTTCCCAAGAGGACGCTGGTCCCTGGGGACACCACCCTCCCGAGATGGCTTTCTGCTGCCTGGTGGGAGCTGAGGGAAGTAGGTGCAAAGCAAAAAATGAGAAGGATTTAAGCAAGAGCTTAGCGGATCCATCTGTGCTGACATCCATCAGTGTCACTCTTTGGCTGCAAAAGCAATATTTATAAATCACGTTTCAAAACTGGCTACAAATTTGTACAAAGAAACAGATGGGCTGGTGGTAGCAGTTTGTCACCGCCGATATTTATATGGAGGAGGAGAGATAAGTGGAAGAGGGGTAAGGCAAGGGTGGGGGGCAATGAGGAGTGCAGTGGGGGAACCAGGGAGAGGAGGGGCACGACCAGGACTCACTATGGATCGGAGGAGTCAGGGCAGGGGAAACCAAAGGGAGATGACAGCAAAGCACACACACAGCAGAAGTGAGGAATGCCTCCATCTGCACAGGCAGCCACCGCCTCCTGCTGTGGCAGAAAGCACCGCTTGGCAACTGGGAGGGTCTCCAAACACCCTGGGAATAACCCTGCAGCAACAGCATTTGTTTACCGAGAGCAGAAGGCGGGAGGTGACGCCAGCTTTTACTCATTTTATGCAGTGTTGCACCACATGCAGGTTTGTGGGATCATTTAGCACGGAGGATTACCCCGCGTGATGAGCGTGTCGTCCCACTCATGAGAGCAGCAGCTACGGGGGGAGGAACATCCTGGGCCCTCCTGCAGCTCTGCCCTGCAGCACCGGCTCTGGGGTCCCTGCCCATGAGCCCCACTGTATGAGCAGGGCTGACCACGATGCTGCTGGCAGTGGAACAGCCCCTGCTGACTCCCACGTCCCCGCCAGCAGCGATCCCAGCGGGACCCCAGCCTGGGTCCAGCACAGCCCAGCTCAGAGCAGGCACTGCAGCCCCAGAGCTGACATTAGGGTGCAGGAAGGGATGGACACAGCGTGGAACAGAGCCCCCATATGTTTTCCTGAGGTCAGGGAAGGAAGTTAATCACTGGGCGTGGGGCAAAATCTTGTGGAGGATTAAAGCTTGCTTACATGCTAAGAAGCAAAAGTCTGGTGACCAGCTGCCCCATGAGTGCAGGGGGGGTTGTGGGTCAGAGACAGCTGTGCTTTTCGGGACACAGAGCGATATCGGTTCTTCCACAATTATGTTGGAAGTTTTGCTGCAAGTTCTGTTTGAACAACCCTAATAATGCCAAACAAGGAGAAAGCCTTGCAGCACAGTCTGCTGGCCCCCACCTGAACCGGTCCCTGTAGCAAACACACACATCCAGCTGGAGAAGACCCCAGCAGCTGCAAGGGGCCTTGCTGTCCTTACCTGAAATCAGCACCTAAACTCACCAAGAACACCCACTAAAGATAGGGAGCAGCCTGAATACTGCCTTCCAGGACTGCCACCATCCACACAAACACAGCCTGACCGCTGCCCCCTCCAGCATCCCTGGGGCTGCTCCCAAGGCCGCTGCCACTGCACAGCAGCCACTGCCCATCCACCTGCACAGCAGCCTGGGGCTGACCCACGCTCCGGGGCATGCTTTGCAGAGGGATAAATGGTAATGCTGCAAACGGATGCACGTTCATCTGTAAGCCCACATCATCTCCTTGCCTGCAGGCAGGTTGGAGATCTCACATCAAAGAAGGGACCACAAGCCTTGAAAACACAGTGGGCTGAGCAGACAGTGCTTTGCAGCAAAGGAGGAATCTGGTGGAGCCACTATAAGGAAATGCAAACACTCAGTGGGCCCATCTCAGAACCAGGAACTGTGGGGGGGGGTACCTGACAGCTCCTGAGCTGCACCCAGCACAGCCACAGCCCCTCACACCCACCAGCAGGGCTTACCCTTAACATCCAGCAGAGAAAAGTGGTGGTTGTTGGTGGCTTCGGGTGCCAGCGTGAAGTAGAAGCGATGACCACCCTGAGGCTCATCACGGTCCACAACACTGATAGTCTGGATCAGCTGTGGGGAGAGAGCAGAGGTGAGCACCAGAGCCACCCTGCAGCCCCAGTGGAGTCCTGTTTGAGGGTGCGAACCAGGGGAGCACCACGGGGACCAAACCAGCCCTTGCCCTGTATGCACTGCTGGTGGCACAGAGCTGGCAGAGCCCTGGGAGAAGGGCTGGGGGCTGCTCACTACCTGGCCTGGCTTGGCGTCCTCACACACTGCAGCCTCATAGGGGGTGGCGAGCTCGGGCGGGTTATCGTTCACGTCCAGGATGCGGATGCGCAGAGAGGCTCTCGACACCTGCGAATGATTATCTGAAACAAAGGAGAACCAAAGCTGCAGTGGGAAGTGCCATCTGCTGCTGGCAGGGAGCAAGCCCTTCGCATCCCATCTGCCCGTGGCCGTGGCGGGCTGTGCAGCTGCTGCCAGCGCCGAGGTCGTGCCTGGTGACCACCTCTGTGGGTTGGCTGCTCCTGCAGAGCAGCACTTGGCCTCACTGCCCGTGTTTCCCAGTAAATGAGCCCAATGGCTGGGCTGTGTGCCCAGGACTCCCAGCACACCGCTGTTAGCCCGTTCTGCCCAGCTGGGAGCAAGGCCCCATGGTCAGGTCAGAGCCATCGGTACCACAGCTGCTCTGGGGCACACAAAGCCTGGAACCACATGCACAGCTCTGCTCACAGCACGTGCCCCAGAGGTGGCCTCTCTATCAGCAAATCACTGTGGAGGGCCTGACATTTCCTGAAGCTCTTCACATGATTCCAGGAATGAGGAATCCCTCATTCTCCATCTCCTTTGTTCCACCCAGAGGTTACAGCTCAGACAGACCCAACGCCTCTCCCCTTATGGGCAGGAGCTCTGCTGTCTGTTTGTCTACTAAATTAATGCTGTCCCCCATGTATCAATAGAGGAGGACCCAAGGGAGGGGAGATTTAACACTGCTCCATAATTAGCCAAGAACCTGAGCCCCCTCCTGGAGCTGCCTTCACCTCACTCCTGCATTATCACTCCCTCTCACCCAGAGCAGCTGCTCTGGTGATTAGATGGTTGCTTTCGGGGGAGGGAGGCAGAAGTCGTGACTAAAAGCCTGGAACGCCATGTTATTTTAAAAAGCATGTTGGTGCAGTGAAACAAACTGCCATCATTTCCAGGAGAGACAGCAGGAGGCAGCGGGGTGGGAGGGAGCGGGGACCCGGGGGCAGCACTCTGTATCCACCGGGGCTGCAAAGAAGCTGGGGGGAAATCAGTTCAGCTCCTGCAAGGAGAGGGGTGACAGCACTGCTTCACCATCCTCAGCTCACTGTAGGAAGATGGAGACCCTTCCTTCAGTGCTATGGTGCAAGGAATCTGGCACTGCCCCACTGAGAGAAGGAGGAGAGGAGACAGAAGGAGAAGGGAGGAGGCGGAGCACAGCAGGAGCAGCCCCAATCCCCCTCTTCCCCTCCCCAACCACATCCCCCCAGTGCAGGAGCTGATCACAATGCTGCTAAGTGCTCCCAGACCCCTTTGATGCAGCCATCTCCAAGAGCACCGAGCAGCAGCGCAACCCGCTCCTCTTTACTCCAGCTGTACCATGGTCTGTGTGAAGGCTCCTCAGACACTTTCCTTATAAACCTCCCCTTCCTTTCAGCCAGCACCTGAATTTATGGGCATAACATAGGAAAAATATTTGGATGCATTTGACAAAAAATATCTCCAAACCACCTTCGAAACACCCTTCCTGCAGCTCGCGGAGCGTTAAGTGGATTTACGACAGTCAGAAGCATGATGAGGGGCGCACAGCAGTGATGGAAGGCGCACAGCACACTGCAGTACTGCCAGCATCACCGCTGCAGCCCCAAAGCACAGCTGTGCAGCACCTCCACGTGCACAGAAACGCTCCCACCCCTCACATGAATGCTCCCATTCACCACCGCCAGGCAGAGCACAACGGGGCACTGTGTGCCGCGGAGGGACTGAGTGCGACCGCAGAGGAAAGAAGTCATTTTCTGTGGCAGTGTCTCTCCCAGCTCAGCTGACTGACATGCAAATTAGTTTAATTATTTCTTCTTCTAAAATAAATTATATTTTGCAGTGGCTGCAATATGTTGTGTCAGGCAAAATTACATTCAATATTTTTAAACTAATTGATGTCAGCCTTGAGAAAACCTGATTGACAGCAGCGAGGAAACCAGGCTGCTACCTAAACGGTTCCCTAAATTAAAATTAAACATGTCGGGTTCCTGCATTTCCTCCAGGAGTTGGAATGCTATTAATCTGAAAAGACTGAGGAAAGAGACATGGAAAACACACGGAGCACAGGGGAGATGCTGGGAACGCAGTGGGCGGACGGCTGGCAGCTGCCTCTGCCAACCTGGGCCTGATGGTGTCGGAGATGCTGCATCACGAGCTGTGCCATGCAGCTCCACACTGCAGCACCTCCCCAGCAGCTCTGCTCCCTGTGCTGCCATGGGAGCACTCCCTGGGCTGGGTGTCATCCGAGGGCTCCACTGCACAGCGACACTGAGGCCAAGACCAACGCTCTGGCTGAACCCTCAGCCCCATGTGGTTTATTTAATTCAGTTAGCCAGGAAAGCAATTGTGCAAGGGACCCAAGCTGTGCCCCGGGCAGAGGCTCCCAGACAGCTGCCAGGGGGATGCCCCACTGCTTCGTAAGCACTAGGAGCTGTGTGGCTGAAGCTGGCAGTGACGGGAAGAGGCTGTAGAGGTGCTCAACCATCCCCTCCGCAACAGGGAAGGAGGGCAGTGATGGTTACACCATGCTGGGATCCAGCTGGTGCCTCTCCAGACCCTTATGCAAACTCATGATAAAGCACTTCACACTTTCACAACCAAACCTCTGTAGTGCAGTCCCAAACGTAGCTGCGCTGAAGCAGCCATACTGTTTGTGCTGCTCTGCTGCATGGCCACACCACAGAGAGCTGCTCTGCAGCATTCCTGGAGCCCAAAGCCCAGCTCCCGGAAAGCCCCCCGGGCCACAGGCCGTGGTTGCGGCTGCAGCACTCCTCAGGGTCTCTGCACTGGGCACAGCACACAAACCGCTCTCTTCTGCATCAAGACCAAATTGGTACAATACTGAATTCAGAATTTTTACATCAGTGGAGAAGCCAGAAGTGTCAGGGGTGGAATTTTAATCCTCACTATCTCAGCAAATTGGAAGAATAAAATGCAGACTGGGACGGACCGCTGCTTTCCAGCTGTGAAGCACAAGGCAGCTCTACAGCTGTCAGCAGAGCTGCGGACTGTGGAATGGAGCACAGATAGCAGGGACACTGCGGGGGCTTGGCCAGGGCACAGCTCCTCAGACACAGGGCCAACACCAGCAGCTGGGGCTGACAACGCAGCTCCAGGGAAGCAAACTGGAAACAACAGAGCAGCCAAGTAACATACAAATGGCTCTCACCTCTCCTGAGCCCTGCCCAGACTCAGCAGCATGAGAGTCATTAAATCGCATCCAAACACAATGCTCTGATTAAAGCCAGTCTCCAGCAGGAAGATTTATCATCTCAATTACCAGCAGTGGACACAGCAGTCAAGGCCTCATCATTTTACATGAGCAAAGAGGAAAACAGGAAGAGAATCACTAATATTAGCCCAAGGAAGGTAAACAGCTTGTGAGTGAGATGAAGATTTATCTCCAGGAGTGCTTGGCCTGGTCCCAGCCCAGATTTACTGAACGGTTCCCATGTTTCCCGCTGGCTGCACTGCTGCAAGGCCAAATACTGCGCTCAGCAGCAGCAGGCACGGGCATGCCAGGAGCCTTCAGCTGCTTCTCTTACCACTCCTCAGATGCAAACACAGTCTCTTAAGTTATCTACAGGTGGGGCAGGGCATACCCCCCTGGACGTGGTCTCTGTTGCAGTAGCACCTGCTGCTAGGTCTCATGCAGAGCTAAGCAGCCAGCCTGGCCACAGGAGCATGCCCTGCCAGCTGGCACGTTCCCAGCATCTGCTGCTTGTTAAACCCCTGCAGGGCAGTGCTGCCAGGGATGGGAAGGCAAGATTCAGGATGCTGTGCCCCAGCTGCTCACCAGGGCGCAGCTTCCCACCAGCCCTAGGATAATTCAGAGCTGGGCACCTGTCTCTATCAGGCTCGCATCTCCACCAAAGCTGGCACTGTCCCTCAGTTGTGGATGCACACCTGCTGCACAGAATGGCCACGCACCCCTGGGAAGTGCCATGCCAGCCTCAGGATGGGCATCCACACCCCGCTGAGCACACACCGGGCAGCACCGCTGCAAAGCTGGGGGGCACACACTGCCAGCACAGAGCCCCCAGCTGCCCCAGGGCAGTGCTGCCATACCCCGCTCCTGAGTCCCCCCCCGTCACTCCGAAGGCCTTACCTTTACAACTGCCCTTTCTGCCTGAGGATTCAGACATAAATTGTGCTTTAAATTCAATATCAGTCATTAATATTTCATGATTACAAAACGTTAAGGATAATGTCACGGGGAGGAATGTCTGGGCAGTTAAAATGGATGAGTCAGAGCCCGCTGATGGGAGAAGTCGAAGCGCTGGAGTCTCCCTGGCTTTGAAGCGATGCAGCCTGACAGGCGCTCCTGCCTGAGGGGAGCTGCAGCATTTACTGACTTGCTCTGAAATCTTAGATGCCGCGTATAAATATTTTCCTTCTGATTCTTGTCACCTCACGTTTCCTCTGGATGCTGAGCACCGTCAGCCCTCCTCCCCCGGCAGCGGGGCAGTGCCGTGCAGAGCTCACCCACCCATGGGCTCAGAGCATCCCGTGGGGCAGTGGAGCCACAGAAGTCCCAACCTGGGGCAGTAGGGTCTGCGGGGTCACTGACCGCCCTCACTGGGGCAGCCTTAAATGAGTGGATCATTGCCACTGCGGCAGTGACCATTCTGCAGCCAGAAGGAACTGCTGGGCCCTCAGCCAAAGCCCTGGTGCTGTTTCTTGAATCTGAACGGCATCTTCCTATTCAGAACGAACAATGAAATGGGAACCAGGAACCCTGTGGGGTGTGTCAGAGTGAAGCCCAGGAAAGGCTCCATCCCACAAGAGGGTTTTGGCAAATGTCCATGGGAACTGGGAAGTGTCGTGCATCCAAAGCACAAAACCTGGCAATGCCTTTCTGCTTCCCAGCACAGTGCTTCGGATGGAAGTCTGTCTCCATCTTAAGGCTCAGAAAAAGGAACACACGGAGAATCTGAGTGCTCCCTGGGGTCCATGGGGACCCAACACAGCCCCTGCACCAAAGCCCTGTGCAAACATTACAGGGCAGCAGGACGCCCAGGGCAGTTCCACCATCTTCCTACCCACAGCACAGCATCTGCAGGGAATCAAAGCCTTCCCTTTGCTTCTATTATTTTCTTTTCATTCCTCAAGAGGAGTTTATTCAAAGCTCCTTTGAGCAGCAGGACCCAGGTTTGTTCTTTCCTTTCTTTACCGGAATAGAAAAGACAAACAGAACTTCTGCTGGAAACATCCAAGCTGGGCTCCGTTGCTTCAGCATCACGCAGAGGGAGGGAAGATCAACCAAAAAGCCCTCACAGCTGCTCAGCTCCCTCCTGCCTCTCCCAGCCGGGTGTGAGCAGATCCTGCACTTACTGAGAGTGCAGGCCCTGTGGTGGCACAGCCATAGGGAAGATGGCCATAGGAGATGGCTGTCACACCCTGATCCAGCCCAGAGAGCTGCTCCTCCGCTCACCTGCTTCCATCGCCAGGACGGTGATGTTGTGCCACCCCGCTGTCTCCCGATCCAGGACCTTTCCTGTCACAATGGCACCTGTGTTGGCGTCGATGTCAAAGATCCTCTCCGTGTCTGTGCTGCGGTCAATGGCGTACCTGGGAGCAGGCAAGAGGGGAAAACGTGAAGAACGGGACCTGCCAAAGAGAGCCTTGGTGCCCTGTTTGGAGGCAGGGCTGGAAGGGAAGCTCAACCCAACTGTGGCCATCAGGTGCAGCCGTAACACAAATAACCACCGCTGCTGCTGCGATCGGAATTAGAAATCCAGAAGGCCTACAAATCACAACAATGCAGCATAATGCTATTGTGTACGGCATCTTTCATACGCGCTGCATCCCAGAGCGCTTCACAGAATTAAATAATACAAGACAGCAAAGAGCACAAAGGATAAATTACCGAGAGGAGGGCTGGGAATAAATTAAAGCCTTCGGTCACATGTCCAACAACAGGAGGAAGATAAACGTAGGGACAAAGCAAGCTGGAGAGCTGACAGACAGGGCAGGGCTCAGGGCAGCTGCAGGCTGGCAGCATGCTCAGGGGTGACACAAGCACACTGCGTGGCGGCTGCTCCAAGAGCCCGTGGCTCACGGTGTGCAGCTCATGGTGTGCAGCTCGTGTGCCTGGCACTCCAGGCACGGACATGGCCATGCTGTACAGAGCCGTGGGCAGCCCCCTGCCTCCCATCCCCATGTCCAGGAGGGAGCCAGCTGCGGGGTGGGTCACCTCCCAGGTCACCCGTCCACACAGCTGAGAATCCCTAACCGGTGGAGGCACCCAAACAGCACACCAATGGCTCCCTGCCTACAAGCTCTCACTGTTACACAGCACCAGATTGCATTCCTCAGCTCCCTCCTTCTCAGGCAGACGGGGGTGAGAATGTACAACAGCACTTGCTTGTAGTTAAGGGAAAATTGCTAGCTAAATCTCACTGGTGCACGTGCACAAACGATCGTGTTCCACACCTGCATGTCTGTCTTCCCCTGGAGGTGACAGAGATCTGTCACGCAAAGCCCAGGCATTGCTGAACCACATCCCAGGGACTTCCCAGCCCTCCTGCATTTCCTGCCCCATCTCCAAGCTGGAAATGGAGCATCTATGAACATGAAGCCAAGGGACAGTGACACCAGCACACACTGCAGCCTCTCATCCACTCCACGCTCACCCACCATGAAGGGACAGGAAGGGTCTGACAACTCTTGCAGATCCAACATTGTGCTAGAAGGAGGAACAGAAACTGGGATGGCAAAATCTGCTATCCTTCCAATAGCATAATTGATACGTTTGTGTAATTGCTCCGATTGTTCTCCCACAGCTGCTGACCCCTAACACGTCCTGTTCTGTGATCACATCTGGCAGCAGCTGCCTGCACAGCCAGAGGGCAGGAGGGTGCGGGGAGCACCATGGTGTCACTGGTAACCACTTCTTGTGCTTCTAATTGCTTTGCTGCTGAGCTTGTCTTCTGTCATTTCAGAGCTGGCTGGGAAGGACTGACTGCCCACACCCTACGGCAGGACACAAACAAGAGCAGAAACGTGATCCCTTTGTCATTGCTGCTGCACACCTCAGTGCAATGCTGTCAGGAGACAGAGCTCTGGGTGCTGCCTGCATTTATCACTGATGTGGGGCAGAGATCTGAACATAGGCAGTCCAGGTGGACCTACAGCCCTCCATCTGCTCCACGTGGCCATAGACCTTCCCTTCCCAAGCAGCTATGGCCAACCCCATGGAGACCAGGGCTTCCAGAGGGAAGGAATCCAGTTCTGCTCAGTTGATGTCATGTTGCGTAGTAGGACTTTATCAACCAAAGTCTGTGCTGCCCTCCTCAAGCCTCTCTCCTCCAGCAGTCCCACTTCCCATTCATTGTCCCACTGACGTTCTGCCCAGGGAGGGACACCATCATTCCCATGTCCTCCCTGTGCTCGGAGGGAGGATGTCACTGCATTCCTGCTCAGCTGCTGCTGCTCCATATCTGGAACCGCAGTGCCCAGCTCTGATTGGGATGCAGACCTTGTAAACCATTTTCTTCTCCTCCTGCTGGCACTGCCTGTTGGTCCGGATGTTACAAGCGACTGTTTAATTTAGACAGCTTTCTCGGTGCCCATCTTTCTCGTGAATGCATTTCTCGAGCAGTTTGTTTCACTTCTCCCCCTGAACGCAACGAGGAGCACATTTTATGCCACGTGTTTTGCTAATAGCGAGCTTTTCAACCACTGGGTGAAAAGCTTTTTGTTATGTTTGTTTTTTCCTCCTCTCCCTTTTGTATTGAAGCGGGTTGTAGTTCTCGCTGTGCTGCTGGAGTCTGCGAAATGCCCATGTCCAACACGTGCCTCTGGATTTGGTGAATGCCAAACAAGAATATCTCTGAGAACCTTAAATCCCAAGCAACGTTTTCCCAGTGCTGATAAAGCCTGGGATGCATGCAATCAGAGCACAGGCTCACTGTAGAGAGAAAAACAAAAGGCTTCCATCCAAACAGCCTCACACACACACAGCACATCGCTGTATTACCTAATACAATGGTTTGGGTGAGAAACAGTGCTACGCTCAGGAAATACACAGCTAATGCCAAAAAGGCAAATGGGAACTGAATGCTTTCTGAAAAAGAGCGCTTCCAGCTTTTGTCAGGCAACAAATAAGGATGGAATAAAAGAAAGAGCACTGTGCTCTCACATGGTGCTGCCTCTGCTGGGTTCCTGCGCTCCCCAGAGGACACACAGCCCATGCTGAGCTCCAGATCCACCTGGCAGAACCGTGGCCCTTCTGTGAGGCTGCAGTGGGGGCTGCGCCCCCAGAGAGGTGGGTGCTCTGTGGGCACCATATCCTCATGCAGCTGGGATGTGGCACAGCCCCCTGAGTCACCTGGGGATGGATGCAGAGAGTCAAGGGCACCTCCTGTCCCACTTGGCTTAAAATACTTCCCAAACCTTGTTACCAGCAGCCTGGTGTCAGCAGGGTTGGAACGCTGACGGTGCTGATTTTTGCTGGGCTGTCTCCGGCGGTCCTTTTCCCCTCCTGCCTCGAGGAGATGCTGCACAGCAGAAGGTGTTGGCCCTCTCCTCTGTACACGGCAGAGCCGATGGAGCAGAGCCCAGGAGCCGCATTCCAGCTCCCACCTCCAGCAGACAAGGATCAGGAAGTTAAAGGGATCCGCTGAACTGCACCAACTTGAAAGGCTTCGCACTGACTTCAAGGGGCTGAGGATCAAATGCTGGTCACGCTGTCAGGACCAGCTGCTCTCTCATGTACCAGAGGTGAAGTACAAGTGCTGGCTTCTCGTGACTGCGCTTTGAGCTGCACACTTGAGATGCGAGGTGATGTGCTGCTGTCTCTCACTGACGGACTGGTGGCACGCCCTGGCAGGATGCTTACCTTCATCTTTGGGTGCCGCTTTGAAGCTGCAAGCGTGGCAAAGCCTTTTATTAAGCCACGCTGCAATTCTCTGCCTGGAGTCCTGCTGGCTGTGCCCTGTCTCTGAGCACACGGCACTGCCCCACCTGGCACTGAGCTCACTGTATGGTAACGTTTGGGCTCTAACCCTCCCACTGATCATCTGGATCTGCTTCTATCTGCTCCAAGTCCTCAGCACCTTCTGCACAGAAGTAGGAAGCCTCTCCTCTGCTTCCTTTTGTTCTGTCTGCAAATATTGCAACAAGCTCCATGGGGAAGGGCACGGAGAACAAGCGAAAATAAGGAGGAGAGTTCAGCCCCCAAGATACTTTCCCCACAGCTGCAGATCACAAAATAAAATCTCTGTTCTGCAGCACTGCTAGAAACGTGCCAGTGCAAAGCACAGTTACTTGTGTATGCACACACTGAGGTCTCTACCCGCCGTCCCAATGCTCTGTCCCAGTTTATTGCAGGCAGGGATGGGCTCCGTAGAGAACCCTCAATGCAGAGCCAATGCTGCTCACTTGAAGCGAGGCTGTGCACAAGGTGCCTGCAGCCCCGCTGTCACCTGGCACGAGAACACACATTTCAAGGAAATTCTCCACGCGCTGAGGATGTTTTCAGAACACCAGCTTTTCATCCCGACTGCTCATGACTCAGGCCAGTTGGCAGAGCCAGAAGGCTGCTTTGTGCCTTAGGTAATAACAATTTAACAAGGTAACAATCTCTTTAGCCACAAATTAAATGGAAATGGGAAATGTCCTGTGCAGATAAGCTGCTGCCTGGATTATGTCCCCTGCCCAAATATAACTCCTCTGATCTTTGATCCCCGCGCACGCACGCAGGCGCACACAGCTGAGCTCCAGCTCCACACTTCCTAAGCCTCACCTCATTTATCATTCCCCATCACTGCCCGCTTGTCACTCCCGCTCGCTCGCCTGGCCCGTGTCAGGCTCCACTGCGGCTGCCTGGCTGTCAGCACAAGGACATGCAGGCGTCACCCAGGCACCTTCCCCGGCACTCCCCTGCCATTCACAAGCCTGTCACTTGCCCACCACACGTCTGTCACCTGTGAGATGGTGGCTCTAGCTTGCCGGTACCCATGTGCAGACTGCTGCTCACTGCCTGCTGCCAGCCCTGCAGCACACACACAAAGCGCTCATCACCTGCACCACCTCTCCACCCCCACTCTGTCACCCCACACCGTGACCCTGTGCCCACTGTCAAAAGGGAAGGAAGGGGACACAGAGTTGGAGCAGTGCTTTACCGCACAGGGTGGTTCGCTGTGTCCGGATCGAGAGCGGTGACCACCCCCACAATAGAGCCAACGTGCGCATCCTCCTGGACCTCCATTGTGTTGGAGGGGGGCCAGAACTCAGGCGGCTCATCGACGTCCAGCACAGATACCCGCACGATGGTCTGGTCCCGAAAGGTGCCCAGGTCCACAAACCGTGGGTCCACAAACTTGTTCAGGGCCTCCACCACCACGGTGTGCACCTTTTTTGACTCGTAGTCCAGAGGCTGAGACAACAGGATAGAATTAGCCACACTTGGTCCAAGGACCCCCATTAGCCACACCCAGCCCCAGGACCCCCATTAACCACACCTGGCGCTGCTGATCAGGTGTGGGAATTAGGTGGGCATGTTTCTGATCCTAAAAGGTGCCATCAGTAAGAGCTGTAAGCACTGCTCTCCATCACTTTGTGCACCACTTCATCTGTACACTGCTCACTCCCAGGAGCCGTGCAGGCAGCAGAAGGCACTGCACTGCTGCTCCTTTTCAGCTTTTCCTCCCAGAAACAGGTCTGTGCTGTGCTATCCAGGCAGAACAGGCATCTGCAAGCACAGAAATGCTACTGCTAGAGCTGCGCTCGGAGGAGTGTTTATTTCAACTCAGATGCAGCAGAAGCCCCACAAGGAAAGGCTTCTCCTGGACATGCCTTCCCTCCCCACAGCCAGCTTTCCTCCTCACCTTCTGAACGGTGATGACAGCCTCCTGGGTATTGCTGTCTGTGGTGACTTTGAACATCTCCACCCCTTCCTCATCCTTCATCTGATAGGTCATGTCAGTGTTCTCCCCGACGTCAGAGTCCTCTGCCTTCACTCTCCCAATGGCAGTGCCCACAGGGGCAGTTTCAATGATGCTGAACTGATACATCTCTGGAGGAGAGAAAGGCACCAGGGTCACGGCTCTGCCTGCACCCTCCCCAGCCTGATGCACGCCTCCGTGTACCTCCTTGGGATCACTCTTGGGCCACAAGTACCGTCCAAACTCTGCCGATCTCTGCAGTTCTGAATGTCCTGAGAAAAACAAACCCCAGCCAAAAAAAGGGCTGCAAGAAGAGAACTGGGGAAAGCTAATGCTTGCAAGAACTAGGTAAAGAAAGGGGTGATTTTTCTACACAGACACAGCACAGCAGCGTTGTCCAATTCTTGGCAAACATTGCCATTTCTAATTTCTAGGAGAAGCAGCTAAAGATCTGAGCCACCTCCAGCTGCAACACCCTCAGCTGAGGGAGTCCCCCCATGGGGCCGCTGGGCAGGGACACACTCAGACCCAGGCACACCGCTGTGGGTTCTGCAGTGCTGTGCTGCTGCCCCACAAACATCCCGAGCAGCAGGGCTGGCTCAGCCTGCAGCAACACACAAGGCTGTGCCAGGAGCCCAACAACATGAGCAGGACTTACTCTGCGGGAAGCGTGGTGGGTTGTCATTGACATCAGTGACCACGATGGTGACCGTGGTGGAGCCGGACAGCCCGCCCAGCTGTCCTGCCATATCTGTAGCACGGATCACCACCTCGTACCGGTCCTGTGTCTCACGGTCCAGGTCAGCCACAGCTGTCCGGATCACACCTGGAAATGGGTGGTAGAGTGAGTGCAGGTACATGGCAGAGCATGCAGAGTCACAGAACAGGTGAGGCTGGGAGAGGTTGCTGGGAGGTACCTAGGGCAAGTTGGAGCTCCAAGTGGGACCAACTAGATCTCCCAGCCTCTGCTCATATAGCAGGCACTCCAACACTTAACTAACCTTCATAGCCCCAAATTTGGAGGAGGTCTGTTTCCCTCTGGGGAGGCCAGGAGCAGGGTGAAGGATTAGTGGGGGCCAGCTGCACGCTGTGTGGAGGAATGCTGTGTAAAAGCCCCTGCTGAGTCACGAAGCCCCTTTGGCACCGATTTGCAGCAGTCCATTTATCCTTATCTGCTCAGACAGGAGCCACAGGAGGACGAGCACAGCTTGCAGCCATGGGAGGAGCAGCTGCTGCAGAGCAGTGCAGGAGGGATGAGGGGCAGAGCCATCCACTTGCCAGACCTCTGCCCCCCCAGAGGGTGTTCCCATTGGTGCACAGACCCCCTCATTTTCACATGCGTCTTTAAAATGTGTCTCTAAGTTAGGAGCCCAGGGAAGCTGCCAGTGTCAGGGGGCTGAGAATGCACTTGAGACAAAGCCAAACAAAATGCGCGGTATGTTGGTGCTTCTTTTTTCCTTCTAGATTTCATTGCATAAGAAGTCTTTTCAGGTTTTCAATCATCTGAGCATGGAGAAATGGCCAGGACTAAAACATACAGCGATGTAAAGCGAGAAGGAAAGAGTAGCCAAGTCCAAAAAACACTGTGAAAGCAGAAGTTATGACTTTCTATGTCAGCCTACATGTTTCATTTACATGGAAACAAAGCACAGAGAAACATTTTGAGAATGAAAGACAGCAAGAACCGACTCTGCCCTGGGGTGGCACCAGGGGCACACATGCATGTGTACATGAGTACAAGGTCATTAGTGGCGCATTCCCAGCCCCACTATCCCAGCAGCAGCCCAGAGCAGCTTAAAATCCCCTCCAGCTCAGTTTCGTAACATTCCACAGATTTAGACACTGCTTTCTGTTTTTGTAATTGCTCTCTTCCAGGCTTTTCTGATTAACTATTGGCTTTACCTCCCATTACTGCCAGCCCTGCACATCCTCCCTTGCTCAGGTTTACCGAAGCCCGAATGGCAGATGCCCAGCCATGCCCTGTGCAGCCTGCAGCTATGGGGCCCGACCTCCTGACAGCAGAGGACAGGTCACAAAAGGAGCTGCTGCTGGTGTGGCACAATGGCAGTCAAATGGCACCGAGCTGAAAGGAAGAAAGGATCTTTTTTCCTCCCCTGCATGACATGATGGGTGCAGCAGTAGCTGGCAACGCTGTTCTGTAGACGTTTCTCTCTCCTTGCTTTCTCAAACTAGCAATTATTCCAACAATTATCGTTGTTAGGATTTATTATAAAGGCATCACTGCCATTTCAGATGCTTGCAGCTCCCCAGCTCTCACGGACAGGCACAATCTCACTCAGTTCTCTCCAGTCCCTCTGTCATTTCAGTTGTGTCATTACCTGAACTGTCACCATCTTCAGCCCCACGGAAAAGAGCGGGCTCCACCTTGTCCCCTATTCCTTGGGCACTTCCAGCTTCTGCCTACTACCACACAGGGGTAAGCCTCAGCCCTCCTGTCGCTTGCTCACCGAGGCCCATGCTCCATGCCAGCACACGGGTCAGAAGCACAGAGCACAGCTCCTGGCAGGACACATCCCAGCTCTTCTGCGCAGGGCCGGCCTCGGCTGGTCATGTTTATGGGCCTCCCCTGTCTCTGCTATGAATATAAAGCCATTATTTCTGGGCAAGCGTTATCTCACTGAAATTTAAGCAATTCTGTTAATTAACGGGGTCTGAAGCATTTTATAATGAAAATGATTCATGTCAGCACAAAGGTGATGAATTGGGATGAGAGAGAAAAAGCTCATGTATTCACCAAGGCGGTAATGACTTAACTGAACTGCTTGTAATGACACAGCCCAGAGTACCCCGTGTAAGACGGGAGGGAAGTGCTCTGGCTTCCCAGAACACCGCCAAGGTCGCTTGTTCCAGTGGGGAATGAGCCCGGGCTGCCTGCCATGCACACAGCAGCACTAAGAGACAGCAGCAGAGCCCTTCTCTGGGTGCACGGACAGAAGAGAATGGGACCTCTGCTGCTGCAGACAGAACATGGAAAAGCCTCGTCGTCATCTCCTAAGATCCACAAATTCACCTTCTTTCCAGCCAGAGAAACTGCCAAACGTTCTCCTTCCCAAACTCTGCCAACACAGCAAGAACAACCTCCAGCTCGCTTCATCTCCCCAGTTCTTGTCAGCGTCTGTTATAGTTGAATAATACAGACACATGGTGGCATACCCTCTGGTACAAGGCACATGTGGCTTTCCAGCATGATCCAGATTAATCAGTGTAATTACCAAGCAAGGGGACACTTGCAGCATCGCATAAATTGCACCAAATCTGCTCCATAGCAGACACTATTTGGGTGATAGAAACGAAACAGGACAAAGCACTCGGCAGGTTAAGTGTCTTCCAGGAATCCCACCGCTATGTGCTTTTCTCTGCTCCCAAATGCTCAGACGTCCACATTCCTGGACAAGGAGAAAACTTTCAACTTCATAGAATCACAGACCTGTTTGGGTCAGGGGGGTCTGGCCAACCCCCGCCATGGGCAGGGACACCTCCCGCTAGTTCAGTTTGCTCACATTAGTGAGGCCCCACAGAGAGCTCTGACAGACGGGCTCAGCACTCTCACTCTTCCTTTAGCAGCTAAATCCCCCTGGTCATTTAATATTCATTCCCACTGCATATTGGTAAATACACCCTGGTTTCCCTGAGACCAAACGTACCATTTGTCCCAAACCAACAGAAGTTCCTTGAAGCAGGGACTGCCAACATTCAGCCTCACTAATGGTAGCAACTGCCTTAACTAAGCCCGCAGGTGGCTCTTCTGCAGACATACCACCAGAGTTATAGGATGGTTTGAGTTGGAAGGGACCCTTAAAGACCAACCGGCCCAACCCCCTGCAGTGCGCAGGGACACCCGCAGCTCCATCAGTGCTCAGAGCCCCCCAGCCTGACCTGAGTGCCTGCAGAGATGGGGTGCCCAACTCATCTCTGGGCAGCCTGTGCCACTGCCTCACCACTTCTATCATAAAAACCCGTTCCTGTTCCCTGTGCACAGCTGCGGTGTATAATCTTCTGGGATGAGGCATGAACCTGCTAAAACCCACGAGAGCACAGAGACAGGCACATCCTGGTATCTGTGTTCCCAGGCACCAAGAAGCATTGTTAACAAACTGGCAAGAGCAGCAGAGAAACACATTCTGCCTCCCACCGCTGCATCACAGTGACAGCTCATCAGAACAGTTCCCCATGCTCCCAGCAGCTCAGCTCCCACCCCACCAGCACTACCCCAGGACCAAGCCTGTGGTCTCCAGAGGTCTCCAAGCAACAGTGCTGGCAGCTAAGGATGAAACAACTCATGACTACACGCAATAAAACAAACTTCCTCCCAGCAGGACAGTATTTCTCGTCCTGCTCTCCCTGGCTCGAGGACCTCTGAGACCTCGCTGGCTGAGCCTCCAAATCAGGAGACAGGCTCTAACTCAGGAGTTGTTTTAAGTAATAAGAAATGCCAGACTGCATTCCAATTAGCCTTCAGAGTCCTTCTGTTTTTTCTCTGCGTGCAGCAGAATGACAGATTTTAAGAACGGTTTCTTACTTCCAGTAAAGAACAAGATGCACACACACTCTCCTAAGCTGAGCTTTTAGGGAAACAACAAACACCACGAGGCCGGGGATGTCACCCAGAGCATCGTTCTATGACAGCCGATATCCCTGCAAAGTCTGCAGCATGCTGAGGGCCAACACCCCCAGTGTGACAGCAGAAGTGACCACGTCCCAAGAGCAGCAGCAAGGCACGGTGTGTGCACTGACTGCAGCCTCCTCCAAGAGGAACGCTGCTGCCACAAAGGAGTGCAATGCAGCTCTGAGTGACAAAGAGCACTTGAAGATCAGCTGCACCCTACTGGCACACTGAGAGTGAATAGGGAAGGCAGCACAAAGCCTAAATATAACAAACACCTGCAGGCTCCTGCTTGTCTCCCTCCAAAAAGGCTTCCAAGACAAGACACAGGATTTCAGGCCTTTCTGAGCTGTAGGGCTGAGCATAGCATGCTCTGCTGGCATACTGGCAGGTTAGGTCCTGCCTTTGAAAGCTCTGTCAAGTCCAAAACACCAGCTGAATGCTAATGCTGGTAACACCCAGGAAAGGGAGACAAACCAAGCAACATACACACAGTTTGCACCCTGTATCCAAGTGTGCAAATCACACCCATACACACAACACCCTCAGTATGAAGTACAATGCAAAGACAAAGAAGAAAAGGAGAACTGGAACTGGAAAGAGTCATAGAATGGCTTAGGTTGGAGGGGACTTTAAAGACCACCCAGCTCCAGCACCCTGCTGTGGGCTTGTTGCTCCCTGACCCCTGGATCACCCATAGCTGCCCAGGCAGCAGTGTCAGCACCATAGGCTTAGGCAGGGCATGAGGGAGCACAGGTGTGTGTGGAAGTGCAAGGAAAGGTGGAGAAGGAGGTTGAAAACAAACAGGGAAAACAAATTGCTCTTCATTATCGTATATTATGAGAAATGTAACATTCCAGGTTTTTATGGTTCTTTTTATGGCCATTAATAACAATGGTGGCTTTGAAGAGTGATGCTTCTGCTACGGATAATTAAATCTTATGCTCAGGGAAGAAGCCTGGCCACCCATAGCGGGCAGGGCAGGACTCCCATCAGAGCAATAAAATCTTTCCAGGCTCGGAGAGGGAGCAGGATGGGGTTCACCAGAGGGACGCTCCAGCTCCTGGCTGGTGCCAAAGGCAGACGCAGAGATCACACCCTGCTCAGCATGGCCAGCCCTGTCCCTGCCTCCTCCAGCAGCGCAGCCACACATGGCACTGCTGGCAGAGGGGCACACGGCTGCACTGCCATAGAGCTGAGGATGGCTGCTGCAGACTGTCAGCAGTTTTGCTCTTATGAATCGCAAGCAGAACCGTAAATCAACCCCGCTGGTGTATGAAACAGCCAGCGTACGAACAGCCAGCTTGAGAATTAAGACACAAAAAGTCAAGGAATCCAGAAGCTTGGACTCCTGGAGTGACATTAATTCTCACCACAGTCCCACAGGGCACATTTTACTTTATGCCTTAATACGGCAGCATTAATGTTGTTGCAGGGAGCTGAGCCTCTGCACGTCCCAGCTTGTGCGTTTTGCTCCCAGTGGTCCCTCTCCATTCCAGCAGCCCCATTCTCAGCCTCCACTCCACACAAAGCTGTCTCAGACTAGCAGGATCCCACACACACTTGAGTTTTCAGTGTTTAGCTCGTTGTCTCCTCGCAAATAAAAGGAAAACCAAGAAAATGCGGGAGAGAAGGCAACCAGGGGCAGATCTCACCAAGGTTCCCTTTGGTTCAGCAATAGGGTGGGGGCACTTCGCAGCCCAGCTTTCCAACCAGAGCTGCAGCTGCTCGGTGCTCTCATCTTTTGACAATTTTTCATTAAACTGAAGGTACTTTACTGCATGCTTTGTACCTTAAATATCTCTTATTAGCATTTGAGTGTCTTCCCTCCTTAGAAAGCTTGCAAGGTTCCCATTAAGGGTAATGAGAGTCACACTCCTGGGAGGCAAGGAGAATATATACCCCAACATCTCCTGGTTATGGTCTACTCTAACCAGTATGTCAGAGCATCATCTGCTAGGGATTTATTAGAGATGCATTTTACAACGGGCTGTATTATAAGTTATTAAGGAACGGAGCAGCTTCCACTGTTCTTTCATTAAATATTAATAGAGCATTTATAAACCGCTCCTTAATTCGAAGCGTTACCTTTAATCAAAGCCCTGGCGATAACAACGTGGCCTTTGGTAAGGCCCCTCTGGTAGTACTTAAACCTTTCCCAGATTTTACGTGCCCACGGGTGCACTCGCTCTGCGGTTGGTGCAGGAGGGGGGGGGGGGGTGTGTTGTGCAGGTCTGGCAGCTGCGGTTTCCCCCCAGTACTGCTGCCCATAGCAATGCTCAGGCAGCCACTCACAGTGCAGACGTGCCTTGAACCCCCAGGCCCCCTGCAGCTCCCTGGGTGCTGCTCACCCGTTTTGCTGTCCACGGTGAAGTGCTGCTCGCCCTCCAGCACGCTGTAGACGATGCGGGCACTGCTCCCATATGTGGGGTCGTCAGCATCGGAAGCCATCACCTGCATCACAGAGGTGCCTGCAGCAGGGATGAGAACAAAAACAGGAGAGACGTGGATCTCTTAAGAGTGTGTCCAGAGGACATCCAGAAAGACGGCCCCTTTTGTCCCACGGAGCGATAGGCGGATGGGACTGTGGGCCACCTTAGGACAGGACGTGCTCTCCAGATCAGCACGTAGCTTTGCTCCCAGCAGTCATCTCACATTTCAGGGTAGCTGCAGGGGAGGAAGAGCTATTGCCTGCCCAGAGCCAGGCACTGCACCGTGTCGTCATGCTCCACACGTAGCGGGGCAGAAGGACCATAAATTGGATAAAAGTCCATCAAATGTCTGCAATTAAGTTATTGATTTCCAACGCTGCCTCACTAAACTGGGTGCTTCACTCCAGCTGTCCCTGAGATGGCTTTAATTTGACATCATGTTCAATTTGACAGAAGCAGGACCTAGGACATGAGAACGGCCTCAGGAACAAAGAAGCTGAGGTCCTCAAAGGCGACAGAAATGAGGAAGAAGCTGCTAATCCCACCTACAGACAGCCCTGAGAAAGGAGAAGATCTGCGAGGGTCCACCTCCAGCAGCAGCCTCCTGGAGGGCCAAACCCATGGATGCTGCTCCCAGCCCTGCTCTCCAGGGACAGCACTGCCCACAGCAGCACTCGGCATACGATATCAGATTTCTGACCCCGTGGTAAGCACCTCGTCCCGCAGAGCCATGCACCCTGGATGGATGCCAGAGGGCAGCAGTTCCATCTCAGTGACCTGGAGGCTACAGAAGGGGAAACCCTGATTCTACCAACAATACCATTCACAGCTTTCAGGGCAGCGCAATCCTCAGCATATGCCCACTTGCTGCCCCAGCCACTGCCAGATGCACATGAGCGTTTTGAGCATTTTCTATTAAGAAAAACCCATCAGACTGCCTGCAAGTGTTCTTCTGGCTGCACGTTAAACAAAGTCTTTTCCTCTGCTTCTAGTGTGGAGATTAAACAATTTCTCTTCACAGTAATCAGTTTTGCATTCAGCCAGCTTTGCGATGGAGCCAGGGTTTGACCCCGAGTTCCTGTCTGCGCAGCCAAACCATCTCTAATCTTGGTGCTACACAGAGAAATGAAAGCAAAATGCACCGAGGGAGGAGAGCTGTTCTGATGGAAGGATCCACATTTACCACCATGCCAGCTACCCAGCCCAAAAGCCAGCTCTGGGCTACGCCACCCGCTCTGTGCAGCAGAGATGTCTTGCAGGAGGCAGTGTGGATTTGGGCTCATACCTGTGTGCGGCAGACAGCTGTTAAGCAGACCCCAGGGAGCTCAGGGAGAACACAGCTAATTTTAGCACCTCCTGTTACAAGGTGAAACTCCTGCCGTTCCCCAGCAGTCAGTTGGGTCCATCCTATCTCCTCTGCGGCTCCTTCAAGACTTGGCTCAGCTCAGCCCTTTGGGGGTGATGGGCACTGGGGGGAGGGGGGGGCACCCAGCAGGGGATGCAGCCTCACGGCTGAGCTCTGTGCAGGAACAGAGCACAGGGCCAATGTGTGCGCTCCCAGGCACCACACGGGAGTTTGTGCAATTCCCTCATTATTTGTCATTCCCTCTTAGGCACCGGGAAGTCAAATGACTTTCCCTCCCAATTAGTACTCCTTCATTATGCAAATAATGTCCTTTGATCTGTTCCTGCTGTCACAGAGCGGATCTGACCGTATTTGTTTTACTTCTCTTTATGCTCCAGGAAGGGACCCACCTCTGGGAGCTGGGACAGTGCTGGTGGGGAGCTGCAGCTGATTGCTGCCACTGGTGAGAGCAAAGCCACCCACGTGGCCAGCCTTCAGCATGAGCCCCAGGGAGGTTCAGGAGAGCAAGAAGGGGTCGCCCTTCACTTCTCAGGTTGGGCTGCGGGGTGGCAGAGGTGAGGAATGAAGAGCAGCTCCCTGCAAACCACACCTGAGATGAAAAGCAGCCCTGCTCCCTGGGGCTGACTCATCCTAGTAGAGCGCAGCTGAATTAGGGACATTGGTCATCCAGGAAAACGGAGCAATGGACAAGCACTGCCAGCAGGGCTCCAGCCTTTGACCTTGATGTCACAGCCAATTCCAGCCGCCCAGCCTTCCTGACCCTGCTTTGCCACTACAGGGGGGTTGTCTTCGTCCACACCCAGAACAGCAGCAAGGCATGTTCTGTGCAGCTCCATGCCCAGTGGAGGAGCTTGTAGCAGCACCAGAAGAAGGTGCTGTGCGAATCAACCTCTGCTTGTTCTCTGGGCTGCTGTGAAGGAGCCCTTCTACCTCCTGGGCTGGCCAGGCTGCACAGGGCTCGGAGGCTACCACAGGCAGACAGACTTCAGCCCAATAAGCTCTCAGCTCCAGCTCCCCCCACTCTGAGCATGCAGCTTGGAAGCACATCCCACGCCGTTCACAGCACTTCTCTTTACTTTTAACTTCTGAGTATTTTAATTTGCAGGAATCGCCTCCTTTCATGTTGTGAAACCGTGATTCTTTCTTGCTCTGATCTCCAATTTCGCATAGAAACTGTCTCCTTTGATATGTCTTGTTCACATCAGTCTGTGATCAGGCAGCTCCATAATTGTTAGCATTTTTTAAAGAATTGGGATCCTTGTCTAATACTCAGAGTTGAGGATTCTTTGCTTTTTAAAAGTAGTTCAAGCAAAATAGATTAATTTATTTCTTCCCCTTGGGAATGGGATGCCTCCTGCTCTCATGCTGCCTTTCATTGCTCCAGGAGCATGTGGCTGCAGTTCAAGGGGTTACCATCTGACTCAGGAGAGGATTAGTGCAGGTAAATGGAAGAGGATGGAGAGCCTGGGGTGCTTCAGGAGAGCCTGCTCCCCATCCGCCAACAGGAACCCAGGCAGCAGCTCCTGCACATCCGCAGCCACCCCCAGCTCAAGCAGCGCTGCATCCTCTCCCCATGTCCCTCCCAGCACTCAGAGGGGTGCAGCTCACTGCCCCACTGCCATCCCTGGTGATGGATGCTCATGGCACACGTCCCACGTGCAGCTCAGCACAGCACCAGGCTGATGGGCAGTGGGGAGTTGGGGGAGCAGGCTAGTGGTAGTGTGGAGGAAACCACCTCTATTACATGAATTCCCTGACCTCAGCAATGCTGGGCCTCCTGGAGGGAAGCCAGAAAGTGGGAAAAAGGGTGCAGCAGCAGTGCCAAGGGATGCTGAAGAGGACGGAGAGGCAGTCACAGGGCTCTGAGGGCAGCAGGGGACAGCAAGAGCAGCTGCTGAGGCACAGGGGGACAGACGGCGCTTGGGCCAATCCAAAGCACAGGTAGCCATGGGCTCCTTGGCTTGTAAGGACTCATTCCTACCCCGGCCCACAGCACCTGGGAGCTGAGGGCTGAACAAAGCCAGCGCATCTGGCACCCCCCTGACCCATCCCCAGGGCACAGCTTAGGGCTGGGGCTGAGCGCACAGCCACAGGCTGGCAATCAGCTCAGAGGATTTATTCACTTGTTTTTCCTTAAGCTACCTTATTTATTTGTCCCTCTCGGCTTCTCAGCTCTGCTCTCAGTGGGAATCCTCGCGATTTGCAGCCTGGTTTGTGGGGTATGGCAGGCTCAAGGTTTAGTGGCAGAGATGGAGGCTTCTCACCCACCAGGACACCTACCAATGGGGGACAGCTCGGCCACGCTGCCGATGTAGGGCCCCTCCAGGAAGCGTGGCTCGCTGTCGTTGATGTCCTGCACCTTGATGATGAACTCAGACTCGGGTTCCAGCAGCTGGTCAGTCTGCCTGTCACGGGCCTGAGCCCGCAGTGTGTAGAAGGTTTTCTGCTCCCGGTCCAGGCGTTCGGTGGCATGGATGTCACCTGTGATCTCATCAATGAGGAAGATGGTCCCCGCGCCCTCCCCGGAGATGGTGTACTTGATGGAGCCGTCCCCCTCATCCGAGTCCGAATGGATCTGCCAGGGAAAGAGCAGAGGGTAGGAGCGGGCTGGGGCGAGGAGTGCTGTGTCCGCCCCCTCTGCCACCACCAGAATGCAGAGCACAGGGAATGCTGCACATGGGAGGGCACAACACACAGCACCATCAGTTCTGCCTGTGCCACTGTAAGCTTGACAGGTCCCAAACACTGCCAGTACCCACGCACACCACAAACCAAGCAGCAGACCTCACCACAGCGAGGCCAGGAGATGTATGGGAAGGACAACTCACCAACAGCTCCCCTAAAAAGAGGTTACCCCATGGCAAGGACTCAGGATCCAATGCGGGGCCGTTTCTCCCAGGCTGTGCAGCAAATGGGGTAGGAATGCAGCTCAGGTTGGGGTTAGGGAGCCCCATGGCAGAGCTGACGCTGCCAGACATTGCTCCTGGGCAAAGCCTGCAGTGAAATGAGGCGAGACGGGCTGCGCTGAATGAAAAACAGACCCTGGGGAAGGTGCTTTTTGTAGCCAGTCTCCCTTTCATTTTCTAATTAAGACAACGTTTGAAATTAGGAAAAGAAAGGGTAAACAGAAGCTCCTCCTGGACCGAGAGCTGACTGGAATCCAGGCCAGACGTCCAGAGATAATTTTATTGGTGGCATTAAGCTGAGTTATGAGGTTTTTACAATCTAGCCACTTATGAGAAATCTATTAACAGTAACTGGACAGGCAGAATGCATCTTGACAGAGAGCAGCACGGGCGTTAATTGGGACAATCCATAACAGGACAGGGACCCGCAAGCTTTCATCAGCCGCCTTCATTTGCTCCCTGCAATTTCTGCTTAGAATCAGCAAAGTTCTCCCACCAACTCAAAAAAAAAAGAAAAAAGAAAGAAAAGAAAAAAAAAAAAGAAGAAGAAAAAAGCTGTCCATTAATCGGCTAATGAAATATGAAAATGTTTATGGGCCATTCAATCTTCCAAACTGCAGTTCTATAATCCACCTTTCAGACACACAGCTCTACCAGCAAGAATTTATACCGGAGCTGCCTCTTTTTTCTTTTCTTTCCCTTTTTTTTTTTTTTTTTTTTTTATGATGCCTTCATTATATTTGTCTTGTTAGATACAGTTTATGTATTTATTTCATGAGTGAGGTGCCTGCACGTTGGACAACTCGATGCATTTCATACATTACCTTATTACTTCCCATCTGAGGCAGCTCCCCAGGTCCCCCCAGCACTCAGACCTACGCTTAGAGCATGGCTGTGAGCCCTGCAGTGTCAATGGGAGTCCCACTGTACCAGTAGGGGTCTTCCAATGCCAATGGAGATCCCACTGTACCAGTAGGGGTCTTCCAGTGCCACTGGAAATCCCACAGTACCAACAGAGGTCTTCCATTGACAATGGGGGTCCCACAGTACCAATAGGGAGTCTTCCAATGCCAATGGGGCTCCCACAGTACCAACAGGGGGTCTTCCGATGCCAGTGGGGCTCCCACAGCATCAATAGGGATCTTCCATTGCCAATGGGGGTCGCATAGTGACAGTGGGAGCCCCACACCATCTAATCACAGCCCCACGGGGATCAGAGCACCCTTAGGGATGGCGTGCAGAGCATCCTGCCCTAGAAACCCACACACCCCTCTGGCTGTGGGGCATTCACCAACCCCTCCATGTTATTAATATCCCTGAAGTTCATTATTACCCTGTTAGCAAATTGAGCCTTTCTGACAAAGTTGCACCTGTTCTGCTCAGCACAGGTAGCAGAAAGCTGCACTTCCCTGCTGAACACCAGGCTGGTGATTAATAATTAGGGCAGAGATCAACCACCCAGCACCATGCCGAGCTCCCAGCACATTCTCTTTACATATTTGCTCAGCGCTGACTGCTCGGAGCAGACACCAGCATCCCCGCAAACTGGAGAGCAAGGAAGAAAAATGGAGCTTGGGCTCAAGGGGCCATACAGATTGATTTACAAGGGAAGATTAAAAGACCTAAATCTGTGCTGCTTGGCTAAACAACAACTAATGGGGGAGGGCTGGAAAACTGACTACAGACATCAGGGGGAATGCTGCAGAGAGGATCCCAGGGTGCTCCCACAGCACCGCTGCACCTCTCCTGGGAGCTCTGGGCTGTGCTGTGTGCCACGGGCACCCTCCTGGGGGACCCCCCCGTGCTCAGTGCAGGGACAGCAGTGCCACAGCCACCAGTGCACCCATGGGTCCGATTGCTCCCGTTTGTTCTATGGGATAGCAGTTCCCTTGTCCCGAAGAGCCGAACCCAGGAATTTCACAGAGCCATTAATTACTTGCTAATAATTAAATCGAAATTAAATGTGAACAGAGGTGCACATTCCTTATTAAAAGCGATTAAACAGAAAGCACAGATACACAAATAAAAAATGACTCTGGGGCTGGAAAAGAAAGAAAATCAAATAAAAACTAGCCCGTAATAAAGGCGCACTTTGTTTGCTCCAACTCATAGAGCCCGAGTTCATCAATTTTCTTTAAATATTAGCAACTTAATTAAATCTGCTTTTTTCCCCCCTTTAATCCTCTCCTCTATCTAAAATAGATCTGTCCACATGCAGAAGTTTGTAACTAGTGCTGACCCCATAATTCTATTTAAAAAAAAAAATAAATAATAAAACAAAGAAATCCACATCAAACTGACAGCAGCCTCGAGGGAAATTACAGTTCAGAGGAAGGATTAGCTGGAGAACCCAGATTTCAGGGAAATGGGATCGGCCTTTGGAGGAGCCACACGGAGGTGTGCGAGGAGCACCCATGGAGGGCACATCCCATGGGCACTGTGAGCCCTCCCCGCAGCCTCCCCAGTGGGCATCGGTGTCTCCCATCTGTGGGCTCTGTCTGCTTTCAGCCCCCAGGGAGCATCACCAAAAGGGAATTGTTCCCGGCTGCTCGTTCTAAGCAGGACGGGTGATGCATTGAATGATGTGAAAGGGGCTGTAAAATGGGTTAGTTTTAGGTTCCTGGGTTCATTTTGGAGATGAGGCTGTTGCTAGGCTACCTCTGGAGTTTGACAGGGCCTGATGCTTCGAGTCACCTCCCAGGGGAGCTGTGAATTAACTGTAACCGCATCGAGCGTCGCGGCGGAGGAGTGCGGCTTTCGAGTGTCTGCTGAAATGGACACAAATCATGGCTGAAATTCCACCTGGCCTCCAGCCAAAAAGCCCATTTTCGAGCCTCCTCCAGACTCATAACCCGACAGCCGAAGCCATCAGACAGCCCTGCTGCAGGAGCTCTTGCTTGGGCGTTTTCCTTTGGGGAGAGCCCATGCCCCCATAGGAGCAGCTCTCCCCTGGGCTGGGCCCAGCAGGCAGCGCTGCTCTTTCATCAGAACACAGATGACATCCTTCCAGCTCCTGGAAACCACGGGGCACCCTCTGCACAGCTCTGAGAAGGACAAAGCACGGCAACCCCAAGGCAGATGGCCTCAGAACACCAGGGCCACTGCGTGCACCCATCCCAGCAGGACTGGCACTGGGGTCAGTGAGGTGCCACAGTGCAGATCCCAGACAGTGCAGCACAGCACCAGCACTCCAGGCACACTTCTGGCGAGCTCTGTCCCTGCTGCTGGCCCTCAGAGCCCCTACACACATGCACTGAGCACCTTCTGGATCTCACTATGCAGGTCAGCCTGAGATGCCTCAGCCCCACACCAACCTCACCCTGGCCCCAGGATTTCCATGCCATGACCACAGCAGGGCATCCACTCTGCCAGCCCCGTTCTGCTCAGATGATTAGCGTGGAATCAGCTGCAGCTCGCAGATCCAACAGCACAGTCCTTCCAGGACCAGCAGGGAACCCCAGGGAGGGGCGAGGAAACACACCCAGCACACCGTCCCCATGCTGAAAGGGCTACAGGACAGGGAACTGACCATCCTAAGCAGGTCAAGGCTGTGCTGTTTGCAGCAGCCTCTGGGGCAGGAAGGCCCTGGGTGCTCCATCAGCACTGCAACATGCAGACAAAGCAGAGTAGAGTAAGCAGGTGCTCACCCCACTGGCCTGGCCTCCCGGAGATAGGGCTGAGCTTTCCCTGCTGCTTTCGTGACACCCAGCACTACATCCCTTCTCACACTCATGGGAACTTTGTGCACAAGTGAGAGATGACAGATGTGGATTTGGGTGTGCTCCTGTCCTAGGTCCATGGGAGAACATTAAACCCACCCAGGAAACAGCCAGGCTCCTGCCATCCCAGTCCATACCCTGGCTGCTGCTCTAACAGTGCCCATTCACCTCACCAGGCTCAGCCATGCAGCAGCACGCCCTACTCTGTGCAGGCTCGGCCAGCCCCAGGGAATCGCAGGGTTGCCTTACCTTCCCCACGTACAGTGGCTCTGTGCCCGTGTACTCCTCCACCACAAAGAACTGGTTCCAGACCCAGCCGCGCTTCACTCGCCCACCGGCCAGCAGTGTGGGATCCCCTGGCTGCCCCAGGCCAGGACCCTCCGCCGCAGTGTGCACGGCCCAGGCCCCCAGCTCCTGGATGGCACAGAGCAGCAACAGCATGGTCCAGCAGCAGCCCTGCAGACCCTTTGCCATTGCACTCTAGGAGGCTGCATGAGCTGCAGATTTCGGACAGGCAACTGGCATCTTTACGGGAAGAGGAGGAGTAGAGTCAACATCGGCAGCGTGGGACTCACTGGTCACTGCAGTGTCCCCATCCCTGCAGCATGCCACATCCTGCAGCTGGACACCTCCTGTTCCAGCTGGCTGCCCTCTTGTCTGCAACTACAGGCGTCCTGGGCAGCCCGCTGCTAGCTCAAGAGCAGTCAGCACTGGTGCCTTGCAGGCTGCTCCTGCGTCTCCAGAGAAGAGTCTTGCAGCTGGCATTTGTCCCTGGGGACAGGGTTGCACGGCTCTGGGATCAGCTGCAACAGCCGTGCCCGAGAGTGGGGTCACGAATAGCTTGGTGCCCTCCCCGCAGGCAGGCAGCTCCACGGCCACACACAACGCACCGCCACCCTGGACCAGCATCCACAGGGAGCACAGCACAGCTTCTCCATGGGAAGGTTCGCAGAGGAGTTAAGTGGATGAGGTGCTGCAGGCAGCCTCTGTTTGTCCCACCGCAGCCCCACAGCACTGCATGAGGGGTCCGGCAGCACAGAGGCCTGTGTTGCACACACTGCTCATGAGCCCATTTGTAAATCCCGTCTTCAGGGGGATGACATCCCAGCACCTGGTGAAGGATCCTTGGCCCAGCCGATGCCGGTCACTTCCATCTTCTGCTGGCTCATGCAGAGAGGTGTAGGGCAGCCAGCAGCATCCCCGGGAGCCTGGAAAAGGCCAAGTGTCAGTGCTTATGCAAGAGCAAGGCCTCTGTGCCTCCCACTGCCCCTGAACCCTCAGTTGGTTCCTCCCCTCCACCCTGCCTTGGGGTGTCCCACTGCAGTGCCCAACCCCACTGGTCCTGCTGGAGGGAAGCTGGCAGAGCTCTGCCAGTGGGAGCTGCTGGCTCTCCAGCACTTGCCACCAGTCCTGTGTTCCTGGCACCTCACTTCTCTGCCAATGGGCTGGAAGAAAGGCAGCTGTTCAAGGGCTCATCACCTGGATGACTTTAAAGCAAACTTTAAAAAAAAAAAAAAGAAAGAAAGAAAGAAAGAAAGAAAAAGAAGAAAGGCCTCTGGAGTAAGCTTCAAGCCACTCATGAGGTGGTAAGGAGGAAAACGCGAGAGCACTCAGTGAGAGGGTGAGCTCAACATAGGTCGGGAATAGGCATGTGGCACCCATCCCTCCCTCCGCCAACACCCTGAGCTTCCACCAGAACTCCACAACACCCGCCAGGCACAAAACATGCTCATCTTCACTGGTTGGAGGAGTTAATCTCTTGCCATCTGTTACTCCAAACAGCAGAGGGCAAGTTGATGGACAGAATGGGGGGGTCAGTCCTGGATCACACATGTGATGCACCAGGTATAGCTCCCCAGAGAAGGGCATTGAGCAGCTGCCTGGACCATGCTCTGCACAGCCTCCTGCAGGACACCAAACAGCCCGAGCAGCCCAAAGAAGGGGCAGCCAGCAAATATCACCATAGCCCTTCCTGGTCCTTGCCATTTCCCTACTGTCACTGCACCTATAGAGCAGGTCGGTTCCCTACAGCATCCAAGGAGCCACACTATCAGTCCTGCAGTTCCCTGTCCAGACAAACACTGAGAAGCACAGAGCTGCTGACCCAAGGAAGTGCCAAGCATCATCCAGCACTGCCTACTCCTGGTTTGTGCACAGAGTGTCAGGCAATGCGTACGAACACATTTGCACACAGGGGCTCACTCACATTTCACGCACACAGCTAAGAGTCCTCAAGCCATCACTCCTTTCTATCCATATTTGTGCCTCATTTGGGTCTACACGTGCCAGGTTTCCCTCAACGTACACATGCCATATTCCATGCACACATGCACTGATCAGCTCTCACACGTGCAAGCCCTGTGCACTTCACGCTCCAAGAAGCACAGAGTCCCTAGTGTGTTTTTTTGTTAGGAGCCATGGTGCAGAAGCGCTAACATTCCTCTCTGCCGCTCTGCCCTGCCAGGCTGTTTGTTATTCAGACATATTCACAGTGGCTCCATAAGGTCATCAGTGATGGCAAAACTCCCTCTCACAGCCACTGCCCCACGAGGTCGGGTTATTCCTGCCAACGTAAAGGGCAGGAATCCCTATAAACAAACACCACGAAGCATTTTACAAGGCAGACTACATCCAGGGGAGTAGGATGATCTGTGGATGGGTGATGGGCTGACTTGTTCCCTCCCACTGTTAGGAGTCTGACAGCATAAAGCGACTGCTCCCTTCATGGGCCAAACACAGATGTGAAGGAGCTGCCCCACCTGCAGCAGGCTTCAAGAACAGAGATTCACAAAGTAACAGGGTGCGTACAAATCTGTTCTTATCATTCCTGCGTGGGTACAGAGAAGATACAAATAACAAGATACAGAGTGTCGCTGCCGCAAACAGCATCTCTCCAATTTCTCCTACCTGGGAAATCTGTAGCTATTTTTGAGTGAGTTCCCCGACAGTGAGAGGTGTCAGCAGACTGAAGTTGTGCCAGAGCGAGAGCTTCGGGTCAGCGCCCGGTACATGCAATATGCATGGGAAGAACACCCAATCCAGCATCTCTCCTCTTGCTACTCTGCAGGCAATGCCTCCAGATGTGCCCAGAATCCTCTTACAAATAGACTGTACCTGATCAACAGAGCTGCTAGAAGCAGGACTACAGCGTATGTACACGTTCTCAAGGACGGCCACATAAGCAGAGCGTTAGGGAGAGGCCATCACCAGCTGCAGCCATCTCCCCCCCATGCCCTGAGGCCATCCAGGCTGCACCGTGTGATTCATAATGCCCTGCAGAAGCCTTACCAGGCAGCAACAGCACTACAGACATAACGTCTGAAGACCTCCTGAGCAACTAAATACAAAGCAGCATCAACAAAGCAGTAAAAGAACAAGCTAAATGCACACGCTGAAGCAAGGCAGAGTATGCAAGGGTAGGAGATGCTGCAGTGGGCCAGCATGGCTCCGGCAGAGCTGGCCCGCAGTTCCCAAGGCAACTTGCTCAGCCCTGTTGCATCTGAGCACTCCATAGAGCAGCTCTGGCTCAGCGAGGAGAGTCCCGCTGGGCGCGCATGGGCTGGGCTGCCGTTGCTGTGGGAACCACAACACTGTGCTCTCAGTCCCAGCCATTATGCTGTGTTTTACATTTAACAGATTTCTCATCTTACAGCTATGCCTGAACTACTGTGGTTTGCTAGTGGCTATCTCACACTGACAAAGTTCAGCTCCGTTCGGCTGAGCTGTTCGCAGGCTGTGTGCGGTGGCAGAGCACATCCCAGCCCCAGCGCACCTCCCAGACACTCAGGTCCCAGATTCTACACACCCCACTGTGAGCTCCAGACCTCAGAGCAGTGAGGCGCTGGCACAGCTTCCCAGAGAAGCCCTGGATGGATTGTCCCATCCCTGGAGGCATTCAAGGCCAGTTTAGATGGGGCCCTGGGCAGCCTGATGTGGTGGGGGGCAACCAGTTCATGATGGGGATTGAAACTGTGTGATCTTCAAGGTCCCATCCAACCTAAGCCATCCTGTGATCCTATGATCTTGGTACCCAGAGCCACCTAAGAATACACACCCAGAGACATATCTCTGGCAAGATTCATTGCCACAGAGAAGATTTTCACACCCTACCCCAAAATTTTCATCTGTTCCTCTTCTGTCACAGCTCCAGGCCGTGCCTAGGGCCAGCGTTGTGTCACTGCACATTTTTCCTTCTGGCTGTCACACCACAGAGCTCTTCCAGGGGCAAAGTTCCTAAAAGCCCCTCACTGCAGAGTCATAGAATGGTTTGAGCTGGAAAGGACCCTCAAACAGCATCTGGTCCAACCCCCTGCAGTGATCAGGGACACCTCTCCAGACTGACCCTGAGTGCCTGCAGGGACAGGGCATCCACCTCATCTCTGGGCAATCTGTACCACTGCCTCACAGCCCTCACTGTAAAAACCTTCTTCCTTATATCCAAAGGTCACCTCTTTTAGTTTGAAACCATTTCCCTTGTCCTATCACACAGGCCCTGCTCAAGAGCCCGTCCCCTCCTTTACAGCTCCTATAGATACCGACAGGATGCTCTCAGCTCTCCCCACAGCCCTCTCCCCTCTAGGCTGCACAGCCCCAGTAATCAGTCTGTGCTTATATGGAAGGTTTTCCATCCCTTGTCCCATGCTCATGTCCGTACTGCAGCAGGATTCAAGGTACCCCACAGCAACACAGAAGGTCCCACGCACAGGGACCATGACCAGCACTGCATTTGTTTCCCCACATCACTGAAGAGCAGCCAGCCACAAAGCTGGAGGGGCCACTTCTTCCTGCCACGAACAGCAAAGTGGGAGCTGCTACTTTCTGCAGCCACTCAGCCCCAGCACAGCATCCCAGGCAGCCTGCAGATGCACAGAAGTGCATGCACTCACGTGGCTGTGTGCCCAGGTCCTGCTCTGCCAGGCAGGCTCTCACACCACCCCAGCGTGCCCCCTTGCCTATTGATGTTCCGTCATCCCCACTTCCCAATTATCAGCACAGCTCCCCCTCTCCTCCCTGCAAGAGCTTGTGCCGTTTGTCGGTGTATATTTGGCACAGCCGTACTGTACATCATGTTGACAGTAGAAATTACATCCTGAGCTTATGTTTTACACTCTGCTCTGTCAGGACTCACCGCAGCCCAGTGATCAGGACAAATTGAATAGCATCCCGTCCGTGTCAATATTTATTTCATTTTACAAATGCAGCCCGGTGCAAAGGAAAGCAGGCAGGGGAGGGGGAAGGCATGGACAGACAACAACGGGCAGAGGCAGCACTGCCTGCTCCATCACAGCCCTGCAGCCGGGGAGCAGTGCCACACCAGCGCAGAGCGTGTCAACCCAGCCAGCACCAGGTAAACACACAGGGAGCTCCAAGAACTGCCTTTGCCCACAGCCATGTCAGAAGGACTGCCACACCAGCACCACTCCTGAGATGAGCCTTTATGATCAGCAGAAAACGCAGAGCTGACGGTCAGCTACAAAGGATGCAACAAGGCAGGAAAGTCTCCCTTCCCCCCAGCTCTCTGCCAGAGAGATGCGTAACCAGCAGCACTCTGCTCCTCACCCCCTGCAGCAGAGCATCACCCACTGCACCAGCACTGCACCTGCTGTGCCACAGCTGCGGTTCCACTGCATGGGCAGACACTGCTCATGTCGCCCTTGGAAGGCAGAGTTGCCAGGCACAGGACAGGAGTTCCCTACGGCCTGGGCCTTCTTCTGTCTCTCCACAGCCCAGAGGACAAGAGACAGTGACAGCTTCAGCAGGAAGGCAGTCGGCCAGCGAGCACAGCTCAGCCCCAGCCCCTGGGGTTTATTAACCTTGGCACCACATAGCTGCCACACAGGGAAGGTGGGGAGATGAGCACTGGAAGGTGCACCAAGAGGTGGCTGCATATGGATGGAGAGCGCAGACACAGCTCACAGTGCTGCTCCTGGCAAGCAGAGCTGCAGACCCTGGAGACAGCTCAGGACAGCAGAGAAAAAGGCTCCTGCAGGGTTCCCAGTGCACAGCCAGACATGCAGCAGCACTGCAGCAGCAGCAGAGCACGGCTGTAGGTCCTCTCCAAACAGCGGGCAAACCTCCAGCAACATGCAGAGCTCTCTACTCTCTGCCCAAATGTGCCCTTAATCAGGAGCTCAGTGGGACAGCTCTGCCATCTCTTGCATGCAGCAATGACAACAGAGAACAGGAGCCCAGCACGGGGCCCAGCACCACCTACACTCACCAGCTGCCTCAGTCACAAGGGAATAGCTGAGGCCATGTACAAGCAGAAGCACAGCAGCTCTGAGGACCACACTCGTGCCAGCTCAGAGCAAGGCAGCATCCCTGAGCACAAGCAGGCAGCATGCCAGTCCAGCCACACTTCTCTGGGAGATGGAGCAGCAAAAAGTCTGCAGTTATTTACCATCAAATTCTTGTCTCGTACTGCCTGCAGCTCCGCACATGCCACGTAACCACAGCTCCTCCTGTTAAACAGGATACAAAGCCACTTAATGCTCCCCTTCCTAGGACACAGGACCAGCTAGCACTGCTGTCTGGGATATGGAGGCAACACAAGCGTGGCAAGCTTGCTGCAAAGCTTTAAGAAGGTTCATAATCTCTAGGCCTAGGGCTAAGATATGAACTCAGGCTCTCTGGAGCTCACTTTCTCTACTGGATATTGTAAGACAAAATGAGGCAAATAGTGTTTTTGTGGGGTTTTTTTTTTTTTTTTCCTTTTATGAACTTCTCCAAATCCAGAGAAGAGGGAGGAGGTAACCTCACCAGATGATATGAGATAGATATTGCCAGCTCCGGAGCAGGCCAAAAGGCAAGGACCTCCCATACCAGCATCCCACATACTGCCTCTGACAACCCACCCCAGTGCCACACCAGCCGCAACCAATGCGCCAGGCCCAAGCACCCACCAACATGCCCACATCTACCCATGGTTCCTTCCTGGCTTCCAAGAGGTATTTTAAGAGCATCTCTGTGGGCTGGACAACAGCACAGCCAGGGCATCCACCAGCTTCAGCCCTAGAGGGAGCGAGTGCTCTGCACATTGAGCACAATGGGGACCACCATTCCCTCTGGACCACTGCAGCACCACGGCCACAGTGAGCAAGTGTCTTTGGCTGGAATATATTACTCGCATTGCAAAGTCCATAAGGAACATCGTCACGGGTGAGAGCAAAGGTGGAGGATGCCAAACCACGCTGAGTGGTTTGTCCCCATTCCATATCAGATCCCATTTAAGGTCCAATGTTCTGGTGAAACAAAGCTGGACATTATATGTCTGAATGAAGTGGTGACGCAAAAAGCAACCGCAGGCTAGAGAGGCTGTCAGCACTGCAAGCTCAGGAATGCCCCATAGCATCCCTCTGCTGGAATACATCCATGCATGAGGCATACTCTAATCTGGTGCCCTTTCCAGAATCTCAATGCATTTTACCAATCAAGTAATAGAGAAAAGGCTGGAGATATTGATCTGGGTGGCACACAGCATAAATGTGCGTAAAAATGCCGGAGATAAGTGGCCAAGGGATTCAAAACCATAGAAGCCTTTTCACTTATGCAGTGAAAGGCCTTTGTAAAGCAGATGAACTGATCCCAAATGCAGGCCTGTGCAAAGCAAGGTTGGATGGCAAGGTGCCTTTCTGCACATCTTCTGTCCTGAGCCTCTGCTTTTCTTCTCAGGTGAACCTGCACCCACACAGCTCAGGTAAAGCTGTTTTTCTGAAGGAATTTCTACTTGAACAATGCCCGGGACGTGTGACTAAGCATCCATTTTCTCCCTCCTTTTAAAGTTCAGTTTAATTATTGTCCCCTTTGATGCTGCCTCGAGAAATTCCAATAAAAGAGTGCAGCAACTGTCAGAGCAGGAGCTATTCACAACCTCTTGGCTTCTCATGCTCAGCCACTTTCTGCTATCAGACACACTGGGAGGAACAGTTATTTGTTAAAGCTCTCACACAAGCAGTGTTTGGAAAAACGTATTTTCAAAGTTCAGGATTTTTTATTTTTTTTTTCCCCCTATTTTTCTTTTCCTCCAAATCATCTTTGGTCCAAGTTTCAAAGAAATTTTAATTGCAAAGAAAATCTCAAAGTCTGCCTTAGGGAAGAGGGTTTTACAGCCATAACGGTTTCGCTCTGCAGCAATTCTTTTCCAAAACGGAATTTTCATGCCTTGTCTACGTGAATACAATACTTTTAATTTGCCTTTAAAAACAAACTCAGAGGAGGTGAAAGCAAAGGCAGCTTCCCGCGGCCCTGACTACATACACAATCTCTGCCCACGTCTGAAGGGAACCGACTCCAAGCCAGAAGGAGAGGAAAGCATGGAGTGGCTCCGTGCCTGGAGCACAGCTGGCTGCACCGTGCCCCCCCAGCACTGCCCAACTGGGCAAGCAGAGCACCTGGACAAACTGCCGTCCCAGCTGAGCACACACATCCCTGCAGTGACTGCCGAAGGTCAGATGGGAGAAACCACAGCCCCAGTGAGGATTGCTGTGCGCATCCAGACCCGTTCTCCCCATTCACCCCGGCTCCTGCAAGCGCCTGTCCTGCCCACCTGTTGGACACAGCTCTGATAGCCCCTGGTTGCTCTTCCCTGTGAAGCTGACAAGTCGCCTGAAGCGCTAACAAAAAGCAGAACAAGGCACTGGTGCGCTCAGATAGGACAGGGCACGGCTGGTCTTCCCCTCACAAAGGCAAGTTTCCTGCTAGGACCCACCAACTGCTTTGGCAGAGGGAGAATCACAGAACCCTTAAAGTTGGAAAAGACCTCCAAGGCCACCCATCCACCTACCACCAGTGTTGCCCATTAACCACATCCCTCAGTCCCACATCCACCCTTTCCTTAAACACCCCCAGGGACGGTGACCCCACCACTCCCTGTGCAGCCTGTTCCAATGCATCACCGCTCTTTCTGAGAAGAAATTCTTCCTGACATCCAACCTGCACCTCCCCTGGCACAAATTGAGGCTGTTCCCTTCTCTCCCATTGCAGGTCCCCAAAGGCTGTGGAGCAGAAGAATCAGCTCTCAGTAGCAGATGGGAGACAAAACCAAGATGGCAAACAAAAACAACGAAAGAAAAAACCCTAAAAAGACACATCCCATTGCCACGAGTCCAAATCTGACAAAGATCTGACAAATCTGACAAAGAAAAGGAAAAAACAAGCAGTGAATTCAATCATGACCTGCCAGAAAGTGCCAAGGGGGCCCACGTAGGAAGCAAAATCCATAAAGGAGAGGAGATTATCCCAGCCAGCGCTGTCGCAAGGAACTTCTGAAGGGTTGGACTGAGCCAAGGGACTGGCCAAACTGCAACTGAAAGGCGGTGCCAAATTGGCTTTAATGCAGAGGTGAAACTGAAAGAGAGCACATGAAGGAGATGCTTGTCTCTAGCTGGGAAGGCAAACAAGGTGACATTGCTTTTCCTTGCTGTAGCGCTGGACATTAACCCAGCACCTCCCTGCCCACTGCCCCCCATCCCCTGCAAACCAGCAGGGAGAAGAAAGGAGCAGCCCCAGCACTGGGCTGCCCAGAGCAGGGTGAGAAGAATCAAGGCTGACAGCCCCGACAAGTGGGCACCTGGATAGGAGTTAAAGGACAGATTAAAATAAAAGACACAAAATGGAATTCTTAGACTTTGACAAATGTGGAGGGAATTGGGTACTTTTAATCAAATGTTTGGCAGATGTATGAATTATTTATCACTCAATATCGTGTGGTTAAATAGAAGATGTTCACAGCTTTCTTACCTACAACCCTCTACCTCCCTTGCAAGTCTCCTCAAGTTTCTACAGAAACTTGTGGGCATTACTGAGCCAGAAGGGCTCCAAGCAGCTTCCTTCTGTTTACTGCTCAGGTCCCGAGGGCAGGTTCAGTCCCCTGGTTAAATAAACGCTATGGCAGGCACACATCACTCCTGGGAAGGTCTTGCTGCTGCCAACTCTTCTTTCCTATGCGTCTTTTTTTCACAATAAGGGTGGTGAGGCAGTGGTACAGAGATGAGGTGGGTGCCCCATCTCTACAGGCATTCAGGGTCAGGCTGGGGGCTCTGAGCACTGGTGGAGCTGTGGGTGTCCCTGCACACTGCCTGAGCATGGACTACGTGGCTTTTTAGGGTCCATTCCAACTCAAAACATTCTGTGATTCTCTTTGATGTTCTTGGCAGTTTTGTCCCTGGAAACCACTCTGTCCTATGATAGGATGCACGTCACCTCCTTCCAGCACACATGACACCAGGGAAGTCTCTTCCCAGTCCAACACGGTGCCATTTTGAGATGGTGAGACCAAAGGCAGCACAGGGTCATACAGATTGAAGCCAGGAGGACATAAGGGAGAAAAAGAGAGCAGCAAAAAGCAGGACAAGACTTGGGGGAGCTGCACCACAGGGCTCACGCCTGCAGCTTTGACAGTGCTTTCCGCCCATGTAATAGGATGATCAGCTGCACGCAGCCCAGATCAGAAGCAGGCACTGACTTTGTTGCTGGCACCTCAGGCCGAAAGCAGCCTGTGAAGATGTAAGTGACTTCCTCAGCACCTCAGGACAAGCTCTGCAGCAGTAAACAGCTGTCAGGAAGATGGAAGAATGAGAGTAATTAGTCTCTTTAACGCCAATTTCAGCCTGATCTTTCACACTTAAGAAAACTGTTCCAATGCTTTTCTTATTTTCAGAGGAGCTCATTAAATAAGAATTAGAAGCAAGATAGTATAACAGATAAGAACATTATTTCTGCAACAATAAACCTGCCAAAATCCACTTCTTTGCAGCTGCACTGCTCAGCCTCCCAGGCTGCCCCTGGAATGTCCATCCGTGTGATGCACCAGACCACTGCCATCACCATCACGTCGCTACCTGGGAAGTACCACCTCAGGACAGAATATGCTGGTATGGGGAAGGGGCTCAGGCTCAAACTTTTCTGCTCTCCAGAAACCACTGAGCAAGCACAGAGGGGAAAGGAATGTCAGCACCGCACCAGTTCAGGAATCTGGAGGTGAATATTGTGCAGCCTGACTCCTCAAAGGGGAAGAAAATACGTTTTGTGATTGCTCAGAAAAATCCAGAATTGGCAGGAATCCCCGGCGGCTGAGTCACCTCCTTGGGAAGAATTTCTCGGCCATCAGGACTGCAGAAGTCTACCTGAAAGCTGGCTCCTCCAGGAAGAGCACAGCAGGGCTGAGCCACCACCTCACCTCTCATCTCCACACTGCAGGCACACGGCTGAAGGCGGAGGTGCCCCAAAAACACTGCTGTCCAAGTAGAAGCCAAGCAACAAGCAGAAAGCCCTTTCCTTGGAGGGGACGGGTCCCTCAGATATGGGGCTGAGTCAGGGAAGTAACACAGTCCTACCACAGACCAAAAAAAATTCATACTAATGCAAAATCAGAAGCTTTTGGCATCTTGTCTGATAGAATCAAATTTTTATATCCTTCCATGCCCAATAAATTCTGTTCACAAAGAACAAGAAGAAAAAAAGAAGAAGTAAAAGCCTTAATAAATGCTGGAAGAGCAGGGAGCTCACACTGACTCCCAGCCCGGCGTAGCTCCTGGATAATCTAGGCAATAGTTTATTTTTCTCTCCAGTATCATTTTCCCAGCTTGATCTCTACTGTCGCAGTATGATGGTTTCACCCCATTAGCCTTGCTTAAAAAAGTGATCCCAGGACTGTGAGTGTTATTGCCCACATAAATCAGGAGGCTTTGAATACGGAGCACCTTTAAATAAACAGCTGATGGAAGTGAAGTTCCGGGATCATTATTAATAGCTTTTCATTTCTGTGTCCGCTGTGCTGTGACATTCTTTCCCAGCAGAAAGCCTCCGCTTCCTATCCCCAGTACATCTGATCCCATGAGTCCTCCAGTCGGAATGAATGACTGTACCTTTGTGTTAATTGCATAGCCCATTCCACAAACTGAATACTAATATTAACTAGCAATAGGAGGAGGCTTTGCGGAGCGGGAGCAAGAGGATGGTTTGAAGGCAGGCATGCCAGCCCCACTGCCTTCCTGTGTGCACACAGGGGGGAGAAGTGCTTGTCCTCACTTCCCCATAAGCAAGGGCGGATACTACACACAGGCAAGCCCCACAACAGGTCACAAGAGCCCACTCCATTCCCAGACCACCTGCCCAGGGAGTGTGCCCTGCGCTGGTGAACAGACACAGCTTTCCCCTGCCCTGCCACACTTCTTACTTGCACCCCCAGACAGAATGATGCCTGTCACTCCACTTATTGCACACAGTTCCTGGCCAAGGCCAAAGGTACACAGACCCACTGAGAGGCAACCACCCAGAACAGCCCTGCTGGTGCTTACAGGTGCTTCTCAAAAGCTTCACCTGGCCAGATCCAGTGTTTTTCACTAGCATGCCCTGTCCAGGGAGGGAATGCTCTCCTCCCTCCACTTCTGGCAATGAGGAATTGTTCTGACAGCTGCAGGCAGGTGCACAGCAGCCCAGAGCAGATGGGAGCTCCAATTGCCATGGGCAGATCTAATGTCAGCAACTGGAATCACCGCCGTGCCCCTCTCCTGGGGTGATGAGTCCAGGATGAGACCTCACCAAGAGGGACCTTGGCCACCTGTTCTGGGAGCAAACTTTCTCCTGGAGAAAGCGGAGGGTAAGCAAATCTGCCAAGGCAACCTGCAGCTTCAGCAACCTTTGCAGACAACCACAAACTCCAGAGCCAGGTGAGGGCTCTTGGTTTTACTGCCTATTGCTCACTCTTCCCCAGATCCAGGAGTCAGCAAAGAGGTTCAGGGGACACAGGAACTGACACAGGCACAGCAAAAGGCTCCTCTGTCAGAGCCAGAACAGAAAGAAGCACCTGAAAACTGTGAAGCGTGTCTGAACAAAGCTGAAAGAGACCACTACAGACAGAATGCACATTTCTCAGAGGGCTATAAGAGTGTTAAATCTGCTTTCTGACTTCAGAATCCTTTCCTAGTTCAAGCCTGAATCATTGACACATCACCATGGACTGGCACTGCAGAGCCACATCTCTGACAAATCAAAAAGAACACCTTGTCTTGCTGGATATGATTTGGCAAGCTGGAGATGGTACCCACCTTCCCTCCATGAGGAACTCTGACCACTTTGTCAGGCAAAAAATAAAAACTGGATTCCTCCTCTCCCATCTCCGGCGCTGTGCTTGCAGAACGTGGCCCAGCACCCAGCAGTCACACAGGCCTGCCAGCACAGGAGGGGCAGCAGGCACTGTGAGCACAGCGTGTCACTGGGAGCTCCGCTCTCCTCCTTCAGCATCCCACTGAAGTTCATCAGTTCTCAGCAGAGGCCAAACGTGCAAAATGCAGTTGGGAAGGAGAACGTTTCTGAAAGCTCGGCACATTCAAATGGCACCCACCAGTAGCTTCAGTTTCGCGTTACTACCAGTCCAACGGCACGACGAGGAAGGGACGGACTGGGAGCTCTGGGGACAAGCACTGGGCTCAGCACAAGTAATGAAAGGAGATGAATTGGCCAATCCATCAATCAGGCCTACAGGTTCAGGGCTTTGGTGCTGAACTCCATCAAACAGGAGACTCACATCTCCCCTTCCAAGATCCCAGGATGGACACAGGACACACGCAGGGCTTTGCACAGGTCGCGTGTCACTACTGAGCCCTTCGCCTCCGCCAGTCCTGGCAACAGGGAGACTGTGGGAATCTGCTCTCTCCAACGCACAAGCTTTGAAGGGTCTTTCCTGATGTATCTGCACAAAGCAGGGACCTTGAGGCCTTGCATGTACGTTCTAATGTTATTATTATCAAAAGAAATAAAGAGGGACATGGTGAGGTGAGAGGCAACAAAGCAGCCCAGGCAACAAAGGGAGACAGAGAGAGAGATTACAGTAGCAACAGGGAAGACAGAAAAGCAAATGGACAAAGTGCATGTGAAAGAATAGAGCCAAGGAGAGATATGCATACACGTGAGCAAGCAGGATCGTGTTGGAACACGTGAGTGTGTAACGCACACAGGAGGGGGCACAGAAACCCACGCAGGCAGGTGCAGTCCTGCACAGCCCTGAGCCCTTCAGACCCTCTGTGGGTTTGCAGCACTGCCCCTTGCATACGTAGGATGCTGAGACCCACTTCACTCCATCCAGCACAGGCCCTCACAGCCGTCCCGTGGCAGTGACAATCCTCACAGCCAAACCAAAGCTGTAACTCAGGCTCCAAGTGCTCTTAGCAGTGCCTGAACCCCTCCCCCCCAGAGCTCCATGCTGGAAATGGGGAGAACTGGCAGCACACAGACACTTCTCATTGCCCACATGCAAACGGCTCTCCCCGGCTTTGTCATCCTCACACATTGCATCTTCGTTTCCTGCTGTCTTTATCATTACATCGCAGACCTTTGTTCCCTCTCCCCTTATTCCTTGGGCTGTTTCACTTCCCCCTCCTTCTCCACAGTTCTCTTCAGCTTTTTTTTTTCCATGATGATCATGTCAGAATTCACGCACAAAGCCCCAGAGCCCCTCGTGCATGCCTAAACAGGGATAGGGACACCCACGGCAACACAGAGCCCAGCATCCCTAAGCAAAGCACTGGAATCCCCACGTGCTCCCTCAGCCCCTCACCAGCAGGGCAGCGCAAGAAGCAGAAAAGTCCTTGACTCGGCATAAGCACGGATCTGCAACAACTGAAAACATCAGTGTTACTGCCATCATTTTCATCAAAAATCCAAAGCACAGCATCAGAGAAGACTCCACAAAGAGAATTAACTCTCTCACAGCCAAAAGCATAATATGCCCCCGCTCCAGCAGTGTGCATTGCCTTCACGTACAGGAGAATGGTAGTCCCCAAACCCCCATCGCTCCTAACACTGAGGGAGGTGAACACTGAGCTCTGTAAATGTGCCTGAAGCCAACCGGGAGCAGTACCACACAGGCAGATGTGCTTTTTTGCTCTCTACCATCCAAACAACCCCCTTCTCAGGTTGCAGGGTTAGCAGCAGCCTCAGCAGAGCTTGGGAACACAAAGCAGAGCAGTGTGCAGACAAAAAGCCATTCTACCCCATGATGCACACGGAGCTGTACCCACCTCCTGCCCCCAACCATCAGGGCCTCATGGTGAGCTGACACCAAAACTCACACCTGAATACACAACGTGATTAAAAACCAGAATAATGAGTCCCAGCTGCCTTAAGTGCTGAGAGTGAACCTTCAAGAGGCTAAAGAGTGAACCAGACACAGGCACTGGCTCTGCCCAGGCGGGTACACCAAATGCTCAGGAGACAGCTGCTGTTCTTGGTGCACAGATAGACCTCACACACACAAAAACACCTCACCCACCAGACACAAAAGGAGAAAGAAAAGCTGGCGTTCCTATTTCTAAATATACTTGGGAGGCACCAGATAGCACAGCGATGGAGCAGATAGGAGAAAAAAAAAAGATAGAGATGAGTCTCAGTGCCATCCTTTGAGTGCTCACAAGGGAAACGCACGTGCTGCCTTATGGCAGCCAGGACCAGGCAACATGCTCCCAGCCCTGAGCCCAGCTCAGCTGTGCTTCAAAGCAAGGGCCTTCCAGCCTGCTGCCTCACAGCCCCTCCCTCTCACTGCTATTTTGCAGCAGACAGCTTTTCACAACCAGGACAGCGCTTGGCAGGAGCAATACAGACCCAGCTGCAGATTTTCTGGTTCTTGGACAGCAAAAGGCTCAAAAAAGGCCTTCCCAGCAGCATCGAGCTGGACTGAAGTCTGTACCCAGGAACCAAAGAGGGACGTTCAGCAGTGCCTGCAGACACTGAGAGCAGTCACAGGTCAGATCCTGCCCGTCCAGCTCAACTACAGCACTAAACCAAGGCTAATTTGCAACAGCTGAGGTAGCTCACTGCTCTCCTCTGAGGCTTGTTTTTTGGCATTCAGTTTCTCCCTGTCTTATCAAAATAGATATGTGATTGGCAGCATCACAGGCAGTCCCAGACATGCCTCTGCCATCAGAACCACGGAGTACAGGCCAAGTGTTCCACTGTGCTAAGCAGGTTACCAAGGGCTCTTTGGCAGAAGGCACCAAGCAACTTCCCACAGCGCAGGCACTCTGAAGAGGCATGCAGTAAGAAGTGTTTAGAAGTCCCAAAACACACAGCAGCATCACCACTGGCCTCATGCACAGCCAGAGTGGAGGAAGACAGATCAATCCTTTTCCCAGCTTGTTAACCAGAAAACAGCAACCCCAGCATAGTGAGAAGCCACCACAGTGCTTGCACAATCCTTTGAGCCTCTCAGTGCTGTGGTATGAGCTCACATCTGTTGTGGAGCAGCCCAGAACCACCAGCTCATCCACATGGAGTCACCTCCCAGAGCAGCACCCACCACCCATCTGTAAACTCATGGAAGCACATGGGCACCCAGGATGCAGTACCAGGTGTAGCCTAACCCAGTGGTTCCAGCACCTTTCACAGACAGGTGTCCTCCATTGCACAAAAATGCCAACAGCTTTTCCAAAGCCTGTAAATACTCACCTGTGGCTGCTTCCCTACCGAGGGATGGCCCAATGCTTGCAATTTATACCTCCATCACATGGCAGTACCAAGGGAGGAAGCAGCACCAGCTGCCAGCACAGCACGCAGGACAAGGCAGGTCTCACAGTGTCAGACTCCAGAGCCCTGACCCACGAGTTCCTGCCTGCCTCAGCTAAGCCATCATCAAGCCCTGGGTGAGGGTCAGCGGCAGCCCCTGCAGCCCCGGTTGCTGGGTACTTTGCCTACAGCACCGACACCAGCTGCACCTGCTCAGAGCTCTCTGTGCCCAGCACAGCTGCCCAAAGCCCATCCAGACCAACCCCACCTGAGGGTTTGTCTGATCCAAACTCAGGCAGAGACACAGAGATATTTGGGAAGGGTGTGGTCGCTTCTCAGCCCCCGGCAAGCCTACCTCAGCCATTGCCCACTGGAGGATCCTGCTTCTAATCTCATCTCTCAGAGCACCTTTCAAATTAATTCGTTAATTGGCGTGTCAGGCTGCGCATAGGAACGGAGGAAGCATGGCTCCCTCTGCCGGCACGAGGCCCGAGGAGCCCCACGCCCTCCCTTCCCCAAAAACATTGGGACCCCAACGCTGCTCTGCCCACAGCACCTCGGGGGGCACAGCCCGAGTCCCACCCGGGAAGGCTCCCGAGGAAACACCCTGCCCCTGGGCACGCTGCTGCAGCTCTGCGGGGGAAAAGAGCATACCCTTGGGGAACAGGCCGGGGGGGCCACTGCAAACAGGAGCTCAGCCGACTTTTAGAAGTTTGAGCTGGGACATCGCTTCCTAAGGGCTGTGCTGGTGCTCATCTGCTATCCAGAGGCTCTGCTGTATTGCCACTGGCCGAGCTCTGAACGCTGTAACTCCCAGATCCTCTAGGAACTGCTCGCTTCATGTCCTTCACCTTCCAGACTCAGCAGGAGGGGAAGACAGCTGCCCCTCACACACAGCACAGCCTCTGGCAGCCCCACTGGCCGTGGCTGTGACAGCAGGGAGGAGAGCATTTCTGTACTGTTCAGAAACAGAACAGTGAAAAATCCACAAGAGCCCACAGCCAGGGGTAACTCCAGAGCGGGGTCCTGGTGATGAGGGGTGGCAGTGTCCCGACTCTGATTTCTCTGCTCATCCATCTACCTTGCTCACATTGAGCACTTGGGCATCTCAGACTGCATCTCTCTCGAAAGGATGCTGAGGTGCCGGCTGGGGAGAGGAGGTGCTCAGAGTTTAGGAGCCACTGTTAGCGGCAAGGATTACCAGAGAAACAGCATTCTGAGGATTGCAAATTCCAGGAAGCAGCTGCAGTAGGAGCGGAGGGAGATAATCCCAGTGTGACAGAGAGGGAAGGAAGCGGGACTGGGAAACGGAGCACAGCATCCTCAGGCACATACAGAAATCACTGTGCTGCTCCCTATGAGACACAGCCTCCCCACAGCTTGCCCTATATCAGTCACGGCCTACCAACCCATACCTTTCCCCATTCCTGCACACAGCACCGTGTGTCTGTGCCCCCACTTGTGCATGGGCTTCTGCCAAAAGAAACATAGTGCTTTTTGAGGCTCTATTTATTGCCCAGGATGTTTCTATGGAGACTCCCATCATTGGCTGCAAAAGGCTTCTGGCCATCAGCATCTTCAGGTGGGCTGAGGGCTTCAAGCTGCAAATCACCAGCATTTCTTATTGCCATCAGCCACAGTTAATCAGGAAATAAATTAGCAAAACCTACTTGAAGTGGTGATGGTGAGTGAAGCAATGTCACAAGTAAAAAGGAGTGGTCCTGCAGCCTTTTTCCCTCAGTGTCCTCTGGAGTACTGTAGCATGGCAGAGCAGGAAAGAGGGGGTAGAGGCATGTGCAAAAGGGGACTGAACAGAGTTCTGCTGTGATGATTCCCTGGGTGGGAAGGCTTTTCCGTTCAGCAAGGCTCACGCAGCTGTACCTTTGCAGCACAGGGATGCTTACACTGTGCAATAGCTGGCCCTGGCACGCTGCTTCCCAAAGGAAGGCCAGGATGCTCTCAGCTCTGCTCGGTGAGCACCTGACCAAATGCTGCAGCCGCAGACTCATGGCTGTTGCTGACAAGCACCAGGCCCAGAGTCACCTCCATCGCACCCACAGCTTCCTTCCATTGTCAGCCACTCAGTGCCAAACTCAGCACAGGAGAGAGGTGAGGCAATTCTCTGCACAGCAGACCCCGCACGCAACAGTTTGCTAACAGTGTTAATAGGCACCAGTCCCGCAGCGTGTGAACCAAACCACAGGTTCCTTACAGTGGAACCCGAATTAGAAGGCTCAGCACAGAGCGCAGTCACTTTCTGGAAAGCACCCTGATTTTCAGCACAGCTCCTGGGGCAGCAGGGAGTGATCCAGGCAGAACCTCACCCTTGGGCTGCAGGCGGATGGGCCGGCTGCTTTCTGTGCAGCCTCAGCATTAGCAGGGTCTGTCCTTCACGTTTTGTTCAAAGATATCTTATGGGATCTTACAGCCTCCACAGGAAAAGAAGGACCCCACACCCCCTGCGGGCATGCCAGACAGCCTCGAGGGTTGGGAAAGGCAGCAAGTGCTGAAAAAGACATCTGCTTTTTCTATGCAGACATTGCACCACAGAACCAGCAGTACAGTGCCAACCAACAGCGCTTCCCCAACAGCACGGCAAAAAACTATCTCCTCCCAACCATAGAACAAAAGAAACACAAAACAAAACCTGAAAAGAAAAACAAAAGGAACAGAAGTGAGAGAGATATAGGGCTAACATAAGGTAAAGTCTTCATTATGGAGTCATAGAATGGTTTGAGTTGGAAGGGACCCTTAAAGGCCATCCGGCCCAACCCCCTGCAGTGTGCAGGGACACCCACAGCACCATCAGTGCTCAGAGCCCCCCAGCCTGACCTGAGTGCCTGCAGGGATGGGGTGCCCACCTCATCTCTGTGCCGCTGCCTCACCGCCCTTACTGTAAAAACTTCTTCCCCTACATTTAATCCAAATCTCCCCTCTTTCAGTTTGAAACCATTTGCCTTGTCCCATCACACAGACCCTGCTCAAGAGTCCATCCTCTCCCTTACATCCCCTTCAGGCACTGACAGGACACTCTCAGCTCTCCCCACAGCCCTCTTTCTCCCTTCTGGGCTGCACAGCCCCAGCTCTCCCCACCTGTCATTGCAAGGGACCAAGCTGAAAATAACCGGGGTGTGCTGTGTTCCCTTTACAAGCTTTGCAAATAACACAGTGTCATCAATGAATGCAAAAAGAATTGTGATCCGGGGGGAAAGGTCTCTGCAGTGGCAACTGGTGGGGTCAGAGCAACTCCCACTGTCCCTCCACAGTTCTCTGAAGTGGAAACTGATGCTCAAACTGGATGTGGCTGCAGGCACAGATGTCCCGTGGGCACCCAACTGCAGATCCACAAGCCCTAAAATGAGCTCCCCGTGCCTTTGGTCCGCACAAGAGCAGGGAAAGCTGACGGGCAGCATTTTGCTGGCCAAACCCAATTTCTATATGCAATTCATCAAAAATCAGATCCTCCCAAACGGGCCATGCCTTAGGACGTGTGGACTTATCCACAGAGAAGTGTCACTCCTTGTAAACTCAAACACGGTTGCATAACAACATGGTTAAAAGACATCCACGCAAACCCACGCACGGTTGTATTCTTATGTACAAATGCTGTTCGGTGAGCTGATGGCAAAAGAAAACAAATATCACCATGCTACTTCTTCTTCAATGTGGTTTACTTTAGCTTTCAAACACGGGCTCTCAGGATGATTGGTTTCAGTTGCCATTTGTCTGTCCTAGGTATGAAATCACCGTGTCATATCACAGGCAATGCACCAAAAAGCAAAGGACTTGTATTTTTGTTAAGGAAAAAAGCTGCTTCTTTTTTACCTATGAAACAGCACCCACTTTTTTCTTTCACAAGCCCATTAATTTCAATGTCGTATCATCACCATTTCATACGGAGACCAAGTTTCACCTGCTCCAGCCCCCACTCATCTGGAGCAGAGATGTACACAGTACTGAGGTCAGTACAGACTCTGGGCCATCTTATCCCATTTCAGTGGGCTCTCCCCTGTGCAACTCTCGGGGTCCTGTCAGCATTTCCAGGGATTTCATCAATAAGCAGCAGAACCACCTTTTGGCCTTGAACACAAATAAACGGAGTATCAGTACAGCAAAACCATTTCAGACTCTTGTTTCCATTTTCCCCTGCTATGCGATACCCAAAGCCAGACAAGCAATTTATTTCCAGCCTTTGAAAACTGATGTGCCAGGATCACAATCTTCAACCCTGATAAGTGTTTGCTGCACATACTCCTTAACTGGTGCTCATGAGAAAGGTGGAGAGCATCCACTGGTCTCTTAAGGGAAAACAGAGCGCAGCCGGGGCTCTGAGCTGGGCACCGGGTCTGCAGGAGCACGTTCTGCAGGAGCACATTCTGCAGGCTTCAGCAGAAACATAAGTCCTCCGAGCAGGTCCCAGAGAAACCGTCATCACCCGGGGTTTCCTTACCTGGGATTTCCTCAGTGGTATGAAAGACTACAGGACCGGCTGCCGCTGCAACACGCATATAACAGCACAGCACCAAGCCAGCAGCAGACAGGGAGAGGCACATCTCCCCGATCCTCTGGAAGCTCTGGAGAAGCAGAGCTGTGCTGGAGTGTCCTTCTTACCCCTCTCAGGTGCAAAGCTTTCCCTGAAATGCACTGTGCTGTCTTGGGAAGTTATCCCTGAACTCTACGCCTGCCTCCCCTTGCTGCTACCTGCACCATCATGCCTGTAACAGTTCTTGCTCGAGTATAAAATGAGGTTAGGAGAAAAGACAGCGCAGATCTCCCCATACAGTACAACTGAATGTTACAACAATCAGAAATCAGACAAAAGAAGAATGGAGGCATCAACCACATCCCTCCTTGCCCTGCTGGTATGGCAAGCAGCAGTGGGAGCCTGGCTGCCACGGGATGAGCTCCCAGGGCACCCAGCACACGGTGCTGGTGTGAGTGCTGTGGCTGTGCACACAGGAGGGGCAGGCGCAGCTGCAGCCCTTGCCCTCAGCAGGGCCCTGCACAGCCATTGGGGAACCACGTTTTCAATTAGGAAAGTGCCAGTTTCAGCACCGCTATTTTTTTTTTAGCACGGTTATTTATAGTTTGTTGTTAGGAAAAAAACAAAAACAAAAACAAAAAAACAAAAAGAAGAAAAAAACCCAACCACCACCAACAAACACCACAAACGTGGCTCCACACAGAGATGCTCCCCTGCCTGCTGAAGGGACTCGGGCAGGACTCCTTGGGCAGCTCAGACTCACGTTCACACACGTCCCTGAGCATGCAGCTGGCATGGAGGGCTCCGGTCTCACCAAGAAAAATGAGATCGTTCTTGGGTAGGAAGGAGCTCGAAGAAGCTGCTTGAAGATAGCACCGATTTAAAAAGAGCCTCAGCTCCGTGAGAACCCGAGCCCTTTATTGAAGGGTACGCCGAACCACGCAGCTGCCAGAGCCCCGGGTACCACCGGCGATGCCCAACGGCGCATAAATCCAAGTCCTCACCCGCCCTGCGGAGCTGAAGCGCCCAACGCTACGGCCGCGGCGCGTTGAAGGGGCGGCGGGGTGCGGTGCCGCGGCGGTCCCGGGCCGGTTTGGGCAGGGCCGAACCCTCACAGCCCCGCGGGGAGCGCCCGCCGCAGCCTCTCCGAGCGGCACCAAAGTTTGCGGCGCGGAGATGGACGGGGAAGTTGGGCTCCCCCCGCGGTGCGCCGCCCGCCCCGCCGCCCGCAGCGCCTCTTACCTGGGGCGGCGGCCGCGGCGGTCCCCCCGCGCGGGGCTCCCGGCCTCCCGCGGCATCCTGCGCCGCTCCCCGGCACCGAACGGCTCCCGGCGGCCCCGAGCGGAGCGGAGCGCAGCGGCTGCTGGCACCGGGCGGGCACGGCGCGAGGCGGGGCGCGGGCGGCGGGGTGTGTGGCTGGGGATGCATGTGCGGCGAGAGCCGCCTTCCTCCCCCTCGCTTCCTTCGCTCCCTTCCTTCCCTCCTTCCCCGCCAGCCCTGCCCAGCCCAGCCTCTGCTGGAGACTCTGAGAATGCAGCGCCGGGTCCCCGCCCGGGACCGGCCCTGGGGTCCCGCCCCGGGGACCGGCGCGCTCCTCGCTCCGGGTACCGGCCGCGGGGACCTGCCCTACGCCTGCCCTCGGGGCGGCCAGAGCCCGGCCTTACGGACCAGCCGCCCCCTCGCCTTCTATTCCCTCAGCATCCAGATACCAAGCCGCCTAGGGTTCGCTGAGAGAGACTGGGGATATCCCGGAGTTAGGGAGCGAGCCACGGCGCTGTGGGCACGGGGCGCACCTCACCGCCCGGCCCCACGGAGCGCCGATGGTGCCTGGAGTCACCCATGGCTGAGAATGCACAAACACAGCGCGTGGCAGCGTAGAGCCGGATTGAGTATCCATAGGGCGGGGTGACCCCAGCCTGCCCTCCCGCATTCCCATGGCCCAGTGGAAGCTTGGCAGAGGCTTCAAAATGGGCATGGACTTTGCACGCTGGCAGACCCCCCTCTGCATGTGCTTGGAGCATCCTCAGCATCCAGCTCAGGTCACAGGTGCCTCCTCCAGAGCTATGCAGTAGGCACCATCCGGGCCCAGCAGAGCCCTGCGGTCACAGGGACAGCTGTGCAGCTGAGTGCCTGCGGTGGAGAGCCATGTGCCAGTGGGATCCACAATGGGGTGACAAGTTTACAGATTGCTGTGAGCATTATTAGGGCAGGGGGAAAGTGGAAGCAGGGAAGAAAAGATGATCAAGGCTGGTGAGGCTGTGGCATCGTTTTAGGACTGATAAATTTGGTCATATGTGTCGGGGTTTAGCCACAACTCAGGCAAACAGCTCCAGAGGGATGTTTTCCAGTCTCCACTGTTTTCATAGTCATCTCTATCTAGTAATGGGCTTTGGAGTCTGGCCCTGGAAAGAGTAAGACAGAGCAGCAGAGAAAGGAATGCCCTGTTGCTCCGTGTGTGCAGTGCCTTGTACACATCTTGTGCTCAGCCAATAGGGGCAAGAAACGGTGGTAACACAGCAGCAGGGTTTCTCATCCACATATCACTTGGGTATGGTGCTTCCCGCACTGGCAGGTTGTCTGCAGGTCAGGGAGAAGAGGATGTAAAGCAGAAAAGAGTGGCTTATAATGACAGCATGAATCCAGGGGAAATGACTTCTTTTCTGGACCATGAGCTGAGCAAGGCAGCAGCTCAGGCACATTTTTCCCCATACAGCTCGAGCACAGCACAAGGCATCCAAACCTCATACAACTGCACGACTCCCACCCTTGAAGGCCAACAGCTCCTCACGTGTGTGAGCACTGAGGGCAGCCCCCACAGCCCTGTTCCACAGCAAACACCAGCACATCCCTTCTGTGTCGTGTCTTGCATTCTCAGTGATGCAAGGACGGGTCGGTCATCCTTTAACTTTGCTGGCTTCCCCTGTATCTCCACAGTAATCTAGTCCCTATCTGGCTTCTCCTTTCCTCCTATTCCTATCTTTCTTTGTCCCAGCATTCAAATAGCCCTCTTGTAATTTTTAGCTCCCCTGTACCTGCAGCACTCTCCCCTTATCCTGCTGCACTCTCCCCACCTCATGGGGCTCCAGGCCCCTTTGCTTTGTTCTCTCTCTTTCTTCCTGCAACTGACTTGTTCCATCTCCCATGTTGTGATTTGTCTTCTCAGCTCTGTCCCTTTCACTCAACTTTTCTCCTCGTCTCCTTTTGCTCCTTTCCTTTCCTTTTCCCACTCTTTGCACTAACCCCCCCCACCAGCTCCCATGTGCCTCTGTCTGCAGGAGTTGAAAACGAAAAGCTTTTCCAACTTGATCCCGAGCAGCTTTCCCTGGCGCTTTCATCTCCACAGCACGTTTGTAAAACTGCTCACACCAAAGAGTCATCACACGAACGGAAGAAATACTCAAGAAATATCAGAAGAAAAAAAATAAGAACACAAAACAAAGCACCAGGACTCCCAGCATCGGATGGAAATTTGTCTTCTCCATGTAAGCCTCCCTCGTTCACTGCCACTGAGATAATCCCTCTCCACTGTTCCCATAAACACCTCACATAGTGAGGTTTGTCGGCACCCTTCTCGGCTGCCTGGAGTTCTTACCCCTTTTTTTGTGTGCTCTGTGCAGGATCCAGCACTGTCTGGGGCAGAGCAGCTGCAGGCAATGACACCAGGGAAGAAGTGCTTTCAGTGCTTTCAGACCTCTGCTCTCATGGTGCTTCACTGCAGGCTGAGCTTTGCAGAACAAGGACAGCCAGCCTTAGCTGTGACCAGCAGCAGAGAATTCCAAGGTTCCTAAGTATGGATCTGTGCTCCACACAAAGCTGTCTGCTCACATGGAAATTTGTTGCTGAGGAGCTCCTGAATGCTGGCTATTCTCACAATGCTGTGAGGGATTAATCTTGCTAAATCCTCCTACTTCTTCCCTATTGGAGAGCAGATTCAGCACAGGACAAGCTCTGTGACTCACCTCTATGTTGGCAGAGCCAGCTCCCATTAATCTAACTCCCTATCTAATGTCCATATCTTAGTGGCAGGCAATCCATCTCCAGTCCCGCTCTCTGTCCAGGACCCAGCTTCCTGTCACTCACAACCTGCCTAATTCTGCTGCCCTGCAGAGCCTCTGCCAAGCAGGATGGTGGGACACCTTCATCCCTACTACCCAGGATGACAGTAAGGGACAGAATCTGGGATGGAGAGGTCCTTGCTGGGCAAAGCAAAATCGGGCTGCGGTGAGAGTTGTGCTCAGCATTGGCCCAAAGGCCTTTTTAAATTCTCAGCTTTCACCTGGCACCACCTCAGGAACAGATATTCCCCCCTTACAGCTCGAGGATGGCACAAGGCCTCCAAACCTCATACAACTGCGTGACTCCCACCCTTGAAGGCCAACAGGAACACAGCTCCTCACGCGTGCAAGCACTGCGGGCAGCCCCCACAGCTCTGCTCCATAGCAAACACCAGCACATCCCTTCCATGTCGTGTCTTGCATTCTCAGTGCTGCAAGGATGGACGTGACATCAAAGCCAACGAGACGCAGTTGGGATGGGCACGGCTGTGCACTGCCCAACGTTTGCTGAGCACGCACAGAGCACCCCGTCTCCCTCAGCCTGTTCCTCAGAGCAGTTCTCATACGCTGCTCCACTCCAGCTGCCCGAGCAGCACTGCCTGGCTTCGGCTGATGGTGGCTTCCAGCCCTTTTCTGGAAGCATTTCCACTGTCCCGTGCATTTAGGCACTCTCTCCCTATCTTTATTCTCCCCAAGTACTGTGTCATTTGCAGCCTCCGCGGTGTCAGCCTTGTGATTAAATTCCAATGCCTTTATGAATAATTTGTTGCGCAATTATAAAGCAAATATTTAATTGAACTTTATGTAAAATTGCTTCTGCCGCTGAGCACTGAACCGCTGGTTTGGGATAGGGAGTCACGCAACTTCCCATCAGACAGCAGGAGCCCAGCTAAGAGCCCCAAAACAAATGGGCCGACCCCCTCCCTGGAGCCCTGAATTCATTAGCAGAGCTTTGGCACTGTGGTGACAATCTCAGGAGAGGCTCCTCAGCCCGCAGCGGGGCCAGCAATCCACGCAGAAATACTCTGCACACCATGACGTCACCTGGAAGAGTTGGCATGGAGGGGTCTGAGCACACCTCAGATTGGCCATGGCTTTGCCTCTGTAGGGAAAAACATCTCCATCAGCAAAACCAACAGAACTGGACAAAATCTTAATTTACTACGGTCTGTAAAAGAGGCTGAAGTGCCTATTTCCAGCAAGGGGAATTTGAAATCGAGAGAGGAAAACGAGTGCATTGAAGAGATCAGAAGCTCCTTTCCAAGTGTGTATCTGGTGCAGGTAATTGCTAACTGACCTGAGGGGCTCTTGAAATCGACCTAATGCAGCAGATTCTGCTGCACGGAGCTACTTGGAGGCTGGGGACGGGCACACACACGTGGCACTCCCTGCAGGCAGGCCGGGGCGGGGAAGGGCGGTGGTCCCCTGCAGGAGCCCAGGGATATCCCCTTCCCCACCTGCACTTCGTTGCTTCTCAGCTCGGTTTGGGCAGCACCTATGGCCAGCAGTACGACAGCCCTCATCGCTTTGCTTTTACGGCTACAGAGGAAGCAGCACGAAGTACCCCTTGGCTCCCGGCCACACATTCCCTGCTGCCAGCTCACCCCAGGACCAGGGCCATTAGCTGCTGCCTCTGGCAGCTCCCTGTGCTCCGGCAGCCCTTTGCCGCTCTTTGCTCACAGGTGTTAAAGGTTCCTTTCAAGGCGCACCCCTCTGCTTCCTCTGCAATCCAGGCATTTTTTTAATAAATAGCACTTGCGCTGGCTCTGCGATGCCTATTTGGCTTCAAGCTTTCATCTCTGCCGCTGGTTGTGCCCAGCATGAAATGCTGCCACTCAGACTACAAAAATTAATGGTTGGGGCAGTCATTTGTAGCAGTGACTCAGCGCTTGCCCTGCCGGTCCAGTCCCAGACTGTGGCTTGAAGAAAGCCCGACAGCAAGAGTTTGGAGTTGCTGGTGGACAGGCGGCAGAGAGGTGATTGGGAGAGGATGACCCACTGCTATGGGATGTGCTCACACCGTGCCCTTCTGCAGTCAGCACAGACACTCTGTTCCAAGCGGTGTTTACTCCAAGACCCAGAGCTGGATGCACGGCTCACCACTTAGGCAGAGTGAGACAGAAGCCATCCCATAGATGTATAACTCACTGTGCAAAGAAAACGCAGGAAAGGCACAGATCTGGGCTACACGCAAGGATCCCAGCTAGACCGAAAGCTTAGAACAGGGCTAACTGGAAGGAGGAGCACGACACAGCCTCCTCTCGTGATTCTCTCCCTAGTAAATACACATGCATGCACACACACTCACACGTGCCTTTCTGTGCCCTTACTTCATCTGAGAGAGGGGAGAAACAGGGCTCAGAGCAACTGTAATCTTCCCATAAAGACAGGAGAGCTGTGGTGCAGTCACATGCAGTGAAAGCCCCAATTTTGCTGCAAAAAGCTGTGGAGAGCAGGTAAGTTGGAAAATAGCAGTAGTTTATTTCTGCTACTAGGATGGTCTTTGGACTCACATCCCAGCAAGGCACAGCAAAGATGTGACCACTTTTGGAGTGTGCTGGTGCTGTAATGGCCGAGCTCATCACCCTGAAAAATAACACAGCTGGGAGGGAGCAGCAAAGCCCCAGCACTGCTGGTGAAGGAGCCCCTGTCCAGAGCCTGCATCTGGAGGTACAGCATGAGAGCCCATCCTTCCCCATGCCCAATCCCCTCCTACACAAACCCTGCCCAGCCATCGCCATCGGATCCACCATCTTTTAACACACGTCTGTGTCTGCCCGGTGAATCCCCCGATTCCTACAGCCCCACTCATAGAGAGTTCCCCTTGAAATACACTTTCCTCGTGCCACGTGTTGTTCTTCTGTCTCTGCTAACAGGTTTCCCTGTGTATCATTTTGTGATGAGTGTGTACAGCTGCAGGAACCCAAGCCTCCCCAAAGGCACAGCACAAGTGCACCACGTCGAGCTCACTCAGTTACCAGGATCCAGGGAATAACCCTAACCTTGTAACAAGCATTAGTATTTCCAAACGGCAAATCAGTGTCTTCCCTCTTACTTCCCAAGTGTAGGACCTACCAGTGCAGGTACTTTCAGAACACACTGAAATGTAGCCCAGCGTGCCCTTTGCCCACAGAGTGAAGTTTAGCAGTTGTGTATTCCTTCCTTTCCCTTTTTCCAGGGCTACCATCCTACCAACCTCAGCCCCCCCTGCCCCTCTGAAGCCAACCTCGCCTCTGCATTTCACACACCACTTCACAGCATAAAGTCCACAATACGTTTTTACCCACAGAGTCCTCCAGAAGATGCAGCCCTGAAGAACACATTCCGAGTCACGTTTTTCAGGATGCACTTTAGGGCCACATCTGCCATAACCTGGGATTTTCCTGGGAAACACTCCTGCTTTCTGTAGCTGCTCCGTATCTCTTACCAGAGGTGATTTCTCCTTTCCAAAGCATGGTCCTCTCATCCAGACTTCTGCTGCTGCAGCTTCTGGCTCTCATTCATTGGATGCTTGCCTTTCCTTTCATACCACATACAGAATTCCAGTTCTGTCAGCTCCATGGTTTTACTGCAGGTCTTCAATCATGCTGCAGGCTGATTGGCTTCTTTCGCATGAAAGAAGTTAAAAGGAGTCGTTGTTTCTTGGGCTACATAACCACGTTTTGTCACGTTTATATTTTCTCTTCCACGTTTTTCTCCTCCTCTGACCCTATGCACAGAGACTGGCACTTTCACGTTAGCGTTTCTTTCATCTACACTAATTGCTGTTAAATGGATCTCAAACTGCCCGATAGTTTCCGTTCTCAGCTGCATCCCAGCAGGGAAGGGTTTAATGCTGGACCCTGTGATACGCTTGTTAGTCCTTCCAAGAGCTCTCAGAAGCCATCAAAGATCATACTTACATTTTGTGAGAGCCACCTTACAAAAAGAAGTGTATATATGAGGGAAAGATTGCCTCCACTGCGGCTGCTATGAACCAGCCCTGACAAATGTGACATCTTTCTGAACAGTAAATTGCAGGAGGTTAAAAATAATTTCCCAGTCTATCTTTCTGTGTCCCTCGTCTCAAGAAGCAGCAACACCTGGCGTTGTACAAACACAGGCTGTGGAGAGCACTGATGGGAGCACACATCCCTGGGATGCAGCGAGGGAAGTCAGCTCTGCTTCCTGACCCCGAGGGGTTGGAGAGCCGAGCAGAGACGTGCTCTGTGCTCAGCAAAGATGAGCACCTTGACCAAACACTCCGTGGTCTCCATCCCTCAGTGCACTGCAAACCCCTTCCTCCTCCAGCCACGCCTGCAGCCCACAGCCTGAGGATCACAGGTGCCTCTTGTAGCCGGCAGCAGCAAACCCAAACTCAGCTTTTCCTGCTGAAGTTCAGCAGCAGAGGAATGCACACCAAGTGACCTTCCCAGAGCAGCATGAAGCCACTGGCTGGATAGCAGTTCCCACTGCCTCACTGCTCCTGGTTCTGCCACCAGCGCCACAGCAGTTTCAATGGTGACAGGCGATCCATGAGTGCTGTTTGAAAAGAGCAGTGTCTGAGCCGTGGTGCAGTGGGGTAGGAAAGCACTGACTCATCTAGGACAGACTCCCAGAAGCATTTCCTAGCAGCAGAGACCCCTTGAGACAAAGTATAGTCCCTCTGTGATCATCAGCATCCCTCCAAAGATCCCTAGGAGCCTTTGTGAAATTCTAAGTGAAGCTTTGTGCTATCCCTCCCTCTCCCTGTCTTAACACAAACTTCTGCTTACAGAAACCTCTCTGAAGGCCATCTGAGAGCAAGCTGCCAAACATGAGTGCCCATGGATGTGGCTCCCACCATCTTTATCACAGAAGAACTCCCAGCTTCTGATGGCCATTCAGCTTTTGATTTACGTTCAGTTGTAAATTTGATTACAGCAGGTCATGTTTGTCCATTGCCTTCTTCTCTATGCTTCGTTGCAGCTGGAACAGACACAGTAGTCTGGCATTTAACCCCTCCTGGACCTGGGCTGGCAAGCAGGACGCTGTGCTTCATTCCACAGCACTTTCAAGCCTTGCAGCAATCCTCTGGTGCTGGGGAGCTGCCCCTGTGCAGAGCTGCAGCCTGTACAAACAGCCTCAGTCCAGGCTGCCAGGAGCTGGGAAGGCAACATCCACACAGAAATGTTCAGAGTGTGGCTCCTCAGGGTGTTCTTGAGATTGCCTTTGGAGAAGCGTGGCCCTGGGACAGGTGTGGGGAGCAGGCTTCACATGCCACTTCCTTCCCTGAAACTTCAAACAGCATCGAACCTGAATTATTCACTTGTAATCCCTTGGAGCTGGCAGCAGCTCAGAGAGGATCCAGTTCAGGTGCTAAGAAGCAAGCAAGAAAAAAAGAACCCATTAAATTTAAAAACCTCTGAGTCATAACATGTAAAAATATATTCAGGACAGGAGCCAGGCCAGGATGGGGATGCTGGGTGCAAGCAGGCACTTCTCTGCACGCTGGCAGCTCTCTGAGCATGAGCAGGTAGTACAAAGATGAGGGAACCTGGGGCTGAGGGAGGCCCTGGGCTTGGTGGGCCTTGATGCTCAGCTCTGACACCTCTTCCAACTCCTTGCAGTCCCTTGTCTTCCCTCTGTGATGTTGTCGTGGTAAGGAAAAAGCCGGAGACAGGTATAGAGGGAGCAGAGCTGGGCTAAGAAAGGCTGAAAAGCCCAGTCCTGTTCCATAGGAGACTGCCCTCTCCCTCCCCACTGCCAGAATCCTGGCACAGCCTCTCCAGAGGCGCTAGGGCTCCCCAAAACAAGGTGCAGAGCAGCTCTTCCCAGGGACCCATTCAAGGAGCTCAGAGCTGCTCTTGCAGCAGCATACTCTGAAAGCTCCTGTTTGCTGAGACCATAGAATCACAGCACGGCTCGGGTTGGAAGGGACCTTCAGGATCACCTAATTCCATCCCCCCGCTGTGCAGAAAGCAGCTCCGGAGAGACACAAGCTACAGAGAGCTGTAATGGAAAGCATTTAAAAAGTCATGCTCCAGCAGCCTGGCTGCCCAGCAGCCTCAGCCCACTCCCGCTGTGAGTGCTCCATCACCCCTGAACCAAACTGGACTGATGAGGGAGAAACACTCCATCTCAGGGCTGGAAACATACTCTGCAGCTGCCAGGAGCCGGCCACTGGGGACAGGGTGAGCAGCAGGCACCCGAGGGAACTGCTACTGTGCCCTGGGCCATACAGAAATGCCTTCAGCCAGTGGCACAGAGTCTCAAGAGCTTTGTGCATCTTCTTGCTGTAGTGCTTTAGCTCTCCATATCCAGTGCTCTGGATCCAGACCCAGACTGAACTCTATGTCTGGGGAGCACTGGTGAGTGCTCACTGGCACCTACGGGCAGTGTGGCAATTCCAGTTTGTTCACCCCCTCTCAAAGGCATCTCAACAACAAAGCAGCTCTGCGCTTCCTCACCCAATTAACCGATAGAGCACCAGAGCAAGGTCAGGGTGCTGTGCAAACCAGTGCAAGTAAGCAATGGTGATGGTTTTTTTATGGGTGTGGAATGAGACAAAGGTCTGGGGAAGGTCTCTGGCTGCCCAGAGATCCAGAAAGACCAGAGCAAGCAGGAAGGTCATGCATCCAGCAAAACTTTGTGCTTGTCTCTTCATCAGAACTTGCTGCCTCAGCCCGAGCACTCTTACCATCTAGATGGAGGAATATCCCACCCTACCTTCTGGAACCCTTCCCACCTCTTCCCTGTCAAGAGCTGAGTACAGCCCCTTACTGCTGTCACACCCCGATATCCATTTCATTGCATGGCTCCAAGGGAGTGCTGATCCCACCGCCCCATCACACCCCAGCTGCTCGCTGCTGCAGAGCAGAGCCAGGCAAACAGCTCTTCAAGAACAAAGCTCTTTCCTGAGTGGGTTTGGCTGCCTCGCCTGCAACTAAATATTCAGAGGCACTGTGTGCTAGCCCTTTGATCAGCAATTTATCTCTCCACGCCACAAGTTTCCTGCAGCCTGGCGTTTCCTCCCCGTGCTCAGCCCAGCTCCCAGGAGCCTGGGAGACAGGTGTGAGAAATTAGCTATAGGGACTAATGCTCTGACAGGAACCAGCACCAAAAGCAAAGGACAGAGCGTAATGTTTATTACACTTGAAGCAAAGCAAACATGTGGCCTACTTATGTATCTACAGAGAATTAATTGGGGAGCTCCACAAAGCAGCAGATTATAAATTAGAATCATTTTCACCAACTTCAGCCCATTCATCTTATTTCACACCAGGGCTGTCAGCGCTGCCTGACGCGGCCCCGGACCACTGGCTGCTGCCACAGAGGGTCTGCCAGCAGAGAGCCCATAGGCACAGCATGCCTGATCCCACAGGAAGAGCATGGGGTCAAGCCAAGGTGTTCCTTTGAACAGAAAGCAAAGTCAGAGCCTTGAGAGCGGCCGTAGAGGTGCCGAGTGCCACAGCTCTCACCTGCAGGGCTATGCAGTGCTCCGCAGCCTGATAGCATCAGCTTTGGTTGGACCAAGGCCCAGTAAGCGCCCCACAGGCATTACAGGCATTCTGGTCTGGATTCAAAACACCCAGAGCAGCCCCTGACCTCCAGATGGTGACACCTTGCCAGCACATCACAAAACAAAGGCTTAGAATAACTCAGATTTGGCCTATAAATACTTACCGATTCCCAAGGGGACAGCACGCAAAATATCACATTGATGCTGGGATCATTTCTCTCCAAAAGGTCACCTGCTGCCTGGCTGGAAGGAGCAGCAGAACAGCCAATAGAGGGAGTTGCGCAAGGTCTGAAGATCCGCTCCTGAAGGTGCCGTTTGGGTTGGACAAACAGGCCACACTCCCTGATCTCAACTCTGCTGCCCTTCACAGCAACCAGAGGTGAACAGAATCAAAGGTGGGGTTGGATACTCACAGCATCCACCTGTCCCAACAAAACCACTCCCTGGAAGGTGTCTGCAGGGCTCTGGTTTCCTCAGGCACCAAATGGTTTCCACTGGGAGAGCCTTTTCAATCTGTGTCGTGTCTTCAGAGCAGCCAGGAGCAATAAGCAGGAGCAGGCTGGGGACGGGTATGCAGGTATTGCTCTTCCCAACTACAGTTTTCAGCTCTGGGGACACCTGCCTATTCGTAATCAGCCCTTTCCACCAAGCTTTCCGGAAGCAGGATGCCCCAGGAGCCAGTGTGCTGCCAAGGGCTTCAGAGCTGCAGTACAAGCCTTGCCGCTGCTAACAGGGCCAGACAAGCTCCTTCCCATGGCAGGGACTCGCATCAACCTGTTCTTTCTGCAGCTGTAGCAACTTGCATTGACACACAGGCCATCTGGTTCAGCAGTACCAGCGGAGCTTGCAACAGGAAGGCTGTGCAATCAGGGCAGAGCCCACCATGCACCCTGGCCCAGATGCAGAGCGCCCGCTGCAGGGTTCCTTCTGGCTCTGACAGCACAGAGAAGCCCAGGGCCTCATTCTGCTGCCAGGCCCCGTGCCAGAGCTTCACACCCGGTAATCGCTGCTCTCCATGCAGCAGCTGCAGCCCTCGCTCTGCGCCTGGCTGGCTGGTAATTTGTATCGTTAAGCGAGAGTTCGTTCAAATGGCATTCCTAATTAGTACAGCAATACTATTAGCATTGCTAACGCATTCCAAACGTTTTCATTAACGCATCCTGACACCGTGTAAAAGCAGTGCTGGGGAAGAGCCCCGGGTGAGGAAGCTGGGTGAAAAGGCAGCATCCCTGCCCCAGCACCGCTGGCCCTGATAAACGGCAACCAGCAGAAGCTGAACTGGGTCAGATCTGTGCCACTGCGCGTGCACAAGCACACACACGTGCGTGGTAGGGAATCACAGTGACAAAAGTGACCCAGCGAGGGAATTTCAGGACAAAAGAAGGAAACTGGTAGAAGGGAGCTGAGGGGGGCAGGGGCAATAAACCAAAATGCAAGCTGGATGAATTATTTACTGCAAGAAACAATGTGAAGTTACTTACTCTGGCTCTTTGCATCCTAAATGGGATCTACAGCGTTTCTCACATCTCCCCAGTGTGCCGAGTGATTTTTTTGTTACAATTGGATGCATGAGGCTGGGGCAATCTTATAAAGGACTCCAAGAGATCGGTTTAGCATTGATCATGTGCTGAATTTAAAGGCTTTTCACATCCATCTGCTGCTGCTCTTCAAGTGATAGGTCAGCTGGGACCTGGGCGCTCACTGCACCCTGCGGCTGGGCTGCTGCAGGAGCCTTCTGTATGAGAAATGTCCCGACTTCACGAAACAGCAGGGGAACAGAATAGAAAAAAATGACTCCTCCGGGTCCATATTTACTCAGCAGACCTGGAAAAGCGCTCTCTGGAAGGCAGCAATCTCAACATCCACATGGTCTGGTCTGACAGAGGTAGGGATGGACACCTCCGTATTCTTGGCAACAAGGAGAGCAGCTCACAGTTTGGGAAACGGGCAGTTCCAAGCTGGGAGGCGCTGGCTGTCCTGAGCCTGTGGCTCTGCCAGCAGCTGATGCACATACTCTGCATCCCAAGCTTTCAGATGGAACAGAATGAGTTACAGCAAGGAGCAGCAGAGTAATTGTGAGTTAATACCGTCCCATGTTTTTTATTACACTCAGAGTATTAAATTGATAGCTTGGTACCAGAGGCCAGAAGTGCCATCTCTCAGCATGATGAAATCTATGAAGCCCATGAACAGGAGAAAACGGTGAGATTTATAAAGGCATCCGTAAAATTAACGTTTGGGTGAGAATGTGGGAGAGCAGAGAGCATGAAACGCAGCAGCAGGCTGTCAAGAACCGGTACCCCTCTGCACCTACAGAGCTGTCAGACCAGCAGACCGTTGCCTGGGTGCATCCTCCTGCACTGGTGCTCAGCTGGATGGGGCCCCAGGGCCTCGCTATTGCCAGGAAGAAAGGCCACTTACTCAGACCAGCTGCCACTGCATTGCACAGCACACACTTCCGCATGCAGGCACCGTGGCACGTCCTACCTGTATGCGCTCAGCCACGTGCCATATGTACTCTGCTGTCTCCGATGCTCAGCGTAAATGGAGGCATTGCCACCACTGCCTGCAATATGACTGGTTTGCAATTAAAGCAATGAAATGTTTATACAGGAACAAATCTATGTTAATGAGGTGAATTCCGTTCCTGCCCTGGCAGACTAGGAACTCGGAGAGAACAGATATCTGATGTGCATTGCTTCCAGCCAGCAGCTAGGCTTGGGAAGGGGAGCAGGGAGGCAAAGGGGAGCAACTCAGGCAGGTGGTTAGCTGTGCTCAGGAGACACCAACAGTTTGATTTCCATCTGGTTTCCCCTACAAAGGGGTTAGCAGGAGAGACCAGAACAGTACCAGGCTTGCTTGTGCTTGGAGGGTGGTTGAGCTGGTTTATTCCCTGGAAAGTAAATGGCACCTGGCTCAAAGAATTAGAAAGAAAACATGAAATTCAGGCAGCAACGCTACCAAAGATTAAGGACATGCTGCTCCCAGCCCTTCCACCTCAACAGCCTGTTTAAAAAGTCCTTTGCTAGTAGTAGGGGTTATGCAGGAGGAAATCCCCATGCAGGTCATCCTCAACTCTCCTCTGTTCCTCAGAAACACTGCACTAATCCCTGTTGCCTGCCTACATGGGAAACCACGGAGACACAGAATCCAATTAGCTTGAAACCCTGCTCTGGCTCCCACACAGCATCTTCCTTCTAATAGAGCTGTGAAGCTGCAGAGATAAATGGTGCATTAGGATTCCAGTGGGATATGACATGCAAGGATGGCTCTGGAGCTGCTGCAGCAGCCCAGGGAATGAGTGAGGCTCCAATGCACCTCTACGAAGCACCTCTCTCTACCTCTGCATCACACCAGCTCTTCCTCACTTGTCCTGCAGCACCGTGTCAGCTGAACCCAGGTGCATGTGGTGAAAGCTGAGGACAGAGGCTATGGCCATGCCTGCAGCACTCACTCTCTCCTTTGCACCCAGAGTAAATTACCTGCTTCGTAGTTCGCAGCAACAACTTAGCAGTATTAATTTATTGTGTCCTGTCTTTAACAAACACCATTATCATATCACCAGCCAGGATTATGCAAATCCGAGGAAAGGAATTATTTCTCTCCCCAAAGTCACCTTGATTTATCAGCTTTAGCCCAAAATGAAACAGAAGTTGTTTTAATAGTTGTTAAACACATGACCACACCCGAGAGGCTGTGAGAGCCCCAGTGACAAAATGTACATCCAGGCCAGGCACAGCCCAGCTGGGTGACCCTCAGTATCCACAGGTGACACAGGGACAGCTCTGTGCTGGCTCCCATGATGTTTGCTCCATCATTTTTTCTTCGCAAGCTCCACAGGTGGCAGAGAAAGATACAAGGGCAGTGAGCAAACCCAGGTGCAGCACCATGGCTGCAGGTTGGCACGGTGAACAGCCGTGCTGTGTGGGTTTGCCTGAGAGCAGCACAGAGCTGTGTACAGACTGACTGATGCTTGTGGCACGTGTGTCTCACACCACAAACAGACAAGCTGCAAGGAGGAAAGAGGACGAATGGCCACTGCAGTCACAGCCAGAGGTGTGGGATGCCACACGCCTGCATGGCACAGCAAAGTCCTAGGATCAAGGCTGCTTCTTGTCTCACGAGAAGTCAGCCTCCTTCCTGCTACACATTCAGACTGGTTTCTCCCCCAGCTGCTCACCACTAATCCTCCTTTCCAGTCGTGCCTGATGTCTTCTGATCATTCCAAGCCTCCTCGTGTGCTGCCCCGCATCAGACTCTGCCTCTGCTGTCCTTGCAGGGTTGGAAGGAAGCTTGGAAAGAGGGTCTGCATCCTGGCCTTGGGAGTCCCATGAATGAAGCCCTCCCAATGCAGCCAGCCCTGCCCACAGCCCGCTGCAGCACCGTCCCTCTCCACAGACATAAACGCCTTTCTGACGTTGCTGAGCATGGGGACAAGGGAGACCAGAGGCAGGAAAGCAAGTGCAAAGCTACAGCACAGGAGGGATGCAATGGCAGAGACAGAAACAGGGAAGGCAATTCAATTTTCAGAGGCTGTCCCACCAATTCAACACAGAGAGACGATAAGAAACCCATTTCCAGCGATAGGCACCCTAATCCCCAGCCATCCTGCATTTCCATTTCTGAGAGGCACCGTTTCCAACAGGGAGGCATTTTCCCATCTAGGTTTGCTAGAAGGGACAGTGCTGGATTAAATACCAATTTTTCCCAGCACTGTTTAACTCCTTCTGCACCTACTCCTGCCACTTATGTGAGCACTGGATGTACACGGCAGTGGGATGGCTGCTGCAGTCCCCTGGAGCAGTCACTGGGTGCCTTTCATGGGCTTCTGCCAGAGCACTGCAGCCTGCAGAGACAGAGCAAAGGGTGAGCAGCAAGGCTTAGGTCAATCGTTACTGCTCAAGGTGTGGTTCTCAGACAGAACTGTGGGACAGGAGTCCTGTAGCGAAGCCTACAAAGGCCTTGCTTCTCCCATGGAGCAGAACTCCTCCTCACCACCCACCTGGGATCCACCAGGCTGCTGCACTCCTGAGATGCCAGCACAGTTTATCCCCAGGTGCTTGCAGCCAACCCTCTGTGCTTCCATCACACAGCCCAGAACTCTCCCTCTGCAGAGACTCTCCACTTCTCCTATTTTCCTGACATTAGGGCTCCTACCCACAATCTAAATCAGTCCCTCACTGTACTGTTATTTATTGGATCAGAAATGATGAATGGCAACAGAAGGGGACTGGGCCCAGTGCACAGGGAGTGCTGATGCAGCAGGAGCCAAGAGAGCCATATGCTAAGGGGAGAGCCCCCACAACTGGTGATGCGTGGGGCTAAGGGAACAACCAAGGACCAAATCCCTCTCATGCCTTCACTACTAAAGGCAAGAATTTTAGCAGAAGCTTCTGTAAGAAACATCCATGTGACAAAGAATAGAGATGAGCACTGCGTGAGCTGCGCCTGTTCTCTATGCTCCTAAGAAGCATGCAGCTACGCTTCCCATGGAGCCCTGGCTGGTCCCACTGCAGATTTAAGGCACAAGAAACAAACACCAAAAATGCTTCAGCCCTGGGGGAAGAGGAGCACCTGCTGGAAAGACAGAGTAAACATAAGCATTACTACTCCTCCCCCACGTAATCTCCCAGCTGTGGAGAGTTTGATCTGCATTCAGCAGTAATCTAAAGCAGGCTCTTTAGTGCAGGTGCCCATTACTGCCTGTTAATGCAAGCAGCTCTGATAAAGCAATCACCCAGTCCTGCAAGGCTGAGAAGTTTAAGAGCAATTAAGGTAGCAGGGATACTTATGCTAGCGGGGGGTCTTGTAGGACAGTTCTGTGTCCCGCCAAAGCCCTTTCAGTGCTGGACAGAATGAGTTCTTGCATTCATGCCCTCCAGCTGCATACCCACCTGCATCTCTCACCATTCTCATCCCTTGTTTTCTGTGCCCTTTTCTGGTCAGATGCCTTCTCCTCCTCCTTTGTTTAACGCCTCCCACATCCATGGAAGATGTGGCTGTGGGGAAGACAGCTAATCCAAGGGTCACGAACCAACGATGGGAACAACAGCACATGCAATTCCTGGCAAAACCTCACTGCTCTTTGTTCTCTTATCCTCCAGGACCTGCCAGCCTGGTGGGACAGCCCCTCGGAAGAACCCCAGTGGGCAATGACAATGAGACTGACCCACCTGAGCCAATAGCAAGTAGAGGGGAAGATCAGTCATTCATGGGACCACAAAGTCCTTTTTGCTCTACACAGAGCACTCCCTGTCTCCTGCACACGCTCTCAGTGGGGAAAGCAGTGGCAGGAAGCTCAGAGATGTGGATGGTTGCGGTGAGTGGGATGGCGCTGACAATCCGTTCTGGTGCCCACATTTCTAAAGGGATTTTGAAAAAAAAAAATGTAGGATGTACAGAAGAATGACAAATGTGATTTGGAGGCTGCAGAAAACACTTGCCAGAGACGGAATGAAAGAGTTCAGTCTGTTATCTCACCAAAAAGGGAGCCTGAGAGGTGATGTGATTGTAAGCACTTCACAGAGAGAAAATACTTGGTGTGAAAGAGCTCTTTAACTTTGTGAAGAAAAGAGGCTGGAGCTTGTAGTCAAGCAAGTGCAAATAAGAAACACGGCACTGGGCCACGCTACCAGGGAAGTGCCATCTGCTCTGCCTCCTAGCATCCTCCATCCTGTCATGGAAAATACATCAGCTGAGAGATACTGAGTTCATTACAGGCTAAAGAAGATAATGGCATTTCTCACTTGGAGTTACACAGGGCCCCCAGATAGCTGAACAGTCACTTCAGGCCTTAAAATCTATGAAGCTGGCAGCACAAGGTACAGCCGGCACTGTGCGAGGAGGCACTCCATCACCTGCAGGGAGCTCTCTGAGCCACTGGATCTCACCAGCCACCTGGGGATGGACCCAGGATCAGTGCCTACCTCTGCCCAAACCCACAGTGGACAGCGCTACTATAGAGGATGGCTACTGGGATGGCCAGGGTCACCCCGGCGGGAGCAAGGCTTCCTTTCCCTCTGAGGCTGGTGCAAGGATGGGTAACAAAAATAGTCGTTCCTCCAGGCCCTCTCCCCACACGTGCTCCTTTCTCATCGCACTGTTCCTACCACCCACGCCGAAGCCCATCAGACTGCAGTGCAGAACTGCCTCCCTCCCTGTGCCAACAGCAGGGGAGTGCAGCTGTGGGCTCTGATAAGAGCATTAACAGGAAGGGCGAGGCTGCCGAACATTGAAGAATACAGATGTAGGGAAGAATCAGAGCTTCAAGGGGAATCCTGCAGGCTGCACCCTGCACAGGTAGGCAGTCAGATGCTGAGGGACACTGGCAGATTGAGGACAACTGCCTGGAGGGAAACTGGGGAGAATGTTAGCAGTGCACTTGTGTCAAGGAAGCCAAAGACCTGCCCTAGGGGAAGAGCTACGCTGGGTTTGTGGTTTTCTCTCACAAGAAACAACTTTGGAGGATTGTGCTGGGCAGAGGGAGCACCCACCTCAATAGAATATGCAGAGGACAAGAAAAGGTTGAGGATCTGCATGCTTCTGAGACCTGGGAGTAGACCCTGCCTGCAGAGCTTATTAGCAACGCCAACCTGCTCCTGTCTCAGAATCTGGACAACTGTCAGCCATGCCGGTGCAGTGGCAGCAGTACACCACGTGGTCTTGCCCAGCCCTCATCTTTCAGGCCTGACCCCAATGTCACCGTCTCCATCTTAACAATTTTGCAAGTCAAGTCCTCCAAAACCACATTGTTTTTAAACTCACACTAGCAAAAGGAATATCCCTGTGGTATCTGTGCCACAACAGCAGCCTGAAATACCTATCAAGGCAGCCTAGGGCCCTGTTCAAGTGCCTCCAGGACCACTCCTGGCTCTCCAGCCCCTCTTATGAAGAGAATCGGGGCATCTCAGTAAACAAGACATTAAGCATGAGCCAGCAGCATGCACTGGCATCCTAACTGCTAGCTACACAGCAGGTGATAGGTCAAGGGAAGTGATTATCCATCTGTACCCATATTTTGTAAATCCTATGAAGAATACTGCATCCAGCTTCCCCCCAGTACAGGAGAAGACATGGACAAACTGGAGTGAGTTCGGTAGAGAACCAGCAAGGCATACAGGAATTGGAATATTTGCTCTTGGAAGGAAAAGCACGTGGAGCCAGGTTTGTTCAACCTGGGGAAGAGATGGCTTTGGAGGCCCTCACAGCAATCAGTACCCACACAGAAGATACCTGAGAAAACAGAACGGGGCTCTTGGCCGTGGTGCCCAGTGAGAGAGTCCAAGAAGTTCCTGCTTGGCCTGGGCTGATCCATCTCATCTCACAGATGAAGAATGCAAGGCTGCAATACCCGGCACCAGCTCCAACTCCTTCTCCACAGAGAGTTCCGCTGAAAACTTTCAACATCTGAAAACAAAGGAGCAGATCTACACCGACATCCACACTGATGATGTCCACCAGGCAGGTGACTCTGCCTCACACAGGAGATGCTGAAACACGACATGAGAAGAATTACTAGGCTGAGATCAAGAGAAAGGCTCTTGGCACATTCATGAGGATGCCACCAATTAGTGCAATTACAGGCCTTGGCTACATCTTCCTGCTTGTGATTTTCATTAACAACTGCACGGTCAATTCTGCTACTTTTCACTGGGCAAGTTGCCACACGACAGCAGCGGCTCTGCTCCTGGCAAGGTCCTGAGCAGGGCAGACACTGGGTGCTGCCCCAAGGCCAGGCAGGCAGCACAGCTCCAGCCAGGCACTCAGACATCCCTGCTCCTGCCAGAAAGACCATCTGGGAGAGGGAAGCAAAAGCCACCACCACTTTCTTAACCCCCCAGACACAGCCCTGTTTTGGCTACATCACCTTTCCTAATGCAAAGCAAGACAAACAATTCTGCCCCTACGGCCATTCCCAATCCATGACTCTTCAGACAGCTTCAACACACAGAATCTCTCAGGTAAGCCCAACCGCATGAAAAGGTGTAATTTCCATGCATGGGGTGCAGACCAGGTGCAAAGGTTCTTCACCACCCTTGGAGCGCAGAGGCTTAAGGCTGTGAACATCAAAACCTCAACACCACAGCACTAAAAGGGAGAGCCTTGGTGCTGAAGCAGGGGCAAGAATTTGCCATGGCAAAAATCGCAACTGCACTTGAGCCCTGACAGGAAGCTTGCAGATGAGACCTCGTTTTCTGGGCAGAGAACTGGAGAGTGCAGAGGGGTTTTCAGGGACAATTTCTCCTTGCCCTCAGGGTGTTTGCTGTGTTGAAATAGCAGCATGAAGGCAAGCAGCTGTTGCTCAAGTAAAGAGACCTCCTGGGGGGGAGGCAGGGAGCAAAAAAATCAGTGTCCATGTAAACACCTGGCCTTACAGGCAAGGACAGAGCTTATGGAAGGAGTGCAGCACCTCTGAGATTCATTCAGCTTTGCTTCCACCCGTTAATTAGTTCAAACATCATCAATATTCAATCACAGCCCTCTATTTCCTGTGCCTGGCTGTGTGTCAGTGTGTGTGCAGACCTTCACAGACCTCCCCAGCAGGAACAAGTGTGCATGTTCTCCCCACTTAAGGTGCAGGTCTCCTCAGCACTGCAGTGCTCAGCTGTTCCAGCACGTCCAACCTTCACATTCTTCCACTGGGAAATCGAGGCAAACCAAACCGTGCCACACAATGGCACAGAAGATGATGACCTCCATCCTCTCAAGCAGCTCCTGACTTAGGGCTGCTGAGAGAAGGTTCTGCACGACCACCTCACTCCTCTCACTGCACTGACCCAAGTCTGCAACAGCTTCAGTGACAACAGGAGACCCTGACTACCTCTGTTCCAAAAGGTATGAGCAGCACATATAGCTGGAGTAAATGTCAGTGGTGTATTTGTCACCAAGAAGTTGCACCTAGGTCGGAAACACAAAAAGTTGGACATTAGGCTGTATGGCATCAACCCCTTTGCCTTAAAGAAGAAACAACTCTGGAAGCAACAGACTACAAAGCCCTGTGGCTCCCAAGAACCTGCACAAGCACAATTAAATTTTATCTTTCAGCACCATATGGGATGCAAATCTTTGTGAACAAAGTCACCCTTACCTTGGATTTGCGGGGACCTGAAATCCCAGCCCAAGAGCTATGCAGTAGAACAAAGCCCAAAGTTCAGTCCAAGGAGAGTAAAAAGTGAAAGACAAAGAGCAGCTGTAACACTGCTAACAGCCCAGTGCAGAAAGCATCATTGCCCCCCAGTATGTAAAAACAGTATTCAGTGCTTCACAAAAGAAGATGGTGCTTGCACCTCTCAGTAGGGCAAACGGTAAACCCCAGTGGAAGCATTACAAGCCCTAACTATTGAAAAATCCAGCCAGGGAGAGAACAAACCATTCTCACTCCAGGACATGTCCCACTTGGCACACAGGATCCCCTGGGGTGCTGCCGGGCCACCAGCACTGCATCAGGAGCTTTACATGAGGTAGCTGCTCCACCTGCTGTCAGCTCTAAAGCAAGGCACCAGGGTCCTTCAGAACACGATGAAAAATGATCAGCATTAACAAAAGTTTTCCTGAAAACCAGCTTTTTTTTTTTTTTGGCAGAATATGCTCCCGATTAAAGACACCAAGAAAGGCCTCCTGTCTCAAAGCTACCGAGCAAAATCAATAGAGGGACAACCTGTCAAGATGTTTCAGGTTCTCAGAGTATGAGAAATTCACCTAAATGCTCAGCTCCTCTCAAGAGAAAGCTTGCATCATTAAACCTTTGGGCAGTGCTCTCAAAGTCATTCCCACCTCAAAAACTCTACAAGCTCACACAGAAACAGAAGTGCCAGAGAGGTGAAAATTCTGCCAGGCAAAGAAAATAAAGAGCTGCTGCCCAACTCCACTTCTGGCTCAGCAGAACAGAAGTAGATACGCCTTAAATCCTGCACTATTCCACTTCCCCAGATAAAATTTCAGCTCTCACTGACCCAAACCAATGGGGCAGAGATAAGGTTCCTACAGTGAAACAAAATATTACATGTTCTTAGGATATGGGGTCTTGTTGGCACATCAAGGTAGACAAATCCTCCTCAGCTGGCAAATAGGACCCCCTAATCCTAGAGGTCAACCTCGAGGTTGAGCAAGTATTTGTCCAAATCAATAGGGCATGCAGTAGCAAGGGCACCTTGGGTCTAAGAGAAAGTTCAAAAGAGAAGTGATCTCTGCTTGCTGAAGCGCAGCTACATAATGTGCAGACAGTAGGGAATCAGAAAACTAGTTTATTGAAAATAAAAACCAAACCACCAAAACCAACCATAAAAAATACCCACATACTTTCTGATAAGCTTACTGCTCAAGCTGGACGTCCTGTGCCCTCTCCCCCCTCAGCTATAGGGCCAGCAGGACTCCCCGTACCCTCGTTCCTTCTCTGCCCAACATAATTTGGCCACGTTTAATTGATCCCAAATACCAGCAGACAGATAAGTACTCCTCTCCTTACATACACACATGGAGATCACCAGGCACAAAGGCTCCTTCTTACTGGGACACGTCTTGGGAATTACATGCAATTATCTGCTCCCAGAAAGACAGGAGCTCCCATTCGGCAGAACCACAAAACAAGCACAGGAAGATGCACCTACCTTCCTCTTTGCAGCTAAAGCCTAAACACCACTAAAACCATCCTGGAACCACTCAGCCTGCAGTCCAGATATGTCCATACTTGATCCACAGCTCATGGTCTGCAATCTCAATATAAAGCCTTCAGGATTCCCTAAAAGTTTTCCCAGTCTCACCATTTTACTTCTGCTGAACTGGGATTCACCTTCCCAGTTTGCTCTCCAGCAAAGGATATTGCTTGTTTGCTGTGCAGCATGTATGGATCCACACTACAGTAGAACAGCAGGACTCTCACTGGACCCTCATTCTCCTTTGGAAAGTCAAAGACAGAGAATCTTGGACCTTCTTCCTAGGCAGCTGTCAGACAGACCTGGCAAGTACAGTGCTTCACGTTCATTCAGTGTTGTTGTAGGGTTCCAACATCATCTTCCTCCTCCCCATGTTCAGTGTGGTGCAGCAGCAGCTCCAGGTCAGGCTCAGAACACGTCTCTTTGTGTAGATTCAGTGTTTTCTCACCTGCACGCAGACAGCTCATTTACTAACAAGCCAGCCCACTGGAGCACCCATCAAACCTGCTGCTGGCAAGCAGCTGGAATCAGGTGCAGCTCCTGGTGAAACTGCAAGAACGCCTACAGAGAAACAAATGTACTTAAAACAGAATCACCTTTGGAATTTATGGCTTTGAGAATGACATGAAGGGAGATTCCTGACAGACAGACAGCAAAGCCAAGCCAGTTCAAGAGACTGAGGCGGTCTCCCAGCAGGTGTGTGGCAAGGAATAAAATGCAGATTTCCTGCGGAAAGAAAAAACATGACAAGTGGTAGCAGAGGACCTGACGAGATGTGCATAAGTTATTTTGCAGCTCAAGCCTAAATCAAGATGTCGGGCTGCTGATTTCCACCAACGTGTTCTTCCATGTGCAAAAAGTTCTTCAAAACAGATTCCAGAATCAGAACAACCTGCCAAACTGGGATCGGGGATTTTATGTCCCCTGATTGAACCACTCATCTAATCTGGAAGTTATGATTCCTACACAGCTGAGTTTCACATGTCACCAACCAGCTCGGCAGTACATGCACTGTACTCATCAAGGAAGGACAGAACACGCCAAACCAGGTTAATGAGTTACCTCTAACCAGAGGTTTATCCTTATCCAGGTCTGACGCAAGAAAGCATTCTCAACTCTCCTCCCCCCGACACCATCCACTGCTCACAAGGCCCACGTGTTCTAGCTTCTCCCAAATCCCACCAAACTTTGGACCTTAACAGTATTTAATACCTCTGTCCTTTACTGTCAGAGCAGCAGGGACCATGAGCCCTCACTGCACAGACAGCAAGTCAAAGCATCACGCTTTTGTGTCAGGAGAATAAAAATCATAGGAGATGACTCCTGAGGCTGTAAGGAAGTTCCCACCACATTAGGCCCATTAGGGGTGACTCGGTACTTGCCCTTTAGTATTAGCACAGGAACCATGCCTTACCTTAAAAATGCCAGCAATAGAAAGGGTGAGGCTAGATGTTCTGGAAACCAAGAGGAACTCAGAAAAGCCTAGACCAAAGGCAAGAATTCCACCCAACAACAGCTTTCCTACCATACAGAACATCACTCCTGCTTCATGGAAATGGAAGAGCCTCTCTGATACGGACAAAGGCAGGCCTAGGAACAAGAAAGTGAGTAGCAGAGGACCCTTCCCAACCCCCTGGACCCCCCACAAGACTCAGCTGAGCTGCTCACATTCCAGTATAAGGAGGACATAAAGCCAGTTTTTTATTTCCCTTATCTCCACAAGTGTGGCAAGCTACAATTCTTACGGGCTCTCTGATATTCTAGTTAAGTTATATCTTGGTCACTGTAACTCAAGGACTGCTTTGTAAAGTTCACAGGTGTTCACTTCTCTACATGAATCATCTTGAACCAGCTTAGCAAACCCCCAGCCGCTCTATTAAGCTACCCCTGCTTTTCCTAATTAACTCACGCACCCTCAAACACTGCAAACAGAGGGAAGAGCACCAGGAACATGAGTGGCTGCAGGTGAAACATGATATCAATGGGGTTCTGGAGCCCTGCAAGAAGAGAATCAATAATGGATCAGGTAACAACAAGCCAGGGAGTAAATTCCTTGAGCTATTAGTACTACGTGTAGATGTAAACCTTCTTTGCAAGGCCCAGGCTGATGCTGCTGCAGAGGCCAAGCTATCTTTATTACCCACCAACAGACAAACCCCATCCCAGGTTTCAAATGCCATCCCTTACACAAGAGGTTTTGTTTCTGCAGTAAGTTACAGCCTTCTTATTCCCCACCCTTTGCCAGCACCACCTCCCAGTTCCTGCTCTTTACATACCCAGTTCAGCCTTCTGCATAAGTATCTGTGTGAGAGTCCAGCGAACACCCCCAAGGAAAGAGGCACAGAGCACCAGCATGAACCCCTGTGTGTTGAACTGCGTGGACTTGTAGGTGAACATGAAGAGCCCCCCAGCGATCAGCACAACCACCAGCACCAATTGCACCCTCTGGGTGAGAGCAAACACAAAATCACTACAAAGACTCCTAGAGCTGAACAGACAGTTAACTTTTTCGGTCACCCACACAATTGCATTCCTTCTCTACTTATATTTCTCACACACGTAACTCCTGCCTCCCTGTGCCTGAGTTTCGGCCTCCTCAAAGCACTGCACTGAACCCTTACCATTTCCTCCAGCTTGAAGAGCAGTGAAAACAGCAGGATGAAGAGAATGGCAGAGGATTTGGTCATAGTATAGCTGTAAGGACCAAAATATATTATCATCATCTTCCAATGCAGTCTCTAGCAGAGAAGCACTATTAGGAAGGAGATCTGTGTTACGGCAGCTGCCAGACAGCCCAACACAACCCCTGCATGCCAACCCCACTGGGCCACCTGCTGCTCCAGATGCTGACCCCAATGCAGCACTTTCCAAACCCCACCAGAGAACTCCCAGGGAAGACAAGATTTGTACTCACAGGGAGACAGTGACATACAGGAAGCTCCAGTTACTCAGCCCAATATCCAAGGAAGTTGACAAAGCTGAAGAATCAAAGAAAACGTCTTGAAGTTAACTGTCTTCCACCCCACAAAGAAATCTCTGCTAACTGACCACAAACACAGAACAGAGCCAGAAAAAAAAAAGGTTCTTTTCACACTAACTTTTCAATACCAACACAGTGTGGATATGCCCAGCTTTGTTTCGTGTTCCCTGTGATTCAAGTCACAGCCAAAGACCAAGTTCCAACCAGAGAAAGCTGCTAATATAACAGAAACACCAAGCTCAAAAGAAGACTGGGATGAGCAGCTCATTTACCAGGGGGCCACAGAGCTGTCCAGAGGGATCCTGACAGGCTGGAAAGGTCTGCTGACAACCTCGTGGAGTTCAATGAGGATGAGGGCAGGGAGCTGCACCTCAGAAGGAACAGCTCCAGGTACCGTATGCACAGCAAAAGGCCAAGAAGGTCATGGAACAGCTATTCTTAAAAACCATTTCAAGGAATGTGAAGGAGAAGAAAGTCGTTGGTAGTAGTCAGTAGGGATTCAGCAAGGGGAAAACTGATCCATTCTGATATGAATGTTCAATCTGATATGCTTCTATAATGAAACCACTGTTCTGATGGATGAGAGGGGAGCAGCGGATACTGCCTTCCCAGAATTCTGACTCCCAGAAAATACTCGTAGCAAAGCTCTTGAAGGCTGGGGGGCAGTAATGAGCAGGGTACCCCAGGGGTCAATACTGCGTCCAGCCCTGCTCAGTATCTTCATTAACGATTTGGATGGTGGGGCAAAGTGCACTCTCAGTAAATCCATGGATGACGTGAACCCTGGGGGAGCAGCTGATGCACCAGAGGGCCAGGCAGCCACCCAGAGGGATCCTGACCAGCCAGAGAGCTTTGCTCATAAAAACCTAACGAAGTTCACCACGCATAGGGGCAGATAATCACACTCGGGAAGGAACAACCCCAGGCAGCAGCAGGTGCTGGGGCTGACCAGGTGGAGGAAGGCTTTCCAGAAAAGGACCGTGGAAACCCAGCATGCACTCAGTGATGCTAAGGAAGCCACCCCTGGCTGTGCCGGGCCACGTGTCACCAGTAGGTCAACAGAGGTGATCCTTCCCCTCTACTCAGCACTGGTGGGGCCGCACCCCGACACCGGGCCACCGGTACAAGGGAAACACACCGGCAGGAGCACAACATAGGCCCACCAAACAGATCAGTAGAGCAGTAAGAGTCCTACGAGGAGAGGCAGAGGGTTGGGACTGCTCAGTGGAGGCTCAGGGTGATCTTATCGATGTCCAATACCTCTCTGGCCCCGGCCGGAGAGCCGCTGTCAGCCTGGAGACAACGCAACCACGGCCAAAGCCGCGGGCAGCCCCCGCCGCCCCATCCCCGCCCGTACCTGCGGGCGCGGCCCGGCGGAGCCACTCGGCCCAGGACAGCGTCGGCGGCGGCCGCCCGGAGCGGCAGCGCAGCACGGCGCGGGACAGCGCCGACAGCGCGAAGATGAGCAGGAGGTGCAGCAGCGTGGCGAGCAGCGGGAACGGGAAGCTCTGCGGGACCGACAGCCGCCGTCACTGCCGCCGCCCGCCCGCCCGCCGCCCCTCCGCCCGCCGCCCCGCACCTTCATCAGCCACTTGTTGTAGAAGGTGATGCCGATGGAGAAGCCGTAGTAGAGCAGCACCAGCGCCGCCACCAGCGCCGCCCGGCCCAGCGCCGCCGCGCCCGTCCCCATGCGCCCGCCCGGGGCCCCGCGGAGCGCCGCGAGGAGCAGCGCCGGGCCGCGGAACGGAGGCGCCGGTGACGACGCGGCGGAGGGCGGGGCCTGAGGCGGGCGGAAGGAAGGAGGCCCGGGAGCCACTGCCGTGCTATTGGTTATTATTCGAACTCGTACAAAAGTCGCACGGCGGCCGAACGGCCGCGCACCGGAACGGCCCCCTGGGCCGGGCCGCAGCCCCCGTCAGCCGTAGTGGTACACGAAGTCGTAGCTGCTCGGCTCCTTGGGGATGGGCGGCGGCGCCTCGGGGATCTGGATGTTCTCCAAGTCCAGCAGCCGCAGCTTCATCTCCATGCTCAGCAGCGTGTCCAGGTCGCTCCGCGTCAGCTCGCTGGACATGTCCTTCCCCAAGAGAGCGTTCAGCCCATCGATCCAGATACAGTACTGCGGAGAACAGGACAGTTGACAATTCCAGGCATCAGTGATCCCCCTACACAGCTCCAAAATAGGTAACCCGTGGGTCAAACAGCCGCAAAACCCAACACAAAACAACAAACCGGAGTGCACAGATTCCCAACATTAAGTTAGAAACCCAGAGGTGTTAAAGCATGAGCCCAAGGCTCCAGGGGGAGTGACAAGAGCTTCTACTGGGGCCTAACGGCACAAAAAGCAAACAGTAAAGAAGGAACAAGTGACTGAATGGGGCAAAACAAAGAAGGCCTTTTCAGCGAGACTCAACTGATCGTGCTTAGTCTCCTGAAGTAGACTTGTTTTATATTCTGTCCCTTCACTCCACAGGGAAGCTGTCGTGGCCGCAAACAAGTTTGGACAACACTCAGCCAGCAGTTGGATGGATGATCCTTGTGGGTCCCCCTTTCAACTCCAGAAATTTTATGATTCTGTAGTTAATCGCTGTGCTTCTTACCTCATATTTATTAGGTGCGATGAAGTTCAACGTCTCATCTGGATCATACAGTATCGAGAAGGCCAATTCTAACACTTCCTGAATAGAAAAGAATCTCTCACTCATTGATGGAGCAAAACAACACATTGCTTTCAGCCTGCTAACGTGAGAACAGCAGCCTTGCTGCAGCTCAGAGCACTTTCCTAGAACACGATTAGCAGCCTACAATACAACCAGCCTAGAAAGCTCACAGCACGCTGCAAGCATATGGAAAAAGCCCAGATAGTAGACTTGTTTTTTTAACTTTTTGAAACAAGGCAATGAAAAGTTGCCAATTTGGAAGACCAATTGCTCTTCTTGTTTGCTCCCAGCCTTCGTATCTCCATAGCTTTAGGTATTATTTATAGGCAAAAAACAGAGCAGTTACCTTGTTCTGTTTCAGTGCGCTTTTCTCCTTCATGTGTGGACAGTCCTTCCCTGTGACAATGGCTTTGATATCTGCAACTGGAACTAACAGTGGAAAGGTAAAACTCACACAAAGGAAATACTTACTGGGAGGAGACAGCACTTTGTCTTTGCAACCGAGCATTTTTCCTGCTTTCTAACTCATTACTGCAGTTTTCCAAAACATACTACGAGCAGCACAGCCCTACAGTTGTCTGTCCTAAGAAAATTGCCAAGCAATTGACAGTGCTAAAAGGATTCACGCAAGAGTCAAACATTTATCTCGTGGCTGTTAGGAGCTTCAGCCACAGCCATCCCTCTTTTCTCAGGGTTGGTACTCATTAGAGCCACTAGATGGCAACACACAGAACACTCACTGTGTTCAGAGAGCGGTAACTGGGACTCACTTTTTTCCTGCAGCGATTCAAAAGTCACTTCCCCCTGGGCGTTATCTTCCAGATCTCCATAGTGTAGCACTTTGTGGTTCAGAGCAAGGCGACAATACCAAAATCTTTCTGGAACTCAGAAAAAGTAGAGCAAGCTGAGCAGGATCATTCACCTGAGGTCTCACAAGCACTGACCAAGCCCTCTACCCCTCCAATTCCCCAGCATTACTGAGATGGCTGTATCCTTAGAAACGCACACCTCTTCCATCCCAAACTACGGGTTGCTACAGACAGATCAGGTTGCCAGCTTCCCTTTCTGGCAACATGCTGCTGACAAGTTAATCCATTAGGTATTTTTTGCCTACAGTTCACGTGAAGAGATGCAGCGCACACTGTCACCTCACCTTGTCTTCTGCGATTTCCAATCTTTCGAAAGCTGCTTCCCTCACAGAGCCTGTTCAGGCGCTGTTGCTTTATCAGCTCCAAGATCTCAGGCTGGATTTTTTCCCTCAGCTCCCTGGCAATCAAACATGGAAGAGTAAGCAGGAACTAGTGACAACAACAAGCACAGGCAGTCGTTCTTGTTAGGCACCTACACAATAGGTGGTGACTGGAAGTCATCCTGGCTCATTCTCTCAGACTGGCGTAGTCGCAGAATCTCAGAATAGCTCAGGCTGCGCAGTTTACTCTTGAACTGGTCCAAAGAGTTGGGTTTGGAGGGGAGAGCCCGTGTGATCTGTTCCCTCACCACCTGCATAACCTGAAGTAGGCAGAGTGGGAAGCAAGTATAATTTTCGCTGTTTAACGGCAGAAAAGAACTAGGGCTCAGCTCAGTGACATCAAAAAACACAGCCACGGCCAGGAGTGTCAGTGTACTATAGTGGCTTTGAAGATCCAAAACAGGGAATGATCTCATGTCACACCAAGTAAAGATTGGACTGTCCTCCCTTACAGTCCACATCAAGGCCCTGACATACTCTCCACCCCCATCTCTTTATCCAAGAGTACTTGTCATGCAACCAAGGCTGAGTGAACACACTGTTCCGCAAACAATTCTACAAGAGCTCCTCACTCTGACAGACCTTATTAAAATCTTCTGCCGTTGCCCTCATTTCTTTCCAGGTCTTGTTCAAAAGCTGGATGCAAATAGCAAACAACTCCTCAAATGCACGGTCATGAGTGAAAAACATGGGGTGATAGTCGTTCCGGCCTTCATTAGCTTCAGGAATAAACAGAAACCACAATCACGTGAATATACAGAACAAGAGCTAATAGGAGTAACTAAAATCCACCACAGTGACAGGAAGGCAGTGGTGTACAACAGTATTTACTCAAAGAGATAAAGAAAGTTCAGTGCTTTGTCTCCCCACAGGCAGTCTGTTGGGAATGGCAACTATCCCCAGACTTCATCATGCAAGCCTCTGCAATGGACGTACCCTTTTTGGACTAGTCTCCCCAGGTCACCGCTTGCAGTTGTCTCCCATTTTCCTCTGACAGAATTTCTTGTAGTTGCTAATTGCCTTAGAATGGTTTGGGTTGTTTTGTGGTTTTTTTTTGAGACTGTCACAGCTACTTGACTTTGAAGCTTATGATGGTTTCTAGAATGGTTTTTATACAGCATCCTAATGAAGCTTCAGGAAGCTGGAGTCTTCCACTTGCTCCAGTTAAGAACCAGAACACATACAACAAATTTTCTAATTTGAATTCAATACTAGTATTATGGGGAAACTGGCAACGCAATTCCAAGCTAGCCTACCCTTACAAGGCAGAAAGGAGACCAAAGTGCAAATGCTTGAGAATCTTCACCAATCTGTATGTTAACCCAGGAAACATCAGCCCAGTCACTCAGGAGACTGCAGGGTAACGTTACTCACGGAGTTCCCCGACTTGTAGGATCTCACAAAGCATCCTGGTAAGCTCAATGGCACTGCGTCCAAAGGGACACTCATGCTTATCTTCTCGACTGCTGTTCTCCAGGACAATCTAAAGGAAGAGGGCAGAAGAAATAGCCAGAATTGTTGCTGAGGTGATGCTACTTGCAAAGAACAGCAGCTTCGCTTACCCTGATATAGGTGTCCTGATGAAACTTGGCCAAGTACAGCATGTTATCCAATGCCAGCATCCCTGGAGGAGTCTGAGTAAAATCCATAGCTGGATTGATGTGATTCTGCAAAGCATGCAGAAATAAACCAAACTAATTAGCCCAAAGAAATGTTGTGAGAATCTTTCCCAAATTTCTTTTCCAATAGCCTGTCCATCAAGTACTCCCTCACAGGAGTTACCAACAGGTAACCCAGGACACCTGCTGACAATGCTATCTAAACTTTCTAGAAGAGAGGCCGAATCTGAGTTCGTCAAGAGTAAGTAAATATCTTCAGAGGATGTGCCTAATGAGCCTTTGCACTTGTCCAAACAGTAAGTTCATAATAATCTGTCCTGGAAGTCCAAGTTTAACTGAGTTTCTAGAAGTCAGATATAGAAACATTGTGAAGCAAACAGCTGTTTCTGTTCCTCCTCCCCACCCCACCCCACCCTCTAGGTGCATACAGTGAATCCCAGCATCTTGTAGTCCTTGGTATACATGGCTTTGCGTTTTTCTGTTCCACTGCCAGGGATGGTGTTGCTGTCAGACTCCGCATCAAATGCGATTCTTCTCAACTCAAATATGATGTCTCTCTGTGCCTGAGGGACAGAAGGGAAGGAAATGGTAACATGTGAGCAATCAGCAGGGCAGTGTTTTCCCGTAACACACAAACCCACCTCTCTCCACAGCTCACGCAGTGAACACAAGGAGGTGCCAAAGGTCACTGACTTCACATAAAATGAGGCAACCCAGTTCAAAATGGCAAGTTTCAATATACTGGATAATACCATGTGTTCCTCTGTGTTTTCCTTTAACTGCTGTACGTTTACTTATAGGCAATCTTTAAGCATTCAGACGATGCTAAGGTATTTCTTGTTTAAGACTGCGACGTATTTAATTATTAAGTAACAGAATTCTTAATAATCATCCAGCTTCCACACACATTGCAAAGAAAAGTATCAAAAAGGACATGGCCTCCATTGAGGCAGAGGAATCTGTTTGACAGCTAGCATGACACTGGTCAGGAAAATACATGTCTTCCAGCAACCAAATGTATCTGTGACCCACAGCATACAGCAGGTTAGTCATGAGCATACGAGAAGCTCAAAAACCACAGTGTGAGCAGCAGTTTCACTTTATGTACAGCCTACTGCAAATTCAGTAAAGTAAAGCATCTCAAGGCCCCTTCTACTTTCTATCAGCTGTAATAGTGACCTGATCATTGGGATCCATCTTGGTCATCATTCTCTCTTCCAGAAGATTAAATGTCAGGACCTGCAGCACATATAGCTGATGAGCCATTTCTGTTTTAATTGGACGGTTTCCTCTGATCACATGCTGCAAAAAAAAAAAAAGAGAAGGGATGGAATGAATATAATACAAATGGACAGTGAGGTATTAGCTGCAGGCAACATGCTAGGTTGCATCTACATCTCTGCATATGAAGGTTCAACTCTTTAACCTCCATATTCCATCAGAAGCATAACGATAAATGCTCTCTAACAGCAGGAAGAAGCAGGCTGATAACTCCCTTTTGAACAAGTAGATCCGTTTTCACTTTCCTGAGGTGCTGTGAGGGCAGCAGACTTTAAACTGTGCACAAACATGACTTTTATTAAGAAAACATTAGAAAGTGCTCAGCCATTTCAGACATACTCACATTCAGGATTATAGACCTCAGGTGCTTCTGGGCAAATGAATTAGCCATTTCCTGTTGGAGATTGGGAGATTAAATAAAAATGAGTGAAACATAAGCAAGAAGTCCACATCATGCAGAAAGGAGAAAAAGAATGAAGCCTACGAATTGGAGACAGCATTGACAAATGACAAAGTGCTTTCACCACAGACTGTCAATTTAGCATGGGGTCTCACCACAAAGCAAGCAGTTACGCTGGGATGCAATAGTCATCTTTACCATGGCACAATTCATGGATGGCTCCCATACGTAACATAATTACTGTGGAGGAAGGCACTAAGGTAAACCAAGAATAGAAGAAAATTTAGCTTAACACTGAACATCTAACAATACTTGGGTATCAGGAGATATGGCTGCAGGGAGCATACTGTGGATTGCCCAGAGAACCTGTGATCTACAAAAGGCTCCTTCAATAAGTATTCTGCAGCTTTCTATACCTAAGTTCACACCCAAGATAACAGGGACCAGAGGACACAGCATTCAGTTCTCATCCATCTCAAAACTTGCCCTCTGAAATGTACACTGCCTTTTGTTTCAGTTCCTAAAAGGATGTTTAGAAGTCAATTTAAGGACAATTTGAAGAACTGCTCCAGTTTACAGAAATAGAAGGTAAATAAATGTCATGCTTAGGGGAAATTTTTGTAGTACTACCTTTACTGTCTGGCTTCTTTCCCCAAACGAGGAGACCTTTCCAACCATCAAGTCATGATGACAAACAGTTACAAGTATCTGCTTGCTGTAAGCCTTCAGTTCTGGGACCAATTGCACAAATACCTGCAAAAACCTAACCTGCACTTTCCTTGTGAATTGTGAAGATTCACTTTTTTGAAATACTGTCAATCTCCTTTCATCTGCTAGGAGAGCAACACAAGTGCTAATGTCAAAACAGAATACTATCGAAAGCTTGCTGATATAAGCAACATCTTTGAGTGAGGAAAAATCCATTGGATGCCATGTGATCTGGTCCAAAAGGACTACCAGTCTCACACCTCTTCACAGCCCTATGCAATTCATATGGAGAATTGGAAGCCGATGTGCAATTTTAGTCAAATGCACTCAATCAATAGTACATTCTGAGCAACAAGACTGTTCCAACTGCTCATATCAACCCTGTTGACAGGTTGTAGAAGTAGTATGGTAAAATACATGTAGTAGCCTCATTCTGAGTCCCTATTATCACTTCTGCTCCAAGCAGAAGCCTGCTAAAACAAGAGTGCTATGCTGACTGATAGCCAAGCTGTAGCAGCTCCAAGTCAAGCAGCACTCACGTTACAACCAAAATAAGTCAGTGCTTTTGTGGAGGGTATCTTAAGAAGCAACTAAATGAAGTAGGAAGTGGTTTCAGACTGCCCTCTGAGTCATTACTTTTAACCATGACTCATAAGAGGTATTATTTTACTAGAAAAAGGCCTTCTGTTAGAATTTGTTCATGCACGAAACACAAAGAATTCTTACTCAAAAGGAATTAGTTTGCACATGGGAGAAAGTAAGAGGTGACTGAAGCACAGGAAACAGTGGGAAGGACAAAGACAATTAAATGATTCTGAACAGTATAGTAAGAAGCATGAGCACGCACACAGCCTAACCACTGCCAAAGGATCTGTGTCTAGCACAGAGTCCAAAAATACCCACTTCACTGCCTGATGGGGTCATGGCATCACAAAAATCGCTCAGGTTGGAAGTGACCTCTTGAGGTCATCTAGTCCAATCCACTGGTTCAAGTAGTGTCAGCTAAATGAAGCTGCTCAGAACAGTGACTAGGCAGGTTTTTAATATCTCCATGGACTACACAATCTCTGGGGAACCTGTTCTGGTGTTTGACCCCCCCCTTCGCAGATAAGTTTTTTCCCCCACTTGTGTTCAGACAGAATTTTCTGGGTTTTAAACAGTGCACATTGTTGCTTGTCCTGTCAGTAGGCACTACTGAGAAGAGTTCGTCTCCATCTTCTTTATTCCCTTCCATCAGGTATTTATACATGTATTGAGAAGATCCAGCTGAGCCTCCTCTTCTTCAAGCTGAGCAACATCAGGTCTCTCAGCCTCTAAATGAAAGATGCTCCAGTCCCTTAATCATCTTCATAGCCTTTCATGGCCTTGCGTATTGTGTTCAAGGGAAGGAAAAAAGTAATACGTATCTTGGAATTTTGTTTGCTACGAAATTTATTATCCAAGCTAAATTTACCTACAGAGGAATATGTTCCTCCTCATTTTCACATGTTAAGCATATGGATTAATTTCAGATTATTATGCAAAATTTACTGAGGTCCTCGTTTCCCTTCTGAAGGGGCTACATCTTCAGCAAAAAAAAAAAAAAAAAGAATTATTTAGGTTTAAGGAGACCCAGATTCCTACAGAACTGTCTCCAGTTTTAAATTTGTTTCACCTGATCAGTTTTACAGTATAGTACCAGTTCTCAAAGCAAGCCTTTTATGATCATTAATGTCTTGTGCACACGCTAAGTCATGCAGTTCTCTCATGCTACTGAGTCTTTTCTCCCCTTCATAATCTGAGTACATTCCCAGGAGTGCCCCCATCTTTTTCCCTAGGCTCATCCACTATCTGAATCTTGTATGCATTGCCTCTAAGATACAAGGAGGCACAACTGGAGAAGAGCTACATGCCTACAGTTCTGCATGACCAGCCCCCAACCTCGAGTTACTTACAGTGATGGGCAGGTCTAGCGGGTTAAGCAGCTTGTCCTGATGGCAGAAAGCAAAAAAAAAAAAAAAAAAAAAAGGCACAAAGAGAAGCAGACAAGATTTAGCTCTGAGTCCAGAAAATAAAAACACAAACAGGGCACTGGAGAAGAAAGGCTTAACACAGCAAAGCTACACAATACAGACATACACACATTTTGCACGTAGCTGAGATGTCACAGGGTTCCTCAGAGCAGGTGCTTCATTCCTCCCATTTGCCATCAGAAATATCCCCCATATGACTTCAGAAACATATTTTTGTTGTTGTTGGCTTTTTTGTGTGTGAGTGTTAAATAAGCATATCCAACATCAAGGACATTACCCACAACCTCCCTCTGCCTTCCGCTGGTCTCCCATACAGAGTGCAGCTTCTTAAAAAAAATTCATGCTGCACAGATTATTCTTTTCTGTCTCTCAAGGTCTTCCAAATTCATTTCCGAGAATCTTCTATACACAGACGTGTCTCCAGAACAAGTTATTATATAGAACAGCATTTTTTCTCTAAAAGCAGCTGTTTCAGAATGGCATTAAGGTCTGAGGTCTGCCATAATGGCAAGGTCTGAGGTCTGCCATAGCCAAACAATGCAATTTCTAAGGCACAACAGTAAGCCAGTAAATCTGAAGTAACTCAGTAAGCATTATTTGGGTGTAACTAAGCAACTACAAACCTGTCTCTTGTCCTCAGGTGCCTTCAGGAAGAGGGCATTGATCAGGGCAATGGCATATGTCTGAATCTCTTGGTTTGAACTGCAGAAACAATAATGGGAAGATCACAAGAAGAGAACAGGCTCTTTGCTTGTGTATAACAACATTTACTGCAGCTCTTTTGCATTTCAGTGTACAAGCAGGATTCAGGTAATCTACTCTAATGTCAACCAATCTTCCCTGCAGAGCTGCAAAATCTGACAAATTACCAGTAAAACAAAACAGGACAAGTCAGTCGGGAGGGACGTACAAAGATCACTAAGTCTAACTGCCTGATCAGTTCAGGGTTAATAAAAAGTTAAAGTACGCTACTGAGGGAATTATCCCAATGCCTCTTGAACACTGACAGGCACAGGGCATCAACCACCTCACTAGGAACCCTATTCCAGTGTCTGACCACCCACACAGTATATAAATTTTTCCTAATTTCTATATATCTTCATTTTTAAGAAGGTTGTGTGGGCTGCAGCGTAGCAGACCTCAGAACATGACAGTTAGTTTCATCAGAGAAAGGCATCACTCTAAAGCCTAGTGATAATACAGTCTGTTATATGGCTACAGCTAGAAACCTTACTGAAGAAGTCCTTTTTCTCTCCATGTCAGCGGAAGCCACTGAACACTTTCATCTCTGCCAAATGGGGAAAGGACTACTCAAACACATGGCACTGCCTTCTAACCTCAGCAGTTTGGCTCAACCCAATCTTTTTCTTATTTTCACTGAGTTTCACTAAATTTAAAAATCAGAAATCAATTTCAAGTAAGACATCATATCAGAAGTACTTTAAAGATAGCATCTTTATGTGCTTTAAAGATAAATGTATGTATTTTCAAATTAACAGAGATTCACAAAATTGATTTAGATCACACCACTGTTTGGTGGGTACTCACACTTGCAGATGAGAAATGAGCTGCCCCACAGTGATCTCTTCTGCTATCTTCTGATACAGAGTCTGACTGTTCAACACCATACTTTCTAGAATGGCTAGGGATCGTTGGAGGATGGAGACATCTACCATAGGCTGACTGACATATCCTGCAATCTAAAACCAGATGAACCATCAGGTCAACAACAGATGCCCATCCAGCAAACCTTGTGGTGAATGAGACAAGGTAAGGGAAATAGGACTCAGAAAGCTGAAATGAAACCATAGTATCACGCTGAGCTATCAGTTTGTATTCAGCTTCTAAGAGTCATTGTCAATTGTCATGTGTTGGTCCTAGAAGCTGCGTCAAAGCACAAGAAGAAATAGTATCCACTCATCCCCTTTACCCAAACTCACCTGTTTAATGAAGGTTATTGAGACCATGTCCCAGGAGACAATACCATGGTCCATGAGCTCCAAGAAGGCAGTCAAGGTGAAAGCCAACATCTCACTGTAACTAAAAAAAATATGAAAGGAATGCAGTGACAAGCAAGTTGGTAGCAAGGCTCAGCTCAGCCTAAGAAGAAAAATGTCACCTAATACAATAGGCAAGTAAAATTTTGTCTCAGTTATTCTACTAGCATTTGCTATAAGGTTAGCTGCTTAATGCCACTTCAACAAGCAAAATTTGCCTCTACTTGAAGCCCTGTTTTATTAAATCAATACCCCTGCTCCAGAGTTATGGAATACAGGAACCTTACTGGGACAGAAGCTTGGTCCCACTCTCCACAAGCCGTGTCAGCACTGTAATCCCTTCCATGTTGATGAACTCTGTGGCAAAGGTCACATCTGCTGAAAGTTTAGCCAGTTCCTTCATGGCTTCGAGTCGGACTTCCATACTGTGTGACTGGATCCTCTCCATTAGCTGGCGAGCTGCCCTAGACTGGGAAGGAGGGATGATGCCGTTACAGACTGGAGACTGAGTCCTGTCAGTATCAACAACATTCTTTGAGATATCCATGGACAGGAGAAAGCTAGAGAGATGCAAGCATTTGACAGAGTAAGTAGCAGCAATTACCAGGTGTAAGATGGACTAAGAAAAGGCTGCTTTTGGTGACAGGCAGGCAAGTAAAAAATCCTTCACCCTAACATGTAAAAGAACATGTTTTTATTCATGGCAAGGTCAGTGGAAGTGACCTTGCCATTTTGTCTAGAAATCTAGACCGACAGCACTAAAGAAACACGATGTTCAAAAAAATCCCTCTAATTCAAAGAGAAATACAAGCTCATTTCATGTATCTATGACAGTCTCTAAGATTTCCCAAACATGGATCAATTACATCTTTCCAAGCATCTCCTGCCCAAGTAACTTCTTCCTCTTCTACACGTTCTCAACTACATGCCATGACAGTTGCCCAAGATGGTTTATGAATTTTTTTAGAAGGAAGCTACAGCAAATCTACAAAAGGTGACTACTGAGGTTACAATGACAAGAACTCACTAGGAACAACTCCCAGGGGATCAAGTTTATTGCTTTTCTTTCTACATGATGTCACCAGTACTCTTGTTTTCTGATAGCTACCAACTGCATTTGAACTGGGAAAATAAGAGTCAGGTGCCTTACAACACACAGATCTAGGATATGCACTAAAAATGCCTGTTGGATTTATCCACAGAAAGGTAAGGGCTCTACAGTTCTGGGGGAAAGAGAAAGAAAAGCTGAGAGGCAAAGAAGAGCCTACCACACTAGGAGAAAAAGGGATGTGAGGAGTACTTACTGGGGAGACTGCCAGCTGCAGGATCGTTCCATTCTTGATGTCACAGCGAGTCTGAAAGACAAAAGAAACAGAAACTACAGAGAAGTGTCTGAAAAGGAATGCAACTGAATCTACAGTGCACGTTTGCATGCAAAAGTAAAGGGGTTCCTATACCATATAACCCTGCTAAGGTTTTTGAAATTGAGCCATTGAGTCCTTGCACCAACTGGCATGCAAATGGAGAAGTGCAAGGCTTTTCACTGGAATGACACCTTCTCAGTGAGTACTCTTGATAGCAGAGATACTGAGTCTAATGGATTAGTAACAGTATTGCTTCATGACGCTAGTTCAGGGCATCCTCCGCTCTTGCCTGGGACATCAACATGAAGCTGCCTCTCAGACTGACCTGCTCTGTGATGTACAGTTGAGGACCATCGGCATACCGTAATGTGTAGTATTCAGGGTTTGGCAGTGACCACCTGGAAGAGGAAGAATATGTGAGCCTCTTCCTCTCAATTAGGAACAGCACCTTGATCACAGGTGGGTGGAAAAGAACTTTCAAGCAAAACCTTAGCACAGGTAACTAAATCTCCCAAAGGTGAAAGACTTCTCCTTGGCATGAGGGATTTCAGCCTATTCTAAGTCAAGTTCTGTGGAACTTCTCAAGATGCTTGCACTTCCAGAACAGCAAGAAGACTGCCAGTCCTCAGAGATGCTGAGTGGCTTTCACTGACATATCCTGAGAAGCAAAATAAAGATGCAAAGCCTCTATTTTCTAGAGCTTCTCTTCTTCCCTGATGTAAATGCAGGCCCATACTGTGGCTGGAACTGCAACAGGCAACATGAATGATGCTAGTTGTGCACTGACAATCAGAAGACTTTCCACAGTACCTCAAGCAATACCTATCAGGGTGACAGACTTTCTGCACAGTAGAAACTAGACTTACCCATCACAGACCTCCTTGATGATGGATGCAAGAGGCCTTTTCTAAAATAGAGAGAGAGAGTTCTCAGTAGCCATATTACACTCAAATACAAACAAACCATTTCTGTGTTTTCTACTGTAGCAATAGGACAGATCGATACAATGGGAAAGGCATTACAACAAAAGTGTGAAGATGGAAGGACCAGCATGATATAAAGGTGCTATAAAGGAAGGGAAGAAGATTGCACACCCGTATCAGAAGATTCCAGGTTCACAGGGGAAGCTTCACCAGAGAGGGATCTCTAGAAAGAGATCCTTCCCCAGTGGCAGTCAGCCCTTAAATGAGGTCTAAGAGAGATGCAGGCTGCACCCCTTCCAGTTGCACAGCTGAACTGCCTTCACCTGTGCTCCCAGGGCTGAGCAGGTCTCTACCCCGGGTCACTGGTTTAGGCTAGGACTCAGCACTTCCCATACATCTACATTCCAGCATGAAAGTTATACTGCGTGGAAGAAATACTCTTCTACTCCATTTAATTACGAGATCTCACCTGATCTATTTCCAGCAGCTGGGCATTGGCACCTGGCCACTCTACAGCTACTTTCACAATGTCCGAAGGTGGTGGCATTGCTCCAGACTCCTGCAGGTGCTTTCACAACAGCATGCAACCCCCTGCACCTGTAAGGAGAAAAAACAGTGAGCAGCTCTCTGAAAATGATTTGAATTGTCATATTTCATTTGACATCAAGCTTCAAAAGGCTACAGACCAGCCTTACAGTCTGCTAGGCATGCTCAACATAGACAAAACGTTTAGTATGCCAGGGACCAAGGCATCATACTAAAACAACACATTATGAAGTTTTATGCCTAACATTAATCCCTAAGGTATCCTGAGAGCTTGTTAGGGTACTCACACAAAATAGAGACTAACACTCTCATTTAACATCCACTCTACACTGTAAGGTCAGTTTTCAGGACTAATAAAACAAGAGTTCCCTAGACTTGCCTACTACCAGAATGTGAGAGCAGCGCCATACTGACCAGACAGCCTCCCTCCCGTGGGCTGGTGATTACAGATGCTGTTATCACATGTCAGATATCTCAACCTACTCAAGACACTCCTACACAAAGTAGCAGCACTTAGCTTTATTCCTCTCCCTTCCTCTAACACCTTAATTTCAAAATATGAGCACCCATTACAGAAGAAAAGACAACTCTACATCTGCTCTGTAAGTCTACCTTTCACTCCTTTATCTACCTTAGAGCATAAGCTTGTGTTGAGGGTTTGGTCCCAGACAGCTGTCAGACACAGTGGTTCGTGCTTCATCTGGTAGTGAGAGGCTGTAAAGAAATGTACTTGTTCAGTTCCTTTTCAATCCTCTCCCATGTGGAGAGACTTGCCCTATTCACTCTCGTAGAAACATGGGGAGAAAGTCACGTTGAAGACTGACACCCTCCCACCAGCAGCTCCCAGATACAACAGCTTCATGCTTCCAGACATGAGATCTGACATGCCACAGAAGTCCTGCCCTTAAGGACTCTTCTTTACACTCAACTTCCAGAAAATCCAGGAGATAAGCACATAAATTACAATTCCCCAGCTCATATGGCACCTCCTGCTGGGACAACCCAATTCAGCCTTCCCAGAGTGAAAGAACAGAGGTGAGATGATGCAGAGCAGGGACAGTGTTTCACAATTAGCATACCTGCCCAACTTCTTTGATCAACTGGGAAAGAGATGCTAAGACAGGCTAAGACCTGAAGGGAAACCAGCCACCTTAGGAGCTTTCCTGATGCAAGGAGAATGACTACTAAAAGGAAGAACAGATGAAAGACCTTCCCATGGATCAGCAAAGACTGAGCAGCTGCAGAGGTACTTGACACAGGAAGTTGGTCTACATGACTGGACTGCCCTTGGACACAGTACGATATGAAATCTGCTGAGTCTACCACAGAAGATGTGTATGCCTGGCCTGTTTAAGATGTCGGCCTAGAGAACCACAGATATCTCAAGAAATAAAGCTTACATGCCTCTTCCTTCTCTACCAAGTACGGTAAGACCTCACAGACATGGAACACCTCAGGCACACTAATTTCTCTGCTTCTGCACACACACAAACCTGTGAGCATCTTCTCACTCTGGTTTACTCAGCTTCCTGACTCAGAGTTTTAAGATGATGCACAAAATGCAGTTTTTCTTTCTCCAGCTCCAAGCCTAGAAAAGAGAGCTGTCACCTCCTGGGACAACCTTCTGAGAAGATCACAACTTATGTCTCCTCGAACCCAGAAAATGACTGAGACCAAGCAGATGCCATGCAGAAAAGTTGGATTCAAATCATATTACCCAGAACTTACTCAAGTCAGGTTCAGCTTTGCCAGTTTCTCAAAATGATGTCTCCAGCCTTTCAGATAAGGAACACAGGATTAGTTTAGAATAAAATCCCAAAAGAGCTGCCCTTCAAAAAGCAACAGACTCAGGACACCAATCAGGCTAAACATGTGTTGAAGACAATGAGAGGAAAAACATTTATATAACGATTTCTCTTGTTTGTGCAACTGGTTGACTCTAATATGCAATTTCGTACAACACCTGATACTTGACTTCTTAATCCTGGAGGGAAGACAATCAAGCTATCTCCCTCTTCAAGCTTCACTTTGAATCAATAAATTACCTCTCTCTTAATAAGTCTGTCCTTCAGAGAATGCACACCAGGTAAAAAAAAAAAACAACACTCCAACTTGAACAAGGTGAGGTCATACAAAGGAAGACTGCTTAATTAGATTAGTATTAGCTGAGAGCTCAATTAGATTAGTATTACAAAGAAGTCTGCAGCCCACAGAGCTAGCTAGGCTCACTTACAAACAGAGAGCACTGAGTATATGCTGCCCTCTGCAAACACTGTCTCCAAACACCATAAGCATGCAGTAACATAGTCCTGCTTCTTCACAAACTTTGATTATCATTGTTCTAGTCTCTCAGTCCAAGCAGGGAAATACACAGGCAGTTAACATGCAGCACATGTTTTCAAAAAGCTTCTAACCCTAAACTCATACACAGCTGCTGGTGCTGTTTTCAAACCCACTGGAACCAGTAAACTGGACTCAGCTCCTTTCTTTCACACCCATTCTGAGGCAGATTTTGTCCAAACTAAATTAAAAATTAAGGGAACCCAGGACTGTTGGGGTTAATATCATAGCAAGCCTATGCTACACCTACTTACCCTCAGCCCCTTCACAAGACGAAGCCCAATGCCTGCTACTTCTTAGGGCAGGAAAGGTCTCCCAAGTGTGCCACAACGCACACCAACAGATCCTAAAAATATGACATCCCTAACATCCAAGCATGCTGTAACAAAACAGCAAGGCAAAACCAAGAGGGCCCAACAAAGCAATGAATTCTGTAGCATCGTCATAAAAGTTCTGCACTTATCTGATCATTTTGTCTCATAAAGATGAGTCTAATAAAACTAGGAGCCAGTCTTCCTTGCTTCCTTTTCCTTAACCATATACGCGCACAAAATCATTCAGACTCTCATGACTTTTGTAGCAATAGCCCAGAACAGGCATAGCTCACCAACTAATTCTCTAAGCCCATTATGGCAACTACTATTAGAGAAGTAGCAGCATAGCACCGTGCAGACTCTCCAGACAAAATGCCAATTTGCACGACAGCTCCAAATGTGCATGACCTACAGATTGCTATCTAGCAGCTACAACAACAGATGGGCAGTTTGCACATTTCCACTCACTGCTCTCCACGCTGCAACTAAAGCTTGTGATAAACCTGAGAGCCTGAAAAATCACAAACAGCAGCAGAAGCACACACCATCTCTAACACTCAGATTGGCTTGTAAGAGCAACAGATAATTACTTCTTCCACAAACAAACTAGAAACCATGTAAACCATCCAGCTTTCAAAGCACCACAAATACACAGTAAAGATGTGAGGCTCAAAGACTATTAAGAACAGGACCTGCAATGCTTTACTAATACATCTACAATTAATTAGCATCTAATTGCCACCTCCTCTCCCTTCAGCCTGTTGTCATACAGTCTTCTACTTACACTTCAGCTTTCATTGTGAGTTGCTACTGAAGGCATCCACATCAGGAGTTTAAGTTTAAAGAAAGGCTGTTCCAGAACACTTCATATACCAAAGAACTGCCCAGATTGCAGCAGGCAGAAGCCCTTACAGCTCTTTACAAAGTTTGGTTTCTCCTCTGTGAAGGACACAATCATCTGAGGACATATTAAAGACACAGATGCTATGGGAAATTCTTCACACAAATTAAATCTCACGTTTCATCACATGAAATACCACAGAGGCTCACTTGCAGCTCCCACAGACAGTACATGATACCCACAGCTCCTCTGATATCTCACCAGGAAAAATGAATCCGATCAGGTTGTATTGCCACTACTTTCAACACTACTCAACAAAGTTTTCTGCTGTGTACAAACTCAGAAAATAACAGGTGTAGGGAATAAAACACAGCTTAAAGACTACTTCATCCTACAGCAGCAGCACAGAGCAGAAAACCAAACAAGGAGGAATTAAAAATTCAAGAAGGTAAAAACCTCTTTAGCCTGAGTCAAAAAAACACCTTGAAGCACCTGCACAGACCAGTGCCTCAGCAGCAGCAGCCTTCCATAGAGGAGGATAAAGACTGGACTAAGAATACAAAGAGCACTTCATGGCAGTCTCTTAACAGGAGATGGTCTGACAAGTTCTCTGACTGCGTGTCTGCAGCCATGAGAGATGACAATGCTAAATGTCAGAAGAGAGATTTCACAGCACACCAGTGACGTATCTGATAAAACAACCGTTCAGAAGCTTTTGTGAAGAAGCAGTTGCTACAATTCCGCATAATTATTGTGATCAGTTACTTGCTGGTCTCTCACAGCATACTTTGTTCAGAAATCTCACATAAGCAATTCTCAAGGCTTTATGCAGGGAGAGAGCAGTCAAGATGAAATCCATCAGAAGCAAATTCACTGTTTCCGCAGAGTGAGGTCCATCATATGAATCAGCAATGCAGGGCTGCAAAGCAAGAAGAAATCAGCAGAGCCACTTATAACACACTATTCAAGAGACTTCTGAGAAGCTGCAAGCTAAAACAACTGGAGTATTTTAAACAGAATTTCCCTGTTCACAAACTCAATCTTCTTTTCTTCACAGATAGAACAAATTGTGCTGCACGCAGAATAAAAATGAGGAGGATGAAAGAACATTCAATGAAAAAAGAAAAGCTGCCTGGTAGAGTCCCCCAGTTAACCAGTGCACGGCCACACAGCTTCTGAAAACATCAGAGCTAATTCCCAGCGAGCCCCCAGCAGGTGGTACAGACAGCCCAGGCCAAACGAAGGGAAGTGCCATTAGCAGAGTGACCGACTGGCTGAGCACGCAGAGCAGGCTGCTTCCTAACCCAGCAGCAGTCAGACAGCAGTTCGACATGGGGGCCACATACAGCCTTCCAGGTTACCTCACACACTGAGCAAAGAGAAACTCAACTCGCTGCAGAAAGCACAGAGCCAGGTGCTCAGATCTCTGCCCGGGGCCTCCGATGGCTGCGCAAAGCAGAGCAGGCTGTGGCACCAGGCTTAACGCTCAACACAGCTGCACGGACTCCCTAGCAAACACAGAAACGTGGTAACAGGCAAAAAGAGAGAAGGCTTTATTATTTTTCATCAGTCAAGCAAGCTGAAAAAGGCTGTAACGCCAGTCAGCGACACTCGAGGGTGGGCCAGACCCCGACCTATGGGATGAAAGATTTGTTTTGGTGAACTGCCGTCCAAACGTCCAGCTCTGCTCGGCTCCGGTTCGGCCCAGCACCGGCGCGGAGCGGACTCGCAGCCCCAGGCCGAAGCCTCACGGCGGGGCATCCAGAAAGGGAAGGACCACGGACAGAGAGGAAGCGGCGGCGCCAGCAGCCGGCCCGGCCCCTGAGCAGCTCCCGGCCCCGCTCACCCGACCCCACCGCGGCCGCTCCGCACTCCGGCCCTCGACAGCTCCGGCCCCGCGCCGCCACCCACTGCCGCCTCCAGCCCTCCCTCCGCGCGCTGCCATAGAGACCGCAGCCCGGGCGGCCCCGCCCTACTGAGCCCCGCAGGTGCGGGGCGGCCCCATCGGCGGCACTGCCAGGCTCTCCCAGCGGCCGGCGGGAGCGGACGAACGGAGGCTCACCGGCCCCAGATCCCCTCCGCCCCCTCGGTGCCGCCCGGCCCGTCCGCGAGACCCGCAAGGACCGGCACCAGCCCTCCCTGCGGCGGTTACCGGCCGCTGCCGCCGGGGCCCGCAGAAAGCGCCCACACCAACGCCCGCGCCCTGCGAGCTCCGCGCTCCCACCGACCCCCCGCACCTCTTCAGCCGGGCAGCACCGCCCCCGCCGGCGGCGGAAACGCGTCCATTGCGCGGCGGAAGGGGCGGGGCCGACGGCAGAGGTCCGCGTGCGGGCGGGCGGAAGTGGCGGTAGGGTGTAGAGGTGCTTCCGGTAGAGCGGGAGGTGTTTGTGTGGCGAGCGGCGGCGGCGGGGGAGCGCACGGAGAGCCGCAACCATGGTGAGCCGCGCGGGCGCTGCTGGGGGGGCTGGCTGGGTTGAGCCGCTGCTCCCGGTAACGCGCGGTGTAACGGCGGTCTCTTGCAGACGGTGGGAAAGAGCAGCAAGATGCTGCAGCACATCGACTACCGCATGCGGTGCATCCTGCAGGACGGCCGCGTCTTCATCGGCACCTTCAAGGCCTTCGATAAGCACATGAACCTCATCCTCTGCGACTGCGACGAGTTCCGTAAGATCAAGTGAGTGACAGCGCCGGGCCGGGCCGGGCCGAACCCCCGGGCGGTTCCGCGTAGCTCCGCGGGCAGCGCCTCCCCCGCCAGCTGCGGCCCGGCTCGACGGATCACCCGCCTCTTCCAAAGTACTCGTGTTTGTTTCAGTTCTGTCCTAATAACCAAATCGCACCCTTAAGTGATGCTACCGCAGCACATTAAACGTGATGGGGGAAGAAAAGTCATAGAGATGGTGTTCATCTTCAGTTTGGGCTTCTCAGAGTTCTCAGCCTGGTGATGTATGTGTTTATTTGTTTTCATAGCCCAGGCACTCAGCTTCGGAGTAGCCAGGCTGTGTCTTTCAGTATTTTAAGAGATTTCTTAACATTCTTAAGATTCTTACAGCAAGAAAGAAGGGGACGTGGGCTCTTCAGCAGGGCCTCTATGATAGGACAAGGGGAATGGTTTCAATCTAATAGATGGGAGATTTTGATTGGATGTAAGGAAAAAGGTTTTACAGTAAGGGCGGTGAGGCAGCGGCACAGAGATGAGGTGGGTGCCCCATCCCTGCAGGCACTCAGGTCAGGCTGGGGGGCTCTGAGCACTGATGGAGCTGTGGGTGTCCCTGCACACTGCAGGGGGTTGGAGTAGGAGACCTGAACAGGTCCCTTCCAACTCAAACCATTCTATGATTCTATATTCAGTGCATGTTCAAAGAACACCAAGATTTTCTTTTTCACTGCCTTGTAATGTTTTCTTTTTCTTTCCTCATTAGACCTAAGAATTCAAAACAGCCAGAGCGGGAAGAAAAACGAGTCCTTGGTCTTGTGTTGCTGCGAGGAGAAAACCTGGTGTCTATGACAGTTGAAGGGCCACCTCCAAAAGATGTAAGGAGAATGAGTGCAGAACTAAGGAGAAAAGGAAGGGATGTTTGGTAGATGTGTCTTTGTAAGAGAGGGCTATTATGCCATGTTCTAGACTTCCAGATGCCATTGTGACTGTAGGCACAGTAAATTTCACTGCAGAAAGTTCACCTGTTCATTGCCTCAGACACTGACTGGACAGAAGAGGGCTGTGGGGATTGCTAAAACCTGAGGACTTCTGCTTTGATAAATTTTTGAGTGTGTTTGTGTCTGTTTTCAGACTGGAATCGCCCGTGTGCCCCTCGCTGGAGCTGCTGGAGGACCTGGAGTTGGGAGAGCAGCAGGAAGGGGAGTACCAGCTGGTGCACCCATGCCCCAGGCTCCAGCAGGATTAGCTGGCCCTGTCAGAGGAGTGGGAGGACCATCCCAACAGGTGAGATACTGTGGCCCATTAAAAAGGACTTGTCTGGTATATTCTGAGGTGCCAGTGTGATGCAAAAAATTGGTGAAGTGAAAAAAATAGTAACCTTAAATTCTGGTACCAAGATGCTTGAGCTTTGGGCTTTTCATTTTGATACTAACCCCACCTAGGTACTCTGGTGCTGAAAGAAGAGCTTTCCTGAATTCAAGTGGTATTCAGGGAATTGTATTACATGGTTGTAGCATTATTTAAAACGTAAAGGGGAGATTGGGATAGTTTTTGGAATTAAGAATATAAGTTTGGGTTATGCTAAGTTATTAATATAAACCAGATACAGTTTTGTGTGAACCTGTTTTTGTTGTTTGCAGGTGATGACACCCCAGGGTCGTGGAACGGTTGCAGCTGCTGCTGCAGCAGCCACTGCTAGCATAGCAGGAGCCCCAACTCAATACACACCAGGGCGCGGGGGTCCTCCTCCACCCATGAGCAGAGGAGCTCCTCCTCCAGGTAGGATTTACTGTAGAGTGGAACAGCAAGGAGCACGCATTAGGGGGCCAGATGGGCAACGGAGAGTTGGTTTTGAGGATGATATTCTGATATACCATTAGGACCTTTAGCATTCAGCTGGATTTATGCATGTACTTGTTTTTTTTCTCTGGTTTAAGGAATGATGGGACCCCCTCCAGGCATGAGACCACCTATGGGTCCACCAATGGGAATGCCACCTGGCCGAGGTGCGCCTATGGGGATGCCACCACCAGGCATGAGACCACCACCCCCAGGAATGAGAGGTGAGTGGAGGTTATCCTACCTGCGTAGAAAGAAGCTATAATGTAAAAAAAAACAAAAAACCAAACAACCCACATTTGAAGAGTGGTACACTTCAATGGCTCCATAGCTATGCTAGCTGTCCTTCAGATGTATCAGTGTTGGAAAAGGGGCCCAAGGCAACAGCATGGGGAAGAGGTCTCTGGTTTATTAGCTTTGCTTCCTCTGACCTCTTCAACTCTTTTTCTTTATTTCCAGGACCCCCTCCCCCTGGCATGCGTCCACCGAGGCCCTAAGATCCTCTACAACATACCTTAGAACTGTGAGAAGACTAATAAGAAAACACACTGAGCAGCATCACTTGTTTGAACTTTGCTATGTATATTTTCTATTTACTGCTTGTAAAGTTTGCCCTTTTTAATAAAGTTGGAAAACAACAGAGTTTATGACTAATGTATTGGTCTCTTCAGGACTGCGCTCATTACCTTTTAGTTCTGTGCTTTGATCAGGTGTGAAGGAAGATCATGTTTGAAGACAGAAGACTGATTCCCATAGACATAAGCTACAAGCAGTTGGATTTAGGTCTGTACCGACTCATATCTTTTTTAGGCATTGAGGGATGTTACAAGATTTTATCAAGCAGCAGATAAAAAATAATTCTTAGGGAGAGTAAAGACAGTAACAAGAGATTAACACTGCTGCAATATTAGGGGTTACTAATCAGAGTTCTCCCTTTTATTTGGAGTACAATAAGGACAGTGCTACTTGTATTATTAACAGCCATCACTGAAGCTCTGTATTAAGCTGCTGGTTATTAGCTTGCAATAAGCCAAGGTGATCTTTATATAGAAGTGCAATACTCCTAGTAACAAAGAAACATCAGTATTCTGGTTGCAACTGTCTTGCCTTATGGCTGCTTTCGGTTCAGTTGGTTAGGAGGGACAGTATCCTTTTAGAGGATCAGATTACCCCTCAGGACATCTGGGGTACTCAGAAACAGATTCCCACCTCAATAAATCCTTTCAACCACATTAAGAGTAACAAACACAGAAGTGCAAGAACTAAGCGTGAAGAGCGACAGAAAGAAGGAAGGAATCTATCCCAGCTCTCATTTGCTTGAGCTGTTACATAATAAAAAGGATTTTTTTTTCTTTTTTAGAAAATTTATTATTCTGGCTGAAGATATTTTTTCCACACAGTGTTCAACCAGCTATAAATGAACAGTCCAAAGCTATTCTGAGACTTGATGAAAATCTATTCAGTTTTACTGAATATTTCTCCCAGCGTGAAGAAATCCAGGCCCCAGAGAGAAGTCTGAAGCGGACAGATAGCCCAGGTTTCCCACTTGGTAAAACAGTTCTTACTTCCTCTTGTACCTGAAAGAGAAGATCCTTGAAATCACATTGCACCAGCCTACCTCAGTGATAAATAAGGAGCAGCACATTTATTAGGCAATGCTCTCTCATGCTAAAATATAGAAACGCGCTACCACAGTCTCTCTGATTTCTCCCAGACCCCGCAGCAGCAGATTAAACTGCTGTAGAAGCATCAGATGTCTTAGAAAGAGCCTTTAAGCCATTATAGTCAAAGGAAATCAAAAACTTGGAATAGAAAGAAAAGCAATACCTGGACTTGGATTTAAAGTTTCCTCCTTTCCTACGCTGGGCCATACCCAAACGTTTCCGATCCTCAAATGATGGACTTTCACAGAGAGAAAGAGAAAAACAAGTAAGTGTCACAGGTACTTCTAGAGAGATACCCTGCTCTGCTCATAACATGACTAGAATGGATCCTTTTACCCAGTACCCCACAAACTACTACTGAGAAAGTTCAGACACTACAGAAGTACAAAGGTCTGTGCTAACATATTGCTGCTAAGCCATTACCCTGCACGATACTGCTTCAGAGCCTTCCTGCTCGTGTTGGTAAGCTCTTCATCAAACACAGACACCTTTTTCTTCTGCTTGGGGCCTAATAGAAGGAGACAATACAGTAGTCAGAACACTGGCTGTAAAGAGAAGGCCAGAGCATCACCGTGTTTACTAAAGCCCAGTATTTGTAACCACAACAATTATCAGCATCAGCAAAAGCAATGACTCTCCCCTCTGCAACTGTGTGCCCTGGCCAGCACCAGTAGCCATTCCTTCTAACTCGGTGCTTCCCACTATACAGCTTAGCTCATTTCACCCATATGCAACAAAGCAATCGACAAAAGGTTTATCAGCTGTGAAATAGAAGAGTTTTCTCCACCTTTTGGTGCTGTTGCTGGTTCCTCTTCTGGCAAAGCTCGGGCTCGCTTCATTCGCCGATTTCTTTTTGCCAGCCGCTCAGCATACATTTGAGATTTCAAGATTTCAAACTGTGATCTCTCCTCTGGCTACAAAGTGTTAAAGTGCATTTACAGCAATGAGAGGTTTTGCTGAGGAAAAAAAAATGGGTAATTCACTCCAGGGTCCCATTTACCCATAATTATACTCACTGTCATCTGGGCTTTTTTCTGTGTGTCCTGCACAAATTTCTTCCTTTTTTTTTTGCCTCGTAATGCTAGGTCAAACTCCTGCAGTGCTTTAGCCACTGGAGAAAGACAGAGAAAATCACGGAATAAAGACCTCTCAAAGGACAGAGCACATTCTACTTGCAGCTATGGAATTTAGCATGCCCAGCAGTGCTACAACAACTCACATTTTTCTTTCTTCCTCTCCTCATGGGTCTGGAACCAGCTCCTCTCTACACCCTTGGTTGCAGCCTCCTGCTTTCCTTCCTCCAACTGCTTCTTTGCTTTATTGATCTGAAACGAGCCGGACAAGATGGAAGCTCATGGTTGCCAAGGAATATTTACCACTTTCCCTTCTAAAGTACGCAGGTTAAGCACACTAGGGTCATCTCCTCCTTATGCATTACGCACTCCAGGTCGGCATCCTAAAGAAAACTTACCTGGGCTTCTGACTGCTGCATTTCACGCTCCTCACGCTCCAAGCACAGAACTGCATACACATCTTTTTCCAGATTCTCAATCTTTTCTCGGAATTTTAGTATGACATCTGAAAAAGATCCAGTGTGAATGATATCAGAAGTAGCCCATTTAATGCCCGCTTTACTATTTAGCATCTCTTTCAGAGTCTCTTCTCTGTACAACAACATTCCTTGCCCGTGGCTCTCCTTTTTATCTCTGCGCATACCTTGAGGGAGAATTCTGGCTTTCACTGGTGTTTTGGCAGACTTCACAATCTCCTTCAGCATCTTCCGCTCTTCCTCACCTACAAGTGAAACTGAGCGACCAGCCCTACCCGCTCTTGCTGTTCGACCCACTCGATGAACGTAGTGTTTGGTGGTGTTGGGCATGGTAAAATTGATTACCTATTAAATAAAGCGTTAGCAGGGAAATTACATTGAAGGACTCGTTAAAAAGATCAGCGTCGCAAATACTCACTGTTTTAACACCTTCTATGTCAAGTCCTCGTGCAGCCACATCTGTAGCTACCAGAATATCAATCTGCTCATCCTTAAAACGCCTGAACAAACATAGCAAATATATTAGCTATGAATTCAGAGATTCGCTTTTTCTCTAAAACTTCCAGCTTGTTTCTTCCTATGATGGCCCAGTAAACCTGGTCATACCTGAGTGCCTCCAGCCGCTGTGCCTGGGAGAGGTTCCCGTGAAGCTCCCCAACCCGCAGACCCATCAACCCAAGCAGGATGTGCATACGATGAGCTTGCTTCTTTGTCTGGGTGAAAAGCATCACATGATCTCGGAAGGTCCGTGTCAGTAGAGCTGAAAGAAAGTTCTCTCAGCAGCCTCCTTCACAGTCACCTACCGATTCCATCTCTTCCTTGGTCATTGCTCACCTGACACAATGGCCTCACGGTCTCCCTCTCGGTTGGGTCTGATCCGGATGAATTCCTGCCTCAGGAAAGGGGCAACATCTGTGTTGCTGTTCACAAAAATTCGGGTGGGATTCTTCAGGGAAACAGAAGCCAAATCTTTCACCTATCAGAAAATATTAAAAAAAGAAGTTCAACGCTTTCTGGTGAAAGACTTAAAAGACAACCATCTATTCAACTGTCTGCCTGAGCACATTTCCAGTAGCCTGTTTTACCTCCTCTGTCATTGTGGCAGAGAAAAGCATTGTCTGCCGGTGCTTGGAACATAACCTGATTATTTCCTTCATCTGTTCCTCAAAGTATTCATCCAGCATCCTACACAGGAGAAACACAGCAAGATCAGGCAGCTTAATCTAGTTCTAGCTAAGAACCATTAAGTAAGGCAGGGTAACAAAGACTCTGCCCTATACCCTGGGAAAAGAAGAAGAGGAAGACACCATTACATTTTTCACCACTGTTCTGTTTAGCCTACCTGTCAGCCTCATCCAAAATGAGCACTTCCACACTGCTCAGGTGGAAGGAGGGACAGTTGTGGAGATGATCAATTAGTCGCCCAGGAGTTGCAATAAGAATGTCTGGCCCAGAGCGCAGAGATGCTTCCTGAGTCTTCACGTCTAGGCCACCTGAAAGAGAGCAAACAGACTGCTGAGCAGGATGCTACAAAGTACGTATATCCAGACTGCCTGAGAAATGGGAAAAAAGCAGAGATTAATTACACGTTCACAACCAGAAGTGCCCTCACCTTTTCTTTTTGTGGAAAACAAGAACAAAACCAACAACCAAAAAACCTGCGTGGCACTGGAAAGTGAGATTTGAAACTCTTGTACACTTTCCAGAAGCATGTTTGCAACAACCACAGTGTCCAGTTTTAGAGCACAGCATTTCCAGTTCCACATAGCAGCTTATAGCAATCTGTGCAATCCATGTATGCAACTCCATACTCACCTACAGCAAGGCAAGTTGTGACACTGCTGAACTGTGCCAGCTGTTTTGTGACAGAATGCACCTGAATACCCAATTCTCGCGTTGGCACAAGAACCAGTACCCTTGTTATTGGGGCCTGACGAGGTTTGTAAATCAGGCGCTCAAGCACAGGCAAGATGAAGGCAGCTGTCTTGCCTACAGAAGAAAAATTAAGAAGAATTACCAAGAATTATCAGTTAGTGTGAATACTCTGAATTCTCCATGCTCCCCATGGCTCAAGCCCCTACCTGTCCCAGTAGCAGCACAAGCACAAATATCCTTGCCCAGAAGACCCACTGGGATACAAGCCTTCTGAATTGGAGTTGGCTGCTTGAAACCAAGAGCTGTGATTGCCTTCAAAGGAGATAAAACAGTTAAGTGCTGTCTTTACTCACTTCTATTGAGGCTACATCTGGAATACCTTCTCCACCTGTGGGCTCCCCAACACATGTGGAACTACTGGAGTGTTCAATAAAGGGCCATAAAAATGGTAAAGGACTGGAGCACCTCCCACACCAGGAAAGGCTTAGAGAGCTATCATACCATACCCTACCACATTTCCTTTTCAGACAGGTTGCAAAGAGAGGAGGAACATGATGGCTTTGAGTAGGGGAGAGAGAGAGTCCAACACTCTTTACAACAATACATGTAATAACTAAACCAGATAAATACCTTTAGCAAAGGTCGGGAAAGATTCATGTCCTGGAATGACAAACTATCATCATATTCAGAAGCATCTTCAAAAAAGCTTTCTGCTTCCTAGAAACAGCAACAAAAACAAAACCACACTCAGCAACACAACACGCAGTCAAAGCGCTCTGGTTTGCTCTGTGTCCTGCAGTTCATTACACTCTTCCAGAAGTTACAGTGACCGGACACCGACCTGGTGCCATTCTCTCCAACACTTACTTTTTGCCCTCCTTTTTTTGATTTCTTCCTTTCCTTCACTTTAAGTGTATCTGCAAAGAAAAAGAATTACAATAGGAACTTTAGCAGAACTAAACAGATAACAACATATGCTGTGCGCCCCCGTTTGGTGCTTTTTGCTTCTAAAAAGTTATTGATGAAAAAGCCTCAGAAACAAATATAGGCAAGCAGTGGAGTAAAACCCCAATAGAAGTACCCGAGCTACCATTCAAAATGAGCTTGACTGATCACAGAGATCTGCAGACAACACAAAGTAAGAAATTCTTGTTCATTCCCACCAAGACTTCATTAAAGATTGTTCTCCAGCAGATCAGTGGCCCGTCCCATTTTTGCTCTACATACCTGCTTTTGTGAAGATAGTTTCATCATCCAACGAGTATTGGGACTCGTTGTCCTCTTCTTCCTCTCTACCGAAGTCCTCGCATTCCCTCTTTTCCGACTGATTATCCTCAATTTCCACATTGCCATCTTTCACTTTTGCTTGCTTAGCTTCTTTTTCCTGGACAAAGTATAAAATAAGCCAACTGGATAAAGCGAAACGGGCAAAGAAATGGAATGGATGATGTGAAATGGATAAAGAAGGAAACTTTACTCCTCCGTGAGCTTTCTTTTTGTTTGTTACGAGCCCACTCACACCCACAGCTTCAACGGAGAAAGCCTGACCTGGAACTTCCTTTTCTGCCTCACTTTCTCAATCTTCTCATCCAGCGTGGTAGCCGACCTCTATGCAGGAAAAGAAAAGTAAGGCGCTGTGAGAGGAGACCGGGAGAACGCGTGGCGACCCGCTCCCGGCCGCAGGGCTCACCTTGCCGCGGAGCTGCCTCAGCGCTGCCGCCCAGGCGCCCTCCACGCCGGCCTCCACCTCGCCGAAGACGAAAGTAGCGCTGAAGTCCCCTCCTGCCGCTCCCCGCCGCCCGAGGCCCGGCGCCGGCCGCACCTCCTGCAACGACACCCGTGAGCGGCAACCGCGAGGCGGCCGAGCTGAACCGAACCGGCCTCACAGCATCGCAACCCAAACTGACCCGGCCCGGCCCCACCTCTTCATCCTCAGAGTCTCCCGACTCGGGCTCCTCGGGCCCCTCGTCCCCCTCCGCGATGGTGCCCACCAGCCCCAGGCTGCGCAGCATGTCCGCCCCTCCCAGCCACCGCGCAGCACCGCGTGGCCCCACAGCAGCGCATGCGCAGCGGGGCGGCACGGGGCGGAGGCAGCGGCTGCTCCTCCCGTCCGGGGAAGGGAAACCGGAGGCGTCGGGGGGGGATATTGCTATAGCACATAACTGCTATTTGCCATTCGTGGGCTCGGCAGAACGATCTGGGATTTTTCAGTGGCTTTCTCTCAATCCCCCAGACCAGGGAGATTTTCCCCTTTGGGGAACAGATAGGCTTGAAAAAGTGCCATTGATGTCCAATAGTCATCTTAATTCGTGGCTCAATGTTGTGCGTGATTACTACCGATGCTCTCGTAGAGGACTGAAAATCCACATTTCAATATTGTGTGCTCGAATGCTTTGTCCATTCTCAGAGTAACGGTGTGCTGGCATGCAAGCCTTCATGGCTGGTAGGAGCAGCAGCACAGCAGGAACGGGTTTGGGGATGTAAGTGAGGCATAAGGCACAAAACACCCGGGGATGCAGTGGAGCCCGATGTGGGTTCCTTCATTTGCTTATGCTGAAGGGAATTCCCAGCAAACTAGAACTGCCCTTCCTGGAATAACCCTCTCAGATGGACCACGATGAAGATGATTTCTTATTGGATCAGTCCTTTTGGGATACAATTCTTACCTTTTCCATTGTCTACATCCCAAATTAAAGACTGGCCAATGCTAACTGCATTTACATCTGTGAAACAAAAAGAATTTGAAAAGTGATAAAAACCAAGGTGGAAGGAGCTGCTGTGTGAATAGCAGTATAACTGGTAATCCCAGTTTACCCAGTACCAGCACCGCAGGGGTCCTGAGAATGTCGTCAACGTCAGAAGCAATTCTCAGTTGCATTTGCACCCAATTATTTCCCAGCTCACTGTGGTTTATGATTGATCTGATCATGTTGATGAAGAGCTGCTTACCACTCCATCGATAATTGTTCTTCTCTCTCTTGATATTCGATGGCTGCCCAGCAGATCATTTCGTCAAATATTCTGCTTCTTCAAAAGGTGTTGAAGGCCAAGGAGAGTGACTGGCAGTACGTAGCAACAAGTTAAAGGTGTTGAAGGCAAGCAAGGAAGGATACAGCGTGACAGCGAAAAAAAGATACCTTTGTAGTTATACAATGCACTTTATGGATATATTGACAGGCTCTTTGCATTACTGGTTCAGACTCTGCAGCCACCACACAGCCTCCTTCTTAAAAGTAAACCCGAGGTCTGAAAGGAGCCTTCTGATTTAAACTGCTTTTGTAAGCCATAGTTGGGTCTTACCCAACCAACCAGATAAGACAGATGATTGCACGGTGGGTTCAGTCCTTGAGGTGTGATAGGCTCCCAGCTTGTTCCCACTTAAATAGTAAACATTTTCCTTTTAGATGTGAATACATTTAAAATATCAGCTCAGATCCCTTCTAATTAAAGGAATTTCAAGTCCACTTCTACAAGCTGCTGCCAACACGCAGGATTGCTTGTGTTGCAGGTTTGGTGGTCCATGAGGGAGGCACTGATCTCACTCTCAGCCGTGGCTGACTGAAGACCGAATACTTTTGATTCCTTTGCCGGTGTTAAACCTGGGGACCATCCCGACTGAGGAACCACTAGAGGGCAATGCGTGACCGTACCTTGTCTGAAGCGGGGTTAGGGTTGGGGTCTGGCCGAACAGAAAATTAAGGCACGAAGTTCAATAGGAAAGGTTTTTACACGGTATTTCGAAAGGGTCCTCTTTAGTTTTGAACCGAGTATGTTAGGCCGAGATTTTAGCATCTCTGGCGTTTTACTTTGCATGTCAGTTTCTCTGGGTGAGCACTTCTTACATCAACATTCACTTCTTGCCCTGTGAGGATTTTTACAGCAGTCTGAAGTGAAAGCCATGAAAATGCCAGCCCTGCAATGAACACAGGGCCTGTTTTCCTCTGAAGACCAAATAAAGCCTCTTTCGGTCCACAGCGTTGTGTTGAACAGACATACCTTGCTTCCCACTGAGCATGAGTCAATTTTCTTGACCTATAATAAAATTAAGCATTAGAAGCCCCCTAAGGAGATAGACAATCCCCGCTGCGCTGTGGTAATGAGGCTGACAGCTTTGTATATACATATACTGCTCTGTAGTGTACCATTCAGAAACGATCCAATGCCTCTTTCATTCTCATTGTGTGGTGTTAGTAGCCAACAAGCAACATTTCAGCAGTGTTACCTGCAAGACTGGCACAAGTTAGAGGATAAAGCCATTCTTCTGTGCTTCCCATTGTAACGTTACACTGAATGGGTGTTGCGTCAAAGGAGTCGCTGCTGTTAGAAAGCACAGGATTTAAGACTAAGCGCTGCATGATGTCAGCTTTATCATCTCCTAAATGATGTTACTCAAACCAGCTGGCTTTCATATGCACTGTAGTTCATTTGGTCAAATGACTCACATTCCCTTTCATGCCTTCTTTTAGAGCCAGCTCCAATTATAACCTTGAAGCAGCGTTCAACATGGCAGAAAAAAACCCCAAACGTTCAGACACAACAGGTGAAAGCGACCCATTTCCCTTAATTTGGACATACTGATTATTTTAAAATACTTTTTTTTTCAGAAAACCACATTTGACTGAAACAAAACGTTTAAAGTAGGAGCTTCTTGTCACTGAACTCCACAATTTATTTGGGTAGGTTGAGATCGAGTGGTTACAAAATACATATTTTTGTTGTTTTTCTCACTGAACTAATGGTCTTGAGAATTCCATGTTCCTATTCACATGCTGTTGGTCAGCCCAGGCTGAAGCAGTGCGAGCTTTACATCTCTTGGCATAAAGCATCCAGAAGGTAAGACATACCTGTTAGTGAAGCCGTGACAATTCCCCTACATAATGCCATAGCAAAATAGCCTCCAGTCTGGAGATGAGGATTCTTGAAGCATCCTGATCTGATTTTATAAAAATTCAGAAAAGCAAATTGAAAAAAAAACAGTATTAGCTATGTTAACTTCTAGGAAAGCTGTTCAAAAATAAATTATCAGGTATGTAATGCTATAATGCAATAGAAAGCACAGCAATGAGAGCAGAACAGCAAAGTCCTAGATTGCAGCAAACAAGGATTTGCTCAGTGCTGCAGCTATGAACACACATGGGGAGCACCTGGTGGGAAGGCAGGGTCAACCCAGGGCAGCTCAGGTGTAAGCAATGCATCTGAGTGACCAGAAGGGCTGGAGCCAAGATCCACCCCTTCCAGCCCTCATTTAAGGGTTGGCAGCCCAGGGGAGAGGCTCTTACTGGCAATCCCTGTCTACCAGAGGCCTTCTGAAGGTAGGCAGCTCTTTTCTTTCTTTTCTGTGTCTGCTGTATTTGAGTTTATTCTTGATTGCTGCAGCCTAGGGTTGTGCTACTGCGATGTTATGGTTCTCTACTATTATTGCTGTAATTTCCACTGCATTGTAGCATTACTGTGCTTATTCTAACCTAGTTCCAAGAAAGACATTGTACAAGTGAAATGAGCTTTGCCACCTTAAACCCAAGGATCTAACTGATAGTTCCACTGGGGTGGGCTGTGCTTGGGGTGCAGTGATTAACTAGTGCTTCTGAAAGAAAATGGCAGAAAAAAAAGTGGCTTACTGCTCATAGTCAATATACTCTGCTCCCTCCCTCAACAACAGAAGGTGTCTTGGTTCTTTAGGAATCAAGTGAAATGGGATGTGGACCTTTCCAAGACCCGCTGTATTGGCAACAAACAGTTGCCTTAGGCAGGGGATACTGATTCTATGCTGTCAGACATTGCTGGCAAGAGGATTAGATGTGCAGTATAAATAGCAAAGAGCTGGCAAGGCTATGGCAGAAGAACAAGTTTGCAGGGAGGGGTTGTGCTTGAGCCTGTCATGGATACTTTGGTGGGCTCAATTAGTTCTAATTCTCAGGGCAAAGAAGAGCACAAGGAGCTTCTTAATACAGTCCTGAAGCAGCAATTCCACACCAAGCTGAAGACTGGTTTCAGAGTATAAGGGTCTGGTGATCGTTTTTGTGAGAAGCGTGTATGCCATCATTTCATCTAAAGGCATCACCTAATGCTGGGAATTTTGAAGCCTTAAATTTGAGGTACAGTTAGGATTGTGTCATGATTCTAAGTCAGGAGCCCTCTGTCTTTTAGTTGTGAGGTCAGCTGTACCTCTTCCTGTAATCGTCTCTCTGATTTGGATCAAGTGGCACCTGGAGCCAGCTATTAGGTCTTTATCAGTTCAATTCTTTATACCATGCCAATATGTTTGTATAAGGAAAAAAAAATATTAAAAATCAGCTCCTGTAAAATCAACTTGAAAATATCTTAATAAGATCTTTTGAGAGAGCTAGTGAGTAGTATATGGTAAATGTGCTAACTGAAAAGGTGCAGCTCTATAGCTGAGTTGACAAGAGAGCTTGTGTAGAACAGGCCTCTCCTTAGGGCTGCCTGTTTCATCCTATCAAACATTCTTACAGTGAAGCTTCAGGGTTAGTTTATATGAGGGCTGAGGAAATTGCTCAGAAAGGTTGGAAAAGAATTTGAAGTATGGTAATTTTTTTAATATGTTTTGAATTCATTAAGGATGATGTTTTAACTCTCATCTTTTGGTTATATATGTGATTAAGCACCTGAAGTCTTGCTGAATTTGTGGGTTTTGTTCCTTTTTTATGTTTTATTTGGGTTTGTTTTCTACCTGGGTAGAATCAAAACAAATAATGATATACTTGTAAATAACTCAGCTAAGATCTGTTTTGATGTGTCCAGTTCCTTCATAAAATATAATTTTTAGATTAGAAATTCAGTGCTTTCCTGTAAGCCTTACTGGCAAAATTGAGTGTCCAGTAACCAAACTGCTCATGGAGAAGCACAGTTTGGCAGACTCAGCATTTGCCAATTGTTGCTCAAAGGAGCATCTCCATCCAAGTGTGGAACAGTGGTAATTTTCTATTGAGTTTTGAGTGTTTGAGAATGGCTCAAATATAATGGAGGTATAAACCAGCCAGAGTTGTGATTGCTGTTTTAGTCAATTAAGCCATGGCATGGCAAATTCCATAGATTATTTTCTGAGGGTTTCTTCATCATTTTATAATTTGATTTTACTGTAAAATGAAATTGGCATTTTAGGTTGTGTTTTGTAAATTGCTGCTGGCAAGTTTGCGAACCTGGCTGCCATCCTTTAACTGGAATGGAAACACTTCTAGAGAACTGTTTGTCAGCGTTCCTCCTCCTCTTTTTACCTATTAAGAAACTGTTTCATTCTGTCCTCTGATGCACAGGGCATTTTTCCTTGAGTTATGTCTTCTGGCTTCTTCCATAAGGTTTCTCTACTCAACTGGTGGTCTGCTCACAGTTCTCATCTCCTCTCTGTATCTGTGTGCCTTAAAACAGAATTCTCACTGTGTAAAATGTTCTATTTGAAGTGGGATGGCAACATTCCTTTTTAATGTCTCTTCTCTCTGTCCCAACACGGCTTGCCTCTGGCTGGAGTTCTTACGTGTCTGCAAGGATGTTAGTAATTCACTTTGAAAGAGAGTGGGTATTGTATTATACAGAGATCTCAAGTCCTTTAAACTGATTTTCTTCCTAAATGAGTCCAATTTCAATTATTTTTCTGGGGGGGGGAAAGTTTTTGTTTAACTGTCTTAAACTGTAAATAAAAATTAATGTCCAAACTAACAGAGACGTTCTTAATTCTTCTTGAGTGTCAAGGGATTTTGGGGGGGGTAATATGGGAATTAGGAGTAGGTTTTTACCCTTTAGAAAAGAGAGATGAGAGAAGTCAGTAACAATTTGTCTAGAGCTTTAAGTTTAGTGAAATGACAGCAAGTCTTGAAGAGTTTCCCAGCCGGGTATTTAGCCTTGGTCTCGTTGCCCAACTATGGTTGTATATTTGAAATGTGTTTCTTTTAATCCAGACTATATACGTTTCACTGTATTTTATCGAAAGCAGCTAATTTTTCATATATTTTCTAGAGTAACTAAGTTTTCTAGATGCTTCCTATTTGATTGAGAGCCACTTTTCTATGTCAAAGAAAGCTGTATATATCTAAGCCTTGAAGATGAGTGTTCCAGCTACTTCTTCCCGGGTCTACCTGTCATTGGTTTATCTGCTTTCTCATAGTAATTGTTGCCTTGGAGGAATAAAAAATAATGCATCAACATTATTGGTCAATTGCAAAACTACAGTAATTTGCATTGGCTGATAATCTGTTCCCAAAAGTGTTGTATGAATCTGCACTTTCAATCTTGGAATAGTAGACTTGCTTTGTTTTTTGGACGATTGACTCGCATTATTATTTACATGCACATATGTATTAGTGCACAATTTCTCTTTCAGAGTACTAGTGCTTTCTTTTTCCAAGTGGGCCCACCTGAACCTAACAAGGTTCAACGAGGCCCAGTGCGAGGTGTGGCACTTGATCTGTGGCAATATCAAATATGTGTACAGAAAGAGAGGAATTAACTGAGAGCAGCACTGTGAGGAAGGATGTAGGGGTCCTGATGGACAAAAAGCCAGACAGGAGCCAGCAGTGTTGACCTGCAGGATGGAAGGCCAACTGTATCCTGGGCTGCGTCAAGAGAGGGGGTGGACAATAGGCTGAAGGAGGTGATGTATTCATTTGATCTCTAAAGCTGTGTTATAAGTAACCAAGTCTTATCTTCCATCCAGTCCTTCCATTTGAATCAACAACTTTCATTTAGGAGATAAATGTCTCAACACCAGACGCTGAGTGGTTATACAGATATCTAGAGCTTATGGTAGCAAATTACAGCCCAAGAATGTGTAGAAAATGCAGCAAAGAACTTAGTGCAATTAATTTTGGTAGCCTAGTGATGGAGTGAAAAAATTCCTAAAGAATTTGGTTTTTAAAAATACACCATAAAGACAATAGAGGTGTTTTTTCCACTTTTGAATGCCTTCTGCATTGCAGAGTACAAAATTCAGTTAACAGTGTTTCATAACAATGGGAAATTGTATCACGCAGGTGTTATCAAACACAATAATTAACTGCAGTGAAGTAGCTCAAACGTGCTGTTACTGGTGTGACTAGTTAGTGCTGTGGGTGATGGAGAAGAGAGCCTGATCAGGAAGCCCGTAGGCAACTAGGGATAAAAGACCAGTGTCAGCAGCACCTTAACTAGGTGAGAGAAGTCTTTGTGCCCAACATGCTGCTTCTTGTGCTTTAATAACTAGTTATCACCTGCTACTTTTCCTTTTGACAACCAAGTCTGTTTAAAGGCAATTAAAAATATGGAAAGTGACCAATGTACTTGAGCTGCAAGTTGGGAGGTTTTTTCCTCATGTTTTAGGACAGTGTTTATTCATAATAGCTAAATATGTGAGTTAGAATATAGACCCTTTCTGCAAGAATATTGATTGTATATGAAAGTTTGACACATTCCCTCTTCTGGGGAGCATCCAAAAAATAAAGTACCAGCTCAATATATAAAAACTCAAAGGTGGAAAAGTCCAGGTTAATCAGAACGTCTTGTCTTAAAAACATTGGAAACATGAATCTGCGAAGAGAGCATGTGTGAATGCTTGGCCAAGCACTGCGGGCTTTTGATACTAGGAACAAGTTTATCATTTAAACACCTGAGGATTTGATGCTGGCTATTGAAGACTGGCTTCAAGAATGTCTCAGTCAGCAGTTCTGGATATTGAATCCTGCTCTTTAAGACTTATTTCTATTGTACACAGCCTTCCACAATAGCATTTACATGAAGCTTCCACTTAGTATTAATTTAACTACAGAGGGAAGAGAGAAATGAAGAAATGGCCCCCATCTAAAAGTGACTGGAAAATGGTTGCTTCAGAACTGGTGAGGGAGCTGATGTGTTATGCTGTGTATGTGTCCCTTCTTTTGTGAGGTGACTGGAGATGAGGAGAGCAGGAGGTGGGAGAGCCGTTAGGAAGGACCGCAATATATAGAGGAAGGAGGCTGAGAGGATGTTTGTTCCAGGTGCAATGTGAGATCTGTAAAATACAAGTGAAGACTTAGTGATGTGAGATGTGCAAAATGAGAAGCAAGGGTCAAGGTGAGCGCTGGAAATCTCCCAACCCTCTGCGGAATTGCAGTTTTCTTTTGTGAGAAGACATCACTCTGTGCTTTGTGATGCTGGAGGAAAAACTTTCTGTATTTAAGGAACTTAAAGATTTGCAGTGTATCCATACTTTCTGTTTGGATAGTGGCTGGGCCCATTGAAATGGAGGCTTATGAAATGGCAAGAGTTGGAGACAGATTCTTCTGATATAGCAGAATTGTGATAGTGAATTTTACAGTCAAATACATGGTGTTTAATTGAAGAAATGATGGTTGGATGAAACAAAGTTATCCAAAGTTGGATTTACTTCAGCACACTTCCTCTAATGATCTGTCGTTGTTGCCATTTCTAACATCCCACAAGGTAGACTTTCAGTATTTGTGGCTCTCCAGCCTGGATACTGTAAACGTTCCACAATTCTGTTTTCAAAGCTGGAATGGAAGTGTGGATAAAGCTGACAGAAGTGAAGGCTTGTGGGACTTGCAATGCCCTGCCATGCTCTTCAAGGACTGATGCACCTCTAGGTTGAAGTGGAGATGGTTGGGTTTTATGCTCTGATAGCACTCAGCCTGACTTTAGAGGGACATGTGGAATGTCCTCCTTTCCTGGAGCAGCCAAGGCTATTCCCAGAATGAGCTCCAGCATGAGGAGTTGTTCAGGTTGGGGCATTTGGCTGCTTAAAAATGTTTTTCTAATGAAGCTCAAGTCCTTCAGTTTTCTGAAGCTATATTTCTCATAATGGCTTTTTTAATTGGAAGTAGAGGAGGAGGCAGGAAGGGTGCCCTATTCTGTCTTGGATTCAGGCTTCCTTCACAATGACAAGTTTAACCATCATTCCTGGCTAGTAAGATGTTATTGTGCATCTAAAGCTAAACATTTCCTCAAGGCACCAAATGGCCAATGCTGCCTTTGAGTCCTTCTTTGTCTCATTTGGTCCTGAGAGCAGATGTTGATATTCTGTAATGTAAGAATAAGTACAGGAGTGTTGCTAAATATACCCTAGGAGTTGCTTGTGTTATGTTATGGTAGTAACCTAGTACACTATTTGCTGGGATTACTAATGCCTCACAAGAACAGTGTGTGCTCTTACCTGTGTTGTTGTGTTATTTTTTGAGCTGCTGCTTTTCACTTAAAATCTCTCTTCAGTCATCTGCAACGTTGCAGCTTTTTATGAAGTAACAAAACATGATGCACTACTTTGATTCGATTTAGTAGTTATATGTGTAGCTGACAGGCTAATATCTCATCCTATCATACTTAAATAAACATCTCTTCTTCCCATCAATTTCTCATAAATCCTATACTTGTTTTGTGTATCCAGAGGAGTCCTTTTGAACTTTGCATTTGTTATTTTAAAATATAAGTGCATGTTTTATAGGGGGACAATGATATCTTGGTAAGTCATTTTGGCTTAATCGATTTCACATGAGAGTCATGGGATCTAAATGTGCAAACAGACAAATTTTCTGGCTTCATGTCCTGTCGAATTGAAATGCAGGAGGACAAACTGTAGATCATGGAATTGAGTAACTGTTTTTCTATTTTATGTTGTATGCAAATGAGTTATAGATTGTTGTCTCAGTGACCTTTGGAAAAATCAAAACCAGATTATTTTGGCTTATGAATTGCTATGCAAATGTAATTATGGATGTGTTATGATTTTTTTTTCCCCTTCTAGTTCTTTAAGTGAACATTATTTACTTATTACTGTTATGCTTTGGGTTAGGCTGCTGGTAATACATTTAGTTTGTTAATTCCTTTCTTGCCCAACAACATGTAATTCAGTATTTACTTAGGTTTTACATGCTATGGCATCTTCCCACAGCCTAAGCTTCATTTGTTGTAGTTGTTAAGGATAGAATAAAGCTGTAAAATAAACCAATTGTGATTTGCTATAAAAATGCTGCTGTGGAGGAATGCAAACAATTACTGACCCCTTCAGTTTCTCTCTTCTTTTTAAGACTAAGACAGGAGGAAATAAAAAGTCCATATTGTCCTCATGCCAGTTGCTGTGCAAGTTGACAAAATATTTAGACATCTTGTTCCCAAGAAAATATACATGCTAGAAAATCAGATGAACGTTGTGCTGTATCTGATAATGAATATATATTGAGGTCACAAATCACTGAAGGCATCCAAACAGCTGTCCAGCCAAACAAGCTGCAGCACTGAGATGAGCAGTGGGTTGAAACTGCCTGGCATCCTTCTCTCCAACACACCTTCCAACAGCTGAAGCTGGCTGGAGCCACTCATCCTTTCCCTGTAAACAGCAGGAAATAAATCAAGAGAATTCTGGGTATCACTCATGGCAACAGAACACTTCTTGATATTAACTTAATTTTGCTTTAGCTTTTAGAGTTGTTTTAGCAACTGTAAATGAAGGAGGACAAAATCAGTAACTGTAGTAATCTGATTATATTTAGTATGAAAGCAAGCTAGTAGATATAGCAGCTGATGGTCTGATTTGTAGGATTTAACTGAGCATAGCTGAATTTGAAGTGTTTCCTATAAATGTGTTGACAGTGGAGGTGCTTCTGCTTTGCCCCCGTCCAATGACAGGGATCTACCCCATGGTTGTTTAACTGCAGGGGACTGGCATAAATCCCTTCTGGATTGCCCAATGGGTGCTGGGCTCTGGAGGCAAAGGGAAACATTTTTCTGCTTTTGTTTCTTGAGTATTTTTTCAGTGCAGCCTTTGGGAAGTCTCTATTTCTCACACCATCAATTAAATTCACTATTTTATGTAGATGTACTTTTTTTTTTTTCCATGAAATCACTTGAGTTTAGTTGAAAATCTGTAACATTTCAGTAAAAAAAAAAAACCCTTTCACAACTAGAAGCTTCTAAACTTTTTACCCCATCCATGTAATTTTTTAAAGTACTTTTTGTTTGGGTAAAATATAGGTGTTGAAAAGGGATGCCATTCTCGTCGTAACAGCATTTGTCTTTTAATACACTCTGAACTGAAATGTAAGACCATCTTCTCTCTTCTGTATTTAGAGGGATTGTGGAGGAGGAAAAGCCATAAAATCTGTCAGTGGCACCCAGGTCTGTTGTCACAGCACCACATTTACCACATCACAAGATTTAGGGGTTTATCACTTTAATTATGGAACATAATTTTACTATGTGTTTTGCTTCCAAGAATGGTGGTAATGTGGGGTTTATAATCCAGAGTTTTACACTTCCTCTGAAAACCTTTCCAAATAGTTCTGAAGCTTGATCAGTATTAGTGCAATTAATAAGTATCTTAACTTGACACAAACTCCTCATGGCCGCAGCCAGAATGCTTGTTTACATTGCTTTAATTTTTTTAATTTCTCTTTTGCTGTAATTCTTCTTGGTTTGAATTCTTGCTTTCGGCTCCACTTAGGTGACTTTTCAGGCTATTTAACCACTCTGGGTTTTCTCTCTTGTGTTAAAAAGTGCAGTACAGCTTGTGGCTTTTGCTGGAACAATCTTTTGTTCATCAGACACAACACATCTTCAGCTACCTATGGGATTTCCACTGCCTTATTGCACAGATATGTCCAAATATTGTGGTTAGGTTGAAATGAAAGAAAAAGGATATCAGGGATCTTGACAATTCCAGAGGCAGCTGCTGTGTCACATGACGTTCAACTGACATAAATCACAGACCTACAATGATATCTAACCCCATAGGCCTGAGATTTAGAGATACCTTCTGATTTTTTCCCATTCTTTAGAAGACAGTTCTTAATCTAATTTAGAAGCACTTTTGATGGCAGTTTCAATGAGAAGATTAGAACTCCGCCACTCACAAATTTACTCATGGAGGATGGCAGTTGTACTCCCGTTTCTAAGATTTGTTTCATTTGTGCTGAGGAGTGCCCCAGGCCTTGTATTTTTCTTCTGAAATAATTGAGTTTGGATATAGCTGACAAAGTCTTTTCTTTCTGCCAACACATCATCCTTTCCAGGTCTACTGGGTTTTCGTTGTGTCCTTTTGTGCTCTTTCCCATTCAACATAGGAGAAAATAGTGTAAATCACCTATGCACTTGGAAGTACAACCGATGCTGATACAAAGTAGATTCACATTCTCCTTGATAAAGCTAAGGGGAATACTGCCTTTCAGTCCTACAAAGGAGAGAATTCTAAGTTTTAAGGTGTGGGCTCAACTGCTTAACTTCAGACTGATGGGACATGGAAAGTCACATTTATGAAGCAACTGAATGTCACTCAAAAACACATCACTTGTGTGTTTTTTGTTTCCTAACTAAAATTACTTATGCTTCTGGATTTTTGTTGCCTGATATTGGGAGAACTCTTTGTGCCATACTGGAGGCAGCTTACAGTACGGCTGATCCTCAGATCTTTTAACTTTTTAGTATAACCTTGATTCTGATGTGCGGTTGATTGCGATTGTGTTTTCAGTGTCAAACGGAGAGAATAACAGTATTAAGCAGAGAGTAAGAAGATGAAAATCTGCCTTTGAAAACAAGCAGTGTTTTGCTTCTAGGTTTCTACTAGATGTTCCTTTTTCCTTCCTGTTTGTCAGCAGGGCACTTCAGGCTAGCTCAGCTGTTCTTTGTCACTTTAATTACCACAATCAAATGGTTGAACTCCCTGTGTGTTTGAGAAGGGGAAAAGTTTTAATATCCTGTTTAACCTTTCACTACTTTTAATATTTCCCTGCATGGAAGTTAAGTGAAGGCATCTGGCATGTTTCATCTCGGTAAATAATTGTACTTCTCTTTGACGCATTAATTACACTGAAATCATGACTACTATAAAACTTAAACAGAAAAGAAGCTTTGTACCTGATCTTGGGAACTCAGGTTTGCACAAGCAGGCTTTCATCTCTCCACTTCTTTGGAAATACACTAAAATTCACATTGGAATTTTTATCTGTTGAATTAAGAAAAAAAGAGGGATACAAGAAAGCCCAGAAGTCGTAGAGTTTTATTTTTCTATGAGCACCACTCAGTAAGAAATAGACAACAATGAGCTTGTAACTGCTCTTCTTCACACTGCTTTCTGTGTGACAAACTGCAAAGAATGAGTGTTTCCTTGGGTAGTGCAGTGCCATGTTAACACTATGGTAGCTCACCCTAAGCAAGGCAGCTGCTTTGCATAGCATATTAATGCATTGATGCTAAGCATGGAGGTTGTTTTTTCTCATCTGCCTCAAGGATCTTTAAATGCGTTACTATGCTCTGAGACATAGTTTTCCCTGCTTAAGTAGAAGTATGTTTACTGCCCTTATAGAGAAGTTTTGTCTGTATGTGGGTAAATGAACCAAAAGACCGCACAGTGTGCATGAAGTAAATCACTCTCCAAGCAAATATCCTGAGCTCAGTTTTTGCTGTTTTCCCTCCCATGCTGTCAGGCAGTAATGTATTCTGAGAGCACACAGGATCAAGCAGATTGGGTTGCATAAATCTGCTCTTTTTGGAAAGTTTGCACTTTCCATTACAACGAAGACGGTCTTTGTGTCTTAGTCCCTGATCTGTAGAACAGATAGAATGCTAAATCCCTCCCAGGCTGATTAGAGGATAAATATTTTGACAGTTCTGAGATGCTCACAGAATACAGTAATAGAGACCAGGTAAGCATTTCTGTGATATCACAGGTATACAGGAAAGCTAAAGGTGGTTTTTATCTACCCATTGGTGCCAGTACTTGTAGCAAGTTCTTACCACTTAGCCATCCAAATTAAAAAGTGGGGAAAAAAAAGAAAAATCCTGTCCTCTATCTGCCTGGTTGCTTTCCAGCAACCCTCTTTTATAGGGAGATTTCCAGAGTCAACTTAATTTCCCAAACTTTCCAAAGTTGATAGCAATATCAGTGTCCTTCTGGGATCTGATATATTCTGGTCATCTCTCTTTTATAGCTGCCTGAGATGGTTTTGATATATACATATATTTTAATGTTTTTCCTATTTAATTTGACTTAATTTGAGCATGTTTTCATTACAAAACTGATGACACCCTGCGTCTAAGTGTTATGTACTTGAGCTACATGGGAAAGTCAATGCCAGTTAGACTTTCAGTCGCTGTACTTATTAGTCACTAGTCATCACAGAATGATTGCGTGTGACAGCTTTCACCTTCACTAAAACTACAAAATAAGGATGATGTCAAATTTAAAATTATTAAATATAGTGATTTTTCTAACAAATAGAAGCCTCTAAAGAACAGATACAGTCATAAATCGGTAGTAGTTTCGCTTGGCTCACTGTGCTGATTCTCTATTGAGAATGCTGAATCAGTTGGCATGGTGTTTAACCCCAATTAATCTATGTCATGTTACTTGCATTCTCTCTTGAGACAGTCTAATTCAAACAATCCTAGTCATTAAAATCTCATAAAGTAGAGAGCACACTGGCTGCACCAAGCCAGATGGATGTCCTTTTAAGTTCAAAGGGTCCAGTCTTGTGAGAGCTTACGTTCATTTCTTCTTTTGGGGGTTGAGCCTTGCATACAAGGGTCCACAAGTTCTGGAACCAAGAGAGTGAAGAAGCAAGGAGAAAAATATGAGGGAGATGATGTTAAATTTGCAGTGCTGCCAGAACTTACATCTTTTCATCAGCTTAAATCTCATTGATTGGAGCTTTCCAGAATGCTATTGAGCTGAGAGCCAAATCTTGATTTTTGTTAGGTACGTTTTCTCACTGAATATTAAGGATTTGTATGAATAATTACAGCCTTGCAACACTAGCTGAAGACAATCATCTTTTCAAGCTGTGATAAACAGGAAAAGGAACATCTGGAAGGGGTCTTTATTGCTGGAAATCACTGTGGAATTAGAATGATACTTGGTGCTCTTACCTGTAACACTTTGACTCCTCTTACAGATTTATTCCAAAAGAATTCCAGAGAGTTCTGGAAATAGTGTTTGCTAGGACATATCTGTGAAGTAGAATTGGGCTGTCAATGTACAGTTGTAGTATCTATTATGTACGTAGCAGACATAATCATTCATCACCAGTGTTGTCTTACTGAATGCATGCGTTTCCTCCTAAGGATGATTCAAGCAGTTCTGAGGACACTAGAAAAATACTTTTGAAAAGCATATTTGAGGTTTTAAAATACATGAATAGCATCTGGATCAGGATGGGAATTGAAAATGACTGGGGAGTTTAAACTGGGAGAGATGTTCTTAGAGTTCCACATGTGCCCATATCTGGTCACTGCTGAAAATGGTTCTGGTCTGAACCAGAACAACAACCCTTCTCAAAGGAAGAACTTGAAGAACTTCTTTTAAGAAGACCTTATGAGGGGGGGAAAAATTATTGAGAAAACAATTTATGGAAGAAAAATGATTTGATAATCACATGAGAGATAAAGGTGAGTGACTGCTACAAGGAGACTGAAAACTGTAATGGAAGAAAGTTCAAAACATTTATAGTATCTTGAGTTGCTGTGTTCTCTGGAGAAGGTGAATGTATTCAACATTTGAAGAAATGATGTAGTCATTGTCAAGGCAGACATTTGGGTGAGCTGTCAAAGATAAGTATTTATGAATGTGTTCCAGTGTGCTTTATTTTCCAAGTTCGAGGAAAGCAGTTGACTTGTTATCCTTGATTGCACTGCATGGAAACCAGAAGAACTGGTCTTATAGCATTGTGCATAGCTAAAAGGAAGTAAAGAATGCTTCTTACTGCAAACTGCCAGTTATTTTTATTATGAAATAAAGTGTCAGTACAATCAGGGTTTCCACTGCAACCAATCAAGAATGAAATTCAATCATAAGCAACCACTTAATTAAAAAAAAAAGTCATAATATGGTAGAGTCTTAAAAACATTTACTTGTCCCAGTCTGGCCATTTCCCAGAATTACTAACATCTTGAGCATCTTGAAAGAATTTTGAATGATTATCTATTGGGCCATTTTACTCAACCTTAAGGCAGTGGTGAGAGTCCTTGTGGTCTCTTGATGCTGTCAAAACAAGTTTTTATGACAGCTGCTTCTTTCTAAACGTGAAATGTTAACTTTAACAGAGTTGTCAGCGGACTGAAGGTGAAGAAGTGAAGCCATCTTTTCCATCTCCTTTGTGAGGTTATTTCCCCTATGTGCAGAGATGTGGCAAACAGCCAGGTTTAGAGAGGAGGTTTGTCTATGTTATCTACATCAGCTTTCCTTATTACATCTACACAATTAGAGAATGTGTCACTCAGTGCTATGTTTGGTTGTGTTACGTACTCGGGTATTGTAACAAATGCTTGTATGTAATGACACGTTATTTTTGTGAAGTTTTACTGTTCAGATTTTATAAAGTGGCCTCTTTGTTGTACGGAATTAAATGCAAACAGATAAATTGCCTTCTACCTGCAGCTTGTCTTTAATTTCTAGTCAAAGTATGCTTAATTCCATCCCAGTATGATGGAGCTGTAGCACTCCAGTATCACGGCAGTTTTAGTCATCAGCACCTCAGGCCTGTGTAGATGTTTTTTATAGTGTGAATTGCAATAAATATTTATAATGGTAAATAATGGCAACTCCATGAGTAGCTAAATCCTGCCTGAAGATTTAAGCAATTTATGTTAATTTTCTTCACTGGAAAAAAAAAAACACACCTTTTCCTCTTTGGAGGCGAAGATGAGTGACAGAAGTGAGTCATGGGAAGCAGAGATGAGAAATAGGATTAAAAACCATAGTGCAAGTTGCCAGAATTCTCTTGGGCTGAGTGCCCAAGTCATAAAACACGAGCTCGCTCTTGCCCTCACGTGGAACTGAGGTCAGAGACCAAAGGAAGGCCCCCTACATGCGCACAGAACATCACAGAGGGTGCTGAGCTCATGTCACAGCATTGGTCTCTTTTCTTCAGTTGCCCAACCGGACTTCTTTACTGCAGTTTGTTTACTGACATGACAAAGCATGGAGCTGTCTTGGCCTGTGTGCTGACAGCACGGAGATTGAGTTCTGTTTCCTCCAAATCTCTCTAAAACAAAACACACACCATAGAACACAGTGATGCAAAGCAGGGAAGTAGTAATGTAGGATTTCACAAGGTTAAGATTCCTTTTGTTATGCTCCTAACAAACTGTGTGAGAAGGGAGGACAGCGAGGAGGAGTAAGCTTAGTGTGTGAAACTCAGAATTCAGTTGCTGAAGTTGTATTCTGAGGACACTAATTTCTTGGCTTGTATTTCATACCTGTGACTGCAGCGAGTTCCTGTCTGATAAATATGACACAAAAGGGGCCCCTCAACTGCCATTCTCCAGTGGGTTATGGAGACCTCGTGCCGTCTGTTTTTATAGGAGTGAGTTTGACACGAGACATTTCGAATGATGCAAAGCACTTTGCCAGATGCAGAAAAATACAGTTTCTTTCCTGTACTGAAGCTCTTTTTAACAGTTGTTTAATATGATCTTAAAGGAGACATGAGAAAATTCTATGTTCCCTGGATTTATTAAAATGAAATTATTCTTGCTGTGTAAGCTTGGGCTTCCTGAACTTGAAACATTATTTGCTCCGAGTAGGCAGGATCTGGAAGGTCTTTTTCAGCCAGTGATTTGAATTTCTCCAGTTCTATATTATAGACCTCCTGCCTCTAAAATCTTCCTTTCTTATTGATGCCTATCCAATTTGCAGTCCAAATTGCAATAGGGTCGACATGAGCAGCAAATTCATCTGAAAATGATGGCTTTACTGGAGTCTAATTTCATGTATGTTTGTGCTCTTCTCTCATGCTAACAGTCTTTATGGCACTACTCAACCCCCTGGCCTCTCGTTATTGAGTGCTTTTCACTTCACTGACCAAAACCACTCCTGATTTCTCTCTATCCGCAGCTCCCACTGGAGTTTCCGAAGTAGCAGATGTGCAATAAGCACCTACAGCTCAGATTCACTCCATACTGTGTATATTGACTAGCCTGCTGTGTTGAAGTGTTCCTTTTTACATGCAGAATGAATTTCTGGGACCTGTGACCAAAAAAAGAAATTTTTCCATTTAAAAACTCAACCATTTTATTACTGACGTGATAAAGCATGGAGCTGTCTCGATCTCTGTGCTGTCAGTGCTGAGCGACAACACGGGCTTTATGAAGTTTGTGAGCTGTTCCAGAAGTTATGCCTGTGGTAGCTTCATGGAAATAAATAGGAAGCATTATTTTCAGAGCAACCATCACTTTACATTGTGTTCATTGAGTCCAAGTCAGACAGGAGCCTCAGAAGTAAAATGATATAAATCTTAACTTTTAGCATAAGCAACTCTCTTGAAGTATGGGACTTTTATCCCTAATGTTTGTATATCCAGTAGAATGGTAATCTGGAAGAGTTCATTTACAAAACATTTTTGAAAGTGTTCTTGTTTTGCTTTCGTCTTTTAATTCTCACAGAGGATTCTGGAGGTATCATATATACGTGCTACATCATAACTGTTAAACTACTGTGAAGAAACATTTGGACCAGCAATGACTTTTTGGCACTGTAACCATCCAAATCTTACTAATTTCCTGTGTTTCATACCAACGATAACCCTTTGAGTTCTGATTACCCTAACCTCAGCTACTTCGCTTGTGCAAAGAAAACACTGTTAGTTTAGGAACCACACTGCAATAAAAATAAACCTGCTCAACTGGCAGCGTTACTGTGCATCAGTCTCAGCAGGTCGTTGGCCTGAGCAATGTAAGCATTTTAAATGGGCTCATAATAAAGAATACAATTTCTATCAAAAAACAGCATCCCATTAATGAAGACATGGATTACTTCCGATTTACATTTGCCATTGCTGATTTACTTTTGGAGAAACTTCTTATACAGATAGCTTCCACTTCAGTGTCACAATTCTGTTGTGCATTGCATCCTTTTTCCTTGACATCTCATAGGAAAAAGCTTAGAAAGAAAGGAAAGCTCTGCAGGCTTTCTGTATGTAATCTAAATCAAATTGTGCCAGTAGTGGAAAAGTGTGAAAGAAGACAACTTGCCTCCTTGGTATTTGCAATGGCTCTGTAGTCTTGGTTATAAGAAATGGAATCAGCTCAGACTGTAAAACACCTCGTACAAGGCCCAAAGCCCCTGTGTTCATCCATTCTGGCAGAACATCTTGTTCTGAAACCCTGTTCTCATCTGCATATAGAACTGTAAGAGCATCCTCCTCCTCTGAACTGCCATTAAGACAATGCATTTAAAAAATAATTAGCATCAGTTCCATTAGAACAGGTTAAGACGACTGTAGTTCATGTCCCTTCGATTCATAAGTAAAGCGTTTCACTCTGTTTTGCAGCAGGGAAGGTCCCAGTACATTGCAGCCAGCTGAGGTTTGCTTTTGATCCTGATGTGGCAGTACCAAACTCTGTTCCCAGCAGTGAGGTACCATATTGCCTGGCAAGTTCTGCATCATCGTTGCAGTTCTGAATGTTCTGTTCTTGTTTTCCCTTGTTTAGTCCTCAGAAGTTTGTAAATTGTTGACTATCAACAATTTACTGAGATATTCCACCAGAAAGAGAAAGAATGAAGGCTCAGAACAGCTTTAGGTGCTCTGTCATCTACCATTCTTAAAACAGTAGGACACATTGTGTTCAGACAGAATTTCAGTGATTATTTACCTATAGAGAAGTATGCTTGGTCGTTATTAGTTCACGTACAATGAAGGGCTGCATGTTTTAACTGGCTCTTAGTAGTTCACTAAATTGTAAAAGCAACAGTCTTATGATTGTGTTTCAAGGTCATTTGTGTGTACATAGATTTGTTTAATCAAATCCCTTTTTAGAAGTCACAGAACAGTGAAAACATTTAGACTGGAAGGAGTCTGTGGAGGTGATCCAGGCTTTTTGCTTCCGGCTCAAGGGACGGCCATTTTGTAGGTGAAGTGAAATCCAGTTGTTCAGGACTCTGTTTATCAGGGTGAGTCACATTTCAAGAATCTCCAAGGATGGGAGTTCCACAATTTGTGAGCAACTTGTTCCAGTACTTTGTCGGTTCTGTTCCAAACTTTGTTTCCTTTATTGCAACCCTGGATTGTTGTGTTTTGTACTTTTGCTTTGCATCCCTAAAAACTTAACTTCTTTGCATCTCCGGCCTATAGGCAGGGCAGAGCAGACTGCAGGTTGCTCCCAGCCTCCTCTTTACCAGGCTGCAGAAAGTTACCTCTATCAGTTTTTGTTTGTGCAACCTGTGCTCCAGCCCTCTGTGTTAGTGCTATCTGCTATACTGACTGCTTTGCCTGTCTCTCTCCTGTAGTCACTGTCCCAAGACTGGATGCAATATTTCAGGTCCAGATGCAGTCTCACAAGTACCAACTAGAAGGGAACCATCATTTTCCTCTGCTGTCTGACTGTGCTTTTACTGAGGCAGTTGGCAGCAAGCCCTTGCAGTAACTATGCTAATTCTGGTTTGGCTCATCTTGAAGCAGGATGCATCCTGCAGAGCTGTTACCTGCCTGGTCAGTCCCTGGTCTGGTTTTATCCCTGTAGTAAGGCCTCATTGCAAATTCCTCACTTGGTTCCTACTCTGTATTTCTTATTGAGGTGCTGGTCAACTCTTCCAAAAATGCTGCTCAAAGAAGACACTGCCTGAGTGCTTCTGAGCCGTTAACAGCTATTATTGATGGCAACGTAGCTAAGATCTGGTCTGCATTTTCCCCTGTGCTGGTGGAAGATTTGGGGTTGTGGTAGGGTCTCAGAACTTGCATCTTCTTGGCATAGCTTTTTCATTTCAAGCATCCAATTAATCGAAGAAGACTTTAAAGATTTATTTATTTATTTTTTCCCAAGCATGGATAAATAAGCTGTTTCTGATTTGATGTGGGGGTTGATTTTCTTTTATTTTTGAAGTTCAGGGGACACGGGGAAAAATCTTATTAGTATGAGTTCTGTTTTCTTATTTTTATTTGCTGTACTGTAAACATAAAAGCTACAGTAACACTGGTAAAATACTAGCAAATATCATTCAAGTGCTATTAGCTTCAACAAGTGAAGCATACTTATTACCAGGGCAGCTCAGGTGTAAGCAATGCATCTGTGTGACCAGAAGGGCTGGAGCCAGGATCCACCCCTTCCAGGCCTCATTTAAGGGTTGGCAGTGCAGGTGAAGGGATCCTGCAGGAGATCCCTGAATACCTGAGGCCTTCTGAAGGTAAGCAGCTTCTTTTCTTTATCTTTGTGCTCATGGCTGTTGCATGCCTAGGGCCTGCTGCTCTGCTGTCTTTGCTGTACTTTCCATGGCACTGCACCTATGTAGGTCTTAAAGAGTTTTAGCACAGTGTGCAAACAGCCTTCTCTATTTTGGTGGAGTTGTTGTGGTGCAATGATGTGAAATAAGTTTCCCAAGGTTGTTCAACAGGCCAAAGGGCAGAACAGATCGCTGCTACAGGTGTGGTCAATGTAGAGTTTGAGCTCCTACAGTACAAAGGCTGATTCTGATGTTGGGTATTAGAAAGCGGTGGTGTAATTTAGTTGATGCTAATTATGTAAGATTACTGTGTTAAATGCATTCGCTCATCTGTTTAGAAACAAATATCAATGGATGCATTCAAAGCAATCACTTACTGTAAATGTTCTCAAAATGTAGCAGCAGGAATATTGATTTTGAATGTAGGCCAGCAAAACGTGTGTAGGATTCAAAAGGAGGATGGAATTCGCTGCCATGTTTTTAATTTAAAAAAAAAAAAAAATCTCACTGTGAAAGTGCAGATCCAGTTCTCTGTCTGGTAAAAAGTTCAGGAAAAGTCCGTTGCTGACTTTGGGCTGAGTTTATTTGTGTTTGCCTTAGACATGTTTATCCTCGGGTGAGCCCATCAGTGATGAGAATTCCAGATTTTGTGGAATAAAAGGTGAAGGAAGCATTTCGTAACTGAAGAAAGCAAGGCCAGGCAGGGAGGGAACTGCTCACATGCAGTCTTACACCCCGGTGCACGGGAGCTCAAATGATCTTTAACACCTTTATCATCTTTGGTGTTAAATGAGTACGTTGAGTTACTTGGGCTTGTTGCCTGGAAGGATAGCATTGTGTATTCATGTTACCCACCATGAAATCATTCATTAGAATAATTTAGGTAACCTTCATGTACGTGTAATGTGATTAAGTGGTAAATACTTTAGCATTCAACTCATCAGTGAGAGTGACTCAATTTTCATGTGTAAATCACTGCATGCTTATGGGTATGAGGCATGCTTTGTTGCACAACTCCCACACCATGAGGTGCTCGAGGCTTTCAGTTACTCTCCCTAGCAAAGCAGCAATGAGCTCTGCAGAAAAGATGGGGTGGTGCTAAATGTTGGCTTTGCGTTGAAGGAGGTTAAGCACTGGAAATCATACAGGCTAGTTCCTAATAACTCCAGGTGCATCTTGTATTGGATGTTTGCATTTTTAAGTATTCTGGAGAGTCAGTAGCCCATTCTTGGTTTAATTTGTGAACACCAACTCTCTGCAGCTTGCAGACGTATGCGGTGTCAACAGCTTGGCTCTGTTTCCATTCTTCATTGCAGGCAAACTCTGCATCTGATGACCCTTGCACAAAAAATAGTTCACACCAAAGATGTTACTTTTTTTCAGTGCCACTTCTGTAATTAGGACTTAAAAACAAAAACAAAAACAAAAAAAAACTATATCCATCTAGGAATGAGGATAGCAACACTGCAGTAAGGAAGGAAACACCTACTTTGCGAATTACTGCTGATATGAAGCTGCTAGAGACCAAAGAGGCCAGCTGACTTTGTTGGTTTTTCTTCCCAACTTTTTCTAGTCCCTAGAGCAATGTTAAAGTGAGTCCAGAGCCACTTGGTAAAGCCCAAATGTTTGTAGATATTGTATATTTGTGTATTTTCTTTGTTTGCTGTTGCAGAGGCTGAGTTAGTGCTCCTGCTGACCCCGTCTGTCTGTACGAGTTTACAGATCTCACCACCAGCAGAGGGGCTGGAAGGGTGTAGCTTTTCCTACAGCAGGGAAGAAGGCAGTGTAAGGGTTGGGGAATACCCAAACCCACTTGTTTCCCATGTCTTCTAGCAGTGAACTGTGCTACTTATGAACAACTTCTCAGTTACTGTAAATAACCATCACAAATTGCAGTGATTCATGGAATGGTAAATAATTAGGGGGAATGGAGCAGTTCCACAAGGCTATTGCCTTCTCTAACAACCATGTATCTAAGAAGGAATTATAAAGCCCAAACATAGAGGACGAAGGATGGTATTTGAAGAAGCTCTGTAGAGAGAAGTGGAGGACTGCTTGGTGAGATGTTTTAAGTACCATTTGTCTAAGACTGTGAATAAATGGAAATTCGTTAGCAAACATTCTTGTCTGTGACATTAAGCTTAGGGCTTAGGGAAGGCTTCAGGGTTTTAATACACGTTTCCAGGAACACTGAAAAATAGGAATCAGCAGCATTCTTACACCAAAGGTCAGCAATTACAGTCTGCAAAGCAGACAGTGAAAAGCAAGCTTGAGCCAAAGAAGGTCTGTCCTTAACTGTTGTTGTTGGCTTTCAGTTGTTGCAGGCTTAACTGAGAATGCTCAGAATACTTCCTGCTCCATTCTGTTCCCAAATTCCTTGGTACTCAGGATAACAACTGGGGAGTGGTCAACTGAGGGGAAGGGAGCATTGGGGTTGGTGGTTTGGTTTGGGCTTCTTGGTGTGTGTTTGTTGTTTCATTTAAGCAATCTAAAGATATGTAGTGTTTCAGATTTACTCCTAGAACTCAATCATTTCAGTGTCAAGCAAGGTGTTCTGCCATGTTTTAAATCAAGGCTCCGGACTTTTCAATTCTAATAAGAAGTAACAGACTTAAGGTGCAGAAATTCTTTGGGTTGATTACCATGTTTCCAAAAATTGCAAAATACCCCTAGTTCATAATAGTTTTCTTGTTGAACACAGGTCTGTTGATAACATTTCTAGATTGAGAAAGACAGGTAGTTTTAATCCATCACGATTCCTGTCGCACTTCCATAAACACAAGTGCTTTTTATTTTAGAAGCTTAAGATTTTTTTCCATCATATTACTGTTTGGTGAGTCTCTTTTCTAGGACAGCATAGGTAACTTGAGAGTTTTACACTAAACTACACCACAGCTCCTGTTGTCTCTGTGTAGAAAAAGGAGGCAGCGTGCAAGGTGTTCGATTCTTCTGAAACGCTGAGCTCTGCCTCAATACGGCTCCAAAAGGTTTCGGTGGGAATGGCATGCTTGCGTTTGAAGGTAGAACTCCGCCTTGTTTATTTAGGAAAAACCGTGATGGAAACTCGGATTTCCATTTCCCGACTTCGTTGTCCTTCCAGTCGCGGGTGGCTTTGTGCCCGCGGGGCTGTGCGGTCTGCCGGGCCGCTAGGTGGCGGTGTTGGGTAGGCGTTGCGGGGCGGGGGCTGGCGGTGCTTTGGATCGATTGGTGAGCATTGATTGTTGTCTTGTTAATCTATGGTTGTGTTTAATGAGCAGCCTGGTTTGTTACCGCCCCGTTACTGGCTGCTTTCCTTCTGTTGTTGAGGCACAGATTTCTTCTACCAGGTAATCTGCCAAATTACCCGTGCCTTTTGATGACCGAATTGCTGCCTCCTTGTCTGATGTGTCTTGGAGAACCTAGAGCAGTAACTCAGTTCAGCAGTAACTTCTGTATATCGTGGCCCTGCTGGGTGGGTTTTAACATAAGTGTTAACGTCTCTTAGAAAAGAAGGAATGCCGTAAATGTAGGCTTTTGTCTAATTTTCATCTTGTTCTCCTCAGCAACATTCAAAGTAGTGCAGGTGACATGTGAATTGCTCTGAAAGTAATGCCTCCTGCTTATTTCCACAAAAACTACCACAGATGCAGAGAGCAAAATAACACCATTTGGTAGACCAGATTCTCAGCTATGAAACACTAATTTTCAATTAATTTTCAACTAATTTTCATCACCATTAGCTGTACCTTCTTGCCAGCAATGGACAAGAGCCTGCAATTTGCACCAGCAGAGGTGACCGCTGTTCCTGTGATCACTGCTGAAATGCACCACCCGCTGCCTCACTGTGCTCACATCCAATGTTTGGTCTCCATAAATGTTCAGAAAGCATTGACAAACATTGGTGGGTGCCCTTTCTTCCACATGGAGGAATTCAGCTCCACGATTGTGCCGTACGCACTTCCATGTAATTCACCATTCTGTCAGACTGTCCCTCTGCTGCCATCCATCACATGGCAACAAAAAGCAATGGAATATTGGTGGGAAGGTTCAATCCCTGGTGCCGTAGCATCAACATCTGCCTCGGAGGTGGTGGATCAACACAATAAAATAGAGGGCATTACTTTTGGAGCAGCCCTCATATTTATACATTGGTAGAACATGCATTCCTGCAGCAGAACTCAGCAGTGTTAGGTCTTGCCACCATCTCAGCCCTCTCTGGCAGCCTCTATAATCAAGATGTGCCTTTGTTTCTATATTTTGTGAATAAAGAAACTCAAAATCCAGATTCCTGTACAAACAGAATTGCTTTCTGAAATCCTCATTCCTGACTGCTTCTCTTTACCTCTGACCCCTGTCTGGGCAACCTGAATTGAAATTTACTGTGACAAATATTAGTGTGCATGCTTCAAAAAAATCCATTTATAATTTGGATTTACAAACACCACCTCTGTGTGTTTCCAGCTTTTTCCTCCTGTTTATTTTTGCACATTAAAACTACGGCTGTTGTGATGCCTTCTTCCAGAGAGCGATGTTCCTATTTTTCATCTCTTAAGAGATTTTTCGCATCGTTTTCCTTCAATTCATCAACTTTGATGTTGTCAATAATGATAAGGGTAATAAAAATGATGGAACTACTGTTGCAAGTGCTTCTGTATTTTGAGTTATACTTCTATTTGTGCACCTATTTGGCAAGCAGTAGCTCATTTCAAGGGGCACTGAGGTTCTGTACTGACTTCCCTCAGGTACAGAGCAGAAGCTGAAGGCTGCTTTGTTTCAGAGCGCTGGAGGTAATTGCTTGGTGGCAGACAAAGCTTAACATGTTTGAAGTGCCTGCAGGGATGAGGTAAAGAACTGCAAAAATTACAAAACTGAATAAGCAAACAGGGCCTGGCCCCAAGCCTACATTTCAAAGAGCCTGTGTGACCTATCAGCTAGTGCTGGGATCTACCATGGGAATTCCTGTATTACATAATGTGACAAAATTAGGAAAGCGCTCTGTTATCCACTGAGGATACCCAGAGGGCATGTTGAATTACAGAAAGCATATGTGGCATGCTGTGAAAATATGGGGGGGGGGGGGGGAGAAAAAGCAAACCAAACCACCAGTTGGTTTTCTGGATGTGCATCTGCCAGGTGTTCAGCAATGCAGGCGTGGCATGCTGTGTGTCACAGTGCGACGCACCATCTGTTTGGTGACAGCCTGTGTCCATATTGCATGCATACAGAGGTTGTCCAGGCTGACACAATGCAGGTGAGGGTAACGTGAAGCTCCGTGACGCGCCATGTGTTTTGTTTGCTGTGTGTCATAGAGGCTGCTGCTCAGCATTTTCCACGAGGCATCCAGGCTGTGAAATGGCTGCAGTTGGTCCTTCAAGGAATCCATTGGAGGGTATGCTGTGGAAGAACTGGGCCTGAAGGAAGAAAGTGAGGTTGTTATTGATATTAAGGGAGAAGGAATTTAAACATCACAGTACTCTAAAGAAGTGTTTCCTGGGCTACCAGAGCTTGTAGGATAATTTGCTTGAGCCCCTGACCCCAGCTGTTGTTTGTGTTGCATGCACAGATTTCTTTCAGCTGTGGATTGCCAAATGCATTACAGCAGGAGTATTCCCAGCACTGGCATAATTAAGAACATTTACTTTCAAAGAAGGAATTTTATTGAGGTGTCGGATATCTCCTGATCTGAGGTGGTGGGGGGGGCGGGGAGATCAGGGTAATACACTGTGGATACTTCATTAGTGATGAGATTTCTTTGAATTCTTTCTCAGAAAAAAAAAAAAAAAAGAGGGAGAAGAGTGAGAATCAACTTGAACAAAGATAATGTAATTAACAGGCTTGTATTTTTATAAAAGGCTGAATTGAAGACCTTAAACATGTAGAAAATCTCTTTTTCAGATCTCCCCCACCACAAAAGAAAAAGAGAGATTTTCTCTAAAATGCAGATATGAGACCCAGGAATGGAGAAGCGACTGCTAGTACTCGGTTGGAATGATTTAAGTACTAATCTCACAGAAGATTGAAGTAGACATAAAAGAAATAAAGCCAAACACTGCTGGAATCAACTGGCTTGTGCTCTCCTTTCTACACCTAAACACTGTGAGCATTTTGGGGGCTGTCTCAAGGCTCCACAGAGATCCCAAAGCACTGATTGGATTATTTAGTATTGATTCCAACTTGTCTCAGTTTTCATCACATTTCTCCATGAAGTTTTTTCTCCTTGATTCAGCATGCCAGCCATTAGCTTGCTCCATGTCCATCATTCAGAAGCACTCCCACGGATTGTGTTGTTTAAATGCAACTAAATCACTGGATGTTACACAACAGGATTGCCTTAGGTTGTGTGTAGACTTTGAAAGTGACTGTAATGCATTCTAAGCTTCTAATATTCCTGTCTAGTGTTTCTTTTTGTTATTATACTCTTTCTGTTTGTCTGAAGTAGAAGAGATTATCTGTACTCTAACATAAATCTTCACAATATCCCACTACATAAAGGTTATGGGACTGAGCCCATGTTTTTCCACAGAAGAAACAACTTCTGAACCAAGGGCTGCACTGTGTCACTGCTCAGGTTCCCTTACTTCCCTCCTGCTGCTGTGAAGCTGGAATGGGTAGCACTGCTTTTAGTAGTCAAAGAAAAGGCAGCAGCCTGCGCTATTGCCAAAAAAACCAGCATTAAGAAACTAAGAGAGGTACGGTTAGCCAAGGAAATTATTTTCTTGTAGCACAGGGAACAGCAGATCTCGCAGAAAATCTGGTCCCAAACCTTTGGCAAAATGAGGATTCTCAAAGCACCGAGAGCTGTGGAACGTAAACGTGGCATCCTGTTAGTAGTAATTGTTGGTTTTGATCTTTCAGCTTTAGTGACGTGCTCCTTGAGTATCTATTAAAATAATTTGAGATGTAGTCTGGATTACAGCGTTCTTTGTTCTTGGCCTGTCGCAATTTTCTGACCCTCATTTCTTCCTTCCTCATTTGGTTTGCATTGGACCAGTTTGTAAGAAATTTATGCCTTTCCTATAAGGCATAGTTTGTGTGTAGGGGGGAATTCATTATAGATATTTATTCTCCGTATTGAAATAATGGAGTACGACAATACTGCAGTACGTTTGAAACCTCTTTGGGCAATGGAGGCGTTACGACCTTCGTGTGAAAGACTCCATAGTTGTTAATTCAACATGGCTGTTCTTCTGTCGTGTCCGTGCAGGTTGTCACTGATATCATTGTCTGCAGATGCTCATATCTGCAGTATTTCATTCCGTGGGCTTGAATTCACTTTTGTTTTAATCCTCTTGTCATGAGGAAGTTTTGACCTTTCTAGCACAGGAAGGCTTTCTTTCCAAATCCACAACATGAATGCTGTTTCAGTCTGTGATCAACTGAGATCCTTTGTGACTTTAAAAAAAAACAAACAAAAAAACCCAAAACTTTTTAAATTTGCAACTTTAAGATTATGACTAATGTAAGTTATGGATCTTAAATTGCCTCTGAATGCTGATTTGAATCTCTTCTGCATAAAACTGTTTTAATCGTGCTGGGTAACTTAGATCCATGCATTTTTTTATGCTCAGTTAAGCAAGTTGTGTTTCAGTGGACATGTACAATATATAAAAATAAATCAATTGGACTTTGGTGGCACAGCACGTTTTTAAGGCTCTCTTTTGCAGTGCTGCTGAGGGACTCCTAGGAACTGCTCTATTTCTGATGTTAGGGTTGTGGTGATGCTGGCATCAGGACCAGGGCCTGCAAAAGCTCTGAGCTGTTGAACAGTGGTTGTCTTACTGCGGGTTTGTGGGGCTTCTGAAAATCACATCTATGAACCCAACTGCAGGGACGGATACTTGCTTAGATCATCATTTAGGTTATGTGAACTCCTTGGGTGTAAAGATGACAAAAAAAAAAGGGGGGGGGGGGGGGGGGGGATTAAAAAGAAAGTGGAAAGCATTGACTCAGATCTCCAAAGACACGTGGATATCTCCATGGGGAAATCTTTGTGCATCTCAGTCAGTGTCACAACTCAAAATAACTATAAAGAACTATGAATTTCTTATACCCCCAAAAAAAAGAAAAAAGCCTTTCTGGCTCTGATGTGGAACTACTGAAATACCAGGAACTTTGACTTCCATGTTTTAGTTTTAGTGATCAGGGTAACTTTTGTGAGTCTTCCTTTCTTTAAATAGTACCAGGGGTCTCACTGAAGACTGAAGGTTTGTCATATAGTGCCTCTAGGGGTGTCACAGTGCTCAGCAGTACAACATACCTGAATTAAGTAGTCTGAATAAAATCGTCTGCTGGAAAAATAAAGCACTTTTCTGCAGACTCGTTAAATAATTATATAAATTGGTACTTCTTGTCATTAAACTACGTTACACTTGATCTTTCACAAGTGTTCTTGCTTATTGCTTTCTTAATGAATGTGTTTCTCAGTTATAAGTTGTGGTGAGCCTTATGGTTTTAGGAGGGGCAGGTATTGTTACAAACACTGAATGGTTTTGGTTCAGTTCCAAAGTAAAAATGATTAACCAAGTGTTGGTAGTTACATCTCCCATTTTATATATATTTAAATCTGTTTTATTGTAAGAGTTGTTTGTTCTAGATAGAAGGGTGGAAAGTGCATCCGTGACCTGTAACCTAAACAACCCTTTAGAGTTCATGGTGGCAGTCAAGTCATGGAATGAACATCTTTATAAGGAAAAATCTGTTGGGAAAATCTCCTGCATCTTGTTAGACTGATGGCTTGGAACCTGTGGCTGGTTTGTAAAACTCAATGAAATCTTACTGATTTGCTTGTAGTGCTTTTGGGTTTTCTCTAAATCTGCTTTTCACAGACCAGGTCTTGTAAGATGGCTTCCTGCCACCCTTTTGGCCTGATAGTATGCTTATCACAAGAAGGAAGAGTGCAAGTCTTGCTTGGCAATTAAAAGTAACTAGTCTGTCTACCCTACCCTGGTCAGCACTGTAATAATTCCTAAACAAGTTGCCTTGCTGACCCTGCTCGGTCTTCTTTGAGGTGCCCCATTTAAGCCTGCAGCCATCACCTTTCTTGGGGGTGAGCTCTGTGTTGTGCTCATTCCAATCTGAGGCCTGAGGCTCTAATCCTCTGCTGCTCTTGATCTCTGCAGCAGGTCAGGTCAACACCTGCAGTTCCATTTTCTGCAGCGTTATGGCACACGTCTTGTTTCTGAGAAGCAATATGTTACTTGAAATGAAACGCTTCAGAGAAAGCAATTTTTAAGAGCAATCAGTCTTACGCATCTCCTCATCCATTTAAAGTTGTGTGCAATGCTAGGTGGTTTTCAACAAAGTGAAATCACCCCTTGCACTTCCCTGATTGGAGGCGAACCACTCAGAGACTCATCTCCTCTTTTATTGTTATCATCGTGCTTTAAATATCTCAATTGTCATCATTTCCTGAAGGAAGAGTTCTTTTAACTTTTTGGAAAACGAATACTGTACGTGTTCCTGTACTGTTCTCAGAAACTTTTCACCCCCTGATTTGAGGTTTTAAGTCTTCTGATGTCCTCAAATTTCATTTATTTTATCAGCTCTCAGGAAGGTATTCCTTTATTCGCCATGCCAATACAATCGGAACGCTTAAACAATAGCAGCAAAAACGTAGCAGGTTGTTTCATTAGTTTCTTTGAAATTCTATGAGCTCTTCACGAGTTCTGAATGGATGGCTTCCAATACGCAGAAACCAGCAGGCCATTCTGCCTTGTTTCTGAGATGATCTTGATGAATTGACAGATTTCATTAACACTGTTTCATATGAAGCTTGGTCTGAACACTGTTAGTTCTGCCATTCATTTTTAATAGTCTGCATTTTTTTTTGTGTCAGGTGATTCTCTGTTTGATAACAAACACATCTTACAGAGCTCATTTGAACTATCCTTTGTTAGAGCTTTGCAAACTGGTGAGAGTGCTGTTGTGAGTTAATATATTTGAAGATTCCTCCTAATTAGAAAACCCCGCTTCAATATGAAAGCCTGTGACGTTTGCGAGGTTCTCAGCTGTTGTGACGTAGAATGTCAGAGGGATGCCCATGAAGTGCAATTGCATGACAAAATTGGAGGCAGTTTGTTCTGGGGGAAAGAAGCAGTTCCAGCAGATGTGAGGGGGTTGGTATTTGGAGTAACAAAACTGTATAAAATGCTCTGCAGTCTTTTTAAAGTTTGCACACACGGTCTCAGATGAATTACGTGACTGGGAAATACAGCGTAGAAATGGCCAAACAAGTTTTAAATCCTTTAGCTGGGTAACAGAAGCACTACTAGATTCTACAGTGCGTGGCGTCATGCAAGCCGATTTACTCTTCAGAAAGGTAGTTCTGTCTGGGTATGTGTTTATGTAAGCAGGGTAAGCTGGCTGACACACAGTTGCTGTGGCTAGACCGCTTTCGGTACTTGAGCAAGTTAACTTAAAATTAAGGTTTAATTAATCCATCCCTTGGCTGAGTGTTGGCAGCACTATAAGCAAACTGGGAGAGCAGAATTTAACTTGGAGAAAACCAGAGATTAAATACTGAATAACGAAATGCCTGCTTTATGAGTTAATACAGCCTGACCAACTGCTGGGTGCTGGAAGTCATCGTACCACGCATCAGCTCTTTGGGGCCGGGGGACTCTCTGAATTTTCTTGGTGTGTTTGCTTATGTCTTTTTAGTTTCTGAAACATTCAACTCCCTTAATTTCTTTAAAATTATTTGCTGTGATTGGATTTGATGGTAAATGTGCTGTGGTAGCTCCTGACTGCACCTACGAGCTCCATCAGAGAACATCACATTATAGCAAAACACCTGGGGAATTGGTGTGCAGAAGGAGAGGGTGCAGTGAGGTTTCCTCATAGTCCTTGCTTCTGTACTGAGAAATATTCTGTAGGAGGTGATGTTATCATTCCGCGTGGATGACTGACTCAGGTTCCAGTGCAGGTAACAGCAGTTTTATTTTCAGTGGGACTCAACCACAGAGGCTGCAGACTATAAGAACAAATGTAAGAAATTGCCTTCCCTAGAACTGCTTTTCTCTTTAAGCAGCTTTTGAAGTGCTTGTCACTTTAAGATCTTCAAATACAGTTCCTCCTTCTCAACAGGTAGATAATGATTCTTCTGAAAATACGCATTCTTGCAGTGGCTTTAGATTAAAAAGAAAAAAAAGCAGGTAAAATATCTCCTTCAGCAGATTACATTTATCACCTTTCCAATCTCTTTTAAAGATGAAAGGTGAAATAGTATTACTTTAAACTAAGAAGTAAACCCTATATTCTCTTTGAAATATTTGCCAAGGAAGTAATGGGCTTATGTGGCTTTACCTGTGTGCTGCTGAGTTTTGTTGAGAACAGCAGCTTTTAATGAATCATAATAAAATATGGTGTGTGTATATATATGTGTATATATATATATTCTGTATGGGGCAATAAAGGATTTTTGTGTGAACATACTAAAATTCTGAAGTGGTTTTAAGTATTCACTTAATAGTTCTGAGTGTTGTATTCTAGAAGCTATTCCTTATGAAATGAACAACTGTAGTAACTCTGTAGTTTGGCTTTATTTTCTTTATAGGGATCATGCATGGATCTATAAGGAAAACATCAGATAAAAGCATGGTACAACAGGCAATTTAAAGGAACAGACACAATTAAAGAAAGCAGGAGTGTTCTGGTGCAGAGCTCTCAGCTGTAGAATAGGCCTGTACCTTCCTGTACTGAACACACATGATAAACAGATGGACCTGGAATGATAAAATGTAAAGTTAGATAGACTAATTAGGATCATAATTGGATTAAGAAGATTACAAAGAAGCACAGAAGTCAGAGTTCTTACCAAGGAAGCTGCCTTAGCAGTGAAAATCTTGGCTAGGTCTCATACTAAAGGAGAAATGTAGGAAAATGTTTGAAGTAGAGTACTGTTACCAGGGCAGGCATTCATATACAGCCAGGATCCGTAAAGTGAAGTTACTTACCTAGGAGCAGTGAAAACACCTTGCTTCCATCCCTTATGCTTCCTTTCTATGTAGTATTTAAAAACAAAATTTCCTTATATATGTTTTCTTAAAGCTTGCTACAGCAAACTTTGCATGTCCATCATACAGAAAACTGAATCGTTTGGGTTTCTGCTGCATTTAATCAGATCAGCAAGCATGTGACAGACAGGGAGTGACATGTGCTGTAGTAAGCAAGGCTGTTGTCTATCCCAGGCTCAGTCTGTAACTCAGCATACTCCCTCATTCTCCTTTCTTGTATGCCCAGCAATTTCTGGTTTTATGAGGTGGCAGTAACAAAAAGGGCTGAAGAAATCCCTTTGATCCCTTCTATGGTGCTTTCATTTCCCTAGGGAGAAATCTGTCCCTTTTTTGGGAAGTAGGATTTGTAGTAAAGTGAGGACTGATGGTTCATTTGGACGCATCTTCATCGGAGCAGTTACAAAGTACTTTTTTGCTTTGATGCACCTTGCTGGGTTAAATGCATTAGTGCAGGTGGGCCTTAGGGCATGCAGGATTTGGTCCTAGTGATGATCTGAATGAATGCCGGGTGAAGTCAGGAAAGATTCTGTTACTTTTCAATAAGTTTTGAGTTAAATCTTAGTGGAAATTCATATTCTAGGCATTTCTACGCATCTGAAGTTTACTGCTTCTTCATTTCTGCATGTGGCTATTGACTGTATGCATGCAGGCCTGCACTTCTGAGATCACAGCCAAGGGCCAAAGAAGTGATTATTCCCCTGTATTCATCATCTGTGAAATGGTATTTGGAGGCTTGGGTCCTGCTGCAAGGCCCACGTACAAGAAAGATGCTGATGAGCTCGAGTGAACCCCACAGAGGGCTGGCTACATGGCTGGAGACATGAAGTGCTTAATGTGCAAGCTAAAACAGAGAGAGCTGGGTTTCTTCAGCCTGGAGCGGAGGTTAGGGGTCTGTCAGTGGTCTCGTAGTGGGTTATATAGAAAATAGATTCTGATTCTACATAGAGATGTGCAGATGACCAGCAACAGGCTCAGAGTACAGCAAAGGAAATTGTGGTTATATAGAAAGAGAAAATTCTTCACAGTGAGAGCACGCAGATGCTGGAGCAGAGGCCTGGAGTACCTGTGGCAGATTGGAGAGTTTCAGGATTGAGCCTGGTAGGATCCTGAACAAACTGATCTAAATTTTATATTTTCTCTACCTAAAAACTGAGACTGAAGTTATAACAGGTGATCTCTAGGGGTTTTGCCCAGGATTTACGTTATTTATAATTTGATTTTCCTTCTGTTGTTCTTGTTCACAGCATGGTCCTACAAATTGTTGCATAAGCCGTAAAGTGTGTTGTACAAAAAGGCAGCCAGGATGGAAAGAGAAAGAAGTAGTAATCAAAGGAAACCTCCTAAGTAGGCTTCTGTGCTGGGTACATCAAAAGTGGATGTGTGCCAATAGGCGCTCCTGGTGTTCTTCCTTATAAAGCTTTTGCTTTATGTCAGGTGCTCTGTCTGATGCCACTAAGGGCTTCTGGCCTAATGGGTGCCGTATGGAAACAAGTGATCAGGCAAAAGTCACCCTGAGCAATACAAATTGCTTGAATCTGGGTAGAATCTAGGGACTGAGAGCTATGTATGGGAAGTCACGAATGGTATGATGGATCAGTACTGCATACAGGCACCAGGTGGATTGGTATCAAATATCAATTTCCCAGTTTTGGTACAAAAATCACAATCTTTGCCTTGGCTTCTGATAAATGTTTCCTTGTGATGATTCTGTCAATCAAATCATTAACTAGATCTTAACTGAAAGTGCAACAATGCATGATCCTATAGATCTGTATTTGAAAGAATGACAGAAGGAGAAGAAATACTGCAGTAATCACATCTGAGTAGACAAGAAAACACCATATGGAATGCACATGTAGGTAGGTATGTGGGGAAGCTTATTGAGGTTCTTGCAGAAAGAAGGAAATAACTGAAAAAAGCAAAACCTGTTGTAACTACTAAAAGCTGAAAATTCCCTTTTTTTTTTCTTTTTTTCCTCTCAAAGCTTTTAAATCATTCTTGGACTTTAATAAGCTGGGGTTGAGTGCGGGGCATGTGCTGTCTTGTAAGTATTAACAAGACTCAATGAAAATCCTACGTTGTGGCTCAAAATCATAATTTCTAAACAATTATATTCCAGATGTCTTTATTGGTATCCCCATGAACACAATCTATGATGGACTAATGCTTTTGTCAGTCATGGTAATGGCAGGATGCTGGGAGAGGCAGGGCTGGGAGTATTAAACTTTGGAGTGAACTAGCTACTTTGTGGTGCTAAAACACTGAGAAAAATACTGCTGTAGAATTCTATTTCCTAAGATCGTCTGTGTTTGGGGGATTTGATGCTGTCCCTAACATTAGCACTACAAATTGTACTGCCAGTAGCTAAACCTTAACAAAAGGACAGCTGAGAAAGACAACTAAACGCCAGTCCTTTATCACCTTGTACTAGCAAAGGTAGATACCTTTTTCTTCCTTCCCTAAATCAAAAGGGAAGAGAATGAGCAATTAAAACCAGGAGTGACTGAAAGTCCAAGCACAGTAAGCATACATCCTCCTCTTTTATGGCTTCTGCTTATAGCCTGTCTTACAAGCACAATGGAGCCATCATGAGGCTGCTACTTTAACTGTCTGCTGGCAAGGAACCCTGAGGAGCTGCAACTTTTGGGAGTGGTTTTTGCAAGTACAAATGAAGGTTGGTTGGCTGAGAGACAAGGTCGTATCTCTTGTAGGTTACAGGATCCAAGTACAGTTTTAGTTTAGCTTTATTAGTTTGGTTTCCATTAGTCTGTGTGCTGTGGGTTACACACGCCCCTCTGATGTGCTTCTGTGTATCTTTCCTATTAGTCTGTCTTGTTTATTAGGTAGTAAACAGCAAAGATTTTCTTGTACCATGTATGTGTTGGGAACAGTCTGAGTGGAGGCTCGTGGAAGCATACATAACTGATCCCATTAAATGTCATTCTTCATGATTCTTTATTGCCCTCTTCCCCTTTCAGGTTCCATGTTGTTAGCTAAGCCATCACAGTTTTCCCTTTGCTTTTGCTTACTATTAATTTTTCTTTCTAAAGCTTTCATCCAAAACAAATGACTAATTTGCTAATGTTTGCTCCTTCTCTGTGGAGTCTGTCTTCTGTGTTAACAAAGCTCCATATAAATACAGATGCACTTGCAACGTGAATTGAGTTTTGCAAGATATTACCTATTTATAAGACGGGTATTTCCGATCCCTAAAATGCTGAGACAACCCCATGGATGGAGGGATGAACACAGTTGTATTGTTACAGGGTGTTGTTTCCAGGTGGTGAATTTGGGAAATGCATTGCTCAGCTCACAGTCTCAGCTTGTTGGTTGTGAAACAGAAATGGTGATAACTTTTTATGTGCATTGCTTTGAGAATGGCGGATGAATTACGGCACGTCAATATGATAACAGTGTTCTCCTAGCCTGTGTGGTAGAATCTCTGCAGTCCTCAAGGAGGCTAAACACGTTCTTTTCTGGCAACATTTCCAAAGCGAAAAGCTATTTCTGCTTTCCCCTGTGTATTTTGGTCTGCTCAGAAAGGTTTTTCACATTAAGTCCTGGAATACTGCCATTGTTTCCAATGGATTTTATGACCAGCACTGAGTATTGCGAGGATAAGGTGTGCCACAAAATCTAATCAGCCAAGCCTTCGGGGCTGGATGGGCCATAATGTGGCTTAACTGTAGATAATCACCCTTAGTAGAAAAATGAACTGTAGTTACCATCTTTGTCCTTTCTAGAGACTGCTCTCAAATAGTCCCCAAACTCTGTTGGTTTAAAAAAAAAAAAAAAAAAAAAAAAAGCTTTTAATTAAATATTGATTATAAAAGTGTAATATTTACCATTGTCTCGCTGCTCTCCAGTCTTTCATTTAAACCTTCAGTAATTACTGCAAAAATTGGATTTTCAAGAAAAGTTGCAGTTCTTTAATTTCCTTAGATGGAAAAGGTACAGACATGAAAGACAACACAGCTAGTAACTTTGGCACATCGAAGCTTTGTTTCGTAAAGTCAAGGCTTAAAAGTACTAAGAAGCTGTTATTACGTGGTTGCTACAGACTAAGACCTACCTAACAGTTATTATAGCCTTAAATCTAAATAAATTCTGTTTGCCTCCAGTGCTTTTTAAAATCCAGACTATTGTAATAGAATGTGTGAGGTGCTGGGACAACAAAAGAAAGCAACTCGCGCAAGCATTTGGATAATTCAACAGATACTCATGGATTAACTTCTATACCAATTAAGTCCAGATCAGATCATTCTTGACCACAAATCATTCCCATATGAGGACTTCTCTGTGAGTATGAGAAATAAATCTACGTAATCAAAACCAGGGCTGCCAATAGCCTGCAATGGTGGTGTCAGAGGAAAGGGACAATGGGGTATAGAAATGAAACGATATTAGCATGAACCAAACCGTGTTCACATGAACCGTTCTTTAGACCGAAACGCTGTGGAGCAGCACAGATATCCTGCAATGCTTCTGCTATTGCTGCACAGGGAGGACCTTTTGTGGTCAGTGAGATTGTCTCTCACAAGAACTTCACGTAGCCATGGTGCCTGCCATACGATAAGGAAAATGTGAGCATGTAGGTGCATTCCCTGTAGAACTGGGATGCTCAAATGGTAGATGGTCATAGAATCATAGAATCACAGAACGGTGAAGACTCTTCTTGTAATGCCACAGAATGGCAGTAGAAGAATGAGGCCCTTGGTTAGCTGCTGCTTCAGAAGCACTTTGGGTAAACTGTCTTGGATATACGTATTTTTTTTGCAGTGTTGCTTAATCAGAAAACATGTCCTTTATTTCAAATAAGCTGCCATGAATTTTCATTTAAAAAACGGATTTTATTAAAGTTTTGAGGTGTGCTTTACTGTTTGCAAGAGGGAAGGGCTGTGTGTAAATGTATTAGTTAAGTTGTATGTGATAATCTTGTAGTACTTTGCCATATCCTGGAATTCCAAGCATTTTAGTTTTCTTCCTACAGAAGCCAAACTTTTAGGGGAATGGTCTGAATCCGTACAGCTTTCAAACTTCTTGCTGCTTGCAGTCACTTTTGTCATGGGGCTGGATGACTTAACTTTAGATACACCAAAATGTCTAGAAGTTTAGGTTTTCCCCCCATCTGAATTTATGAAAAGCATTTCTTACTGATGCTTAGCTCTGAACAAGGTCTTTCTTTGCTTGTGTAGAAGTAGGGATGATTCAGCAGTGCAGAGTTAAGAGAATTATTTTTGTTTGTATGGCTCAGGAAAAAAAAAAAACAAACATTTTATAGTTGAGTATTTGCAAGAATAACCGGTCAGTAATGCTTATTTCTATGACGCTGGTAGCAGGAGACATGGATAAACAAGATGAATAATCTCTTAGTAATAGGTCTACATCTAGAGAAGTAGATTATTTAAAAACACGTCAAGTTCTGACATTGCATTAAGTGAGGCTCCTCAGCAAGGTAATTGTTTAATTGTGATGGACTGAGCTAATATGCACGCTGTATGGCATGTGTAGTGGTGTGAGGAGGATAGGAAGGATCAGTGAGGAAGGGACAGTAATTGAAGAGGAGCTGCTGGTGGATGCAGACAGGTTAGTGGTACGTATGTTTGATAGAGAAATGAAAAGTTGTGATGCTTTGTGCAATCATCCCGTGGCTTTTAAGTGGAAAGAAACCAAGCTCAGTAAACGTCGTAAGGCTGTTTTCCATAAATGAGGTCTGCAAAGAGTGCAATCTGAAACGGGAGAAGCAAAAGCTAAGGGTGAGGACGGTGTTCTGTAGAGACTGAGCAAAACTTGCGGTGTTGACTGACTGAGGAACATTCTGGGCTGCTGATGTTCCAGTTCACACTGTTAGACGTCTTCCTATAAAAGTAATATTAAAAATGTTTTTTTTAAAGTCCTGCCTTATTCAGCCCAGATGACAAAAACATACTTATCAAAAACGCTGGCAGCTGTTTTCCAATAAAGCTGTTGAAAGATTGTGCTGAACTTATTCTCGCTGCGGCAGGGGTAACAGATGCCGGAGGCCTCTCTGTTTCACAAACTGTATCTATGCTGTGATCTTTCTTTAGCAGTATTTCTTGAAAATTAGGAAAGAGGAGATTGGAACCTTAAGTTTCTTCCAATTGACGGTGTTTATTTTGAACCTGATACTTTTTGTTGCAGTGGGGAAGGCAAGGCAGAAGCAGCTTTAGAACCAGGCGGTGCCTTTTGAAAGAAGGTATGGGCAGTGCTGCGTGTGTTGTACCATGGGTTGGATGTCCTCATCTCTGGTGCTGGTAACAAGACACTGCAGTATGGAAACATTTCTAAACATGTTGACAAACTGTGTGCATTAGTTGCAAGAAATATACATTGCCGGTGAATTAATAATCAATTAATTTTCTTTGGGCTTTTTCTCATGTTACCTAAGGTTACCTAACAGTAATGACATATCAGCTTTCATTTTAACGTGTTTCTAAGCCATTTGGTTGAAAGGGGGTCAGCGAGGGGATTCCGGGGAGACTGGAAACAATCAGCCAGAGCAATAAAAATTGTTTCAAGACAAACAATATGGGCCTCAACATGCAGCCAGCCCAAACCAAAGGAAACAACTACTCAAACGTGCTGAGTCTCGGTGCTTCTCTGAATCACCACCAGAACCAAGTGTTTAAGCTTGTGTATATGCTACTCCAGGCATCGTATGGCTGTGTTTTGTTAAACCAAAAAAAATAGTTTGCTAGCTAATGGGAGACCAGTTCCTGAAAATGTCTGAAGAGGAGCAGCAGCAGCTCCACTGGGAGACACTGATCCTTCACATGTCCTGACATGACCAGAGCGCTTAGGAGTAAAAGTATTTTATAGAAAGAAATGTGGCTAAGGCCTGCGGGGGTCTTAACTTGGGCTCTGTGTTTGGCCTTGCTTGCGTGTCAGTGTGTGTAAGTAATTAGCCCAAGATCCCATAATGGGACAGCAGGATCAGAATTGTGGTTCGATGGCTGTGGAGCTCGTATGCAAAATTTCCTCTCCTTAAGCTTTTTTTTTTTTTTCCTTCGTCTGTGCTCCCCCAAATACAGAGCTAAATTATCCAATCTCTTTGGAATTCTGCTTAAAGAATGTTAATCAAAGGCAAACCTCAGGGTCTGGCACAAGTGTTTTGAATATTTTAATTCATGATCAGATTTGTGTAAAGAAAGGTTTCACATTCAAGAATTCCAAGGCTCAGATTCAATCTGGTACTTAATTACAGTGTCTTAAAATCACCGCACAACATGACCCTTAGCTGACCCACAACTGTCCAAACTGGCACCAGGAAGAGCTGTGAACTGGCTTCATTATTGTGAAACTAATGCAATCCTCTTTCGAGATATAAGGAAACAAAGCACAGATTAAAGAAACATCTCTTTGGGGAACCACATCTTAGTGGTATCAGAATTGAATGAAAACATGCACAGTTCCAGGAATCTTCTTCTAAAAGGCCATCTGGGCTTTGATTTCAACACCTTCTTTTCACTGGTTATGTAGTTCACTTTGTCTGCTTGGAGAATACCGGCCAAGGACTGGATTGTTGTTTTCTGCTAGGCTCTGTCTTTACCAACCTTGTCTTCATTAGTCGTCCCAAACCTTCTGAATTTGTGTTTATGGGACGACTTGGCTAAGAGAAAAACAGTTCAACATACCTACTACATGTTTGAAGTTGTTTGTTAGCTCATCTAAATTAGACATGTTGGTTCCCTACGTACAAAGAGCCATCTATTGTACATAAATTATTTGTTACAGTTTAGAACACACACAAAAAAAACTTTGACAGTGACTCCTATTGCAGCTATGGTGAACTATGATCTACTGCAGGAAAAGAAAGTCATTCTGTGTGATTTGGGATTAAATTCTGAAATGGATCGTGTGTCCATTTTAGAGACATCTTCATAAACTGGGTTTCCTTTATCAGCATGAGCTATTTTCTCTTGTTAATGGGTTAATGAATTAGATGTTTATCTTTCTCTGCATGCCCTTGTGCTTTTGCACTGGGAAAACTAATTCCAAATGGACAAGAGCACAGTCTCTCTTTTAATGTGTTAGATACAGACATCACCTCATAGCATAACAATCTGCTTCGTCACACAAGCAGGGTAACGGGGTAACACTACCTAAATACCATTATCACTGTTGTTCTCAAGCTCAGGCTGTCGTATACTTCGCGTTTTGTCAGTGTAGCCCATCTATCCCTCCTTTGAGAGCTGCCCATCTCAAAGTGCTGGCATAGTGCACCTGCTGCTTTGTTGCCACAGCCTCAGCTTGTGTACTCATTTCTGTTGTGTCTCGCAGAATGAATCTCAAGTCCATTTAGAGAGATCCACATCACAGCTAGATTGGTAGGTGCCATGAGCACATCAAAATAAAATGAGATCTAAGCTGGAACTACTGGTGTGTGTGCGTGTGTTTTCAACGTGGACAGTACTGTGAAGTTAGGCAAAGACTCACTAAGAGCCCAAGAACTCAGTGGGGTATTTCTCATGGCAGGACTCGAACTTCATTCCAAAACCTTCTTGTGTCTCAGTTATACTACTGGCTATCAGCACGGGTCACTCAGCTACAGAGGTAACTTTGGAGTGCAAAGCAAGGCACGCCTGTCTTCCAAAACGCTTACTGAGAATCTTGAAAGTTAAAATACTTCTTAAAATTCACTTTTAAGTGAAGTTTGGCAAGAGAGCACTGTAAGGTAAACAGAAAGCCCAATGTGCTCTGACTTGATATATTGTAAGTCTCTCAATCCTGACATCTCTTTGTATTATAAAGCTCTCCAGGTTCTATCTTTTCCTTTGCAAAACTCTAGTAGTGAAAACAGATTGCAAACAGATGAGATTGGAAACAATTCTGCTAGAATTCTATTCCAGTAGATTTCAAGCTATGGATTTACAGATTTTAGTGTTCATACGGTTGGAATCTGTTCCATTTCTAACAATAACTTTACATTTTTCAGCCATACTGGTTAGCCCAGATTTTACTTCTATAGGATGCAGTTTTGTCATCTTAAATCACATTGAAACAAACTTTCTTGGTGGTTCTCTGCAGTTTTTCGTATGTGTTATTTTTGCGTAGCTGTTCTGAAGACCAATTCCTAATAGTAACATCTTGTATGTATGGAAAAGTTGCTGACTGTTGCCAATAGGAACATCATTCCGGCTTGAATGCCGCATGACTAGAGAGGTATTCTAGGGTGGATCTGGTAAGAACACATGCCAGAACTGTTGGCCACTATTTCCTATGGTCATTAGGAAGAGAACATTACTGTGCATGCAACATATTTGCATTCTTGTTGCAAAAGAGATTGTTACAAACGTGTTTTCCCTCAGCTGTGTTTTGTAAGAGGAGGGCTTAGATGTCGAATGTCAGGGATTGAAAGGCATCAAAAACATTTCATTCAGCCTTTGCTGGCACATCACACCAACAGTTTTGGTTTTTATTACAGAGGAAAACTAACTGAGTTCTGCTGTGTTTAATGACAAATTGGAGGACGTAGTAAATTCCTTTTAGCACATTCATAAAGCAGATGAGGAATGATTTGTCACAATCTAGCCAAAAGAAAATTATTTTTGCGTGCATGACAACCTCAAAGTGTCCCATCTCGTCCCACCCATGTATCTGATAAGCTTCAGTGGATTACAAACAACCCTTAGTAAGGGAAGTTAATAAATCAATGGCATATTTTAATTTGTCCAGATTTATTTATAAAGATTAAGTATCTTTCCTCATAAAGTCAACTGAAACTGTTTCCTTTCCTCCTTCATGCCTCATCATCTCTGTGTTGACTTAACAGGAGGATCTGCTGAAGAGCTCAGCTCTCAGATTTTACAATCATTGTATAATCTCTGGGAAGATGAGAAGTGAAAGAATAGTAACTCCAAAAGCAAGTACAGCAAGCAAGAAAGCATTTACTCTGATGTACAGGAAACGTGAACTCTGCTCAGGGAATAGCTCTGTCACTGCAGGAAAGCTGCATGCTCACAGCTTTGACCCCTCTGTCTTGGGCACTGGGGTCTGCCTTTCACAGGGCACAGCCAAGGAGCAAGAAGGTGGGGGTGATGATGGGGACGGTTGTCCCTGTGGCTCTTTACCATTCTTACTGGTATGTTTAACATGAATGGGCTTTATTGCGCCGTGAGCCCCCATACTTAAAGAACTTAAAGTACTGGATTCCAAATTAGCCTGATGTATGTACCATTAACAATGGGTAAACTGAGTCCCTGAGACCTGAGGAATGTAAGTAGTACGTTTTCCCACAAACACATAGAAAATAAGGCAATAATTTTGTGAATGTTGTTACTGTCAGACAAACCGATGGTAGTCCAGAACACGGAGTGCTTGGGGATCTGCTGCATCTCAGACCATCTGGATGTACCTACAGTAAGCTTCTCTCGCCTCTTCCTGTTCTAAGTTATTTCTCGTGTTGTTGTTTTTGCTGTATTCAGGATAGATGGATTTTTATATGAACATTATTATTATTATTCATTTATAGGAAATGAGGTACATTGGCACAGTGTTTTCAACTACTCTTCAGAGCCCCAAAAACTATTTGAAAGCAACTTTCGTAGAGTGAAATGTTGAGTTACTCTTTGTGGGGGGAGGGGCAATAATGTTCAAGGGCTCTTCCACCTGCGTGCTGAAGGGAAAAGTGACTTTTTTTTTCTGTGAAAGTTTAGAAGCATGAAAGTGTGCCTGAACTCAGATAGGGATTATATTTACTGTAGGAGGGACACGAAACTGAGATTTAACTTTTTATGCATAATTACGATTGCATGACTTTCGTTAAGTTTCCGTACTCGCTTCTCAAACTTTTAGAGCTATCAATCTCTTGGAGGTGGCACATTTTTGTATGACCTGTGTGTGTACGTTCAGGAGAAAAAAATCCAGTTAGTGATGATAAGTGCTATCAGTGAGCATTAAGCGTCCTTCATAACTAGGAAAAAAGTGAGAAAATTATGGGAAGTGTTTCCATACTTCATGGTAAATGATCCATTTTCTACTAACGTACAAAATCATTTGTACAGCAAATAAGACACCGATGCAAATGCAATAACTGACAAATATATTTACTTTTATAACTATAATAATTTATTTATGAAATATATCCACATATATATAAAATATATCATATATTTTGGCAAAGACCTCCCTTTCTTTGTTCAAACAAAGCCTATTACCGCTGTTTTAAGTCCATATAACCCTTTTTTTTTACTGTTAAGTTCTTTTTATTTTGCAGTTTTTGTTTTAGTCTCCATCTGTCTTCTGATAAAATATAATTTAATGTCATCTGGTTACAGTTTAACTTCTGCACCCTGGGAAAGTCTGCATGAAGTTCAGTCAAACAAACAAAAAAACCCATCTATAATGTCGCAAGTAAGGGGTTTTCTCTCTCTTTTTAAATTATATTACTGAACAAGATTTGCAAAAGGCCTTTTTTTTTTTTAGCTTACTCACTCTCGCATCCTCCTATAAAAATAAAAGAAATACTAAAGAAGAATTCCGTAGTTTCTGAAGAAATCATTTACATTGAGAAGTGTCCAGGGGTGGATATAATCTTATTGCCAAGTTTCCAAGTTGTTCAGTGATGTTTCAGCGAAGAGATAAAAATGTGATTTAAAGTACTAGCAAAGATGAATGCGTGAATGTATGTACTGTGGATGATAACGTATGCAGGGGCTTGGAATAGCATATGGTCCAGTACAGTACATTCTTTTGTGTGAAGTTTCATTTGAAGTTCCACAGTCCTGCCCTTTCATTTCTAGGAAATTCTTTGGGATTAACTACTGGAGTTCTGCTCATAAATTACAGCACATCCCTAAATAATCTCTGTAAATGTCTTCGAATGGAACTTCGTAGTGCAGGAATAATTTGTGCATAAATTCGGTAATCTATTGAATACTCAATGTATACTCTTAACTTGCTATAGTTTATAGTAATGTTTATATTAGATGTTCATATTTATTCTGCATAGATACTGTTATTTAAACATCTGCCACAGAGTTACAATATGATGATTCAGGCTTGCATACATTAACGAGAGAAACATTTTGCATCTGTTTATTCTTATTGAGCACTCACGTACAGGCAACTTCTAACTCATCACCTCATCCAATTACCATTGCCCACAGAATGCTGGATGGATTCTTCAGACATGTAGCAAGCAGTAAGTGAAACAGCGTGTTTCCATCGTACTTTTTAAACCAGGTAGAAAAACGATTCCTGAAACTGTTGCTGAAGTTTGGATCCGCCTTTGAATTTTTCTTCAATGATGATACTTTCCCTGCCAGGTTAGGTGATAATTATCCTTTACTGAGGTTCTCAGGAGGGGAGCATGGAGAGAGCTTCTTCATACAGGTTCACGTGCCCTCAGAATGGCTTTGATGAAATGGAAGTGTTGCACACTGCCGAAGTCTCCACTGGCATCAGACTGAAGCATCAATTTTGTCCATCTCAAGGGAGAGTTGTAGCTTAAGTTCTTGCTTCTGAGCTTCAGCAAGCGAACATGAAAGCTAGACAATCAAACAAACAAAACCTGCTGGATTAGTCAGAACTCCCCACGACCTGACAGAATTCTGCTTCATCTCTTTGATTATACACAGAGAAAATCCTGCCCAGACACCTAACCAGCTCTGGTTACATAACTGTAACAAAAAAAATTCTAGGTACTTCCCTCCACAGCTGTAATGTTGGGGGTAGTGAGGAGATTCGTATTTATTCTTAAAGTTCTCTCTTTCTAATGGCTGCTTCATTTCACCCAGAACTGGAAGTATTGTTTGTTGTGACATCATTTTCATTTCTTATGTAGCAATAGTGTTTAGGGGGGTAGTAAGCACAGATTTGGGACTGGAATCTTCTAAAACTTGCTAAAAGGTCACTGCAACCTCTTCGCATCTGAAACTTACAGCAGATTTATTTCCCCTCCAAACTCTTTTCCGCAGCTTGTTTGGTTGCTGTACCTTGGCAATGTCAGTTTTAATGGAGCAGTGCACTGTCACGCGTAGCGTAAGTTGTTACAGTACTAACTGAGTAAAGAGATGATAGACAGGAACAGCTCTTGCCCTTAAAAAAAAAAAAAAAGTGGGACTATTTCCAAAACGTGTGCTGGCTCATAGCCAGAGAATCCAATTTCTGAAGGAGCTGGAGCAGCGAGAGGAAGGCCGTAGTAATTCTGCACGTAATAAATTTTATTAAAAAAAAAAATATAAGATCTACTGGGCCAAATCTTCCCGTAATGTTCAAATGAAAGAATTCAGTCTCATAAAAATCCAAACAAAATTTTGGAGAAATATTTCTATTCAAGAGCAAAACAGAACCACCTGAGCTGTACCTGACTGTTCAGAGTCTTCCAAACTCTGCTACTGAACGAACGCGTGCTCCTCGTCCCTGCATTGGTCCTTCTCTGTTGTTTTCACTGATCCGTGATTTCTGAGGAAGAGAGAACTGTTAGTTTCCCCCAGTGTTCTCGTCGATTACCCTTACACACCTATTCATAAAGGGACAATGTCATACTTGTCTTTCGATTACATAAAACTTTGCATTTTTTTTTTTATTCTAAACGAATGCAATATTAAAAATGCTCTGACTTGTTCTGTTTAATGTCCTAGCTGGATAAGAGATCTGCAGTTTCAAAAATACATCATAAAAAGAAATCCACACACACAATAACCAAAGCATTGCTGTACTTAGTCTGGCTAGGGTGGAGTTAGTTAACTCTTTACATAGCAGCCCATACGGTGCTGTGCTTTAGGTTTGTGATTAAAAGAAGTGTTGGTAGTGCACCCCTGTTTTGGTATTGCTGACTGGTGCTTGCATGGCATCAAGGCTTTCTCTTTTTCCTCCTCTGTCCCCACCCCCAAAGTCAGCCAGAAGTGGCAAGAGATTGGGATGGAATAAAACCAGGACTGGTGACCTGAATTAGCCAAAGCAATGTTCCATAACATCTAACTTAGCAATAAAGACTCTGGGTAGAGATGGAGGAAGGAGGGTTTTGGCTTTTATGGTAGCCATGGTTTGGTAAGTAGCCGGGCATCGGTCTGTGCAGGAGGTGGTAATACCCTCTGCGTTGCATGTTGGTTTTTGGTGTTCTTTCCCTCTTTCCTTCACCTGTTCAACTGACTTTATCACCACGTTTGAGTTTTCTCCCTTTTGCTCTTACCAACTTTTCCCCAATCCCACATGATGGGGAAGGGAATGAGTGACAGCGTGAGTGTTTGGCTGCTGCCCAGGGTTAACCTATGCTACTAGACATGAGAATTTGATTCTAAATCAGTAAGTTTCTTAATCAGCTTCTTTTGATATGTGCCATAATTAACTTGCATGAAATAATCAAATAATGTGGACAGTTAAGAACAGACACTCACCTTCTTCTGTCTTGCATTCTTCTGCAAAACTGCATACACTGTTTGTCATGAATATCCAAACAAGAGCACCGAAATGAAGGCTGGGAAGTACTTTGATTCTGGCCTGCAGATCTTTTGCCTCTAAAGCTGCCTCTGTAGTTAGAGAGCCCATAAGGCACAGTCCTCCTGTTGGAAGAGCCACAAATACTGTATATTTTAGGAGCCAATTACTATGGTTTTTGTTTTAGAAAACAGAGCTAGTGATGCAAACCATTAGATAACAGCAAAAAAATAAATAAGCACAGGGTCTGATTTTTATGTAAGAAGTTCTCCAATCAGCTTCTTGACCAACTCAAGCTTTTATGAAGTTATAAAGTAGTTAAAAAAAAAAAACAGCTCAAAAGAGGTTTACTGCATCGTGTTTAGGAACGTGACCCATGGAGTCTCAAATGTGAGAATAAGCTAGGTGATCTTCCTCGCATGATCTCCCATAGAAAAGCAGATATGTATTCTTTACAGCAGCAGACCAAGAAATAGTAAGAATTAATTCTCTGTATTTCCCTGAGGTCTGGCATGCTTTGTTCATTCGTGGGTTACAGCCAGTGATATCAGGACAGGGCACCCTTCGTTACTCCATGCCAATGTCTCAAAAATTGTTCTCCTAAATGTTGTGAAAGTATCTCAATCAATGGCAGATTTACATCACACAACTGCTGGAGACTCACCAAAGTTTCAGCGCACTCGAGGGCTGGGCTATGCAAACCACAGATCCACAGAGATCCAAGGGCAGAAAAAGGAGTGGAGGTGGGAGAAAAGAAGGAGTTGGGGAGAGGAAATAAGAGTGGTTACAGAAGGGTTAGAGAGAGGTTATAGGGCACAGTCTGAATAATCAGTCTGGAAGCATTAACTTCATGTACTTGGATTTCTTTCGTTTGCTTTCATAAAACATCATTAGGCTATTAATTGGGAAGCAGCAAATCTTCCATTTTCCCACACTCATGGTGGGCCGAAAGGTTTAGAAGCATTATTTTTGTAATCTCTGCAATAATTTCTGATGTAACATCAGTACTGTTGATGCAAATCAGTTATTCAAACCTCTGCACTGCTGCTAGTACGTACTAGTTTGTAACAGTGCACCTCATCTTCCGCAGCCTGGAGCAGAGCACGCCCATCATATATGGGTTTATCACAAAAATCACAGAAAGATACAAAACCAGAAGCAGTGTTTCTGTGTGCTAGCAACCATTAGAAGGTCTTTCCAAAGCAGATGCTGCTCTGCTTAACATCTGTGCAGAAATCGTTGTGTGTTTTCAGTACTTCCTTCGTTCTATGACTATGCCTCAACACTGGAGAAGATCAAGAATATGCAAATGGGTCCTAAGACTAAGAGTTGATTACTCTGCGTTGGTTTTGTCCTGTTGTCTCGTGCACTCATTTGAGAAGCTGTCTGTTGTCCTCAGTGTTAAGTCTCCCTTTGTAACTGAACAGTATTAGTAACTTCATACTGTCACGTTGTGTGTCTGTTCTATACTGTTCAGAGTAAGGACTGATGACTTCTGTCATAACTGTTATATAGTCATAGTTTAGATGAATGGGTTTTTTTTGTGGCTGGTTTTCAGAGGCAGAAACAGGGAGAAGTTCCTGTATTTTTAAGGAATGCTCTATGGAATCTCTCTGGGAAAATGTTGTTATTCAACTTCTTGCTCAGATTTAGGCTGGAATGAAAGGAGGAATTTTGCTTGGTCTAACCAAGCGTGAAACCCCTATTTCATGGCAAACAGGTTGCAAAGGGATAAGGAACCTTTCACCACTCCTACAGATGTCTTTCCACACCGTATTAACAAGAAATAAAATACTGTGGTATTTTATTATTGTTATTTAAAGAGGTTCCTCGTTGAGTCCACTTTTCCAACATATGATACCTTTTTTCTTATTCTAATTATCTAAACGTACCTCTCTGTGGGACTAAGCTGTGGCTTGGCCTGTGTCAGAGGTTTTGCCTTCCCAGCTGGAGAGGCGAAAGGGCACACGTGCTTTCATCCTTTGCTGCTGCAGTTTGCAAGTCATAATCAACTTCAATTTCACGTTAATACCTCAGTATGGGAACGACGGGCCCATTACATGTCTGCTGTCTTTCCTAAGAGACAGTCAATTCCAACAAACTGACAGGGGTGGGCAATGTGGTGTAATTACAAGTGATAAGAACCATGAATCATGGCCCTAAGCAAAGGAGGAGGCTGATATTTTAGATACCGTTTCTGACTTTCTAATGAAGCACCTTCTGTTCCACGAAACTCACAAGCTCAATGCTTGTTAGTGTGCTTCATAGCTAAGAAAATGTATTCAAGAGCACTTCATTCTCAATGGTCCGAAAATAAATGCAAGAATTATGATTAGAATGCCCAAGCAAACGATTTTATGTGAGCTTATGTGCTCGTTTATTAATCAGAGATGGAAATGTAATCATTCTCCCAGTGTGTCTGTGCTTTTAATTTCTAAGGCAAAAATTCAAAACCAAAGCAGATAAACTTCAATAGCAACCCAGAATCTTTTCAGCAGGATTCAGAAAGAGCTACATAATATAGTTGGTGTTTTCTTGCCTGTCGGGTACTCAGATGCAACTCATAAATCATATCATTTAAGCAAATGCTAGTGTGTGCATGGCTATCATTCCAGCAGCTGAAAATGTTACTATTTCAAGTTAGTTCATGCCACTTTCTCAGTACTTCAGAAGTGAGAAGAGATGCCAGAGAGATTCATTTGAACAGGTATCAGAAGCATTTGCCCAGCAGCATTACTTCGTCTTAGATTGTTACAGGTGATTAGCAAAAGGCTGCTTGTGCAGCAAATTACATGGCGCTGCAATGCTCAGATTCAAACTGACAGATGTAGGATCACAATTCCTGTACGCTCGGTGGAAATTGTTATCAGCATTAAATTGCCCACCAAGCATTTGCTTAGCTAAGAAGTCACTTTGCTTTCCCTTTCAGGTGAGGTCTCTCTCTTCTTTAGTCAAAGCTTGCTGGCTTTAGCGCGTGCTCAGGGCAGTTTGTCTCCCCACAGAGAAGATGAGGGACAGCTGAATTAGGCAGAGGCACATTTCTAGGCTTGCCATTTGCTGGGCTTCTGGGGATCCTGAGCAACCAGTTCCCTTGCGCTGTGTTCCTTGTGGTTATGACCAACTCCCTGGCCAAAGAGCGGGCTAAGAGCCATTTAGGAAATCTTTGAAAACTTCTATTTAAGACCCACAGATTTAAAGAAAAAAAATATTTGCACAAGAAGTATGGCCTGACCTTCAAATCAGTACACATCACCTCTTCCTTTTGGAGAACAAAACTCTCCTAAAGCAGTAAAATGGGTTTCCACATTTAAAGAGCAAATGGGTACTGTGTCCTTTATGCCTTTCTTCTCTCTAAGGAGACCAAGCAAATCCATGCCATTCTGGATCAGCCTGTGCAATATGGAGCTGCAAATCAGACAGCCAGATGCTAAATAATCTAGGCTGTTTCTGTACTTGCACCCACAAAACACAACATAAAAGCTCTGCTACTGGAAGTCAGCTAACTCTTGAAGCAAGCTTTTACCTTTAAATTAACAGAGATGGGCATATTTAAAAAGAAAACCAAAAACACAAGTACTGAGTGATAGTGAAATGGCCACTCTAAAACCAGAGATATTGGTGCAAGTTTCCAGAGAAGGAACTGCCCGTTGAACAATCACTACCTTTGAGTCTAATTGGGAGCAGTACAATTTGCCTATGTCCAGCTGTCCCTCATTTATACTACGGTGAATGTTCAGAATTCAGGCAGCCAAATCCAAACAGTTTATTTTAATTCTTATAACATGTGGCTGAGTTTCTCATGCTATGTTATAATTGACCTATGAGCTGCTATTATTTTCTACTTTCCCAGCCACTTAAACACAGTAGATACCTCCGGGGCACTTGAGAGTTTCAGCCAAAACAAAGGGATGAGGGGGTTGCAGCATTCATCTTAGATGCTGTGATTTCAGTATTCAGCAATATATTTTCTGGCAGGTATCCAGGCCAGCAAGGCTCCCAACTGTCTCCAGTGTTCTCAGACAATCTTAACGTGTATGAGATCCCTGTAAGGACCACTGAGAACAAAGAATGTGGTAAGAAAGCAAAAATTAACATAATAGAAGCAAATCAAAATGTAGCCAGAATGAGAGATGTTGGGGGAAATAACAGATATTTCTATGTTCAATTTCATATAAAGCTACTGCAGTAAGGCTGCAGATGAAGAGACAACTGGCTGCTCCTAAAGTTCACTCCAACTGTCTACAAGAGGCATAATTTGTTTAAATGTGAGTAGTTTAAAATAGGATTTCCTCCCGTAATACCTATTCCTCCTCATCATCATCATTTAAGATGTAAATGCAATAGGAATGTTCCTCGGAGAAGACTCTGACATCTTGGTCTTCTGTCATTCTAATCACGTGCTCTATTCAGAGAAATTGTACTTGATCTGATTAGCTTTTTGCAGTTAAAATTACTTTCAGATGAGATAAACAAGTTTTTACGCTCTACAGACACAGCTTTATTTCCCACCTCCTCCTTTTAGTAGCACTCGTTCTTGTACATCTACATAGGCTACTGTTATGCAGAAAGATGTAGCTCCAAGACCTCACTGGATCTGGTTTTACCTTCACTGTTTTTTGTCTTTTCAATCTTATGCTTTTAATGAATACTTGCTAATTTGGGAGGACCCCAAATTAGTTAATTAGTTATAGCTGACTTAGGCAGTAAGCCAGGATTGCACATATCTACTTCACCATATAATCTCGCTGATCAGATGAGCTCTTTGATTTACTTCCTGCTGGGATTTTGTGGTACCCAACAAACTACTGTGAGAGAACTGAAGGCAGACTGTTTCCCTGGGCATCTTCCTTTAGCATGCCATCCCAGCAGCCTTACAACAACGCAGGCTTGAGAAAAACCCCACTATCTTGCTAGCAAAATGCATACCTGTCTGTTCACCTCAGAGACTCAATTAACCAGCGTAGTCACCATCAGCTGAAAAAAAGAAAACGGGCTGCATGCACAGCGTGTGGTATTTCTAGAAAGTGAGAAATGTGATTGGAGGACACTTGTTCCTTGGCACGGTGCTGCTGAGCAGCCAGTCAAGCCACAGCATGTGACAAGCACAGCTCTCGTATCTGTTGCTATCCACTGCGGTTTGGGTTTGGTTGGCAGTCACGGGGAAGTTCTTTCCCAGGATGCTTTCTGGGGAAGGTTTTGTTGGGGGTCTTCACAGGACTTCTCCTGACAAAACACAGGAGACCTTGCACGAGTGAAAATGTAATTTCTGTTCAGCAGTGGGACAGAGAGGTAGAACCGGGCTTCAGTAAAACCTTATTTCTAATACAAGAGCTGGTGGCCACGTAGTCCTATTTACAAAATAAACTTCTAATTCAAAACTGGATGAATCAATACTGTAGTGAATGTATTCTTTTCTAAATCACGAGAGAGGACTCGTGTTTAATTATGACAAGGTTATATATAATCAGATTTTTCTTCTTTGCATGAAGCTATATAAATGCTTGCAATTTCACAACCAAGGACAACTCAGCAGCACAACCTGCATCAAAGCAGATCTGGAGAATAATCAAATCATTAATGAACAGCCAAATCAAAACAGATGGTTTTTTATTAAAACTCTTAAGAATATAAATCTTAATTTCGGCATTAGGAATTCTTATCTTGTGGCTGTCAGAAGGATGTTACGTGTTTCCCCTATCAAATGTGATCAGAAAAACATCTGAGTTGAATGAAACTTGGTGCACGTTTCTTCAGACTATTGTTTAACATAAATACCTCTCTCAAAACAGTTCCCACATCCTTCAGGACCTCACACCACTTCTAATCTGCTCCCAGTTTAGTGGCAAGTGCTGTGATTGTTATTGAAAAAAAATACGTAACTGGAGCAGTATTTTCTGTTTGTGAGGCCTGGGCTCCCGTTATTCCTTTTTCTTCCTCTGACTGGCAGGGAATGTCATCAGTGAGGGGGGCAGCTCTAAAGCAAACAGAATGAGGGAAATCCCCAAAGTCAAGAATGGCTGAAAAATAAGATAAGTAAAGTGGCAAATGATAGGTTTTTCAAAGCAAAATTCAGAGTATTTGTGCTAGTTTCTGAAGCTCCCACAGGAAACGCTCTCCGGTGCGTGCTTCTACCATTCCCCACTGTGTGTATAGTTAAAACCCACTGCTGGTTTAAGAACAAAGCAAGCAGGAACCTAGGGGAAAATAAACAGAGAGTCTTAAGCCTTAAGGCTGGTGAAAGTGACTGTGGTTCGATGGCTCTGGAGAATGCCTGTTCTTTGTTTATTCTTAGAATTAGATCAACGTGAGCAGCCGTAGTGAAATGTCAAGGCACCAGCTATCAGCGTGTCTCATCCCTGACCCCATCCTCTGCAGGGCTGGGTCCCACTGCGACGTGGGATTTAGTCTTCAGAGCCAAATAATAATTTCAGGTCTTTCTGAGGATGCTGTTAGGATATCAGTACCACAAGTGCTGTAAATAAGGTTTTCAGGATGACTGAGAGGATGTATTCTACATTTAGATGCGGAGGGCGTGCAAGCTGTGCATGTGTCAGAAAGACATTTAAGGTGCACACTGCTGAACAGCGCGGGATGAGGAGATCTCAAGAAAAGATTAGTTTAAGAGCAGTTGGTTGGGAGAGATGATCAGGACACAGAACAGGAGAGTGTGAATTTGAGGCAGCTGCTGGAATGGGGGTTGTTTCAGTTGGAAAGAAGGCATTCACTAAAAACCAAAGCCAAACTGATTTATTTAACTTAGGATATGGGAACACTGGATCTATTTCATTCAAGAGAGTATTATGACCCTTGTTTTCAAACAGAACAGGCATGTAAAAAGCAAGCTGAGCTATTTCTTAGCCTAGAAGAATCTTACTTTTAAGTAAAAGATTGTGTCATTATATTGTGTTACTGAACTACTCTGAAGGTGTTTTTCCTCAAGCTTAATATTTATCTCTCTGAATTCTAATTGTGCAAACGACTTGCACTGCTCTCGCTAATGAAGTGCATGCATTTTAATAAAGGTAAATGACAGGCAGACTGGCTTGTCTACCTAAGAACATGCATGAAAGCTGAGGGCAGTCAACAGAGATGTGAAGTCAGTGTGCAAAAACGGAAGTGTGTAAGGAATTCAATCTGAAACCCTTTGGGCTCTGATTGTAATGATGGCAAAGAATGGCTATGTCAGGTTCGTGTGCCATGAATCTGCGAGGTTAAAGCTGTGCTGACTCACAGTGTGAAGTCAAGACGTGATTTACATATGCAAGAAAAATAACTGCTTGTATAATCGGCCTAATAATCAAACCAGATTGTTCATCGTAAAGTATAACCATAATAGAGGAAACGTATTACTGTTTTCAGTTAATCGATTTGCAACGCTCTCCCTTGGATCTCAAGTTTTGTGCAGCATTTTATCAAAGAAAAATCTTGCAGCATTTAGAGTCAGAGATTTACCACCTCATTTAAGATTTCACCAAAACAGTTGTAACTTCAAAGAAAAAATCAGTTAACGTTCCTCATTTACATCAATTCCTTTTCTCTGCTTTATGCCTGATTTATTTTTTTCAGCAATGAGTATGGCCAGAGACTCCGTAGTTTTACTTAATTCATTGTTACCTTCTTGCTAAGATCTTTATGTTTTGTCATTTGGGCTGCGTTAGGACAAGTGATGCACGTGGGTAGTCTAATTTGGTAGTCTTCAAATGTAAGGCAAACTTCATGCATAAAACAAACTCAATTCATCATAAGATTCATGACTTCATCGCTTCTTTTGGCTCTTGGTTCTGATGGTGAACCATCTGTGCCATTAAGCAGAGAAATCAACGTTGCCTGGCTTGCAGCCACTGTCTTATCGTGATGCCTTTGGGTAGCCAGAACTTTCAGTCTGATCTATTAAGATTATAAGCAAATGCCTAATTGTTTTGTGGAACAAGAAATCTTTAGCTGTGTTCCTTTATTTCCAGTAACATACAGGACAGTGTGTAGATTTACCAAATGATGGAGATAATTCTCAAAAAATGGGGACACAGTAATACTTGATAATAAAAGTGCTTTCAAATAACATTATTCAGGCTTCCTTTCAACAAAACACAACCTAAGTACTGAGCATCAGAGCAGCAAATGCAAAGATAATAGATCCAATTCTTCCTCTCATTGTGTCCATCCAATTGGACTGATTCAGAAATTTATGTAATCAGCAGACAGAACTGGTAGATTCTGTAATGTGCCATTCTGTAACATGGCCACAGAATACATTCAGTTACTCCCCTTTTGAGCATAAAGAAATGGAACATAATCTTTCGCTTTGATTTAGACTCCACAAGAAATCTGGTAGTTTGAGTGAGGAAGTCCTGACGAATATTCATCTATATGCTAATTCTCCTTTGAAAGTTTCTGGACTATTGCCACAAATTCTCGTTATACTACTATGTCAGAATTAAAGCCCGCTTTAGTATGTGATATCATGTCCTCATGATAGCATTACTTTTCTACAGTAATAGAAACTTCTACTAGTTATTCTGAGCATCTATGGTGTTTCGTGCTTATTAACATTAATGTCCTCCGCTGAAACACATTTTGCACTGAAGGTGCAAGCTCAGCATATGCTGAAATACAGAACCCCTTTGAAGAAGTGCTTTCCTCAATATGTGTACTTAAGCATTAAGCTGTAGCTGTATTACATCAGTGGGTACTGTTTAAAAGCCATTCTTTCTCTCTTAAAATGTCTGTAACTATAGATCAAGATATGAATCAAGATAAGCATAATTAGTAACTCGATAAAAAGCACACTGCAAACTAATTCTGAGTAACCAATCTTATCAGTGAGAACAATTTACCAGCTTTTAATTATCTTTATTATGATATGTTAACTGTTGTCTGCCCCACATGATTGCATTATTCTTTTCTGATTTAACAGACTTTCTTTAGGACAATTTCTGTCTTCAGACTGGCGCTGTTCTCAGCATGAAAGCTTTACACTAAGTCCCACTGGTGTGCTCAGTGGTCTGGACTCACCCCAGAGGTTCACAGACAAGGAAAGCAATCCCCCCAACGTGTGCACAGAGGATTTCTCATTTAATTGGCAATAGCTGCAGTCAGTGCACGTTCTGCCATCACGTGCTCTTCTACAACTGTCAACTCGCTGATCTTTCTCAGAGAGGACAGAAATAGGCCCTGTATTGGAAAGGCCTCTGCCTCTAGCACTGTTTTCATTGAAACTGGTTACATTATTCCAGGGAAGGAGGGGAGAGAGTGATTTGTTTTGGATGTACCACAGCAATGCTTCATAGCATCTTCTGTTGGGAAGAGTAGGGGAGAGAAACCAGAAGAGGAAATAAAGTTTGTGAGGTATGGAGAAAAGAGTAACCTGGACAAAGAAAATATTAGGGAATTTTTGCCAAGAAATGATAAAGTGCAGGATATAAATCAAAAGAAATGAGAAAGGAAAAAAAAAAATAGAAGAAGCAAAAAGTAAAGTAACAATAATACAGTAAAAAGCAATTGTAGTGTTTGATGCAAGAAATAAAACTGAAAAAGGCACATGGGAAGCAAATAGGCAGGAAGATCAGAATCAGCAGCTTTCAGGGCTGGGCACCAGCACCAGCACAGGCTTCCCGGGGTCACAGCACCCAGTCAGAGCCCACAAAGCATGTGGGCAACACCCTCAGACACAGGGTTTGATTTTTTTAGGCAGTCACAGAATCATAGAATGGCTTGGGTTGGAAGGGACCCCGAGGATCATCAGGGTCCAACCCGCCTGCAGCAGGCAGGGCCACCAACCTCCAGAAGTCTTATGTGGAGCCGGGAACTGGACTCGATCCTTGTCCTTTCCATTTCAAGATGTTCCATTCTATTTAAGAAACGCGCTCCAAAAGTTTACTAACTTGTAACCAAGAGAGACACATCTAGATGAAGATAAGTACACCTTTAGGAGTACAGGTACCGGGACAGAAAACACTGTTACACTTCTTGCTCAGTTTGATGGTTAGACTTGAAGATCATGAAGGTCTTTTCCAACCTTAAATGATTCTGTGAAAACCTCTTTTTTTTTCCCCACAGTTTTTTCTGGTTTCCTATTCAGCGTTTGATCCTCAAGGTTACATCTGAGCCATGTATTTATTAGGAACTATTAAAACTCTCAGCAGCATGCACACGGCAACACGAAGGCCCTGTTTATAAACAGATGCGCAGTCTGTGCAGATCCAATGTTTACTTCCATTTAGAAGAAGTTGTGCAGCTTGCTTGGTAACAGGCAGGCCTGACATCTGTCATTCACAGTCAGAAATACCTTTACACCCCTGAGGGATACGCTGTTATTTTACGTACAGTTGACTTTGGGTAAGAAAGTTGTGAATCATAGGCCCAGCCACTTAATATCTGAATTATCTTAAGTACCTCACTGCTAATGCTGCATGTGACATCAAAATGCTTTCCACCTCCATTCTCTACTTTTAAGCCTTTGTTAAAAGGGTGGATGTTGCGCTGGCTGACATGGTCAGGAGCGGTCACAGCCGTGTGTTGATAGTTGGGCTGGATGATCTATTGGGTCTTTCCAACCTTAATGACTTCATGATTCTATGACACGTAACTAACAGGTAAGGACGCTCCGCATCAATGAATTAACGCTCACTGTTAGTGTTACAGGACTGCATACAAATCTTCCTAACGGAATGAAAGCAAACAAATAACTCCTTGACTTCTGTGGAGGCATTATACATTCAGGCTGGTAGAATTTCAAAGGATTTGCCATCCCAAATGGCCTCAATTCAGGATGCACAAGAGATTTTACAAATTCAGCGCTGTAAGCCCTATTTAAGTTAACTTATTTTACTGCTGCTTTCTGTCTTTCTCTGATCCCTTGGTTATTTTAATCTGATGCTTTGCAATTGATCCAAAGGCGTACAAAGCTAACAGAGATGTTCCCAGACTGCAGTCAGTGCAGTACTGGGGGCACAGAAGTCTCAGTCATACGGTTCCAAGATCTCTGACTGCTGAAGCTCATTAGATGAACTCTAGTTTTAGATTCACCAGATCTCCTGATGATTTTTCTAATGAACTGATTACTTGAGTTTCTACAGGACTGATACCATTTAGCCTATGAAAATCGTCACAGATCCTTGAGGCTTTTTTAGTCGCTCAGGCAGGATAAATACAATGGCCGAGGAAGAGGAGGACGCAAACCCTTTGGATGTAGGCAAAGCGTCACTCTTCCTGGATCCTTTCTTTTAACTGGACACTGTTTGTACCGGCTCTGCCTTACTGAGTGCTTCACCCCCTCTGACCTGCGGGAAACTCAGAACTTCCACTTCGTGGGAAATGTCATGTTTTCAAACACTGTTTTTATTACGAGTTGAAACAAAAGCATGTTTACCATTCCCATAAACACAATTGTCCGAGACACTTTCTGTAACACTTCAAGTCTGGTACGCTGAGGTTTTCAAAAATTAGTTTAATGTCAAAGCATTTTCCGCCATGCTTTTTTTTTTTTTTTTTTTAAACCAGAAACAGCACAATTGCACAAACGCTATTGTTCCTTTCCCAAACAGTGGTTTATTAGAAACAGGTTTCTCCTACAAAATAGCAGCTCCTTCCCCCCCGCGCCCGCTTTCCCTCAGCGTACACGCGGCGCTCCCACGCTGCGCGGAGCGGCCGGCACTGACGGCGCCGCTCGCGGCGTGTGTCAGCCCCGCGGGGCCCGCAGGTGCCGGGGCGGGCAGGGCCGTGCGGCAGCGCCCCGGCGGTACCCCGCTCCCGGGCGGCCGCTCCTCGTCCCGCCCTGACCTCGGCAGCGCGCGGCACCGCCTCCCCCAGGCTGCCCTCCAGCCCGGCCCTGCCCTCCCCGGGGGGCGCCCCCCGGCCCGTTGCCGCCCCGCGGCCGGGCCGAGCCCGCCCCGCAGCCCCCTCACCTCCCGGCGACCCGCGCGGGGCTCGGCGCCCTTCGCAGCCCAGCCCGCCATTTCGCGGCCCGCCCGCCCTCACTCACTCTGGGGTGTTGATCCAGATGATGTCGAGGTGGCAGTAGTAGACGCACTCCTTGTCTTTGTAGGTGTAGCAAGTGCAACGCCGTGCTCGGCGCCGCAGCACCCCGCCGTCCGCCTTGGCCCTGCCGCCGCCGGGCACCGCCGCCGCTCCGCTCTCCTCCCGCTGCTTCTGCCCCAGCGCCGCCGAGCGCGGATCTCCGCCCGCCGGCAGGGAGCGGGGCCGGGGCGGCGAGGACCCTGCACCGCGGGAAGGCAAGAGCGGCGCTCAGTAACCCCCCGGCAACCCCCGAGCCCTGCAGCCCCTTCCGCTACGGGACCCCGAGCACAGCGCTCCCGGAAAACTTTCAGGGCTGTTACAAGCACCGTTACATTGCCACTCGGTGCGGCGCAGCACCGCAGGCTGGGGAGCACGGCTGGGGAGCCGCTGGGTTCTTAACCCACGCACGGCCGAGTGATGTCTTTGGTGCCCAGTCTGATGCCGCGCGTCGGACTGGGTTGCTGCCTTTTGGAAGAAGGGCAAAAGAACCCAACAAAGCAGCCTTTCTTTGTGTGTGTGCGTGGAAATGGCAAAGAAAGAAAGAAATTCACGTTACCTGCAGTCGACGTAATTGTAAGTCCAAAGAGGAACAATAAGCCCAGCTCCATTAAACCCAAATTGCACGCTAGTTAACCGCGGCCAACGGTGAAGCGCAGAGGCGGCGGAGCCGTTCCGGGCGGGCTCGTTCCGGCGTGCAGGCAGCGATATCCTCGGGCTGGCGGCACACGCCGCTCCGCAGCCGCTTCCCACGCGGAGGTGCGATCGGCGGTTCTCCCACGTAGTTCTTTTACTTCCAGCGTAGACTTAGTCCTGAAGGGGAGAGCGTTGTCAAAAGAAGGGAAGCTCCATCGCTCGGCTTTTCTCACACACACCTCCCACCCCACCCCCAAATCCGATCAGAAACCGGAGCTGCTGTTTCCCAGCTGCAGCCGCCTCCCGCCAGCGGACAGCTGCGGCCCCGGGGCGGGCGCTGCTGGCACTGCCCGCCCCCGGCCCGTCCGTGCAGGTGAGGCGCAGGCGGCTGCAGCGCGCGGCGCGGCCTCCTTCCCCGGCAGCGGGAGGCGCATCCCTCCTGGGGCTGCTAATGGGGCTCCTCGTCCGTGGCTTTTAAAAGGTCTGTAGTTTCAGGAAGGCGGCTTGTGTGATAGAAACAAGAGCTTGTGACTCAAATCTGAGCTACCGACTTAGGAAAGGACTGAAGGGTTTCGTACTCCGTGTGTACCTGGCACGTGTACCTGGAACAAGGCTGCTGCATGTGGCACTGTTTGTTATCGGAATATAAACCGCCAAGCGCTAGCAGGCAAGGTTTAAGGGCTAAGGGAGTCTGTCATGTCCTTCATTACAGTAGGTAGTGTATAATAAACTGTTACAGAGAGCATGTGTAAGAGAAAGATTAGCAAATTTAATCGTCAGTATTTTAAATCAAAACATTCAAGTGTGTTTCAGTGCTACCAGAAAGAGCTGCAAACAACACTTGTTTCATGCATCGTGCCAGTTCAGTGCATTCCTTAGCATCTCCTTCACGAGTAGGAAAGTCATTGCAGAATCACTCAGCTGACGTTATTCGAAGGCCTGATGCTGTTCTCTGCCATCTCCCATTCTTTCTCCGGCCCTGCCTCCAACCCCAGCTTCTGCCGTGGGCTGTTGAGCAACAACACTTACAAAAACATCATCGAGATGTCATGTCCTGTCAGTCTGTCAAACCGTGCCTTTGTCAGCTTCTAAAGTTTGAGAGTCTCGGGAGAACTATGGTCTACGATATCCCCAACTAATGGCAGAAGCATGATGCTCGTTAAAGACATTAATCGTTAGAAAGTTCCTTTTTCTCCAGTTTTGCTGACTCCGTGGTTCTCTGTGGACAATGAAATGGCTTGGTTAGCGTGACTTTGAAATGACAAGACTCTGCAATGTAGCACTGAAATATCAGAAGCCATGCAAGCAGCTCACCAAAGTATTGATAACGTTCAAGCACTGAACAGAGCTGGGAAAGTACTTTGGTGATTTTAGTTCTGATCACCTTAAATATCTTCACTGCGAGTCTCAAATGTCCTCATAACAAACACAGTGGGGGAAAATTCGATCCTATGCAAATTCCTGGAGTTAGTCTTGCACTGAAGTTCAGGCTTAATCTAGCGAGGTGCTTACCTTCCGGTAAGGATGACTAATTGCAGTGACCTTCACTTCTAGATACGCTGTTTTGCTGGATGCCGAGTTTGCTGGATGCTCTCAGTGCATCCGCGGCGCTGTGTGGCTGCTGCTGCTTTGAAGATACAGTCACAAAGCATCTCTGAAAAAAGACTGTTTCTCATGTTAGTTCCATTACATCTTAAGTAGAAAAATTAATTGCTTCAAGCCGGGAAGTCTTGTACTCCAATACTGTTAGACGGGATTGATTTTGAAATTATTTATAGTTTATTTATTTATATTATTGATAGAAATTTATTGTGCTGTTACTGTTGAACAGAATAAAGTTTAAGATGGGTAATGTATAACTGCATCATAGCTACAGGTTAACAAAAAGGGCAGAACAGGTGTTGTGTTGTGAACTGATCCGGGCACATTGTCCAAAAAATACTCATCTATTTTTTTACTGATGTTTTGGAGGTCTCTTCTACACGGCCCTACTTGTTCTTCCGTGTGTTTTTAAGCACTGAAAAGCCAGGGGAGGCAACATCAGCACTGATACCGAGCGCTGTGCAAACAAAAGAAGTAATAAAATATATTCTGAAATCAGCTATCAAGGTTCAGAAATTAGGGAGGGCAAAGTTGACCGTATTTAAGCCTTAAAAGAAGATAAGACATAAGACTTATATGGGAAGAAAGAGACTCTCATCAGAGGAATTGGTACTTCTGGATGTTGCGGGCCTGATTATCAAGTTATTTGTTTGTGCTACATATTACCTATGAGATGGTGCTGGTTTTGTACATCTATTTGAGGAAAAGGCTTCTATTTCTTGGAGAAAAAAAAAGTTTTCTTTGTTTTTCAAGCAGCTATGGAGGCAGACTCCCGGGAGACTGGCAGCAAATTGATCCAATCTATACTATTATACAAGTTTTACTTTAGATTTAACTTCCCAGATTCCATTTTCTGTTTCAGTTTCCAGCTCTGTAGGATGAATGGGTACTTCCAAAAATCTTGAGAGCTCTAGGCAAATGTATAGACTTAATCCTCTGCACACTTTCTAATCTTCCCATTTCCAACATATTCCTTCCTGCCCCTGTGCAGGGCCGGCACAGCAGTGCTGTAGGAGCCAGAAATGCTCTCTGCACACAATGGGAATTCCCCTATGCTAGGACACTTCCCCATTCTTTGGCCACCCAAGCAGCTTAAAGGAAGGCGATCAGTAGACCTGTGCTGTTGCTGGGTGTAAATACTGTATATTTGAGAAGAACTTACAATTGGCTGAAAGGAGAACGTATCTTAGAGATGAGGTCAAGGCTGAAGGAGTCCTGGAATGTGGAACAGCTGTAACAGATGACGGTAGGAAAAGTAAGCTCAGATTCCAGATTTTACATTCAAAAACCCCGGACTGCCTTTTCAATTAGGAACATAATCTTGGTTTTGTTTAGTATTTCTCTGTCCCTTGTTATCCCCACTTTATAAATACACTCCAGTGATTGCGAAGCAATCAGAGACCCTAGCAGTAATTCCACAGCATTTAACCTTTGTAACACAGGTGACTACACAAAACAGTTATGAGTTATAAAGAAGTTCCAGATGTTTTTAAGTAAGTTTGGTTACTGAGAGAAACCACTTAAATAGCTAACCTTGGAGGATACATTTACAGTAGAAATAAAGCCTGTATTTAAGATTCACGGTAGAGTGTTGGCAGTGGGGGAGGCATTTTGCGCTGGTATCTGTTCTTACAGCTTCACAGCAGACCAAGAGGAAAGCTTGATCGATACAGATATGATAATAAGTAAAAGCAAGCAAACTATTTAATGTGCTTATCCGCTATACGGAGCTCTTTTCCCACTGCCTTCATTCTTAATCAGAATATTTTTTTCTGTTAATGAAAAATCATTTTACAGTGCAAACACAGTGTGTTTAGAAGCGCATTTTGCATCATTCACACAACGTGAGCAATGTAATAGATTGTAGCTGATAGAAAAAATGTGCTGAAATCAGTGGGTTCTTAAGAGAACATCTTCTGCTTATGATTTTAGTTACTTTTCACTTGGGTTCTATAGCCAGAAAGCTGAAGTTAATCTTGTCTCCCTCCTGTTATAGACAGTCCTATTCTGATCCCTTCGATGTCAGTGGAAAGAATCCCATTTTTAGTGGCCTTTGAACCAGGTGTAGTAAGAGGCAACTGATCACGTTGTATAGTTTGCAATTGGGTAACTTGCTTAAAGGAGGAGAGTTGTGTGACCTATTTCTCTCTTCCCACTGCTTTTATTATTTTTAATACCCATGTGCTGTCAGAAGTGAAGTAGATGCTTGATAAACACTTTAGAGGACAAATGTCCCTGCTTTGACCGTATTACAATATTTAGATAAAAACAGAGTAAGGAAGGAACTATATGGCTGTTTTTTCAGCCTCCATAGCAATAGAGCAGTGGTACACATATGTAATGATTTCTGCTTCTTTCAGCTGTTGTGAAATTTAGGAAGGAGTTTGCATAAGATAACATATCCTGCTGTTGTAATATGCTGGAGACAGAGCTGAGATCTCTGGATAAGGAATGCTGCATAAACACTAAGTGCTGTTATCAATGCCACCACTCTCCCCAGGATCTGAACCTGACCTTACTTCCTGGATCCAAACAATCTCTGACTGTGCAAATAACGTGATTTTATAAGAATACAATTTACTGTTTTGTTACCTGCTTCATATAGCCACATTGCTCGTGAGTCTCTTATTTTCACATACATTTATTCAAGTGTGGGCACGTTCCCAAAGAAAGAGAATTCCCTATCAAAACACGATCAAGCTGAACACTTCTGTGTTTGTAAGGAATAGTGACTGAGAGCTGCCAGCAAGAAGCTGGAGGCTGAAAACTGGGCTGGTTGTCTTGCCAAAAGAACTTGGCACATTTACAAAATGAGGAAGGCAGAGGGGCAGACCACTTGTGAGGGCCACCTCATTCCTGGAGATGCACTAGCAGAAGGGGTGATGAGATGAGGGAGGGAGTGGTGTGCACTTAGAAGGATTTGGGTTCTGGCCTGGTTTTCTTTCCTCAGCAGCCTGGCTGGATATTTGTGGTCAGTTGTTTGTGGCGTGAGTGAAAAACAAGGAAGGGGAGCTGTAAAAGTAAGATGGAGGACAGCAGCTAGAGACTAGGTGTGCCTTGAAGATACGGCTGGCCCTCAGGCTATTATCCAAAAAGTGAAATTTATATGCTTTTCTGACAGCACTTCCTAGAGAGCTCCCTTACGGAGTGCACTGTATGGGCGCCTTTGAAGAGGACACATTTTGCTTTCACTGGGAAGCCAAAGGATCAGAAACCCTGAGCCACTTGTCCTGTATGGAGCAGAGTCTGAAGAGAGAAGCCACAATAGGGATACACTGGACTGCTGAAGAGGTGGGAGTCTGCCATTGCCATTGCTGTGCTCCTAGCAACTAGATGAAGCAAAGGCTAGAGCATTGCCATAATGCTGCTTTTCACAGTTGCCTTCCTCCAGAGACATAGCTTTGCTGGAATAACAGCCTAATGCTTGTGTTACTGGTGATGTGGTTCCTAGTCCTTCTGGCTGTGAAGGGAGCTTTACAACATCTGCTGGGTTTTGAACTGAGAAATTGGATTTTGTGGATATGTTTGGTCTATTTATGGAGTAACAATTCCCGTTTGCCTTGTTAATCACTTTGGTTTTGTTTTGTTTTCTTAGTGTGGTTTAGTGATCAGATGCAGGAACATCCTTTTACCAATCTGTCAATGAGATAGGTGTCTCGTAGCAGCCAGCCTTGTTACATCACACGAGCAGTCTGGAGCAAAGGTTAAATACATGTATAGTGGAAAAAAATGTGCACATTGGTAACAGAAACCTGATTTGTTTTATATGATGTATCCAGGTGGATAAAACTGTGAATGTGTATATAGCAGTCAGTAAACTGTGCGCTGATAATTCATTTACCTGCATGAAAACCAAACAGGATGACCACAGGTACTTGTTTTTTTTTAAGGGATTTAAATCTCTTTTTCATATTTGTACTAAACAGCATTAGTTGGAGGCTGCTTCTGATGCTGACTTGTAGTGTAGTATAAATAGAAGCTCTGCTGCAGTTGCCAGCTACTAATGAAGTTAGTGTGCTCTTATTGAAACTTCTTGGTAAAACTGATCTTAAATACAAGTACAGGTCTGACCATTTCTTCTTCTGGAAGATCAACAGCTGAGTCTCATCAGCCTAGCAACAATCTTGACATCATGTTTGAATATGTAACCTTTCCTCTGCCCAAGTAACTTATCTCTCAGTAAGAAAAGTCTTCCAGAGAGAAATAAACAAGTGTCTGCCTGTATGAACTAGCAAAGGGAAAATAAAATGATGAATGAACCTTTATTATTTAAACAGTGTGACATGACAAACTGCAAGTGCTGCTCACACCTAGCCCTCTGAGAGCAGCTTTCTTTCTTGATAAGCTTTGGTTGAACCTGAACCTTTAGTAACTGAAGCTAGCTTTGCACATACATTACACTCTGGCATGATATCACAATCCTCTAGATTTCCTTCAGACCATTTATGAAATCATGCAAGTGTCTGAACACAAAGACGACGCCAAGTTGGGCATCAGTGCTGTAAGGATTCTGACGTAGGCACCCAGGGGTATTCAGGTTTGGTGCAGAGGCTGTGTAAGCTAAATCATTCTAATACCTGGAAAGGCTGTGCGTATGGGTAACAGTCTATGACATGAAAATGGGGATAATAACTGCAGATCATGTGTGCAGGTTATGTAGCCAAGGGCTGGGGCAGATTTAAGTAAATGAGGTTAAGGAAGCTCTTGCATTGCCAAAGGGTGCTATGCTCTTGCTCTTTCTGCAGTGCATATATGGTGCACAGTTACTTTTGTACCTCACAAAGCGTCCATTTAGGTGTGTGTTGTGGGCCTAGAACCCCTTATGGCACAGAGTCTGCTGTTCAGAGCCAGATTACAGGGTCATTATACAGTTTTCAGAAGCTGTCCTCTGTGAGATGCTGTTGGTAAAAAAAAAAAAGGTGGCATAGATATCCAAGGTGGTTGGGATAATGCAATTCCTATCTGTTGCCATATTGTGTTTCATCTGATTTGGTGGAAGAACAAATGGCAGCAACCTTATTGATGGTTCAGAAGGAACAGTTGTTTCCAGAAGAGGTTGAAGTTAGCAAAATAAACACACACAGTTACAAGACGAATGTAAGCCTAATGAAACAAGGGAATTCTTAACATATTTAACTGTTCTCATTGATGTGATTGTACTTATTCTCAAGGGTCTTGATCTCACACTCAGTTTAATAACATATGCTTAATAATAATAACAATGGAATACTTCAGACTTTGCAGAAATTCCATACGTTGTGCACATTTCAGTCATAAGTTGTCTTCTTGATGGGTGAGACATCAGGTTAGGAAGAGGAGTGAGCATACCATACAAACTGCATACAAGTTTTGGATGCAGCTGATACAGTTTTTCCCCTTTTCACACTTTCCACCACGGCATTTCACCCTACCTTGTCAGAACTGGTAAAGCAAGTGGTAGTAAACTGAGTGGTAAGAAAGGGATGGGTGCCAAAAGAATGTTCTTTTCCAGTTAGTAGGGATAATTACCGGGACATTAACTGAAATAGGACAGCCGTGTTTAGTAGGAAGAGAGGAAAGATAATGTGGAAAACCCAGAGACAGGGAATGGAAAAAGAGAAAGTCGATTACTTGATTTTTCACAGAAGTATCTTTTCTGTATAAATACAACCAAAAACAAAAAGTAAAATAATTCAACAGGAGAATTAATGGTGTAAGTAGAGAAAAGGAATAAAGAAACAGGATGGAGGAAGAAAACGAGATGCTAATCTGTTCCCAAGGGTCAAGTATATCCCTCTGACAGTCAACATAGCTACAATTTTGCTTCTACTTTTGCTGCTAAGTGCTTCTGTAAAGTAAATAGCTAACCAGGCACCAGGCTGTTTAGGTTAGTTGATTGCTATTTGAGCTGCCTACGTATTATGCTATTTCCCTGGCAAAAATTCTTCAGCCGCAAGTATTTTTAGGCCTCGGTTGTGTTGCTGTTAAGGTCACAGAGAAGAGAGGCAATTGGAGATTATTTCTGAGTAGTGGTACTTTTCATGGTTTTAGACAATGCATTGTGATAAGCATTAAAATAACGTTGGGGCAAACTGGAACAAAAGGCAAGTTCAAAAAGTTATTTTATCGATTGAAGAACTTAGTGGGGGAGGGAAGGAAGAAGGGCTGGAGTTTGTACAACTCTTTAACAGTCTGGCTGTGCTCTTTTGTCAGTGTTTTTATTGACTTTCTCTTCCAAAGAAACAATGCTGTTCAAGCTGTTCTCTGAAATCTGGATGTACCTTGGTGAGCTGAGATAGAATGCATCACAGCTGGTAGCAGGGGGTAGATGTGTATACACACATTTGAGCTACAGGAACAAAAGAGTTGTGGTAAAGCTTTTCTCCCTCTGAAGTGCAATTCTTTCTGTGTCTTTGAGTTTTGAATAACAGGGCTTCACACGTTATAAGGGCCATAAAAAAAGAGATTGCTCGTGGCTGTGAAATAATTCATTGTTGTGTTGAAAATTTTCCCTCTCACTAGTTTGTGTTTTCTCAGACTTGGAGTAGAGAATTAGGAGACAGACTTTCTGCTTCTGATGTTTGCAATTTTGAGAAGAAAGATAGACCTAATGTCTCTATCAGCTGAAGTTAAATTGTAGTGGCTGTGTGTTATAAAAATACCTGACTGAGGAGGACAAAGTACTCATCTTCATTCTGTGATGACCCAGAATCTGGGGACAAAGATTTTATATATCCATCACAACGGCAATGGGCAGAAGATCACTATCTTACTGCAAGGTAGCTATGAGTGTTATTGTAGATTCCAGTTAAATAGAACAAAATATGAAATTGGTAATGACTGTCAGTTTTTCATGCAACAAATAGTTTAATAGGTATCTGATCAGATATAGTTTCTATCACGTACTATTATTTACTTATAGTTACTTGGTGAAGAGGTGCGTGGGTTATTAATAAAACATAACTAACTACTGCTTTAACGTGTTTGCTTAGGACAGTTCAAATAGTTTATGTTTGACATTCTGAAAATTCACTGGGACCTTAAGATTTGCAGAATATAATGAAAATGCAAAAAAAGGATTGGCATGAAGTATATGTGTGCAAGTAAACTTAGTTATGCTTCTGGAAACTGGCCACCCAAGAAGATCTGGCAGAGAAAGTAAAGTATTAATAACATTATTAATCTACTGAGTTTTACTGCCAATAAAATAAGTAGAGAAAGCAAGATCAGAGAGAAGTTATAAGGCAGCAACACAAATAACAGAAGAGATTTACAGTTGTCAGAGATATTACATTTGTGGTTCCTGTTAGCAAACTGTGAGCATATGCAGGCAGAGCAGCTATGCACCATGTCTAGATATCGCAGTTTGCAGTGCGTTCAAGGGCACAGCATCATTTAAACTGAATATGTTTCTCATAAATCCCCTATGATTATTTACTAAAACCATCAGAAGACATTTTTCGTGGGTTTTGGCAGGGGGGAGGGGAAGCTGAGTGTTGGATTAAATGGATTTCTTCCACTCTTACACTGCAAAGTTCAGGTACTGTGGCTCTGTGCCATTGTTACTTCTCTGGAAAGATACACATATATTTTAAAAAACAGCTTCTATCATTTCAAAATATCTCAACCAATTGAGACTGTCATTCATGAAAAGCTTAGGTCATAGTTTAAACCATTCCTGAAAAACCACTTCTTTCCAATCCAGCACCAGTCAGGGCAATGCCACATCACGCACTGTAATGCGCTGGTGTACTTTCTGCATGTATTCATATCAGTGCTTTGGTAGAAACATGTTAAGCTTTAATTAAGGGATACATATTATTTCTAATGCAGAAATTCTGCTCTAAGTCTGTGGTTTTCCATTCAGGTTCACATTCAGTTGCCCGTTGTTGGTGAACACTTTTCTTTTAAGCACTGTTTTGCTTTGTTGTTCTTGCCTTTGTGACACTCAGCATGGCCTTCTCAGCTTAATGATCAGCATTGATTTTTCAGTATACGTTTTTCAGTGATAAAGAACAGACTGTAAGAGCATTCAGCTATGCAAGACCTCCCTGGAAATTATATGAAGTTGCCTAGGTTGCAGTTGGGCTTGATGATCTTGAAGGTCTTTTCCAACCTGAGCAATTCTATGATTCTGTGATTTATTTATTATTTCTTTTACATTTAGATTGTAGCATTAATGGAAAGGGTCAAAACAGCGGGATGTGATTGCTAGAGGTACTCCATGTGCGTAAGAAGCAATTCCTACCTCATCCATTCCTGGTCAAGACATAGGTTTGCACAGTTGGGAACTTGAACAGATTAGACCTATCAAAAAAGCCACACATGGCTTAAATTTCCCTGAAAGAAAACCATCATTCACTTTTCAGTTCTTCGGTTGCAGAGGAGGACACAGCTCTTTCCTTTATTGCTTCAACTTTTTTTACTCGTAGTAAAACTGTTGTTTAGTTTGAAAATTCACATCTGTTTTACACAAACTTCAGCTTTAAATGCTGTTAAACCATCATTTGCTTCTCCCCGTATAGTTTATAATTGGGATCTCAAACTCCCTTCTTGAATCAGGAACTGAAGCCAGGATTCCCCGTCTCAGTAAGTATCTCAGAAATCAGTGACAAACTCAGTCTCATGTCTCTGAGCTGGGCTCTGTCAGTGGTGACTGCTATTGGTTGCTACCAGTTCCTAGGCTGGCTCAGGAGGAGGAGGAGAGTACTGGGAATGCAAGTGTACCAGCCCTGCGGAGGGGGCTTGGGCAGAGCAGAGCTTATTTTATATTTTTTTTTTGACCTTTTTTGTTTTTTACTTGTCTATTTGTAAGTAATTTGTTTGTTTTCAAAATCTTCCTTATTTCCCTTTTTCCAAACTAAGTTAAACACAAGTGAGCATCCTGTTTAAAAGTAAATAAATAAACAGAAGAACTAAGTATGTAATCAAATCTGAAGTGCATTGCTTATACAAATGATCTGTTCTAAGTCCCCATGAAAACCCAGAGTACTGGTATTTTATGCCCTTAAGGTGAAGTTTTTGGTTTTAAAAAGACCTTCTTTTTTGTTGTTTGGACTCTGACATACATCTAAAATGTAGTTGCTTTATGGATATAGTGGTATCTTGAGGTTTGTTTTCTAACCTTTCTTCAGCATTACAGTCTCCTGTCCAAGGGGTGTGCATTCCACCGTGTGCTTTTTCCTCTTTATTTGTTTCTCAGGGCTGCTCATATAATGTCTTGGGTCTGTGAAGTGTGTCCAGGTTGCTCTTCCATTTGGAAACTAAAGATACAGCAATATAAGAAGCTGAATTAACTCTGATATACATTTTTCATGATAATTTAGGAAATGACCCTCTCTTTCTGGAAGTATTTTACAGTGTAGGCAGATGGTATTCTTCAGGCCTGTTTAGGTTGTAACATTTGAGGCAAATTATTCTCGTCCTTTGTGTGAGCACCGTTTACATTTTGTCTCTTGGTGCCACTGAAAAATGAAATATATAATAGTAAGTCCTTCTAGGAAGCCCCATCTTTAGTTCATATCCACCACTGGAGTACTGATCATTTCTAATCTCAAAGGACTACATTTTAAATAAGCCAGAAGTTGATCATAAATGTACCTTGCTTAAACCTTTGTATTCTCTTTCAGTGATATTTTGAATGCTGATTTATTTGAGATGGGTGTTTGGAATTAAAATTCAGTGGTCTTGCAGAATAAAGGCTCTGTATTTGGGGCATTTAAAATGTGTGGCTGATTTTATTTTGCTCTTCATTTTTGCACTCCGGCTGTATTTACATTTTATGCCCAGATGGTTTTCTTTAAAGTCGTAGTATAACTTACATGTAACATCTTGCACCAGTGTTGTTTTCTTGATTTATGCCTCTGTGTTTGAACAGTCTGAAACTTTGTTAGGGCACCTATGGGAAAACTGCTTTTTTAACACTGTGTATGGCTGTTTTCTATCAACAGAAAGCTGGAAACATGGTTTGTGTGAGTTGTGGGACAGTATTACCGTCATGTCCTGCTGGATTTTGTTTCTCCTTTAAAGAACCTAAAACCTTTCCCCCAAAGTAAAAGAGCGTTCTTCCTTATCGTGTTCAGTGTAGCTCTGGAGTTAAGATGTAATAGAATGCATAGGAGGTGTTAAGGCCTGTGTGCCTGTGATAAAGATGAAACTTATGAGCTGATGCTTGTTGTGTTAACTATTCATACATCCAGTGTGAGGTAGAAGTAGGAATGTTCACGGAGTACAAAAGCCTGCATATGTGATTGGCTATAATCATTCTGTATGTTATCTATAATATAAGGTTACACAGTAAATAAATGTTTGTTATATTTTAAAACTAGTCTGTCCCTCATCTGCTCACAAATAATTTTGTTCAAAGAATAAAAGAACCTGTTTTGCAACAGCAGCCTAAAAAATAATACTGTGAATACGGAGATCCATCACATGCTGAACTTAGCTAGCAAGTGAGTGTTCTCAAAACAAAGTAGTGTGGGCCTCCTCCTTTCTGCATCTGGGGAGGTCCTGTGGGCTTTTGATATTACTTAAAAGGTGGAATATCATTATGGGTGAAATTATGCAGCTGGCACAAGGGATTGATTTCTTATCAATTTTGTCTGGGCCAGTTATAAAATGCTTTAGCTGCAATGAGCACCAAGTATTTTTCTTCCACTGCTGAACAAAATAGGCTAGTAATATTCCCAAACAGTGACATTTATGTTTCCTCTTGAAATGCATTGTAGCCACAGTTCTGTTTCACCCCAGATTAGGGGAGGAAAAAGTAGCAAAGCATTCTATTTGTATAATCTGAATTAAGTAGAAATTACAAATATTACTTCAAATTCGTTACTGTAAATATGCCTAAATTTACTGTAAACTGGGGAAGCCTGAGTGACATTGGTAAAGGGAGGATATTAACTAGATACGCCTTACCAACACATTGAGATCTTTTCAGGGAGGAAGAACTTCTCTGCAGTCCCAAAGAGATTCAATCTGGTAAAGCAATTATTGGTTACACAGAAAAGCACCTATTCTTGTCTGAAAATCTTCCCATGTAAGTTTATTTGCATCCTTTACCCACTTCAGACAATGGTTGGAGGAAACCATTATGCTAAGTTCACTAAGTTGGCAAAATATAAGCATTTCTTATTAGAAAACTTGAAAACAGCAGTTTTTCATTAAACCATGATTTTCAAGGAATCTCTTCAATGTTGTATGTCTACACTCTATATTCTGACTCACTTTCAGATAGAAAATACCAGAACACATAAACTTTACAAACTGAAACACTATCTGATCTGTGGCTTTGAGTGGAAGAACAGGTCTTAATTTCATTGACTGCAGCCTTTATGTTTGCCAGGGTCACACAATCCTACAGACCACCACTGCTGAAGTAAAGTGTTTTCTGAATTAATGTTATGACTTGGTTGATTTAGTGGAAGAATTTAAATCCTTTTGGTCTGACAAAAGGCTATTGGGATTTTATTGCTATTTAGACTTCTTTATAAATCTACTTTTTAGCAGAACAGCAAATGTTGAAGGCTTAAGAGTCTTCGGAGCAATTTACTTGCTGCTTTCTGTACTTTTGCTCACAGGTGAGTGTGTTTAATGCAGCCTTGTGGTCTGTTTTAAGTTGAGCTGTTCTGTAAAGCCCTTTGTTAATTTTCCCTACACTGCATAATTTTGATTTCTCAGTTGCTGGAGGAAGTTGAAGTACTTGTAAACCTGTTCTACTTCACTAAGGCAACTGGTTCCTTATAGGTGCTGCCTGCAGATGGCTACTAATAAATGCCACTGTGATCTCTGGGGGACAAAGTTCTTCTCTTGCTGGTCAAGTATTGCTGTGGAACTCTAAATCTCTTCCTAACACTGTTGTGTGCTGTCACCAAAGGTACAGACATCATGAGCCTACATTCTCTAGGTCTGAGCAATGTTCTTGCTAATTCATGTTCATGGCATTCTTTATTTGCTGCTGATCTTGCTCCCATGGTCATTTTTCAGGCTGTTATCTCTGTTGTTTTCAGCACCTGCTCATCAGCTAATCCCCTGAGCTTCTGCCATCTTTCTGCTTTCGTAGCAAGGAAAAGTACCAGGAGTCTCCTTGATGCTGTCTGCCCTAAAAATGTAGCTCTTCAGGATTATGTATTTACAGCTGATCAAGAAGTTTTTATATCTGAACTTTGCTCTGCAGCTACATCCAAGCTCCCTTCAGCATCCCATTTCTGTTGCACATTCTTGTGCTTTGTTTCCTGTTCTGAATTCCTGTATTCCAGAATGACACTTCCTCTCTTTGGTTGATTGAATAACAGACTTATCCTCTGGCAGATAGCTATCAGTGTCCTTTCCCTATTATTTTTTCCACATTGACCCGTGGCCCATCCGTTTTCCTCCTCTCCCATTTGAATTTGGAAATAGAGAACTAACAAATGAATTAAAAGTGTTTTCGGGAATCCCTTTGCTGCTTTTTCTTCAGTTTTGTAACTCGTGTTAACTCGGCCGGTTGGACTTCTTGATTTAGATATTTTGTGAGTAGGCTGGCCACATACCCAAGCCTGAGAGATTGCATTTAAATCAGTCTTCAAGAACAGAGTTAGTCTGGTGGCACAGCTATCTGTTCAATGCTTTAGAGCTCCTTTTTTTAAAGGTCACTTGTGGAAGTTCCAGGACTTCTCAATAGGGTTTAGGATTTATTAGCTTGGGTGAAACTCCGTATAATCATGATTAGACTCTAACTTGGTGGTTTTCTTCAAGCCAACTTCATCTGTTCTGATCTTCCATGTTTCACCTTAGTTAAAAGAGTTCAGACAGACCCAAGTCAGTTCTTCCTGAACCCAGAAATGTGTGGATTAACTGCCAAGTTAACTGCCTGTTGGAATGCTAGCCCCGAGTCTTCCCAGAAGAATGTGCAATGGATTTAACTTTTCAAGGAGAAAAGATATTTAAAGTGATACAAGCTATGTGAAGGGCTTAACGATAGTCAACTGAATAGTTTTCTGTTGAGTCAAGCACTCTTTTTCTTATTGTCACGCAGCATGTTCTTATAGTCACGCAGCATGGGATCAAGGGTGGTGGAAATATGCATGTGAGGAAGCGTGAAGAAATGACTGTCTCTCTTTGTATATCTTTTTGTGGCTTTTTTAGACTTGGCTTTACTGCTACATAGTTACTGTTGCTACAGTCCAATTTGGAAACCTTCCATCAGAAATGCTATTTTGAGTACTGACTTCTCCATGTTTCATATCTTGTTGTTCTTAAATTTGAGATAGCTAGAGCTTAGGAGGCAAATTAAATCCCATTTAATTTTAGACGGATTCTTTATTGTTCTAAAGAGCACATTTGTTTTTGTTACTTTTTTGGATTAAGATTTCTATTGCTTTGTGAAGTCAGAAACATTATGTAGAGCTATAGGGGTGAGCAGTGGTCATCGGAGTGGCTCAACTAACGATGCAGGATGTGTTATTTGTATGTAGACTAAGACTATATTATTAAAAATGTTTGGTATTAGTCTGACATTGTTTCAGCTGAGCATAATAGTGGTGAATTAAATGTACAATGAAAACAGTGCTTCTGGAGTTCCTCCTCATCCAGTACTGATGCTCATATGTAGCATCAAGATACCTTGACACTCATTTTCTTTGCTCCGTTTCTTTAATAGCAGATCTACATTTTCCAGGTTTGTTTTCTCAAGACGAGTAAAGTCTGTCTTTTGCTCAGTGTAGTAGAGATACTGAGTCACGGCCTGAAGCAGTGATGGAGCACCTGGTGGGAAGGCAGGGAAAGCCCAGGGCAGCTCAGGTATAAGCAATGCATCTGAGTGACCAGAAGGGCTGCAGCCAGGATCCACCCCTTCCAGCCCTCATTTAAGGGTTGGCAGTACAGATGAGGGCACCTCACTGGAGATTCCTGCATATCTGAGGCCTTCCAAAAGTAAGCAACTTGTGTGGTTTTTTTATTTTATTTATTTATTTCCCTCCTCCTCCCCCCTTTTGTTTTTCTGTCCACATCTGCTGCATTTGGGCTTATCCTCAATTGCTGCAGCCTAGGACTTTGCTACCCTGCTATTTTTATTGTGCTTTCCATTGCCTTGTAGTGTTACACTCAGTACATGAAATTCAGCTATATTCTGGAGAAATGTATGGGTATATGAAGGGAGCAGTGACTGTGGGTAGTGAGCATTAACTCATTGTCCTCTCTGATTAAATGAGAGAAGAGCAGCAGAGTGGATGAGAGGAGAGCAGCGGATATCGTTTACCTTAACTTTAGTGACTTTGTGATGAGGCTTCCCATAGCATTCTCGTGTCCGATTCAGTAACTTAGCCTAGGTAGTTAAAATACTTGGTAGATGGATGGAAAAAGAATGGTATGGACGTACTGGAACTTCATGGAATTCAGCAAGGATAAATGCATAGTTAAATAACATCCAAGCAAATGATTCAGTCCACTTATCATGAACAATAAGCTTAACTGATTGCTGCCAGGATCCTTTCTGCAATAAGACCAAATTTCTGCAAGTATTGTTCTGTATGTCCAGTAGCAGAATTTTGATGCTTTTGGGGCGTAAATATACATGCTTTGAGTCTCTTTGCCTTGTAGCTAGTAAACTAGAAATGCCGACGGTAGTTGCCACTTCCAGAGACAAGATACCAGCAAATGTATGCATTTTCAAGAATATGTTGGAGACTTAGTCTTGACTGCGTTATTCAGGAGGCAAAGATAACTGGTAAGGTTGTTCTCCTGGCCCTAGTTTTTTGCTGTGGCATTGTAATTAAACCAATACGGTGATGTTTATTTTTCTTCTTTCATTTGAGTTTCTTTACGCGTTGTGCTCTTGATCAATTAAAAAAAATGGAAGATCAGGCAGCATTCTTAACATCGGAAGGCAATGCAGTGCAGTTACACTTCAGTATGCTAATTCAGCTTGGATAAGCTTTTGTGATTCATTAGTAACTGCTATGTGAATTAATGTAGTGAGAAACAGCGGATGTAGACATTGTCTGATTCTATGAATGATGGAATCATTAGTAGACTTCTAGAAAAGCTGCTTGATCATGTTCTCTAGTGACCTCCTGTGTGGAGTTGTTCAGTGAGTAGCTCTGTTCTACCCTCACTTAAATATGCCAGAGGATGGATTTAGTAGATGTAACTGTAGTGGAACATTCCCTGACTTTATTTCACTTCTTTTCAGTTTAATCTTATTGCGTGACCTACTGTTCTCCCAAAACACTTCATCAATTCCTTCCCTTCCTAGAGGGAGTTCTTCCTTTAAGCACTTTTAAACAAACTCTTAATAAATTTGAGTTAACTTTTTATTATGTTGGTACCTTGTCATTTAATTTAACTGGATAGCATTGATGTAACTGAGAGCAGAAGGTTGATTAATTTAATCTTTCTGCATAAGTAATCTATCCCCAGTCATTTTTTTTCCTGCTTGGAATTCCTTCAAATTTGTCAACATCTTCAGGGTAAGGAGGTTCTCCAAGATCTAATAGCACCTGAATTCTTTTTGAAGTACAGAACATGTTTCCGCAGGCATGTTATTAATTACAGATATTTCTCTAATCCCACTTCTCTGACTATTGTCCAGCAGTTCACATCTGCATATCACATCTGGAACAAATAATGAGGGGAAAAAAAACTGTTGTGTTTTTCATACCAAACATGTAAGAATAATGAACGTTTTGCTTTTGTTCATAATTTTAAATCAAAGTTTGCAAATCCTTTTTATATAATCTCTTAAACTCTATGATATTGCACAGGATGAGGCAGCTTTTTGTGCTTTACTTGGCCATGTTTACTTTCTTGCTTCTGGACATCGAGTGATTTGAGGTCTGAGACCTTTGTATCATTTCCATTTTTAATATTTGCTCACTTTACAGCTAGCATGACCCATAACTAGAACCAACAGAGTTATGCAAAACTTCTTCATAAGAAGAATGAGTATAGAATTGAAATAAGAACACTTGTGGTATGCAGAGGCAGTGATGATTTGTTTTATGTGCTTATGTTGCCTTCCATTTGAGGAGCTCGATGCAAATCATTCTCCGTAAGCAACGGGAACATTAAGAAGCATTGTAGAGTTAATGGTCAAATTACTTTTTAAGAGGTGTTATTTTCCCTGTACCTCCTTCCAGCCAACACGCATAAGCATGTATGTGCACATCGCTATCTAAATTGCTAGTTGTGCCAATCTTGTAATTGCATTTGTACATACAGGTTCTGAGATTCATATTATTAAACCCCTTGCTTAGTTTCCCCATGATGTATTCCTCTTCTCACACTATAGTTTCCTTACGTAGGTAGGAAACCTACTCCTGTTTAGCTGATAACCCAGGTTGCTGCCAAAACATGCTGTGGAAGTATGGTTTGTTCTTTTCTTTTTGCTTTAAGCGTTTTGATGCAGAGAGGGAAGTTTCAGTAATGGCATCTTTTTACAGAGAAGGGTAGGAAGCTCATCTGAATGACCCTGTCATATTCCCTGCTGTGTATTTAAGACAAGATCTTTTGTTTGGGAATGTACAGTGAAATGAGAGGTATGTTATCAAGAAAAATAGGATTATTATGTGTACAATAAAGAATGATAAATCATAGCCAGTGTTTCTCCCTGAAAATCTATCCATGTAAAAAGAATGGGGAGAGGTGGTGTTGAGATCTTAATTCTGTGCTGTGAATCCCTCTGTAACGTCTTTAGCCCGGAGAGGTCCAGTGTAATTCAGGAAGATACAATGAAGCCTGGCTCCATAAAGGCTTAGCATTCTACATTTATGTAGAGTGACTGACCTCATCACCAGCACTGCTGGACCTAAGTAGCATTTAAGACATCTGGAAAACAAGACCACAGTAGGTTATGAAACGCAGCTCCCATGGCTCTCATCCAACTGTTCATTTTGTTAATGGCATAATAATCTTTGAGAAGAATCAGAGTTTAATATATCTGAACTTGCTCAGACTCTGAAACACTTCCAATCATTGCTGGATTAAGTACATACTCCTAATAATAAATCATGTTGTACTCAGCATTGCTTGTTTTGTCAGTCAGCAAAACAAATACATGCTACAAATGCATATAAACAAAACCTGTGGAGCTTGAAGAAATGAAATTATGGATTGACTATTAGAATCTCTGTTTTGTTTGTCTTTAATTAAAAAAAAAAAATCATTTTTCCAAGAAAACAAACACCTCAACATGAGGGACTGCTAATGAGACAGAATAAAACTGTACATTGTCCCTTGGCACTGGAATCCTTTTGGACCTCTATGTGAAGTGTCCAAAAATGCTTAAGAGTTTCTCTCTTGTTGAACGACTCTTCTAAACTCAAGCATTATGTAAACAGAGAGCATTCTCAGGCGGTTGTCATGAGTAGTCAGTAGGTGCATGGACATTGACTGTGAGAAAGAGGACCTTTTTTTTTAAGTATTTGAGTACTACTTAAGGTTAAGGGAATTGCTTGTAACCCAACTGAGGAAGATGCAGCTCTTACACTGTGTGCTTCTACGTGATGTTTATCCAGTTCCACCAAGACACTTCAAATGTACTATTATAATCTCTCAGTATTTTATGGTTTTAAAAAAATAATATTGACCTTTTTGTCCACATGACTTTTGTGGAATGCTGACGATAAATGAAAAATACAGACCAGGAGACTTAATCTGCAGCCTTAATTCCACGCAAATCCTTAAGGTAAAATTAATCATAGAATCACAGTATATCCCAAGTTGGAAGGGACCCACAAGGATCACCGTGTCCAACTCCTGGCTCCATACAGGACCACCTAAAAATTAAACCATATGTCTGAAAGCGCTGTCCAAAAGCTTCTTGAGCTCTAGCAGGCGTGATGCCGTGACTGCTGCCATGAGGATCCCGTTCAATTCCCCACCACGCTCTGGTGCAGACCTTTTCCCTCACCCCAACCTGGCCGTCCCCTGATACAGCTCCAGGCCGTTCCCTCAGGTCCTGCTGCTGCCACCAGAGAGCATTGCTCAGCGCTGCCCTCCATTCCCTGTGAGGAGCTGCAGGCTGCCATGAGTCCTCCTCTGCTCCAGGCCAAGCAAACCAAGGGACCATCAGACATTCTTCCTATGCCTTGCCCTCTGTTCCCTTCTCCATCTTTGCAGCTCTCCTTTTAATGCTCTCTAGTGGTTTTATGTCCTCCTGTTGTAGCACCCAGAACTGCTCACATTGGTTGAGGTGCAGCCCCACCAGCACGGAGAAGAGCAGGGCAATCCCTTCCCTCACCTGGTGGCAGTGCTGGGCCCGGTGTGCCCCACAGCGCAGTTGGGCCGTTTGGCTGCCAGGGTGCACTCCTGGCTCACATTCGACTTGCTGTCAGCCGGAACCCTCAGAGGCTTTTCCACAGGGCTGTTCTCCAGCCCCTTGTACCCCAGTGCATAAATGGTAACTAAGCGTGCCTCATCCCAGGTGCAGAATCTGGTGCTTCGTCTTGTTGAACTTCATGCAGTTGGTGACTGCCCAGCCCTCCAGTTTGTCAGATCTCTCTTCAAGGGCTTTCTACCCTCAAGGAGTCAGCATCTCCTTCTAGCTAAGTATTATCTGCAAACTTAGTATGCATTCGAGTCTTGCATCTACATCATTGACAAAAACATTGAAGAGAAATGGACTTAAAATGGGCTTCTGTGGAGCACTGCTACTCAGTGGTTCCTGGCCTGATGTAATCCCATTTACTATAACCCTTTGAGCTCCACCTGTGAGGGCATTTATTTTTCACCCATCATATTGCTTATTTAGCTGTATTCTGGACGTGTCTAGAAAGGTACTGTGAAGACAGTATCAAAAGCTTTGCTAAAATAGAAACAAACAGACCAAATGTACGGTGGTTTAGCAAAGCTGCTTAACTACATGATGATAATTACAACATAAACATTCATCAACAGGAACATGTTTGTGTAAATAAAACACAAGCAATAAACAATACCAGATATACATTGCAGTATGCATTCTGAGTAATGCAAATCAAATGTGTTTAGATACAGTTCCGTGTATGTACGCAAGTAGAGCAGAAACAGCCACAGAAGTACTAAATATTTTTGGCATGGTGTTTTGAGGAAGCTACAGACACAAAAAAGAAGGTGTTAATAAATGATATTATAATAAGAATACTTATCTAAACAGTTACTGACGTTCCCAAATAACGAAGTAACCTCCTTGGTCTGTTACTTTTTTAGCTGCTCCTCAACAGGGAGCTTTACTTAGTATTCAATTTATTTGCTGCAAATTAAGCCCATTATTTTCACGTCCTCTCGGAATGGATGTGATGGTGTGTTCCCATTTTGTTCATACATCCTCAATTTTCTGATGCTGAACCGGTTTGTGCTATCTTTTCTTAGAGGTTATGTATTCAAGGCATAGCTTCATATCTCGTAATCTCTGGGACTGCCCCAGTTGGTTTGCACCCCTCTCATCCACCATAGTGGAACTGCATGTATGAGTTACGATTCTCCAGACAGATAATGAAATATCAGTTATTAATGAGATTAATAGGAAAGTTGGAAATAGTGAGAATTTGCTTGCTCACATCTAAAGAGGAGTAAAACAACCTGAAACATTCACACGTTTACAGTCTATTTGAGTGGGTGTTGTACATGAATCTTAACAGGCATAGATTTTGCCTTTTAATTTGTGTTCCTCGACAGAAGAAGTAAAATTATTACAAGAATCATTCACATGAAAAGAAATTTCAGATGCTTTCATAGCTCAGAAATGATCCATCAGAACTGCTGCTAACTTTGGAGGATGAAGAGGCAGATTTTTCTCTGTGCTGGTGCCCTCATGTGGCTTTGATACTCAGCTTCGTGAGAATTAATTAGAAATATCACCACATAACTGACGCATCTTTTGTGTAAAAGGCAGCGAATAATTTTCCTGTATAACCTTGTAGTAGCCTTGTTCTGTGAGTACAGTATTGCATACAAAGCCAAAACATGCTGTTTGCCATATGGCCAGTTAGGTTTGGGTATGCAAACTCTCCAGCTTCTGTAACTTAAAACAAGAACATTTCTCACAGTTGTCACATGTCGGTGTATGTGACTCAGACCCTACTCCTGCAGGGGTTGTCATGGCCAGAAGGACTGTGCTGGAGTCACTGCCTCCTTTTGTGAGGCTGTTAAATATACAACAACGGATCTGTTAATGCTTTTAAAGAGAGGTGATGGTTTTTTTCAGTCTTCAGTTCTAACGTTAGATCAAATTGTTGTACTTCATACTGAGTTAACATATCAGGGGTTACTGCTGTCAAGAAAGAGTTTAAAATACTCTTTCTCATCCAACTTAAAATTGTCCCATTTTTGTTCCAGCTACAGCTGTGATGTGACAAAGAAATTTCTATATTTAATGCTGCGAAATTTACACAGGATAAATGTTCCTTTGCTCAACGCTTCTGAATTTCCTTAGAATGTTTCAACATTACTGACTGAGAAATTCCACTTTAAAAGACATCACTTATCCATTATGCAAGAGAAAACTTCATACGGCAAATTCATTACATGCCCATAAATTATTTTAATGAGAAAACTCTTGCAAAAGCGTGAGGTGAATATAGCTAACTGGAGGCTGCTGGTCTCGTCTGATACAAGTGTTGTCTTGTGCTTTCTAAATGTCGTTGTCAAAGGTTTTCTTTACATCTGGGTTGGATTTGACAGGTTTAGAGATTTTCTAAAAGACTTCACGTTTTTAGGACGCTTTGCAAAGCTTTGAAGCATTAGAAATTTTACTTTTAGGTTTTTGGATGGAATGGCACAGAACTGAAAATTCTGATTTAAAAACTGAAAAAAAATATACATTCTTGTCATCCAAGCTACTATTAACAAAGATACAGAGAACATTTGCAGATGAAGATGGAAATAAGTCTGAAGCAAAACCACCTGAAACCAAAAACCACTCTTTTTTTAATTAGTGTGGTTACCCGATGAACACATCTGTGCAAATGCCGATGTGACAACAGCCTTATTGCCTTTTCTAAGGCCTGACAGTATTCCTTAGAACACTACGACTTGTGTATTTCTGCAGGCATGTTCTCCTTTTCCAGCTCTCTCTACAGATTCAGAATCCAGATGGAATTTTGGGCGTTCCCATCAGAATAAAATCTCAGAACTACTCTGTTACTACACTCCAACTCAGCTGGCTGTAAGGCCATTACGGCTCTAACTGGAAAAGAATGTCTCCTTTATCTTACTGATCTATCATTGTTCAGTGATTTCTCATGTTTCGATATCAGACTTTGCTCTTTAGCTGATTTTTTTTTATGCAAAACATTTGATTGCCATCAGTTTATTTGAAATATAGACATCCTCATTGCAACTTCGTAAATATTTACACCAGACTACTGCTATCCAATGGTTCTAGGAAAGAGACGCAATATTCAAGTGGTTTGTATTAGTTTTCCTCAGCACGATAAAATAGCAACTAAAATCTGGTTGGGAGCAGATTTGGAGAATACTTTTCACTGTAAGAACGTGATACTTTGATACTATATCTGGTGTAGTAGTGCAAGGAATCTCTTTTCTTGAGGTTAATTTATTTATGTATGTACATTAGTGTGACTCCTCTGAAACTGCTTCATTAGTAAGGATGCTTAACATTTTTGAGTGAGGAGTGGCCGTAAATACACTTGTTCCTTCATAGAAAGTAGAGCGTTTTCCTTTCATCTTTAGTTTGAGTTAAAACAGAAGTATTGGCTGAGCTGAATCACAGGTATGCGTTGCAACTTGTCAGTCACAAGCAGAATCTGTAAAACATGATAAATTAAGGTTTGTCACATCTCTGTTATTTATGGGATGCATAAATAATAGGGGCCTGTTAGTTCAGTGTGGTTTTCCAGCCTCTATTTTTGAACTGAGTTTACTCCATCTGAACAATGCTTTTTGTGTTCTGGAAGTTTGGGCACCATGCTTTTGCAATTAGTACCTTTTAGGACATGCATTTTTTTTTTCCTGTTTATATTAACTGTTGTCACGTAAAGCTTTCTGGATTACTTTAAGACCATTTCAACCTCTCTGGAAAAAAAAGAAGACATCCTTAATTTATTATTCTAGTTTATGGATGGCAACCATCGCATTGTTCAGTCAGTCAGAGTGATTGGATGTTCTCCTTCTAAATCACGTCTGTTCCTCGCTATTTACTGACGAGGTACTTGAGCAGCTTTTTCTATTTTGTGTATTATCACAAGATTTTCTGCGGTCTTTATGTTGACATCTCTTCCTTCTCCCTCTTCTCTCTTCTTTCCTCTCCTTCCCTCTCTTCTCCCAAATAGATTAACATTATTGCATTTCTTTGACCTCACCACATTCTCAGTACCAAAGATTCACTACGAAAGTCCCCACTGTTTGTGAAACACCAATACTGAGCAGAGCAAGAACAGTTTAGGTTTTTCTTCAGTCTTTCTTGTCTTGGTAATACCAAACTTAGTGAAACTCAGCAAATTATGATGTTGATGACAGCTTTCTTGCTAATCATTTCTCTCAGAGGTTTCCAGAGTAACGTGTTAATTCTCCTGTTAAGTTTTGATGTAGACTGAGGAACTTAACACAATTATGACTAAAAATGATTAAAATTCAATATGCTTGAACTTCAGTAGTAATGGCATTTTTGTAAAAATGTTAGATTTTGTGCAGGGTCTCCAGTAAACCACTCCGAGTTTCTGCTAACAATTAGGAACAGGAACTGGCAGCTCATTGGTTACGTCCATGTTTATAGTTCAGAAAAGATTTGCTTGTGAAATTCTATGGATAGCAGAGTGCTTAGTATGTTCTCTGAGAATAGTGACATTCTTGAGCTTCCATCTCTGCAGTTGATTCTATAAATTGCCCTCAGTGACTAGCAGAATATGAGTGATATTTTGATCTTCGCATTTTATTTTAATTACGATAAAACAATTTAGCAGTATAAAGACAAAATTCTAACAATATAAAAACAATCTAGAGCTCTATCAGTCTTCTTCAGCTGCATCACTCTAAATTAATGGTATTTTTGTACTGTTTCTCTAGCCAACAAAACACACCATTTACAGGGTCATACCACTGCCGATGCCATTCATTCTTCAGATACACACCCATTCTTGCTGAGCTCTGAATCCAAGGCTTACCAAGTTAGGCAAGATGTGTCGTCATCCTGCGCTCTCGTTGTGTGGCACGTGGAAATACAACTGATGATCACAGAAATTTACGCTCAAATAGAGCAAGAGAACAGACTGGTTCACTGTATTTCTGAGCTGCAAGTTGTGAGGTTTTATAACCTCAGCACTGGGTAAAGGAGAAGTAAAGGAGGAAACTGAAGATTCATAATTCCTTAAAGTAATATTCCTGGATTCAGTTCTCTATGGTTTTGGCACCAATTATTTATGTAGTGCTATTGAAAATTCTGTGTTAATTCTGAGTTGTGACATTTTTAAAAGGGGAGAAAACTTTTAAGGCTCATCCTCAGTTCCAAAAGAGTAGATTTTTTCCTAACTTTTTTACATTAGAAGTAGGAATTGGTGCAATGCTTTGTCACTGTTTTTACTTTCTGTAACGGTATACATTTATGAACACAAATTGTGACTAACTGTTAAGTTCTGTGTGGATATTTTCCACAGAAAATACATACGTACGTGGGATGTTTGGCATCCTTTTTCACATATCCATTTATTTTTTTTCCCTATAGTATACTAGATCTATTTGTAAGTAGGATCTATGTAAGTTTATTCGTGCATAACTAAAGTAAAAGCAACTCCAAGTATTCCACGTAGGTTTATCTATAAAACCCTATGTGATTCACAGTACTAAAACCGGTAAATGTTTAGGTAAAGAATTTGTCTATAGTATAGAAGTGGGGATGCTTATTGGTTTAATCAAGTGAATACACCTGGTCAAATTTGAACTGATTATTTATTCACATAAAACCCAGTAAATTTGGGGGTTGGCAGCACAACTTATAGTACAGCTTTTTTCTTATAGTTTCTTCACTGTCAATAAAATAGCATCATTGCAGTTACATCTAAGAGCCTGTCAGATGTTTTACCACAAGGAAATACTAATAGCAAACATTCATGTTTTCCAACTAGAAATCAAGAATATTTGAGTAGATATTGGCATAAAAGGCACAGAACACAAACCAAAGCGTGCTTGTGTCATTTGTCACAACGAAGCATTGATGTTTGTGCAACACGGAGGAAGATCAGCGTTTTTGCAGACTCTTTTAGTATCACATACACTCAGGGAATGTATCTTCCCCTTAATGCCAATTTGGCACTCCCAGAACAAATAGCAGTGACTACAAAAAAAGAGTATACAGGAGTACATCCATATCCTTCCAGGCAATCTTAGCTGCTGCTACTGTTGGTGTGTGTATTTACATAAATACACTGCAGGCTTTTAATAATACAACCACTGGCTGGTAGCACTTCTGGGCACTAGATGAGACCGGTAATAAGGTTAACGATGCTGGAAACCCCTCGTAAACACAAGCTTAATATTTGCATTGAAGTATATGATGCCAGCTTCCCCCTTTTGTTTCAAATAAGTTTTATTTTTAAAGTTTTGAGTCCTTGGAATAAAGGACTCTCTTGAGAAGGGAATGCTGCGTGTTGCACAGAGGAATGGCTTTTCTGATCCTGAAGTGCTTCAGAAATACAAACGTACCTGGTATTTCCTTATGTGATGGTCCATCATGCAAGCGTGTTACTAGCAGCCTATTTATATTTCTATAACAAGCCTATCTTCATCATCGCTACTAGTGTCATCATATTCAACTCTGATTTGCTTCCTCATCATCTCTAAACCTCTCTTTTTGTATGTCTTGGAAGGTGTTGCTGAGTAATTCTTGAATTCTGGGGACCTGAGTGTTACTGAGGGCTTTTTGAATGTAGAAGAAGCTGTTTCATGCTGCCTCCCATAGGCCTCTGTCTGCTGGTGGGCCACATTCTTGTCCGCAGCTCCATGAAGGTGAAGGATTTTTTGCGCGTTCTCCTGCTCTGTGCATTCTGTATGGGATAATTTAGCCATAGAGACTGATTCAAGATGAGATGCTGCTTTTGATCCCAGTGAATGCAAACATCCAGCTTGGGAACTGTGGGTTGAGTTTTCCTTGGAAGATGAGCATGTATTTTTTTCAGTTTGATCTTCTTCTCTTTCTGAAGCCCGAATCATCGAATCTAACGTACCAAAGCTTTGAATCTCTAACTCTACATTTGGTACATTTTCTTGGCTTGCCTCTAGACCTAAGGAAAGAGGACAAGTAGTCTCTGAGTTTGTGCTAACAGATTGGTCACCTTTGATTGTATTTGTAAGACCGAAAGGACAAGACCAAAAAAAAGATGCCATTGAGTCTGTCTGAACGTTTGCCTGTGACTCCTCTGGAACTGATCGTTGAAGCACAAGTGGTTGTGTCACTAAACAGCAAAGTTCCACATCTCTGCTGACCTCCTGCATGGCTGTATTTACTGAGCACGGAAAGGAATGAGCTGTCATAGGTACTTCCAGAGGTGCAATGCTCTGAAAAGAGAAACTTGTTCTTGTGTGTTCCCTGATTTTCCCAGAAATGCCCTGTAGATATTTGGGAGGGGAAGAGATTTACATTAGACATTTTCAATCCAAAGCAATGCTATCCTTCAAAAGAGTATGATAATAATATCAAGTATGTCAGTAGAAGGCATTTAGCTGTGCAATAACTTGTATCAACTGAGTAGCTAAGGGTAGCATCAACCTTTATTTATATGACTCTGATTATATTTGCACTCATTACTGCATATTAAGTTACTCATCCCTCTTTTGATGAGAACACGTTTTTTTTTCTCCCGGTATGTGAGGGAGGTGTAGGAATAGATGTATTTCTTTCCTAAGGTGTTTTTTCTTGGTTAGGTGACAAATATGCTAATAATTTTTGAGTAAGGGGGGCCAAACATTTCCAGCTGTATGTGTACTGTGTAGGGATAGCATTTATTTCATTAAGACATTTGAATATATATATTTCAAAGATGTTTATGCAGTATTGAGGGAAAGTTTCAGGATGAGTCTTTAAGAAATATGATGTCTGAGATTGTGAGATAGGAAGTGATTTTATTTCCTACGCATAAAACACGTCATAAGAGTTAGGTTCCTAAACGTTTACGCTATGTGAGGAACCAGTGCTCCTGCTACTCAAAACCAGTCTGGCTCAGTAGCATCTGCCTTTGATTGCGGCTAGTCTAAGGAAAAGTAAAACAGTTAGCATGAGGATATAGACTATTTCTCCTAGGGGCTCTGCCGACACTGCATACAACAGCATTGTTTGCAGCACGCACAGATGTGCCTAAAGCCCCATTGAGCTAATGCAGCTTTTGGTACTACTGAAACTACAGCCTCACAGACTTACGCAGAGGGCTAAAGAAGCCCTGATGCCGTGTTGGATGCACACACTTTCCACTGCATGTGTCCCTTAGCATCCTCCCTACTTTCCTAGTGATAAGCTAATAACTGTCTCCATCACAGGGTGCTCTGTGCCACATCTGCGGGCACCTCCAACAGCAGCACCAATAAGGCTGACAGCAAGCATGAGAAGTACACATTCCAAATCGTGCAAGTTCCATCATTCTTTTAAAAAGCAATCTAAAATTAGTACATTTCCATTATATTTTAATGCATTTTTAATCAAAATCTGTGATATAAAGTACTCTCAAGTTGAATTATATTTAGCGGTTTTAAAGTTCATGTTTTAAGTACCACTACACTTGGTTTTCCTCTCATAATAAACAGTCAGATAAGGTACAAAACCTACTTGTTTATCCTCCTTGTCACTTTGCTTAACGTGGTTAAGGTTTTCGATGTGGGAAGATATTCCTGAGTTATTTTTTCCTCCTTTCTTCCTTACGCAAAGCAGCTTGTCTGGGGCAGAACAAGATGAGTCCTTTTGCTGGTGTAGATAATTTTCTATTGAAAAAAGGTTTGAATAAACTTATATTTTGACTGTTGTTCCCCCAAATGATGGAACTTAGTAAATTTCTCATCGTTTCACTGAGCTAACTCCCATGTATTTATTGCTTTCTGTAACTTTTTATCCCAAGCCTTATACATTTTTCCCAGCTACCTTTTCTCAACTTTTTGTTTTTAATGGTAATTAAGATGTCTTGCAGAGTAATTGCTATTTGTATCTGCTATGAAAAAAACACAAGATAATGTCTCTGCTTCAAAGGTGGTCACAACACAAACATTTCTATTACAACCACTCGTTTAAATCAAGGGAGCAGAATATTTTCAGTGAGTTACGGAAACCAAGTCAACACACCGGACTCACTTTGTACAGCAAACATACAATCTTGCTTCAGAAAATGATAAATATTGATCCTAAACTGTGCAGACTTCTAATGGAAGCTTATTTTGTGTCATTTGTTTTCAAAATGACCTCATAATTTGCAAGTTCACTTATCTAGGTATATGTATGAAAGCCATGCGTTTATCTTTTTGCTTGCAGAAGATGCTGAAAGCCAAAAGCATTTTGCAGTTCTCATGAAGCAGGTACATATCAGAAATACTGCAAACGCTCAACCTTTTCGAAGCCAAACATTCAGTACAGTCAAAAATATTTGAAATGCTTACCTTGTACCTTTGACTGAGGAGAATGGCACTTATTCTGGTTAAATTTACAGGCTCGTGATGAATAGCCCTTTTTCAAAACATCCAGCGTTCGATTTGGAAACCAGAGTCTCTTGTTCAGTCGGTTCATTTTCAGCTGAGTATATCCATGTATGTGCCTTCCTCCGTACCTGCATTGCAAATGGCATTGAAAGGCTGAACAAACACATGCTCTTTAAAACTGGCCATGGTAGAATTAGAATAATACCACAGCATTGGGCCGTTTTCCTGGGGATTTAGGAATTTGCTTCTGTGAAGGAGATGTTAGTTTGTGTTAATTGTTGGAATATCTTGATTTTTGAATTATTTCATCAAACTTGTCTGTGTTAGGTTTCAGTATGTCCTTGGCTTGCTGGGAGAAAAGAATTGAGGAATTACAGATCCAGAAACACTTCACTGTATTTGGAGTTTTAAAACAGCGTGCTCATGAATGCTGAAATGCACAAGAATCACTTGAGATTGCATAGTTGTTGATACGTTGCTTTTCTTTTTTGTACTTCTTATGTGCAACCTGTTTATCATCACTGCTGAACAACATGTTTCAGACGTTTAGAAAACTCACACTGGATAATGCAACTACTTTATCTGCTCCAACTAGTTCAGTTAATTTTAATGATTGGCACAAAATTATGTTGGAAGTTTCCATTCCTGTGTCAATAGAATCGAACATTATACACACAGTGCTAAGTAAATCTAAAAGCTTATTTAGATGTTTGGTGTATAAGAAAAATATTTACATTTCATTATTAAAAGTTTGGCCAGCTACTGATACTGAGTGGCTTTCGGGTCTCTGTACTTAGTTGAATGTCTGTACTTTTTTGATAAGGCCAAAATCAATTCAGAGTCTAGCAGAAAAGGGGGGTGGGGAGGGGAAGAAGGGAAAAAAGAACCTGAAAGTGTAGAAGAATGCCACAAGGCAGTTTGGGCAATACAGACCTGAGTATTCTATTTGTGGTCTTAGGATCCTTCAAAATTGAGGTGCTCTTTGCCAAGGTAGACATGGCAATTAAGTAACCAACAGTGATTTATCCTGAAGGGAAAGCTCTGTTTTTGGTCATAAAATTAAATAAGAGGGACGTATGCACCCAAGACATGTTTCTTATTGAAGCATTTCATCAGACATTCTGCTGCCTCACACTCCTGAAACGTTAGAGGCTAAATCCTCCACCTATAGGAACTGCCACTGAAGTCAGAGGGACCGCACTGTTTGATACACAATAGGCCTTCAATAGCCTTGTGTTCTTTCAGCTAAAACTTAATTTTTTTTCTTCTGCATTCTCTTGTGAATAAAAGTAGGAAATACAGATCTGAGGACAAAAGGGCATTGCACACCGCTCTTAACAGGAATAAAACAGAAGTATTTTGCTTCCCTTCAAACAAAACAGAGTGCTGACAATCTTGACAGATAAGAATCGGTTCTAAAGCACAGCAACAGACACCTGACCGAACACCATCTTTCTTTGGTGTGTGTTTCTTTTGCTTAGGAAAGTTTGCTCCTGACAGCAAATAACACATCGATACTTTTGATCATTTGTCCCTGTGGAACTGCTGCAGTGTGGGGACGGATCTTGCTGTGAGATTTATTTTTTCCCCAGCTTTGACAAGGTTGAACTTTGGGGGTGGCTTTCTGTGGACATTATTACACCCATCACAGCAAAGCGATGTTTGTGTCCAGGGAAGATGAAACCGTATGGAACCATATTCCTTACCATTTGGGGGGGATTTTAATTTTGTTCTGTTTGTGGCTCCTCTTGAGTTTATTTGTTGCTGGTTTTTCCTTTTTGCAAACTGGTGGTTTCTTCTTTTTCTCTGATATGTTTTTGAAAGCACCACCAGGAGCTGCTGAAGAGAACTATTAAAAACATGGAACAAATTGAAAGCATGTCAAAAATTGTGAATCACATTAACTGAGATAGTAGGAATCCACACTCATTCGATGGCACTGAGTAGCACAGGAGTTGATAGGATTCTCTGACATTTTTCCTAGAATTTTCTTGTTAGATTTTCTAATCACTTTGTCCATCTGATTTCATAAACAACCCATTGCTTTTGTGGACCTGTATAGAAATTAGTGTGTGTTCTCTGACATTCTTGTCCCTATATAAAAAAAAACAAGCTGAGTCCTATAGAGCTGTTCTAGGATCTGCACAGACCACTCTATCTTCACTTACTTAAAATTGTTTTCAGGCTTTAAACACTTACGGGGTATTAATGCAATTTGATTTTGTTGGCGTTTGTCTCTTGCCATAAGGAAGCATCTAGTACATAGCCTGCCTTTGACTCTAAATGTCTCCAAGTAAAATAAAGTCTTGAGCTTGACTATCTTATAAGTCCTACTCTAATTCAAATATTAATTTAAAATGGAAATTGTGAAATACAAATGCTGTCACAAAAGAATATGAGAAATACCCCAAGGGGAAAAACTGAGAAACAAATTCTGGTCTTCTCACTGGACAGCATTCCTACTGAAATTCTCAAGTGAAAGGTACATACACAAAGCTATGTGTGTTTTATGCACCAAACAAATATCACGTATCTTGTAATGATATAACTGATAGATTGTGCATCCACAAATGCCTGCAAGTGTCTGTAAGCGTTTTGTTTCTTAATTCTCTTGTTTTTCGATAAAGAATGTCCTTGTAAGCAAGTTATACCCTTTTGAGAAAGGGAGTAGGATCCTTCATCTTACCTCCTGCATCTGTTGTCCTTGAGAGAAGGACGAAGGCAGTGTTTTTAAGCTCTTGTTCGTTAAGCCACAGGCCACAGTCTTGCTAACGTTTTTCATTTTGAAAATGGAAATATCGCATTTGGACAGTGTGCACTCACTGCTGGATTCCTTGTGGATGTGCATGGAGGAATAAGCAGAGTCTGCGTTCCCTTTCTGCTCAGCAGGCAGAGGAAGGCTTTTTGTTAAGCAGCACCAGGTTAATCGAGTTTCAGCATTTAGCGATGGGAAGGTGCTCTTGGTGCTCAGTACTGTAAAACTTTCGGAGTAGGAAGTCAGGCTATTGCTGCGTAGCGCTGGGAATCCTTCGCAGTGAGTGGTGAGAGCGTGGCAATAAAACGTGCCAAAGGAATGGCACAAATAAGTGGAGCTATCTTTTGAGCTCTGAGTCTGCTCCATATCCTCTGATGTTGGTGACACGTCCTTAAGAACACATGGGCTTCCACCTGTGCCCCATCCCATGACTGTTGACTCTGCATCCTTGCTAGAAGCTTCCCTTTGGCTTGATGTTGTCATCAAAGAGTCACCTCCTGAGCAAAGCTGATGTAAAACTTTTTCTTCTCTGATGTTGGCTGATATGACAAGACCACTCGAATACATAGAAGTAAAGCATATCTTCTTTGGGGTCTGTGCTGATGAAGTAGTTATGCTTATCCACTTTCCTTCTGTTTGTTTTTGATAATTTAATTTATCTTTGTTCTGTTTGTTTTTCCAAGCCCCTCTCATAATTTCCTCCTTATAAAAGGTGCCATCTACTGTTGTTAAGATATTTGTTGTTTCTGAACTGACTGGTGAGCACAATACTGGAGTTTTCCAGTTCGCATGTACATTCCATCGGAGCTCTCCTTTGCTGCCTTTTTGTCTCACTTCAAATTTTAAAGGGGACCAAAGCACATCACTGGAATGAGAACAGGGCGATCTGCTGCTGGAAGAGCAGGGTGGGTTGGCTAAGGAATCTGTCACAGAACTACAAGGTGTAATCTGTTCGGATCGGAGCAGAATTGACAGATCAGAGTTTCTCTTGTCTTGTGGCAATTTAAGGATATATTTTGGAGAAAAGGCATTTTTTGATGGGACTGGAGTTAACTGGCCAGATTGCATCTTCCAAAATCCATCATCTGCATTAGCAGCCTTGTCGCTGAAAAGTGGTATTCCTGTTTTCACAGGACATGTTTTGACATCTTTATCTGTTGTGTTGTGCAAAGCAAAAGTATCGCAATCACTTCCCCTAAATTCAGACCTCAGAAATCCCGCAGAGAAAGATTTTGAGATCCCTGCTGAATGTGGAAGAGGGTTAACGTCACCATAATGAACAACTTTAGTGGTGAGTCTGGTTGTTTTTATGCAGTCCACGTTCCCAGCACCTCCAGCTGATTCATTAATTCTCGTGCTTAATTTTTGCTCCTCTGCTTTACTGGAGAGTTTCACTGGTGCTGTGGAAAGACACGGAGTGATAGTGCAACACTCAGGCTCTGCTTCATTTACTGCACTGCTTTCACTACAGGGACTAGGGCAGCACTTTGAAATAATGTTTTCTTTCTTCTCCACTTCAACTTTCAGTTTTTTTCTTTCTGATGGTAAATTCTGGGATTTCCCTGAGGATTCTCTGTTGCTGCAGTGGACCCACAGGGGCATCAGGGCATGCCGGCCACTTTCCTGATTCCTGTTATGGTTTCCATAATTGTTTGAAGTGCTTTTATAATCTGATTCAAATGTACTGGATTCTTTCCCAGGACTTGATTCCTCCCATTTGCTACTCAGTACTGGCGAGCAGTCATCCTTCATTCTGTTAGTGTTGGGTTGACACTGAGTATCTTGCAGCCCGCGCTCACAACTGCTTGGAGCTGCTAACGTGTTGTTGCCACCTGTGTGTTTGTCTGTGTTGCTGCCAAGGAGATCTTGGGACGTTTTGCTCACTGCAGTGTGTGCACTCATGCTTACTGAATGTGATGTCTCCATTCCATAGGTTAAACTGTCTGTGGTTTCCTCTGAGGACACATTGTGCAGAATATGGTTGCCATTAGCACCGGTTTCTGATTTAACAGTGTTTAATTCTGTTGTCACAAGGGAGGAAAGGCTGTCACTTGCAGAGCTCCTGACATCTTTTTCTTCAGCAATGTCAGTACTGCCGACTGATTCCTTTGAATCAGGACAAGAGCCTGTAATATCTGTAATCTTATTCCCCCTTTCTTTGATTTTCCTGGCATGTTGACTGCTTTTCGTTTTTTGGTAGATTTTCTTAAAGGTTTCATCTCCGTACATTTGCCATTTTTCTTCTGAGAACATCTTTAGCTTCCTTTGACCATGTTTCTTGTTTTTAGTGCTGACTGTTTCTCCAGTCCCAAGCCTCGTACTCATCTGCAGCTCCTCCGAGGGAGGATGGTCAGCCACGTTACTTAGTGGCAAATCATCCACTGCTGTCTGTCTGACTAGAGCTCGAGGATGGCTGCTGGGAAAATCCACCGAATTTGCAACGAGATTGTTGCTAGGCAGCAAAGCAGCAGTGCCTGTATTTACAGGCTGCTTAGTAAGAGACAGTGGTTTTGAGCAGCCTGCTTTGTCATGCCCCGCTCTTGTGCCTTCCACAAATGGCAGAGAGTTGCTTCGTGTGACAGGCACAGCATCGATCGTTGTGGAGAACTGCGTGGGGACTGAATGAAAAAACATTGGCTTGCATTTCTCTAGGGGTGCTAAGGTAGATTTTGCTGAACAAAGAGAGAGGTTCTTTTTCCTGTTGGTGTCAGAAGTCCTGATGTCAAAATGGAAAGAGTCTTTGTATGTATAAGGCATTGGCAGATCTATGCTTCCCTGTTTAGAAAGGACAGTTTTTCTGGGCCTAACATTGTCTAACTGAGTGTCATCCACCACAGTTTTGTTATGGGAAATAAGTTTTGCAATGTGTTCCTCCAGCCTCTTTTTCTCTAGCATCAGGGCTGTAGCCTTCTCAGCTGGCTCTGACTTTGCACTGCTTCCGGCCGTGCACCTTGAGCTGCTGAAGGCAGTTTCGTTTTCCAGTTCAGCGCTGTGCTCACAGAGGCTGTGCAGCGGGCTGGAGGATGCCAACTGTTGTTCCGTGCTATCAGAGCGTGACAGATACCCTGAGTCAGTGCTCTCACACTTCTTTAGCTTGCAGTCAAATGGCTTGTAATCCCACTGTTTTTCTGAAGAGGTTGCTTGCTGCCTTTGCAACTGAACGTGTTTGTTGGCAGTTGGAGCTCTTTGCTCCTGCATCTTCTTTATCTGGCACTGACCATTTGGCAAGGCTACTGGAAATGATAAACTTAGACGTTCTTTTTCAGAAACTTCCTGATCAGTCTTTGGACTAAACGACTGATGAGTTCTTTCTTGATTTTCTGAAACTACTGATGCATTGCTTGTTGACAGCACTGACAGGTCATTAAGTTTCTTACTGTCTGTTACAGTGCTGGTCTCCAAAGTCACCTGTTTCATCTGCATCCCCTGGTCTTCATAGCTGCTACCACGTCCTTTGTTGCCTTGCTGTGATGTGATGCTCTCTATTGCTTTCTCATTTTGCTCCGGTGATCCAGTGTTGTCAGAGTCTGAGGGTAGTTTGGTGTTGTTGACGTGTGTTTGAGTTCTTCTGTGTTTGTACAGATTACTTTGAGTTTTAAATGCAATACCACAAGTGGTGCATGGGAAGGGTCTCTCTCCTGTGTGAGAGCGAATATGTTTCTCAAGGACACTTGGCTTCAAACAGTCTCGACCACAGTGTTTACAGATATATTTCCCAGCATTTTTTGATTTTCCTGGGCTTCCAATAGGTGCGCTGACAGAAGAATTTGGTGATGATAAAACTGGTAAAGTGCTCACTATGTTCAATGTTAGAGTTTGCCCAAGTTGTTTCTGAAACACTGACTGGGGCTGATCTGTGCCTTCGGAAGGAACAAGTGGGTTCAGGATCAGAGGTATGTTACTGCTGTCAAGGTTTCCACAGCTCCTGCCAGCCAATAGCTGACTGCTTGGATGGAAGCATCCTGGCTGGACAGGCTGGTACAGGGGGATGGTGAGGGCTTTTAGATACACAGGTTGAGACAGTGCTTGTTCTTGTGGAGGAACCGCACTGCTTTGGCTGAGAGCTGAAGGACCCTGTGCAGGCTGAAGAGAAGAGGTTGGAAGTGTCTGGTCTGCTAGTGCAGCTGTCAGACCAGGATGCTTCTGTGCCTCCATTTCAAAGGTTATCTGTCAGGTACTCATGTATCTGTAGGGAAGGGGAAACAAAACCAGTAGCAGTCTTCAGATAGCTAAACAAAATAAACACGTTTTTATTGGTATGTATAAATAAGTCAACCACTGGACTTGGAATACTAGCAAATAATAATATAACAAATCATATATAGTAGTTATAGTCTGTGTAATGCCTGTATTTTCCAGTTAAATTTATTCATCTTTCATTGCTAAGCTAGAAATTAGAGTGCTGCATAGTGTAAAGAACAATGAAGAATGCACTTAAAACCTACAATAGGAGCACAAAGTATTAGAAATAGATCTGAGTATCAGATCTGCAAATGCAAGCTTTAGCCCAATCACAGGAGGTACAATGAGGTCACAATAAAATGTGTTATTGAGGCTGGATTGGAAAACCAGTGAGAGTAAAATGACTTTGGGCAGCTCATTCCAAACACAGGGCATTAAGCATGGCTGTATCATCTGAGTTTAACCAGATATGGCTAAAATTGAATCAATGTTCTGTTACACCAATGAGGTTTACGTAAATATGTACAAAGTAGAAAAGATGGAATCACAGCGAAATAGCAGGATAAATTAAAGCTGTCGTTTGTGTAGCCCACATTCAGTTTGACTAATCAAAGGAAATAGGATGGTACACTGTTTATTTTTAGACGTTTTCAATTCCAGCTGAAAACATTTTATAGACAAAGTTTTTGGATGAAGTGAAGCCATTCTTATGAAAATCTGTCTAAATATATTCAGGGTTGGTGCTGGTCCAGACTAATCTTTTTCTAAACAAAAAAATTTCTTGCCTTTTTTTTCCCCCCTCTTAGAAATAAACTGTTTGAATCAAGCTGACGATTATTCTTAGAAAACATGATAGACATCAGCATCATCTCATTCTGGTTCGGGTAACAATTAGAAAGTGATCTTTGAATGCTTATTCAAATTACTATTCTGCCATATTCACAGCTACGTATTTATTGCTTGTTATGAATATAACTGCTCTTGTGCAAACAGTCACAAAAACGAACACGTAAAATAACATCAGTGGCTAAATATGAAATATGCAACTTGTTGTCTTACTGGGTAGTCTGTAGCAGCGTTGCAGTACCCACCTCGTATAGTTTTAAGAGTAAACCATTACTGGGAAAGAGTAATAAATGCTTACCCCAGACATGTTCTTTGATTAGTGCCATACGGCGTGCAGCATGTTAGCATTATTCAAAACAAAATCTCTTTTGCATGTAGTTACTGGGAATTTTCCAAATGAGTCGTATAAAGTAGAAATGGAAAACTCACTACAATTGTTTTCAAGTATTCCTCATTTACCGTTTGATCTCCTGATAGAGCTGGTAAATGGACAGCTGGATGAAAATCCAAGAGAAGTCCTGCTACTTCATAGCTGAAAATGGTAGCATCTCACATCACATGAAATAATGGGAAAATAGCTTTCTATTAATTATCAAGTGGAACAGATAAAGGTCAGCGGGTTATATGCTCAGTGATAAATCTATTTAGCACCTTAATAAATAGACTAGGAATTCAGGTACTTTGCATATGAAATATATGCACCATTGAAGCAGAATGATAAAGCAGCGCTCTCAGTTAGCAGTCCTTTGCAGATGTAAAAGTTTTGTGTTGTCGGATATTACCTTTCATCCCTTTGATTATGTCATCCCTATGTGTAGCTCACGATGCAGCTGTGAGTACTTGTCTTGAAAATCCAATATACTGGTGCCTAAAACTGCACTCTTCTGATTCTACTCCACATCTGGAAAGTCCTTGCTGACTGGCAACCCATGTTCCACTGCCAAGGCTTCTTCCTATTTCTTTCCAATATGCTTTGCTTACTGCAAGAATTGGAAAAGTGAAGGAGAGGACCGCCATGCAGTCCCTGGAATGTGTTTTCTGTGCTTTCTGACTTTCCTTCTGGAAAAAATCTTTTCTTCTTTCTCATGAATTTTGTAAATCAAACTTATCAAGTCTGAAGTTTTCTTGTCCAATCCCACATAGCTGCTTTATAAGAAAGTTGTTGACTGTATTCATAAAGGATGTTATGAGATTATGGCTAATTAGTGGAATTAATTTATTATCCATATTCCGCACTGCAGTTAACCCTACAGGATAGATTGCTCTAATATGCAAAATGAGGCTGTAGGCATTTCGCATCCCTTCTAGGTTCCTAAGCTGCTTCTGTACGTAGCCACTTAGGTACAGTAAATTTGACTGATAAGTAGGAGCTATGATGGCACAAAGGCAAGAAATATCAGGTACCGTATAGAGATGAAGTCTAATATTTGCTACAAAATGTATAATAGCATGCAGAATTCATCTGCTCAGTGCAGATAAATTGCAACTGTACTTAATAAAGACAGCAGCAAGTAATACGGCATGAGTCACTAGCATTCATAAACTAGGCCTGCGGTTGTTCTGCCAAGGATGTTGTTATGCAGACAGGACTGGAAGAAAAGTGAATATCATGTAGCTAGAAGATCTAACAAATAAACCACACCAGACAGAACAGATCATCGTGTCTGTGCTCACCACCTCCCCCTGGAGAAGTGTGAAAATGTGGAATTCATGTTTCTACCCCATTAAGCCTCCTCCAGAGACACAAACTTATCCCTCTTTGAACATCCTCCTGTGTGCACAGCTGACGGTCACTTTGAGACCAGACTGGAAATTAGTAGGACATGTAATGGAAAGATGTCTTTAGCATTTACCCTCTAGTTCCAAGTACCAGAATCTGTGTAATTTCATCCAAACTGTTAAGACTTCCGAGGCTCCAAAAACAGTATAATCCCATAAATCTTTTCAGTCTTCTGTAATATTCTGTGAGGAAAACACCGAAGTGCTTGCAGAATAGTTTTAAGACTTTTGTGATACATTTCAACCAGCTATGGAAGTTTGCTACAGTCTACAGCAAACAAAATATACTTCTGTGGCTTGTATTCTGTACAAATGTATTCTCTGTAGTAATCTGTATTCTGAAAAGTGGCATTTTCCACATCTGTTGCTTATATGCAGAAGTTACTGTATTTCTTTGTACATTTATAAAAATAGCTTATCCCAACTTCATCCTACCCCAGCACTCATTCTGGACAGTCCTTGCTTAAAGTGGGAAAACTTCCTTTGCTGATTATCCTCCAGGCTGCTACTGGGCAGCTCCTACACAACCTCTGAGCTCCATTTGTGGCTTTTAGCATGGAATTACTGGCATCAAATTGTGATCGTCCTTAGATAAGGAAACGTTTCCAACAAGCAAAACTAAGCGCAGGATTTGCTATGCCCAAAATTATAAAAAAAATAATTTCTTAAGCTATCAAAACTTGTCAAGAAAACTCAATTAAATGCAATTATTTTGTCCGTAGTTTGAACTATACTTTCAGGTATGCACTGTAGGTAGGCCTGGAACACTATAAAGTCAAAAACTGGAGTATTTTCATATGACAAATCAGCATAACAGAAGCTGTTTTATTCTGTTAACAGGTAGAAAATAAAGACTGAATAGATGTTCCCTATTTCTGTATTTTTTTTTTCCTAATTCCAAATATAGTTTATAAAACTTGCTTCTTTTTATTAGCAGTTACAATAATCTGGGATTATGCGACCAAGTGATGTTTCTTATCTGCATGGTGCACATGCACTGTCAGTTGTCCATCAGAGTTACTGACATTAAATGAACTTGTAACTGCCTTTTTCCTGTATCTGTATGTCACTGCTTGGTATACCATTAAGAGGAGCATTATAGTCCTTGAGTCCAGATGCAGTGTTAGTTCCCTGGCTTGGTCTACAGGTACAGTCTGTAGACATAATGGTTATTTTTTTTACCATACAGATGCAGCTTTTCAACACTCTGAACAAACACAATGGCCTGCACTGTCCTAGGAATCTTTGCATTTTTTACAGCTTTTGGTGATCCCTACTTTAAATATAATATCATAAAGCATACAGAAGAGGAATCCTCTTCAGTTTGTAAATAATTTTAGCTTACATACCTATTATTGAGGCGCACATCTCAGCAGGAGAAGTCTCACGTCTGTCAATACTTCACACAAGCAGAGAGAAACAAGGACCAAGACTTGAAACAGATTAGAAGTAGGAAGTATTTTTTTTTACATCGGTGTCACAGTAACAACCTTCAGAAAACAGGAAGAGATGAAGCAAAAGAAAATGAAGTAGCGTTTCAATCTGCTTTTATCCTTTATTCACACAGGAGCCCATAAACAGAAGCAGCTGCCTCTGAGTACAGGCATTTGGTACGCTGCTTTCAGTGGCAGCACTCGGTGAAATACGCTGGCACAGTGATAGAAATTTTTCTTTGTCTCCCTAAAGATAATTTGCCTGTAACCTTAAAGATATCTCCCAAAATGTGTTAGAAAAGGAAGCAATGGAGGAGAGAAGCTACTTGCTGTATATGAAAAGCTAAACTCATCCAGGGAGGATATTATCCCAGCAGCTTCCAGTGGTGCCCGCAAGCAGGGTGGTAACCAGCAGGCAAAATGCTGCAAGGATGTTAGAGGGGTTTGGGGAGTTCTCAGGATGCCTCTGCGAAACTTGTGAAAAGCTGTAGTGAAAGCAGGACAGGACACAGCCAAGAGAAATGAAAAGATAATTCTGAGAATTTAAACTGTTTGTGGGTTAACTTTGGTAAAAGTCCTCAAACAAAATGGTCAGCTGGGGCGACCAGCAAGGAGAGCCATTCCTTATGTGCGTACCTTCTTAAAATGTGCATGGGAATGGCCACTGCCTCTGCTGCTGTTACACTGAGTAAATCCCAGCCTAGAATAGGCAAGATTTGTGCCCAATAATTTTACAACATCAGCACATCTGACCTGTAAAATTTCATTAGGAAGATGCGCTGTATAATCTGTTCATAACTCAGTAAGCATGAACCAAATCCAAATAGCTGCAGCCTTCTGGTGTGGATTAAACAGGGGTGAAAGTGTAGTATTTATGATTGATTGTCCAACATCCACTTCAGCAAAAGCTCTTTCTTTTAGTAATGTGGTTAATGGGTCAATGCTGGAGATGTAAATGGATTTTAATTCTACACAGCTCTATTGATCTCAGGGAGTTTTGCCTGTTGTTTGGGTATTTTCAGTTCTTTTCTGGATTCTGTTTTAAAAGACCTCCAACACCGATGGTGGACAGAGAAATATGTCTGTCTTATCCTTCCTATCTTTCTTGCCTGTCTTTTAGTTACGTGGTTAGCAAGGCCTAGTATTGTTGCCTAAGATCCTACTTGTTTCCATCATACACTGACTTGGTCCTAGAAACGGTAAAGTAAATGCTTAAAATCAGTGACTCTAGAAAACTACTTGACATTGTGCACTGCTTTACAGCAGACCAGACTGTCCATATGGATAAAGGGGACTGCATGCAGCAACTGGCGTCAGCTCTGCTGGGAGTTATGTTCCTAAAGCAATGGATTCTCACATAGAAGGATTACTGCCTGCTACAGCCAGCAAACTATCAGAGTCAAAACGTTGCACTCCTTACAAAAGCAGCCTGGCAGGAATCCTGTGATACAAATAATCGATCATGGGTGTTTCTTATAAAGTACCATCTCTCCACTTTTATCGCATGTATATAGTTATATTTTATTCCACTGTGAGTCTGACTATCACTTGTAGTAAGGACTCTAAAACATAAAAGCTTTTAAAATTAGTTATTTTGAATGCTCAGCAGCGTATCAAATTCTAAATGGTAAGCTTGAAAACTACTTATCCTGAGTCTAAGAAGAGATATTTAAATATAGCAAGTTACAAGTAAAGCAAGTGGCAGACTGAATTCAGCCCCTCTCGTATGGTTTCAGGGCTTAGCAGAGACTTTTGAAGCTTGATCTGATATTCCTAACCCTTATACAGCTGAGCCTGAAATCAGAGTGATGCCACCAGTGTGACGGTCCCCATGTATATTTGTGAGCAGACTGCTCTAAGGGCTACAGCAAATGTCAGCTGAATGCTTACTGACAACCAGTGTCATACTACATTAATTCTGTTTGAAATTAATTTGAAACTAATTATTTTTGTTTTCTATTTTTAGCCACTCTCTGTAGGCGTTACTAACTCAGAATCTCTGTGCAAGATCACTTCTTTTCATTTAAGTTCAAACCATTATCCTGCTCAAGGAAACCCAATTAATTTCAATTGGCCAATATACAGCCAAGTAGCTGGTTTGGCAATGTATAAGGATCAGCCTACTGTCAGGGACAGGGCGGGGTATATGTGGTGCTTAGAAATTCATTTCATACTTAATTCTAGTCTTAATTAGGAATGGTAGAGATAAGTCCACATGCCATTGGCATGCATTTTATGTTCCAAGAGTGTGTGGAAAGAGCTTCTTGCCAGACATTTATAGCCTGCATCTGTCAAGGATACCTGCAGGATTTTAGTCGAAGGTGTGACTAAGTGAAAGTAGCAATAAGCCTGCTTCCTACAGTAACAAGCTAATAGAATTCAAAGAGCCTATCAACCACGTTTTAAAGTTTAAAATAAAGGAGGTATCTTAAAAATTGTTAACTATTAATGTTATTTATGAAGACAGTAATGCTGAGAACAGCACATGCTATCTGTGCCTAAGATGCAGGTACTGTAATTCTCATTTCCAGCTGCTAGGCTACCACTGATGGCTAGCAGGAGGTGTCCGTGTTTATATGAAGAGCTCTCTTAGTTGACCAGGCAAAACTATTTAAACACAAATATAATGAAGTAATAGTGAACTACAGAGCCAGAAATAAATGCCATGCAGGTACATCAAACACTGCTACTTTAATGGAAAATAAATGTTTATGAGTTCACCCTAATGCTGGAGCTTTCTAGATCTCAATTCAAATTTGCAAACGGAACTGATACCTCTTCTGATTAGCACAGAAATGAAGTCCTGTTTGACTTACTTGAAAACTGCTTCCTGCCTTTATTCTTTTCTCAGTTTGACTTCGTACCTCGAAATGTCTCATAACAGAAGTTCTGACTTCACCTTTTCACTTGTTTTTAAGGGATGTCTCTGGTCTCACAGGACTGCAAGCTGTACCAGCAGCATGCAGACTGCGTGTAACTTTATTAACAAAGTAGGGAGCCTCACTTCCATGCGGAATTAGGATGAAAATGTGTAATTTCCTGATCTCAAACTGCCATAATCTTTCATCATTTCTTGCTCAAATTCTGACTTTTGGAAATCTTGCTGCTCATTAAGAAATAATTATTCCTGAAGTTTCACCCTGCTTTGTCTGCTACGAGAGTTCAAAGCAATTAGAGAACACTCTTATTGAACTTCGAAGGTCTGGTGCTCTTTCTTGTGGACAAACATTCTTGATATTTTACTCCACTGTGTTAAACCAGCTGTTTTATGTGTTTTGTTAAACACAGAATACGGTGTTAAAGCCTTTTGGGAAGAATGTGATCTGCAGTACCTCTCCTTCATTCTGAAATAGATCCGACAGTTCTGATCATCATTAAATATATGGTTTTCTATATTTCAAAAGGCTGACACTGATAATAACACTGTCAGCTAAAATTTTAGTGTATAAATAGATGTTATTTTGGCCCTTTTGAGCTCTTCATGCAATTAGTGTCAGTGAATATTTCCTGTTCTACTTCTCACGTTTCTACTCTTCCCAGCTCCAGTAATAAGAAACGCTTTCCAGTTTATTATATGCCTTTATTTCCAATCTACCACTGCTTGCTTAAAAATAAAACAATCAAATCTAAACCATCTGTTGGTTTTGTAACGCTGTTAGTGACTTCACAATGGAGGAAAAGAAAAAAAGAAGAAAGGATTGTTAGTACTTAGAAAAAACGAACCTAAAAGCCTCCGAGGATTTCCATCCTTTTATCCTGTTATCACATTTGCTGCTCTGCATTTCTCTGGTGAAGAAGGAGTTAACCTCCAGCCAGCAGTCTGCAATCAACAGGTTGTTCTAACAGAAAAATAATAACCCCTATCCATCTTTTAAAGTTTAGAAGGTTGGACTAAAGGATGAAAAAATACTGATTAAATCCCCCTAAAAACAGAAGTGGGGCCAGGACTAAAATGAAAGGCTTTCTGTTTTAGTAAAAAAAATCCTCCTCGTTCCCAAGTGAAAAAACCATTACATTAGAACAGTTCTAACTTAAAAATAAATCTCATAATACCCGGAACTTAATTAACCTCTGTCAATATAGAATGATAACAAAACACTTGCTAACCTTTAGGTGGCCAATTCACAGGCAGGTGGAGAGGTTCAGGTCTCCCTGGAATAGCGCTGGAACAAAAGCAGCATCCTGTTTCCTTTTTTCGGTGTCTTTCTCTTCTCTTTTTTTTTTTTTTTTTTTTTTTTTTTTTAAGCATTTGAAAATTGAAGGGTGGGTGGTGGGGAGGGGGCGAAGGCAGCCCACGCCTGGGGTGGGAAGAGTTTTAATGGCCGATGCTGGTAATATGGTTTGCCTGCTACAGTGTCTGCACTACTGCAGCTCTGTGTGTGGGCGTAAAGAAATGACACGACTGGGTTTCAAACCATTACACTGAAGATTTGCAAACAGTTAAAAAACAAAACAAAACAAAAAACCCCATGCACAAACCCATCGGGCACAAATGAAAAACTGTCACTTTATTTCTTTTTATCTTTTTCTGAGTTGGGGTTGTTGGTTTTTGTGTTTTTTTAACTGAGGAGATTTAACCCAGTCAGGTTTCCTCCTCGGCCTTTAAAATAAAAAAGGTAAATTAAGTATTTAAAGAAGGTTCTTTTATTTGACGTAGTGTGAACATTTTGTTATTGTTTTTGCTGCTGAATTTTGATTAACCAAGAAGTGCCCACATTCCAAAAGGTGTCCCAGGTCCCTCGGTAAAGGTCTCCAAAGCACGCCTGTATTTCTGCCTCTGAAGATGCTAAATCCTGGTAGCACGGGGCAGAATGGGGCTGTAGACATAGCAGCTGCCACACAGCCAGAAAGGCACGGTGTTTTAAACCACGATTATTGCCTTGAACGTTCCACAAAACACAGCCAAGACAAAAAGGGATGTTCTGGCAACCCATTTTTGTTCAGTGCTCTCGCAGTGTTTCAGGCTTGCTGATCCAAATCCAAATCAGACAGAAAACAATTTGAATGTTTGGTTTAAGTACTGAACAAAAAGGACTCCAACAGCAAGGAGACAAAGGGATTGCTCTCTATAATACCATGGGGAAGTAGAGGAAAATGCTATTTAAGCTAAAACACAGTTGCTGGCACAAGTGGGAATGAATATACATGGATACGAACACACCATTGTTGGGAAGGACAGGGAAGTCTTCTGTGAGACGAGTGAGAGCAATTTACAAGAGTATTGTTGATCCCCCAAAAATAAAACAGAAACAAAAACACTTTTAGAAAGGAGTTTGAAAATTTCAAGGAGCCTTTGTGACTCATCTGCTCCACGGCAGTAAGGGACCAGCACTTGTTAAATGCATTTCTTCATGTACGTGTGAGAGAAGGCAGCTAGACTGAAAATCGTGTGCTTGTACCCAGGACATACGCATTCCTTAGTGCAATGTTTCAGATGTGTATTTTTTTAATACTCAAACGAGTCCCAAATCAAACGGGTTCCAGGTGCATTTGGTGTTTTGTTGCCACTAAAGAGCACGACAACCTCGGCAAAGCGGGATGGCAAGGAGCAGATACCCGCAGTGCTATACAGTGCATAGTGTCACTGGCAGTTTTTCACCCCATCCTGGTCACAGAGGATCCGGAGCTGAATACCAAATCAGCAGAATTCAATGTGTGAATGGAGGCAGCAAGGCTGAACTTGAGCACCTCGGGCTACTACTAATTCCAGCCTTTAACAAATAGAAGGTAGTTAAACAATGAATCACACTACAGCGAATGAAAAAAAGATCTTCGTTTCTAAATCTATCTGGTAAAACTGTCAGGGAGATATTACTGCTAATCCACAGAAGTACAGGCCGATGGGGTCTGGACACCAGCCATAGTAGGAGCTTCAGTCTTTCCTTCATGCACAAACTACAGGCTGAGTTCAGCTTCAGTAAATTTTGCTAGAGAAATGTCAGTGGCATCCAAAAGCACATGGTTGGGGGGGAGAGAAATATGGCTCCTAGCAGTGTTACAGTCATGCAGACTCTGAATATTACTGTACAACACAGTGTAGAATGCTGACTGAAACTGCTTAAATCAATTCAGTAAGACTAGCACCGTGATTTTTTGTGTGTGTAAATAAGAAGATAGGTTTTTATCTCCATCATTTTTTGTGACTTTCTCTAAACTGTAAATTAATTATGTGCACTGCATGCTCCGTGAAAACGCCTGTGCTCAGATACACAGTGTGCATTATGCATAAGTCCTTTAAATTGCAACTTTCACGACAGTTTGGAAGAGTAGTAACAAAATGCAATGCTTGAAGCAGTATCTTTGACGGGTACACACCGCTCACTTTGTATCTCATGGGCGCTGAGCAGTGACTTTGTCAGCTGTAGCACTCCTATTTCCATGCCACCGTGGCATTCAGCATTTCTGCCATGGTATCATCAGCCACTGTGCTGCAGATAAAGTGACATCTGAAATGCCTGAATGCACCTAGTCCTCCTCTGGGGACTAATCCACATGAACAGTTATTATGTAATTATGCTATCAGTCATCACAAATAGCAATGTTTATACGTGTGAACTCTTAAGTTTGAATGTACGGAGCTTGATTGCCTACATAGCTTCCATTTGACCAAAGGAACACTTAGACTATGGTGCCTCACGTGATACATTTCCCCACAGAACACAGGTCTATAAATTGACGATCTCTTAAAGCAAGTATTAAAAATCTGGAAACATTTGATCATGACCAAAAAAAAAAAAATTGAAAGCAGGATTAATGAGGGCATTCCAGTAAATTGGAGAGCTAAATATTACCCTAATACCAGTAATGAATAATGGCTACTGATGTTCATGTGGCACTTTTGTACGTTTTTGCTAGACAGCAAGAACTGCCACCTTGAACACGAGTGTAACCCTCACATATGTCAGGCCAAAAAAAAAAGAAGTCCGGGAGAAAAGAACTTAAAGACAAAAATGTGCTTGAACAGCAAAAGGGAGAGACACTTTCATTAGGAGCAAACGTGGTTCTGCTTGCCAAAGAAATGCCAGTACAAGGAAAAGAACTAAAACACAAGGCATAAGTAATAGATCCCATAGGGAAGACAGTCAAGGGCTGCTGAGAAAACGCTGAGGCAATCGTGACCAAAGTGTAGCTGGTTATGCATGCAACCAAAGTGTTTCACTAAGGATTGAATTTCTGCTTTAAAGTGCTCGTATGTTTTTCCCACCTCAGCAGCAGGGCTGTGCATGTAGGCACTCACCTGAGGAAAGGTGCATATATATACAGGACAGTTGTAGCCTCAAGCCATCTCCCATTAAAAGTTACAGACTTTTTTTTTTTTTTTCTATAAAATGATATTTAATGTGCTTTAGGTAAGGTTGTAAGTGCTGAATCATCATACAGGGTTGAGTTGGGGCTCCACTTGATTTATATTTGTTTAGTATTAATTCAGCATGAGCAGTTCCGGCAAATGACTGATTTATGCATTAATTCGTAAGGATATTCCACAACCCCCCAAACAAAACTTAATACTGAGAGAAACAACAGGTCAGTGAGTTAAGAATTGGTCCTAACATACCTGGAGATAGGGTGGGAATGAAGAGAGCTTCATTTACTCCTCCGTGCCCAAGTCATTCTTTTGCTGATAGCTGAAAGGGTAAAAAGTGGAGGACGTTAATGCTGCATCTTCTATGAAATAAATGTTTTGCAGGAGGAGTATGAAGAATCTTTCCAGGTTTTTTAGATTGCTAGAGTAATGAGCTATAGTATTTTCAGGCATATCACATCATAAAAATGAGTAATTACAATTATGATGCATTTAAAAGCAATGTAGCTTTCAGAGGAACAGTTGCTTCAACTCAGAAAGTCAGGAAGGTTAGCTTTTTTTTACATATGCACAGACTACTCATACCAATTCCTCCATCTGTTTCTTGTTTGTCGTAGAAAACAGATAACTTCAGAACTGCTGATGATATTCAGAAATGTTCTAAAAACCAACAGCTACATTAACTTAAATGTACTTTGCAGAAAATGAGACTAGAATTTGACAGGGTCATTCATCACTTAAATCAACTTTCAGATCCATGTCAGAAACAATAAAGGAAAACATCAGTAACTGGAGCTGTAGAAGCACATCACTGATTGCAGGCCAGTACCACTCACATGGCTAAATCCATGTTCCACACCATTCAGCCAACTCAACTCTATTTTTTCTCATTTTCTCCATAAGCTTTTATGTAGTTGTGTTTTTTCTCAACATGTTGTCAAGGAAGCCCTACATTCTTGTAGCTCAGTATGCAGCTCTTTATTGCTATAAACACAGAACAATGTAGGATTTTGGACTGATTGATGTACTTTCCAGTATGAAGTAATTCTTCTATAAGTTCAATAGGTTCAGAGAAAGATTTAAAGGTTTGTTTCTACCAAAATATCAGGGTTTGCCAATTAACTTGACCTCTTATTTACCTCTGTCACAATTCCTCTCCTATTTTGTTGTCTTTGAGCAATTCTGAGTTCCTCTAACAAAAACACTTTGAATTGTGTGAGAGGCTGCCAGCTAAAGTTTCAGTGGTGCATGCTACTTGTATCCCTTCCTGTGCCATAAACTTACCTTTCTTTATCATTTTTACATGCCTTTTTGGGGAGATAGGAGGTACAATATACACACCGAATTTACGATGCACTCCAAGGAACAACTGTTCTTCAGTTCTCTGATGAGAATCAGCGTCTGCTCAGCCCAGGGCTAGCTTGCTCTAGAGTGCAGTAGCCGCATCCACACTGCAAGGCACTTGATCTGTCTCAGGTTTGGCACTTACTGCTGACATGACGTGACCGTCGTCCAAGTAGTTCTTTCTTAGTTGAGTCTTCCTTGGCAGAGTGCTTTCACCTTTCCAAGTGGTGTATGTTATTGGAATGGACCTGAATTTCGGTTGTGTATCATGGTTAAAGGTATTCCTGTCGTTCTCTCCTTTGGGTTTCATGGAGCTATGCTTTTCTTCTGTTGTCAAGGAAACACCAGTTTTTCCCCCCTTGCTCATTAATGTCTGCATTTTTGTTTCCATAGCTACAAAGGAACCTTAGTGTTTTAAAATAGCGGTAATTGGATTACCTTAATTTCTTTAATTTGTTGGCACCATTAATGGCTCCAATTTTCAACAGCAGACACCAAAACTGTATCAGCGGTTTTTCAGCTACGAATGCTGGGTGTCCCCTTGTCCTGAAATACTGGATACGTGCTGAGAAAAATCCTCAGCATCCAACCTCGGGCTCTACACATGGTGCTCCAGTTTAAGTCATTGAGTTCTCAACAGGGATGGGCAATCTTTTATTGTATTCAAATGTGGTTTTCTACATATACTGATAAGGTATGTGCAAAACTGGGGAGATTTTGCTTATTTCTTCTTTTGTTACTAGTTGCTTAATATTCCCTCAATAACTATATTGAAATGCGACCGTTATCATTTAATTGAAGTTTCCCTGATCGTGTCTGTACCTAATGACCGTCTATCTGGCATTGGCTGAATTTCCCAACACCTGTTTGGCACAAAATACGAGCTGAAATTACTGAAAATAGACTTTTCTTTGCTCTGATTTCTGATAGGAGCCTTCTGATAGAAGTTCTACTGTGAATATTCTAGGTGTTAACCCCAACATTTCACATATTTCTGAACCTTTGTAAATTTGACCACCAGAAGAATAATCTGGGAGAAATTTTGCAGGCAATTATCTAACATACCTGGGATTCCAGCAGCATGAGCCAGCAATGTGCCCTTGTGGCTAAGAAGGCCATTGGCATCCTGGAGCTCATTAAAAAGAGTGGCCAGCAAGTCAAGGGAGGTGATCCTCCACTCCACTCTGCCCTGGGGAAGCAACATCTGGAGTACCGTGCCCAGCTCTGCTTATAAAATAAATATATGAAAGGCAAATGTCAAGAGGATGGGATCAGGCTTTCTTCAGTGGTGCCCAGCAAAAGGATGAGGGGCAACAGGCACAAACTGGAACACGGGATGTTCCACCTGAACATGAGAAAGACATTCTTTACTTTGGGGGTGACAAGAGCACCGGAACAGACTGCCCAGAGACATGGAGTCTCTTTTAATAGACATAGTCAGAACCCACCGGGACACTTTCCTGCACAACCTACAGTAGGGAACCTGCTTTAGCAGGGGGGTTGGACTGGTTGATCTCCAGATGTCTCTTCCAAGCCCTGTGATTCTGATTCTCTGAAAGCCAATAGGCAGGGAGAGTGCAAAAACCCAGAGTGGGGGCACCGCTGGTTGGAGGTGCGTGTGATGGATTCAGTGGATTTCTGCTTGGCCTGATGCCCAGCCAGTCAGTGCAAGTGGGAATGTCTCCTGGTTAGGTGGCTCAGGACAAGCTGTACTGAGGCTGAGGACAGGAGGAACTTGATACTGGAAAGTAAGAAAGGCAAAGGTGCAGGATATGCATTTGTGGTGTATTGTAGCCACTTCAGATAAGTAGGTAGGATGTAACAAATAAATAAAAAGTGTGAGAAGATGTCATGGTAACAATTTCAGCATGGTAGGAATGTACACACAGGCAGAGACAGGAGTCTTTCTAGGAGTCTTTGTCTTCAGAAAAAATGAGTTATGCCCTTCTCAGTAATACCGGTTCTTAGCTGCACTGGGACTCTCCATTCTTTGCACTTTTCTCATGTTCCTGAATCTTTTTTTTTTCCTGTTTTTTTTAAAGAACAGAAGCTAAAGACGGTCTCCAACCTAAAAGTAGTTTCAAGCTAGGAATGAGAAAAATGGAAAAATGTGACAGAAAGGAGCTAGATGCTGATCACTATAAACAGGGGATTCCCATTAACTTAAAATACTAGTTCCTGCTTTTCATCATGGATTTTCTTGCGTCCTTGAGGCAAAGAAACAGTATTACCATAGAAACAGTATCCTGTGTCATTGCAGGCCTTTCTGGTGCTGTGTGCTGTTATGGAAACAGACATCTTAACTGTTGTCCGCATGCTATGTATTTCAGTCATTGTGTTTGTACAGATATGTTATTAAACTATAATTTCAGGGTTCATTTTAATAACAACTAAGTCTCTGAAGTGTTCAGCAATTTACAAAGCACCTCGAGGTTGCCCCATGTTAAGAACAGCATTAAAACGAAATGTATAGTAACAGTGCCCTCACATCAGTTACCAACCTGTCCAAATCTCTATCATGTGCAAATAATTAGAAGAAGATGGACTGTCCATCCTTCCAATCACTTGTAAAACTACTTCAGGAAAGCAAATTCTTAACCTGTACGATCTGTGAAGGGACACATCCTTCCTGCATGTGTGCATGGAACTGAAAGGCAGAAAATTCAGTGAGAAAATGTGACTCAGTTGGCTGAGCTGGGAACCATGAATTCTGAAATGTTAATCCCTGCTGAAGCATTCTTTTGTCTTGGGAAAGCCATCTTCAATCCTGACCTTAGGCTTATTCCTGGGTATTGAGTCCTTAGAGCTTTGAGAAAATCTCCTCAGCCTTTTTGTCTCCACAATATCTGACATACGACTTTTCAGCAAGCGTAATTATTTCTTAATTTTCTGGAATAAAACCCTCTAAAAATCTGTCACACAATTAGACAGTTTTTACCTGAATTAGAAGTTTTTACCTGAGTTTGTGGTCATTCATCATTTAACTTGTCAGTTGTAAGCAGCTTCCTGGCCGATTATATTAATTATACTTTTTAATTACTGTAATTCAAGAAGTCTAGGTGTGCCCTTTTTTTAACTTCATCTTTTATCTCTTTATCTTTTACCTGATCTTAATCATAATCATCTGTACCAGGAAGGTGATACGCTGCCTCTTTTCCTTGCAGTTATTTTGGCTTGTAATGGGAGTATTTCCTAACAGTGAAAAACTGAAAAGATGTCAACTACAGATAGGATTTGAACATGTATAATGAAAACAGCCAAACATAATGAAGTCTTTGGCAAAATTCAGGTGCCTCCACTGCGCTTCGGGGAAACAGAAAAACAACATGGAAATGTCAGTTTTGAAATTCGTCTAATTTTCCTCTTAAGGCCAATGATGCAATGATGCCTCAACAATATTCGTGTCATTTAAATGGAGCAATGTTTTATGAAGCGCTTCTAATTTAGCATCAGTTCGACTCCTTACGCTCTTTTTCTTTCCCAAACCAAACTACTCAAGATGGTGTTCCTGAATTCAGCTTACAAAAAGCCACGTCACAACAGCCCATCAAAACTCCCCCAAAAAAGGCTTTCAAACTGGAACTGCGAGTTCATTTCCTGTATTCATCTCACTTCCACCCCCCCAAAAAAAAAAACAAAAAAAACAACCAAAAACAAACCCTGTTTCACTCTATACTGTCCATAAAATTGCAAATTTAAAAAATGTAAATATTTTTTTTTTAAAAAAAGATATTCGTATATAAATACTTCACCTTCAGGGCTACAGTATCTTGCAAAAACTGCTCCTTATTAAATCTCTTTGCTTACCACAAAAAACAAAGTGACCTCAGAGGTCCCCATATTACTTATTCTGATTAACTAAAAAAAAGTCTTGTAATTTACTTAATGAATATTACAACTTCTGTTGCAACTACAAGACCAAGGCCTTCATGTTATACCATGCTCTGAGTGGGACACTACACCTGGTTACTCCCATCTCTGAGACGTGCAGCGGCCTGCAATGATCTCCATAGGCTTCGGCCCTGTGTAGAGCTGGTTGATGCTCCTGGCTCAGAACACCATTTCCCACAGGAAATATAAATCCTGATTCCTTATCAAGGTCTTACAGGCCAGGGCAAAGCGACCCTTGCTTCAGCATGTGGGAAGTGCCTGATGGGAGGATGCCGCCACCCAGGTCCCAGCGGTGGTAATGCACTGACTGAAATGGGGGATCCTGAACACTAAATGTATTAGAAAAAGAAGCATATGTGCAGCGCTTGTCTTTGCTCCATGCCTCCAGTTCCGTGTGCTGATACGGTACATCCCCCTCCTGTGAGATGTGGAAGTGTCCCAGAAAGCCAAGTAAGAGCCAGCCAAGATGGCGCCATGCTGTGCTGGCAGGCGCACTCAAAATGGCGGCAGTGTGTGGAAGGCACGGCCCTGGGCCCGGCGTCTCTCCAGCCACAGGGCATGTTCCAACCTCAGGGCTCGTAGGACCACCACATTGTAGCCCTTTGCATCTGCTGCTTTTGGGGGGTTTGTTTTTGCTCTGCCAGAGTGCGAGGCTGCCCGTTTCCACCTACTGGGAGACTGACAGCACCGATGGAGGGTACTGGAAAAACCTGACCTTCCTCAGTCGGGTGTGGGGCTGGGGAGGCTGGAGGGAGCCATGAGGTGTGTGATGATGTGTCAGGAGCCAAGTGCCATGCTGAGCAGGGGGTGAAATTGAAGCGGCAAACAGGGGAGAGGATGTCCAGAGAGATTCATTGAGCTCTGAGAAGGGAGATTTAAATTTTCAGCCGTTCAAAGAGCTCAGTGTAAAACAGCGACTAAAACAATGTGATTTTGAAGGAGACTGTCTCCCTAACGATGTGTTCTTCTCAAAAAATAACATCCCTTGGTGCAGGAAAGCAGTGTGCAGAGGGCTGATGCAGGGCAGTCAGGGGTGTGCTGTGATGAAGGTGAGCAATGAAGGTACCAATGGCACAGGAGCACTTCACTCTGAGACCTGCAATGGGCTGTGTTGCTGCAGGTGCCTCAGAAACGCACGTATGTGTGGTCTGAGGCTGTGGTCACGGAATTCCAGTGGGTGAGCTGACACTAAAACCATAGGAACACTTGCTCAGTCAGAGGGAGATCTGTTGGACCAATTAAGATGTCAACATGGAAAATGATTTCTTTCTGTTACCCTCAAAATATTTACAGTCAGTTATTTCCAGGAGGACTCTTTAGGTACTTTCCCGTATTTCCCTTGGAAAATTGATACAGTAAAAATAAAGTACTGACAAACAAACACCCTTTTCTTGGCACATCCTTTAACTGTTTAGATTCTGCAAGTTTTATTGTTTGGAATGTATGTCATAATTGATTTTGTTCTTATATTCGTATCTGCCAAACATGAGTTTGTTAACCTGACTGCTCCCTGTGAAAGGCTCCATCTCCGCAGTGCTGCTATTCCCAGCTGGCTTAGTGAGCAGTGCCTGTGAACTGTTAGAGCTCTCAATACCTTCTCATGTTATTTCTGAAAAGACAGAACAAATTGATGTGTTCAATTTAAGTTACAAAGCTGACAGGTATAATCCCATTTGGTTCAGCTTCCAAAAGCCATGAACGCCTTAGTGAGGCTAGGAGTTGTTCTCCTTCTCTCCATTTATATCCAGGTTTAACAGAAAAGATCCTCCGAAGTTTATTTTTCAGTACTGCAGTTTTTGGAATGTTTGCCCATGCTGATTAGATTCTCTAAGAGAAAATGACAAAATCTGGCAATTAAAACACAAACTACATACCATGCTGTCAATACAGGCCCTATTGAAGCCTGCAGCTAGTGAGGTAGGAATTCCTTTCTGGCTCTGAAAAATGAAGGGATCCAGCAGCTGAGGTTTGCCTCAGTCCTAATTCTGAACATGCTTCGTGTCTGCACTCCTCGTGATTATTACAATAACCATGTGAGTAATTACTGACCTGAGAAGAATATTCACCATATTCACCATCGCTTTTCTGAAGAAGGGGCTCTCTTTCAGGCAGTTGTAGGTATCTTATTTTTGTTTGAATCTGTTCCGATCCCTTGCGTGTGTGTTCATATCCTTTTGAAAGTACTCCTTTCATTTTGAACATTTCAGCAGGGAGTTAGATACGCACGGTGCACTGAAATACATGTTTGTAACAGTAACAAACGCGGATGTGGAAATAACTGAATTAAGTATGGGGTTTGGTTTTTTTACTTCTTTATCTTAGCATGTCTGAAGGTTCTGTGTTTACTGAAGCTGTGTGGGGGTTTCTTATTAATATCATTTTTTACTTAGACCTCACTACGCCCGCTGATTCCATCGCTAATGTCTCTGGCAGCACCAGAACCTGTTTGCATCCATATGCACAGGGAAACTTTCAGCTGTTCAGGCAGTATTTGTTTTTTCTGTTCCTATGGTACCCATACCATCGCACATTTGGGAGTCCCTTATTTAGAAGACACATGGTATTCATATCTTGATTAAAAAGAAAAGCAGCTGTAGCTCCTATTTGCTTCATTTTACCTTTTTATAGACTTCATTTTCTAGCAATTATAGATTTACGGTATTTAATGTATTGCACAGTACCGTACCCCCTGAATTAGCCACAGAATATATAATAGAGCAATTCTTCTTTCTGAGCATTAAAACCATACACTGACATTAACCAAGAACTCCAGTTTTGCCATCTTATCGGTCATCATCTCGCTGACAACGATGCATTTCCTCCTGACTTAGTGCTGTAGAACTGATGTGGATATTAAGATTCCTTAATAGAACCTTAAGTTTAGAGGAAAACAATAAATGGAGGCAGTTAGTAAGAAAATATACTAATGTATGCAATGCAAGAACTAGATGTGAAAAAAAAAAATTAAGATTGCTCTTTGAGAATACTGGTCATTGCTAAATCTACTCTGTACAAATAGATGTGCAATTGATTTATGTTTTTCACTTTGTGGTTATTATGTCTTGGACTCACTGCAGGTAACAGAGAACTTAACGATCCTGGGAGATGAATGGCATTAATCGAATTCGGCTCATTCACACAATAGTAAGTTTGCTGCTCCGTGCTTTGGATTTAACCTTCTGTTTCGTTTACATTTGTTATTTATTCCTTTAATTATTGCCTTGCTGAAGCACGAAGTTTCAGTCAGCTTCCTGGACAGCTCGGTCTCAGTATAACTGAAAACGCACACAGAATTCTCAGCTTTTATTTCCAGGTTGCAGCTTCTTTAAACCTGATAGAGTACAAGATGTCTGAGACAAAGAGTTTGGTAGGCATTTTGGATAAAGGAGAATGGTTTGAAGGCCGTGAGTGCATATATAGCTCCATATTTGTGATTTAACATGTAATATGGCACGACCACTACTGGTTCTTCAAGGTTTTACACTGGACAGTTGCATTCATCACATGTTTAGTAGCCTGGTGTGCTTTTATAAGAGATGTTGTGCTCTTTAGAATTAAGCAAGGATCAGATATAGGGAAGAAGCACAATTATTTCCAAACAACACCAGATGATCAGAAGTTTTAAGGTACTTTAAAGCATGTTTTATCTTTAATTGTGCTGTTATTGTGCTTGCTCATGAGTTGTGGGTGATAACGTGATTATCATCTGCCTACCTGATCACATGCACATTTCTGATGCTTGCAAGAAGAAACATTGTCTAGCTGGTAATTGCCATATTGCACAGATTCCAAGAGACTGTTTCCCAGACAACAGAAGAGTTGTGGTACATCCACAAACTGTACACCATTGTGTATCTGCACTTCAGTCAAACACCTGGTGGCAGCTGCTGCTCCCACGGATGGTATGGACAAGATGCAACTGTTTGTATAGCCAGAAACAAACCCTTTGATCTGTGCAAGTCAAAGAAGCTGTTGTTTCACAGGTACGTGTTATGTATTTCTCAGACCATGTTCCTGCCACCTGAATTTGCTTGGATAAAAATTTGGTGTTAGTGAAATGTCATTTTTAGCCTTTCTAGGTTTCCTGATGCAAACTTACTCGCACAGGCAGCACAGTGCTGTGAGTTGTGTTTATGTAGGAGGTGACCACAGCACAAGGGTTTCTTAGCATGCAAAAAGTGAGCAAAGGAAGCCAGTGTGACTTACTGCTAAGCTTGGCTGTTCTGCAGGCCAGGCACCTATTCAAAATGCTGACAATCACTGTAAGTGATGAACAATTGACAGAGATTTGCTGCCTCGTGAGAGGATGTGCTGCTGTTCTGCTCCTTTGATGTCACCCATAGAGAGGGATTAAATGACTCCCCGCAAAACGTGTTGAAGTAATTTATGTAATCTAGTAAAAAATCTTGATGTGTTAGTAATTTGACTGTTTTATTGAGTAAATGGAAACACCAGTGTGGAGGCATTCCAGATCCAAACTCCCTCCCTTCCACAAATAAACCTCAGATGGCTTTCACAAGATCGTATGCTATTTTAGAGCCCAGAAATGATTTTTGGAACCAGACTAAATGTGTCTGAGAAGGAAATGAAGGTCATTTTGAAACAGGAAATAAATGCACAATAGTGTTGTCAAGAAACTGCATCCCTCCTTCTGACCCTGCCTGTCTCACCACACTACAGAACAGGGCCACTTTTTGACTGCAGTCATACAAAGCTTGATGTGGTAGGCAAATAATACACGTTAAGAAACTCCAGAAAGGACCCTTGTAATACAATCCCTATTGGAAAACAATTTCTGGATCTGCGTGTGAATCTGTGGAACAGAGTTCCTTGTTGGTTTCGGTCACAAGAGCAAAGTTTCTTTCTCCCTTTTTTTTATGTTATTCACACTCTTCCTGTTGTGTCATCTTTTATTTCCCCAAAAGACAAGAAAAGCTGTGAGACACACTTGTGTGTTGTGGTTTGTGCTTCGGTGCGTTTCATTTCTGCAAAAAATACATATACATGTCTACATATGCAGAGAATGATATTGCATGAGGCTGGGTTTGGTGCTGCTGAGTGAGCAATTCATTTTTCTGTCCCTTATTTCCATTGCATAGGTTTACATGTGATTGAAATTCCAGGCATAGAAAGGCAGTTTGGAAACTTTCTTGGCCAGGCAACAAGAGGTTCTGAATCCTGGGAGTCTGACAGGATTCCTGCAGCCTGGTCAAGGAAAACATTGAAGGTGAATACACAAAGATGCTGGAAGATTGTTATTTATATACATGTTATCTGAAAACTTGTTTCTTCTTCTCTTGCTACAGTACCGATAGACAGGTGGAGATTTGGACATGCGCGTTTACTGCTCTTTCATGTTTCCTGTGTCAGAAATCAGACTGCCCATTACCGCCTTTCATCCTTTCACTGGCAGCACAGAGCACCAGCGTTGGAGGGGCAGCAGGTTTCTGTGGTGTAAAACTGCTGCAAGACTGCAGGGCCACTTGGGCTGCACTTTCCGAAACGACTTAAACTAGTCTAAGATCCATCTGTTGTCAGAGGGAGTGTTCGTGGCTGTACGTGGCTGTCTCCTCCATTCTTTGGCTTCTGTCCGTTCCGTAGCTGTAACCAGCAACCTCAGCAAACTGCTCCTGCAGAAGGTTCGCTCTTCTTTGTAGGGTTAAGTTTCTGCCAAATGAACCAGGCTTTATCTGGAGGATATAAAAGGAACCTCTCTTATTATTATTATCTGGGGATGTTTTGTTGCTGTTATGTTTTCACTCATAGTTTTGAAGTACTGGAAAAGCACTGAATGTATCTTTCTGTTTTGTTACCAGCAAGGGATTTCTGTTTCATCCCATTTGAACATGGAAGGGGGGGAACAGTTTCTTTCTGCAGAAAATCATTCTTTGGATGTAAGGCTGGGGAGCCTCCTGAGAGTGCTTGGGATGAGAATCAGAGAGCTCTGTCCCCTTGCACAGGGCAGTGCTTAGAGATGTGGGTGCGTGGAGGTGAGTCTGCTTGTGAGGAGGTAAGTCCTCGCCTCTGATCAAGCCTTCTTGTGGAGAACCTTATGGAAATTGAGCCCCCTCTTGTGGATTTTCCATACAGAACGTACAGATCAGGTCAACCTTTCTTCTGAGTAATAATTTCTGTACCTGTTTATTTTCCCTGACAGCCGGTATGTTTACTGTTGCTCCACCCCTTCTTAGGTGGTGATGGCTATTAATCTCAGCATAATGAAAATGTGTAAAACGATAACCTGGAAAAATCCTGATTTGCATTTCATGTGCAGCATGGCACCACCTTTACCACAACGCGCGGAGTGAGAGGAAAGGGATTTGTTGGCTATTCCTGTTGTCCAGTTTGTCTTCACTTGAGGGAAAAAAGAGCACAGAGAATATCCCACAGGGTAAAAAAAGACTCTCCGGGTTAACTGAGAAAATGTGAAAACAAATGCAGACACCTGGATGTCTTACAGTGGTCTGCGTTTTATTTTGGGCTGAACTGGGTTGCGTGATACTAACAGATACCGAGTCAGTGCCAGTGGAGGAAGAACAAATGTCACTGGAATACTGTCAAACGTCAGGTTAAAAAACAAACCTTTATCCCACAGTTTCTCTGAAGAGAGGAAGAGGTGGCTGCTTACCACTGAATTATCTGAATGCTCATTTGCGGCGTACTCAGAGCTCTGTTCTAACCCGGCAAATGTGTCCTCATTGGCAACGTCTGCAGACCATTCTACATTGTGGAGCGGTGACATTTCCCCATTCCTGCCTCCTTTTAATCCCCATCAGAAATCCAGAACGATCAAAATGACTCGAACAGAACTCGGAGGAATTGGTACCGACCCACACTGAGATGCTGCTGTGCTTCCTTTCTGAAAAGATCGGGACTAAGAAGAATTTGTGCAGAGGTGTACCAATGACCTGCAAGGCATCGAGGAGCTGATTCATACAGCACTGAAAAGAGACCTTTGCTATCCAACAGAGTTTTCTTTAGAAGCACATGCAGGAAAACGCTGCCAAACGGTCACAGCCTCATGCAGGATTCAGCGCTGATGGCGACAGACGGTTTATAGGTAGGGCACACATTAAGAGTTGTATAATGAAAGTAATTTAAGAAGTATGTCTGGAAAAGAAAACATCACTAATGTAGGTTTCCTGCCGGTAAAATTGCCAGACTGACAAGAGAGTGGGAACTTGCCTATCTTGCTCCAGAAAGGGCGAGACCTCAGAGCGGTTTCCATTAACGCTGCCTAAGAATGCCAATATCTCCAACACATCAAAACTTTTACTCAGACCAACAAAGCGATGCAGTATCATTGCGGTGTCAGCTGTACTGCAGAATGTGACAGGAAAATAAAACACCGATTAACAACCCGCACCTCCCAGGGCCGGGCAGGACGGGGTACAGCGCCGAGCCGCAGCCCCACGGCCACCAACCCGCACTCCCTGGGCTCTGCCCGCCGCGTCTGAAGAGAAGCGCGGTTTCTGCATCACTCCGGGCACTTCCGACACTGCTGCAGGCATCCGTTACGGGACGCTGCTGATGAAGCTCCACGCGTTTGTTGCCATGACGGATTATGCGACTCGTTTATTAATCTTGTACATCACTTCAGCTTGCTTCAAGGATGTACGGAGCAGCAGCGCAGGGCAGTCACTGCCGGCTATGGAAGGTGCTTCGTAACAGGGAAAACAGCAGTTTTGTAACCGGCGATTATAAAATCGCTCGCGGGCGGCCCACGCGCTTACAAAACGGAGGGGCCGCGCGCCGTTACCTAACAGGGCCGCCGAGCGGCTCCGCCGCGCCCCCTGGCGGCGGCACTGTGCGCGGGGCGGGGCCGCCTCCAGCTGCTGAATTCCGGCCGGGCCAAAGCGGCGGTGCCTGAGAAGGACGCGTTGCAGCCAGCCGCCGTGGCACAATCTGAAATGCTTTAAGACGCATCCAGAAGTCAATTCTCGGTTAACGAACGCTACCGCGTCGTACCGCCGGGGGAAAAGGTTCAAGAAACGCGGCGGCTGCCGCCCTGCCCGCTGCGGTCAGCGAGACGGGAAAAGGCACTTCCAAGCCGCGAAGCCGCCGGAGGGGCGACGCCCGGGGCGCCCCCGCGGTGCCACGTGGTGCCGGCGGCGCCCGCTGGGTGCGGCTCGGAACGCGGCGCCGCCTCGCGCTGCGCAGCCGCCGCCACCGGCGCGCGCAGGCGCACTGGAGCGGCACACGGGCCGGCGCCTGACGCCCTCCGCGCGACTCCCAAGGGCTCCGCGACCTCTGCGTCACCGCTGCGCCGCGCGGGGATTGGGCGCCGCCGCGGCCCGGCCCCGCTGCGCAGGCGCTGCTGCCGCCGGCGGCCCGGCCCGGCACCGCGGGGAGACGGAGAGGCGCCGCTCCCAGAGAGCCGCGGCGGTGCCGCCCCGTGCCCGTCGCCATGAAGATCTGGACCTCGGAGCACGTATTCGAGTGAGTGCCGCGCGGGGGTGGCTGAGGGAGCGGGGCGGCTTCTTCCTTCTCTTCCTTGTCTTCCGTTGGGACGGGGCCCGAGGGGGCTTCCCCGCCTCCGGGCCGTCTGCCCCGGCCGGCTCGGTGCCGGTCCCTGTTCGGACGGGACGGCCGGGGCTCCGCTCCCCCGTGACCTTCCGCTGTGCGACCTCTCCTCCCCGGCGTCGCGCGGCGGGGGCAGCCCGTTGCCTTTGAGGGCGTTCCGCTCCGGGCCGCCCCTCGCGGGCTGCGCTGGGGCCGCTCCCGGGGGGATCCGGGGGCTTAAAAACCGCTCCGGGCGGCGGCAGCTGAGCCCGCGTTTTGGGGGGAAAGTAACGGCCCAACAAGTGATCCTCGAGTTACCGAAACGTGAAGTTTAAGCCTTTCGGCGTTATATCGCAGCGAACGTGTGCTTATCAAACTAAAACCAGAAAGTAACGGGTCTCGGGGTTCTGATTAGCCAGGTGCTCTGTGTGCTTAATGCGCACCTGTGGCAGTACAGCTGCTTTCTGCTAGGGAAGGACGTTTGCAGTTAAGAAACATAAATCGAGCTGCTTTAAAAGCACAACTTGACTGCTGTGTTGGGTTCAGCTTGAATAGAACTCCGGTTACAAAGCTCCGCTGTTCAGCCTTGTGCTTTGGCTCTGTTTTGGCAGTCACCCTTGGGAAACGGTAACGACAGCCGCCATGCAGAAGTACCCGAACCCGATGAACCCCAGCGTGGTCGGAGTGGATGTCCTGGACAGACACGTTGACAGCAGCGGGAAGCTGCACAGCCACAGACTGCTCAGCACCGAGTGGGGAATCCCATCCATTGTGAAATCGGTGCGTGTGCTGCGGCACAGCTGGGGAGGGGCAGGGAGGGGAGGTTTGTGAAGCAGGATGTTGTACAGAAATGTGTAACTCGTAACGAGTTCAAGCAGCGGCGTATGAGGAAGTTTTTAACAGTGCTGCGTGTACTGAATGCCAGCCGGTCAACAATTGGCGAGGTCTTAGATTGCTTCCAAGTGTAAAAATGAGATCTCCCTCAACTGAGTAGTTTTATTTTTAAATAAGCCTCAGTCGTCAGCATCCGTTCGATACGACGACCGCTACCTGTGCATTTAAAAGCACTAAAAATAATGGCAGTTGTTGAGCGTAACTAGTTGTGTGTATCCATGCCCATCTCCCAGCTCATTGGCACGAGCAGAACGAAGACGTACGTTCAGGAGCACTCCATTGTGGACCCACTGAGAAAAACTATGGAGCTGAAATCCAGTAACGTGAGTACTCTGGTTCTGGTTATGCAGTTCAAGTAGATTGCAGCTCATAGTCATGCCTTAGAAATCTGAAGACAAAAGGCACCTTAGAAAAGATTTGCTTTTGGTACTGCTCAGCTGTGACACATCCGAATCGTAGAATTGCCCAGGTTGGAAAGGACCTTCAGGGTCATCAAGTCCACGCACAGAACACACGGCACACCCCGATGGGCCGGTTTCCACTTCTTGGTTTTGTTTATTCTTCTAGAATGGTTTTTCCCAGCCCTGCGGTGCAGTGTCACCATTTCCTGGTGGTTTCGCAGCTGCTTTACGTACTGCTGCGTCTTTCTGATTCCATAAGAACGTGGTAGTTTGTGTATGGTAACTGCTGGTAGCTGATAAATGATCCAGACAATCTAAGAAAAGACAATGAGATCAGCAAATGATGAGCTTGGAGATTTATTTATCGAGTTCTACAACCTTCGTGCTGATACTTGCGAGAAAAACCTTGTTTAAATCAGATCTGTGTTAGTTTTCTACCTGCAGTTTAATATAGTAAAAACAGCGCAGAAATACTGAGGGTAATCTTGTTTTGTGTTCTGCAGATTTCATTCACAAACCTTGTGTCAGTAGATGAGAGGCTTGTCTACAAACCACACCCTCATGAACCGGACAAGTGAGTACCTCGTCCTTCTGAGGCTGCCCTGAGGGAGAGCAGACCTTGGCTCTGTAAATTGCCTTGGATGGTGCGGTGGGGTTTGTGTGACTTCTGTTGTGCTGCCTTGTCCAAAAAGAGATGGTACGCTGTCACTTCGGTTACATTGCGGCTGCGGAGCACTGCCATGGCACAGCCGGTCAGTTCAGATCAGTTTATCAGGGAGTTCTGCTGGGTCCTGCGTGTAGCTGAGCATACACGGATGTCTTCAGTTACCAGCTCTGAGTTTTGATCCCTTCATCGGCCCAAGCACAAACTGCACGTTGCACATTTATCTGCCTCTATTTTATCATTTTGGAGAACGTGATTTATTTATTAATCTATTTAAGGCAACTTGAAAGAGTGCTGAGTCTGTACTCCTAGAACTAGTGAAGGTTTTCACTACGGCCACAGGAAAGGCTAAAACCACTGTTATAGGAGATGCGTTAACGCTGTTTTTCCGATACATCTTCCCATCTGCTGTGTCTGCTCTAACTGCAGGCTGCTGACGTTGGAAACAGCTGAGTGCCGCAAGGAGTCGCCTGGACTTAGTGGGGACTCTTGGGTTTTGTTTGACATGTAGAAGTGCATGCAGTAAAGCAACTGCGACAGTGGGTTGTTGTGTTAGCAGCAGACGTGATGACGGTGTCCTTGCTGGGGGGGAGCAGGAAGCCTTTGGGAAATGCACTGTTTTAAACTACTGTGGACAAATTACTTGTTGTTCTGTTTCAGAACCATTTTGACACAGGAAGCGATAATATCTGTGAAAGGTGTCAGTCTCAGCAGTTACCTAGAGGGATTAATGGCAAACACGATTTCCTCCAATGCTAATAAAGTAAGTGTGACCCCTGTGTAACGTGTGACCCCCGGCTGAACGGCAGTACAAATCTCTATTGCTTTTTGGCTTTGTCAGCAGTCTTAGGGTATGTGGAGTTCTACTGTCTGTACTGTAGACTTCTGAAGGCTCAGCTTGTTGAGCTTGCTTTTTTTTCTCCTTGCAAATGTGAACAATAAATACTATTGTCAAGTGCTCTGAATCTGCATTGGAAAAGCATTTCCATTCACTTAAGCCTGTCCCTCCTTTGCTGCCCTCTTGTTGCCATCTGTGGGGTTTGCTATTGGAACGGTACGCACCAAGGCTCATCTGAAGCAGTGCTGTGGAGCAATGAAGTGGTGTTTGTAGGATTGCTCCTTGTGAGTCTTTTGAAAGTTTACCCTTTGAGTTCAGCCTCAAGAATGATAAAACACAAACTGACTAAAAACCCGCTTTGTGCTTCGTAACAGCACTGCTGACAAAAGGGATCTTCTGGTGGGGTGTGAGCCAGCACTTCTTCCTGTCAGTCAGGTTTTTGAAGTAAAGAATGTCACAAAGCTGTGTATTTCTGTACCTTTGCTTGGATCATTGCTAGGATTCATACACTAAAACTTATTTTTTGTAACCCGTAGGGCCGTGAAGCATTGGAATGGGTAATAAATAGACTCAATGCTGAAATTGAGGAGTTCACAGCTTCAGCAAGAGGAACGATGAGGAATTCAATGGCGGCAGCAGCATTTGTAGAGAAATGATAGTAAATATATTTGTGTTATTAACAAGGTTTAGCAATCTAAAGCTCCTCTCCAAAAATAAACGTATACGTTCTTTGTTATTTAAGGGCATACCTACGTGTTAGGTATGTTTCAAGTTTAATTCGGAGAAAAGCTGAGTTCTTACTAATGAGGCTGATTGGCAAAGCTTAATTAATACATCAGTTCAGCTGGACCGAACTTCAGTTGCAGATGAAGAAATAATTTTCAAGCGTAGTTCCCGTATTTACATGAACACTAACCTAACTTATAATACTTTCAGACATGAAATGGCCTCGTTTAGAGATGAGGCTGCATGTGTTGGAGGAGACTGGCATGTTTGGTTGACGTCTGTGGAACTTTTGTTCTTGTGTGACTTATGGACTACCTCTTGGGACCAAGCCCAAAACTAAGCAGAATGGTTTGTTCCAGCATTGTCCTATTAGTTAAGTATTGACAGTTGTATGATACAACGTGGTTTAACAGAAAGTTTATTACTTGAAGCTTGAAAAACAAAAGAATGTAGAAGCTATTTTTGATATGCTTTTTAACTAGTTTGACTAGTTGAGCTAACCTGGTACTCCATTCTTTTTCAGTCAGTTCAGGTAAAACTGTCTGAGGTGTCTCTTGTCTGCTAACACCTGAGTTCTGTTCCTAAGTTTGACACTGCTGGGCTGGACACGCAGAAATGTGAGATAAAACTTGATCTTAAACTTATGGAATAACTCCATTTCTAAGAGCCCATTAAAGGGGTACAATGTGCACAGAGCCTTAAAGTTTCATAAGCTGATGGCACTTCTGAGAACAGTAACTGTTCACTCCAGAATTTCAAAGAATCGTGTAAAGGACTAAAAAAATATTGTTGAAGCTGGATAGAGAGATGAGCACAAGAGGAAGTCATATTAAGAACACTAATATACTCATTAACTTGGTCATGCTCTGGAAGTAACTTGTTATACAAATACAACATTTTGTTGTCCTTTATATTAAACACAGTGTTCTAAGCTCCAGAAGGTCCTTTACATTTTAGGCTCATTTGCTCACAAAATAAGGCTCTTTAAATGAAAACCTCGAGTCTTCTACTTTTGTTTCCTGGTACTTAATAGAGATTCTTGGTACTGACCTCAGCGATTAGCTGCGGGAACTTCAAGCTCAGACCCTGACACCCATACTTAAATAATACACCAGTTTGCTGGTAGTCCTGTTGACTTCAGTAGCGGCTGCCTGTCCCATCTGACTCCTTCGGGGTGAAGAAATAATGGGAAAATACAGCCCCAAGTCGGCTGGTCCTTCATTCTGGTGCCAGAGACATTTCCTGCAGTTTTGATTCTAAGCTTACAAGTAATCTCAAGCCTCTCTTAGCCTTTAAGAACTGCAGTGTCACCCGTTCCAGCATATTTTATATTGCATGCCTTTTCTGTTATATGGAACTGCCCATTGAATGGTATCTGCTATAGAAACAGCTTATGTTAAGTGGGAAACTTAGAGGGGGAAAATAGTAAGTTGGGGGGAAAAAAAGAGCTGTATATATACATCTTTTAAAAGTTGAACTATTCTAAATATTTTTCTAAAACAAACGATTTGAAAATACCTTTATAAACTGAAATTATTGTGGTTTGTTGTGCTTTTACAGAAGATTATTACAGCTGAAATAAATAGCATTTCAACTTACTTGCATTTGAAACTTCTGCCAAACTGTACTGTAACTTCTGATTAAAAAATGCAGTGCTTGAAAGTGACTTCAGATGTTTGTTCAGCCTTCAGCATCACCTGCCCTTTTAAAGTCAGTTTTATCTTCTCCTAATTTTTGTGCACTGAGGGCCTACACAGTACGAATTCAGTTTGTCCTTGCACTGAAAAAACTTCTTGAAAGATCATGGTTTTCTTTGTTCTGTCTTATTTATACGCCTGCACTCTCATTATTCCAAGGGATATTGCTTTCTGTATGTGTTTGGTTTTTTACTTTAAATAAAACGTTATGTGAGTTCTGCCCAGCTCCTCAAACTGTGCTCTATTCATTTCTTTTAACTGCTAGGTCAGTAATCTGGGTGGGGCGTGGAGGTGAAGGAATAGTCCAGAGTTAATAGACTATTTTATTCAGATGTGCATCTTACAGTGTACATTTTTAAGTGGCAATAAATCAAACCTGTTTACAGCTGCTGTGGTCTTCCTTGCTCTTTAATAACTCACTGCTTTTTTTCCACAAATCTGACACATGAACTTGTGACCAGACTTCAGTTTGCTAAATCACATGGGGACGTTTTCCTCTGCTTAGCCTGGGATTTGTTAAGGAGTATGTCTCCCTCCATGGAACATGATACTCACCGTTATTAAGAGTGGAAGGATTCTCTCTGAGTCTGTACATTCATAGAACAGTTTGGTTATTTACCCACAATGGTCACAATAGGAAACTTCATCTAAAGAAGCTTTGTTTGATTTGGTGTGGTGGGCTGTGCAGCAACTACAAACTGCGTTCCGTCAGAGAAGGAAGCGCTGCGCTGTTAGCAGTGTGCATGCCTGCTCAGATGGTTTATTTGCCAGCTGCCTGCATAGCTGCGTCACAGCTGGCAGCACTCAGATGAACGCAGGGTGCTATGGCTGAATGCTTTGATGCTGCAGTGAATGGGATGTACACTTGTGCAGAGCAGCTGTGCGTTCTGCTGGTCAGAACGAAGGAGGCAGGCGGGAAAGAAAATGGGAGATACAGTTGGAGGGACAAAATTTAAGGACTAGAAAGAAACAAAGGGGCTGGAAGGAGGGGACCGATAGAGGAATATGATATGATGAGAACAAATCAGCAGTGGGGTCTGGTGGATCCTCTTTCAGCTTACCTAAGTGGACTCATTCTTCACCTCACCTGCAGATGTAGGCTGTTAAATTGGACAAACTTCAAACTCACCTGAACAACAAGAAACAGAAGAGAAGTGAGTAAGCTCTAGAGCCAAAGCTCCATGGCCTGGAGATGATGATAATAAGATGACTTATTACACTGTTAAAACTTTTGTCCTTACTCTTCGCTTGAATTTTTAACTAAGTCAGAAATCATTAGCTATGTTTGCTATTCTTTGTTTTAAATGTTTTGAAAAAACAACGTGTAGAAGAGTTTTGCTCACATACGACACGAGAATTGGTGATACTAGCAGTGGAATTTTGGTGTTAACCTGGTACTGGAAATTGCACTTTTCTGGTCTTAAAGATTTTTACTGTAAATTACACTTAACTTGTTCTTACTTCTTGATTTATACATGCTCAGGATAGCGAAAGTAGCAGTATAGTAGATTAACTTGTTTCATATTACTTGCAAGGTGTTTTAAGAAGATCTGTTGGGTTTGTAACTTCTCAGTGCTGTGTAGTTGCCTGGCTTCCATGCACCCATCTGCACTGTAAGTTTCTGTTAAAGGACTTCTGTCTGTGCTCTGTAAATCTTCCTGATAGCCTTCAGCGTTCTGAAAGGTGCCACTATTTGCAATCTGGAATAACAAAAACTGGTGCCATGGCAGAGGGAAAACTCTTAAGTTTACTGTAACGCTGCAATGACTTGTGTCTATGTGTACACTAAAAATAATAGACTTTTCTGTTAATGACTGAAGTCTAAGAAAACAAAAGGCTTTGTTTATCCAATAATATTTCTTCTTGCTAACCATGGGTGACAACACCTGTTTGTTCACATAGCAGTTAGCAACTGATTTACAGCTTATTCAGGGGGTGGGGGTGCAGAATTAACCACAGTTGCCTACAACATCGCTCTTTTGTTGTTGTGGTCTGTATTTGCAGTTAGAGCATACAGCTGAGTTTCTTTCCAGTAAGGTAAAGCTGAACGCCCACTGTCTGCACTCCCTTTGCACGGACAGACTCTGGGTTCAAAGGAAAAAGATCAGCATCCTGTTGAGGTGCAGAAGCGAACAGATGAACTCAAGAACGCTGATAGCACAAGTTTGTCTGAAAGCTCTGAGTCATTTTAGAACGCCCATGTTCTTCAGGGTGTGAAGTTTGTTCTTTCACTTGTGCAGGACTTGTAGCAAAATCTAGCAGATGTGAAATTAGGAGCAAAGAAACTCTAACACTGTAATATGATGGAAAATAAAGCTATAATAGCAGGGCTGCAAAGTCTGTAGTTGCAGCAAATGAGAACAAGCCCAAATGCAGCAGCTATGGATGCATAAACAAAGGAAGAAAATTTGCTTACCTTCAGATAGGCCTCAGATTATGCAGAGACCTCCAGCAAGATCTCCTCATCTGCACTGCCAACCCTTAAATGAGGGCTGGAAGGGGTGGATCCTGGCTGCAGCCCTTCTGGTCACTCAGATGCATTGCTTACACCTGAGCTGCCCTGGGTTGGTCCTGCCTTCCCACCAGGTGTTCCATCACTGCTTCAGGCCTTGACTCAGCATTTCTGCTATGCAAACTATGTGTCAGAACCTGTACTTGGGACTTAGTCATATTGTATAGTCACCTTGTAATCTAAATTAGTCACCTTGTATTCTGAATTATCTAGCTGAAGTAGTAGAAGCATTTAACTTTCTTAGCCTGATATTCCATCTAGTTTTATTTTCTGTTTTTAATCCTCAGTTTTGAGAGACATTCAGCAAGCTACACGATTTCCCTGCTTATTTCTTCTGGGCGGGGGGGGGAATGGAGCAGGGTGGTATTGCACAGATGATGTTATTTCCTAGTCTGTAAAGTGAAGTGCAATAATGGTGCTTATTTAACTAGGATCACAAAATCACAGAATCATAGGGGCTGGAAGGGACCTCCAGAGATCATAGAGTCCAGCATCCCTGCAGAGCAGGTCCCCTACAGCAGGATCCTAAGTCAACCTTACCTTTCAAAGAAATATAAGCACCTGTAAGACTTCAAACTTCTGAAAAAGTGCCCCAGCCCTTGCTGCCACCTGGACACTTCTAAAGTTTTGTTCAACATTATAACCAACAGCGGACGGAAAGTTTTAGGTTATCATGCTATTTTATCGTAATGTTTAAGAAATAATATAGCTAACATAAAGAAAAAAAGCTATTAAGCACATCAAAACGTATACAAAATCATGCACAACAATCTTAGACCTTGAATGTACCTGAATTCTTCTCTGCAGATCCTGGGCTCCTCCAGAGACTATTTATTCCCAGATGGGCAGCTGAGAACTTGGCAGACCCTGCAAAATATTTTCGACTTGAATCCAGGTGTCCAAAAGTTAAAACTAAGTTTCCTCATCTGCTTCATCAAATAACCTTCAAAATGTAATAGAAAACAACACAAAAATGCCACTTTATTTTAAGAGTAGAGGTGATACTGGAGCATGTTTTCTGCTGGTGCTCTGTGCTTAGTGCTGTGTTTAGACAAAGAGGAGGTTTAATAGGAGATGACCTTTATTGTCATCAGCATGCCATGATTTCCAGTAGCTGTGGAACAGATTAGGGTCATCGGCAGAGAGACCGGCAGAGCATTAGCAGCATAGCCCAATACGGCTTACACAAGCAGAGAAAGGAGATAAATCCACAGCTATCAAAGGTAGGAAGTATGACTACTGATCTGTATATTTTATACAATAGTAACCATAATTCCATGTTTCTTGACAGTGTTATTTCATAGGAAAATAGGCAATAACCTTATGGAGTTAAGGCAGAAAGAATGCAATGAAGGGATAATGGATCTTATAGCTGTTGGAAATCGCGTTGATACTGGCTTTTCTTTCTACTGTAATGTTCCTTCTGTACAATTATTTTTTCTTCCCTGTACAGTGAACTTGAGAAACTTTATAAGATTAGAGATGAAGTCAGCCACAAAGCGATGCAGTTGTTAAATAACAAGGGCTTTTTTTAAGGGATTACTTATTTTTATTCTTTTACTGCAAGTACAGGACAGCATCATAGGATGCATCAAGAAAGATTTGTCTGCTCTGCCTTCTCATCTACAAATACTGAACTTTTGACAAAATTACAACCATGCTGCATGAGCTCTAAAATTACAGATACATTATGAATATACATTCGGGTGCATTCATGAGCTATTATTTCAGATCTCATCACTGGCACACACCAGCTCTTTCTTTCTTCCCCCCCCACCCCCCCCCCCCCCTCGGGTAATTTTTGTCTTGTGTTAAATCCCCACTTTTAATATTTACAAAGTAAAACGTTATTCCTGTCACCTTCAGTCTGTGTTCAGCAGACACCTGCTGCAGTTAAAAGGTGACCTCAGTGGGAGTGCTATGCCTGGTGATTATGTTAAATCCATTATACATGCATCTGGACATCAGTTGTGTAATCACAGCAGAGCCTGGATGTATTCACCTGAGAAAAGGCAACCTCCTGTTGCGTATATCCACTTCCTTGGTCCATAATATACTCATGGGATAACTCTGTGCCATCTTCCTATGACCGGAAAAATAACAGGATTCAACCACTGTTTTACAACACAGTCTTGGGATGAGAAGGCAGCAGCTGCAGATCAGCCTCTTGATCCACTCGTACTATAATTAGGTGTACTTTTTTGAACTAAAATATAAGCTGTTCCATTTCCTTTTTAATTAATGCCTCCATTCTATCTCCGTAGTTTGAATTGATGAATGACACTAACCACAACCTAAAAATTACTGTTGCTATAGTTCAAGTTTTATGCCCAGAGGTACAATATGAAAATAATAAGACCTCACACTACCTAAAACCAAGCAGAACTGATATCACTGCATATTTCTTTACCACACCATCACTTTAGCATAATACTGGCTTTCAGAAATAAATCCTGTACTTGCTGTGGAGAAAAATTAGTTACTTATTTGCTATTTTGTTAGCATCATCGGGAAGATCCACAGTTTTGAGTTAGACATTACGGATGGGAAGGAATCAGTCACACCTTCACAGTGAGAGGCTGGGTTTGACTTGAAGCCACCACGTACATCTGTGCCTCTTTCATTTTGATCTCTGTACATAACCAGTAAGCAGCCCAGTGTCTGAATATCCCATGCTATCTGGAAAAGAGAAACAAAAACATTTTAATGTCCATTCCATTACACTGCCACTGTTTTCTTTCAGACCTTCAGAGGGTACGCTTTGTCAGGCTGTCATAGACGCTTAAAATCTCACTGAACAGGGAGAGCCATGCCAAGACACAAAAAGGGCTGCTGCTGTAGATACTCTCCTGGTGTGCCCTCCTGCACTGCTCCCCTGTGAAGGAGCAATATCCTAAATGATTCTGCACACTCTTACTACTCAACATTCCTGCACAAAATCAGCAACAGTGAGAGAGATAAGGATTAGAATTGTATGCAAAAATTGTATTCAAAACTGATACTTTTTGAGTTTCGTGGTATCTTTTAAAGTTGTTCTGATGTCATTAGAGATCTTCAGTTAAAAATATTTCTGATTTAAAATCAGTCATGTTGTGAATTTACTTGGCTTTTCAGTTTCGTCTCTCACCTGGACCTTCCTGGTCTCACTTTTTGGCCTCCCTGGACCCCTCCAGTGTAAAGACTTCAGCCTCCTTGGAACTCTTTAAAAAAATCCCCTTTTCAGATTCTTTGGATCTCTCCAGTCTGAGCTCTTCATCCTCCGTGGAATTTTCCAGCCTCACTTCTTCATCTTCTCTGGACCTTTCCAGTCTCACATCTTCAACCTCTTCGGACTTCTCCAGTACATCCTCTTCAGTCTCCTTAGAGCTCTCCAGTATCACCTCTTCAGATTCTTGGGAGCGCTCCAGTTTTACCTCATCCATTTCACTGGACCTATCAAGTCCCACCTCCTCAGGCTCCCTGAACCTCTCTGGCGACAGTTCCTCAATCTCCTTAGATCTCTCAAGTCTCACCTCAATACCTTCTCCAGATTTCTCCAGTCCAACTTCCTCATCCTCTTTAGACCTCTCCAGTCTCACTTCTTCTCCTTCCCTAGATGCCTCTGGTCACACCTCTTCAGCTTCCTTAGATGATTCCTGCGAAATCCCTTCGACCCCAACGTACATCTCAGAGCAAACCTCAACCTCTTCAGAATCACTAGATCTCACTGATTTTAACTACTTCATGCTTCAGGGATCCTCTGAGTTACCCTCATCGACTGCTGAGGATGTTTCTAACCTCATCTCTACACCCTTCACGGATGTCTCCAACATCTCCTTTCTGGATTCTTCTTCTCTCACTTCCTCAGTTCCTTTGGACATTTCCAACCTCACAACTTTAGTTCCCACAGATGTATCCACTCTCACATTTCTGGATGTTGCTAATCGCACCTCTTCGGCTTCTCTTGATCTTTGTATTTAATTCTTTTAATACATCCTTTCTTCTCTCTGTGAACTCACTGTACCCTTCTAAGTTTCCCTCCTTTGTGTACTCCTTTTTAAGTTCTGTTTCCTATGCCTCTAAAAGATTTTATCTGAAGGGAGATTCGGGCTTTACAAATACATTCTAGCATTTAAACAAAACTTGAACAGGGCTTGAAAACAGTTTGTGCAACTCTATAATGGTGCCTTGTTTACAGCTTTATAAATATCAATATATACTCTGGAATTTTTGTAGAGCTCAATTTCAGTCATTAATTTAATGTCCATTCTGTCTCAGTGTAGTCTTTAATTTAATGTCCATTCTGTCTCAGTGTGGTACCTCTCCCAAAGATTTAACTTTTAATTCATTCTGAGAATTAGTCTTCCAAAATCTACAGATAGTAAATAGAGCTAAATGTGCAAATAATTGCACCCACACCACGCATCTCCAAAACAGATTTAAACCTGAGCACACAGAATTGCGGAGGCATTTCACATGGAGATACAGAGAAGGAAGATGTGGTGGAGGGAAAAAAACAGCTGACTGAAAAGAGGAGCAGGTGAGAGACAGCCAGGTGGGGGAGAGGGAGCAGAGGGACGTACAGCAGGAACTCAGGCATCCATTTCAGCTACAAGAACTTCTGTTCAGCTGAGCCATGTTCATGGCCTGGGCAGCTCACAAGGCTTAAATTGTTGGTCCAGATGGAAGGAACTGCTGTAGGAAACCCTGCTTTCAGAACATCAGCACAACTGCAGAGTGTGATCTCAGCAGGGACATCAACTGGCAAATAAGGACAGGAAATTCTGCCTTCCCACTCTCCCTTCCTGGTTGTTGTTCCTATTAATTACACTAAGAAGGTAACCTTCTCTTACTGGCTCATGATATCCTGGAGACAGATGACGATGTACCCGGTGAAAAACTGTTCTTTTTTTTTCCCTGTGAATCTATACTGTCATCATTATTGTACGGATTGTTAATTGCAACGGCTCTGAAATGAGATCTCTAATAAAGAAAATTATTCTGTGCTTTAAAACATTACTATCATCAGTTAAATCATCACTGTGCAGTGATGTGACAGCACGCTGTGATCCCGAAGGAGGCTGCAAAGAGGACCAAAGTCAGCCCAGAACCTGCACAGCTCCTCAGGGCGTCCAACAGTCTTTGATGTGGTTTGGCTTTGGAAAGAAGACGTAGGGAAGAGGTGTGAATACTTAAGTGCAAGGGCTTAATAAAATAAGCAATCCAAGATCTCCTTAGCCCTAACTACTTCAATATATCTGTATATTATATATGGGAAATTGTTTTTCCATCATTTGCTGGTAAGTGGATTATAGCCTTGAGTTTGTTGTATTTTCTATTGTTAATCTGTTTGGAGAAAGTGTTTCATAGCATTTCAGGTGCATGCAATAAGTGCACCTTATGGCCAAAGGAATCCCACACGCAGGGCATGGATGAGGACACACACAGCTTGAACCCCAAATCAAAGGCAGTCTGCACTGCGGAAATCAGTGGCTGCACAGGTTCACAAATCGTTTTCATCCTCACACTCTGTAACTGAAAATGCTGAGAACCGATAGCAAAAAGGAGAGGGAAAGACAACTGATAGAGCTTGGGGGAAAAAGAAAACCCAAGACGCTTCGAACCCCTTGCCTGAATTCTTAGATCACATGAGAGCTTCTTAAGAAAGAGTTAATACGTAACCAATATACGTACTTCATGACCACACGTAATGCGCTTCTGGCACGTTACCGGCTCTGAGCCACTGCAGGGCACGCCCCCTTCCTGCATCCCTGAAGCAGGGCCCAACTGGCCGCGTCTGGAGGTGGAGCCGAAGCCCAGCCGAACCACGTCCTGCCCCGGGTAAAACACGCAGAGAACCGCCGGGGCGGAGCCATGCTGAGCACCCAGAGCAGCCGCCGCGGGTAAGGGAGCTCCTTCTCGCGAGAGTCCTCGAGAAGAAAGGGCGGGAGTCGCTCGACCCGTTCAGCCTGATGATTGGTCGCTATCAGAGGGCGGTGACTGGGACTATCGTAACCGACTGGTTACCATTGGCCAGTTTCCCCTAAGTAATTCGAATTCTGATTGGAAGAAAGATCACTCCTGGTTGCTGATTGGCTAGAGAGCAGCGGAGTGGTCTTTCCTCTTCCGGTGGGCGCTGACCTTCGCGGGAGTGGAGCGTCCGTTCATCTGCAGCAATGGTGGCGTACTGGCGGCAGGCCGGGCTCAGGTAGGGCCGGCAGTCGCTGAGGGCGGGCCGGTGCCGTTAGATTCTCAACCTTAGTCTCCTCCCCTTTTTCCTTTTGTTTTCAGCTACATCCGGTACTCCCAGATCTGCGCTCAGGTTGTCAGAGCGGCGATGAAGCCTCAGTACAAAGCTGAGGCGGAGAAGGCGGCAACGGCGTCCGTGAAGACTGTGAAGGTCAAGAAGGAGTAGCGGGGAGGTGCTGCAGCCGGCGCAGTGTGTAAGCACGGCACGTTTTGCGCCGCGTGTGGAAGAGCGGCTCAGGGCTGGGGGGGGCTGCTTTGTTGGGCAGTGCGGGGATCGCTGCGTTCTGACCCGCGCGGGAGGGAGCTGCTGGATGCCCTTATCAGTGCGGGGAGCTGCGCTCCCCTTCAGGCTCTGCGTTGAAACGTTTGGGTTTTGTTCGAAGTTGTCTTACAGCAAGGGCTGTTTGATAGCTGTGGAAGAGACACGCTGCTTGTGTCTCTGTGTGTGACACTGCACATGCAGTGAGCAGCTCGGGTCTCTTCTGGGTGCTGCCTCAAGCGTTATGTAGCAGGTAATTAGCAAGGGCGGTGTTGTGACTGGGACTGTTATGCTGATGGGACAGCAACCCGTCCCCATAAAGTTCGTGCGTGTACCTTAACATTACTGTAATTATGCTAGCGGAGAGTAATGTTACTGAAATGTCTTTCTGTAAGATGCTTGTAACTAATAAGACTGTCCATAAAATACATCTCTGTACTGAGGCCTGCAGCTCGTGCAGCTGGCGGGAGCCACGCTGAGACTTGGTTTTGTAAGAGTTGTTGTAAGTATGATCAGGAATGATTGCGTTACACGTCCAGAAAAAAATAAGTGGTGATACCATAAATGTTGGAGAGATCTATTCTTGATCTGAGAATACGTATTGCACTGCTTGAAGTTTACCTGCATGTGTTCTCTCTTGAACTGAGTATTTGTATGTTAAATCTCTCGTAGGAACTGCTCTGTGAATGCTGAACAGCAAACTGCAAGCTGTAGGCAAGCTCAAGACTGCGGTATAACAACAACATGATAACTGTAAAATTTTCCCATGTATATAAATCAGCATGCTAATAAATTTCACTGCTGAATAAACAAATGAATGTGTGGCAACTGTTGTTCCTTTTGAAACAAAGTACTCCCTTTTGCAGAGACACTTATCTTTCGTGTGTGTTGAAACAGATGACTTTTTATCACACTCTACCATTTGTTAGCAACAGATGCTTACTGTCAAAGCAGATCTCTTCTTGGTTTTCATGCTGATGTTTCAGGTCTATTAATAAGAGAGAGATGTAACTGCTGTTTAAAACTTTTTTTGCCTGCTTCATTTCCGTAATGAATGAATACCTTTGTGCTCAGAATAAAGTTTTTCAGCCAAAGTTATTTTGATGTCACTTTGGCTTAAGGCAAAACAGAGTAGAATACTTCTCCCTGGAGGTGCTGCATGTGATCTATCTCCAAAACTGTCTGGACCATGATCAGTGAATCCGGAGTTGGAGGTGGCTCCCTGTACGGGGTGGGAAGTGCAGAAGGCTCTGGACTGTGCTCTGGACTGTATTACTGACCCTGTTACACTTTGTTACTCTCCCTGCAAGGGAGCAGGCATGGATTCACTAGGAAGCAGTAGGAATGGAGGGGAACACAGTCATTTCCCCTAACCAAGTGAAGATGGAGAACATCTCTGCTGCTGTGTATCTCAACAGCAAGCATTATATTGTCCCAGTGCATAGCAAGGAATATAATGCACTTCCATAACTGGCTTCAGATCTGTGTTTACCTACATGCTTCTACTGTTGACTATAATACAAAAGACTGACACATGACTGAAGCTTTCTTCCGAGTATAACAAAATCTCTTCTGAGAGAACAGTAAAACAAGCTTTTTTTTTTCAAGTAAGAATTATTAAGTGCACGTTAGTGGTTATAAACTGATTTTTGCCTACTAAATTTTTCAAGTGTTGAAGTATTTCACAGAATGCTGTATGTTTTTATTTCAAGGAATATCATAAGCGCACTGTTGAGATGGCTGAGAAAGGCCTATTTTTCTTCCTCAAGGTATTTTTCCTATTTAGTGATTGCCACTGAACTTACATCTCTTATTTAGCTGCAAACCATTCCATCTGCTGCCGTACTGAGCGACAGGAAGAAAATTTACAATAGTTACTACATAGAAGGAGGGAAAGAAAAACCAAAACGCCACACCAAAACTGTTAAACGCTGTTTGCAATTTGGTATGCTGGATTACTGAAGCTATAGTTTGAAACTGAAATAAACCACCAAATGAGTACAAGCTCTGCAGTAATGCAAACCAGCAACGTGACAGGACTGTTAAAATAGATCCTCTTAAAAAAAAAGTGAATATTTAGTCTTTTGTTTTTCCCCTTCATTCTGCTGCTAAAGGAGCTGAAACTGTCGGCAGCTCTAGATCCATCTCTAGAGTGCATAACGACATACTGCCTTCATAGGCCTTACACGTGTGTGTTCCCAACACAGTAGCAAGTTCACAGACAAAACGTGGACTGTGGTTACCTGAAAATAAGTAAATGTGATGAGTTTATACATCTTCTGCTATTGCTTGTGATCCCAACACATACACACAGGCTGTATATTACATGCAGCATCTAGCAGTAATATTCCAGAAGAGAATACATTAACAAGACTGTTATGAGGGAACCTGTCTTCATAGTGGATCTTTTCTGGGAGTGATTTAACGTGGACAGGAAAGTAGAGCATACCTGCTGTTAATTTCAAAAGCACTGTACTGTAATTTTGGAGAGGAAAATAATCTTAAGGAAGGTGTTATTTCTGGTCTGCGGCTTGTGGCTAATGCTTTTCCTTTGGTGAATGACAACAGGCTTACTTGGAGAATGTTTTATACTGCCATTGTTTTTATGTTTCCTTTTCTGGGGTAGCTTCCACTTCTTCATATTCCTCAACATCTGCAGTGGCATCTTGGTACTGCTGGTACTCAGAAACAAGGTCATTGGTGTTTCCCTCTGCTTCAGAAAACTCCATCTCATCCATGCCTTCACCAGTGTACCAATGGAGAAACGCTTTTCTTCTGAACATAGCTGAAAACTGTTCAGAAACCCTGATGAAGAGCTCCTGAATGGCTGTGTTATTGCCAATAAAGGTAGCTGCCATCTTCAGTCCCCGCGGTGGTATGTCACACACAGCCACTTTGACATTATTAGGGATCCACTCCACAAAGTAGGAGCTGTTCTTGGTCTGGACAGAAAGCAACTGTTCATCCACTTCTCTGGTAGACATTCGGCCTCTGAAGATGCATGCCACAGTCAAATAACGCCCACGACGGGGGTCACAGGCTGCCATCATGTTGCGTGCATCAAACATCTGCTGAGTAAGCTCTGGCACTGACAGGGCTCTGTACTGCTGGCTACCTCGCGCTGTTAGTGGAGCAAAGCCTGGCATAAAGAAATGCAGGCGAGGAAAGGGCACCATGTTAACAGCCAGCTTCCTCAGGTCTGCATTCAGCTGACCAGGAAAACGGAGTGAGGTTGTGACACCACTCATTGTCAGGGACACTAAGTGATTGAGGTCACCATAGGTGGGATTGGTGAGCTTTAAAGTTCTAAAACATATATCATATAGTGCTTCGTTGTCGATGCAAAAGGTTTCATCTGTATTCTCTATGAGTTGATGGATGGAGAGGATGGCATTATAGGGCTCTACGACTGTGTCAGATACTTTGGGTGAAGGAACAACGCTGAAAGTGTTCATAATTCTGTCGGGATATTCTTCTCTGATTTTGTTGATGAGGAGCGTGCCCATACCTGAGCCTGTACCACCACCAAGCGAATGGATGAGCTGGAATCCCTGCAGGCAGTCACAGCTCTCACACTCATTCCTGACCACATCCATGACATTTTCAATCAGTTCAGCTCCTTCTGTGTAATGGCCCTTAGCCCAGTTGTTTCCAGCACCTGAATTACCTGTAAGCAGAATTGCAGAAAGAACAACCACATTAACAAGAGTAGGTTTTTTTTTCTTTTTAAGAGAGGAAAAGGCAAGTTTGGACTGTCAGCCTCGGTTGGTTTGCTGTACATACCATGAATAAAATTGTCAGGTCGGAATAGTGGGCCTATTTTGCTAGATCGTACACTGTCCATTGTACCAGGCTCCAGGTCCACCAAGATGGAACGGGGCACATATTTATGGGCTAGAAAAAAGAAAATGAACAACTAATGTTAGAAAGAAGAGACGGGCTTATAATGCATTCCAAAACACCCAACCCACCTACAGGTTTTGGGGAAAGGATCTCTTTAATTCTATTCATTTGTTTAACCTTCCTGTTGGCCCTGCAAATTGCTGGCGCCCTATTGCTGTGCACTTACAATAAGCCTCGTTGAAGTACACGTTAATTCGCTCAAGCTGCAGCGATGCATTCCCATGGTAGTTTCCAGCAATATCAATTCCATGTTCATCACTTATCACCTCCCAGAACTGGAAAAAGAAAGAGGGTCAAAGTCATAATTAACTTATTTTTTCAGGGCAATGTGTACAGCATGAGCTCTGCTGCTCTTGTGCTGGTGGCTGCACACAAGGAGGGAACTGTGCCTGAAGCAGGGAAGGCTTTGCCATTTGTTAATTAGGCTGTCAAGGGTGGAAGAACAATCTGAATACAAAAAATGAATGAAATGCAACAGTGCCCATCATGGCAGGGATCCTCATCAACCCCCTGCACCTCATCAGTTCAGGAGAAATGTTCAGTAGCCCACTTATGCTGGTTAGATTATTGCCCACGCACTTTTAAGGTGGAGACCTCAGTTTGTTCCCTTTGCAATAAACTGAACTACTGTAAGTTCAAGCAACACAGAATTAGTTTAAATAACACCAGCAGTATTTGGTATGAAGGTAACAAAAAGCCAGTGTTGGGGCAGGGAGGGGTGTCTGTCATGTACAAGTGGGGCTGTGGCATGGCCAAGCTGCCTCAGCCAAGTACGTTTTATCTTGACATTCATATGGCTGTCCTGTGCTGGGGCTCTTATCTTGGAGCTGCCATAGTGGTAATGTAGACCCACCCAGTTACTATAATGACCCAGCTATTCTAACTTTAAAGGTCTTTTGGTTTAACATCCAGTCTCATTTGAACTGTACAAACACAACACTGCCAACATGTGCATGGTATGTTTTTGTATGTGTGCTTTTATATAGGTCTTGTTAGACTTAAGCGGTTCACTTAAGTGGTTCCCAGGGCAAATACGACAGAAAAATCATTAACCTTTGAACATTCAAAATGGTTGCACTTAAACTGTCTAGCGTTACATTTCCTGGCCATCCACAGCTTCATGTGCCAATAAAAGAAACCAAGGTGAGATTTCTGAGAGCAAGAAATGGAGGAAGATCACAATGGGACGACACTTCAACTACCGTGCTACTACCATAAGATGTTTTAGACATCAAACAGCAAAAAGCAACGTTTGGGTTTTTTTCCTCCTTGTACACGAAGTCAGCAGTGACTGACCTCTCTAAACCACTGTTTAACCTACAAAAATGCACTCCAAATGGCACAGCTGTCTCACAGGAGGCTAGGTAGGCAGGAACCCTTAACTTAGGAAAGCCTAATTGTTCACTGATGATAGCACAGGTCATTCAGCAGAACAACACAGTCCCACACCAATGATCACAATGTGGCAGTTAGTGCTGTGCACCTGAAGTACTGCCATGGCAAATTTGCAGTCCAGAAATCACCGGCTCCTGCACTTGTCCTGGTAATTTGTAGACTGGATTAATGCCCCTGGGAACACAGTCCCAGCAGGAACACTCTGGAGCGCTTAAGAGCACTGCACTACAGTTACTGCAGATGTTTCGCTCTTTGAGTTTCAACCTCTGCATGAAGAGCAAGTCCATCCCACTGTGTTCGCATCAAAATACTCATGTTCATGGCTAGCGTTTTCTTCATCCCATCCCTGAGTCAACAAAGTAATTGTCCCTCCTTCAAAATCCCCATCTGTTAACGATGTTTGACTCGGTAGCAATGATAGCACTTATTCCTAATAAGTAATATTGAAAGGAGACCATACCTTAGCTCCAATTTGGTTTCCACACTGGCCAATCTGAAGGTGCACGATCTCACGCATTTTGTGTAGTTTAACTGTTGGTAGCTACAACCTAGCACAGGTTTTCCAGCCACAGGCCCTAGGAGAAGCCCTCGTTCGGCTGCTGTATCGGCTACACCCAGCACAGTCTGCCCCTCAGGGCCCTTTTATACTGCTGAGACTGTCACTCAGCCAGTAAGGGGAGTAGCTGACTCCTCACAAGTGGCTCATCAGATGTTTCACAAGGAGGCAAAGCACCTAAGAGACCGCTGTCACATACACGCAACACTTAATTCCAGCTCTTTGTGCAGCAGTGTGACTCAAGACTGCGCACACTGTATTTGTGCTTAATTACTTCATGTATATCATATGTAGAAATACATATTCATGTAGAAAGAGTACAGCCAAAAATGAACGGCACCAAGTACCTCTGCTTCTACCACATAAACTGCACACATAATGAAAGGCACACAGTGCAACATCCATAATAACAACTTCTGAGCATTAACTCCCCATAACGACAACATCAGCACACCGCCTGGCGAACCTGCAGTTCACTTTTAAGCATTACTTGCAGTGTACAACTGCATGAAGAAGAGGGACACAGCCAGCAAGAAAAAACACTTTGTAAGACCTGAACATCACAGCGCACTCCCAGTTCCCCACATGCTGCTCAAACATTTAATAAGAACCCATAATTTTTAACCAATCTGAGAACTGGCTTACCCAGTGACTAACTTGCACAGACACTCTCTCTGTTCTCACTCCTCTCTCCCACCAAGAAGGACAATATTGCATATATTACTTTTCTCATTTTCTTGTATCTGAAGCATAGCACCGGAATTTTCCAGGAAAATGCTAGAGTGAAATCCCAGTTCCAGTGCAATTAACTACAACGGCCATAGTGCAAAATGCTTCACTGCACTTAATAATGCAAGGCTGAGTGAAATGTGACAGGCTGCCTGCTGATAAACTGGGCCAATATCATTGAGCAACAGAAGCCCAGGATGGACTGTCTTCTGGAGACACAGTACTTTGTTTATGTCAGATGACCACCACTGCTTTGCAAGTGTTATTTTTAAGGACAGGAGGAAGAACTACAATTAGGAAAGCACTTCTGGTTACTTTGAAAAGATGGCACTGGAAGGACTTGGCTTTTTGAAAGCAACTTTTACCACGTTATGGGTTACTCATGATAAGGAATCCACGAGCTTTCATTTTGTTACAAGAGAAAAATCGGCTTATTGCAGACTTCCCCACCACAGATGACTTCCACTTCTCCCACCAGCCAATGCAGGAGCAGATAACTACTTCTAAGACAAAGTTTAGCAACACAACAGAACCACAAAAAGGAGCTAGGAAACGCTCTGCCATCCCCTGCCAAGCTTTAAACTGTCTTCATTAAAAGCAAGATCTATAATTGAGGTAAAGAACTCCAGCAGGTCAAGGCTGTGCCCACCGCCCTTTGGTGCAGAGCCTTTTCCCAACATGCAGCCCGAACCCCCACAGCTCTGTGCCCTTCTGCTGGGTTCTGACTGGGGGCTGCAAGGACCCAAGGTGTCAGACAGCAACTAACAGCAAATAAATGTTGCTTGTGTATTAATTTACAATAGCCACAAGTTATGAAGAAGCCAAAGACCCCAATTCTTTGTCCAAAATGTTTGGCAATGTAATTTCAGCAGCACTCACCGGCGGCATTTCACAAGCACAAGGGGGAAAAAAAAAAAAGGAAGTGAAAAAAATACGCAATATGCAATCACGAAATACTGTTTTTTGTCTCTTGCTAAAAATAGCTCCCGGGAATCGCGTTCCTCCTCTGAAGCAATTCCTAATGCAGTCTTTCTGATTATTGCACGTGACATGAGGTACCCCAGTGCTTTGTGAAGTGGTTTTGTGCCTCTTTTCTGGCCCTCCCTAAGAGCGCTTCTATGTGGCCCCGCATCTCTCTTCATACCAAACCTATATGAAAAGCATGTTTCTCTGTAGGTTTGGTTTGCTTGCAGGTCTGTCATGCTTCACTGCTGAGAAACCTCAAGCCTGTTAGCTGCACAAGTGCACTTCCCAGGGACAGCCATCTGAACGTGTGCTGCTGCAGATTAGCAGCGTGTGTCACAAGGGAAAGAGGAGGACGTGGCGGAAGGGTTGGCTCTGAGCAACTTTTGGCACAGCAGAGATTAGGGGCAGCCTGGCACCGAGCCCAGCTGTTACCAGCCTGTCCCACAGCTCCTGTTATCAGCCTGACCGCCGCTTCCACCGCCATCAGAGCGGGCCCAAGATACTGAAGCATGGTGATGGGTGTAAGGAAGGACCACAACCAACCTGCATTTGCAGTTACTGGGTTGGCTGGTTGTTTTTTGGTTGTTTTTTGTTGTTGTTGTTGTTTTTGCTTATTTTTTCACTTTTCACCACTCCGGTACACATTAGCAACAAATGCACACATGCAGGGAGGCATTCTGGGATGGTTTTTTTTCTTTCTTTCTTTTTTTTACACAGTTTGCTTACAAGGAACGATTTTTTTCATCTCTGCTACAGAGATTATATTTTAAATTTGAAATGAAGAGCCACAAACAACATCCTCAGCGTTGTAACTCACCTTATCCCTGTCCCAGCCAGTTCGTCCTTCCCTGGGGCTCTTTCAGACCTGGCTCTCCACTGCTGAGGGGCAGGCAGTCACTGCTCAGTCTGAGACAAACCTGGCTACGGACTGCCGAGGGGTTTCAGAGACCCGGCCTCTCCTGCCACAGCCCCGCTCGCTGCTCAGCTCTCACGTTGCTGTTGGTTTTGTTCCCTTCCTCCTCAGCACCTCCGCTTCTCTGACCATTAAATGGGAGTGATCGTCCTCCTGCCTTTTACAAAACGCGCTGAGAACCACGGAGGAGCTGCCTGCGGGCTACTAAACCTGCTTACTAAACGGAGCGGGTGAGCCGGAAGCCTCCTCCAGCAGCCCGGAGAGAACCCGGCGCGGGCTCTGCACCCTCACGACTCAGGGCGTCTCACGACGCTCCTCACCCCCAGACACGCAGAGCCGAACGGGGCCGCCCCGCCCAGGCCCACCCCCATCGCTGGGGCCTCCGCCCCGCCCTGAAGCGCCGGCGCTGCGGCCGCGCCGTGCGGGGAGGTGCTGTGGCGCTCAGCATGGCCGGTTCGGCGCGGCGCCTCGCGGCTCTCCTGCTGCTCCTTTGCGGCTGCCTCTGCTCCTGTCGGGCCGGCCTTTACGTCAAGGAAGGGCAGCACTGCTACAAGCCGGCCCCGCGCAGGACGCCGGGGCTGAGGTGAGTTCTCCCGTCTCTCGCGGGCCACCACCCGGCGGTCCGAGCTGCCCTGGTCCCCTCGCAGCCGTCGTGCCGCAGCCGCCGCGCCCGGCAGCTTAGCGAGGCGGGCATCGTCCGGGCGCTGTCGGGGGGCGGCTCAGGGCAGTCCCGAACCGGCGGCGCCGGGAGGCCCGAGACCGGCGCGCTGCCCGAGCTGCGGCTGTCGCGGGGCTGAGGGAAAGGTCGGCGCCGCTCCCGCCGTCACGTGACCCGCGCTCCGGGCCGGGCGCGTTACGAAATGCTGGAAACTCCTCTGTTGTGGTTTTTCTTCTGCTTTTTTTTTTTGGTTTGTTTGTTTGTTTGTCTTTAAACTCCTTTAATTTACCTGAGCATACAGGCAACCAGAGCTCTTCTTTTTGTCTCCGTACAGAACCTACCCCCGGCCTCACGAGTACCTGGACGTTGCCAAGCTCCCGCAGAGCTGGGACTGGAGGAATGTCAATGGTGTCAACTACGCCAGCACCACCCGCAACCAGCACATCCCTCAGTACTGCGGGTCCTGCTGGGCCCACGGCAGCACCAGTGCCTTGGCAGGTACGCTGTGCGCTGTTTTCGCCAGCCAACCTCTTGCCCTCAGTGATTTGTAGCTCTTTGCTGAGCAAAGGCTGTTTAGTTTAAGCTTAGAGAATAGCTGATACAAGAGAAACCAAAGATTACGTGAGGGGGGAATACTGGGATGGTTAAAAAGCTGTTTGCAGAAGGATTGTATCTGTAGTGCCTGCCAAGCTGCTATCTAGAGTAGGATTTTAGTGTTCTGTTGGAGGAAGCTTATAAACAGGAGGGAGACTGACTTTTTGTGTGGCCTGATAGCGATAGGACGAGGGGGAATGGTTTTAAACTAGAAGAGGGGGGGAGTTTCAGGTTTGATGTTAGGGGAGGAATTTTCACTCGGAGCAGTGAGGCTGTGACCCAGATCCTGCCCAGAGCTGTGGGTGTGCCATCCCTGGAGGCTCCCAGGGCCAGGCTGATCTGGTGGGAGCAGCTTCCCCTCGGCAAGGGTTGGAATTGGATGGGCTTTAAAATCCCTTCCAACCCCAACCCATTCTGTTATTCTCGGAGGGGCAGTGAAGGTAGAAGCAGGTACAAAAGCAATCAGTGTGTCCCCATCCCTTTGTTGGTAGCTCAGCCTGCTGCATCCCGCACTAAGGCAGCAAAGGGCCCTGCTGTGCTGCTCTGAGACATGAAGAAATGCAGTTTCCACTTCTGGGAAGCGCCCTCTTATTCAAATGAACTGACTACCACAGCATGCAGACAAAGCTCTGTCAAAGTGTAACCGAACGCTGCAGGTCTAATAGGGTTAGAAAAACTACAGCAGTTGTGTCAGTTAAGATTGTTAATGCCCTGTGAGAAGCAGCCTGTAAATATTGATTAGGAAGCCCTTCTGCCAGGTAAGAGGCTATCAGAGACAAAATAAGGCAGCAGGATGGATGGCGATACCCATCTGAGACAGCAGAATGGTGAGATGTTCACACAGCAGCGTGGATATACTTCTGAAAGTTTTTTAACTTCTTTAAGCTCGTGACTGCTGTTACCTGGAGCCAGACAGCTGGGCTGCATGGGCTTATGACTAGCATGCTGGTTCCGTGATTTGTATTTTGATTTGAATTAAGAGCTCCAGGGCACTTCAAGGGTTTGAACAGATCTTATTAGCTGCATCTTTTTGCTGAGCTTTTAATGGAAAAGGCTGGTAATGAAAACCCACAGTGCTATGTGCCTTGCTGCAATAGGGGCTTTTCCAACCACAAACACTGCTGCTTACAAGTAGTTACAGGTTCAGTGAAGGAGACTGTTTTAACGCTAGATGCAATGTGTAACAGCCCACATGCTCCAGTAACAACTACCTACTGCTTATACTTGCAGATCGAATCAACATCAAGAGAAAAGGTGCATGGCCTTCCGCCTATCTCTCCGTGCAGAATGTGATTGATTGTGCTAATGCAGGATCCTGTGAAGGTGGAGACCACACGGGTGTTTGGATGTATGCCCACGACCACGGGATTCCAGACGAGACCTGTAACAACTACCAAGCCAAGAACCAAAGTATGATGCCTGTTTGCTTTGTGGCAGGGTTTCAGTCCAAATGTAGAAGATCCTGATCATTCCCTGGCTTTTCCATTACTCGTTCCTGCCTTTCAGTGTAGTACCTGGTACCTGACTAACAGAACAGGTTTCTGTGCGTCTTCCACTCCAGCTAGACAGCATAACACGAGTCGTGTCCAAACAAGATAAACCACCTAAATTGTCTGAATTTAATCTCTTAACTCTGTGATACATAATCTCTAATGTACCAAAATACTTAGGAGTACCTCCTCAACCTAAAAAAAGAAGAGATGAAACGTTTGTTCTAGTATTACTGGAATAGTTTCTGTTTCTGTAGAGAAGCACACTTCATCATCAAAGCACTCGTGCCTATTTGGAAAAGAACAGTAACCAGTGGTGATAAAGGCTCCAAGTATAATTACCAGGAAAACAATTAGTTCATTAGAGACACATATTAGTAATTATTCCTTATAGGATCTTCCTCAAAAACAGATCTTAGTACGGTATCATTAATCCACTTGAAGAAAAGCATTCTGTTGTGGTGATAACCTCTTTTACTTTGCAGAGTGCAAAAAGTTTAACCAGTGTGGAACGTGTGTCACTTTTGGAGAATGCCACGTGATTAAGAACTACACCCTCTGGAAAGTTGCTGACTACGGTGCTGTCAGCGGGAGGGAAAAGATGATGGCAGAAATCTATGCTAATGGACCAATTAGGTAAATAAATGCATATGTATTAAAATTAGAAGGTAGAAATAAGGAAAACGTTTCTGTATTTAGTAATGCTTGGATTGAAATATCTGGAACTCAGTCTAATGACTGAAGCGCATTTCTGCACTCTAGCAGATGGTAGCAGCTCTGCACTGATGCACACTTCAGCTTGTTTGTACACAAACTGAGCTCTCAAGTCAAAATGCAAAGAAAAAAAAAAGGGTGTATTTTTTGTTTTTCCTTTTTAGCCAGGCCTCCAACCTGCTTCCTGTGTATAAAGATGCTTGCTCTGTTTCATTACAGCTGTGGTATAATGGCTACTGAGAAGCTGGACGCTTACACTGGAGGACTCTATACAGAGTACAACCCCTCACCCACCGTGAATCACATTGTATCTGTGGCTGGCTGGGGTGTAGAAAATGGAACAGAATACTGGATTGTTCGTAACTCGTGGGGTGAACCCTGGGTAAGGAAGCATGGGAAGAAAGATGCCTGCAGAATTACTGTAGAGGAACAGTGGAGTTTTCTCCGCTTGCGGAGAGGTAGTTTTTCTACTTGCGAAGGCAGTTTGCAGCTAGGGAAAATAAAACTTGCTTTGAACTAGATTTTCAGTTAATTAAAAATGGGAACTACCTAAGCTGAGGACTGAGATAGTTGGCCAGTCACTTAGCTAACATCTACTCAATCTCAAACACTGCCCTTTGTTGGGCGTACGCCTTCTGTTACAGGCAGCTGCAAATAGGTTGGTTGTAGGCAAAAATCAAGTCTTGTATATGGGATGTTTATCTGAAGGGGATGTAAATTCACCACGGCAAATTGTCCCCTCAAACAAGATTGCCCTGTGAACCTATCGCAGTGCTTCTTCAGTTGATTCCTAGGTTCACTTCTAGATCATTCCCATTTAGCAAACAGACTGGATTCGATAGCATAATTATGTTTTCCAAGTCACAATGTCTCTGCTTACACTGATGCAAATGAATTCTTTACAGGGTGAAAGAGGGTGGCTGAGAATTGTGACAAGTGCATATAAAGGTGGAAGAGGAGCAGAGTACAATCTTGCTGTTGAAGAGGACTGTGCATACGGAGATGTTATACTCCCTTGATTCTACACCGTGCATCTTTCTTTTTTAATAACTTTGGAATCATCCCAGCACGACCTTGTTCTGTTTAAAGAATAGCCTAAAACTTCCACAACACAACTCCATCATGCTGTTGTGCAAAACTAGCCCAGATAATACCACACTGAGTCTCCAAAGTCAAACAAATGCAAAGCTGCCTTCAGATAATTATTCAGAATGTAAAAATTAAAGAAGTAATTCACCTATGAAAATGGTTGTCAGCCTTGTTGCACAGTATGGTAATGATGCTGTCTTCCAGCTGTACGTAATTCTTGGTGTGTACATACGTACTTTTTAACAAATACAAACTACATACTATACTAGGTCAAAAAAAGTATACACAGTATTTGGGGCCAGAGCTTATGCTGAAGTAACAAATAACTGTATGGTATTTGCTTAATACTTCATGCAGATTTAAAAACAAACTGAAGCCTGGACGTGATATACTCAAAAACTAAATCCTCCTTGGCCCCCTAGTGAAAAAATGTTGCTGTAAGTCTCATTGCTTTTATCCAACCAAGGTGATAACAGGGTTTAAGTCTTTCATTTGCCCTAATACCTTGCTTTAATTTATGACTGGCTTTGATATTTTGCTTCTAGAGAGGCAAAGTATAAATTGCTACAAGCCAGAGCTCTCCTCCTGTTCACTAATATGAGGAAAGGCCGCAAATTCTCTTCCCTAAAACTGAGTCAATTACTAAGTGGCAATCAGTGCCATATCAAGTGTCACTAACTGGCATTGTTAATTGTATGTAATAAACTGACAATATTATCTTACGTGATTGTATGCGATTTAAAGAGTTTCTTAATGCTTGTTTATTGCTGTACCTAACAAGAAGTCTTATGTGACAGACTAATTAGCTGAGGTGGTACTGCTTTAATTGAACTTGTGAGGGGGCTGCTCAATGCCACAGTATGCAGTGACTATGATGTTTTAAAAAACGCCTCCAGTGAAGTTACATTATGCACACTGGAGCTTGAGCTACAGCTGAGGAGGAAACTGCTGAGGGATAACCAGGGAACAAAGAAACATTCCTCAGGTGAACAAGACAACTTAGTAATCGATCTCCAAAAAATACTGTAAATCAAACTAACCTGTGAATTATGCCTCACTCAAACCTACAGGTAAGTTAAAGCTTTTTACTGGTGTAGACAAGAAGCAAAACAGTTTCTGTCATCTGTTAATTCTCAGTGGGTAATTTCTGCAACTTACCTTGGCTTTATCTGTCAAAGCAAGAGGAGTCTGCTCATCATCAGAAGGTAAGTTAGGGCTGGCAGAGTGGTGAAGACCCACAAATGAATAAGGCTGCCAGAGTCAAGGGTGAAATTAAGATTGCTTTGCCATTCTGATTCTCTCTGCTATCTAAGAACATGGTTTAGACTAGAGGTTAGGCCACGTTCGATCAGGCTGGGATACTTCAAAGCCTTTCTTTTTCCTACATGTAAGAAGTGTATTCTAATCATCAGGTGTTGATCACCCACCATTCACCTCTTCAGCATTAAAGATCTGGAATAGACATTTTAACTCTAGACAAAAAGACAACCGAGAATCTTACAAAGTGTGTTGGTTAGATCCATCTTCCTCTTTGCTTTACCTTAAAGTGACTTCACAGTGCCACCAAGGATTAATTCTGCTAAACTGCAGCGCCTGTTGTAAGTTAAGTTAAGTCTCATTCAGCAGAAGAACAAGGGAGTGTAACAGCACTGACAATAGCATAGTTAAGTATTAACTAATCAAATATCACTTACGTGAATGCAGAAGAATTCTCATGTTTAGAGGAAGTGATATTAAGCTTGAACACTGAAAAAAGCAGAAGTATGATTTGTTTGAACAGCTGGCAAATTTGCAATGGAGGTAGGAACAAACTGCTCTTGATTATCACTAAGATGATAGATGACGCAGGGCTACAGCCTAAAATGAAGATTTGAAGGGTAAGTTGTTTCTGCAGCTGTTCGTTCAACTGAGAGAGGAAGTCAGGAACCAAATACGTATGATCATTCTACATAAATATTATGAAGATCTCATGCAAGTTTAAGCGCTTAGATATCTACTGAAAGATATGTGCAGAAGGAAAGTTTGAAGCTGTGCCTAGGAAAGCTGCCAGCAATGTGAGGGAAGGGCTGAAGAAAGGAAAGATGCACTCCTTTTAAAATGAGTGAAGAATCCGTACATCCAGCTTCTGTCTCAAGCCGTCATGGTAGCCTGGAGTTTCCATTCATAAATCACTGACAGCAGAAAAGAGCAAAATGATTCAGTTTGTAAATCTATAAGCACTCGGACCTAAAAGTTTCACCTTTGGTTTTTAGAAAACAGGTTTTTCAGGAAGCAAGTGTGCTTGTAAGGCACACCCAGGCTTGTCTGTGCCCCTTTTAAACACACTACGGGTACAGGGAGAAATGCAGGCAGATGAGCGGAAACAAAGAGCGGACTCTGAAACTTTGTAAGAAGTCTCTGGAAAAGAACAGACCTTTATTTAAAGGTACATTAAAATCTTGGGTGTAATCCCCCCTTGTTCAGTATCAACCAGGACAGAGCAGAGATAAATATTAAAAAAAAAACACCAAGCCACATCACAGTAACAAAGTTTTCGCACGCATTTTTCAGACAGCAATAGAACTCTGATGTGGTAATGAAACTTACCAGTAACAATTAATGCATCTGTGTAACAAAAAATAGATTCTGAAGGATACCACGCTCACATCAGATTCATGTGTTAATACAAAACTAACCTTGATTGTTACAACTCCATCTGTATGACATAAAAGGTGGGGTTTTTCATAGCAGTAAGTGTGCAGGATATTTAGAATTCTAATATAATACAAAGGTGAAGGAGAGGTGTCATGGATTCTCTGCAGCACAGAACTAAGTACACAGATTTTTTCCTTTTTTAGACTCACAAGATGAAAGCCTACAGCATTCATGATTTAATTGTCAGAGAGCTACCTGCAAAATGTTTGTAGTGGGAACTACCTGCCCCGTTCTTCAGGTTTATATATATATAATCTATACATTACACACACAGTCAGAGACAAGTTCTGCAAGTAACTGAAAAGAACATTCTTTGAGCCAAGTCTGCCTCCTGCTGCCCTCTTCAGAATATTCAGATTTATACTGTTTATACTATTTGTTTAACGTTAGAAAATCCTTCAGTATTATTTCATCTTCCAAATTGCATTAACGACCCTCTGACAGAAGGCTCAAGGTCACCACGCCAGTCAATCAAATGCCCTTCAGCCCCTTCTTCCTTTTTTGTAGCTGAGTTGCCCAGTTACAGAACCTCACTGGTGAAGAATATGTCAGAGCAGTGACCGTGTGCTCTGCGTTCTTGACTTTTCCACTGCTTAGTTCATCACGATAAAGTTAGATTTGCAGTGAGCTTAAAAGAAGAAATGAAATAAAGCGTTCAGTACATTACTCCAATTTACTTGCTTGCACGTGGATTTCTCCATGATGTTATTAATTAGGATTTTAAGAAACAGATCATTTTAGTCCAGGAAATGGGTGTACTGTGAAAGACTACTTCCTTCCTTTACTTTCTCTAAGACAGCGGTACCTCTTCAGAAACAGCATTTGTCTTTAAGCTCCTCACTACTACTCAGATTACTAATTAAAGAAAAATTGCTAAACACAGGCCCATAAAAATGAAATAATCTGTTAAAATATCTGGCAGGCATTCCTATTTTAGCAATCTTCCTCCTAAGCGTTGTTTAGGAATTGTAACAAATACACAAAGAAGCATGACTTACCTATAAACTCAGTGACAGGATCATGTTCACCTTCTGTTTTAATAGTACCTGCAATACTTTCGTTCTCCAAGATCGGAAGAAAGAGCTGTACGAAGTCTGAGGTGTATGGAGGAGCAATCACATCCAGCACCTGACATGGCAGACAAAACAGGATCATTCTTCCAGGTAGACAAGTGGTAGAGGCAGTATTTAATACACAATCCTCTCACGGGCATTCACATAGTTGCTCTTTTAAGACCTTTCTTCTCCATACAAGTTATCAATTAGGTATTCTTGTGGTACTCTACCCAGTACTTTAATACTTTCAAAAATCAAAATTCAGTAGGACGTACATTGCTCAGAATCTGCTTTCTTGCCATCAAGGATTTCTAAATTTGAGGCAAGCTGACTTACTATCCATCACATACATCAAATATTAAGGCTTATTTCTATATGTTAACAAACAATTTTTGCTGCTGACCTCTGTAACAAAGTATCTGATGAGAGAGATATCTGTGTCTAACTTCTCCAGGCATTTGCGGATATAGCTGACGACAGGCAGGACGTATCCTCGACTCAGTAAGTGCACCATTCTATCCAAGAGAGTCTTCTTCAGTTCCAGCTGATAAGGAGGGAAGGGTGGGAGGTGGGAAGAAAACCAACAGTCAGGACTTACTCTCCAAACAGTACTATTTTCATCGCTCTTTTTCATGGATTCAGTATCTACTACGATACTTGCTAACTGTGATCATATTCCTAAATTAAACTCTTAAAGCTGCTGTGGTAACTGCTGTGATAACAACTGTTATTCTAAGCAAGCATATGTAGTATGAAGGAACATAAAAAAGGCATCCTCTGAGAATCACCTGCTCCATTACGTCAAGCTGGGAATGTTCTGTTTCAAAGAGTTTGACAAGAAGTTGCAGAACTTGTGGATGAAGCAGCTGATGGCACGTACTGATCTGCAAACAAGATGAGAAAGTATGTTCATCAAAACTTCACTTTAAAGACCAATGTGCCGGTCCTAGTAGAAAAGTTTGCACTCAGTGACAGAGGTAAATTCTTCTATAAAAAATTATTCCACTACACAGAGCTGACAAATCCAAATAACTCTGAACAGAAACAGATTCATCTTTGTACATTTACTGACCATGAATTGGATGTAATTCTGGTTACAAGGATAAAAATTGCTTCTGCTCTCAACAGGACTTCTTTGTACACTTTTACCTCATCCAATAATGCCAGATGAACCGGAGTGTGATCAGTCTGCAGCTGGAAGTATCGGGGCTCTGACACCGTCCAATCCACCCACTTTAATACACCCATTGCCACCACTGGGAACCTGCAGAGGAAGAGATGACTTTAGAAGAGGACCATCCAAACAGCCAACCACCATCTTCCTGCATATTCTAATGATTGCTAGAATTTCATAGTTTAACCAGGGCCAGAATTAATACAATTTGAAAAGCTTTGACTGAAAAGTTGTCATCACATCAAGGCAAGTCCTATCAAAAAAGAAGGAAAGAATACAGGCTGGAGAAAAATTCTTTCTGTAAGACACTTCCTGCTCAGAACAAAATGCTAAAAGCAGTCAACACAATTAATATACACCCAAAGTTTGTTCCAGTTTGTTCAGTATCTGCTATTTCACAGTGTTAAGAAGAGATGATATATCTATTACTACGAAGGCTTCATTAGGAAGACAAAGCCATCCGTCATCCTTTTCCAGTGGCAGAGCCAAACATGCTCTGCAATGTGAGAGGGGCAATCTGTCAATGTCAGCCAGAATTGCTGTCCTCATGAAAAGATTTCAAGACGTCACATGTATAATTCTGAAAGCTGCTTTCAGACCACATCTCACTTGTTCTGAAGTAAGGATGTTCTCACAGAGCTGCTCACAAAGGCACTTCCCTGTAGCATTACCCATAAATAGCACTTTTCTTCCAACAAAGGAAAGTTGGGACCGGTTTCTCTGCTCACCTGATACACTGATAAAGAGTGCTCAGCTCTGCAACCAACTCTGATGCTCCTTTGTTCTCATTGCAACACAGATTGTGAACAGTTTCAATGGCTTTTGAAGTAGATTTCAGCTCATCCTTGTTTATGCTCACTCTCTTGTTCTGAAAAATGCAAAGTTTGAATACAAAACCCACAAACATACAGGGAGTTTCTGGTCATTTAAGCAAAGGAATTGCAGCTTGCCATAACCCCAAGATTACTTTGTATTTCTCTAAAGTTACACTCATAAGCAAGCTTTAGAAGAAAAGAGTATCAATGAGCTGAAGTAAAAGGATATTTGATTTATTTAATTCCTAGGTCACTGATACCTTTTTCTTCCAAAAACCTGCCTATGAATCCTGAAAAATTTCTCATTAAAATAAATAAACCAAGCCATTTTAAAGTGATCGACTTAATGACCATGCATTTCTTCAGCACAGTTCGACTGTAGGGTGAAAAGGATACATTATGATCAGGACTGAACGTTACCTTTTTCCACATCTCCACTACACTAGCTGCATATGCCAGTATGTGAATGTATTTATGCTTGTGGTCCTGGTTGATCTTAGCACCTGGTTTAAACAACGACTGCATGAAGAGATCCAGAAAGGCAGGCACTCGGATCTGAAGAAAATGAACAGTTTATCAGTCTGAGAACTATGAGAGAAATGTACATTTTGTATCTGATTTGCCTTCCACAGAATGAGGCATCAAAAAGTCCTCCTCAAGAGGAAGTCAGATGGTTTTCTGAAGAGATCTGAACTTTTGACAACCACACTCAGAAAACCACACAAAAGAGCAGAAAGTTACAAACAGTAATATTCAAGGATCTAAATGCCATCTTTTATTACCAGAACTCACATGAGAACAAGGCAGTGAGAAACCTGAAACGTGCCATTTAGGACTGCTTGTAACTAATTGCAAAACTGATTTTCCTGTTTGTCTGTTTGAAGGAAGGAATTTAATTCCTTACCTCCTACCTGTTAGGAAGTTTTACAAATTAATTTATTCAGTGTAAAAAGGCAGCTTGAAATAATACATAAATAAATAAATAAATAACGCAAGGAGCCAATGCAAAATACAACATAAATAATAGCCACACATTTTGACATCACTTAAAATGACAGAGGGATGAGCCACAGCGTTAACTTCTGTTCTGTGCTGATACATTTAGCACAATAAGACCTCAGAATTTTGAGTGCTACTGTAATAGAAGAAGTTGAGAGATGTTATGAAGAGACAACCACTGACCAGTTCTACTGGAGGCGGGTCCATGCTCGTAAACATTTTGAACAAGACAGTAATATCTGCTGGATTCAGAGCTCCTTTGGACAGCATTGCACCGAGAGCCTGACAGGCACGAGGGTAGGAGGCTGCAGTACCCAGTGCTAAAGTGATCTGACTGGCATCGTGGCCTCTAGGTGAGCAACACAAACATACAAAGCAGCTTATTTTCTTCATTTAGACATCTTGGCTGTAGCCCCGCTGCATCAACAGGGCACATCTGACGCAGCGCATCCTTTACCATGGCTAGTTTAGAGAAACAGGCCTGTATTTCCCATGTTTGATTCTAAAATGTGCATCAAATAACAAAAATGATTATTTTTAATCTGATAATTGAGCTGATGATTCTATTTCATGCCTCCCAGTACTCGACATGGAATGTATCTCACCCTATGGCTTTTAATTCTACTGAAAAAAGTGTTCTATTGCAAGCGATTTCACTCTACCACAGTCTGAATAAAAAGCTAAGAATTCTCCTTTTGCTGGTCTAAGGTAAGTGTGAGTGACTAAAAGAAGCAGTTTACAAATTATGGTGACTTATATGTGACTAACAGACAAACAGGCACTTACTTCTCATGAGCGTATCGCTGAACCTCCTGAGCGATCCGCCGGACAGCAGACCCTCCTTGCTCCTCCTGAGCTAATATAGACATCATGGATTGAGCAAAAAGGTAGGTGTGCTCTCCATGGCATACCATCTTCTGTGAACACACACGTGGAAAATGTTATCAGACAACAAGAAATATGTCTCTATGGTTATACTGCCTGAAAAGCAAAGCTTTCACTGAGATCTACTAATACGAAAAGGGAGAAGGGGAAGCATACAATGGTCAAGAAGGAAGAGCAGAAAAGCAGCCTATTGCTGTGCGCTGATACTACACAAGAAGAAATGGCTACCTTGAAAACCTGTATCTGTTAGATGCCAGAGAGGAAATTCTAGGCTGCTAACCTTCAGTAATATTTAAAACGCAAGCCAAATATAAAGCCACCTGGGTCACCACACTATTTCACAATAAGAACACATGCTACATTAATTTAGACAGAAACTTTCACACTGACATGGATGATAAAACAATTCTTCTGATTAGCCAAGGAACCGGTTAGACTGACCTGGAGATCTTGCATTAATGTAAAAGAAGACAGCATTGCTTTTTACGAGGGCTCTTCTGGAAGTAATGCCCCCTATTTTATGATGTCGGCCCACCACCTGAGGCAGATGTTGGTGCTATGGCAGTGAGGTTGAACCTTCCCACCAGTACCCCATTACGTCTTGTTGCTGTGTGATGGGTGGCAGCAGAGGGGCGGTCTGACAGAATGGTGTCTGACATGGAAGTGCGTACGGAGCAAAGGCGTGACACTGAACTGCTCACGTGGGAAAAACTGCAACTACCGACACACATCGATGCTTGCTGAACGTTTGGAGACCAAACGGTGGCTGTGAGCACAGCGATGTGGTGGGTGGTGCGTTTCAGCAGTGCTGACAGTGACAGCGGCCACCTCCACTGGTGCAGCTTTGTAGGAGCGCGGCATGCAGCTCTGGGTCATCGCTGGGGAAAACACACAGCTAAAGGTTGTGTTTTGTGGCTGAGAATTGGTGTTTTGTGGCTGAGAATCTGTACTAACAAATGGTGTTCTTGTGCTTTCTGTGCCTGTGGTAGTTTCCACGGAAATAAATAAGAGGAGTCACTTTCAGAGCGACCTACGTACTCTGCACAATCTATTTAATAAACACAGGAAACGCCACACACACAGCCCAAAATTTTCCTGGTAACAGAACAAACCACTTTCTATTTCTGAACTCATATTTAACTTTTCTTCGTGAGGTTCTGTATGACTTCATAAGGCGCCAAGATATCCTACAATCCCACAGTGACCGGCACATCCCGCCTGGAAAGGAACAGGAAGTACTTTTACCCACATAAAAAGGAATCAAGGACTTACGGCGAACTCGGGGAGGTTTTTTTCAAGGTTTTCTTCTCCTCCATCTAAAATCGTTGCCAGAGATGTGCGCAGAACTCTGGAGAACACCTCCAGTTGCTGACAGGCTGTTGAAACACTGGTTATTTCTCCTTGATATCCAGCGTCGGATATAAGCTGTAACAAAAATAACAGCAATAAATGTCACAGAAGACGTATTACTTAATATTTCAGGTATCCCAGCAAGTCTAGAACACACAGAACACGAGATTTTCATCTGCATACATTTAGCGGACTTCATGTTCATCAGTTAGACCGCCCAAGAAGAAAGTAAACCATAAGGCTCTGATCTGAAATAGATACATTCTAACATTGGATGGAACATTTCAACTTGGAAAACGACATTTACAACTTGTAGGACAATTCCTCCCACCAATACGTACTCATACGGCTGTGACGTTTTAATAAGCAGTATCAACAGGAACACATATGAGTAACAGGTAACACTACAGCCAACATTCGATGCCAGAACAACAAACCTGTTAAGGATATTCTTATACGTTACACTTCAGTGTATTACCTTCACAGTAAAATTAAGCATCAGACAGTCCGGGTGGGCTTCTGCCAACTTGTAAAAGAGATCTCTCCATGTTGTATGTGCTATCATTTGCTCAAGCCAAGCTGGAGTCTGAAAAGATTAAAGCAGTAGGAACAACTGTAAGAATTTCAACTTGTGAAGATGGCTAAAAGTAAGCTTTTTACTTCTGAACAATCCCACGAGTTGCTATGAAGGACTTTATTATACCCATCTAACTTTCCTAAATTACCAAAACCACTCAGGGGTCCAGTGAAACACGGACAGTTTTCCAAATGCAGTTATTTCTTAGCTGAAGAGCTTGGAAGACGCAGTTCCTTCACCCACCACCTACTGGTCCATCACACAAAGACATCTGCATAGGCACGAGTGGATACTCGTGTAAAGCTGACGACACAGATTTCATACATACCTCTCCTTCCTCTGTAAAGATGGAATCTGCTTTCCGAGGGTCAAAATGTTTGATAAGTAAGCTCTTCAAATGGTTTTCTACAGTCTCCTGCACTTGCACTGGCTCCACACCTGTACAGAAGGGGGGAAAAATAAAAAAAGCTTGGTCGATGTGACCTGATCAAACTTCTTACATTTTCCAACAACATTCTGTTATGCGAACAGGAGGTACGCAACAATTTAACAGTAATTTATCGTTAGGCAGAAGATGGGGAAAGAGCCACCAGCTCTACTATCGAGCCACACGGCCACACACGTGTACAGGTTCAGGAATTCTCACTCATCTCTCCTAAATGCGGTCTGCGCTAAGGAACGCAAGCGGGTTACACTGCCCTTCTTCTCTCACTGCCTTCATCAGTCAGGATAACAGCAGAGCCAGGAATCGCACAGCCGTTACCGGGCGTTACACCAAAACATCCTAAACACAAAAGGAATTACCGGGACTGGTGCAGCAGGGCGAAGTTACGGGAGGACGGGAAGGAATGGTAATACGCATTCTGAAGACGTGATAAAGAGTTCAGTGATGTACAGGATAACAACTGGAATACCATCCAGCCTCGGGTTTACCACCAATTCACATATTTTTGGCACAAGCCGGCCTACAGACCCAAGTTACACCGCATCGCCCCCCGTACCCGTCTGAATGAGCCACTCTGCCAGCAGGTTCACCGTCTGTGCTACTGCTGTGTAGTTTTCTGACAGAAGCTGGATAACGTTCTCTGGAGAACCTCCTGCTTGGAAATACCTGATGGGAAGATGAGAGAAGAACTACTTGAAAATTACATTACAAAAAAACCAACAAAAAGCAAAGCAAAATTCTCACATTTGTATATAAAACAGCAGCACTGCACACTGAGCGGCGCTCACCTTTTCAGCGTGTTAAATATAGATGGCTCCATGATGTAGTCAGGGGTTGAAAACTTCTTCAGGCACTCCTGCTGGACTTCAGCATCATCTTCTCCCTCTCCATCCTCATCATCTTGCTGGTTGCAAGCACAAGAACATCAGCCACCTCTGGTATCCCTGGTGCACCCCCTATATTTCTATACCCAGGCCATTTTTGCTCACGAGGGCTCGCACTCAGCAGTTCAGCACACGACCCGTTCCCCAGAAAAATACGGTATAACAGCAGGCACAAACCCAGCCCCCCTTCGCTGCCGTTTCCTTCCTTCCGACGCCCCTCCGAGCCCCCATCCCGCACCGGGGAAGGCTCCGCCCGCCCAGGCCGCCTCAGGCCCGACGCCGGGCTGCCCCGCGCCCGCCAGCGCTCACCGCCCCTCCGTCCGCTTCGTTGCCCCACTCCGCCGCGCTGCCCTCGAAGTAATCCGCATCCTCCATGGCTCTGCGGCCGAAAGAACCACGGCGACAGCCGGAACCAGGCCGCGGGCCGCCCCTGGGCGGAGCGGCGCGGAATGGCGGGCCGGGCTGCGGGGCGGGGCTGAGGGGCGGCGCCGCGGCGGCCTCCGGCGCTGAGGGCGGTTCGTTGCGGGGCGGCGGTCGCTGCGCTGCCGTGCTGGGGCCGCGGGGACGAGGCGTGGGCCGTCACCTGGCGAACCGCGGCACGCGGAAACGCAGCGCCCGCACGAGCAGGAAAGTGCCGGAGCGCTGCGGGTCGCTGAGCAGGAGGCAAAGCCGGAGCGGAAAGAACGGCTTCAGGGCATAACGAAAAACCCGGTGTAACGGCTTCACTGCAAGCTACGTCGGATGGCCTTTGGTTTTAACTCTGCGCTCCCATCTGTGTTGCTGTCTCATTCCCGCTCGCCACAGCATAGGAAGAAGAAAAAGCACTTAGATTTACCCAAGTGTCCCCCGCAGCTTTTGTTATCCTGCACATAAACGCAGCGCATCTCCCACCCAACACGCATCCGATGATGGTGTGAACCATCCCCGAGCTGCGTTTCCCAAGGCGCGAGGTGCGACGGGGCGCCGAGGAAGCGCTCGGTGAGCGCCGCCCGGGGGCTGCAGCGGCACTGCGGGCATCCAGGGATCCGGGGGCAGGTGAGGGCCAAGGAATGGGGAAAATGCCTTTTTTGGGAGTGGGGATGGAACGGCTCCTCTGAGGGATTAACAAACACGCCAGGCACCTCGTGCCAATGCTTAGAACCCACCCGTTTATCACATTTTGTTGCTGGTCTTTTGAGCAAATTGCTGAACGGCTTTGAGGTTTGTTACCTAAAGTGCTCAGCGTGGTAGAGGTGATGGAATCACCGAGGTTCATTTGGTTTCCTGCCTGGAACAAGAAAGACCCCAAACAGGAGGGCTGACCTCCACCAGACACGTTTGGATTTAGCCACGATTTTTAAAAATGCCCACCCTGGGACTCCCTGCACGTCCGCTATCTCTGCTCCTCGCCCCCACAAATGGAGGCTGAAAGAAGGTGCAGTTTGCAGATCAGAAATACGTTTAACACGAGACAAGGCATTAACTTTCCCATTGAGAAAGTACAGCAGCATCAAATCAGGCCAATGGGCTTTGGCTGAAGAGCTCTTCAAGCATGACCTCGGGACTCGCTGGTAGGGTTATTCCAGGCACTGAACAGCACACAACTTTTCTCTAAGAGAGAAGCATCCAGACACAGAGCACGGTAGCTAAGTTGGAGACATCACATCATTCTAATACCCTTCACATTTCAGCTGAGAAGTTAGGGCTCTATTTGTATCCCGTGGAGTGCTTAAGAGCAGTTTCACAACGCTCTCAGTACTTTTCAAGATCAGCCAACAGTGGAGATGTTTGCTTGTTTCAAAAGCACGTTCCACAGTTCACCTGCATACTGATCACTGGACACGTTAAACTACACCTACCAAAGCACCTCCCAGTTCCCCAAGCGCACGTTCTGTCATTCCTTGCTTGGGGATACCCTGCATCCAAAGGGAGCACCCTTTGGGCCGTGGTGTTGGACAGAACCATTGCTTGCAGGCTCCCTGGTTTGAAATCACGCTTAGGTTACAGCAGCCACTGCCTGCAGCAGCACTGGGCATTCGGACTCTCAGACCTTTGTAGCCCAGCACAGCTGGCAAAGCTGTGGGAAACAGAACTCAAGGTTAGCATCCAAGCCTTCACTGTAGATGTTGTGCCTTCAAGTAAAAAGTGAGCAGAAATTAAAAACACTGAGATACATACGAATCATCACACACACAACGAAAGACATGCGGTCTCCTATGGTTCTAGGTCAATCCAAAACATCTTTCATGAACACCAACGAGTTTTTACATGGACTCATATTTGGTTTTAACACAGCGCTCCTCTCCATTTGCCTTTCGATGGAAGCTCTTCTGATACTGCCAAGAGAAGAGCAATAAAATACCGGTCGTTAAGCGGAATGGAGCCCCTCTCCAAGCAGCCTTCCATTCACACGCCTGGTGAGGGGATCCAGGACCCTCACACAGCAGTTCTTTTCTCTGCATGATCTCTGCTGGCACTCCAGCATTTTGGTTGTAAGAATGACAAAATTCCAAATTCATATCAAATACAGGAAAACTGCAAATAGAAACACTGTCCTTCACTGCTAATCACGTGTATAAAATCCACAGCTTAAGAACATCACCCAGCTTGCACAGCAGAACAACAGCATGGAGGGCACTCCCAGCATTACTACCTCTGGACTAAGCCTGTTCTTCATCCAAACTGAAGTAGTAACTGATTACAAACAGAAGCATCACCCTCTCATTTAATATCACAACGGGGCGAATTAAAGTGAAGAGATACATTCACATTTTAATTAGTTCCCATTTGTTTCCTGGTTCCTCAACCAGAGGCAGCGCGTTATGTTACATGGAAAAGTCCTGGAGTTGGCATCCATCCTCTCCCTCCAAGCTTTCCCGTTCCCGCTGGGCTGAGGATGGTGCCTGAAGCCTTTATTTTTTCCTGCCATTAAAGGTTTTTGAGGCTGAATTCCTAAGTGGAAAAAGCTGTCATTTCTATTTTAACATGTTCTGTAAAATCAAAATCACGTATCTGGCCGGTGGCCCTTGTTGCACAGGCATCCGTAAGCGCTTGTTTGCGTTGTTAACCTAGAGAAGAGCTCCCTATTTCTGCTCAGAACCAAGCTAGGTTCACAGAGCCCAGAATTTATTTTAAAAACCTAATTATTTTTATCTGTTTAATGCAGTCAGAAATGATCAGTGCCTCACCAACTGTTCCCCAGCAGGAACGCGCATTAAACTGCACCCACTTTGCTCAGCTCAGCTCAGTAAAAGTAGTCAGGGTAAAAAGCAGCTTTAACTCTCAATAACATGACAAATCAGCACTGCAAACACAATTAAAGGGCAGTACTCGGGGCTGGAATTGTAGCTATCACTGTGACACAGAAATACCTGAAGCACTTCTACCCAGTCACTGAAACACACCCGCCCACAGTACCGAGCTCACGGCTTACGGCCGGGATTCAAACTGCTCCCTCTTGGAATCTGTCCCGTCAGTCAGCAGAGATTTCCCAGTGAAAGGCTTTCATCAGTGGAGCTTCTGAACCCCCTCTGCAGCTTATTTTTATTTCCAAGGTACTTCACAGTTCGTCAGAAAGGCTTTTTCTCAGTGGACAAATGTCCAAAAACGTCCAGCTGCAGAAGGGAACACTTCTGGTCTGGGACTGCAAGCACACGTTCGCCTGTCAGTACTTCTGTTGTTACACAAACTATCCTGTTTTTGTAGGTATGAGGATGTGCTCAGGTTTCCACTGACAGCCATCTGTGGCCCTGATGCTGCTGCTTGCAGTCAGCGGGAATTTTATCGCCGAGTTCCACAGAAGCGGTGTTGTGAGTGCCGGCACTGTTAGAGACACACGCAGCCCGTGAGATCGGCTTGGGGGAGAGAACTTGCTCTTTTCCAGAACGTGTTACATCACCGCGTATCCTGCAACATCGCCAGTATTCATCCTGGACAGTCATACAGCACCCATCCCAAGCTGTACTGCTATCACCGAGGCGCTGGACTGGTACTCTGATGACACGGGTTCTATCTCCTCATCTGCGGTCAATTTCCTCTGCAATCATACTTGCAACCTTTGTTTTTCCTGGGACATCATTTTTGACATCTGAAAATAGAATACAATACAAAACATCCCAGTCGTTTACGGGAGCACCGTGCCACAACTAATTACAAGGTGCTCCGGCTCTAAAGTGATGGCCGTTAATATTTCCGCGCATAGATTTACTGGGAAAAGCAAATCATGCTGCAGGTATCAACTGCGTGCAACACACTGAAACAGAACTAGCTTCAGTTCCTCCAAAGGCAATGAGGTACTGCAGGCTAAATCCTATCCTCAACGCTGTGATTCAAAATACGTCCCAAACGCAGATACGCCCTTAGGGCTCCTATCTGGCAACCGATGCAGCGCGCCGTCGTGCTTTTGCACCAAAGCCTGCTTCCAACAGCTTACAGAGCTCAGCGCGAGCCTCTAACAGAGCCGTTTTTTGATGCCTTCAGAAGCTGCTGAACATTTTTTGCTTGCTTTGTAAGCCTACAGTCAATTTCTCTCTCCACATTATTAAAAGCCTTCAGGAAATATCGCTAATCTGCTGCATCACATCGGCTGCCCAGGGTGTACTGATACGCAAATTGCTCAAAGGTCTTGCATTGAAATAAGTTACTGCAAATGCACAGCAGCTGATTTTGAAACCACAACATCTCTACAATTTATTATTATTTTTTACAAAATTCCCAAAGTGATCAGACCATGTTGTAGGTTACTGGCTTGCCAAAGGTTATGTTTTGAAATCAAAACCATTTCTGAGTTACAGAAGTGCCAAAAACAATCTTGAACCGGTATTTTTTTTTAAACCAACCCCCATCCAACGGAACAGTTGTATAACTTAAAACAGAAACAGGAGTTTGTGTTGGAAACTGTTTAAAAACAAACCCACCAAATCACGCTCGAGCAGTAGCCTTGTATGGCAAAGATTAGCTTAGGGCCATTTAGTGCCAAGATATAGACCCTTTATAATGGAAATACTGACACAACCTCAACTATAGTGATGCAAATATGCCCTAAAACACTGTATTTGCTTTTATTAATAAAAGTGGTAGTGTTTACATTTGCAGGTATCTTACACTTCAGCATCACAACGAATACTGAGTAGAATGAGTAAAATTTTGGCTGTAAGGTCAGAAGTTTCCAAACAGATGAATGAGACAGAAGTGAAAGTCCTCAATTATGAAAACAAGAAGTTCAAATAAATAAATAAAACAAAACTAGGAAATACGGGTAAGCATTAGGTTGGAATGGTTCAATTAACTGCAAATTACGGCCACTAAATTAGAGAGACAGAAGAAAACACAGTAACTTATTAAATAGCAAGCATTAAAGCTTTATGGTTTTGTATTAAAAAAAAAAGAAGAAAAAGAAGCTGTTAAAAATAAGACTTGCATTTACCAGGCCACCAAACTGCATGGACTAATAAAGAGACTAACAAAGGCAATACTGAGACATTAAGACACACACACACTCCGTACTTGTGCAACTCAACTCTATTCGAACAATTGCCATCCCCTAAACAACTCTGTTCATGTAAAGCTTTACAGGAAGGTTTCTTAAACTGTCACTGCCTTCTGTAGCTCACTGTTACGATGTACCCTTCTCCTTACTGGAAGAAGTCGGTTTATTTGTCGGTTGGTTTAAATGGAGGGGCTTTGCTTCTCTCAGGTGAGAGATCCCATTCCTTACACCACGACAGGTTCTCCCCTTTATCAACTCGCTGTTTACACCGACTCCTCCCAGGCTCAAGAAGATGAAGGGCTGGCACTAAATTAAACATTCTGGCTCCTGTAACTAAAATTAAGGCTCACAATGGATTTCCTTTTCCCTCTGCATGTCCCATTTTTACCTCCCTTAACCTACAGGCACTGGATACATTCTGAAGCGACCGAGGGCCATTTTCAGTCACGTTCTCCCACGGTTCTGTCAAGTTCAGGTGACAACTTTCCAAACGCATCAACAGGAAAGATAATTTCTCAAAAACGAAGATCAGCTGCAGCTAATATTTTTAGATGATTTAGTGTCTTCTGAAACGTCAATGGTAACTTTGAATTACGTGGAGTGACTGGGACACGAACTCCATCAAATCCCAGCTCTTCACATACGTGAAAATGGACTAGGCCATTCATTTTCTTTCACAAGTTCAGCCACAAACGCAATGCAAACTCGCAGTCCTGAACAGCTGCAGTCTGAGCACTGAAGGCATCTGATACCTGAAGCAAATCCAGCTGCACAGACATCGCTGACCACAGCCTCACTTTAATCGAAACTGGACCTTTTCCCAAAAAAGAATCACGGGATCTCAGATGAAGGGAAGCTACTGTGAAAGGCAAAGAGGCAAGTGTCTGTTTTCCTTTTGTTTTCCTTTTAAAGTCACTGCATTAAGATCCAGATCAGTTTAGGGGCGTAAATGAAAGGGAATGGGGGTGTTTGAGTAATATAAGCTAACACTGTTCTAGATGTGTTATTACAGTTGTAATTTCTGACTGTACAAATTGTACACGTAGGTTTAGACACATGAAAAAGTAACACGCTCACAGAGACATAAAACACCTAGGTATAAAATATAAAGCAGTGTAGTAGTTACTAAAATTACATGCTCTCTTATTGCTACAGTGATTTTTGCTCTTTTTCTTTTTACTGTACCACATGTTGTTCTAAGCATATAATTTGCATAAATTATTCAAGTTTAAGAAAAATCCACACATCTTCACTTTAAGCTACTTATATAGTTAATATAAAACAAAAAAAGGTTCTAAAGTATCTCTTTATTAAAAGAGAAATAAAAATGTCATTTGAAACTGGAGTTCAGTGGCCAAATCCAAGGGCAGTGCACACCTTGTCATCCTGGTAGTATTATGCCCACGCAGTGGAAGTGGAGGTTGGTGGGGTATTTGGCCCAGTCTAGAGATGGTCACCAGACCTGCATGACGCCCTACGTGTTTGTTATTGTTCTGTTCTTGTCTTTAGCAAAAAGGACTATGAATGACCAAAGACTAACATTTATAATTTGTAGCAAAATTTGGTTTATGTAGAAACAAGCCATGTTTTGCATTTGGATAGAGATTTAAATGAATTAAAGCTAAAATTAAAAAGCATGATGCTGCAACATCTGGTCACTTGTTGAAGACCTCACTTTTAAAGTGGTTAAGTTTGCACAATTTATACTTTTTTCTTTTTTTTTCCTTTTTATCTTTTTTTTCTTTTTTTTTCTTTTTTTTTTTTACTAAACAGTATTTTTCCTTCTTTTATAAACCAGAAAAACTAAACTACAGATAAATTTTCCCTACCTTGAGCTAATGCTGCAGATAGGGTTGACAAAGCTGTACAGCGCAATCAAACATACTTACATCTTAGCTCATTGTACAGGTACAGCCATAATCAAGGCACAAAGATCTTCTACAAGTTATTTTTTTTTCAATAAAGTTGTACAAAATAATACATTTTACAGTCTGTACAAGAATAATAATCCAGCAGTAAAATAAAAAATGAGGGGGGGGGGGGGAGAAGAAAAAGAAGGGAAAGACTGTGAGGACTACAGTCCAGATAATGATTTTGATAGCAGACGGGATCATCAGTGGACAAACTGAAAACAGTGTGTGGTTAACTCTTTCTGTGATCACAGGCCATATGCAGTTCAATTCATAAATGTCCATGGTTGTCATAAGACCACCAAGACTGGTTTTAAAAATACCCTTCTGAAAGGTAGCAGTTGGTTTTTGCACTGTCTAGGTCTGTTGTAGAATTGTCAGTATTTCCGTTCAAAGCCACATTACAGTCAGAGAACCAAACTCAAGTGTCTGTCTTCAAACTTGGTCTGTGACTTGGCACCTTCTTTAGTCTGATGCAGTGAATGGTACAAAGTGGAGATCACGGGTTATATGATTATGCCCACAACAGTGCTAAATTACCTAAAGCATTCTCTCCCCAATTTTTGTTTTATGCTTTAAATTTTAACCCCCAATTCTTTCAGGTGCTCCACATTCAGGGCTTTCAATTAATTAGTTTATTTCTTTTTTTTTTCTTTTCTCTCTTTTTTTTTTTTTTTTTTTTTTTTGTTAATAACAGTGTTAGGGAGTCCTCATGGAAACGGCCTTTAAGTGTTAGGGGCCATCTCAAACTGTCCGAGGGGTACAGAAGCAAGCTTAGAAGTGCTGCTATTGTCCAGCAAGGAGAAAAAGTTGAGGGGTGCAAATCAACGGGAGATTCAAACAGTTCTCTTCCATCCCTTGTGGGCAAGGGTGGGGCTTTTTTTTTTTCTTTTCTAATAAGGAATATGGAGTCCAAAACACAGAAAAAAGTGCTGTCCATCACAACAACTCGTATTGGCGAAGGTGCATGCGCTGAATAATGTCCCGACAGTCATTGAAAACCCTCCGGATGTTCTCTGTATCCACCGCACATGTGAAGTGAGGATAGCAATAGTGCCTTCCATCTCCACTTGCTGTGCTGATTCTCTGTTTGAAGGAAGAGAGAGAGACAGTAGGTTACAATAATAATAATACTGGAGAAAACAAAGAACAGTCTCAGGCCTCAGGTGAATGAAGGTTATGGTAAGCGTGTGTGAGCTGTGCTTTCTAACGGTGTAGCTAAGAGGCAAAACGTCCACAACTTCTCACTCTCTCACCTAGAACAGGAAATTTAAAATGACTGTAATTATATGGTGAGAGGTCACCACGTTATCAGGGAACTCTACAGCTGAAAGAAAACTCAAAAAAGTGCTATTTTATATACGTTCAGTGAATTTAGCCACACAACTCCTAACGAATCACTGCACATAGGAAGTGGGAATGCGCCTCATAGTACAAACCTCTTTAGCCCCATTTTACACTTAAAAAAGCCCTCCTCAAAATGTTCTCTTGTTCCAGTATAACATGAGCCCACAACTCGATTGCCATACTCACCATTACAACTGAATTTAATCATATATTAAAACCCCTATGTCTATAGTATAGCTTTAGCTGACTAGCAATGGAAAAATTACATGAAAACGTATCATTAATATTTTGCAGACGGTGCATCTTTTCATTAGTCTTTGTCTTTACAAGTGATGAATAAAAGCCTGGCCCCACTAACACCAGCAGGATTTCACTCGTTATTCTCCATTTGAGGTTTCTTATTTCTCACCAATGCTTTTGCTATTTAATTACAGGCTGTGTCAACAAACATACCTGAAAGAGCAACTAACAAAGTGCTGAGCTGTTAAACATATCTGTTTTGTGCAATGCAGACATCAAATATGAACTACACCAGAAGTGGCAGCATTTTTCAGTATTAAGAAGTGCCCAAAGCCTGAATTTAAGAAGAACCACGTAAGTAATATTGAGTGAAAGAAAATACTTACAAGAAACTCGTCTCTAATAAAATACTTGGCCCTTGTAACTCTGGGATCCTCACCAGGCTCCGGTGTTGCTGATTAATAACAAAATAAGCATCTCATTAAAACGCATTTTTTGCTGATAGCTCCTAAAAATCCTAACTTGTCCTGTTTTCTGTTCACATGTGATAGAAACAAACGTATTTTGCAAACGTGACTAAGAAATAAAACACAACATTTTAAACAGCAGGATATTAAAATATTTAGAACAAAGTACTGTTAAAGTGTCTCTAATACCAGACATCTGGCAGATTGTGACTGAAAGGAATAAACTCTGGCTACTACTGGGTCTCACACCACAACAGCTTGGGAACAGTACTAATGAGGATACAGATAAGTTGTAATGAGAACTGTACATATCTCATTTCCTATTGTACAGACGTAAATATTTGCACAGTTCTGTGAGGAACGCCCTTCATTATAGGCTTCCCATTAAAAAAAGGTTCAGTCTGCTGACTTGTGGCAACCATCTCAGACAGGAGGGCCAAAGTTGGTCCTTTAGGTACACGTCAGAGATTGCTGCAGCATCTCCCCAGCACTACTGGCATAAGCTGCACTGTACTCTACTAGCAAAGTAATAGGATTCTGGCATGACAAAACTATTAATACATTAAACAAATAAAAGTTAGGATTGTCACATAAAAACCTAAAATAGAATAGAATAGTTCATTTGGAAGGGACCTACAAAGACCATCTATCTACTCCAACTACCTAACCCCTTCAGAGCTAAGCCAAAGCTAAAGCATGTTAGAGCATTATCCAAATGCCTCTGACTACAGACAGGCATGGGGCATCAGCCACCTCTTTAGGAGACCTGCTCAGGTGTTTGATCGCTCTCATGCTAAAAAAATTTTCCCCGGTGTTCAGTTGTAACCTCCTCTATCACAGCTTTGTGCTGTCCCCTTGTGTTCTAATTCTAATGTTACTGCCTGGCTAAGAAACAAGAATTACTTATTCTTGTGATTTTCAAATCTTACCTGAAATTAACAAAAAACACTGCAAATGTGATTAATAACAACATTATAAATTGCTGATAAAACTTTAAAATCTTACCATCATCTGGTGTAGTGTAGCGAGCAAATTCTGGAAAGTAGTCTTCAATTTTAGATTTCCCTGCCAAAACTTTCTCTGCTAGCAAATCTTGTTTATTCAGGAAAAGAATTACTGAAATGGTCCGTAGCCACCTATAAGAAATTGAAGCTGGATAACTTGAGACGGCACAGCAAGGATCATTTAGTGAAAAGAAACACAATCTAGTTCTGAAGACAGCACGTCATTATGATCCAATACAATAATTGTGAAAGGTGATTTTTACATGTGAACTCAGCAGTGCAATTCAGACTGCACACACCCTGAGGTCTGGTTTATGTGGTTCCAATACAGGCAATGAAATTTACCCTCTTTCTACTGTGAATTCCAACACAACAAATAAGTGAGCTTACAGTAGTAAATTAAGAAGTGGTTATCACTGCTTTAATTACTTAACCCTCAATATAGCAACTACCAGTTTGTAACTCTCCGAAGTCTCCTTCAAGTAGCTGAGTGCAGGAGACATTAATGTAACAAGAAGGCAGCTGTGAGCAAAGGCTAGCTTAAACAGGGCCACGAGAAGCACATCATATAGGTTACTCTCTAACAAGTCTTCACCAGGATTACTTGTTAATTCCATATTTAACAATGAAACTTCAACTCACAGACCTGTTGTTCCAGATACTCTTGAAGAGATTTAGCGCTTCTTGAAGCCGATTGGTCTGATTGTCCTCTCGTATAACCATGTTGTAGCTACTGCTGGCCACCACAAATATGATAGCAGTCACATCTAAATCAAGAAATACTCATCAGTTAATACCAGCTTCCAGAAGAAACATCCAAGAATTTAAGAGTTCACAAAAAAGCTGCCAAAGCTTCAGTTTCATTAGGAGATAAGACTAGAATGCTATTATTTACAGCTTTCTAAGTACCGGAAATCAAAGAAGGCCTGGAGCTATTCATAGGGTTACAGAATTCAGATTTCTGTGTGGCTGTGCTGCTCCATAGCACTACACTGACTTCTGAGATCATCTGCCTCAGACATCAAGAGCAGAAGAGATGAGTCAGATCATGTGGTAACAGGAAGAGGAAGGAGCAGAGGTAAAAACTAAACAAATCTGTTATAAATAGCACAGAAGAAAATACTGCACAGTAGTCTCACATATATCAACAGTGTTCAGCTGATACTCTCCTGTGACAGCAACTACAGTGAAGAGGGTTCTAAACTGCATTCTACCTCATCTCTTCTGTAGGATCTCACTATAACTTGTTTAAAAAGAGACAGACTTCTGCACAGCTTCATAAATATTTTGTCCAAAGAACAAAGAACAAGAGGAAAATATTGTCATCCACTTTAGCTTTAAGAAAACTTGTGCGGAGAAAGGTTTCACATCTTAATAGAGATACAGAGGTGAAATAAACGGCTTTAGTGAAGGTGGGTGCAACACTTCAGGATACATAACTACCTCATTTTAACTGCATGGATGTTAGGAATAGAGTCTCCTACCATAAACTGGACTATCAGTGCTAAGATTCCAGAGCTCACAGAATGCCTGGAAAAAAAAAGCCAATAAACCCTATTAAAAGAAGAGAGGGAAGCTGAAGAATTTGAACAGGCTACGTGAAGTCATCAAACTTTAATTCCTTCCCACCTATGTTCTCCTTTCCCTACATCTCCCAGATCAGAGTTACAAAAGTTCACACAACAACAACAAAAATTCCATCCAGTATGACTGTTCAGAGAATCCCTTAGCAAGCTACCTGGAAAAGAAGCTGGCTTTCACAAGGTGAGAATATAAGACCAACATTTTTTATAAAAACAAATTCTAATCATACCATTAAAACACTGGATCCATTTTCGGCGTTCATCTCGTTGCCCTCCAACATCAAACATACTGGGGAAAAAAACCAGACTGAGTCACAGTACTTCTCAGGCAAATGAAAACAGCACACGTAAGGAATTTTAGGACTTCCATAACACAGAAACTAAAAGAAATCAAGCATTATGAGAACCTTAGCAGGTATCCACTGACATATGCAAGCAGGGCTTTCACTACAAAATAGAACTGTGTTCTCTCACTAATGCCTACAGATAAAGAGTAGGTAATTCTGGTGTACGCACACTGCAGGTTCATTTTCATCCTTACAAAGACAACACTGAAAGAGGCCCCGCAACAAGTCATTTGGAGGTATTACTTCCTCCCATTTATCCTGGTTCTTCTGCCCTGTATTAAAGAAGGGGGGGAGGAGGGGAGGGGAAAAGCAGAAGAGAGGACACTTACTGAAAATTTACTTTGTCCACTTGAAACTTGGTTTCAAAAATTCCTGATGTCAAAACTCTGCATCTGAGAAGATCCTAGAGCAAAAAGGGAAAGCAACAGACTCAGCATATACTTTATAATTCTTCATACACCCAGCAAGAGAAAACTTTTTACTTAGTGCTGACAGTGTGCTACAAACAGAGAACAGAGCATTATGTAGCTGCAGTGATCTCAAAAATGCCTACACAAATCTCCCTGTGCTCAACTTAAGAAGCACATACAGTTTCACAGTCAGGATGCCAGTGCCTGGTGTGGAAGAGAAGGGAACACTCACAGAAAGTACAGACCAGTGGCACAATCATCACTGGAGATCCGCATTCACTGACTTCAGTGGGACTGTGGTGCACAACAGGATCTTTAAGCAACTACCAACCTATTCCCAACCCCACAAGACAGAACTCTCCCCCCAGCTGCTCAGTGTTTGGCTATTAAAAGAAGTGCCCAGGTCTCCAATTTTCCATCTTTTTTTCCTTAAAAGAATCTGCAACTCAACCACCTAACTCTTACAAGAACTGTGTTTCTTGAAGATAACATCAGGAAATTTCCTGAAGAAACAAAACCGATAACAATAATTTGAGAGCTATCAAAAATTGAAATGACTATAATTGCTACAGAATCCTATTACGTAGGTTGCTCTGAAAGTAATGCCTCTGTTTATTTCCATGGAAAGTACAGGAGATGCAAAGAGCACAATAACATTATTTGATAAAATCTCAGCTACAAAACACAACGTTTTTTAACACAGTCATCACCATCAGCTACGCATATTTGCCAGTGATAAAAAATAGCATGCATGCTGCGCTTGTATAAATCTGCAGCAGCGGAGGTGAGTACTGTTCCACAGGTGCTATGCTGGCACTGTCGCTAGGAAAATATTGTCCACATAGTCCATCTTTCATCAGTATGAACAGATGGAAGTCAGACAGTGTCAAATCCAAACTATATGGTGGGTACGGTAGGACAGTCCAGCCAAGACTGACAGCACGCTCCGTGGTCCTCAGACTGGTATGGAGCCTGGCATTATTGTGTTGCAAAATAAAGGCTGTCTTCTTCTCTGACCTGGCTCTGGAAGTATGAGTCTTCTGCTTAAGTCAGTGTTGCACTGCAGTGGTCAGAGCTGATGGTTAGTCTGGGTTCCAGGAAATCCAGAAGGATCATCCCTTTCCAATCCCAGAAGACAGTGCATATCACTTTGCCCCCTGACGGCTGCATCTCAAACTTTCTCTTTGATGGGGATTTCACATGTAGTCACTCCCCAGACCGCTATTTTGACTTCATCTTGCGGTGACACCACATCTCACCGCTGGTAACGATGATCCAGAAAACCATCACCTTCAGCCTTGTGTTGGTTCAAAAGATCCTGACAAACTTGCATATGGTGTTCTTTCTGTCCGTGTGAGCATTTGTAGGGCTCACTTGGCCCTACTGTTTCCAATGCACTTCAGTTGATATTCAAACTCTGTGAACAGCTCCCTGTTTATTATCTGCATGGATGAGCTGATCAAAACACACTTCATTTCATGGTGTGACAACTGTGCATGGCCATCCAGGACATGGCTTGCCTTTCACGCTGCCGATGCCACTGCTGAAGCATACCACCCACTGCCCCATTGTGCTCACGTCCAATGTTTGGTCTCCATAAATGTTCTGAAAGCTTCAGTGAATATCAACGGGTGCCATTTTTTCTGCACAAAGGAATTCAACTCCACAATTGCTCCATCCTCACTTCCAGGTCAGACACCATTCTGCTCAACTGCATCTCTGCTGCCATCCATCACATGGCAATAAAATGTAACAGAATGTTGGTGGGAAGGCTCAAACCCTGCTGCCATAGCACCAACATCTGCCTCTGATGTTGCGGGCAAAGATCAAAAAACAAGAGGCATTACTTTCAGAGCAGCCCTCTTTAAAAAAATAAAAACACACTGTTGTGTTTTATTCGCATGCACTGAAAAGCAATGACAGCCATAGTGCAGTGCCTAGCTGGTAATTAACATTGATGAACCTATTTTGCATAAGATCAGACACAGTCCAGTGGTAACCTACTACAAAATACCGCTCTGAATTCGTTTAAAGGCTTTATAACGTAGGACTTAAAGTTTGGTGTTCTTCACAGCAGATCCAAATAGCCAAACTGTAACATTTGGAGTATGTAGACAAGATCACGAACAGATTGTAAAAAAATGTATGTGCACAATACAAGCTCTGTTCTTAGCACACAGGGATCAAACTGGTTAGTCAAAGTCAAAACCACACAAAATCCAAAGGTTATACAACACTGTTAAATCATTAAACAAAGTGGCTACATTTTAACATCAGTAGTAAATTATTGTTGTCTGGCTATTTTAATACTCGTATTGAAATACATATACTTAAATATTGTTCTAGCTTGATCCCTGGGTTTCAAATAGTTTGAAAATTCGAATGCCATAAGACACAGAAACAAGTTTGGAAAAGCGCAGGAGTCTGGAGTTCTGCACCACTAGGAACCAAAACAAGTGTGATAGGAAAACAGCCAACCAAAAACCACTACCCACCTCAGGAAAAAAAAGGAGGAAGCCATTTAATTATTAATTGCACTCAGTAGTTATTAGAACAAACACATAACGTCCCAGAGGAAAATGCACATGGCCCTGTTTTACTATAAGCCTGCATGGAGTTTGGACGCAGCCAGTGGTCCCAAACAAGGGCCATGAGTAGTCGTTCTCACTGTTATTTGCCAGCGCAGTACTTACATACTTACCCATAAGTAAGTACTCCAAGTAAATAATAAGAAATGTACTTAGTCCAAGACTCAAATAACAAAGTAATTTTTACTGGAATACTGAATATGTACAGTACATGGTAACGACTACGATAGTGCAAGAAATGGCAACTGGAAAATTCATGAGAGATCCAAAAAGACAGAGGGTGCAGATACATTGCGTAATCCCTTAATGAAACTTTCCTTACCTGGTCAGATGGCGTGTACTCATTTTGTTTGACTATGTCAATCTTGTCTAGAAAACTGGGGAAAAAAAAGAAACAAATATTTTTTAATTCTCAGGAAAATTAGATATATTTATTAACCAAGGAGTTCCATGTATCAGCCCGTAAGCTTTAATGCATTCAGATGCACAAAGTGCTGAACACAAGGAAAATGCTCAGCACCCCCATGTCAGCACCGGGAGCAAACAGCCCTGCAGCAGCCAGCAGAGGGCTGCAGCCACAGCTGCACACAGCGGGCGCTGCCTTCGGGTAATCCTGCCCCACCACCTGAGCAATGTAAGCTGGCCCTGCTGGCAATAACACAGTGACTCCACTAAATTACCTGCATGCAATAATCCTGAAAGTTGTATTTATATGTATGTCGTCACTAAGTCATTCAGTAAATGAAATCCCTAAACTGATTTCATTACAAGTTCAGTTAAGTGTGAGAGAACGCTGCTTTTGTTGTCAGCTGTAGGGAAAAGTTTCTCAGTTTACTTCCTGGAGAAGCAGTACTAGTAGGTACAGATATAAAGTAGGTGTAGAACGATTTTTCTTCTTCCAATTTATTAGAATTTGAATAAAAGAAGGTACCGAGTCGTTTTATCTTTTAACCAACAAACTGTAACCTCCTGATGATCTTTCACCTTAACTCAGAGCACAAATCTCAAGGAACCCATGGGTGAAGTTTGACTGCAGTGTTGGCGTAAGACTCAGACACCACAAACCAAACTTCAGAACACAGCCCTGATGCTTCCAGGCACCTTCATCACCTTGCCCCATACCAAGTACGCAGCAGTACGACACAGGCCCCAGACACCTTTCATTTTCATATAAACAGGAGATTAGCTGGAAATGCTTTCACAGTTAACTTCACAGATAACATTAATGATTAATCGCTCTTCAAACCAATATACTTCAGTTTCCTTTTCAATTCCTGTGCATTCATTTTGCCCTTATGAAGCAGAAATAACAGTGAAAGATGAGTTTTCTCTTCTGATCTCCATGCGTGGAGAGGGACGCTGAATGTGCACTAACTACAGTCGTGAGCAACAATTTATAGGGGGAAAAAGGTGACAGTCGCAGATTCACACATCAGAAACCAAAACACCATGAAAATTAGCCAGTTTTCAGCCGTCCGTTTCAGGCCCAACTGGCTTTCTAACACACGAGATGCAGTGCAGTGGAAGGAGGAAAAACAATCGCATGCTTTAACAGTGGTTTCAGAGCAAAGGCAATTATGCCAGGAACTACATTACCTTCTTGTTTCCGAGACCAAGGAAAAGCAACTTTTGATTAGCCTGAATTACAGAATTTATAAGTTACCAAAACGTACCGTAGCAAACACGCTATAAAAAAGTAAGACAAAGTATAGAGTTCAATTTCCATTCTGAAAGAAAACACGGAGACGAACAAAGATAAAACTGATGACCAAATGTGTACCGCACCATTTGCAAGATGGAGTTTTCCCTTATCACTTCCAAGCTGATAAATAATACCTTTTCCTTTTTACCCCAAAGGAAAAGTAAAGCTTTTTGTTTTGCACACAGAGGACGTTAAATACGGTTGACAAGCATGAAGTCCAACTAGCGCAAATGCTTTCACCTTACAAAGTACTTTTTTAACACCAGTTTCAGAATCACGTGGAGATTTCAGAAGTTGGATGATGCCTGAAAAACGCTCCGATCACACTCATAAAGGTGTAAAGGTGATCGCTACAGCTTCCAGACTTCTTGTACTGAACTCACCTACGCGTAACACTTCATAAAGCTTCCACAAAAGGTGGGTTTTTCTTTTGTTTTTAAACACGCTGCTAATCAGCTTAATGGATTTTGGAAACTAACAGAAAATAACAACACGATACAGCTACAACCTGGAACTGAAAGTACAAACCTCTTACTGTTGTTTATGCAGACTATTTTTAGGCCTATGATTTCCTTGAAAAACATCAGCCATGCAGGAGAAGCAGTGCTGTACTTGAGATGAAATCCAACAGCAACGTTCATGCCAGGTAAAACAAGTTGGAATGGAATAAACGTATCTTCTACCCCCCAGAAATGAGCTCCAACACTCAGTAACATCTGATGCTTGTAACAATACAAGTTCAAAAGGAAGTCTTTCACTGTGTGATAGTTAGCAGAGAACCTACACCGCTCCTCAGTGGCATCTGAAGGAAACCAAGCAGAGCAATAATGCTAAATGAACATTTCCTCCTCTGCGTATCCCTTTTAGTTAAAAAAAAAAAAAAATCTGCTCTACCAACTTCAGAATGGGATAAAGACATTAAAAAGTTGGGGTTTTTTGCACAAACATTAAAAAGCAACATCGTTCTCTCAACTGAACAACTGGAACAATAAGTGTGGTCTAAAATAAGCAGCAGTAGTGGAGCACAAGAGTTCAGAAGAGTTCAATACACTCTGTTCAGAGATGTTTATGTCACCGTTAGTCAAGAGCGAATAACTTATCCAGTAAATGAAACTAATAATCAAGTGAGGTGAGAACAAAAGCTTAATTCAAAATGAAAACAAATTCAGCATCATTAATTTTTATTTTTAGCTCTTATTATGCTCTACCCAAAACAGCAGCACTACCTTGTGTGCTGAGTTCACTGCTGTCAGATTGTGCTAAGCCTGCTGGAGAAATGCCCATCTACTGTGTCAGCAATGAATTTCACAGTGAGAAACCTGTAAGCGACCTCGGTGAAATAACTCCAACAAAACTACCAAGCCATGAAACCAAATTTTATCTTGAGAGCAAGTTTTGTACCAAGGTACAAAGTCAGACTTTTTCTTCTTGAATTTTTTCCAGAAATTCTATGGAAAGCTGCTTTCCAGAACGCAAATCAATCATTCAGCACTGCTGCCAATTCTCACTTAGGGCCAGATTCTGAACGTGACTAAGTAACAGTTACTGCCCTGCAAAACACTGACACGCAGTATAGGAGCTTCTGTCTGTACCACTTATTAAAAGAAAATAAAATTACTGCTATGCTGCTAAGAGAGATGTTAATAAAAGAGATCCTAGGCCATTTGTAGCCAGCAACAGTGGCGAGGAAGCATCGCGAGGACAGCAGCAGATGCGTCCCTGGGATATTAAGATGCAAGGTATTAATAAAAAATGTAAACAATCTGAAATTAAAGCCACATTTTATTTTTGGATCCTATTCCTCAGCTCGGGGAGAGAAACAGACAAATGAGACATTGGACACACATCTTTGTAAGAATCCAGTTCTGTTAATTGCACGGGATGTGCTCAGAAAGCACGACTCACACAGACACACAGAAGCTTTCTTTAACTCCCCCTCAATGTAATTAAGTCATACTCACACCACCAATTATTTCAAATTTTTAGCAAGTTTATTATGCCAAAACCGTGTCCCAATTTTCCCTTCAATATGTATGTAAATTTCTGATTAATTATGGAGCTTTTCTCATATAGGAACAACTGCCCTGGTTTTGCTTTATTCCTCTTTGGGGGGAGCTTCCTGAACCACCAAAGCTGCCGCAAGACCAAGAGCTGCAGCGTGCACTGGAAAGGCACGTAACACATTAAAACCTCAGCCTCTGGAAACAGCAAACTCCCCCACTCGGGGAAGAACGGGGAGGGGGACATCAGAGCACCTTTCCTCGTGCATCTCCTCACAGTCTTCTCGATACAAAATAAGCCGGCATTCCAGTCTTCGTGATTTGATGAAACGGTTGACAGGCAAAAACAAAATTTGCTCAGTCAGGATGAGGTTTTGTTTTCAGCCTACAGTAACACCAGAGATGTCTCTTCAAACTGACAACACACCTATATTTGAAAAGCTGCATTTCCATCAGCTGCTTTTTTCTGTCAACATAACCTGAGTTTGTATACAAAATGTCTCTTATACGACATACTAAGATCCCATCTTTAGTGCTGGTAGATGCCGCACATAAATTCAGATGTTCAAAGCCAGCTAAACAGAACATTTGTTTGTAAGTTATTTCCCCCAGCAGCAGTTCGGAATGCTGTCTTCGTGAAGTTTCTTGCCTCTGACAGCCTTTACAGACAGTAAATCACATTCACAAGTCCTGCCAGCCTTAATTCCCACTGCATTTTCTGCCTCTACCACTGCATCCCAAAATGCACATCTTAGATTCATCTTATCTTAAAGACAGAGGAAAGGGGTGGGAAAAAAAAACCAACAAAAAAAAAACCCGAGGCACACGTGGAATCTGTCAGTTGCCCAGAGTCCCTCAAGTCAGTGGAAATGGAATTTTCACTTCCTCTGAGTCATGCGTTTCTATCAAGATATTACTAAGAATTACCCACACTCAGATCTACCCTGATCACCTTTAAAGCAGCCTTCACAATTCGCACTTCTACTTCTGAAAATAAATCAATATTTGTTTGCCGATCTTCCTAAAGAACCAACTGTACAAGCGAGGGGCACATTTTTATTATTTATTTACACTCTACCAGGGGCTCCAAACTGATTCCAAGCTCTCTTAAAGCCGAAGTTTAACTCAATATTAATAGTGTCTATAAAACCAGAGCACATTTTTAATTTCTCAGAAAGGAACATGCTTAGTTCTGCTACGCTCCCTTTTTAGTCTTTGCCACACTCCATTATGTGACTAAAGAACGGCTTTCTAAAAGCTGAACAGCTAACTGACAAAGCCTTCCTTCGGCTTTTTGTCTGTGCAGAAGCCAGTCGCAGGATCAGCACAAAGATGCAATGCACTCTTTAAGGGGATTCATGCTCAGAAACATATCATGTACGTACTGTAACTTTAACAAAGTTAAAAATAAAAAATAAAACATAGGGGGGGGTTTCCAAACCCTGGAAAGTCAGCTCTGTTACAGTGTGAAACCACAGCTGCCCATCAGGCCAACGCACTGACAGCAAATCCAGGGCACAGCATTTACTTTCCGTTGCAAGCGTGCGTATCCACATCAGCTGCCCCTCAGCTCTTTCTGTTCCTGCTGCTCTTGGGAACAAGCAGGAGAATGGGGGGGAGGAAAAGTAATTCTTAAATCAATGATAAAGATTTCTGTGACATTTCAGCTGGTTTATTTTGTAAGAGATGCAGAAAAGCAGGCAAAGTTTCAGGCACGACATAAATAAAATAAGCAAACATTTGATCTGCTGGTATTTACGGTATCCTGCAAACACGGACTGTCCATGAAACCAAACCTGCCACATTCTCTCTCAAAGTGCAGTTAAAATTAAAGTTGAGGCATGAGTGGACTTTTGTGTTGTTCTTAAGGCTACAGTGGTATTTTCTATGATTTGCAAAGCTGGAAGTTCTACTGCTAATGTGGTCACAGAAGACATGTCACAGACGTGCTCCTGGGTCATTTAAAATGCTCAGAAAGGCACTACTCCTCTTCCCCTGAACAAAACTAGATATGGAAATAAAAGAAAACAAAAGTGTATCAAAACCCTTGGGTTACCTTAACTACCTCCAAAATTAAGAAATAATTAGAGAGAAGCACATTTGGACAGCACGGTAACAAATGCGATTGGTAGAACTACAGAGCTCCGTAGCACACGTCCAAGCCCTCAGACACACTGCTCTTGTATCAAAATCCGGCTGTCAGGTCTCAGATGCGACACCACCCAAAGCCACATTTATGTCACGCACGAACTTGGATACGCAGCCTAAGACTCAAATAGCTATAAACCCAAAGGCAACTTGTTATGAAAACTTTCCCCCAAAGTTGCAGATCTGTTTTATCTCCAGCTGGAAGCCAACTGCTCGCCGTGACCTCCTGGCAGCGGCGGAGGCCGAGCGGGTGAGGCTGAGGCCTGTCCGTGTGCACGTGGCCGGCCGTGCCGCGTTCCAGCCGCTTGGAGGCGGAGGGGCACCGTGGCTCTCGTTTTGTAGCAAATAATGAGAAAGCTGAAAAGTATGACTCCATATATTTGGAATCATCTTGTGGTAATCAAGGTTACAGTTCCTTATATGGCATGGAGAACATGAAGCACGCATTAAAAAATAGAATATTAAAACTATGGAGCATAAAGTGCAACTGATACAAAAACCCCTGAACGGACCCACCCAACCAACCCGCGGAGCCCCGCGTTTCTGTGCTGCCATGAAACACAAACCTTGCTGGTTGCGCGCCCTGCTTCCCAAACTGCTTAATTAGAAGCGCGCAGCTCTCCCGAGGCCGTGAGGCATGAATGGATTTTGGGCAAGCGGGGCTGGATGCAAACCCTCCTTTCAAAAATCGCTAGCGACTGAAAAGCATAAATGGTGAAAAGGCAGGAGAAAAGGAAAATCTATTTAAAGAAATGGTGGTTGTCTCTTTTTTCTCCCTGCCTGTCTAAAGTTAGTCTGGCTCAGAGGATGCACTAACTTTCCCAATCAGTTTTACATTACAGCACGAGGCCAGAAATAGCTCCCAGCCGCCTTGGCCTCCAGCATGGTTGCCATGACAATGGAACCACAGCTCTATAAATAGCTCGGCAGCACCAAATCTTGTGAGACACATCTGGAAGGGGGCCAGCCCGGCCCCAGCTCTGCAAATAAAAATAGGCACAGGCACTTACAAAGGCTGGAAAGGTACAATGCACCTCGCTGGGGCAGGGAGCAATCCTGACTGCTTGTTAGCACAGGGTTTATTTGATAGCTGACTTCGAGAAGTATAAAAGTTACTTTATTGCACACTAAACTGTCAGCCTTTCTCTAACATCTAGTTCTCCTCCTTTTCCCCTAGCCTGTAGCAAAGCCGTACCACTTTTGAAACCGTAACAATGAAGCATTCTGCCTGCAAGATCTTTAAAGTAAGGAAAAACAGAAGGAAAAAGATCTACAAAGCTCTCCCGGCTAACTATCGCTGTAGATTTTTAGCTTCGTTATATTGAAGCGTTTACGTGAGTGCGACAGAGCCCGGCTGGGGCCCTGGGAGGGCCGAGGCCTCGCACAGCTCCAGCGGGTGCCCCGGCTTCCGCCCGCAGCCCTGCACCAACCCGCGCCTCAGCACCAGCACAGCCGGGGCCGCACTCAGACCGTGCCTGCAAGCCCGGTCAGACCCGAGCCGTGCCTGGATCAGCGAGGCCCGGCACAAAGCCTGCTGCTCCACAGCTCTGCTCGACAAAACTGCCTTTTCAACAGGCATTTTCTTTCCCTCAGTGGGTGAGAAAATGTTGTATTTTTAGCACGGACTCTTCATCAACCCATTCAATTACATCCAAATTATCTGTGTGGGAACAGAATGTTATGTCAAAAATGTTATTCAGTGTATTTGTCAATATTACCCAACAGTAGACATTTGTATAATCAGGAGACTCAATATTTTCTGCAGCATATGAAAGCAACAGTTCAGGAGTAAGACTGAAGTTGTACGGCTTTGCCTTCAGATATGGGCAATTGCAGCCCGTGTGATAGAACACAGCAAACAGGACTCTCCAAACACACACTCTTTGCTGCTCTATCAAAAGCCAATAGTGACTACAGATGGTAATCAAAATACTGCAACTATAATAAGCACTAAAGCCACGGTGAAATATCTTCCGTATGCCATAAAGACCCCAGAGCACGCGTTCAACACAGACTGCACCATCAGCCCACAGGATTCCTTTAGGTCCCTCCACAGATATTTTCATTTCCAAAAACTGTAGAGCACTTCCCATCCAGACTTAAATCTGGATGTAAACTTCCCTCCCCCCCTTCCTTTCACCACGTCCAGCTCACTCCTTTGCTGTTTGAACAACGTACACTTCAGAAAAAAGCAGTTTTCACAGAAATATTTTTGGAAAGTGTACTTTATACCATGAGGTGTAATGCAATTCTGAACGCATTGTTTTTTTATGAAGGTACTTCAAGATCACTGAGGAGCCTATAATCAATGGAAAGTTTTCATTTAAATAATGTAAAAAAACCCTGCATGCATATATTTCTTGCTACAGAAAGCCAAGTCACAAATAAATACAAGACCTGACTTGCACAACACACACGCGCTCCCATCCCAGCTCAGCGCGGCAGAGCTGGCCGGCCCGCACTCACCAGGAGGGCCTCAGCTCCTGGGCTCGGCCTCCCCTCGGCAGCAGCTTTGGAAGGATGCCTCCCCCATTTGCTGCTGCTCTATGCTCCCCTGACCGCGGGCATGTTTTAGCCTAAACACCACTGATCACTGGTTTTCAAGCAAAACCCTCTCCCCAAGCTTCCCCTGTCGCACAAAACAAGGCCCAACACTCCAGGATTTTCCAGCTGCCTTCACTTGGACTTTTAAACCTTGTAAAAAGGTACTTTCGCACCCTCACAACCACCAAAGCAGGCTGATTAAAAAGAACTTCCTACCATATGCCTCCAAGGCACACCCCACAATACAAGCCTGTATATGTTAAATAACTCCAGAACAGCCCCTCACCCCACCCCAGAAACCGTGCCAGGAGGAAACTTAAGCTGATCTAAGGCTAAGGTTGGGTCCAGAAATGAAAGGTAACGGTATGAATGAGATCACTGTGCTGTGATTTGATTCCAGGGCAAGCCTGAGGCGGGAACGCTGCGCTAGGGAGTAGTGAGGAACATGGTGCAATCCTTATTAAAAGATGACAAAAATGACATGGGAAAAGAAGCAGCAATTAAACATTCACGCAACTAAATTTCGCAGCTCGCTTCCCTTACTACTCCTTCTCCCCCTAACCTATCTTCCCAAATGTTTGCGGGCCAAAGCAATGAGAGATTCAGAGCTAGCTAATGATCCTGCTTGTTGCAAAACACTACTAATCTGTTGCTTCAGATATGGGGATACAATCTCTTCTCTACAATTTAAAACAAATTTGTTTGCTTGTCATACTTAACTCCATTTGTGAATTAGCGTTTAAAATAAAACAAGAACTGAACTAATCAGAAGTCAAATATCAGACATATCTGAATAATTCATGTATTATTGGAAGCAGAATGAAGGTAAATGGCATGTTCAGCCAGGGAAAACCATACCCCACAGTATTAGGGTTATCAGGAGTGCTGGATGTGAGAACTGTCGAGGCAATCTGTGCTCCCAGGCTCCCAATGCTACAAAGCTGCTTCTGTGACTTACCTGAAGAAATTTCTGCCTTTCCTGCTGTTTAAAATAGTTTTAGCCATACATGACTCTCAAAGACTGCCACCTTACAGAATCGAACTCCAAGCCACTCCATCAAGTTCTGTACTTTCACAGTTATTTCAGTAGGAGCCACGAACAAAGACTACAATTTTTTATATAACGAATTAAAAGCTGAAAGGTTATATCCTATGATAAGAAAATAACAAATTCTGTTTCCGTGGTCTTTACTATAACTAAAGCCAGCAAGCTGGAATAATGAGAACTCCAACATTGCTGACTGTTACTAACCCTCCTATGAAACTAACCTCCTCCACATGAAACGTCCACAGTCTAAATATATTTTTGTTATGCCTGCTTTCTGGAGGGTAGAGAAGGTCTATGGCTACAAACAACGTCGATGATTTTCTGTTGTAAGATGTTTTGAACTGCAGACTAAGGTCACAGACCAATACCGCATACAGCAGAAGACGCCAACACAACAGCATCACATGCTGCGTTACTCCTGTGACTGAACTTGGAAGGAAACTTTACATTCAATAATTAATAAAAGAAACCAAAACAGTCTGGTGTGGTACAGAACAGATCACTCATACAGGTTCGGAAACAATTTTAGACTCAGAAGACTGTTTGGGCAAAATCACTGAGGTAAAAATCAGTATGAATATTTCTGAACAGAATTACAGAGTGGCTCCAGTGAAAATCATTTTCTTTGAAAGTCCCCCAACATCACCGAGCTGCTTCAATTGCAGATTTCATTTTAAAATTGACAAAGACTACGAGCTGTAGCTCTCCCCCGCACTGAAGGCTGCTCTAAGCAATCAAGACAGGTGAACCCAATGGGATATCCTTTCATTGTGTTTCAACAAATTATTTATATGAACCTTGTCCTTACGGTCTTCAGCTCCCTCCACAGCCATCGCATCAGTAGAAATGCATTCAGTTCCTAAAGACCATCACATATACTTAATTTAAAAGCTGAATTATTATGACAGAATTAATGACATCAGGAATTTTAGTAAACACTGCTGACAAAAAAAAATTACAGCTTTTTTTTTTTTTTTGGAACAAATTTATTTTACACAAAACATGGAGCTTGAATCGTTTGGATTCTTCAAAGAATCACAGATTTGTAAGGGTTGAAGGGACCATAAAACATTCGAAATTCAATAAAGTGGGAGAGCTGTGACTTCACGGTACGAGATACAGGCACACAGGATTCAGATGCTGCAAGATCTAAGGCACTAATACTCCATACTGGTTTCCCCATTTAAAGAAATGGAGATATCTGCAAAAAGACAGATCAAATCGGACAGTACCTACGTTTTTCTGCTTGTGTGTACAGTCAGTGGAACACTGTAGCTATACTACTCAGCCTAAGCACTGAAAATGCAGAACCAGGCGCTTCCCCAGCTGGTATCTAAAAATAGGCATCACCACTTTTAACAGAAATTTTAGAAAAGGAGGTAGGGGGAGATGACCTGATCTTACACGACAGAACAGGAATTCTGCTCCCAGGATCGAGTTCCCGCAGGAACCAGGGAAGCAGCTGTGAGGCAGAGGATGAATATGGCCCCCAGAGGACGAATATGGGCCCGAAAGGACGAATATGGGCCCCAGATGAGCCCAGAACAACAGGAGGACCAGCAACTGCTCTCAGTGCAGGGAGAGGGACAACTTTATTGCCTTACTTCAATATACTTGCACAAAGGTCTTCAGAGAAATAGCTCACTTACATTTAACATGAGAGAATATAAATCCAAAAATTCTGCCTACTTGAGTGCTATCACAACTGAGAGATTTTTGCTCTATATTTTAGGTTCTTCTGAAAAATGCAGTAATTTTGACAGCTCTCTTGCTCATTGAAAGCCTGACTCTTTCATCTCTTTGATGCCAGCATCACACGTGATGATTGCTCCAGGCACTCCTGGCTGGGATGGCAGGCAGCTTCTTCACAGAGCTACCTGTCAATACCTGCTCTGAGCTGACAGTTTAGGCAATTCACAGCAGCTCACATTTCAGTTTTTCCCTTTTCTCAGGGGCAACTTTTTTTTTTTTTTTTTTTTTTTTAATACATTCTTCTTTTTCAAACTTGGGAAAAACAACCCCAGGCCTCTGTAAAAGGAGGCAGACAAACTGGCATCCAGCATTACGGCATCTGCAAAGCGCACACCTCTCAGTACTGAAGGGAGCCGGAATATAAAGTTACTCTTCTTTCCTCTTGAAAACACTCACTCACTCGATTGTGGAATTTAATACCGCACATACGTTTAAAAATTCATTTTAAAACATGCAACTGATACAGAACCGCAACAGCAATTTCATACTTATAACTTTGAGGACTACAGGCTACTGTGAAAATCACTCCCTGCAAGTATTCGTTCCTGCATTCTTCAGCCATACAGTAAAATGAAGAAGTCAGATGTGAGTGGTTATCTCTCACCGGTACGTATTGCATTCAGGCAGATAAAAGGAACAAGAAATCAAGCTGAAAGCCAAATTTAAAGGAAAACAATAATGGTGGAGATACCACTTCTGTGGGAAAGCCATTCACAGGGAGAGACCACATTTCTGAAGAAGTTCAGCCTGTGTTTATTTTCATATAAATGTAACACATCAAACAAAAAGAACCCTCAGTCATCCTGTTTCATAATTCCGTTCTGCTCAGATGATCAGAATCCTTTTTCATTACTTCTAAAAGAAAAACCAAATACAGACCCTTCAGCTTCACTCACTGAAACGCAGTTTGTGGTAACATCAGCACACGGACATCGATTATGGAATATCTCCCCAAACTACATTTAAATATTTATTGTTCTTAAGCTTCAAATTAAGTGGAAATCTCACAGAATATCCCAGCCTTTAAAAAGGCTCAGGAACTGCCTGACACGATACGCCACTAGAGAATGATTTAAACAAAGTGTTGTGGCCCTTCCCCCTTCCCTTCCCCACAGACCTGCTAACTTTACTCAACTTATCCTAAAGCAGAATTGTAATTAAAACAAATACGAACTCCTTCAAGTCTCATCTCCCCAAACCAGAGGATAACGACAAGACCTTGCAAATGATAGTAAAAGCTCTACCCATTAAAACATCTGTAAAGCAGAAAGTAGAATATTCCTTATTTATACAAAATGTATTTTAACACTTTCAATCATTTTTTAACGTGAACTTCTCCAGGCCGTGTGCTTTTCAGACGAAAGTAGCTGAGAATGTAGAACTGAAGCGTGTGCAGGAAAACTAAAAGCCCTGACATGGCACAACGTTAGCCTATTTTCTCCCTTAGCCAAAAGCCATGTCTGCTGGTTTTGGCACAGAGAGGGATTTCTACTGCAGTTTACTGACTGCTCAAGTATCAGGAGCTGCAAAAAGTGGAACAAAGATAGGCCTGGAGTGAGAGTGTGGAGATGGGGGTGACGGGTGCACACGTGCAAAAAAAATACTGCTGGGTGAGCGCTCAGGGAAAAGGAGGTGAAGGGAAAACCTGGATGGACTTTAAAAATACCTTCTTTTCCAACTAACTTAAGACAATGCTACAATGAGGAAGTGATAACACAGTTGCTTCAGGTAAAGTTTGTTCTTTTAAACTGGCTTTATTGAATCTAGTTATTACAGCTATATAAAACTGCTTTAATTACCTAAATGATTACTAAACATATTACTCACCGAGCATTTAAGCATTACAACTCTAAAAACCATCAATAGCAAAATGACTACCTCTATCTTGAAACTGAATCTTACAGTGAGGAGAACATGGAAGGCTGGGCAGGTGCTAAGGGTGTTGGTTTGGTGACACCTGAGAGCCACAGCTGCAGTCTCAGCACCCAAATGGAATCCTCTTGGAGAGGCTTCAGAGGGGGCCAAGAAGTCAGCAAGGCCCAGGCTCCGAGTTTTTACATTCTCCTCCTCTGAAGTTCTCTGCAAATTCAGGCAGTGCAGAGCAAAATTCATCCTCCCATGCTCTATGGTATACCATACAAAATTCTGCCAAATTACTGCCCATCTCCCAGTGTTAGCCACTCCTTTCTCAGAAAGTGGGAGCAAAGGGGAGGGCGAGGACTTGAGCCATTGTGGTCACGAATCAATACAAAACAGTGCTGTGAAGCCTACCTATGCAGGTAGCGTGAAACAAACGCATTTGAGAGGTGGAAAATAATTTCATCTCAGCAAGCACTAATTCTGAAACTCCACTGACGCTGCGCATGCTGACATCATTAACTACCTTATTACACTGGAAAGAAAGCCTCACAAAGCTCTGAGTAACAGCTCACTTCAGCACCACAGGTGGGCGGCCGGCCCTCCCCACCTCAGCCCTGCCGCCGTGGGCAGCAGCAACCTGGGGAGAGGAAGGCCAAGCTGCAGGCCCACGCTGGGCATCCATGTTCCACAAAGTGCTCATCCCAGATCCCACAGGATGGCTTAAAGCCATTTCAGTAGAGAACACGCACGTACCTTGACAATCACTTTGTCTGCAGAGGGCAGTGTCTCATGTTTGCATTTTAAATAACTGAAATCTTAAACCTAAATTATTTATTATCAGATTAAAAATTTTCTCTTCTACATGAAAGGAACATTTCTCAGGGGAAGAAGTGAACAAAAGCAGATACTAAAAACCATGGGCTGAATTGTTGCAGTGGGAGAGATGAGAAGGGGCTAAGAAGGTATTTCTCTTCCCCACACGGAGTGTGTGTTCCCACATCAACATACAAGAGGGGTTGTGAACCCAAATGGCTGTGCATAATAATCAACTCTTTTATTTTGCATAAAAGACATTCAAACAAGAATCCTCTTATAATGCCTTACTGCAAGGAAGCACTAAAAGACTTTGCAGCCTTGGCTCAAATATCTGCCCAAAGCTTACATCTTACACTTACAACCTGCAAATCTGGCAATAAACATTCAATTCAAAACTGTGCTAGGAAGCACAGGGCACACAGTAGTGGTACTGCAACGATCAAGACCCAGCTACAGTCTGTGCAGGCTCACCTACGGCTCTGATAACTGTAACTAGATGCTATGCAACTTAAAATGCAGAAGACAATTGCAGGATTTCCATTTGTTCGGCATTACTATAATTAGAGTTCCGGCTCACAGCTTACACTAAGAACAGCAGCAAGAACTGGGAGGTGGAAGAGACTGAAATCAGGTGGGGCAGAATGGGAGAAAGTCTAGAGAGAAAGCTCACTGTTTCTGGAGAAAAGACAGACGTGGTCTTACATGACTTGCACCATATCACCTGCTTACACATGGCCATAACGATTAGAGACTGTGCCTGTGTGAAAGACAGCTTTTATTGCGCTGCAGCATTGTAACTTCACCTCCTCTACCCAGCTGTGAATTACTAGATTCACCACAAGAAAGGGTACCTAAGTGCAGCAACTGATACGTTGTACAATAGCTAATAACATGCAACTACTTAAAATAGCAATTTCCTGTTCTTTCTTCTATAATTTCCAGCAAGACATTTTCGCCATGTCTTGAACACACTAGCTGCCCCATGCTGATTGGTTTGGCCAGACCTAGTGGCAGGTTCAGGGCTCTCACATGGCACTGCTCCCTTATCTTGTGCCACCCATGTTTAGGCCTTACAGCTTCAGCCTGTAAAACTACAGCTACATTCTTCATATGAATGCACAGGAAGGCCAAGGAGCAGAATGCCAACAAGCAGATTAGAAAATGTAAAAGACTGTGACACTGATCAGTCACACCGGAATTTACAGTGCATCTAAATACAGCTTCTAAGGGACACAACTGGAGTACTTCTGCAGACAAGCATATCCTGCACTTCAAAAGATTCCCTCCTTTGATTGAGTCTACTTCAATTAGAGAGACCTATGTTTTATTAACACATCTTAAGATTTTCTGCTTCTCTGTTTAAAGACAATAGGATGGAGGGGGAAGGTTGATATAATTGACATTCGGGTCACTAACCTTCTTGATTGTGGCTCCAAACACCACGCCTTTATAAACAGGAGAAAAACCACCACCCCAACCCCAAACTGCTCTGCAGCACGGCTCCCTCCTGTTACCTACCTTACTTTTTCTAAGTGCGAGTTACACATATTTGGTGGAGTTACAGTCCAAGAGCATCCCAAGGAAGAGAAAAAATAATCAGCAGCTGACACGATGACAGAAGAACGGCAATTTTCTAATGCACGGTTGATTTCCAGGAAGTGACTGTTCAGGGAAAATGTGTAAGCACAGACATATCTGTGTCTAACTCCAAACCATCTTAGTTTTCTGCACATCCAACATGACACCATGGATGTTAGGAACACATGTGAAACAACTCGGATTTTAGAACATACACTATTTAAGTAAGGATACTAGAACCTTATTTGCCCTGTAATCCATGTACGTATAAAACCAGCAAGCACTTGTATAGATCTGGATAATTACACCGTTCTGTTTCAAAAACACTAAGTTTCATACAATATAAACATGGTAATTGTCACTTTATCTCACAATCTACACTGTGATTTTCATTACATACAACAAAGGAACTACTCATGAGAACAAAACCAGGAGGGTAAGCTGCACCCCTCGTAATAACAGTCACAACCCTGTTCGTTATTGTTTGTTTTTAAAGGTATTTGTTGAATTATTGCAAACAACTCTTGTAGTCTGATGAAAGAATAAAAATGTACTGGGTGCAGCACAGATCTTTCGTCTGTCTTGAGGGAAATCAGTTTCATACTCTTTACTAACACATGGCTTTATCAGAAAACCACAGCGCACAGGTTTGGGGTAATTAGCAGGACCTTCTTAAACAGCCCAGAAGAAAGCTCTGAGGGAAACAAACACATTTCACATCATTAGGAGCTGAAATGGAAGTACAGTACCAGCAGCCCCTGCTCACAACCGCAGAAATCCTACCTATTTTTAGTTCACAATTCCAATAAGAAAACAGCTGGGAGTCTAGTAAAAATATCTTGGTGACAAATTTAATGGACTGAATGCTAAAGTTACTATTTTAAAATAAAGTTCCTAATTATCTTTCAAAACAAGAAGCAATTAAGCAGCGGTGGAGCTACAGCTTCACAAGACTCTGGTAAGGCTTGGTTCCAATCAGACTGAAACTGGGAAATGGTTCAACACCTTTCTGATCCTACGAACTGGTTGAGGGCCAGGATTCTATTTTTAGGGTGGATTTTTTTATATTTATTTACTTATTTTAATGAAAGCCATGCTGCTCTGACCCGTCCAGCCCTGCTGTGCCCTGTCCTTCCCTGCCTGTCCCCAGTCACCCTCGTTACAGGCAAGGGACGCTCCTTGCAGCTGCACTCAGCATCCCACACACAACAAGAGAAAGTTGGGAGGAAAACACAGAGCTCGTGGTACCTGAACAGAACTTGGGAAAATGATAAATGCTCTTTGCTAACAAAATGCATGGATGCTAGAGCAGCTCAGCTCCATGGAACACAGGCGGACAGTGAAGCACACCAAAGACAATAGCCAAGGGTCAAGGATCTTGCCTAGGAAAGCCCTCTGAGAGGGAATCCACAACGCATAGCGTATGGGTATTCACAAGTTTACAGAATGATTCACATAAATCACAATAAAAGGAGTTACAACCTGACGTGTCCTTCTCCAAAACTCTCTCTAAATAGCCTGTCTCTAAACAGCATGACATTTTAAATACTGGATCCCTTCATAAAACACTGCACGTGTTTGTTATTATATCAATCTCGTGTAAGACACAAGGCCACCCCACACTCCACACATACAGCACATCTTAGTTTCAAAGAACACTGCACTTAGTAGGATCCTAGCATCAGGAAGGCCCACCTGGGGAACCTATTATCCACTCTGCTAAGACAGGAGGAAAGACCTCCAGGTTTGCCCTCTCACACCTTCTGCAAAATCATTTAACTGTACCAAGACTCTTGATGATACCACAATACTTAATCATTATCATAAAAGCCTGAACAATAACATCCTTCTCTCATTTGATTTCATTTAATACTTCACACTCTCCAAAATCATCCAAGGATTCACCGATAGGAGCTTCTATTCCTCAAGAAGAAAAGCTGCGCCAATTAACAAAAGGGGAAATGAAGCTGCATCAAGTCTGCTCTCCAGTAACAGAACACATGGATCCTAAAGCAGCTGGGGAAGAGGTGAGTGGTGAAGTGCTCCAGTAGCAGCGGTGGGCAGAGGCCATTAAGGGCAAAGCCAGAAAAAGAACCGAGACTTAATGCCTTAACTGCAACATCTGTTCTTCACCGTGCACATTGTGACAGGCAGAGCAAATGAAAAGATCACAGTACAACAACAGTCAGCAGACTCAATAGGATAACGCTCAGCTCTCTGTTGAGGCTCTGTGTGAGGAACAAATACCAAAGAAAAACAGTCAAGCTCTTTACAAAGAGAAGAGCTCACCTCCCAGACACAAGGCTTACAAGGCGCCTAACTCTTTCTGACAGTCACTGCTCTTAGAACATAAATAAGCATAGCTCAGCTGAGATGCCTTAGTAGCAGATGTGGTGGACAGTGCAATCCAGACATGATCTTCAGCAATGTCTCAAGCTTTACCTGCATCGGCAATATATTAACAAAGCAGTTAACACTATTCACATGTAAATCTCTATTTTCATTTATTTATAAAAATCACATGGACCTAAGCAGTTGTTGTTGTTTTTATTACAGACACAAATCTGTCCCTCAGGCCCACACAATGCCATGCAGCCCCCAGGAACGCCCCCTCCTGCCCCAGCTGCAGCCCCCTGCCCCAAACAGCGCCCTGCTGCTTGTCGTACCGGGGCTGTAGTTTATTAAAGTACTTTGGGGGAAGGGGAACCTTGCCGAGTATCCAAGGCACTTAACAGCCTTGACAGAAAATTTATTGGGCAGCCAATATGTTTCAAGTGTAAATTAGTGTCCAGATACTGGAAACCCTCACTTGCATGATGAGCGCACTGTAATTTAGCCTCATCTGCAGATATCCTTCTTGAAGACTTCACTGGTGTATCACAACACAAATATCATGCTTTGTTAACTATATTTAAGTGTAACTATATATAACATGTTTCAGATATAAAAATCAATGTGTAACATGTAACAGAGTAATCAGTTCAAAAGCAGCCTTTTAAATCTCAAAACCTATCAATGAGAGCCTGCCTACAAAACTGTCCTTAGTCACACGTGAAATCAGTCAGTGACTTCTTGGAGTTCATTTAGGACTCTGTCACACACTGTAAGAAATACTTCACAAGATTTAAAAGAAATGTGATTTAGTTTGCAGCACAGGCAGTGCAATAAACAGCACTATAACAAATAACGCTGATATTTTAAATTCAGCTTCAGTTTTAATAAACTCATTCACCTAACATGAGTTTAATCCACATTCTCATTCTCCGCCAGCCCCTTTGGCAGTAAAGGCTGGCTTTACAACCATGTTCTCCACATGCAAGCACATGGCCTCAATAAACTTCTCAGCCCACTGCTACATTTCTACCCAATGCAATGCAGACAGCGTTGTCAGGGGTCTATCAAAGACAATAAATTCCGCAACACCTGCGAATGCAGGCAGGCACTCAGACAGAAGAAGTTTAATTTAAAAACCTCAGTGAGGGAACAGCTTCACCATGCTATGAGAACTCCCGTGCTCGACAGGAGGAGAGGGAAGCAGAGACTGCATCAGTCAGCAGCACCGAGCACTCCCTCACTGGGGCTACAGGGATAAATCTGCAGCGTTTCTGCCCACCGCAGCTCCCGCTGCTCCAGCCCACCGCAGCCATTCCCTCGCTGCCTGGCAGCCACAGCCCTGGAGGAGCCTCCTTCCAGGCCCCTGCTCTGCTCAAAGGTAGGCAGTGACAGCATGGGGCAAGGGGGTCCTCAAGAAGTAATAATGACAGTTTCAGAGCGTACTTGGAGTGGCTGCTGCTGTTTTTGCACCACGACAGCAATCCTGTATGACTCCCGAAAGAATAAAGGTGGCAACAAGATGTTGCTTGCTCTGTTTTTTAATACAGCTACTCAAATTCTATAGCAAAATGATCACATTTTCAAAATTTAAGATTAAAACTTCAGGAGATACAAAAACGTGACTTCATAGCTGCCTTACAGAGCTCACAGATATACAACTCTTCCTCTTATTCTGACTTCTTACCCTATGAATTCATTCTAACATCAACACTGACTGCTGTATTCCCTCCTGTTTGCTTCCAAAAAGCCCAACATTTTATTTTCATTGCTTCAAACTTTGTTTTCTGCCTATGATCATAGAGGAAATGTACTATATTGCTGACAAATTTTGTTCACATACAATATTAAAATTCATGCTGAAGGAGTTTTAGAAACACACCAAAGCAAACGCATGCCCCATCTGAGTAAATACTGTCACTGAAACACAGAAACAGCTGTTGTACAGGCAAGCACTCCGCTTGCAGGTGAAAGCCAATGCAGAACACAGCAGAAATGGAAGCTCATTTCTCAAAACGAGGTACCTAGGAACAGGTGAAGTATGATTAATCCTCAACTCTTGCAGGCATTAGCAAGCGACACATTTAAAGAGCAAAGCAGGACTATCGGGGTAGCAGGAGTGGGTCAAGAAAATGTGGACAAGTTCTGGCTGGCTGTCCCCTGCCTGACCAGCGTCAGGCCTTGCCATCCCTCAGCTGAAGGCTAAACCTAAAACCCGCAAGACACGGAAAGGAAGCTGTCATCTTCAGTCAAAGACCAGAAGAGGACCGACGCACCAACAGAGGTGTAGGACAATAGAGAAACAGAAGTGGGCTGGTGCGAGGGGCTAGAAGTGGTGGAGTGAAAATGGAGGCAGAAATCAGACTCCTGGAGAAGAGTTAAAGGTGCTCAGAGTAATTCAGAACGATGGGGTGGGTTTCAGGCACACCTCAAAAGCCTGTGACATGACTCCTTAAATCACTCACATCTGGGGCTTTTAAAGGTCTTTCTGCCATTACAGATCATTAATTTCAACATTTTCATTATTAGTGTTCCTAATTCTTAAGACTCAAGCAAGCTACTCCACGACACCTTTCGTTTTATCTGGCTTCATACTGTGATGTAATTTGTTTCAGAGACAGAGAAGTTTATTTGGGGTTGAGTGTAGGTTGAAATTGTGAATTTATGATTAGCTGTGACAACAGTAGGAATGTGTTGGATTCATAATCCATTTATTGGCTAAATTTAGGTAATCCTGTCTTCAGAGCACTTGCCAGCGGACACATCCCTGCTGCAGACAGTCAGCAAGAGCGGGCAGATGCTTGGAGTAGTTGGGTATAAACCAACTTAAATATTCAGACTCCTTTTGCTGGTACTGACTTTGCTAAAGCCACACAAACTCAGGAGTTACTGTGCTTCCCATCATCTACAGCAATCACTTTTTGCACCTAATATCCCAGTGGACTGTGGAGAATGTATAACTCGGGCTGTATTTTCTTCTACCTGAATTTAACTTTGTTTAGAATGTGAACGCCTGTTCCCACAGGATAAAGAGGAACAGGGACCCCACTTCAATGACCAGACAGTGTTCTGGAACAGTGGGTTTTACAAGTAAGAGCAGGAATGAGGAATTAGGGTCTACTCTTTGGCTTCCCGAAGAATTCATGTAGTGGGAGGCAAGCTCATCAGCTTCAGATCAGCGAGAGGGGACATGGATATTATTCTTCATCACAAAAATGTTTAACAATGTAACTGTTCATGTCCATAGGAAGCTCCTATGTGCCAGAAATGCAGGCCAGGGAAATCATTGTCCTGTTGAACAGAAGTACTCAGAGGCAGCCCTCAGAGCTGGAGAAGACGAGGGGAACAGCTCTGCCAAAAGCACACTGAGTGGAGAGAAAGTAAAAAGAAAAAGTGAGTAATAAATAGGAATAAGAACCCAGACTAACAGCACCACTGATAAATCAGCCACTATTTAAAAAGGTGAGACTTTCAGCAAACACATTTTACTGCGCGTTCTCTGAAAGGAACGTTGTTGTGAAGTGAAATCAACGTGGAAGAAAATCATTAAGTACTCAGATCGGGGCTCTTAATTGCTCTTACAAGTCAGCAAATCCAGAAGCAAAACACACCATAAATCTTAATAAAAACATAAAAAATTTACAGCCCTTAACAAATCAGACATTAAGAAAACAGGACGTCCACATCTGCTGATCCTTTAGGAGCGCTGCACAGCAGTCAGCTAATAGCGGCACTCTCCCCCTTTCTTTGATAAGCATTTTAAAAACAAACATCTTAAAAAATACTTCTCATAAAGCTCTTCTGGAGCAGCCTGGCACAGTTTCAAGCTATCAGAGTGGCTCTGCTGGTGCTGAAGTTCAAGAAATACAGCTCGCTGCACCTCTACCAGCAGCCTGCCCGCATTTCCTCCGTCCATGAAATGGCAGACGGCAGGAGAAAGCACGGCGAGGCTTTCCAGCAGGAAATAGCATGAGAATAGGCTCCCAACTGCTACTTCCAGCCCTTCCTGATAGTGCAGGGTGTGAAATGGGTTGCAAATGCTGTCCCTCACATTATTTCCTTTTCCACTCCAGCCAAAACCAGGAAGCATCAGCTGGGAGATATGAAGCGAAAGCAGCGTAAAACAAAGTGAAAAATTAAACTGGGGGCCAATGAACCAAGCTAAGCCAAGGCCAGATAAAGCAAAAAATCAAGTATTTGTGGGCACGGCCTAATAGCAGCAAGACTAGAAAAGAGTCCTAGGAGGCTTATGCGTCCGAGCTTTGCTCGGAAAGGCTACTGACATCAAAGCAGTCTTCTTCAGGACATCCACAGATGTTGCACCAGGCCCCACAGGACTGTGCTGGCATCCTTCAAGCCTCCGTACCACCAACAGCCCATTAGTATGGGAGAGATCCTGCTTATTCCAACTGTAGCTCCTGCAGAGTATTTGTGAGGCTTTCAGAACAAAGATCCTCAAATGAAAACTGAGGTTGAAATATAGCAACGACAGCACTTCAAAGAGTTCGTGTTTGTTTATACTTGACAGAAGGCATAGATCTGACATGCAGGTTTTGGCACACTGCAGTAGAAATGACTCCTAAATTTCTAATATTAAGTAACATATTCTGAATAAAATGAAATCCTGCACCTGCAGTAACGAAATATGAAGGACGGTACATCACTTATTGCCATTTGGGGTTTTGTGCATTCTGGACACTTCTGCGTTCTTCTGTTTATTATTAGTCAAGAGGAGTATCACATGGCAGCTTCAGTAAAAACATTTGTTCTCTTCTATACACATCCCCAAAACATGCAAGAGCAACGAAATCTGGTCTCCTCTTAGATGCTGCTCCCTCCTCACAGTTAATATATTCCCCACAGACAGAAACTGGTGACAGCCTCCCAGAGCATGCCGCTCTAGAAGCAGAATTGAAACCAACTACTTAGTAAGTTGAGCTAAGAAAAGAGAAACAGCCTCCTTTCCTTTCTCTCGAGACCGCACAATATGCCCAGGCAGGAAGTACAGTAAAGCTCATGACGAGCAGAGGCAGCTCTTCTTCAAAATGAACAAAGTTCCTCAGGAGTGACGTTTTCATTAAGCCAGTAAGCTTGAGGATAAACGGTGGGATACCAGAAGGGCTCTCCAACAGATGGGGCTACTGCTCAGGTCTCCCAGCTTTACACCCGTGACGATCACAGCTGCAGTCAAGCAGCCAGGCTGGTACCTGTGGCTGTCCGACAGCTTTCAGTGCGAGCCGCTTCAGGCAGGACCTTGAGGGAGTAACAGAAGGTGCAGACAACGCTACTGCTGACTTCTTGTGAGGAAACACTGAAAAGCTGCAGCAAGGCATCGTGAAGAACTGTAGTTACTGCTGAGGAACAGGTAAAAAATACCACTGCTGAATGGCTAGAATCTTAGTAACTACATCAGTGTCACGGAGATACAACACATTATGTTGGGAATTATCCTCATTCCCACTTCTCTGCCGAAGGACAAGCAGCCAGAAGTGACATTTTCCCCCTGCTTTCATCTAAGAGAATTCCTGACTTAACCAACTTGTTCCCTGCGCTAAATGACTCCAGGACAAGACAGGCTTCGCACTACGGAATCACACTTGAAAATTAAATAAAAGAAAGAAATAGATAAAATTACAAAGAGCAATAAAAAGAAACACTGCTTAGAATTTTAAAGTGGTTCTTCAGACCAAGAATCCTTTCACATTTAACTATTTAATCAATTTTTAAGAGCAAGAAAGGATTTTTTGGAAGTTGACTGATTTTGAAAAGATGTTTTTCTGTTTTCCATTTTAAGCCTGCTTTGCTTGTTTCCAAAGTGGAAAACGCTGAGGACGAAGGACTCTGAAGGAGCAGACAAACTCCAACACTTGCTCCGCTCTCTCTCTTAACTCCTCAGAGCTCTAATGCCGGCAGTTTGCGCATTCCAATTAAAAGCCTGCACTCGATACATCTCAGCAACACTTCACATTTTGCCTCTGCTGCGTGTTTTAGAATGTGCTCCCGAGGTCCGTTTCAAAGTATCAATCACGGCTGGTTTTACTTGAAGCAATTTTTGTCAGGTCTCTTGAAAATTTCGTATGATAAAAACGAGCACGGAATTTCAAAGCACTTCGCCTCCAAGCAAACATTTTGCCATTACAGCACTCTTCGTAACAGAACACGCAAATTAAGAACACCACCAGCGCAAGACCAGAAGTGCCAGAAAGGGCACGAACTACCAACAAAAACGACAAGAAAGGTCCTTCTGCTTCCTCCCAAGGAAGCAACGCCACACAGTTTACAACCAAAGTGAAGAAATATTAGGATCACGGCATATTTAGAAGAAGACAGCAACGGTATCTTAGGAGAAAAAAAAAAAAGTATTGTCAGCAATATACAACATTTAATTTTGGTTCTATGGACCATGATGTAACATCCAATGTTCCACTAGATGGAGCAGGATGGTAAACCCATCCTACAGGCCATTCCCCTCGCTGATCCGTGAAAAAGTCAGCAGCCAGCAATCAAAAATGGCAGCGACTTCAGCTTTCTTTGGTACGTTCAGGGAAGACCAAAATTTGATCTTCTTCTAAAAATAGAGCAATACAACAAAACCCTGGTGCTCAGCGATACTTATCTCTTCCAGAGCCAGAAGATGACCGTGAAAAAAAACACCAGCCAGAAACACTAAGAGATAACCGAACACTGACAGAAACAAAGCGATCCATTTCCAACTTCCGTCAGCTTATAAAGACAAAATTGAGTGGATAGTTGACAGAAAACAAAGACCTCGTAATATTTTTTCATTTAGTAGCAAATGAGCTTGCAAGGAGATCCAGGCCAAATGATCAAACATTAGTCACCTAATGGAAAAGACACCGCTACACATCAAACAAATTCACACTAGAAACAATGGCAAAACTTCAAAGGGCCTTTGAAAGACCTGAAGCTGAGCAAGTCATAGAAAAATTATCTCCCTGGTATCTTCAAACAGAGCTAACCGTTGATTTACCTTGAAGTCTACCTACCCAAACAAAAAGCGAACCTTACACATTTTATTTCACCAAGCGCTCCTTATGAGACTCGGCAGCAGACAAACCACAGCCCTCCTTCATCACGTGAAATGAGGCAGCTTCTCTTTCCTTGACCATTACAACTTATTTCCGTATCTCCAAAAGAAACAGAGTGTAAGCTAATAACGAGCAGTCTTAACAATTAATTTTCTAAATTTAAGTCCTGCAATTCTTGAGTTACATCATGAAAACATCAGGAATTGTTGCAATTATCACAAACACACTGCAATTAAAAAAAAAATCTGAACCGTACCGTACTGCTGTATGTAACAAATAACTGCAGACATGCAGCAGTCTCTCTCGGGACAACATTAATTATCACAGAGGTGGAAATAACAGAAAGGAATAAATCATTTTCAGATACGTGCACCAAGGTACACAAGCAGAAGTCTTGGTGACTGACCACAGGCTGCTGCCTATGGATGTTGCTGCCATTTTTGTTTTCAGATAAAGAAACTGCATCGAAAGCAAAAGTTACACTGTACTTTCCAAGACACTAAAATTTGCTGCAGGATCTGAAGCTGACTGTCATGTGGTATAAATGGGAAATTTGGTGTCAGCCTATGTTAAAGCACTGGCAAGGTTTCCAATGTAGACATTACTGTCGAACTGAACACCAGCTGGTCAGACCACTGAATGGCTGACTAGTAGGAGTTCATTCACTCATAGCACCCAATCCTTATTTTCCAACGCACAGAAAAGTAAGCATCAGGATAATCCAAAGGACTTTAAAACAACCTGTATTTCAGAGTCGATATATAGCAGAACAGAACAATACTTACTACTGTGCACAATCAATCAGCTGATATTCATTAGATCTCTCATAGCAGGCTTTCACACCGTCATCTTGCCAAAGTGTTTTCGTGTGTTCATAAAACTCCTGAAGGGGAAAAAAAATATATATTATCAGGAAAAAAAATGGTTATACATGAGGAGAATCAGCAATGGTAATGTATCTTTACCACTGCAAAAATGGGAAATGGCAGCATTTTAACACACACACAAAAAAGCATTAAACATCTTGTAGAAGATGACTGGCTTTCTTACTTCTTAGACTTCAGAAACTGCCTATCAATCATCCTGACTAAGTCCAACTGTATTTTGAAGCCTTGGAAGAGGGGTTAGCTTTTTCTTAATGACAACTCTGTTGGCATTTTTAGTAACCCATATCATTTGGTAACCGTTGCTCTTTAGCTCCAGACTTCACAGGATATTACGTTTCTTTGGCTGTCAACATTGCCTTCTTCTTCAGTGAAACACTGGGGCTCAGTAATTCTTATATAAATGCAGAAAACGATCATTAGGTTTTACACTGTTTTCCATTTTCCAAGTTAGTGGGGCTCTCTGGGGACCACACAGACACTTGAGTGGCACTGCTTCTACCAAAAGATTTGCTCCTTCACAGTGCAACTGCAGAAAAAAACTACAGATAAAATACATTGACACGAAGCTCGTACTATGATGGCGTTAACCTTAACAACTATGAACTTAAAAATTATAAACAAACTATAAATTTGATCTTACTTTCATTGCCACTGAATGCACACAAACAACTGTAAGTGCACTCTATTACTAAAGAAATCATCTTCACAGTAATCTTTTCTTCAGTTTCTTTAAAAGACAGGAGAAAGTTCATATACAGAATTAAATGAATCTTCTAGGTTTGTTCCATGCTTTCATGAACTGCTCAAGAACAAAAAGATCAGCTCTATTTCTTTCAAATGTGCATACATTTTTACTTGATTTCAAGTATCAAGAGACTGTAAAAATATGTGCTGTTAAGACAAATTGAAATATTAATTCCTGCCCTCAGTTCTCTTTCTCCCACTTCTAAAATCACGTTTATTGGATGCTTTGAAAGTTTTCTATTTTTTGGTAGTTTGGGAGGCCTTCAATCTTTGACCGTATCAGAGTATAAGGAGGGAAATACCTTTCCTAAGCAAAAATCAGTAGGAAGAAAAAGTATGGGAGAGGGAATGGTTTGGAATCTCACATGTTTAAACCAAAGCCAGTTTGAGCCCAGAATCATCTGTATTCCAGGCTCATTCTCACATTCTTTGCCAATGGCCAAGACCAGCAGCCTCTCTGAGCATTACTGCTGAGGTTGAGATCACAGAACAGGCACAAATGCAACACAAAAACGTTCAGATCTTATGTTGGAGAGCCGAAGCATCTGACAATCACTCGGCTTTAATGACCCGACAATCTGTAGGATACTCAGCCTTTGAACTGCCACAAAAATGAGGCTCAGAAGTCCTTATTCTCTTCTGGTTTGTACTACAGCTACGATATTCCATTAGAGAGCTTGAATAAAGCAATTACTCCAAACAGCTTATAGACTCTGTCATAACTCATGAAAAAAAATATTTGGAGTAGTTTCTGCAATCAGACTCTTAAGTGGGATGAAAAGTAAATCCAGTTCCTGGTCCTACCATAAACACATCGATAGTAAAAAGTCTGAGATTTAGTTTAACAGAACTGTTATATAGTTCCACAAGGTCCTCCTTGTGCTGTAAGGGCGGTTCTGAACTTCCAAATAGAACATGGATTACAATAATCAGTGTTTCTGCCTTGTTAGGCCACATCAGTAATAAAATTCTCGGTACTGTCTTTATGTCTGTCCTACTAATCTGAGCTACAACCAGCAGCACTCAGGCAGTCCTCTAATACGGCTGTTAACTGCCCATTCAGGCTGGGAAAAGAATTCAAGTCCACATTCTTTGAACTTTAGATTGGCATTTCAAAACCAAGATCTACAGAAAGTAACGGGCAACAGATTATACCAAGAAGCAGTATTGTTATTATGATTTTATTTCTGACTGAGCTACACGACTTGCGACAGCCAAATATGAGATGCCTTGTTAAGCAACCTTTCGTCTTTAGGCCACACCAAAGATACCTTCACATAATTACGGACTGCTGCTGACCCAACTTACACATCTGTAGATGGGAGAGGTGCTCACCAACGAAAAGCTGGAACCACACATACAGAGTTCAACTTTGTACTTGTTACACTAAAGTTCTCGCTTTATACTAGGTATACTAGAATAGTGGCTTTGGACGGAAGGCACACTAGCTAGTCACAAAAACAAAGCAAAACAAAAAAGCCAACCAAATAAAAAAGACCCAAACCAGATTCCCTGCCCTCCCCCCTTCACTCTCCCTCAAAAAGAAGAAAAAAAAAAAATGTACACCTACACTAACCACAATTCTGAAATAATATTTAAGGAAAAGAATAACATAAGAAACCCTCAACATCCCATCTGAGTCATGGAATGTTGCCTAGGGGTGCTCTCAGGGAAGATGAGCAAAACCACAAGATTTGTTAAGTATTTAGGTGGAAAAAGGGCTTCAGAGGCCACCAGAAAACTCAAGTCAGTAACAAGGTTTTGGGTTTTTTTTTTTAGTTAAAGAGGTCTAATTTGTACGAGTTCTCTAAAAATAATGAGTTAGGAAACAAATTAACCAAAAATTGCAGGCAAATTTCCTGAAAAGAAATAGCCAGAAAACGAGTCCTTACATGTCTGCTGCTTGTTTCCTCAACACTGATTCATTTGCTGGCACTTTCTAATACAGACTCTACAGCCACATCAACACGGGTTTCTTTTGCACTAATAATGGAACTCCTAATAAAACAGCTAAAATAAACAAGTAATACTAAAATATTCCACAATAAGCGGGATTTAAACATTAGGTTGAAAACAATCCACAGCATTTGACAAATACAGTCCTATTATCCAATCTTGCCCTATATGTATTTAAAACAACAAAAAACCCCAACCATTCAAGTGATGTCATTTGCCATTTAAAAAATGCTGCAGTAACATAATACACACCCACAATCCTGTTTAAACTATAGCTGAAGCTGTGCAAAGCAACAAGAGTCAACACAACCAACGACAGACAGCACGGCATCACCAACCGAAGTGAGAAGTGAATTCTTGCAAAGAATTTACACTCTTGGAAGTGCTAATATCACCCTAAAGAGGGAAAAGCCCTTGCATAGAACACTTGGGGAAAGTTATGCTAATGTAATGCAAATCTGAACAGAACAAGCAGGGCTTGAGATTGAATGTGTTCAAACCAGGCAGGGGCACAGTTTGAATTCTGGGCACAAGCCGTACCTACCAGGTACAAAAAACAGTCTGGGAAACCTTCCCTGGTCTTACACAACTCAAGTATGAAGGATGATGATTTGCTGGTTGTAGGAAACCTCGTATCTCACTACAGCTTTAGTAACACCATAAAGCTTCAACATGTGTATGTGAAAAGAAACATGTTGAAGTATCAATGTTTTATTTAGTAGAGGCCACCTTCTCCACCTTCTGAAAGTTTCCCCATACAGTGAATCAAAAGGTAACATCTGTGACCTGCCCACATTCATTTACAGGAATGCAATCAGACTTCTGGAGGGAAAAAAATCAGTGGAAATGGTCATGTAAAACAGATGCTTGGGAAACAGCACTTTGCTCCTGAAAGATCACACTAACCCAATCCTGGTGCAGGAAAAGGGCAATGCACAGCCTGACCAAGTTAAAATCCTACTCCTGCTAGAAAACTTCAATGAATTAAATAAATGGCAGCAGGTAATGAGTGGTTTCTAAAAGTCAACCAGAGAAAGCTTTAAAGAACTCAAACATTTCAAGTATTTGGGGTTGTTTAAAAAAAAAAAAAAAAAAAAATCCTCAAGAGAAAAACTCCAGGCCTGGGAAAAATAAGGAACCAAGATTCATTTCTGAGAGAGATTCTAAGAGGATAAAATATCAGCAGAAAACGAAAGAGACAAACTGGACACACTGTCTACGTGGTTTTGTTCCCTCCAAATCTATAAATACTCAAGAGACTTCTAAAAAATGTTTATGAAGCAATGTTTTACAGGCATTAGGATGTTGGCAGGGAAAAGCATTAGCACAGTAATTGCAACTGTGACACCACGTCCACAGGAACCTTAGCATGGACATGCAACACTACCTTTTCTTTGTAAAATATAGGGTGGATCTGTCAGCAGGACAGCTTATTTACTGCCTTCAGTAACAGTCGATGCCATTGAAAAAACCTACCTGCCAAAAGGTGTGTGCAACCATTACACAATGTTGTGGTTAAAACTGGGATTCAGTTCCTGGGCAAGGTTCAGTGTCCCATGAAGCTACTCATTTCATAATAAGAGTTTAAAATATGTCATCCACTTAAAACCTAATGATTAAAGGTCAGACTACATCAGCTTCTAAATGTAAAACTGAATCTTGGACAACGTTTGCTTTACTTTCAGGACAGTTGGGCGGTTCTGCATTCCCTAATGAACTGTATTGGAGCAACACAAGGTCACAGTGCTGCATTCCACTACAAACTGAACAGGTTGATTTTCTCCTTCCAGGATAAATACATAACAGATCGATTTGTTTTTCACTGTTCGTATCTGAAAACAAGCACTTATGATTGACTGTAAGGCCAGTCAGCCAAGGAAGCCAACGGTGTCCTGCCATTCTCCTTGTGCTTGGGCATGGATTCTACAGTGTGTTAAAAATGTGTCAAAGCGGACAGTTTAACAAGCCACTTACTTGAACAGGGAAACATCTGCATTCCTGCTGGTGCGAACAAGTGTTAACTATTGCTTGCTATTTTAGGGAAAATATGCCAGTGATATCACAAAGGAAATGCATACCTACAGACAGTTGAAGATATTCTCCAATCGCTGGCACATGTCCAGAGCTGAATACAGAGCTCTTTGGGAGAGGCCACAGTACTCAGCACTTCCCATAACTGAGTCAGAAATATTTTCAGCAAGGACTCAGTCTTATTATCAATAGTTCATCGTGATTAGAAAGAAGAATAAGGCCGAAATGTTTGGGGTTTTTGCTTAAGTAATTTTCACATTCCTCGCAAAACCAAAAACACCCAGGATGTGGTTAAAACCAACAGACAATGTGAAGAGAATTTTACTTAAGAAATTCCTGTCAAGTTTGAAGCTTCATCTTTTCCCTCAGTTAAGAGTTTCAAAGGCCACACTATTTGAGAAATGCATCAACGCACAGTTTTATACCCATTCTATACCAAAGTGTCTTCGGTTAAAAGGCCTCAATAGTGCATCACCACATTATCTCCCTTTTATTTTTACTTGCACCAGGAGCACAACGTGATGAACACCAAGATGTAATTCTTTCATAAACCCCTATTTAAAATGCATCACCCTTCTTAGAGAGAAAAAACTCCTCCTGGTATGAGCACTGAGATGGAAGCTCAGCACATATGAACTCCCCATTTTGTCAAGACTTCTCTGCAATTTTGATTACACGTGGAAAGAAAGCAATTTGTTAATGAACTACACCTATTGATAGCATGAAAGTCTTCTGTACCATCTCAGCTCTCTTGGGGCAGCAGAGAGCTGTGACAGAGGCCATCCAACCAGGACCTGTTTTTGCAGATCTCTGGCTAGGAAGGGAGGTTTAATAAAATTCTGAGACATCTCCTGTGAGCCTTAAATTAGAGTTTGGGAAACGTCTCTGATACTACGTTATTTAGTTGCTTTTTGCGTAATGAATATAAGTAAACTTAAAACAAACAGTTGAATCAAATAGCATTAATACCTTATGGAACTGCTGAGAATTAATGTCACTTCACATAACGAGGTGAGCGTGGCACCACACTGTAACAACATCCAGGCTGGAAACTAAAAGTCTATTTTTGCCAGAAACTTCCACCAACAGAAAAAGGTAGCTAAGAGAGTTCCTTCCTATGCTAAATTAAGACAAATCCCAAGCAAAGATCACTAATTATCCCACAGTCTTTCTGAAGAATCAGCATCTGTGTTGGTGAAAGTATCACAAACTCCAAATACTGTCAATGCAAACACTGAAGACACATCCGAGGTAACAGAAGCATACCTTAACAAGTTATTAGCTCCTAACATACACTGATATGCAAGGAAACAAGAAAAACTGACACATGAAATGTGATTTTGTAAAAGTTCATGCTTTCACTTGTGTCAAAGAAAACAGACATTTAATACATGTAAGTAGAAATGCACATGCATTACTACAATGTACAGCTTGTGTACATTCTTAAGCTACACTCAAAATTTAGCATTTTTCCATAAGGATGCTGTTGGAACCACTGAAATCATTTGAACAACCCTGATGTTCCGAGAGCGCTACACTGTATGACACTTCAGCAATGTGCTTAAAAAGGATTACTATTTTTCCTTATATCCAACCTGAATTCCCCCCCTTCATCTCATATTACAGACACATTGAAATGAATTTCATCTAGTTGTTTTTCCCGAACCAAAGAAAACCCCTTTGGGAAGACAGCGATAAACAAAACATTTAGATCCCAAGAAGGAAAAAGCCAACGTTACTCTCAGTTGGAGACGCTTTTATTGGTCCTATCACAACAAAAAAAGAAGATATGAAACCCTGGAAGGCTTCTGAGAGCTTGTACTCTCCCAAAGGCAAGCTGAAAATCCTGACAACCTGCTGGTTTGCAGGAAGGTGGGACTCCACTGAAGGCTCTACTGTAGTTTTGTTGTATGACCAAAACCACCCAATCTTAATATAGACCATTACAGAAATAATTGTCAAGCCACAGCAACACCAAGCAGGCTCACAGGTGAAATTCTACTTCATCTACCCATATGCCAGTATTTTGTGATAGTGTCATACTGTGATTAAAACCAGAAAATGCTTAAGAATTTCTATATTAAATTTACGCCTATTTCCTGTTTAATTCAGCTGACAGCTCTTCTGCTTCAGCATAAATTGAATTAATCTGTTCTTGTTCTTCAAGACTGCTCTGAAGAAAACAAAGAAGATGTATCAAGAGAAATTAAGTCATCATTTCTCCAAATGAATTTCTAAATGCGAACTTATAAACCTGCAAGTATGGTATGGTAGGAATTGATTCAATAAAAATACAAATGCAGAAGAAAGCACTGGGATTTACTTTGAATGTTAATCAAATAAATAAATAATAAAGTAGAAGTGTTTTTGTTATTTTTATTTTCTATACAATAAAAATGACTACGCTACAGAAAAGATCTGCAAATAATATCACCTGGAAGTGCTCGATTGTAGATTTTCCAATTTGAGGAAATACTGAGTTTTAACTAAACTACACGAACACCTCAATCAAAACATAGCAGAGTTCAATGGATGCTCCTTTAGTTTTCCCAGTCAGTAACAACTTCACCTCACGTGCAAAGTGCATTTTGGTTTGTGGCACATTACAAACTGAAGCGTAAGAAATAAAAGCGTCCCCATTTTCAGTGCAGTTAGAAATTGCTGCTAAAGGCAATGAAGTTCGGATTACTGAAGGTGAGAAGCGAGTTGTTTCTGCAGATGCTGCCACATTTAAGAACTGAATCAGGTGTAGCTGGAAGAACTGCAGCAAGCAAACCAAGAGACCAACCATTCTATAGAAAGCAAGGTTATCATTAAAGCTGCTTTACCCTTCCATTTCGTCTAATTTCTGTTCACAGAAGTCAGAAGGGAGACTTCTTTCCTTCAATACACAGGTACTCACAATTTAGGCTATATTTCAAGTCAAGTACCAGAAAGAGCAAGTAAAGAATACTTCTGAAGATCTCCCATCACACCACTTTGCTGACACTGTTGCTAATACTCTCCATTCCTTTTCATTAACAATGTATATTTGCATACCCACCCTTTCTAACACTTTTGCACCTCAGGATGCTTAAATATATGTCCAGGGTGTATTATCAGTGTTTTGTAAATGACAAGACATACAAGGCACTAAAAAAAAACACAAGACAAGTGAGGTGATAAAACAAGTCATAAAACAAGTCTGGATGCTTTACTTGCTGGTAGCTATCCGAATTCCACAGAACAGTATGCAGACACCCAAGGTAAACAGGTTCCATCCTCACTTCCCTAGCACAGCACAGCTACGCCCACCAGAGAAAGTGCTTTGCCTTCTTCCTCATTGGTGTGCCCAAATGCAGAGAGCCTCACGAGAAATGTCTCCCTTTAGAGGCAATATGTTTGTTGTTATCTCATAAAGTAGGTGACTTTATCTCATAAAGTAGGAGAGACCAGAAAAGCTCTCTCCCTCTTCCATGATGTATTTAGATATGAATAACAAGGTATCTATCGTGATACGGACCAGGTTGATGATCTGCAGGGAGAGGCAATTTTGCCTCCAGAATTAAGGAACACTTTCAGCAGCAAACAGACCCCAGTTCACGTCTTTTGTTCCTTAAGACTGTATTCTGTTGTATTTTTCTGAAGACACTGCCAATAATGTTTCCACCATCTCCTCTGTCCTGACTGCATGTTAATGTATTATACGATTTGTATCACCTCACTCCTACTCAACAGCGCATGGGAGTAAAGCAACCCTCTAAAACTGATTCCAGGTAAAAATAACCTACCCAGAATAGATGAGAGAAGGAGTAAGGGCTGCTGGGGTTATTTTTAACCGGGAGCGGTTCAATGCTCTGATTTACTTGGGGGACCCGAGGAGGTTTTTCTGGTGCAAGGGAGAGTGGCACACGGCGGTGTGGTGGGCAGAGGGCTGGGCTGGCTGCGGGCGGATGGGATGTGAGGCCGGCTTTGAGGCCGAGGCTGGCGTGTGGTAACACCAGGCCTCAAAGACACCACTCAGAAACCATAATAAAATCATTCAGCAGCGCTGGCAGTGGCAGATCCAAAATAACTACAATGGAGTAGTGTAATAAAAAATAAACAGGGACCAAAAAACCTGCAGACAATTTCACCAACACCCTAAAAACTATCCCATCTCTTCTCTGGATTCATTTCCCTGGACCTGGAGAAGCATACACCACAGCAGTGCCACAGTTATTTCAGATTCCAGCAGTGGATACTCTGAATCTACTGCCAACTGAAGTTACTACAGTATTTTCAGGAGAAACATCTCCCACAGCTGAGTCCGCATCAATTAAAAATAGCTGAACAGTATTTACATCTGCCTATTTTGACTACTTTACTAAGGGACTAAGACCCAAAACAAATAGGTTTCGTTTGGCAGTTTGGTTCACGCTGGTTGATCACGGATAGAAAACTGCTCATAGAACAAAAGCACTTCCACTCTTCTTCTAAAAGTAATAACAAAAAGAATGGGATGAGAATAAAAGCCACTATTATGGTTGGCACTAGGGATGGAGAGAATGTCCTAGCCACTGTCTGGTGTGCAGAGCGGGAATACAAATACCACCTCCATAACCCAGTCCATCCAGCATCACCCTACACTTGAAAGAGGTGGACAGCTCACCCGAACTACCAAAAATACTCATGAGACTGATTTTTGACATTGGAAATACAAAAGCACGATTGCATGTTATCCGTAATGAGCTAAACAGTGACAACAGGGACAGAAAAGCCATTTGTAAGCCTCATCTATCATCATCTTCTGTTTTTATTTTCTGTTTAAACTAATAGAGTAGGTGTAAAAATAGCCTGAAATATTGCTTTGTACAGCCCTAGTTCTTAAGCACCAAGTGTCACTCTGCTCACAAGGAAAATGAAAAACCAAAACTCAATCCTGTCTAGTGTGAGGTAACTAAAAATGCAGTACTAGCATTAACTTGGGAAAGATTTCAAACGTACTGCTCAAGCAAACCATCTTTTCTACTCGTTTCATTAGACGGTCTCACTGATCAGCAAAGTTCATTTCATAATTTCTAAGCCCTCTGCAAATTACTTCTTTTTTAAAATATTACTTATCACGGCGTAATCTTAAACCGCACGTCCAGTAGCAGCCGTCACATGCGGGCATACAGATTCATACAAATGCGCTGATACAGAACGATTTCTGCCCGACTCCTAAGGCTTTAACTAATGCACAATTACAGTCAGCTCAAAGATTAAAATTAAATCCTTCCGCTATCTCAGCTGAGTTGGTTTGATTAACTTGGGAGGTTTTTTTTCAGTTTAACTTCCTTTTTCCTTGCTTAAACTAATCATGCCGGCCAGTGACAATTTAATCACATTATAAAAACTCAGCATTAATAAAGGCAATGATGATGGTCCTCCTTAAAAAGATAATCTTTCATTAAAAAATTGGCAGTGTAGCATTTTAGAAAAAGAGTCCTGCTTTCAGTACCTCTCCACAGAAAGCACGATCTCTCCCTCGTTCTCAGTGCTCAATCAAACCAACAAGGCTAGACATTTTTGGCAAGCCTTTGTCCTTTCATGCCCTGTCATTTTAGCAAGGATACGTTTCCCAGTGATGCCAACAGAACACTGCATACGATATTTATCAGCGCTATTCATATTAACAATAGATTACACGGATCTGATTAGCTCTGCAATTTCTTACTCTGTATTTGCTAATTTTACTACAGCAAAAAGGTTTTCCAGATTTTACTAGGTCAGTCACCAAGCTGAAGTTTCTTTATGTAACTGACACTTCAGAAACTGCTGAAAACATACTGAAGACAAGATAGACTGGATCCTCAGCTACAAGAGCTCTCAGAAATCTGCTTCTAGGTTCTTGCCAGTGGTGCACACAGAGCACTGACACAGCACAGAAGGCATTCAAAAGGAACTACAAATTTGATTTATTAAATATTGCAATACTTCAAATCACCAGCATGACTATGTGGACAGAATTCCTTTCAGTACTCCTCCTGCCCATTCCCAATACGCTACTATTTGTATTCAAGAAATCTCATTGCTTAACACCAAGTGTGATGAATTATTGTCTCCAAAAAACACATAACTTTTTCAGCTTCAGAGGCAATGTTTAGCCTAGCACTTAACAGCACCAACATGATTTTTGAGTTGTGTTTTTTAATTCAATATTACACAATGCTACGCAAATGACAAATATTTCCTCTAAGTCAAAAATTGCAAAGCAAACAGATGGAGCCACAGATGAAGAATTAGAATATCAGACTACAAAAGTTTTTCTTTCAGTCCTAGAGCCAGACCTCTAACACAACCATCACACTCTAAAGCACCCACATCTTTCCCTTCTTCTGCCTTTCACATCACACTGAACCTTCCTACCAGGAAACTTTAGTCCCACCTGCACAGCAGGTAACTACAAACACAGATTTTGGTGCGCATGTTAAACATTTTCATTTAAGCTACTGCCTCATGCATGTGTAAGAAGGATGAGGCCTCACGTTCTAAAGATCTTCTCTGGTTGGGAAAGAAATTACGGAATTCTAAACTATGATTCTGTTTCAGTGCATTGCTTGCTGGAGAGCTTGCTAAATTCATGTTTAGGAAAAGATGAGTGGATATTTAAAATGGAATCAAAATGGCTTTGTATCTTAGGTACTCATGGCCTTCAAACAACATCTCCTTTGTACATGAGCATCCTTTCTCCCTATCATCATGTTCCTCCTACAGCAGAGAAGATCAGCGTCAAATATTACACTGAAAGTTATGTCTTCGTCACAGCTGAAACAGGATTCCCCATGAAAATGGAAGAGAGAAAGAAGTTCTAGAACTCAAAACACACAACAATACCTACTGCTAAACCCTGCTCAAAAATCCCCCTCCCTCCTCCTGTATTAGTATGCTATATAGGAAAGGTTTTAGCTGCCAGTTTACGAAACTCTCCCACCAGAGAGTTCTGGAGGAGAGATCGGATAATCAAGACTTCCTTAGATATAATGTGTAACTAACATAAGGCTATTCCCACTTACAGAAAATGATATCTCTTTCAAAGTGCTTTTCATTAATCTATAGCTAAGTCAGCATTATTTTTATAGAGGTACCCAGAGATTATGTATGTCTGCTACTCTGCATTGAGAGCTGGCACCTAGGGAATTTCTAGATCTCAACCTGATTTAAAATACATAATTAAAATGCAAGTTCAGTTCTTCTTGCATCAAAGAACTATAACCTACACTCTGACAATCTCAAAAATCAGATAAATACAAACTCATATAATCAAAGGCAGAAGGAGCCAACAATACTACTCCTAAACTGGTGGCTAACGTTCAAAACCTCAACCTTACAAACAGTTACCTCTGAAATACTTCCTAATGTCATTTAATTTTGGAATTAGCAGAAGTTAAGCACATGTCTAAACTTCTGTAGACTCAGGGCTTTAAAATTTAACACAATACCTTTGCTCAGTGAAAGAAAACCCAGTTTTATTGGAGCACAGTTATTCCTCAAGTTCCATGTCATCCAACACACTTCCAAAGAATCCTCACTGGACTTGAAATTATTTATAGACCTGGTAAGTGTATATCTACTACTTCACACAGCAACACAGCACATAAAAACACCAGACATCATCTAGTCACAGAAGCCGATGACTTACGTTCTGAACCTCAGTCCACTTTGTTGTCTCTCCTATCCAAGGATCTCAGAATGCATTGCAAACGTAAAAGAACAGACAAGTGCAATAGTACTGATCATTGCAGTTGCTAAAAAAAAAAAAAAACACCAACAACTTTGTTTTACGAGAACCTCAGGCTATTACTAATTAGTGTAAATTAGCCCAATTCTATAAACAGATACGGCCAGGCTGCTGACACACGCCTCCCTACTAGTAAATACAACTACAAGAAGGCCTTCACTTGATCTGGAAGTGCCTGCTGCTCCATAGGCTACCGGAAATAAAAGATATTGAATATTTATTTTTATATTAAAAACAGCACTCAGAGTAAAAAGAGAACTTCCCTAGCTGTATCTAAGAATTACTTTACATTCCTAAAGAAAATTTGAGGGCAAATTTGTCTGTTTTGGTTTTCCTTTGAAGAAACACATTAAAAATATTTTTGCTAAATGGAAATAGCCCCAGCCAACACTGAATTGAAAACATATTCTGATTCAGACTGAAACCGAATAGGAAATGTCAAAACTCTTCACTTGTCTTCCGTGCATATTTGATATGAATGAATCAACACACATATCCAGCACATACCTGCCTGGCTTGCTCCCCTACTGCTACACAACTAGCCCTTTCAGGGAAAAGAAAAAAAAATAGTCACCGTATTCCAACTGAACTGAGGAAAAAACTCTCTGAGATAAAGGAGACGAGGGAAAAAGTATTTCAGTAAGAGACAGGTCACGGGAACTTGTCACAGCGCTGTTACGGATCGCAAACTGAACTATCATGAGACAATGGGCAGCAGGAGAGCTGCAGGCACCTGGCCAACTCAAAAGCATGCAGGGTGGAGTATAGAGCTGCTGTTCTTTGCCTCAAATATTCTCCTAACACTGTCCTTAAAGTGCAAAACTCTTTGTCCAACTGGCAGAGAGATCTTCAATAAATTGACCAAATATTCCCACAAATAACACCGAGACCTATCAAATGGGTATCTTAGAAGAAATCATCTCAAAATGCCTTAATTCAGGATTTCTTAAGGTAGAATCATAAAATGGCCTTAAAATGATTAATATTACATTCTATGTGCTAGACTTCCTCCCTCCATCCATCTTTCCGTGCCTTCTTATTGCTAACACAATGCAACACTCATATTGCTAATAGCATATTACTTTTGCCTTGTACACAAAGCTAGTTCCTAGTTGGTTTTCTCCTTGTAATAAAGGCTGACTGAAGCAGCTAAGTTCCCAGAAGCGGCAGCAGTTGCAAAAGGTAACTTGCTGGTTTCACAGACTAGCTTGTTCAATACTGTTTATAAACCAGTTACGAAAACCTTGCTGTGCTGCAAACTACCCCTTATCTGCTTGCACTTGCATTTTCCTTTCGAGCACCTGAGACCAATTACTGCTGGAAACAAAACTGTGGTGTAAATGGATCCTGATTTTGATATATCATAATTTCTACCCTCACTGGAACCTTACAAAGAAAGTGATACATTCCCGTATTACTGCAAATATAAGATATTTCATGGCAATTAGTGACAATAATATCTCAGTATTTAAGAGTTCAGTGAGCACAACTGTATTTTCATGGCTTTCTGCTGCTTGCCTGGTTGAGACAGATACAGTAGAAACTAATCACAGTGAGTAGGCACAAAGTTATATCACCAAACAAGTAATTATACTTTCTGCATTTACTCTGGGGCTGCTGGGACTTAGAATCATTAACTAGGACTGGCAAGGGCTGGGGCAAGGACACAGTATGTGGAACCTCTGCAGAAAGTCTGGCTGACACAGCTGTCAGAAAACGTCTGAATCAGCAAGAAAACTCTACTATTTTTCCAAAAGAGAGAAATACAGTATCACTAAATGTCAGCTAATTAGCAATTGGCTGCTGTGCACATCTTCCCTCTTTTTGGGCAGGGCAAACACCCAAACATCGCTGCCTGCACTGCTCTTCTTAACTGTAGCTGATGATTGCAATAGAGCATAAAAAAGGAGACAAGGACCTCTGCATTCACAGACCTGAACACTCTAACCATGTTGCTATATACTTTAATTAGCACTGACTCACAATACCTACAGTAGTAATTCCCAAAGACCAGTTCACTGTTTTTCTGTAATACAGAAGTATTTACTACAGTGCAGAGAAAAATAACCATTTGCAGAAAAGCACGACTGCAGCCAATGAGAGTTATCTACTTACCGGTGGGAAATCGAAGTCTATCTGGTTAGCTAAATTTAAGATGTAGTCGATTCGAAACTGGTTCTCTGGATTGGCTAGTTCAACTGGAGGTGCCAAGTTGCCCATTGCTGTCACTATTGTCTGCAGAAAAGTAAAGAACATTGCAAAATGTGTCTACATGCCTAACTTTGAATAGTTAACAATAACAGCTCGCATGCTTACCTCTATAGCTTCTTTAATATTGTTCTTAATATCCTGAATTTTCATTTTCTTTTCCCTGTAATTAAATACATTATTAAATTTATAGACCATAAAAGCAAAGCATCTTTTTGAAATAGAACACGAAAAATATTCTAACTATATTGTTAATACTGAATAAATTTCCTCAGTACTGAATATTTTTGTAGAGAGACTCCGATTAAATATCTCAAATCTTCTCTACTTACACAGCAAACATCTATTTGTTTCCAAAAGTGGACACTCAATGTTGCATAAATAAATATTACTGCTGTCTTTGACAGAAACCAAGACTTTCTGCTAAATTAGCAGATCTTGATTCATTTTAATACAAAATACTAGAAATACTTGAAAGTCATTTAGAAAACATAAATTGGAAAGAAATAATAATAAAAAAGAGTAATTTACTGTAAGTAGAAATAAATGAGAGCAGAGCACACTGAGTTACACACACAGACAAAAAAACAAAGATGAAAACGATGTCAGCAGAAAAAGCCAGAGCAGAGAACTCAACCTAACACAGACGTTCAAACAGCTTGGGCATAAAGCCTGCAATAAATAATAAAGCACTAAAGTGAATACATACAATTATTTTCAACCACAAGCGCAACTGCAGGTTAGAAATCCAGCCTGAATGCTGTATGTGAGCATTAACGTTTGGGATTAACTGCAACCAAATCAAAACGTGTGGCAGGCTCAAGCAAACAAACTACTGTCCCTAATGTAACCTGTGAGGAGTTCCACTGCATGCCTTTTGCTATCCTGACAATAGTTGTTCTCAATGCTAGACAGCACCATCAAAAGAAATGCCTGATCACACGTTTGGTGCAGCCAGGCGTTCACCTCCTGGAGGTACGACTGGTATTGAGTCTGGGAACTGGAACTTCACATAAAGCACTGGGATGAAGCTTTTACATTATTCATTTCTTGCTATACACAACATAACATTACTGTTTTGAGGTAAAGCAGATTAGCCACGTTACTGAAACAAAACAAAAAGACAACAACCCTGGATCATCTAACTGATCTCCTAATCTCATCAAAATGTTTTACAAAACACTCGTGTTATTTAAATACACATCATTTATTTCTAATATTATTTCTTTTGAAAGCTCTTATTTTCCAGAACACCATCTCAAAGGCTCCAAACTACAACACTATGCTTCTTTATTCTTTAAAAGGTAATGGTCACACTTCCAGTTTGCTGAGTACAGCTTCAAAATCTCAGTTCACCTCATTAACTAACTACTCATACTGTAAATGCTTTCTATCACCTTTTTCTTTCTGCAACTATTCACAACTAACAAAACGAAACTGAAAGTATATTCACCAACCAAGAGTGCAGAACAGTAGAATAATGAGGCAGATCATAGAACTGCTCAGGTTGGAAAAGACCTGAAAGGTCATGGAGTCCAACCACGACCTAACCATCCTACCCAAGCAGCCCTCAGCTAAATCATGTCCCTGAGCACCACATCCAAATGGTTTTTAAACACATCCAGGGATGGTGACTCAACCACCTCCCTGGGGAGCCCATTCCAGTGCTTAACAACGAGTTCTGCAAAGAAGCTTTTCCTGATATCCAATCTAAACTCACCCTGGCGCAGCTTGAGGCCATTTCCCCTCATCCTGTCACCTGTTAGCAGTGAGAAGAGACCAACCCCGCTCTGCTGTGAGCATCCTTCAGGTATTGGAAGAGAGCAATAAGGTCTCCCCTCAGACTCCTTCTCCCCAGACTAAACAGCCCCAGTTCCTTCAGTCTCTCCTCATAGGCCACATTATCCAAGCCATTCACCAGCCTTGCTGCCCTTCTTTGGACCTGCTCCAGCACCTCAATGTCCTTTCTGTACTGAGGCGCCCAAAACTGAACACAGTACTCGAGGTGAGGCCTCACCAATGCCGAGTACAGGGGCAGGATGACTTCCCTAGTCCTGCTCACCACCCCATTCCTGATACAAGTCAGGATGCCATTGACCTTCTTGGCCACCTGGGCACACTGCTGGCTCATATTCAGCCAGCTGTCCATCAGTACACCAAGGTCCCTTTCCATCAGCCAGCTTTTCAGCCACTCCCCCCCAAACCTGTAGGGTTGTCTGGGGTTGTTGTGACCAAAATGCAGGACCCAATGCTTGGCACTACTGAAACTCATACAGTTAACCTTGGCCCATCGATCCAGCCTATCCAGGTCCCTCTGTAGTGCCTTTCTCCCCTCAGGTGGATAAACACTCCCTCAAATGCTGATGCAGCAGTCCGAGGGTGGGGGGGAATTTTGATTATCACATGGAAGATTAATTTAACTGCTGCAAAGGTAGGTCACTGAAAACAACCACGTGCCAGCTGCATGCCATGCTGCCTCACAGCATCCCACCGCACACACTATCACTGAGAAAGCACATCTGCAACGCAGGTCCTACAGACACAAAGCAAACAGCAGCACACGTATGAATCAGCAGCAAAACTCTACCACAGAACAACGTGACTGTCCCTAAACATCAGCCCCATCCCACTGCCTGTAACAAACGTGCTCTCAAAGCACAAGGAAAGGCATCAAAGTCTGATGTGGAAAGGAAATGAAATGACCAGCAGTTAGGAGTCAACTCCCTGGCCCACTAGAGCTCCTGACCCACCCTGCAGACCACCTCACACCCCACATTTGTACCCACGGAGTAACGATTTCGGCACTGCAAGGCAATGAGCTGCGACAGCCCAGATGCACTGAACAAAGGAAAACACTTAAGACAGGAAAAAAAGAAGAGAAACTGAGGGTTTTTCATCCTCTTCCTCCCCATCTTCAGTCTCTCCTACTGCCCCGGCACTGAAAGTGCTCATTGCACAAGCCAGGCATTACAGTAGGTGTGTCTCTTGGTTAGTGCACACACAGCTGCAAAAAGCCACTGCTTGGGTTTTTTTTTTGTTTTTTTGTTTTTTGTTTTTTTTTTAAGGTTCCATTATTAAAAAAGAAAAAAAAACAACCGACATAAATAATGCTATGACAGCAGGAAACGTTTCTCACTGATAGTGCAAGCAAAATGTCTGGCATGATTTTGCCTCCAGTTTTCAGCTGAGGTCATGAACTCAAGGAACGCAGAATCCAAACTGCCCCACTGAGGTCAAAAGGACAACTGATATGCCCAGGGTGAAGCAAAGCACCAATGTTTTTAAAGGACTACGTAAAAAGTTACATTCAGTCATTTGGCTTTCGTTTGGAACAGGCACTTAGAAAGTCTCCTGATTTTTATGTGAACTGCAGTAAAGATTCTTCTTCCCCTAGAATTCTTGTGGCTACATTTCTCAAAGCATCAGCTAAGCACAGTTACCTGACTCTTCCACATCAGACCAAAAAATGCAGTATTTCTGTTACAGGTTCTTGTCAATCTTCCATATTTACACCTCTCCACCGATCCTGAGTTAGCAGCAGCACTGAAAGTGATAACGAACGTGGAGTGATGTAAAACTCCAGCAATTAACAAACCGCTTGACAGCATCACCATCTTTACAACAGGAATGAACACTCAGTGCCTATTTCTGTGCCTGTTGCCATGGCCCTACAGCGTGCCCGGTAAACAAGGACTCTTATTACACAGCAATGAATGCACCATGTCATTTTGTGTTTGGTAATGTTTACTAAGCATAAATTTTCCATGACAATGGGGTATGTAATTCTTCTGAAGCTCAACGTGTTTCTCTATCGCTCATCCAACAGCTCACCTGCACCTGGAACTTCCCTTTGAAGGGCAGCGGATGTCACCCTGTGGCTCAGGAAGCGCAGCCCGGGAACGCCAGGTACCACCTCAGCCATCCCCTATGCTGCCCAAATCCTTTTGAGAAATCTCTGGCAGATTGCACCTCAAATTTACGAAAGCGATTGAACTTCATTTCCTCCATCCATGAAAGCTGAACCTCTGGAACAGATCCTTCCTTCCCTCCTGCTCCAACACAACAGCCAGCACAACAGCAGCGCTGCCTGCTCTCCCCGCCGCGGTGCTGCCTCGCGAGCTCCCAACGCCCGTTGTGTATCTTTACGTGCCATGGGTTAATAAGGTCACATTTTTAATCTCATTTAAAACTTTTGCTTAGGCTGCGTAGGGTAGGCCAAACAAAGCATTAGACTCTATTAGTTGAGGATTATAAGAAAAATCTCAAATCCTGCTGTTTTCAATATTTAAATGGGCCAAAGGAGAGCTGCACATAGCTTTCAGGAAAGCAAATAAAGTCTATTTTAGGCACTATTAAAAAAAAAAAAAAAAAGATGACATTTTAATACAAGAAACATGAAATCAGAATGACATAAAAGGTCAGGAAAATCCAATATTCCTTGAAAACAAACTATGCCCAGAGAAGAGCAATCCCACCTGTGGCAGCAGCGTAAGTCAGTCTCGACCAAACCTTATGCAAAGAGCACTGCCAAATGGATTACTAAGTTTAACAACAACAACAAAAAAATCAAACTAATTTAAATTTAACACTCATTTCTGATTTACTTTCCAGATAATACAACCCACCATAATTTGGGAAGTACCTTTAATGCTTTAAAAAGAACATCCCAGCAGGCCCAGATTCACCTTGCAAGTAGAAAAGGGGGAAAAAACGTGGTGTTGAAATGAATGGTTGAAGCAAAACATGTCACAGAACTCTATTTCTGAAAGAGAAAACTTAGCCAGAGATCTTGTGACCCCCTGATGTCATTTATCTGGAAAGAGAAGTTTGCATTTCTTCATTGGTCTGGAAAGGTGCTGTGTGCTCCGCTGAGAAGTCTGACTGAATAGGAAGAGATGTGAGAGGACTGAAAACAAAAGCACCAAGAACTACCCAGTTCTAAACCAGAAGGGAGCATACTGGTCACTATTTTACATGCAAAATGAGGTGACTGGTTTTTTTTTCCTACAATACATGGTAAGGTAGCTTTAAAAAAAAAATAAAAATTCCAAAGCTTGTAGAGTCCATAGCTATATATACGTGTATATATATGTATTTAAAATAAAATGTGACAATGAAAAGACTGATCAGATTATAATGTTAAAAATATAGTTAAAATTACAGGTCAGTAGCATTTATGTTGCACAGATCTAATTGTGACTATTTCTATATTACTTCTGAGAACTCAATTGCTCCCTGAAGTATCACCACTTCCACACACGTGTTGTAACACACACAAAGGACAACACGTTGCTGTGGCTTCCCTAAGTTCTCTCTTTGAAATGTTGTGAAAAGAAGTATAAACTGCTTTGCTTTTATTGTTTTAATACATAATAATATTTACCTACATGAGGTACACGCACTTCTTAGTATGTGGCCATTGACAGAGGAACATGATACGAAAAGTAAGAGCGAACAGACACTGTTTATTTGTGGAGGAACAGAATCATTCCCTAAGTTACAAAGCAAGAAACACATTATTGAAGCACTGATACAAACACATCACAGCTGTCTCAAAAGAAGTTACTGTCAAGAAATACACTGAAAAAGTCTGAATGCAAAAGCAGACATTCTGCTGCTTCTGAGCACGCCTCGTGCTGATGCGGTAGGGTGCTAGGCCTGGGACTTGCTTATATCCCAAGGGAACAGTGCCGTAATGCAATCACCACAGATCTCAAAAAAGGTGTTCCTAAACATGAATCTAATTAACCCAACCTGTAGGTTTGTCTCACCCGTGCCCACCGCACTATCCTCACCCGTAAAGGTGAAAGGCTACCAGCAGTGCCCTGCAGGGAGCCAAGAGGAAGGCTGCCTGCCCAGGGACCCTCGGGGCTGCACAGCAGGTGACTCCCAGGCAGGGCCAGCACGGGGCCCTGCTCAGTGTGCAGGGTGGGATGGCACACTGGTGCTGCTCTGGCTCCAGGCCACTCTGGGGCTCCCCTTCAGCTCTGCTAATTCCTGCATACAACCAGTTTAACTGGCTTCACAGTCCCTTCACACCTGTAAGTATCACAAAGAGACCATCGCAGACCCAATGTTAAGAAGCATAATTCCGCTTACATGGCTCCATTTACCTCAGCTAATTAACAAGCAATAGTTTAGGCAAGGAATGACAATAAAACTGTTTACAAAGAGCTCTGTGATGTATGAGGTTGATAAAGACCCTTTAATTTGTACTGTACAATTAAACACCTGTGTGAATTGCATACTGGATTTCTCCTTCCGGCATGCATACACAAGATATCACACCAGTTTACCTTCCCTGCTCCAAGAACAAATAATTCAGCATGTTAGAATAAAAGATGCTCTTAAAAGTTCATTTACAGGGATGCAATTTTCACAGCACACTTTGTGATTCTTCTCTTTTCCGGTACTGAAGGACACTGACCAGAAGCAATAGAAGGATTCAAGTTGAACTTGCTGAATCCTCTTGCCTTGTACAATTTGCTATTTCATTATAACCACCTGCTGTCAGGAAGCACTGAAGACCTGTTTTTTTTCCACCTCCATCACCGTGAATCAGCACGCAATCAGGTCCCAGACCCCCTCAGGGACCCGTGTACAAGTATGAGGGGAGCAGCTCCCACAGCAGCTAACGACTTCACTGCTGCTTCAAACTCAAAAAGTACACAGCTGGCTACACACCATCATTAAATGGAAAGGAGCCCTAAAATAAAATGGCTGAACACTGGGTGCCAAACACACACACACAGAAATCAGCCTGAGAGAGATGCAGAGCGGGAGGGAAGACAACAACTGGGCAGATGGAATACAAATCTTTTTTGTGTGGGTGACCATGTTTCCCGTTATTGTCTTAAACACTTCAGGCATGTGATACTGCAGGCAGGAGACCTGCAAGGTGCTTGCCCCTAGCAGAGAGAGAGCCCGAGGCTTCTGTCCAGGAACACCCAGATGCTGGAAGGACAACAGCACAGCAGGAAAGGAAAAAGGGGCAAGACTCAAACTCATGCTCTATCAGAAATGAGGTAAACTGTACAAAACATGTTTCTACATGCCCATACAAGCACGTACTGTCATTTCTGCATGAATCACCTACTTTTAAAGACCACTAAAATATGCAAAGAACTTGCAATGCGATAACGGTTTCCCTGTTTCACTAACAGAGTTAGCTGGCATCACTACTTTTGGGTATACACCCTAGTTGCCAAAAAATACTTCTGAAATTGAGACTTACCAATACAATATCAGGTAAAATTGTTACAAAATTCAAGCAAGTCTCAGAAGGATACAAATTCAAAGCAATCAGACCTCAGGAATTCCTTGATGTCATTCCCCAATCACAACCCCCTCCTTTTTCAAAATTCAATGAAATTTACAGAGGCCAGAACTGTTGTTTTTTTCTAAACGTTGCAGATTTGGTATTGTCAGCCTCCAAGTGAAGCATACAGCCCAAAAAGGAAAGCAGTTATGACAGTGAATGTAGATCTTAGCACCTGAACAACAAGCAAGACTCTGGAAAGGAACCCAGAATTGCGTATTATTGCAATATGCTGCCGTCATCCAAAGCTGACCTTAGATTTCAGTGAGCTCTTAGAGGCAGTTTCGGTCATCACACATTTCGTACAGCAGTGCCACACTGTTTTCACAACCAATTATTTGCACCACAGCCCTAAATCAGTAACTTCTGCCACCAGCACACTCCCTCAGTTATCCCAAGGATCAAGCGCTGCCAGGTGGATGTAACTTTAAGCTCTGAAGAGCTGCCTGAGCACCTACAGTGCCAGGGTTACAGCACAGAACCACCCACACTGACCTTCGCTTTTGGGAAGTTCCAAGCACACAGTCGTTCTTAGCAGCACGGTGTGCAGCCTCTTCTCTTGTCAGCTCTTAAACGTAAGCCGTGTTTGAACAGAGATTTTCATTATACCCTTTCTTCCAATCCAGATTTCAGCAGAAAGCCACGTTTGTGAAGAGCACTATGGACGTTCTACATGTTTTCATGTAAAGTCATTAGCAGAACATTCCGACTGAAATCCCCAGGGAAAAAAATTGTGCAATTTGTCAAGTGCTGTTAGGTTGTAAGAGTTACAGTTGTGCATTTGTAGTTCCAGCCAGCAGATGAATTTACTATGACTGTGCGTGTAAACTGCATTTTTAGCATATAGGGTAATTCAATATTGGAACAAGCAGATCTGAAAATCTGTCCCTTGCAGCTCCAGACACACAGACAGGCAGGTGCAACAAAGCAAGGTGCTGACAACTTTGGCTCTAATCCATCAAAGCACTTAAGCACATGTTTAATTTTAAGCACATGAGTAATTCTATCAACTTTAATAGGGCTACTCATGGTTTAAGTACTACGATGGATAGGGGCCAGAATGCGCAGAACCTTTAAGAATGCTGCATGGCCTATGTTACATGAAATAGAAATGGCATTCTTCCACCAAACAATTAAGTTATAAAAGCTTTAGAAGCAAAATATACCGTAAGTTGAGCATGGCTTATGTAAATACAGAGACGTGAGTTACTCTGCAGCCTTTGGAGATAAACTGATGCAAATTGTCATACGCAAGATGCCCACATGCCTTTGGTCTGCCCTCCTTTCTTTGACAGCTTCATCCCAGGGCCATATGTCACCTATGCCCACCACACCATGTTTCCAAACAGGGGATCAGTTAGGAAATCTGACACAGAAAGGACCTACCTATCAGCTACTACTTCCACTTCCTTTCTGAAATACAATGTTACTGGATGGAGTTTGAAAACAAGAGTGCTAAAGCCTTTCAAACCTAAGATGCCCGCGCAGACACACGCGAGGCAGTTCCAGTATCACTGGTTAAACCATTTGTTACCTCCTCCACAACATCAGTTACTTTCTGCATTCACAGCTTTACATCCACTGGTTTCATACACTGCAATGTGACAAATTTGGATGCTTTAAATAAAAATCGGAATTCTTTAAACTTGAAGTATTTTACAGTCAGTGTTACGGATGTTAGGAAATGCCAGCTCTGCAAATTTCTACCCAGGACAATTGCTGTAGAACAGAGGTGACTGATTTGAACTCTAAAGCATCCACTAGAAAAATTTCTGTCTTGTTTTAGCTGAACATGGCTCCAAAAACTGTTACCAAGCTTTAGAAAGCAGCTTTCTAAAAAAGGAAGAGAGTGGAACAATTTGAGAAATCCTGCACAGAAGTCCTCCAGGAGCTCAAATCACTACAAAGAAAGGCACGAGACGACTCGAGATTCCTCCCTGTGCTCATAACTTCGGGCAAAAAAGCACCACAAAATTTCTGTAATTCTACTGTCCCAAATGAAAAAGGAATTTTAACGGCTCCTAATAAAATATCAAATCATACCTGCTCTCAAACAAAGGAGAAATCAAAGACAGTTGAGCTATCCCTGCAGCCAGTGACCAGCTGTCCCCAGACCCCCGCCAGTCCCCTAAGAGGTCCAGTTTCCATCTCCTTACTACCCGACTCACAGCAAACCAATGCGCCAACCTTTTGGTGAATATTTCAAGGACTCCAAATTTTTTGTTCTGTTTGGATTGGAACAAAACTGAAGTTGGTTATTATCTTCTTTCCTTCCCCCACTGTGTCACATAAGCACACCACAGCATATAAAAATAACACAGCCGGGCAACCTCTACTACAGCAGGGCTCAAAACTCTTCTTTTTCCCTCAAAAAGGTAGAAAATGAAAGCAGAGCAAGACCACAGTTTGTAAGTCTGCCCTGATTCTAAATAATATTTTTTCTTTCATTAATTGCTACCACCCCAAACTCAACAGTGTACCTTCTGCTCTATTCCTAACAGAGCCCAAAATTAACACGGCTATTTCCTTATTTCACTCCTTGATTGGCCAACAAGCATGACTGAGAACATCTCCTAACACACATTAAAAGGAGCACAAATAAATACCTTTTGTATGGATTACTTTCTGAGATATCTTCAGCAAAGGAATTATATATTCTGCTTATTAGACAGAATTTATAGTGAACACAGTACAAAGCAAATTAAAATTCCCTTAAATACAATTAAAAAGAAAAAAAAGAAGAGGAATGCTTTGAACCTGTGTCACTGTGGAGTCTCCAGTTTTTCAGCTTATTGAAACTGGACACTTAGCGTGGTACAGCAACACATTTTACAGTGCTACTACTGCAACAAGTGATAACTCTGACAATTTCTAACTTAAAAAGCTTTTAAATAAGAAACTCGGTAGTTATAACTTATTAATCCGGTGTAACAAATTAATGTAATTTGGCCTTCTCAGAGCAGCAGTGCCTGTAGGCCCGGCACTGGGAATGGGAACGCAGGCAGAGGGACTGTGTTTCCAAAAGAAAATTCAGAGCAACTGTGACAAAAAGAAGCTTTTCTACAAAACCTGCTCTGAAGGTCAAAGCATCACACCAGGCTCACACGCACCAGATGCCAAATGAAAAACCAACCAACCAACAGAACAAACCAACCAACCACCCACGCCTCCCTGCTGAGTGAATTCTTCAGTATCGCGCACAACTCCCAACTCAACTCTTCTCTATTATGTCAGGTTAACGTGTCCAATGCTCTTAAGGCATCCACCTGTCTTCAAAATGAGAAATCGTGCTTCATCTCGGGAGCTTCACTGTGTTCTCACAGCGCCCAGTAACACACTGACAAACCAGGGCTCTGATTTCTGGAACAACTTTCATTCCAAACTGAAATTTGATGCACTTTCTTCTTTATAAAAGATGATTTGGAAATAATTTTCCCGTTGAAACACATGGATTAGCACTCAGCCTCGTGTTTATAAAGCATGGGTTTGTTAACACTGCACCCACATAACTTGTTCATTTCAACACAGTAAGGAGCAGCTACACCATTACACGAGACAATGGGAATTAGAACCAGCAGAACTCAGTATGAGGGCTTATTTACATTAGAAGAGCATTTATAGCACAAAACCAAAACGCCTGCATACAGTTTCAAATAACCCAACTGCTTTGCTATTTATATAGCATCTCCTGTATCACTAATGTTACTACTACGTTTTTGCTGAGAGAAGCCTGCCAAGACGTGAGGCCGCTCAGAGCCCTGCTGCCTGCAGCCGGTGCGCTGCGAGCGCCTGCACCAGGGCTGGGCTGGGAAAGGCCAGCACGAGCCCATCGTTGTAATAACCCCAGGAGCAAAACATCTGATGGCCTGAGCCAAACAGTGATGTTCAGCCCCGTGCAGACAGAAACTGTGACTGGAAAGCCGTTCTAACACCTCTGGGCTCCCTTACCTGGGTGATGCTTTTCTCCAGGAGAACAGACATTTCACCCCCTGGACTAGATTGTTCCAGTCCTCGAGCTCTGTGGTACAACACAGTTGGCACAGATACAATTAACAGTCACTAGTATAGTCAAGGCTGCCTCCAATATAAGGGAAAAGGTCAATTTTACATCTGTAAAGTGCATAACCTAAGTGTTCATACCTCCTACACAACTCAGTGAAAACTTGTGGTTGCTAGACTTGAACAAAGAAGGAAGCATATTTTCTGCTGATAAAAAAGCACTAAGCTTTAAAACCTGACTTCCAATATTCTACAATCTCCTATAAGCAAACTCTGTGCCTCCCGAAAGAGAAGCAGAAGCACAGGAGGGAAATCTTCCATTGCCCATGCAATTGCCGGCATTCTCAGACAACCAGTTTCACTTCTTGGAATGTTTTCTCTGGTTTGGTCCCTCGCAAAGTAGCAACCGGAGTGAGAAATCTTAGGAGATCTTAGGAGAAACAGACTAAGAAGTAAATCCAAGTAAAACTTCAGATTCATTCAAAACTAAATGTTAGCACACTTTCTTCAGATGTTCAGTAAAGCCCCAATATATTTATAGAGACACCCAGCCGTGCAAGCTAAGTTACTCTCTGTGACTCAAAAACAAATGCAGAAATTGTTTAATTATAATCAAGTTTCCATCTGTAAGAGACCAACTATGCCCAACTTCAGTGCCACCAGCGGAGAAAATAAGGAAAGTAAGCACAAAGCAAAAGCGCAAAGAATTCTGCATAAAGAAATTACCCAAAAGCAACTCCCATCAGAACTCACCTCAAAGGCTGCAGCACTCCAGAAACAAGCCCAGACTGTGCTCTTTTATTACTGTTTATCTCTAACGGTCCGGATTTTTTTTCCCCTATCTGCAGAAGCTATGTATGTGCCTTTACAAACCTTTTCCCACAGCCACGGCTTTAAGGAAACAATAAATTTTTCCAGTATTTATTTGCCTATGTAATTGCAATCAAAACAGAAAAGGGCAGTGAACCCAATCAGAACCAACTGTTACTGGTTTCCATGCAGCAGAGGCAGCAGGAGAGCAGTGCTGCCCCTCACCTGGGCACTGGGACATCCTTGCTATTATGTTATTTATACCACAGACAGCAGAGAAAAGGAGGAGCAGGTAAAGTTTATCGGCTGCAGCCTCCCTTCAGAACATTCTGTACCTCTCCTTTATAGCTGTACTTTCTTTTTTCCCCTCAATAAATAACCAGACAAAAAAAATGCCTGTTTGTAGTTCAGCCCCAGTGTAGCTGCACACAGCTGCAATGTGCAGAGCTCAGTGCAACCCCTGCAGCTGCTGCTAATACTTTAGTCAGATCAGCCCAAATGCAGAGTCTGAATTATCTCTGTTTTGATCTTAAGGTGACTGAATTGTCATAGCTCATAACAAAGATGACTCACCTTAAGAAAAGCAACCCAAACCCCCAAACATACAATCAGCCAACCAAAGCAAGCTAAGCAAACGCACATGACAAGATCAGTCCCCTAGCTGGAGTTTGTTAGATGCCATCCTACTTTCTACCTAGTCCGGCAGGGAATGCTGAATGAAGTCAGATGCATAAGCAGTTCCTGATAGCTGCGTGCAGGTTATTCTGAAAGCAGATCAGCAAAGGTTCAACATGTATCAGGCAAGAGCTGCCTTTGGAGTACCGTGCTGATATCTGTAATTACCTTGAATGTGCTACGAAAGCTTGTCATCTGTTTTCCAGTTATTAAAAGTTTTGCACGACCAGAAGTTGATATATGAAAAATATTTGGAAATAAACACCAAATATTACCAGGAAACATCAACAAAAATATCTTCGCTTCCTTCCAAGCACAGATACAGTCAGCATCACATTAAAGCCATCAGTGGAATTCTTCAGCCTGTGTCAGGGAGCGCTGTTAGGCTCTCAGTCGCACCTACCAGTGCTGCCTTCCTGCCTGGCTTTAGGAGATGCTGACAACTGAAGAATGTGAGAAACACAGGACTTTATTTCCCGCTACTCATGGCTTTATTTACAGAAAAGTTAGGATTCAACTTACTTTCCAAAGTGCAAATTTCTGTACAAGTACTTCTGAAGTGATTTTGCTCTTGGGCAAATCAAACTACTTAAACCTGTACTGCAAGTTACCTGCTGAAATGGTAAGTAAACCACTTCCGTACGTTTAGCAAAAAATTCCTTTATTGCAGCGGAGCTGGAGAAATGACTCCGAAAACACGACACAAATTCCCCTGATGTAAATATTGTATCTCCCATGATGCCCATTCATTTGAACTGCGTAGTAAGAGAACAATACTTTCACAATTCAATTTTACAGTTCCTTGACTGTGTCACGGCAAACTATTTTTAGTTACAAAAGCTGAAGTGAAGCCGTCCCGCAGCACGCACAGTACGTAACACGGACAGGACCAACTCCGAGCTGTAAGTCAGCCCAAAGCAGACGGGTAAACACTGACACTCTCACTTCTCAAATTCTTCCCTCACGTACCTTATGAAATCCACTTCTGTGCCAGCAGTTCGAATCACACAATGCAGTACTTCCTAAGCATTTTTTTTTTTTTTGAAGTTGGCAGAGCAGCTTTCGCACACGAGTTTCCCCATAGGCAGGTTACTTCTCAACAAGCATGAAGAAGCTGAGTTCTCACTTCTCGCAGAGGTATTTAGACTCTAGTCTCTTTCGTGCGAACTCGGAGATGAATGCATGAAGTACAGAACTGGAGAAGGCCTGAACTGCTCGGGTTAACACATAAGCTTGAAACACCGATGTTAAAACAAATTTAAAAATAAAACACAAAAAGCTCAGAGCCAGCCTTGTGTGGTCTAAGGCTGAACCACCAGGCGGCCTGAAAACCTGGGCAGCCAGAGCCGGGCAGCACCCACAGGCAGCTCAGGAGCTTTTCTGAATCCCTTCTCAAACCTCTGGAAGCCAGGAAGCCCTGCAGCACTCAGTACACTGCCAAGCCCAAACGTCCTGAGCAATCCACCACAAACCCGGATTTCTAGGGAACCCTTCCTTCAGCACTAGGAAGGTTCATTTAACCCATGATGCTTTGAACAAACATTCTGTATCCGGATTAGTTTTCTCCAACGAAACACAAATTAACTGGAAAAATTCCAAACCACGCTTGCTGAGAAGTCTGGAAGTCACAAAGGATGCAGTGAAGAAAATTTCACTGTATTGTAATCAACATCTACATATATTTGGACTCAACTTGTAAGAGGAATGACCTTTCACCGAGTTTAAAATTGGAAATTAATTATACCCGAATAAGCACATTTATTATCGTTTCCTTTGATAAAAGGGAAGTTATACTGCTGTAATTTAAGTCAAACCATGACAATGGCACAATTATCATGCCCTGGCCCTGACCTGACATTTCTAAATGGGGAAAGAAAAATAGATACAGCTCACACTGACAGTATATACTAAATAAGAATGTTAGGACACAATAGATATGTGAGAAATAATTTGCTGATATCAGAATATATAGCACTTTGCTGTGATTGTCCAATTACTTTCACGACATATGGTCCCTTAAATATTAATAATGCTGTTTAAATGAAAAACTTATTCACAGTTGATGAATATAACCTCAGGAGAATGCACAAACTGCTAGAAATTATTACCTTGCAAATTACTTTAACGGTATTACTTGGACATAAATATCGATCCAGCTAGCTGCTACTTCAGCTGCTAAAGAAACCGTACCAGAAGTACTGAGAAACTGGAGATCACTTGCTCCTGTCTGAACCCAACTGCCCCAGTGGCGTTCCAGCTAACGCAGAGGCATCAACCAGGCAGCACAACTGATGTGCAAGATTTGCTTTCTATCCTTCTATTCACAGATAATCAAACGGAGTTAAAGAGAGGAAACCTCTTCAGGAAAATAAGGAAAAAAAAACAAACCATGCAGAACGTGACAACTTCACAACTTGTTATGAATCCTGCCTGCTTCCAGAGTTCCTAAAGCACCAGTGGCAGAACCTGGCAACAGACCTGAGTAGGAAGCAGCGTCAATCTTTCCCTTACACTCCTTCTCTAACCCTCTAAAGTGCCATTTCTGAGCTATAATATTGGCCTGCACAAACCATCCATCTAACGTAGTACAGCACGGATTCTTAGAAATAATCCTTCAGGAAATTTCTGCAGAGAGAGATATTTTTTACCACTACATTACAGAAAATATCTGCTCAGTAGTACAGATTTGATTAAAAAGATAAAAAAAGAATCTGAAAGCGACCATCAATATCTGTAGAATTCTAAAACATTTATCAGATATATAAGAGACTATGCAAGCCATTTCTTCATTTATGTAAGAAACAGTGATTCTCAGCTAAGCAGTAAACCACAATATGGGGAGGTGAGGGCAAGCAAGAGAATGAGAGAGAAGGAGAAAGAGTGAGAAAACACAGCATGTCCCCTGCCTTTCTTTTTGAAAACGAAACAACCTACCTTAATATAAGAGCCCAAACATTTCTCTTTGGCTTGTACTTTTACAGATGTGACCAATTCCAGCTCACAGTGCACTGCTAGTCTTGTTGTGGATGCTGATGTAACTCAGAGCAGTGCTGTAAAACTCACCAATACAGATCTTTGTTCATCAGCTTTCTGAGATGGCACTTCTCAAACTTAACTGTTTCTTCCTATCTCTTTTAAAAACGAGCTGGGGGGGACACACCTGGGAGAAGGTACATGGTTAGAAAGCTGCTGCAATGGAGGGGGAAAACAAAGGGAAGAGCACACCGACTTCCAAGATCATTCGCGTACAGGCAGAAAGACAAGGCTTTCCCCTAAAATGGTTACTGTAATGAAATTATTAAGAAATCTCCCTCTCAAGCTTAACAGAAAGAGAAGCCAAGTCTATTCCCACAAGTTACAAGTGCTATGCACACAATATGCAGAAATGCCATACTAATCAACTGCCTGGAAATCAGATAACAACAGCAACGTACCTACAGCACACTGCTATCCACTGCCAGCTCCGTACGTACTTTCATACAGAAGTTCAGCAAGACTTCTCAGCAGTTCAAACTTCCTACAGAGCACAGCATAACCAACTGCATATATTGTGTCTTCCAAACACATTTATGAAACGTTCAACATATTTTGGTAGGTTATTAACAGTTGGTGTTGGCAGAGAAAGGACATATGAATCTAAAAATGCAAATCATGGTGGTCATAAACATTTTTATGACTAGGCTTTTTTGAAGCACTGTACAGACATTAGCTAGTCAATCCTCAACCTTTCCTAAGAAGTAGATTAAGTATTAAAGTACATCCAAGGTGTGGCATCGTGTCAGTTTACCCTTAGCGGCAATTACACAATTAGAGCAAATTCTCTGTCAGTTTCATCATTCGAAACCATTTTTAGACTGCACGATCATTATGCAACTTGTAAGGTATGGAGGCAGTGCCATCACTTGTCTCTAACGCTGTGCTTCAGAGAACGCGTCAGATACTCGCCTGACCCAGCTCTGCGTTCACCATTTCTCCAAGAACAATTGATAAAAAAGGAGGGGGGGACAGTAAGTGACTGGGTTGGCTGGGTAATAATTCCATCTTAAGCAATCGCCATTCATGTCCAACATTAATATTCAGGAAACATCCCAAGTCTCAATCAGTAATGATTAAGTATCACCACACCCTGGAGTATTTCACTTCATATCTGTATTGAAATCACAAGATCCAAACTTCAAACGTAACTGCTTGCCATTTTAAAGGCAGTGTTGGAATGGAGGGACGCTGGTTACAGCAGTGTGTATAAAACCCACCTCACTGCCAAGGCATCAAGACGTGCAGACTAACAACAACCAATGTTTGAGGACATGGTGGGACACTGCTGAACGTGAGCAATCATCCCTTGGAAGACTGAGGAAGAAACGCATGTCTGAAGTTAGAAAATTTAGACCTCCGACCCAGAGGGACTCCTTAATGAGAAGCAATCTCCTGTTATTTCACCTCACTTACCATCACACATCCACCCAGCTTTCCAAAATATTAACACGGCCACACTCCTGAGCTTACACAACCCAGCTTTCAGCACACAGAAATTGCTTTGGGGATGGATCAGTCCACCAAGGCAGGGATCAGAGTCACACCTCAATGCCCCACAGGGCTGCCACATGGAAACCCCGGGCAGCAGCTCCAGAAGTCACTGCCCAGCCCCACACAGCAGTCACTCCAGCCCTGGCCCCACACGGCAGCTTCCTCAACAGAGTTAGAGAATTCAGAAGTTCGGTGACATTCAGAGACAATTCCACTGTAATCTCTGCTATCATATTTTCAAGCAAAGCTTCTTAAAAGGCTTATTTTACAAAAATCCAAGAACAGATTTCAACATTTAAATGTTTATCATTTTATGCATGTTATTATTTTTAAAATACTTCAGGAAAAATCTGAAACAAGTCATGTATTTGCTTGAATTTCACACCATCACATCCATTTTGATGACGAAGGTATTTGCCTCAAAATAATCGGCTGTCCCTTTTTGTTGAAACAAAAGCCAGGCAAAAAGAGCCCCAAGAAACCCAGGAATGCTACCACATGAGAAGGCACGTTTACCTGAAACAACGCTTAAGTCGCTGCAGTCATATTTGCACCGTCCCACAGAGAGCTGCTGCACAAGGGGTTAACGTACACTATGCAGCAGTTAATGGCCACAGATAACGACAGTTAGAGTTCAGTAAACTGGTAGACAGATTACAGTGCAGTTTTATTACCACCTCCAACACGTTTACTGATGTGCTTATTACTCTTTTATAGCATACTGCTCTTGAGCAACCAGTTTATAATATTTACCCTTTACAAACTAGGTATACAGGCAATACATACATATACAAAAGGGTAACCGAGTTTACACGGCAATACTGGTGCAGCAGCTAACACATTACAGATGTACAGCAATCACACACATCTTGCAGGGACAAACCTATTTATAAGCCTAGAGGCAAAAGGCAGCTGCCAAAATTTACGCTTTTTATGCATTTCAAACAAACAAACAAACAAAGAACCCAAAAAAGAAAACCATGAACTAGGGCTGGTCTTTGTCTCTTAGAGATTAAGGTAAAAATACCACCACCACAAACAGTTTATGTACACACCACACACACACACACCTCTCCTTTTCCAAGTTACCTCTATTACTTGCAATATACCAAGAGAGATTTTAGTCCAACACCAATAAACCTTACGTGTTGCACATGGTAAAAATGTTACATACACTGGGATGGCTTTTCTTCATTATATTTTAAACATTTCCTAATGCTGTTCTTCTGTATGTCTTCCCTGATTGAATTTATCCTTTAACCCATAATTACCCAGTATTGTTTTCAGTCCACACACAACAAGTGACAAGGAACCAAACCCCAGCTGACTGCAATTCACTGCCACTGCAGTCTGCTCACAACGTACCGCCCACCTTGCACAGGGCAAACCAGCCCCTCTCAGGCATGCACCCATTCAGCCCTGTGATGCAGACAATTAACATACAGATTGTAATTCAAAATATACACATCCTCTTAATAACAGTTTGAAGTATGGCACTGCCTCTGAAACATCCCACACTCCCACAGAAGCAGGATAGCAGGAAGTTGCCTTGCGATGATAAGCTGTGAATGTGCACATGGTTTCATTTGTTGCGTTTATCTGTGTCAGAGAAAACTCCTCCCATATTACACTGCTGCCTCTTGTTCACTTCATCCTCAACAATGGCAAACTGGAAGCCTCTTGACAAAAACACTTCAGTGGTTGTCCAGCCCGTAAACACAGACATAGCACAAAATACCTCATCATGTCCCAGGCATGTCCGACCCAGGTCTGTCAAACACTGAATGTGTAATTCAGAATGCAGCCTTGTTCGTGTATAAATAAAACCAGAGACTTGCTATACCACTACTTCTGATTCATTTGCAGCACATCCTTTTTTACTACTCTTACCCAGAAGTGGAACAAGCGTGTTTCTAAGATCAGCACCCTCAGAAAACAAAAGAGTGGGAAGCAAAGCACTGGTGTGTGTAACTGAGACAGACCGTCCTCCAGCCAAAACTCAGGGGATAGCCTGATGTGCTGTGTGCTAATGGTATGCAACTCACTCATTCCGGGCTGTGACTGAGGAAAAGTGAGTTAGATCACAATGTTAGAATCTACTTTCAAGTGTTACAATTATTGCTTTTAAGAGGTTGGTTACAGAACTGAAAACGGCCCTTCCATACAGGCAGTGGTATTCCAAACCACAAGAAACTCAAATTAAGGCAATCTTAATACAGGCACTTTCTTCTTCTGCATCCTCAATAACACTGCTATAGACCATCTACATGTCATATATACAGTTTTCTTTTTGGATTGCATGAAGCTATCATGTAAACTTAAATATCATTTTTACAAGTCAGATTTCATATTCATTTTTATATCCTTGGCTGCAGCAGTCTGCCTGCTGCTCAGATCGCATTTCACACAAGAGACAGAATATAAAAATAAGCTCTATTTATTGCTTTACAAGCATTGCAACATTCCCCAGTAGTAAAGGACCTACACACTATCTATCATACTTCTAGTCTGGAAAACCTTCAAGGTGATAAATATTTTAATGAAATTCAATCCACTGTAGGTGCATCAGTGTGAAATGAATGGATAGCAATATCTATTGGATATAATGAGCAAACACATGAACAAAAATCTTCCAAACCCTTTCAGTTAATTTGCAGTCCAATTAGAGACACGTGAAGCCCACACAGGTCAGAGAAACAAATACAAACACCGAACTAACTCCTGCCCTCTCGGGACCAAACCTTGCCCTCTGCTCTATGAAGCGTGAGCATAATTGGGCTTCACTCACTGAAAGGAAAAAAATATTCTCCATTTAATAACCTTATGATTGCCTTGAAACCAAAAGGCACTACCTAAGCACTAGATATTAATGGCTTTTTCAGAACACCAGCTCCAAATGCACCACTCCTCGTTTCCCTCTCTCGTAACTGTTTTCATTCATGTCATCAGAAGGCACCTTATTTTCAGCAACAACTACTCACTTTTATTTTATTTCTTTAAATGCTGCTGGATGTGCAGAACTACTGTTGAGGTTGCTTGGCAACAAGTGAGATGCATCAGAACGACAGATAAGGTCCACAATGAATGGAATTGAAGAGAACTATATTTGGTTTCATTCAGAGATACTAACGCACCCAAACCATAACAATTGGAATTTGCACAATGAGGTGAAATTCTGCTATTTCTTTCAACACAGACACAGAGTTGCACCGAATCCATTAAGCCAGCTTCCCAGTCTGCCTACACGGAGGAGCCCAGAAGGAAGGCTTTAATCTGGTTTAGTGGTTTGGTACAGAAAGGAACCCTGACATGCAGCAAATATTCGCAAGACCTGTAGCCCAGAGAAGATAGCTGTATGCTTCCAGCTGCCTTTCAGTGTATCACAGCCACTGTGCTTCCCCACATCCTCCCCATACCTGAAGGTCACAATTAGATATACGCTATGCATAAGGAACGGGCAAGAAATGAGATGACACTGAGCATCCATCCTGCAATAGCAAAGAGCTGATTAGAAGAAGTACGCCCAAATGATTCAAGAAGTCAAAAGTGCCTTATGCAGCAGAAGATGGAAATATCCCTATCAATTCCTAGTGAAAGAGGTTCTTTCTTAACTCAAGCTCTCCATCAATTTTATCCGGATCATGCAGTTTGGCACAAAAGACAGTCAGGTCCTGTTCAATCTTTAAAGCTTCAGAAGGAAGTTAAAGCAGTAACAACACACAAGTAGCTAATTATCTTGAAGGGGAAATACAAAAATCAAAGAACAACCGCCCATCAGTCCCCACCTCTCTGGCACCTGCAGGCAACCACAGCACTCCAAAGTTTCCGAGGCTTCCAAAACCAAAGCAGAGTTGCATCCACAGCAACGATGCCCAGGATCATAAACCAAACATGATTCCTTTTTACTGCAAAGGAAGCAGGTGATCTACGGTGCATGAAGCAGGCTTTGCATCCGCCAGCACCAGCACGACCACCAGGAGCAGGGACGCTTCTGTCAAGAAAGCCACATCTCCAGAAGCTGCACTGAAAACCACTTTAAAAATAAACTTGTCCTTATCTCTGAGAGCTCAAATGAAGTTTCAGCATCTCAAGAAATTATCTGTTAAAGTATCTCTACTGCTAGGGAACTAAAGCTCACTCGTGCCTTCACGTTTTTGGTATCCTCACACAGCAGCACCTCTATGTGCTAACGAAATCCCACTTGGGCATCCCACTTATGGACCTCCTGCAATTCCTGGGGCCGTTCCTTTTTAAATCCTTCCCAACAGTTCCACATTCTTCACGACGTGAAGACACCAGAATAGGACAGACTATTTTAATAACTCCCTTATCAGTGTTGAAGACCACTTTATTACTTACGCTTCACTTTCTCTCTTTTATACATCCAAGCTACATTTGTCTTTTTGCCACAATAAAGCACGCTGCCATAATTAACTGACTGACTTTCAAGTCCTTTTCCAATTTTACAGATACAATCTACATTCTGACTCCCATGAGATTGCCCTGCATTCAGCTGTATTAAAACAAATTTATGAAGTACAACTTTTAAACATGTTATTCAGATCTCCCTGTAAAGAGTAACCTGACCTCCCCAGCATTAACCACTCAGCCAGCGTGCAAAGAGGGCTTTGGGACTGAAGCAGACCAGCAGTCTAAAGAATGACTTCATATACTTAGCCAGTAGTTCCCTGGGAGCTTTCCAAGAAGTGGTCCCACTCGTTGCCTTTATTATCCACTGCACTGAGATCTACCCATAAGGCAGCTTTTACAGTGCCATAATATACACGCTGTTAATTCCACACAACACAGTTTTAAGAATCAAAATACAATGTGAATACATCATATTGAAGAAAAGCACTAATATCAAACCAGTGGATTTTATCAATCAGATCTATAATCTCCCCAAAGAGGCGTAAGTTGACTCAAGAACATCCCACTAGCTATGAAGCATTGCTGACTGCAACATTCTTCCTAGGCAGCCTTGTTGTGAGATAACTTAAAAAAAGGAGAAACCTGCCAACCTGGGCTATTTCTCACTTCTTGTTTCAAAAACCTGCCCGTTCTAACATATGCCCCTAATAGCCATCTTTGTCACATCTTTGTCACCCCTCTTCTGTTTGCAGAGTTGTATAGGATGGATGCATTCTCCTCTTTTTTGTATGGAATAAAATGCTTACAGAATATTGTTGCTTTCTCTAAATTACAACGCATTATTTACTTTCTATACTCAGCAATAAATCTGTGCTCAAACAAGATTATTCAAAGTAAAAGATAAAAAAGTATTTCTTTTTTTATAAGAGGTCCTGAAGATTGTGCAAAAAAAAAATCAGAAATGCTTCACCAAACTCAGACTTTTTTACTTTCTTCTAGCACGTCACTTTCCAACAGTGCCAAAAAGACACTGAGGTCACAGAACACTACGAAGTTCTTCGGTGATAAACATAAGGAAAGTAAACATACTATTGCATAAGGTACAATTACATAAAATGAAGACTGTCCAATTAGGCGAAGGCAGAACACAGAGGCAACGCGGGGCACCCCGAATTCCCAAGGGTTCACTGAAACCATGGCCCAGTGACACAGCTCACCCTCACGCTCAAAGAAGGAACAAAACCAAAAGACAAAGTAGTCACAATTGCAGTTTTTGTGGATGTGTACGATTGCGCATCTCTAGTTATAAATCTCATTGCTATCCACAAATGTTCAGTGTAAGCAGATCGCGTTCCTTTGAGTAACCATTTTGAAACAATATTAATCATTTTTACAAGCCCAAAGTGACAAATTGCATCTAACTTGCAGGCATATATTGCAGCAGGCTTCAAAACCACTACAGAAAACCCAGCGACTTCCTACTCCGTAGAAATTTAACAACAACAAAAAAATTCCATAAAGCAAATTTTCCAGAAAGTTGCATAACGTGCTTTCATAAAATACATTGAAAACATCAAAAACATTTAACTTAAAACCCCTACTGGCACTGACCTCTGCAGCTCTGCTTCCAAACGCTGGGAGCTGCAGTCAGGTCAGGACGTGGAGCTGGAGCTGCTTGCCCTGCGCAGCTCGGGGTATCGCTGCCCCTCCGGAGCACCCCATGTACCCCACTGAGCCTCTCTTCTCTATTTGCTCATTCGTTTAGCGAGAAGAACATCTCAGCTTTGCACAGTGCGTACTCTTTTGGTTTTGTTTTCTCCATGAAAAATAGCGGGCTGCGTTTCACAGACCCTCCATTCAGACAACCCAAATCAATTCAATAAATGGTTGTGTGCTGGTGACAATCAGCTTCTGCTGATTAATAAAAAAAAAAAAAAATTATCTTTATCTTAAATGGTCTTAAACCATAAAAGCAACGTAAAATATCTGAAGCCATACCAATCCCTTCTGCAACTGAATTAAAATTCATGAAATTAATTGGTTAAATATTTCTCATTAATGACGCTGTAAATCAAATTTAGCTAGCAGCTTTATTTTTAAGCTATTTAAGTTACCAAGGTTAAAAACAGGCACAGCTCACTGAACTCGCTGCACCTCAGCATCCTTTCACACATTTTTTAACTGTTAAAAAGCAATTAAAAAAAAAAATCAAGGAAGACAGGAGCAAGGCACCCCTTCGCACTGCAAACATGAGGAAGAAACTCACTTCACTAAGCCTGGTTTCCCTCTGGCATCTTCTAATGCATACCGATATTTACACTATAGAAACGTATTAGAATAGCAGAAATGAGATGACTTCACTTTGAAGGAACAAAGCCCTGCATGTGCACACAGCCATGAAGACCAGGTTGGGGTATTTAGAGCGCAGTGATTAGGAAGGCAAACAGGAATCCCTCAGCCAGCAGTTAAGTTGCCATTCGAGGCTGAACATAACACCTGCTGGGACCACAACGAGCCCTGGATGGAAACCTCCACACGTCTGCTGCTCCATCAGCTCAGCCCCAGGGGGGGGCCAGGAGGGTGCAGCTGGGAGAGATGATTATTTTCTGGGGCCTTAACTGAAAAGGCAAGCGAACACAATGCTCATTAAACAGCCCTTTGGAGAACGTAGTCAGCACCAAGAATCTAAGATACGGTCACAAGCCTTCCCATACCTTCAAAGGAACAAACATCTTAAAACATATCATCTCATCAAGACACTCCACTGCTGCGTTCCTCCAAATGCAGTCAGTTTGGTCCCTCAGCTGCCACAAGCATGCCTTGATGTATCGCTGCTCCTGTGTAAGCAAGCTCAGCTGCAAACAACTAATTCTAATTAACTGCATGTTTATATTGGAGTACAGTTGTGAAAATACTGTTTTAAAGCAGGTGTGGCTACAGTGACATTACATCCTAAATGCTCTTATATGCACTAAGAATGCAAGATTCAATTGTCAAAGTAAGACAGAGGGCATATTATTTTTGATATGTAAGGATTAAAGTTACATAAAAAAAATCCCTCATCAGTGGAAATGCTCAGTGCCATCTATCTCAGCTCTTCATCAGAGATAGGACACGGGCAACTCTAATACACAAATGCATGATGTATCTAAAAATAAAGGTACAGATAAATTTGCCCGTTGGATTATACTTCAAAGCATCAACTACGTCTGCCTCAATCTAGAAGACACTCTGAAAGGATGCTGACAAAACTGGAAGCGGAGAAGTGTTTTTCACTATTAAAAATAATAGTAATAAAAAAATCCTCTGGGAGAAAAGAAATGACACAGCACATCTCTGCTGCTCCTCAGCCTGTCCCACAGAGTAACAGCAATGCACGAAGCCAAGCAACCCAAGAAGCGGGGACAAGAAGTAAGACTCACATCTAGATTGCTAGAAGGAGCTGAGCATTAATTAATAATATATGAGAACGTGGGGCAAAAATGTTAGCATTTAACATAATAAAACAGGAAAAAAAAATCCAACTAAAGGGAGATGACTGGTAACTGATAAAATATAGCTCTGTAATGAATAAAGGGAACCTCGAGGGATCTCAATAATGTGAAGGCACAGTTTTAATACAAAAACGTAACATTCCATGAGTTTAATACAATGAAAAGAATTCTGTTCATTTATAATGAAATGCAACCACCCACCTGGATAATAAAACCACTTTTACTGGGAAAATCAGAGTGCTGCCCATCCAAACTGCACGGAACTGAAGAAAGTCAGTGAGATACCAGCATAGAAAACTCCTCACACAGTGCAACTGCTCCTGTACAGCAGCTAGGGCAAGGTAATCACTGCACAGTACGCTGGAGAAGAGTCGGGGAAACCTGATGCACTGAACTTTGTTTTTTTCCTGGACAGAACAGCGGAGCATAGAACACAGATGTGTATTCTGTCGATTCTGAACAGAGTTGCCTTTAGGAAGTTATCTGAAGTTTTATGGTGGGTATTTAATATGGTTTGTTATTTATCAAGGAACGGGTTAAATAGAATGAATATGTTGTGCTGGTTTATATTAGTGGGTATTTGCCTCCAATCAGAAAACAGAAAAATACCCCGCTTCCACTTTGACCCATGAACACATCGAGTACAAACATTTCAAGAATTCGGGGCAAATAGAGGAAGAGTTCAGCCTCTCTCTGCGATACGCTGTCCAACTTAAACCAGCCTTCATGCTGTGGCAGAGAATAATTTCCCCTAGAGAAAATTAAAGGCTGAATGGAAGAGAGACCAAATTTAGAGCTCTAACGAGGAAAGGCAGGGGTGCATAGAGAGCTACACTAGACATAGCACATACCAACTTCTGACCAGGTAGCAGGAAAATAGGAAAAAAAAGAAGATAAAGAACAGGACAACATGAGAGCATTTAAGGATCAGTGTTGCAGGGAACACCAGGGACACAGATGAGAACAAGGTCTGTATCAGTCAGAGGAAGCAGGACATGCTCTGAAAGCTGGAGCTACTACAGGGAGAACTGCAGGCTGGGATTACTGCAGAAAGGATCCAGGAGATGAAGAACAAGTTACAGAAATCAGACGTAGCTCAGAACCCACGAAATGGTTTGTTTTCTCTTCTAGAAGGCAGAAGAAAAATCTTAAGTTTTGTAAAGACCAATGGAGAAGTTGCTTTATTTTTTACACCAGAACTACTGGGCAAAATCCCACGACGACATCAGAAATCAGAACCCACCCACACCCGTTCACCATGTTTTACGCATAGTTACATCCTAAGATCTCACCTACCTTCCTCTTCTGCTCCTCACAGTACACCACCCAAGTCTATTCCCCTCACTGCTCACTGCCCTCCAAGCTCTCTAGAACCACTCTGCAGCCTCCTACACCACACTCATAGCTGCCTTCGCACATTTTAAAAGCTTTTGTTGCATTTAAACCTCAAAACAAATATAACCACTGCCGTATTTTTGGCCTGGCCCTTTACACGCCAAGTCATGCCTGCGACACGCATCAGCTCACTGTAAGGGAGAGTTTTATACTGTTCTGGATTTATTTAAAATCAGAAAACTGAAAGCACAAACATCAAGTTGCAATGCCAGCGCAGTAACTCTGGGGCAGAGAGGTATTGGTGGCAGCTGAAATACTGCTGCTTTGCTAGGAGAATGCAATGCTTCCCTTCATCAGCACAGACAAGATGCACGCTGTGCTACAAACAACACCTTTTTCTTTAAAAAAAAAAAAAGAAAAAAACAAAGAAAAAGAAAAAGCTGATGTTCAGTTCTCACTTTCCTTCTCTCATATGAGAGTTCCTTGAAAAAGCACAAACACACAAAACAGTTGCTTGAAAATAAAGCGCTATGTAAAAATGAAAGTCTGCATGTTCTCATGTCTGCACTTATGGTCAGCCCGAGCCTACCACGAGCATCTAAAAACAGACAGAACAAACCCATTTCTTTCAACTTTCCGATTCCTTCCTGCATCGCTCTTCTGAATTACTTTCAGGAAACAACATCACATCGTTTTGTACACTGACAAACCAAGCAGGACACTGGCTTATCCCTCCGCCTGTTGGAATATTCAGGGCTGCGGACATCAACGCTCTGCCAGGCAAGGCGCACTGCTGCCATTATAAACAATGAGGGCTTTCTGAAAACTCCCCCTGAAGTACTCCAACACACACCTAAGCAGAGATCTGAATGTTAAGTATTTGGTTATGTCCTCAGAAAAGGCTGTCTTCTATCTTAGGAAAGGGACCACAATAAGCATGAGAAATTCAAATACTGGAAACTTTTTCCATCTCATTTTTCTTCTATAGCGTAACTAATTACTCGTACTGCTCCATTGAGTTCAGGCTGATTTTTTCACAGAATGACATTTTTCCCCCCTTTTTCCCCAAAAAGATAACTTCAATCACATCAACACCACACCAAAGTTTCCAACTATTAAGGATTCTTTCTTTTTCCCTTAAGTTGTTTAACACCACCAGATACGACTTCCAATTCCCTTCAAATTGATGAAGACAGTTTTATTTCATTTATGTAAATATTTGATGGAACTATTACAAGCTACAGGCAGTATTCAGTTCTTAATTACAGCACCGACTCGGTGTTGGTATAGTCTTGCCTTGTGACAAAACTCAATGACACAGCTGTGCCAGCCGTTAGGACAGGACCCAAACCAGACTGCAACATGCACCTTTCTCCTCTCCCCACCCACACCCTGACCGTATGTTCTGTGCCACAAAACTCTCTGAAATCCAGTAACTGCTTCTTCAGTTGGACCAGCAGCACTCCTAGCTCAAATGAGCACCCACCACATTGCCAGCACAGCAACATCCCGTCCGTATCCTGGAATGGGCGGTGAGAAGAAAACACTGTCAGATTTCAACCTCCAGGAGCCTCCTGACACACACTGTGGTGCAGAAACACACACTGAGCCTCCCTCCAGTTTTTCAGGGTTACCCAAACACCAGGAAAAAAAAAGGTTTTGCTGCCAGGAGGGTAAAATACGATAAGGTCAGTTTGTTTCTTAGCTTTTTTCTAAAAAAAAAAAACCAAAACAAACCAACAAACCATGGTATTGGTACACAAATCGGAATCAACTGTCAAAACAGAGCAATAATAATTGTGTACACAAACTAATGTTAGCCACTGGGAGGGAATTCATTACTTTAAAATACTTAGTTATAAATACCATACTTTTTCCCATCAATTGTAATATTAACTTCCCTTCTTTAAATTCACACACACAAGAAGACTAACCTTAGAAAACAAAACATGGAATCAGCTAGCAGAAGATAGGCATCATTTCAGTCACAGAAGAGACTGACAAAGCCCAGTCTTCCAATCAACGCTAAGTACCGGTTTATGTGAAATGACAGTCCAACTGCGGTTCCTTTTTACTGCAACAGATGTATAAAGAAAATACTTGAAAGCATACATGACTACAATTCCTTCCTCACAAAACTACTGAATCTAGGTGAGGAAAGAGGAAGAAAAGAGTGCCAAAGCTTCAAGGGCTGACTTGGCTTACTTAATTTCACTACTAAGAGAAAGTACATTTTCAAAGTACATGAGAAAAGCAAATACAGTTGTCATCCAAGTCCTGAAAATAAAAGCTATTCAGTTCTGCTTCTGCCATTACCATCAGCAGATTTCATAAATACATAGACTTGTATTCAATGCTTAAAAATACCAGTTTATGAAGTAAGGTCATCATTATACAACATCGTTTGGGCAACTAGGGCTGAGAACAGTTATTTGAAGTTCCCTATAACCTCAAGACTTCCTGAATCATAAATACTATTCAAACTTACTAATCACAAAGGCATATTCCCCTTATTTGTCGATCTTTGTAGTGGATTTCGTAAGTTACATTTCAACCATTTATTTCTATCTAAATATTTCTGCCTGTCCCAGTTTTTCCCATGACACTTGAAAATTGCCTATTTCCCTTTGCCAGTTTCCCACTTTCTAAAATCACGCATGACAATGACCCTCTATCTTTAGAGTCCGCCAGCCAAACCCACAGCGATCACAGAGGGGAAGGATGACTGGAAAGAAGTCAGTGAAAGGCCATCATCTCAGAAGCCACGTACCCTGGCCCCAAGATAACATGAAAGAATGATTTTCCCTCCCCCCCCCCCCTTCAACCTGAACTACGTATTGACATTAATTCCTCCAGCAAATTCCTTACTCCTCCTACTTAGCCCCTTCCATGATTAATACTTTCTGGTTCACATGAATTGGCATATGAACTTCTGCACAGTCAAACATTAAAGATTTTAGCTCCACCTTATGAGGATGCTGACAAAACGTGCTATACGACAGCCAGCCGACTCGTCTAGAATAGCCACACAAAAAGACAGTTAAAGTGTTGGGGAAGGAGGGAAAGAAAGGAAGGGAAGTCACAGGCTTCCTGCTACTACAAGACAATTTTAAACCTTCCTACATCACAAGGGGCCCTACCGTAGGCAATGCCTTAAGGAGGAGAAAACTTTGATACCATGCCTTCATCACACTTAAAAGGCAGCCCTTCCATGTTAAAGGTTAGGCACGCTGGAAGAACACCATGGGAAAGCACACTCCTGTTATTTATGAAATTGCTGTAGGAATGCAGCAGTTGACACAAGACCAATTGGAGCCACCCTGCAATAGCTGGCGGAGGCAAAACCCTTCCAAACCCCCTCCAGAAGGCAGGCAGGGACCAGGCCTTGCTGCTCCAGCGCTCCACTCCGCTTACAAGCGCCGCCATGCTGCTACGTGCCATGTGCCACCTTCACAAGGGGAACCAGAAAAGTATTTCTGTCTCTCACTAAATTACAGATTATAAAAGATCACTGATTTTTTTTAAAAACAGCCTTTACTGTAGTTAACTTAGCTAAAACTTTAACCACCTTCAAATTCACCCTAGCACCGTTAACTATTAAGCACTTTAATTACCTAGAACACTTGATTCCATACAGTTCCTCAGATAACTAATTAGCTAAAACGATCAAGGAATGGAATCCCAAAGGAAATTCTTCTGGTTCCATAGAACTGCACAGGTTTCAGCTTGCTAATGCTACACCTCTACATGAGGCCAATTTACACACAGGTGTAGGACAACTGTCCCTTCATCTGTTTACAAGAAGAATCTTGAGAACGAAAGCCCCCACGTACTGCAAAGGAAGCCAGTGCATTTAGCACTGCATAGCCTGTGTTGTCACCAGAAACAAGGAGTTTTTGAGTAACGCTGAAGAAAAACCTTTGATTCCCTTGTTTTTATAGCACATTACACATCACAACAGGTATCCTCTTTCTGCTTCAAAGGTCAATTATCAGAGGGCAACCAAATCAAAGGCAAACAAGTTTTAGATAGGACTTCAAGCTAGATTTCTTTCAAGCCACATGAATAAGCTGCATCAAGAGGAATAATTCAAAACTACATCTGTGCACATGGACTCTAACACTGAAGACTGTCTTCATCTCCAGCATACGAGTCTTCAAAACCTCTCTGCTGTTATGCATCACATATATGCTACGTGATTGGCAGCAGGGCTGAGCTGGCATAGGGGCTGCAAGGTAATCCCAGTCCTTTGCTAGGAGAAGACAGAAGCCAGCAGAAGCTGCTGAAGCCAAATTTGCCACGTTGCCCTGGAATCCAGCTGCATGTTCAGCTTAGCCCAAGCCTACAACACAGAAGTGAGATACTTAGGAAAGCAATGCTGCTGCCAATCTTAGTGTTCCAGTCCCTCTCCAACTCCGCAGGCTTTGTATAATGGATCCCTGAGATCCCAATCTCACACAGATTTTGGTATGCAGCTCACAGGCTTGGGACGGTTATCCACCAATGCAAAATATCATTAACTACACACCAGCATCGTCTCTTTAACAGTATTTGTATGCTTAGTAAATGCAGAACTTTGTTGGTTAAATGGATTGATAATTTTAAAGGTACCAAGGATACCCAACTTCCACTTTCAATGATGAAAGTTATACTTCAGCAGCAGACTTTGAGAGCTGCTACATCAAAGTCAACTCCTGCAAATCTTTTAAGTCATGCAAGTCTTTTAAGAGGTCTTTACTAAAAAGAGCAGCCAAACAATGAAGACCACTCAGCAGAAATAAGATGTAGGACCAGGAACTTAGGGGAAAGCGTTGTCTTGAGTTAAGAAAACAATCCCTACAAAGAGGAGCTAAAACCACACAGCATACCACAGAACGTAGCTTATTATGAATCAGCCCGAAGTTTCTTTCAAAAGACTGTGTACCTTATCCTAAACCAGCATTTGGGGATTAGGAGAAAGTATTGTCAAGGCTCCTTAGCTAAACATTTAGCTCAGACATTCTTACTAAAGAATTAATACTGCAAGACTAGTGAAAGCTTAATCTTCCCAAAACAATAGGACACACAGAATAAATTAAACTGACTATAAGGTAGGAGGAGCTGATACAAAAATACTGTTTGAAAACAAAAAGACAGAAACAGTAATATCATCTAAAATTTGTACGTAAAAGGAACGAGGTCTAAAACTCTAACACCTTAATTCAATTAGAATGGATTTAGCAGGTTTTGGTACACACACACACACACACACACACACAGATGCTTGCCACACCACCTAACATCCAGATCTCTTCCAAATCCCTGCTATGGTTAGGTGAAAAGTCTGGGGAAGATTTGTTTTCTAACAAAGAATAGATTTCCATTTTTCATATCTTAAAATGCCATTCCCCTCCTCGTAACGATCAAATAACCGTATAGATTTCAAGCATAAAAAGAGAATCCTTTAGAAATATAAATCACAAACATGTGGACGAGCAAAAGCAACAGAAGAGAACAAAATCTGACCCGCTGCCCTAGAAATACATATCCCAGTCTTATTTTGTGAAGACAGAGAAACCCTGCGTGCTCTAAATAAAGAAAATTGCATTCATTTTGTACACTAGCAGAAGGTGTATTTACAGCAGCACAAATCAATGCATTATAGCAGAGGTAAATTAGCGTCAGCCGTGTTGTGAAAGAAAGCGCAGTGAGAAAAATAACAATAAACAAAAAACAATCAGAACACAAAACTTGAGCCTTGATCAAATCAGCTACACCGAACCTGGACACAAACCGCCCTACACCATCAGCTCTGTCTTCCTACCGGTGCCTGACTTATTCAAATTAATGTCTATCAATCTCATCAAAAAATACGTACCAGATTCTACAGAACATGGAACAGCAGAAAGAAGAAAACATACCAAGATATAAAACAAAACCACCTACTGCGTGGAACACAGACATAAGGTAAAGCGTAAAGAGGAAAAAAAACAGAAGTACTTACTCAGCATTAAATCCATTCACATGCAAAATCCTCATCTGCTTGACTATTGTGCTTTTACCAGATTCACCAGCACCTAGAAAATGAAAGTAAATCAAATTGAGAAGGAAACATGAGTGATAAGGGACATCATTTTTCCTTCACGGTAAAATCAAGAAAGTTGGTTTTCTCAGCACAAGAGTGAAAAAGTGAAAGAAAAAGAAGTAATTGCCACTGGAAACTTCAGTTGTAGCTAAAAATAAACGCCCAGCTCAAGTCATGTGTCAGATCTGAATCTTGGATCATTTCACCGTCCATTTTTCCAGTGTCAATGTTAAAAGCAGACTGCGAGGTCTGGAAGGAATAAGGACAACTTCAACGCTTTACAGAGGACAAGTCAGAGAACGTCAAAATCTGCTTGTCTCGTCAACACTATCCGATGAAGAGAAAGACTGAGTGTAGTCCTGCTTAAAGAGAAGTGCTTTCGTTAGACCCTTAAAGAACATTGTTTGACTGCAGTTATCACTACCCAATCAAAAGACTGTAACTTAAATCACAAGAAATAAGATATATGGATACATCTGAAAAAGAAAGGCATCCTCTTAAGCCTCCACCCACAAAGCTACAGAAGACTCCTTTCTCTAATCCGTGCCTTGGAAGCAGCCCCCCACCCCCCCTATGTGCTCCAAACCGATCCCACACCCAGTGAGACACTCAGGACACCTCTCGTGGCTGCGTGCTCCAAACAGGCCCCCACTGCTCTCCTCTCAATTCCCTCAAATACCTGAAGTACAAACAAACAAATAAATAAATAAATACTCCACTTCCTCTTATTTCCATAAGTAGTCGTATTCTATTTCTGCTGCGCTGCACGGATGCCAGTGCACGAGGCAGCCCATCTGCCCATAGCACCCATTTTCCCATACACACGGAGAAGGCTCAAACAGCAGCATTTAACTGAGCTGCTCCACGCTGCCAGATCAGCTTTCTATATAAAGCAAGCATGTTTTTCTAAGAGTAGTATCACAACCTGGTAGCATTCAGCAAGATTCTCTTCTGCATCTCCTGCTGCTTGTTTATTCCTCTCCTCACCCTGTGTCTCAGCACCAAGAACGCATGTGGCAGAACGGGCATCAAGGCACAGCCTGTGCTCCAGGATGCCAGGCCTCCGTAGCACACACTGACAGCACAAGCCTCCATTTTGAGCCTCATGTTCAAAACCGCATTTTAGCAGCTACACTTCAAAGTTCATTTTCTGACAGATGCACTCCTCTCCACTTTCTCCTTTCCTTCCCTTCCCCCTCATGAATTCCTAACAGCCCTGCTCTTCTCTCCATAAAATCAGTCTGCACGCTTTGCCACAATACCAGAGCCCCGCTCCTTTTTCCTTGCCTTGCTGACTGGTTGGTAAGATGCAGGGAGCAGGGTTTGCCTGCAGTGCTGTGCAAGCAGCACATCCCCTGAGCCACGGCTGCGATGGACGCGCTGTGCCCCGGCTGCACCCCTCGGGCACACATCCCACACCACCATCACGACGGGCAGCAACACTGAGCACCTCCAGTGGGCACAGATGGGGTCCTCTTCACAACAGCCAATGGTTCAGGAGCAGTAACATATGCTAAATCCCTATTTCCAACACTAACAACATTTCAGATGTGACTTTAAATTATGCCTGCTAATCAAAAGCACTTCCAGCCAAGATCTTGATGTTGCTAAGTCCAAAAATGGAGATTGCTGTTGCTGCAAATGCATACAGCTTGGCATTGGCATACCTGGCTTCTTTGGATCGGATACATCAGCAGTGAACCAAAATTAAGTGCTACAGCCATATTTCTGAATAAGCCTATTTCCGTAACTGGCAGCTCGTTACGGCTCTGATCTTGCAAACAACGATGCACACGTTTTAACTTCACCACCAAGGATAGTTCCATGAATTTCTGCCTGCGGATGGAGCGGGGCCTGCATGCTGCGGGATGGGCTGCAGGCTCACCGAGCTGCAATTCTGTGGCATTATTTGAACGCGACGTGAAAACATTGAGACTGCCCTGCACTTTCAGAGCACTTGGTGTTTCCATGTAACGCGTCTCACAAAGCAAAAGTAACACCACGGAGATGTGAGCTTCACTACTTGCACAGTAAGTTTCTGCTGCAGGCTGCCCACAGCGGGTGAGGCTGCCAGCAGCTAAGCCACTGCAGCCACACGCAGAGGACCCTACAGCCACCACTACACACCTGCAGAATTTTATTTGCAAACATCCAAACTATTTTTCAGTCACCCAAACTGAAGAAAACAAAGACAAAAATCCAAGTAAACCCTTGTGTGTCACAGAAGTGACCCAGCTGGTGAGGAACGGTTCTGTGCACGCAGCGCTCAGCCCCAGCGTGGCAGGCCGGGCTGCTCCCTGAGAGCTGAGCTCCAAACCGCACTGCTGGAAGATTTCTGTTCAACGCCGATCGACTTTACAGCTTCACGGGTGCTGCTGCAGCTCCTGCACGTTACACCTCCCTTTTTAAGTGGGCAGTTAAAAGCTGCTGCCGGTCGGGGCACACACCGCAGCCCGTTCCCCGCTCAGTGCGGCCTGGCCTCTGCCACTCGCTGAGCCTCGCGATGCCCCCCATCGCACCCTATGTTAAAATACTCCGAAACACTTCGAAGCTGTAAGTGTGGCGAGCATTCGCTCTCCGATAACCGTTCTGGCCCCTTCTTTCCCTTAACCCCCACCCGCGTTCCGGAGAGGCGCTGCCGTACCGCACGCAGCCGGGGCGGACCGCCGCCACCTCCCGGATCCCGGCCCGCAGCCCCACACAGCCGGGCCCCGCGCCGCCCCGCACGCTCAGCCCCGAGCCCGGCCGCCGCCACTCTTCCCTCCGGGATCAACATCCTCTCAGCGTCCCCCCCCTCCAAGAATTCCCCGACTTCCTCCTTTCCTCTTCCTCCTCTCCCTCAGCCCCCGAGGGCAGCGGGCAGCGCCCCGGGCCTGCCGAGCTCCGGGCCGGGCCCCGCCGTGCCGGCCTTCCCCTGCGGCGCCCTGCCGCTGTTTACCTCCCGGACTCCTTCTCCCTCGGGCACGGCGCTCCCCGGCGCCCGGCATCCCCGCCGCCCTCCTCCCGCCGAGGCCCCGCTCGCCGCCCCGGCCCCGCGGCCCTACCGCCCGGCGAGGAATAGCTCCCGTACCTGCGAGGCCCGCCCGAGCCCCCCGCGGGCGGTGCCCGAGAGCCCCCCCCCCATGCCCCGCCGCCTCCGCGCCCACCTCCCCGGCTCGGCCGAGCGCTCGGGCCCGGCAGGGCTGCAGGCCGCCCCCGGCCCCGCGGAACGGGTGGGCCCCGAGGATCCGCTTCCCCGGGCCCCACCTCTCCCGCCGGCCTCCCCGCGCCTGGGCAGGGGGCAGAGGAACGACGCGCGGCCCCGCCGCCCTCCTTCCTGCCCTCCTCCCCTCCGTTCGCCACGGAGGACGCGGCCCCCCGGCCCCTTACCCAGCAGCAGGAGCCGGTGCGTGGCCCTATAGACCTGCTTGTCCTTCTGCAGCTGCTTCTCGATTTTCTTGTTGGCCTCCCGCTGCGCCTTCTCCTCGTTGCGCTGATCCTCCGTCTTGCTGTTCCCTAAGCAGCCCATCTTGGGAAGGGGGAGGCAGGGGACGCGGGGCGCGGGGACGGGAGGCGGCCGGGGCTGCCGGGGGGAGGGAGGGAGGCACTCTCCCGGGCTGCCTTCTTCTTCTTCTTCTTCTTCTTCTTCTTCTTCCTCCTCCTCCTCCCCCCCTACTCGCTGCTGTGGCGGCCGCTGCCCAGAGCCAGAGACATGGAGAGAGCCGAGCCCGGAGCCAGCCAAGGGGGGGCCGATGGCGATGACTTTGCTGCTGCTCCGCCGGGGCCTCCTCCCCGGCAGCTGCAGCTGCTTCTCCTCCCCGCCCCCCCCGCTCGGCCCCGCGCCGATCCCCTCAGCGCACCTTTCCCCGGGGGGGGGCCGCGACGGAGCGCGCTGCGGAGCGCTCGGCGGTGATCCCCGGGCCGGGCCTCGGCTCCTTCAGGCGGAACAGAAATCGCGCCCCCCGCGCCGCACGCACGGGAAAAAATCCAGCTTCGGTGCCACCCCCCCAAAAAAAAAAAAAAAAAAAATTATTAATCCTCTTTAGATCCAAGGCACGGGCTCCAGGCGCGGAAACCTCCCCGAAGCCGCGGCGGGGAGGATCGGGAAACGTCTCTTCCTCGCCTGTCCCCGCGCGGCTCCGCCGCTGCCCGTCCCTCGTCGGAGCCTCCGCGCCTCTCCGCCGCTCCTTTCCTCCCTGCGGGGCCGGGGGGTTCCGATCCAACCCCCCCGCTTTTTTTTTTTCCTCCTTTTTGCTGCTTTTTAATTTTTTTTTTTTTTCACGTTAGGTTTCCAGGCAGCTCAATCCTCTTGGCTTCTCCACAAAACACAGGAGGAGGAGAAGGGGGATTTTTTTTTTAAAAGGCCCCTTTCGCTTCTTCCCCGACCAACGCTATCCCCTCACGGGAGGATTTTCCCCTGTCTTATTTTCCTGCTCTCTCTCGCATTTCTCCTGGCTCTCTTTTTTCCTTCCCCCTATTGAGCCGCGCAGAGGCAGAGCGGCGGGGTGGGGCGAGCGGCCCTCACTGAACGCTGGGAGCGGAACCGCTCACATGACGGCCGCGTCAGCCCGCGCCGCCGCCGGCGCCCTCTTCGAACCGGGCCGGGGGTCCGCACAGAGCCGGGCGGGGGCCGAGCGCGGAGCTGCACCGCAGCCGGCTGTGCTGAGCGTCCCTGGAATCGGCTGCGGATCAGAGCGGCCCCGAAAATATTTGGAGGGGGGCGAGCTAAAGTCGTAACGTTTGGAATCTATTTTAACGGGGCGGTGCCCGGGGGCACTTATAGCACGCTTCAGAATAATTCCCGCAGACCTCACTGCGCTAAATATTTATGTCCGCTTGTACTTTCACATCCGATGAACTTCGGAACGTTCGCCCGGTTCCCTACAGAACCACCGTGCAGACAGTGGGGCGACGCTCCCCGATGCGGGTGCTGCTGAGCCCGGTGCTGGGCTGCCCTCACCCACCCGGGGCTGCCCCGGGACACGCGCGGGACCGGGACGGGACGCGGAGCCGAGTTACAGCCCAGTTAGGTTGGGCGAAGCGGACGGGCTGGGCGCAGCTCAGCTCGGTGTGCACAGCGCTTCCACCCGCGATCTCACCAGCCGCCCGACTCCGCTTTATTTTCTAACACGGTTTTGGAAACTTCATCCTATATGCTGCACGGTAGTTTTCACGCAGAGGCTTATCAGCTATGCACAAAACCCAAAGATTTGTGCTCTCCCCGGCTCCCTAAAACACACAGATGTTGTTCCTCTACACCCGAGATTAGTGAAATGTCCCTTACATAAATTATTTATCCCCACTCGCAGCATTCAATTATCCCCAACGCTATTCCCATGCACACACCTTCTTACGTCACTCGGTTGCTATATTTAGAGCCACCTACAGTAAAATAATTACGTGAAGAGAGCAAACAAGCAGAAGGTCACATTCAGTGTCAGCAGATGTGCCTGCTTCAGTGCCGGGACAGGGGTGGGCCTCCAGGGAAGCAGGGACCCCCATGGCCAAGCCTCGGCCTCAGAGGATTTACTGGGACTTTCCCTGGGATTTTAAATGCTACAGCTTTGGGGAATGCGGAGCCTGAGAGATCTGGAGACTCCCACTGACTTCTTCGAGCGTTTTACGCCAAGGCAATTTCCAAAGGACTCAAAGAAACTTGGCTCAGAATTGCCCCGTTAACATGAAATAAAGATTATAATAATTCCTTGTATCTGTTATGGTTTTTGTATTTACTTGTATTGTTTCCGTGTAGTTATTATTAAAACATATTTTAACTGTGACATTTACAAGATATAAAAGAATCAATACTGCAGAATTCAGACCGAAAACTATAAAACCTCCCCACTTTTTGATAGCAGCAGGTATGGAGGGAATGCAGCACTGCCAGTACCTGCCACCTCGGGCAGCGGGGAGAATCTGCCTCAACCCCAGCGGGAAAGGGGGGAGGGAGCAGCTCTCGGGCCTCCTGCAGTTCACAAAGGAATCCACAAACAAGACAAAAAACATTGCTGGAGGTGCACAAAGGGCTCAAATCTTCACAAGTGGTGAGCAGAGCTGGAGCAGAGAATGGGGAGCAGGAAACGCGCTGTAGAATTCACCGAATCCTGTTGTGTGGGTGCCAGCGGAGCACGGAGCGCTGTCTGAGCACAAAGCAGGTCTGGCTCTGCGTAGTGGGACTCCACCAGCCGCCTCTGGTACACCTGAGCTGGTGTGCTTTGAGGCTGAGCAGAGCGTGAGGCAGCTGCAGGAGAAACACACACAGCTCGTTTACAAAACTCCTGTTTGCTTATGATGGGTGAAGAATTAGATGACTGTATTTCAAATGTTATCCTAGTGTGAAGAGGGCTGCAAGCTGTAAACAAACCCTCGCTCCCAAACTGTTAAACCTACTGATGGTTACAGACTTCTGAAATACACGACACAAGGCATAAGGCACTGATTGATCTTTCTGAGACTCATTAATTGCTATGTTTTTTTTTTTTTTTCCTGCTGCAGTACTAATTAAGAAAGCACCATTTGAACAGCAAGCATACCAAAACATTAATTGTCCTCATACTTTCTGCATGTTTAAATAACACAATGCTGCTGATGTGTCTTCAGAGTAAACCATGGAAGGAGTGGCATTAGCTCCCACCTCGTGAAACCGAGGTTCATGGTGATTTACAACACTCCTGCCTTCAGAAGGGGAAGCGCATGCAAAGCCTGACCCCTAACTCCCTGCACTGTTAAAGTGCAGAGCCTGAACGATACAAATCTATCTGAGGACTGACAACACTCTGAAGAGTGTGTCAAAGGACACCGCTGCGTGTCAGGCAGAAATATTTTCCAAAAATGCAAGATAACGTGAATGTGGAAGTGGGTGAAAGAGACATTCGATAGAAGAATTAAGTCTGCTGGCTCAGACTGCACTATTTAAATGAACAGGAGATTAGACTCTAGGCCTATAGAGTTGTATAGAGTTGTGAGCACTGCATGCTTACAGATGAAGTCCCAGATCCATGGACGGTCTTCTGGTTCTCACTGGAACAGCCAGCAGCCTCTGATTCTGCCGCAGGATTTTTTCAGAATAAAGTAAAAGCAAAGGCTCTGAAACACTGCCATTTATAGAGCTGAAGGATTTCACAAAAAGAATGGGGAGTCCGGTTCTGTGAAACGATGTTCTGTTGTGTCACTTCTCAAGACAGCAAAGTTCTCCCAGGGACAGACAGCAGAACTGCTTAAAGAGAGGAACACCTTAATGTGACACTGGTGGAGGCTGTGCATTGGAAGGTTTCATACACCTGTAACCCACCTCATTCTACCTGGTGACTTTACTTAATTTTTAGCCCAACTGGCCTAACTCCTACATCCTAAGGATGAAAATCCTCAGTTCTTTTTCCTATTTTAATACATTTACTTTATGTTCTGCAGACTGTTGCACACAGCCGTTGTAACGCGTTCTTGTGGCAGTCTGCCTTCCTGCACAGCACGAGGAACCTGAGCGGGTAAGAGAGAATTCACAAACACTGCCTGGACAGCGTTTATGCAGCAGTTGTTCTTGGAGCTATTTCTAAGTTCAGATTTTGATATTTCGACAGACGACACTCGGTGCCTCTCCATTCCTTATTTAATTTGGGTTCACTAGTTACCCTTTGCGCTCACAGGAAATGTGATCAGGATGTTCATCTTATAACACAATGCCTCCTAAACCCACCAGGGTGACAAATACCCCTGTTTCCTACTGCAAACAATTCACATTTGTTGGGAAGTTGACAGTACTGAGCACTTTGGATGCCCCAGCCTACAGCAAAGCCAATCAGCTAAATACTCTTCACAGTTGCACAGCTCCTTATGGGACCACGCTGCCCGGAGCAAACACGACCTCACAAACTTTTGGCTGTGAGTTGTAGGGGTGGAGTTGCGACCAAACCAGTGTGTTCATTTGGAAGGGAAGACAGAGACTACATCACGCTTGAGCATCCCTTAGCAACCAGAGTCAAATGGCACCGCAGCTCTGGGGAGGCTGTCAGCCTGTCCTGTACTGGAACAGCATCTAGTGCAGTTCCCACTGCTGCAGAGACGGCAACATTTCCAGCTCAAAAAGTAAAAGCGACAGTGGTGATCTAACCGTATGATTTCCTTTGTTTCTGTTTATAGGAAACAGCTTATTTTCAGCAAGGCTTTCTAATGGAAGGATAGGGAGCTTAGTTAACCTGGGGAACACATGAAACAAATGGCTCTTACAGCAACGCTTTTATCTCTGATTTACTTTAGACATTTTCCACTTAAAAATCCAACTGCAGTCGGTAACCTCCTTCTCTGTGCTACCAGGGTGCACCTACAAAGAGCCAGGTGTGCGTGGGAAAAAAAAAAACACAACACAAAAAATACTCTCCTATTTAAAGCTGTCAGGTGTGGGGATCAGTGTGCAGCAAACACACAGCAATTCCCTGCTAATCTGAAAATGCAGCTGCAGCCATGCACTGAGGCACCTCCTGCACCCACTGCTCACACTGTGAGCCCGCTCCCCACCGAGGAGCACGGGGCAGGGCTGCTGACCGCAGCAAGGTGACGTCCCGAGGGGAACAGAGCTCCATCCATTGTTCACCGAGCATCTGTGACCCCGCAATGGCCCCACAACTGAGCATCTGCTGTTGCAGAATTATGCTTCTACCTTGCCTTTTTATTTAAAATATCTGCTCTTCCCCACCGTGCGATTCATCTGAAATTCATTATCTTTGCACGGCCCTGGAAAAAAAATTCAGATTTTAGAGAGTGGGTTTTTTCTTTGTTTGTTAGGGCTGGTTGGTTTGGTTTTAGTGGGTTTTTTAATTAATATTTCTTTTCCAAGGATTTAAAGTATTGGGAAAAATAAATGAGTAAGCAGTGAGTGAATTTATATTAGAAAGGTGCTGAAAAAGCACCTCTGAGGATTACAGCCCTTTGCAGAAATAGCCGTCATGTTTTTCACTCAGCCCACTCGAGGCATTGCTCCGCTGTCCTGGAAGCTGCCGGCGCCGGGCTGGCAGCCCTAACAGACCTCCTTCTCCCAAACGTAGCAGTTATCTCTGGGACAGATGGACTCCTTCAGTTAAAGGACAGTTTGTAGCAGCGCATGCTGTAATGTTGGTGTTTCGCTGCTCTGAAGTCTCTCAGTGTTTCTAGCTTTGGGAAAGCAGAGCTGTGGGCCTTCGTTGAATGTCAGATCTAGTGATCTCAGTGCATTTAATCCCCAATAAACTCAGTCTTTTCATTAGTGTTACATGAGGATTAATTAAGGCTCCGGTTCAGACTTGGATCCATTTTTTCCCATCTGTCTGAGGCCCGGCAGCGGCGCCGTGCAATGGATCTGGGCGGCAGCTTACGCTTTCCTTAGAAGGAGGCATCTCCTCGAGCTATCAGCCCACAAAATCCTTTGGACTCTTGGAAGAACAAAACTTGGTGATAAAAAGGGAGACAGTTTCAAAGTCTCCAAATTACCCTTTGGCCTGCTGAACAAGGAACCCTTGAGTAATCCCAAGCCCGTTTAAAGGAGAAACAAGCAAATTAAAGCCAAACAATAATCTAAAAAGGAAAAACAAACCAAATGGATTGGAGCTGGAGTAAGTATCCAATGTGGGGCTTTTTTTTTTTGCTGTTTCTCCTGCAGTGACCAGAACAAAAATCGCTTCAAAAACTACTAAAAGGTAAAGAAGGTTGGAAATTAAGCCGTTACCAATCAAAGCTTGGGAGGGCAAAGTAGGGTGACCAAGCAGGATGACAAGTTTGTCTGTCATATGGGAAAGAGCGAGCCTATCGGAGTGCAACAAAACGAGCATTGTCAGGAAGAAATTAATGCACCGCTAATGCATTCAATAAAGAACAAACACAAAACATTTAAGAACAGATACTCCAACACAAACAGAATGAAAACGAGATACTTCCCTCGCTGGCAAAGGAGAAGAATGTTTCCATACAAAAATTCTAAACTTGAGAGGGGTTTTTGTTTTGTTTTTAAATAAAAACAAGCCCAAAGTCTACTAACAGAATTAACCGAGGCCTTCCTTTAAACCAGAGGAAAAAAAATCGTGCCTCCCTCCTTTCACTTCCAAGCTTTTTCTCAGAAACATTAAAAGAGACTTTAAGGAACTCCTGGGATTATGGAAATAAAATACTGAGTAGCAGCTTTTCAACTACTTGCGTTCCTCGTCTTCTTGCAGTTTTTCTCATGACACTCCTCACTGCTCGTGCGTTCTGCACCGTACTGTACAAAAAACCCAAACAGCTCTTATGTAACAAAAGCACAAGCACATCCGAGCTCTCCGCATAACACATATGGAATGCTGATAAAAAAAAAGAAAAATTGGAACATCTCGTTTCTGAGATTTAGTTTCAATATTTGTCAACATTCACACCAGACCTACTTCTTTAGTAAAGAACTAATTATTCTGTTCTAATTCTTGCTATGCTCAGGTCACAGAGCCCCCAGAAGCAGCAGTAGTAGAGCCTGACATCTGCTAGCTCCCAGGTTCCAGGTAGCTCTGAGAGGCAGCAAGCAGCCCCAGGCTGCCCTCCAGCCCGAGGTGAGCAGGGCAGGAGGCTCCTGGATCCCAGGGCGGTGCCAGCAGCCCGCGGTGCCCAGCACAGCCCCGGCAGCACCGTGTGCACGGAACCGACAGTGCGCTCTTCATGTTATGGAGAGTTACAGAAAGGGGAATAAGAGGATTGTTAAAATAGTTTTCGTTCAGTTGTCGCACAGGTTTTAATGCATTGCAAACATTCCTCTCCTTTTTATTTTTATTTTTTAATAGAAGGATGTCCAGGTTTTCACACTCAGAATGACTTTACATTTTAGCCCTAGCAAACCACAGCACTCTCAATACCAGGAGCCATTAACAGAGATGGTCTGCAAGGAGCAGCAGAACTGTGATTTCATTCCTCCTTCCCCACACTGCCAAAGGCCTGAAAGCATCCTCTTTCAAAAAGGGTATTTTCCCCCATCTTCTTCTTTACATAGAAAACTTTCAAGCCTAGGTTCTAAAATTACACATAGATTACAAGTATACAATTATAGAATAGGGGTCTCTTGTACCCTATTTTTCCTGGAAGAATCTGGCTGTCTGGCAAACAGCATCAGTACTTCTTAAGTGCCTTGATGTTAAATTAGGGTGCCCCACATCCCCTAGGGCAGTTGCAGAATTTAGACCCTTTTCCAATGCTCCCTCTAAGTCCTTCTGGTGGTTTTATCTAGATTTTAGCAAGGCACATAAAACAAGCAACTGTCTGACAGCCTTTAGGTGTGTGAGGGAAGACTCTTCTTGTTGCTGCAGCTCAGGCACCGGCTTGGGCTGCGGTAACCAGGCAGCAGTCCAGCCTCTGGACCCAGCCCCAGGAGCCCCGGTCCCAGCACATCACCTCTGACACATTAAAACAAGCAGCCGTGCAGGGTTCTGCTTGCGTACAGACTCAGTGCAGGGCATATCCTCAGCATCCCTTCTGCTCAAACACAACATCTGAATTAACAGGCCAGCTCAAATGCTCACAGTAGCCAACAAAAATGTCCATGGGAAAGAAGTGAGCTCGGGGATCAAACAGAGGGACGAGATCCAGAAGGGCTGACCTGGCATGAGCCGTTTGATCCAGCACAGCCATCTCTCCGTGCGTGACCCTGCAGAGCCACTTCCCCCTCCTGTGCCTCTTTTCCCAACTCTCTTTTATCTGCCTCTGTCACATAGGTTGCAAGCTGTTTGCTTCCGACATGTCTGCACAGAATCGAGAACCAAGGGGCCCTGGTCTCACTTTTGACCTTTAAGCCCTTCAGTTATACGTTTCATCATACAGAGATTATTCGAAAAGGAAGCAATTTTAATAGGCTGCCTTCTTTTTATTAACACCTATTTTAACCCAGACGTTCTCAGGAACATTAAATGAACAAGCGGCCTCTCTTAAAACGCTGCTTTTCTTAAGGAAAACGCTGAGAAAGCTGCTGGTATTCTTTGAGCCCTTCTCCCACAGGCCCTGCAGCAAGATCAGGGGAAGCCAGAGCCGGCATGCTCGCTGCAAAGTATCAGACAAAGATACTTTTTATTTTGAAACTTAAGGGGGGAAAAAAAAAAAAAGCCTGCACGCTTCTCAATCTTTCTTTGTATGCCGCAAAGTACCAAACAGGGCAGAAACCCAGCGGCGCGCTCTCTTGCAGATCACCTCCAGGTTTGCTTTATGCTCTTTGGTGTTAAAATAACCAATTTGTTTTTCCAATGCTCCATGCACACTCTCCTGTCTGAGCACCAGATCTGCTCTTCGAGCAATCGGCTCTTTACAGTTTTGTCTCTGCTGAGCAAACAGCACACAGCTCAGCCCTGCTGCTGGCAGCCAGCAGCACATGGCAGCCACACCGAAGGGCAGTGGGGCTCTATGAGCACGGCCTGCGTTTCACATGGACACCCGCAGCCTCGCAGCTCTCTGATGCACGCTCACCCTGCCCTCAAGTCGGCCAAGGAGCCAGCCCAGCGTTCACGCCATGGGGCAGGGAACCGATGGCTCTGCAGCACGGCTGTCCCACATCAAGGCCCTCGATGGCTGCACCGCCCCATGCCCACAGAGAGCCCCGACCCATGGGATGGCACCCAGGCTGCACACCGAGTGGAGCAAGGCCTGCCCCTCAGCCCAGGCTGCAGGCAGGGCCCTCCCGCATGGCTGAACTTCACACCCTATATACAAAACACACAGCCAGACATTTATCCTGAAACATTCTTTCTGCGAACGGGCGTTACTGAGGCATATACTAACTCCATACATGTGAGCGTTAAGGAAGATTTTGTTCAAGGAAACACTTCCAGAGGAAGCGCTGGGCAGCCACATTATTTGTTTTGTTTGAAACGATTTCAGTCTCGATAATGTCTCTTTATCAAAACTACACATGTGCTGAGCACGCACAGCGCTGCGTGTCGAGAGGCACACAGGAAGGGGTGGATTTAATTTATTTCTTCATTATGAATGTTGTGGTGCTGTAAGGAGAATCCTGGCTGGTAGCGTGAAGCAAAGCCAAAGCGTACGAGGATATTTTGGGGCCTGAAGTTCCTGAGCTGCCTTTTCAAAATTCAGTCTTAAATTCTGCATTCCTAATCCTCTCTTCTGTCTGCACCATTTCATGAATGGACACAGGTATTACCATGGAGCTGAGCAGAACCCCAGAACGGTTACCATTAATATTCATTTGAAAGAAAAATGGATTCCCAGCTTCCTGTTTTCGCTTTCCTCAAACAAGGAACTGTGTAGGGAGTTCATAAGTCACAGTTCTGACGGGCAAAAGGGATAACAGCAACTGTGACGCATTGAAAGCACACCCCATCAAAATGAGGACTCCATTTTCTCTTGTGAGCAGCATTTTGGCAATAAGACTGGTTTGTGTTTGTTTTATAGCATACTCTCTACGGTGGACTAAAGCATCAGCTCTGCTGGAGAGACTCAGTGTTCAGTCAAACAATGCCGCTCCAAAGCAGAAACAGAACTACTATGCTCTACCAATACAGACCACCTCCCAGCTTTCAGCCTGGAAATAAAAATAATTTCTTCTCCATCCTAAAAGCTGTCATGAAGAAAAAAAAGGAAAAAGGAAAAAAAAAAAAAACAACCCAAACCCAAGAATGGACTTCAGACTCGATTAAAGTGGCTGCACCAACCTACACTGGAGAAGCCAAAAGCTGGGAAGGCATAGCCATGCTGGCCCAGTCTGAAATACACAAGCTACAGAATCAAACTGTGCAGGGCTACAAATTCCCTTGTCTGAGACTCGCTTGCTTGAGTTGAACAAAGGAACTCTCTTAGTTTCAGCTCTCTGGTAGAGGAATTACTACATTGTGAAATGAAGAATGCAAAGTGTTGAAGCACTACTCTCACTATCCAAGAGAGTGGACTGCAGGATCTCACTGCCCAAGAGTGTCTTTCTCTACAGAAACATCAATTTGAAACCTGCAGTGACTCAGTGAGAGCTGGTAGAAGTACACACATTCACTGGCTGGATCCCAACATACCAAACTGGTCTGCACGCAGACAGGAAGATGGGGCAAGACGTGACAGTAATAATCTAACATGACTTGAGACCTCCTGCCCTAGTAACAATTATGTAATTGTTATGGTCTCTTAATACCTGAGTAAGAAATCTTTTTATTGCATCAAGTTCTCATGCCTGGACAGATATGCATCACAAATGAATCATCACCGACTAGCTTTGAAGACCCGAGCCGAAGCGCACCCCATCATGTAAGCCACATATCTGGGCACATCAACACTTATGGCCCAATTTTCTGGAGACAGCTCTTTAGGTACGTTACCCCAGGGTATACTGGCTGTGAGAAACTCCGGTTTTCCAGTAGCATCCTTAAAGGATTAAAAAATAAAGTAATATTGGTTTAACAAAGGAACCTCTTAATCATAAATAACTGAATTTAAAAACAAAAAACCCTACCTGCTCACAAACAACAACAAAAAAGCCAACAAAATCATAGGCAAGGAAAAAAATACATAGGAAAAAATACCAAACAGGCTTGAATTCACCTCTTGTCCTGACATTACCTTTCCTAGCAGCCATGAGTCCTCCTCTGCCCTTGCCAGAACATTTTGCTTCATTGTGAGAGAGTGTCTCTCCCCTTCACAGTTTGAACCCCTCTTCTGCCCCTTTGCTCTGGTTTCAACGGCTGTTTTGTTCTTTCCCAAACCACCCATCAACACCTTTGCAAAATGGTCGCCGTCTTACAAAACTCTGCTGCCTGGTTGATTCCCAGCTTTTTTATCTGTCCTCCTGGAGGTGCTCCTCTCCTTGTCAAGGACGTGGGGCATCTCACACGTGGGCCTATGTGTTAATTCAGCACAGAGGTTACAGCACAGGATGGATTCGGTGAAGGTTAAGGTGTTCTCAAAAACCGTGTTCACTAAACCACACTTTGACTCACATATGCCCCCAAACAATCACACATTAGCAATTATAATGATCTTTAATTAAAAAAAAGAAATATGCTGCTGTTCTTACAGATAAGAATCTATAGAAATACTTGTATAGGTGCCATGAAAGTCTGTTTTTCAAACTACGTTTCAGTGAGGGAATATTTAACTACCTTACCTACATTGCTTGAATACTACTCCACAATGAACCTCTTTGAAGGTTTCTTATTAAAAAAGCTTTAAAAATTAAGCAGTTTGAATTATTTTTCTATGAACCACATAATCTTCTTAAGTAGTAAAAAGTTAACTTTAGCTCAAGTCATTCCACTTGGAAAAACACGATAAAAAAAGCAGTAGATTCACGTGCCTGGCCCTGCATTTTCTCTAAATGCAACATCTAGCCCCCGATTGTTATTCATGGTAAAGCTTTCTGAGTGTTTACAGCCAGCAAAATCTGGCTTTTATACCGGAAAGTCTGCTATATAAATGTAATTTTCATTTATATCCTCACTTGTAACAAAGACATTAATGCAGCTGATTCCTCAGAAATCTTATATTTTAGCAACCAGTCCTAGCTCCGGTACTGCATAACGTAAACACATCTAACGCACAGCACAAGAATATCTTACCACGGAGATGCTACGTTTTCTTAAAACCAGGGGTACAGCTACATTTACACACCACTCTTGTTCTAAGGTTCAACTGTCAGAGAGCTAGGTTTTATTTCCACAGAGCCACAATCACCTAAGTACATTTTTTAGTCGCATGCAAGTGATTTTGTATAGCATAGTTATCAAATGTTTGGTACAGATGGACAGAGAAATGACGTTGGGTTGCGGCTTGGATGCTAAGGTCATATAAGACTGGAATTTGGGTTTAGATTCCATTGCACTGAAATTGCTCTTCAGAGATTCCATCTCTGTTGCAACCAGACCCAGAAAAATCTCCTCTTCTGGTTTTTAATCCTACTCAAACCCAAATATTGGAAACAGCTTAAGATCTATGAACTAACAGATCTGGCCCCTTGCCACGTGCTGTATTAAGATGCCATATTTAGCTTCTCCTCCCTAATAGTCAGACATTTAACCTGCTACCTCCAACCCTTTCATCCACATCCAGCATGCTACTAACCAACATGGTTTTGCTCCTTTTCTTTCTTCCATTTCTGTTAGCTGTTTTGCATACAATTAAGGTGGCCAGCCCATGGCACAAGGGAAAGTGACTGTTAACTTGTGCTCCCTCTACTGTCTGATTTGCTTTGCAGCAATAGCATAAAGAAATTGCAATTTCTTGTTGGCAGCAAGGCCCACTTTTAACTCTAGTGTTTAAAGTGACTCTGCTACATTTATGAAGATGCGTACTTAGAACATTAAGTTTCTAGACATCACCTACCCAGAACCCCATGTATTACAGACAAGCTATCTTCAGCTCCAGCAACTCTCCAGCCTGAAATGAGGGAGTCACGAAGCTAAGATAAAATACTTTACAACTGTCAAGCAGCCACAATACACACCAAAATCAATGTAAGTCACAAGTTCACCCCTCTATTAAAAGATCGGGCCCTTTAAATTGTGGTTATTAGACTGGAGAAATCCTAGTCAAGAGAACAGGAGGCTGCGTTCCAACTGCTGACCCACAGGTTAGTGCTGTGCTTAGACCTGCAGCTTTTGCTTAACAAGGCTTCTCACTCCTCAGCCAGCACGGATAAAGCATCTTTGTGTTTTACACTGGCAGTGCATCTGTAAGGTGGGGAGAGGAAGAGGAACAGTAGAAAATTTGGTGACTCTTCAGCGGTCATTCCTTTTCACGAATGACATGGATGTTTTCCGCCACTTTTTCCAATGCAGATCAGCTTTAACTTGCAATTAGAAGCACCCTGCATACTTTTGAAGGGTGTTTTTGTCACTTGAATGTAAAACAAAGAGGCAGAGGACTTACGTGAGACTCCCTGAAGAGGGGGGACTAAAGCATGCAAATGGATGAGACAGCTGAACAACATCCAGCCCGGATTTCTGGCCATTCCTCATGGAAAGAGCAGGCAGTTTTCTAAAGATTGCTTGCATCTTGCCTGTGATGTGGCTCTTGATACTTTCACTGAACCCTCTGCCTCTGGGAAGCAGCCTGCTGCAGAACTCTTGTGCACTAAGGTTAGTTTCCATCCGATGCCAAAGGTAACCCCTTTGTGGCTATGTCTTTTCACTTCTGCTGAGAAGGACATTTTCAGGGCTAAGAGTAAGGAGAGGGGCTGTGGGCACCCAATGACCCAAACAGTGCTCTTGAACCCTGAAGGGAACGGAGTTCTTTGTCTCTCTGCTTGTTGGAGGACTCAGTGCCCACAGCCTGGATGCTAAATCTACCCTTCCCATGGGTGAATCAGCAGCAAAGAATATTTACCATTGTTTAATACTGTGGTGGTCTACAGATTTGACCAGTGCACACTTACGACTCATCGGGAGAGACAATGAGTAGCACGGCGTTTTACAAATGAAATCGAGGTTTTTACAAAAGGAAATATTTTATGCCTTTTGATATCATTTTAAGAGAGAAGCACGTGAGAAGAATGAAGTAGAGACCCCTTCGTGCTCTCTTTAGAAGTGACAATTTTGGTTGGCCACTTCCAGAAGCATTTCAGACACGTTCAGCGCACTACGAATGAACTTAAAGGTTCACATTGGATTCTGCCTGAACTGCGTATGGAAGTGAATTCTAATAAAAAATAAGCCTTTAAGTCTTTGTTTATATTGGCAAGTAAACCGGCTGAGTATAAAAGCCAATGGTATGACTGAGTACCTTACCTATGTTACAACTGTTACACCAAATAGGTATTTTAGAATTCACTTCCTTACAGAAGGATCCTTAAATAGACTTTCTCACAGGGCTTAAAAAATAAAAAGAATAAAAAAAAATACATTTCCTGCTTTCTTTACTGCACTTAACTACGAAGAATTAAATTTACTTTTCCTTAAACAAAGATCCTAAAAATGAACCTCAAGAGTATGGAGAAGATCACAGGAACCCATCTTGAAGATTTTAATACATTGAAATTGTTTAATCAATACTCACAAACCTCTAAAAAAAAAAAAATCAACAGCGAATGCATTAACCTGTTGGTATTACGGGTATCTTTAGCCCTTAGACATAAAAGGCACAGCTGCACAAATTCCAGGGTGGAAAACTTCTACGAGTAGAACTCAGGTCATAAGCGAATCCCAATTCATTGATTAGTTGTGCCTGTTACATTCTTCTCCCTGTTTTACATACTGAACATCATTAACATTCATTTCCTTCTACCTCCATGAACACTGTGAGCAGCGGGGCAAATTCAAGCAGAAGCACACAGACTGACTTTGGATCACCAACACTCCGCTCTGACCAGCAGCCTTCACACTAGTGGCAGTTCCACCCGCAGGCGTGCACCCAACCTGGTACTGTGAGAAGCTTGAGATGGAAATGCTTTTAAAGAAATTGTTAGCTATGACCTTACTTTGGTTTCCAGAGTTTCTTAGTGAGTGAAGCACCTTTCCAACACTGCCCACAGTTCCCCCCTGATTTCAGCACTGTTGGTCAGTTATCCCCAGTTACGTACCTCCCTGACCCTTCACGTGGGCTTCCCAACAACTGTGTACACTTTTTATTGTTTCTGAATCAGAACTTCTTCCTCCTTCCCCCAGCTGCAGCTTTCATTTACTGTTTCTACAGAGAAGAAAAGCAAGGACTGTCAGCCCTCCTGCTTGCTTCACGAGGTCAGGCTCTCGTATGACAAAGCTGGTTAAGAATGGACAAGCCAACCGTGTTCTACTGGGGAACATCTATGAAACTAAAGAATGTTAATCAGACATCACTTGTGGATTCCATTTCAGTTCCATACATTTGAAAGTGCTTGGAGTTTCAAGAACTAAATTCAGCTTGTTAAACAAACCCTTTTTCTGTACACTTCTGTTATGAGCGACAGGACTTCATAAAAATATTGGGAAGGAATCAAATTAACTTGAAGTTCAGGTGGGGAAAAAAACTCGAAAACATCTAAAGGTGAGATTTCAAGAGGTATTTTGGTATCTGAAGTCCCAGGTGGATCTATGTGGTGGATTTCTTTGATTTACCTACCACAGCACTCGCAAAAGAATCCCATTAGAAATGTCACTGTATTTTTATGCAACTAAACGCCTCTAAAATACACACTGTGTGCTAGGCAGCTCGGAATCTCCATTTACCTTTTAAATCATCAGTACAGGTGATTTCGGATCATAACAGCAATGGGAGCAGTAGTTATTGCAGGAATCCATTTGTGCTCCCTCAGCGCAGTGGCAATCAGTCAGACGAGGCTGCCTGCGTCCCCGCAGTGCTTTCCAGAGCTGTACGTGGGGCTTCTCTGCACAGATCTGAAGAAGGAAGGTTTACGACCTCTCCTTTCGCTGTTTGCACATTTTAAACACGCACCCACTAACAGATACTTGGGAAGATACTTCATTGGGAAGTTCGCACGCTACAAGCGCGCCGTATTCATGCACGGAAATACTAATGCTCTCTATTTAATAAATCTAAACAGAAGAAAAAAGCACCTGCCAGCAGGCACAGAAATTTTGTTGTCATTTCAAAGTACTGTTTCTTAACATTTATGATTGCAATCGGTGGTCTGTTGTTTACTCGGTTTTTTTACCTCCTTTTTCTAGAACTAACACTTGAATTAAAATCCCTCTGCACAATAAGCTATGCCTTCTCTCCCTTAAATGATCGCTACCAATCTTCTAACAAATGTAGTTCAGAATACAACTTCTGAGGCATGTGTAGTTTGCATTTGTTAGGACACGATTCCAATAAACGTGCGTGGATTTACCCATAACTGCAAATCGAGTCCACCCAGAGGGGATCCAGCGCTCCCTGAGCACCCCGGGAGCAGACAGCAATGTTCACACCACAGCTAAACAGCTGTATGTAATTCCACCGCAATCTGCTTTATCGGCAAGTAATCTGTTGTAGCCATCACCTCTTTCAGAAAGCTGTGATTTTTTTTTTCTTTCTGTAGCTCTTATATTCAGACTAAAGGATCCCCCATTCATTACAGGACCGGTGCAAATCAAACCAGCCCTCCCAGCACCCAGTCAGAATCCCCCAAACTGCTCTGAACTTTGTCTTCCTTTCTGCCGGCTGCCTATCTTTTGCAAAGCTGCCATCATCTGCTTTCTTGCAAATTCATGCTTTTCAGGGGCTTCTTGTTTCTGCAGCCTTCTCAGATTACAATTTCTTTTGTGTTAATTAAGCTGAAAAATTGAAAGAATGTCGCTGACTCTACAAAGAGCACAAAACAGGCTTGCTTGAAAAGCTAAAAATAGAATGCTCTGTTCAGAAGACAGACTACTCAGTCTTCAAACTATTTGTACAATGCGAATTAATTGCAGATGGCCAATTCATTTATTTAGACCTCTGTGACAGAAATGAAAGTTGCTACTGTGACCGACTACACGCACAGAGCTCCCTTCAGGTGGTTGGGCCTAACAAACAAAAAAAATACACCACCTCCTTTTCGATTTCCTAGAAGCCAATTTGTCCAAACGCTCTGTGATTCTATTCCCTCTCCCCGCTCTCATGGTCTCTTCCCCCACAGCTCGTATTTAAGCCATGGCACTGATGTGCACAAACTGAACGTTACGACGGCCAGCACACGTTTACTTGCAGCGCTCACAGTGCACGCTGCAGAACAGTGACGTTCAGAATCGATTTGACAGCGACACCCGCGTTGCAGTGAAGACCACCGAGACGACTGGGGTTACCTGAAACGAATGCTGTTTTTCTTTTTTACCCTGTTTGTTTTAAATAGTACTTTAATTATCCTTGATTTCCTCCTTTCTCCTTAAAAGAAAATTTAATTTTAAAAGAAATGATTGGTTTAATGGGAGAAAATCCAGGAAAATCTAAATGGAAGCTGATATTCTATCCTGGCTTTCATTGTTAGATAAATGGGAGGTTTCCAAAAATACCACACATTAGGGTGTATAAACCGTAGCTGCGAAATAAAAATATCACTGAACGAGATAAACTGTTTGGGAAACAGAATGATCTGTACCAGGACTTCACAGCAGATCCTGAACACTGTGAGGCCTCTTTTGTGCTAGAAAACTAGAAACGTTGTCATTTGGGAGTCTAAATAACGCCAAGAAAAAGAAACTAAATATTAAAGTCCCTTTCCTCCAACTCCAGTGTCTTTCCTTTGCAATTTTACTGCTTTGCAGTCCCTACATCCTTGTTTGCAATCCCACTGGCTTGAAAAAATGCACACAAGTTGATCCAGGCAGGGTCTGAGCTAACAGGGCTGTAGGAAAACCTCCCAAGAAGCTTCAGGTGGTACAATATGATACCGAGCATGTTGATACTATCGCAGATAGTACTTTTTTCTCTTGCTTCCTTTTGAATAACTGAACGTTGCTCTCCGCATATCAGAGTATTGATATTGCATCCAAAGTCTTTAAATAAAGACTGGTCTTTTTAAAGGCATCCGAGCTTAAGCCAGAAATACAGCTTGATGCAGAAGTGAATTAAATTTTCTGCCTAGACAAGTGATAGTAATCTACTGGAATTAAAGTACCAGCCTCCTCCACTGTTTATGCTCCTTCTGAAATGCTTCATATAAAGTACTCTAGCTTATCAGTTATGACAGGTTTAGAAGGGGTCAGACCATCCTACGCCATATTTTAAGCTATATTCCTTTGCAGCAACTTCATTTGAGCTCTGATCGAGGTCAAGGGAAACAACTCGCTTTCAAGCGATATAAAACTAGCTATGTGGTTAGGCTGCAGCTTAGATGCACCTTCCATCTGCTTTCATGAACTACAAGAAGTTCAAGCAGAGCTACAAGTTTCCTAGCAAGAAACAAACCCTCTCCTAAGGCAAGAAGCTCCACAGGATGCCCATAAAGACAAAATCCATCCTGTTCGTTTCATGCATTTCCTGGAAATGCAGGTGACACCTGAGGTGGAACAGAGGATAATAAAGCTGCTGGACAGCAAAGGTCACTGCCTTCGGCTCCCTCCCCAACCAGGCTGAGCCACCAGGTCAGTTCAAATCCAGGTGCAGATTTACTGAGGGCTGGGCAGGGGGCTGGTTAGGCTGCTTTACAGTGAAGTTACACACGTGCCCCCAGCCCTCACAGGATTTACAGCACAGCTCACTCACCCTGATGGAGGTCCACAGTGTCCTCAAACTGGTGTTTTTGCTTTCAGCCCCAATGTAAAATGAAGGCATACCAATGAGGGCATACCACAGGCAGCACCCCAGGTCTGTGCCATGCCAAGCTTTACTGCCAATGAACTTTGTTTACTGCCAACAAAGTTCTTTGACCACATGTGTAGAAGAGGAATTGGTTTTTCATGGCATGCAGTAAGGAAAGTGGTACTGGGGAAGCAGCATCAGACTGCAGCAGCCTCCACCAACCAGCCCTGCCCTGATGGCAAGATGCTCCTCCATACAGTAACACAGCATCACCAACTGCTTGTTCTTTTAAAACGATCAGAAAACATTGAACTACCCATTCAAAAGCACTGGGCCCATTTACTTTCACTAAATTAAAGGAATTAAAGGGCAATAGATTGAAAAATAAATAAAAATAAACTGACTGCTGCTTTTGGAAATGGCACTACCCCAGCAGCCAGTGCTCAAGCAGTCACTGCAACCTCAAGCACAAAGCGTGGGATCAGTGCTGCTGCAGCGAGCGACCACTTTCTGCCTTCATGCTTCCCTTGTCGCACCCCGCAGAGCTCATTTGCTGGGTGACGAGGTGACAGAGCAGGGCTGCGGCCTGGCAGGTGCCACCCCAAGGAATGGCTGCCCGCTGGCTCAGCCCCCAGCACTGCTGCCGTGCCCCCAGCAGCCACCAGCACTTGTGATAAATCCCAACCACCACATAGGAAAGCTGCAGTCTAAAAAGTGGGCAGAAAACAGCAGCAGTCTGTGCGAGCACTTGAAAACGAAGAGCAACTAAGCTCCCTTTAAAAAAAAAAAAACAACAACACAAAAAAACCCCTCTCCCACTGTGGATTTTTTTTCATTTTATTTATAAACCGTGGTGGGGCAGACTGTGGGGATCGTGTCCTTACACAGGCACATGCTACCTTCTCCCAGAAGAGAAACATCTTTGTTTACTTAAACTATTTTTGTTAGACTTAGGTTTTTTTTGCTGGTTCTGAAGAATTTTGCCTTGCTTGCTAAGTAAACACCAACATCTTTGGCACAAGCAGCGCCTCTGAGAGCACACAGTATCTGGGTAGACCTCACAAAGATGATATGTATATATACGCTCAGCGCTCGCTGAGGCGAATCACGCCAGCCCAGGTCTTTCTAATCAATAAAATGCTTTCAAACATCTCAAACATTTTCTATTAAAGATTTTTAAAACAACACTAGTAATACAGAAATCCATACAGAACATTTACCTTTTCTCAGCGTGTGAAAAAACAGACATGCTGAACCCTGGGCTTCTCAGCGAGCACAGACACCTGTGGCACAGCTCCCGCTGTCCTCCCACGACCACAAGCCTCCCTGCCCTCTGAGTGCCACTTTTCTTTCAGAAGGAAAATGGATTCTTTGTTTTTGTTTGTTTAATTTTCCTTTCCAATTGCCTTTGGAGAGAATCTTTGCCTTTGATGAGAAAAAAATAGATTTCCCTTAAGAAAAGGGGAAAGCCACGTAGACAAGTGACCTAGCTCGTCAATGCCACAGTTACACCAAACACAACCCCATTTCTCAGGCAGCACCTGTTTTGCCAGCAGCTTTGTAGTGGTGATGGACACACCTACGGCCCTAGACTCCTACAGGGACTGAGCCTCCAAACAAGGCTCACACAACACAGGGACACACTGTATCATGTCCTACCAGCACTGCACTGAGGACAGGAGGACATCGGGTATAAGCCAGGATGGCCCCCAGAGCAGTGCATCAGGCACGGGTGCACTCAGTGTTTTCCATGTCATTTAAAAAACATCAAGCGGAACAGATGCAATACCCAGACACCGCTGGAAGGATGTTTTCTAGAGACAGAGATGGTCATAACACAATTAACCAAAGCACTGGCCCATAGGGTGATTCCACTTTGGGAACACGTGCCTTAATGAAGACCATTCTAAGTGGGTTGGAATTTCAAGACAATGCACAAAATGCAGGAAAAGGCAAGCAGAACATCACCCGCCTACAAACAAGTTGCCTTCCTGCCACTGAACACCCAAGAGATGAACCATTCTGTGCCTCTTGTAGTAAAATAAGTGAAAGAAAGCAAGGAAAGCAGACAAATTGTTAAAATATCACTCCATAGGCTAAATTTGCTTACGAAGTTATTACCACATTTCTCTGATTGCGAAAGCTGCTACAAATTTGTAATGAGAAGAATGGTTAAGTGTCCATAAGGTCTTCATTTCTTTATAAGCTGTCACAGGATGGCACGGTTTGCCTGTAAGCAGCCTGCCCAGAAGATGCATCAACTCACTTTTCAGCAGCAGCTTCGTTTTACAAAGACAGGAAGTTATTTTTTGTTGACATACCCTTAATGGAGAATGATTAAAAAAAATAAATCTATTTCTGTGTTGCCATTGTGATGCATCACAAGAGGGAGGGAGAAGAAAAAAAGAAAGAAACAGCAAGACAGATGATTTAAATAGTGCTTGACCATTTTTGCTCAAATGCATAAGATGTTAGGCTAGGAGGAATTCTAGTACAGCTTCTCTCTAGCATTTTGAATATAAATTCTTTACTAATTCTTAATCTCAGGGTGGTGCTAGAATTTAGCATCTCTCCAGCTGACACGAAGAGGAAAAGCATCAGCCTCACTCTGATCAGATCCACCCCTTCTTCACTGCCCCACGCTGCCTTACTGGAACATCTGAAGAAGGGTGAAGTCGGAGGGCTTTTGCTAGTTCTTGTCTATCCGCAGCCCCCACCGAAACTTGTCTCTCTGGATGTAATCAGGGCTCAAGGAGCAGCCTGTCTCTTAAACCAGGACTGAGATCAGCTTCCTCTACCAAAAAAAAAATATGCAAAAAGGAGATAAACCTCTCATACAAACCACGCTATTTCTTAAGTACAGAAAATGAGATATGCTACCGTTACGATAACTGAGGATCTGCAGCATTCCTGCTCTCACAGGTTGCTCACTTGTCATCATTTCATTGTTAGGTGACAAGAAAAGGAGCGTTTTATTCATTCTGAGGAAAAAAAAACACAAAAAAATCAACATAGTTAAACTAAAACAAATCCATCATCCCGTTAATCTTTAAATAAGTCTACATACTGATACGTTTTGAAAAGTATAAGACAAGTTTCTCCTCTTCTGTAATTCCAAAGCAGCCTTAACCAATTACTACAAACTTTTCCCCAAATGAGACACATCTCGTTTGGCTCAACATTTCATATGAGAATTTTCAAGCCAAAAGGAGTTCCTTCCACAGACAAAATTGGAAATGAAAGATTAAAATCACCCTAATGACAGATACTCGATTATGCCTTTTAACTATGGACTCATGCCTGCATCTCTATAATTGTGACAATATTTTTCCAAGCAGAGTATCGTGTTGTATGTAACATCGAAACTTCCTGGTCTCTACTCCTTTTCTGCTGCATGGTTACCATCTTATTTTTATAAGCATTCCATTCTGGGGCTGGCCCTTTAGCTCTGGCGGAGCCAAGCAGCTTCTGCTTTAAAGCAGCTATTTTGCAACTAGCTGCTGCTTGCTGCATCTTTCGTTTCCAGCCAGCAAGTACCTGTAATGTTTTCCTCTACAGCTACAGAGAAAACAGTACTTTCTCACAGGTGCTGCCTCCAAATCAGCGTGCTTTTTGGGAATAGCAAACGGTGATCCGGACCATGCAGGGAGTTATCAGGGTGGGCTTCGTTTCTGTTTTGTTTTTGGAAGGACTGCAAAATGGCTGGTTTTAAACAAGTTCATAAAACAAATTCTAGATTCACGTGACGGTCCTGCTGGCACCGCAGTGCTGGACTAGCGAGGTCTGCATCAAAGGAGAGTTTTCACTGCCACTCCAAATCAATGGATAAACATCAGGGGAGCCACGAACACCACCACTGAGCACTTCTGACCACTTCTGGCTCAAAAGCAGCGGTCAGCAGGGCAACAACAGCAAACTAAACAAATTATATATTTTAAGCTAGGTAACTACAGCAAAATTACTTTACTTGGGCTGCCCTGCAGTGACACTTCAGCCTTTTAAAATAACAATTAATGTTCTATTTTTTTTTTTTTTCCTTAAAAACAAAAAACCTGAATGAGTGAATTGTGAGCAGCCAAAACTCTCCGCAGTGCCGGGAAGGGAGGTCTGTCCATCCGGGCTGCTAGGGATGGAGGCTTTTCTTACAACTAATTGCCACAGAACAAAGCAGCTACCTTGTCCTAGAAGCAGGTATGGTTGTTCCCTTCACGTCATGTTTCTCAGCCTTGAAATTGCGGCAGCCAACTGTCACTCTCTCTGAAGCACACACACACAGGTGGGCAATGAGAGAAAAACCTCAAGCATTGTCACAGTCCCAGGAGCACCTCAGCCTTTTGATGCATAGAAGAGCCCTCGGTACGTTTTCAGCTAATCTTCACTCCAGGACAGACATCTGCACGAAGGCAGTACATCATGGGTTTTAGCTGAAGTTACTTGCTGCTCTGGCAGGCAGTAATTAGATTACGAGAATTACAGAAATGATGGGCTGGTTGTCTACTCAGCGTATGGGCAGCCTGGAATCGCTCGGATAAGAGCAAAGCATTCAGCTTAGTAAAGGGATGAGCTCAGTGTAAGTCCAAATAATACCAAAATAACGTGTACTAATGCACAATGCCTCTGAACCAACATATTTACTATTGCAGCACTTATCCATACCTTCCACTGTCTATTTCAGCTAACTTCCACTGTAAGATGTACTGTCTAGAGGGCCCTACGCTCAACTGCTTTTCCTACAGCACCTCAGCATCACACCTGCCCCATGCCACACCCCCGGCTCATGCTTTTTGTTAGAAAACACTAAGCAGGTGAGAAATGCCCAGGACCCTGCCCGTGTGAGGGCTGCAGGTGTGCCCTGCTGTGGCACAAGCGAGCACAACAAGCACTCAGCTTCCCTTAGAAAACTCCTGTATTCAGCACAGCCACAGCAACCAGATTTTCCCCATCTGTAGGCAGTTCATCCACCACCACCGGGCCACCACAGCCCCCAGTGCTGTCACCCTGCTGGCAGTGAGCACGGCTGCTGCCTGGGGCTGCTGCAGCCACAGTGACCAGTGAGGTGCTGGATTCACTTGCCAGCTTGTACAAACCCATGAGACAGCCAGTATTTACTTCAAATCCTGAAGTTGTATTTCTGAATTACAACTCCTACAGCAGAGCAGAGCTCATATCTGAGCACTTGCATCTTCCGCGGGCTCGTGCAACACATCTGTGGAGCGGAGGCTGGGAGGGGGAAAGCGTGAGAGAAGCACTGACCAGCCCCTCCCTCAGGCTGCACAGAGGCCCCACGGCTCTGCCCAGACCTCTAGCAACAGCTGGGGGTGGATTTGGGGAACATGATGGAGTTCTGTAAATTGGAAGAAATGCATGCCAGGGCAGGAGGGCAAAGAAGGCACAGCCACAGCTGGAAGGCTTCCCCGTGACTGGGTACAGCGTCTGCCACAGCTGTGGCAAAGCACAGTGCATTTAGCAATCCCAATCCTACAGCCTGTCTGCTCACAGCATTGTAACTGCATGAGCAGAAGTGTACACACACACACACACACACACACACACACACACAAACTCCATGCAAAAAAAGAAAAAAAAAAGCAGGATAAGTGGGATTGGGGGCTCTCAGGCTGCAGTTCTGGTTAAGCCAGACAGCTGCTCTGTCAAAAATGCTGAGAGAAACTTCATTTCTTTGTTGGGAATGCCCCTTGATGGTCGGCAGGAGTCTGTTTTGGCAGCTACACACTGCCCAAGGGAGACATCCGAGAGGCGATGTTTAAGAGACCAGCAGTGTGCACATTTGGTACCTGGCTGTGCGTTGGTTTTTGACTCAGGGAGATTTGCAGAAGGATGGGAGAAAGTCTGAGGTGTGGGGGACAAACGAGGAGTTCAACAATTTAACCATTTAAGCTCGCTTTTCAGTCAGGGCCAGCAGGTCAGGAGAACCAGCGCAGTCTGATGGGAGAAGCTGAAACAGCAAGTTACTGATCTCCCCCACTCTGGGTACAAGTAAAGAGCAAGCAAGCTCTTTCGGAAGCTCCTACATCTGAAAGCCTTGCACCAGTTCAGCAAATGTTAATTGCATCAGTGCTTTTCACTGCAGTGAGTTTCTCTTTCCTTTCCAGTTTTCTAATGCCTTAGGAATATTTCAGAGGGAATCCTTCCCAAATATGCAAACACCAAGTCAATACTCTGTTGGGTTTTGTTTTTGTTTTGTTTTTTGCCAAACTGCCTTTTCCCTACATTGCTCACTAAAAAAAAAAAAAAAAAAATATGATTAAAAATACTTTCATACAAACAGAAAAGGACTGGAGCTCAGCAGGTCCAGCACTGCAAATAGTTACAGATAATCAAAAATCATTGCTAAACGAGTCATACATTTCCTTGTCCAGCACGGCCTTCTGATGATACGTACTCCCTTTTAATAAGAAGTAATTTCAATGTCTGCTCCTTCTATTGCACACAGGAAGGTGCAGAGCAGCACTGAGGAAGCAGCATCAGACCTCCAGCCCAGGGAGCCTTCTGGTCTGAGACAGGATTTAGGGGTTTTAATTATTTGTATCACTTGTATCACGTTAATAATAATTTGGGTTTATGATCTTTGAACCCCACCCCACCCCCCACCTTCCCCAGCATTTTCTTTGCTTTAATTAACTTTCCTGCTGGGGGGAAGAGTGTGTAATACTAAGGGTTGGTAACAAATGACATAATTAGCATCTCATTAATTGCATCCCCTTGTTTGTTTAGAAATTCCATGCTACAGCTTCTCAGCTTACGAGCTTTTCACATATGATTATTTTTTTAGAGTTTAGAAAAATGCTATAAATTAATTTGCACTCAGATGTAGGAATTTTAATTTAATTTTTTTTTTTAGAGTTCTAAACCAAAATCATCAGGTATTACTTTATCCCAGCATTTAAGATTCCTGAACTCCCATTTGTGGTTGCTGTTCTCGCATTCCCAGCTTGCCCCTTAAACATGCATACAGAACAGTTCACGCTCAGGATGCAGCATAACTGCACACGGTGATCCTCAGCCACACGCTCAGCAGCCTCATGCAAGCCCGTGGCTTGCAGCAAAAAGTATACTAACAGCAACAGAACAAAGTGTACTAATTTGAGAAGCATGTAATGCAATTTATATGAAAATCTGACCAGCTGTAAATCATTAAGAATATCCTACGTCTGAATTATGAAAATTATTAATTATATCCATATTACTCTTAAAAAACTTAAATACTGAGCTTATGTATTGCTATGTATAAATTAATTGCAATAATGAAGAGCGTATTATCCAAGAACTTAAATAAATTTATCTCGAATTTGATAAATTCAGCATTACTCGAAAAGAGGGGGGGATGTTTCCAAGCAGAAGCGCGAGCATCACAAAGGTCGGCTCAAACTGCCCCCTCGTTTCTGTCCTCACTGTGACGGCATGCAGCAGCAAAAGCTTACCAGGAGAAACAAAAAACCATCTGAGAGATTTTTTGCTTTGCAATTATTTTCGTTTTGTTTTCTTTTTTTTTTCTTTTTTTTTTTTTTTTAATAACCAAGTGTCGTTATTCTAAAGAACAGAATGGAATGCCCACCATGCAGCCAAAAGCTCTGCTTCTGCAAAAATCATTCTGAACAAACAAGGAAAGCACGACCACAACCGTGACTGCTCCGAAGCAGAGTATCTGTGCTGCCAGAAGCCAGTACTGCTTGTGCTCTCAAAGCTCTCTTTACATATTCTCTACATAACAAATACAGTTTATCTGACATTTTAATAACATGTGTTGTTCCTTTCAAATAATATCCTAAATTATTACTGTACTCCCGACTCTGATATATATATATATATATATATTATTATTTTAGAGGGTAGTTAAAATACCCAAGAATGTTGAAGTGCTTACTGCATATGTTCATGCTCTATAAACAATATCCTCACCATCGTACCACTGGAAGGAGCTTAATTTTATTACCTACAAGTAACACAATCACTGCATTGATTTCTTTAAAGCTCAGGCAAATGAAACCATATGATTGTGGAATTTTGTCATCTGAAATAACATAATCCTAGGAGTTAATCTTACCTCGCTGGTATCAATTACCCACATGAAAAGACACATCGTCTGCGTCCCCAAAGTTGGGAAAACAAACATTAAAACAGTTTTAAACAGAAGAGTACGCTAAGAATTTAATATCTAACAACTTGTTACATGGAAATACAGGAATTTTCTATATCACATAGAGCAACATTTATAGTACAACAATGAGACTTCTCACAGCTGTACCATCAAGGTAATTTGGAATTAGATCTATAAATTCAAGGGTCCATTAACACCACTGAAAACAAGATGTGACTAACCAATACTTCATTGTTTCTGAGAATTAAAACGTTCTTACACTAGGCAGCGAAATACACGTATCTCGTGAAGGACTGTGAGGTAGAGACACACAGGATTTATAATCTCAGCTTGATTTCTTTGCAGACTCCCGGGGGACCAATCTCAGTTACATCTCAGCTGCTTTCGTCCAGTTCAGACTTTATGTATTATGAAGGGCAACAGATATTAAGTATGTGAAAAGGTAACCATTTAAAAATGACAATTCTTGGAAAAAATGCTCTTTAAATGTTAAATTCCCTGAAGAACAGAAATGGCCAAGACGTGTTTCAGACATCTGACCATTAGTCAACTATTGTTAAAGTGATCCAATTATTAAATAGGCAAGAATTATTTGCTTTACTTATATAAACTATCCTTCCTCGCTGGGTCTGGAATAAATTAACACATCCACATGTTTCTTTGCTTTCTGTGCCAAGGAGAATGACTAATATTTTTCTATAATAATATTTTGATAAGAAAATGAATGTTCAGTTTAGATTTATAATAGGAGTTGCTGTGTACTTTTATGAGCTGAATTGAACATGAAATGATCAAATTAGAAGGATCTGAACAACCCAACTTAAAAACAAAACAGCTTTGCTCAAATACAAGTAGTTGGGTTTTTTTTTTGTGTTTTATTTTTTCTGCTACTCTATCAAATGAGAGCATTTTTGGGGCTGTCAGAAATATACTGGTTAAAGGATTTAGACAGGCTTCATATGAATTATATTTAAACATCAAAACTAATTTCAAGTGATCCAGAGAAACGAGCTGTGGAATGTCCAATCCTTACAAAAAACAAAAAGTAATTAACGCTGAGGGCTTAGCTTACTAAATACAGTTACAGCCATCCTCCTCCCTTCTCCCTCTGCCAGACGGAATGTCCTCACCCAGCCACAGCAAAAGCACCTGGACCACACCTGGGAGCACACACCAGGACAAAGGCATCCGTCTGCATTTTAAAGGCTATCATTTCCAGCTGTATTTGGTAACATATCAGCAAAGAATCTAGAGCAATCTCTCTCCTTAAGCATGTTTCCTGTGGTGATCAGCCCCAGAGCACGGGCACAAGGTGCTCGACAGGGCAGTGGCCGCAGGGCAGGGCAGCTGCCATGGGCTGTCGGCAGACATTCCCGCAGTGCTCTCAGCCTGGGTGACAGATGCCAGGTGGCGAGATTGAGATCTCTAGCTTAAAAAAAAACAAAAAAAAAGAAAGTATTAAAATTGTAGCTGCTTCTAACTTAAGGACCCTTCTACTTATCCCTACCCTGTGGCTGGGGCAGCTTCAGGAAACCAGCCTGGCTGTCTATCACAACAGTTGTTTCTGCCTCAGTTATCTTGTCCAGTCAAAACAAGTCAAGTTCATAGCCAGAGCTGCAAGAGATTTCCAACAAGACCTCTGCAAGCCCTGCGGACAGCTGAGCATCTCCGTGCACGCAGCCCAACCACCACCCCCCTCCTGCTCCCCGGCGCACTGTCAGCCCCGTTGAGAAATAGGACCATTCAACCTCCTAGCCCAAAGAAAAGCCACTCGATGTCTCCCTGCCTTTCCCTATCACACAGCTTGCTGCTTCCTTCCTCGGCCATCACGCAGTCCCCTGCAGACAAGCCCGCACCCTCCTGGCTGCGGGGATCCCGGTGCCCCGACGGGTTTGGGGCCCCGGGCTGCCTGCTGCCCTTGAGCCGCAGCTCTGCGCAGGATTTATAATCCATCTGTCTGCTCGCTGCCGCTGCCAGAGCCGAGGGGCCGGAATGGGATGACAGCACTGAGGTCTGCACTCCCAGAGGCGACAGAGGGTCTCGAACACCAGAGCAAGAGAACTGTTCAAAAGGTACCAAAAAGCACCAAAGGAAGCCACGTACCAAAATAAGTAAATAAATAAATAAATATAAAAATTAAAAATATATTAAAAATAATAAAAAAAAAAAATAGGTGAGGAAGAAAAGTGCAAAGCAGCCCCCAAACCTTCTAACTGGTCTGTCCCAAGACTGTGCAGGAAGCTCGGCGAAAGAGGAATTTGTTGTCCCCCACATCTGGCACAAAGCTTCAGCACATGCAAACAAACAAAAAAAAAATCCATAAAAATTCCAAAAGTCCCCAAATCTCATTTTCTGCAGCGCACGAAGTGCTTCTTTAATATTTTCGATCTGCAGAGGGATTTGCTTTGGGATTCGTAGCCAGGGAAGGCATAGGGAACAGGGCAGGAACGGATCAGAAGGGAGAAGTTCCCATGGGGGTTTCAGAAGTTACTGCACGTTTATTTCACCAGCTGCTATTTTTAACCCAGCAGTCGCTATTTTTACAAATGTCAGTGTTTTCCATTTGCTGAACTCTGTCCCCACTCGGGCAGCTCCACTCCTCCCCACGCAACCCCTCTGCCCACCACCCTCACTCCCCCCATCCCGCTCCCCATGTCCCGCCATCCACACCCCCCCCCAACCCCCCCCCCGCCCCCAGCTTCCTCCCAGCCCCTCCGCATGGCCCCCCACCCCCCCTGCACGCACACAGCCGCCCTCCTCCCTCCCCGCTTGCATTTCATTGTGTGCAGCACTTTGGGATCTCTTTCAACAATATCAGAAAAGCCTGCGCTCCCCTCCCGCCGCCCCTCCTTTGTATGGATATTATACATTTTAAAAGATGCGTGCTGTGCAAAGTCCAAACGCGATCACCCAGCAAATCTCCTGCTTTAACTTCATTCCTCTCCAAACACATTCCTGCCAACGGGGAGGGGAAAAAAAAAAAAAAAAAAAGAAAAAAAAAGAAAAAGAAATGAAAAAAAAAAGAAAAGCAAACAAACGCCACTGTTGCTAAGTTTTGCACTTTATACCCTTTTATATTTACAATCCTCTCCTGGCTAAAAATAGCAACACATGATCCATTTATAACTGGCCGGACATGCCCCGAAGCCGCTGGCGGGGCCCTGGCTGATGAAAGGAGCTCTTTGCGTTCCTTCTACCTGAGCTCATCTTGCACTTAAAGGGCTCAGACAGCTCTGTTTCCACAAAGCATGCATTGAGATGACTGCCGCTTCCAGGGGAGATCAGGATAAGGGAGAGAAATAAAATAAAGGCACTAAGCCGTACAGGCTGCCCCGTGCCCTTAAACTCGGAAAAACAAGGAGAGAGCAGCACAGCAGAGGCAGTGCAGGATGGGAACGCTGGGCTGGAGCGTGCCCAGCACACAGCAAAGGGGCTCCAGAGGCAGCTCAGGGCCTGGTCAGCGTGGGACCAAGGAGTTCCTCTGGAACTCACCTGACGCAGTTGTGGGACAACAGCAGACTCAGCCTCAGGCAGCGCTGGGGTTGCTGCAGAGGCACCCAGAGGTGGTGGCTGGGAGGTGGCCCCAGGAACAGCCCTGGCTCCTGCTTCCAATGGGGCAGTGTGGGACACAGGGGTGAGAGCAGCTCCAAAGCCAGGTGGGAGCTGACCTACGAGCAGCACCACGACCGCCAGGGGCAGAAGTGCGTGGTTCTGCTTGCTGCGACTGCCTACAAAGGAGGTTCTAAAGTTGTGGGATTTTTGCTCTGTTATTAACATCTTCTGAATCTGATGTTAAAAATGTCCATTAGTACCTGGGAAGGATTCACAGACTGCACATGTAGCATAAACAGCTACGGGATTGCAGGTAATGCCACGAGGGTCGGGCGCAGCGCTCGCTTCAGCAGCAGCTTCCATCAGGGAGCTCAGGTGCCACACTAACACCATTTCCCACCACCAACAAGCTCCAACATCTGCAGATTTCCTCTCTGGAGCACAAGGTTCCTACTTTTAGTCTCCTGTTGCAAAACCAGCCCCACTTCCACGGCAGGGTGACAGGTTACACGTCAGGGAGAGCTGTAACAGAAAGTACAGCGAGCTACAGTGCCATGGAACAGCATCTCAGCGCCATTTACCACAAAGGTGCAAATCCCAGGCACTAAAAAAGAGTTCTCCCAGAGTTACAGAACTTATAAGGAAAACATACCTTCCAGATATAAGTTTCTCGGGTATTTGAAACACTTCTCAATACTTCTAAGAGCTCGAAAATGCAGTTTGTTTGGAATGACAGCAAAAGCTCAGTGCCACTATGCCATGGATTGCAGCTCTGAGGAAAAATAATTATGATGGGACCCAGAGAACAACCGACGGAAACAGCTGGCAACATCACAACTTACATTTATTCTTCATGGCCCTACTGTTGTTTTTCTACTATTCTTCTTGATCTTGGTTTCTCTGTGGGAAACCACATCACCTTATGCCTTACCTGCACAGAAGTTTTCAGGCTGTATCTCCACTCCATAACTATACCACATACAGCCCTATCACTTTGCTTACGCAGGAACTAACTGTCCACATTTATCCGTGCCTTCCTTCCTTGGTTCCTGACATCTTCCCCCCAGATGCAATCACAAAGGGCTGCTATGCAGATAATCACACTGAGCCAACAGGTGCTTGCTCACCTGCTGCAGGCCGACAGACCGCTGCCTGCCCACTGCTCCTGCCCTGCTCACTTCGCAGAACCACCTTCGTCCTCCTCCTCCTCTCTGGCAGCACCTCTTACTCTCAGCCCACTCCTTGGGTTGAGCCCTGAGAAAGCCTCCTGCATTCTTTCCAGGTATCTCTATGGTCAGCTACATTTTACATTTGCTATGGCACATCCTAATGTCTCCAGCTAAGATAGGACTTGACATTTCACCTTCAGAAAGAGATCAACATCTAGCATCACTCCTGCTGTGATCTACAGGGCAGGATGAAGGACTCTGTATGCACAGAACTGTTACTCCAGCAGTGTATTTAACCGCATGCCTGAATCCAAACGTTGGGAGACATCCAGAGGGAGCAAACCCAGAGCCAGGCAGGGCTCACAGATGAGCAGGTAGGCTGGTATCCACAACACCAACAGGGTATGATGGCAGTGAAAGGCTTCCTTTGCATGAGGTCATATTTATTCTGGGATAATTCCTTCTGGAGGAGAGTTATGTTGTTCCTCCGATAGTTTAAAATGTAATAAGACGAAACAAAAGTTGAATATGTAAATAAAAGTATACTGTGCTGAAAAATAAATTATGCCAGGGAAAAAGAAGCAAATACAACAGCTTTCCCATGAACACAACCTTCAGCATCTTTAAAATCTGCATTCAGAAACATTACATGAAGTACTTCATATACTACCTTTGTATCATAAGGACACTGCTGGGTGCCTCATCCAGAGCTCTACCCACAGTAATCAGGAGTATCTTCCTCCAGCTTGTAGCAGACAGCACCAAGCCAGCCATAACATGGACTGGACCACAGAACCCAACTCTTCCCAGCACTGCTCCAGACTGGTAAAGCCTCCAGGGAAACAAAAGCAGTCATTTTCCTTCGTGCAAATCAAAGCCAGCACAAGGTCACCTAACAACAGAGTGGTGCACAACTGCACACATGTAGCTGAGAGCAGCAGCGGGGCCAAAAACCTTTAAAACCTTCCTTGTTTTTTAAAAAAAGCCCAAGTGATCCTGGGCTGCTGGATCCCCACAGAGCCACTGACATCTGGATTTGTTTATTTTAAAGATGGGTCACTATTTTTCCTCATATCAAATGATTGAATGATTTCTAAATTCTCTTCCTTCTGACCTCTTACTTTCTTCCTGTTTGGTTCTAGATTCAAATGTTTAAGAGTGGATACGGCCCAAATGTTGCAATTCTCCATTCCACAGATTGCTATCACTATCACAATTGCTATTCTCTCTGGATCTGAAGAAACCCACACAAAAGGACGCCATGAAATACACATTTGAATAGTACATGCAAGGAATATAAAATAGAGACTTCGAAGTATCTTTACAAAAATATCCCTTAGGAATTAAGAGGAAAGGGGTTTTGTGTGTGTGTGTTTAATACAATGGGAGGATTATAAAGGATGTCTTCTCTCAGCAACGCCTCAAATGTTCATTTTGCAGATCTGGGTAATTATTAGGAGCTATGACTGCATTACCCCTGTGGAATCGTTCTCAGGCTAAATTCACTTCTCCAGACAACCCAGTATCACTCAGCAATTCTGCCTTTGCTTCTGAACAAGGCTGACTTGACCTGCTTTGATCAGACGTGCTGGGAGACAAGAGGTAGAAGCTCAACTGAAAGGGATTCTGGAGAACAACGGAAATCACACAGCCAGTGCTGTCAGCCAGCTGAAACAGATGCTACAATTTTGGATACGACTGCAGCTTTACTGCTGAGAAGCTGCAGAGCGAGCTTGTCACCAGGGCTCCCTGCTGCAGCCACATCCAGGAGAAGGGGAACTCTGCTCACAAAGCTGCAGAACGGTAAGAAAAGCTCGAGGCTCCTTGCTCAACCACAGTAACACCAGCTTGTGATGGTCCAACACACTCAGCAGAATACACACGTGCTCTGTACTGCCACGAGTTATATTCAGTCTTACACCACTATAAACAGTGTATTAGTTAGATGTCAACTACCTAACAGCTGTGGTTATGCCAGTACCTAGTGAGAGAACACCACATCCACACCCAGCAAAATCCTTTGTTAAGGCAATGAGTCGGACCAGACAGGACTCTGCTCCATCACATGCACAACCTAAGTTGTGTCCGTTGGAGCTGAAGGTTTAACAGAGCTGTGCAGTTGGCTCTGTTGACACTGAGCACCCTGAACTACAAACTGGAATCGTGTGGGACCTGGCTCATCCAGAACCTGTCTGAAGGAAGCTCCTGCACCCAGGACTCCTTCTACCATCAATTCCACCAAACTGGTCCTGACAGAAGCTTCCTTACCACACAGCCATTTAAGGAGAAACCCCAAACCAGCACACTTTGTTTCATGCTGCTGTTTATTTAAAATAATCTCACAGTTTCCAGCAAGCACTAAACCATAATAATGTATATGCTCTTGCAGGGCTAAACATGCCAAAGCATCAGGCACCAGCTAATGAACCACCAGTGGCGTCCTGTGGGAGAGACCATCAGACCTTTAAATGGTACCAGCACTTGAGGGCGCTCCTGCAATAAATTTAACTCACCCTAAAATCCACCACCTTGTTTTATTATTAATCAGAGTCTTCTGTTAAAATATTAGCGACCCACGTTGACATCATCTGGTTTTCTCAAGGAAGAAGACAGAATACATTTCTCATTAATACTGACTGCTTAACAGAAAAAGAATGTGAGGAAACACTGAAGACTAAAAAGAAGTTCCACAACCTTTTATTTTTCCTGTTCCTGCAGCACTGTACTTCCCCATCACTTTATTCAACAGTTGTCAGTGTCCCTCAGAATACTTAAAAACATCCTTGTCAGCGTTTTAGAAAGTATGTCAGTTAATGATTTTAAGAGAGCAGAAACATAACAAGGCAGGTGTACTTAACACAGCCTAAAGCATACAGACTAGCCTGCCAAAGCTTAGAGACAACTACGCCACCAGCCCTGCAAAAATGCACTCATGTAAGTGCTGCTCACATGTCAAAAATCATCTGCAATTGTAAAAAGGCACACGCAAAGCTGAAAGGGAAGCAATCAAAGCCAGCTGCCCTATAAATCCACGTTTGTCAACAAAAGACAGGCAAGCAAAAGTAGGGTATAAAGTAACTGAGAAAGTACTTCTGTATGCAGTGACTCCTCCTGCAGTGTTCTGTGATCAGTTAGGAGTGAGAAATAAGCTCTTTTAGAAAAGGAATAACTAACAGTACATACCCAATTTTAGCAGCTTCTCTAGCTGTGACGTTTTTAAGCTGGTGCACACCACCCTGAATGAGGTTATTCATCAAAACTTAGCGTGTGAACCAGAAATTGGGCAATAGCTGCCCATCCTAGAAAGCAGCCACTGGGATGCTGCAGGGCATGGCTCAAAGCTGGTTCAGGGCCTTTCACTTGATGAAACTAAAGAAAAATAAACAACCTGGAACAATCCTTTTGGTTTTGGTATACAAAACAATCCTATCAGAAGAACTGCCTGAATGCACTGGAGTTCAGAGCAGACGTGCCAGGGCAGACAGAGAGCATGAGTCAGGAGAACATGGGCTTAAACTGCAAACTCAATCTTACAAGCAGCAGATAAATCCCACAGTCTCCAAAGGCTTTGAAGCAACATGGATTCAAGTTGAATAGCTAGCTGTTGCCTGTGCCAGTAGTGCTATTGGAATAATCATTCAACACTTAATTTATTCCAGAGGAATTCTGAAGTCCAAGCACTCAGAAACGGACATTCTGAAAACTACACGGGAGCTTTCTAGAAGTCAAAGCCACAATTTCATCGCCATGAAGATTACCAAATAGGAATTCCATTTGGGTCACTTACATCAAGTGTTCAGAAATAAATTTTAAATACAAATTCATAAATATAAATGTATTTGTAAATAACAGCAGAAGCCACCTAGGTGGAAGTACGCAATGAAGCGGACAGTTTCTGCAGCCAGCTTTGGCCTGCGCGGTACCGTCAGGAGCGGCAGACACAGCAAGCAGGAAAACTCCAAGGAAGCAAGACAGGTACCAATGAATTCAGCAGCCTCAGTGATTAAAAAACAGCTGAGCGAGATGCAGGAGATCTGAAGTTTAGCTGGTGGTCTGCAGCAAGTGAGAACAGTAGGAAAAGAAGATACCAAGTATTCGAGCACCGTGCTGAGCCTGTTGAGTAATCCAGATTTCGGCTGAATTAAACACATAGACATCTGTTTACAAGCGGCGTCTAGATATCAGCAGCTAATTCTACCTCTCTGTGACATTCCCTGACATATGCTGGGTGATAATCTCAACAACCAACAGGGATTTTCATCTCAAATCCTAACAAATCTGATCTGTAGGGCTTTGTTCCCGTGTCATTTAATAAGCAATACCTCTCAGTTGTTCCTCTCTGCTCTTTTCATACCTCCTACCTACTGTTTCACACCACCTGTAACTTACTTGCTAAGTGACAATTTCTTCACGCTGTCCTAGGAAAAATTCCCTTCCTTGCCAAAGGTAAATGCAAAGTTTACCTCCTGGATAAATACACATCCAGGCTTGAGCACATTCCGTTGCAGACTCCCTTTGCCACCAGGCTGGGAATTCCGGTGATACTAACAGAGCAACAACAGTTAAACCAAAACGTTATGTTGGCTTTTTTTTCCTTTTTAAATACCGACAGCCCTCAAACACTAAGAAGCCACCTCCTGTCCCCTCCCCAGCTGGCACCACCACCCACAAGAGGTCTAAGTCAGACACCCTGGCAGTTTCTGTCCATCCCTAGTGGGAGCAGCCTTATGCCCTCATTCACACTCCTGGTCAGGGCTGCACGTAACAAACAGAATACAAAGAGCAAGGTGAGAAGACCAAACTTTACATGCAACTTCATTAACAGTGAAAATTAGAGGGCTTTTGCACTTCACTTGGTGAAATACATGCCTACATTAAACGATGCGATGGTACTTTTGCAGCCATAACGTATGTATATGTACAAACAGAATTTCACATCTGCCACTGACCAACAACCAAACTGGAGGTGACTTCAGTAATGACAAAAAACAAGATACAAAGTGTTTCAGAACCTGGATCGACTCCCTCCTCCAGGACACAAGCAGAGGCACCAAATCAATCACACTGCCTCAGCCTGGTGGCCTTCCTCCCCTACGCAGGGGAAGCTGTGACCTCTTTCTCCACCCGCTTGGCACTATCTGCACAGAGCTTCCTGACAGGCCTGGCAGCAGCTTCAGCCCCAGGACATCTCCTGACCAGAAAGAGGGACTGCTGTGCCAACAGCTGCTGGTGTTCCCACCTTGCCCTTCTACTTCTCTCAACGAAAGAGCAGCAGACTTGAAGCAAACTCGAAGGAACAATGGCAGACCAAATCAGGGTGGGGAGAGCCATGCGGATTTAGCGGTCCTGTCTCCTGCCAGCCCTCCTGGAAGCAAGCAATCTGCCAAGATGTTCCTGCAGCCCCACAGCTTTCACCAAGGCTACAGAGCGGTTCTGCTGCAGGCAAGGAGCAACACGTGGATGGGATATTTTTTATCTCCTCTTTGCTCCCATCCCTGTCAATCCCAAACAAGTTTCAACTAGCTAAGTGGGAAGGATGGTTCACGATGAGGCAAGGATTCCCCAGCTCAACCTGCATGTCACCGCAGGATGAAGAGGGTACACGCCACTGTGGCAGCACAGCTGCATCGCTCCTGGTTTCCCAGCTTCCAGTAACCTTCCAGACTGAAATAGCAGACCTACTGCTTGATTTTTAGCAGCTGAAGAGCAGCAGTAAACCGCATAAGTATTATGTAAAATGATCTTTTTCTAAGTATATGTTTATTGTGCACAGAAGAAGTGGATTTAATTACAAACAACTGGAAGGTTTTAACAGTCTAGATTGCCCCCTACTCCCCTTCTAAAAACTAAGGTTTGGCAGCAGCTTTTGGGTTTCATTGCAAGTCTTCTAAGTATTTCCTTGGAAAGACTTTACACTTGGTCCCAGGCAAGAAGTCAAAATCAACATTTAAAAAGCATGCCCTGCATAATTTCCAGGATTCAGCAGCATTAAGGTATACTTATGGAGGCTGGGAGGAGAACTGCTTTTTGTGCTCTTTGACTTAGTGCATAAAGCTGGTCTTCAGACAAGGAAGTTTATATTCCAAATAATATTTTTAACTACATGTGGTCAAGTGCATAACTTATCAAGACTTTCCTCATTCCCCCTCCCAAAATAAGCCTGAATCATAAATGTCTCTGCAGTGTTTAGGTTTCACTTAAACCTCAACTAGAAGCAACAGATTCTCAAACCTTCTAATAGAGAATTGTTTGATAGTAGAGGAAGTTTCACATACCATGGGGTCTCAGCTCCTCCACACAGTAAAACCACAGTTTGGGACAGATAGTGGTACTCAAGCTGAACTGGGTGGCTTTGAGGAGGATTAAGAATGATTTTGCGACCTGTCAAGTGTGTTGGCTGGGGAACAGTGACACACAGGTGAGAGCTCTTGCTCCTACACTGAAACCGCCGCTTCGGGTTTGCAACACAAACTCTTGGTTTGATCCAAAGCCCAGGAATGGAATTTCACCCATTTCATCAATTTGACCATGAAAATGACCTTTGCAAATTGCTTTCGACTTTTCAGTAGCAGTAAGCTTTTGGATGCAATAATCTACACATGTAAGAAATTATCGCAGATTTTGTTTCAAGGGATACGCAAGACTAGAAAGTTTTCCTTATGAATATCTGAAGTATTTAAAAACAAATACAAATTCTTCCAAAATATCTGGGAATCAAGACCCACATCACTCACCGCCATTTCAGGTGGCGCAGCATGAAACGCCACAGACAAGTGAAAAACCTTCCCAGAAGCTGAAAGGAATGAAAGGAGTGAGAACACTAGTGGCATTAAGGAGTCAGGTTTAGAGCAGAAAGTATTTCTGAGCTTTCATCTAAAATGTAGTTGTTTTACATTTCTAATCACCAGAGAAAAACTGGGACTATCAAATCACGAATTTCCTGTGTGGGAAGAAGGAAGGGAAAACATCATGGGACTATATTATGCAGTATTTTTCTTCCATGCAGAGAGTTTTATCCGGTATTTATAGAAGAACAGTCTAGATGCAGACTGTCAGCTCACAACAGCATGCCCTTCTTCCTCAGCGTCTGTTTCCTCCCCCTGTAAAACCAAAGCTCCACAAATTCCCCAGCGTTCCAGAACTCCCCCCTGGCTAATCAGCAACTCTGAGATTTCAGCATGAAAGCCACCGGAAAAAATGCAAAACCAAACAAACACAGCCCACAAATGACAAATGGTGCTACGGCTGGGCAGGAGGGGCAGTGGAAGAGGCCATGGTGCCAGGCCCAGGCACAGCACGAGTCTCACAGCAGCAGGACCCACCACGACCAGTCAGACTGGGATGGTCGCAGCACATCACGGCCTGTGTCAGCACAGAGACGTGCCAGCACTGCTGGTGGCTGAAACTAGCTCTGTCAAGAAACCTGCAGAGCTGACAGAATCCAAGGGAGGAAACAACGGGCCTGCAGGGCTCTCAGTGTCCCAGTGAAACTACCATAAGCAAACAGTCAGAACAGACTAATGCAAATCTTCCCTTTGATGCCTGGAACTGGTCTCCTACAGTGCAAGGCATCACTAGAAGTTCAAAATGGTGAGTTTGTACCAGAGATGGAAACCACACTCCCCATGTGCAACCCAAGAGAACAGATGCATCGTGCCCATCAGCCTGAACCTCATGCTGCAATCAGAGCCCAGAGGCTGCACATCCTCACAGCTCCTCTTGTCGCCCAGCACAGGATGGAGGAGGTGAAAATGGAGCCCCTTCAGACTCAGCAGGGAATAAAATGACAGCTTGGTCCCCAGGGAATTCTGCTGGTTTTGGTTTGACAGAAAAAGACGATGCTTACAGTAAAAATGTAGCTCTGAAGTTATTTTTGTTCATGCTGATGAGAAAACAGAGCTGGGTTCTCCACAAGCACATGGAACAAAAAGCTTTACAAATTTCCTGTAAACTGCAGGGCCAAAGACAGGATTAACTCCCTTCACTTGCCTTGGGTTGCTGCACATGCTGGCACACAGCAAATGCCCAGAGGCTCACATGTTCCAGGCTTTTAGCTCCTTCATTGATTGCCACCTGCCCCTCAGTAGCCAGTAACATGCTTGGTTGAGGTACCACTCGATTTCAATAATCAAATAAATGTTCCCAAAGTAAGTCTTAGATTTCAAAAGCAACTTAGTTTGGCTCAGTGTTCCTATGACTCACAGTAGGCACAGACGGGAGAACTGCCCCCCAAGGTGGGGAAGGGGTGGGAATGCAGCCCCGTGCGGGACTTGGTTCACACCTGAAGCTACTTTATATGAATTCTTTGGTAAAAATGCACATAAAAATACTTTTCCCACTTGCACTACATTCACTTTCACCCTACAAATAATCCACCTTTAGCACACTGGGGAAGCTGCAATAGCTGTGGCCACAAGAAGCTCTTGCAGGTCTCTCCTGCTGGGATCACAGTAAGTGCCATCCCCACACAGCACGTCCACATGCAGGACGGCAAGGGGTTGGGCCCCCTCTCCATTTGTTTTTCCACTGAACCTGATAGACTTCCTGGAGGTCAAAGTCACGAAGCTGAGGAAACACTGCAACGTGCAAACAAGCCTGCGAACCTGTGCGCAGGCAGGAGTGTGTGGATTCAGCTCTTTAAAACAGTGCCGGACACCGGGACAGCCCCGTGCCATGCTCAGCTTCAAGGGTGGGCAGATCGGGAGACTGGAGGCATTGGTCTATCTGGTGCATTTGCTAACTTCTGATAAAACCCTTCCTTGAAAGAATGGTTAGCTGTGCTTAGGATGTAGGAAAACAAGAATCCTTCAGTCAGAAGAAAATCTCTCAAATTCTTCCTCCACCTTGCAAGCAGAAATTAATTGGGTCTTCCCAGGAATTTTAGTACTTCCCCCACTTCCACTACAAAAGAGACAGGAGAAGTGGCTAAGCAGAGCAGGACTAGGTTGTAAAACTGCACCTTTCTCCTTATTGGGAATTTATGCATCCTCCTAAGCATCCCCTTCTTTCACTTGGAAAGTAATTAGTAGCAACTTTCTGACTCCTGTTTACTACCCTCCCCACCCACATTCCTCAACGCAGAGAATACTCAAGGCTTTTTTTTGTGTGTGTCACATACAAATCTTAGAAGTGCTGCTCATACACAGACTTGGTGAATTTTCTTTGCAGAAGGAACCTATCAGTGAAAATAAAGAAAACTTCAGCTGTGCTATTTATAAAGCATACAGTGGCTTGTTTCTCAAATGCTTAATTGACCAGGGAAGAATGAGTTAGGGTGTTCACATTCTGTTCTTGAAAGACATCCCTCAGGTCCAAATACCTCGAACGATGTGGATTTGCACACCTGGCAGCTGGGTAGTCTTACAACAAGTATCTGGACTTGTTCTTACTTTTTGGAATTGACAAGTATTTTCCTTGCCTTTTTAAACTTATAGTAATTAGAAGGATACTCAGTGAACTCATGCATATTTGTGAATAAGTACACTCCCAAATTTAAAGGGGACAAGGCAGAAATGCATGCAGTTAGAGGTAACTGTGCTCTTCATGGTTTCTCTTCCACGAATGTGAACACACCTTACCAAGTTGCACAGGCATCAACAACACAGAAGGGACAGAAACTGTTCACATTTCTGTTGAAAAACGGAAAGGAAGTTACCCAAGAAACTCGTCCTCCCACCTGCAGGAATAACATGCATGACAGGATGTAGAATCTATTTGGAGTCATGGTGCGATGACATTTTGAGTCTCTAATTCCTCCTTCCCAAGGAAGCTATAAAGAACAAGAAATTATTATTCTAACAGATGAAAAATGGGTAGACATGAGGCACAGGGAAAAAAAACCAGAGCTGTCACAGCTGGACCTACAGCTACCATCCCTCCAGCTATGGAACATTTTCACCCATCTCAAGGGACAAAACCAAATAATTTCTCTAGACCAGTTACTTTACCTCCAGGTACACACCAGTCCTCCCTGGCCCATCACAGATGCCCCTACAACACAAGCAAAGCTCCAACACATTAAAAGTATAATGCTGGGAAACTGAGGAGAGTCTGAACCGCATTTCTATAGGCAGCTCCAGAAACTTCACAAGCATGTCACACATCAGACAAAAGGACTTTGCTTCCACTTTATTGCAGCGGTATAAATTTGAACTATAAATAACATGAAGGTCCTTGGTACTCTCTTCTTTTCCTGTTCCCTTTTTCAATTTATTTTCAAAGTACGTTTTATTTTAAGAGACATCAGGTTGGGTTCAGTCCTCCTCTCACCTCCTCACTGCTGGTGCTTCCCCGTAGCTACTTCCAGCCATGGCACTGCCAGCCCACAGAAACCCTAGCACAGGGAACAGCTCGATTTAAGATGCTTCAGCGCAGGAGGTAACAGCTGCACAGGAGCAATCAAGAAATTTTTGTCTTCTCTGGAAAGAGTGCAAGTGAAAAAGTTCTTCCCACTTCTAAAGAAAAACTTCATGGGAATCACCTGCCCTAACAACACATTTTGGACTGCAGCCAGCATGCGTGCTGAGTAAGCCTTAATTTCTTGCAGGCAAGAAACGTGGTTGTTTCACTCAGGTATAGCCAGCTACCAGGAGGTACAGCAGCCATCCTTCCTCCACAGGAGGAAAAGAAACACTGCTGCCTTCCTTCAGAATAAACAGATGGAACAAACAGCTGGAAAGAACAACCAAGACCAGCACACGCTGGGGGTAGAGTCTCAATATTAAAAAAAAAAAAAAAAAAGCCTAATAAAACCCTGAAATTAGATCCCTGACTACACACGAATGTGGCCTTTCTTCAGTAAAATATTATGATCTCTCTCCCATCAGGCACATAGTGAGTAAAAATACAGGTTACCACTAACACAGGAATTGCCTATATGATGAAGAAGATGAGATGCACGTCTATAACCACACCGTGGCTGTATGGCTGCAGCTGTCACTGGGGATCAGGGAATCCCCCAGACCTCCCGCCCCTTCCCCACAGCGATCCATGCTTACATGTACAACCCCATTAGCATTAGATGCAACTGTAAAAGCAGTTACTTCACAGTTTTGGCTGGGACCACCCTAGCAACAATAGCATGCCACCCACAGCAGTCCCTCATCATAACACTTCCATAGCAGTGCTGCTGCATGTTTCTTGACACCTCCCATTGCCAGACCCTGTCTGAAGGAGCTCTAACTTTGCCAGATTTCAAATATGCCAGCTGAAGCTTTCCATGCCCTGTGTCTGCCTGACGCTAATGACTTTGTTTTGTTTATGTGGAGATGATACAAAGAAAAAGTTAGGGTCAGGGGTATTCAAAAGAGAGAGGAAAAAAGGCAGAGAATGATGAGCTGCTTGTGTGACTCCTTCCCGTGAAATTCTAAATAGTGAACAGCAGAAGAGCTACTGTAACAATTGACCTAAAGCACAGAGGTGCTACTGCTGAAGACACCACTTTGTTCTAGTGAACATTCACCAAACTGCATCACGGGTCCTGGAGCTAGCACTGCTTGCACACTGCGTAAACCCTTCTGAAAGTCTGCAAAGCTTTCCAGGAATTTTTCTTCAGGGTGAATACGCTCCACATCCAGAGGATCTCTGCTTAAGAGACAACACTCTGTGCCATAGAGCGCATTCTGTATACAGCGGTGGGAACAGAGGAGGATTTGTCTTCATCATGGAGACACCCATAATTAGCATACCACCTCCTGGTGCCTGCAGCAGGATCATCATGCCTGCAATGGAAAGTACCCAACAGATGAAAACCACAGATTCCCACATCCAAGTGTTTTTGTAGTATCTGGTAATTACTGGGAGCCCCGCTGGAAAAAACTGTAACTACTTCACCACTAATGACAGCCCATTTGGAGCAGAGTCGTGTCCTGTCACCTTCTGAGCCTGTGTGTGTGCAGGAGGCTGAGTTGCACAGCGGGGCAGCCTGTTATGAGGCACTTGTATTGCAAGCATCCCATAGGATTGAATCCAGATTTTTTCTTTTTTTCCCTATTCTTTCTTTTCTTGAAGAGGAAAAGAAATGCTAACTTAGTATAAGAAGGTAAGTTTCAATAAAACCCTGTTCTCAAGAACTAGAAAATGCCAGAATACAGATTCCCTTCATGGTTTTAGTCTATTTTTGTTTTTCCTTGTCTTTTCCACATCTTCCAATAAGGATCCTATATTTATTTTACCAGGGCTTACACTCCCTTTAGCTCACAAAACATTGGGCACAAGAAACAAAGGGGGGGAGCTGTAAGTGAATGACACTCTTGTCTACAGGAACAAGCTCACTTGAGATGGAATCTCCTCAAGCACCTCAGTCCACATTTATTCTTATAAAAGAGTATCTTCAGTCTTGCCTGCCTGTCCCCTGCAAGAGGCAGAGCAGGGCCAGGATGCTGACAGCAAGGTAGGAAATCACATGAAGGATGATTGTGGGTGATGCCATTAAATATACCCTGCAGAACCAGACCAGCCTTGTTCTGGTGCTGAGCTACTGCAGCAGAACAAGCAACACGTGTTGCCCATTGCTGGCACCAACCCATGCCTGGCACCTCCTGGATTGCTGTTAAAGCATCCAAAACTTGACCTACTGAGCCTCCACAGCCATGAGATACATGCCCTAAACATATGAAATACTACAAAAGAACCTGAATACAATCAAGAAAAATTAGCATTAGACAAAGATGAGGCACACAAACTTTATGGTAGCTTCAGACAGCTTTCACCTCAGTCTTCCCATAGTGGCATTTCCCTCTCCAGAACCCATAATAGAAGGATGATGCCCCCTCGTCTCACAGCAGCGCCATGCAGACACAGTCACTGACATGAAGCATTCAGTCCCTGCAGCGATCAGGGCTGCAGAAAAGCCCACAAGGAGTTCAACAGTTCGTTATTCAGTACGGGGTACGGATGGTGCGCCGTAAATAGGGCACGGGGTGACACATTGTACGAGGAGGATAAGAATATTGAATAGCTGCTCATTCACTGCACAACATCCATCTTGTGCACTGAATGAAGTACAAGCCTGTGGAAAAAAGAAAACACAATGTAAACCATACAAGACAGTCTTTAATTATATGGTATCCAGGGGCTTACCAAGCAGCACACACACAGAAAGGGGGACTGTGGTTAGTACTCACACTGATATTTTCTAGCTTTAAGTAATTTTTTCTTCCTGTGCAAAATATTCCTCTTACAAAAACTTCAGATTTGCATTGCTTGCATTTGTATTCGCATCAAAGTATTTCTGTTAGAAACATTTTTACTTAAGAATTGATGTAGGTAAGATTCAGAACAGCACTTAGTCACTATACTGTAGTTTAATGTACTGCAGTTAAGTACCCTGGATGACAAGTGCATCTACCTATGGTGGTATAAAGATAGCCAAGTTCCCTTTTCCACTGTGGAAATAAACTCAAAGTACTTCTCACATGGGTGAGAGTTCAGCCTGAGAGGGAGGACCTGGAAAGTGATATACATGGATGGCAAACATGCCCAACAACCAGGCAGGTTCTCCTTACAGTTAACTAGGCTACAGAACCGAAGGAAGTGCATAGTAAAGCCACACACACACCAAGAGAGCTGGGCAGGTTTCTGACACTCAGACGGTGTACACATGGCAAGGTTTAAAATCCTTTCCCCCGTAAGCACACACTTTCAGAACCAGAATTGTTCTCAATACAAGAACGGCTCCCACACTCTGAAAAAGCACTTGGTATGGAAGTAATCTTCAGCCACACTGCCATTGCAGTCCTGACTGCAGTCTTATATCACAACTCAGTAGATCCATATACAGTACATTAAACAAAATCCAATGAGATTACATCCAATGAGATTGGAGTATGCTGAGAACGCCACAAAGCAAAGCACACCAGGCCACACAAAGGCCCAGAAACACCTGTCTGTCATTCACTACATTTTGTACATTCAAGCATATCAACAGGAGCAAAAACTCCAGGTTTGCCAGGCAGCTTTTCAGCCCTAGAAGGCATACTTGCAAGGAGCTAACGCGGGCATACTTAAAAGACAGGTTTGTTTTGGGCACACACCAGAGCTGAAGCATTGGTACAGCTTTATGTTGTGTCCCTCCCAAAGAGCAGCCACATGCAGAGCACTTCGTTGCTCATGCCCGTGCTCTGCACAGGAGCACATCAGAGCTTGGAGCACAAGCAGGAAGCCATGAGTACCTTTCGAAGCTTTCACCATGGAACCAAGAGAGGAAAAAATCCCCGGTCCACATTTCTTCAGCTTTTTTACCCACCCTGTGGGTGTTCAAGAGGCGTCTGGATGAGCAGCTACGAGATATGGTTTAGTGGCTTGTTGTAGCTACGGTAGTGGGAGGACGGTTGGACTAAATGATCATGTAGGTCCTTTCCAACCTTGTGATTCTATGATACACCTCGGTACGCAGACATCAGCTAGTGCAGCAGTACCTGCAGATGTTCATGAAGTACAACCAAATGCACTCCAAACTTCTTGTTCCAGCTCAGAAAAAGAGAAAATTCCAAGTAGCAGTAAGAGTGGGGTACAGGGAGACAGAGCAAGGGAAGGAAGCCAACGGGAAAACTGTCCATCTGCGCAAGGAGCAGGGAAATGGGTCTCTGAGGCATCCCGAGATTTACAAGAGGGCCAAAAAGTGACTTCCTGCTATTCAAGTCCAGGCTGAAATATAATAAACTACTGCCAGCATAACACTGACTCATATCCATCAGATTTATAAATCAGTACTTTGACAAAGAACGCACTCTGTTGGCTTCAGCATAGATAACTCTGGGCTACTCAGATCTGTCGTTTAACCCACTGCAAGTTGAATGCCGTTTCTGCAAAATCCAATGCTGTGCACGGCCTGCCAGCATCGATATGAGAAAACAGCCAACGTTACCTGGGGAGAACACAGAAGTCTTTTGGACAACCTTTAGGCCACAAAGACAAGCAGATCAACATCAGCCTTAGTTTATATTTTTTTCTTCCCAATTTAATACAGAAAAAAAAAATTATATCCATAGCTTGTTCTTCAAGCACTTCACTAGAGAACAGACTTACAGACAGAAATACATGAAGAAGCTACAGAGCACAACGCCTCCAGCACAGCCTGCCCAGCTGGGTGAAGGTGTGATTTCCACACCCACGGGCTCGCAGCAGGCAGATCTCACTGCCTTTACACAAGCACCGCTTGTCCCCTCCCATCAGATGGAAACGCATCTTTTCAGGCACTCCTCAGCACAGCTACAACCATATGAGACAAGGCAGCGTTTCTGGAATCCAAACTTCCAGCACCGAGACCGGCAGAAGCCCTGCCGTCGTGCACGCGCAGCCCCACGCACGCCTCAGCAGGTGGGAAGCTCCTGAGCCGCTTGCCAAACTTCCACACCACCTCTGTTCCAAACGGCTTACAGCACAGCAGCCCATTTGCCCGTGACAGCAGAGCCCCGAGCGACGCGTGCCGACAAAGGGGGACCCACGGCCGCAGCTGAAGGCCGGCACCCGCCTGGGGCCGCGCACAGCGCAGCAGTTCAAGCCTCGGCCTCGGGGTTTCCTTGGGAAGCGGCCGCATCTCCCGCAGGCTGCGCCGGGCTGCGTGCAGGTGCCGAGCGAGCCTCACAGCCCGGCCCCGCCGTTTCGGGAGGCAGCGACGCTCGGAGATCAACGAACGCGAAACACCTCACGCCTCCTCCGCACAGAACAATCGCGCCAACGTATCGCGGCGCCCTCCCCTGCGGTGCCGGCAACTAACGCGGCACAGGGGACGCAGCAGCAGCCCCGCCAGCAGCCCCACGGGGTGCGCGACCCCCGCGTCCCGCCCGCAGCCCCGGCCCCGCAGCGCCCCGCCCGCCCCGCGCGGAGCCTCGAGGCGCTGAGGCGCTGCCGCCACGTGAGCGCGGCCCGGCCCTGCCCCCGGCAGCCACCGCCCACCGCCCGGCCCGCGGCCGAGGAGCGGCGCCCGCCGCTGACCGCGACGCCGGGCCGGGCCGCCCCGCACCTGCCGGGAACCGCCGGCTCGCCGCCTCCTCCCGCTCCCCGCTCACCGAGCAGCAGCAGCCGGTGCGTCTGCTTGTACTCCCTCTTCTCCGCCTTCAGCGTCTTATCGATGCTCTTGCTCCGCTTCTTGTCCGCCCGCTCCTTGGCCACCAGGTCCTGCCGCAGCCGGTGCCGCACCTGCGGGTCTCCGCACTGCTGCTGCTCCGCCGCCGCCGCCGGGTCCGCCTCGCCGCGGCCGCCGTAGGGCACGGAGGGGTGCGCGGCGGCCAGGCGGGAGCGCAGGCTGTAGCACAGCCCCATGGTGCCGGAGCCGCCCGCTGCCCGCCCTACCGCATGCTCCGCGCCGGGCAGGGCGAGGCGGCGGCGCCCGGCGGCCTCTTAAAGTGGCCCCGCTCCCTCCGGCGGGCTGCGGAGCGCGGTCCCGCCCCTCCCTCGCTGGGTCCCCGCGCCGCGGCCGGCGGGAGGCGGCCACACGTGATGCGGACATGTTTACCGTATTCTCTGGAAAGCGGCCCCCGCCCGCCCCCTCCCCGCTGTCGGGGCGCTCCCACCCCGTCTCGCCCCGATGCTCGCAGCCCCGGCGCCCGCCGCCGTCACGTTCCCCCCCCCGCAGCGAGCCGCGGCCGCGAAGCCGACAGGCGACATCCCTGCCCTGGGCGTGTCGCGACATGCGATAGCCCCGCGCTGCCGGCCCGAGGTGCGCTGCTGAGAGGTCCCGACTCGCTGGAGATGGGGATGTGGCACCGCGACGGCCCCATTTCTCTGCCCCAGTTTCTCTTCGCTCCCTGCCATACGCGTCTGTGGGAGCGGCTTGTTGTGTTTTCCATCAGCACCATCATCGGTGGGGACGTTAATGGTGACTCTTTGCTCTCCTGCTCTGCCCCTCTCCTCTGCAAGCACCACATCTGTTTCTTTTATCACAAGGGAACTTCAGATTTACTTCCCGTGCTGCAACCGATGTACCTGGCTGGGGCTGTACCCGTGGCTGTGGCACAGACCCCTTCCTTGGCAGCACCCTCAATGTACGGCACTGCCAACTCTGTCATGCTGCACTTCACACTCATCTCCGGCTGGCTCTGAGCATTCCCTTACAACATGACTAATGCTCTCTGGGGCCCGGCCGCACATCCTGCCGCCGGAGTCAGACCTCTCCAAGCAGCTCTCGGTGCTGCAGCGTACCCCTGCTAACAGCCTGCGTGCTTATGGCTGAAATCTCACTTTCAGTGTTTTCTTGTAAGTTGGACATCTGGATAGAAATCTCTCTTTGCAAAGCTGACAGTCTCTGTGAGCAGAACACACCCATAATGAGCTCTCACTTCCTTGTTTCTGCAGCACCCAAGGCTGAGCAGGTCACATACTGCAGCACAAGCCTGCATCCCTAGCGAGGGGATCGCTGCATCAGCCGCAGGAGCTGCAGGACACTGCTGGCCGGGTGTGCCAGCCAGCTCCAACGTCTGTTTGTATCTTGCCACTCATGAGGTTTTTGCCAGTCTTGGGATTTAACCCAACCTGTCTGATTGGCACGGGCTCTGCAGGGAGGCAGCACCGAGCAGCTCACAGCCCAAAGCTCACAGCCCTCAGCCCCATCCCACAGCTGCTCTGCCAAGCACCTCGCTGGCACCCTGCACCCCGTGTGCTTCCAGGAACAGTCAGCAATGGCAAACAGGGATGCCAGAACCAAGTTCAGGAAACATGTCTAAATGATCTGCGAGTCTGGGGTCAGGCAGGGTCACAAACAAATGCTTCACAGCCCCAGAGAGATTGACACCTATTCCACAAGAAGATGCTGCGTGCCTGTGTCCATTAAGAAGAATGCCAGGTGTTGCAGTGAGTTTATTTCTGTTTCACCTAGGCCAGGCCTAGGAGCTGGTGGTCAGGTCGTTTCCTCTCCGGTCCTACATGTTGTGCTCAGGGAGGTCGGTGGGTCTGTTCCTGGAGCTCAGGGAGAGAACATCTACTTCTTTCTATTAATTGTGTTGTCTATGCAGCGTATGTTGCACCTAATCAATACCGTGCTGCCTGGCCGTTACAATAATTAGTAAGTGTGCAAATTAAATCATTATCAGGCGGATAAGTTCACTTTAAACATGACTGTGAGCCCAAGATTCAGAAGCAGTTGTGTGTTGCAGAAATTAATCAGTCTCACATTGTGCTGAAGATGCCCACATGACTCACTTTCTGTCTCCACCGCTGTAATGTCTTTCCCTCTGTGACGGAGAGTTCATCCTTCTGATGAACACACCCCTGAGAATGTAATATACCAAGAAAATGTAAAGGTCAGACTAGAGGATTATTGATAGCAGTTTTCTTCTTCCCGTGCATTTTGGAGAAGTACACGAACAAGAGTAAGGTCACACTCAGCAACTGCGTGCTCTGTGATGGGGATCTGTGTGCTGCTGCACGAGAAAAGGGGACTTGTGGAGACAGATGTCTGAACAAAGCCAAAGGTAAAGGGAGAAGCTAGAAAGAAGCAGTCAGCCTATGAGCTCGTTCCCATGGCTCTGCAGGTAGACAGACATTTTCTGTTTCTTTCTTGTCCAGTTTGGAGCAGGACATGTTTACAACCACTGTTTCAGTTTCACCACTTCAAAACCATTTCTGGTTCAGGTGGCAGTCCAGTGCAGCACACCAACTTATCTTTGCTGCAGTGTTCATCCTCTCCTCAGCTTGATCTAAAGGAGAAACCTGAGTTGCAAGTAGAGCCAGAGTGGAAGACAGGCTTCCCCTCTTCCTATTGCATTTCAGAATCCTTAGAATAACTCATAAAACTCGTGGTTTGCTCCTTACAGGGAATCAGAAATTGCACGTGACTTCAGTGACAGAAAGGGTAAGGCCATTTATTTCATCTTGATAGAGAGGGTGACACACTGACAGTGTTCTGAAATCACACAGTCTCAGAGGTAGCAGAGGAAATCACCTCTAAGGTCAAACCATCATCTGCCATTTATGTGCCCTGTTCATCCACACAGCATTATACTGGGGACACATTCAGGCTTAAAAAGCGCAGCTGAAGTTTGTTGCACAAAATGCAGTTAAGGGATATGTTTCTAAAGGCCATGGGCACACACTGTGTATCTAACCTACCCCAGCCATGCAGGGTAGCCTGCATAGCTCCTGTCAGTGCGTTCAGCTTCTGTCAGCCTCCAGGGACAGAGATTTGCCTTCCCCAGGTGCCGGGCTGTGGATCCCTTTAATTTTTTATTCTGTTCCTTTTACTGTCTGCAACAGGGGGTGGAAAAAGTGGAGAGGTGAAAAAGCAAACCAGGCCATCTGGGAGTACAAAAAATACAAGGGAAGAAAGAAAGAGAGACAGTAACTACAGGACTGCGGCATTAAAAGAAGAAACATGGGCACATAAGCGAAAGAACTTGGATTAACACCAGGAGAAATGTCAGCAGGAGAAATGTAAATGAGTAAAATTTGCATTTATTTGTGCCTTGGGAGGGAAACTAATTGATTGAACTCAAGATATCCTCACAGAACTCCCACTCCCATTACTGTAAGTGGCCTATACATGCAGCATTCATTTCTTGTTGCAAAACACCGGTGTGTCAGAGCTGCTCATGAGCATCCTGCTGCTCCTCTCCCACAGCTCGTCCTCTCTCCAGCACAGTGGTTTGCACTCAGCTTTACCAGTGCAGGTGGCTGTGGCCTGGCACCTCTGCAGAAGGCATTTCAAACAGAGCAGTGAGATGCTCGCTGTAGCTGCAGCAACAGGGGCTGCTGAGCACCCCCAACAATGCCTCATAGTACCCAATGGCAAAACAATGCCCTTAAGGCACAGCTGGATGAAGTGATGTTTGTGAAGTTTGCCCAAGGTCTGTATGACCAAATACCCACTACGAACTGTGAGCATTTAACATTAATTTTAGCTGAAGCAAGCTCTGTCTGGTCTCTTCTTTTGGTCTTTGGCTTCAGGTCGATAAGTAGATGCTGTCATTACCCTATTTGCTGTACTAAAGATTTAACAGTGATTAAGCACCTTATTTCTGTCTTGGATTCCATATATTTCTGTTTATACATTCAGCTGGACTGTTAACTTCTTGTCTTCTTCCAGAAACTTGGAGAGCCAAGAGTTCCTTATATCCATAACCACAAAGTTACCATCAGTGGCTTTGCCACGTCTGTTAATTTAAAAGCCAGTTTATCTGCAAATTAAGGATTATGACATTCAGATAAGGGATGAAGGTTAGAATTAGTTACATTTGAGTTGTATTTCTAATGTAAAATGTCAAATGTGATGTTGAGCTTTCAGCCAGAGGACAGTGTTCTCAAGACACGGACAGCAAATGCTGTACTGCTGTTGCAGCACAGCAGGCTTCTGGGCTCATGAGGACATTGGATGAGCAAAACCCCCTTCATCTAGGAAGGTATTCAAGTCCATTCCATGTGTGATGAATGCAAGGTCTCTACACAGACCCCAGAGCATGCGGGTATGGCTATGGGCTGTGATGCCTGCTCTCAGTGCCAGCCCTGATGCCCTCCAGTCCACCTCCCTGAACACACAGGGCAAAGTCCTGGGCTGTGCACAGTGTTAGTGCAGCTGAGTTGGTGAGCTGCCAGCTTATTAATATCCTGACTAATTTTGTGCAGATGTTAGCTATTCCAAAGCAATTGCCACAAGATCCTTCATCACCTCACTCATCGTTTGTCTTTTCCACAGTCTGGTAAGGGACAGAAGATGGTCTCTGGCTCAAAGAAGAGCATTCAGGGGTGGCAGTTGGGCATGGATACGTGTGTCTGAGAGTACTGCACTATGAGCTCAAACTGACATAGTGGGTATAAATTAAAGTGTGACTCTTTGCTCCTGGCTCCATTCCCCTTGCCTGGCTTTGGAAGGCTCTCATTTAGGTGTCCTTCAGCAGTGATGGCAGCCTGTGCTCAGGGGGCGGAATGCTCACGGGCAGGTAGGGTTCACTGGGCACAAAACCAGCCAGTGTCACCATCCAAACTCCAAAGTACAAGCTTTTCACTCCACTGAGTGCAATAAAACTTGCTACCTTTCCACTTGTCTCTTTCGGGATGTTTAGTTGTTTTCAGCATCGTGCATTGCTTTTGCTTCAGGCATACCAAAGCATATTCCCCAATTTTTTTTTTATTTTTTACCATGTGTGCTGTTCCCTATAAGTGGCTTTTTGGGTCTTAGAGATGTCACCTGAAAAAATATTTATGACTTCAAGTGGCAAAAGAATAGAGCACGTTGTAAAATTCCTTCCATTCACAAACACCTGATGACTTACCCCACTGTGCTGCTCTCACTGGCTTCATTCACACCTCTGGGGTCACCTGCTGCGTGTGGGGTGCCCTAAGCTGGGCTACAAAGCCACATGAAAACAGCAGATCAATATTCTGATTAAGCAGTTTGTTTCCATTTCTTAACTGGCAGTCCTGCTGACATGTCCTGGTTCCCCTCTGTCCCATTTGTTGTTGGGATCATTGTAGCACTTCCAGCAAGCAAGGGTTGTCGTGGGACTCCCTGCACAAACAGAGTGGGTTTTCAAGGATAATACACAACATAAATGAGCAGCCTTGTTCTGTCAACAAAAGCCTGTGTGTTTATAAGGACCCTCGAATGTGTTTTTAAAATACTCGGGTGGATATTTTTAGCAGTGAGAGCCTCTCCAGCCTCCCCTAATACACTGACACTGTTCTCAGCAGTGCTCTCCCCTCACCCCCCCGCACTCAGGGATGCTCCTGCACAGTGCAGCCCCAGCAGCAGCAGCCCTTGTTATTCGGGCTGCACTGACATCTGTTGGCTCTTATCAACAGAGGTAGGAAAAAAACAAAGCCACTCGGTTCCATACACTGAGATAGCACTCACAGGCAGAAACAAATAGCCGGGTGAGTGACCCTGTGATAACGCTGCCTTGGGTCCAGGAGCAATGAGCAATCCATGGACTGAGCTGGCCAGTGGGCAGGTCATACAGGTTTGGAAGCTGAGGGCCTCCCGTCCGCTTGGTGATGTGTCCCACACCTCGTGAAGCACCTCATTCCCAGTGACCGTCCCTCCAGTTCTGTGCTGCTCCTACAGCTCGTCCCCAACCCCAGAGCCCTGGGCTGAGGCTGCATCCCGCCTGCAGCTGTGTTCCCCCAGCGAGTTGATCAGTCCGTGTGACTAATTAAACCAGAGGACACACACACTCATTTCTGAATCAGCATCTGAAAAGATCACACATCCTTTCGGAACAGAACAAGAAAGAACTGAGCAAACATTTCACTTGAACCAGTGCAGTCTTACTCAGATGCATGACTTTGATAATCCAACTTTAGTTGTTCAGTGCAATAAGCAAAGAACAACTGGATGTCCTACAGTTCAGCCAGCATGTTTGGTTAGATGTCCATCCTGCAAATACTGTATTTAAATGTCAGAACTCTTATTCACAGAATTCATAGAAAGCTTAATCAAAGTAACAGTGCTACCCACTTCTGTCAGGCTCAGTGATGGAGCAATTACCGGCCTTTTTCTAATGACTGCAGCCAGAAGTGCGGCAAGCACTGGGTTTCACTGGGAAGCCCACTGGGAGCACTCCTGGTCCAGGCACTGATTTGGCCTCAGCACTCTTTGAGTGAAAGAAAGAGACAACAGATAGTACAGAGGTACTGGGGCATGGAGGGGAGAAGCACTTGGGTTGCTGCAGAAGATGCCCAGCAGCTATTTGTACCTGTTGTACGCACATCCCTTGTACCCAACCCAGGCTGCAGGGAGGAGATGGAGACTATCATCAATTTCCCTTTCCAGTGGAAACAATTCCAGGAATCCTTCTCCTGGCTGTTCTTCACAAATATTTGTTAAATGCTTGAGTCAACAGCATTTAATTTTGGCCTTACAAAGTATAATCTCTTCTTAAAAAGTCAGATCAGCCCTTTGGTTTTAAAGACAGTTCATGGCATTCAGGTTTCAAAGTCATTTAAAATAGAATTAGGTTATTTTACAGCATTATAAATCTCTGCTGGTTGGCTCCAGAGTAAGTAGACTGTTAATCCTACCAGTAAAGATTTCATAATTTCTCTGAGCACTGCAGTTTAATATTTCCCATGGAAGCATCGCGCCAGGCTGACTCTGCCTGCTAGACCTCACTGCTGTCATGCAATTTCAAAGGGGAAAATTGCAGAGAAACAATGGATCTACTTTCTTAGGGGGGAAAAAAGCAGTGAACATGAAAGCACTCATGGCCACATGGCACAGTGGGGGGTAGCACGGTGGAAAAGCCCCAGGGCAGCTCTGCCTCTGAGCGTTTGGTTCCTGCCAAGATGCGCAGGAGCCAATGTGAGGAGCTGGAGCTGCCAGGGCGGTGAGGCTGAGTGCAGCCAGGGCTCTGAGCTTCTCCTCACACCTTCTCTGTGTGCTCTCCTTAACGCCTGCATCTCGCCTCTCAGTAGGGCTGCAGGCAGCAGGCATCCATTCACCATAACTGCAGCTGTAGTCATAATTCTGATTGCTTGTGCACTGCTTCCAGGGCCTGGTACTGCCAGCGGCCAGAGGGAGGGCAGGGAATGCTTCTGCAGCACAACAGCGGTATCTGCTCCGCATTGCACCTGGCACTCCGGGAACAGGGACAGGTTTCCCAGACGCAGCCTTCCAGTAAGTCCATCACAGTGCTAAGTAACAGATTTCACTCCTTCACCCTCCGCTTGCAGCAGTATAGCTTGTGCTATCAGCTAATGACATCCGTATAGCTTGTGCTATTAGTTAATGTCATCTGAAACTGCAGCGAGGGCTGCAGGATGATGAGAGCCGCGCGCTGTCTCAGGGGACAGTTCTCTGTGCACACAGCGTGGTTTTCCAGCTTTCTCTCCCGTTACATCACTGAGAAATCGGCTGAGCTGACAGCTGCAGTGCCCCGCGCGCAGTGCACAGCCAGGCACAGCCCGTCCTCTAGATGTCCCCAGCGCCACGCTCAGCCCGCAGCGCCGTGCCCGCGCCGGTGGGCAGCGTGGGAGCCTTCCTCGGGTCGCCAATGAGGCCTCGGTGTGACCGGCAGCCCCGTTACAAGTTAAAAAACAAACAACAACAACAACAAAGAAAAGAACAAAAGCGCTTCGTTTGTTTCCCACTGCTTCGGCTGGCACTTCCCATCTCGCTTTCCCACCTCCGGTGCCTCAGCCAGACTGCGTGCTGCCCAGCGCCAGAATGCTGCTGCGCCTGGGCTGCGGGTGCGAGAGGAGGCTGGGTGCTCATCGCACACAACCTTCCGTCCTCCAGAACAACAGTCAACAAATTGGAAAAATACCATGCTCCATCTCAAGACGTATTTTGCTGCTATCTCAGTCACCGCTCTAATTTTCACCTTCCCGCTGGCTTTCATAGAGAAGGAATCCATTAACTCCTTGCTGGGCAGGAGCTGCGTGCTTGCTGGGGCACTCCTGCTGAGCCCTGAGGGAAGGGCCCAGGCTTCCAGCCTCCTGCACAAAGCCCTCCTGCAGGTGTGATGCATTCCTGCTTCTCCTCGTTGTAGTCACTATTGGAAAACAAAACCAAAAGCAAAACAAAACAAAACAAAAAGTGAATGGGATGATGAAGACAGTGAGCTCTTTAAGCTCTTTTCATGTCAAAAAAAAAACAGTTTCATTTGGCAAACCAACAGGCCAAAGGCTCTACTGCACCACAGTGTGAGCGGTGGGTGCAGGGACTGCAAGAGGAGAGAGACCAAAGCCTGTCATCTTCTGGATGTGGAAGCATGTACTGCCAACAGATCCTCGCTCTGAGCTGCAAGCCAGAATCTCAGTGTTCAATGCCAAGGAGATTATTTTTGCCAAACCTGCATCTGTGTTAGGAGTTGGGCCACTTCTTGCAGAGTTAGTCAGAAAACTCCAAAATAAGATTGTTACCGGGTGCCATTTTCTCCAGTCAGATTTTGTCAAAGAGAAACAATACCCTCAAATTTTCTGCAGGAGTTCACGTGTTTCATAGCCAGTTTGTTCCAAACGTCGCTGCAGCAATCAGTGACACAGAACATGCCCACGATGCACAGACAACGCCTCGCTGAGAATTTATGCAACTCGAAGTTCAGAGGTTGCACCTTCCTTCCAGTTCCCTGTTTTCCACTTCCACGTAGCCATAAAAACCAACCCATCCATCACTGCAGCCTCTGCTTTTAACCTCCTGGAGACCTTGAATCCGTTTCCAGAGATGGAAAATTCTTTGCCACAACACTGGGAGGGCTCAGCATAATGCCTGTGCTCCTTCTCCCCTTCACGCCAGCAGGAGTGGCAGGGCACCATCCCAGTCACAAACCTGTGCAAAGAGCATGGGCTGCCATGTGCTGCAGTGACAGCAGGGCAGAGCGGCACGTTCGCTTCTGCTACCATATTGAAAATGCTACATAGGCAAGGGAAAATCTTTGTATTTTGGGTTAAAACATCTTCCTATTGCTTTAATCATCCCTTTGTTTACTTAATACAACAGGGTTTGTTTTCTGTTCCGTTTAAAAATGTGCTTTCCAAGCCACACTGATAAATTTGGCAACAGAATTCACAGCCCCACCATATATCCTCCACTGGGCCAGTTACTAGAAAATCATTAGCGAAGGATGACAAAGAAAGTTCACAGTTTAAGTAGTAAAGGGCTTTAGTAAATAATTAATATGACAGGAAGAGGATGTGCTGTGTGTGAGGCAACAGCACTCCTGTCACTGTATCACCTTCACGGTGTTCCACCTTGCTAATTAATCCTGCTCTGAGTATTACTGGGAATACCAACTCAGGTAAAGCACTGCTGATGTGTTGAGCGCTGCCTGCGTTCACCTCAAACTCAAAGGTCAAACTTCCGAACATGAAGGAAAAAAGAAAAACCAAAACTCTTCTGTTTATTTGTATCTAGAAAGAAACCAAGCAAAGATACTTTGGAGAGAAGGATCTGACCGCTGTGTTTAGGAATACTTATTAGCAATAAAGTGCCTGGATTAAAGTGAAATGTAAGAGATCAGTAGTTCCCATTTCAGAGCAAATGAGGATGGTTGGACAGAAAACAAATCACAGCATTTGGGTTGATGATTAGAAATGTGTACACAGCAAGGTGATGGGGAGGGTGGACCGATCTTCTTCCTGAAGGCACCAGCCAAAGCTCAGTGAAGAGGAAACAGGGTTTAAATTGCAGCATGTCCTTAAGAAGTAACTGAATGTGATTAGAGATACGAATTAAAAAAAAAAAAAAAAAAAAAAGAAAAGTAATAATATGATTTTTAGGAGCTCCATTTGCCTGAGACAATCCCAGGATGCGGAAGGATGAGGTCTGGAGTCAAGAACCAGGCAGACCTGCAGGGAGGAGCTCCTCAACTCCGGCACATTTATTTGTCAGAAATTTGGAAGTTGTTTTTTCCTCAGAAGAGTTTTTTTGTGGGTAATAACTTCAGAGAAAGGGCGGGGGGGGGGGGGGGGGGGGGGGGAGAGCAATGCTTGGAAAGGCAGAGTTGCCATAAAAATGTCATGGTTTGGCACAGGGACACCCATTTTACCTTACCTTCAGCAGTGGATGGATTTCTTCATTCATGAAGGATTTCTTCTCACAGTTTTACTCATAAAATGAACACGGTTGCAGTGTTCATCTGTCACACACAACTTCATTTCTCCTAACTGATCATTAACTGCTGCTGTGTGTGGGAAGAATGCAGCAGGTGAAGCTCTCCTGGAAAAGGACAATTTTCCCATTGCTCAGTTGTCACACATTTCACAAGCTTACTTTAAATTCTAATCACTGTTTTGAATTACCTGATATGAACTTAATTTCCTGCATTTGTTATCTTTGGAAATTCATTTTGAGGAATACACTGCATAGTAGGCACTTGGTTATTCTTTACACTTAGAGAATACAGTCATCTAGTAAATGTTGCAAATAAGAGTACAATTTCCCATATGAAACAGTTGGAAAATGAGAATATGTGACCTAGTTGGGGAACGCTGCTTTTTTTTTTGGCACAACTAACCAACACTGAAAGCAGCATTATTAGCTTGGCAATGCCTGCTGCACTGAGGCGTTTCTCCTGGCTATTTCACTTCATAGAAAACTCAAGAACTGACTGCAGTTTACTTCAGCCATTACCTTCAACATAAAGTCTTTGAAGAAGTCAGCAGACTCTCCCATTTCTCCCGATAGTTTGCTTTAACATCTAATTTGCTTTAAATTATAAAGGAACCCAGCACAGTCAAATTTTCCTGCAGACAGCAGTCCAAATATTAACGATCCAATAGAAATCCATTGGGGTACTGTGTCTTGTACGGTTTGGAAATAACCAAAACACACCTTGCAGCTGCTGGCTGTGCTCAGCATGGGACGTTCAGCCACGAGACAGCTGCCCACGCGGTCGGATGGGATGTGGCCTCTTGCAGATGTCCAATATGGGCTGAAGGGCTCTGTGATCAGACCTGGGCACAGGGGGGTGGAGTGCCATCTGTGCAATATGGCTTTAGTCCATAATGCAATTGGGCTGGTGCAAACAGTGAGCAGAAACGTGTAAACCAGGCACAGACATTGCGTTGTATAGATGCACCAGTGTGAAAGCCTTACAAGAAACTGAGCTGATCAGAGTTCTTCCCTGGAGATGCCTCACAGAGTCATTAAGTTTGGAAAAGACCACTGAGATTATCTAGTCCAACCATCAACCCCCCCGCATCCATGCAGATGAATAGAAGACAAAGTACCAGTGTTGCCCTGGAAGACGGGGATAGGAGTGTTGGATGGAGATGTGCAGACGATGACCTGCAGGGACAGCAGAGGACTGCCCATGCCCTTGTTTGTCACCCTGGGCACTGCGTCACTGTCTCTTGGCAGAGCACACACGGATGGCACTTGGGCTTCCCAGGCTGGAACAATGACGCTCATTTCCAGCATACAGCCAGGCCCGGTGAATGAAACTTTCTGGATGGACAAAGATGGATCAAACACTTCATGTTATCTGCAGCACAATCTCACAGATGTTTCCTTGCAGGCATCTTAAGCAGAATACCAAATGTTTTACCACCGTGTACAAAGCTGGTCCAAAGCCAAACATTTACAATGCTTTGTGTTCACCTATACTATTGCTTATGCCTGTCAAAGCTGCTTCCTGTTTTGGATATTAGATCTCAGGATGGAGAGCTTCCAAATATTGGGCAGGCCAAAGTCAGCTGTGCTCAGTAAAAATACAAAGAATAATATCAGAAGAAGTATAAATATTCAGATGAAGAATCACTTCTTTATTATTTCCTGGTTCGCAAGCTTACATGTGTTCATAGAAGGGGGGCAGTTTTAAAACATATACACTAACGCACTGCTGGCTACAGATGTGAAGATCTCTGTTACTCTCACAGACCTTATATTTCACATGTCAAAGCAATATGTAAAAAAAATAAGCATTTAAGACCCATTCCTCCTCATATGTATACGATGGGCTTCGGGTTAGGCTTGTGAGCTTGGCCACTGCTGAGCCTGCTGAAGACAAATACGCGATGCTCATGGCACTTGGATGGGGACATGAAGGGGCTCACATAATGGAACTACTCATGGAGTGACATTCAGAGAGAAGCAGAGTGGTGGGACACAGCTGTGTGAGAAGGGGTGTGAGATGGATGGGGAAGAAAGCCATGTGTGTGAATGGGAATACCCGTAATATACAAGTGAGCAGTATTTTAAGCACAAAACCTATAATTAGTGGCTCCTTGGCTTTACTTTTAGCCTTTGGGAAAAAGTACTTCCAGGTCTGCAATCCAGGTTTATTCATTAGAGGTAGCTTGATGGGAGATTAAAAAGGTTGTAAAATAAAATAGAGAAAATAAAAGTATTTAAGTAGCTGTAAAAAAAAAAAAAAAAAAAAAAAAAAAAAAGAAAGCCTGATGTTTCAGACTGAAAACTGAACATTTCTCACTTAAGGAATTCCCAAATCAAATCTGAGTTTTCTTATTTGTTAAACACCCGTACCAGAATTTCCAGCAGTGCACACATGGCTCACAGGCACAGTTCTCTTGGATGCTGGGGGAGAGCTGTGTCCCTCAATCCCACACATAGCCCTGAACTCCATCTCCTTTTGACTTGTTTTAGTGGTTCAGACTGGAGGAAAAGTAGCATCGTTTTGCTCTTATCTACCACATTTAGGTATCAAAATCCCAACTCTCTGCTGCTTGCTGGTGGCAATCCTGCGTGGGTGCTCTTGGAGCCTGGCAGGGGAGCAAAGGAAGGCAGGGAGCTGTCAGCAAGCAGGCAAGAGAAACCTCAAAACAAACCCACCTGTTACCATGTTTGTATTCACTGGGGAAAACAACAACAACAACAAGTCTTGAACAAATACAACAGCTCTGAATAGCTTCCAGAGGCACGCGCCTGCCCTGGGATCACAGCCTCTGCCACTGTTATCAGCAGCACCACATGCAGGAACTGATGCTTGTGCTCACACTCTGCATTGTGCTTATGGCCTTAAAAAAAAACAAAAAAAAAAAAAAAAGTTTGACAGAGTACTTTGGCAGCAGTTTAGTGCCTGTTTGGTGTAAGCATAAACACACCCTGGTCATTTAGGAGGGATTACAAAGCAGGTGCAGTTGAGATCATTTAATTTATATCCTTTCAGTACCTCAAGATCAGCCCTAGGATCCTGGGGTGGGATTTTCAGTGCCTGATCCAGCACAGGCTGTGATGCTGGGCCTGCTGATGAGCTGATACAGCCTCACACCTGCAGTTCTTCAGAGGTTGCATTATGCCATCCCCCAGACGGATTTACTTAACTGTCTGGGTTAGAAACGTGTCAGAGCAGCCCCACACCCTGTTTCCTAGAAAGTAAAATTGATTCATTTGCTGATTTCTTACTGTGCCTTGGGATGTTTCATGGCAATGAGAAGGAAGGGCCAGGGGAGTTCCATCAGCGCCGGCGCTGTGCTGTGAGCTGGGCTCCACTTCATGCTGTGCTCATGGCCAAGTCAGGAGTGCTTTGCTATTCTGTGGTCATTCAGAACCACAGCTTCTGCTCCAGCCCTCTCTTCGGCTCTGTTCTTTTTCCTGTTTTCTCTTCTGGGTCATGTTATCTGTTCCAAGGCCAGCGCAATCCCACCAGATGACAGCTATTATTTATGCACAGGTTTGCTTTTCTTACCACTGCTAAAGGTTTTCTGAGTATTGAAGTGAGCAACTTTGCAAGCAAGATGCTTTTAAAGCACAGTGAATGCCCCTCCTTACTAACCCACTGCCCGTCTGGGTTAGTAAGGCTGTAAGACTTAAAAAGCTTTTCTTCCTAAACTGCAGACAACTCCCAGACTTGAAAACACGAACTGAATGGAATAAGAAGAAAAAATTCTTATCCACCATAAGTTTCACCGGCACTCAGGGCAGTGCTTTTTCCTCCAGTTTTGAACCATGAAGATCTCCTGTTGGAACCACTCCCTTGACATGAAGACCTGCAGGTTCCTCTGGGAATACTCACACTCCAAGAGTTGGTGCCTTCCAGTTAATCAGGGTTCGTACTTTTTTCTCCCTTTCTAGGTAATAGCAGCTGTCAAATATTTTCAGTTTGGAGTCTTTCCCTGGACCATTGCATCGTATTGTGCCATCAGTGCAGAAGAACCATTCGTTCTGCCAAACACTGCAGAGTTGGAGAGGAGGGCTGGCTGTGCCTCAATCCCATCCAGACGCTCACCTCCTTCCTCCCAGGCCACTCCTAAAGGTAAATGCTCCTATATAAGGAGAAAACATAAAACAAAACAACAAAACCACTCATAACTCTGATGCCTTTTTGCAGCTGAACCAAGTGCCGCTGGATGTCATCTTTGTTTTGTTATAAATCCAAGATTGACCTTCTCTTTTTTGGTTTTTCTCAGAAACCAAACTTTGGTTTGAAGGTTTTGGCCCCTGGAGCCCTGAGTCTCCCCACCCATCACATTGCTCTTCCTTGCAGCCTCACATACGATGTCTGTGCTCTGATGCTTTCAATTGGTCAACTTCATTATCATTAACTTCGCTTATCCCAGAAGCCCAGATCCATAGAGTTAATTTTATTCCATAGGCTGGAGACAAAATTTATTTGATTCTTGGGAACCATAACACACTCAACGGGGAGCCGTATCAGGATCCAAACTCCTGATTTTATTTTGTTAAACTAAGATCAGGTAAGAAGCTTCAGCCCTGATCGCAATTCTGGTGATGAGCAACACAGATCAGAACAGTGGGAAAATGCTGGGGTTTGAAGGTTCATGTTGGGCTTCAACATAAGATTAGTGCCTAAAACACAGCAAGAAAATTGTTACAAACTGCTTGGGGTACTTCCTTACACATTCACAGTATTATTTTTATGCGGCCTTTTTAGAGATGCACTCAATGCCACCACCTACCTAAATGCCAACAACTCACGTGAGCAGGGATCCACACTTCAAGGTATTCTACCGTATATACCAAATCATCAGCTATATACATCAGATTCTGGTATGCAGATTCTTCCCCGTCTGTTACAAAACCATCTTCCTGATTCACTTCTGAAACTTTCAACAGCCACTGCTACCATGAACTGCTTTCAGAGGCCGGGTCCTGGTGGCCTGGTAGTGGCTGTTCCCCAGGTGGACCTCACCTCTGACATTCGCATTTGGATGACCTTTACCTGTGACATGATAGAAAGCACAGCAGAACAAGGTCCTGGGCTATAGCAAATGAGGATTTGATGAAATGCAACAACCATGGGCACAGAGATCAAGGAAAGAAGCTGCTTACCTTCAGAAGACCCCAGGTATGCAGGGACCTCCAGCCAACCCTTAAATGAGGGCTGGAAGGGGTGGATCCTGGCTGCAGCCCTTCTGGTCACTCAGATGCATTGCTTACACCTGAGCTGCCCTGGGTTGGCCCTGCCTTCCCACCAGGTGCTCCATCGCTGCTTCAGGCCATGACTCAGCATTTCCACTACCTCATCTTAATAAATGTTACTAGTTTGTCCAATTTCATTTAGTGTACTTTCTGTACCCTGAAGATCATTCATTGCTTCCTAAGAAGAAATGGGAAAGAATCCATGGTTCTGAAAATTGGAATTTCTGCATGCCATCAATAGAGACCAAGCAGACTCTTCTGGAAGGCATGCTGCAGCACCAGTGTTTGGAAAGGGGCACACGGACACCAAACTTTGGGTTTTCCCACAATCTGCAGCTGAGAAGTACGGCACGTTCTGGGCAATGACTGCACAAGAATGTCTGAATAATTGCAGTTCCAATTGGTTTTGTGCTGTTGTGCCTGTGGTTCATGTACCTGCTTGGATGCGGTAATGGTGTTTGATGCTGATAAGGAGGCCTAAGCTTTATCAGAACAAGGCACATTCTGCACGTGTATAGTAACTATGGCAAGGGAAACGTCCCAGCAGAAGGACTTTCCTCAGCTTTGCTGTATCCTGTCAAAAGCTCTCTCTATGAGTGAAGGCCAAACTTACTGGGCTTTTTGTTGTTGAATGAAAGGTGAAAGAACAGTATTTAACAAGGCTTCTAACTCTGGCATGTGGCAAGCGGCTCTGAATCTTGGGTTCTGTGGGGTGCAAATCTGGTCCAGACTTTAACAAAGGGATCAAATCTATGATTTTAAATATATTTTTGTTTGTTAAAATAGCTTTCAGGAGAAAAGCACTTCGGCAAACCCTATATTCTGCTGACTTCTAGGAGGCAACGGAAACCCTGCCGAATGCATTGGTTTGCATCTGTCAGACCATCAGACCAAGCACAGCAGGCCCAGCTGTGCCCCGGGTCGTGATCACACACAGCTGTGGTTGCACTGACCCTTCTTTATCTCGTTGCTAAGTATGGCTGTGGCAGCTCCTACAGCAGTGCAAAGACTGCCAGCCCTGTTCCATCCAGAGGAGCAGCAGTACAGCCCTGCCATGGGATAGCTCAGGACATTGCAATTTATGGCAAACACATCAGAAATTATTTGCAGGAAATGAGAACTCAGTGAATGTGATTGTCTGACCCCTCTGCACCAACCTTGCTGCTTATTGCTATGGAAAGCCTCTCCTTCCTTTGGAGAGGACTACTTCCATCCTAAATAACCCCTCCGTGAGGATCTCAGACACATGGGCTCATTGCTGGCAGCCTCCCCTGCGCTCAGTTCTCCCCGCTGCTGGAACAGCTGCTTATTCCTCCAGCTCAGGCCTTTGAGATGTAAATAGTGTAATCCGACTTCAAGAGGCAAGGAAATATTAGCAGAATTTAATGTAAATATTGTATAAATCATCCCAAAATAGCACGGCCACGGGATGAGCCAAAGACACTAACAGAAAGTTAAACAGGCTGAGTAAATATAGACTAAATATAATTCCCCTCCTGGAACTGCCACTGGAATGGATCCAGACAGGAAATAGGTTAAAATGCAGCCTTGTGGCAGCGATGTTAAAAAGCCATTGGCCCATTTGGTGACATTTATAGAGAATTTTATATACTCCATACATTTTTTAGTACACGTTGAGTTAAATATTATCAAATCTATAAAAAGATCTGGAAAAATGCCTGTTTTTGGTGGGTGGACACTGCCTGGAACTCTGTGGGTTTTGTGTCAGAGAAGTGTTTGAAAGAAAACATGAGAGAGAGAAAAAAAAACCCCACACTGCAGTTTGTGAGGGCTGTTGTTGCCCCTTCAGCGCCTGAAGCTGCTGCACAGCAGGGCTCCTGGGGGACAGTGAAGCTCCCAGGGGACAGCAGGATTCCAAAGGCGCAAACTGCAGTACTGCTGCTGCCATCCAAGCTGGGACGCATCATTTCCATTGGGTGCCCAAACCAAACCACTGCTTCTGAGCTTACACAAAAACTAACAGCCTTCACCCCTGATCACTGCTGAGGCAAACAAACGAAGTGAGTAAGTGGAAATTCTTCAGAACTGCACGGCACTGATCAGCATGTGCTGTTACTGTATGAAGGTCTGCTTTCGGATGTGTAACTGCCAGGAAAAGGAACCCAAACAGCGCAATGAAGTCGCACACAAATGTCTGGAGCACTGCGTTCTCAGAAATGTAAATAACACTACAAAACACCACATGGGATACGTAAGCTGCTTTAATAATAATAAATTTGTTAAGTGGCAGGAAGCCACTCTGCTTTGTAAACCGATTTTACACAATCACAATCCCCCTGGTTGGTTTTCCTTATTTAACATGAATACATTCTGTCATTTGAACATGAAAGATTAAAGTAGAGGTACGTTCTGAACAGCTCTCGTTGATTTTCCTGGTCAGAAAAACATTAAACATGCAGAAACAGCATCTTATTAAAACTAAAGGCCTCTTCTCATGACATCTCCTTTGCTACTAAGCTGAACTGTCATTGAAGATGCCAAGCCCAGAGGTTGTTTTTCCTTGTCCTGTGTTTGGAGATGCTGTGGAGCCTGCAGAAACGTCTGATAAAACCTCATGTAAAATAAGTAATTCAGAAGGCTTTGTAAGCAAAAACTGCGGTTGCTGCTTCAAAATAGGGAGAGCTTCTCATGCATTAATGCACTTAGTAACTGTTTTGTGAGGTGCTCGGAGGAGGACATGCCCTCCCGGTACAGTCAGCTGAGCCTGAAGTCTGCACCACTGATATTGTTCAGCAACTGTTTGCACCAATAATTTAAAAGAAATAATAATCAGGCTGTTTTCATCAGAAATAAGTAATAAATCTGATCATGATAGTAAAAAATAAAATAAAATGGCCATTTCTTATGTGTGACATTTTCATTGCTTGAGAATGAATCAGTGCAAAGTGAGGTAACACATGCACCCCGTCACATAGGGCCGGGCGCATCAAACCAGGCGCCGCCTTTTGGAATCCCTCTCCATATCCTCAGGGGGAGAGTCTCCATTGCAGCCTAGGGGGGACACCATGTTTAGCAAAGGGTCTTCAGATGCCCCTCCAAAAAGGGACAGCAACAAAGCCACGCCATAGCCAGTAGCTCGTTCACCCTGGAAAAATAAACACACCAAAACAATTCACGTTTCAGATTGGGTTGTCTGGACTAGTTTTAATTTACCGACCCACTCAGCTGGAGCAGTGACACAGCACAGCCACAGCAAACACTCAGTGTTCCCGCCAAGCCTGCTCTACTTACTCTTTATTCTTATTGCTCCTGCAATCTTTCCCTGTTGGATTAAACCAACACATCCATTGATTCACACAAACAGAGCTCGTGCTGACTGGAGGACAGCCTTATGCTACCATTCCTCAGAGCACAGAACGTTCTATCCAACATGAACACAGATTTTGGAGCATGAGTTGATTAAGTTGGGCTTATGAAAAAAATGGAGGGGATGAGGAATAAATTGCCTTGATTTTCAAGGGGAAAAAAAAGTACATACGTTCCACTCAAGGGAGGAGGAATCCCACAAGCAAATAAATGTTTTCCCTACTGGAGGTCAGTAGGAAAATCAGCTCTAGTCAATCACCTTAAAACACTATGGGTGAAAATAAAGGCTAGGATTATTCCTTTGAAGAGAGAGCAGGCAAGTTGTCAAAATCTACAGCGATAAAGATGTAGCAGATTGAAATGATCTTCAGAATATTTTAAAATCTAAATAAAGAATATGAACAGATGAAGCTACCAAAACAAAGAAGCTTCCAGCAGAGACGAAGAGCTTTCCAAAAGAATTAGATGGAGAAGAATTCTTTCTTTGCATCTGATGCCATAGAATCCACAGCATCTGCACTTCCCTTCCTTTGCAAGCAGGGCAAAACAAACCAAGTGACACACACGTACCGCATGAACAGGGGCAGCAATGTCGATGTGAACCCAGACCCCAGGCCAGTCAAAGCCGATGTGAGAAGCAATGAAGAGCCCAGCACAGGAGCTCGGAGTATTGTCTCGGTCCTGCAGAAGTAATAAGAATACAGTTGGTCTTGCAAGAAAAGAGGACAATATTCTCTTCTTAACTACAGAAAATGCAGGTGTGCAACTTTAATTCAATGACTAACGAGTGGCATTAAAATCCAGTCTTGCTAGTCAAGTATACCATAAACACTGAGTTAATCCCTGGTAGGAATCTGGCCCTGCTCTTTTGTTCCCCTGGTCCAAACTCCCTTCTGCAGTGTTTTTGGAACTTAGTACACATTGCAACTCTCAAGTGCTGCAAAAGCAGCTGCAGAAAACTGTCCTCAATTTCCTGGCTTCTGCATTCCCAGTAACTGTCTCTGATGGTTACGTACCGCTCTGAGAAATACCTGAATTCACTTCTTAGAAGACCTCCATCCAGGAATTCAGTATCCATATTTTAGAGTTACGTTTAAAAGGCAAGCAGCTCACAGATAACTTTACAGCAGGCTGCCCTGTTTACGATGCTAAATACCAGAGTAGAGGCATTTAGCCTCCAAAATCCCCAATTAAATGGTCTTTGAGTTCCTTACATCTTCCATTTCTAGAAGATTACAGCCCACAGGAAAAACTTTCATAGAGCTACAGGTCAACACAGTGAGAATACACACAGGAACACATTATTATGTCATCAGTGAAATACAAAGGAAAAAAACTTACTGCCACAGAGTTCTTCATATCAGCTACAGCAGAGGTAAATTCACTGAAGTGGAGCTCAGGGCAATACACAAGAGGATGGACCAAGTCTCCACAGTTCCTGCCAGCTTTAACACAAGCCTTCTCCCACTCTTCATTATTGGTAAGGACAGCAGCATGGTACTTTCCTGTAGCAATTCCCTAATGAGATACAGGACAAAATCAGGAACGATTCATCTCACTGCACAGAACCATTCCGTACTACTCCCTTTCAGCTGCTTTCCTCCTAATTGAACCGAGACAAAACATCTCAGAAGTATTTGATAGAAGAAGGTAGTGTTAAAAATGTAGACAGAGACATTGTAGCTACTGATGAATCTTTTAAAATTTCTCAAAATCCATTCTGCAGTGAAGCAGTTCACATTTACCTGGACTATTCAAATCAATGTCCCACGTATTTATTCACAGTGACTGAGCAAGCAAACTTTCTCACTTGTCAGTTATTTATCCTATTTATTCTTTAACAGCAACTGATTATAAACATCTAACACACACACACACACACACACACACACACACACACTATCCTGGCAATCTGTACCAACCACACAAATGTTTGGAATGTAACATTCTCATTCATCAGCATGGTGACATTTCCTTTCAGGTCTACAAGACCCAGAGGGCACCACCACATCAGTGTTTTAGCAGGACAATGACAGGAAGCTTTCTGAAGTTTGATGTTTGCTCCAATGTATGCAACATTCACGCTTCTAAAATTTGCCACCATTTATCCTCCTTATATGAAGACTAATTCATTTCCTAGAAAATTAAACTACAAAAGTTACTGCTTATGGACATGAAAATTGCTGATCACTGAAACAGTTCTGCTAATTATAAGGCTACCGAATTGCAATCATTGAGTAATGGATCACTTGCATCAGCTGATAATGTCATTAAAACAATACCATTTTTTCTTTAAGTGTGTAGAATCACAGAATGGGATGGTTTGGAAGGGACCTTACAGATCATCTATTCCCAAGCCCTTGCCACAGGCAAGGTTGCCATGCACTAGATCAGGTCACCCAGAGCCCCACCCAACCTGGTCTTGCCCCTCAGCTCTGTGCTGAGACCTCACCTGGAGCACTATGTCCAGATGTGGAGCCATCGGTATGAAAGAGACATGGACCTGCTGGAGTCCATCCAGAGGAGGGCCACAAAAATGACCCAAGGGCTGGAACACCTGCCCTGTGAGGACAGGCTGAGAAAGCTGGAGCAGTTGAGCTGGGGGAAGAATAAGCTCCAGGGAGATCTGAGAGTGCCCTTTCAGTATCTAAGAGGGCTGTTAGAAGGAAGGGAACAGGCTCTGTGGCAGGGTGTGTCATGATAAGGAGAAATGGTTTCAAACTAAAAGAGAAGAGGATTAGACTGGATATAAGGAAAAAGGTGGGTTTTTCTTTTTTGCAATTAAGGTGGTAAAGCACAGGAACGGGTTGCCCAGATACGCAGTGGATGCCCCACTCCTGGAGACACTCAAGGTGAGGCTGGACAGGGCTCAGAGTGCCCTGATCTAGCTGTAGATGACCCAGTTTATTGTAGGAGAGTTGGACTAGATGGCCTTTAAAGGTCCCTTCCAACTCAAGTGATTCTATACACCTCCTGTTCACTAGCTGATCTGAATCAGTACCTGAGCTCCAGTAAGAGTGGCCATATCAAGAATGATATCAGCTCCAAGATCTTTGCATGCGTAAGCAACTCCATCAGCCAGTATCAGCCGACCTTCTGCATCAGTATTATTGATTTCCACAGTTCTAGGAAGAAGAGAAGGCATTTAATACAACACCGCTTCAGCCTGCAAGGCTCATCTACCCTGACTAAAACACTGAGTTAGAAAAGTATATCGAATCTGCTTTCAAACTTGACTCTGTAAGTCTGTACTGCTGCTTATTCCACAGTTGCAAGGAAATTTTAAGCAAACTTCAGGTCATGATATGTACTTTGATGTGCACTTACAGACCCAATAGGACTCTCTAAGCACACAGAAAACTCACTGCTATAGCTGTCTGAAATCCTATTATCAGTATTTGGGGAAGCTGATGATGTTCACAATCTGTAAGGTACTGTGATAAATAGAATCAAAGATTGTTTCCTCTCAGTGTCTCTGGGAAAGAGATAGATACAATCTTACTTTCCAGAGTAAAGAACATGAATGTCATCGGGTCTTGTTGCACGAGGTCCAACTGCATTCTCAGCCAAACAAAAAACAGCATGAAGATTGTCTTTAAAACCCTGTAATAACAAGAGAGAAATCAGTTTTGATTAACACCAAATTCATTTATTCAGACTGAAATCAATGTGAGATTATGATTTCTTGGCAGAAATGCCACTAATTACATGAGAAATCTGATAAATGTATGGTGTTTGTCTTTGTACAATTACTACACTGTGTGGGGAGATTCTATAAACAGAAATGTAGATAAGCAGCAATTAATGAATAAAAGCATTATTCCATCTCAAGTGGAATAGCCTTAAAAACATCACACTTCTAGAGAAAACAGGCTCAGCTTTACTGTGAATAAAAGTTCTGTAGCTGAAGAAATCTAGACCTGTTGAATCAGATCATGTTCTGAAGTCCAAAGGGCAAATACATCAATCAAAACCTTTCCAAAATCATGGGCAGCCTCTAGAAGCCATAAGGGAACCCTGCAGCTGCTACACCAGCCAGCGGGAAAACATAAGAGATACTCTTCCATCTGTGATGCTTTCCTCTTTCAAAATGGTTTGTGCCACAAAAAAACTCTATTAAGAATCTCTTGGAGAAGGAAAATTTGATGTAATTCACCAAGTGGGAGATGTGGTTAATTTACTTTCAAAAAGAGGAAACCCGCTCCCACTATGAGCTGTCTTTCATTGAAACTCATCCCTTCTATACCTGCAGGATTCCCTGTGTTAACATGCAAAAGATGAGAAGAATGACAAAATTGAGTATTTTTCTCTTCTCCTTTGTGTTGGAAAGCTCACAATGGATCAAACACATGTTTGAAGGGAAAAAAATACATCAATTGCTTCATTTTGCTATCCACCAACCTTTAAAATCGCTTTGTAAAATTGCCCAACAGCATGCAGGCAGCTGATACTTTCTGGAGGTGGATAATGACCTCTGCCCCTCTTCCCACTGAGCCTTCTATTCAACAGAAGTTTAAACTTCAATCTTTCCAACAAAGTACAGCTAATTTAAACCTCTTTCAGATTTGTATTATTCTTAAGAGCACTGAAAAAAAAAGTCTTGACATAGGCAGCAACAGTAATTTGTCCTTGTTACTGTCTCAATACATTTTCTGCAGGGCTGTTAATTCAACAGGTCTTGCACAGGGTTGTAATATTAAGCAGCGATACCATTCTTTCGTTTCTATATATGATGGCACAGATTTCTCACGAGGTCTGACCATTTCTTCAGGCTCAGTTTGTCCAAATGTATTATTTCCAGTTAGCTCATAGTTACAATAATTGCATTTGAAATAACTGATAACTTACATTCACACCTACTGTGACTGTGAATATAGTATGTCAGTGCAGATAATTACATGCACACATACCTCTAACACAAGGATTGATTGAATCACTGACAGAACACACCACCTGTAACCCAGACCCTCCCAAAGCGCTGCTTTCATCCCTCACAAACGTGTGATCCAACTTTCTGCAGGACTTTGTTATGGGAAGGTAGCGGGTTCCCTATAACGCTGCTCAGAAATGTGATTCCAATTTTAAGTCTCTGCAGATAACTGTGAAGTTTACAATCCTTCCACATCAAACACGCTGCTAATGCCAAGGCACAGAGTTAAACCGTTGAGAAATGGGAATCTGGCAATGATCATCTCCTGGACAAAGCTTCCATCAGATCTACGCGTTCATCTGCAGCAGTACAAGGTCTTTGAACTTTGGATACTATTTGGAGGCAGGAACTGCTCTGTCAGCAAGACTCAGCAACTGAACTTGTGGGGAGGGCAGAACTGAATTGGCAGCAGCCACTTTGCTTCCCCAGTTCATACTGCTGAAGTATAATTCTTAATAATAATAATAATTCCTAAGAATTCTCCATATTTCAACGTTTGGCTTCTTCTCAGCTCTGTGACTACCTCCTGACCACAGGAGCAAGCCAACAAGCAGCTCCTGATGAGACTTGAATTGTCATTTCCCCATCAGGTTAATATTAGAACTGGAGAATGATGTGGAACATAGATAAACTTCATACTGCAGAGCTGCACATCCCCTTCATTGCTAAGGGGACAACAGCTGCCCCAAATCCCAAAGCTTAAACATGATCAGCACTGAATAACTCAGTTATGAATCTGATTCAAGGAACTACAATTAACTCAGTCCTCAAAACAGACCTGAAGCTCAAAAAAGACTCTTAGAAAAAGGTTAGCACTCAAGCAATTTCTCACCATTCCCAAGATCCAAGCAAAGACTTGAAATACTTTTGTGAAACAGCAGAAAGAGCAGAGTGGTCCAAGAACTCTAATGGCAAAGGAAGGTCAGGGCCTGAGGATCACGCTGGCCCTCAAATCTGCGAGTACATCCAAAAGTCAGCCTGGTACTGGCAGGCTACGTGATATCAATTAACACATTTTACTTACTTGCTTTACAGTGGCTTTGAAGGCACCCAAAATAGCAGCTGCTCCACCACAGTCTCGCTTCATTCCTGGCATAGTAGTCTATTGAAACAGAAACGGAGATTTCTGAAGCAAAAAAAAAAAGGTTTTGCAGTACTGCCTGATAAAGCTGGTACTGCTGGTGCCTCTCTATCTCTGGTCTTGACAGTGCTTAGCCATTACAAACACGCAGCACACACACATATCTGCTTTTTGGTAGATCTTGCCTTACAACAGTGAAAGCACTAAAACTCTGCTGCTCAGCTGTTTGAAAAGAAAAAGCAAAAATGTTGATTATAAGACAGGCACTGAGGTCAACTCAGATGGGCTTTGGATCTGCCTCCAAAATCAGAAAGAAAACATCTTTGTTTCTAAATTTCTACTAGCAGTGAGCAATCCTTAAAGGCAAAATGTTCCTTAAATTCTATCTGGCAGTTTGTGTCTGCAGGGATGACGGCAGATCAAGCGTTTACTCAAACAAATACACTTTGGTTTCTATCAACATTAATCAAATTACTTCCATTAGGAAATTACATAGTAAGCAAAAGAAAGAAAAGCACTGATGTACCTTTCCCTTAATGCTGAGTCCTCCGGTGTCATACACAATACCTTTCCCCACCCATGCAATGGTCTGTGTAGCACCATCCGGAGTGTGACTGAGAACTGCTAGAGCTGGAGGATGCAGAGCAGCCTTGCCAACTCCATAGATACCTGGGAGACAAGAGAATTAGGTCACTTGTGGGCAAGAAAGACTGTGGAAAGTAATCTATTTTCTGCAAAGCACCTTGGAATACCATGAGCAATAAAACTCTTTCAAAAATGCATAAACTAAAGTTTAAAATGGAGATGACATAATATTGCAATTAGCCGCGACAACAAAAGAGATGGATTTTAAGCAAGACATACCTCCAAAGCCTCTCTCTTTCAGCTCCTCGTCTCGAATAATGGTAGGAGTAATCCCAAGATCCTTGCCAACTTTTTTTATTTCCTTCATCATCAAAAGAGAAAGGACATCAGTAAATGATCAGAAGGACACAGCAGAGATGCACTCATGTACAGGTTTCAAGTGATTTTTGCATATGTACACATACAAACATTCACTATTTTGGGAACGGTGCTGGTTTCCTATCCCCTAACTTCACTGCGATATCCTTGATGATATGATATATACTACTGCATGAAATGCAAATCTGACCCTTCAGCTCTGCCAACTCAGAGGTAAATGCCAGTTGTCCGTTCTGTTGGACCGTGATAAAATAAGACAGGAGTATTTTCACTCTCAACAGCTTTTCAGATCTTTACAGTACATTCATTTGTAAACGTGTCAGCTGCTGTTCAGTTCCTTTCCTCAGAAACTTATCAGCACAGGGTTTAAGAAAGCACTAGCCAAGGAGCCAGGACTGTGACCAAATCAAGAACTTGCCTCTTCTCACTGCTGTTTCCTTACACCAAGCTTTACCCTGCACCTCCTTCTCACTTTGTTAAGTTCTACCAAGTATTAATGACTAAAGAAATAGTTTAAACATCCTTGGACATGTTTTTTCATATGTCCCCTACCACAGACTAAAAGGTTTTGCTAAGAGATGGAAACACTCGTCTTTGATTAAAGTAATCAGGACTTCCAGTAAGTAACTCTTACGCATCATGTGCATTACCCACCTCCAGGAAGTTATCTGTATTCATCTCATTGCATGGGGTGTCCACAATTCGAGCAGCCAGCCTGATTCCTTCCGCAGCACTTGCCAGACACTATGAAAAGAAGTGAGAACACATGAGAGCTGGCCTTGGCTCAGCTTGTTTCCCACATAACTTTGTATCCAGTCCTACACAGATTACATTGGATATTAGGTTCCTCTGGAGTCTATGTCTAACTGCAACTATCACAGGTAGCTGTACAATACTAATTAGCGTCAACCAAACTAACTGCTACTTTTCCTAAGTGTTATGCAGAAGACATTTTCTCCTGTGCATGAATTTCTATGCAACTGGATTCCTTCCCACAGTGAACTGATACTGCAAAATTAGTAGTCTTCAGTAACTGTCCTATCTGTGACAATCCCTTCCAGTCCTTACCATATAATACCAAGGATAATGCTGTAGGTGCAGAATACGGCAACATGCCTAGAAGACTTTTAAAATGGGAGAGGAAAAAAATGCTGTCACACACTTCTTCCACACTCCACATTAGCTGTCTGGTGCTGGCTGAATTTAAGGAGTGAAAGCTTAGAGTGGAAGAAGCCAGTAGTAGTTTTGGCATTAACTTCAAGGGAAGAATGGGAGGAAGAAATCATTCTGGATTTTAGTTACGAATAGCCCAAGAGTTTTGGAATCTGAAGGAATTGCTTTTGGTCAACAGGTACTCTATTTATTTATTTAACCTATTTCTTGAAGACAAGTGGCCTAGAACACTATAGGTTACCTGATGTGGAGTTTACTCTCTGTAACAGTCAGGTATTTGGGAAACAATCTTTGATTATCTACTATTGAAAGGTGACTTAAGCAAATACTGGAGTGTTTCATACAGCTTATTCCCAGGCTGAACCACTTCTTAGGGGTTTTGCTACAAAAACTCAGCCAAAGAGGTACATCACGAAGCCATACACGATTCCAGAACAAAAAGCACTTAATTATGTCAGTGTGATGCACAATCTCATACAGATTTTGCCTAAATAAAAGAGGGATGCCCACACACCGAAGGTAAAGTAGCATTAAATGCTAAAACCTACTATTTGCATCTATGAAGAACACGAGGAAAGAGAATCTTTTCTTGTGCTACTTGTTTGGTATTTTCCATCCCTGAAATCTAAGTTCTGCAATAACATCTTCAGCCTTTGCTACATTAATATATTCAATACTTGTACTCACATGTGCTTTGAACTGAACGGGTAACTTTGATCTAAGATCATGTCTTTAGACACAACACCTATTCCATATATAGCTTGAGGCACGCGTTCTTGTGCGAGCAACTAATCAAAGGAAAAGAAAAATTTCAGGGACTACTGAAAACAACCTGATAACGGGGAGAAAAACCCACAACACAAAAGCTTACTTTAAGCGTTGCCACTTCTATGGGTCCGTTGTTTTGTCCAACCAAGAAAAACTCTACTGTTACAGTTTTCTTCTCTGTGCGCCTCGATGCGCTGGAGCGATGTGTGAACAACGGGAAAGCCCTGGCCAATGCACAAGCAGAAGCAAAAACTTCAGACCGCTCACAGACCATCTGAAACATCAGCCAGAAGACAAACAAGTCAAGTAACAGCAGGGACATTGGGAGACTGCATTTAAAAGGATCCATTAACTGAGATAGTACTGACAGAAAGCAGAACTGATGTATGAACTGCGACATGCTCGTACATCGCACCTTGCACGGATGGGCAGCAGTACAAACAGCACTGAACTAACTGGTTCAGTTCGTTTCCCACATGGAAAAGAATTACATTACTGGACATGACTGTGCAGGAATTAGCAGTCCTTCTAATGGATCAGGACTGTCTTAATTATACTTGTCTAATTAACACAGGTCAGCCTACAGATTGAGACAAAAAAGCAAGGGAACTGTCAATGTGTGTTCAAAACAAAGTGAGCGATCATATGAAAATGTGGTTAATATTAACCCGAAGCTTTCTAACACGCAGAATGCGCTTCTGAAGTTCGTTACAGAAGTTCATTACCAGTGGAAAGCAGCTTTAGTTAAACATCTCTGAATTTAACCACAAGGGAAAAATACAGGCAGAGATGTAACTCTCGAGAATAAACGCAGTTTAAATTCGATTTGTTACTGACACTGACGACGTGAGCTTTCTCTAATAAGCTGCAACTCCGAGTCTGGAAGAATCAGAAAAAAATAACAAATTCATTGCAGCAGAACAGTGCAAGAACTTTTCCTGCACACGACTTCTGCTGGAGCATTGGTATCCATTGAGACTTTTAAACCTCAGCCCCTGAAATGGGTTATGTGACACAGACACTCTGCACTCGGTACGCAGTCCATGCCAGCTTTCTAAAGCATGATACAGACCATGTGCTGATGTCTTAAATCCTAGTTTGGAAAAAATCTACTACTGCTTCCCTCTGTGTGAACATCACTGGCTGAAAACATTCTGCACATTTTCATCTTTAATTCCCTTCAACTGTCCGAGCGTGCAGAAGCAATTACACTTCGGTCTTGTTTATGTCCCAGCACAACACCATTTATAAATGCTGGTATAATTACACAGATAAAACCTGCCCACCTCCAGTCTCCTCAGATACAGCTATAATCCTGAGCAGACGACGAAACAGTTCACCAGACACGTCACCAGAAACACCTGCAAACTGCCACTTACCACAATGCATCTGTTGACACCTCCTGGGAGACAGTTTCTAACCAGGCGGGTGATGAACTGAGCTGCAGACGGGCTGTTGTGCCGGCTGACCCGGGACGGCAGCGCAGCCACGGTGGCGTAGTTCAGGTAGAGCGGGCAGCTGTCGGTGGGGTTTGGGTTCAGGGTGCCTAATGCAGACTGCCAGAGCTGAGGAGAAATGAAGAAACTTAAACTAAAAACCGTATGGGAATTTTCCTTCTGACCACAATCTCATTCTGACTCCATTTAGGCAGTCTTGAACGGTGAGATCTCAGGTGTTGGAAACAAAGATTTTAGGCACGCCCATTTAAATGCAACAACCTCTAAAGCAAAGAGATGGGAAATATGACAAACCTTTATTAATTAGAAAGCACAAATGTGCTATCCATTACATGGATCTCTTTTAAGCCTCATGAGCTATAATTTAAAAACACAGCACTAAGTGCCAAGGCTGCTCCAGAGGCTTTTAAGTCGAGGCCATCTCACTAGCGATAAATGGATGGGCTGATTTACTACTCCCAAGTCATTCTTTCACACAGAAACTTAACTAAAAACAGCAACAAAAACAAGAAGGCTAAATACTGTCATAATACACTCAGGAGCCCAAAAATTAAACCGCTGAGCATCCTAAAAGCTGTGATGCAAAATATTTCTTGTTTCACCACAACCCATCGACACCCTCTACACAAAAACAGGTCCGCAAATTCCAGAGCAAGAGCTGAAGGCTGGGAGTGGGAAAGAGACGATGCATCTCTCAGCCCTTGCGGGCAGCGAGGCTCAGTCTCCAGCTTGCCATGGAACGTGCGTTTCATCACTACGTTCATTGCAGCCACCACGCTGTCATCGCGGAGGAGCGCTTTCCGCCGGCAGAGCGGCTGAAGGGGAAGCGGATCGTCGGGTTTGAGGCGCAGCGCTCCGCCTGCGACTGCCGGCCCGCAACAGGCGCCGGCAGCCCGGGGCGGCCCTGCTGCTCCAGCGGAGCGGGACACCGCGTGTTCTGGTTCTAGTCTTTCAGAAGCGCCGCTCCAGAGGTACCGATACGGCCCTTCCCGCTCCTCCGGGCGGGCTTCCCGTGCAGGCCCCTTCCCTCCCCCGGCCGCTGCAGGCCCCGCCGCCTCTCCCGCTCGGCTCCGAACCCTCCGGGCCCGACTCGGGGCGCACCCCGAGGCCGCGCAACGCCGGGCCGGGGATCCGCGGCCCCGGGAGAAACTGCGGGCAGCGGGGAGGCGGCGCCGGGGCGGTGGGAGAGCGGCCCGCGGGGCTCCGGCGTTCCGGCCTCACCTCCTCGTTGACCCGCGGCTGCAGCTTGCCCCGCAGCTGGGCCCAGGGCAGGCGGTGCAGGTTGTGGAGCTGGCCCAGGATGAGCAGCGGGCGGCTCTGCGGGTCCGCCTCACCGGCGTTCGCCTGGAACTCCAGCTGCACGTTCGCCATCTTCCTGCCCCCGGCCCGGCTCGGCCCGGCCCGTCCGCACGGCTCCGCCCCGCCGCCCAGCGCCGGCTGCGAGGGGCGGGGCGCCACGGCGGCCCCCGGTGGTCGCACCGGGCACGGCAGGCGGGCGGGCGGCTCTGCGGGGCCCGGATGTGCGCGGCGCCTCTCCGCGCGGGGCAGCGCCGAACAGCGCCGAACAGCGGAGGGCGGGAGGGTGACGGGGGCGGCCGAGCGGTGCCGGGAGCTGCTGAACGCCGCGGTCGCTCTGCCTCTCAGCGGCCGTGCTGGTGCTGCCACGGAGCTCCCAGACCATCGAGGTGCGCTGGAAACCTCTGTTTCATCATTCCATCCAAGGATGGAAATGATGTAAAATTATAGAGGGATCCCAATGGAAAAAGCTGCGTGAAGCCAAACGTCAGTCAGAACGTGCTTCTAGAGAGCAAACAGCCAAAATACACTCAAAGCTGTAACTCGGGGAGTCACATAAAGGAAGCAACGCTTTCCAGGCTCCAGCTTTAATGATGTACACGTATGTATTCAGTAGGTTTATCCTCACGTTTTCATGCTTGCTGAGCACCTCCCATTAACGCTGTGCCAGCAGGGAATCCCGCTCAGGGATCTGCGGCTGTGTGGAAAGTCTGAGCATCACAAAGGGAGCGCCCTTCATTTACACTGCAGAAGTAAATGCAGATGCAAATAACAGAAGCACATCTAAGAAGGAAATATGTGTTAGGCTGAGATCCAGGGGAAAAAAAAAGGGGGGGGGGGGGGTGAGGGGGAACTTTCTTAGTCTTTCTTACTGGGCCCCTGAAGGGACATTATAGAAACTTTATTGTCCAACACATTTTGATGCAGCCTGAATTAAAGGTCATTCATACCAGGTGGGGACCCATGGATTCCTGGGAGATGCTCTAGCAGCACTGCTCTGCTGGACTCACGCAGACCCATTGCATTCTGTAAGCTGTCAGTACAACCTGGGAAGAGAATCCAGCAACCACGAAGAAGCCCCAGCCTGCAGAACTGCGTGCCAGCTTTCTTTGCAGCAGCACGCAGAGATGGTTACAGGGCTGGTCAGAAGCAGTCTGTAGGTTCAGGCAGCTGTTGCTCCTGTAACACCCGAGCAGGTAGCAGACAGCCAAGCTACTTCTCAGGTGCAGTGGCTTCTTTGGGAACCGATGCTTCTCATTCTATACCGCTCCATGTATTCTTACAGAGCACTGCATAAGGGTTTATGCTTTAGCTAGAAATAATTTAGAATTGCAGCAAACGAGACATCTGAAGTGATTCAGAAGCCTAGATACATTGTTTTAAATAAATTCAGCCTCACCAAACTAGCTCCAGTCACACAGGACAATTCACACTGGAATTCAACCTCGAATGCAGTGCATATCAATGAAGTGCATTTCCTTTAACAGAATTTAGATAGCAAATAAGTGGTCATTTACCTCAGTTAAGATACTACCGGCATTTCAATGGTGACTGCGTGGGATGAAAATCACTTGGCAATGCGATTACGCTGCAGAAAGTTAAAAAAAAAAATCAGATATTCCATGTCACTGCTGCTTTTATTTAATTTTGAAGAATATATGGAGACATTAACATCGCAAGTATTTGCTTCAGTTTACATTATTTTAAGAAAAAGGAATTGACCAATTAGGTTGGAAGTGTTTTATTACTTCTTTGAATCCTTTAGCCATGATAAAATGTCAAAAGCACCAGTCAAGACTGAAATAAATAACACGTTCTCATGTTAGAAAGTTGCAAATACAGTATATTAAATTATAGCAATACGCTGCTTCACACCAACTGCTGCAGCCAGCACACGAGGGAGACAGTAGTTTTACTCACGATCATTGAAAAGATCTATTACCAGAACAGGGGGACTGCACACCCAACTAAAAGCATACTTCTTTCACTGACTTACTGTATGAATTTCAACAAGGGCTTGAACTGGCAGCTTTGGAAGTTCAACATCCCCTTTGTCTGGAGGTAACACAGTGGTACAAATCTCTATGCAATAAGCCACAGCTTACATGTTTTTGTAGCCTTTTCTTTCAGGCCTGTTCCTGCATCGAGTCTGTTTAAACCCACATCTTAGGACCTCCGCGGTTCGTTGTAAACACAAGTTCAGGGCAGGTGCAACATTAAAGTCATAGCACATATTACGAAACCGCACTTCAGGGCATTTGAGCAGAACACCTCCGCGAGCTTATGGGGAGCACTGCGACAGTCAGAAATGGGGGAAATTAAGTCACAGCCTCTTTGGGGAAAAAGTCCATACAGAAGAGCCATATTAAAAATATTAAGGCAAGGCCTCTACAATTGCACACTACTTCAGGCCTGGATTGAAATATGAATCCTCTATTACTTACATGTTTCTCTAATTCCTCTTTTATGGCCTACAACAAAGTTTTCCACGGCAAGAAATATTTGAAAAAACAGGTAATGCTCCACTGAAGGCCTCCTAGGAGACATCACCTGCATGGCATCTGTCACGGTCAGCAGGAGACCAGAAATGCATCCTTTTCTAGGCAGGCATTTGAAAAAAAAAATAATTGGTATGGGAATGTGGGTCTAATACATATCGTAGTAAAGTTACATACAGAAAACCACGTGTGGACAGAAGCACTGCAAAACAAACAGCTTAGAAAACAGCTAAGAGCCAAGAGCCCCCATGGCAGGTCACGCTGTGTAGGAAGCCAAAAGGGAAATCTCGATTTTTCAGGTTTAACTGCATCACCGCTTTGATGTAATGGCAGTGCTGGTATTTTTTAAAAGCACATAAATACACACGATCTCTCTGGTGAAAAGAAAAAATAAAAATGTTCTCATGATTGCTCAAGCTCAAAAAAAAAATAAATTTAATTAGCTAAATGTGTTAAATTACACCAGTGATTAAATCTTGTTATTTACAAGATCATATACTGTTTTGATTCTTAGTAATGATGCAGTATCTAAGTGAAGATCACAGGGATGGAATTAGGCTCTGCCTGTTAAAAGCTATCTTTTTCATCTCCAACCCCTCTGAGTTTTCGAGTCTGAAGAAATGAAGTCAGATGTTTTCGTGCCTTGTGCCTCAGCTTTAGTCCTATGACTCAGGAACACAGTTTAGATTTGAAGCCTTAAAAACTGTGGCAGTACAGAAGACAACAAATTCTCTCTCACTGTAACAAACCAATTACAGAACTTGGTAATAAATTACAGTTTTGTGTTATTAAGCATCGTGTTTCCAAATACCTCTGGACAAAGAACCAAATGATTCGTTTGAGAGCATCAGATTTCCTGACGTTGCCCATCTACTCTTTACCAACACCTCACCAATCACCAAACTTGAGCTTTGAGGGATCCTACAGAAGCATTGCACAGACTTTGTACCACGAGGGCGCATACATTCAAAGGCAGCTTTCTTGAGTGCAGGTCCATCCATTCACACTGGGGAAAAAAGTTCACGTAAACTCCAAAAATAAGAAAATGAAGTGAAACCTAGTGTGACTTTACACCAATAAGAACAACAATGAGGACAATTACTATAACAAACAAAATTAAAATAACAAGCATCTTCCGATTCTTCTTTTGATATTGCTCTGCCTGTAGAAACAGAAAAGAAAGAGTTAATACTTTGATTTACGTGAAGATGTAAGCGTGGACTCTTCAGTATACCGAAGACGCACACCTCGATTTCTCTTTGCTAGCTTGGCTTTTCATACACTGAATCTTGCAAGCAACTCCCACAAAATAACTCCAGCCTGCACCAAAGATTGCAGCGAAGGAAAGCACAAACTGAAATCATTTATCCACATTAAATATGAAACCCTACAAAAAGGAACGCGTCCACTGGGCTACGTGGACAGGGGAAATAAAACTCAAGGCACCATGTGTGTGAAGTCCAAATGGAAAACATTGGTAAGATATTTTTAACTCGTTGTGCTGAAATAGCATTTCTGTATCATATTTGCTTGATGCTAAAATTCACACGAAGCTTCGTTTTTTAATAGGCATTTTTATTGTACCTGATTCAGCTGCGCATTTTTATTAGAACTGAAAGCTCTCAATTTGTTTTGGTTCACTCCTTTCTTCTAATCACCTTTTCTTATCCCTCTCCTCTTTTTCCCAGGGAATAAAAATGCAGAGAAAACTCTCCAAAAGCCAAATGAAACTCTGCTAACAGGAACTAAACAAAACAAAAAAATTCTTTTTAAATCCATAAACACTGCATTTTTTAAGGGAAAAATATAAATTCTTCTCTTTTGTAGTCTCTGAAAAACCATTATTTTTTTTTAATCATGTCTGTATTAAGAGGAACTTTTGATCTGAAAGTACATAACGGTACCACTGATTTCCTTAGTCAGGCCTGAACTGTCACAAAGCCTGACAAAGTCCACAACTGATGCCCATTTCAGGTGAGGCAGGAATGACTGACGGCTGATCCGTATCTCCAGACTGCTGGAGTGATTTAATTTATGTGGAAGTGCTCTGTAGGTAGCTTACAATAATTATGCCAGTTAAAACAGAACAGAAAATTGACGTTATATATTAAATCAGAAAACAGGTTACCAAACTTAGTAAAAGCAGTAACATAAAACAGAGACATTGCTATTAAAACATGTATGTTTTCCATGATGGGCAAAAGAACTTTTATGCTGTACTGAAAACATCTGATTTCAGGTATGTTGTATCAAAATCCATACACCGATCAGCATTAAAAGCTGGGGTTTGCTGGTAATTTATTAAATACCACTAAACTAGAAGTAGCACTGATTGATTGCAACCGATTCATTTATTTCCACTTTAGCTTTTGTAAATTGCTTGCAACTACATTCAGCCTTGTCTGACAGCAAAACCACCACCATTCAAATCTGTATCCTGCCACCAGTTCAAACTTTTCAGATGTTCATAGTAAAATTCCACATTAAAAGCATGAGGTTGAACTTTCAACAAATGTTACATAGTAAGAAAAAACATTAAAAATTATTCTTGCTACTCTTGCCACTGAGATAACTAGATGTGCAAAGCCCCATATATATTACCAGCTTACCTTATGTAGTTGTTTTAAACCCTCTTCAGTTTTGATACATGACTGTTCAACATTGTAGTCAATTCTATCTAGAACTGTTCCCTAAATGAAACAGAGAGAAGGATCATACTGAACCAAAATAAACTTTGAAAAAGATTGTGGTTATGAGCAGCAGAGTAATAACGCCTACAGCAAACAGCTCATTAGAAGATCTAGTTGGAATATCTTGAAATGACCTTCTTGACTTATTGCCTAACTGGTAGTTCTGTCATCCCATCTCACAGCCTTCAGTCGTTGCTAAGACTGAGCTCAGGTGCTTTGCCTGACATGTTAAACCTAAACTTTCTGGGAGAAATAATCAACAGAATTCTCTATTTTTTCTAATTTAATACCCATAAATGGTTATTTTTTTCTTCATTAGTTCATCTCCTTGCAGATTACAAGTGGAGGATACCTTAGCCTAAACCAATGAATTTAGGACTGTGAGGGGTACATGAAAACATTGTATTACAACATGAGGAGTCTGTAAACCTTAATGCTACATGCAACCTCCCATCTCTCATTGACACTGTGGTGCTGCTGTACCTGTTCTACTATCATTGCTCCCAGGTCCCGAAATATTTCATTGAGATCAGAGATTGACTGTACAATCTGCCGGATTTCTCGTTCCCGCTCTTCCACCAGCAATGTGTTTTGCTCCACCAGTGCTAGCTGGTCATCTGTAAAACCCTGTTGAAATAAAAGACTGACTTGTTTATGTGTTCTAGAGTGAAAAAGTTCGCAATAACAACAGCAATTATAAGATTCCACAACATAACTTTCCTTTTGGAATTTCAGCAGCAGAGAACTACTCGAGAAAAATCTTGCCATACTTTATAAACAGAGTTTTAGGGTCACTAAAATAACTTGGTACCTTAAGAAGTTTCTTCAAATTGAATTTGCTTAATAACTTACTCTGTCATAAAGTGTTTCATCCTCCCCATCATCCATCAGTGGGACTGAGGTGTCGAAGAAGTGTTTGGATCTTTCTTCTCTACTCTTCATGCCTGTGAAAGACAAACTGTTGGAGCACAGCGGACTCACACTGAAGTCACTCAGATTTTCTACCACCTTTCAAAAGTTGTAGGTAGGAGAGTATTTTCCAACAGCTTTTGGAGGAAACATGACACATACGAGAGAGAAAGAATGAGGTCTGAAGCAATGGGTAGAAAAGCGTAAGAAAATCTCTGATAAATGACAGTGTCTAAATTGTAACTGTCACATAAGCTTACTGCTTAGAGTGTAACAAATGCAACCACGCTTACAAAACAGACTAAGCCAGTGATTTTAAGTCACTATGTTCCACAAAGTTAAAGAGTTAAGTAAGCTAAGAGTCTTAACGTACGATCACTCTATTCTGTGTGAACAAAATGTTCTGACCCTCATTCCACCTCTACCATTTATACCACAAGAAGAAATTGCAATACTTCATCTGAAGATCGCTTATGACATATGAAGTTGAAATTACTTTGCCAAAAAACAACTGAATATTAGACTTAAAACAGAGTCTTCAATTTGCAAGCTGTTTAAAGTTTCAGAACTTTATCACAGACCACCTTCTAAAGTTTAATCTATCACAAACCACCAATCAACAGCAGGTATCAGTCTGAAAAACAACAGCTGCCCCACCAGCACAACAGAAGTAGCTGGGCAGACCACAATTTGAGAAGTAATAATATGTTAAAAGTGTAAATGGCTGAAACACACTGCTTTCATTGATGAATTTAACTGACATTTTTGCTTTAGCAATATGCAATAGAGAGGTAGAGGCTGTGAAGCAGAAATTGCTCAATTCTAATCTTCACTCTATTATACCTTTTGTGGTCCTGGGAATATCACTTAACTTCTCTATACTTTCCTAAACGTGAGAATTAGCACACCTTGGTACACTCCATAAAAAGTGCCCATGCATTACTGTATCTTTTATGCTTACGTTTGAGATAGTCAGACTGTGCATGCCTGAAGTTGGTGGATAGTTCCTGAAGGGACTGTGCTAAGGAAGACACTACATTCCTGAGAACACGTGCTTCTTGTTCTGTACAAGTCCGTGACCTGCTCTGCAAGACCTGGACTGCTCTCTGACACCTGTGAAATAACTGAGAAAACAATTCAGTTAGTTAAAAACGTACAGCAACTCGCGCTTTAAGTATCACATTGAGTTTATTGGTGCCCAGTGCCACGTTTAAAAGGACATAGAAATACAGAATATAGATGAGCAACAAAAATCTAACAGGATAGCACAGCAACACAGGTACTTCTGATAAAAACATTTGCTTCGTTGTAACTGCTCGGACTAGAAGCCACAGAATATCTTTGCGTATTTCTGTGAGGTAGCTGTAAACATGATTTAATTAAATCTCCCATCCATTCCAAGATAGAAAAGGAAACAGGTAAGTAAAAACAGGACTGCGGGGTGGGAGTGTTAAGTTGCTCACTGTGGAGCTCACTGAGATGGTCAGCACAGAACCAAGCAAAGAGCCCAGGACTTCTGGCTCAATGACTTAGAGTAGAAATGTTTTACTCCAGGGAAAGCACCGCCTCACCATGACATCTGTCACAGATACATCAATCTGTAGGTTCAGAATTGAAAGAGCTCTGTACCTGTGTGATCTCTTGGGTTGTTATTTCTATTGCACGTTCTTCTTCACTGCTGTCATCTAGTGTTGGTCTGTTCAGATGTTTATCATGAAGACTGGCTAATTCTTTCATCTTCTGTTTCACCCTGGCAATATCATACTGAATCTAAAACAGCAAACACAATAACAGGAGAGGAAAGTGAGTAATGTTTCAAAGGAAAAGGTCCTGACAAATGCAAGGCAAAAATACAGAAAGTAGTCATGTAACAAAAAAAAGACCAAAGATCATTAGAACAGAAACTCACAAACAGCTCAGCTCTTACTAACTGAAAACTTATCTGATTCATGATTTTTAAACCTTCACTTGTCAAGATAAGACAAGACTGCTCTTCTCAAATATGCTTTACTGAGTTGCAATACTATGCTGATCATTATATAACACAGTAAGAAAAGTTTAGCCAACTTCTGAAAATGTAAATAAAAATTCAGGTCACACCTTCAAGCTCTGCCAAACTCACCACAGACCGAACTCGGTTAAAGCTAAATGACATGCTCTCAAACCAGCCATGAAAATACATCTGTAAGAATCATTACTGTCCTAGTCAAAAGGAGACCGATCACACAAAAACCAATGAGAAGATGTTCTGAGAGGATGATTTAAATGGATTTTCTGTAAGTAAAGTAAGAATCTCACACTCCAAATACTGGAGAAGATTCTTAATTGGATGTCTCCAGAACGATTCCCTCACATTTGTCCAAATAGTTCAAGATTTTGCAGCTCATCTGTACCTCACAAGTGGGAGAGCTTCTGCTAGAAGACACCAACGCTTCTTTTCAAGTAGCAAGCTGCTATTCTATTCATTTGGACCCCTCAATGGGTTCAAGCAAAGTCTGTAGAAAGTGTTCCATCTTTTATACTCTCCCTTCAAAGTCTCTGAGAAGAATTCTGCTGTGCTGAGAGCTTTAGGACCCTTCCTGCAGCCTCAAGTCAAAACGCTCAGCGATAGCATTATTTATACTAGCGGTTCAAGTACAGTATCAGCACTGGGCTCTCACTGATGATATCAACTCAGTTTCCAGGAATTTCTGCTCCAAGATAATCTCCTTCATTTCACTTGCAATGCATCCTTCAAGGAAATAAATGACATCTTGCCTGATGGTTTCTCTGAACAAGGGTGGCAGAAGTTAGAAAAAACACAAATCTTTCTACTAATACTACTTCTACCATAAAACTTATGGCATTGGCAACACAGCAACAGGAATACATTTCTACATGAAAAAAACTCAGCGTTGGATTTGCCATACAACTTACTTCATCTGCCCCATCAACCCATTTGGGAGGTAAGCGTTTTGTTACACCAATTGCTGCTTCAGGATCTAAACTTATTCCTGACACCAGGGCCATACGATCATCAGCAAGCTGCAGGAGATAAAAGAAATATTCTTAGGAAGACAGCAAATCAACATTACTCAAATTAGATGGCAGTTCTCGAGGACAAGTGCTTGTGTGCCTTCCCCTTTTTATCATAAAAAGGAACCTCGAGCACGTGTTTGCATGTGATGCAGGTATAAATTATTGAAGACAGGCACACTGCTGTACAGCAGCACTGCAGCAGTTGCAGAGGGTGTGTTATGCTCCTTGGAGACTATTCTGGGGATAAGAATCCATTTTGTAGGTTGAAGTACTAAACGGTTATCAATGAAACTGGGTGACAGTATGGATTTTTTCAAGGTGTCAGTTGGAGCCATCTTTGTAATTCCAGAGATAAGATAACTTCATCTACTACAGGCAGGAAAAGAGTGGTATCAAATGATACTGCTTAGAACGTATCTAATTACTGCACTGCCCATTCTTCCAGATTTCTTATTTTCCTCCATCAGGCCTGGAAATCTTTGTGGCTCTCCTCCTCCTTTAAAAACCAATCCTTCCTCCTGCCTGAACAATTGTTTCCTGAAAGCCTTGTATTTATCCCCAGCATTGTTTCCTGACCAGAGTTTATATAATTCATGCAAAGCATAAAGTATTGTGAATAGCTTCACTGTCCCCCGCACGGATACAAAAAGCCAAACTACATTATATGTATATACATATAAACGTGGTGCTGTGATTTCACAAAATGCTTGTCTCCTCTCGGCAGCCCTGTCAGACTGTACACAAATACATCTCCTCCTATATAATGAAGTGGAATAAGCTAGCGTTGTAAAGAAAGGAACATTTTTGCTCAGTGATGTGTGCTTGATGCAGTGTGACAAAATAAGATGTGATAAACAATACCTCATCCAGCTCCTGAAGTGATTTGTGGATCCCATCAGCCCCGTCCAGTTAGAGACAGTGAAAGGTAAAAGGAAAAAAGACACAGAGGACAGATACAGGGTATGGTCAGTTGGGAAAATACCAGTAGCTTGGTGTTGTTGTTTTAAATACATAATTGTTTACAGCAAATAAAACAAACGGACTTTTAAAACAACACTATCCAATAACAAGTACAGTATCAGGATATATTTGAGACAGCCTTTTGCCTGGAACACAAGCTTTTCAGGTCAAAAACTGGTTTGCAAAAATTTCTGATTGAAAACACCGAAATATATTCAAACATGACAACGAGAGCAGTTTTACTGTAGTATTTAACATCTATGGGTGAGTTGAAGGTTTCACTAATTGGAGAATTACAGTTCTCCAAACAAAGTTTACAAACCATACAAACTTTATAAGCACCTCAGTTACCACAGTATAAAACAGACAGCAGATGGCGAAAAGCAAAAGCAAGCGCAGCATATGTGCCCACATGCAAACACTTCAACTTCAGGTAGCATCAGTATACATGTGTGCACGAAACCCCTCAGCTGGCATCTGCAATGCATCTGCAGCTCATCACTCCTTGTGCTGCTGGGGTGTGTTAGCATGTGAGATCTAAGACAAGGACAGCATACTTGTGGTTCGCCAAAGCAGCGAGCTTCAAGTAATGATCTCTGTTACCCTGCACTCAGCTTCTCAAGTACAGCTGTACTGTTAGGGATGCTACTTCAGCTAGCTGAGCTTAAGGAGTGGTTGACTGTCAGTGTGAGAACGCATCTCCCAGGGCAGAAAGCTGCTTCTGACACAGTGCCCTCATAACAAAATATTTCTTCAGGAGAAGTTTGAAGAGCAAACTAAGATCAGCCCAAGCACTTTGAGCTACAGACTGCAACATGGCCCTGCTGGTGTGCAGCAATTCTGCTCTGGGGACACCACCCAAAAGAAAAAGTACTTAGCTATTACTGACAGTGACAAGCACCTCAGAAACATGAAAGTGAAGAGCTCACATTGACATCTTCATCCCGCTCACTGTGTTTACTGTAAGCAGCAACTATGGAACTTGGAAGTGCCCACTGACCAATCCCACTTGCTGCTCAAGCCAGGACCAACCCCCAGCCACTTGGCTTCGGCAGCACTGGAACAACCATCCCAGAAAATGCCTTGGTCCAGGTTAACAAACACAAGAAAGAAACATTTCAAGCAAATGCTAAGTGTTCCCGTGCTCACTGCAGTTCCACTGCTCAGCAGCCTGCATGCACTGCAGCTCTCATTTTCTATTAACATTTATAGAATTGCAGTGATCAAAAATGCTATTGATATCAGCAAAAAAAAAATTGTTAATAAGAATCAAACGTAGTGTCAAATTAAACACTGCAATACACACATTGATAAACACACAATACACAATTGATGCTTCCTGGTCTGTAAATAAATTCAATACACAGCTTGTATAGATACAGGTGTAATTAAATGAACAACGAACAAAGACTGCTCAATGCCAACTCAGCAGCTGAAATCAATTTAGCAGCACGAAGCATTGCTTTTCCCCTAACCAAAAACACACCAATGCAAAGCAAGTCAGAGAGATGAGACTGCTGGCAGATATTTACTGGACGCTGTTCCAAACTAATGATACATTTGAAGAAGCAGCTTAAGACCCCGGAAAGCGGAGCTGCCCAGCAGCTTCAGTGCTCTAATCAAAAGTTTTAAGCACCGTTCAAATTGTCCCCAGGAAACTGCGTTGGTAGCCTATTTTGGGAAGAGTTATTCTGAAAATTCTGGTTTCAAAGCAGTCTTCCGTTTTTAAGCTTCCCATCACAGTGTGATCAGCTCAAAACATACAAAAAGCCACAGAAGGGGCCACAGAGCGATGGCTTTTTGAAGGCATCACATCGGCACCTCCCGGCCGCCGTGCTCACGGCCTCACAGCTTTCCTTGTGTCAGGGGGAAAGGTATCGGGTGTGAGGGCGCTACGGACACATCGAGCAGTGGGGATAACCCACAGCACTTGCATTTAACAGCGCCCACGCGGAGGCGAATAGAAGAGTTCCGCTCCACGGAGTAAGTTCGGCTTTTGTCACCGGGGAAACATAAAAAAAAACCAGTGAGCAATGACCTCCCGTGAAGGCCAACGCCGCTTTGAGCGGTAGGCGCAGCGCTCGCGGAGGGACCCGCACGGACCGGCACAGAGCTCTTCCGTTCGCCCTACGCGCAGGGAAAGGCGAGAGGGCGGGGGAAGGGGTGGGGGGGGAGCGCGGAGCAGCGGGCACGGCGCGGCCGCGGGGCAGCCCTCGGCGCAGCAAGGTACATAGGATGAAGGGAGGAGACTCACCGCAGCAGCCATGCTACGTGAATTCAGAGGGCTGGAGGAGCCGTAACTACTCACTTGCTCGGCCAGCAGCTGCCGGCTCTGCACCGCGTTGTTCCGCAACAACAAGAACGCGTCGGTTAGACGCCGGGTGGCCATGGCCGCCCGCACGGGGGACCCCCGCCCCGGGGCCGCTCAGCGCCAGTCCGCCGGGCGCGGGGCCCTAGCTGAGCCCGGGGCCTGCGGGCAGAGGCCCGCTCAGAGAGCGCGGGCAAAGCCCCCCGGCGCCGAGCGGCCCCGGCCGCCAGCCCCCTGCATCCCCCCGGATCCGTCGGCGGCTCCGGCCGCGGCCCGGCTCACTTCCGCGTGGTGCATCGCTCCGTTCTTCCGCCGCCCGCCCGGGCCCTCAGCCGCGCACCAACGTTCCGCCCCTCCGCAGGGCCGGTGCCTGAGGGCGGGGCAGCGGAGCTGTGCGGCGGCTGCCCCTCCTGTGATCAGGGGCGGGCACGGCGGCCTGCGCTCCCCGTGCCGGGCCCAAGGCCCCAGCCTGCCTTGCCCTGCGTTGCCCTGCCCGGCTCTGCCCCGACGGTCGCCGTGATAGAAACGCCAAGAGCCGGCGCTTCCGCATTCTTCCCCGTTAATTTATTCTGTGCTCTTGCTTCTTCTCACTGCTTTGAAGTACCCTAAGCAGGCACGGTTTGGGTTCAAAATAAAATACTGTAGAATGACCATTTTGATTTCACTGCTTCTATTTTTTCATCTATTCTTCTCATCTGAATCCTCACCACTGCCCGAAATTTGCTTTGCTTTCAATTAATTTTCCATTAAAAAAACAGCTACAAAACACTCCTTCGTATACAATTCTTTCTGTCAACTCCAACCATCCAAAAATCAGAACTTCCTCCCGAATGAACAACCCATCTTCAAGGACAGCATGGGTCTGACTTTCTGAAAAAGCTTTTTGATAAGGCTGTCCAAAATGATTTATTTTTTTCCTCACTGCTTTTTGTTCCTCAGTGCCGTCAGCTCCACTCCTGCATGCTGGAATCATAGAATCATTAAAGGTTGGAAAAGACCACTAAGGACATTGCGTCCAACCACCAGCACACCCCGCCATGCCCTGACCACGTCCCTCAGTTCCCCATCTCCACGGTACTTGAACATCTCCAGGGATGGTGACGAGGAGAATCAACAGCTTCGATTCTCACCCAAATAAAACAAGAATTGCTATTTCCACGCGTGGAAGGAGCAGAGGCTGTAGTCACAACCCCATTTTCTGGACATGTCGCCCCATTTTATTGAGCCACTTGGGCAGCCTTGCGCAGTGAGAAATGGAAAGAAGGATCCCTTTGCTGCTGTAAGGCATCTGGGGAGTTTTCTTGAGCAGACCTTCTGCTCAGCGGGAGAGACCCGAAACTTGGAACTGAGCAAGGAAATAAGCTCCAGCCTTACGAGGATCACCACACGCATTTCATTTTTCGTGGTCTGGTGAAATGTGTTTTCACTTTGGCTGCCTTACAGAGGCTTTAAAAATATATGTATACACTTCATTTCTTCATGCTAATTTTTAATCTACTGTAACAATTTTTTATTCTGAGAACAGTTTCAGTTAACGATCCTCCAGCCCTCTCTTGGCATTGCTGCCGTGGCTGTAAGTGGAGTGGAATTTCACATGCACCCAGAGGTCTCTTAGTTCTGGATGCGTACACAGAGAAGGCTGGTTGGGATCTCTCACTTGGAGGGATGGCAGTGTGAACCCCATGGGAAGCCTTCTGCCCCTAACGGGCTGCAAGTCAAGGCACAGGGGCGATTTACATCTTTTACTTGTTTTCTGACAGCTTAGAAAGCTTTGAATGTTGGGCAGGCTGTGAATTGAAGCAAAGGATATAAAAAGCATTTGGGACTGATACACAGTGGGATAAAACCCTGTAAGGAAGCCGTCCAGAGCTAACTCAGTGAATAACCACTTCAAAGTGGACGTTAGGAAAAAGCAAAGGGGCTGGAAGGAATGGGGAAAAAAAAAAAAAAAAAAAAAGGATTAATCAAAGAAAACTACATCTTAGAAGCTAGGAAGTGTAGGCATAAAGGGAAATCTGCCAGAAGCAAAGCTGAGTTAAACCTCGCAAAGGAAATTAAAACAAATAGCAAAATGTTCTTCAGGCATACAGACCAGGAGATGAAGTAGAGAAGAAATAGAGGTGATGATAGAGGGAGAGGCAGGACACAGATGAGTGCATAATATAGAGTGGAAATGTACACAGAGGAAATGAATGCATGGAGATAGGAACTATCTCATGCAAGTGGAACAAAACATAAAGATCATAATGGGACAATAATTTCTGACCCAGACACCTAACAGGACTTTCCTGTCAAGAATGTATCTGGCTGCATAACAGCATCACTGCAGGAGCAGCAGAACACAATGTGAGAGCAGGACAAATTGTTCCAGAATTTGAATGGGGGAAAAAACGATTCAAGCCTGATCCCACTAACATACAGGACTTTGGGATAAAGTTAGCAGGGAAGAAATACAAGACATGATGACAGATGGAAAAGAGTTGAAATACAGTGTGCATTTACTGAAGGTGGGTACCGTCAGACTGACCTGATTGGCTCTGTAATTATTTTTCTGGACAGAGAAAAGCTGGTAGGTCTCATCTCTCTTGTGATGAATAAATGTAGACTAGAAATTAGAAGATATTTAACCTTCAGAGGACTGAGGTTACTCTACATCTTTCCCACATTCAAGGCAAGGGCAAACCACTACATTATAAAGTTGCACTCAATCCATTCATAAAATTGATTGTATTTTCTCTCCCTAAGACAGCACCTATCCCTAAATACATCTTTCTAAGCATAAATTACTAATATTTTGGGTTGTTACTTCTTAGTGCTAGAATTCACTGCCGTACATTTACTGCTGTCTGGAATGCTGTCTCTTTTGTTGACCTCTGAACTGCTTTTTTAATGCCTGTTCTGTTCTGCAGTTCTTAATGAGCAATGAGATAGCAATGCTGCATGCATGCACACATTCCTGCACCCACTGCCTCCCACATCCAGGGCCTAATCCAAAATGGTGGGAACTTCATGTTTGCTACCGTAGCCTCTGGATCAAGCTTCCAAAGGGAGGCAGAAATACTCCAGATTTCAAAGTTCTATTTTGGGGCGGATAGCTAAGCATTTCTTTTTAATGGGAAGATAATCAGAGCCATATTTCAAAAGCCAGCTTTTGAACTGTGATTATAAACTCCTTTCTCTCCATCCAGTTCCCAGCAGAAGGATCTCTGTATTCCCACTCTTCAGCTACTGAGGCTAAATCAAGGGCAAATAGACCCTGTGCTTCATTGGTCAGATGAAGGTCAATCCCCACGACATTTTGTCTTGTGTAATCGAGTAGATACACGGAGGAGGTGAAATACTGCAGTCCTTGGAAGCCTGAACAATCGGCTTGTGCCAAAGGTAGGATTAATGGACCATTAAATGTATTTTGCCATGGCAAATCCCACCATCCTTGTACAGCTGGGACACTTGGCTGCCAGAAAATTTCTACAGGAAAGTTTCTATATTACAAATTGGCCAAGCGGCTGGGTTAGCTCTGTCATCACTAGAGATGCTTTTTCTGCACGGGAATTGAGGAACTCCTGGCAAAATGGACCACATTACTGCCTTCATCCTGTAGCAGAATATTTGCAGGTTCCAAAGCTGTCAAACTCGCCGTTTCTAGAATGTCTGAATCACGGCCACAAGGTTTGTTTTGCCGGTGAGCTGGGAGATCCTGTTTTGGCAAAGGATGTGATTCTGACGGCCTCTCTGTAGGTGGTGCTACAAGGCAGTGAGACATAGGAACTGTTTGAGATACTTCTGAAGTTCAGTCCCTTGGTTTCCTACCAGCTCCTGCTAGTCGAACTTTCCAAGAGAAAATCAGTCAGTTTCCCATAATTTCTTTATTTTGCTGTCCTATAATCTAAATGCTCCCAGTAGAAATACAACAGAGCAGAACTGCTATTTTCTGTGGGTTCAGACTGCTCACATTGTGTACTCCTCCTGGAAATGTACAGTTGAACAAACTGTCTTTTCACATTGATCTAACTTGACTGAAAATTTAACACTAGAATGTTTAATTATAAGGAGAAGGAAATTTATGTCTCTAAGTGAGCTCTGTCCTTTGCCATACACTGAAATGTTTCCTCGAGTTCAGCTGCTCATCTGCACATGCAAAAATGGTAGAAAGGATTGTGCAAAGGTACCAGAACTCTTCCCCTGCTACTAAAAGTAATTGGTCCAGGTGGGGTCAGGTCTTGTTTCAGTCTGGGTGGGCAGTGAATGCTGCTGTGTCTGTTTGGAGGGGTGGGAGGAAATTTGTAATCAAAATTCAGCGGCAAAAATGACTGCTTGCAGGCATCAATATCCCACATGTAATAATACAGGGAACCTTGTTCAAAGGCAGGTGTGAGAGTTACAGCCTACGAGCTCCCACCCCAGTCTTGTGACAGGCCAATAATGCCGATGGTACTTACACAATGGAACAACTCTGTCATCTAATATTGCGCAAAATTCCTTGCCTTGGCTGGGCACTGTATGAAATCTTCTGTGTCACCACAGTGTCAGGTCACCTGTGTAGCAAAGATAAAGGATTGCTCTTTATAGGCACCTGTATTTTTGATTATCCTAATCACCTCTCCAGGAGTCACATGAAGATATCGTGTTTAAACTGATGTATCAAATGACAAAATTTATCACTGGTCTCTTTCTTGTAAGACATATATCCAGACATTTTCGATCAAGGTGGCACTCCTAGATGTCCTGGGAGAATGGTTTAGCTGAGCAAAAGTTTTGGGGTTGGATATATAGCAGTGGTTAGATGTCCATCTGCAGAGACAGCAGCATGAAGGTAAGAAGTTTCTGTCCCCTAGCTGTTTGCTATTGACCACAGCAATTTAGGTGGTCCATACGGTCTGCCAGTGATTCCCGTGAGCATTAGTGCAAGTCAGTGGGTTTACTCGCTGCTGTAGCAGCCTGCCTTGAGAAGCAGAGGTGCTGAAGTGCCGGGGTTTGCTTGAGCCAGTCTGCAACTCCAGCTCTGAGATTCTAACAGCACCGTGTCTGGAGTAAGAGAAGAGGGAGGTGTATCGTTTCCATGCTGTGGCAGAAGCCCATCGTGCTTCAAACACATGCATACATAAATAAAACACAATCAAAATAAGTAGACGAGGGAAGTATTACTATTCATATTTTAGAGGTGAGGAACCAAGCCATAAAGAGATACAGTGAGCAGGTCCCCTGCAGACATGCTATAATGTAAGAACTGGCAAGAAAACTCAGGATTTATCACTGCTACCATTTTACAGATGGAAAAACCAAGTCAGAGATCAGTGCTGGCTTGCATGAAGCTTCACAGGTTATTTGTAGGAAACCCAGGACCTGAATCTGGAGCTGCTGTGTCCTGGTCAGCAGTTTGCCCAAGGGAATCACTGATGAGGATGAAAGTGTCAATGAGCAGCAGAGTTTCAGAAAAAGGGAGACTGTTCCAGAAAAGGACATCTGTGTTTGTGTTAGAAAAAAGCAGTTTAGACTGCAGCATTGCCAGCAACTCATACCTATGTTCTTGTTATCCTAATTAGTGGCAATGTTCCACTTCCAGAAGTGTTTATCTCTTTAAGTCAGGTGATTTTTTTCCCAACTAATAAAATTAGAGAAGGCAATTCGTGAAGATATATTGCAGTAGATCATGATCTGACTTTCATTCCAGCAATAACAGCAGTTATCAAAGAAAGATCTTCTTCATAAACGTTGGAAACAAGTCAGGCTAATAAATACATGAATAGGTTTTGCACATTAAAATATAAAAATAATCAGAAAATAATCTAGTCAGAAAGCTTGTCTAATGAGTATTATCTTGCACAGAAGGAGTCTGACTCTGCTTGTGATGGGTAGCATTTAGCTGTAAATCATTCGGAAACAAGAGGGGAAGGAATGACCCTACTAAGTTCAATGCCATTTGGGAACAGCAGAGGGTACATAAGAGCAGTTTCCTACTTAACCAACCTTCACTTTTTCTTTTTTCTTTTTTGGCCCGGGTCTTCCTGTAGAATCAGGAACTGTAAATACCTTTGGTGAGCAAATGGATATCCTCTAATGAATGGATCGTAGATTTCCAGGATGGTTTTCCGACCTCGGATCGCTGCCTGCAGCTGACGTATTATGTCAAGATACTGCCTTACATGGTGTTTATTGCTATTCTCAGAGGTACTTAAAACTGGGAAATGCTAGTATCTGAGATAAGTACCAAGATGATGTAAGAGTGCAAGGAAGGAAACTAGACGAAGCAAAAGAAGGAAAAAAAGAGGTTTATTTGACCAAGTGGAGCAAGGTCGGGTGGAAGGTCGGAACTGCAGCTGAGAATGGCTATGGGGAGATGATGAAATCCCCTTTCTGCCTTAAATAGCATCATAGTAACAAAGAAGGGCAAGCCATACATCTGATATCAAAACAAATGGGTTGCGAGGAATAGCAGAACAGCAGCTCCATGACAAAGTGGTTTAATTTGTTTCTTTTTTCTTCCTGTTGCTCACGTAAAAGAATTAGTGTGTCTGTGTCTCTAGAAATGCGTTTACCTTCAAATCTGTGAATTTCCACTCCATGAAAGGCCTCATGGGTAAGCATGTTGTATTGTCTCAAGTCTGTAAATGAAGAAACTGAGGCAAGGCGGTGTGATGCTGCTTTGAAAATAAGTTTTTCTCCAGGCTATCCTCACCTGATCCCTCTGAAGATGTGGATGTCTGACCTTGGATGACTCACTCAGCCCAGATAGCTCTGCTATCTCCCACTGATGTCCTTCCACCCAGCAATTCCCAGTGGCTGGCTTTAGGCCAGAAGCCTTCAGCTGCTGCTTGTGGGCTCCAGCTGGTCTGCAGAGGCAGTGAGCACTGTCTGTGCCCTGAGCTCCTCACTCACCCCCATCACTGGAAGAGGATTGTCCAGCCTCTATGAATGGTGACAGCAGTGATCAGTGTGGGTGGGGGCTATTTTGATCTCTCTCCTTGGTGCTGCCACGTGCAGGCTGGGTTGGGAGGCTCTGTGATCTGCAGGCTGCGTGGTCTGGCTCTGTCCACTGCTGTCCTGATTGCACCTCTGGAAAGACAGTCCAGTGCTTCTTGGCTGTGTTTTACAGAGATGGCCACATCTTCTCTAGCTTTGGTAGCATCCGTCATTGTGTGCTAGAGTCTGTGGAGAAAAGAGAGAGCCAAATCTGAATATTTGAATTGTTCTATCTAAGAGGGCTGGATGCAGCCTGCGCCAGTCCAGCCGGCGGTTATCCTGACACAGCCACCTCCTTTTCCTAACACGGTGGCGTCTGCTCCATCTTCTTGCTACTGCATCCCCCTTCATACTTCCCCATTTGAAAGATTCAGCCACCAGGAAATACAGTGTGAAGACTGTGGTGGGATTTAGGGTGCCTGAATCTGGGTAATTCTTAGCACTTCAGTTTCCCAGCTAACAGCACTGCCTTTCCCCATCACTGTGGATGGAAGCGTGTTAGAGACATCTTAACGTCAGTTACAGAACTGAGGTGATGGTCCAAGTGCTGACCTGTTTTCCCTGCAGCATAGCTGTGGATGATGGTGGTCTGGGAGAAGTTAACAGGACATAATTTGGCTCCATGTGTTTTCTTGAGGTATTCAGTCTAAGAAGGCTCAGCAGCTTTGCCTATCCGCATCTCGGTTTCCTGACCAGAGATGAGGTGCAAGGAGCTGAACTGCATTCCCTGGGAAGAGCTGATAGAGTCTCCCCCACCTCTTCCCCTCCTCTGGTGCTTTGAACCAAAACAGCTGCAAACTTCTTGTGGCTGGAGATGTGCTGAGTGGCCTGGCAGGGGTTCAGGAGGATGTAAAGGAATCCCACCCACCAGTAGTGAGGGCTCTGTGCCACCACCAGCCCTTGTGTGCCCCAAATCCCGACTTCCTGGTAACTGCTATCTCCATAAATACTGGTCAGCCGGCAGGAGAGGGGACTGACATCACTGAGCTGCGTTGTATCACGTGAAATATGAGGTGACACCCAATACACTGGCATTAGGCACAGGAGTTGTCTGCTGATGTGGTGACACGCTTGAAGCAAAGCTGGAAAATTTGATCCCTTCCTGCCCGTGGTCTCCCAGGCTCTGTGGTGAGGCACGCTTGACTTGCTTTGCTTGGGTTTGGGGAAATGGGAAAATGTAGCACGCAGGCCAGAACCATCTGCAGTTCGTGAACTCAAATGTGTCAGGTTGGCAAATGCCCTGCAGGCTGTTCTGTCTGCTGCCATCAGGCCCTGTCGCTGCTGGAGAGCTGGGCTGAGCACAGCACGGCCAGCTTGGCCCCTGGTGAAGCTCAAGGGAGGTGAAGAATGCTGAGCTGCTTTTGGCAATGCTGTATCAGTGACGACTTTGGCCAATAGTCAGTCTGGCTCTAGACCTGGCTTGAAATGCCTCCCTGCAGCAGGGACTGCCCTGTATCCCTTCCTCCTCCCCCAGGACCACTGCCTGCCTGCTTTCCTGTTGAACCAGGGATGGAGCTGGCGTGTGGTTCTTCCAAACATGTGGCCCAGGAGCTGTGAACCTTTCTGTACTGACATGCCCGTCTTTGCAAATCTACAATATTCCATTGAGTGGGTGTGTACACACATGCATCTAGAAGGGTTTCTGCCTGTTTATATAACAGAAGCTCCTTGAAACAGATCTGTTTGCTCTGAAGAGCAATCCAAGAGAGTATTAATGAACAGTGTGCAATTAAAGCCCGCACATGAGACAGCAAGTAAGAATAGCTCCCTTCACAGGCACTTGGAGTGCTGCTTGTTTAGACTAATATCTTTCTTTCTATTATTTCTGACAAATTTTTCATTGGTGCTTTACAAAGGCAGCTACAAAACTGTGCTCTTGTAAGGCAGGTGCCAGCTGCTTGCATGGTGCCCTGATGGGTGCCGGCCATCAGGGGCACTGAGGGGTCTGGGGCTCACGCTCATGGCCAGTCTCTTCCCAGAGGAGTCGGTTGGTTTCATGGTGAGTGTCCGCCTGGCCAAAGTCAGCAGCTGCACAATGATCTGTTCCAGCACAAGTCTCCTGCATGACCTCGACTGAGCTGTTTAGGATGCGGATGGACAAACTGCCAAATCTCTCTGGGGTGGAGAAGATGTAAGCCTGTATGTTCATAGCAGAAAGGGAGGGAGGCACAAATGTCTGCCAGTTCCTCGACCTCTGTAATTCCCAGCAGGCTGTATTGCCTCGTGCTGGTGATTTAATTTAGTGTGATGAACACAGCCGCATGCCTGTGAGTTGTGATTTCTGCAAGAGCTGCCGAGTTGTGACAGCAGCTCCTGGGGGAGGAGCAGGGATCAGTCCCGGTGCCACCACCTTTTCCACTCTGCAGGGCCCCTTCACCTGGGACCCCAAGAGAAAGGCTCTGTTTCCATGTTGCTTCCCAATTAGCACATTTCAACGGGAGCCCTCTTTGGGAAGGCTGGGGTTCAATAGAATGAAGCTTTTCCTGAACTTCTCCATGTTGCCACACTGACAACGATAGGCTGGGTGTAAATGGCTAAAAAGAGCGTAGGAAGAGAGAATCTTATGGGAAGAACAATAAACCCTGTACTACTGTTGGCAGTAGAGAGGGGCAAACATGAGGGAGCTCAGAGCCGGGGCTCCAGCCCTGCCCATTGCCCAGATGATGCTCACTTACATGAACTAAGTTTCCATTTTGCAAGCAGGTAAACCATGGCACAAGGAGGTGAGACGGTCCCAAGAGGAAATAAGGAAAACCTTTGGCTGAGTCCATGATAGGCATAATGTCTCAAACCTGCACCTCACCAGCAGATCAAGGCCTCCAGATCACCTGAAGAATGTGCTGCAGCATTCGGTGCAGGTATTATCCTTCCTCAAAGGAGCAACAGCGTGCACATCATTAAAAATAAATATTTCATGTTGATCTTTCCCAAATGTTCTCTATCTATCTAGGCTCTTAAACAGCACCCATTCTGCACATAAGCTCATGCATTTATACCTCCCAAGGAAGATCAGACCTCCTCAGGCTAAGGAATTGTACTCTGAGCCACTGATAGAACTGTTTTATGGAGATGGATAACTCGTGTAGTTTCATGCTTCCCTTCCCTGAAATGCCATTAAACGGACATCAAGTGCTTTTGTATTTGTTTGAGGGAATTTCCTTCCAGACTCCGCAGACAGAGAAAAACCTGGGGACAGAAGGGAGCTGGGGCTGAGCTCTGCTGCTGGCTGGCAGTGCTGCAGTGAGAGCTGTGCACCTCATTTAAATCCATCACCTCACCGTGAGCTGCAGACCTGGAGAAGTTAACCTGTCTGAAGGATTGAAATACCACATCAAAGTGCCATGTGGATCAAAGGTGAAAGCAACAGGCATTCCTGGCTGGCTCATCTTTCAGACCTTCCTCTCTCTTTAGTTTCCACTTTGGATCTGATAACACAGCCTGAACATGGCCTTTCAAACACCTTCTTTCCTCAAGGCACAGGTGGCATGGAGCATGCATTTCCTTGTCAGCAGCTATGACTTTCTTCATAGTGTTGGGTATGATGCTATGTTTTGGCTTTAGGAGAACAGCAGCACTGATAACACACCCATGTTTTAGCTGTTGCTGAGCAGTGCTGCACAGAGCCAAGGACATTTCAGTATTTCAGCTTCTTGTACTGCTCTGCCAGCGGGGGGCTGGGGGGTCACCAGGGAGGGAAATAGATGAACAAGGGGAAAGCAAGCTTTTATGAAATGAAATGGCTGAAATCTTTTTGCATATCTCACAGCTCACCCATGGTTAGGAGTGGGATACCGAACAGAGCAAATCACACAGTCACAGGACTTGCTGTTCTTAAGAAATACTAAAATCTCAGTGTTCTCTTCTGCACTGTAGGTTCCTCCTGCAGTACTGATGGTCAGGGATAATCAGATAATCAGTTATCTCAGCGTGAAGGAACAGCATCCTGACATGAAAAATCTTGAATCTGACATTTTTACATCCTTCAGCCCTTTTCATTTATATCAGAAAGCCTCTACTGAGTCTGTAGTGTCTCTCCCAGGGTGGATATCTCCTCTGATAGATGTTCTCAGCTGCGTATCCATTACTGCAGCTTGGTGTCAGAATCAATACACGTGCCCAAGTGAGATCTGTGCAGGTGTTGTGTTCTGGACTCAGAGCTCAGTACTGGTACGTAGGGCCCTAGCGAGCGCCTTTTGAAATCGAGACCCTCCTAGATCTGTGGGTTCATGTAATATGAAATACAACCCCATGTTAAAGCTGAACTGGATTCTTTTATGTCAGGGTTGATCTCCAAGGTTTGTAATGCTATTCAGACTGGCAGTGAGATGAACGAGGCAATTGTATACCTCCTTTTTATACCCAAAACTCCAAAAAGAAAACATTGTGACTCATTAGCTATAGAAGCCATGTTTTGTTCAGCAGGAAGCTTTGCAGATCCTCTGCTCCAGATCTCCTTACACTCTTCCATCCCACCGTTCTGGAAAAACTCCCACAGAAAGACAGGCAGATATTTTAATCAAGAAATGGTCCTGATTTCCATTAGCAACAGCTGTTTTCCTTTTAATTTAATTCTACATTCTGGATTCTGTATATGAAAGCTGCCATTAATTATGTTTTTCATCAGTCGATGTTCAGAGATGGCTAATGGCCCAGCACACCTAATTAGTCCTTCATGTATGATAATGTTTCAGCAAGTCTATAGTTAGAGTGTAGGGCTGACATCCGCTGTGCAGTGGAGCTGGGACTGGGGCTGTGCAAACTCCCCTGGCGTGTGTCAGATCGTGCTGCAGCTGCCTTCCACTGCTGCCTCCAACATGCGGCTGGCTGTGGGCTGCTGTTACGGGATGTGATGATAACAGGCAGTGCCAAAAATGGCGTCTGATGTCACTCAGAGCATGCTAACAAAAGGGTAAAGAATTCAAGCTGCCTTTGGAAGCTCTTTGAAGACAGGGAGTGCAGAGACTGGAATTACAGCTACTTTCAATTTTCTTTCAAATCATGCACTTGATAAGTGTTAGTGATGGCTAAACACGCTGTGCTAGAAGGGCTTTTCTGCAGCTTCTTCTGGGCTGAATCCTTCTAGCCAGCCTTGCTTGGGTGTTCTCAGCTGATCCATGCATTTTAAGCCAGCTCTCAAGTCATGTGAGCCACCAAGGCAAAGCTGGCTGCTTGTGACACAAAATGTGTTGCCCAGGCACTGGTATGACCTAACCATGCTAACCTAGTGAAGCTTACTTAGGTGGGTCTTTGGCCTGGTATAGAAAAAAATGTGACATGATTGTCCAAAGCTGTGTACATGACAAGTAACTCATCTTCATTCAACAAGATGCGTGAGTAGGTTCATTGAATTCTTTGCATTCCTTAGAGGTGGAGCTGGTGTTTGTACATCAGGCTCAGCTGGAACTTTGCCTTCATTTTGAAGGTGTTTGCAGCTGCGAAGAATAGGAGTAATTATCATCAGGTTGCCTGAGGTAAGAAACATTTCAAATACTCCAGTACACAGATAGCTTTGAAAAATACCCTCATCTGTCACAACTGTGTATTAAATTCTCATCAGTGTGTGTACACAGAGCTGGCTCCATTGTGTTGACCAGGCTGTCACCTGCAGAGTTCAGGGCACTGTGGAAAATTACACAGAGTAGAAGCATGTTTTGTTTATTTTGTAGAAAAGTGGCACACCACCAGCTCGGGACTTGTAGTGTGCATTGCACAAATCTGCCAGTTACCTCCTGCCTTCCTGTGCCTGAAACAGCTTGGTGTCCACCATCATTCTTCTTGTGGTTTCACTGTGAGCCCCACAGGAGGCTGCAGGAAAGAAAAACTGATGCAGAAATATTTGCTGTACATAATCTTAACAGCATTAGCAGTGAAACCACCATCTTCAAATAAGGAGAGATACCCTCATATTCTGCCTGAAGGTACTTCTCTGTTCTGTAGACTCACATCAGACTTATGCAGAGACCCTTAGGTGAGCATTCAATTAGCCGATTTCTGACTGTGTGACCCCACTAAGTTAAAACCTTTTGACTTCCAGAGGAACGAATCCACCACGCTGCTAAACAGGCAGAGGATTTTTCACAAGGCATCTGCTTCCAAAGCAATTGCAATTGTCTTTGATTTTCACGGCCTGTTGAGAGATGAGAGCAGCACTCTGAAGAATCACACAGAGTTGGCCCAGAAACAGCTTAAAGGAGAATACAAGAGCACCCAAGGTGCTGTCATTTGAGAAGAGGAAGAGAAAAGGCAGATGACCTGTTATAGAACATGTCTTGTTCCCAAAGCCTACCGCTCTCCTGTTCCGAAGGTGTGTAATTTGCAGAGAAAATACATTCAGACCCAGAACAACTCTGCATTTAGTATCATCTCAACTGAATGCATTTTTAGACAGGACGATCAGAGTAAGTATCCTACTGCTACTCATTGTTCAGTGGCCTCTTTGCGAGCTGTTTGATTACCTCAGCTTGGAGCTCTCTGAAATGTCTCAGCTGGAAAGTGCCAGATCTGCAGAGTGCTTGCAATAGTGATACAAGAAATGTGCTAGCAGGGTGTTATGGCCCGCTGTCAAGTCCTTCACTGGAAACCCAGAGGAACTCCAGGGCAGCAGATGGGTCACTGTCGTGTAAGTGAAGCAGCACTCAGCTCTCGGACCTCACCTTTTGCCCTCTTCTGTTGGCAAATGAACCCTGTGTAGTACTGCAAAAACACATCCTTTGAGTGCAAGTGATAAGAAAGACAAATGTTTGACTTTAGCCAGAGAATTTAGAACTCAAAGTCCTTTGAAGATTGCTGAGTTCTGCACTGTGTTAGTTGCCCGTATCTATCGAAGAAAACACTCATTTCATCACAGCTGATGACATAAATTCAGACTTGTGAGCAAATGGCTAGATTGAGTTAAATCACCTCTCTATCTGCTAATGGCATTTTCCCCTTTACTCGACGATGAAGGTTATCTTACTGTTTGGAAATTATAACCTACAACTGTTGGATGGCATTATGTAGAGACTTGGGTGAGATAATTTGTATGAAAAATCCAGGATATCTGAAGCTTATTGGCTTCCATTCACATGAAGCTGAAGTACTTCAAGACTCCAGCCGCCTTCACACACCATGTGCCTCCTGCTACACAGCAGAGAAAGAATAGCAGCTGGTAGATGATGGATAGCAATGCCGCAGTCCACTGTAGGGTTAGGAGTGACATCACTGATAGGAAGGGAAGCAGCTTGAGCTGTTTATAAAACCACACTTGGGAAGTTTGCCCCAGACTGCATTAGCCTCACTTCACTGCCTACCCTGCTTTTCCCCGCTCAAATTCCAAGTTCCTTCAAGGGAAACAAACATCTGCAGAGACACCATGTTAATTGTTGTACTCAGCACTGCTGTTTACATTTTTGGTGCAGGCAAGTCAAAGCACGTCAAGGCCATCCAAATGGCTAAAACAAGGCAGAAATCTTGTTCTGGCTGAAATAACTAGGGGCTGGATTCTGATCTTGTGTACGGAGGCATTCTGCATTGGCCCCAGAGGATGGAAATCAGGGTCTGGAGACCCAGAGGATGCGACCAAAGCAGCAGAGAGGCTTGGAATAGGGTCAGCATAGGAGAGCCAGGAGGGAAGCGTTACCAAGTTAATGCGGTTTTCCATTATCTGAAACAGTTGGGGATTACGCCGCATTTGTAAGCTTAGAAAGGCAGGTTTCCCTGGGTTCTGCTCCCATCGAAAGGCAGCCTAATGGCTCCTTATCAGGAATGATGAATTGCTCTTGTGCCTACACTTTGGTCCCTAATTTCCACTTTTCTTGTGTCTGCTTAGAGTCCTTTTTCATTTTAATACATACAGCCCTCTCTGAGCCAAGTGTGGCCCTGGTGTTCAGAGGCATTCTGGTAATTACTGCACTCACCAGGTCCCTTTAGGATGCAGTTTCAATGGGGTGTGACTTTCACAATATTTTTTTTCTTGTTGTTGCTCGAGTCGCTCCAGGAAGGAGCTGTTAAACACGAGTCTCAGCAGGATCCATCATGACCGAGGACAGAACAGAATGTAACGAAACAGGGTGAATACGTGTTTCACTGAGCAGGATATGTTCTCCTAGTTATATGGTTGATAAAGCTTTGGCTCAGGTTCAAAAAGGTGTTCAGCTTTCATCTCTCTGTCTTCCTTCCTCCACTCCCCTAAATATTAATGGCTGCGCTCATACCTCCCGTGTTCATGGCCTACTTAAATTGTTTACAGACTTTTTAAATAAAGGATCTGACCTTTTGCCTTTGCAGCTACACAAACCTCCCTCTGTCTTCATGGTGATGCCCCCTCAGTCACTGCTTGTCCTTGGCTTCCCTGCGCCCCGACAGGCTCTGTCCTGTGCAGTGTGAGGGAACAAACACTAAACCATTGAAGGAATACTACAGAGGAGTTTTAAAGCTGGAAGGAAGTAGGGATGGCGTGACACTGAGCTCTGGTCAGGCTGTGATCCCGATTGCACATAGCCACATGCAGGCAGCAGCGTGTTGGTGTCACTGATGCTCTCATCCAGCAGCTGGGGGCCAGCTCCTTTGATGACCGGTGTTCTGGCACCACGGGCTTGCTGTTTGAAATCACGTTTGCTCTCTTTTCCCCCTTCTGATTGGGTGAATGTTGAAAGGCTGTGTGGGAAGCTACAGTCACACAGGAAGCCTGTGGCAGCGTGGGGAACAGAACTCAGATCTCCCGAGTCCCCACCTGGTCCACTTCCCTCATTAGTTGAATACAAAGAGAGCAGTCTTTTTCACGTTACTTACTTTCTGGGAGAGCAGAGGCAGTTCTGTGAGAAGGTAACATAGCAAAGGAAAGCCAGCGGGATTGCGACCTGCCGGGTCACACTGGGATGGAGGCTTCAGGAGAGTCAGGGTGCACTTGTTTAAACCTGAGCACCTCTGCAAGTGCAGCTACGCAAGTGGGTTACTGTATCATAAGAAAAAAGCATGGCATCCAGGGAGCGCAATACCCACGTGTGTATCCATGCCAGGAGGAAAAGGAGGATGCCTATCCCCTTCAGCGCTGCCTCCTTCCTGTCCCTTCGTGGGATCCCATTGTCTCAAGACAAGATTTCACATGAATTGCAGCGGTTGGAAGTGAAGGAGAGGGAAAATCAATCACACTGTTCTGCTTTGGTTGTGTTGCCATGCTTTGTTCCTGGATCAGCCAACTTCTGATCGTGAAATTCTCCTTTATCGCGTTTTTGGCTGTGTTTGCTGTGCAAAATTGTGATACTTGAGTTAGGGCCTGTGTTTATGAAAAGAGACAAGAATGATTAATATTAATGTCAGCATGAATCAAACCAGTGTTTTTAATCTGACAGCAATTAATTACATCAGAGTAGTGACAAATAAGAGCAGAGATGCTCAATTAGGTACAAGCAACTGGAACAAAGAAGAGTCCATCTGATGTAACATGATTTGGATCAGACCCTTAGGAAAGAAGAGCTTTTATACTCCAAATGGTTATTAATTTGATTGCTAGCAGAATAGGAATTTACTACAGAGTCTCTGGCCAGCCTGTTCTTTCCTTCTAAAGAGACTTGGGTTCCTATCCTCTCCAGAAATTACTGTGCATATCTGCAATACAATTGTAAAAAGTTTTGAATGGAAAGATGTTAGTTAAGTTCACATCATTAATGGCTGGCAAGGACTGTGCTGGGGATTGAGATAAAATTCTTATTTTCCTTCTGACTTCAGCGTGGTTAGGGAATGAGCTGGCTGGTGCCCTGCTTCTGCCAGGGACTGAGGAGCAGAGCGAGTTGATTTGCAAGCAGCCTCTGCTCCTGATTCCATGTTCTGCTTGGTCCAGAAGAACTTGGGTTATTTCCCTCTCTTTAGTGTTGCTCAACCCACCAGCTCAGCTTCTATGGATGAAAAAAAATCTGAAAAGCAGATCTGGAGGACAGGAAGTTGTGAGAGCTGGGGCAGAAGAGCAGGGCTGGGGAAGTGAGAGCTGGGCTCTGAGTTGGGATTGCAGCTGTTGATGCCAGGGCAGTCTGCTGGCAGAGAGGGCAGGTGAGGTGCCCAGGAACGTGCAGGTGCTGGAATCAGTGCTAGCTCTAGCCACAAAGTACACAGGAAACTAAAAGGAAATCATGCTTTCGTCTGTGCTTTCATGGCTAGCTCTTCGTATCCCTCCTTCTTCTTGATCCTGATGTGATCCAGTCTGCCTAGCGACTGGGATCTGAATTCTTTAACCTGAAAGGCACTTTGTGTAATATTTCCCAGCCTAAGACCAAATCAAGCATCAGCACACCAGTGATCTACATTTTCCAGGCTGGTTTATCAGAATGAAGGACAAAGAGCACAGAAAGAGAAAAAGAAATAGGGGAAAAAACACAAATGGAATGGACATATTGGTTGAAACATCCCATTTCTTGAAAAACTGATTTTGAGGTATCTGTCAAAGCAATTCCTCTGTTTCTTATGACTATTAAATCACATGGCCTTTGTGTGGTTTTCTGGTATTTCGCGAGGACCACCCAGAAGTGGGCCAGGTTTGGTTACTGGATGTACTAAACAGAGCAAGAGACACCAAGCTCCTGCCTGCTATTCAAAAATAATATCGCAAGGGAAGCAAACCACAGGGAGACCGCAGGGAGGTGAAGCCCATTTTCCACTTGCTGAGGGAGCTGCCCTTTCTTGCTGCAGACTGCAGTCTCCATATGCTGGGAATGATTCCCAAAAGCACTCCATCCTTGCCGACTCTGCTTCCTTTCAGAAGCTGCATCCACGGGGATGTAGGGTAAGGAAGTGGCTCTGAACAGGATACTCTGGGGTGTTTTCTCTGTGCAGTGAGGTGGAGAGAACAGCCTGTAAGAGAAAATACCAAATGGTGTTGAACTAGAACAGAGAAAGCCTGTTTCTCCCTTTCAGTGAGTCTCGGATTTTGGATCCTGGACCACCCGATGGCTGGAGAGAGCTTTCTGGGGCTTAGCACGCAGCAGAAAGCACTGCTCCTATGCCTTAAGGAGCTCTGTGCTCACCTTGCTGTTGTCCTGCTGCTCCCTTCCTGCCTCTCCCAGCAGGATGAGGAAGAGGAAGGCAGAGAGAAAGGAGAGAACTTGCCACTCCGTCAGAAACCATTGAAATGGCATGCAGAAAAAAACAGAAAGGAAAGGAGACCTTCAGTGATTGGGAATTTAGGAAAGCCAGGCTTCACTACATGATCCAGAGAAGAAACAGTGTGAGAAAGATAGACATCTGTGAAGAAAAAGAAATAGTTCACTGTTCTGAGGCCCTGGGGTATTTGAAGCTGAAGACATGGGCACTGGCTGTACATGAAACTTCTCCTTGCAACCCAATTAAAAAAAACATCAGAGTTCCCCAGCAGTAGTGTCCAAACAAGGGCTTAGCAGATAGCACATTGGTGGTTGTGCTGTGTAGGTAGAACAAACCTAATGGACTTGGAGGAATGAGAGGGTAGGCCAGGGTCGTGAGTGGTATTATGCATGCACTGAGCAAGGTTTTGCCCAGTAGAGCATATACTTGCCTTTTGTGGGTCATTTCCATAAGACCAGTAGGTACTACCTGAATCAAATTGTGCATGTACTAACAGAGGTGTAACACTGCTACATCCCTGCTGTGTACGATGAATCAGTGAGAGAAACTGATGCTGAAACCCATAGGAAGGAATCTTTCAGATCTTGACCGCTGTGGGCAGTGTTTTCTGAGATTCTTGGAAGAAGACATATGACATTTTGCAGTATCAGAAATCCTGGCTTACACTGGTGTTAGATGCTGCTGTGGGTGAAAAGGAAGAAGGCAATGGGAGACCTTTAGCTCTCCATACACTGACTAAGTAACTACATTTTTAAGCTTATCAGTACTTAAAGGGTTAATGAAAAAAAACACTCCTCCCTGGTGACCTTTCACTTCCCTAACGTGTTTGTTGATTTCTTGTCCTCCAGGCATTATTTTTGTTTGGGAATGATATGTGCTTACTCACTCATATACATTTATTACACAGACATCATGGTTGGGTACATCATCCATCAGTGGAAATGTCACACTGTGTAAAAGCTCTGTATCCAGAGTGACAGCTGAGTTACCGCTGGTGTTGTGGAGCAGCCCTCTTGCCAAGTTTCAGCAGCTGGACATTTTTAAACAGAACTCATTTACAGATAGATTCACAAGCAAATGAATCTGCAATGGCATGTTGCTCTTGTAGATGTTACCAGCTTCCATTGGTCACTAGCTACCCTGCAGGGATGCCAAGATGTGCAGGTGGAACAAGGCCAGTGGAAGTTCACAGAAGGGGATGTGATCAAAAGCTGTTCTCAGCTGATCAGCTTTTGACTTCTCCTGCAAAATGACTCACTGCACTCAGCTCTGCTAAATGGATTCAAAAGGCAGTGTTGCTAATTCCGCTGCTGAGCTCCAAGCTGAGGATTAAATGGCACAAGGACGTGTAACCGCCATTTCTCTTGGATGGAGCTCAGGCTGGTGGAGCAGTCTTTGGTACATAGCAGTGGTGGCAAGCCTGCTTAGGCATATTCATTCCTCAGTGTGGTATTTTCAGCTCCTGCCTTCGTTCTGTTGTACATATATCTAGATTTTTATGATTTGGAGTTTTTGTGGCAACAGCTGCGGAAGCCAATGGCAGTCATACAAGCCAAACTTCAAGAAACACTTTGTAAAATAGACAGCAATCTGTTTTGGTGCACCCCATCATTAATTAGAAGAGACAGGCCTGGCAAGTTTGGAAAATGTGATCTCTGGTGTTCAATTTTTAAAGGGATTCTGAAATGGACATCATTGACATTCTGTGCATCTTGTAACCATGAAGAAAATCGAGCTAGAAAAATTTAGCTCTTGTACTGATTAATCTCAGAACTGAAATAAATTATTTATATTAGTTACCAGCTGAGTCTGTTTGTGATAGTTTTTTTTTCTGTCTATAGGCTGATTAACTTAATTTGGTAATAATGAAAGAAGCAGAGAGAGGGATTAACACCGTAGGAACAATGAAAACCTGAAATTATCTTCCAAATGTATCCCAGTAATTTTGTGCTTACAAGTGGATCTGAGGTTAATCCATCTGATTTATAATACACGTGCACTGTTTGTGATAGCAGTCCTTTATGTAACTCATGTGTGGAGGCATTAAGTGTGTGTCACCAGTCAGTGTCAGCAATGATTGTACGCAGTATGACACGGAGGTGGCATTATTTTGGGCCTACACTTTTAAAGACTGGGCTGGTGTCTAAAACTTGTGCTTCGATAAGTAGGACTGAATCCTGTGGTCATGAATTTAGCAGCTTTGTTTTTTGCTTACAATTTTTTTTCACTTGAACTTTTTTGCTGGGAGATTTCTAAAGGTAGCAAAACGTAAATGTTAATTCTGCTTCAATTGCAAATATAATTAATACAAAAATCCGAATCATGTTGGACATATTTTTTTAATAATTAAAAAATAATGTTTTTCCTAATGCTGTATTTGATCCAACTTCCATTTTTGCTTTGGAAATTTTTTCAGTGAAAAGATTCTAACCAGCTTGATGTATTTTTAAAGAAGCAGTGATCGCTGCAGTAGGGTATAATCATCTTTAGTTCCAAGATCTTTGAGCGCAGTGTGTTTGCATTGAAATCTGAGTTGGGATCTGGATCTTTCGTATGCCTTAGGCTATAATTTGTGGAATTCATTTGACAGAAGAATTTCTTTTATAAGACACACACACATGAGAGCAGCACCATGATTTCCCTCAGTATGTGGGAGCATGCAGCCTCACAAAAAACGTGTTGATTCCCTTTGCTGAGAAGATAGAGGAGCTCATGTGCTCCGGTCCAAGGATTTTGCTATCAGAAGCAGCATCAGGTGAGCGTCACACAGGCGAGGTTAAGGAACCCCATGTGCCATGGCAGTCATTTCTTTTCTTGCAGAATAAATAATACAGCTGTGAAAATGAGAATTTAAAGAGTGGAATGGGCTAAGAACAGTGCTACACGGTTGACAGTGTTATTCCGTTGTTGCACAGCTGGCAGAGATGTCTATCTGTATGTGTTTATCTGCACATCTCATTTGAATTTTCAAAACAACCGAGACTGTATGTGGTATGACTAGAGACAATGCAGAAATAATTGCAGAAATTGACAAGTTGTTCAGCTGTTGTTTGAACAAGAGATGTCTGTATGCATAGGAGGATTCTCTGCTGAGCTTTAACACGAGTCCCTAAAATAGTATATCTTCCATACTCCCACAGATGGACGGGCTCCTCCACAGGGTGACTCAAAGGGATGGAGCTGGCACCTACATCGTGCCTCCTCCAGTCCTAAAGAGCCTTTCAAGAGTAGAAATGAAGCTCTGCACACAGCTGCCATGTTCTCAGGACATTGCTGATGTGCTTGCTTAGTTTGACTGACAGGTCCATAACATTTCCAGTGAGATGGCTCATTCAAATGCAATTGAGGCTCAGAATCCCAGGTCTCAGTAAGGACTCCGCCTTTCTCTGAGCTGTACTGACACATTCCAGCTAAGAAACAACAACCTCTGATGAACGAGTTCTCAAATTGTATTTAGTACATCCACAATAAAACTTTTCTGGGCAACTAACTTAAGCACATCAAATATGTCATTCCAGCATCACCATTATCACTGTATTCATGAGTTGTTAATTTTTAAAAGAAAAGAAGCAGATTTCAGATGCCTGGTGTATTTCTGTGTTATACCTGTCTAAAGGAACAGCCTCAAAGCTTAGCATCCACTGTAATGGAAAGTGATTTCATTTCTGCCGCATACTTTTCTCAAATCATTGTCTGTTTGTACAGAGATGTCAGATGATAGAAGCAGTGAGAGGTAGGTGGGTGTGTACTGGATGCTATCAGTTTTGATGGAAAAGACAAAATAAATCTATTTCTACCAAGAAGAAAATTGTACAGTTGGTAAAATGGCATTATCCTGCCTCTTCCAATATGTTTTCACTTGATGGATCAGGGAATAAAATGTCAGCATTAGTGCACAACATATTTCCCCTCTGAGTCAAAGAGACACGATGTCAGAAACACATGCTAAAAATGTCATTTGCATTCCTGCTCATTTCTCAGATCCAGCACCAGGCATATGCCCCTTATCTAATCTTGGCTGCTGCACTACTCTAATGCATACTATTCTACTTTATCCTTTGTATAATTTCAGACGTGGTTTCTATTTTCTTTGCACTTCACCAACATAGCATATAACTGCTTGGAAAATGTTAACATCTGCAAAGGGGGAAAAAAAAAGGAAGAAGAAAAAGGAAAGGAATTAATCAAAACCCTGAGATTTATGGGCTAAATCCTTGGACTTTGGTCCAGCTAGTAGATTTATTTCTCTGCTGAGGCAGCAGAAAGCAACCGAGGCAGAGCCATTGAGGATTGTCCTGTCCTGTACAGGCGGGGTGGAGCAGTGCTGGCATAGATGGCTCTGCCTATCCCCACTGTCACACATGGGCACTGGCACAGTCAGCAGCCAGGCCAGCAGCTTGTTGCAGCAGGGCTCTGCTGTGCCAGCATCAAGGCAGTCCTAAGTCATGCTGGAAACCCTTTCAGCCCAGCTTCTGTTCAGCTTCAGGGAAACAGAAGCCAAGTGTACAGCATGGCGCAGCTGGGGGCTGAGCTGGGTTCTGTGGAGGTGGTTCTTCTGTGAGTGTTGGCTTGCTAGGAACACCATTCTGATGCGAAAGAAATGTGTAAACCCTGATCCCTGGGACATAACCCCTGATCATTTACCTTGGGCATCCTTGTGTCCTTGCAACCACGCCATATGTTGCTGCAGTGCCAGCTGAGAACAGTGAGCCCTGCATACCATACTGCCATCGGCTCTGACACACCTAAACAGAAAATTAAATGCTGGAAGCACCAATGCCCAAAGGAAATGGATGGAAATGGCTCATGGCAGGGGTGTAGCAAAGCCCTGTGAACCTGGTGGCAGCTGTGTGCTGCCAGAAGTGAGGACCTCTGAGATCTTTGAGAGCTATACCCAAGGTTGCCTGTTGATGATATGGCTTAGTCATCAAATTCTTGGGTCTCTCCAGACAATGCTGGCACGATGAGTTGTTCTGCCACATTCAGAAACCCAGTCATGCAGCACTGTATGACTGGAAGACATTTAACAGCTACTCTGACATGGGCTTATTATTATATCGTTAAGATTATTGTTGTTATGGTTATGCCTTTTTAGAGAATAGCAAAAAATTAAGATCTGAAGAGGAAAAGTCAAAGTTCTTGGGAAAGTTTTACTGTTCACAGAAGATTACCTGCGTATTTGTGGTTTCACAAGTACCACTGGTACTTTAACAGTCATACTGTTACGGTCTGCTAGAAACATACATTCAGATTGGATACCCATTACTAGAAATGACAGCGGGTGTCTGGAATGGAACTTGTATGTTCTTCTGAAAGTTTCAGTTGTCACAATATGTTACTTGCAGCGTTAACATTGCAAATTGGAATACAGTGTAGAAACATAAAGGGATTTACTACTACAGAACTGAATGTGTTACGTGATGGAGTGCTGCGATATTAAACAACGTGACGTTTCATGAATAAAACAAAAGACCTTACAGCACTCCTTATAAAGGGATAAAAGGGCTCGAAGCCGGATGCATTCACAGGGTGACTCTCTGAGGACTGTTTCAGAAATTTAATGATGGCTTTTTAAAACCTAATTTTATGCTAACTAAAATTAATAAAATCCACAGGAGCAAAGATAGGAGTTAATCATATCAGATCCATGCATATATACTGATTAACAACGGTATTAAACATTTAAAAATCATAATGAAACACCATCTAATGTGAAATCTCATTAATGGGACTTGAAAGAAAAAATTCCACAAACTAAAAAAAGATACTTCTTCTTTGATCAAACATTCTCTATCAGTCCAAACGTTTGCTCAGCACAGTGTGGAGAGGAGGGGATGCACTAAGCAGCTATCCCTGCTTTGCCATTATTGCTGTTTGACCTGTAGGGTGACTGAGCCACCTTAGGGCTGCCACTACTCAGCCAGAAGAAAGACGTGGCCAGTAGAGCCTCCCTCTGACCACCCCTTCTTTTCGGTGTGTCCCAGCAGAGCCTTTTGCCTGCATGATGTGTTTGGGAATAGTGATGTGCAGCCCCTCATGTCAACTGCTCCCTTCCTTTGTGCTGCTGAATGACAGAACCTGTCCAGAGTAGAGACCTGCCCTATAAACCTAGACAGAAGGGGTCCCTGTGGCTACCGCAGAATTTAGCTGTTTGTCCTGGGCTAGTCTTGGAGGTTGGGATGTCTCCTATTTCCCCAAAGCTTGCATTCATTTTGTTGCATGCAAATTAAATTCAGCCTGAAACAAAGAGAAATCCCATCTGCCCTGGGATGCAGATGATGTTGTCACCCTCTAGAAAAGATCTTTGCTAAACTTGTCTGGCCAACATCAATTGCACGGCACCATCCTGCAGGCAGATGGGGCAGAAAGAAGCAAAGAGCTTGGCAGAGAGAGCTCTGGGCCCTGTGTGTGCTGTAGGACTGCTGAAACGTGTAGAGAGCACACCAAGTTCTCCCCTCTGTGATGTGCCAGGTGGCTCACCCCAGAGCTGGCTCAGGCTGCTGCAGCAACAGAAGAACAGCAGAGCTGGCTTTGAGCCTGGCCTGGGGTTTACTTCTACACAGATGCAACCACTGTCCTTATTTGCCACTTCCCATGCAGGACTGTGTAAGTGCAAGGCATTATTCTTCCCATTATTTTATTACCTGAGAATCATGGCTCTTCACTGAGGGAATATCCTCATGGCTGAACTCAGACTCAAGAGTATTTTGGGCTCTAAAACTTTCACTGGTGTTGACATGGAATAATTTCCCCCTTATTAATCTCTGGATTTTGTGATTCTGCAGCTGCATATGGAAAATATTAAATGTGGTAGCCTGTCTGTGCTTTCTATTTATTTTTTGTTTAGAAAAGTTTTTATCCACGTTCCTCTGAAGCCACCTGTTCAGCCCTGGACTCTGAATTTGCTCATTGCCGTTTGTGTGTGCTGCCTGGTGACACACAAGCCAGAGCACACCTCTCTTTGCACAACTCTTCTTTGATTGGTGATTGCTGTTACTCACATTAGCAGACCTTGCTGGGAAATTACTTTCATTGTAAGCATTTTCATGAATGCGTCGGAACCTCTGTTGGGATCTGGACCTTCAAATATTTTTCACGCTTATACTTTTTGCCTACGTACCCCCATGGGAACTGGTGTTATCCTTCCCAGTGGTAAATGTAGCTGGTGTTGGCACCAGTGATACGATTAATATCATCAATAGCACTTGTTTTCAAAACCAGGATTCCTCTTCTCTCCTCCACCATTAGTGAGCTGTGGGGATGGAATGCGTTCAGAAGTGCCGGAGCAGCAATACCAAAGCGGAGAAGCCCTCAGGCTTTGACATCAGAAAAATCTGTGTATCCTCAGTCCCACTTCAGAGGCTCACTGCATACTGAAATATAATTAATGGGATATCTTCTAATTTTTTGATCTCAAGGTTCATTTTAACCATGTTCAGCATTTAAAAAAAATGAGATGATGAACATTTAATGTTGCGGCGCGGTGCCAGAAACGTAAGTTTTGAGCATTCCTCCTCCTGATTTGTTTTGACAGATATTTCATTTTCTGAAGCTGCAGTTAGAGCAATAAAAACAAAACTCACCACAGAAAAACAAACACCAGCTCTCCTTCCAGCAAAACTAGGATTTTTCAGATGCTGGAAAATCGTACAGCTAGAGCCCATTGAATTTCCACAGGAGGTAAAGCTCATTAGCAAACACATGAAAGACAGCAAGCAGATTATTGTGAGAAAGATATTTGCACAGTTACTTCAGCAGCACTTTATTTAAAGTTTCTGGTTGCTGGCACTTAGACAGCATGCGTGACCTTGGCTGGTGCCGGTTACTGCTGCACAGCTCCTGCAGCCAGCTGAGGGCTGGGGGAAGGTGCCCGGTGAGAAGGGGAAACGCTGACATTCCTCTTTTCATTCCACCAACAGGTCATCCATTAAGGAGGCATACGGAAGAGGAAAAGAATCCCTGGAGTGGGAAAAGGAGGGACTGCAGGGAGCATGCCCGTGGCCGTGTGCATAAGGGAGGTATTTCCCATTTGCCCCCATCTGTGCTGAGCTGGTCGCCCAAAGACCTCGGAGGAGCACAGAGGCGCTTTCTGTTACAACTTCCTGCTCTTTGTTTAAGAAAATACATTAACTAGAGGAAGAGCATTCTCATTACAATCCTGATTACTATTTCCTTCAGTTCCATCAAACTGACTTCTTCCCAGCCCAGCCACCCTACCAGCCGCTCTCCCCAGTCCAGAGAGCGTTCAAACTCCCTTCATCTTTTTTGCAGTTAATATTCTGCAGATTCCAGCAAGACTTCTGAGCTTTGTGCGTAAAAGTGGAGTTTAAGCAGTGACAAATAGAAAGCACATGCTTATTAAAGATACATTATACAACTCAGTACTGCTTTAATGTCATCTGCTCCTAAAACAACAAACCTGTGGGGACTTGTGCCTCTGCGTGTGTGTCTTGGAAAAGGAAGGCAGCTCTGAGACTGAGATGGTGACTCATGAGAACAAGCTGGTAGATAGATTTGGGTCTGTGCAGTGTATGCCAAGAGCACTGCTAGCTTGAGGACATCCGGGGGTCTTGGCAGCCACCTGGTGAATGGACCCCACAGTGTGGCTCCTCCACAGCTCCTCTTGGGGGTTGGGTGCTGCAGACAAGGTATGCGGATCTGCAGAACTTCTGGACACCTTCCTCCTCTTCCTTCCCCCAGCTCTCTCAGCCGGTGCCTAGCAGCCCTATTTTCAGCTCTCTGACTTTGTTTTACTTAGAGTCTGAGGCAGGCTTCCCCAGCCAAACTCCTAATCTCTTTGATTCGAGTCCCTCCATGCTCTGCAGCGCACAGCACAGAGCTGGTATGCAGCGCTGGTAGTGTTTGACTAAGACAAATGCTCTCCATGTGAACGCAGGGGCTGTGTCTTATTTAATTTTGTCATTTTCAATTAAACTTTGCATGTACTTCTGTTACCGCTTTGAGTCCTTTTTAGTGCTAATATTTAATATACAAGCACATCAAAAGTGTTTTTCATATTTCAGCTACATATTTTACACATTCCTTCAAAGATAAATATAACGTTTTATTTTAGCTTCTTGATTTCTAACTTTTGTTGCTACAGAAATGTTGGTGGTTCAGCTCAATTAGTATCATATCAGTATTTTCATGTATCTGGAATGAGAAGGGAGGAGGACAGGAAAACAGTCTGTGACGGCACTGAACACTGCTCCATGTAAAACTAATAGAAGAAAAGTGAAATAGCATGGGATATTATCACAATTTTTTTTTTCCAAAAATGCTCTCTGAAGTTATCTGTATATTTTAAATTTCCCACAGTGATACACTTCAAGTTTTTAAAACAACACAAACATTTGCCTTGGCGAACAGCCTTGTGTAAAGAATAAAAATTATCAACACAACCGAATGGCCTTAAAAGACAAGGTATTCTCCCCATGGAGAAGAAGAGAATGTAAAAGTAATCTGTGCAGGCACAATTCTATTCACGTGGAGCCAGCAAAAACAAGTGTGTTGAGACAGTTACCTCTTTTAAAAGGAGAGATTTCTTTTGCTACCTGTCCATCATCTCTCTAGGATGCTCGCATACTACCTGACCAGATTACTTTGAACACAATTAATATTTGTTCTATATCCTGTAGGTGCTTTTCCAGGAATGACATGACATTATTTATTGCTCTTCTTCATGAAGTAATAAAAAACCCAGAGAGGCAATGGAGTCTAATGATCCACTGGCAGAAGGTTGTGAGGAGGTTACCTGAACTGTGTAATGCTACAAAGTTGGGTGGTTTTTTTTATGATCTGGCCCTAATGCACCAGCACAGATCTTTGAAGTCCGTATTTTTTCTTCTCTATTATTTGTTTTCCAGCCTTTCTGTGAAAAGCAGCAATAAAGCTCAAACCTTTGCCGCACTGAATTCTTTGGCAGCTTCTTAAAACTGCCCGGAAATCACTGTGAAAGCTTCCATAATGAGATAATGACTGATACACAGTGGGTGTCGATAGAAGAGTTTGAAAATAAATTACAGGTTTGCTATAAAATGGGTTTACTAGATAGTAAATAACATTTTAAATATGCAAGGGAATCACATTCCAGTCCTGCCTTCCCTCTGCCACCTTCAACCCTCCAGATCTGCTCTCCTTGTGGGAAGTTCAGCATGGACTCTAGCTGTTCTGGCAGAGGGATATATTTACGTTGCTGCACACAAGGCATCAGTGCCTCTCTTGTTTTGCTGGTCCCCTTGCATGGGTGTGCTGCAGTCCCCTTCCAGCCGTTATCCTCTTCTGGGCACTTGTAGCCCAGGAGGAAAAGTAAATTTAAAGCTTGTGCCCACATTCGGTGATCAGCCAAGGTTACCCATCAGTGCTTCTTGCTACCACCTGTCTCCATCCATGCGCTATCCCTTCTCCAGCACCTCAGAGCTGAACTCTTCAGGGGCTGGATGTGTGCTCTGTGTTTGTGCCAGGCCAACCGAACATGCGTGCTCACTCCACTTGATCCCCCATTATCATCTCAGCTGCTGGTTCTGACAAACATTAAGCGATCCAAGGGAGATCAGCCCTAATGAAAGATGAGCGTGCAGTTACTGTCAGAAACCTTGAGAGGATGTTTTGTTGCCAAAAAGGAAAAATAATGTACGCACTGCAAAAGCAATATCTGGTCACAATGAAATGGCGAGAGTGACCTTGCTCTTGCAAAGGACTTGCTTGCTTGGAGCTGTGGGTGAATGAATGACCAGCTAGGGAAAACATTTGCCTGGGAAAGCTTAACATCTGAATAAAGACAAGAGAATATTTCTTATCTGGAGCAGATCGCTGTGCCCCACTGAAAACAATGCTATGAAATTTTCTCTCCCCTTCTTTAAAGCTGGAGTCAGAGTGAAAAAAAAAAAGAAAAAGCGTAATTACTACAAAATAATGTCTAATCTCAATTTCAGCATTAATGAATCCTTAGCAGAGGAATTATTCAGACCTCATGTTTGGTCTTTTCCAAATGCAGAGGCTGCGGCATACTGTTCACATTGTGTGCAAAGGATTCTTGTGACTTCTGCGTGTGATAAAACTGATCTAAAACGTTTTTAATCCATCAGTGAAAACTGATGGGATCATCTTAGAAATGGGAGCATGCAAAAAAGAGCAAATTCAGTGGGGTTTTTGCATACAGATGTAGGACATGACTGCTAAGTGCTGGCAAAGGTATTAGTTCCACTAAAGTACATAGGCTTTATTTTATTTTTTTTTTAGTATAATCCACTAAAAATCCACTGAAGTTAATGAGAATACTCTAGGCTTAAGCAGAAGCATGCTTAACTACCTTCCAGAGGCATTCAACAGCTACCCCCACATTGGCTGTGTTTTGGTAAGTCTGAAGTCAGCCTACTTGATGCGTTTTGCCCTTTTCATGTGAAATCACAAGCAAGAATATTTTGTGAGTGCCTTTGACTGCAAAATCCAGCTTGTAGATGTGTGGATGAAAGGCTCTGTATAAATGTCACCCTTTATTATTGTTACAAATTTCCGGCTTCTGTTATTAAGACATTTTATGTGGATCTTTTTGTGCCTCCCTGTCTGTGAGTTGGATGAAATGCTTTGCCACAAATCTCACTGGCATCCCACGGGGGGGGATTGCTCTAACTCAGTGCTCTCCTAACCTTTCCTTCTGTTCAGGGAATAAACCTCCCTTAAAAAAAAAAAAAAAAAAAATGACCTCATAAAAAAGGAGTAAACTCTGAGCTCTTTGTTTTTCTCAGGTCTAACCTCCAGGAAGACTATAAATTCATTTATTCTATAAAACACAGAGAAGTAAATCTTCAGCATAATGTGTGGGGAATTAGCCACTTAACTCCCATTAACATTAATGGGAACTGAATATTTATTTACCCCACAGCACATAAATCTTTGCCTTGTAACTCCTACAGTTTCTAACTAAAATGTTTCCATTGTTCCAAGGATCACCGTTATCCTGCAGGAGTGTTTACTAGATTGTCAGCCTATGGGAGATATATTGGATGTTTCAGCCCTTTCCCTTCAAGTAAGCTGTAAAATGCATTGGGGCTCTGAAATGTGAACTTTCTGAAACCTTTGTGCGATAAGCTCAGATGATTCAACCCTCCTCTGCTCAGTGCGGGTCCCATCATTCCTGCTGGGAGCTAGAACTGTTTGACATGAATAAACCTTCATGATGAACTGACTTTTGGCCTGTGCCTGGGGTGATGGATGGATGGGGCTGAGGCCATCAGTGCTCTACACAAGTCTCCACCTCTTCCAGAATCTGTATTTCTTTCTCTCTTCCTTCAAACTTGTGTTTACATTGTGAGAGAATTACACTCTCATCTCTTTCTTCTCTACTTGAAGTCAAGATCAGACAAATCAAACCAGCATTATATAACCTTGCTTTAAGGAGATCTCTCCCCTAAGGGAGGTGAAGAGTCCACAGCTCAGCAAGATCTACTGGAGGCTTCACAATTGTTTCATGCACCCATCCGGGAAACACTGAGATGCTCTCAGGATGGATGAGTGATGGATGCTGACAAATATGTGAAGATGAAAGCTGCCAGTCACTGAATGAAATCCAGCCTCTGCTGTATGCAACGGCAAAACGCCCAGGTTTAACAGGTGTCCTGAAGTCACCACTTCATATCGCATGAAACTGCTTTTCCCTAAAGAACACTGTAGAAAATTATTGCTCTTCTGTGTGGTTTATTCGAACCACACTGAGGAAGCTAATAAATCCTCTAAACTTCTGGCTAAACATAAATAAGTAACTATGGAAGCAGAGTGGCTCCATCTTGCCTTCTATCGATTTATGAAGTATTTTCATATAAAGCCTTCCTCTGTGCCTGAGAGGATTGGGCAAAAAGCAAAGGGCTTAAACTACAGCTAGAGAGCTTTAGGCGAGACAACAGAGAAAGCTTCCCAGAGGTGAGGCACAGCTGCAGGCTGCTGTCGGGGGAGGGGGGGCAGGGGGAACAGGGCAGGCAAGTGATGAGGAAGGACCTTAGTGCAGTAATTTGGGCTGGATGGCTGCAGAGGAAGGGATGGGAGGTTCCTTTGGGCACTCCCTGTCAGCTCTGTCCTTCTGCTGGAGCCAACAGGAGAGCAAGTGATTTTCAAGGTTGTTGGTTTGAGTCTGTTTGGCTCTGTAGGATTTTTCAGTGAACCAATAAAACTTTATCCAGTATCCCAGCCTTCAAACAGCAAAGACTGCGTGTGGGGCAGAAATTACTGTGGAATATGGTGTTAAGAGAGCAGAAACCTTGGGTTGTGACTGACCCATGGCTGAACTTGTCTTAAGAGCCCTAGCAAACTATAAAACCTTTGCAAAGAAGAAAACGCACAGAAACCCAACTCCCAGGTCCAAGTTTCCTATGTGAACCATGTTCCTCATCCTCTGATCAGGCTGGCCTAAATTCTGTGTCATCATCATCTCACGGGCTTGCACCTCATGCCTCCCCTTCCTGTATCTGCATTTCTATGGAAGATCAGTCCATGCAAGAACCATGCACACAGTGCAGCACCTCACCTTTTATGGCAGTCTTACAGACAGCCCTTAACAGAGCTAAGAGTCCAAGCTGCACATGATGTCTGCTGTAGTAGCATATTGAACCCATGGCTTTTATCATCCTGAGCAGCTCACTAACTGCACCTGTCAGGTTCCTCCTGAGGCTGAAACAAGAGCAGCCTCTGCATTTATTTTCACAGCTCCAGAACAGAGACAGGGATTTGTCAGGAAACCATTAAGCAATACTACACCATGTGTTGTGGATCCATTTTCTTCCCTGAAACCAAAGTATTTGTTTTTGATGTTCAGCATTCTAGTGTGAGTTACGTCAATATAAATGCACAGGACCTCTCCAGGCAACCAGTAGAAAGACTTCTGATTTATGCACTTTACTGCATGCTGATTCACACATGTGAGACCCACATTTACCTCTGGAGCTTCCAAGCCACAGATGCATGGTTAGGCTCAGGGATGTGAGACCTACCTGATATTAAAACATCAAATAGTTGCTGCCAATATTAGCACCGAAGGTAATGAAAACACCTGAATCATAAGTGAAGGGCAATCAGGCAATCACAGGTGCAGTGTACTAAAATGACACATAAAGCAATGACCCAGGAAACAGCTTTGATTGCACATTTAGCTCCTCTGAAATGGAGGGTCTCAGATCTTCACTCAGATATTCTGTGTTGTTTCCTCAAATGTGGCACTAATCATAAAAAAACTTAGAAATACCATGCTAGTGTTCACTGCAAGCAGACAATCAGTACATACCCCATTCATTCCTTAATGGTCCTTTACCAATCACTATATTCTGTATCAATTACTGAAATACACAGCCCTCAAGAACTGAAAAAGAAGCCACTAGACAACATTCAGTGCCTTCCTTCAAGAGACGAGATTAGGAAATTAAAAAAAAAAAAGAATATTACAGAAAAAAAAGAATATTTAGGAAACCTCTATGGTCCAATTTGAATTCAAATGTTCCCTTACAGAAAATGACACAATGTCTTTAACCATTAAAAAAAAAAGAGTCCCGTGAACTTCTGTGCCTGTCACCCACGTTGCAGCGCACTAACCCTGGTCACAAGGTCACTGTGCACAGATCCACCCGCTGCTCACAAGGAAAGCAGGATGCCCTGGCTGGATTGAGCATCTCCTTGGAGCAGCACACTTTACCTGAATACACAGCTGTATCCTGACTGGGCTTATACAAGGTAGCAAGTCCTAGCTGCAGGTAGCATGGCTGTGTCAGTTACACAGCAATGTAGGAGTATGGTTATGCTATGGAGTGGTACCACTGAACTAGTCATACTCATACACCTTGAGCAAAACAAACACAGGCATTAGATATAACCATACATACATATATTTTTCTTCCTCTTTCTTTTCCTAAAGTGCTGGAGGGATTTCCAGCAATAGATAAAATCGTTTTTTACAAAACTGAAATGCAACATTTGTTCCAGAGCTTGTTAGGTCCTGAAGACTGTAGGTGGGGTTGGGAAAATGACATTCTCAGCTCTTTGCCAGCAGCAAAGCTATCAGAGCCTTTGTAAATGTCATCCAGTTCAGTGCTGCTTGCGCCATATTCCCAACAGCAAATGCAAGCATCATCAGGATCCAACAGGCTCCCAAGAATAAGACCAGCAATTCAACTAAAAATAATGAAACCATAAAAAGAAAAATGTCTGTAAGATTATCATTCTTGCAGCTAGTTGGAATGTACTAAAGAAATATTTTTGAAGCTAGTTGCAAATAAAGTGTTTTACATGTAGAGAATGTTGCCAAAATATCACGAGATAGATTTATCAGATTTGAAAATGGAAATAAAGAAGAAAAAAAAAATCATTTTTTCATATTGTCAGATAAGTTGCTTTTAAATACCCCCTCCTTTTGTTGGAACCAACTGTCTGTTGTCTGGCCTAAGGTTGTGTTTGGCAACCTGTCAGACTAGAAGCTGGATAGCAAATTTGAAATGAGCGACCCAAGAGATTTATCCATTTTTAGTTTGATAATCCTTCATTCTTACAGTATTTCAATAATTCATGACTTTCATCACAACCCATCCCCTCCTGAAATTTCCATTGCTGAGATACTCATTGCAATGTGATAGAAAGTGCAGCACAGACAGCATAGCAGCAGGCCCTAGGCTGCAACAAGTGAGGATTTGCTGAAACGCAACAGTGATGGACACAGAGATCAAGGAAAGAAGCTGCTAACCTTCAGAAGGCCTCAGGTATGCAGGGACCTCCAACAAGATCCCCACACCTGCACTGCCAACACTTAAATGAGGGCTGGAAGGGGTGGATCCTGGCTGCAGCCCTTCTGGTCACTCAGATGCATTGCTTATACCTGAGCTGCTCTGGGTTGGCCCTGCCTTCCCACCAGGTGCTCCATCGCTGCTTCAGGCCTTGGCTCAGCATTTCTGCTACATTTATGAACTTGTTCAGCTTGACTATATGATATTTTGTCTATATAATCTCAATAATATAAATGTCATTTCTGGTACATGTCTGGCTAAGTGAAACCTTTCAACCAGGACAATAATGAGGATCATGTAAAGAATATTATATCACCTCCTCCAGTTTTTTAACGGGTTTAGGAGAATCATTAGCAAAGAATTTACAATGTTTTTGAAAACTGGATAATTTATCACAAATATATCTGTTAAACTTATCTGAACACTGATAGAAGAATAATTTCATGTAACATCCAAAATGTGCTTAAAGTTTGAAGGACAGTCCTTCTGCCACCAGCCTTGCTAAAGACTTCTTTCTGATACTGCTGCAGGATGGTGCCTGCACATACTCTCACTGTTATGTGCCCAGCAACAACTCGTGCAAGGGCAAATTAGTATCAGTGCCTGCATCTCTCCAGCAAGAGTGAACTGAGTCTCGATGTTCAGCAAAGGCAGTGGTTGCACTGAGCATCTCTTACGAACTAATAAACAATTCACAGGTCTGGGCTCACTAGCAAGAACTGCAATTGGTGCTCTCATTAATGTTATTGGTGCAACTGTGATACCATCTCCTCAACAGTTTCATGTTTGTTTTTCAGAGAAATTTGTTAGTGTCCATTATAACGAATTCTTTGCTTACTAAGGGTACAGGTATGCAGGAATGTTAACATATTAGGCAAGTGTTAATTGCACAAGACAACAAAACAAAAGCCCAACTATTGTCAGGTTTGGTGGGCAAATGAATGGGAATCTGACAGGGAATTCATTAGAAATCATGTCACATATGCCCACTGCAGAGCCACTACTGGCAATTGGCTTTGTTGGAACAAAAAGGCTGAGCCCAAATGTTGCTGGAAAACTCCCTGAGGCCATTTCATTTATAAAAAGACCACGCTTCTGAGAGCATATAATTATCCTTCATCCCTGCCATCTTATCCTGCATTAAGTTTAATTGCTCGCAAAACTTGGCAACATTCTCACATGCATTTAAAGAAATTAAGTGGTTCTGTCATTTTTTAGCGCTTTTGATATGAAAGTGTTTCAGCGTAGACTACTGGTGACTAATTCATTCCGTGACAAGAACCTCTGCCTCCTCCCCTTCCCCCAAAATATACATTCTTCTTGAGAGCACTGAGATCAGAGGGAACATATGGGCTAAAAATAGTTGATTTTGGCCAAGGCTGTCAAAAGTCACCAGTGATTTCCAGTGCCTCTATTTTTAGATGTGAGTGTTGACCACTTTTTGAAAGTCACATTCCTATATAGATATATATTTTTTTTAGATCTAGGCATCCCAAATCTTGCTCTTTCATTTCCACGGAAATAGATCATGAGCAACGGGCCCCAAGGGCTGAGGTGGGATCACCACTGGGCTCTGCTCCCCCAGCTCAGGGGACGCTTCTCAGAGTTGCTGTGCTGTAGGTCTGACCCACCGAGTCCTTGACCCACAGGAACTGTTTCACTGTGAAAACATCAGCTGCAATTTGACTTTTTTCCTCACCATCATCTCTGAGTTGATCATAACCGTAGAGCATTGTAGAATTAAATCTATTACCTAGAAATGAAAGACTCCTAAAATACAAACCAAAGAACAGTCCAAATGCTGTGAACCATCCCTGTCCAAAATCTGTTGTGGATAACTGGATTAGCTCATTAAAACTGCCTTCCCTGAAAGATTAATTTGATATTTTCCTTCCTAGTAAGTGAGGCTTTCTTTTTAGAGAGGACAAGTCGTTTAAATACATTTCAATAGATAAAAGATGAACATTTGCTACTCCTTTCAATAGATAAGGCATAGACTAACTATGACAGCGCAATTACAGTGAAAATTTTGAGTTCATTGTCTGAATGCCTTTTCACATTTGCTTTTCATCTGCAAGCCTACTTTTGGACTGTGAAGTGCAGTTAATCCACCACGAAGTCTTGTCACGTGCTTGGTAACTATATGTTTTGTTGTTCTTCAAATGAAAACAAAAGAACTGAGGCATTTGGGTGGATGGTGTTAGGTGGAAATTCCTCAAGATAAAGTAAAAATATACTGTTGGCACTTGTAGCAATCAAAAAAATGTAAATAGGCTTGTAAGAGCAGTATTTTCAAAAATACTGAGCACCTACAGCTTCTTCCCTCTTCAGTGTTGCGTTTTGGACCTGACATGACACTATATTAATAAATGTTGGGTTTTATGGCCAGTGTGAAAGCAAAGGTCAGTGAAGTCAGATTTTCTGCTGTATTTACTGCTGATAAAAAGTATCTTGAGAAAAAATGTGAACATCTTCCCTGTTACAATATTAATATGGCCCCTTATCGCCTTATAAATGATCTGCATCCCGACACGGGAAGTGAGCTCCAGTCCCAGAAGAATTACAAATGAGTGACTCCCTAATATTAATAAAAGCAGAAGGATGGGTCTTGTAGAGCACTCTGAGCGCAAGAGCTGGAAATAGGAGCCAGAAACTTATCTCAACTTTGGAAAGTGATCTGCTTTGGAGTCTTGTCCAAAGCTCGGTTAATTAAGTGGGAGTCTTTCCAACAATTTCAGGAGACTTTATCACCCTTTATTAGGGCTACCATATGTCCACCTTTTTCTTACATTTGTCTTTTTCTGCCCTTAAGCCATTTTCCACTAGATTTTTTGTGAGTGCAGCCCACGTCTAGGTTTCCTCAGCTCCCAAAATATGTGTGTGTGTAGGAGTGGATTTGGTTTGCTTCAGTGGACAGATGCAGGATATTAGTGGATGCAAGTGGCTGATGGAGGTGGGAGGTGATGGAGGGTTGGGGCAGGATGAGAAATGTGGGTGGGCAGAAGGACCTGTACTGGGAAGGCTGGTGAGAGAAAGACGGTGGGACCTGAGGAAGAAAGAAATTGTTTAAGGGTGATAGGTGGGAAAAACAGATTGTTTGGGGGTGGGGGACCTGGGGTTACTGCCACAGCATGCAATCCTTCATCAGGGCTCTGAGAGGGATTCTCATGGACTCAACCAGGCTGCCATTTCTGCTTCTCTGCCTCTGTCCAGTGTCGTGTCTTCCAGGGCAGACGGAGATGGCAGCTCTGCTTTGTGGCCTCAGAAATGTCCCCAGTTTCCCACAACGCTTGTGCAGTGAGGTGAGCACCACATACATCTTCACTTCTGGGAAGCCATAATGTTCAGCTCATGTCTGCAAAAACAGCCTGCTTTGAGGGAAGGGAAGGTGGCTTACAACATATACTCCAGGGTCTTTGTCACTGTTTGTGTCACTCTTCTCTCCTGTGCAAGGCATCTGATGACTTCATCCCTCCTAAAGGATTTCCACAGTGTCACAATCGAAGCTGAACTCCAAATGCACACATGTCTGGAGCTGGGGCTATTCTTTCCTTTGACAAATTGTTCAGACCTCACACCTCTACAGCTAAACAAATGTAATCCAAGCATCAGATCATAAAGTCTTGGAAAAAATTTATTTGAACTTCTGGCATGGCTTCTAGTAGCACACTGGGGGCAGCTCTCCTTTCACATCTCCCCAGAGACATGTAAAACATTTCACTCCTAGTAACTGAGCTATAAATGTAGGTCTCGAGCAGTGCATGCTCCATGTTACAATGTGAGAAACCTGAGGGCTTTTGCTTTTTGTGCAGGAGATTATCAAAGCACCTTTAAAGGGAGCCAGATTTCCTGCCTCACCTTTCCTCGCCCATTGCTCTGACATACATTCTTCAAGAAACCAAAAGGTGTCAAACTTTCTTCATCATGTACAAATGAGCCACACTGCCTGGGCAAACTGAGGGGGAAGACTTGGGTCTCACAAGTCTTTTTGCTGGCTGCTTTGCAGGCAGGTAGCAGCAGCCGTACTCTCTGGCTCTGTGCTTATATTACCAGTTACAGCAACGAGGAGATGAAGGCATGCTGCTAGCCATGGGCAGACACAGGCTTATCTCTCTTTAACCCACTAATGCTACATTACTATGAAGCCCGATGTGCTGGAGCAAACATGACCCCTCATGTTTTAGGGGAAAGAATTTGTTTTTGCAACTTAGCATTCTACTTTTCCCTCTAGTCTCCAGTGGTGTACACCTGGACATGAAGGAAGAAGAACCGAGGGCAGACAGAATAACATAGGTTCAGTCTTCATTTCTCACCCAGGTCTCCCAGTCACTCAAACTTTTATTCATTAACTATGAGAAATTAATTGTTATCAAATGCAGACTTTTGGCTTGTCTTTGTAAATGACCTTGGGAATTTCAGATGTGTCAGGGCTGATGGATGGGCTGTCCTGGAGCTGGGTCACACAGAGGCTGGAGAATAAGGCAGTGGGTCAGCAAAGGTTCACCCCCATCACTCCAGGTGCACCAGCACCAGGGCTAAGTGAAACACCAAGGCATATGTTGTGAAATCTGCAGGTGTCAACATTTCCTTTCTTCCTTAAAAGAAAGAAATCAAAAACTACTAGTTTTTTTTTTTTTTTTTCCTCAGAAAAAGCATGGGAAGTGTTTTCTTATTCTGAACGAATGCCTGAGGCACCAATTTATAGAATCCATCTCTCATAGGGTAGAAAGCATTGGTTAAGGTATCATGTGACAGATTGGTTGAGGTGTCGTGTGAAAGATTTTACACCATTTCAAAAAAAGGACTTAAAAATAACTTCCCATGGTGCAGCTGATGGCCCTGGATACTGGATGTTGTCCTGGGTGAGCAGAGCACGGGAGACAGAAAGGGATACACTCCCTCTCTGCCTCCTTTCTCAGCAGCTTTCCACTTTGTCTTGAGTTAAATTTGATAAAAAACAATACGTTAGCACAAAACCCTTCATTTTTAATTGCCTGCCATTTTTTAGTAACACAAAACCCCAATTCACTGAAGACTTCCCAGTGACCTGGCTCTGGCTCCCATGGGTTTGATGGTGCTCATGACATAAGGCAGGATCAAGCTCAGCAGTGGAAGGATAAATAATCAATTTTCTCATGCTGGCAGAGCAAAATTTCAGGCTTTCGTGCAAAAAGGCACCTGAACAACTGGAGGCTGCCATTCATAGCACTGGAAAATTTGACTGAGAGAGGGCACTGAACTTGAAGGAGCAAAGAGAGGTCACACGGCATTTCTGCCAGAAGACAGTGACTGCACCTGCCAGCTCATCCTGACGACGGCTGTTGGGGCGGGCGGATGGAGCTCAGGATGTGCCAGTTCTTTTCTGTGCAGTGGCTCTCTGCCCATCGCAATTACAAAATGAGGAAAACAGCAGTTTTGTGAAGAAAGCTGGCAAGTGTCCAATACAGCCTGGAGAAATAACCGTACCTTGGAGAATCCTTCCTTTTTCTAACTGGGTTGGGCCAAGATCTTTAAAGAAGTTTTACATTCGCACAGACATCTTCATTTCAAGATGCTCATTGCTGATAAAACCTATCCCTGTGCAGTTGCCAGCCTGTGCTGGTCTGAATGCCCCACACACTGGTGTGGGAGGTTAACCTGCTCTGGACACTTGTTAATCTGGAGTGGTTGAAGGTTGGTTTCAGCTCTGAAGTATTATTTTTAGGAAAGCTTCTAGGACACGACAGTAATCTAACTCTGAACAAGTTTGTTATCCTATATGGTTGCTGAACTTAGCTTAGTTCTTGACCACAAAGGATTCCTCTGTTGCTCAGTTATGATTTTGATTTGGATGCCATGTGGAAAAGCCATCCTTGGGTCGGCTTTGATCACGCTGCCTTTTTCTGTGGCTGGATGCACAATGACTTTATTTTCTTTGTATGAGATATCAAGGACAAAGTTCTGCAGCTCTGTGGATCACGTTGGTTTAAAAGCAATGTGTCTGAGTCATTATCCCACCTTGCCTATATCTCAGTCATTATGGTATTTTTGTTGCATCCGCAAGTCTTCCTCTGTTTGCAGAGCTGCGCTGAAATGTCTTTATAGCCATCCTAGAGTCTGCAGATGAACCCCATATGCTTTGAGCTCCATTGTGTATTTTAGCAAATTTTTCTGCAGAGTGGTGCACATATCTCCTGACACTGGAGAAGCAAAGTAAAGCACTATAGGAAAGTAATAATCCCCAGCATACTCAGGCTGGAGGAGGAGAAACAGCCTTGCACTTATGACAGCATATTAGCAACCTGCTCACAAGAGCAAAGCCTTCTCCAATGGATTTATGAATAAGTCAGATGTGGGAACATAGGTACCATGTGTTTCTTTAAAGAAGATCTTTGATAAGGTGACAAACTGTATTACCAAACTTTTGCAAGTAAAAAAGACATTAATTCAGTCTTTGAGAACAAAGAGTTTGGGCTCAAATTGAGTAAAAGCCAACATCTATTTACTGAGAGGTCCTAGAGATTTTATCTATTGAAAACAATTAGGAAAAAAATGACTCAAGTGGAGCAGATTAATCATGAAGAAAAGAAGATGAAATGAGAAGGAAAAAGAAAGAATGCAGAAAGGCAGAAAGAGATTGAAACAAAAGTGACATAAAGGTCAAAGCAAAACTGCAGACAATAAAACTTGCTTTTTTGCTAATCCTTTTATGAAACTGTGGCAGAAGGACTAATGCAAAGACGAACATTATGCAAAGAAAACAAATACTGCAGAGAAAAGAGGTGAATCAAGGTTAAGACAATGTAAATAGCTTTTTGAGATACAGAGCTTTGCTTGAAAGAACTCACACCCTTCTTGTCATTTGTTCTCTCTGAACAAAAGTAGTATATTTTAAAGTCAATAGATATGTTTATCCAAGTTCACTTCATAAGAAAGGCTTTGGGGTTTTTAATTTTTGGTTCCAGGCAAAGTCATTTCTCTTTGTCTTTTTTTTTTTTTTTCCTCCAAAAATGTAGTACAATTTTCACATTGAGAAAACAAGAGATTGAAAGATTACTTTTGGCAATTGCCACCCATGACCCCATTTGTTGCTTATGTGAAGAAAAAAACATGGAAGATGGTTTTTGCTCAGCCCGTACAATTACCGGATGAGTGCACAGAGAAGAACAGAGACTTGTTAGCTTGCCTAAACCCACCTTTACAGCTGCACTGCATCTGAAGACACCTGCAAGAGCATTGAACCTTGAAGCACAACTGAGGCCAGTGCTCTTGCAGTCTCCACTGTTTACTGCTGATTTTCGTCCTCCTGAGTATGTGGCTGCTGCCCAAAGAGGTAAAGACATTCCTGCCAGCCCACTTCTGTGTACACAGCCAGCCCTGTGAGTGCTCGGTAGGAGCCACATCTTTTATTCAAGGGGAATTTTACGCCTTGTCTGTTTGCAATGCTTTGGCAATATATTTTCTCACAGCTTAGCCGAGTATGTCTTCCCAAAAACAGCATCTCCTATCACAAGGCCTTTTGTTCCTTTTGAATCTCTCCTCCAGTGTAACTTATAAAGCAAATTACATAACACAAAGTACAGAATTCCTGGTGTCTCCAGATGAGGGGAGCAGCTATCTCCTTTGCTTTGTAACCAGTTCCCCATCCATATATCCTTAGCCCTGTTTGACTTTTTTTGCAGCTGCAGTTGCCAGTAGGTCAGTTTCCTTTCTAGTTTCTTCGGGAACTTTTCCATCCAAAGTATATTTTGAATTTATATTGGTCCTCCTCAGACATGTGGCCTTTCATCTACTGACACCGAATCTATAACAGCAAAGCATGCAGGCTGCAGCACCTTCCCTTGCTGTTCTTCCAAAAGTCCCTGCTTGTTTTCCAGTTTGCATCTGTAACCAGTCTATCTTGCAAAAGCAGCAGCTCTCCCTTGCCTGTGTCACAAGCCTCTCTTCTTTCCTTTTCAAAACTGCCTATCATTTAAGGGGTGGCTGCTCTGCCTGCTGCCTGATAATCCAGCCTTTGTGTGGACTGCAGGCACTCACAGTGGAGAAGGTGAATCCTGAGGACCTCCATCACTTGGACATGGCTCCAAACCCCACCAAAATCATCAAAGACTTTGTTAAACTGTGAAGACAAAGGCAGAACTGAACCCTGTGGTGATGCCTCAGGTTCACCTGACCATGGCTGTATTTGGGAATGCCAAAGCCTATTTCTTTTTCTAGCACAGCAAAGCAAAATATCCCTCCTGCTCCCTTTCTTATTAATATTTTTCACAGATCCAGGCACAGTGGGCAGCCTTAAAGCAGACTCACAAAAAGAGCTTCTGCTTAGTTTGGATCATGAACTATTTGTCAGAAAATGATGTTTTAGTCCTGGGAGATGCAATAAAGCTGTCCAGTAAGTTAGGCACTGGCCAATTGGAGGCAATTCTAAACACAGATTTCATTCTGTGGGTGTCCCATTTGCTAATTTCCCATGAATAATTCCTGATTGTCAATCGACCTTGGCCTTGAGGTTTGTAAAGTTTTGTTCTGCATCAAAGTCTCTTGGAAATGTGGAGTTTTGCCTGAAATAAAGTAGGAAAGAGACCCCGAAAAAACAGTGAGATTTTGCACAGGGTATGGCACTAGTGTCCAACAGCACACTTTCTGTTGCTTCTCCTGACTGGGGAGATGTTCGTGATGGTAAGGTGCCAGATTTTAAAAAACACGGAATCAGCTTGTACTTCTGAAAGCCTTGGACTGGTCTTGTAAATGCTTTGAGACTCAACTTTTCCCCTGTAAGTACAGACTTTACGTTTCTCATTGTACCTATTCAGACAGCAGTTTTCAAAGGGGCCCATGGGAACAGCTGTACAAGTCCCACAGAACAGAAAGTCTGTTCTAGCCTCATTAAACGCCTCACTGAAGCCCTTTCCTGGGAGAGCAGATCATTCATCCTGCTTTCCTACACACGAACCTGGATCTATTTTCCCAAGCTGACAGGCTACCTGATGGAGCCATTATTCTCTTTTCATATATAGTCTAAACTATTTCCTCTTGCTGGGCACTGAGCAGCTTTAAATCAAGATTCCTTAGTTCACGGAGGTTGGGAAACAGTCTTATAAAATGCCTTATTTCTTCCTTGCTCCTATGTAAATCTATTTTATTGGACAATCGGAAAACATAACACTTGGCTTGTGTAGATAACCCCCCACGTGCTTCCAAATACAATCTACAGTGTTTTTTGGAATAAACTTTCCATGCAAGCCTATTGTTTCCCGTACCCAGGCTAAGGTCTGTGTAGAGCCTGCCCTCAGCCTGAAATCTCACCCAAAAAGCTTCTCTCTGCTGGTAGCACCCGCAGCAGGTGGTATCTCAGTGCTGGAGGTTGGGTCACATTCAGAAGGTTTTGTGTGATGTTAGACCTACAAATACAGGTACGGCTGATGCTATAATCAATGGAAAATCCTCCAAGGGGCTTTAAATAATTCTCTGTTGCCTTCTCTGCCGTGCCAAAGGAGGTGTCTGAGCAGAACCAACGTGTGCGGCCTCTCTCGGCTCACCCCTGCCATCCCTCCCCAGTGCACTCCAGCACAGAGTTTGTTCTGGCCAGGAACTGGGTTTACAGAGATTAACGAGACATCGTATGGTGGGAAGCAAAGCCTCAGTGCGTGAGGAGATAAAGGAGCTTTGGGCGTGAAGTGAGCACAGTGTGGACTGGGCAAGTCAGGGACACGGCAGGAGGCTGCACACCCTGAATGCATGCACCATCAGTAACAAAGGCAACAGCCTCCACAATTGGAACAAGTTGTGCTGGCCTGCTCCAAGCCCCCATCCCTTCTATTGCCATGTGTGTGTCTCTGCACCATGGAAGGATACAGTGCAACCGTTATTCTCTGTAAAACTACTTGTCAACTGCCCAGCAGCTATATAAACACCGCAGGAAAACACTGCATGAATCTTTAAAATCATCAGCAGGGTCCTTTAGGCCACTGGCTCCCTTCTCGGGTTGAGATCTAATACTCTGCATCAAAAAAGAAACAGCTGAAACACCACCTTGTTTTTACAGTCAGGAAATACCTTGTGCTTACTGCTATTATAAAAAATGATTTTAGCTTAAACTGTGCTACTACAGCATAGGACACAAAAAAGGAAAGGATTTACTGCCGAATGCTAAGTCATGCTCTATTTTACTATGTAAGAAGCTAATACAGTAATGTAATATAGACAGAATATACTGAAATAAAAGTTTGCACGTTCCTGCCAACTCCAAGCAATTTGGCTTTGTGACTCAGGCAGCATAATTGTGAAATTGGCTCGGAACTCATTACACTGTTTTATTTTTATCTGTTTCTGCTGTTGTATGCATGCTTCAGGTTCATTCCTTTTGCCTTAAGACTCCACTTGCATGCTGAAGATTTTTTGTATGCAAGTTGATGGGCTACAAGGCTACTTTTTACTGCTGAGAGCAGAGATTCTCCCACAACTGCCCCTGAGATTGGGGCTGTAAGTGGAATGTTAAGTGCCCCCAGACACACAGAATAAAATGAGATACTGTAACGCCCACCACAGACACACAATAGCTCTACCCCATCTAGCCACCACCCACCTACGCTGTTCCCCCACAGTCTGCAGAGGACATGGGATGAAAGCGATGCGCAAAACATCTTAAACTTGTTTCCTGAGATGACGCTGTGTGCAGATTCAACTCACTGTGTCTTCCAAGACAGAAGAATGTGAAATTCAAAAACATTAATTACAGTGAGGAGACAACTTTGGTTCGTGTTAGTGTGCGTTTCAGAAGGCAGTCTGAGGCTGCGTGCCGGTGCTGAGTGTTTTCAAATGTAAATCTGATGGTAGGCTGCAGCCCATGTGGTGTATAAACAGGCCGTATTTTTAAACGCAGTGTGAAATGTGGGGGCTGACGTGACCATTATCAGAATTTCATGCATGAGTTATGAGACATCATAAAATATGTTCATATTGCAACAATGAAAACTGAAGCAGCTCGGTGGTAGGCTTGTTTGATCTGATAGCTGCCCCAGCTGCCTCGCAGTGTCTAGCAGGAGGGAGGGATGTTATTTGAGGGCTGTCCTTCTGCATTCTGAGCCATTCTCTTATAATTTTTTTTTTTTTTTTATTTTTTATTTTTTTTTGCAAAGAAAGAATTTTTTAAAAGGCTTCTTATGGAATGATAGATGAAGAACAGATCATTAAGACAATGCAAGCAACATTTTCAGGGATTGGAGGACATTGCACCCTGAACGAAGCAGCTGAACTTGTCACCTTAATCAGGCTGAAACAGAGTTGCAGCGAGAGTGCAAAGAATTAGGTCACCTTAGAATCTCCTTTTATTAAACAGTTAATGAATTTTATTCTGAACATGAGCATCCCTTGGGATTCTTCAGACTAATGCTGCCTAGCTGGATAGAGATAACAAACACAGCCACATCCAATGCTTCAAAATGAAGCTATCTCCATCAGACTTTGAGATTCATTCTGCAAATTCTTACTGTCACAATTTCATTTTCCTTTGATAAATTCAGATGAATGTCTTTAATCTTATTTTATTCTATTGCCTTCATTACATAAGTAATTATGTTTCCTCTTATTTGCACAGCCAGACTATATTTTACAGAATACCTGTCAGCTGAGTTTCTGTACGTTAGAGCAGGAGTCTGGGTATAGATAGATCTTCTAAAGCCTTACAGTTTGTTCCCTCCAGTGATATTAATTTCCTGAGTGATCTTGAACTAATCATCTGATTTTGCTACGTTTCACTACTGCTGTGACAGATATTTTGCAAATACAGACTTGGATGCCTATGAACTTCCTCAGGTCCCTATAAAAATCCTAGCTCCTATGAGAATAGGGCTTATTCCTGCTTTTCTAGCAGATGTAAATGCTTCTTTTCAAGGGATGAGGGATAAGAAGGGAAGAAAAGACAAGTACTACATCTGTGCTGCAAGCAGCAGTGCTGAGATGTCCTGCCCAACAGAGCAGGGCAGTCTGCCCACCCAAGTGTCTCAGGGGCACTTTGCACTCAGGCAGCAATGTCTAGGCACTGGCTTGCAGAGCTGGCTCAGATCCGACCAACTCAGAGACGTGGCAGTGTGTGCCCTGGGCTGCCCATGCAGACATATCCCTTGAAGCAGCAAGTACAGTTCTGTGGTTTCTGGCACTGCAGAGTGGCATGAGCCCAAGGGAAGAGCTGGACTCTGCAGGGCATTACTGAGAGTCTAATTTGTCTTCCTGTCATTGGCATGAGATTAAACTAACTTTTTCCTCTCTATTTATTGAAGAATATGATAAAATGTATGCAAATGGTTAAATATTCTGAACTATTTCAGCTTGGCAAAATATCCTGCTCTTCTTGTCTTTGCAGCATTTTACTTAGGGGACACACAGGCACGTTGAATTCATGTCTTTAGTGCTTTTGCACCGAGTGGATTCCAGTCAGCCTAATCACAAAGCTGGGCAAAGGAAAAACTGAATTTTCAAACCGATGACACATTTATACCAGAATTGTAACTTTATAATATTAATGTATCATTTAACTTACATGTATACTTTGGAATGTTTATAACTCCTGTAAATCATAGGCGAGAGCAGCCAAGAGAGTGCCACACAACATTCCTAGCACAACTTGTAAAATAAATACAACAATCACAGAAGAACAACATTCCCTGGTACAAAAGGGGAAATGTAGCCACTCTGCTGCAGATGGGAAAAGTGCTGAGCAAAAGCTCTGTGGTAGCCCAGGCACATGCAGAGGCACTGGAACAGAACTTTCCCTGCATTGCCACCAGCACTACAGATTTCAAAGGATGAAATGCCATCAGGTCAGTGCAAATGAAGTGTCCTGTTTCTGGGAAGTGACATCAGACCTTTGCTGGCCGTACCACTTAGCATCGCTGTTCACCTCTGTGCGACAGCCCAGATTTTGTGACTTCTTCCTTCCCTCCTAGTACAGGGTGACTGCTGAAAAGCCATCCACACACCGCATGGCACACCGTGACCTCTATCTTGCAAGTACCTTGAACAGAATAAAGACCCACTGTTTCCTGGCTCATCAAATCCCATGGCTGATTTCTGACCTATTAACCTTCAGTTTTTCATTTAAGGTTTATGGCACTTCTGTGACTTGACCAATGAACTGTAAAATACACATTTAAATGCATTCAACTCAGATAACAATCTCATCATTAAAACAGCCTAGCTTCTTTGTTTGAAGTTAATCACTCTCAAATTCCTCTGGATTCATCAGCACACTCACCAATACCTGTTCTTCCGCCCCAAAGTTGGCACTGTAACACGGCACAATGACCTTAAGCTATTTGAAGGTAGTATAAAAGTTTGCAAATCTTACGGAAAATTCTCTTCAGTTCTAGAGCAAAATCCACAGAAAATTCAAAACCCTAACTTGAATTAAGGACATCTTTAAAAGTGAATCGTGTTCTGAGATCCAGGTGAACGGATGAATGCTAAAAATACAGTTGAGCAGTGAGCACAGTGTGGTAACATTGCACAGGCAGCAAAATACCAAAATAACACCAAGGACGGGAGACTGTTTTAATGTACTTTCTGGTAAGTTATTTAACATGCTTTTGTTGGCAGTGCAGATGGTTTGGGGCTTTGGATCAGGCCTGGATTACTTAGAGCAGGCGGTAGGCAGTGCCTCTCACGTAATGGTTGTTCCCAAGTACAGCTGAACGCCAGTGTAACAGGACACTCAGCTCTGTTTCTCTTCTCTAACACTGACAGCACGAGTATCCCGGTGTGTCCCTCAGTTTGGGAGGAAAAACCCCACTGTTTCACTGTGGCTGCAGATGCTGAACTGCAGCCCGAGGCCAGGACCTCATCTCACCCAGAGGCCCCCATTTCTCCTATTGCTAGCAGGAAGGATGGGATTCAGAGCTCTGTCCTGGGCTGTGGGAGCCAAATGAGTTAAGAGGAGAGCAAAGCTGATGTCAGGAATGGGCTGTCAGTACCCAGGGCCAGCAGGATTTTGGCACAGCCTGGGGTGGGTGAAGAAGAGCTTTCTACAGTAGAATCAGCCCCTCTGGCTGTGTGATGCTGCTACTCAGTAACTTCACCCCGGAAACCTTATGCCTGGTTAACAACCCCAAAACTCTGTTTTCTTTTCTCCCCAGTTGGATTATTTCTTGTTACAGTCAGCAACTAAAAGTTTTATTTTAGTATATGGACTAATTTATAATGGGTTCTGTCCATCATATACAGAAATGCTCTTTTTTTTTCTTGAGTCAAATATAATTGTGCCTGTGCTCATACACTTCGTGTGTGCAATGCTTGGCCTCTGCATTTAAGAAATGCAACCCCAGGAAGTGTTTATAGAAAGCTAAATATAGGTTTATCTGTTCCAGTCTTTCCATGAAAGATCTTTTTCCTTCAACACATGGAGATTAAATACACAGAGCAATATTAGTTAACACTTAAGTTATGGCATGCTCCTAAAAACTCCAGGAAATTCCGTTTTGAAGTTGATGTTCCTGTCCTAACTCCTGTTGACTTCATATTTCTTTTCTCTCACAGGCATGAGCTGAGGATGGAGCGTAGCTGGAAGCAGAGTGATGCTGCCTCAGGCTGACACCTCACATCAATCTCGTTAGGTGAGCTATGTGGGTTCACTCAGGCTCTCATAGAAAGCAAGAGCAGAAATCTCTGTTCTCAGCAGCCCAAAGCCCATCAAATACAGTATCTGCCATTTCACTGTATTAACTCCTAATTACATAAAAGAAAATGAACCAAACTTGAGGGAATTTACGTCAGAGCAGCTGTTTGCATGCATCTTCTGCTGGTCTTAACTCTCACACCTTGGGCTTTCCTGTTAGCGTTTGCAATAACGTCATTGCATCATGGTCCGAGTGTTTAATATTCCCTCTTTCAAAATATGAAGTTGCAGCTGACTCCCTGTATTCTTCTGGGATAGACGCAGAAAAAGCTTTACTTAACAGCTGCTATATATTATTATTATTACCTATTACATCATATCTTATTACAGCTCTATTACAAGTTTCCCCTAAAATCTAATCACTTTCTGAAATTGTTTACAGCGAAACTAGAAATGGACTCGAGACATAAAGTTCACATCCCAGCACGGGTCTGAACTTTCATGAAGTTCAGATTTACGCAGAGGCTGCGTTTAACTCTCTTGCTCCTGGAAGATGGGAGCGATGGCCGAGTCTTTCTGCATGTGGCGGAACAGGATGAGGGGTCATGGAGATATGGAATGGGAACAGCCAAGGCAGGGTTGGGCTTTGTGCTTGTCCAGGCTCTGAGACAAAGGGATAAGAAGTGCAATTCTGGTCCTATGGACATGAATGGCAAAGCTTCCTCTGATTGCAACAGAGCCTGAATTTCCCTCAAGCTGAAGAGGCAGATGACAGATGGACAATCAGACAGACGCTGGTTAATTAAATCATTTGAGCAAAGCTAGGCTTATTTGTTTAAAAGACAAGTGGTTGCTGATAGAAGTGTGTCATCATAGCTATTCTGTGCTGCTTATTGTACATGTCTGGGAACCTGAAAACAGAAGGATGGAAGATCTAGACTGAGGCTCCCAAGGAATGTTCTGCACTCAGCTCTGCCCATTGAAATGGGTTTGAGAACCTGCATGACCCTGCAGAGACCTCACCCAGCCCTTGAGAGCTTCACTATGATACCCAAAGTTCTCTTTCTTCCACAGTCCATCCCTGTGCTGTTAAGCAGCCCCTCGGAAACAGCAGCAGTGTTGTGGGAAGCGTATGTGGGGCTGCTCTTATGGGAGCAGCTGCTGCTGTGGTGCATCAGTCTTCACAGGATCGCTCCCCCAGCTGAACTGCGTGCTCACAAAGGTGGAGTAAAAGCAATCAAGGTCACCAGCCTCATCCACACACTGACATTTCTATAGGTTTTTGCTTTACAGCTACGATATTAAGTAGTTTGGCTAACTTTTTAGAAATGTTACTATTTTCTCGACAAAATGTCAAGTAAGTTTTCAGGGGGGAATACTTCATAACTGAAGTATGTTTTCCTAAGGGCAATAAACCGCTAAGAAATGTACTTTTTTCCCACCCAGCCTTTGAGCCAAAACTTTCACATGTTTTTCAAAGAAATAAAATTATAGGTGTTTCTCTGTAGTAGGGTGAAGTACCACCTGGGTGGCAGTGGTAGAAAGCTGGGCAAACTTTATAAATCTAGAAGGGGGAGATTGTTTTGGCATGACTTAGGGTTACAGCTTGGGTTTCCTATGCATAATTTTAAAAGGAATTGCTCAAAGCATCAGGAAACTCTTGCTGGTACACTATACCCAGTGTATGACTCTTGCCTCTTTAGACTCATGGAAGATTGCCACCGTCAAAAAAAGAGAACTTTCTCAGTGCAGTGAACACCGGAGTCAAGAGGAAGGCGTTTAGTTATTTCTGTAACTGACAAACCTATGGCCCTTTCACATGCCGGTTCAAAAGACCAGAAAAATGGGAAGTGAATTGGAAATAATGAGTTGGTCAGCACAGTGTAATGTGCTTCCTGTGCTGAGGTTGAGGTGGGTTCCCATAGCCCTGCTGCCAGGGGGAGGGCTGAACTGGGCTGGTGGCTGGGGCTCTTCCACTGCACTCTCAGCTCCTCAAAAGTGGCGGGTCCTCCAAAGAGTTTTTATAGTTACTGCTAAAAAGCTGAGCAGCTGGAAATGCACTTTGGTTTTGGTCGTTTTGATCTCTGGCATCACAGCGCTTGGAATGTGAGCATATGCTTTTTCTGATTGAAATAATAGAGAAAATGAGTCAATTAAATGTCAGTCCATTCACAAACATTTTGCATTCAATATGAGTAAAAGTGAAGGACAAAGGCACTTCTGCTAATATGCCCAAGAGTGGTACAAGACCACAGAGAGTTAAGGAGTGGATTGATGGGTGGCCTGGCACCCTGAAGGAACAATCAAGGCACGAAATATTTTTTAAATATTAAAAAACAGGCCACATAAAATGTCCTGGAAGCCAGTCAGAGGGAAAACTAAAGAAAAGCTACAGAGGAAATCTTGTTCCCTGGCCCTCTTTGTGTGCTGGCTTCCTATGTGCAGGGCTGGGGAAACTCTGAATGCTGTGGAAGAAATCCATAGAGAGGAAGCAACAGCTATCACAAATTATAAAAGATGGGGCTGGTTTTAATCAGGGCTGACTCTTCACAAATAACAAATGGGGAGGAGAGGTTAAAGCAGGGCATAAGGCTAAGCCAATAAAGCCTTTTTTGAGACAAAATAAGAAGGGCGTATTTCAATATGCCACAGTGAAGCGAAAATCAAATGAACTAACGTGTCTAGGGTGTAAAAACACTGTCTGACTGCAGGCATATGAGCTTGTGCATCTCCGTAGCTCATGGCAAGAAGCAGGCTCCCAATTTAGGAGCTTTGGGTAACCTCATTGGAAGGTTACATAGTCAGGCTAGCCTTAATTGAATTAGACATCTAAATTTAGACAGAGTGAATGTCCACACTGCCTCCATCTCCTCCCCACCCCTTAGTATGCACATACATCATTTGCCCAGGAACATTCTAGCATTTTTTTTCAAACTTTATTGGGGGAAAACCACCATTTTGGAAATGTCAAATTAGTGAGAAAGGTGTGATTTATGTGAAATATAGATCCAGCATACAGCTATTTTAACAGCCCTGCTGCAGCCAGCATCTAAAGGAGCTCTTAAATTGCCATGCTCATTTTGCTGAAATCCTGCTGTATTCATGGGCGGGATAACTAGGCTGGAAACGATGGAGTGCTGGGGAAAGAAGGCAGTTTCAGATCTCAGTCTGATGCACATGTGGGACATTGGCACTAAATTGTTTAGTGCTACAACACCAAGGCCAATAAATGATCCCAGCGAGCTGTGTAAATGCCTTGGGTACCAGCAGATGTTAGAGCCAAAGAAAAAAATCAGTTTTCTGGATTTCTATGACAGATATTGGCAACACCTAGAGCAAAATCTTCCAAGACCACGGTAGAATTTTCAGTGCTTACTGGATTTTTTTTTTTTTCAGTATAAAGCTGTGGTTTGTGTGGGTTGCTCCTTAGTGTCTTTCAAGTAACTAGCCTGCTGCTATGCAAACATTTAGGGTATGCAGCGGCCTGCGTGGATGCCGTCTTGATTTATTGTAAACTTTGGGAAGAACTCCTATAGCACCTGAAAGCAATCTTTCAGCAACTCAAGGAAGCAGAGTTGACTTTTAATTCCCCAGTGTTCAGTAAGAAAGCAGGAAACCATACGCATATATATACATGGGAGATACAGGAGGGCAAGAGAGTTATGAAACGAGAAATAAGTAAAATGCAAGCTATTAAAATGCACCTATTGCTGACTATGAAATGGCAGGTGAGATCTTTTCTGGGTGTTGCAGTATATTATTGGAAATTTATTCCACGTTTCGCAACACTGGCTGCTCCATTAACTGATCTCACTAGGAAAAAATCATCTCATAAAATAAATATGACCCCATGGCGTGTGCTAGCCTTTCAAGGATTGAAATCAGTTCCTAGAGATCAAATGGTTTTCATAAGCCTGGAATTTTAAGGTCCGCAGAGGGTGAATCCCAATGTCAATAATCTTAAATCAGGGTCAAAATTAGAATAAAACCTGAAAGAATGCATAAAAAACCCCACACTTGCTTGATAAATTTTCTGAAAGAAGTTAAATTCCCTAGATATGATGTGATTTTAATCAAGCAGATCATAGCATTTGCATGGAAGGAGTTATATGCCACAGCAAAGCATAAAGGTGATCACAGCAAAGGTGATTAAACAACACAAAATTCATGAAGCCAAGCAGAAACTTGCTGATTGTGCCACTTTATGCAATCAATTTAGTAATTTACATTTGCATTAGACCACATTCACCAATGACTATGTTTTTCCTAGAGTGGCTGCGAATAAAGAGATCAAGTAACGCAGTTGCCCTTTGCTGAAGTTGATTTGGAACAGATCTTCCTAAGTACAAACCTTTTATTGAAGAAGAAGTCATTAAAAAATGATTAAATGTGAGTGAGAATGCTTGCAGTGAGGCAGCGCTGCTGGTGATCTCGAGGACGCCAGAGATCACCCTGCTCTTTCACTCCCCATTGTCTCTCTAGGTTGCCAGAACCCAAAGGTTTGACCTGGTGTGCAACTAATGAGGGATGCAAACAACTCCTCATGCAGAAAACCCATTGGTGTAACATTATTTCCTTCAGAGAAAATAACTTTTCCAAACCTGAGCGTCATGATCCTTCATTCCTAAAGCAAATAATTTTCAGCAGTAAAGGAAGGGGCAATTGGGTTTGTCTGGAATATAACTTCCATTTCAAAGTGTGAAGAATGGAGTTGGCCAAAAGAAAAAAAGACTAAATCTGTCCTGAACATAGGAATCAAGTGAGCAAGTGACACAAGCCAGTGCCTCACCTGTTCAGCAGTGCTGCTGCAAACCTGCCGTGCTGATGGAGGCTCTCAGAGCCATTGAGCCTGCAATTCAGTGCAGCATGAACCAAGCTATATCCCCAGTCCAAGAAACTGCACTATACTCATTCCTAGGATTAATCTGTCTCTGTATCTAATGCCTTAAGGTTTTTTTTTTGTTGTTGTTGTTTTTTTTGAGGAGTTCCTCCTGTCCTCCCCGAATTCAACTTAGCACAGCACTAAGGAAGACATTCATCCAGCAACACCACTAATTGTGGTGGTGCCTCACACAGCTCCGACCCTTCTAGTCTCTACCCGGGGCTACACAGAGGGAAGCGATACTTCCTTGGAGGCAGCAGCTGTCCATAGCACTACAAGTGCTTGTCTTCACCCTGGCTGGGAAACTTGCAGCATATTAGCTGAGAGCCAGGTATTAAATTAGGTCTTTGCTTTTTTGTGAGCTCAGGTCTGTCTCACATTGGAGCTGCAGTGCTCTATGTGTGTGGAGAGGCAGCTTGGGGTTTTCAAGAAGGAGTATAAGGAAATCAGTTCTGGGAAGCAGAGCCCTGGTTTGCATAGCCCTAGTGCTCACCTGGCACCAAATATTTTGCACTTGATATTTGCACTTGGAAGATTTATCCAGCAAAAACCTTGGAGACTCAGTCAGTCTCTACTCCCTGAAAAAAATAAACTTTGTGCTACTTCTTTCCTCTGTGAAACATGACATGTGGCCCATGTCATTTGGTTTTCCATCCAGAAAGCCTGATCCCAAGTTCTATGTTCTTAAGCAGTCTTACATTTACTTAAAAGGAGATAATCAACAGTAAAACCCTCTTAGATATGCTGTATCTGGCCCCAGGTTCAGCCTGTCCGTGACTTCCCTATGTACAATTTCCTCCAGGATTCTGTCTTAGACTGAGACCCACTGTGATGCAACACCACTTTCAGCAGAAGATAGGGTAATGCTGGCTTGACAGGTGAAATTAATTACTGCATTCCATTAATTTTGAGTCATGCACCCAGCCCATGGAAGCTAGGAGAATCTTGTGAAAAATAAACTCTCTACATTGTACTGTAATATTGTTCTTGGCCAGAGTCTGCAGCAGCTTGCTGGGGTCCTCAGCAGCCGAACTCCGCAGCGGTTTCTGCATTAACGTTAGGTAGAGCAGCTGCTGCCTTCAGAGAGAGAAAGGAAGGTTTGGTCTTCATCTGGGACCATACCAAGGACAGCAAGGGCCTCCTTGGGATCTTTACATGCAAATATAACTTGGGAGGGCAGTAATATTGGCTCCTCAGGCTTTTGAGTATTTAGCTCCAGTGATAAATTTACTTGCAATTGCTTAGCAATTGAGTGTTATGAACATTTCCTGTACAAAACCTAACTACCAGAGCATGCCACAGGCTTCAGTGGTGAAGTGGTTTTCGGTACTATTGAGAGCAAAGTAGGCTCTGTAAAAGCCCTGTGGTAGCCATGTGGCATCTCACTCCATAGTGTCCATCTCAAAGTTCACAGTAGCATCTTTCCACTTGCAAAACATTGTGTGACTCAGAGCAGAACACTCCCCATCCCTAACGTTGTACTAAAACTTAGAGCATGAGTCAGTCACATTCTCTCTGGGAACACCACAAGTGTCAGCAAGGCTGTGCTCAGCACTTGTATCCATGGGATTCTCCCATGGGAAGCTGTGGTGGAGTCACGCAGGCCTGGTGCTGCCCAAGCACCACCTAGGTGAGCCATGACTCATGGTGATGGCTCTTGCAATCCTGACTTCTTCAAACCATGGGGAGCCAATGCAGATCTACCAGGCCTGAGGAAAATGGGGTATATCAGAGCTTCCCGGGCCTACAAGGCAACCTCATGCTAAGATGGAAAGATGATCTGACTCCTCCTTCAGTAAGGACAGTAGCTAAGCCCTGAGGAGACAAAACGAACAGGGAAGCTTCTTACAGCGTCAGAGCAGAGTGCAGACACTGTATCCACAGCATGCAGGCCAGGGCAGCCTTTCCCATCTCAGTCCCTGTTATTTCTCTTCAGTCTTCTTCCTGGCAGATAGATTTGGGCTGGGCCCCTCTAAGAACTGACTTCAACTCATTTGGCAAATAAATCTTTTGCCCCAGCTGCTCAGCAGCCTCCTGGGGCCCTCCCAGATACACTGCCTGGTCTTGGGCACACAAGCCTTGCCCCTCCCAGAGATCCAGGCCCAGCTTCCCCAGGGCCACCCAGGAATCTCTGCATTGCCGCCTCATTGCCACATCAACAGAGCTCTTCCCACCCCACCTCTTTCCCTTATCACCCATTTCCCGTCTCTCTCTGACAGATAATGAAGCCTGTAAGCGCTATCTTGTCTAAGGTATCTGTCTGGGGCATCAAAAATCTTCCCTGCAATGAGTGAAGATGCTTTGGCATGGTTCAAGGGTAGATGTTTGCACACCATGGGCCACTGGCACACACAGCTTCTGGCTCTCCTCCTGATTTGCTGTCTGCTGTCAGGCTGCTCATGTTGTGTGGGAAGAGAAATGAGGAGACTGGCAATGGAGACAAAATTAACTGCACAGGCAACGTTGAACACTTTTCAGTGAGTGTAAAGACAAAGCAAGGAGGATTTATCAGAGGGAGCACAGCGGTCATAGAAGAGAAGAGAGGGACAAGGAGCCTCCTGCTGCCCCAAGCAGCCTCTTGCATGTGCCCTCATGCTGACCCGGTGGATCAACAGGGGGATGAGCCCAGCTATGACCCCATAACAGTCCTGTAGATGTCTGTTTCCAGTGGAGAACCTTTCAGTTGGCATTATTATTTCAAGAGACAAGATCTATTGTCAACAGAGACTCTTTCTGAGAACTGAAACATCTTTAGCCTCATTTCTTCTTATTTTTTTGAATATAAAAATTCTCCTCTGTGGAAACCACAGGTGGTTTGTATGACTACTTTGATTCACATATCTTTTAAGGAGGAAAAAACAGAAACTTCCAGACAGACAGTTTCCTTCCTGGTAAGCACAGGAGCTTCTTTTTGCTTTCAGTGTCCTGGAACAAGTTCTGCTTCTAGAAGACACCACAATTCCATCTGGTCCAGATCACACTCCTCAGGGATGTTGCAGTAACACTGCAGGAGCAACTCAGTGCACATACCTGGTGAGTGCACAGCAGCAGGATGCTCTCTGTGGGTCTGCAGACTCTCTTTTTTGTAGAAAAGCCTCCAATTGCATCAGCGTGAGTGATACAAAACATCATCCTAACTTCCAGATTTCCCAGCTGAACAACTCAAAGAAAATCTCACATCTGGATGGATGAAGTTGCATGCATTGTCTCCCATTTCACAGCCAAGAATATGAAGCTGGAGGTGACAAACCCAAACCACACTGAAGACCAAAGCCTGTCTTCTCCCTTTCCTGCTCTAACCTTGGAAATGGCAGCAGCCAACTCAAAAGCTCAGCCTTGATAGGAAATTCAAAGTTACAGTGAGCTCAGCAACAGTAGGAAGCAACCTAGTCTTCCTAGTATGAAAATACAGATAATAAATATTAACAGATCAAGGCTGTGAGAACAGCAAGGGAAAACAATTTAGAAACCTTTTGCAAAATCACATTGATTGTAGTGAAATTTTGTTTACAATGCTTGATATAAGTTGTTCTTTTTACTGTTTCATTTCAGTCACATCAAAATGTTTCAGTTTGGAAAGAAAAAGCAGCTTTGTTTTAAAAGTCTCAGTTGGATTTGTTCTGATTTATGTTACATGTCAATGTTAGAATAGGTACTTTTTTAGTAAGAACTGCAGTATCCAAAATTCTGAGAAAAATGTTATGTTCTGACCCATGTTCACAAGCTCATACTTAGTCCAGGGGGAGCCAGGACCACACTTACCCTGTAATTACAGCCCCAGGGCTGCCCCTCTGGGGCTGGAGCCAGGTTTAGCAGGATGTGCTGATGGATTTGGTAGCCATTTCCCCACATGCTGTGCAAACCACCACTGAGAACAAACCCTGAGAACAACCATGATGGAGTGACTGCCTGTTCTCTGAGGGCTCCACATAAATCTCCACAGCCTCTCCAACCACTGATGCAGACCATGCCAAGTTCTCATTATGACCCTAGAAGTCTTCTTGGGGTGTGTCTTAGGATGTCAGGATGTCCCTTAATGCTTCCTGCAGCAAAACCCCAGCCTCTGTCTTGCCAACCTTGCAGACGCTACCATCTGCTGAAGTAAGTAGGAATTTGGCATACAGGGATCTTGTAAGGTAAAGGCCAAAATGGATTTTGATCCATCCTAGTTTAAGTTTTTGGAGTGGGGGAGTCCAGCATCCATGTAAAGGCAGTAGTTCCCTGGCTGCACGGTTCAACAACATGAATGAGGCAGCACTTCACCTCAAAATGTTCGTAAAGGTGACCAGAGCTGTATGCTGCAGACTTTTATGGGATGTAATTGCATTACACTGTTGTGTGGTTGCAACTGATAGCAATCAAACTTGTTATGTTGGGAGGACAAAAATTTAGCAACTACTTGTGAGAAACAAATTTTAGAATGACACACAGATTTTACCAAAAGACTTGTTCTTCCTAAGACTTGCAGAGAAGAACAAACGATTACAAAGGCCCTGCCATGGATGGCACGTATTAACTAAATTTTTAGAAGGTAGATGGTCATAAACGACATTTTAAAACTTATCACTTTAACAGCATCATCGGTGCAAAATGCCATGTTATATTCATTAGCAGGTAGTTTCCTGGGATCACTTATCCAGGGACTGGGCATTTGGTACAAATCTTTGACTATAACCGACTGTCTCTTAGACTTCTTCATCGTGTATATCAAGCATGAAAACACAGCTAATAAAGGCCAGATGGCTGCAGGCTCCTTCTCACACCCATAATATTGATGGGAACATTCTGCAGGGAGTGGATTACGCCTGAGCCTTTGCCTTGTGCATGACATGATGATAACCACATTTCAGCCTTTGTGCTGTCTGGTACTAACTTGATTCAAATGTTTCCTGGATGTCCAGCATATGAATGAAGTGCAGCTCAAAAGAAAATATAGCCAGTCTTTATTATAAAAGGTTGTACTTACCATATAGTCACATAAATACCTCATTTCTGACAGGGGGAAAATCCTTTTACTACTGAATTTGTTTGGAAAGATTTTGAATAATTCATTATAAAATTACATTAATCTCTGCCAGAACATAGAGAAAATAGCCAAAGTCCAAAATCTGGCCCCACTCAAGTCTATGGAATGTTTTAGATTTATTTCAATGGGATTCAGATTTGGCATGAAATGCCACAAATACTGGATAGATAATTTTTATCTGGAATAAAGTAGCACATCTTATCTGCTAATGTAACCCACTGAAGTATGATTTCCAACACTGCAAAGGTCTTGCAGTTAGGTTCTGTCTGACTAGTCTATATAAAGTCCAATTAATGCCAAAAATAATTCTATGGAAAGCTGCAGATATCACAGATACTGCATGATTGCATAGGATATTGCACAGGATTAGATGCTGTCTCTGTTGGTAAATTCCTTGTGGTTAGTAATCTCCTCTTTTAAATTTCATTTTTAATAAGGAGCTGCCTTCATGTTGAAGCCAGCTCTGTTTAAAGCTGCAAGAAAGAAGTAATTAAATGTGACAGAACTCACTTACATGCCATATATTGCGGACTATCTCACGACATGGAGACCTGGTCATATTTTGTTATAAGGAGCTGATTTATTTTTGCAAGTATCACCACTAGAATCAGAGTATTCCTGAATTCTGAATTTCTTTGGTTAAATAAGACCCACTGCCTGTCTCTGGCTGTATGCTCTGCAGTGCTGCCGGCTGCACACTCTGTGTATGTTGACATGTAATGTTTTCAACATTTGATGTTTATATGTAGCTGGCATTAGCTTTGTTGCTTTGCAACCATCTGGTTCCAGAAGAAACTCATAAACTGATCTTGAATCATGAAACCACCAGACAGCAAACAGATAGAGCCGTAGGACTCTGACAGCACATTTATCACAGTTCTGTCATAGCTGACACAAACACTGCACTGCACTGTCTTCTCCTATCTCTGTCAAGCAGACCTGTGAGGGCTGCATTTTAAAGAGCATACTATTCTCTGCAGCACAGGGAACTTACAGCTTGCACTGACTCTGGCACATCCCTTCAAGTTTTGCTGTTAGCCCAAGAAAGCTCTGCACAAAGCAGCAAGTGCAATGTAAGGCAGTTAAAAATTACATCACTATCTCAAACTGCTTCTGCTGGTGTTGGCACACCCAGGGGACTGACAATGATGCGCTGTTATTCTCTGGCACCATTGCCAGAAGGAGGGGAGAGGTGCAAACCAGCCTGTTCAGGGGTTTCCACAGGACAGATAACATTTTGGCTGGAGTATTCTTGCCACAAAAGCTGTACTGTTTATTGCTAGGTGGTTTACTCAGTGGATTAACTGATACATGAATGGAAAGTTTCTAGGAACAAAGAGCGTTCTTGAAAATAGAGCAGAGTGAGTGCAATTGCATTTTTCTTTCCTGCGGTTTATTTAGGATGACAGTGGCTCCCCTGCCATTCCACTTTCTTGTCCTTTCATTTTTATTTCCATTCCCTAACTCGCTGGCACTCCCAGGTCTTGTGTCCATGAAGAAAAGAGATCACTTTTCTCAATAACTAGAACTGAAAAATGCAGGAAGACCAAGTTATTAAATCCTAAGGACTTTTACTCATACACTACGTAATACTGTTTTTAACAAGAATCTTGACCTGTAATTAGATCCCCATAACTCATCATTATAACTGGTACCTCCTCCTTCCAAATTAAACATTGTTTTTTCAATAATTGGATAATATTAGAGCACTATAGCAATTTGGGATAAGATTCCATCACTGGAATCCCTTTTTGTGTTCAGCTTTCATGAATGTGTACACAAAGGTGCCTCACACACTAATGTGAAAGAATGACTTCTACATTATAAAATCGAGCAAAAAATATTAGCTGTCACTGGAGGAAACCTGCCTGAAATCCTCACCTGGCTAAACATGTGAGAAAGGAAAAGTAAGTGCTGAACATGACTGCAAATGCTTCTTACCTGGCTTTTTCTTGCCATCCCTTCCATTTTCTTGTTCATCAGTATGTCAGGACACAGAGTTTTTGGTGCTTCAGCATTCAAGTCTTACCACTTTTATGGACTGCTAAAGGTTCCTGTGAAATATTCTCACCATCTCTCCTTCTAATGACTGGGTAATCAGGTATGGAGCTGCCCAAGTTCAGTCAGCTCTGCGCTGACATCAGTGGTTGCTCTGCTCATCATTCTCATGCTAAAGAATCAAAGGAGAATAGGGGCCCTGCTGTGCGAGGTATTTCACAGATTTAGAATAAGAAGCCGTTCCTGTGCCAAGCATCCTTATATGTACATAGACAAGACAGCAAAGGAGAGGATGGATGCACAGGCAGTTACAGATGCAAACCAGGAATGGTGCTTTAGATGCAAACCAGGAATGGAGCTTTGTTATCAAGATGGGTCTGAACTTGACAGAGGCAAAATTTTTCAGTGCCCTTTAAAGGTATTTGCTCTTTAAGAAACGCTTAAAATCTTTAAAGCTGCATCTCTGTAAGGGGCGGATAAAAAGAAAGGCATTGCGAAGAGCCAGGGAGCCACATCCAAGGTCTTTGCTCTGTTTTCAGCAGCCCACGAGAACGCTTCTTTGCCTTCTGCACTCCTTCAGGGGCAGCTGCCTCCTGCCCGGGTCAGCAGATTGGACAGATGTTGCATTTTTACTATTTTACATCATCAAAGCAGTGCAGACACAGTGTCACTTACTGATGCTCTACATTACAAAGGTGTGGAATAACACTCTGTGTTTAGTTCAGGCAGTCTATGAAAAGTGAACTCTCCCAAATCTAAGTCATGAGAGTGACCTGTTCTGTTCCCTGACATACCCCAAGTCACTACAAGCCTGAGTTCACCTTAACAGGCATCCATCCATGTGGCTTAAATAATCAGACAAAAGGTGCTGAAGGGGTTCCACAGGAAGAAAAGAATATGCAACGAAATAAAGATTTTCAGCTAAAGGATATTCACAAATTGAGTGCTTTGGATTTTAGTTTTATTTTGAAATATTGATTATTTAAATTCTTTAAATGCAGAAAAAAAGCAACCAGAAATCCTTCTCAATCCTTCTCTATTGTGTAAACATAAATTGAAACAGAATGCTTACTAAAAATCCAGTGGATTGTTTCAATAGCCAGGGTCAGACTAAGCTATATGTATGGAAAAATATGTTTACTGCATGAAGATGAAAAGTTCTACATTAGTGTCTGGGAGTATCCTCCAGCCTCACTGAGATGTGCAGCGGGCATTACTTGCGTCCACACAGCATGAATTGCTATATGCTGTCTGTGTACTTAGAAGACTATGCTTCACTTAGCTTTATGAAAAGCACTAAGAAGAGATGGAATGTTTTAGGGCACATTACAGAGTACCTGCTTCTGTGTGAGTGCAGCTGCTCGGTGCCTGTATTGCAGCTGCACTGATCAGCAGGAGATTCGAGCCCGGCTTTTCCCAACACCACAACAAAGCTCCTCCTGCCCTGCAGCCCCATACTGGAGCACCTACACTTCCCTCTTTTCTACTTTTTCTACTTTTCCCTTCTTCAGGTGACATCGAACAATTTATTCAAACACCCCACGGTTCGGTCACTCCGTGTGAAAGCACACAGCAGAACTTCCCTGGCTGTGGCTTATCGGCTTTGGTTCTCATCCCGCTCACGCTGTGCTGAGAATATCCTCAGCACCACTATATGGAATTTCTTTCCTGGCCTCTCAATTTACTGCAAACCATAGGTGAAATGCTCTTCACAAAGAAATGCAATGAAATGACTCTCCACAGGGAAATTTTTCCTCTTTATAAAAACAAACTCGAAGGAAGAAGCTGTGTGAAGCCAAGCTCTGGAAACCATTCACTCTGCGGGCTACAGCTGCCCTAAGGTTTGCATGTTAAAATTATCTGCAGGCAATGTGGCAGATAGGAGCAAAAGGGATACAGGAGAACTCTCCTGGTCCATTTTCCTCTGACCGCAAGCACTCAGCTACCAGCCACGAGGAACCCACACTCCTGTATCGTGGGCAGGTTTATGGGCTTTGTGCTGAGCCCTGCTCAGGGTGGGCACATCCCAGAGGCCAGGCTGAGCCCACGGAGGCTTTGAGATTTGAGGCCTTATAGCCTGTGGCTCATGGGCACCAAAACACAACTGGAGGGCAATGCCGGCCACGAGGAGAGAAAAAAAGAGTTGGCTATGTATGGTATCAGGGGCATTCTGTGTTATTATTATCTTGCTCCCTAACTGACTCCTTTCATCCTTTTTCATCTCGTGTATTTTCATTCATCTTCCTATTTTTTTCTTGTTTTATATCAAAAGATCAATATCTGTTCCGTCTCCAGTAACCCAGCAGTGTATCTATCCACACAAACAAAGGAGAATCGAGTTCCAGAATTTGAGATCTTTAAAAAGGAAAGGCTCCAGAAAACTTTTACAAATAGTCCTCATTCAAACCAGCCAATACAAAAGTCATTCTTAGGTAATATTTAAGAAGATATTTCACTCAAGTTCTGAACACTCTTGGAATGTTTTCAGAGGAGAAAATGAAAGAAAGTCGACCATTAACAGGCAGTTAGAGGAATGTTCAGATTACTTTCAGTTTCTTACTTATCTTGGCACTCCATTAAAATCAGTACATTTGCTGCAGGAACAGACAGATTGATTAGACAGAAAACTTCATTGTTAACATGCTTAACATTATATTTACCCCACTTAGCATCTTTAATTCAGAGTGAGACAGTGTGCTGAGTACATAACCTGAACAATAAAAAATGGACAGTCATTTCTATGAGTCTTCAATTTCAGTAGCTGTGGTGTAATCATTGTAAAGGGCAACTCTGGTTTAATCTGTTTTTTTTTCCTTGAGATTAGAAGGATTTTAATTATTACTTGGAATCAAGCTTCCTATTCTAACATGAAGGAGTACATTAAAGCTGGGATTTTAAAAGAGCCTAAGGACTAGAAATATGACCACAATTCAGTGACAGTGGGAGCTGAGCTTCCTGCCTCCTATGAAAATCTTGGGCTTTACTTTAGTCCTAAGAACTTTTTATCAAAATCCAGTGGTTCCTCAAAATGGGAGCCTCTCCGAACCACAGTGGGTGAATCCTCTGATCATTTCCAGAGACAGAAAGAAGCGAGCATCAGCTTCAAAGACTGCATGACGGGGTGGCTGCAGAGCATCACTGAACTGTTTGGTCCAGAAGGCTGGCAGAGCGGTAGCACCACATGTGTGCAGCAGTGTATGCTGCATCTGTGTGTGTGTGAGAGCCCACGAGCTTGGGAAGCCAACATCTGGAGGACCTGTAATTCTCAGGGCCTGGGACATTACTTGTGCTTGTGCTAAAGACTGAACTGATAATGGTCATTTCTTCCCTAGCTGGTAGAGGTACATGGGATGTCAGCTACCGTCCTACTCTGGCAGACTTTCCCAAATGCAAACCAATGTAGCCCTGTGCCAGGCAATGCTCTGACTGATCAGGGACCCGTCCCTAATACTGTGCCCTGCTAGCCCCTATGGAATGTATTTAGACAAAGCTCCTGCATTGAAAGTGGTATTTCTCTTTAATTCTTTCTCCCCCAAAGTTTCCACTGGATTCCCATTACAGACAGAATATTGGCAACTGTTCAGATTAAACACCACAGTGAATTTTCTTGGCTCCAAGGAAGACATTTCTGTGTCGAAAGCTAAATTATGTTGCTGTTTTTCCACCTGTTAATGTGTGGATTATATAATAGAGATATTTTTTCACTATTTCTTCTTTTTATGATTGCTCTGATGTAGAAGGCATCGTGATCTTCTTCCTTTTTTTTTTTTTTTCTTCACAAAATGATGTCAATTCTTTCATCAAAAACAGAAAAAAATTGTATTTGAAACCATGAGCATTTGCTTGCTGCTTACAGAGCAGTTTTCAGTAGTAAATCTTACTGAAATTTTAGTCTAAAGCCGTTTTTAAGGTTTAAATCTTTGGCAATATAAGAGCTCAATTCTAAAATTTGAATGGTTGTGGGTAATACTGTTGGAAATGCAGATGTTTGGGTCCCAATTTGAGTGCGTTTTGGGTTGCCTTGATTTCAGGGTAGCCAGCGTGCAACATCTTTTGAAACTCCCAGCTTCTTAGGATGGTGCAGTCAGAACATTTGAAGATCAGCCCCAATGTATAATGAAAGGGCAAGTACAAGTGGTTAGATACCTAAATTGATGGTCTTGCCATGCAAGTCAATAACAGGCCATGCTATAAGCGCTCTGTTTGACTATGTCCTTCAATGGACACAAGCTGCACACACTGCAGCAGCACAGATGTCACAAACCAAGTCCACTGGTGCAGCTGGGATTTATATTTTCAGACTGCTATTGAATTCACAATGGCAATTTCTTCTTACATTTTAATCTCTCCTTAAGCACAGTCATAGTTCTTGCAAGTCATCTCTGAGACGGGGAGAGAAATATTTTCCTAACAATTACTGCAGTCGGCTCAGCTGGCCATTTGAAAGTAACTGACATTTAAAAATATACAATAACGGTAATCTTTAAAAATACTTTATTTTTAAAAAATATATTATTTGGGGAAGAAAGTCCTTATTCTATTTCTTCGGCAGGAAATGCCCCACAATTATCTTTATTTTCTTACTGTTTGTGGGATAAATTGAAAATCCTTGTTTTAGATGACTTTACCTAGCAGCAATTAATATTTAATTTCCTTTAAAAACATAGAAACAAAATTAAAATGCCCAAAGGAGGGGTCACTTCTCCATGACTGAAATTTGAAATGGACACAAAAAAACCCAGTTGATGTTCAATACATTAATCAAGAAGTATGACAATGAAAACTTATGTTTGATATTCCAGAACTAAACTAAGAAGTGACTTAGGAACTGTTCTTGCTTATTTTGGTGAATGAGAAACAAGTGTCTCAGATGAGCACAGGGGTGGCTATCGCCCACTGGGGCTGTGGTCTGCAGTGAAAGGCTGAAGCACACTTCCCACTGAACTCAGGGAGCTGTGGCTTTGGCACGGCCAGAAGGTGCACTAATAGTTGTAAACTCAGCATTTCATGTTTCCTTCTGTGTAAAAGGAAAGAAGGGATTCAAATAAGACAACCCGAGATATCCAAATTCTAACCATACTTATGATGATATATATTAATGTATTGTGTATTATTACGATTATCTAACACTAACCCACCTGTGGCTCTGTGAGTTCATATACTGGAGTTGCTTTGAAAGGTAAATAATTTTGCATATGTTTTCTCTCAAAGGCTCAACGGGGAGATTTATGAAGGCTGTTGTATTCAGTTGTCCTGTACTTAGAAGCCTTACAAAGATGAATAATAAGAAACAATTTCTTTTCTATTTTCCCCACTAGCACCTGGAGCTCCAATACACTACTGAAGGCTAAAAGCTGAAGCAACTCCTTTTTTTGTGGCAGTGATTTCAACAACAGTGACTGTGTATCAACAGCTTTCTTTAAGCCAGAGAAGAGCAAACAGCTAGAAAAACAAAAATGCAAATTGCTTATGCAAAAATCCGTCATGGACATCTGGACCACCCTTATCCCGCTCAGAAAAAGTAACAACAGTCATGCCTGTAACCAAGAAGAATCAATTGCACTTTGTGTTTTTGGAGGATCAAGGTCCCCTGTCAGCTCTGAGTTTTGGGATGGGCAGCTCCTCGCAGCACTGTCTCCTGGGGCAGATCTCTGCCATCCACATGCAGCTTCATCACAAGGAGTTTCAGCATTCTTGTATCTGTGATTTCCTACCATCCATGCTAGCAGGCAGCTGGAGAGTGTGATGCTGCAGCGGTGATAGAGTGAAAGAGATAAGCTGGCACTGAAAGACATAGAATTCAGTTTCTTCTGTGAAAGCCTGATTCCTGAGCCTGATGACAGCACTGTTTACAGCACACATTCACTCAGATAGCAAGGTAAAGATCTTTTTTTCTGAAAATGGAGAGTAAATTATCCCTAAGGTTCTAGGCTTTCTAGTGAGGCAGTACAGAGTATAGATTTATAATCATCTTATTTTGGAATACCTAAACTGCCACTGATGTGACAGCCTGTATTGGCTGAAAAGGACTGATATGACTAAACAGCCCGATGAAAGATAATGTATTTTTGTAAAAACAAAGCTTTACAAAACACAACACGAGAAGATATTTGCCATCTTTATAGCTCAAATACCAAAGAAATCTCTCTCCCCAACAGTACTGGGTCAAGACATCTGTTTTTCATGCTTAAATGCTGTAACAGCAAAGCAGTTCACAACTGCAGGAACTGAAGCCCGCTAGAAAGAAGAATAAAACTGGCTTGTTCTCCAAGGCAAGCAAAAAGTGGGAGGAAAAAGCCTCTTGTAATTACTGGTGGAAAATAAAATTAAGTTTTCACAATTATTATGGCCATACATAAAATGGACTTCCTCACCACTAATGCCACAGGCAAAATGTAGTCTGGAGTACTCTTCACACACTGGTCCCTACAAAACTGGCAATAATTTTTGTTCATAAGCTTTCTGCTACCCCATAAAACTACATCAGAAGATGACAAAGCTTTGTGTCCCTCTGCCCCACACTTCATTCCCCCTGGAGAAGGCGGTACATCCACTCAAAGAGCAGTCCAAACCCAAGCCCCTCTTCACCTGTCTGAGGTTACATCCATCTTCCCTCTGGTCTATTCTTTGTATAATGAACTATGCTGTCTGCAGATTGAATCCCCCTGAGGGTCATTGACTTACAGCTTCAAATGTAACATGGATAACATGAAAAGAATCATCTGTAAAGAAATACATATGGCCCAATTCACTGGCTACCCTGGACAATGTTCCTTTAAGTTTAAAGCCTCTATTGTGCTAAATACCCAGATGTTAACAATCTCTTCTAAAGGCTATTGAATGCAGGAAGGACATGTTTTTAGCAATTAGAAAAATAATACTACACTTACACATGGCAATATTTAGCAGAGTTTGTTTGGTTAATAGGTCAGCAGTTTGGGACAGTTGGTGGTTGTTACGGGGCAGCAAGGAAGGTTTCTGAAACACGGCATACAGGGAAGCACGCTGAGCTGCCAGATACCATGGGGCACTCGCAGAGGGAAGTGTGCTCTGCAATCTAAGGCACCCAGAAAACATCCCTTACTCCACCACTGGTTTGATGCACACAGTGGAATAATGTTTCAGGATATGCCAGAAAGGGTACTGTATATATAAGGCTTGAACCAAAGTTTGTGTCCTTAAGTACCTCTTGGGTAGAGCAAGAATTAAGTAAGTGATTAAGTGCTTTCCTGAATGGTGCGCCACTCCTGGCTGCTGCTCTCCTGAATAGATGATTCTCATTCCTTGCAGAAGCAGAACACGCAATGGATCTCACTCAGGGAGCAGGTGTATATTGCTTCTAGGGGAGATGTGTCTGCTGCAACGATTTATGATGCATTCCTCACAGTAGCATGAATTTGGCTGGTGGCCTTTGTAATTTATCTTTGCTGATATCATTATGTGCCTTGAGAACATTTATCTTCCTGAACGTAAAGAGTAAATGATTGTTCTAATGAGGAGAAAACAAGCCTTATTATAACAGCTCTAGACTAGGGACCACAGAAAGGCTTGGATTTTCAACACACTCCAATCTGTTTTAACAGCTGCCTACTGTTACTATAAGCACTGAAGAAACAAACCTTTTTGTTTTTTACCTTTCTTTATTGATGGCCCACGTTTCATTTTCCTCTGTCTTTGCGGAACAGCAGAGGCCACAGACCTCTGCAGTCAGATGGGTCTGTGCAGTCTTCTGCATGTAGTGGTGCAACTGACACTTCTTACACTGAAATCTTACACTGAAAATTGGATTGCACATACACACGAAAAGAAGGGCTGCATCCAATCTAAATAATCCTTCCACTGAGCTCAGTGGTCGTTTCCAGCTTTTTAGGATCCATGGACCCTCATGAAGTCCACTGACAATAGACCTGCTTATTTGTTTCTTTACTACTGAACCCTTAGATTTAGTTCAGAGTCACCACCAAGGTCCACGGGAAAGAGACTTTAAATCACATGTCTATGGTGTTTATAAGATGCTAGCACCTGAATTTCTACAGTACTGATGAGTGAACGCTAATAAACCTTGAAGATGTTTCATTACTTGCCTAGTAAACAGACTAGAGACACAATTAGCCTTGAGAAAAGAAGACTGAGAGGAGACCTGATCCAGGTCTATCAATATCTAATGTGTGGGGGACAAAGTGGCGAGGCCAGACTCTTTTCAGCAGTGTGTGGAGACAGGACAAGGGGAAACGGCCAGAAACTGGAGCATAGGAAGTTCTGCATGGATGTGTGCAAGAACTTCTTTACGGTGAGGGTGACGGAGCACTGGAACAGGCTGCCCAGGGGGGTTGTGGAGTCTCCTTCTCTGGAGATATTCAAGACCCGCCTGGACGCCTACCTGTGCGACCTGCTGTAGGGAACCTGCTTTGGCAGGGGGGTTGGACTTGATGATCTCTGGAGGTCCCTTCCAACCCCTACGATTCTGAGATTCCGAGATTCTGTGATTATGCTTGCTTTCACCTTCTAAGCCACATGCTGCCATGAAGACACTACAGCCTACATCTGTATGTGCATAGTATCCTCTCTTCTAGCAAGACTCAGAGTTGGTGGTGATTTTGCAATTCATAAGAATGAAAGCAATTTCTTTCCAGATTGTTATTCTTCTCCCTTCCTGGGTAAGGGCAGAAATGGAAGAGAACAGGATGTTCCACTTATCTGAAAAAGCTAAACCTCAGAGTATTAAAGTGAAATTTTAACGAGGAATCAGGGCTTTGGAAACATCAAGTGTTAGAGCATGACTGTCCCAGCTCTCATGCCACTACAAGGGAGAACAGAAATTAATGTTGGGCTGCTGGGAATGTGAAGGAAGCAGCATAACCACGGAAGCAGCACCAATATTTTGAATACAGGCCCAGGTTTTGCTTTGGAATAAGAGCTTGGACTCACATGAATTATGTGGGGGCTTGGCCTTGAAAAATCAATGGGTGCTCAGTATCTGGTAGGATCAAGTCCATGCTGAACAAGAAACTCGGCCCAGATGTGAAACAACAGTTCTTTCCAGCCCCATGGTGTAACCACCAGACCACAGACGTCTTCCCCACTTTTTGCTTTTAAGAAGGAAGCGTCAGTTTTCAGGTTCGGAGAAATGTGGTGGACTGAGGGCAGGAAGGATCTGTCATTCATAAGAAAACCTGGGCTAGAGTTTCAAGATCTATTTTAATTTTAAATTTCCCCAATGCTGATAGAGGCTGGGGGCAGAAGGTTCAGTTGCCTGTGGCTCTCAGTGCAGCATACAGTGAGAGCTCTCCTCTATCTGCCTTTTAATAACGAAGGACACACTTAATTTCTTCACACTTCGGAAAACAGTGGCACCTTGCACAAGATAGAAAGCTGGCTCACTTCTTATGCTTTCTTCTTCCCTCAGCTCCAAAAGAGACCTTGAATTAATGTGCATTCCCAATTAGCATGATTACATAAATCACAGCAAGCTGCTTTCACGCCGAGATGTGAAGTCAGTTCTCCACAGTGCCCTGCAGTACATGTACTCTCAATAACTTGCAAACCAAAGTTGCTTCTGGTGTAATGTGCTACACAAACTGTTGCAATTATCTCCAATGTGGGAAATTTATCTGCTTCAAACCTTTGCTCTTAGATGTTATGAAGTTAATTATAAAATGTGCCAAGGGGGAGGCAAGGAGAAACCTTGTTAACCTTTTCTTTCTGTGGTTTGCCCCCCCCGCCCCCGTATTGCATTTACATTGGCCTTGAAGCACTGGGACATTTTGCAGATGGTTTAGGGTCTATAAATTCTTATTTAAATCTTCATGAGCCAAGTATAACAGGTAGCGGTCCAGACTTCTCCAGAAAAGACAAACCCCAGCTAAGCATGTAAATAATACTCCAGTGCTTTTTAGCATAGAAATACACATACTGAGCCAGGTATTCTGGAAAGCTTATACACATTTTCTCCTATTGTTACCCTTTAAAGTGTACTGGGTATTTGCTAAATGACTCTGCAAGATTTTTTTAAAAGCTTCTTCTCAGTGAACAGATCAAAGCTAAGGCTAAGGATGGTGACATGTCCTTCACCGCTCCACCAGCTGAAGGTGGCTGACAAGGGCAGCCAAAACAGCTGCAGTCAGTGAGTATCCACCACCAGCCTCAAATGGCAGTGTCCAAACAGCCTGCTGCCAGTCACCAAAAGAGCAAGAGGAAAGAACCTGCCTGATAGCAGGTTGGCAGGAGAAACAGAGGCAAGCAATGCTATGCTTTCTTTACTGATGTTGAAGAGAGTGGCAGTAATATAGCACATTGCACAGCAGGGGAAGTACTATTCTCTGCTGCACACTGAAGCTGAGCGATGTCCTGGGACTGACACTGATGACACCAGCTATGTGTTTGGAGAATTATATCATCCCTGGAACGCAATGTCCCTGTGGGGAAGATAATACTAGCTCCATTTGGCCACGTTGTGAGATTTAATGAATAAAGGCTCTGTACATTGTACTTCAGATGAAGAATCTTCAGGCCATATCAACTGCTTTTATTTAAGAGTGAAAGAAATAGAATTTGCACCTTTTATTTATTTTCCTCCAAGAATCCTTTCCAGGCTTGTTTATTTTTTATAGTTTTTCTATCTTTTTTTGTCTGTACCCACCTGCCAGCTCTGCATACGGTACATCCGTTGGTGAGTCAAGGAGTGTTAAATGTATATAGCTCCCTCCAGAGTTTCCCAGGGAGATCTGGTGAAGTTCTTGCCATGAGGGATGCGTCGCTCTTCTCCCACAAGCCACACCCTGCCCCGAGTTTACCATCCAATTCCAACGACTCCTGACTGAGACTTGACAAAAGAAGGCACAGTTTGAAAGCCATTCACAAACACTGGGAAAGATGTTGGCTGTGCCTTTAAACTCTATCCAGAAGCAGAATAATATTTTATAGGTGAACATCCATGGCAGATTAAATGATCTGGTTGAAAACAGAGTCTGAATGTTAAGAAATATCCTTCTTTCTTTTTAATATCGTACTTTCCCTCATATTTCTGTAGCAGCCTTGTGCCTAAATATACAGGCTATCCTAGAAAGCAGCTAGGGCATACGAATTCCCATAGTCCCATAAAATGCTCCCCCTGAAACTAAAATAGAGTGCAAGTGGTTCTGCAGGATAAACATTAGCTGTAAATGCACATACTCAGCACTTTCAGGACACCCAGCATTTTCAGCTCTGCAAACTCTCTATTCCCTGGTACCACCTCACAGAGAACAAATTTCAGAAGTGGAGTTGCTATGGCTTATGGCCACGGATTTTCGGGGACCTGAGTATCTACTGAGAGGATCTCTTTCTTCAGACAAACAGTATTTTCATGGCTGTTAGCCTATTAATCTTTGGTTTCCTGGCCTTCTGCCTTAATGTGTGGTTGCCTATCCCTACTAGTCTGGCAAAGAGAAGAGAAAATATTTGGCCTTCGGGGGCTAGGCAACTCATTGCCCTGTGTTCCTGACAAGAGTGCATGATTGTGAGTTCAAATATTCTGTACCTGTTTTGCACAGAAATGAATATTACACAAGGTGCCAGGCAAGTGAAGCATAGCTAATGTAAAAACACCTTGGTCTGGTTCCCAGCTACCCCACAGCTGTGTTAGTATTTACAGCATGGTGAGTAAAGTGCTCTTGAAACAGAATAGCAACCATTTATATTCACTTTGAATGCTTAAATCAGGCCACATCGTTCTGTTAGAATTATGGGCTATTTGCAATCATTTGTTTCCCTCCACGTGCGTTGCCCAGCAGGTAGTCGGTAATTATTTGATAATAAAAATTACAGGCATTTTTACATTGCTGGTCCTCTGCAGGAGCTGAAGATTACCCAGCAATTTTTACACAAGTTGAGAATTTAAGCCTGATGTACTGGCAGGCTTCCAGGCTGGAAGACTTGATTGCCTATCTAAATCCCCCTGCATTTCTAACAGGCTGTGGCACTCATCCTCATGGGGTGGTGCACAGTGGAGCAGCTGTGTTGCGGTGTTCAGACAGACCTGCAGCACCACAGTGGCAGGAGGAGTCCTTCCAAAGGAAAACTGCCTGTAACCTGGTTGCTTTGATAAAGGCCTTTGGGAGCTGCAGGGATGAAAGGAGCTATACGAATGAAATCTATCACTGTGCCTCGTTAGTCTATTTCTTATGGGATAAAACTCATTATAGTTTACCCCTGCGTAAAAGAGGCTTTGAAAATGCTTTGGTTTTACTCCTTCCCTCAACAACAACAACAAAAGCCCCAAACTCAAACTATTGCAGAAGAAATGAAGCAGGTAAGTATTATATTAGAAGTCAGAAGATGTGAAGAATCATAGGAAAAATACAGAGCCAGAAACTTCTGGTTTGCTTCTGGTGGAACCTGTGCCATCTCCTGGCAGTGCTCCAGTGGGCTGGGTTCTGCTTTCTCGAGGTACCGATTGTAAAGTTACTCGTTTCTCCCTGACATCATTAAAAAGGTTAGCTTTTTTTTGCCGATGCGTGTGATAATTTATGTAGTTGTAAATATAACAAAACCACAGCAGTTTGGACATTTACTGAGAATGACTGGTCTGGGGAATTTGGGAAACAAAAAGAGATAAAAACATCAGCTAGAGAAAGGAGTGTCTGCATTACAAATGGACTTTGTTATTTTTATCTTGGCAAGTATCGTTAAACTCTAATTCTTTAGGCACCCAAGACAGATAAGTCTGTCCCATTTTGCGTTAAAGATGTTGTGTGTTATTTTTGACAAAGTAATAAAACTGCTGCACTCACTGAGACCTCACTCCAGGGCTCCAACGCCTCTGCTCAGCAAACATGGGAACCGGGCCTCCGCTTCTTCTCGTCGCCATCTGCAGCATTACTGCTGTGAACGTGGAGACCAGCTTTTTTTGCCTTAGCGTTTCCGTTCATGGAGTGAAACAGCCACTGTCATTAGGGAAAGCGAGTCTGCAGAGTCGAGGGATTCTGCAGTGGGCATGCATGCATTTTGGTTTGTGCCTCTCTCATTTGCAAAAACTGAGTCTAGTTTTTCAGTCCGGAAATAAGCGCTAAACCTCAGCCTTTAGCGCAGGCTCTGGAATGAGTATTAAACTATCCGAGTCATTACAGCTTGGCCCCTTCCCCTCACTGCTTCCCAAGGCATCCCAGTCCATACGTTACTGGGACACACATTACTTAGCTTTGTTCAAAGGGCAGCAAATGACTGGTGTCACCTCCAGTCAGCATCTCATTTCCTGTTCATTGCTAATCACCAATGCAGACAAGGAGAAGTGCATTTTGCCCTAGACATGCTTAAATCCAGATCTGAGCTGGTTATAGGCCTTCCGGCCATCACGGCCACCCTGGGGGCCTAGCTCAGTAAGCGGCACCCACAGCCATGTGGAATGTTAAGAGGACGTTAAAAGCGTTTTGGCTCTTTAGGGTGCATGCTGGTGTCTCTTGAGGGTCTCAGGTGAAGAGAACCGAGGCCACTTGGCCGTGATGGGGCCACGTTGCACGGCGGCCACGAGGCTGTGCCTCGCTGAGTCGCTGAGGAGGGCGACTGTTCCCGCGCCCGGGGCGGCCCTCAGTCAGGTGGGCGCGATGCCCGCCGAGGGGGCACCCGGCGGCCCCGTGGGATCCCGCCCGGAGGCGCCACGACGGAGCAGCGCTCTTCCGCGTGTGCGATGCGCGGCCGCGTGCGGGGCGCGGGCGGCGGAGTCTCCACCTCTTCTGGCAACTTGAACCTGTGGCTGCCAAGCTCCATTAAAGCTATCAGCAGTCGGAGGGGACGCACTTCACAGCGTAGGCGGGATAAGTTGTTGGGTTTTTTCTTTTTTTTTTTTAATATCTTTTTTTTTTTTTTTTTTTTACCCCTCTTCGAAAGCTTGTGGCTGCTCCCGAGCCGGCCCCGCGCTGCAGCCGCGGTCCCGAGCCGCGCAGCGGGCACCGGAACGTCCCATGGCCGCACCGCCGCGCGCTGAGCCCCGCTGAGCTCCGCGGGCACCGGCGGCGGTCGCGCTCCTCCCGGCGAGGAAGCAGAGCATCGTCCACCATGGTCCGGTGCTGGTGGCTCGCCGGGCTGCTCGTAGGTAGGTGGCAGCCCCAGAGCGGCGGGGAGTGGGAGAGGGTGGTGGGGAGCTGCCCGCCGCCTCCCTCCCCACCGGCAGCAGGGAGCTGGCGGGGAAGTCGCGAGGCGGGACGCAGCACGGGGTGCCCCGCCGACCAGCACGAAGGCGCCCGGCGCTGCCCCGCTCCCCGCTCCCCGCCCCGCTGCGCCCCGGGGGGTGGTTCCGTGCCGGTGGGTTTTCAGATCTGCGGCACCTGCCCGGTAGAGGAGCGCTGCAGAAGCGGTCACCCCCGGCACGCGGCTGTGGGACCCTCCGGGCTGCACAGGCTGCGTCCTTTCAGAAGGGCTTCGCACAACCCGGCGGTTCTTGGAGCGGTTTCAGAAGTAAAGGTTCTGGCTGAAGAGACCGTGTGGGAGAACAAAGACAACAGAGTGGTGAAAAAGGCACAATGATTTCTGATGGTGACAGGGCAGAACCTGGGGAGGCTTCCTCATCCTCACACAGAGATTGCCCTGGGAAGTGCTTGGGAGACCCTTGGTTGGAGCTGCGTGCCCCCAAACAGGTGGAAGGAAGGGGGGAGCGTGCCCCTGTGCCAGGAAACCCAAGCTGGGTTTCCTTTCTTTCCATTCTTTTCTGCCACTTAGTTTGCTCAACTGAGTCTCTGGGCAGCCAAATATCACACTGACTGCCTGTGAAACTCTGGGGTCCCTTTAGTGACCGTTGTAGAGGAATTGTGTAGTGACAGCTGTTGGAAATTATTTGCACTGGGAGTAACGGACCAGACTACAGAAAGTCTCTAAGTGTGGTACTGTATGGTAACATAGGGTTACTTGCCTGTTCCCTTATCTGGGATCTTTGTCATACACGGTTCCCCAGACAGAAGATTCCACAGGTTGAGAAATAGATGTTCTGCCTCTAGAGATTTCATTAGCTCCGGTTGCACTGCTCAGAGATCTGCTATACTGCATTATGTAAGATTACTCATGTAGGTCTAATTAGAATACCGCTTTCTTAGATCGTCCTGCAATTTTAGTCCGATCAAATTAAAATCCAGTCCTTTTCCATCTAGTGTCAGCGACAGAATTTCCACTGATTTCAGTAAGAACAGAAGTTGGACCCTAAAAGCTGTGTTTGAATAGCTTAGTTGGATCCAGAGCTCATTAAAAGCAAAGCGAGGTTTGCCAGGGATTCCAGTGTGTGTGAGACTGGCACTGGGAATTTTGCATGAAACTGAACATCAGCATGACACCAGTGCATAATTAGTTGAAAAAACACCCTAGTTAGGTCACGGAACCCGATGTGGGAGTTTCTTCCAGCAAAGAATCACTCATTCTTAGAAACGTCCCAAGAGACTTGCTAAGTTTTCACCTAAGCTTTCATTAAAGTCTTTACATTCCAATAACGCTGATATTTTTCGTGTGTAGCTTCTCCTACGTGGGTTTAACACTTTCAGCGTTTGTTTTTAAGTTAGAAAATGCCTGTGTTGGGGTGAGGTAAGATCAGCAGTTGCATTCGGTTGTGGGAATAGGAAGAGAATCCTCTAAGTGGTAGCACTGAATTAAATATAGATGTGTGCATATACGTATATGCCTGCTATTAAATGAACATTGCCTTTGGTTCAGATGTTTGATTTGGGCGATATTTACTAATTTAATTTTTCCAAGTTGGGATTTTTTTTTCTTCTCCAGTTCTTGAGTTGGCCAAAAAATCAACAACTAAGGTATTGTGTTGGGCTGTGTGATTTGACTCTATTTGTTCTTCCATAATTATAGCTTAGCCGTGTTCAAAGTATGTGGATATAGATAAAAACAAGGCTGAGATGTGAAAAAAGCACCAGTGAAAAAAAATGTCGTGTGGTTTCTATATTTTCCCCACAAGCACAAATTGTTGAGTAAGGAGATTTTCAAAAGCCAGAAATTGCTATGAAGAAAACCAAAGCTGGAATCCAGTGTGAGGGGAGGCTGCATCTGGCAGAACAAAGTTTGGAAAGAGATTCTGCTTTCAATGGGATCCTGTGTTTCCCCACAACACAGCATATGTCATCTGTAAAAACAACGCTTTCATGGATGAGATACAATCACTGCTGAAATCGACCTCAAAATTAGGAAGCACCTACACAACACCCTCAGCCAGTCCCTTTGGCTTTCTTACCTGTTTGTTGAGGAGGATAAAGCCGTGGAAACAGAGACTTCCTAATTTCATCATTTTAAGACAATGCATCTCAAATGCATTATTAAGAAGAAACTGACGGTGAGAAAGTGGGAATTCTGAAGTGTAGCCCTTTTTCTATAGGCTGAGGTTGCTGCCAGAAACTGAAAATGTGATTCATATGACTGCTTCCTCCCTACCCTGTTTAAGTTGTGTAACATCTGAGGGGTTAGTAAGCTGCAATCTGTTGGAGGTTTTTTTTCCCCCTTTAGAGAGTTCAACAGTCTCAGACTGTACAGAGCGAAATGGGGAAAGTTCTATTTCTGTGTATGAGGGAAAAAAAATCTATTTGAAATTCCAAACCTCCAGATTGTTCAGTGATAAAAGGGTTCAGATCCATCATTAGTTTTAGCACTGCGGTGGTGTGATAATAAGGTCTTTCATGCTGATGTTTTCTCATTTTCATCAAAATCATCGTGATTTGAGTCGATCTGAACCTGGGAATGCTGAGATGAAGCTCAGCTCCCATGGCCCTGTTAGAGGCAGTTGCATCAGTTCAGTAACGTCTCGTCTTACAGTTGGTGTGCTGGTACATAAATCAACAGGGGAAACGTCACCACTGACTGTTGAAAGAAATTTGCTTGAGTCTAGCCCATAAATTAAAGCTTTAAACTTGGGTGCGACCATTTGATCAATCACTGAAAAACTTCCCCATGGTTTCTTCTGCACTGATATGAAGCACTGTCAAAAATGTGACATTTTGGTCTTGTCCACATTAAAGAGCTTTTGCCCCTGTGCTCCGGGATCAGCTTATACACCCAGCTCCCCACTGAGAGAAGTGCATTTAGCTGGGTCACGCTCTTACTGAAGCCACAGGTGCTGGACACTGGCAGGTTATGGCTTCTAAGAGTCTCCTCTGACCTGTTAATACAAAATCACAATTACACTTTTTAAAGCTTTTCAGATTCTTCAGAGCACAGCTCAGTTTTCCTTGTTTGTTTTGCTGTGGAAAGAAACCAAAATCCTAAGTTTTGTTAATTTGGAGTAGCACAAGTCCCGTTATTAGATTATGCAGTGTGTAGGTTGAATGTCAGCTTTGATTTCAGCATCTGTCGGCTGTGTTTAGAGGAGCTGGAACACATCAAAACTTGGCTGATGCTGACAGGCAAAACAGTAGGCTGAAATTTCAGGCTATCTAGAAACCACACCCGGACCCCAAAGCACATGTTAGAAGTAACTTTAATTCTCTGCTTCAGCTGAACAAGTAACCTTCTTCTGCGGTCACTTGTGATTCTTCGTTAAAGGTGTGCGTGTTTCTGGTGTGGAACGTGTATCAGTTTATCTCCTTTGTGCAGAATGTGTTTCTTTCTGAGGATGCCCTCTGTTATGAGTGCTTTTGAATGCCCTCCTCATCCTTGGCTTTGTGTGGGCCGAGTAGCCCCAGACTATTAGATCCCATTAGATCCTGTTTTTATTACTATAAACAGTATCCTTGCATCAGTGCCAAGACTCCTATTGTGTTAGGTGCTAAATAAGGAGAGAACAAAAGGATCGCTCTTGCTTTAGTGGGTTTACAATCTAATTTCCTGGACTTAGGTTTCCAGCAGTGAGTTGCAGGGACACAGTGGGATTCCCAGCTGTGTCCAGCAGTTAGAACCTATTGCAGTTGTTTATATCTTTATGCGCCTTGGTGCCTCTGGCATGAATTTCTGAACCCACGGAGGCGATCTTGATGAGGAGGAGGGCAAACAATGAGCTTACACAGGAGAGCAGCTGTCTCCCGTGGGAGCTGGGGACTGGGAGCGCTCCATGGCAGTGGGGGACTGAAAGGCCACTCTCAGCATCCCGCCAGCTCCCTGCCAACAGCGGGTTATTCCCTGCTGTACTAAAGCTTTGTTCAATCCCTCAAAATCCTGCCAAGCAAGTGGACTTGTGCTGCCTACTAGATTGTGCCTCAAGAAGTTCACACTGATATATAAGGCACATTTTTTTCGCTCTTCATTCACTCCCAACAGAACCTCTTTATTCGTTGTAAGGAATTCCTTCCCTTCCTTGGTGTTTATGCTTTGTGAATATTTATAGGCTGTTATCATGTCCATCTCTCTCCCCAGTTGTCACTCAGCCAGGCTGCATGTGCTCTGCTCTTTTAATTCTTGCTTCGTAACTCAATCTCTCCCACCCCCTAATCATTTTCTGTTGTTCTGCTCTCAGCTCCCGCCAGTTCCAGTTGCTCATTTTGCTTGGGGGGAATGCTATATTTATGTTAATGTTATGTGGTGGGTGGTCCTCTCTGTGCTTATGGTCCATGTGAGTGATTTAGATGTTTAAAATGAGGTTGGCATTTTATAGCCAAGCCATTGCCTGATTACCAGTTCCACTCTTCAAAGCACTCTGGGAGAAAATATGCTTAGCCATCACTATTAAAAGCAGCCACAATAGCCACCGGTAGAGTGTCTGTGCAGGGGTTGGAGGGTATTGACAGAACTCCATGGATGTGCTGTAGAGTCAAAATGATGGTATGCTATTACTTTCAAAACCATGCACTGTATTCTCTGTTGAGTTTCCATCTCGTCTAACTTAAGGAAGATGGATGTCCTATTTCCCATTTGGTTAGAACATGAATTCTGGTCAGAGTTAACTGAGTCATGGTTTTACCCATGGGGTATTGTTCATCATGGGGCTGAGCTGGTTTGCTTTTGTTTCTCCAGCTGCTCTCACCCATCTCTCAGCGTCCAGGTGTCTCGCTGGGATCTCACCCGTGTCACCAAAACCAAACTGAAGTTCTCATCGATGTTCAAGGAAGAAAAGTTCAAGCATTTCCTTTCATCCTTCAGTGTCTTTTCCTTCTACATTTCTCTGTGCCAGACACCTGTGGCAGTACTGCTCAGGGTTTAACACAGGTTACACTGTGTTCGTGCTACCTGAACTGGGATGCTTTTTTGGTGACTTACTGAAGCCAAGAAAGAAGGCACGTGGCAGTCATCCCATTAGTTCACACCTCTGCTCGTTAACCCTCGGTGCTCTGGCTGTCAGTTCCTGTGGCTCGGGCTGGTGGCAGGCAGGCTCCTGGCTGTGTGCAGGCCGCTGCTGCCCGCGGGGGCCACGTGGTGCTGCTCAGCTGTTTTTGACTAAGTCTTTTGACACTGCCTGGTCTAGGGGAGGGAGAGCATGAGTCTCCTCTTCCTGAGGCTGCCCGATGCCGTCTGAGCGGTGGGAGGAAGGAGGGACAAGTGGCGTGGGGCCTGTGGCTGTCAGGGCAGCGAGCACACGGCAGAAAGGGCTCTGCTGGAAGTGAAAAGCGTGGCATCGTGACTGACATTAGCTGTAGGAGATCTCCTGGGAATGTGCACTCACATCTGCCGCCAGAGCTTTTATCTCATGCCTCTGTGCCAGCTGCAGCGTGCCTTGCTTTGTTTGCTCCATCTGGGGAGAGAACGTGTCATACCTCGTTTCTCCTTTGTACTCGTATATTCTTTCAGCGGAGTATTCATGCCAGTTTATGGAGAAGGGCACCTTCTGAATAAGGTCCTGACGCTGTATTGTTACAGTCATGGGATCTTTCCTATTTATGACTCCAGTGAAAGTGGGATCGAGCCCTGCTATCCTATTTACAGTGTCAGGTCTGGTTTTCTTCAGCGTAAACAGCCAGAGAGAGCAGTTTTAAGAGCCTTTTTATTTAAATGTAGTTTATACTGAGGAAGATCTTTGACATGCAGGAGAGAATATCTTCTCCCTTCTCCCTTTCCCTCCTACAAATTCCATCTGTCTTGTCATCTACGCCTGGACATGACACTTACAGGAGAAATAAATGGTTCCATGATTCCAAGAGCAAAATATTTACTTCTCCAGTGCCTTAAAAACCTCTAGACAGCTCACCGCAAGTGCTCCACTATTTTAATTGTGGACATGAGACAAATCAGACTGTGATCACAGCCACAGAAGACAGGCTAAAGCCATACAATGCAGCGTCTGAACTTGTTTTCCATTATGCTTAAGGTTATGTGGTGAATTTATGTTTCAAAAAGTTCTTCTCCAAAACCCTGAGCTGCTTGGGACTTCTGCGTGAGCTGAGTTCCCTCTTAGGATCTGCAGAATGTCGTTATGTGGTCATGCTCTGTACTGCACAAGGGGATGCTCTGCAGCAATAGCTAAAATATCTACTATGTTTATTGTGCCACTCTTCAAAGAATATAAAGAAACATCTAGTGAATTCAAAGCATTTTGCAAGTAGCACAGACTGAGCGTCGGTCTAGTGAAATAGCTCTATCTATGCCCATTTTACTGAAAAATAAGGGATGAATAATAGAAATACTTTTCCAGAAGCCAAACAGAACTCCAGAGAAAGCACTGGCATCGTCCCTCAACCACTCGACCGCATTCTGGCTTCAATTCAGGGAGGCATTACTAATCAGGAAAAATGCTCATGAACTGGCTTAATTTGGAGCTCATGCTTAAGTTTCACTGAAACCAATTAGACTTAAGCATGTGCTTAAGTCCTGTCCAAAACCGGGTTCAGTTTGAATGTAAGCAAAATGCAAAGTTGTGCAGCGATACACTGTTCCACCCCCAGTGGGTTATATTTAAGTTTTATAACTTTATAGTATCATAAAATAAAATACATCTCTTCCCACGGAGTTGTTCTCTTGGGAATGCCTTATTCTGAGTGAATAAAAAGCACCACTGACTTAATCTCCACACAAATGCAAAAGAAATTGATTTGCTCAATACAGACGTCTTTGCTTTTGAAAGGATGCCTGTTCCTTTAGTGGCTACCCCAAAATCCATTCTGCATGCTCTCAGGAGAGAAAAATGCTAAGGAAACACTGTTTTGCTCTGTTAATGAAGTCTGTGTGGATAAGTACGATTTACTTAAGCAGAATATATTGATAAGTTTCTTATCACCCATTTCGTTCCAGTCTGAACATTCCTCAGAAAATATCAAAGGTTTTAGGTCATCCCTACATGAAGAAATGTGTAATGCTCCACGACTTCAGGCACTGATCTTATCCCTGTGAATGGGTGACTAACTGAAACATTAGGTTTATAAATGGAAATAATAAATTCTGGCCATAGGAGGCAATAACATAACAGATTAAGCAGTCTAGCTCTGGAGAAGAGTTCATCTTCAGTAACTAATTTGGTGCCAACTCTAATGTATGCATTTTCTCCTCCGTTTATAAAGGAACAGATGTGTGACTCAACTTTGCTTTTTTCCAAAGTCAATCTGCACGGAGAAACACAAACAAGGTTTGCTTCCAGCAGAGCACATTGCAGTATTTCTCTCCTGGATGGTATTTTTTTTCCTTCAAAATGGAGAAATGGATCTGAATGTGCAGCACAGAGTACTTCTGTAGCACAGCTCCTGTGGCAGGTTCTCATTTCAGGCTTGGCCATTGCCTAGGAATCTTTCGTCCTAATTTTACCAAGAATTTACTTTGCGTAGGAATTTCCAGTTCTGCCTTTCTATCATTTGATGCCACGGGCCTGATTTTTTTTCTAAAAGTTGCTTATACAAATGAGTGCATGGAAGAGTTGATCAGTATTTGCTACTGCAGTTGTCTCAAGACTTGGTCCAGTTTCTGCTGGTTCCAGGGATCAGCCCGGCGTTCCTAATTGCCTGAGTACTTGTACAGCCCTCTTGCCTGGAGACCTTGGGCCAGTGCTTTGGATGCAGCACGCACCAGAAGGCTGGAAAAAGATCCTGTTTTGTCTAGCTGCTGCACTGAGGAGCTCTCTGGAAACGCTTGTGGTTAATCAATACAGACAGACAGGATAACAAGAGGGTGGAAGAGATCACAGTTGGAGATTTTTTTTAGATTTTCCTATGAATATTTTTGTCTTGATGATGAATTGTCATTCATTCCTCCCCCCTCTTGCCCAAGAACTCTATCAGGCAGTCAGCTTGTGTCTCTCTTAAGATGGAGAGAGGAGCTGCTCTGACGTGCGTCCCCAGGGGCTGAGTGACAGAGTGACACATGAGTGACAGCCACTTTATGCTGCTCTTGGAATCAAAATGTGCCCGAACTACAGATTTTAGGTCTGGAACTGAGCCTTTCCAAGTTGAAACACTGTTTGGATCTGGTGGGGCTGGGCTGGAGTATTTGAGAGAGAAAAGCAGCCACAAAATTTGGATACAATCCAGTAGCTTTTGGTTTGAGGATGCGTTCAGCTTGGAGTCTTGTGCACAGTTAAGTAAGATAAAATCCCAAGGAATTCCCATCGTGTCAAATATTTACATTCTGCAGGTTTTTTAATTTTACTTTTTCTCCCTCTTCTTTTTTCTTTTCTTCCCCCATGGAGTTTGATCCTGATTATGAAAATTCCCTTTCCTATGGCATGTGTCAAAATCTTGTGATCGTGTTGCCACAGTGTCTGCGCTCTCCAATGATGCAGACTTCCAGTGTCTCTGCCAAAAGCAGCAGTGAGGGTTCAGTCAAACACTGAGGCTTCTGCCGCAATAAACACACACACAGCAGTTAGCAAGTTCAGCACGGGGCTGTATTCGCTGCTGCTGTCTTGGTGTAACTACGGACTGCACCAGCACCTCCAGAGCCCTTCTGTGGTTGTAAGCAAGAGCAAATTTGGCCCGAATGATCTGTTACCTCTAACCCACATACAGCCATTTGTGTAGTTTACGGTTTTCTCGAAGATAATTATTTCTTATGTCTTTTAAGTGTAATTCAGTCTGGACTGTCCTTTAACTGAAAGATCTCCAAAAGCTCTGCCAATAGTCAGGCCTGGTGCTGGGGCGGGCAGCTGCAGCTCGGCCTATTGTGCAGCTGAGTGAGAAAGCATCAGGAGTGGAGCAGAGCAGAGCAGAGCTCTGGCAGCAGCGGGTGAGAGCACAGAATGGTGCCATCTGATGGGTACCCACGGAGGTACCAGGCTGCAATCTCTAACCGGTAGGCAGGGCTCTGCCGTTCGGGTTTGTCTTGTTTTCATGTGAGGGCTCGCAGGAACTGATTTTTAGGAAGCGCAATGCAATGCGAGCAATTGAGAAGGAGCAGACTATCCCTGCTCGCCCTGTCAGGCCCTTCACAGATGATTAAAACAGAACAATTGCGAGTCTGCTCCAGAAAGACCCCTCAGCACCAATAATGTGTCTTTCCAGCCAGTTCCTGCGCTGCAGCGCGTGGTGAGCTAACGGAGCATCCGCCTTCAGTGCCTTTGGGCGGGTCGGCTGCTTCTGTTACCGCTCCCCTGCTCAGCTGCGGCTCTGCGTGCCGTGCGGTTATTCCCTGCGGTCGTTCAGGGTCTCCTTGTTAACATCTGCACACGTTTTGAAGGCGCTGTTCCTGCCATGTGTAAAACCTTCGCTCTGTACACAAGTGACTGAATTTGTGCATCAGATTCGGTCCGGGGTTCCACGCCCCGGCCGGGCTGCGGGCCGGGCACGCGTGGGGCAGGAACAGCGGTGGGGATGTGGGAGCTTCGCTGGGCCCCCGTTTCAAAGAGGCAAATCCCGCCTGCCTTCCTGAGGCAAACTCACCAGGAGGGCAGCGGGAGTTTGCCTGTGAGTGAATAACACATAGGAGTATGCATATATATTCATGTGCGTGCAGGCAAAGGTCTTCAGCGTTTAACCGCGTGCTCACACGTCCCCATAGCCAATAACATCCGCTGTTATGGGAAATGAGGTAAGTGACAGAAGTGCCGTCCTTATGGCGGGCGACACTCGGGCCGCCGTTCCCATGCCGTAATAATTCCCGCTGCTGCCGCAGTGGCTTCGGACAAAGCGGGGACAAAGGGACAAAGGAGGGCCGCAGTGCCGCCGGTCCGACCGATGGCTGCAGGTACTGGAGCTGGGAGCCGGCAACAGCGGGGGCTCTGCGCGGGGCTCCGCGGTGCGTGCGTGTGTGTGCGTGTGTGCTTGTGTGTGTGCTTGTGTGTGTGCTTGTGTGTGCGCGCGTGTGCGTGCGTGTGTATGTGCGTGTGTGTGTATGTGCGTGTGTGTGTATGTGCGTGCGTGTGTGTGTGTGTGTGTGCGTGTGTGTGTGTGTGCGCGCGTGTGTTTGCGTGCGTGCGCGGGCGCAGCCGCGCGGCGCTGACCGTCTCCGCACCTTCTCTCCCCGCCCCGCGCAGTGTTCGCGGCCGCGGAGCGCTCGCTGCGCTGGGAGCCGCGGTGCCGGCAGCAGCTCCGCCACCTGCAGGACGGCGCCAGGATCGCGGCGCGGCTCCCGCCCCGCCTGGAGGGCCAGTGGGTCTCCACCGGGTAAGGCCCCGCGGGCAGCGGGAACCCCAATCCGCCCCAGCCCGACCGCCCAGCGTCCCTCCTCCGTGGGCCGCAGACCTGCGCAGGGCAGTGCGGGCTCCAGAGCCCCTCCATCCTCTTTTCCCGGGGCTCAAAGCGTCACGGCACACGCGGTGACTGGCACCGCCAGCACTGCATTTTGGTAATGGCTCTTAAAGATCTTGCAGTCTGCCCATGGCGCCGCGCCCGCCCGCTCCGCCCCTCTCCCCCTGTGCCCCACACTTCCCCCCGCCCCAGCCCCGCTCCCCACAAGGCGCCCATCGCTGTACCCGGTGGCTCAGCACTGCCTTTCCCCCCAGATGTGAGGTGCGGCCGGGGCCGGAGTTCCTCACCCGCTCCTACCTTTTCTACGCCAACCGCCTCTTCAAGGCCTTCCAGTTCTACTACTGGGACCCCTCCTGCCGTGAGCCCTCCTACTCGCTGGTCATCAAGGGCAAGCTGCGGCTGCGCCAGGCCTCCTGGATCACCCGCGGGGCCACTGAGGCCGACTACCACCTGCACAAGGTGGGCATCGTTTTCCACAGCCAGAAGGCCATGCGGGAGGTGGCCTCCCGCATCAACCAAAGCTCGGGTGAGGGCTGCAGTGGGTTCCTGCCCCCGGGCCGAGCCTGGGCCCCCGGAGCCCTCTACGAACTGCTGAGTGCCAAAACCGAGCGTGACTGCACTGCGGCCTTGGGCTTTGCCATGCACGAGCTGAGCCTGGTGCGGGTGGAGAGGCACCACCAGCCCCTGCCAGGGCCACAGCAGAGTGGCAGCAGCCTGGTGGAAGAGCTGTACCTGGGAGACATCCATACGGACTGGCTGGAGCGGCTGCACTACCGCCCGACGGGCTACCAGCGTCCGCTGCAGAGTGCCGTGGTAAGTGTGGGTGCCCAGCTCATGGGCTTTGCAAAGCACTCCTAAGTTTTGTGTTGTTAAAATACCAACTGCCTGCACGTTGAGCCCCAGGAGGAGATGCGGGTTCCCCTGTCCCTGATTGCTGGAGTGGGCTGGGTGAGAGCTCAGCAAGTACAACAGTAAGACTGCCTTGGCATGGTGCTGCAGTTAATGGCTTTTCTTTGGCTCTGTGTTCTCCTCGGAAATGCAATTTCCTGGTTTCCTGCCCCACAGGCAGTGAAGGCTTTGGGCTGCACGTTGCTGCCCACTCTGCTGTTTGCTTCCCATCCCTCTCCATTATGTCCTTCAGGTTCAGAGCAGAGCAAGGAAGCCAGTGTCTGCCATTAAATTGCTGCTGCTCTGTGTAATGCCATTAGAGGAGGAAGTTGCTCTGAGAAATGCTATTACACTGAAACCAAGCGTTCTCTGTGACAGAAATAGAGCTGAACAGGAGCCCTGCTTGCTTCTTGTTTTGTTTCATATGTTGCAGCAGGTTGCTTTGTCTCCAGGAAAGCGCATTTTCATCTGAATCATGGCTGATCCATTCAGAAATGACTGAGCAGTGAGACCGGGGGGAAACGTCTCTGCATTTTGCCAGATGGAACTGAGTTAACAACAACAAAAAAACGTTCTTTTGGGTGCAGGTTGTGGGGGGCAGCATTTCCCCATGCGCCAGATGACAGCAGCTGAGCTTGGAAGAAGAAAACCACAGAGCGGCACCCCCTCCTCCTCCAAAGTAACCTTCCCAAATTGGTTGAAACTCTGTTATCTTGGGCCAAACCCATATATATGAGCAAAACCAGATGGTAAACATAAACACTTCTAAAAGTTAATTTAAACCCAAACTTAAAGATACTGAAATCCGCTCTCTGAGTATAGCACTGTAATTAATCAGCTCACAGCTCTCCGGTGCACCCGCGCATGATGTCACCGCTTGGCGATCATTAGGAGCTGCCATACATGAGGAGTTCTTCACACGGCAGTCAGGAGGCTGAGGGAGTCCGGCTGTTGGCTTTGTGTCCGCAGTGATCACTGCGTTGGGCACGGCCGTTTTTGTTTTCGGTCACTGGACTCATGTTCTGCCTGCGCTACTGGAAGCAGCACAGCTATGCTAGGAATTATTTTTTAACCCTCTTGATGAAAATATCACTCTTTTCCCCTTAAATTTATACCTCTTTTAAAGAAACCCATTCTCCCCAAATTACCTTTCATTATCAAAGAATTTCCTGTCTAAGGAGAGCAGATACATTTGCCAACTTCTGGGATTATTTAGCCATAATGTACTGTGTACTGTCAGCACTCATTAATGTGACAGTAGCAGTAAAACAAGCTGAAAATGACTAAATTACAGTAGGCTCCAATCAACTCGCATGTAAATTACCCACTCTCCAGTTAACTACTGAGTTATTTAACCTTGCTGCATACAGCGGTTCAGCACAGATTAGCTCGTGTTCTGGAGAACGATACAACATTCCAACCCCGCTTAACGAAAAGTGAAGCAGTTGTGATGCACAGAGTGCCAGAAGGTGTTCCAGGCCGCCCCAAACCCTGTTTGACAAAGGACGGCGGAGGCGCAGGGCCGCGCTCTGCAGCAGCTCTTGGCCTTCTGCGGCTCCACTGCTGCGTGCGAAGCCTCAGCTCAGAATGGCACGGAGCTCTTCATCGCCTTCAGCCTACTGGGATGTCTTGGACCGAGTTTGTTGCAGTTGAATGTGCCGGGAGTGGGGATTTTTAAATATTGTGAAAAGGGGTTTTTGGGCATATCGGGTGACGTGAATATTTTCTGTCTCCTGCAGCACCACGTGCACCCCTGCCCAGCCTGCGGGGTTATCTACAGAGCTGACGAGCACCACCCGCCCATCCTGCCTGCCCGGGCCGAGCTGCCGGTGCAGCTGAGCGGCAGCTGGGTGAGCACCCGCTGCGAGGTGCGCCCTGCTGTGCTCTTCCTCACTCGGTACTTCATCTTCCACGGCAGCAACCACACCTGGCAGGGCTACTACTACCACTACTCCGACCCGCTCTGCAAGCAGCCCACTTTCACCATTTACGCATCTGGGCGTTACACCCAGGGCGTTCCCTCCTCCAAGGTGAGAGGGGGCATGGAGCTGGCTTTCAAAGTCACACAAGCACGGGTGACACCCATGGATCAGGTGACGGTGATGATGCTGAACTCCTCCGAACCGGGGAGCTGCGGACTGGCAAGCTCCTGGAGCGTCGGCGTGGAGCAGGATATAACACCAACCAATGGCTGCTTGGCTTTGGGCATCAGGCTGCCCCACACGGAGTATGAGCTCTTCAGAACAGAGCACGACCCCAAGGAGCGCAGCCTGCTGTACATTGGTGAGAGGCCCACGGACGGATCCAGCCCTGACCGCCCTGACAAACGGCCCACGTCCTACCAGGCGCCCCTGGTTCAGTGCGCGGCTGCATCAGAGGAGTTCCCTAACTACTATAGTCTGAAATATGTGGGGAGAGAGGGTGCCAATGGCAGTGAAGAACTAAAACCTTTGCCTGTGGCCCTCTTGCTGTTGATAGCACTGCAGCTGTTAAGATGGGACTAGCTCTCTATTCAGGTACAGCACAGAACACAGATAGTCTCGGTGCTAACATGAGTTTTTGTAACTTCCAACTGAGCACATCTGGAACCAGTTTTCCTTAGGCTTGGAAACACTTTAAAAGAAAAGGCGAAAAAACAAAGAACAGTGAACGAAGCCAAGAAGATGTGCCTGACCACGTACTGCCTGATGGCTTTATTGCCTCGTCTCCCCTCGTCTTTGCATACCAATGTAATGTAGTGAGATGGATGCACTGCACGTTGCAATAAGTACTTCAGCAGTACGAGGGGAAAAAGAGCAGCATCAATCGCAGCTGATGCTTTGAGCTTTTGGCACTGCTAAGATTTAATCAAGGGCTTAGTTCAGATGTAATTCAAACATCCAGAGTGTCAGCTGCTGAGTCTTTTTGAGGTTAAGCTCCCTCCACCGTAGTCCTTATTGCTGTTTGTGCAAATTTGATCTGCAGTGTCCATCAGCACCAGATACAGTGTCAGCAAGTGCTCTCGCTAAGGACACAGCGAATCATGCCTCTCAGTTTATAGATGTGTTCTGCAGTTTTCACATGTGCACACATGTGGAGATGCAGAGCAGCAACCCCGGAGCATGACCGGACAGACTGCTGTGCCTGACTCTGGTCGTAAGAAAAGATACAGTAAATGGAAAAGGCTCCCGTGCATAATGGTGCCAACTCCCAGCATTCTGTAGCTGCAGACACTGCAGACACTGCATCCTTGCTGCACTATTTTGGCACTGCCAATCGCAGCTCCCACACACAGGCAGTGAGCAAAGCAGATCACTCAGGCCTTCTCAGGCCGTATATTTTCACTGTCTCCTAAGTGCATTGGCTGGTAATCCAGCTGTGGTATCCATTGGACTGTCGCTGCCAGCCCCGTTCACGTGAAGGTGGTTTATAAATCTGCCTGCAGGGAACAATGCGCTGAGGAGACACCTCTGAGCAGCACTGTCAGACTGTCCAGAGCTCTGCTGGCAAGAAGGACAAAGTAAGACATTACGTTCCCTTTGCTGCAGCCAAGAAGCATACAACTTACGGGGGAAGACCTCTTCCCAGTAGCTAAATCCCCTCCAAATAAGCCTGTATATCTTACAAAGGATATTTTTGTTAAACCATCTATGCAATAGCTACCTTTCTTAATGCTGTTTTTACAAACTTGCAGCTTGTGCTTAAATAATTTATGGGTTTTATAGCATCAAAATACTTTTTGGGGGGAACTGTACGTTAATAATTCAGATGAGATGCTCATTAAATGCTTACAATTGTGACATAAACGTTGTCAGCATGTTCTCATGTTCCAGGCCCACATAAGCAGCCACACCTCCGATACGCACAGCGGCCAAACTTGGCTCGTCTGCCCTCAGCTCCATCTGCGATCGGTGGAGACTTCTCCAGGGTTCAGCTCAGCAGGCACAACGCCTCCCTTCGTTGCCAAGGCTTGCTGTGCTTTGTTGCTTGCTACCGCGTGGAGATGTGTGGGCAAACATCTGAAGAACTGAAGAGCACCACGAAGAACGGGGCTTCAACCTGGGACACCCCGGGAAGGTGCAATGTATGAATGAGGGCAAGCCCAGCATAGCGGCACTGCCTCTCATTGGAGCTGCACGTGATTTTTTTCCATAGCAGAGCTGTTTGCCATCACCAGTTAATGCGATGTAGAAGGTTATGATACTCAAAACTGGAGAAAGCCCCCAGCTCCCCTGCAGCAGCCGTGGTGCTCAGCACTGCTCGGCTCTGCGGCACTGAGCACAGCCCTGCACAGCAGGTAGGTGGGCCGGCAGCTTCCCCAGGACAGCCTCAGAGCATCCCCGTCCTCTGCTACTCCCCTTTACGCTTTGGAAAGGAACAAAAAGCCAGGAAAATGCTACTTGCATAAATACTGCAACTTTTATTGTTCTTTTCACAATTTTGGGAGGAACATTTCTGAATTATACAGTAATTCTCTCAAGAATTTGTGCCTTTTTTTCCAATCTGAATTTGCCTGGCTTTGACTGCCAGTCAGTGAGTCTTGTTTTGCTCATTTTAAGATCAAAGAGAGTGTGGTGGTTGGTATTTTCTGTGCGTGAAGGTACCCGTGCACTGTCACTGAGACATTCTCAGATAAACCCAGCCAACCTGGGTTCTCTCTCCCTCTGTGGCATTTCACACTCCGACAGTAATTTAGTAAGTTCCGAATCTCTTTTTGCATCTATCCCAATTATCCAGCTTCTCTCTCAACACGCAAATATCCAAACTGCATCAAAGATTCCCATCTCTCATAGCTGAGACATACAGAAGTACAATCACTGCCAGGGGTCATTCAAAACATGACCTCCTTTGTCATTTGTCACCCCGGGACTGCACTGGGAGCATACGTGGAGCTCTTATTCTCTGACTCTGGGCATGGATATGTTCATCCGTTACCGTTTTCTCAGTAGCGATTTTATGTGTATTATCACCAGTAATTTGGAAGCACTGAATTGCATCAAATCCCTGCAGAAGTCTTCTGTGAGCATCCCCATTTCACTGTGGTCCTCTTGGAAGGACCGCTTCTGAAATGTGTGATATCACAGAACAGCAGGCTTTGCTGAGGTCCAGCTACATTCAACCCATATTAATCCCAGAGAAAAAAGAGAAATAAAGACAGGATGAAAGAAGTGACTTACACGATGCTCCTCCATTGGCGCTCCTCTCCTTTTTCATCCCTTTCCCAGGGCTGTCCAGCTAAGCAAGCACCGTACCCGGTCAGCCCATCTTGTATGCCACCCTCAGCAGCAGAGATGGCCTCAGACATCTCCCTCAGAAGTTTTTTAGATTCGATTTAAAGACGTTAACTTAGACTGTTAAGCACTGCTCATGAATGACATCGCCTCTCCAGTTCTCCCAGCTCATTTCACCACCTGCATCCAGGAACAACCCTTACCTGCTGCCAAGATTTCCTTGGTACCTCAGCTCTTCAGCCCCCCCAAGCACTCCAGCCCATACATTTTTCTTTTCCTTTGGCTATTGCTTTCCTTATTAATTTCCTACACTTCGTAACTCTTATCCTTTGTGTTGATTGCTGTCAGTTTCCCTTTTTCTTGTTTTATATTACATCTATTTTTCCCCTCATTCATCACTGAAATAGGATGGGCTTTTTGCCAAAGTTGTTCTCTTCCTTAATTGCCGAACTGTTGAGGTTGGGCCGTTTTCTACCTTTCTCATAGAAAACTGCCAGTTCTAATTCTGCTTGCCATCTCATTTCTTCTTCACCAGCAGATTTGATGCTGAATTTGCTGAGCTGTGCCCTTTGGAAGCACCACGTAGGTTCCCTGGCAGCTTGCAGGCCTACGCCTGAATGCAGGGGGGATCCCCCACCAGGGAGCACCAACTCCTGGTGCTCCGATTCCTTTCTCCTCAGCCAGCACAGCCACGACAAAAGCAAATACCTTCATGCCTAACGCTGTATTAAAATCAAGGACGTAACAAGCATCAGACCGGACTAGTAAACTCTTGCAGCTCTGAAGTACACACGTGACTTTGTGCTGTAGCTGCGAAGAAAAAGCAAGCTGAGGGCTGTTTGTACCAGCTGGAAGCCAGTGACACAGCCACACGTGTCTCCAAAGCCTTCCCCCGAACTTCCAATACAGTTCAATGATGAAAAGAACCATCTCCAAGACCAGAACAAACAGCAGCACATTCCAAGCATTCTGCATACACTCAGCAGCTTCCTGCACTGCAGCTGAGCAGTCTCACACCTCCAGCCCCACCATTACTCAGACGCACGGCCTCTGTGATGCTCTGCTCTGCTCCTGGAGCAGCACACTGATGTACAGCTGCCAACTCAGCCTTGGGTCGGATCTGTTCAACTTTTTCCAGTGAGCCACCCTCATGCCCGTGTTTAAAATGCCTTATGATGCTTCCTAATTTGCCCCCCAAAAACTGAAACAACACATAACGTTTTAAAACACTTCTGGATAAATCATTAGCACCGAGTCAGTGCTTCATCTGATAACCGATCCACACTGAATCTAAAAGCCTCGTACTGACTGTGAACACACTGCACTGAGGCAGCAGGGGACAGAAAGGAGATGGCTGACTGGACCAGGAGCAACTGATCAGCGCGGCAGTGAAACGCACAGCAGCTGCTGCTCCTCCCACAGCCCCACAGCGCACAGCAGTCGGCCCTGAGGTACGGGGTGGGTTCCGTGCTGTGCCACATTGATTCAGGTGACCTCTCAAAAACCAAACGATACAGATCTTAAGAGCACTTAAGCTGATGCAGTGCCAGGCTGTGCTGTTGCTGCAGACATCCTCTGGTCAGCCGCAGCCCAGGGCTGCAGTGGGCATCAGAGCCACCTCCCACCCCCTCCAAGCAGCCAAACCCACAGCTCATCTCTGCCATCTCCCAGCTCCCGACTTTGCACGGCCTTAATAAAATCCTTCTAAAAGTAGTTGTGTATGGATAATTACATGGGGGAGTTGTGCCAACCCAAACACGAGGGAGTTCAGAAGGCTCTTCTGGTCGTGCGAGTTTCTCCACTGAAGGAAAAGAAATGGATTAAAAAAAAAAGTAAAATAAGGTGTAAGTGGGGACAGCACTTCCCTGCAGGCTGCTGCTCTGCTCTTCGTAGGCACTTCAAAAGCTTGAAAGAAAGTCACAGAATTGGGAACTTATTAAATGAGAATGAAATGTACCGATGGAGAAACATAAACAGAAATGCCAGATGTATAATGTCAACTCGTAATATGCAGCTTCAATTAACTCTCCTTAATTCATTTGTTTTCTTATCTTATTTTGCTTTGCCATCTGGAAAAGGCCTTTCTCCAATGACAGATTATAGCAGAAAGACTCAAGGTTCAAATCTGCTTCAGGGAAACACAGCCCTGTTTCTTTACTCACAGACTCACGCAGATGCTTCAGGACCAACCTGGGCCCGGGCCGGGCGGAAAACATCTCTGTGGGAGTTCAGGACAGTTCTCAAACTTTTACTCTTCAAAGTAAAAACGTGAAAGCAGTTCTGTAAAAGGAAATGAAGCCACGGGAACAGCGCAGCCAATGATAGGGATATGGAAGTAAAACTGCGTATCAGAACGTTTCACGGAAGAGATTCTGAACAGCTCTCACTTGTGTTGTTTCAAAGAAGAGCCTACGTTTATCCAGTGAAAAAATAAACCAAGAATCAATCAACTGATAAAACAAATTTTACAGTTAAGCAGATCTGAGCAGCAGAAACACAACTGCTTTGTCCTCAGAAGCTCATCCAAACAAGAGGCAGCAGAACAATGCCGTGTCGCTTCAGCGCTGACACCCATCAGCAGAGTGATTCACAGCACAGGAGGCAGCTGGGGCCACACAGAAATGGCTGGTGGATGTGGGCAAAGGATCTGTGCTGCCCTGCTTGAACAACAAACCCCTCTGTTTGTCTAACAGCCTCTGATGGCTTACAGCAGCGCTGCAGCCCACTGCCAGCTCTCAGTGGAGCGAACCTGCAGAAGAGCGCAGGCAGCCTCGCTCAGCAGTCGCTTTTCTTTCTGAAATGCCCACACGTTGACTTACGTATCTCAACAGTAAATCAGACTTGTAGAAACGTATCCAGTTACAAAGAGCAACTTCCATGCAGTTACAAAGACGAGCAACATCCACGTATGGCACGTAACTAATCCCAGTCCTACACAGTCACCTTCTTTTTTCATATTTGTTTCTGAATAATAATAATAAAAACAACACACAGAACCCCCCCTACAGACACAGATGTGCGCACTGCAACTCACTCACCACCTGTCCCTCCTCAACCTGCTCACTCGAGGATTTGAGTAATGGCTGCTGACCCATTTGCAAACAGAACTGAAAAGCAACCCTGAGCTGCTTCAGTGCTGCTGCGTGGCAGTGCTGCACAGCACACACGAGGTCCAGAGGGCTGCTCCTATGTGCTCATCCATTCCAAACAGGGCTCTTTGGTTGTGCTCTTCCTCAGTTGCTTTAGATAGAAAACAGAACGTGAGATATGACATGGTGGGACATAACATAAAGCAAAGTAAGGACAGCGTGAAGACCTCACAACTGCACAGGTCACGACTGCGCCCCTGAAAGGAGGAGGTGTCCCCATCAAGGGATGAAAATAACACTTTTTTTTTTAAGAGGGATGACACAGAGCTTCTTGTGTTTGGTGAGTGCAATGTCAAACACCGTAAGACATTAAAGACCCTTTTTGTACCCACATCACCATGTAAATACACTGACTGCTAAGTCAAGGTTACAGTAAGAATTGCAAGTTCACAAGTGCAGCAATTAGAAACCCTTCATGGTTTATTGGGGAGAAGAAAGCCTAGCAATTTGTAAAGTGAATTTCCAACTTTATCCCACTAACAGCATTTCAGCAGAAAAAAAGTAACACAGAATACCATCACCAAGCTATTACAATCCTATAGTTTTAGAAAATTACATTATGATACATCAATCCCTCTCAGCATTACATACGTAGTATTAACTTAACTCTTTGGGCCCTATGGCTACTTGACAAGAACCCAGAACTGGGTGCCCGGCCTGCACACACAGCTGCTGTTCACGTGCACTCACACTCCACGACTGCAGTGCACAGTGACACCCTCACTCACACACGGAGCGTTGCTGTAAGATGGGAACAGCCACGTGAGAAGAGCAGGAATCGTTTTCTCATTCACTTCTCAGCACGTTTCGGCTCTGAGATGTTATAGAACTGTTTGCAGAGGGGCCCAAACTGTGCAGACAGCAGCGCCAGAGCTCCACAAAGAGCACTTCAAAGCAGCCCCTGCTGGCTCTTAGCAAAGCTAACAGTAAATGTATCTTAGAAGAGCAGTAAGGACAATGAGCAAGTAATAACTTGTTTTCTACTACCATGGATCAACTGCAGTTTCCTAGTAGGTGGTGCTGTGGGAGGACACCGGGTGATAAGCGCTATCCATGAGCTCTAAACCTCATGTGTAACTTCCTAAGATACACAATGCCCTCCAGAATATCCACCTCCCATGAATCCTGAACAAAAGCTCTCCTAGCAGCATCATCTAAGGGACAGTTTACAAAAGCTGGATTATTTTTGCAGTACCTCCACAGTCTGGCCTTTAGGAACTCTGCAAGACTAAATACCTTCACTTTTCTTTCTCTTGCATATGAAAGAAGGGTCCGGCTAAAGGGCAGGTGACAGGGATTGTACTGAGCAGTCATTTTAAATCCAGCGAAAGCAAAGCTACTGTCTAGGCTGTCATCAAAAACTGTTAGGAAAGACCTTGACTATTATTATTTGCTAAAGCTGCCAAAGATACAAAGTTAATTTAAGAGTCCTGTTTAGGACTGCAGACCGCAGTTGTTACAGGCACATCCTCAGCTCTCAGCCCTGCACATCTCATGCTTTGTAAGGCATCAAGCAGCACACAGAGCTCTTCTTTGTGGGACTTCTTTATAAACCTGAGTGCAAACCACGGAGACAACTTTGCTCACAGTGACTGGAAGTTCCAGACCATCCGTGTGGGTATGGAGCACTGCAAGGAGGACGGACGTTCCGTGGCTCTGTGACTTTCTGCTTCATTTGGGAGCTGCTGTGCCTGCACCGACAGCCAACTGTACGGGACACCTGCCTGGACACCTGCCCGCAGCGTTCTTACGGACACACTCACAAGAGACCATCAGTGTAAAGCTTTGATTCTCTGCCCTGCAATGGCTGCTTTTCTTTTTCTTTTTTTTTTTTAACCACGGTCTGAGGCTGTTTTCCAGGGCTCTCAAAGCTAACGCTATATATTGTGAAGCAAATTAGGATTTCAGCTTTTCCAGTAACATTTTTAGTGAAATCAAGGTATACGCAGCCTCTTAAAAGAGGCCACGGCATTCAGCCTCCCTTCAGTGTAGAAATTCCTCAAATACATTCTTTAAAGCCAAGAATGATTTTTTTTTTTTTCATTATTTACAACCCCGTGTTTCTGAAAAGGCCCTCTCAACTGTGTCTGCAGGAGTTTGCTCTGATCTGTACCTGTCTCGGTCCCTCAGCCCAATCTGCCACTCTGACCTCTGTGCTTTGCTCTCCCAGCGCACCGCTGCAGCCACGCTTCAGCTCTTTGCCCCTTCCATCCTGAGCAGACAAGAAGGCAGTAACATTTTAAAGTAACAAACCTCTCGTTTCTGTTGCTATTTCCACTGCCCTGTTCCTAAGGGGAACACACCAAACAGTTTTCCACCCTCCAAAGCCATTCCCTTATTAAATCTCACTTGAAGTTTCACTTGAGAAACAAATGAACAAATACCAAAGTCAGTGATGGAGAAGAGCACGGCAGACAGCGGCCGCCCGAACACCCTTCTCAGGGAATCCCAGGAGCAAAAAAGGAACGAGAGGAGCCACGTTTTGAAGATGTTTCTTAACCTTGAATGGTTACAAAAATTTTGTCAGTGATGCTTTCTGGGCATAGCATCTAAGATTGCACAAGGGTTCGCTCGCTCAGAAGCTAGTCCATCTACTGAAGCCCATCGGGTTAAAGCAAATGGAGTCTATGAGTTTTATAAGAAAAGAAAGATAATTACCTTTGCTTCACGTTGGATACGTTAGTAAGCATCTTAACTAATGAATCCAACTAAACTGAGAAACGTGAAGTTAGGCAGCACCTCAGCAGTCAGCGCGGCTCCTGTGAACAGCACACAGCACACCAGCAAAGGATGCTCAGAGCGGGGCTGCTCACATGGATTTTAAAACGAGGCAGGGAAAAGTCTTCCTGAAACACAGCTACTGCTTTCCCTATGAAACAAACAGACTAAGCTGACAGGCAGTGCTGCTCCCTCCCCGCCAAAACTATCAGAGCATGACAACAGTAACAAAAGAAACATTAATTTGGGGGCTTTATTTCATTTCTTTTTTTCTTCTTCTTTTTTTTTTTTTTTTTTTTAGATGCTACATCATCAAACAGGATTGGTCTTTTTACGGCATAGGACTAGTTTACTACTAATATTTTTTCCCCTAGATAGACTTATTTACATACAAAAACAGTTTCCTGACCACTGTTTCCCCAATGCTCAGATGATCAAAACTCCCAACAATTGTGTAGTGCCCAAAACTACAGGAGGCAGAAGAATCTTGCATCACTACAGCAGCAGATTTTTAGTTCTAGTCACTGGCTTTAGAACAGGTGCCTTTTCATACCATAAAGCATTAGTCAATTTTGTGACAGGAAGGAAACATGAGATGAAATACATTAAATAAGTTAAATATGCATTAAACATCTCTGAATAACATTTTAATTCAACTAAATGAACCAACAGCAATGTAGCTTGGTCCCTCCATAAGAACAAGGCATTGACTTTTACTCCAAACTAGCATCATACCAGTCCATGTACGCCTCTTAATGATGCCTAGCACATTCAGCGCTGCCACATACAACTCTCTCCAGCTTCTCGCTATTCATTTGTCAAGAAATTGGTAACTTGCACAGAGTTGAAGACACTGACAGAAAAACTGTTAAATTTATGAGCAGAATGGTGGGTTAACATATTTTACAGAAGCTATCAACACCTCCTGCCTATCCCAGCTCCAAACATCCAATAGGGCCAGCTCCAGCAGTGGAGGAATCTTTTTTTTTTTTTTCTATTTTTCCTTTTTTTTTTTTCCTTTTTTTTTTTAAAAAGAGGTCATCCAGCAACATGTACCAGGGACTAAGAATGTTTAAAATGACATATACAATATTCCATTGTAGTGTTAAATCATGATTTTCTTCCCCCTTCATCACTGAAGAATATTCTTTCATTCATTCCCTCGTCGTACATTTTAAACTTCCTAGATTATGTTACATAGTATTTGTGCAGGGGTAATTTAAAGGCAAGACCTGTGAGATGTCATACATTAATTTTTTTTTTTAAACACTGTTATGAATAAATTTAATCCAATGATATGGCAGAACCATCAAACCAATTTACAATTTCCAGCATGCTGCCTCTACAAGGCTATTTTTCCTATAATTACACCAATGACAAAGAACAAAACCACCAAAGCAAGTAGTCTGGAGCTGTGCCCTTCATCCTTGACAACAGCTGCAGAAGCAGATATTGGGTTGTTTGTCTGGGGTGCCTTTCTCATCCGAAGTCCATCTTCTTCCTAAAGGAAGACAGATTAATTACTTCTGCTGATTAAAAAAGGAGCTGAAAAGGGTGAGATGTTGAAGCAAAAGCTGCTGGTCTATGCGTAAAAAAATACTCAAGAAATAAAATTGTAATAAAAGTTACTGCAGCCTTAAAATCTGACAGATGAGAAACTCAAAGCACCCAGTCAGTGTTTTTCCACTTCTGAATTCAAACAGGCAGCTCATTTTCTTCAGGAACACATTAAAAGTCACAGACTGCCCGATACCTCACTGCTGCGAGAAAGCTGGACGGGGTGCAACTGACTTCTGTAAACAACAACTACTGCAAATAATTACTGCAAGGAAACAAACCTTTCACTTGAATATTTAACTTCCTTTATCCCGTCTGGCACTGACAGCACCTGGTGGCCGGCAGTAATTTAACACAGGTTTCCAAAATTTTACAGATGTTTCTAACACTTCACAAAAGGGAACAAGCAGCTGACAGCTTTGTGATGTTACTGTAAGATGTCTGCGCAATTCTAGCCATCTCCTGTACAGCAACTTTATTCCGTCCCAGCTGAAACCAGGACAACTGACTTGAAAGAACAACAAATGAAACACAGTCGTAAAGCATTTTTTGTACTGGGAGACACAAGAAGAACCAGGACAAAAGAAGTTAAGCTTGCATCTGTGCTACACACATATGTTACTTCTATGAGCAGAACACAAATGTTTTACAAGCGTTTAAAAGAATTTCGACATGCACCAGCCAGCCACACATCAGAGCTGACGGAACAGAGTTCCTTTCATTGGGGCCCAGCAGTAACAAATTCTGCATTTTCCACCGGTGCTGATACCTCTGAAACTAGACATCTATAATAAATGAAACCAAAACAGGTCTTCAGCTCGGTGATAATGGTTTTTCATCTGTTTGGTTTCACAGTGATGTGCTGGATACGACCAGAAGTGTATTTCTTGTCTTACTTCAGTCACGTCAACTATGTGCTACAGGTGTCATGACTAACACGTAGCACTGGCACAAAGCTGCCCTCAAACTCCCATCAGTCAGGGAGCACAGGGCCAAATCCAACACTGAATGCTTAATCCAGACTCAGGAAATTAGGTGGGGGAAAAAGAAATAAAAATGAGTGGGGAATCATTCCTTTGGGTTGCTCTCCCATCAGCTTCTCCAACTGTGCGAGCTGTGTGTTCCTTCCAGAGGAACCACTGATTTCCACACTTTTTTCCCAGCTTTATAAAGAGAAACAAAAACCATCTTTTCGTTGACTGACAACATTAAAATATCGTGCCAAGGATAAGCAACCAAACCTTTCAGTCTGAATCTTATGTCAGGAGAAAAGCAAACCTGGAAAAGAAGGAATCTTTACCTTAAACTGTTTATTCTCCTCCCGTAACCTCTGAACTTCTACTTGAAGCCTCTTATACTCTTCCATTACTTTCTTAACTTCAGTGTCATCCAAGGAAGAGCTTATTGATTTAGACATTACAGAGGAATCTGTCTTTGTTGCAGTTGTGGATACAATTTTATTTATTTCTATGTCATGCTGTTAAAAAAGGATAGAGTGATTTCTGGTTAGTTATTAACACCACATCTGATACTCACAAAAAGAATCAAGTAAAATCTCCTGTTCGTAGTCAAAAGGTGCCTGTATCAAAAGAAGTAAGCAACATTTTTCTATCTTCAACCCTTATTTCCCCTTCCTGACCTGAACACCAGACCTGCGGCAGTAAGTGCAGACAGAAGGACCCCTTGTTTTCAGTCCTTGTACGTATGTGAACAGAAATACCATCAGACCATGTCCCACAGTAATGGAAATGTGACTTATCTGCTGATGTTCTGCTTGGAGTCGTGCTGCTCTCCACACCTTTCCCTCTCCAAACACAACACAAGCAGCTGTTCCAAGAAGCAGCATGCTGTCAGGAACCACCCAGCTGCTCTGCTGCAGTTCTCTCATTCTTCCCCCCCCCACTGGCTATCACATCTCCATCCTTCTGTTTTTCTGTGGTGACAGAGGAACTTCCAGCCCAAGTCAGGAAACAAAAGCTGCAGAGCTCCAAAGCCCACTCCTTCTCTTGGATTTGAATCCTCTCTCTGTCCTGCAAAAGGCCTGGGCTCTAACAAAAACAAAATGCTCTTTCCCCACCCAAATTTCTACCAATCTCTTAAAATGAAGCTGTTATTTATAAGGTATCAGGAACTTGTTACTATACCTGTTTTGTTTTCTCCTGATGATTTTTACAGATTATAGAAAGTTACCCCTAAACAGAACAGCTGTTAATTCCCACTTGGATTTCTTTCCTCATCACATCTCTCAACAGGGAAGCTCTCAGCTTTATTAATATCAATCAGTGCTTTGTTTAAAAATAACATTTTTACCCTATGCGATCATTCACTCAATGAAGAAAGGACAACTCAAAGATTTCCTTGTGCTTGCAATGAACTTACAAGGTTCAAATTAGCTGCTAGCAATGTTAAGCATCACTAAGTTTTCAAATGGTTTTATTTTATATTTTAAGAGAAGGATGCGATGTAGGCAGCAAAACAGAGCGCTCTGCCCGGTGCTTATGTGGCTGCCTGGACACACATGCCATTTTACATGATTTACTGAGGCATTACAGTCACTTGATATGCAGCTAAAAATACTCACAGGCTTATCGTTTTCCGTCGGTAGCTCAAACACACACCTAAGTTTTGAATCCATGAGTTCCTCCGGCTTTGCCTCTTTCCACTGGAATAATTTAATATTAAACAAGATAGTATAATAAGACACATCGAAAAGGTACTGTATTATATAAACAAATCACACCATCCTAGGAAAAACTGCACAAGCGTTTATCACATTACCATTAAACAGAAACAGAACCAAAAATGAAAACCAAATGCACAGCTGAGCAGTAGCATAGAAGACCGGACACTATCACTCTTAATAGTCTGAAACTCAGGTAACTTATGAGAGAAAAGGGAGTTCTCATGGCTTTTCCTCACTTTGACCACGCTTCAGGTAGCACAGTACCGCTCAGCGTATCTCAAGTAGGTGTCAAATTATGGCTAACCCCTGTGCAACCTGAAGAAGAACTTGACTCATCCTAAACAGCCGAATCGCACTTCAGTTCTTCTCTGTGGCTGAAGTCAGAGTTCTATTTTAAGCTTGTTGGCTGCCTGAGAAGCGTTGAAAGCTTTATAGTAGCCCAGTAATTTGTCTCACCTGTTTATCCAGAATAGGACGATATTTGGAGAGTGGTAACAAAACTGAGAAGTGATCAAATGTTACAGGAAAAGAAATGGTATTGGGCTGGAGAGCTCCAGGAAACTGAAAAGACCATCTAGATCCTTAAAAACATTCTTTGCTAGCAGAATAATATTTTATATGGTATAAAGTAACTCATAAAATTAAAGAGTTAGAGACGCAGACTGGCTTATTCACCTAACGATGCAGACATTTCATTGCTATTGCTGTTTCTCTCACTGGATCTTATTTTAAGGCCATTAAACAAACACAGTGCCATAAATCCCTTCCAAAAAGGGAAATTCTCAACTCTACCAAAAGGCCTCAGCACTGAAAGCAGTTCAGAAGACGTGTAAAGACTACTGAAAAAAACCCATAATTTTACAGGAAAAAAAAAAAAACCACCAAAAAACCATGCTGCATATTCTATGGCTGTCTTCTGTTGTTGTTTTGTTTTAAATAAAGTAACGGGCATACGTTCAAATACACACGTAGCCCCAGACATTACAGAGTAATGGACATTTCTTATTTATCGTGTCCTCAATAGTTATTAAATATTCTCTCAAACTAACGGAAGTTGGACCAGAGTAAGCTTCCTTTTGCTTTCCTGAAGTAGTAGCAAAACCATATGCTTCTGTTACTCTCACTTGTAATCCACCATACAAGATCTACACAGGCAGCTTATTTATTTAAGCAACAACAGAATGGATAAAGAAAAATGCAATACTTGTAAGCCATCTTCCTGGTTCCTACTGGGCAAAGGAGCTGCTCAAGGGAAGAGTCAAGACAGACTACAAAGGCGTGCAATATGAAAGATACCACATATCATATCATATATAAAAGATACACAGACCATATAATGAGAACACGTTCAAGTTTGTCTTGAAAAAAATAAATAAATATCATATATATATATATATATATATATAAAATTACAACAACTTCACATGTTTCATAGCTCGGTGTGCCATTACCAACAGCAGTCTTCCAAAGAAGCAACCACGGTTGCGATGGCAATCTGCTAATGCTCTCAAGGAACATTCAGTCTGGTTTGCAAAGAGCCCTGAAGCAGTGATGTAAAACGTTTTATGAATTACAGAAACAGAAATAAATCCATTTTATTTACTTTCAATACTTACTACTGCTTCCATATCTGAAGTATCGACTGGAGCAAACATAGACTGAACCATAAACTTGTGTTTACTTTTCTCATTGGGGTCATAGTCAAAAGGCTGTAGCATCACTGCAAGAAAAACCCCATAACGTTACGTTAACGCTGTTCTGATGCACAGTCATGCACAAATGATTAGTGACAAGGTTTGAGAAATACAAACATTAACATGATTGCAAGTAGTGTATCCCTCTGGCAAGGAGCAGCTGAGATCCGGAGCCCTACTTAAAAAAAAATATTAAAGAAGTTAAAAGAAACAGAATTCTTCAGTCCGCACTGATTTCTGCCTGAGAAGTTTGGAACTGCTGAGCACAACGCAGTATTCTGTACACAAGTATGGCAACATGATAGCAATTCATAGCAAAAAGGACAACATACCTATCTTCTGAGGCAGCAGGAAAACCTCTCAATGAAAGAATCAAGTTTTTTCTCCATCCTTGAGATAGAAGTAACAAGCTGGCACTGTGATTAGCTGCGCACAGCATTGCTGATGGCTGCTGAGAAAGGCTACAGAGCCAGGTAAGGCCAAACGCTTTAAACCTCAAGTATGGCTCAAGATTCAGGATGGAAATTTCCTCCACAAAGTCTGAATATCTCGTGATATTTATTGCACTGAGTACTATTTCTCCTTCAAAAATAAGTTGCTGAAAGTTTGTTAATATGCAGCCAAAACGTTATGGTTAAATGTTGTAAAAGCAGAGCTTATGAAAGGTATAAAAATTTTTTTATCTCCACCCAAAAACCGTAGGAATTCTGTTTTTCTTAAATGCAGAAAATAGCTGCGTTTGGGGGGCAGAGGCATACTGCAAAACTCCCCTCCAAAACGTTTAAAATGAAACTGGCACAAACTTCAACAAAAATCCACGTTTCATGGTCTGTGAGGCTCTCAATTCAATTGCTATGAATAGAAGCGGTTCAAGACCTGGGATTACTTTCAAGTACCAGCGTTATTAACATGCACTGAAATTCACACACACCGGTTGCAGGGATCTGACGTGTACAAGTGTTATCCAACGATCCCACTGATTGCAAATGAAGAAGAGCCAAACCAATCCGCCTCCTTCAATGAGCAGAATATGCTATGCCTGTGCCATTTTTACTGCACGCGCAACCTGTGGCCATCAACAACCACATGCCTTTCAAAGCTGCAGGAAAAAGGAGACAGCAAATTGTCTCAAACGTGCAGTAAAATTCATTATACACTTTAACTTGCCTTACAGTAATCAACTGCCAGTCCAAAATAAACGCTTTCATTTCAACAGGCTCCACGTAAAACTATTCTTCCAAACAGAAGTGACTGAACTGTGACAAGATGTGTATTTCAGCACTGCATGACACATCACTGAAAAGCAGAACAATCTTTTTGTCCCCTGTAACACACACCTAACATTTATTTCAAGTCTACATGGCGGGCAAGAGCCAACGGGTACATGAGGCGATCCACTGCTTAGGGAACTTCTCCAGACCTGCAGTTGTACCAGTTTGCTTTGCTCAGTGTAAGCAAAAGCTCGTTTGCAAATCATTATTTCCCCAGTGATGGTGCTGAAGCCGTTCTTGAACACTGAGCAACTGCTGCTCTGAATTCCACTCAGTGAATCACAACAGCAAGCAGCTAGAGAGGGCTTGACAGTATCAGCGTTGTTAGCGCTTGTATTTTTAGATCAATACACGAAAGCCACATCGACACAAATTATTCAGCAAACGTCTTGTAAGCCAGATGGGAAGCTCAAAAATACTCCCTTTGTCCAAGAGGAAACCAAACCATTCAGAACCATTCAGCACACACTCTCGTACTACTGGGGGTTTCTGTGAAAGAGCAGTTCCATGGAAGTGCCCTTAATTGTGACACAATTTACTACCGTGAGTACAGCTCCTTTGCTTTGACCGCCAATTGCATACCTTACACGACAACTACATGAAAAGGGCACGTTCCTAAAAATATCTTTTCAAATCCTCTTGGCTGGTCCAAAGTCACCGACCAGCTCCCACCAGAACCTGGCATTAGAAAATAGTTAACAGGAGATTCAAATAGATGAGAACCAGCATTCGTCAGCCAGTGGCTGCAATGCCCTCCTCACCTCCGCTGACTGCCCTACAGCTCAAACACCACAAGTGCTCTGTCACAAGATAAAACTGCAAAGCCACTGGGAGACCAATGGAATAAGGAATAATGTCTGCTGTATTTGCAAGCCACGTCGCCTCTCAAAATTCATCTGAAGGGCCAACCCCGCATACATCCTGTTCTGACGTATTTCAAACAAAAGGGCACCAATCTTCTCACACATTCCCATTATATCTCCCACATTTGATATGCAAGGATCTGCAGACAGTGAAGCAGAGTTGGTGACCAGCTAATGGTGAAGATAATAACCATACCAAGGGCAGGGGAACACTGAGGCAGGGAAGATGTTAAGCAAAACTGCTGTAAAAGCCTGCCAGGATCCGACCTTCCCTTCCAAGAGCAGGAAAGGAAAAGCCTCCCTGCTCCCATCAGCAGCAGCCTTCCGCTGGTTTCCATCTAAATTTATTAATGGCCTGTTCACTTTGGTCTTGGACCAACACTGCGCTTACGCTTCAATATCAAAGAAGGGGAAGAGTCCTTTACTTGTAGCATTCCAAGACATCAATCACAGTAACTCGTGGCCTCCTGGTAAACTAAACAAGCCAGACTTGGTCTATCCTCTCTGAGTCAGGGCCCCCATTCATTCTCCACACCTGTTCTGGCTTGGATTCCTCTGTATGAGTTACTCTGTGTATACAACCATGAAATTTTATTAGTGACAACATTTACATTCCTATCTTTTCCATTGCCTAGTTTGTTTGCACATACTGCATTTGCCCTATTCACAGCCACATGATGTCAGCAACTTGGTCATCTCTGATCGGTTACAATATCCTAACATCACTCATTTTGTTCAGAAAGCCTGCAATTACAGGAGAAGAAATCCAAGTACATGATTCTGCAGTTTTTATGACAAAACTCATCCTGTTTCTCTTACTGAAGCCTTCAAGGACAGTCAGTTCTTGCTGCATATCTTCAGCCTCTGAATTTTAAGGGTTTTTAGTGTGCTCTTTTTGAGCCAGAACTGCTTACAAAAGCATTTAACAAGACTAATACCAAACATCGCTAGCAATTTCTATTATCATTTGAAAGCCACACATCCACTGCAGCACTGTTTACTCTTCCGCAGCCTATTTGGTCTGTGTCTTACTGTCTTTTCTACCTTTATTAACAGGTTCCCTATATGGCGTTGTACAGAATTCTCTACGTTCTGGCAAGATCAAAACTTCCGCACATCTCACCTTTACACAGAAATGCCACCAGCAATGTGGACTATCTACATCAGGGCGCACTGTGATCAGCGCTGCAGGAGGCGAGCAACGGATCCTCACGCCAGCAGAAGCCATAGCACCACGTGGCTTGTTCCTTATTTACACTGTTCTTTCTGTAGCTGTTTCAATGACACTGACAATTACTGAATCTTGAAGACCAAGACAGACTCCTGCAAAGCAAGCGGGCCACACCAAGCCCATGCTCAGCACTCACCATGTTGGCCAGTGAGGCCCAGGGGGAGCGGCACGCAGCCAAGGGCAGCACGTGGCTGGTGGCTGAGAAGGGGCAGAACTGCTGTGGGCAGCCCAGTCCTGAAGGAAACACAACTCATCTCTTCCTAGTCAGATGACTGCACAAAAGATTAACTCCCACCCCCTGCAGGGTAACTGACAACACAAGGATAACTTCAGCTCTCCCCATGCCCAGGAGCGTGCTTGGGCTGCTCTGTGCAGCAGGGCACACCATGCATCCTTCATCTCTCCCGTTGTACACCTAGCTGCAGACATCAGCGCCTGCTTCTAGTTTCTCACTCTTCCTCTGGAATTCATTTATATCTTTTATTTAGATTTCAACCTCTCGGAAGCCACAAAAATCAGCTGTCTTTGTTCAAATAAGACACGCTTAACAAAAACAGAATGGGTGCAAATAGCCTTCTTTGCCAAGTACTTACGACCAAACGCAATCAAACAGGGTGACAGCACACACACACTTCCTGACAGTTACATAAACTCAGCTGTTAAAATTACACACCATTATATAACAGGTGAAAACATGGGCTACAAACCTGACGTTGCAGCAAGCAGTGCATGCTGACAGAGACTTAAATGCTGGTATTTAGGAGCAGCTGTGATAGGGAAGCCAATATCCAACACTTCTGTAGAATAAAAAAACCTTTACTTTTCTAGCATTTTGTGTGTGCAAAATGAGCCAAGACACCAGCATGAAATAATGTTCTGAGAGCAGCCTCGAAGGACAGAATACCTTCTCATGAACTTCGGCCAAAATAGGACACTCCTGTGGAACTTTATGTAAGAAAGGCACTCAGCTGCTATGGTGCAAGGAGGACACAGGCTGCCCTGAACCCAACCGCCAGTAACACTCCAAGAAACAAATAAACCTTCACATCATTGTACTTTGGCATCGACTATTTTTTGCAGGCAGGAGGTGCACTGTCAGTGCTACTGTGTTAAAGTCAGTCAGCAATTCTCAAGAGAACAGACTACACAGAGTAAACACAGCCCAATTCGGTGACGAGTTTGCACGTTATTACTGAATTAGCCATACTCGACTAATTTCTCACAAGTGGTACTGTCACCCGGTTTAGAATAATTCAAACCCTGTTTTGATGCCTCGCGTGAATCTTAAATTTTGTGATTGAAGAACAACTGATTCAAAGATAAATCTTCTATTTGTATTTCAGTTTATTAAATCCCAAATCATCCCTCTGTTCTTAAGTAGCATTTCTCCAAGGCAGAGGTTAAACACATCTCCTTCCTTTCCAAGAACATGAAAATAACTCTGATCAGTAAGTTAATGAAAGCTCCCCTGTTGATTCCCAATATCCAAAAGATCCCTTCTGCTGATCACAACCAATAATACTGGTACCTTCAGTACCAAAACTAAGTCCTACGCATGGTTTAAGGAAGCTAACAAGACTGCAATGTATTCAACTTTACTAAACAGAAATTCAACCACAAAACGAGCCGACAGCACCTTCTATTCAGAATGGGTTGAAAAATGAAGAATTAACATCCGTAACTCCAGAATTCTGCAACATATCTACCCATAAATCCACCTTAATGTGCCACCTCAAGAACAACGTATGTGAGCTGCTTGAATTTAATACATAACGTTAATAGAACGGCTGCTAATTTAGCACAGTTTATTACCATGACTAAGTAAAGAGAAGCATGAAAGTAAGTAAAACAAAAATGTAAGCTCTGTGATTAAATATACCGAAGTCATTTGCAAAACTGAATCATAAATCACAAATCACTACAATAAAAGTTATGCATTAAAAAAAAAAAAGGGCAGTTTTTTCAAAGCTTTGTGAGCGAGAGCAAAGCATAATTTAGGGTAAGCACAGCAATCTTTCAAAACAGGATACTTGAGGTCACGTCATGGACTGGTTCCATATTCTGTCTGGGATGCTGCTGGGAAGAATGGGGCTGGAAAAGCACATAAGATACAGGTTCACACAGCGCTCACCTACCCCATGTTCTGCTCAAGGTAGAGCAGAGGGTCACTGTAAGCAGAAGTTTAAGAAAAAAAAAAATGTTGAGATCAAGAAGACATTTTAAAAAGCGTGCTATTTGCTAGCAAAGGAAAAGGGCTTTTAATTTTGAAAGTTCATCTGAGAGATGAAAAGAATCCCCATCTTTATAGTATAAAGATAATTTGTAGCTAGAAACCACGCTCAGTTTCATTATCGCTTCATTGATTTCAGTGCATTTAATATGCTTGCCTGTAGCTGGTATAGATGACAGACGGCTTTACTTGGGAATTTTCCCCAGTTTCACAAATTTCAATTCCTCTCTAGAGATCTTTTCCATTTACATATTCGTCATTTCAGAGCTCACTGCATACGTGCCAGCCTTCTCCAGCAGAACTGCTCCGCCCTCCCCTCGCTATAGGTACCACGTGGCACTGCTTACCGCCTCACTGTGACATGCTCCAGAAATTAAGTGCAAGTGAGGCACAACTCCACAATCACAGGCACACTGCATTGGACACAATAGAATACCCAAACAGAAAAGGTCAGTGAGTGTGCAAATGCAGGGTATATCAAAACCATTTCCCCTTGTCTTGTCACTATCCACCCTTGTAGCCTGGTAAGAGACTAACTGACAGGTTATGTGTTTTGCCATACGTAACTTCTGATCATCTTCCCAGAGGCCAGTAACTCATCTGCTTCTATTATGCAATAATAAAATTTAATTAAAATAGTAAAAACAAATCTTCAGAAATCATTCCTGTAAGTCAAAAAACAGACCTTATTTCTGCAGCCTGCCACTGTGAAATGCTTTGAAAGAGTTCTTTGGACTATAAAAATACTCAGTCCTTTACGCTTTCAATGTAACCCACTCCTTTGTTTTTTCCATTACCAAACTTTGGCAAGTGAAGAGCTACTGACTCATTAGAGAAAATCATTAACCTTTCATATGAAATAGCACAGTTTTAGTCACTTGACGTTTCTAGCACCAAAGCATATTATATCTCCAAGGAACACAAAACAAGCACAGTTTCAAAATAAATGTTTTCTTAACTGGTTGGTTATATTGGGTAGTCTGGCAACCAACTATCAGCCTGAATTGGCGTGGCTGCAGTCCACCCACTTTTATTCCTCCCTCGACATGCCTGTCCAAGCACTCGTTAGATCCTGCAGTGAGCTGGTTCAGGAAGTTAAGCTGGCAAAAAGCTAACCGTACCAAAATAATCCCACTGGGAGGGCAGGGCTGCAGCAGCACTGCCTTGGATAGGCTGGCTAAGGCTGCTACGGAACCATATAAATTATTTATATATTCCTCTTCCCTCCCTCAAAACAAGATGTCAAAACAAACCCATTACTGCTAGAGCAGGAATAAAAGAAGCAAAGATATATGAAATGGCTGCTCCTCCATGAAATCGTAACCTCCTGCTTTTACAAGCATTCCACACAACATTTTTGTATTGCAAAAGATTCCAAGAAATAATTCATTTGATGAAGCCGTTCTCAGTTACCAAAGAACTGCTTGTGTGACTTACCAGAAACATTAATTGATGTTCCTGCATCAATAATTCCACTGTTAGGCCTTACACAGTATCTACGTGGTGCTGTGGTCTTAACTTTGAAGCACACATTTCTGTCTGTAGGGTTGCCGAGTTTCAGGTTCGTAGTGACAACATCTGTGAAAGGACCTGAGGAAGAGCAAAAAGCAGGCTTTAGATTGCATCAGAAAGCACTTGACAAGTAGAGGCTAAGCAGGTTACAAATCTCTGCTCACAAATCTTATAAAGTAATTAGATGTTCAACTTCCATCTATGGCACGTACAGATAACCATGCACGCAAAGTCCAGAACGTAGTGAGGCCACTGAGCATGACTGTATGCTCACAGCAAACAGCTCATCATTAATAGCAAACAAAAAGGGGGGTACCATTTATACATGCCGCTAACACAACAACATGGTTTTCAAATGAAGCCAAATTCTCTGCTGTATCAGTTATTCCATTCTAACTGCTGAATCACCCAGGATTGCAGAGAAACCATATACACCTATGTACAGACAGTGAGCAGGGGAGCCTACTGAAATCTACAAATGTCGGTACATAAACTGCACCTTACACTCATAAACTGCACGTGTAAGCTGCACCTCCACGAAGCCTTCCACCTGGTATTCAGGGAGGTTGTGCCAAAACCAGCAAGATGAGCATCCACTGTGCATCACGTGTGCTTGTTTTTAAATAATCCTTCTGGCTACAACAAATAGTACATCAGAAGAGATCTTCATAAAAAAATGCAGTCTCACCAAGACAGGAAATAACCACGTGCAAAGAGGGGAATTCTTGGATGCCGACAGCACGGGCAGCGGTTTCTGCATTAGCAAAGCCAGAATCAGACCACTGTCAAGTTCAGCAACAACAAGCAGCAACTTCTCGTAGGCTCACTGCCTACCTGAAACCATCAAAACCCCCTGGGTTAGGGGAAAGGTTCATTACTGATTTTCGGTAAGACACAGAAAATCAGGCAGGTGTTGTGTGACTGCACTCAGACTGCAGAGAAATAAAATTAAAGAAATGCAAACACTCTTTGATCAGCTGTCTTCTGCACAAGAGAAGTTATCTGCTAACTGAATAAAATACCTTCACCTATCCTCAGGAATAAAAGTAAACTTGAAAAAGAAAAAGACAATAAAAAAGCCCCCTATCGATTCTCTTCCTTGAAGATATGACAGCCCTAATGTTTAAAAACTGTGAATGATGATCATTTTTATAATTAATAGTAATAGTAAGTACATGCATGGTCATCCCCCAGCTCTCTTGAGAAAACAAGATGGGTTCTCAGTTGCAGCAGAAAGGGCTTAAAATCACCTGAGACTGTTTCTTTTCTACAAATTTATCATATAAATTCATCTCTTAAGATGCCACTGAACACAAATGACAAAGCACTGCAGTCCTGCAGCCTTCGCCTAAAAAACACAGATCAACCCAACAAAACCAAACCACCATACCACCGTGCTGCTCAGCCAGTGGTGTGGCATCTTTCTGCCTGCTCTGCGAACAAGCCAGCTCTGCATTCACAATGCAACCTGGCAGAAAAGAAGCTGAAGCAATAAAACGCTTAGGTCCAATGACAAAGACCCAAACCTGCACCTGGTGCACACCGAGATGCAAACAAGAATGAAATACAGCTGTCAAAGTTTTGCCTGTGTTCTGCATGCAGACTCTTTAGGTCTGATGGAAAATAACTGAGCAGAAGCCAAGAGCTGTTAAAGAAGTTAAACAATCCCAGCTATCAGAAAAATCCAGCAAAACATTTAGGTATGTAAAGATGGTAGCAGATCTTTCAGGTAGACCTAATTGGGTCTAACATTTCAGAAGAAATTACTTGATGCCTTAACATTACGAAGGTCCATTTACAAAAATTACAGTGTGAGCTATTCCAGCAGGGAGGGAGGCTCGTCTGCACACAGCCCCGCATGTGCAGCTGCATCCTCAATAGAGCTTTACTAGTCTGCATGCTGGGACAGATTTCCTGTGGGAAATACCGTGTTTTTACTTGGCTGATCCATGAATGCATGCGGGATTTGTGCGCCCCAGCACAGAGCTGCTGTTTGTAGAAGTAATATGACAATAATTCTATGTGTAAAATAATTTCCAAATGGATTTACTTATTGCTAACATAGACCATACCAAAATATTTGGCAGCAAAACCTTCCAACAGACTGAAATAATTTCTTCTTGTCTGCTCAACTTTTCTCTCTGCTAGGCTACAGAATGTTTTTTAGATACATTTCCCCCAAATTACAGGTCTTAGAGGTCAGCCAGCACAACTGCACCACAGAGCTGATGTCTGCTTTCAGCAAACCCACACTCAGTGCAGCGCCGCTATTCGAATAGCAGAGCGAAGCAAATAGAAACAGACAAGTGCAGGATTAAAGTGTCAATACAGGTGTTTTGAAGTACGTAAGAGAAGGAGAAATAGACTACGGAGTATAACTGGGGTAATCAGGGCAAGGCAATGAAATACTATCGGCCTGCTTGGCCTGCCTTCCAGAAGCAAGCTGCCAGCTCGGGCTGGGGTGAACCCCGAGCACCTGCTGCTCTGGGACTGAGGCCTGGGTCAGCCTTCCAGGGAGGCTGGCTGTGGGAAACGGGAGACTGGCCTTTGCTTCCTGCAAGATGTATGAACAGCAGCTGAGGTCACCTGGCTCAGCCCAGAGGAGGCTGAGGGGAGGCTTTAAGGTGGCTGCAGTTCTGCTCTCTAATGACAGCGACAAGCCCGAGGGAATGGCATGGGGCTGTGTGAGGATTGTGGGGGCTGTAGAAAGGCTCTGCCCCAGGAGGCAGTGGGCATGGAGCAGCTCACCAGGGCAGTGGGCACGACCCTGAGCTGCTGGAGCTCAGGGAGCGCTGGGACATGGCTCTCAGACATTGGGTTTGGATTTTGGGTGGTGCTGTGTGGAGCCAGGGGTTGGACACAACGGTCCCTGTGGGTCCCTTCCAGCAGAGGGTATCCTATGATGCCGTGTCTGGGTTTGAGCAGGTTTTTTTTTTCCAGGTATGGCCACACACCTACCCAAGAGCTCTGCTTGTCAATGCAGGGCACTGGATCTTCTGGAATCGGCTCAAAACAAAAGAACCTTTTTGTGACTGTTTTCACTATTCCTAGAAAAGTGAAACTTCTATTTCTGCAAAAGGAGTTTTCCAAATGACAGTTTGCATTTAGAAGAAACAAACACAGTAAATTACTCCTGTTTATAAAGACTGTGAGAAAAAAATGCCACTGGTGCCAAAGCAAGGGCAAAGTTACGGGAGGCTCAGGCTGTGTGTGCATCACCTGGCATGGGGCTGCCATGCGAGTGAGCGGTCTAGAAGGAAGAATGTAGCAAACAGAATCTGGCAGTTAGTTTGGAATATTCCACAAGGACCCAACCTCTCCCTGCAATTAGAATGAAGTCAACTTATGTTAATGAAATAGCGGGCATCTACTAAATAGCCGGCACTAAAATAAAAACAAAGACACAACAAACCCAAACCCACCACAAACATCATGTTCAGGACCAACAACAACCATAATGCTTTCTCAGGGGGTTACTTTTCATCAGGTCTGGTTTCAAGCTACAGCTGCAGCTTTCCACCCGGAAGATACGTACATAAGCTTTCACATCTGAAGATCACAGCATTATCTCAGAATTTGCCATGCTCCATTTCCGATTCAAACACCAGAGCTGTATCAATCATTCCTAAAAGTGTCATTCTGCAGTGCACTGCATTATAATATCCCAGATCGCTTTAGTAACAATACAAATGCCTGAGAATTAGGTCAAAAGAACATGATGTCGATGCTATTTAAATTTTAAATAAGTCTCGCTGCAATAAAAAGAAGCGCACGTAATTGAAACAGCAAACCCCAGCTGATAACTCTTCGGTCAGCTTGCTGTAAGTTTCTTACCACTCTGCTTGCAGTGACCAACACAGCTACACCCCTTGAGCAGATCAGTATCACAACTATTCTCACCTTAATCAAAATTCCTTGCTTTAGTCAGGCGAATAAACCATCCTCATATACATGTATTTCCAGTGCAGCAAGACTACTGCCGTACCATGACTTGGTGTGTGAAAGAAGTTAGTGTAAAAATCGGAGGCAGAGCTTGGATGGCACATGCTTGGATAGCACATACTTGGCAGACTTCAAACTAAACAGATACAGTCCTCTGCAGACCCGCATGTGCAAATATTACTACTAATACTTCTTTATCATTAACTGCAAGCATTAGTTGGGCCATAGTCCCATTGTCAGTTTATTCGTGCGCCAGCCTGTCTCGCTGCCGCAAAGGGAGGTGGCCTGACCTCTCATTTCTACCAACTGCTCCAGCAGCCTTCATCTGCTGCACCAAGAACTGAGCCAGGGGCTGCTAAGGTTGAAAAATCAATCCACTTAAAAGACGGGGAGTGAGAGAGGGGGCAATGGGGAAGGGAAAAAAGAAAGCCAGTTTTCAGCCAGACCAAGCAGTGCTCAGACACTGGCATTGGGGACACGCACCTTCCTGCAGAGCAGACTTATGTCAAATTAAGGTAATAAGGTCTCCTACTTGGTAGGTTACAACTAGCACATCCAGGCACACACTTTGCAGTCACGCTTCCTCTTGAAGTGCTGGTACAGTTGTTTGAAGTAATGAAGGCACACGCTTTCACACCTCAACCTGGTGCAAATTCTTATCTGCTTAATGCTGGGCATCCCCCCAAAAGTATGACATTACCGAACTAGTATTTTTCAGAGCAAACACACTGAAGTATCATTTGATACAACCGCAGGCAAGTCAGGTGAAAATGGCAATCACTGACTAGGAAGGCTGCAAATAAATTCCCATCAGCCTGCCCATATTATTCTCAGAACATCTAGATGCACTTTCATCACCTGTCCTTAAATAAGTTTTCACCACTCCAACTCAGCACCACACACACGTATTAGAAGGCATGGCACCCAGATGCAGGCAGAAATAAAACCGGAGCCTCTATGCAACAACAGGAGCAAAGAACATATTTCACCATGGTTTAATCCCATCGATGTGTCAGAGGAAAGTCATTAATCACCAAACAGATTAATTAATCACAGAACGGTAACCAAGGAATCTTTAAGAAGAAAGATGGTAAAAAGCAGCAGAGAGGAAACCTAGATTGTTTTGTGCTATTCTCAAGAGCCCAAGCCTTACCCTGTGTGACCTAACTAGGTGATGTCCACACGGGGCAATAACTCATTTACTGACACAGCCACATTCCCTGCATACATACAGACGGTGGGGGCTGAACACCATGCCTCAAGCTCCCTCCCCATCCCACAACCTACTCACAAAGCACACAGCGCATGCACACCAGCCCCACATCCCAGGGCTTCCCACTTTATTCACGGGGTGCCTATAAGCAACAGGGAGATAGTCAAAACAAACACACCAGTGGCAAAACTAAACATTAGCAAGAGGGCTCAATACCAGGTGTAGCATTGCCTTACTATATATTTATTTTAAAAGTTACATATGAAGTTGATGACCTTTAAAGATAAATACTGAAATGAAAAAAGCTGAAATGTCAAGCAATGCGTTTTGAGCTATCAGCCAGGTGCCCGTGAATCAAGAAGACCTAAGATCCAATCAAAGTCTCCCACCACCTTACTCATCTTCAGGCAAATCACTCGAGGGCTTGATCTTTTGCTATTAAAAGCCTTAAGAGTTGACAGCAGTCCCAAAACAGAAGCAGGTTTGGACCCTTGTAGTTTCCCTCTCTGTGAAGTCAGGAGAATACTTACCTAATTACAGAAAATCTTGTGAAGATTAGTGTTTTAGAAAGCACTGGATGCCAAGTTTTAATCACCACCACCATCTGGCTCTGGAGACATTCATAATTAAGTGAGCATCAGCAACTTTTGAAATCAAAGAAGTTGAAGAAAGAAACAAGAAGTGCCTGTGTTGCATAAACATCTTTATTTCACAAGTCTCTCACTGGAAGGACAGAGCTAACCCAAATTTGGTCATTGCTTTTAAGACAGAACTCAGGCTGCTCTTCACCTTTGTGTAAATTACTTGAACTTTTTAGTCCTCACTTGGATATTATACAGAAGCCCTTAGAAAGCTGTGCCCTTGTGGGATCGCTTTTGTTCCTTATTATGACCATCCTCACCAAAGAGCCCTCAAAGCAAAGCAAATGTAGTCAAGCAGCCACTTCCACTTTTGCTGTGCTGTGAAAGCCATGATGAAAAGATTATTTTAAGTGCCATCCAAATCGCTCTCCATGCAATAATTTATGCTGTGATTTTTCTTTTTTTTTTTTTTTTATAACATGTAATCAATAAAATGATCTAGAAGGAGGAAAAAAGGGCACGCAGAACAGCAGCAAAATTACATGATCAAGGTGTCAAAGTCAGGTCAGGGCTGGCAGTAAATTACCCCATTTGGATGGATTAATCAGGGTCCTTCCCCGGCCTATTCTGACTCTACCTCCTTTTGCCAGAGCATGCTTCATGATCAATAAGAAAAGAATTCCAAAAGACAAATATGAGACTGAAGACTATTTTCAGAGTATCTATTACCATGTAGTTTTTGCCACCTCCTGTTCCTCAGAGGATTATTAACAGTCTGGCTTCGCAGCTCTAAGAACTGTCAGGCCTCACAAGGTTTCAAGCAAAATGGAAGAATACGCCCTTCCTACAGTATTGCTACCAGTGTCATCTGGGGGTTTTCTTTCCCCCGACTGACCTCTTCAGATTTTTATTAGACTCAAACATTATTTACAGAAATCTCCGGCAACAAAGTCACACAAGAAGAAACATTTACTCTATATCCTCACCTTAAAGCAGGTTTCAGCACACAATTAAATAACCAAAGCCCGACAGCAGCCAGCTAGCTTTTAGAGGTATATCTGTTTCAACCGGGCTTTCATATCCCTTCAGAACTGAGTGCCAAGCATATTGTGTTACCTTGTTCATTCTACTCACCAATACCACACATAACAACTCTCTCCAGGTATGGAAACAGCTCAGAAAACAGGGCCGCACTCGTCTTGGTGGAATAGCAGCCACATCTCTTTCAATAAGCATGAAATACTAAGGCCTGTGTATAATAAGATACCTAGTTATTCTGCATAGCCTCATTCATACAGTCACAGCTGGTATCAAAAGGACTCTGAAACAAAGCACAGGCCCCTGGGGAGCAGCAGCGGAGCGCAGTGCGATGGTTTGCTGTGCAACTGCCCCAGAGCTGCGCTGGCTGCAGAATGAAGGCACTGGGAAGCATCTCCCAGCAAGGGGCAGCACCATTTTATCCTCCACACCCCACCCCAAAGTACCCTTTTTCTTATACTTCTTGTCAAGCAATTCTGTCGAGTCTAATTTAATCTCTATTTCAGATGCACACGCAAATGGTAGGGAAGGAGCAACTGAACCACTCTGATTTTATGCTCATAAATACTCTTCAAATAGACAAATCTGATGTGTAACTTACATAGCAACTATGCAAATATGTTAAGTGCAGAATTATGCCTAAATTGCAAATACCAAAGAAAAGAGCAAAATTAGAGATTCTGGGATGCACAGTGAGTGGCAGCTTTTCTAAGTAAGTTAAAAAACCCAAACCCACAAAAATTAAATAGGCAGTGAGATACTAATTACATCTATAAATGAGAAGGAATCCTGAATTTAGCGAGATGCTATTCTGAAGAACCATCTGAAAACCGGCCCATTAACTGTGCTTTAAAGATCAGAGTAAAAATAAATAAATACAAAACCAGTCAGAAGCAGTGGGAGAACTCAAGGGAAAAAATACCCATGGCTTAAACTGTTTGGCACAGGACGATATATATGTGTAAAATTGCATTCTGCAAACCTAAGCTCCCACAAGCATTATCTGCATCACTGTATGAGTGATATCAAGAAGTACAGTGCAAAAACAGGTATAAGAACATTTAAATTACTGCCCTTAGACCTTTGTTCCTGGTCTGGTGAGCATGTAGGAAGGCCACAGGAGGAGCCACTGCAAACCACTGAAGATTATACATGGAAACATTCTGAAAAGATGCGACACGCACTGAAAGTCAGAGATCTCAACAGCTGCAAATACAAGCAGGTGAAGGGCAGTGCAAAGAGCTGCAGGGCTGGGCTCCTGCGTGAGAAACAGCAGCAGCACCAGGAGGATGAAATAACTGGTTAGATGAAAAGAGCAGTCAGAGGGAAAACAAAACATTCTGTGGTTGTTTTGTCTTTTTTTTTTTTTTAATTAAGGAATTACAGAGTCATTTTACATGCCTTCTAAAGCACAACCAACTCAAATTAAGACTCCAGAAGTGTTTGTGAAAGCCCAGGATCTGGCTGCATAGCGAGTCCCACACAGACACGATTCTACATTCCACATAGAAAGTAAACGGATCACCAGGCAAACCTCCCCCTCCTCTGTTCTGCACCCCTTGTGGCAACCAACCAAGAAAACAGGATTAAATTTAGAACGATGAAATCTTTAATCCACAGCACCATGGTGTGAAGGACTTTGGTTACAGCTCAGAAAACGAGACACTGAAATAGTTTAGCAAAGAGATTATTTTCATAAGGTATTTCTAATGACGTGGGATAAAGTCCTGCACGCAGCACAAGTGCCCAATTTGTAGGAATGTTTTTGAGGCCAGAAGAATTACAGTGGAGGTAAGCAATTTCCAAAAGAGCTGTAATGCAGGAAGGACACATCCAGTCAACTCCCAGTCTGGACTGCCTGGATAGTGTAAACAATCCGTCACTTCCATCCACGTATGCTTTAATCCTGCACTGAATTAAACATGGAAATGGCAATTTGCTTTGCATACATTTTCTATGCAAGATTGTGACAGCTGCTCCAGACTGATGGCACAAATCCCTCCCTACGAAAGGAGGCCCAGCAGATCACATCTTCCAATCCAGCAACAGCCCAGACATACTAAAAAAATATATATTTGCCTTCTGTAGAGATCTCAGTCTACAAAGCAGGTATAAGAGGATTTATATATTGAATAAATATTGAATCAAAAGCCAGAAGAAGAGATTTGGCACGAAACTGGTCATTAATTTAGATAAATTGGCACTTAAATATTGATATAAGAAAGCAAGATAGGCTCCCTTTCTGCCTCACTTCTCACACAGCAGGGTGCTGCCAGCACTGGGTGCTGTGCCTGGTAGTGCTGCCGGAGCACCTGCCGTCCTTGGAGGAGAGCAGAGCAGAGCTCTCACTGGGAAGGACTCCCAGCCTAACCAAATCCTCACGTAAATCAGCAAGGATTTATTTGGAGGGAAAAAAAAGGGCTCGCAGCAGCGTGATGATAATGTGAAAGATCACATTCCCAACAAAAACAAAGATGAAATTTAAGTCTAAAGCAACAGCTGTTACCACAAACAAAACTGTTGCAAACATCATCAATAAAACTCTCAAAGATAACCAACCTCACTGGCAAAAAAAAAAGGAGAAAGGCAGTTACTGCACCAGCTTGGAACTGCTCTCGGCAGTTGTCAGTCCTTCCAAGCACATGGACCAACACGGTAACAAGACAGCAGAAAACGAACGCGACCATAAGACATGGGCAGACTTAGCAAGGGTCATCTGATACCTGCATTGTCTCCAGCTCAGCAAAAAGCTATGTTTAGATGCACAGGGAAAACAAAAACAGGAGAAACTCTCAGGTCACCCGGTTTTCTTTAAAAACCGCATTATAACATACACAGAAGTTAAGTTGTCCACTCAATCCAAAGCTCACTGGACACAATACCTTCCAGAGCCGCGTGCGTACAACAAATTACGCTTCTCTTAAGGCGGGCGTTTGTTCACAGATGCATGCTGAGCTGAGCTCATGAAGTTGGACCACTCCCTATGGTGATGATGCCATTTTTCCAGCTGAGTTTCAAAACAGATCTGACAATCTATTTAAAGGTTTCCACTCTGATTTTTACAATCCTAACTCCTAATTAAAGTACAATTAAGCAAAACTCAGCTTTGCATTCAAAGGCAGCTAACCCATTTAAAAATAAATACCCCATTGCGTGACTACTGATAAGTTTTTAATTTATAAGACCTGAAAAGACAGGAGATGCAATAATTCACTTCCAATGCGAAGAAAAGATCAAACCCGTGCAGGTTCTCAGTGCCCGTTCCTCTTTCCCAGGTGACAAGGCACCGCACGCAGGCAGGGCAGCAGCTGGGAAGCAGACTGTGCTGCCATGCACATGTCAACTTGCACCTGCTGTGACACATTACCTGCGCCGTTATTTCAACACGACTGCCACATTCCCAGGGCTCAAGGCAGTCACTCTCTGCCTTATGTTTATATATACATACTCAATGTCATTACCAGGCATTTTCTGAAGTGATGAATAGGGCACCATCATCCCGTCCAGACAGGCATTCCACCACCCTGAGGAGCCCTCAATAACCAACTGCTCAGCCTTGTTTTTTGTGCATCACTGCAGTGGTTCCACAGCTGAAACTGTGCTAGAGTTTTCAATACAATGGCCTCTTAAAAAAACAGTTATGGAATCTTCCTATTAAAAACTTAGCTGAAAATGGGTGCACAAACATCCAGTTCCCAAGGAATAGGAAATTCTGAATGTACTGCCCCTTACAACAACGGCAAAAAGCTGACCATATTAAAAATGCAAAACTCCACCAACCTGGGAGAAGCACACTCCAAATAAAAATTGTTCATGCTGACTCTATCACCACATAAGGATCTTCCTAGAAATAGTAATATTTTGCTCCAATTACTGTTCATTACTTCAACTGCAGTTCTTAGAATCAGCGCAGTACAAAACAATTCAGAAGACCTTAACCCATACACCACGCCAGCTGAAGCCTTCAAGTTGGCTGTGAGAAATCAAAGCGGTCTTAGGAGACCTAAATACATTAATTAAATTTAATGGAAATGTGGCTAAACTTCATCAGCTCCACACATCTCAAGGCATTGTTACTTGGGTTTCTAACCAAAGGCACATCCCATTTTAAGGTTCAAATTTTTACTAGCCCACTCTTGTGCAGCTCCTCACCCTGTTCCTGTGGACCTGACAGTGTCCTGCATCCCTGCACAGGGCACCAGCCAGCTAAAGGAGCACAAAGCGGCCCTGCCTCCAACTTACTCCACTTTCCCAAAAACGAGACAGGCACCACACGTCCCCCTCTTGCCTTTATCCTCAGCTCTTTCCCTCCAAGCACTGCTCTTTTAAAGCGAAGAGTCTGTGGAAAGTGATGAAGTAATTATAAAATTAATACATATGAAATCAGAATAATACAGTGAGATGCAAGCCTGTCCAACTATAATGAATGCTTAATAGTTAGAATAAGCTATTAATTTTGCCAAAGTTGCAGTAATAGCTAGCATAACATGAACTGCAAATATTTAAACGTCACTAGAAAATGAGTAATGAAATACAGATCCACACAGATTTATGAAGACTGTTACTGAAATACTATGTTCACTTTTTAAGTTTAAAACTTGGTAATTAAATTCAAATATGCAGAAGGATGTGAGGGTATACTCCTATTTGATCTAACAGTGACTTTATTAGGAACAGGGCAAAGAACAGGGCAGCAGGTTTTCCAGCAGAAGAGCAGACAGCCATTGGCACGGCCTTGGCGAGCAAGGGAACCCAAGCAGCGACTGCCATTACGCTGCCAACACCAGAAGAGCTCTAACAGTTAAAAGGAAACACCACATAAATTCTCAGCTTAAAAGACACATATTAATTACACTAAAGAGGCAACTTCTCACAACACTGTCAGTATTTCACATCCATAAACAAAGCCTGTTCCGGTGGCAGTGATGAGAAATCACCTATTTATCCAGCACAGGATGAGCACAGTCAGATCCCTGCGCACACAGGCTGCAGCAGGGTGGCAGAGGAGCTGCACAGTCCGACTGCAGCGCCTATGGAGCACTGAGCCTCTCCTCTGGGACCACTGATAACACATGCACACCAGGCCAACCACACCCCATGCACTGCTGGGCTGAGCAGCCTCAGCTCGGTACCCGCATTCAAGGCCAGGCTGGATGTGGTTCCAGGCAACCTGGTCTGGTGCTTGGTTACCCTGCACATAGCAGGCAGATTGAAACTAGATGGTCGTTGTGGTCCTTTTCAACCCAGGCCATTCTATGATTGTATGATCTGCCCGACAGGAGGTCTGCACACCTGCTCCGCCATGCACAGACTTGGCTACAGTGTACAGATGTAAAAGGAGGAGCTCAAACTCTCCTGCGGAGCAGCAGCCACAGGTCCGTGCCATGCAGGCCGCTCCAGGCTGCAACCAGCACTCCAGGAAGGCCCCAGGGCCCAGCACAGCCCTCCCTGGAGGGGAGGCAGTACCGCCAGGCCCGCAGCCAGCCGCCTCGTGGGGAGCACTGCCTGTCCTGCTCTATTGTTGTGCCCTTTTCCGCGCAGTCACACAGAGGCATATCACATGCATGCAGGTGGAAAAATCACACACTGGAAACAGGAAACAGCATTTCCAACAGGCAACAATTTATGCTGGTGAGCGAGGAACGCATCCTGCGCTGAGCAGTACTGCTACTCGCCACTTGGGGAGCACTGCAACAGCGAGTGCTGAGTCATTAGTCCCGGCTCACCTGGAGCAAAGCCCCACGTGAGGGGAGCAACCTCCGCCGGCAGCACCTCAGGTGTGAGAGCCCTCTGCCAACCTCCGTCATGACACTGCGCTGCAAAGAACACAGCATTCAAGCAGCTAAAGATCCGGGCAAGTTCTAAAGTGAGTTACAATCTAACAGTATTCTACTTCCTGGAATTAAATCTACTCCAGGTGGGCCCATGCTGCCGGAAGGATGGATGTGCTTCACCAGGAACAAGGCAGCATCCCACAGCAGAAGCATGGCACTGGAAGGAGCGATGTGATCAAAATGTGCCTCACAGAAGGCACCAGAGCTGCACATCCCTACCTGAGCTTGTAGCCAGTACCTCCTTCAGCCAGGCCCCTGACCACTGTAATCTAACTTACCATCCTCGGCAGGTTGTTGGATGCTCTCTAGAGAAAAGGAAACGTATGTGCAAACACCATATGGCACAAATACAGCCTTTTTCATCACTCATTACCAATAAAGCCTGAACAATAGCCTTGTGCTTCAGCCTTTCTCACCCAGGCTGCAGGACTCTGCTGACCAACCAGAGGAAGTCAGCGCTACCAGCATCAAAGAGCACAGCGAGGAACAGAGACCGGCGGCCAGGAGGGGCACATCCTGCAGCCTGTCACCGTGCTTCAGCACACGGCCGTGCTATTTTGGAGCACACGTGTTACGGTGTAGGAGGCGGAGGTGGGGAGGAAAGACAACCCCTGTTCATGTTCACATGCTATGAAAAAAACGTTCTGGCACAAATATCTTCTTCGGTGTTTCTGCAAAAAGACACAAAGGCGGTGTTTTGAAAGAGAGCTCCAAACACGCTTAGAAGAACCGCTGCAAATGAAGGGGTACAGAAGGTTCTTAAAAAACATCTTCAAATCCTTTTCTAGTTGCAAGCGCTGGCTGATAGAGACTGCTGCAGTCCTGCATTGGGACATAGTATAGAATAAACCTTCACTTTGGTATCTTATTCCTGCATCCTGTAGTCAATGTCACACCTCCCTCTTGATCTTACACTTAAGAATCATGCTGTAACAACAACAGAGCTGGTAACGGTCTGCTTTTTCTACCCCGCTGCATTCTGACCAAGGCCGCTCCCTGCTCCTGGTGTTGTAGAACCCAGCCTATGGTCTCGCCTCACCAACACTGCTGCCCTGAGTTTTCCATGCACGGCAGCAAGGCAGCAGGAGCACAGCAGCACCGCCGCTGTCTGTCACGCATCGACCCGCTCCGTGCAGAGCGATGCTCTGCAAATAAACGCCACTATTTACAAAGGTGAGAAAATCACAGCTGCCACGCTGCCGGGCAATATGCCATCACAAACTGCAGGATGGGGATTTCTTAGGGCAGAAGTTACTTGGTGAAAGCTTCAAATGGGCCCTTCCTGAATGAAGGACAGCGGTCAGCACTCCTGTCAGGAAGGACTGTAGGGCAGAATTTATGGCCAAGGCAGATGAAGGCTATCCGCAGCATTAAGCCTATCTGAACATTAATATTTAAGCACACATTAAAACTAAGCCATTTGCTACTTTGCAGCTAGTCAAGCTGTGTTTTACGTTACAAGGAATATATGCTGCTGGCTGAAGGCTGGACACAGAAAACCTCTGTGGTTGGTGGATTTAACGCCAGTGGCTCCTGATGGCGGAGGCCAGGCGGGCTGACCCGGCAGCACTACCCCAACGACAAGCAGCCAGCCTGCTTCTGTACCTGCCTGTGCTGAAAGCAAAGCCCCGAACCACAACCGCAACCTCACTGTTGGTCAGCACCAACTCAGGACACACGTTTTGCCCACCCGAGTTTGGATCTGCCTTCTGGTTGGAAGTAACATTACTCGTACTCAGAACAAGATGAAAACCAGCCCTTAACATAAACAATATCGGAACAACAGTTTACTTCTTAAGCATGTTTGATTCTGCTGCCATAACAATATGCAAACACTTCAGCTTACCACAAGGACATATTCATTCCAGCCAGCATTTATTACCAGGCTTTTTTGATAAGCCCACTCTGCACTATTAGTCCTGATGTATTTATTGCTAAAACCGGGTAGAGGCTTTCCCTAAGTGCAAAGCATTACACGAAAGCCTTTCAGATAATGACGAGTTTAACCAGGCGCCAGCAAATAAATCACTATTTTTAAATAAAGGCTATTGGCCAGGTATTCATATGAAGCTGTGAGTACCTCTGACTCCGGGAGCATAAATAAACTTGCCGAATGCTTACTGGTAATCCCTGAGCGTTGTATTACAGCAGCACTATCTGTCAGGTTACAACCTTGGCATTTCAATGCCAGCAGTAACTCAAACCCATTCAAAATCTTTATTTAACAAAAAAACCTGAGTTTTGCGCAGGCAGACCTGCACAGTGGTGCACGGTGAACGCACCGAAGGGGCTCGCAGCGTTATTTCGGCGCTGACCACAAAGAACGCAGCCGGGAACGCCGCCGAGCCCGCGCGCTTCCCCGGAGGGAGATGCCACAGCCCCGCGCTCCCTGACAGATCCCGCGTCCCGCAGCGCCTCGGGGCCGGATCTCACCGGGCAGCGGCCCCGCGCTACGTCAGCTAGAAAACCTTCTCCTTCCACCACACCTCCGCGGAGGCCGAGGCCCCTCCCGACGCCCGCGATTCCCTTCTCTCCCTCCCTCCAGCTCCTTCGAGGCCCGCCCGGGCGGCCGCGGCGGCCCACGCCCTGCGGGGAAGGTCAGCCCGGGGGAAGAGCGGGGCTGCGCTGCCGGGAGCCGGGCCCTGCGGGCGGCGGCCGCTCCCCCCCCCACTCCGCGCACTTTCCCCTCGGGCCGCCCTGGGCCCCGCAGCACCGCCCGCGGCGCGGGGTGGGTGCGGGCGGCTGGGGCAGAGGCCCGGGGCGGCGGGGATCCCGCGAGGCTGTGCGCCGGGAGCCGCCTCTTCACCCGACCCCGCCCGGGGATGCGGGAGAGGCCGCGGCAATGAAGGACATTTTCGCGGCGGCGCCCAGCCCCGGCCCCCGGAAAATGGCTGCCGCCGGAGCGGGGCCTGAGAGCGGTGGATCCGCGGGGCCGGAGCGGGGGAGCGGCGTAGGATGACGGCCGCGTACCTTTGAATTTGAGCTCGTGCTGCGGTTCGAGGCTGAGGACCTGCTCCGCTTTCGCCATGTTCCTCCTCCTCCTCCTCGGCGGTGGCGGCACCAGGCGGAGAGAGGAAGGGCCGGGGAGGGAGGGAGGGGAAGGAAGGAAGGGGGGTGGAGGAAGGAGGGCGGGCAGGGCGGTGCGCCCGGGCGCTGCGCTCACCACCCGCTGAACGGCCCCGAAGCGGTGAAGGGAGCGGCGCTGCGGGCGGCGGAGCAGAGCGGGGCCGGGCCGGGCGGAGGACGGCGGGCGGCACTCACGGTGCTGTGGAGGGGACGCGGGCAGAGGGGGCGGGGCGGCGCGGGGCGGGGATGGCGCAGCGCGGAGCGGCGCGGGGACGGGCTGCGGATGGCGCGTGCCCCGCCGCGGGGATGGGGGCGGCTCCTGCCGCGCTGGGGCGGGCGGAGGGGCCGGGGGGCCGCGGGTCGCCGGGCTGGGGTGCTTGGTGCACCCGTACGGGGTGAGGTCAGGCGAGTAATAACGCAGGCGGTTCAGCTATCACCGAAGACGCTCATTTCCAGGGGTGCGGGTTACCAGCCGGCTGGTTTAGCCCTCGGTTCTGTACACGCAGCGTGCGCTGTTCGGACCCCCGGGCGTGGCAACGTCCGGAGCAGCGCTGCGGGGCCGCCCGTGACTCAGCTGCCCCGGAGCGCTCCTCCACAATAAAGGAACGGGGCGAGCGGCGCCCGACCCGCGGCGTCAGAGAGCGGCTCTGCACGCAATGAGATCCGAAGGCAACGAGGGGGTGAGCGCAGGGCCGGAGGAGGAGCGTTACGGGACTGGGAAACGCTGCTGCAAGCTGGTACTGTCATCAAGCGCTAGGAAACGCTAACTTGGTCGTGAATAAAAGCATAATTAAAGTCAGCGTAGTGGTTTTAAGGCTCCCCAGCAGTAAAGGCTAGAAAACAATTTTTTAAAAGCTGTCTATAAAACGACTTAAATTTACAGGTTGGTCTGAGATGAAGTACTGCTTTATTGGTGGCCTTAGGCCAGGGCAGTACAGCAGCACCGCTTGCGTCCACCATACCCACTCCTCTTAAACATTCCAGAAGTTCATAAGAATCCATAAACTGTTTTTGTAACACGTCAGACGGAGCAGGAGCTCGGGATGACCAAAGCTTTACAGTCTTAAAACCTGATCGCTTAGATACAAGTTAAAAATAGCTTATATACACACACAAAAATGTTTATTAGGCTACTGCGCTTGGAATATGTGGGAGTGCGGAGGAGATACCACATTTGCAGGACTAAAAGCAACCCTATGGACAGAGAAAATGTTTCGAAGGATACCAACTATTACAGTACACAGTTATGTTAGAGCAGGTCCTAACGGCGACCGGTTTGACAAAAAAGGACAGAAAATGGCTCAAAAGGCCTGGAGTAAAAGGACTGTTGGCACTGCTGGCAATGCAAGCAGCGGCAAATGACTGATGGACATGTTAAAATTAACACCACTAAATGGGACGATGACATTCAGTGCTGTGAGGAAGTCTGCACAGTATGCCTGCAGTATTTATACCACATCAACACTTCAGCTGCTCTCGTCCATGAGAATCCATATTTTTCATCCAGTGTGATCTACAAACACATTTCATCCTTTGCGGTTGTTGCAACTACCTTCGTTCCACACCAAAATAACCCCCGTATGTATTTAGCGTAACTCTTCATTTTACATGATGCAAATGAAACTTGGTCACACTTTCTAGCCAATGAATACATCAGGAAGAGTTGTCAGAAGTTTCAGCCACGTGCAGCAACATGCTAAAATACCCGTACTGTGCTCTTCCTTAACTTCCTTCTCTGTGTTGGAGGAAAGGTGGTCACAACATCATATATGCGAGTTGTTTTGGGGTTTTTTTTTAAATACATCTGTGCTATTCCACTTAATTAGTTTTGGAGCCTAGGATGTTCTTATTATTTTTGCTATTTTGAGGGGTCTAATTAATACTATAAACTACAGGTTATGTCATAAGATTTTATTAGACCTCAAATTAAGAAGTAATTCACTCACATTTTGGAGTAGAGCTTTTTCTTGGCTGATATTCTGGAAACATTATCTTCTTCCATGTAATCTCTTAGATTGTTTTATTTTTATAAACAGATTCTCTCACTGAGCTATAAAACACAGCTGTCCATAAACATTCCAAGTAATTGGTAGGAAGAGATAAGCTTTATATATATATCTGCAAGTTAATTGGAACGTAATGAGAAATAAGACAGAGGAAACCTTATACAACACATAGTCATACATAATAAAATTCCCCAAAGTAAACAACAGCTCAGCATTGCTGCCTGCACCCTTCCACATCCTGCTTTTTCTGGCAGTATAAAGTACAGCCTTACGTGTTGGATGATAAAGGGTATGCCAGGCTGGAGCACCTTACAAAAGCAGATGGCACTGAGCAGCTCAGAACTTACCTGCTTGGATAGCGAGGATTTCCCTGTGTTCATCCATGCTGAAACATATACAGAACACAGCAGGTTCTTTATGCAAAGTTGACAACTTACCAAGTCTAATGAAAGTAGTTTTCTGGTTGTATGTAAATGTGCATGCAGTCAGTGTTGTTCAGATCAGAGTAACTGAAATGGATATGCATCACAAAACCACCTGCAATGCCGCACCTTTGTCAGTTAACAAAACAACCTTCATCTCATTAACAGTTCAGCCACTCCAGGGCTGGAAGGCACACGTTGCCAACATGCCTTTCTGATTGACAGAAGGAGCAGATTGCGATGAATACCACTGGGAAAGTCTGAAGGGCACTAAGAAAGCTTTGGACTGGAGTGGTTTTAAAGAACACTTCTCTTTTACTTTAAATTCTATGGAAGTCTCAATCTACATTAAACGAAAATCAGGATACAGGTATTTCAGGCGAAGGAGCAATATTAGGAACAGGATTTTTTGAGGCTTATGCTTTTGAAGGCTGCTGTCAACATGTTAAATTGCATCACACATTGAAACAATAAAACTACATCTTTTAATTGCCGTACAAGACAAGGGAGATAACTCTAGCCAAGTCTATATTATTGCGCTGTACACAACCAAAGCAGCTTAAAGCAACCACAAAGAAAAAAAGGAAGCAAGCAACCAGCAAATCAGAACCCTTTCTAGCACGACAGCCCCCCAGAACACTGTGCAGATATTAAAAGCACTTCACATTCTGACTGACAGAAACCTTGCCTAAGCAGTCAAGAATTCAACTTTTGATGCAGTCTAAGCTAAATGCAACGTATTAAATAACTTGATCCCAATAGCATTTGTCAGGCCTTGCACAAGCTGACAAGGCTGTGTGTGGCCTGCAGTTCCTCAGCCATCATGCCGCAAAGAAAGGAAGCATGAGACAAAAGCTGCATTCTCTCTGCCATTTTTTCTTCATCCCTTTCTGTACAAGCTTGTCTTTTGTCTGTCTCTGTATACATAAACCATGGCAAACCGTCAGCTTCTGAATGATCACTAGCGATAGCTTCTGGCAAACAGCTATCTGAACTATCGCTTACATTCACCTTGCAGTGGTATTGCTTAACATTCCTCTTCCACAATTCTATTACTACCGAGACTACTTTTGACAGCACTGAGAATTTTGGAACCACTCAAACAAGGCCAGCACATTTATAAACAAAGCTTTTTATTAATAAAATGTTTACACCTTTTTTGCACAATACATCGGACTGGTAGTGATTTAGCATGTTATTACACTATAAAAGTTTATTATGAATGCGTAAGCTGAAAATGCCGTTTACATTATGCCAAACCAACATTTCTTAATTTTCATTCTATGCACTACGTGGGAATATAACGACACAAACAAAAAGGAGAAAACAAAAGCCTGGTTTTCCTCATTAGCATCTACAAACCAACCATACAGACAAACCTGTACACACCCTCGGGACCAGCCCAAGAGAAGACTAGAAAAGTCTCAGAACATTCATTAGCTTGGGAACTCATCGCTGTAAGATTTCATCACTCGTGATCTGACTACGTTTCATGCAGTGAAGCAACGGTAGTAAATTTGTGCAGTTTACAGTGCTGCAAATGCTCTGTAACTTTGAGCGGCTTTAGTTTGTTTCAGTAAGAGACACTACAGTAAGAAGGCACAGACCCTTCCATCTTTTTAACAGGTTAACCCAATACCACAAGGAAAAGGCAGATCGTTCTTAAGAGGGACAAGAACTGCTGATTCAAAAGTTAACCTTCATGCTTAATTTTACAGGCATATACGTATTACACTGCAAGAGCTAAATGCACATCAGGTTATTCCTGTGCCCTGAATACACAAATGCAAATGTAAAGTTCTTGTTTAGAAACTTCCAGAATGATTCCCTTTTTTCTTCATCATACTGGGGGATGAGAGGGTGCAAGGGGGAGGATTGCCAAGAAGTCTTAAGTGTCTTAGAGATGAATATCCTCCATTTCTATGTCTTATGTCAATTCACCGTGCCACAGTTTCAATGCTGGATGCACTACATACAGAAACAGCAAGTACAATAGAAGTTAATCACTTCTATATTTCACATGATGTTGTTGGGGCTTTACAATAATTTACTTCCTCCAGATGAACGTGCTTTTTGCCCTCTCATGTAGTAGAGTGAAGCAGTGGTACATGTCTCAGCTGCTGTGACTTCGTAACGATTTCATAAAGCTGCACTAAAGAGTGACCATTTTGTTCACAAATGGTTGCTGCTGTGACAGATATTTCTCGAGCTTTTGAGGAAAAGACACTTGTCACCTTTTCTTGGCTAAATCCCAGAAGGAAACAAAGAACAAATAGTCAAGAAAACATAATGGATTTAATAACAGGAAATTCACACTGTGACAAGAGTGAAAACGAGGCAAGATAGCAGCAGTGAATTTATCAATGGGTTTGAGATGCAGCAAACCGAAGTGCAACAACTGGATGGTGTCTTCTGTCCACACAAATGAAAAGAACAGCAGAAAAGCTTGTCTGTATCCTTCAGCATTAGAACAGGAGTAGCAGTTGGTTTGTTCAGTAATTCGTGTTTAAAAACATTCACAGAAACGAAACAAAGAAAAACCCAACTTTCTTGAATAGAACAGTTAGTGTTCAAGCAAAAACTGAAAGCTCCTAACTTGCACGATGATGCAATGAGAAGAGCAGAACCATTTCTTCCAGGGATTTTCTGTTTTAGAATAAGGAGTTTCAGTAAGCGTTGCACCAACTTTTAGGAGGACAAACTCATCTGAATGCCTCAATTTTCCATGTAAAATAGGAGGCATCAAATAACTGAGCTACTAGAACACCTGTAAGGATTTTGAAATAGCTGTTTACAGCACGTACACTTAAAAATTCAGGGTTGGGAGGGGAAAATTGTGAGGGGAAGGAAAGAAGAAAAGGACTTCAACATGCCAGAGATGAAGCTCATCAATATGCTCAGGATGTGGGATAGTCTTATATCCCTCAAAAACCCTACTGATCAGTGACACTTCATGGACAGTCTGGTAATGCTTACTCGATTTTTGCAGGTCAAACATTTTTGATCCTAACGGATAAGAAAGAGTTTGTGTGCAAATTTTCAAGACTACCAGAAGATCAAAAGGGATTTTTTAAAAAATAAGTACTGACGTCAGAAGGCCTAACGAGTACAGAGAAATATGTTTTGGCACTTGAATACTTGCATAAGAAACAAAGATACAGTTTCAAGCTTATTTCTTTTGATGTGCTGGAGTCACACAACGCTGAAAAGGTCAGCTGACATTCTCGTTCTAAAACACTGCTAAGAAATGTTAGATTAGTAATTGACAACAGTGTCTTCTATGAATTTTCTGTTGCCTAACATTAGCAGGGATGTGATTTATTAATAGAGACGTGATGTGAACACAGAATAGTTCAGTTGTAAAGGACCTACAAAAATCATTGAGTTGAACTGCCTGACCACTTCAGGGCTAACCAAGATTTAAAGCACAGAAAAGCATTCAGGCAGGTTTAAAGCATCTCCGGAGGAGACTTCTCTGAGCAGCTGTTCCAGCATTCCCTCACCCTCAAATTAAACAAGTATGTTCTCAATTTCACATGGAACTTCCTGCATTCCCATTTTGCCCACTGCCCCATGTCCTGTCGCTGGGCACCTCTGAAAAGAGCCACTTGTCATCCGCCCTGATGAGGGTGTTAAGATCCCCTCTCAGTCTTGTCTGTGGTTCTCCAACGCCAGAAACAGGTATCTATCACTGGACCAAGGATTCCTGAGCCAATTTTGACACATTGATAGGAACTCGCAGAGCCCAGAGCTGCACACAATATCCAAGGTGAGGCCACACCAACTCTAAATACAGCACCTCTCGACCAGCTAGCTATGCTGTGTGTAAAGCATTCCATAACAGTTTGCCCTCTCGGCTGCCAGGATGCGCTGCTGGCTCACTGTAAGCCTGCTGCCACCAGCACTCCCAGGTCCCCTTCTTCTAAGCTGCTCTCTCCAGCTACTTGTCTCCCAGTCTGTACCTGCATATGGCACTGCTCTGTCACAAGTGCAACACCCAGTGTTCTACTGTTGCTGAAATGCATGCTACTGCTTATTACCCAATGCTCCAATCTATCTAATCCCTCTGCAAGGTCTCCTGTCCTCCAGGCACAAGCACCTCCCAGTTTATTGTCATCAGCAAATGTGCTGAGACTGCATTCCACTCCTGCACCCAGACTGTTGATAAAATGATTGTACAGAACTGGCTCTAGAAGCGAGCCCTGGGAACACTGCTAGGGACTGGCTGCTGACCAGACGTAGCTCCATCCACTACAAACTTCTGAGTTCTACCATCAAGCCAGTTTATCAGCTCAGTTGGACAGTTTGTCCAAAAGGATGCTGAGAAGGAAAGTATCAAAGGTCTTACTACAATCCAGAAGGACATCTACTGCCTTTCCCTCACAGACCAAACAGTTGGCTTGTCGTTGAAAGAGATCAAAGTACAAAGGCAAGGCCTCTGTGAACTCATGTTGTCTGTGCCTGATAAAAGCCTTTTTTCCCCTCTAAGAACCTTCCAACTGTACTCAGGGTACTGCTGAACAGTACTCTTCTCCATAATTTTTCCAGGGACCAAGGTTAGACTGCAGGTCTGTAGCTTCCTGGGTCTTCCCTCACATCCTTCCTGGAGAAAGGTACAACGCTGGCCATCTACTCTACTGAATATGAACACTAATGTTAAGGAACAATTTAGGATTAGCATCAAAACAATAAAGCTTGTTAGTGCTAACATTTAAACCATTCAAGAAATTAAAAATGATTTTTTTTTTAATAATTAAAATACAGCTTTAATCAAGAGGATAATTTCCAATGTATCTCACATCTCTTGGCCAGACTAGAGGAACACAATTCCAGATCAGGAAGAAGACACTGGCTCCTCTCCTCTTACTCTCTTCCCAAGCACATCAGTATTTTTTCTTGAGCAGGCTGGTAACATTAAATTGGTATTACATACACCAACATATTAAACATGAGTTTAAGCTGAACACCCCTCTAGGCTGTTAACTGCCTGATACTGTGGCACCTACAGAAAAGGTCTCACTGAAGTCAGGAGGGATTTAAAGTGCAATGATTTGTTCTGCTTCAACATGTGTCTAACAGTATAAAAAGTCTTTACCTCCCTGTCAACAGCAAAAGTTGTCAGAATTCTCCTAGAACTCTTTAAAGCACCTATTACAAGTTGCAGTGGTTTGGCTACTAAATGCCTCTGTGTTTTGTTAAGCACAAGCTTCCACATTTCACCTATCTAGGCATTTAGCATGCCAGCTTTGAACACGTATATAAAATACACTACAAAATTACTCAGTACAGATCAAGAGCATTACAGGTCATTTAAGAGACTGAGAATTTATAGGGAATGATGAAGACCCCCTACTAAATGTAGGCAGCACATTGAAGTAGCTCCAAAACTAAATAATAAACTGTTTATCAAATGACTTTTTTGTACAGATCTATACTTTTGTAAGAGAGAGTTGGTATTGTTTAGAAGCGGAAATGGTAATACTCTGTCAGCTAGAAAAATGCTCTGGATCAGTGATATGACACACAGCTCATTACCTTTTACATATCTGATATTTGCCCCTTCAAAAAACTTTGTGCAGCAATCACTTCCCTTTTATAGCATTTTAAAATCTAGACTCTGTGACAAGTGCCATTCATTAAAGAGAAAGGCAAGCCTCAGGACTTCAGTTTTATTCTGCTATTTCACCAACTCCTTAACAAAATTATTAAGAAGTTAGCTGAAATGGTTCATCATCAGTACTTCAAACACTCAAAGGCTAATCTGCCCTCAAATAGAGAAGTTCTGTTAGGACAAAATATAATTAATTTCAGCGAGCCTAGTACAAAATGAAAGCAGATGGCCTAAAACTAATACAGAAGAAACCATTTTCCTCCAATGAAAATGAGAGGTTGAACATGTGTGTCTCATCTAGAGAGGACTGCACATCAGCTTTCAGCTAAAGCCGACTGATCAACAGTTATCTTGGCTCAAACCAACTTACATCAACAGTCTGTCATTTTACATAGGCATAGTCTTTAGAAGCAGCCTCACTTCAATATTTGGGCAACCTGAAACAATGGCCTTTTCCATGGTTTCATTAACTGCAGTAATTCAAGATCAGAACTGCAAGAAAGATAAGAAGTCTGCTTGTCTTCCACTCAGATCAGTAACCTGCACACAAAACAAGACTGAGGCATCATTACATGAGGGAAGAGTCGGCGGATGCCGATTCTCACATATTTTTCTTTCCCCCCCATTTGCCTGTTTGAAGTCTAATTCTGGTATGCGTCAAATAAATGAGAGTAACTTAAGTAGTTTATAACAGTTTCCTAAGAGATACTATGTAGTATCAATGCGTTAATAGAATGGGTGTAGTAGTATGGAACCCTGACTGGAGTTACAGCTACAGCACCCTCTATATCAACACAGTTCTCAGTCTAGCCTAGAATCCAATATTTTCCTCTCAAGTCAATAAATATTGGATAAATATGATTAGACCACTTCATTATTTCACTGAAAAAAGCTTTGAACTCAATTTTTATTCCGTGTTTAAAAACCAGTAACAATAAAGCGGCAAGTGCCAAAACCCTTCTCCACTAGCCTGCATGGAAGATATCCCGATAAGATCTTCCTTTTCCTTTCTCAGTTCAAGAAATTTTCCAGATTTGTTATTAAATAAATGCAATATTTTATATCACAGCTGAGACACTACAGCGTCTGCAGTATTTTATTGTAGACTCCTAAAGCACCATGAACACCAAATGGTTTGAAAATCTAATTTACTTAGATAACCACAATTCATATTTTAAAAATTTGCCAGGAAGAATAATTGAAATACTGCAAAGAAATTAAGGATTGCCATGACTGCCACTGGCGCAAATCCTACACTCGATTGCAAGTCTGCTTTTTTAAATACAGAAATGTGTGTAAAAGCAGGCTTAGTCTGTTCTTTCTTCACCGATTCTACTTCCACTGCATATTTTGTAGGCTTCCATCAGGTATTCTGCAGGACTACAATGTTTTTTCTGTTCACACACCATCAGCTTTCAATGACTCACAACAACGTATCAACATCAGGCCAAATACTGACCGGATTTTTGCGTCTATCATCAGATGCTTTGTTAAGGCCCATCATTTCAAAAAGGTTTCAAACAGCCTTTGATGAAAATAAAGACTTCCTAAGCATTCTATCAGCATGCAACCTGTACAGTTGTGGCAAAGGCGGCATAGTCGAGTAAGGGCATGGTCAAAAATAAAACGTAGTCCCCATATTTCATTAGAACATACAATTAAAAATCTCGTCCCAACAGTTCAGCTGTTTTGCTCCATAATAGCTTTACAAGCATTTTGACTAGTACAAACTAATCTGAATTAGAAGTCCTTTCGTCTACTAAATCTTTTCTGTGTTTCCTTCAGAGAAAATACTTCAGATGATAGAAAGCCAGACTGCAAACAGAACAGACCTCATTTTCACACTAAAGCTTAATGACGTTATTAGAATGTACTTGAGACTTTTAAAGAACCTCAATAGTGCCAGTAGGAAACAAAAAAGTGAAAATAAAATTAAAAAAGCACAAAAAAGTATGGTCAACCTATGGCTTAATTGCAAGCATACTAAAACCAACACAATATAAGCTAAGCATTGAATTTCAAAAAAAAAAAAAAAAAAAAAAGAAAAGAAAAAAGAGAAAGAAAGAAAGAAAAGCCACCAGCAAAACAATAAAAGAAACAAAAACCCAACCCTAGCAGGTAAAAAAGCCCAGGAACTCAGAGGTAATGATCTACATTACCACGTGTCTTAAGGTTACTTTTTATTTGTACTTTTGTGCCCAAAACAAGAAAGACTGGGTGCACCACAGATGAAAACCTGTTCAGACAGACCTCACACTGTACCAACAGCAGCCTCCATTGGACCCTTCAAACGTGATTTAAAGAGAACTAATTTCAGCCTGTCTCTGAATGAAATTACAACGATATCTAGAAGATGCTGGAGAAAACCACCTGATGGAGAACCCCAGGAGTGCACCCGAAGGTGTGGAATGGAAGGAGTGAATAAGACTGCTATTTTTAAAAGACTGTTTTTACATTAATTTATAATATTTTAAACACTGGTCTCATAAATATAATATGAACATTTTACACATGCTAAGCAGTTAAATGCTCTCCCCCAAATCTTTTAAGTCTTACCAGAACTATTGGAAGCATCTGTTTACAGCATCTGCTTTCAGTCAGTAATCACTTCATTTAGTCAGAATTACATTTAGGCTTTCTTTGACCAACAATTTAATGTCAAAAACTTGTAAGAACAAGAAGATGCCTATAAGCATATCAGTTTGCCTCAAAGTGATTAAGTCAGCACAGAAAAAAAGATTGTCCTTGGTTTAAGATCTGTTGCATGTGTCCCCACCCCCGCTGCTTATCTTTAAATAAAAAGTGCAAATGGGCTCTGGGGAGTGGACGGACTGATTTGACTGTTATCTGCCTTCATTTGCCTATTCTGTAGCCACCTCAAAACCAACTGTCCCACTGTACTTTGGATTAGCTACACTTACATTTCAAATAAGGCTCACTGAAGAAAAGGAAGAAACACCATCTCATTAACCTTCAAAATCCAGACTCCTTCCACCCACCCCTAAGTCCCACAAAAGTGCTCGTTTCCCTTTTTACAAAAACACAATCTTGATTACAAAACTACTAAACATTTCAGTTCAACCATTCATAGTCAGCTTCCTTTTAAGCAAGGCCAAAGAAGTAATGATGGATTCCCTTTGAATGCAAGAGATACTACAACTTTTTGTAAGTAAACAGGCTGACATACGACGGCAGTCTTTTCTGCGAGCATACAGATGTCAGATGAACTGGTCCATTTTTACTGGACCATGGGCGTATGAACACCAGCAGATAGAGATCTAAGACTGATAATATAAATCCAACGTGAACTATTAACTTCCAAGACCACCTACTGTATAAACAAGTCTGATTTTCAAATGGATCAGTCAACAGCAGCTGCGCTTTGTCACCGACGGCTGTCTTCTAAGTTTGAAGCCCTTACCACTAGATGGGGGATTGGTGTCAGTTGATGGAATTCTACGACCTACAAGGAGGCAGAAAAAGACATTTATGACAAACATATTTGAAACTAATTCTATTCATTTAGCATATGTCAGGTCATATGTCATTAACGCCTAACAGAAGAATGGCAGTTAGCAGTCTATACTGTGTCTGTTGGAGGTATGAATCCACAAAAGAAAAGCGAGGCAGCATTAAGCTAACTTTACACTTCAGGCTAATCTTGTCTTAGAGATCTAAAGCATAAAAGCACCCAGAGAATATGCTCTGCAGGATGCAATACCTTCTGGAAACTCTCTGCTCTTGATCTGTCTTTTCCCAGCAGACCACCTGCACTAGGCTTAACACCAAAATGCTTCTAAGAATAGCTGCTTTAGTCACCCAGTAAGTGTTCGAAGCTGACCATTCCTGGTTGAGCATTCTTCTTGAGAGGGATTTAAAAAATTATTCCATAGCTTACTCAGCAGAAATTTTTAGAATTTAGAGAACAGCTATTAAAGTTAGTAAGCCATGAAGCTTATATGCAGCACATATTTTTGACATCCACTTCAATATACTGAACTGCTTACAAGAACAAGAAATGTCTGTTTTTATTTGAGAAACAGGATATCTGTACACTGGTGCTGCTGCCTGAAATATGTCCTACAAATAATATTGTATTCATTTAGGAATAGTGCTTTTCATTCACACACGGAAAAAAGTGATCGCCATCATCCTCTGCCACGAATGAGACAGAAATGATTTGCCATTTAACTGAAAAGCGAGGTATCACAAAAATACTGGTGGAATACAGTGGTGGAAAATCCACACACTAGGTACTATTTCCTAGGCAGTAATCTATTAATTTTAATTCTCATGTTTTTGAAAATGCATTAGTTGGGACTAAGTACAAGCACTAAGAGTGAGAATTAAATTCATTTTATCAGCTGTATGAAGTGTGGATATTCGTCACAATGTTTACTGTCCCTTCCATAACCTTGGAAGTATTAACTGAATCATTCAATAACAGCCATAGTAAGGTGACACTGACTGCTATTTATCCAGCAGCACTAGAGTACATGTAAAGTCCCTGCACGGAACCTTCAGAAGTCATTAGATGATGAAAAATGTATGCAGCTCATTTTGCAGTTAGTATTCATATTTGGATGCAACACTTAAATCAGCACACTCTTGCCTACACAGCACAAAAAACAAACAGTATCAAATTTCTACTTGAGCTTCTTTTGGAAGAAAAACACATTACCTGTTTAAATACTTACTAATTTCTATAAAGAGTTCATTAATGTTTATTGCATTTTTCGCACTTGTCTCTACAAATATTGCATGAATGGAATCTGCATAGTCTTTAGCATCTTTTTCCATGACTTCCCTGAAAAGAAGCAAAGAAAGAACCAAATGTAGAAAAATACATAATTCAGAACTTTAGGAGACTGATTAAGCTTCTAAGTGTCATGTTTAATGAGTATTTTGTATTACCTGTTTTGCATCACCCTGCTCCCTAATCCTGAAATTGATACTCATTTTTCACTCTCTGCTGTCTCCTTGCTTAGGGGCAGGAGCATCACTAAAGCATAATCAAACTAACAAGGCCATCTGACATGAGAATGGAGTTTCATTCTTTAAGTGTAGGTCTGCAATCAATCATTGGGAGTCGTTTATTTTTTCCACATATACAAGTTTTAGATGCATTGAAAAGACCCTCATGTTCATTCCCCTAATCCAGTGATTTTCTACAGCTGCTTAGAAAACCAGGCATCTCTCAGTGCTGCACATATCATTAGTATGGCATTTAGTTTACTTGAAGCAATGAAGACATAAATGTGAACAGGAACTTACTTCGACTGTGCACACAACTACAGAGCCAAGAAGTGAAAAGAAATATTTTACAGCCTTAAGCAGGCAAGTTGCTAATGCAGTATTTCCTTCAACAACAGAAAAAAACCCAAACCAAACCCCAGCAAATAAAGAGAAGGCTATGCTCTACGTGTCTTTACGTAATGTTTCTGTAACACATAACTACTTTCAGAAACAAGAGACTTAGGACATCAAGACACAAAACACCGTCTTCAGGTCAGTGCCTCAAATACTGCCTCTCACAAGGAGAGGAATCTTATTCATTAGCTTCAATTGCAGTGTTTACATGATTTACGGTTCCACCTAAGTAACAAGAAATAAGTGTAAGACTTAATACTGCATGCCTTACAATTGGCACACAGGCAATTTTATTCCATATTGACTCCAAGGGACATGCTATTTCTATCAAGTTATTACAGCATGCTAGGTAACTAAAACATAGGAACAATTTGTAAAACTATACCAACTTTGCAGTGGTTCTTTAAACACATAACCATCTGTCTCCCTGGAGACAGCAGCTGCAGTACCTTTTCCAAAGGAAGCCAAAAATAAGGAGTTTGCGCACACTTTCGTTCTGAATTCTGGGTTATTCAACCTGGATATGAATAATAAAGGGCATCTTTTGTTTTTAATACATGCCTGCTTGAAAGTTTGGCTGTTCATAAAGTTTCTCGAAAACTTTTCCCACTCCCTGCAACCACTCAACCACAGCCAATTCCACCCTAATGCTTAAGCAGTGAGGGAAGGCACCTGAACAAGCAAGCCAGAAAAACCTACACAATGCTTTCCAACAGCCTTGATGTTTTTCATAACAAAATGAGGTGCTACAGATTGACGGGAGTACCTCTTATAAAAGGAGGTAAACAGCTTGTATTACACTGTAGTTTCATAGGCAGTTTTTAACTTGTGTAACTTGGCACTGCCACCAGAAAGGTAGTCCCGTCTCCCTGTAAACTTCTCATTCCTAACTCTGCTACCCCTCCTCTGCCATGCTAGCAATTTATGCTGTGAGCAAGAGAAACGCACATGGATAAGTTTTCCTTTTTTAAACTGGTTAGTTTTAATCTAGATTAAATTTACACTCTGATTTTACTGCTAAATCACACATGTACTCACACCAACAAAGAGGAGGATGTGGGCAAGAAAAACAAAGGCAAACTAACCAAGTTTTCAGGCAGTCAAAATAGCTCAGTCTCTTACGAAACTATAATGGCAGTGCAAAAAAAGAAAAGCTTAAATTGCTCTAAATCTTTTACCAGCTTTGAAATCTTAAAAATAGCATCTTTAGCACTATGAGCTTGTCTCTGAAACAAAGGCTCCAAACTGTCAATAATTATTTACCTTACGTCGTTAAGATCACATTTATTTCCTGCAATAGCTACAACAATGTTTGGAGGTCCATGCTGTCGAAGCTCTTTAACCCAATTCTTTAATGTTGAGAAAGTTTCCTGATGTGGCAGAAAAAAAACAAACAGAATCAGGAGCCAGAACTGCTTCATAACACGAAAAGAAGAACTGGTAATGCTGAGTCAAAATACATATATAGATACATACTGAATTTCTTACCTCTTTTGTGATGTCATAAACTATAATGGCAGCTGCTGACCCTCTATAGTACATTGGGGCTAAAGCACGAAACTAAGAAAAAAAATAACATGTTATGAATCTGATTTTTCACTGACCTCCAGAATTCGCTTCTTAATATTAATATGAGAGAAAATTGTTTTTAAATTTAACATTAGCACAAAGCTTTTCTTTGCAGAGAACCAGCACAACAGAATATGTAAACTTCCATAAAAGTATTACATGAAGGTGAACCAATAAATAGTTTGGGGATCAGCAGCACACCTGCCATAAAAAGCAAGCAGCCTAACTTGATTTTGACTGAACTAAAATCTCTCCTTTAGTAGGCCAGTTATAAACAGACAAACCCGCAGGACATACTCTCAACTTTGAGGGGAACAAAGTCAAAATTGAACTTCTTTATTCTCACTAGTGCTTTTGGAAAAAAGCAATTCAAGAAAGCTGGCATGTATCACTGCTGATCTGAACTGCTCAGAGGATCGTGTCAATCTCCAGCCTTGCTGAATAGCGGTTAAGTCACGCCACTCATTAAATGCTAGATTAAGAAGAAAAGAGCATTTTTAACTTAAGGCTTTGGGGATTTTGCTCAAGTTTTTCCTCAAAGCTCAGAAACTTGAAACACACTTAGAACTAAAAATGGCAAAAACCCAAAGCCGTGTGATCCACTACAAACAGATATTTAAGGAACGTTTTGGATTATAAAAGCTTTCAATAATGTTATTGCAGTATTCAAAATTAAATCTACGTAAGATATATTCACAGCCAGTTGTGAGTTTGCAGGGTATAAACCAGGTCTGTACCTTCACATAGACAGAATGTTATGAATCCATCACGGCAAGAAAAAACAAAAAGGAGGGGCACATGACTGGATATATTTCCTCAATTTCCTAAATATTCAATGTGATACTCTGCCCATTAAAAAAAAGAACCAGACAACTACTCTAAGAAACAAAACTCTCATGGAAGCAGAATAAGCTACGTGTGCGCTTCTGATGCAACTTTGGTCTTCCGTGCATCTTGCTAGCAAGGAAAAAAAATCATGAATAGAACACAGATTTGCATGAAGGCCTATATGGTTCTTATAAAACATCAATTTCCTTTTGCTTAGTACAGCTCAACTGAGAGCAATATTACACATCATGAAAGTTTTGCTATAAAGGAGAATTCCAGATTATTTACATTTGGCTCTCAAATTTTGTTTTGAAAACAGTATTTTGAACACAGAGTTTAGAATAGAAAAATATTTAATAGTGGGAAAGGGAAACACAGGCAGACATTCAGTTCACACTGGGGCATAATCCCTCCCCTCCACAAATACTAAAATGTAAAGGGAAACGTATTTGGTAAACCACCACTTGGACTGGTTGCAACTTGGCTTTTTGATTACTTGACTATTTACCTTGGGAACAAACCAACTTTCACTCACTGATTTTGTAGTATTCTCATTTCCTGCCTGCTAACACTTAAATACATTTTTCCACTTAAGAGCAGTCAGCAGATAAAATACATTAACAAAACAGATGTTTCTGGAAACACTAAATTTTCCTTTTACTGTTTTCAAAGACTTCAGCTTGCCATCCTGACTGATTAGCATTTTGACAGAACTAAGATGTAACTTCCACAGTTGTTAGATATGAACACAAGAATCTTAGCTCCTTTAAATAGCCTTCTACTGACTTTACTCAGTGCAGAAGAAATCAGAGAACAAATATGGCATACGTGTGTAGCTGTATGTCCAGCGAATGAGTGAACATCTCCAGCACAGAGCAATGCTAGTTTGCCACTCCCTGGAACCATTCAGAACCAGGGGCTGCCCCATCTAGTTTACTAATGGGATTTAGAAGTAGAAAATAGCAAGCACTCCTCCAAAAGCCAGGACTAGCAGTTGTGTTTGTAAGTATCATAACTTCTTAGAGATTGCAATTTCATGAACTGTTTGGACATTCTTGGTGTACCACACCACTACAAATGGGATTCTTTCCACACTGTCAGATGTGCTGCATGGCCAGAAAACCATGCAACAGATTTCAGAACAAGGCATGTATACAGATTAGCTGTGACCTGCAGTAAGTGACAGCACTGGCTTCCTTGGAAATATGTGGGCCCCACAGAAGTTTCTCTCAGGTGTGGAATAGGCCTCCGAGATATCACAGATCTCAGGTCAGGAGCCAGGTTAAGTCATCCCCCCTTTTTTGATTTAACCCCACCAACAACAATAACACCACACAACTTGAATAGAAGAAAATTAAAGAGATGTCACTCTGTCTAAAAACAGAAAGACACGGAACGTACTGGTCATGTACAGAGAGCTTCCTCAGATTGTAGCATGCTGAATCCAAACAGGATGGAATGCTAATACGTAATGGATGCTTCCTGCCAAGTTGTTGCAGGCACATTTGTAAAGCTTTCTGTTGAAAAGTACCACTCTCTCAAAAGTTGTATTTTACCGCTGAGAAGACTCAGGTTCAAACACTACCATTTCAGAACGAGCTGTGATGTTCACATAAGGCAAACTATTAACAGTAAATGCTGACTGATTTCTGCAAATAGAAGGACTGGAACATCTTTGATAACATGCATATACACCCAATGACGAAAGTTGGCTTTATCTCATGCTGCTGGGAGGAAATTGGTAGTCATTTGGAATCTAGAGTTCTGAATGCAATACAAATATACTAGAGTGACTTTCTAGACATCAGGGCTGTTACCACACTAAAAATCCAGCAAGTCAGTTTCACCAGGACTCCAGAAGTTCAAATGACTGAACAGGAATAACTGAGCCTTTACACAATAATTTCTTTCCCTTCTTTGTGGTTTGGGTAGGGGTAAAAAAACATCCCAAACTGTAACCAGAACTGTATTTGCAGACAGGATGAAAGATATTGATGCCACTTACCCGTTCCTGTCCAGCTGTATCCCAAATTAGGAATTTATGCAGCTCATTTTGATACTGTACAGTCTTGGTCATAAATGAGGCTCTGGAAAATATGCCAAAACATGTCATCTTAGAACACGACCACCATGAACTGTTAAACAGGTTTCTATTTCAATTAAATTGCTTTTCCTCCCTCGATGCAACTGATTAAAGTTTTATATATAAATGTTGAAACTGAGGCAAAGGGTCCTATTCAAAGGATGAAGTTCAACTAACAAACCAGAAGAAACAAGAATGCAGGCTGTAAGCCTTTTGATAAAACTAAAGGATCTATGGTGACCAAAAAAAAGTCAGAAAGGTCAGCTTTCTCAACAACACTTTTCTTAACAGAAGGAATTGTTACCACAAATTATCTAAACATGTACAGGACGCATTTGGAGGGTAAGACATCAAAGCCTCACCCTCAGCATCAGCTTTTTTTTTTTTTTCCTTTACCATCTCAGTACTAGAATTCAAATGAATTCTTCATCATTCCACATTTGGGAGTGCAGCACAGGAGAGTCCTATCTCCATTTGTAGGTGTTAAGGGGACAGACATCAACAGTAACACACTTGCCGTCTCCACTCGGCACAGCTCCCATAACCTGTCTGTCATTATATATTTCAGCCTGCAGAGGTTCTTGCAGACCTAGAAAACCAATGAAAATTCTCTTCTTCAAATGCCTCTGCCCCCCAGCTTCCAGTGTACTACAGTAACATTTTGAACTACTTCTGTGTTTTGCTTGATCTGCTTAATGTGAATCAGAGTATATCCCAAGAGCAGGAAACTCAGACCTAATATTTTAAAAGAGAAGGTTCTTTCCTGAGTCTGTAACCTGTAGCCATTTTTTATTAGAAAAAGAACACACTGAATGCAGATTCTTGTAGCCAAGGATCTCTAGATGCCATGATTACTTTACGCATGTGAGATCATATATTATGATCTTAAACAGCTTTTATATGCCTAATTTCCCTCACTTATGATATTGCAGATTTCCAAACGTGTGCTACTGACGGTTTTGCACAGGATGGTATACAGTAACCTGGAGGCATCCTTTGCTAGAGCTTCTTAAACTACATTAAACTTGGTGTAAATTCAAAGCAGAGCGCAAGGGTCATCCAGCATGACAACAACATTAAACGTCAGCATCCAAGACTCCACATTTCAGTTTCTCTTGTGCCCTACATTTTACAGGGCATGAAGTTTTAGTGCCCATTACACTTCTGCAGCGAATAGCATTGGGATCTTTCAGCATGTCTCACCATTACAGGAGGACAAAATTACTATGCATGTTTAAAATAAAGGGGAGCAATTATGCAGTGCTTTCCACTGTTAAGAGGTAACCTTCTCCCTATTCCTTAAGCTCACATATTTTGCCAAAGAGCACATCACTGTCCAAAGTTCACTGCTCTTTTAAGAACCTAAGTATATGACTGAAGCATCCCTACAAAGAAAGGATCTAATTACAATTTATTTAAATAGAATAAGCTAGATTTATTTTAGCAACGAGTAAAGGTAAAGAAACTGATAGGAACATCTGTTGTAAAGTGCAAAGGACTTTGGTTTCTTTAAGATTGCTGGAAACTAAGCATCACTTCCTGAATTAGAGTCACTGACAACTTCTCTGGTTCTAGAAACCAAACCATACCAGTACATTCAATTTGAATTGAATGGCCATAATTCACCTCACAATTAAACACGCCCCAAATGGTAGCTGACTATAGAGGCTCAACTCCACCTGAAATTCTCTGAGAAGTGTGACAGGAGCAAGCAAGAGTGTATGAGCAGGAGAGTGCAACTCAAAGACAAACTGCTCTGGGAGCATCCAAACTAGAGTTATCCTTGAGTTGTTCTAAGAAAAGCAGCAGCATCCCTCCAAATTTCCCAACTGCTTCTCCCAGTAAACACTATGACTACATGAACACCTGTATTATACTCATTCAGAGTGCCTATGTAATGATATAAAGAGTGACACAAGATCCTGCAGCAGCAGTATGAAATGCCCCCATCATTGACAGCATAGAATATCGAAAATTCTAACAGGGTTTCTACAGGCTGCCCACATTCAAATTTGAAGCATGAATTAATCATAGCGAAGTATGATTGCTCATATATGCTTAGAAGCGTGGAAACAGGACAGGAAACATAAGATCATATCTCATGCGCTCAAATACCCAAAAGGAAATATTGCCTTAGTTCTCACCTTTAGCTTTGTAAGATGCTCTAAAACTCCTCTCTAGTCCTCACTTTATTCCTTCTACCTCCTGGTCTCAATTAGGAAATAAAAGCATGGTCTAGCAAAAGATCCAATCAGCAGATTTGTTTATTAATTTCACACAGTCCAGCATATGGAAAGTTTTGATCAATTATATTACTATTGCAAAGTACTAAAATACAAAGTCCTAGGACCATTTAATTTATCACGATCACAAAAAGACACTGATTTTTAGTCTGTCACTTCAAAAAACCACAGGAATCCTGTAACTGTCACTACATCAAAGAAAGCAAACAACATCCTGCAAAGTATCCTCACTACCACAGTGGTGAGCACTTTCCAAAAGTACCACAAGGTATTCTCAGGCCTTCTCTTCAGGAGAAAGAAAATAAAACTAATCAACCAATGAAAAACACTCTCCTGAGTTTTTACCAGAATGCAGAAAATTCTGCTGTCACAACAAAAGATCACGCAGATCTTTGCTCTGCAGCTTTACACAGTCTTGCAGACATGTGGGGCCTAAGCCTTCACAAGTTTTTTCTTTGTTGTTGTTTTTTTTTTTTTTTTAAGAATTAATAATTTGAGAGACAAATCGAGGAGAATGCAAATTCATACCAGGTTACTCCGAGGCTTAACTCAGCCAACTTAAATGTGTGGTCGCACACATCTAACTACACAACAGAGCATCCCGCAAAAATAAATAAGCACTCCCCACCTCTGCAAAGCCTGTGATTCTGTTACCACACCTGGACACCTACTAGTTAAGCAGATTTATTATTATTATTATTTATTTATTATTATTTATTATTATTTATTATTATTATTATTTAAATTAAAAATCAAAAACAATGAAAAAACCACAGCATCCAAACAAACGGGATCTGCGTGCATGAGCATGACTGATAACTTTGGCCCTCTGTAGATACCACCCATACTAGCCAGCTATTTAGCAGAAGTATCTGGACAGTCAGGAAGGAAATCAGGTGCCCAATTTCTCAGAAAACCTCATGTAACACAAAAAGTAAACTGATCTGTCTGCCTCAACAAGGAGTTTTTGCTTGTGGCTGATGTCACTGTGGGCAGTAGGTCTTCACTTTCTGCACACACTAAACTTAAATGTTTAGAACAGGTTGGCCTTTGGCTTAAGCAAACAGCACCACAGCTTCTATCCCCACAGCAGTTTCATTGTCTTCCAAAAAAGAACATTCTCATAGCTAGCCTGAGAGCTAAGAATGTTCAATCCCTTTCCATTTCTACAGAACATCTTGCAGTTTGATAGCAGTATTTATACTGAAAAAACAGGAAGAAGAGAGCAGAGGGGAGGAGAGTGGAAAGAGAAAGATCAAGGAAACCACATTCTTTAGTAGGACAGGATGAGATGTAGCTGATATTTAATCAGCAGAATCTTTTTGATCAAGGCTGTAGTAGGGGCTGTGTAGCACCTGAGACAGGAAGATGCACTGCCCCCCATACTTCTCAGCATCAAGTCATGTCCTCCTGTAAATACAGAATTGCTTCTAAGCAAAGCAGCTCATAAGACATTTTGAAAATAAATTTAAAAAAAACAGCAAAAGAAATCATCAGAAAAACTTTCAACCACTCCAGGAATTCCTGATGTCCTCCCTCTTATCTATTTGAAGATCTGAGCTCAGTATCATTGCTCCTCTGAGGCTTACCTGTAAAAAATCCTTAGCAGTGATACCAGCAGCACTAGCAATTTCTTCAGTTACTTAAGAGAATAGGTACAGTATATCAATATATAACATTAGACTGAATTAATGAGAAGGACTATCACCTGATTTAATATATTAATATCTGCAAAAGCCTTGGAGACTTGATATTGTAACTGACTCAAAAAAGAAGGTCACAGTTGCATTATAATCAGACCTCAAAAGTTAAGAATAGCGTATGAGAAACGCATGTTATTCATTTAGCAGAAGCACCTAAAGTAGAATACTCCTAACAGGATTTTAGTAGCTGACATTAGCAACGCAATATGGGTCTGGATCTTACAAATGAAAACTTTATTTAGTTTCTTACCCTATTGTTGGGTTGATGTTGGGATCAAAGCTATCTTCCACAAATCTCCACACGATACTTGATTTGCCCACACCAGTGTCCTAAAAAAGAACAGAAACATGAAAGAGGTATAACTTGCTGTAAACAACTCTTTTTGTCCTCCCATCTCGCAATATTTTGTAGGAATAACACAATCTGCAGAGACTCTTAGTGAAGTTAGAGGTTCAGAAATATTTCAGGTATTATTTTCTTTGTTAACTAGAAAAATGAAGAGTCTCTGTCTTAAGTTATAACTTCCTAAATGAAACTGTTATCAAGGAGTATAAAATTTAATATAATAAAAATAATATAAAAATATTATATAAATATAGTATGAATAATATAAAAATAATATTATCAGTCATTCAACCTTCCCCCGTCCCCCTAAAGGTGTGCACAAACCATGAATGAACTTGAGCAGAGAAAGACCTCCTACCACATTTAGCAGCATACACAGAAACTGAATTTGGCACTCCACCTTTGTAACCCCATTGAGCATGTGAAATTATACAAATGTGACGCACACATTTCAACTTCTGACTAATGCTGTCCCACCCTACTTAATGAAAGGCCTGAGACGTCTTCTATGACACACACCTGAGACATGTTTCAAATACAACCTTACAGGTTCATAAATGGAAGAAGAGGAAATATCACATAAAAGTTTCAAGTCACGTTTGTATTTGTACCATCAACTTGATTGTTTTAAAAAAATAAACAATAGTAGGTATATCTAGGTATATCTAGGAGTGAACTGATGTGCTATCAGCACGAAAGCCATTCCCAATAGCAGCTAGACATCCCAAATGGTTATTTATCCAGGCAGTAATAACAAGCCTTTTGCTTTATATCTCCAGAATCAATAAAGTATTAAGGAAACAAACAAACAAACACATTTCACTGAAAATGAAGTTCTGCATTACTCATTCATCTTTTTAAATTGCCCTCCTCTCAGTGACAAGTGTACAACCTTGGTTTTGTACTTTATAATATTTGCAATCTCAACAAGCAACGCAAATATTTAAAGAGAAAACCAGATGCAACTCCTGGCTCTTGGAGTTCGGGAATCAGTTTTCTTTGGTGCTTCCTCTCCTCTTCTTAGATGAGGAAACATTTACAGGACAGGGTGTATGTGGAGCAGACAGGAACTCTGCATTGCCCCAGGTTGTTTCAAATCACAGCTAGCACAGAAACACACAGCTTTCTCCCTGAAGGACAGTGGGGCCATATGGGAGCCACGAGAACCCAGTTCTCTGCGATGTCCCCAGTACATGACCGAGGCTCAGGGCACTCCACTGCTTCCCACAGCGGATCCACAGCACAGCCCCGGAGCCGACCCACAGGACGGCAGCGCTCGGCTTCTTCCAGAGATTTTGAAACTTCGACGTCACTTTGCTCCAAGTCTCCTCCTTCCCCGCTGCTACGCTTAAAGCACTTTCAAAAGCTAAATATACCGTTAAACAAATAAAGTTCTGCTTCCATCCCTCTCCTTCGAGTTTGATTTTGGATATTTGCGACCTCCAAGCCCGAGTCGGCGTGTTTGGGAAGCATGAAAGCGCCCACCGGCTGCCCGGGCCTTCTCTCCGTTCCTTTTCAGACGATAACGCTGAAACACTGCAGCGGCATCGTCCCGTGAGGAGCCCCGTCCCTCAGCACGGCTCCCCGCCCTCCGCTGCTGGGGCCGGACAGTCGGGACAGGGATCAGCCCCAGCTCCGGCGGGGCCGCGGCCCAGCGCTCAGTTGGGCAGGGCCCAGCACTCAGAGCCACCAGAAGGCCGTGCCCGGCGATCCCCGCAGCGAAGGGCGCGGAGCGGACGGCCACCTCCCTCCCGCCGCCGTGTCCCGCGCAGAGCACTCACCCCCAGCAGACAAACTTTCAGCTCCCTCAGAGCCATGGCCGGGCAGGCTGCACCTTCAGCGAGCGCCAGAGACACGGCCCAGAACGCTCATAGCCCTCCTCGCCGCACGCGCAAGGCCTGAGGGGCGCTGGCAGCCGAGCGCCAGAAGCGCCACCGCCGCCTCCCGCTACCAACGCCTCTCCCTCCTCAGGCGCCGTGGACCCGACGCCATCTTGGGCGGCCGCCGGAGTCACCTGACCACACCCCCCAACACGACCGCCGCCGCCCGCAGCTTTCCTCCCTCAGAGGAAGGGACGGCGGCCGCCGAGGGGCGATCCGCCCGCGGGGAGCGGCCGGGTGTTAAACCGGTCGCGTTTGGAGGCTGAACCGCGGGCAGGAAGTGTGGGCGACTCCTCCCTGCGCCCTCCCGCTCCCGTCCTCCTCCTCCTCGCCCATGTCCGATCCAAGATGGCCGGTAAGTGGGCGCGGGCGGGGGGCGGCACCGGGCAGCGCCGCCACGGACCGTCCTCATCGCCACCCCCCAAACCAACCCCTCGGTGTCTCTTGTTTTTGTTTGTAGGGATCCCTTTGTATTTTGTGGATTTGCAGGATGACTTAGATGATTGTGAGTAACTGTTTTTTATTTTTCTGCCTCCCTGCTCAGGCCCTCCCCCGCCCCACGGCCCTGCTGTCCGCGCTCTTTTCACCTCTGCGTTTTTACCCACGGGAGGGCTTTTCGGACGGCTTGCGGGGTGTCCATAGGATCGCGGTGCTGGCAGGGCAGCCCGCATCGCTCATCGCTCTGCTGAGGGGGAGCGGGCCGGAGCCGCCGAGCTGCGGGGCTCGGGGGCGGACAGCGGGGCGGGGGGGGGACGGGGTCCGTCAGGCGGCGGCTTAAGGGATTAACTCTGCTGCTGTTGTGACTGAAAGTTGGCCGGGGGCGTCTGGGGGATTTTCTACTGCGGTAATTCCAGCGGGTGAGGCCGCTGAGGACTTCAGGCGCTGCTAAGGGCGTTGTGTTTTGCTTTTGGAGCATCACTGAAGCACAAATGTTACCGTGTGTGCTGCTGGAGCAAAGATCCGCCTCGGTGCTGTGGTTGGCCGACGCGAACCCGTGTTTTTAGGTTAAATGTCCTTCGTTGGGTACTGGACAAGGTAACAGCCCCTGCTCCGGCAGGTGTAGCCCAGGGTTGCGTTGTGCGGTTAGAGCTGTAGGAGTGTGGGGCAGCCTGGAGAGGGCTGTTTCTCAGGAGATAAGGCTTTGGCTGCTGATGGTTTGAACTAGAAACCGGCTGGTGCACAAGGGCTGTTGGGATGCTGGGTTGAGTTTTCCATTTAAAAAAAAACGAAAACGGATACAGAATTTGTTTTCAGTGGGTGCACTGATTTGTTTACCACGTGAATGCTATTGTGTAATAGTGCTTGAAAATGTACAATAGAAGGATAATTTTTCCTGAATTGATCATTACTGTTTAAACCTAGGAAGAAGTGATTTTGAGGAATAGAAGGAGAGACATTGGGGTATTAAAGAGCTAAAGCGTCCCCTGGCAAGGTGTGCAGGGATGTGGCCTCTGCAGGCAGGGAGGGGGTCTTTCTATGGAACGTTGTTAGTTGGTGCTGCTAACTGGTTTTGCTTTCAGTGCTTGAGGCTTCACCCTTCTGGTAGTAGGACAAAAAGTGTTTGTTTGTGTTTTGGTAATGTTTAGAAAATGTTGGGACTTTGAGATGAAAATAAATGGATAAATGGTGGGATTAACTGTATGCAAGATGGTTCTTGTTTTATTTTATGTTTCTATCTGTAAGTATTACAGAATGTCTTTGATATTTATGCAGAGAATTAAATTGTAATGGTGTAAGTCTTAGTGAATTTTAAAGTATAATTGAAAATGAGTAAACCTTGGAGGATAATACTTGTGTACTTCAAGTTTTTTAGTATGTAAGGATTTGAAGCCTTGTTAGTGCTATAAGGATTTGCTTAAAAGGAAGTACTGAAGGTTGCTGCTTACTGCAGTCAGTAAAGGAAAGAGGGCCATGCCAAGACCTCAAATGACAAAGCATACAAGTTTTGAGCAGGATTTAGGTGAAAATGAAATTAGATGATGCATTTCAGCGTGCTTAAGCTGATCTGAAGGCTGTTCTGTAGGGCAGAATTTATCTCACCTCGGTTTCTCTAACAGCTGGAGAGCTGCAACAGCACCTTACTTAAGACTTGGAATTCTTCTATTCTTTCTACTCTTAATTTAAAAAAAAAAAAGAAAGCAAACAAAAATCCTTTTCATAGTGCTAACGAATGCTTAGCTATGTGAATTGATTACATCTTTCTGAATTGTTCCCAGTTCCCTTTCTCTTTTTTTTTTTTCCTCTGCAATAAAACAAAGATAGTAGTGTGTCATCTGAGTTCTGTTTGCTGAGTGTAAAGCACAAACAGCAGAAGTAAGTGCGAATTTCTCATAGTGTTCTGTGGATCTTGTCCTGGAATTAGGTGATCATTCTCCATTAGTTTCCTTATATATATGTGTGTGTGTGTGTATATACGTATATACTATCACAGATATTCAAACAGGTTGGATGGGCTCAGTTCAGTTGGAAGGGACCTGCAAAGACCGTCAGATCCATCTGTCTGACCACTCAGGGCTGACCAGAAGTTCTTGTCTATAGCTGAGCAGATTTCAAGCTTTATTGTTTGTTATCACTGGAAAGAAAGTACTGAATACTTCATCCATTTGGGAACAAATATTATATACATTAGAAGTATCAGCTTATTATTATTTTTTTCTTTTATTTACTAGTACACTGTACTCTAAAACTTGGGGGTATCTGTAACTGCTTATTTTATGGGGAAAGAAATTGTGAGAGAAGTGGAAATGGATTCTGCTGTGGCTGTTCCTGACTTCTGCGTACTGAGAGTGCATGCAAAAATTTCAACTATTTAACTCTTCATCCTTAGTAGAAGTGGTTTGCTGTTTTCCTTCAGGTCCTAGAAGCACTAATGTGTACTTAGCTAGTTTAAATGAATAATAAAACTGCTCAAGTAGTAAAGCTAATCCTAGGTGTAGTGTTATAGTCAGGCTTTTAGTTGAGATTTGTTTCACTGTCATTTGACTTGGTAGGAATTCTGCTCAAAATATATGAAGGGACCAATAGTAAAATGGCCTGTTGAGTGCATTCATTTTTGAGTTGTTTTGTAGTTCGGTAACAAGTGGGAACTAGATGAAGTTAATGGCAAGTGTGTTGGGTTTTTTTTATTGTTTGCTTGTGTTGCTTTTAAGCCTCAATAAATCCTTGCACAGCAGGTGGCTAGCCTCAGAAACTGGCTAGTGCAAGAGTGTCCAGTCTGTGTGTGCTTCAGATATATAATGCTGTAATTGTGTAGGCATAGGGATGGGCAGATATTGGTTTATGAGATGGGGACAGTGTTACAAGCTCCAAAAGGAAATGTGCATCCTCACCTACAGCACGTAGCTTCCTGCCAGCCCTCAGTCTTACAGCGGGTTTGCTTTGTAGCAGGAAGTGCTGGGTACCTTCAGACACTGCTTTGAGGGATCCCAGCAGGTGGATAGATCAATCCCTATTAGCTCTGTGTAGTGTAAACTATCTACACTTGTGCAAATAAGTGATTTGAACCTGACAGCTTCAGTGGTTGTTGTTCATGTACTCTTAGAAATAAGAATGGCCCCGTGGATGAAACCAAGGGTGCCATAAGAATGCACCAGAATGAGTAGCATATTCTTCTGGTCAGCTAGCTGTGGGTTCTCTTTTGTCCGTGTATACATTCTAAATGGGAACAATTAGTCTAATCCCGCAGTTTTCTTCTTTTTGAGTCCCGCTGAACTGTTGGTGGGAGCAAGTAGCCTGGAAGAATTAGAGTTGCTCTGTCTTATAATTCAAGCAGGCTCCTTAGAAACGATGCTTTCAGAAATCCAGTCTGTGTTTGTTTTATTCTTTTATTCCCCAAAGAACGGCAGCATAACGTTTTACCCTGAGTATGTCCAAATAATTTCTTTTTTTCTTTTTTTAAATGCCCAGTATTTCTATTGAGAAGGTTTTGGCTTCAGTTTGTGTCTGATACAAGGAAACCATTTCCTCGTTAAAGTAATGGATGACTTCTGTGAGTTTGAAAACAATGTCTTCTAAAGATTCAGTCCATTTAAGCATGTAAAGTGAAACCTGAGTATTAAATAATGGGAAATCAATCATGTATATAAAACTGGACTTTCTCCCTGTAGGAAAAAAAGCTGAGGCTTAGTACCTCTGAGTAACAAGTTATTATTTGTACACAGACAGATTTGTAGTGGACACTGATGCAGTTTAGAGCCAAAAGTTCATCACACCTGGTCTCTGATTAAGGGATTCTTGGGAGAAGTGTTGATGATAGAAAGCTGGTGGAAAGGATGGAAAGAGTTGAAACTTAATTATCCTGATTAAGGTACAGCCACTTCAATGCTGAAGAAATCGTTGTGTTGGGGACCTTCTAATAATGTACATGCACCATTTAACCTCCTGGCAATTTGAGAGCGTATTATGAAATAATAAAGACTTTTCTTTAGAGTGTGCAAAAGCTTTGTACTGATTGGGATGATGTATTTGGAAATACTTGAGTTTTTTATTTAACCAGAATACTGAAGAGGGGGGTTGCATAGGTCTTTACATGAGTATCCGTTAATCTTCTAAGTACGTCCTTCCCATTTTTGTAAGTGGGAGAAATTGATGCTATAAATGAAGCTGTATCTGGTTTGTTTATTTGTTTAGCCAGTGGTTTGCTTTTTTGTGTGTGTTAACTTCCCCTCCCTGCGGACAGGAGCTCTCTGCCTATTGAGGCATAGCCCGGAGTGCCTGGATTTTATTTTTATAGGCAGTTTCAAACGCAGACCATTTGGCTTGTCAGTGTGCTTACAAATTATTACCAGTTTTGTGTTTTCTTTACCAATGGAAATACCTAATATAATGTCCTGCCAAATCGGGAACTGGAGTCAGTCTGCAGTGGTTGTCACTCCTAGCACATACGCTGTTCTGAGAGAGACTATTTCTTGCATCTGAGAAGCAGTGCTGGCATTGATTTGTGCTTAAAGAGTATCACTTTTGCTGTTATTTGTGTGGACAAAGTCTGAATAATTCTGCGTGCTTTGCTGTCTGTAGGAAAAGGTCCCCTTACAAATGAGGTAAAGTTGGGGTGTTTTCCAAGCTACCAGTGTAGTGTGATTTAGATGAGCGAGACCCATGACTTCAGTGAGAAGAATGAGCCTCAGCAGCTTTGAAGCAGACGCGAGTTTGTGGGTTCAAAGCAAAATGGTTTGGAATTTTTTGTTGTTGATAAAATTACCATTTCTTTTAATGGGACTGATTCTTATTCTGAATTTGTCTGTTTGCTGGCTTGCAGTTCTTTTAGCTGAACCCTCTTTAAAGTGCGTGTACTTAGTTCACTCAAGGTGCAAAGTAAAATGCGTTAAAAGGGAAAGATATGACAGCTAAAATAGATTTCACTTCAAGGCTTGACTTTACAGTTCTATACACGAGTGTTGCTCTATACTTAATTAGGCACAACTTAGAGATTTTTGTAAGCAGTTTTCAGTGATACACAGATAGTTTTGCATTGAAGGATAGCTCTGAAAAAAAGTATTGGTATAGGATATTGCTGACTTTTGTGTGTTTTGTTTGTTTTTTTTTAAATTTTTTGTTTTGTTTTGTTGTTGTTATACTTGTCTTTCAAGTTGGATTTGAAGATTATGGACCAGACTGTGATAGCATGAGGATAACAGCATTCTTAGACATTCCAGGACAGGATAATTTGACTCCACTGGCTCGTCTAGAAAAGTACGCCTTCAGTGAAAATGTATTTAACAGGTAAGGGTTCAACAGATCTACTGGATGTAGATCTAACAGATCTACAGGGGATCACCACTTCTTTCATTATTTTGCTAAATCAAACTTTTTTTTTGAAAAGCAAGCTGTTATTTTCCATGAAAAGTAGTTTAATTTGTTAGTCATCTAAATAATGTCTTTGGACTCCATTTTCATTTTGTTGGAGCCTGGCAAAATTGACTAACTTGTATGTCTGAATGATCAGAGTAGATCTTGATCTTGTTTTTTAAGGTGCCCATTTGGTTTTGCTGAGATCCTCCCACGTTCCACCCATGCTGTTGGCGAGATATTAAGGCAATTAATATGTTGTCTCTTCACAGGCAGATTATTGCCAGAGGTCTTTTGGATGTCTTTCGAGATTTCAGCAATAATGAGGAAGATTTCCTGACTGTAATGGAAATTGTGGTCAGGCTCTCTGAAGATGCAGGTTTGAATGAATTCATTTTAATTCTTGTAATTCTGGACTGTGGTGATTTGTGTGAGGTTATTCTATTTATTTCCTTTAAAAACCAGCAATCTCAGTGGTAACATATTTGTATGTTTTGAGTCTTTTCATTTTTGTCCATTTTGTAAACATTAAACCAAAATAAAATCCTAACTTTTTAAGGTTTTTAATTTTGAATTTACTGATTTAGTTTTCACTTTTTTTATTGGTAGAGCCGACTGTACGTACAGAACTGATGGAACAAATACCTCCGATTGCCATTTTTCTGCAAGAAAGTCGACCAAAATTCCCAACAGCATTTTTTGAATACCTTATGCCCATAGTAGTGAGATATCTTACAGATGTGAACAATCAGGTAGGAAAAAGAGGCTGCATGAGTTAAGTATCTGGAAATTTTGCCGTGGTTTGGTAATCTTGAAGCATGAGAAAAAGGATAATAAGAAATTCCCTGTTAATTGATATATAGCTCTTCTGTAGTGCTTTGTATTTACTGATTGCAGCACAATTTGCTAAGGAAGTCTGTATACTGAAAAATATACATATTTTTTCCTACTTCCCTTTGTGGGGATCTGATAGGATTTACCTAATGGCATATTGACATTGTGTCACTGGAGTTATGGCTTTCAAATCCTGACTTACACTTCAGATTTTGGCTGTTTTCCTGCTTCTTTAACTGCTACCTTTGTATTCAATAGAAACGTACCTTTTCTGGCTCTCACATCAGTAAATATTGTTTTTACAGCTGTAGACTTTTGTTTGTTCATATTAACAGGTTAGAAAGGCAGGTCAAGAAGCGCTGCTCATACTTTTGGAACAAGATCTTGTTTCTCAGAGTGACATTGAAAACAAGGTGTGTCCAATTCTTTTGGACCTCTCTGCTCCTGACAGTGATGATGAGTACAAGGTGGAAGCTGTGAACGTGAGTGAACTTGAAAGGAAGCTTCTACCTTGTTAGGCTTTTTTTTTTTTTTTTTTTTTAGTAGCTTTTATTTTATTTTATTTTTTAATCAATGTTATTACAAAGTTCTTTTGGAATGTATTTGTGGTAACTTTTGTGCAGTACTTTAATAAGCCTAAGAGCTGTACATAAATCATGGAACCTAAACTTTCTATACCATCACTATTTCAGTTTCTTGTATTTCTCTGTTTATGAGTTGCTTGGTTCCGAATTGCAGAGCTGTTGTAGCGATATAGTTGAAGCTGGAACCGTAGCTTGTCTGTTAAGCTGTTAGATCTTGAATCTGTAAGTTTATTAGTCATTTGTAATGGTGAACATCATTGGAAATACATAAGTTCTCAAAGAATTTGAGGTCAAGACTTGATACCTTATATTGAGAGGTTAAAAAAATGTAAATAATGTTTAGGAGCAGTTTGGGACTTTGCTTATAAGCTTTCTAATTTTCTTGTCCTTCCACGTATTCTCTTCTTGATTTCAGATAATCTGTAAAATGGCTTCTATGCTGAGCAGAACAACAGTTGAGCACTTGCTACTTCCTCGTTTTTGTGAACTTTGTAGTGATGGGAAATTGTTTCAAGTCCGAAAGGTTGGTGTATTTTCAACTGAAAACGAATTTGTGTATATTTGTAGTTATTCAAATGCCTACTTAAAGAATTAAGTTATGACTTTTGCTGATGAAATTCGAAAGATTCTTGGAAGAATACTTTTCACTTTTTGGAATGGCTGTAGGTTCTAAAGTTCAGTAAAGAAATAGGTAACAGTCCTTTGGGAATAGCAAGTTTGGCACCATATAGTAGATTTTCACAACCAGTACTTAAGCCACCACGGTTGGTTCTTTGGTGCACACAAATTACTTGGTCATATTTCAAAACCAGAAATTCAGAAATAGTAGGTGTTTGAGACATTCGTCCTTCTTTAAAACTTGGTGTTATTGAACAGAGAAATCTCAGAAGTGTGAGATTTATTTTAAGTCATGATCAAGTACAAAGGCAACTCATAGTATGAAGTCTTAAAATAGTTCAGTAGATTTAAGGGTCATTTAGAACTTCAGTTTGGACCCTAACATAAGCTGTGCTTGTTGGAATGTGGCCTGCCTTAGAGCATTATAATTCTGACTTACATTAAATAAATCATACGTTAATTCAGGCCCATGTTAATTGATTTTAGGTTTCAGCTACTTTTTTTTGCAACATGGATGAATGTCCTTTCCTGCCTTAATTATAGAATTTGTAATTTAATGCACTGTAAATGGCACTAACTTGAGACCTTGATTAAACTTTGCTTCAGCAAAGCGCTTAAGCCAGCAAAGATAGTTCTGTCAGTACACCTAAGTCCTGACCCTCATATCATATTTTAGTCTGCTTTATTTTTGACAGCTGGTGTTCAAAGTCATTAAACTTCCAGTAGGCTTGTTAGGCCCTTTTAATTATTACTGAAGCTTCACGATGCAGAAGACTTTTCACTATTGATTTCAAAGACATGTGGTTTATGGAAGCTTGCTCTATTGAGTCTTTATCTGGGGTGAGTTAATGTTACAGGATGTAGTTACGTGGCTGAAATTTGAATAGTCAAATGTGCAGTTGTTACCGGGTGTACGTGGTGAAGTTCACGATGAAACTAAAGAGCTTGAAAAGTCCAGAATGTTGTTACTGACTTTTTTTTTTTTTTTCTTTTAGATTTGTGCAGCTAATTTTGGTGACATTTGTAATGCCGTTGGGCAAGAAGCCACAGAAAGACTTCTGGTATGTTTGGGAAAAAAAAAAAATCCAAATCCATTTACAACACTTGTATTTATCATCAGTTCAAATGGTTTAGTAATGAGGTCTTTTCCTGTAATCGATGTTGATGCATTTTTGAAATGGTTTTGTATGAGGCTTGATTGCAGTTATATATCAGAACTGGAATTGAGCAGGAATGAACAGCTCTTGTTTTTCAAAATGTTTTTAAATGTAATTGATGGCTCATATGTATAATTTTGAACTACTGACTCTTTTCCCTGAACTGGATGAATGATCAAGTTATCTTTATAAACGGCTGATTCTTCCTGAAATTGTATTTTCTAGTGCATATAGTTATACATAAAGTACTAATAAAAGTAAATGGGAAATAGATACTAACTGAAGAAACTGGGAAAAACTACTTTTAACCTATACTTATTCACTGTTCTGTGAGTTTTCATTGTCTCCAGCTCCAAAGCAATATATTGCTGCAGTCTTTGCTTAGTCTTTAATTTGTCTTGGTGTTGCTTATTTTTGGCAGATTCCCAAGTTCTTTGAGCTTTGTTCTGATAGCGTTTGGGGCATGAGAAAAGCTTGTGCTGAATGCTTTATGGCAGTGTCTTACACCACATCCCCAGAGGTCCGCAGAAGCAAACTGTCCCCACTCTTCATCAGTCTTATTAGTGACACTTGTAGATGGGTAAGTAACTCTGTCACTGATGCATCCCCCCAGGCAGATCATACACAAATAACGAGCAAGTCAGAAGCACACTGTAAGTTCTCCACACAGAGTTTGCTGGGATTAGACTCTAATATAGTAAAAATCTACGCTTCTCTAAAAAGGTTTTAACTTGCTTTACTTCTCTTTTGTTACGTCTAAAAGAAAATTGATGGAAATTGTAAGTGTAGTCTTCAATGAATACATTTAACAGAAGCAGTCTATTCTCTGAAGTCTGCAATGAGACCCTTACCATGTCTGTAGACGCGTGTTTAATATTCTAATATTCTTTGTATAGATGCCACTTATTTGTTAATTGGTTATATTTTGTATTAAATGAAGCTGTTATGGTAAGAAACAACTTCAAACCTAATTTCATTTTCAGCATTAAGTCTACAGGAGTTGCATGAATCCTGAACATTGTCTTTCTCCTACACCAGGTTCGTCAGGCAGCTTTTCAGTCTCTTGGCCCTTTTATTTCCACTTTTGCAAATCCTTCAAGTGCTGGACTCTACATTCGAGAAGATGGGACACTGAGTATCCGACCATCAGCACAAGATCTAAATTCCAATTCCTGTCAACCAAGCAATGATACAGCTGTAATTGCCTCTACTGCAGATGCTGTATCATGCAGGTAAAATCATGGGAAAGATGTGCTGTAGGGGAAGGGAGAAATAAGATAACTCTTTTAGTTGCTGCTTGGAGCTAAACATCTTGAAAATAGTTCCAGGGAAGGTATGAAATATGAGGTTTTTCTGTTTGAGTGTATGTATGCATGTCTGCTTGAGTGTAGCTACGTTACTGAAGTGTAACTGATTTTTATGGCTTCAAAGGAAGATAAATGGAAAACTGCTAAAATAAAGCACAATATTAACATCTTTTCTGTCCTTCTGCAGTGAAAATAAGCTTCTGTAGTTGAAACTATTTTTTTCTGAAGTATTTCACTGAGGAATTATTGTTATAGATATTTTATATGGACAATTATGTGTTTGTTATCAGTTTGGAACAACCAATGGAAATCAAATCAGAGTCATCAACTGAGGAGACTTCAGCTGAAGTTAATGTGCCACTCGCTGTTGAGAACCTCAATAGAGACACGTGGGAAGCAAGTTCAGATTGCTGTGTGAGTTCTGGAGAAGAACTGTCTATATTGTCTCAGGATGATGGAGTTGGTGCTGGTGTGGTAGAAGTCTCTAAGGACATCACTTTTCCAGGAATTACCTCAAGGCTGCAGTCTTCTGAGGATGTATTTAACACTTTCCTATACTGGCGTCCTCCGCTGCCTGATATAAGTCAGGATCTGGAGTTGCTTCAATTCAAGACTGAGAAGCACAAAGACAGCTGCTCAGTGCCGTGTAATAGCTGTGTTGCTAGTAGTGAAATAAAAAAAGTTCTGGAAACCTTACAGGAGCACATAGATGATCCAGATGTTCAAGGTGAGACTAACAGAGAAAATAACATTCTCTCCCAGCAGATCTTCAGCTTTACAAAAATCCTTGGCTGCTTTTTGTTGGTGATGAGATATATATGACAAGTGAGTCATCCGTAATCAACCAAGTTTTTCATTCCACTGAGTCTCTTGAATGTTGCAGTGAATTAGATTGTAAATATGTCTGTTATCAATTCTGCTGTTTCTGTAATTTCCGAAGTATTCTAGTATTCTTCACCTTTAAATTATCTCTGTGTTTTGAGTGTGCTTGCTGTAGGCATGTGGAAATATAGCTACTGCAAAGTTTTTTGCATTGTGAACAATTAGTAACTTCCTGTTCACAGAAGCAGTGCACTGTAACAGTACAGTTTGTCCACAGTTAACTGGTGACACTGGTCAGTGGTAAACCTGACCTTTTATTTTCCATCTACTTCTGCTAACCAGTTTAGAAGTGGTTTGACTAATTTCCTTCCCTAAATAGAATTTTTAAAAAACATTTTAAATGCATATTCAGCTGCTTGGAAAAGGCATTAAAAAAGTCAAGAACATTGACAAAGAATTTGCATTAATATATTTGACGTGGTGAGGAATGGGATGTGAGCCAGTATGCTGTGATGCTTCCTGAGGGATTTTCAGAAATATCTTTCAGTAGTAGGGATTAGTAGATGCTTCTGCTGAAAACATAAATTAAGAGCAACAATTTGGATATATTAATGTGAAGGTTTTGTGCCTTCCAAATATCAAGTGCTTGCGTACTGTTTATGTGAAGCTTAGTTTGGACTTCTTTTTATTCCTTCAGTTTAAGTAATTACAAGTTTAATTCTTTTAAGTGCAGAAAAGAAATTGAATGGTCTCTTTTGTTTTATACAGCTCAGGTCCAGGTGTTGTCTGCTGCTCTCAGAGCTGCTCAGTTTGATTCTGTCGGGGATTGTGAGACCAGAAAAATGGAAGAGAGCAGTGGTGAACTTCAGAACAAAACCATTTCAGATCAAACAGCTGTTTCAGATGCTACCTGCAACCAGGTGGAGGAAGACATTCTTTCATGCTCTATGTCCCAAGATGGCATCAGTGAGCAGCCCACTACCAGTATACTGAAAAGCACAGTGAGTATGCATTGTGCTCCATGGCTGATAGGAATTCTTACCAGCTGAAGTAGTGTTTTTATGTAGTCAGTGACATCAACCCACTTCTGGCCTAAAGGCCTCGAATCTTGCTACTTATTTTAAAACCAAAATAAGACTACTGAGGGTTATTATTTCTGTGTAGGAGAACCTGGGAAGTAAAGTTTTGTGGTAGCCTTGAAGGATTTTTCATGTGAAATGTATCAAGTACAGTCTCACTTCTTCCTGCAATAAATTTAAAATTAGTCTTTTTTTTTTTTTTTATCTTCAGACAGAAGGCTGAACCAGGTGTAACATCTGCACAGTTCCTGGTTACAATTTCTTGATCATAATGTACACATTGCCACTAGGGCAGCATCCCCACAGATGTGGAATTCTTTGTACCTTAATAGTATTTCTGATAAAAATTTTGAATAAAGGAAAAGGGGGGAAAAAAAAACAACAACTTGCTTCATTTATGAGCAAAAACTGTACAAAGAAATGTAAAAACAAAAACTTGAAAAGCGCAACATGCAAACTGTGTGATCTTTTAGACTCCCTACGGTTTTGGTCTTTCAAACCTTTTAACTCTCTCAGTTTTCATATTTGGAGACAGGTGTGTGGTTTGGTTTTTTTTCTCCAAAAGAAGTTATGCATTTAGTTATATTGATTTAGTTGATGCGTCTGTTTTGCTACCTTTTTGAATATTCAATTTCAAGCCAAGAGTAAAAACTATAGTAAAGGTAGGCATTCAAAATCTGAATGAATGTTGAATTTATTGCATTAAAATGGCTTTGTTTTTGTAAGTAAATCTAACTACCATTCCCCTTTTTGTTATTGCGGTCTTAATAGTGTTTGTCTTTAGTATTCAGCCGTTACCTTTTTTGCACTTGTATAACCACACTGAACATGGCTTTGCCTGTGCAAGGTTGTGTTTATAAAAGGCTCTTTTGTATCTGAATTGCATTGTTCTTAGTATGATGCTTTGAAGTATTGCAAACGGTGTTAAGTCTGTCTGATTTCCTTAGCTAGTATGTCCTTCTGCAGGACTCAGAAGAACACAGAGGAACCAGTGTATTTTTGAAGAAAGAAAAGGAAAATCATCCACCATTTGAAAATGACAAGTCAAAGTTACAGGTAATTAAAATAACACCTGCTTTAGCTAAGTACTGAATACAGTTCATCTTATCCTTAATACATCGTTAGCTTTTGTAATTGTTCAGTTGTAGAATGTGAAGAAATGCTTTGAGCGTTTAAGGAGAAATTTATTTTCAATCTGAAAACTAGAAAAATTCTTTCTGGTAAATAAGCTTACCTGCTGCCTGTTGGGTAGAGGCAATCTGCAACAAAGGTAGCAGTTAACTATACTTTTCACTGGATTTATTGTTTGTCTTCAGTGAAGGAGTGCGTTTGCAGTCTGATTTAATGTAGCATATATAGCTACATTAGCATTAGCTATATGTAGCATTTTGATAAAGCAAAATTTACTGTTCATTGCTGACTGGTGTATCTTAATGGGAAGACAAATAACTAGTCATTTACTGTTTGTGAAGCTAACCCACAAAACGGGGTTGCTGTTGTTTTAATTTACGTGCCAACTGACTGATAGCAAGAGAATACTGTAGCACAACAGGAATGTTTCCTTACTGATTTTAAATTAAAGGAAAATGTGTGTTTCTCATGTGCTCCCTCACTCTGCAGGATATCATACCTCAACCTTTACTAGACCAGTACTTGTCCATGACTGACCCTGCTCGAGCCCAGACGGTTGATACTGAAATAGCCAAGCACTGTGCATACAGTCTTCCTGGAGTGGCCTTAACGCTGGGTAGGCAAAACTGGCACTGCTTGAAGGATACCTATGAGACACTGGCCTCGGATGTACAGGTAAAAAACAAGTCAAAAAACACAACCAAACAAAACCAAACAAATGAAAAAGTCTTCTCAAGCCAGAGTTTTGAGTAGTTTTTTTTTTGTTGGTTTGCTGCATGGAAGTTATAATAGGCTTTCTTGTAAGTGATTAAATGTAGACTGAAAATAAAACTATCAGAATTTAAATCAGGCCATAAATGTGACTGGCACTTCCTACTGCTGTGTAGCTTGCTCCACTTCTTCTGCTCTCTCAGTCCATCACATGGGTGTATTTGAAAGCTGTCGTTGTTTTTTTTCTGATGATTGTGCCTAATCTATATCCCTTCTTAAACTGTTTGCAGTGGAAAGTACGTCGAACTCTGGCTTTCTCTATACACGAACTAGCAGTTATTCTTGGGGATCAGCTAACAGCTGCTGATCTGGTGCCAATTTTCAATGGTTTCCTGAAAGATCTAGATGAAGTGCGCATTGGTGTCCTTAAACATCTCTATGATTTTCTAAAGGTAGGAAAGCGTAAAAGCGTAATGTAATTTCTCAAGAAACTGTAATTGAGTAAAAAAAATTAAAAAGAAGTGTTAGAGATACAGACATCAATATTTAATTGTACAAGCTATGTTTTGTGCTATACTGCCATTTCTCTTTTATATCCCAATATAACATTAACTGAAAATAGTAACTGAAAACTCTTCTGTAAATGTGGTTGTAAATGCTCCTAATACGTGGAAAGAATTAGTGCTTTGTGCAGACAAGTTGGACCACTAGCAACTTGTGTTTGTGGGCTGGGAGAGAAGGGAGCAAATTTTTTGTGGTCTGATGTGTAATAAGCAAAAATGTGTAGGTTTTGATTGGTAATTGTTATGCCTAGAGATGGTGCTTTGTCAGATATCCTTGCAGAAGGGAAAACTTGCGTTATTTTTTTATTTTTTTTGGATGTCATTGTCTGGCCTGTCCAGGTACTTGGCTGGTTATGCACAGTTTTCAGTAAAAACCTTGTGGATAAAATTACTTTCAAGTGGGAAAAGGCACACAGATGTTAATAGAGAAATTCAGCAGAGTTTTTAACTTCAGTAGTTTCATGGTAGTGCTGCTTTTCTTTCAGTTACTTCATGCTGACAAAAGACGAGAATATCTTTACCAACTTCAAGAATTTGTGGTGACTGATAACAGCAGGAACTGGAGGTTTCGTTACGAGTTGGCGGAGTATGGGAATTTTCATGTACATTACTAACTTGGAAATAGATAATTATGTTAAGGAGTTAGTGGATAGTAATCCTAACTAGCATTTTTTCTTTCTTAAATGCAAGTTGTATTGTAATCGCATGATAGAAGCTTGAATGCCTGTTACGTATTGAAGTCGAGATCTGAATTGCATGAAGCTTTTGAAATAAGACAGTCTGATACATGCTATTCGGCAAGGTTTCAGATTTTACTCAGTTCTGAACTGACTGTAAAGTTAAGGAAATGTATTATAAAAATGATTCTGTATGTTTGCTATCTTGTAGATATATAAGCTATTCTTAGAAACATCATTCATTTGGTATTTCTGAATGACTGGGGATACAGTTGAGATAGTGACATCTTCCAGGTCTTCGGTTCTTTTTCTTGCAAACTTAATTGAAGTATCCAAAGAATGTTTGTAAACACTGTTTGCAGCTGAAAACTGGCCTTCCTATTTATCTCCTATCCTATTTATTGTTTGTGGTATTGAGGATGTACTCTCCCTTTGTAGTTTAACTCAAGGAACTAAATCTCACTGTGGTGCAGCTCTGTTGTACAGCAGTCCTCTGACATCTAGTGGAGACTGCTGTTACTTTCTGGTTGGTTTGTTGATGGCTGCATTAAAGTAGTTGTTGTGACTAAAGTGAACTCTGTGCAGTTTCCTAGATTTAAATCATGTTATGAAACGTAGCCCTAATTTTCTGTAGAAATCTGTCATTTTTACTTTGCAGTAAGGTAGTTGATACTGGTCTGAAGTTGCAAAGAAACTTCTCATTCTACTTCCATTTGTAGTTTTTGTTATTTTGATGCATTTGTACAGATAGTTTGGGTTAAAGTTGCTGTTGCACTGCTTCACTGAATAAAGCATGTGCCTCTTTAATGTGTTGTACCTTTCTGAAGAGAAGATCTGTTCAAGTGCTTCATAATAACCGTGGTGATTTCAAGGCTCCAAATGATCCTTCCTTACCTCTCACCATCAGTGTCAAAGCAGGTTAGTGGTGCACTTGTGTGACTCAATTGCTTCTTTGTTTCAGGCAGCTAATCCTGATACTGGAACTCTACAATCCCAATGATGTCTATGACTACTTAAGACATATTGCACTAACTCTCTGCTCTGATAAAGTTTCAGAAGTTCGGTGGATCTCCTTCAAACTGGTTAGTTTTTATTTAGCTTAACATATGCTTTTTCTGCAGAAGTCTTTTCTCCAGAATAAACGAAGTAATTCATTGAATTCTGGAAGCAGAGCTGATTGTGCTGTATATGCTCGTTTTCTTTTTGTAAGATTCAAATACAACAATCTCCTTTTCCAGAGGGCTACAACATGTCTCATTTCTTTTCATTTCTTTTTTTTTTTTTTTTTTTTTTTTTTCCTTCTCCTCCCCTTCCTTTGCTTCACAGGTTGTAGCAATACTACAGAAGTTCTATGCAAACAATGCAAATGCACTGGGATTAAATTTCATTAATGAACTCGTAGTGAGGTTTCGCCACTGCTCCAAGTGGGTCGGAAGACAAGCTTTTGCCTTCATTTGTCAGGTTGGAATTTTCATTCTTTCTGGTTATACATAAATAAAATTTGGAACCAGTTTGAGGCTGTCCAATAATGTAGTTAAAGCTGAAATCTGGAATCCAGGTGCTTTTTTTAAATGCTGTAAATTGGTCTGGCCTTGGCAGTAGTGAATGGCTGTCCAATTTTGGAACTGTCGCCTCTTTCATGCTGTGCCTCCTGTTGGAAAAACTGATGCTTGTCTTTTCTAGCATCCTTGCAGCCAAGACAGTAAGTAAGTCCTAGTGTGATAAACATTTTGTAATACCTACTTTGACATGATTGGACAAGAGCTTACAATGTTGACTTTTTTGAAATTTCAGGCAAAATTAAGGACAAGGTAAAAAAAAAAAAAAAAAAAAAAAGAATGACAAAGATGGTCTTTTTAACACAAATTTTGCTCTTATTTTTTTGCTTTTATCTTGTAGGCTGTGGTAGAAGAAGAATGTATGCCTGTTGATCAGTTTGTTGAACACTTACTCCCCAGTCTTTTAAGTCTTGCTTCAGATCCTGTGCCAAACGTAAGGGTTCTGCTCGCCAAGGCTCTAAGGCAGACATTATTGGAGAAAGGTATGGACACTAACTTCGTCTGAAAGGACCGGTGTCTCATGAATGTTGTCCTTCATCTGCCAGTGCAGTTACTCATAAATTGGCTCACTTGTCTGGTAAAAATTTGTTTAGTTCTGCTTATGCTAAAAGCACAATTATACATTGTAATCTGGGATATTGCACTTAGATCTATATGCCTAAATCTGAATTTACACACGTATAACACAGTGACTCTTTTGACTCGGAGTGATTGTTCATCATCATCATCCAGAAAGGGCTGTAAATTGGCATGGATAGTACATCAAAGGCAGTATTTCATCCACTAGGGGGCAGTTACATACTTGCTTATAGCAGGAAGTAAGGCCATTACTACATTACTGCATATTTGTTTTTGGTATCTATAATGCTTATGGCGAATACATTTTTATTTCAGAATTTTAAACATCATCTCAAATACTCTTTCTTTATTTCATACATTTATTTTGAATTAAGTATATTTTATTCTGATTGTTCAAAACAAAAACAAAAAAAACCAGAAAACAGCTGTATTTTGTATATCTGTATATTCTGTATATTTTATAATTTTAGAAAACAAAAAATTGATTAATCTCTGGTTAATCAAAGGAAGGCACAGAAGTTTCCTCCGTTTTTTCTCAGTTAAAATTATGGAGAGTGTTTTGTGAAACACTGTATAGCTGCAGCTTCCTGAGCCTCTTTCTATTTGCTGATATGCTTCCATTTAGGAACTAGAAATACTTCATGTACCTAGTGAGATAAATCAGAAGTTGTCTATTTCTATCAGTTTCCTTAGCTTGCTGTAATGTCTCTAAAGAGTCTATAAATGAGATGAGACACCCCATATATTCTTAGTTGTCTCTGTATTTCTGTGCTGTGTATGCCCTGTGGTTTAAAAAGTTTTTTTTGGTTTTGATTAAAATTCTCAATTTCTCCCCTTATTCTAGCTTATTTTAAGAGTGTTGGCAACCCTCATCTAGAAGCTGCGGAGGAGACTATTCTAGCTTTGCAGTCTGACAGAGATCAAGATGTGTCCTTCTTTGCTACCATAAAACTAAAACAAAACAACATGGACAGTACTCCCACTGAAAAACAAAACTAGTATGTTCTTCTCCAGTAAGCTCTGAACATCAAAATGATTATTTGCACAGCATTCGTGGTTAGTATGAATAAGGTGGACAAACCAAAACAACTTCTTGCCTCCTTGAGTTAAAAAGGGCCTGTTGAGAATTGCCGTAATCTTCATTCCATGAACACCTTTCATCTACAACTGTTTTTCTACCTTTGTTTTTGAGCAATTGATTTTTGGTAATTGAAAATCACGTTTCTTTTTTTAACGAAACAGTTCCAGTAGTTGTTTGCTTGCTATAAGCTCATATTATTTTCTAAATCTTACAGTTTGATCATAGCACATTTACCTGAAGATATTATTTCCTCGGTTTTATTGTAGTTTTTGTATTGTTTCAAGCATTGCATTTTATTTTAATTGGAGGAATTGTATATACGTGTATAGGTCTTAAATTTTAAAAAAGGATGAAGAATTTAATTCCATATCAGTGGAAAAAAGCTCAATCATTTCATTTTTATAAAGTAGTCATTCTGCTGGAGGTAAAGCGCGGTTCATTTTTACTTAATATAATGGGATATTTTTCAAAGCTCAGAGCTCTGACGACTTCTTTTGGTGACTGTTACTTTATTTCTAAACTATACTCTTAAAGGTGTTAACTCTGCTTCCGTTACTGCTGGTGCTTGTAGCTGTGGAGAGACTGTTAATCTCCCAGACTGAAAATTACTTATTCTACCCTAGTGAAGTTCCCTTTGACTAAAGGATTCAGTTCTTACTGCGTGTGTATTATCTTTAGAAGGACGTTACAGAAATTTACAGACTTAAGCTCTTTTACAGGTCTGTTTCATGCCTGCTTCATTTGAAAAGCACTGTTAAGTGGGCCAACATTCAGATCCCCATCAGCCTGTTACTTTTTTCATAAGATGTAGAGGACATGTAAGTTCTGGAGAAACTCCAAATAGTAAGTGTTCAGGGTAAAGGTGTTAATTCAGTTTGCTCTAGAACTTTTCTTTATTATATGGTAAGTGTTGAGTCAGACAACAAAAATAAGCTATTGAGATCCTTAAGCTTGAGCAGGACATGCCTTTTTTTGATTTAGACAGGTGTTCCAGAAGACAACATACAGATGGAACTAAATTCCATTAATCTCATAGCTTCTGACTAGTTTGCAGAATTATAAAGCGAGTACTTTTTGGTGGATGCTGTCTTCTGTTGTAGGTAATGTAGGGCCTGAAACAAGAAGAGGCTCTTCTTGGTTTGATCTGTTACTTTGTCCTGTTCAGTAAGAAAAAGTTCTCAATGCTAGAAAAATGGTTTCATGTAATAAGTTTCATTGTGTCCCCACTAATTTGTCAGTAGACCTGTGGAGATATTTCTGTCCTCTTATTTCACTTCCTTAAATTATTTTTTAAGATGTGGCATGTCTAAGATACAGAGTCCAGCTGAGGAACCTACTTGCTGTATTTTTTAAGGGTACAGTTTTGTATAAGTTTGTCTAACTAGTCTTGTATTATAATGTACAGTATTTGTAACAAATTGTTTTCTTGTGAGTTCACAATACTTTAGGAAGGTAAAGGCAGAAATGTACCATTGCCATCACTGCTCTTACAGAAACAGTATGAGCTGTGAATTCTGCAACATTCTACATTTAATTTTTTACAATTTTTTTAATAATTTTAAATGGTTCTTCACTACAGACTTTTTATGATTGCGATTTCTTAACAAGGATTCTTCAAGTTAATTTTTTCTAGTTCTAATATCTTTTTCTAATGCTGGCATTATATTGGTGTTTTATAACAGCTCAAATTTTCTAAGGCCTTTCTGATAAGGTTTTACTTCTGTTTTTCTATTATCGGCTCATTAAATTTCTCAGCACTGATCAAAATTTTTGTGTGTATATGTAAGTATGTTTGTAATGTACATGAAGTTGAACATTGACACAACCCAGGTTTCTGTTTGTTAGATAATGTTTTGTCACCTTGCAATAATCCACTGAAAAACACACAAGCTTTTGTGTTTTGGCATGTTTGAGTAGTGTTCATTAAGAATTTTTAGTTGGAATATATATGAACAATAAGCCACCATCTGTAAAAGTTCACTAAAAACTAAATAAAGGTCTTTGTTTTTGACAGTATTTAATACCTCTCTAGCTCTGGAAATCACATCTGTTCCAAATGATAAGATTTCAGTAGAGCATTTAAAAATTTGTTTCAACTCTGCAGTTGCATGCACTAATGGAGGACACCATAGCTTTTGGGTATGTCTTTTTTTGTCGACAACGTGCAGGTCTGTTAATGCAGGTTTACCCTTTACAAGGTTTGCCTTTTTGGTGTAATTTTCTGCTAGAGATGATTTCAGTATGACTAAAGACCGCACTTTACATCTTGTTCTAGACAAGTGCATACAATGATGAGTAAAGCCGTGTGTTAGCATACAATTCTCTGGGTTTAAATTATGCAAAAAAGTATGTATTTTAAAAGCCAGATGAAACAAAGTTGATGAGTTGATCCACTTCCACAGAAGCAGTAAGAATATCACTTTAAAGTATTTCTAGCTAAGGAACATGAAAATAACGTTTGTGGGTGCAATATTGCTTGACTGTTACAGGAAATTATCAAGCACTTGTAATCTAAAGCATGTTAGTCATGTTGCTTGGAGTTCAAACTCACTGGTATCTTACGTATGATGTACACTTGGCATCTGTGGGGATGCTGCCCTAGTGGCAGTTGTGACTGTACACACTGTTGTTTAGAACCCAGTTAAATGGAGACACTCTGGAAGTGTCATTCATTTGTCAGAATAGAGGATATATGTAACTTTCTATTTGTATTTATCTCAATAAAATCTGTGACTGTTTTATAAATCAACTTGTAGTAACTGACTTTTGTCATTAGTGGGATAAGAGTGAATTCCTTTGGTTACTGAAACATCTCTTTTAACCAGCGTCACTTGGAATTCGTCATGATGTGTAATAAAAAAGTCCATTAGATGTCCAGAGATCTGAACTAGCCTTCAGCACTTCTCAAAGCAAGCATGCCAGCAGCACTTTGAAGCTAAGATTCTGTCAGAACCAAAGCTCTAACAAGATATATTTTAAGCGGAAAAGGCTTGTGGATGTGTTGGGTGAGAGTGGCATTCAGATCTTTATATTAAATCCTTCCAAACTTTAGTTAGGAACAACATTCTGGACTTCTTTTCGGTGTGATGTTGCTCTCAGACATCCTGCAAAAATGAATGATTATGAAGCTTTTAGACTTTGAGGGGGAAATGAGTAATCAACACCTGGCTGGTTGGATTTGCTTCTCGTATCAGGAGTCTTCTGTATCTTGCTGCAGTCATCCTTTTGTTTGTTTCAGACACTGGCTGTTCCATCTCTTGCTCTAGAACTTTTGCCAACTATTGCAAAAGAATATACTATCTCTCCTTTTTTCTCCGCAAGCTTTCATGTGATGTAAAAGTGAAGAGAATGAGCAGCCCCTTGCGCCTCCCAGTAAAGTGTTTCCTCACTCTGAGTAGGAAAAACCTATGTAGTAAAAACGGAAACACAAATGGAACAGCCATGTGCTCTTTTTAGGACAAATCAAGTTAATGTGTGTATTGTGACCTGAACTTGAACAAGGAAAACAGGAATGTGAAATATGGGTGGCTTGGATGTGTATTTGAGTAACTACTTTGTTTCTTTACTGCTCATCTTCCAATTGAGTTTGTCATTCTAGTGAAAATCAAGAGATTGTGAAGAACAAAGAAATCCTTCTGTTACCATCTTGGTGCATTACTTTCTGTAATGTTCTCTCGCTTTCTTCATACAGGCTACAATACAGGCTATTACCTCACACAAGCAGGTTGTACTTCTGTGATGTCAGCTGCATGGATACTGTAACATGCTAGTGATATACAGGGCAGTCTACCCTTAGTGGCATCTGTCCCGCTGACAGGGACAGTGTCAAGGGAAGGGAGGAATTACTACTAGTATTAGGCCCTTCTCCTTATAATGGTACCAATCTTTGTTATGAGGAAAGCCTCAAACTTTCCCAGTCAGTAACAACCACATGCCCGGGTCTTCCTTGCCTCTGCAGACCCTTAGCATCCAGCTCAGGCTAGCTGAAACTAATGAGATATTTTCACTACCTCAATACCAGAATGACTTGACTCTGAAGCAGCTTAAGTCTGATTTAGAATTATTGACTGGGATCCCCTTTCATTTCCAGCGGCTTCACTACCTGGATGAAAGTAAGAACCTGTAACCTCTGTTGTTCTTGAAGGTTATTGTTAGTGTCTCTTTATCTGCTTGTTCACTCACCGTCTATTTATTATAGTTTACGTTTGTCATGCTCTCTAAGGGTACGTTGACTTGCTTTTATTTTATAACTCCCTTCAGTAGATCTGCCAGATGATTCTACGTTTATGGACAATGATATTGTCCCTGGTGGAACAATTACAATGCGCATCTGGAGACAGGATGGCTGGGGGCAACTCGTGGCAGCTGCTGCAAAAGGAGACACGATGAAGGTTGATTCCATTGCTTCTGTGAATGGGTGGGGTGCTGTCTGTACAAATGCTGGAAGTGTGTTGCTGAAGATCTTAAGTGCTTATATAAAGTGAGAGTACATAGAGAAAAGGGTGGGGAAGTCCTTAATGGAAAATTGTGAGGTATGTTAGTTGTATTTCCCGCAACAGTTAACAGTGAAAACTGTAATTTGGAGGGAGCTGGCAATCCAAAAGCAAGAGGAGAAGTCAGTCCTTAATGCAGGCTGTTCAGTTCGGAAATGTCTTTTTGCTGTTATTAGTGGACAGCATATACAGTTGAAGCCCAGTTTTTTCTCTGTCTTGGGACTTTTTGTAGGACTGATGTGAGTATATTCGTGGTTTACTTTTCTTGTTCCTGCTACCTGAAAAATGTTGGGATTTTCACTGAGCTGCCTGCTGCTTTATTCTTTTGATGTGTTCTGTACAAAAGATACTTAATTTCAGTACTTTTCACATAGGTAAGGGAGATGATGCATAGTACGCAAAAAAGGCCTTTTTCTTAGATACCTTAAACAACCATTAGAAGGCTTTGGATTATTTCTTTTTAGGCAATTCAGGAGGGGTTGAGTGACTTGTTCATATTATGAAATTGAGGCAGAAACTCTTTCCTAATCTGTCCTCCTCTGGCAATACTGACCACAGAGGAAGAACGGGAACTGATGCTCTTTCAAAGCATGTAGCAGATTCAAAATCAAGGATCGGAAAACATTTCGCATCCCTTCCACTTCACCTTCTGAAAGCTTACAGATTGTCTTCAGTTTGCAATGCTGTCAAGCCTGATTAGTAAGACAGCCTTATTTTTTTTGCGGAACAAATAGTTTCCATGGCTCTCTGATAGAGGACATGCTGCTTTCTTGATTTAGGACTGAAGTGTTGTCTCAGCAGAAATTTGAGGTACTCTGATTTGTACGGTAAACCTTTAGGCCCAAACAGATGTGATCATGAAATATCCTTTGGTGCCTTTCATAAAGAAACATTATCACTGTTGTCCTGGCCGAATTCCAACTTGACTAATTATACTCTGTTCCTCTGTATTTCCCCAACCATTGCCAATTGATACTGCAGGATTCTTCACTTGCTGTCATTAACTGTTGTGTAGTGTTGCAGTTCATTGGTAAGCAGCTGTTCTACTTCATGACACAAACAGTTTCCATTTTGCCATTGGGCAAAGTGTTTTTTTTTTCCCATGTTTTATGTTCCTTGTGTATTAGAATCTTCTCTCAGTGTAGAGGCAAAAAGATGTGCCAAAGGCAGTGGTCTCCTTTGAAATGAAAGATGTATTATGAGCCCCGCAAGAAAATTGTTGAGACTATTGACTCAAATATACTTAACGAAAAAAATCCTCAAAGAAAGAACTGTGCTTCCTTTTACTAGGTGAGAAGGCCATGGTGCAGTGTTAAAGATTTAATCCAACTTGGAAGTGCTATCTCGAGAAGCACATGAGGCACCTGAAAATTGTTCCTAAGAGGCCTTTTGGCAATGCTTGGAGATGTATTTAGCTTTATTGTCAAAAAACCCCACAGACCACCTTATGGAAAGAAAATGATACAAGACTGTATCAAGAAGCAGCTTATGTTTATGAGTTATCTACAAGAATTAAGGCTTAAAATCTTAATTAGATCCTAAGGAACTGGTGCTTACATGGCAAGTGTCTCCTGTCTTTGTTGCCTTTCCCCAAAAGCGTGGAGCCTGGTCGGTCTCCAGTGAACTTAAGAGAGGGACAGAGATATTTCTTTAAGGTTTTGTGAAGCTTGGTAACTACATACAAAAAGAAAACCCAACTTAATGCTCCCTTTAAGGGATGGCTATGAAAAAATGTAATTAGGTAGTGGCAAATCAAGATAGGGCAGCGCAATATAAAACAAGCTATTTAGCTTAACTTAGAATGATTTATGCAGTATGCTCTACATGCAGATAGGAGACTGTTGATATTTTTAAAGAATAAGGCCATCTATGAAAGAGACTCAAAGGTTTCTGTTTATTCTGCAGCTGGCCCAGCTGGGAGTTATAGAAGAGTATGTTGGCACCTCTCCATATGCAAAGATACTGGGACCAGAGCAGAAAAAGGAGTGGGTAGCACACCGTGCTTCTGTGGCTCTGTTTGTTGCCAGCCACAGAGGTCATGTTAACACTGTGAAGTTTCTCCTGAATCATGGTAATGTTATTAGATAGAATTATTCTCTGGCTGTACCTGCATAGCATACCACCTTCCTGCTTACCAAGTTATAGAATTTTACCTGAATTATCTTACAACTTTTGTACTTGAGGTAGAGAATGCATTCCGCCCATCAGCTCTGGTGTAGACTTGAAAACAATCAAAACTGCTCTTACTAAACGTAATAAGTTTGATATTAAAGTAGGTAAATTCAGAATGGAAAACAGGAATTAGAATTTTTTACTTCCTTGCTTTTGAGCCTCAGTTGTTTCTTGCTCTTTTCTTGTTATCTAAAAATGTTCATTTTGTATTGATCTTGTGTAATGCTTTACCAGTCACTGCAATACAAGCAGAGTTGCAAGTTCTGCTTCCATGGCTCTGACGTTTGGGCTCCTTGCCTTTCCTGAGAAATATGCATTTGAACAAGGGACAGCCTTTTAGGCCCGCTCATATCGCTTATCTTGAAGAAAGGAACACGTAGCTGTTAATCCCTTTCTATAATTGAAATGGAACACCAATGAGGAAATCCTACCTTGTCCAGCAGTGCTCCTTCCAGCCCAGGCTCAGCCTCATCCTGTTAAATCTCATTGAAGGGTGCTGCTGGTTTCTCCCAGTGAGAACTCGCAGTGCAGGAGTAATGGCAGCGCTCAGTTGGAATGTGACTTTTTGTGAGCTCCGGCCCATGGGTGCCATTGCCCCTTTCTGTGCGTCCTGTCACACTTACGCTGCGTGTGTTTCTTTGCAGGTGCAGATGTGCACTCTAAAACTCCGCTGGGAAGGACCGCGCTGCACGTAGCTGCTGTCATGGGCTGCTGTGAGTGCATCGAGCTGCTGGTGAGCTGTGGGGCACGAGCCCTTGACCCAGACTGCGAGGGGCAAACTGCGGTGAAGCTGGCCCAGCGCTGGGGCCAGAAGCAGAGCAAGCGCGCCCTGATGAGCATCCCATTGCAGCTGGCTGGTGCCAGGCCTCGGTGCCAGGATGGAGCTGTGCAGCAGGCCCATGGCCAGCCAGCCTGACAGACACAGGCTGACCTGGTTCTTACGTATCTCTGAGGACAGTCAGTAACTTTCCTAGTGATGCACACTTTAAATAGAGGTCACTGAGCACCATTTGTAGGGTTTTGTTATGAAATAATCTCGTATTCTGATGATGCTGCAGCTACAGTGACAGCCAGCTTGGCCACACAGCCCTTGAATGTGTGCTTTATTTGTAATTTAAGCTTTTTGGTGGTGCTGTTTCAATTTCTTTCAGTTTAAAGTTGCAACCTGCAGGGAAAGCCCCCTTTTTTTTTTTGTCTGTGGATGTTGAGGTCGGGAGGTGGCAGTGGGGCCGGCAGGGGGTGTCCCAGCACCGCACTCAGCTGCGGGTGGCAGCGCTGCATCCTCCCCTGACTGTGGTGCTCCGTCTGTCTCCAGTGTAAGGTGGTAGATATCCCCGACTTCTTCATGTGAATCGAGTACTAAAGCAAGGTTCAAAACCTTGTGCTATGGAAGCCAGTTACTGTGAAAGAGTGTATAGCAAACCTTGTATGTGCTGGCATTGATCTGAACAAATGCAGAATTCCTGCTGTAGTAGTGCCTTTATAGTACTGTTTAAAGAAAGCTCACTCACCAGTTTCCTGTTGGTTATTAGTTCTATGTGATTCAAACATACAGATTTTGGGTAAATGCTTAGGAGAACGACAAGATCACATTCTATAAAAGTGATCAGTAGACAAGATATAAAACGGTGTTTGGTGTCTGTTTGGTGTCTTGCTGAGCAGTTGGATATTGTAAACAGGATTATACAGAGAAATCTTTAGAAATCTGTTATTCTTTCTTTGTATTGTCTGTCTAGACTGTCTGATCTGTGCTTAGGCTTCTAGAAAGGAGGAGAGGATTTGTAGTTGCTGCATAATGGCTAAAAGCATAACTCGGGAGAACACAAGAATGTAATACACAAAGAACTGGGTGACTTCAGGATGAGGATGCCAGAAATGGTAGAAAATTACTTAGTATACAGTCATGTAGGGAAGACAGCAAGTATTGTTTGTTGGTAGCTGGAAACTCACCCTGAGGAGAGAAAAAAATAGAAGTCACCAATACATTGTGGCTGGGAAATGAACGTACACCAATCCAAAATTGTCATGGGGCACATGAAGAAGAGAATTAACATCTGGACAAGGCAAGCACTGGAACAGCATGTGCTGTTTTTCTTAATGAAGAAAGAAGAACCCAAGCTAAAGAGAGGCACCCCCCCCCCCCCCCCCCCCCCCCCCAATTAACCAGATGAAAGGAGGGAGTTTGTCCTCAGGAGAGGACCAGGGATATGAGGCAATTTGTGTTGTGGTCGTTACTTTCTCTTCTCTGTGCTACAGTGCAGGGAAAGGATCAGTCTTCAGAAGACTTTAGTGAGGGCTTATTAATGAGCTTTGGGATTCTCAGATAAAGGAAGAGACCGATTGCTATGTAGAAGAAAAGGTACTAAAATGCTTTGGGTTTAGTTTGGCCCAGGGCAGGACAAATGTCACAACTGTCTCCTAATATTAGGAAATCCAAAACAGCTCTTTTGGAAGGACTGTGACTCCCCTGGATGTAAAAAGCAAAGTTAAATAAAGATGACAAGCACAGCAATAATTCATCACACTTTCTTACCAATGTAGTTCACCCCTTTCCTTGCCTGGGCAGAGACCACCAGTGTTGCTCAGAGCCATCACAATGACCGCTGCTCCCTCAGAGCCTTAAGGAAGCCAATGCTCAGCAAGCCTGACACTGGCTGCTGCTACTTAAGAGGTAGTTGCTGTAGCCAGGGACAGCCTTGGATGTCTACAGACTGTCACCTTTGATAATTCTGAATAATGATATGCTCCCCAGACATTTCTCCTTCCTCCAGAAACATTTCTAACTTTAACTCAGTTACATCCCCAATCTTTGCTTTGTTCCCGTGAGCTCCTCTGAGATAACTGTAGCAGAAAAGAAGGTCTTGTGTTGTGCCAAAAGCGGTGTGCTCTCAGGACATGGCCACTGGTGAATAGGTGCATCTATAAAGGAGTAGTGTTGCAGGGTCTGTTGCAGCAGTAATTTTCAGGCATTTTGTTGCTTTGTATCCCAAGGCTCTGTGTGAATGACAGTTCTCCCTGTGCAGTGGGTGGATCCCACATACTTGGCCAAGAGCTTTTGCTTTTGCTTTACGGAGCAAACAAGCATCTCCCTCTGCTCCTGGTTCATAACCCTGACACCTCTATGGTATTAAAAGTTCTTTTCAGTGAAGACAGAGGGGCCATTTCTTTCCAAGTGTGTTACTCAGTACTGGAACTTCCATGCTAGTGTGGATATGGGTCCGTCAGAATCAGGTAACACCTAAGTAGAGTTTGCATGCTGGTGTGTAATACTGACACTCCTGGAAGCCGAATGCCACAGCTGCTTTGGTCTAGAGAAATGCAGCCTATAGCAGGCCTCCCTATGAAACTTGGAGACTGAAACTTGAGAGCAAAGAACCACAACTACTTTAGCATTGTGCAAATAACTTGTTAGCTCAGTGGTTTTTTTAAACAGAGTCATCTTGTTGTTATACCTGTTCCATATTTATCTGTAGTGCAGAATGCTGTGGCAATCATGACATTCATTTCTCAAAGTGAATCAAATGAATAGGAATTGTTAAATGCTAGAGTACAATATAGCTTATAAAACCCAAGAGATATCAGGAAAGTTGCACTGATTGGACTCTTAGATGCTGTTTTCCTCTTGCTTGAGAAACAGAATTGTAGTCAGCTTGCAATCTCCTCGACATTGTTCATGGAGGAAGCAGACAGAAAATGCCAATGGCTGCAATTTAGTTAATTTTATGCTAAACACAATCAGCATTCAAACTGGGAGTTACCAAGTGAAAATGTATTGATAGAGAAGCCAAAATATTCTCTGTGAGTAAATGGTGAAATATTAAAACAAAATCTCAAAGAGTCTCCTGAAAAGCATGTAACTGTAGGGCGGAGAAGATGCAAAGGTGAAGTTTGGTGCTACTGAAGTCAACAGGAGGTCAGTGAGGTCATGAATTAATCCCTGACATGGGAGGTCATGAATCTATGTGGTAGGAGCCAGTGCAGCACTGGTATAACAGAAGACCTTGTAACAACAAAGATTAAAAAAAAAAAGATTCAGAAGAGTCATTAGAAGAGTGAGTGCTTATTAAAAGAAAAGAAAGGTTGCCAAGGATCTATCGGAATCAGGACCTGTATATGAATGCTTTCTCTGCCATCGGTTTTTAAATTTGCAGTGTTCCTTGCATTTAACCACCAACTGTGTTCAAAGACAACCAGAATTTGGTTGTGAACTTTCTGAGGATCGTGTTGACCATTAATATTTAGAAAGGACAGCGGTTCACAGAAGGCAGCCAAAAGCTTTCTAGCGTGCTTCCAGCATCCCGTTTAGGTTGGTTTAATGCCTGACCTACGCTGCAATTGAGGTTAGTGCTTTGCTTTTCCTTGCAGTTCTCCATATGCTGTTCTGTTTGCAAGATTTGCTTGACATAACTGTCTGGTATGGTTTGATGGTGTTTTGCTAGGATTCCTGTGTGTTCAGAAGCTAATAAAGGAACTGTCAACTCAAAGGCCTGTCTTAAAATGTGGCCCTACTGGCTTGGGATAAGAAATGCAGAGATTCCTTGTCCAAGCCTCTTCTGTGGAATTCGTGATGCTATTTCAATTCCTTTGGTTTCCAGTAACCAAAAAAAACACAACTGGGGTCAAGCAGAAGTCAAGGTATAAAAATTAATCACTGCGAGCTTCCTTACTTATAAGCTGGGCCATATGTTACAGGAATGAGCAGTTCTTATATCTCTTGATGAGTGTTTGTATGCCTCATTCAAATGTACATGTGTTTGAATTCCAGCCTGTTCTGATTGAATTGGTCTATGATAATAAACAGGATAAATAAATCAGATGAAAGTAAAAGCATTGGTGTGCTTGTAGAATGGTGTGGGATTAAGTTCAGTGCTGTGACCTTGAGCAGGATGTAATTTCAAAAGTGCCTTAATTATTATGATGACATAAAATAAGGCTGAGGAAGCTGGAAAGTCAGAAGGATGGGAGGCAGAGGGACAAAACAAACACATTTGGAATGACTTGGTTTTACCAGGATTACAGGCTGATAAGTGGCTTATGTGGTTTATGGTAGGGAAGTGTAAGGCCAGGCACCATAGGTAGTCAGACTCCAATTGGCATGAGAGTAGTGTGTAGTACACATCAGAGCGTGGCAAAAAGGGCACGTGCAGCATTGGGGGAAATCGTTTCTAAGGTGAATTGCTGTCTTGGTCCTTCTTTTCTGACAGAGGTCTGTTATACAGCTGTGCTTGCTGCACAGCTGAGGAACTGCTGGCTCTGCTGAGGGGCTTCTGTTCAGAATTGGCAATGCATGAGCTCCCTTGTAAATGAGAGATGGGTTTGAAATGATCTTTCTCCTTGAGGTTTTCCAAATACAGATGTACCTTGTTCTGGGTGCAAACTAAAGTGAAGGGGAAGATGGAGGAAATGTGGCCGTGTCAGCACAAATAAGGGTGACAGTCAGGTTTTGTCTGCCAGTGTAAAAATGGCCGGGAGCCCTTTTATGCTGGTTTCTCCTGGAAAAAGTCCTCCAAGACCTATGAGATGGGAGTCTGCTAATTGCAGATAAGAGAGGAGATCTGGCTTTTGATGGAACAGTGACCTGCAGCTGAGCTGCCTGCTTTTTCTGGCTTGTGACTGAGTAGCTTTTGAAACTCATTTTAAGGCAGAAATAATGAAAGGAGGAGGGCTCTCTGCATTGAAGTCTATTGATGCCCTCCCAGGTTTCTTTGTTAGGCAACATATTAACCCCTCCTGTTCAAAAGTGCTTTCTCAGGGTTGGCCCATGTCTCCAACACTCATTTTGAAAGAATGGATTTTTAAAAATGCAGTCTTTGTGTTATCTTTTACTGACCCAATTTCATTTATATCCAGAAAGTTTCTCAATGGTTGGTAATTTTTCTAGTATCTCAGTGCTGCATCGGCAGTATGTAGACTTGTCTTTTTCTTTGCTCCTGTGCTAGGTGGAAATCCATTATTGTCTAGAAGCCATGGCTGAATGGGTTGTTTGCAGTGGTTGTAAAGGCAGTGAGGAGCTACAGGGAAAACTGAACTGGGAAGGGCAGAAGACAAGGCAAGTCATGAATAATCCTAATGCTTATGTCAGACCTGAGCCGTGAATGTAGAACGGGAAAAGAATACTTGGAACTTTTCTTTTTCTTGAGTCTTTTTGGGTTTTGTGGCTTCTGTTTGACGTGTTGTCCTGTTCCGTGTCCATGTTGGGGATGCTGGAAGCAGGCACAATGTGCTTTTGATGTGGATTCAACCCCCATCCAGCAAAGTACCTCCTCCTGTGATTATTTATACTATTGTAATATCAGTGATGAAAGAAAGGTGACTCCTGTGTACTTGTGCTCCATGTTTCTGTTATCCATTGGTTCTCCATAGCACATGGGCAGTGTTAGAATCTGCATCCTTAGAGTTCCTTTGTCGGTTTGAGCTGTTGTCACACGCTTAGCTAATACCCTCAAGTAATTTTCTTATTCACATGCACACTTAATGTCCTTAGTCATTAGACTGAAAAATGTTAACCTTGTCATAGTTAGTGACTGGAAGCAGAAAAGTCCATTTAGTTCTCAGGGGAATGAATTCTAATTTTCTGCTTGTCAGAAAGTGACATTTTACATATTTTTCTCTTTTTTTTCCCCCCCACCATTTTAGTGCTAAGTTTAAATGCGTGTGTCATGAAATAGACTTTTTGTCTCTGCTGAACAACCCAAAAGGCTTGGCAGGTATCCAATGCATGAGCGTCTTGACCAATAGCTACTGCTCGAGCTTGTCTCATGCGCTGAGGAGAATGGGAGGTGAGAGTGAAAAGTTAGAAATAAGGGGTTATTGCGGAGGGCACATTAACATTGCACGTCAGAATGCATATTTTTTACCCTTGAAAATATGGATGAAAAGCAGCTCATCTGGAATAAAATATCCAGTGAAGAAACAAATTATGTTAATCAAGCAGGCTTGTACTAATATTAGTCATTAAGATGTGACACCTTCTATATAATGTCACAGACTGCTGCAGCCCTTTGAGAAGTGTGCTGGTTTGAAGGCAGCTTGTCTGTGGTTATTGAGTTCACTGTTCTGTGAAAGGGAATAACTTGTGCCTTGAAAAATAGATGGCATTTATGGCAAAGAGAAATAATCCTCCCACAGATTACAGCTGTTCTTTGCATTGTTGTGCTGGTGGTCTTATCTCATCAGTGGATATTTTCTGTGTTGTTTTTTTGGTTGTTGGTTTTGTTGGTTTTTTTGATACATTTCCATAAAGCTGTTCTGAGGAGAACATTGTGTGCTGGGAGCTGGATGTATTTTGAGAAAGAGACACCACTACAAAGAACTCAGAGTCTAAATTGAAAAGATGGATGAAGTGAAAATAAGGGATGGTTATTTTGCTTCTTACAGATGGGAACTGAAGCAGGAGAGCGTGACTGTTGTGGCCAAAGTCACCCTGGGAGCCCACAGAACTGCATCCTGATCTTTGAAGTCCAATTTCAGTATCTTTATCATGTATTGCCTTTCTGTCCCCTTGCTGCTGAATCTAGATTAAATATGCACGTGTGTAGTGAGATAAACATGTTCTACATATGTTTAGCCAAATTCTGACCTTAGGGACATTAAACAAGCTCTCACTAATGCAGATAGGAGTGCTTTCATGAGTGGACTCAACGCAAGGAATACAAAACAGCGTTGGCATTTAGTTGGTGAAACATCCTCTTGTAGGTTTGAGGTGGAACTGGTGTTTTAACCAACTTGAGCCTCTCTGTGCTGTCTGGAGAAGGCATGCCAGGCCTGTGGGTAACAAACTGCAAGGCTGATTGCCTGACTCCTGTATTGTCTGCACACCAGATATTGATGATTTGCATGTAAGAAATGAATTAATGGATGCCATTGGTTTTTGAGGAAATAGAGTGTACTTTCCTACCTCTTCATAGTAAAAAAAAAATAATAATGGGAAAATGGCCAGCACAGAGCCCTTCTTCAAAACAGCATGAGATTTTGGCTCACTGGATATGATGATCCTTTCTCATGTTTGGATGCTTTTGTTACACTGTGAGTATTGTCCGCCTGTGCATTATTCAGCTCCAGCACAACTATAGCAATACTGCCAAATGCACATTGAGAATAATCTAAAATGTATTCTAAATAATTTCAGTATTTATGTGTTTTTGGGTCTTCTGTGTTTCATGAAATCTCAACAGATTGTTTGCTGCAGCAGAACAAGAAGACTGATAGGTGCAGTGCAGAGCAGTCTGACCGGAATGCCTGTCCCTGACAGTGACTGATTAGCAATGGCTCCAAGGGTATGAATGAAAGGAGAATTAAAAGCAGATTTAGGGAATCTTCTTTCCTTCTTACTTCTTAAGTGTATAATACTGCATAAATACATCAGGGACATCTTAACTGTAATTTGCTGAGTATGAAGAAGATTGTTTCTTCTGAAGTTAAATAGCACTGACCCAAGGTGAAAGAGTTAGTCCTAAGCTCTCTGTTGCTTATAGCCAGCCCATAAAAATGCTTATTTTCTCAGTGCTGTACCTTAAACAAATAGGAGGGCAAACAAATATGGTGAAATATTTCTCTCTGAACCATGGTGAGAGCTGCTGAAATTGATCTTTTCCCATTTGCATACAAGTAACTCAAATGATTAATGGCATTGCTTCCAAGAGAACAAACATCAGCAGTGCTCCCTGCAAGCCAAGTAGTTGTCTGGTTGGCACTGCAGCGTGTTACCTTTCTCCTGGCACTGTGTCCTGGTCTGAGCCAGCTCCCAGCCATCCAGAAGTGTGGGCTGAAGAAAATTTTACAATCTTGAGGATTCAGGGGCCATTTCCTGGTGTTCTGTGCTGCAGGGAAGGAGCAGGAGGTGTTGGAGCTCTCTCCTTCCTCCCAGACCCAGCAGCACCACTGCTGCACAGACCCGTTGTGCCCAGTGACAGAGGCACACAGCCAGCCTGATTTCTTGGGACTTGGGCTTAAGCAAGAAGAGCGATTTTGTTACCCCTGAGCACGTGTCACCAGAGAACTGACTGCAGCCAGGGAAGAAGTAAGGTGCAGACAATGCCCCTCTGCTCAGGTGAATGTCCCTTCCTGCTTTCCCTGCAGCCCATGAGCCATGAGGCACTGGCACTACTCAATAACTATACCTTGGCTTCTCCTAAGGGACTGTGAACGTGCAGGATTTGTTCCTTCAGCGAGCATTACACTGAGATAGAAGCTGCACTGCACGTAATGGGGAGCGCAAGAAATGGCTGTGGATTTTATTTAAACAAAGGATATGACTGTGCTCTGGCAATAAGAGCATGATGTCTGCTTGGTTTTTCCAGACAAGGGCTGCAGCTCACTGTTGGTTTTTGTTTTTGTTTTTTTTTTGGGGGGGGGGGGGAGCGCTTGTTTTGTTTTTGTTTTTGCTCCTGCTTTTAAGGATGAGAATGTTGTGTCTGACGCATGTCAGCAAGCAGAGGAGATTTACTAGCATGGCTGGGTTTGTCTTGCTCCCCTGTGATGAATAAAAGCATTAACCGTCTCTCACTTCAGGAGGAGAAGGGGGGCTGTTTTCAGCCTGTGAGAAGTGAGAAGGCTTTGTCAGGTTTGGGTCAGGCAGAGCACAGGGCTGTATGCTGCTCAGAGGGCGGACGAGCCGGGTGTCACACGGCAGCCTGCAGGCAACGTTCGGAAAGGCAAGAGACAGCAGTGTGCATGTGTGCGTGCAGGGTGTGAGGGTGAAGGCTGCCATGTCTTGTTTTGGTGCAAGGCTCTTTGCTACAACTGATCCCTCTGGAAAGCAGTCTCAGAAAGATGGATTGAATGAAGAACAGAGAGAGAAATGGCCGCTTCCATACTCCCTGTGCTGTTGTCTGAGCTGTTACAAGCATTGTTTAACAAGATGCCTGCCCGGTTGTGATCCCGGTCTGATACATATGAGGCCTGATCCTGTGGCCATATGTATCCAGTGAAGCTGGTGTCAGTGGAGCCATGTAACTACATAACTGAAAAGGACAAGGGGGAGAAGAAAGGATCCTCTTTGTTCTGTTTATTTCTGTTTCTTCTGCAACGTGTTTGCATCTATTTTTATGCTTTGAAATTCACAGGTTTCTTTCAATCATAGCTTCTTTAGTGAATCACATGAAGCATGGAGGAGGAAAATATGAAGGGAATTGCCAAATTCAGAGTTGGGTCAAACTTTGGCAACACAGGCACCTGAGACCAGAAAATGTAGTTTATATTAATAAAAATGTGTTGTAGTGACCCATCACTTTGAAATTTCTGCCATATTTCAATATAGCTGTGTATCCGTGGAGTACATGTCACCAAAACAGGCTAGAGAAGCTTGTCACGTGATAAAGAAACAGTTGAGATTGGAGTAGAGACCTGGTCAGCTGGCTCCCCATAAAATCCATATCTGTTATTATAATTTTCGATCTCTTTGTTCGATTCCAAAACAGTTAAGTGAAACTGGAAAGTCCCTAAAGCTGTAGTTTGATTCATTATTGTAATAGGCATGCAATGGCCATGGGTTTAAAGATCCTTTAACACAACGTGAATTTCTTGCAAAAGAAATCATGTGCCAGGAGGTAACAACCAGGCTTTGATCTACAATTTCCTGTGCTGTTGCTAAACACAGTGAATTTTTGTACTTGAAGAAAGTTTACGAAGGCTGTGTTATGTTACTTTTGAGATCAGTGTACTGATTCAAGAATAAAAAGAGCATCAAAGGCTAGAGGAATATAAGAAGCCCCTTATGCTGGGGCTCAGAAGTGATGATGCTTTTTGCTAACCTGCTTTACAGCCTTTGGAAGTGGCGGTGTTCCGAGGAATAGAATGCCTCATGCTTCCAGTAAGCGTTGCGTGTTATAGCAAACAGAGCTGCGTCTGCTTAAGCAAATAGGAATTAAACACAACAAGTTAATTTTATGTCTGACCCCATCTGATCCTTCCCTGAGCATCTGGTGCACTGCCTCCCCAAGCACTGTCTGCGAGCCGTTGTTACATGGCGGCCAGCAGAAGCCAGCTCATGAGCAGTAGAGGGGAAAAGGCAAGTGCTTCAGAACACTCTTCATACAGCCCCCAGTTTCTCTGCTTGCTTTGTGCTAGGTGTTCAGTGGCTTGACTGTCTTGGGATAGTTTTGAACATTTCATGCTGTGTAAGGGTATATAAAACACAGTGCTCAGACTGATAAGTGTATCTTACTTTAAAGGTGACAGCATGCTAAGAGGTTTGGCTTTGAGATGAAAAGCTGCCCTGTGGTACTGTTCAGGTTATATCAGAGAATTTGCTGTTAGAAACCTTTATGAAAATAAATCCACCACTGGGATGTACAGGAAAGAACGGTCTTCTAAGCGCCTTGTTCTGTGTAAGCGTTGAGATGCGTGTGAGCAGCCTGAAACCCTAAGATCAAAAATATCTCCAAGTCATCTGACCAAAACAAGGTCCTTTTCCGGAGTTCTGTTTTGCTGGTGCAACATCAATCAGATGTTAGCAATTTCTTTGTTAGTTCTGGAAAGTTTCTGGTTTTGTTTTGAATGCTGCTTTATGGCTGGTCCTTTCCATGTCTGATAGAGCAGATCAAAGGGGTAACATTTTTTACACTGAACCCAATGTGTGTCACGGCACAGTGGTATCACTTTCCAGTACAGTTCAGTTTATTACACTATAGTCCTATGAAATTGTTTGACGGGCTTTCAACCAGTTAAATAACAATTTGATGGGATGTGAAAACCACAGGAGCCAGGAAGGAGGTAACAGTCTGTGAGCGGGCCTTATCTGTCTTGCTGCAATGACACGTAGGGTTTTGCATTTAGAAACCTATTGCAGGGAGTGACCTGGACTGGGCTTCGCATGGGAGTAGAGGTTTTGGACTGGTTGACGGTGACTGGTGTTCGGTGCTTTGATGCTTTGTAGAATGTGGAAGAAACCACAAAGAATCCTTCACTGAAGGAAATGATACATGTGAATGGGGAGCCTTGCATCTCCAAAAATGAAAAAATATATATATATAAAAAATAAATCCTCATCCTCGGTTTTGTAAGGCAAGCGATCTCAGAATGAAACACAGGCTGCAGAGTGGCCAGCAGCAGGAACTGGGACGGTAACTTCTGTGCAGACTTAGGACTAGAGTGGTTATCTATGAGGACAGCTGGGGAATGGGACTTAGTCGAAATGTCCCATGTAGAAGAGCAATTAGTTACTCTCTAAGTGGCCACTCTTTGCAGCAGCAAAATCAATTGGCTATCTGCATGCTGCGCCTGCTTTTCATTTTGCTTCCCTCGGTGTGGTGACTGCAATTTGATTAGTGCTACTTACACAGAATCACTATTTCGCTATCATCTAATCAAAGATCTCCACTCTCTGATTCAAAATGCATTTTAAATAAATACGAGTCTTTCAAATTTGAGCTCTCTGTAAAATATCTTGTGTTAATTAAATTATAAATAGTGAGAGCCAGCTGTATGCCAGTTCCAACAATGTGCTGTGAAGGAAGATGCTTTTTGCCACCCAGTGTGGTGGCTGATGAAGCAAGCAAGTGCTTATGAGAAGGATAATTCTGACTTCATAGTTCTTCAACTTAAATACAATTGTAACTTAAGTCCCTACTGTTACATATGTTAAGATGTGTGGCTGATTTCATGTTGATTGTGTACAAACTACACAAGTATTTTTGCACATAGAATTCTGAAAGTGTACTCTGTAGTTTCTCTTTAAAAGCAGCATGTTAGCAAGGAACTGATTTAACTGAAAGTGCGGTCAGAAGACAAGATGGCTTCAGCTCTCTGAAAAATATTGGTCAGCTAAGGAGGAATTGCTGTTTCACTTTGCTGATGTGAGCCTCGGGCCACCAAAAGCGTGATAAACGTCTACATTAAACGAAGCTTACATTGAAGTGTAGAAGGCAAATATCATCTCGTTTTCAAATTTTGGTTAAAAATAATCCATGTAACATTTTATGTATGTTTAGAAACATCTCTTTCTGCTCCGACTTGCATAGAGAAAAGGCTTAGACATTCATATAGAATTACATTTCTCCCGACTTCTGCTTCATTTTTGAAGTGATTTAATTTCGTTGTGAAGCCTCTCCCCCGCTACGTGCACTGAATTTACTAACACAGTCCTGACCTTGGAAACAGTGTGATATTTTACAGTATGCAGTGACATTTGTGTGTGCAACTTGGCTCCACAAAAGAGGTTAATTTCCACAAATGAGATGCCAAGTTTGAAACCTTACAAGATGATTTAATAATCCCGTATCAGCAAGTTGGGTTCATGACTGAGGCAGTTGACTGGGCAGTACGTTGTCAGTTGCAAATCTAAAACTACTTCACGTGTTTTTCAGGTATAATGAATCAAACGTGCTGGGAAAAGAAATAGGTTTCTAGTTTGTGTATTCTTGAATACCAAAATCCTAAACGTATGGATCAGCAGTTCACAGATTTACCCTATAGAAGTTAAAATTTTAGGCAATAATCTCTATGCATCCCCCAAATTATCAATTTCTGGAAGTAAAAGTATATTGAATGATAGAAAGTGTAGTTAAAAAAAAAAAAAGCACAACTTAATTGTTCATACAGAGTCAGTATTCAGACACTGGGAATAAGATTCAGAAATGTCCAACGATAGGTGGTGGACAAGGAGCTTATTTGGGTTTCCAAACTCAGTGATTCATATGGAGTTGGTTTTCACTTCATACAAACATCTACTGGATATTAGATGCCAGCTCTGGACCTTTAATGTAACATTTTAAATCAGTGGTTGTGAAGCTCCCCTTCCATTTAGCTGGAATTTGTGTAATTTTATTGCTACCAAATTACACGTTAATGTTACAATACCTGTTTATCTAAATCAAATAAGAGTAAAAGGATCTATACACGACCTTAAAACAAGCTGGGGAACCATGTTATATATGTAGACACACACTTATATAAAAACAGAAACCTAGCCATGACAAGAAAGCACTGAAAATTGAAAAATGATATAAAATATCATTGTCTTGCTTTTTCATTGAACAGTTTACGTGTTATACTTAGTAGCTAAAGTACAATTTAGTTTAAATTTCCAGTGTCGGATTCCAAGTAATTCTTTATTCTGTTTTTTAAGTCTGAAGTTAGTTCTGCTATGTATTCTCATTCTTCGGTGATCTTTCCAAAGGATATGATTCACTTCTCCATTATTTGTAAAGAATATGGAAAAAGTAAAACATAGTTATTTTGTGGGCACTTGGAACTGGATGTAAAAAAAAAAGTAGGTGGGCTGTTGATCATTGTGAGTCATTTCTTGGGAAGAGGGAAAGAACAAACGCTAACTGCTGACCTACGGCTATGAAAGCCAAGGGCTTAGTGCTGACTCAAGTACAAATTGATTGCTGCAGAAAACAATGGAGATCTAGCAGCAGGATTACAGAGGAAAGCCTTTTCTCCCTAAGTAATAAGGAGTGCTGAAGAATTGCCTGTATGGATTTCTCGGAGTCTGTTATTTGTTTCAACAGTCGTGCATTTTAAATGTTAAATGTTAGTTAACTAGAACTAGAATCTGCAAACAACTGCTGCACCTAAATGAGTCTCCTGAGTTTTCAGAAGTCCTGGCAGATCTGCAGGTGGGTGATGAAGTGCAAGGCTGAGCCCTCTAACACTGAGACAGCTGCACCAATAGCTCCCAGTGCAATCCCTTACTGTTAATGAATATGTCTTTAATGTAATATGTAGTTTGCAAGACTGTAGCACAAGAGAACAACTGCTACAGATTTCAGAAATAATCTGTTGTATGCAAACAGGTATTCACGTGGCTTGCCATCAATGCATTCCTCTTACCTCCATTTGCTTTGCTAACATGGTAGCAGTAAGTGTTGAACAGCATCCAAGGGAACAATGTGTCCTTTCTAAACCAAACATCTTGGATTCCTCATTGCTTACAGGAGGAACCAGTTCATACAGCTTTATCTGAGAGTGTGAGACAGGAGTGAGCCTGTGCTCATTCCGATCCTCGTTCAGATATTTGATTGATTTAATGGCAGGTGACAGTATGGAAATGTATTTTGTTTTCTCTCTCCACGCTGCGTTGCACTGTGCCGTGTGGTTGCTATGCTGCTATGCTTGGTAAACAGGATACAGGTGAGATTCCACAAGCTGCCAAACCTAAGTGCTGTGTGACAAACCTTCCAACCAAAGAGTATTTGATAAACTGAGGAACGCCTGGTGGGCTGTTCAAGAAACTGCTGTGTTGTTCATGTGTTTATTTCTACAGAAATATTTCTGAAAATAGGCTTGCCATAAGAAGTGCTTTGATAACACATTGTCTTTTTTATACAAAACGTGTTAAATGATGTATGAAGATGGATGTATTCAGAAATCTTCAGAGCAAGAAAATACTTGTAGGCCAATTTAGCTTCTCTCTTTGTTTTTTTAAATGGAGTTACTTAGACTTCAGCAGTCTGCTTCTGAGTTCCTACCAGTCCTGGTTGATATAAACATTAGTACAAAAAATCTGCAGCAACATAAATACTTCGTAGCATATTTTTGTTTTGAAACTTATGCTTAGAAACTTATATTCTGAACAACAAAAACCACTTCTGATACCAAAACTGCTTTTAGAAAGTGACTTCATTTCACTGAATGGCCTTTGTAAGCTTTACTTAAACCGATCAGGCAGCTCCATTGGAAACTAGGCAACTCTGAAGCAGTATTCACAGCCTCAATGCCATAGGTTCCAAAAAATCCGCAACAAGCGAAATGCTCCATCGTGACGTTCACACATCGCCCCAGTCATTGTGGATCCCTGTACAGGTGTTCAACAATCCCTCAGCAAATGTTAACTTTGGAATGCGAGTGCTTCTGTGTGCCTAGTTGTTATTTCCTCCTGTCAGTCAGAGGGCTCACGTGGCCAATTCAGATCCTTGAAAAAGGCGCCTTTGCAGCTCTGGATTTGAAAACAACGTTCAAGTTGGAGCTCTGGAACAGCTGATCTCCAGCCAATGAACCCCTGGGAAGTCTTTGGAACTGGAGGAGATGGATTCACCTAGAATAAAAGTCACACATAGAATTCAGTGATTAAAAGCTTTTGATGGTAATTTCTGTCATGCAGCATCTTCCTCTGTGCTCCAGTGGGGATGGAAATGAGAACGTATAAAAAATAGTGGGTTTAAATGCAATCTGATGAATTAATGTCCTGAACGCACACTGACACTTATGGAAGATTGCCTAGTTACATGCAAGTTTGATTTATAATGCAGGATGTTTTATAATATAAAAAGCTATTAGGATAATTTAGGTCCCATTCTGTAGCAAGGCACAGGGGAAGACAGAAGTTAAATGGACAAATTCCAGTGTAGTAACCGACTTTCATTTACCATTCCTTAAAAAAGTCTTGTAGTGCCTTGAGTGGTGCATATAACAGGAAATCAAAACTCACTATTATCATTCACTAGTAGATATTATACATTTTCTTCATACATACAGTTTTGTTCAATATATTTCTAAGGGCTTCACGTTATTAGAAGGATTTATTCTTTAGCTTTAACAGTCACCTTTAAGCTCCTTGCCTTCTCTAAGCAGGAAAAACAGCACTTTATACTTGCTGCAGTGGATTTGGTAGCAATGCTGCCATGGAATAACAGTTCTGTGGCCAAACGCTAAAGATATTACTGACCAAGCTGGCGTCCAGAAGCACTCATCCATTCCACTTTCTACTTTAAAAGATGGGTAAGCATCAAGTTAATCTGCAACTAATCTTGCTAAAAAGGAAACAAAGCAAGAGCCAGCAGCCTCTGTTCAGTGACTGCTGTGCTTACTTTGGCTGAATCATCTCAGCCGGGCACTTTACATGGTTTTAGCATCTGGGGACTTAGTAGAGAAACACGCAGTAAGAGAACAATGTTTCAGTTCTCTTGCCAGAGTTACTTCACTTTGTTCTTCGGCCAAGACTAGAAATGTTTATGATATTTAGGTGGAGCAGTTCCTCCGAAAAGATAATTTTTATGGCCAGAAGTGCCACCCACCGAGCAGGATAATAAAGGAAATCATTTCCTACTTATGATCTGGGGGAAAGGACTACGAAGAAGCAATTATGAATCCAACCCAGAGAGAAGAACAGATACGGTGAGTGTAACCATAAAGGTGAATGTGCAGAAAGACACATCGTTCTGCATACCCTCCTCATGTGCAGCAAAGGCAAACCTGACCGAATGAAACTGGATGCTTGGGAGAGAACTGCCGAACAAGTAGCTCTGATGGCAGAAGTGCTGCCGTTTGATTTCCGTCACACCCAGCACTTGCTCTTTTATTCCGTTTGGTCTCAGTAGAAGTACTTGCTCACCTTATCACACCACCCTTGCAATCCCTTGAAATTTAGGTCAACAATTAGGAACTTTCAGTCTCTTTTGTCTCCTTAATCTCGGAGCGGACTGCCCTTGCTTTTTGTTGGCACGTTCTGCCTCTCCTTTTACGACTGTGTTCCTCTCCCATTGTTGGCAGTATAGCTCTATGGTTATTGTTTGGTGGTGATTCGGACGCTGTACATTTATAAATCAAGCACACTGACTCATTAGAGCTGACCTCTCCCAGCTGATCCAATTCGTGCCACTAAAAGGACAAAGGCGTCGTCTCTGCCAAAAATAATTCTTACATAAAGATGGAAAAAAGGCCACATCTCAACCAATAGTTAAAAGTAAGAGATGAGGCTACGATAAGCCTTGAAGTGAGGCGTGTGCATGCACATCTGAACAATGACTGCTCAGCAGCTGTAAATGGTTCTGGGCGTTCTTCTATAGTAAGCTGTACAGCTGACTGTTCTGTTACTCGATGTCACAGAGAACAGGGGATGTGCTTTAGGGAAAGATGACATACAGTGAAAGCTCTGTGAGCTAACAACCACATCCAAAGGGCAATTCCTTCTTTTAAATGAGTGCTTTTAAAGCATTGCTTGGGCCGCTAATAACAATTTACTCTGACCTTTAGCTAAAGGCCCGCCTCTACAAGCCAACTGATTTTAGGGCTTGGGTGGTCTCTTCAGACAGGCATTGCTGTACTGCAATCTCAGAACCTAATTTCTAACCTTAATATATTTTTCCACAGGTGTCACAGGTCGAATCCGCAGATGCTCTGGGAGCTGAATCTTGGGCTTTGTTTTTTCCTTCTTTTCATCTTCAGTCAACTGAAATAAAAACGTCAGCACTAAAAAAAAAACGGGCTCTGAGACCTACCCCGTTCCCCTGACTGTTGCATCTGTTTTCCCTGTTCTTCCCACCTACAACAGGAGCGCATATTGTAGTGTTTTGGAAATAAATCTGAATCTCGGGTGGAAGGCAAAATGCTGCCGAGTGATTCAACTCTCTTAAATTGTACCAGTAGTCCAGAAAGGGCTAGAAATATATCCTGTGTACCTTATATGGCCACAAAGCAAAGACTAAGTTCACCAATAAGAAAGCATGGAGTTTGTCAGCTTTTCAGCTATCCATCTATCAGCACTGTGCAAAGGTGCTGTGTGTGGCAGACGGCGGTTATCACGGATGGATGCTGAGGCTCAGAGGACGAAATGTTTCAGAGGTGCCAACGTGGATGCCTACAGGAGTGTTCGAACACCCTGTAATGGATGCAGTGCTTCCAGCCGCGTGGAGGGTAAATGTACGGCCGCATTCAGGGCCTGCACCGATCCTGCTCTTCAGCGATGAAATATCACGATTCCACCCTACCATTATGCGCTGCTATATTCTCGTATCTAAACATTGGTGAGAACAGACACCTCTCCAAATATTTTAGTTCACTGTAAATTTCTCCGCTGCAATTTTAATTAGCTAGAACCTTTCCCCCTTGGTTTTTAAAATACCATATGGATAGACAAAGGGGAAATGTTTTCCTGTCAGTGTGCATCTCGTACTTGTTAGCACTGCTGGGAGTCGTGTTTCTCAGGAGAAATACATCAGGATGCGCGTGGCATATCAATTACCGCTTGCTGCATTTCGTTCAGAGGAAAGCCAGAACCTTGAGCCCATCTTTAAAGGCACTGCATTTGCAAACTGTGAACGTGGCTTAGCAAAGCACGCTACTCCTCCGTGTGCTCATCGTGCCGTCCCGCTGCACACCGCACCCAGCACCGTTCTGTTTTACCTCCTCAAGAGCCGTTTTCAGGAATCCCCATTTGTGAGACCATCTCCTTGCAGTTTCAAGTTCACTTTCAACGTATCGTTTCCTGAAAAGGAGAAGCGTGTGAGAAGACTTCCAGGGCTGTATTCTAAAAGTACAAACCAACGAACCCAATGACGAGTGACAAAAAGCACAGCACTGAGCGCGAGCCTTCAGCCCTCCGCCTCGCAGCAGCACGTCTGTGGCTGCGCTGACAGCTCTCCGACTCAGAGGCAATGGGAACGATTTCCCACGGGCCGGAAAAGAGATAATGCACGTGGACGCAGCTCCTTGCAGGCCGCGTTTCTGTCGGCCGCGGGAGGAGGTCGTGTTTGTTGAGACACCTGGAAACGCGAGCCCCGAGCCGCCTCCCTCCCCCCGCCCGCCGAAAGGGCTCCGTGCCCTCGTGCCGGTGAAGTGAAAGCACGAGCGAGCCCCTCCCGGCCCTGCTGGCGGAGCGGAGGCTGAGAGCAGAGCTGGGTGCACGGGGGCACGGGGAGAAGCAAGCGAGGCTCTGCGGGCCGCTACCAGCAGCTGTCCTCGGCCACGGCGCTGCGCGGCTCTGCCATTTCCCCGCCGGGCGGGGCCGCGCGCTGCGGCCGTTGCGGGGCGGCGGCGCGCGCCGACGGCCGTGACCGGAGCGCGGGAATGAGCGCGTGGCCAGCCGCGTGGCCGAGGCGCAGAGCGGCCTGCCTGCGCCACGCGCGGCGCCGCTCCGTTCTTTGCTCTCTCAGCCTGGAGAGCGGTGCTCCTCGAGCCACGGCGTAACCCGCGCTGCGCGGGTGAAGGGCTGATAACAGCCGCTGCTTCCTGCTCGCACGCGCGTCCCTAAGGAGAGCGGGCGAGGTGCGGTGGTGTAGCTGACGCTCCATCGTTTTCATTTATTTTTGGACGCTGTTCGCTAGGAATGCACGGCAGAGCGAGGCAGGCGTCAAAGTGTGCGGGGAGCTGCAGCGCTTCGGGGCAGGAGGTGTGCGCTGAGCTCCAGCTGTGTGCGGGGGGGGCAGCCCGGCGGAGCTCAGCGCTGCCGCCCCTCATTGCCGGCCCTGCGGGGAGCTCCGGCGTTTTACGGCGCAGCGGTGAAAATCCCCAACTGTGCGCAGTTTGTAAGAGGGGTTTTTTGCGCTTCCCCCCCCCCCCCCCCCCCCCCCTTCAGCTCCTTTATAAATCATTTCCGCAATGAAAGCGGCCCCTCTTGGCACGAGGGGTTGAAGCAGTTCCCCACGCCGTGGTGGAAGCTGCTCTGTTCTAACGCTGTGAATCGCTTTGCCCGCTGTTGGACACGTATCATAACATAAATAAGTATGGTTCTGTAAGTAATTTGTTAATGAAAGCAATCAAATTCATATATATGCATGTAATTATGTACCAGGGTTTAATCCGCAGTAGCATTTGTCAGGAGGGAATGAAACTTCGTGATAATTTAGTAAAAGTAGGACCTGGTAATGTTCAGTGTTTCTGTTTAGCTGGTGATCTTTTAGAGGAGGGGATGCAAGGAGGTGAGCTGTCAGCTTTGAGCTATCATTTGGTTCTTCTGAGCATGGGACAATATTGGAAAACTTGCAGTATGGGGAAGCGAAGTGAGATGGGACTTTAATGAGCTGTCAGCTGCACGGACAGTTTTAAGGTCACGTATCCATAAAGGTCATTTATGGAAAGTCTGTATCTTGTAGTTACCTCCAACAGCGTTTGTCAGCATGTTACAAACATGGAAGTAAATAATAGGTTAGATACATGTTTAGGGTGCGTGTTCGAACACGGTCAATCTAATGAGGAAATGAGATGATTTGACCCACGCTCTTCTATGTGGTTCTACACACGTTGCCAGCAGCATGAGATGGGGCGATGATGGAGGGCTTGGTGGATGTGCTGGGTGTTACTGCCAGGTCTGTTTACAACACTGATAGCCTTGGAATGTTGTGTTGGTGTGGGTAAAGGCGGTACTGCTCTCTGAAGTAGATTGAAGAACCAAAGTGACTTAAATAGACGCAGCAATTAAGGGAAACGAGGTCACCGATCTGCTGTGTTTCACAGAACAGCTCCACGAATGGATGTGTTTCTGCAGTCAAAAGGAACAGAACGGAGATGGGAGAGGGTGATGCGTGAGCCGAGATGAGCAACCAAGGGTAGGTGGACCTCCTGCACCGGGGTTATCACACAAGACTTCATGTAAAGCAGTGGTGGCTTTGCTTATGTCATTATCGGTCTTTGAAAGGAGTCAAGTTTTTCTGGGAATTTCATATGTCTACACTGATGTGAAAATGTTAAAGCTTTTTATATTGGTTGTTCATGGAGAAATGTCCAAATTAGCATACAGTAGCTCTGCTAATCTTTGAAACTGCTTGGAAGGAGCAAACCTCTTCCAGGCTCTCAGTGGGATTTTGCAAGTGTTGTTTATGAGCACCTCAGCTTCCACTGAATGAGAGTGACAGTAGATCGTACTTGTGCTCAGCTTCTGAAGGTGCAGGTATGGAGTACCTAACGTTTGACAATACTCTAAACCAGCTCTTCTGTTACGTTCGGTTCTGGTTACAAGGCCAGGCCTTCGTCATGGGCCTGATTCCACCACTGCGTTTTCAACTGCGCAGTTTTTGTTGTGCTTCATATTCATGCCAGTAGAGATAAGAATCCTCTGCTTCTCATCAGACTTGGGGAGGAAAACAAAATAAATGGTTTATTTTATTTTATTTTATTTATTTTTTGCTGTTGTAAGGGGTGTTTTGAGCATTTTTATATTTTCTACTACATCGACTATAAACATCAATTGCTACTCTGCGGTATTCAGTGCAGAATTGTGATTAGATCTAAATCATCCATCTCTTTAATAAGAGCTCCGCATTGTTCACATTGGAAAGTTACCAGGAGAAAGTACTCAGGAGAAAGAATCCTCTCTGAGAATCGTGAGATAAAAGCTATTGCTGGTTTACTATTTTACTCCTCTACGTACGTGCAAGGTAAGTGGAGGTAGAGGTGGCTTGGGGATCAGCTAGCAGGACACTTCCTGAGAAACTAATCTGCTTGGTTTGCCTTTGCGGAGGTCTTAGCAACATAAGGACTGCCTCAACTTTTGGCAGACTCGGTTATGCAGTGACATGAAAGCGCTCAGAGATTCTTCCAGCCCTGTCCTCCTCCTGTGCTATTCTAACAGCGTACTTCATCATAAACTGCACTAACTGTCGCCATGAAAGCAACGATGCAGATGATAAAGTGAGACTTTCTTTCCCCTTTGTGATCTGAAAGCTTACGAGCTGAGGAGAACTTGTCACTAAGCAAGGCTTTGAGCAGGGTGCTTTTTTTCTGAATGCTTTTGAAATAAACAACTGCAAAGATGCTGTATAACAGAAATGTTTCTTAGGAAGAGGTGGGTGTTACTGATGTAATTCTCTCTGCGTGGGACAGCTGTGGCATAGGGGGCTCTGCAACTTCTGTCTCATCGTGTCCTGCTGGAATGGAAGTTTACAACTGCTGTTTTCTATCTGAGAAATTCAGACAGTGCAGTGCAGTAACATGTAATGAAAAACACACGTTGGTGATTTGAGGAATTGTCTCAGGGCTGTGCCGCTCGCTTGTGTGTGACCAGTAAGTCCCACGCACTCCCCATGTGAGATGGCTGCTGCTGTACATTGGGCGGTTCTGTAGGGCAACTGTCAGTGTTCTGACTGGGCTGCTTGGCTGGAAGGTGCAAATAATCTACACAGATGTGAGATAAAGCACTGAGGGGGAGCAGAATGCTGATATTCCAAAGGAAACCCACAGTGCTGTATGCCAGTCCGTGCTCTGTGGCTTTATTTGTGAAGGGCTGCACTTCTCACTCGAAGCGCTACTGTCTTTGCATCCATCTAAAAACCTGAAAGGCATTATTTTCCTTCAGGTACGTGCTAGCTGGTATCTCTCCTCCCCTGAGGGGAGGCCTCCGAAAATGAAGGTGGATGTTGAGATGTGTGTAAATCCATACGTAGATCAATGCTTATGTGCTCGCATTGAAAATGTTTACAAAAAGTGTTGATTAGCCTTGGTAGTTCTGTACTTGTTGCCCCATGTTGCTTTTTGCAGCACTGAGTGCGGAAGCCGAGTAGATCAGTGAAAGACTCAAGCTATTTTGACAGTGTTTCTGAATAACACTTCATGTATTAATGTAGGCTGCTGGGTGGCAGACTGCTTTGTTAGGATCGCTGAGATTTCTTTCGAGTAAATTAAGACCTATTGGGAGTATGGACTCTGACTTCATCCAAGAACAAAACCGAACCAACCAAACAAAAAAGCCCTGAACAGCAATGAAACAATAATTAAAAACACAACAAAAAAAGAACCCCGCTGAAGTCTGTCACATCGAGGAGTATGTTAATTAGAGCTCCTGGATTACCACTTATTAGAGGAATCCGTGGTGTGCTAAGAATGATTGTATTTTGTAGCCAGATTTAGAATGGTCATGATCTTATGGTGGCTGTAATTATCCCGTGGCTTTTTGAGTGGTGTCTGGCATTTCTGTTATCCCAGATTTTTTTTTTTCTCTCCATAAAATGTCACAGCTTTTTGCAGGTTTCTGTGCTTGAGCAGTGTGAGCAACCTTAACTCAGTTTAGATGCTTGTCAGTAACTCCTGGAGTTAAACTCGGTTTTGAGAAGATCCACTGCTTTTGGCTCTAAGGATGGATTTGCACGGGATACCTCCCTGCAGTGTCCTGGATAGATACATGTACATTTGTGCTGTAGTTGATGGAGTTTGGTATACGTGCTCCCCAAGCAAAGTTATTTCTACTGGTGCCATGGAGGGTTTTTTCACTGTCAAACTCTTGGACTTTTTGGCATCAAAATTCTTTGTTTGGAGGCGTCACCTCTGAGCCCTGCTCCGCAGCTCCAGTTGTGGAGGACTTGCAGGATGCTGCCTGGTTACGATTTAAAAGATCAGAGAATAGGACCAATGCTTCTGCCCTTCTCTGAGTAAACAGAGCCTGTAAATGCCCGAGTGCAACACGTACCGGAATGCTCCCCAAATATGTGTCGGAGTACCTCAACATAACGTCTGTTACAGTGAAGCAAAGAAGACATAATTTTGATTTTCGCTGCGTTACATAAACTAAACTCAAACAGTTCACTGTCTTTGAAAGTGTTTTTTTTTTCTCTCAGTAGAGTGCATGTTTCAAATGAGAAGAATTGCCTTTTTTCTTTCTGCATGGAAGGCAGGGGGTCTGGGACATTTTAATAGCTTTCATATTCAACTCCGCAAATATATTATTGCAGCACAATAGTTTCTTTGCATGAGAATCGCTTAAATGATTCAAAATGGATTGAAAAATATATTTCAGGTTTTAATTTTATGCACAGAACATTAATGAGCAGTGCCCCTTAGAGACGTACTGTCAGCTTAACATATTCACAATAATCTCAACACAGATGTTATTCCATTTCAATCCTTTTAGAGAGAAGAAACCAGCAATTTTTCCTTGGAGAACATCAGAAAATATATTATTGTTGAAATTACATTTTGATCCCAGAATGCTGTGTAAAACATCACTGCTAGGATGAATAAGTAGCACATTATTTCTGATGATAAGCCTGTAAAACTTTTCGGAGCCTTCTGTAAATCCTACAAACAAGTGAAAATTCTGTTAGCGCCATGCAGTTCTGTTTCCCTTGAGGATGACCGTAGGCATATGATGGCTGTGAGCAACTCGTTGTGTTCCCATTTGAGAGGATATTTGTTTTTAGTTCAGAATTCTCTATTTGCAGCTCTAACGCAGTGAAGTTGTCTCTACCAGATACATTTTCCTGCTCTTTCTCTGAATACGTGCATTAGAATACCTGCTCGGAAGAAAGCGTGTATTCAGAATAACTTCTTGTTGGTGTTGGAAGCATCCATAATTCGCTCTGTGTTCTGCAGTATGCCAGTGCTTTGTTTTTCTGCTTAATGTACTCACGTTGTTCCCTTATATTTTGAAATATTTTGGGGGTGACTCATAGCGATGGTTCTGCCATTTCCCCAGGCTACCAAAGCCCATCGAGGGCTGCACAAATACAAGAATGAGTCTTATTTTTGATAGCGGAGTGCATGATGTGTCACCAGTTGTTGGGTTTTTTTGTGTGCGGGAAGGGGTGTGGAGTTAGGATGGTGGGGTGGGAGTGCAGTTGATCTGTTACGGAATCAGAAGTAAATGCAGCAGTTTTGGCCAAGGCGGTGTTCCGACCTGTTCCTTGGGAAGGGACTCCAGCTCCTGCAGCCTTTTTGTGGAGTCGGTCAGCAGTGATAAAGATTGCAGTTTAGAACACATTCAGTTCAGTGTTTCAAGGCTGCAAGCTGTTCTGTGAGCCTTGATGCAGAACGTTGCATAGGAGAATGGCTTGCTGGAACTTTAAGGCAGTGCAATGGAATATTCTTTATGCAGCAGTTCTTATTTTGTGCAAGCATGCGAAATAGCTGCTCCTTTCTGCTTTCTGTTGTTAGGAACGTTAGAGGAGAAACAACTGTTAATCTGATGATGTGAACTAGTTGCAGAACTGTAAGCAAACAAGAGCATCTCATAACATTTCTCAGTGCAGCCGCTGAGCTTAAATAGAATATCTTTTATTTAAAGTTGGAAATGAAGAAGAACCCACTTCAGATTTAAAGATAATTCACATAATGCTACCACTGAATTTTTTAAACTACTAATGCATTTTTTATTGATTGAAGTTGTAAATGTAAAATTTTGACATGCATTTAAATATTAATAGAAACTCCTTCTAGACACGAAGTAAAAAATTCTTCTGTGATTTTTAAGGACCGAAGAATACGGTAATTTCCCTGCTCTCGTAGGCGATTGATTGCAACGTGTATTAATGACATTAAGTATCATTTGCTCATGAAATGACGGCAGTGGATAAATTTGCTTCTGTTGGTGCTTTGGATCTTTTGCTTACATCAGTCTTTAACTGTATCCCCGTACGATTTGCACAGCTTAGTCAGATGTGAAATCTGCGAAGCGTAATTTAGTGACCGTCATTGACAAGATGATGATCTTTTACAAGAAATATTATCGATATCAATGTCTGGAATGCTCTCAGATGAAGTCCCTGCCTGGAGAATGGACTCCGTTCCTCAACAGAATACAAAGGAAGAGGAATGCACTCTGCAGCAGTCTGGGTTGTTTGGTTTTTTAGTAGCTGTGGGAGGTCGCGGGATTTAAAATATTTACACCGTCATACTTCTGAAATGCGGTGATCCCAGGCACACTTAGTTGCATTCAGAAGACTCAATATTTAGACATATGCTCTATAAGTAATGTTGCCATAGTGAAGAATGACTGTACAGTGACTGTGGTAGAAAAACTAATGCATAAATCAATTTAGTATTGATAGTGGGGAAAACCAGGGTGGTGGTACTGAATTTAGGGTAGGATTTTGCAGCTTTTTAAACCTTAAGTAATGTTTTTCTTTATAAATTTGTAGAAGTCTTTATTGTTACCAGTAATTTTATTCAAGGTTTGGCAACTTTCTTTGATCAGGTTTGCACCTACGTATGTGAACTGTCCTTGGAATGTAACACGAATGGGTTCTTTTCTGTAAGGATAATGAATGCCTGGGTAGGGGCTGTAACAAGATGGAAGCAGAGAGGAGGGTAAATGATGAAGCATCTTCATGTAACTGTAAGCTTTGGTTTGATAGATCTTTGAGTAACCCAGGTTATGAAATGCAGTTTAACACGTGTACCCCAAATTGAGGAAAGCAGCTTTATTTTCAGTAACAAGTTAAATAGAACCCACTCATGCCGGCTTTCACATTCAAGTAAATGTGGAGGAGGGGGAATTACAAGAACAGAAAGAAAGTTTACTCTTCCTCTTCGTAGTGAAAGCAAATGTGTTTTTCTCCAGAATCTGCCAAGCCTGTGTTTTAATGATTTAACAGATGGAGTTGGCACATGTGAACCTGGAAGATGCATCTGTCTGATTTTTCCAGTCTGAGGATTTTTTAACTGCATTAATAGCACACACAGACGATGGTAAAATATCACCTCCCCAGGCTGCTTTGCTCTCCTAACACATAATGTCTTTTAAGAAAAAAAAGTGATAGGAGACCGGGGTGAGGAAAAGGCCAAAGAAATGAGGTTTTGAAAAGTTTAATATCTTCTGCCTTCGCTGTGCCAGGCTTTTAAACCTTTCACTCTGATGAATTGTGTGTGTGTGTGGTGGGGAAACGGAAATTCCGCTCGGGCACCCTTATCTGTGATATCAGTTCAGTTAATTACTTGCTCTAAATAAAGGCCCTATTACAAATTTCTTTATTTTAGGGTGTATTAACACTCACCCAGCCTTTCTGCTGAAATGAAAGGTGTGGCTACCTGTGTAAAAAGCCTGGAGACTATGGATTAAATACTTCAGTTGTGTGTAGGAGTTGAGTAAAATTGCAAGTCTTCTGCAGGCATCTCAGGGAGGAATTCTCACTCCTAAGAAAAGCACTGTCCAAGGGCCTGATCAGTCACAGCATGCAGATAGCACTTAGTAAGCTGTCCAGATGATTACACTGCTACTACAGACGAGCTCTTGCCAGGATGCGTCCAAAGGAGGACAAGAAAGATGGTGAAGTGCTTAGAGGACGAGGATATCGAAGTGGCTGGGAGGAGGCCTGGACGATCCCTTTCAATTCAGGATATTCTAGGATTCTATGGAATATGGAAGGGGTTCTCGCTCTGTTTCCAAGTAAAAATGCTGTGGTGAAATGCAGTCATAGCTTTTCTGTCACAGGGAAGTAATAATCTGTGGAGCTGTTTGTGCCCTGTCTTAATGTTCTGGGTATTTAATGCTGTGAGCACTGACGGCGACAAGGTACCTCAATCGTTGTTTTTAGACAGATGCGCAAAACAGGACAAAAGGCTTTTGAATTCAGTTGTGTTTGGCTTGGATGAAAGATGCAATAACGTAAAGTTGCATTATCCTACCGTATGGTTTATGCATCTGCAGACCACAGGAAGTCAAACACAAAGCCAACCTTCTGTGTCTTGTCGAGCCCCAGTGAGAAGTAGGTAGCTTGCTTCTTTCTAAGGCTGAAATTTTAAGCACTGACATTGCACTTCTTGCAGAGGCTGTGCTTGCTGAAATGACAATGGCTTTCACTGACAGCTTTAGATGAAATTGAGAAATGACAGGTTCTGGTTTCCAGGGCAGTAAAGTCAGAAGATCTGGTCTTATTGAAACCATTCATCAAGCAGTTCTGGTGAGCAGTAATAAGACTTCTGAACGCTCAGGCAACTTATTGTCAATATGAAAGGTAATAAGGGAAATCTTCCTGTTTAAAGGCATATTTGACAATTTTTTGGAAGTTTGGAAAAGTTGAAATTAAGAAAGTGAAGATCTGTCAAGTGAGGAACTGGAAAACGTACTTTACTGTACTTTACTGTATGTTTTTCACAGCAGGTATTTTGGTTGAGGGTTTATGAATGTAACATACAAGTATTTTTTTTTCCTAAACTGAGAATAAGTAATAATTAATCTATGATGGATTTAACTGTGTTGCAGCGCTTATGTCATTTATTCTCCGTGCGTATAAAGGGATTTGTTTTGACAAAAACTGCACGATTCAGCAGTGTTCTCGTCTTCGTTTGAAAGACCACCAAACGCAGTGAAATGTCTGGCATCCATAAAAACTGAATGAAATTCTCTTATAGTTAGGAAAAAAAAAATCAATCTAAAAGTTAGATGTAGATGAAATGAGCTTTTAGTTCATTCCACTTGCTTTAGAATATCACAGTATCTGCCCCTCTTTGGAGGTGACGGCTTCATTTGACAGTGAAAGCTCAGACCACCAGCTTCAAATACATTTGTAACTTCTGGCTGAAGTTAGGTGTGATTAGTCCTACTTTTGCTATATGTCATAAAATAAAAAATAGAGCTGCGTGATGATTTGCGTGGTTGTTAAATAAAACAAAAAAAACTTGAGACATTGCAGTATCGAACACATGCATTTCAATAGCCTTAGTCTGATTCTTGCAGACAGGAATAGATAGAATGGGTCTCTTCACTTTTTTTTTGTGATTCAGAGAAGAGTGCTGAGAAACTGGAAGCACTGGAGTCCCGGAAAGAAGAGGGTGCCAATTTTCTGCAATCACAGGACATTGAAAATATCATTGCATTAACCATAGCAAATACCACTAGAACTGTTTGTTTTAATACCCTCTTGTATTTTAACAAATGGCTTCACAGTTTTAAGGTTTGATTAATCAGTTCATTGTGTTCTTTCTTCAGAAAAAAAAAACGTGTTGCTGATATCCCTTGGCAGGAGAGACATACGGGTTCTAACTGAAATGACAAAGCGTTCTTTAAATTAGCAAAACCAAAATATGCCTTGGTCCTCTGCTCTGCTCTGCTCCTATTCCAACCAAAGTTCATTTCAAAAGAGTGACGTGGCCCTTTTTTGTCCTTGGCTGTGGTGACCGTACTTCACTGGTTGAGATTCTTCACGTTTGTGAGATGTGGCACGCAGGGCATCAGCTGCAGTTAGCTGTCATTTCTCTTGCACTGCTCTCTACTTCCAAAGTCCTTAATATTGCAGCTCAAGTCAACCAATAAGTAGAAAATATTGGTGAATATACGTAAGATATCTAAAAGCAAATAAAATCAAACACAGCACTCTCTGTTCTCACTATATTAGAAGTTCCTTCCTTCCTGCTTGTGTTTTTCTTCCAATTTTTCTGGTCGTTATTTTTTCTTTTAAAAAAATCTCAGTTTGTTTGTTTTTTTTTTAATGATTTTTACAAAACATTCTTTAAGGTAAAGTCTGTGCTAAGGGGGATGCCTTTGAAATGCAGCTATGAAAATCATATGCTCTTTGGGATTCAAGCCAGTCTATAAACCAGGTCATTCCAAAGCTCCTACATCACGTGTGAGAAGATCCACTCATGCCATCCATCTCAAAAACAAGAAACCCACACATGCCTTTTGGATGATGAGTACGTTTTGCTTCTCCAGCTAATTCTGAAAAACAACCATGTTGCACATTCAGGATTTTTTTTAATGAGCTTTTATTTCCTTCTTCCATTATTTTTCTTCTGGACGGTGATAAGTAGCGTTATTTGGTTTTTATTTTTGTTTCTTTGATGATTGGGGTTGGGGGAAAGTTGGTGCCTTTAGAGTAAATCTCATTTGATGTCCATTCTGTACCATGCCAGCTGGAACCCCTCTGGTTGCTCTAAGTTTCAGAGTCACTGAACGTTCACATTATCTTAGACACTGGGCATTTTGATCTCCTGTCGTAATGGTTCCATTACGATGTTAAGGTGCTAACGTGTGTCATGTTGCTGGGCAGTCTTTTCTCTCCATGTGAATGTGTAGGTATACCAGACACAGAGTTAAAAATTGCATTGGGCACTGCCTAATAACTCCAGCTTAGCATTGTGTTTTGAACTTACAAACACGATAAGTGAACATTTGCAAGATGTTGTGCTCGGTGCCGTTCGCTTCTAGGAACTAAATGGAAGTTAATATTGAAAACAGCAGAAATCCAAAAATTCCTGAGGCGATTTCAGTACTGGCCATCGTAATTATTGTTGGTTTTGACTGCCAAATTTCTTTGCATGGTTTTTCCCTTCCGGTTTCCTGTCTCCACTCGTGCAAAATGTGAGGGACTTCTGAGAGATGGGAATCTGCTTTGGCAGGGCTTGGACTGGATGACCTCCAGAGGTCCCTTCCAACCCCTGTGAACCTGCAGTTCTGTGGTTCTCTATCAGTGTATTTGTGCATATGGTGCTGGTGGTTGTTGTTGAGAAACTGTTTGTACTCGAGCGTAGATTTAGATTTTTTTTAGTAATCTGTTTGTTATTTTTTTCCCCGAGGAATAGAACAGTTTGTGCGGAAAAAGAAAAGGTTAGTGTGATTTTATAAACCATCAGTTATTTAACGAACCAATTAGAATGATGACTTGGCAAAACCAAGCTTAAAGTGAATTAGATTGTGCCCCATATATAGCCCACGTGTTTGGTTTTTTTATAGCTCAAATCGGCTGTAATTTTGATGCAAGAATTAAAATGTAAGAAGTAATAAAAATTGGAAATATCAGGAAGGAAAAATAGTTCTAGATGAATTTTCTTATTTTCAGTTTCAAGTTTATGACAGAATTAATCTTTACTTGGTTCATCAAACAACAATTTCTTGTTGTAATCTTGAAAGAAGGGGAATGGCACCAATGCAAGATATCAATATTTGTAAAGGGATATTAAATCCCAGACACTGTGGCTGGAAAAGCTGCTGTGCCAGCTCACGTAAGATGCTAGTGGAGAAACGTGAGGGCCAGACTGACCCAAGCTATGGAGTCTTTCATCAATAATTTGAATAAGATTCGTCTTTTACTGTAATCAACAAACAAAAGAGAAGCATCAGCTAATAGAAGCTTTAGTAATAAAGCATAATTGAAGTAAGACAAATGGACGACTCGTTCATAATGACAGTGTTGGCTGCCATCTCTGTAGCACTAAACCGTCTGAGAGAAGACAAATACTCTCTGCAGCACCGAGTGTGACTGAGTGCCTTTAAGGAACAGAGAGTGCTAAATGACCTTTCATCACTTTAATCACTTGACTGGGTAGAAATATTTTTAATGAAGGTCAGACGACTGGAGAAACATCATAGCTGATGGTGTAAGTGGCAAACTCTTGGCTGTTACGTACTCTGTATGACAAGGTGTTTTTTTTTTCCCCAAAATGTTCTTTGCAATGAGCGTCTTTTTAAAGTTATCATTTTGAAATAGAAGTTGATATTTTAGTGCAGTAATAGTAACAGTAATAGTAACCCTAATGAACTGTGTGACATTAGATGGGGCAGACTGGTGAATCTTTAAAGCAGTGGTTGGTCTAAAAAAAACCAAACTAATAATTTCAAGACATTCTCTGTATTGTTTTCATAATTCTGTTTGAATGCCTTTAATCCTGTTCCTGCTATTTAAAGTAAGTCACTGATATAACTACTAGTGATTCGAAAGGCTGGTTGTGGCCTTCATAATCTGAGCAAGAGAAAATAGAGTCCATCTGGCTTCATGCTGCTTTTTTAAACTGTAGCATCTTTGCTAGCTTTCCTTGTGAAGTAATGTCAGGAACTGACACCCAGTCACGTCTAGGTCCACAGGTTGCTCATCTCTCCATGACTTGTTTTTATTATTGCCAATAGGGAGCTTCCTGGGTAATTTTTTTCCAGGCATGAATCGGGTGATTCTGTGGTCCCTACATAAACAAACAAAAAAGCTGTGGAAAAACAAAACAAGAAGTGGCAAGCTGAAGGTGTGAGCTTATGAATTTTAGGCAGGTGACCGGCTTGGAAGAAGAGCAGAAAGGAGAGCAGGGCTTATAGGTTTGGCTTGACTTTGACGTAGATTTGTTTAGATCGTTTACAGGGGTATTCTGAACTGAAGGAAGATGTGATATATTGACATTATGCTGATAGTTTTATTTGGCAAGATTAGTTGGGCGCTGAAGACCTTTGCTCTCTCCTCTTTAACTGTAACATTTGAAACTCAGTTTATTGAAGTGGGACATCATTGGTTTTGTTTTCTATTTTTGTTGCTGTGTTGTTTCTTTTTAAATACAGAAAAGCAGGAAATTGTCCACTACTGTCAAGAAGATGATAACCAAGAGTAAAAGATGAATCACAAATTAAATATTCATGAGTAATGGATCCAAAGCAAGATGTCATTCATCTTTCAGAGATGATTGACCTGTTTTGTGCAGCTCTGCAACTAGAAATGCTGCTGAGAAGTAGTGCCGAGAGCCTGCTGTCTGTTGGTACACCCTTCAACTTTGCCTTGTCTGGGCATACTGGCAAAGGTCAGAATTGGTAACTTCTGGATTTGCAGTTCTCTGATGCAGATGTGCTTGTACTTTGCTTATGGGAGCCACTGTTGGTATTCCAGAGATTCAGTTTACATTTGTATGAGCTCGTTTCACAAGATTACTTTTATGCATAGTCTTCTTGCTGTAACTTGAGAGTTTTTTATTGTTTCTTCTCTAATTGCTCCAATGAAAGCAGTCTGCAGAAGCATTAATATTAAATATCAGAAGACCGTTCTGTAAGTAGAGCATGCCTGCATCTGGTGAGCCTTGTTGAGAGAGTTGCAGGGAAATAGGTTTATGCTGGCATTAAAAAATAAAACAGCCCGCCTTGTTTCGAACAGAGACAAATGAAACATTTGCATCCTTGGTAATTTGGATGCTGGCAAAGTGGCCTTGTTTCTCAGTCCTTTGACTTCAGACACTGTCGTATAATTTTCACTCAGAAGAATATGTACAAAAGAAAAAGGAAAGCAAAGTATGTTTATTATTACTTTACATGTTCAGCAGGAAATCAGTGATTTGTTATTCAGACACATCACATTTTTATGCTGCAAGATGCAATACCATGAACTGATAGATCTTGAAAAATGAAAGCATGTCTCTGTGGGACAGTCACTCTCAGGGTGTTATTCTATCAGTTTGCATTGTGCCTTTCCAAGCCAAACCAGAGCAGCAGAAATTCCAACATCTGTGATGTGTGCTCTTCCTTTTCACAGATAAAATATAAACAGGAGGAGGCGTGTTCCTAAGATGAAATGCATCAGCTTTGTCATAGCGTCCTTAATATTTTGTGTTTCTCAGCACAGACTGACTACTGCTGTGTGACACTGGGATTTGAGCTTCAGAGAAGCTTGTGCAAATGTTGCCCTTCGGTTTCCGACATGTAAATTCATTCTCTTTGCCTCTCTTCTTATCTGATAAGTTTTCCTATCAGTCGGAGATTTCAGCGGATGCAGACATACAATAAAATTCAGCTGGAGGAGTTAAGTTTCCATCTGGTTCTGCACCAAGGGCCTGTGTACTCATGAATTTTACAGACTCAGCACAAAACCATAAGGCCTTGAAGTTCACGTACCTGGGCCTCCTGCTTGCACAAAGTTCAGCAGGATTGGGAGCAGTCTTCTTCTTCTGAGTTTGTCATCTCATTTGGAAGTTTAATGACACTCATGAAACTGCGGCGATTATTCTAATTCAGTGCATTTCCTTAGCAGCAGGTGAAGCAAAGGAAGACAGCAAAAAGAACTGTGGTAGGGAAACTTTTACTTAATATGCCAAGAGATCTTCCTGTGTTCCTGCTGGTTTGCATTCCTGAGCCTCAGATATCACCACAAGTGAGACATCTCTTGAAGTGTGACCTATATATTCCATTTCTGCTCATAACAGTTCGGTGAGGAGGCCAGGTCTGTGTCTGCCAATAGCTTACAAGTTAAAAAAAGCTAGAGGAAAACACATTTTGTAAGTTTTCACCTACAGGGAAAAGCTCCCCTGCAAACTGGAGGGGTTCTGATCTGGCAGAGGTTGTTCAGATCTGGGGCTGCTGCAAAAGATGAGCGTGAAAAGAATACAAGAGAAAACAGTAAGAAAGTAATGCTCATTTTTTTTATGAAATCTGCTTGATGGTGATTGATAGAGTGAAGTTGAAAGTTCTTAATGCAAATTAAAATCAAGTCCTTAAACTGTGTTGGGTTTTTCCACTCATTTTCTGTTTCCTTGGCCTTCCTCTTCATTGTTAACTTTGAGCTTCTCTACACATGCACTCTTCACAAGTGAATGTAAGCTCTTTTACTACTGAAAGTTTTTCAGTAGCATTTTTAAACTGGCTTTTACTTGTATTGCTGTAATGTCCAGCAACCTCCTAGCAGTGGATTGGGATTTTATTTCTCTAGATGCCTAATGAACACAAAACATGCCAGCTCATGTTCTAAAGAATTTACAGCGCCTGTAGGCACAAGGCTGACTGTGTTTGGATATAGCCTGTGGAACCATTCTATCAGATCAAATATAAAATCAGAGAAATGAAACTCTGTCTGTTCCTAGATTCCTACTTGATTAGAACTTGTGTTATGGATCAGTTTAACTGTACACTTCCTACGTAGATATCAAGCTGGAATCAACATAACTGTGAAGTCTTTGTGATTTTTTTGTATACTTGAGATTTTTCTCAAATTTCAACTTCCTGTATGTGACCATGCAGTAGTTCCAGCTTCCCTTCTAAACTAAGTTTGTAGCCATTATGACTGCTGAGAAGAGCCTGAAATTCCAAGTAAACACAGAACCATTCCTTTGTTTTTAAAGAAAACAACAGCAGAAGATTGTTGCTCATCCTAAACATCACGTTTTCAAAAATCTCACTGTTTTGTTTATGAAGTTCTTCAGATTCAGGAAGGGTTTGTGGACGTTGTGCAGAATGTTTCTCTATCAGTACATCAGCATGAGTGCTCACGCAGGCATGTAAATGGAGTGGAGGCCTTGACCTGGCTGTCTGCTCAACAGTGAATTTTACCTCGTCTGGTCGTTATGCCAGAAGGTAGAAACAGCTGCTGTTGTTATGCCATAAAATGGAAAGTAACTTCAGAGACTCAGACGCTCTCCATCTTCTAAATAGGAAAGGACAGATGAAGGATTGGCAGATAGCTACGAATCACAGCCTATGATTAATGTCTCCTGAGCTGCTTAAATAATTTTACAATTTTTACTAAATGCAGCCTCCCAGTGCTTCATCGATGGGAACAGCATGCATTTGATTTTTATGCCCAGATCTCACTGAAAATCAGCACCACCTGGCATAGATGCCGTCTTGAAGCTTTTCTTGTTCAATTCATTCAAGGCTTGATTTTGCAGCTGCTACTGCAGTGGCCCTTTCTCGGGGTTCTCTGTCTGCAGACTGATTCTATCAAGTCTTACCATAAGCTGCAGAAAGTGGTGCTTTCAAAAGGCCTGGGATGACTTTTCCTGTGAGGCTCGCCCTCAGTGGGATCTTGGAAGAAGCAGAACCTAGAGGTGTCTATTTTTTTTTTTCCCTCCCTCCCTTTTCCTTCCTTCTTGTTCTGTAGCCTTGAAAACAGCATTTGGGAGAGAATGATTTTACATACCCTTCTGAGTCTCCAGGGTGGAGTTGGTGTTGTTCTGAAAACAGTTGTGGTTGGCTTTGAGTTACAGGCTTGGCTTCATCTACAGAAATGATCTTTTCCTGAGGTAGCAGCTGGGACTGGGGGGTAAACACATCATGTGCTTCTTCTAATTGAGCTATTTTGCTTTTTTGGCTTGTTAGATGATTTTTTTCCAAGAGCCCTTTTACCATATGATTGCTTCCTAATCTCCATGGCCAAACGAATGTGTTCAGCAGGGTGTCATCTTCTGTTATCATATGCAACAGCTGTGTCACTGGAATAAACTGATGGTGTTTCGATAACATGTATGCCCTTTCAGATCTCACCTGAAGGCTGAACAAATAAATGACCTTAGCGGTTTTATCTGATCCAACATAACAGTTCAACACCGAGCGGATTGTCTGCTGAATTATCAGGCTGTGCTGCTGCATTGCAGCTGTTTTCCAACCAACCATGTGAACAATGGTGGGTCTTAAATTCTGCCTTCAGTCACAGCCCGACTGCCATTAAGGAATAAAAGGGAAATGAGTCAAATGTCAAGGCTAAATTGAGAAGAGGGAGGTCTGTGGACAAATGACAATACTGTTCTGACTACCTGATGAGGGAAGACACAAGTGTGCCTACATGCACACATTAGCTTGAAGGTTTGCTTTTTTGATCCGTGCGGTGTTTCTGAGTGAATCTTCAGTTCTCCTAGGAAACCATTATTAGGCTAATTGAAATGCTGCTTGTATGTTTAAAAGCAGTAAAATGCTATGGTACATGCTTAAAGCCTTTCCAAAAATTATATGAAATTCTTACTGGGAAATCAGGCACCATATGTATGTTAACACTTCAACCAGTGCGTGATTTAAACTGTAGATATTTTCACATCCAACAGGCTTTCTTTGTGTTTTAAACAGAATATTTTAATGGTTTTATGACGTTGCCCGGCAAGATGAGGGTATAAGTGGGACTTGGTCCCAGAGTGGTGACATTTTTGTAGGAAGATTTTAGCAACGGGAGTTCTGTTCTCCTTTTTAGAAAGCAAATGGCTCACAGAATAGTTGCTTTCACTGCTAGTATATTCTAGTCAATTGGGATACTGTTTTGTCTTCTCTTTGAATGAGAACGTGGAACTAATAATCTATTAAATCTCTGTGCAGCTCCCTCTCTTGTTGAATGTTTTAATCATTCACACCAAGCAGCCAAATTCTCTAGCGCATGTGTATGCTGTATTGAAAGATAATGGATGCATATGTTGGAACTAAATTTGGCCCGCAGTCAGGGAACTTGACTGAAGGGGCTGATTCTTCTAAGCAATAATTGGAAACTATTGCTAACAACAGCCTGATATAAACTTGTCCTCGTTGTTGTGTGGGATCTTAAAGGCTCACCTGGTGTGGAGGGAGGTGTCCCTGCCTGTGGTAGGGGGTTGGAACTAGATGATCTTAAAGGTCCCTTCCAACCCAAACCACTCTATGAAGGTTTATGAATTGTACAGAGTGTGAATGCTCGTTTAGTGTGCAAATACCTCTTAGGTTAAGATTGGCGCTATCCACCATGAATGGTATTTTGCACAGAAATTAACCTGTTAGTGGTAATTGGATGAGAATGGTAAACATCTGTTGTAGATGGCTGTGGAGTGTTATGTGTGCATAAATTGTTAGTCATTCATGAAGAGAAGCTTGGAGTTTTCTTAACAAACCTGTGAAAGAGGCTTAATTAACAGAATAGTCTGCAGGTGTCAGTTGATTAGAGGTGATCTTACCAGTAAATTTGTTTATCTTTTTGCATTTGAAAACTGAATGCTTGGTTTTTGAAGTGCTTTTTTTTTTTTTTTTTTCCTTTGTTTTTTATAAAGATAAAAGAAGGTCCCTTGCTGACTAATCGTGCAACTTTGGCTGTCTGGCAGATACTTGACTTTTATGTGGAAAAGAGTTTGTTTTTACATGGATAATTCTGGCAAGTTTCTTCTATGGCACGGTAACAAATCCAGCATGCAAGCTGCTAGGGCATGTTTTAAAACAATTGTTTTCCGAACCTCCACTGTTTGCACTGCACAGGAGGTTTGGAAGCATCAAAAAAGTGATGCAGTGCAAGTCTGTCAGGCATGTGATGCTGTCACTTTCTTTAAAATAACTAGATTATAGTTTCAGCTGCAGATTGTAAATTCGTGTTGAATCCGCATGGTCAAATAGTTATGAAGATTGGCTTTTATCCATGGAAGAACATTAAAAATAGGAGAAAATTTTCTACTTTTCTTCCTGGGCACCTGTATTTTATTGGAAGAAGAGCTGAGTGACCCCAGGAAGTAGAAAAGAGTGGTTTTGTATAGATATGTGTCAGCTGCTTTGAAGTTAGGGTCCTCAGGGACCAGAAGTGTGCTGGCTACCAGTTACACCTTGTGGTATCTTTCTCACTGGAGTTTGGGTTTGTGAGCGTATCTAGCAGGTAGAGTGGTGAGACATGGAGGCTTAGCTAGCCCAACCTGTGTCATTGTCCTTCTGTTCTTATCTCTATTAGTGACTGAGCAACAGCTTGCCTTGCCTCTATTATCTATCCTACTAATGACATAAGATGCTCAAGTCCCCAAGCCAGGGCCTGGTATAGATAAGAGGAAGGTATGGAATGTTTCCTTTCTTTTAGAAATTCAGATAAAACGAAATGACTTACTTGAATTCATGCACGGCACTTCTGGCAGATGCAAGATGACTTTTCAAATATAAGAAAATATTTCTTCATTTACGTCCGCAAGAGCTAGATTTCAAAAATATGCTTGATTTACTATTTAAAACTGCTTGTATATTCTGATATGCCACAGTAAAATGTTGTGGTCATTTGGAAGTTACTTTCACATATTAAAAACTATATTCATGGTAACGCAGGTAGTTCCCAAGTATTCTAAGCATGTTCCAAGTCAGTTCTGTGAGGTACTATCAGGCTTTCAGCTGAGGTACCACCATAAGCAAACGCAAATGGATTTGTAAGTGATAGCAGCTGAGGACATTGTGTGGCATGATGGATGAGGCTGGCTCCAACCAAGTTGGGAGCAGTGTTTCATTCCTTTTCTTTCTTTTTTTTAACTTTCACGACTAGTACAAAACATTTTTATCTTCCAGACTCAAGCAGGTCAGCAAGCAGAACTTAATGTGTGGTAAACTGAGGTGCTGCACATGTTGTTGTTTTTTAAAGGCTGGGAAAATGCATGTGCTGAACTATTAAATCTAGAATGTTTCCAGTATTTGGAAACTGCTTATTTTGATAAATGCTAAGTCGCGTTCTTGGCTGATGCTAGTCAGTATGGCTCCTTGGGAACAGGAGTGTTCGCCCGGTGGAGGATCTGGCACAGCAGTGTCTGTCACATAATATCATCCAAAGTCCTTGGGGAAAATGAAGGCTTTTTTTTCTTTTTTTTTTTTTTCTTTTCTTTTCTTTTTTTTTTCAGCTGTCATTAGTGGAGCGCTGTCAGGACCAGAATGGACACGACCCATTCTGAATCGTGTAAATGCTCAGCTGCACTGCAGAGAGAGCCTGGGGTTTGTTACTGCTCCAATGGGCTGTACCAGAAGCCACTGAGCAGCAAGATGGAGTAGCGAACTTGAGCCTGCTTTGAAAATTAGTACATTTATTCTCTTGGGAATTAGGGATATCTGCTTAATGGCTTGAAAATAGAAGTGTGTTTCAATGAAATCGGGTCTGTTTTCTCCTACAGATGGTGCTATTTTCACAGAAAAAAAAGTCTTAAAAGTTTAAATGTCAAATAACTTCAGTGCGAATTCATTTTCAGCCCACAGGAAAGAAAAACAACAGGGAGTTGCAAGGCCTATTAAACAAAATATGACTCAGTACTGCCATGGAAGTGGTTGAAAATCAATAGGCGCTTCTCAGTAAACTCCTCAGAACTGTTCCTCTTCATTGTGCTCAATCTGAGCTCTGGCAAGTTGTCATGTAAATCGCAGCAATCTATTCAGGTACTCCTATGAGTACTGGTAAGGGCGTGCACATGTGAACATGAAAAAATATCTTCCAGAACTTCTATCCAAGAACATACATGGAGATGTATTTTATCCATTCCTTCTCCCTCCGTCTCTCATTTTTTAATTGCATTTGAACATCTTACAGGCAAAGCAGGGGAGTTATAGGTGGTTTATGCGTTAAATACAGTGGACAGAGCTTGTATACTGACAGCTTCAGGAGTATTGTGGGTGCTTGTTGCTTTTCACTCTTCTAGTCCTACATTCCAGGTCTTGGTTGATACTCAGCCTGGAAATTTTCTCAGCAATGCATTCTTGCTTTATTACTTTTTCTGCTGACTGATCTTTCTCAGTATATTCCCCTTTAAAATAGATATCTACTGCTATTTCTATGTTAGGCAGGTATAAAGCTATACACAAGGATCTTCCTTGTAATAACAGACGTCTGGCTTATTTATGTTACTTATTACTTTTAAACCTCTGTCTTCCCTTGACTGTATGGTGGAATTTTCAGTCTCTGAGTGCTACTCATACAGAGCATCGTTATAATGTGGGAGAAAAGGGAATTTGATGTCTCTATTAAAAAAGCCAAACAAAGTGCTTGTAGATTTAAAGTCAAAGTACATTGTAAAAAGGCAGCAACAGCCCATATTGTGTTTTCTGTCACTTTCTGAGAAGCCCCTTCTTGGTGTGTGCTGTGAACAGGCCTTGTTGCTGCTGATTCAGGCTCAGGCTGAATCAGAAAATTTTTCAGGAAAGATTTCTGATACAGAACCCAAAATGTCAGCAAGGCGGCAGTGATGGTGGGAGGAGCTGCCCTTCTCTGACATCACACAGTGGGAGTGCAGAAAGGAAATCGCATTCCTCCTTATTCCAAACCAGCAAGGATTTGGGTTTGTTTTTTGACTAAATGTGTATCATGGGCTGGCGAGGGCTGAATAGTGAAGGCAGTCACTGCTGGAAGCGTGCTGCTGCCAACAGAGTGTGTGACCAAAACAATATCGTTCTCTTTTTTCCTTTTATTTCTCCTTTCGGAACAACTCCTAGATGTTCTGTATACTGGCATGCAGGAGGAGAAGGAGACAGATGGTGTGACAGTGGGAGAACAGTCTATTTTAGCACTAATAAAAATGAGACTTGAGATCCATGTACGGCGGAGAAATTAGGAACTTGGAGAGCTGGGGGAGAAAGCGAGACGAGCACTGACCTTTCAGAATTACAAAGCTATGCACTGATGGTTTTTCTTTTGCACTTGAAATAAAACCAATGATGGTACTGATGCGCGGTTTCAATTCTGTTTTAAACGATATTGAGCAAAAAACAATTTGGTTACTGAAGATGGAAAAGTTCCCATGTTCAAAAGACTTCTCTCACCTGCATCATTCTTACAGCTGCCTGTTTGGTGTGGTTTTCTTTTCTCAAACATCCAAAAACAAAAGAAAAAGCCCACAAAAGTGAATGCTCTCTATTCTGTGAACTCTGACGGATCCATGCCAGTTCACCTGTCTTGTGGATGTAGAAGCCACTGAGCTTGTGCAGCTCTGAGGTGGTGAATATCAGCTGGAAAGGAGCCCTTTGCAATCCCTGTGGACGCTGTCACTGTGTTTGGTGGGAAGTTTTTCTCGTTTGTCATTAGTAGCTGGTTTATTTTGAGGATATGAGTAAGGCTATATTTAGTGTGAGCTTTTAGAAAATAAAACAATGGGATTTATTGTTCCGTCAGCCGTGGGGTCTCATCTCTGCTTTTGTATCAAGGTTGCTGTGGACCTGGAGGCTTTATGCCAGTCTGCAAAGCTGGTAGCCATCAGTGCCGAGAGGATAAAGGTTGTCAAAATGAAATTTCTACTTGGAAGTGTTTTTACAGCTCAGCACGGGGAGGCTTTTCTTTACGGATTTATGTGATGGAACTCACTTTTAACTTTCCTGAAATGAATGCCTCCGGAAAGAAGGAAGGAGGGAACAGGCAAGACTGGATGAGATGCTAAGTAACCAATTCTGCAGGCTGATACCAGCAGTCTGTCTATCTTCTCTGTGGTCGAAAAGAAAAATATTTCTCCTCTTTAGAAGTATAAACACAGCTAATTCCCTGTGAACATCATCTGACATCTTGCAAGCTGCTTTAATGTTTAAGCTAACTCTCGAAAGTGTATAGCACTTCCAGTGTTCAGAAGTGACAGGCCTCCAGTTGATAAAATAAGGTATTTCCAGAGCTGCTAAAGATAAAATTGCAAAATTATTCCATCTATTCTGTTTGCTTCCTGTTCTGTCTCACTCAGAAAAGTCTGAGAGGAAAAAGAAAAATGAAAACATGGTATTCCTACATCTTTCTCAAAAGTGAAATCACTTGAAAAGAAATCTGACTTTTATGGACAGTCCCATCAGGCTTGGCCAAATTTGAGATGTTGACAGAAGCAGAATGCATTTTCCTGTAAGGATGGTCTCTTGGATGCTTTTGCCATTCTTTGCCTGCCTGCTGAGATTCCTAATTCAAAGTTTCCTGCGTTTTTAGGAGTTTCCTGCACTGCTCTGTTACCTGAGTTGTAAGAACAGATGTGTGGTGTGTTACTGTTCCTAAACTGTCCTGGTTATCCAGGGATGAAAATGAGGGTATGGTAGAAATGGTGTGGAAAGAAGGAAGCAACGGAAGCCCAACTGAACTCTCATGAAAGTCGATAGGAGCTTTTTCCACTGACTTAATGGGAACTGAATTAAGTTGTTGGTGAGAGGCTGTGTTCAAAAAAATCTCTAGGCCTCGTGTTCTATTCCACATCTGTAGTGGATCTGCTGGATTTATTAGGAGTAAAAGTCTAGCTTACAGCATATGGAAAATAGAGAGGGTGAAGGTTATGAGAAAACCCCAAATTATTGATGTGGGTGTGGAAAAGTCCTGCAAAATGAACTGTTTCAAATGTACTAAAAACATACCCCCGAAATCCCACAAAACCTTCCTGCATTCGTAGTCACTGACTTCATCAGTTTCACAGCATTACTTTTCAATCAGCAAACATCATAAAAACAGGAAGGCAGATTTATGGCTCTTTATTAGCCAGCACCATTACAGTATTTACTGTAGTGTGAAAAAGGAAATCAAGAAGTGGTGCTGTAAATCTCAGTGGCTGCACCCAGATGCATTTATTTATTTACTGGATACTTCACTGGTAGCTTAGCAGATGCCTGCTACTTTACACATATATTTTGAGCAGATCAGCAGACTGCTCTAGAGGAATGGGTGTTAAATTCTGCTGGGGTCTGTTTTGGACAGTGCTAGGAAGAAGCTAGTGAGAAGTGTTCAGCTTCCATAGCTGAGCTAGTTGTTGGAGGGTCACTAGCATGTTAATCGGAGCTTCTTTAAAGGGATTGTAATTATAAAGACACAGTCTCGCAGTAACAGGAAAATAAAGATTTGGCTATTAAAATAATACAAATAAAAGCAAAATGTTTGTCTCATTGAACAGCTAATATCTTAATGTTCAAAGAAGAATCGCAATCATCGTAAAGCTTATCTAAAGCCCTGGAGCTGTAATGTTCCACTCCCTCTGTGGTGTGAGTAGTATCAAATATAGGGCTCTGTTTCCTGCGGACCAGCCCTAAAAGTTGCACCATACCGTTGTAGACAGAGTTATAGTTTATGCAGAGAAAGTGCATCTGCTGACCCTGGATGGCCTGTTCCTATCTGCAGTTAGAAAAAAAATGCCTGTGAATGTAAGGCAGTTGTAATTGTTTTAAGCAAATGCCTTTTTCTTTGAATGTCTGCTTTGTAACAGCAAATGTTACACTGGCTAGGCCTGCTCTTTGCAACTTCATTATCTATAAAAATCTTATTGATCAGCGGAAGTTGAGGTGAATTAAATGTAAAGCATTAATGTAAGCGTTAAATGTCTGAAGTGTCTATTTCGTTTTCCAACTTTCTCAATAAAAACACAGCTTATTTTATGTAATTCATTCAGATTTGTGGTCAAATGCAAAATGATGGATCTAGAATTCTATTCCAAGTCCAAATGTATTTTCCCGAGGGAAAATCATGGCTCCATTGAAGCCAATGGAAATACTTCCATTGAGTTTAGTGATCCAGGAAATAATTTCATCCCCAAACCCAAATGGTGCAACATCGCTATAAACCACCTTGGGTTTTGTTATTGCTATTATTTGTTGTTTTTTTTTCTACTTACTGCTGCCTTCTGTTTCTGATGTTTTTTAGAATGAACAATAAAATGCAGAGTATAAATTATAAATGAACAGTTTCAATGAGGCTGTTGATTGCAATGACTAAAATCTAATTAAACAGTTCAGGATCTAAGTGATATTATTATTGAAGAATTACATTAACAGAGCGTTTGATCAGCTTCTTAATTTGTTTTATGTGAATTATACTTATGAGATAATGTGATTCTGAGTGACAAAAGGACCAATTCTTTTTCTTTCCTTTTTTTTTGAGGGAAAGCTAATATACTGCGTTTAAATTGAAATAATTTGATGGAGAATTCTCAGGGAAACAAAAGCAGTATTTTGGCATTGCCCTCCTACCCTTCGCTGCTTCTCTCCCATAGGGATACCTGAGATTTGGGGATCAGCTCCTGGAACCCTCTGGATAAACTCCTCTGTTCTTGCTCCTGCCTAAGCCGTCCCTTATTGTGGACATCCAGTGACTGGAATTTCATTGAAATATTTTTTTTGAAGCGTTCCTTGCAGCAGATGGTCGCTGACAGGGAAAGCCATCTTTCCTAATCCACGTTTATTTTCAAATTTCCAAAACTGGAGAGAGAGGAGGAGGGGGGTGGGAGAAGTGAAGGGGGATCACTGGGGAGATGGAGACGTAGCGCATTTAAAACAGAGAAAGATTGAGGATGCCAAACAGCGCGGAGGAAAGTCATGAGACAAAAAATGACCCTAGGAAAAGAAATACAACTGGTTGATTCACTCTTGCACTGTGCTGTTACTCTGTGTGCTTTATGACTCTCATAGGCAATAACCAAATCCTTACGCCTAACTCTCCATCCTCCTTACTTTGTTGTACTTACTCTCGTATGGTTTGTTCTGCATCATTCCTTGAAAACAAGCTCTAACGAGCTTAAGTGTGCCGAATTGTTTTTGAATACGTTCTTGTTTCTCTTGTTATGTCTAGAAGGATGGAAAATTACTTTCGCTCTTGAATTGGTTCAGAATCTTCCTCCCACGCTGAGGAGCTTGGAAGTGAGGTTGGAAGACTGTTTTCTGGCTGTGAGCATCAAAGTGAGATCCAAAGGGCAAGCATCTTTAAATATTTAACTACTAATAATCTGGTTCATAAAACTGACGGGGTGTTTATGGAAGATAGTGCTGCTACTTTATGGTATTGATCCAACAGATGCAGTTAATCCTGTATTTTAGAATACAAAAAATATTCAAAAGCCATTCTGGACAGATAAAGAGTATTCAACTCAGCAGTGTTCTCAAACGTTGATGTCTCAGCAGCCCTGCAATGTCACTAACATTTTTTTCTTTATATTTGAAATTGAATCAATACTTTTTTTTGATGTTACGATCAAGTACCATAAAATGTTTTACGAGTCTGTTTGCATTTGATATATTTTCTGTTCCCTGGGAGCTGTGTTTCTAACAGATGATCCAGCAGACAGCGTTAGTAACTACTGACAGATCATGGCTGAAATTTGAATGACCGCTTTTGATATTGCAAGTTTTAAGCATTAAACTAAACATGCTCTTAAAGCGATTTAATTTTCACTGGTCAGAACTGATTTCCAGAAAGCAGGCAAAAACTGAGGACCCTAAATCAATGTTCTTATTAGAAGTCACAAGAATCCCATGAGAATCCAAAGGCTTACGGCTTCTGAAATGCCCTGAGGTTCTTAAGTTCAGGTACAATAGAAGAAGAATTGTTAAATTTGTACGTAAATTGACGGGTTGATAGATAGCTCTCTACTGAATGGCGATTTTGGGCATTAAATGATGATTATTCAGAACTCCAAGGCGCTGATTCTTTGAAACGGCTTTCAGTATTGTGGGAGTCCAACCGCAGTCTGTTATTTCTGAGCTATAAAGTCTGATCTGTAGATTTTGTTCTTGAAATGTAGTATAAATTAAGGTCTGTAGAAGAAGGAGGCATCCTTAAATTTGAGACCAGTAGAAAATGTAGTAGAGTAGAAACACACTTTACCATGGTCCCTTCCTTTTCTCTGTCGGACATCTGCCAACTTCAAAGATGCACTCCACCTCTCTTTCAGTAGCCTATAGGGGGAAATTATTCTGTGTGCGCTGTATGTAGACTAAGGGAGACATCCACGTTAGGATGTAATTAGGTGAGATGGGCAATGTGGGAGAAGAAGGAAATTGGCTTACCTTTGTTGATTGTTTATACAGACGGCGTATGATGCATACACTGTCATGATAACAACAACAACAAAAAAAAGAGGAAGGATAAAGGGATGTTTGTACTTACTGAGTGGGTGATGATAGAGCTTCCTCCACCCTTTCTGTACCCAGCACATTGACTAATGTTATTACGGAAGTGATGGGTAGATAGTGATTTGTGCAAGAAAAAGAACATGCCCCAATACGTGTCTAGTACAGCTTGAAACTTTTAATGTTTGTTTTTACAAAAGTATCAGTCAGCTACACAATCCCTGTCTGTTTTTCTGCCCTCTAAATGTCAGATACCACTTCCTTTTCATTATGTTCTTTGGCTTTCATGCAAGCAGCTTCTGCTTGAGAATTTTCACATATCACTCATACATCTGTAGGGCGAAACGTTGCTTCTAGGCATTTATCACTCACTTGCTGTTGACATATAGTCATAAAGGTGACCTATTTCATATTAACAATCAATTTCCTTTCATTGTCACCACTGGGATATGTTCTACCCTTTCACTTCCCCTGTCAGAAATGTAGACTTAGGGGTCAGATGGAAGAGTCTCTGAAGGAAAAGGATGATTATTTGACTGTGCATCACTGAATTCTGTCAAATTTATTTTAATGCTGAAGAAAAATGTCCAAACATTGTGTTCTAACAGAGAGTAATAGAACACGGTTAGACTTAAACAGCAAACTTTGTATGCAATCTCGGTAAAATTGTTTCCATAATGCAAAGAGTAGTGTAAGAATCTCATAAATTTTAAGGCATAATAGAAGGTTATTGGAGTTTTGTGCAATCTCAGAGCTTTGTATCTTTTGTAGTATTTGAATTATGGTGTTGGAGAATTCACAGTTTTATTTTTTTTTGCTATTAGGAGACGTACTTCTGCATGTTATTGAAGTCTGTGTTAAGCAAAAAAAAAAAGTATGCATAAACTTACCGTGTTCTTGACATCTGTTTGAATTGTTGAGCAAAATGGTCTCTGCCCATTTAGGAGATGCAGTAATTCAATAAAAGGTGCAGTCTTTGGAGAACCCACAGGTTTGTCACTGAATTTCACTGTCAGTACAAGGCATTATTTTGTGAGAATAAAATGCCACGAAGAGGTCTGTCTTCAGGAAAGAACACGATACTGTTTGGAATAAAGATAACTTTCTGTTCCATAGAAATTTGCAACAGCTGATCAGTGTTAGCTGTAGCGTGCGCTGGATTGGAGCTTGTTTCTGTTCTGGAGTTTTAGATTTCTTCCCCGCTTCTTCCTCGATATTCTCCTGAAAGCAGTTGAGAGTGATGTTGAAAATGGGTCCACAATAGTGCTTGCCTTATTTATATTTATTTCTCTTCTTTATTCTGTTTCAGTAAGCATGCACAAGGTAATTCAGACTCTGCTTTCCTCGCAGGAGAAACTGTGCCAATGTTAATGTGCTCATATGGAGATGTGAGAGATCCAGTCAGGTCACTGACATCACTGATACAGCATTTTTTCAAAGAGAAGTGGGAACTGAGATGCTTCTGTTGGTAGAACAGCAACGGGTTGCCTGGGATAATTCTCATACAAAGAAATTTCAGGGCTTGGGAAATAAAGATCCCATTCTTTACCTCTGCTCCTCATGCAGCACAGATAAACTCAGACATGGTTAGTTGTGCTTTGTGCTGCCTTTGTGATTTATTCCACCAAGATCCACTGGGTTTTGGGCCTTAATGTGCCATTAAGCTTGCGTTGGCACACCAGAAACTGGTTCTAAACAGAAATGCTATGCTTAAGTTTGGCCGTCTTTGTTGGAGAATCAGAATGAGAAAACCTTGAAGTTACCTTCATTTATTGTGAAATAGAAAAAGTTGCTTTGCTCTCTGCTTCTGACAGCTGAGATAGTTAGCTGCGTGTGGGTCCTGAAGAATCACGCTTTGAGTTTGTAGATGGTTTTAGCTTTGACCTTGGGAAGATCTTATGAATCACTTTGTTTTCAGTTCCATGAGTTCATCTGAAAGTTATGAAACAACAAACAGCGTGGCAAAGGACAGCACATCTGAGAAGGAGACAAAACAAAAGAAGAAAAAAGCCAACACTGCTGGAAGCAGCAAGGCAGCCACAGGAGTGTTTCATTAGTGAGGACATGAGGAAGAAACGCCTAACAATTTCAGCTTTCTGAAACCAAAAAAAGGGAAGGAAGCACCTCCAAACCTACAGGATGTATTCAGGAGACTTTCTGGTCTACCTGCAGCTACTCTGAGCTTCGAAGCTCTGGTGTAGAGAAGATGGAGGTCACGTGGAGAACTGAGAGACTGAACACCATGCGTTCCTACACTTGCATTTCTGTACATTCCCTTTCTCATTGACTAACAGCTTTCCTTGTCTCTGGTCTGAGGGTCTCAGAGCAGACACCACAGTACATGAACTAGTAACTGTTATCTGTAATTGAAATCAAAATATGCACAGGAGGCAATTCTTTCTAAAGAATCAAACTTCCTGCAGGATGATCTGGAATATCTATTGAGATTTTGTTAGCCCTAAACTGCCATCTTCTTGCATCGCTGGCCTAAGGCGTTACAGAATTATCTTCACTTCAGGCTTGAATTTTAGCAGTGAGAGAGACTGCATGCGTGAGCTACCAGCTGTCTGGGCGCAGCCTTCTGAAGTGCTTGTCCTTTTGGCTGTGAGGTACGTAGTGTTTTTGTGGGAGAGTTCGTAGAATCTGAAGAGGACTGTGGCCCTGGTATGAAAATGGAAAAGCAAACGAAGTTTACTCCATAGATGAAATCAGTCTTTAGAAACGTAAAAAGGAAGTCTTTGATTTTGATACTTATAAATTTGAGATTAGCAGGTGAGTTCTGTGGCTAATGAATAAATGCCCAGAGTGCCTTCAACATTTGTTTTATCTGAAATCTTACTGTGGCAGTTTGAGAGTCTTAGTCTGTAGGTAAAACTAAGCAGTAGAATGTGCCTACAACTTGCAGTATACCATATTTTACTGCATCCAGCTAATATAGCGAATGTTGAAAACAGAAACAGATTTTTGGCTGCAGGTCATTTTGGAAAATTGGTGAATCTCCCATAATGTTAGAGCCAAAAGCATGGGTGAGACCTGGGTAGAAGCCTCTGCTTTTGTACTGGTATATACTTTGGTCCATAGTGGGGAAAGCTTGCCTTGCTAATGCAGTCAACCTGGCAGGAGCGTAGCAAACAGTAACACAACAGACGACAAAAAGGTGAGAGGGTGAGTTTGGAAAGAGATTGAACAAAACGTTTGCTCTGGTGTTTGTAAATGATGAGAATGACTACATGCCTGATACATTGGTACATTGGTACCTGCACTATGGTTAGCATTAGTGGAAATAGGAATGGTCAATTTCTCCACAGTGCATAGGACAGGAGTTTCTTAGCTGGTCAGAGACGTGTGAGGAAGGAAGACCTAAATGAGCAAGTGTGTGAGTGAATGGGAGTACAAATGTTACAAGTTCTGTGGTTTTCTTTGCAGATACCACACAGGCCACAGAGAACTGCTCACTGCATTGCAGTTCTGATGCTGTAGGATTCTTCATGGCGCTTCATCTGGGGGGAATGTGTGGGACTCATCCTTATGTGTAGCCTTTCTCATGTCTCTGGTAAATTGCAGAACTGTATAGCACACAAAAGGAGGTATAAACTGTGTACTAGTAGAGAAAAATACATGTGTTAGGTATAAAAGAGTCTATATGACACTGAAAAAAATATTTTTTATTCTTTCTTAAGCCTTCCACTTTATTATCTTAGGCACTACAGGTCAGTCCAAAGGCAGTAAATGTCAAGGTATGCAATGGAACAATGCTTTAAAGACTATAAAATCTCTGAGATCTGTGATATCTGAAAGCCATGACTTGAAGGCATCTTCAGACCCAAATTTGATCAAATCTTGGAAGGTTTTACTTTTGTTCCAGCGAAGCTTTAGGTGAGGTCAGAAGTTGGTGAGACGTTGGTGTGTGCCTCAGTTTTGTCTCACTGTTTCCAGATGCATCTGGAATCAAGTTTAAACACACAGAATTATTACAGTCAAAAAGTCTAAATAGCTGCAAATGGAGATACTTGCAAAGTCTGTGAAGATTTTCTTCTATTTATGCGTTCATATGCAAACAGATACCTAATATATTTTTGATGTGGAGAAGCTTAGGGATATTTAGCTCTTCTAATAGTTCTATTTATGGTAATTTATTTATAGTTCCATAACTTGTACTGGGTTTCCATGTTCTATTAGTATTGCAATGAGATGTTATTCATACTATTTTGTACTATGCCAGAATGAGACTAGAGAAGACAGATAAGACTAGATCAGAATCTAACTGCTGGCATAACAAGCATGGTACACATAAATACGTGTGTACAACTAACTTTATGTAATTAGGCATTCAGCTGTTGTGAACAACCAAGATGGCTTTCCTGAAAACATACTGCTAGTTTAACTGAACTGAACTCAATGGTTTATTATTAGGGTTCAGCCATAAACAGCTGCAGGCTATTTCCATTGTTTTTTTTCGTAAACTCATGTCTTGTTTTCCTTCAGGAATATCTCCGAAGTTTTGTGGGTGTGAATTTGCCATCTCAGCTGTCTTTACACTTTCCTGATGCATTGTACTCTGAGTTGGATCACATGTGGTTTTGCAATGGTACAACACTCCTTCTGTGTGAGAGCCGACCCTTTACAACTAACTTCTTTTGCATTTTCAGTCTGAAGGCTTTGAAAATCAAAGCATTTAGGATGGAGCATTTGTATCGCTTTTGCTACAGTCTGTACAATTATTGCTAAGTTTCCCGTTTCTGAAGAGGTTAAGCAGAAATTTAAGCTTCAAAGTTTAGATATGATTTGTCAGTAATGTGTTACTTTCTGTGGCAGTAGAATAACTGGTGTTAAATGATGCTTCGTCCTCAGCTGATAATTCTAGAGAGTAAACTTACTTTTCTTGTTGAAGCTTTAATGTTCATTACAACAAGATAGGACAGCACATCTGATGATGCTACAAATAAAGCAGTTAGAATGGTAAGGCAAAACGTGTGCTGTTACACTGGGATGATTATGGACCATCTAGTCCAAAACATTCTTCTGACAGTGGTCAGACCTATGTTACAACATTGTAAGAATACAGTATTGGAATTATATGCTCAAAAGTGGCCATATTTCCTAATTTCATTCATGTAGTAGCTGGTTTATACCCTTTAGCAAGAAACTTGGTGATTTTTCTCTCTTTTGAAAGACTAACGTAAGCTTTTGAATTCCACCAGGTCTCACTTAGGTGTTTTGTTTAAGGTATTGAAGAGGTGCGAACACAGTCTGTGATCTGAACAGAATGTCTGAAAAATGAGAAATTTTGTGAGTTTGAGTGCTGCCTTACTTTCTCAACGAAAGGAGCAGGCTGAGGGGTCAGATGATACGTGATAAAGAAAACTAAGACCCGTATCTTATACTTTGCAACATGATGTATTGCTGATTTCCCTTTGAATGTTTAAGAAGCTGTTGCAAAGCATTTCTAGCATAGACTGCTCCTCTTAAATGTCTGATTGCTCAAAATTTCCCTCAGTAAGCCAATCTTGGAGAAATTCAGACAAACTGTTGAAAATTAAGATGTTCAGAGATGTTGAATGAAGTTTTAGACAGTCGCTAAATGATGGTGATTGTTCAGTTTTCAGGCCTTTGGAGACCCATTGCAGATAAAGCAGTGCCTTGTGCTAACATTTTGATCAGTATCATACCTCTCAGATAAGAGAAAATAACAGATATTGAGTGAGGGCAAAGAGGCATAAGCACAGGAAAAACCAAGCTCTCAAATGTGAACTGATCATATGGTTGGACTAACAAAGGCTTTGAACAGTCATCTCTACCTTAAATCTCTTAGTGACACAAATAACAGAAATAACAGGCTGTCTTAGAGCAGTCTTTGATTATAGAAATGGAAGGCTGGCTTTTTGGTTTCCACTTTCAGCTTGTGAAAATTTGAACAGCTGATGTTGTAGGCAAAAACTGGTATAGAAAATACCTGCAGGCTTTTAGTGTTGTCTGCTTTTAAAGTTTGGAGCTGCTTAGTGTTACACAGCCTGCAGTGTGAATGGGTGCAGATGCAGTTATAATACCGAATGCATGCATTTATGTTGCCTTTAGGTGTAAAGTATTCAGCTCTTTTTTAATATATTTTTAATAGTATGCTTTGTCTTCCTTGTCCTTGAACAACAAATTTTTTTTCACCTTCAACAATCAACTTCAAATGACATTTCAGAAATGGACAACCTACCTACCTTCTTGCTTACAGACAGTGAATGGGGGATTTTTTGTTTTTTTTTTTCTTTTTTTTTGAGAGAAATCAGACGTATAGAAGCTTTTACAGCATGCACAAAACAACTTATGACAGAATAACAAGCTGCCCTGTGCCTTCACAGCAGCTGGCAGAGTGAGTCATTGCTTCTGGCCCTGTAATGCAGACCTTGCGTGTCTGGGAAATAATGCCCAGCCAAGTGTGATTGCAAGCTATTATTAAGGGTTTATTTGTGCAATTGGTGTGGTTGAGGTCAAACATCCTTCTCTCTATTTTCATGTAGTGCTTTTAGGCAGCTTTCAATAATGACTCCATTATACCCCTACTGTGAAGATATTTTACCTCTTCTACAAATTGCGTGTTAATTACCGAGTTGTTTTTCCCATCCAACTCTACTTTTGAGTAAGACAGTATGACATTGAGCCAGAAGTAATGCTAACTACACAAAAACCAGGCGTTTCTGCTCTTTGACTGCAGAAGGACTCTGCTCAGCAGGCACCGGCTTTTAGGTGGAACTAGTTAAGAGGAAAACTTCATCCTTTAGTCTCTGTTTAAATACCACAGTATTTAGTCTAGCTGGCCATCAGATGTGTTTCAGTCCCAGATTCAATCGATGGTAAAATGGGGATTTGGGTCTTAGGTCTTTTAAACGCTCAAAATGATTAAGTGTGAAGCCCTGTAATTCACGGCTTATTGGGACTTACCCGTATAAGCACTCTCTTTGAAACCAATGTGATTATTAATGTGAGTAAAATTTGGAGGATTAAGTCCTGAATTTCTGTTGAGTCTGGATTCCTACTGGTAAAAAACTGCTGATAGGTGTTTTTCCTTAGAAAAGCTGGGTAGAGTTGCAGCAAGAATCTGGCAAACATTTTAGATAACTATGTTATGGTAGTAACCTTGCGCAAGAATACTGAATTCCAGTGCTTAAAATCATTACCTGCCAATGAAAACTTGGCAAGTCTTCTAATTTGGTCAGAGAACACTGATAAGGAGGAAGTTAATTTGTGAGAAATTGATAACTCAGCAGAAGGCAGTCTTGGTCCTCCAGCTGTGTACTCTGAAAGGCAAACGTTCAAATAAGTAAAATAAACTCAACATCTTGTGTTTCCAATAAGGAAGAATGCTCAGAAGGTCTCTTACAATGCTGGTGATCGTCTCATGCATTTTTTCACATGAAATTAAAAAATAAAAAGGTAACAGTTTTGGCAAAAATACTAGAAATAATTTAATATCAGTGACGCTTTATTGCATTTTGCTCTGCTTTATACAGTTGCAAATTATGTGAAAGAATCAGATTCTCAGCATTTGCTAGGCTAAATTTTCATCAGTGCCAATTCCTTTAGCCTCCGAGTAGCTCTGTGAAGTCAGGTTTTCCATTTCATTAGTGAAATTAATGAAGGAAAGGAACCTAGATTCCTACTTCTACACAAATCCATTGGTACTGATACGGATCACTCCAGCAGAATAGTTCTTAAGGGATTAAATTGTTTTTAAATGGTTCTTAGGGAAATCCCAAAGGTCAAGGAAGAAGAAAGGGATATACAGTGGCTTCAGTGTGGTGAAATAATGTAATTGAGATAACCAATGGAGATGCATGAGTTGCAGCTGGTTTTGCAAGGACTGAGGCTTCTGGAATCTTGATCTCTTCTTTACCTTTCCTGACTTCAGTTTCTTATAACGTGCTTTGGAGTTCTGGAGAGAGTTAAATTTGCCATGAAATCCTGTTTTGCTTCCCCATTAGTGTTTGTTCTCTTTTCTGCAATGGTAAGGCTTCTTGGCTTTGGATGAGTATGTTTTGTTCTGAAAGCCTGTTGTGTTGCTCCTGATTGTGTCTGGTGTGCGTGAGCTACCTTCTCCACCTCAGATCTTTTCTGACAGTGATTAATGTACTGCAAAGAGTGCCTCATGGTGAGGAATACCTGTTATGTTAATTCCTTATTGTGCTTTGTTAGAGATAAACTTGCACATGGAAAACGGGTGCTTTTGGTAGGAGTCTAAATGTCCCTACAGGAGTCCCTACTGAACTCTGATAAGGCAAGATTAAATGAAAATTTGACCCTCCATTACAAGAAGCTTTAATAAGTTAAAGGCTAAATTGTGCAACAGCATGGAGAAAAGTCTTTGAGATGAAGATCTGGCTTGAAAAAAACTAAACGTGTCTCTTCCTTTGCATTGGAACAAATAGCTGCGTTATAGACTACAAATTTGGCAGTGTTTACCATTACCTTCATGCTGAACATGTTAAATCCTTCTTTGAAAAAACATCAGATAGCTGCCTCCCAGAGCTCTAGTAAAAAAGCTAAAATCTAATTCATACCAATCTTCTGCAGGGAGGGCTGCTTTGGCTTAAACCAAGAGCTCTTGTGGTATCCTAAAACACTGTGACAGCTGCAAGGAAATCAAGGGAAGGAAGGCCAAAGAAAGTATTTGTACCCATAGAATTATTCTGTATTAATGCAACAACAATGTTAGTTGTTACAAAAATCTTGGGCCCAAGTCCAGATTCATCATGCAGACTTGAAAAAGCCCCCATGCCTTAGAGTTACAAAAATAATGCTGGGTTATTTGTTTAAATATCACCCATAAATTTGAAGTTGCTTTACATTCTAAAAATAAAATCTAGTCCCTGGAGCTGTAGTGCCAGAGTGGATTTCGGACTGTAGGCCTAAACAGAAAAGGAAAACTATAAAATTCTGACTTTTTTTTTCTTTTAAATATAATTACAATCCTCTGTATTTAAAATATTTCCGCAATGAAAGAAAGCATTTTCTATCCTAAATAAAATGCAGTGAAAAATTGCACCATGGTTTCTTGAAAACAAAAAAAAACCGGAAACCCTAAACTTACATAGCGGAAGTATAGAACCCAGCCATGCCAAATTGTTGAGTCGGTGTCAAACTCAGCATATGTAAGAGTGATGTGCAGTACAGACTGTAGAATAGGGCAGATATATATTTTTGGTGACATGTGGATGCCTTTAATCTGCCGTGCAAACAAGGATTGTAGGGACGACAAACTCTTAATCAGGCGTGCTTGGAACTACAGAAACAAACATTTGCTCCCAAGGTTATGTATTTCTTTCTCTTTAAGAGGTCCCCTCTCTCAGGACGTGCAGAGTTCTAAGAGGAAGTTTGGAGATGCAGTATTGAAGTACACCGTTGTCGTATTTATCTTCTTGCACTTGGCTCCTGCTAAAATATTTTTCCCAGAGCGATTAGTCCTAACTTTATTGGTATAACAGTGACAAAATTCCAATGGTTTTATTGCAGATGTCTGTAATAAAAGGTTTTCTTCACTTTAAAGTTTTATTTTGAGATGGCTGAGAATTGTGGGCTTTTGTGATTTTTTTTTCCTCTGGTGGCACAATTGCTAGTCATAGTCCATGTGAGAAACCAATCCAAACACCTGCAAATGAAGGGAATGCTCTTTGTACATTGCACGTGACAGTTCTCAGAATACCTCCTTTACTGCCATTCAGCTGTCACATCAGTGGGGTTTGAATTTTCAGAAAAGAAAGAGACATCTGGTTCTTACTTGATTTTTTTCCATGGCAAACACAATAGCAGTAATTTCACTAAGGAAGATGATCTACTAGTTAGCAGTGATACGATTATTGTTGATTTCTTTAACTGTAGAGTGGTTTTCTTCTACTTCAGGTTGTGGCATCTCAGACTTCTGTGTACATTTCTCATCCTATCCAGGGTCACTGTACGAAAGAACTTAAATGGAGAATTCAACCATGAAACTGAAAATACGATGAGTTCTTTATAGTCTTCAGTTAGGATACTGATGGGCCTCAGCTACTGAAGGCATACATTGGATGGTTTTCCATTAAAAATTAGGACTCTGTTCCGGTTTTATCTTTAAGACCTGCAGTTCCAGTGGCTTTGATATAATTAGGAAAATCAGAATCAGATCTTCATATGCTTACCTGATAGAAAGTGGGCTTTGGCATTTCCTTTAAGTCACCATCAGCTTTTGCAGAACTGATTTTTTTTTATTTTTTTATTTTTGTGTCCCTTTCTGTTTGCTCACTGCAATTGTAATTAATTAAGCAATTAATTTGGAAACAGTTTGCTGGGAGGTAAGGTCAGCTATTTCTTGAAGTAGTTGAGTGGATTCTCGGGTCAAAGATGAGAATTTGAAACCAAAAATAAAACATTTTTAATACCTTGTAGGAACACAGAAACACGGGAACATCTGGACTGTGTCAGCTTAAATGTCCATCAGTCCCAGCTCCACTCTCTGCCAATGGCAGTAATGGATGCCAAGGCAGTGGTACTTTGCTAGTATGCTTTCTGTGTGGATAACTTCACCATGAACACTAGGATTTGCTATGTTGCTTTTCACTGACAGCCTCTATTGAGGGCCAGGCCTGCTTCAGCTGCGTGGGTGCTTAATGTGAACTCAGGCAGGAGAAGACAGATTACTGTTGAAAATTTTTCCTTCCTCGTGGGACTCTGGTTTTGCCAGAGTAAAAAATGAGCCAGGAACCTCAGGAGTTGGTCCAGTGGAATTAGTATGACTGGCATTTGATGATCAACCTGACCTTTAACAGTTTTTCATGTAACTAAAATGATTGCTCTCCAGGCTCTGAATAGGCCCAGTATAACAGTCCATGCGCCCATTGAGTCTGAATCATAATTTATTCTCTTTTTGAAAGTGTTCTTTCTGTTTCTTTGCTGATATCTTATGTTTGTGCTGGTATGGAAATAATGGTGGTAAAAAATTACATGATTCAGGGATAAAACACTGCGTCCATCAAACTGGGTTCTGCATGGTTAGTAGGAAGACTGAGTACCTCTTTGTTGTGATATCCTTGGCAATTACAATGCTGAGAGAATGACAGACTTTGAATGACTTGTATTGTCTAATTCTGTGTTCATCGGGACAGCAGAAATATCAAAGAAGAAATTGTTCAGTTTTCAAAATTTGTTTTAAATAAGTAGACATAGAAATCAGTAGGGAACACTGTTTGTGTGCCTGGTATTTGTACATAGGAACTCACTGAGATCCTATAGTTATTTTAGGAGTGGCAAGATGCTGGATTAGAGATACAGCAGACTGTAAAAATCACTGTTTGATCAACCTTCTTTTCTGTTTGTTAGCACTAATTAATATTCTATCAGTATTGGGTACAAATCTCTGTATGCACATCCTGGAAATGTGTCATTGTATTAAAACATTGATCAGAAATTTACTTTTCGCATAGTTATGATCAGTTTTCTTTGCTTGTAACACAAAATCTACCCCTGGCATTGCGGATGCTTCAGTTTACACACATGAATAACTACATTGACTTCAATTCACATCAATAAACTTATGTGCATCTGTAATTATTGCCCGATCAACACTGCATGTTGTAAAAGAAAGGGAGTTTTTCCCTGAGTAGAGTAAGTATTCAAGATCTAGTGTAGCTAGCGTTATTTCATGTGCCATTCATGCAATCTGTTGGGTCAGGAAAATGGAAAACAAAAAATCTACACTTCTAAAATAATGGAAATAAGTCATTCTCCTCTTGTTCATGTGTTCTTAAAACTATACTTGCACATGCAGTATTGAGAGATGTAAATGAGGCCAAGATCAAGCCCGGAAAGTTCCCAGCTTTAAGAGGGTATTGCTTCTGATCTGTGGGTAGTACATCTCCTTTTCCCATATCCCATATGGATTTCATTTAAATTATAAACATGTCTTGTGACCTCCTATCAGACCTTACCTCCTGAGGAAGGTGTATTAAGTCAGGATGCAGAAATAAATTCTCCTCAAAGCTCCTTCCTGCACATAAGTTTGTCTGTTACAGTCTATGTAACATGTGGTGATTCAAATATAGCTTGGCCTCTTCATTTGAATATACTGCAATTCAATCAGCAGTGTTCCTTCTACATTCTTAGCATCATCTGCCCCAAATGTGGTTGGCAGCATGCTTTCTCACTTTGGAGAACTCAGTTACAGTGGACCTATCTTCCTCTGCCTACCTTAAAATGTCTTGATTAAGCTTGGAATTTCACTCCTTGCTTTCCAAACTTCTGACAGGTGATCTTCCTCTTCTGTTCTTTGAATTCCTCCATTTTCTCCTTTGCTTCCTACATTCCTTCCTTTGCACAGAGGTTTCTGCTATCCATATTGGCTTCATGGAAGATTTTTTTTTTTCTTTTATATTGTGTTACATTTTTTAAACTGCCCCTTCCTGTCCCCAACGTTCCCCAGGAAGGCCTTCTCTGCAAGGTTCATTTAGGTGCTGTACCTGTGTGAACCATTGTGTGAAACTTGAAGTGAGGAAGGATTGCCAGATAAAAGAAATTGGACTTTGGCTTCTACTTCACTCTTTCCATACATTCTGGCTCATTTGGGCAATGTGAACTATTTTAGTCTAGGGGTTCTGTGATAATTACTAGTGCTTGATAGCCGCATTTGTCCACCTTGCTTACAATCTTCTTCATTTTCTATGTGGGTTTAGCTGGTAACAGTGAAAAATCTGTGCAAATTGAACACAGTGATTGATTATATGTGCAAAAGTAGGTATAAATTGTTGGAGTCTGGTAGAAAAACTGGTTAAAAATCTCTCAATAAAAGATAGTTAACGTGTTTCATTAAAAATTGGTGTAGGTTTAAAAATAGAAGCATACACAAGTGTCATTATGAATTAAAGCATGTCTCTTCACTTATCAAGTGCACAGTGACTTACTGCAATATCAGCAGATATGTATAAACACATTGGAAAGTATGGACAGCATATCCAATGCTTCCTTAAAAATCAGACCACCTATTCACTCTTTCTCTAAGTGTGGGAAGCCTGGCTGCATTTGGACCCTGAAATTCAGTTCATCCCTGAAATCATGCAAAATAAGGACTAATGATCTCTTTTTGTGGGTCTTGTAGTTCATCGCAATCTACCCAAGGTGGCTTCCCTGCTAATATGTGAATTCAGTGCTCGTGCTCTGCTAGGAGAGTGACCCACACTCATCTTTTATTTCCTTGTTACAGTAGAAAATAAGTCCATCAGTACCAGAAGGTCATATGTACGCAAATAGGAAGGCTGTCACACGTTTCTAAGATAGATAATGTGGTTGCTTCTTATATCCTCTGTGAGCACATTCAGAACCACAACTTAAAGGTCACATTCCATTTTGTAAAGTCTAATGGATATTTGCAACATAGAAGAAAGCATTCTATAGGCAGGAGTAAATCAAAATCTTGTTCTCTTGCAGAATCTCTTGGTTTCCTTCGCTGATCAGACAGAGCCAAGTACGTGCAGCAGGTCTCATAAGGTGTAGTTTGTACACTATGTCCTGTAACATAAGGTGGTATTTATACATTTTAATTACTTGTGTGGTATGTTTTAAAGTGGTATGGTTTCATTTATTTATGAAATCCACAAGGCTTCCTAAGGCCTGAAGCAGCAGGATGATAATGATTAATGAAGGCAGGCAGCATGTGGCCATGAGCTCCAACACAGCTCACATACATATTCTTCACACTGTACGGGGTGCAAGGCGAAGTGCTTTGCTAAAGCACCATATTTTGATTCTAAGTATCCCAGTGTACTTAAGGTAAAAGCTGCATTTGTAAATTACATATAGGAGGATTGTGTGTGAATTGGTTCTCTTACAAGTTATGGTAAAATGAGAAATAGGTCTTTCTGTGAATAGCGAAATCTGTACTGTGCGATCAACATGTAGATGTAAAATGAGGCACTTCTAACTTTTCTTCTGGCACAGAGCTCTGAAGCTTTGCATAGGAGCTTTACCATTACTGTTTCTGTTTTAGAAGGTCTGGAGAGACCCTAAATGGCCCCTGCCATCAGGAATTGTGAGACGTGCAGTGGAAGTAGGTCCTGAAGAATTTGCATTCAAAGTAGCACACAAAGGTGAAGAATGATCCAAGAATTACGCAGGGGACTGATGGCAGGTGGAGGATTGGAATCCAGCTGTGTTGACTAGAGTTCTAGCCACATTGCTTTTCTACAGGACTTTGGTCTTCGTGGGTGCTGCAGCTTCTTTCTTCTGAAGAGCCGATGTGTTTTAAGCCCCGTTTCCTTTAGCAGCCTGTCAGTACCCAAGAGGACTCAGGCAGCGCAAAGTCATTACAAAGCTGAAACACAGCTGTTCTTCATATGCTGATATGCAGTTGTTAGACAGGAATGTTCCACCCCGCCAGGAGATGAGGAGTTTATGCCAGGGAATGACTCAGAATGCACGGCCCCAGTGTTATGTGTCTCCAGTGGGCACAAACTTCTTAAGTAGAGGTGTTCTCTTTGCTGGCTGAGTGCTGTGGTAGATGTGATGGTTTCCCATGTCCTTATAACATACAGACAGAATCTGTACTTTTTATAACCCCTTCTGCATTCATTGCACTAGTATTTGTGCTGAGCTGAGTAGTTCTCACTATAAAATTAGAGATGTCTGCTCTTAACCTTGTTGTATAAATACCAAAGATTCCTTATTATAAAGTGATGGGAAAAAAACCCACCTCTAAAGCTAGTTTCCAATGCTCACTGGTAGAAAGCTAGCTCTGATTCTGTATGGCACCACTATTTTACATACTGAGATGGATGAGTGGTAGCCAAGTTATTTCAATCTAGATTGCTCAGCTAAGAATATGATGAGATTATTGGTCTGCTTATAAAATGAGCTCTGTTAATGACAAAGGTATATGAAGAAAAAGCAAGGGCTTAAGAACCAGAACATATATGATCATAAGACTTCATTTCAGCCATGCCACGTTCTGGCTCTGCGTGCTTGATTCCTCTCATGTGAGGTAGTCCCGAGCAAACGTTTTGATTGATGTGTATGTAATTATTTAATAGTAATGATATACTTAGTAGTTTTTCAGTAGAAGGCCTTGTATTGGTACTTTTTTTTTCTTAAAGGGAAAGAAAAGACAAAACCCTGCTGGAGATAACGGTAGTTCTGCTACCTTTGTGCAAATACAAGTGGAATCTTTGAGCATGGAGCTGACATCTCTGGATGCCAAAAGAATTATTGTTTTGTGTGAGAGATGAAAGAGTGCCAAAAATCTTTCTTTTCTCTTTGCTCCTCTATTATTAAATCTCATTGAAAACTTAAAAAAGTAGAATGTAGTGTCAAGAAGAATAATTGTTAATCTTTGATTAAAAAATTGCAACAAATCAGTGTCACATGACAAGAGTAAAAACTATCCCCTCATCAAAATGATACCTTTTGGGAAAAACACTTTGCTGAGTGTATGGAATTGCATTTTGTTCCTCAGAACAATTCGGTTTAGTTTGCACATCACATCCACTCATCTGAAGACAGCCACGGGCAGCACAAAATGCCGGGATGCTCAGTTGTAGGTACGATGAAGAAAGCAATTCTGTCTCACATTTACAACCTCAAAAACAATGTGATGTTTTGTTACAGAACATTTCATCCATCTGTTGTAATGAATTTTTCCCTCTCTCTCCTCCCTCTCTCTTTTATTTTTTTTGGTTTGTTTTTTGTTTGTTTTCCGGGCTGCTTGGTTGTAGTGTCTGCATTCTGATTCCTGTATTTTCATGGCTGAGGGACTTGAGCATCCATTTCTTGGGGATTACAATTCCTTTTTTTGCACATCCTCAACAAAGCAAAGATGCAAGGACAGAGCTTTCTATTGCTCTCCCACTGACCTCCAACAGTTATGCTGCTGCCTTCATACCAGAAAAGTACTCCTGTCAACCTATGGGCCTCCCAAAGAATCTGCTGTAGCCCTGGTGCTGGTGGCGTTGGGTCCATGCCTTGCTCTCCAGTTTACTCTCCAGGCACCCAGTGAGGGACAAGAGGATGTGGGCTTTCACAGCTGACAAGGAAAGGATAACATTAAAATACTGGTGATTCAGTACCCAGATTAATGCAAAGCATTTTGTACCTTTTTAAAAGAGATTGCAGTGAGAAAATGAATACTATTCTGAGCAAAACCTTCCAGGCCACCAGTTCTTTCTCCCCATATTTCTTTCCTCATACTCCTACTCAGTTTTGTTAGAAAAGTAGAAGTTAACTGTTAGACCATTGCGTTCTCCAAAATGAGTCAGTTCTGCCGTATCCAACGGAGTTCAGTTCGAGTTTAGCTTCTGAATAAGATGAAGTACAATTAAAATGGGGAAAGTGGCACCATGCTTAGTACTGTGTCTGCTAATTGCTCCAGTACTTTCATTTATTGTGACAGCTCTCCAGGATGAATTATCACTCTGGTGTGCATCCCCCCCCCCACATACACTTTTAGCAGCTTTTTCTTGGATTAATCTCTGTATGTTGCTGCACATTGGTGTGCTGAGCACATCCTGCAGTTTGCAACTACTAAGTCTGGTCCTGATACCACTACTGTTAGAATTAATAGATGATCTTCTGCCTCTCGTAATCGTGGGAGATGACATGGCTCTGTTGATGGTGTCAATTTCCCAATTTTCCCCTCTTTCCTAACATACTGCATTCTTAAAGTCTTGTAATGTACCAAGGAACCAAAGGTACCATTTTTTTAGTTGGAATGAGGGCCAGGTATGCTGTACCCCTTTGTAGTTACAAAAAAATAATCACTGGCTTTGTGATTTAATTAACTTTTATAAATAAAACAAAGCATAAAAGGGCAAGTAGAGAGATTATGAAAGGGAAAATGATTATTGGATTTCTTAAGATCATCCACGAAATCTGAAACTAGATCTCCTGAATCCCTTTCTGATATTTTAGTTACTTCTTTCTTTCCTACTTAGATCTGAATCTTTGTGTCAAACTTTTCTCCTTTCCCGTCTCTTATAAGCTAAAGAATCAGCTAATCATTTGCTTATCTTGAAAACATACCCTGATTCAGATTTCTGCCCAAACTTGCTTTAATTCTCATACATCACTTGGCATTTCTTGTGCAAGGAGTGGTAACCTTGAATGAAATTATGAGAAGTAGGAGTCCCTTGTCCTATGAGTAAGGCTGCTGTAGAGCCAAGGGATCTATCACATGTTTTAGGAATAAACATTGCGCCAAACTCAAGTGCATCTCTGCTGACGTTTGTGCTTAAAATTTAGTCTCTATTAACGATTCATTGGATAAAGCCATCTGCCCACATAAGTTCCTGAATCAAATAATTATTCCTACACAGATTATAAATTTAAAATCAGAGAAGCAGGCATTTTGTCAATGGTTAAATGACTTATCTGACAGTAGACCATTCTTTCAAGAATAAAGTGCTCAGAAGAGAAGTGAGTGGGCTCAAAGAAGGCTGAGGGTGCACATGATGCCAAGAACTACACATGGTTCTCACATAAGTATGTCCTTAGCAGCTACTCTTCATATTTGCTTGATTGATAGGTCATGAACTTCCGATGCTAAAAGAGTAGAGATAATGAAACAAAGGGAGTTTTAGAAATGGAAAGAAAGCCAGGGCATTTTTCCAATTCATTTCTTGAATGTACAGAGCTATATTTCTCTTTGTAGTTCAAATTCTTGAGCTTGCCAGATTTGTGAATAAGAATCTTTTGTCCTTGTCCAATAAATATCTCCATTCTACATAAGAAAAGCAGAAATGGAAAACGTTGATGTAGCTAAATATTCACCATGTCCTTCTATTGGTAACAGAAGAGGGCCTGGGCTAACACAAAGATGCGATATTCGGAGTTTTGGTGACACAATCCATTTCCAAAAGGAAACTGCACAGTTCAAAATAGGTACATGAGGCCCATTTAAACACAACTCTAAAGAAACGAGGCCACAATCCCTTTTGGCAAGAATTAGAATGCAGAAGAAATGGATAGCTGTGCTGCATTCTGTTTACTAACCCACATAAATGTTCATATTTGTAAGAGAGCACATCAGTAAATGCTGGCTTTGTCAGAAGGGATGAAGTCTTTATGAAAATTTCATTCTCCTACAGGTGTTTAGAAGAGAAGGGAGAGGAGGCTTATTAAGATAAACTGTGCATGAGCAATCATTACAAAAAGCTTTTTCTGTACGTGACTGATCAGATGTAAGTTTTTCAGACTAATAGTAACAGAGTTTATTTTATGCTGCTGTAAGACCACTGTGAATCCTCAACTGTAAGCATCGAGAAGGCATCAGCAAACCATGGGATGCCGTTTCCCTGAAGAAGTTTTTTAGCTGCTGCCTTTCACTTTGCTAATTCTATCTTCCTTGGGTGAAGCCATTGACAACACCTTCCTTCTCCCCCATCTATACCACTTTCCATCCCAAAAGACATCTGAAGGATTGAAGTGCTGGTGGGAGCAGCAACAATGACTATGTATTTCCTCCTGGGCACTAGGCAAATGGCATATAGTGCTAAAATCTGAAGTCTAGATTGAAAAATTCATCCTTTTTAGTGTTTTCCTTCACTGCACTAAGTCAGGAGTTTTGGATGGCTGTATTATTCTTTAGGTGAGACACTTTCTCCTGCATTTCCACTTTTCTTTCCTTTCTTTTTTCCTGTCAGAGATAAAGAGTACTAGGCTAGTTGAATTGCATGTTATTTTCTCTGACTCATACCTTTACTCTTCTTTTGCATTATGAATCTTCATCTCTCTCCATCACTGACATGACCTCAATTGAAATAGCATCAGAGAAACTTTTTATTCTCACATATAAAGGCAGTAGGACAGAGTGTTGCTATCCCTATCTTAGTCTGAACCAGGGAACATATGTGATTTGCCCAGGGTAGAGGAGTGAACTCACATCTATTTTAGCACCTTACTCATGGCCTGTCTGTCCTCTCTGAAGATGATCTCTGCTGAGATAGGAAAGATATTAAATTGAGTCATTGTACATGAAATCCACTTTATACTATTCCACTAATCTGCTGTGAAATGGCAGGCTGCCATGTTGAGAAAGAGTCAAAGGATTGGTCATTAAGGTAATTTCAGTTTCGGTCACCTAAGCTGTAAAATACTGCGCTTAAACTGCGTGTCATTCAGTTCAACTGTAAACTGCTGTAGCTCAAAACACAGCCCAGGCTAATTAGGGGAGCAATCATTCACTGTCCACTTGGTGGCATACTCGGCAGATATGTGAGACCACTGCCTGCATGGGAGAGTGTCTTTGCTTGGTGACTTCCGAAAGCCTGGGTTTTATGAAGGAACTTGAGGTTGTGCAAAGGCGCAACTGAAGGAATGATGTTTTGATGAAGGAATGGTGCTAAGCTTCCTTATCAGGCCAGAGCTGCTATTCAGAAATATTCATCTTTCCCATGCTTCTTCCTATGTGCTATTTTCATATGGTACCATCCTCTCTGAAGAAATTCTCTCTTTGTTCTACTGATGTCAGTGGCGTTTATGAGGCTGTGGCTTTATCAAAGCAGTAGAGCAAAAGCATGCAGAGAAGCAGAGGTGAAGTAAGAAGAAAACAAAAAAACAACAGAGAATTTGGGAGAATGCTGTTCTGAACACAGCTTATATTATTCCTAGCAGAGAGAGTGGACTATCAGAAATGAATGTCTTGTTTGTCTGCTTTCTAGCGGGCAGTCCCTCGGAGGTGAATAACAAAACTCTCAGGCAGCAATAACAGTGAAATGAGAGTAATGGGAAACTGTAGAAGGAGGTAACATTCTGGAACAAGCCCTCCTAAATATCATTTGTTCCAGATGTTCTGTTCTCTAAACGTTGTCATGTTTATCATGAAAGTTGACTATAAGGAACTGTATTTTTGTTCCATTGGTCAAGACTGAAAAAATGTTAAGATTTTTTTAAATAATATTTTCAATTTCCAAGTGCCAAATTTGAGAGGCCCTGAAAAGACTCAAATTGTAGTCCAGGTCCCTGTGTGTTTTCAGGAGATGAAGGCTTCCCAGATGCAGATCAAAGATGAAACATTAACACCTAAGAAGTTTCCCTCAACTCTTAAGAGCTTTTCTCCCGAAATGTGTTGGTAGGCTGAGGCTATACAAAGTCATTGATTTGTTGCTGTGTCTGTACTGAAAGACTTGTTGGAAGTGTAGGTAGAGCCGCAGAGTTTATTGAAATATTTCACACAAAGTTGAAAATATTAAGAGCATGAAGAGCTAATAGGTGTTAATGCTAACGGAAAGCTGTCTAACATTCTTTGCACGTGTACTGCTCAGGTTAAACCACAAACTTTAAATACAGGAAGGCTTCCCAGAACGATGTCTTTGTTAAAAAGAGCCCCAAATTCTTCATGTTATGCTGTAGGCTGATATTTTTAACCTTTTTTTTTTTTTTCCTTTTTTTTTTTCTTTTATGTAGAGTCTGTCTTTGCTTATCTTAATTCTTCCTTCATGGAAGCACGAGGTTTGGCTCTTAGCTCCATGCACCTTAGCAGGCCACACCCTGAGCACAGAATAGCGTTGGAGGTCACTCCTCTGTCTTATCCTTCCAAACACAGACTTTCAGAGCGTTTGGGATGTGGATGTTCCTTCGTTCTGCTCAACAGACCTCTGACTGTGGTGATATCCTCAAGGTTGTAACTGTTATTGAAGGGAAGCACAAGAACGCAGTTCTCCTGCATGTGGCTTTCATTATGGATTCTCATGAATCTTTTTCATACTTGCACTTAATTATTTTGTCCTGAAATCTTCTCCACTCCATAAGGATTTTGTTCATGCATGTTGTTAAAATACTGTATAGGAGCTAACTTGATGGATTAAGGGATCCTGATACTACTGCTTACCACTTCATTTCTAATTCAGCATAACAAACTACACAGAATACATTGAATAACTTGGGCCTATTCCTCAGGAAGGCATCTATAAATTAAAAGCAAATGAGTTTGGGCTGTTTGTCATCATGCTAGGTGTAATGGCTGAATTTTCATACCAAACAAAACAATATCATCATTTTGTAAGATGTTTTTTGAAAACACGGGGTTTCTTTATTATTGTTTTCTCATTCAATAATAGCAGCCCTTCATTTTTTAAAAATAAATATTTATACAAGCATGCACTGTAAAATGAGATAATTTAGAGTCTGAAGCCCTGCTTCAGGAGAGGGAAAAATCTCTCTTTCTTTGTGATGGTGTTTTTCTGAGCTGTTTGATAAGTATTAACCACTGAGGAGGCAGTTAAGCACATAAAAGTACTTTCGAATACTGGAAGGAGATCAGTTTCCTTTTTATGGATGTGATCTTATTCAGTGTGAACTACACCTGAGCATTAAAGAGTAGAATCTTTCCATCTAGAAAGCAGAGGTAAAATAAGCCCTCAGTCAAAACAAAGTGTGCATTCACAAATATGCCATAGGACAGCTGCGTTTCTGAAATACAGGCAGGATAAATTTTGACTCCAAATTCCTTTCCAGTGTCTCAGAAGTTGCTGCACTGTTGGTGCTACTAAGCCTAAAACATTCACAGTCAAAATATTAAACCAAAGGAGTTGTGCAAAATTTGTTTTTCTTTGTTGACTGGCTTTAAATGTGCTCTTTTCTCAGGTTTAATTTGAGCTGCGGTTATGATTCTGTTTAGAACTGGGCCAGAACCACAACTTTGGATCTAAATACCCACAACTCCTGGCCCAGACTGGAATTTTTCATCTTGAGCTCATCTCTGATTCAAAAGAACCCCCAAATTCTGTTAAAACCACTAAGCTGAGGTTGTTGGAACGCCAAGCCACAACTCAGCACAGGATTGTTTGAAGATGGACCTCAATCCATCTAAAACGGGTCATGGGTTCAGTTGAATGTGATCCCAAGTTGAATGGTAATATTTACAAACTTCAGAAAATCTGTGCAGGATTCAACATTTGCAAAAAAACCGAATCGAGAGTTTTGTGAGGTCCACAGGAAAAAAAATGAAGACATTCATGCAGTTCTACAAACCCATTGTGACAATTGCACTCATTCAGAGGAACTGGTAGTTTGGAGAACTCTTGTGCTTGAGAGTGATTCTGAAAATGGTGATGCAAATGTATCAGTTTCCTCTCATGTTTTTTCCATTTTTAGTGGAATTGTTCTTGTTCTGCTCTGCATTCTATACAATTAAAATGAAAGCCTTTGAAGTGTCTGAATTTGCATATTTTATAATTTTTTCAGAGACTTTGTCATAGTCTCTTATGCAAGTGATAGCATTAAATCGGTGCAACAAGATGAATTCCAGGAAGGGAGCAATCTTCATTAAGCTTGTTTATTTGCAGGAGTGCCATTAAATTAAGAATCCTTATCAGGATACCTCTGTACTGATGAAAACAGCGTGGCTGTTTGCCCAAAGCATAGTTTCCCTTACCTGACACGTTGGGGTCCTAGGCTGTACTCATGTGTTTGGCAAACCCAGGAGATCATTAGTTCAAGACTGACATTTAAACTATCGTACAAGAACAGCCTCTGTAGGCTAAGAAACGGAGGTGCAAAAAGAGGTTTGGTTTATTACAGGATAAAGGAAATTTACTGTAGAGTTTGAAAACTGGTGCATATCTGAATCCCCTGACCTGACTGTGAGACATTTTTTGTGTCACTGGATGATGTCATTTTGGTTCAAGCTTGCAATCCAGCATGAGGTAAGAATGCTTGCTTGTGAGCTATCATGAGCTTTGCCTTGTGTACTGCCAAGACCTCTACATCTCCAACCTCTGTTTTCAAATGGGACTGTGTGAATATAAGGACTGTTGTATGTGGATACATGTAATTATATGTGGATACATGTAAGTTTAAAGTACTGCAGGATGGGATTTGCAAGCCCTCATTCTTAAACAAAGCACCCAGAAATTTATCTTAGCTTTGGAAGGTGCCTTGATTCATTACAAGGCAAAGGTTCATTGTTCATATGCATCTAAACATTTTACTCAAATCTATTTCTAGTTGGAGAATTGGATGCAGTAAATGAAATTGCATTCTGTTGAACTCAGTGGCAGAATTCCCAATTAATTTTAGAAAAGACAAGATTTTACTCGTGTATTAGTGAATCACTTAATAAACACATAGGCTGTATTATTTAATTTTCATTTTTTATGTTTTAATGGCTTAGCTGCAAGAATGTGGGACTCCCAGGCAAGAGAATGTGTAGTTCAGTTTTGCACTGCACTGGCAGCATGCATCAGAAGTTTTCTCCATGCTGCTTCTGCAGCTGAGGTGCCAGTTGTCTCTGGTGGCAGCACTGTGCTGCACACACCCAGCATTCTGGCCTCAAGTTTTCCTCTGCTCTTCATGTGATACTTCCAAACATTAAGATTGAGAGAGAGTGACTTAAAATGTCTGGGTATATCTGGGTTTGCTCTGATGATTTCAGTGTGGCAGTTGTAAAGCTTGGTTATCAGACGCCATTTTCACACATTTGATCAAGCACTAAAGCATGCTTATCGTAAGAGAGAGATTTCTCTTCAGCTGTTAATACCAAAATAAAATTAAATCTAATTTTGACACGTAATTTGTATTGAGAGGCTCTTCCTGTGGTCCCCATGGTTTCCAAACAGAAGACTTATTTTGTTCTTTAATTCTTATATTGAGCATTACCTAGAACATTTGTAAATTGTGAGAAGCTCCATGCATTGATCTGCTTAGGAAATGAGTGCTACCTAATGAAAGTTTTGCAAATGTTAAAAGAGTTTCTTGTTATGAACAGTTAATTAGTAATAATGATGCAATTCCAGCCATTTCATTATCCCATAATCTGTGTTACTCCTCTTGTGTTTAGGAAATGCTACTAAGGCTATGAAAAAGAGGGAGAAGACTTCAGATTCTGTGAACGTCTGTGGTTGGAGAATGAGTATTCTTAAAGTTAGAGGGGGAAAAAAAAAGTTTAATCAATTCTTAATTAAACAAATGGCAGAACTCCAGTATAATACCTTGAATAGGAGCTCATAAAACATGAAACCAAATTTACTTTCCCACTAAATGTATTTAATGATGGCTGTAAGTCACTGGAGAGGTTTCTTCTCCAAATGATTTAGAGAGACATTTACACTTTTCTGAAATACCAAAGAAAATTGATTTGACATGTTTAGTTTCTGCTGCGCTGCAACAGATATTCAGAAATATTCACTTCTCTGCAGGGGATAATTGTTGTGGTCAGTTGGACACATTATCAGCAACAGATAGGAAACCTTCAAGAAGAGAGCTCCACTTAAAAGATGTTTGTGCTCTCAATTAACCCAGTGGCATCTGGTTGCAGCAGAGATGCTCTGCTACATAATAACAAGAAAAATGGGGTATTAATGATGATCTGGACATAAATGAATATGCATCTGCTTATATTTGACCTCCTGGCATGGCCCATTATGCTGTTTAGGACTAAAAACAAGAATGCGTCGAAATGAAGATTTTAATGAGAAAACCTCATCTTTTTTTACTGAATTTTACAATTCAAGGGTAATGGAGAGAGCTTTCAAACGTGATCTCTCAAATGCCTACACTGTTATTGTAGGAGCTGTCTGTACGTGTGTTTGTGCAGATACCAATCGTAAGCTTTTCACAGTGACAGACCAACTTAAGGTGGCTCAGACAGTGGTAACAAACTGCTTGATAATGAATGTTGGGAAAACTGTGATGACAGATCAAAGGATCAGCTTTGTAGCTTTCCATTCCTGATGTATTTAGTTTAGACTGACTGTAAATAAAGTTCTAGTCAAGTTCTAAATGAGCAAGGCAAGGTCTTCTAGGGGAACAGAAATACTGCTGTAACATCTTCAGAAGGGCCTTATTACATGTGTGAATTGTGGAGAGATTTGCAAGCTTTGATTTTTAGCGAAAATTGCCTGAAGCGATATTAATTGAATATGCATCTTTCTGATAAACATACTGTACTTCTGAAACTGTTGTCATCAACATGACAACAAATAAGTATGGAAAAGTAAAATTACCAAGCGAAAGGCAGATTTGCTGATGTGAATTTGTACTGAGAAGTATGGAGTTTGCTGTTCCATTTTGTAAACAGCTGCACCCATGTGGCTGCATCAGATGGACGTTGTTTACATGCAGTGGTTGTTGGGTTCTGCATTTGTGTTGCAGTGAAAGACAGAGGAAGATGAAAAGTGATGGAAACAAAATGAATATGTAAAAAAGGAGGAATTCAAGCCAAAGAAGAGCAGTAAGTCAGGAAGTGACATCCGGCCATTCTGCTGCTGGGATCCCTGCACTGCAAGATGAGCATACATTCTGCGAACAGAGCCCCAAACACCACAGACATGTTGTGTTCTAGAAAGTAATGGATGTTTCACTGTGGAATCAGAACACTCCTCCTCTGAATACTTTGTTTTGCAAAGTTTACAACAACTTTCTTATAGAGAAACTCAGTGTCAGATGAAACCACAGTGCAGGCTGAGGTTGAGTAGGGCCCCGTAGCTACAAACTTCAGTCTTAAGTGTAACCTTCTAGGAAATAGGTAATTATTTGGAAATAAGGGTTGAGAAATCCAAACCTGTACATTCCTGCTGAATGATGACTATACCTAGTAACACTATGGCAACTAATGTGAATTAGAAAGTTCTGTTTCTCCCTGTTCCTTCTGCCTTTGTACAGATGTGTATGCTGTAAATGTTATTTATAGGATTCATTTAAATTCCACATACTTTCCCAGCACATATCCCACCTTCTTTTTCAGCACTTGTAAAATCAATATTCTCAAACAGTTTCTTCTTGGACTCCTCCTACCTTTCTTTAAATCTGTCTTAGAAGGCTCCATGTGTTTCCATGGAGCCACTTTTAAGCATTTAGAGACAAACTCAGGCACTAAACTTCATTTTTAAGGAAAACCAGTGCTGTTGCATACTGTAAAGAGCCTCATCATGCTTGGCTTCTGCTGGTGCAGTGTTTAGATGAGAACTGTCAATATTCAAAACACCTGTTGGGCTCCCTTCTTTTTTTGATCCACGTATGTTATTTGGATATGCAACATAATCTAGCTAAAATATTATGGGAAAAGAACTTCAGATTTTCTTTCAATATGCCTTTCCTTTTATAAGGCATTCCAAAACACCCAAGCAATAGATTTAATAGTAATATTTAAGCAGCTAAGCACATATTAATGCCTGCAGGCTTCCATTTCCACACTTGAAATAAGTAGAATTATGAAAAATAGAGGCCGTGCCACAAAAATCTCACCTGTTTTCTAGCAGCACTAAAAACAAAAGGCTGATTTTGGCCTTTGCTAAAGCTGTTGTTTGAGCCACCTGACCAGCATGCATCTCATGGATGTGCAGCTTTTGATTGCCTGTTTCCAGGGAGTGCCAGAGGTTTACTTCACTTCTCTACCTGTAGCACTGGCACAGATATTTGGAGGTACACCCACACAGGTGCTATCACATCTCTGCTCATAACTCTTATGCTCATGTGGTGTAGAGAGTTCCAATCAAGTCCCTTCTGGTTCTTTGGCTTTGTTTAATGTGATAATCCAGACTGACTGCATCCCATAAACGAAATGTTAAGCATTTCAGAGTCAGGAGAAGGCTGGGCATTTGGCTGGGCTTGCTAAATTGTGTTTTGCTGTCTTTTGGCTCAGCTTTTAAAAAGGCAGCAGCAAGAACAGCTTTGAGTTTGCATTCAGAATGAAATGTTCTGTGTTCACCATTCCCAGAGCTTTCTGTTTCTGTAACGCCTTCTATCCAGAACCTCAGAATTCTTTGCAAAACCCAGTTAATTAAATCTCACAGCAAACTTGTGATAAAAAGTGGGTTCCTCTACTAGGTATCTGTGACAGAATAACTAAGTTTTAGAAACGGGATAAAAAAGTCTCTCTGTCCTCCTTCTGAGACGAGTAACTGCGATCAAATGCACAGAGGAGAAAACTGAGGCACTGTGTTAAGAGTTTGCTGCAGTGTCCTTTTGAAAGATCTCTGGCACACTGAAAAAGCCTCTGATTCCTCACAGAATTTGAGCTGTTACGTTATGCTATTAATTCAGGTAACATGGAGTAAATACAGTTCTTTAGAAAGATGCAAGACAATCTCCTAAAGTGCGTCTAGCAGGTCATGCAGCAATTACCCATTTGCACTAGAAATCAGTTGCCATCATGAAGCACGCAATTTGATTACCTCTGCTGGTTCTGCAGGGTGCGTGCAAGAGAAGAGACAGACACTCATTCTCATTTGATTATTATTGCTTTTGAATTTCTGTTCCTGGAAAATATGGCTTTGGTTTTTACTAACGGCGACAAATGTACATGCTGAATGTTCTGACCCTGTGCCTTGTAAGGTTATGTGCAAATGAACATGGCAAAATTCACTGTGCACCTGAGACTGTTGTAAGACTGTAGCTATTTTTATGTACTTTGATAGCTTTGCAAAAACCTGAGAAAGTGTGGGTCTCATGCATACAGTTCTGGAATTCTGAGCTTGTCGGGCCCCTTTGTCACTGACTTCATCTTTCACAGAGGGCTCTCATGGATTTACATTGAGATCTTGATGTTCTTCTTCATTTTTCCAGTGATTTTAAGTTGACTCTCTTAAATTCCACGCAGTTTCTTCCCTAATGCCCCCACCAAGAGAAGAAAGCAAATAGTGGGATTTTTACAACTGTTTATAACGTAACACTGGGAGAACTTCAAAGAACAAAGAAGTGATTATGCTTGGCTTAATTCTTTTTTATTTCAAATTTATTCACATTTGCCAAAAGTTTTCAGTTGTGGTGCTGGAGATTAAATGGTGAATTTCTGGCAGACATCACTGGGCTGTTTTCATAAAGAATCAAATCTCGCTTCTGATTAACAGGAGAATAGTTCTATCAGCACAATCATTTATGCTTACAGTTCCTGGAATCATTGTTATTTGCACACGGAAACGTAGCATTTGCATATGCAAATCATGCATTTGAGTGTATTGTGCTTCCAAAACAATACACGAGGTACAACATCCACAGTGGGCTAACAAGCACACACACAAAATAAAACTAGAACTGATAAAAAGTATAGGATAATTATGGCAAAAACTCTGATGGAATCAAGAACATTCTTATAAATCCCAGTGGAGTTAGCCACAGATCCCTCCATGCTCTTCCAGTGAACCAGTCCGTCACTCACACACTTTGTCTCGAAGGTGAAAGAGCTGTCACTGAGCTGACAGCCTGGCTGGGCATCCAGATGCTTTACAACAGCCCTGCTGATCGTGTTGATTCAAATAATTAATCGTTTTGCATTTATTGAAATTAAACCGATCATTGCATTAATGAGAACTGGGAAAAGAGGAAAGCAGAGAAAGAGTAGGACCTGTGGACATCAGTGCTGATGTTAGTTACTCCACTTCATAGGAAACAATGCCCCGAGCTGTCTTAGAAGTATGCAGAGAGTGAGTTTGGAATGCCTTTCTAAAGGAGGCTTTGTTCTGCTCAATGAGCGAGAACCTCGGTGTTGTGTTTAAGCAGGCAATGAAAACACAGGCATGAGACACAATAGTTATGAAATGGACTCTTAAAGCAGAACAACTGGGGTGTGCTAGGGTGACTTTGTGATTAAGCTTGCTACAGAGAGGAGTGAAGGGAAATTCCTGCAGAAGGCAGTACGAGGCTCAGAGGTGGTCTCGGGTAAGCTGGTCTGTGGGCAGTTTCACTTGAATTATTCTGCCAGGAGCTGATCTACTAAGGATCAGTAGGATAAGACACTAACTGCTCTTTGTTCGTGATAAAGTCCTCTTAACAGCTTCTGGACCTATACAGTAAATTCCACCCGGGCAGATTTTGATGCAGCCATAGATAGAGAAAAGCAGCAGCCTAGATAGCTCTCTTTCAGGCCTTTGCAGTCCCAAGCAGATTGGAGAGTCCTCAGACTTCCTCTTCTACACATACCGTACCTCAGCCCACAAAACGCTTCCAACAGCGTGTACCACCCTTAAGATCAACAGGGAAAGAGCAAAAGCCGCAACTGTGGTGTGCTTCAGGAAGGAGGAGTGGGGATCAAGAGCACTGCCAATGTGAATGAAATCTACATGAAAGAACCTCCATCGCTGCACTGCTTTCATGGATTAAAGGAACAATTGAGCAGAAGAATGAGAAGAGGATGCCAAGAGGAAGGGAAAATATGGAGGAGGGAAGCTGGGTTTCTCTGGTTAAACCATTCTAGTCACGTTCTTGGCACACAAGCGGAAAAGCACAGCTGCTTTACATCTGCTACAGAGCACTGGAACTGAGCAGGCACTACCATAAGTATTCTCAGCCTGTTCAAATGAGTATTTTGTTTGCTCTGGTGTGGGTAGCATACTTTTTGTAATTACTAGCATGGAAAACTATTTTCTAATGCGACTGCCTGATTTGGCTTATAGATGTCTTTCAAAGGTCAGGGACTTGCAAAGGCTAATTTTGTCACTGGAGTGTCAGACCTGATGCCTGCCCTGGGAAACACAGTAACCATTGAATTACACAGTTTAACTGCTTTATGCTTCTATCCATGAAAAATGCTGAAGTGTTTCTTTCAGGTAGTGTTCTATTCTCTATTTCACGTAGTAAACCTCCCCAAGCATTTTAGAGCTTTGTGCCTAAAGTGAGGCCCACTTTCTTGGTTAGCAATGCAGTACAATGATAATAATAGTAGTACAACACTTCTTTCCTGCTCTATAGTCATTGATTTATATCTTGAATGTGTCATTCAAGTATTATTTCTAAGACCCTCCGTTTATTGAATGTGAGGGAAATGGATAAAAATGAAAATAGAAAAACACTTTATTCTACTTCAGTACCTCAATTTGATCCTATTTAAGTGCCCAGAAACAGCCAGGAGGTAAAAGTACTAATAAATGTATGAATTGATGTGTTTGGCTTCAAACAGCCATTCGCTGTCACTAGTGCTAGGGGAATCGTGTACTTCAAATCTAGTCTTATTCTTTGTAAGTGAAGCGCAGCTAGTATTGATAAGTATTTTGATTACATGAATTGTATGAATCAGAACTTTTAAAGATGAGGAAAATGCCAAAGCATAAGAGAGACTTTGCATCACAAATTACAGCCCAGGAGAACTGGAGAAGCTGGAGAGCCAGGAAGGGATTGGATTGGAGATTCGCAGCTCACTGCTGTCAGAAACAACAGCTTTGGGTCTTCTGTCGCCTGCTGCTCCAGTTCTTTAGTAAGAGTTAAGGTTCTTTCAACTTTGTATTACACGATAATACACCTGTGTGGGTGATGACAAGAACTGCAACTGTGATAATTATAGCTGCTGAGAACAGCAGCACATTCCACACTTGGAATGCGTGTTTGTGAGTGTCATGCGGCCGTCTGCATTGCTCAGATACAAGCACTGGTGGATGCCCGAGTCTTCCAGACAGCCGTATGAAACAAAAACTGGTATTTCCCAATGGTTTTATGAATATTTAAAGAAGGAAGGCCATTTTGTTAGTATCTTGTTTGGAGTAGTATAGTAGCATTTAGTTTTAAGATTTGGATCACATTTTGGGGTTTTTTTTTATGTGTCTGTGTTTGTACGTTTAATGTGCAGGTATAACTGTAAAACAGGGAGTGCTGATCTGTGGAGCAACGTTGTGTGTGTGTTGGAGCTTTAACCACATGTAAGCCATATGCCTTGTGCAGCATGTTGAACAAACACCTTTTTTTTACAATTCTTACATCTCAGGAAAAACTGACAGGGCCGTGGTGCATTGCTCGTTCAACTGAATGGTGGTGAAGAGGCTGCTATGGATCAGGCATGTGGATAGGATTCAATACTGCTGTCTGGGCAGAGGCAAGAAACAAGGGCTCCCTTTTCTTCTCATCCCTTTGGAGCCCTGTGACAAAGCTGTGTAAGTCTGCTAATTAAACTGGAGTTTTGCACTTCACCCGTAGGAGTTTCTTATGAAATGTAGGCCATTTTGTTGACATGTATTTTTCAGCATCCTAATCTGCAGTAAGAGAATTATGAAAAACAAGCTGTGCTACGTGCAGACAAAACTGAGTGCTACAAAGAAACGGAATGTTTTGTTATAGAAAGGCTTTAGTAAGCCATTAGCCACCAAGCCCACATTAGGAGAAACAGGAACGAGGAGGAAAAACAAGACACAGTTCTGCTGTCGTTGACACACACTGCTGTTATTTGCTGGATAACTTCCACTCGATCTGATGGAACATTAGGTTTCAAACAGTGGGTGCTGCAACCAAACACGTTGTTCACATACCTACGCAGTCTGGAAGATCCTGGCCTGCACAGTATGTGAGCAGCACTAGACCTTCCTTCTACATTTGGAAGCAGAGTTCCAGTGAGCAGAATAATCAGGTCTATTACGGTATTGACTACCCAGTGGCCAACATGTTCAGAAATTACTGGTGTTTTGATACGCTTCCATTTGCGTGTGCTCATTTTGCCACACTTTCTCTAACCGTGATTCAGAAAACAAAATTTGGGCATTTTGTGAAAAGGAGGGACTCTCAACTCACCCCAATTTGTACACTCAGAAATAAACTGTGAGTCACTTAAAAATTTAATTCAGTATTTTTATAGGAAATGAAAAAAAAAAATCAAACAATATTTATATTATTTAATTTATACCAAATGTGTATTTGGATGTATTTCTCACTCAGTACTACAGAGACATCTTGGGTGTCACTTAGGAAATTAATGACCGTCTGTTTTCATTGTCGTGAGATGGCTGTGAGAAAGCACACAAGTGAAACTGTTCACCATTAAGAATTAAACATCTGTGGTGAGGTGTAACACGGGGTACTCGGGAAGTCTGCTGTTGAGTCACTCAATTTCTGAGCACTGGGCATTTAATATCTCACAGCTCTTTTCCTTCTTTGGTGCCAAAACACAAAATTACTCACAAGGTTGATTTTATTTTAGAAATGTATTTCTAAGGTTTGTTTTTAGGTTTGTATCTTAAGATCCTACAATACCTCGAGGCCTATTTGGGACTATTGTTAAAACTACAACGGAAAGCTGAAAGAAGGAAGGCAAGACAGTGAGGGAGACCTTTCTTCTGCATATAATGCTGCTTCTTCACCTTTGCTTGGGACATTTTGTCTGCTTCTGAATACATAGAGTTTCCTATACAACAATATGAGGAAGAGATGTACATTTATTTGCATTTCCCAATGAGCTAAATGTCTTTTTCGAACGTATAAATCATGGCTTTCAATCTTTACTAAAGAAGGGTTTAAAAACAAATGTAAGCTGGTCCTAAACAAATCGTAGAGTTAAGCAAAAGTTGTCTACCGTGTGCAATTGAAGGACTGATCCTTCTCTTCTAGTACCTTCAGACCTAGCACCAGAACTTGGTCTTTGCTTAGAATTTCTAGTGACATCGCTGGCATCTCCAGACATGGATGACACGCGGGAGGAGTGCACCGCTCTTCTGCAGAAATCTTCTTGCTAATAAACTTCTCAACCTAGTCCTCATCTACATATAAATGCACAAGTGCTCTCTCTCCCTCTCTCTCTCACACACACACACAAGCATATATAAATATATAGGCCACTTCACAGTCTAATATTAGTCCTTATGGAAAACGATATACGCAGTAACTTGATGCTCTCAGTGCCTTTCTGGCAGCACATTCCTAAAGAAATACCTGTATGATATTCTGATGACATGGCTTAGATTTTCAGTTGACAGAGTTGTGAGTGATCTTGACCTGGCATATCTTGCAGAACTGTGAGGTAGCAAGCCCTGCTGATGTGAGGTGGGATGTTCCCATTGCAGGATTCTCTAGAGTGTCTATGGAAATGTCAAACAGAAAAGGTGCTCGAGTAGAGAAAGTGCTCCCAAGATGCTGAGGAAGAGGGGAATGTCAAGTGAAATACACCTCTTCTGTTGGCAAAGAAATAGTGTAGAATTTAATTCAAGAAACCTTCACGAACTTCCGTGTTTTGTTTATCCCTGTTTTGTGCCTGATTTGTATTTAGACTCCAGTCTAAACCACAGTCATATAACCTTTTTTCTTTTTTTTCCAGTTTGTTCTCAAATGCAAATTAAATAAGCAAATAAATAGAAAAAGACCCCCAACAAGACCCAACTGTATTTGTAGTTTATGTATTTGATCTCCTTTATTTTTTCTTTGCATATTTTGAGTAAATTAGTTATAGAAGTAGTGCAGAGTAGTCTGCTGGGTTCCATATGTTTTCATGCGTTGCTCACGTTTCCTGTACGTCTTTTGTGCCATCTCTTCTTTGCTGCTTTAGATTAAGCCACAATGCACAGCCATTTATGGTTGTCATATGTTGTCTATCAGGCTTAATTGTTCATCCTGCCTTTCATCATCTCATCATATTTCACAGACCATGATTAACTGTGATTCTTTTGAGGCACCCAGCTTGCCTTACCTTGCTACTTAGCCTTACACATCCATATGGTTCAGCTTGGTTTTCAAAGATCTCTGGCATTTTGCTACTTAGCTTAACACAACAAACCAATAACTGTTTTGGCTGGTTTCTTTGCTGTGGCATGTATACTTACCTGTATATTAAAGTATGATATCAAATGCATCTGGTAGATCCAGAGCTTTGTGAAGGGTGTGCTGCAAAAGAGCAGTCTGCAAACTTCTTTCAGCACCCAGCTGAGAATACAGAATGAGGAGAGGAATGTTAAAATAAACTTGTTCGGCTAAACTGGCACTTTGGACTTCTACCTGCAGCCTCTAAACTTCTCTTGCACCGTAATCTCAATTCTCTCTATAAGGGAAAGCTTTAAAGTAAAGAAAGGAAGTAGTTACATTTTCTAAGGCAATCTTGTTTGTCTCGCCACTGAGGATGCCAAACAGATGACAAGCATGGTATTGTTTGTCTACGTATATTTATTAAAGTTGACTTAATGAAACCCATGGAGTCTTACCCCTAGTCTTATTTAAATTTTCAGGTGCATAGAAACAAGAACCTGATTTACAATTAAAAGGACATTGAAACAAGGGGATAAATCTCAAATTTATTTTTAAGTTGGTAGAATTTGTGTGTGCCTATAATGTCCATTTAATTTGGAATTTGTGTGCAGAAGGAATGCTAGGATGGAATGAAAAGTAAATGCAGGACAGCATTTTTATGTTTCCATCTGGTAGGTGTTTTTGCCTCCTCTGAGGCTCCTGGGGCTGTCCCTGAGTCAGCTCAGGATTCTTCACCTTCCTTAATAGCACTTTTATATTTATAGGACCTGGTTTTCCCAAACTGCGGGGAAACATGACCTTTGTGAAATATTTGTGGGGTTTTTTTCAATATGATATAACCAAGGGATGAAGATATCCAATGATAAAGACAAAAGGAGAATCTATGCTTTAAAATATTTCACTAATTTGTCATGGAAATCTGGAAAACATCTGCCTCCACTGTTTGTTCTTCTGTTCCTTTGCTTTTAATTATCCTCACCTCTTTAATGAAACATAAACTACGATTTCACAACATTTTGTGATAGACCAATGCATACACAACTGCCACGACATTTGCAGAACCCTGTTCTTGGCCTTCTCTTTCTTCCAGATGTCTTCTGTGCAAACATTTCAAAACTAAATATTGATTAAAAACAGTTTAAAGAATAAATGCAAACAATCTCCGTGAACAGGCACATTAATGCAATTATAGAGGTCAAAGCAAGATTGGTTTGATTTACATTTTCTTCTTTCTGATTCAGGGAAGGCAATGGAATCATACTGAGTCTTATAGTCATGTCCTCTGCTTTCGTGTGCGTGATGGTGAATATGGTCTCTGCTGGCTGTGCTTTCATAGGCAGGCAGCAAGTGGCACCTGGAAATATCCTCACTTCCCAATATGCAGCAAGACTATGAGAAAACAAATTGGAAGGCAAAACGTATATCTGAGTGGATGGGGAGCTGTTGATCTGTAGCACTCCTGACTGGCACTGCAGAAATCTTTCAGCCGGAGATCTCAGCATTTTGGAAGATTCTGTGTCTGATGACTGGGAGAATGAGTTACAGATAAGGGACGTAGGTAGACGTCTGGATCAAGGGACATTTCTGGCTAGGAATAACACTGTGAATTGTTTGCAGAACATAGCTAAGACTGATCTATGCCCTGTCTTGCTAATAGAAAGGAACTTATTCAACAATTCCTTCCATGGTATCTTTGTGCTCAAGTAACTTCCTTCTGTTCTTTGCAAAAGCCGGAATGTGTCTAATTGGAAAAATTTGGAAGGTGTTTTTTTCTAGTTCTTGCATGCTTGCATCATTGCATGTGTAGAAAAGAATAAAACCTGCCTTCTGAAGCTAACTCAAGGAGAGCTTGGGTGTTATCTGTGATGCTTATTCAACACAAAGATGAACACAACTGCCTTTTAACACTGGCAAGCGTAGCAATAGAAATGTCTGAAGACCAGCATTTGCTACAGTACAAGAAGAGAAGCACGACTGAGGTAGTGTTGACTCCTCTACAAGGTGCTGTATCTCAGATAATGCAGATGAAGCCCTTTCTTCTTATATCCTTGACAGAAATCACTTTCAGCAGGGACCGCGTGGGTATAGCAACAAAGAATTCAGCAAAATAAAACCACACTCTTTAGTTTCTCCACTCTTAAGCTAAATGCTCTCCTGCTGTCTTTACTGTAGCTTTTATTCTGTCCTATGATGCTACGAATCTAATATTCCGATTTCACATTTGAGTCTGGCAGACTCATTACTTAGTACATTCCTGACTGTTACTGTGATAAACAAGAAATGAAAATAAGCCAAATAAGAAACCTGTTGTGAAATTTTCAAGCAAAGTGAATAATCATACGGGACAGTAAGGCAAGGTTCAGTCATAGTGTGTGTCAGCTTACTATTTGAGCACAGCGTATGTCAAAGCCTCTCCCCCCCCCAAAAAAAGTGTAAGTGGAGAAGGAAGATGCTGAGGAGTCATTCCCTTGTATAAATAGCTCTTTCCAGAGACTGACTCCTGTGAATCTCTATTATAAATATTTTTTTCAGTAAATACATATGAGGAAATGTTACAACTGCGTGTTGAAGGGAGACTGAAATGACAGGTTGGGAGGGGATACATGCTTTGGAAGTGGCCAATATTTCCAAGGCTTTCAGTGTATAAACATTGGTGCATATCTGATTTTGGTGTTGAAATAACCAAGTCAAAAGGAAGGCGTATGTGTCAATTTGTATCTAGTAGTTCTGGCAGAAGGCAAACCATGGCAGCACACATCTTAAAAAATAACCATGCGCCGTATGGCATTCCTAGAACCAGAAAAGTGAATTTATTGTCTGGTTGTTTTTATTTGTTTGTTGCTAAGCTAATCAAAGGGCAAGGCAAAGTGGGCTTTCAGGAAACTGTTGCCTGATTCCTGATTTCTTGGGGACTAAAGCTGTTTATTTACTTGTCTTCTGAATAATACCTAGAACATGCATGCCCAGAATAAAAAATGTGGCTTCAGTGTAAGTGGCTCTGTTATAAACACTTTCCTTTGGGAAAGAACTGCATTCACGCGTGAGTTTCTGGAACTGGGCTCTGGATTAAGATAGCTCCGGATCATTGTCATTGCCCGGAAACATTCTGCATGTACAGAGTTAAAACTGTTTCAATCTGGCTCACTCCTACAATGCAAATATCCACCTGTGCATTACTGTGAAGAACTTTCTCTGAATCATCTCTTTCAGTGTGCCTGGTGTTGATTTAATTGTGGGTTTTGGCATTACTTGAAAGCCTGAAGTGTTTTTAATAGATAAAATATGTTGTGTCCGTTATTTGTGTCGGCACTCCCTGGGGAATGTCACTGTTGGGAATGTTTTCTGAGAGGCACATACATACACAAACCCCTGCAGGCGTCAGTTCAAGCTCTGCACCCAGGGAATAATGACTAACAGGCTTCAGACAATGAAGAATCCAATTTTAAATCCCAAACTGAATTATATAAACTAAAAAAACCCAAACCCTTCTTATTCTTCGTGCATTTCTGTAACAAACGAACTCTTTGCTGTTTCTAAGTATCTAATTATATCCATATTTATATGATTTACACCCCAAGACCACAAGCAAGGCAGATTGGAAAGGAAGATGCAGAGCTTACATCTCCAGCTCTCATCTGAATTTCTGAATACTGATGATTGCATTGCATGACGACAGAAACTTTATAAATGATATCTCAGCTAATTTGAGTAACTTGAAAACATATTTCAAGCCACCAGAGATGTGCTCCTTTTAGGCTAACAACTCTGCACTGGAGTGCATTAAGGAATTATTCCGGAGCATGATTCAGACCACTGATTCATGTTATACTATGATTATTTTTAATTTACTCAGCGCATCTTCGTAAGAAAGGAGAAGTGTTGTGCATTTCTGTTGTTCCTGTCCCATGATCGTTCCATGTCCCTTTGAGTCTACTTCTCTACCGAACGCAACACATAATATTTACTAGATTTTTAGCTTTAATATCATGTTTTTTCCTTTCTTAATGTACCACTCTACCATGTATCAATTGTGGTCAACATCTATCATCAGTCACTTAAAAATCATTACCTCTGTTTGATGATAGATGTTTCTACCTAGGCAGCACAGAGGTGGTGTTCCTGTACCCAGACTTTAGCAGCAGGAGTAGGGCATCTTTGGAAGACAGATAGGTTCATTTCTGCAGGAGCTTCAGTGAAGCTGTCTAACCAAACTCCACGGGTGCTCCAGGTCAGGCAATTCTTCTGCATAGAATGGTTAATCAAATTGATAGAGGACCACGATCACTCTTTTCTCACACAACGAAATGCTTCCTTCCTGCAGTTCAGCCTCTTGATGTGAGCTTGTTAGATCAGGACTTCCCACAAGTGGATCTTTATTTACACAACACAGATGCTTGCATAGAAAGGCAGCAGTAAACACCTGCAATGCACTGAAGGGCCTCGTGGCTGAAATGGTGTGGGGAAGGAAGCCTGATTACATGCAATTAATCTCAACTTCTCAGCCTCTCACCAGCACTGCTGCACCTCCCACTCCCCTCTGCTTTTACACGGGAAGAGCTTGACATTCCTGTTCTGCTTGTGTAATGTTAGTTTTCCATTTTCCTCAGTACAAGGTTTACTTTTTCCCCTACTGACTCTGAATCCTTTTTCACGTACTGTTTATTTTCAATTAATTCAAATGCAGTTACAATGGATATTGGAAGGATACGAGAATGACCTGGGCTTCTGAAACAACAATGGCTGACTCAGAAGGCTGAAAACAGTTAATGAAAAATAATGGAGATTGTTCCAGCAAAGAATTCTAATCCTCCAAAACAGGAGCATGAGTGAAAAGGGTAATGGCCCTGAATGAAGGGGCTTTTTTCTCTGCTTAAGCTGTCAGAGTTGTTAAAGTTGAATCTGTTTTTTTGGGATGAGCTCAGTAATTTCATGTCTGGGATACAGAGGATGTCGTGCACTCCTCCTTATCTCTGTCTCTATGCCACATGGAGAGACATCACTGCCTTTCCTCATGCGTTAACTTTCTGTTTCTTCATGGGTACACTGCATTTTGGCCTTCTGCCTTTTTGATACTTTAAACAAATATATTTTAATTTTATGGAATAATTATTAAGTTATGCTCTCTTTTATTTATTTTTATTTTTTTACATTTCTTTAAAACTTTTATTGTTTTGTAGTCTGCAAATGAAGTCTGAAACTAAAAATAAAACCTATCAGGAAGTAACAGTTTTGCAATAATGCCCCAGCTGAATTATAGTTTTATATTAAAAGTATACAAACTATTCAGATGTTAATGTTAAACTAGACCTCAGCACAACTGCCACCATAGTCATATAAGTGCTATGGTCTAACAGGTTTAGCTCTGTTAAACTCTTGCTTTATGCTAATAATCCGGGACCTGCAGAACCTTCTTCTCTCCCCTTGATTGTACTTACTGCTTATGTATGGCTTTATCTAGAGTGTGAGATGCCTTCGTCCGATCTCAGTGCCTCCTTACCTCATTATACACTCATCATCTGCCCTGGCTGCAGTGTGTCATAAATTAAAGAAAATATTCTTGTACAGACATACAAACGTTTTCAGGGCCTGATCTGGTGGCGTGCTGTTAAACGGAGATCTGAGAAGTTCACATGCAGTTCTGACTGTTTAACTCTGCTGGAGCAGGATCGCTGCAGTGTGCGATCTGACCCTATCGCTTCCCACCCCCTGCAGCAGAAAAAAACCATCTGAGTGGTTTATTTACTGTAGCTACCCATGATAGCTGGTTTAAAATCAACATTCGGAGAACAAGCCAAGGGGTTCCAGTGCAGTGCAGAATTTACCAGAGAGGAGAATATTGCTCTTGGACAAGGAAAACAACTGTTCCATTTAGCAAAAGATTTTGAGGTCTTGAGGCGTATTTATTTTCCAATAGGAAATGACAGCAAGAGTTTTTAAAGTTCTCAGAGGCAGAGACAGACAGACACATGGCCCAGAGCAGACAACAGACTGCATCTTTTATCGAGGATGGGATGGCGTGAGGCTCAGCCACCGTTTCCCATTATTTTAGTTTTTTTAATTGCAGTTTCTTCAGCAATCTCCATGTCACGTGAAGAAACGTTTTTGTCTAAATTGCTGTATTTCTTCAAACACTTCCAGTTTTTGTAAAAGGTTTCGTGGGGAAGTAAATCTTCCTGGTCTTCAACAAGCCAGAGAAGCTGCCATATATGCACACCTTGTCAAATAAATTTGGCAATGCAGATGGTTTCGGACATTCAGAGGACTAAAATAAATTGTGAGAAACAGAAATCAGCCAGTGCTGAATCAGGGATTTGTGAACACTCTGACGCTATTCTGCTCTTTGGAATGTTTTTCCAATTCTCTTCCGAGGGAACCTTGGACCTCTGAGTGAATTTAAGGCCATATCTGCTTTAGCAGTATTATTTCTGTACTGTTATTTTTTCCTCTGTGGAGACATGTTCCTGTTTTTGCTGCAACTGAGCTTTCTGTAAGAATTTTCTTGCTTTATCCATCTCACCCTGCATTCGTTCTTGTTTCTTTGTTGCCTTTTGTTTTTTTTTTAAATAGTTTCCTCCTGTCCCTTTTAATTCATCTGCTTCATTTACAAGACGTCCCGCTTATTTTTCCAGCTGCTTGTTTTTAATATGAGCTATCTGACTTTTACTGTCTACTCTTTTGGGGATGCATACAGAACTCTTCCTTTATTTGCTCTTCCCCCTCCCCTCCACAGCACCTAATGCTTCTCTTTGCCAGTGTAACCCAAGAACAGGGAGTAAAAACCAGCAAATCCCCAAGCCCACAGAAGTTCACAGAATGGCACATGTCAGAAGTGGGTACAGCTGATCTGGATGAAGCTCTGTGCTAAGTACTTCCTTTTGAGCTGCTATATTTTTGCCATATCTCTGAGCCTGTCCCGTTGGGGTTGCATTTGGTAACAGACTGTTCACTAAGTTAAACCATGCTCCGAGAGCTCTTCTGCTTGCACCTGAAAGTTTGTGTTGATTTTTCCAGGACTGTGACAGTGGCTGCTTTTAAATAAAATCAGTCATCCACCTGCTATGGAAGCAAGCTGTTGGTTTTTGGGTAAGGCTAACCCCTAGAAAAGAACGGGCAGGGTGGTTGCAAATGCTTGGCTATACTCTGCAGCTCCAGAAGCAAGGCACTGAGATTGGAGTGTGGTTGACTTTTGGACTCTCGATTACCTGATCTTGAATTAGTACAGTTTGTGTTTTTAAAAGAGAGAGAATTCAAACTGGAGTTAATTCAGGGACCCCCTGTAGTGTGAGTAGGTCTGGATGGCCACTTCTGGCCTGGTTGCTCGCTGTGGTTGCTACCAAAACCAGGTAACTATTTGTTAAAGAAGTTCAGCACATATTTGTCACTGATGATGTAGATGGCATTTCTTGCCTTGGGATAAACAGACGGATGGGTTTAATTTTGAATTCTCTTTTCGTCCTTTTTCTCTGCTGTGTCACTGTGAATCCATGGCAAATTTTGGCCTAGAGCTTGACTGTGCAGATGAGAATGGAAGACTGTAATGTAAAATTGTAGTGAACGGGGAGGGAATACTGGAATAATATCTGGTCAATGTTTAATGTAGGGTATCTCAAAAACATACCTAAGGGAAGAGGTAATCGATGCTGGGGATGAGCTGGTGACTAGACATATCAAAAATAAATTTCAACACAAGAAATCTTGCTGTGCGCTGCTTTCCCATATTGAAAAGATGGAGATTTGTCAGCAGAATATTTTAAGATACTTGGCAGGATTAATATTCTACGCTGAATAGATGAATGTGCTTGACAAAATATAGTTTGTCCTAAGCATTTTCTGACAGAATATATTTTATCCATATAAGGGCTTTAGCAGAACTGTCAGTGATGTCAAATGATAGATGGCAATATAAAGAGTTGTAAGAGCCAGCCTATTAAAAAAAGACCAGACGACTTAGTGCTATGGCAGCCTATTTGACTCCGAGTGGGTGGCTGGAAAGGGCTGAGGGAAGACTGATCTTCTAATAGGAATTTAATCATATACCTTATAGAAATAATGGGAATCCAGAGATGATGAAGGAAGAGATGAGAAAGAGAAAGCTTTGGAGAAATTTCCTCACAGAGAGGATGATTCATTTTGGACCGTGCTGTCAAAAGGCAGCTATGGAAACTGCAGCTGTGGATGTATTAAATAGGCGTCAGGCAGGTGCTTACTGGAAAAAATGTTATGGATGGAAACAAGCACCAGGAGGAGTGGGAGGAATCTGCAGCGCCAGCTTCCGGTTTTCAGTTACACCAGAATAATGTGTTATTCTGCATTTGCATTGCAGATGCACAACAGTTTTCAGTCTGAGCAGATGCTTGGCTGCCACGGACTTTCATGAACACGTGTCCGAGGGGCCATTTTCACCCTCCTTTTTGACTTTTTTTAAAAGGAAGAGGCATATTAAATCCCAAGATGAAGGGAACAGTTTCAGGTTGGAAAAGATTGAGCAATGGTGGTGTAACAGAAAGCAAAGTTTGGCCCGCGTTATTTTCCTCCATCAGGACTGTTTTTCCCATTAGTGCAGCTAGAACTAAAGAGCATCTCTGACGTATGGCAATAAATCAAAAGTTAAGCCCTATGGAGAAAGACATAAAGTGATGGAGAGATATTCTATATTTCAGGGAAGGAAAGAAGGAAATAACAAAGGGAATGGGTTTGAATACTTTTAGGAAGAGGAGCTGAGAGGGATCAGAAAGTTGCAGCATCTTATTGATGCCATCATCCAGAACAGTTTGAACCGCCTGATGTTCTGCACGGAGTGACTTCTGAATATGTGAGTCCAGCAGAGAAACGGAGGGAGAAACTGCAAATGTGCAGCTTCCCCAAACCTGTGTGTTTCCCTCAGTTCTCACACTTACTTTTGGTTCTCTCTGTCCCAGCCCACTGAATTCAGGTGTCATGTGGCAGCAGATGTTGCCATTGGTTTCTGTTTTTTGCCAGAATGAAGTCAGACCTGAAAATCTGCAGAGAAGGAAAAGTTTCTGACTCTAAGGAGACACAGCATATAAGTAACCTCTGGACATATTCACCGAGGCTGTCATTGCTTTCTTTCCTGCATCTCAAATGTGTTTCCACTGACTCAGGGATCAGGTCTGGATGCCTCTATGTCATAATCTGAAAGCAGTTTCCAGTGCAGTTTTCTTCTCAGCAGCTCCATTTTGACCAGAATTCTCTATGCTGTCCTGCTGCCCTGCCTGCATGCTGACCAATGCAAAGATAGCTACAAAACACAGCCATGACAGCAAACTCAGTGTTCTTCCATGGGCCAGACCCCCAGCGGTTCAAATCAGACCATTTCACTATACTGGAGAAAACCCAGTTTTGCACTAGCTGAAGATTTGTCCCTGCAGTTTCTTTTTACAAACGGCACAGGGAAAAGGTTGCTGAGAGAGCTGAGAAAAACATCCTGTTTTCTTACGGGAGACTCAAATGTCAACCATCAATATTTTATCTCCTGAATCCTGGGGATACAATTTGGTAGATAAAAAATGCATCTGTTCTTCAGTTCAGTTACACCTCTTTGAAAGCATGCCCAAGTTACCAACTCGAATGCTTCCATAAAATTAGGTTTCAGTTCCATATGTTTCATTGTGTCTCGCATGTTTCCATGGCACAGAGTTGCCACATAAAGCAGTCTGCAGCCCTTTTGGTTTATCCGAAAGCCTTTTAAATCTGTCTCCTCTAAGCCTGAAATTCTCTCATTCAGGCATCCAGTGCTGTTGAAACCCATATGCCAATAATTCCTAATGATGTGTGTGTCTAGCCAGAGTAATTCTCCTCATTCAATTTGCAATTTTCCAAGTAAATCCTTTCAGCATTTTGACTATAGCAGTTTATTTTGCACTCTGAGACATGTGGCTCTCTTAAAACCATCCTGAATTTACAGGCAAAGTGATGTTTTATAATGAAGGACAACCAAACTTCAAGTTTGCTTTTGAAACCAGGGATAGTTTTATCTTTGCTTTCTTGCTCTCCTGGGCTTGAAGCTAACACACATTAATGCAAAGTCTTCCCTTAGCATTTGATACAAAGGACAAAAGCTGGGCCATTTTTCCGATTTGGCAGCATATTTTGTCTCCTTCTGTTGAAAGAGCATATTGGACTGAGGCTTATATCTTATGCTGTTTCCCATACTCAAAAGCTACTATCTGCAGTAACCAGCAGAAACTCTACTGTTAAAGCTGGACTCTTGCTTTGTAGAGGCAATGTGCTCAGGGCATCGTGAGGGGAAGAAAGAAGCCCTTTCTAGTCCTTACAGGCCAACTTCAGTCATCTATTGAGATCACAGTGTTGGGCTCAGGAAGGAAATTCTGCAGCCACTACAAAGAGGATTGCAACTTGGGTCTTTGGAAGAAGTTGAGGTGAAGATAGCTTGGTGAGAAATGGGAGTACTTATCAGAAAAATGCAGGGTGGAAGCACACAGGTTTTATCTGTAGAAACCATTGCGACTTACATGCTCATTTTGTCCTGAAAACAAGAATTTTTTGATCCCTGTGTAACAAAGGTATATGTGAACTCAAGAGGATTTACTTTGGTCACTGTGAAAAAAGAATTTATAAGCCTCCCACATTTCATTCATTTATTTTTTGTCTGTTCTTCAATACCCACTGAAGAAACAGCTACATTTAAGGATGTTTATTTTAAGTTGGTACTCTGGATTGAAAAGCTTTTCCATCTGTTTCTGCCCTGCACTGGATATAACATATTGCAGATGGCAGCATTTATCAGAATCCCACTGCAGACTATTTACTGGCTTTATGCCTTCAGAAATGGGCCACATTCACCGCCGCTGTAACTTCAATGAAACTGATGGAATGGCACCACTGGTAAATCTGACCCATCATCACAATTGAAAGAAACTTGTTAAGTGCTTCCTGCAGTATAATCATGTATTTTGGGCACAATGGATGTGTCTCGGTTGACTTGTTTAATGTAAACATATTGAATTATATTTAGTTTTCATCGTTACTGAAGATTATTGGTTTGTGTTAAAAACCTCTCTGTTCTGATTTTTCCAGTCCATGAGTGGTTCAGTGAACAGCTTCCTAACATGCCATCTCAGATTGCAGCCACAGGCTTGGATGTACAGGCTTTTTCAATGGGCAGCAATTGGGAAGAGCCTCTGTTTTGACTGACAATGAAAGCAGTGACACTGGCCAGATTAAGGTGTTTTTCTTTCCTTTAGGCATTCTACAAAGCATAACACCTCAATCATATTGTCTCTCCACACCCTCCCTTTCCTGATATTCTCAACATTCTCCCAAGCTTTGTGTCGAATACGTCCCTCAGGATGCTAAGTTCTGTCTCCAGTTAAGAAGCACGTTGCCTCACTGGATGTCGTCAGTGATTTCCATGGAGCTGCTCATGGAGCACAATACTGACAAGAGCTAGCGGGATCTGGTCTTTTTTTCCTAGGCCTATGAATCACAAATTCATTTACAGTTTTCAGCATCAGGTCCATTTGGAAAGCCTGGTTTTTGTTTCACTCTCACGTTATTTTTTCTGCAGTATTTCATTCACAGAAAGGTGCTGGAAGTGACAGAGCATGGGACCAAATCTCAGGTTTAGGTAGGGAAGGAGCTTTTCATGCTTTTAGACTTTCTGGAAAAAAAGTGGGGACAAATGTTTTCATGTTTACCTTCAGAAAAACTATGACTTGCTTTGGAAAGTTTGAAGAAAATTGGTGAAGAACTTGCATGAGTTAAGGAAGGCAGGAAGCAAAAGGAAATGTGACCTTTTGAAGACATTTTCCACCTCGCCCTTATTTTATGGAAGAAATGGTCAGGAGTAAAAGAGAATTTCACTTTAAAAATGTTCACCATAGCAAACATACAGCACAGTTCATTCGGCGCTGCTTTAGAAAACCCAGTTCCGGTCCTGATGAAGATTTAAGTGAAACGACAAAGATTTAACTCTCACTTTTTTGTATCCTTGCTTTTTTTCTTACTTTCTTCATTTTTCTTATCCTTTGAAAGATGTTTGTGAAAGGGTTTGTTTCTTAAAACGCCATTTGATATGAAGACCCTAGATGCCTAACTGGACTTCCCCCGTGCTATTTCAGTGAATGCTATTAATAATCTGGCAGGCTAGCAGATTCTGGATGCTGTTTTGTGTAAGTTTTGACCACGGACAGCTTCTGTGATTCTGGCTGTGAACCACTGCAGTGGAAAAGATAATTTATTCTAAATAATGACTATCCAGGAATTAGCAGTGAAGAGAGTACGCTGTTCTCAAACAGAGCTGTGGGCTATGGGAGACAGGAGCTTAAGTGATGGCAGTGTCACAATAGTGCCTGAGAGCCTTTTTGGTGCTTAAGCATAGCTGAAGCATCAAGATGGAAAAATACTTCAGAGATTTTGTAAGCTGTAGGAAAACTTCCAACTATTTAGCAAAGTTAATGCTGAGCTTTTCTGACTCATAGCACTGCTCCAGTCTCACTGCTGAATCAATTAGCTCAGTGAGCACCCTTCCCATCAAAGTAACACCTTCCTTTCTTGCTCAGTTTTAAGACTTAATTCAATAACTTCAATAACAGAATTATATAAAGCTGTATTCTCTCTGTACTCCTGCCAAAGGTTGCTTGCGTGCTTTACATCTCCCTGCTTGCACACTCGTATGTCTAAATTGCCTTCAATCTGGAGTTTGCATCCTGTGCTAGCAATCAAAGGCCTTACGATTAAACCTTCTCAGTTAATATTTGTAGTCCACCAGAGAAAAAATAGCACAGGGATGTTTGGTAGCAGTAGCTCTCGGGATTAGACAGATGCTGCTGTAGAGGAGCTCAGTTTAACACAGCCAGAGGAGCTGAAATGGGCACTGCAAGAACTGCCCAACTCCGCAGCCTCAAAGCTGGAGAGGTCAGACTGCGGTGCCTGGGGTCCTGTAGCACATAGCCTTGAATCCCCACAGAATGTCCTCTACAACTTAATTCTAAAAGCAGCACGGTGACAGTAACCTGCACAGCATCCCTGCCTCCAGATTTTGGTCCCCTGAGTATAGCTTTGATTCCAACAGAATGTTCTCTGTGTGACTGCTCTGTTAGCAATACTTTGGTTTGTAGCAATTTTCTTTGTTTGGTTGGTGTTTTTTTTTTAAATTTTATTTGATGATTAATAGGTCAATTATGTAAAATTACCTTTTGCAATTAAAGTATAGTTTAGAAAAAAGCATTGAACATATAATGCTCATTTTTCATTAAGTTGCTTGTCACTGAAGCTGCTCTACAGGAAGGTGGTTTTACTGCTAGGTGAAAAACATCGATTAAAAATTCCTTAGAGCTCAGAGAGACTCGGTCTTGTCATTCAGTATTTAGAAGGAAAAGAACCCAGAATTGCAATCTACATTTTTAATAAAGAGCTTTTGTGCATTGGGAGGTGGATGCAGCTTGGAGCTGGACTTTGATAATACAGAGTTGAAAGGGCAGTAGATACAAACATTATTTAAACCGCCACGTAAAAAGGAAATTACAATATAGTACCTCAAAAGTTGTTTCTTTCATGAAAAGAGAAGGACAAAACAGTTACTGCCTGTGTAATTGTTTAGTTATCCATCAGATTGCTGCAAACTGCATGTGTGTACATTTCAAAGTGCTTTGGTGTAGACAGACACAGACCTTTGCTCCTGAGGAATTCAATGATTTGCCCCATGGGAATTGCTGGGCTTGCCGCAGTTCACTTAATGACACTGATGGGTCAATTCTCTGCCAGAGCCAACAACTCATCTTCATCATCTTCTCAACTTCACATCCACTAATGATCAGTCCTTATAACGAAGGCATTTTTCACCCTGCCAGGAGTCACAAGGAGAAAAATTGATTGACAGAGTTATCTGGATTGTAGTAATTAAATCAGGGCAGACAAATCCCTGCTCTCATTATATTTCAGACATGTCTGAACCATGAAAAACAGAGCTGAAGCATTCTGATTTGCTGTCTGCAGTTTAAAATATAGCATTAAATGCTGTATACGATATATAGAGTTACAGTAAGTAAATATAGAAGAATTAGAAAAGGATAATTGTGGTCAAAATATGGGTGTTGGGTATAACCATCTTTAGTGAAACATGTATATTAAGTATTTGAAAAAAAATATTAATTATTAGACATTAATATTGTTTAGGAAATGAACTCAAAAGGATGCCAATGCATCCAGACTCATTCTGCAGTGCCTTGCACCAAAACATTTGTTTGTACTGGTGAGGTAAAAGAGACAGCAGGTAGAAATAGAGATATAAAACGGTTTATGGAGTACAGAATTGGCACTGCCATAGGTTGGCACTTGCACAGTGGAACACAACTGTACTGTTTTTGAGCTCTCATGCAGATGAGGAGACAGATTTGCACTGTAGAAGCCAGAACAGGATTTCAAATAGCATTGGAATTCTTTTGTTGGTGAACGCCTGTTGTTCCAGCACTTCTCTGGAAGAAGGATTTGTGTGTGGATGTTCTTTGGGTAATGCTGCAATCTGCATTCAAGAGTTGTCCTTTAATTCTCTTTCTGAAGATAGTTTTCTTCCATCAGTTTATTAAGCCAGGCCATTTTTCAGATACTGTAAAATATTATACCCACTTTAAATAGAAGATTATGCTGCATGAACTTGAATTAATATTAACCTCATAATTAAGCTGATTAGATCTAGTTAGTATTGGGTATATAGGATGCATATTTACAGAGAGGCTGATTACAGTTTATGTCACTGAAAAATGAGTAAAGAAATCTGGATTCACCCGGATGATTACTCAGCTAAACTAAATTGGCTGAAGTTCACTGAGCTCAGCATAGAGCCTGCATGTATGGGGTGTTCGGCATGTATACAATGCATTTGAAAACAACCTTAATAACTCAAAACTGCAAACGACATCTAAAGTAGAATTTAGGCAGGAGTGCATTAATGAGGAAATCATTTCGGGAGAGAAAGATCTGGGGAGACAAAGCCTGTTCCTCTCACACGGCTGCTTTCCTGTCTCCTTCCAGGTTAGGTTCATGAATGTTACAAATCCTTAGCTAGAATTAGATGCCACATCAGTATGGGAATGCTTTACCTCTGGTGCTGTATACACATCTTTGAGTTTATAGTACGGTTTATGGCTTTCTGGTCCTCAGTGGATACTGTGATCATCACGAGTCAGCTCACACCTCAAAGAACATGCGGGTAAATAGTGATAGTTATTAAAAAACTCTCTGCTATCAGTATCAAAAGGGCTACAGTAGTTGAAGGTGATGCAGAACGTTCTGGTTAGTTGCAGCTGCTGGTCATCCTTTTTAAAGATATGCTGTAGTATAGACTTGCAAACTGCCAAAGCTGAGACCAAATTTCATATCAAGGACAGACAAGTTTGTCCATATGGGAGTCACAGACTGCATGAAATTCAGGGACAAAACACGAGAGATACTGTGAGTTAGATAACAGCTGGTGAATGCACAGCAAGTCTGAACAGTGAAGGCATGCACAATCAATTGTGTTGGTTACAAAGACTGATCTTTAAAGGGTTAATAAGGTAATGATAAATAAGTCAGATTCTGTTGCCTATGGGTTGGCCTGCATATCACCACCAACCCAAAGTTCCACTTAGCATTGCTTTTAGGTCACCTGTGCAGAAAGGCTGGGGAGATCCTCAGGACATGCTGCATTTTGCAGTAGTGACCTTGGGTGATTCCAAGGCCTGAGCACAACATAGAGGGATTCTACAACGGGAAGAGGGAAAAGTGCAGTGAGGAAGTGGGACTTTGTAAAATGAAGACGATACTGAACAAATGTCCTTGCGAGTCAAACATGTTCACAACCCTTTCCTTTTTAAGCAGAAAAATAAGGCAGTTCAACTTTAATGACCCATTGGAACACAGAGAGCTCCCACAGCCCTGGCAAACCTGACCTCCCTACTTCTGAATCAAAAGAACAGATAAGGGTTTGCTTACCTTCCAAATCAAGCCTAACCCTTTTCCTGTTCAAAAAGTTTGTAAGCAAACATTTTATTTTCCACTCTGAAGAGCTGATGTGAGCATATGTCATCCTCAATCTGTCATATTTTTATCCAGTCAGGAAATGAAATTCATAACATGTGGCTTTCATGGTCAATTGGCAAAACAGGGCAAGAGATCTTGCACTAAAATTAAAGAGTGAACAGAATCTGGAAAATAACTCTTTTGTATAGAATTATTCTGCTGTGAGGTGGAGACATCAGGTCAGTCCATGATGGGATGATCCATTGCCTCAGTTAGAAATCCAGCTGTTACACACTGTGACAAAGTGAAAATACTGAGCCAACGTGTTATTTTAAGAGTGGGTGACGCTCATCACGCTCACTAAAGAAAGACCACCACAGTTCACCTACTGATTTGGATGCAACTGTTGGAAATTAAATATCTGAATCTTTTCCTTCTGAATTTATTTTAGTTCCATCTGTGCAATGAAGATGTCAATCCCAGATATGCATGTGCTTGTGAGCCTGAATAACTTGGTCTTTAGATGGCCCAGCAGCCACAACCACTGAAAGGTGATCTGTCGATGCCCATTTTGGAATCAGAATAAGAGGCAATTTGTTCTATACCTGATCTGTTACAAATGAGATACGTAATTCTAATAGCATGTCATAAGCACACATAATTTATGAAGTATTACAGGTAGAGAGGAACCCTTAGATGTTTTCCTTTGCTTCAAAGCATGCCCTTTGAATGCTTGAGTTCTGCTGTCTCCTGTTTGGTTTCCACTCAGCTGACATGTTTAGGATGATGTTTTCTACTCCATAGAACCTAACTAATTATTTTTCCTTACTGGCTTTCTCTGCTTGTTCCTTGCCCAGTTCAGGAGGTCAGCTGCATGTACTCCTCTGTCAGGACAGAGAATTAGTGAGACAGATGAATAATACAATTACGGAAGGCAATAAAATCGAAAGAGATTCTTTGTTAACGTTGGCATTGACTCACCATGTGAAGCAGAGCTCAGAGAGATACCTACTGGAGATTCTGAGAGGAAAATTAGACTTTGAAGCACTTTCCATAAATCCTGCTGTGTATTTTTCCAAACGTTACAATGTAATGGAAGAACAAATGGGTCAGGAGCAAAGCTTCCACAACCTTCATGTGGAAAGGGGGCAAATGAAACCTGGATTGCTCCAGAGCCATCCCCATGGTTGCAACTTCTATGTTTCCCCCTCCTCCCCCAGATACACAAAGCCTGTTTGGCTGTGTTATTTCAATATAAAGAGGAGGAGTAAGGGTACAATGCTGGGAGATGAAAAACAGCATGTGGCTTACTCACAGCCTTCTACATACCCCCTTTCAGAGAGGGATCTCTCATTTGATGAAGATCCTTTTTTTCTGTTTAGTCATAAACAGATGAATCCTATAATAGCCTCTGTTTCCTCTGCTACAGGAGGTCTGTATGATTAATAAGATCTCCCTGTAGTGAATGCCAAGCCAAACAGATGAACGCAAGGCGCATCTGCTGTAGATTAAACATTTGGAAAAAACATTTTATAAATATTTTTTTCCACAACAACATATCCATATGGCAGTTAACTAGGGTATATATTTAAAACCTTGCATGTACAGTATATAGCCATGCATATGTATTTAATACACTTATTAAATAAGTACTTATGTTGTCACTCAACAGATATCTTTCTGATATGACTTTTCATCTATTTGAAATGTCAAATCAGACTGTTTGAAAGGACCACATTGCTTTCTCAAGCAAAACATGAGAAGATGTTGCTTCTGAGTGGGTGGGTTAGTAGGAAGCAAACCTTTTATTTTATTAGATCTCAGAAACAAGAATGTGTGAGATAATTACCTGGTTAGTATGAGGTAAAAAAAAGATTCTCTGAATATGGTTAGAGAGATGAGATTGTCCTGGGTACAATGCAAACAGATCCTGAGAAGAAAGTTAAACTAATTTGAGATTCCTTAGCCAAAAAACCTCAGCACTTAAATTTAACTTTCAAAATATTTCAAAGTACTGGAATTAAGTCTGATTATAATTAATATTTTAGACTGTTTCATCCATTTGGTTAAAAGGATTTACAGAAATAATAAAAAAGAATCAGTTTCTTCTGCCCTTAATTGTATAATGGGGAATTCCTTTTTTTCTCTTTCTGTGTTTTCTGCCTTTGACCATAATTCTGGATTGATGAGAGATGAAACAGGACAAGTGAGCTCAAGCTACAGCCAAATTCAGCAAGTAAATATTATCTGGAGAAGATACTGATGCTCTCAGATGAATCACTCTTGCGTTTTAGTATGTTCTCGTAAGACTTAGCGATATTATTGTAGGCTGATTTTTTGATAGGTTGGGGTTTTTTTGTTTGCATGTCATGAAACCTGATGCGGGATTCAATTCCTGAAATTTTTTAAGAAGTTGTCTTAGCTGGCTTTCCAGACCAGCAGCCAGAAAGAGGAGAAAATAGTCTTTTGAGGTTCTGTAGATGCTTTAATTTTTGTCTTGTTAAGCATCAAGCCTTGGTTTGCGCATGTGCATGGAAAACTGGGGCACTTATCTGAAGAGCAGGGCTCTCTGAATCTGACATTTGCTCCAGGAATGGCTAGTGCTTGTCAATTCATGTCTGTCTGGGCTCTAAGAATGTAAATTTCCAGACCTTAAAGCATGATACTTGCAACCAGACATGACGTTTACCCACATGCTTGTACACAGATTGCAGAACGGGGAAAATAATTGCCTAACTTTGCTTTTATCGCACACCATTAGGTACTTAGATGCCTCGGACAAGAAAGACAAAAGCTCCTCATGTTCAAGAGACTTTTAATATTTATGTTCATTTCAGTTTTAGATTTCGCTGCCTAAATGATTTGCTTTTTGATATTCCTGCCATAGTTTCCCGTCCCCTCTCTATTATCAGGCAGATGGGAGCCTGGAGCTGGGCAGTTCCCTCACATTTGAGCTACTGGCTTTGGTGATTGATATCTCATTCTGCTTTAGACTCTTTATGGCCCACTTGTCCTTGCTTTGGACCTGATCTGCAAAATACAATTTTACTGTTTAAGTCAAATTATTTTGTTGTTTTATATGGAGCCATAGATTTGTTCAGAGCAATGTTAAAGTGATCCTTTTTTTTTGCATTTGGATTGAAACCAAAATACGGAGTGTGAAGCCTATATGAACATGCCTAATTTTCAAAAGTATTTGTCTTTTCAGTCACAGTAAGTGCTCCTTAGCTGTCAGTGATATTTACAGATTACTTTTTTACATGTGCCACAACCATATGTTAAATTAGTTTGCAACCAGTTTTAATCAAATTAGTTTAATGCCATACAGTGGTTTAACAGAGACTTATTTTAGGCTAGCATTGGTTTGTTCCCAATAAATTCAACTGAAATATATGTACTCTAATTTTAGATCTATTCAGTGGTGTTCCAACAGCCCTTCGTACTGGTTTAGCAGAACCGATATGTAGCAGCACCTTCATTTAAGCCTTTATGAATCCTGGGTTCCAAAAATGGTAACTAAGCTCCTTCTTGCATTGCCATCGGGCTGCACTGCCTGTAGGTCTCCATGCTGGTGGATTTACCAGCTGTCCAAAGTACGCTGTGAGAGCCACAGATGACAAATGATACAAGCACCTATTCTAACTGAATGTTCTGGATATGAACCTTCCATGCATGAGGGCAGACAGTCCATCCAAGAAGGAAGCTGGGACAATTTCCCAGATGCTCCCACTGCATCCTGTAATGATACAGAAAGATCACTGTGAAGAGAGGTGTCCAGACAGTCCCCATGGTAGCATCAGTAACAGTCATTGAGGGCACAGTATTCTTAAAAGGCAGACTTGAGCATGCATGGGCCAGTCTGCATAGGTTATGTGTCATCCAAGGAATTTTGCAAAGGCTCTCTAAAAGATGTTTTTTCTCTGCTCTCCTCTGCCAGACCCTTGCCAGTGCCTCCCACAATATGAGGCAGTGGTAGGAGGACACAGAATGAGGAGGCTCCTTGTTATGTCAAGGGAATGTTTCCTTTGGGGGAAAAAAAAAAAAGTATTTGCTTTATTTTTTTACTGAAGAATAGCTAATTAAGGTGAAATAAAAGGAGGACGAGATGGGTAGTCAGAAAAGGTCAGACTAAGTCTTGGTATAATCCATTATTTTCTGTTGGTTCGCCTCAGAGATAAAAGGGAGTTAAGGAATCAGTTCTTTCACTTTGGTTATTGTCCTTCCTAGGAGGTATGGATTTACTGAACAAAGGCATTGGCCTCATCTCTGCCCCTGCCAATGACCTGCATGAGACTTGTCTGCTTGGATCAACACCCCATTCTCTTCCAGTTTCTGGGATTAAGACTGTTACCTTCCTGTGAGCCATCTAGATTGTCAGAGGAGAGGCTGGATGGAGGGTATGAAGGGACTTCATTCCTTCTACGTTTTGTTAGAACATCGAACCACAGTTACCAGCAGAGATTATAGGAAAACTTTTTTAGCAGGAAAAAACCTTTCGACTGAAAAAGATATTTTCTAGGAAAATGTCAAAGGAAGATTTTATTGACAAAAGGAAAAAAAAAAAGCCCCAAGTTTTCCATGATAGAAATTGTTTTCCTGATCACATACAGTTCATATAACAGTCTTTGGTGTCTGTGGCAGCACTTTGGTGTCTATGGCTAAGGACTTTTAGCATCTCAACTTTGGCTGTGGACCCAATGTAGTTTGCTGCTGTCTAAGGTGCATGCAGTGAACAAAAAACTGGTCAGGGCTGGGAAAGAGAATGGCAAGCTTTTATCTGAAAACATCACTTTAAATTCTCTATAGAAGTTACCCATGGTTCTCAGCCAGTATGTTTTTGTGACTTAGCTACATGTCCTGCCAGATTATTCATTTAGATACAGATCCCTTGCTCCTACAGTGTGGAAACCTGAATAATAATTTCAGCTGCAGAAAGCCCTGGTGAATTGCTGGCCTACTTTGCTCTCCCAGGGGGAAGGTGCATTTCTCTAATTCAGGAGCCATTGCTTTGGCATATGGCTCTATTTACTCAATGAGCAGGTCAGGACAAGAGGAAAAATGGAACATAATCCAACAATATCCATTTAAAGGTAGTTTTGCGCAACTACATCAAAGTCATTGCAGTCAAAATCTAGGGAGTGCGTTCATTTTTTAGGCTTGTTTCCCAAGGAAATGAGGCTGTCTTCCCGTCTCTCTGTCCGTCAATGTCTATCCTCTCCCACTGATTTTATGAATCTGTTTGCCATTATGAAGAAAAAATGACTGAATGGGAGAGGGCTTTCAAAAATACAAAATTCCAACGATGTTAACAGAATATGGCAACTGGGAGAGGAGGCCCAGAGTGCCTCCATGGAGGGAAATGCAGGTAGAGCAACCTCTTGCCGTTCCCAGTCTGGAAGGCACGTCAGTGTGGGATGTGGGAGCAGACTGGGGAACTGCCTGTAGAGGACAAGGTGTTATGTACATAGAAAGAGATAAAGCATGGTATTTTTTGCATCCAGGGAACTTTGCCATTGCCTCTTTGCAAAGAGCTGAACCCTGATCCTTGTGCTTTTATCAGAACTGTAACAAAATCTTTGTCTATGAACCTCTTTAGCAATGCCCTAACACCTAGCACTGCTGCATTTAGAGAGCTATAAAAAATGCAGTGTTGACTCAACACCCAAAGAACAGTACTGGGGTTAGGTACTGATCCATTGATCCCAACCTAGATAAGCCAGCTCCAAATGTGGGAAAAGAAGCACTCTTTCAAAAAAGGAAAAAAAAATAGAAAAAAAAATGGAAAGCCAACTAAGAAAACATTTTGTGTTCCCAAAAAGCTGAACTTTGTGCATTAAATTTCATCTCTGTTTTGACTGACGCTCAAAACTGGTTTTGGAACCAGATGTAAACATTAGCATTATTATGGCTTCTTTTATGCTGAGCAAGAAAAATATTTTTTGCTTCAGTTTTCCTGGAACTGAAAGAACGAACAGTGAGAGATGGCAGAGCAGGTTCAAGTTCCAACTGATTATTGGATTCATTAAAAATGGGCTGTCTGAAGCAAACAATATAAGCAAACCCTGGAGAAAACAGAGAGAGGAGGTGTTGTTTTTTTCCTTTATGTGATTTCCCCACCAGCAGGTTAAGCATTTTGAACTATTTCAAGACATTTTAGATTTTGTTTGTAAATAGGCATGCACTTGTTCTGGGATTTTAGTCCCTAACTGTCTGCTTTGTCCAAGCGTGAAAGGCAAAAACATGAGTGAAGCCCAAACAATAAAACCTCAGCAATGGATCAGGCTGGTTATTATTACATGATTCCAGGCTTTGAAAGGTCATGTATGTTTTTCAAGCTGGATTTATTTTTTATACTTATTTGTAATATTACCTCGCTGTGTTTCATAATGTCAGGGAAAATGTCTGGTTTCAGGCCTAAAATGTCAAAGCAGCATTTTCAAAAGCACTCAGCACTGGGCCAGATGTTTTTCTGTTGGAATCCGTGGTAGTGATCCCAGCCCCGAATGGTACAGAATCCACCTTCAGTGCTGGTTTTGCAGCCAGGCTACATTTCTCCACATTCTCCTTCTCTTCTATAGTCCTGTTCTTATGTGGCAACATTTCTAGTAAGAAAGATAAAAGCATGGCAGATATGAGTCCTGGATTAACTTCCTATGCTTCCTAATGACTACAGGTCACAGAACTATTTTATGCCTCAGTTTACATCTAAGTGAAACATAAAATCTCTATCTCAGAGGGCTTTACAGTTCACCAACCCCTGCGAATGGCAAAAGTGCTGCTGAAACAAGTGCCAAGTATATATCATGAAAGAATGGTCCCTATAGCGTGGCGAGGAGTAATATTGATGCCGCTGCTGCAATGCAGACATATATCTCCACCTGGCCACCATGTTAGTGAATTATTCTGGATGACACTGTTTGTAACAGCCAAGAACTCCCCTAACAAGCAAAATCACAAAGAATTTGATGAGAATCTATTGTTGATTTTCCCTTTCTAAGTGTTTTTGCTGCTGAATTTGTGATGATGAAAAAGGGGAGCATAGAATAAATTAATTTGCTGTTCTAACAACTTTGATTCAAAGTTGTTGGGTTTTTTCCTTGACTCTTCTCCCAGTCAACACGCTGGTGAAACACGTCTAGTCCTGCCTGCTGCTGTAGGATGAAAATGCTCAATACCATATTTTTATGAAACACGGTTTTTGCCTACTCCAGACATATGTCTTCAGCTGTAAGTATGCCCAGACAAAAAGAGATTGCTCTCAGATTCTCTAATCCTCTGGGGAAGATTAAAAAAAATATCTTCATTCACCCTGCCGTTGTCTGTCCTCTCCTGTACCTTGTGTTACTGTGGCATCAGCTTAGAATAAGCTGATAAAAGTACCATAAATGCGTGTCCTCTACTTCTGTGCAGCAAGAATATCTCCTCAGACTGGGTTTATGGATGCTATATTTTTTCCTAGTAGTCTGTTTTACTGCAAAGAAGCGTTGCTGTGATATAGGAGTATGATCTGCACATGGGTTTTTTTCGTGGTGTTTGGTAGCACACTGCCGTCAGTAATATTATTCTTCAGCCTAGATGGAGGTGCAGCACTAGATGAAAGCAGTCCAATCACCTCGTGGTCTTAACCTGATAAATTAGAATGCCTCATAAGAAGGTTCTTTCTTCCTACTGTAATACTTGTTGCCAGTTCCTCTGTCACACTCACTGCAAGCTGGGAGTGGAGAAATTTTTGGCCCCTGGATGATAATAAAGAATCAAAGAATAAAATTCTTGTCCCAGAAGACCACTGAGTGTAGTGAGAGCAGTTGTTCAGTTGGTGCATCCCAAACTGTGGCATGTGCTTGTGGATGGAGGAACTGCTTGTTCAAAGACTGAAGCTGAGGAGAAGAAAGTGTCCTCTAATAGAGGGAGATACATGCTCTCCGTACAGTTATAAATTGCATTCAGAATGAGAATTAAGAACACTTTTTAATGGAGCACACCAATGCTAAAATTATTTGTTGAATAAATTTGTGTCCTAATGAAATTAAATAAGTTCAGTTGCATCCATAATAATTACTAATAATGAGGACGAATGGGAGTTACTGTCTGAGGGCCTGCAGCGCTTGGACTTCAGCAAGCTGGAGATGCTTTCTAAACTGGGAGGCTGGAAGCACAGTAGCCCTTCAGCCAGCTGGAAAAGCTGATCATGTCTTAGATAATGCATTTAATTTGTATGTTAGTGGGCCATTGATTTCATAATTTTTCTTTTGTTTGTCATTTTAGATTCTTTGTTTATTATTTGTGTTTTCATATTTCCCTGTTGGGCCCATCAGACTTTGGTGGTAAACGAAGTGAGAGGACAAATGACTTAACTCTCATTTTTCCAACCACTCTTGGGTGGAACCTTGAGAGGGAAAGAAATGGTCTTTCAGAGTCAGCTTCTGTTAAAGCTCTGCTCCTTTATTTTGATTTTTAAAGGGATGTAATATCACAATCACTCTTCTCTCTTGGCACTTGGGGAAGGATTTTGAAAGGTATAAATGGCAGATATTCACCTAATTCCCATGGAAGGCGTCTGTAATTCCACCGTAATGTCATTCAAATTGTGCCGGAGCTGAGATTGCTCACTGCCTGCACAAAACAATGCTGTAAGGTAGGAGTTTGCACTGTGGGCGTGTGAACCACTTCAGAGAGAGTGGTGGCCTGGCACAGAGGTGGAAGCTCCTCTTGCCAGCAATGGTACAACTGCCAAGCTCTGACAAAGGTCAGAACTAGCTTGGTGTCCTGTTAAGGTGACTTCTAGAACTGTAGGATGTTCGGATTTTTCCTGAAAGAGGAGAAGAAGGCTTTGAACAACCTTCCTACCTGCTCACGCTGATTAATTGGCATCTAGGCTTTCCCACACCCCATGATGTGGTTGCCAGGCCCCCCTACGCTAACCTGGAGCTGCCTCCTCTTCTGAACATTGTGCTAACCCAGAGGCTGCTCTGCCATCCCTTACAGCCTCTGTCATCCTGCTGCTCTTGGGCAGCACGAAGCTCGTGGGAAGATGAGAGGGCACTGAAGTTTATATTTACTCCCATGCTTAAAGGTACTGTGGAATCAGGGCCTTCCAACATTAAAATAAATTGCTCTTCTTTGAGAGGACACAGTTATCTAGTCTTCATAGAAATCAAAGTAATTAGGAAGGAGTAGGTCAGCAACAGCAATAATCCTTCTTTAATCCAAACCTGATTTCTTAAAAGCCCAATGTAAAAAAATAAAAGCTTGAAGTGCTTGACTGCAGTCCTTAGAAAGCCCCATGCAACTAAGTCAGTACAAATCTCCACTTGAATTGTTTTCAAGCACGCTCTTACCCTGAAGCACCTGACTGCCCAGCCCAGTCACATGCATGACCTTAGGATGCTATGTGCATACCTGCTACAGCCATCACATCCAGCCTATCCATGGCGATGGGTGAAGTGGTGCTGGCTGCAGACTGGAAGCAATGATGCGCTACTGGGGCTTGTTACCCAGCCTGTTGAAGTGAAACCCAACCAGCCAAGTGCACAATCCTGTCCTGTTTCCACTTCTCCAGCCTCATGCTGTTCACACAGCTACGTGCTATAGATGGGACAGTGCTCCACAGAGATCACTGGGCCTTTCACTCTGCCCTCTGGTGGCTCCAGCCACTGCTGAAACATCAGACAGGTATGGCTGGCTGCTGCACAGATGGACAAGGCTTTGTTTTCTTGCTGTCCTGTCAAAGCATCATGCGTAATTTAAATGTTATTTATAAGATTACTTGGAAAAGTCATATTGCTTTTAAAAAAAAAAACATGCAGAACGTGACAAAATCAAATGAAAATTAAAATGAAAAATCCCCTTTAATTGCAGCCTGTACAACCAGATGCAATAGTCTGTGTGCAAATGGATTAACGTGCCAAAAACATAACTTGGGGCTAGAAGTATAACATCACTCAGTAAATTAACGTCAATAATTATAAGCCGTAAACAGTAGCAGATATAATTAAGATTTGAGGCCCAAGGGTTGTAAACGCCTAGCTGCAACTGATATCAGACACTGTGATCTGGATGTTCAAGTCCCCTACAGAGACAGCAAAGTTACAAACATTACCCTACATGGAAATAAAATGTTGCATATTAGGAGCATTTACAAAGTTCTCTGTCTCTGTTTTAAAGACAAAGAGGGCTCTTTTCAAAAGACAGAAATCCTCTGTGTGATTCCGCTGTTGTGCATGCTCTCCTTGCAGCTGAAGATGTGTAAGAACATCATCTGAACACGTTTTTCAAAGGGTTAAATTAAATTACTCATTACTGTGCCCTGCAGACAGGGTAGCTATTCCCAAAGAGCAGATGATATGGCTTTGTTAAATTTGTAAGCAGGGAAATAAAGATGGGAGAGAGGAGGGGGTAGGGGGTGAGGTAAATACACTGTGAGCTTCTGAGCTGCGCATAAAGTGAAAAGCAGAAGAGGTGTTTGTGTTTGAAATGTCCTTTCAGAGCCCTGAATTACCGTCATCATAATAAAGAAGAACAGAGCTGGGGTAGGGAATGGGTTTCAGATGAAACTATTCGAGCATTTTTCAGGATATGAAGATTATTAGTGCCTTCAACTTGAATACTCAGAGCTTTGCAGAAAACTGACATTAATGAAAGCGATTGAATACTCATCATTATAGATAAAAACCAGTTTATTGTTTAAGAGTGCTTTAGCAGAGAAGACAGCATCAACAGAGAATCAGCTCATGTTTGAGCTAATGTGGATTGCGATAGTTTTTTAGAGGGTGAAACGTGCCTTTACAGTTACAATCTTCAATTAAGTATTTGTAACACTGAAACTGCTTCAGTGTGAGTTCTTATACATGTTCTGAAGTGCTTTATGACATGCAGAAATTTCCCTCTCTCCAACAACAACTGTTTGTGGCATTTATGGAGTAGCATAAAGATCAGGATGCTTTGGTAGGGATGGGCATCAGAAACTGCTCCTATTCCAGTCCAGAACAGTTTCTGTGGATAACCCAGGTATGAGACATGGGAGAAAGAAGAGGAGTTTAAGTGCTTGTTGGATGAAAGATAAATATCTAGGCAGCTGTGTTCTTCAAAATGATGTAATTAACTCCAAATGGTGGGAGGCTACCCTGTTTGTACCACTGCGAAGTAGTACCGTATAGAGAAACCCCTGGCATTTAACCTTAAAGCAGTTCACCTTCACTTAAGGCCATCTGGCAGAGCAGTAAAATGTGACCCAATTGTACACGAGAAAAAGAACAGGAATGGAATTCTGTCCTTAAGGTGAAGGGATGCAAGTTTGCTAGCACTTCTGGAATCTGTACTGATGTGCGTTGGTCCCAGATGAGGTTAGGGTAGTGCTTCTGATGGATGTGGGGTTTGCAGCCTGCCAGTGTTCGTAGGATCCATCTCTCAGCTATCTTTGGAATGGCCCTACCGTGGTTCCAGTGCAGTTTTCAAGATGTCCAGTAAAAGGACAAAAAGAAAACCACTGTGGAACACCCCAAGCTCAGTGCTAGCACTTCCCCTGCAGCACTGCAGCTATCTCGGAGCCTTCCCACAGCCACCCGCAGCTCGGTGTGGACGTGCTTTCACACACACAGTGCATGGCGGGGAGCAGGCAAGTCTGATCACACACAGAAATGTGTATAAATTTCACTCGGCGAAAACAACCTTTGAAGAGTGTTGAAGTTTTCCTGTCAAGCAAAACAGAAGCAAAGCTCTCCATTCTTGGCCTAACAAAAGAGCAAAAAACAACTGAAGCTTAGCAGCATTGCTTGCCTGTTTGTAGTGATCCTCGTGGTTTGTGGGAAGGCCACATCTTAGGAAGTTACTGCTGGTAACAAGCGCATACAAAGAGGAGACTGGAAAAAATGGTGTAACAAGTTTGTCTTGATCCTCCTGAAATATTTTTGTTTCCATGAAAATATACAGAACTGGTCATTTCACAGTAAGAAGCTGTGCTTGGCCAGGAAATTATTATCGGAGGGATTTTGCTTCAGTGGCTGATTTAAGAAAAAAGCAACCTCAAACCAAAACTGCAGGCTGGCTGCGTTCCTCCTTCCCTCCCCTCCCCGTGCCCTGCCATGCTGTGCAGCTGTGTGCCACCGCTGTGCCCACACTGCCAGGCTGAGGTGCCCTGGGCTGGAAGGCCCTTGCTGCTCAGGAACAGCAGAGCCCAGGGAGCTGCTGGCTATGACCCACCTCCTCCCCTGGGATGCTAATATCCTCATTCTGCCACCTCAGACTATTTATTGCCTACTTTACCCGTATCACCCTCCATCTCTGCCTGGAAGTCAAGAAAGGTGAAGACAGCTGAAGTGTTACTATAACTCGCAGCCCCTCTATAAATCTCTTTCTCTTCGTAAAGAGCCGGTGTAGTTTTACAAGTGTGATGTCTTTTTATTTTATTACCCGGCATGCAGTACATGAAACTGTTTTCCCACAACGTGTAAATGTAGAGAGGGAGGGAGGAAACCCATTCTTCCCTGTCGCTCTGCCATCAGCTGCCTGTCTGAGATCAAGAAGCACGTGGAAGCGTGAACTGCCTGAATTCTGAATGACGAGGAAATAGGTTGAAAGTGCTACTTTGTACTGTAGCACTTTACAGAAGAGTGTTTTGTTTGACAGGACTTAATAAAAAAAATCTTTTAATCTCTGTCACAGTGGGTAGATGGGAAGGCCAAAAAGTCTAAATGTTTTAAAGGAAAATTTTAATTAGTATGCAAATTTGACTTTCTGCATTAAAATGTCATTTACTAAGTAAATGTTGTTGCACTAGAAGTTCAGATATTTGATCATTTTCTGTCAAGGTGCCTTTGCAAATTTCCTGAATGTAATAACAGCATTTCAAAAACAAAATGAAAGTCTCCTTTGGTTCCAATGCATTGGGTGTGCTCCACCAAAGGCTGTGTGACTCGAATCCCTTACACCAGCCTCCAGTCCCTGCTGCTTTTCTCTTTCCTCCAGTTCTCAAATTCTGTTCTCTGCAGAATTTTCCTGTAGCAGTGGGGCTGTGAAACACCCCGTGTCATTAATGTAAATCAGTGAAGCGTGCCGACAAAAAAATCACAAAAGCTATTGTAGTCATTCGAGTCAAAGGAAATAATCGTTGAGTTACTGCCAATTACTCGTAAAGGTTACCACAGTGACCAGCATTTACAGTATTTGGAAAATAACTGTGCACGTTTTGATAGTTAACAGATTTCGTTGCATCAATAAAATCCACACCTTCCCGTCTGCCGAAGGACGAGAGCAGGATCAGTGGGTGATGCTCCTGCCTCGCTTTTAACATAGAGGAAAATGGTGTTCTAATATAAAAGTGATGGAACGATAGTTGTGAGGGAACAAATGGGAGAGAAAATGTAATGAAGGCAGGAAATACCAAGCTTAGTCTCTTCCATTCAGTGTCTGTGGGGTTGGTGGCTGCTTCTAGCCACCACTTAATAAATGCACTGTCTCAAGCTGCACCTTATATGGATCTCTTCAGGGACCAGAAAACATTGCACATGGGAGCTGTATGTTTAGCACTTGCCATCATTGATTGAGAGATGAGGTCCAGGGCTGAAAAATGATTTTAACATTCACATTCAGAGCTCCTAAGTACAAAATAAGGTGCAAATTCTCAGCAAAGTTGAAGGCATAAGGGAAAAAAAATCGTAAGACAGCATAGATGTGGTGAGTATGTGGGTGTGAAGGTTGGTACTGGACCGTGCTCACTCTGACTGAATCTATCAAGAATCAAGGGAGTCTCAGGGCTCCTTTCCAGCCCAGTCTCATTGCCAGTCGTACCCGCAGACGGGGAGGTGCACACAAGTCATGTAGCCCTTGGAAGACCTTGCAGTTTTTGTGATGTCTGTATAATCTCATAGACTGAGCGTCCCATGTGAGCGTAAGATATGCAGCAAGGTGTCCCTGATCTGGAGGCTCCTTGCAGCAAATCTAAAAGTTATATACGCTGCAACTATAACGAGGCTTTCTCAGTGCTCCTCACAGCCTCATGCCTAATTTACACTTGGACTTACTGTCACCTTGGCTGCAAACTTTTGCGAGCCCATGAACAGTGACTAACCTTCTGACCCTCAGGGCTGCCTTTTCATGGCAGGTCGAGACGTGTTAGCAGGAAAGCGTGCTCTATGAATGCCTCTGCCTCGTCTGTACATAAACACCAGACGTCAACTCCTGCCATTGTTAATCTGGCCCTTTTGATGAGCATGAAATTGGTGTGATGAAAGACTCTATAATGAATTTTCTTTTGCATAATAGGCATTTTGCTGGTTAAAGGCATACCAAACCCCACTGCAGATGAATGCTTTCACTACGTTAGCAATTTTTATATCTTATTGGCAATGCACTAAAGCAATGAGGATTCAGACTCCTCAGTTCCCCAGAGTTTCTTGTAATTACAGCACTGACTGCTGGCGCATGAAAAAATGTCATTTGGCAAAATGGCCATCTTGGCTTCCAGTCTCATCCTCCCCTCTCTCAGACTTCCAAGTCCTGTTTGTTCAGTTTACTAGACAAACACATTGTTTGCTATTTGCCAGGGCAGATGTTTGTTTAATTCGGCACCTTCTGCTTCCTTCCCGAGACTGAGGAAACTCATAAAGTCGCACTGTTCACTGTACTTTCTTGTCAATTTAAAACACCTAACCACTGCCAGCCGAGGTGTAGAAAAGAGAAAGAACAATGCTTACTTTGAAAATTATTTATTTAGGTTATGAAAAGTGATTCCATGTGCTAGCATTTCTACAACCTTAACCATCATCTCCTCTATTCTGTAAAAGGGCACGTGACAACACAGATTGAGTATCTAGCTGGACTGTGTCCCTGTGCAAAGAAGCTATATCCAGCCACTGGATGTTTTCACATAGAGAATAAACCCTCTCTTTCTTTGAAAGAACATGATGATCCCAGCTCCAAGTGACTCATGCTCTCATCCAGCTAGGTCCTGCCTGAACAATTCTGCTATGGAGAACCGGTATTGCTGAGAAGAGTCTTTGCCTTGCAGTCTGGACTGACCAGCACCAGGCTGCAGAAAGCCTGCATAAAACTTCTGTGGTGCTTCAGTGCTGATTTGAGGGCTTTAAAGGTGCAAAGTCAGGGACAAGGCTTTTGCTGTTAGATGACCGCTTGCTTTTAGGAGTGCCTGATGACTGACCAGCAGATTACTCATTAGATGCTGCTGTTTTAGGACCCGTCTCTGTTCTAAACGAACCTCTTGTTATTGAAGTCCCTACTCCAGCAGTCTTAGCAAGGGTTTGTATTTATTCCCATTCCCTTTTACTCCCTTCCCTTTTTTTTTCTCCTGTGGTTGGCTGTGGTTGGCACAGTGTGCTTTCTTCTTCCTTCACAAAATGTTGGCATTTTTTCATGACCTCCACTTCTTGCTTTACATGTGCATCTGGTTTCTCTGAAGCTCTGTGGTTTGCTTTGCCTTCCCTCCTCAAAGCACGGCTTTACATACCAAGCAGTAGAGAACTCTGAATGGATGCAGTACAACAGGAGTATGGAATTGTGCTCTTCATTATAGATTATTCATTATAGAGTGGAAAACGACATGCATTGACTTGTTAATGCCTCATAGTGAGAACCATCGGTGATCGGTGGATGGTTGGACTGGGTGATCCTGTGGGTCTTTTCCAACCTTGGTGATTGTATGATTCTGTGCTTCTATAGTAGCCAGGCAGAAACGATGGGGGCTTTGCATTAAGGAGCTGATGTGGTCATGTGTGAGCTGTGCAGAGCAGCACTGCCTGAGATTTACACTGCTGTGTGCCTCCTGGCGCTGCAGGCCTTCCTGATAGCACTCTTACATTTATTCCTGCTGTGCTATGAACCAACAGACTGACTGGAAACTTCAACAAACCTTGCTGTGAGTTTCACATTTCAATTTTACTGCAGACTTCTCTTTTCTAGGTTTGTATTAGCAGAGAAGCCAATGGAAGCAAGTGCTTTGTGAGCATTTGCAGATTGGTACAGTATTTACGTTTCCCCAGTGGTTGTCTCAAGAAATCAATATAATCTCTTTGCAATTAGTTCTGCCTCACGTCTACTGGAAAAATTCCTATCTGCCTGATCCCAAATATTCTCACAGTTCATGGGATTGTCCTGTTTGTTTTATGTGGCATCTTCTGCACAAATAGAATAACTTTTAAAAACAAACAAAAAAAGGATTACCCAAAGTAATCCATGTAACAAATTCTCCAGTAGTTGATAGTACTGAGAGCACAGAAGTGGTGCCACTGTGACTTGGAGCTGAGTTTTGCTCAGCGTTCTCCAGAAGAGTGAATCAGAGCTTTGTACATGGCATTTGTATATGGCATTTCCTTGCCTTCTTTTCTGTCTCATTCTTACCACATCCTTCTTATTCCTTAATTTTATAACTGCCATACACCTGACAGACAGCTTCAAAGATTTTCGTATTATAGCCCCCTAAATCTTCCTTTCTTGACCATTCTGTTTTGTAGCTGTTAAATTTAATAAGCCTTTTTTGGATTCATTCATTGCCCCAGGACTTGTAGTTGGCACTGATTTCTGCTTTCTGCTTTCTGTCTCATTCTAGAAGATGAGAACAGCTCTGTAGTGCACTCTTTTTTCTTTGTCTTCTCTGTCTCCTCTGTCTCTACACCTGCAGTTTTGGCATTGTCAGCAAATACAAACTCCTTGCATTTGAAATTCCTATTTAAGCCATTGAGAATGGGTATCTTTGCAACCCTCTCAAAAGTCTTTGATAGTAAGTGGGGTTGTCTTAGGTTTTATGGTGTTCCCTTATGAAATCTGTGGGAATTTCTGGAATGCAAACCTTTCAAGATGTCTCCTAGCTGAAAAGGTGAAAGGTAAGAAGACTGCTGGAAGTGAACCAAAACACAGTGACGTTATTGGGAATCTTCTGTCAGACTTCAAGAGCCTATAAAGCACCACTATCAGTTCTGTAACTAACAGAGGATACCCAGGAATTACCCCTTTTGCCCAGAAAGGCTTTGGGGTGCAGCTGATTTCACTTTCTTAGATAACAGTTGTGTGCTGAAATATTTACCTCCCTCAGGCAGAATTCTTCACTTCAACTCATGACTCCTTCTAATAAAGTATAATATAAAATGCCATCAAAAAGGCCAGCAGCCAAATTCTTTGATTACATGTTCATAACAGATCAGTGAACAAAATTCTCCTTTCACTTCCATTGGTACAGGGGAGGTAACTCCATTTAAGGCTTGTGAAAGTCTGCTGGGAAAAAAAAGCATCTTATGAGAGAAGTGAGCCTGCTGATTTGAGCTCAGTGCATAAATGTAAGTGAAGGCAGAACTGAGTCCTTATTATTTCCTGTCTATGACATTTCTTTCATTTTTTCATGGCAGCTGTGAAGATCTCTACATCTAAATCATCCTTCACCAATAAAACTATACTGACTCACGTAATAGATTAGACCTTTCAGACTAAATCTAGCAAATAACATTAAATAAGTCTCAGATTGCTGCTGCAGAGATATCCCTATGAATGGCCACCTACAATGCAGATGTTTCCCATCTCTTTAGGAATCACTTTGCTGCTCACGCAGAGGCTCACTTGCCCGTTTCTGCTTTGGAACGTACTGCTGGGCTCGTGGTGCTCCCAGACTTTCCTTTCTGCAAATGTTTCAATGCATTTTGTCACTCTATATCTGCTGTTCCAAGGGGAAATACATTAGTGATCTTTAACCTCCTCATCTGTAAAGACAGAAACAAAATTAAGCAGCTGTCTGTTGTTGGAGGCCTCCTTGGGTGACTCCTGCTTAGGCTGTCCGGGGTCTCCTGTGCTTCTGAAGGAAATATTTAACAGTTTTTCCTAATTTTCCTTTTTGACCTTCTATTTTTTCAGAGAAACCATTTTCCATTTTTTTTCTAGAAAAAAAAAAGAAAAAGAAAAAAGCAAAAAGCCTTTGAGCAACGTAGAACTGTTATTAGCTGTTCTGCATTTCTTTTCCTTCTTTAGCTACTCTTTTAACTTGCTCCAGCTTTGGGATGTGTTTTTTTTAACACTAGCTCTCCCCAATCTGCTTCCTTCCCAGACTGTTTGTGTTTGAAAGACTTCCACATTTTGCTGATGCTAATCTTCCTATCCCCACTTATTCCCATTGGCCTCTCTTGCCATTTTTCCTGTTGGGATGGATTTCAGTTGTATCCTCTCCAATTATTTAACATTTTCCAGCTCTGTGCAGTCAGCTTTCTGGTGCACCATAGAACTCCACATTGAATTCCTCTGGGCAGTTCACATTTCCTTCAATTTCCATAGGGTAAAAAGCATTTGGGATTCTTGAATTGAGGAATATTTCAAATGTAATGATAACTCTGTCCCAGGTGTGTCTGTACGAGGAGAGCAATCAGCAAGAGGAATGCAGCACAGACTGGTAATCTGTGTGTGTATCTGACTGATCTGTGTGAGCAGATCAGCCCTTGGGCATATGTAGGTATTTCCCACTTGGCAGGGAAGCCAGAGGACTGTCAGCCAACCTTCTCCCCGTAGCAGAAGCCCTGAATACTCTGAGTGAGGGGATAAGACGTTTAGCTGCTTGCTGTGGGCTAGCTGCTGGAAAAGATGCTACCCGGCACATCATGCTCGTGTTTTACTCAGCTCTATTGCTCCAACAGATCCCAGGATCATTTATATTCATCCATAAATATGAAGACTAAACCAGTACAGATTTTGGTGCACGCTGGTGATGAGATGCCAGGTTACTAGTTCCAAGGAAGTCAGTGGCAAAACTCCAGCTGAAATGAGGGGGTGCAGGAAGACTATCTGGTGCAAGCCAAGCCAAGGCATTTGTAGTCGGGACTAGGTTTTTTTAAGGACTAGTCTTTTAAAGTTTGATGTTTGGAAGGAGACAGCAATCACAGTGTGAGCAGATGCTCTGTCCTTGACCTCCTGTTTCCTCTCCTTTGTTCATGCGTGCCAGAGATCCAGAGATTCACACAGTACTTCTTTCAAAGGCAGGGCTTGTTTTTCTTCATCCAGTTTCACATTGTCTTAAAAAAAAAAATAATAATGATAAGTAAAACTAGTTCTGTGAGGCTACAGGGAGAAGAAAGTATTTCTCTGGAGTCTCATCAGGATCTTGGCTAGAAGCACAGCAAACACCATCATTATGGTTAGCAGCAAAGGGCACAGCATCGCTTCCAGTGAAATCACCACTTCCTTCAGCATGAACAAGATCAGACCAGGAAAATAAAACAGCCCTGAGTTTAACAGTTAAAGAAGAGACTGACTTTGGCTAGAACAATAACCATACTCCAGGCCTGCAGTGACACCATTTAGATTCAAGGCTCAAGGAGATACTGCCTTTTCTCTGTTACCCTCCCCAGCGGATTCTGTTCATGTCTGTAACAACGCTAGCAATCTCTCTTTCCCTCTCTCCCTAAGGAGGTGTTTTGTCCACCCTAATTCTAACTAACACTTTAACTGAAGTGATGGACCGGAGGTCCTTCAGATAAACACAAACTGTAATTCGGTCATATTCTGAATAAATAATGTGTGGGTAGGAAAAAGAAGAAAGAGGGAGGGAGACAGTGAGCAAATTAACAGACAGGGCTTTGGCAGAGATACAGAACTGCAGAAAGATTCATGAAAGTCTCTGGTTAAAAATGGGAGAAGTTTGCATTAAATAAGAACTTTAATTCCAGTAGATTGGCATTTTTGGCAATTAGACAGTTCTTTAATTTTTCATAACTGTTAATGCTGAAACACTGCTGTTACTCTTCTGCTACAAACCTCCCCTTCAAAGGGCAGCATAGGAGGGGATCTCCGGGAACTGCAGGTCTGAGTGCTTATGGGAGAGGTGGTGGAAGCATCTGGTTGGCTTTGCAGCTCTCTGCTTAGCCTGCATGCTACTGTGCAATCCATGCTATATGGCCTCACAATTTGGACCAGAGAGAACTTACATACTGGGTCATCTGTCTTTAAACTGAGGGGTATAATGGGATGTTTTGTATTGGTGTCGTTGAAGTGCCAGTAAGGAAGCAGCCTGTGCTGCCAAGGCATGGAGAGAACTGCTCTCACTCTTCTCAAAATTCTCTAGATGTCTACATGAAGAATGATTCCCTCCCCAGGAATAATAGGCAGCAGCATATTATGCATGATGCCTTTAGTGGATGCAGCCCAAATAAGTATTATATTCACTTCACAGCCTCAGGGCAAACTCATCCTGGGATTTGAAAGGCAGTGTAATGTCTTTTTGAGGGACTCAGCCCTATTTTCTTATGTAGCTATCACTGTCAGTATTCAGTCCTGGCAAGATCCTGGCTTTTCTCATTACAGGTTTCAGGCCCAGTCACTCCTAAGATATCATCTGCTATTTTCAGCCTGCTGCTCCTGCTCTCTGGTAGACAGACACCAACCTCTTTTGAAGTCAGGTTCATCCTCAAGTATCTTCCTCTTCCCTGTCCAAACTGGACTGCGAAGCCAGAGAGGCAAGAGATGGAAATGAGCTTGCAGACTAACGTCAGTATTGACAATCAGTGCATGCCTACATCATCTGAAATGCTGGGTAAATTATGTGACTGCTCATACTGAACCCTTCCAAAACCGTTCTCTTAGACACCCAGACTAATTCCCTACATTTTGTTATGATGTTAATAATGATGAAGTAAATAATAAGAAGTTATATTTCCATTCAGCCACGCCAAGTTACTTGCCCTATGCAAGAATTTTACAAAATTTTTGTATCTTCTTCCAGCCACTAAAAAGAAGGTGCAGCTAGAGCTGCTGAACAGCACGAATACCTTTTCTTCATGGCATTCTCCTATAAGTATGGTATATATAGCCTGTATTTCATCTGTTTCTCTATGAGGTTGTCATGGGAAACAGCACTGAAAGCCTTACTGCTGTTGAGATAAATAACATCCACAGCTCTCCCATCATCCACCGGGCCAGTCTTCTCATCATAGAAGGCTATTATGTTGGTCAGGCATGATTTCCCCTTCATAAATCTACGGTGACTACCCCTAATCACTTTCGTGTCCTTCATATCATTGGAAATGGTTTCCGGGATTATTTGCTCCATCACTTTCCCAAGACCAAGGTGAGGCCTGTAGTTCTCAGGATTCTCTTCCTTGCCTTTCTTTGGAGGCTGAATTGAAATTTGATTTTCATTTTTCCCAGTCCTCAGGAATGTCCCCTGATTGCTATTACCTTTCAACCATAATTGAGTGTGACCTGGCAGTGACATCAGCTGGCTCCCTTGGCTTTGCTGGGTGTGTGCTTTCAGGTTCCCTGGACTTGTGTATGCACAAGTGCATGAACAAACGTAGCCTAACCTGATCCTCCTCTAATCAGGGTAAATCTTCTCCACTCAGGATTTTTGCACTGGCCTTGGAGGCCTGAGGCAAACGCTATCACTAAAGACAGAGGAAATTAAGGCATTGAGTACTGTGCCATTTTCCATGTCATTTGCCACCAGGTCTCCTGCCCCGGATAGAAGTGGGCTCAAACTTTTGCAGTTGGATTTGCCGTCAATAAATTTGCTACACCAAAAAAAAAAAAAAGAAAAAGAAAAAGCTATCTCATTTGGTAGGTGCAGGTTATGGTCAATGTGCATATGTTTATTGTCAGCAGAATGCCTTGTGTTCTGCTTAAGTTCCATGTATGAGATTTTGGCTTCCATGGTGTTTGCACTAGAAGATAGTTTAGAATATATTTTTTTTAAATCTATCAGAGCTTTTCTTAGACTCAAATCTTACCCTGAATTTTAATCTAAACACAACATTTGGGAGGGTATAAATTTACTTCTTTATTATACCCTTAGAAGACATTTCTTCCTACTGCACAGTGCTAACCAGCTTTCATTTCTGACGTGTCAGTATTAGAAATATTTATGTGACTAGGAAATGGAGGCTGAGAGGACTGAGCATGCATGAGCCATAGAGAATTAACAGTACCAAGGCCTTCTTGCTGCTGTAGGACCTATGTGTTCTTATTAGGAGGGGAGGGAACCATGACTTAAATTTGATTTATTTTGCACAGGCAAACTCAAGACAATAAAATTTCCTTTGTTTTCATCTGTAAAACCAATAGAAAGACCAAAAAGAAATAGAGGTGAAGGGTTATGCAAGTCATATTTTTCCACCCTGTGTGACTGTGTCTTCAGTATTTCTTGTGACCTGCAGATATAGCTTTCAGCACAGTGACCTTTGAATAAACAGGATTATGGTATCCAAAAAGGAGTGAAATAAAAGGCACAGACAAATTTGAAAATGCCATCAGGTCTGTGACTTCTTTTCAGCTACACTGGATACCCAAAGTGGACTTCAAATATTAAAATAATAAAACAGAAAGATCTAGAGAAGACTCCCACGAGAATCTCTCTCTTTAACTACTAATCTGCTTCTGCTTAATTCCGTATGGAAAGACTAGTTCAACTGGTGACCTTCTTGTGCAATTTTAAGAGTGAAAGATAAACCCACTGCACATTTAGCAGATATTATAGCTGTGTCAGAGAGGAGAGAAACAAAACTTTGGACTCCATGCAGTTGTTGGAAAGTTTATACCCTATTTTCTCTTCTGTAAACATAAATATAGCCAAATTTTACTTCTGAAACTAATAATTTAAGCAGCTTCTCATGAAAGCTAGAATTGCCTTTCCCAATTGTGGCACAGAGCCTGAGGTTCCTATTCTTCAAATCAGTCAGTCAAAAGAAGGGAAAATATCTATGCATCTGCACATCCCATTATATTCTAACCTCTGAATCCAAAAATGGCATCTGAGTAGTGAAAAGCTGTAAAAGCCATTGCTGGAAGCCTGCTATGGCTTGTTATGAACTCTACTTGCCTACCTTGCTATCGTTTTTTATTTTTTCCACATGAAAAACTTTCAGGAGGACCTCTTACTGCATATCCATACTACAGCAAAATGCATTATTTTCTGTTCCAAACACACTTTCACATTACTCACAAACTTTCCAACCGTCAGAAAAACTTTGTTGTAGTCCATCGACCTCCCCTGGAATACGGCCTTTCAAGCTGTTTTCAGGGTTGCTCTACATGATATGCTGTGACTAGGTACATAACTATTTCCTTACTATTTCCTTACAACACGAGCTTAGCACACACAAATGCAAGGCAAGTTATCCTGGATCCTGGGCCTCAAGCCAGTCTTTTTGTAGTACTTAATGGAAGTTCTGAGTTGAAAGTAAAACTCACAATAAGGAGAACTTCTGAGATGGTAAACTGCTGTCTGTCTGACCACAGTGGTAGCAAAAGCACCTGGCAAGCATGCAGCCATCATCTATTTTCAAGCTCAGTCTGACAGCAGAACCCATGACCTCAGTATGGATTGTGAGCAGGAAGTCAGAGCAGAGTGTGGAGAGGCTTGTGAGGGAGGGCAAGCATTTTTCACTTCATATATCATTGCTCACAGCTCACTGCTGGGATTCCACCAAGTCAGCCAGTGCTAAAATGTTGTGGAAAATGACATTTCCTGGGTTATTGTTTTTGGCAGTTCTAATCACACTGGACAATTGGGCACTAAAACTAACATGAAAGTTCCTCATGTTAATAAGAAAAAGGCATACGTTGAGAAATCTGCTCTGGTAACTAAGCAAAAAGAAAAAAGAAAAGAAAAGAAAAGAAAAGAAAAGAAAAGAAAAGAAAAGAAAAGAAAAGAAAAGAAAAGAAAAGAAAAGAAAAGAAAAGAAAAGAAAAGAAAAGATTGAAGCATTACTGCAACAGATGCAGGGTATTTTCAGGATCCAAAAGGGTCTCTGCATCCGTCTGTAAAGTAACAGCAGTCTATGCAGCACTGCAGCAATAAGTGGAAAATGCAGCACCTGCAGATTTTAGAGCAAGATGCCACCTCACCTCACACACATTGCTTTTTCGTAACTTCTCTTTCCAGCAGCCTAACGACCAGGAGCCTAACAGCAGCTGAGGCAGAGAAATAATTGATAGGCTGGGAAGGGAATAAAAATAATCCAGGAAAAATTTTTTACTCTCTCACTTTTGGCTTTCAGTCTTGAGGAACTGCAGGCCTTTGTGTAGCAGTAAGCAGCCTCAAGCTAGATAAAGGCACGGAGCTCCTTCCCTCCTTCCTGCAGCCTTGTTCAGACAGAGGGTTTGGACAGTATGTCCAGAGTCACAAACAGAGCTCTGTGCGTGTCTGTGTGTAGGTATACGTTAGTTCTGTGCTGAGGAAATCCCAAGAAGAGAAGCTTCAAAACCATGAGCACGGGCTGAACCTCCAAAGAGGGAGGTTAGATTCCACGCAGCAGTTCAGTTACGCATGGCAGATGTGATGGATGTGGGATGATGTTTAACAGTTCCTCTCAAATAACTTGCTTTGGCATTTTGTTTGCACTGACCAGGGAGGGATTGCTGTGACTTACATTGCCTTGTGTCTCAGAGGGCATAAAGAGGGAAATAATGCTGATAGAGAATAAAAAAACATCGAGTTCCTCTTAGCACAGAGGCAGGGAGTAAACAATAAAAACACTTAGGATAATTCATTAGCTCTTACTACCACTCTTCAGTTATCTCCGTGGACTGTCTAAGGATGACCTCATGTTAGGCCTTCCTCCCACTGATCTCTCTCCCATCTTCCATCTGGGTGCAGCCAGCCCTCGTTTCCCCAGGCTCTCCCTGCAGTGACCCGAGCTGTCAGGAGGCGGCACTGCTCCTCTGCCCACTGCCCCTTACTCACCCCGGGCTGTCCCCTGCCCATTGCCCCCTGCCCATTGTCCCCTATACTCTGCCCTTGCTTTCTGCTCCCTGCCCATGCTGCCCACAGGCTCCTGGTGTCACTGCCATAGCTTCCCAACTGCAGAGCCAAGGGCCGTGCCCTCAACATCTGTACAATCCCCTGATGATTTCTTATCAGAGCTGCTCAGAATGAACTTGCTACGGTTTTATTTGCAACGCTGTAGGGACCTTGGCACTTTGCAAGACTACAAATAAGAATCTTTTCTGCATAATGACTCATGTTTGGACTTGCTTCAGATCAATAAACCCTCTATGGAATAACCCCGAACTCAGCCCCCAAGACACACTCATCCTGTTACTCATTCTTATTTTGGAACAGCCATGAGCAATATAGGCTTCACAACGTGACCAAAAATCCCAGGCTCTGATGGATCAAAGTGGTGACCGGAATGGGAGCAGCTGCTTCATGACAGACTGCTGTGATGCAACCCATGTACAGAGGAAGGTTCCCTCACAGGAGGTGCTGGGATCATTTGGATCCAAGCTGAGATGAGTGGTGTCATTTCACGTTTCCTATGGAAAATAATAATAAATAAAACAAAGCAAAATCAAACCCTTCTGTTGGAAACGGCTGATGTGGAGACTGCATTTCCCATTAACGAGAACTTGGAAAACCCCTGATAGTTGCTTTGAAGCTCCTTCTCTGAAGAGGATGAATAGCATTTTCATTTCCTTCCCATCACACTGACTGAAGGAATGTTACACTTTGCAGCAGAAGCACCATCACGGGTAGCCTGAATGGGTAGTGCTGACTTCTTCATACTTTTCTACTTCCTAACACAGAACTCTGAAGGCCGGCTGTTTTTAATGCTTCTAAATGTGAGCTTAAATCACAGGTGACTGGAAGAACTGGCTTTTTCCCTGAGAGGTAGCCAGTACTCAGAAGTCAATGTGCTACTAGACCTAAAGGTTATAATCACTGATGGCAGCGCTGGGATGTATAATCTCAGTCATGCACACATGGCATTTCTTGACTTGTCATGACCCATACCCTAAAAAGTGCTGCACCCCAATATCAGACAGTCCCTGCCATAGGGAATAGATAATCTAGATAAGTAATTCCAATTTTACTGAGAAAGAAGTGCAGCCCAGAGGCTTTGCTTGCTTTCATGGGCTTCTGCTGGAAGCGTCTTATGAATGCAAAGCACAGAGAATCACTTCACCTCAGCTGCTGCGATTTGGGCAGCCTGGCTGCTGGAGCGGAGTGGGTCGGTGCGGGTTGGACCCTGCCAGCGAGTTGGAGGCAGGAGTTGGAGAGCACAGCTGGAACACCTTGTTGCCAGATTCTCTGTTTCCTTTCCAGTCTTCTGTGAAAGAGGTGGACCAGTAGAAAGGTCCCACTGGACCCTGAGGGAGATGGAGCTGTTTTCTGAGTCATTCCCCTGTCCTGGTTTGATAGAAGATCCCAAAGTCTTGGCACTCAGTGTGAGGCAATCATCAGGCACCTTTATGTCTCCACTCGGACCCATCATTTTTATACATCTGTGTCCATTCTTCTGTGAGCTCAGGATAAGTTTCTTCCATGCCCGGTACAGTGCTGGAGTCACAGACACTGTTCTGTGCAGAGCTGGAAAATACCTCTGCTGTTGCTTGAGCTGTGAATGCTGAACAGGAGCTGGTAGTTCTATGTTTAAAACATAGCAGACTTCACAAACTGTCATTGGATGAGAGCAGGGCAGTCCTGGCTGTACAGAATGCTACCTAGAATAGTATTTCTGAGTTGTTTTCTACAAGTTTCTTTCCTCTCTTTTTTTTTTTCTGTAAAATAACTGCAACAATAATGTTAAAGAAAACCTCTTCAAACACAAAATAATTTATGTTGTTGTAGAATTTGTTGAATGCCAAATACCAACTGTGCTAATCTTTGGAAGAACAAGAAAAGTTTGTTCTTTGTATATGTAGATTTTTTCAGGGTATTGTTTGATTCTGTTTTTGATAGGGGTCATTTTTCTGGGCTTAGCTGGATAGTTTGTTTGTTCCTATTCATTAAAAGGGACCCTGCAGCTATCTGGGGAGGGAGTGTGGTATTACATTATTGTTGCTCCAAAAAGTAAGGACAAAAATGTATTGTAAAAATTCCAAGGTTTCTAGTAGGAGTTCTCTCAGTAATAAATACTCTCAGTCTGCTGGAGTGTGGTTAATGTGCTAACATCATGTTGGGCTAATTAGATTGATCCTTGAGGTAGAAAGTTAAAGTGTACAGATAATTCTGTATATAACCTCTCGGCACACCAGGTTTGTGCAACGGATGAGGGGAACAGCAACTTCCACGCTCAGTCTTTGCTTTGGTCACCTCGTTCTGTAGGCCCAGTGCTTGTGATGCTGCAGGGCCCTGTCTCCCTGCTGCAGGATGAAAGTACAGTGATGCTGATAGAAGTTCTGCATACCCTGGGGCAGGAGACAAAGGCCTTTGGAGGAGAACAGCACTGCAGAGACCAAAAATACTTTTAAAATATTGATTTAAGTTGTTCTGGTTCACGTCAGGCTAGGGAGTACAAAGCACCTTGCAGGACTGTGGTTGATGGGTTTTACTCCTACAAAAATAAAAATAAAACCAAGGAACATGAAACTGTCTGCTCCCTCTCGAGTTATGCAGTTTGCCTATGGGGGGGCACTAACAGAAATAACTCTATTTGCTCAGGAGTAGCAGTAGGTGGAATGAAGTGTCAGTGCTCTTGATTCATGGTGTCCAATGATTTCGTTTTCCTAGAGGACACTGTCATGAGCAGGGAATTGTTTTGGAGTTGTTTATCCATAGCAAATCCTTCTTGCTCACCTTCTGGCCAAAGCCACACCTATTTCACCTCCTCTCAGATGTTCCACTGTACGTTCCCATAGGCGGCCTTTCACAACCTGCCATCATTACACTTCATGAAACAATGAATTATTTCATTATTTCACTTTTATTATTTCACAGGTGAGTGCAGTCTGCAATCTCTCTTCACATGGCTTTGTCTTCACTCTATCCAGCTCTTTACTCGCTCATAGGATTATCCCACACTGCCTAAGATGTTTCCCCTGCCAAACAGTAACTTTTCCATGAAGAAAGTCACAAGAGATTTCAGCTTTGCTGTAATGGAGAGTAATGACAGCATAATAGTATCTAACCTCCTACCAAGAGCTCAGCAAACAGGGAGGTTGGCTGAGATTATTCAGTGCTGTGAACAAATCACTGCATTCCACAGGCAGATAAAAACAACTGCCTAAGAGCTCTGAATCGATCAGAATATTAATGCTTTTAATTTGAAAAAAAATATATAAACCAGAGTCACAGTGAAGAAAGTCATAGAAGAGAGCACAGTATCTGGGCACCGCTGGGTCCAATGGCTCCCTTCAGGTAAATCTTGGCTTTAAAGTCACGTACAGTGTTCAGTTAAATCCTTCTGGCTTCCATATTAAATGGTCCCATTCGTAGTTTTGACCCACACTGCTGATTCTCCACTCCTCTGCACTCCATATAACCATTACCCTTATGGAGAGTGCACACAGCAGGAGGGCAGTCCAGCTTACAAAGGTGGAACAGCACTTGTGGCAGTCATACAGATGAAACCGAAAAAGGCCGCTATTTCAAAACTAAGGCATCTCCTCTTTCATTTTCTAGTTTTCCAGGTTTTCTTTCAAACTCAGCATCCTGAGGGTTTTAGTATCTTTTTACATATTTTTTTTTCCATTTTTCCTTCCTTTCACACGTTTGTCTCTGCACATAAATGAAGAGTGAGTGCAAAGGATGTTGTCATTCCTTTTCTCTTTTCCATGTCTCTTTCCAAACAGATGCAGTTTGTCTATTAGCAGAAGAAACAAAAGACAAAAGAAACTTGTCTCTTCATGAACTCTGAAGTTATACAGCAAAAAAGAGAAAAGTGAAAGCGAGAGAATTTGAAGCCAAACCAAGACTGTTCAAAAGCAAAGAAACAATATTCTCTATTTTTTTTACCATACTTCTTGTCAGCAGAGTCCTGCCTTCTCTTCCTTTCCTCTTGGATCTACTGTAAAAATTCTTCAGCACAGATTAAAGCCTCATCCACAGACTCTGACACCTTTTAGTGCCTTACAGTGCTTAGATAAGATTTTAATGCTGGATGTATAGTTAGAGTATTAATAATTATCATTATCAGCCATTATCATAACTCGTGTTTCATTAGTGAGCAGCGCTGAACATTCCTTTGGAAAGTCATTGACTGTACCACATTTGTTACTTCAAAGGACCGTTCTGTAATTCTAGGGATCAAATTTCCCTTTGACAGTATATGAGCAAATTCCACTAAAGCCACCAATGGTTAAAGCCATTCTGTTTTCATAGAATCACAGAATGGTTTGAGTTGGAAGGGACATTTAAGGCCATCTGCTCCCACTCCCTGCGGTGTGTGGGGACACCCACAGCTCCATCAGTGCTCAGAGCCCCATCCCCTGACCTTGACTGTCTCTGGGATGGGGCACCACCACTTCTCTGGGCAACCTGTGCAGTGCTTCACCTCCCTTACTGTAAAAGACTTTTTCCTTATATCCAATCTAAATCCCCTCTTTTTTAGTTTGAAACCATTTTCTTGTCCTATGACAACAGTCTGCTAAAGAAATTATCCACTGACTATGGATGATTTTGACAAATACCTTCCACTTAAACCACTGAAAAAGCAACTTCTACAGCCCATGGCCTGCTGTGAAAATCAACATCTACTCAGATAGTACAAAATCAGAAGAGTAAGGTCAGACATTTTGTTCTGTTTGGGTAAGGATCTGCAGTCTGATATTTCAGAATTCCTCATGCCCTACTTGCTAATTACCCAACTGTCTTAAAAAAACAGGATGTCACACACAAAAAGCAAGAAGACCCCAGAAAAATGCCAAGAAATAGACATTGGAATAAGCATTGTCTATTCTATTGTCTATTTCTATTCTGTTGTCTATGTCTGTTTCTTGCCATTAGAGCCATTGGCACCCAGTTCTCTTCCATGGACATTCACAGCAGAGAGATTGATTTTGCCTCCATCTTTGCGTGCGCGGTGGTTTCCAGGTAGTCGAGCTGTAGGGCAACTCTGAGCAGGGGACAGAGTCTTTGAAAGGGGAGCGGTGTGAGACACATCTCTCCTTGCCACTTGCTAATACTTGTGCCAGCTCAGCTCTCTTCTCTCATTTTGGCCATTATCTGATGCACTTAGTTCTCCCTATGCTCTGCAGACAACCTATGTGTTCTGGAGGGCTCTGGAGCTCTCATGGGAGCTGGGTACCTAATGTGAGACTTCACAATATGCGTTGTCACTTGTACATCTCAAGCCTTAGATGCCAGTGGGACTGGGCTGCATGAAACAGCTATGGGCTCAGAAACCAGAACTGCAGATTCTTTTTGAGTATCATCGCATCCTCAGATCCTAAATGTTGGATTAATTTACAGTATTGCTGGCAAAACCTCCTTCATTTTGCCTATAGCTAAAGTGTGTGAATCGGCAGCTTTTGCCAATTCACAAATTTCCAAGTTGCCCAAATTCTCCCATTTACCTTGCTCTTCAATTCACATCATGCTGTTCTCTGCATGGGATGCAAAGATTCTGATCCATGCCACATGCTGCACATCTTCCCAATGAAGCAAAAAAGCCTCCCTTGCTGGCTGGTACCCTGCTGACATCCCATTTCTGCTAATTAGGACCCTGAGTAGTTAGTGCAAAATATAAATGTGGCAGGATTCCAAGCTGCAAAAAGAAGAGAAAGGGGGGAAAAAAATAGTTGGACAGCTAAGGGAATATGTAAATGTATTTAAAATAGATGATTCTAACTGCAGTGAACAGATGAATTTTATATTTTTTTTTATTCCAACTGGATGGCTTTAATCAAAAATGATAGTTCATACATCTGCTCTTTGAAGATAAGCCTGCAGTTACACAAAACACTTAAAGAAAGAAGCTGTGGTGTGCTGATGAGACCTCAAAAATTCTAACCCATGACTAGGAAGATTACAGTCTGGTTACTTCAGCAAGTTGCTAATTCTGAAATATTAGACTGAGTTATTTGTCCTGTCTGATTCATGAAAGGATGCCTGTAGACCGTGCTGAAGAAATTAAGACATTTTATAAATCATTAGTGAACTTGCCTGATTGAACAGGCATTTCCCCTCCAGCCTCTCCCTGACTTTTCTACAATTGTTTGACCTAGAAAGGCCACTCTCCATCATTCTGGCATTTATTTTATAATGCAAGGTAAAGATTATAAATTAAAGCAAGCCTTAAAGCAAGCCTGATTTGGGGAACGTAGGGCTTCTCTGGAAACGATGAGCTCAGATTTAAATTGGAGTCAAGTTCTCCCCCTTCATAAAAGTCCTAAAATCAGATGGATACCTGTCTGACACAACCTCAGTGAACATTTTCTGACCAGAGAGAGGGAGAACACTGAGACAAACCAGAAAGACCATTTGCTGAGAGCAAAGATCTACCCATAGTACACAGTAGTAGTAATGACAGTATTAATTGCATGTATTGTATTGCTTTATCGGGCAAAGAATTTGCTGACCATTTAAAAGCAAGAATGTGGCTCAAGGAAGACAGAAGCCTGATTGCTGGGAAGCTGCAGCAAGTCACCAGTTATCTGCTCACAGAGCAGGTCATGGCTGCCACTGATCCCACAGAGAGGATGTGTGTGAACTTGTTTTACCATTCCCTCCTTCACAGCAGTACTTAGAAGTCTTGGATTCTGAGAAACTTTCACTAGTGAGACTCTATAGAGGTATTCCTATTTAGGGTTCAGGGATGGTCAGCCTAACCCCTCTTCCCATTTGCTGCCATTGTTTCCCCATGTCCCCACAGTCTCACATCTTCCAGGCTTTTCAGCTCTTCTGTTTTCCCATACATCTCATCTCTCCAGGAAGGCATTGAGATGCTGCACTTACAGAAGATAAAACTTTCAGAAATAGCAATCTGCTTTAAACTTCCTCTAATTTAAGACCAGAGCAAAGGAAATACAGTGGCATTTTAAAGAGTTGCCAACATACCCAGCTCAGCTCTGAATAACCTGTCACTGGTTGAGACCACAAGAAGCAAGCTGGGAAAATAACAACCATGTTTAACATGAGGCAAACCTACTCAGCACCTCAGAGAATTGTTCACCCTGGTGCAGTGATTCTCTGGGTAGCTTTCTGCTGCTCCATATGTTTTCCCTGCAGAACAAAACTGCAGGCAAGAACCAGACAGTTCTCCCTCTGGAATTACGGAACATTATTAGAGGCTGCTCCACTCTTGACAATGACATTGCAGTTGCTGCAATTCAAGTTATTGCATTATTAGTCACAATAGTTTGGTTTAAGACTATGTGGAGCAGTTGCTGGAGGAGTAGCTTCCCTGAAAGTCTGCTTGATGTGCTCTCTGATGCCACGTCGTGGTGATCCTTTGCTCCATAGAGAATGGCACCCATTTCTCCAAAGCTATGCAATTACTTCCTTGAAAGAAAACGTCCATTTGCCACAGGTTTTCATCCAGCTGATTAGTAGCTTTAATAGATTAGGACATTTGCTTTTCTACCTTGAAAGCCTTTTCAAGAACTGGATGCAGTCCAGTCACATAGGAACCTGTCTGAACTTTAGCCCAGAGACCATTCTGTCTGCCAGAGGGCAGGAGCTGGGCAAACTGATAGCCCAGAGCCCTGCTCCATCACTGGGAAAACCTCCTTGACACCAATGAGTCTGCAGAAATCTCTGCAGGAAGGGGCAGAAAGCTGTGAGTGGTTTGCACAGCACTGCAAGCTCAAGAGGAAGGTTCCTCTTCCTGCCAGGCTCCAACACCCCCAACCAACCCAGTGCCATAAGGCACGGTGGTCGTGATGGCATGATCAGACATGGAGTTTCCTTTTAAGCTATCCAGTCCCACTGTCCTGAGCTGTGAAATAAGGCTATCAGTTGTGCTGGATGTTCTCTGTAAACTAAATTGTTCACTGCTTCAAATTATTTATCATAAATACTGGTCTGGAAAGTGTTAATTAGGGACCTTGTAAGAATCATTGTAAGTGCATCATTCACACAAACGTTTTACGTTATTCAAACCCACTGCAGTCTCATGGAAGTGTTTCCTCGTTTGATTGTGGTCATCTTACACCATAGTTATTAAAAATAATTCTTTGGACAAAGAGGACATTTTGATATCTACTTGTTTAAAAAACGTGAGGATCTTCTACTGCCAGTTGTTGAAGTGTTCCTTATTCACTACAACTAGGTGCAGGGTTGGGTCTATTGCTGCTGTTCCCAAGTTGTTTCTGCAGATATTCATGGAGATTTTGTGATTAGATAAAGCAATTCAGTAAGTTATATAACATTTTCTTTCACTTATCAGTCATAAAGCTGCTAATTAGTCCTATGACTTGACAGCTATTTCAATTCCTAATAGTACCATCACTGCGTATTTATTGAAACGTGTGTACTCTATTATCATTCTTCCAGCTGGAAGGGAACAACCAGCATCATGCTCATTTAATTCAGTCTACCTATTCTCAATTGTATCTCGAATCTCACTGTAATTTAGGTTCTAGTGTTGGGCTGTATCACTGCAACTAATAAATATGTAGATGCTGGGACTGTAGCAGTCTTTGTGCTGCTATCAGTGATCATTTAGCTTCATGCTTTCCCGTTTATTTGTATATATTGCCCTGCACCAATACAAAGGGAGCTGCTAATTTCGTTCATTTTTGCAGGACAGCGTTGCTGCCGGTTTGATGCCCACTGGCAGTCAAACCTCCTCGTAAGTGATATTCATTCGCCCTGACAACCTCATTTCAAATCATCAGGAACACTGTGTCAATTGCAGACTAAAAAGAAAAAAATAGAAATAAAAAATCGCCTGTCAAGGGGCTGCTGAGGAGCTGAACAGGCATGCACATCTCTGCTACATGTAAAATTAATCATTATATTTCTTCTGCTAACTTGCTTTTCTATTTGTGTCACACAGGGATTCTTAAATGACCTAATATTGAATCTGGTGAATTATAGGCTGGAAGACCACAGTGTTTACTATGCACTGACAGAGGATGGATTGATCTAGTGCTTGTGGGGTTTTTTCTCTCCCTTGCTCTGGAGTCCGTTTGCCTCTGCTACCACCTCATTAATCACCCCTAGAATTTACCTTTCCATAAATACTTGGAAAGGACTTGTAATTATTCTTTTCTTTACCAACTATATATATATATTTTTTCTATGTGATAGAGAGAAAAATCACAACAAAGTCATGCAGTCACTTGTTTGTTCCTACAAAGTGGAATGTTGGGTCCAAAATTCTTCTCAGATTCGGTGCTTTGCCATTGTGCAGTTAAGTACATCCCCCAGTTTTGCATATGCTTACATCCTTATGGCTCCTCAAGGCCTTCAGGGAAAGCGTTTGCTAAACAGCTTAGTGCAACAGAAATGTGCTTAAGCAGCACTTAATTCATTCGCTTAAACTGCAGCCATAGTGCATAAAGCTAATAGAAGTAATTCTAATAACTTCACTTATATATTACACATACTTCAAGTTGATCTACTCAGAAACAGCGGAAATGAAAGACCGGGAAATACGCAGTTTTGATATTAACACTGGCATAGAACTCAGTCTTTGGTTTTGTCAGACTTGCCTTTCTTCTCCAGAAAGAGTTTGATCAGCCTTAGCACGTTGTTGCTCTTCACTGCTTTGAAGCCATTTCTTACACTGTTACTAATGCAATTAAACTCAGAATAGTAATGAAACGATATTTCCTACTATCAGAAATACTGATAGCAAAAATGTATATCCCGTACTCTTGATTTAAACATTTCATTTTGTGTTTCTTTTTAAATTCTATGGACTTCTTTAGCTGGGATGCCACATAAAGACACTGTGCTGGTAGTGATTTTCCAGTTGCTTAGCCTCATTTTGTCGTACAGTTTTACCAGCTGGTGTTTCCTGAATACTGCATTGTCAGGCCACCAGTTCATTAATTACAAGTGCACATGTAGCCAGTTGTAATTTTCTGCTGGATAATCCTGGTCCTGCTCGTACTCGGGGCCCTCTGCGTGGTGCGGAGCCGGAAGAAGATCAGGATATAGTTCTGTCTCTATGGATTTCTGAACATTTCCCTAGCACACAAACTAGTTGTGCTTTTATGTCTCTATGGGGTTTCAAGGCAACTTAGATTCCTTCAGTGAAGCTACAATGTGTGTATGTTACAAAAACACAAATGTTTCCTTTATTTATTTATTCATTTATTTATTATTCAATTCTCTACTGTGGAAATATGGAAACATTTTTAATACGTGAAAATCCAATGGACTGGTGGGGTTTTGTTTTGTTTTGTTTTGTTTTGTTTTTCTCCCCAAAAACAAAATGTGGAAGAGGAATTTTCCATCCAAATATATTCCAGGCACAAAATGTTTGAGCAGCTCTTGGAGCTGCACAGCGATGCTGAGCGTTGGGTGACAGAATCCCCTTTGCGAGTGGCAGAGGCAAATGGAATGTACTATTTTCAGATACAAATGCTACAGGTTTAGGGAGGAGATTTAGCAGAGCAGGTGTCCCATTTTAAAACTTTTCCTACAGAAATTCATCTGGATTTACAAAGTAATCCAGAACTTCAGTTACAGAAATCAATAACTGTGATCCATTACAAGTGTCATTGTGGCCAGCTACAGCCTTTTGTCAATGTTTACAGCAACAACATTGAAGCAATCGCTCAGATTCCTATTCAGAATTAATTAAAACTTCAAATATGAGGTTCACGGGTACTGCACATACCTGAATACTTACTGAAAATGTAAGCATTTTAATTTGCAGATCCTGCACTTTGTATCCTCATTTGGTCCTGTCGTCACGTCCTGAGGATACCCAAGTTCTGCACTGTAGCTATTCTTTTATAGGTTAGATTCTCTCTTGTGAGACGGTTGCTGCCACTGATTCAACACAGCAAATTAATTTTGTTTGGGTTAAGTTAGACGCTCCATTCTGGTGAGATTCACGATAAAATCCCTGTGAGATGCTGAGCACCCTGAACATCTGCCAAAAGTAGTAGAAATTGGAGTTAATGAGTGGTTCTCAGAAGGGTTAGCAACACTCAGGTTTTCCGTGGAACAGAAATGTCTATGGAAGCGTTCTACATTCTGCAGAAACAGATGGCTTCGTCTCATTTTTGCTCTCCAATGGAGAAATTCTTAACATTGTCATTCTCCATGCTGCTGTCCAACCCGGTGAGTGCAACTCTGCTTTCAGCTCAGCATTTGGAGCTGGTACAGATGTAAAGTTCAGGTAAGAAAATGGACTGCTGAGTTCTAGGAATGGCAAAACAGTTCTTTCTTGAGCTTTTTTTTTTTTTTTTAAGGACACTTCTCTGATTCTCCTATTGCAGCAACAAAGCATTTAATGACCTGCCAGTAAAAAAAAAAGGAGGTGGCTTAGAAACTTATGACTAAAAAGCAAAATGGGGACTTTGGAACCACAGTTGGTGATGTCATCAAATTATCTCTGGATCGGATTTTAATGTCCATCACTCTGAGCTCAGTAGAGCTTCATTGCTCATAAGTTCAGGCAGCCACCACAGAATGATAAATATTGGTGTTGAGAGCAGTCAAAGAGGAGAGAAACTGCCACAGATTTAATTTACTCCTTAATCTTTGTAGGCCACTACTCCAGAAGAATACGTTGGGTGACATTCATCCACTGCCCTGCAAAGCTTTTAGCTGTTTTGTGTAAACAAGTAACCTGTGTACTTCATACCTGTGTGGTGTAATGCACTGGATTGCTCTGCCACTGGTTGTCCTACACCCCTGCCTTGTCTACATGGAGACCTTCATTCTCCATGCTTATCTGTCGTGCTACACTCATTATAAAGAACGATTCCAAAGACTGTTACTCAGCTGTGTGCACAGTCCGGTGTTACTGCAGTGGATTTCAAATTTCATTACTGTGTCCATGTTATAATCAATAACTGCCTTTGCCACCCACCTACCACATGCCTGTGCACTTAATATTAGAATCGCCCACAGAATTAATGACTCTCTATTAGGCAGACAGAAACACACAAAAAAAAACACGGAGTAACTATGTACTGTAAAATACTCCCTTCTTGGCATAAGTTGATATTGATTCACCCCAAGAGGAATATTCCTGTCACACTTTCTATAAAACACAGAAATTATCCAGTAATTGCTAGAGCTGGAAATTAACATCAAATGGCTATAATTTAAGACAGAGGACCATGGAAGAGGGATGGACATTTGGGTACCAGTATTCAACCACCGTTACGTAAAGGAAATGCATAGGGATTACTTTTCTGTTTTTATGAGTTAGTATGGTGGGTGGCATGGAAGGAATAACTCCCAGCAGCCCACAGAATCCCTTTCACACACTTCTCTCCTGCAGTGGATATTTGTGCTTGCAGAGTCCAAAGAACTGGCAGTAGTGAGGAACCCAGTGTTCTGTTTACTTGTGGGCTTTCCTTTTCAGTACTGAGGGTGCCTTCTCAGACACAAAGCCTCAAAGCACATTCGTCTGCCCTGTTCTGTGGATCACTTTGAGAGGCCACCTGGCAAGGGTGTCTCATTGGCAAACGGTCTCCATCACTACTCTGAAAACATGATTTGCCATTTTAATGGCAGGACTATTCAAAGTGGAATGTGATGTGGTCTTCAGTCTAGTAGGTAAAAACCATATAATGTGTTTAACCGGGGAACTTTCCAATAGATTACCAGTTCTTTTATAAACACTCACAAGACTGATGTCTTTAAAAAATAAAACACATACCACACATCTAAATCAGGGTGAGTATTCCTTATATCTTAGAAAAATATAAGATTAGGGGTGGTGGTGAATTTTGCCTCTTGATCAAGGCTTTGGAATATTTAAATTTCTCTGCACACAGTCCAGTATGTAGCCATACAGGTGCCGAACATCACTGAATATGGCTTTGCAGAAATACCTGGCTTCAAGAAGAGATGAGGTAGCACTGTGCTGGGTAACGTTACATTGCACTGTTAGTGTCTTGCTCTTTATGAAACAACTGGGCAAGGCCTTTTCCATCTTGCAAATTTCTATTCCACAGAAGTTGTCTGAGGTCCTAGGGTGAACACTGACAACACGGGGCATCTCATGTGAAACTGCACAGCTGATGTGACCACTGTGTTTGTAGACAGGAACTGAGCCAAACATCTCAACCTGTCCTGGGATGTAAATGGCAGTGCCTTGTTAGCTGGGCTGGGATTGCTCTCCAGCTGGGATCTTTTCTGGCTGATTCTCGGGATGAGATTCCGTAGCAATTTTTCCTTTATGCAGAGTTGCTGAGCTAAGCCTTGTTTTGCATTCAGATTGAAGATTTTCTCTCATAGCAGAGCTGCACCTGGCAGAGTTGGATCAGCCTCTGGTGTTTTTGGGTGGGTAGAGTAGCCCGTATTTATCTGTGAATGATGAGGCCACTGTCAGCCACAGCTCTGATCTGTTGGGCACCTCCTGCTCCAGTCTCGCTGAATGGCAGAAGTGAGCAGCACATCTTGCTCATGGTCACACAAAAAGTCTGTGGCAAAGACAAGAAACAAACCAGTCTAATGTGTGTTTTAAGAGCTTCCCCTCAACGCAGCATTCATCTTTACCAGCAAACCAGTGTGTGGCAGTCTGTTGTCCTCTGAGTCATCACTCCTGCTGAACGCCTCCCTTGGGAGGGCTGTTAAACTTCTACAACACTCACAAAATCTTAATGGGTTTTGCCAAATGAATTAAGGGCCCTGATAGCTTTCGTGCTGTGTAGTGGATTTTGAAAACTTATGTCAGTAGAGCAATAAATCTCTTGGAAGCAAGAGGAGGTGCTGAGGAAAATAACACAAAAAGTGAAGAGTGCTGTCACGTTTGCCCAAATGAAAATTATACAAAACCATTTTGGTGGGGAACTGTATAAATCAGAGATAAAAAGTTGAATAACAACAACAAAAAGCAAAAAACAACCCAACAACCAGTTTGGGAACCCTTTGAACTGCTGAAGCCCCAGAGCAAATCTGATATTCTTTTTCCGTGTGCTTCTGAAGCCGTGTTACTCCAGTGATTGTTAAAAGCAGCATCCTTATCTTAAGGCCAAAAGACCAAGGGAAAGGCTTCTGCTCTCATTTCCCATTGGGATAAATAAGAACTGGACCGATAGCATTCATTAACACTGAGTATTCTCTGTGGGAGATATTAAAGTTGTTATGTCTTTCTCCTGCATTCTCTTTCTTAAATAAGCAGACTGAAGGATGGCACCCCTTACTTTTGGTAGTGTGACAACAGATGCAATTCTGCTGAAATGTGCAACGCTGGATTTTGTTCCAGAGGCTTGTTGAAATGTGTCATTGCACACATCTTATCATTACAAGACTGATTGTGTCAAGGTTCTGTAATCTTGCTGGACCTGGACTGGAACTGAGCATCCAGAAGGTCAGTTTTGCAGTGGATGTATTTCTTTTTCTTTTCATTTCCCCCTCCCCACCCCCCTCTTTTTTTTTTTTTCCCCCTACAAATGAAAAAAGAAACAGCTGAAAAAAGCAAAAAACAGAAAGTGAGAAACTGAGAGACGGAACAACAAGCAGGGCGACTTGAACTTCTTAAGTACTGTTCAGTCCACCTGCTCACATGTCAATGAAATCCAGCTCTGGCCTTTCATGCTGATACTTATTTTCTGCTTCTGTACCCAAATCTGCAGTCACCGGTCCAATCCGGTCTTCTGATACTGACTTTATTATCAAGGTTGAATTTTCTTCCTTTTATATTTTCAGATGAAACCCAATGAAAACACTTCTGCCAGACCTAATAATTGAAGTGGTATGTCTGATCGCTTATGAAAACTCTGCTGTTGAGACCCTAAGATATTATATTGTGCCCATCTGCCACCAGCAGCCTGACAGCTCGCTCTGATGTAGTAGAAATAGTCTCAGCGTGGTCAGAGCCCTGAATGCACATTTCCAGCCTTTCTTGAAGGCTCTTAGTAAATAGTATCTAATTTCTTCTACTGTAAGGTACTGTCAATAGGATTCAGCCAATAGAGTGATGAAAAGGTCTGTGCTTTCTGTGAGCAAGAAAAATTGTGATTTTTGCTATAGTTTCTCCAACTGGTATTTTTTATCTCAGTACATCCTGATTTTACACTTCTTTCAGCTTTTCCCTTAAAGAGGAAATCCAAAATCATAAAGCCCAACTTAAGTGAGTGCTAAATCTAATGCAAATTATCATCATCATAAAATCAAATTTATTATACTGTGGGCTTTCCTACCACTGGAGCAAGCTCTTTTTACCAGAGTTGCTTCTCAGCAAGGTCTGTGTGCCTGACAGATGCTCAATCAGTAAACCTGCCTCTTGTCAAACTGTGTATCATGTCAAGGTCCTACTGGATGCGCCTTCAGTCTGGGAGTCTGAAATGATATCTTGGTCCAGCAAAATGGTTGTTTTATCTTTCCCTAGTCAGGAATTGACATGTTTTTTCCTATCCTTAAATGTTAAAACTGAAAGGCTTATCTGCTTCGAAGCAGGCTGGTAGTGAAGCTTTTGTACCAGAGAGGAATCTTGAATGGTGTCCAGCAACTTGGACAAATGCTGAATCACAGCAAAGCTGTCCACCGTCCAAGTGGAAGAGAACTTCATTATGCTTCTGTTGTATTCTTCACGCTGCCTAAGAGTCCTGTGCGAAATCTGAAGTGTTGATCTATCCACACAGCGGTGCTAGACTAAACTAAATGACCTAATATATCACTTCTCTCTCTGACTTGTTGCGAACACCTACGCTCGTCAGGAAACTTCAGCTAATCATCCCCTTCAAGATGGGAGTGGGAGCTGGATGTGGGAATTCTTACTCAGAGCTGCATTCCTCTGGAACTTGCTTCTCCTGGGTCTTTACCTGACCTTTAGCTCGGAAAATGTTTCTGGGTAAGTTATTACCCAAGCCCTAGCCTTACTTCCCCCCTTCCTGCATAGCAGAAGGTAAAGTAAACACATCGAGGAAACATGGGTTCGTTTAGCTACATACCCGTGATGGCAAAAGATGTTTTAAGACTAAGACATCTGTTTTGCCTTCTAGTGTGATGAAGCTGGGTAAAATTTTAGCTTCTGTTTTGCACTCCAGAGAACCTTGGGTCTGCAATTTATATTAATCCAGATCTGCTTGTCGAATATTATCTACTTCTTCTGCCATCTCTTCCTACTTAGTAGGCTGAATGAGAACACTAATTAGACTCTGGTGCCAATTTACTGATGCACCATCTTCTGTTCACCCCATGAGAGAGAGATTAGCTGAACACCGCAGCTCTTAGTCTGAGTTACTGGCATGTGATATTTGTTGTAATTCTGTCACGAATGGTATCTGCATAGCATGCAATTATAGCCTCCTTTCTGTATCGAAATCTATACAATATTCTTTCATTTCCCTTGAAGGACAGTCGTACCCTGTGCAATTATCTTCATAGTTTCATGGCTACAAGAAGTTTCTTGACAGTTTTTATGGTGGGTGGGAGAGAAACGTTGACTTTTAAAGCCCCATATAGTTTTTCTTTCTCTACAGCTATGGCTATACAAACATTTGTTGAGCTATGTTTGCAGCTCATTGTAACAGAATTTAAAGTGAGGAAGTTTACAGTTTTAACACGGCCCCACCACAGCATGCAGAGTACCATAGGGATCTGAGCTGATTTCGAATAACCCGTTTTATCTTTCTGCAGAATAGTTATCAGCAGCACACAGGGAATGAGTTTTGAAAGGTGTGGAAGCTGTTTTGGTATCAAAAACAAGGCAAAAGCAATACCTAATTCTAAATATTGTGAAATTCTGTGCATGATCTGATAGGAACGAGATCAGAACACTGCAAAATATGTCACACTGTCAGCTCTTGTAGTTCAGTAATGCTAAAAACCCCAGCGAGAAACATGGCTGTTGCAGTATTCACTGTACTGGCAGATGCCAAAAAGAGCATTTCAGGCCCAGCAGTCCTGCAACAGGACATGGCAGTGGTAGAAGAGGTGTGATCAGGCTGGCAGTCACAGAGGTCGTGTCAAAGACAAGCAAGGCCAAGTGCAGTTCACTGAATAGCTACTCATCAAGAGTAGCTCCCTACACACTAAATTGGCCAGTGGATATTTTATTTCTGGTTTCTATTTGGCTCTGTTTAGACCAGACCAACGCAAACAAATGCGTCTTGTTTTCTATGCTGGAGCTCTAGTTGATGGCTTTCAGCAAGCCCTCTTTCCTCTGCTCCCATCTGAAGTTCACTCCATAAAACCAATCCTCTGACCTCAGCAACGTACGTTACATGAGCCCTGACAGAAGGGAAGTTCACCCCTATGGTGTCTTGCAGAAAGGCACCAAAGCAAACCATCTTTGTATTTACTGCCACTCATGCAAGCACATAGTAAGCAGCATGGTGTAGCCACAGTGAGCATGGAGGTTATGGCAGAAAAGGAATAGGGGGTATGCCTATATAGATTTTTGCTCTAAGCTGGGAAGCAGATAGGTTTGTTTGATTTAACCTTGAGGAAAGTTAGTTATTCAAAACACATGAAAAATAAGAATCCAAGGGCAGGAACAGCGGGGATGAGTACATTCCCTTAGCAGCTGAAGAGAATCATAATAGCAGCAGAGGTTTCTAGGATCTTGCTGTGGAATTTTTGTCTTTGCATTTGCAGAACGGGAAGGTTTGTGTTCCCCACACAGTGATAAATTCTCCTTTACAAAATGGACCGAGAAGGAGGAGGGAAGGAACTGGGTGGAATCAATTACAAACCATATCAGACATTTAAGTTTAAACACAAGACCTTGCAAAGGCTTGCATGAAATCTTACTAGCAATATAAACAGGACTGGTGCCAAACTAAGCACCAGAAGTATTCAATAATAAAATACAGCTGTCTCCATTGGCACCTACCCATGAAAGTTTGTCATTTTTACTGTTAGAAATGCTGACAAAGAGAAATCCAAAAAATGAAAACATTTTTTTTTTCAGAAGAAGGAGGTTTTCGTGAACTGCAGCCTAAATATTCATTTAACTTTGGAACATTCCATAAAAATAATTTATAACATAATTTCTTCTTCGAAACACATTTTGACAGAGTTTGTTTCAAAGACCATGGCCGAACTTGGCAATGCTAATAGCTTTGCTTTCATATCCATAATTCTTAATTATTAAAATACTCTCCATACACTTTTCTTGGCTCCTAGTGAGGCACATCAAAGCCTGGGGGCCCCTTTGCTTTGGCTTTGTGCACACCATGTCAGCTGAGAAGGAAGCGAGCTCTGCAGACAGAGAGCTTGGGGTATGCAACCCTGGTATGCAGAAGCAGGCCCACGAAAGCTGCACGGTTAGAGGTGGTTTTTAGGAGGAAGACCTTTGCAGAACACAGCCCTGCATGCAGGCTGCTGCAGTACCCGTGACTCATGCAGCGAGCTTTAAGCTTTGGGAAATGAGCAGACTGAGACCTGTTATCACTTGTAACTTTTTTACACCTGCGTCAGTCAGGAGGGACCTTCTTAGGAAATAGTAGCATGCTTGAGTCCTGAGAAGTGAAAGACATACATGCAGCCACACGTGCTCACACACAATGATGCACAGGCGTGTGCTTGTGGTTGCTCTGCAACTGCCATCTGCTGTGTGCATCTCCTTCAGAAGATAAGTTCTTTCACTCCTTTATTTGGCTTTACTGCTCTTGCTTTACTTGTAATCTGCTTCCCAAATCAGCTGGGTGTACGATAGCGGTGCATCTGAGATATATGATTGAATTTTGGCATTTTTCAAGATACCGTGGGAGATTTCTGCTTTGCCTTTAATGAAGCAAAATAAGGACATTACTTGCCAGTTAACAAAGGATTTAGCCTTTGGGTTGCACACACGGTAAAGAAGGGAGCAGTCACTCTTTCCCTGCCTCACTTCATGAGCTTCTCGTGTTCATGAATTAAATTTTCTACTTCCCACTGATGAAGCTGCTCTCCCCAGTGTGTTCCCTTGCTTTGGTCAGGTCCAGTCTTGGATTCCTACCAGCACTTGCACTGATCATGGGAGCTGAAGGCAGTAACTGCTTTATCAAAGGAAGTTTTCAAAAAAGGAAAGTCATTTTACTCTTATTTAAAATTGTCCTCTTCCACTCCTCTGAGCCCCTGCTCCATCCTGGAAGTTTCTGCTCTCCCAGATGTGGCTGAAAACAAACGTTCTGTTATGGCCACATCCTAGCTGAAGGGCTGGAAAGCACTGTTTTCCAAATGGAATACTGCATAGTGACAAGTCCAATTAACTGTGCACACAAAGAGCTTTCCTGCTTTGGTTGGGATGTCTTCAGCTACACATGTGAGGTCTTCCACGAACGCTATCGCTCTTCTTTGCTTTTTGGGTCTCTACAGAAGGAAGGATCAGAAGTAAATTTAAATGGTCCCAGTTCAGAATTCCTTAGACTTCCCTCTGACTATAGGCCCATGTTTTTAAGGCACAGTAATAATGTGTAGTCGGTTTTCTGAACTTCTAGTGGCAGTGATATATGTGTTTGCTCTTCCAATGACCTACTCTGAGTTGTAATATATGTTGGTTTTCTTTGTACTGAGACTGAAGTCCTTAAACTGATAGACTATTAAGTGCCTAAATTCCAGACTAATGCATAGAAAAAGACCCCAAACACATAAAATGTTCCTCTTGTTAAAATTACAGTTACTGTACTGTTCTACTTAAAACACTTCACAGTCCTAACATTCTGCTTGAAAATTGTATGATCGGCCTCAAAGAAACTGCTGTCAACAGTTCTCCTTGTCAGCCCCATGCAATTTAAGTACAGTTTAAATTCTTCAAAGATGGTCAGAAATGACATTTCAGCATTGTGGCTCTGGGATTGCTTTGAGCTTACAGGTAATACTCAGGACAGCAATTATTAATGTTTTACTGAATGACATTGCAAGTAATGGAAAGACACTGTAACTTTAAAAGAGTAATTTCTTTACAGGCTAAGAAAGACTGTTGGTTGGGGTTTTTTTGTTTTGTTTTGTGGTGTGGTTTTTTTTAATTCTATATTTATTACAGCTTAGTCCTTAACTCTGAGCCATGCTATGCAATAATAATGGAACTGCTCAGACAGCAATTTGCCAATGTGCTTGAGGCTCTGTCAAACCACATGGAGTGATGCCATAATCAAATTCATAATGTCTTATCTTTTTCAGATAAAGTAATCATCAAAGGAGTGCTGGCACGAACAGAGAAAAAAATCAGGGCTCAGACATTCTCTAATGTAGTGAGCTGTGACATAAATTGGGCTGTCTCTGTTTGCCTTTCTTCTCTATCTGTGTTTCCAATTGGTCTGCCAAAGAAACGCTTCGGGCTTTGTTTCATTCCATCTTTTCAAACAAAAGAGTCTTGAAAAAATAACTTGAAAGGGTTAAAATTTCAGAGTGAAGTGTTGGTGTTCCCCACCACTCTCCTCCCTTCATTTTCCTTTAGCACAGTTATTGGCTGGCATTGTAGAGAGCAAATCCTCAGACTTGAGATTTCAGTTAAATCAATAAAATATTGTTTTAAAAAGTGGAGTTAAGTGCATTATGTGTCCATTACTCCATTATGGTTTGCCCTCAATCATGGAAGTGAGACAAAGGTTCCCACAAGGCAAATCACATTTGTAGTTAACCTAAAACAGCCTTCCCGTATCAGAGAACTATTTAAGGTCCCTTTTTCTACTGGATAATTAAGCATGTGCCTAACTCTAAACATATTAGTAAATACTGCTGAAGTCAATGGAGTGATCCTGGGGTTAGAGGCAATTGCTTATGTATGTAATGTCCATGCAGAAGGCAAGAAAGGAAAATGCTGTTCATGGCTGAAAAGAATTAAAAGAAAATATTTTATATTATAAATAAAATGTACAGGGACAGGAGAGGAAAAAAAAAAAAAGATTTTTTGTTTTAGAGGGGTACTACTCAAAAGCTGGGGTTAATGCAGTGTTTTTTTGGCTTCTTGGTCTTGTTTTCTTTTTTAACCTGATGTTAGGCACCGGATCAACTCTGACGTCGCCTCGATTGAGCTGTGCACCTTGAGTTGCTTGCTTCTGTTTTAAATATTTGCTCAGGTCTTGATGCCGTATCTCACTGGAGTGCTCCAGTGACGTATATGAGGCCCAAGCTTTGCCACAGTCTCATAGATCTTGTCTGAATTTTCGTGAACTGCAAAGTAGTCAAGGCCCAATTCTCCAGTGTGCTGAGCAACTGCGACTGCCACCAACTGCAATGGGAGTCGCAGTGAGTGCTCAGCACTTCTCAGGAGATACTGAGCTCACTGCAAAGCTGTGTCCTTGTCATTACGATAATCTTATGCCATTAGGAAATATCTATTTTCCACAAACGTATTGCAGAAATAATTAAACTACACAGCGTTTGCGATGTTTACGTTCCCAGGAAAGAGAAGCACATTGGAGCCAAATGTTTTCAGCCTTCTTTCCCAACAACGTTACTTACTTTTGGCCCCAGAAATGTAGTTGCCGACATTTTGTCTTCCTAATGTGAATAATCCTCCTTCAAAAGTTGCAGAAAACTTGCATAATTACAGGGCCCAAGTGTAGATTTTAAAAAAATGTTATCTTCAATCTATTTTAAGATATGTAGAGCCCACAAATGTACTTTTCTGAAGGGGGAAAAACACACAAAAAATCTGTATGAAAATGTACTGCGACACTACAGAATACTAATCACTCCTACACAGAGAGAGCCTTCATTTTATCTGCTTTTGCAGAAGGTTTTTATAAAGTCAGATTTCAGAATAACTAAAACCCAGTACAACTGAAGGAGACAAAGCTTTGAGCTTGAACAAAGGAATGTTTTCTCAAAAAATAACAATGACGATCTGGTTTGTGCTTTTATAGCTGTGCATATACTAGATGATGGATAGATGATTACACAATGAGAATATATAGCGAGCTGAATATGTTCACCATTAAACAAAAATGCCAGGCAACTAAGCTTCAATGCAAATTCATGTGATGTGATGGCTGGCAGATTTGGCTGAAGTCATGTATGTATTAGGCTTGTTTCTGCTCTGAGTGATGTTCAAACATCTTTATAATTCACCAAAAAGGGAAAGATCCCTCCTGGATTCTGACTGTAACAGTGTAGGAGGAAGCTTTTCCCTTTCTTTTGGCCTTGGACTTCCTAAGACTTGGAGGTCTGGTTCCCATCACTGTAACTGGGCTGGTTTGCCACGCTTTCCCCTTTCTCGTGGCAAAGATTTCCTTCCTTTTCCTTCACTCCTGTGCCCTCTTGGATGTCTTAATTGAATCAACTCCTGACCTGGTCCATGAACTGAACAGAAAGGCAGGAGAAGAAGCAAACACAGCTTGTCTCTTGGTAGATGGATTCTTCACCAGCTTAATCTTACAGGAAAGGGCACAACTGGAGGTGAGTCAGACTGTCTCTGCACTTACAGGGATTGTGCAGTTACTGCATGCTGCAAACAAGAACCACAGTCAAAGGACAGGATTCTGTTATCTTATTGGGGATCAGGACGGAGAGTCACAGAACTGTTCTGTAGTTAGGAGTTGATTTTCTAAGGCATTGACAGCTCCCACAGTGAACCTGAAGTGGAATAACACACATCAAATAAATAGTCTTTGAGACTTGGATAAAGCATTTGACTTGAACTGAAACTGACTACCTCAGAGCAGAGAAGCATTCCAGTACTTACCTATTTTTTGGAGTATGTTAGTCATTTTGGCCTGTGCCTTTATAGTGCGCAAGCTCTGACCCATCCCTCAGATTCTTTGCCACTATCCACGTGCCAGAGTAATGAAGTATTAGTCATTGGAGAAGAGGGCAGCTGTCATTTGCCACTTTAGACAAAGTCCCACAGTCTATGAGAGTAGTGGTACGAAGATAAGGAGAATGAGATGTTGAAAAAACTTCAGTTCATAAACTTTTTTTTTTAAAAAGAAAGCCTGTTTTGAATTATTTTGATGAAGTTTTAATCATTCTCCTCTGTATCACATCAGTACTTTAATGGTGGGTTTTTCTGTCAGTAGCTGCTCTGAGACTCTGGACAATAAAACCATCAAAAGGCTTTAGAGGGATTTTTTAACTTCTTGTTGTCGTCGATGATGGTGATGATAATGATGAGTATAGAGTTTAGGCCTCAGATTAATCAACCTTCATTATGGGGGCGGATTGACTGTATTTCAGAAGGAGCTGTGGCCAGTCTGGCTCCATCTGAGCCAGCACACATCTGCAGCACAATAACCACAGTTGTACTGGATCCCGCTATGTGGAACCACTGTCTGCTCTACTGCTAACTCATGGCTTTCAGCACTCCATCACTGACCATTTTCTTTCCTCCATTACATCCTTAAGGTATATTTTTGTAGATCGGTTCACGGTGGCTTTTGCTTCATCCAGCACCATCCATCACTCAAGAAAAAAAGAAAAGAAATTCCCTTCATTTAGTTTGAAATGGTTTGTTCATACATTCTAAGTAATGGCTTCACATATTTTATGTTACCACCTTCTAAATTCAGAGGAATTGCTTGGAAAGCCAGAACACTGAAATTCCGTTGCGTAAATGAGGTTGAGGTGGAAGAATGCAAGCAATGCTGTGTCACTAGTTTCCATCTATTGAGCGGAGATACTACTTCATGTACATTAGCTGATTTCTTTCGATTGTGATTCTTACAGTATTGCACCAGAGAACTATGGTGGAAGAGTGAATGACCTGCATGAAGATGTCAAGGTAGCAAGGGTAAAGACTTTATTTCCCTCGTGCATGTTTCTAAAAACGTAATCTGAAGAGTGCTGAGAGAAAGTAGGAGATTCGTGCTTGGCTTTGGAAAATTCTGTTTTGGCACAGGGAGAGCATAATTGCCCTCACTGAATAATAGTTACCAGCAGAATTTAAAATACCAGGATAAATCATTGTCAGTGATAGCAAAAGGAAGTTAATCCAACAACCTTGAGAACATCACTACAATTTTTTACACATTTGCTGTCTTTTCGGTGTCTAAATGAAATCTCGTTTCTGTGCTGAAACCCTTGGGGCTACAGAAAGCAAAACTATCAAAGTCACCTACGTATCCCTGCCTTTAGCAACAAAGCCAACGCAACATAAAAGAAAGCAGATGACTGAGCAAGTGTCATGGAGGAGATGGTCCAGGTCCCATTCAGTAGGTGGTGAAGAGAATCCAATCTTCGGTGAATTACACCTCTTGTAGACTTCATCGTGCTTGTCTTAACCTATGCTGAGTGTTACCTTTGGAGTCTGACTCCTAATGTTATCACTGATGCATTTATTTAGAAATTTGAATGCTTAACATAAGACATCAACAAGGCAAAGTCACCACCTGAACTAGATTCCCTTCATTGCTGATAGAGGAAAATAGGATGTGGCCTAGTTAAGATGCCTACCATAAAATAATGCATCACACAAGCATGTTGACATTAAAGGAAGCTGTGATGACTGGCTCAGACAGGGATTTCAACACTGTGGATGTCTCAGACTAGGTGAGACAAGACCTACCCACAGCTATGTGGGTATTGCCTTAATGAATCACAACCACAGTGGTTTCTCCAGTATTTTTAGAGATGGTGGAAATCCAGTGCTGTTAGTTTCCTGGCAATACTTGGATGGGAAATGAATGAAATGAAATCCTGTGATATTTTGATTTATTTATTTTTTTTAATTTTCACTGACATGAAATTTCTTAAGCTTTCAGTTCTTTGGAGAACGTCATTTTGATATTCTGCTTAGGGCTGTAAAACGTGCATTTCAAACAAATATTTAAAAACTCTGAATCCCAAACTGACTTCCAACAGAAAAGGGGGATATTTCATGTAGAAGTTTATAATGAGCCTTTTTGAATTCCTAAGTATTGTTTAAAATGAAGTAATTGTTAAAAATCAGAGTTTAATTGCTGCTAAGTTATTTCTTTTAACAGAAAAAAAAAACAAACCAGACCCGCAAACATTCCTACTCTGCATATCATGTTTCTAAATGCAGTGGTGCTTAAGAAAAAGGTGCAAGGAATCAGTGTAGGGAATGGACATTCTTTATAGATGTTGATCCTGACTGATGTTTGTGTCATCCCTCTAACTCTGTAGTTCGCTGTTACATTGCCTAGGATCTTAACCCTTTGACTTCTTGAGTCTGATTATGTTCTATTGAGATACTCTGTTAATGATAATGAATATCTGCTAGCTGTAATCAATCAAGTTGCAATTGAAAAGAGCTGTGGCTGCTCTACTGCTTCAGCAGAACCCAAATCATGAGCCTTGCTGTGCTGCTTCTCTTGGCCAAGTTACACTCAAAGAACAGAACCAAAAAAGCTGTCATGTCTCTTCTTTTCCATCAGTAAATACATAAAGGGACATAAAACAACTAGTTCAACATCAAACATGTAGAATGCTTTCATTCATAGGTCTGAGAAAGTAAGGTAACTTAAAATAAGACTACACCAGCTGGCTGATGTCTAGAAGTGGTCTCTGGGGTGGACTTTATTAGTGGTAACTAACCATAAGTGCCCACAGCCCGGCAATGTTATGCAGCATGTTGGCAGACACATTGTGTAGTGTGAATAAATTAATAATGGTAATTAACTATTAATAGTTTGTGTTCATGTGGCACACTCCTTGCTGCCGTTTAAGTTCCTTCTATCTTGTCCAGCTAAAAATGGACATGAAGAACAGTTTATCTCCTTCAGATTTACCTTCGTGTGGAGTGCTCTCATATCTTCCTCCCATCTCTTCCTCTCTACCCTAGGCAACTTATGTTCCATAAAGATTTCCTTATGTACTTGAATTTCTCCTACTTTTATAGCACTCCTTTGGATTCTCTCACGGTGGCCTACAGCTGTTTGGAAGTACCGTACCGAACATGCAGGGCTCAAGGCAAGGCCTTTGGAGCGATCAGTTGACTGGAAAGATGGCTGCCCATGTCAGGGAAGTGATGCCACTTTCCAAAAATTCATGTGATGTTAATGGATTTTTCTCAACCTATGAACTGTGGTAATACCTAGATTCTTGTCTGGTCTCTTCAGTGTGCTCTGGGTAACTAGTTGTTCTTGCCTAACTGTAAAGCCTTGTATGTCTCCTTACTGAACTGATTTTTTCATTCATTCTTTCACTTCTTTATCCAGTGCACTCAATGTTCTTTTACTGGGTTCACATCAGTAAATTGAACATGTATATGCTGTATTCTACCTCAAAAAATCTATAGTGAAAATACTGTCTAGTAAAAGATGAAGGATTGTACCCCACATATCCTTCCAGTAAACCACTGATCATAACTACCCACGGAAGATATTAAGACCAGTATTTCATCCATTATAGACCAAGGCTATGTTTTCCCCATCTAGTTTTGATATATCATATGAAACAATTATGTTACTGATGTCAGTATGGAATCTACACCTTTTTCCTTACCTGGAGCAGACTTCAGACATCAGTAAGAGATTGACAACATATAGAATAATCAGTAGAAGTGCAGCAAAGGGAGGAAAAGTTAGGACCTCTTCCTTCGATGCTGACAAATGCCTGGGTCAGGTTAAATTTCACACTCATCTTCTTCATCCACTTAGATACTTAAGTATAAAGTTATATGTGGTAGTTCATTGTGATACTTCTCTGGCAATTCAGGGTGTGTGGCCTCTTTCTTATTTCCTGGCTCTTATCCTGGTCTCCCACCCTGGGCCCTCTTTGAAGTCTAGATGTGAGGACCGACCATTTTCAAACATCTGCAACTCGATCCACTCTCCATAGAGGGCAATATCTCCATGAAACCAAGTCGCAGCTCTCAGATTGCTTTAGCCAGCTCTGAAGGCAGCCTAGCAAAAAATAAATCAGGCACTGGGCACAAAACGTTTCACTGGATTTCGAACTTTCTGTAGCCTGAGATTTCACCATTAAGGAATGAAACGGTGCATTGGCCCAGCTCGTTTACTAATTAATCTAATCCATCTCGAGATTTATAGCTTGTAACTTTGTTTGGCTGATGTTATTTCAGGAAAAATAGGCTTCTCTCCCAAGTGTTAGTATAGCTTCATAAATATGAAAGGGTGACCATTCCCCAACCCAAACCAAGTCACAGATGTATGTGTGAATTGAACCCTCTGCTGGTGAATCAACTTTAACAAAAAATTTAGACTGTGGCAAATGCAGAATAAAATCCGTCAGCTAAAGAAGCTCAAGTTAAATGTTTTCTCTCCTGTTTGAGGTGGAGTAAAATGTACACTTTGCTATCTAGCATTGTTCAGATCATGCACAATCGTTTCCTAAGATGCAAGAACATATTTATGAATGTAAGGAAAAACAGAACTAGAAATCCATTAAGCACCAATTCTAAATTCAGACAAGACTTCTCTCCCTCCCTCTCATCCTTTTAATGAATGAAAACCAAGATAAAAATTGTTGAGAGTTCAAACAAAACTGAGCTTTTCGGAGAAATGCTGAAGCTGTATTTGATCAATGGGAAATATTTTATTTGACCTGAAATGAAGTATTTCATTTCATTTTTGAGCTATTCAGCTTTCAATTAAGAAGGTGATTTTTAAAAAATATTACCTGAACTTTTGAATGAAAAATGCCAATTTGCAAAATCTTTCAATTAGGAAAATGTCAAAATGATTCTTTTTGGCGTTTCTGAGACAAACATTTCACATTAAAAATGTCAACATGAAATGTTTTGACATTTTGAAAAATGTCTCCTTCCCCCCCCCCCCCCCCCCCCCCCTTTTTTGTTTTTTAAATCTGAAACTTTACCAAAATCAAATTGAATTTCCTATTAGTCTGGAAAACAAGAATTGCTTGTGTTGGTAGTTTTCCCTGGGTAAGCAGCTGATCTTTGTGCCAGGTTAGCATTAAAGCATCAGTCAAGCTACTGTACAGAAGTGTATTGCAGGGCAGTTCTTGCCTTTACTGCACCTCAGCTTTGGACTTGTTAGTGGTTATCCACCCATCTTCACTCTTGCACTGTCCAGTTACCAATATTGCAAGCAGTTCTGTGACCCACAAAGAAAGAAAGAATAAGAAAACTGATTACTGTTTAACATGTGAGTAGCTTTCTGTTATATTAAACGGGTATTTTTATTTAAAATCCCGGCCAGTGGCAGATTTATGAAAGTTCAATCCAGAAAAAAAATGGTTTCTCCGTTAAACAGAAGCATGCCCGTAATTCTGAATGAGTTTCATAGACTGTTACAGTTAAAATCTTAAATTAAAGCAATCCCTTCTAGAGCAAACTCACAGCATTCCAAAATAGGATTGCAAGCTGCAGTGAAGTAGCATCTTGAAGTAGCTGGCGCTCGCACTGCATTTCTGGGAGGTTGTAGATGCTATATGCTAACCATATTAATTATACGCAATTATACAAAAATTAAATCTCATGGTTTACTTAAAAACAATGTTTTACTCTGGCTGAGAAGTCTCAGCTGTGGAGTAGTTGCAGTTTATATGCAAGAGCTGCTTTTTGTGACAGAAGAAATTCCGCATTCCCTTGATTTCACAATTTCTTCAGTGTAAGCGCTCAGAAGATGCCATTCTAAAAGCAGCAGGAGCTGAAAAGGGAGCAACAAGCCCACCCCAGACCCAGGCCCAAAGTCTTCTCTGGATGCCAAAACAGTGAGCTCTCAATGCCCGCTCCCTTAGTGGGATGCCCAGCCCCGAGCAAGGAGTCTCTCAGAATGGCGGCCAGGAAAGGCAGTGCGCTGGGAGGGAGCGCTGCCAGGGGGATGGGCACGCTCAGCGGTATCCCAGCTCCTTGCTCAGGGTTGGGGCCTTGTATCTCTCTCCGTGTGGGATTAACTGTTTGGAACACTCTTCTGAAGGTAAGTTTTCCAGTCCCTGTTTTTTCCACTTACTGTAAAGCAGGACCCGCTATCCTTCACAATGTGAGGGGGGATGTTGGGAACCATTTCTTATCTGCAGCAACCCAGTGGTATCATTACCTCCAAGCGGGGAACGTCTCTGGAAAAGTGGGTTTGAATCGCTCCAAACAAAGAAGAAAAGTCTGTCTGCACCCTGACCAAGGTAACCATTAACTAGTTGGATAAAGGGGACATCTTTGCCCTTGTTTTTAGTACGAAGAACAGATTGCCGCTGCATTTTGCAGTATGGCAGGCACTGACTGAGGAAACCTAGGGGAAGCAGGTATGGGAATGGCTCAGTTCAGAATCCCTGAACAGCATGAATGTATGACGGGTGCCCTGTTCCTCAGTTGTGCACAAATTGATGCACACGTTCAACATGAAAACTGTACATGCTTGGTAAGTTCTGTCTTTGTGACCTTGAAGTCCCTTAGGTGTAAGACATTCAAAGAGGGGCTCTGGAGAGCAGTCTGGATGGATGTGTTCCACTCCAAAGTCCCTCCTGCTGCCTAGGACATAAAATGCTGGAGCAAAGCGAGAGCATGTGTAGCAGTGCACGTTGGTTTGGTGAAGGGGCTGTTGGGAAAGTGTTAATTCACCCTTGGGGGGGCAGGGGAGGATGCAGTAACACAGCTGCCTGTCAGAAGTGCAGAGATCCACCAGCTGTAAGGAATTAATGACTTCCCACAGGAACACTATTAGAGTTTGAGATGGGGGAAAGGAGTGGGTTTGTGCTGCTGTTGATAGTTCATGTGAAAGACTCTCTGGAGAGCCACTAAGGCAAGTGGAGTGGGCTGTGCAGCCTTATCAACTTTTTTCTGTGTGCTTTAGTTGAGAGAAGCCCTTTGGTGCTCCAGATAAGACAGAGCGTGCTTGAAGTTGGCACTTCCATTTTACATCTCTTAACTCTGATTTATTGTTCTCTTCCGAGTCAGCTATATGTGGTCTGCTTCTACTGTTAGGGGAATCTCTTAATTCTCTTGGTTCTAGTTTAATTAGTTCTGGACTTCTGTGTTTCTTATTAGCGTGTTTAAGGAAATCACACAACTCGGTATTGCTGAAAATTATCTAGAACTTTAGGGAAGGAAAGTATGTCCATTGCTTTAGCTGTCCATTAGCTGAGTTACATTGATCCTGCCAGCCAAGGTTCAGACGCTACATTGTTGTGTGTAAGTTACCCACCTGAGTGTAGCAAGCTATCAGATGCTTCACAGCGAGCCCTAAACTGACACCAAAAGGGGAACTTCCACCCTGAATAGGAATATAAGGAAACGGTGCAGACTAACCAGGAGCTCAAAAAATGCTGAAACCAGAATGTCTTTTACATAACACGAATATTTCTGCAGACACTTAGCCAGTGTTTAAAATACAAACATGTAGATAATTAAAGGAACTTCAGCTCTTTCTTCGTAGTGTCTCAGTGAATGACATTGTCAGCTATTCTATTTTCTATTGATTCCCTCAAAGCTCAGTTATTCCCAGCCTTTCATTTCAGATGCAGCACCTTGTTTTCCTGTATCTTGAAGCAAAGAAATTAGATAAAAACTATTGATTAGCGGGGCACAGAAGGGAGTGATGTCTGTAACCTTCCTTTGTCTTGCAGCTCTGCAGCTGAGGCAGCAGTAATAGGATTCTGTGTGAGTGCGACTGTGATGAGGTCACACTGCTGAGAAGGGAATGAAAACCCCGCAGTCAGCTGGATTGCTTGCTTTTCTGATAGTTGTTGATATTGTTTGTCAAATTGTGATTTGAAGGTTATTTCTTTGGAGGCTGAAGTTGCCTTGTTTTTGTTCTGAGCTTGGCTGGACTTCTGTATTCAAGCATTCGCATAAACGCCCCCTGCTTTCAAAGTTTCTGGCTCTTATTGGGAGCCTGTGTGATTCTCAGTAATGGGGAAGAAAACAAGTATCTTCAGAAATCTGTCATCGTTATGAGATTACTGTAGTTATTTGGAGCAGTAAGTCAGGCCTGTTTGGCGTCCGTCTCCTTTTCTCCCCTCTTTTTCACTAGCGTGCTGCAGTCCTCTTCGGTTAAAAGCAAGTTGAATCCACACTTTCAGACATATGAGCCATGAAGGGTTATGCTGATTTAGTACATGGTGGTGTAACATTTATTGGTATCATTACTCAGGAAAGAAATGAGGAATTTCCTTATTTCAGTTGCTTTGAGAAGCAGGCATTTAGTGACCTACCTGGGGCAACTGCAAAGCTGTACAGAAACTGCAGAAAAATGAAGAATGCTTTTCTCATTCTAAACGAGCTCTACCATTTTCATTCTTAGCTGCTTCGTTGCTATGAAGCAATATATATCACTGAGGTGGCAAGGAGGAAAGCGAGGCGCAGTGGATCTACTGTAGTAGGATGTCAGGTAGTGTCAAGTGTAGGATAAACACTCAAGAATTCCTGGCCCTCGGGACTCTACTTTTGGAGCGTAAGGCAGGCTGCATTCCTCTCTTCCCACAGAGGAAGGAACCATGCAGTGTCTTCCGCTAATCAGACCTTCAGGGTTCTTTCTCCTTTGGAAAGCTTGCTTGCCTTAGTTCTCCTGTAACAAGACACGGGAAGATTGGTATGGAGATAGCTGGCTCAGAAAACACTCCAAATAAACTTCTGGAACTGTACAGCAGTAGTAGGATGCTTTTAGTGGGTTGCTGCCTTGTCTGTCTGAAACTTACTGTGCAAAAACAAGTATGTCAGGTCAAGCTGCATATTTTGAGGTTTGAAGTCCCACCCCCTCAAATAAGTGATGTGGGAAAAAGTCTTCTGGGAATACTCCTTCCCCAGGCTTATTACTGTGGGGTTTCCTGTGGGAAGCAGTGAGACTTTCCCATCCCTTCTTTTATACCATGTGATGCTCTATAATCATAATATACGGAACTGTCTCATGCTTCCAAGAACTCTTCCAGAGCTGAACAAGCACGTTCTGGGTGTTTTTCTTTGTTCCATTCTGTATAATCGTGAGGACATCATTCTTTGCCCCTTGCTTTTGTCATCCATGTGAAGAAGATGATACTTCCTTTCTCAAAGGCTGCTGTGGAAATGTTTAGCTTCTGTGAGTGCCCAGCCAGATGGAGGGTTCTGTGGGAGAACAAATCATTTGATATTAGAGATTTCTTTTTGGGGAACGTTGATGCTGTATTAGAGAACTTTCTCCCCCCCTGAATAATCTGCTGAAAATACCTTTCTTTCATTTGCCATTGCTGTTCTACTGCTTGTATCATCATCCCCGTTAGGTATGGTTGCTTAAACACAGCCTACCTCTACGTGATCTACCTCTAGACTGCCCACTGAGTCACCAATGGTTGGACTACTAGAATCACCCTCATGCCAGATGGGCTGTTTGTCAGCTGGCTGCTTGTGGGTTGATGAAATTGCACCCCAGTGGTCCAGGGCTGCAGAAGGTATCATCTCTTTAGCATTCGCTGTTACCTGTATGCTCCCAGAGAATCATTAAGCGTGAGGGCTCAGAAGAGATTAGAGGAAAGCAGTGAATGGGGGGAAGGCTTGAAATCAACTTAAGAAAAGAAATAAATAAATAAAATTGTGTTTTAAAATGAGAAATAGCAGCGTATGGAATAACACAAACTGTATCCTTTACGTCTCTAGAGGGGCAAAACTTGGCCAACAGAACTTTTTATCCTGGTTTGTTTCAAGGGATACGTCTGTTCTTTAATTCTTGCTTATCTTTTCTTTTGACAGATTTTTCCACTTTTATTCAAAATATATTGCTAAGGGTGGCTGACTCCCAAGGGCATGTGACTGTCATCAGAGCAGCATCTGGTGCTTTAGAGAAATGAAGTCCTAACCCAGAGCAATGAGTAAGGTTAGAATGGCACACGAGTAGGCATCCTTAAGGTATTCTGAATCTGGCCAAGTTAAAAATAACGAAATAAATCATCTCTACTCACAAGACTTAGGCAAATTTCATATTTAATCTCTTAAATATTCTTTGCCATTATTTGGTATATTTTCATGGTTGGTCATCTATATTTTAGCAAGATGGAAAGGGCTCAGGCGGGTGCAAAGATAATTGTTTCCTTATTTCAGCCAGCTGGGTATCTCGTCGTCAAAGGGTGACAGGCTCAGGTAGCAGCCCTCAAATCCTGCCTCGTGCTCTCATAGCATTCAGCCCTCCTGAAAGTCTGTGCATAACCCTGCACTGGAGAGCACCCTGCAAAAGAGAATGCAGTCCTGCTGAGAAGGAAGTAAAAAGCTGGGACAGGTCCTTAATGAAGTAAGGAGCTGAAGCTTACCGCAGAGGAATACTGCAGTCTCTGTCCTTCATGTTTTGCTTTGACCCCAAATACCCTTCCTTCAAACCAAATGCATGTAGTTTTCTTCAGATATTATTATTTTTTTAATTTCATAAGGTTCTTTATAAACAGCCCATGTGAGCCTTGACTGCCAGTTCTCCATGTCCACCATCAATGAAGAAACAACATTTACTGTTAATTAATGACTTCCATGATCTGTAATTCCACGGATCTGTTGCTGGTGGCAGTTAAACTTCTATCCTGACACTTTGTTATTTTAGCAGATGGTCTGTAGGAAACTGTTTTCTTGAAAGTCAAGGAGTGGGAGCTTATCTAGCATTGTACAGGATGGACGGAATAGAGCCTTCAGCGTCTTCTGAAGCATAGCTTTACTGAGCCCAAATTCCTTAAAAAATAGCCAGCATTGCAAAGGAAGAGAAGTGTTCTTCCTACTGAAACCAATGAGAGGCTTATGTACAGTGTAGAGGACCCAGGTCATATGTCATATATTCTGTTACAGATTTGGAAATGCGCTCCTTTTCCTTCACAGCACTGATGCTAAACAGACATTTTCATTTCTAAGTGCTCGCTTTCTTTCTTTTGTTACTCCAAGCTGCCAAAATTAGAGGCATCTGACATAAGAAAGGAAGTCAGTTTTGTTTAATTTATCTCAGATTTATTTTGCGACATTTCCTGGATACGTTTACCCATCACATTATTAAACAAGAGTTTATTTTCTGGAGGCTAGAGCTTCAGCTTTGGCTATATTTCAGGAAGACAGGAATTTAAATAATGTCAACATGCTGAGAAATTAGGAAGTCTTTCAGGTGTGTTTTGCAGGAGAAAGTTCAGAGCTCCCCTATCTCTCCTAATGGCTGGCCTGGGGCTTTTTCAAATGTGTAATCTTATTTTTCCACTCATTTGAAATGTAAACAGAGAATTTTCACAGAAGACAGAGGAATCCATCTGCAAATAATATTTGTTTTTGGCAATTTGTTTCTTTAATTATGATGATAAACATGCACTATTTGGCAGCAGCACAAAGAAATATGCCCTTGCATGTCTTTGTTCCTTCAGGAGGAATGGAGAAAGTGGGTCTTCTTCAAAAAGAAATTCACATAATTCTTATATTCTTATAATTCACCCCAGCAAGCGATGAGAACCCCCCCTGTTTTCCTCTCCCATAGGGAAGATGTTTGGCTACCATTCAGAAAACACCCCTTTCCTTTTGGACCAGCACGGACTGACAAAGGCCAAGGCCAAACTCCCAAATCTGTGCAAAACTGTTGGATGAAACTGTCCTTCCTTCATAGTTCTGGGTTGTGATGAGGAAGATCCATGCATGCACCTTACTTACTAGAATAAACGTACTGATATAGTGGTGGAGTAGCTGACACTTAAATGTGGGTTCGTTCACAACTGGGATACCTTACATCAGCCCAAAGCTTCGAGTGTTAAGAGGTGCTTTTTAGAAGTGATGACCCAAATACAAATTCTGCACGTAAGAGTCCATCTCTAGAACAGTGGATCATCCAAAAGTTGGTGCTGACTTATTTAGATACTGTCTTGGGGGTTGGATTTAGAAAATTCACTAATTAATATCTCTCAATTCTGTAGCTGCATACAGATTTGGTATTTCAGCCTCCTATGCAAACGACAGCCAGAGGTGTAGGAGAATGTAAGGGCTGAATCTGAGTCTTTTTTAACCTCTCATGTATTGTTTTGCCTCCAGATTGAGCCACATCTCCTCTTGAGACTTAAAATGACCTATCCTTTCTACAACTGTATCCTATTAAAATCTGCATTCCACAGTGCATGCGCTAATAATCAGAAGGAAAGTGGTCATCTTCTCAGTGTAAATATTTTAGAAATAATAATAATATAAAAATAATGTAATACGCTCAATGTTTCATAGAGAACATTTCATATTCAGAATACATTAATAGGCTTTCCTTCTGGATGAGGAAGAAGGAGCAGAACTGGATGAACTGGATATATTAAATACTTTATTCAAATGCTTTATCCCTTTTCTGCTTCTTTTGGATTTCCCACGACTGAATGTTTTTAGTTTCTCTCTTTTGTAATGTTTGGCATACACTTGGCATATATGCTTAAATGCTGGATCATGAGCCCTTCACATCCGAGTGTTTTATGATGTTTAGTTAACTGTCTTGGCCACACAGTTGGGGAAGGTTTTTTAAATTGGTTGTTTTTTTCCCTTGTTGTTGCTGCTGTTGTTTTGTTTTGGGTTTGTTTGGGTGTTTTTTTTTTTTTCCCATTTCTTAAAATTATTATTCTATGCCTGCTGAGCTGTAGCTTTTAGGAAGAAATGGGGAAAGTCACGGAGACAGTAAGAGAAATCATTCCCAAAGCAAACATTTCCATGATTTGAATTTTCTGTCAGTGTTCCTAAAAATAGAAGGAAAAAAAAAAATTAAATGGAAGTTTTCAGATGATTTGTTAGTGAAAGGAGTAAAAACAATTGCAACCATGAGAAGAAATGTTGCTTTTTATGCCAAGAAGTAGTTCTTGGCAGTATTCTGGAGGCTGCAATAGAAAAGACAGAATGTAGATTTTTATCCCACTTGAGCATAGCTCGGCGTACCAGACTAAACAATACCAGACTAAACAATACCAGACTAAACAATACCAGACTAAACAATACCTATTGTAAAATGCTCTGAATTCTTCTCCTTTGTACAAATGTGCAATTAAGGCTGTAAGCCTGACAAAGCTACAGTTAAAAAGCCAAACAAACAAAACCCCAAGTATGTAAATGACTCAGTAGGTGTCTTTTGTACCAAATGGGCAGTGTGTTCTTTCTAGGATGGAAGGCACATGGTTTTCATCAGACTGCAGCAACATAAATTGTGCGGTCAGAGATCCTGTGAGAATGTATTCGTACGAATCCCATTACATCACGATGTTAATAACGTGGGTAAAATTCTGGTGATGTCTCCTGCATATTCCTTTTGGGGACTTGAAACCATCAATGAAGAGGTATCTAATTTAACAGGGGTACCAAGAGATTGGTTTATTCAGTGTCTCGTCAGCCAGTCTTTCTGTGCATCACTGTCATCACCACCACCTTTTTGGGGAAATCTTTTAGTGGCATTCAAGAATAATAGCAATTACCTAATTACTGTTTTGATCATGTTAAAGGTTACATTAATAGGCACAAATGATGATTTAACATGAAGGCGGTAGTGTGAATCAAATCATAATCAGTACATTATGAGGCAGGTGTTATGTCAAACATCAAATGAACAAAAATATTAACGTGCAGGTTGAATAAAATGGTGCGTGTGTAACTTAATATGCAACAGAAGGCAAGAATTAGCCTTGCTAATTTTCCTGTTTTAAGAAGTTAAGCCAGTTATGAGTTTACTCTCCAACTAGGAAAGCAAGGTACATCCTCCTCATGTGCTGCATATGATGCACCAGGACCTGTGCTCTCTGCTGTCTTTGAGGTGCTCTGTAATGTATAACAATATGATTGTGTTCTATACCCATCCCTCTGTATTTATATTCACAAATTGTAGCACTGTAGTTGCTTTCAGAGAGTTCATTGGTCACTGAGAAATAAGGAGAAATCCAAAGGGAGCAGCAGGCCAGCAGAGGTGCTCCAGGCCCAGTGGAGCTATTCAGGCAGATGACAAAACAGACTTAGATTTCCACTCTTCAGCATGTCTAGGACAGCTTTGATGTTCTGTGCCATTTTCCAATACTATGTGTCACACACATGTGAAAAAACAGCTATTATTACGCTAGCTATCAGAATACTTCAATATTTATACTATTTAGAGGTTGCAAAGACTTCAGTCATTACGGAATGGATAATTTTTCATTGTTGGAATGTATGCAGCACTAAGATGTCATCTTACACCTGATACTGATTTCCCCGATACCTTTTATGAAACCAGTGATTACAGCTGTATCTTCTCTCCATTTTATAAACCTCAGCATCTCCTGGTGAGTTCTGGAACACATCGGTTTGTTTCTGTCTTTGTCTGCCTGTTCTTCTTACTTGTGACTGTTCCATTGCTGCAAGACTGCAGAATCTGTTGAAATCTAGCACACAGATGTATTTTCAGGCCAGCAGGACAACTGACCTTTTCTTGTGTGTGTCAAAAAGAAGGCATTTAATGGCAATCAGGAATTTTACAGTGGGAGAAGAGGGAATAAATTGTCAATGCAAAAAGGTGAATGTACCCTACAGTGAAGAAATTAATTCAGTTGCCTGGATTACTTGAACTGTAATATAAGAATACAGTGTCTTTCACATTTGGTATTTTTGTGCATACAAAGCATTCTCCTAAGAGAATGTGTTCATCTTCCCAGACCACACTACTTTGTAAAGAAGGCAAGCAAACATGTTAGCTCTTTTCTGCATATCACAATGAGTCACACTGGAAGAACACTGTCTGACACTGGGAGAACTACCAGAGACATTTCCAGTACCAAAACTGGCCTTTCCTCATGGAGGGGGTGAAAATGGCTTTGCCTAACCTCACAGTTTAGAAGGAAAATAGAAGAAGGTGAACCTCCCATTTGTTTTGCAAATCCATTTTCCGTTTCTAGTCATCTTCAGCCTGTTCTTGTGAACTCCAGTCAGTTTAAGATGAAAGGTTGCACCCTGCTGTAAAATATCCAGTAGAAGGAAATCATAATATCAAAATAGAGATTTGTAATCGAATCAATTTAATTTGCTTGATTTTCTTTTCTTTTGTTATGGACTGGAACAGGCAAACTGTCACAGGAATTAACGGGAACTCAGTTGCCATCATGGAAAGCAGTAGTGAGGTATGTGCCTTGCTTGACATGCACAGTAACAGTTCTGAAAAATATGCCCTTCGGTACGTATCTCCTCCTTCGGAGACAAAAGAAAACAAAATGTGAATTGTTCCAGATATGAAAGCAAATTCCCTCGCTTGCCCTACATATGACACTAAAACTGGGTCAGATGGATGATTGCTAAGGTCTGGTGTGGGTGCGAGGAACAAGCACGCGAGGAGCACTCGGCGCTGGGGATGTAACCACAGTGCTCGGAGGCAAGTGTTCTGCCTGTCAGCTCCTGTCTGTCAGGGCACGGCCGCAGGTGTGCTTCTGAGCCCTCAGTGCAAGCTCCTCAAGCTGCTGATTTTGAGGGACTTTGATTCTTGTTGTTACAGGGGATTTGGATGGAGATGAGCTGTTTATTGCTGTTAAATAACCCACGTGGAATTCAGTGATTGCAGCACATGCAGACAATACTGACGCAATCTTATCAGACAGGGTGAGAAATGCTGCTGTTGAGGATGCTGGGCTGTGCCCCTTGGCTATTCTAATATTTGTATCCTCTGGACTCTGTATTTTGCAATGAGACTGGAAGTTTCAAACTCCCTCCCTGTGCTGATATCCGTGGGACAGAAGCTTGTGCCTGGCTGCCTTTCACAGTTGAAGTGCTGTTGTTTCTCAGGCTCCTGTATGTTCTAATATTGGATAACTTCTGGTTTGTTTCTTTCCCAAAGATGCAATATTTGTGGAAATATGAGTAATACGGCCATGTTTTGCTCCTTTAGGTCAATGCGATAGATTTCTTTACTAGAGCAGGCAAGAGGTAGCATTACGTAGAATCATAGAATTACCAAGATTAGAAAGATCATCCAGTTCAACCACCCACCAATATTTCAACTACCACCCATATTTCCCCACTGAACCATGTCCCTCATTACAACATCTAAACGGTTCTTGAACGCCTCCAGGAATGGTGACTCAACGACCTCCTTGGGCAGCCCATTCCAGCACCTGGCCGCTCTTTCAGAGAAGAAACTTTTCCTTATATCCAACCTGAGCTTTCCCTGGCACAACTTGGGGTTGCTCCCTCAGTCAAAGCAAGTCCCATTGCTTTGACTACTCCATTCTTGGTGGCATCTTGTGAAAACAAATGTGTTCAGCCTTGTTAGTGAGCATGCATCCTAGACCTGATAAAGGTGACTTGTGGTAGATGCCTGCCTTGTCTTATCACAGATTTATCTCTGAAAAGCTACTTTGGCAAGAAACCCAAGTGCAAGGGAACAATTCTTCCAACTTAGGCCAAACTTCTAAAGCATATGAAAAGCTAACAGGCTTTGTTGACTGTTACTTCTTTCCTTCCTCTGCTCTCTAGATGATTTTTTTTTAATATAAGTGTCTGTTTGCTTCTCATTTTGCTGATGTAAAACCTCTTAATATCCATCAAGAGAGAGGTCCTTATTGCTTTCACTAGTCTTTGGATCATTCCTTCAGCTTCATTTAAGCTTTGGTATACGAAGATTGAACTGCACAGTTGAAAGGGTTTACAGTCTCTCCTCCAAGTCCTTATCCAGCTTTTCTCAGTTCTCCATGGTCCATTGAGATGAAAGGTCTCAGATCTTCACCTAAGTATCAGCCGTATCTACTACTAACATGTAATGCAGACATGTACTATAGGAAGGGAGGAAAAAAGGACGTTGTATCATAATGTTTAACTTGTGAAACAAGAGGAAATATCTTCAACCTGTGAACCATTTAGGTTGCATAAGCTATGAATGAGGTATTGTTAGATGAATATTAAATATACATGTACGTATTAAATATTTAACTCGATCTTTGTTCAGTTTGCCTTTCTTGTAATCCCTTCTCAATGTTCTTAGAAAACAAACACAATTTTTATATTGCTTGCCAGTAGTGACCTCAAATTTTCTGTTTGTGTTAATAATATCAATTACCTGCACACATGAGTCACATTGAACTTTGTATCTGTATTTGAGGAGTACTTCTTGGAATATGTCCACAACATTTTTGCCATGAAAACACCCCCTAACGCTTGAAATAATCTCAGAGTGGATTTACAGTTTTATGTACATAAACTTCGGAATTTTTTTAATTTTTTCATTTTTAAATCCTATAAAGGTACCTTTTCCAGTAATTGAGAAAGGGAAGATAAATGGATTTCGGGAGACAACTGCGATTATCAAATACAGAAATGAATGCAACCTGGGATGCCTTTTTGCAGTCCCCGGAATCCCCAAGTTTGCTGCAGGCCTCAAGTATATTTAAACCTTAGATGAGTGCATTCCCACAGTGTGTTCCCTACAGCTGTGAACTGCTACTCTTTGTTTAGGACTGGGCAAACCTCCAGTGGCTGTGTTCTTATAAGGAATGCATTTTCCAGTGTTTTGATTTAAAGACTATTATTCAAGCTGAAGTCAGTTCCTTTCTCACACTATTTTCGGCCCCGTGTGGTAAACCTTTGTGCCACTGTTCTCCTCTAAATAAATAAATAAGAAATTGGTATTTTTGTTCTGTGCTAAAGCCAGTACAAATTATACAAGCTCTGTAGCTTATGATACAGATCTTAGTTATCTTTTTAATGAGCAAATCCTGAATTTAAATGAAGCTTGACGTTTGGTGGTTCTCCTGGTCTCCAAGCCCCCCCTTTTCATCACTGTTGTTCGGTACAGTTGTGTCAGGAAGTTCCTGTTGCGTGTTTGGGGATGAACAAGTAGAGAGCATCCTGCCCTAAAGGATGGAAGTTCAGATGTTTCTATTGATTGAATAAATACTGGACATTTGTCTTTTCTTGCTGGAAAGCAATACATTAAGGTAACTGTTACCTGGGCAGATAAACAGTGAGTTGTGTGGGTGGAAAGGAATCCTGCTTGGACTGCCCTTATGAAGGCCAATAGGGGGAGGCAAGAGTGCGACTTTGTAACTCTCTTCCATTCCTTTTGTTTTCATTTCCGTGTGATACTTTATTCATCAGGCTCCGAACAGGACTACCAACACTGGCATTATTACATTTTTTAGCCCTTACTCCATCCTTGTGTCCCTCTGAGATGGTTCCACGTCCTTGTTCTCACGGTTAGGAGTCAGTGCAGTGGCTGCAGCCTTTGCCTATAGGGCTGAGACCATCCCCTGTTCCTCACTTGCATTTGGGCACTACCCAAAGCCTGCTGCATGGAGGGGGAGCCCTTTCAGGAAAGTTCTTTCCTTATGTAATCGACCAGCACTGCATTACTGAAGATGCATGCTAATTTCATTCTTTGAGGCATTTTAGTATCGATTTATGATTCAGGGTAGGTTGAAATTCCCATTTCATTCATTCAGAATTAATAAAATTGAGCACTTTATTTTTTTGAACCTGTACAAGGAAAAGTCTTTTTTTTTTTATTATTTTATTCCCATTTTAAGGTGAAAATACCTCTTATAAATTTTATTTCTGGATTTTTTTCCATACATGCTTTTCTTTGGTAGGCTTTGTTACACAGTAAGATGATTTCATTCTGAAAATTTAAAACCTATTAACAGAAGGAGTAATGTCAAGAAGACCTAACCAGGGAAAATAAGACATTGGTCTCATCTGAAGGGAGAATAAAACTAGTTATGAAATCATTACAATTACAAAAAAAATTTTGACCAGTTTTGCTCTCCATTCAGTGACAGCAGATCTGATAAAATGTATCTAATTAACACCCAGCAGATAACAATTATCTTGTATAATTATGATGAGCTCGTTTGTTCTTTAATTGACAGCTTAAGCAATGTTTTATGATGTTTATTTGACCTTGACGCTAATCTGCACCCTGCTACTGTGAGCTGCCAAGTGCCTGGCTGTTTGGATTTCCATCTCCACCGCTGGCACTCACCGCTCGTTACCATCATTGTCACTCTGCAGAGCCATGTGTCCCACCCCACCTCTCCGTGGCTGCCGTGGTGTCACTTCAATCCCTCGCACCGCGCTGAGCTTGCACCCAATTGTTGCCCCTCTGCTGCCTGTCCAGCTACGTCTGCACACGCGGTGTCAAACAGCCGACTGCGGCATCCTGGTACTGGGAACCAGCTAAGGTGATCACTGTTAGAAGCTAAATCATTGAATGGGCCTGATAGTTTTACATGTAGTCAATACAGATTTCACAGCAATAGACCCACAATCTGCTTTCTGTTAAAAGCTACCTGATAGTTCAATAAACCTAGAGCTGATAGAATAGATGTGTTTGGTTTTGATGCATCCGGAGTGCTCTGAGAGGATTTTCATTCTCCCAAAAAGGAAGAGTAAAATATCTTTGCTGTCCTGGAAATGGCTACCAGTTGCATGTATCAGTACCTGGCTGCTGTAATAATTCCTATACTGCATGATGTTCTACCTATAGAAAAATCTCAGTTTCCAAGGTGGACCTTCCATTTGCTAGAGAGAAGCAAAGCGAATTAGACTGGCACTCTGGGAGAAATCTTAATGTGGAGCAATCACCTGCCTCAGATACTCAAGGAGGACTAAGAAGGTCGTTGCCTTAAAGCCCAGCCTTTGGCTCACCAGTTCACTTAATCTGTGTCTGGATTTTCCACTGCCAATAATGGTGTTAAGCACATCAATTTCTTATCCTCTTTTGGAGGGGCAGTGGTAAAGCTTTGCTTTCTTGCATTGCGTCTTTTACTGTGTTGCATATTTAACTTTCTGGAGCTTCAAGGCTTCTAATTAAAGGGCACTTCTGCAATTATTCTTCTACTACAAACGAGGGGGATACAAAGTATTTGGAAATACTGAGCTTATATGGACTTTCAAACTGACTTTATAGTGGTGGCTTGTTTTTCAGTGTCCACGAACCAGGAATCTTTAAACAGCTGATCAGCAGAGTAGTCTTACCTACGTGGTGGACTTTTTGTCCCAATTCCTTCATCTAAAGTGTAGTTGTGTTACTGACAGCCACTGTTTTCTATCTGGAAAGGAGGAAGGAGTTCCTCCCTCCTGAATTCTTTTAAACCTTCTTCCAGAGGGCTCTGGCCTAAGTGATGCAATCAATTTTTTCCCTGTGAGGAATCAACCACTTGCAGGAGTCACCAGTTTGGAAAGCCAGACAACTCCATGAATTCCCAGTTCTAACTTCTCAGCCCCATTTTTCATTATGAGTGTTTTGACTGTTCTCAAACTCCTGCTATGTTGGTTATGCCATAACATACATTACATACAATCTTAGTGAAAGCAACTTACGTATGTTAAAATAGCATAAGGGCTATAACATAATCAGAAAATAGCCAGTGAACAAGGCTGCAGTTCCCCTGTTTTCTCTCACCATCCTTGCCTCTGAAGGTTCAGAATGAAGAGGCATTTGAGATATGAAAGCTGATGCAATCCTGCTTTGCGCACTGTGTACTGTATGAACAAGATTTATGTTGGGGTTACTTATCTGAAACCAATTTGAAATTAATTTAGCGAAAAACCAATCTGCAACATCCCCAAAAGAAGCTTTTGTTTGAGACTTCTGGATCTTGGGCATCCTATTGAAGAGGGCAATAGCCTGGGAACAGCTTTGCTTACCATACCATCTTGTCCCTTTCATTTCAAGGCGGTATTACAAAGTGCAATGGTGCATAAGACTTACTAATAACTATTATTATTTGTTCAGCGTTGTCTTGCACAGCACTGAGAACATTGGGTCTCTGTCCCACACGCATCATTAATTTGGGCATGCAAGACTTCTCAAATAGTAGGTGTCCTTGTTAATTAGAGAGGGATTATAGCAAAGTGCTCCTTTTTTTTGTTGTTGTTTTTCTTTCCTGCTGTTTTTCTCTTTGTGAAGGAGATCTTCCAATCGAATTTAGTTAACTGTACTAGATTTCTGTTTTGTTGAGGTGAGATTAAATATATAAAACCATTTAACTCAGTCCTTTCTCAATGTGACTTGCTGGCTAGGAAGGAGACAGGAAGATCTACATAGGCGGGCTATCACTCTTTTATGTCCACAAGTGTTGTATACAACCTTCCAGTTTAAGATGGCAGCTCTACTGAACCAAATTCAGGTGCTTGTGTTTTCAGATGTTATGAAAACAAATCCTCTTCCTACAGAACGATTCCTGTTTGCACTTAATAGCCAAGGTAGTAGATAGCTGGAGTCTTGGTTCCAGCAGCTCAGATACACCATTAACACCCCCCAGAAGGGTTTGGTTTGGCAGGAGAGGAGGATTTCAGATATTTTTGTCTCCTTTTTGTGCAGGATTCTCTGGAGGCAAATCTCCATTCAAGTTAAATCAAGGAGGATTTGTGGATCTGCTGCTGGTACATAAAGGGAACAAAGTCTGGAGACGTATCAAATAGTTTCATAATAAAAAGTACTACCTGACCTCTACAGTAAAACAGAATTTACCCGAATAGCATAGGAACATTTTATATGTTTTTTGCCTGAGAATTCATGAAGTAACTCTGACAGAATTAGTAAATAATATTTCTTCAGAAAAAGGCAACATATGGCTTGTTATTACTGACTTCAAACGACAATCAGGACATTAGCTAAATAACTCCAGAATATCCTCAGTATGTTCTCCAGCATCTTGTACATTAGAGCACAACTCCACAAATACTTTGAGGCAAGGCTTTACCCGCTACCTATGTGTGTTCCACTGTTGACATCCGAACACTTTTGTCTATGTTCTGATCTCTAACTCCATTAAAATTCTTTAGATTGAGAGTTTTATAATGGTTCCATAAACATTTTAAGTGGGCTTGAGGTGACTTGATGATTTTTTACCTTAGGAACATTTTTCAGAAACTGAAAAATTAATTAATGCCATTCCAAAAACCCCCAAGTCTTTGTTTTGTTTTGTTTCCTTGTTGTGTTGGCTCTCCTGTCCCTTCATTGCTCTGATTTTTTTCTTTTCCCAGTGTAATTTTTCAGTCCTTTACTCAAATTCCCTCAGATCTTCATGAACTGAGTAAACAGATGCAGTGGGATGAGCTGAGAAAACCTAAGACTTGTAAAACTTCTCCCAGTCACAGGGACAAATAATGCAATTTTTCTCCCTAATCTCCCTGATTTTAGACACCAGAAGTCTTCCAGCCTGCTCTGGTCAAAGGCATCTGATTTTCAGAGCCAGGCAGAGAAGTGCCCAGAGGGCTTCTCCTGCCACCGGGTTGCCTTGTACCTCTGCAGAAGGAGAGGGACTGGAACCAAGTGCTTAGGGCAGGAGACTCGGAGCACTGGGAACTTAAATCTCTCACTCATCTAATTTGGCTGTCAGCCATTTTATTCCTGCCTTTGATTGATGTATCTATTTAATGTTGTAAGAACCAGGGCTCTTTCTCAGCAGGGGCTTGTCCAGTGCATTGCATAAGGGATCCTGACCTTGTATAGAGTTTTCTGTGTTTCTGAGTGTGAAGTGATAATAGAATAGACTCCTTATATACTGAGGCAACATTTTAAAAAACTTGTATCTGACATATGCAGTGATTATGAAGAGCTGCTACTGCTCCAAGTTAGCCCTCTTTTCTCTTTGTATATGCTGACCTTAGCTCTCTTTTCCAGGTCTGTAAGCTCAGAGGAAAGAGGATTAACTGGCTGTTGGGGGGTGGAGTGGGGTGGGCAGAAAGAAAAGAAATGATAATAAAAAAACAACCCACCCCCCAACAGCTAACAACCAAAAAGCCCTCAAGCGCCCCAGGCACCAAGCTCTGTGTCACAGCTCTGAGCTGAACCCACACTGCGGAGGCTTCTGGTTCCCTTACTGCATTTTGAAGCTTGCTCCCTGCCTTTGCTATTAAAATTATCCTTAGGAGACAGCCTTGTGTCTTTGCTTGGCTGCCTTTGCTTTTTTTTTTTTTTTCCCTATTTCTTTTTCTTTCTTGATGAGTCATCCTACCAGCTTATACCCTATCATCAGATAAAGCAGACGATGAAGTCACTGGGGTTGCCTGAGAGCAAAATTGGCCCCATTATCCACAACCGCTCCGTCTGCATTGTCACTGATAACACAGCACTCAGGGGATGGCCTTCCAAGTTGGATGGAAAATCACCAGGAACAAGAAAGCTCCTACCTAGACTAAAATATTTGCTGAAGTTTTTTTGTGTGTGAAATGCTTCCATCTGAAAACAGGAAGTCACACACAAATAAAACTGGGGTTGTATCTTGACATGGCAGGAGGGAGACTGGGTTGTCTGATAGCATCCTTTTGATTGTGAGCATCAGATTCACCTCGGAGGCTAGCAGTGCCAGGATACTTCTAATAGACTTCTAGTTTACAGTTTAGTTTGTCAGAGCATATGAGAGGAAAGCAAGATGCTTGGTTAGAAGTATGAATAATTGTTTAACTCAGTAGAGAAGTAAACTGGAGCTGTCACTTCTGTAAGGACATGAGTGGAGAAATGACACTTGCCCCACAGAACTTACCATCTAGAAAGAAGATGCACCAAAGCTGAGAAAAGAAAGCAAGGAAAAGTGAATTGACTTTTCCAACATTGCACGTCAGGCCAGTAGCTACCTAGGGAGAGTAAGAAAGTTTTCCGATTCCCAGAGAACTGTTCAAAGCAAGCACAGAGCTTTGATAGTGCCGATGCCTTGTGGTCTACTCAGCTGATAATGCAAATGGAAATAACAAAGTGCAGCTAGTCTTTAGGGATCTATCGTAATCTGATGAGGAATTCCACAACAACTGCTAATATTAAACCTTCTTTACAAGTCTATCTACTTGCATCAGCAAAAGACAAAAAAAGCAGAACAGGAAAGGCAGTAAGTCCAGCAAAACCAGAGCCTCTTTAACTTCCTTTCGGTAGTTTTAACAAGAGAGAAATCTTTTGCTTTTCTAGCTCCTTCAAGAGATACGCCTATCAATGTGCACTGGTGAGTCTGAAGTGGCTGAGCTTCATTATCTGCCAGAAGCGATTGTCCGTTCGTGTCACAACTGGTGCACTGTCATCAGTTATTTTCTTGAAGCAGCCATTGTGCCAGACACAGCTGAGCCCTGTGCTTCTGGGCACTGTACAAACCTGGTAGGAAAGGATGCTTTCCCTTTCAGCCCTGGTAAACTCAGAGCATCTCCAAAGACCACTAAATAATGCTAGGAGAAATCAGAGCTCTGAAGTGCTGCTTTCTTAGGCTGCTTTTTTGTGCCGTGGCTGCAGAGGCCCCAGAGGCAGACCCACTGTCACTGGGTCTGGTCACAGCCAGTTCAGCTCCCCCTTAGATGGGAGAACCCCATGGTTTGCAGATTTGCCCCAGGTGTCAGGAGTCCAAAAGCTGACTCGGTTCAACTGTTCGTTGAAATTATCATCTTGTGCTATTTATTTTTCCAGCCTGATTCTATCTTTCCAACAATTTGCCTTGCCTTCCTTGCCTTCATTGTTTGGCTGTGATTCTTGCTTACACTGTCACACTGATGGAAGTTGAGCTCTGTGGGGTTTTTTTTTCCTTTTTTCTTTTTTGTCTTTCCGTTTTTTTCTCCTCTCATTTTCCCAATGTGGCATTTAGGAAGGAGGCTGAAAATATTGAACAAACTGCTGATGTCCCCAAGATTCAAATGTGTGAAAAAGACTCGTAAATGAGTCTAGCACACTCAGAAACATTCTTAACATCTGTTCAAGCAGGAGTACCCACTCCCTTTCTCGGAAAGCACAACTTGTCCTCCCAGTTATTTAAAACTGCAGATTCCTTTGGATTTGAATAATATCAAAGTGAAGCTAAGGAAAATGAGCTTTCTGATTATGGATATGATATTTACAGCGGGAGGTGTGGATAATAAAATGCCAGCCATCTTCAGCTTCTCCTCCTTGTTTAGCGTTATGGAAGGGGACATGTAGTTACCATCTGCAGTTGCAAACCCTGTGGCTCGTGTCCCCTAAACTCACAGACAGGGGATTACTGACTGCTCTTACACAGCAGGAGAACGGCGTTTGCTTCTGAAAATACGCTTCTGACAGGAATGAAGCAGAAGTGCCTTAGAACGTAATAAAAAGAATCTTAGACTCGATTTATTTTCATCTATAGACCTAAGGAGGCAAAAATCTCACTGAGTCACTTGAATTTTGCCTGGCAGTAAACAGTGCAAGATTCAGTCCCCAACACACAGTTGAAAACTCTCGACATCTCTGCAGATCAGTGAGAGGAGGGCTATAAATAGGCAGCCGGGCAGACAGCGCAGCGGGGGAACCCCGGGCTCAGCGCTTCCCACCTCCTCCCGAACCGCAGGGAAGAACTGCAGGCACAAAAACAAGCGGGGGAAAGAAAAAACCTCCAAACAATGAAACCCTGAAAATGAAGGGAAAAAGGAAAAAAAAAAAAAAAAAAACCCGAATAAATGCTGCGTTGAATAAAAATGCTGAATCGCCTCAGCTGCTTAATGGGCTTCAGTTGTAAAACTGCCGCAGTAACCTTCACTTGCTGCGGGATGCAGCTGGGGCACAGGGCGCCTGCTGAGCTCTGCCAGGGCTGCCTGTGCTGCTGGTGGGCACAGAGGGCTCTGCTGTTGGATCACAAAGGGTCGTAGGGAACAGATCAGAGCAAGGTTACCCCAATATCTGCGGCTAAATCTGATTGCTGCCCAGCACTGCAGCATGCTGTGAGCCCACAGGTTTTGAGGGCAGAGGCGGACGAGCAGTCTGTGCAGTAGTGTATTTCAGGGAATGGCACAATTTTTATTTAATTATAATTAATCAATTAGCACTCCCCATTCAAGTGATTTTTATTGCTACGAATGTCTCATGATGGTGACAATGATGGCTCTGCTGCAATTATTCCACCTTTTAAAATCCATACCACTGCCTTTAGTTCTTTTTGATGGAGAAGTTATGTAAGACAGAAGTTCTATTGCTGATGCAATACTGAAAGATGAAGTACTCTTCCTCTGGAAGGTTAATGTGCTGCAAGTTTCCTTATGGTTAGGAACAAAAGTATACCAGCAGGTGGGATACAGCCAGAACAGAAAGAGTTCTGTGGAATTCAAGCTTAAAGCAGGCAATAAAAACTTGCAGCGGCATTTCATCTCAGAGGCCTCCTGCAGGAGTGATCTGTATTACTGAGGCAGTCCCCAGGAATATGCCAGTTGTTTTGAGAATGATGAGATTCTGCAATTTTGATAGAGTTTTCCACCGGCATGTTGTCCCTAAGTGCCTGACAAAATCCCTGTGACCTCTTAACGCCAGCACAAGGACAGCCCTTCAATCCTGAACTGCTCCTATCTGGCACCCTAATGTCTACCTGACTTCTGCCTGTTTCTGTCATGATTTTTCCATTTGAGGTATTCAAAGCTTCCTATCCAGTAAGCGCAAGCATTCAGCATCCGGTTCACAAGCCTTCTGCAGTGTGGCTGCCACATTATTCACAGTCAGGTACATGGCTGTATTTGTATCACTGGGTTTGTAGGAAACCCTCAGAGTGGTCCCAGGTCAGGAATGCCTTAATCCAGGCAGGTGTGTAAATGCCCATGTGTGAGCCATCTCAGCTGACATCAGCAGTATTTCTTGCACTTTTCCATTCATTCTGTCACTGTTTTGAGCTCGTCAAGGTAAGGTTCAAGTGGGAAACGCCAAGCTCTTTGGTGTGAGACAGATTTGAAAATAACCTCAGTATTTCACAGTAAGAGGAAATCAATAAAGCCAGAGGGAAAGAGAATAATAGCTATATTAATAAACTAAGACTCTGAGTACAGTGGGGTCATGAGCTAAATGTAGCTTTACCTGCAACCTGAAAGATCATTCCAGGCACCAGAGCCAGTACGTGATGGGAAGCTTATAAATATGACCTACTTGTGGCTAGACACAAGGAATATGGATTACTGGGCTCTTTTTTGGGGCTGGAGGAGCTGTGCCCCTCCATTAGGGTACAGAAATACTAATTCCCAAAAATAAATGTGACATTCATAATTTCATATGGGACTACTATGTGACGTGTTAGTATGCAGTGAGATTCTGTGAAAGCAGCAAAACATTTAAAATGTTTCATACCATTTGATCTGGGAAGATAAAGAACATCCAGGACTTGTTTTTCTATATGAAAGAGGTTGATTGCATTTAACTTGAACATATATATGCAGAAAATACTGAATCCAGTTAGAGGCCACAGCCGTCATTCTTGTCTCTCCTGAAGACCACTTCCCTATCCGGTAATGTTTGTAACAACTACAAAGACTATATATAAGCCTTATAATATGTGACCGAACTGCATTTCATGGGACTCCACTAATATGATCCTACATATAAGGAAGCACTTGCAGGATTAGGGCCTACAGGCTTTAATCAGTAATACTCTATCATAATACTCTTTTCCAGAAACATGCTTAGCTCCTGCCTAATTCCCTAGCCTTATTACAGTTTCTATTAGCTACTGTTGCTTACCACATTGCTTGAACATACTTCTGCCTCTTTTCGGTTGCTATCATCTTGTTACAACAGGTGATGGCTTATTATCATACTGAATGAATGAAACCACAGAGCAAAGAGCAGGTGATTCCCACCCATGACCTGCTTTTCATTCCTTGCAGCACCACTAACTCACGGTGTGACCTTGGATGAAGTTCCTCATTAGGAAAATGGGGTTGAGTATTTACCCCCGGGGCACAGTAGTACAGCATTACAAATGGCAAAAGCTGGGGAAGTACAAATTTCTTTGGAGTCTGCCCAGATTCTGTCCATTGACCATATGCTAAAAGACATTACAGTGGAGAATCTTACCTGTGTGCAGTGTGGGGTCGAAGGTGTATTTCATGTGCCAGCAGAGGAATGCTTAATGGGCCAGATTTGCTACGTGATATATTGAAGGAGATCTGCAGCCGAGTAGGTTCATAAGACTATGATGTCAGTGCAGTTCATGCAGCAAGGTAAAGGATGGTGCTTAAGCTATAAATATATACTCTGCTCTGTACATTACTTATGCTAGTTCATCTTTTAAACCCTGGTTGTTCATGAAACAGCAGAAAATGCATTAGCATGTTGGCTGTTAGTTGCTGTAAATATGGGGAAGACTGATCTTTTCCGGTTAGCAAAGCAGCAATCATCTGCCTCTTCTTTCTGATTAGACAGTGAAGGATTTGTATCTTTGACTTTTATCTCCTTTTTCTGCTATTGGAAGGGCTTATGTACACCAGAGCTAATCTGGTTCTGTTTGCCCGCTTTTAATTGTATTAGCTGCTCTGATTAATACAGATTTCTTTCTTCTTACACAGCTCACCTTTTCTCTTTGTTATGTACAATACTGAACTAAGAGGCAAAGACAAAGGGGTTAATTTGTCTGAGAATTGGAAGAATTTGATGCTCAACATATCTTTCTTGTGCACCTAACTGCATGTTAAATGCAGAATGATACCAGCTGAGGTTTCTGCTTTGGGAATGTCAGCAGAAGGGTGAAAAAACTAACGTGCATATTGCTCAAAACAGGGCAGGTAAAAAAAGTTTCCACCTCAAATTTGTTTATTATCTTATTTATTTTGCAGTAAGTCTCTTATTTTATAAAAAGCCTGATGTGAGACTATAACTCTTGATTTAAGCTTCCAGAATCCTTTCTGGGCATGGTTCTCTGGCTGGACTGCCGTGTGCCTCAAAATCACACTGCCCTACCGCAGGCTGCCCTCCCCTTTTCCTCTAGAAAGGCTGTAAGATACAGCATGGAGAGCTCAGCTGAGAGAGGAGGATGAAATTAGGAAACCTGCAAACACTGGGTCTCATGACTACACTGGCTTTTCTGGACCAAAGCTTCATTTCCTCCTCCTCTAAAACATCAAAATACTGTTGAAAACTGTAATAACTATCTTGTGTTCCCTTGCTTTTTGACTAGTCAAGGCAGTTTTTACAGGGCTAAAAAAGTGTTAATCAAAATAAAAGAAAAAAGAAAGAAGGAAGAAAATAATGAATTTGGACTCCCTGGAAACTGAACTTTTCCTGTGTCCATAACAGGTGGTTTTGGCATTTCAGATTTCACTTTCTGCAAGGCTCATGCTAGAAAGAATGTGCTGCAGGAAATATTCCCCAGTAACTTGTTCATCGACTTGTTTCCATTGTCTAATGCTGGTTCCATTCCAACACTGGTATTCTCTTGACTGTTATCTAATCCAAGTTTCACTCAGATACAAATTCCTCTTAGCTAAGCTGTCAGAGCACTTTCTTGAGCAAATATAAAACAAATCTCTTAAAACATCTTATCTGAAGTAAGTCTGTGTTCTTGACTTCCATACCAACTTGAGAAGTGAGAGGATGTTTGCTGCTGCGAGAGCACTTGACAACCCCTATCCTCTTCAGCAAATTCCCTTTAGTATCACCTAATCCAATGCGTTCATGTTCATTTCAGGGTTCTCTTTTTCTCTTCCAAGCCAAAGGCTCTTATTCTTTCCTGCTGATCTATCAGATTGCCTTTTTTAAACAAAAGCTCATCTGCATTTATGATTTTGATTTGCAAGATGTCATAAAACTCGAAGCAAATATTTGCTCTGCATTACACAAAACAGGAATTTAATTACTTGCTTTACGTCTTCTTTACATCCTTCTTTAACGCCTCCAAAAATAAAATATGATGGCAGCAATGAAACGTACCTTCCCAAATGTCTGCATTCATTACTGATACCGATCATCAAGGCCCTGATTCAGCAAAGTTCTCAAGTGCCTGCCCTAATTTTAAGCAAAAATAGTCATGCAAAGTCAATTCATCATTTTTCATGTCTGTTTTAGACGGTTTTATTTTTGCCACTGCTGCTGTTCTGACCGAGCTGTCCCTCACCACAGGCAGTGTGGCTTTCTAGGTGGGCATGTCTCTTTAAGTCAGGGGTTGGTACGTTGTGTTTAACCTATTGTAACTCCTGATGCAAACGCTGCTCCCATGGAAGTCAGCAGCAACGTTTCCTGCCTTCGGTTATAACAGAAAAAGGCTGCAGCAGAACAGATTATGGGAGCTTTATTTATTTAAATAGGAATATTGACTGGTTAGTTAGACACACGGGAGGGGAAAATACTTCACTGCTTCGGTAATCTACGCACTTCTCTGGAAAAACAGACTGTTGTTATGCTTTAAATGCTACGACTGTGCATCATGTCCCACTGATGTAACTACATAGCCCCTTGGAAACAGTCTGAAAGTACAGACTGCTGAACCAGAAGAGACACTGAATGGCAGCAGGGTTGGGGAAAGAAGAGGAAGACTGTCTCTGTTTTAGCCATGTTTAGAATGCAACGAAGCGATAATGTCAGAACAAGATGTACTTTTTAGGAGCAGTCATTCATTCACTACTGTCAAGATTGCTGTAACCTATAGCAAATGCATCTATTCAGTGTTCCTGTATGACCCTCGTGTGGGGAACTTCAAACCAAACTGTCGGGTTTGTGCTTTGCAAGTTCGACAGCAAACCCACTCACCAAGTTTGACGTGAGTGTAAATAGATACTGGGAAATGGAGCCGTCACTGACAGACTTACCAAACCCAGACTCTTATTTTGGGGCAGCCCTACCGCCGACTGAATTAATTTGCGCCACAATCATTTTGAAATGCAAGGTTTAATTGTCAATAAGCCCATGTGTCTGGATTGTTTGCTTGCTACATTTGTTTTGCTCGATATGATGAGAGGAAATGACCCAGATGGAGGTGATTTTATACATATTTTTTCACACACATGAACAATGTATGAATATACTTCCCCTCCCAGTTCCAGGAAGGTTTAATGTTGGTGTGAATGGGTGTCATTTGTTTTGAATTAGCATACGGACAACAAAATAGCTCTATTGCTGTTCCTCCAGCTGCAGGAACAGAGGTGGTCTGCAGTTGCTGGCTGCATCAGTCGCTTTGGATGAAAGCAGAGCGGGCTGGCAGACACCCTGCCTGGCACATACGATTCTGGAAATGGTGCTAAGGAGCCCCTTTGGGATATCTGCTGTGCACACTGCGAACTTTTTCCTGCCTCAACACCAACCTCGGAAAGGGAAAAGGTCACCTGGGAAGGCCATCAATCCTGTCCGCACTTCATTGGCAGGATCAAAGTGGATCCCTAACCGTTTTATGCCTTTAGAGAAATAAATCTCCATCAGAACACACGCAAGATGGTTTCTGTACAAGAAATAACGCCCTTGAAAGGCACTAGATTTTTGTTCTTAGCCACGCATTAAAGCAAACAGCCCTCCAGCATCCTGCACTCACGTGTGAGGGGATGAATGGTGTGTAAGAGCTCAGGGACTGCCAGCAGCACCGCGGACCTCCCGCTGTGAGAGGCGTGCTGCTGGCTCCACGCCACCTCAGTGCGACATGGGGATGGGCCTGCAGTGATTTACAGCTGCTGGGAGAGCAGCAGCTCCTGACTGACGTTCCTCCATTCATCTGAAGAGCCGGCGCAGCGGAGGAAGCGCTCGTATATTCTTAAGTGTTCTGTACTTGAACATCATTGCCTTCTAGATTTAATTTTCGATGATAAAATACAATTTGTATAATGTGCGGAGAGGTCTGATACCAGTGTGCTGGGAGGAAACTCCAGCTAGGAGCTTGATCATGTTCCATTTCAGGCTAATTGAGTAGGAAAAATGCAGCAAGATAAGAAGAGGGAAGGGAAAGATGCTCTCTGATTCACCCGGGCAACCTAATAAAAGGGGAATGCCGGTGTTTGCGGCCTGACCTGCGCGCATCTCTGGAGACAAGCCCGTGTCTGCGGCCCTCCCGCTCTCGAGGGCTGCCGCCTAAGACAAAAGCACACATGCCATTGTCTGGAGGAATCCCCGATTTACTCCCAAGTCGGGCTTGGAGCATGTGGGACTTTTATGAGCTCCCGGCCTGGCCTGCCGCTGACCTAACCCTGCCCGGCACAGGTCACCGCCATTCAGCACAAAACAATGCCATTTGCATGCCAGCTTCGTCAAAGGCCTCTTCAGCGCCCAGAACGCCAGTCACACCCGATTTTGCTGAATAATGCTGGATAGTTTTGTGAACGGTGCCTGTGTTTCGCGAGGCCATCCGCCAAACAGCCATGAACTCAGTTTGCATAGCAACTATGAGAACAGAGAGGCCAAAATCTCCATGGCTGGGGGCACCCGGCCCCATCCCCACCAGGGTTCAATAACCCGGGCCTGGCAGCCAGCTGGAGGGCTGCTGGGATGCAGATGGCTTTTAGCCACCTCTTGTGCTGCAGAGAGAGCTGGGTGTGCAGCAAGCAGGGGCCTGAGCTCCGTGAGGAAATAAAGTGTGATTGATACCATTTTAAATCCAGGGGCTGAAATAGCCGACTTGAAAATGTCAATACCTCTTTAAATGTGGGTGGCATGTAGATTGCAACCACATATGCAAAGAGCGACAAAGATTTAAAGAGTGCTGGGGCGAAATGAGTTTACAGGCTTGCGTAAGGGACCGAGCAAGGAATTATTTTAACCACAAGGATGGTAACAGTCCTTAGATCCTGACTCCAGGGTGCCTGTTTCTTTTTTCTTTCTTTCTTTCTTTTTTTTTTTTCCGAAGCCCATCTATTTTTAAGAAATAATTTTAAAATAAGTTTGACATTTTGTGTGAGGATCTGTTGAGAAATTCCTTATATAACGTTCCCTCAGCGAAATATTAAAAGCTTCGCTGGTCTGAATTGAAGTGCAACTGCCTGTTCCACTTACTGGAGTCCCTCCTCCGCCCCCACCCCTGCTCCTTTTTCCGTATTGAAAAATAGAATATAGGTATGGCACACTGTTACAAACCTAAGTTCTGCAGCCATAAATACTGCAGCGAATAATCTTTTATGCTCTCTTCCCTTCCTCCTCTCTGAAATGTATTTGAAACACAATTACTGCGTTTAATGATTCAATTTGCGAAGACTTTGTCACTGGGACGATGAAAGTGGCTCAAGTGTGATAAAGCAAACATACCAATAAACCTTGTTTTTATTGATTTGGAGGAAGCTCAATTGTCTGGGAGAGACAGAGAGCGCTGACATCACTGCCTGGTCCCACTGGAATGCAGTGATAAGTGTCAGCCTATTTTTCATACAGGCAATTTCTCTGGCTATGTGATGTCTGGCTGCAAATTTAAAGTAAATGACATTCCACAATCTGCTAGGGATGTGAGGTAAAGTCTGCATTATTTGTTTTAGCATTTAAAATAATTTTGTGTCTGAAAATTTCCCCGGTGTCTAGACAAGATGTATGACTTGCCTGCTGAAAGTATTAAAACTTTGTACCATGCACTCCACACAGCCACTTTGATAGTAAACACACCGATTCAATTTAAGATTTTTAGACTCCCTTTTACAGCATATTATATTATTATTATTATCGCCGGGGGAGCCAGATTAAATGAAATTCAAGCAGTCAAACACAACTTGTGTTGCAGCACTTCCCTTAAATCCTCTTAAGCATCTTCATTTGAATCTTCTGCAGTTTGTTGTCTTCGGCATAACTGCACAAATGCAGCAGCACATCTGATGGGGGAACTGCTGGGGCAGTTGTCCATACAAAACAACGTGATCACAAGAGCTATGTGAGCATTCCTTGTATTTCCACCTGCTTTATTCTGCATGTTCATAGTTTATTTGAAAAGGCTAGGTAGGCAATTTTAGGCATACAAATGCCTGCCACGTTATAGAAAGATCTTGGGTAGAGAGATCTTGGATTCACTTTTCATTTTCTGAGTCTTCCGGTGGCTACATTCAGACCCCAGCTATTGCCTCGGTAATTTTTCATTCTTGGGTTTGAAAGTGCTTGAGTCTCTGCCTTAGTCTGACACAGGCAAGCAAGCCAGGCCTTCTCTGTTTCTGACTCACCATCAGCTCCTTTGCAGCTTCTTGCTTTCCTTTATCTGCTCAGGATATACTACCTAGAGTCTAGAGTTTGCATTGGTAAGAGCATTGCACAGGTAAGATCAAAAATGTGAATTTTCCCCACTTCAGCTGATGAGTGGGCAAGAGGTAATACCGAAACATTTTTATCTTAGTGGGAGAATGTAAGATAGAGATACTGCGGATTTTCAGTTTCCAAAGAATGGAAAGCATCTTACTGAATTTCAGTAAATAGGCTGATTCTGTTATACCTGCAGCATTTCATCCAGCAGTCTTAAGGCTTATGCATGTAACGTATCCATCAGCATGGATAGACAGAGTTGTTCCTTTTCTTGGGGTTTAACTATGGTGAAGATTTGGTGTTTGCTTAACACGATGAATACTTAAGTTCTTTGGACATCTTTAAATAGGTCAACAAAGGCCCTCTTTTGATAGTCGAGCTCATTAAAAAAGAAAGGCTTCTATAAGAACAGCTTCTGTTTAGGATGGTTTTTTAAAAAACAAATGAATTCCATAATTGGTTTTAACTCATAAAACTGTCCTTCTCCTGAAGCTGGGGGAAAAATGCTTTTGTACAGCAAGGTAAGCCACAAGGATTCTTGGTAGGTGTAAAATTTGTTCTATTTGATGTCCTCTGGGCTGATTGTTTTTGTTAAAAGATATCAAGCCACATATAGCCCCCAAATGCCCTCTTCTTTCTCCAGTGAGACAAATGATGTTACCGTGTTCAAACCACCAAGCTGCTGGTGAAATTAAGGTAATAAAATGATGCACCTTTAAGTCACCAGGGACTGCATAGGAGAATTGCTGAGTATGAGAGTCATAGAATTTTGCTAGCCTTTAACAAGGCTCCCTCTTCAATTCTTTAATGTTCACATTCTAGTGAATAAATCTTCTCTCTCTTCATGCGTCTTAGTAACTCCCCCTGTTCCTTACTAAGAGTTTTATGTTTCCAGCATTTCCAAATGCCAGTTCTCAAAAATCATGAGCCAGGCCTTGGGGGAAAAGAAATCATGAGATTGGCTTAAACTAATAGTCTTTGAATTCCTTTTATTGGCCTTCTCTCTTTGGGGCTCTACAGGGGCTTCATGTTTTCAGGCTTCTTTCCACAAACATAAGAACTAGAAGATGAATTTTTTAAAATGAAAGATGAGAGCATTTTGCAATGCATGAATTCTGCAGCTGGGGCTTTAAAAAAGAAAACCTGTGAAATATCGTGAGACTCACAATTGAATGCGGAGTGCTGTAAAATCAGAGAGTGATTAGAAGGCTGAAGAACTCATGTTATTAAAATATCCCTGGAGTAAGCTGCACTCACTTTAAAGAACTAAGAACCGGGAGCAACAGCACTAAGAAAACATCTTTCTATCAGTGTCCAAGTTTCCACCTTCCTTAGGGTGCACCCCGAGGAGCGGATGCCAGCAGCACAACACAGCACACGTGAACTTGTATAGCCAAAAGTGAGCAGACAAAAAATCTTTTCTGTATTTTGTTAGCTAATGCTGACACAATTATAAGAGCTTACATAAGCTGGGTAAACATCGAAAGAAATATTTATATCAGCAAACAAATAATAGAAGGTAGGCTCTGAACCTAGGAGCTTCCTATGTGGAGATACAACGCTGAGTACACAAGAGGCAGGTGCTTTAAAGCAGGTGAAGACAACTGGGAATGTGTGTGACCAGTCATGAATTCAGATGTATGCCCCTACAGAGGAGAACATCGTTACCAGAAGCATGCAGAAAAGTTAGCAGTGTGCACCTTTCCAGAAAGGAGCTTCTTTGTGCTGCTGGAAACAGGGAGAGCAGGCTGTGCCATGGCAGAAGAGGAGGAGCAGAAGCGATGTTAACCAACAATTACTGGGGAAATGAGTTAATCCTAATTCCTTCACACAGCTGTGTGAACAAAATACCTGACAGTGAAACTAGTGACTAATTAAAAGAGATAGCCCTCGTGGGACTTAAGTCATTTGAATTGTGACGGGTAGGAAATGGGTTGGCACTATTCTGATAGCTTTTTGTGCCGAGCAGTGCAGACAGCCCTGGGACGGACTGAAGGTTAACAGGGTTGTTCTTCTTGACAGCAATCATCTCCATGGAAGTTTTGTTGACATCACCTCTGGAAAGCCACTCAGACTACCCTTTGGCAAGTAGCAAGGCCTTCAATTACAAAGTGCTCAAAAGCTCATCCAACCATTGCAGGTTGTCTCCTCTCCAAATTGCTTTTTTTTTTTTTACTGTAAACTCACGGTCAACATTTGATGGGGAAATTAATTACCGAAGAGATGATCGAGAATGCCACTCAGGAAGTAGCTGTTTTAATTTTTTGCAGCCAAATAACGTATGACACATCCGGAGGATAAGCACCGTGGTTCTGCAATTCCTCTAACAGTGCCACACACCAAGGGAGAAAATGGAAATGATTTAAAAAGGAGACATTGCTGCAGGATGACTGAGGACGTTTGTGCAAAACTAGAAGAATAAATGCTCCCATCTCTTCTTCCAAGGCGTGCCATTATGATACAAATTAGCTTTTTCATCTTACTGCATACGCTGCAAAAAAAGCAGTTTGTTTGATAATACCCTCTCCTCTTCTCTTACCTTAATATTTTATGCAGTAAGGAGTAACCATGGGAAGAAAGCGTTCTGTGAGAATGTAAAACTGCCCTTAAAGCAGAAGACAGGCGGTACATTAGGATTACATCAGAACTGTAGTTTGATCGTTCCATGGCAGACACGTAACAAAAAGAAATTCATAGGGTGCTGCTGAATGCTTTGCAGCAATTTCTCAGCTTTGTGATTTTCCCTTTGCTCGTATAAATTCTGGCCGGGATTCATCTCACCTGTTTGGAGATGTCCACAATGTAGGCATCTCTGTGTGAAACGGTCTTTTCAACTTCTTTTGTACTCAGTGCAGAGAAAGAGACACTTTAAAGGTGATAGTCACCTGGGCTGGCAGCTGGCTACTGAAAGAGGTTGGATGAGTCACACCGCAAGTGTGATCGCCCGTTGACTATAAAGGAAGTCCAGCCAAGCAGATCAGATGTGGAGACATCTGAAGTTCGGCACTATTTAACCCTCCTTAGGTGCCTGTACGCACAAGACCTTTCCCTTTCAACATACAATATTAAAGCAGCTGGGATGTGTAGGTGCAATGGCCTAGATGATATATACTGTGACAGTCTGGAGTTTGGTACCTCCGAAAGAAAGCTGTGAAAATTCAGGGTTATTTGCCCTCTTAGGATTTCAGAGCGTTCAGACTACTCCTAGAGGAAGGAACGGCAGCACCGCCTTCATTCTCACTCTGCAGAGCCTGGCAGGCACGCTGCCCTGCATGACCCCTGCTTCGTGTGCTGGGGCTGCACAGGCAGTCAGCAGAAACCTCCTCTTGGCTTTGGCAGAGTGGCTTTGTGTATTATTTCAGAAGCAAGAACTGCGTCCCCACCACCTTTGTGCTTCTCTGAAGAAGCAGAGGCTGCAGCTTAGTGGGGAAATTAATTACCAAAGAGATGATAGAGAACGTCACTTAGGGAGTAGCTGCTTTAATTATCGTAATGCTTATAACATTATTGTAATACTTATAATACAGAAACCCAGTTACAATCTGCAGCCAGCTTCTATAGTTCTAAGGACTGTTTTTTGTAATACGATTAGAATACTTTAAAAACATCTCCCTAATGCTTACTGTAGATCTCAAGCTCTGTGGGATGCTCTGATTATTAAATATTTTTGTTTGTTCTAATGTAACTTTGCCCCATGTTTGAATATACAGAGGCTCACCTTTACAGCTAATGCATGTCAGGAAGGACTCGGGATCTTGGGGCTGTTCTCTCCCGTTTGCTCGCTGCAGTGCAGACTGACAAAGGCAGCTTTCTTGCCAAAGAGCTGCTGAGAATAGGAACATCCCATCCCCAATAAACGTGGAGCAGTCTATGTTCATTGCTGGAACACACCCTGTGAGTCAAGTCAACAGAGAGAAAACACACAAGTTTTGTATCCGCTCATAACACGCAGGCAGGAAGGTGAAAAGTCAATAGACCTTCAGAGCACTGGAGAGAAAGCCGCCGAGAGGAGCCCCTCACAGCAAGGCAGCAGCAATGGGTGCACTCAGGGCAGGGCAGCAGCAGCCCCTCACTGTGTGTGACCTGCGTCAGGCTGTGCCTGCATCATGGCAGTGCAGGGAAGGAGGGAGGTGGGCTGCAGCCGGGTGACTGTCCTTCCACAGCACATTACAACAAACATGTCCAGAGTCACTCCTCTGGGGATGTGGCTTTTATGTAGGTGGTTGCCTTTATTACTTTGGCCACTGTACATTTTTGCTCTCATTTCTCAGTGCCTGCAGGTTCCTGTTACTTTTTCTTCTGGCTAGATTTTCTGAGCAGGATCTCACGGGATGCTTACGAACTGCGGTTACTTTGCTTCTAGTCCCTTAAATCTGTGATAGATTACTGAGTGAAAGGCCAGATAATAATTTGGGATCTCTCTTGTACCTCAGTGAATGCTGTAGGTAATTAATACACGAAAGACAATGTCTGATTTTCTCTCACATGTTCTCCAGGTTCCTGGAACATCTGCCTTGAACAAAAATCACAGGTGTCCTTTGACCTTTGCAGAAAATGAGAAATAGAAATGCGCATGCAGTGCCTACCTAGAAAACAGTGTATTTAGAAAGCTGCAGCATAGATGGATGTGTCTAGTTAAAACATCAGTCTTCCTATAGGACTAATTGGCTTGATGCCAGTCCTTGAAGAATGAAGCTGTTCCAATGTGTAATGAAGTAACTCCTGAGGGCCCCCAACTGCTGCCTTAATATAGCCATACCTGCCACAGCGACGAGATGGCTTTCATTCTCAGCCAAGCAGAACAATCTCCCTTTGGAGAACAGCAGCTTTGGAGTATAAATATATTTGTAGCTTTCTCCAGCCTTGGGGGAAGGGAATCCTCGCACTATAAACAAACAGAGATTCTTATATCAATTGTTTGTGTCTTAATTATTGCAAAGAATAATTAACTAATCCCACAAGGGCTTGGAATGGCTTGTAAAGCACACAACACTTCGTCTTTCACTCAGTACTAGCAAGCTTGAGATTTGTGATGAAGAGAAAAGGCATTGTTCCCCGATCTCATAGGGGATTTAACCTAGATTTCATTAAATCCATGATAACTGGGTGACACTGAGTACATCAGCTACTTCTGGAGCTTGTGCACATGCATTTTTCATTGCAGATGTCTGCCACATGCTCAGATCAAAATGAAGAGATGTTGGTGCATAATGAATATCAGTTGACCCCAACTTCTTCTGGCCCCTGGGCAACAGTGCTGTACAAATGCTTAACCCTACTTTGGCACTCAACTTTAACTGCATTAATTATTATCATTATTATTATTACTATCATCATCATTATTAGCGTTATTATTATTATCATCATCTCTTAAGTTTACGAAGAGGAAGGGACCTATGGGAAGGTTTATCCAGCAATGTTTTTCAGAGTTCCCGTGGTTGCCCAATTCCAAACAATTAACAGCAATCTGTTAACTTCTACTTTCTAGAAATTGCTCTTAGTGCATGGAAACTGTACTTCTGCAGGAGGCTTCCACTGTGTGCAGAGGGGATTCGCTGTTTATCTATCCCCTATGATAGCAGTTGCCTTTCCTGCCACCCCAGACTGTTGGTGCTGTCATTGCTGCAGCTGTGTCTCACTAACTCTGACTGCACCCACTGCTGAGCTGCTTCATTAAGACCGAGATTCTTTGCTTGCCTATAAAAACGTCTTGTGAGTCAGAGTCCAAAGACTTGCTTAAATCAAGCCATGACAACCGTTTCTCCTCTATTCCTGGGCCTGTTATCCTGTCATGGGAAGAAATGAGCTTGGTTTGATGCAGTCTGTTCCCAGTAAGTGTATGTTTGTTCATGCTAATTTTCTTGTTATCTTGTGTGCTTACAAATGCTTTGATTCTTTCATTTCAGCATCTTTCCGGAAGCTGAAATCCATTTGTCAGCCAGGAAATCCCCAGTTCCTCCTCATGGACAGGGAGAAAGGAACAGGTTGGATGTAGTCCACAGTTTACCTGATGTTATTTTAATTTTTATAAAAAGGGAAATTTTATCACGTCTGGTTGCTCCGTTGAACTCTGACTGTTCCCTCTGACAGAAATAAATCAGTTTAGCTTGTCAGTGGGGACAAAGCTCCCACATTCAAAACTCTGGCAAAGTTGCTCAATATGTCTCTTAAGAAAGATTTCCAAGTCATATACTGGTACTGTCCAGGAAGCCATCCTCTGCCTCAGTGTGTGATTTCACAGACACGCATCTGACCAGTTCTGATGAGAAATACTTTTGTTTTGTTAGGGGAAGGAGAGGGTTTAAAATAGACTTGTTCTAGTTTGGAAATATTTATTTTGACCAATATAACTGCTCCTAAGAGCAAACTTATAGTATTGATTTGTCCGATTCCTCCTAAATCCAATGGAGAGTCTCTCATCTACTCTACTGGCTACAAGAGTAAGCCTCAAAAGGCACAGGTTGCAGTTGTAAGGGAAATAAAAGCCCTGGTCTGTGCACTGGGGCTTGCTCATGTTTCCCAATCCTCTGAGTGCAGCTCCAGTAGTGTTTTTAATGCTGCACGTCAGAATGTACTTCCAAACTGCCTTGAAGTTTGGTCAAAATCCATTAAGAAGTGCTAAGTTTCCTCCTTTCTGAAAACAGTTTAGCCCAGATATGTACTGAAAAATGAATGCTCTCTCAATGTGTGTATGGGCACTCATACTCAGTGTGTGAGGAGTAGCTCCAAATTTTTGCTGTTCCAGCATGTAAGGCCGTACAAATCTGTAAGAGAAAATACATGCTTTGAACCTGGTCCAAAGCTGAATTTAAAACTTCAAAACTTTGTGTTGATCTGAATAACACAGCAGACCGCTAGGATGTTATCCATAAGTGAAAGTGGCTGCTCATTTCAAAGTAGCACAAGATGGACAGAGCCAAGCTATGCACATCAGAAACCTCAGCACAGTTTCTGCCTCCGATTTCTGGAGAGTTACTGCATTTGGAAAATAAAAGAATGAGAAAGAGGGCACAGATATAGAAAAATATATTTATTTTCACTGTAGGTGACAGCAAGATGCCTTACTGGTTCCCCAAGCCATGCCCTTCTTTTCATTACCTACGTTGTCCACCGAGGTGCCATCATCTACAGCCTTCCTCAGGCTGCTCCAGGGATGTGTGCTGGGTTCATGGAATAGCACAGCCAGAAAAATCCCCATGGTGAGGCTGCTCAGTGAATTCGTGGAGCTGTCTGAGCAAGGGCAAAACCCTGCCTAGGTTTCTGAGATGCAAAGGAAAACCAGACAACAAGAACACTGAAAAAGCTGGAGACAGGAGACTGGACATCTATCTATCTACTTTCCATCCAAATGCTCTATGCAGCCACGTCAGTTTCCTGTGCAATGATGTTTCAGATGCCCTTGGGCAAGTCTGACTTTTGTGACTGTCTCTGGATCATTAAGATATTTTTGCAGTGTGTGCCCTCTTCACACAGGTCTTTGATGATACGAGTACCAAGAGCCCAATCCCGAAGGCTCGAAGTGGTCAGTAATCTCTAGCATTATGGCTGTTAGAGTGTGGCACAAATTTGGAATTGCACGCATAAAAAGGACCGAATCAAAATTTAATCAACATTTTTTATTCCGTTCTCCAACTTCTGCTCATTGTTTCATATCTGTGAGCATGCTGAAGCCTGGAGTGATTGAGGGGGCATGCTGTCATCGCTACTCAGTCTGCTCTTCACGCTGAGCACTTTATGTTTCTCTGCCTGGAAAATTTCAAATAAAATGTCAGTCTGTGCATCTCATTAATCTGCTAACAACTGAGCTAAAGGTCTAAGTGCTCTAAAGATATAACACAGATTTTAAGTTCAAGGATGAAGTTGAGCTTAGAATCCTATCCATCCATCCATCTATCCATCCATCCTTTCTGCCAGCAATCTTGTTATAATGCAGCCTGAATCCAAATAAGCCCAATGGAAAAAGGCAGTGAGGTTATATTGGTTAGTTCCCAAGCAGAAGGAAAGGTAGTTGAAGCAAAATCAATACTTTTGAAAGACAAAAGAGTTACAAAGCCTTTTTCCTTGAAGACATCTGTCTGTGCATCACAAGAAACCACCACCACATCTGGCGTTCACTTGGCACTATTGCAGACATCGTGGCTGAGCCTCTCACCTGTGTAAGCCTGAGAGATGGAACTCCATCTTCCCTTCAAGGAGAGGGACACTGGGTCAAATGAGCAAGAATTTGGTGTGGCTTGGTGAAGCCCTACTCAGCCTGTGCTTCGAATGGGCACTCGGTCTCCTGGGAAGCTGTATTAGCTTTGGATGGACGCCCATTCCATGCACCGTGTGCCATTTCAGTTCCTTAAGCTCTCAAAAGACCCGTGTATTTTCTTTTACTTAATCCCATGTTTATTGATTCATGTGTGTGTGTTTGTGTACGCTCCATATTATTATTTACTGCTAACTTTGAATCCTTTGCTATTTCCTTCTCCCTCTTTTGTTACATTATATGCCATATTTTCAGGCCATATGCCATTTAAGCTGCACCTTTATGTGTACAAAATGTGTACCTAATTTGCATGCACAGTTACTACCATTGTAGACACAGGCGCAGAGTGAGTAGGCATATTTGCATGCAATTATCTGATTTGCTTGCCCAATTGTGGTGATTTGCATATGCAGATTTTGTGCACAGTTGTACATTTACATTTTTGAAGAACTGGCCTCAGTGGTTTATTAAAATAACTTTAAGCTTCCTCTTACAAAACATTGAAGATCCTAGAACTGCTGTGGCTTTTCAGTGTTATATCCCCTCAGTAGATGATCTCTACATTTTGACATTCTCTCTCCTCCTCTCCTATCCAGTACTAAAAGAGGTTCAGTCCACAGATTTATACACCCATTATTTCAAGGTATATTTGATCTCTTCCATATGCCTCTGTTAATCCATCTTAGATGTAAGTAGAGGGGGGGGAAAAAAATACCCTTGCTTAACTTTCAAAGGATATTCCACCTATCCGAGCCTGTATTTTCCAATTAAACTCAAGGGTTTTTTTCAATGAATTAATTCTGACTGAATCGAAAAGATTCTTTTCATAATAGTGATTTCATCGGGGTAAATCCAAGATTCTCATGTGTGCTCTGGCACTGCTTTAGCACAAAGGGACCAAATGTGTCTCTGAAAGTATCCAAAAGTTTTCCTGAGAACAGACCAAGTCAGAGGAAGGCTGCCAATTTGGTTTCTGTGCCTCAAGTTCTTACAGACATGAAGTTTGCTTTACTGCAGTTTCCCAATCTATCAGACCTCCAGCACCCTGGGACTTAACTTCTCCCACCCATATCACTAGAAGAATTCGTGGTAATTTCACAAGCTGGATCCTATCTGTAGCCTGGAATAAGCGATCCCTTAATGCCTGCTGCTGCACGTACCTCTATTATATGTGAACCATATACTGATAATGAATTCAGCTCAGCAATCTGCAGTTTTATCAAGCCACACTGAAGCCTCAGATATTGCTGGTGCTTTAGACAGCTCTTCTGTTATAAACATGGAAGAAAACAAGGAGAAGATGGCATCTCCAAACATACCGGAAAAGAAGGATGAAAAATGTCTGTAATTTTTAGAGGGCATAAAGACACAACTGCAGCAGTGTTTTAAAGTAACTGCTGCTAATAACTCCACTTGAAATTGAGCCAGCAAAATCCTGTATGTTTTACAGTTATGGCTCAACCCTAAGTTTTGGGAGAACTCAAAGCCATCTAAGTTTCCTGGAGATCCCAGAACCAGGTTTGTATTTGTCGCACAATAGCAAGGCTGTCTCTGCGTCCTAAAAGTCATTTGAGAAAGAACTCTCCAGTGGATGGCCACAGTAAAACAGGCAAAAAATGTTCACACTCTGAGTACTTTGCAGTGCTTCTGATGCTCAATTATGTCACATGGGAAAAGGCTTTCCACAAAGGTTGCCTGGCAGGGAAAGGAAGACCCAGTATTGTAACTAGATGGAGAGAGTGAGCCAAGCCTTTTGGTCATGTGGCCCTCAAAAGCCCCGGAAATTTACATCAAACAACAACTCCCCATCTCTGTGTCACATCCACAGAAGATGCAGACTCTTAAGAAGACCTATGAGCTCACCATTGCCACCTGACCATTGCCACACTCTGACACCATCAGTTGCTGGAACTTAGTGATCCTTTCTTCTGGTTGCCACTGACACCCCGCTACAGATTATATACTCTGAGTTTTGGGGCAATACTGTGTTTTACCACTCCCGAATTGAGTTAAAATTGCAAAGAATTGATGGGAACGAAGATTCTAAATCAAAAGGAAAGCAGTGTTTTCTTCCTACTCCGACTAGAGGTGCTTTCTTTTCCCTCCCTCTTTTCCCCAGGGTGTCTGACACATGGTGAATCACAGCCATCAACACTAATGCTAGGCTCAGCTGAGGCAGAGGGAGGAGAGGAGGGAGAAAAGAGAAGGGAAAGGTTGGAAATCACAGCCACCTGCCTGCATCATCTCTCACTCCTTGGCCTGCTTTCCTGGTGCTCTGCACTTTGAACAATCATTTTGAAGCAAGCGTTTGCAATTCCCGTGGATTCATTCTGATACCACGAATCCCCTGGCATCAGAATTAATCATACCAAATGAAGAAAAATATGTTTGAATTAGGCTCCTGCAGGGAGCCTGCTATGGGATAAACTCCTGGTTCCAGTGTACCGTCCTTGCCATCCCTACTGTGTCTCTAAAAATGTAACTAGCTATGTAAGTGATTTTTGCTGTTCAAGGTGAGAGAAAAGCAAAACAAACCACAAAACTATGTGAAAAGCTTTAATTAGAATAATATTTTATAGCTATAAAAGGAGGTTTAAGGACAGTCTCATATGTACGGAAATGTGTAAGTTTATAGTGTTGTGTGTTTGAAGACTGAGACTGAACACTTCCTCCCGTGCTGAAAGCGTACTTCTAACCTAAGCATGAGCTGCTACTGAAATAACAATGCACACAAACAGAAATTTTTGCAGTTTCGGAAAGTAATGGACACAAGATTGTAAATGTGGTCTCCAAAACGTCATCTGAGCATCTGAACTGTGGCCATTCCCAGAACCAGGGCTGTCCTTGGGGAAACAGAGAGGCAGAGCGATCCAGGTGGGGTACGCGGCAGTTTCTGCCATCGGGGCTGCAATAAATTGTTGTGACTGAGAAGGACCTCCAGGGAATTGCTTTTTCAGAAGGACTTCAGAAGCTCAGGAGGTGTGAGGAGTTACTTGGCACAGAAACTAGGATGGTGCTATAGGGGCGAAGAGGCAATATTTACCTGGCCTGTTCTCAGAAAAATGGCTGAATCTGAAGCAGAAATCTCCCCCAAGATAAGAACATTTTTAGTGTGTTTTTTTCTGTGCTTTTTCACATGAGTTTTCCTTCCTGCAGCCAGATAGACTGGAAATAGCAGTTTCACATGCAGCCGAGGTCAGCGCACAGCAGATGTGTGTGTGTATCTGGTGGCCATGATTTGCATGCAAACAGTATCATTATCAAGCTGATGGTTGCCCGTTTCACCACACACAGACCTTACACACGTAAGAGCACCTCTAAACTGTTCTAAGATCTGGCCTGCAAATCTCTGTTAAAATTACAAGTTGGTTGACTGGTGAGAGCTTTGCTGAGGTTAGAAGACAGGTTTGTAAATTCTGAGGGCGGTGCTACATCAGAAGTGTAACAAACCAGCAAGGACTGCAGAAGCAAGGAAAAAAAGGCAAGCTTCTGTGGCCGAAATGACTGCTTTGATGGGATGCGCTGATTGAGTCTTCATTCACATGTCCATGTCCTGCTTATGGCACCTGCCATTGGTGACAGTGACTCGGTGTCCTCTGGCTGTTCTCAGTGATGGTGGTTGGAGAAGGGCTGCTCAATCAGAAGCCCACTGCGTCGCTGTCTCTTTGAAATGGAGGCTTCCTGCTCTGGACCAACGTTTTTTACAACTTTCCCCTTTCCTTTTGAAAACCCTTTCTCACTTTGGGGTTAAATCTGTCCTTGCTGTATCTCCCCCAGGGCCAACCTGGCCCCTGCTTTTCCTTATTTCTCAGCCAGAGAGCCAATTAAAAGAGATCACGGAGCAGAGGGAGTTATTTCCTCACTAAATGCTCTCCCTGGGCTAAATCCTTTATGTGAACTGCAGTCTTTTGGTAGCCCATGGGAAGCTGGTTGCAAACACATCTGATGTGTCTGCTCATTCAGAAGACCTTCTTATTTCAGCAGGAAATATCTGGGCCTACTCCTACTTGCTACTGCTCCCAAATATCCCCAGTGGGTATCTGAGCAGCCATTACACAGAGCCAGTCCTGAAAGCAGACATTTTTTCCTATTTTATAATGGGAGAGTTCATTTATGCTGAGAATACAGTTTTCACCAGACTGCCTGCAGGACAATACAATAAAAGATTTATCCTTAATAGCATTTCAGTGAAGTTTCACCACGGGAGACAGGGCTTTTTGTTGTGCTTTTTATATTTTCCCCTTCAGTTGCTATGAAAGTCTATGCTCATAGCTTTTTTTACAGTGCGTAATCCCTAGATCTCCTCTGCCACTTTCCCTCAACTGATTTTTTCTCTTTCCTTCAGTCGTTTCTCCCCTCTGAGACATCTCTCTCCTTTTGGCTTTGCTTTCTTCTTATTATATGCTCAAAGGAAATCAGAAAATTAGCAGGTTCTGAGCACAGTAGCCCTGGAGCTGGGCAGCAGGACAGGCTGTCTGTAGCAAAATTAGCATGAAATGGGAACTGGCCTTTGCTCACCTGCAACTTTATGCTGGTTTGTTGTTTTTTCTCCAAGCCTCTGATGCAGTCTACCAGCCTACAAGCTGTCACTTACATCTCCACCATTGTTTCGTTCTCCCCCCTAGGTTGCTGCTGAGCCCGAGGTTCACATCTGTCTTTCTCCCTTTTAAAAGGTGTTTCCATCCTCCAGGAGCTGTCTCACCTTTTGCCCAGGTTAAGTGCAGCCATGGCTGAACTTCTAGCACTTGTCCCAAATGGAGGTAGAGAGAGACAGCATCCTTCCTCCAAGTGGGATGAGACGCCCTGGGGAAGTGTCTGTCTCCTCTCATTAAGCTTCTACGAGTCACTAAGTGCCAAGTGGCCAAATAAGAGGAACACAATACTGTCTGAGTGATATCTCTGACGAACTGCCTGAATAAGGGTTTACTGCCAGACTCCAGTTCTGTATATTCCTGTCTGAGTCCTCTGGAGGTACAGTGATGAGGCAGGCCTGGGGTGCATGGCCTGCCTACTGGGTTGGAGGGAGACTTGCAATCATAGCCTGGCTCATGGCGGTCCTCCATGTCTACCTCTTGTTTCCCTGTCACTAAGTAAGTAGAGTGGGACCTCCTTCTTCAGTGCTGCAGAACAGCATGTCTCCTAATTAATTGCTATCCCAAGCTTCTTCAGGTGCCTGACTACTTGAACATCTAAGAATTTATGGGCATTTGGTAACATCCGAAAATGAAAAGAGTCTCTTTAATAAGCTTATGATAAGTATTTGTGCTATTTTAGAAAGCTATTTTCATTCTGCTCAGACACTTGTTAAATAACTTTTTAGAACTTGAACGTTTACTGCTCATTTTATATGTGAAATAAATCAATCAGATTTAACAAAGGAAAGAAACTGATTTGCCCACAGGCCTGTCTGAGCACAGAGGTGCCATTTTGCAATCTAATGAAGCTTTCAGTTAAAGAAATGCAAGGGTGAGGGGGAGACTTTGATGCCTAATAAAAGTGATTCAGCATCCTCATAACTTTGACAAGTAGTGTGACTTATAAACCTTCTGGTGGAGCAATATAACAACAGAGTAAGAACTTATAAGTCTAGACCACAGAAGATGTCTACCAGCGATGATGCATCCTCCCTAAATCCAATAGACCTTTGGGAAAGGAAAGGGCTCCATGGAGAACGATGAATATAAACAGGATGCTGTCATGAAGAAAACCCATGACAAGAAAGGGAGTTTGCTTGCACTCAGCTTTCAGTGATCAGACCTGCCTATGTTATTAGGAAGACACTGAGACTGCAGGCGTTCAAGAATGGGAGTACCTCTGTTTGCTTGTACATGCCTTGCACAAAAATGAGATACTACACTGAGAAATGAGGTTTCTTTGCTTTTAATAATACATTCTGGAATGTATAACACATTTGGAAAGTGATGCACTTGCTCCAGTCTCTGCCTAGCTGCAGGGACACAAGTGGATCCAGTCCCAACCTCCTTCAGTGACAAGCAGAGCTCCAGACCAGTAAGGAACCAAAGCTATTCAATGCCATGAAATCAAAGTGCAAGATCTGCATCGGTGGGCTTCAGCAAGGAGGAGGATACCCAACTTGCTAGTGTAGCTTGTCACTGCTTTCCTGGCACTTGTGATGACAACCACAGTTAAATACAAGGGAGTGACTGGCACTTAAGGGCAGTTATTGTTTGGGGCTGCTATACTTTAGTCTCACATATGCTTAATAGACAGCAGATCTCTGGGCTACCAGTGCTCAGTGCCTCTAACATGGTTGCAGTCTCTCACTGCACATCATTCAGTTCTCTACTGTTCCTAAAATGGTGCATTATTTTTCCTTTTCTTTTCCTGGTACTTCAAAGTTAATCAGTAGGGAGTTTACACCAGGGTTTCTGTATGTATAGAAAGCAGACCTTTATTTCTTAACACCCTCATAAATCATCCATCCTTCACAGTCCGAGGTTATTACCAGATGGGTATCTGTCGAGGCCTGTCTGAGGAGACTATCTGTGACTTTGATGTATTTTTCCTGTGCTGCTTACAAATGGGTCACAGCCCAGTTAGGTGGTTATACAACATGTTTACAACTCCTGCCATGCTGAAGATGCGCAGAATACTGCTTGGCAAGAGCCAGGACAGGCATCTCGTGTGGTATAGGGAGTCCTGCCTCTGTCCCGTACATCCTTCTGCATACAGAGGGAATCTCACACAGACAAAACTTCCTCGCTGTCGTATTGGAGAATGTGAGAGCTGATTCACACAGAAAGTCTCTCAACCTTTAATATGCTTTCAAGCTCTGCTGCAAAAAAAGGATTTAAATTGTACTGCATGAAGGCTTCTGTGTTATGAAGTATCATCATCCAAACGCTTTAAGTAGTATTCTATAACATAGTCTACCATAAGTTCAGTTTTTACTCAATCACTTGAAATGCACTTAGGAAAATTGCTTCTTTTGCTGTTTTCCCAACAGCTCTGGAAGTCAGCCTCTGGTTTAATGATAACTGCTTTAATCACAGTTTGGCTTGTTTCATTTTGACAGCATTGATGTAACAAATTATTTATTTTCTGTATGCTAAATATACTATCATTGCAGCTACCAGAATTCTGTTACTGGTGCGCTAAATGCAAACGACAAGGTTTGCATCTCGTTAAGGTAATTTGTGTGTGTATAATTTCCAGTAAACACAGTGGATGAAATCACATCTCTTTTCTACCCAAAGTGTCATCTGAAACAATTCGTGCTTCTTCTAGTAGCGAAATGTATTTTTCAGACCCTGCTATATATAGGAAGAGACGCGTTTTCTCAAACAGGGCAGCCAGACTGTAAAGCAAACGCAGCATCCTCAACCAGGAACTGCATTTAAAAGTATTGTTACACCATTAGGCTGAACAACCACTTTCTCATTTGCCACCAATTGCCGCATTGGGAACCAAGAGCAGCTTCTACAGGGTGCAGGAGATGTGAAGGACGTTTGCTCCTACACCGTGTGCACAGAGATGGGGGAATTCTGCCACTAATTTGTTCTGATCCCGCTGCCTCATTAGGGCAGCCTGTAAAAGATGGGAAATGTTTACCATGTCAGTGAATGTGAACTTTCTGCATGGAGCTGTTAACACAGTAAATAGCTCAGGAGGAGGGAGGGAGACAGCTGGAGTACATTGTGTTTCATAAAGACTATACCGAGGCCTTGAATCTTCATTTAACCCATCACTGAGGTGACAAATATCCACCGCTTTGCTGCTGTGTGATGCCGCTGCTGCTTGCCTGTTAATTTATCTGTTTTCAGGCTGTCTAGACATTGTTTGGGTCAAAAAGTGCTGTCTCTCCCCTGCCGTGGGATTTGCCTGCTCAGCTCTTGCTGCAGACTTCTGTGCCAAACGGGCTTTACAGAAGAATGCTCCCTCTGTCCGGATGGCTTATTAAACAGGACTCCAAATATACGGAGAGGTTTCCAATCAGGCTGAGGCTTCCTACAGATGAAGTTTATTTTAACCTCTTCTCTCTAAAAATACTGTCGGGGATAAATAATTCAAATACTTAGGGGTTTGGTTTTTTTTTTTTCCCCTTTGTGATCACAAGTCTGCTAAAAGTGTCCTTGAAATGTTCTCTTGTGAGGTTCAAGGATGTTTTGGATGGTGCAACCCCAGACTAAACTAAGTGCTGATTGGGGGCCCCCGCAGTGCCTTCCTCTGGGGGTACTGTGCCAGTACAGAGAGACGTGGGCACTTACTGGAAGCCCTTTGTGTCGCTGCCAAATAAATGCTAGAAAATACTTTTTAAATGGTGCTAATACAAGCCCTTCCCATACATCTGGTGGTGGTACTTGTAAAGATGTTGCCGTTTGGAGGACTCAACAGTGGAGATATTTTCTATGTAAAAAGATCATCCAACTGCATTACACCAGTTGTTGCTATGAGGTTCTCAGCAGGGAATAACCAGAAGCTACAGAAAGGCCAAATTCCTTTTCACGATGAAATAACGTTGTATTGCATTATATCTTTGCTAGCAATACTGATTTCCTAATGTACCTATGCTATGATATTAGACTGTAGGAATAACATTCTGAGACTTGTCAGGATTTCTCTTCCCTCTCCCCTCCCCCTTTTTGGGACAGAAAATTGGGGTTTGGATTAACTGAAATACTTAGTGAGGACTGCAATAACTATGGAAAACATTTGTGTGTCTTACCATGAAGCAAGTCTCCCAGCCTGAGGCATGCAATGTGCACTGCATGGTGGGAGCCACAGTCCTTACGTTTCATGTTCCTATTTCACTGTGTCAATCAGCTTGACTTCATCTTTCAAGGTTTACAAATGCTTTGTGCCATAGGTAACTCTCCACTTCTTACTGCCTCAATCCAGAGCTTAGGAAAGGTACCCCATCCGAAGGAGAGACTGTGAAAGCTGGCTTGAGCACCTGTGTTAAGGCACTCCACTGACTTCACTGAGGCTCCGCCTGAACCCTGGCCCTTGGCCACCTGCACTGCCCCCAAGAAGCAGGCTGTTGGATGTCCGGGGTTCAGGCAAGTGTGCCCAAACAGCAGCCAGGAAATCTCAGAGCGAGCCCTGAGAAATTCTGCTAGGCTCTGTTGGGCTCTGCTGGGCCGGCAGAGATGAGTGCCCTTAAAGCAGCGTCCTCACAGGGCAGCTGAAGAGAGTGTGGAAGCAGCAAATGTTCTGATGAACAGAAACTGCTGACACCATTCACCCAGAGAAGCTTTAAGACACTCTGTGAGATTCTCGGGCTTCACGTCTTTCCTCACAAAGCAGGGACTACAGAGAATCTTTGTTCAAACTTTTCTCCCTCCTCCGCATTGGAATTTAAAACAAAATGTCATGGAAATACAAGGTTTGTTGCAGCTTGCTATTACAAAGCCTAAATTTTGGGCCAAGTTAGATCTGAAAGAGTTCCTTTATTAGTATTTTTCCATTACGAATTCTATCTATTTTCACAGAATTTACATAGGTTTTCTGAAATAGCAACAATCAATGCAGTAATTCCACTGAGAGCATTTTCCAAACTTCAAACTGAATAGAGGTACTATGCCTGATTTACTTCTGGGTCTACAGCGACCAGATTTGCCACTATCCTTTTTACTCTGAATGAGGCGGTTCAAGGAAGAAAACCACCCAAGCTTCTCATGCAGCTCCGGAGCTGCAGACAGTGACTGAGTGGTGTCTCCCACTGAGGCAGGGAACGAAGTGAGATCTAAGGAAAGGAACCTGTGGGAAGTGGGAAGGATGCTAAGAAAAATTAAGAGTCTTAGTATGTTTTCAGCCCACACAAACTGCTAACCTTCTGCTGTATCACTCACAAGTCTCCTGCTACAGGCATCGCCCAGAGCCCCATTCCCAACTTAACTTACAAATCCCATCTTTCTCCTTCCTTTCGCTATCCGGGCTGAAATACACACCTGCTGTTGCCTGACACTGTGCAGGGTGCCACAGCTCAGCATTACTGTGGCAGCCACCTGGGCTAAGAGCAAGTGCCTGCCTGTGGTGCCTTGGACAAATCAGGAGTGTGGACAGGTGACGCTCCCTCATGCAGTAAGCCCCACAAGGCAGCTGTCACTTGGATGCCAACATCAAAATTGGACAGGGTTAGACGTGGAATCATCACTCCTTGCTTTGGATGTACTTAAACATGCACAGGATATTTCCAGTAGGTTTGTGGGGCAGTTTTCAGTTTGATAGCTACTTTATGTTGCTTTTTAACAATAAAATATCCATTGATGGCATCCAAGAAGTTACTCTTCCCTTATCTCAGCACTCAGAAGCAATAGTTTTTAGAGCTGTAAAGACTGCTGATCCAAAACTAGTAGGTGATTTTCTTTGATTCATCTTTCACAGTTTTGTCTGCTCAGGTTCCCTATAGCTTGCTGTCTAACAAGTGCACACAGGCAGCTTATCCACCGTAGGTGGGTAGGTAGGCTTAATTGACAGTCGTTATGGAGAAAGCACCTTCCATCTCTGTTGGCCTTATTCTGAACTGGTAACCCTTATGTGAAGGAAGCTGGCCTCTTGTTCTTGCATCTCAGAACAGTAGTGGTACCATGGGAGCATTTACACCTGACAGGATGTGGTGAGTTAACAATTCCATCAGGACTTGAAGGCTTAGGAAGGGGGAAATACGGAGTAAGAAATGCTTGATTTTACCAGTTTCGGGGCGCTGGTAAAAGTCCCACACCTATTCAAAGGTTTCCGTATTCCCCTTTGCTATCCTACTGGTCATTCACGGACTGCAAATGAGTCCATTTTGTAATTTTTATTCAGTTCCTTTTTTGCTTTTGGAGACAATCTTTGTTATGCCTGGACACAGACCGAAGTGAAACACAAATGCTTGGAGTTGTTACCATTACAGTATTTTCCAGTCTGTTTTCTTATAGCAGTCCATGTCCATATAAACACTCATTTGGCTTGTTACCCTGCAATGGACAAATAACAAACTGAAGCTCAGAGTTCCTGTTGCTCTCAGCTGCTGATGGTTTTGTTCCTTTGTTTATTCCATCTGAAATTGGTTTATTGTTCAGCCCACTTCTGTTCCTGTTGGACTTTTTGCTCCATAAACTGTATTCCTCTCTGGCTAAAAAGTCAACAGCTGCTGACTTTCATTTCCTCCTGAGAGAGTGAATCATAACCAGGCGAGGGCTGTAAGGCTGAAAAACAAAAGGAGAGAAGTAATGCATTGGATCAGCTTCTCCAGGATGTGTGAAGTCTGCAGGGTGCCGTTACAAATGCAGTCCATGAGCCTGAAATAGTTTCCTTTGCAATGGGGGAAGTAAAGGGACTCCTGAAGGTTTGCTTGGTGATTCCAGTCAGATAACTCAAGCTTTCTAAAGAGAACAGACTCAGAGCAGCGCCCTCCCTGCTTCCTGAACATATTCTTTTGTACTCATTTACCGCAGCAGTGGATGAACTTGATGACTTCAGAGGCCTTTCCAATCCCACATCCATGGCCTCTGAATATTTGGAGGGATGTTCAAATATGCAGCACCACTCTAGGCTCTGAGCTGGAACCATGAATGCTCAGTGTGGGTTTCCTGAATCTCTCTGTTCTGAATCAGCTTCTACACAAAATGAATCTATATGGCCTCATTAGTACCTTCCCTAAAAAGCATCTTTTGGAGGGATAAAACTGCCAGAGCAATGGGTTTTGTGGGACATTATCATTTCCTTTATAACAGAGTGTAGCTGTTAACTGAATATTTTGAGAAACTCCTTCCCCATGCCAGCAGTGCAGGGCTGTTGCAGAATATCATGCCAAGTTTGGGTTGTAGAGAAGAGGGGATGACAGAATACATGTTCAAATCAACAAGCATGTATATGAGTACATGTGTTGATTTAACTCTGAAGACTAATATTTGCATGGAAAATATGACTGGAAGGAAAAAATATTTATATTTTCATTGGCATTTTCTTGAGAAAATCTATTTTCTTATCAGCTTTATAGTTAGGAATGCTTTAGGTTGTATTTGTCAGAGAAAAAAAAAACCTGTTTTCTCTCTTCCAACCAGTGGAATTTTCCTAAAATTTAAAATAAATTTTAAAAAAAGAAAAGTTTGAGATCTGGCTTAGTTTTCAAAGCAAATGGGTGTTCCTCTGGGACTGTGCCATCCTGTACGAAGGCAGCCCAAGAAAGAATTAACTCACGGAATTGCACGGTGGTGTGGCAGATTGCTCAACTGGACGCACTGACAGAAATGCCAAACAAAATGCTCCACGTTATTTTCCAAGGACAGCAGGTAGTGTTCCTGGGCTTTCACTTACCTCCAGCGCAGAAAGGAAGCAGTGCAACTGTACTGCACATCAGCAGGGCTCAGCATCAGCACAGGAAAAAACCATCCGTGGGACTGTCAGTTCCGCACCCCAGCCTTTTGGGTGATGCCATCTTACTTGGACTTGAAGTTTCTCTTGTTTTCTACTTTAAGATGGCACAAGTGCATACTGAATGGAGATATCAAAGGTTCAGCAGATGTTTGGGAAAGGATGCTCTGCGATTTGTTGAGCTCTGCTCATATTTGAACCTTTTTTTTGTCCTCTGTGGCTTGGTCCGATGCCCGCTGGTGTTCATGGAAAACTCCGCTTGAACTGGATGAGTTTTGCAGATCTGGTTCTGTAACATGACAAGTTTCTTCCACTCATGCTAGAAAGAATGGAAAGTGGTAATCACACTGCAGGAGGTGGGTGAGCAGCGTCTGAGCCAGGTCTCTGGGTTCTGCCTTCGGATGCTGAGAGAAGAGCCAGTTTCCCGCAGCGGCTCAGTCTGGACCTGAAGCAGCTCTCAGACTCATGCATGCTTTTGAAAAACTGACATCTTTCTCTATGAATCACACGTGGAATTTGCATCTTGTGTTGCATACACGCTGAATAGTGGAAAGAATATGACTCAGTTCTATTCTTTTTATGAATTGAACTCTAAGACAAGATGCTTTGGCAGGCAGTCTGAGTTCTCCTCTCCCATACCTCACAGGAGCAAGCACACCACGACCCCTCACCACGCACACTCCTACCCCTTTGCTCTCACCCTCCCACTGGAAGTTGTTTACTGCTACCTATTCCCTACAGTGACAAGTCACTGCTGTTATTACTGTACTGTTATTCTTATTTTTGTGCCAGTCACTCATCTGGACAGGAAAGCTTTAAGAACCTTAATTACTTTGTGGCCAGACGTGGAGCTGTATTTCTAAAAGTAGCTTTTCTTTTTTGGAACAGGTTCATTTCCTACAGTGTCTGGTTTTATGAGTTTGCTAAAAGCTTTCAGGTTCTCTGCACTTTCTTCTCAAGCACGCACAACACACAAAAAATGGGTACATGTATTTAAGTTTTCAAAATGTGGAACCATTACATCGTTTTCAGTTCCTTTTAGTCACACACCTGGAGTCACTTGCACTTGCACTCTTGCTTTCACTTCTGGGCTAAATACATTTCTAGAATGGGCTGTGTGCTTATCATACGCTACAGCTCAGGATCTTTTCAGTTCTATTGGATGTTCTATTGGAAATATCACCGCCAGCCCTGAAATGCAGTTTCTGGCCTTAACCACCAACTGTGTTAATTTTTACATGTTTTTAAAAGAGGCACATCAGGAGCAGTAATTCTCTTGAAGCTACATCCCCACTGATTTGATTTTCCCCTGACAGCTCGCCCATCACGCTCTGCTTATTTAGACAAATAAATAAGAGGGCTGCTATCTGCTAGTCTGGCCTGAGGGCTTTTAGCAGCACCGGAAAGTCTGCTGGCATTCCTTCCAACATCCAGCAAGGCTAGCAGGGAATCACAGGCTGGTGAAGCTGAGCGTTGTGAGTGGTGAAAGAAAAGCAGATCTGAAACTTGTGAATCCATGAGAAGTCCGCTGTTGACTGCACATTAACATACATCTGATGTGTGATGGAAAGCAAAGCCTCTGAGTGGGGCTCACAGGTACTTAGGAAAGTCTGGGGCCCTATTCTGGTGCTGTACAGAACATTTCTGGGACGTACTGCTAGTGCTGGGAGAGATATAGATAAGACATTATGTTCTGAAGAAAACAGATTTGGGTCAACTGAAGCATTTTATGAGTTCATGTTCAACTTAACAAGTCGTTTCATTCTTAAAATTTAAGCAAATCAAAGCATTCTCTTTTAACATTTTTACAAGAAACAGTGCACCATTCTGATGCACCAAACCAGGGTTTGTTTTTTGAATGCTGACAAGTGAGAGGATACTTTCTATTTCAAACTAAGTGACATATTGTACTGACTCTGAATGATTCACTTCTAACTTTATTTTTCATTTACTTTTTCATTAAACAGAAGGAAAAAAATATATTAAAAAAGCTATTTCTTTCGGAATCTGCCCTAAGAGGTTAAACCACCATTTTCCAGTGCAGTTTTGCTCCTTCCCCTTCATGAGAAACTCTTCAGTACAACTATAGAAGCATCCACTCCGCCACCTGGTCTCCACCTGGTCTCCAAGGGAAACTTCATCTCTCTTTCAGTGCGAGTCTGGTTTTATTACACTGAGAATAAAGCAGTCCTGGCTGCTGGGCTCTTGAGGGCAGGCTGAGGGCTGTGATGAACCTGCTCAGTCTTCGTGCCATTCAGCTAGCTGACTCACTGCCTGATCACAGATAGACTCAGAACTTCTCAGTCATATACAACAGGGATGAACTCACAAGAAATCTAGATTTTTCCAGATTTTTCCTATCAGCCTAGTATCTCTGTGAAACCAGGCATCCTTACCCATAAAAGAGTTCCAAGTTGAATAAGAGATGGAGCTGTGTCTACAGTCATATGGGTATTTGGGGAAGACCTGATCTCATCCCACCTGACGATGCTTGGCCACCAACTTCATGAGGCTCAAATCAATAGTAACTTCCCAAGGATTGAATCATTTTTTTCTAAGCCGGGTTAGAAAGCTGGAAAACCTGTCATACAAAAGAGAATGGTCTCATCGAAATGAAGACCTCCACAAGTTGGAAGACCTAAAAGAGAAACAAATTATATCTTTCCTTATCTTTTTTAATAAGTCCATTTCATTAGAGAGAGCTTAAAGTGACAGCTTTTAGAAATCACTTTTCATTCTTTGTCTGTTCTCTCTTTCAACGACACAATCACACCCCAATTAACTAACTGTACTGCTTACAATGAAGACTAATGATCCTCCACTGGCCCCCACCTCCATTAGCAGCTTCAGAATCCCACCAGAATCCCAATTAACACATTGATTTGCTTAAAAGGAAAATAGTGATCTTTGGCTGTCCATTCCACCAGCTGTGTGTTCCATCATCCGGTCTCCAGCAAGTCCATTGATTTCCTTAAAATAAAAACAGCAACCAGCCATTAATTCCCCTCCCCTAACCGCAGGGTCCCACTCTGATTCCTCTTTTTGCCAGAGTTCATTGGGACACTTTATCTGAGGAGCTTAAAGACTAACACGCCTTGTTTCTCTCCTGCTGACCCGCCGGTTCATCAAGCTGATTTCAACTGACTGCTGGTGTGGGACTGACGGGAAAGGCTCAGCAAGGATGGGCACTGCACGCCGCCAGGTCCAACGTGGAGAAGCATCCTGATAAACTGGGTGAAGAAAAGGGTCACGAAAGCCTGTATGTTAAGGTTGTGTCCCCTACAATCGCACTCTGATAATTAGACTTTGTAATGAGGGAGCCCTCATTATCGTGAGCTTTTCAAGGAGCCTGCAAATGTTATTCTTGTGGCTGGCGGGAGGTCAGCAGGGAGCACACCCACCACGCCGACGTGCCCCCAGGCCTGGCAGAGCAGCGGTCTGCTGAGCCCAAGGGGAGCTCTGCTTTGGGATTCCTCGTGAGAGAAAACAGCAGAAGCTGGACAACCAAGAAGTTTCCCGTCAAGAGTGCACTCATCATGATGCGCAATACGCTGCAGACAGAGGTTATAAATAATTAGGAATGAGTGACCCAATTTGGAGAATAGAGCCAACCTGCCTGCAGCTCTCTCCGCCTGGGACTTCTGCAGGATGTGCGTGGAGCTGCAGACAGCTTTTAGAACAGACTAAGCCAGACGTCTTGACGTTACTTTGCACCATGCAGAGCCCAGAGACAGAAAGCCCCGCTTCTGCTGGGCAGCTCTTGCCTGTTTTCACCGGCGGACTGCAGCGGCTGAAGCTTGCTCCCTGATACCTAACACCAATACTCACAAGACTCCTGTACTAAAAAGTGCAATAAAGAACACTGTGAAATAATAACCAAGTGATAAAATTACAAGTAGGAACACATAAAAAAAAAAATCACATGCACTGCGAGAGCAGTGATAACAGCCTGCCTCTCAACCTGGCTCATCTCACACGCAAACCACACCCGTGGGTATTGCCAACCAGGTGAAAGCAGGAGCAGAGTGAGGGAAAACACGGGAGGTGTGATGTGCACCAGCCATTCGGAATCCATGCGATAGCATTTTACTGCTTCTACTAGATTTCATAGGAAAGATTCCCCCTGGCTGGATTTGAGAACCAGAGGGCAATGTGCCATGTGCAGACCTCTGGGGGTACTGGGATGTGGGGTGTGATGTACCGCGTGGTGCCAGCATTCTGGTGCAGGGGCCTCGGAGACTTCTCTTGGGAAAAGTTAGTGTCTTCTTTCTTGTTGTATCCATCAGTGAAGGAAAGAAACAAGAGCAGGAGGGGCTATTGAATGGGTACAGGGAACAAATAAAGCTGCGATAGACACAAAGTATGGATTTTGTTGTAAAACGCATTTCCCGATTAGCATTAGCCGATTTCAGCCTCTTGGTTTCCATCTTCTGTGTCGGTACAACAGGTTAAGGCACAGACCATCCAGCAGTGCTGTCTTATTCATAATGAAGCCATCCAAAGGTTGGCTAATGGCTAAGACAAAGTCAAGATTTCACTATCCTTGTACTTCAGGTCTCCCTAGGTGTGAATTTCTTTCTCTGCAAGGTGATCAGAATAATATTTATCTTCAGTTTCTATGGATAGCGCACACTTGGGCAGGACATATCAGGTTACTGACTTCAAAGCCAACACTTGCCTCAGTTTCATTTTGTTCCTGCAGTAATTTTTTTTTTTGCTTTTGGTTTGTTTTGTCGTTTTATTTCTTTCTTTTCCCTTTCCTCGCATTTACTGAACTTCAAATGCAAACACATCTAAAGCTGGGCCACATTTATCTTCTCAATTAGAGAGATCGTTCCACGTACTGAACAAGATTAACACGCTGCAACCTGAAAATCTGCGCAGCTTTTAGGTTCGCTACTGGATGCCTGCAGACTTATACCACCAGAGATCTGGAGATAACGACAGGGCATTAGACAGTCTCTAAATCACAGCAATTATTTTCAATGAGAATAAAATGAAGATAAAGCTGAAAATAGCACTGCACTTTAGAAAGAATGATTACAGGGCCTACAACCTGAGCAGCTATATGTATTTTAGCAATATGCAAACTGCATGCTAAGCAAAGCCGGCATTTGTCATCGTTGCAGCTGAGACCTAAAACAATTACCCATGGCATGCGCATTTTGAAAGCCCCCATTTGAAGCAATTAGTGGGAGGGTGCTTTCCCCAGCACACCGCACCAAATACGGCCTTTTTGTGCTCGCTGAGCAGAAGCACAACTTCTGCTTTCTGCGCTCTTCTGTACACCCTCATCTAAAGCCCACTAAGTTACTGACGTGCCAGCTCCAATTAGGGAAACCCAGCCCACCTCCAAGTGTGCCAGCGTACCTGGATGGTTGTCTGTTTCCTTCTCCCTCTCTCTCCCTTTCTTTAATATGAGAAAGTTACTGCCAAGTGATTAGCATTTGCAGTACGAAAATGGTTGGGTTAAACAATTCAAGTTTTAATTCTGTTCTAAAACATGCAATCGTTTGCAGAGCTGAAAGCAAGTTACAAGCGCTAATTGCGTGACAGTGTGCATGTGATGGTAGATAAGGAATACTAAAGCCATTTCACTGATAGGTAAACAAAAGTAGGTAAAAGTAATACAATTTCCCTCATGTGGAATATCTGTTATGAGGGTGGGCTGAGAACTCATCATTTCTGAGTGTCTAGCACTATGTCCAACCTAAGAGAGAAGGGCTCCAAGAAACTGCAGCCTGTGGTTATTAATTTCTGTACTGTGAGGACTTGGGATACTGTTTTCAAAATAACATCTGTTAAAATACACAAGCTAATAGATACATCTGCATTCACAAGGAATAATGCAGCTCCACATTCGGATTTCCACATGCAAATCTTGAATTAGTCTTCTAACAAGTTCATTATGTGCACGATGTCTAATTTGCACATGCTGTTTTGGCAACTGTCTGTACAATTTTCCACACGCGGGGCTGCATGCCTGCCCTTTGGAAACTGAAGCTCTTTAGCAACCCTTCACAGAAAAAAACCCTCAATTTTTCTTCCATTAAATTAGGCTGATCTGAGACCGGTTAGTTCTTTTTTATGATTTAAAGGGAACCAACAGAGAATATTACAAATGACATCCTTAAAAATGTGTTGAGTATGATTGACTTTGAAATCACTTTAGTCTTCCAGTTCTTAAAGAGGTTTATTCTGATTAACTGACCTGAATGTTAACAGAACTGGAATTTTAATTTGTATTCAGACTGTAAGAATATCATCCACTCAGATGAGACAGTGTTGTTTAATTAGGTCTAGTAGTTAACGCAGAAGAAAGTAAATGTACTGCTAGGGGTTTGGAAGGCTGCGATGGGCTCCTGGGATTTGCGGGAGTTTGGAGAAGCTTAAAAATAAGAAGTCAGTAGTTTTTAGGAATTAGAAATGAGCACTTGGAAGGTATCGGAAAGGTTCTGCAAACTCTGCAGTCAGCATCTTTTAACTTCGTGCTTCTCATTACTGTGATGACCTTGGACAGATTTAGAATTTTGAAATCCAGTAAATAAAGTAAATCATCTATGTGGAAGGTCCCGTAGTTGTGATTCCCAAGAAAGCCCTCAGATGCTGTGATAAATGATATCTACAGGATACTTTGTGTTTCACGAATGACCTCTGGCAACGACCGGCAATGCGTACATATGGATGGCGGCCATTGGTAGAAGTAGATGGCAGTAGAAGGATACTCTCTTCACAATCACAGCCTGAATCTTCCCCATAGGTGATAGAATAACTTCGTCACCTTCTTTCAGATGCCCATGCCCACATGGTTTAATACACTGTTAAGACTTTGCTTCTGCTTTTTTTTTTTTTTTTTTTCCTTTTGGTGGTGGTGGTATTTGGGGATATTTGTTTTAATTGAAAGAAGCATTGCAAATGGGAGGCTGACATATTCTTGATGAAATGACAAGGCAAGCAGAGAGCCATACAGAGCTGACAACATGAGACAGAAAAAGGGAACTATTCTTTAAAGTTGTAAATGTGAAAATTGATTCAAGAACACTAGCTGTTTTCATTTTTATTACCATATATTTTAAGGACTCCCATGTTCTTACAAACTGGAGTTTACGTTCTGATATGAAAATATAATTAACACTTAAATTGACACTTTATGTCCTGGGGAGTGGAATTTTTCTGCTTTCAAATGTGAGCAATTTGTGAAGAAGCACAGTGGCAACAAGACACCCGAGCATCTTCCATTGGGGTGTGCTGCAGGACTCACTGCCGTGGGTGAGTCACCGTATTTGTCCGTGCAGTCAGGCCTGTCTGCACCCAAGGATGCAGCAGTGGTTGGCTGGTACGGCTGGGGCCAGGGCTGCCAGAGAAGGGGTTTGCTGTGACCCTACAGCGCATCATCTGCAGAGAGATTTTAAGCAGCACCATGACAGGGAGCTCTGGGGACGCGGCCGATGAGCGGTTGTGAGCAGGACAACATTTCTGTGAGCTTAGTTTGCATGAATTTCTCAACACTGTGGGAAGATGTAGTACTCCATGGTGCATTTTGTGTTATCCACTGGACTTCTGTGCCGTAACAGAAGACTATTTGGAAACAGCCATATTTTCAAACTCCGTGTTTACTTTTATTCCCTGTGTGCATGCATGTTCCCTGCGGTTTGTGTTAATGGCTGGCTCATATGAAAGTCTGTGCTGCAGAAGATATTTACCAGTGCAAAGACCCTTTCTCAAACTACCTGGAGTAAATGGAAAGACTCCCTGTAGCAAAGCAGCATACACACACACACACAAAAACCAACTCCAAACACAGCTGTCACTGTTATTGCAGCAATTTTGAGCCGCTCAGCTAGCTGAAGTCGCAAGCAGGATGCATTTCTATAAACCACACAGCAAACACCCAGCACAGCCATACCCAAATTCTCCACGCAGGGCAGGGCCTCAGCACAACACATTATTTGTTGCAATGTGAGTTTTCCAAAGCCAACACGACGATGTCTCCTTAGGAGGTAGGAAGGTCTGGAAAAGCAGAGGTGTTCTCGGTGCTGCTGGGAACAGTGACTGTAGGATCACTGAATGTGGATTTCCTTGTCATTTCATTCTAACATCACAGGTTTCATTATCAAAATCCATAAACAGTGCTAAAACTTATTACTCAGTGGGGCTTTGTAAGCTCAATCTGGTGCACTTGTACTGTAGGCTCATTTTTTACCTCTACTTAGGTTGCAGCGCAATGATGCACTGTTTTCCATCGAGGCAGTAAACGAAACCTCATTTTGCTTAATACAGCAAAGAAAGAAATCAGAAGTCGTGGCTCTGACATGGCAGAAGCAAAGTCCTACCATGTCAGCAGAGATGACAGACATAGGCTTCATATGAGAAGGATGAGCAAGACGACCAGGGATGGTCTGCATCCCATGCACTGAGAAGAAAGAAACGACCTGGTAACACTTCTTGCAACCACAGTATGCACTGCACTGGCGTGGTGCTGCACTGTGGCCTTCATTTTCCCATATGTTTCAACAGCTTGCTATTAAATCCCTCCTTCCTTTACCATTTAATGACAATATCTCACCAGCGTTTATGAGACATTCTGGCACTATGATACTGGAAAGCCAGTCCGGATGAACGGGTAGCAAGTGGGATGTCCGGCTGAGTGCTGAGCTGTGGAAACGCTGGGCAAAGTGGCCAGGAATATTCCCTCAGGGGACGCTGGGCAGTGCTGCTCCTGCGGGAAGCCGAGGAGGTGCAGTGTGCCCGGCTTTCCTTTTGTGAGACCATTCAAACAGGGACGCTTTTTCAGCAAAATGTCACAAAGCAGGAGAGCTACGTGGGTGACATTCCTGTCCCTTGCTTCTATCGGCCCTTATTCAGAGAAGACATCAGAGCTCCTCCTGTCTGTGTTGGTGAGCAGGGGGAGAGGATGCAGCAACGCACTGTCGGGAGCACTGTGTGCCATGTCTCCTTCTGGAAACTTCCAAAAAAATGGAGATGAAATCTCAGGTAAAGACAACAGGAAGTGTCTGAAATTTCGATACCTTGGGTGAGAAGAAAAGATGGAAAGAAGTGGAATTGTTCAGTCTGGGGGAAGAAAGGATTAAGGAAGAGCACGGCAACAGCCTGTTAGTGGGGAGCAGGTAGATTGAAGGAGGATGATGGCTGGTGGAGGTAGGATGTCCGCTTAAGAATAAATCAGCTTAATTTGCAGGCAACAAAAAAGATTTAGATTGGATTGTAGGAGAAGTTTTCTGCTTATTAAGTGAGCTGGGCCATGGCACAGGCTCTCCAGCATAGTTTGAGATCTCTTTCTCTAAAAGGATTTTAAGGCTGCGTTACACTAAGAAGGCAGAAGTACGCTGGTATCATCATACATAGGTTGTACAGAGCAGGGAGGGGAGGTGCAAAGTTTCCTTCCATTCATCTCTGTGCCCTCCTTATTGGAAGTGTGGTAGTAGTTTGGCCTTGGGAAGGTACCACTCTACTCCTATTCAAACACACTGCTAACGTGAGCTGGTTTCATTGGAACTGTTTTAGAGTCCTTCAGACAGAAGTGGGAGGCGATGGGAGACGGCTCATTGCCAGGATTCATTATTTCAGGTGGTTTTTTTTCCTGTGTAAATGGTAAATCATTTTGGTTGGTTTGTTGGTTTGGTTTTTTTTTTTGTACATCTTTTTGGAAGTCTGCCTCAGAACACAGGTGTTGATTTTATTGAGATAAAATTAAAAACCTGAACAGAAATGATATTTCCCCCATTGTTTTGAGGGAAATTCGGGATTCTTATTCTTGTTTGGAAATGAAGCACGGGACAGCAGTGCTAAGCCACGTGTGTTAACATCTGTAGGAGACTGCTTCATTGATGGGGGATGAGAGAAAGGGATGGGAATGTCACAGGATCCTGGGACTGAATGTGGCTGCAGTTGGGGTGAACAGCTCAGGGTAGCAGTGACAGCGGGGGCTGCTGCCTCGTGCAAACACTGCATCCCCAGAGCTCAGAGCGAGAGGTTCTGTGCTCCTGGGCTGCCACCGCGGGGCTGTGAGCAGCTCCCTCCAGAGCAAGCCCAGACTGGAGAGGTTCATTTTAGACACCATCAGCCATCTCCTCGTGAAGTAATCAGCTAAAGAAATAAGACTGGGCAGATGAAAACCTAGGAAGGTAATAGAAGCTGGGGGAATGGAAGTTGGTGCCTGAAACAATTAAGAGTTCAGAGGTGAGTCAGAGAAAAAACAACTGCTTTTTATTAAAAATTCATTTCAATTTCATGGGCAGGCTAGAGAAGTAATTCCAGCACAGGCTGACTTCAGAGAAATGCCTCCCAGATAGCAGAGTGCAGAATAGCTAAACAGTACCGAGAAGACACCAGACAGAATTATTACCATCAGAGTAAACTTCTCCTGGCTGGACGTGCCCAGCTGAGGAGCACTGGGGGATTTAAGTGAGGTGTCCTTGGTGCGGGGAAATTTACAGGCTCTTCTTGCAAAAAACTCCTCTCACCCAACTCTCCAAAATCATATCAAGTCTAATATCTCCGGAACCAATGATGCACCAGGTTTGCTGCATTACATCACCGGCACCCGGCTTCATTGGCTGCTCCCATCCCGAGGACAAGACATTCCTCCTTGTACCTTTCCAAAGCTGCTGCTTCTCAGGAATTAACTCTTCGAGGGGTGTCACCTGGGGACAGCCTGAATTCTTGACTGAGAAACACGCACATACTTGATATAAGGGGTTTTCAAACTCCAAAGGAACGGCCACGTCTCCTCGGATTATTCTTCAACCTTCACTGCAGAAAATGACATATATATTTTCTTTCCTTGGGGAAAAAAAATGATAAAGCTGTCAGTGACATTGTAAAAAGCACAGTGGTCTAAATCAGGAATACTCTGCAGCCTGACTAAATCAGGAACTTCTTAGGGAAAGAGAAGGGCTGCCGCAGCGTAACAAGCCATTCCTCTAACCGGTTAATTAGATTCATCGGTGGCACTGAAAAAAAAAAGGCGCTGCGGATGCAGGTTAGCTCTGCCTTGCTGCATTTGTGTTGCTCTGCTTCAGCTCCCATCCAGAAATAGCTGATGGGCTTAGATTGCGCTGCAGGAAAAAGAGTGGGGTTCATCCCTGTGCGTACGTCATTTGTGTCGGTGCGTTCTTTCCCCTTTCCAAATTTCCAGTGTGCCTGGTGCGGGAAATCAGTTTCATAAGATTAGTGCTCCAAATCAGCTGACGAAAGCCATTGCATTCTAAGTAATTCGGTTATATAACTTTTTGTAAGGGGGAAAAAAAAAAAAGAAAAACAGGGAGAAAAAAAAAAAAGAAAAAAACCCACCCAGAAAGATGCAAGGAAGTTTCTGGAAGATCATTTCTTGCCTAACTTTTTTTTTTTTTTTTCTTTCCTGAAGAAATGTTGTTCCAGGGAGTGTCTGACTAGTTCTGCAGCTTGGCAAAAAAGCCAGACGTTACCTCATAGCTGCGGCCAGACAGCCCATTTCTATGCCAGGCAACCACTGCAGAAGCACACAGCACAGGGCCCTGCTTGATTAGCACTTCTGCTGTTTCGAGAGTCCTGGAGTGTTTTGTTCAAGGTGGGCTGCTGAGTGGGGACTCGGTGTGCTTTTTTTGTGCAAAGGAGCGTGCAGGAGGGGGGGGGGGTGGGGGGGGTGAGGGAGGGGGGGGGGAGTGGGGGAAGGGAGGTAAAGGGACACAATAGGGGAAGTCTGCATTCACATTCTGTGCTCACGTTATCTGTGGGAAGCAGGATCCGTTTGATCTGACCTGGTCCAAATAAATAAATAAATACCAGCCACCAAGTGCCCAGTCCTAAAGGTCAGAGCGAAAAACAGAGATGGGGAAACAAAGAGCTGTGATGACAGAGCAGGTCAGACTGAATTAAATGTCTAATTGTCTCCCTTGTGCCTCATCAAATAGCTTTCTGTAAAGCAAGAGGGATCTTTTCTTCCCGTGAAAAAATTACCAATTCATCAGTGAGCTGGAAGGTGACGAGTGTTTGTAAACATTACAGTCAATATAATTTTCTCGCTGTCTCTGTCATTGTCGATTTACCTCATTTAACTGTGTCATTTACCCAGCAAAACTGTGCCTGTATGCCGTACGGCATTAAGTGCCGGGGTCCCTCCATAGGGAGAGCTGCCCAACATCACTCTGAACCTCACCCCGCCATACAGCCCCGTGTGTGCTTCTTAGCGACGGTACCGCTCGCACAAGGGAAGGGCAGACAGCGGGGCATGGCACGGCCTGTGCTCAGCCCTGCACCACGGCACCTCCTCCCGGCAGTGGTGACTCCTTTTTGCAGCTGAGCTTTGGTTCAGCGCCCTGGAATGAGGACGGGCTGTGTGATGCGCTGGGGAAGCAGCTGGTGTGGCCACGGAATGCCCAGCACTGCGGTGACACTGCCAGGAGCTGGGTGACCTCTCCTGATGCGCTGCCTCCGTTCTCATAAACGACGGTAGAATTCAGAAGAGAAAAAGCACGTTTAAATACTTTTATTTTGTTGGGTGGTCAGGTAACTGCTAATGAACTCACCCTTCTGAGGTTACTGCATGGTCGTCAGAAAAGTTGGTCTCACTGAATGTATGGGTTTAAATAATCTTTAGTAGCCAATTGTCCAGATGAGAAAAGTTATAGATAAAGTTGTAAAATTCATTCATCTCAGTTGCATACAAAGTCTATGGGAGGATCAAACCCTTAACAGCTACTGACTCTGAGTTGGTATCTGACCCCTGAGGCAAGGCGCGCATCCATGGGAGGAATGGATCAGACCTCGTTCAGGACAACTTCTGAGACTTCTTCCAAACCTTTAAAAAATGTTTTGGGCTTACCAAGAAAAGCAGAATCCCAGATTTTTAGGAACTTCAGCAGGACTGTGTGTCAGTTTGGAAGAGTGAGAGGGACTAAAATGTTATGCTAATAGATTCAGGGCAAAAGTGGGATCCATCTGACTCAGTACAGACCGAGTCCAACTGCTGTGTTATAAGGCCCAACAAGACGTGTCAACACCGGGGTTTGGGAAACCACAGTGGGAGTATTTCCAAGATTTGGAGTAGGAGATGTGCCTCAGATGTTCCCAACTTCACTGCCGTGGGACTGAGACTGGTAATACCAGGTACAGCACCAGGTCCTTCTGCTCTGGATGTCACCAAGGTCTCCTGGAGGGCTGCACTCTGGAGGTACCACATCCAGAGCTTCTGGCTCTTGGGTCTGAGATGCATTTGTTGCAGCCTGACAGGTTCAGTCGCGGTACAGTCTGCAAAACCAGCACCACTCATAGCTAGGAAACTGCAGCAGCCATGGGACAGTGCACAGCAGTGTGCACTCTGCCTCTGGAGTTCTTAAGGATTTCCAAGGGCTGTAGTTTACTGGCTCTGAGACCACTGCTTGGCTTTAAACCATTTGGCTGCTTGGTTGGATGTATCTAGCATGAGAGTGGTGTTTGTGGGAATGTGTGTCTGTGTCAGTAACACCCACGGTGTTTGCAGAGCTTTCCTATGGTGCACAATCCAGCTGATTCCCTGGGTGCCAGGGGGCAACATGGGGTGTGTTGGAGAATCCAGTTGCAGGGCTGCAGCAGGGCTGCAAGATGAGAAGAGGGAAATTGCTCTTCTCTTCCCTTTTGGCTGATCCTTTTTTTGCTAGGTGCTGTGAACTGGCCATAGCTCTCCACATCCTCCCCAGCTCTTCTCCAGATCATTAACAGAAACATATTTGAAATTCCATCTTATAGTCACCAAATCATTTCAGGGCCAAATTTCCTTTTTAGCATATTTATGTTTAGTATCGAGTGAACTTCCTCAAAGTTTGGCCTGGTGCTTAATGGCACACTAGTAACCCTTGGCACATGGGAGTGACTCCTAAGCCATTCTGGTTGCCTGCAGAGACTTGGCTGGGCACAAGAACCTCCCGAGGTGCCTCTCACTCTACCACTGCAGCAGAAATACACGCTGAGAAAGCACAGATGGAGGAATGTAAGGCGTTGCAGGTCAAGGTACACAGTGCACACCTGAAGGACGGTCTCACCTCCAAGCACCAGGTTCATCTCACACTGCTGTGTGTAACCAGCCTGCACCACAACTGACAGAACGACGGCTTCTTTCAGTGGGAGTGGGAATGGCTCGTTAAATATATTTATGGGGTACAGTAGAAGAGACATTAAAAAGTAGAAATCCCTGACTCTAACCAGATCCTCCCTCCCAGACAAATTGGAAGCAGTTGGAGAACTGGAGACTTGCCGGAAGATGGACAGAAATAAGAAGCAGCCCTGCTTACCCCAACCAGGAATGGCAAAGCCATCAGTCCCAGATGCAGTCGGGAAGGGGCTGGGCTGTATGTGCAGGGGAATGGAAGGAGGGGATGCTTATTGCTGCGTCTCAGTGTGGATGCTAGAAGTTGAGCTGTATGCGTAGGCATTGCCCATTGGGAAATAGGTATGGATGCAACTGCAGTTTCCTTAGAAGATAACAGAGATATTAACATTAAAGAGTAGAGATTGTTTAGATTGTTTGGGGAGGGAGAGAAGGGAATGAGAGAAGAGAGAGCTATTTGGGAAGAAAAAGGATTTATTAGCCTTTGAGTGTGGGGATCTGAGAGAGGCTGGAATGGGCCTGCTATGTCATTATGGGCTGCACTTGGAGATGTTTCAGAGAGTAAACTAGTAATAGAAATATTTTATAGGCCACCTGACCAGAAAGAACAACTGGACTGTGAAATGACTGTGCAAATAAAACAGGCCTGTTAAGAGGAGAGAGTGGTAGGAATTGAAGATTTTAACTGCCCGGGCATAGGCTGGAATACATTAAGGGGAGGGAAGTAAAGCTGGAGTTATGTTTGCAGATCAGACGCAGGCCTGCTTACTAATTCAGTCTGAGCATCCACTGCATGGCTTGGGCATTGCAAAGGGACTGCACGAGGACACGCGCAATGGGGAGAGCCCTGGGGAGGCAGCTTTGACAGGCTCCAGGGGAAGGGATTTTAAGACTGGATTGAAGCAAAATAAAAAGAAGGGGAAAAAAAAAGCAACGGTGGGTTAAGTCTGAGCTTGAATTTCAAATATTTGGGATTTACTGGGCTCAGAGTTCCACAGAAGCAATTGGTGGTGTGTCTGCAACTGTCAAATCATGACCCACTAATTAACTGAATCACACGGTGGCCCAGCTTTACCCCAGTTAAGCTCTGGCTGCCATTGCTCAGGGCTGGGGAAAGAGGGCCTATAATGAAATGCTGGCCCCACTGTCACAAGTGGTAAAAGTCAGACTTGATTTAACGAGGCCAAGACTTCATGCCTGATGCTCCTGCTCACATTAAGCAGGATGGTGAGGAGGGGAAATGGGAGTATAAAGCTGGCTGCAGGAGCCAGGGGAGCTCTGGTAGGAAGAGGGGCTGTGGTTCCATTGCCTGTCATGTACATCTCTTACAGAGCGGAAGACCCATCACTCGAGGTAATGATTTCGCACCATTAGGAGCGAAGCTTGAAATTGTTAGTGTCTGCTTCTCTGCAAGCACAACCAAGAGAAGGGTTTGTTCTCCAAAAATGGCTTGGGTGGTTCCAAGCTCTTGGCCCTCATGCTCCTGGAGATGTAACCACCCCTCAGCAGGTTTGGAGCCAGGTGAGGCAGGGGCTGGTGCCTACCAGCAGCGTAAATGCTGCTGAAGGGTCGTGCTCCTTGTTAAGAAAGCCTGAAGTAAGTGTGTAGGGACAGGGCTGCCTCCAGAGTTTCAGCACTAGGATGTGCAACGTAGAAGTACTGAACTACTCTGAAAATGTATGGAATTTATTATTATCGTCATTGTTTGGAGACTCCTGCCTTGCTGTTTCTTTCTGACTGAATCAAAGGTGCTATATCCAGCTATGTATGAGCAGGGCTGTGATACCTGTCATGATTCATTTGTTGTTTCCTTATAACCCATATACTTGATTTCATCTCATATTTCCTATCTAATACAAATGAACAAACAAAAAAAGATAAACAGCACAGTAGGTATACTTAAGAGGTTTTAGAAACTTGCACCTGGCTGTAAAGTAGCTGCAGGCAGGACGCACAAAAGGATGTGAATTCTACTACAAGTGTAGAGCTACCATTAAAAAAAAAAAAATAGCCTTCTCATTCTGTTCCTTTGTAATTTAAGAGACACGTATTTAAAGCAAGTGGGTTTTGGGGAAGCAGAGGGAAGAGGTTGTGAAGAGTGAAAAAGAAACCCCAACCCCCTGACACCAATAGGTGCCAATGAATCACAGCTGTTAGTCACCATTGCTGCCTGTGTGAATCAGTAGGAGACTCTGACTATTAAAGATTCAGCCTTTGTATAAAGTATTACCTGATAACCAGCCAGTCTGCATTGTGTGAATGCCTCGTGAAAGGCTCGGGCTGAGACCTCCAAAGAGAGACAGGTCTGCATGCAATCATTTAGCAGAAGAAGCAAAAGCTGAATTTTAAGAGTCTTTATAAAAATAATAATAATAATCTGGTATCACTATAATTTCAGTTTCTAATTGGATGAAAATGAGCATTCCAGTAAAATTAGTTGGAGCACAAAGGCTACCAGGGAGGAAGGTAATTATATTTGTGTTGCAAATGCTTGCTTAGCAAAGTGAAGCACTCTGTGGCAGGTGTCCAGACATAGAGAAGGCTGCAGGCCGTGAGTGACTCGGGGTGCAGCACAGAGGGCAGAAGTGGAGCCTGTGCTGCATGCTGGGCAGGAGGAACCCCCATTCCTGAACCCCCATGCAGATCTGGGCTGCAGCAGCCGCCAGCCCAAAAGCTGCAGTTTGCAAGCTATGTGGGATCAAATCTGTGCACAGCTCTGGATTTTGCTGGCATCCAGAGCCAAGGGCGCATCAAGGTTGCAACTACTGTTTGCAAAATGTTGAAACAAATACTGAGCTCCTTTCTCCTTTCTTGCAGACAGGAGTTGCCCTCCCTCCCCAGATGCCTCTGAAAATTTTCCAAATTTAAACAGATTTTCCTTCAGGTGGTATTTTTGGAGGTGAGGAGATGCGCATTTGTTCATCAAAACTGAAATTGTTCAAGAAGCACAAATGCGATCTGTGACAGTTGTATCTGAGACACGAATCCCCTTCTCCACCTTCTTTGGCGTGGAGTGTGCATCCATTCCCAATGCCGACTGCTCATTAAAAGAATCCCCTTGCAGACTGCTGGGGTGTAAGAAAGAGATTTTTTTAATCCCACTGAACTCCAAACACCACAGAGGTGATGGATATCTCCAGTTTGGTTCAGCTGGAGAGGCTGTGGGGGCTCTGCTGTGAACCTGGTTACGCTGCTCAGATCTCAGGACTCCAAGCACCAGGTGATCTCCCAGCTCCTAAAACTGAGATGTTTAAGCAGCAACGACCTCTCCAAAGGCTGCTGACACGTGCTCAGAGTTAGGCAGCCTGGAGCTGGGGTCCAGCACCGCTGCTCATGCTACAACCAATGCAGGGTGGCCTCTGGACCCCAGCCCCCCCACTCTGTGCTGCCCTCCTGCAGCCTGGACGGGGCTGCATTTGCTCTGCAGAACCTGACACCTATTAAACAATAGGAGCAAAATGTTGAATAAGGTTCTTTAAGGGGTGGAGAGGGGCCACTGAATTTGACTAAGTAAACCTAGCAGAATAGGAAGGTTTTCAGCAATTATTGGCTCATTTTTTTCCCCCCAGGCTTTCTAACCCATCACTTTAACTTATTGGCTTAAGCCACTCCTTTCGCCCACATCAGATTTTGCCTTGGGCCATTCTGCTGCTCCTGACAGCTGTCTAGGGCAAAAGGAAATCACCCCACCACAAATGTTTTCTCATAACTTCATAACAAGGGGATCTGAAGAAGTCAAAATCTCGGAGGTTCAAACCTAGCTTTAAAAAGTGAGATAAAATTAGGACCTGAAAACCAAGCATTGCCCTCTGCCACCTGGGCTGTATATCCTGTCGGGCTGCCGTGCACGCAAATTAACAGTAATTAGCAGCAATTTGGGAATGGTTACCTAAACTGATTAAGTCATTGTGGTAATGAGATGCCAAATCACAGCCACTCTGTGCTGCTGCTTGTGGCTGGCTGGACAGGATGGGACGCACCGGTGCCTGCTGGGGTCTGCAGCCAGCAGTGCTCCAGTATGGCGTCACCGCTGTGCTCCGTGTGTGCAGGGTTTGCTGTGCACCTGAAATCTGCTGATTAAAGGGTGTCTGTGAGGGAGTGACACCAAAGGGACTGGGAGCAGACATGCTTATGGGCATTGCAGCTCCACGGTGCTCAGCACCATTAAGCGCTGCTGGGCCCTACAACAGGTGGGTTAGGCAATGACTAGAAAATCATAGAAACCCACGCCATCTTCCCAAGCAGACAAGCTAGAAAACAAATGATGAGAAAAGAAAAGCAAATTAATGAGCAGCCAGCACATAGGGACTTTTATTTTCTCTGCAAATGGGTGCATGGGAGTCTTGGGACTGCTTCAGGAAAGTCGGGGATCCTTTAAACTTCAAAAGGTTGAAGGATCTGCCTGGATCAAAACGAGCTGCCTTCTAATTCCCTTCTGTTTTATTTACACCTCTCCTTCTTTCGGCTCTCTAGAAAAGATATACCCTTATTGTTCCACACCTCTGTCTGTTTCCACAGAGAAGAGCAGTGGGGAGGTTGGTGTGCCTTAGTGACCAACTGGCAGTCTGAGCTGGTAAGAGATGGAGCGACTTGCCCAAGGTCACAGTGAATTGTCTGACTCTGGATTTTCAATACAATATCTGCTCCAGCACAAGCCCTCTTTGAAGAGTTTATTTCACTTCTCCCGTGGCTGCTTTTATATGATGACTTTCCCTTTTTCCTACAATTACAAGCGCTCAGCCCAAATGCCTGATTTAGAGGAAAGCTGGCGTGCTTTTCCTAGAACCAGCTCTGTCTGCACACTGCAGATCTGAGCCTTTCTGTCTTCCTTGTTCTTTCTCCAGACTTATGTTGGGAAATGCTGAGGGGATGTTCCCGTGGCTCTGAGACGCACTGCCCAGTTCTGGTTTCAGTCTCCAGCTGCGATGTGTGGCTGCGAGATCAGCTGCACGCATTGACACACGCGTTCTCCCCTTCCTTGCTGTGTGTTCACACTCTCACATCTCACTGGAAGCGGAGGCTCCTGGTGCTGCTCCAAGGTGCGTCCAAGAGGGACAGGAACAAAACTGCAAAGCGGCAGCTACCAGCTATTAAAAAGCGTAATCAAAAATGTAATTACTTCTGAAAACAGTAGTGTCACTGGCTAGACATGCAAATCCCATCGCAAGTCAAGTCAGAAATTCAGGTTTCCAGGAGCATTCAGGATGGTGGAGCGAGGGGATGGGATCCCGGTAAGATGGGCAGTGGGTGCCGCACCCTTCCCTGTGAGATCACCTCCCAGACCGCCCTCGTTCCCAGCAGGCTGTCTGTCCGTCCGCCTTCCCCCCGTCATCGCGCTTCTCGGGCGGTCGCAGTCGCTGACTGACTTGCATTGCCCACGAGGCACGCTGGGTTGGAGCACGTTCCCTCCCTTGTTACAGTTGATAAATGCAGCCCTATTAAAATACCATCTCATCCTCACACTAGATTGCAGTCTAAGATAATATGTGTTTTTCCTATATCGTTATACGAGGAAGATTATGTTAAATGCCAGACCCAGTAAATATTTCAAGATCCACTGCATTGCTGAGAACAGTTTCTCCCCGGGCATATGTTTCAGAGCCAAAGAAAACACTTTTAAAATTTCCTTCCTGTTTAATTTTTTCAAAGGGCATTTTCCCTATATCTCGTACTGAAATAACAAGTTGTCATGTTCCGTGATCTTATTACAGTTGCAGATGCAGCTCGGCAGGGAATCTGCCCAAGTTTACATTGAAAATCATAAGACCCCGCTTCTGATCTTTTTTTATCAGCTCAAGTCTTTCGGTGGTGTAAGACTTCCAGCTTTTACCTCATTGTAATCAGAATGAGAATTGCTCCTAATTATAACACTTAACTCCTCTGTCGTGCTTTATGCTTTCCAAGCTCTCTACATCCATCAATTAATGAATCCCCAAAGCAGTATTACGTTCCCACAGAAAAAAATGGGAAACCAGAGCGTGAGGGTGAGGGCAGAGCACTGATGGGCAGAGCTGGCAGAGCAGCACATGGCACGCGGTGTGATGGGGGGAACCAGCAGTGCCAGGAGGTGCCATTGGGCTCCGCTGGGTTCATGGCTGGGTGATGGGTTAGAAAAACAGCTTGAAAAATTGCTTTCATCAGAAAGGGGTCAGAGCAACGGCCTGGCACCACGGGTACAACCTTGGAGCAGTGAGACCCTCCTGGAGGTGTGTGTATGCAGGGAAGGGCATGTAGGTGAGGTCGTGCATCTAAAATGAGAATGAACCCAGTTCCAATCCCAGTGCCTTTTTGCACTTTGCAGCCCAGTCTCTCTGAAGTCCTCCTGGCTTACCTGTGTGGGGACATGTCCCACTCTGATGGGTCACTGTGCGCTGTGCTGCCAGGGCTGTGGAACAAAAGCTGTGCCCACACAGAGGAGTAAATCCAGAACAAAATAAGCTTCATTCCGGAATAAGGTGCAGGTGAGAATTTTACTCGCCTCATCTACAGTGGATTAATTGCTGTGGTACATCCGTTCTGGGAAGGTACTCCCCTGTCGGTGGGCCTATGGAGGGTAAAGGTGAAATGTGAGCTTGTGAGGGATTAGAGGGGGGTGTTTAAAAGTTCAGCTGCGCATCACTGAAAGGAATTGAAGCCTTTGGAGGTTTCCCCATCACTTCTGGTGGAGGTCAGGTCGCTTTTATCAAACAGAGAATGAGAAGGACTGAGATGCAGATTTTTTTCTTCCTAAGTTGGTTGGTTGGAGAGGGAATAACAGAACTGACTTGAAGAGGAAAAGCAGGTTACATGGATTTTAGATAATGGGATTTTGGAAGGTGTGAGTCATTAGGAAAGAAGAAGGGGAAAAATAATCTTCACCAGTCACTGTGCATAATGCAGAACAGTTGTTCCTCTGTTTATTTCTGTTTTCCAGCACTGAAACTGTTGGCACGCTCCACTGTGAGATGGGGATTGTGCAAACTCCAAAGAGAAAAGCAAACAGGCACCAATACAATAGCAGCTGCTTCCGACTGTAACACCTGACGCAAAGATGTTAAAGAGACCTACGAAGGAGGGACCATTAAATGAAACGTATTCTTTTAGCTTTCACTTCCTGAAGGGTTGCTGGGTGGGTGTTTTTTTTTTCCCGTTGTTGTTCTGAATGTTGTTGTGTTTTTTAATAACTGGAACTCTTGCATGGACTGGAAGTGCGCCCAAGCGACGGGCAGAGGGATGGGGATGTCCCATTTCTCCTCTTATATTGCAGAGTTTGACAATTGAAAAATACTTCATTAAGATAGAGGCAGTGTGAGCTGCAGTGGTTTATTCTTCGTACGTTTAAAATTTTGGTTCAGTATTTCATTCCTACAGTTCTTTTACACGCCTTTCTTAAGAAGAATTGAAGCTCCAACACAAGCAGCACCTGCTGTGCTTGTGCCCCTCCCGGCAGTTCTCTCCTGCCCATGTGGGCTTTTGTCCCTTTGCCCAGTTTTTTTTCCTTTTTAACCCCCCCCCCCCCCCCCCCCCCACACACACACACACTGATTATTGCCATACTGTTCATATTGTTGCCTCCGTTGCCGTCAGCCCTTTCAAGGAAATGAACCTAGAAGCAGCCAGGTCTGCTCAAGTGGTGCTGTCTGTTGAAAGCGCCTCTGGTCATGGCTGCTTTTCTCAGAAGAACCATTCTGAGTACATGAATCACCGCTTGCTCTGACCTGCCTGCTGCTCGTTGTTGTCGTTTGGAACGGATTCACAGAGCAGAGTCACGCAGCGATGTCACAGCACTCCCCTGGGCTGCCAGGCAGCTCCGTCACACCGCGCGGTGCCGCTCCGGGCTCTGCTGGAGCCCACATCCCCAGCACTGCTGTGTGCAGACAGCTCTGAGCTGCGGGCTGCGAGCCCTCAGGCTGGGGCAGGCTGTGAGCTGGGCTCCCAGAGCTCTGCCTGAGCGTCATGAGTGCCAGCGTTCCCGGGGCAAAGCCCTTCCCGGGTTATCGTGTCCTCTGTCTCTCTCCAGTTATTCTGTAGACCAAGGCAGTCTCTGCGTGGCAGTGATCCACAGCTCGCTGGGCTGGAGATGGTTTGCTCAAGGACCCGAGGGCAACATCAGTGCTGTGTGCTCTGCTCAGCCCTGACTGGAGCTCCCTTGGATGCTGGAGGCTCTTTCCCTGCAGGCGGTGGGGCACAGCACGGGGTCTGGGACCTCTGTGGAGCTGCACATCTCAGCAGTGCCCCATGCTTGGAGGCTTTGGGCCCTGTGTGTCTGTCTGTCCCCAGGCTCATGAGAGGGATAGGAAAGAAGCTCAGATCCAAATGCAGATTCCAGTCTCACATACAAAAGAAAGATGGTGTTAGGCAGATTTGTCTTCTTGTGTATCCAGCCCTAGCCTTGAGCTCTCTCCATCCCACAGTTACCATCCCCTATCAGAGCCGTGTATCTCTCACTCCAACTTCAATACCAACATTTATTTTCTCCCAAAGTTTAGCTTGTCTACAGCAGAGGCTCAAGCTTGCCTGTGTGTGCAGGGCTGGGCCAGCAGAGCCATTTGGACAGGCTGAGGAAAGCCGGCCAAGCAGGTCAGAGAGCACAAAGCCTTCATATGCTTTGTGAATTGCTCTCATGGTTGGTGAAACAGGCAGTTCGGGGAAAAATAATCTGTGTCTGTGTATGTGGAAATCTTTGTAGCTCCCGTCTAGACCTTCCCTGCTGTTCGGGGAATGAGGGAAACTGCAGCCGGAGCTGCGAGCCTGGGTGAAATCATAATAGTGCCATTGACATCAGGCTGTGCGCAGCCACAGCGCCTGTCAGGGGAAGCGGCTCACGCGGCCGCCGCTGAGGGACCCCGGCCCACACCAAGTGTGCTGCTTTCTCACTCAACAGCCCAAATATCCATCAGGAGTCCCCCGAGCTTTCAGTAGATCCAGGTGAGCTGCAGATCAGATGTTGTGTAAGTAAACAGCACCGTAGCGCCCCATTTATACAGGAACGTGTGTGCGGTGTGATGAGAGCCGCTTTTGCTTCAGTGGTGCCATCAATGCTCTGCAGTTCTGATGTGAGAAAATAGCAGGTGGCACCTTGGAGGCTGAAACACGTCGAGGTTGGCCAAAGTCAGCGCGTTGAGCCATATGCTGACCCAAATCGCCCGGAGTCTGTGGGTTTCGTGTCCCAGCTTTGTTGCTCTCAGGCCCTCCCTCGTGTTTGTCAGGCTGCCAGGACCTGATGTCTGGCATTCCCACCCCGTCTGCCACCCCGTCCCAGCGAGCTGCCTGCTGGAACAGGAGCCTTCAGCTTCTCGTTTTGAAATCGCTCTGGGCTTTGAACTTCTTTCTTTGGGTGTTTTTTAAAATCTCAGCTAAAAAGAATAAAAAGGCCGGTATCCAAAAAGCGTTGGCAACAAATGCAACATTTTTTTCCCATTTTCCTGTATTATTTTTTTTAGGTTTTCTCCCTTTTTTTTTTTTTTTTTTTTTTTTTTTTTTTTTTTTTTCTGATTTGAGAATGGTTTAAAACAAACTGGAGTCAGGCAGAACTGACATTGCAGTGCTATTACCCTCTTTTTCCTTCATTTTCCTGGCAGCGAAGCATTGCATTTCCTGCATCCCAACATCCCCAGAAGACATTTCCAGGGCCTCCTTTTCCTCAGAACTGCAGCCCCGGCTCCCCAGGTTGTTCCTGTATGTACCAGATTCATGACATCAGCTCCACCGTTCTGTCTCCGTGGCTGCAGAAATAGCAAGGAGGTGACTCAAAATGAAAAGCGCTTTCCAAGCGGTTGTGTTGTATTTAGTATATTAACCACCACCCCTCGGAGGAGGCGGATGAACGTGGAGGAGGACGAGGTTGTTCTGGAGATTCTGTGAGAAACTTCTTTGAGTGACAGCATTCTGTGACAGTTCCCAAACGCAGTGCTTCTAACTGGCTCCTGAATTTGCTTATCTGTTGGCAAATCTCCCCAGCCTGCTGCCTCTCCTCCCTGGGAAACTGAGACATTGCAAAGGAACTACAAAAGAGGCACCCAACGCAGTGCCATGATGGCGCAGGGACGCGCAGTGGCCGCGCTCCGATTCCTTCTGGCCCTGCTGACCAGAATTCTGACTGCACGTCCCCGATTATTTTCTGAGCTGCTGCATGGCTAACTGATGGGAAATAAAGCCTTTATAAGTGCTACTGGCAGTAGTGGTGGGGGAGGATCTTATTATAAAGCCTTATGTGGCACGCTGGCCTACGCTATAGCTGTGTGTTTCGATTGTGCTCTGCAAACTTTGCCCCTGCAGACTGGTGGAAAAAGGCTAGATGGAGCATGGATTCATTTTCTAAAGGAAATGAGGATATAAATTCATTTGAGGAATGACACGCCAATTTTTCTTGCTCCGTTTTCCTCTCATAATAAACGGTACAGCTGCCAGGAATTTCTGTGAAAATAACACTTGCTTTCTTCTTCTTCTTCTTCTTTTTTTAAATCCTGTTCCAATGTTATAAAATATCCAGAGCCAGTTATGTCCTATTTACGATCTCAGCTGAGGTAAACCTCACTAAACAAATGAGGATCTGTCCCCACTGACTGCTGACAATGATAGCGACATAGGCTGCAACATTACTTCACCAAAACCAGGAGAAAATATATAACCCATTTACTTAATGGACTGAGCTATAATGTCATCAGTTAAGTGAATCCTGTGAATAAAGAACAAGATGAAGTAATTGCTTCCAAAACATTTACGGAATGAAGTAGAGCTTCACAGTGACTGGTCTCCTGGGGTCCCACTGATAACCTCTTTTGAGCAAAGTTTGTTCTTCTGTGCTGCAGAGATCCTTTCCTGGGTGTCTTAAGGTGTTCATTCACTCACTGGTATTGAAGGGGCAGCTGTGATCCAAGCCCACTGTGACTGGGCTCGTGGGTCGCCATCTTGGTTTGGTTTAAGCACAGCAGCTGGGATTAGAGCCTCCTGTAACCACCACACAGATTAAAATTACCACAGGGCGTAGTGCCAGGTATGGTTAAGCATGTAAGGGGGTATAGTAAAGTCTTCGTGCCTCAAAAACGCACTGGTCTAATGACCTGAGCACGATTCCAGAAGTCAGGCCGCTTGCCCTGCATCCCACAGATGCCATGCGGGGCTGGGAGGTCACTGCTGGGCTGGGTGCTGAGCAGATGTGCCTTCACCAGCAGGAGGTTGGCTGCTGGGGCAGTGCACATCCTGCCCTGGTTCTGGAGGTGCTGAGCACCTGCGGGTTGGTCCTGCGTACAGCAGCTATAAATGCAGGCACAGCGGGACCATGAAGTGACACAGAGCTGCGGTCTGTATCCCAGCTGGGACAGTTTCAAAACAAGTGAAGAAACGCTTCTGGGCTGATGTTGCAGTGGTCACTCTTGGACTGCTGTGGGACAACAGCAGGAGCGCGGTCTGCGGTGTGTGCAGCTGATCTGCCACTTGGGTTTGGCTTTTTTCTTGAGAGGCAAATGAATGGGAGAGAAAAAAACAAGCAGTGAGCCATCCCACAGCACAAGCAGAGAACGAAGGGCTCACCTGTCACAGTGTGGCTTGGTGACCACCATAGGGACTCTCTTTGCTCCAGGATTTCAGGGGCATTGAGTTCATCTGGGGATTTTTCTGTTGAGGAACATCAACTGTGGTTTGAAATACCATTTTTTCTCATTCTCTGAAGAGTTGTTTTCCTGAATCTCTGCAGCTCTTGATGGTAACCTGTGACAGAGAATCAGAACATCAAGTTGGAGGGGACATCTGGAGATCACCCAGTCCTGCTGTCCACTCAGGGCAGGGTTATGTTTGAAATCAGGTCAGGCCACCACCAATAATCAGTTTACCCTTGGCTGTCATTTCGTAGAGGTTTCTGCCTCTGCAGCCACACAATGAATGAGACGGGAAGTTTCAGCAAGAAGCTCATGAGACGAGTCAGCTGTGTGCAGGACAGCCCAGTGCTTGGTGGCAGGGCGCTTGGCAAGGGGCCCATCCCTGATTGCCATCTCCCCTCCTGTCCCCACTGCCCAGCTGCTGAAGGCCGTGGGACCCGCATGGTTGTTCCGAGCATGAAATGAGATGTTTGTGAGGCTGTGCTATGGGGTCAGAGACCTTGGGGGGGGGAGGGGGGGGAACGGGGATCGTTCAGCAACCGTACTTACAAAGCAAAATTAGCAACCCTTCCTCTGTCCTAACTCTCCTTCCTTATCCTTTGCGCAATGCCCCTGTCTGCCCCTCTCATGTAATCTTTATATTTCCCTCAGCAATATTATTTGCACAATGTTGCTTTCCCCCCCCCCCCCCCCCCCACATGCTTATTTTTGCTGGATACTTCACTTTGGCTGAAATGTTGAGTTCTTTCCATCTAACTTAGAGGTTTCTGGTCTTACGTCTGCTCTGGAAAATTTTAAGTGCTTAATTAACATGCAACTACTGGAAAGAAAGGGAAAAAGGAAATAGATGATGATATCCTTTTTGTCTGACAGAGCGGAGAGCCACGCAGTACAAACTGCAGGAAAAGGGGCTCATCAGGAGATCTGGGTGCCAGCCCAGCCCTGTGCTGGGTGCCACTTCCAGGTAGTGCCCGATCCCATTAACTTCTTTTCTGGTCTGCTGAGGTGGTGAGCAGCTTAGGGCAGGCATCAGCCAGCACAGAAAGGCTCCTAGCAGCGCACCTGCCCTGCGATGCCTTAGTGCTCAGTGGGGAAGAGAGACCCCTCAGAACGGTCCTGATCTGAAGTGGGATAAATTTCAGCTCCGAGGAAGCCTTTTTCCCTCCATTTGCTGCAGAGGGAACCTAAAACTACTGTGTGACCAACCTGGACAAAGAGAAGCTTGTGGGAGCCTGCAGACTACAGCAAGCAGCTCAGTAACACCCAAGTAGAACAAATTATAATGCTAGAAAAAGCCACTTCTGGGTTTCTTATACACAAAGACTCTCAATGCTGAATATCGCTGTCAAAGCGAGCGGAGCAGAAATGACTTGAGCTCTTTTTTGTAACAGCAATGATGGACTGTAAGCAAAATCCAGCACTGTTGTTCTGGGAACAAATAAACAGGCAGGGATCTCTGTTAGAGCAGTGCTTGTGGAAACTTGGAGGAAACTTAAGGCCTCACACTTTGTTTGCAAGTAAAAGGAGAAGAATGAAGGCGCAGGGCTGGGTGTGGGGTTTGCCCTGTTGAGTTCTCTTCAGTGGGAGTGAATACGGTGCACAGCTGTGCAGTGTGAGCTGCCTCACTATGGCCAGGCCGGGCGGAAGAATTATTTGAAGGGGAAGGAACTGTGTGGCATTTAGCTGCCTGGCTTCTAAGCAGAAAGCCTTGTGGGATTAAGAGCAAAACGCTGAGCACCAGCAAAATGCCTAATTAAAAAAAAAAAAAAAAAAAAAAAAGGAATTCCTACCCCCGAACCTTTCCATGGGCCAAAAAGTCTTCTGAAATGTGGTGTTTTAGGAGAAAGCTGCAGTAACAAAGGGAAATGGAAGTCATTAAGGGATTTTAAAAGCAGCCGCGACTGGGTGGGACAGCAGGGCTGCTTGCTGGGCTGCTGGGATCACCTCTTTTCAGCTACCCCCATCACTTTACATATTTCCATGCTGCCCTCTCTTCCCTGCCCAGTTCCCCCTTATCTCTGCTCCTGTTACATCTCTTTCCATTAGATTACTTTGGATAGCTACACTTTTTCCTCCAACAAGCACATATTCCTGAAGATAACCTGTCATTTGCCAGATAGCTGTGCTTTGTTTCCCTCCCTGCCCTGTGCTGGGTTATCTCTGGGGCTTTTCTTTCTTTTCCTGATGTCATGTGTTTGTGCAGTGCCTACCACCACAGAGCTCTGTTCTGCTGCCATGAACCCTACAGCTCCCCAGTAGCAGAACTCAGCCAGCAAGTGGGTGACAGCAGCCAGCATCGCCACCGCTTCGGTAGAAGAGCAATACAATTCCAATCAGTAATTTGTGAAAGCCTTTTCTCACAGACTGATTTCCTGCTACAAAATCGGGACTCGAGCAGTCATGCATTTGAAGCAGCCCATCCTTCACTGGGTGAATGTTTTTCACCCGACAGGGCTCTGAATCCATTCAGGTATTTGTGCAAGCAGCGTGTCAAGGTGTTGTTGTTATGGTAACTCTTGTGCATTAGTCTTGATTCCACAAATAGTGCAATTCTGCATGCTGGGGGTTTAAAACAGTCTGTGCTGTGCCCAGCGCAGGCAGCCGGCGCTGTGTGGTACAACCTGCACATCCACACCACGGCTGGGCTGCCTGCTGCAGAGTACACAGAATACAAGGTGTTGAGGGAAAACAGCACCTCGGAAATATTCCTGTGGAAGAACAGTGGAGAAGTCCACCTTCCCCTTGAACATTTCTCTGTAGCTATGAGACAGACACCTACGGTGGGGTTTTTTTCCTTTGTAAATTAATTCAGCCTTGGTTCTCAGGTAATCATGAGTCCAAATAAGCAAGACCACACCATGCTAATAACAATGACTGTATAAGCTGTGATGCTCGTATGCAGGTGCTTAAGGGAAGGCCACCTTCATCCAAGTCTGTCGAGGGCCAGAGATGGTACACTCATGTCAGACCTTCCTTTGTATGTCCCAAAAAAGAGCGAGCAAGAAGTGACCATCCGGGAGCGTGGGATGAACTTGTCTAACACACAGCTCCACAGTGCTTTGTACTGCCCAGTGCTGCCTCTGACCCCTGGACCCTTCACCATCCATGCTGTCACTGCTGCAGTGGCCCATAGGGACCTCTCCTTGCCCCTTTCCTTTCCAGGTTTAATCTACTTTTCGCTTCTCTGGATGAGAAGCAGCTCAGGCCTCAGTGCAGCATTAAGGATGTACAGAACCGCTGAGGACTGTTGCTCCAGCATCCACTGTTGGCCTCAGAGCTCCAAAACATTCCCTGGACGTTGCCCAGGGGACTATAAATTTGCTTCTATCTCTCCGGACTTTGAAGGACAGACATTTTCTCTTAAATAGACCTTCTCTGTTTTCATTCCCTTATTTATCTGGAGCTGACACTTTAACGCAGTTGGAAGCAGCCAGGCACTAAAAACAAAGAGAAAACCGAGTCCTTGACTTCTTCTGAGACTTGCAGCCTGTGTTTAAGGAGAAAAAAGAATCCAACAAACATAGAAAGTGCTTTTGCAGATTTGTCTCTTTGGCTTTTCTAAAACATCAAATAGAGCAAAGACTGGCAGGTTCTTCTATTTCACGAGATGCTAAAAAATAAGAATAAAAATATTAAAGGAAAGAAGCCAAGAAACAAAAGTATCAGTACATGGGGTGTTCCTTCAGTTTCTTGGGAAAATGTGCAGTGAGGCTCGAGACGCCTTGTCTGCATTGCAAACCTTCACTCCGGGCTTCTGAAAAGCATTTAACTAGATACTTGACCCTCTGTGTGGATAATGTGTCTCCAAAAAGAAGCGAGGGAAGGAAGGAAGAAAGGAAATGGTTTTGCTCCTATTGCCTTCAAAGACCGCAGCATTTCTGCAGGGCTGCTGGGTGAGCTGGGGGAGGGCTCTGCCTCCTCCCTCCCCACTGCTGGGAGCTGTGCCCCGGCTCCGGGGGGCTGCGTTCCTTCCTAAGTGCTCAATGCAGCTCATTGCAGTGGGCTGCTGCTGCAAATTATTCCAAAGGCTGAAATCAAGGCCTTCCACTTCACGTTCGAGTACTGCATAAGGCAAAAGTCAGTACCAGGGGTGAGTGGCAAGATGGCCAAACCTCCAGAAGCACTTTGAGCTGGGTGGGGTAAATGACAGCACTTCCTATGGCGATTTCCCCATCCTGGGCAGCTCTGCATGGCTGCAGCCTGCTTGCTCTGCTCGGGCACAGCGCTGACTGCTGGGGCACGGGGCTGTAGGGCCCACGCACACAGCTGGTGAAGGTGCTGCTTTCAGCATAGGCAGCAAGATGAGGAATGAGGGCATTGAGCAGAGATGGGGCAGCTGCAGGGGCCAACAGCAGCTTGAAAATAGTCAGAAAGCAGATTGGGTGTTGGTTTGGCAAACAGTGCCCTCGTCATTCCAGCGGGCCTCGCTGTCCCCTCTCACATCATTGAGGAGCACAGACTGCAACACGCGGCCAATTGCTCAACCTCTCAGATAAGGACTCGGGGCATTTATTTCAAGCTGTGAGTTCTGAAGCTCTGAAGCCCGGAAGAGGAAAACGAAGCGGGTCCTGAGCACAAAGAGTGGCGCACGTGGGCCCTTCTGTCGGCACCATGTGAGCCTGGCGCAGGCATGCAACAGGCGCAGAGCCGCGGCCGAACGCGTCCCGACTGCCAGCTGGACTTCAACCAGACAGCCAAAGGTGAAATCTTATCTCCATGCCTGAGAGAAAACAGGAGGAGATGCAGATGGTCCCAATAAACCATTGCAGGAAACAAAGTGCGGTTGATAAGGAGCAAGGGAAAAGGAGGACGAGAATTCCTAATGTCAGTGATTGTGTTAAAGACTTTGACCATACCTTATGGGAAACTGCAAAGTTAAAATATAAATAAACTGACTTTAAAACCTCAATATTGCAACAGTGGTGGCTGAGTTGAATTTAAATTACCCTCTGTAATTCTTGGAATGTCTCATGCTCTAAGAAAGTGTGATGTTTTTTGTACCTCTTACATAACTCTCTTGGTCAATTTTCTGAAGCGGTAAATTGATTTTAAGCTTTAAGGCAAAAATCATCGGGCCTGTAACTGGCTCCTTACCAAGAAGAAGCAGGGCCTGGGCATCAGGAAGGGCAGGGGGTTTCTCTCAAAGGCCTTTCCAGAGATCTGAGCTCTCTTCCTGAAAGTCCCTGAGGATGGAAGCAAGATATGGTTGGGAGCATCTCAGCAGGGCCTGTCATTTCCTTCCATTTATCTGCTGTACGCAGTGCTGAGAGGGAATCATTCCCCAGCTCTAAATCACTGTAGGTCTTGTACACAAGGAGGACATAATGCCAGAGACGATGTGGTGCATCTGTGCTTTGCATTCTGAGGGACCTGTTGGCTAGAGAAAAAGGAGCTGCTCATAAACAGTGCAAACCAGACAGACGCACACGTAAGGCCTAATTTGAAGGTTTTGTTTTGCCTTTCCCATCTGAAGAGGAATGCGTATTACATCAGTTAGAGCACGGTCTAGCTTTGTGGCTCAGCGTTTTGGGATAAGTCCTTGTAGACCTGCAACTTTCCGTCTTATTGGTTAGAATTAAAGCAGTAGTAATAATATGCTTCTACTGAACACAAAATGATTCGGTAAACCCCGGTATGTATTTTTGGTTGATTTCTTCTTTTCCTTCTGAGGTGGTATGTAAGACAAGTGAATCTAAGGGACACTCTTAGACAGACTGCTGATTCATTTCTGATTCATAAAAATAAACAGATAGCAAGACATATGTCTGAGCCAAACAGCATTTACTCTGTGGGAGCATGTAAATGTAATAACACTCTTTAACAGGGTTAAACAATATTAGCCCTCTGATTTGTCATTATTAGTGTCACTAATTCGAGTTTCATGAACATCACTGAAAATATATGGCACGCAAGAAACAACTACCATAATGTGAGCACATCCATCTGTCTTTCCACAAGAAAAACAGGCTTGGCAGGGGCTGCAGTTCTGCAAGGATTTGAAACAACAACTTTTTATTCATTAAAATGTGGTTATGGTCTGAAAATGGACTGGGGGGAGAGGAGGAGGGAGGGAAAAAATGATCTCTCATTACAGACAGTGCTTAGCAATTCCAGTTTGTCTTCCATTGGCAATCTGCACTGACAGATACTACGGCTTGTTACTGCCCCCACTGAAGCCAATGGAAAAGTTCCCTGTTGAATGCAGTGGGAGAGAGACCAGCCCCCAAATCTGGACTGCTGTCAACAGAGGGGAACCAATGGCAGTCTAAACTGAGCAAATGTGGTTTCTTTTTTGCCTTGCATGTCCTCAATACATTCCCAGCTAGTCTTTTCTAGACTAAGCAAACCCAGTTCCTACAACCTTTCCTTACAGGTCCTGTTTTCCAAACCTCTTACCACTCCTGTTTACTCTCCTCTGGCCTCTTGCCAGTCAATCTATGTCCATCTCAAATTCTGCTGCCTGAAGCTGGGCATCCTGCTGGAATCGTGCTGCTCTGGATGGAGGATGCTGTGGCAAAGACAATTAGCCCAGGACAAGGAGCTGATGTTTAAACTCTCCATTATCCCAGAGACAGCCTTGCTGGAAGGTTTTAGGGTAAAAACCAAGCTGAACTGGGAGCTCACTGAAACACCTGACATAAAATTACATACACTCTTAGTTATGTCATGTCCAATTCTTAGGTTGCACCGAGGCCCAATCAGCCCTGGGGCTATTGCTTGGCTCAGATATTCACCTCTACATTCACCTCCAGCAGGGTTTCAGGAACAGCAGGAGCAATTCCCTGCTCAGCCCCTGTGAGTCCCTGTTGTCCCCACGGTCTGACAGCAGGATGGGGGTAGGAACCGGGCGTCATGTCCATGCCCTATCTGTCATCTACTGGCAGCTATTTATGCTGCGCTGGGGATGAGCACGGGGCAGTGGTAACACATTAGAGAGCCTCAGAAGCAGTGAGCTGAAAACAGAAAGATCCTGTTGGGTTTTTAATGTGCCAGACTGTGCCTGGGGGGTGAGGGCTCCCTGCTGCAGCACGGCTCTCTGTGGGGGCCCACGGCCCGCAGCGGTGCTCCGCAGCCCTGAGAAATCCTCCTGCTCTGAGAAACGCAGACCCCTCAGACCAAACTGCAGGGCTGGGGTGGCAGCACGCTTTACTCCCCCGTGCTGTGTATTGTCCTTCAGGTGTTTCCAACATTTGAAAGCCTGTTCTTTCATCGCAGAGTTTCTCCTGGCATTTGCACCCAATTCTTCTGTTTTCCCATGCCTCTCCATGCCGCAGAGAGAGGCTCTGTGCGCTGTGTCACAGCTGAGAAATCTCTGGGTGTCCGTTCAGATGAAAAAACTCACAGCAAATGGAATGATTTCGTTACGTGTTGCAGAGGTGCTGGCACAGAGGTGGGAGCTGCCGGGTTCGGGCCGTGCAGGCCAATGAGCAGCGCACTGCAGCACCTGGCATCCTCACTGCCACTCCCTCTTAATTCTATTTTTCCCCTCAATTGATTTGTATGGGGCCATCATTGCCTTTTATTGTTACAAACTAAGCTCTGCAGGAGGTTTCAAATGAAACCATTTAATTTTTTTAATCTTCCACTCCCTTTGTGGAAAGAAAAAAGAAACCAACCACCATTCCCCAAACGCTGTGCACTCAGTGCCAGTGGTGATGGGAAATCAAGGACCACTTTGAAACAGGTTAATTTCTCCAGTCGTGCCGCTGCCGAAGCCGTTTAATAATGCTACAGGATTTGAGAGGACGCACAGAAATGTTCTGTCCACTCTTTCACCTGCAGAATGACTTAAGACCACATGTCGGCATTTAAAGTGGATTGCCTATAATGAGGCTACCATACACCAGGATCGTGGTGGTCACAAACAATAAAGCCTAGGGAAGTGTCTTTGCAGTGCCTGAGTATGGCCAGAGCAGCCTTCCACAGAGACTGGCACAGAAAGGGAACAGCAATGTGTGCATGGATGTATACGTACACATGCATTCACATGGCAGGCCCAGCAGTCGTGTCAGTCCTGTGTTGCCTCCAGCAAAAGCAGAACTTGGGTTTGGGACAATTTAAAGGAATTAGGTTTAACTGAAGGTGATGAAATCTACTTCTGTGATCCCCCAAGACTTGGGGGTTCCTCTGCTTTCTTCTCTGCTTTCCCTTGAGACTGACGTAGGAAAATGAACAAAGCAGAAACACAGAGACCTGGTGGCTTCTCTTCCATGGTGTGGGAGAGGGCAGCCAGACCTCTTCCATCCATCAGGAACCCAAAGCACTGCCACAGCACGGGGCGCTGCCATCCATGTGCCCTGATGGCCCATGGAGCATCCCGCGAGAGCTCCGGAGGCGGCTGGTGGGTACAGCCCCAAAGCATTGCTCTGCCACGGGACAGAGCTGCGCACCCACCCGGAGCCCCAAGGAATGGGTGGGGGTATGGCCAAGCACTGCCCCAGCAGGGGCTGCGTCTCACTTGGTCCTCACCACAGGGGGTGACGGGGCAGAGAGGAGCAGGGTGCTGCAGGGGCTGCGGGGCTGGCACTGCCTGGAGGGGGCGGGGGGGCAGGAGGGGCCTCACTGCTGCTTATCCTCAGCACCCGCCTCTGCCAGCTGCGTGCTTAATGGCACCGCTCTCTGCAGAGATGAACGATATGGTTGGGCAATAGAAGAAAAGCTGGAAAGAAAGATTTATAATTTTCCCTTTAAGCCTGTCATTCATGTCATTAATATAGATGTGATTTAGAAGGGCAACAACTTTTCCTTCTTTTTTCTTCTCTCTTTCTCTTTGCTAAAAGCTTTGTGTATGTACCCACAGTCTGACAACCAAATGGGGCTGCCTTTCTTTTTTCCCCTCCAATATGTGGATTGCGTTTAATTCTGTCACTCAAATGGAGCCGCGGTTTCGGGAGGGAGCGATTAAGGCTCCCTGGGAATAAAGGGCCGCCCGCTGTGCCTCGCTATTCAGCACTGCTGGGCATGGGGGAGCGATGCCGGGCTCCTGAATAACGTGGGTTTTCAGACATACAAAACACACCTTAGAAATACTGTACAAACAAAGCTCCGCATCGCACAGCGCCGGGCTTATTTGCCGATTCTTTTCTTCGTGTGCTTTGTGCTCCCTTCCCACCCTGCGCTCCAGCACAGCCCCGGCCGCACACCGCCCCGCACCGCGCTCACCAATCGCTTCCCGAAGTCTGTGCTCAGCTCACTGACATCGAATGGACTTCAGCTTGTGCCTCAAGGAAGGCCTTTTGTTGTAGAAGTCCTTCAGAGACACTTCTTCCAATTGGAAGTGAACGCTTGGTTTGGGTGAAATATTTGGGGCCAAAAATGCAGCAGCGTTTCCCAAACCAGTGGCAATTTTCCTCACTGTTTGTGTAAGGGGGAAAAAAAAAAGCAGCATGAAAAATGTGAAATGTTTGTGGAGATGTTTCTAAACAAAGCATTTCCATTTGGTGCAAACTGTCATTGTGAAATTTCCTCCAGCATTATCTAGAAGTGTTTAAAAACCACTTAGGGTGTTAAAAAAGCCTTTTATTTATAGCAGAACAGCATCTTTTCTTTGACTTCAGATAATTCTCATTCCTTTTTGACTCCTCGGCATCTTCTGACATTCATTGCGAGTTCCTTCTACCGAGCCATTTTTAGAGCTATTTTATTAGCATTTCTTTTATTAACATTCACTCTTGTCTATTAGCCACGACTGCTTCCGTAGCCGTTCTGTTCCCCATACATGAGCGCCTATGGAGGTGCTGCAGCACAGCAGCTGTGTGTCCCCCCATCTCCATGACCCGGCCCAGCAGCTGCTGGCAGTGCAGCCCAAAGTGTCTGCGTGCACATAATGCAAAGTGCGAGCGCAGTGCCTTGCTCCTTTTTTGCCCAACTCAGTGAGAAGCCCTCTCGGTGTCCTGGGATGCAGCGCTGTCTCTCAAGGCAGCAGGAGGCACCCGACATGGTGGCACGGCTGTAGGGCACTCTGGGTACAGCAGAGTGGTGCTGCTGTGCTGTTCCGCAGAGGATGGGATTTCTGGGGGGTTGGGGAGCCCCGCAGCCCCCAAACCCGCTCAGCTCCTCTGCTGCCAGCCTACCGTCTCCATGCAGTTAGCATTAAAAACACAGATGACTGGAAGCTGTACTCCTCCATACCGTGTGCAGCAAATGGAGGCGGAGGTCCTCGGAGACGGAGTGTTTGTGGAAATGCAAGCTATTGCTTCACTCTGTTTTATGGTGTGGCGAATGTAGTGCGGAGATACCGCTCAGGGCCCACGCTCAGCTGAATCTAAATCCAGGAGCACCTACCAGGTCGGGTTTTGTCTCATCACTTGTAATGGCTGCAAACATCCCGCACATGTGAGTGTAACAGCGCGCTCCGTTTGCTGAGCTACAATGGAGCGGACGCTTTGGTACAACACGGTAAATGTTTCATGAAAAGAGTATCAAATGGACTGCCTAAAACCCTCAGAGACTGTCTGCTCTGCACTCAAACGCGGGACATTATTTCATGATTCCCCGTGATCCCTTTGGCATTGTAATTCTAAACCGTGCAAAGAGAGGTGGATGAAGGCGGATTACAAATCCGAGCCCGTAGAAAGGACCTGCAATTATTCGTTAAACTGTTGTGTTTGGTCTCATGTTCTGCTCTCTCCAGACTGGGCTATGCAGTACTTCCCAGTCTAACTCCCTGGCCGTATTACTGGTTCATAAGCACACTCCCCTCTCCTGCTTTCTCCCAGGCCTGGAGATAAGGTTGCCCCTGTAGCTCAGTTCACCTATCTGTATGTGTGTTCTTTCTCATCTTGTTTCACTGTGATTTAAAATAGCAGCGCTTTGCCAGTCTCCCCTCTCCCACCTCAGACAGGTAGGGTTATTTTGGAAGGCGCGAGGGTTGTTTGTTTTAATTTCTCTTTAAGCCACCAAAATGGTGTTAAATATAATTTTTGTGAACCGCTCCAAACCCACTGCGTTTGCCTGGGTGTATTGTTTTGAAGGCTCTCTCCCACCTCTAATCAGCGAGGATTCGGCACAGTTGGCAGTCTCTGCTCCACGAGCAGACTGTCTGAATCACAGCTCAGCCCCAGAAAGGATGGTCTTTCTAGGTCAGGGCTAAATATACTGAGTATGGGGGTGAGGATGGAAAAGTTCCCATGCCAGCTGCCACCCTGCTCTCAGCAGACCAAACTCCCCAGCTCACGGCACTCCGGCACGCGTCATTCACCGGGATCTGAAAGTGGGAGAGGGAAATCCCGCAGTGCCCGCACAGTGCAGAGGCACGGCTGTGTGCAGGGCTGGGGTGGGGGACATTGCGTTGTGTTTGGAGGAGGACATCCCAACTCCTCCATGGAGCACCAAGCCGCAGTGCAGGGAGGGCCGGGTCCTTCCCCAGCGCAGCCATCTGCGTGGTCCATCCTGAAGCACGGCAAAGGTTGTGCTGAGGGTCTCCTTCCCAGCAGGTCCAGCCCTCCAGGGAGACCTGGCATTCTGGCTGGAAAAATTCCAGCACAAATCCCCGTGCTGGTCGAAGGCAGCAATGGAGCCAAGTCCCTTTTCCAGGAGTGGGACCGCATCTCCATTCTGGACCCCCTTCTGTTAATCCTGCAATACCAGCTTTCATTTGGATGTAACACATTCGCTTCCTGCAGGAATTTTCTTTCCTTTTAGAGGATGAAGCTTGAAAATTGTCGCAGTTGCTAGAGGCAACTATTCCGCAAAATCTTTTTATAAAATGGATTTATCTAATTAAGAATCTTTTAGCAGCACCAGGCCCGGAGGATCAAATATCTCATTTACACTGTGCGGGGCTGGGGCAAGGGTTTACTTCTCGTGTAGAAACACAGATAAACAGGGACTGCTCCACTCAGCTCCTCCTAACGCACCTTCTCCAGCACAAAAAGTGGGATCTGAGATCTCCTTAGTTTATTACTGGAAGAAAAGTAATGGGAAGGGAGGAGGAGGAAGCTTATAATGGAGTCAATTCGATGTAGTTGGCAACAGGAGTAGAACAGCCTTACATCAGTGACATTTTCCAGTGAAACAAACCTGTTGTACAGAGAACAATTTTTAATTAACTCTGTATCTCGTGTGTTGAGGAACGTGAGCAAACTTCTTTATGACTTTACTTTTGGCTGCAGAGAATATCCCAGTTCTTATTCTCCAAGAACAGAATTGGGAAGTGAGTGGTGGGGATGAGGGCTCCTAAATATGCGTGTGAAGCTCTGTGCACTCTGAACCTCTGCAGGCACTGCTGATTTTGATTTTATCCTCCTCTTTTATGTGATGTAGAGCACGGAGCATTAAACACCATGGGGATGCTGTGGGGACAGGAGCCTGCCTGCCTCAGCGTCCTGCTCCCAGCACAGGCACTAAGCACTTCTGCGTGTCTCCAGTGGGCAGCGGTTCTGCCTGGCAAAATCTGGGTGACAAAGTCCTGAGAGGGTACCAGAGGACGGAGTTACTGTCACATACGGGGCTGACACGAGCAGTTTCTCATGTTTGAAATTTCAGAGGTGAAATCCTGAAGAAAGCTCCCTATCCCACGCTATGGGGTGCTGAGGGGCAGTGCCACAGCCTGCAGTCACGCTGAAGCACCGCGCTGTATTCCTCCAGAAGCCAAAGCGAATCACAGCACCTAATGACTAAATGAAACATTTGCTCTGTGTTTTTTAACCTATCCTAGCAAAATAACTTCTGCTCTAATTAACTCATCCAATCAACACCAGAATCTGATCACTGCGAGCGACTGGCACGTCTGGGTTGGCTGTGTTTCTCCACATTGCTGAGGGTGTGCACAGAGCTCTGGGAGCAAGAACAAGGCAGAGGCTTGCACTGACTGCAACCTGAGCTAGTGTGAGACCAAAAACAGGCGAAGCGATGGTTTAAAAAAGCACCTGAGCATCCTTGTTGGGCTTTGCACATCTTCTGACATTCCCGGAACACGGCTGAAAGTATAAATTGCACTTACAGACACAAAAGGAGTTTGATGACTCCCGGTTGAGCTTAAAAAATGAGCGTTTCATGAAGAGCTGATAAAGAGTTAAAAAAGAACTACCATCTGTGAAGCAGCTGGTTTCTCCTGGTCCCAAGGCTCGCTGGGGCTCAGCTACTTGTCTCAGTGGGGTTTCCTGCTGGACTGTAACCCCACTGCTTCTCCCACTGCTATGTATACATTAGGGCTACAGTGCAGACATAGCAGTGACATGTAAATGGCACAGATCGTAGGGGAGCTGAATTTCTATGCTTTAGCACAAATTAGGTTGCATTTCTAAAATCCTGATATGCATAAAGATGGATTCAGAGGGACTGTAACACAGCAAGCCAGAATAATACACTCATCTAGAATTTACCTAATGGGCAAAATGAGAGAGTTCTCAAATAATGGGTGCCTCAAATGAACCAAGGAGCATCTGAGCAAGAGGACTATGATCCCGTCCTGGGATGCTGGGGGCTGCAGTAGGGCATGAAGAGCCTTTGCAAACTGTAGCTGTGATGGGAGAGATGCTGGCAAGTGGGGAGCGGTCTCTCTCAAATGCAAGAGTCAAGGAAGTACTTTATGGATGGATGAATAATTGCTTTTATGAGGCCAAGTCCTTCATTGAAGCTAATGGAAAATTTGTCATTGACTTCAGTGGGATCAGCACTAGACCTGTAACGAGAAAATAATAATGGTCTGCAATACGGAGCCAGTAAAAAAAAGAAGGAGCCAGCATTCACAGCAGCCAAGAGCCTTCTGCATGGATCTAGGAACACTGTACTTGGTGAATCATTTCTCTGTTAGTTAGATAGAGCATTTGTTCTGTTCCTGATTTATCTCCAAGCAAATTTAGACTACTCAAAATCGATTTGCTCATTATAATTTTTTCAATGCCTATGGGCATTGCCATTTCCTATTGCTATTCCTGTGGAGCCATTGGTAGCCACGCTGATGTGGGCTGGCTCCTGCTCTGTGCCTGCCTTCCCAAGAGGCTGCTGGTGCCCCAGCGCTCTGTGCATGGCACAGGTGGGCTGCCATGGCTCGGCGTGCTGCTGGGCTGCACAGCACGTGTGGCACTGCCTCCTCCCCAGCTATCCCTATGAGTCCCACTCCCACTGTCCTCTCAAAGCACCTGCTCTGAAAGGAGCTGGGTGGACATGTAAACAGATGACAGGCGGTGCATGTAAGGCAGCAGCCAGGAAGACCCTAAAGGGTTTACCCGGGAAAGCCATTGAATCAGGAACATGCAGATCACCATTCATGGAAATGCTTTTGCTGGTACGGGTTTTCCCACAAGAATTGGATTGGGTTTGATTAGTATTTAGGAGGGGAACACCCAGTAAATGCTACTGGAAATGGTGGTGGGGAGCCATGGTGGGTTTGGGGCCTTAGCGGATGGGTGCCAGTACGTTATGGGCGCTGCCACTGCTCCTCTGGCAAACTGCTGGGTGGGGTTTCAGCGGTACCCGGGGGTGTTACAGACCTCTCTCCTTTCCCACCTTGCTCCTGCATACCAGAATCCTGCCCAAGTTTCATGTCATCGTTCCTATTTGTCCTCCATTTGCCGTTTTCTTTACATCTGGTTATTTTGCTGTCCCATCCACCACAGCTCTTTGCATCAGCAGTTCATTACCCTCAGAGGCACCAAATGGTGCTTTTTCACTTTCAGTTCCTATGAAATTCCAGGGGCTTTCCTCACTGCCTGTCCCAGAAGGGCTCTCACGGGAGACGCTCTCAGTGCAGGATCAGAGCCACGGGCACAAAACCAGCTCTGCACAGCAGCACAGCTGAGCTCTGTGCCTGACACACACGGGGAATGCACACCTTTGCCTCCCATCAGGTTGGCAGCCCCCAGTGTGAGGTTTCATGGTGAACCATCGCGCCTTCCTCCGGATCCTTTGTTCTTGCAGTACCAAACGCTAACAATTTGCATGATATTAAAATGCAGGTTCCGTTGGGCTTTCCAGTTAATTCCTTCTTCTTCTTCTTCTTCTTTTTTAACAATTAGGTCTCAGTTTTACCATTGTTCCCCTCTTTTTTTTTTTCTTTTTCTTTTATTTGAGCAAAATTTTCAGCCATTCAGCACCTCTGTCGAGTTTTTTTTCTCTCATTACTTTATGGCAGATGAAAGTTAAGAGGCCCAATTACTAACATTTTATGATAGCACAGAATATTATTAAAGCACTTAAGAGGTTATTAACACCTTTTATGTACCTTATTATTTAAAAGCCTGCCATATTTAATCATTTTAGCGCCATTAAATTGGCATTAACAACAACCCTACGACTTACACTCAGAAATGTCACCGTTTGACAACACAAATGCAATAAAGCATCCCACGGATGCCTGGAGGTGCCAGGTGAGCACAGGCAGGCGTTCATTTCAGCCCACCGAGCTGCAGGGTGACCCAGCACCAGGTGTGGGGCTCAGCCCCACTGCAGGGCAGCACCTTGGGCAGCGAGCAGGACTCCCTTCCTTCGCCATCCTGCCCCATCTCAGTGTCTATGAGAGCAGTTCCACCTGTGCTGCTTCCTCTTGTAAAGCTGCAGCATCATCCATCCCGTCACCCTACCCCTGGGACCCTTCCCCTAGATTTTTTCACTCCCGAGGGCTGAAACGAAGCCTGGTGGCAAGGACACAGCATCAGCCACCACCCTTTGGTTATCAAGGACAACAAAACAGAGGCAGCGCAGTGGTGAAGAGGAACATCGTGTTAATCAAGTTAGAAATACTATTTGTGCAGCCTCCTGATTGTTTCTGACAAGCTGCTGAAGCCCATGGGGCTGGGTGGGTCAGTGGGTCCAGCCCCTTCTGTTCAGCTCAGAACTCCAGGAGTGAGGTTCTATTTGTATGGGAGTTTCTTCTTTTCCAGCAAAATATGGGATGAATTGTGTTTTCTCTTTAAGGCATACAAACAAATCCCTTTCCTATAATCATTTTCATAGATGAGCATTACTAATATATCTTGGCACTCTAAAGCACATCCTTGAATTTACTCTGGCAACTATTGCACAGCCGAACACAGAATCAGGCAAATCTATTCTATGACTTCAGTAGCATTCCCTTTCTTTCTGACTGTCAAACAGAAAATGGAAGCGGTCCCACATGGCTCCGCACTGGGGCCATAGAGGCCTCCTGGGTTGTGTTGCAGATGCTGGCGCTCAGACAGGGGGGCTGGGTCAGAAACCCCAGTCCCATCTGCTGGAAGGATGCCATCACTGCTATCAGTAGATTGGTTCAGCCATTTGGGGAGAGCCAGTGTCAGTATTTCTATGGAGCAGGGTCAGGGCATTCTGCTGTTAATGAGGCTGCCTGTCCCTGGCAAAATCCCCCCCCCCCCGTGTCTATGAACCTCAGGCTCATCCCTATTTCCATTGCCCTTGGAGGGAGGTATTAATATTCCAGCCCAGCTGCACTTGGGTTTGCTTTGCTGTTCGTGTTACATCTGTATCCGCAGCAGTTGGTGCTGTAGCTCTCCGGTTCTGCTAAGCAAACCACAGCAGCCCCCAGCAGCACACTGCTCATGGCAAAGCGTGCAAGGCAGCGTGCTGGGGGAGGGAGGCCGGAGGCGAAATGTTGGTGTGAATCTATACAGGTTATGCACTAAAGTGCTACTCTTAACATGGCAAAGCACGCATCCTGCCTGTGCACGCACCTTTTGTCTGTTCTATCAATACAGTTGCTGCTGCAGCGCCATAGAATAGCTCCCATGTGGGCTCTCCTATTAAGCCTTCATTGCCAAAGAGGTGTGACTTGTATTTTCTTTATGGGCAGTTGCCTAATTTATACTATTTTGCTGTAAAATCCAGCGAAGATGAGACTGGAGGCACAGTGTTGCTAGGTGAAACTAGCCATGGGCCATTTCGGGTTGAGAAGAGAACCAGCTTAGTGTCCATGGTCACTGCAGCCTTGCTATGGCTTGCTATCTTCAGAGCTGACTTTCAGCCCCATCACTTGTTCTGCTTGTGCAGATGTACTGCACTGGGGCATCCATCCCAGCCTGGGCAGCCAACCCAGCAGAATTTTGGGTGCTGTGGGACTGTCATTTCAGCAAGTGGAGCTGGGCAGTCTGTCTGTGTCCTCCAAACCCAGCATCATTTATCACCAGCATATGATGGATGAGATGATAGGAATTGGTGGCTTTGGTCCATTACTGTTGGAACCAACTGGTCTCCTTATTGGCAGTCTCAGCAGAAAATATGGGAAAGATTCTCCATGCCCAGCAGCACCTTTCCATCTATAGGGGAGCTGCTGTCCTTCAGAAGAGGCCCCTCAGGATCCTGCTGCTTTCTGCACAGCCCAGAGCTGCATCCCCGCGCCTCGTTGCCCAGCACCCCAGGCAGGTGACGCAGATCCCACAGCCACCTTCCAGCTGGAGATCTGCATATCTGGTTTCCAAGACAGAGGTATTTGCACTGGAATGGATGTTTCTGTCCCAGCTCCAGCAGAGCTCAGTAGAGCTGATGCAGCCAGCACAGGGCATGGGGAGCTCACCCAACCTGGCCACTGCCTGCCCCTGCTCTGTGTTCAGGCTGAAGCCAACCCTGGCTTTTAAGGTCTGTTCCAACCCATTTACCTTCTGAGCTTTTTTTGTGAAAAACAACGGGCAACATAAAAGCTGACATGAGCTCAGCTCCTGTCACTCCTTAAGTAAATGGGGAAGGCTACCATAAGCTTACAGTCAGCAGAGGAAGAGCTGTTTTTCATATAAGCTTCCTTTAAACAAGGTGAGAGTTTATTTTCAGAGGATAAGCCTCGGTGGCTGCTGCTGCTGGGACATTTTGTGCCAGTTTTTAATTGTTACTTTTTTTATTATATAGCGTGATTCTGAACAGACACTCAAGCGAGATTGGCTCATCATCCTTTAATTCCACACTGTGTCACTTCGGAAGGGAAATGGCTTGGTAAAAGCCAGAGAGTTCAGATACGATGCTGGCAGATCGTTATGAAATATTCACAAGACATTTAGTTTAACTTGGTGCTAATTGAACACTGACAGCACAAGTTACTCCTGCCTGCAGCAATAGTCTATCACGTTTAGGCAAGTGGCATTCCTTCCCCAGTGATGCTCCGGGGATGGGAGTGCTGGGGCAGGCAGGCGTCAGCAGAGAGCTGAGCTCAGAGCAGGGAATCCTCCACAGCCATTCCTGGGGGATATGTGGTATGGGGAGGAGACCTCACCCCCAAAGAGAAAATAGCCAGTATTGGATAGCAGACCAACTGGAGTTGGTTCAGGTATTTGGGGGATATCTTCTGTAGTGACGGCATTTGAAAGGGAGATGCTCATTCTCCTGAAGCCACATCCCGAGCCCCCCTTGCCCTGAGATAAGAGTGTTTCCAGGGCAGTGACACCTGCACTGAGGTAACAGCGCTTCTCTTTGGGGACGCGGCCTTCTTTGCTTCTCTAATTCCTAGTGCTACATCTCAGCATACTTTCTGCTGATACTTTTTTTCTTATTTGTTTCTTATTGGACAGTTTGTGGACATCTAATAGCAGGAATTTCCCTACCATTTTAACTGTCTGTTACTTGAGAGCCAAACGGAGCTGAAGCAGGCGGGCAACGCAACAACCGCTTCAGCCATCAGCAGAGAAACACAGCTCAGCACTGCCGCATCCCTGAGCATCGCCCCCAGAGCCACCTCGGGAGGGCTGGGTGTCCCTGTGCACACAGAACACTGTGCTCCCAGCAGCCCTGCCCCGAGGGCTCGGGGGGGCACAGCATCCCACCCCCACAGCACACAGCTCAGCGTCCCTCGTGAGCACCGCTCTTCAGGAGGGAAAACAAATGAGGCTTTCAGTGTTGTTTTCCTTGATTCATTTCGCTGTGGATTCGAGCAAGGCAAATAGACGGTGGGAGGACTTCGCTGATAAAATATTATTTTTTTCCCAAAGCAGAGAATACCAGAAGATAACACAACAGCAAATTACTGCATATTTTAAACCCTTGTAGCTAAACACTGCGCTCTGGGGCTGCGCCAGGTACCTCGTGGTGCCAGTGAAAATGGGATACAGATGTTCACTTGTTTGGATGGAGGCAATAATTCATGCTTGCTACAAACTATGCAAAGCCTCACGCTCAGGAAAGAATAGCCGGGTCTGTTTGTCAGCACTATGAAATCATATTCTCTGAACCCCCATTAAAGAAAATAGGAGTGGTAAAACTGAACTGAGAAGGGCGGCCTGTTGTTTCCTGGGATGCCACTGCTGTTCATGGAATCATAGAATCATAGAACAGCCTGGGTCGAAAAGGACCACAATGATCATCTCGTTTCAGCACCCCTGCTATGTGCAGGGTCGCCAACCACCAGACCAGGCTGCCCAGAGCCACATCCAGCCTTGAACACCTCCAGGGATGGGGCATCCACAGCCTCCTTGGCCTCGCTGTTGCAGTGACAAAGCCCACCCTGCTGTGTGCTGACCCACAGTGCCATCACTCCCATGGCATGGGGTCACTGCGTGGGACAGGTGTTGAACTGGGTGTGTGTGTGGGCAGGAGGGGTGCATCAGTGTAGGGTGCTGTCTGAGGCCCTGTTTAGGTACAACCAAAGCCCTTTAGGTTTGAACAGTGGGTATTTGGCTGTTTTTGGAACATGAACGTAGGTGCTGTAAAAATGTTGCCTCCGATTTCCGATTTGCTTGTGATAAAAATATCAAAGCCTGGAGCAACAAGAGCGTTCAGGAATGTGATCTGTGTCTTGTAATGGACATCATGAAACTGGGAGCTGTATGCCCCCAGAATACTTCAGGGTGGGACAGGGAGAAAGAAGGACTGAGCTCAGCCCTTTCAGCCTGGCAGCAGGTCTGGCACGCACCTCCTGCTCCTTCATGTGCAGCAGGTAACTGCCAAACTGGCATCTGCCCACAGCATTGCTGAGCATACCTAAGTACCTGCACCACTGGTTTCCCTCCATTGTGCTCTGCTGGGAAGAATACAAACAGGTTCACACCTGCAGGATGGCTCTGGGTTCCAGGAATGCATGTGCAAATCCAGCAGGTAGGAATGGCACTCCTGACATGGCATCCCACTTCTCAGAAGCAGATCCCTGCTCTCCCTGCCTGCTGCTCGCTTTTCGCTTTCTCCTTGCAATGCCCATATTAAAATGAAGAGCATTTCTTTTTAATCTCCTTGGTTGGTTTTCATGGTGGAGCTGTAACGAAATCCCAAACCACGCTTCTGGGAACGCAGCGTTTCACCATCGCTCACCTTTCTCAAGTTGCAGGCTTTCACTTTTCACTCCAATGTCTCACTTTGAGACAAAAGCCCAAGCAGCTTTTGATTCCGTAACGCTTCCATGGACTGTTCTGATTCCCCTCATCTTTTTTTCAGCTGTTTTCCTTGGCTTAATCCACTCCCCAGATTTGTTCCCTTTGTACCAAGAGTTCTGGCATCCCAATGTGCACCTCCTGCAGGACCAACCAACACTGGCTGAGAACACTTTGCCCTCGCACCATTTACTACATTCAGTTCCTCACACGAGGGCAGACCCTCGCTAGCTCTATTAGCACAGTGAGATGTCAGTCCTCTCCAGCATGCGGAACAGTCAAATATTTCCAGGGGGAATGTGGATCCCCGTGGATCCCCGGACTGCAGGTTTCTGGCTGCCATCAGAGTCTGCCCTTTCCCATCTCTGCAGACCCTTAAAGTCCAGCAGCCCCCAGGAGTCCACAGAGAACTGCTTGAGGATCCCCTGCTCTCCCTCACGCCATGCAGCAGAGCAGCATTACTCACTGCTCCACCGGTGCTTCTTCAGCAGAGCGAGGCTCAGCCAGAAATAAAGGCAGGGTCTATTTTTTTCTTCTGTAAGTATGTTCAAAACATGAATTTCCATGAGTTTCCAACATAAGACCTATATCTGCATGGTAAGTAGAGTCATTTTCACTTGCAAATGAGGTTGAATCTGCTAAAAAATCTGCTAATTTGCAATAAAAATAGCATCCATCTTTGCTCTGCAAATATAGCCTATTTGAAAACTGTCCCATTTTCAGAGCTGTGGCAGCTTGTAGGATGAGAGAGAGGGGAAGAAGGAAATACCTTGCATTTGAAGTCACTGCTCAGTTCTCCAGGGCTGTTTCACACACCTTCAGTCATTATGCTGCGTTCTGTGTTGTCACATTAATTTTCACAGCAACAGACTGATACAAACAGCACGACTGCGGTGCAGGCAGGGGAGAGCTGGGTGGGTTGGGAGGGTTTGTTCAGACAGAAATATCTCCTGCCATATTGAGGGGAGTAGAAAAAAAAGCGGCCAGCCAAGAAATTGCTTTTTGTAGGAACGTTCTGTCTCTTTTTCTTTCTTTTTTTTTTCCCCTTGTAACACATACTCCAGTGTGAGAGACCTGGAGCAGGGGGGGACCAAGCAGCCATCAGGGTGTATTTGATGCTGAACGCAGCTCCTTTTTCCAGTGGGGGAATCTACAAGGAATAAAGGCAAGGAAGGCAAGCGGGTATGCAGAAGATGGCATTAAATAAAGAGGCCTCACCACGATGCCCTTATAGGAGAGCCCTGCTGGCTTTCCTGCAGGTTTGATGTTTGAAGGAATTGCAGTGTCAGGCTCTCGGGAAATGAATGCACGCATCAGAAAATCGGCAGCTCAGCACACAGCCAGGTGAAACGCCAGGTGCACAGAGGACAGCTGGCGTACATCTCCTGTCCTACCCTCCTGCAGCCAGCCCGCAGGGCACGAGGACTGCTTAGGGCACAGCAGGGACTGCCCTGTCTGTAGAACAAAGCGTGTCTGCCCATCACTTCTCCGCATCTGCACGTTGGGCTGCTCTATGTGTATCTCCAGGTCTCTGCACTTTCAGACACCTGTGAGGGCAGAGTGAGGTGGTTTTCTTGTTGAAATAGCCTCCTGTCTCAGCTGGTGGTGATGTTTCCCACAAGGAATTCAGTGTTCTTGGAGCCAGGAGTGTGCAGTGTCCATGCAGGATGTCAGGGCAGTGTAGGCAGTGACTGTAGCATCTCCTAAGAGAACATCTGCTGGACTAACATCTCTGTGCTGGCACCCAAAGCGACGTGGTTGGGGAGTGCTGCTCTTGGCCTGCTGTGCCTGCTGTGCTGATATTCAAGGTGTGCTGGCAGCAGCTTCTGTGCTCTCATAGCTTTTCCTCTCGGGGACCAGCTGAGATGATGCTGCTGCAGCTGCAGGGATGATGGTTTGAGCTCTTTGGTGGCACTTTTCACTTCTTGAGCATTTTGGGCTTGAGCTTGTGGACTGGTACACCGGTAAGGAAGTGTGAGGGAAATGTCCCAGGATCCAAACAAAGGTTTTGCTGATGAGGATGGGTTACAGCTTCAGAAATGCTTTGCACCTCACACTTCTGCACTGGGGCCAGCTGCGATGGGTCACTGCTTCACACAGCATCTGAGGCTGGAGCTGACACCAAGAACATTGTGTGGAAACTTGCTTGTGTCTAGATGGTTTGCAGCAGGCAGAGCTCTGAAAAGAAGAACAGCTAAATGCATATTCATAATGGCACACACAGTGCTTGAGAGAAACCCTTAATTTCTGCTGTGGAGGATCCGGAAATTCACCTCTGGCCATGCTCAGCATGGATCAAGAAGAATTTGGGGTCCTTCCTCTGAGAAAAGCCCACCACTTTCTTCACTTCGAGCACATTATCTTATTTGCTTTTTTAAGCAAAAGAGCACGACACAGCTCTATCCCAGTTGGAAGCAATGTGATTTGTCGTGAATACTAATACGCGTTTGACAGCACCCTATAAATTCAACACGTTTTGAAGAGCGTTAACAAGACTTGTAGGAATCATACTTAAGAAATTCTTCCCCCACTTCTGTTCAATTAAATGGGAAGGAAGCTTGCAAGAGTCGGTGTTTGTACCCAAAACAAACACGGCTTGGGTCACGGCAAGACCTGCACGCCGTGCCAGGCCTGGGTCTACAGCACGTTCATTGATTTTTGTCTCCACGAATCACCCTAAAGCTATAGGCAACAAAAGCCGAAGCTATGCAGATCTGATTTCTAGTTCATTTGTTGTTCATTAGAAAGATTTTCTCTCTTATTTGCTGCACCCCTGCTGCTGCGTGTTCATTAGGAGAATGGAATGTATTCCAAATATTTCCCAGCTCTGGCAGGGCAGATGGTGGAAAGTAATTTTCCAGCCTCTTCTGGAACAAGGGGGGAAAAACCCTCCCGAATCACCCCAAGTCACCCCAGCCCACTGGAGGAAGGGGCATCTCTGAGTGCCGACGTGCCGTATGCTTTCTTTGCTTGTACAGTGCTGTGTGTCAGAGCGGTGGGAAGTGTGCATGAATGGGAGTGTATCACATTCCGTGTGGGATGGGATACTAGCAAAGCTGGAGGTTTTTGCCACAGAAAACTGTGTTTGTGAGGAGCACGCAGTAACACACACTGCCCCGAGGGGTGCACACAGAGCAGTGAGCAACACTCATTGCCCTGGATCCCCCCGGAGGGAGGTTTGCAAAGCCAGCCCCGCCGGGCACGGGGTGAGCTGGAAGTGCCCCAGACACTGTCCCCAGACACTCTGTCCCTGTCCCCTGCCCTCTGCCACCGCTCAGACAATGGCAGAGGAAGCCGCCGGGGCCACGTTTCCCTTCTGCTCCTTGGAGAATCGGGGCAGCACACAAGCTGGGGATGGATTTAGCTCCTGGATGCAGATGAAACGTCTCCGTGCCGACTGCTCCTTCCTCCCTGCTCAGCCCCTCGTCACAGGAGTGGGACTGTGCACAAGGGAACAGAGCAGCGCAGTCAGCGCGGCAGGCAGAGCACAATGCGGGGAAACAAAGAGCAGGGCTGTGTTTGCTGCCTTCCTGGTGGCATTCGCTTCTGCTCGGAGCCGGCTTCCTCTTTTCAGGAGCCTCTTGACCTGCAGATCCCTCTCCTCAGCAGCCCCGCAGCCCCGTGCCTGGATCCGGCTGCCTCTTCAGATCAAACCAGCAAAATGCATTGAGCACAAAGAGCCCAAGCTCCGTGTGTGCTTCGAGGCTTTAAGCTCCCTGGCGTTGGTCCCTGGGACTCAAATTTGTTTGAGGGCAGCAGTGGGGCTCCCTACAAACACGCCAGGGAGGGGGAAGGCTGCCAGGCCCGGCCCTGCTGCTCTGTCCCACAGCCCTTTGGGCGCAGTGTGCAAGCTGCTGGTTGGCTTTGGCCGGGCAGCTGCAGGGCACAGCGGGCAGCAGGCTGCAGAGCACCAGGCTTGCACTCAGCTGTCAGTGCCCTGCCATGCCCTGCGCTGCCGGCCCGGCTAGAACTGGGGCTGTTGGCTTCATTGGGACACAGCAGTGCTGCAGTCCCAGCAGCACCCTGAGCTCTGCCAGTTGGAGGGCAGCCTTTGGGGCCAAGGGCTGTCACCAGCTCAGAAAGAGTCCCGCTCACTTGCTTTAACCCAGCTGTGGAAGTAGGTCTGATTCCCGATTATTATGCTCTGGAGTCGAGCTTCCTTTAGGTAACTTATGGCAGAGCCTACGTATGTGTAAAATACTTATTGCTATCGTGTTTTTAATTAAAACACCTGTGATAATACCGAAAGGAGAGGAGGGAGCGAGGAAGGGAACCCAGATTAAGTTTTTAATTGTTTTAATAGCGAGGTTTGGTTCGGTGAGAACAGGGCGCATTGGTTTCCTTGGAAACACTGGCGACGGATGAGCTGCGCAAATCCAGCAGGAAAAGATTTGCAAAAGCAGAACCCGTTGGTTTTAACTGAGAGATGATAACTCTTTTCGTTCGGAAAATGAGATCCCCCCGCGGCCCCCGCAGTGCACCGGGCCGGGCCGGCGGGGACCGCAGGAGAGCCCGGTGCTGCGGGGGGGGCTGCGGCCCACCCCGGGGCGGGGCGATACGCGCTGCGGGGCTGACGGCGCTTCCCAACCAAGGGGGAAAAGCACAGCCCGCAGGTGAAGCCACGCGGAGGGCTCCCGTTGTCACGCAGGGGACGGATGGGGGTTTCGGCGCGTCAGGCGATCGCTGGGCTGAAGTCACCGCAGCAGCTGAGTAAATAGAGTTACGGAAAAGGCATTTATGGGAGCGTTCGCGTTCCAGGATCCTCCCTCTCTCCTCGTCCGCCCGTTTGTTTGTGTTCCCGTCGCTCTGGTGCCGAACTCCGAGCGAACGGGGCCGCAGTGCGGAGGGTGCCAGGGGCACGCGCGATCTGCGCGATCTGCGCGGGATGCCCGCAGCGCACACGCCGCACAGCGGATCAGCCCCGCAGCGCGGCTCCGCACGGCTCGGCTCGGCTCGGCTCGGCTCGGCCCCGCCCGCAGCCGCCGCCCCCCGCGGCGCTCCCCGCCGGCACGGACCCCTCCAGGCGGCGGCGCGGGAAGGCGCGAGCTGCGCCTTTGTCACGGCACCGGGTCACCGCGCGGTCACGGCCCCGCCCCACGTGGACGGAAAGCCCACATGGCCGGGCGTGCCCCGCCTCCTTTCTCCCATTGGCTGTCCGGAGCCCGGCGGCGGGGTCTCCCACTTCTGATTGGCTGAACGCGCGGGTCGTTTACATGCGAAGGGCGAGGGAACGCCCGCCCGTGACACCGGGCGCCGTCTGGGGCCGCCCCCGCGGCGTCTGGGGACCTTAAAGGGACCGCCGCACCGCCGCTGCGCGGGTTGGGTGACTGCGCTGCCCTGGGGCCGCGGTGCTTCCGAGAAAAGTGCGAGGCTGTGGCACGTCCGGGCGTTTGGAGGCTCGTTCCCTAGCGCTGCTTTATTTCACGTGCAGGATGCTGGGATACCCCGGGTTAGAAGGGACCTGCGGGGATCGTGGGGTCCTGGCCCCGCATAAGACCGGCCAAAATTCCCTGCCTGGTTTCGCTGGTTTTGGTTTTCAGTGCAAGAAAATAAAACGCGTTCATGTGGGGAGCCGTGAGGGCGACTGGGGCTGGCGCAGGGCTGTGCTCCCGTGGGCACGGCTGGGTGGAAGAGTCCTGTGCTGCTCTGCCTGAGCTCTGGTCTGTGGTGACAGCGACAGGCATGGAGCTATCGGGAGGGTCCGGGGGGTGTTGGGGAAAGGCTGCGCCGAGAGGGCGGTGGGCATGGCACAGTAAACAAGGGCCTCAGGCACGGCCCTGAGCTGCCAGAGCTCTTAGTGTTGGGGCAGCGCTCTTGGGCAGAGGGTTTGGGTTATGGGTGGTGCTGGGTGGAAGCAGTTGGACTCCGTGGGGCTCGGGACGGGAGCAGCAGAGCCACAATTCATTAGCGGAAACACGGGTGGGCACTGCAGAGGTGGAAGCTTGATTGTGGTTGTTCTCAACACTGCAGAGGATGAACTCTGAGAAGGAAAATGTATCTGATGTTCCAGACAACAGTGAGGGCTCATCTGCTGAGGAATTAATTCTGAATGGCTGCTGGGCTTTAAATCATACGTGAGAGTAATCTGTGCAAACTTGCAGAGGGAAGCGAGGGGCTGCCGGGCACCGTCCCTGCCCAGCACTGTTCTCCTGTGCACAGATCTCAGTACTGCTGCCAGGGAGAGCACTGGAGTGCCTCGTCCCAAACAGTTTAGAAACCTAAATGAAGAGGTTAGTCACCAGAAACCGGGAACCATTCTGGGACTGTTTGAAATAAGGTGCGCTTGAAAATAAATACAGAATTATTCACCATGGTAACTACTGCCCTGTTGCGTTGGTGCGTATCTATTTAACATTAATCCGAAGAGTAATGCTGTGAGATATTCCGTCTCCTCAATGGACAGCTGTTTGGTTAACAGACCCTCGGGGAGCAGTTTTTGTGTTTCTTTGGAACTCCTCAACCACTCTGCGAAAGATGGTCTGACTCTTAGGGTTACTTGTGTCTATTATGGCCCACTCTTTCCAGTTATGGTTATCAGTCTGCCCTGGCATAGCACTGCAGTGACGATGCAGGGTCGCTGCAATCTGTAACGCTGAAGTGCTGCCATGACGAATGAAAGCAAAGACTGAAGCATGACTGTGTGAGCAGTGACTGACTGCAGGCCTGGAGACAGCGCTGTTGGCCCCACAGACCAGAGAGCATCGCTGTGTGCTGTGTAGGTTGTCCAAAGAGCTCGAGCTCAGCTGGGATGGAGCACAGGTGTCAGAATGCAGAGATGCGCTGGAGAAGCACCGCAGTGTGTGGAGCACTGCAGGGGGGGGGCAGGGGATGTTAGTGCAGGGCATTCGGTTAGCTGAGGTACACTGATTTTACCAGCCCATCTGGGATGACTTTAATTATTTGTTCTTAAATCACGGTGGAAAAATGCTGATGGTTGTAAAGCCACGAGTGGTTCTGATGCAGTCGGGATAGTGGGAACTGGGGTGTTTGTAGGCCAGCATCGACTTGCAGACCGTTCTGCTTTGTCTTCCATGAGGTGAGGGCGATGTGTGGACTTGCAGCAGCCTGTGTCTGCAACCAGAGCCTTCCTCCCATGCAGCCTTTCTCCTGCAGAGCCCTGCAAGCTGTAGGGCTGCATGGCCTGCATCCCCAGAAGGGGGGCTGGCACTGCAGGGCTGGCACCGCACTGTCACCATGCCCTGAGCATGGGTGCTGCCAGCTGCAGGCAGGGACTGAGCTCACGGCCACCTTTTGGGGCCACCAGGTGAGGCCCATTGGGATCGGGTCTACTTAATATTCAGCTGCCAAAGGCTTTGAACGCACAAAGCCGTGTCTCTGGTGGAGCGATGGTGGCTGTGGGCCCGCACACACACACTGGGAGCTGAGCAGTGCAGCTCCCACCAGGCACGGCATCCCGGTGCTCCCCAGGATGGTGACTGCCGGCTGGCACAGAGGGGCAGCTCGGCCTGGCAGCGCCCAGCAGTCTCCCCAGGCAGCTCCGCAGCGCCGGACAGGGCACGAGGCATTGCGAAGTGCAGGCACATCGTTACCGAGGGTTTGGAAACCACCACGGAAATATCGATCCTAGTTTGGGGAGGGGGTACCGGGTGGAGCTTCCGAGCGTGACTCTGCGGTGCGCACAACGCCGGGCTGCGGGACTGCGGGGTCCCAGAGGCGCGCTGCCCCCCCGGCCCGGCCCGCGGCTGTGCCCCGCGCGGGTCCCTTTCCGGGATAAGAACGTCTGTGCTGACCCCCGGCCCGTGTTGCCCCCGGGGAGCAGATGGAGTATTTTCCTTTCTCCTTTTCGAAAGCGGACGGGGCTGTTTCATTTTAAAGCGATCGCTGTGAAGCAAAAATAATAATAATTTTTCAAAAGGGGAATCAGAACTACGGGTTGAGATCCGGAGGAACGAACAGCCCCGCACTGCGGCCCGCCGAGCCCCGTTCCCTTCCCCCCTCTTTCCCTTCGGATCGCGGCACTCGGGGCCTCCGCCCCCCCTCCCCCCCGGCCCCGCTCCGCACGGCGGGGCGCCCGTCCCCCCCCCCCCCCCCGCCCCCTTCGTGCCCTCCCCGCAGCGGCCCCCCCCGCGGCGGCGGCGCGAGGACGCGGGGCAGTCCCCGTCTGGCGCTGACGTCACGGGGCCCGCCCGCGGCTGGCGGCGGCGCGCGGCCGCGTCCCCGTGGCCGTGAATGAGCGCGGGGGGCGGGAGCGGAGCGGGGAGCGGGGAGCGGGCGGGCCGCGCTCCTGCCGCGCCGCGCCGCTCCGCCGCGCCCCACAAAAGTGAGGGGCTGCCGCGGCCGGGCCCAGCACTGCGCTGCCCGGGCCGGAGGGGGCGCGGAGCCGAGCCGGGCGGAGCCGAGCCGTGCCGGGCAGAGCCGCTGCGGGGGGCGCTGCGCTGCGCCGCGGTTGTGATTTCCAATTTTTAATCGCAGCTGCATTTCCCTCCCCCCGCCCCCCCCGCGCCGAGGAGGAGCCCCGGCTTTATGTGGTGCTGCCCGGGGAGCGCTCGGCGGCCCTGAAGTGCTTTGTGTCGCCGTCGCCTTCTTTTTTTTTTTTTTTTTTTTTCATTTTTTTTTTTTTTTTTTTAAATGTATAACTTAATGGGTCTGAACAGCACGGCCGTCGCTATTCAGCCCAATGTGTCCTGCACATGCAACTGCAAAAGGTCTTTGTTCCAGAGCATGGAGATCAGTAAGTACCGTCCTGCGGCCCTCCGGGGCTGGGCGTGCGGTGCTGGGCGTGCAGATGGCAGCGGGCGGTGGGAGCGGGGCCGGGGAAGTTCCCGGGGCTGTGGCCGCGCTGCGCTCCCCACGCGTGGCGGTGGCACCGCGGGGCCGTGGCTGAAGGTGCGCTCCGCTCCGCCGCCCCCGCGCGGTGCCCGCGGCCCCGACCCCCTCTCCCGGGGCTCGCCCGGCCCCGCGGGGCCCTCCCTGTCTCGGCGTGAGGAGGCGCGGATAGGAGCCTCCCCCACCCCCATCTCCCGGTGTCGGCGTGGTTGTGCTTTTTTGGGTTGGTTTTTTTTTTTTTTTTCCTTTTTTTTCCGTCTCTTTTGGGGGCTGTTCGCCTTCGGTAATGAATATTTTTCAACCCGCGCAGAGTAGGAAAGGACAGCGCCTGACCCGATACCGCCGTTCTGTTGCTCTTTGCCTTTTGGAGATGGACTGCGCGGAGATGGAGCGCAGGATGGCACTGCCGAGGAACGAGGCACGGTGGCTGCTCTGGGACTGAAAACCGAAGGGGTTTTCTGTGCAGGGAAAGATCTTGGGGCCAGGTGGGCTGTCAGCACGGTGCTCTAGAATTTAAATCCACCGAGGCTGATGCTAAATGGCCCAAAGCCTCGGGAAGGCTGTGCGTCCCGGCAGGATATGGGCTCTCTCGCGCTGCTGGCGGTCCGTGCCGTTCCCGCAGTGGTTCCGTGAGCAGCGCCGTGCACAGCCCGGTGCCGGGCAGCCTCCGCCGTCTCCGGTTCCGCCGCCGTTCGGTTCAGGTGTCCGCGTCCTGCGGGAGAGCTGGGGGCGGTTCCACACCGGGTGCTAAAATGGATTCACTCTGAATTTTAGCATAAACCATTCCCTTTGTACTGCGTGCGTTTAATCTTGATTTAATCTCATTCGTGTTCAGACAAAACTAAGCTGGATTTGCCTGATTTTATTAACACTGCCGGTACTGAATAGACCATTCTTCTCCCCTGACTCCAGCGGCCGGGCGGGATGTGCATACCAATAGCGGCGGGTAAATAATGAGGACCGTTCCTTGGGTGCCAGCAGCAGCGCTGCGGGGCTGAGGCTGCGCCCGGTGCCGGGCTGGGCTGGTGTCAGCGCTGGGAGCTCACACGGGCAGTGTCTGCTGGAGATAGAGCTGCTCTCCCACTCTGTTGCCGTGAGGTTTTGTTGCAACCACCCCAGCTTTGAATTTCATTCTTCTTAGAGATAGCATCTTGGGTTTTGCTTCTGCGTTTTCTGACATGGGCTTAGCGGGATGCAGTGCCCGCAGTCCCGAGGGCTGTCCCTGCAGCGCTGCCCACGCTGTGCTCAACCCCAGAGCTGCTGGGGCTGGGCTGTGCGGCGGGGCTGCTCGCCTGTCCGTCCTTCCCGGGCTTCCCCTTTGCCACCGATGTCATTTACCTCTCTGCTGCCGCTCACCGCGGTGGCACGGGTGGGCTGTGGTGGTCTTGCAGGAGCTGTTACCTGATAGTCCGGCTCTGGAAGGGAGGGAAGAGCAGAGCCCTATCCGCCCTCACAGAAAGTCATATTATGGCTTTTTCCTCCTCCAATCGCTTGTTTGTATTTATTCGGTTAATACGGCTCTGAGGGGACCTCTGGGCAGCTCCCATCGGATGCCATCTCAGTTCCCAGCCAAAAGTTCCCAGGCAGGAAGGCTTTGAGATAGTGGCAGAGCTGTAAACTAATTTAGCTCTCTCATTAGGTTAACCCCGTATCTGAGCCCCCAGACTGTTTCTTCTCTGGCTCTCCCCGAGCAGCGGGCAGCAGTTGTGCTCTGCACAGTTCCTGGATGAGGGGTTTGGGAAGGAGAGGCTGAGCCCGCCCAGCGGTGCTGGGCAGCACTGGGTGCAGCAGGGGTAATGAATTGCGTCTGCGGGCTGACAGAGGTCAGGGCTGAGCCTGGTGTCAGAAGAGTCTGTAAAGAACTCATTGTGTGGTGAGTGACAGACTGAGGTGTGTGCCCGGGAGCTCATCGCTGCCGCCGGGGGAGTGTTGCAGCATCCCACCATCTCCATGGGGACCTCACCCGTGCCAGGGCTGCGTCAGACCCCATGGGATGTTCCCAAAGGGCCGAGGGAGATGGGGCACCGGGCAGGAGTTTGGTGCAGGAATGGGGCAGCTCCGGGCGTGGGTGTGCAGGAGTTGTGCTGGGTTTGTGCTGGTGCTGGGGGCTGCTGGGGGGCTGCCTGGGAGCCACGGGGCTGTGGTGGGCTGGGCGGCACCGGTGGGAGCTCTGCCTGGAGTGAGGGCTTCGAGGTTTTTGCATTCCTGGGTTTAGTAACAAACAGTGCTGATGGCTCCACCGAGGATCACGTCCTTACCACTTCAGACTGTGTTTTGGCAGCGATGTCTCTGTCCTGACAGAGTGTCAGCAGCAGATACAGCCCCGCTCAGGGCAGTGGATAACACTTTTTTTTCCTCCCTCTTGCGAGGTTTCCTGCGGGAGGCTGTAGGGGGACTGAGCTGCCGCCAGTGCCTTTGCACTGTAGAGTGTTCTCTAAGTGTGCTCCGGTGATGGTTCTCAGTTTGGCTGCAGCCAAAACCAGGAGAGTGCCATGTGTCCCTGCAGGCAGCGCTGCTCCGTGTGCAGGTCAGCATCCCCAGGGGTGCCTGGGAGGAGCAGGGCAGGGGCGGGCGCTGGCCTTGGGGCTGGCCATGCTCCAGTCCTGCAGCACTGGGGTCATAAAGCCAGACTTGGTTTGGTGCCCTTGAGCAGTGATGTAATCCTGCTGCTCTAATCAGGGCTGAATGGGAGAATGAAAAAACCTAGTGGAGGAAATGGGAGGAAAATGGTCCGGCTTCTTTTTTTGATTCTGGGTGAACACCTGGATGGCATTGCAGCAGGACCCTACTGCGCACACAGCAGCGGTGCCCAGGACCACGCACAGCACAGGGATGTGGCATGGCTGGGGCTGCCCCAGCAGGAGGTGCAGGGCAGGGCATGGGGGCTGCAGGCTGTGTCAGGGGCAGCACGTTGTCCAGCCCTCACCCAGCCCTGCAGTCGTTTCACCTGGTGCCGTTTGCAGGTGTTGATGGTGACAGTGGTGACCCTGAAGCGTGTGACACGCAGCACTCACACTGCATCCCTCAGAGCCAGGAGCTCCGGGGGAATCTGGCACACCTCAAGACGCTCAGTGTATAAATGAGCCGCTCGCTTTGCAGATGGAGAGGAGTGCCTACAGAGAAGTGCTCTCTCTCCTTATTGGTTTTTATTTGCTGTTGCTCACCCAACATGCTAACATTTTTAGCTTTCCAGCACTGAGAGTCAGCGGCAAGTTAAATCCAGCTTGAGAATGAATTTGTAAACCTAAATTATAAATGGGTAAGACACGAGGAGACCTTTTCAAAGGAAGTACCAAAGTACACGGTGTCATTAATAGGCATAATTACAGCCCAGCTGCTTTCCTGAGTAACACTGTGCCGTCGTCCCTGCTGGTCTTGTTTCAGGTAATGGCATCTGGCAGAATTTGGTGACCCTCGCGAGCTAAAAGTCATTTATTTGCAGTGGTTTTTCGTTGACAAACTGGCTCGCACCTCGCTCACTGTCTGCAGGGAGGTCCGTGCCGTTCGGTCACTGCAGCCCTTGGTGCTGCCACGGGGCACCTGCTGGTGGTGCATCTCTGCCCGCAGGAGGGATGAGCAGGGCTGCAGGGCAGAGACTTTGTTCATGCCATCAGCACATTGCCAGGCAGCCATAAAGCAAAGGGATCATTAATGTCAGTGGGGACGCTGTAGGCAGCGCTCGTCCCGTCTGTGTGGCTGAATTGCCGTGGGATCATTTTGTAATTATTTGGGGAGGAAATGCTGGAGATGGGCTGCGGCATTGGGGTAGCATCTGTGTGTGCACACAGGCGTGAACCCGTGTGTGAAAGTGAATTGATGGAGCAATACAAGAAAGTCGTATGAAACGGACTTGGGAGAGAAGTGGTTGGTAGTCGGAGAAACGACTTGTGACTTTTTGTGCATTTTTTTTTAGAGCAGATAAATTTCAGCTGTAGTTCATCGTCCAAATGGAAGGATTTGGGGAACTGTTGAGAGTCAAGAGAGCTCTGACGATTTGGCCAGGAATGCGGCTTCCAAGGCGGCACTTTGATCTGCATTTAAAATGCTTCTCTGTAATGACAGTTTCACAATTTCTTTTCTCATTTTAAGTCAGTTTTGCAGAGGTATGTTGTGGGAGAAAACAGTACGAGCACACATGATTCCTGCCTGCCTTGCAGCCAGCTAGAACTTGTACTCCATCCCAGATCTGTTGGCTACTATGGTACATTCATGATTACGCCAGAAAGGAAATTAGTAGAGATGTTAAATATTATCAAAGCTTTGGGAATCTTCTGAAATATCTCCAGTGTGAAAACTAAACTTACATTAGCGTTTCTGCTGCAGCATGGCATGCAACATTGACAGAGCACCCACCCAACATCGCAAATTCCCGACTTGTTGGGTTTTTTTTACACCTGAAAGCTGATGTTCCCATGTGGCACATGCAGCCTGGTGGTCTCCTGCTGCACCCCAAGCCCTGATTCTAGCAAGCCAGAAGCTTTCTGAAGACAGCCTGCTGCTCCAGTGGTGCCGGTGGGAACCTTTTTCTTCCCTTTTCATCTACAGCACGTTCTCAGATAAACTCTTTATTCCTATAAAGAGGGCTTAAGGTTTTTGTTTCAATCTTGTGTAGCATCATTCCTTCTTGCAGCCGGTTTGAGTAGGGTTTCCCTCCGTTGGGGAATCAGTGGCCTTATGGGTGAAGGACAGATAAATAGGTAAGTGTTCCCCAGTGGATGCAGAACTTTGTAGTTGCTCTTTTGGTGCTGACTTTATCCTCTCCTGAGCTCTGACTCCAACATGTACGAGGCTGGCAGCAATCTGCAGAGCAAGCTCAGCTGGCATGCAGAAAGGTTGCACCACTCACCTGCAAACAGTCAGCCTGCAGGGATGGGCCTTAGAGGGCAAAGGGTATGGCAGTGCCTGAGACAAATGGTAGCATATACACATCTGCTGCATCCTGGTCCAAAGTGTCAGCGACCTTCTGCTGGATGTCATCCTCATCGTTCTGCATCCGTTTCTGAGGCGGGTTGCTGATGGGCTGGATGCAGGGCAGCGTGGCCGTGTGACCTGCGGATGCAGTTGTGACACTGGATGCGCTGGTGCTTACTGTGGGGTTCAGGCAGGCACCATGTCCCACATCACCTATGGATCCTTGTAACTTAATGCAGCTCATTGAGTGTGTCAAGGAGGATAATATTGCTAAAGGTTATAACTGGTGGAAGGTCAGCTGTCTCCTGCAAGTCAGCTGACTTCAGATTCCCAGCTGGTGCAGGACTGGACTCGCGCTGCACGCAGAGCAGGGCGTTCTGTCTGCGGTGTGTGTTGGTGTTGTCACAGGCGGTGCATTACATAAAGCTATCTTGCACATCTTCAGAAACTCGCCTCACAAGTTGTCAGTGTTGGTGGATGTCCACGGTCCTTCCAAGTGGTTCACACATTTGTGTTCAGTGTATTCAGTCTCGCACATATCTTAATGGAGTACTTCTGACTGGCTGATCTTTTACGTGCAGTATATACCCAAGAATGTGCATTTAGTAACGTGAGTGTTTCTGCATGTGTCAGCTCTGTGATCCATTCCCGAGGCCCTGCTCATGCACATGGGGATGAGGAGCTGTGCGTGCAGTGTTTTGCTGGCATGAGGCGTGGGCACTTCAGCAGGTGCAACAGGATTTCCCACATTTGCCAACTTGGCCCAAGCAACCCAGCCAAGCACAGCTTAGCCTTGGAGAACGAGAGCTGCTTAACCCCCAGGCTCGGAACACAGTGGCAATGAAAAGAGGCCCTTGCACAGGAATCAATACAACTTTTCAAGAATTACATGCAGGACATGGTTTGGGGATTTTTTCCCTCCCTTCATTCTGCCCAATATGTTAAGTAGCTGGTTTGTTACTGGAACCCCCTACAAATGGTTGTCAGTAATAATTCTGCAAAACTATGAATCAACTCTGCATGACTTTGTGCAAATAGACTGAGTAATTTCTTTGTTCTTTTCTTCTTACTTTGTAATTGGAGTCTGTAAAAGCCCAAAGGTTTGGTCTTGTGGAAAGCATGATTCATTTATTGGTGTCTGTGCCGACTAGTTATCTTTCAGTAATTCCAGAGTGCTGCTACAAGCCAAGAGTGATTCATACATGGCTAAGTGCACAAACAAATGGGGTCATGGCCATCTGCAGAAACTTTTCTAATCTATTTATGGTATCGGAGAAAGAAGTGGGTGTATTAAGGATGATGGAATAGGTGTCAATTACATTAGTGAGTATAACCAGTTAAGTAACACTAACCATTACTCAAAAACCACATCTGCGCATTGCTAAAGATTGCTACAGTGGGTCCTGTTTAAATGCTAACGTGGGTCTGATACAAGAAATAAATTGGCTAGGTTGTCTCCTAAGGAGCTCTCCTTCGTAACTGCTTTGCTATTATCCATAACCTTCCTTGAGGTGCAGATGTGAACGTGCACAGTGTGTGTTCATAGTAGCAAAGTCCTCATCTTTGCTGTGGCAGACCTCACGCTATATCTTTTACATGCAGATTTTGGCTTAATATATAATTTACTTGCTGTTAATGAGTGGTGGCATTTCTTATTTGCACGTCATGCTAAATGGCTGTGTGACATTTTAGTAGAGATGGTGGTGCTCAGGTGAGCTGGTTTTCCTGCCAGATGCGTCTGAAGAAGTGCTCTAAAACCCAAGGAAGAAGGAGACCGGCATCATGCAGAACAGCTTTCTTCTATCTCTGTCCCATTTTGCTCTTTGTGAGCATTATTTTTCTCTCCGGTAACTGATGTGAAAAGCAATTCTGGCTGCATTTGCTTCAGAATCACAGTTTGGGATTTGGTGGGTTGGGCAGTTTGCTGGGCTTGCTGGTGGGGAGCTGGGGAAGGCACTCAGGTGTGAGCTGGGTGTGAGCAGGAGGCAGTTGGGGTTGGTAGCCACAGAAAGCAGCCGGGCCAGAAGTGCACATTTGGCAATGTGTCTTTGTTGTCCTTTGGCCGAAGCCTTGAAGGCCATGACTGTCCTGCTGCACACTCACTGAGGGAGCCAGGCCTGGCCCGATGCATGTTGTGCTTTAGAGGGAAGTGACCCAGACTGCTGAAAGCCTCTCCTGCTGTCTGCACAGCTCACTGCCTCTGCCCTCCTTTAAGTCAACACGTTGCACAAGCAGCATGCTGGATTTACCTGCAGGGCAGGTGGGGAGGGAGCCCAGCTGTTTGGGTGAGTTCCTGAAAGACGTCTGAGTGCACAGTGCTGGGATGGGCGCTTCCAGGCCCCCATCCCAAATCTGCTCCCACCTCTGTCTGCCTCTGGCCATGCTGGGGGTGAGCCCAGGCTCTGCTCTGTACAGATGGGGCTGGGAGATCCTCCCTGCAGTGCTCCTGGGCGGTGCTGGGATTGTTAGGGTTATAGCTGGTGATAACCAGGCACAGGGCTGGGCTCGGTGTTGTCAGTGTCCCCAGGTGTCCTGGGCGTCCCTGCAGTGGGATGTCTCACTGCTGTCCTGGAGCAGCTCCTGCCCTGCCTGTGTTTCTGCCCTTGACCTTGACGCAATTTAGAGCCTTGGGTTTTCGGTATAACGCACGGAAATCTCAATTTGGGGCTCTTTTCTTCAGCCTCAGCGGTGGGAGCTGCCATGTGGAAGGGCTCAGTGGGAGGCCAGGTCTGCAGTGCATGTCCACATGTGGGGTATCCTGTGGGGTACATGCTGTTTGCTCTGCTGATGGCTCTTAATCCTCACGTTTTGTGGGTTTTCTTGATAAATACTACTGAGCATCCATTGACTTGTCATCCAACCCTGAACTGTAAGGAACCATAAATATAACAGGCAGCCTCCATTTAATAATTCACTATGTGCTTTTTATTAGCGCAGCTTTAAGTACATTTGTATGTGTGCGTTCATACATACATGTTATGTGTGTGTTTATGTGTGTATATATATATATATATGCCTGTATGTATAAAGGTGGAAGCGCTGTGCAGAAAGAGGCCCTCCCAGGTGAGGGAAGCATGGCGGGGTGGGCTCAGGCTGATGGTGCGTCCTGCTGTGCAGCACAGTGCCTCAAGTGGGTTCACAGCCCCGTGCAGATGTTCAGGAATTTCTCTTTTGTCATGGCCATGGGGTTCTGCTGCTCTTCAGACCATAAGTGCTCTCCAGGCTCAGTGGGTTTGTGGCTCAGGAGATGCTTTTCATCCCCCCCAGTTCCTGCTGTCTGCTCTGGAGGGATTGCTCTGCCTCTCGCGTGTCCTCCTTGGTTCTGCTTCCACAGATTTGCAGACCCACGTTAAGGCTTTATTAAATTAAGCAGAACGACCTTTAAAAAAATCTACATTTCGAGTGGAAAAATTGCTTTACGTAATGCAGGGCTATGCAAGGGGACCTAAATACGAGCTTTAATTGGCTGCTACAAAAATAGTTGTAATTTTTTGCACAGTGATTCTGACACTGAATTCAGTGTCCCAATGAAATCCTGCAACCAGTCCACTCATTGCTGGGGAGATGGGGACGTGGAGGGCTGAGGAGCCCAAGGAATGGGAGTGGTGCTAGGAGCAGCCTTGCTCCCGTTTGCACATCCAGACATACCCATCAGCTCCTGCAGCTCTGTGCTGTTGGAAAGGCAGGGGAGGGCTGGCTGCACCTCGGCTGTGTGTGCCCACCAGCTCACCCTGCAGCACCGAGCTGCCTGGCACGGCGCTGCCGGGTCACAGGGCGGCTTTATTGGGGCTGTTTCTGCCAGCAGGTGAGAAGCATGCAGCTGTGCCCGCCGGACGGTGTGTGTGCCAAGAGCCGCCGCTTTGTTTTGCAGCCTGCTCAGTGGCGGTTATGTTGGTAATTCAACGGCTGTAGGCACTTCCGTGGGCTGGGAGGTTGCTCTGTGGGCCCTGCGCTCAGGGCAGGCTGTCACCGGGGGCCTGAGGAAGTGAAGGGTGTCGTGTTTTGACCCTGCATCCTTACAGTAATCCAGATAGGCTTTCCTGTTTCTATATTTAAAGCCTTTCCGTTCTTCTGTTGGGAGAGACGGAGCATCGGCTCTCTTGGGTAACGACTGACCCTTCCTCTTTGGGACAACTGGTCCCCAGGTGGTGTTTCTCCACGGGAAGCGAGGCTCCTCTGAACTTTCCTGCCACAAATTGAAGGAACGGTGGGGGTTTTTTTGGTTTATCTCCAAGCAGTTAGGATGAGAGCTGGTTATCCCTCTAGCGTACGGAAGGTCTCGCAGGAATGAGAACTCGGTTTGTCTCAGCCAACACATGGGAGGAAAGCTGGCGCTGAGACGGGGTGGGAGAAGCTGAGATACGATTTGTTTCTTCTTTGAAATTATCCCTTTTTAATTGTCTAAACAGAGTTTCGAAGAAAATCTCTGCTTTTCTCCCCTTGCAGCATTATAATTCTATATAATCAGTTTTCTTTCTCAAAAAGAATAGGGTGTGATTTTTTTTTTTCTTGCAGAGGCAGGGAAGGATAGGTTCCAGATGTTGCTGGTGGATACTTTTTGCCTCTGTTTAACGTTCAGTGCCTTTCAGTACATCGGCTGCGAGAAGTGGGGCTGATGTTTTATCCCAAGGTAAATCATCCTGTCAGTCCCTCTGCTGAATATACCTTGGCCAGGCACTGCCCGAAGTCGCGCTCACTGCCCTGCATGCACCCAGCAGGGCTGCCCGCAGTCCCCATGTCAGCTCAGCAGCTCCTGCATTCACAGCAGCTCCTCGGTGCCTCCTGTGCCTGGAGGATCGATTTGCCGTACATCTGGAGTCGTTCCTCTAAATCAGTGTGACTTGAAATCACTGAGCTGACTGAGCCTGCGGAGCTGAAGCTAGTTAGCTGCTGCAGTAATTTACAGCCGCTCTCCGACCCTTAATCGGGGTGAAAAAGTTGCTTATCTCAGCACTCTTGGGTGTGTGGAAAGTGACTTCTCCCAGCCCAATGGAGGAGGACTGGCACGGTGCTGGAAGCCGCAGTGTGCCTGCAGCTCTGGCAGCCTTGGCTGTGGTGTGGGGTTAAAGGCAGCTGTATGGGTCAGCAGGACTCCTTGGAATCAGACTGTGGCGGGTACTAATTAGTAGTGATTAACCCTTATCAGTGACAGACAGTCCCTGTGGAATTCATAAAGGGAGCTGTGTGTGCAGGTGTTCCTGCATCCCCTGTGGGATGCGGTGCTGCCTGTTCAGCTTTCCTTGGTAGTCCAAGTCATTTGCTCAGCCCTCTCCAGGTACACCACGAAGTGCAGTGTTTCAGGAGTTGCCAGTATCTAATTGTGGAGGCTCAGCATGTAAGGGGCTGACAAAATGGGACCTTTAGGATGGACAGAATGGAGCCTCCAGGACAGACAGAATGGGGCCCCGGAAGCCCTGCTGAGCCTGTCTGAGATTACAGCTGTTTGCAAGGCTGCTTTTGCTGTTTTAAGAAGGCATCCTAACATCTGTGAGTCTATCTCTCAATTTAGATCTGATTTTATGAGAATACCTTCTAAGTAAGGTGTCTCTGCTGAAGAGTGGTATCCGAAATGGCTAGAGAAGAACCAACTGGATAAAGTATTTACAAGTGATGAATAAATGCTTTTAATAAACAGCTAATCAATTGTTATAGAGCCCTCAAAGTCAATAGGGCTTATGACCTTTGCTTGTAACCACACACGGATCTTTAACATGCTCATAATGCCTACAGATCATTCAGTGGGCTTTTACGAAGCGTGTATAAGTCATAACCAAACGTGAAACAAACAAAAAAACAATTAGTTCAGTTGCTTTCTTTTGAGCCTGGTGGCACAATTTGTTTGTACAGCAAAATAGCCTCTGCTTATGCAGAAAAGCTGCAAAGCATGGCCATGGTGTGAGGAACATTGTGGTGCAGGTGCTGTGTTTGGTGGGGAGCGATGGGTTCCTGCAGGGTAATGTCTGGGACAGCTGTTGTGTGGGGTTTTCTGTTGGAGACCCGGTGTCACGCTGCTCTGAGCTGTGCTCTCGTGCTGTTACTCTTGCAGGAGATGCTTGCTGTTGCTTGATGGTTGTGCAGCTTATGCCCATGGCCTTGCCCTGTGATTTGGGAAGCTTGTGCAGGGGTTTGTTCTGGCTGCAGTTTTTCCTGCTTCCCCTGATCTCCCCTGTCCCATGTATGTGGATTTGTGCCTCAGGGAGAGAGGCAGAGATGGGTGGGATGTGCAACACGGTGCGTGGCCCGAAATGGGTCAGCTTGTGGCCAGGCCTGGTGACGGTGTATATCCTTCGCTGGTTGAGGTGGAGGCAGTCCTGTGGGCCCCCACAGTGGGCAGCAAGAGGGGCTGCAGCCATCCCTGCTGGGCTTCCCTTGAGCACTGGCCTCAAGTGGGGTGTGGGGTACAGAGGTGCCCCAGCAGAGAGCTGATTTTGGAAGAGGTGCAGCACTTGCACGCTTTAAAATGAGAGGGTGGGGCAGAGGGTTTGCATAAAAGGGGATTCACGATGCAAGAAATATTACATGGTGAAAATGCATCGCCTGTTGGAGGCTGGGGGCAGTCTGTCCCTGCTGCCACGCGGCCCTCACCCAGTTCCCAGGAGTTGGGTCACGCTGCATTCGCTTCCACATTCCCCTGTGAAAACGCCCATAGGCTTCGCCCTTTATTTCATTGTTGTCAGTTTGGGTATTTTGTTACATTAGTCTAAATTGGTTTGTTTCCATAGCTGCAAACTGCTGATAAAACCTCGCTGCAGGATCTGTCAATCTCCCCGTGCACAGTACCAAAAATAATTCACGCGTGGTGTCAGGAGGTGCACGGCTGTGGGGCAGAGGCTGAGGCTGCAGGGATGGCTGCCCCCCATCCGGGGCTGCATTCAAGGCACGGCACTGGGCGCTTCTCAGCCTGTCTGCTGAAGTACTTCTTCCATCCTTGGTATCGGCGTTTTCCTTCTGATGGAGGAGGGCTTTTAGCAGGTCTCCTGTTTTCATGCAGTTCTCCAAAGGGAGCTTGCTATTAGCTGTAGCATTTATTTGAGGTATTTGCGTGACATCTCACAAAGTGTTGTCATACATGGGGCCGCCCACTCGGGTGAAAGGTGTGGAATCCCCCGAGCTGTTGGCTCCTGCTGGGACATGCCCTGTGACCACCGCAGTCCTGGCCCCGCTGCACGGCCCCGCACGGTCTGTGCGCGATGCTGTGAGCATCCCTTCTCCACGCCGTGTGTCTTAGGGTTCAGGCTGGGCTTTGGGCACTCTGTGCTTTCTGTTGGGAAGAGGTAGGGGTGGGGACAGCCCGCTGGCTCCCCTGCACCACAGGGCAGGGATGTTGGCCTGGGGTGAGGATACCCCGCAACCCAAACGTGCAGGGATTTAACATCACCCAGGCAGCACCCAGAAGGAAATGTGCTTCTGAAAGGCAGTCGGGATCGCCCCCGCTCCACTTCTCCCAGGCACAGATGCTCAGCTGACACCAGCTAAATAAAAACCTTTTAGCCCCTGCCAGGAAGTCTGGAGCAAACTGCCAAAAAGCATCTAAGACCAAGACACAAAACCAAGTCGAGCCTGAGCAAAGCACTTAGAAATAAGGGATGGTACTGATGCACTTCTGTCTCTTGAATTTTAGCACATGAGATGCTTCAGTCTCAGGGTTTTGTTAAAGTAGAATAGTGGAACATTAAAGGTTTTCAGCAGGCACAAAGCAAAGCAAGTCCCGTCGCAGCACAGGAAAGGTTGTATTCCTTAGTTCATCCTTCCTGATGGGAAGCATTTGTGATTTCCCCTCTGGCACTCCCCCAGCTCAAAATCAAAGCAGAGTTTTGCTGAAGTAGAATGCTCTGTATGGCTTCTAGCCGCGTTCAGAGGTGGGACGCGAGCCCTTGGTGTGTATTTGTCCTACCCTGTGGCTGCAGCCTGGTGCTCCTGGTGCCCCGTGGGGAGGGAGGGATGGCAGGGGGGATGTGCATGGCAGAACTGGTGGCAAGGTTCTTGCTGTTCCTTTTTGCTCCTGGCAAGAGGACATAATAAAAAATCGGCAGGTTCATACTTTTTGTTGTTAAAATCTATTAAATACTCACAGAGCGCCGAAACCTGTATTAGGCAGTGCTCTTGGTGAAGTGACATGCTCCGGGGTCTGGTGTGCTCCCACATCTTGTGTTTGTGCGCAGTGTGATGTGTGGAGGGGGAGCGTATGGAACTCAAACAAAGGTTTCTAATAGGGCTAACACGGGCAGCCACTTCTCGGTGAGTCCAGGGCTGAGGTGTGTCTGGCTCTTGCCGGCACAAATTGCAGAGCAGCTCCTGCACAGCCCACAGCTGGTCTGACAGCTGCAGCCGCGGCACTGCTGGGCAGTGGGGTTTGTGTGGAGCACAGCCATGCCTGGTGGCACAGTGCTGTGCAAGGGGCAGGCAGGGTCCCACCTGAGCCTGGGGCCTGAGAGTGGAGTGAGGGGACAGAATGAGGTGTGGGAGCTGCTGGGCACGGCTCAGGAGCAGTGACACCTCTTTGTTCCTGCAGGGCTTGGTGTTCCCAGATCCTAGTGAGGGTCAGAAATAATGATGATAAAATATGTGTGTGTGTATATATGTATGGTGAGAACAGACTGACTTCTGCTCCTGGAAAAAGGCTTCCTGGAGGCGCGAGGATATGTGTGTACGAACCATAGAATCATAGAATCACAAGGTTGGAAAAGGACCTACAAGACCATCTAGTCCAACAGGGCACCTGCGAAGGGCTCAGCGATGCATTTTGTGTGGGGAGCGTGCTAAATGAATCTCCGTACAGGAGGAAAACATCCAGCCCCATTCTTTACTGCTCATTTTGGTAATGTCTTCCAGATAACCTACACATCTGTGTCGGTGCAATTAAAACAGAAATTCCACCTAATGAACAGTTGTAGCCCTTGGGCTATTGCGGAATGAGCAAGTGAAGTTGGAAACGCTCTTATTAAAATAATAATTAAGAAACAAGGGTAGGGAGGCAGAGGGAAGTGCACATGAGGTGCCGGTGGGATGCTGGAGGGCGAGGAGCTGCCGTGACCCCGGCGCTGAACTCACTGCACTCCCACCTGCCCCGGGCTGAGCCGTGCTGCTGTGCCGTAGGGGTGGCTGTGCCATAGGGGTGCTGTGCCCCGGTGTGCCCTCCTCGTGCTCTGTCTCAGCCCTCAGCCCTGCAGCAAAGCCCGGAGATGTGTGCTGCACTGCCTGCATGGGGCCGCTCTCAGGTTCCCTGCCAGAGCCCGGAGCTGCAGCATCAGTCTGCTGAGCCCTACTTTGCATTTATTTGTTGAGATCTTGGTTCTCCAGCGGCTGATGAAGCTCAGGAAGGGAGGAGTGTTTCGGTATTAGGCAGGGTTGTATCTGCTTCTGCTTTTCCCAGAGTCCCGTTGTTTGTCAGTAAGAAGTGAAAACGCAATGTGTGCCCGTGGGTTGCTCAGATTTGTCCTTCTGTGCTGTGGCCAGGAGTGCCTGGGCTGAGTGGGTCAGCGATGGCAACTGGTGCTTGGCTGTGTCAGGCAGCTCCCCCTCCAGCTTTCAAGCGCACGGCAAAAAACAATCCTTTTCATTGTTGTCCCTCCCAGTTTTCATCGCTTTACTGCGATTAACACACCAAAGTTGTTTGAAAACTTAACGCGCTTGTGATGCGGAGATGCGTGCGATAGGCAAAGGTAGTGGCGTCTCAGAGTAGCGGAATAAAAAAATAAGCAGCTGCCAGACAAATCCTGCTGGGACGATGCATCGGGATGGCTTGAGCGGGGTTTCTATCTGCAGGCCGTGGGCATTTTGTTATTTTTTTGTTATTTTTTTTTTCCTTTTTAAATGGTTGCGAACCGGGGTGATTGCTTATCATTTTCGTTTGAACTCCATCTGACAAATCGCTTTAGATGGGGGAAAGCAATACTGCATCTTTAAATGGCCACTCTGTCAGCGCATCTTGCAGGGCTTTAAATGCCCTTTGTTATCGCAGTCTAGACAGGACGCAGGCGGAATATTTGATATGTTATAAGGCAAAGATTTGACAAGGTTGAATTCATTTACCGGCTTATTTAAAACTGAGTTTCAAAACGTTTTTCCTTACAAACGTGTCTTTCTCTCTCCCCCCTATGTATATTTTTTTCAAAGTTAGTGCAGTGTGTTTCGACTGTTTAGACTGAGAGAGGAGACATTAGCTTACTGCAGCCTGCAGTACTCTAATTGCCCTTTTTATGACTGTCTAGACATCATGCAGATGCATGTTTGTGGTGAGAAGACATTTCCCCCTCTGGTTATACGATAGTCTGAGCCCTTTGCATCGCCTGTCTCCTTACCCCTCTGTCGTGGAATGCGCCTTCCTCCCTCCATCCCTGAAAAAACCGATGTTCCCCCGTTTTATTTCTGGAAGGACCCACTTTTGTTGTTCTTTTTAGGATGTGTATTCACAGATGTTAATGCTTTGTGGAGGAATAAAGGTATGTGGAGCGCATCCCCCGCAGCCCCGCCGCAGGTCACGTTGCAGGAGCCGTGGAGCAGCGGTGTGTGCAGATATCAGTGGGTTTATCTGTGCATATGGAGATGGTTTTGTTTGTGCTCCCTGCGATAAGGGCACAGCCTTGCGGGCCAGGTTTAAGAATGAAAATATCAGCGAGGTTTGAATGGGTCAGAGTTTTAGTTATGCAAATAGGGCGCATTAATTAACCCCGTTGCTATAGCTACTGCTTTATTGTTAAATGCAATGAAAAGGGGACAAGCTGTGTTGTTGGATAATCCTCCCCTCTGTGCTCTTCTTCCCCATCCTCCGAAGTCTTCCTCCGCCCCAGCATGAGGGCAGCTGCTGTCCCCATCCCCATCCCTGTCCCCATGGGCAGGTGGCGGTCGCCCATGGTGGCCGCTGAAGCAGAACGTGACATCCCCTCCTTGCAGAGCCAGGGCTGTGGGGCACGGGGAGCTGAGGGGTCCTCACCGCCATGGCCGCATCCCGGCGGCCTCCCCCAGAGCCCATTGTGGGCGCTGACCTCGCCGGGTGGTCGTCAATTTTCCGCTGTGGCCCCGTGTCATCAATCTGCCTTCTGGTGGCTGCGCCGCATGGGAAAGGTCTGGGAGTGGGACAAAGGAGGGGTGCAGATGGGTGGGATGGGATAGGATGGGGGGAGATGGGATGGGGTGGGTGGGGTGGGGCATCTTGTCCTGCTTGGCTGGAGGAGAGGAACACCAGCCAGGCATTGGGAACCAGCCCTGTTCAGCACGCACTGCTGGGTTTATCAAGCAGGAAAGATGCTTTTTTGTGTCTGCTTAAAGAGTCGCAAACCAGTGCAGCAGAATATGGCCCTTCCAGTGTATCTGCTGCAGGAGTTATTTAAAATCTTTCTAGGGCTGTTGCTGCCATCAAGGTTGAGGTTCATTACCTCTTAATTTAACCAGATTTGGGGAGGTTTTGCTCACCTTCCCCATTTGCCTTGACGTGCATACGTGTACATGAATACATTTATTTTTTCCACATACCTGCATGGGGGTGCACACATACATTCCCTCCTGTCTAGTGGTGTTGAGACCAGATCAAGAGTTGAAATGGAGTATGGCAGTGACCAAACGCAGTGCGTATGTGTGAGCATTTGCCCGTGTCTGGCATTTTTTATGCAGTGCATGACTGTAACATAAAATTGTATTTGTTCCTTGGAAGTAGCTGCCCTTGTGAAACGTTGCTCCTTGTGCAAGCAAAAGCTGCCGAGCTCTGGGGAAGATAACGGCACTTAAAAAGAGGTACAGAAAGGAGAGGTGTCCCACTGACAGAGCCGAGCAAATCCGGTTTCCATGCAGCTCAGCATGGCTCTGGCCAGCTTGCTCAATTCGCATTGCAACACCCGTCTGCCCCTGGCCATGTGGGTGCCACGGGGCTGTGCCACTGCGGGGTCCTGGACAGCTGGGTGCTGGCACTGGGCCGGCCGTGCTGGAACAGCTGCCAGGGGGTGGTGGAGTCTCTTGCTGTGGATGCTTTCCTGTGCAATTGACCCTAGGGAACATTGGTTGGGCTCGGCGATCTCCAGAGGTCCCTTCCAGCCCCTGCAGTTCTGTGATTCGGGGCTGTGATGCTGCCTGCCCTCGGATCAGAGGCAGCAGGTGGGAGCTGGGGGCTCACAGCCCAACCTGAGCTGCAGGTGTGTGCCCTGCCATGCCATGGCCAGGCCTCCCCTGCCACACACCGCCCGTGATTGCCGCTCGCACTGTGCAGAGGTGGCAGAGCCCTCCCTGGGTGCAGTGTTTGCTCTCCACAGAGCATCCGCGACTGGCGGTTCGTCTCGAAACAGATGTGGGCAGCAACAAACATCTATTTCTATAACTAGAAACAAATTTGGTAATTGCCTCTTTCAACAGGACTTGCTCAAGCAGGAAATGAAATTCCTAAATGGCAGTTAGCAGAAGTATTTATAGCTAAGTTCATAAATGAGATGTGCTTTCCTTTGTCGTGGGCTTCTGCTGGTGGGGAGGAAGAAAACCTCCATGGCAGCAAGCCGCATATTGATCGCCAGTGTCCCCGGGGTACGTGAAGGTACTTACTTATTCATGGGTTTATTTTTATTACCCCAAGAAATACCCCTGAAGAAACCACTTTGGTCTCCCAGGGTCAGTTGGTTCTGTCTGGATATCGAGTGTCCTTTTGGTCATTTTTGGGATGGTCGGTCTGTGCTGCGTGTGATTAGAAACAAGGCCTGTCGCTCTCAGTCCTGTCCCCACCTCTGCATGCCGGTGTTCAGGGCGGTTGGGAGGTTTTTGGGGGCACCAACACGCTCAGTGGGTGAGCCCCCACTGTCTCCAGCTTTCTCCATACGAGTTACCACTTGCCGGGTCTTTGCTGGTGGCCAGAAGGTGTCCTGGCTGAAGGAGCTGCTGATCCTTGCTGGAATGCAGTTTCCATGTCAGAGCTGTGTGTGGCCGTGCTGATCGTTCCCCTTTGGCTCTGCTCGCTGCTCCCTATGGGTCTCCATGGCTGCAGCCGCAGCCCCGCCGCCTGCTGCGCTCACCCTTTGGATCCGAACGGCGCAGTGACCGGGCAGCTGCTGGTGTCTGAGGACTAGGATATTTCCTAAGGCCTGACCCGCCTGATGACTGCACAGCTGTAAGCGTGAAATGGGGCCATTTCCTTTAAAGCAAACAAAAAAAGGGAGTGGGGGTGCAGGATGAGGCCATCGCTTGTCAGTGACTCAGAGGATGTGATGCTTGATTGCCTGGGGTGACAGATGATGAAAAGGAACTATATTAAAGGTGCAGTTGTGCTCCAAGGGCTGGCATGATGCGAATGACTTCTTGGGCCGCCGTCGCCCATACTGCAGCAGTGGTTTTCCTCAGATCCACCCCTTTTGTGAGCCCTGGTGCCAGAGGTGCTGCCAGCCGTCCCGCTGCAGGCAGCGCTGCCTCACATGGCGTTACTTCTGCTTTGTGCATCATAACCAGCAGGCTGAGTGTGGAAATGTAATTTAGCTGCTAACTGTGCTGATGATGCATGAGACAGGACTGAATCCAGCATGAGCTCCTTGCCCTGGGCCTGATCCTGCTCTGCTGTGCCTCGACATTGCTGCTGCAGCTTCAAGATGCTGCTGATCTGTGCCAGCAGTGGCAATATCACGCTCTCTGTCTATCTATAGTACTTCCCATGCTGTCTTGTAAACAAATAAAATTGTTGACAATCTGATGGGCCCTTCGTAAGTGGTTTTGTGGAGGTATTATTTAGGAGATAAATGTAACAGATAAACACTAACACAACTATTGCAGTCATGACTTTGCCTGGTCTGATTGTTTCTCAGATGACCTAGCAGACAAACGGCTGAGTAATCATCTGCCATCTGAACTTCTTTGTTCTTTCATCTCGTCTTCCTGCGCCGAGGTCTCGGGGAGAGAGAACAGCAGACTCTCACAAGTGGAGCTTGGCATCCCACGGGTGGAATCGCTCCAGTAAAGCAGGAGCAGCGCTTGGTGCTGCACCCTCCTTGGCAGCCCTCAGATTGCAGCTGTTGCCTGGAGCTGTTTTGGTTCTTGCTGAATTGAGAGCAGTTGAGATGCGATGTTCTGCTCAGTGGGCATGTCCCTCCTCCAGGCGAGGTTGGGAAGGGCAGGATGGAGCTGCTCACACCGGGTGCTGCCGTGCCAGGGTGTTCTCCGTGCAGTGTGTGTTAGCAGGGTGCTGGCGTGGGGCTGCAGTCGGATGTGGTCCTGGTGCTGGCCTGCGGGATGCGGCGGAGTCCAAGACCTGCAGCTGCTTGCTGAAGGGATGTGAGGCTGTTCCCTGGGAAAAACAAAGCTCCGAGGGGTGCCTGTATCCACATGGCTCTTCTCAAATTCATGCGCTTTGAGTAGAAAAAATGAGGTCCACGGTTTGGCTACATTGCTTAGCCCACATCCTTTTACAGATTCTTTGGTGAGCCTCTGTCATAACCATTGCATTTCAGCTGGACTCACTTTTGTTGAGTATTTTTAACCCTCAGATCCTTCCAAGGAGCCACAGGTTGGGCTGCAGTGTGCCCGGGCTGTGCTGTGATGCCTGGCTCCTGCTCTCCAGAGATGTGCCCACTGCAGTGAGACCTCGGGCTGGATCTGGGGCGTGCCTTGGGCCGGGTCTGCAGCAAGGCAGTTGTGCAGTGCCAGCTCCTGGCCTTCCTGGTTCGCTGTTCTCTGAAAGTGACTGAGAACTGCTTTGCACCCTGATTACTGGGGCACACAAGGCAGCAGTAGGCCCTCTGCTTGTTACGGTAAGGTCTGTCCTTGTGCATCTCCTTGCTGCTGCCAGCGCTGTGGGGCAAAGCCACAGCTGAAGCTGTGGTGCTTCGAAATGTCAGTAGGGGTGGGAAGGAGTGGGTTGGTTTGTTGAGGCACTGCCTTCAGCCAGAGATGTAGATGCTGGGGCAGCTGGAAGCCAGAGTCTTCAGACCCTTTGCATCTGCCGTAGAGCAGTGTCTCTGTGAGGACAGCAGCAGAAGTTTGCAGGGGGAAATGCTGTGCTGTATCCTTGCTGTGCCTCAAAGCTGGTGCATAGGTAGGGGAGCAGGGACCTCTGCACCAGTAAAGGATGCTTGCTGTAGGATACTAATGTAGCAGCCCAGACTTTGGGTGTTGACAGGCCATCGCTAAAGCTGGGAGAGGTGGACCTCAGTCTGCCGTCGGTCCATACTCCACCAAAAACTGCCTGTACCATTATTTTTTGTGTATTTTTTAATGTAACTTGAGGTCTGCAAGGAGCCAGTTCGAGCAAAAGATGCCCAAGGGTGGGGATAGATGAAAATCTCCAAACCCTGGGATGAGAGGGGATGAGAGTGTCACGCTGCCAGGGCAGTGCTGTGCTGTCAGGGGTGTTAATGGAAACCTGGAGAAGCAGTGCATTATGGAAGCACTTACTGCGGAGCTGCAAACACTCTTTATTAATTCATCCAGTTGATTTTGTCATGTCTGATGTGTGTGTGCATGGGGACCTTCCTTCCTGGGCCGTGAATGGGGCTGTGCTGGGAGGTGGGAGCTTGCCCTGCATTCCCAGGGATGCTGGAGGAAGCTGGGATGTGCAGTGTGGCATTACAGTGCCCTGCATTTAGCTGGAGGTAGGCAGCCATTCACTTGTGAATTGCATGAGTCCCAGAGCCGCCATGGCCCGGCTGCCCCTGGCTGCAGGGTCAGTGCCGGGGCTCAGCCTGGTGCTGTGGGCTGTCCTGCTGTGGTGCCCCACTTTGTCTCCACGGGAGCTGGATGGGGATCTGTTGAGTCACGGTGCTGAGTCACTGCCCCAGCCAGGCTCCATAAAAAACTGTGGGTGTTCTGCCCTGCACCATGCACAGCAGGGAGTGGGGAAGTGCTGCTGAGTGCCCGGAGCAAGGGCTGTGGTGGCAGAAAGCATCTCATCTCCACTCTGCCTTGGGGAGCAGCACAGGCTGAGTCCCATGGCAATCCACGCCCTGCCAGGCACAGTGCCCCGGGCAGCCCTGTGCTGCTCCCCACTCATGCCCTAGGACTGCATCCTGCCCATGGTGCTCTCTGCTCCATGCTTGGTTCAGGCTCCTCCAGCAGAAGCTTAATTCTATCATTTTCCCTCTAATGTGAATGCAGATAGTCCTTCACATACGGCCTTGCCACTAGAGCGGGGAGAGAGTAGGGAAGCTGTGCTGTGCCCACCACACTACACCTGCCCACGTTTCAGCAGGCGAGGCGTGAAAGCCTTACTCCCTGTGCCTGGTTTGGGCAGAGCATCCAGAAGCACGGGTGCACATGCCATCCTTCCCAGGTGACAAGAAGGTCACTGCCTTGCAGCAGTGAGGTTTGCCAGCCCTGTTCCTGCCCCACCTGTGGCCTTGCTGTGCAGAGGGCTGCCCGCTGGCAGCAGCAGCAGCTCTTCCTGCACACCTGAGTGAGGATGTTTCTGATGGTCACTTGCAGCCCATGAGCAGACCCATCCTGCTGCACTGCCCAGCATGTCAGACTGAGGGATTTTGAAAGATAAAAACACCCAGAGGAAGTGAAAATGAGCATGGGACAAGCAAAGTGTTGTGCCGGGGATTCTCGGGTTTGTTCTATTTTGCATTGGTAAAACTGCACTTTCAGCACAGTTTGCTGCAGCGTTGCCGTGTTTCATTTAGGAACTGCTGCTAATATGGATCCATCTGTTCAGCTTAGCCGTTATTTCCTGAGCAGTGTCACTTCTCACGTGAAACTCAATTCCCATATATAGAGGAGCTGTCACTGAGGCATACAGGTAACAGTTTCGACCCATGGATGTGTTGCACCTGACCGAAGGTAAAAAGTACGTGGGTCTGTTTTACTCCTCTCTGCTTGCTGTGCCTGGGGCATTTGTCTTCAGCAGTGACGCTGCACGGAGGGGAGAGCGTTTCTGATGTTGCAGAGCAGCTGTGTGCGTGCTCAGTGGCTGCAGAGTCGGATGGAGAGTCTGCATGGAGAGCACAGAAAGGCAGGTTGTGTCACTTCAACGCAGTGTCTGAACCTGCGAGTGTGAAATGCATTTTGGAGTGAAAATTATGCAGAATTAAATTAGTGTGACCTTACTTTGCATTGGGAGGCTGCATTTGCCCATCTCGTAAAGCCTCGTGCATTTATAACACTTCCCTTGGGGAAAATTACAGAGAGAAATGGAATGAGGTCTCTTCTAATTGAAAAGTGACGATGATTAGGAAGCCAAACACAAAACGTGTTGAGTATTTTTTTTCTCGTTTTGTTGTGTGTGTGTTTGAAGAATACCAGTAGAATTATAAATGACGTGCTCTGCAGTTTGGCTTGTTTTTCATTCCCCAAAGGTTTGTTGTTAGCATAGCAGCTGAGTTGCACTTGTGTAGTAGCGTATTCACTCAGTTTGGTGGGGTTTTTTTGATGGTCTTCATTAGTTTGACTGAGCTGCTTGGATAAAATTTCCCCAGGTGTATCCAGCTTTCGGTGTGCTGCACCGTGGTTCGTTTTTTCCCCCTCTGAATATGGAGCCCATGAAGACAAGTTAAAACAGAGGGAGAGCTGGCAGCAGCTTCCACGCCTCGAGTGGGTGCGAGTCTCTTGCAACTTGAAAAGCACCAGCTGTGTGCGGGGCTCTTTAGGATTGCATTTAATTGCCACGTTGGGCAGCGGGAGCATTGCTGCTGGGCAGATCGGAGCTCCCCTGGCACCCCCACTGTTTGTCTGCAGGCTCCGGTTGGGCTGGAGGCAGAGGGTGCCCCGTGCATGCCCTGGTGCAGGGGTTGGGGGTTCCTGCTGGGTTTTGCCAGTGTGAGCAACTGTTCATTTCAGCGGCAGGAGTGTTGCTCGTGGTGCTGAGCGTGGGTACGTTCAGCTCCTGCTCTGTGCTGTGGGATGAGCTCAGATGTGCTCCGCTGTGGTGGTTGAGGCGTTTGCTTCCCTGTGCTAAGGAGAATGGAGAAGAGTATGGCTGCTGCTGTGGCAGTTTACGGAATGTTAATTAGTGGCTTAATTGTCATCCCCCTCCCACAAAGCAAGATATTAAAATCCTCTGCTATTTATACTGCCAGTGTGATTGCCGTAAGGTTGGACTCACTTCCACATCACAGCCCCCCAGTTTGGGGTCTGACAAGCGAGCAGCACGCAGTGCATCGCCCACCACAGCTACTCCTCCTCCATGGGTACCCCTTCCTCCCCAGCTGCTCCTGGCTGCATCCTCCCAGCTCTGCAGCGCAGGTGGGGCGGCTCTTCCTGATGGCCGAAATGCTGCGTGCATCTCCGCACTGCTGTGAGCAGTGGAGCTGGATTTGGTTTGCTTAGTGTGCTTCTCATTCTAGGAAGGGAACTTTCATTTATAACTGCCTTCCTCTTGCTTTTCTTCAGAAGTGCTACTTTTTTTTCTTTTTTTTTTTTTTTCCTAAGCTAAAAAGGAAGCTTCCCGTCACTGGCCTCATTCAGTTTTTCTTGTATGTTCTTGCTGAGGCCAAAGCACATGTTTGGTTCTGAGGCTGAACTGACTCATCTTCCAAAAACCTTGGGTTGTTGCTTTTTGTCTTTGCTTTTCTGCAGCGCTCTCTGCAAGAAGGCATTTCCCCTCCCCATGGGCTCCTGTCTGCCCTGGGGCTCCGGGTGCACGAACCCGTGGGCTGTGCCCTTGGTGACCGGTGGGAAGTGGGCAGATTGCAGTCAGCCTGCGGAGCTGCTCCCCAGTTGCTCCCAGAGCTGCTTCGCCTACTAATGGATGGCCATAAGTGTGGCTACAGAGTGAGAGCCCCTTCCTCCATCCCCTCATGTCAGCCTTGCCACCAGCCCCTTCCTGCCTGGGGACCCATGGTGGCACTGCTCCGGTACAGCTGGTAGCAGCTCCACCAGTGCCAGAGCCGTGGGTTCCTGCGCTCCCACGGCTCCTTACACCACGTGTGAGGACAGGCTCCTGCTTTCAGGGCGTAACTCTGCGTTGTGCAGGTGGTGGATGGAGGTGGTTAAACATTCTGGAATCTTGGGACAATGGGCAGCATGCCTGTCCGGCAGCAGAAATAGCTGCTGCTAGCAGAATGAACTCCAAGGGAACAGGCAGCACTTCCCACCTGGACCGTTTTCTTGACATTTATTTGCTTTTACTGGCACTTAAATGCCACCTGCCAGGAGAAAACTTTCCACTAAAACAAAAAAAATCTGCCTGACTCAGCAGATGGCATCGCAGGCACTGCGAGCAGCGCGATGCTGCCCTTGGGCACCTTTGAGTCTGCGTGCGGGCACGTGCGTTGTGTGTGTCTGCATATAGTGCAGGTGGCTGCATCCATAGCGGTATGAGGCAGAGCCGTCCGAAAGTGCGTTCTGTAGCCGTCCTTCCTGAGATGCAAAGTGGAAATGCCCAGATCTGTTTTTTCTCTTTGTATGCCAGGTGTCTCTGGAGTTAAGTGGGTAGTCTGTTTGCTTGTTCCTGTTTGTTTGGAGGGTTTTTGGCAGCTCTCCTGTGTGCCGGTTCAGGCTGCTCAAGCTCCCGCTGTCAGCTGGGCGAGCAGTGCGGTGCTGCAGCCCTGCTGCTTGGCAGCCATGCAGGGAGGGTTAAGGGAGTTCGATCAAGTTTTATCCGGAGTGTAGTTTGGAAATCTGTGCTTCGTGGGTCGTGTCTAAAGGTCCCTCCTAGAGACTGCTCTGGGGCACCGAAGACATGAATTAATGTGTTTTTTTATGAAGTAGCTGGGCTGAAAGCACACAGAGCCCACGTGTGTGCGTCTGGGAGTGTTGTGGGGGAAGGATGCAGCTGTTTTGTGTCACCGCCTGCTTGGCCAAATTCCTCCTTCTCACACTCCATTAAGTGCTGCTTTTTCAGGTGGCTCACAATATGTCTCTCTCTCTCTTGCAGCGGAGTTGGAGTTTGTACAGATAATCATCATCGTGGTGGTGATGATGGTGATGGTGGTGGTGATCACCTGCCTGCTGAACCACTACAAACTCTCTGCGCGATCCTTCATCAGCCGGCACAGCCAAGGGAGGCGGAGAGATGAGAATCTGTCATCAGTAAGTCACACGCTGCTCTTCCCATCTGCGTCTTACTGCGTTGTTTGCCAAGTGATGTGAAATTTGGGAAATGTGAGAGCCAAAGGCATTTGTCTCAGTTGGGTTTGCCTGTGTGCAGCTCAGTGCTGCCTGGAGAGATGTCCAGGCTGGGTCTTGGCTTCATCTGCCCAGGGACGTGGGGGCCTTGTAGGGATGCCTCTGGCTTTTCAGGGTGTTGTATGATGTAGAATACAGGCAGCTCTACGTTTTGCAGCTTGGACTTTCCATTCATAAAGTAACCACTTTATGACAACGAGGCTGTTCTTGGTGTGCCCTGTTCCTGGAACCACTTTGCACTGCCAGATGTTGGGGATGCACACACCTTGACATTTACAGCACCAAACTACTGAGTCTGGTAGCAGCTCGAGTTGGAGAGTCCCATATGAGTGCATTAATCTGCTCCGTGCCTTCAAGATGGGAAATCCTGAAAGATTTCCAGATTTTGCCAGGGGTGAAGCAGCACTGTCATTGCTGTGATGGAGGTGTCAGGAAGTGCCCGTCAGACACGTGAGCAGAAACCTCACCAAGGGGATGCCCAGGAGATTCCCAGCACAGCTCAGGCTCTGTGGTTCATAGAAGCCCAAGGAGAAATGTGTTAATTGTCCCTGCAGCTCAAGGAGAGCCTCTCCAGCCTGTGGCAGGAGATGCAGATGGCTGGTCTATGCACAGCTGAAGGTTTCATCAGATGCAGCAGCTCAGTTACAGGAACCTACAGAGAAGAGACACAAGAGTTTAGTGGAGGGTAAGCATGCTCACTGCTGCCTACACAACCCTGTGCAGGGATACCTTGTGCTGATGGATTTTTGCTTCATTCACCCTGAAAGATCTTAAAGCTCTTTAAACAGTAGGGCTTTCTTGAGGTCACTGCTCCAAGCTCCCGTCTCCGGATGTGCAGGGCAGGCTGAGCAGGCACTGCTGCCTTGTGCTGGCCTCTGCAGGGCTTCGTTCCCTTCTAGCAAAACCAGGAAAACGATCAAGTACAGTACTGGTGTATTATTTATTTCATTTTAAGAGAGCAGAGCTCTGCCATCAGGTTTAATAAGCACGGCACTGCTGAAGGCTGCACAGCCTGCCGTACCCATCACACCGCTGTTCCTGCGCCGTGCTGCTCTCTTGCTGGAGGAAGATGCCTGTTGGGAAAGAATGCTGGGAGAGCCCCCAAGCTCAACCAAAGCACTCTGCATCACATCAGCAGGCTGTACGTCAGGACAAGCCTTTTTCAGGTTGGCTATTTTTATTTTCTTTAAGAAGAAGAAAGAAGGCTAACGTGGAGAGAGACGGCTGCCAGACCTCCGTGAGGGCACGGAGCCTTCTGAACCATTCTCTGACCCCCATTTGGGGCATTTATTGTTCTCCCTCTTCTCCTGCCCCTTCCCTGCCCTGACACGGCGAGGTGAGGAGCTGAGTTCCTGCAAGTCCCCAGAGCCCTCCTGGAGGCACGAGAAGCCCTCGAGATCTCACAGTGGCATCAGCTGTGATAACGACCTTCAAGGCGGCTCATCTGGGATTCAGCACGGCACACCTTCCTGGGGAGAGCTGCTGCAGTCTGACTGTGTGCCGCGCGGCAGCGGCTGCGCTCAGCTCGGAACAGGCTTGTGTGAGCCATTAAACTTGCACTGAACTGGTGTTGGGCTTTTTACATCTCAGACTTCATTTTGCTGTCGTGACCAGACAGGCGCTGGAGCTACAAACACGCTTTTCATCTTTTAAAATATTAAAGTAGTTCATCCCATGGTCAGAGTGCTGCAAGATGTGCTGCGGTTGTCTTTTTTAGTTCTTGTAGCTCAAAAATTACAACTGAAGGAGAAATTCATTTCCCTGAAGGTGAGGTTTTTTTAATGTGGCTCATGCTAGCAAGGAATGCCTGCTTTGCTGCACCTGTTTGTGCATCACAGTCCTATCTGTTCTACTTCTTAAACTGTCTTCTTGTAACAGGTACCCTTATTTTTCTTTAAGAAATGCAACTGAAAATATGCGTATTCTTTCTCAATAAGAATGGCCCTGTCCCTGCACCTTTGGAGCATAGAGACCCTCCCCTCAGACAGAATGGAAGATACAGCTCAGGAATTTAATCTGTGTCACTGTGCTCTGCAGTGGAAATGCTCTGGCATAACTAAAGCAAGAGGTTCTGTGAAGTCAAAGATGGAGCTGTAAAATTGACTCCTGGAATACATACAGGGGCTTCCACAGCCACATTGCTCATCAGACCCAACTTCCAGTCTGAGAAAATAAAGCCTTGGGGGTGCAGCCATTGCAGAGATGAATTCAGGTCCTGGATGGGGTGCAGTGCTGTGCAGGGGCAGCCTGGCCGTGCAGGGGGCCTCGTGGTGGCCGTCCCACGGCACCAGGGCTGAGAACAGACACGCTCTGTGTCTGTGGGTTTGCCCACATCAGGCTGTTGCTTTCTGGCAGTTTTCATCCTGCTGTTGACTCAGGAGGATGAGACAGGGGCTCTCCAGGAGCACGGGAGGCAGGTATGGTGCTGAGCACCCCACTTGGCCTGGCTTTGCCCCGCGTCCTGCAGCTCCTGCTGCTGGGGGAATTTGAATGCAGACGGTGCCTGCAGGCAGGGAGTACGCTTAGAGCACCCCAGACTAAACAGTCGGTGCCTGTGTAAACAGCTGTGTGCATCCTGGGGCTGTGCAGTGTGGTGCTGCTGCCTTGCCCAGCACAGGGACGGCACTGCAGGCTGCAGCCGGAGTGGGGCTCCGAGCAGGGGGAGGTATTGGGGCATCTCCTTTTGGTACAGGCCACCATTTTCCTTGGGCTGCAAGCAGGAACACTCTGAGGGGGATGTGCAGTTATTTCAGCAATGGTTTGATGGGGCTGCATACCCAGGGAGAAGTGTATCCCAGAGCTGGGGAAAATGAAGAAAAGGGAAAAACTGGGGCTTATCCATTGGTTCTATGGAAATGTTAAGATGGGGCTTACGCTGTGTTTGGGGCAGCGGGTGAGCACTGCAGGGTGCTCTGGGCTGTGCTCTGCAGGGCTGGGATGGCTCCGAAGGGCTGGGCGAGGGGCAGGCTGCTGCCAGGCAGCTGAAATCCCTGGACATCCCCAGGAAGATGTGGAGAGTGACCTTTGGATGGGACACTTCATCCTGAAAGGGAAATACAAAGGGGATTTGGCAGGTTTGTTTTCCCACTGGTGGTAAAGGTATCTGACTGTGCCAGCCACAAAAGTTCACCTGCACACAGCTGGGAAGTGCCAGCCAGCAGAGGTGGATTTATGAACCCTCCAGGCTTGTTTTCCTCCAGATCTTTCTCCTGGAGCAATGTTGCAATATGTATGAATATTAGCAATATTGAAATACTTCAGGTCCCGGGGCAGAAACGTAGAAGTGAATTGTGTGCTCACGGTATCAGCAACCAATGGAAAGAGGCTGTGTTCGCTTGTTTGTTTTGACGGTGGGCTGTAAGGCCATTTGGGGAGGCTGTGGGTGTTCCTTGCAGGGGCTGTGGGCTCCCAGGTGCGGGTTGCAGCACTGGGGTTGGTACCAGGATGAACAGAGCCTCAGCTCCTCAGTCTTTGTAACCAGGGGCCCTTGATCCCTCTGGGGAAGAAATACTGTAGAACCATCCTGTTGCTAGAGATGTATTTTTTATAGCCAAGTCGAGATTAAGCTTAAGTATTCACTTAACTGTCTTTATTTTCCCATGGTTTTCTTGATTGCTTGCATCAGAATGTGGGTGTGAGGTTTTCTGTTTTTCTCAATCTTGCCATTATTTCATGGAGCATTTGCTGATATCTCATGAATCACCCATGGCTCATGAGTCACCTATTGAAAAACACCGCTGGGGTCGGGAGAGGAACCCACGGGGCGGGCATGGCTGGGAGGCGGAGGCCTGCAGCCTGGAGAACGCTGTTTGCTGCTGTCACTCATCATTCATTCTGATTTATTAGGTCTAGATGGGATGGGAAGGGAGGGAAGCCCTGCTTAGAGCGGTGTTCCAAGGGCAGCCTGCCCATCCCTCTCAGGGTGGGGGGAAGTGGGCTCAGGGCGAACCCTGCGTGGCTGTGCTGACGCCGACCTCTTTCTCCTTCCCGATGCAGGAGGGCAGCCTGTGGCCGTCGGAAAGCACTGTGTCGGGGAGCGGGATGGCCGAGGTGAGGACAGCCCGGGCTCTGCGTGCCGCCAGTCCCCGCGCCCCAGGGCAGCGCCTCACATCCCGCCGCCCCTTCTTGTCTCTTTCTCTCCCCTCCAGCAGCAGATCTACACCCCGCGGCCCAGCGAGCGCCTGGCGGTGCCGTCCTTCCTGCAGCGGGACCGCTTCAACAGGTTCCAGCCCACCTACCCCTACCTGCAGCACGAGATCGACCTGCCCCCCACCATCTCGCTGTCGGACGGCGAGGAGCCCCCCCCGTACCAGGGACCCTGCACGCTGCAGCTGCGCGACCCCGAGCAGCAAATGGAGCTCAACAGGGAGTCGGTGCGCGCACCCCCCAACAGAACCATCTTCGACAGTGACTTGATAGATAACTCGGTGTACGGGGGGCCGTGCCCCCCCAGCAGTAACTCTGGCATCAGCGCGACCTGCTATGGGAGCAATGGCAGGATGGAGGGACCGCCGCCCACCTACAGCGAGGTGATCGGGCACTACCCCGGAGCCACGTTCTACCAGCACCAGCAGAACAACAGCGGGGTGCCCTCGCTGCTGGAGGGCAGCAGACTCCATCCCTCACAAATCAACGGCCTTGAGAGCACAACGGCGTGGAACAAAGAGAAAGAGAAACAGAAAGGGCACCCCTTTTAAAAAAAGGTGTGGGGGGAGGCGGGGGGGGGAGGGAAAAAAGGAGAAAAAAAGCCAAGTCAGTGGAACAGTCTGCACTTGTGGTGAAAAGGAAAAAGGAGAGGGCTTGGGAGCTGAGGAAGATGAGCAAAGGAAAGAAAAACAAAAGCCCTTCCCCATCTCTCCGTGTATAAATATTTACTTGTTATGTCTGGTCTGAATGCACAAGCCCACAAAGCTTGCAGAACCATTTCTTTGTTGAGCTGTGTCTTGACGTTTAAAGAGGAAAAAAGAAAACAGCGGCAGTCTTTTTTTGTTTTTTCGTTTGGTTGGTTGGTTGGTTCTGTTCCTAGTCGAGCTGTGTGTGAATGCCGGTCTGTTTTCGTTCGATTCTTTCACTTAACTTTAAAGACGAAATATTTGCACAAAAAAAAAAAAAAGAAAAAAAAAAGAAAACAAAACAAAAAAAAGAAAACAAAACAAAAAACAAACCCACGGCGTTTTGTTTAAAGATCTGCAATATAAATATATAAATATATATTAAGAATAAGAGAAGAGCGTTACGTGTACGGAGCTGGAGTATTTTTGTATTAGAAGAGGCCTATTCAAAAAGCAAACAGACAAACAAACAACCACACACACACACACACACACACACACACACACACACACACACACAGAAGTTGCTTGCTGAACTAGAAGGGAGGTGGCAGCTTTTGGAGTGCCGACTCAAAGCGCGTGTGTGACGTTGTGAGAAATGGACGGACAAAAAAAAAAAAGAAACCCACAAAAAAAAGAAAAAAAAAAAAGAAAAAAAAAAAAAAGAACAAATCAAAAGCAGGGGTTTAGAGTTATTTATATAAATGTTGAAATTTTGCACTATTTTTTAATATAAATATGTCAGTGCTTGTGTTGGTCAGAGCCTCTATCGTGTCTACCATGCAACTGTTAAGGGATGTTCGTCCACGGGAGGAGCAGTGAGCGGGGCTGTGGGCGCTGCGGTGCTGTGCAGCCGGGCTGGGGGCTGTTGGGGGGGGGGGGAAGGCCAGGAGCAGGCAGAAATTGCAGAAATTACTTGATTTTTTTTTTTTTTTTTTTTTTTTTTTTTTGGACAACCTCGAACTTTTTGGAGGGGGCGGCAGCGGGGATGAGAATAAACTTCTGTGTCTGAAGGAACAAAGTGGTTTTTGGTTTATTTCTTTCCATGTCAGCCTGGAGGGCCCTGCGTGCAGGTGTGGAAGCAGCAGAGCGGCCGCATCCCTCCCCCCCCTCACCCAGAGCCAGACCTGGACTGCAGCTGCAGGGCTGCCATAGCTGCAGGGCTGCTGCACTGCTGTGCTGTGTGGGGCCGCGCTCTGCTCCCAGCACTGGGGTTGCAGCCCCGGCTGCCTCCAGTCAGAGCTGTTTTTTGCTTTCTTACCCCACTAGACAGGTGTGAGGCGCAATGGCTGGGAACGAGCCTGGTCCGCTCAGTGCTTTAGAAGCGAAAACCCTTCACCTCTTCGGAAGATCTCTGCACTGGGAGCAGCACCGGCCCGGCCCTCAGCCTGCAGATCCGTGCTGCCCTCAGCTCAGCTCCGGGAGCCGTCCGTCCCGCTGCTCTCCGTGCTGCAGTGTCGGTGCTGGGAGGTGTGGGGCCGTTGCCCAGCAGTGACGAACGTGGAAGACATAAAGGCAATAAGTTGTTGTGAAGCAACTCTTCTATTACTTGAAAAATACATGAGAACAGTTCTGAAGTTGCGACCGTTTGAACGATATTTATATATATATATGTTGATGAAGATGGAGAATAGCTGAACTTGAAGTTTGATTGTTTTTGTTTTTGCTTTTTAAGTCCTGTATTCTCTCAGTCCTTCAGAGCACTTTTCCGCAGCTCTCGGGGTCCTCCCAGCTTTACAGCCGTGCAAAACCACAAAAGAAGCAACCAGAAATGCAAAGGAGTGACTCGAGTGTGTCAGGAAGGAGCAAAGTGAGTTGATAAAAACGTATCTTTATGTAACATATCTATTTAGTGCCTTATGAAAGAAGCGGCATCGCTCCCTTTTGCAAGAGGGGAGAAGGAAATCCCGGGCATCACCACCCAGCAGTGCTGCTCTGCATGCCATGCACGAGGCAGCTGTCCCCCCGTGGTTACGGGTGCTGCCCGGGTCACCTGGGGACTCCTGCACATGGCACGGGTCAGGAACCGCAGCAGCTGTTGGACGTGAGGTACCAACCGAAAGACATCTGTAATATCTGCTGCCCTCTTGAGCCAGAACGCGTGCATGGTGTGGTTGGGTTTTGTTTCCGGGAGGTGTTCTGTTCTCTGAGCTTAACTCGCGTGTTTGCTACAAAAACCAAACGGTTACCTCAGCGGGTGTGGGCTGGGATGTGGATCGTGGTCCCACGCGGAGCAGCCGAGGCAGGCGGGGGTTCTTAGTGGTGCCGTTGGGGCAGCGGGCGCCGAGCGGTGCTGTGTTGGCGTTGTGCAGTCAGAGCGGCTCCGGGTCTTCCATCAGTCCTTGGGATTTCAACTCGTTCTCCTTTTTCCCTCCCCATCCTCTCCTGATGCGAACTTCAATTTCACAGACCTCACCCCGAGCATCCTACAGCTCCTTGATCCCTTCGCTGAGTTACTGGCTGTGTGGGGCATGGAATGAGCTTACAGCAGGGCGGCTCATCAGCACCGAACTGCCATTGCAGCACTGCCATCAGCCTATGTCCCACACACCCCTGGAGCTGCTGTGGGCTCCCAGAAGGGGCTCCCAGAAGGCAGCCCCGGTGCAGCCCCAGCGCAGCCCGGCTCAGCTCAGCACAGCCAACTTGTCCCCTTGTGCCCGGCTCCTTTCCGCATCCTGCAGCCCTGCACACCCTGTTTCCAATGCAGGACCAGATCTGGGGCTCAGATCAACTCCCAAGTTCTGAACGGATGTTTAGAAATAACGCTCTTTAATTATTATGATGATTCTTTATTATTGTTGTCCTTATTGTTGCTATTTAATGTTATTTTTGCCTCGGGGTCCACATCTCCCACCCCCCAGCCCCTCCATGGCCAGGTGCTGCCCGCACACGCCGTCTCCCTTTGGTCTCTATGCAGGACCTGCCCACGGCTGCTCTCGTGTCCCGCAGCTGCAGCAGAGGGAGCACCAGGCCCAGCCCCAGTGACTTACTGCAACAAAAGCAGGAGAAATAAGACATTGCCAGTGCTCAGCAGCCTCCTGTCGGAGCTCAGCCTTTTTGCTCAGAGCTGTAGGAGTCGTGTTGGTTTTAGAAGGGGTCGTTAATCCGAGGGATTTCCTTAGGGTACAGTATGGCAAACAGCATCCTGAGCGTGCCACCAGAACGAACGTGGCTTTCTTAGTGAGGATGGCAAGGAGCAGTGCGTTTCACTGGGGCTTCAGTCCCCTCCACAGCCCGCTGGTGTGAGACTCGGCCTCACTGAGGTATCTTAACTGGGGGTATAAGGAAACCCGTCTGATTTCTGGGGCACTCACCTTCTGTATGTGTGTACGACCTCTACATTGCACTAACTGCCGTGTTATAAGAAATAGAAGCCCAATGTTTTCACTAAGGATCAGACGAGGACTGCCTCCGGGTGTGTAGCGCCAGCAGTGCTGGCTGAGGACAGAATGAATTCGTAATCTCTGTTTCAATCATACGTTCTCTGTGTACAACACAATGCTACCAGAAACCAAAAACATTGTCCAGAAACGGCACTTCAATTTGCTGCTGTGCTACAGAAGCCCATAAGGGACGGCGTTGCAGTCCTGGTTTGCCTGCCTTACAGACACACCTCATTGTATTCATCTTTCCTCAGCCTTCCAGTTGCATTGCTTTGGCTTTGGAGTTTGTTACGGGCAGTCCTGTATCCCGAGTTCTGTTCAAGTTTAAACTTATGTAAACTATTGACCGCACACGCAATGCAGTACTTACCTATATTTTGCTGGTTTAGTATGAATATGTACTCTGATGCCAATTTACAAAATTCTGTTGTAAACGCTTATTGTGTAACAGTAACCAATAGTGGCAATTATATGTCATTCTAAAAGCTGCAATACTTATACAATAAATTTTACAATACTTTGGACAATTTGCCTTCAGCTTTCACTTTGTTACCTTAAAACCAGATTTTGCCAGCTCGATGTCGTTTAAGGAGCTCTTCCCGTTTTCTTTTCAAGTATTGGAAAAGGAATGTTTTCAGGTTTGGGTATTCTTGTGCTCCCCCTTTGCACAGCATCCTTTGGGCCTGGCTGGCGCTGTGCTGCTGTTTGCTGGGCTGCTGTTTTTGCTGTGCACCTCAGCTCCTTTTGCTTTGAGCTCCAGCGCTGCCATTTTCCTCCCAGAAGCAGCGCAGCCGCCCCTCAGATGGGACCACCGACGGTCGGAGCTTTAACCTGAGCGACCATCAGTTGCTGAGAACGGTGCAGGTGGGCTCCAACCCTAAGCACCAACCACGTGTGTGGCTTTACTTCCTGAGACTGCGGCCACATGGCAGCCATCACATTAAAATGGATGGAAGCGTCACTGTTTGCAGGGGGTTTTCTTTGTGTATTTCTGGAGGATGTTCTGTAGAGCCGCCCACCCTGGGCAGTGTGGGTTCCTCTCAAGAAGATACAGCAGTGAGCCCTGCACTCTCAGGGCCATCGGCTGGACTGGGCAACTGGGGAATGAGGAGGTGCCACAAAGCTGTGCCGTGTCAGAGCTGTCGGTGCGTAGTGCTCAGCAGTGCCCCATGTGCCACCATTCGGTCCCTGTACCACACGCCGGCTGTCAGCCTTTTTTCCTCTAAACCTTGCTGTAAATGAGCAGAAACCTGCTCCCTCCCTTTTAGCAATCGAGCTGCTTACATGAGTGCTAGAGCTACATGCAGTTTTCAAGGCACTTGCCATCCATGTGATGCTTTATCCCAAAGCAGGGCTCTGCAGGGCAGGGTTCCCACCTTCAGGGAAGGCTGTCCTGGTGCTGGGGATGGGAGCGAGGTGAGCATCCCAACCCATGTGCATGGCCCAGAGCACCTCCACTGTCTGTAGGGCCAGGCAGACAGCCCTGACACCACACTGATGTCTCAGGAAGACATTACAAAGGGAGTAATTCAGATGGCTCTGAGCGTTGTGCCAAAAAAACGGAGCTCTCCTGGAGCACCGCAGCCTCATCCCATCCCAGAGCCCCTTTCTGCCCATCCTGGAGCCCGGCTCACCCACGCCTTTCCCTGGGGATGGACAGCTTTGGTTTCCAATCACTCTTTTGAAATGATGGTTGTTTTGGGGGCTGAAATCAATGTCTACCCACAGAAAATGGGAACTCAGATAAAACCACCTTTTCCAAAGGGGATTTTTGTTTTTAAAAATGAAAAAGCAAAAAAAAAAAAAACCCAACCAGAGCAGCGCGTGGGAATGGGCAGATGCTGTTCCTAAGCTACCTTCCTGCACTAATGGGGTGAGCCAGGGACACTGCAGCACGGCTGATCGGCAAACGATTATTTTTAACTTTGTGTTGTTGTTGCCGTTAGCTCAGAAACAATCCTGAGAGTTTGGAAACGGCGAGGGGTGAAGGCTTCGGTTTTAAACAGATCTCAGTGCTGCAAATTCAATAGGACTTCAGGAATCAGATTCAGCTCCACCCTGCCCTCCCAGCACCGAGCCTTTTTGCAGCGTTCCCGGCTCTGCTCACCGAAAGGTGCAAACTCTGACTTCAAAGTGCCCAATCTTCAAATTTCGCGGCAGTGTATTTGATCTGCATGTCCCAGCCAAGCCTTTCCCCTCCGCATGGCAGAGCTCTTGCTCTCAGCTCGGGTCTTTGAATGACAGTTCTGCTGGACCAGAGAGAAGCAGGAATAATTCCTGCCTTGCGCTACAGGATGTGAGCGGGCTGGAAAAGCACCGCTGGGACCACTGTGGTGATGGGTGGATGGGGCAAAGCCAGCGCAGGTGGGCACCCGCTGGTGATGTTATCATGCAGGATGATGCCACGAGCACACACTCACTCCAGACAAGTAGGAGGACTCAGTGTCCCTGGCCAAAGTGCCTGGGCAGGGCAGAGCTAAATACAAGCTGGGGAGGGCACAGAGCAGCTCAGGGAGGAGCAGGAGGGCTGTGTGCTTCTCTTCTGATCCCTGAGCCCTGTTCTGGATTATTGCTCTGCAAACAGGAAGTTGGAGAGCTTCCTCCTCCTCCTGCGCCAGGGCAGGATGGCCAGCAGCAGACTTCCTACGCACAAAGAAATACTGAATATCACCCCATTTACAGTAATGTTGTAACAGTGGCATGAAGCTGGGCTTCTATTTACCTTTTCCAGGATAGACTTTACTGTAAATGCCCAAACAAGTTTCTATATTCAACAGTCTGTGTAATTCAGAGCTGCCTGAGCTGCCCTGCTGGTTCTGCTCTCCCTGCAGCACAGTTCAGCTGCAGAACTACCCGGTGCCCCCACGCAGTTCCCCCACCTCCTGCATCTCCTGGAGATGCCCATCTGCTCTCCAGCCCTGGCTGAGCCAGCGATGGCAGTGTGGGACTTGAGTGGAATCAAAACTGCATTTTAATTGTAAACATTTGTCCAGAAATTAATGTTTCTGAACTAATGCTTCCCTCCGACCACTGCATTCCAAAACAAATGATTCTTGCTAATTGACTTTTCCCCACAGAGAGGGTGATGTATGTGGAGGAAGCCATCCAGGTGCCAAGGCCCCTTCCAGCAGCTGGCAGCACACTGTGGGGCACCCACCTGTCCTCAGGCAGTTCCCGCCCAGGAGCTGCATGGCTGCACATGGAAGATGGTTCTGTTTCCTCCCCTCTGTTTGCTGAGCTGAATTTTGTTGTCATTGAGGTTGGTTCAAAAGGAATTTTGCATCAGAGCTTCTCCTGAGGATCCGATAATCCACTTTGATTTTGATGCTTTTTAATAAAGCTGCGTAACAAAGGGTTCCCTCATTGCAGCGACGCTGGCTGCAATGCGCTCGCAATACTTCATGCCCCTGCTAATGGAAGATTAGAATTTTGCCTTAATTATATCATTACGATACATTTCATGCGTTTAATTGTTTCTGTACGATGACAGCTAAGCTCTCCTGCCTCATATTTCCTATTTCCTGATTCAATTACCCCCCCCCCCCTCCCCACACACACACACACAAGGGCAGCCTGCGAGGAATGGTCTTTCACAGCTCGTGCTTTCCAGGGGAGATGAAGGGGGTGCTGGGGAGACGTACCAATGCAGTCAGGTCAGCAAAGCTGTGTGCTGTGTGCCAGTGCTGGCGAGGAACAGCTGCACTGAGCTCTCCTCTCTACAGAAAAGGGAATAAAAAGTATCCAGAGCTGCAGACCTCCACCGCTGCAAGCCCCTGCTTCCTCCAAAGGGCACGAGGGCAACCAGTGTGCACGTGGCCTGAGCTGGATGGCTGTGCTCCAAAATAGGACCTACCCCCGTTGGCTGTGGTGACGCCCGCACATTTGTTTTAGATGAGTAAATGCAGTTTTCACCGGACAGGAATTTGTAATGATGTTTGCAATTCCCAGCTGCTCGGGTGGGTGGGAGCGCGGTGTGCTCAGCCCTGCTCTGCTCCCTCCCCCGTCTGTAAGCACTGTGGGCTGCACAGAGCGCAGGGAAGCGCTGGGAAAGAGGGACTCCGACTGCTGTAAGCTCTGCAGAATGTGTTGTTAAGCTGCCCCAAGGAGGAGATGGCTTTTTGCTCATCCTGAGCACTGCCGTTGGATTTGGGGCCACCTGAGTGCAGCCACAGCACCCCAAAGGGCCTCTGGGATTGCAACCAACGGCATCACAAAGCCAGGTGCCAACCGAAGGTTAAGGGAAGGTGAAGTGAGGGGAGAACTACAAGTGGATGTGCTCAGGCAACAGAAATGACAACACTATAAATGAAAATAACCATCATTACACCCTGTGAAGGTTTTTTTATTGTTATTTTTGTTGGTACGCCCAAAATCTTCTCTGAACCCTTCTGTGGGCAAAAGTTACCGTCAACAAAAATAACTGCAACCTGCTTTTCTTCCACCGTTGCATTGCATCTGTTGTGTGGGAAATGGCAGCTCTGACTTCTTGTGTTGTTTGAGATTTCAGAGCGGTTCGTGGATGAGAGATTTCAAACCATCAGGAGAAATCACCTGCTTCAATTCAGCTGCATTCGAAATGTTACATGATCACATGAGTGTTTTTAATGCGGCGTGTATACATATGTATGCACACCTTGAGATCAATATTAATATAGAAACAAGACATTTACTGTATCAAAATGAGAAGAAAACATCAACATTGCCTTCCAGTACTTGGGAGAGCTTACAAGCAGGAGGGGGAGCCACTTTCTGATAGTGATGGGACAAAGGGGAAGGGTTTTAATCTGAAAGAGGGGAGGTTTAGGTTAGATGTGAGGGCAGTGAGGCACTGCCCAGAGCTGTGGTGCCCCGTCCCTGCAGGTGCCCCAGGCTGTGAATGGATACTGGGCAGCCTGAACTGGGGAGGCAGCCAGCCCAAGGCAGGGGTGGGCCTGGGGCATGTGAGGTTCCTTCCAACCCAACCACACTGCGATTGCAGGGAAAGGAGGTGTTTAGAGAGTATTTTGTAGCAGATCCTCCCTTTTTTTATTGCTCATCAGTGTGACACTCCTCTCCTTCCCTCCCTCCCTCCCTTCCACCAGGAGCAGTGCTCTCAGCGAGGGGACAGCCCATCCCCATGCAGTATCACCAGGACGTGGCTCTGCAGAGCATCACCCGTGGGGGTCAGCACCACGTGCAGCTTTGGGTGCTGCTGTTCTCACCTCCTCATTTCACTTCAATCTATTGAAACGATTCCCTTCTGAGCTAATTCCTGATGTCCTTATTAACCACGGATTAATTAATTATTAATTAAGCAGCCCGTGCTACTTATTAATGCAATTTCTTAATTAAGTTGAGGCCGTGAACGAGGCGGCGGTCTGTTAGCTGAGGTGCTGCGGGGATGGAGGATGGAGGTGCAGCCCTCGTGGGCACTCCTGAGCCAGGCAGGGCAGAGCAGCATGGAGCAAGTGTGGTGCTGGGGGTTGCCCTGCCCCACAGCCACCAGCCCCTGCAGGACACCACTGCCGTGCTTGCCTAGACCCTCAGAGTGTGGAAAAGACCACTGAGATCATCCAGCCCAACCACAGCGCTCAGCCCAGCCAGGGCAGGGAGGTCTCCGCGGATGGGAGCGTAGGGATTGCACCGCCTGCCGTGAGGGCCAGAAAATAGCAATGGGAACTCCTTCAACAATAAAGTTTGTGAGATAACCCCACACCAACACCTTCCTGCACGGCGGTACCCAGCAGCCAGCAGCAATGTGGTAATCCCAGCACATTTTCTGACGGCTCGCTGAGGCCACTGCTGGGTGCCAGGCAGAGCCCAGCATCACCCGCTCTGTGCCTCGGAAGCCACTCCCCAGGTTGGTTGAAAATTGGCCCATTTCTCATCATTTCTGAAAGGAGATGGGGAGGGGGGAGAGCTAATGAGGAACACACAGAGCTTTGGAGCCAGGAATCCATCCCTGAAGTCAACAGCCTAAAAAGTTTTTTTGTTGTTTTTTTTTAAATATTCATTCCCACTGAGATTTTCCATTGCTATAATTAATTTGTCACAAACACACCGGCAAAGCATTTCTGCTGCTGTGGTGAGGGCTGGAAGCAGAGGTTTACCTCATCTCTTTTAAAGAAGAATAACTAGCTATCAAATCACTTTGAACTCGGGAAGCTTTACCAGCCCGGTCTCACTGCTTCCATTAAAGAATGCTGCTTGGCCTCGAACACAGCAAAAGCTATTGAAAAAAAGAAATGTTCTATGGATTTGTTTTTGGTTGATTCAATCCCTCCTGGTGTACTGGTTTACTATCTGCAGCAGTGCTTGGATTGCAGAATCTATGGGGAATGGCTTTAGCTTCTCTTCTCCTGTGCGGGTGGCCTTCCAACTCCTTGCAGTAGGAGAGGTGACCTTGGGGTGGGCAGGGCTGTTTTTGGATGGGCCCACAGCCCTCACACACTGCAGAGCGCCGGTTCGGTAAGTCCATCCATGTGACAAAGTCTTCAGTGAGGTGAGTAACGGCAGCAGGTTCCTGAGTTACTGCATGAAACCTTCAGCCCAGGAGAAAGCTGCATGACTCGGATCCAGCCTTCCAAACAGAAGTTCTAGATCCAGGTTACACAGTGCCGTGTGGCTCCCACTAAGGCTGGTCACAAAAAGGCTGCACTGAATAGGAAAAAGATCAAACTTTTGATGTTGAGTTGCACGTTTGAGCGTGAGAGGTGGCCTTGATGAAGCTTAGCCTGGCTTATATCACTCAAGCAAAGACGTTAAACAAGAACAGTACACTATTTCTCATTTAGAGGAAAAGTATGTTAATAAACATACTTGACAGATAAGTAATTAGGAAACATCTGGCCAAAGCACAGGCAGCAGAAGTGATTCCAATCAGAGGTGGTTCGCTGAAAGCTTTTCATCTCGACTCCAACAGAAACGGCAAAGTTGGTGCTTAAAGAATTCCAGCTTTCTGATGAAGTGTGAAAGAGGCTGAGAGTGAAAAGTGCACACCCAGACAGCAGGCATGAGGGGAGGGAAAGAACCGACCAGGCTGCGTGTGGAGGTGCGTGCCAAGGGCATGGAGGGATGGGTAGAGCTCTGGCACTGTCACAGTGCTCTGATCGGCTCCCCAGCACTGCGTGGGCCCACCATGCAATAAATGGGTCCCATTAACCTGCAGGGAAACCCACGCTCTGTGAGCCCACTGCAACACCACCACAATGCAGGAGCAGGAAGCGGGCAATATATTCCTCTCCAAATTAATTGTTGTTATTTTGATTAAGGCACATTATCGTATAAATATTTGATTAAGAATATGATTGAATCTTTCTTGCTTATGAACTGTGACAACTTGAAAGTCTAACCTCTTACAGCTTGGCACCGCATCGTTATTTTGCTCATTAGCTACATTTAATAATTCGATCCCATAATATGCTTTGCCATTTGAAACCTGCCTTTGTGTGCCAAGTTCAGATCGATACCGTCAGTTATTTGTGCCGCTGCAGATAATTAAACAAAAATTAAAAGCAATTTAACCTTGCAGTCTGGCTGCAGGGCGTTCAAGGAAAGCAGCGGTGGTGGAGCACAGTCAGCAGGGTTTGCTCTGCTGCTGGGGTCTGTTTGGGAAAGGGGTTCTGAGGCACCTGTGGGACAGGCACGTAGGGCAGGGGGGGCAGCCAAGAGCTGGTGTCTATGGGGGGCACCTCCTGTTCCCCCATAAGCAGAAGTTCCTGGGGTACGGGTGCTGCCCCGTGTGTTCCTGGGGCCGTGGGATCATGGCTGTGCCGTGGGCTCCTCCTGTCACTCACAGGCTGTCCCAGTGCAGAGCAATGCCTCTGTCTCTCCCAGCTTACTCTGAACAGAGCCCGCTTTCCTAATTTAAACTGCACACAAAAGCTTGCCATACATGGTCATGGGTGCTATTTTTAGGTTTGCCAATTAATCCAGCTCCGTTTGAGCTGGATTAGAAATCGCATACCCCCTTAATTATAGGTGTACATGCTCCAGACTGGCAGCAGTTTGGACATTCTCAGCTGGGAAATCTGCCCTCAGCAGCCACCCCCTCCCCAGGCCGAGCTGCCTGCTCTGTGCCCATCTGCTGCCATGGCACCATGCCTGCTCCTGGCGCTTGGCCGCCTGCCCCAGGACACAGGTGCCAGGCAGCGAAGCGCTCAGACAGGCGGCCTTCCTCTCCCTTTTTTCCCCCCTCCTCCAGGAAAGTCTCCTCTGTGTCCCCCAGGCCTTTTCTTCTCACCACAGGCAGCGCATCGCTTGAGCTTTGGGCACTGCTCTCTTTACGCTCCCCGCAGAGCTGAGCACGGTGGGGAACGAGTGCAGATATCCACACCTGAGCAGCGAGTGATGCACCCCCAGCAGCTCGCACATCTCCATCCATCTCTTCATAGTTTTAAAGCCTGGTGGCTTTCTCTCTCTCTCTCTCTCTCTCTGTCTCTCTTTTCCTTTTGCCCCTGGTAGCTGACAGAAGCGGGCATCAATGCTCTTTGGTTCTCTGTTGTGTTTCAGCATCACACACCTCCCTGCTGGCTATGCTGACGGCAGGCTGCTCTGCAGCACAGCCCGCTGACCGGGCGCCCTGAGTGCTTTCCCATGGAAGCTGCAGCCACACACATTCGCTCATCATCGTTTCCACCGCCCATTGGAACAAACAAGAGGTGAGTGCTGAGTGCTGCCTTCAGAGAGAGCAGATTCAGCACTGTTTGTGTTGCCTTTGGGTGGAGCTGCTGCCCCTGCAGTGCCAGGTGCTGCCATAACACCAGCAGTCCCACCTGCAACACCACGGAGTCATTTGGAAAGAACCGTGGGTCTGGCAGGGGTGGAGGAGGAGAAGCGAAGCTCCCTGCCTTGAGGGGCTTTGTGAACTTGTAACAGTTTGGGCAGAGTTCATGGGGAGGTTTGGGGCCATCATTGCTGTGGGTTTTGGAGTGGGCACAAGGAGTGGGCCTGCAGCTGCTGTCACTTCTGCCTGGCACGGTGGTGTCCCCACCTGCTGTCCCATGTCCCATATAAGGCCGGATGCCGGTGCAGCCCTGTGCCCACCAGAGCACTGATGCTGCTCCTGCTGTGAGTCACGGTGATGCCATGAGGCCTCCTTCCACTGGGCTGGGGGCGAACAGGAGCAGCGATGTTTCATCCATGAAGCCTTGTGGTAATAAATGGTTATCAGGGAGTGACTCAGGGGACAGCAATCTGGCCCATCCCAGCTGCTGGCAAAGAAACACCAGTGATGAATTCCAGAGGCTTTGCGCATCACTGGGCAGCCGCCCTCACCAGGACCCGCACCCGGAATGAAGCCATCAGCCCAAAATGTCCCTCAGACTCCTGGGGAACAGAGGATTATCCCTGCAGGGAGGGCCCAGCGCGGGGCTGAGTGGTGCATAGGGGCACCTCCCGGGGGCTGCGGTGCCACCGGGGTGCCCTCCCAGCAGCCACCCCCCATGTGTTGCCAGTGCCACCTGCAGCATGCTTGGGGCAAGAATGCAGTCCGGGACCCCAGGCACAGTGAGCAGTCCTGGAGACATGAGGCTGTTCCTTACCCACAGCCTGGGGGCAGATCCTGGATCCACCTGAGGATGGAGGAGATGGCTCATCACTTGCTCCCTTTACCACCTGTACATGGGGACACTGGCAGGAGGCAATGCCTGCTGCTCACACATCCTATAGGCATGAGAAGCTCTGTGTGCAATTTGGATTTTCCCAGGCTGCAGGAGCAGAGGAAATGCCAAACACACAGTCTTGTGGCAAACATTCCAAGCTCTGATACTTAAGTCCAAGGAGAACCACAATTTCACTGTTTCCAAGCTCAGAAGTAATTGGAAAACTGAAGATACGTTGTCCTGCCAACAGAGCAAGGGCCCACCTGGGGAATGGGGAACAGAGGAGGGGACAGGGAGACCAAGGAGGGGACACACAGTCCATGGCCAAACTTTGCTCAGCTACTGAGAAAGCCAATGGAGGAGTGAGAACCCCCCCACCAGCTGAGGCCCCTGCAGCCTGCTCCATGCCTTCCTCATCTCGCAATAGCCAGCAGGAACTGCAATTAACGTCTGCTGCAATTTCTTCATTATCATAATGACAGTGCTCAGCAAAATATATGGGAGGCACTGACGGTGACGCCCAGATGCTGGAACCATACGATGCCACATGGAAAATCATGGCACCACGTAAAGCCCCGACGTTTATATGGCACAGCTGCCTCTGCATAATGCCCTTGTAATTCATCAGTGTGCAGCATCTGGCTCTCTGCTGTCATTTTTCAACTTTCAGACAACCATAATCTCAAGTGTCTTAATAATAACACAGACCTGCCAGACAGGGGGAGGGGGGGAGAAGGGGGTTGGAAGAAGGGCTCCTTTTGTACCACTCAACGCAAATGAGAGGGGAAAAACAGAAACAGTGGGGAAGAGGGGGCTGAGTGCTGTGGGTGCTGGGGCTGAGCAGTAGGGCCTGGGGAGCCCGGACCCGGGGCGTGCTGCTTTGGCCTGGGAGAGCTCCCAGGCATCCATTGGCTTCTTCTGGGGCTCACCTGATGAAAACCCTTTGGCTGAGCCTGCAGTGGGGACATCTATGTGCTGCGATGGCCCTGGCAGAGCTCGTCGGGTCCCCCACAGAACCTCGAAACGCAACGCTGAGGGTACGGCAGGGGCTGCAAGGACACGGCCACCTGCTGCTGCCAGGCGGGTCCCAGCCCCCCGGCTCTGAGCGATCCCGGCCGTGATGCTGTGGGGCCGAACGGACGTCGGCTCCGGGCCGTGCCGGGCTCCCACTGCCACGAGGGGGCGAGCGAAGGGGCACCGTGCGGTGCCACGGACGGGGCCGGGAGGGTTGGACACTCGATGAGAGCGATGTGCTGCGAGCACAGCTCGGGGTACCGTCCAGTGTGCCGTGGCTGCTTGTGCCCCACAGACAAACCCCAAGGGAAGGACGCTTCCCCTCCCCGTGCCACCACTGCTGGGACATCCCCCCCTTCTCTACCCTTTGCAGCCGGGCCAGGTGGGAGCGGGGCTGGGGCAGCCCCATTAGCACTGCTGAGCTGCACCTGGAGGGGGGCGGGGACTCCTCCTGGGTACCGTACACGTTGCCCCATAGAAGGCAAAGCGGTGAGTGCTGGGCTCTGCCCTGTGGAGAGGGGAAGAGGTCTGCAGGAACAGAAGGGGTATTTTATTAAGGGTATGTGGTGACTCTATGTAAGAGAGCTGCCCTGTGCTCTTACTGGCTGGGTGTGGGGCACCCTGATCCATCAGCGTTGCAGTAGTTGCTGTATTGAGAGAATTCACGGTGCTTATGAAGGTAAGAGAAATTGATAATCTCATATGCACACAGCTAACAGCCTTCCAGCAGACCTACTGGAATTGCTGCAGTGCATGGTATCCAGATTTACTTCATTTTTAGCACACAGAAACCTGTGGCTGTTTTGTGCTTTTGAGGTGGGAGGTGAGCAGGGGGAGGCAGGTGATGTTGCCCTGCTCTTACAGTACTTATCTCTTAATATAAAAATGGGGTTACATCAACAAGCCTACTTGTAGAGTTTGGAGTTGTGTAAGCTGGAGTCCTGCCATTACAGAGCCCAGCTGGGCTGTATGCTTTGTCTCAGGTGAGAGTGGGCCACAGGTGCGTCCTTGGCTGCCGTGAGCACAGACCCACCAGCCTCTCCTTGCCACCAGAGGTGACATTTGCTTCCCCAAACCCTTGGCAGTGTCCAGATGTGAGGCAGCTCTGTGGGGTCACTTTAGGACACTAGGGTTAAACACTGATGGCAGCAAAGGGCTCCAGTGTGTGGGCAAAGCACAGCAGTGTTCAGTGGGTGCAGCAGCCGTCCCTTGTGCCATCCTGGGCCCCCATGAGTGCTGACCTTTCCTGCAGCAGTTTTTCCAGATGGTGCTTCTGCCTGGAAGAACAACAGTGTCTGCAGTGCCAGGGTGGGACCTGTGAGCCTGATGGGGCTGCAGCCCTCCTCGCCTGGCCCCGTTACCTCTGCAAACCCTGAAAATGAAATGTTTGCTCTGATGGACGCTGGGTTAATACATGCAGTGAAATGTTCTCAGGCCAAAGTCCGGCCAACAGGGCTGGCTGTGCGTGGAGCAAACAGGTTACACCAGCACTGAGCTGAAGCCACATTCCTCAGTGTTTGTGCCCAGCAGGGATGGGGGGAGCTGCACCGTGACCCCACCCCTTTGTGAAAACAGAGGTCTTGGGCTTTGTAAGTTCTCATGTTCCTTAACACGCAGGTGTAAATCCACTTGTTGTAGAGCTGCCTCCTTCCTACACCTGCTCGTCATATTTGCATGGTCCACCTTGTAGCTGCTTCCCATTGCACTGATTTCCTTTGTGTTGTGGGAAGCCTGTGCTCTGCTCATGTAATCATGTGAGTTGGGAGAGACCTTCAGTGGCCATCTAGACCTGCTCCCCTCACCTCTCCATCCCTCAGGGTGGTTACAATAAGGCTGCGTGGCAGCTCTGTGGGTCACAGCAGTGATCATCCTCCTAAGATATACGTATGTTTGGCTCAAACCAAATGCTGAGTTTGCTGAGCTCTCACTGGGTCAGGCCTGAGAGCTGCTTCGTCCCCTGCTCATGGGCAGAGAGCTGTGGTTGTCCAACAGCTCAGGACAAAGCCCAGGAAGGAAATGCCTTCCTGCTGTCCTGCCAGGAAGGAGGAATTTTTCTGTCCCTTCTTAAAACATCTTTTTAAATGTGGCTTATCTACCATTTGTGCTGGAGTTGGAGTGGTGGAAAACACTGCTGAAAAATCAGTTTGGATTTGGACACTTCTTCTGGAGGGGTGGTGTGTTCTTATCTGCCCTCACCCCTACTGGTAACAGCTACATACGTGGCTGTAGAGCTGCTGAGGTGGTTACTTCACTGCAGCCTTTTGTTTTGTTTCATTGGAAACCAAAGTTTGGCTGTGTCTAGGACTGAATTCTTTCGTGGCGTTTTTAATCCAGGCTCGATGACTTGCTCAGGTCCCAGAGGTAGAAAACAGAGCAGCAATAAATATAGGGAAAGAACTGCTGGGATGTAAAAGTCTCAGCAGCTGGGCAGAAAGCCTCCATCAGTTTTTGTGATACGGCCTTATGAAGGCTCCATGAATCTCTATGTAAAGAGCGGGGAGGTGGTTTGAGAGCCTCTGGCAGCAGCATGGCAAGGAAGTTCTCACTTCTCAAAGGGTTTGGGGTTAGAGTACCAAAGTGGCCACAGAGATCACAGAGCTCTCATCCTCAGGCAGACCAGCCCAGGAACATCTGCTTCCTGGGGCTGGGGACGTTGGCTTGAGGCTGAAAGCCCTCCCCTGGGTTCCTCTGGCTACAGGGAGGGCTCCAGGCTCTCTGTACAACAGACTTCTCATGGGATGGCAGTTATTGTCTTGTTTGTGCCTGGAGGTGCAGTTATTGCTAGCAACTGAAGTGACATTTCTGCTGTGGCTGAGCAGCCTTTACCCAGGGCTGTGTTTGCAGCCAGGAGAGTTTCACTTGCTGCCTTATCTGCCTTATCTATTCCTCCCTGCAGCCAGCACACTGAGGACTGTTTTCTTCTCATTTATCTGTGCACCCGCCCTAGCAATTGGCCAGAAGAGCTGGGGAACGCTGCAGAGACCCAAACAAATCTTTTCCTTCTGATGCACATACGTTACTCCAGGAATTAATTTTACTGCACTGCTTACCAGTCTGAATAGGGCACCGCTTTTCCCACTTACTGGCTCAGCACCAAAATGAAGTCAAATCTCCTGGAAAGCCCAATCCACCCTTTTGCCCCCCAGAGATGCTAGGGGAGGGGGCTGTCCAGTCCTTCCCAGAGGAACCCCTGCACACCTCAGCGCTCACTGCTGTGTCCTTGGCAATGACACAGGATCCCTTGGCCTCAATAACACATGCTGGGAGCTGGTCTCACTGCACAGATCGTTTTTCTGGCTTTGTAAACTTAATCAGTTGACATGCTGCCATCAGGTCAGGAAAGCTGAATTTACCTTAAATAATTAATCCAGATCAATTAAACGCAGGATAGCTGTGAAGAATGGTGAAAGGAAGAAAGACCCTCGTTGCTTCCATGTCTTTACCCTGCATAGAGAGCCCATAGCAAGAAGACAGCTTATGGAGCTTTGACAGTGGGAAAGAAATGTACATTTATGTCTTGTGATGACAGCTCTATCCCGAAGGTTTGACCTAATTACTGTGTCTTGTCTCAATTTCTGTCTGGCAGTTCTTGTTGCTGTCATAGTGTCAAATGCAGCTAATGAAAACATCCAGTGGTTCCATTAAAATATTAGCGGGGTGAGGCTGCTCTGTTGTGTGAGTACAAATGCATGTTTCTGTGTTCCTGATATTTTTGGGGGGACTGTTCTATGAAATGCATCATCAAAATAAATACTTGCCAGAGCTGAAATGCCTTTGCACAGGAGAACCCTACAGGGGCCGTTCCAACCAGTCTTGGAGCTGCGTGGCAGTAACTGGCAGTAATTACACAGACTGTTTCTTGGGATCTTTATAAGTTGGTTCCACATAGCAGCTGGCAGCAAGGAGCACAGAGCACACTTCTCCCAGGGATGTGGTTTTAGAGGACCCTTTGGTGGGGGGGCGGAAGGGCCAGAATGGGGTGTTCCTGGAAGGTGCCCATTTCCTCCGCTCCCACCAATGTACGAAACTTGTTTTCCATTTCTGAGAACCATCGGCACAAAAAGGACCATGAAGAGTTTTTAGAAGGACTTTTTGGCCAGCTGCTTCGGAAGCTCTTTGTAACACACTGGCAAGTGCAGCTGCCTGCTGTCAGGACACAAATGCTGCCCTGGCCAACTCCCAGGGAAGGGAAGGGCTGGGTGAGGTGGAAGTGTTTCCAGCCCTTGCTGTTGGTGTAAGGATTGATTTAGTATGACAGCCTCACCAGCCTTAGCTTCCAGAAAGAGCAGCAAAGCCCTGAGCACAGACACAGCCTGTGGTTCAGAATCTTGCTTTCTTTCTTTCTTCAAGATGGAGGTTTTATCCCAAAGTGAAGGAAAATCATTTCTGGCTCAGACGGGCGCGCTCCCAGAGATGGACTGCTGCTCCAGAGCAATCCCTGCTGCCTCTTTTCTCTCATGTGGTTTGTCTCCTGTGGTTCTGACAGCTCTGCTCATCCCTTGTCCTCAGGGACGGTGCATTGATAACTATTGGAAATATACTGTGCGGAGATAAATCGCTGATCTTTTCCTTTCTGATAGGGGAATGAGAAGCTTCTTTTCTTTGGCTGCAGTGCCTGGAGATCAGCATGGTAATGATGGAGCTGATGAACTTTGGGTCGGATGTTGCAATGCCCTGCTAGCCAAAGTGCTTATCTGGATTAGTTCTCAGAGCACCAATGTCCTGTCTTCTTCACAGGGAGGTTCATAGAGCAGTCCATAAATCCCTGGTGATGCATACAACGGATTTTGTTTTAATTCCCCATCTGTGCCAAGTCACAGCACACTGCTAACGAGCTGTGGGTCTGCCCTGCTGTCCTGACATAACCCATGTGTGGCCTGACCAGATCTGTCCCCAGACAAAGGTGGTTCTCCTTCCGCCTGCCGGAACGGTGTGTGCTGTGAGGGCTGTGGTGCTAACACAGGGCTGGTGAGTGGGTTCCTGTGTTGTGTGCACTGCAGCAGCGCTGTCTGGCACCTACTGTCAGTGGTGTTTGTTAGCACAGGGAAACATCTGCTTGGGTGCGCAGGCACGTTGCAAACCTGTTAGCAAAATAATCTGCAGCACCAAAACCATTGTCCTGCTTTGTTCCAAGGAGCTGCTCTCCCTCTGTTAGCGACTGCTGAGTTTTGGCAGTAATAGAGTGCTTAGGACTACCGCTGGGAGCTTGTGGGAGGAAAATGCAGCTGCAGGAGCTGTGGGTGCCGCAAAGAGTTAAACTGCACCGCTGGTTGCATGACAGCCCCCAGCTGTCAGTGCCTTCCCTCCAGCATTTCTGTCCTTTATTTCATCAAAGCAACAGGCATGGTTTTAATTTTCCATGACTTGCTTATGAAATATGATCCTTGCTGTAATAAAGAAATGATTTGATTTGTAATGGATACATAAGAAATCAATTTCCTATTTTTAAATTAGGTAGGATTAACAATGAAGCAAAGAATAAGCAGAGCGACGGGGAGAAAGAGGAACAGGAGAAGGGTTCAACAGCCCTGGGACAGAGCGGGCTGCACTGGCCGTGAGCTCTGCCTTCATTAATTGCTTTGCTGAGGCACTCACAGCTGGAGTGTTTCTTCCAATGTATATTCATTTTCTGCTTGAAAATTATGGTTTGGTGAAGATTGCTAAAGATTCATGACTCTCCTTCTGCCTAGCAGTGACATTTAAGGTGCAACGCAGTTTCTGTTCAAATTCATAGTTCAAAATAAGCTGATACCACCATAAATGTCTGGGGAACAGCTGTCCTCCCCAGCCTTCCCCGGCAGCACATCGCCTGGACCAGGAGCCTGGGACCTGCTCCCCAGCAACAGGAAGAGAAGGAGCTCCAGCTTCTGCTTCCTAAAGTTACTGCAATATGGGAGAGAGCCGCTTGTTGGTAGATATTGCGGTGTGTGTCGTAGCCTGCTCAGGACTGAGAGCCACTGGGAGGGGATGTAGCCCCTCACCTCTCGGGATGCTCCATGTACTCTCCTCCCTGGTCCTCCTGGGGCACACTCAAGGCATGGAGCAACACCCCTGGGGCTGTGTGCTGTGAGGGCACCTAGCAGCTGCAAGATGCCGCTCCTCGGAGCTTCAGCCGCCTCCAGAGGCGGATTGCCCTTTAGACCTTGGCCTGCAGACAGTTGATACAGGTTTCCCTGCCAAGCGGTGCTGAGCGCTGCCAGCATGCTTTTGTGTCATTGACAGATGTGCTGTTGCTCTGGTTCCTGAGGCTCGCATGCAGGGAGCGCGAGGCCCATGCTGTCCCCAGGGCTGTTGGTCCGAGCTCTGCGCAGGTGGGAGCTGTGCACTGCTGGGGTCTGAGCCCATCCAAGCCTGTCCCCTCACAGAGCTGTGCACTAGACTTGCTAGAGCTGCTCTTTTGGTGCCAGCTTCTCCTCCTGGCCCTGCTCCACGCCTGTGCTAAGTGGCTTTGGAGCTGCCCCAGGGGTCTGTCACGGGTTGGAATTAGAGTTGCATTTGGCTGGCTGGTCTGTCTTCCCTTCCTGGATGCTCTTGCTTTTTTTAGCTTATCTCAGTTCTGCATGGGTTTGTGAGTTCCTGCTGAAGTCTCTAACGAGATTTGTATGGTGGCTTCTTTTTCCTCCAAGCGATCATAATTCGGCCAAAAATAAATGTCTGCAAAAATCTTTTTAAAGTCTCTCCTTCATGTAGGTTTCAGCAGCCTTCTTGAGAGACAAGCCATAAAAACCGACGGGACTTATGGAAATGGTTGGTAGGACTTCTAGGACTGGGCAGGAGTCCAAACAATTTCTTGTAATCTTCTCCACGTAGATCTGTTATTGCTGGGGCAGGTACCAGATGCATTATCACTACTAATCTCCTTCGAGGGTGGAGGGGTGCCTGAGTGCGGATAACTATGATGAAATGGAGCCAGCTTTCTGTCTTGTTGCTATAAAGTCCAAGAAAACTCCATGAAATCTGAGGCCTGCTTCTACTTACCACTGTCAGAGGGATATTGTTTTTGTACTCTAAGACTCACAGTTATCAAACATCTTCCCCCTCCATTTCCCAGCTGCTATCCTACTTAAATTTATAGCTCTTCTTTTTTTTTTTTTTTTCCTTTGGCTATCACTGGAGCTTCAAATACCTGTTGGTAGGCTCCCCACCTCCAGGGACAAAACAGACCAAATGCACAAAACCAAACCCAGATTCCTGATCATTGGGGGCTCTGCCCTCCACCTCCTCTGGCGCTTTGGCCCTTCACAAATTTGCTATTTAGTATTGAGATGATTCAGCCTAAGGTGGAAGGAAGGTTCAGGCATGCTTGCTTTAATGCGATCGTATTTGAATGGGTTTAGGAGAAGGAAAGCAGGCACTGATTTGCATTAGAGTCCGGGAGTCAGATTCCCCACCAGAGTCAGGGCAGTGTGCTGTCACCTCCAGAAGGTTTGCTCAGGTCTCACCACCCTTGTGCCAGCAGGAATCATTCCTGGGAGAGCTGGGCTGCTCTAGGCTTAGCAGCACATAAATGCAAATCACAGTGCTTTGGTAGCATTAGTGGGGGCTGACGGCCGTCCTGTGCACCTCTTAGAGGATGAGCTTTCTCCTGGAACACAGCTGTGTATTAGGAACAAACTTCTGGTAAAGGCCGTTCCTTGGGCACCTTTGCTTGGGAAATGCCGTTGTGGTTCTTTGTAAGAACAAGAACCTCTGGCAGTTTGGATAAAGACTAACAACGGCAAACTACAGCTTTACAAAAGGTTCTTTTAGATAAATACAAGGCCCTGAGGCTGTGCAAAAACAGCCCCAAAGCTTTTATATGTTCCTTTGGGAAGATTATAACAGATGTTTTATTTTCGTTTGTTTTCTGTCTTTTTCTCCTTTTTTCCCCAGTGGTCAGTATCTGACGTTTCCAAGGAAGATACAAATACCATTTCTGGGGTGTGTGTTTGGAACAGTTCTGCTAGCAGCTTTATTGATTTGAACAAGAGCTGTAGTCAAGTAATGTCAGCATATGTCTGCTCACACTTACACTGGAGAAAAGCCATGGCAAGTGCAGTGAAGCTGGCGTGATGAGGAGCAGAGGCAAGGCAGTGGTGGCCGGTACCACTGGTGGTAGTGAAGGCAGGGAAAGCCTTCCGTGTGTGCTGGAACAGCTTGGGGCTCTTCCACGTGCACTCCTACAACAAAGAAATTGTTTGTGCTTGCAGTGATCAGAATCGGCCAGAATTTTGCATGTTGGTCTATCTTTCTCTATTAGAGTTTGTCAGGCTAAAGTTATATCTGTGATGGCTGCAGAAAGCTAGAAGGCATACAATAGCAATTCGTTTTCTCCCTTTTCTCTTTTTATTTTTCACACCTAGCTGTTCCACATAGGGATTCACAGATGTGGTGGGATGCATTCTGGAATCTTGCTGACTGAGGTGTGCCAGCACCAATTTGACAGATGCGCCCTTTTGTACTGCTGAGGATGAACCACTGCCAGAAGTGCCCTCCATGATCGCCAATAACAATTACTGATTTGAAATTTAGAATGCTCTGCTGTGCCGTTCGTGAGCAGCTTTTTAGTAGTCTTGCAGCCAGGTATGTCTCTAGTCACAATAATCCTCTTCAGTGAGGGAGCTAATTGACTGCACTGCCGCAAGTATGGAATAAATCATGTTACTATGGTAGCCAAGGTTTTTGGAAAACAGTATTTCCCACAGCATAAATGCCGTTTCTCTGAATTTTACTTCTTTCCCTGAAAATAGCCCTATCATCACACGGTTGTGAGATTTGAAGAGGGATTTTGCTTTTTCCAATGAAAAGCTCTGCAGCAAGCTGGGTGCTGCTTCTCAGTTTTACTTCTCTATTTGGTGTAGCCTTCGTTCATGCCGACAGGACGGAGGTGTGTTGATATATTATGTACTCAGACTGATTATGAGAGGGATCGGAACCTGAGAAAAGGGTTTTGAAGGAGCGAAACAGAACGCGGTTGAAAATCTGACCTTGAAACGCTTTAGAAATGAGTTCCAAGCAGGGCATTGGGCTCAGAGACTTCTCAACCTGCACAGAGGTTGGACCAAGGCCTGGTTCTGAGCTTTGCAGATTTATCTGTGCTAATGTGAGTCCTTGGCCCGGAGACCAGTGAGTTAAAGAGACTGCGCTTTGTAGCATTGAGCAGGGCCTCCGTGGGCATGGTGTGTCTATCATTGTGCCATCTGGTTTTGGTAAATCATAACAGAAGTAAGGTATCAGCCCATATCCCCAATAGCATTCGTGGTTAAAGTGTGATTTTGGCTTTGTCTCTCTTCTCGTCAGCCGCTGGAACATCCACAAGTGTTTTAACAAAGTATTTTGTTTCTCGCTTCCCAGAATACCAAGGGCATTTCATAACACAGCTGTTGCAAATGTTATGGCTTTGTGCTCTTCATGTGTTAGTCTTCCCTGTGCTCCCTTCCTCTGAATCTCATTTAATAGGGCAAGTTTTATATTTCTCTACTAATTTGTTGAAGTTTATTGCATTTGTTGCCTTCCCCTCTTTCTTTAGAAAATCGAGGGAAATTCCGAATTTCAATTTAAAAGCATTTTGTTCTAATGCATTTTGTTTTTATGGAGCATAGTATTTGTTGGAGGGAGAGAAGTTGAGATCATAATCTGGCTCAGTTGACTGAGTTTCTAAATTTTAAGCCTTCGCCTTCTCTTTTTTTAAACATTTTCTATGCCAATACTAAACATTGTGATCATTCAGGATGTGAATTGTACTCCCCATAGATGCTGATAGGTTACAGATACATTTACATACAAAGGAGCTGTTGAATGATTCGCATAAGAAGTTATTTTCTTGTTCTCAGCCTTCACAGTACAGCAGATATTTCCCCCCATTTTCTGTAGTCGCAGGAACAATTTGTCTGCCCCTCGCTCTGAGCAGTGTTTGAGGAGGTACGTGTGGTTAAAACGTGTGGAGCAAGACAACCATAAATGCTTTTGCCAGAATTTTTTATGCTAGCCCTTTCTGAGGAGCTGTGGGAAGAGCCCCCAGAGCAGGGCCTGCCTGGAGCGTGTCGGGCAGCAGCGAGGTGGCTATCATGGGTCAAAGCAAGGCCTTAGCTGGAGTGCAACACCTATGGCTGGGCTGGTTGTGAGGCACCTTGTGCCACTACTACCTGCAGGTGGGGATGAGCTATGAGTCATGTGGGCTCACAGTGATGGCACCTGCCTCACCACTGAGCAGCATTTCATGGGACAAGGGTCACTTCCTTATCCAGGTCCATGCATGAGCAAGATTTGGGCTTTTGGCACGGGTTCCCCTGACATGAGGCATGAGCTGCTCTTTTTGTCAGATTCACAGCGCTCTGGAAAGCCCCAGACTTCTGCACATCTCCTGGGCAGCATTTCAAAACGTGCTCAGAGTGTTTTGGCACTGTTCAGGACTAAGAGCCTCTCGTGAGGCCCTTAAGAAACCCCGAGACTGCGGCTGGCTATCACTGTCTGATATTACCATGATGGATTTTCTGAGATCTCCTTGTCCTTCCTCAAACTTACCTCAATAGCAGCTCCCAAACAGACACACAAGTTTGGGAATGGACCAAGCCAATCAACTGCAGAATTATAAACAACTCTGCTTTATACATACGATGGCACTCCTTGCATCCCAGAGGAGTGTGTATATGCTGAGTGGTTTAGAGTCTTCCCCCTTGACTGACTGACTGATTTGGATCTGGAGCCCATTCAGGAGCACAGAGGCTAAAGGCGACCATTCAGGAGACCTACACCCATGAAGATGTGTTACTGAGCAGCAAACAGGCCGACAATCACTTCTCCAGAGGCTGCACAGCTTTCCTCTGCTTCCCTCACAGCTTTCTGTTGTCTACGTTTTGTGTGACCTGTCTGTTGACTTATGTCGTATTGCTTGCTTCAGAATTGGTAATGTTTGAGCTAACTCCTACAGGTGAAGCCTGGAGGCAGTCAGCGGCTTTTTGGGCTGTGTGACCTCTCCTAGCAAACTTGGAAGAGCATCTGTTGACCAGCTCTGATACTGTTTGTTTTGGGAGGAAGCACAGTCTATAAAAAGGCTTATTACACAGTGTAAATGATTTTCTTTTTGCTAAGCAAATATTTGCAATATATTTTGGGAAATCAAGCATTCAAAGTGAAAAAGCATGATACCTGCCAAGGATGTGAGAAGCACATAAAGGGTATCTTAAACTGGGAGAACCTGGGACAGTTTTAGAATCTTGATCTATGAGGAAACCGATCTGAGGCCCTTTCAGCTCAAGCTTTAAGGCTTCCAACACCTCACTTAATCTAGAAAGCATTTCACAAGCTCTCTCTGCTTCAGCAGTTCCGCTAGTTCTTTTTGCAGAAGCCAAGGTACTGTGGAACAGAGACAAATCCTAAGACTTCAGCAAATGAGCAACATCCAAATACGGGACTTTCCTAGAGGGCAGTTTATTTTACACAGGCCTGAATCAACTAATAATGCCCTGTTATGGAGCATACGTATCTAGCTGGATGGCTGCTCTCAGCTGGTGTTACAGTTTCTGTATCATTCCTTTGGCTTGAATAAAGGCTGCAAGGAAAGTAATAGTTTAAACTATTTTGCTTAAGTGTAGCAGATCAGTGCTAGTCAACATCTAACTTGTGAACTTGTCTCTGAGCTGTGGTATTGTCAGGAGGCCCAATTTGTTGGCACACAGTTTTATAAACAGTAAGAATACTGGAAATTAGGTCATGTTTTGTATAAACTTTTATTTCAATAGTTTAAAGAATAAGCCATGTAAAACATCTGGAAATCACAGGAACATGAGGCATATATAATAGCAATATCTTAAATATGCATTAGTAATACAAAGCCATCTTTCACTCTGATAAAAGTTACAGCTTTATTTTTCTACAAAATATTTAAGTCATGAAATATGCTTAGATAATACATATGTACAACATTTATTTTTTCATTCTTTCCCGTAAGTGATGCTGCTAAAATATGAAAAACAAAACTCTGAAGCTCCTCGTGGTTTATGTGCAGTTGTGAAACAGTGTGCTACACCTTGCAGGCTGGATTATACCTACCGAGCTGTCAGTGAGCAATTTACATACATCGTAGGTATGTGCAGAATCGTGCGTGCAAGTGACAGATCACAGTTTTGAAGACTGTGTGCTCACAGATTCCCACAGCTGCTCAGCAATACACAACAACTGATGTAGTTATAAATCACCAGCTCTGGACTTATTTCTAGGATGCCCTTACCCGTAGTCTAACTAAACTAAGACCTACTTTTCATCATAACCCCTGCTCATCAGTGTGCTGCTGTGCTTTCAGTGGTGATTTGGTAAAATGTTTCTATCCTCTGTGGATTGCTAAGTAATTATATTTCTGATCAGCTACAACTGTTTTATTCTCATCTCCAAAGCAAGCATTTCTCTTTCTATTTCATAGGGAAGGTCAGCATTAACTTGCCCTTCAAAGTACTGTTTGATTTCTTCCACCTCCTTTTCCCAGAACTCTTTGGAGATATTAAACAGTTCAGTTAAGTTGATGTCTTCTAAGCCCTTCAAGTTCAAAGCAGTGTCAGCAGGGATGTAACCTATGGCAGTTGGTTTGGCAGAGGCTTTCCCTTGAATTCTGTTGAACATCCACTCCAGCACACGGGAATTCTCTCCATAGCCAGGCCACAGGAATTTCCCTTGGCTGTCTTTCCGGAACCAATTAACATGAAAGATCCTTGGTAGTTTTGCTGCTGGGCGGTGTGCCATGCTAAGCCAGTGTGCTAAGTATTTGCCAAAGTTGTAGCCAAAAAAAGGTCTCATGGCAAACGGATCGTGCATAATAATTTTTCCTGTTCAAAACACAATTGGAGAACGTTTATTCTAAAGCACAAAGTTTTTGTTCCTCCCAGTAATTATTACACAGCACCCTTAGCCACCTTTCTGCATGTGAACCACAGAACTTTGAGAAACAGTACAAGCGTTAGCCTTGAAGTACAAATTAGTTTAATCTTTGCAATCACTGGAAAGTAAATTTCTTAAATCTCAGGTCAAACAGTTTAAGGTTCTTGAGAGCTGGCCTTCATTATTCATTTATTTTTGCTGAGCACTAGCAGAACAGAAAATGTAAGTTTACTTAGCCCAGGCTATAGCAAGAACTCCATATCAACTCTTCTGGCAACACCGTGATTGCACTCTGTTCTGCATGCTTGCCACCTAGGGGATTATTTTGCATAATTTGTCTTTTAAGGAAAATCTGGCTGTTAATTCCAGTATAAATATTTTCTGTTGTAAAAATGCATAGGTTGCAAAATCGGCTGCCAAGATTTAAGTGTGGAAGAGCAGAGGGGGAGGACAGAGCAGGCTCTCCAGAGAAAGTAGCTTGTAATACAGATATGCAGACTAGATTTTGATTTACCTTTGTGCTCAGCAGCTGCTGTTGCTTCAGATCTCATAGCTGCTCCTATAAATACTCCGTGCTGCCAGTTAAAGGCCTCATATACAAGAGGCACACCTGTAAAGAACAAAGTCACTCCAGTAATTAGCGATTCAGAAGCATTTTTATGACAGGTTTTGCTAACTGAGATATTGCTGTATCCCAGTTACTATGTAATTTATTCTAATTTTTCTTGTTGATTTTTAACTTGGTTAATTTCCTGCCTTCTTAGAGCAATTTATATGAATGTTTTCAAAACTGGCTACTCATTATTGAACACATCAGCTGGGAGAGATCTGAATTCCCAACAAATTTTACTGGAAGCAGATTCTGGTCCCATGGTCATGATTGTGGTATTAGATTCAGGCCTAGCATTACTTCTGTTTTTCAGCCTTGGGTGGTCTTTAGCAGAACAATTTATTTAACTTCTTTATCTGTAGACCACCTACAACTGGTTTGAATCTCTAATCATTTCCTATCTGAACTAGTTAGACTAAGCAATTTGACATAAATATCTTGCTATGCTTCCGCTACTTGAGGTGCTGGATCCTGATCTCTCTCCACTCTCCAGTCCTCTATTATCAGTAACTGTTTTGTGCTAACATCTAACAGTTTACACATTGTAAGTGTCTGTAAGTGTGTGTGTGAAAGGCTAACCCGGAGAAGTTAAACTAACATGGTTATCTCCTCGCTTCTGCTACCGTGATAGCAAAACTTGTGTCTGTGCCCAGCTCTGTTTCAGCTCTTCTATGATGAGCACTTCAGACTTGCTTGGTGGTTTCCTGCTTCTCTTACCAGTAGGTCTGCGGCCTCCAAATATTATCCCCTCAATGGGCACGCCTTCAGGCGATTCCCATGCAGGGTCCATGATGGGGCACTGGGTGGCTGGAGTGCAGAACCGTGAGTTGGGATGAGCACAAGGTTCCCCTACAGAATATGATAGAAAGGTCATAATGGCAGGTGGAACTTGAATTCAGTAAAGAAAGACGAGAGAATGTGGAGTAGAGCCAGGTTACCGTTATCTGGAGTCCAATCCTTATTCTTCCATGAAGTCAGTGTTACTCCTGGTGGCAGTGGCTCATCAATGCCTTCCCAGTAGACACCCCCATCACTTGTTTCAGCTACATTGGTAAATATGGTGTTCTTGAATATGGTTTTAATAGCGTTGGGGTTTGTTTTGACTGAGGTTCCAGGGGCAACACCAAAAAAGCCATTTTCTGGATTGATTGCCCTTAAGTTGCCTGGAAGTTAAATGACAAAATGTAAGTAAATAAAACTGTTTTAATTATTTCCAGAACTTTTAGCAAGTCTTGCTGACTCTAAAAGCAAACCATACTGGGCTGTTCATCAATCTAATTTCAGTTCCATACCTTGTTCATCAAATTTCATCCAGGCAATGTCATCACCCACACACTCAATCTTCCATCCTGGCAGGCTTGGGTTCATCATGGCCAAGTTGGTTTTTCCACATGCACTGGGGAATGCTGCAGCAAAATACTTCTTTTCACCTTCTGGACTTGTAATTCCCAGAATCTATTGAAAATCAAAGACAATTTTAAAATATGGTTCTTTCTTCTTGCATTTTTCATTGTAAAGGTTGTCTCCCAGCAAGTGCAAATGGTAAAACATTTGATTATGCAAAATTCTTCCTCCAAAAGAAGCAGCACGTAATGCAGTTGACAAGTAACACAAGCGGTATTTAATTCATCAAAAAATCCACTTGTCTTGCCCTTAGATTATACGTAAACAGACCTTACATTTTTAGAAACGTCACATATGTATGAATCAAACGTCTTTTTATTTTTCTGATTAAACATATACAGACTGTATGTAGCCGTATTTCTTAACTGAGATGTCAGAAAAACAGGCGATATTTTTTTTTGCTGTAAAATTAGTAAGGAGTGAGTGCAGTTCAGTTATGATACTTCTGCACTTCTGATAGTACACTGACATTTCTCCTGAGACTGTTCAATCACGTACTTTGAAATTCTTTTTGTCAGTGGCATTTTATGGTAGCAGAATATTTAAATGACAGCATTGCAGAATTTTTAGTCCAGAGACCTGCTTATACTATGAGAGACAATTCTCAGACTTGCATTAATCCTTTATGATTCCATTCGTAGGGTCAGTGTAGATGCTCAGTGATTACATTTAGGCTTTGCTCAGTGCACGGATCTGCCCACTGTAAGTTCTTAATCTTAGTACCCAATTTTATAGGCGTTACTTTTAAATGGTTGGTACTTGAACTTGCAAGCAGTTTCCTATTTATCAAAAGTCTGCCATGTGATATGTTCATACCTAACATGACAGCACGATTCATGTGAGACTGTCATTTTATTGATCTCAAGATGTGATTGTATTTATGTTGGTCTGACTTCAGGTTTAATGGTTGTTCAAACACACATCGTGACTCAACAGCTCTTACCAGCATGTGCTCTGCTAGCCAGCCCTCTTCCTTGGCGATTCTGCTAGCAATTCTAAGAGCAAAGCATTTTTTCCCCAGTAAGGAGTTTCCTCCGTAGCCGCTGCCAAACGAAATGATCTCTCTGCGATCCGGGAGATGAGCAATCAGTGTTAACTCTGGGTTGCATGGCCAGTTGTTGATTAATGGTTCTGCAGAACAGAATGTTGTACTCATGAATGCAGCAATTTCCATGCTGGATCAGACTGTGCTGTTTCATCAGCATCGAGACTCTGACAGCAACCCATACCAGATGCTTCAAAGGAAACCCCCTGGTAAATACTAGGGATAATAATCTCCTTTCCATGAAACTCTCATTGAGCTTTGATTCCTTTAATTGACTTTTTAACCCAGTGCAATTACACAAACCACCCTAAGTCTTTAATGATGAGCATTTCCAGTGTGCTGAGAATATGCAGCCAGCTCTAAAACGTGCCCAAGTACTTCCAGGGCCGACACATTTAAATCTTCCCTACCTTTTAGTGGTAGAGGGCATCCAACTGAGTGAAGGCATTTTACAAACTCTCCAGTGCCCAGGGCTTTCAGAGCAGCTGTTCCCATCCGTGTCATGATCCTCATGCTAGCCACCACATATGGAGAATCTGTCAGCTCAATCCCAATCTTGGCCAAAGGAGATCCGATAGGCCCCATGCTGAAGGGGATGACATACATTGTGCGTCCTGTAGAACAGAGACAGGAGCAAGAATGTTATGTGACAAGGAGCAAGCCAGGGAACTTTTGAGATAATTTTTACTAATGTGGAGGTTGTTTCTCGCTTCTTTAAAAGCTGTTTGTCTTGTGGATGTCTCTGATGTTTAAACATCTTACTTTCTGTTTGTCAGATCACATAGCAAGAAGTTTTATCTCAAATGTTGAAAGCAGCTGTTCAGACAAAATGTCTAGCCAGTAGGAGATGCGGGTGTAGGCTTCTCTGTCAGTTTAAGATGCTGCAGCTGAAGTCAATGCTGGGGATGGGGATTCTGTGTTCTCACCTCTCTTTCTATCAGCTGCTGAGGTGCTGCATGACTTGAAGCAAAGCACCTGAGTTTTCCAACCATACTGTGCCCCTCTTTATGAGGAAAATCAGTTCTCTACCGGAAAGAGGCTGAGGACTACCCTTGGGCAGGCATTTGGATCTGTGCTGAAGGTCTGGATGCAACCTACACAGTGACTAATATTGAGGGTCTGCACCTAAGCCTTCAGCTAACATTTCTTTTATTAAATATCAGAATAATAACGATGAGTGTTTCAGTAATCCTAACAATTCAATGTCAGCCTTCCTTTCTCACCCACCTTGCATGCAGCCTGGGAATCTGGTGTTGAAAGCTTTCTCAAAATCCTCTTCCGACATCCAGCGACCCAGCTGGCTAGTTCCAGTTTTAGGGATTGGAATGGTATCTCTCTGTTCTTGAGTGATAATGACAGTTTTGCTCTCGATTCTTGCTACGTCTCTTGGGTTAGTGAGAGCCAACCAGCTGCATTTCAGTGCAAATCAGGAAAATCAATATTAATTATTAAAAAAAAAAAAAAGATCGATATGACACTTCTCACCCTCTTTTTTCACCCTTCTGCTAGGATCTCTTTAGCAAAATGGGTACAGGGTTTTATAAGACTAAAACTAAAGTGACAGAGCCAATATAACTGAGATAAATTTCAAAAATTAGTCAGAAACATTCTCTCATACAAATTGCTTCAAGACTTTGCAGTATGAATAACAAATTAAATGGCTTGGGAAATTCTGGTTACATGTTAATGTTTCTTTGCCTCTTATCCTGGCTTTATTTTCTGCTGCTGACTTTGAGAGAAATGTTAAGAATCTCGTTTAATTCTTCTTCTCATCAGTATACAGTTGTTTTGCGTGGGATCCACAAAGTGGTGCCTCAAGCAGAGTGGATGCCAAGCAAGTACATTATGTGATGGTCAAAATGCCCGCAGAATGAGAATCCAGCCTTGTAGATTGGCATTGTCCTCTTAAGACAGAGCCATCACAAAAGAAATACTGAGTATAAGCGTGTTGTAAACAGTGAAGGAGTTTACTAAACAGAATTCTTTTTTCCCCTCTAAAAATGTTCACCATTTATTTACAATAGCAAGGATTGTTTTACATTTTCACCTCTGTGCATAGAAATTTTCCACGAGTATAAAAATGTTCTAGCTGGGCTGTCATAACCATCATCACTACAGCTAAGCATATAATTAACAATGAATAATTTATCTGGTGAATCTTGCCCTTTTCTCTCCCAAATAGTCTGCAAACAGATTGCCAAATTCCTCCACTTAGTTATTCAAAAGTCTTTGCAGATTTCTTCCATGAAGATTTCTTGGTTGGCACTTAATTCCTTAGCATGTACTTGTTGTTAATATTCTCCTTTCATGTTGGGTTAGTTGGGAGAGACAACGGAATATTTGAAAAAAGTATTTGCTGAATACATTACAGTCAAAGCTCATTGGCATGATGTGAATAGTGCCTCCACTGAATAACATTTGAACACCCACGGATCTACTTGAATGCCACAAAAAGTATTTGACGAATAAACTAATTGACTAAAATAGTCGAATTCTTCAAAAGATGTATTTGCTAAATAATATTCAGCCATTCCTAATGATTAGTTACGTAAGTCTCATGACATTATTTCAGTTCCCTGATTTATGTAACTAATAAATAGAGACAACGTACTGCTGATATTCCTGTGCTTCATGTTAATTTGTACAGGAAAAGTTTGCTGTTCTCAATTGCTTCAACTATGTAAACTACAGCACCAAAATGTTTGTGGAAAGCAAATGTTGAAGGTCATGAACAGTTTTAAATGTAAACGGGACAGAGAATGCACATTGCTATTCTGAGACACTCCATGACCCCCTTATCTGCTACTCACCAGTTCTCATACTTGCTCAGCTTCTTGATCATGCCTTGTTCCACCATGATGTCCAGAATTTTCTTATTTTCTTCTTCTGAGCCATCGCAGATATGAATGCTCTCGGGCTGGCACAGCTTGGCATTGCTTTCAATGAACTCCCTCACTTGTGGAGGTAGGCTCTCCAAGTCCCCCTGGATAACCTTAGGCATGACGTTGACCTCAGCTTTCAGCTCCGGAGGCATTACTGCAGCTGCAGTGGGTCTTGTTGAGGGCTTTGAAATACTGATCACAATCTAAAATCAAAAGCATTGGTTTTGTTAGCATACTGTGATATTCTGACATCAATGATGAGTAAAAAATACACAGAAAGCATTGTACTTACTGTTGAGTTGGATGGATGTCAGTGGGGATTTGGCTTCCTTTCAGCTGATGGTGTTTCACTTGCTTTGGAGTGCTCGTTGGTTTCTGAGGCGGCGTTCTCCTTCCTTAAATAGTGTCTGTGGTGTCCATCCCACCGGGTGAGGTGAGGGAGGCTTGTCCTTTACATCACCACTGGTTGTGTTTTGGGACACTGACACTGACACATTGTCATTGTGCGGTGTTGTCAACAGCCCTGGCGAGGTAATCATTTAACAGGTCTGATTAATGAATGCTGGAAGTGGCAGTTCTTAGTCCCCGGGTTTGCTTTTTGGAGCAGTGACAAAACTTTGATGAAGTTTAACCACAATTTTATGCAGTTTAGCTTTGAAACCAAAAGCGTCACTACGTCTCGGTGTGTGGAAAAGGTTGGGTACAACCTGGAACAGGGAGCTGGTGCAACCCAGCAGCTGGCACAGCGAGCTGATGCTCGCAGGTTGGCTGTGAAGCCGGGGCTCGGCCGAGGCGTGTTTGCTTTGCCTGGTCTGTGGATAAAGTTCAGTACTGAGCACTGACGAGCCTGAAGAACCATGGTGTGGCTCCTACATGGAGGTCTTGTTTTTGTCCATGTGATTCTAAAAATGCAATGTATATCTAAATGCTGAGCTTCCTTCAGCACTGGAGAATTTCTGGTTATGGCTCACTATAGGCTTGTGCAAACGGAGCAATGGTTATCTATCTCTACAACTTGGAGAAGAGGCAGCTCACCAACTGCCTCAGCAATTACCCTCCCTACCCCCCAAAAAAAATTATTTGTTATTTTACTTGGATCCTGTGGGTGCAACAAAGCATTGACCTGTGCTTAAATTAGGTCTCCCCTAACTGCTCCTGGCTCTGCCTGTCTGCCAGCTCCTTGCCTTCTGCCACTCCGTTTAAACCATCGTGCCCACAAACAGAGGCTGATCTTTGTGTCACTTTGCCCGTGCAGTCAGTGTGTGAGAACTGAACACATTTCAGACGAAGATAAGTGTAGAAATAACCCCTGTGCCATTTCATTGCACTCCTCTTCCATTCAGTCCCAGCTATGCTAAATTCTGGCATTTTTTTATATCAGTGGGGGTTCTACCATCGTGTCAGATATTGTCAATAATAGCTCACCGAATGGTGAATTTGGAAATCCAAGATAAGTTTCTGGGAGTTGCTGAAAGCAACGAAATTGATGCAAAGGATATTCTTAACCCACCGCCTGCTCAGGCTCGTGCAGTCAGTGAGGTGTTTCCTGCAAGGCTCTCACCGACGCAGACAGCAGAGCTGCAAGCCCAGAAGAGCCGGGTCTGCCAGAGCAGCACTGAGCTGCACTCAGCTTCAGGCACTGCTGGGCTGAACCTCACAAGCACAGTGGTCAGTGGCCATGGGAATGCTTCCCCTGGGACCGTATCCTCTATCTCTCCTGCAAAGCCTTTTATTGTGTGTTGTAAATGCAAAGGGGAAAAAAAATAGTGAAGTAAGAGGGGCTGCCCTTGATGCACAGCAAGGCCAAACATTCCTGAAAAGGAAAACAAAAATCTGTTAGGATAACAGGTGCTGGAGATTGCTTCAGAAGGGGCTCTGCTGTAAGCAAAGGTAAAATCAGAGCCAGTATGATAATGCTAGCGGTGTTTGTGAGCAGAAATATTTTGCCCAAATGTTTTCATGTTAAAATACGTCATTAAGTACTTCAGTAAAAATAAAACATGGCACATTCGTCTCAAATACTGAGAAGGCTTTTTTTTCTTTCCAGGGGAGTACAGCAGCAATCACAGTCCTTGCTGGTCCCATAAAAGTACACACATAGAAATAATCAACTGATAGTAAAACAGCAATACTTCAGTATGAAGGGGGAAAAAAAAGATAGGGCCAGAAAATGATCGTATTGCAGCACAATTAAAGTCTGAATAAAAGCTTCAAGCTGACAGTGTAGCAGTGCAGGATTAGTCCTCATGCAGATTAGTCCTCTTCAGTTTGTAGTGGAGAAAAAAAAAAAACCCAAACCCGGAGCATTAGATTCTGCCAATTAAATTATAGGCAGGCAGGTGTCGTGCAAATTTTCTCACACTGCAATCCTAACCTCCCACAATCTTGCTATACAAACTGTGGGCTTCTCTAGAGAAGACACTAAATATGCCAAATTGGTGGCACTGTGTTATGAACATATGTCCATTAACAATCACATTAAGGATTCCAAATGTTTTTCGTTTGCGATGGCAGCGGGGCTCGAGTGCAGATGTCCACTGGGAATTCTAGACACTTAAGCATCAAATTACTTCTATTTAGGTAACACCTCCTATCAGAGGATCTCAAAGCATGCCACAAACACACAGCAAGCCTGAAGCCCCTATATAAAGCATGCGTAGTATTTTGTACTGCGGTGTAATGACATAACTGAAGCATATGCAAATCAAGGCCAAGATTTTTTAAAAGAGTGTTCTCGTTTAGAGGTTCAGATACGCGACATATGGCATTGAAGTTGTAATCTGAAGATACTGAAGACTCGTACCTTCCAGCGGCTGCCACAAGAAATAAGAAGTGGTATCTCCAGGAGCTCGGCTGTGGTGGTCTTGGGGTGTTCACCCACTGCCAGTGCACGTTGCCGTGTGCTGTACGTCTGCCTGCCTTCTGGGTTCGGTGAGCGTGGGGATTTCGCTGGTAAGAAACACGGAGCTGGACTGGGGGCCTCTTTTTAAACTAAAACACAAAGTCTTGAATTTAAAGTTATGTGAAAAACCTTCTTTGGTCGTAGTTGTATTTTAATATCTGATAGCTGATACAACTTCCTTGGATTTAACTTTTGTTCGGCACTTTTTCTCCATACACCTTGACAACTTGAATGTGATGCTCATCAAGGTGTCTTCTTGGAAGCTGTCAAATCATGTAAATGAGGGTGAATATGACATTTCGAGATGATCGTGTTCAACAGGTGCCTCAAAAGGAGTGTTTTCGGGATGTTTACTTTGATGGACATCATTCAGCCTGTTCAGAACGCTGGTTTTGTGCACTTCCACTTTTGCCAACTCACTGGAACTCAGTTCAGTAAATGTGAAGGTTCTTGGATGCTCCAAGAAGGCATTGTAGTTTCAGGCTTCGTTGCTACAAACAGTGTAACGAAGCACTCTCAATGAGATTTGAAAGTTAATGGCATATAATAATACTGAGAAATTCTACCCCCTCCCATACTAATTATCCCACGTATTGTCACTGCAGAAGAGTTTTTATATCGCTTGTTGTTCTGTTAAAGAAGGATAGCTTTTTTTTTTATAGGTTCTCCCAGCTTTCTGCTGGCTGAAGGACACTGCTTCTGATTGTTGGTTTTGCTGCAAAGCTGTGCCCAGTTGCCACCAAGCATGCTGCAGTAGCTGTTTTACTGGCAGCTGCACAAGCCCTGCTCCAAGGGCTGCTCTCGTACACGTACAGCCTGCAGAGACCAGGGACTACTCGTTCACTTTTAGACAACAAATCCTGACCTGTGTAGATTACATGCAGTTGCAAAAGAGTCTGTGATAGAGCCAGGTGTTTACTCCAGACCCGCTGCAGCTCTGTGTGACATTTCCACCTCACAGCCACTTTTCTTGTATGCAGTTCTTCAGCTCTGACGCAGTTCCATGAGATTTGGAGGCTCTTTGTGCTCCTCTCCTTGTGTGCTCTGCCAACCGGGGGATGGGGTAGCAGCACACTGGGAGCTTGGTGCTTCCCTTCCACATTTCCCTCTCCAATCTTCAGTGGTGCCAACCATGTTATGTACTGGTTGTGGATCCTAGGTGTGTGCCTCGCTAAAGCGGTGTCCCTTTTTTACCTGTCTTCCAAGTTAGGTGATAAGTTCTGAAGGGAGAGGAATGAGAAAGGATAAATATGGAGATTTTCTCCTGGGTTGGTGAACTTTCATTAGCCTGTCCAGCTTTTTCATCTTGACAACAGGCGTGCTAAAACTTCTCAAAACAAATGGAAGTAAATCTCAGGAAACATGCATTACTGCATGCTTATGTTCTCTGATGAAAGTCATGAATCTCTGATGTATAATTTCAGCTCCACTTCCCATTCCTAAGCTATATTTTAAGGAAAGTCCTTGCTGTGCCACAGTACATTTCAAGGCTAACATTATACTACAGACAGACGGGTTTCTTGCTCGTTACTCTTCTGCTTTGGCAAAGGAATTATCTACTCCTTTTCTTTGCTTTAAAGCTCACTCTGACAGGCTCTCAGATCTTGTTGTAGTCACTGGGGGTGCTGAGGTTCTCTTTTCTATTTTCTCTTGTAAAGAATAAAAACTGGAGTCCTGACCAGGGAGGTGCTGTGGCTTAGCTACACATCGCCTGTAAATGATGCTGAGGATTTAATTCCCTTTGTGTAACACAAGACAGCACCCCACAAGCAGAACAAGGCAAGCACTCCCCACGAATGGTGTTTCCTCACTTGCTGGTTCTGAGCACCATGCTGTTCACCGTTTATCCCCCTCTCTCACCATCCCGTCAGTTCTAGAGATGGCGTTGAGCCCTGTAGCCTTAACCACACTATGCATAACTCTGTCCACTGGTATCTGCCCACTAACCAGGTATGGCACAAGGGTGAGCGCTCCGTAGAAGATCTAATAGGCATATGGAGTGTTTGGACCCACCAAGACTTTGACTGAATTTACCTTAGCCAGCACAAGGCTGATAACAACGTGTCTGATTTTTTGCATGGTTAATGCATTTTTTGGCTGGATGCACAGCAGGATTACAGCCAGGAGAGATGGGGACAAACTGTACTAAACAGAGTGGAAAACAATCAGCATAAGGTTCTGTGTTTCCCTTCACCTATGCAGCATCTGCTCCACTCAGTCACACAAAGCCCAGATGGCACCAATATTTAGCTTTGCAAATAAAAATGGTAACCCTTGCTGGAGCAAAAGCTGTTTGCCACAGTGCTGTGTGCTTGTAGTTGTCAAGGACTCCCTGCTTCCTACCTGTGGAAGGGTAAATTACAAACCTTGGTACCAAATCCACAGTCTCAAAGCAGCAGGCAATGTTTCAACCTCTTGTTCAAGAGAGGTTTTCTGGCTTCCTCCTGGTTACTGGGGTGCTACTGGCTGTGCCCTTTGAGAGACTTCACCTATGGAATGAAATGGCAGCGCCTTGTGAAATATATGCTGGTTTATTTTTTCTAGGATGAGCTAATCCTGGTTCCTGGTGCTCCTTCCTTCTGCATGCTGCTCAGTACCTCTTCATGTTCCTTTGCTTGCTAGCAGCATTGTATTGTCAGTTGTTGTTTCAGTGTTATGCTGCTCTGTTTAGCCAACTGGCAACAAACTTCTTCGCACTGAAAAACCCTCATTTACCTTTGTCTCATTTGTCATTTTTGTTCCTCATTACTTGCAGACCTACGGGGCACAGATCTATGTCATTGATAAGCCAGTTTCCTTCAAGAAGGATGGCTCCCAACAGTGAGAGTGGGTGCAGATTCACAAGTTTAGGTTCTGTTTCTTCCTCTGCGATGGATTTCCTGTTTGACTTTGGATGATTAACTTTACGTCTCCAAGCCTTTATATTCTCCATGGGAAGGGGCTGGGAGTTGGTAATGCCAGCTTCTCTCTTCTTGTGTACTTTTCCTAGTTGGGTTGATAGTTCCTGGTCTGAGGAGTTTAAAACCTAAATAAGACAAGATCATTATCTTTTTTCGTATTTATATGCTGTGCCACAGATAGTCCCTGCTGGCTACTGTTTAGATTAGTGTGATGCAAATAGTGTGTCCTTATTTAAGGTGAAAAACATTACTATAACCAGTTCTCTGCTTTGATGGCACAAAAGCACTAACTTGGGCTAAACTTCTGTTTCAAGTAAGATTTATTCTATATTTTTCTCAGGAAAATGGCTTTGATGACTATTTCAAGCACTTGGTAACACTGGAAGTGACAACAACAAGAAGAGAGAGAAGCTGATTGTGCAGAAATAAAAGCCGGGCTACAACTAAAGGTCAGAAGGCAAACGTGCCTATGTCAAACACTACATACCTTTGGGTTCTTGAACCTGACTGCTGCAGGAAAATCAACATTACAAAAAACAGTTACCTGTGGTAATAGATCCTGTGCTGACTGGTAAACCCTGATGTAAGTGTTAATAGGTCAGGTGAAACCCTACATACTGTACACATACACCTAGCTCATTTTCTAACAGGAAGAGGGCAATTTGGGTAGACCACAACAGGATTTTTTGATGTAAAAGCATTCTAGTTTGGCCAGCATAAATGGTTCCCACCAGACATGAGCCATGTGCATGACTATTGCTATAAACAGGGCTCGGTAAAGAGGTCAAGGATGCAACAGAGCACTGGAGATCATGCTTTTTTCTCCTCCTTCTGGGAAGACACAATTCTGACTGCTGTTCGTAACTGTTTACTGACCATCTACGCCTGTATCCAGAATTACTGATTTGGGATGGTTCATTAGCATATGAGTACTCCTTACTTAAAGAAGAACCTCTTATATATGAGCTTTAATATGTGCAATTGACAAGCAATCAACATGCATTCTGCAAGCAAAGTAAAAACAAATAATCCACAGGTTAACCTTGTATAGTTCAGGAATTTGCATTGCAACAGCACTGAGGCAGTAATTCCTTATTTTGTCCTTAAATTCTGCAGCCCATCCTAAATTTCTTTGGATTTTTACACTAAGGAGCTCAATTCAGGATCCTCAAAAATTTTAGTACCTGTGCAGATCTGTGATGTGAGCTGGAAAAAAACTTGCACAGGAAGCCACTGCTCTTCTGAACCCACAGATCAGCTCCTTTCTGCTGATTTTGCAAGGTTTAACGTGCACTTGCTGCATATCCACGTGGAAGCAGAATTTGAACTCCTTTGGGTTGTACATCTCATTTATTGATTTATTAGGACAATGATTTAATAGTCTTGTTCTCTGGCAATCCTGTTAACTTCCAGACATTGATGCCTGTTTATTTGTCCACAAAGTGCTGTCCTCAGAACTGTTTTCCTGATTAAAGATTAACAGTGTGATAAAGGCAAGGAAACATGGGCATCCTTGAATTTTGTTTCTTACATCAGTTGGGTTAAACCTTTACTACCCTTTCTCACTGTGTGTCTTCACTTCATGTTTGGCAATCGAATTCTGCACAGCTCTAGCACGTTTCCTCCAGTTTAGTCAAAACAAGAGGAAAACTTTCTGCCTTTTAAACTTAACTTCTTTGACCTTTGCACAAACAGCAGCAAAAGGCTTTACTAACTAACTAAGGGGAGTTGTCTTTAGAACTTTCTTTGCTATCTCTTTGATTAAAGAGTATTCTGTAAAAACACTGGGAGTCACTGAGGTGTAATTAACTGTAACTATGTTCATGTCTTTTGAAATGGAAGAAAAAGCTCCTGAAGTAAACACACTGCTTCCAAACAGACCCAGGCACGGAGATCTGCTGCCTGCCAGAAGCAGCAAGCCACGCATTACTGGATGGTAAAATTGTTTCTAAATATATAACAGTGTTAGATGAAACAGTTAATACATAAATTGCAATTATGGTTAATATTTTTAGACCACTCCTGTGACTTGTGCCTGAGCAATCACCCCTGGTACTTTCAGCTCCAACAAGCTTATGCTAAATGCTTCCCCTATTATGTATCCCACATCTGTCTGCTATTATGCCCTGATTTTTTTTTGATTTTTTTTTTTGTCATGCTATATAATTATAATCATTAACTGTATGGAACAGGATTTGAAAACCAGAGGCAAGATGTAAAAGTATTAAGGCCTTTAACTCAATAGAAGTTGTTTTGGTTCTTCTATTAGAACCACTCATATTTAAAGAGGGTATTTGTCTTCTCAAAGCCAAGAGGAGCCCTGGAGAGAGAGCAACACAAGACTTCCACTGTGCCTTCAGTACAGTGCCTATCAAGTGGCTTGTGCATGAATGGCACAGTCCAAGCGTCACTGTGCCTCTAAGAGAGAGCTGTATCTCCTCTCACCCTCCTCTTTGCACTGAGAAAGAGAAGTGGTAATTTATACCTGGCCAGACACTAGTCAACCAGTGCACCCCAGAATGACTTCTCTTTGTCTTTGCTTTGCTGTGCTCCCGTCTTTCTTTTGCTTTGGTGAAAAAGTCTAGCAACAAGTAGGACTGTACGTACAAGTAGGGCTGCAGCTAAGTCTCTGGGCTGGAGGTCTGACCAGCTTTTAAATGGCCATAGAGATGAGGACAGTAGTGCTGCGCTGTTTGACAAGAAATCCAAGTCAGACCTGAATGCTAAAAAATGCCTGCTGGAGGCAACTGCAACTCCCATCTCGGGGGCAGATGTCTGAAAAAAAAAAAGCAAAAGCTAAAATGTTTTAATAATCGTCTCCTTTCCAAGCGATCAGTGTCCCTTCCGAAATTCAGAAGGTATAATTTCTCCTGAGAATCTTCTAGGCCAGCACTGAAGCACTATGTTTATTCTGAATCTGCTAGTTTCAGTGCTTGGAACAGCATCCAAATCTGTATATAATGTATTTTTTTTTATCATTAGTTGACATGATTTTCTTTTTTTTTTTTTAATTCAGGTTTTTGGTAGTCCCTGGAGTAATCCTTCATCAGTGTGAAAGTGGAACACTAAAAGAACAAGTTGACAGCAGCACCAGAAAATATGTCACCATTTAGTGAGTACAACCTGACAACAGACCAACGTATAAAGAGTCACGTGAGGTAGGAGAACTTAAAATTGTAATGGCTTTCTCTGAAACAGGTGATGGTGTGAGAGTTATTTCCTGCTATCATCATTCGGAGGAGCAGCTCACACTGCAAAACAGGCGATGAAGGTAGCAGTTGTCCCTGGTGTAAGAGCAGAAGTAAAGGCTTATAGGTTTGTAGACCAATGTTAGGGGACGTAGATTCCACTGTGACAGGTGCTGTGTGAATACAACATACACTTGGAAACAAAAGTGAGACATCGGAGGAAAGTGAAAATGGAAAACTTTTCAGATGCCAGGTGGAAAATGATATTAAATCTGTCAAAATAAGTCACAACAAAGACTGAGTTTCCTAGTAGGGTAACAGGAGTCATGTTCCAGAGAATGGAGTTTTTAACTACGAGAAGAAATATCATAAAAGTGAATCATTATGAACATGTAAGGTTAAACTGGGGCTTATCTGTTATGCTTTTTGCTTTGGTCTGTTGTTTTTTTTTTCCTTTCCTGTGTACCATAACAGCCCTGAGTTTTGTGGACAGGTCAGAAATGTGTAAGTAATGTTACTGCTTCAGTAGTTATCTGTTCTGGGCCTAATTCCAAATGCATTTAAATTAATGGCAATCCTTCTGTTGGTATCAGAGGGTTATAGTTTAGGGCCTATGATAGGAAGATGGAGGTGCAAAATATACACAGGAAAGGCTGGTTACACGGCCTCTAAATCTATCTGAAATGATTTTCTAAAACATGGGAAGAGAATGAAGCTGAAGACTTTGAAGCACGTATGTTTTATGTTGCATCGTAACGAAGCTTTTGTAATGTCAGCTGCATACGTGAAGGTTAAGTAGATTATGAATAATGTGGTATCAGCACCGAAATAGTAGCCCTAAATTGATGGAATACATACTCTTCCTTAAATAATTGCTTTGGATTTGTGTTGAATCATTGTAACATAATAGTTATGACTAATCTGCAGTTACTAAGGGTAAAAATGTTATATTGTTCTTGCATTTACAATTCTTCAGATCTGTGGATAAGAGTAGCTGTGTCAAGGACATTTGTGGGAATTATAGGAATCTGCTGCCTCTGAGGATACGGTCCAATAAGGTCAATGACCTAATTAATATCAGGCTCATCATTATATTCATGTTTAATTTGCCATCCTTACAGCCTGTTACTGCTGTTACATCCTTACCACTGAGGTACTTTTCATGGCTGCACCTTTTGTAGAAATCCAGAGCTGAATAACGTGTGCTATCTTAGGTACTCAAAACACAAAAACAAAGAAGTCCCTGCCAGATTCTTTGGAAAAGGGCTCATGTGGCTCCTGGATAGCCAGTAGTGCTTACTGTATTCAGAAGAACACGGTGTAATATTGGTATTGGGCCAAATACAACCTTGTCTAATGGAACTATAAAGCCAAACAAACCACCAGCATTGCTGCCACTTTGAACTAAGGATATTTCACAAATGCCACATTCAAGGGGTCACTTACACAGGTGAGGAAAATCATAAATTGGCGAGGGATATTTTTTAAGTTCAGTAAAGTTTTGAGTGGGATCTGGTTCATGCTGGGCTATAGCAGCTCTGCAATGCACTGTGCTGTGTTGTACCTACCATTTAGAGGGAAGGCTCCACATCCTTCTTTTGCACTAGTTTGTAGTAGAGTATGAATGGTAAGTGGGCCTTGTGAGATGTCTGAGTGTTGGAAATTGCTAGTCTGGAAAGGTACACAAGATTAAACGTTAGTCTCTCAAATCTCACAAGTTTACCTCAAAAACATTTTTACAATACTTTTGGAGAACACTTAATCCAAAACTTGTTCTCCTTGAATAACCAGCAGTGGCCTAAAGTATAATATAATGATGTTTATATACCACTCTACTGCCTCTGTGAATGTACTTCAGTCAGTTTTGCATAATACTTAAGCTGTGAAGGTAAGAGATGCTGCAGTGCTGTAGCACTCAGAGGTGGCACCAGGCTGAGTTCTTCTGGCTGGGAAACGTGGGAATCACTTCTAATACTTTGAAAAGTGGGAAAACCAACTGAGCTACACCGTGTGGTCTCCAGCTGAGCAGGAGCAGAAGGTCAAGGGCCTACAATTAAGACTGTCACATAACTGCCCACTCTCAGGAGGACGTGATGCTGGCGGTGCCAGCGGCAGTGGTTGTGGTTGTGCAGCATGGGCAGGGCATGCCAGTGAGTGGGCACGAGGCCGTCTGTGATCTGTGTGACTTGGGCTTGGAGCATATGAACATTCTGCAAGAAGGGAAGGCAGAGAGTTCAGAGAACAAGTCAATGGAGGAACCACATGGCATGCTGCTAATTGAGGTAGAAATTCTGGGTGTGGTGAAGGTGGAGATATGATAGTTGTTAGCTTGTACTATCTTACACTTACACAGAACTTACACTGCTCTGACTTTAGTATCATTTTTCCAAAGTGTTGAAATTTGTTGGACTGAAATAGCTAATCCTTTGTACAGCTCTCTGTAATTTTGTACTGTATTGAAAAAAGCAAACAAAAAATGTAGCCTTTCTAGATGACTAGCTCTAAGCTGCTACAGCTCAGACAAACTTTTAATTCAATTCATCAAAAGCACTGTGGTGCTTTTGTTGTTTCATAGCCTAGGTCTGTTAAATAATGTTAGAAAAATTCCTTTCATATGAGTACAGTACAACAGTGACTGTTGGATGTGTGATATGACTTCATATGAAATGTGCTGTATTGAAAGGACATGAAACATTGTATTAAATCTATGCTAATTACTGTTTTATAATAGTGTATGTATATATTTGATTTCAAAGATTCCTTGCCATCCTAGATAATCTCTGAGACGTGATCCTATTTAAGATTACTAATTAACAAAAATAAAAACTATCATGACCTTATGGCAAATCATGCCACATGACAAAGGACTAAGGCAATTTGAAAACTTCTTGTTTAAGTAGGTTAACAGAATTTGAAAATAAGGTCCAGCAGCTGGCCCAGTCTGAAGAGGACGGAGGAAAGGAAGCAGAGGGTCTGAGCTGTAAAGATGGTGATGATCTGTCAGACTCACATGATGAAGATAGAATCCACAAATACGCCTCTCCGTCAGTACAAGCAGTTATAAGAAATCCCGAGTATCTAAAATCTCAAATGAGGGCTTCCCATCAGAAGGAAGGTAAACAGTTGACTGTAATAATTGTAGTTAATTATTTGATAACATATTTTAAGTTAGATTTTGAAGCAAGATGGAAGTTTTGTATGAAATGTTCATGCTGTTAATTGTTTAGGTTAAGTTGAAGCTAATTTTCTGTGGAAAATTGAAAGAAGGGAGAATACTCTTTTGCCTTAAGCAATGAAATATGAGTTGATGTCATATGTATTGTGATCAGGAGATCCATTCTGCATGGAGTTTAGAAATTAATGGTGTTTTGAACATGATGTGGTTTTTAAAACCTCCAGGGAGGTGTCAGAGTTAAGATTGGGTATAAAATGCCTTTGAATAAACCTGATAACTTATTTAATCTTTCTTGGTCCATTCAGCTTCAAGATGCATATATTCATTTGTGGATGAGCTTAGAGTGGTTCCAACTTGCTGGTTGGGAGTGGTAGGCAAATACCAGTGCCTGTCAGCAGGATTATCTCCCAGAACCTGAAGGAGAGTGACAGAACATAGCTGTCGTAATATTTCAGGAGTGTAGAAGTGTGCTGCAGAGTTTAAGGACTGGCTTAAAGGGTGTATAAAGTGACTGTTTCCCCAGAATCTGTATGTCTGTGCTCTGAAAGTTGGATGACATCAGTGGAGTTGCAAAATCTGTGAATGTGTCCCTCATAATATCTGGACATGAAGGGGTACCGGTGGAGGGTGTTTGAAGTATGGATGTTGTACCAATCAATAACGTCCCTTGGTTTAGATATTGTGTTTAAAGGGAGCACACTTGAGCAGGTTTAACAACGCAAAGGAAGTTCTGTTCTGTGGGATGAATCCATAGTGAATAAACAACAATAAAGTGGTTTTGTTTGCTGTTACTGAAATGTTAGCAGCACGTTCTGTGTGCTATGAAGTACTGCATAAAATGCGTTTTGGTCTCAGCACGAAAAACATTACATAGTGCATTTGGGAGCTGAGGCAACTGTTCTGGAAAGGCTCTTCTCATATGATCTATTTGCCATTTTGCAGTTTTGAATCCTTTTCAAAACTGAAAGTGCAGCATGTTTCCTCTTTACTTGTTACTCTCAAAGAAATGTGTTACTGCTGTGCCAAGAACTTGGAGATGTTATATAATCCAGAAAGCAGAACTTTATTCTGTCTTCTTCAAGGAGTTGATCTTTCTATCCTTAAAGTCAACTAATAATTTTGTAGAGGCTTTTACATCATCACAGATTTTACATGCACTTTACTGAAAGCTGAGGATAGCTTAGCCTGCCGTATCCAAACCTTTAAATTTGTTAGTATTGATCATACAGTTGACAACAAGAAGTGTGTTGCATTGTTTAGAAGTGCCTTGATGAACCACATCTTAGCCATGTGGAAGTTTCATCCTCTCTCGGAGGTGGGAGTTAGACCAGGAGGGAGGATTCCTAGAATTAGGTTCTGAACTGTATCACTAACGCATGGCACTATTCTGGGGTGAACTGCTAAAGTCTTAAATAGATACGTTACAGAAAGGCAAGCTGTCAGGCAGAAATCATTGCATTTTGAAGCACTTTTATGTATAAAGGTGAGGTATTTTTCCCTAAACTAGAGGCACTATATTGAATTCAGTACTATTTTTGAAGAGAGAAGTCGTTCTTTTGTATCTCATGATCTAAATGTGTCTTTGTTCTCACAGGAGAAAAAGCAGTCTTCAGCTGGGAGTTGTGTACATACACCTCACTCAAGATATCAAGTCTGAACCGTCACAGGAAAATCCATTCTGAAGAAAAACGTCAAGTGTGTCACATCTGCCTCAAGGCTTTTCGAACAGCTACTCTCCTGCATAACCACGTGAGTGTACATACAGGTTTCTAATGTGTGTAGATATTCCATGTTACGTGTTGTCTCCAGTGTTTAATCAACAGGCAGGGGACAGACTTAGAGTTCTACTCAGTGGTCATTCTGTCCTCAGAAGTTTCACCAGTTTTGGTTTGAGTTCCACACTGAAAGGATGTGGTCTGTTTGCAATTCTGTGATACCTTTTACCATTCTAAGAATTTTTATCGACTGAAAATTTGCTTCAGTTTTATCAGGTTCTTGTACGCACGACTGAAACTTCTCTGATGTTTTCTTTGTGGCTGTTTAACAACGTGAAGCAGATTGACAAACCGGGTGTTTATAATCAATGTCTGGGGGATGTTTATTGTCTGTTTAAAAAAAAAAAAATAGTCACAGAAAGGTTCTGATAAAAATTGTGCGTGTTGACTTAATGCAGACAAATCATACAGCTGTTAGATAAGGTTCTAAGAAACGATATATTCTTATAGAGACCAGACCCTATAAATGCAGTGACTGTGATATGGCATTTGTGACCAGTGGCGAGCTTGCATGGCACAGGCGTTACAAGCATACCTTTGAAAAACCTTTCAAGTGTTCAGTGTGTAAATATTCGAGTGTGGAAGTAAGTACAGCATTTCTGAATTCTTTGGGGAAGGTTGGTAGGCTTTCAGATACTAAGTTGGCTGTGTCAAGCAACAGTATTAATGCTTGGCTTGCAGTGCAAATGTATGTATGTACACTGCACTGGCCAAATGGCCGAAGTTGATGTTGTATAATAGTTTGACTTGGGAAAGGACCACAAGGGCTACAAAAATGGGGAAACAATCATGCTTAATTCTATTTAAGTCAATAGTATTGTAGATTTGAGTGGTTCTAGAAGTGAGCTCATTAAGTATGGAGGAATTAAACAGAAGGTAACTCCTAATTTTAACTTGCATACTTGTTATTTATGTAGAACAGAACACAAAAACAGTATTAAAAAGCAGAATGAATTAGACTTCTGCAATGAATGTTCTTTATATGAACCTGAAGATGAATAAAGGCTTTGGCTATTGAGTTTGGGCGTTTAAAATTTGGTGTACTGAGTAGCACGAAGGTAATCGGTGTTCTTTTCAGCCAATTTTAAAATTTGACTTTTTATATTCTCATGTTAAGGTTTCTCCTTTTATTTATGTTGGTAGTAAATAATGAAGCTGTTTTAACACTGACTGCGGTGCACACGGATCATGACTCTGTAATGTGCATGCCATCTGAGAGCGTCGTTAGTATCTACCTCATAATTCAGGTTTCAACTCAGTTCAATCGCAATGTAATTGTGCCTCATTAACATTTTAGTACGAATGAGAGTGTGTTTCACATCTCCTAAATATGCCCACTTACGCTTTGGTTTACATTTCAGAGTAGTCTGGTGCAAACAGACTGACTTCTTTTTTAAGGAATTGACCAGAAACGTCTAAAAGGGGGCCTAGTGTTATCCAGTCATCAGCCCTTAGGGCCAGACTGGAGTTGGCTCAAAACCTCAACACTGAATGTTTCTCTCTGCTCTTAGACTGTGCTTATCGCCAGCGCTGATAATATATCAGCGTTTGATGATATTCAGAGCTGATGTGGATTTCTGGGGAAGAAAGTCAATGGAAAAAAAAGATTTCCTCATTATTGATGGCTGATGTTGAATCAATTTTGTTGTGACGTCACAGCCATTCACTTCCTCTCCTTCTGTGCTCAATCGTAGTACTGCTTTTCTTTACATAAAATGAAATATCCATCTACAGGATACAAGATAATGAAGATAATTCCTGATTAATAATTTAGAATTGATGGCTTTATGCTTGATCAGTTTGACTTGCAGATTCGGGAAACCAAGAGTTTGCATAGTAATGTGGTATGTAAACTTGTTGGCCTTTTGTGCATTACCAGGTATCATTACATTTTGGATGGCCTGGCTGTTGCTATTAAAAAATATTAATTTTTTTTCAGATCTGTGTGAATTTAGTGTTCATTTCAAATACAAAATTCCAGCATATATTCACGTTTTTATAGGTGAAAAACCACATGAATGTTACATTTGCCACACCAAATCTGCTCAGAGTGGTAACATGAAAGCACATATGCTAAGGAAGCATGGAGAAAATGCGCCAAAATGCCAGTGTCCACATTGCAGTGCTTATATTGCACAGAAAAGAGATTTGGGTGAGTTTAAAGCAGTGGAGGAAAGGGAATGTAGAGATAATTAGGGCCAAAATGTTTCTAATTGTTACTGCTTATAATGATACCGAATGCGTTATGTGACTTTACATCATTACAGAATACTCTATGGAAAATGTCACTGCTGATTTACAGGGAAGTTCCTGCAAGGAGATGGGGTGACATCTTGTGGTCGATGCTTTAAATTGTTTAAAATAGAAAGCATCAAATATTTTGTCCTTTTTCCCCTCCAGGGTACCTGTAGGATTCTGAATTTGCTTATATCAGTATCTAATATTATTTTTAGGCTGTATAACAATCATGAAACATTGAAGGTGATACAATAAACTGAAATACCTTTTCCCCGGTTGGGGTTTTCTCCCATGATGTAACAAATAGAGCACTGCATGAGTTCATTTTTACTCCATGTGCAGAAAATTAATTTATTTTTTTCCCCATTGTCATCTGTATCAAACAGCGTTGGTATACAGACTGATAATGAAAATAGAAGTTACAATTATCACACATAGTTCTGGAGATACGAGCCCTTGGGGATTCCCTGGGGATTGCATGTACTACATTTTTGAACAGCTCTTGTTTGGAAGACTACTTGATTCAAATCCCTGTAAAGTCACTATGGCTTTATTTCATGTGTAAATGCAATTCTCTTCTAGGAAGAAAATATTATTGTACAGGTAAGAGTTTTATTAGGAAATCAGTATTAAGAACGAGAGCACATTTACTGTATTTTAAGCGATACAGTTGACCAATACCAAGAAAAGCTAGACACAGCTTTAGATTTTTTGACGTGATGAAATGGCTGTATTAAAAATATTTGGGCAGACAAAGCTGCCTTTAGTATCTACCTGTGTTTTCAGAAAGGTGCCGCTTAATGGATTTAACTATTTCAAGGTCGAAATGGAATTATTAGCAACGTGTCACAATTCCTTTGTATTTACAGACTACTTTGGGTAGCATTTGGAAATTAATCTTGTGCAGGTGAAAGCAGACAGTTACTGGAACTTTCAAAGGGATTTGATTTGTTAAACAATTTTCATTGAAATCAGTGATATTTCAGCTCATAAATGCTTAATTTCTCTGGAATTGTTGCTGAGAGTACAGAAGGTCCCGGTTTTTCTTCCATTTTCTTCTATAACAAATGTGGTACTCGGGGATACGCGCAATCTAATTCTTGTTCAAACTTGTGGAGATCCAAAATTTACCATTAAAATAATTACTTTAACTGTTCAGGTGTCCACTTGCAAAATCTGCATTCACACGTGGCAGTGGCGATTCAGTGCAGTCACTGTGAGGCTGCTTTTCACAACCATTATGCCCTTACTCAGCACAAGAAGATTCACAGGGATGGAAAAAGTTTCAAATGTGATCAGTGCAGCTATGCATGCAAGCAGGTACTTAAACTCACTGACAAGTTATTGCATATTAAGCGGATGACTTGGCAAGCAGGGTTCGCTTTGGGTACTCTTACTTAAATAAGATAAAGATTTGTTACTGCATTCTAACTAATATATTTTACTTGCAAGAAAAACGGTTCATAAATGAACAATAAAACAGGAATGCAGAAAAGTGAGGCTGTCTTGTTACATCTTTTGCACGTGAACTGTTCACAAGTCTAAAGAAAGAATGGTCCATCTCAGTGACATGAGAGCAAAATCAAATATTTGTGCTCTGTGTGATTTTTCAGCGGAGTCGCTGGATAAAATCAGTCTGAAAAAGGGTAAACATACTGCACAAATACAGTCAGGATCACATTGCTTTCCAGCCTTAAGACTGGACTTTGACAGTATATTCTACTTTTATCTGGTTGCTATATAGCTTGTCATCCAAGTGCACAGCACACAAATACCACAGACGTGCGGCGTGTTTCTTTACGTTGCAGCACAGTAACGCTTCAGAAACTTAAAAATACTTTTCTCTAAGTCATGAGGGGAAAAAAATGGGGGAGGGGAGATCTCTAGTCCAGACAGTGTGTGTGCTAAAATGAAAGATCCACAGATGTTGTGGTCTGTATGTATCTCTGACAAATATTTGTCGTGCATCCAGAATGAAAGCATCGATTATATTGCGTGTATCTTTTGCTGAACTGATAGTATGGAGAAACACGAAGGTTGATCCAAAAGTAATGTCTCCTACTTATTTCCATGGAAACTACAAGAGATTAAAAAAAACCAAACATGATAGCACTGTCTGATAGAGCAAATGATCACGTAGAAATATCTTTATTCTGCCCTCATTCCAAAGCTTTCCCATTGTTTCCTTTCTCAGTCATATGAAGAATGTCTTTTTGCCCATCCACAAGGCCTGCAGTGTGAACACCATTTTTTGTTGTTGTTGTCGTTGTTGTCCTGGGTTTGCACGGTGAAATTGAATACCACTACACTGACATAAGAGTGCCATAGAGTGTGATAAAGAAAGCTCTTACATAATAGAATGGTCTGGGTTGGAAGGGAACCTAAAGATCATCTGTTTACAGTGGAGGGTAAGGAAGGAGCCTGCAACGCTCCTGTATTCTTCTGTGTGCCTGCATGGATTTGTTGAATGTGTTACAGAGCTGGACAGTTATGTTGCAAATATTTTCTTTGTTTCAGGAAGAACACTTAATTGTACATAATCAAACTCATAGTGATGAGAAGTTTTTCCCTTGCTCATGTTGCAGCGAAACTTTTCAACAGAAACAGCTTTTCACAATTCACTCTAAGAAGCATTGTGATTCCAGTCTGAAATCCACAGCTTATGAATGCCTAAGTGTGGTAAGGGCTCCTCACTCTGGGCAAGATACTTTGTTTTAAGGAATCTCTGTGTAGTTATCTTTAAGTATTTAGTATTATACTATTAAGAACAACAGAGATAAATGCAGTTTATTGCATGGAATGTTAACCTGCAGAGCCTGATTTTTGGTGGTTTTTGTTTGTTTGTTTTCCAAACCTTACATCGGTCAATTAATAAAGCACATGATATTATTCCCCATTTGGCAGAGAATATCTGCCACATCATACATTCAGGGTTGGTACTGGCTTGTACAATCTGGTATGGAAGTTATTAATCTTGAGTATAGTAGCCTTTTCAAACAGCAACGTGAAGGGATGAATTTTAAGACAAATTGAAGAACTCAAAGATAATTGAAGGGAAAAAGTGCTAGGACTGGTTCAGCAAGAAAGTTATTATGAAATTATTATTCACTTCATCAAAAACTGTGTGCTCTGAGAGTGTATCTCCATTTTTGGATTAACTGTGCACATTTTACAACAAATGTAACCTTTTTTCCCCCACAGATTTTACTTTATTGCTTATCTGTGGATCAGAAAGAAAAAAAAAAAAGAATGAATATAAAATCAAATGTACACAATTCTTCTCAAACAGATTCTTAGCACGTATTCTGAATGAATCTTCAGGAGTTTTATGGAGGTTGTTAGCTAAGTTTGCCCTTCATTCAGTGTACAGAATTTGTCTGCCAAAGCAATATTTGTTGGGTTGGTTTTTGTGTGTGTTAGAGTGATCACGTATTAATATTTGATGCATGTATTCACGCTTCATTGTGCTAACAGGGTGGATGGATGGAAGCACAATCCAACTGTGGATTGGTGAAGGCCAAAACTGCTACACCCAGAAAAAGAAGCAAGGATAGAAGGAAAGAAGGCGAGAATCTAAAGCATGCTAAGCAAGAAGGTAATCAGTGAATAAGTTAGAATTTAATCATGTAAATTAGAATCAAGAATAAAAGGCTAAGGCGGTGAATCTTCCCTGCTGCTTAATTACTGTTTCACAATGAAGCTAATTTAAGTGCTAATAATGGAGGAATGCTTTAGAATAGTCTCGAATTGCTGAGCAGAAGTTCTGGTCTTCTGCACTGGGTCACTGCTCAGGTACGTGTTCTGGGACTGCTGCTCCCCAGCTCCTGCACATATCTTCCTGAACTCCCTGCTCAGCAATGCTTACAAACACGTTTTTTCCATTCCCTTTTACAAATTCACTTTGCCTTTATAGAGGTGGATGAAACAATCATTGCTGAATTGAGCAGTAGTGAGTTTCCTTATGAGCCCATTTTTGATAATACACTGCTTTAATATCGACCAGAATGGAACATTTTCAGTTTCAAAACCCAAATTGCACATTAATCTCAATACGCATCTTAACGAAGAAATTGTTCTTCTCTCATACTTGAATCAGATAATGATCCAATAATAAAAACTCTAGTGATTTAAATAGCTAGAGTCATCCTTCTGTCATGCTGCAGAGGTGACCAGGCCCATTTACAGAGCTCTTGGCTCAGCACGTCTGTACAATCAGAAGGGCACTTGTAATTACTTAGTGTTGCACATTGTAGGTAGCTCTTGAGCACTGAGCATTTCTTCCTTCAGTACAAAACAGAGGATGGTCTGTAGTTAATCTCTTTCCTTCTCTTTCTTCTGCTTCCTCATCTTTTCTCATTAGGTTAAGGTTCCTAGGAAGTGAATAAATTCAGATCTGGGAAGATCAGAATGGTAGGCTAATTCATTGGTTGATCTCAGTCAGAGAGACTACCTCACAGTCTGAATTTGATCCAGAGATGTTTCCTTATTTTTGTGCATTTCTGTCAAGCTAGGCAAAGCACAGTATATACAAAATTCAGTTAGGCAAGGCCATGGGCAGGATCCTGGTCTCCTCATGCATCAAGAGACAATTATGGAAATATATCTAAGGCCTAGGAGTCCTCAAACATTGCATTTTGATATAGCAGGTTATACCTACACTGATTTGTGGCCAGTGACATGGAGGTAAAATTTGACATAGAGTAAGAAATGTTGAAGCCTTTCAGAATCTAATGAATACATATCAGCAGCTGAGTTTACATTAGCATTGACATTTCTGTTTTCACTGGTAAGGCTGTAATGGTACGGTTAGAGAGAAGTTTACAGCTGCAGTGTGGTGCTTTTGCAATAATTAGATTTAGCTGTTTATTAATGTTTTGGTACATGCAAACAATATCTTTTTGGTATCTTTCAGATCCTTTCATCTGGAAACTTCAATTTCTACAGCTAAGATAATGTCTCATTAGACATTGCTCATGCAGATATTCAGTCTGTTATTTGACATGCACAACTTCATTTGGATGTTACATTGAGGGATATGATTTAGCTGGGAAGTATTGGTAATGGTTGGACTAGATGATCTTCTAGGTCTTTTCCAACCGTGATAATTCTGTGATTCTGTGACATTCTGGAGTATCCATTGCTGTTCACTTCTTGCACAATATGCAGGGCCTGTGGGGTCCTCTACGTGCCTTCATTAACGGCTGTTACCATAAGAGCTGAGCCCTTGTTAGAAATGACTTGTGGCTGGTGCCATCAGTGATTTCCTGGAACACACATTTTCTTTTTTAATTATTGATTATATTACAACATGAAAATTGTATTTCCACTTAATGCTTAGTTTACCTCTAAACACATAATGAGTGCTACTTACTTACCTGGCTCATCGTGTAATATTCAATGTAGAATAATTTCATTCTCTCAATAAATTGAAAGTTAAGATATGATGTTATATATTGTAAGTATTTTATCCACTACATTAAATTGCCTAATAGTGAAAACTATTGAAAGATTTGCTTGCCTTTCTGGTTAATCACCACAATATTAAATTTTTTGCAAAACTGACCTGGAATTGTTCCCAGATGTCTCTACTGTGAAGAGTGAACGTTGTGCCAGAGAGATTGTTCCTGTTTTAGAAGGAATAGAGGCAACAGCTTTGAAAGCAGAAGACAGAACCACCTTGTGAAATGGCTGTGATGGGCTGACGTCTGAAAATTAGAGGGAAGCTTCACCTCTTTTATTGCATTCACACACCAGAATGAAGAAAACGAGCTAATTTTGAAGTAAGTTACAGGAGGTAACTTACAGGTTTCTTTCCACTTGAATGTCATTTTTCTTCAATTCCAGATTTAGATACTGGCCTAAAAGAAACGTATTCTTTAGTAACTCTGTACAATTGAGAGCTGTGTGAACTTCAGTCTGTATTTTCCCGAGGTGAGAAAATGAAAGGCAATGATATTTCAGTGTAAGGAATATTTGCTAAATCTTTCAGCAAATGCTTTATTTCAGATGTTTGTGGCAATCACTGGGAGTCAGTTTGTTTCATTTATCAAAATTATTCACTAGTTTTGTCCTCCTGCCATTGCAGTGGTTGTTATTTGAGCGTTTAATTTAACAATTACTGTTTTGTGTCTGTTTTCATGAAGGTTTTCATCATTGCCATAAATTCTGAGCAACAGATTTCTTTGTTGAAATTCATCTTTGAAATTTATATAAAAGTTACTTGGTCAATGTTCTGAATATATTCTTTGCTCGAATTGTTAATAACCAAGCTGAATGCTACCCTGTGCTGGTATCTGAGCATCAGGCTACGCAAAGTGGAATGCATATGAAAAAATAAAAGACCTTCATGAAGTTGAAAAAGGACTATGTGAATAGTTAGGAGCCAGAATGTGTCCTTTTTGAAATCAAGAAAGAACGCTTCAGACCTATTGAGGAGTCATTCCTTATGGACTCAAGCTTTTTAACTGGGAACGCGGATTGCTGTACTCAAGAACTTGCATTACCATGGCTTTCGGATGATCAGTTTACAAAGTTAACTCAGTGGTGTTCTTTGTACCTGTAAGATCAGCACACATTTATTAGTTTCTTTTAAAACAGTGCATGAACAGATGCCAATTTTAAAAAAAAACCTTCCGGTTACATATTATAGAGAATTTACATTCTCTATAGAGAATAACTTCTCTATAGAAAAGTTACATATTATAGAGAAGTCATTAAACATTCAGGAGAGGTTCATGTCATGAAATAGATATTAACGGTAGTGCTGCCATGGGTTGGTGCTGAGTGGTGCGCGATGCAGGCGATCAGCAGCGCTTCCTGGAGATGGCAGCACCGGTTCACATCTCTCCCGACGGCAGACCAGCAAAAGATAGACGCATGACAAAGGTGCTCTGATTCTTTATTATTATTATTATTATTTTATTAATTTACTTATTTATTTTGCCTTAGTTTGAAATCAGGCGTCTCGCTTAACATCTTATGCAGGTCAAGGCTAAACCAAGAGCTCTTGATAGCTGTTTTTCTTAGCAGATGAAGCTCTAGTTGTCATTACGAGCCGCAGCCGCGCTGTCAGGAAGGAGGACGGGCTGTGAATCTGCCTTGCTCCCACAGCATCGCGCTGCTGGGATGGGCTGCCCGGTGCTGCAGCGGGCAATGTGCTCCGGGCGGCACAGCCCCAGCGTGCAGCCTGCCTTCTGTGGGGCCGTTCCAGCCTGCACTCCTGTGCTGGTGTATTCCTATAGTATACATGGGGGCACCTCAGCATGCCGTGACCTGGGATTTCATCACGCAGTGATCTTTGCCTTTTGCCTAGGCAGTGTCCTGTAAGAGCAGAGAACAGTGAGTTTCCAGCTTGTTTCCACTGCCTGAATTGTCTCCTTTCCAAGAAAGCAACTGTCATCTTAAATTCCTGATATCCTCTCCTTCGTATCCAAAAAACTCTGTGTCTTTTAAATCTTGCTGGCTACTGAGTCTCTGGATTGGCAGGACACACTGACTGTCATCTGCTGAAGATCTTCACAGCGATTACTTTCTTTGTTAGTTGGAATTAATTTGTTACGGTTATTTAATGATCTCACAACTACAGTGCAATTAGAAAACGTACACAGCCGCAATTTCTCCGACGCCAGTTGCTTGCTCTCCCATTCCTGGTGCACGTTGTCTTGTTCTGTAAAAGAAAGAGAGTCCAGTGACAGCTGTGGGACCTCAGAGCTCAAACCTGAGATGACCCTCGTGGCAGTGCTGCCTGGTTCATTCCCTGATGGGCAGTACTGGTACTGGTGGAAGCAAAGGTGTTGTGCTGCGACCAGCTGTAGCTGTAGCCAGAGATCCCTGCCCATAGCTGTAAGCACACCTTCTTTTCCTCCCCGCTCCCTCAGCCCTATGAATTGTATCTGTTGCTGTGAAAACCTGGCAGCTCCCTGCAGCAGCAGCTATGGCTGTCTCCACTGTACAGAGGAGGAAGATGAAACACAGAAGAAAATTAATCTCTGATTTAATTCTTTTGCCTTTAGGAGAAATGAGACCCACTGATGATGCAGTGTGCTGCTGCCTCATTGCTTGTTTAAATAATCTCACTGACCTGGAAATAGAAACGGAGGGGTGTGGCAGCATGCAGTGATTAAGTTACATTAGAAAGCAGTGAGCAAATGTGCAAGGAACCAAAGACATTAAGCTGGTGTGGTTAATCTCTTCCAGAGACATTAAACTCCAAGTATTAAAATTGAAATAACATTCATAACTTTGTAAAGGTCAGCGCTTAGGCTGATGGAAGAACACTATGGCAGCACAACTAAAGGCCATGGATGTGGCTGGTGGCAAAAGGTCTCGTGGGGAGCAAACATGGAGGGAGCTTCAGCTGTTGGTAACAAGGAAGGCTCATAAAGGAGATGCAGACTCAACAGTCTGAAGACCTTCCAAAAGTAGGAAGAGTGAAATGAGGAACTCTTGGACATGGGCACAGACGCAGTGTTGCCTTCTGCAATGAAGGCAGCTGCTCTGTGCAACTGATGGTGGCCGAGGCGTGTGGGACAGAATGGTGTGTGCTCTTACACTAACTTCCACTTGCACCATTTAATATTGATTTTTTGTTTTGTTTGAGAAACCAAATGTGCATTTGAAAGCAATTGACATTAATGCAGTATGCCTTCAGGCAAACATCATTGGTGTTGGGCTTTAGACAGCCCACCTATTGTTTGAAGTCAGTTGCAAACCAGTTGGGTTCTGCCTAGCATTACAGGGCTGTGTGAGCTTGTGGGGGTGTGTGAGCGTTACGAAGGTGTAAAGAATCTTCTGACAGTTTGCATTCGATCTGTTTCCAATTTGAATTGGCACGTGACGATGAAGAATTTAGCTTCTTACTCCCATGGTAGCTCACCGCTGTGATTTACTTGATTTCTGGCTTTGTTTCTTTTTCCAGTTTTGGTCTGCTATTAGTTGTACCCTTGTCCTGCTCACACAGCAGCACTCACAGCTCATGGGGTGAATGCAAAGGAGGGACATTACTGTTTGCTTTTGTTACCACCTTATCCAAGAGTATGTAGCAGCTAAAAGTGATTGTAATTTAGCCTGGGAACTGCTACTCTTTTTCTGGAAAGACTGTATGCTTACAGAATAAGCCATCCCCCTTTAGGGCAGGAGTGATTCTCCATTGTTTTGCTATAGCAATTCATCTGTAGTTTCACCATAATAATTCACAATAATTTAAGTTCTAAAAATGTTCACAGAGGTTACTTTACCATCCTATGTTAAACGTTCTCCTGGAACTGAGTCATTCATGCCATACAGCTTTGCATTGCTGACTCCAAATGAAGATTACTCCATTTTAAATGGGCTGTATCCCCAGGCTGTGCCCTCCAACAACACTTCTGCTGGTGTTTCAGTACCAGCTAAGTGGCAGTAAGCACAACAGTAGTGTTAACACAAGGCTCTGCTCCATCTTTACATAGGTGCAAGTCAGCAGCAGATCCTTTTAGCTCACTGTAATGCATTACAGTTAGATGGGAGCTGGGACAGTGCTCTCTTCCTACTGGAGCCATGTTCCAGAAATAATGGGTGAACAACAGACCCAACGGAGGGCTGAGGCATTCGGCACCTTTTAAAACTGGGAGATGCATCTGTACTTTGCATGAAAAAAGATCTTTTCTGCTTGCCTTGAAATCCCTAAGAGAAATGCAGAAGTTTCAGAGGATGCCTGCTGCTTTTGTCCTGACAGCAGCGCAGCACAGGAGCAAGCTGCTGCTGGTCCTTGCCGCCCGCCTGGCAGATGCAGGAGAGCTGCAGGAGGTCACAGATATGGGCAGGCAGGCTGTCCTCATCGTGGGGTTTTCTCTTTCTCAGAAGCAGATGATTGAATAGCAACAATAGACTGCTTTCCCCATTTGATGATGAAGACTGACAGTTCGTAGGAGATGAGTCAAAGGTTACTGATGAGAAGATCCATCCAGATAATTGCCGTAATTGTACCCTGAGGATGCGACTCCTATCACAAAGCCAGAGACTGTGATTCTATTTGTATATAAATACTTGGCAGAGAACTCCATCCGATGCCTTAAATGAAGAGAATTCCTTCATGAGATACAAATGGAGAAAATTCTCTTAAATTTTCACACTTGTGACAGAGAGCCCCAGGATTAGTTACAAAGGCAGTACTTAAACCCAGACAGTCAAATAACCAGTTGGATGTGATCTCTGACAAATTACAACATTCCGAAAACAAAATTCTGCAAGTGTGGCAGTCAGATGTGAGGGTTGGCAGCATGAGCATTGAAAAGAAGTAGTCTTTAATTGCAGGAAATGACAGCAAGCAGCTCCTGGGCATCGCTTCTCTCAGTGCTGTGCCTGCACAGCCAGGCGGCCGGCACTCCTGCTGCATGTGGTGGAAAGCATGTGGGCACATGGCAGGGACTGGGACTGAGGGTGGAGGGTTTGCCACGAGGGCCCCATGCGGCTCTATGAGCTGTGTCCTGTGACTGTAGTGGAAATGGTACATCACAGCCTGAAGCAGTGATGGAGCACCTGGTGGGAAGGCAGGGCCAACCCAGGGCAGCTCAGGTGTAAGCAATGCATCTGAGTGACCGGAAGGGCTGCAGCCAGGATCCACCCCTTCCAGCCCTCATTTGAGGCTTGGCAGTGAAAGTGCAGGTATCTCATCTGGAGATCCCTGTGTATGACAGAGCCTCATAGGCATCCTGAAGGGAAGTAGCTTCTTTCTCTTATTTCTGCACCCACTGTTATCCAAGCAGGTCTCACTTGTTGGAGTCCAAGACCTTACTACTTTTCCACCTTGTTGTATTTTCTTTTCTTTTGTGTCAATAGCATTGCAAGGTAGGCAAATCAGTGAGAAGCGTGGGCACAGAAGGCTGCAGCACCTGTGTTCTTCCAAGATCTGTACGTATACAGAGAATTGTGGAAAGGATTTGTGCAGAAAAGTATCAGTCCAAAGAGTTATCATCTGCTGACAGGTCACATTCTGAACAGAGGGACGGATTTTCAGCTTCCATGTTGCAGCCAAAGCACTGTGCAGAAACGAAAGGGTACATTTTTGCAAGCTTGAATTGCCCACATTGCAAAGTTTGTATTCTCAGCCATTTTTGAGATAAAACCAGTTCTAACTATTATCTGCTGGTGGCACCATTACACCGGAGGAATTTGATCTCAAAGTTTAAAACAAAGAATGACACAGATCAGACCTCTCAATCTGATTTCATGAGAAACTCATAATTTTTTTTTTTCTTTCCTTGGAGCTTGCTGTCAGTTGGACTTCTCAGCTTGTTGCCTGTCCTTCCCAACACCAGATATTAGGAAGCAAGTGACAGAAGCACAGTTTGGACTGAATGTGACAGCATGGCTCAATCAGTCAGTAAGGAAAGGAAGAACAAATGCTCATCCAATTCAATATTGATAGGGATATTTTTACTTGAAATGGTGTTGCTGCTGGGATCTGATGAGAAGCAATGCCTTGAGACTGACTCCTTCGCACCCTGTGGAGTGTCAGGGCCAACCATTGCCCATGCTGGTGAGGTTTGAGGAGGAGCATGTCAGACAGAGCCACAGCACTCTATTACAGAAGCCTCATGACCAAGGCAGGTGCCAGTAGCTGGTAGGTCTCTAACTGCCTCTATCTGTATGTTAAAACTACTTGCCTTACAGCTTTGAGAGATGTTAACTCTGGAAGAAGCACTTACTTCCACTCACGATGCTCTGGACTGCTGCGCAAGCCCTTTAACTGCAGCACTGCTGGGGCTGTGGGCTCATAGCAAAACCTCTTTTGAATGCAGGGTTCTGATGCCATTGGCTACTTTGAGGATAGCCTTTAAAGAAATGGGCTTAACAAGGAACCTAAGGGTGATGGAAGAGGTAAAGAACTTGTCTGGCATTGTCACGTAAAGCAGGTCACGCTGATGCAATCAGACTGTTTTCTTCCTGCATAGCAAGTATTTCTATATTCAGTTTTATTTCTGTGTTTTTTTCTTCCAGAAACCTTGGCAAAAAAAAAAAAAAGTGGAACTGTGTTCATCTCATCTCTCATGTACTGACTGCTCCCTCACGTGGCCCTTCTAACTGGTAAGTGAAAAGGAACAAATCCTTCATCTTACACCTCTGAATTCTGGCACGGGTTTGGTTCGTGGTGTGATCAGTTGAGAAGCCTCCTGCTGGCTCTCCGTGTGCTGCAGTGTCCTCACCCATGGCATGCAGTCTCTGTATGTGTTAGCATTCAACAAATGAGAAAGTTGTGCAGCTTCAACCCTTTTCCAAACCTCAGTGATTGTCTTTTCCCCCAGTTTTAGAAAACACAAGTCTATCCCACGCCGCTCTCATGGTTACTGCTGGTTTATATCTGGGCAGAAGCAATTGGTGCAAGAAGCATTGCTTATAGGACGGTGCCTAAAAATACTTCCAAAGGTCACTGCACATCAGACAGAACGCGGCGCTTGTTCCAGCGACTCGCCCTGAGAACTACAGGTCTTTGTTAATATTAATTGTGTATATTTTAAACAACCCACGTTTTAAAAACACAGTGCAAACAGGCAGCAGTGAACGCTTTGTGAGCCCTGAGAAACGGAGGGTGCTTCCTCACCCAGGGTTTTGGGCACGGACGTTTGCTGTTCTTGTTAACTTCAGGGTTTGTCGATTAGAGCTGTATCATGCATATGCTTGCAGAAAAGTAGAGGCATTTCCAATCTCACCGTTTTCATGAATACCAGTGAAGCAATGATCCAGGAAGCACCAAGAGGATTTGTAGCTTGTCATTTGCACAGACCTTCACCATGACTGTGCTTGTAATTGAAACCACGGGCACAGAATGTGAGATGAAGGCCCAGCCCCATGTGCTCTCAAGTCTCTGCCCAGAAGCAGATGCGTGCTGGGAGGTGTGAGTGATGTGTGAATGGTGCTGAATGGGATTGCTGTGCTCTTGGTGTGGGATGAAGGCATGTATTTCCAGCATCTCAGAAGGGCGACCTTGCAATGTACCTCTTCTGTTATATTTGACCACTCGATTTCATCTCTGCCCACCAAATGCTTTTATTCTGGTTTTGAGAAAGCACAGTTGCTTGGACGGATACTGCAGAGCATTTGGCATTTGTGGGTACACTTTGTACGTGCAGCCTTTCCCAGCAGGATTCTGTGGGCTTTGTCCACCTCCCTGTGGCTGAGGTGGGAACACCCAGCACCGTCTGCCCACTTCACAGGGCTCAACTCTCCTGCTCTAGCTGCACTGGGAGGGGAGGTGCCCCCTCCTGAACCCTTTCAGTCCCCATCACTGGATGTCCCCACCTCTGCTCCCAAGAGATCCCCAGGATTTCTTCCATGAAGACCTGTCCCTGAGCATCCCCCACCAGCATCCCGTAGCTCTGCAAGTAACGCTCTTTTACCTTTTTCTCAAACACCATTCAAACATGTGTTTTATGGGGAGATGCTGACAGACAGCAACATCTGCTGCTCTCAGCTCATGGGCTCTTATTTGGATTGTAATTACTCCATTGGCTGCGATCTGCTCTCTGTTTGCCCACTATCTGTTTCTGTCAGGTTTCAGCCTCCTACAAACTGCCTATTATGTAGTGGTGATAATTAAATCTCCCTGCTCCAGGCCGGGCTGAGCAGCACAGGGAGAGCCTTCCTTGTCCCGACAGCTGCCAGAGCTGCAGCCCCTAATGATGCCCCGATCACCTGCCTGCTCTGCAGGACAGGACACCTATTTGTTCCAAACAAGCTCTTTCAGCAGCTGTCAGATGCTAATGGCTTTCAGCTGCTGACAACCTGTGCCCTATGCAAACCAGGGGCGCATCATGGAAATGGGCATAAATATTCATGTGTGGCTGACAAAACCAGGGGTGCAAACGCGGTTATCAGAGCTCTTGCATGAATGTGCTGTAGCCTGCCCTGTTGTGTTGGTTTTAGTATGATGGATACAGAGCAAATGTTCTGAAGTGATGTTGCCCTTTTATTTCTGTGATTAAAAAATCTGCTGAAGGTGGTGGGGATGCAGAGGCAGGTGGGTAAGAGCAGAACTTGGGTCCCTATGTAATGTGGGCAGTTCCAGACTGATAATGTTCTATTCTGTGGGTCACGTACTGAAATTTTATTGAGAGAAAGGAGTTGCTTTGTTTAATCCTGTCTGTATTCTGTGAAGAGCTGAAGGTGTCTCAGTGGAATGTGAGAACCCAGTGACTCTGTTCAGCGCTTCAGTGTTTGATTCAGCAATTCCCAGCACAGCAGACTGCATGACTTGGTGAGGACTTGACAGTCTTCCCCATCCCAGCTCCCTGGAGCATCAAAGTTTTGACACAGACATGTAAGCTGCACAAACTCTTTTACGATTTCATTCCTTCAATGGTTCTGCAGGGGATTGCATTAAAATACTTTGTTAGCAATGGACCTTTGTTTCCCCCAGCAGGTCCTGGATAACTGTGCTGAGAGGGTGCGTTCATGCTAAGTTCCCATTAAAGCTCACTAAAAGCTGCCATCTGTGGGACTGCATGAAAGGGGGTTGAGGGCAAGGGTTGAGTCCTGGGTGGCACTGACCCCGTGAGGAGTGCTCCTTGGGTTTGTGCAGGTGAGGCAGGCTCTGTGCAGGCCCCCAGCTGGTCACTGTCCTCTATCACTTGCGTACCTACGTTTCTGGGATAGATAGGCCCTGTGAAAATGAAGTTAATTCAGTGTTGCAGATATAGGCTGTTATTTTAATTAAAAATTGCATTATGATAGTTACACAAAGGGGTTCAAATATTCTGCACCTTGATATAATAAAAATTAGAAGATACAGGTGTTGTTTATGAGCCATCAGATTTCCACTGCCACAGTGCTTTAGTAAAATGAAAAGAAGAAGAGAAAAGGAGAAGCAGAGCCATGTGCTAATCCCTTCCTTTGTTGCTTAAGGGAGATTTCAGTATAAAGTACCAATTTCCATATCATTTGAATGGCAGTTGCAGCCCATTGGTGTTTAAAGTAAAATGTGCAACTACTGTAATCAGCAAAACACATGCAAATGCCTTGTCTGTCTTTAAATGCAGTCCCCTCCTTGCTGCTTCAATTAGATTTAGTGTGGAAAACTTGATCAGATAATTAAAAACGGGAGCTATTCATCCACTTTTCATAGCAGTAGCTGCTCCCGAGGCAGCTCTGGGTGTGGGACAGCCACACTCCCCTCCCCTCCACTATCCCTCCCAGGGATAGCAGTGCCCTTCTGGTTCTGCCTATGCCCAGCGGCTCCCACAGCAAGTGTCTGCACATCTTTGCAAGGAAGTGACAGCACAAATAAATGCCATTTAGCAGTTCGATCCCAGGCAGTGGTTGTGTGTGTGGGAGGGTGGGGGAGGGACAGCACAGCAGGTTGAAGTCCTGTGGAGCCCCCTGAGCGCAGCTCTGGGCAGCTGCAGTCCATCCTCAGAGGGCTTTTTAGCTGTGAAAAGAAACATGGTATGAAGAAAGAGTGTCCTTTATCCTTCATGTTTCTGTATGTGGGATACCTCGGCTCCAGAAGGCTTGTTTCATCTTCTCCCAGATGGTGGGGGAGCATGGGGTGGGCAATGCCTCCCAAACAGGTTGCTAACAGAATGAAAAGCCCTGGTTTTCTTCCTCCAAAATGCTCTTCTGGGGAAAGGATGTAATTTTTTATTATTATTATTTTTTCTAATCAGGAGATGTCTTACGGAAAAGGATTCCCATCTTGTGACCAGCTGTGGTGATAAAAACCTGCTGGGACACTCAGGGCAGACTGGGATGCTTTCAGCAAGAAGCAGTGCTCATCTGTTGCTCTCACTTCTGAGTGGTGAAGGGTGCACCAAGGCCATGCCAGCCTGGTAGGATGTGAAACAAAATGTGTCGGTCCCTTCAGGAACAGCAGAGAGCCAGAGGGGGAAAGGAACACAGGCTGTCCATACCAGAGCACCCAGCTCTAATGGATGGCTCCAGCAGCTGCACACAGGGGCACAGAACTGTCTGCAGCCTTAGCAGAAGTGGGCTGCAGCTCCTGAGCTTCTGGGAAAGTTTGAGCCCAGTATTCTTGCTCGGGTTGTTTTCTGTTCCAGGATGCCTCCTGTGTTTGCTATGGTGGCATTATAAATTCATGCATATTTTTTTTTTTTTCCTCCAGGAAAAAATGTGAAGCTCACGCTCTAATCTAGAAATAGTAAAACGCTGCAAGGTTAAGTGCTGGAGTTCGCTGGAAAATCTACTTGCTTTAGTGGGAAAGGGTGTTGTTTTATTTTGGTTTGTTTTTAATGTATCACAAACAAAACAAATTTGGAAAGCGTATTTTAAATACGAAGACCTGAGGGCTGTGTGAGCTGAGGTTGGGGTCAGCGTGGTGGAAGCTCAGGTGCCCTTGGAACAGCCTCCAGTGCGCACATGGACCCATACAGGGGAGGCTATTAAAAAGGAGTCATTCAGTTCTTTTATTTAATTCTTACTTTCCAGTTATACCCTGTGATGCCACCACTGATTACACTGAAGATATTCTGGCTGCTGTCAGTGGAGTGAGAGATGGACTGCGGCTGAATATTTGTAAGGAGAGTTAAATGTGATCTCCATCTGAATTCTTATGGCTGCTGGTAAGGACTTTACGGGTTCCTTTTATTTGGGGGCATGTAACTAAAGGAGATGTTCAGCATGTTCCTCAGTGGGTGCCAGAAAGCTTATTTTCAGAAGTATCTGAGGCTCAGGGAAAGTCAACGACAGCTATATTTACCCTGAAGTCTGTGTAACTGCTGCCAAAATCGAGCCATGTTCTTTTTGTAGGAATAACCATGAGAAACAACAGCATTTGGAGGAAGGACCAGGCACCGTACATGTGACTTATCTGACATAGAATTACTTAGATGTCTTAAATGGGGTCCAAAAGGCCACCTGAGGTTGTGCCTTGAGTGCTGCCATCAGAAAGGCAGACGGGAAAGGAAACTTTAACTCTCGGTGCTATTGGTAAGTATTGGTTCCACAGAAACTCCTCCTATCCCACCCCCCCCAGTTGGCACATGGCCTTGTTCTGGTGGGAGCTGGGTCTGGGGGTCGTGCCATTGTCTGCTGACATGATCCAATTTCTCCTTATGTGGAAATACAAGTCTTGGCCCTTTGATCACGTCAACCATTTTCTGAATCATAAAAGAGGGAAACGCCTCTTTTTTTTATTTGAAAAAAAGCCAGAACTAACCAGAACTGCTCGTTACAAAATAGTGACAGAAGAGCTTCCTTAAATCAAGCAGAGCTCTCATTTTGCTGTTGGACCATTCCACAGAGTGCTGTGTTCACACCATTTCTGCTCAGGGGGAGTGCTTTGTCAGCTCAGACTGTGAGCAGCTCTCCAGGGAGCATTTCCTGAGAGGAAACGGGTTTCTGTGCTTTTGGGTTGCACCACAGGAAGAGGAGAAATTACCCAGAGAGAGGAGGGGAGCAGCAGCTGGCCAAGCAGAGCAGCTGAGCCCCCATGGCCATGTCTCCATGTCACCATGCCCTACTGCCGTGCTCCTCAGTGCCACATCTCCCCTTGCTGGGCCAGCAGCCGGCTCAGTGCTGAAGGCAGGCAGGCTTCAGCCAAAGCTCTGCCGTGGGGATCATGGGCCAGTGGCAGCTCTGGAGGGAACCCCGTGGGGTCGGGAACCCTCTGGGCAGGAGCAGAGGACCACGAGACCCAGTGGGAGTGGAGGAATGCAGCTGGATGCACACCAAGGGTCTGGTGCATGGAGGAGCTCCCAGCACCTCAAAGCTGGCATTTCGCCTGCCTCAAACTGTGGCTGTTTCCACGGGCCACGTTTGGTGTGATTTATAGTAGGTTTGGTTGTTCCACACTTGCCAAGCAGTGGGCAAGGTCTGTAGCAGCAGCCCAGCCACTGCTTCATCACAGGTTGGTTAGCTTGCAGCCTGAGGCAAACCTGAAATCGTTAACAGCCCATTTGCTGGGCTAATGACTCTTTTTTACCAGATGTATAATTTAATATATGGTAACTTTCATGCTTAATTACACTCTTCAAAGCTTCTTTTGAAGGAACTTATTTTTCTGAATGCATTTTATTTAAAGGTGTTGGGAGCTGGCTGGCTTGCTTCCCTGATATTCTGCGTTAAAAACTAGATCGTTTCTTTAAGGAGATTTTAATTGAGAAATGGGTATTTCCTCCTCTCTAACTTCTCACAGTATTTTTAACCTTCAGTGCTGGAAAAAACAAATAAGGGTGAATTACCAACATGTTTCAGACAGCATCGTTCTGTGCCCTACTGCAGCCTGCCCCGTTGTTCTGCACAAGGCGCAGACCCAAACCCTTCCAGCACAATGCGAGGCTTGAGCTCAGCAGCCTGGCCCCGTTCCAGCCCATTTCATGTCTGACTCAGCAGTGAGTGCCCCTGCAGTGCTCTGTAACCTCAGTGGGAGCACAGACAGGCTCCTGTAAGTGCTTTTAATCCCACGTGCCATTGGCATGTGGCACTTGTAAGGCTCGCTGGGATCAGTTTGGATGAAAGAGGCTACGCGTGTAAGACGTTTTCCATTGGCACCCCAAATCCGTTACCGTATCAATGAAAGAAGGGTATGACTTTGTCAGTCGTGATGCTTTTTCTGAGCTAGGCAGCTGATTGAGGGGATGGTTGTGAATTCGGGTTTCTTTCTGTGAGCTCTACTGTCCCATTCATGGAGATTAAAAATTTCCCAGTACTGTTTTCAGCTTTGCAGAGCAAGTAAAAGATAATCTCCTGCTTGGATATCCTCATGCTATTGCGATCCACTAATAGGATCACCATCCAGTTTTGACTTAACAGGCACCGGGAGAGGATAATCCTGTTTATTCGGTCATCCAAAGCACTGATGATCTGAGATAATCGGTGGCTGAGAGCAGCGAGGAGGGACGCGTGAGGTGCTCCGTGCCTGGATGGATGAGTCAGATGCTCAGCACTGGGGAACGGACTGAGCTCACCACTGCAGCCCCAACCACCCTCACACAGAAGACAGAAACTGGAGAAGCCAACCAGGTAAAATAATAGCATTTCCTAGAGTCTGTTCCAGACGCTGTGCTCCTAACATTAACTCTTACAGCTGACACAGGAGCTGTGGATTAACATCAAATTGTGCTGTTGACTTGTGAGCCTTGTTCTGTGACCTGGGAGCTTTCCCCACCCCGATGACAGGTTTGTGGTTTATGGTTTGGTAAGCCAGCAGCAGCAGATTGCCCAGCAGCCCTCATGCACCATAGCTAGGGGCCGAGCCCAACTCCTCACCACAGTTACACTTGTAAGTATTGAACACATGCACAATGATTCATGGGTCCCAGCGCAATGCTTGCTTCCATTAATACTTTATAAGGTGCTGGCTATATTTAACTTTCCAAACTTGAATGGACATGGAGACGTGATCCAAATAATAGAATGTTGTTATGTTCTTACATTTTAAAACCAAAAAGTGCTTTTCTCTCCCTGGTGCCAGGCGTTCGGGGCCCTGCAGGTGGGATTTTCATGCGTGGCTGTTTGATGAGCCCTGAAGGGCAGAGTTCTTGCTCTCCAACCTTCCTTCCTTTGCACCCGAAGAGTCTGAACACTGTGCTCCTCCTGACGGTGCTTCAGGGCTTGTCGTGCAGAGCTCCATGGTGCAGCCCGGCCCTGAAGGCAAGGGCACATCTCTGCTGAAGGCACTGCTGCTGCACTCCGGCCACCAGATTGTAGGGGCTGCACTGCCCCGAAGGGGGAGTGTTGGGCGTGTAGCACCATTTATTAAGGGTGTCGTAGGGTGGCTGTAGGCCGCTGGGGCTCTGTGGATCCCTTCTAAAGAGACAGCAAGAGTTACCCAGGATGGGCAAGGCTTTGCTCAATGATTACAGTGGTTCTGCAGGGTGACAGCAGTTCTGCAATCAGCCCGCAGGGAGCAGCAGAGCGGCACCGGGCTGCTTTCCTCCCGGAGCCCCTCGGGGCTGCCAGTGCCTAGGAATGGATCTGCAGACCCCCAGGAGGGAGTGCACGTCCCCACCGACCTGAGGGCGTCACAGCGTGCTGGGTAGTGAGCGCAGCCGGGGCTCTCCCCGTGGCCACATCTGAGCCACACTCGTGTGACAGCCACTGCCCTGCACAGCAGCAGCATGGGACCACCAAGATAGCAGTGGCTGTGTGGCTTCACAAGGTGGGAACCACTTAAGAAAAGCTGCTTCTCAGTGCTTAGGTCTGTCTAGATTGAATCCTGTGGGGACAGCAAACGAGGGCTTTTTCTCGGCGATTCGGAAAGTTTCTTTCTCTTTGAAATGCATTCTACAGAGTAAGCATGGGGCAGGAGCTGACAGCCCCACCTGCACTCACATCTTGCTCAGCCTGATGACAACATCTGGTGAGTTTCCATTCTTCCCCTGTGCTCACGGTAGGGAAAGTGCCTTAATTTAACCCCACTACCCCGTTGCACAAAGCAGACAGCTGGGTGCCTGACTGTGCTGCTACAACAAGTGTTTTCCTGTTGGCCAAAGTTCAAATCAATCAGAAGGTCAGGCTTGTTGCAGGCTGATTATCGGCGCAGTGGGTGATAAGCGTGAGGATGGCTCCGGAAGTCCATTCCAGGCACTGGAGCAGAGCCAGCCCGACTGCGGAAGGGCTGCAAATAGAACAGAGTCTTGAATTTGGTGAGGTATTTGGTCAGATGGTGGAACGGCCCTGTGAGAGGAAAATAATAATGTGATTTTCTGAGCAGAAAGATCTCTCCTGGTTTTTTTTGCCCAAGAGAGCATTCTCCAGGGGCCAGCTACAGAAAAACCTCTCCGGCCTTCTTGGCAGAAGTCCCCCTTACTTACACAGCCAGGGCTTCCTCGGCTTCAGTTCTCGTGTGACCCACGTGCTCAACATACTCAGGAGCATCTCTGGACTCAGGGCTGAATGTTATCTTTTTTCCTGTGTGGAAAAGACAGGAGTAGTTCTGTGTGCTGATGCAGACAGGTGATGCTGGACGTGGGCCGGCTCAGCACAGGGGGTGGCTGCACGCCCCGACCCTCAGCGATCCGATCTGCTCTGCCTTTCACTCACCTTCATCTCCACTGCTGGCAAAACCAGCAGCAACAGAGAATGGTTTTTGTTCTGATCTGATTCACAATAGCAGATGTGCCTGTGCTTTTTTTTTTTTGAGCTCATTTGAATGTATGTGATGCACTTTTGGCTTTACAGAATCATCAGTTAGCAGATGTCTTTTGAATTATGGCACTTAATTCAGAGGTTAAAACTACATTAAAACACTCACTGATAAGAATTTATATTGCACTTACTTACTTACTTAAGCTACAGTGGGGTTTTGTCCATCTTTTTCCACTGAAAATTATCTCATGGAAGCTTTTTGGCTTCTGACCAATTTGCTACCCCTCTCTCACTGGACTTTCAGTCCAACGTTTGCTGATTAATGCTTCTTAATAATCAATAGATTAGTGGATGGAGGCATGGTGTGGAGGAGGGCTGGGGGCAGGTGTGGCTGGGGCTGCACTCCTGCAGGGCTGTCTGGGGCAGATCAGCCCCACACCGTATTTGGGAGATGTCTGGAAATAGACATGAGATCAACCGAGAAAGCCTGACATGCTGAAGATTAGGAAGAACCATTTTGAATATCCATCCAGACTTTGGACATGGGCGGCTAAACAGTAACCTGACAAAGGCTGTTTAGCTTAAAAAATCATGATAATTAAGAAGAGGAAGGGAAGCTCTGAAGCGCTGTGCTGCTGGAGCTGTGGGGCTGCAGCTGTGCCGCTGTCAGTCAGTGCTGCCAGCTCCCATCCCACAGCCAGCACGGTGGGCCCCAAGCCGTGCTGCCCATTGCTTTGGGATCTTCTGTTGGATTTTTGTTGTTGCTGTTTTCATTTGGTTATTTTTTTTCCCTTTTTGTCATAGGACCAACCCAGAATAGAATCATGAGGTCGGTGTTTATAACTTCCCAAACCATCTATATGCTGTTTTTAGTGCTGACGCTGTGCACGAAAGGCCGTGTCACCACCATGCTCATGTTTCCGTGTGACTCTGGGGCTGTTTTGTCCCATTTCATAACCAGTAAGAGAAGTGAGCCTGACAGCCTTGGTTTCAGCCCTTACTCGTTGGTTCCCATGCTGCAGATAGGCTCGATTAGCAACAAATTCCTGCCAGAGGAAGAGAATTACAGTTCAGGCTCAAAATGTGCTGGGGTTCTGTGTGAAGTTTTCTTGACCAAAGTTAGCTGGAGCCAGCTGGAAGCGTGACGTTTAGAGTGTGCTATTTATCTATCTTTTTATCCCGACCAAAAATACCTAGAGTGGAAATATGCGCCTTATTTGCATCCGAGCAGAGAACAGTTGAGCTCCTCCAAAGAGAAGTATAAACACAGCATTTTAAACGTCCTATGTTGTTTTTTCTAAATTCTGATATATGAAGCTTTTCAAGAAAAATGGATGGTTTTCAACCACAGGAAAGCTTATTGGTTATAAGAAAACCATAATACTCTTGTAGCATTCATTACCAGCTCCAAGTCCCAGCCTGGATGCAAGAGAGCTGTGACCTCACCACAGCTACATGCAGGGCGCACCGGGCGCATGGGAGCTGCACAGCCTGCATCCCAACCCATGCCGAGCTGCTGCTGTCAGCGTGAGATCCTTCCCATCCCCTCCCTGTGGGCTCTGCTGTTTATTGAAGCTCTGTCTGTGCCCGCTGGGCTCTGCTCCTCCCCTCTGGGCACCAGCATGAGAAGCTGTTTTTAGATGATGTTTTCAGTCGGAGTTTCGAGCAAGATGAGCTGGCTCAGCCCAGAGGAGGGAGAACAGCATGTGAAACACAGTGGGGTCAGACAAGGACCAGCACCCTGGGATGCCACTGCCAGGCCCTGCCAGGCAGTGCTGCAGCTAAGCCAGCCCCTGGGTCCATAGGCACTGACATCAGATGTAAACTCCCAGCGCTTTGTGTTCACTTGGCTGACTTCGTGCTCCCATCTCATTCTGTCTCTGCTCTGTGATTTTCCAGAAGTGGGCTTCAGAGGGCTTTCTTGGGGGGAAACGTTTGCTGCATTTGTGCTTTGGATGTGAAGGGACCCTCAGCCTGACCCCTGGTACATGACATGGGGTGTTGGATTTCATGCACTTAACTCCCACCGTCTGTCCAAGAACTTCTGGCTGACCGCAGTGCTTCCCTAAGGGAAAAAGAATGCTCTCAAAAAAGCAAACACACCGCCTCTGATTTTGCAGTCATCTCAGCACTGTAGAAATGCTTCTTATTCCCTATGACACACCGATGGCAAGGAGTCCCAGGGGCTTCCAAGAAAGCTCCTGGACAAAGAGCTCCAGCCTGGGCTCCCTGCTGCCCCGTGCCCTCACTGCTCACAGCTCTCCCAGCCCCGTGCTGAGGAAGGGCTGTGTTTTTTTCCCCCCTTTCCTTTGTATTTGGACTTTTATCAGTGCGTGCTATGAAATTTCATTTCTGGTCTATGATTCTTCTTATAGGCCACAGGTAAGGATCACTGTCCCAAACATCTCTTTGCACTACCTGTAGCAAATGATGAAGAAAAGCTAAGAGAAGCCTTGAAAGCACAAATAAAAATTTTATACAATGATCTATACCCTTTTATGGTGCAATTGTTTTGTTCTTCTGGGCTAGGGAGATGTTGCATAGACTGAAGAGACAGAGGGAAGAAGAAGGACCCATGCGGGGATAAGGAAGGGGCAGCCTGGAAGTGGGGCTCATTGAGCCCAGCTCAGCAGCAGGACTATGCCTACATTTGGATGGGAAATTGCCACCTCAGAGCAACCCGTGTACTTCACCTATTTGTTTCCCTTTTTGATCTTGCAGTACCCAGATGTTTTCCATTCTCCCAGAATATAATGCCAAATAAATGATGTTTCATCTAACAGATGAAACAGAGGCAGGGAGGAGTGGGACAGACCCACCTGCAGCAGTGGACAACTCAGGGGTTGATGTGGAGGACACAAAGGTCTGCAAAGGCACAGCATGGCCTTCCCAAGATAACACAGCAGCTGAAGATATTCTAGGGATTATCTGCTAAAACCTCCATGGTCAAGGCCTTAATGACTCCTTAAAAGTGGCTAGATGCTTATTATCAATCACCTATTGCCAGCTTTACTCATTAATGAGTTTCTCACTAACAGCTGACTTACCACCCAGAACTGAGATACCCAGTGCAGTGTGCTGCTGCAGGGCTGGAGGAAACAACGCATTGCCTTCGTGCTGCTGACTCAGGCTGAGTCAAATGGTCAGCCAAGGAACAAGTGGTTTCTTCCACCTTTTGCTGTTCGATGACCACTCTGTGCCAGGAAAACTGCGCTGCCTGCAGGAGCTCAGGCCCTGCTCACCTGGCTGGAGACCTTCAGTGCACCTGAAGAGAGCACGCAGCCCTGCACATCCATCTGCTGTAATCACAGCTCCCTGGAGAAAACAGTTTGGAAATGGTATTTCAAGTTGTTGATTGAGATTTTTACGGATTTATTACCTGTTGGTTTTTCTTTTGTTCCCTCTTTGGCTGCCAGCTCCCCCTCCATCTGCCACCGCTGAAATCCACCTCCCCTTATCTCGGCACAGTTTGCTCCACCTCTTGCCCATTTTCATTTTATTGCCTCGCTAATCTCAGCCTCCTGCTTTTCCTGACACCGCTCCCCCCTCCCCATCTGTGGTGATTAAATCACTGCTCCTTTTGTTCGGTGCCACTCAAAATTCCCTCGTTTCACTCAGCCTTTGGGATGCTTCCAGGCACTTTTGCTGTTGTCACACACATCCGTTTTCCTGGCACAAAAAGGCCCGTCAGCATCTGATGGGAGCTTTAGCGAGCCCTCATTCCAACCAGCTCTGAGACGGCCTGAATGTGAAATGGGGCTGAGCTCAGCCCCAGACGTGCGTGGTGTACCAGAGGCGGCTGTGGGACTGCTGCAGGAACACCATGAGAGCACAGGGCAGCCCCATAGGGCACAGCAGACACCTGAGCGTCAGGCAAACAAAGCCCCAACTCCTGCTCCACCCCTGAGGGAGCATTTCCCCCAAACACAGAGACAGCCACTCTGTAGGAAGCCGTAACATGCACACAAGTCCATGAGCCTGTGATTTCCTCTAAGCCTTCAGATGAGATCCAGAGAGAAAGTTACGGATAACATGAAAAAGACAAACCAAAATACAACCAAAACATTGCGACTGAAGACTTGATACAAATAAGACAGAAACAAACCTGGCAAAGAGAGTCACCAAATTTGTTGTAACAAAAGCTCAGGGGAACAGAACTCTTAGCTCTAATGATGCCCAGGTTTTGAAGTGGTTTTGTATGTGTTGGGGTGATGAATTGGTGCACTCAGCACCTGCTGGCATGCAGTGCACATGGCCTCAGAGCTCCCTCATCCCTCAGAGCTCACCTGCTGAGCACAAGCACCGCTGCTGTTCAGCTTGATGGTTCATTTTTAACCTCTGCTGTTACCTCTTGCCTTAATTCTCAGTGCCAACCGCGATGCATTTGCTGTATCTTCCCTCACTGCTCTTATCTGCCAACATGTTTTAAATAAGTTTAGAGAGTACAAGAGCTTAAAAAAAAAAAAAGGCAGCTGAAGATAAAAGCCAGCAGCACACTTTTAAAAATAGAGCTGCCCTGCAAGAGGTGCTGAGTAAATGGGTGCACGGGAGGGAGTGCAGCAGGCTGCAGAGGCACTGTTTAAACTGGAGGTAAATAAGTGGCAGGGGGAGCTGCAGTTCATTTTGTTCCCTTACGTGTTGGTCAGATAATGCAACATATCTTCAGGCAAGCAGCTGGGTGCTAAAAATGGATACAGCTCTTGGGTTTCACCGGGTGACACACAAGGCTGTGGTGCTCAGACTTATTCTCCTACGAAGCATCGGTTGGAGCAGAGCAAGCATGTGCCAGAGAGCTACACAGAGGCACTGGGCATTTCCGAGCTGCAGCACTGCTCAGGTGGCAGCATCAGGGTTGGGGAAGGTGCCTTCTGCAGTGAAGGATGCCCATCTTTGGGACAGCAGCTGATGCAGAAGGGCTGGGTGCAGATCCCTGAGGTCAGGCATCCTCTTGTTAAAATCCTTGCCTGCTCTGGTTGACCTGTGAAAGCTGTGATCTTTTTTTGGTGATGGTTGTGCTTGGTCAGTAATTTAGGTTTGAAGCGTCCCATCCAGTGAGTAACTTCACAGAAGCAGAGTTTAGACTTAAAGTCGGTTTAATATAATAAAACAATTGTCTTGAAAGCCTCCTCGGCATTTTAATGGTGTTTTGCTTTGGACTAAATATACACTAGAAGTTGAGAGGCTGTGTAAACCTAGCAGGGAATAAAAGGAGCCGAGAGGAGGACTCAAAGGCCATGTCCAAACTCCAAGAGTTACACAACACATGAGCCACCAGCTCCTGTGGGCAGGAACACCCACAGCCCTCCATCCTGGGAGCCACCATTCCCCTTTCCCTACCCCAAGTTTTATTACCTCTTCATCTTCTCCCACCTGGGCTTGCTCAGCTCAGCTGTGAGAGGGATGAGTGTTCAACCCTCAGTACTATGGCAATGATTGTGCAGCTCTGTGTCTTTGCTCGCTGGGAGACAGCGCTTGAATCAAATACACATTGCTCATTGACACAGAGATTTCTCCACTTCTTGGCTAAATCAGCTTTCTCAGACTGTCACGTCCTATGAAGAGCAAACTCAGGAGAGGAAGGACAGCATCACTCCCTGGCCAAAACATCACAAGCAATTGTTTTCCCATTCCTGGAACCTATTACTATAATCTGTTCTGAAAAGGCAGAGAATGCAGCCTTCCTCCTGGGAATAGAGTATCCCCCCTATGGGGGGTGCCTGCTGAGCAAATTATTGCCTACAAAGTTAATTAGCTGTTGTAATGCCATAATGTGATGGAAAGTACAGCAATAACAGCAGAGTGGCACAATCCTAGGCCACAGCAAACAAGAAGAAGCCTAAATACAACAACTACAAATGCAGAAACAAAAGAAAGAAAACTGCTTACCTTCAGAAGACCTCAAATATGCAGGAACCTCCAAAGAGAGATGCCCATATCTCCACTGCCAACCCTTAAATGAGGGCTGGAAGGGGTGGATCCTGGCTGCAGCCCTTCTGGTCACTCAGATGCATTGCTTACACCTGAGCTGCCCTGGGTTGGCCCTGCCTTCCCACCAGGTGCTCCATCACTGCTTCAGGCCTTGACTCAGCATTTTTGGTACAGCTGTAAAAAATGAGCTGTGATAGATGGGTGCAATGAATTGTGCAGAACTGTTCCATTTGAGGAATGACACGCTAAATTCATGTATGTTTTGGTCAGAATGGAAAACAGCATTATACGTTTTGCTGTCATTCTGCTTTCATTTCTAGATGTTGGGAAGTAAATCAGCGCAGCCCGAGTTTGTAAGGTTTGTGATGCATGGCTGTGTGATGTTTTATTTGCCCTCTAAAGGCTCCTCTGGGATCTGTCCATTTGTCCCCACCTTCAACAAATGTGATTTGGACCCATAACTGAGAATAAACAAGACTTTTCCTTAGGTGCAAAAGAACAAAACGTGTAGTCCCAGAACTGGGTGTTACGCAGCAGTTCTGACTGAGGCACAGCACTCTTGTGTAGGAAATTCCTGGAGTGGTGAGGTCTGAGAGCCCCCTCTGTCTGCTGGAGGTGTGTGCTGGTGCCAGCCCTGCTGTGACTGCGTGAGAACACTGCCCTTGTCACCACTGCCAGAAGGCATCTGTGCATTCGTGGGACAGAGCTTACCAAGGACAAAAGATACCAGCCAATATATAATATTGCTACTAATTGTAAGTCAAAAACTGATGTCAGTTAGGACTAAATCAGTGTGTTTCGCCAGATGTTTTCTCCTGACTGCAGCTCAGTGTGTTACGTGCTCATCCTGCTCTTTCTGGTCCCTAGTATGATCAGGAACAGATCCCCTCTTGCTGAGTGCTATACAAGGCATCATTCTAAGGCAAAGTGGAAACTTCTCCTTAGGGTGTGCAGCACTCACAGGAGGCAGTCAGGGGGTGACTGCTCACAGACCTGCCTGCATGCTCTCTGACATGAATTCATACAGAATATCTCCTGTGAAAGCTGTATTCTTGCTCCTGCCAAACTGCCGGGAAGACCCATACAATGATGTTAATTGTAAACCACAAGCTGGCTCTTATCTTTGAATTGTTTTTCTCCAACAATTTTAAGAAGAGCTCAGCATGTTCTCAGTAGGAGCTGATAGATGCTGAGCACTTCTGAAATCCTGCCAGCTTCATTTCGGTTCCTAAATGGGAACTGAGTGCTTGTGAGCATCTGATCCTAAGGGTGCATTTTGTAGCGCTACAGCTCTGTCCATATCATTCCTTTCCTCTATTGCTGTCCCCGGAGTGCTCCCCGCAGAGGCAATAACACCAGCAGCACCGGGCTGCTCAGTGATGTCTCAGTTATTATGTTGTCTCAAGCCACACTGAAGGAATTAAATGACAGCAGTTAAAGGTGGGTACTGTTGGCATCCTGCCTGCAGGAAGGTCCCCGCCGTCTCTATCAGCAGCACGGATACAACTGAGATGGCTGTAATGGATTTTATATATGTATGTTTGTATATAAGACATTTAATGCTTTCTTTTTCAGAGTATTTCACCTTGTGTTTCAGGCTGTATGCACTGTGGTTGTCAATGCTCAGTTGCAGGGTTCAGATTTCCTTCTAAGTCGGTTCTTGGGGCAGAATAATGAGCATTTTGTAGCACTTTATGGAACGGAGCAGAGGGGAAGACAGGCCTTTATCTGATGCTTTTCCAACAGATTTCATGCGTGGAAGGCATCTGCTTGGGCCTTGTGGGCTGACTTCCCACAGGACTTGGCAGCAAGCGGGAGAGCCACATGTCATAAAATCTGGGGGGGCCCACGCACTGTGGACAAAAGTATGGCAAAGAGTTTAAACATTACTGACTGCAGTGATGTTGGAGGGCTGGCTAAAAGCGATTAGCGTAGCGCTCTGGAATGCAGAGCTTCAATAGCCGCTCCAGAAAGATCTGCAGCCCCATTGACTTTTGCAGTGTCAGGAGGAGCCCCTGCACTCTGGCTTTTGCCAGCCTGAATGGATGGACGTGCAGGGCAGCGTGTGCAGGGAGCGCAAAGCTCGCACGGGCTGCTGCTCACAGGGCAGCACACGCAGTGCCCCACGTGCTGGGAGCATTTGTCCAGAACATTCGGGTGTCTAACAGGGTCCTGGCTCACTGCCAACACCCCCCCGAAAATCTTTATCAGTGTTAGGCCGTAACCTTGTTGCTTCTTTGCGCCGGGCCCACCCAATGAAAGCCGTATTTGGCTGTGATCTGACTGTCGTGTGCGCTCGGGTTGGGGGTCAGCGTGGGGTGCAGTGGTTGTGCTGCTGCTGCCTGGGGTGGGAATGCACCCAGCAGGGCCGAGCGTGTCTGCGGCCACATTCACTTCATTCGTTTCCTTTTCTGTTGTTGGGTTCTTTTCCTTTCTGATTTCTAGATAGATAAAGTGTGGAATCAATGAATAATAAAGCTGAGAAGAAGGCCTGCCTGGTGTGAACACGTACATTTTTAGTTGAGGTGGGAAAAAGAATGGGTTCATTCAAGCCCTCATTTAGGCCAGGGAATTCCCTAACTTTTGTCTAAATATGGCATGCAAGAGAGAGCACAGCAACGCAATACTTCACCGAGTATTGTTTAAAAGGGTGTTTGGCACCGTTCAGCAAGTAGGATTCTTGTAAAAACATGGCACAAGGAGTTGTTTGACAGATTTTGACATAGCAAAGTCTTTACAAGAGATGGAAAAAAAAAAAAAAGAAAGAAAGAACAAAATAAAGAACAAAAAGAGAGAAACTGCAGCGTACATAAAGCCAAAAGCACGCACTCTGCCCAGGCAGGATGGAGAATAAAAGGGACTAAGCAACAACTCGCATGCTGTGCGGCATGTCGGTCTGATTGCATTACAGATCAGTAACACTGGGTCGGTCAGTCGGGAGAGATGATGATGAAGTGAGAGCTGGGGAAGACATTGCTCGTGCCCAAACCCACCCACCGGAGTCCACCTCTGGATTTCCTGCTTGGATTGCCCCATCCTCTGCTGTCCTGATGCTGCACAGCGTTTCACCCTGCAGGCAGTGGCATTTCTCCAGCAGCTCTCGGGATGCACTGCCCTGTACCAAACACCCCTTGGTTTGGGTCGCTTCTCCTTTTTTGCCGAGCTCTTGTTGAGTTGCTGTGACTGTGGATCCCTTTTGCAGCAGTGAGCAATGATTTGTGCCTGGAGGAAAGCCCATCTCCTGGCAACACAGCGAGGCTCTCAGAGCACGTCTCAGCAACGGAGTTTGTCTCCAAAATTCTTAGTCTGCTCTTGAAATACGGCCATTAGATCTGTGTGTTCTGGGGGAGTGGAAACTCAGCTGGGATTTAGACCACCTTTGGAGGCCTCAGGTGGTCAGAGAGTCACAGAACTGCAGAGGTTGGAAGGGACCTCTGGAGATCATCTCGTCCAACCCCCTGCTAAAGCAGGTTCCCAATGGTAGGTTGCAGTAGGCTGATGGCAGTCACAGATACAGCTACCCAGCAGGCTGTGGAGCCCATACAGTGAAGGTCTCGGCTCAGCCTTTGCTGTGTGTAAAGAGAAACCCTTCCCTGAACTGATCCCAAGCACAGCATCAGTGCTCAATGGATGGGTGTTTGGATGGAGCTCCTGTCAGAATTAAGGCACGCTTTGCCAGGTTGGATGGTTGGACGGTGTCCTGCACTGTAACCCAGAGTGACAGAGACCAGTACCTCTGTAATTAGCGCTTAACCTCAGGCAGTTCTGTAGTTCATTAAATGCAAGGGCTAGATTCTGTTCTGCTGCACTGCTATCAGCCTAAGGTGTGTCAATGAGACCTTCTGATTTTGTGCAAGTATAACTGAAAGCTGCTCCCTGGGAGCCGCAAAGCTGTCTGGTATGGAATAGGAACTGGCAGGTCTAAAATGGTGACGCCAGTGGCAATTCCCACATACATTCTAATGTGTTGCCCATCAGATGCACCCAGTAGCAAAGCAACCAAGTCAAAGAGTTTCTGAGTCATCACAGCAAAACTGAGGAGAGAGGGAAGGCACAGGAGCAATTCCCCACCCCTTCTGAGCATTTCGGTTGATGCTGTTTATTGTAGAGGAGCTGTTGCAAATATTTCTGAAAGCAAATATTTGAAGTCCCCTTCCAGTAGAAAGTTAGAGGGAGAAGCAACCACCTGCGTACTCACCTGGTCATGGCAACAAAGCCAAGCCAGGGCTGAGAGCAAATAGCAACGATGCTCAGCTGTTGTGGCCGGCTTGCCCAAGCAGCAGAGCTGAGCCCAGAGCAAACACCTGCGGGGAGCCGGACAAAGGCAGCACTGCTGGTGGGCAGAGCCGTGGTGCTCCAGGGTGGGGCTGCTGGCAGAGCACGTTGGTGTGTCTGCCATTAATTAGCCCACGCTAATGCCATGCCAAAGCACCCTGCTTGCCCCCAGCTCCTCACAGAAGGAGCAGCCAGGTGAGCTCCTTCCCAAGAGCAGGCTGGCATACAATGGTTGAGCTCATGCTCGATAAACCCAAGACAGAGGAAGGGCCACAGGATTTTAAGAGAAACTTCTGGGCCATTCCTACCACAGCACTACACCCAGCAGAGGAAAAGGAGTCAGGCCATGGTCCCTGAGTTGCCCCAGGAGGCTGCAGGCACTCCGTATCATGAGCATCTCCATTTCACACCACTAATACCCACTGCAGAGTGAATGCTGCTAAGGAAATCAGGGCTGTAGTCTCCTAGCTGTGAAGGAAAGAGCATGTTCTTTGTGTGCTCTGATGGGGCTTACACACAACCCAATACCCACTGGCTGGCTGATATGCTTTTAGATGCTGGATTTTATTTATTTATTTATTTATTTATTTATTTATTTATTTATTTATTCTGTTTGGCTTTCTGAATATAAACTTAGGCTTCATCAGATGGAAATGATCTCATTACATTACAGATGAATTACAGATTCGCTTTTCTAGGAAACTAAACTCCTGGTGTAACCATGGGAAAGTCTCACCTTCCCTTTTTTATTTTCCTTTACCCAAGTCCCTATTGAAATCAGGTCGGCAGGCGAACAGCTCAGCTAAGAGACAAAAGGCAGCCCTTTGTTACTCTTAGCTTTTTTAAACTCATGATTTGCTTACCAATCTTGTGATTTTGGGGACGTGGCGTGTGGTTTTTGAATATCTAACGATATGAAACCAACTGCGTGCAGAAGGCAAACCTGCTCATAACGTAGGGCCGGCATCCTCCCAACGCAGGGCTGCTTGTTCCACTGCCAAAATAAAAAACCCAGAAGTGAAGCCCAATAATTAATTACAGCTCTACCTCTTGTTCCCTCTGAGCCACGGCGCGCTCTGTACGCTCTCACTCTTTCTCTGCCTCTCACAAATCACAAATCCTTTGCACAACTGGAAACCCAGCTCAGCGAACCCAACACAACAGTGCTGTAGTAGAGCAAGGAGGAACTTGGCTCCTCTTCAAAGGGACCTTTTATCGACTGTTTGGTGCGACGTGACAAAGCAGGGACGTGTGCCACGGATGTGATGCTTCCCAAACTCCCCCCTCTACCTTGATTAAACTTGAAAGCAGTTATCCCCACTGGGGTGATGAACCCTGACAATGTGCATCTTGTTTACAGCTGTGCTGAGCTCTTAACGTGTCTTCCTGTTTCTGACCAGGGCAACGTGCTTCCGCTCCACGCCCTGAATACAATCCCATTTAAAATATCAAGTTGGGAGGCTTTTGCTGCTAAAGCTACTGTAGTGAGCGAGCTGTGTTTGCATGCTGGCAGCCCAGCCTGCACAACAGCCACACCTGGGCCCGAGCAGCCCTGCAGACTCTTAATTTCACCAAAAAAACTCCCACATAAAAAAAAAATACATGGCAAAACACCTTTGTTTTACCACCTTCCCAGTTACCTGCAGCAGTCACTTAAAGAACTGCCGCATTTCGCTCGTTTTGCTTGAAAATATCCTCTTTCTTTTCTCCTCTATGATTATTCTCTTCACAAGAACCAGGTTGGTTCCCACAGAAACCCAGAGAAACTTTCACAGGGAAAAAAGCACATCGGCGCCCCATGAAATGCCCACGTTTGGCTTTGAATCTTGTCAGATTAGGTGGAAAAAACAATGTTGAGGATTTTCCAGTTCAGTGACTGTGTGGTTTGGTGCTGTTGCTCTGCAGATTTGGTAGAATGCAATGGGGGACGAGGGGGGTTTCTCCCTGCATTTCCAGCCTCTGCCCTATTTCTCATCCAGCTGGCCCCATCCCACTGCTCTTTGCCCATGCACCCGACTGCCTTCCTCCCCCTTGCTCTGCATAATCTTTTTTCCCTCTTTTTGTTGTTGACTTGGAGTGCTCTATTTCAGTTGCAGGAAAAATCAAGAGCATGATACCAATGCAGCTGAATCCTTTGCCGAGGGCTCTCCTGTTACCTCTGCAGCCATTCCAGGAAGGTGGTGGGAAACCAGAGCCAACCCATTTTTTGGTGTGCATGCAGCACCCACCTGCTTTCTGCTACCATGGTAAGCTCTGTGCTGGAATATCAGCCCACACTTGGCTCTGCTGTTTTAGGCTGCAGTGGATAATTTCTAATCTCTCTATTCAGAGAGCTTGAAGGAACAGGAGGAGAAACATATGGCATATGCCACCTCAGCTCCCAGGAGGTGTGGAGTTGTTGTCCTGGCAGCTGCCGGGGTAATCCTTGTCCTTCTGTCTGTGTCCATGTCTGAAAGGTGTGCCCAGAGTACCTGGGCACTACCTGCAAGCAGTGGGCTCTGCTCTGAGTGCAGCAGCCTGGGTGGTTGGAGGCTGCTTGGGCCGAAGAAAGCCCACTGTGGGATGTGTTTTTGATGTGCTGTCATTGCTCACTGGCCTGGCCCCATCCTGACCCCGCTGCAGCCAACAGGAATGGTGTCGGTGGGACAGCATCGCCTCTGCTTCCTTCGTTTGTTCCCTCCCAGGCCCGTTCTGTCTGCCCCAATCTCACTCTCTCGCTGCATCGCCCGCTCTGGGCACCATCTGGTGGGGTTTGCTGTGTCTCATCTCACCAACTGTCGTTTGTCCTGTGGCTGTGGTGGAAACGCGCTCACATTTTGCATCAAAGGACCCCTAAACCATTCACTCTGCGGGCCAGCCGGCCTGTCGGAGAGGAGCCAAGCTGTTGGCACTCAATAAGCGACGAGCATTAATAAAAGCATTACAGTGAGGTTAGTGCCTCATTAAAGTGATGCTAACGAACCGGCTGTCTTCCAGAAGTATGAAATTTTAACTAAGACTTCCTCCTTCTAATTTTATATATAATTAAATCGGTGTAGAGAGGCAATATTCACTTCTCCAGGCTGCTGCATTAGAAGCCGAGCCAAATTCACAGGAGTTGCTCTGGAAGTGTACCAGAGCTCGTGGGAGCAGCCTGCAGCTGTGCAAGGCACGCAGGGCCAGGGTGCTGCAGCAGTGCTGTGGCTGTACCCTCTGCCCCAGCACTGCCCAGGTCTGCTGCAGGCTGCGTCTGCTTGAGCTGCACCCCAACTCTGGACCCACATCATGCTGTGCTCCGGCTCTGGAGCAGCAGCCCCAGCCTGCAGGCAGCATGCCATTAGCTTGCAGAGATGCTGAAATCGAAGCATAGCAGCTCGTGTCTTGCTGCTTCTGTTCTTTGACAGATGTGCCAGGGAGGAAGCGTTCACACGGAGCTGAAGTGCCCTACATCGCACGAGCAGCTTCCAAGCTTTGCTGGGCAGCTAGCGCTGGGTGTGGGCTGGGAACTGTTGCATCTTAGCCAAGCATCTCCTACAGGGAGCAGCACAGATCTGCACTGGAGGGGTTTTGCTCTGGGCCCTCCCACAGCCTCGAGTGCCCCTGGGCCCGGCTCCAGGCCCCCAGCAGCCCCCGGCCGTGCACAGCCCGGGCTGCCCGCAGAGCCCCACGGCTCCATTGTGAGCAAATGAATTCTGCCCTGCGCTGAGGAGTAGCCCTGCTCTCAGGAAGGCTTGGCAGCAGCAGTGAGGAAAGCAGCTGCTCCCAGATACACAGCCTCCTTTTTTTTTTTCTCTTTTGGCTGGTTTTAGCAGCACAGCGTTCCCATGTGATGGGCGTCTGAGCAACGGCTCTGCCGGGGGCATCTCGCTGGGCTGGTGGCCGAAGCTGCTGTCTTCTGTCCATGTGTCCACAGCTTTGCAGCTTTTCCTCCTCCCCTCCGTCAGGTTTTTATTCTTGTCGTCTCCCTGAAGCAGATTCAGTCGTTGTGTTGTTAAAGGATGGTGTTTGGTGGGTGAATTTTAGCATGCCCCCTCTCCTGACAGGGAAGGTATAGAGTAAACCCAGCGGTTTTAATGATAAATGCCACTTTCTTGAGCTGAAACAACAGATAAATACGGTTCTGGCTCTGTTTAGAAGCTCATCTCGCTGGTTTGCCCAGGGGACATGGTGGTGTCACGCTGAACTTAGTGCCACGCTGCTGCCTGATCCTCCACTTGTTGCAGAGGCTGCCAGAGCTGAGAGCAGCTGCAGGCTTCAGCTGAGGGCTTTCCCTGCTGCCTCCTGAAGCTGCTGGGCTGGAGGGGCTGCGTGTGCCTCTGGATGTCGCTGCCTGAGGCCTCAGGAAGACCCCGGTCTGGGAGAGTTCACTTCTCACTGCAAAATTTCCTCCTCATCTCAGGCGTTATGGCATAGGTTTTCTTCTTGCAAGGGCGCCAGCTTTGCAAACAAGCACTATCCTCGCTGCAGTGAAATTAATAGGGCGTCTGGGGCAAAGGTAAAACTAAAATACATAAGTAAATGTTTGCAGGATCAGGACCTTATTCAGGCATAAATCAGGTATCACCAGCCAACAATGGAATTACCTAAGTATAAAATCCCATGTAAGCCAGTAAGATCAGCTCCAAACCTGCTATGAATTTGCTTTTTGTTTCCATGCCAAGAATACATCACTTCTAACTGCTGCAATCGGGTCTGGTCCTTTTTATTTTCTTTTAAGTGCTTTTTGGGCACATTTATTTCCCGTCAGCAGCAGATACGCACCGCCTGACCCTCCTTTCCTTGGGCATGTCGCAGCCTGCTTCGCCCACGCTGAGCCGTCGCTATCAGGAGGGGTTTTTCTTTCCTTGTCTATTCTGTTGCTGCATTCCGTAAACAAAGGGACACTGGTGACGATCCCAAACTGTTCTTTTTTGTTTGCCTGGGAACGGAGTCAACTATTTGTTGGTCTTTTGTTGCCATTATTTTTCTTTTCTTTTTAAACTGGTGACCGGTTTAACGTCTTGGCCGTACCTGTGCCCTTGCAGCGCTGTGATGCAGCAGGGCTTGTGAGCAGCTGGCACTGGGCAGGAGGAGGAAGCAGACAAGGCAGCGAGCTGCAGGTGGGAGGAATCGGATCAAATCCAAGGCCCAGGGCAGCACCGTGCCAGGGCAGGGACATTTAGCCTCAAAATGTTGTTGAAAGTGGCCAGGAGGATCCTCATTCTGCCCTGTAGCAGTGCTACCTGTGGGCTGCAAAGATGCTCGAGAGGTCTAGAGGTCTGTGGAGGGATCATAGTGTCTGCCCGATTAGGGACTGTTGTTTTTAATTAAGTAGCGACAATGACATGTAATTAAAAAAAAAGAAAGAATCTAATCTCAACAGAAACTCATTTCAAAATGAATAACTGCCTTCTCTCCCACCTTTCTTCCTTGGAATGCAATGTTTGGATACCGCTGGTGAGGCACTCAGGCTCTGGCAGCATTTGTGTCCCTTTACGTTCTCCAGTTTGCTCCATGAAAGCACTCGGCTGCCTCGCACAGACCCGGAGCTCCTTCTGCATGGAGCTGTGGGACAGCGGTGCGAGGAGCTGGAGCTGGAGCTGGAGCTGGAGCTGGAGCTGGAGCTGGAGCTGTAGGCTGCTCCTCAGGAGCCTCAGGAGTCGCTTGGGGCTGAAGAGCGAGGAGAAGCTCGTTTGTTATGCAAATATCTGCTTTGGTCTGGCCTGGCATAGACAGTGGAAAGCTCTTGAATTATTTTAAGCAGAGGACAAAAGTTCTTTCCCTCCCCCTATCATCTTGGATCCTTGTTAAAACAAAACAAAACAGAAACCTCTGTGAGAACCATCTGAGGATGATCAGTGCTCTGCTTTCCTGGCAGGAGCGGTGTGGCCAGCAGTGCACAGGCACAGGGAAATAGAACAATTAAGACCAAAAAATATATATATTGGAGGCAGACAGGCTTGGTTTTGTTTTGATGACAGCACAAACGAAGCGCCCTCCAGCCCTATCGCTGCCAGCATGCCAGGGGCAGGCAGGCCACAGGGGGACAGGGCCAACCCTGGGCGACCGGCTGAGGCACAGCCACCTGCAGCTGGGAGGGCACCGGGCAGCCGTTCTGGGGAGCCACTGAGGATGGTTGGTTTTACGGCTGGTTTGGGTGCATGAAACACAACTCAAGGAGCCACCCATGCGTGTCTTAGAGGACAGGGCCGTCCCACCACGACACGATGAGGGAGCAGGTGTGCATTTAATGGCTGCTGAGATAAAGTGATGCGTTTACATACAGCCCTGTGCTGTTGCTCAAGTGGCTGCTGGCTGCTCTCAGGTCATGCATGGTACCCATGGGAGGGGGGGGAGGGCACGCAGAGCTGCAGGGACGCACTCACAGACAAGGCTGAATTTTGAGGATGCCAGCACAGCAGAAGGGGCTGGGAGGACACGAGGTGTCTGTGCCCTGGATAGGAGCCCAACAGCTCCTTTCAGAGTTCAGCTGGGCTCTCAGGATCGCTCAAACACCGGGTGCTGTGGGCTGGCTGCAGTTCGGCTGCTGCAAGAGGAGCTGGGTCTGCAGTGCAGCAGTGTGTGGGCCACGTTTTCCTATATAGGTGAGCTGCTTCGTTTCCTAAGTGCAGAAATTCTGAACTGCATAAGGCAGCTGCTCTCATGGGCCTTTTAAAACCTGTTAGAAAATTTGTGTGGGGATTGCAATGGTTGTTGTCTTTGAAGAGGTCTCTAACCTTCCATTAAGAAAGGTTAGATAGAAATTGAAACTCTGCCTTTAAAGTTGACATGCTAGCAGCAGCACAGAAGCATAAGTAAATCAGGAGAGATTTGGAGCATGTGCCTAGAATCCACTGTGGAGGGATAAATTCTTTTAAAGCATTTGCTTGTCAGTGTTGCTGCAAGCTCAGGTCCTATGGTGCTGCACCAAGCCCAGCTGGCACCGCAGGGGTTAAGGCTGTGTGCCTGCAGCACAGCCAGCACTGGAGCTGGCCTGCCCAAGGCAGGATGCTGGCACTGCCCCCTCACTCTTCTCGATGGTGTCACACAGCTGCCAGTGCACCCCAGCAAACACAACCCATTCTCCCTGAGCAGTGCTGGGAGCAGAGGGAGAGGGAAAAGGAGGCGACGGCAGCGAGGGGAAGGTTGAACTTTCACGCCGTGTTGTTTTCTGGTGCTGGAGACAGGCTGTGCATGGAGCAGGGCCCTCCTCCAGCTCCCCCACGCTTCGCCGGGGCTCTCCGCTTTGTTCCCTCGCCGGGGCTTTGGCCAAATGCTGTTCAGCCCGAGCCAAGGCAGCGCGGGCAGAGCAGGCGCGGAACTGCAGGCACAGGGACTGCGGGCACACCGGGCTGTGGAGGCAGGGCTTTGTCTTGCAGTGCCACGCAGTGCACCGTGCCACGGGGAGAGCGCGATGTCCACCGTAGAGAGTGCTGCCTCCGCAGTTACACGTGGCTGCTTCAGCTTGTAGGAGCAGAGCCTTCCCACGGGATGCTCCTGCCCAGAGCTGGGGAGGGCGGGCAGGGAAGGCAGCCCATGGAAAGGGCAGTGGCACAGCCCCCTCAAATGTCACACAGTGCTATTTTAAGATATTATCTTGCTGCCCTCTGACAAAAATGTGCTTTGGAGCAGAGCTTATCGTGTGTGCAGTTTGGCACACGGGGGCTGTGGAGTCGTCCCAGGAGCTGAGGAGAGGCAGAGCGGAGCGGCAGCGCTCGGTGCTCCCAGTGCTGGGGGCACCATGGGAGATCCATGGGTCCCAGTGCCAGGCGGGCATCCCCAGCTCCTGCACATCTCCAGGGGGGTCTGCAGGTCCCCGTGGCCCTCACACTGATGAGAAACTCCTCAGGCTTGTGAGCTCCACAGTTGGTTTTTGCCATTTCACTGATCTGAGTTATTTTGGCAGTGCTAACCAAGCTTTGTGATTTTGGCTTTATACCCCCATCAGAAGCTGGGCTGCCCGTGCCCACCCTGATGACAGCTGTGAGCCGTGCCCTGACCGTGTGGCATCCCCGTGGGGGTGGCAGCAGGGTGCTGTGCTGTGGGCACTCTGCATCCCACCCCCTGCACCTACACAAACCCTACAGCAGCCCCGGACACAGCGTGCATGTGCGTTATCACCACTGCCCGCCCGCCCAGCTGCTGGGGTTGGAGATTAGGGAGCTGCTCCTTATCAGCTGGCAGCCCTGCAGCCCCCGGGGCCCCGTTCACAGCCTGATGCTGAAGAAATGAATAAGTGCCCGGTTGCCTCGCTGCAGCCATTCTGCTGCAATGGCTCAGGCTGGGCTTTGTTGGTTTGGTTGGTTTTTGTTTTTTTTTTTTCCCAAGCATCTCAATGCAGCAGCCAGGACACGTAGCATCTGTCTGTCTGTCCATCCATCTGTCCCAACAGGTCAGCCCCCCCCCCCCCCCCCTTCATCCTCCCTCTGCACAGTCTGCTCAGCAGCCATTTCTGGCAATTTAGCAGGCAGTTACAAGAAAATACTCTTCATCTTTATTAGGCACATGCCCCAGACAGTGCCAATGGTATAAACATTTGGATTCAATTTATTATTTTTTCTGTACTTCATCCTGGTGGTGCTGGGAGGCTGGGCAGGCTGGGCAGGATGAGGCTGGGGGGGGGCAGCGGGGATGGGGATGAGGAGAGGGATGGAGGTGGGTTGGGCTACAGCACCTCCCCTTCACCCATGTGGGATGGGATGGCAGTGCTCAGGGTTGGGGCAGCCTGTCTCCTGCCAGCAGTCCCCCAACTGAAGGGCTGTATGTATATACATATATTTTTTCCATTCAAGCCCGTGCAGAGCTGCTGGCAGGGCTGGAGCTCTCGTCCAGCATGCAGGTGCCCAAAATAGCTGTGTTTGAGTGAGAGTGAAGAAGTGCTCGCGGTTGGCTGATCGAAGTGCACACATGGGAATGCTGCCACAAACCACAGGGCTCTTGCAAAACTGCTGTGAGCTCTGCAGGCAATTCAGTGGGCTCGGCATGGGGGGAACATGCAGAGGGGAAAGCCCCCAGCACCCAGCAGGCAGCACTCACTCCTGCACCCATCCTATGTAGGTATATGGTGTACATGTGTACGCTATCGTGGAATCACAGGATGGTTTGGGTTGGAGCGGACCTTTAAGATCACGTGGTTCCAACCCCCTGCTCTAGGCAGTCACACCTCCCCCTAGCCCAGGTTGCCCACAGCCCCATCCAGCCCGGCCTTGAATGCTTCCAGGGTGGGAGCATCCATGGCCTTGCTGGGCAACCTGTTCCAGTGTCTCACCGCCCTCACAGTAAAGAATTTCTTCCGAATATCCAACCTAAATCTCCCCTCTTCTAGTTTAAAGCTGTTTTCCCTTGTCCTGTCACCACATGCCCTTATAAAAAGTCCCTCCCCAGCTCTCCTGTGGGCCCCTTCAGGTTCTGGAAGGCCACTTTCAGGTCCCCCCAGAGCCTTCTCTTGTCCAGGCTAACTGTACTGCACAGCTGTCCATCTATACATCTATATATGAATACGCACACAGCTGATAGAAAATATGTATGTGTATTCATGCATATATGTTTCAAATGAGATTTTTTTATAGAACACATATAACTAATGTATAAATATATACACACATAATCGGAAACAGGAAACTGAACTGGTTTACCTTACTAAAATGAGTCATGAGTAATGTACAGTGTTGAAAATAAAGTAGGATGTGGGGTTTGAAGGCTTTTTTTTTCCCCCCTGAGGGCTCATTTGACATCTTGATGCCTAAGACCTGCTAATTTTAAAGCCAGATCTCAGCAAAATAATGGTACCATGTACTCCTTTCATTTCACTTTCATTTTGCAGGGCTCCAGGTTTGCTTAACACGCTAGCATGTAAGAAGCAAATGTAAACATGAGCAGCTGATGTTACTCAAGAAAACAAATGGACGGCTGTATCTGTGCGCTCCCCAGTGTTTATCCAGAGGGAGAGATTAAACGGGAACCACTCAGGCGAGCTTAGCCCGATTTTAAAAGGTCTTTTGAGTGTTGAACATGTAATAAGATGCTCAGTGCTATTTTTGAGGCAAGACGCTCCTTGCTGATTTACAAAAGGCCACGCTCTCTGGCTTTGCATGTCTAAAAGCTCCTCAAAATCTGCTGCTGGGACTCTGGGGCTCGTTATGTCAATGGGAACGAATGCTGGGCTGCCCAGCCACCTCCGAGTGTGGGGCTGGAGCTCACCTCTGGCCTTTCTGTGCTGCATTATTTCTCCTTAAGCTTCTTTCTTGCATTGCTGATGGAAGCTGGGTAGTGGCTCTTAGAAGGAAGATGCAGAACACCTTTCTGCAAGCAGCCAACACCAGTGGTGCCCACACGTGGGCATCGCCTCTGTCTCTGTGCTGTGACGCAGGGCCGTGCAACACCAAATTTAAACGTAACTGCGTAAAATTACATCATCGAATTACATACGTGGATTTTAACATCTAAACAAATCAATAAACGGTATATGCACGATATATGTCCCTCTCCATGTGGGATATCTCCATCTCCACCCTCTCCACGCTGTCCCTCCAGCCTCGGTGCTGCCGGGCTCTGAGCACACAGCTGATAAATCTGAGCCTGTCATTGCCCTCACACAGCGGGGCTTTATCTGCGCTATCATCCCTTTCCACGGCACACCTCTGTGCTCCCATGTTTGTGCTGCACTGTCAGCACAAGGATAAGGCTGTAGGGTGAGGACAGATCCCCCAGTGAGGCCCTGGGGTGCCCCGTCCCATGGGAAGTGTCGGAGGCAGCGAGGTGGCTCCGGTGCCAAGAAGAACTCATTCCTCTGCTCCCAAAGTGACATTCGCTGCTCCCCCACGTCGTCCCGCAGCGCTGTGGCTGTTCCTGCAGGCACAGCACTATCAGCAGCTGCGGGGCTATCGGGCTGAGCAGAAGCTTTGCCAGGAACTATCTGGAGCAGCACATGACCGTGCCCGGCCGGCGATATGTGGCAGGCATGCGGCAGTCCCCCATGCAGGCAGCTGACTTTGTTATTCAAACTATTTTAGTGATGGGGTTTTTAATCCTAGGCTTAAGTTTTTTTTTTTCCTCTCTCTCTCTTTTTTGTTTCTTTCCTTTTTTTTTCTCTCTGAACAAGGGAATCTCTGCGCTGGCAGGATTCAGAGAGGCACAAAGGAGGGAAAAACAAGTTTCAGCCAGAAGTGGGGAAAAAAGAAAAGGATGCTGTTAGCATTCCCTGTGTGTGAGGGGGTAAAACCGTTTTGTTGTTGTGAACTTTTCATTTTAAAGGGCAAGTGCCACCAGCATCCCTGCTGCCATGCAACAAACCCCACTTCAGGCCTTTCCCTCACAGACATGAAATTCTGGCTTTGCTGCAGTAGGGCAGCACTGCACTGCCCGGGCACCCCAGGATGTCACTGTCCTTTGGGTTGGGGTGACAGTCCTGGTGTGCTGTTGAGGGATGGGAAGCGATGCCCAGCTTGGCTTAGCTTCAGTGCTGGCATTTAAGGCGATGCTGACATGTGACAGCAGGTGGATGTGCTGCGGCTCAATGCTCACCTGGATAGCCCCAGTGTGATGCTTTCCTAGGAAAAGCACTTGCATTTGTCTTGCAAATGACTGAGCATACAGGCACAGCTGCAGGGAGGTGGCCTGCACCAGCATGGTAATGGCAGCCCAGCACAAGCTGTGGCCCACAACAGAAGCCACATGGCACAGGGGAAAGATGAGGCTCCCTCTAGCAATGCACTCACACAAAAATAATAATAATTAAGCTTTTAAATGATTGCAAGGCAATCGAAGCACTTTTCCTGACAGATGAATCTTCAGAGGCCATGGTCTTCTTAGTGACTAAAGGAGAGGCAGGTCCCAGGTGCAGGCAGCAGCAGCCAGTGCTCAGCCCTGCTGTGGGACCATACAGGGGCTTGGGGACACTGCAGAGCCAGGCACCTCCAGCAGCTCCCAGCCCCAAAGTGTGCCCCCCTTCAGACACTCATAACAGGGAGAAGGAACTGCTGAATAATCCCCACTCCAACAGGACTTCAAAGCCAGTGGCCAGGCTCCAATCCTGCCAGCGCCGGGCTGGACGCAGTGCTCAGCTCTTATTCGTTTGGCAGCCCCACAGCTGTATACAGAAAGTAATTACTTAAAAAGGAAATAAATGTCACCCGCATGGTTGTAAGTAAAACCCCAAGCAGAGCTAACAGAGAACCATCAGGTTCTGCATTCTCATGCAGTACGAACAAGGGAGGAATGAGCTGTTTCCATTCATCTAGATGGGCTGTTTACTCTGAAGCCTACTGATGACGTTAGACATGCCCGCTTTGTGCCTTTAACTTCAGGGCAGCTGTTCAGACACGGAACTATCCTGCCTCTGCTTCTGTCCTATGGCACCCTACACCCCCATTACAGCTTTAAGCATCATCACCCCTGAGCAGTGACACAACCTGGTGCCAAAGATGCAACACTTCTTGGCACCAGTCCTGCCATCGCCTTTGCAGAGATGGAATACATTGCTGGCGTGTTCAAACAGAATCACTTTATTTACTTTTAAAAACAAATATCGGAAATTTCTAATTGTCAAAATCTGAAAAACAGATTTCTAAAGCAGGTCAGTGAGGTCAAGTCACACGTGGCCATATGAGCAACGCACAGGAGGCTCAGGGGATGCAGCCACCTCTGCAGCCCATAGACTGAGGCAGGGCTGGGGCACAACGCTGCCTGCTGCCTGAGAGCTCTGGGCTGAAATGGGATCGCAGCTGCCTGGCTTTGCATTGAGGCTGCACGAGGTGTAAGCACTGCTGCACAGGCTCAGCACCCATTTGCCCTGCTCCAGGCAGGCTGGCTGTGCTCAAGCACCCAGTGCTGGGCACAAGCACCAGAGACTGCACAGCCCCAGCACGATGCTCCCAGAGCTCAGAAAGCCCCAGCTGCTGGGAGCCACAGGTGACAGGAGAGACACAGAGCAACTAACAGTGCATGCTGTACCCAGGCAGAGACCACACAACGCAGCGCCGGGTTGAGGTCCCACCCTGGCACATCACAGAGACCAGCTGCAACAGCTCGGTTCGATACACCCTAAATGCACTCCAGCCAAGCAAACATGACTCCATAACAGTATCCAATCATTTTAAAAGTTAAAATAGTTTATTGCTGTTCTTTGTAGAAATGCACTTAACTTACATTGCCTGTTCTCTTCCTTTATTTGGCTGTTGCATTATAAGCATAAAAAGGTCACGTTTACTCATTTGTTCAGCGACGTAACACCTGTCTCCACTCATGATATTCTCCCAAGCTTTGCTGGCCAACAGCCCCCAATCTCTGACATAAATACTGTCAATGTCTCCGTAGTTTGCAGCATCGTAACAAAAGATCTACTAAAGTAGACAAAAGGTTCTGTATTCTCGGTGGTTTGGTTTTTGTTTTCTTTTTCTTTTTTTTTTTTTTGCATTTTAAAAATATACCTAAATTTGAGATAATCTTAACAGAGTAACAATTACGATAAGAAAATAGTACAGTGCGTTGACTACAGGAATATCCGGCTCTCCCTGGAGCTGCTATTCCCTTTTGCAAGTTGAAGTGATTCAGCAATTACTGAGGAACTTTGAACTACGTACAATAATTTAGTAAAATGAGAATTAAACAAGGCAGATACTTACTACTATTCTTCTGTCTGCAATTCACAGCTCATGCGAATAAAATCGCAATAAATATTAAAAAATAGTTTTTCTTTTTTTTTTTTTCTTTTTTTTCTTTTTTTTTTCTCCCCGTAAGGCATCTCTGAGTATCACAAAGTTTTTGTACAACCAAAAAATAAGATTGCTTTTGTGTTTTTTTTTCCCACGTTCTCCGAGTACCTCCGCACCTCAACGGTAAATAAGAAAACTGCAGGTTCGATGAGGAGGGCTGAGGGGGGGTGGGGGGGGGGGGGGGAGGGGGAAGGCAGAAAGAAGCCCACAGGTGATGGAAGCAGACTGCGACGTGTGCAAGGAGCTGAAGCTGTCCCGTGAATCATTTCAGTCACTTTAAGAACATCTTCAAGACACCATCCGCCCGGATCGACAAACAACTTACCCCAAAGTCCTTCCTTCATGAGCACAGCCGGACTGCGAGGGTTTGGGTTTGCCCAGAACACTATGAACGGCTTAGGTATTGATGTGCACCTACAGAAACGGGAGGCAGGGGCGGGGTGGTTTTTTTCTTGTTTTTTTTTTTGTTTTGGGTTTTTTGGTGGGTTTTTGTTTTGTTTTGTTTTTTTGCATCTTGTTGGTTGTTTCGTTTTGTTTTGCTGTTGCTTTTGTTGTCCTCGTTGTATCCTTCTGTTGCAAACTGTCCCAGCAGTGCGGGCTCACTGCATGCGGTCGGGCTGCAGCTGCTGGGGCTGGTACTGCACAAAGGCGGTGGCGGGCGCTGCCGGGGTGCTGGCGGTGATGGGGGGCTGCACTGCGCCCGTGTAGCCGTATCCCACAAAGCCCGCGGCGGGAGAGGCAGCGTAGGGGTACTGGTCATAGGCAGCTGTGGTGTACTGGGAGTAGGCTTGGCTGGCGGCGGTGTAGTCGATGTAGGGAGATGCGATGGACTGCACGGGGGTGGGGATCACCACGCTGGGCTGAATGATAGCTTGGGGGTAAACATAGTGAGGCGTGAGTCTGTGGGAGCAAAGGGAGAGAGGGTCAGTGAGGGGTCCGGCCTGCATGCCCCCCCCCCCCCCCCCTCGCCTGCCACCATGGCCTGCAGCTCCATGCTCCCTCCCCATGCCCCATCATGGCTGGTGCTGGGAACAGCCACGGGCCTTCCCTGCTGTTATCAGTTAGCACACATTTAGGCTGGTGTTTCCATAACACGGGATGTTTAGGGCAACGCTACAAGGTGTTTGTTGTAAAACACGAGATATTCTTTCTGGTTTTCTTCCCCCCAGTAATGCTCTTTGGTGGCTGCTGGGTCAGAGCCCCCTGCGGCGCTCCAGGATCACCGGTCTGCACCTCGAGCTGCTGCCGGCAGGAACCGAGCCACGCACAGACCGAGCCATCCTGCGGATGCTTAATGCGGGACTGCCTACTCATCTGTTAGGAACTGCTAATAAGGAGCTAATAAATGAATAAATAAATAGAAACAGAAGGAAAGGCCCATGAAAAGATTTGGGGCTGCCAAAATAGTAGCTGGCAGCATGTTACAACCAAAAAGCAGAGCCCCATGCCCCAAGAGGTGCCTGCAGTGTGCAAGGGCTCTCCATCAGGCTGCCGTGCTGCACTGAGTGCCAGCAGTGACCCACAGATATCCCCCAGACAGCTCCTTATGCCCACCCCCAAACTCCACTTGCTTTGGCAAACAAAAACCAAGGTATAACTCCGCACCATGCTTATGCAGATTCAAGCATTTGGGGGACTTTTGTGTGGATGTGTGACAGCGCATTTTCAAACAGACCACTTTTAAAAGCCTCCCACAGGCTTTTCACACACTGCAGGCTGCTGCATGCCTGAAGCACTTTGCGAAGCGGAGCTCAGCTGCTCAGGGACCCACTCGTCCATTTGATCCCTGTCAGAAACAGGGCAGCAGAACCCCGTGCGCTGCCTCAGCCATGGCCTGGAAGCTTCTGCAGGGCCTCTCACCTCCCTCACCCCCATCTGAGCACTGCCCGGGGCCTCAGCGTGTGCCTGCAGAGCCCTGGGGCTGCCCCTGCCAGCAGCTATGGGGCTGTTCCCATTTGCTCTCCAGCACTGGATGCTTTCACCTGCTCTACAGGCAGAAGAAAGGCTTCCCCCAAACAAGCACACAAATTATCTGATCTTTCTCTTGTTTTGCCACTCGCACACTTGTTTTTTCTTTAGGCAATTTGCATTATGAGAGAATGATTGTTATCCTTCCCCCTCTCAGCAATTCTGCCTCTGAAATCAGCATCCTCAGATGAAAGGAGGCGACCCGGAGGAGCAGCACCAGGCTGGGGGCAGGATGCATGGTGGGGAGCAGCACCTCCGCGATTGGCTGATTAAATGCAATGGCCACCTTCAGAGCTGTACAGAGAGGGAGCTCACAGCCTTTCAGTCCAGAAATACACGGTACCCAATATCATCCAGTGACTAACAAGAATGAAATGAGGTGACAGACATTCACTGAATCATTTTTGTTGCAGTTGTGATCCAAATTAAGACCAGCACAGCTGAATCAGAAGCTCCTGCCAGAGCTCAGACCTCAGGCTCAACGTCCCGCGCCCGCATCGGGTTGCAGCAGCAGGCGCCTCTTCCTTGGGCTTGGCCATCGAGCCTTTGCCTATGGAATGACCCAGCTGGGCTGACAGCCTCTGGGAAATCCATCAGAACAACTCCCCATGTGAGTGCATGCTCCGGGGGCTGTCTGTAAGCACGCAGCTCCTCTTGGGGCATGCTCCAAAGAGACAGCGAGCCTGCAACATCCTAGACTACTACTTCCTCAGCAAGGACAATTTCCATCTCTTCAATGCCTCTTTGAATAAAAAACACCATTAGCTAAAGGACAATAAGTATTCTTGTACTCTGCTTCCAGAAATAAATCCCAGCCCAATGCACACACAGGCACACATCACACATCAGTTTACTGCACTGAAAAAAACGCTCGCCAACTCCAGCATCACGTTCTGTGTGAAGGGAAGGCTCTTGTGTTCTGTGGGTTTCTAGCATTTAATAGGAAATTCACTACAGGTATTATGGAGTTTGGGCTTCTGAATTAGCAGACAGATGGTGAGCCATTCGTCAGTCGAGATAACCCAACCCAAGATAAGGTCACTTGGATTACTTGCGGCTACAAAGACAACAAAACCAGTACAGCACGATGCAGTTAACCGCTGGCTGCATTCAGCATCTGTAGAAGGTCCTGACACACCTTTTCCTCCTTCATTATATTTGAAAATCTTTCAGGAGAAAAAAAACCCAAAAACCTCCTTTGGAGTGCTGTATTTTTCTAAAAATCGGCAAACTGTAACCTGAACATCTCCAGAACGAGATGTGTTCAGATGCCCTCCCTTCCTCCCTGCAGCTTTCCTCATCTCCACAACAGGCCTGGCAAGTCAGAAGGGAACTTCATCCAGAATGCACAGCACAAGTAGGAACCATCACCCAGGTGAGCAGCAATTGCCACCGCCCCCACTGCCCCCACCAGCAGACGCAGCAGATGCTGATGGCATTGGTGGTAACGGCGGGTGAAGGCCCAGCAGGAACCACACGTACCCCTGCAAAGTGTGCTGGTCTGGGAGAGCTGGAGCTCCCAGCCCTCTCGAGCTCTGCCAGCCACACAAGAGCTGCCTTTGCCAAGGTGGGAGACAAGTGCAGTCCTCTCTCGGGAGGGACATGGCATCACACAAACACTTGGGAAAGAAGGGGCACAGGGCTCTTGGCAGGCTCACAGATCAGCACACAAATGCCACTGCCATGGCCAGCCATTTATTCCTTGAAGAATAAAAGAAACAGAGCCCTTTGTGTCTGCCACTGCAGGCGCAAACTGCAGCATTTGACCCCAGGAATTTGACCTCCATTTCCACCAGAGTTGACCGGTCAGCTGCTACAGAGACACCCACACTACCCCAACACGTGATGCTGTGTTTGAGCCCTCTGGGTACGCAGCATCAGCAGTGATATCATGGGATGCTGGGCTCCAGCTAGCAGGTAGTAGTACCACAGCAACGTAAAAACTGCCCGTGCAGATGTAACACATCCAACAATAGCCTGGGTGACAGGTTTGAAGAGAGATTTTGAAGCAGATTCGTGAGTCTAAGTGCATCAGACCAAAGTTGCTCCGAGAAAACCCCTGGCTGAAGTGCTGCAACAGCACTGTGGCGTAAGTGGTGTACAGACACATCCTGCCATGGCTGATGCCCCAGGAACACCATCCCTGAAGGACAATCCCAAGACAGCACACATCACCTCGAGGAGCTGCCTGGGTGCTTTAGCCCATGGAACAAAATAAATCCTGTTCCCAAATCCAAACACGGTGCAGAACGGTTTGATGCAGACTGGGACACTGATTCTGCACCGACCACTGAGCAGTCCATCAGCATTTACTGACAGGGGCTGGGCTTCAACCACTGACATGACAGACTTCTGATTCCTGAAACGTCCCTATTAAAGGGTGCATTGAAATGTCAATGGCTTCTGCCTCATCAGCCAGATTCCAAACAGACGAGGGTGAACCCTGCGGCATCCTGTAACTAATTTGCCTGTCTGTCTTCTGCCCTTCCTCCTCTAGTCCTTTGGAAACAGGTACACAACTGGGTTTCCTGCTTGGCTGCCACAGGACCTCAATGCAATGGCAGTGGCCGAGGAGCAGCCCGCCGTAACAAGACTGTCCCAGGCAGGAACCAGTACAGGGGAGGAAATGAGTATGCTGTAGCATTCAGTGACAACCCCTACTGATTGCTGAGCCCCCCAGAATCGCTGCTTAAGAAATACAAATGCCAACTTAGAGTATTTATGATTTCAAACTAACTTCACTTTGTCAGGAGAAAAGAAAAACTTAGGGAGCAGGGAACACTACATGCAGTAGCTGAGAACCTCACACAGCCCGGCAATGCCATCATTTCACAGCGTGAGCTTATCTCGACTTTGTGATGCGAACTAATGAAGGTGGATCCCACAGAAGCAAACAGAAATAAATGCCATCTACACCTTCACCGGGAAGCACAGCCAGCGCAGAGGTGTGGAAAAGAAAAAGCAAAAAAAAAAAAATAAAGAGGATGCCTATCAAAGATGAGAACGCATCTCCTCACAACAATCTAATCCTTATTCTTAACCAAGAGCCCGAGGGTAACATCATGAGCTCCACCACCAGTCAACCAGACTCAACAATTCACAGCTTTATCCTCTGCATCTCGCTTCCCACACAGCCATGGGAAAAAGAAAGATCAATACTAATCCCAAACAAAGGTACACTGGGCCAAACCAAAAATAGTTTTGGAGAAGCAGGCTGGAAACCACTCAGGTAACAGAGGTGGAGATAACATCAGCCTGAAACAAGAGCCATCCAGCACCAAGGAAAAAGCCACATGGAAGTTTATCCACAGCTAGTGAGCAATTCAGTTATCAGCACAGCCAAACCAGACAGAAACTGACAGAAGCAGCAGCAAACTCTTCACCTCAGTCATCTGCAGGCGCCTTCAGCATCAAGGAGAGAAAGCCAGTAGGATGCTACATTCACCGTGCCCATACAGGAGGAAAACTAATGGCTTTGAGAGATTAATGTCCAGGAAGCCTCAAAAATTCCACTTTTAACTGAGCTTTCCCATGTTCTTCTGCAATTTGGGAAGGAGCAAAAGCTGCAGAAACATCTTTAAAGTCTTCTCCAGTACCTGACAAGCTTGATGATAATATACATATTAAGCTGCCTACATTTAACCGACTCCATTTTTAGCAGACTTCTTTTTATACAATTCTTTCCACAGATTTTTAATTAAAATTTCATACATTTATCAAAGTTCTTTCTTAGATATGAAAAATATTTTGAAGCAGCAGGCTTTATCTACAGAAGAAGCAATGAAACAATAGGTTTTCTTTTATCAGAAATAGACAACGGAGTGTTTCAAGCGCTTCTGGGGTCCCTCTTGCCAGCTGTGCCTTCAGTGAGTGCCCCAAGCCCCCAGCAAGGGCACAGCGGAGCTGACACACGCAGGGAATCGGGGTCAGTGCGATCCTGTTCACAGGATCAAGAAATTAAGAAATAGGAGAGTGAGTTTTAACTCTGAGGTCCAAGACTTTTCATCTTTTGTGATCATAAAGTATATTTAGCTCTGGTATGCAGCCTGCTCCATCTGTGGGGAACAAGTTCTTTATATAAGTCATGTTTAGAAGTGACCCAGTGTCCTTGCTACCAAATTATCAGCACAACTGTTCCCTCACGGTGTCCCCAGCTCAGAAGCAGGCTGGTCAGAGCTGCGTTTATCATTTGAATTACTGGGCATGTGCTTAATACCACCAAGTTAGGGACCAGCGGCCAGCAGCTGCGCTCAAGAAAGACGAGATCAGGAACAGGCTGGGCTGCTCTGAAAATTCAGGCACGTGCACAAATCTGCTGCACTGGGATTAAAGTGGCAATGGATCAGAAGAGGACAGGCTTGCATCTGCTGCTCCTCAGCTCCTTGTAGCCGGGGGAAAGGACTTGGGTTGCTGCTGCTGCTGCTTTGAGAGGGAAAACAGCAAATCCACCAACAGAGCCACACAGAGGAGAGGGCACAGCTTGAGCCACGTGTTAATGAGACTAAGCCAGGGCCAGCTCAGCCTTGCTCTCCTTCACACACATCAGAATGGCAAGGTGAAGCCTGAATCAACAGCTCGGTCCCTAGGAAAGGCCCAGCGCTGCCCTGAGCTCAGCACCCCAGCTGTACAGCCACGTGTACGGTCAGTATATCAGGCTGTGCTCCTTTTTTGTCTTCTATAAAGATGCAGAACATGAGAATACTGCATCCAAAACAACAGCACCAAGGCCTTGGCCCCAGTACCAGCATTTGCCATCTCAGAGTAGATGTCTTAGTTCGCAAAGCCATCAGATCCATTTATAACGACAAGTCTGTTCTTAAAAACAGCAAAAGAAAAGAGTTCTTCCTGCCTGGAAAGCTTTTGGTCTGAATAGCAGTAAGCATGCCTGAGAACTAGCAGCTGAAGGCATTTGGAAAACAAATTTGAGTGTTTCTTAGGAAATCACCCCCCCCAGAGCTTTCATGTTATTGGCACATGACACACAACAGGTGCTGGGTGAGCCCCCACAGGAGCAGCAGAGCAGCCGGGGGTCCTGCAGCGGGCCAGCTTTGGGAAGCGGTGCACTGGAAGGCAGAGCTGGGGGTGTCAGCTGTCAGCCTGAACAGAGCGAGGGCAGCCTGCGCCTCTCTGCCAGCATGACCACTGAAAGATGAAAGTTTGTTTCCTTTCAATTTTAACTCAGTAGAGAAGTTTTAAGGATAAGCAGCTGCAAGGGAGGGTGGGCTGACACAGAGAGGGACCTCCTCCACTTCCCACTGCAACAGGACCAATGCATGAAATGTCAAAATCACAGAGATTTAACCATTTCCAGTGTTGCCCGGGACCACAGGCCAGCAAAATAAGCAACTGCAGAAGGATGGGAGGTGAAGTCTCTGGAGCAACATCTCATGTGCAGATATGGAAAGAGCTGGATACTGCTGCAAGAGACAGCTGAAAGTTTCCAAGAGCTCAGTCACTTACTCAGCCACTGGTAGATCTCCCACACAGATAGCTCATTTGCTGAGGCACAGCCACAGGAATGCAGCTGCCATGCACCGCCTGCATACAGAGCTGAGAGCACGGCTGGGAAGAGGAGAACCAGGGAATCCCCCTCCCTGCAGGGCGCAAGCCAGCCTTGGGCACTGGGGTCACAGAATCATTATGGCTAGGAAAGACCTCTAAGATTACTGAGTCCAACTGTCGACCCAGGCCCACCAAACCACGTCCCTCAGTCCACCTGCACACATCTTGAAAACCTCAGGGATGGCAACTCCACCACTTCTCTAGGCAGCCTGTGCCAGTGCCTGACCACTCTGAGAAGAAATCTTTCCTATTATCCAACCTGAATCTCACCTGAGGAGGAGGTCCCAGAGAAGAGGACCACAACAAGGGCACAAGGTGGCTCTGCCACATCACCAATGCTCCTGGCCAAGTGGCCTATGCAGGTACTCCTAGCAGCTTCCAAAGATGCCTCAGATATTTCTCAAAATTTCTTTAAAGGGCCATTTCTGCAGTAAGACTTAAGTCCATCTGAAGAGTCTTCCCATCCTCTGGTCACATAAACACAGCTCCATGTCGGCTGGTAACCACAGGCAAATGCTGTGGCATTCCCACCTGCTTCCAAGCCAAAAGCAACCCACAAGCCACAGACCGAGTCCCCAGGCCCAGGGCTGCTTCCCTAACCCCAGAGACCAGCACTCCAAGTCACCCCGACACAGCCACATCCCACACCTCACACTACTGTTAAGATCACCAGTTACGACAGCCCAGAGACTACTTTCAAAACAGGATTTACTACCGACCCCGCGCTGTCTGCTGCGCGTGTGCCTCCCCTGCCAGGACAGCAGGAGGAAGGAGAGAGGCTCCTCATGGTTTCTCTTTCTGTTCCGCATACCCTGGGCAATATTTACAGCTGCATTTGGGTCCCTGGGGCTGTGGGGAAGCCTTCAGTTTAAAAATAATCTTTACTAATGTTTGGGTAACTTTCATCATAGTTTCCATTCAAGTTTTACCCAAAAACCTGCATTTTGTGGCTTGTTTTCTCTTATCTAACTGCCTCATAGATCGTGGCCTGTTCATTCATTTCTTCCTTGTCGCATCCAACATGCATGCATAACACCCCACATCCCATAAACAATCCTCTCTTGGAATCTGCATGGCAATCCCTGGATGCAAACACTTTGCAGAGACAGAAGGCATGGGTGGAGAACCCTGCAACACCTCGTGTGCAGCAAAGCAGAGAAAACAGAGAGCTCTGTCTGGGGAAGACCGGGACTCACTCCACAACAAGGACAGCAAATGGGCAACAGCAAGTTGGCCACACTCCCAAAGACTGCCAGACCCCGATAAACTCCTCATCCATCCTCAGATCCCACAGAAGACAAAGAACATTGTGAGTTCAAGGGAATACGAGAGCGGAGCCTGGCAGGCTCTTGTTTCTGCCGATCTACTGACAACACAAAGGGGAAAGCGGCAGCCAAGCCCCACTGCTTGACTGAGCACCTGATGCTGTGCTCAGAAGCCACAGAGCAGCCCCAGCCGTGGTGCTCAGGTAAATGGCTCCACGTTCTGCCAAACCCACATTTCTAGCCATTCTGCTCCAGAGGTGACCGAATGCGATGAAATTCATGTTTACCGATGCTTGCAAATAACGATATATAATCCCCTCCCCTTCCACCCCTCCGCTCTCCTGGTTCCTGTCTCTTGGCAACTGATAAATAATTTATAGTGCTCTCTGCTGCATGCGCTAAGTGCGGCTCTGCTGGCTTAATGATGAAACCAAGAACTGGAACAGTAGCCGCCTAGATCACAGGGAACACCTACTCGCTTGATCCCACATTTTTCTGGATGTGAAGCTAAAAAGTGAGCTGCTCAAAAAGAAAAGCCATGTTTTCCACAGCCGCAGAGCTGTGGCTGCTGGGAGGCACGCACAGGAACAGCAGATCGTCTGCACGGGGAGCAGGCAAGGGTCACCTCCTGCCTGCACGTCTCGCCTGTCTGCTCCTTTTTTGTTGGTGTGCATGAAAAACCTCGTAACATGCTGGGCTTTACCATCCATCTCTATCGTGTGCTCTGGTGCATTTTGGAAAGCCTCTGGTGTTCACATCTCAGAGGTGCTGCCTACCTCCAACGCTCCGAAAGCTGCTGCAACTCCCATCACCCCTGAAGAACAGCAGCTTCTCTATCTGTGCTATTGTGGCTCTCACACAACAAAACCTCCGTTTCACGACAGATGTTCTTCAAGTCCTTCCAGCAGAGCTGTAACCACTTATGAAAACTGGCATGATTGAACCGTACACAACACACATACACTGGGAGCGCGCTATTGTGGTAACGCAGCCTCTTACACCCATAAACTCACTGGAATGAGATTACCCAGGCAGTTGGCAACTGCAGGCACGAGGGCAGAGGAGTGAAAGTTTCTGTTCTGTTGTTAGCTCGGTTTTTTTTCTTCCCCTTCACCCCTCAAAAAAGGGGAAAGAAATGCCACGAACAGAGAACGGGGAAGGGATGAAATATTTCTGTTGACAAAGGCCAAAATCCCATCTATTTATATTAGCCACATAAAAACCACAGCAGAGAGGTGCTCAAAAGCCTTAAAAAAAATGCATTACTTTCTTAATGCTCTTAGAAAATAATAATAAAAAACCTTATCAATATTCACTTTCTGAAATGGCGCAGAAAAGGAACGGCATCAATCATTAAACAGTTAAATGAAGGCAGTATGACAGTCACTATTGTTCTGGTGAAGCACACTTGTCTTTTCCCGAGCAGCTGCCAGATCCTATTAGATGTATAAAAAGAGGACTTTTCTAACAGAGCAGGGATGGTATAAGCTATTGAAAACAGCAGACAAAAGCCCACTTTTGCAGACTATTCAAGCCTTGTATAACATCTGTCCAAAATCAATTTTTGACCTAGTGTTACTTTCATTAAGTAACAGACTTTGTTTCCAATGCAATTTGTTTCCTAGGATAAAACTGTACCCCAAGCATTATTACGTGGGAAACGGCGCAGAGGAAGCAGCTCCTATTTGAGAAACACGAGAACAGAATTTGCTTAATTGCTTTGACACCTCAAGTCCTACAACAGAGAAACTATTTTCCATATATCTGAATTCTCGTGAATTCTTGAAGCTGGCAAAGCAGCGCGCCGGGTTTGCTACGGCTGAGACTTAGCGAGGATAAAGGAGGATCTCTGGGAATTATATGAAAGCTGACAAATGCACAAAACTTCTGAAATCTCCACCAGAAATAAAGCACTCCCAGCACTGCCGACAGCTGTAGCAACTCCCCGCTCCTGGGCCGATGCGGTTTAAATAACAAGGAAGCTGATTTGCGAATCTGATTTCCAACTGACTGCTAAGAAACACATCCACTTACCCAAAGGGTCTCTGAATGAAGGCTGGGTGGAGCTGCTGCACACCTATGGTGAAACCTGAAAAAAACATCCAGGAAAACAATATGACCGAATGGTACCCACTGCGCCCTCCGGCTCACCATACACACACACAGCATCAGACCACACCGCACGCACATCCATTTTGTGTGCTGCGTGCGCGAGCAAACTTGGAGCCCCGTTCAGAAGGAAGTTCATTGGGATACACAGCGCACAGCAGATGGGAATTCAGGTTAAAGGACAGCGTACGAGCGCGGTTATCAGCGCAGACAACGGGCACAGCACCTGATCTACCGCCGGGCACCGCGGGTAAAATTAAACCCGAGGGCAAAATGATGAAATGGATCGCAGTGCTAACGCTGACGTAACGGAGGGGAGAGCAGGAAAACAGATCGGCCGCGGAAGAGAAGGGCTGTAACTCAGTTACATGAACTTGGGTGCGCTGTGCTGGTGTAACAGGTACGGTAAGTGGATACGGCACAGAGGGAACGCGACTACAGCGCGTCCTCCGTCAGCAGCACCCAGGGACGAGCAGGCAGCCGGCCAAATCAGCCGGAGCACTCCTTCCCGAGCCACAGCAGTTCTAACAGAGAGAGGGGCGGACCTCTCGGGCTCCTCACCGGTTTGAATACTCCTCGGCTTTGCTCCCAGATACGCCAGGTTCACGTTTGCTTTCCTGCCATCGATGATGGGGTTGGGGTCTTTGCACGCTCGCTCAGCCGCGGCTCTGTCTGCCATGGTCACCTGGAAGGACAACCGCGTTGTTTGTAGCGACCGCGCTTCGCGAGCGCTCCGCCAACAGGCGCCCGGACCGCTTTGTTTGCCGCCGCGCTTCGGTCGGGCGCTCAGCTCCACTCCTCGGAGCGCCCCGTTCGCTCGGCCCCCCAAACGGGCTGCGCTCAGCCGGCGGCTCTCCCTCGCCTTCCCGGCGCTCCGGTAGGCACTTAGCGGGGCCGGTCCGCGCAGTCCCAACTTTGGGGGACGCGCGGAGACGCGGAGCGGGGAACGGGGACGGCGGGCGGGGACTGCAGAGCGATACCGGCATCGCACCGCGCCCTTCGCCCGCGCGCAGCCCGGCCCGGAGCGCAGCGCTGGGGCAGCACTTACAAAGCCGTATCCCCGGGATTTGCCCGTCTGCCGGTCGGTGATCACCACCGCCTCCTCGATGTCCCCGAAGACTTCGAAGTACTTCCTGAGGGAGGAGTCGGTGGTGTGGTAGGGCAGCCCCCCGACGAAGATCTTGGTGAAGGTGGTGTCCTTCTGCACGGTGTGCATGGTGCCGGGCGCGGCCGGCCGCAACCGGCATCCACCCGCGGCCAGAACCCCCTCCCTCCCTCCCTGGAGGCGGCGGCGGCGGCTCCCAGCGGCCTACAGCGGGCTCATGGCCGCGCTTTGTCCCGTCAGCGCGGGCGCCGCCCGCCCTCCCCTCCCGCCGGTGCCGGTGAGTATCGGCCGCGCGCCGCACCGCCGCCTTTGTAGGGCCGCGCCCGGGCCCCGCCCCGCGCCGCACCGCCGCCGCGCAGAGGCGCTCGGGGCGCGTAGTCCGGCCCTGCGCCCGCCGGGCACCGGCAGCGGCCCGGGAGGGAGGGAGGGCCGAAGCGGGTTGCCGCCACACAGCCCGCCTCGGGCGCGCCGCCGGCACCCGCCTGCCTCCTCGTGCTGGGCTGCGAGGGCGGGGGTTCCCCGCACAGCACCGCACCCCCTCCCCGCCGCAGCTCCCACGCCCCGGGATTCCGTCAGCCGGAGCTGACCCTTATTATGGCGTTAGCGTGGGGCAGAGCAAAGAGCTCTTGCCGCGCCATAAATGCAGGGGTAACATTTTAGCGAGAAAGCCATTGAAGGGTCTGACTCCATCCTTTGGCTTCTGAACAGACTCAGCCTCCACAGACGTTTCTTCTGCAGAGCCCACAGAGAAAAGCCAGTTATTTCAAGCGAAAGGAATGCATTAAGGTCTGCACTCCATCGTTATTCATTAATATTTTTTCTTGCACTGCTTCCATGGCTCTAAACACCCCGTACTTCATACAAGAAGACAGGAAAGCCATTGAGCTTTTCATTCCTAAAGCCCCAGACCTTAAGGCTGGGACACCTTTCCACTGATTGCTGTAGAAGGCAGACGGAGATGGGCCTGCACAGCCCACATCCCACAACAGCACCCTCTGAACAAGGCGCAGCCAGGGACCATCCCCCATCGGCCCCCCAGCAGCTCAGCCCGCGGCCCAGGGCGCACCTCAGGGGTCAGAACGCTGCGGGAGCTGCAGCTCTGTGACACCACATCGCTGCCCTCTGCCTGCATGGCTTCCCCCACAAACTGCACATCAGCTGCTCTCTGGGTCACCCCGGTGAGTAACAGCCCAGTTGGCACTCGGTCACCGGCCCTTAACAGAGTTTCACTCTGCTCCAAACGGTGGCAGAGATTCAAACCATGCACGCGGACTCCTGCCCCAAGGAAGGCAAGGCTCCTGGAGTCCTCAAAAGCCGCCACACACATCTCAGCTCTCGACGCTCGCACCCGTCTGAACAAAAACCATCACACACACTGCTCTCTTTTCTGCCTCGCTGCATCCCACCTCTCTCAGGAAGAGTCCCAGTTCCTCTTCTTTCACGGAGACAGCAATGGGAGCTCTCTGCAGTCAGAAGAGAAGAAAGAAATGAGGATTAAATCCGCACTCTGAATCCCACAGCACCACTGGCACTGTGGGCTGGGGGGAGCGTCCATTTGCTTTGCCACAGCCTGCAAGCAGGACGGGAAATGAAATCTCCTGTCTCATGGTGCAGCTTTTACAAACACAGCCTGAGATGTTACCCAAACACAGCGGGAAGGAAAAGAGAAAGAAAGTGAGTAAGAGTAGCTTTATGAGAGCCTCTATATATATATAAAATAGAGGGAAAAATATATATAAAATAGAGTGTTTATGTATATATTCTAGAGATCCATATAATTACTTTTCCTTTTTTTGAGAGCTGGCCTCCCCGTAACACCAAGCGATTCGATTCAGCCACCAGATCAAAACTGCAGGAGCAGCGCAGCGCTGGTTTGCTGATGTTTTCCTGTGCTTTTATTATGATGAGAGGAATACCTGAGAAGAGCACATTTGGAGCTTCTTTGGTCAACGAGAACTCCTGCAGAGACTGGATGCATCTCAAACTGCAAAGCTGCCTTGGGAACACTGGGCAACTCCAGCACAAAGCTGAGAGATGAGTGCAAGCAGAAAGTGACAGAAGCAGCAATGCAGATCTGATACGTGCTATCACAGCTCCACGGACCTCTGCGTAGTTATTAGGAACTAAAAGCACGCCGGTCACCCAACACGGAGGCAATAAAAGTTACATCTGGCAGCAGTGTGCAACTGTCCGTACTCCTGATTCATGTTAACTGCATTGCACATCCAGAACATCCCTATCTAATACACACTGGGAAGATTAATTTCACAGCAACTCAACACAGTTAAGAGAACTCACTGATTTCTTATTTACGTTCGTATACTTGTACTGACATTAATCTACTCCTTGAGGCTGACGCAGAACTGATACACAAAGGCTCCTCCCAGCGGGCTCCAGCAGCAGCGTATCCCACACCCGACACGGAGCAGCCGCAGGTCACCAAACTGCACGCACGGAGTCTGTTGGGAGCTTTAGCAAAGGCTCTGTAAGATCAGACAGGCATAGAACCATAGAAACGTCCCTGTCTAAAGGAAGGGAAACAAACGGTGGCAGAGGGAGCTGCGTGCCTGACAGCACAAGAGCAGGATCAAAGAAAAGTAGATAGCAAACTCACTGCAGGGCAAAGCTAGCCCCGTTCCTTGCTTGCTGGAAAGCCTGCCCCGCTCTTGTCCCTCTCTCTCTCTCGCAGGGATGCACAGAACAGCTGCCAGCGAGGCTCAGTGGTGCTGTCCTCGTGTACATTTCTCCTTTGTTTGGGAGAAGCGTGTTGAGACAGACAGCACACATCTGATCTGAAAGCTATTAAAGAACGTCCCTCATTTCTTAAGAAACGGATGGGCTTTATTTTTAGAATGGAGCAGTGCTACTGTGGAACTCTGACCTTTTTCAGTTTCTGCTGCTGCTCAGCCAAGGCTTCGTGGCTGCAGGGCAGTGCCCTTGGATTTTGTCATGGATACCCGCTCACTGCTTATTGCAACAGTAGATGAAACATGCCTTTCAGATGCTCAGCAGCTAAATAAGTTAGCTCAAGAGCAAGGGACTTAGTGTGGGAACAGTTTGGTCTGTTAGTTTTACTAATGCTCAGCCTGGATGCTGGCCACCAGCTCGGCTGTGAGCAGCAGTGTTGCAGGGAGACCTTGGGGGAAGCTGCGTTCAGTGGCATTTGGTTTAGGTTATGGCAGGAAATTCTGCATCTGGGCCCTTTGTCTGGTTTTCTGCTTTGATGCCCTGAACACACCATGACCACTGCTTAATTCAGAGCTGCTGCAACGAGAATTAAAAAATAAAAATTCTTTCTCTTCAGGCCACTTTTAATAAAATATTTGAATAGAGGATGTTCCTAATCAGGAGTGCTCTTTGAATAGGCTTCTGCATTAGCAGGAGTCTTCCAATAGGGTTATTTTCTGTTCTGAAATATGTCAGAACTGGGGATGCTGAGAAAGCTCCATTTCCTTTGCTGGCTCCACTGGTTGCACGCAGGCAGGCCATTAGCTCTAGTGGACTCAGAGTGGTCTGATTTAATGCTGCAGGGAACCTGCAAAGAAAGAGCACAACAGGATGCCACACGAATACGGACGTTCTACAGTTTGGAGTGCTGTGCTTTGTCTTTCGTTGACGGCACGCACGCAGATCTTGCTATTTCTTTTCCCCCTTCTTCCAGTCCCGTACTTCACAGGGCCGACAGGCAATGTCAGGAATCGAAGTCCATTGGATGGTAAATCACTTCCAGCTGCTGGGTGCTGCCACTGCAAGAGCTTCGCTCCCAACTGTGAGATGAGCTGTGGCAGTGAGATTCCCCGCAGCTCACTGGTACCCTCACCAGCACTTTCCCTACAAGTTTTCTTGGATAAAAAACTGTTCCACTTGAGTCAAACTGCAAAGCTTTCCAATCGGTTCAACAAACGTTTTCATTACTTAAATTTAACATTGTACACATGGAAAATACTAATTGTAACTTCAAGCTTCTGTTAGCATTTTTAAAATCATAAAATCCATTCTTTTACAATGAGGAAGCAACCATTTCATTCTTTAAAGGAAGGAAGCAGAAAATTTCAGGCATTTTGAAACAACTTCTTTTTTTTCCTTCTCTCCAAATATTTCCTGAGCTGTTAAAAATGAGTGGTGTTTTCTGATTAAAAGAATGAAAGAAAGAAAAATGCCAGAAGGTCTCTAACAGTCTGTACCAGAGCCGACAGGGCCACATCGCACGGCTTTTTCATGAGCTGTGTGTGACACCACAGAGCAAACAGAGCAGGAACCGTCCATCCACTCCAACCAAAGAATGGGCAGGGTGGAGTAAAGCATTCAACAAGATGTCTCACCTCTGAGCCTGCCAGCACGGCGGTACGTGCAGAATGGACATTCCTAACAGCTGCAGGGACTGCAGAGCTGGAGTTGCCGGCAGCACCGGGGTGGAGCTGAGGAGGGCTTTTCTATCCTGCTTCACACAGAAGAACCTGATGGCTCTCAGCCATCTGCACTGCCTCCTTTAGACCTTCATAATACAGACTTCTGCCTTGCCACATCTAATGAGATGAATAATCCATCTACCCTGATATCCCTCTTCCAAACAAACTCTGACGCTTTTGGAGGATATTTAACGCCTGCAGCGAACCTGCCAAGTGCGGAATACTGTACACCAAAAAAAACAGATGATCAGCATGAGGTCTAATTAACCTTCTTTAGAGATGTGGTTAGAAACTCTCAAAGCCTTCTAGTTGCCATGTCTACTCTGTTCAAACACCAGGCAGCAAAGATTCGTTGCGGAGCAGTGGCTCTGCCCAGGATATGAACACAATTGAACTGTCTAGACATCAAAACAACATATCAATATTGGATACAAAAACTGTATCCATGGAGTCCAGAAAGGTATTTAAAGAAAACCAACACAGTTACCTGGACTGAACTTCAGGCAGAACAATTCCAGTTTCTACATGACCTTGTAAGGCCTGCAGCATGCCTGGTGCTAAAAAACATCACCTCAGCCCCCACATTGCCACAGAAGAGCAGCAGAGTCGTAGGGCACAGGAGGCCAAAGCTCTCTGCGGCTGTGGCACCCAGTTCCTTACAGCAGTGCTGCACCCAGCCGGCTGGCACGTCACCATCACTGCGGAGGGGGAAACGTCATCAGTATCGTAACAGGCAATTGCCAGCAACACAGCAACAAAGAGGGTATATATCACATGCGTATGTTCTCAGAGAGAAGAAGGTTGATGGATTAGTTTCTATTTGAAATAAATTCAAGCTTGTGAATGGAACGTATGAATTGGTGCTGTGTCAGGAAATAATTCTTCTGAAAGAATACACCAGGACTGGCCGTGGTACTCCGGGCCCACAGAATGGAAATCATCACCTCAAAGTAAATTTTCATCAGTCTGCAAGAGTGAAAAACAACAGTGCTCTTTCCTTACCGGGATTAACAGCGCAGCCCATGAAGACAAGGCCTTGTAAGAGCAGGGGAGTAGCAGGTACATTCTCAGATGTCTCCATGATAGGAAAGTTACTAGAGGAGAACTTGCCATGCTCACCACATTCTGGAGAGAGCTCAATCTTCTTTCAGTTCTCCGCTGCTGCTGGTAAGACCACCAAAGAAAGGTGTTCAGATGGTGAACAGGATGACCTAAGCCACTGTGAAAGACATTGGTCAGCATTAGAGAATGAACTGCATCACAAAGCCTGTGTTTGAACAATAGCTCAAAAGAAAAAAGGGTTCAATGGAAACGTTTATACTAAGCTGTTCTCTTCTAACAGATGCTTCCCACCTTTCTGTGTCTTTGTGGAAAGACATTTCCACCCAGCCAGTGCCTTTCTGAAATGCTAGGCACTGTTTGGTGTCATCTGACAACTTTCAGCAAATGTAAAGTTGTTCTTCACATATAGAAACTGGTCCATAAATTAAACATCAAAGCATAAGCAACTAATTACTGTCTGCAGCCCTGCTGATTTAGACCACGAATTAACATTACGTAGGAAAAGGAGATCTCAAAGGAAAAGAGTGGGATGCCTACAGAAAGCAATTACCTGTCAGTAAGTGATATCTGTCCTTTTGAGTCCACGTAAATCCCACTCTGTTACAGCAGGAGCACAGCAGACAGCTGTCCTCAAAAGAAAGTTAAAAAAAAGATTGTATTTTAACTCCAGTTTTAGTCAATCGAGAATAAACAGCCTTTTCTATGCGAGGTAGACATCCTGCCTAGATTCCAGTTTCTGCACCTTGCTGAGTACAACAATCATGCCCATCCCAAACAAGACGCATCTCCCTTCGTTGTAGGTTAGTTGTCAGTATTATAGGCTGGTGGCGAAAGATCACTGAAACTTTCAACTCAGAAAAGAGCATCTGAACTTGCACTTCTCTGGCAGAAGGCACAACTGTGATTAAATTCCTTGGAAGGGGCTAAGAAAATCTGTGATTTGAGTTTTGCTTAAGTGGTGTTCCCAGGAACTGCACGTCATCACTCTCCTCATCTGGTCCAGCAAACCAAGGAATGCAGCACAAGTAGTGGCCTACATTTAAGAAACATCAATGACAGAAAGCATTCTGCATCAGACTGAAAAATATTTGTTGATACAACATAAAGTAAGACAAAGAGAGACTTGTCTGTGTTTAGAAGGCAGATTTCAGCTTTTTTCTGTTGTTTCAACAGGCTCATTACTGGACCTTAACATAGGCATATTTCATGTTTATAAAGCGGTTCTTGCCTGGAAAAGATACACTGGACAGTAAAGGGTAAACTTTCCCATTTCAGAGCGAAGAGCATTACCTTAATCTTTTATCTGGGCCTGCTTTTCAGTGGTACTTGATACAGGAGCTATACCAAACACTTCCTTGAATACATAAAGCCAGAGATTGAGTTACACGTGATCTGTGCCACCAGGAAGACAAAAGCTCCTATATTACCTGGCACATGCCTGCTAAATTATTGAAGTGCCTCTTCAAACTGAGTATATTCACTGGATAATTAGTCAACAGAAGAAAACGGTCTCTCTTTACAAAGCTAATGCCGGCAGGTATTGTATCTTTTATGTACTGTAACAGAAAGTATTTGCAAAACTGCTGCAACACAAACATTTGGATTTGCTCTACCAATGTGAAACTGCTCCAGAGGCACACAGCCCTCACTGTGGCACTGCCTCCACCTCCTGCTGCCTTACAAGCAAGTTTTGAACTTCGTTCACCTAAGGGAGCACTATCCCTATTTCAGGAGCAGGGAAACGGCACGAATAACCAAAGGTTTGCTGTGTGTTAGGGAACCATCTGATGGAACTGAAATAGATACGTGTGCTTCAGTCCAGCCCAGCATCAGGTGGCACGCAGGTGGGGCAGCGCAGACAGATCGCTGCCATTCCTTTGCTAAGAATGCAGCTGTGATGTACGGGGGGGCCACTCAGTGCCTGCCCTCATCAGCTTCTTTCCTGCTGCAGGCTGGGGATGCAGGCGATGATATTCTGCCAATGCAGACCCCTCTTTGCTCTTTGTTTCTAACGATGCCCAGGGATAAGACAGCTATGTGAGGCAGCAATCTTAAATCATACTCAAACATTATAATTCAGACTGTTTCTCTCTTTCGTTGTCTTGTGCACTTGTTAGCTTTGAAAATGAAAATCCAAAGGTGCTGCATTTCAAACTTTTGCCAAGAAGTGCACTCGTTTTTAGGTAACGCTGTTCTGAGCTTACCTGCTTGTTTTTAACTGAAGTAGGTTGGCTGCTTTCTTGGTCTTGGTTTACCTTTACAGATCAATAACAGATACGCTCCTCGAAAAACTGAATTAAAAGGAAAGCATTGCAACCTCGTCTATGTCCTTGCATACTGTCAGTATTTGGGGGGGGGGGGGGGGGGGGGGGGGGGGAGGAATAGCTTGATATTAGAAATACATTTTAACTTTTTGTGCTTTGTTTTCCTTTTAAAACATCAAACTTAAGAATTCAAAGCTGCATAAGCCAACACAAAGACGAGAAGCAATGAAGGCGCACTGCACGCTGTATTCCAGCACAGCTGCAGCAGCTCAGCGTTGCACTGAGCACAGCGTTGCACATCCAGCACAGCCCATCTGCACGCAGCATGCACCATCCTGCTAACGCTGCCACCTCCTGGCTTAAAGGGAGATGCACAGCAACAAGTCGAGATGACTTCATGCATTTTATGCATTACTGCAACTGTCAGTATAGGAAGCTTGACGAGGGGTTTGCTTTCTGAATGTATTCCATTCAATGTGTTCCGCTGCAGCACTGCTGAGAGGTGACAGATCTCACCCAGCTGTAAGCACAGAAACCAGGGGGATATTCCATGGTGAAGCTCCACCAAAAACGATTCCTTCCTTTGGCAATAAGCGGGAATGGGGAAAGGTCTCCGCTCAGCCAAATGCCACCGTATTGTGCAGCCAAACCTCCTCCACAGCAGCTGTGAAAACACCTTCCCCTGGAATCTTACATTCTGCTTCAGGTATTTTTGGATAAGGAACTGCCACACAAGTAACTCTGAGTTATGGATAAGTAAGCTCTCATCTTAAGGCTTGAACGGATACAGGTGTGTGCACTTCACAAGAGAACGCCACAAGAATTCTGGGGAGGAGCAAATTGCCAATGCGTTCTTGTGGGTGGCAGAGAACAAACCAGTCTGAAGTTTGACTCTGTCATCTCAGTTGAATGTATCTAACACACACAGCAATGTAATGGAAAATATGCCCTTCTAAAATTAGTCTGAACAATTAACATGATGACTAAATAATTCTGAAACCTCACTGAGATAAAGGAACTGATTCCAACACGAGAATAAATACTTGCCTCATTACTGCAAAATGAAAATGTTTGGGCCAAACTCAGTACCCTCTCAAGCAGGTGCAACTCCATTGGAACCTGTGGAAACGTACATGCCAAACAAGGATGAATCTATTTTCTCTCAACTTGGTTCACACTGTTGTGTATTTAAACAAAGAATCAGAATCTTTAAACAAGAGACAGATGATACATTCCATCTTTCCCCTATGTACACCAGTGGGAGTTCTGCTCACGGGATTTATTTTCATTTTTTTTGCCATCAGCAATCACACACACAACCTTGAGTCTACTGCCCGCTGGCATTCAGTGATTGGGAAGACTGGAAAACCGTGGGAACAGCCAAAGATTACAGCACAAGCAACAACTGAAAAGCAAGCAACAATAAAACACGCACAGATCTACTTAAGCTAGCAAGCAGCTATTGCTGCAACTGTTAGGAACTCTTTTCTAAAAGAAAGCAAATAGTCCATGAATGTGAAAACCGAAATCATATCAACATGGGAGTAGCAGGAAAAGACTTATCTTGAGAAACAAAGCCCAGAAAAGAGCACCTCTAACAACAGCAGTATGGACCTTCCTCCAAGATGCACCAAGCAGGAAATACACACCTAGAAAGGAAGCAAGGAATGATGAATGCGGCAGAATCTGAAGTCAGAGGACCAGAGATTGTGAAGATAGTATGACTCATTTATACTAAAGACCAAGTGTCAGCTGTGTGGCTGCTACAATAGCAAGCAACTCGATTCACTCTCATAACACAAAAGGCCTTTAACGTTACTCCTCTTAACACTTTGAGGCAAAACCAGAGGCATGATTCATAATGAAACAGCAGCTGCAAAATGTACTCCATGTGCAGATAAGGCAGCTGGGGAAGAAGTACTTTACTTTTAAAAAATGTATGAGTTGCAGTGAAAGGACACGAAGCTGCTCACAGAAGCGACACCAACTCGGCCACGTGTTTACAACAGAACTACAAAATATAAGAAAGCATTTCGTAAAAATTTTATTTGAAACATAGCATGAATCCATAACCATAAATGTCACAACATACAGTTTTACAGAGTTTGTACAATAATGACAAGTGTTTTTATACATGCATCCCCTCGCCATTTTTATTGTTATCAAACAAGAGTTGAACGGGAACAGTAAGCATTCACTTCTAGAAAGAAACTTTGGCATGTGTACAACTGGATAGTTAGAAGTAAACAGTGGTAGATTCAGATCAGAAAGAGACGCACATTGCTTCGACTGTTTCGCAGTGTTTTTGATCAGGATGAAACTCTCCAGCACTATTCTCTAGTTAATAGAAAAATGAGCATTTTTTTCCAGTCCAGAAACCCCTGCTAAGGGACGAGAAGCGTTCGCGGAGATGTAGAAACTAACTCTGAACTCAAAAAACATCAGCTTTAAAGCAGTGTAGGCCACGGGTATTTTGCACTCATTAGTTCGGTCACGAACAGAACAAAACTGAACGGACTGCTCACATTACTGTACTACACACCACTTGGCACAACTGGCAGTTTCTCCTTTGGACTAGCATGAGAATCGCTGGCTCAAAAGTCCTGTGCATTGCTGGAGTGTAAAAGTAAAGGACAACAGAATTTGCACTTGTGTCCATCCATCTTCTGTCTTGAATTTGTCACTGCTATACATACCTACCAAAGTCATTAAAAAAAAGGAAAACAATTTGCAAGGCATTTCCTCCCAGCATACAGCAGGCAGTGCTGCCATTTAAAAGAAAAAAATCAACCAATGAAACGATCCCTTAATTAACAACAAGCCTCCTTTGAGAAGAACTACGTGAAGGAATGCAAGCGCTTACAAAAAAATACAGTATGTATACAGCTTCTCCAGAACTATTACAATTAACATACTTTAATTAGTACCAATTAAAAAAAAAAAAAAAAAAGCCTGAGCTTCTAAGCAGGAATAACTAATGAAGATTGAGATTTTGCTGCAATTTCATTATTGCTTTGGAACAGACAGTGCTTGAGTCACACGAACAACAGCCTCTCTTCCAATCCATACAAACACATCATAATATCTAGCTTGAGAAACGTCCTCCAGCAATTCACAACACAAATCATTCTTATACTTCCTGTTAAAAGCAATCCAGATTTCACAGAACTGTGGTGCAATAGGGCACAAGTGGCAGAGTATAGGCATGGATGGCGGAAACACAGGAGAGTAACACAACTCAGACTCATACTCACTACTTCTTATTCCGAGGCTTTAACTCTTCTGCTGCATTTCGCAGAAAAATGTAGTTTTTCTTTTGTGGATTGTAAAACTCATGACCCTAAAAAAGAAAAAATCAGCTCTATTTGCTCTCTTCAATGGAGACAATATCAGCGTTATCTTAAAATACAAAAATATTCATATCCCATTAGTTTAATTTATTAAGATTTACTCTAGAGGTCTTTCAGACAACGTTACTGAGTTATAAACAGTTTACCAGGTAAGTAATTGCAAGAACTGTGTAGAACTACTGAAGTCCGATGCACAACTTGAAACTCATCAAATCTACTACGTAGGAACAGTTACAGAACACAAACTTACTAACTACTGGTGAACAGACCTCAAAGATACTTTGGTACATACATACCATCGCCGTCTGACTATTTAGAACAGAATAATTCATCCGCCCCTGTCTAACAAAGTCATTTTACTTTGGACAGCATTCCTAAGACTGGATACAACACAGGAAATCATGATCTTACTCTCTGTGGCATGTGATAGAATTCATTTGTGTTATTTTTGCATTCGTTTAAGTTGAAAATACAATGAATATCATCTTCAAATTTAAAAGCATGAGTTAGGAAATAAACACTTTTCCGCTGTAATTCCATTAAAATTCAGTTGTATTTCAACCATCCCCGTCATAAACTATAACGAACTGATCCTCCACCTCATTGTTTTTTGATTCTCTTGCACCTAGATGAATTCTTGTTGAGTGAAATCTGGAAGGCATACAGATAAGTGAGTGCCACCAGCAAGCTGCACTTGGTTCCGGAAATGCAGTACGTACCATTGAAACACTGTTATGAGTGTTTAATAAATACAGTGACAGCTTAATAGAAAGAAAAAATACTCATCTTCATGAGAAGCAGAGATTTCAAAGATTAGGGAGAACTTCTGGGCGTGCAATGTGCAGCACAACCAGCAGAACACGTGAACCAGCATGACCTCTGAACCACACTGCTTACGTTTTGTTCATCCACATTTGCAAAACAGCAGCTTACCACTCTTACCCAACTGAAGCTAAAAGCCATACCGAAGAACACACTGCTCCAGTGTTAGAATTCATCATTTTTCTGCCTACTATGACCACTGTAAGTTTTCTTGCATGCCTATGAAGCTAGAAAGTCTCTGTCACTACCTACAAAAATCAGTAAAAGCCTCGTGTAATAGGATAATCGTCTTAGTCTTTAAGTACAAGTGTGAATACGGGTTTAAACCTCTTACCTTTGACCAATCGTAACTGGAAGCATAAGCAAATATATTCCCATTGTGGTTGAAACAACAAGCAGATATCGGTTGGTCAAGCTGTTCTGATGTTTTTAGCTTTGTTCGTGCATCTTTATCCCAAAAGCTGAATCTACCATCAGATCCCACTGTTGCAAGAGTACCATGGACAGGATGGAATGCTATTCCATTTACCTGCACAATCACACAAAATACTATGTACGTAAGACAGCACAGCGATACACAGACCACTGGAACAAAACACATGCTGAATTCCCCACAGTAAATACAGGAGAAAAGGGTTTTTGCAACTAGAGATCCCTCTTATTTTTTGAAGTGTTTTAACCAGATACATTTTTGAAACTAGACACTGGAACAACAAGGAAAGCATCTTTATTGTAGCACCTAAATATTAAGTGGGTAATGCCATTACACAATATAGTAAGCATTGGCTCAAAATCAGCAATAACAGCAAGATTAACAAGTTTTATCTCCACCAAAAGGACAAAATGAATAGTTAATCTGCTTTAAAGAAAGTGCAAAAATTTGCCTTTCCTCAATGCACAACAACGACTGTGCTTTAAGCACTGACTCTAACACAACTTTTACCTGAAGCTAAAGAGGAATACATAATTCATAGCAGGTTTCATTATGTTTTCCTACACAAATGACCTAGTGATGTAAGCTCAGTACTTACAGCATAGATATCCTGAGGTGCTGATGTGTTTGTTCCATTGGAGCGATGACATTTGAAAGTGAAATTATCTTTTGCACTGGAAGAAAAAAACCCACCTCCTTTTATGTTCTGCATTGTAAAGTGAGCAATGAATAAAGAACCATTTAACAAGCAATACTCACGGATTTGGAGGGTTGATATAATGAATAGCTACTCTTCCTTCAATACTTCCAAGGGCAAATCCAGTAGGTTTGTTCACTTTGTCTTTAAAAATAGCAACACAGCGATGCTAAATTTGAGAAAGATACAGAGTATTTTAGATAGAAACTTGAGGGCCAGGTTTTCTGAATGCTGTTTTGCACAGGGACGCAGAATGCTCCATACAACAATGCAAAGTAAAGCACGCAGAAAAGACCAAGAGATAGGTCAAATGCTATTGAGAATTTGGGCTGTATTATCTACATTTGTAAACCCTTACCAAGATCAGCAATAGAAATTTCCTCAGGAGAGAAAAGTCCACGTACTTAACTATACTACTGGTTAACTACTCTAAAACATTATGAAGTCTATACAATCTAAATTTAAATGAGCTCACAAATGTCCATTTCTACAGTGCTACAATACCTGATATTGATGACATATTAGCAGTCCCACCTTCTTGGAATAAATACCATCATCATACTTATATTCTACAACCATTCAAAAAGTTTCAAACAACCAGAAAGGAACAAAGTCTGAGTTACAGAGCACTCAATAGCAGGCTATCTTCCAAACCCACTCGCAAAAGCCCCACATAGAACAGATCTGCAGGACATGATAAACCTCCATTTAAATGCTGTGCATACAGGTAAACAGATTTACGTACAGCAGCAATAACTTTGCGATTCTTATGTAAAACGCAAGGTTTTTCTCATTTCTTATTTCTATAAAGAATGCATCTGAAATTATTTGTGCTTCACATACAGTAGCTTCAGGCTCCTCTGTTGAACTCAAAGAGCATTCCAAGAAACTCCTTTCAGTCCCTGCAGTCCCATCACAGGGAACAAACTGACTCCAAGACGCAGGAGGTAGCGATTTATTTTAATATACCACCATAATAAACGTAGGCCATGTGCCATACCACAGGAAAGTACTCCACCTATGATATAATTTATTTGGGTTTTTTTGTTTTTTTTTTTTTACAAATGCACTCGTATCGAATATAACTCTTTACCTGGTGTTTAAGAGGTGATTCTATTCTTCTAAATTCAGACGGTTGGTTCTCTAACTGATAAACAATCAAACCCCTTTCTGCAGTGGCCACAGCAGCCATAGGATGAACCTAGATGAGTTATAAAACAGGTTGGAAGAGAGGCAGTTGTGTTCACAGCATGACAGAGAACTCTACTTATTATTTCGCAGAAATCCCTGAAGAATTTTACTGCACCAAACTTCTTTCTGGGGAGGTTGGAAGAAAAGACTTCACCTGTGGGTGGATCTTCCAACAAAACAAATCAAATCTCCTCTGCCACTGAGAGCCATACCAAAACCCCCTCATTATTAGATGACCCTTCCAATGTGAATTCCAACAGTGGTACACAACCCCATCTGCAAATAAAAGAAAGCCAGTCCTACTGCTGGTTTGTCCTTGGGATGTTACAAGCATACTAAGCCTACTTTGTATGATGCAAATATCTGTTTTCCAGAGGTTCAATCAACAACATCAATATTAGTGTTATTACTAAGATCAGAGATCAAATACTAACAGACAGTACTCAGTGTGAACCTACAAAGGCCCCAGAGACAGCCACTTCACTCCCCCCCCAGCCATCCAGCTGACTCTAGTTTACTACACATCGCCGCTTACCACATCTGCACAGTAACATCTTTCAGGGAGCTGCAGTGTCATCATAGGCGTTGGTGAACGGGTATCCCAGAACTGATGGAAAGAAGACAAAACAAACGGAGGCTCAGAGCTGAGCAAGTAGTAACAAGCTGCTCCATTCTTGTCAGACACTACAACTCTCTATGAAGCGAGGTTCCTACACTGATCTGTTCTTGTATCAGCGTGCTACAGAAAATATTTTCACTCGGATAAACGCTGCCATAAACAGACCGTTAACACACTCTGCGCCCACTTATTTGGGTAAAAGTTGTACCTTCAAAGTTTTATCCCAGCTCCCTGTCATCACACAGCTGTAATTTGGCGCTTTAATCCAATGGATGGTCTTCACAGGAGCGTCATGCTGAAGAAGAAAATAGAAAAGAAAAAACATCCACAGGGGCAACAACCCACATTTCTTGTTTACGCTCCTCATACTTTTGCATATATTTACACTTCTTAAACCACTCCAGAAAATGTCTCTCATATTAGTATCTACTTTAGAAGCACTACACATTAGCATACTTAGCTAGCAAAGGTAGCTTTTAATAAAAAAAGAAAAGAAAAGAAACACACAACAGCTTGGGACTTACTTGTGCTATCTGAATAGCCTGATTACTGTTGAGATCCCACATTTTGGCAGTTTTATCACAGGACGCAGTAAATACTTTACTTCCATCCTGAAAAACAAGAGGAAGCCCAAGAGATATAATACCTGCGTCAGAAAATTTGTCATGTCTTACTCTCTTCCAGTAATATAACAGTAATGTAACACATACAGGCACTGCAAGACAAACAGAAGAAACAAAAAGAGAAAAGAAACAAAACAGAAATGTCTTTCTGACTCTGTGTAACAGTGACACACCTAACAACGCCACCTTCAACTTGGAAACAGGCATTCCTCCATGCCTGCCCACTGCTTTCTCTTCACAGCTATATATTAGTAAAGATAAAGCCCCAACACACAGTGACTATTTGCTCCAATATACAGAAAAAAACATTCAGCATCTAGCTAAAAGCTTTTCAAAGGAAGGGGGGAAGGGGAAGGGTAGTTGATTTGGGCACTTTTTTTCCCATTGTTCTCTGGACCATTACATCAGCAGTACCAATAGCAGCCTTTAAACATTCTGCTAGTCAAATCACCACTAGTCCATTTCACAGACTGTGTCCCTTTGCTGCAAACATGCTTCGGCAGAAGGCCATGGGGTTGACAAAATCTTCAAAAAAACACATTCTGTACTGCGAAATATAAACAACACTCAATGGAAACTCAGCTTAAAATACAGCAGCTTTAGATTTAAGGCTCCCCATCCAAGGCCTTTTCCAAATTTTCTTTTAAGCCCAAGGAGAAAGCTGTGCTATTACCTGGCTTTAAATACACTCTCACTTGAAAACACGCTTTTAGCCTTCTTATCTGCCCATCTCAGCCTCTTCTATTAGAGTATGCTCAGCATGCATTTACAGTAACAGAAACCTATACAATAATCATGGGATGCATCTACACATGACACTCATGTTTCCAGAAAATACCTGCCAATTTATCTAGGCTTATGATTAAATGTCACTGTTTATTTTTCAATTGACACATACATCACTCCAACAGCCATCTAGTACAGGCCCTGTGTGCATCTGCTGAGCCTTTGGAATCGTCTGTCCATTATCTTGAACTTCCCAGCAGCGAACCTGGAACAGGAGACATGTAACACACAGCTGTAAGCCTATGAAGTTAAAAGAATTCTCATCCTGAAGATGCTTAACTGTCAGCTAGGAGCAAGCTGCTGCAGGCCACCAGCCACCAGACCAAGCAGAATGGTTAAAACCTGCACTTGCATTTCAGTCCTACTCTTTCTCTTCGTGTTGGTTGGGAACACACGCTTCAATCCCAACAGAAATTTCAGTAAGATTGCAAGAGCCTCATCTTTTTGAGACAAACCCGTCAAACCAGCTAAGATTTATCTGCATTCATGACACTTCCACTGGGCAAAGCATGTTAGTCTAATTACACAACAAAATGAATCTAAAAAGTCAAAGTAACAAAAACCCAACAGAAAAAATATTGATTATGTGTTCTGAGATGAAACTTCAAAGCCACAGGCAGAGGAATGACTAACATGAGCTCACAACTCAATCTCCCAGCTGAAGCTGCCCCATCAAAGTACACAGTGCCAAGGCATTAAGACACACATTTTGCAGCTGTGAAGAGGAAGACTTTCAGCTCCATGGCATAAGCTTTAAGGACCACATTTTGCACTTTAGGCACCAATGCTTTCACTTTATTCATCTGTAGGCCTTATTGTGGGTACTCACATCATTTGCCCATGATCCTGCAATAAGGAAATTGCCTGGCAGTGTTGGTGGACTGAATGCTAAACAAGATATGCTGTCATCAGGCGGAGATGTTACTTCAATATCCTGTAAGAAAACAAAAGACACCATAAAATTAGCCACATTTGAGAACTGTGTCACTGAAACCTTTACCTCTCTGGGGCGAGTCGGGGTGCACCGCTGTGACACGTGAACACAGCAGACAGGGTATGGTTTCCCACGGGGCTCACACACGCGCCTTCATTGGGTTGTGGTTATCCGCAGTCGTGCTGCCGAACATGCTGGTACCGCCGGTACCGAACCCGGAGGTGGACCCAAACAGACTCATCCTCGCTCTGCAAACAAGAAAGCGGCCCAGTGAGAACCGCACGTCCCACCGCAGCCCCGCGCCGTGCAGCCGGAGGGGGCAGCCAGGGGGACAACGAAGTACCACATCCCGAGAGACCCCGCTCCGCGGTGCGGTTGAAACCCCGCTATTTTCCCGGCAGACCCCCGAACTGACGGGCGCCCACCCTCGCTCCCGCCCCTCGCCCCGCACGGCCCCAGCCGCTCTGTGCCTACGGGCCGGCCGACGAGGAAGCCAACACGGCGGGCAGGCGGGGCAGCGCCATGCCGCGGGATCCGCTCCGCTCCGACGCCGGCAGCGCACAGGGCCGGTGACGGAGCCGGCGCGGGGCGCGACCGTTTGGAAGCTCACCGGAACCGTCCGCGGGTGACGCGACGCGAGGCTGCTCGAGGGCTCCGGGCACCGCCCGGCCCTCACTCACCGAACGGCGGACAGCACCTCCCGCAACACGGCACGGCGGAGCGCGGCGCACGGGGCAGGCCGCGCCTCTCTGCGCAGGCGCAGCGAGAAGCGGGGCGGTGTCGGCGCACGCGCACTGGCAGCAGGGGCGGGAAGGGGCGGGGCGTTTGGAGCTGGTTCGCCCTCGTAGCGCTGCTGCGGTGTAGCACAGCAAAAGCTATTGCAGCAGCTTTTTAATTTAGTACAGGCGCAGCGGTAGGAAAAAGAAAAGTCTGCTGAAAATCCGTGCATCAGTTTTGGCTGCGGATCGATTTTGGAAGCGTTTCCCATGCAGTCAATTTCGTTTCATGTGAAGTTTATTATGCGTTTCAATCACCGCTGTTTCCGGCTCCTTTTTACTCTTTCAGAGCCAACGAAAGAAAATGGATGAGGGATTTTTGTTGCGATGTGCACCATTAACAGGATTGCTCATTAGACTCCTAATGAACAACATCTGCATGCTCGCTCACTGCAAACAAATAACAGTCGGGTCGCTGGAACGTTTACAGCTGCCCGGGAAATGCAGTAACGAAGAACGGACTCTGACGTTTCAGTCCGAACTTACAGAGAACACAGAGCAGCGCAGAGCTGGGCTGCCGTTGTTTCCAAAAGGAGGTGCTTACGATGAGTTGCCAACAAAGTCCTTTACTTTGCAGAGACCGAAAGGTGCGCACAGCATCATTTCCTGCTTTAAGACAGAAGAGAAAACTTGATACGACCTTAACTGCCATTTATAACAACGTTCCCTGGGTGGAAGGAACGCATTTCAGTGTCCTGCTATGGCCGTGGCACTGCTTGAAGAATCGCTGCAGTGCAGAAGGCACAGAGTGGGACAAACTGTACTCTGTAAAAGAGTTGTGATTGCTTTTACAGCTTGGAATAGAAGGAAGAGACAATCCTAATCTAGTTACAGTAACAAGCTGAGCAAGATGCTGATACGCACTCCTTTGTGTCTCTGTTTTTCTCTAAGAGTGCTCAAGAAAGCAAATCAATACAAAGAAAAACAGCTCATTTGCAAACAGGCATTCATATCCATCCACAAAACTGCAATTTGTTTGGTAAATACACTCTGGAAAGATAATCTGACGAAAGAGAAGCTAGAACTTGGATTTCAGCCTTCATTTTAGATGCTGCCATAATTTCCAGCTAAAAGAAAAACAAAAAAAAAAGGAACTAATTAATGTGTGATGCTGTCACAGCCAGACCCAGACCCAGGGGTACACGTGGACTTTCCCAATCGTGCCCTTTTTTACTGTATCAAAGCCTTTCTGCTATGCTGAGAGTTTATAAGAATAGGAAGGAACGGGACTGCAGGTGTTAGGATTTGTCCTGTGGAGGGTAAGAAATAGGAAACGATAGGTTTGTACGCACTTCTTTTTTCCACACTGGCTGACAAGCAATGTAAGGTCTCTTTTGTAGGCTTGCTAACTTATTTTGATCTTGCTTTGTAAATGGAATCAGGACATCTTCCCGTATATTTAATCTGAAAAAGTAAATAAAGTTAGTACATTTTCTCATATAGTTCAGAAATACTGATTCCAAGTTACTTCTGCATAAGCTAGAATAATGGATGAAAACAGCAAACAATATTGGATTTAAGTGTTGGATGCTGGGTTTGTTGCTGTTGCTATGTTTGTTTGATGAATTTAGTCAGATTTTCTTTGCTGTCTATGAAAGAGAAGAAGACTTTCATTCCTTTGGGGAAATAACTGACCTCTTGATATCGGATGGAAGGAGACCAAGCCACTTTATGCACGGAACGGTGAGCTGGTGAGCCTCAAAAGACATTGACTAGAATAAGAAAAGCCAACTGTAACATTCAGAGACTTTTAGTTAAATCCTTTGAGATATAAGCCTTTCTCAGGTACGGTCAGGTTGTGTTACAGGGTCGGTGAGCTCTTTTCGCTATCAGAACAGGAGGAAATAGTGCAACTGGAACTTACCATACCCCACTACTGAGAACAGTTTCTCTTTTATGGCTTGCCACCTTCAGCCATGAGAGATTCTAGGTTGGTCCATTCTGTTCTTTTTATTTTGTCACATTGGTTTTGTTTGTTTGTTTGCAGTCAGCTCGAGTTCAATTGCCAAACAAAACTGAAGCCAGGAGAAGCAGTGACAACTACAACTGGAACTTCCTGATATTTCCTGCTGTGAGCCCCACATTATATATAATCAGGGAATTTCACTGTGTAAGATTATCAGAAACCTGATAACTCATTTATATCCTGGAAGATGCTGTTCTATCAGTTTACACGCATTTCTGGCAAAGCTAAAATCCTGGCAGATCACCTGAAAACATGTGAGTTCTGTTTCCACATAGGTCCCTGAGGCATGCCTTATGACATATACTTGAGCCTGGACATCGTCCATGGCTGACTGTTTCCAGAAGGTGGGTTTTGTTTGTTTGTTTGTTTTCTTTAGATATTCTTCCTCCATCTCCCTAGAAAACTGTTTCTGCTCTCTGCCACCTGCCTGCCTTCCATGCTGTCTTTCTGTACCTATTCTTTTACCAATGTAATACAACGTCCCTTCTTCTTCCCTTTGCCTCTTCCTCTGTAACATTCCACACTAAAATATGTATCCACACACAAATTCTCACCCCACACCAAAACCTTTACCAACACAACAAGATTCTTTGGAGAACCATTCTGTTCACCCATCTCACAAGTTACGTCCTTTTCCTCCCCAGCTTCTTCCAGCCATCACTTGTCTTCTAAGGCAGAAACAAAGCAAAATGGAGAATGCTTTTCTATTTGGATTTCCTGAAAACTGCCTGTGTAGCAGGAAGAAACTGAGATACAGTTAAATGAAACACCTGACATTGTTGTCCAATTTCTTTTTGTCACAGGGAGAAGCTCTTTTTGCAGATACACAAGACCTAAAAATGGTGCCTGTGTTCAAAGATAATGAGAAGAGGTAGTAACCATTCTAACTCATCATGCATCCAAACTTCAAGGCTGAACTACAGATCAATATGTTTGAATGGGAAATGATACTCACCACAGATCCATATTTGTAGATACACATTATTTCCACACCTGGGTTCAAGAATACCAGTTGTCAAATATCTGTTATCTTCACACTGGGAATACTTATGGAGACTGCGTTAACAATTCACTTTTACGGCATAACAGTGCAAAATGAGAATCAAGGTAAATGTTGCTTTCTTCTTATGTTACAGAACCTCTACAGCCTTACCATGTGGATCTGCATCCATAAGGGTGAAAATAGGAATTTGAAATGTATCCCACAGCTTTCTGACCAGAAGTCGTGTATTAAGATCAGGTATACCTCTTCCCTAAGGAAACAAAATAAAGCAGACAGTTTTTAATTAATTAAAACAACATCTTATACCGATGTGCTTACATTTGCCATTTAAAATGTGCAAATGAAACTCCTGCAGGAAAATTTCTCCAAGGCATTAAGCATTGTCAGGAAAAGCTGCTTTTTTTTCCTTCTCCGAAGTGTTTGTAGCACTAAAGAAACAATGTAAAACAAGGTATACATGGTGTGCTACAGAGTATAAGTGCTTGTCTCTCTTAGGTATGGGCCTAAGTTTCTTCCTCACTTTGGGCCACTTTGTCTCAGAACATGTAGGTGTGGATATTTACACATCCCTCCAGTTTTTAATTAACTAATGAATTAGTTAATTCTGCAAGCTCCATAACTCTTTTAATACAATCCAAAAATCAAACAATTTTATTTCATTTGGGCTTGCTAAGTTTAGGATCCTGAAGGACAACAGCAGGGGCTTTCTGTGGCTTTGCAGCACCCAGATGAGTTTGATAAGCTACCAGGCTCTAAGAGGATGGTTGGAGGAAATAAGCCTTTACAATGTTCATTTTGTAGTTTCATAACCATTATAATAAAACAGTATAAATATGGTAAGGTACACTATCTTATTACTGTCTTTTGGCCAGGTTTGAGCACTGTTACGATGCTGAGGTATCTTGTAAATTCTTGTGTCTAACTGAGCAAAATGAAATGTAAACTGCATACCGTAATCATTATACACGGGGCCAATTTAATGCAGAACTCATCATCCAGGAGTCTCTGAAAAGTTGCATCTTTTTCTACAATTAATATAAATTTGGCATGTGAGTACAAATCTTTTATGTTAAGGCTACCTGCATGTAAAACAATCCGTCACAGCAATCCATTCAATCTGAATGTTCTAAAATACTTATTCTGGAGCCAAAAGCAGCTCATGACTCAATTTCAGAGCCAACAGGCAGAGGAAAAATTACCAGAACATTGTTTAACTTGGAATATTCTTTGTTTTTACTTTATTTTTTCAGTCCACACTGAGAGTTTCTGCTCAAAGGATACTTTTAATTCCTTGAACGTTAGATGGCACAGTAACTGCCTAAAACAACAAAAACAAAATCAATAATTAATGGTAGAGAAAATGATATGTTTTGAAATAACAACACTAGGTAATGAAGGACACCATTACGTCCTAAAACAACCATTCGTCTCCTAATATACAAGATCGATCTTGACATTTTCAATGCTTTGTAAGTACATTCAACCTTTCATATCCTGCTCTACTGCGTGCTTTTCTAAAGTGCATCTGTGCTACTGTCACAGAAGATCATTCGTTGTATGGGCTTTACAGAGAAAACAACGTCTTGATTCATTTTGTATCTCTTTTAGCCAGAAGAAAAGTCAGCTCTGTGCCAATTTAAGATTGCAAATTTAATCCAGGTTTAAAGCATTTGGGCTTTCTCTTCAGAAGACCATTTAATCCTTTCTTTTATTAACCTGTAACCTGCTTCTATGATTATTCTGCTGCAACAGTTTAAGGCACAGTAATGTTTACTTTACATCTGATATTAGGATTGGGTCAATCTGGCAAGCATATGGATAAGAGAGCAGGAACTGGAGGAAGAACTTGGCAAAAGAATATGTCTATATTGAAGTGTGTGGTCTGTTTTTATTTCTGACTGCTAAATCACCTCTGGTGCCAACAAATAAAACTGTGAAGAGCTGTAGAAGAGTATTAACAATGGGGGTCTTTACACTTTGCTTAAAAACAAAGTATGATAGGCAGCTGAAGTAACCTTTCCATTTGGAAGAGACCAGACTAAGCCTACAATGAGCGCATTTTTCAGGAAATCATGACAACAGTCAGCAAGTCACAGCTCTGCTTCCACTTTCCTAACCTGAACAGTGTTCAGGTTAGGAAACCAGCTCTTGACTGCCTAGACAGCTGTGGTTATAAACTTCTCTATAGCTCAGTATCGCTTTTGATAACATCAGTTGATAATACAAGCCCTTCCAATGCTTGTGAGTCCTGTATTAGTGATATTCTGAGACTAAATATCCTGACATTATATTCACAGATCTTTGTCTGTACGTTACTGGGCACTAGATGAGAAAATTACCTCTTATGCTAATAGGGCATTATTATCAAACTTGTGTAAATGAGAACATAGTTTGGGTCCTGAAAGATAACTACTTCTCTAATGATTGTGGCTCAGTTTTTTCTTTCTTCTGTGTTGTTGCTACTAGAGAAGCTGGGGAGCGTTAGTGTCAGGTCTGTTTAATAAATGTATGGAGCAACCTGAGCTACATGAAGTACAGGGTATCACACAGAGGTAGTCGATCTATGTAGGTCCCTTGCAACTGCAACTATTCTATTTATTCTGATTACTGTTATTGTTATTTAATACATACTGTTGCACCACAGGTACAATTCACTTTTGTACCATCTTCCTCAGTGTAACTTAAATTACCGGCAACAAAACCTTTAGTTGTAGACAGCTGAAAAAAATAATAAGTTGCACACAGTAAATTGGAAATTATTTTACCGTATTGCATGGGCAAACCAAGAAACTTCTGGAAAACATTCCAACTGGTAACAAACAGCTATCAGCAGCCATCGACTTCTTAAAATGCAAAGCAACATTGTTGACATCATGGATATAAAGGTAGATTTACAATAAGTTATAGTAACAACTGCATTTGAGTATACTAAAGAATTCTTGTAAAGCATGAGATACAGGACATTCAGAAGGTTCTATCTCTGACTTACTTGAAATTTCCATTTATACCCCATGCTAGCAAATCATCCCAGTATAAACTACAAAGCAGAGGCCTTGTACTCTGCAGATGAAGCACTGCCTTCTCAGGTAATAGCAAAAGGCCTTGTGATTTTGGCTAGCACTTTGTGCCGCTCTTGGAAGCAAGAAAACTGTATGAATTTTCTCTGAAAACAGGAACCTTTCAGATGTCGTGGTAGAACTTAAGCAGGTTTCACTGATATTTCAGCTTTACACACAACCCATATGATTTGGAAATGATCACAGAAGAAAAACAGTAATCAGAAGCCACTTACTATATGCAGACTTCTTCGAGGTATCTGGAGCATGCAAGAGATTTCATTGATTAAATTGTCCACAACTCTCTGGCTACCAAACAGGAGCGTATCTGAGTAGTATATGTCTCTGTCAAGACAAAAACACATATTTGTAATTACAATATTGAAAAAGCTATCAGGTTGTGAGAACGCAGAGTAACGCTCAGCTGAGGGCATGGATAATCAAACCACTGTAAAGCATTTCACACAGAGAAGTCTGTTATCTGAAAGATTTGCATCCCACACTGCTCTCCCAGTAATGTTCTTAAAATACTGCATTTGAAATTACAGAAACATCACATTACCTTTTAGTTGCATAAGAATTGCTCTGCACCATCTTATAGATCATAGATAATATTTTGAGCATCATAGCTGAAAAAAAAATGCATTACAAATTTATTTTGGTCAATTTTCAGAAATGCACATGCAATGCTTTGTATTTATGTTGACTGATATTTGTGTCTCACACAATAAAACAGTGAAGCATGAACACAATTTGTGCACGTATTTTAACATGTGAAATACCGAGAGATGGCACCAGTCAGCAGACTCAGTAATTTCTAGCAGAGTTAGAAAAAAGTCTATATAATGGAGCTGAGTGAAGGGAATACAAGGGATTACACTGTCCAGACTAAGAAATTCATTGCCAGATCTGGAAAAGCAAATTAGCTTTTTGTCTGTACTCCAAGATTCCTTTCCCAGTTGGCTTTTTGAAGGAGGGTGATGTTTTTACATGCAGACTTTGTGAATATGTCTTAATCTGACATTCAGTCAGGCAGCATACAAACTGTAAGGACACTACAATGCAACAGAGAAAAGCTGAAGGGCTTTTCATTAATATCAAGTTTTATTAGTCTTTCACTTCTAACACACAAGGCATAATTTATTTCTTTCACAAAGTTTCAGACTAAAATACAACAAAAAAGTTAAGAATTCAACTTTGGAACTTACCAAACTTCGGTGCTGTTGCAGGGCAGTCACTTCTTATTTGTTTTGTAGTAGAATGTGGTATCATTTGTAGACCTACAGAATCTTTAAATCTGACATACGGCAAACAAATGCAATAAAACAGTAAACTTACAAAGTAAGGATGTGGAAATGATTCTATCCAAGATCATTCAGACTGAGAGCCCTCTCCTAAAGTCAAAGATGCTCATTCTATTTTCAGACTCAATAGACTAGCAGCGAACAAATAAACAAAGGACAAAAACCATGATTCATTAATAGTATACACTTCAAGTCTAACATACAGTAACTTTCTGATGCAGAATGTATGAGAAAGTATAATGATTTGATTTCACAATTGTATGATCTAATTTACACCCTTCAATTATTATCAGAATAACTCAACTCGATTTCATTCTTGGAACTTTTGGAAAGAAAATTGTGGGGCATCCTATTTTCTGAGCAGCTGTCTCATCTAAACGATCTGCACCATTTCATTTTATATCTGAAGGTACACACTTCACCAAAAGAGACAGAGTTTTCTTAGCAGCATTTCATTGTAGTGCCCTCAGGTATGACCTTTCTATATAGCACCCTTTTCCACTTTAGAACTCTGTATGTGCATTTTAAAAGCACTGACAGTGAAACGACCATCATTTTATGCAAAACCACATCAAGTTTCTCTAAGCCTTTCTTTGCTCCTCGCATCCTTTGGGTGGCAGAGTGCAACCAGTGGAGCAGCAGCTCCCCGCCGCTCGGCAGTCACCATCCTGCAGTGTGCTGCAGCACTGAGAAGGCTGTGCGCTTTTCACTGCCTGCTCATTGCATCCTATCTGCACAGAGTGGCAGTCGCAGTTTCACTCCCTTAAGGTCAGTAGGAACACTTTTCAGAGAACAGTCTGCCTAAGAGCCTAACCCCACAGCCCTCACAGACAGCTCACAAGGAAGGGTCAGCCTAGCTTTACAGCCAGCACCCAGCTGTCCTTCCTGGCCTTGCACTGGTCCCTACAGAGTAACTTCCTATAAAGCACACATCCTGCTTTAGGCCTGGCATTCTCACAGGTTGACCTCATTCCCAGGTAAATCTCTCTCTGGGTATCTACAAATGTTCACAAGGGACATTTCAAACATGAAATCATTCTCTAATTTCTACTAGCTCCTGCCTAGTTCCAGCTGTGTGGGTTGGGTACCAGTAGGTGCCTACATAAGGAAGAACTCCCACCAGCTGTATTTCTTCCATTTCTATTACATTTGGGGACCTTGTTTTTTGTTTTATTTTATTTTTTAATTTGCTTATTGATTTGTATGTAATCTTAAAAAGCATTAGAGCAGGATACGTGTCATCACTCAGTGGAATGCCTATGTGAGATTCCATTACTCCACCATAAACAATGGTTCAGCTTTTCCAATTTGATCGATGTGTCTTATTTTTAACAAACTGTGATGTAAACTTGTTTTCATTTGAACGTTTTCCCCCTATGTGTTCTGATGGCAAATTACACCCCAAGTTTGTTTTCCTAGCCCAGACTGGCCGTTCCCCTAAGACTGCCAAAGATGGCAAAGCTTTGTTACAATATTTTCATTGTAGAGCCACTGAAGTGAAAGATCTGTTGTCAAGCCATCAGGACACCAACCACTGCATTCACTGGGGCATACAAGCTTTCCAGTTAGCTAATTACCTTCGGGACCTTCACTTCTTTGATTGACAGAAATTTATTATTCTCATTAAGTGAGTATTCCACCGAGGTGTTATGCATGGAAGGTCTGCTATGCTTTCTCAACTTCTCAACCTCCACTGTTCATAACGTGTCCACTTACAGGGATCTCTGCAATCATATTGATCTAAATATCCTTCAGCTCACGGGTGCCCAAAGCTATTACAAGATAAGGAACAGATTTGTGCCTTCCTTTATCTTTTTGCTTTCATACTATAAAAAGTAATGATTTTCTCATTCTCAGTTGAAATGCATGCCTTGGAAAAGTACTGTTGCAGGGACCTCTACAAAGCTGTGAAAGACAGAAGGACAGGTTGTTTTTTTCTCTGTTCCTGCCTAGGTAAGCTGGCATGAGATCTGAAGTTTAGATAACATTGCAGAATCTGGTTTTGCTTTATTTAGCAAATAATGGACTTAAGATTGTATATGGACACAGCATGGAAATAAGAGAATGGTAAGAGCTGGCGATCATCTTCTTTGAAGGATATAAGGAGGATAAGCTTATTGCTATCATTTGAAGAAATAAGATACCACGAGGAAAAGCAGAGAAAAAGAAAAGAGGAAGCGCTGAAAATTGATTGGTAAACGAAATTGTGAGTAATTGTTTCCAGCCTAAAACAGTTTTGTTACTATTTATTTTTTAATCAAACACAACGTACTATTCCTGTTTTCTACTGCATCTAGAAAATGTATGTTTATAGGACCTCTCTTCTTTCTCATTCCTTCTACAGAACTTTCACATCCTCCTTTATGCTATGGCCTGCTCTTTAGTTAATGCATGATGCCTGCCCATGCATCACTTTGTCTTTGTACGTTAGCTTTTCAAGAAGCTGAATTATGATTCCGATAGAACTACGCCAGTTCAACTCTTCTGGAAGTTATAAAATCATCATATTTGTGGCACACATGTCAATATAAGGCAAGACTTTAAAACACACGGTACTTACTCTATATTCCTCCAATCTGATCTATTAGCCAGTGTGAGAACAGGTGCTTGTTTTTTGGCCAAACATTTAAGCACATCTAGAATAACATTTTCTATTGCTTCAAGAACTTCAGAACTGAAAGAAAAGAAAAACAAAAACCAATTATGCAGTTCATATGATTTAATGTAGTTCCGCTTTGCATTTTGATCATCTATCCCCATCCTTCCAGAAATCATTTAATTCAAAACTGCTTCAGGGCTACATACATACATACGTATATATATATATACACATTTCAAAACCTCCTTTGTTTTTGCATGTCCTTCTCCTTAGTTTCCATGTAAGATTTGACTTTCCATTCCAGATTCATGACTGAAAGCACAATTAAAAGTACATTTCTATTCAACCCTAAAACCATTGGATTTTTCACCAGCTGAGCTTTCAGAGCAGCTGGCTGGTTTCTGACTCATGATTAATGTTTTACTTCAAATGATGTAATATTGGCCTTGGCTGTGATTTGTGCTAAGTTGTTTTTAAATGCTGTAAATTTAAAAAAATGTTCAACAGAACAAATACTTCCTGTTGTACCGCTGCACATTAACCTTTTGATCTGCTGCCCTCAACTGTTAAGGGTTTTAATTATACGAAGGCTTGGTCTCAACAGATGCAAAGAACAGAACCGGCATCTTTCACCTAAAAAGACCAAGTAACCTTGCAAGCAGATGCATTACATCCAAACTTCAGGCTGCTCTGAGTGTTGTGACAGATGCTCTTTATTTTCATAAGCAATCTGACACCAACGTCTCAGCTGTCCCTACCATTACAACTCTGCTATACACCATCATGACCTATATATGTACCTATACCACCTATATACCATAGGTGGGATTTAAGAGCAGAAAACCAAAAACAACAAACAAAAACTTATATTAGCACAAAGATGTATCAGCAAAGACCTATTTTGTCATTAAGTAGACCATACTGAATGAATTATCTTACTGTTGCAAAATCAGTAGGAATAATTATTTGAACCTAGCTGTGAGTGTCCCTAAACAATGAGGTGTCATTGCAGCTCTCTTCTGCCATCTGAATGCATTTCTTCCAGTTTGTAACTCAGCTTGCACTTACTCCTCATTGCACAACATTCTCATCCTTTATGAGCAATTTCTGGAAAGTATTCATGTTTTCTTTTAAATTATTCATCATAGTATCTGTATAGAACACAAACCGACCAGTAGTACTGAATTTTCTCTGCCCAATAAGATTAATTTGATCACAGAGAGACAAGATTTCCTGACTTCCAGACTCACGGTCTGTTCCTTCAACTTAACATCCTACATAATGCACAATATCCAAAATAGCAGTTCTATAAAGTAGAGAGGAAATGGTCAGCTGGTGAGCTAAACATGTAACGCAGCGAAGGGTGGGAGTGAAATAGATAAGCAGTGCAGGCTAAGGTACAGAGCAACTTAACAAAAATTAGAGACAATCAGAGCAAGATAACAAAAATATGTATAGGCAGATGGATGAATGAACGGTTGGGTGGGTGGTAAATCGAAACCATGTCCTTGTTCTGATTCTTATAAGTATTTTACTTATTCATTTGCTTCTGTTCACTGTAGCTGTCTGATATTCCATATGCACTTCAAGAATGTGAAAGCCCAGGCTGCTGTTCCCACCCATTTCCTCAGTGTTTGGCCAACACAAACTCTAATTGTGACAAAATAGGAAGAAGAGGACAGCAATTCTGTCTGTACCCCTTACTGATATTCCACTTTCCTTTGCAGAGATTAACTGAATTTTCATAAGCAAACATGCAGTGCTGCCCAAGTATGCCTGCATGGCGTTCTCCATGGTTTAGCTAATGGTGGGACGGGGCTGTGGGCAGCACTGTCTCACAGCATTTGCCTCCTCATTTCTAACAGTGTGAATAGATACCAGCTTCTGTATGGCACAGGCAGTAATCTTCAACATTAGTAGCATGTAAGACTCATTTTCTAGCACTGTTAGTAAGCAAGCATAACATAACTACACAGAAGGAGTTACCAATAAGTATCTGCACTGTGATAAAACAATGCACTCCAAACCCCAGAGCTGCAAACCGAATGCTAGAACCACGCACTCCCCATGCCCTGTCACAGAGAACAAGGCCCGTCCAAGTCATACTATTGTAATTATTATCCTTTTCCACTTAAGATATGTCTGAGATGCTCCCTGTCTGTTACATCTTAATGATACTCAATGTGTTTGTCGTCACTGCTTTCTGCAGTGCTGTCTGTACCTACAAACTTGCTTGGAAGTCTGAGGAAACCCAGCTGTGCTGGGACAGTGTGAGGGCTGCTCTCTGCCATGTTTTTGCAGCAGAGAGTGTTTTTCACTTTTGCACAAGCCCATTACCTTTGCACAAGCACTGCCAACTTAACTCCTACCACAGAAAGAGCACAAGTGCAGCATTTCCCAGCTGTTACCTAGGGACATGGCTGCCGTGAGCCGATGCTCTGGTTTCCTCAGAGCCATCCTCGTGCCCACCCAGAGCCTCAGCACTGCGCTGCTCCATGGTGGGCGCTGCACACCCACCCAACCTCCGTGGAAGCATTGAAGTTATTTAAAGAGACTGCCAGATTAGAAAAGGGTATTTTGGGAGGTAAAGCTCGTTCTCCAAAGGGAAACTGTGAGGGTAGCCATGCAGGGAAAGCATAAATTTACTGCAGGATCTTGAGTTGAAGAACAGCTTTTCCTGACTGACCGAGGGCCCTTCCCGCCCTTTCCAAGGGGGAAATCGGCCCCACCCTCCCCAACGGCCGCGGCCTTTCCCGCCCTGACCGACTGCCCCACTGACCGCCCCACTGACCGGCTGGGACTGACTGACTGCATTACCGACTGAAGCCAAAATCCCCATCGATCTCCAGGGTTGCTGTACCTCAGCAGGTGTTTAAGCAAAGCCCTGCAGCACCCAGATCCCTGTGGGCATGGGGATCAGTGAAATGATTGATCACAAAATGGCGGCATGGCTTAGCATCACTTTTCTCACCTTTCCTGAGTGACCAGTGTTTTTTTTCTTCCTTGGGCATCAAACGTCTCTTCCTGACAGCTCTCAGTAGCTGGAAGAAAGCTGGAAGCCCCAGTGCCAAGCTGAGAAATCAGTTTCCTTTCCCAAAAAGAAATTCAGCTTTATTTAATACTGATTTTGTAACTTGCCTTCAGTGTTCAGAAGACTTAGAATAGAGTTGGGATATGTTTTCATATTCTTCTCAACGCACCATTAAAAACTCATGTTCAGAACAAAAACCCAACCTGCAATCCTACGAGCCACGAATTGCTGGCTTCCAAGGAAGCTGAGCTTTAAGGAAAAAAATGCTGCATATTGTCAGACTTTTGGCTGAAATGGGCCATGTGTGATTCATGTGGAACCCTCAGCCAGAGGGCATCACTTCAGAACAGATGATACACAGCTAAACTGTGAATCTGGAAGGAAACCCCATGTGTCTTTATTATCTTGGTGCATTTCGTACCGCTTTTCTTTGCCCATTTGCCTCTTTCCTGCCAGAAATCGGGAAGGCATCATGAGCTTCAAGAGAAGGTGCAGTCCTTCTGGGGGAGCAGGACAGCAGAGCAGTGTGTGCCCATCTTCTGCTCAGTGGAAAACAGATGTGCTGCAATGCCCAGGATGAATGATATGCTCCTTCTGCCCGGTGGTTTCTGAGTGCAGAGTTCAGGGCCCCTCACTGCAGCTCTGCTGTGATGAAAAGCCACACCTGAGGCTTTACACAGCCCTTAGCTCTGCAGCTATGATAGGCCAAGGACTGTTTTAAACTCCTAACTGTGTCACAGTAACTGACTGACTGAAAGCAGTCATTCTGTGAATATTAGTAGTTACTCAGGAGAGAAATATCTTCAAGGCTTGTCCTTTCCAGAGAAAACACTAGTGAGCTCACCACTGATAACACTGCCTTTTGTGCACAGCAGGCAGTAACACTGGAAGCTGTGCTGTCTCTAGCTCACCGCCAGCAGCACTTCAAAAGTCACCATGCTTAGGCTTGTTGTTAGCCAGGTAGACGACACGGGGCATAAAACGTTGGAGACAGCAGGCTTATGCTGCTCCTCCTTTAGCTGCTACCTATGAAGTTTCTTTTCTGGTACTCACGAGAGTAAGCAGTCCAAATCCATCCTGAGTAGGTAATTAAAAGAATCATGAATTGATTTATCTGAGGAAAGCCCCAGGCTATTAAGATACGAACACAAGGTGCTTCAGTTAGCAGAGGCAAGCAGAAGAAAGGGGAAATAATAAATGGAAAATTTCAGTTCTTTCATGTTCAGTCTTTTGGCCTTTAGGTACCTTGAGATCACTCCGGAAATATTTATGTAAAAACTCTGTAGTTCTTTCCAACAATTCAACATCAAAATCAACAGATTTTTGTTTGATGTAGAACTGACAACAGTATAACCTGTTCCTAGGGAAGGGTTGCAAATAAAACTATATATATCAACATGAGAGAAGATAATTTAATGACTTGTCCCTTCCCCATAGCAGCAAACAGCAAGTAGAAAAAAAAAGCAGGACCAAGAGTCTCAGTGCTTACATCAGAATTAACAGAAAAGAAACTAAATATATGTATATAAATATGTATGTACATGCAAACAAATAAACTAGTGTCCAGGATAACAAATGAACAACAGTCAGAACTAGCAGGTTTATTTCTGAAAGCTCTGTTTAATTATTCATTTTCACTTTATTAGCTCTCCTTAATTTTTTTTTTTTAAAGCATTTCAATTACAAATGCTTTCGTGTTTTTATGTGGGTTAGAGGGGAAAGGACCAGGAAAACTAATCATAAACCATTATTAAACGTTCAGATGTGAAAAAGAGCAGCATGAGGAACGCAGCTGCACGTGCACTTGGCTTGCTTCTACAAAGATGTGCAGCAGAGGGCACTACAGATGGCACGCCGAAGGGTGCTGCTTTGAAGCTGTTAAGCTCTACGCTGTGATTTCACAGCTTTGGTAAAACAGGTGTGGTAGGTAAGTAACTGTTTTATAAGACAGCCTGCTACTGATAATTCCTGTAAGACTGCTTATTTTTTTATAAGCATGTGCTCTTATCAGAACACTTGTGAAGGGAGCTTTGCTATGAAACAGTCTATATGAGATGTCTGATGTCGACTTCCAAGAATGTTCTGTAACTGCAGAAGAAGAGCCTGTCTGGATCAAAACCTATTGTAGTCATTACATGCTACAGATAAAAGAGCAACACAGAGCAAAAACGTGCATGTATCTTAGTGCCAAGATATTAAACTGCTTGATACTGTCTTTTCCTACATAAATTACTGCATCAATAGAACAAACTTATGTTATTTCCTTTTCTTTGTTGTATGCCTTACCAAAAGCTGCTTTCTCTTTTTATGTGCAGTTAGTCTCCTACATGCAGTTTACACGATTGCAGTGGTATGCATTTCTTACCGCTTTTAGCGGACTGGCTGGCAGACCAGTGGATCTGATAGGTTTATTTTGAGTTAGCATCAGACAGCATGGGAAATCCAGTTTCTCACTCATGCCTAAAACAAAGACAAACTTCTCCAAATTGTAGTGATTCAGGGTGAGCAGAAGTGTTTGGACCAGTGAGGAGTGTTAAGGAGATGGAAGCTTAAACACTAAAGCAAGAACAGGAAAAGCAAAATCCCCACCGGCCATTGAAGAGCTTGCTGGGAGTGTGCCTACTACGTTCCAGCAAGCTTCAGTCTCTTGCTGCCTCCCTTGGCCGCGGTCTGGATAATTGCTGGAAGGACGGACATCTTGTGAGCCAGCAGATTTTACTGTGCAAAGTTAGGGTGCAACAGGAGCCAGATCTATCACCTGCCAGTTACAGTATAAGTTACTGATCTTTTCCTAATGAGCAAAGCCTGAAGGAAAAAGGGAAATAAAGGAGAGATGAAGAGTCATTCTCTGCTAACAGCTAACAACCTCAAATGGGATTGCCCCTTCCAATGAATATGTTTGGGTTTTGAAGAAAAAAAGGAAAGGAAAAGGAAAAGGAAAAGGAAAAGGAAAAGGAAAGGAAAGGAAAGGAAAGGAAAGGAAAGGAAAGGAAAGGAAAGGAAAGGAAAGGAAAGGAAAGGAAAGAAAAGAAAAGAAAAGAAAAGAAAAGAAAAGAAAAGAAAAGAAAAGAAAAGAAAAGAAAAGAAAAGAAAAGAAAAGAAAAGAAAAGAAAAGAAAAGAAAAGAACGTAGATGTTTTCATTTTACTTAGCTATGGAGGGAGAAGCACCTGCAGCAATCTGTTCTGCAGAGAACAAAACCACCATGAGAACAAGTGGGGTTTTTAATTACCTTCTCTTCTTGTTGTTTAGATTTTCAGAAGCAGATTCTAGCAGGCCTTTCTTAAAAAGGAAAAGTGATTTTCATCTAACTTCTGTTACAGGGATCCAACATTTTCTTGTGCTTTTAGGAGCAATAATTTATTTTAGCCAGCAGGACATTTATCTGAGACAAAGAAACACCAAATGAACTAAACAAAAGAATGCCTTTTCCCAATCCAGCATAAATGCCATGAGAAGTTCAGCGACGATAATTAAGCTGCAAATAGAATTCTGTCCGAGCACTCAAATAGACAAACTTTATGTGCTGAGAAGTTTGAGCTTCACCAGTACTATCGTAACCATTATATTTCAATCCTTCACTGGTCTCCAAACTGCCCTAAAATAGTCTGAGATTCCTGCATATTGAAGGATTCTCTCCCTGCAATCCGAATCACCGCACCAACTTCCCTGTTTTAAAACTGCTGCAAGGATGTAACTGCAAAGTGTAAGAAATAAAAATAAATTAATTTAAAGGGAAACCAGCTGCAGCAGCTTTAGGACTTGCAAAAGTGAAAATAAATGACATGATGATATTCATAATCAAATTATGAAAATAAGAACAGGATTTTATAATGGGAACTCGGGCATTCTACTGCTTTTATTATTCTTTTGAAGAGCATGTTGGGAGGGAATATAAAGTGAGAAGATATTTTGAAACATCCAAACCTCTGTGGAAGTGACTCAGCTGGAAATAAAACACAAAGCCTGCCTTGCTGTGGAATAACCTACCAGTCTCTCACATACAAGTAACAAATATAAACGTCAAACTCTTCATCTGTTGCCTTCTGTATCGAAATCCCATGAGTGCTGAACCAGAAAAGAATCAGGGAAATAAATAGCACCACCTTCTGCACTGAATACTTGTCTACTTCTAACAGAGATTAACGCCTAACATTTGCCTATTGCCACACTCTCCACTGCTAGGAATAAAATGAGAATTTGGGCTGAAGTGTCCGTGTGTCAGCTGAATAGATAACAAGAGCTGAACGGCGAGGGGGGCTGTGGGGGGCTGACAGCTCCCTCCACCCTCTGTGCAGCCCTCAGAACAGCCACCCTTACTGTCTGACCAGCTGGGCTCTGACAAACCCACTGCCAACAGCGGTAGTTTTCAGGTAGCTACGTATCATCCCATAGAAGTAGCAAGTGCATTGAACGGATTGATTTGTAAACATTTATATACTTGTAAAATTCCAAATCTGGTTTAACTGAGCACTGAATAAACATGTTATTAGGAAAAATTCTGATGATTAAAAAAATGTGTTAAAGGGAAAATATGTTGAGGCAAACAAATGAAAGACATTTGTGTTCAAACGTAACTGGAAAGCGAGAATGTCTTCTGTTCCAATGTTGATGTGACAGCGTGAACATAATGGTCAATAGAACATATTCTTGGAAACAGCTGCACCATTTCCTCTGGATTAGGAATAGGTAAAATGTCTTATGTTTTATTCTCCTTTTGTTGGCAAAGTTCTCGAGAGCATGACAACTCAGGTGTGATTTTGCTCCTTAAACCCAAAATTGCCAGCTGCTGTACATTAAAAATACTTGTGCCAAAATCTGTTCTTTCATTTATGTGAAAGCTGCACCGCTGCTGCCATGGCCTCAGATTTATGCCAACAGGCAAAACTCAGGATGGACTTCAGACCTTTGTTATTAACTAATAATGCCTGGGGAAAGTGAAGTAAGAGGGGGATGTAGGAGCCTGTTCTGACACCGAGGACTGCGGGCCATGTGAATAATGAGAAGGGAGGGGCAGGTGATTAACGCACTCCTGCTTCATTTTGGAAAGCCTAGATTAAAATCAGCTCCATGTCACTATTCAAAATGCATTTGGAGATTTTAATTTAAGTTACTAATGTTAATTGGTGTGTACCACAGAAATGCCAGGGGCACCGTGATGCGATTTGGACAAAAAGCAACCTTTGCTTCGGAGGGTCCTGAGGCTCAGTATGGAATATGTCAGGTATCAAACAGCACAGATGTGTTGGTTTGCTGGGTTTTGTTTGTTTGTTTGTTTCACTGGAGCAGAGGTGAAAACACAATTCAAACATACACGGGAATCAAACCAAAACGTGTCATACCAGGCTGCCATGTGAGCAGTTCTGGATGCAGTAAGATCTGCTGGCCTTCACTGAAGACTTCTCTACACCTTTTTTTTTTTCCAATACATTTGTAACCCTTCCACACGCTGTGTGAAGTCTCTCTCTGTATACACAGTTGTATAGGCGACTCTTTTCTCTCTACTCCAGGAAAGCTCAAACGCGCTAGCTGGATGCCACTGCTCTAAGCCACCTTCTGGATTTGGGCATGGAAGAAGGTAGGACATTTTGCTTGGTTTTGCTTTGATTCACTGCTGTTGGCAATGAAAACCACAACCATCCTGAGCATGGCTTGGGGGATCTTCTCCCAGGCTGCTTTATGCCTTGTTTTGGGACCGGGCTCCAGGAAGTGCTGAGCCAGAAGAGCTGTGAGGACATCCCACAGCCAAAAAGGTATCCAGCTCACTGTTAGAAAAAGGTATGAATTACAAGTTTCATTAATAAATTACAGAATCTGTGCTCATAAACACAAATTCCTATGATATAAAATCCTCCCTGGCTGATCCCAAGGGGAGTTCAGTGCTTAAAGAATAGAATAGAACAAATTTATACTATTCTCTAAAGACAAAATCTTCTGGCACGAACAGGAGTTTGGAGCTAAGGACTGAAAGCTTTTTTGCACTGGAAAATTGACTGGAATTGCTATTGCAGAAGAAGCTATTCTGCAACAGCTTACCATCTGACCCGTGACTTTTCCAGACTAGAATATCCACACAGGGAACTATTATGGAACAGTTTATTCAGAAATAGCTATTGTGGTTAGTCCTCCTGCACAGATAGATGCACGGTGTCCATGAATATCTATAGCAAGAGAAAAAAGGGCTTTGTTTTTGCTTGTTCATTTTGTTTTCTTATTACAGGATAACACTTACTGTCAGATATATAGCATGGCCCAATGGTAAAGCAGGCAGGGAACTTCCAGTCAGGTCCTCATGCAATTGACTAACACCCAACACTGAATTTCCTAACATAATACATGCTCATACTACAATCACTTACATGCTAAGAACATCTCTACATCTGCAAGGCTGTGTTCATCACAGGATGTTGCATCAGCTTGAGTAAATAATTAAAAACATCCCTAATGAAATCAGTGAACAAAACACTAACAAACACATTTGTTGAAGTCTCTGATTGACAGATCCCACGTCTCAGTCATCTCTCATGATAACATCACGCACGCTGTTAGTAAGGAATACACCGCAGTTCCACACATCTGCAACAACCAATCATTTTTGTATTAGCTTATTAATTCTAATAAATAACAAATATCCAGCTGATGCCAGCAGTACCTCTTTTGGGTCAAGAATTCCTGTTAGTGCCTTAGGCATGGTCAGCTGACAGGTGGGTCTGGCACTTTACCAGAGAGACAGTTCCTTTCTAAACATCTGAGGCTGTGTTCATTTATTATTATTTCTCTATTTTTCTGCATATCCTCCTTTGTCCTGTTATAAACGAGTTGAGTCCTATAGAAAAAAAAAAGATACACATATCCTATAAAAACTCTGTTGGTTGGAATTCAAGCTTACCTCCAGAAACTGCATTCAACAGCTAATGGTATCAAATTGTTAAATGAAGGGAGAGTTAGTAGGAGAACAAGTTGATAAGTCTGACAGTTGTTAAAATAATTTTGTCTTTAAATAGCTTTTCAAGGACTCTTGCTCATAAAGATCATAAAACATATATTAAAAGGTATATCATAATATATATATATGAATGTATAATGACATTCATTCATATGTTAATGAGCCTGCCAAAGAAATATGACTTTTTCTATGAACAGCCATTTTTTTTTGCCAACAAACAAAGAAAATCAGTCACCACAGGGAAATAAGCACTCAAACTCACACCAACATCCTAGCAATAAAGTGCTTCTTTGAGTAATTGACATGAGGAAGGGAAGGCAATCAGACCACACCAGCTGTTGGGAAGGACCCAAATCTCCGCAGTTCTGTGCAGGCAATGAGAGCCTCTGCTGACACTGTGGCAGGCCCTGCTGGCATTTGGAAGCAATTCCTGCTCTTCTAAGAAGTGCTGTGCTGGAGGGAGGTTTTCTGGGAATCGTGGGTCTGCCCATGGGAACTGATGGGAATCAGGCTGTCTGCTCGGGCTGACAGAACGGATGGCCACGAGGACGAGTCTGTACCATCTCTGTGGAGAGAGAAAAGGCAGTGGCAAATCTCCCTAGGGAGTCCTGCAAAAAAATAATAAATAAAGGTTAATTCTGGTCCGGCAATCTGTTACAAGGTTATTGCCCAAAGCCTTTCATGTCACACTTAGTTTGGAAAGCACCAAAAAATGGAAAGTAGGAAGAGAACTGGACAGCTCATGGGCTGCGACTTGGAAGAAACAGGGTAAAAAAATGCTGGAAATAAAAGAGCTGAGCTGAGCATTGGGAGCATTTAAAGTATTTATTTTAAAAACTGAGGGAACAAACAACCTTCACAGCCACAGACTCCAGGTCCAAAAGCCTGCCTGAGAGGTTTCCATAACACCCTGAGCACATCTCTTGATTTCAGTACCTTCTATCACATCAGCACTGTGCTTATTCTCCTGGTGCGCAGCGAGGAGCAGCACAGCACAAAGCGGAAGAGGACACCGTCCTCACATCCGATGCATTCAGTCACCAATAATGCATAATCTGGGGAAAATAAACCAGTAATTTACACGACACAAAAGCCAATATGGAAACTCATCTTGATTTTCACTGCCTGATCTTCACTTCCCCTTTCACAAGTTAAAGAATGCCTGTTCCAAAATATAAGGTCCTGCACAGTAGGCAGTCACCACCCAAGACTAATTCTCCACCATTGTGAGACAACAGCAACAGAGTCTCCATCCTTTCTTCCCTTTGTTACAAAATACTCAGTCTTTTGCTGGAGATTTAAACCGAGAGAACTTTTACTTTGAAATGATACATTTGTTTCAGTGTTTTACACCAGACACTTGTAATAAATACATTAAGCAATACGCTGAGGTCAAACTGGTGTCCCTGCCCGTGGCAGGGGGTTGGAAATAGATGACCTTAAACGTCCCTTCCAATCCAACCCACGCCATGATTCTGTTATATGGAACACGCTAAAACACTGCAATAAAAATACTTTATGCTGAATGTTTGAGAAACTATCAGTAACTTTTCAAGTTTTTATAGCTGTAAAATCAGAAAACCGACTTCATATTGGAGAAACATTTCTGTGCAGCACAAATGCATGCTTTTATCATACTTTTACAAATAAAACCAGTGCTATAAGTTTTGCCAACTGCCTCCCGAGGCATAGGAATTTATAGCTGCCTATAAATGCACTGAGGCAGAATGAGTTCAATGAGATGAAAAGTTCATCTTTGCACTCACTTCCTCCACTCTCATATGAACCGGCAAGATTAGTAATAGCGTATCTACATTCATTTATACCAGCTATTTTATTTGTTTCCCCAGGGTGCAGAGACAGAAGTTGTTCAGCCACGGGAAGACCTGCCATGCTCTCCCTCTCACTGGCCACACCATGGATCCGTGCAGCAATGGAGCACCTGAATGCAGTCATGGAGGTGATAGGCAGTGCTTGGCTGGAGGGCTCACATGTCAGAAGGAGTGGTGGCCATACACTGCACTGCGGGAGGGTCAGCTGAGAATTAGGAAAAATCGTGATCCCTTTTTCAGCTATTCCTTGGGGGAAAACAAACAAGCAAACAATAACAGCAACAAAACAGCTACAGTAGTCACACCCCAGTTAAAATACAACTGAAGAACCTAGTATAAAATACTAAATTGTCATCCCCTGGTTTCTTACTCTGTCAGGCATCTCCTCGCTTCATTGTCATACACATTGCATTACTACGCATATTTTGTCTTGCATGTATGTAACACACATATGGTATCTGTAGGCTACATTTTTCTTTACACTTCTTCACATTCAAGCATTAGTTGAATGCCTGCAGGATGACACTGAGACGGGGAGTAAGAGCAGGAAAAGAAACTGGGAATAAACTACATGGAAGGAACGGGTAACAATTCCACATCAGACCCTCCATCTCATTTTGGATGACACAGGTAGCAAGATTCAGGAGCAATGCTGGCCATTGGAGGTTGGCTGGAAGCTGCTCAGCCGTTCTTTTCCTCCCTTCCCCCATAAATGTCTGCTCTGACAATGGGGGAAAAAAAAAAAAAAAAAGAACCATGTTTTAAATTCCTTGACATTGGGGCACATGAGGCAGGTTTCACCTCTCTTACACTCCCTGCAGTCTCGCTGATGTCAGCCCTTGGGAATCTGAGGTCATAGTTTGGCTCCAAGGAAACTCACAGAAGTACATTAGGGCGATATACCATCTTTTCTTAGCACTGGAGGGAACGTTTTTGCCCTAGCTTGAAAAAGGGGTTGGGTGTGATTGAGATGAAATAGATTATGGAGAATTTGATCTGCACGTAAATGTCTCCAGATATTTAATCAATGGGGAAGCAGTGGAACAGGTTTGAGCAGCCCATTGGTCGATGACCTGCTCTGATAAAAACCAGCGGACTATAGAAGTCATTCAATATCCATCCTTCCTGCAGTTTCTCATGGCCAGCTTGCTGCACACAGCACAGGTGCCTAATTTTATTGCTTTCACATCTCATCTCCCCACAGTTTTTTGCATTACGATATAAGAAAGCAATCTGAAAAGAACATTGACATTTCACCTACCTATTGAAAAAAAAATATCTATATTATGTACCCAGATTGAGATGGAAAGGAGAAGAACAGGAAATATTGGCTAGCAGTGCTGCTATATGCATAGACATGAAATCTTGGCTGCCCGCTGTATGAGCTAAAATGTTGGATAGTAACAGTGCTCTAGAAAAGATTGATCCCTAGGGCTTACTGCTAGCAGTGATGGATTTAATTAGCAGGGTGTGTCTAGAGGGAATGAAGGAGATTCTTCTCAGTACATGCCTATGCTTGAAACTTTGTGTGCTTTTTTGTGCATCTCTGTTAAATGATTTGCTAAAAAAACCAAACCAAACCAAACCAAACCAAACCAAACCAAAACCAAAACACAAAACCAAAAACCAACCCAAAACCATGGTACAATCAGTGCACACACACTGTAACGCTGCACTGCACGTGTGATGGTCTTATTTTCTGACACTGCAGATTCTCATGCAATAAAAGTGCATCTCTTATGAGCTCAGCTTAATTTCTTGCCTTGATCAAACCTTGGTGTTCTGTGCTATTTCCTACACGCTCCATTGTGAATCATTTCCCACCTTTCCAGTTACAGATAGGATGAAAACTTGCAGATGAGTGTGAAGGCTGGCAGCTGTGGATGTGAAACAAAAGCATCCAGTGAAAACTGTAGTGCTTTCCTTGCCTCTCCTCAACAGGCTGCATTAAATAGTGCTTTTCCATGCATGCAGCGTTTGACTGTGCTAGTCAATACATCTATGGAATCTTTATATCAAAAGGAAAGGCTTAATCTTATAGAACTTCAACTTCGTTACAGGAAATGAATTAATACTTAGAGATTCAGTCTCCTAATTCAGAAGTTCATGTTCCACTTAGCAGTTTTAGTTGTAATTTAATTTGCAGGGGTCTGTACCAGAAAATAATTTAACAGGAAAGCCAAGAGGACAGGGGTGTGCACAGCAGGTCTGTGTACAGACCAGAAACGTGGTCCCGTGATCTACACCGCTCCCTGAGAGCCTCAGACACCTCCGATCTCTGACATTCATGCGCTGGTCGCTGTGTCTGTCAGGTGGAAACACAGCACTCGATTAACCTCACTCAGCTGCCGTTCTTATAGCATCAATACCATCTGCAGGCAGCACTGCGCCGCACTGCGAACCGAACAAAATCAAAGAGAGCAGGATTAGGTTTCATGGATGGGAAACACTGCATTAACAAGAGCCTTTTTCACATGACTTTATCCTCTGACAAAAGACAAGGAAATTACTATTAAATGCATTGTATTGCATTACAGGAGAAAGAAGAAAGCACTGCCATCTTTCTACTTTGCCAAGAGGCGGAAAACAGCATGGAGCAGAAAACTACGGAGAAAAAAATGTCTGCAGATTGAGAGCGGTGCTGCACGCAGCTTGTGTCCTATGCATGAATTTCGTTTGCAAAAGAACTGCCGGGATTGTTCTGCAAAGAGCACCCACTCCTCCAGCCCGGCCCTCCCCGGGCGCTCCCACTGCTTCGCTTCCTCCTTCTGGCTGTGAAGTCTGAAAGTAGTTCACAGAGGAGCAACAGGATCAGTGCTCCCCTCTCACCCTCTGCTGCAGAAGAAGAAAGAGGTTTGATTGAGTCCTCTAAAAGTATTAAGGCTGAATCAGACCACAAAAAGGAAAAAAACAAACAAACCCACGCTCTGTGCTCACAAAAAAATATCACCTTCCTGACGGCTGGAGTCAAATCCTTCAGAGCTGGTATTTACAATCAAACGTATTCAAATATCTTCAAGCCCTAACGCAGGTGGTACCGAAACGACCATTTGCTATAACTTAAGCAAGCGCTCTGTACGTCTGGGTGTAGCTCCTACTGAAAACCGACGGAAGGACCTACAGCCGGGGATGCACAGACACACACGCACATATTTCATCCAACCCACCGCTACCAGCCCCGGGTCGCACTGATTAACACTTTTCACATAAACACACTTTTTCTTCCTTGAAATGTTAATGCCTGCTTAGTGCAAGGTGAAAGTCTATCCAAGGACTGAATCCCTTAAGAGTGTTAATTAAACAGGACAATAATAATCCACCGGTGATTTATGGCGAGGTGGATGACTAGACCATAGTGGTTGGTCTGATAGGCATTTATTGCCTACTTAACCATTTAAGTATAACAAAAAAAATCATTGTGGTACAAAAGGTGATGAATGTTTCTGCTAAAACAGTCCATTAAGATGATTCATTAACATTACAAAGAGGTCTGCAGCCTCTGTGCCACTTGGAGCCCGTAAAAGTCTGGGAAAGTGAGAGACATTACCATAGGAAATGCTTTATGCTAAATGCGAGCTGATAGAATCTAAAGTCCACTTTCTGCAGATAACATCACTTTTTACGTTTTGCACTACAAGGTCCGAGGATGCTTTGTACTTCTTATTTCTGCAGCTAGAGAATGTATCTTCCTAACAGAGAAGTGCGGGAGGAGAGGAGTAATAAAAGTCACAGTGCTCTGGCACACATCTGAGCCTTTCATACTTCCCTTTGAACTGATGTCACTGGAATGCCGAACCGCTGGTTGCACCACTGCGGAGCGACCGAGAGCTGTGAGTTATAGTCACAGTGGTTACAACTTTATTAAATGCACACCAAGAAAAGCTACTACAATGATCTTTTCAGGTCAAATAACAGCGGATTCCTGCTGTGGGACAGCAAGGAGATGTGCCATGGATGGCTGATACGCGAAACTGTAGAAGGGTTAAATCAGAGTGTAAACGTATCTAAAAATACCAAATTATGATCTCAGTACCTTCCTAACAAATGATTCCCAGCAACTAATGAAGCTTGACTCCTTTTGGATTTATGCCACATCTCTCACACCTCCCCATCATAACAACACCGACTGCCCCCTGCCACAGCCATGCTGTAATGCCTCAGTGTCCCTTAGCCAGCCCCAGGCTTTTTGGATTTGCCAGCTGAAGAAAACAGTGCATTTGCTAAGGAGTGATAGAGCAACCTGCAAATCAGAATCATTTGCTGCTGTCAGCCACAATGAAGAACTGCTAAATTCTGCCCTCTTCTCGATGGGAGCATTAATAAGAATTCCCTCCTCTTGGTGGGTGCTAACTCTTGCAAAACTGCTAAGGGTGTAGCACCTTTGAAACTCCTCTGTAACCTGTGACAAATGTGCCAGCACATTGGAAACTGGGTCAGACAAATAACGAGATCTTGTAAGCAGTTCCCTAGGGAGCCAGACGAAGAGGTGTGATAGGATCTCCACTGACCAGAAGTTGCTAGAGTCTTGTTTATGTATTTCATCTGAGGTGGAGCACCCCCCAGTGCTTCCTTAATTACAGGAAGTGTGTGCAGCACCTGTTCAGACTACCTGGGCTAGCTCCAAACAAGCTAGACTGGGTTCCAGGAGCTCAAGACACTTGCTAACGAATCCTGCTTCTCAGTAGGTAATTAGCCTACTTTACTTCTCAGTAAATGAATTAGCACAGCTACACTACATCCTGCAGATGGCTTACATGGTTCTGATGTCTCTGCACGGCGTTTGTTTTCATCTGCCCACACTTCAGTTGGTCAGAAGCAAATGTTCAAAGTGAAATACTACTGATGCTGTATCCATACATGGGAACAAAGCAGAGGGGCAGACACGGTATCAAACACAGCTAGCTCCAATACTGCTCAGTGATTTAACTGCCTGGGAATTGGACAAGCCACATTTAATATCAGATGCAAAATATATTTCTACTTTGTTCTTCCATGGAAACAAGGCAACAACCGCATACATGATCTGCAATAATGCGTTATTACAAGGCATACTGAAGTGAGCTGACTTCATCTACAGCAATGCCACAACAGTTTTCAAGTAGAACCATTAACCCAGCAACAGTATTCCTAATAACCAGCTGCAGAAATGGGAACTTCTTTAAAATTAACCATGCTGATTAATGAATTGAGAGCACTGAGGCACAGAGAGCACGCTGCTGAGATGTGTGGTCTCTACGTTCCTTTTGATTCCCCTGAGACAATTTCAGGTCTCACTTCTTAGCCATGAATGCCCAAGGGTCTAAGTGCCAGGGAAGTGCATCCATGGTGGGAGCGGGCTGCTCTGTGAGACAGACAGCGGGAAGGAAGGAATGCAGGTGGTGGGAAGCTGGCAGGAGCAGCGGCTGAACCTGAAAGAGAAGCTGAGCACGTATGGCCAGCAGAGCCTGGGCGTCAGGGTGGGATTGGGAACAGGCATGAAAGGGCTGGGCTGCAAGCTCTGTGTTTGCAAAGCAAAGGAGAGGAGCTGAAATTTTGACCCAGTAAGCCGTGTGTTGTTTTGCTTTTTTTCTTCATCCTGAATTTCAATTAATTTCAGTATTCGTCCAACTCAAGACACCGAGAGCTTTTCACGTTTGACTCTGCATGGTTTTTTTTTTTTAATATACACACAGATTTAACACCCCAGAAGCATTTCACTCACTGTCTCTGCATAAACCTACAAAAATACTGAAGGTGAATTGTATTTGTACAGTGCAGAGTTACATCTCAGCTTAGAAAACCGGTTGGGAATTTGGGGGCAATGTGATTTTGCCATCAGGAAATGCCAGTTTGTGAAAAATACAACTTTTATAAGGTATTATATTGATTCCCACAGAAATAAACTTTGTCAGGTTCAGGTATTTCCAAGACAAAAAAATCTGTTCTGAGTAAGACTAGGGCAGAAATGTGAATATTCCTTACTTTAATCACTCCCAAAGTCAGGAAAATACCCAAACGTGCACAGAGCTGACTGCACGCAGCAGAGCAGGTGCCCGTCTGCCCTCTGCACCGCCACTCTGCTTTGCTGCCCCAGAAGTTTCCCTGCAGCTGAGGAGCCCGGCGGCTCAGGCACACCTACACAGCGCGCCCTCCAAGTGAGCTCTTTTTCAATGCACTTCAGAGCCCAGATTTGAGTCTGACAAAAATAATGTTGAAAACGCGATGTCAAATGTCTGCTCCAAGTCCCATAAATCGCTGCTTGGACAGGGCCCAAGTAAATACCCCAGCCACTGGATGTTGGCTATTCTGGGATGGCTCATTCTTCCTATTCATGTTTTGTTTTTTAAACTGTTCTGTGACAAATCTAAAACAAATGTCCGAACCATTTGGTTTTTTACATGCTAGATATTTTTTTTGTTTCTGAACAGCCCGCTTCCCAGTGCAGATCTGAACATTCTAAAGATCACTATTTTATACCAATAGATTCGTGCCTCGCTGTTGCTAATATAAGCTGAAAGCTCACAATAAGCTTTTACATGCACTGGAATAAACAACAACTAACAACACTAAAATCTGAGAGAATCCCAAGATTGCAATGGCAGAAACAAAAATGGAAGAACAACGGCACCATGTAAGCACACTTTGGCTTTGGAGATTCGTGGACAACCACATTCATTGCATTCAGGAGAAAGCAAATTTGCATCAAGGTTAATAGAAAGTCCACGACTTTTCCTTGATCCACATCATTACCTTAACACTGTCACAGGAGATCCTGAAGAAAAGCCCTCCCTGACACTGTTGTTCCCAATAATTAACAATTACAGCATTCCTAATACGACCCCTGAACATGAGGAACATGAGAGCTTCTGGTCAAATCCTTACATCAAATCTGCCATCTGACATCGTTGGAATTACGTACATTCATTTCTTCTGATAAATTAATTCCCAAAAGCTTCAGTGGGTGGATTCAGAAAACAAGGCCATTTCTTAGCCTATCCTCCTGGAATTTTTTGTTCAAAAAGACCGAACTGAAGGCAGTTGGTTTTGGTCAGAGGAAGCTGGCCTTTTTTTTTTTTTTCCAGCAATTTTTTTCCATAAAAACAATCCTAAAATGTAGGTTTTTGAGGAAAGATGTGACAAAATTAATACTGTACTACAGCGCCGTGCTACCAGTTTGGGCAGCTATCATATTTAAAACTGAACATCAGATCTGCAGCACTCCGTACAGTGCTTACATACATTCAGATAAGAACAATAAAGTTGCCTTCATGGAACACACTGGCCCATGGGCACATGCTCAGGGAGCTGCAGTGGAAAAGGATGGCTTTCACAGGTCAGGCCCTGTTTGTTCTTCCTCAGCACTGTCCCTGAGCAGCAGTGCTCTCCGTGCCCAGCGTGCAGTGCGGATATGAGTTATGCTCTCCGTTTTGTTAGCACCCTCGATGTCCAAACTGCTCCTCCATACACACCAAATATAGTCAACAGCAAGGCTCTGCTCTTTGTTGTCACTCAGGGCTGAGAACAATTCTGCACAACTTGCAAACCCTCTCCATTCATTACATCCCCATTCCTCCCATTGGACTGCCAACTGTATCCTTCACAAAGATCCTTTTGTTTCAACTGAAAATTTCCTAAAGTTTCCTCTGACGTTTCCCTTCCTCCCAGTGTCCTGTCACAGGGCGCTGGGCTTTCATCTGCCCTTACCCAAATACCCTCTTTTTCCAGGATGCACCAAAACCTCCCACCCCAGTCTCTTGCAGAGGAAGAACACATCCATGCCCAAAGAAGAAAGAACCACTGCCAACAGGTGAGCCCACAGCCCTCTGGAATGCTATGGGGACCTGAAGGTTCTCCAACTGCTGCAGGAGAAATTTTCTCCATGACTTCACCTTTACTTGGAATATGTGGTTCCTGTCTTCGTGGAAGTTTTCTCTCCTTCCATCTCTTCCAATCTGTTCCTTACTGATGTGGTAGCTCACGTGTTAAGCTGGAAATCCCCCTGGTAAACCAGATACTGGAACACAAACTCTGGCTTCTCCCAGAAGAAAATGAGATTTCTATTTGCAAATGTAATCAGTGCAATTCCCAAACTATCCAACTTGAGAACTTTTGCTGTCCGACCTATCAACACTTTCTAATTACATACAATGAAGATGCTCCGTAAATAGGATTTTGTCTAAATAGAAGGTCCCCCATGCTATTGTTCTCATGCATTCAGGGCACAGAAATAGGGGCAGAACTAATCAGGAAGCGATTCATAATTTCCATGGCCTTCAACCGTGCTCAGACACACTGTGTGACAGTTATCTACACGGAGTGCCCTGCAGTTACTGAGACAGAAGGATGCGGGTTTCATCTGCAGCCGGTTCGATGGAGCACCATAACTCCATTTTCTCTGGACCCCGAAGGACAGAGCCCTGCCCTGCACAGGGCCGTCCCCATCCACGATAAGCACACGTAACCCCCAGAGGTGACTCTTACCCCCAAAACAAATGCAAGGATTTCATTGGTGTGTGTAAATCCTAAATTCTAAGGACTTTATGCTTGTATAATTCTCAGACGAGCTAAGCAGATCATTTAGCCGACCTCAAACAACAGATTAATTAAACTTTCGCATGGAACTCGTGAGAATCGCTCCACAGGCCCCTGATTTAAGCTAACCGTTTCCTTCTGCCTCTTTCCCGACAGTCGGAACGCCCAGCGCTCTGTACAGGATGCTCATTGTGGAAAGGCACGCATCGCAGCGATTGCTTTTGGTTGCCTCGGACGGCACCAACAGCGGCTCTCCCCCGCGGTCTCCCAGCAAAGCGCAGCGCCGCGGTGACAGAGGGCCGTTGTTGGGGCTCGGCCGGGGCCGCTGTTTGTGGAGGGGGTCATTAGGAACAGTTTAGTCGGAACAAAAGGGGGTTTGTTTCTATTGTCCCGCTTGCAGTTTGACGATGTCTTAACTGAAGAATTATCTTAATAGCCCAACAGTATATATTTGCCTATGGGGCTCAGACGACCGCAGAGAACGGCTTTGGATGAATGCTGAAAGGATGCACTTGACAAAGCAGCCTCAGTGCGCGCCAAGCACTGCTGAGCGAGCAAAAAGGTTCCGACTGAAAACTTAGAAGCCCCAATCTCCGAGAGGTAACCGCTGATAGCGCTGCGCTCCGACTGACGGATCCGCCACAAAAGGAGCGGCCGCGGTCCCAGGCGCTCACTGCAGCCACCCAGGTGGGTTCCTCGTGTTGCGAGGCAGCGTGCTGCTGCAGCTGCTATGCCAGCGTACACCAGCAGAGGAAAACGCTCTAGCAGAGCGCTCTGAGCGCGGTGTCCCCGTGCCGGAGCTCCGAGCCGCCCCGCGCTGCCCCGCAGGCGGATCTGCCCCGTCCGTCCGAAACGGCGGCGATCAGCGCTCCGACGGCAGCGGCGCGGGACTGCAGGCAGCAGCTGGGGCTGCGCTACGAGAATGTCGGACCAGTGCTGTTTCCAGCTTATTTAAATACGCAAGTACGATAAGCCTCGATAGAGGAGAAGGCTCGGGGTGCGGCTGTTACAATCTTTCTTTCTCCCTGACCGGTCTCCAAAAATCTCTCCGCTCCAGCAGAAGTTTTATGATTCAGGGGCACGGTACATATGGTTTAGCATACACACCCCAGTTTTCCATGCAACCTCCCCTGCTAGGATTACTAATACTTGTGGCATGAGCAGTTTGTGCAGCAGCTGTGCAAGTGTTATGCAAGCATTTATGTACACATTGGAATAAAGGCACAAAATAATGGTTCTTTTGAGGCATTACCCCGCACCTGCCTGGAGAGAAAAAGTAAAACCATCCAAATTTGTCTCACTGCATTTCACAGGGCAGCATCAGCAATTGCTGTTGTTCGCTTTGAAAGCACGGAATAGGTTAATATGCTTTTCATACACAGACAATTCCAAAACTGAAATCCTGCCTTTAGTGAATACGAACAGCAGAGAGCTAAAACACTCCAGAACACAGAAAGATACGCTAAGAACCCCGATAATCTGATGACGCACCGCGTAGCAAAGAGCACACACTGTGAGGAAGCATTGCCAGCGGGCAGGATTTCCCAGCCACAGCACGGAGGTGCTGCAGTGTTCGGTGTGCTCCTCACAACCCGCAGCGAGTTGTCCCCAGCGTGGGCACTCACAGACCTGAGCCGAGGCTTACGGGTGTTCAGATTGCCTTGTCACCAGGGAAGGAAATGCCCGAGTTTATGCCAAAAGCTTCAGCTAAATTAAGTGTATGCAGAACAATTCGTCAGCACAAAATTAAAGTCAGTTTTACTCGGCTACCCTTTGGCAATATATGGATCTAAAAGCGGCCCTGTGTCAAGAAATATTCACCTGATATCTCCGCTATAGAAAGGTATTACTTATGGAAAGTATAATGACATTACTGCACACCACTGCGTTTACACACACTTGTACCAGTATACAGCTGCTTACAAACACATAAGATACAGCACAGGGCTACATTCAGGCTGTAAATAGACGTGTGATAAATATTATACTACAAATGTTTCAGTGTTATGAACCCAACTCTGCACTCTTGGGGGTAGTAACCACAGAAGTACCCCACGCAGATCTCATTTTGTGAGGTGCTCCCACATGCTGTGCCGTGAAGGGCCGAGCTTTGCCCACCTCACACAGTGGATGAATTCAGCATTAGAGCCCAATGTCACAAACCCAGAGATCATTGCTTAGTTACTGCGACCATCATCAGAAGCAACAATGCCCAAATGTCAGCTTTCAGCTCCAGCTCCCCTCCCAGCAGCAGCAGTGAGAACCAACACCGAGTTTCTCTCCACAATCAGTACAGTCCATCCCAGCCCCAACCCGTTCAAATGCCTGGATTAGAGCAAACACAACGGCTTACCCGTAATGCGATTACGTGTGTTGGTGAATACATTCCCAGTAATAACACCGAGGAGATGAATAGAAACTTTTGATAAGGATAATCCAATATGGCGTAATTAAATATGCAAGCTAATTATGCAGTCCTATACAAATAATAATGCTATTATTGTAGTTATGTAAGTGTTTTGCATGTGCGGAGCCCAGAGGAACAACCCCAAATTCCCCAAACACATGTTAGTTCAGTGGGAATGTTTGGAAGAAGAAGAAAAAAGTTTGCTGTAATTTAGGACTTGCACTTCGTTTGAGACAAATGAGAGAAGATGCAAAACAGAACCGAAGAGAAACGTGGTTAAAGCTGAAAAGAGGACATCAAAGCGGGAAGGCAAAGAGCTTGAAAATGATTCAGCAGAAAGGAGGAAAAATGCTTTGTGTCTGATGTCTGAAACAGCCATGAAACGAGTTTGTGAGCAGAGCCTCCACTTTTTTACCGTCCACGTGGTAAAACTGAATGCGAATGGCCAGCTTCTGACATGGCACGTTGCCTAACAGGAGTGCACAGCGTTGGGATCAGCACAAATTCATCAAGCACATACCTGAATTTTGCACGTTTCGTGTTTTCAAATCAGACTCCTTATCTCCTACAGATGTACTTCCAAGCATACTGACTTGTACACCAACAAAAGCAGTGCCAGCAGTTGGTACAAAAATCAGATAAGAGCATACATGTGAAGCTCAGAGAGATCACAACGTTACTCAGTTGGTAACATGGCTCGCGTGGAGCTTCAAGAAACATGGGGAGGTTGTTCTTACAGAAACGAGCCCATGCAGCAAGTGCCAGCAAACAGGGATTGCTTCACCATAAGCATTTACTTTTCCATCTCAAGAAGAGAAGGAAGGACAGGAGCAGAGAAGAGGAAAAACTGGTTTCTTAATTGATCCAGGAAGGAGGAGGAGGAAGATGACGATGACATGAAGGTGCCAACATTTCAGCACGCTGTCTGTGGTGGAACCGACCCTACAGAAGCAGGATGGCGGTCACACAGCAGGAAGAAAGGAGGGAAGAGAAGGATGTTGTCCATGAGAAAGACAATCCCCTTTGTACCTTCCTTGTCTGAAAGGGATTTGAAATTCAAGCTCAGATCTGAGGGCTGAACCACTGCAGTCTGAGCTGCATCATCCTTCATTGTGTGCAGCAGAATAAATGCTGCTTTGTGTCCCACAGCGGGCTGAAGTCAATTGCTGTGAGCCTCGTGTTAAAGAAATGACTCTTTAACAGATCCCTTCTCATTTCACACTCAGGGCGGTTTTGTCTTTAAGAATATACGCAAGCAAACCCCTCACTGCAACTATAATGCGTTTCTTTAATGCTCTACCTGGCGAATAGGAGCATAGAAAACACTGCTAGAAAAGATTACCAACTACCTCTATGAAAGCAGGGGATACAATTTCAGCATTCCCCCCTTTTTAAAGAACGCATCCTACATTAAAACAGGAAGTATCCAATCTCAGACAAAACCAGACCACTTAAGCCAACAAAACAAGAAGGAAACAGATTCAAACATCACTTTTTAAAGAAATACACCAAAACAAGAGGCTTCAAGGCTTGCATTTCTTCCATTGCTATTTCTTCAACGACACATACTGCTTCAGCCACTGTTACCTAAGGTGTTGAGTCACAATCCAGACCTTCCAAACGGTATTTTTCTTCTCCTCTCCCTCAGAGTGATGCCATTTTTAAACACAACACTGATCTGAGATTTATTCAGTTTGAAAATGTGAGCTGGGAGCAACTCAGGTGTCAGTAATTCAGGCAGCAGGGCCAGCTGCTCCCCATTCCACCAGTCCATCCTTACAGACTTTCGGTCTCCCTGACCCTCAGAAAGGTGAGTCCCCTTGTCCCGCTGTGTGACAAAAGGGCAACTCTGCCTACAAGGAACAAAAAAGAAAGTGAAATTGAGTTATCTGCGGCTGAAAGGCAGAGCAGGAGATGCTCAGTCACCTCCCTGCCCTTCCACGACTGGTTTAGGGAAACGCCAGGCATCCCAGCCCGGCCCTGCCACCCTCTCCTTGCCCCCAGCTGTGCATTCCTGCGGCCTCCCTCGTTCCAGCACCATCCCTAACGCACTCAGTCGGATCAAGGAGCTGATCCAGCAGAAAATTAACTCAGCAAAAACAAATAAGGAATGGTTTGAGAAAGATTATGTTTAAAAACAGAACAGGCTTCCTGACCTGTGCGCACTGGGAGGGCAGGGAGCCTGCAGCTGGAGGGCTGTGCTGGGTTTCAGCAGCTTGGATTTCAGTTGGTCAAGAAACCACACCCTAGGAAGGAGAGAAATTTAGGCAAATACCTGCCTGGTTAAGAGCAGGTTGGTACTGCTCCTCAGGAAGTATGGGAGAGTTTGATCATAACTGTGCATCTGAAGCACAAGTGCTAAGGGCTGACGCTCCCATCAGTGGGGGGTGAGGGGAAGGCACCCACTGGGGTGGCATCTGAGCACCCCCAAAGGACCCTGGGCTCAGCACTGCTCCACACTATGGACCTTGGCTGCCCTGCACCGCCTCTGCCCCCACCACCATGCATTCCTAAACAACTGAGCTGGATTCAGTGCTGGTTCCACCACTATTTCAATAGCTCTGTGAGTCATGTCAATGCCATGCCTCAGTTTCCCTGTTATTAAGAGGTGCACACAGACGCACACAAACACACTAAACCATTCCGTGTCTTTTCCATGCAGCTCTTAACCAGTTACCTGCCGTCTGCAGGAGGAATTTAAATATAAAGAGCTAAAAGGAGGGCAGAACTTCCTGTTTCCAGAGCAGATGGAGGATCTGGTGCTAGCACTGCTAGTTATTTCTTGTCCAAAAACACCAGAGGAGCAATCTAACAAACTGCACTGACCTTCTTTCTCTCTGACCCTCTTCTTTCTCATTTGCCTGAGGAATGAATCTTAATGGCAGCACCAACTTCGTGCGTGTGTCTGGTTCCTGAGGTTACCTGGGGCTGGGCTCAGCGTCGCAGATAAACCCTTCCGTCCTGCTTTCCTCTTGCTTTCCAAGTGAGACCCGAGGAAGCAGCAGACTTCATGGTGCTCTCTGAGCCTATCGTTATTGAGTAGCACTACCCAAACTGGTCGGGGCTGGGGCTGCATTATTGTAGGTGTTACACACGCTGTGTTAGAAACCCAGTGAAATCAGCGCTTAAAAAAGTAGGCGATGCATTCCCAGGGCGTTGCGCAAATGTGTGCAGGGGGCAGCAGAACGGGCAGGGGACAGAGCAGGGGAACGTGGTGGCACGAGGTGCCCGAGCAGGTTGGAAGCATCACACGGCCGCGATGCTGGGTTTGTGGCTCTGAGGTGCTGAGCCCTTCGCCCCGGTTGCACAAATGCGAGTGAGCGCACAACCGCTGCTTTTTAACTACTTGGGAGCAGCGGGGTTTGCGCCGGCCGGGCACCGCTGCGCGCTGTTTGCGCGCACTGACGGCGAATCCGCACCTCCAAACTCTGCCTCCGCTCAGACCGCCCGCCCTCCTCCCCTCCTTCCCTCCCTCTCGGGGCGTCTTCTCCTTCATCACGTCCACGTTAATGCGACCGCCGGGACCGGCCGCCCTCGCCCCGAGCCAGCAGCACACGTCCTGCAGAGCAACCTGATCGTCAGCCGTTCCCCCTCCCGGCGGCAGCGCGGCTTTGCTCTCCCCAGCGGTTTGCAGCGGGCAGGCGAGAGAGGAGCGCGTTGGGTTCCGCTCCTGCTCCTCCCACCAGAGCCACCCTCCCGCTGCCTCTCCGCGGAGCACGCAGCGCACACGGCTCCGCCGCGCCGTGCGGGATCGACCACGGCGCTCGGGCTCCGCTCCCGGACGCAGCGCTCTCGCTCCGCTCCGCTCCGCTTCCTCCTCCTCTCTCGGCGTCCCATGGGCCGGGGCCGCCTCGCAGCCCCCGCCGGGCCATGAGCGGGCCGCGGCTCCTCCGCGGGGGCCGGCGGCCGGCACCGTGAGCGCGGGGCCGCGCATGCCGGAGGGGCGCGTCCCCCGGCGGGGCAGCCCCGCGCCCCCCGCGCCGCCCCCCAGCCGCCGCCGCCGCCGCCTCGCCGCGATGCCGGCGGGGCGCGGGCAGCCCGCCTCCTGGCTGCTGGTGCTGGGCGCCGCCGCCCCCGCCCTCTGGCTGCGCTGCGTCCTCGCCGACTTCACGCTGGACAACGAGGTGCACTCCAGCTTCATCCACCGGCGGCTGCGCGGCCCCGAGCGCCGCGAGATGCAGCGGGAGATCCTCTCCATCCTCGGCTTGCCGCACCGCCCGCGGCCGCACCTCCACGGCAAGCACAACTCGGCCCCCATGTTCATGCTGGACCTCTACAATGCCATGTCCGTGGAGGAGGGGGCGGCGGGGGCGGCGGCCGAGGAAGGCGAGGGCTTCTCCTACCCTTACAAGCCCATCTTCAGCACCCAGGGGCCGCCGCTGGCCAGCCTGCAGGACAGCAACTTCCTCACCGAGGCCGACATGGTCATGAGCTTCGTCAACTTGGGTGAGTGCCCGGGGCCGGGGCAGGGCCGGGCTGCGGGCAGGTGGTGGGATGGGCGGCGAGGATGGGCGGGAGCGGTCTTTGGAAGGTGACGGCGTGGTGGTGAGGCCAGAGTGCATGCCCGGGGCTCCGGCTGCCATCCCAGCACACCCGCACGCTGACACGCTGACCTGCCGAGTGCTTTACTGGCATCTCCACCGGATGGTTCCGTGCCATCATTCTGAAAGCAGCCCTGCAGGTAGGAGCTGAGCTGCTGGGATCAGCTGTGTCCACCGTCACCGAGGAGGGCACGAAGCCTGCGGGCTCACGGCGCTGCGGGACACGGGGCCACCAGGACGTGGGGCTCCCAGCGTGTTCCCAATGGCTTGGGGGCATCCCACAAAAAATCCTCTCTCACTCCTGCAGCTTTTTCTGTTGACCTCCATTAGTGCCGCCAACTTGCCTCTCTTCCCAAGCACATGTGGATGGCTTTATGCAAATGATATGAAGTTGGCATGCTTTGTATGCGGCTCGCTAGGCCTCTCTAATTGGATGCTACGGCCCAATCTGATTTCTATTTGCTTGCTGTAGGTTGCACACCCGTTCGGACTGACTTGGCCGGATTTGAGTAAAACGCCATCAGGGCGAGTATTCTATTTTCAATATATAATTACAGACTGTGTTTCACTCTGTCCACTTTTAGACGTCACCATAGGCAGCACTGAAACCACCACAATGTACAGACCGGGTGTCTGCAAACACCCGACACAATGCAAGTAGCATTTCCAAAACAAGATCCACTCAAAGTTGGTCCCAACCCGAGAGAAGAGCAGAGCAGCGCATCTCCGGCATGTAACCTGCTGGGGACTGCAGACGCTCCCATCACCCACAAACCTGTTAATGCCTCACTGGGCTCAGGGGCAGCGCAAGTGAAACCTCCACCCCTCCAATCCCAGAGCTCATAGTGTCGCCATCTGCAAAGCTCAATGGCAAACGGTAGTAATTACTGGACACGGTAGCTGTCCCAGCACACTTCTTCCATTACATGGGATGCTGTGTGAGACCTCTGATTTGCACAAGCTGCACCCCCTCATTAAATGCCATAAGCTCCGCAGCAGGACTCTCTGAGTTACGTTTGGCCTAGGGACGGTGCTCTTTGGGAGGGCTGATGCTTTCCATTTACAATTATTGTGTTTGCCTAATCACTGCTAGATACTTAAGCTGATCAGCAATGATACATTTAAAACCAAATATTTGAGCAGCCAAAAGTATGAATGGTGGTCAAATATTTGGCTTTAGAGATAAGAGCGATCTCGCAAACATTGTTCTGTGTGAGTCTTGGGTCCTACACGACTTACACACACCCAGAGCATAGAAGACAAAGGATGTGGAAACAACCATAGCGAAATTCACACTTCTGTGAGTTTCAGTGGAATGGAATGCACAGAATTTTAGTGGAGCAGAGCACATAAGAAGCGTGTAAGTACCAATGAGGGATGTGCAGCTCTGTGCTGGTGTGCGGAGCTGCGGCCGCACGGTGCTCCCATCCCGCACCGCCGGCATCAGGAGAGGCCTTCCCTGCAGCCCATGGAAGGGTTAAACAAAAGGAGTTAATATGTGGGTCCCAAACTATTTTGAATACAAACGGTTTGTGATTAGAGCGGAACCCATCCATAAACTGCGAAGTAAAAATTACGTTCTGGGATACGTCTAAGTAAGAGCTTCCTATGGGGCGGGTTATGCCTGCACGAACTGCGCACACTCGGTAATCCATGCCCCGACTCAATGTGAAGGCGACGGTGGGTAGACCCATTTCGACCTGTTGTGTTTTGTAGTTGGCTTAGAAATCTGAAAGCGTTCCCAATGCGAAGTACTGTCAGCATGGTCAGCGAGACGTAAGAGCGCAGGCAAAAACCAAAGGCTTTAAACAAGACAGGTGGGATCATTACCAGCAAGGCACCTCTCCGAGGTTTATCTGCGCTGTTTTGTTCCCTTGTCAACAGTGCATGCCAGGACGAGTTTAAAAAGGACATAGATCCGTAATAGCTTTCTTCATCCCTGTGCACACCTTTCATCCCATTATAGTCATCGGTCTTTCATCTTTATAGGACAAAGACAGGCTTGTTTAGGGACATTTGAATGAATTAGCCTGGCTACTCACATATATAGCAAAATGTAACACCTGCTTTGATATGTGCAGTGTGCCATAACATCCAGGGAGAATTAGAAGCTCTGTTGTAGAACTGATGCTTTTTGGGAGATATTCTGCAGTGATCCCTTTTACACCAGAGCTGAATTGCTGGACACAGGCCGTAGTAAACTGTGTCCTACTTTTGTAAGAGCTCCTCTGCGAGCATTGCGTTTCACAGGTAGGCTTTTATTACTATAGCAGAGCCATCGCAATGAGGAAGCGTCACCGCATGATCAACCTTCATCTCAGTAGTGGAGGAAGTAAAAGCAACTGAAGAAATAGTAATTTTGAATTTAAATAAACAAAACATGTTATTCCAGGCTTCCAAATGCTAATCTACAAATACGGGTAGTTTTGTGTTTGCTTGCTGTATTCATGTTCCCCATCTATCTCTCTAGTCATGCAGCGTTGGAGGAAAATGTGTCAGAAATAAAGATTTACACGGAAAGGCTGCCTGGGTTGCATAGTGAAAAAGAAAAAAAAACCCAAACCAAGCACAAATACACACTGATTTCTATGGAGATGCTGTGTGTATTTATCCCAAGGAATTTACGCTGGGCATTGGCAGGGAGGAACCCAAGCACAGGTGCTCCATCTCAGGGTTATGTTGCAGGGAGCTTTGTACTAAGCATGTAAAATTCCTGTAAAATCTTGACAATTAATTAGATTTAGATTTATAACCAGTTAATTCACAGGCGACATCTTGTATTAACTTACACCTGTGCTAAGATGGATGAGGAATGGATTTGTGTCAAGAATGAATTTACGTGTAAATTAAAAGAGTTTAGCCACAGTGGTCTGACGAAGTCAGTCGGTTAATTGCTGTCTAATTTCATAAAATTTATTGCTGCAATTTCATTAGCTGGAATTCCATTTCAGACCCGCGTCCAAATGAAGTTTACAAGCGGATCCATTTTAAGCGCCGAAAAAAACACAAAACGTTTTCTGCATCCGTTTAATTTCAAGTTTATAAACAGCAGCTGAAGAGTAAACATCCTCTGCCTCGCGTAGACCCTCTTCTAAAAATACTTGAGCTGTCCTCACGCGGGTGATCCGGGCTTGGTAAACAGACTTGCACAGAACGTTTTCTTAAAGCGTCGGCACAAGTGCTGGGCAATTTGTTAATTTGTCTCGTGGTTGATTATAAAATGAACAACGTTGCTTAATCCTGGCAAAAAAAATAAGGGGGAGGGGGGGGGAATTAGTCATTCTTGGAAGGAGCACATCAAAGTGGCTTTTGTTAATGTAAGTGAAGGAGCTGAAGAGCCCCCAAGTTTCCTTTTATTTCATACCATCTGGCTATCCTTTTTGTTGACAAGTGTTTGGCATGGGGAACCATCTCTCTGCCCTTTAATAACAGGCTTTAACACTGTAGGGTATTAGAAAAAGATTCTATAACAGTTAAAAAATTTCCTTCGGGGAATACTTTATAAAGTGAGCACGGGCTGCAGGCATTTGCAGCTGTAACCTGGCTTGTGTTAAAATTTGGAAGGGGCTGCCTTGCATTCCAGCTCACTACAGGCCTTCGTTGGTGTACAGCCAAAGGTTAATATAGATGTCACACAGTTTTTCTTTGGAGAGCCTCAGATATAAGAGTACGCGTACAGCTGTGTTTTTAGTAACCCTTTCATAATCACTTCTTTTAAACCTCATTTTCCTGCTTATATAAATCAAAGATTTTCAAGGATATTTGACCTGGATTTGAACTTATTTGATCTTCACATATTTCCCACTTGAAACAAAGCAGATTAAATGTTAGCCCCGAATGCCTGCTCGCCATCACATGGCTGTGGCCACGCTCGAGGCCGAGCCCCCGGCTTCTTCTCCCCTCCACCCGGTGCTCATGTATCTCTCTCTTGCCCAAGCAGGTATGCCCTGCGGGCAGCGTGGGTGCACGCAGCACTGGGTGCCACGGGAGCAGCATGGCAGGAGGCCTGCAGCTGGCATCACCAGAACAGAGCACCGCCTGTGCAGCATGCAGCCGGCAGGTCTCCTCTGTGCACCCAGCCAGCTCCAGAGAGCAATTCATCCCTTTTCAACTTGCCTGCTGCAAGGAATAAGGGGATAAAGCTGCAGGAATCGTCCCTCTATGCTCGCGTTTCTGTGGGCATGGGAAGCTCCCAGCCCTGACTGTGGTCTGAAAGGCAAAGCGCCGCGGCTCGGAGGTGCTCTGGAGGAGACGAGCCAGACGGCTGGGTCTTGTGTGCCTGGAAGAGCAGCTGGGCACAGGCAAAGCATGCAGCACTGCTCCTTAGAGCACCACAGCCCCGCTGCCCTCCTGCACGGTGGCTGGAAGGGCCCCTGTGCAGCAGCAGGGCAGGCGTTCTGCTGTAAATGAGCTTGAAACGCTGTTTCGGGTTGGAGCGAGGGACGTGCGATGGAACGTCGTACAACAGGTTGGAAACATTAATTAAAAAAGAGATTATAACTATTAAAGCCCAGTCAGGGCTGTTGACAGGCTCCTTTTAAACAGGACACTGCTATGTTTTAGTTTAATACATTCTGGCAGTGTCACCGGGGTTAAGGCTAATACTGGGATGTGTGGATCCTGTCATGTTATTGTCAGGAGGAATGCAGGGATTAGGTTTAAAAGTGGCGGTGGGTGAGTGGTGCAGCTGTGTACACTTATTATAAAAGATTTAAGTCCCACTGGTAAAATCAATATATTAAATTGCGAGAGCCTCTGTTTTTAATTAGTTTAAATCAAATATGCTGTTAGTGCCATTATGGCTTCAATCCCTGGACCAAGTGAGGAAATGCTAATATTTATATAGAAACTGTTAATTTGTGGTTAAAATGATAACACATTTAGTTTTACACATCTAAATCGTCCTAACTTGATGAATACCAGCGAGAAGTTGCAATGATGGATGAAGTCATCTGAGCAAGAGCACATGTAAATTTTGATAGCAGGCAGACAAAGGGACTACCAGTTGATGTACAGCACTGAGAGGTCGGGATGTTTTATGTGGTACAGCCATCCTTTTTGAGGCCAGCGTCAAAACATCCACTTGAGTTGATTACAGATATAGATATATAAAACAAGCTATTAGATACGTATCTGTTTCCCTTCTATAGGGAAGGAATTTGTAGAAATGAGGGAGCTTTTAAAATTAGTTTCGGGCTTAAGATTCCCATTCTACAAATGTTTGAAGTAAATGGGACTACTCGCTAGGCCTGATCACGTGGATAAAGCTTTGCACGTGCACGTGTTTGGGAAATGGAAACCCAAGAGAAAATTCTTGGCTAGGGCTTCATTGGGTGTAAATGGCCCTAATTCCACTGGAGCTGGCCCTGAGGTCCCATTTATACAACTGTACGTCCAAAGTAATCCCAATAAACTCCCGCTTGATTTACACTAGCACAATCGAGAACAGAACCGGGCCAAAGAAATGCCCCTGTGCTGAAATAATGAGCACGCAGTAGTTTCTGCTACAGCTTCAAACAGTTCTCTCTCCTAATCTTGACATTGTTTTTGAGGGAGGTTTCCTTTACCGCCAACAACCAAAACAGGAACGCGCTCCTATTAGTCGCTGCTTATCATTATTAGCCGAATCCGTGTTGTTGAACTACAGCTGAATTCCCGTCTATTGCAACAAACAGAATTTAACAAATAATGTTTGACAAAAACGTGAAACCGATATTTCTTAATGTAAGACATATTTCACATGGAGAAACTTCAGCGATGAAAGATTCCTGGTATCAAAATATCTGAATCGCAGTACAAATAAACAGTGCCTTGTAAAGACTGCGGGGCTGAATTCCGTGCTGGAGGAATTCCATTGAAGGCAGTGGAGTTGTGCCAGGAGATAAACTGCCATCCAGATCTTTTTTTTTGGCGTCTGTGTAAAACCAGAAGGGCTTAAGATTTGGTTGGTAAACACTTTTGCTAAGAGGAAGGCGCAGGTAGCGACAAGAACCGATTCCAATTCCAGCGTTGCACGTTTGTGTCGACTTCATGATGAAGTCGGTGAAAATCCTTCAGTGATCCAGACTGAGTGGATTGAATTAATGGCAACTTTGAGACCACGAGTTTTAGTGTAATTGCTTTATTGTTTTGGAACCGAGATGCTTCCAATCCAGTTCCTGTGCAAACATGTTTAACGTGTGTTAATGTGTTTCAAAACCAGACCCTCTCCGCAAAATTCTGCTTCTCATTAATTGACATCAGTAGCATGGTACAGTATTTCAAAGCACTGGCCAAATATAAACTGTGTTTCTAATTTCCTTACTTTCCTGTGTTTGGAATGCCAATGTTAATTTGTTCCCATGCAAGAGTGCGAGCTGCCAACCACAGCTTTATATAAATGGCTTTACAGCACGGGGCTGCCAGCATTAAATGATACTTAGCAATTTTCATGACATTTTGCATTTAATTCTTCTATGTACGTGTGAGAAAAAGAGAGAGATACGGGATGCCAAACAACTGCACAAACACTGACGATGGAGGCAAACGCATGAAGTCATTTATCCTTCCCTTAGCTATTACTTCATGCTTCTTCCCATTGCAGCTTTTTTTAGCAGCCCATCAGATATTACATAGAGTTTTCCCCATGTTGGGAAAAGAAACGATTCAGCAGTGAGTTTTGTTGCAGACTTTACAGACGGCTCTCTGCCCCCCTCCCCCCCCCCCCCCCATGTTAGCGACTAATAGATGAGCAGAGGGGCTTTTGTTTATGTTGTTATTCCATCATTATGGACTCAGTGGTAAGACTGTGCTCTTACTCAGTAGGAAAAAGCACAGAAAGAAAAAAGCTCCCGTAGAGGAGGATCCACTGATTACAACTGCCGACAGATCTTTTTTGTTTAAAAGAATAGGTGTAGCCAGAGAAAATCACCCGCTCTCTTAAGGACATTCAAGCATCGTCATCGTTTCTTCGGCGCTACGGAGTGCCTTTGTACACGAAACAAATGTGAAGTTCCATTTAAAGAAATTAATTTTAAACTGACGATGACGAAAACAAGGTCTGTTTATGTGTTTCTCCTTTTACTCCTGGAAGAGATTCAAAATGCGAACTGTTCACGTTTCAGCGGATCCCCGTTAATGAGTGCTATGCTTTATCTCCCAGTTTCCCATTTTATTGGAACAGGTGCAGTGTCTGCCATCTGTGCCAGCGCCGCGCTGGACCAACAAACAAAGTGTTGTTTTGGTTCACTGGATTTAAAAGTCTCCAGAGAGTAAAGAAATGAAAGAGAAAGAATTTAGAAAGTGGCCAGTGAAGGAAAGGCACTTCAAGTAATGCGCTTTGTCACTCAAGCCTTCCCGTAAATTACCTTAAACTATTTCTAAACTGTCTGAAAAATCGTATCCGTAGAGTATTAAGTTTCCGCTGCGTCTCGGAGGTCGCCTGCTATTCTTCCCCTTCTTTATCTCACTGCCATCGCTTCCAAGCACGGCTCTTCTCTGGGCAGGTTGAATTAAGCTTTACAGAAGTCAAAATTCTGCTTTTTCTTAAAGAAGTGTAAATTTGCAGAATTGGGCTGTTTCTGATTCTGCCCCGTTTCAAAGACACCGCAAATAGTCGAAGCTTAAAGAAGATTACGCTGTAATTAGACAGACAAACTCATAATTATTTAAGGGCTAAAACAACAACAGCAGCCCTTTCAGGCTCATTTTGACAGTGTTTATCCAGTGTATCTGGAAAGGCTTACAATTAAAGTGCCTGAAGGGTGGGGATGAGGTTTTTCAGCGTGGAGTCACTACTATCAGGCCCACCTGGCCTGGGAAACTATGTGGGCTTTGTAGTAGAGAAAATCCTTTAACTTAGATCTTCATGGCAAGCCCTTAAAAGCTACCTTCCTTTTAAAAAGAGAGAAAAAAAAAAGAGAGAGGGGAGGAGAGGGGGGAGAGAGGGCACTGCTTCCCTCTAAATAATAATTAGAACAAGCACGCGCCCTGTGAGGCTGTATATGTGAGGGAATAACACCGCGCTGCTCAGGCTGACAGTCTCACAGAGCACCATGTTTTAGAGTTTCGCCTGCTGTGCCCAATCCCCTTTCCAGTGAGCAAGAAGTTCCCTCTGCCGGGCTGCAGCCTCTCAGTGCTGCTGCTCCCATCCCACCTCCACCCGCAGTGTTGGTCCTGTGCTGCTGGCACGGGGCTGCTGAGCGGTGACCTCAGTGCAGCTGAGGCTGTCGGGGGGCTGGCACTGTGCCTTCACCCAGGTTAGGGGGCTGTAAATCAGCTCGAGCTTTGACTGTATTACAGCCGCTAGGCCAAAGCTGCCTCGGCCACCTCGCTTGGTTGGCACCGGCGCAGCCACCTCCATCCTCCCCTTTTACCAATTGTTCTCTCCACAGTAGAGTGGCAGTAAAACTTTTAAAAAGAGACTGAAAGAACCCTGGGAGAGCTACTAAAAATGCCCATAAAATAATACAGCATCGGTAGTTGGGAGTCATAATTCAGATGGAGAGACAAGTCTTACTGAGAAGGGTTAGGAGCAGGGCTGGTAGCGCCTCCCTGCTCATGTACCTGAAACGACCACGGCCTGTAACGCGTCCTTCGGCACCCCAAAGGAAAGCCAGTCCAGGTTTATCATGCGAATGGAAGGCAAAAGAATGGCTGTAAGTAAGAGACTCTGAATCCTCAAATGCTTTTGTATCAATACTCCAGCAGCAGTTTACTTACATCAGCCCAGAACCTTTAATACCACGAATGATGAGCGCTCAGTGCCAGCAATCCCTACCAGTACCTCCCCTACCAGCACGCTTGGTGCTGGCAGTCTGCTCCTCCCCTGGCTCTCAGGGTTAAAACTCGTTGCAAAAACTCATTGCTTCTTTCCCCCAAAATATTCGGAACATTTTAATCTGGCTATTTTTATTTGTTCATTACTGTGCAGTAATTATAATCCCACTGGGACTTTTTAGATGTTAATAAAGAGCACTGCACATCACTCCTGCTGAAGCTTGTGTGGCACTATAAACATCATGCTGAGTTTAAGTTCCTCATTCTGACCAGATCCTGAAAAAATCCAGTGATGGTGAAGAGAAAGGAGAGCATTTTTTGTTGTTGTTTAACAAAAAGAAATAGGGGGGGGGGGGGGGGGGGGAAGGAAGTAACTTCAGCCTCACAATCTGCTAGCTACATAAAGCAGTAAATGTTCAGTTGAGACAGGGGAAAACCAGAACTGCTGGAGATTGGTTGTTTCCTTTTGGAGGAAACAATAAATGTGCCCACTTGTATTTTAACAGCATTACTACCAGGCCCCCTAATTACACAAATATACTTGTAAGAGACTGCAGAAGAGAAGGGCTAAAGAAACAAAATAGCTCAGCCCAGCTCTTGCTCTTCGACTCAGAAAGAAGCTTTTGGTAACCAAAAAGTCTTTAAATCTCGGCCCAAGTCAGAAGATGAAGATATTTCAGCACTCTGTTACAAGTCATTTGTCCTTGAGACAGGTGAAAAGGAGAAGTGAATCAGACACGTGGGGTAAAACATCTCTCGTTGGTGTGAACACCGCTTTGACCTCCGAGTACAACAGCTCCTGCAGCTCAGCGGCATGCGTTGCAATTAAATGACAAGAATATCAGAACTCCATATGCCCAGAAATCTCAGACCGTTACGCTGCATTAAAACCTAACGCAGGGAATACGGAAGTACTGGAGGGAATGCAGAAACATGCTGAAGCAAACCCCGGACATTTCTTTAGAAAACAGCAGCTGTCATTCTGCTCATTAGTCCGCAACTGTAAGATGAAAGCTGTTTCACTGAGAATATTACAGTGGGGGAAGCAATTAAACCAGCGTGTCTAACATTCGGAAAGCTTCTTCCCATGTTGGCAGACCAGCAAGAAGACGGTGGCTGATAGGCTGGAGGCTGAGCTGGAGCAGATGAGCTGTGTTGCTGCTTCTTGGGAGACACTCATAAATGCCATAATCTCATCTCAGTGCTATTTTTAATAATTGTACACACAGGCCGTGAACTGTGCTCCCTCCATTCATACCAAAGCGATGCGAAGACACAAGCGTGTATTACAACAGCTGATCTTTTACCCCAGAACTGCAATTGCAAAATTGCTTTTGAAGACAAAAAAGAAAGAAAGAAAGAAAGAAAGCCAACAGAAAACAAACAGAGAATGCTGTTGTTAGGGGCTGACTCAGGAGCTGGGTGGCCCAGCCCAACCGAGAGGCTCAGTGTCAGGAATCCAGCGCTGCGATACGGGAGCTGCTGTGCGGCATGCAGGGCTGGGTGCTGCTGATGGCACCAGGGCTGTTATCTTGTGCAGACATTGCTCTTGTATAATACAGATGGTGGGTGGGAATTAAACTGAAAATAAATCTCTTCGATGAGTTTATGCCCGGAGCATTGGCCACCAACACCTGAAGTGTAAAGGGGACACATGCACACACACGCATGCACTCTGTACATGTATACATATGTGTCTTCTGAGGACATTTCTGAAATAATAGTTTAAACTTGCCATCACTTGAGGACACCAGCATTTTGCATCTACCAGCAGAACTATGTAGGAATGTAATCAACTAACCAACTCACTGATCTTTAATATTCATGATTCTCAGAGCCTTACACTAAATTAGCAAAAGAATAAACAGTCGTCTCAATAAGAATAAAATGCGCTGAAAAGCAAACCTCCCTAGAAAGCAGAAAGTTCATATGCAAAACCGTGAGCCCCATCGCAGGCAAAGCCACGCAGTGCAATGTGCTGGGCAGGATCAGCTCTCTGCTGGGCGATGCCCCTGTCCCCACTGCCTGTGTTTCAAAAGCAGGGAAGTGCTGCAGTGCCCCACCTGCCCCGAGCTACCTTGGCAGCACATCATAGGAAACACGATGATCTCAAAGAAAAGTGGGAAGTAGGTCACAAAGCCCCACTTTCACGAGGAAGGGCATTCTGGAGTACCTTTCTAGTCATTGTTTTCCAAAATGTTTCCTTCCACATCTCCAGAATATGTACTTGTATCCAATAATCCTGGTTTACTAAGCTGTATTAATATCCCTGGACCACCCATATCAATACAGAGCACCTGAAAAACGTGCGATGCATGTAACAGTATGTATAGGTGCAAGGGAAGAGCTGTGCTGCTGCAGGGTTTTCCCCTCTGGGGCTCACGGACCTCCCCCCTCAGTAGTGTCGCCCCTGCACGGGCAGCAGCTCCATCTCCCTGCACTCTCCTGGCTGAGAAACGTGCAGATGTTTGTGATTGCATAGGCAAGCTCAGAAGGTCTGGCCTACTGCGGGCTTATGGCACTGCAGGGATTGTATACATTCCCAGTCAGAATTTTGCTGATTACAACGGAAGGCTGAGATTCTTATCTGACAGTTGAGTGTCTGATATCTGCTGGTTATTTTGTAATATCCCACAAACTATTTTCTCAACAAAGCCAGAATCTGGGATTTAAGCTAAGAAATGCAGCAAGTCATATGTTTTCAAACCTGGAAAACTGGTTCTTGGATTATTTCCCTTTATCAGAGTGAACAACAAGACAGGCTCCATTCCCACTGCCTTCCTCCCCGGGAGCCTGGGCAGGTGGAGACCTAAACTTTGGATTATTTGTGGGGGATGCTGGTGTTGTTGTGGCATTACGTTACTAAAGAAGGATGAATTAGGTCTACGTTATTTATTTGGGCAGTTGTTCAGTAGATGAAAGGAAGCCTAATGCAAATGAAATGAATAAGCACTGAGGGGCCAATTTGCAGTCACTTCTCCCTTATCACAGCCAGTGCAGAATTGGGCACATTCCTTTGACAAAAAAGAGGCATTTGAAGATTCCATCAGCTGAACTTTTTCTTTCAAGTGTTGCCAGTAGATGCACAATACATACATGTGCTTTTCAAAGACTTTTATTTTGAACTCAAGATGTGAATCTACGGTATTAAGGAAAGCAGAACAATCCTTTATTTAGCTGCACCTGCACCTTAATGCCTAATGAGTTTAGTCTGATGGAATCCAGACCTCAGGAAGGATTATAAATTCTCATTTGATTTCATTTACTTCTAAAATACCTTAAACCAGCTGTACCAGTCTAGAATCCAGTGCCTCTTTCTGTATCAGTTTTGCAAATGTTGAATCTTTTGCTGTATTAAGGAACTTTATGTTACATAATAACACCCCAGTAGTAATAAGGAACAGAAAGTGACTTAAGAAAAATACTGTAGTGGAAAGACAATGAGCAGCATAGAGGCAGGAAAAGCACTTGTATATGAGTGAAGTTTTTATAAAGTTCTTTGTGCCATGGAAGCAAACTTTGGGAAAAAACTGAAACTAAGTTAGTAGGCAACGTCCTCTTGGTGAGAAGGCAGAGGAGTCTGTCCTGGCATGCAGTGGTCATCAGCAGCACGTTCAGCCATTGCTGTCTACTTTGTGTAATAAACACATCCGAGATGCCTGGGCTCCGACCTTCCCAAGATTACTGACTCAAGCTGTTTATGATGAACAGTATCTAATTTATCAAATACATTTGAAACCTTCTTAGTTTGCCCCAGTGTTGTTGCTGGAATGCGAGAGCATAACTTGATGCCGTCGCATCTCTACAAGATCAAACCACAGCATCAAAGACTTGTTATATCTCTTTTTCTTTGCATCTCCTAAGCACATGCCTGCTTGCAGATCGAGGTGCCTGTGCTGCAGGCTCCCAGCTTCCTGCAGAGGGGCTCAATCCTTCCCTTGGATGAGGGCAGGGGCAGACACTACAAGAAGAGTGGGGCAGCTCACAACACAGCCAGGCCCAGCAAACCTAACCCTAACCCGAAGCTACCTTAAAACTGGCTTGAAATGTTTCAGGGAAACTTTCTTTCCTCCCACCTAAGCTGAAATTTGGTCCAAGCTGAAAAACTGCTTCACAGTTGGAATCCTTTAAGAATTACCTTTTTGTTTCAAAATTTGCACTTCAACCCAAACATCCCATTTTCGGTACCCTCGCAGTAGTATTCTCTCTCACACTGCCTCTTATCTCCCCTGGCTGAGTGCCCACGATTTCTGAACAGATCTGCTCAGCCACTTCTCTCCCTCTTTGGGCTGGGGGGTTTGTTTCCATTTGCTCAATGCTGTGTACAAGCAGACAGAGCCAACTGCTGGTTTTTGCATCAGTGATTTTTGAGAGGCCTCCAGATTACAGGAAGCACCTTGAGCCCCATTTGTCTGCTGGCTGGACGGGGGGATTATTATTTTTCTCAATGAACTGTACTGTCACTAACTTCTCCCTGTTTGTGCTCTGCAGCCCCCCCCCCCCCCCCCCCCCATCACCCTGCCCCCTTCTCTAAAGCAGAGCTGCCTTTGCCCACGCTGTAGCTGCTACCTCAGGCTCCTGACCCAGGTCTGTGCTTCCTCCCCTTGTCCCCAGGACACCCCTATCTCCTCGACCTTCTGATGCACCGGTGAGATGTGTGACCTGCAGTTCACACCTAATGCTGGTGTGGCTTCCTGGTGAGGCTGGCCTTGCCAGATACATTGCACTGATTTCACAGCACATGAAAGCAATCTTACCAGCCCCCGAATTACAAAGACAAAGAAAGAAGTGTAGCATTAGTGGTCATTATGTTGAAAGAGGGAAAAGAAAAATGTATTCCTGCATCTCTGCATACCTCCCACACTGCTTTCAGAGGTCTCAGGACTTCAGGGATGCATTTGACATTAGTATGTCTCTACCATTAGGCTGCATGGCTCTGTGCTACACGTTATGGTGCAAGACAAGGACAATACACGAGTAAGATTGTGTTTGGTAGGCAGCAAACTTGGCAGCTGCTCACTCCGGGCAGAGTGATCCTTGTAGGGAGATGCAGGAGCTCCCAGCTCAGAGCTGCTGTCCCATGCTGTCCCACACAGACAGCAGGCCTGGGCTGTTGGTGGGGCAGGCTGGCACAGTTAAATACCAGCCTTGGTTAACCACGCTCCCAGTGACTGTGTGAGAATTTGGGATGTTTTGAGACAGCCACAATGCTGGGCAGCTGGGAGTGCATGGAAGGAGCCAGGTTTTGCAGCATCACTGCAGTTCCCAGCTTGCCTCCCTGGAAAAATGCCATTCCCAAGGTGCTGGGAAAGGGCTTATTGCTGGATGCAAAGCCCTGGTGCAGCACTGTCCTCCATCCCCTTTCCCAGCAAAGAGTGGAGCGAAGTAAGGAGGTTTGAGTTTCTTGGAAGGTGAAGGAAGAAGGAGAAGGAGTCTGTCTACAGGAACAATTTAATTAACCCCTTTTTTTTTTTCTCTTCGCATCATCCCTTTTCTCTGTTCCCTTACACACCCGCAGTCCTCTAGAATTACTGTACAGCAGCTGCTGTCTGATAGCAGCACTGTTCTACTGTGTTTTGTCTGCTAAGGCTCTGAGTAAGGTATTCTGAAGAAACGTCACTCTTACACTTCCCTGCTTATTTTACTTTGCTTTCCCCAGATACACACACAGACAGAGCAAACTCAGCATCAAGATTCGCACCACAGTTGGTCTGTTTACTATTAGGAGAGTTTTGTGTTCACAGTGCAGTCCCCTGTGTAAATTTTTCACAATACTTTTCATCCAGTCTGGCTGTGATTTCAGCAGAGAAACCACAGCGTAAATGGGTTCTGATCAGGCTGTGATCAAAAAAGAAAAGGAATTACCTGTGCATAACATGCCCAGATATCCCATGGATGCTCTTTAAGCAGAAATAGCTTAACCATCTAGCATTGCCTTAAAGTGCCTACACCAAAATCCCAGCAGTGGAGCACCTCCAGATGCAGAAGTGACACACATGCTTCTCTGTCCATTCCCTCCCAGTTGTTGTCTTTCTCTTTTGCCATCTACTGTCCTAGAGAGTCGTAAGTGAAAAGCCTCCTGGGCGATGCAGCAGCAGCAGCAGCAGCAGCAGCACCCTCTCATCCCAGGGCTCCTGGGAACCCAGCAGTTTGGCATCAGTCTCCCAAGCCTTGCCAAGCAGGCATGATGCTAAACCTACCACCAGAACATCGGGAAGGGCGCAGGCTTATTCTCAGAGAAATACTCATCTCTGCTCTGAACAGCCCTTGCTGAAGTTCAACTGAGTCAGGAAGAACTTGCTGCTGCTTCGGAGATAATTAAACCCATCTTCCCTCAACCCGCTGTTTGTACACGCACAATGATACCATTGTTCAGAGTCATGCAACACATATGCTGCCATTAAAGTGTTTAATCTTGTAGTACAGTATTCCATTATTTTTTGGACATCTGTACATGATAGAAAGGGTACGTATTAAGGGATTTGTTGACAAAGAAATGGCTAATGCTGATACATGTGTGGACTGAAAGGATCTTTCCAAGTTGTGCTCGGCAGCAGGGAGTGCTCCTTCCCAGGCCCGAAGCCTGGCACAGATGTGATATGCACTGCTGCTATTACCACTTCTGAATTTATAACAAGGAGTCAGTGTTCAGAAGAATTTTGGAAGCTCCCTGCTGGGTTTGTGGCTAGGTGGTCTTGCTGGCAACACCACCTTCATGCTGAAAGCTGGAAAAATGAAGTGATGGTAAAAGGAAGAATATTAACTCCAGAGGGCTTTTTCCCTCACTCTCAGAGCAAAAATGCTGACCCCGGATTGCTCTGCAGCCGTGAGCCCTAAAGAATTTAGAATCCCCCTGTTCCTAACCTCTGGGGCTGGGAATCAGGATTTATGGAGCCTGGTTTTCATCCCACTTGAAATGAATGCGTTAGCTCTGATTGACACCAGTGGATGGGACAGGACTTTGCTCTGCTGCACACAGAAGTTACTGTACGACAAATTATCACCTTCACCTTGCTTCACCCAGGTGTGAAATGGGTACACGGGTGTGAGTTACCAAAATGGTTCCCCTTGTGAGCATTGTGCTGCACAGAGCAGGTGGAGATGAGACTGTCAGGACAGGGCTTTGGCAGCCCAGACCCCTGAGCACTGTGAGTCCATAAGCATAAACGTGAGCTTACTATACAGTAAATGTATCTCACAGACTTAATCAAGGGTGCATTTATTTTCCCTTTCATTTCTCCAGAAACGCACAGTAGCTTTTTGATAAGTTGGATGCTGCAGCTGACCAGTGTAAAAAAAGCCCTCCAAAACTTTTTACCACTCTTAAAAAATAATAATCCCATCAGATATGTGCAACCCAGGATATTTGGTCCACTCAGTCTATAGGACTCCCAGTTGATATTCTTTAGCTGCTTCTTCTTCAGGTATATCTTTAATTGCTGCCTAATGTTAGTAAGCAAACCTTTTAACTGAGAGAATGAAGCAAATGAAAACCAATCACAGAATGTCACATTCCCAAATTCTTGCCATTAGAAATTTATTCAACTGCCCCTGTAGCTCTTGCCATCAAGCACAATGAGAAGGAAGCCTTCGCTGTCTGTGGCTTGGCACGACGTGATTGCCATCTTCATTTTACTCCCTGTTCTCCTGAGGAAACTGTAGGGACTGACCTTGTAGTTCTTGCTCCAGGAGTCCCGCTGGGCTCAGTAGGGCCTTTCAGCTACAGAGACCCTGGATCCTTCCCCCGATTGGTTTCCTCCTCGAACCTCACCAACCATGGGAGGAAAGGCCCATATTTCATAAGCAACGTGATTTTATCCACCAATTTAGAGACAAAGGAGTGCAATTTATAAAGGGAGCATTTAATCCCTGTTAATTAGGATCCCATCAAGAGCTCTCAAATTTGGCATCCCGACAATTAACAGTGCTGTTTCACAGCGGCTGTGAGGCCAAGCCATGGGGGCTGCCCTGCTGCCCCATGCCAGCTGGGGATGAGGCCAGCTGAGAGCCTGGCTGGGGCTGGAGAACGTTCCTCATGCCACAGCCCCGTCCCATGGGGACAACGGGCAAAGCATCGGCAGGACCTGACCTTCCCTCTGGAGGCTGTAGCATCTGTAGGGCTGTGGACGTTTGTGGGTCCCAGAGCAGCTGGTTTCTAGGAACCTCTGCACAGGTGACGCAAGGAAGTTTCTCAAGGTTTGGGTTAGGACCTCTAAGTTATGGAGGGATTTTTTTCTAGGGAAATTCAAATAGCATTTTGCATGGTAAATCAAAGCACGCTTTGCTCTTCTGTGAAAACACCAAGGCTAAAACCCTCAGCCCGCAGCACAAGCCAGCCAGCTGTGGTCACCTCGAGGGAAGCGCTGGCTTTCTGCAGCTCTGCAGCTGTCAGAGGAGAAGGAGTTAAAGACTTTCCTATCCGCTGAGCTCACCTCCATGACTCCCGCAGTCCCCGGGGCCAGGCAGCCACAGGGACACTCTGAAAACCTGTTAGACCTCGCTGCTGAAGTGTGGCAGATTGGTTTTGGCATCCAGATCTGCAGCAGGTTTCCCAGGCGAGGGCTGATGGCTCTCCTGCGTGGCTGAAGCTGAGGCGAGGGGGTGTTGTCTCATGGAATCTATTTTCCTCTGACCTATCTTTCAGTCTCAGGAATTCAGGACCTTTAATCTATTTGAGATTAAAGTCCTTTACAAATCCCTTCTGGCCTTTTTGGGGAGTAAAGAAGTTACAGACACCCTACTACACATTCCTTTTGGTGCTTTTTTTTTTTCTTTCTTTTTCCCCATTGTAAATTAGAAACAAGCAGCATCCCAGCTCCTGTGATCACTACCATAAAGGAGACAACTATTCCTCAAGTGCCTCGTAAAAAAAAATCACACATTTTCAGGAGAAAGTGTTCATGGGCACTTTTAAATTTTTACTTGTTTAAATATTCAAAATGTACTCCAAGGACATCCTCCGTACGTGCCGGGGGAAGGAGGCATAGAATGACCAAAGCTTTCACAGTTTGGCAGCCTGAGCACAAAATCTATTTGTCTGGTGTTTGCTTGTGAAAATGAGGTTGTTTTTTTACACCTTCAGAAAACAAGTGCGTAAAAAAACCCAGCTTCACTAAGCAGATTGGCAGAAGGAAGGCCTCCTGTGAAACCCACCGAGACTGGTGGAAATATTCCTATTGGCTCCCCTATGGAGTTGGATTAGCTCTTTTCACTCTTCTGTAACAATTATTTTTTAATACAATAATCCCTGAAAAATTATTGCCATCGCCCACCGGTTCTCTACTTGATGAATGGAGTTAATGAGTGACGTTGTGCTCCCGTGCTTTTAGCATTTCTGTGGTACGTGTGGACAGAAATAACAGCCATCGCAACCTGTCTCAACCAAGTCATCGCTGTCGCGTCTCATGCCTTGACTGCCACTGATCCATGCTACAGCACCAGTGGTCCAGTCAGTGTTTACAAAATGAGCTCGGATCAGCTTTTCCCTTAGCAGCAGTGATTTACAATGAAACTGAGAAAGCTGGAGCTGCCATTTCCAGTCTTAACATACTTTGCTGTGAAAATGACCAAACGTGGGATCAGCTCCAGTTGCCCAGCTCTCTGCTGATGTATCATTTGCTGTAGAAGTTTGGGTACCCTGGGGCTCTGTATCAGGATCACAAGATTTTCTGTCCAACGTTACTTTTTCAGGTAGTGTTTTTGACTGTATTATCACAAGTTCTGGATGTCAAGCATTACAATTTTTCATCTCCATATCTTAATGTTTTAAGTTTTGCATCGAAGAAAGTACATGTCAAAACAAGTGCCATTTTATCTTCATCTTTTCAATATTTTTTTTATCTGATACTTGGCTACTTTACACCTGAGTACACGTATCCATCATGTTTCAAACATCCACACTGTTGCACAACTATGCCACCCTGCCTCCTCTTGCATCACTACAATGCCAGAGCAGAGTTGGTTAGGAGAAACAAAAGACTTCCAAGAGATCAGAGCCCTGTCTGTATCAGTAGATGGCTGCAATCTGCACAGCACTCAGATCGTGGACAGATAGTCAAGGCCAGACTTTCAGAGATGTTGAGCTTACTTGCATATTTGCAAGAGAGGTGTGGCAGATGGACCGATAACCAGTAACCAAAGGTATGTGCTCACTTTGTTCACATCGCCTTAATTGTCCTTACACGTTTTGGTGTCTTATTTTCTCACAAATTTGTTGTCTGTCTCCACACTACAGCTCTCAAGCTCCAACATCTTGGCCTTTTCCAAAGAACTACGTCAAAGGGAGTGCCCAATGATCCCCACCTAGTGTAGCTACAACTGACTGCCACGCTCGCCATGCCACTCTTGACCCTAGAGATATTTTGCACTGGCAGATTTTGAGCTTTGTATTAAACCAGGTCATAATTTTGTCCATAGTGGTTTTGCTTCCAGAATAGGAACCTGCTTCTAGAAGTGAGGAGAGGCAGCATTTAGCTGTGCATCAAATGTGAATCACTTTGGATTATTTTGTTAGGGGAAGAGATCCACTGTTTTCCCACAGCTAAGGCACACTGTTATTTTTTGAGGCTGTTCTTCCTTTTCATACTTTATGATCTTTGACTGCACATCCAGAGCCTTGGCTTCCTCCCCAGGCAGCTGCCCTGCCAAGGCATTTGAGTTGTGGCAGTTTCTGAGCTGGAGTTTCCAATGTTTGAAATCAGGAACTGGGCTAAAACCATTCACCAAAAGCCTTTGGGTGGTAGTGATTAGTAATAGCCTGGGACAAACATGAGTTCAAGTTCTTTGGGCAGAAGGGCCATTAACTATAACCAGCAAGCAGTCATATTGTGTGATGACTTTTAAAGGAGCAGTTAACACATAATGGCTGACCAACATGAACTCCAGCAGGAATGGCCAAAAGCTTCTCATTACGGTAGGTTATGCCAGTAAGGATCACAGGTTTTATAGACCTAACAGAGAAACTACAGCCACATTCAAAGAGATGTAGAAATCCTCTTGATTGTTTCACTGAACTTTTGAAATACCATTCCCCTCTTTAAATGCCCCTCGACCCTATTCAGACTCCTCAGGTAATTAAGTGGTTGCAGAGTTGTCAAAGGTCTGACCGACACCCATCAAACCCAGGAAACTCGGGCTTCTTGAGCACTCCCCTGCCACATCATGCTGTTGTGCTTAAGGTATTAGTGGGGACTACAAAAAGTGCACGATCACATATACTGTACCACATGTTCACAAATACCAAAGCACAGCAGCGTGAATTAAGGATAGGATTTCAGTCCTCGTAATGAAGAGCCTTGCTTTTATGAGTTCAAGTCAGACCCTTAACATTATTTTAACGTAGATTTTGCTGTTTAATTATGTAATAAGATTTACTGCAGTCATCTAACAGATGTTGATTCAGGGTCAGTGTTTCTCATAAATTAGTTCTGAAAGGATTTGTTACTTCTGGGTCAGCAGATAGGTCCAGAGTGCAGAGGAAAAGAGGAAAAACAATAAACACTGAGTTGAAGGGTTTCTTGGGATTCTTTCTTCAGTTACATATCCACATATTTTCATGATCTTAATGACTATGGCCACAGGAATGTTTGCTTTAACACTAAAGATGGCTCAGCCCAAAACCCCATAACCAAACATCTGCAAAGCATGGGAAAGTTCAGACTCTGGGGCTTCTTATTTTATGACCCTGGCCATTAATTTCTCATGCTACTATGCCGCATTTTTTTCTAGGGCTGTGCAGTGGGAATCACTGTGAACTCCAGCAGCACCCAAAGAAGCTCTATCTTTATGCATCCGTTGTCAGACTGCGTGATGCGTAGCTAAAGATTAGTGCTGCCCGATGTGTTTGCCATCACACAAGTACACTGAAAATTCAGCCTTCCCATGCCTTTGGAAGCAAATCTTGCTATACATGCTACAGTTTGACCTGCCTGTAATCCACCCTGCTGCTGATGTTATCCATAATGTAATTAAAAACACACAACATTATAGTCATTCTTCTATAGTTGTGGTTAAAGGAGATATTCCATATTAAAATATTTTTCCACTCCTCTGTAATTTAGGTGCAAACAAATTCCTCTGAGACTGAAATCATACTTGTATCTTTTTCTGCTGCAAATATTTTGGAGGAAAAGGATTGAGGCACATTTAATAGCGTTGCTTGCACTTACAGGGCAGTTTTAGCCTGCCAAGCATTTTACAAATGCCGGTGACTATTCACAGTTCTCACACTTCAGGGTATGAGAAAGCCAGTGATCTTCCTGTGGCTGATGTTATGGCTGTAGGCAAAACAATAACTTTGTTCATTCATTCAGTGCAAGCGAAGGCTGCCCAAACTATAAAACCTTTTGCTGAACTTAATCGCCTCTGTCTTGGAAAGTTTAGGGGTTTCATACCTAAAACACTCCTCTAAGATGAATTCCAGCTATTAGCAAGAGCACTGAAGTATTTCCCTGAGCAGCAATCATACAGTGGCAAACAACGAGCCCTGGACTCCTTGCAGCGATGATGTGCGAGAGGAGGAAGCGCCCGCGGCCAACTGCTGTGTGTCGGCCAGCAGAGCAGTGCTGACCCTGCTTGGGTCCCGTGGGCCCCCTGAGCTGTCCCTGCTGCCAGGGGAGCCCTTGCCTGTGCTTCGGTACTCATCTATGTCTGTACTGCACAGTGCTGTACATTTAAATAGCAATTGCCAGACCCGGCCTGAAACTCCTCTTTTTCAGGAGTAATTCCATTTAAGTCAGTGGATTTACACAATGGATTTACTGCTGCCAGAAGAGAATCAGGCCTGTAGAAAGACACGCATTCTTTGCCAAGAAAATCTCAGAGCTAACTACTTGAATTGTGCAGTCGAGCTGCAGGGAGGTCAAGTGGACAGACAGCAGGACCAGGACACATGGGAAGCCCCTGGTTCAAGCCTCAGCCCTTAGAACGATGCACGGTGTGACCTCTGGCGAGTCCATCCATCCCCTCATACCTCTGTTTCCCCATTCGCCTTTGTCTGACTTGTCTATTTAATTTGGAGTTTGTCCGACGAAGGGTGCTGCGCTTTGTGTGTTTGGATGGGGCACTGACACCTCCCCTGCCCTCGCTGGGGGACAGCCCCAGCATTCTGTTTCCCCACCACTGACCCTCTGCCCCAACAGCCACAAGCAGTGGTACAGCCCCATCAGGGCGGATGGTCAATCTGACACTCAGGAGCCTTAAAATGAAATCTTCATCCCTTGGAGTGGCACTGAGCGTCTGTAATGAACTCAGCTGTCACCAAATGTGGGTCACCAGCATGAAAAGCCTCACGGACTGGAATGTGCACACTTGTGTACATGGGTGTGGGTATATGTGTGTGTTTTCCTCAGGAGGCAGGCAGGCTGAGGACCAGCCCTCCCAGAAAGCCCCATCTGTGCCTTTCGCCTCTTCCCACAACAGCTTGGTTGTTATCAGTGGCAAATGTCCAGAGTCACTTGTTAAGCACAGGGCTGCCAAAATCATTAAAACACAACAGTCACCTGTACCAGGCAGTTGTAAAACTGTTTCAAAGACGCTCCATCAAACATCTTTATACTTACAGTAGCCTAGATAAAGTCTTGTATTTCCTACGTGCTTTAACAAACCAAAGGACAGCATGAGATGCTGCAATCTGATATTCTTGCCCTTTTCTGTTGTGGCAACTCACAAGCGTGTTTGATGGTGAGGGGAAAGGGAACAAAGCAGGTGGCTAATGGGCTGTTTTTCTGTTTCAGTGGAGCATGACAGAGAGTTTCACCATCAGCGCTGCCACTACCGAGAGTTCAGGTTTGATCTCTCCAGAATCCCAGAGGGGGAAGCAGTGACGGCTGCCGAGTTCAGGATATACAAGGATTACATCCGCGAACGCTTCGATAATGAAACATTCCAGATTAGTGTCTACCAGGTCCTCCAGGAGCACCCAGGAAGGTGAGTGACCCACAGGGAAATCCTGATGAAGCACAAGCACAGCAGGTTCCTTCTAAGGGTTACGGCCAATTCTGTTAGATAAATTGGAGCCATCAGCAAAAGGGGTTTAGGCACGAGGGCTGTATGGTGAAATCTCAGTGCTAAGGTCAGCACTGTTGCTGCTGTGTGTACTCGGCCCCAAGGGCACTGGGTGAAGGTGCCCTGGGGCAGGAGGAGACCATGGATGCAAAGTATTTCAAGCTTTCTGGAAGACCTGCCCTATTCCTCTTGCTGCTTATGGATCTCGAAGTGGTAAAACCACATCTGAATGCTTCCTTTCTAATTGTAGCTTAATTGCTAACCTTTATTACCGAAGGCGTTTGAGACCCGTAATTAACAAAGACAGATGACACCATGCTCTTTATATTGACTGATTGTTTTGTGTGTGCAAAACTACAAGATGAGCTACTAAATCCATTCCAAGCAATTATTAATGTATGCCAAGCTCCCTGACAAATCCTCCAGGGAACTCAAATAAGAACATATGTTTAATTTTCTCATCTGTTTTTAGTTCCAATTAATCAGCAATCTCAAACCATTTATCAAAAGCACTCAGTTTCACTGGCACGAATTTCTTCTTAATACACATCCTCCCAAAAATGAGATTGCATTTATTTACACGAAAAGTATTCACAGTCACATGCTAATCAGCAGTTATTCTTTAGGACCACTAAATACGAGGTAATAATACTACAGCCCTGATTTAGGTTTATGAAGAGGGAAACGCAAGGGATTTAAGAAGGGGAAAGTCCAAAATGGTAAGAACCAATAGTGCAATCAGGATTCTGGCTTCAGAGTTTTATAAGAGATAATAAAAATGAAAAAAAAAAAAAAAAAGTAGTTTTGCATTTTTGATCCATTAAAATACAACAGGAGACCTTATCAACATTTTTAAACGGTGAGGCATTCAACAGGCTTTGTTGTGTAAGCGTTTAAACACTGGTGCGTGGGTCAAACTCTTGGCTCTTCAACATTTCTAATGACACATACAGGGTTTCGAGGACTGTGATAGTATTAATCTATTTTTATCAAACAATGATAACCTGTACATTTTAACTAGGGTTTCTAAAAGGAGGCTGCAACATGCCATGAACTGCATAGGACCTCTCAGATTCCTCTTACTACCCACATTTACATTCACTCCATCTTTGGCCCCAGTGGAGACAGGAGCCTCCTTTTGCTGTATTTCTTGGGTGGGGAAAACTTCTTGCTCTTGGGAAGAGCAGAAGGAAATGTGCTGGCGGATGCTCAGTGTGCCAGGACTGGAGGGAATGCCAAAATATTGGAGTAAATGTCCTTCCTCATCAAGATGATGCCAAGGAACTTCTCCTTCATATCCTGAGTAGTGAGGTGCTCACAAGGGAATTTGCTGACAGCACTGAGTGTCATCTTAATTTTAAGATGATACATCCACAGGTTCGTTAAAAATATCTGCAGAGGGGTCTGTGATGTCCCTTCTGGGGATGGCTGTGTGGATACAACTGCTTGGAGCAGCAAGTGTTTCTGTGAGCTGCCTCCTCCACAAGTTCTTATTCCTAAAGGAAAAAATGCTTGCAAAGGGCAGGCATCTACACGAACCACTGGGTGGAAGAGGTGAGGAATCGTGCTAATTATACAGATGTTCCAGCTACGAGATTAGATGCAATTTTACTGCATCATATTCACCACAGGAACATCTTTTTTAACGACTGTTCATGCATATTCACCCTTTGCATACATTTTGGCACAGACAATGTTGAGTTTTGAACAGTTTGTGCTGAAAAAATACCCCTGTTGGTTTGGATTGACCAAAGGTAAAAATATTGTCACTAGCATTTGTAAAAATATTTGCTCTTTTTCTGCATTTTTCCACTGACATTTTCCAACCAGCCCTGTCACAGATCAGTCATCCAAGTGAGTGTGTCACTGGGCAAGTGGAGAAAGAAAACAAACTCTCTCCAGTGTTGATCAAAAAACACCCATTCGCTTTGATGCTTTTTTGGCTGTTTGTCTCATCCTGAGCAGGCTGGAAAGTCAGCCCCATCCGACGTTGTTAGCAACAGGAACAAAACAAAGCCAAACTCTTCCCCCCGCCCCCAGGCAAGAAAGCCTTCGCTCGCATTTTGCTTTGTTGATTCCTTTCCCTAGAGCGTGGCAGGTATATTGGCCAACAAAACAACAAATGGTTTTCCCTCTCCCTGTGCTCTTAGGGTGATAAAATGGCAGTGGCATCTCCCGGCAGATTACCTGAATTGCCTTTCAAGGTCTGAAAACCTAGAATTTCTCCAAGCCTGTGCTCTCCCACAGAGTGCTCTGCATTCAAGTACCCTGACGCAGCATTCATTGCTCCTCCTGCAGCACACAGCAGAGGTTGGGATAGCTGCTAGGGCCCAAGGTAGTACTGCATTCAGCTGGTAAGACAAACTTGTGGCTGACGGGATCTTTTATTTGAGGATGAAGAGACCACTGGATGTGTGGAAGGCTTGGATTTCAGTTAAACCTCAGATAAGCCTCCAGTTTGAGGGTGTGCTGGTGTGCCCTCAGTTCAAATAAACCATAAGTACTAGCAACTCAACAATTACTTACTTTACGAGTTCAGACAGGTTGGCAGGTATCTAACCAGCCATGACTCTGTCTGCAGCTTACCGTGGGTAAAGATACAGGTCTAGGTCTTTATAGATAGACGGCTGCACCCACAACAGACTGTTTCTGAAATTCTCTCCCTCACTGATACTGACACTTGCACACAGGATGGAAGCTCTCGCCTGCCTGCCTGCTCAGTGGTGGGCAGGTCTGTGCCTCACCCCGTGGAGCACTGCTCCACCCTCTGTAGCAGGCTGCATGCCCCTCGGGGCTTTGACTAAGATAAATTATCTCTGTCGGTCCAAAGCTATAAACACAGGTGTTTATAGGCAACCAGACTAAATGATCAAATCTTACTGTTCTTTCCAAATCTATGAATTCATTGCAAGGCGAAGCTTTCAAACTAGCAACATCTCCTGTATAAAAAAGCAGGTACAGCATTCTTTAGGCACAAAGCAGCAGTTATTCACTGTAAGCGAACAAGTACATTTGTGAACAAAATGTTCCAAATATAATAAACACTGAGAAAACAGTCGATATTTTGACTAAAATAACACATCCCAAAGCTTTTGTGTGCACAACTTAAAGTCCAGTGACTCATGTCCCACTCCTGTTTGGTCTTCATGGTTCACTCACCCAAAAGCTTGGGAAAGAGTTTCGTAAAGCCAGCATCTGGGCTGAGGAAGGTGCTGAGCAGCGGGACATGGAGTCCTGCTTGGGGTCACCAACCCTGCGAGTGGGAACTAAAGGCACCAGGAAGCTCCCATCAACATCAAGAGTTCAAACTTGCTCATCTGTCTGCACCTTCCAAAGCTGACATACCTTATCCCACTTTCATCTTCAATTTCAGTGAACCCAGCACTTGCAGTGTGGGGTAAATCCCAACCCCTTTGAAGTGGATGGGAGTTTTGTTACTGGAAAGAATGAAGTCAGGTACTTGACCAGCCTTTAGTAGTCATAATGTAGTTGCTACACGTTTGCTTTGTGGCCATTGTGGATTTCACAGGCTTCAAAGGCAGCGAACCATTTGGATGCTCATGTTACCAGCCCTACAGAAAAATAAGACCTTGCACAACGCATTCCCAGGTTTGACTTGCAGCTGAAATGCTTTAGCTTTTATTTCAAACTAAGCCACTTCTGCACCTAGATCAAACCTGAGCCCCTCTCCAGAGCCCTTTCCCTGTTTATGGGGATCTGTTCCCATGTTGTGGGTCGAAACATGTAATTTAAGTAACTAGGATGGGCTTAGGCCCACCCAACAGGAGAGGCAGATGCGCCTTCTTTTTGGAGCTTCGTAAGATACCAGTATAACTGTTCTAGGAATTGTGCAGAGAAGAAAGATACAGTCTAACATAGCGTCCCAGCACCAGGACAACACCTGCAGGTACTCTGACAGCATCTAGGAAGGTACTGCCAGTAGTTCTGATCTTTTTGTGTGTGTGATGTCTGCACATAGGTCGGTAACTGTCCTCATCCTGTTTTGCTTTTGGGCACAGCAGCAAGGGAACTCCAGCATGGAAACCCTGTAGCTCTCCTGGGATAGAGCTGCACTTAGTTGTCTCTTCAGACCCTAAAAGCCACTGCAGCCTGCAAAAACCCTTGACAAGTCCTGAACTCACTGAGCAAGCACAGCTTTTCACGGGCACTTGAGTAGCTGCAGGAGGCATTCTGCACCCTCCAGTGGGCTCTTCTTCAGCTAAGCAATGCACTAATGAACAGCCATTCAATATTGAGGAGAAACATCTGTATGTGGAGTGTCATAACCTCATTTCTCTCAGCATTGTTTGTACAAGGGGCTTCATAAAGGCTCCGTACCAAACTCTCCCACTGGCACTTTTAATCAGCGTTTGAAACCTAGATCTCCTTCTCAAACACTATACAGAAAAGGGAAAACAGCGGTGGGGACACGTGAGACAGAGCTAAGAATCTGTTGAAATGTGTAAATGAATTTTATTTCTCCCAAGATTCAACAAAATGTACACAGACCTGTCTTACCAGCATCACAGCCCTCGGAAACCACCTCCAGCACTCTGTGCTCCCTGCTGGGGCCATGCCTTCACTTGGGGAAGCAACAGGCTGCTCCACTGGCAGCTGCTCCTCTGTGAGCATGAGAGGGCTTTTACCACGGGGGAATGTGAGGGAAGGAAGGGCCGGGGATGCTGGGGCAGTGTGGGAGGAGGGCTGCACCGGGTTTGTGTTGTCATGTGCCAGGGAGAGGCCCAGTGAGATCCTGGGGCCCTCTCAGAGTAGGAAAGTCTGAAAAATATTTTCCTAAGCTTGTCTTTGGACAGCTGCAGCCAACTTTAAGCAATGACACCAAGCAAACTGGAATCTGGATACTGCAGTTTTTAAATCCAAACAAATGTCTTACAACCCCAGACCTCCTCTCCCCTTCCTGGGATGCCCTTTTTGCCTTCTCTTACCTCCACTGCTCAAACCTGGACATGAATTACCCGCAGCTCCCATGCCAGCTTTGCCTTTGGGCTACCTTTCAGTTAATTTGCCAGGTTGCACCACACCAGTGAGCTAAAGAGCTCCTCTAAGGTTATAGTACCAGTCAAGAAGATAGGATTATGCTCCTGTGGTTTATACACTGAGACAGTAAGACCTTTAAACATACCTGTACCTCCAGCATTTCCCACTTAAAAACTGAGGAGGACTCACCCATATTTGTAAAGCAATTTGAAGTCCATTGCAAGGTGTCACAATATGGCTATTGTTTAAAACACTGCTCAGACTAGCAGGTTGGGATCAGGGCTGTGCAGCAGCTGGACAGCCTGAGTGCACTCTTTGTGTTGTCGGATGCCAACAGGGGACTGCAGGACCTGCTGGCTGGCTGCTGCCATCAAGGCTCCCAGTCCACTGGGAGGGCCAACACATCACAGAAATCAGCTCACTTTGGGTTGTAATGAGGGCTGCCAAGAGCCATCTTCTCTTCTGCTGCCTGTGCTTCTTCCTATTTATTTATTAGTGTCTACCAGAAGAGCTGGAAAAAGAGGATAGGGAAAGTAAGTGGAGAAAACAAAAGAAAAACAATATAGACCTTATCACATTATAAACAATAATTGCAGAGTTTGATCTGCTGTTCTCTCTTGCTATTGTGGAACTGCCAACTCCTGATTTTGTGGGGTCTCCCCCATTAGCCTCTGTTCTTCCTCGTGCCCCAGCCCACCAGGTCTTGTGGTCAGAAGGATGCTGTACTTTTGATTTTGGGATACACTTCTACAATTTATGGCTACAAACTAACATGTATCTGAGAGGCTGACAACATACCCCAGCAAAAGGCAAAGATGGTTGTTAATCCCTTCTCTTATCTTTGAATTAGGGGGGTTGCCACACAGCTACCCTCTGGCTCTTCCCTTTCAGGATGCTTTTACTTGCCTTTCCTTGTTTCATCTACCCTTACTGCTATGAACTGTACTTCCTCCTATCCCTTCCTTATCCCACTCATGCCACCAGCCATCACTCCTGCTCACACAGCCCTGTAGCAGCTTCAGACCTTCCACATCCATAACTCCAGCTGCTTTCCAGACACAGTCTCAGGCGCATCCTCCCCTGGCTGCCTCACTTTGCAATACTTGGTTATTCAACCTTCAGTCCAGAAACACCAAGTTAGCAAAGGATGTCTTGTAGACCACACAGCAATTACATGACCTGTGGATAAACTTTGGGCTGTGCTTTCTAGTGGGAGGTGTGTCTCCTTTCTGGTGTCCAGCACCAGCACTACTGAAGCAATCATCAGACAAGTGCCAACCTCCTGTCCTCAGCCCTGGCTGCATCAACAGCCTGATACTGTTTGGCCTGAGTAAGCTGAAAGCCTCGAGTTTTATCATCTCTAGTAGCTTTGACACTCCCACTGATGTAAGCACTTTGAAGGCTGAGCCATTTTGATGTGGTCTCAACAAAACATACTTGTGGTCTGGATCCAGACTTCATCATTTATGTAACTCTAATCTAGACATTAACATTTCCATGTCCCAGCTTAATTTTCTGTAAAATGAGGATCATGTTCCTTTTTGTATCTTTTGGCCTGATAGAAGGCTTGGTGAAGTTTCCCACATGCTCTGAATGTCTCAAATTAAGGGATTGAACAGAGGTACAAGGAACCAAAGCGCCTCTCTGCCTCCTGGTTGTAAAGTCATTATTGATCCTGCTCCAAGATCCTGCTCTAAGTATGAACACAGTTGCCAGGTCAGGTACCAGTGGGTAAGACGTGCACTGGAAACCTTTTCCCTTTGCACTTAGATCTTTATCTCAAATCAAACACCACAACCAGTCACATTAGACTTAAGTAGCACTAACTTGTACACCAACAGGAGGAGCCTGTTTGTCAAGGAGCCCTCAGAACAAATTTTAAGACTGAGCAGAATAACATTTCTTCGCTGTGCTGCATACAGTTACCCAACACTGATGTCTAAAGGGATTGCTGTCTATTAACTATGTCTATTAGCTAGTGATCCAACACTGTTTTGCCATAAGTCTTTAGGGAGCAGGGCATCTCACTTAAAGGGGGTTGTTCTTTTGAGCAGAACAGGAGGTTTCCATTGGAACATCAGGTGTCACAACCTGAGGAGAGTAAGATGCTCTGCTTGCAAGGCCAGGCAGCTTTGGCATCCCAGTCCTGGCCGCTGCTGGTGGGCCGGACACAAGAGTGCAAATCCAAGGGTGCTTGAACTTCTCCAGAGAGCATCTGACACAAGGACTGTTTGGGTCCAAATGTTCCAAGTGTGCGTGGGAAGGACATTTCTCCTTAGTGGGTCCCTTTGATCTCTCTCACTTTGGGCTTCCCCTACAGGCCTATTGTTTGCACATTGCTGTAACTACAGGAAAACAAATGCATTATACAATTTCCCAGCCTGACTCACCCTGGTACTTGATGCCTCATGTTGTCTGGTTACCCTGATTGCATCATGTCAGCATGGGAGGTTTAAAGGCTGTTTTTTTTTTTCTGAGTAATAACACTGCAGTTGAGCAGAAGTTAAAAAAAAAAAAAAAGTATATACATCATTATTGCTATTGTCTTCAACCTGCAAACTACAAGGGAGAAAAACCAAGCAAGCCAAGTCCCTATTAACTAACCCTTGTGTGAATCATGAGTTCCAGTCAGGGGCCATGCTTAAATGATGCAGTATGTGAATATAAAAGCCCTTCACTTCTGGAAACTTGGACTCAGCCATCGGAATGGCCCAATCCGTACTACTCCCTCATCTCCAGCTCCTCAGGGATGTGTTCTGCTCAGCTTGTTGTAAACAGGGAAGGGCGGGAGGTGTCCGTGCGGCTGTGTCATGCACTGTGGGAACGCAGCCATTGCTTCAGGGTGGGGATGGAACCCTGGGAAATCTGCACACCCCCAGGTCTGAGCTCAAGCATCGTGCATCTCAGTAACTACCGCAGGCACAGAGAGAGGGGGGTATCTGTGATGTCTGTTTTTGGCTGCCCCAGGTGTGCCCAGCAGAGCTAACAGTTCCAGAGAGCAAATCCCACACCTGGGCAGATCCTCTCCATTGCCTGCACCGCAGTCCCTTCCTAAGCCCTGGCTGCACAAACATCTGCTGAAGCGCTCTGTGTAGGATCCCCTGTGTCCTGGCAAGAAAACAGAAAGTTCAATTCTCACGTAGGGCTTCTTCCACAAACCAAAACTTTGTTGAAAAGGAAGCACGGCACGGAAGTGCTGGGCAAAGGGAGGCATTGCAGTCATTACCTCCATCCCACACCCACAAGAACATCTCCTGCAAGGATCAGACCTGCCTCTTTGTTCTGCACTGAGCTGACCCAGAAAGCCACTGCAGTCCCCAGGCTGTCACACGCAACACGGGCAGATACAACACATGCAGCTGTGCTGTACGCAGAAGCTAACAGTGTCATACGCTGGTGAGAAAACAACACAATCCTCCTTTTACATGTGTTTGGTGGTGTGCTCACGTGCTCTGTGGAACTCATTTCTGAAGTTTAGTTCCATGAGAGCCAGCCCAGAGCCAGAGGTGGTGACATCTATGAGCTCACGGAGGAAAGCCATCATCCCTCACACACCCTCACCCGCAGAGGTTGAGAGGAGAACTAGGTAGTAAGAATGCTGCAATAAAACTCCGCTCCTGTTTTGAGTCAGTTGTGTGGGACAAAAGCTTCTAATTTCTCTGTATCTCCCAGGGAAAATAATTACTAAAATCTGAAAGGCAAAAGCCTCTATGCTGACAGCTCTTCTCTGATTCACTTTTGATCACTGAATGTCTTGTGCAAACGAGAGCCAGTGAGAAAATTAAGTTAAATAAATATGCATTTGCACTGACAAATCAATAGTGACAAAATTAGTAAGGCCTTCTTCTAGCTCTGAGGACATGAGTAAAGGGTTTTCCAAAGATGTATTTTCATTCAGAAGGATGTAATTACACTGAAACAAGTTATCACGTTAGTGCACTGCAGGCCTTGCAGGACTTGTCTAGGCACCTCCACCCTGTTTCTTCTTGTAAAGTCTTTTGTGAAAGGGAACCGCACTGCCATCCAATTCTGTTACTATTTTCAACAAGTTTTATCTCTTTCTTAGCTTCCGATAAGAGAAGATTCTTTCCTTTGCACAACCTGTTTTTTCCTCAAATTTTCGTTTTACAGAAATTTGCCAGGAAATGTTTTGCAAATCCAGAATGATTTCACCCCTCTTAAATGCATGAAATCCTCTCTATTCCTGATCTGGTTTCAGTTCTTCAACCAGAATAATCCAGCAGCGGTCTCTTACAATTTTAAGGAACAAATTGAAAGGAAATTGCCACCCAATGTAATGCAAACCTGTGACCGTGCAGAGGGTTATTGCCTCCATCAATTATCTGTAACCTCAGATGAACAAGTTTAAAAAACCATTACATATGTTAATATATGCACGACAGTGTTCCAGCTGGCTTGCACTAGTGCTACAATTATGCATAAAAGTCAGGAAATGATGTGTGGAAAGGATAATGAGCTGCATTGTCTGCCCAATTACTAGGTTTGCATATGCAAACAATAATTCTGCAAATCTGTGCCTGGCAAGCATTTTTTTTCTGAAGTCGCATCAGCAGCTCGAAGGTTAACTGCGGCAGCAAAGTAACCCAAAACCACCTCAACCCTGCTTCAACCCATCCTCCCTTTTTTGAAGAGGAGAAAAGCACTTCATACGAAGGTGATTAGGGAGGAAAGCATGCCAGCCCAGCTCCAGCATAACCTGTCTGCTCCTGAAAGCCGACCAAGCGTGTTGCGTAAAGCACGTATGCGAACGTCCTCAGAGGTCCCAGTGGAAAGTCCAACTAACTGGGAGTTACACTTCTTGTTTCAGGGATTCTGATTTGTTCCTGCTTGACTCCCGAACGATCTGGGCTGCAGAAGAGGGGTGGCTGGTGTTTGACATCACTGCAACCAGTAATCACTGGGTGGTGAATCCACAGCACAACCTCGGCCTGCAGCTATCTGTGGAAAGCATAGATGGTGAGTTTCAAATTATGTCAGTGAATATCTGCTTTGGGTATACAGTCCTAGCCAATAGAAGCCTTAAGCATTCAGTATTCTGTCCTTTGAACGGGATCTCATGAGAATATTTTCCCTGTACTTGCTTAAGATGTGAAAAAGACACATTTCAAGTTTAGGATGTACTCAAATGCTTTAGCAGATTAGTAATCTGTGTGCAGTTGCATCAGTATTACTGTGTTTGGGATGTGCACACAGCTCTATATACACTGCTGGTAACTGAGCACAACAGAACCACTTCTGCATTTCTCCAGTCCAGGTACAGCCATGATGATTGAGAATGGATGGGAAAAGCTGGCTCTCAAATATCTTCAGAAAGGATGTTTGGAATCAGGCTGAGAATTTGCCTAACTAGGTCTTAACTAAAGAGCCGTACTGCTTTATTCTAAAGAAGTAAGGAAGACTGAGCCAAGACAAATTCAACCCTGTTTTCAGTCACCTGTCCTTGCTCTTAATTTCCAGTTTGCATCCTAAAGAAAATACTTGGGATTACAGATGTGTCCAGAGTGATGGCACATTCATTCAATTCAGGTTCACACAGAGGAAAACCATACAGATCCAGCCTAGAGCCCACAGTAAAGCAATGGCTGGCGGTACGCTTAGTATCTCTAAACTCTGTAGATACTACAGCATCACTCTCATGCTCTTCTGCTCAGAACACTGCTTTGCTCAGCCCTGACCTGCTGTTCTTACAGTGCAGGTCAGTCCCTTTTTCACTGCTGAGGAGAAACGCAGGTAGTTGTTTTCTTACAGGCTACAGATTTCACTTGTGACTTTCTGGGGTCTCACATACAAGGAAAGGCAACAACACAGCCATGGGATGTGCTGAGCTGGAGCAGCCAGAAGTGGACCCTTAAAAGCTTAAGACAAATTTATCAGAGCAAGTCTTCAAAACCAGAAAATCTCAGTTTCAATGATTCGTGCATGCTCGTCTGTTACATCACTCAAAGCAAATCAGGAATCTGGTTTCTCTTTACACTCCTGAAAAATCCAGCTGTGTTTATAAACATGTTTGAAATAATGTAAAAAATAAGTTGCTGCTTTCTCAAAATAGATTAACAAAATACTTTAATCAGCCTGTCACCGTAGTTAGGAAAGCCAACTGCAGCATTTGGAAAGTAAATGCAGAGATACAGGGCCTGACTGTCTTTTGCTGTCTGTAGCCGAGTCCCCTGGCAGCAAACCTGCTCACATTTCTCCACCATGCATGTGAATTTTTCTTTCTATTTTGAATGGCAAGGACATGTCCTTCCTTGCTCCCCAAGTTTTGTTTTGGATTTAGACCAACTGCACACTGACAAGAGAACTGCTTTTACACCTGGATTTCATATGAAAATCATCTACTCCAAGCACAGCAGGGCTTTGCTGGAACGCTGTATGCTTGGGCAACCCCCAGAGCTTTAAGTGAAAGACCTGTCCTTTGTATCTGTCCTTAAAGACAGAGATCTCCAACCATGAAACCAGTACAGCTTCCATTAAAAACCATTTTAAAGTGACATCATGAGTATTGTCCAGATGAAACTGCAGAAAAGAAATTAAGTAACCGATCTTTTCTTTATAATCCTGCCAAATGAATATCAACTAAGGTGGAATCACAGGGTAGAGTTTTACTCTTAGAAAATGGGGATCAGCTCAAGCAGCAAGCAAGAAAAATATTGGAGTGACTCAGCAGCCTGCAGAGAGCTCTCAGCCCTGCTCTGATCTGCATCGCTTGGCACCAGCAGTTACCACCTTGGGCTCACTTAGGCTGCTGCTTGAGATCCCATATTTGACAGCACTAAAAAGCAGCCTCATAAAGGCAAGTAGGGCTTTGCCCTCTGGTTCAAGAGCACAGCTTTAGTTCTTTTTGGAGACATTTATCATTGCTTATAGGGGACTTAGATACGTGTCCTCATGTTTAACTTCACTATCTGGTTCTAACACTCTTATACATCCAACGACTGGATTTTTCCATCTTTTTAAATAAAATGAATTCCTATTGTTATTATTAAAAAGGAATACACTCCCATACAGAGCCTCTTTTCCCTTCAGAAAACATTGGGACCTTACTGGTCTTGAACACATTGGTGTTAAATAAGGAATTCATTGCTCAGATGCTACTTATTGTTGCACTCACGAAAACCCATTAGGCTTAAATTTCTGTGTGAAGTCCAGTCAAATCACTGCATACCACTGACCTACTGGAGTGCCTTCAGCTGAGTTTGCTTTCAGGAAATAAGGCTTGGATCTGGCAAAGCCCAAGGACGAGTGGAACAACCCATCTAGTTAGCATTAGGTACTTGCTTATGCACTTTGTGCACTCAGCCTCATATATTTAAAATGAAAACCAGACAAGTTTCCAGATAGGAGCTTAGGCTGAAAGCGAAGAAGTTGATGTGTGTCCACATCGAAGTCTTCATACACGACTTTCTGCTATTTCAACCTGACCTGTCCTGGTGCCCTGCCCAGGAAATTGTTCACAGGGACCCTACATGCCCTCACCTACCATCAACCTCTCCTTGCATTTTTTATTGTAAACAATTAATTCTACAGCAAAACCACTTAATGAGCTTTCAGCAAAAATAAAATTAATCTTAAAAGTGAGGGAGGAAGGAAGCACACATGGTGACGAATGGCTTTGAACCAAGGTTATTGGGTACCGTTGTGCTGAGATCCAGCAACAAGCAAAACGTCTCTGAACATCTCAACTATTTGTTTCTCTCAGCTGCAGTATATCTGGAACTCTGACAGCATTTCATACAAGGCATTTTTATTTTAAGTTAATAACCTTCCAGTGGGCATTTAGTGCTCCTATGGGCTGAGTTTTATGGTTCCTTTTATAGGATCACTTCAAATTATAGGTTGGTGAACTTAATGAAACCCCTGTAAAGAATGTAGGAAAAGTTAATGCTAAGCGGATTTAGGGTAAAATAATTACACGTAGGAGTATTTTATGTAACTTTTACATGCAGATATAAAATGAAGTTAGCTGTGCTAAGCTGCTCTCCTCAGAAGTAGCTTTGCTGATTAAGTCCAGGCCCTTGGTGGACCGATGCATTTGGATGTACCTAGGAATCACCCTTCTTGACCAGACAGCAGCTCTCCCTCCTGCTGTGCTCACAATGTCTGCTGAAAATAGAAAGTTAACGCAATCCTGCTCAATGCTGTGTTGTTGTTAAGGGCAAAGCATCAACCCCAAGCTGGCAGGGCTCATTGGGAGACACGGCCCACAAAACAAGCAGCCCTTCACAGTCGCCTTCTTCAAAGCCACCGAGGTTCATCTCCGCAGCATCCGCTCCACAGGAGGGAAGCAGAGGAGCCAGAATCGATCCAAAACGCCAAAGAACCAGGAAGCTTTCCGGGTGTCAAACATCGCAGGTACAGGAAGGTTTGCTGGGCCCGGGATAATGCTGTGCTGGACTTGGCACTACATAGAAACTGTTTCTCCCATACTCAGTGTTGGTTGTTATCTCTTTGGTTTCCTGCTAGTTTTTGGTTGCTGGTCTGAAACCACTTGGGATTAGGGTTTATTCAAACAACAAACAAACAAACAACCCTATTTTTTCTTTGAAACAGCGTAGAACTGAGGGATGTCCTAACCCAGCTTTAAAAAGAAAAGCCATCCACACAGAAGATCTCTCACACAAAGTAAATTCGTGTTTTGAAATTTAAGACTTTAAAACAAGTAACCTGGGTGCTACAATAATGCATTTCAGAGGACCTGAACTGAAATAAGGCTGCAATTTTAAATGCCGCCACCCAAAGGAGGCTTAATGATCCCCGAAGAGGAAAACCCACTCTTTGTTCCGAATAACTGCAGCTATTCTGAGGGGAGCTGCACTTCCCTAATATGGAAGAAAACTGTCAGGCATTTAAAATAGAAACGTGGTTTAATTATGAGATACCTCGGCATAACGGGCCCTCAGTGACCTTCCCAGCAGGACCCAGAGTGCAGGGCTAGCTCCACTGAGGGCAGCAGTGCATTCCAGCTCTATTTCTGTGAGCACATCCCCAGACAAAGAACGTGCAAGAGATGGCAGGAGCGGGACAACCTCGGGCACAAGACATGACTCGCCTTTCTTAGGGGTTGTTTGGGGCAACCTGCAAGGCTGTGGGAGAACTCTTCCCTGTCAGTCACGTTGCAGCTCCCTGCTTTTAATCAGGTCATTCCTGTCCTAGGACTAATGATGTTTTTCTGCAGCTCTGGAGACAGGTGTGGCTTCTCTGACCTGCCCACATGTATGTATTTCTGTACCTTACACCCCAAATCCTGCAGTTCCTTAAAATGCTTTTCCATATCTTGCATTTCTGAGTTCAGGGTTTTGCAGTTCCCCAGGCAATTGTTGCTTTGCAGTTTAAGCTTGCATTTTTATTAACTGATACATCAATTGCTTTTTAAAGGATGGATAAGGGATAAAATAATTCCTTTCTTCTGTGACTGGGTCAGAAAAGCCCCTGCAAAGCAGTGTCTGCTTGCAGCCTGGGGCCCCTGTGTTGATTTCGTTTCCAACAAGAGTTGGGAAAAAAAATATCTTCTGGTACTTCTCCTAGGTCTGTAGCTCATGCGTTGTTCTTTGGGTTCGCCATAAAGCATCACCATCCACTCTGAGAAGGCTGCACTCTGACTGCAGCTGCACTGGATAGAAGAACAGATTTCACCTGAAGTCCTAACTCTGCTTTGCATGCCTGAAGGTGCAGCTATCCTCAGATAGCTTGGAGCATAGGAAATAGTTAAAGGTTGCTTTTCTCCTGTCAATCCTTTCACAAGTTCTTTTCATACAGTAGGCAATAATCAAAGAGATCTGGTTTGTGCCAACATGAGGTCAGAGAAAACTCAGGGGCAAAAAAGCATTTTCCCAGGCCGCCTTTGGCCAGGAGTGCAGTTTATATTTTACGACTACAGCACAGGAGACTGAAAATGGTTTTAAAGAAACCAACCAAACAAAAAAAAGCATCAGCAAGCACAACAGCTGAGCAGCGCTGCTTGCTCCCTGTTGCGTGGTGCTGGGCAGCCCATCCTGACAGCCTCTGTCCCCTACAGAGAACAGCAGCAGCGACCAGCGCCAAGCCTGCAAGAAGCACGAGCTCTACGTCAGCTTCAGGGACCTGGGGTGGCAGGTAAGGGCTGCATACATGGATTTTTAAAAATTATTATTATTTATCATCGGGGGGAAAAGTTACGTGCTGCGTTTAGTATGCTGGAAAAGTGCAAAGTTAGGATATCCAAATATTTGGTGTGAAACCGGCCAAAACTCAGCATGCTTAGGTCCTTGTGAGATACTGAAGGCCCTGAATTTCCCTCTGGCAGCACTGAGAGCACATCCTCCAGCAATTCTTTCAGACTCGGCTAAGGTATTTTCATTTCTCTCAGCGATGGGTTTGCAACTGGGAGGACGTCACTGCATGGATATTAAAACTAACCCTGAGGTTCAGTGACTCCATGGACACGTCTGCAAGGTGGGACAGGATCCTGTAGGAAGGGCAGCTGCTTTAGAGGTGGATAAGACAGCAGAAGGGCCAGCGTGTCAGATTTTCTACTTTGCAAGCTACTGTAATTGTATGCAGACGTAGGAACTGATAGATTTATGTGCCATTCTACTTTGTATTTCACTGCACAATATTGCTGTCTTTCTCCACAATCTAATGTCTTCAATTAATCAAGGACTGGATCATCGCTCCGGAGGGCTATGCTGCGTATTACTGTGAAGGAGAATGTGCTTTCCCGTTGAATTCATACATGAACGCTACAAATCATGCCATTGTGCAGACACTGGTAGGTGCAACACAGCTTGTAGTAGAGTTATTTCTAATAGGTGCTGCTCAGAAATAAGTTTATATCCCCCCAAATCTCTATCCTAACAAGAGAAGGAAGGTCTGCATTAGCTCATTGAGATGCCTGCAGCATCTGGCTAAACATGTCTAGCCAAGTGGCCTGAATTAATAGTTGGCGAGGAATTACCCTGTCTTTGCTGCAAGCACTGACATGCTCTCTCTAGTTTAAAGGGGCCCTATGATAGACATCTTAATGGTTGTATGGCCCCACTGCATGGGGAGGGAAGAGCAGGATGTGAGACCCGTTACCAACATCTCTTGAAAAAAACCCAGCACTGCATGCTGCCGCCAAGAGCAGATTTGGGGACAGGCTGAGGAAGGGGTCAGCAAAACCCAACGTTACACAGCCCAGCTGCTCTGTGGGTGTATTTATTTTATGCAATTGTGCAAAGATGTCCAGATGGGAGTCCTGAGCCAGCGCATCCACACGGCACAGTGTCTGTGCTTTGAGGGACCGCTGGGGGCCCCAGCTTCTTCACCAAAGCCAACACACCACAGCAGCTCAAGTGGCCAGGGGACACACCAGCCCCAGGTGCCCGGCTGCATGGCATCCCCAGCTGACATGGGGACACCCTCCTGACACAGCCACATCCCCTGCAAGCATCTGTTGAGCACGAGGAGGATCACTCCTCTTCTTCATCCGTGTCCTATGCCCTATGCACATCTAAGGACAGCACTGCAAAAAGCACTAGGGAAGCTAGAAGCATCCTCATTTCCAAGACAAGAAGCTATGCATGTTCTCCTCCTGGAGGACTGTTTGTTCTCCTTCCTCTCTTGGAGGCCCTGCAGCAGCAGCCAGGGACCCACAGCCCTTGGTGCCAGCCAGTACAGAGCCCCCTGCACAGCACCCGTGGGACTGCTCCCAAAACCTCACACGCACATCCCGCAGAGTTCATTGGAACTGGTACACTTCTGCAGAACACTGGCTGCTCTGACAAATGGGAATTTTCTAATGAAAACCTGCTTCACTGAAAGATTTCCAACTAGATCTGACTTGGGTGCGTGCGTCAGCCTCCATACATGCAAGGGGACATCTCGAGACATTTGTACACAAAGCCAGGTGTTCAAAACATGTCTGTGTGTGCTTATGGGGGAGAGAGGGCTGCCTGGGAAAGAAAAACATGAGGGAGGAGAAGGGAAATGGAAATCTTAACATGCCTCTGCTTTAATTCCTCAGGTTCACTTTATAAACCCAGAGACTGTGCCGAAACCCTGCTGCGCTCCCACCCAACTCAATGCCATCTCAGTTCTCTATTTCGATGACAGCTCCAACGTTATCTTAAAAAAGTACAGGAATATGGTGGTACGAGCATGCGGCTGTCATTAGATTTGTAGGGAAGAGAAAGGTTATTCATAAAGAGAGAGTTTTGTATGGATGCGTGGGGGAGGGGAAAAGGTTAGCACTGCAGCAATGGGCTCAAAAACCCCAGTTTTCAGGACTGGGCTTCTGAAAGTTCAGACAATGGAACAGTTTCTGGATCTAAGTGGCATTTGAACACATTTTGTTTTAGTTTATTACAGACAATGAGCTTGTAAACTGAAACAAGCCAGAGAAACCATTTAAAACCAAATCTGCCTACAAAATTGGCTCCTACAACACATACTTCTGCAAACGAGTCTTTCAGAAGATTGCAAATTCACCAATGTTGATTGTGAATTAAAAATGAATAATTATCCAAAGCGAGAATGAGCTGTGACTATTGAGCATGTGTAGTCCCTGTAACACAGTTTGCAATAAAATAAGTGAACAAAATATACCTGGAGTGAACAGGTACTTTGTTAGAGAATTATTACTTCCATCCTTCTGTTTGCATCAACTTCATAAGCAGAAGCAATTTTAATTGGATGCAAGTTCCAGTTTTAAATGGCAGGAGCAGAAGCTATATCTGGATTGAGTGGAGTTCAAAAGGACAAACCAGACTAAGGAAAGAGCGTTGTAATAGGCAAGCAAAAGGACTGAAGGAAGTAACTCCAAAGAACACGACTTTGGGGGTATACTTTTTTTTTTCCTCAAGGGAAAAGAAATTTCCTGCAGCAACCAGAAAGAATTTACGTGCTATGAGTTTGAAACAGGAAAGCAGCACAACATTAAGAAACAATCTGGGATTAAACCTAATGCTTAGCTGGGGTACCCCAATCAGCTATAGAGTTGTGAAAGACAGCTGAAGATCCTGCTCCTGTTTGGAAAATATCCACTGACTTCAATGACAGAACAAATTCCTCTTTTCAAAGACGTGGAGTCAGAAGGTGCTGTGAGCAGAAACAAACTGCCAGCACCACCCCAGCACAGCTAGGGACGTTGCAGGGGACCTTACCTTCCAGGGTCAGTGATTACAATAGAAGACACTGCTCTACTACTGGTCTCATCTCCGAAAACAACAACAAGCAAAAAACAAACAACAAAAAAACCCCCACAAGAAGCCAACACTTTCAGGAGCCACATCAACAAGCTGGAACCAGGGACAAGAAACCACCCCTTTTCCTTCTTTTAAAAGCACAGGTTTCACAAGCATCACGTTTATGTAATTTAAACTTGATTGAAGTCATTGTGATAAGAATACAGAGTAGCGGTAACCAATCACAAGCTAACTCAAAACTTGGGCATGCATTGCAATTACAGAAGCAGGACTGGCATGAATTTTACTAGAGAGAAAAAGGTTCTGTCTAAAGAAATGCCAGGTCCTCGGCAAACCCGGCTCTAAGTCCTCGCACTTCTAAAGTCTGGACCTCTAATAGATGGGTCCAGAACATCATTAAGTGCCTGGCTTTGGTTCTCAGCACACCGAGGGGACGTGATACAGCCGCAGGGGGAACTCAGCCCCAGGTCCATCTTTAGAGGACGGAGATAAAGAAGATAACAGAATGCAACCACGGGAATTTGGAAATCAGTCACTGCTCCTCTTCCTTTAGTCACAGACCAAATCCAGACCAGATGGCTTATTTAAAAAGCAAACAAACAAGTAAAGGAAGAAAAAGATTACTCTATGAAATAAATTGGAAACTTGTTTCTGATGGTCTAATTGCATTTAAGTCAATCGGTGTTTTCCTAACAGTTCTCTCAGCAGCAGGATTAGGCTTATGGGAATGTGGAGGTCTTCCCATGATATTGGTAGGCTTTGGATCTCCAGATGTGCCCCACTTCCAAACCAGGCAACTCAAACATGTGCAGGAACGGCCCGCCCACAGCACACCGCTGCAGAGAACTTCCCACCTGCAGCAAGGTGAGACTGACCAAGCTGTCACCCACAGCCATGACAACCACTGAAGCCAAACATGTCTCCCCTGGAGCCTGCAGAGAAGACCATCTACAGCAGCCAAGTCAAAACTGCCCCGGGGGCATCTCTTAGAGGGAGGTCTTGAAATCCTACAGGTCAGAAGCATCTTTGGACATTGTATGTGTATGTACACCAGTGTTTCTGTAAGCCTCCTAAAGGAAGGTAAGGTGCTACCTAGAAGTTATGAGCTAATCAGACCTAAACTTCCACTATTTAGTAGTCAAGGGTTAGTTTTTCTTGCAACTGTTTCTGTGTTGGTGGTCACAGCATTGGTGTATTGCAGTTTTTTTTTTAACTTGGACTGCAGTACCTTGCTGTATAGGATTCATATATTAAATATTATGTGGGGATTGTTTGTTTGTTTGTTCTTTTCCACATAATAGGATTTCTGTTGCTAGGCTTAACATCAGCGTCACTGTTTGTACATTTTTATGTAAATAGTTGTCACAAAGCAGAAGAATTATTTATTTCCATCTCTGAATTCCTTTTCAATCACATCCAGGAAAAATGATTCTCAGTTCCTAAGCACATTTGTTTCCTTATTTAAGAAGATATTTATTAACAGTCGGCAAAAATGCATACACATTTCTGGTTCTTCTCATAGAGCAGTTGTCAGAAGCCTTTTGTACAAACTAGTAAAATAAATCATTGCAACTTTACAAAAGATATCCCAACAACATCGTGTATCTGTGTGGTTTTTCTCCCTATATTCAAAGAACCTTTTAGGCCGGGCAATATTTCACCTCGAGCATCTGTTTCTATGTAGCTCAATCTCTGTGAACTGGCAAAAATCTGCACGTCCCTGTTTGGTGCAGCTCCTTCTGTCCAAATACAACAGAGGAAAGAATATGAAAAAAAAAAATATGAATATGTTTTGCAGAGTGCACTGCAAAGATCTATGATTGAATTATAGTGCAGCTGTCAGCAGCTGTTTCAAAGAAGCAGGGGGTAAATTAGTTCTGTTTACTGCTAACATAGTTCAGAGATTTAGTCATCCCAATAAAATTATAGAGGCACAAGGAAGGAAAAAAGAAACTCCAAAGGAACATCAGCCAAGAAGCTGACATTTTCTAATTTAGATTGTTTTAGCATATTTCGGAGATGCTGCTGGCAGGAGGTTTCCTACTGTGGATACCACATTGCATTGCTATGGAGGCAGCTGAAAAAAATAATGGTCTAAATTCCTGTATTAACTAAACTTTATATCTTCGGGGCATAACAGCAATTTCTGGGTTCTTGTTTACTCCGAACTGTGAGTAGAGTTGTGCCAGTTCACATAAATGCATCTGCTGATCCAGAAGCTTAAATCATCAGCTTTCTGGAGTTCAACTATCACCTTTCACAAGTGATTATACACTCGTAAGTAAGTCTGCATGATGTTCTGATGTAAAGTCCAGCAAAGTGTGAGAGGAAAGACCTTTCTGGACCTAACTGATGTCTACCCAGGCTTTGTATGTCTTGGTTAGTCTTATGAGGAGGATCTTCCAGTATTTCTCAGTATGGCCCAAATTCTCCACACACAAGCCCATTTAAGCCAGATGTGGTTCCAGCAAAGGGATGAAAGAAGTAAGACATCATCACGCCCTACAGTGCCAGCCTCACTATATGGCAGCCAACGGAAGCTTCACCACCGACTTCAACACATCCAGCCTTATATCACGAAATACCAGTTGGTTTCCAGCTCTGCCACAAACACTCACAATTTGCTGGATAGGCTTCATAGCAGTTTTCCCAGACCAGGAGCCAAAACTCCATTCCCAAGATCACTGCAGGCTCCCTCAGTTCACAGAGCTACTGTATCTTTGTCTCTTCATCTACTGTTTTGGAGGAGGAACTCTTGATGTGGATACATAGGCTGCCATAAACAGGCAGGGCCATAAAACTTGAGTGAACCAGCTTCAGAACTGCTGGATTTATCTGAGTAATGACATTTTAAAGTACATTTATAACATTTTATAGATCAGTTATTCTAACGCCTTCAAAGCCGAACTTCAAGGCTGTTATGCTTGCTTCATTGAGCTGTTTTAGATCTGTTCCAATTCTGACAATAGGATCCTTTGGTCTTTTTGCAGGAAGCTGCTTCTGTTGCTGCCAAGGTTCATAGAATACGAGATAATGATTTAAGTTTGCCTTCATGTAACTTTAAGATTTCTGATTTCTATAGAGGTGTCAGCTGTAGATCCTAAAAACCAGACAGAGAGCAGGGCTGGAACAAGAAAAGCTTGCAGCAGTGCCAAGGGCTGTGGGATTTCCTTTGCAGCTCTAATCACCCCTTTCAGCTCTGCCTGCAATGGGAACAGACACTTCTGGATGAAATAAAACCAAAGACTCATCCTCGGAGTTCAGAGTTTGCATCCTCTGCATGTTTCCATCCAGATACCCTGCCTGCTGACTTTCATAGCTGCCATGAACACATCATTCACTGTATTCAGCCGTTCCTTTGGAGAAAAATACTGCCCAATTAAGTTAAAAGGAGCCTGTTTGAAGTTTTTATTTATCAGGTAATGATTGACAAGAGCTTGAGGCAAAAACTAAGAGCACTTTATACTATAATCATTCATTACCCAAGCACTTAAGCAACACAAATGGGTTATTAAGGCCACTTTGAGTTACTCTGTTCTAAATAAAAATATTGATTCCCTTTTGCTTAGTGCAGTAAAATTCGTATTCCTAAACCAGCAGGAAAGAAAGATTAGAAGTTTTTGATAAAACAGTGGTTTGTTTCCCAGTATGCACATCACTCTTTCCCCAGGGGCTTCTGACCAGGCACTAAGAGAGGACTGAGTTTAAGGCGTTGAGACTTATTTTGATACTGTAAGGTTTGCTGCCTGATGTTTGAGTTAATTCCATGAATGAAGAGAGCACAGTCTTTAGACTGCTTGACTTTGGTTTTATATTCATCTGCTTCACTTTTTCCCTCCTTCCACCAGAGGAAAGTACTGGGGGAGCAAGGGGAGAACAGGGCGCTACGGTTTCAATCCCATTAAACCTTAGAAAGGTAGCTTCATGCTTGGCTAATTGTTCAGACTGTTTTTGCAGGCACAGTTAAGCATTTAACCATTTGCAGGAGAAAGCTCTATACAGAACTGCTTGAATTAGCCTCACTCTCAAAGAATTGGTTTTGCTTGTCTGCAGTAAAACCCAATCCCAAACCAGTTAGCAATAATTTGGGGAACAGAGCATTTCTGTCTGGAGCTGAGGGGTAAGTGGCTGTATTCACTGCAACATCCACATAATTAGAAACATGCACTTACCCTTTCTGAACTGGAAGCTGAAGGGACTCTGCAGTTAACAGTTCCGTGCTGCTGATAACTTGGGCCTAATGATCTTATTTTAGGTAGCTCTCAAGACAAGGCAGGGGATCCCATGCCCCCAGCATATCTGTCATGCTTTAGTGCATCAGCACCAGGAACTCATGCCGCAGACTTCAGGCTGATGCTAAACTTCCAAAGCAGCATATACAGGTTTGGGAAGTCACTGCGGTTGCAGGGTACAAAAAGCCCCATTAGAAGCATCGGGAGCCTTCTATCCTTTCATCTCCATCCCATGAGCTGCCCACAACAGTGGTCAATGGCCCGACACTAGCAGTGACACCAGCAGGGCAACCTCTAGCTTGGCTAATGAATGCAAACTGTCCCAGGCCACTAGATTTATTCCTCTGCTATTTGTCACTGCTGTGTCAGGTGCTTCATATAAAGTACATGGAAGCAGAGAGATGCAGTGTCTGGATTCTGTTAGGAAGGGTCAGAGCTCAAAGATATCACTTCTCAAGTCCCAACAACGTAAGCCATTTTGTTTGGCATTTGTAACAAGCTATAGAGAAAAGCGGAGAGTTCGCAGGCTCTACATCTGTCTCACTTGTGTGGAAGCACTACTCAGCCTCTCAGAAAAGATACTCGAGGACAAATTCCTCATTTTAGAATCCAGCTTCTACTGCATGCTGTGCACACAGGGAGGGAGCACAAATCAGCACACTCCTCTAACACAAAACGGACTCTCATGAAGTTTTGCTTATTTGTTATTAATTTCTCAGTGACCTTCTGCTAACACTGACCAATATTTGGATCCCGAATCTGAAATCTTTCATTAAAAATCTATTGAACTGCAGTGTTCTCCCTTAACAGAGAATGACCTGGCTTGACTGCAGTTTTAAGACCTGGAGATAATTTCTCCAAGGCCTTATTTTATAAAACCTCAGGGCTGGAACTCTAAGCAGACAGTAACTGGAGGTACTGTAAAGCTCCTCACTTTGCAGCTGCACAGTCACCTGCTGAAATCCATCTCTTAAGGTTTCTCTTGCAAACCCGGCCAGCAATTCTGGGGGAGAAGTAACTCAACATTCACAGAGGTTGGACCTCCATTGATTTGGAGAAATTTTAACCAAGCAATCTTTATCCTAACTGCAAGGCAGACATTCCCTACAGCCCCTTTCTTTTTTAAATTAAAAAAAAAATAAAAATATTGGAGTCACACACAAATGATTCCAAGTTCAGTCCATCAGTTGTTTTGGTTTCACATGACTACTGAGAAATCAACTGTAAAAGCTAGTGCAATAATATACACACATACCATGCACAGAATGTGAACTATAAATATTGGCAGGGAGTCTGGTTCAAGAAGCTGCAGCTAATGTTGTGTTAGAGCAGCCCTCGGAACCCCCATTTCCAGAGATTTATACTGCAGGGGGTGGGGAGGGAATAAATCCGATTTTGCTGGAACATTGCCTGCAACTTCTCAACCATAAAGCCTTTATTTATGGCTGTTACACAGCATGAAGGATTCAATTTGTCCTTTGTTATGAATTTCAGTGGATCATAACTGTTTATTTCCAGATTTTTATTTTAAAGTTGGCATCTTTGTTTTGCAACAAGACAAAGCTCTTCATAGATCATTCCAGTGGGGATGTGTTCAGACTACACTTGACAAAGATAGTATAGCACAATCCCAAAGTCCAGCAATATTTACCGGGTCCAGAGGCAAGTGAGCAGTACTGACAGACATTTGTGAGGTCAGCCTGGTGGGGATGAAGGCTAGGCTCTAGACTGAAGTACTTTCACCCAAACCTCCACCATGTTTGTTGGCAGCGTGCATCACTTAGTCGCAATCTCACAACTATTTCAGCCTTTAATCAGCCATGGCAGACAGTTCCTTCCAAGACCTGGAAAAACTGCTGTGATGCTTCCAGCATCATAGCAATAGATGGAAAGCATAACCAATCCAAGGCACAAATGGTATCAGCCATTTTCCCAGTTTTATATCTCCTGCTTATAGTGGCAGCTGAGAGCAAGATGTTCAACAGAAATCACTGCAACCAGGGTGAGCTGTGTGACTTCAGCAACACTTGGCAGCCCAACTCCTCCGCAGTAGCAATATGTAGACACAATTACAATCCTATTAATTAGCACTTGCAAAGCACCATCTTCAAAGCCTTTTTATTGCCATTAATTACAAAGGAAGAAGATTGCATTTTGCATTCATCCATTTCATGTTTTTCATCTGGCTCAAGAATAAGCCTTGAGAAACCTATTGTGTGGGTAAGACATAACAGTCTGAACTAAGGAGATCTTCCTGGGAGATGGGTGAGACTAACAGCAAATTAAGACTGTCACTCCCATCTGCAGAGCATAATAATTGACCTACAGTCTTTGAGGAAGCAGGTCTGGTTTTCTGCTGCAGCACCTCTCAGACAGTAAATGAAGAAAACATCTCTGCCAACACGGCAGGATACTGGAGTTGCTTTTGCTTCACTTCCAGACCATGTGTTGGACATACTCTGATGTCTTCTCTGATGCATCCCCCATCCCTTTAGGAAAATGGGTAAAGACCAGGGAAATATCAAGACTGATTCACCTACCTCCACTTCAAATATCCTCATCAGCTGGAAAGCTGACCAGACCATGAGGATTGTCACTACTGAAGTCACTCTCTAGCTGATCTATCCAACACAGAATGGTATTCAGTGGCTCCCTATAAACATAAGGTTAGTGCTATGCTTTCAGCATAATGCAAGCCAGCCACAATTAACCTTCCTAAACACTTCTCTCCTGTGCATACATTGGGACAAGCGTAAAACCTTTACAGTAAACTGCCAATAAATGGTGTACGTGGTGTAAGCCCCATAATTCCACAAATAGACACGGGATGCCAATGTTCCTACAGCAGAACAACCTGATAGACAGACATAAGCTTATATCTGGTTGCAGAATGGTGCTCTTTATTATGAGGGCAACTGTTCCTGCCCTTAGAAGGCTCTGGGGTTGACAGTGAGGAAGGTTTCATTTGTTGGATGAACAGATTGATTGGGAAACATTTGTTGTACTGGGCAACAGTGGAGATGAGGACCAAACATTGCACAGCCAGCCCTTTTTAGTACTTGCAGATGAGCGTGGTCCTGACCTTGTGATGTTTGTTTGTCCAGCACTAATGTCAAGCCACCTTGCTGATCTGCCAGAGATTTTCCATCTCTTAGCCTGCTTTAGTCTTCAAAACTGCTGTGCTTCAGATACCTTCACAGACACGTCCATGCGTTTTTGTTGTGATTTTTTTTAAAAACGTGTGTACAATTAAGAGAAGTAAGGTAAGGTTGATTTCTGTCCTAAGAACTGGAGAGTTGGACCTCCATCTAGGTTTTGAGAAGCATCTTCCACAATGCTTCTATGCGTATACCACCTACAGGTACCACAGACAAGCAACTCAGCCCTCCTGTTGCCACCTGGTCCTTGGCAAGGCTGTTGGATACTCCTCGCCTCTGGAACCAGATGACAACAATATCTCATTTGATTTAGCTTTGGCTTTCAGATCCCCAGGAAGTGGCAGAAACAACCCTTACACATAGATTACCTACAGGATAAATGTTTATATCTGAATCTGTTTATATACCAATTCCAAATGCAGCTCGATTTCAATGAGATTTTATTGCTTTACAGGAAACACACTACTTCCCATATACATTATAGACAAACATCCTGGACATGACATGCTGAATATTAAACAGTTCTTGTCTGCAATCTGCAATGCCTTATGTGATCACAGAATATCAGTAAGGCTGCACTCGCTGCTCCTGCTGCTTAAGGCACCAAAATAATGATTCTTGGTGATATATTGTAGGTAAGACAGTGGTGATCTAAGACCTCATTCTAGACTCAGTATCCCCTAGTTGTGAAAAATATATGGGTTAACTGGACAAAGGCATGGCAAATCTTTCCACCACCACTCCCTGTCTCTGGAGGGAGGGTAGGATTGAACAACTTGCCACAGGTCATACACACACATTTGCAGAAGAGTATTCTGGGGGGTCAGGAACTGGGTAAACTTTTGCACTACAGCATCTCTCATAAAAATGTACAACCAACATCTGCTTCTTCCATCCTCATCTATATATGAGGATCTTCTGGAGGAAAAATAACAGTTGCTCAATCAGCATTCAAAAATACCATCCAGTTCAGGAAGATTAAGGAGAGATTTTCTGTACAGTGATGACCGACAGACACTGTGCCCTATACTTCCAGTCTTCATTGCAGGTGCTTACCTTAATTGTTGCTTCCCGTTTGCTTTGGCCTCCTCTCAAGGCAAGCAGCACATGTAATTGCACATCAAGGGAGATGACTGCCTCTGATCTGCCAGGTTCTTCCAGCAGTAATTTAGATGCATCTCCTTTAGCAGCAAATGAGAGCAGCTTCACAATTCAGACATTTCCAGAAGCAGAAGGATCTTTGCTGTTCAATAGATGTTGTCATATTTGGCTGACAAAATTGTTTATTGTGTTGTGAATTGTAGGCCAAAATGAAGCTCATCTGCTTCCTGAAGTTGTTGCCACTTATTGAAGCCATCCCTAGTGAAAGCTGCTGTTTCTCAAGTGTTAGTTCGTGGGGGCAGACATGGTCAGGCACTGGCAGCATGCTTCTCTAGGGACTGCCCATCCCACAAGTCCCTGGGCTGCATATCATGGCACCATACTTGTAAGTTTCTCACTGTGCCATGGGCTCTTCCACCTCTATCCAGCATGCCTAAGTCAGGAGAGGTCCAGCATTTTCAGAACAACCCAACAATTTAAGGAGTCTTTGTTAGTGTGCACCCAAAGCTGCCAGGTGATACAGCCAGCCCGTGCCCACTGCTGCCTGCTAAGTTCCCCTCTCTGTCCCTTTCCTATTCTTCCCCACTTACTTGACTGCATTAAAAGGTAACAGTAGAACATTTGTGGTGATGGGACTGGAATTTCTCAGTCAAGCTTACTTTAACACATTTAGATATTGACTGAACTATATATAGATAAGGTTGCATTATAGAAAAAAGGTCCTCTACTTCTGTAAGCCACAAGGCCACGAGGATAGATCATCTGAATTACTGTCATTACCAAAATTACTAGCTAAAGAAACTTCCAAGCAGAATGCATTGCTCTAGCAGTTTGACTATAGGAGCCACTATAATTATACAAAGTATTTTAAATCATGCCAGTACAAACAAGATCTGGAGATGGAAAATACTGTGCTAGTCATTGCATCTGGAAATGATGGTTGGCATAGAAATGCATGGAACTGGTTACTCACACCAAACAGCGGGCGCGGTGAAGTCATGTCCACCACCGCTCCCTGCTACCTTTGACAACAGGCAAAGGTTATTTCCACAGTCTCACCCACACTTCTGGCAGCCTCTTAAAGCAAGTCCTGCTTCTTGCAGGCCAGGCTAGCATTGCTGTTAGGGGGAAATCTCAGCTTACAACATCCCCATGTGCCAAGGAAGGCACAACGAAGGCCACAGGGTCACAGCAGCCCTGCTCCAAGCACTACAGAGGCATCCCTCAGTCTGTTGGACAGCCCCAGCCTGTCCTCAGAAGTACAGGATTCCTGGTGAGGACCAGTTCTCAGACTCATTGTGACCCACACTTAAAAAATATTCCACATGGATGAGCCCTGTTATCACCTCTACAGTCTTCGTGGAGAATGCGGAGCTTTATTCTGCCATTATCTCACAAGACCAAAGAAACATTTAAGTTTTACCACACAAAAAGGAGCATTTCAGTGAATCTATTTGGAGTAACAAGCTTTAAGAACTCCTTACTAGAAATTTACTTTTAAGAGAACAGCTTGCAATTAAGGTATTTCCAATAAAAAAAACAACCACCAACACAACATCTTTGCATCAACCTCCAGATTCAGCACTGAGCTTCCTTTGCATCCATCTGCTAGCACACTCCGCAGGTTTAAACAGGCAAGAACAGCATTTCCTCCCACTCTCCCTAAAATGTACCAGTTGTGGGTATATTAGCAGAGGCAGAAGATGCAGGAATTTGTCCACTTACACCGCAGCTAACACGCTGCAGCCCTGACACACAAGCAGATTGCTCCCTTCCCCAACACTGCAGGTGCACACACCAACAGGACTACTGCGCCTTTACGGGCTGCACGCTTCCATTGCGCAATGTCCTGAGCACTAATCTCCAAACACCATCAGTCTGGAGAATGGCTGTCCTTATCTATCCCAGAGCAGCTGTTGAGGACTCCTGTCTGCAAGATCAAAGGGAAGTTATTCCCATAAAACAGCATTACTCAGAAAGCTGGAATCAGCTTGCTGTGGGATGAAGCTCAGCACATCCCGCCCAGGGTTGGGGAGCAAGGCAGCACTATCACTCCAGCTAGAACTGCAGGCCAAGCTCTGCTGTTCCTAAGACAAGGGCTGATAAGCTTTCAAAGGCAGAACATGAAGTCCCAGCTCCTACTCTTTACTTACACATCCCTGTTGGAAGTAATGACCTTAACCCCCACAAGGATAAAGGAACATCCATTCTTTCCTTAAGGATGTGCTCATGCTCCACTGAGCAAATTCAGAAGTTCAGGATCCTGAGTGGGAAGTTTGCAGGAGCATTGCCTGCCCTGTGCTCATCCTTGGCAGCAAAAAGGTGAGCAGCAGCACAAGGCACAAAACGCACTGCTAATAGAGGGATCCTGCTAGCCACAGCAAGGCAGCTACCTAGCTTGCTGAACACAGCTAGCCCTGATTCCCTGACACGACTAAGAAGGCAAAGCCTGAACAAGCCAAGTACTTGAATAATAGTTAAAATACTATTTATTATTAGGCAAAGAACATCACACAAAAACTCCTCTCAGAGGTTTCACGCAGTGTTTTATGCCACAGTCCTACGCTCAGCTCCAACACCCTGACCCCACCGTGCCCAGCCCCATCCCCAGGCTGGCTCAGATGGAGGCAGGCAGAGCGGTCTGCTGGCCATGCCCTGCATGACAATGCTGCTCCCACAGGCCCTGCTTTTGGCTGCTCAGCCTCACTGCTCTGTTTAGCATTCATTCCCGACTGATGCACTGCATTGTTTAAGACTACAAAAGATAAAGCTTACCTCTCCAGTGCCAAATTTCAGGGCTCTTGACGTCCATCTCACAGACTCTTCCCAAGAGAAGCAGGTCACAACGCCAGGTAACACCAGCACTCCATCTCTCCAGTGGCAGCGGGCTCACATCTTCTGGCTGCCACCAAAGCACTGCAGGCACAAAGCTTTCACCTCAGCAGAAGGAGCCTCATCTCCTCCAGCCAGATCTCTACAACTAAGCTGCCACTTCAACACACCTTCTCAATCAAAAATCTTCATGCTGTAACCCAGACCTCTTTGAGGTCCTCTGATTATCGCCTCCTTTGGTGACTATTTACCCTTCAGGTTTTTTCAAACAGAAGCTACCATTTACTTTCCCCCAGGTGGCACAGCTGAAGTGCAGAGCCCGTACCTGCCCTCCTGGAGGCTCCAGCCTCATTAACAGAGCTCACTAACAAAGCCATCACCTTTATGCTCAGTGCATGCTGGCATTCACCTTTACCTCACTGCACTGTGCCATTACACAGCCTACTGCCTACTGTCAGCCTCATGCAGCCACCCACCTGCCCAGACCCCAGCTGAGGAACTTCCTGCCAACACCACTGTGGGGATGCAGGCACCCCCTGGCCTGCCTTCCTCTCCCTGTGGGCTCACAGCAGGTCTCTGAATGGGGCTTGGGCTGCTTGCGGATGGCAGGTGGGCAGAATTGGAAAGGAGAGCTGCAGCAATGGGGGAAGAAGCAGCTGCTGGATCTGCAGAAGTGCCTAGGTTTAGGTTTGCACTTGCCTGTGTGTGGACAAGCAACAAAACTAACATCCTGATGAGCTGTGCTCACCTGCGTGCACACATCTGCAAGGCAGAGCTCTGGGCCCTTCTTTTTGGGTTCATTTCCAACATGCGTTTCAGCAGTGCCATACAGTCATTCTCCTTTTACAATGTGTAAGGCAGCTGAGGTGATTCTAGTGAAATCACCAGGTGTACAGAAGGGAGGTGCTTCACAGCCCGTGACTGCACTGCTCCCAAGTCTGCCTTCACTCAGCCTGCCTGTTCAGCTGAGGCCCCATGTCTGCAAACGGGTTGGGGTCTGCCACGTGTGTGTGGGATGTGCATGGCCTCACGTGCCCAAGGCCAACACTGGGAAGTCTGATGGAGTCACAGAAACCCTCACCTCACACATCACTTGAAAAAGCAATTGGAAGCTGTGCTATCTTTCCCCAAGTCCTATATCAGCCTCCCAAGCATTTCCGCATCCTCCTCTAAAACCAGAGCTCATATATTAGCATTGCTTTAATGTGGTCTTTGTTATTTTTGCATCTGGGTTCCAGATTTAGGAATTCAGTACAGGATAGTGACAGTGGTCTGAAGCACATAACCAGTTATTTACCAATTCCCTTATTTTCTGCATATAGATTTCCCTCATTTAAACTGACATGTAGTGCTTCCGGTGCTCCAGCCAGGCTGTGCTTCAACAGTCAATTTGTGAGTGGAAGGACTGTGTTAAAGCACACAGTAACTTAATGCAGCCCTTATTATATCTTACGTGATTAACACATTGGAGTATTTCAGACTACTACAGACTAAGCTCCTATATTGAACTTTAATTGTACAGGGGCTGCTCTGAAAGTAATGCCTCCCATTTTCTGATGTTGGCTCACGATGTCAGAGGTGGATGTTGGTGGTGTGGCAGTAGGGGCTGAACCCTCCTGCCAATATCCTATTACATTTTGTTGCCGTGTGACAGCTGGCAGCAGAGGGGCAGTAAGACAGGTTGGTGTCTGACATGGAAGTGGGAACAGTGACGTGAAGAACAAGTCACGTTCCAGATGGAACTGATATGACAATATGGGCTGCAAAGCATCCAAAGCCCTGACACTGTACGTAAGGGCACACTTCATGCCCAAAGATTTGGCAAGGAATAAGCACACCAGCGAGCAGATGAGCACCAAGAGACTGTAGGATTTGCCTGGTCCAGCTGCCTGGAGCAGGGACTGGATGAGTCTGCCTGAGATGAGTCACTTCCAAAGAAACAACAAATGGGAAACATAGCAGGTCAGAAATTGAAAGTATTTGGCCACCATCCACCTGCCATCCACAGGCAATGAAGTTGCTTTCTCTCTGTTACTTTGTTCAGTGGAAAACTTCAGATCTCTGTGCTGTGTCACATCTCGGCCTGGCGGACAGATCTGCCAGCTGAGGGTTTTATGGTCCCATCAGGGAGAAGAAGGGAGTGAGCTGATTCCATGGCTACGGGGAAATAATTATGAGATTTTGTTGAGCAAGATTTGGAAAACAAAATCTGGAAATTGCTGAGTGTCTTAATTGAAACAAATGATAATTGTTCAGTTTTATCAGTAACGGCCTTTTTCTCCATTGAAAAACATCTCCTAAATTTTAAAAACCTATGAAAAATGATGCTGTGCAGCTAAAACACAGGTACCAAGCATGGGGAAGAGCTACTTAGGTTTAAACTTCTGTTGAAGTCTGGAGGAAAGGTGTGTAAGGAACTTTTAAAGCAATACTTATCTTTTAAAATGAAACCGCCATTTTTCCAGCTTGTCTTCCACAATAATAACGATAATAATAACGATTATAACAATAATAATCTGAAATTCCCCAGAGCTGTGCTTTCTAGAAGCTGAATTTCAGCCCAGGGCTAACACCATGTGCAGATACAGGGAGGCGTGCTGCTTGCAGGAAGGAGCACCAAGTGGTGGCACAAGCAGCAGCTGTTGATGGGAAAGGCTAAAACAGCAGCTATTTTAAACACAAATCAGTGTTAAAACAAGGCTCCCGTTCAGCTGACTTTGGGGATGGAAAAAGATTTTGGCTCATTCCTTAACTGTTTAAGGGATTCATTCGTTCATGGAAAACAGTGGGTCTGCATGGGTCAGCGAGTTAGGAAATAGGGGTGTCCCTGCTGGCTGCAGGCAGCGAGGCGATTGCAGGCAGAGCTCTAACTGATTGAGCAGTGCACAGAAGGGGCTGAGTACCCGGTAAATTAAGAACAAAGAGGTAAAAAGAGACTGCCGAGTGGTGCCGGAGAGATCTGAGAATCCAGCCGGACTTTTCTGTCGCTCCTTTTTGTGGTTGCACAGCAGTGATCTGGGACAGACCTAAATCATCTTCATGGCTTCCCACTGCCTCGTACTTGTTCCTGAGTTCACATTTCTCAAGGAACGTTGATTCTGCTTTGAAAGCTTGTCTTGTTTTCTCTAATTCAATCCGGAAAACATTCATATTAATACCAACAGATACCGCCCACACGCAAATCAGAAAAATTAAAGGGCATTGCAAAAGTGACTGTTTGCAGTGGTCAGATTAGCTGCAGATGGAAGCAATTCAAGATGCATTAAAACTAACAGGCTGTAGATGTCCAGAGGCATTGTCTCACAGTGCAACGCTTCTCTATGGCTCTTCAGAGAGATTTCTTGGAATTTCTCAATCGTTCTTCCGCTAGAAATACATGCTATGTTAGAGACCTTTCCATGTCTACGGACTAAAAGTTTATCAGCAGCCTATGGCAACATCTCAGTGGAGAAAGTCAAAGATATTTCTTAATGCCATTTCTTATTAGCTATCATTATTGTGTAAATGCTGCGAGTACAAGAGAGCAGGAGGTCCTGCTGTTAATCATTACAAACCTTGGTTTCTCCCTGCTTAGCAGTGAAACCTTCAGGATCATTTCATTTCTTTAAAGCACATAGAAAATTGGCTTTTCCCAGAGCCTTGGGTGTTCTAGTGAACAGTGCCATGAACTTAGTTCTCAACCAGCTTTCTTAAGTTAGTTGGTTAGATCTTCTATTTAAAGATAAGTTCCATCCCATCCTTCTACAATCTGGTTATGATTACTGGTTACTGCCACCCGCAGACTGATAAACTTATAACAGCTGCATTGCAGGAAATCACCTCCAATTCAACCCTGATGTTCTGTGGATGTCTTTAGTTAGCTTAAATAGGCTTTTAACATTCATTTTTTTGTGTGTGTGCAAAACACCTATCATTAATTTTGACTCGAGAGATCAAACAGTTAACAATGTGTTGATCCTAGCTTACTTCCAAGTGATGTATTGTATCATTTCTGAGAGTTATGAGGGGTTGATATTTTCTTTTACTAATGCATCAAAGTCGATAAGTGAATGGAGCAAACCCACGTCCTGGGAAAGGAAGCTATTAACAGCTCTGCTCGGAAGGTTCTGAGGGCCACATTGCGTCATAGCCCTCGAGTTTATTGAATGTTAACTCTTTTTTTTTTTCCCTTAACCAAAGGAAATGAGTTTCTATAATCCTCTGCCTTGAGCTGCATCCTCAGTGGGGTAATGAAAAATGACCTATGCCATTTGATAGCACACTAGTTTGCACACAATAGATCTTCACAAGAGCGAGCACAATGCAACTCCCGCTTTTGCTTTTACTTCTTGTTGAAACGCACAATGAATTTATTTATTGCTGATCTACAAGGCGCTAGAACAGCACGGGCACAGCAGAGGAAATGCCCAAGTATAACTTGGCATGGTAAGAAAGCAGACCCAGAGAAAATGACCAGTGCTCAGACCTGGGAGAGCAAAACATTTTTATTAGGAGGATCTTGAAATGGCGGGTTCATGCACACGCAGAGAGCAAGGCCAATTGGTTCCAAGTACAAGGCATCTGCTTCCTCTAAAACTTTTTTTTTTTGGCAGAATTTGTATGCGAGTTGGGCATGTTGAGTGATTTATGGGGCCATTAAACATACACTAAATCAATCTCTATTAGGAAAAAAAAAAGTGCCATGTACTTAAAAAAGGCCCTCGAGCTAGATTTCTGAACCCAAGGTCTGATGTTGCAAGGCAAATGGTCATTGGTAATTTGGGAGATGTAACATGAACTCAGTCAGTCAATTTGGATATGATAGCTTTTAATGTTCCATGAATCCAGCAAAATGTGTATCCAATTAACTACTACTAAAGGACCTTATTTATAAAATAATACTTTCGCGGTCAGGTTGCACTTTTTCCATTCATTTCTGTACACAGTTCAGGTTGCAGATTGCGTGTGCACGATTAATAAAGGCAAACATCAGTTTTGTGCTGGCTGCTATTGGCACTGCGCTGGGGCTGGGCAGCAGGGCTGTTTTGTCCCCGTAACCATGATTTTAAGCTGAGAACTGAGATAGTGAAGGGTCTTCTGCTGGGACGAGGCAGCAAGAATCACAGCACGACGTTGTCTTTTACTGAGGAAACTCTCAAAGGGAAAGACACAAGAACTGGAAACACTGAACTGTCAAAAACCTCAGCTGTTTCCTCTAAAAAAGCTAAAAAATGAGTAGGTGATAGAACTATATCCTTCAGTCCAGAGGAAAACTTCTTCCCTTGAAAACACATCCAAGCACAAAATGCATGCATCCCAAATAGTTCTTTTTTTCCGATAAAATTTCATTTCAAGGCCATGCAGTGGGCAGGCATTCACAAACTCAGGCAAAAGGAGGTTTTATGAACTCCTCGATGAATTGCCTATGCAAACAAGCGGAACGTTCAAACGGAAACAGGCCAAAAGCATTTTGTGAATAGAGCATTAAGATATTTTCTTTTGACATGGTTAGGGATGGAAAATCTGGAGCGCAGCCCTACAGCTTGTCCCAGAGAATTCTCATATGTATATGTATGCAGTCACAGAGAAGTGTATGAGGGTGACAAGTAAATTCTCTGACACAGTAAAAGATGAGATGGCAGAAACGGAGGAATGCGTTGCGAATCCAACAGTGTTTCTCACCCAACTTCAGTTTTTCATTTCCAGCTTTTCTCCAGTACTGTTTTCAGTTCCGTCGTTCCTTCATTTCAAACCAAAAATACAGTGTGAAAAGTCTGAGTTTTAAAAATGCAAAAACAGCTTGTGTGGAAAAAACAAAGTAAAGGAAAAAGAGAGTTGGTAACGGAATCTGCCACGGACACGAGTGGAAACGTAAGTGGGTACCTTTGACTTGCACGAGACTCAAGTCTCTCCAAAAGAAGCCCTCAAGCCCCAGCACAGCGCCCTGGAGCACTGGGATGATGCAGGGGGAATGCCTGGAGCAGAGAATTCATTTTGTGTGGAACAGAGGCATTAGAGAGGTAAGCTCTGGATCCCATATACGGCTATAGGATTCAATGGTGGTGACAATATAATGAGCAAACCTAAAATAAGTGATTATTTTGGCAACACAATTTAACCTCAAGTGAAACAAGTAGACACTGGACTTTTCCTTAGTACAAGGAATGCTTCTGTGCATTAGTAAATTACAGAAACATGCAAGGATGTGCTCCTAAAACTGTGGCTGAGATATTTGCTGGAGCAAATGAAGAGCAATGGAAGCAGAAATGGGGAAACTAAAGGGGCAAAACTTGAGGTTGAGAGATGTCTTGAGGAAATCTAGAGAAAACACCAAATCTGTAGGCACTTTCCACAGCTGCATTAATCATAGAATCACGAAGGTTGGAAAATATCAGTAAGATCATCGAGTTCAACCATCAGTCCATCATTAATAATCAGATTTAGTTGGATCTTTTAAAAAAATGCAAACTGCTGCCCCAGGACACCAATCCCCATAGCTCAATGATATGCAGCCTCTGCCCTCTATGAGGGCCAAACCTATAACCACAGGGTCTCTTTGCACCCAAACTTTCCTGCCGCGGTAGTTCAGGCATGAGCTATCACAGCATTTTCACTAAGCCACAGTTTCTTTCCTTTCCTGCCTGCACAGCTGGTGGAATATCCAAAACTGCACATACTCCATGGCATTTCTTTTGCTTTTCATTTGCTTATTAAATAACAAAACAACTGCCCCCCCCCAAATAACATTATTATTTTTTTTTCATAGCAAGTGGATAACCAAAATAAACAGAGAAGCAACTGCCTTCATTTTCCCTCTGTGAACCCTCCAGGAAGCTTGGAGGTAGAATGCCCTTTCTAATTTCATTGACAGCACTGTTGATATATAGGGTAATTTTATCTTAACAACCTGTAACAAAGGATAAGACAGTAGTCATCTTACATTCCAGACAGTAGGAGATGTTTACTCATTCTCCCTGCAGACTCTCTCATCATTCATCCAGACTTTATTAGGATGCCAGGAAATGGGAAACCTATAATTTAAGAAATGTATCACACAGGGAAACTTTTGTTTGGTAAATAAAAGGTAGCTGGGGATGTGAGGTTCATTTGCTTTTTAAAAAATGTTCTCACCAGTTTTCCCATCCCTTCCCAAAATTCTGCCTTGAATTGAACCTTTTACAGGCTGTGATGCTGAGAAAAACCATCACTGGGCACCTCAGGAAAGACCGAGAGATGTCCTCCTGATCCCAGTGCTGGGCACACATCTCTGCTCTGGGATCCTGCTCCTGCCAGTCTGCAGACTGTGCTCACAGCAGTGGCTGCTGGGCATGAACGTGTGTCTTCTATCAGAGATTTTTTTGGGGGTCTTTATCTTCAGAGTTATTACACTGTCCAGGACAGCAACACGCTCTGAGCAGTCTCCTTTCTTTGGGCCAAGAGGAAGGAAAGGCAGAAGAAAGCACTTTTTTTTGTTGTTTTTGTGGCAAATATTCTTATGGGTTTTTGCTTCCTTAGCAAGTTTCACACGAACATTTATTCCTGTTTATGCGGCTTGACATGAATGCCTGTCTTTGATTTGAGGACAAACTGCCCCATAAACTCATGAATGTCTGAATTTAACCTTCACCTTTCCCCCCTAACCTTCACTCTTGCTTTTCCCTTCATAATTGGTGACATTCTCACAGCTAAATTTAATAAAATACGTGCTACTGGGAGTGAACTTGATTATGAGGACAGACCGAGGCAGAGAGGGATGATGTGTGATCCTGGTCAATGCAGAGAGAAAATTCCTTCTGAAAATCAGGTGCTAAGAGTGAATTTTTGCTGCTTAAAAGCACATTGCTCAGTGGCCAGCAAATCATTACAAAATGACTGGCTCCTCCCTCAAACAAGGTAAACACCCAAACTCATCAAAACCAAGTGCTTTAAGTGCCACAGCGTATGGATCACAGTGCCTATCAGCCCATCAATCCATACTGACTGCAGTTGTTTCAAGAGATTATCAGCATCTCTCTAGGCACAGCATGCTCACCCTGAAAGGAAGCAGTCACCAATTTTGGATACCAATCAAAGGAACGTTTTTGCTTTAAGTTGTGCTCCAGACTCCCTACCCTCCAGTTGTCAGCCAGGAGCATGGCTTTCTCTGGCACACTTCCGACAGCTGCCACTGCAGTTGTGTGGGCTGCACAGACTTCACTTATGCTTAGATTTGGCCATGTGGTTTTGAAGCTTCTCACCCTACGGCAATCTCCCAAAGAGTGTGGTCTTTGTCATCTTCCAAGTAGCCATTAAAATGAGAGTTGAAGTCAAGGTCATATTGCACCACAAACCTTTGAAGAGCTTCTTTGCGTGCTATGTAAAGCAAACCCAAAAGACCACTGCTATACTTACTAGGTCAAATCCATCTCTGCTGTGAACTCCACCTAATCCAGTAGAGTCACTGGAGGGCTGAATGTGGCCACCTCCACGATTATTAAAGGACAGCTAAAGACCTCTCACGTCTGAACACATCTGATCATAGCTGTTGAACTGTCACACACAGAAGAAGAGACACTGTGTTGTTCTCTTTGCATTTATAGACAAGGTCCACTTGGATATGGACTGCGTCTTTGGCAGCTTGCTGGAAGCATTAAAGGATGGAGGTAATTTATCCTGCGTATTTGTCCCTGAAAGGAAATTCAGTTTTTAAACGCAATCACAGTGAGGTAGGAAGAGAGGGAGGAGGTAATTGAGTGGATAAAAGGCGTAACTTTAATGACAGGAAAAAGAAAAAATTGCATGCTCAAACTAATGCAACTTCCAAACTCAAATGGATGTCACCATGGTGACAAAGCCTCAGACTTCAGAACGTTTTTCCTCTTCCTATTTGTGGTGAGCTCTGGCACCCTATTAAATACATCCAAAGCCTGCAAAAGAATCACTGGAGGCATCTGATCTAGCAGGAGATTTCCTCATAATAACATTCATTAGATATGGAGAAAAACCACATCTCAAGTTGCCTTCCTGCCTCTGAACACTAAATACATGCATTTTGGAGCTAGAACTGTACAAGCCTGACTTGTATAAGGGGATGGATGATTTCTAGCACAAGAATTCCAGCAGGGAAGCCTGCAATAAGCACATTAGGTTAATAATCCTCAGAATCCCATTTGTCCCAAGGTCTGTGAATTCAAACTTGGTAGCTTAGACATGTGTCTGTAGCTGGTTGTTGATTTACAGCCATTCTGTGATGAACTGGAGCATTAACAGCCTCTCCTTAAGCAGTATTAGTGGTCACTGCATTGTAGAAGTGATAGCTGTCAATGTAAATTAAACATGCTGATGTGATAGCGCAGTGCTTGTCCATCCGGCCCTTATCAGGGTGATGCTCTCTCCTGCATTTCCTCCACTGTTTGGCTGCTCTCCAGCCTGAGACATTTAACAACAGGAGCATTTTCATCCCTTACTGCAAATAGCAGCAAACAAAATCAGCCTTTCAGTATCTGACCGGAAAGATCTCTTTAGAAGTACGTGATGCCACATGAACCTGAGACTTGTAGCGGGTTCTTCTGTGAAACCTAGCCAGGTTTGGGCCTCCGTGTTGACCAGATATGCCTCACTCAGCATTTGCCAGCTACAAAAATGTCACAGGCCCAAATATTTCAGGATATACTGCTGCAGAAACTCTCCAGTGTCACCTTTCTCCCCTTTTATGGCTCAGCCGTAATCTTAAATTCGGTTGAAAACAAAGAGCTGCCTGTAGACAGCTAATCCCAGAGACAGAGCTTTGTGTGAAACTTGGAGGGAAGAAAAGAAAAAGAAAGAAATCACTGAGAGGGATTGGCAGGAAACACAAATATTTTTGGCTAATTTTCCCTAGTATTCTTCAGCCCTGGTTAAGGGTCAAATTAAATATCTCTTCTTTTGTCCTGGCCCATTCCACACCACGTATTCATCAAGGCAGATAATTCGGCAGACAAGAGAAATTGCAAACGTGAGGTGTGGCGGCCAGCCCTGCTTTCACTGCTCACATGGAGGGATTATCTGCCTTGGCAGCAGTGACATCCAGGTTGGATAATGCTCAGGTAATGCTCATAATTACACAGCAGAGCCAGCATGTAACCCAAGTCACTTCAGGAGTGCCTGCTGTACCTGGCAATGTTCTGGGGCTGCATTTATCAGGGAACCATACAAGCCCCAGTGCTCAGTGCTGCAGGGTTGCCAGCTGTGCTGACCTTTAACTTATCCAGGCTCAAATCCAACTGTTTTTCAGACTGATGCACCTGAAGGTGTGGGCCTCTGCTCTGCCCTTCGCTGAGTGTGGATCGGAGCACCTGCTGCGTCCCAGCTGAGCCTTTGCTGAATTGAGGAGGGCTGCCCTCAGCTGTGTGCTCCTCCAGGCACTGGGGACAGGAGGCTCAGGGTTCACTTCAACCTTAATGAGTAACTCTTGACCCATGTCTGCACATCACAAAGTAACAAAAGAACTGCACTGGGGATACTGAGAGCATCCCCAAAAGAGTGTCTCCATAAAGGAGCGCAGTGCACTCCTCCTGGCTGCACAGCACTGCCGCCCACCTACTCCAGGAAATGTAAATGTGAAAGATGCAGAAAACAAGTCAAAGCAGATGGAAGTTAGATACATACATGGACAACAGTTGTATCTCCTATCACATTAGTACAGCGTGCATACATGCAGACAAAATGGATCCTACGGGTTTTACCATTGGTTTTCAATCAGTTAGCAATTACTCACATTATGGATGCTAAGAGGAGAGCAGAACTGCACTTGGGCAATCTGTTTTACCTCACAGGGTATATACGAGCTCTATATGTGCATAGGCTGCAGAGAGATGCTTCCCAACAAGGCAAGGATCCCACGTTTGCCAAGCACTCGATAGTCTCAGTCTCCTGGACCCCATAGAAGCTCATGGACCTGCTCTGGGACAACTCCAGTCCCCTGGTGGTAGTTAGGATTCAATTTCCCAACCACTACCCAGGACAGCTTGTGAAATCAAAGAAGAGGGACGACCAAGGTTTTACTGGGAGCCTTTCCACTCGCTGCAAACTGCGGGACACTGGTTTACAGTCTGTGCCTCCTTGATACACAACACATGCTGCTGTGTGGGTGCTTACCTGCTAAAACTGTTTTGCTTTCTCCTGTTTCTTACTTGGCTGCGTATGGTTTGTGTCTGTGTATGCTTTGCTAATCTCTTGTGGCATTTTTTAAGCAGCCATACTGTTTTGAACTATATTGGTTTTTTTGATAGTGTGCCTCATTGGTACCTTGCAATGAAAAGTACCCAAATTGTAAGCAAAAAATAGACTCCCTGCCTTACAATCAATTCATTCAGTGTGGAAGAATTAAGAATACTAATACACAACACACAGGTCTCTGCAGTCACTTCCAACTGTTCTAGTGAGAAAAGAATAAATATTAAGTGTGTTATTACAACATTTATCTGAATACGTCAAAGCAATGAGCGAGCCCGAGATTAAAATCTCTGTAGCAGAACCCGTAGATTGTATACCATTCAATCAATACCATTAAAACGTTATTCACAATCACAGCAGCACACATCAGCCCCCTTCAGAGGGTGGAGATCAGTAGCCTCGTGCTGAGGGAATCACTGCTCTTTCAGTGTGCCTTTAGCATCCCTGGTGGGAGCACCCTTACCTCCATACAAGCACCAACACACACGCTTTCAGGCACCTCATACACATCCCTGAACAGGTAGGATTTGTGAGGACCAGCAGTGATTTCTAGCACCACAGCACAGCTTTTCAGGGCTCTGAGCAGCTCAGAGCAAGGCTGCTTCTGATGGGGACCAGATCATGCTAATTAAACCTTCATAAAGCCCTGCCCTCAGCTATAAAGCCTGCCGCTGTGGGTTAATGCAGGAAGAGGTTGCCAAACTGCTGGGGCATGGAGGTGCTGGGAAAGCACTGCAGCAATGCCTGCAGCAGTGCCACAAACCGTGCAAAGCCCCGACAGCAGAGAGGAGAAGCAAAATACCCTGCCCTGTTTATTTCTGTGATGCTGCACATCAGGGACCAACCCATGTGGGCCTCTGCTGTAGCCACGAATGGGGAACAACAGCTGTGTGGTGTCCTCATGTCCCCACGTGGGCAGTGACAGCCCTACACCAGGGCTGCCTGGTGGGCACAGCTTCCACCAGCACCACTGGAACCACGCTGCTAAGCCCTGGCCTCAGGAAATCCTGGTTTCCAGGAAGAAAAGTCCCTTTCATCCTAGGGGCTGGGCCTTCCCAATAGTTTAAACCAAGAGGGCCACATAATCCCTTTTTTTTTTTTTTTCCTGTGAGGATGTTTGTAACCCAGGGACAATGTGTATTCCACAGCAGCCACTTCAGAATTCCTGGAGGAGAACCAAGAGATGCTGTTATTTGTTATTACCAACAGAAATGTAAGGAAGTCCTGAAGGGCTGAGCAGGAGGGGAAGACCAAACTCCTTCACACAGCTCCCACTGCTGCTCCTCCTCACATCGTTGTGTTTCAAAAGCAGGAAGAAATGTTTCAATCTCATGTCGTTGTGATCACTGTATCTCCCCTATGGTGCAAATCTTAAGATCCTTTGAACTTTGAAAACCACAAGGGCCTTTCCTCATTGCTGGAGCTAAACCTAATATCAGAGGCAGCACTTCTGGAGCATCAGAATGAATGTTTCACTCTTTGGTGATGAGGAATCATTTGCCAAACGTCTTAACAAACTGAATTAAGCCAAACAGTTCTTACTTTGTGAAGACACGAAGTGGGATAACTTCACCCTGCTGACAAAGTGAGGTTGCAAGAGTTTGGATTATTTGTGCTTGCTGTACAGAAATGCTGCCCGACTGCACCTGAGCTCAATGGGACTCGTTCCATGGGGGTCTGTCCTGCCAGCCCCTGTCTCCCCTCTGGCCACCATGTGCCACTTGTCACAGAGAGGCCAGCAGGTAGCTCAGCTCCTCTGCCACACCAAGGAGCATTCCCGTCCACAAAGGAAGAACCCAACGCCCTGCTCCTTCCCGGGGAAAACCTGGACAAAAGTAGAAAAACCGCAGAGCTTCCTCTCACAGCCCACCCCCAGCAGCGCTCCGGGCGCTCCCGCGGCGTTTACCCACCCCGCTGCCCTGCGCTGCTCGGAAAGCGATCCGCTCACGCTGCAGCCGCCCGGGACGGCGCTGCTGACCTCTGCCGGCAGCGCGACGGGACCCGAGAGGCGGCGACAGAGGGGAGGGGGGGGGGGGGCGAGGTGGTTTGGGGGAGTGGGTTTACCGCTGTCCCAAGCACGCTGTGATCCTGTGGTTCTGCGATTCTATGAAATCATTTGTGAGCGATTCTTTTTCTTCTATTATTGGACGGAAATAGGTTGAAGCCTTAAATACCTGCCGTGCATTTCTTTCACAGGCTGTAGGGGGCGAGATGGAAATGGGAGGAAAGAGCCGAGAAGAGGAACCGCAGCTCCTCCCGCAGCGGCGGGCAGGGGGAGCTCACGCTGCGCTGATCGCGGCCCTTTGCTCCGTCCGCAGCTGCAACTTTTCAGTCTTCCGTCCGTCTCCGCAACAGAAGTGACGCGGTGTGCTGCGGGACCACGCAGCGCTGCCTACAAAAGCCTCAGGAAATGCGGCCAGCGAGCAGAGCTCGGCCTAGTGCAGGACGTGCCACACCGTCTGACGCGCCGTGTTCTTCGGTGCAGTTACTTTGGGAGCAGCAACTGGGCCCACGTGAGCCCGAGCTCCTTTCAGGTGTGTCCCTGCACGGAGGGGACGAGTACTGGTGGCAGCAGGACCCGCCAGCTCCTTTGCTGTGAGCATCTCTCCTGAAGAGATGGGAGAGGGCTCCTTTGGGCCGAAAGTCCGCGGCCTTCCTTGCTTCTGTGTTTGATTTCAGCAACAAGCAGCGTGAACCATTCCTCGAGTGCGGAGGGACACCTTCACTCTAACAGTGCCCCTCTGGCATCTCGGCCATTACGAAGGGCTCTGCACATTTTCCTGCTCCCCCATTCTAACAAAGGTGGTTGGGGAGCGCTTTCCCTGACACACACACACAGTTGTGTTTGCTCAGAACTCGCTCCTGGGGGTGGCAGATATGCCAGAAGGTTCCAGAGGATCCTTACAAGCCATTCCTGAGCTGCAACAGCACCAGGATCGGTTATCTCCCCCCGTACCTTTCCGCACACATCCTTTAGAACAGCTGCGATGGTGCTGATTTAGCATTTCCAAAATATTAACATTCCTATTATAGCAGTGCAGAAGCTTAATTGCTGAGCAAGTATAAACAAGGAGTTCCAGTTACAAAATTCTCACAAACACCCAGGATTCATCATCATCATCTTTTTTTTTTTTTTTTAATTACATTTTATTGCCTTCCTTTTGTTAACGCCAAAAATACCGAGGCTCCCATTATGAAGTTACGTGCTGTAGTTCCCCATCCAGGACGATGTGCGGCAGTCTTTGTGAGCTCTCAGGCAGCTCTCTGATGTGCTGCATGCCAGCGCTGGGGGCTCCTCGCTGTTTCACACATTTGCAGTATGTCACCACAACACTGCTGCCCACCCCGTCTGTAGGTTTTCTGCACAAAAAATGCCTTCACTTGCTCATTTCTCAAGACTATCTCAGTTTTCCATCCCAAACCAAGGCTAGTGCTCCACCCGGTCCTAGCACACGCAAAGATTATTCCAACCCTGGGGCAGAGGAAAGAGCTGAATGTGCACCAGTGTGAGCCATGCTGGTTGTGCCCTCAAGACCGCAGCATCGCGGTGGGGGCACGTGCACAGGATGAGTCCCTGTGCCCCATTCTGCTCTTTGGAAGCTGCATCTCATCTCCGCTATCAGAAGCTTTTGGTTTCAAGCTGTGCTGAATGACAGTGGCTGAAAGGGGATCCTGCGTTCAGCAAGGCAGCTCCCCTGGGCCGGTGGGTTACTGCTCTCCAGAGGGGCAGACGATGCGATGCCTGAGCTGCCTTAGGTGGGAGGGACAGCCCCAGCCACCCCTGCCCTGCTCAGCACCACGTCCTGGGTGATGCTTCTCCCGTAACCTCACACCTGGCAGGGAGCAAAAGGGACCAGATCTCAGCAGCAGCTGCATCAATCCCAGGGCTGTTCTGTGCCCTCCATCCTTCACAGCATCCTCCAGCCCCAGCAAGAGCCACCACAGAGCCCTTTCCTCAGATGGGCTCAGCTTTGCCTCCAGCTCTTTCACGTATCAAGTTGAGCTTTCCTTCCCCATTTCCAAACCTCTTCATAACAGTTCCCCTCTCTCTCATGCCCCAGTCTCACCTGTGCCTCCATCGCCACGCTGTACTTTTCCCTGCTTTCACACCATTCTGGTTGCCTGGAATAACCTTCTCACCAAAATGCAGCAAGCTGTCTCCAGCTCCTTTACAAACCGTATGAATATCCACCTGTTCCCATGACAGTAACCATATGTCTCTTTGTATTTGTTCTGGAGTGTGGGAGGCTCTTTGCGCTATTTGGGCAAGATCCAGCTCCTACTGAAATCAAGGGAAACTTCCCATTTATCCCATGGCATTTGTACCAAAGCCTCAGACTACACATTGAATGGGATGCTTTCCTCATTTTTCAGTTACTGCAGTGCATCACAAACATTTAGGACTGTACCGAATTAGCCAGTAATGATTATAACTTAATGGCAATGATACAACACCACCAAAGAGATAGCACTGCTGTTACCATCTGAGAAGGGCAGCACATCATCACTATGTGTGTAAAATCCCTTTATATGGCAATGTTTAAACTACAGCACACAAGGAATTAGAGGCATCTATGATGTGGACCTCAGCTGGGGGTGAATCCCTCAGGTCTAGCTGTGCTTGCTGATCTGAGTGTGGAAGCTATCTCTGCATCAGAAGAAATCTGTCAACAATATTTGTGCAGAATCATAAACATAATAAATCTTGCCAACTCCCCTGCGAACTGGCTATTGATTGCATTCATCTCTGAGGCTTTTTGATACTGGAGCTGGAGGCTGCAAACGTAAATACTGCCTTGATGCGTTGCATGTGCCATAGCTTGATTTACTATGTTTGATTTGAGGCTTAGTTTTGGAGGACCCTCAGCATCTAGCCTAAGGCACCCTGCACAGCCCAAGAAATAACACAAAGATCCCAACGAACCGCATGTCAGCCTTCCTTGTGCCCTCAGGAGCTGAACTGAGGGCACTTGTGTACAACTATGGGAAGAGCAGATACCTCTGCAGCCAGCAGTGCACCAGCACAAGGAGTGATGCTCAAAAAGCCAACCCTGAGCCACTTCCTGGCAGTTCCCCAAAACACCTGCGCAGAGAAGCTCTGCAAAACATCAGCATCCATGATTGGTGGTAGAAGGAGATTTTGCAACATTGGAGTGTCTGCAAAGCATGATTTCCTCACTCAGGTCCTCACCTCAAGCCCAATGTTAACCCTGGCAGCTGACTGCTGGCCTAAGAACTAGAGCCAGATCAACCTTTTTGCTCACTAAAAGTGAACAGCCCAAGATCTGCAGCAGCTGGGGCTGAGGAGAGCTGCAGCATCCTGGAGACCGTGCAGCCTCCCCTTCCGCTCTGCTCCTTATCAGAGGCCGTGTCTCTCTTGGCTAGTTTTTCATGGCTAATTTCCATTTTGGCCTCATCTCTGTTAGTCAGGGCATTGCCTCTAATTTATGTTGCAAATTTGCCAACATGACTGTCAGAATATTTGTGCTGCCGTGCACACAGGAGGCAATACTGCCATACGTTTTAATGTCTACAAGAACTCAGTAGCAAAGACTTTGAATGAAATCTTTTCCAAAGTGTGAAGTTTCACATGTACTCACATGGTGCGTCCAACTGTAAATTGTGTCAGCTAAACGGAGAAGGATGAGGGGAGCTGAACTTGTCCTTATATCCCCAGTGATCCATAAAAGCAGAGGCTGATAAACCTGAAAGAAGGGCACATAATTTCAACAGACGTTTTTTGGAGTCGGTCTGTGTACTTGGAATTGTAGAATCACGGATGCTCAGTGGAGCACAACAGCCCCATGCATCCAGGCTGAGCAAAGAGTTATGGACTCAGCCTGTGCAGAGCATTCAAGGGAAGCTCTGAGCTGCACCAGAAGGATCGGTGAGGTGGGTTCATATGCAGGTCTGAGGTTTCCTCTGAATCTGTCCTGCTCCCCACATCCCATTCAGCACATCAGAAACTGCAAACTTTGCAAATGTTTGTTCATAGATACATGCATGGACGCATGCACAGAAACCTGCCTGCTAACCGTAAGTACAGTGGCTACACCAAATTTAAACCATCATTAATGAAACATTCGATATTCACCATAAAATCTGAAATGGGATGTATGATATCCCAGAGGTGGTTCTTGTTCTTTTTTTTTAGTCAAATATCGCATCCATGGTGCTTCTTAAGAAAAGAGAGATTTATCCGAAGTAATTGGTACAACTGGTAACTTAAAAAACCCAACAGCGTAGGACAGAATGATTTATGTGCTTTCTCTGGCAATTTCCAAGTTACAAAAGTACTGTGTTGATACAGAGCTGTTTATTACATTCCGATCTAATTTAGGTCTTCCTGAAAGTTCAGCATTCTGGGTCTACAACAAGGAGCCTCCCAACGATGCTCTGCAATCAGCTCAGCCCTGCCTGCGGTCAGAGCAGAGGATGGAGCCAGGAATTCTCAGCGTCTCCATCAGAGCTCTGCCAGTAACTCAATTACAATTAGTTCAAATCTTCCAACTTGTGCTTAACTTTCAGCACCACCAGAACGGAGCAGACTTATGGAAGATCAGGATGAAACTGAGCCCCATAGGAATGAGCACAAATTTTGCACTGATTGGGATGAAGACGTCACCCACAGCTGGGAGGTGTTCTGCTCTCCACCAGCTCCTGAAATGGCCTCAGCAGCACTGAGATTCCATGGGATGCTGAGCCTTGTTTTCCCAACTCAGAAGTGAACGGCTTCTCCTTGCACCTGTGCAAAGCTTCTGGATTTATCAAGTACTGGGGGAGTTTGTTATTTTGTAAAACGCAGCGTCTGCAAACTGTTGATGGTTTTTGTTTTTTTTTTTATTATAATAAAAATGGATTAAGCAGAAAGTCTCACAGAAGAATTGGCCCTCCAGTCCCAAGTTGTCACTTTAAACAAATCTCTGCTGTTTGGTTGCACAGAGCACATCTTCCTCTCCCTCTCACTGCCCCTTCTAACCCCCTTCCCTGACTTTTCCCCCGCAAATACAGAGGGCTGCTCCTGGTTCAGACCACGTGAAGAAACACCTCCAATGAAGACTTTTTAAGACAGGGGAAGTGTCTTCCTTGGTCCAAAACAGACGTGTGGGGACAGCACAGGCAAACCATGATGCCGACAGCCACAGACTGTGCTGAGAAGAGCAGAAGAGGTGCATCCTCCCACCCTGTCCCAAGAACATACACAGCATCTGATCCTCACGCCCTGATCTCAGGTGCAGGATTCATCCTGTGCCCCCCAGTAAGATGCCAAGGTCACTTTGTCAATGGATCTGAAAGCAAAGTCCCCTACAGACCTGTGTGTAACATCCAAACAACAGACCAATGCCTGAGATGGATTATGCATGAATGCAGTGACAACTTGGCAGCCTTTGCATTGTGCAGTTCTGTCTATTCCCAGTGTCTGAGGACGGGTGGCAAAGAGAATGCATTTAACAAGAAGAAAAAGACATTAAACATCAAACGTCCCTTTGCTTCTGACAATTAATTGAGAAGAAAACCTCATAATCAGTTGCAGATTTGCCTGTGTGTAGCTAGCGTGACTCTGCTCAATAATCACACTGCAATCCGGAGCAGGGAGCTTGGTTCTCATCTTTGTGTTGCATGGGGATGGGGAGGCAGAGGACAGAGCAGAAAGGTTAAAGGTGGCTGGGGGAGGCTGCTGGTGGTGTCATTGTCTCCAAGTTAGCCATAAATAATGGAAACCAGTGTGGTCTTCGGTGCAGCCTGAAACCCGACCCACTCAGTATCAGGAGCTGTCAGTGGGAATATGTGCACAGAATGCTGCCCTGCAGCATCAAGCAGGCAGAGCGCATCACAAGGATGTGGTGCGGTGGAGGAACCACCCCTGGACCCCGTGAGGTCCAACAGATCCGAGTGCAAGGTCCTGCACCTGGGTAGTGGCAATGCCTGCTATCAATACAAGCTGGGGGACGAAAGGATAGAGCCTCACCTGGAGTGATTCATCCGGATATGGACTCCTACAGGAGAGACACAGACCTGTCAGAGCACCGGGCTGGGGGTGGCTGGGGCAGTCAGAGCCCCTCAGAGGTTGTGCTGCTCTCTGGCAGGGAGGCTGGGGCACAATTGTAGCGTTGCTGAAGTTAAAGCCGATTGATTCCCCCATGTTAACAGCAAAACCAATTCCTGCAGCTGCTGTCCCAGCCACTCCCCTATTGCAGTACAGAGAGATCAAGCACAGCCCTGCATCAATCTGCCCCCATTTCTTTCACACCGTGATGTGAAATGGATAAAACAAACGGGCTGATCAGAGATACTCAGACCTCTGTGCTCGCCCCTGGAGTGAAATAACCGCAGCGTGGTGGCACTCCTGACCTCCTCCCACATGAGTTTGTTGCTTTGCGTTCCAGAATTAAGCATGCTGAACAAGGAGTCCCTGGTGCACACAGCACTGAATGGCAATGAATTAATTGGAAATGGTTCAGGAGAGCTCTGGAGCAGTGGGAACCAGTGGTGCTAAGCTCTTCCAGGGCAGATTCTGGAAGGACCTGGCTGGATCCCAACAGCAGCAGAAAGGCAGTTGTGCTCTGCCCTCCCTGATGCTTTGGGTCTTATCTCAGTCTGTGGGTCACATTCGCTATCACCTGAAAGCAAAAAAGCCTTAAAAGTAAGCATGCAAGCGAATGTGCTAATCTCTTAGGACAGCATGCAAGTGTTTATATAAATGATACCACTCACTTCAGGCTGAATTTCATCATCAAAGGAGAAAAAACACGGTTTGTTTGGTCTTTTACTAGTCAAAAATGGCTGGTATTTAATAAGCCCTGGAGCCAGATCTCAGTAGGACAGGCTTTTTATGGGCCAGAGGCACCTACCGTACCGTCCCCTTCCACACACAGCCACTGACCTATGTCCAGCTGACTTGAATTTACTTCCTAAATCTGATGCTTCGCCCAGTTAGATCAAAAAAAAAAAAAAAAGAAAAAGAAAAAGAAAAAAAGAGAAACATGGCATTTCTAGACCACAGTTCTTGGTGTCACTACACATTACCGATAATTTAGGAATGCTACAGAACATCTCAAGTTTAAAGTACTTTCATGGTTCCAATGGAGAGCTAAAACAGATGGGGTTTCAGCGTGACCTTTCAACCCACCAAACACTGTTGACCCAGATTATAGTTCAACAAAGCTGCTCTCGGATTCATATTACATTTTGGAGAAGCAACAGGGTTGCAGTGAGAAGGGGCCAGCACCTCGGTGCTACTCCTCACGCAGATGTCTTTGTGCCAAAGTCGGTGCTCAGTGCTTGGAGGGAGCCTCTGCTATCTGTTATAGATGCTGGGAAAGGAATTCCGGGATGGGAGCAATAATAGCTGTGGTTTTTCACTGGGAAATCAAAGTCGGGGTCAAAAAATTAGTAAAAAAGGAGAGGTGCTTCAGGAGAAAACCCACTTCTCCCACATTCAGGATTCCAAAAGCAGGAGCTGCAGCTTTCTGGTGGCAGCCAGGAGAGGCTGGCTGTTATCACAGGGGGGGCTGCAGGGGAAGGGCAGTGTGCCCACCCTGCTCCATCACAGCTCACCGAGCCCATCCCGTTGGGAACTGCAGCCTGAGCACAGAGCGCCCAGCACTGCAGCACCCTGCTAACACCGATGAAGTTCCTGTCAATGTGCTGTTATTGTAGACATGACAGCACTAAAAATAGTGCTGGTATTTTTTTTTTTAGCAGGCTTGTTGTTTTCAGGAGCTCCGAAAATATAAAGGGTTCCATAAGAGCTAAGAACAAGCTTGTGAAATAGTCTCACTGGAATACAAAACCACTTGAAAATATTGTTTGTTACATTTCCCTATGAACTCAACAATAGACCGAGCACAGCCTTCTGCTAAAACACTGGATTTATTTTACTGAAAATTTCTTTTACTGTAAGAAAATGTAGGGGAACACCCCATGTCTGGGCTCTCTCAAAGTGTTTCTGAAATGCGGTCACCATGCCAAAAACTTCTTCCTTCTCCTGGCCCCCCATGATAAAATGTTCACGATCCAAACCTTAATTGTCTCTGCCTGTAAAGGCAAAACCTGAAGAACAACTCCATGTCCTTCAAGGTGAGATCGGCTGCTGGAGAAGGACTGAGCTCGTCGTAACCTCCAACAGACTGACACGTGTCCTAATTGTGAAATCTGGATAGCCATTTTCAAAGCAGCTTTTTGCAACTGCTGCCCACGTCTATGGCTGCTTGCTGGAGCACTGCTGGAGCCTCTGCCCTCCACTTTGCTCCGCTGCTCTCTGGTCCAGCACGAGGCTGTCGAGGCAGAAGAGAACCACGAGGTACCCGGTGGGGAATTTCCCAATACATCATCCCAGGAGCGCTCAGTGCTGAACAAGTAGGAGCTTATCACCATGTCACTGTTCTGTAACTGAAAGAGGATGACGATGTGCTGGTCGCTTGCCAACATTTTGTGTTGCAACATTTTACAGATTATTCTGTACGATAAAGGCGCTGCATTTAATGAGTTTTGTCAACTTGGTTATCACTTTCGCATCGCGCAAAGTGAGATTGGGGCTAGACTAGCAGTTATGCAGCCCCTTTCATCCAAAAATTTCAAAGTGATTTGTCCACATTAATCACGTTTCAAAGCTGCCTTGTGAAATATCTGTGTAGGCTCCTTAAGAGCATCAGGAATGGACACAGCCATCCTGGTCCATCCGGAGCACAGCGGAGTCCCCAGGCCGCACTCAGCCCTGCAGTGTGCGCTGCCAGGACACCCCTGGGCTCTGCTGTGTGGAATAGCACTGCATGGATTTCTCTTCCCTGAATTAAGAACCTACCGAAACTTTCAGCATTTGTAATATCTCCTAGCGGGAAGAATGCAGTTTCAATGTAGAGTATGTTAAAAAGAATTTCCTTTTCCCTACTCTGAGTCTGCCTCCTGGTCACTTCATTTGAGTTCCTGCTTTGTTGGAAGAGTCATTCCCTGCACAGCATCTTCAAACCACTCAGGCTTTGGAAACATTTACCCCTTTCCAAGCCTTTCTTCTCAGAACAGACCGTCCAGACACACTGTTGTATTTACACACCTGATTGCTACGTATGTGCCAAACTGCCACTGAAACCAAAGTTTCAAACCAAACCTAAAATCCTCACGGAAGCGACTCAAAAGGGTTTGCCACCCCACAGGTACAATGCTGGAGCACACCTGTCACACCTCCCCTTCCCACTCTGACCAAAGAGCCCTGCACAGAAGGAGGGGGCTGTAGAAGCAGCCAGGAGCTGTGCATGTTGTGTGATGGGAGTGATGGACGCTGCCTGCAAGGTGTGCTGTGCTACCCTGTTTGGACGTGGAGGGATGGAGGGAGGCAGAGATTAGCATTCAAAGACAAAGGAGTTCTATATTTAGCTGACAATGAATACATACAGGTACTCTTTCCTCATCTTCTCACACCGCTTATTTTCTGTTTTTAATTACTTTGAAAACTCTAATTTTGAAAGATTATTATTTCTTTAATCAATTTCTTTTCCCTGCACCCCAAACGTGGGCTTCATGTTCCAGCAATGACTGCAAGTCCAAAGGAGACAGATTTTCTGTCCCCGCCCATGAAGAACAGTTGATTCACTTAAAACCGTGCCAAGGTCATATGCAAATCTTCCTAATAGGAGCAGCTGCCGGACTCACAGCCCAGGGGGTAAACACAAGTTATGTTCGTGCGGCTGCCCCAACCCCAGCCCCAATTGCATTCAGGTGGATGAAACCACATCACCATGAGCTCGCTGCAGCCGTGGCAGGTAACTGTAAAGGAGAAATGGAGCCCACGTATGCTGTGCTCAAGCAGCAGGAGGGAAGCCTGCATAGGAAAATGTGTAGGAAAATGTGTCTGTGCTCTCCGAGAGCGAACTGGCACTGTCCTAGGGCAGCCGTGCCAGTCTGCAGCACATTAGGGTTTGGCCTGTGTTTTCTGTTGGGAAAACAACCTCCCATCTGGATTTCATCCTATTAAACCCCCTGTGTATGTTTTATTTGTATATATCCTGTAACTGACAGAATGTTTTCTACTGTCTTAGGACATGCATAAAGAGGATACCTGGGAAAAAAACTCTTTGGTGCTAAATGGAAGCAACAGCCTTTGTGCTGTGCTCTTCTAAAGCCTGTCTGACAAAAATACCTGGAAGAAGCTAAGACAGGGAAAGACTAAATCAAAGCTGATGAAGAGGGGAAGGGCCTGGAGAAAGTGCAGGTCTGAAACCTGCAGCTGAAACCTTCTGAGTATCTGAACTCCTTTGGTGGCCATCAGATGTCTCTGCTTTGGTAGCAGGATGTCAGGTAATCTACAACGGACTTCACCTCGTCCTTTAGAAACCATATAAAATTAAGATTACCTTCTTCCATACATGGGATCTCACTACACTGCTTGTCTTCTGCTCCCTTCACACCCCCAGACTTCAACTAGCCATTGTCTCTGATGTCTTTCACTGTGGACAGTTTATCCCTATTTTTCTTTTAAACAGCAGTTGCAGACAGATCAGCCCGCAGTGCTCCCTCATCTCTTGTTTGTTTGCAAACCAGATGCAAACAGATGCAAACCATTCCTACTGCTAATCTGACAAAGGATGAGCAGCCAAAGAAATCCTTTGGCCATCTCAAGAAATAACATTGTTTAAATGGAGGAAAACTGCTCTTAATTAATAATGGAGTATGGAACATTACAGAACTTACAACGGCGAGACTGGGGAGAAACACTGCTGCTGTTATCCTGACCTGGAAAGATATCGACGACACCAAAACACCAATCCCAGCAACTCGGGCTGTTCCAGGCAATCATCAGCAAAAATAAAACGGCTCCACCTACTCACCAGTGACAAATGTATCTCCTGAAAAGAAGTCCTCCAACTTTCAGTCGTTCTGGGCTTTATGCAGCATCTTGTGGCTTTTCCTGGTGCTGTTTTTGTGATGTCCAACAAGTGACATCCATAGTGACATCAATACTGGTGGGACAAAAGAAAGAAACAAAATGAAATGGTTACAGCATAGACATTCTGGAAACTCAGAGCAAACAATACATTAAAAATGCACTGAAAAAAAACCCCAACAACAACATAGTGGATCTTAATTAAGAGCTTTCCTTTATTATAGAAAGCAAAATCATGAACAGCTTGTGTTTAAACTTCTATCAGTGTTTCCAAACAGTCAAGGAGTGTCGCCAACAAAACATGCCGTGTGGCCACGCACAAGAAAATCGTCAGCTTGGTTGGACCAGAGTGCATTAACATCTTCCAGCTCAGTGCCAACACAAGTCCACCAAAAAATAGCCACATAATTCACCATCTAAACTTCTGCATGAATCACAGGATCCTCTAATTGCCCCCAAGTGGCAAAACCACAAGCATGGAAGCAAATGAACCACGATAAGAGTCTCTCATTTTAAAAGCATCATAAAAGCCCAAACACAAAGCCTAGCAAGCAATGTCCTTCTCCACATGGCAGAGCTTTGAGCTGGCTGCATGCACCCCCTGGGTGCAGCCTGTGCATTTCTACGTGCTGGAATTCAGCCGCTTCGTGACAATATTCCAGACATGGAATTAACACTTCTGAAAGCTTTTAGGGATCAAACGATGCCCCCCTTCACAAATTTTTTCATACCGAGGACATGAGGAGGCAGCCTGGCTCGAGTTGGAAAAATAGCTCAGATGGCACTGAAAGGGGCTGTGGTGAGAGGCTGGGGAGCCAGGGCCAAGCGTCCCCTGCCCTGCCTCTGCCTTCATCCCTGAGGCACGGATCTGCTGCCAGAAGTCCTTGAGGATCTTACGGACTGAGCACCACATGCAGGAAAACACCGTTTGTTCTGGAGTTACTCGGGCAGCGAGCAGTGCACAGAGCTATGGATCCTTGGTGCCCTGCACACAACCCCACACCAGGAGGGAGCCAGAGTCCTGCCAGCAGGAATATGGGTGAAATGAAGGGCAGCACCCACCCTGGGATTGACACAAAGTCATCCTGTGCAGCCAGACAAGGCTGCTTTGGTAGGTGGCACATCCAGAGCGAGCGGCAGCGCTTCGGTTCCTGTGACGGACTGGGATTGCTGCTGCTCTGCCGGTGGTGGTGAAGGGAGCTGTGTTACACATCCCACACCCACGCTTGTTGCAGTGGGAATTAGGTGCTCGGTACAGTATTTGCAAGACCCCAACAGCTTGGCTGTCAAAGCTGTATTTCAGTGGGTTTTCAGGTGTCTCAAAGCCCCTTTTGACAACGTGTGCCGGGTTCCTTCGGGCACTGTCTTTCCTGGGGATGGCTGACTAAACAGAAGTTTCAACATTCAAGTCATAAATATCTCGAGACAAGCCTGTTGATTCAGTGAAATGTGTGGTTGGCTCCTATTGTAAATGCATTCACAGAAAACCTCACAGTGCGCTGCCGCTTGGGACTGCTTGTGAGCAAAATAAATGACAAACATTTGGGGGGTTTTTTAATAACATTTTGATACATTACAAAGTGGCTTTTCTTTTAGTTTTACACCACATCGTTTGAGATGACATGAAGCAACGTAATTTGTCAAGATGAGATATATAAAAATAAATAAATAAGAAGGGATTAAAAGGAAAGCCAGTTCTGAAAGTTTGTTAGTTGGAAAAGGCCGTAAGTTAAATCAGAAATGTCTGGATTCAATTATTCTGACAAGCTAAAAGGAGACAACATTTTGCTACACATTTACGAAACAAAAATGAAGTGGAAGGAAAGCAAGGTCTTCCAACCGATGCCCCATCCCTGCAGGCATTCAAGGCCAGGCTGGATGTGGCTCTGGGCAGCCTGGTCTGCTGGTTGGCGACCCTGCACATAGCAGGGGGTTGGAACGAGATGAGCATTGTGGTCCTGTTCAGCCCAGGCCATTCTATGATTCTATGATTCTCAAGCCCTTCTGCCTCTGGATTCCAGTCCAGATCTGATAAGGATGGCAGAGCCACACAGCTTGCAGTTTCAGGCTCCCCGCTGAGCCAGGCCATGGAGAAGCTCCATGGCAGATGAGAGGGCAGGGGATGCTGCTGTCAAGTTTAAGATGATCTTCCCGCTGACTACAACCGTAGACATTGGCAGGCAAAGCCAGCTGCCAACCACCCCTAGGAAATGCACAAATCTTCACACTCCACAAATCTCCCCGCTGTAACATGCAAAGCCACAGTGGCGACGGGGCAGATATCCCCCTCCGAAAACACAAACCAGCACCTCTGAAGTCAGCCAGTAGAGCAGAAATCAAACTGACCCAAGCAGAGCTTCAAATTCTAGCAAATAACAAAATCAAACATCTTCAATGGGAGAAGGGGAAATTCAGCTTATCTGGATGGAATGGCCCCGGTCCAGAGCCCCCCGCAGCTGGAATGGCTGAGGGCTGTCCTGGAACTTTCCTAAATTTCACCCCGATGAGTGGAAATATCACTGGAATTGATATTTTCCAAGCAAAAACACACATTTCTGAGAATCAGCATTTCCCACTGGAAGCCTTTTTCTTAAAATAAAATGAATTATAATACGGAGCTTGTGGAGTGCTTTGAAGAAAAACAGTATTATTAAAACAATACTCTTCTAATTCCAATAATTACTATAATAAAACTAGAAGGATTATATGATTATATTCACATTATGGCATTACTTTATGTCTCAAAGGATCCTACATGAATTATAAAAAGAAATTATTATAGGAGTTTCTTAGCAGCTCTACCAGCCCCTTGGGCTCGGTGGCAGAGACAAAAAGCCTTTAACTTTCCAGAGCCCTAAAAGCTGAAAGTCGCAGCTTGTCGGAATGGCACACGTATAATCCGTGCTTATGGTTGAATGGCAGCTGGCATTTTAACGAGGTGAGTATAAACACAGCCATGCCAAAGCCAGCCCTGTGCTGTGAACAACAGCAAATCCAACCTCTTGGGCGGCACATCCAAAAATTCAGTCCTAGCTGTTCTCCCTTTTCTTTCCATGCACTCATGTTGACAGCCTTCTGTGTGATGAAGCTCCTTCGCTTCTATTTACTTCTCAGGCGAAAAAGAATAAGTCCCCCTTGCTGAGGTTTTAATCCCAGTTCTTTAATTTCAAGATATGTTAGGCATGAGATTTTCAGCCTGCTGCTCCACACCCTTCAGCTCATGCCATGCCTCACTTGGCAGCTTGCTTACAGACACATTTCTATTGCTAATATTCAAAATTCTCAAATGGAAAATAGCTGCTGGTATGTGAATATGGCCAAATTGCAGGACAATTTTATTCCCACCAGTTGTTGCCACACAGTGTGAAATTGCAGCTCACATTACTCCATACTATGGCTTGCAGAAATTTGGACCAAAACTTTAAAAATATTAATGTGCATGCAAATGCAGTCTTGCACATTAATCAAGCAAGCGCACTTAATAATGTGGTGCCTTGGCTTTATGAAATGATAGATCAAAGCAGAACAAATGAGAAGATGGAGCCCAAATTAACACATTAACTGAAACAGAGCACTCTCAGATCCTGGAAACCACTCTCTGTCTGGGTGTCACATATCCGATTACATTCCTCATAACTCAAACGACAGAACAGACGCAGTGGAGCTACGATGCCTATTCCTACTCATCACCAGCTCCTCAGAGTGATTTTTTTTTCAGAGTACTGGTAATTATCTTGAAAGGAGAACAATTAAAATCCAGTGTAATTGGAAGTCTGGTTATGGTTACGGATGAGTCAAACTGCTTTGGAAAATGAACACAGAACTGTTTGGAGCTCCATCGGTATTTTATTAATCACGTCATTAAAGTGGATACATGAAGTGAGTGCAGCTATACAGTGGGATTTTCAAAAGCTCTTGCTTTCCACACTGCTCCTGGTAAAGCTGTTAGGAGTTTTATTCCTTGAGTTTAACGGGAGCAGAGCTAGGCGAGAACTGAGCTATTTTTTTTTCAGCATCCCACTGATATTGTTTGGAGGAAGCCAATTCTCACACCATTTCTTTCTGGTGACCCCATAAACCTGAAATTATTTTCCTGCTCCAGCAGCAGCCCCAGGACTGGAGGACCTCAAGCCTTCAGCTCAGGGATGTGGGCACACATCTTCCTCCCACAGGACAGCCCATGGGTGCTGAGCCTCATGTGGGACGCGGCGCATGAGATTTGGCCTTCTGCAGCTCAAGAGTCATGCAGCAACGTGGAGCAGATGGTTAGCATCAGAGAGCTGCTTGACGAAACAGTGTGGAGAGTAGAAAAATAACTTAATGGAAGATTTATTTGTGGTCTCTGGTCCAGGGCTGTCTAAGAAACATCAGCAGTGGTTGGTACTGTCAGCTCATCCCAGATAACAGGAACCCTGAACCAAACAGATTTTGGCTTTTTGTTTTGCAAAACCAAAACCTAATTGGATAAGAGCAGGTCGAAACAAAGCATGGCCTTGTGCTGCCCTCCAGGCTGGCAGCCTCGGGCATCAGAACTCCACAGCAAGTTGTTACGGAGAAAGAGGAACGTACCACCAAATGCAGAACTTCAGGGATAAAGTTTTCCATTATTTTGCTTCTGAATCAATTTGTTAATGTTGGAAATTGGGACTGAATCGAGCTGAAAAGATGAGCAATTGCTCATCCAAAACAAAGGTAAAGAACGAGCAGTGGAGACAGAAGCTCAGTGCCCTCTCCTGCCACTGCTGTGGCCTCCTCTGGAGTCACTTCTCTGGGTGCTGGACAACCCAACCTGCTGCTGTGAGCAAGTGATGGGAGGTGGCTGGGAAAGCTGCACTGTCAGCAAAACCTAATGGCAGAGATAACTAGAAAACTATGGCCTTAAAGTAAATTCCATTGTTTGCTTTTGTGCAACAAAAGCTTTGTTTTAAGAACCCACCTACCCAGAGATGAGTTGCACCCATCATATAAGTTGTCTTTCAAAAGGTTGCAAAAGATGTCAGACATATTCCAAACTAAATAGAAAAAAAAAAAAAAAAAAAAGCTGTGTTAAAACTGAAAGGATTCCCTGGAAAAGATGTTTTAAGATCTTAATTTTCATTCTGTAATTAAAAAAAAAACACAAACCTACTTATAATCCCCTTGAAAAATGATCCCCTTGGAATGAATTGTCTTAATGCTTTACATCTGAAGGAAGCAAGGTAAGACAGTGCTACACTGCATTCTCTTCTATCTGAGGGAAGCTGGAAATAATCTGGAGAAAAGATTATTTCCAACTTTCCAGCTCTTTTTCTATAATTAACAGGATGTAAGACATAACAAACAGAGGCTGAAGAAAACCACAAGCTCTCCATATGGGGCTCGGTTCCTGTTTACTAGTATCCTGTTTACAGCACAGGCTTTGATGGTCAGATATCAGGCCTCTCATGTTCCCAGAATGACCACACTTATTCTGCACTTATTTAAGGCTAGGAAGGCTTTTTAATAAAAAAATATGTCGAGGAAACAAAGCAGAGAGAGATTATAACAATATGCATCACTACGGAAATACCAGGCTCATTGTTACGGAGTACAGAATTACCAAATTCCCCTTTGTGTGAACAGAGCGGGGCAATGCGGGCCGCCAGCTTGGGTGGAAGCAGAGATGGAGCTCTCTCCCTCCTGGCACTGTCTTGTCTGGTTGCCTCAGCTCAGGTGGAGGATGGGGACATGCCATTGCCCAGGGCTCCCCAGTGCCTGCGGTGCTGGGCCGCCTGCTCCCACTCCCCTGCGGTGTGCGGGGACACCCACAGCTCCATCAGTGCTCAGAGCCCCATCCCCTTACCTTGAGTGTCTCTGTGATGGGGCACCACCACCTCTCTGGGCAACCTGTGCAGTGCTTCACCTCCCTTACTGTAAAAGACTTTTTCCTTATATCAAATCTAAATCTCCTCTTTTTTAGTTTGAAACCATTTCCCCATGTCTTATCAGATCGAACAGAGATCAAACAAGAGTAAACCAAACCAAACCATTCTTACACATGATAGAATGGATTCCTGCCTTGTCACACACGGCTCTATTTTCCCACCCAGTAGTATAAAACTGGCTGAAGTTAAGAGAGCAGAACACGCATGCAGACCCCTCCTGTTTCTGCTGCTCCTACATACATCACTGCTTCCCAGGCAGCAATTGCTTCCTAATCATAAAAAAAAATTAAAAAATGATAAAAAATAAAAAATAAACAAAAAGTTGATAGCAACTTATGGTGAGAAGCCTGAGCTGCCCATTGCTGAGACTCAGCAGGGCTCAGTCCTGCTGGGCTGCAGAGGACGTGCAGCATCCCAAGCATGGGACACAGGGCTGCTGCAGGACAGTGTCCCATTTGCCTTTCTTTGGAACTTCTGCTAGGAGAGCAATGGCTGAGAGAAGTTTCATTTAGCATTCAGAATTTTCTCATCACTTTGTAGCTCTGCATCCTAAGAAAACTTGCAAGTGTTTATGCAAATAAAATCAAGACCGATTGCTAGATAACCACGGAGGTAACACAGTGAGTAGCAGCTTTTATCTGTAACAGAACTGAGGAATTGTTATAAAGAAAACTGCTGAAATTATGCATTGCAAATAAATGCATTTTTATTTACATTTTGCTTGTAATTCTTTCATAAATATCTTTTCATTTTGGATCTGCTCATTGTTGGATATGGTTTGCATCCAAAGCCATGTCGCTATACCAGATTTACTGATGTCAGATGCTGACTTTATACCTCGAATTTTTAAGGACAGCTCATCAGCAAGTCAATGAATTTACACTATTTACATCATCTGACAGTCTAGCCTTACATAGTCCTGTCTGTATCAAGCAAAATCATGCTTCCCCCACATTGGTAACACAGTTTGGATATTATTACTTTTTTCTTCAAAGAGCATCACTCATATCTGCTGAAAGAAGAGGAAAGTCCCTGTGAATCACATAGAAGTGCCTTAATTAGCGCAGTCTGAGAAGGCACTTTGGTCAGGAGATGCTTCCTCGGGGAGATGGTCTCCTGGGAAAAAAGCCAGCGTTTAAAGATTTCTTGGAAAAGATGGAAAACAGATGGAAACTTTGTCAACACTATTGTTCTGGTATGTAAAGTATTTTAGTGCCCCTGAAAAGGATGAGATTACGAACTTCAGAACACGGTTAATTCACAGTGGTAATTTTTATATGGTTTACACCATAAGTATACCTGGCCTCTAACAGAAGAAGAAAAGAGTTGTTTGGAGGGGTATTATGGGAGTGGAAGATTTCAATCTCATTTTGCCTGAGGCTTATCTGAAGAACTCCCCTTAGCCAAGACCTCCTCTCACAGCCTCCTGATTCATACCAGTATAAACGAGGAAAAATTCTGGCCCCCAAAAAATTATTAGGTTTAATATCATCATAATTACAAACAGCCCACTCCTCCCAGCAATTATATACCGGAGATGGAAGTTTAACCCCATCCTCACTCTGAGATGTTCCTCTTCTAGCTGATGCCTGTGGCATACTCATATTCATCCTGTCTTCTTAATGGCTGCATCCCATACTCCTTACAGAAGGATGACTTCCAGTCATGTTATAAAACCCCTTTTGGAGCACAGACCCTTCAGGAGGGACGAGGTGTAACTCAGAGAAGTAATTTTACAACACCTTAATAAGGTTGAGTTTGAACCCATAACTGAGATGCAGCAAGATCCGTAATCCAGTAACATTCCCAAGAGCCTTTCAGCCTGCAGGAAAATAATTTCAGTTCATGCAATTCATTCCTGACCATGAGAAAATCTTAAAGACTTGTTGGTTGGACACCAGCATCAGTTCAGCACAAAGTCTGCAGTGCCCTGGGTACAATTCCATCAGCTTCTTGGCTCAGGGCTCCTCGCTGCCTTGCAGAAAGGGCTCAGTGTCACCTTCATTAGTCAGACAGTGCTCACAAAACCCTAAGGAGGTCACTGTTGTTTGAGGTAAAAATGACTTGCTTGACACTTCTGCAAAGACAACAGGAGTTCTACTAGCAGAGCTGAGTCCCACCCCAAGCTGCAGCCAGATAAAGATGTGCTTCAGCTGAGCAACTTGTCGCCCATCACTGAGACAAAGCTGTGAGCTGTTGTGAAAATACAAGTCACTTTGGAGTAGTTTGTTTGGGAGGACTAGAAGTAGACTAAAAAGCTCTTTTATTTTTACAGGATAAACATCTTGACTTTGTTGAGCTGAGATCTGTAGAATTCATCTTACAAGTTCAGTCATCCGCCTGCCACGGGCCATGAGCTGCTGTCTTTCAGCAGAAAGTGAGGATTCATCATTGTTTTATTATTATTGAACATCCTTTATGTTGATAATAAATCAGTTTAAGTACATCTGTCACTGGAAGGCTCCAGCAATCATGCTATTGCACAAGCCCATATACCACCCTCTCTGCAGCCTACTGCAATCCCAGTGCTTTGGGAAAACAACTGCCTCCATTTCAGCTTGGTGTGCTGTCCACAGCCTCAAACAATGACATTCCCTCACCACGAGCTTCCAGGAAGTGCAAAAAGAATCCTTAACGTTCATTTACTGACATGCCAAAAGGCCAGGTCTTCAGCTGAGAAAATCATAATGGAGCCACGATGTTCTCAGCAAAACTGCTCTCCAAGAAACTCCTGCTTGGCGCCTTGCTGAGAAGATTTTCCTATTCTCTTCAGTTATCAAAGAGCAATAAATATTAAATAGGCTTGGTCAATACTTTTTAATGTGGTTTCCTTTTCTTGCGGGAATATGCAGCTTTGCCCAAACAGATACAGTTTGGAGGGGTGGGACGGCTTCAGTGGATTTTTTTTTTTAATTTCAATTCTTCTTCTAAAAACAATGGTTTTGAAATGGTCAAAGAAGATTTCTTTGGCATTTTCAGAACCAAAAAAAGTGTTTTTGATTTGAAGTAGCTTTTCATTTTGAAATGTAAGTTGGCTTATCTCAAAAAAAAAATTCAGAACACAAAGTACGGCAGTTTTCTGATGTGGTATGGGAAAAATATTTGAAATCTTAAGAGGTCTTAAAGGTAGGATTAAGCCAGTTTCTGGTGAATTCTAATACTATCTGTATACTTACAGATTAGTGAACAGGACTCTGTTTTATACAGTATACCAACAAAATAAAATGTTATCTACTCACTATGATACGCATTGAAATGACTTGCATCAAACCAAAAATCCCATGCTTGAAATTAGTGCCAAGACTTCCAGTGGATCAGGAGGGGTTGGTCTGGATATACCAGGCAGAACGTTTGCTCAGGAGCAGATCTTGCAGCAAGATCCATCCTGAAGAATTGAATCCAACCCTCTCACAATCACATGCAGCCCCTCCAGCCGAGACCACTTGTCCCAGGTTTTGGCTCTAAAAACACCCACAGAAGGGAGTTCTAGATGTGCCAGGCTTATTCTCAGAGCACTGGAGTTAGAAATAAAAGAGCTGTCTCTTTCATTGAGAATCTGACCAAGAATGGAAGCTGTAGGGGAAAAATGAAAGCCCAAATTGTTTTCCAAAGAGAGTGGCGGTGTTTGAACCTAATATCCTACCTAGCTTCTACTCCTCAGTGCTGTGTACATGGCTCTTTCAAGGAGTAGTAATACGTCTTTCTAGTAAATTACTAACTCTACTAGGAAATCATTTACTAAAGAGAAGCAGTCAATCTTAAACTCCCTTCGCTCAGACAAGAGATCTCTGACACACGCAATCCCTCTCCATTGGTAGAAGCTCTTAAACAACACACATCATCTCCACGGTAACGGCAGTGCTATATGAGAGCTGTTTTATTAGTTTCCTAATTAAATTTCAAACTTCATAGCAGTGACAGATTCTTGGTTATCTCTGCTGCAGAAATTCAGATGGGACGCCAGAGGGAAAGGATGGGGCTGTTCGTCTTATTGCACGCCAAGATTTTGCGCTACCGGTTACACTCGTCAGCCTCTATCTGAAGCAGTTAAGAGCTATAAAGAATTCATTAAACAGGCTGAGATTTACTAGAGGCACCTCAAGCTCATTAAGCATGCTGATGAAACGTGAAGCGCATGAATCCACACACCAGTTAAGAAATGCTCCAGTACAGCGCTTCGTTTGTTTCCCACTCTCCTCCAAAACGTTCTCATTAAAAAGAAAATCCATATAATGCTTTCAATTTCTGTTATCGTTGATGAAAATGATACATTTCATCTGCATCCGGAAATGGTGAAAATGTTTGCTTTTTCCCTCCAACCTCTGCAGGAATTTCAACCACTCAGAAATCTGCAGTCACGCTGAAAGCTCAGGGGCTTTTGGGCTCAATCTTATTTGTATTTTCAGCCAAATCATTTTAATTTTCACTTCTCCTGTGAAAAATAATGCACGGTGCTTTCTGCAGAACCATTTAAGTTGCTGGAACAGCCTTTACCTCTACAAATGATGGAGAGAATTACCTTTCTGAAAGGGACGAAAGCAGATGAGAGGAAGCGATAAAGGAAGGAAATACTAAAAACCCATGAAACATGGAAAGCTTTCACTTGGCAGGAGCTGCTGGGTATGCCACAGAGCTGATGCCAGATGCTGGCCCGTCTCAGCCCACCTCCAACCCACCCAGCTCATCCCTTCTGCACACCGTTCATCTCAGCCAGTAAGGCTGATTCCCAGTCCAACCTGGTGAGATGGGTTTTCATTTGGCCTTCAGTCAGGCAAAGCGAAGTCGCTTCTCCTTTCATCCTCCATGTCTAAAGACTTACATGCCAAAGGTACAGGGAGTTTCTGTGGCCAAATAAAATTAATTCTGTGCACAAGGCACCCCCCAGGCAGGGATTATGGCCCAGGTAATAAGAGAAATTCCCTAACGAGCATGCATGTGAGAAAAGGCAGCGCTGCTCCACGGGATACGTGATTTGGGAAGCTGTCACCACGCTGGGCATGGCCCAGCTGGGCGTGCATCACTGCCACACCTCGGCACGCAGGGCCTGCAGTCGCTGGAGATGAGGATGCAAATGGCACCAGTTTGTCTGAATACCAAGTGTTTGCATTTTCTGTCTATCTCAGGATGTAAATAGGGTTAAGAAAATTAAACCTCACATCTAGATGGAGATTGAAATCTGAAGTTCCCATAGATGCGTTCTAGTTCAGACCATTCTAGAGATACACCCAGGGCATCCCAAAATTCAGTGTGTAGTTCTGCTGCACTGTGAGACATTTTAATAGAAACCTTAGCAAACAGGTCAAACAAATAAGAGAATATGTGATTTTCTTTTCTCAGAGTCCCCCCTGCCTCACTTCTATTTTGAAATAGATGCCTATTCCTATCATTTTATGGAAATTCTACTTTTTTGCTCATGAAGAATTCACAAGTCAATAGAAACACAATGACAAGATCCAAATCAGTGTCAGCAGAACAAATTGCCTCCTGGCCAATACCTCACATGTCCCCAGGGCCACCAGCAAGGCCATCTCTCCAAGGTCAGACGAAGCAGCGGTCACCAGCATGCAGCACAGAAGCAGTGCAAGTCTGTGGGGAAGCAGAGCGCACCGTCCTGCCCAGCCGCTGCAGCTCCGTGCAGGCCTGGCTCACTGCAACCAGGGCTGGGGAGTGCAAATGCCAAGAAATCACACATTCCTGAAGTGAACCATTGATGGAGCAAGGATTTATGTAACAGTTCTCTATGAAGATATGGCCCTTCCCAACCATCATTCAAAACATTGGCGACAAAACTTCAGACCACATTCCAAATTTCTAATTCTGTACTTAAACTGCAGAAGAGCCTTGCGTCCTTGCATGGCAGTTCGGGGAGGCTGATGCAGAAGTGTCTGATGCCTTTTAAGTGTTCATACCTTTCTTAGAAAGAGGATGATAGAAAAGCCTCTGGTTCTTCTCCCCACATCTTTCTGCTGAAGACAAACAGTGGCAATACATTAAAGAAGAAGCTGCATTATGTGGGGACCCAGAAGCCCTTAAGCAACCAGGAAAACTGCTTGTGGTTTTGTGTCTGCAGCAACAGTTGCACCCAAACTTCTCTAAAATGAAACGGAGCCTCTGCCCTCCGTGCTCACTTCTCCTTGACTTCTATCCTCTTGGACTACCTACAAAACTTCCCTGTGCTTTACTCAAAATATTAAAGGTCTGCCTTTGTCCTGCATTTATGTTTAGCAATATTAGTGATCTAGGTGAAGACTTTGTTGTGCCAGCCTGGATTAGTTACACAATCACCTCTTGCGGAGGGTGTGGGAAGCTATTACATCCTTACATGAGAGAGCAAACAGATATAGAGTTGCTTTTGAATACAGAAGCTCCCAAACAGCAATGAACGCAGCCAACTGCAGAGCCCACCAAGCAAGCAGGTGAAAATATATTAACGCAAACAGTTACTGCAACAAGTCTCTTGTTTCCCCTCAAGACATTTCTGCTCATTCAAAATGTGCAGCAGTAAATCACATTAGATCAAATACAACTGTCTGAGAGGAAGCCACACAATGATCATTTTTGAATTTTCCCACCCCCCTCCCATAAAAAGGCAGCACAGTGTTACAGAAAGTTAATACGTGCAGCTCAGCCATTATATCTGGATTGGAACTGTATAAAATGACATCTGATAGCAGCTTGTATGGACAAGCTCTTATTAAATGTAATTACTCAACACAGTCTATTCTAAATCAGTTACTGATTGGCAACAGACAGGCAGAAATTTACTGGTATTCCCTGACTTTGCATATTATGGGAACAGTTTTAATATTAAAAAGTTCATATCATTCCCACTTACGCTTTGATTTACCACATCCACACAGTGAACGTGAGATCTGATTACATTAATTGAGCCTGTTGTCAGATTGTCACTTTTCCCCCGTTTAATTGCCTCCCGTCTCGCTCATTACCCCCAACACGCCACAGTTGCAGCCCAGCAGCCCGTTCGCATGCCTGCTTTTTCCATATGTTACAAAACGGGTTGCTCTCTGTGTTTCCACGAACTGCATGATCTTGTCGGGGGAGCCGGGGGTGCCAAATGAAGCCATGTGTTCACTGTGAGCACATGAAATAGTTTGTATTTCCTGGTACAGAGGGACAAAAATGCAAAATCGATCATTTGAAGACAGCTGAGCGTTTGCATGACTCTCTGTGCTGTTACAGACCTCGCAGGTACCTGCAGCGCCACTTGGAGGAATTAGGATGCAGGATTCTCCTGCAGTGCCTCACCTCTTTTCATTCAAAGCAGTATAAAAATCTGCAGTTCAGGCGGTTTTACATCTCAGCAGATACTTGGAGGCGCTTCCCAAAGCGCAGAGCTGCCTCACCATGCTCAGACAAACACCGTAACGTGTGACTGTGTGCTGCTCCTGGGAACCCACATGTCCCATAGGGGAACCTGTGGCAGTGGGAGCCCATTGGAAGCCCCAGCGCACCACTCCCCACCTTGGGCTGCATCCCCACACTGCACGGGAATGACTCACCCAGATGCGTGCTCTCAGTCAGCCACCACTCTTTGATTCTCTTGAGACCTCCCTGAATTCTAAGCAACACTGTCATCATCCGGGGAGTTAACGAAGGGTTAATTAGTTAGGTAGTCCCTTCACACCCCCGCTGGAATCATTTGTTTTGGGTGAAGTTACACCTAGTTTTAAACTGCCACTGTAGGAGAGTCCCAACTTGTTTTGCTATCAGTCAGCTTTGATAATTTGCCAAGCAGCTAATCCTGCCTGACACGCAGCCCAGGAGATGCACCTCACCCCCGCTATCAAAGCCCTTCACCTCTGCTTTAAAGGCCCTCAGCCTGAGCCTGCCAGTGGTTGCTGCAGCTGCTGGAAAACACACTGTAAACGGTTCTGCATGTGTTGCTTTCACCCCTTCAGGAGTTTTGTCTCTCTCATTACAGCTCTCGCTGCGTTTATGGAGTCACCTTCTGTCCCAGAAATTGGCTGAGCTGCGACGCAGGCTGCCGGCAGCTGCAGGGCTTGGAAGGGAATTGCTCCTCGCTAACCAAACACATTTGCTGACAGTGTAATTGCTCCCTTCCCCAGGATTTTTCCTTGTTTTCTTAAATGCAGGACACCTACAGTCACAATAGCAATATATCACTTGCCCTCAGCACAGCTTTCTTTCCCCTGTAAAGCGTTAATGAAGTTCCTGTCCTTGTTCCTGCAGTAATTGTAAAAGCATGTTGGATAATGTACTGGCCACACTTTATTAAAACACTGGCCACACTTTATAAAACGCTAACAGTCTCATCCTGTGCTCCCTGCTAAGGAGAGAGCTCCCTCGGATCTCACACGGGGGTCGTGTCAGCGGGCTCAGATCACACGCTTGGTTTTAATTCTCCCAGGCCCAGCTGAGGACAACGTGCCCAGCTGCAGCGCTCAGCTGCTCCCTGTTTGCCTGGCAGGCAGACCCCGTGAGGTGCTTTGCCACACGTCACTGGATCCCGCTGGTGGCAAAGGGGATACTGAGGGTGCTGTGTGTCCCCACGTGGGTGGCGGGGGGCTCGGACCGCTCCCAGCCCCTCGCTGAGCTCCCCAGGCGATAGGGCACCCCGAGTGCACAGCCTGACTCAGCACAGGGACAATGGAGGAGTGGCGGCAGCTAATTATTTGACAATCATTATTGTTGGATATTCTTTCCAAAGGACAAGGAGGGGAATGAGCCTTAAGAGTCTGCCTTTTTCCTTTTTAAATTCTTTTTGCTTTTTTGATGATGTTTGCACATGAGCCTCGCACAGGCAGAGGTGAGATGAGGCAGTGACATCCGAGGGCTGCTTGGGGATGGTTGTCCACTCACACTCCCATTGCAAAAGCCAGGGTAGGGGATCACACAGCACTCAGCAGATGCGCATAGCACTGCCCAACTGCACACCCTGCATGAGGTCAGGCCGATTGCCACCACTGTACCTGCAGGGAAACTGAGGCACACGATGCCCAGAATGGTGATAGGGACTGGGGTGTGCAGTTCCCCAAGCCACTGTCCTTGGGACTGTGTGTGAGGCTCTGCCCAGAGTGACTGCAGATCTGTTGTTTCCAGGATTGCTGTTAGCATGCAAGTTCCATACAGTATACTCATTAACTGCATATAAAGTACAAACTCAGAATTCTCTCCTATGTCTTTCTACCCACAAATTCATCATAAGCTGTACATGCCTGCATCTGTGTACAGGGCATCTCTTGTCTTAACAAGAGCACAGGCAGCAAAGAACACTGTAATATTATTACTGAGGTGAGATATAGCTAGAGGTAACCGAGTTATCAGACTCTTAGGAGTCACGGAGAAAAAATGAGCCTCTTGTTTGGAATCTCAGAAGAAGAGAGCATTGTTACAGGGTAAAGATGTAAAGCACAGGATGGAATTGCATGAAGTTTGATGGAGGAAGAAAGGGACCAGACGAAGCATGTGAGGCAGAACCCCTCAGCCTTGCTCATCTCAAGGCGTCACCTCTACAAACAATGAAAACATTTTCTTAAGTCTTCCCTGAAGACGACACTCTTTGATTTTTGAGGGAAACTTCATTGAAAAATGCACGGCTCTTTCTGGGTGTGATTAAACCATTAAAAGAATGGCCAGGGTGTACAAAAACACTCAAAAATGTCATGGCAGATGTGCACCCAAATACTTCTTTGGCACAAAGTGATTAGCTCAGCTGGATTTCCTGGTTAAATACAAGGTTAGATAAATACTTGAATAAACTTCTTTCAGCAAGGACGGGATTATGGAGAACATCTTATTCTTGTGCTGACAAAGTCTTGCTGGTTGCAGACAGATCGTATCTTTAATTTAAGACGATTATTTTCCATTTTGAGTGATTCATGAGGGGCGAGATTCCCCCGCTGTTTGCCTTGCTGGAGTCACCGGGAGTGGCTGTGCTGGGTGGTGGGCTGGGAGCAGCAGGGCCAGGCACTTCCAGAGCCACAGTGGGAGCTTTGAGGATCCCGGCCCTACCTGACCTTCCCTGGCCTTACACCACCTCCTCCTGCACACATCCCCGCCGCAGGGATGATTCACAAAAGATGAAGAGCCAGACCTCCTGCTGGTGGTGCTCCATGTTGGCCAGGCCAAGAGCAGGGGTTTAAAGAAGGTATTAATGTAATTTAACTTTTAATTTGACTTGGAAATTGTGCATGTTTAATAAGCATTCTCAAATGGACAATACCATAAACGAGCTTGGTGTTATTTCTCAGCACTGTAATTCCGACAGTCCAATGATTTGCGTTGTGTAACACAGATCAGCTGATGCCAAGTCTGGGATATGAGATAGCTCCATGTTTCTATTTCCATTCTCTTAATGAAAAGGTTGGTAACCTGTGCTCTGATGCTCTGACCTTCAAATGAAAGGTACTGTGAAACCAGAAGGCCGACAGGGTTGTAGGTCAGTTCAGATTTGTTCATAGGAAATATCTGACAGGCATATTGCCCTGGTTTATACGAGTAGAAGTGGGAGGTATCACATTATATCTCCAGCATGTAAGCAGTTACTCAAGGCAAGGAAATGGCACCAAATTAAGCTTAGAGTCTGAGTATGAAATAAAGCAAAATCATGGCCATAAAAATAGAAGATCTAATAGTTCCATGTTGCATCTTTGGAAAAGATTAATTTGTTTGGCTGCTATTGTGAAAGCACAGATACAGCACATGGCTCTACTGCCAGCTTCTGAACTCAATGGAGCCACAAAAGGGCTGGGTGGTGAATAACTTTGAAGAGCGAAACATCAAACCAGCCTCAACTTGAATTTGAGAAACATCCTAAACCAAACCCAAACAATATTGCCGAGAGGATGATTCAGGGGATTGGTACGACCCTCCACATTTTATGTGCAGCAGCAGAAAGGCTGATAATGAAACCCAGTGGAGTCCCTCTTTCCCAGCCAAACTAGAATGGCAAATGACAGACATAAGAGGCATATTCGTCCCTAGTTAGACATAATTAAAATCTCCCTCCTTAAAGCAGGCATGCATTCCAGTCCCTGCTTCCTGATTGAAAGTCTTCACCGGCATGTTTAAGTTTCTAGCACATACTGTTAAATTGATTGTACTTATCTACGGAATGTACTACGTGTGAGACTCACTCGATGGCCTCTGCTCTCATGGCTCCTCAGCAATTTATGCACTGACAGTGGTACTGCATGGCCTTTTCCTTGTGAATCAAACTCACGAAACAAGCATGCATTCTTAAGAGGGAGCCTGACAGATGGAAATCTTCTAGCAGGCAGTATCCTTATTTCTATATCCTATAATACTGCGTGAGTAAATCCATAACAACCAGATACGCAGATACAATGCTGTTGTCTCCACCTAAAATGCACCAGGTCCTGTGCCCTGACCTCCCACTTGGCCTGCATGTCTGTAATTCCTTTATTTGGAAAGCAGGATGTGTGGAAAATCATACAAAAAGATTCGGAAAGGCAAAGAACCTGGCAGTTGACTCCTTTGCTTCACCATCTCCCTACTCTCCCCATGGTTTTAACCACTGGACAACCTTTGATCCAACAGAGAAAGTTTTTATAATACAACTACAAATGGGCTCCAGATCTGATCCAGATAGCCAGCAGCCTGCAGTTCTCAGGTGAAGGTAAAGCTCTGGCTGGAGGAATACTTACTTACGTTTGGCACTACTGATACAAAAGTGCCTTGGGACAGCAGATAAAATGGAAAGTGTTGCAACAAAACACAAGTAGCATTCATAACAGTGCTAATAATAGCAGTACCTGCAGTCACTGCTCCCATAAATAGAGACCAGCATGAGATAACTCTGTGCACTTAAATCAGATCATCAGAATATTTTTGCCTTAGGCAAAAATGATATAATGACTATTTTATCATTATAGGTGTTTGCAAGCATAGGCTGTCTGCAAGAGCATAGGAAGACGTGCAGCTTTTCCCCACTGTCAGGTACAATACACTGGATTACCATGTCACATGGAGGCAGGCACAGAGAAAACATTGACCTCCTCCCTGATTTCTTATCTGGAAAAGATTGAATTTACTCCTCCTGGCTATTAACATACTGTAAAGTCACTAAAGGCAATGAAACAGTTCACTCACAGTAACCTAGTAAATTCTTCTTTTTTTTTTTTTTTTTTTTCCCCCTAATCCCAAAACAAAGAGGAGTCTTCCCTGGTTAATTATGAGATTCAGACCCAGCAGATAACTTCTTACTCTTCTGGGTAATCTTATTTTTCCCTGCAGCCCTATGTCTTCTCTTACCCTCTCTTGTCCACTGGCTCCTTAGCAAAGGGAGGTGATTGAGTGGGTGCCTTTACAAATCAATGAATGAGGGCAGGGCACTAAATGGAATTTGATCTAAACAACATGCCTGGAAAGAGTAAAGATGAGGGAGATGCGGGTAGTTTGGGATACACTGCTGGATCTCAAATATTACTGACCACAGAAAAGAGAGAAGATCTGGAACCAGTGTCATGAAAGGGAGTCTAATGCTTTTGGGCGTTGATAAATGAGGTTGTTCTCCCCGAGTCCCTCATTTCCAGCTAAGCCATGCCACCATCACAGTGCAGGGCCTCTTTGGGGCTACAAAGCTGTAGGGAATATACCAGCAGAGAATACACTCTCCTGGAAATGCTGCCAGAATTGTTGCAGATCTAGCGATAGGGCACCGAGCAGCCAAGGGACAGGAAGGGCTATTCTGGCCTTAGAACTTCCTTGAGTTCTGCCTTACTTGACAGTATTAATATCATCAGGCTTTAAATTCCTCTTACATTAAAGATGACCGCCATAACGCAGTGGAGGAGTCAAGAAATACATTCTTCTTCCTTTTCGTGTTTCTCTTTGCACATTCCTTTCCATTGCCAATCTACCCCCATCACATTTCTGCACTCCAACCCCACAACAACCCAAACTCAAAAAAGTCCTTAATCCTCTCCTAATCCAAAGCATACAATAATTAGCTGGAAATAACATTTTTGCTCTCTGTGTTGGCACAGTCACAGGGAAGCCTCCATCCCTGCCTCACTGGGATGGCAGCCGCCAGCAGAGCAGTTGGGCTGGAGGGGCGCCAGCTCTATGGATGAGCTGCTGCAAACCAGGGGGTGGATGAAAAAAAACTCTGCCGGGAAGTGTGGAAACAAGAAGAAATTCTCATCTGGGTTCAAGGTTTCTCTTTGTCTTTTGACATCTCACAGACACTCAAACCAGAAGCACTCCGTATAATCTTTAGTTCCATTCCAGGCACTTTCACAGGAACCAAAGCTTTGACTTTAACAGTGCATTTACTTAAAAATAGAAATGCAGTTTCTATGTTTCTATTCCCTGCTTAGAATCTTTTCCTTACTGCTACAAACTGACTCATTGACAAATTAATATGTTTTGATTCCACTGTGAAAGTCCTGAGATAATTATTACAGCCACGGTCCTGGGGCTGAAGAGCTGTGGTTCTAAAATGCTTTTATAGACTACAAATTGGATGCTTTTCATACAGGTTATCTAATTTTAATCACAATTTCCCCTCTGGCAATTCCTTCTTTGCTTTGAAGTTTCTGGGGTTTTGTCATCCTTGGGGAGTGAGCAGTTTCAGATTATCATCATGTCAGATTTTATGTCCATAGAAACAGTTTTTCAGCAGTTCTTTTACATGAGACAAGCTTTCATCTGTGGGAGTTTTATTTGTCTGAAAAGTAAGACAAGCAACTTCGGTGTAAGCAGTGTCTTACTTGTGAAAAAAAATCGCCGTAAACATAGATATTAACGACTACAATAAACAGTAATTGCTGCCTCAAGAGAGACAGCTGTAGAATGTAAAAATATAGCATCATTTTCAACTAACCATACATTTTTCAATTAACTGTTCGCCATTTTCAACCAATATTTTATCTGCCTGAGTCACGAACTGCTGGGAACAAGAGAAAGGAAGCGTATGAGCAGGAAGGACATCTCTGGGAAGGCCCACTCAGGGCTCGGCGTCTGCCCAGCATTCACACACCCATTGAGCTCTGTGCCCAGACAGGGCACCCCGAGCGTTAGCGTTCGCTCTGACCATTAGGCTGCTGCTGGCTGCATTTCACATGACTGATGGCGTAACACTTAGCGTTCTGCTTTCATCAGATATGTTCCCTCCCTCCACTACATTGTATGCTTGCCACCCATACATAACATGTAATCTCTTGCACGTTGTTGCCAAGACGTTTGTTGATGTTTGTCAAAGCCAAGGAAAAGCAGGATTTAGCACATAAGCATCTCCTTGGGAAGAGCTGATTTGTTTGTGTTTTAAGCCCCAGACACCACGTCCAAGGGACAAGATGTTACATTTGAAACATATCGACTATATCTGTTGGTGATTTTTCTTGACATAAATGTTCTTGAAGAAGCCATTTGGGTTTGCACAGCCAATAGAGGGCTGACACTGCCAGGCATCGTCCTACAGCTCTGATGGGCTGCTAGCATGTTCACTACTGCAATGTCCTCACAACCAAAGCTGCAATAAAACAATCAGTAAATGAAGGATGCTCAAACCATTCTGCGTATTAAGACCTTTAGCCTGCATGGCTTTAAAGCACTAAGAGATACAAGAACAAACAGCTAATAAAAACAAACAGAAGAACACAAAGCTTGAGAGGTTGGCTAGTGAACACAGCAACGTGTACGGAGGAGTGGAAGATGCGTGCAGGTTTCTCCTCTCATCTTCAGCATTCCTGAGCTAACAGACAAGAACCAGCCCAAGCTGAACCATGGAGCAACTGCAAGAAGAAAGCGCTGTAGAACCACTGCTTACGTGTGAGATCCTTCCAATTGGAAGAATTGTCTTCATTAGGAATTATAATAATACATGGTAATATGAAAACTTCCAATTTGAGCTGCCCTTCATCCCCACAAGACCCTCTCTTTGCACAAGAGATTTTGGATCCTGCCCATGAGGACTGAAACAGACACTTCCAACTGAAGAGGATCAGAGGAGTTAGCCTGAGCTGATTAAATCCCTTTCAAATTTCCATATTCTCTTTAAGATCACTTGTGTTCAGGTTGCAGCTTCAACCACAATAAGTTTTCCCAGGAAAAAACTTTGCTTTCTGCCCACATGAACAGGTACCAGGTTCTCCTGCAATGCTGCTCCATCGTGCCCATTGTTCCTGCACTGACCCCAGTAGGGACAGGCCAACGGGGAAACAATGCAGCATCATTGCAAAGAAGCCCTGCTTTCAGAGCAGATGCGGCTGCAGGAGCAGCCCTTTGTCCTTAAAAAAGCCATTCAGTCCTACAGCCCAGGGACCACCACCCAAAAAAAAGTCACAGATTTTTTTTAAAGGGTGTGAATAAAAAGAAGCTACAGTGATTACAAGCAAGCAGACTAATATTTGGGTCGCAGAGCAGCAGCAGGGAGCTACAAGAAACAAGAAAAGCATGTTCAGTTCCTTTGGGTTAAATCAGCCTGAACAGATATTAAATGTGTGAGCTTCAAGGTGACCAACATGCCTTGCTCTCTCAACTAAACGTTACTTCCCTGTCACCAACAGGTTGGAGTGCCACAAGAGCTGGTTTCCACCTGAAAACGGTCTGGAAGAAGGGCCTGTCAGTGCCTGATGGGCTCTCCCAGGGGCAGACCAGCATTTTCTCACATCAAAGTAAAGCTCCCCATTAAACTATGCAAAGACACCAAGCTTTTCATAGTAAGGATTTGAACCACATCATTTCTTTGCGGGTTTGACCACACTCTCCTCACTTTAACCCTTTCCTCTGGCTGTTGCAGCCAGGTAGCAATCTGTCTGGTTCTGAGCTGCATGCAGCTAAGGGCAGCCTTTGCCCTTCTGCTCCTACCCACGTCAGCTCCTTCCTGTCCCCACAGCCAGCATCTTCCTGTCCCCAAAGCAGGGCCACGGTGGTTTCCTAAGGAGCATCCTTGTGGAGGCCCCTGATGGATACGTTGGCACTAAGCATTCCTCATTATGAGTCCCAATTAACTGTACACATGCTATGACCTACAGCTATGTCAAAATCACACAGCAGCAAAAAAAAACCCCAAAACCTGACTGTCCTTCAGCATCCACATTTGGAGTGTTATTCTCCGCTCTCTGTCCTTTGCACATTTAATGCCACTGAAATAAAGAGGGGAAAGATGAATCCTGCAAAGTCATTTTGTGCATTTGTTCATTAAAACACGGTCAGCCTACATGAGAGTTTTACTTGGAATGAAAGGGCTGCTGGAGAATTAGTCACAGCCTGGGAGGCAGGAGAGGGCATTGTTTTATGGAGACGAGAAAGGCTTTGGAAAGCAGATGATTCTAATTTACCTTCTTGAGTTTATTCAGCCACTTTCAAACAGATGGAGTGGACTGTAATGTTTAGAGCTGCAAGGAGGAGGAAGGTTCAATTTTAACCCCTGGAAAAGAACGAGGCTAGGAAATAAATCTGAGAGAACTCTGCTTTTCTTTGCTTGGGAAGGCTTGGGCTTCCCAATTCCAGGAGACAGCAGCTATCTTCAGATCACACAGCGACGCCATAAGGGGGGAGTTCCCAGTCTTAAAAGAATAAATCTCTGCGTTTCAAATGCAGAATTAAATTTTCTTGTTTACAAACTTCATTGAACTTTATTATTAAAAATTAGTCCATTTAAAACATTTAATGTATATATGAAGATATTTCAATTCACTTCCATTCAATAGGTTTATGTTCTGTTCTCATATGCATAATCTTAGTGAATAGAGCTTGAATTTTTCAGCCTATCTGGAGCTGGAGTTTTTGAATGCATTAAGTTTTGGGCTTGGGGAATAAGGTTTTGAGCCGTCCTAGCTAAAAGAGGGCTTCTGAGACATCCTCAAGGTTGAATTTATATCTTAAAACTGAACAACAAAGGAGGCAGCACAAAAGAAAAAAATCACCTATTTTACTCCTTTTCATTTGTTAAAAATGTGATACAAGACCTTCCTGTATTTATATGCATTTGTATTTACTTAATGCACATTTTCCTTACATTCGTGTATTAGATTTTTTATTCCCATCTAGATGATGGTAACTGAGAATCTCACTGCACGGTCACCTCTCATAAGCTTATTTCTAAGAAGAGGAAGGCTGAGCAAGCAGGAGGAAGGGTGTTTGACTTCAGGCATTCAGAACTGCCTTCTGGCAACCTCCACTGCCCAAAGTAATGTTTGAATAAAAGAGTTCGTTGCTAAAACACAACGGTCACTACTGAAAACTTACTCTTTGCCTGTCACACTTCGTGCATAACTGTAAGACCTTCCAAGAAGTGAATCACACACCTTTCACTTTCGTAAGTTTTACAATCGACACATTAAAGGAAATGTTTCTACTTTCAAAGTTCATGGAAGGAAGAAAAGGCAAAAACCACTTGTGAGCCGTGCTCTCCTTCATACACATGTACCTCCATTTTTCTGCCCCGCAAAAAAATACATCCCCCATGCAGACATGTATTTGGACCAGCTCCGTTCTCCATCCGTTTCCAATCCCAAAAGCCACCCCTTCTCCCAGTAGCGATCAAAGACCCGAGCACAGCAGCTACAACAATTGCTACCACGGAGAAACAGTTTAATGAAAACATGTGAATATATTTTTAGAGTCTCGTAATACAACTTCTCAACTGGAAATGAGGAAAAACAGCATCTCATGACCATGGGTTATAGCGAGTCCACCAAAATATGCTCTAAAGAGCACAATTTGAGAACCATTGTGTCATACTTTAATCCTCTAGAAACCAGCTAACCAAATGTAACAAATTAAGGCAAGTCGATTTAAAAGGGCAAAAATACCACGACGTGTTAGTATACCACTGATAGACCACTCGGTGATGAGCTAAAGGAGCACATACATAACCACTTCAGCTTCCAGTAACGTCGTTCAAATTAGGTATTCTGTGGATGTCCTGTACCAGCACTGAAATGCTGGCTTGAGTTTCCCCCTTTGAAATGACTGAACAAGCAGAGAAATGTATTCTCGATACTTTCTTTCCAGAACTTCAGGGGAAAGGTTGGGTAAAATCAGTTTTAGTCATTTGGAAGGGAACTGCAATTACACGTTTTGCTGAGTTTTTGCCTCAAAACCCGGGACTCACCTCAGTTTTGTCTGAATCCTTCTTATTGAAATCTACCAGAAGGACAGAAGTAGTCACTTACATCCCTGCAGTGTTTGTGAAGACAGGTGGTTGGAACAGAGGAGTCCCTGCAAATGCCTGAAGGCAGTGACAGGAAAAGCTTCATCTGGAGCTTCCCCTTCTGAGACGTAAAACTGAATCGATCATGATATAAGAACTTAGAAAAGAATCTTTGCCAGTTCTGGTGCACATACAACACAATTTTTTCTCTGGTTTTCTCCCTGTCACAGAGGCTGCTATTTCTACCTTGGCTGCAGAGCTCATTACGTGGCTCCATTGCCTTCGCTGGGCATTTGCAAGAGGCAGAGCTGTGAGACACCAGAAAGAAGGACTGTTCTACAGCCTTTGCTGGCCAGGAATGGTCCAGCTTTTGAGAGCTATGATAAGGATTCTCAAACACACACCATTAAACAGCCTACAAGCAGAAACTGGAAACCATGAACTTGATGCAAATGTTGGCAGTGCTGATGTTAACTACACCAGGTTTGCTCCTGCTGTGAGCTGCCAGCAGTTCATGGTAATCCACATGGCCCAATCCTGTGGTTGTTCCCATGAATGAGTTCACTGGGCTCACACGATGGTAAACCGGGCAATTGAATTTGGTCTGGGAGTTATGTGAAACCAGCGCAATCACTCCTTCTGTGATCCTGAGCCCAACAGCCTCACAGCACCATCTTCCTCAAAGAAAACCATGATGGAATTTGTACAAAACAACACTTCGGCCACTTAAAAATCATTTGAAAGGATTTGAAGCCTGTATTTAGATCACTGCAGATGGGTGTTTTGACCAGTATTTTACACACAGCGGCTTGCCCTTTCCGTACTGTACGGGCTCGGTGACCTCTGACCCGTGCATGCCGAGGACGGCCCTTCTGACATCAAAACATTACTCAAGAAAATTCCTTTCAACAGCAGGTACTTTACTGACCTAGATTAAGTTGCTTGAGACGTCAAAGCCCTGAAAAAAAAAAACAGCAACAAAAAACGAAGCTAAAACTGGCCTAAATGACTTCAGGCATAAAATCTGACCAAAGGAATTATGTCAGATGCTATAAACAGCGAGGAAAGCATGAAGGAAATATAAGGGATCAAAGGGAAAATCAAATTAGTGGGATTTTTTTTTGTTTTCTCCCAGCTGAAATAGATGCTCCTAAATGTTCTGATGTGGAAGGAAGCAATGGCTGCTGGCTGCCGCACAGCTGAATACAGAGTGCTTTTAAGACTAGTATTAAAAAGGGAAAACAAAAATGTGTTGACTGGAACACTCCATGTGATTCTGAGCTTTATTTAAACTCCCGAGTCTCTCAATAACAGGAATTACTCAGAAAAGAGGCTCTTCAGGGCTCTTTGGAAGCAAGACCTCCCCAAGAGGACTCTTTGCAGAGCAGCACCAGGAGGTGCCATGGAAGGGGCTGACCCCCATGCTGAGCCAGGGCCAGTGCCACACATCCCATGTTCCCACTGGTGCACCTCTTCAGTGCATGGGATGGGCAGAGGGATGAGAAAAGGCCAAACATCTGTCAAAAGAGAACCAGGTCCCTTGTCTTGTATTGTCAGTCTTGGAATGAAATCCTAAGTTCAAAGCCATATAACTTTTAAGGGAAATAAATCTTCCGCATTGAAATCCATGCTGTTTTGTGACCTTAAAAGCCTGCGTCGATTCAAGCACCAAAACAAACAGCCTGACTTTTATAGGTGTTGGGCAGCTGAAGTGCCTTCACCCCTTCAACACAATGGGAAGCGCTCTTCACTGCTCTGCACAAACCTGTGCAGCAGCGGGCAGGTGCCAAATCCAATCCCTTCATTTCCATGGGGAGGGACCTTCCTGTCTCACAGATTCACAGTGAGGGCCTTGAGAAAGGTCAGACTGCTCTGTCCTCCTGTGGCCATGGGGACACATCTGGGGCCCCAGCCCTCAGACAGCCGAGACAAATGTGGAATAACATTTACACTGGCACCTCTGCGAAGAATTTGAAGGTAAATCAAAGACTGGAACAGGTCTGGATGATAAGCAATATAACTTAGAATGCATAAAAATATATGACTTTCTGAAATTAATTAAAAAGTGTTTTTTTTTTTGGGGGGGGTGCATTTTGCCAACAGCTCCACTTCAGTGCTACTGCCTGCAGTTTCCCCAAACGGGCATTTCAACACAGCTTTGCAAGGATGAGTGTTTTAATTGGTAATTCGTGATGAAAACGTTACATTGGGTGCCCCACAAGATAGTTACTTAGAAAACCCAGTTATTTTTATAATGGACATAAATAATCTGGCCGACGGTACTCTGGAAAGTTCTCCCAGCTTGGTTAGCTGGCTCTCCAAGTTTTGCCACCACAGGATACAAAGACTGAAGAGGAAAACAATGAAACTATATATGTCTTAGAATAAAAGGAGGAGCACTCATTTAAAAAGGCAAAACTCTAGAAATTCACAGAGATGAAAAGGAGAAAAATTAATGACATATACATATCTCATGAAACCAGGGCTCCCTGCATTGCTCCGTATGAAACCTGGCACGTTGGAGACCCTTTGCCAATGGAGATCCCTTTACCCTTGAGGGTTGCTGTAGAGTTTCAAGGTGGAAATAAGCAGCTACTAAAGCTACTCATTGCCTGGTAGCAAGTCTGCAAATTTCTGCCAGGAGAGGTGGAGGAGCGGTGAGCCTGCTTAGCCTTGGCTGCAGAGGCTGCATTTCAAATAATCTCAGAGATGAAGGCAAGGAGCATCACACACTTCCTTAAGGATAGGCAGCACTTGGTGATGGATTCAATGTGATCTGTGCAGGAACACGGACGGAGAGGCAGGGCTGAGCACAGCCAGCCCTCGGTCACTCAAATAACACTGTGCAGAGCTCAGGGAGCAGGAGGGCTTCTGCTTTGTAGTTTCCAGCCGCTGAGCTCATTTCTAGCTCTTACAGACTTGCAGTGCCGTTCCCATTAAAGAGCAAACAAATGGATTCACTTAAATTGAAACATCAAATCCTTCCCTTGACATTGTTACTTGTGCTGCCTGTTCGACTGAATTATATCCGACTCTTGACAGTCCGTAAGGAAGTGCTTAAAGCCTGAGTCTGCGTAACACCCACTGGGAGGAAGGGTCACCCCAACTCCTATCTCCTACCGCTCAATTTAGTTAAGAAGAAAAAGCCTGTGCTCATATTCCAACACATGTTTCTGCTTTCAGATCTCTGAGAACTTTCTGTGTCATTTTCTAATCTGGTCTCAGAGCAGATGTGTGCACTCAGAGCCCAGCAAACCAGCACCAACACCCCCAGCTCGCCCTGCAGGCACTGCCCATCCTGCACCACTGGCCGCCAGAGCTTTAATCACTCCTGCTCGCTCAGCACCTGGACAAGACTTGAGCTGATAGCAGAAGGTTTTCCTCTACAGTTTCCATACTGAGCTGTGCGAATGTGCGTGAAATTGCAATTTATTTAGTTCTACACTTAGAGAAAATATGACAGAAAAGAAGGAACTGCCACCTGTTGATGCAGCAGATCAACGTGGCCTCATTTTTTCCTAGCAACTTTCTGCCTTTATTTGCCTGATGTCTGGAACCTGCCCCTGGTTCAGGACAGTCATTTGGTTGCGTGTGTTGTCCTCACTTCTCAGAGATTTGTAATCAAGTGATCCAGATTAATTCATACGGAATCCTGACCCTCACATGGGCCGTAGCATCCCTGAGCCGGGCTGCTGTCACACTGCTCCGCTGACACCACCTTGCAGTAACTGGGGCTGCCCACAGCCCATATGCAGCTCCCCCCAGCTCCTGCCCTCCACCCAGAGCAGCAGCCGGCCCTTTCCATGTCACTGACCTGCCATCGAGGCACAGAAACTCTCTGCAGTATTCATCGCTTCAGAGTTCCCATTAAACACAATGATAAGGAGGATCCAGAAGTTCAAGGAGCAAATCAGCACGTGAGCACTTGGAAATGACACCTTAAGAAATTAATGCACTCAAAGCACTGGAGAAAATATTTTTTTCAAAGAAGATGTAATGAACCCTGACAGCTATTTGTATAATGCTTGTTACGTGGCATCACTGAGATTGCTCTACTGCTGACGGTGAAATGAAAGTGTTTTGACAGCTTTCAGTAGAGGGATGATATTTAATATAGAACAGTTTGCAAAACAGAATCGAGACCTGGGAATACCTTTTTGGTTAGTCATGGTGACCTCCAGCCCTGGGAAGAGAAAGAAAAAACATCAAGAAAATCCATCTTAAACTCTGTATTTTCTGTTTTTAGCAACTCATCTCACAAAAGAAAAATTACCTGGGATTTTTAAATGCCCCTTTAAGACAAAAGGGTGTCCAAGCACTAACTTCACAGTTTGCATGAACCGAAGTCCTGAACCTCAACAAGCTCAGTGTGGGTCTGATCGGGTTGGCTTTTGAGAAGGAAACAATCAACAAAATACCCAAAGCCCTGAACTGAGGCAAACTTCAGACCTGAAGGTTGCAGCCCTCCTGGTGCCACCCCGGGCAGCAGCACACAGCACAGCAGCATTACCCCATCCCTGAAACTGCGGCTCTCCTCTCCTGCAGAGCCCCGAATTCCTAGTGGAACCAGAACCAAATGGCAGCTGCACGGAAAGAAAGCGAGGCCACCAAAGGACTATTAAAAAAAACTCAAACACGCGGGGAAGCGGTGGTATTCTTTTTTGGTCAAAAACTCATTCAGATAAGCCTCTCCACTTGCAAAATTAAAGCAGCAACATGAATGCTGCTTTCTGCCATGCCTGTGATTGTGCCCTCATGCTCTGCTGCAGCTCCTCTGCAGTCTGAGTGCTGTTGTCCTCCAGGAAGTCTGTCTCCATACAGCTGAAAATGCCCAAGTTTCAGACAAACAGCTCCTATTCATCCAAGCGGGAACTGTTTGTCCACATTTTCTCACACGGGGCTGTTTGTGTTTATGTGCTTTGAGGAATCTCACAGTGGCGGTTTCAAAACTGCTCTCCTTTGGATTTTTCCCCTCTAAAACATCCACTCCATCAAATCGTTCCGTAACAAAGTCGATATTTTTTCATGCAAAAACTCGATTAAACCTTTAGAATTATTTTAATTTCCCCATAAACACTTTTTTTTTTTTTTTCTGATCAAAAATCATGGAAGTCAGCTTTTAGAAGAAGACATCGTTAGCTGAAAGCACAGATTCTGCCAGCCAGATGATACAACATCCGAAACACAAAGTAAGGACAACAACTGCCAGCACAACCTCGGGAGAGACCAGGAGTGGGCAGCTTCCCAAAGGTCAATAACTGCAGGCTTCTGCATGATAGTTAAGCTGTGCCTTACAGAACCTGGGAGGAAGAAACACCAGTCTGGGTCTAACAACATCTAGAAAAAATATAAGTTTGTCATTGGGAGCTACTCACTTCAACTTCAAAGCACTCTCAGTCTCTTAAAAGGATTTACATTTGAGCTGAAGGGAATGTAGGTAATGGGCAGCTCTGAGAGACGTAGCCTCCAGCACACTTTTCACATATCACACAGGTAAAGAAACAATTCCTATTGAGTTTCAACACGATGATTTATTATTTCTGCAATATTCAAGCTTCTCGTTGCCTCTTTAACACCCAGTACTCACTTTGTGAAACTATCTACAAAAGGATGTGATTGACAAACAGCCCCCAGTCCTGCCTGGGAATCACACTTCGTAGCATTTTCCAAACCAAATCACAAAAGAAGAAATTCCCAGTTTCCCATGGAGTTGCATCAATACTTTTGGTGCCATTTTCTGTGCACAGACACAGAATATGTAGGAACTGGAGTGACCACACAGAGCTCTTTGGAGCAACTCCGTCCCAAGGAAGGAAGGAAACCACTGAAAGAAACAGAGCTTACTGTTCTAAAACAGAACGTCAGGCATCTCCCTGAATGGGAAGGCTGAATTAGAGGTCTGACTTCCACCAGCTGAATGATGCTTTTAAAACAGCTGAAATGATCTGTTCTTGGTGAAGGCATTACAAGGGATCTCAGACCAAAACCTGGAGCTAAATCTATCCAGGTGTTGGAGAAGGTCTGTATCAGCACGTGGCTCCCCAAACCTCGTACCCAGACTGCTCCTCTCAGCCAGAATTCAACTCCTCATAACCAATAACTCCCCATAACTTGGTACTGCAAAACCAAGTGGTACCACTTACAAAAGCAAGAATTTGCTTTTAAGTATGTCATCACTGTGGACAGAGAATGCTACCCAAACAGGGAAGAAGGGCCCTGGCTCCATTTAGGACAGTGGTCAGATGCTGACATGGTGTAAATTCAAGGACTTCTTCTCTACTTCAAAGACACAACTCCAGATTTACAACTCTGAGTATAGAATTAGAATCGGTGTGATTTGTGGTTAATCATCTCACCTCTGGGCGCTCTTGTGGTGTAATGTCATTCTTCTGCCTCACAGAGCTTAGGTATCAGATAAAAGGTACTATAAAAATACATTTTGGAAGATTTACTGCTGTGAAACATAATTTTCTGCCAACTCTTCTTTCCCAGCTGTCAGAAGTTTCCTTTCAATCTACGCAAAAGATTACCCTGCAAGAAATCTCTCCTTGAAAATACTCACAACTTTAGTTCAAATTTGATGTTGGTCGTATCCAGTCACTGGGATTTTCCTAGTGGTTCGAAAGGGGCTCTCTTAGCACCACAGCTGCTCTGCAGGAGTGCCCACAAGCCTGCTCCTGTGCCACAGTAAAAGCAGGGAATTTGGGGATGCACTGCCCTCGTCCATCTCTCCTTACGTTGGCCATCTCTAATAGCAGAAATTCTCTGCCCTCAATTTCTTCTGAAGGAATACCAAAAGGCAGCTTTACCCCAGATACTGTTTTCACCATCCCCACAAGTGGTTGTGTGAGGCACTTTGAAAAAAGTGAGCTTTGTGTTATTTAACTGCTTAAATGCTGTTTGAATATTGTGGTTTAATACCAGATTAAAAATAAATGTGCTCTTTGTGATGCTCCCTGTGTCTGACAAAGACAGGCTTGAGTCTTTCTTGAGCCTTTTGTCTCTTGCTGCTAGTAGATAGCACTTAGCAAAACACATTCCCAGTGGCCCCATAGACTAAAATATCCTTTTGAAACTGAGGATTCCCTCCTCCTTTTCAGCCTGGGGCAAATCTAAGTGATAATGTGAAATACCTGCACAGAAACTGGCATCTTTGCTCTGACTAAACTGTGTATTACACCCGGGGGCAAAACAGAGGTGTGTGTAATGCAGAGCACTTTGGCACAGATTTGAAGTTTCATGGGATGAGAGCTATTGATTCACGAAAAGGGGAAATTAACCCTCTGAACTCCAGGCTGACATCTCCTCAAGCCTGCTGACACGAATCCCCTCGGCCTTGGGAACTGGGGCAAAAAAATCCATATGGGTCTAAAATTAAGAAAGGATATTAATGAGAGTCACGGGTAGAACCTACACTAAACCAGCACCTCTGCTTCAGTTCCGTTACTGCAACGCTGAAGCACCTAATGGAGATAATCTTCGGGAGCTATATAAGACTACTACAATACAAGGTGGATTTTTTCCAGCTCTTAACCTTTTATTTCAACCACCAAAATGTGCCCCACTGGCTATAGTGATAATGGAGCCAGGAGTAAGTTCAGAGATGGGGCTGGTGCATCCGAGTAGTGGGACAGGGCTGACTTCAGCAGTCCCAAAATGTCAGCCTTCTCAGCAAACAAGCTCACCTTTTGCATGACTGTGCCTGGAACTGAATTTTCAGCAATGCCCACCCAAAGTTTTGGCAGCTGTGGTAAAATGCGGGCATGGGGAGAGCAGGCAGTGCTGCACAGGGTGCTCAGAGACTCAGGTGCTCAAAGACTCATCTGCACAGTGCCACAACCTGCAGTCGGCACTCCTGCTTGCAGTGATATCTGCACGTCACACCGCTTTATTTGTCCTTCAGGATTTTCTTCAATATTTCTACGACGTGTACCCACACTGTCCTTTCTACAGAGAGGTGGCCCCCATCACTCAGCCCTGCTGTCCTGACCAAGAATGATGAGTGCAGCTCAGGGCATCCTTTTGGCACAGGAACAGCCCATCTGGGGGACGCTGATTTGCCAGGATTCCCAACAGCTTCCAGCAGTCATCTGAACACAGACTGAATGAGAAACAGTGAAACGTCTGTGCAAGATAAGATCTCAAGCCTCAGCTCACTGAGGTCTGTTAGAGTCTGTTGACTTTGATGGGCCTCACATCTTGTTGTGAAAGGAGCTACAATGCTGGGCATCCCAGGAAAGTACCGAACCTGACTGGAGGAGATGGGTTTTTCAGAAGCAGATGGCTTCCTAGACACATTTCTCCTTTTTCCCCAGTGCCCTTATACAAGGAAACATACAAATAAATAGCACAGAATCCTAAAGGCGGGGAAGAGGCAGATTCAACCATACAGCAGAGAAGGAACAGAGTTGCCAAGCTGGATGATGGAAGCCCAGTTGGGCGGACGGAGCAGAAAGGCAGAACTTGAAGCCAGAATGAGCTGAGCACCGCTCCCCCTCCTGCTTACTTTCATGCTCTGTTTCCCTCTTCGTTCTGGCTCCAGAGAGTAATTTGGAGCAGAATTTCTCTTTTCCTTGATTTCACCCAGCGGACTTGGGAGAGGTAGGTGCCAGTCCTGGGTGTCTGTGTGGAACTGTGGTGAATATTGCCCACAGTGATATGGCATCTGCTGGGACAAAACTCAACGACATTTCCCTTTCTTTCACACAAATACGACCACTTCAAATACCACTTAGGCTCTGGAGCCCTCATAACCCAAGACAACTGGGCTTTGCTTTCATTTCTTTAAGCGAGAAGTGCTAATTATGACAATATGCAGTATTGTGTCTCTGTGGCTTTCATATCCAACTTTAGGGTTTCTGATGCAGCCTCAGATTCATTCGCCTCACCCACCCAAGGGGCAAAGATAATTTACAAATCTTTTAGGACTGTTTACATTTTGAATGTTCATGGGGAAACTGCTTTGAAATGAAAATACATTTTAACAGGAATGTTATTGTTGAGTTCTGTTCTGCTAAACAGGACTTAAATACACTCAGAGTTTGTGTCTTTATTTATGGATTTGATTGGCAATTTAGGAAACTGCCATTGGTTATTTGAAGAGTGTGTTTATTTAGTGTTACAATTTTGGGTCAGTTCCCCTCAAAGGAAACTTCAAACATATACAATGGCAAACTTGACAAATCGTGTCAACACTTGGAATTGGACACTGCTTTCCATTAACTCTTCGGTAAACTAAATCTATCTGCCAGAGACACTTTTGGTTAAGTGGTTATCATCAGTTGTGCTCCGTCGAGTAATTTTGATTGCCATCCTCTGTATCATTTTCATTAAAAAAAAAACACCAAAAACCTTAAGTTAGAAAACAGATGAAAGAAACGCACTAATTTGGAGGCCAGGAGAGGCGAAGTCATGCTGGAAAAGGTGCGTAAGCATCGAAGTACAACACGGTGAGAGCAGGGAGGGCAACTCCCAGATTCAGGTTCAGAGGGATTAAAGGACAGTTTCACATGGAACCAAGCACCCAGTTTGCTGTAATCAGACAGAATCTGGTTACACGCTGCTTACATATTTCCGCAGTTCTTGCTGGCTGACTACTTAGCTTTCAAAATCTGGCCTTAACTGATCTGCTGGCCTCACCCTGCTGTTGCGTCACCACTGACTCCTCTGCTTGTGCTGAAGAGAATGAAGCTGCATTTTTTAGTCAGCGTGTTTTGTGCTGGAAAATGCTCCCAAATACCCCCCTGGAAGCAGAGATAGGAAAACACCTCATTCCTGAACCGTTAGAGGGTTTCATACCCATGGTGTGGAAAAGATGCTGAGGCCCCAGCAGACATTAGCAGACCCCAGGCATGGCACCTGGGGTACCCCAGCAGCCCGAAGCAAAGTGAGAAACTGGGGCCCAGGGGAGCTTCCACGCTGAGAGGGAAGCAAACTGTGGTTGTGCACAGCCCTAACTCAGCCAGCAACATCCAGCAGCCATTCAGCTGATCACGTGCAGGTGTAGTTTAGCAACGGCTCCTGCAACACACTGACCACGTCTGTGTGAGAGCGCTACCCTACCTGCAGGCGCCAACTCTGAGTGCCCCCCAGCTATCCCAGCAGCAGGAGAAGGCTGGTTAGCAAGCAGCTCAGTTCACTGAGGCAAAGGGAGCTGCACCATTAATACAGATGGGCTCTGAACCAAATCTTAAGTGATTTGACAGAGCAGCACCGATCTTCAAAGCAGACACGCTCGTTGAACTCACAAGCCACAAACAAAGCATTATATTTGACAATTTATTTGACAATCACAATTCCTCTTCCCCCACACTTAACCTTGGGAGGACTTCTGAGAGCTTTGGACATTTTGCTGGAGACCCTACGAGTCCGAGTGTCCTCCTCCTGGATCACACCAACTCAAAGTCAATCGCAGTTTATCTGGGAATCTCGGCTGGAGGTTTCCCAAGAGCCTCTCTGAGATCTCTGTGGTTTCCGAGCTCCATCTGACTCAGACAATCTTTTAAACTGCTTTTTACAGCGCCGAGGTACTTTCCACATCTGGCCCTGAAGTTGGAAGCATGCGAGGCTCAGACTCAGTACAACATAAACTGAACTTTTATGAACCCCATAAACAAAGAATAAAATAAAACACCAAATTTCTGTTGGTTTGCAGACTGACTTAGCTCTTTTATTTATTTATTCATTCATTCACTCATTCGCTACCCTCGCATTAAAATAATAAAACTGATTTCAAGTTCAGTAACTTCCTGAGCACTGTGCCACTGGTTTGGTTTTGAACCTTCAATCTAATTATGACCATCCAGAACACACCATTTCCAAAGCTACAAATATTTCTTTTTTAAGCCATAATCCTGCTTCAAAAAGCTGTTTTTTCTTTTTGGCAGAATTGCCATAAGTGATTAGAATGATAATGCAGACAAATGTGCTGTTGGAACTCAGTGGAAAACAATGGAGTTTTATGCTCTCGTAGTGGCCTTTAGAGAGCAATCTGCCATACTCACAAAAAGTACACACATACTCCAACAAGCTGTACATGCAGCACTTCAGCTCATGCATAAGTATGTATGAACTACTGTCCATACATAAATATTTTAAGCCTTGGGGATCTATCGGAAATCTGCCCTTGATATTTAAAGCAGCAGCAAACTAGTCCTGAAATATTGGTAGGACCAGCTCTAATACATCCAAAACGTTTCTCACAGGGGGGTCATAAAAGGCAGGTACATTCTACAAGCAAATTAACCTTAGCGAGTGCATGTAAAGTGTGTTTTAGTACAAAAACTCAGTGACACCGGAGTCTGCTGCCACCAAATTCCATTTTGATTCAAAATGACATCTCTGAAAGAACGATCACGACTGACTAAAACAAACAGAGGACAGTTAAGTAAATAATTCTATTTCTAGGAGGGAATTTATAGTCCTGAGGTCATTTAAGAGCAGAAAGGAGGTCAGGAAGAAAGATCACATTATAAAACGAAAGCTATTCTGACCTCGTGAATAGCAAGGAGACATTTTGGCCACCTCCTATGGAGCTTTGATTATGGCCACTCAGCAGCCTCTCTAGGTGGCGGTTCCAACATCTTGTTTCTATTCATTAGTTCAGCAGTGTATTCATTCCACAACAGTTTATGGACTCCCCTCTCCCCTGCAGCACCCCCAGTTTGAGGCTATTTTGGCCACTAAGCAAAAAAAAGTCTGTAAATGCACATCATTACCCCTAAACCCTCCTTTCAGTTTCTTGTTTTGTCTCTGACCCCAGTGACATTCTATATTTACACAAAGCACCCGCTCAGATAGTGCCATAAAAGCACCGTGTCTTGGAGGAGCAAGGCAATGCTGGCACAGGCCTCTGAGCCCAGTGCTGGCAGCCCGGACAGCAGTGACTGCACTGTACCTACACTGGGGCACTGCAGTGCTGAGCAGTGTGCTCCTTCCAAAGAGGGATTTCTGCATCTGTTCATGGGACGTTGCCACATATGAGCATGGCACTGAATGTATTAGAACACATTTCCATTCCTTCCTGTGGTACAAAGGGTGTCCTGACACCGGCCTGCTGCTCCTGTCTCAGTCCCATAATATCTCACAGCCCCCTAAAATGTGACCCTGATTTTTGGGTGGTCCTGTGTGGAGCCAGGAGTTGGACTCAATGATCCATAGGGGAGCTTTCCAACTGGGAGTACTGTATGATTCTAAGTAAGCCTTGCTGCCTGGATGGCTGTTACACCTCTTCATTTCCAGCACAGAAGTGTCTGGGGAGGCATCTCCTTCTCAGTAGTTCCTGCACCAACACTTGCTGTTCAGCTCATCTTGCCTCCTCCTTTCGCCTTCCCCAGTCATACAGAGAGAACAAACCCCTCTTCCTTTTTGCATTGCTACAAGAAACACCGAGCTCTTCAGTTCCTTCTGGTGGAAGAAGAGCTCTCACATCCTATGAGTATCCCTGATCCACCCTGAACTTATCTCTCCCGCATCACAGAGCAGAAGGTGCAAGGGGTGAAAGCTGCCCACCTACCACTCCCCACAGCAAACAGCCTCAGCCCCTCACAGACCACAGCTGGGCAGCAGGCCCTGCACACAGCTCCCAGCCCTGAACTGCAGCTGTAGAGATGATAAACATGGCCTTTCGGCATCTTTCCTGCACAGATTTATCTCCCATTCCACAGAGATGTGAGGATTTGGATCTATCTCCTTATCCCAGTCTAATGGATGTGATGGGCTGAGTGGTGTAGGCTTAGTGCAATCAAATGCAGGTAAGTTTCTTTTCTGATAAAAACATGTTTTATGCTATGAACTCGAGGTGTTATCCATACTGATTTAAATGGGAGAAAAGAAACAAGGATGGTATAAAGTCCACATGCCTGAGACATCACTATTTTAAAATACTACTGTCTGAAACCAGAGCATTTCTCTAAAGTCAGCAAGAAGAAAAAAAATCAGCCTCCGTGGGACCACTGTGACCATATTTCCATGAGGTTAAGAGAAATCTCTGTCTGCAGTACCACCTGCCTGTCACCATAAATAATTTTTGTTCTGATCGGTGATATCTGCTGCCATGGGAATGAGACCATTTGCTTCTTAATGTATGTAAGATGTGCAGCATGACACAGAATTTGCAACAAACAGGCAGGGTCTGATAGCTCATACATCTGCCCTCAATATTTCCCTCCCCAGGGATGTCGGTTTTTGCAGTGTGAGGTTACCAGCAGAGCTGATCCCTGACCAGGGCACACCTTAAGGTCTAGGCACGGCAGGCACACGGTGCTTCCCTCCAGCCGTGAAGCTGCATTCTGCTCTGAGAAAAATGCAATGACTTTCTGATTTTAAAACTGATGTTCCAAAAACGTGCACACTCATACAGTCATGTAGATCCCACAGATCAACACTGTTTGACTTAGTAACTGAAATGTGCTGGAATAGTTTCACAAATGTCTCTAGACAGAAGACCATGCAGTGGTGCAGGAGAGGAGCAGGCTGCACATCTGCGCTGCGTCTCACTGCGTGCACCCTACAGAAGCATCAGCTTGGGGTGGGTTTTAGGACACACTGCCACACGGGTGTAGGGAAGAAATGAGAAATGCCACAGCTGCTCTGCGTTTGGAAATCTGGCTGCTGCCTCACAGTGCCTAAAGAGACCTCAGCCCCAGAAACCCCTGAGACTCGCCCACGGTGACGGGACCACGCAGGTGCAGAGATCTGCTTCCATTCCAGCAGCGTTACCATGAGGACATTAGAGAAGGGAGGTACGGAAAGCCTAAGCAGAACTATCCCAAGGATTGCGTTCTGTTGTGTAACCTGGCAAAACATTCCAAATGCAAATACTCTTAACAACAGTCCCGGACTTTTTTTGAGGTTTGGGAACCTTTGTTTTTTTTTCCACCAAAAACCAGCAGCACATTCAAACAGGTGAAGCAACCCCAGCTGTTCCAGGCCACCATCCTACTGCTACCCCAACCCTCACCATCCCCAGGCTTTCCTACCATTCTCTGGAAAACTGAGACCTAGGAACACAGTTTTCACGGCGGCAGCAGGCTGCAGCATGTGCAATAACAGGACTTCTATGATTTTATCAAATCGATAACATTTTTGCCACACGTGGCACTTCTCTGTTTGTCAGCCCTTGTGCCAGCTCAGAGCCCCCAGCAAACGTGCCTCCTGCAGGCAGCACGAGCCAACCCATCCCATACACCGCCGCGCACTCACGTTCTCCTCTTCCTTTCCCTTCCCCTCCTCCAGACATTTTTTGACATGATTAGTGGCTGAATCGGATTCTTTAATTGAAAGAAATATAACTGAACTTTCTTCTGCTGGGAATGTGCCAGAGGCCACATCATGAGCAATGTCAAAGAATATTGGAAATAATATAGACCTCTGACATTTGTGTTTAGCGATTCAGCATGCCCCAGGTGGTTTGTTTGGGATTGGAATTTGTCACCGCTGTGAGGAGATAGTCTTTGGTGGTTGAGGCTTGAGGATTGCTGCAAAGAGATAGAACGAGATATGTTTAAACAAGTCACTGGAATGCTATGCTTTAATCTCCTCCAGTGTTTTGCACAGCCGTGTCCAGAAGGATTTCTTTATAAGAGACATCCGAGCAAGGTTTTATTCTCTCTGAGATGGCAGCAACTGAAAAAACTGCCCATTTTTCAGAGCACCGTGCAGCTCAGGTGGGCAGTATTGAAATGCAACCTCCTCACTTAGCAGACACCCCGTGCACACCATTCCTTTGTCTTTCCTTCCCATTTGCTAAACACCAACAACCAGCAGTTACTTGTTGAACCTTCTCCCACAGCCCTACAAAATCCAGATTATTTGTGGGATCCCACCAGCGGGCCTCACGTTACACTTTTCAGATAAGATTTGCATCTTGCAGTGTCTTTGTCTTCTCAAAGAATCGCTGGGCTGGAATGACACTGCAGAGGTCACCTAATCCACCCCACACCCTGAGAATGATCGTGCACAGTGCAGCCCTCGTGTACCACCTCAGCTCACAGCTTGTATGTCAGGCTGAGCTGACCCAAGTTTCCGCCAACCTTGTTTCATTTGCACGTACTCCTCTCCCATATTTTCCAGTGTCTCAGAAATGCCCACTTCACACCTGTCAGAGTTTGCAAATTGTCACAATTATCACAATTTTCCTTCTTTATTCTGAAATAATTTGATAGCTGTAAGCAGTCTTTCCGAGCAAACTCTTACATTTCCTTGCATGAAACTGCACATTTCTAAAAGACAGAGAACCGATTGCTGGCCTGCCCCTATCAGCCAGCAGAGACACTGCTTGTGCTGCGCAGTGCTGCAGCAATGCCAGGCAGAAGAAGCTGTGCAGAGAAGTTTCAAAAGTTTACCTTGAAATGAAGAAATATGGCAATCTTACAACCACCTTCTACATAAAATTGCATCACTTAGATGTGGCTACAGCCAATGCTGCCAAAGTTGCCTGGTGTACACCCACTTTGTGCAGGAGATTTTGAAAGGTTTGCTACAGAGTTTGCAGTATTAACTTCTCTACCTTCATACTGATTTGCAAAACAATAACAGGTGAAAGCAGGGCCCTGGAACTCAGTTTAACCCTCCCTTACAACCTGGTCACCTCTCTGGGCCCCCAGCCCTGTGTCCTCAGCTGAGCTGAGCACCTGGCAATGTGCAGGGATGTCACCTCCCACAAGGACTCTGCTTTTGTCAACTTTAGGATTGCCACCTGATAAACTTTCAAGCTCAGAACATTTCGGGCTGTGCCTGGTCACAGCTGGAGTTGTTCTGCCTTGTGAAGGCATCCAAGCTGCCCGAAAGCCATGCTAGAAATCCCTGGAAAGGTGTATTTTGGGGAGTCCTTTACAGATGTTTTGATGACTTTGTACTCACGTTATCTGGTTTGCTATGAATCTGCCTTGTTCTCTTGTTCTTTTTGCCCCACAGTCAAACCACTTGTGACTAAAGTACAAAATAGAGCTATTACTATTCTTCTTGCAGGCAACATCCCATAAAGTTTTAAAGACAGATTTAAAGAGTTACAGAATTAAACACTGCAGATTACCCATTTAGCTAACGCCCATCACTTTCTACTCAACAAATGTTTATTAAAATACAAACTTGAGGATGTATTTTTTCTGTCCTCATCAAATGGAGGGGGGATGGAGTAGAACTGGGCTGCTCCAGGAAAACATCTACAGATGAGAATCGTCTTGTACAAGAATAGAGAGCGTGGGGAGAGGATAAAGCTAATGATGTGGGATGGGGAACAGACTCCCCCAAAGGGGCCATTCCTTTTTACATCCACTGCACTAACAGAGGTGGCTTTGTCTCACGGCTGGTGCGAGGAGCAATGGCAAATCCAGGTGGGCACCAAAAGCACGGGAGATCACGATACCAGATAAGGCCACACCAAAATTAGGGATGAGATACAACAGACTAAGAGCAGTCCTCAGGCACGCTTGCAGACTGAGCCTTGCTCAGGCCATGCTGTGAAGGCTGAGGTGTGGAACACCGGCACTGGGACTCCCCAGAGCTGCAACCATTGGAGCAGAACAGGGCCCTGGACGTGGTTCGTGTCCCGCAGCACCGGGCACTATTCCCAGCCTCCTGCTGTTGGCTTTAGACTCTTTTGTTGTCTTTTCTCATTTCCTCCTAATTCTAGAAATATCTGAGGATGAATGTCTCCCATCGCAAGCAATAAATGCAAATAAAAGCATACAAAGGCCTTGAGCCCTAGCTGTTTTCCATCGTGGTCTCGCCCTTCTGAAGGATGACTGCATGCACCCAGACGCCAGTCCCTTTAAACCACAATGTCCCCAGGACCACAGACCTCGATCCCTGCCCTTGTCCGCTGCGATAGTCCTCACACAGCCCTCACAGCTGTATGGTGGGAGCCTCGCAGCGCCGAGTGCGGCGGCCGGCCGGGTGACAAGGATAGCTGTGGACAGGGGCAGTGGCTGTGCCCAAGGGACGGCTCCATTTAAAAGACAAAAATCTACAGCTTATGCTCTAAATCACCACAGTGGCATCTGGTAATGCGCAGAGCCACGCTGTCATTGGGCTTTGCTTTGTTGTTTTTTGGTTGGTTTGTTTGTTTTTCCCATACCTTGTTTCAAATATTAACAAACGTAAGTCAGACATAAATACGTCCCAGGTGGGGACAGCTGATAATAGCAGCGTGTGCCAGCCCGCAGAACAACAGCTGGGTTGGGTTTTCAGCCAAATTTCAAATCATTTTTAAGGAAAGGAAAGCATTTCACGGAGCCCAACTTGAAATATCCCCAACACCACAAGGAGCTGCTGAAAGGCTTGTTTCAAATCTGTCTTGGGGTTGGAAGCAGCAGTGACAGAGTGGCAGTGGGAAAGGTCCCATGGCAGAACCAACCCAACCACAACGAGATAGAGGAACTGTCCTGCAGAGTAGCCCCAGCTTCGTTCTCCGGTCCCAAAAAAGGAGCTGAGCTCCCATAAGGACCTGCTTGAAGCCCTCTGGCCATGTGAATTCTCCTTTAGTACGGCACACAGGGAACTAGCTTTGGGCTGTGGTTGCATACCTTTCGAGAAAAACATACAGGGAGTGCTCGCAGTGATTCTCCTCTGGGTTTCTGCAAGCAGACAACTCCATCACAGATAAAGAGTATTCACAGAAGCCTATGTGGGCAGCAAGTGGATTTGTTCATCCCTTAATGTGACCACAGAGCTGGAATCAGACTTGCAGCAAACTCGTGAGAAACAAACGCAATTGTATTTATCCCTGCCAGGCAGTGCTGAATGAGGAACACCTCCAAAAGGTGGCAAACCCCCACTGGGTTTCAGTCTCAGGTGGAAAAGGCTGTCGGGATGTCCCATTCTGACCGCCCCAGCCCGGCTCTTCTCCTTGTTTTGCTCTAAAGAAGCATGGGTTGGGAGCACTTTCATCCAGACCACAACGTAAACAGAACAGAACAAATTTGGGTGTAGGATAATGATGGTAAAAATAAAGAAACCCTTGTGCTATCACGTTATGAAGAAAGGTTGAGGAAACTGGGCTTATTTAGCTTGGAGAAGAGAAGGCTCTGGGGAGACCTCATTGTGGCCTTCCGGTACTTGAAGGGAGCATACAAACAGGAGGGGGAACGGCTGTTTGTGAGGGTGGACAGTGATAGGACAAGGGGGAATGGTTTTAAACTGAGACAGGGGAGGTTTAGGTTGGAAGGAAGTTTTTCACCAAGACGGTGGTGACGGACTGGAACAGGTTGCCCAAGGAGGCTGTGGATGCCCCATCCCTGCAGGCATTCAAGGCCAGGCTGGATGTGGCTCTGGGCAGCCTGGGCTGCTGGTTGGTGACCCTGCACACAGCAGGGGGGTTGAAACCAGATGAACACTGTGGTCCTTTTCAACCCAGGCCATTCTATGATTCTATGATCATTCATAGTTGTTCTTTTATCTCACTTATTTAAACATATATTTTTATGAACATGTATATTTATGAAAATATGAATAGGAATAAATGCTGCTGCAAATGCCTATAAAGGGCTGGATGCTGGAGAACTCTTCGAGATCAAAGCACATCTGTTGAATGCTCAAATGTTTAACTGCAAACATGAGCCACACTTGGTCTTATCATGAGTAATTATGAGAAAGGCACCGATAATGCAGCTTTAATTGTGTCCTGCCTCAGCATCAGAGGAAATGCAGTCTCTAAAATACCCAGATAAAAGTCCAGCTTCAGCTTCACGCACACACATCACGCCTGCAAGTTCTACATAGACATCAGAGAAGCATTTATCATTTGCCTTCACTCCTGCCTTGGGAACAGGAGATTTTCTTTGCTACACGGCTACATTTTCTTTCAAAATCACCTGACAAACAAGATTGCTGCTGTACACTATCAGAACGGGATGCAAAAGCTAGATCTTCAAAGCACGGCTTAAACAGATTTAGTCTTAGAAAAGGGGTGGGTGGAAGCTAACTAAAGCATTTTGCTATGCATGAAGTGCTTCGTTTCTGAAATAGTGCCTGCCATTAGCACGGCCTATTAGAGGCCATGGCTATTAGCTCTCCACACACCCCTGTTAGGGTTATGCTCTTCTCAGACTGCTGGTGCTAACTTCTTAGAAAATGACATTTGTTGCTGTGAATGCTTCAAGAAGCTATTGTAGCTGGAGGGGAAAGAGGAATTTTTTCCTTTGTTTGTAATGCTTCCACAATCCTAAATAAGCATTGTCTATAGCACTGTCTGCATTGCCACGTCTTGTTCCCACCCACTTGCATGGCATAAGATCCTTCAGTTCAGGGCAGTAGCTCCAGCAACCAAGAAACTCTTTAAATTCCATATAAAATGACAGCCACAAATCACAGTCTGCATTCGAATTAATCTCGGCGTGCTCACGCTCCAGACCCACTCAGCATGCAGACAATAGATAGCCTTTCCAAATTACAGCAGCAGGGTCTGATCCTGGCAAGGTGCTGAAAGCCTCGAAGGGCAGATGGGGCTGGGGGCACTCAGGGGCTCCACGTTTGGTGCAGCTCAGTCCTATTTCAGCAGAAAGAAGCGAGGATAGCCGTGGGCAAATGTAACACCACCCTCAGGAGTTTTATCTCGCCTTCTCTACCCCCTGACACCCCGGAACACATCTCACCGGGACGGCCGTTTCTCCAGATCTTGTTTTAATTAGTTAAGTTGAGCTAGAAGAGTTTTTCTCATTCCTTTTTGTGGAACACTCTGTACTTGGGGGGCCTCAGCTGGATATCCCGGGTTATGCAACCAATGGTTAAAGCTATTGTTTTCAGAAAGAAATTGCATGAATCTCATTAAACGCACTCTGATCAGGGGAGGCGGGACACGTCTTTAAAACTGCATTTGGATCCAATCCTATTGTCCTAGATAGGGCTGCTTGCCCTCGTTTCTGATTTAGTCTTAAAGAAACTATTGTTTAGCCTTAATTAATTTCATATTGGGTTGTATTATCGCGTTGAGACTGGCATTCGGTTGGAGACGCCTTCCGATGGTGGAAAACTGCTGTGAGCCAGAAGAGGGCAGCAATTTCCCTGACAAGAGCGAGAAAGCAGCACCAGGCTTTATTTAAAACAGGTTCGACAAGGTATAAACAATGCAAAGGGCACTAGGCTCGGCAATGGGAAAAGAAAAACATGAATGCAAGAGAAGGGTTTGTCATTCACTACCCAGCTATTCAAACCACAGGGGTATAAATACTTCAGGAATTACTGGCCTCTTCGCTTAGATAGCGCCGAGCATTTGCGATCTGTCACACTTTATAGGCATTACAGTGGACTGCAGCCTGCGTTAATAAAGGAAAAGAACCAGTATGTCACTTTTCTTTCTCTCCAACCCCCACAGTTTATGCACATAAGCAGAACTGGTACTGGAAGTTCTTGTTCTTCAACACATCAAAGTGGGCCAAAAAGTAGCCTTCAGTCAGGAGCCATCCTACAAGCCAAACTCATTCCTGATGCAATTTTAGTTCATTTTCGCCTACTGTGTAACTCTCGCACAAGGGCCTGATGATGACAACCTCTGCCTCGGTAGTATTCGCCTTTTCCCTTCACAGACACATGGCATTAACTAGCACTACTCTGAATACAGGGTTACAGATAGATAGACAAAGAGCAGAACACTACCAGCATGGCCTTGTAGTTCTGCTGCTTTCCCCCTGAGCAGTAATAAAGCACCCATGCTAGTAGCTGTGTTCCCACACCCTGTGCCATGTGATGCACACTGGGGACCCCAGCCCAGGGCTCCCCACGGCCCAGCCGTCCCAGCAGGGTTTGGTGGCACTGCGCTCCTTGTGCTGCACTGAGCCAGGAGCAGGATGAGGAGCAGGATGAGGAGCAGGATGAGGAGCAGGATGAGGAGCCAGGCTGCAGCCCCACATCCCAATGGCTCTCAGGAAGGTGAGTGCAGCCCAGCTCCTTCCAAGGACATCCCATGTTTCTGAGATGTCCGAAATGGAGCTAATCGGCATTAGGAACACGATGGTCCCAACACTCAGAAAGGCTGTAACAGCCATGACGTGGGGGATAATGATTTGGTTTTCCTCCCCCAAAATTGCTCTTCCTCTTTTTCTTTTTTTTTCCTCCCTAATTTTCCCCTAAGTGCAGGGACCTCTTTTACTGCAGAAAGCAGACAGCAGGTCCTCCTTTAGCCAAGAAAAATGAACGAAGCCCAGGGAAACTTGGACTGCTGCAGAAAGACGCTGGAGATGTCTTTGAAGGAAAGAAGGATTTGGGGAATCCTGACAGCTCTTCCTTGCCATCTATTTTGTGTTCCAAAAAAGAAAATGAAAGACAACTGCCAGAGCCAAGCAGGCAAAGTGCTGCTAACCCAACATTTCCAGTGGGGCCAAGAAATCTCCTTTCCAAACGTGAGGCAATGACTCACAGTTCAGCACATGGGTGTCATTCAGCGCTCTGCATTCTGTATGCCAGCACAGGAGCCAGATCCTTCCCTGGTGTAAACTCCTGAGGAAATCAATCCTCTCCTTTTTGTGCCAATTTTAAATGGATTTTTTGCTACCATACTTTAAAGGTTTGGACGCTGATCCTCCTTATGCAAACACGGAAAGCAAAAAAGGATGACAGATGTGAATCGCTTCACCCCAAAAAATCAAAGTCTACAGCAAAAAGTGCTGTGTAAAAATTCAATACATCCTAAGCAGAAATTCTCTCTTCTACAGAGAACAGCCCACTCAAGGACTTGCAATGCACGTTCATTCTGTCTCTTTGGGTTTAACAAATAGTTTGAGAAGATGTCTTGGTATGCACTGCACCTCAGTTCTCACTGTTCAGTATTTGCCATTTGCCATACAGACACGCTAATTTCTCCTCAGATATTAACAGTACTGGTTCTGAAATGCACGTTTCTCTGATGTTTATAAGAAATCCTATAAATAACAGCCAGTCCGTGTAACCTCCATATCGTGGAATTACAACCCCTACAAATCAGCACTGCTATTCGCAATCCCATTCACTATTACTCCTGTTTTTAAATGCCACCCTTAATCGTCTTTCTCCTGTTGTAACGTTGCCCTGTCATCACTTTCCTTCCCTCCCTCCAGGCAAACGTTGATGTAGGAAATACAGAAAAAAAAAACTTGTGCTGAAACACAGCTGGACAATTTTCAAGGTGCTTTGCTGGGTTTTTTTAATTGCATCTTTTCTCCCCTGATCACTGTACCTCTGACATTTGTGGCTGAAATCCTTTTCTATACTGTAAGATTCAGAGAAGGTAATTTTTCACATTTTAGGTTTTGATGGTCAACAAGCATTAAGGCTGGGTATTGCAGGTTAACACTGCAGCTAAAGTTCTTCCCTGGCGCATTTCTAATGGAAACAGGTGGCCATAATTCCCTGATTCTTTTCAACTTTCCCACACATTCTGAGCAGAGCTGAAATGCTGCACGTTTTAACACTGCACGACGATTCAGCACTTGCTGTTAAACAGGGCAAAAATACAGCAATGTAATTATTTCCTTCACATTTTTTTCTGCTATCTGCAATAGTAAAAGGCAGCTTTCAATGAGATGCCCAGCAGAAACGCTGGCTTCCAGGATGCCAAGTCACTGTAATTTGCTGATTCTCATCGTAACTGTACCTATGAAAGTCTTCAAAGAAAAGCCAGTTAACTTTTCATCTGCTGAGCAATAGGGAAGAGCCATCTCTAGGTGAGACCATCAGTTCAATGACTCGTTTATAAAGTTTACTTGTTGAGAGCTTTTATGACCTCTGCAGCAGTCACTCAAGAAGCATAAGAATGATGTTTATCAGCCAAGATCAACTGCAAAGACATCACTAAAGAAGAGAGAAAATGAGAAAATGGGGTGTTTTGCATGGGTTGTTCACATCTCTGTGCCGTGTGCTGAGAAAAAGCCTGATTTCTGGAAATGCACTTCAAGTCACATCTGTGATGAGAGCCACCCTACAGCTGCTTCTAAACTCAGTGCTATCCCAAGGATAAAGCAAAAAGAAGGAAAAAATGAGGTGAGGGAGAAGGAAATGGAGAGGGAAGGAGAGGAGAAGCAAACCCATCTCTCCAGCACCAAGCAGGACAGAACCCAGGCTGTGAAGTCATTGCCAGGCTTTTCTTCCTACCCCTGAAAAGAAGGGAAGAGAGCCTACATGGTGACATGAAACACTTCAGAGAAAAGCAAACAAATATTGGCTTCTTTGGAGAATCAGAAACATAATGATACTATAATGCTAGCAGTTTATTTTTCACTGCCTCGGGCTGCTTGGCAGAACGTCACAGTAAAATCATCTAGGCATGAGAGATTAACTGATGTCTATTTTGCTACAAGGCTGCATGCATTCCTATTGCAGGACTTCTGCACCTGTTGAGAAGTGAGTGCTGCTGCCCCATCGCCAACAGCTCCAGTTCCACGAAGGAACCCCACCGCCTCCGCTGCAGTGGGAGCACATGGGCTCCTGAGCAGCTCCCAGAGTCTGGGCAGGGCTGCGGGCACCAGGCAGCAAAGATGTGACCTGTGCTATCAAATCAGCAAACTCAGGGTGGAGAAGCCAGCAGGGCTGCAGGAGCTGTGTGCAATACACAAGGGCTGTGATCGCATCGTGCTCTGCACAGAGGTTCAGGGCATCCTTGGGCTTGAAAAAGTTGGGGCTGTTGTCCAAGCCTTGGACTTGGCTGAATATACTGGAAATTCCCCCTCGGAGCTGGGGTTTCACTTAATATACTTCGCAGCAATAAACTGTGTCAGTTTGGGCATTGAATGCTTTTTGGAACAGGTGGATCTGCTGTCTGTCAGCAGTGTCAGATGTGTTTATGGCCTGAAACAACCACTTAAATACAGGATTTTGGTCCCCAGTGACAAACAAGCAGCAGCGTATCCCCAATAAATGAACTTCTGTCTCTGACTGGTTTCCTCACTCTGCAATCAAGTGCAAATTTAGAATTCATGGAATGCATTAACACCGGGAAGAACAAGGGAGACAAACCGGATCCATGGATGCCCCAGCACCCCACCAAGCCTGAAGCAGCAGAAGCTGCCCCAGAGCCTGCACCCTCAGACTGCACAGCCAGGCAATGGGATTTCAGCTGCCTACACCAAGAACTGATCCATAAACTTTTCCCCAAAAGAATGCTGAAACCATTTGCATCATTTTAACACCTACACTAAAGAAAAAGAAAATGAGAATAGGAGGGAAATCCACTGCAAAATCGAATAACTGAAAGAAGTTTACTTTCCCCCAGGCAAATCAGCACCTGCACCCATGTTGGCAGCATATTTGCTCCTGCTGTACCCTGACATTTCAGTTTGTAATATCACAAAAGCACCTTGAGATCAGCACAAAGCCCACAGCTGGCAGAATTGGACACTTCAATGCTCACATGGAAGTCTGGAAGAAATCATGATCCTCTTAGATGAGATACTACTTACGTTAGCCATTATTTAACAACAGAAGAAACTTTTGTGCGAGTGGGGAAGAAACGTGCTTCTGTGTGTCCCTGAGATGCATCAGGTCCTGCTGGCTGCAGGTATCTGGCTATCTGTAACAAACATCCCAGCAATAGCAATGGGCAGCAGTCCCTGCCTGCAGTGAGCTGGGCGTGGGGCCCCAAAGCCCTCCTGCTGCAGCACAGCAGAGCGCACCCAGCGGGCTGGAAGGCTGCAGCTCAGCACGGACACCTGGAGCAGTCCATCCTCACATTAACAAGGCTTGCATGCAGAGATAAAGTGGAGGAGCTAAGATTCTGTTCAGATATGAAGCACAATTCTTTTTCACCCATCTGGCTACCAGTGCTGCTCCTTCAACCCCCTCGTGAGTGACATGCTCCTGTATTCTGCCTTCTTCTTGACTTCAGACGCCCCTGGGGCACGAGCAGTGCTTTGCTCTTGCTTCGCACAGCACCTAACACAGTGGTATAAATAACAGAAATGAATTAATCAGTGCCACAAACAGTCCTTGTCTGCAGGAATCTGCTGAATCTGCAGTGCTTCCCAGGGGAGGTGTGTTTTGCAAAGGCTCCAAAAAATGTGGAAAGGCTGAATACAAGGATGCCCTTACAGATACTGCCACACAGCTGCTTCAAGCTACATCACACGAGGACTGAGCTCGGGAAGCAACATCTTCCTGTCTCAGTGGATTTGCGGGCTGCAAAGGCCCCCAGTCTGCCTTGGGTGTGAGAGCCCCAGCACACCCAGCAAAGACATGGATTCCTCAGCCCAAGGCCATGCCCATGCACAGACAGGAGAGGCTGTTGGCCCAGGTGTAGAGCAAGCTTTGAATTTTCTCCTCCAGCCCCCAGTGAAGAGCCCTTGTCTTGTGCCAGAGGTAAGCAAGGGCACAGAAGGGACTGGTGTGCACCACTCTCATTAAAGGTAAAGGCATTTTCATCAAGAAATCTCCTCTGAGTCACCTCATACCTTGTACCAAATCACCTTATGGGGAAAAAAAATAATATTAAAAGGAAAGAAATAATTCCACTGACATCAGCCCAAGTTTTCCCCAAGTATCTCCTTCTGTAGCTGCTCTGCACTTTGCCCTGTGCGGAGCCAACCCATCCCACAGCCCAGCACCAGGTACTGCGGGAGCACCCTCTGCCCCAGCAGCAGCAGCAGGTGTGTGGGGTGGGGGCAGGCGGCTCCATCCTGCTGGGGTAGCTGTGGGGAGCTGAGGATCAGGCCCAGGACAGCTTTATTTCTGCCAGAAGGGAATGTTTTAACACAGGTTGTCCTGGGAGACTAGCAGCATTTCTAATCTATGCAAAAGGGGGAAAAAAAAAAAAAGCCTCGACACAGAACAGAGCTCAAGGACAAGCTGATTTGCCTCTCTCTGAAACGTAAGCGTTCTTTAGGACGGGATCCTTAAGCCGTAGCTTGTAAAAAGCTGTTTGTTTTGTAGTGACCTTCTCCTTTTATGTAACATGATAGGCATGCTTCAGCGAGTACTGAATGCGGCTAAACATATGTCGTCAGCTGTGCATTGCTGCCCCTTCTATTAAAATGGATTTTGGTAGCATATGTGGGAATAGGCTTGCCATAGATACTCAGGGGAAATGAAGGAATACAGGGCAATTAGCAAAAGCAATCCCCAGACCTCTCTGTTAAGCCTTCATAGGAAGTACAAAGACTTATCTCATGGGCATGGAAACAATTAAGGTCAACAAGTAATCGTGGAAAAGGAAACTTTAAAAACAAGAACATGGTAAATGACCTAGTAAACACCACTTCTGCCCCCCTCGCAGACAGGGGATGCATTTCATCTGGGGTTCATATGCACAATCTAGCTGCCTTTTGCCTCCCCAGCCCCCCTCACATAATGACTTCCCTTTGCAATTTCCTGGAGGAAGTTGCTGGAGCGATCTTTTAGTGATAAAAATAAGCCATAGTGATTCTTAATTTTCAGTCAAAGAATTCTCCTAATCTCCTAATTAAGGAGCAAATGGCAGCAGTGTCCCTTAGAAAGCATCAATGGGACAAGCGGCCTTTGCAGAAGAATGCAGTTATTCTGGATGCATCCTATTGATTGTTTGGTGAGATGGATAAAGACTCATGTCCAATTCCTTCTCAGAGACAGAAGCACTACTTTTGACAGAAACCTTCACAACAATCTTCTTTTTCACAGAGTGTTACAGAGGACACTTACATCCTTACTGTCAACTTTTGGAGCATCCATTAAATACTGAAGCATCAGCCATAATTGGTTACCCATGCTCTGCCACTCATTTTCTCACTTCTCTCTCTAGCGGGCAGGAAAGAATTTCTGAGGGTTATGATGACACCAGTGAGTTCTCCAGGGTTTTGTGTATTTGTTTTCATCAGTCAAACTTAACATATGGTATTTACATGTCCTCTTCACGAGCACTTGATAGCTGACCTGGAACACAGCACTCAGTGACTGCTGCCAGCTTGTAACTCCCCACGTACATATGGAACAAGCAGTACTGTGTCAGTTTAAAATGCAGTTCCTCACCCAGCCTACAAAGCCGGAGCGCCTCCCCAGCACACACAGGGAGGGGAGAAGGCCCCTGATGCAGGAGGCTATCACTTGTCCCAAAACAAAGGCACGTCTAACAAAGTCTGCTTGAGTTCAAGCACACGTGACGGCACTGGATCCTGTCTTCACAGTTAGTCACAGCTATAACTTATTGCTTCTACTTACATACTGGTCCAATCAACAGGGACTGGGGCCAGTTGTGCATTTTGGAGCTGAAGACCAATCCCAATCAATAACTGAGCTTGGGCCCACATCCCTGTGTCACAGGAAGTCACACTTACTTACTCCTGCCTTTTTCATCTTCTTAAAAATTTGCCACAACACTTAACACAGCAGTTTGAGCTTTAAGAAAAATACAAATCATATTGAACAAGTGTCAAAGTTTTGCAACAGGACAAAAAAAAAAAAAAACAACACCCCAACATAGCCCAAGTTTTGCAGGACAATTTAGTTCACTTGACTACTATTAGTATGTCATCTAAATGAAAGGACAGAGTTAAGAAAAGGCAGGGAGCTGGCTTTGTGCAAAGGATCTCCTGCTTCTTTGTTTGCCTGCTTACCACATCATAATCTCATCCTAAAAACGCGTCCATTCAATGTCACAAATATATCTGAAGTCCTTGTCACTTGTTTCTACTGCAGGGTACTCACAAGATGCTTTTAGAGAAAGTACTCAAGCAGTACATAACTGGAGGCTAAATCTGGCATACAGTGACTGTAACAAACCATGACATCTGTCACGGCTCCTCTTGGATAAACCTATAATGATTGCTCTGACCAGAGAAGAAGACATCTGAAGTCAGTAACTGAATAATGCTAATGATACTTCATAAACAGCACAGTTCAGACATAATGATGCATTTCCCTGAAGAAGGATGCTGATGCACAGGGCCTGTGTAGCAGACATTTCCCACCCATCCATTTCTCTGTCCACAAACATCCCTGTGAAGTGCTGCAGGGGAGAGCACTCCTTTTACTCAGCCCAAACTGCAGCAGAGACTGCAGAATCTAGTTGGGGGAAAATGAGTGTCAAACGTGTCAACAGAGATGATATAATTTCATCTACATATTTGTGCTCAGTCTGCATCTGTTAAATAACAGCATATGGGGGTGATCCGTCTACATGTGGAGGACCACTGCAATCTCAGCAGCAGTCACTCTCCTTGCTGTGTGTAATTCCCTGGAGCAAGGGCTGAGCCTTCCACCCTGCCCCTATCAGTCGCTGTGTTTTCATGACGTTTCACATCTGAAAGTTGGGTGTGCAGCTCCCCGGAGGATCCAGGGGTTCACCTGGCAGCCAGCAGCCATGTGGGCCAGACATACAGCAGATGAGACACTGCATGCCACGCTCGTGGGATGAGCTTCACCCAGGGCCACCGAGAGGGCTGTGCCAGAGCACGAGCCCAGCCCTTCCCCATCCCAGTCCAGTATCCTCATTAGACACCGTCCTAACCACTCCACTGAATATACCTGCAGCATTACACCCCTGGCTGCAACTAATGCTGCTGTATGAGATGTGTCTGCAGCTGTTTAAGAAGCAAATGTTTGTGCCGCGAATTATTTTTTGATGATGTGATTGTTAATAACAGTTCCTACGCGTTTCTAGGAACCATTCCCCATTCACCACAGAACCTCAGAACCGGCCGATGACTGACAGTTGTTACACAGGGCAGCAGCCCCGTGTCATCTTATTCACAACACCTGTCATCACTTCTTGTCAGTAATCTTGATCTACTTATGATTTAATTTATGCCTTGCGTGTCATAAGGCAGCACTTAATTTTTTTCAAAGCAATCAAATGAACTCTTATGTTGATCGGACTCATTTCTTTGACAGATGCTGAAATTCAACTATTTTGTGAGCCGCTCTTACCGTTCTGGCAAATGAGGAGCATAGCAGTGCTATTGCTAGCAGCTTTCAACTCCAGAGCTCTCGATGTAATAGGAACAACACAAATTTCCCTACAGAAAGGAAAGGAAAGCTGATAGCGTACACGATTCAAGCTATCATTAAGCAAATGACAGAAAATTTGTGACAACACAGGATCGGATTTTGAACTGTTGCTGAGCATGCCAAGCTCCTGCTTTAATTTAAGCGGATTGCGAATGCGAACTTTGCTCCTCTGCTTTAGGCAACGTTCTCACAATGCATCATCCTCCCGCGGTGACAGCCACGCGCCAACATGCACGCCACAACACAGGTACGGGGCTCGTCTCCAGACTGGCAGCAGGCAGACAGGGAAAGCCGCTTCCCAAATGAAAAGGTCATCGCAAAATTAAAAGCTGGGAGATCGTCATAAGAAGTCATTCTGGTGGAAGTTCATATCGGCTTCTCTTCTGTCTGGAAGGCAGCGCTGCCACAAGGCATATCTCAAGGTATGGAACACTTCCAGATTTGAAGCATTTAACTGAAAATGGCCATTGGAGGAGTAAAGGACATTCAGATAGATAACTTAGTTTTACTCGTTAGTAGCGACAAATGACAATAAGAGCCGTAAATCTATAGCATTATGTCACTATCTTTTCTCCTAGCTGAGCAGGAAAACACACTGTCCAAGGTTCCTAAGGAATGAAACCCCCCAACCAATGAAACCAGGCTGAGAAAAATAAACATTTTGAAGAAAAAAAGGAAAGGGAGAGGTTTTAAGAATCCACCCGGACTGTCATTATTATACAGGCAACCACTGGCAGTGGTAGCGCTCAGCAGGCAGCAGCACTGGGCTGGGAGCTGAGCACTGGGCTGGGAGCTGAGCACTGGGCTGGGAGCTGAGCAATGGGCTGGGAGCTGAGCACTGGGCTGGGAGCTGAGCACTGGGCCTTCCGAGCCACCCTTCCATCAGGGCGTAGAGATTCACAGTCTGGATTTATTTTTCAAATACCTGACCTAGTGTCAAGACACAGCACCTAAAAGATGCCGTTTAAGGCCCACACCAGTTACAGCTGAGAATGCCATAAGGGCATCACAGCAATAGTGGATTAAATCGCAAAAGAATTTTACAGTTATAAATCCCTCAGAAATTGTTTTTGCTGAGTTTGTAGCATCACACACCTCAAGTCAAGCTAAGAGGAAACAAAGGGCTGAGTCATCTCTCCCCCAGTCATTTCCTGTAACTTGTGACATTTGAAAAGCGGCTCCAAATTAAATCTGAGTTGCTGCCTTAGCACTGGTTCTTATGACCCACAAATGACGGGAGCTCAACTCTGGATCCAAACCTGCAGCACCCCCCCCGGGCAGCCTCTTTGGAGCAGGACAAGGATAAATGCCCCAGGCTTTCAAATACAAGCATGTGAAACGTTCAGCAGAGACCCAGAGGCAGATCCCAAGGCGAGTTATTCTCAAATCACTGCAGGCTCGAACAGGAGCAAAAGGCAACAATACAATTAATTAATCCTTTTCATGTAACACACAAATCCACAAGAGCTTCCTCTCCACAAGGGCTAAGAGAGGCAAAACAGCAAGGACCTATGCTTGAGAGGGAAAAAGCAGGATCAGGCCCTCTGCCTGCTGATAGAGACACAGAGGTCGCTTTCTCTCTCAGCTGTTGTTCTCCCTTGCAGAGCTGTGTCTTATTTTGGACTTATTCTGTGCAAATTTGTAACCCTTTAATAAACATAAACAACATTTTAGAGTCCTGAATACCTGACCAATAAATGGATGTACTTAAAATGCAAGCAGGAACTCAGAAGGAAACGCAAACACTGTTTAATGTGGTTCAATTTAGTCCAGTAAGACTTAAGAAAAACAAGCTTGGACTTTTTTTGCAATGTTGCATTCATCAAAATCCTTTGTAAGGGGAAAAACGCATCATTTCGATGTTCGCGTTCAGCGCAGATAAAAGCGTGCACAAATATTTGTAATCAGAACTTCTCCATGCTGAACATAAACCAATAAAAAGATTATGATTACATATATACATAAACACACACACACACACACACACACACACACACATGCAGTGGCCACGTTTATCCCCTTTGCTAAACTACTTCCTTAACGGGTGAAAGGTCAGGCTAATCACACAGAAATTAACTACAGCTGGAGAACAACCGTAGAAAGAAAATGCTTAAAATAATTGCGTCGCTTTTTTGAGCCATATTCTTGCTTCTTTTAAAGGGACCCAATTGGCACGCGTGCAAATGCAGCAGCACTAGCAGTTAACGAAAGGGAGAATTAAAGAGGAAGCATTCACTCAATTAATCCAAATGCCCATAAGTACACATCACGGGAAAAGCAAATATTCTGAGTTAATACAGTAAATAACCATGTATAGATAGCCGTGTTACCCCTCATGCGCTGAAAAGAAAGCAACAGGCTTTGTGCACAAATAAATGAGAGTTTTGAAGCCAAACAATTTCCAGCACAACCCACTTGAACAACACTACTGTCATCGTTTTGTTTTACCACTGCAAATGGCAATGCAAGTTTTTGCCTGTTTGGAAATGTAATGTCGAAGCAACTTCTTGTTTTAATTTAAGAAAGCAGAAGCTGCCAACCATTTTTGCACTCCAGCCAAGAAGAATTTATCTTACACGTTTATTAAGTCATCATCTAGTTAATTACAATCATTTTGTAAATAGCGTAATAGCATGAAGACAGCCATCCAGCACTGTTTAGCTAAAGCTGATATGAGACTCCAACGGGCCAGGCCTCGAAACAGTACAAAGCCACTGCTACTCCAGTGTATTGGTGGAAACACCCTCGTTTGCACCGGCTGAAGAAGCAGCCCACCTGCTGAGCCACTTCCCAAGCACTCCCAGTCACACTGAGGATGCTCTCACCTGCGGATACCCAGCATGGCTGCAAAGATCTGCAGCACTGTTTGCCAGCAGGGCACGGAGGTAGAGAGGTCAGCGGCTCTGAGCAATTTTAGGTGTGTTTTCTGCAGCCAGGACAGTCTCTGTGAAACTCCCAGCTGTCCTCCAGACTGGAGTTTTCACTACAGCGGCTGCTCTTGGCGGTGTCTTTCTTGTCCGTGGTTATTTGGGTAGAGAAGGAAGGGAAAATAAATCGCAGGGTAAATAAGGCACAAGGAATTGAACTTCATTCACAGAGCAAAGAGTACGAAAAGAACAGCTTAACGCCTTTATTGTGCTGGGGTGAAACCCTCTCTGCCCAAAGCTTTTAATCTTAGCATAGTGTGGAAGTTAAGTGTGTGGTTTTCTGTTGGTTTTGGTTGTTGTTTTGCTAAGCAGACTGATAAGAAAAAGCCAAGATGTTTTTCCTTGGAAGATGATGTCTGTTTTATTGGCTAGATAAGAAAGTATTTCTCATACTTCACATGACCCGCTGCAATCACACAAATTAATGAGATCGAGAGTTGTTCCCTCCATACTCTAACAGGGGAGGTTAAGTTCTGTCCTTAAATGTAACTGTACAGAAAGTCCAAACCTTCCATGAAGCAGAAACACTGGCAGTGCAGAATTTGGCACCTCATCAATTTTCTGAAAGCTACTTTGCATATAAAAAGTTACAGTGGATTAACAAAATGATGTGGTTTTAAAATAGATAATTAAAGCAATACAGCTTTATGTGAAAATACTCTTGAAATAAACTTGAACTAGTTTACAGCAGCTGAGCTGCCCTGGTTAATTTACAGTGCAACCATAAATTGTGGCAGCAGCAATCCTGAACCTCGTATCAGCACAACAGCTTACACGAGCTTAGTTTAAATGGAGTCCGAAACCACAGCAGTATCTCTGCTGGCAAACTCCTGCACCCTCCTCCCCTCATCTCCTTGGTTTTCCTAGCCCTGATGTAAAAATATAAGTATCATCTGCTAAGTACAGGCACATCACGACATAGACAAGCTTGGACACTTGGGCACCATCTGAAATTGAAGTTTTTTCTCCCTTATCTGCTCTGACATTCGAATATAAGCACTGAGGATGTTACTGCAGAATCTGCTCCTTATGGTCTGAACAAGAAGGAAACTACAGCGCTGGTTTGCTCTGCTTCCCTCAGAAGAAACTCATTGAATAAATTAAAGGGTTTTCCATCTGCGCAAGGATCGGTCACAAATATAACGTGAGGCAGATACCATGAAGTGACAGTCCCTCTCTGCAGAGCGTTGCTGCCCTCTGTCCAGGCAGAGGATGGGGTAGCGCACCTCTGGAAGGGACAACGCTGCATCCCCCAGAACTGCATGGGCACAGTGCTGCATGTCAGCAAAACACTGCAGCAGGTGCTTAACTTTAATTACCTGCTTACAATCTGCGGCCCGAGAGGTTTACGAGCCCTCTGTAATGGCTTCTGTTGTAAATCCTGATCTTTGACTTTTCCAAAATAAGAGAAACTGGAAGGGCAGAGATGCTCCTCTGCGCTCAGATCAGAATCAGCAGCTCGCTGTGGATGATGAGCAGCTGCTGTAAGACAAGGAAAAGGCAAAGGGCTGCATTTCAGCTGCTGCTTGCTGTATGCGGAGCAGCTGTTGGCTGCTCTGTACCACCATTGCGGGCTGCATTACTGCAGCTCAGTGCCCCGTGAGCCCCCGTGCTGGGCTGGGGTGGTGGGCAGTGCCTCTGAGATGAGCACATGGCAAGAAGATAGGAAAGAGAGCAATATGCACAGACCTGACATGTTATTTTAAATCTCTCTTTTTTTTTTCTCTTTTCATTCAAGGCAGCATACAGATGCCCAAGCCGCTGTTTACACCAGTGTTAGAATGCTGCCTATTGTAAACTGGGAATGAGGTTGCAAAGACGTTTCAACAGCTAGTAAAACTACTCACAGTTCATCTGAAATTACATTTTCAGGATTCAGAACAAGTTACCTCATCATCATAAATGACCCCATTGTCCAAAACAAAATAAGGACATGTCTTAGAAAGAGACAAAGATGACATTATTTTCCTCGGTCTCTATTAATAGAGATTCCCCCAGACAGAAGAATCATTTGAGTGGAGATATATTTGGAGGCTAATAATGAATTGGTCCTTCTGGTTATTCACAAGACTATGCTGTTGGGAATGTAACAGTTATTTAGGTTCCTTTTTCTGAACTGCACGCTCTCAAGTGATCACACACACCACCAGCTGTTTGCTTTCGTTACACAAACCTTGTTTGTTCATTCTGTATTTCTGAAATGTGCCAAATCGCCAGAGAAGCATCCAGGTATCTCTGGTATGGGCAAGATCCCTCACGAAATGAAGGAACAAATGTTATCCTCCAGCACCACCAGCATTGTGTCAATGTTCAGCCAGGTCCAACCCAACCAAAGATTTCCTCTTGGCCTCATCTGGGAGTAGCCTTCTCAGAAGGGAATTTCTGCAGACAGAATCTTGCGAACAGAGCCAGCACCTCATGTTGGCAGCCCTGGGACAGAAAACAAACTGGTTTAAAGCTCAACTTGAGCAAGGTTGGAGCGCACTGCTGTTGCTGCAGGCAGAGCTACCTGGGTGCAGAGGGCAGGGCAGGCAAAGGAAGGCTCCAGGCGGAACAAAACAGTTTTGCAGCAGTGGGGACATAACTAGATTTGTCCTGTCCATCACACAGGAACTAAGAAATGTTTCTTCTCTGCCCAGCATTATCTGAAACTTCCCGAAGTTAGACCGTGGAACAAGGATTTCAGAAAGTGAGGGATTTGAGCTACGTGCTCTCTGCGCTCCTACTCAAAGGATGCCCTCCTGGCAACTGATGGAGAAGTAATACAGGCACAAAAGGGAGTCAAAGCTTCCTTTGGTCCCCGAGGTTATTAACAGTTCTTAAGTTGGGTGGCTTTTGAGTGCTCAAGGACAGGCCGGGTAAGTGGAAGCAATGTAGTCTCACAGTTCAGAGCTGTGCATGGCCATCGTGTTTTTTGCAGAAGGCAAATGAACCCTCTAGGAGTGCCCCGATGCCATGTGATGAGTACTTGGAGCATGCAGTTTAGCTTGTTTACAGCTCGTGGGGATATTCCCAAGCTGCCCAGCTGTGCTGGGATGAAACCTGCTCCCTTTGGAGCAACTCTCAGCAGCCAGCAATCATCAGAGGTCAGCAACACAGCCCGGGGGTTCCTGGGCTCCCACTGCACATGCAGTTTGACCTGACCTGTAGAGAAATTCCTGCACTGCCTGAGATGTCACCGGGGCCACTGTGTCCTGACATCCAGCCCTCATTGCTGTGTGGTTGCGGCAAACTGCTGCTTGCAACCCAGCCCAGCCCAGCCCAGCTCACTGAGTGCAGGCTCTTGTTTCTCTCCAAACAGAAAAGAAGGAAGTTGCCAAAGCTTCTGGGAGGACCAGTCAAGACCCATCTCATTAGCTCGAAGCTAGTGGGTACTGTAAAGTACCTGTGCTAAATGTGCTTCACCTTTGCTATCTTACTCTTTTACACAGCGTTTTTCTTTTTGTGATGATGTTCCCATTATCTGTGCTCTATCTTCCCCTCCCATAGCTATGGGCCATCAGCCTTGTTTAAAAAAAAAAAAAAAAAAAAAAAAAAAAAAGTTAATTAGAATTGAAAAGGTAGAATAATAAAGGAGAAAATTGTCTTTTGGCAGCCCCGCTTAATTTATTTATATTGGCATTTCAAGATCATTGTAATATAAGATGCACCTTCAACCTGCATAATGTATCCTGCCTTCCCCCAGAGTAGCTCTGTGATACAGCTTGTTCATTTAGACCCATAACTGTGCTCCTTCAGCCTACCCTGGTCAGAGGGACTTGCAGGAATTTAGCTTTCTAGCATCAAATCAATAACAAAATTCGCAAGAGCACAAGAACAGCTTTGTGAACCAAAATTCTCTCAAACAGGAGAGCTGCAGAAGTGCCTTTGACTTTTAGATTGCCATAAACATGGAGGTAAGAACTGGTAGAAATATTGTGACAGATGGAGTTTAATAACTATTTTAAATCTGTATTTTTAAATGAGCTTGCCAGAAAATGATCTATAAAGTCCATGGCTCCACCTGATTGCCAGTTACCTGGATCTTCTTCTTGCAGAGAGGAAAAAAACAAACAGCCACCACTAGCCATGAATTTATGACATATAGAGGAGAAACGACTCACCTAAAACAATGCTGAGGCTGTCACTGCTGCCGACATTATAGCATGGGCATAAACACAGTCAGCTTTTACCTACAGTATATCTGGACACGCTTATACCCTTCCCACCTGTGAACACTGCCAGCAGATGATCCAAGGCGCTGATGTAAAATGCGATCCCACTGCCTGATGTGCTCAGCAGCGTTGCAATTTAAAGTATCTGTATGCACACACTGGCTTTCAATTTGCTCATGAACTACTTGATAAACCACAGTACTGAAAATAAGACAAATAAGATGGTTTGCAAATACTTCCATCTGCCTATTAGGGCTCGATTAGCATTCCCACAGATGTAGTAAAAAAAATCCAGTTTTAAAAGCAAATAGGTCAAACAAATTACATATGGAATCTGGCACTGCTAAAGCAAGACAAGCACATGCCCAGATTAATAAGCAATTACTTGTACAGCAGCAATGTCTGCACTTCTGGCCACTAGATATTTTGGTAGTAATTTAAATTACATCTGTAAAACACAGAGGGGTTAAAATTCAGAACGATGTGAGTATCCCAGTGCCTGGTTATCGAATGTTTCTCAAATCACATTTTCTCAGGCAAATTCAATTGCATGAATTAGACGCTATGAACCACAGATGTATTTTTGCAACTTAAATCTCAGTAATAAAAGCAAAGTGAGGAATACTGGTTCAAACTTCCATCCTCCAGGAGAACACACTGAGGCTAGATTTTTCCCAATGGCGGCACACCCCAGTAACCCCGTGTGCTGACCCACAGGTTGGCCAGAGCTGGCATGGGGTGTCACAGTGCTGTTATCACAGTGCCACTCTGGGCGCTGGTCTCCAAAGGACTATCTCAGACCATGAGCTCTGGTCAGCACTGCCCTGATTCAGGACACAGTCAGTCCCTCGCTCAGCCTGCACTTCCACAGAGCCCATTTCCTGCCAACCTCACTGCCCCAGTTCCTCACTGCGCCTGTGTGCTACATTGGGATGTTCTGTGTTTAAATCACAGCTGGAGGTTCCTAGAAGTGAGGCACTATGTCATACTTTTTTGCATATTAAACCTCTGTGCCTTCCCGCTGCTCTGTAATACATCTTTATTCTGTGCTGCCTTATCCTCACCCAATGAGGTTCGTAACAGAGATCCTGAAATGCCGAGTATCCAAAGCTGACACTTTGGCAGAAATCTGTCATCTTGGGATGCCCCTAATCCTTCCCACAAGGTACTGTGACAGCAGCAGCAAAGCTCTCACCACTGAGCTTCAAGTCACTCAGCTGCATCTCCCCTGAAAAACACATGGAATTGGGAAGGAAAAAACAGAAAGAAAGGACGGGTGGGTAAAGCCTTCTAGCACAGATGATTCTCCATTTTCCCTACCCGACGTTAAGGTCTGGCAAAATAAAAACCCCCAGCATGCAACCCACAGGTGCAGTCAGTCCCTAAGAGCGCTCGGTCTGAGAGGGGCAGCGGAGAAGCTCCGAGCTGGCAACACTTGCAGAACAGAATGGGTGTTTAAAAGTAGCGCTTCAGAAGTAAATAAAACTCTTGACAATAATGAAAGTAATAATTAACTTCTTTTTTTTCGTGTCGGTTTTGCTCTGTTCGTTACTCGATAATGCGATGCACTATAAATGGTTTGAAAGAAGATTCCTTGTCAGTCTGCGGTGCCTGGGGGTAACGCGAGCTGCTCAGCCCTCACAAGTAATTAAAGATAATCAGTGAAAAATGTGAGGGTCTGTTGTGCTCTGCATTCCAAACCCCACCTACAACAGGAACAGCTCACGAAATTATTATTTAAATTTAACCCTTTTCCAGAGCGGTTGGCAGGGGACAGGACTCCTTATTCGGTTTTGTCTTGAAAAACAGCTTCAGGAGAATAAGTATGGACAGAAATGTGCTTGAAACTTTGAAACTCTGAACTGGCTTTCGTGGTTTACAACCTCTGACAGATTTGTATCAGTACTGTTTACCTTCAAGTGCAGTAAATGACAGTCAACCCACTGCACCGCCTGATGAGGGATTAGCTCACCACAGAATATTTACAGGAACAAGTAACAGCTCTAACAAATAAAGGAATAATAATGTTAATAATAGTATCCATACTGGGGAAGGTTTCCCAGGTATTTAATGGGCAGCAGTTCCCACTGAAACCTTATTTATCATAAGGAACAGCAAGAGTTACAGGCTGGTGAGCACCTTTGAGAAATCGAGTCACTTATTCAGGTGCAGACTCAGCAAGGGAACTGCTGAGTGTGGAGCAATTTGGGAAATCTAGTTTGCGAGTGTCTTTCATTTCTGGTGCTCTTTGAACTCCCTGGCACAAGTCCTGCTCGCCGTGCCCAGGGCACTGGGAGCTGCCAGCTCCAGCCACACCAAGGGCTGCCTCACACCAACGCCTGCTGCCTTGCGCGATGCTGCCCACGAGCAGCAGCCATACACATGGGGCAGTAGAAGCAGGGGAGGTTTGGGAAGGGCTCAGCGTGCTGGCTGCCCACTTATGGGGGCTCTGATTCACAGAGCAACAGAAAGCAAAGCTGGACTGAGACAGCTCAAGTGACAGCAGGATGTTGCACGTCCTCACCTGGGGATGAGGAAGGGTCTTGTAAACCTGCACTCACCAGCACGTTACACTGAGCGTCCCACTCCTTTGCATTTAGCAGGAGTCAGAAAATCTGATTTGACCTTCTTGGGGGTCTGTCTGCCAAGGAAAAAACACCGGTTGACTGCAGGGTTGTCAACAGAGACCAAAGGGTTCTGTGAAGCAGAAGTGAAATCAGGGAGATTCGGCTGCTTGAGTACTCTGAACTTGCAACTGGGGCAGCATGAAATGCTGAGCCTGCTTCGCTTCCCTGTGCAGTAAGCTCATCTCAGCTGGCTTCGTCTGCATCTGGAAAATGTGCTTGTGAAACCAAACAATTTAAGACACTTGGCAAAGAAAAGCACATAGTTGCTGTCTGTTGGTTCAGTGACCAAGCCCTGGGCAAATTTGGATGTTTTCCTGCCAGGTTTATCTGATTTTAGCCATGTTTGTAGTCCACAGCAGTCAGAAGCAAAGGAAAGGGACCAAAGAATCATGGCAAGTAACTAATAACACATTGAAAGACAGATCATCAGGGGTTTCAAGCCTTTTTCAAGTTGTGGACTTCCAACAATTTTCTAAATTGTTAGAAAGGCATAACAGATTGACCCTAGTAAAAAGAATTTACACTTTGACAATAGGTTTTGCTTTTATTAGGTGCTTTTTTGTGGATTCCTTTGAAGTAGCCAAGAAAACCACATCACTACATCCATGAATCCACAGGCAACAGAAGATCGTCAACTTCCAATCTATTTTGTCTAGTAATTTTACGTGTTTGTTTCTCCCACACCCCACCGATGTGAAGTTTAACACTCAAATATTACCAGTTAAATAGAAAACAAAACAAAACTGTTGATGCATTATTTCACAATAAGGAATATAAAACCATGAATAATGGGTTCCAAATGATGTAAACATGTGTTTAGTACTGCTTAGAGCGCTGATGCTGACCTAGATTTGACCTTCCCAAGTATCCACAATCTATTCCTTCTTTAAAAATAAAATAAAATAAAATGTTCCCTAAAGGAAAGATTGTGTTGTCTTCACAAAAGATGAGCACGGATTCCGTGTGACCACAAACAACAAAACACCGTACAGGTCATAATTGAAATGACCTTATAAAATATCCCATGGAAAAATATTTTCCAGCAGACTGGATTCCATCAAACTTCGTGTAGACCACACACTTTAATCCCGGTCCTACTGAACTCACAGAGAGTTTTTCCATTGACTTCTACATGTCCACGGTTTGGCCCTAATTAGCCACGCACTGAGCGTATCATAAAAACAAACATCAAAAATAAAAGTCATTCTAGAGTTCCCTAAAAAGCATGCCCACGGGGAATACTGAGGAAAAAAAATGCACAAAACATTTTGGAGCAAGTTTGTGAAGAATATTACACCACTTGAAAAAAAAAATAAAATTAAGTCTGAGAGATTTAATTTAAGCCATATGGATGCACAAAGCATGTAATTAATAAGGAAATAATGCTGATTGTTAATACGGGCATCTGAAATCAGCCACAGCGAAATCTCGTTATGTCAGGATTGCATTAGCCTGGATCCAAAGGAGGAATATAGTATTACACAATCAATATAATGTTATTAACGGGACGTTCCTAACAATCTTTATATAGAGACAAAATCGCATCTTTTCGGCCTGAAGAAGTAGTGTGTCTGCACAAACGCCATTATTTTAATTCAGACTTTTTAACGCTCTATATAAAGACCACAATGGGCTGTTTGTTATGTCTGGATCGGGGTTCGATCCAGCACAGCATGAGCTGCTCCCTGCGCAGAGCTGGTGCACGCAGACACGCGGAGCTCCGACGAAGACGTCCGGAATAGAAGGGCAGACAGCCGGCGCCCGCCGGGGCTGGCAGCTCACACGGGGCCATTACGCGGCCCGGCCTCGGCAGTCCCGCAAATGGACGCCGCATCTGTCCAACCCGGCGTCAGCACCGAGCGCAACTCAAGTCCTGCCAAGTGGAGTGTGACCTTCAATCTGCCGCTCTCGTGGTGAAAGGCAGGGAAGCAAATTACTTGGCCTCCTCTTTCTGTTCGCGGTGAATGCGAGCGGGTCGGCAAGGACCTGCCGCCGGCCTCGCGGGCTCCCATCCCCAGCGGCACCCCACAGTTTACACAACCCAGGCTGAATGCCATAAAAGAGGGGCTCCATTCACCGGGGGCCCGCATGCAAAAGAGACGCCCATTAGATCATAGTAATTATTCCATTTACATCACACAGTGCCACAGTGGGACGTGTAGGACTCATCAAACACTTCTCCTCGCCCGGCCGGCCGCTAATGAGGCCTACTGGCGGCATTGTGCCTCCCATTTACTCATGGCCGGGCCTGCCTGCCAACAACAGCTCAGCCCCGCAGACAGGCTGCCCCTTTCAGAGCCATTTATTCCGTGCCCAACCTCTGACCCCAAGGGTTATGACATCAGCAGCCCTGATTTGTGATCATTTTTATTGGCGGACATTCAACTCTTGTTTCCTGTGTTTAACTCTGCCTCCCTTTTTTTAGCTAAACTTATTGGTTCTAATAGGCATCTGCCAAAAGACTATAAAGTAAGCCAGAGCTTTCACAAAGAGGCTTCTGATCTTGCTATAAAAAGCCCCTCAGCTACTATTTATGCCAATAATAACGAGTAATTCATTATCTAGGTGCACAAAATCTGTTAACCACTAAAATGTTGAACAATTTGGAGCAGATGTCCAACAATTTTATGAGTTTTAATTAAAATGTTCTATTTATTTTCATCAATACACCTGGGTTTTTAAATTTACGGAGATGTTACATGGGCGCACAACAGCATTTTGCACATTGTGTTCTTTTTGGAGGGGGATTAGGAGGGATGATTTGGGCTAATCAGATGCTGATTTGTGGCAAATTTTTTCCCCATTAAGGTGTTGATGCAAAATCAAAGAGGAATTAGAGCCGAGATTCAAAAAGACAGCACTTTCTTGGGACAAAGTAGCGATATTTCAGGAGTCAACGAAGGTCAGAGAAGGAGAATTTTTGTTTTGAAGCAGAGCCATTAATTTTAAAACTGGTATTCTGAATGGAAATTAAATGTCTTCAGAGAACAGGTTCTTAAAGCACATGTTTTTCATAACGCAGTTTGTTTAGGCGCTGTGATTTCCATACAGCAGCTGTACGTAATGACAGACAGCATTTACTTTATCATGAATGCAAATAATCATTTTCCAAAAAACCGATGTTACAAATCGCTATGCACATAATCACAAATTTGCATGGCTTACGTTTTCAAACATTTGTTAAAAAAAAAAGAAAAAAGAAAAAAAGATGACACTTAAGAAGTTGATAATGAATAAAACACAAACCACTTTCTCTCTCCTCTTTCATTTGAGTAATGGAAAGCTTTGGGTCTGAACTTAAAAGCTAACTAATTTTTCAAAACGATGGTTTTACCTCAATTATAATCATAAGCAAATGAACAGAAAGAGGATCCCGTTCAACTAATTTCAAGCTGTTACAGTCACAGACGATGATTGCAGGAAGTGGTTGAGCAATAGGAGAATTCTTATTGGAACCGTGCTACAAGCAGCCTGCACAGCTCACCCTGCTAACGCGGCCCTTTCAGGGCTCGTGTAGATGTTTAATGGACCCGATCTGGAGCTGCCACCAGTCGGTGTATCTTCAATGGAATCTGAGGGTTCACATTTGTTTTCCAGATAAGATTCTCATACACTTTCTCTTTGTAGTCAAGTAAATCATTTTACTCATTACTTGCTAATCTTAATTCCATCATCTTCACCAGCATTAGCTTTATTTACATAGCTTACTTTTTGACAAAAGCTGAGCCACTATACTTTGCATAGTAATTCTTTATGATCGCACTCGTTTCCCTAAATTGTATGCAATTCACACAGTTTTGTACACAACACTGGGGAATGCATGAGCACTCCTAAATGACCACGCATAGATATTCATGCAAGCAACAACCTGTTTTACATGCAGATGGCCAGTAGTTTCCCTCTTTAAAAAGCAGGACTGCCACTACCTCCTCCAACACACCCTCCACCTCCCCCCCCCCCAAGAAAAAAAAAGAGGGAAAATGAAAACAAAGAGAACACACTGGTCTGGGTGCAGGAGAGCTTGAGCAGCTCCAGCTTGGTATGCTGATTTGTACAGCTTAGTGAATCTGGATCTATTCAGATCCCATAGAAAGATTCAAAGAAGTTAAAAGCTCCATACTGCAAGTCAGCTGGGCACCCTCCGTGCAGAATAGGTCCCTCTATATATATCTTATAGTGCTGCTACAGTTGTGATCAGTGGACCCTCTGGGAGTAATGGGAAATTCTACTAGGGAAAACCAGTCCCTTGGCTTACCCTGTTAGCTACAGTGAGCACTTCTGCTTAGTGTTTCTCCTTACACCGAAAATGCTGTGATCAACTACTTGCAGATTACCGTGGAGATGAAATAGCCTCTCCACTACATCCTTTCGCAAGCAATTCCACTCTAATAAGTTTACATTTTCTGAAGATATTAAACTTTTTTTCTTAAACATACTGATTTTTGAGTTAGATCTTGGTGTCCCTTCCCAAAATTCTTTTGCTTCCCCAGGATAGAATTTTTGATAATATAGGAAGTGAAGTCCAATTTATTTTATTGTTAAACTACAAATATTTACTCTTTCTCCCTAGGCAGACCTAAGACACTTCTGCATACCTATGTGCAGGTACATAGAAACACATATTTACTCCCATGACCAGACACGAATAAATTGCTTGAGTGGACAGCAAAATCCAAACAGTTTGGTAGACTACTCTTAGCTCTAAGCACAGTGAAAACCAGAACTATACTGGAAGCACAACACTCTTGTGAGATTTGATAGAGCCACGGAACAGATGAGGCTGGAGGTGATCTCTAGACCTCATCTCATCCCAACTGCTGCTCAAATCAGGGCTGACCTTTGCTTCTTGTTGCTCAGGGCCTTTTCCAGGGGAGCTCTGAGTATCTCCAGGGATGAGATCTCACCACCTCTCTGGTTGATCTCTCTCCACTGAACACTTTTTTTCCCTTCAACCTGGCTGGAATCTCCCCCTGCTGCAGTGCCCCCATTTCCTCCCTTACTTTCTCTGCTCCTCTGGGAAGGGGTTAGGCTCTGCTTTCTCTCTGACCATCCATCAAGAACCTGAAGACAGCAATTGTGTCCTCCTCTCTGCCTTTATTCTTCTCTGCTTGGGGCTGTGCAGCCCTGGCAGGCTCAGGGGCTCCCTGGATGCTGTGAGCCCAACCACCCTGAGGCCAGCAGGTCGTACTGCTCTGAGGTTTGCATCATCCTTGCCCTGGGGAGCTTTACATGGGACACAGAGCTCTAGATGTCCATACCACAGCTGGATAGAGGAGAAAAATCACTTCCCTCAACCCGGAGTACTCATCAGGCCAAATTCCCAGCTTTCCAATATTACTGTCCAATTACACGGACGTCAGGTAATGTGTTAGTCATATTTGTGCAGCTGTCCTGAGAACAAGGGATAGAAGTCAGCAGTATAGTTGATCTTGCAGAACCTGATATTGTAGTGTACTTTGGGAAAGTATTTAGGCTGCCTTTTAGATCCCTCCATGAGATCATGAGTTGTCGGCTGCAGAAAAGCTCCTTAGATCTAGCTTAGTTTACACCAAAGAAGGAGACTCAAAGATCACTTTAGCTGCAAACAGAACAACTGGGAGAAGAAATCACCAAGGCACAAGTATAAGACCTCCCCTCACCCAGGTTCAAGCCAAATCCGTACTCTGAAGCCTAAAACTGAACACTGCACATGACCACAGCCTGCACATAGGTTGTGCACTGATCCGCTGAAGGATGTTAATGCTCATCACCACTCAGAGCACTCAGACTAGAGAAAGCTTAATTAAAAACATCTGACAGGCCATGATTATGTTCATACATAATCGCCAGGATGCCTATACCTGTTATGCCAGATCTTCATACTGTAAATAATTAGTTACAGGAAACCTCAAGAGGTTTCTTTAGAACACATACTTCACCATATTTTTACAGCATTTGCAATTTTAATATCAGAAATTGAAGTCTATTTTAAATAGGAAATACTAATAACAGACCTGCTTGGTTTTGCATTTGTCCCTACATTAAGAGCAGGATTCGTTTTCAAGCACAACAGCACATTTTCCAGAAGAACTACTGATCTGCTGATCTGTCTCTCGTAGAAATGTTTAAATCAATGTGATTGGCTTCCTCACATAACTACTGGGTTGAGTGGAATAATTAGGAGAACATCAAGCATCATTCCAAGAAAAAACAATCTAACTGGGGAGAAAAAGCTACGGGTTCTGCAGTTAGGACTTGAGGACTTTGGGCTCTCTTTTGTTACCTGAAGCAGCCATGGTCAAGTCTTCTTGAGCCCAAGGCCCCATTGCTGCATGACTAACGCAGTTACGTTTTGTTTATTTTAATAGGCTTGATGATCTAGTAAAATGCAGAACAATATCCTAAACTCACATCACTCTCTTCATAAACTCTTTTTAAAATTAGTACTTCCTTTCATCCTTGACAGCAGACTTCAGTTTGATACAACCAAGTTTTGATGGCTACAAAACTGAAATTTACAACATTTCATAATGTCTCAGGGCTGTGAAAAAGCAAATATTGATATTCATCGTGATGAGTTTTTGTTATTTCTAAAGAGTGGAAAATGTGCAATGCCCTCACTTCATAAGGAATAGCATTTTTGTCTTCTGACATACTCAAACAAAAGATGTGGCAGTCTTCAAACAGCTCTATAGCAGACAAGTCATCAGTCACTCTCTAACCTCATCTCTGAAATGAAATGTTCTGAAAGTTGACCTCTCTCATACAGCAGCACTCGGTCAGCGCTGTCATTCTGGAAGTTGCCGACTGGAAAAAATGCAGCTATTTCCTGGAATTAACATTGCCCAAAAGTCGCAGTCCCAGTTTTGTAACTCTCCACAATCTGCACTAGTAGGGATTAATGAAATACCTGGCTATGGTAGTCAGAAGAGGAATTAAGCACCCAACACATACCAGCAGCATCTATCACCGCACCCTTTTTCTTGACAATTGCTAGCTCTCAAAAGACAACCACAGAAAATTTGTCATTCCTATTTGCCCTCATGCAACAACAACAAAACAACAACAGGGAAAACAATCAAAACAAGACCAAATAATAATAAAAAAAAAAGGAATAGGCGCCAGGCAGTAAGTTGCATGTATTCAGAGGGGAATGCTATAATAGAGCAATCCAACTCAAACTTACATCAACTGCACACCAAATATCCTTCCTAGCAGAAGATGAAGCTGAATAGTCCATGGACACATAGTGAATTTGCTGAGAAGCCAGGCCGTTTGGTGTCTGAGGTGCCACAAACTGTCTGAAAATCGAGCCAAGATAGCTCACTCATGAGACCTTCAGTGTGAAATGGTGTGGGATGGATGCTGGACAGCCAGGAGCAGGGCTGTAATGCAAGTGATCCACAAAACTTCAGAGTTTTTTTTCGCATTTCATTCTGCTTCTCTTGGTGTCCATCAGTGCATTTTGGTTAATGACAGCTCAGAGCAGCTGTGCTTATGTTTTGAAATCAGGCTTTGAGCTAGGCTTAAGAATCACAGCTGGGTATCAGGTTTGATAAAATCTCACAGACTGACTACACAGTCCTGCAAGCAGTTTTCATCCCATTGCAAAGAAGCGGGGTCTGAAACATCTCCATTAAGTTCCTTCATAGTAAAGCACAAGAGATGTATTTTGGATTTTGTCTGTAAACTCAACGCTGCAATTAATTTGTCCACGGAAAAGCACCATCCAAACCGAACTGCACTTGGAGAACTACAAGAACAGCGTCTCTTTAAGAATGCTAAGATCATAAACTTAAATATTTCCAGGGATTAACCAAACCTCTCCTCTACTTATACAGTCACAGCTTTTGTTAGTCAACAATTTAAGTCTTTTGTAGAATGAAAAACATGTATTTTGGATGAAATTCTGAAAAAAAGAACACTCATTCCATAACACTCCTTACACGTTAGCATGCCACAATTCACTAGTATTTTGTTCTTGTGCCATTTAGGCTGAAGAATAACAGTCACTTTACACTGATTCTCCCATACGTGACACTACCAGTCAGGTATGTTGTTTGAAGAAGATTGCTGAGATAGTGCATGCAGATGTGCTGCACTGAAGGATGTTGAAATGCAAAGTTTCGGGGAAATGATTGAGCATGGGAACCTTGAGCCTCAGAGGACATTTTAATTGTTTTATTAGGAGAGAGAACTTCTTGGAGAGGAAAGATAAGGTCTGAGATAGGATTTGAAGGAATCAGTACTGCCATACAAAGGCTGCCATACAGAGGAGCTTGTCCCTATGAAGTGCCTGCACTGCCATCCATTCTAACCTCCAAACAATGTATGTCCACCCTCCTTGCATGAGTTTTTCTGCTCCTGAAGAGCAGATCATAGGGGATAATTTACTGTTCATTACATAATAGGAAAGAGCAGCTGAGCTTGCAGGTAGGGATTCCTGAACTGTTCAGGCTATGAATCGTTCAGTTTACAGCAATACATTCAGCTTGGGAATCCCTGGATTTGGAAGTGCATTAGAAAAAAAATGTCAGGTACCGAGGGTAGCAGTTCTCCCCAACAGCACAATCTTTAAATATTCAGTGATTCTGTGATGAAATAAACACAGTATTTCACAAAAATTTTACTTCTGTTTGTCATTTTCAAAGTCATTCTATAAACCAAAATGAATTCCTCATTATGACCTACCATCATCTGTCAAAAAGGTACTTATAAATATGTATATGATATTTCTTTCTCTACTTCTTTTTTACATGAAGGAGGTATCAATGCTACAACTAATTGGGCTAATTTGCATCAAAAACTATACATAATTAATTTGTCTGTTAAAAGCTTTCAGCGTTTCTTACAGGAAGCGCAAGAGATCATTGACGAAGTTTGAAGGAGTAATTAGCAATAACAGATGTCAATGCACATAACTGTAAAACTATGCCAGAAAATGCACTGGAGGAGTTTTATTCCTCAACAATTAGGTTTCTATCAAATCTTCTACTTCAAGGTATTTATGGACAACTATGAGCATTTCCTCATGGCACAGAAAAAGCTCATCTTTGCTACTGAACAAGTCTGCAGTTTTATTCATGTCTAATATAACAGCCTACATTCAAACAGGACCTAACCATAGATTTTAGATACTCATTCTTGGAAGAGCAAATATAGAGCCATAGCAACTCAAGCGGTCGCTAGAACCTGCAATGGGGAGACAGTGGCAGTACACATGGCCCCAGAAAGCACAGTCAGGACATTAATATCATCATGGTCTTATCTAAAACGGAACAAAGTCCATGAATGTTCAGACTGATGGAAGCTGCAGTGATAATGGGGAGTAAAACACCTCCAGCCCACTGCAGGAGTGTGATCCCATGTCACACTGAGCTTTACCACTGGGAAACGAGTCCATCCAGCTCCCCAGTCAGTTCACGCAGTGATACTGCAAACAGCAGGGGTAAACATCTCGCAGGGCTGCCTTAGGGAAATAACAGAAAGCATAACTGTGCAAACTCAGTGTGCTCTTCTAGTGGGATTCATGCAGGTGCAGTGCTTGCTTTTCCTGCACAGGCCTCCCTCCTGTGTGTACCACTTCGAGCTGTGGTATTTGCCCTGACTCAGTCCTTAAATAAATCTCAAGGAAGAATAGCAATTTCTCAGCATTGTCATGCTACTACTTGGCCCAGATTCATCACCCTGACAAAACCTTTTCCTGAACCAACTCTAGTTTTCAGCAAATCTCTTTCCAGCTCTTTTTGTGTGGCTTTTGAGTGTTTCTGTAAATACAGCCCCAGAAAGAATGTGGTCCAGTTCTGGAGATACACGTCCTCCCACACAGTTTTTACTTCTGGGATTGAGAGTTCCCTACAGGGACCCCTTTCCAATGTGCTATGCCATATAACTGCACCACTTCTTCAAACATCTTCTCACTACGCGGTCTCATCAATTGTACTCTAACACATAGAGACAAAATGCCAGGAGCACATCCTAATTTAGTTATCGCTATCTGTGAGTTTCTACAGTATCTACCAATGTTCTAAAAGTGAGTTTCTGATACACAGAAACTGCTACACCAAACTTACCTCGAAGAAATCCCTCCCCTTGGAAGAACAAGTGGTAGTCACAGAGCATGCAAATGAAGTGACCAAGAAGCCCATTCAGAGCTGCTGGCATGGAGGATAATTATGACCTGCAAGAAGCTCTTTTGGAATCCTATACCTTAGGATTAGTCTACATGAAAGAAGAATTTTCCAGTATGAAAAAGGACAGGTGTGTGCACACCACAATGGAGGTGCCACCTTCATTGTCTGAGCGGCAGTTTCAGCACAACCCACTTATTACCATTTCCCCTTGTATCCAGTCCTAACAAGATTAAAGTTTTCTTTTCAATAAGCATCTACCCTTCTTCACTGGCCAGACTGTATTAGCATGGTTGGCATTCCACCAAGGTTTAGCAACTCTTTCTAAATGGGTTTTACCAAAGAACTTTGCAAGGATCATATAACTAGACAGAGAGAGTGTAGATAATCAAATTACTGGCTTTCAGCACATACTTAGCCTTCCTTGCATCCAGCCAAACAAGATTTCACATCAAATGCAGGAAAAATTCATGCAAATAAGCTGCTAATGATTATTAGAAGACTTCTGCTCTTATGAGAGGATGTCTTATGACAGGTACCCAACATTTGCTCAAGTGAATTGTCACCTTATTTTACAATAAATTTGAGGTGACACTTTTCATGTCTAAAGTGTTCCTGGAGGTATTACAGATTAATTACTGCACGCTTGCCCATTGTCACACATCAGTCTATCTACGTCAATGCGTGCACTACAGGAGCAAACCCAGATACGTCCTCAAGACTAAGCCATGCACCCTGCATACTGCACAGCCCCAGGAGCCCAAAGGCTGTGTCCCCCAGAGCTGTTGTGCAGAGTCACTACCTTCATGCGTTCTCATCTGCTGCGTGCTGTGGGCTGGATCTCCTCATTTGCTGGCAGATAGTCTGAGATCAGCTCTGCTAAGCAGGGAGCATAGTTTGAGCAGAGTTTATCTGGCTATCTGCCTATAGCACGGCCAATATGTAGCATCACTCATTTCCCACACGGCCAAGATATCTCTCTTACTCATCTCCACTGCACTGCAGACCTAACACAGAAGGGTCAGTACCAAAATGAGATTAAAAGTAAGGCTTCCCAATCTCACTCTTCTTCCATAACCCCGCTAACATATTTCATCTTTTTCATTGTTCATCCTTGACTGTACATGTCTGTGGGATCCCATTTATGGCTGAGGCAGTTGGCAGGGCAGCTCCAGTGGAGATGATGCCAGGTCTGCCTGTACTATGCATCAATAACCATTTGTCTTATGCCTAGACCTGCCAAAAGCCTAACATCAGGGTTTCACTGTACTCTCCCAGCATAGCAATGGTTAGATTCCTTTTATCTCTCATGTTAATTTTCATGGAACCCTGCCAGTTTCTTTATGTACTACAGAGTTCCTCACTTCATTCAGAGAGAATTGTATTATTCTCTCCCCCATTCCCTCAAATATATTTCCAAAAAACTAGCTCTTAAAGGAATGGGTTTTCTTGAAGCTGGTAGTGGAGCCATGGCTTCCAATAGCTCTGAGCTGCATGGATATCACAAAGGTCTTTATAATCAGAAGTTCTAACAAAGATAGACCTGGGCCAGGAGCTTGAATCAGACTGTTACGTGCTGGTGTTTACATACTCAGAATACAGGTAAGAACTAATGCCTTCATATAATAAACTTTGGCTATCCACCCAACTCTTAGTCTGAAAGCACCCCAGTTCTGTGAGTAAATACAGCTGGCATCGCCAAGAGGTTTACATGTAAGTGGGTGACACCACTGAGAAAGAAAATAAAGACTAGAGGCAGGATCAGGAGCAGCACTGAGATAATACCTAGTGTTGGGTACACCTCGAGTACAAGCAGATTTTCAGCAGAGGAGAGGAGGGCACACCATCTATTCCACAGCCTCACAGCCTTCCTCTAGGGCAGGAGATGGGCATCAAATCAATTCACTGTTTCCTTTCTGCAAATGAACCCACTTCTAGTAGATAAGGTAAGTAACAGGAAGGACTTTATCTCAGAGATGTGCCCAGGCAAGGAAAGAGCTGGGGGTTTGGGGTAGTCCGTATGCACAGGTTTTACACACAGGTTTTGCACAGGCAAAATTTGTGCCTGAATTACCCCTTGTGTAAAATCGAATGAGCTGGACGTTGATCCATCAAACCTGTTCATGCTTTCTGGACCTTAAATCCCAAGCAGCCAGCTGGGTTTTGCATCTCGGCACTCTTCCATAGCCCCAGTCACAGCACAGGACCCTGCTGCACAAGCTCTGCTGTGCATTCAGCAGCACAGCTCCCTCCCCAGATCACTTAAACACTCAAAACTTACTTAAATATGGTTAAGTAGCCTATTAAATTCTAGAATCCTACACACACTCTGCTATTCAAATAAAATAACCAGAGCATTTTTCATATACAACTTGCCTCCTGGCAACTACACTTTATGACAAGACCTCGTATGCAAGCATAATAAAAACCATAAGTGAAAGACAAGACAGCACGGTTCAGTGGATTTCTATAACGAGTCTGAAAGCAGAAATCCTCGAAGCCACACCTTAGACAATAAGTATAACCACTGTTTTCCATTAAACTGGCAGGGAGTGAAAGGCAGCAGCACCCAAAAGCCGGAGCTGCCCGCGCCCACCACCGGCCCAGGGGGAGGAGTTGGCCATCGCCATCATTAGGGAGACGTTGTTAACGAGATGTTGAATTCCCAGAGAAAAAGCACACTTTAGGTGATCGTAAGCAAAAGTAACCTCCTTTTAATTTTTCTTCCCCCTTCACTTTTAGGTCTCTTCCAGTCTAACAAGAAAAGCAGCTCTTTGCTTTACCAAAGTCCTTGCTAATTCTTTCCAGTTCTCAGACAGCAGCTGTGCTGTGCAGTATTTGGGTACTACAGGTGAAGGCTTATTTGCTTGGAACTACCGTCAGTTTTCTGCTCAGTGCCTAGAAACCTTTCTAGAGACTTTTAATCTTGCTGGGGGAGGGAACACTTTGAGCTCGCAGCGCTGCTTCAGTGTAATCCTCTTCATTTGTCTCCACCAGGAAACTCCAGCCCCTGCTGAGTCTGGTTAGAGAGAATTAAGATTTAATCCAGACATCTTTTTACCTGCCAGGCTTGTAGACACAATTCCTAATTGACTGAGCAATGCTGTGGGGCCTTTGATATTCAGTGACCATCCTACAATGACTGGACTCCTCTGGTTATCAGAGAGATCAGTGACAGCGGAGGGCACCAGCACCTTGCAGGACGTGCGTTTTGTGTAAGCTGAGCACTGACAGTGCACACAGACCCGTAAAGCAAAGAACACGGCAGGCCTGTCTGTCCACAGAGGTCTGGCTGCTCTGCTTTTCTACCAGCAATTTTAGGTGGGAACAACAGAAACCTGCTTGAAAAATAATGAAAGAAGTGCAAGGTCTGTTCTGTGGGCTGGGCTCCGAGGGGCTGGGGACATTGCTCTGGGCCACCCTGGGCAGATGCTGTCAAAATCCATCTCCAGGGCTCTCTGGGAAGAGCAGCTCTACTGCCCTGTACTGCCAGCGGCAGTCCTGCGCTTCTCACAGTGATCTGTGTGAGGAATTTCATCTCCTCCGTAGTACCTGAACATTTGGGTCAGACTGTCTGCAATTCAGTTAATAAGTAATTCAACGGGTACTTTTCAGCAAACTATTCGGTAGATTCCTACAGCTGGTTTATTGGTGCACTGCATTCAATCAAACGTACTGCAGATTTAATCCCCACTTGACACAAAGCACCTCTAACAAGGTATCTTCAATATTTTTTCACCATTAATCTGATTTTACTCGTTCTATTTCCACCAAGACCGTCATGGTAGAATTTGAGATTTGCTTTTAGACAAGACCTACATTTTCTGGCAGACAATTTATTCCGTGAAAAAAAAAACAGCTACGGGTTGTCAAGGAAAAAATACAACAGTTTCTATCAAGAGAAATATTTTGCTTTGAGTTTTGAAACGTTTTGACTTTTCCAAACGACGTTTCATCTTGAAATTAAGCCAAATGAAAAACTTTTAATTAAGATTCATGCAGCAAAGCCTTTCATTTAGGTTAAACAAGGTTTTTCATTCATTGCAACATACTGTTCGTACTGGTTTTTCTTTTTCTTTTTTTTTTTTCTGTTTTCCTGTTTTATCTTCTGGGCTTTTTCATTTTGTTTCAATAGGAAAAGCACTGCGAAGTAAAGCAAATGAGAAGGAAATGCAAGGAAAAAACATTTCAGAACAACCCATTTTCTCCCTTGTCCTTTTTCTCAAGTTCAGAAATCATTTCCACCTACAGCTACGGATATGTGAAGGTTTCACCTAAATACTGCAGACATCTCGGTGCAATCAAAGTCAACAAAACCTTCCTTTCTGTAGCATACAGAAAGTCTGAGTAACAAAGCGACCAAAGCACGATGAGATGTAATTCTCCAGCAAGTGTAAAAATAGAGTCCATCATCTTATGCTACCAAATGTGTAAAAAAGCAAATCCTACAAGGAATGAGACTGAGACACAGGGTTCTCATTTATTGCTTTCAATTCTTGCTGTTACCATTATAATAATGAAATATTTCAATCTCGAGGCTTTTCCCTTAATAGGATGCAATTAAGGACTTTTAAAATCACATAGAACTTAAAGACTTTTCTTTCAGCTGCTGTTTTTTGCCCTCTCCTTTCTGCTTGTACCCTTTTTCACGACTGCTTTGCAGACTCTTTCTATTAAAAATGGAAAATTGCACAGTTCGACTAATTAGTCAAATCACAATTGTATGCAATTGGCATGGACCCATAGTTGAATTTCACACACCATTTGGAAAGCACAGCAGTGACAGTGCTGGTTTTCTTCAGTACTTCAGGAGATATATTCAATTACAAAAGGGAATGTTACTATTTTGGTTTTGGTTGTAGATACTTTTATATGACATTATCAGTCTTTATTGAATTCTGCTTAATCGTACTGCTACTTACAGTGTACTTCTACACTATAGTGTATAAAGTGTACTTTGTACTGAAGTGTACTTATACACTTTATAGAGTAAAAGAGTTGAGATTAACAGTACTAGAAGTTCTTTAATGGACTATGAAGCACAAAGAGACACCAGTTTGAAGGTTATGTTTGGTTTCAGATGCTTCTTTGCCATAGACAAGCAGGAATTGCTACGCAGGAGTGAATGAATCATCAGCCCACCTTGTCTAGCACCCAGACTTCAGCTCCGCTTTGTACTCGGACACATGAGAGGACTGGATCAGGAAATCTCCCAATACCCAACAGACAAAGGACGTCCAATATCCAATATGTAAAGGATGGCACAGAGGTTTACAAATCTTTTAAATCTCAGTTCTGTGGCATTTACTGCTATAACTCCAGGAGGACTGATCTACATCCAAATGTTCTGCTTTTGTTTTGGAGGCCTTTTTTAATTTTTATTTTTATTCTTATTTTTATTAATACCGTAGCACATCTCTTCCTTTCTGCTTGCCCATGCTGTTCAGAGGACGAGGGTAGGCTGCTGCAAAATTTTCCTTTCTGCCTTTTTTCATAGTCCAACATCTTTTTCTCAAAAGATCTAAGCCTCCTTTTTGGTAAACTGGAAAATACTCGATTGTTTTCAATATTGATTCTTCATGCTCAGTTTTTATTTGAAAAAGGTACAGGCCCTCCAAACCCGGTGGAATTGAGACTTTCATTTCTGTTACATATCGGCTTCCTACCAGTGACAAAAGGTAGCCTGAAAGCACCATTTCCTGCTCCCCACACACTGCAAATGCTCTCGGTGTGATCCGAAGCACCAGTGGTATCACAGAATATTACCTGCCAGAGCTCCTCCACCCTCACACGCTGTTTCAGCCCTGTAGCAGCAGCTCAGAGGATGTCCTCTGACACAGCAGGCACACGGCAGTACTCAGCCAAGAAATACAGCACTGAAATTACACAACCGTTTAATTCAGCAGTTTTTCAAGTGCCCGGTGCTCATAAAGCTTGCACGCAGGTGACAAATATTTTTGTATTAATTGAGGTATAAATATGACCTAAGTATCCAAAATTACAGTATCCCATGCAGGATATTTCTTGCCTTACTTCTAGGCATCATGCTTGGTGATAATCCCCTGTGGACTTCTGCAGCTTTTTCCTTTGATTTTGTGGAAGTGAGGGAATGAGATCTGCTGGATGTCAGCATGCATCAGCCTTGTTACTTTGGCTCTCTTAGCGCTGAGTGCCGGCATCTGGATGCCCGACTCCAAATGTAGGAAAGCGACAGTTAATTTTTCTAATGATATACAAAACTTCTAGGAACGCTTCTGACATCTTCCTTTTACTTATTTTCTCCTCTCTTGTGCCCTGTAACTCTCCCCCAAAATTGACAAATCAAAACAACGATGAGCTGAAGTACTGACATGCACAGCTCTCCCTTCCTTGGGAATGTCTTGAATTTGTATCGAGAAGAAGTGGTTTTGTACCACAAATACTGCTTGCCTCAGTCCTTCATCTATCAAATGCAACAATTAAGTCAATCGAAATACGGGCTATTAAATATCATTAAAAACAAATATTAAAGAGGTTTGTTTTTTTTTTCCCACAGAAATTACTGTAAGGATTGCATTGCTAGCTGAAAAGATAAACACAAACACTCTTCTAATGGATGGCTGATTGAAATAAGCCTGGTTCAAAATAACTTTTGTCATGACCGTTCATTTACGACTGCTGCTATTAAAATTATTCACTCATCTTTGGTATGAAATCGGATATACTTTATCCATAAATTCGGCACTTGTTACAGCTGAAGTAGCCACAGACTGCACGTTTCTGGAAAGGCTCTGTTGAAGTTGATATTTCCCCAACCCCAAATCAATTTAAACAATCAGAAACTTTTCCATGAAGTCAATATGCTTTGGATCAGATCCGATTGGTTATTTGTACACACTTGCTCATTGCTTTCCTTCTCTGAACAAATTACCTGAAGACTTGGCTGTGCTTCAACGTTGTCGTTAGGCACAAGTTTCTACTACTAATGCTGAACTGAAATAAAAGATCAAAGAAACTTTCAATGATGAAATTAAGGCATGCCGAGCTGAAGCACGCGTTACTTGCAACATTTAACTCTTTTGGTTGTGAGCTTTCACTCTCTACAGGAAACACCAGAGGAGACACAAACACGGTCAGATAAATGCACACCAAGTTTTTATTACATATTCAGCACCCTCAAAACACAACCCCCTGCATTTCCCAAGGTCCAGTTTGCAGCATCTCTCTAAGGCAGTAAGTTGTTACTGTCCTCTAAACCACAGAGAGGGAAGTGAAGCCACAAACACTGCGCCTGAAGAGTGGATGAGCAAAACCTGGTTTGGTGGTTGTTTCAAAAACAGCTAGTGCAGAGATATGGGCAGAAGGTACTCTCATTGCTACTTTTGAGTAGCAAGTCCAACTTCCAGTCCCATTTCATCTACAAATATACAGGCTTGCACATTTTGTTTTCTGAACTCCTATACATGCTATTTTTTCTTTTTTCTTGAAAAGTGTGGTTTCATCCACAGCCTGCCAAGAGCCCTGAACCAAACTCCTGGGCTTTTTGTGCAAATAATGCTCGTCTGAACAATCATCCAGCTGCCAACCACAGCGCAAATGTGAGCCCAATCTGTACAAAGTTGAGTTTTCTTTCTAGCTGCCCAGAGCAAAAGAACTTTCCCCTCTCTCCCTACATGTCTAGCATCATCATGGCAATATACTAAATTCAGCTGTCTGGCCCTCTCTGTGCCTAAAAGGCATGAAGGACATGGAGGAACTGTGGGCTCTATCACATGCAAAATTTCTTTTGTAGCACATCAGACTCGGACGTGATCGCTTGTGACATGACATCAAGAAACAGTTTTTGTTTCTTTCTTTACCCCCGAGCTAAATGAAGGGTTTATATTTCGCTTGTGGTTAATGCCAATGTTGATAATCATGCATCTTTTTAAGTGTCTCTACCATATCATGGATCGCTGCCTCTCCAGCAGCACGGCCCATAACCTATGGATAACTTGGTTCTCAGAGGTGCTTACACCGTACTGGTTGGGATTCTTTTCCCTTCCATTAATTTCACTATTATCCCCTTTTCCCCCTTTTGTCTGTCACTCTCAATTTCAGCAGCTGTGCAGTGCATTTCCTCGGGCTGAAAAAGCAGAGCGGCAGCCTCCGCAGCAAGGGTGCCCCAACCTCACACATGGCACCGAGTCACAGCGAGGCTGCAGGTGGCAGGTCCCCTCCACCAACCCACACAGCATTCCTGCAGCAGCACTTGCCACCAGGACCCCTGTGCTGCCTCGAACTCCTTCAACCAAGTCACTCTGTGCTCCCTTCCCTCACCCAGCAGATTCTTCTAGTTGAAACAGCAGCTTTGAGAAAGACGGAAAAGCGGACAGGAGTGGCGGGCAACACTTCATTTCAGTGGCTTCACCGTTTTGGCGTGGGCCCTTCCTTGCCATGCTGGGGTTTTTTACACCTCAATGTTTGTGCTGTAGGCATTGGTGTGACAGAGGCAAAGACGGTGCTACTCCCACTGCAGCAGGAAACATCAGCTGCATGCAATCCCCAGCAGCACAGCTACAGAACACATGGTCTGAATCCAGACTTTCGTAGAGATGAACTTCTGGGTTAGTATTTGTCGAGTAATTTTTAAGACATACGTATGCAACACAGGGGTTAATTCATTGTCAGCAAATGACTTAGCAGAGCACAAACAAAAGGAAAACTGGCAAGATTTTTTATTTTAACTGTTTCTTGCAGAAGAGAGTTCATTAGCACTCAAAGCCACCATTTTTAAAGAGAAGATTTTGCACTGAGAAAGAACTTTGCAGTTAAAAGTTCCACTCTTACCAAGAAACCCAGTCCCAGAGATGGGTATAACCTGCAGAGCCACCAGGGCAGGGCGCGAGCAGCCAGAGCAGCGTCTGCAGGCTGTCCTTAGGAACAGAGGCCAAAAAGCAAGCAAACTTTTAAATAAAGGGCAAAGTTACCTTCAGTGTATATGAAGAGATATTAAAGGAATACCAAACAGTACATTTCCTCTAAGTTAGTAATTAGGATTCCTTGTTTCTTGACAGCAGTAGGAATCATTGCTTTATATTCAAAGCCTGGTGTAACTAATCAAGGACACACACAAGGAAAAGAACCCAGCGAGCACCCTCAAAAATACATCATGTCTCTCTAGCCAGGCTAGTATTAGTGATTTCCATACGTAGCCACCCCTCTAAGCCAAAGTTTTCCCATCTCCTCAAGACCATCAGACTGTTCCTAGCTTCCCCTCTCACTTCTGATAACAGACAGGGGAAGAGCACCGTTGCTTGTAGTACACGATCACATATGGCTGACCGTTCCCATCTTCTTTCTGCATACTCTGCAAGACAAAAGCGTATGCACGCATATTCTCTAACCTCAGTATTGTTAGATGAGTATTATACAATTTTCTCATCTTCTTAATTTTGAAGCCCTTTTTTTTTTTTTCTCACCAGTTAAGAGGATTTGTGCGGTACCTTCAGCACAGAAATTCATACTAAGCACTGTATGTGTTTGTATTAATCAAAAACATGCAGCAACATGCTATCCATGTAGATAAACAGGGTGGTTAATTGAGAGAAACGTCCTGCTCAGCGCTTTGCTTGTTCTGGTGTGCCTGTTGCATTGGTTTGCAGTTAGTATGAAAAAATGAAACAAAAAACACCACGCTTATTGAAAGTCCCTACTGAAAAGTTACAACGTTTGCAATGAATTTTCTGATCCCCACCCTGAGCAACAACTCTCATACATGAAGCTATCTACTCTTGGCAGACACCAGAATGTCTCCCGTATGACACACTCTTTAAGCTATGCTGCTCCAAAATTGATATTGATGGAGGGCATCTGATCTCACAGATTTATTTTGTTAAGTTTCATACGGTGCATCACATGATCTTGTCAGCTGAGATCACGTCAGTGATTTATGCCATAACATGAGTCAGCCATATATAAATTGGGTACATTCATACAGAAAAAGGAGACAAATTTTTTTTGGCAGTACCATAAGCTGACTTTCCCCTTTTCTTACATTCTTTTAAAGAGGAAGGTATTGTGAGGCACAAGCAGTAGCTAAATCCCTGAGAATCTTCAACCAAGCCCAAATTCCCGATCCTGTATTTTGTGTGGGCGGATCAGAGCACCAATAACAGGAAAGCCATTAGATGAAAATGAAAGTGAGCTTTCCTCCTATTTTCTTTGGGCTCAGCTGTTTTTCTTCTACAAATTTCAGACCTCAGTTTGTGCAAATCTCTCTGACTGATGTTCCCTCTTTATTTTATCACTGGAAGAGAGCAAGAGGGACATCACCAATACCATCCTTCACCTGGAGACTAGGAAAAATAACGTGAAAACGTGCAGGTTCTTTCACAGTCCTGGACAAGCAACAAGGCTCCTCGCAGCCCGAAGCACACGCTGGGAGCAGGGGGAAGCTGCCTGGGCAGCACCAACATTGCTGTGCCCGGGAAAGGGCTCAGGGCCAAACTCTGCTTCCACTCCCATCCCCTCGCTCTGCTAAAGGGCTCAGACACAAACCTCAGCGCACATGCACTAATACCACCCCAAAGCTGTAATCTCACGTGGCTTCTGGGTGCTACTTGCTAAGAGGGGCAGCATTGTAAAAGGGAAAAGGCCCACCAAGACTTGCCTGTGCTACAAAACATCCGTTTCTCATTTGTCATGTAGAAGTCACTTTTTGTTCTTTAGAAAATGCACCTCATGATGTCGGTCTCTCCTGTTGGTAGCTAGGAAATATGACTGGCAGAGGTTTCTGCCAAGAACACGTTCTAGCAGAGCTTCAGACAAACAAGGTCTCCTTCCTATGCCACTTCCACCACACTACACTTTTCACTTGTTCTGATGAGACCATCCCCAGCATCCCCTTTGGTCCATGATGCATTTCACAAGATGAGCTTTTCAGAGTGAACTCAGACAAGCAGAAAACAACGTACTGAGAAAAGCCAAATCCATGCACGTGGCTCCAAAATCCAGCTACGTCCCATGAACCCATCACTCTAAGAGGAAGCTCACTCATCAGGTATAAAGCATGCAGGGCCCAGATGCCTGCACTGCTTGTGGTTCTAGATTAACATAACGTATCCTTAACTGTGAAGCTTATTTAAAACACACAAAGCAGCTCTGCCAGTTCTCATTTTATCCCACACAGCAAGCTGCCCTCATTTGCAGCTGTGAGGAAGTCAGCTGCTCGACCTGTGCCACGAGCGGCCACGCTCTGCTTGTGCTCATCATCCCTGCTGTGTCTGGGGGAACACTTCCATGGAAATAAAGTTGGGTACTGTGACCAGAAGAGGATACAAAAACCAGGGTGCTCCTAAGTTTTGCAGCTAATCTGTGTGCATGCAGAGAGGTGAAGCAGCATGTCCCTGCTGCGGGCAGAGCAGGCACAGATAGGAGCAATCTCTCAGATGTATTTGGGTTATGCATTAAGTATCAGCTCACGAGTGGTTAAATTACTACTGTCAGAAATATTAACGCCTTGTTAACATGAGTTAACACATATCTATCTCATTTTGTCCATCAGCAGATATAGGACAGCGATGTTTTGAAGAAGCTGGGAAGTTTTCAACCTCATGAGGAAATGTCTCCATCCACAACGGATGGTTGGTAAAAGGATTACCTGTAGCTAACTGACATAACCCCAAGGGGAGGCTAAAAGAGAAATAGATAATGTGCTGCTAAGATTTATTTGGCTTTTAGAGTTGTAGAAGTGTTGTAATAAACAGAGGTGTGCTATTACCTATTCATTTGTGGCTTTCTGGAACCATTCAATAAAAAATAGACTTCCCGATCCTTAATGGCGCTATGCAAAACAAACCTGGTGCACTCTATCATATGAGATAGGAATTACGACTAGAAGCGATACCACATCTTTACCCTACAATTTTTCTTTAGGGAAGATTCTCCCGCAGTTGCACAAGACAGAATCTGCAACAAAGCTCCATAGATGTGAGAGAACCAAGTGCTGAACGCAAACAACGCATTCCAACTGACAGAGAAAGATGTGTTACATTAGTTTATATTTCTGGAGATGATCTAAGCCTTTAGTTATCTGTTACATCAAATGTCTCAGTTTTCCTTCTGTAATCTAATATCCACCATCAAGCTTGGCCTACATTTAAAATTTATACAAGTTTTTTCAGATGCTGCCATTTTGCCCCGGGCTTTTTGGGTGTTAAGCTCCAGTAATAATCTACACTGTTTCTTTAAGAAAGTTCATCCATTCACTTTAATTACATTTTCAGCCCTGGTTATTGTCCCTGTGCCTGCAAAGAATGTTTCCAGCCATAAAAAACCATTATCTGCCACAATTATGGATAACCAGAGCGTGGCCAGAGGGCAGAAATGCCATGGTGAAAGATTGTACCGCAATTCAGCGCAGAATTTATAACTTTCCTCAGGGCTAACTGTCAGCCTGATCACAATGCCTGACAAAAAGATCCAGCAAAGCAAATGCAGATGCTTCTTCTTGCCTGCATGGTTGCTCTTTTTCGTATATTTTTTTTAAGGTGCAGTTTGTTCTAAGACATTAAGTTGCAGCCATTGGAGATGCAACGCTACAGAAAAGACACCGCTTCTAATTCAGTTTGCTGGAACACCGATTTAGACCACACGAATCCAGCAGCATGGTTTTGAACACACCTTGTTCTCTGCACAACCAGAGCGTTTCAAAGGTACCCAGAAGATACCACTGGTTATCGGCTCTGGTCGCCGAAGCTGCAGGCGCAGTCTCTGCTGTGCTGTGCCCTCTTTGCTTCTCATCAAGGCCAGACAGAAACAATTTTCCACAGCTACCCATGTTTCTGCTCTTGCAACATTAGATCTTTCCATCTCTGATTCTTGTGGTTATTAACATGCAGAGGAATGCCAAGCTGGAAGAATGATGAACTTCTTGACAGTATTGAAGTACATCTAGTTGTTCCTCTGGTTCCATCTGGACAGCTGTGTCCCAATGGCACAGAGGCTTCGCATGAAGATTCCTGATGTGCAGGCTTTCAACAGAAGAGGGAAAGAAGATCGTGAGTCCCAGGAACGTATTTATTTATGAGATCAATAATATAAATCCTTCTATCTTTTCCAGACAGAAGCCTCAAAGGACAACGCAAGCATGACTCAGGATGACCCCTTCTGTTTTGGCTACAACAGAAAACCAAGCAGACGTGAGAAGGATCTGGGTGCTGTCCTGGCACCCCAGTGCCCCACAAGAGGTGAGAAGCAGGGGAGGGGTCTCCTCTCCCCTTGGCATGCTCCAAACTTGCCTCAGTCTGCGTCCGTCCCCAGGAGCAGGCAGCTGCTGCAGGTGGACTTCGCAGGGTAACAGAGGGAGGCCGGGAACTGCCATCCTCCACCTTCAGTGCAGACTGCAGCCCTGCTCAGCTTGGCCAGGAGGCAGCTGGCTTTAAAGGAAGTGCAGAATAAAGAACTCGAAAAGATGTTTGATTTCCACCCTGGGATTTCCAGAGCTATTGTGCTTCCAACGGGATGGTGACACCTGTGGGCATCTGCTTGCAATACCAGGGACTGCAAAAATGTGGCCCCAAGTGTCCCACCAATGAAACAGAGAACTCATAACTGTTGTGATGTAGATAGCTCAGTTTCTCCTCCTTTCATTTTTAACTACAGGAATCCAAAATACGGAAAAGATGACGGTTAAAATTCCACATAAGATAACAGAAATGCTTTTTGCTTGTTTCTAGGCAATGCAGTGAGATTGCTTGTTACAGCACCTCAGGAAAACCCCTCTGAATTTTGCTCAATGCTGCATGGGCTTCATTCTCGGGGTCAGACCATCCGCAGCTCAGATGCAGCTGAGCTCTCTGCAAAGGGAACATTCCTCACAGCCGTCTGAGATGGCAAACCCTTCCCAGTTCCCACCGCCCTAAATCCTTCTCTGGCATGAACAGGTCATAAGATTTGGCACCTCTGATTCAGCTTCAAACTTAGCTGCTATCCCAAATGTAATCCAGGGCAGAACTCCACCTCTTGGCACATCTTCAATAAAACATCATTCTACCTGAACCTCAGAAAAGATAAACTATTAAAGTAATAAGAGGATAATTTAACCTCTTTAATCAGATAATCCTCCAGCACATTGGACATTTATTTGCACGATATATTCAGCAGTAATGAGTTTGCAGCTCAGATTTAAACAATTCCCCACCCTCAGAAAAGCTGAAGGAAGTGGTTGAGACGTTCCGTATCTCAGGTGCCATTATGTGAATGTGAAAACAAATGAGTTTAATTGGGGAGAAATTCATCCCAGACAGAGGGCTTGCCCAAGGCCCTTGTCTGAGAAACCCCACTTAACTCCTCTCTTGTACAGAGTAGCTACTCAGGCACTAGATACCAATTAAGCACTACTTATCTTTTTAACGAAGGGCTGAAGCTGAAAATGAATTATTGTTTTGATGTGTAAATGATGTTGGTTTGGTAAAGGAGTGAAAGTATTCTATCTGAGGGGACAAGCAAAAATAAAGTGATAAAGTGTTTGCATGAACATACATGAAAGTTCTCCTGAGCTTTCCACGGCTCTGCAATAGCAACTGAGATCCTCCCCAGCACTCAGCCCAAACCTGCCATTTCAGCAGTCCTCAATCCCTCCATGCCTCTGTGCCAGTTTCAGCCAAGCCTTCCCTTCAGAGACCAAAGCAAACAGGAGTGCTTCCCTGAAAACTAGAATTTCTCATTTCAGCTTTTGCTGAAATAATTGATTCCTGTTTCTGAGCAGTTGCTCAGGCTCGTATTTCCCACAGTCTCATATATGGACATATCAAGTGTTCAAAAATAAACTGTTTTACTTCGGTTCAAACCAAATGGTTCTTTCAACTTCTGCGTACCTTTTCAGCTGATAAAAACATTTCAGAAATGTTCTGAATTTACCAGGCCTAATTGTTTTCCTGAACATAAAATTGTCCAGCAGTAATGAAACCAGCGATTGCTACAAGGCAGCTGATGGTCCCAGACTATGCAATGGATTAAAAAAAAAAAACCCCAACGATTTGAATATCATTATAAATTCAACTTCAGAAATACTTGTTGTGTTTTCTTTAGCTTTTGCTGAGCTGTGGCTTTACCTTAAATGGGGCACATCTTCCAAGTGGCTGCAGTAATGAGCAGTGCTCCTCGGAAGACAATTTCCCTGATCCAGATCTTTGGAAATGAAAGCAGCTCTCTTGCTATGGAACAGAAAAGTGAAATATGATGCTTCCTCCAACCCCCAGTGCCAAGGACGTGTGAGCTCAGAACTCCTCCTTAACAGCCGTGAATAGCATGACATCTATCTGAAGACAATAATGCACAAATTATTGAGGTATGCTTGTAATCAAAACTTCACTTTAGGCAGCGGGGCTTGCGATTAATTGTTAGATACGTGGATATCTGACTTGTAAGACTGTCACCCTCTGAGGACAGACTGTGTCACAAAATCAGATTTCAGAGAGTAGCTAAAGCAGAATTAAGTAACGAGCTGTTAGAGGACGGAGAAGGCATGGCCACTGGCAATGCAGGGTGGAGGGACACAATGGTCCTTCACACTTGTGAAATATGTTGGTTTTCTGAGATAAGAACAAGTGCCACGATTAATGAGTGAATGATGTAAACTAATCTGTAACAAAAGGCCTCTCGTTCCTGAAAAACCACTGGAAAATTGTTGGAAACTCACAGTCACAAACCAGAATCCAAATCCATTTACAGGTTTAGTATCTACGGTTAGATGCGTTGATTGCCAGTTTATAGCTTAAAAGAGACAAAATGTCATCCTACAGCTGACAGAAATCACCCTAGCTTTAGCTCCACCTTGATGACACACAATAAAATTCCCTTTGCATGAGTACAAATCCCTCATCCCAGACTGTAATTACAGAGTAGTTGGGGAGTAGCTGCCATATTTCCTTTGCAGGGTCATACAACTCATTAGTCAATCATATTACTGAGACACTTTCAGTACTAATAAACGAAGGTGGTGCTCATCTCATGGCTGAGGATGGATTGTTTTTTAAGGAAATAAATATTTGATGCATATCTTCACAGTGTCTCTTCAAGAAAACCATTATCACTTCAAAATAGTTCCTCCAAGCATATAGTGCAATTATATAGTTTCTGTCCGAGACGTGTAATGATAAGGTGCTGGGCTGTGTTCTTGTTTTCACATTTCAAGCCCAAAAATCAGTATGTGGTATAAGCTGGTGAAACTTCAAGGATGTAGTTGTGGATGAGGGATGGACTCAGGGCTGCAGCCACCCGCCTTAGCCAAAATGCCTCTCCCAAGCTCCATTCAAGGTGACTCACAAATAACAGACAGGTCTTGAACCCAGTTTCATTAGAAGCTCGTTCCACAAGTAAATCCCACTCAGCGATGGGCTAACAGAATCCAATTCTTTGCTTGGATGCTGAAATCTTCCACTTAATGGGAGTAATTACCATCAATCCATCATGCTAGCTTGTTAACATCTAATATCTTACTCCTTAAGATATGAAAAAGTTAATTTAGTCAGCAAAAGTTGTTTGAAGTGCGTTTCTCCAAAATTCTCAGGACCGAGCCCATCTAAAAGTGCGGGCGATCATACTCAGAAGTTACTCGGATGCTTTTAAAAATTCCTACTTGGTAGCCAAGCATTGAAAGTACATAGCCCTGAAGAATTTTTCCATTCAGTACTTGAAATCGAGTTGAAGGAATGGATTTTGGAGCCAACAAATATCTCTGGATCTGCAGTTTCTGGTGGCTGTCACACAATGCTGCAGTGTTACAATCACACCCCAAATATTAATGCGGGACCCGAACTGCTGCTCTGAGCTGAGGCTGCAGAGTGCTTTGGGAAGTCGGTATTGTAAGAGACATTGACCGTGTTTGAAAGGATGGTAAATGAAACACCTGAAGAACTTGTCTATTTATTTGTGATAGATTTTGCAGAAACTTTTTTTGGAAGCATTGAACTACCAACACTAATCTTTACCACATCCCACAGAGATTAATTCTGATGGCAAAACGAACTCCAGCTATCTTTGACAATAAGGTCTCAAGCAAAGCATCATTTGCTAACTTAAACACACCACATTTGGAATGCATATTTCGTATTCCGTCCTTTTACCTCAGAGGAACGTAGATTTTACAGGGTTTTTTTATTACAGCAAACACTTAGAAACCAAACAGAAGAGTCATTTGTTATTACTGCTGTTACTACTCAATATTTATTTTATGGCAGCATGCAAAATCCCCTGTCAGGATAGTGACCCTGTGACATTCACCATTAAATAATGCATTGGTAGATTTCAATTAATGGTAATTGCAGCTCATAGAGCAGGAAATGTAACGCTGCTTCTGCAGTTGCAGACACAGAACTGCAGGGCAGCCCTTCCCCTGTGGCACTGCATTCACAGCCGTGCAGCCCCCTCACAGCGTGCAAAGATTAAACCACGGGCAGGGTGGAGGCTCAGCTTTTTGAGATGCAATCCCCAGAAATGGATTCTTTTAAATAATTTTTGTAATTGCCTGCACTTGGCACTCGGGGAAATCTTACTGATTGGAAAAATATCAGTAAGCACCACTCTGCAATAATCCCACAGCATGTTCTTCAACAGAGCTGCTCCTGATTTGCACTAGCAGAAGAAACGCAGGCCTACAATTTGCAGAGAGCATTTGACTCATCAATTAATACATAAGTCTCAGGCACATACACATTGGCTCCAATGGAATCAGCTTGCTATAAGGCTGGGAAAGTCCAAGCACAACAATAGCACCTGGTTGCCTCCCTGCTCCCAAACCAGCCCCAGCCCTACCTAAAGACACTGACAAGAAGCGGCAACTCCCCTAGCAGGCTTTGAGAGCCGTCTCCCTGCAGACACAACCACCACGAACCCCAAGCTGGGCTTCTGCGCTGGCTCCGTGGATGCTGACTGCTGATGGTGCTGGGAGGGAGTGCTGGCTTCTGCTAAACCTGTCTGCCAGCAGCTGGAGCTGGGGTTGCTTACACCCAGTTGTTGCAGACAGTGAGGAAACCATCCAGTGTCCCAAATAAATTAATGAATTCTCCTCCTCCCAGCAGACTCAGTGTTAGAGCCAGGAGCCGTAATCGCTCTCTTGCTGCCTCTGAGTCACTGTCAGACAGAGCCCAGCACAGAAAGTCTGCAGAGTCAGCAGAGGCAGCGTGCTGCATTGTGTCTGTAATTCAGTAAAACCAGTTTAAAAATAAACTCCTCTTCCCTCAGCCCATCCATAGGCCCCTGTACACACACACAGCATTTTGGGAGAGAGCACCTGACCCGCATGAAAGAGCTTTTGCCCCTTGTGTTAAAACCGTGTTAGCCCAGCCCCTAAGCAGGCAGATGAACCAAAGCTGAGGTTTTTGGAGAAGCCTGAAGGAGGTGAGCATTCAAAACCCATTAACATTCAATGGGAGTGAAGCACTCACACTCTCAGATGCCTCTGGAAGTCCCAGCCTCTGTCTTGGGGTTAAATTGAGCAGCTGAGGACGGGAGATTTCACCTTGTTGCTGCGCTTTCTAAGGACAGAGCAGAACTCGTACCTGCAAAGACAGGTATTGGGACACCCTTCTGCTCATCACAACCACAGAAAACTTTCTCACTCCCCTAGAGCCCACTGTGACCAATCCCACATGCCAGAGCCATTGCAGAGACGGAGTGAGTATCATTTCCATTTGTCACATTTCCACTTTGGGTCTAACTGCACAGAAATGGGAACTTTTCACAATGAAACATCGCTTTGATCCATTCTGCATCTGCTTCTGTCAAAAAATTACTGGCAGAACATATTTGTAACCCTTTGCTGATTCCTCTCTGCCCCTTCACCAGGTGCGACGTTTGAAAATTAATCGCCATTAATTGCCAAAATTAATGCTGGTGGTAATAACAGTCTTTAAGTACATTTTGAACGCAATATGTAAAATTTGAGCCACGTTGATTATATACAACAGTGTATAACCCGCTGAGAATTACACACAGCAGTATAATCTGCTGAGAACGTCAATGTTATTAGCAGTATTTACTGAACATCAATATTTCATGTGAAAGTTTCTGCAGCAAAGCTCAGATGATCAAAAAAGTAAAAGCCCAGAACAGCTCACAGAGCAAATATCGTGATCAAAAATCTGGGGAGCGCCTTGGGGGAACTTAAACTGTGCCCAAAAATGGGTGTTAATCCATGTGTTTCCATTCACTTTGTTATTTTACTGGAAAGAAATTGGATATTTTTAGGAAGTAAAAGAAAAGAGAAGATTCTCATTAAAGCTGGTAGAAACATTTCACAGCTCCATTTTTCAGAATGTCTGATTTTTTTCTAACAGAACTACACTACAAAAAGAATTTGCATTTAATTGGTTCTACTCTATGAACATCTTCCAAAGTGATTTGTCAAATTCGTTTAACAAATGAAAAAAAAAAAAAAAGTGATATTTCATCAAATCACACAGCTGTGTTTTTGTCATCTGCCTCACTTCAGTAGCATGAAACAGTGCTGAACAATGCATTGGCACTTAAAGCATAAGTTGTATATCCCAGCAACCTCCATGTCCACATCAAGTAACAGAAGATTCTGTGACCAGCTAAGAACAAATCTGGCCTTATATCCAATTCCCACTCCCCAGTTCTACTATTCAGACCTCCTACCCCCTTATTCCCATCTAGATTACTAAAAGTTCTATGCTGAAATATCCCTATCGATCTGACCTCAGTGCAAATGCTTTTCTATCTGATTCCGGGACAGTTATTGTGGCTAGTCAAACAGTATCTTATATTTGCAGTGCGTGCTCCTTTCCAGTCAATCTTTCCATGCCATGTAATGGACACCAGCACTGCAATGCTGGTGTGTACAAACGCGGACTCATGGCAGGTCATGCTGCAACAGACCCACAAGTTGATGCTTTGGGGGATGAAGGAAGCAAAGGGACTGGAAGGTCTCCTCGAGCCTCTCTCTGCCAGCCTTATCAGGAGCCCTGCAGGAAATCCTCCTCTGCAACCCACGGAGCACAAGACATCAAAGACAAGAAAGACAGGCCAGTGTTAGGACAGCAACTGAAAGCCAGCTTCAGGAATGCTACAGGATATGAGAGAGTGCCACGGCCAACCACTGTAACTTGGCGCATCAGAATCAATAGGACTGGAGGTGTTGAGAATCTAAGCCACAGGACATGCCTGCACAGTGCACCTCAACCTAATGAAGAGATACTTAAGAGCTAGGTTAGGGATCCAAAGCAGCCTTTCTGCCATAGCATAGTGTGATACTGCTTTGCCAGCTGCAGATCCCTGCATTTTGTGCTGATGCAGGTATCTATGCTGCACCATGCTGCAGTCATCTCTAATTCCTCTCTGCACAAGTTCCACTGGTACAAATGGATATACACGATCTTTTCCTGCTCTGTACAGTGGCTGCAAGAATGGAAGCCATTGGATGCAGAGAGGACTGTCTAAATACTACACATCAAGGCAAAAGCCAGGAGAGTAAAGGAGGCAGGACCCCAGCCCCAGCCTTTGTCAGGCTGCTGAAGGGTAACACAACAACACTGCAAGGAGATCCAGGAGGGACTGTGCCTACTTGCACAGGGAATTCAAACAGCTTATTACCAAAGCCATTTTCTTTTTTTTATTATTATTATTACTTTCTTCAAACAAAGCTAATAAATCAAATCACCCAAGATGCACATTATGCAAAGCTTAATTAGATTTGGCACACATCTCGCTAGGAGTAGCACCCATCTGACTTTAGATCAGAGAACTCAGGTTTGATGGGTGGAACCAAATCGCCCACTTTGGAGTTGCTAAATCTACTTTTAAATGCAGCGTGTTTGCATTTTTTCACTCTGGGACCTGGAGGAGGTTAGCTTTGTTTGGCTTTTGGGCAATGGGAGCAGTAGAAGAGGATTCAGGATCAGAAGGATACACGTTTATGAAGAACATAAATCTCTTATTCTGCAGGCATGGAAGAATCACACAGAGTTGGCAGAAACCTCTTCATGGGGCTACATTTCAGAAAGCTGCTGTGAGCTTCTGGAGCTCCTTCTTTGACCACCACCTCTTCTTTTCTAAGACTCCTGAGGTGTTTCTAATCTATGTATCACAAAACTTATGCCAAAATACAATCGTACACTATATCACTTGACAGAACAACCTCCACTGCTGATATCTCTCCTGATTTTATTGCCCACAACTCCTTGAGAAACAATATTTGGTGAAAAAATCCAGATGTAATTTACAAAAAAAAAAAACCAACAAAAAAAGAACATTTATAACCCACACAGGGAAGAAAACTGCAAAACAAAACCTGCACCATGCCCGCCTCCCTGCGACAGCACCCGCACCCCACGCTCTGCAATGCCATCCCACCAGGTGCCTGCAGTGGGCAGCTTATTTCAAACAAAAAATACAGAAAATCAGTGAATAACTCAGTATAACAAACATTTCATTAAGAAAACCCTATGCCACTTCTACTCCTAGCTGACTGACAAAACAAAAGATAGCGTCAAGTTCTCTGGGGTGATGCCCATGTTCAGGATCTGCCTTAAAAGAGGATGCCAGATGCCACTGCTGAAGCCTGAGTTTTTTAATCTAAACACCTGACATTTTTTGATCTGCTGGATGGGAGATTCACATTGGTCTTATTTACAAATACAGAAATAGGCAGAAATAATGAAATAAAGGGAGGCCAGTTCATGCTCCAGTGCACCGCGTACGAGAAGTTGTGGCTGACAATGACATTGAAAACCAGTTGTCAGTCTAATGTAATCAAAGAGACAATTGGCTCTGCTGGCAAGAACTGAATTAGTGTTTTCTGTCTGAATCAGTGTCATCTTCTAGGGAGCAGTGAAGCTTATGCAATGATAACAAAACTCCCCAGAAGCTGCATTTGTTACTGAAATATGGTGGTGCTTTGGTGCTATGTAACCTCATTCTGTAATGTAATATACCTCATGGTCATGCTGCTGTTCTCATGCTTCTTGCAATGATACAATTCAATGACCAGATAATAGATCAAACTAGACAACCATAATATTAAAACTTTAAAAACTCTCCTTGAAAGCTAATGTGGTTTATTCTCAAATGCTTTCACTGCCCTCTCTCAAGCTGTACACACATGCAGAGCACGAATTCAAGGCAGGAAGTCCAGGTCTAGATGGAGTTTCAAAATGTGCACGCTTTGGGGATGACAGAAGGGTCGATGGTCCTGAACCTCATTTTCCTAGTGTGGACAGTGGGTAAAACTCAAACCAAGGTCAGATATGAATGAATCTTGTAGCACCCAGTGCTGAAGCATCTTTTTTTTGTATTTTGCTACAAGAAAAGTCAGTTTACAACATATTCATTGCTGGTATTATGACGGCACCCAGGAACTTCACCTCTGCTTCTGTGTCAGTTCATACAATGAGATGCTTTTTGGGGCTGGAACACACTGCATTTGCAGCCCCTGCACTGCACAGCTGCTCTGTTGGCCCTGTATGGGAGACGGGAACAGTGCAAGAGGGTGGAAGGACTTAGAGCAGCACCTCAGCAAAACCACTTACCCTCAAATAAATGTCACTGCAGTGCTAGAAACGTTAAAGACTTTTGCATTTACACGTAGTTATATTATCTTAATAGTCGTGTTTATATAACAAACACTTGGAAACCTCTACTTACTGCTCTGTTTACTTAGTGCCTGTCTCTTCCTATGGTTCAGCAATGTTGATAAATAGAAAATCCAAGTATTAATCAAAGTAATAATTCACTTTAAACGCATCTCCTTTTCATCTATAGCTGTTTCTATAAAGGGGTACTGCTACCATAGGATGCTCTCACTGGTCTGACATGAGCAGTCAGCCAGGTGGTGGTCCTCCTCAGGCCAAGAAGACACCCGGTGATCTGTCACTCCAAGGCAGGACATCAAAATACATACTCCTCTTTTTTTAATTAATGCTCCATATTAAATATTCGCTAAGACTTATATAAATTATTTCCTTGTTCGGGGCCCAACTTTTCTGTCCTTGTTCAGACAAAGCTCTCGCTGAATCAGAATGTGTTTACCCAACTAAGACAGGATATGACTACACTTTAAATCTGTTGCACTACCCTTAGTCTCTGTAAGCCTCTGGTCTTGCTCAGAGAGAACAAGGGACAAGTCAAATCCTGAAGCCCTTCATCTGCAATTCCCTCTTCATTTCTCTCAAAGCCACCTCAAAAACAGCAAAAAAGAAAACAGAAAAAAATCCTCTGCCAAAACAAAACCATTCAAGCACAGGAATTTTGCAAAAACAACAGAAGGAGACTCACGGGAGCAGGAAGCATTGGTACGTCGCAGCTGCCAGACCGGTGCTTGGGACTGGGCCCCAGAGGAACTCCCTGCTGAAAGAGAGAATGAGAGAGATGAAGAGAGGAGCAATGGTTTATGCATCTCTGGTTTGTCAAACCAAAGCCCCAAACAGGAAACGTTTCACTAAAAAAGTTTTGTAACTGTGTGTGTTTTTCACATGTACGGGGTGAATTTTGTAGGTCACTTCAACAACTGCTTTGATTTACTGAGACAAGGCAAAGAAGAAAAGAGCCCAGTAAGAGCAGTACAGATGATGACCACATCCCTTCACCTTCCAGTCCAGCTCTGCCCTCGGAAGGCACGCCGGCTCTCCAGTAGTGCTTATTTATATGTCACACTGCAGTGATGAATGTTACTGTTGCTCTCAAAAACATATGCTCAGAAGTTTATTATGGCACTAAATATGGGCTGGGTAAGAATCTGGATTGTTTAAGTGTCAAACAGTGACAACATGTGTACAATACAACACAGACATCAAGGGAGAACCAGCTCAGTTAATATGTGGTATTCATATGAGTCTTGAAGAACAAAGACCACCCATAAAGCAAAACCAAAGCTGCCACAAGAATAGGTGGTACTGCTTCCGTCATTGCATACTGTGTGCCAATTGGTTTCCTAATTAGATTTGCGAGCTAATAAAAGGCATAAAACACAATAAAAGAACAATATGTTATAACTTCTCCTATGACAGACACCGCTGTAAATTCAGTAGATTTTTTATTCTAGTAGGCACGTAGTATGCTTGTTTTCCTTATAGCTGGGTTTGTTCTCTTTCTATTTTGCATGGCTTGTACCTTTTCCTGAGAATGAATGGTTTCTTACAAAGGATGGACCTGAACGTGACAGTGTTCAAATACCCACGTATTTGCTAACTAACAATCAGCATAAATAACTCCCATACTTCTCAAGCATCTTTCAAATAATGGGTTTTTGTTCTATTTCATATTGCGTGTTGTTAAAACACATGGTAACTTGGCTAGTAGAAAAAAGAATCGTTAAGAAATTTAATTAAATCCCGAGGAAACCATTATAAAATACATCTTCTTAAACACTTGAGTTAGAAGTTAGGCATCTTGGATACAGCAGCAGCACATGAGAACTGATGGGGCTCTATTATAGTACAGGATCAGAGACTTCAACTAGAACAAGAACATTGCTGGACAAGACTTTAGAAATATTGAACAGAAAAGGAGTGAAAGGGTGTCAGAAACTCGGGTAGAAGCAAAATAGATTGAAGAGCAGATAAAGCAACAACAACAACAAAAGACATGAGAAAATTAGACTGAAATCTAAAGCATATTTATCATGTGGATATCGGTGAGCTGTAAAGGAATTTCTTCCCTTTATATATCGAGCCTTCAATATGCAGTTTTCCTTTCTCAATGACAGTTACTAACAATGGCCGAAACAAAAACAAGTCTAAGAGAGAAAAGCCGTGCCACACAGCAAACCTTGCTCGCACGAATTAGTATTTAAACCTGAAAAAAAAACCTGTCTGCACTCCATGGTCAGCTGTGCAGGGGTCTCAGAACACAGCCCTGTGTTCGGCAAGGTAAGAACAAGCCTCAGAAGTCCTTAGACTTTCAAACTACACAGTGGAATTCCCAACAGATGCCACCTCAGCTTAAGATGAACTGGGGAAAGCTGGTTAAGAATGCCAGCAATCCCACCTCCACCACACATTCAACAGCAGCGGTCCCAATCTTCACACGGTTGCACCAACTACAATCTGCATGGTGAACAGAATTCACCCCATAAGTCAACAGCTGGAACCTCTGCTTTGATTATAATTGCAAGGGGATTTCATTGCAGGCACCGTTTCATATTCAGACAGTCAATTTGTCCAAGACTGCTGTCCTCCCCAGCCCTTTGGAGCACAGCATGGAGCCTTTTCCCCGGGCTTTTTTGGAGGAGGTGGGTTGAGCGAGGTGTGGGTGCTGGAAAGAAAGATATATTGGCTCACAGTTAAACAGCTTTTTGTATGCACAACCCAAGGCATAAACAAGTCAGGATTTGCATACTGGACCTTTGCATATACAGTCTGTGTGCTTTGGAAAATTGTTCATTAGTCCTTCTACTTCACGGGTGTGAAAATCCTAGGTCAGCTTCTTTATGTTTTAAACAGTATAGAAATGAGTGTGAAATAAGGAAATCCACAAACATCTTTCTACAGCACGCAGACTATACGAACAGGCAGTTCTGGCCCCAGCTGAGGAACAGCAAGTTGAAATTATCTGGCCTAGGTGATGGAGAAGGCCAGGCTGGAGGAGCACAACGCTCTGTGCAGCCCTTGTGTGCCTGGGGCAGAGCCGGGCAGGTGACAGCTCCGGGCTGGACCAGGGAGATGCCACGGGAAGTGGATCTGGGACAAAGTAAAGCAAAGCGCAGTAATGGTGCAGGGACATGTCACATGAGTCTGGATGTGCTGTTCAGATTTTTGTTTGTTTTCACTGTTTGGAAAGATTTCTTAAAAGGAGAGGACCCCACGAGAAGGTTTCTTGGAAGAAATGCATTTTCAGAAGCAACTTGAAAGAAGAGAGGGTGGGGGAATCTGATTTCATAAATGATATATAGGAGTATAATTATATGGTTTTAAACGCAGTTCCAGTTCACTTGTCTCAGCAAGAAATGCTGGTGTGTGAGAGAAATCATTTATATTGCTTACGATGTTTTTTCAATCTTGGCAAGCACTTTTTCCATTCTAAGATGTGGGAACACCCACAGCAGTAATTATATGCGTTAGCAAAAATACAAGATAACTTGTGTTCAGGATAGTGGGGGTTCCCCTCAATTCTCAATGAATTCTCAGGAAGAGGAAAACTCTTCTTCTATATATTCCACACACGGAAAAAATTATTACTGAAAATTCAAACATTGTCTCCATGTACTGAAACATAGATCTATGACATAAAACATCTATTAAGAACCAGCTCTGTGAGACAACTGACCAGTCAGTCTTTTTCAGTTCTGGATACCTCATTTCGAGTGAAGAAGGACAGTCCTCACAGTTTGGTGCAAATCAACAGTGCTGGTGGTGAGATGCCACCTGTCTCTAAGTGCACACCAGCCAGCAGGGCACATTCATATCTGTGCGCCAGTAAAACCCAGCATCAGGATATGAAAGCCACTCATTCTGAGCCTGACCCACCTCTGAGATGTCTGTGGGGCAGAAGCTGCAGCACTGGGGCAGAGGCAGATGGAGCTGCAGAGTCCCAGTGGTGCCTATGGGATGGGGCTGCTCACACTCTCCAGCCTCACGAACTCCTGAACCACAGCACGGCTACCTCCAAAATACGTCATGAAGAATTAAGCTAGGAAAAGCTCATCCAATCAGAGTCAGGTCACATCCACTCTGTATTTCATGCCCTGAAAAAGTACCAGGTTATCCAAACAAAATTTAGCTCCATTCTTTTTCTGTTCTCATTCTTACTGAGGCTAAAGGAAAGTTGGAATGTTCGGGCTTTAATGTTGCAGGTGTGTATGTCTAAACTCTGCAGCAAAGAAATCTTATTGTATGTAAGGGAACTATTCACTTCTGTAATCCTATCCACCTGTTAATATTTGCAGGACGGGCCTTGGGGATAGTCACACTTTCTTTACCTGAACTCATTTCTTCCTGCATGCAGATTTATCCCAGATATGCTTTGAGACACAAAGATGTGATCACTCTTGTTTTTGTTTTTAATTCTTCTGTGGTTGCACAGCTCTCAAATCTTAATAAGATTTAATTACATAATGCATTAAAAGAGAATTGGGTTAGCTTTCCTTACAGTTTCTTCAGTATTCTCCTTATTAAAGCAGATGCAGATCATCAAGACAAGTAATGATAAATAATGGTCCACAGGCAAAATTCCTACAGAAGTCTGTATAAAATCTGCTTCTGCACCCATTTTGTACATTTTGGTCCTAAAGCCTCCAGATCCAGGGACATCACACTGATCATGCAGTACCAGAATGGGAAAATTGTGTTTTTCTGACCTTCTGTTACCCCAACTTACCCTTAAATGTCCCATCCTGAGTTGCATTCGATTTAAAAATTCTCCCTCTGTCTTCAGAAAAATAAAGTAATATTTCTCTGAGGCTTCTTTATACATCATTGCAAGCTGATGTGTGTTGGAATTCACACTCTCAAATTTCAGCTTCCCAGAGTTCGCTTCACAGCTACAAGGAGAGATTCCCACCACCTCCAGGAGCACTGGGCTCCACGAGAGCCCTACACAAGGCTGAACAGATTCTGCCCAAACTGAGTGATGTGGGAAGGATGGAAGCAGAGGGAAGGATACACAGGCCTAGAAAACCATTAAAACGAAGAACACACGAGTTTCCATAGGTTTTACTGCAAGTTGTGGGCATTTAAAATCTCCAAAAATCAACCCACGTGAATCCTCGATTTTAGTATTCAAAGGTGAAATAAAAATTACCTTGCATACTCCTTTAATTTTAAACTGTTCACTCCCAATCCATACCTAACGCTGGTGGGACGCATCTTGCAACCTTCCCTTAAGTCATCACCTTTAACTCAAGCTGAATAGTGGTGTCAGGTCATTGAGAGCACTGCATATTTCATAACAGCTTTGCATTTGTTTCAATGGTATTGGGCACAACGGAAACAAAGAAGATGGCTTTCTGGTTAGCATGCTAGGTTTTTAGCATCTTCAACTATGGAGCCAAATAGATAATCTAAAAATCAGATTATTATAATGCAATTTTCTTAAGTAGTCCATAAAAAAGAAAAACACCTCCCCTTGCTGCTCCCCCCAACAAAACCCAGATGCACACAGAAAAAGCTGTCAAACTCAGTCTTGTCCAAAGCAGATCTGCCAATGTTCTGACAATGTTTGCACTTGCTTGTCAAAATGGTCACTTCAGCTGAACGTCATTTACACTTCGGCTTACAAATTAGTTATGTAAATTACCTGTAAATTTAACACGGAAAAAAAAATCCACCTGCCTTTAAAGTTACACACATAAATATACACCTTTTCTCTATATACTGTAGAAGGTGGTCACAGGACCTACTCTTCCCAGCTGAAGCACTGCTGCAGATGATGATGGCACACGTGGCTCCTGCACGGCCAGCAGCTCAGCCTGGTGCAGGTACCTCTCTTGTGCCTCAGTTTCTCCATCTGCAGAGAATGAGTCCTTGCTTCACCTAACAAATGGAGAGATTTCCTCCTATTTGAAAGCCAGTTCACAAACTATTTTAACAAGCGGTCTGCTCTCTGACATTGCTTAGAAAGCCATTTACAGCAGGACGTGGTTACCTGTAGGATTGTCCTGTAGACCCAGGTGGAGCCCACCCTGGGGAGCAGAGTTAGCACGTAAAGCACTGCATGCTGCAGCTAACCTAAAAGGCTGGATGAATGCCTTCGCTGCTTCTGTGAACATCTTTAAGTGTTCAGCAGATTTTAAAGATAGCTAACGATGCTGTTATTAAAAAGAGCACTGAGAGCTTCGTCATGGATTTCTTTCCTTCATTTATATAAGAAGTTCAGCTTAATATGTAAGCAAAGACAAAAAGGATAAGTTACAATAGGAAGAGAAGAAAAAACTCAATAGTGGAGATCCTGTACCTGGGATACCCTGACTGAGGCGTGGATCACGGTCATCTGTACATGGAATAAATAAATTCCAATTATACTAGTTGTAGTGGAATCTTATTCTTAGGATATTGCAAGGACGGTTGCTGGAGACTGGCTCTGCCTAACAGCATCCTGAGCCCTTCCAGAACTACCACTGAGGCAGCCTGTCTAAGAATGGGGTACACTCTGTTACTCCACACTGCTGGGAGCCCCTGTTAGTGACTACATCCTCCCCTCTTCCTTTCCTTTGCAGCTTCTTGGATCCCGAGACAAAAATAGCAATGACTGTTCCAACTTGTCAAGGGAACACCCTCTTGAACATTTACACTTAATTGCTTTTTTAACTTATTCTTTTTTATCCTATAACAATTTTTCTAATCAAAACTTGCTTAACACTGTTAATAAAAGTTTTGACTGTTAATGACAACTCTCAGTGGCTAACCCCTCACAAAATGCATGCACAACAACTTGGCTATATTTAGTCATTACTATACCTAAGCATAACGTTACTCCGTGCCTCATAGGACATGCTGACTTTCCACTAATTACCAGTGGGTATTTGAGATCCCAGAATTAATGTGAACATGTAAAGCCTAAAACGTGAACACGGTGCATCACAGAAAAGCAAAACTAAGGCTCAGGATGCTGATCTCAAAAAGGATCAAATTATATATCACAGTCATATGAAATATCCTATGCTCTAAAAATCCTACCTATGCATCCATCTATATGGTAAACAGAACAGAAACCTGAGCCAAAGAGAATATCCTAGAAACACCTAGCATGTTGTCAGCCCACATAACTGTGCTCAGAGGAAGGAAAAATTCCAGAGGGTCAAATAACTGGTGTGTAGGTTGCAGCAAGTCTCTTGAGTCACAACTTAATTACATGGTAGGAGATCAACACTGTACATGTGCAAGGTGAATTTAGCCTGACAGTGTCCTGTTTTCCAATACACAGCCCTAAAGAAAAAGAAATAAAACCCTGAAGAATTTGCAAAGGGCTGAAAACAGAGCGAAACAGCTCAAGTGATCCACACTTACACTTATTATTAGAACCGAGAGAAAGCTGTAAATAAGCCTGTGAATATTCTGTTTCATTGCATTCAAGTTGTTTTCCAACCTGATTCTTCAAGTGAGTTCCTACACATCAATCTCTGCAAATACCAGAGCAAAAACCTCTGTCACGTAAGACTTTGGTATGTTGCTTGGTCAGGACATGGGAAGGGCACAGGTTTGAGATAGCTGCACAAGGCTGAATTTTGCTTAGAAAGAATGTATTTGAAAACAGCGTCTCAAAGTATGAAAAGGAGTGAATTTTAACTCCAGATGCGTATTTACACCAACCTTTGCTTGCACCAACCCTTCCCCCCATCCACTTTACCAGTCAGGAAAAAGCAGCTCATCACGAGACCTGGATATCTATTACAAAGAGCTTAAACTTTAAATACTGGAAACCCACAGCGAAGTGCCGGCAACCCATCTACTGACAAAGAATGAATCAGGAAATCAGTTCAAATAATGAATACATTGAGAACATCATAATGAAGTCAACTATGATTCATACACAGAAAACAGACACCATTCATTCGCTATCATCCGGTGAATAAATCACTGGATTCCTCCTTATCTGAATACGTTTCTCTAACAAAGCTGGATCTTTGAACATCATTCTAATTCAGCGTTTTCTGACAGCAAGGGAGAAGGAAAACCTATGTGAAACATGCAAAGGGTCAGTCTTTCTTTGGCCCAGATTTAGCAATGCCTCTTGGTCACCCCACTGCTGAAAACCAATGCAGACCATAACCCAGGTTATGGCTGCGTCCCCAGCCCAGCAACCCACGCGGGACAGCCCTACAGCCAACAGAGAAGTCAGGCCTTTGTAGATATATATTTTCACCTGAGGTGAAATCCTGGCCACAGTGAGAGTGAGAGAAGTTTTGCACTTGGCTTCAACAGACCCAGACTTCTGGTTTGTCTTGTTGGCAACCGAAGGACAGGAGGCAAAAGCACGTTTTCCCTGTAGGTGCTCCTTTGTATTCTTCAACCACTTTCATCCACTCCCGTGTGCTTCAAAATCTTTAGCCAGACAGCTAGTTTGCATATGTTTTTGAGATATTAATTAAACACGTACAAACAAAGAAAAACCTTGAAGCAAAAGAGAAAACACAAAGAAATTGAGGAAAAAGTCTTCAGAAGTCTCATGTAAGACAGTCAATTGGGTTTTCCCCACAGATTCCCCTACTGCCTTGACTTCCCCAATCCACACACTCCACTAATTCCAACAGTGAATCTATACATTCACAATCAAGTGAAATAACATAAAGACATTAACCACAAAGCTACATGAGTGTAACTGCACACAAGCGTATGCTTGTTTTAAGGAGGGGATCTGATCCACCTTGAGAAATGCATACAGCACGCTCCGTTAATCTTCTGGTTCCTGGAATTACTCTGTCCACAACAATGGAGCAATTACATTAAAATAAAAAGAAAATAAAGAAAAGAGGGAAACAAGCAAACAAACAAACAAACAACAACAACAACGGAACTCCAAACGTGTAAAGTATTGTGACGGAACAATGAATCAGGAAGTCCTATAAATCTTCTAGCAGATTACAGAGACAAAAAGAAGAAAAAAAATCCTGGAAAACTGGGATGTCTTCAGTCAAACTTTCAAAGTGAATCCAGAACCTTAGGTGATCAGATGAGGTGTATTCATTCCTTCACTAGCTCTGCATTTCAGCATGATAAACAGGCTGCGACTGTTCCAATATCATCTAGTATCTGGCTAAGAGGCTCTCAAGCAGCACCCTACCATGAATGATACAGCTAAGGAAATTTTTGTAAACTTTTCCACTGAAGTGCAAGATTTCCGCAGGTCTATCCAGGTCATAGTTTGTTTGGGGTTCAAATAATACTTGGCAAGTAATAATGGCTTATCTTGTTAATTTTGATCTTGGGAAAACAGCAAGAGGTGATCAACTTCTGCTCCTGTTTTGTATGTTTGTTTCTTTCTTATAAAAGATTTTTTTCTTTCACAATGAAACACAGATAAGAAGTTCACCTCAACAAGATAACGCGTGAGATGGGTGCAATTAACTCTATGGAGTAATTTGTTTTCTACAAGACCCATGACTTCAATAACATAACATCTAAAATGCTTGAGGTATCAAAAAACTGGAAGCAAAACCAATAAGAGTAAGATGAAATGTCAGCAGATGGATTAACATCATCAAGAATGTGCCAGATTCTTAAGGCTATATTAAGCAACTTTTTTTTTTTTTCTTCCAAAGTAAATTCTATGATAATTTGAATAAGTTTGCCACGGAGCTTGATTTCCCTTTTAACACTCATTTCCTATTTTCCTGCTGTTCCTCATCACTACTCCTGCAGGGAGAGGGGCTGTTCCTAAAGCAGTGTCAGTTCTCCAGTATTGGATATGGACTCCTCACCTTAAAGGCTTTGGTCCAAAGTTCTCTACTCTTACAAATACTCATAATCATAACACCAATGTTCATCCTGTATTCTTCTGAATGGTGTCCAACTGTTTTCTTTTACTCAAGATAATCAGTCACGGGGTTGGATTTCTTTGCTGATGTCTTCTTCACCTGCCTGGACAGCTTATCAGGGGATTTTTTTTCCTGGGATTTTTGGGTGTCAATCTCAGTCCTTCCTGAACAGCAGCTGAAGAGCAGCCTGTATAAAACATACACTGAATGAGATGATCTGATATCTTAAGAATACATATGGTCCATCACACTTGTGCTGTGCATGTTCACTAAGTGCAGGACAGCTGGGATGCCTTGAGTACCTGGAAGTTTTGCAGGTAGACCACACAGCACATGCACTGCAGTGCAGAGATCCCACACCTGGTTTGTGTCCTCTGACTCCAAAGCCACAAACACAAGGACAGTGCACTCCACGTGCTACACTGGCTGCTGTCTGAGCAGAACTCGCTAGTAATCTTTAGAAATAATGATACTTTTGAGGTGCATAGACTGAGCTTCTCAAGTGTGCTCTGACACTGGTTAAGATGGGGCATGGGCATTAACTCTTACCGCTGATAAAATATTAAAAGCTAATCTTAACACAGAAAATAAGTGCAGTAATTAAAAGGCCCTTCAAAGCTGCCTTCCTGCATTTTTTCAAATTTGGCACTTTTTTTTTTTTTTTTTAAATAAAAGACATAGTTCCCTTCTAGCTGATTTGCTGTGCTTGTCAGCCATCACCTATGTGCTATTAGTTGTCCAAGGGTCTGAATACACACAGCCCCTCGGGGGATGACTATATATAAAATATGTGAGACTCAATAGACAGCTGATTTAATATGACCTTATCAGCTCATAGCACAGTGTCTCCTACCATTTTTCTCTGACAAAATTGAGGTGCTTTTGGCAGAAGGCAATAGATACACACCATATCATATTTAGCTCTATTCCTAGAAATTTAACAAGACTGATGCAGCCTTTCCTGTCATTTTTCCTCTCAAAACGAGAATTTCAAGAACACTGGAAAAAAATGGCACATCACTGCCTAAATGCCTACAGCACTACTGTTGAGAATACGGCCGTGAAAGCCTTGCTTTACTCTCAAGTATATGCTCTGTGAGGCAATTTAATTAGTTAAGAACTTTTCCATTTGCTTTTTGGGGTTTTCAGTTTTCCAGTGCCTTAAATGAGACCAACACAAGCCAGTAGAAAGAATAGAAATTCCTACGCGTGGGAGGACTCAGTCAATTAAACAGACGATAGAAACTGCAGCCTTGTGTAGCACAGAGGAAACAGCCAGCAAAGGGCATGATGTAGGATATCCGGCCAGTTGCTGCCACTTTGCAAACACAATATTTCTGAAACAGCAGCCGAGTAGACACATAACCGGTTAACTTTCAGGCCTGTTTTATCTCTCCCAAGGACAACTGCAGTGGGAAATGCAGTCCTGCCACAGCTGCCCGCTCACCGCTAGCACCAGCCCAGCCATCTCTGTGCTGCCTTCTGCTCACCCCGCGCCCATGCAGCTCCCGTAGCAGCGCGTACCACAGACTGGTAAGTGAATCTAAACGAGTGCCACTGCTCCCTGTGGCCTTCCTCACTGCTGCGCTGTGGATTTTCGATTAATTCCTGTTAAAACAATCAGCTCCCTTTAGAAACCGCTTTTGGTTCTGCGTAAGTTTGTTCTAATTAGCACCGAATAACAAAAGTCTAACAGTAGCACCTATTCTACCAACATTTTTAACAAGCTGTCAGAGGAGGAGCAGTGTGAATAACAGCTGAGTTTAATACACTACTTTGTCTCGTTTTTTCATTATTTGCATTGAGTTTCTTTGAATATTTTTGGGTGACCGAAGAGACTGACTGTGAGGTCAACCGAACAGTTCTCACAGTTCTCTGACACAGGGAGTTTGGTCTCAATAAAAAATGAAAAAATCTCCTCACACGACACAGGGCTGTGTCATCCGACACATTTATTGCCCAGGTTCCCTACTGAAGCAACTCATGCTCAACGTAATTAGCTACGCAACAGCCTTTCCTTCTAAGCTTTTCAATTCTTCATATTCTCCAGAATAACTGTAATGGGGATATTTTCCAACATCAAAATAGTGGTATTTTACTGGATCTCAGAGGGGTTTTACCTTTACCAGAGATTCAATCCACACCTGCTAAAAATGGCATCTTCCTCTCTGAGAATCTGGGGCTGTGACCTCATCCTGCTGTGCTCCTGCAAGATTTGCAGGCTCCTTTAGGCTCCAACAGGAGCAGAGAGCATTCACAAGGAGCGAAAGAAGTGTTTGCAATTACTGTCTATGACAGCCTTTTAGCTACAGAACAGCTCTAGTATAGCGATGGGGAGAAAAAGTCATTGGCTTCTACTATATAAACAATGACAGTTCTGATTTAGGAAGTCCCCAATCCTCAAATCACTGGGGAAGTACCAGTATATATTTACATAAACCTTCCCGTGCTTCCATTTGCCCATACCGACTGAGAATGGTGAGTCACTCTTCAGATGGAACAGAGCTCTCACCCTGCTTCAAACAAGCTTCTTTTGCCACAAAAAGCAACCGAATGTGTCCAACCTTGTTTGAATACCTACAGATGATGAGGTAAGCACGCTGCAGATGGCCCAGATCCTCAGATGTTACAAACAGGAGTAATTCCCTTGAAGTCATCGGAGTTCATCCAATTTCCACCACCTGAGAATGCTGCCTACTGTTCAAACCCGATTCGCCTACCCGCTGCAAACATCTGCACAGAAAACAGGTTTAGGGAAGGAGAGATTGACAGCATCATTCCTGATATTCTGTTCGTGGGCCGGATGACAATTTATCTTGTCTCTGATCAAACCTACCAGCTATGAACCAAGTTTCACAACTGCAGGAGGCTTTGTGTTGCAACTTGCAACAACAAAAATGTGGCATCATGCATTACGGCTTAACAGATCTGTATGCATCGAACGCTTCTTGTAGGCTAAGGGAACTTTTATTATGGGATTTTTGTTGTTGCTGTTGCATTGAAGAGACGTAGCTCCAGTCTTTGAAGTTTAAGACTAGTTGTAAATTCCTTGAAGTCAGCCCTATTTCCTTTTATATTAGCATGTTAACAAGCTTTGGAAGACTGACAGACCTTACAGGAAGACACAGCTGGGTGCTCCTCTAGTCTGGGCTTAATGAAAACCAGAACATGAAGACTGAACTCTGCGGCTTGTCTGCTGTTTACAGACTCGGCAGGAAGAATCCACTGCCCCAGTGATGAAGGCATAATGTCCTCATCAAATACTGATACTTTCTGTACTACCAAGGAAAACAGTTGGGTTTAATTAAGAAAGGAAATGCCACAATATTTTAAATTACTTCTGTAGTTTAAACCTCTCTACCAGATGAAGTCCAACAATTTAAAAAAAAAAAAGAAAAAAGAAGGAAGAAGAAGAAGAAAAGATTAAAAAAAGGCCAAAAAAAACAAGAAACCCTGGGAAAGATGGGATTTTGGGGTCTGATTGAAGAGTGAAAGCCTAACTGTGAATCAGATTCAAGCTCAGACTGAAAGATCGCCTTTCCACTCCCCCAGCATGGAGGAGGAGCCCAACTTACTGTGGGCAACAGTAAAAACGTGAAAGAATCCAGAAGAGCCAAACACTTTGCTCCCAAAATTCTAACGGGAAATCAGTGTTTCTCAGGATGACTCATTTCAAAAGTTGTTCACGGGCTGCTCAAAGGATGCTCCCTCTCCCACCAACAATGTCCTCACCAAACAAGCCCCGTTCAGAAGATTTTGTACCCTATCTACAGAGAATAGAGCCCACAGTAGAACAGGGAAGGCACAGGCTGTCCTGGCTAGCACTTCTGTTTTGGACAGCTGTAGTACCAGCAGAGCTTACACACCCCTTCGCACTGGCCAAGCCCATCAGCCCTGGCATCAGTACAGCCATCAGCTGCACATCACCTCTGGTGAGACCAGGCTGTCCCTGTCTCATCAGCCTTGTGCCTATGTCCCTATTTAACATGTGCAGGTGTGTAAAACAAGCCAACTTGATGCAGGTTTATTGCCTATCTTCTGCCACGCTTGTGCTGCAAGCATCCTCCTCTTGCTGAGTGCCACCCCAGCCCTTTAATGCCACGTAAGTAAAGAAGCAGGTCGTTCCTCCCATTACTGCCTGTCTGAGCCCTGACAGTTGGAAAACAAGTTTTAGAGAGCCGGGAGGGAGGTCAAGCCCTGATGCTGCATTCCAGAGCTCTCCTATCTCTGGAGAACATCTAGGAATACCGTCACAACCCTGAATTTTAATAGCAGACTTTACTATGGCATCTATTTACATACTTTTCATTTAGTGAAGTATATGCTCCAACATTCCATAATTCCACATATATAAAAGAAAAATATGCATATAAATCAAATAACTGGAGGCACAACCACTCAATTCTAGTCAGTGACATACATGCAGTTTCTATGACAGCTGCATTTTTTCCACCTAGTTTCTTTCTATAATGCTCATGAAAGCCTATATCAAGTGCTTGGAACGAGAGAACATTCACAGGCTGAACAAAAAACCACTACTGCATTGCTAATTCACACCCTTTGTAATAAAACACACACAAAAAAACCAAGATAAGGCTATTTACTGGGCAACAGATACTAAACCAATCACATAAAGCTTTGGTTTTCCTGTTATTGTGACAACATTATCAAAAGTCTTAAATATTAACAAAGATAACCTATTCAATCTCAATAGCCGTATGCTGTATTTTCACACATGCTGATACCTTTTTGCTGCACATCAGATTTCCACATGCACCAGGTTGTGCAACCAAAATATCCAGCCAGAAAACTGATTAACGCCAAGCCTGAATCTCATTTAAACCACGTTGTTGAGCATGAAAAGTGTAAGTTATTAATCTGTTTTGGTGAACTCTTAAATAAACCGTTTCTTGTGCAATGAAGAGTTCTTGTGATCTGCTGTGGAAGGTAAGGGGGCATTTGCACAGTCTATACAAGAACTCCATTTTGCAATGTAGTGTCTTTAGTGGCAAATTACAGAGATAGCAACAAGCACAAGTATCTCTCTTGCAAATTTCATCTCTTTTGCTTTTGATTCAGATTATTTTCTTGGGAAATAAAAAGAGTATAAACATGGTTTTGTTTCTTAGGAAAGGCAGCCAGCCTGGTGGGTATTCCTACCAAGAGCTACCAAGAAAGAACAGGTAGCTGACTGGAGACTCACTGGGTCTGTGTCTGTTGTGCGAATAAAAGCCCCAGTGTGTGGCATTCACAAATAGAATGGCAAGGTACTGTAGATCAAAATCATAAGCTTTTACTTGAAGCAACAAGATGAGAGTTCTTTACGGAGTGATTTCAGCAGAATCAGCAACAGTTTCACTGCAAAGGAAGCTGAAACGTGATTCAAAATGTAAATGTAAGACATTCAGAAAGTCTGCCTCTTGTTGTCTTATAGACCGGAATGTTTTTGTGCAGCAGAGTTTGCATCACTTCTGCTGGAGCATGAGGTTTCTGAGCAGACTTTTTCTGAGATGGAACATGTCAGTTTAAAAAAACAAGACGCAACAATAATCTAGAATCAGGACGGAAGCCAACTTTCAGGTCTATAAATGAAAACATTCATTTTTTATGTACCTCACAGTTTATTCTCATGAGTCAGCTGGTGACAATAACATCCAGATTAAAAATGTGTCTCTGCCTTTACTAAAGTATTGTGCATCCCTCACTTAGCTGGTCGCCAGCCTCTGGAAGTTCATACAACGCCTCATTAGTGCTTATTCATTTGGGATAGCAGCGTTCCAGCCAATATAAAACATCACTATTCTTATTTCCCAATTACATTTTGGACTCATCTTATTAAAATACTACATAATTTCATCAATAAAGCTTGATTAGTGGAATTACCTTCCTGCTTCTGTTCTTATCTCCTAACATTTCATCTGGCCCTTTGTTTACGATGGAGAATTCATAAAACAGGAACTGGTTTATAAATAATGAAAAGAAAGTTTTGACTAATGCAGATTGAATGGACTCCTCTCACAATCTCCATAACATCCATAATGTCAAGCCCTTAAGTGATTTTGTTGATTATGAACAGCATCCTGACATGCAAACACACAATTTAGCCTGAAGACATTTGCAATTAATTAATTAATCCTAACAGAAATTATCAAAACTCATTGAGTGGGCATTGCACAGCCAGCAGCAAGCAGGAAGAGACTTTTTAACCATGAGGAGAAGAATTCTTCAAGCAGAAATAAATCCTGATGTGGAAAACAAAATGTAAATTTTAGAACAAAGAAAGCTTCCTGTTAAAGCATGGATGCACAATGAGTCACCCAAGGGTTGCACGAGGTCCTCCAAGACCTATTTTGATGCCCATCACACTTCCCTCAAGGCTTTGTGAGATATGTCTGACCTCAGACATAGATAACAACATCTGAACTTAAAATGGTAATATCAACTTGAGAAACAAGCAGAGGGTGCATCAAAATAGCAGAGAATGTATCTCAGGTGCTTGGCGTGTTTTTTTCTCTTAAAAACCTCTCATTAAAATAAATAAATATATATTAAACTGATTCCTGCTGTGCCCTAAATCCTATCATGGATAGTTCCAGAAACCCATGTTTGGGAACCGTTATGCTTAGAGATCTGGGTATGAATGAAAAGGAAAGAGAAAGGAAAGAGTATCTCCACTGCGTAACATCAGCACTTCGGTCTCTTCTGAAAACTCAGCATAGCATTTTGCCAGCAACCTCTTCCGAGCAGAGACAGTCTTGCACGGATAATAGCTTGCTTAGCAGGACATTCATCTCCCTGCAGATGTGCAGGAGCTGTCAGGATGCGATCAATACTCGGGACTACGCTGGCAATTTGAACAAACCAAATTCTACTACAGATGAAATTCTTAGTTCATTATTACTTTCATTCCTCTCCCAGCAATCGTTTTGAGAAGCTTCTCTTACAACTCTTAAATTAACCATCCTTTACAGGTCTTGGCCAGTTTATTGAATTGATTAAAAATAATTAAAATAATAACCTGCTGGTTATGTGACTCGTATACCATGCAGCTTTACATTTTAAGTTAATTCCTGGTGGTTAAGACTTCCTCTGCATCTCACATGGCACTTTCCCAGTTGCCTAAATTACTGTTCAAACAATATGTATATAACAAGGAGGGCTGATTGGACAACCAAGCACAGCACAAGGAGTAATTTGCTGAGTTTTGTTTATAGTAGATGTTGAGAACCCATTGTAAAAATTATAGGGAGGAGGTTTAACCCCAGAGCCTGCTGGGCATTTGCACATCCACACTTCCTGCTCTGTTTGCTAACCAAACACAAACCAGTAATTCATTTGCATGTTTATTTCTTCTAAATATGTTTATGTTTAGGACAGAAGAATCTAAATAAGTGCACGATACAGAATGCATGAATGGCATAAATCTGCCCATAGCAGCTCATTAGAAATGTACATGGATAGCAAAATACTGCAGAATACAAAATCCAGACTTGGTTTGCAAGTGTCTATCACAATGAGGGATTAATTAGCAGGAAATAGACTTTCACACTGAGCAGATGAGAAAAACTTTGCAGCTCCCAATGTTCATACGAGGGTGACCTGTATAGGACCACTTTCTTTTACAGGAAAGCCTGAGAGGGTTTTATCCCTCCAGCTCACTACCAAAAGGAGGAAGATTTTTCTCTTTTTCTCCTCTTAAAATATCAGCAAGATCAGCTTTCATCCCTGCATTTTTATGGGTACCTCAGAGGTATCTGATGGATGAAAACTTTGCCAAGCCATAATCCAAAACTATGACTGGCCAGTGACAACAAATAAGGGTTAACTTTGTACTTAAACCATGCAGTTCACAGGAATAAAAATCCCCATCATATCCCCCCTTTTGTGTCCAACCATTTACCTTTGCGAGATTCCATATGCTTCAAAAGTAAGGGAGATCTGGCTGTGTACATTATGAAACAAACAGAACAGTCAAAAAGTCCAGCCTAAAAGCAGTCACACACCACCAGTCTGGATTTAACAAGGTTATTTCCCTGATGCAGGCAGATTGCTATTACTCCAAACCAAGAACTGAGGGCCAAATTCTGCCTGGGCTCAGCCCTGCACATGTATCTGTAACTATATAAAGAAACAATAAGCCTTAAAATCCAATATGCACCAAAGAAGCAGCACCTAGACAGTGACTGCAGGTGTTGAAAACTGAGCAATTTCCATTTTTGCATTTCTTATCACAGAGAAAACATTGCTTCTCCTGCAGTCCCAAGAAAAGAAGCACCAAAAGATCATGCTCAACATTAGTAACATTTTCAAGCGGCAGTTTCTGTAAAATGGGGCTCCAGCTATCTCACCAGGTGAATGCAGGCTATCCTGCAATTAATCAATTACGTGATTTCCAAAATCAAAACAATTCAGAGCTGATAAAGGTTGCAATTTACCTTCCCAATCCAGTAGCCAAAGGCTTCAAAGAGAAAGTACAGCTGAGAAGAAAAACATATACTTGAACAAATTATCTCCTAAATGATATAAAGGGACTGGAATCTGGCCCCAAATGCTAGATTTAGAATTCTTACAGTATACAGGAAAGTGTAACATCTGGTGAGACATGTTTGGTAAACTAAAGGCATAGGACTCATTTCCCATCCCCAAAATGTAGATGTCTTTTCGGAGGATGTATGAGTCAAAGCAGACAAAGGCAGAGGGTCTGAGGTCTGCAATTCCAATTTGGCATGTCCGTATAATTTATTTAAGACCACAGACAATTTAGGAGAGCCACAGATAACTACACTGAACCATTGGGCCACCCTTGGGTTTCAAGATATTCCTCTTATCTGTTGAAATCTGTTTTAAGTCCAATCACTTGTGTTTGAGTAAAATGTTCCCTTTCGAATGACATTCTCTCAACCAAGATGAGAAGCAATCATTTCACTTAGTAATTTTTTTTTTCTTTGAGGCTAAATGTCCTTTTACTTAATGCTTTACTTCTGGGGTGAACTTGTCTGACTTCATTTCCAGTCTTTGGTTCTTCCGGCCTTTCTTGGCTAGATTAGAAACATATATTCAATACCTCATCCTTAGAGGCACTTATACATTGCAATCAGGTCACCTCTGTTTTTGAAAATGCTAACAGACTGAGCTCCACAGCTTTCACAGTGAGGAATGTTCTCCACAAAGAAACAGTAAGACTTGCGAGCTTTTTGCTCTTCTCCAAAAAGATTCCACTTTTCTTTTCTTATATCCACACCAAAACACAACTAAGACACTTCCCCTGCAGGCAAAGAAGTTCAGATAAAAGCAGCCACAATTTTCAGCACGGGTTCGGTTTGTGGCAGGAACCATCTCCCAGTCCTAGGAAGGCAGTTGCCACACGGTGCTAGCCCCTCAGCTTCCATTTTCAGTCATAGAGTTGTAAAACAGAGCCAAAACGACGATGGCTGTTGAGGAGCAGTGTGTAGCGCAGATCAAAAGAGCAGAGTTACCACCACGCCACTTTCCCATCCACTCAGTTCTCATACAGGCTTCTGCATTTCCAGGATAAAGTCATCATTTCTATCTTGCATCTTGCACCTTTCCCAGCAATTCTTTTTGCCCTTTTTTGAAGGCTGTTTGCCTATGTCAGACATTCAATTCAAAAACTGTTCTCAAATACAAAGAAAGGAAAAACACGAGTAAAATGATTACATTAAAAACTGGACAAAAGAAGATTCAAAGAATGGATTGTGGGGTTTTTTCCTTCTAAATTTACAAGGCAAGTGGAAAGGGTCGAGAAGAGCTGTTCCTTTTTATGGGATGCATGCAAACATTATTGAGTGCCTCTATTTTACTAAACCTGTCACACCAGATTTCAGTCCTCCTTCGAAATCATAAATAAAAAAGAACTCTTTGTTTGCCATTTTTCCCCTCTGATGAAACTTCACTGTGTTGTCTGGTGAATCACCACCAGACAACACAGTGAAGTTTCCATCTCCTGCTCTGAGCAACATCGGCTCCTGGAGGTGCAGAAACATCCCCAGTCAAAAGCTCATGGCACCTGGATTTCCCAGCCTTCTGGGTATCCCAGCCTGCCCAGCTCCGTGCTGCTCACCACACTGCCTGCTGCTGCTGCTAAATCACCCAGCAGTGCCTGAGGGAACTGAACAGTTCAGCAATAAATGCTGGTCACTCGTTCATCCTGGCTGTATCTCTGAAAACAGAAGACACCGGGTACTGGCTACCATAGTTCTACACTGTATTTCAGAGAGAGGGCTATGCAAGGATATGTGCCTTTTCTTCTTCCACACACCACCTGTTACCTGTCAGCACTGCCTTTAACATACAGAGCCTTTATTTGTATTACTTCACCCCTCTGGCATGTGCCTTCTTCGTGAGTACTTTATATCATCACCAGCAATTGCATGTTTGCAATGGCAGCGTGAGGAACGCGTCGGTCACCAGCAGCATACTCCTTTTTCCTACCTCAAGGCATGGAAAGGTGGTGGGTGGTTTAAAGAGCCAGGGAAGGAAATAATGCTGTGAGCGGTGCTTGATCTAAGTTCCTGTCCTGAAGGCTTGTTCTATTATTCACAGAGCAACAGCAAATAAATCAGGAAAATTAAACAATAACCTCCCACCTCAGTCAGACAAATAGATTTGTCTTGCCTTTTAGTATAGTTAGCATATCCTAATTTACGACTGAAGGGGCCAGGTTTGGATTGAGTAACTGCACACATCAGTACAGCTTAGGGGCTAACCTGATGGAGAAGAGCTCTGCAGAGAAGGACCTGGGTGCTCTGGTGGACAACAGGTTGGCCAAGAGCCAGCCCTGGTGGCCAAAGCGGCCAATTGTACCCTGAGGTGCATTAAAAAGAGTGTGGCCAGCAGGTCGAGGGTGGTGATCCTCCCCTCTACTTTGTCCTGGTGAGGCCACATCTGGGGCTGTCAGCCCAGAGAAGAGAAGGCTGAGAGGGATCTTACCAATGCTTATCAATATCTAAAGGACAGGTGTCAAGTGGATGGGACCAGGCTTCTTCTGCAGTGTGCAGTGACAGGGCAAGGTGCAATGGGCACAAACTGAAACACAGCTACATGAGGGAAAGCTTTTGCACTATGAGAGTGACAGAGCACCAGAACAGCTGCCCAGAGATTGTGGAGTTTCCTTCTCTGGAGATGCTCACAACACACCTGGATGCTTTCCTGTGCAATCTACCATAGGGAACCCTGCAGTTCTGTGATTCTGTAATATCCTTTAACAAGAAGAGAACCAAAATGAACAGAGCTCACAGTGAACACAGCACAATGAGGGGAAAAAAAAAACAAAACAAAAGAGAACGGATGGAAAGCTTAATGCACAACCAGGACATGCACAAGGCTTTTAGCAGCACATGGGCTGCAGAGTAAGGCTGCCCTACCAGCCTGTCCAGGACAGCACTTGCCCTTGCAGAGAGCCCTTGTTGCTGTGCACACACCTGTACACACTTACACTCAACCTGTGGGTGCGGAGCGGCCCAGAGCAGCGGCTGACCTGCCCGGGCAAGGCTGAGGCAGAGCAGGCTGCAGCCAGGCCCTCCCAGCCCCTCTGCCAGCACTTGCCCAGCGCAGCCCCTCAGCGGGGCACCCAGCAGGCAGTGCCCACACACGCCCGGCACATCCCAGCACACTGCCCAGCTCTGAGTCATGGCTGGCTGTGCCCTACAGGCCCCTGGTGCAGGCACCCTGGAGCTCCCTGGCTCCCGGGGCTGTGTCTGCCCTAGGGGTGGCTTTGCGGAGTGACAGTCAGCTGCAGGGAGGCCACGTATTTTTGCTGGGTGCTCAGTGACATAACAGAGATGATGCACAGCCCGGGGGAATCGGGCAAGGGGTGACAGCAGAACCAAGAAGAGGTCTTGTATCCTTCTGCATTATAGCACAGCTCAGCACAGTCCTCTTGTGACAGGAATGGCTGTGAACAGCAAGGTGAGAACAGCACCTCTCTGAGAAACTGGAGAAGCCTTCTTGGTCATCTGTCAACAGAAATCTCCACACCCTGAGAGCAGAGTGCTTTGAAAGCAGCGTTCACTTACGCAGGGGATCTGGCAGAAATCTTCTCTTCCTCCTCCTCTTTTTGCATCTGGGCTGATGGTTTTTGTTATCGCGATGTGGGAAAGCTTTGGTGACCTTTCGGACAGACGCACACCGTGCAAGTTCTTTCAAACGTGAAAGTATGAAGCCGATTTACCGAAAGCTTGTACATAATTACTGAATTGAATGATACTTAAGGGTGATTTTACTGTGACTTCTCCCCTCAGGGAACTACGCAAGACTCCTCCGGTAACTTTCATTTGTCACTGATAATACATGAGTGAGATCATCGTCCAAAGTATTTCTAATATTTTTCTGTTTCAGAACAGTGGCAACTTTAACACAGTAATAAATCTTAACACAAGGCAGTGTTTCCAAGATAATTGTAACAGCTGCAGGCTAGATTACAGGTGTCCTCTCAGACACCAACTTGTTGTATTTACGTCTTGCTGCATCAATTGTATGGCTATTGTAAACTTTATATTATGCAAGGTGTGTAATTACACAGCATTTCTAACTCCCATCACAAGCGCACACCTGGTCTGCTTCTAACAGGCACATTCCTTCTCAAAATGACTACGTAATTAGAAAATTCCACTTCCTGGACACAGCACTTTGCTTAGCACGAGTATATTGTTCTGTGAGACACGCTACCATTTCTCTTACAGGCTCACCAGGCGCGCTGTGAGCTGTTCAATGTTTATAATCCTAACATGACCTTTATACTAAGTAGAAAAAACAACCTTGAGATTGAAAAGCGTGGCGTGATGCCATGAGCACAGAGAATGATTTCAGTGAAGCCAGCGCTGTTTGATCAGGGACCAGTCCTCCCAAGGTGCCGAGTCCTCATGTCCTGCACTCTCAGACTGTAGTTTGTAGAGCCTGAAAACTGCTGTCCCAATTAAAATCAGAAAGTGAGGTGTTTACAATCCTCCGCCACTTAAAGAACGCTTACTTCGAGAGTTCCCAACGTCAAATGCTTTATCACAATGGATCATCTTTTATAGAAACATTTCAAAACTTTGTTTTCATTCATTCATTCCCACACACACTCAGAGTCACTGCCTGCCAAAAGCTCAGACTGACAGAAACACAGCGGCGATTTTTATCACTAATTTACTCAGTGGGGACTGCTTACAGCTCTAAGCAGGATCTCTGCAGTGTCACCTCCCTGCACGAACAAACATATGCCACAACCAATGGGAAACACGCTCCAGTTCCTTCTCTGCTAGAAGGGAAAGGCCTAGGAAATGCAGGAAACCTGCAGGAAACTTTCAGGGCCAGGAACTGTTAGAAGCGGCACCTCTGTTCACACATATGGTTAAGAATAGAAGGGAGATCATTGCGAATCATTATGGAAGAAAATGAGAGCGCCAGATCTCAAGCCCGCAGAAATCCTTTGAGAAAACCAATGCATAGATGCTTTCCCACACTCCTTTCATCAGAATTTTAGATTCACCCTATGTGATCTTTAAAACAGCAGTTATCAGATAAAATCACCGCTTCCCAGCTACGCAGTGCAACCCCGTGAATTCAGATGAATAAAGGTGTCAGATTTATACGCAGATATTTTAATTCTTAAACAGTTAAATAACAGTCAAAGAGATGCACGGTTACTTACACAAAGGGAAGGCTGTAATTGTAACATCTTTGCTCTAAGGTGAATAATTAAGTAGACTCCACTTACAAAAGGATGAGAAGACTTTGCCTCAGGGCCTTCTGTACAACTAAGCAACAGGTTACAGGGAGCAAACAAGGCTATATTTAAACACAAACCTATTGACTGGCTGATTTTCAATGCAGAAAAGAAACGTTCGATTTCTAAAAGTGCTCATATTCTTCTGAGCAATCCTTGGGCGAGTCAATCGAATGGAAGGACTCGAGATCACAAGTCCTTATGTCAGGACAGACTCTCATTTACTCATGCATCCTCTTTTTCCTCTTGATTCTTGACTTACTTGATTTACAATAAACATCAGTGCTAAATAAACATTTGGCTAAAAACCAGCCAAAACTTCTATCTTTTTTGTTATTTAATGAAGTCTTTCTATAAAGCTCAACTGTATTAATTAATGCCTTTTGCAGTAGAAGATTTGGAGCCCTGTATTTGAAACAGTGGGAAAAATGCCACATATTTGTATTCAAAACTATTTTCCTTCACTCTAACAGATTTAAAGTATTCACAAATATAATTGTAAGTTCTGCTGTACAAAAAATACAAAATTCCTGTGTAGTTACTGGGTGATCCAATCTAGAAACCAGAATGAAAAGCAGAACTGCTCAGATCAGCCCCACATTTTGGGGGGGGGACTTCCAGCAGATGCTCCCGGCTGCCAGCGCAGACAGACCAGCAGTGAGAGCATGAGTGGCCTTGCAGTTCCCTGAGAACAGTAAATAAAATGAAACAAAATCATTACATGTCATCAGCATGTGTCCCTCAAGCAGGCTCCCAACAGGAAGGGCAAGATTCCCTCCTGCATGTGCTTGGTCTTTTACTCACAGGTTTGAGTCACCCTGTGACAGCATCATACAAAGCCCATGCGAGGCTCTGGTGATGAACAGCTAAGCAGTATCACAGCACTGTGATGCAAAAACCACTACCAGGAATCAGCCTGAGGTCATCTGATGTCTCAGCACATCCAGCCAGAGATGAGGCAGGTTTCCAGCTGTTAAAGCCTATGCAGAGCTGCTGAAAATGGTGCACACCCAGATCTCACGCTGGAAGCCTGGACATTCTGCATATCAAACATAATTTTAAGCCAATACAGCATTTTTCTTGTCTTGTCTTTCTCCCATCTGGAAGAAGGAGCAGGAGGTGGCTTTTTGGATCAGTCAGTAAACAGCTCTAATGAGGTCTGGATGGCAGATTGGGTCAGCGCACACAAAAACACCCCAGAGTGGGATTAGCAAAGGAACTCAGGATCCTGGGGACACAGAAGGCTGTAAGTCAGTGAAGGACTGGATTGACTGGCCCAACGAGCTCTCCATCCCAACAGGACAAGTATCATAAAAGAATGGACTTTTAAGCTTTTCTTTTCTACCTCGTATTAATTTGTCTGACATGACCTTATCAGGACTCTGCTAGTTACGTTTTGCTTTCCTTCTGTAGTTTTTTCAACAAAGTGAAACTGCATATAGTTGTCTCCTTCTGTTATGCATTCAATTCTGCAGTGCTGAAACATTAAAACAATTTGAAAGATATGACAACGAAGCTCCTCAGTACAGTGAGCATGTGGATTGATACGTTTTGATTTTTTTCTTTAGAGAACAAGACTTGTCAGTGCTCAACTAGAAGAGCTGCCAAATACATCATCATCTCTCATTCGCTATGACCCAGGTGCTGTCAGCCCAAACTGACTGTTTTCAGTAAAATGAAAAAATCATGTTGGGTGAGTTCAGAACGTATCCCAAGAGGTGCCAATTAGGGAGCATTTTAAGTGCGAATTCTAATGTTAATTTTTGGAGTTCATTTGCTTTGTGCCCGTTACTAAATCTCCAGCTTAAAATACACTTTATAACCTAATTTTGTGCCACACAGTCTGCTTCTTTCCTGTTCAACACACTCCTATAGCTGCACGTAGGACTAGCAAACACGTTTAAATATTTGATTCACTGCCATTAGCAAAAGCAAAAGAAGAAAAACTTAATGATAGATGATATGATACGCTGTGCACCGAATGCCTTCATGCTATTCACAGCACATTATTATCAACATACCTCTTCCCATCATGTGCATTTTTTAGGGAAGTAAAAGAAACAGAATGCCACTTGGAGAAGATTTGCTAGTAATGGAGATTAAAGACTATGGGTCATATAGATGCTGTTGAGTGATCAGTTTTGTTCACATCGTGTGTGTTGGTTTTGTTTTGTTGGTTTGTTTGTTTTTTGCAGGAAACACCATTACACTGAAGTTAGGGTTTTCACTGCCTTAAAAGGAATGAAGCACAAAGCTAAAAGCTGCTTTCACATGTGTTTTTGTCTCAAAGATGGCTACCAAGATCTCTAATCTAAATTTTGCAATCATCAGCGTAGCAATTTAATGCATTTACTCACAGGAGAAAACAAAATAGAAGAGTTTGAATTTCTTTTCCTTAAACCTAGCTGTATATTTAAATATGCTATTGTCATTGCAATGCAAAGGTTCATTGAAAAGATGTTAATATCCCTTTACCTGATATCAATTAAAGAAGTCTTTCCAAACGTACTATTTAGAGAAGATAAATACTTAGCACCTTCTGAATACTCTTGGGCAATTCCCATTCAATGTTGTCACCTGACAGAGGAAGACCATGGCTAAACAACAGGCCATGATCAGAGGGCCCAACACCACTGATGGGGCAATGAGCACAGCACGGCTGCTCCCCTGGGCACCTGCGCAGCAGTGACAGTGGCTCTGGACCTTTCTGCATTTCCAGCTGCTCCTCTGAAGAGCAGAACAGCCCCATCCTGGAGCTGCCACCAATGCCACTGGGTGTTCTGTGCATGCAGCAGAGCAATTGTGTTTATGTTGATTCTGAGAGTGGTGCTGATATTAAGAGCAAAACCATAGCTCATCTGCAAGAGCATCACCTGACGTAACGATGCAGCTCTTTCCACATGGGTTTTGAGGCCAGAGTTTTGAAATCTTTACTTCAACTGATTTATTCAACTGATTTAAGTTTTAATACATTTTTGGTTTTATGGCTTATTTTGGCCAAAATGCCATGAGACATAAGCTAGGTTCTCATGACCGAGTGCTTCTGGTGTCTTAAGGTAAAACAGAAAAGTGACTCCTCCACATCTGCCTCATTCTCAGCATCACCTCTTCTACCAAAGCATATGCTTCTAATAGACTTCTATGTCCAGACAGAAATCTCCAATGAAAATCTGTATTTGATGGCAATGAGATTATCCATATAATATATGAATATATATATATATATATATAATATATAAAAATAAGCACATACATAAATGACTGCACCTTTCAAATTTGTTGGTATTGAAAATAATATGGCTGCTTACTCGCACAGGGATTCAGAGGATCTGTACCCTCTATTATTCAGAAATACAGGAGCCAAAGGGGAAATACCCTCCCTAGAATTCAGCTCAGAAAACATCTAACCTCAATGAAGGAGCCTCTTACTTCCCTCTGCCAGCTTACTGTACAGCCATCCATGACGTCCATCACTTTTAAAGTTTACCAAACAGTTTGCTTTACCTGCTTTGAGAAGCACCATGAGGTCACAGGACTGGTGTCGTTCTGTCTGTAGCTGCTCTGATTTGTATTATTTTTTTTAAGATGCCTGACCTGGTGACTGAGCTTGCTGAGGGAATGCCATGTGAGTCCCTGGAGCTGGAGCCCAATCGCTGCCAGGGTGCGACATCGCCCGCAGCAGCTGCTGCTGCCCTGAGCCAGAACAGCCCTGCAAAGCAGATGAGCTACAGCCAGGGCTGAGGCAGCAGGAAAGGAGCCAAAAGGAGAAACCCATACACGCCAAAATTAAAGTACACAACTGCTGCCACGGAATAGGTCGGACTAAACTTGAATTAATTAAGAAACATCTCTGGATACTTCTGCTTGCATGTATCGCTTTACATTAGGAGCTAAAATGCTCCAATGACAGGTAAATTAATTTGTTTTCTAGCATGTGCGTGCATCCTGCAAGAGCACGATTTCCCAGCCAATGTGAGACCATTTGGTCAAACAACATTTGCAAATCACTTCTATATTTAGGGCACTTCCCTGCAAGAGCCCACATGTATTTAACAAGGTCAGCAGATGAATTTGAGAAAGTCGTTTGCAATTTCTGCTAAGATATAAACGTTATGAATGAGAGTAGCTTATTTCTTTTCTGTTTTACAGTAGGAAAAAAAAGGGTGCAATGCTGGGAAATAGGTTACAAATCCAACACCCACTGCAGTGATTTCGTCACATTTTTTAGCAAATACTGCCTTTGTCCACCTCTTTAAAAAGGAGATAGCCAGATTAAATTTCATCCAGATTTCAAATTTAGAAAAGCAAAAAAAGCCCTGGACATTAAAAACAAAACAAAACAAAACTTCCACTAGAAAAAATATATTTAAGAGTCAGTTTCCACTATTTTCTACTCCAGAAAAAGGAGTGTCTTACAGAGACATGGCAAAGATAAACAACCGCCAAAGGAAGGAGCAAAATGTTGTGAGGACACTCGGTTTGATCTCAACCCACATCTCAATCCAGATGAAGGATTGATTCTAATTGTAAGCGAGGTCCTAAGCAGCAGTGCAGTTTTAACAGTCTAAGCATCCCTATTTTCCACTTCCTTGAATAAACTATTTTGTGGCACATACTGTTTCAGCAGCAATCAGTTTAACCGTAAGCATATTCAGACTTCTCTATCAGAGGTGGAAGCAACGGTACAAGACAACACAACTGAGAATGACAGATGTGTTATTAGCAGGAGTTACGATCTTTTGAGCTCTTTTCAATGTAACTTGGTTTAAGTTATTACTTTTTAAACAAACCTAAAGGTTGAAGTTAAGGTTGAGAAAGGTCAAATTTTTAATAAAATAAAATAAAATAAAATAATAAAATAAAATAAAAGCAGTAAGTACTGCCCGGGAGCTCCAGTGTTCAGGAGCTCTATTCAAAGGCTCTCCATCCACGGTCCCCATTCTGCCTTGTCACTGATGGAGGCCCAGGGAAGGCCACATAAAATTCCAGAACTGAAACTTCATTGCTAAAAGACAGCCTTCTCAGCTCTGCTCAGTGAAATCAGCTTTGTAAGAAAGTGTGCATTGAAAAATTAATTCAGCACAGCCCCCTGCTGAGGGCCAGCACTGTACGAAGCACACGCAGCGTTCCCAAGCGCTGAGCGCTGGAAGGGCGTCCCAAATCCAAAGGGCTGTATCTCACAGCTCTATCTCCACATGAGCTCTAGCCTGCGGAAACGGAATTCACTGCTCCGTGGACAGCTTCCAGGAGCTGCTTCCGTATGCGGTGCATGCCAAAACTGGGCCTAGTCGGCTGTTATTAAAATGTTGCTGTCAAGCTATTAAGTGCTTGAAAAGCAGAGAATTAAAAGAAGCTTTATGCATGCACTCCCCACGGTGTTTCTAATCATGCCATTGATGTCTGGAGATCCAGTTTCCTTCAAAATTTAGTTACAGTTTTGTGTTTATAAATCATTTCTTTCAAAGACTGCCTCCGAACAACCAATCTGGTTCTCAGTCTAATCTGCAGTTTGAACAGAAATAAGATTGTGCTCAAAGCTTGCAAAGCATTCTTCAAAGGCACTGCTAAGAGCAGGTGCTCTAGGGGACGAGTCCTCCCAGAAATGGAGTGTTTTTGAAGCATCCATTTCTCCCGTTGGACCAGTTTGCAATGGGGAGTGAGGCTGGGAGCCTGCAAGAAACTCGTCCCTCACCTGCATTGCCCCCAGTTTTGCATCGTTCCCATAAAGGTTCCCAGGGCAACTTTGGGCCAACGCAGCACAATTCAGCTATCGAGCAATGCCGAGCTACTGCAGCGAAGACCCAAAGCACAGCTTCTTATATCTAACAATCTATCTAGCTTTTCATCTATCTGAAAAGATTTTCTACTATCTTTTCATTTACGTGTTTCAATAGCAGACCTTTCGAAGAATGAGGAAAAAAAGAAAAAAAGAATAAAAAAGGAAGGAATAAAATCAATGCCATCTTATTTTTATTTTTTTTTTCCTCCCACAGCTTTTGTGAATTTCATTTAGGAAATCATTAAGGAAGGATTAAAGGACTGCAATAGCTTTGGTTTAGGGGAATAGACTAATACTTCCTGTTCCTGTCTAGGACTTCATAATAGACAAAATATTCTCTTTATCTAATTACACAGCAATTTTGTGCTGATATATCTCATATGCTATGCAGGGAAAGGAAAACTTTAATTTGCAAATCCAGAATGAATTCAATTCTCCCTATTACTATTTGTACTGCCAGAGATCATTTAGGAATCCCATTTAATGATCTACACCTCACTGGATTGGATGCTATATAATTGCAGGGGTAAAAAAAACGTACTTTTTCCTCTAAAAAGGATACATCATAAGAAGCGATGAATGGAGACAGTGTAAGGTAAGAGATTGGTAAGGGATACAGCACAGGAGAGCAGTGGAGGATGCCTAAAAAGAACTGCTGTGGTCAGAGCAATGCACTTGGCAAAAGCGTCCTCCACAGGCTTCCTAACAGCCTCAGCTTCTTTGCCTGAGGGCTTTGCAATACAGTGAGCTCTGAGCCCAGACAAGACAGAGGTAGGTAGGAAAAGCTCCATGAGAGAACTGTCCTGCAGGAAGAACTGGATGATTTTGCCATAGTCTGCTCTCTGGAGATCTAAAGAGAGGTACATGATGCCATGCTGTGGGGTGAGGAACCAAGGAGGGCAGCGGTGGGAGCAGAGGGCTCTGCTGCTGGGAGCAGCACCAGCCCAGGAGACGGCAGGCACTGAGCAAGGTCTCATTTGCACAGAGCAGAGAGGTCTCAGCAGGGATGGAGACCTCTACTTACCAGTACAGAGGCTTGTGGGGCTTGGTATTTTAAACGACTGCAAGAGATGCATTAACAAGGGAACACACACAGGAGAAACAATAGAATAACTGCAAGAGGTGAAGCCACAGAAACCAATAAATGCAAGGATGGGGACCCGGCTGATTTCATCAAATGCCTCACACAAGGACAGAGGTGCAGGCAGCTGCCCCAGCTGTGATCAGCACAGCCACACTGCCCGGCTGCCCACACCTCAGCCCTGCGGACACGAGACAAGCACCACAAACACAAACAGGGGGAAAATAATCATCCTGTAATTGACTGCTCACTAATGGAATCTATTAATTTCTGGCTGTAGAAAAGCTGGCTAATTTGTGGTTAATGGTGTTTAAAAGATAAACAATCTCGACTGAATCAGACGTGCATAATCTCTCCAATATTGATGCCATGTCTTCATTCTGGGGAGATTACATCACTTTCAGGAAAAAAAGAATAGTCCTAAGCAGCTAACCACTTCCAATGACTCCAGTTATGGCTGAGGCCTCATTGTCCTATTTAACCTGGGCCAAATGGCATAAAGTATTCCAAGACTTGCAGAGCTTCTGAATCGCTATGGCATTCTGCAGTGTCTGGGATGTAAGAGGTGAGAAGGTGTAGGGAAACTGCTCTAAAAATGCAGCAGGAGGCTGACCTGACTATTCAGCGCTGAGGACTGAAGTAACCCAGATCAGTGAGAACACCATTCAAGCACGGACGCTTGCCCGGGGTGAATTTGAAGCCTATCCTTGTTTAATCCCTAGGCAGGGAAGGAATCACTGTTAGGATGATAAATATTCTTTTGTAATAACTGTGGGAGCACCCTTGAGAGGAAATCCCACAACTCTGAGACAGGCTTTATTTAATTTAATACTCCTAATTCACAAATATTTTGTTCAAGCATTTGATACAAGATACAAAGGACTTGATATCAAGAAAACCTTGCTTCTAATACCCTCTTGACAGATCATTACACGAGTCTAATTGAATTTAGATCTTGAGATACGCCATTCAGAACTTGTTTGCATTTCACTCGAAATGAGATGATCATCAGTTACCTTTACATAGAAATTGTGACGCATTTTCATGCACATGAAACAAATACCAAAATATTCAGGTATTTCAGTGCTTCGTTTGCATATAGTTGCTACCTCCGTGCAGAAACAAAGCAGTCGCAGTAAGAGATAATTACACGCTCACAGGTAATTTACACAAAAGGGGGGAAAAAAAAAATCCTACAGCTTACTCATTTGGGGGATATTTGGAGCAACAAAAGCTCACTCCCAAAAAAAGAGCTGGAGGAACACCTGCACGTCTGCCTGAGATGCTTTTCTTCCACATGCACAGTTCACTTGGAGAACTAAACAAACCACCTCCAGTATGTCCTCACGAGCCGCTTCCTTTTGTTTTCCCCAGAAAATTCTTTTCCCTGGTACTGCGTTTTGAACAGCATGAAGAGACACGCGTAAAAAGTCAAAACGTTGCTATTTGTTTTTAAGACCAACAGCCTCTTGGATAAAGCTCTCTAATCGTTGCAGTTTTGGGTTCAGCGACAGAACAAATGTGCACACACACGCACGAATACTTGATTCAAAACGAAACATCATTTCTTTTTACCCAAAAGGAAATGTTTCTTTGATCTACGCCAATTGCTGAGCAAAGGAAATTGTCATTCTGCAAATCAATGATGAGAAAATACTTCAGTGCTCTCCAAATCCCTCTCCTAGTTTGGAGGACTATCTGCCAAACACACATTCATTTGTGCTAATTGTGGATTCCCTTCAAATTTCAGTATACAGACATTTGACTGGGGGGAAAAAAAGTTTCATTACGCATCCACTTCCATTTCCAGAACCATAAGTGCAGATAAACAGTTTCTGAAACGTCTTGCCCCTGTGCTGGTCTCTAGGAGGTCACCGCAGTCTGCCTTACTGCTGCTAGAATTTATGAGTAATTAATGGCATATCTGAAATTCGGATCCACTGTATAGATGTTGTGACTCAAAACACAGCATAAGTCTTATTTTTCATAAGCTTAACAGAGCTGCTTTGCTAGTCCTACAAGTCCTCCCTGAACTCCACCAAAATATGAATTAACTCCTGGGAAATTAGGACACCACTGGTTTCTGGTATCAGGCCATGACACGACTGAATAACTCCTGGTGTCCTTCCCTTCTGCTTGCCACCTGAACTCCTCCTTCTCTCGAAGTTCTTCACATGTCATAGCAGAAACTCCTCTCGTCATTCCCATTTTCCCTACAATGTGCTGAGAACTCAGGCGCACAACCAGCAGATAAACAGAAACAAATGGAGGACCAAGATTTGTGATTTATTTTTCCCTGCAGCATTTGGGGCAGTACCCGGACTCCCGCGAGTGCTGCCCATCACCCCCATGGCCACCAGTGCCACTCCAGGTGCTGTCTGCAGTGCTCCCGCACAGGGCAGGCTCTGCGCCCTGCTCCCAGCAGCCACATGCCTGCACCGGGCCATGGGGAACAGCCCTTCTCTGCTGATGCTAAACACTGGGCACATCTAATCTCTAATGCCAAGGTTGTGTAACAGCAAACCACTCACAAGCCTCCATTAGTCGCTTGACCAAATACAACAACCATCACATGGTGCTTTACAACACCTGCTTCCCCCTTCCTCTTATTTTTGGGAGAAATAATCTTCAGGATAGAAGAATATGGCAAGACTTTGCCATATTCACTATTTCCTTACACCTCACACCACACTTGATCTTTTTCCTCTCTGCTTACTTGACGTTGCCATGCTTCCAAACATGCCAAGCCTGAAAGAAGCACAAAAGCTTCAGAATTTCTCCCCAGACAGATACCAGAAACACACTACGCTTTCTTATACACGACTTCGTAACGTGCCTTTGCATAACACACTTTAAATGTTGGGTTTGATCCCTTATATCTTTGTTGGTTTGAGGTAGGTGCTTTTTTTTGTCCTGTTTTCTTTTGTTTTAGGCCAGGCTGTGCCTCAGCTTCCTGAGCTCTGGGAAAGCAGAATGGTCTAATGGTGTCTGCAGGCACTTCCAGGCTCAGATGAAGTGTTTGTCTGTGTTCAGTTTTAAGCTGCTTTTATATTTTTCTGAGTTTAAAAATATAGAAATGAGAATTTCAGATGTTGACATAGTACGAATAATTTTTTTTTCGGAAGTACACATGTATGTATGTGTTTGGAGGTCTAAGTAGGAGCATTTTAAGCAAATGGAAATCACTGTAAAATAACAACACGCAGCTTTTGTGAAGCAAGCCATGAAGCTGATGCCTAAGTCACAAAATACCACATCCCATTTTGCAGTGAACTTCTTCACCCACAGCCCCCTGTCACAGAGGTCTCTGCTGCTCCACAGGGTGGGATTTTAGGCAAGGGAAGACTGGGCAAGCTGCTGGATGTTGGCTCCAGAGAAGTGCGTGGGTGCAAAAGGTGCCTGGCACCTCCTAAGGCCAAAAGCGGGGAGGAAAAGTGACCCTGTGCTGAAAGCACCAAGGACAAACCTGAACCTCTCGTCTGGGTATTGACCAGAAGGTACAAATTTCAAGGCTTTCTTCTGTTGACACTTTCGCCATCAGCCTTTAGTTTGTTGCCACTCATTGCACTGACCTGTAAAGTCGAGACTTGACCTTTGTTGAAGTCCAAGTGAGAAAGCAGATGAGATGCTGGGACGGAGGCAGACTTTTAGCCTCAGAGGTTGGCAAGGGAGGCAGAAGTGCTGCGCCTGAAATCTGTGTTGGGCTGTGACCAAGACATCACTTATTCCAGCCATCCACAGACTGTCACATCATTTCAGTACTAGAAGTGAAGGGTGGTCTGACACGCAAGTCATTTTATAAAATCAATATTCCTAAGCCTCACAAGAAAAGAATGCATTTGAGAGTCAGATTTTTTCAAGAAGAAAGTCAAGTCCAAACGCTAGTTAGGCCTGTCTGCAGATGTGAATTGTGCATGTAAAAATATACACAGAGACTTCTTTAAACATGAAGCCAATGTTATAAAGGACTAGAGGTAATTTTCTAAACAAAAATATGGCCCCTGCCTCAAGAAAATAACTAACTAGTTTGCATGCTCAGAAGATACTCACACTTAGGGGAGAAAAAAAAAGAAGGGGGGAATATCACATATGTATTATTTATTTTTGTGTCTATACAAAATCACTGTTCCACACCCAGAACATGGAGGGCTGTAACTTCAAGGAGGAGAGAAGCACCCTTCAAAAGATCACCCTAAAATGATAATCAAAGCCACACATTGATGCTACTGCTCTTAAAACAAAGATACCAACACCAGAAAATTTAGGCTCCTGCTACCTTATTGATCATGGACTTGTGCATGTGATTGCAGGAGGAAGAAAAGTCAATCTACCAAGTAACTGTCAAGCTAATACAATAACGTTAGTGCCAAAAATGTAAGGTTTTCTCTGTATACAAGGCATTCAGCAGCCAGACCATTCTGCAGTCACTGTGTGTTCCAGATGTCCCCACCTCCCTGAACTGTGAGTGAAATGCCTCCATCAGCCTTCTTCCACTTGTGCTTTTTTCCACATACATGTTTTAAAGATGGTCTCTCTGAATGCTGTCTGTGTCTTGGTCAATCGAGAGACCTCCAAGTTCTTGCAAGATTTCCTCCCAAATCGAAGAGATCCTGGACACAAAATATCCAAATCCTTTAGAGCTGGAGCATTTCCCTTCTGTGACCCACCGACCACCTGTGCTTGCCCTGAAGCCTTTGAACACAGAGGCTATGGCAAAAGAAACAAAATAGAACAAATGGCACCTAAGATTTGCTTTTAACTGGGCTCTGAGTTTCCTGTTTTCCTCCCAAAGCACAAACATGAAGCCTCACAAACATGAAGCCTCAAAGCCTGCAGAAAGCTAACAGGAGCGTTCTGCTTTGGCTTACAGCTGAGCGGCACTGACCTGCACAGTGACAAAGATCACTGCACCAGTCAGGGTGACTTCTGGTGAGAAACTACAGGGATGGATCGGAAGTGCCCAAAGCACTGAAGACGCGCAGAGCCACGCAGCTCTCCTCAAACCAGAACGGGCAATCCTTGCCCACCAGCCATGATAAGTTCTGGGCAAACTCTGCTAGAGAACTAAATATTTAAGTGCCATTGCAAAGCAAACATCTGTATTTGAATCACTCTGGAAGATCGCAGTGTTTGGAGTTCTTAACCAAGCTGTGTTTGGCAAAGTTACAAAATCACCTTTCAAAAAATCTACTCATTTTTCCACTGTCAGTGCTCCTTTACATGCAGGACGACAAAACTGAATCCAGTTTAAAAAGCACCTGTCAGATCTGTCAGCTGTCAGCAGCACTCCTTTGTTGTTTGCTTACGCTGCCAGGCGATTCCAGCGTGTTTTCACTAAGAGCAGGAGGTGTCATCTGGGTACGGCAAAACAAAACCTCGCGACTCACTCAGCAAAATCAGACAGACGTTACAGCTTGGTGGGAGACAGAGGCTGAGGCTGCAGGCTGAGGCTGTCTTGCACAGCGCTGGGTCCCACCGCAGAGCTGATCCCACTGCATGGTGACGAGGCTGTACACAGACAGCAGCAGGCCAGAGCTCTGGGACCCAGTGCTTGCTCCCTGCACTGCCGCGGCACTCACAGATAACATCCCATTTGTTCAACAGAGGTAGCAAAACAATACTGGAGTTAATATGGTGGGGCAAATAGAGGAATGCATAATTTCTATTGAGGAAAATGGGTGAGCATGCAATTCCTTTGGAGACATACACGAAAACCAAAGCTATTTAGGCATTCACTTCTTTTATCTTGCATCTGAGTTTTTGCCACCGTGAACTGAGGCATTCTGCACCCCATGCACCTCCTGGAAGTTACAACAGTTGAACTAATGAGACCTGTGAAAGTGTTCCCTCTTTGAGAGAGGAAGTGATTTTCAGTCAAAGAGCTGAGCATTTTCCCCACCATCTGCACAACCTTTTGTTACAACACCTTCTACACTCAAACACCTGATTAAACAGACTGGGGGGAGGGGGGAAAGCCTTTGTTAGAGTTCTGGCATCCCATTTCTTCCATTAGATTCTTCCAATAAATTTTCAGCACAAATTTAACGTTCTTGATATTTTTACACATAAAACTTCTGCAAAGAAGAGAGAAAGGAACTAACTGATAATGCCCCACCATTTCTGCATAGGATGGAAGACACGCTACTGCAAAGCTCCTCTGCAAGTCGATCACCTGCTGTCTACAGCAGCAGTTCCCCAAACCTGGAGCACTCTAAAGTAAATATGGTAAAGACAGATTGAAATACAGGGGAAGTGTAGGGTATGTATCTCCTACGAACCAGTACTTGTCCCTAAAGCTCTGGGCAAAGCATCTCTTATTTCAAATGGTTGGTATGGGCTTTGGTCCAGCAAGGAGAAATCACAATATTGTGATTCTGCTTTACGTTGGGCCAACACTGAAAATTCACATTAAAATACATGGCCTGCTGTTAGCCTTCAGTAGTTGCTCAAAATTCAGGTGATCTGCTCCTTTGTATTGTTGCAAAGGAGCATTTGTTCACAGCTACATGCATGAAACCGAATGCTGGCAATCCACTTTCTGCCATCTGGATTAGGTGTATTTAGATGAAGCTCACATTAAGCTCACTGAGAAAAGGAATTTCGGCCCCGCTCTCGATCCCTGGAAACCATCAGCACCTCTGAAAAAATACATAAACATTAACTGTTTGCTAGGAAATGGATTGCCAACTGGATTGGCACAAGGTGCAGTTCCTGTTAGGGGATGGGCAGCCCTATCAGTCAGCATTGGCAAGTAGGGACTGACTGCCCCAGATGGCTGGGAACATTTAAGCAAGATGGGACCCAGATGTCAGGGAAGCAGTGAACAATTCAAAATTGTATCACTGAAATGCTCTATTTCCCCAAACAGTTATGCTTTCAAAAATTAAACTAAAGGAGTGTAAAACCAGGAACCCCTGAACTCAGGCAGGGTTGGGAAGGAAACCCAACAAGTGAGGGCTGCTTCAGGTGCTCCATGCAGCCCCCCTTTCCTGGCCATACGGGGCTCCTTCCCCTTGGCTGCTTCCTCTACACATTCTCTTATCTGGGGTGATGCACAGGGCCATCTATGGGGGAAAAGCCTGGCAGATGCAAGGCCCAAGTGCCAAAAGTCTGGATGCTTTTTATCCTCACCCTTGCCAGCAGTGGCATCTGGTTGCATTGCTGGCTCCTCGCTTGGCAATCAGTGGGGCCTGTGGTTCGTTCTAGCCAGCACTGCTGAGCTGCTGCAAGTCTGGTGGGTCAGACTGTCCCTGCTCAGCACCAAAAGCCTCTGCTTGTCACTAACCCTTTCGTTCTCAAGGGGATAGGAAAGAGATCAGCTTTTCGCCAAGTGTACTTTGTGTAATCTTGCTGTGCTCTGCCTAGAATCCAGTAAAGCTGAAGCTCGCTCTCAGCACACAAGTGTTGAGGCGGGACAGTTTAGTATTAGCATAAAGTTTTCCTAATTAAATTCTTTCCCGCGTCAGGTTGGACAGGAATGCAGAGATTGTTGCATGTCAGGATGGAGACACCTCGCAAGCAAACAGGGCAGAGATAGGTACAGGGCTGAGTTTTCAGTCACGTTCACCTCTGCCTACACATCGTGCACAAGCTGGGTCTACACCTAGATGTTTGCATGGAGAACTAAGCCTTATGTCTATTTATGCATTCCTTCACGGTGCCAGATTTTTGTTTATTCACATGGTGCTGTGTGGTATCTAAAAACTATAATCACTGGAGTTGGGACTTCACTCATCAAAGAGACTCAGTAACATTTCAGAACAAGACACCAGACTGAAAACTGCACAACTGCCCAATAAAAATAAAAACCAATGGAATAAGAAGTCTTGAAATTTATATTTTTCTTCCTTCCATCTCCAGTAACAGATTTATCATGACATGGTCTGACTTCCTTCTCTTCATGACATGTACTTCAGTGATCAGTCACTGGGTTTCACACTTCCACGTGCAAACAGCAAAGCCAGATAGCCGCATCTGTGGCTACTGGAAATCTGCTACAAAGGAATGTTTTCACTTCTGTGGCTCAGAGATTTATCTAGTGGAAATAAATTTAGTGCTTAACACACTTCTCTACTACATTTGATCCTACAGATTGTAGGATGTCAGAGTTCTCCCTTGGCTTGATAGCTCGGTAATCTCAGAACGGTCTCTGCTGAACTGTCTGCACTGGTTCAAGAGCAAACACACGGGATAATGCTTAAACTGCAGTCGCAGAAGGGCTTGTAGTCAGGCCCACGTAGATTCAAGTGTGGGAATGATTATCCTCAACTTTTCAGCTCTTTGATGAATTGTGTGAAAGATACCCACAGATCTTAACCAAAAGTTTCCAACTTTAAAAGCGGAGCCAAGTGGAGGAGCCTGGTCTTCTGGCCGCAGTTTTGCGTGAGTACATCCCCATGTGAATACACTGCTTTGAATGATGTAACATGAAAGGATTGTCTGCATTGTGCGGAAATTCGCTGTTTTCCATTACTCATACTTGTAAATGTATCTGCTTTACAGCTCCCTCAGAAATGAACAAGTCTTAGCATCAAGAAACATTCTTAGCGCATTTTTAGGCAACACAAAAACAACTACTAGCCATTCCACTATATCAAAGAAGTCATTCATGCTTTGCAAAGGCTTGCAGTCTGATATAATATTTATGCAATGTCTTAGATTCCCCACACAGCTCTAATCAGCTCTTTTCACAACTTTGCTCTGGAAGACCCACAACCTCTGCTGCTAACAGCAGTATCATATTGGAAAGACACAAATGGCCTCAGATGTCTGAGTAAGGAGGAGGTACTGCTGCACTTTACAGCTGGGACTCCCACATAGCTAACAAACAACCCCCTCCTCCCCTGCCCCGAGCTGTGCCATGCTGCAATCCCTTTCCATCTTTTACATATCATAAAAGATGGCCAAATAAAGATCTACATTCACACACACACAAATTGCAGCAATTAAGGAATTGTACCAAGGTGTATCTTAGTTCTTAGAGTCAGGTTTGATCTCCGAGCTGTACCACTGCTGCCTTCAAAAGACTCTGATCTGATTGAGAACTGACTGCAGGACCTCAACTCCAATCACACGCGCTTGGGGGAAGAAATGCTATGCATCAGTTTGCCAAAATCCATGAAGAATCAGCATGGTCTTGTGCCTAAGATGATGTTTATGGTAAAAGCTTTTGCCAGCTGAGGATGTCAAACAGATGTGACATTATTATGCACACCGAAGTACAACATGCACCAAAGTACTACTTTTAACAGCAAGCAAGTAATAGTAGCCACAGAAACTGCCTGGTCTTGGGCCCAATGTTCTTCAAATGGCTTCTTCGGGTGTTCCTGCTGGAACCAACACAACTCCAGAAAGCTTCACCTGTCCTGCAGACCTCCCATCTCCTTCCTTGCTCTCAAAGCTGGCAGGGACAGGCACAAATTAAAAACTATTACAAAGACATTCCCCATCAATCAGGTGTCCTTACACACACGTATATGGCCCACAGTGCAAACGCAATGCATCAATCTAGAAAGATCTAACCACAAGGCAACGATTTCTATGCTTGACAAAGGATTTCAACATCAAGTTCACGTAAGTAAGGAAAGATAGATCTATGACCTCCTCCACCATGGATCTGAAGTCTCTAGATGTAAACCCAGACTACCTTTTATAAATGCGGGATTTTACACGCACTTGCACTATCCCACATACAGCTGAGAGTCGTTTTTTTGTTTGTTGGTTAGTTTTTAAAGACCATACGGAAGTGTGCAGACTGAAGCCCTATCATTTCACTCACTGTTCATCTCATCAGGTTTCATTCCCCTCAGCAGCTGAAGAAAAGCTCCCCTCTTTCTTGAACAATAAAGCAGGATCATTTCCTGCCTGTGAGAGATTGCTATTTTGGAGCAGTCCCTGATTTCTCCTGAAAAAATCTACAAGGGCTGCTCTGAAAGTAACGCATCCTATTTTACTATGCTGGCCAACAGAGCTTCACTGGAAAGCATGATACTCATGTATTTTTGCCCTATCCCACCTCACACATGAAATCAAAAGAAAATTAACCTTTTCTGCCATGCTTTGCAAGTACAGGTAAGGGGCTTTTGTGTATATTAAATCTTCCTTGACTTCCTCAACCAAAAGTCAAGTCTTAAGCTTTGCAAGGCTCCCTCTAGAAGGGAACCCCAGCAGTATCACCATGCCTTGCACACCTTTTCATTGCAGCACTGGAGTGGAACAGTGAATCCCAGGTAAAATTAGGGAGTGCTGGACTGGCAAATCCTCAAGAATTGGACCTTACATAGCCTAGGAGTGGCTTCTAGGGAGCCTCAGCGTGAGCACACCTCTCCCGGCATGCATCCATCTGTGTGCAGATGGATTGCTCATTCTCCACAGATGACTCATGGCAGGACCTGTCCTAAGCATCAGCTACCTCTGCCTGCAGATTGACGAAGACAGGCAGACTGTAACCCAACAACAGTTTTTCCAGGGAATTAAGGAAAAAAAAAACAAACTGTACAGGTGCTACCAGCTATCAGGGAGGTCTGCCCTTATACTAAAATGAAAGGCTGCACATCTTGAGAAGCCAAGGACACAACTCCTCTGACCATCAAGGATGGTGCACCACATCCCCTGTTAAAACTGTGTTTCACTACAGCTGAAAAAGACACACTCCAATTGGTTTGTAGGGCCAGACAGTCACAATTTAGGTGTGAACTGCATCAAAAATAACAAAGCCCAAATACTGGAAGAATACAGAGAGAAAACTGCCATTTTTTTTTTCCCACGCTGCCATTGGTAATTAGTACACCGTCTCTTAAATTTGATTGTTCTCTGCTGAATTGTGATCTTGTATGCACTTTCCTCACATTTTTGGTTGCAGCAGAAATGGTTTATCGTGAAACATTGCTCACAGCAGGGGCTGACAACTGTTTGGAGCTTGGTTTGATCTGTTTTCTATGGCAGTTGTGTTTTGATTTCAAATGGAAGCAGTAAGATAGTTATAACCGGAACATCCACAGTAAAAGGGGGTCACACGAAACATGCCAGACCTGTCTGGGCAGGTCTAATTTAAACACCAGCCTTTTAAGAACGGGACCGTCTTTGAATGAGATTTCTTTGTACTTCTGAAGACAGCACACACCCTTTTCCTGCTGCTTGATTAAACAGCACTTGCCCAATGAATAGATCTTGATCAGGAATAGAAAATGCGTGGAGCTGTCCTAGGGAAAATGTGCTCTATCCTTTCCCAGACTCACCTGTGGGAAGCCACGTATGGCTGTACTGAGCACACTGACCTTTCACACCAGGCCCCTCACATGCAGGCCTCTGCCCCATCATCACTTCTGAAGTATTTCTTTTAGACCTTTCAACATAACAAGCCATGAGCGAGAAGCCTCTCACAGCAAAGCTGTATGGTTAGATTCGCCTTTGCCCTGTGCCTGTTCTGGAGGGCAAGCACAAACTAAGACATGAGCCATTCTGAGAGACACTGCAGCCTAAGATCTGCCATTACAGTCACAGCAGAAGACCTGAAGCACCTACATCACTACTGTGACTCGCAGAGGTGGATCCTCCCTTGCTAAAAATAACCTGTTTTCGCTGTGAATAATCATCCTTAGTCTTGTTCCCACTCACCCAAAAGTACAAGTCATAGAGCAGGTGAGTGCTGAGGAGAAGCTGATTTCCATGTGCAAGGTGAATATGAAAAGATTTTGCACTTGCTGCCAGGTTTTCTTTCCTGTACCAGGAACTTCAGAAATAAGCTTCTACATTGCACTCCTTGCAAATGCACTAAATTCATTTGCTGCAAGCATAAACTCAACAATAAGAATACACGTCCGGTAAAACATAAAACTTTTAAAGTAACAAATGACAACTGAAAACTCAATTCCATCTAAAGCAAGAAGTGTTACATATCTGGGATTAACTCTGCTCTCCAACCAAGTCTTTCTTTATGATCTCGGACATCAAACTCTGAATGAAATCAGTGTCAGGTGGGTATCCCAGCTCCCAGTAATTTCAAGACTTCGCTGTTTCTCATTCTAAAATGTCAGGCTGAAGCTGTGTGAGCCTCAACTCTGTTGCTATAAAGCAGAACCAAGAGTACTTCTCTACCACGTGGCAGTATCATGGGACTCAATAACTCATAAGTGGTAGACCACTCCAGCATGGCAGTTATGTATGTGTCTGTTCATCTTGTACATGGACAGAAGCGAGGCCGGGCTGGCCCCATCTCCTGGGGTGACTCACATCCACGAGGTACTCACATTCATTTGGAAAGACAACAAGGCATGACTCAATGGATCAAAGCAATTTATCAGTACTGAAATCAGCACCTAATGTTAAATTCTGAATGCCTTTCTGTCAGTTCATTTACATATTAGAGCTTTTCATGGCTAGTATTAGCTGAGACTGGGCCCACTTGACAGGCAGAATAGTTAATTACGTAATTACGAAATTTCTGCAGTTGCTCTTGTAAACATTCTACAGAAATGGAAGCCACGTTGACAAGTCATTTCTTTTTGTACCTTGTTGTGTATTTGTATCCTCTACGTTTGGAGTGCCTAACAAGGCCGTGGATGGTAGGCACTGTGCCTCCTCCTTCTATCCAGCCATCACACAGCAACCAGGGAGCAGAGGAAGATGGAAAGGCCATGCTAAAGTTAAAGGGCTTTAACCAGTCCTCACAAACCCATATCCTGCTATATAACCACGCGGCTGCCTTCCCAATGGCAAATAGGGATCGTTCTGCGAAAAGAATTCTTTGCAGCACTTTATCCAGCAAGGCCCTTGTTTCCCAGCGCTTAGACAAACACTTTTTGGTTTATGTAAATAGTTGGTGGATCAAATTTCCCTAACTGCCACACCCAGCCAGCCTGAATCACCCAGAGAAACATAAAGAGAGTCAACTCTTCGGTGCATCGCTTTTTATTTTTTTAACCAAAGCACACAAGAGTTGCTACGTTACCCTCTTCCTACCAGCAAATAGATTTATCACTCTGAAAGAATTTTTCTGTGCATCAGCCCTCTGCACAATGCTTCTTAAAGTTTGATCTCACTCAGAGGAAGAAAGGTGTTCGTGAAACAAAGCAAGATGAATGCTTGGAGCGTGCCTTTACTTTGGGACATTACGTTGTGGCTCTTCTAGCAGGCCCAGGCTCCACCAAGTGCTGCAGCCACCAGGCGCTGCCCCAGCGTGAGGCAGGAGGAGCGTGCCAGCTGATTGCACTGGCAGTACGAAGGTGCCATGCACTCATCTGCAGGTACTTGCCGGCTGTCACGAGCTTGGCTTGCTTTTCTAGGAACATCAACGTAAAACAAGGATGCTTATTTTTTGTAAGGCCAGTTGATACTCTGGGGAACACCAGAAACGATTTCAAAAGCAAAAACTTGTATTGTGATGTCTCAGAAAGCCTCAATTCTAGTGTTAATAATTGCTCATTAGCCTCTGCATGCTCAGGCTGCCATACTACTACTATTAGCTAATGGCAAGCAAATCCATACTGGGACTAGGCAAGCGTTCCCAGAGATCTCCATTCTCTGGCCTGGTTGATCTGGACCCTTGCCTGCACCCCAGCCATACCCTTAATCCTATCCCAGCCCAACCTCTGCTCAGCAGCTGCTGTCAGAATTGAAAAGGAGCCTGAAAAACAAAGCGCCGAGGTCTGATTTCTCTATGGAAACCTGAATGTCATCCCCGTTATGTCAGCAACTAACCTAAAGTTTCCAACCATCACACACAAAACACAAAGAGCCAAACGTGACTACTGACTTCATTGATAAAAGAGAAAAATCTGACCTGGTAGTTATTCCTGTCTATAGGCCACTAGAAATAAACTGTTGTACACAAATTACTTCGCAAGGCTTTGATTTATTGCAGGTGAACAACTCTATTGTTGAATCAGCTTACTTCATAGCAGAGGGTATGTATAAATTGAAATCTTTCCTGTTTGTTTAAACTCTTTATAGAAATTCTTACATAGTTTCAAATACTTGTGGTTAAACTGTTGTAAATACATGTGCATTTCCAACTGTGTTATTATCACTGCCAGTGCTCCTCTAATGTTTGGGGTAAGCTTTATGTGTTAGGGTTGGGTTGGGGTTTTTTTTGCTTTTTTTCTTTTTTTTAAATACATACGTAAAACATAATAACTGCCCTTAACCCCTCTTGATTTTTTTCCATTCCTTTTGTTGTTATACTGCTAAGACTGTTTTTGACCCTGCCATGCTGCTCATAGGCAATGCTGACTATAAAATGTGTCACGTGTATTAAATCACTGCAATATGTACTTGAGTTTTCACTGAAGATGTAAACCATAGTTAAGCTTAGCTTTTTCCATGTGATTTCTAGGAGAGGCCTTAGCACTATTATGCTTTGAAACACCATGATAAACAGAAAATAAAGCTTCTAAATAATAAAAAAAAAATAACAAAGAAAATATATCCAGGTGGATGTTAACCACAAAGCAGGGCTGATCCATGCCTAGAACTGCAGGATTGGGGGGTGCACTCCAAAGGATTTTGTCTAGCAGAAAGCTGACCCTCTCCAAGGGTTGTTCCTTACTGAATGTGGCAGATTATAGAAGCATAGTGGTCAAGGAGGGTAATCAGGGGAAATGGTGAGAAGGAGGAAGGGGACGCCAGGGGATGGGAAGAGTGTAAGAAGAAATGTGCACAGAGAGAAGGTGGCACGAGGTGGGCAGGAACCTGGATGGGCACGTGGCTGCAGGGTGGCTCACGATGGAGGCTGTCGGTGCAGAGCATGTTTTGGGAGTTGGCACAGTCTGTAAATTAACCAGTGTGATACATAAATCCCCAGCAAAAGTGATTGCACACACCCAGCTGAAAAATGTAAGTAAACAGTAATTCCTGTCCTTTTTATATCTATTAACTCAAGCTCAAGCATGCCTTAATCCTTCATTTTATTTGATATCATTTACCTTATCCAACACATATAAAAGGATATGTTCTCCTTCTTAGACTGTCTTCAACTTTCTATGAAACTAGGTTTAAGGAGTAGGCCAATATTTGTATAGCAGATAATACCTAAAAGGAGGCTCCCTTGTCTACATAGGCAAAGAAAAATCCCATTTTAGGCCTTCAGTACAGAATAAAACATTGTGTGCTTAGAGACGCGCAGTCTGGCTTCAGCAATGTTTGATATTCCTTGCATGTGTCCCCTGTGTCTGAAAACTAAGGACTACATGCCAAAAGTCACTCACTTCTCAGATATGACACGTCTTGAAACGCCCCCATCTTTGAACAAAAACAATCCGGAGTGCTGCGCTCTTGTAGAGCTTTCAAACGGTTGCAAGAAATACAGGGTTATAAAGACCCCTGCACTTCAAACAAGACTAGAGGGATTGACAGGGAAGAGAAAAGAGGTGGAAAATAAGAAAACCAGTTAAACAAAGGAGGCTAGAGAGCAGGGTGCTGTGCCTGACTCCACCACAGGTGCTCTGTTTGGCCTTTGGCAAGTTCCTTATCTTTCCTGTCTCTCTGAGTACTTAAAAACATTAAGGAAAGAGATATAATGAGAAGACACTTTTAGAAGTTAAATAGGGACCAGCACTAAGCATAGTAAAAGCATCTCTGGTTTACAGTTTAGAAGAAAGAAGACTGAGGAATGGAATGATAAAGCTTGGATTGACATTAAATGAATGAAGGATCAGCTCTTGCTTCTAGCATTTGATTTTGTTCCTGTATCACAATGTCATCAGAAGAAACCTGTATTGCTTTGCCTCTAAGGGCCTTATTTTATCTTCTCACCTGCTCCTCTTCTAGGAGTATGTCTTCTAGTCCCATGAGCTTGCATAATTATGCTTAACTGCAATCAAAGTGTGACTCTGCTGAACTGGCACCTTTGCCTCTCTATCCAGTCATCACCGTTTTATCTCAACATGTCCTTAATTTTCTTCTTTTGCCTCCTGGAGGCTGAGCTGGGAGCATGGACTGTATGTGTTATAAATGGATCTCTCTACTTACTGTCTGAATATTCCAGAGAACTTTGTGCTGAATTTCAAGGTTCACTTTCGATTGCAATCTTTCTTAGCTACAGTGTTATAATACATTCAAATAAAACTTGCATGTATAGCCTGCACAGCAGATGTTTTAGAACATGCATGACTTCAAAAATATTTTCATGCCCTAGAATGAATCCATAATAACTGGTTTCTTCCATCATAGCCGTATTCTAGTTGATATTCTATTTGATAGTTATATCCAGGGGGAAGAATACACCAGCTTTTACAAACACACCTAGAGATTTGTAAAACTCTGCTGTGCAGGTAGGCAACATGACCCTGATTTTATAGATGGAGCCTTTTCTTTTCTCAGCCTCTACTAGGCGCAGACCTCAAGGCAGAGGGTCTGCATTTGTTTCAAGAACAGGACAACTCATCCATATTAAGAGTTCTTCCATATAGCCACGGACTCTTGGTACAGGTGGGAAAAAAAGTATTTTCTACGCAAATTTCTGCAAGCATTATAGTGACATGTGCTAAAAAGTCTATTGAGTGGGAAAGTCTATCACCCAGTGTTTAAACAGGGCACGGGTGCTGAAATCTCCTTGTGTTCATCTAATCAGCAGGAAGAGCAAACAGTTTAGAAAGGGAACATTTTATGCTGTCTAACAACGTTTGTGAATGTCTGTGTATATAAAAACACTTCGTGCTGCTGCTGAATGACTCTTCTCCCCCTCCCTATTTGGGTTAGTTCCAAAGCTAGGATTATAACCACTCTTTACTAGGCAACAAATACTAACTATTGCTACTTCATCAAAATCCTGCACCGATGCATTTAACCAGTTTATCAGCCAGGAAGATGATATTTTCATATTTGCTAGCCTGAAGCTTCACTAAAATTAAGATCAACTGAGTACAGCTATAACAATTATCAATTTTCATTCTTGGATAACAGCTTGAAAATTGCCTTCAGGAAAAAGGAGGGTCCTTTGATTTGGATGCAAGAAAAAAATAGATATAAAATTAACTACTTTTTCTTCCTCAGGCTAAACATGTGGTTAAGCTCACTAAAATTATTCAACAACTTTACAGGTTGCATCCGTATTTGCTTTAGCTTTTAGGTTGATAAACGAGTTAAAGAAAAAAAACTGTCAGGTATATTCAATGGGGTTCTCAGCCTGGACTTCTACTATCCAGCACTAAATTACTTCCTGCAGCCTACAGCTGAAACTGTACTGAGGGGAAAATTTGAAGTGCCTCTAAAAAAAATGCCCTCAAAGCCTACAAAGGCAGTGTCACCCACTGAATTTAATCCGTTTTGAGTCCAGACTTAAGCACACCATTGGTCAGACTGGAAGATCCTGCCTGTCAATGCAGTTTAACGTCAGCTGGAGAGGCAACAGTTTCTCTTAAACCATGCGACAAAAGTTGAAAACGTTATAAATATCCATTGCTGAATGCTTGGTTATCACAGAAATTAAACGTCTTGACCACATGGAATTCTTTTCACACTGAGAAGTGGACAAACTGTTCCTTCCCTACCAGCATTGAGGCTGTTTCATTCCAGGAGCCTGTCACAAACACCAGCAAGATCTGGTGGTTCCGATCCTCAGCAAACTTCCAGCTGGGCATTTTCCTGATCCCTCAAGCAAACTGAACAAAACTTTCATACCCTTTTCAGAAGAAAGTTCCCAAAGGAAATGAAAACTAGCTGAGCAAGCAGTCAAAGTAATGCGCTTCAAAATAGATGAGTAAAAAAATAAATAAATAGAATCGTCCCGTTTTGGTTCTGTCCTCACTCTTCCTTTTACCTATTTTTCTATCAGAAAATGCTAGAGGATTTATTTATTTATTTATTTTTAATTTGGATACAAAATGAAGGTTCTTATGTCATGGAGAAAACACTTTTTTTTCAGACTGATTTTTCCATGTGAAGATTTTCCGCTGAGCAAATACTTGCCATTTTTTAATCGATCCTACCAACCACAATGAAGCAAGCGCATGCAACAACGGTGCTGAAGTAATGTCATCTCTAGATTGCTTAAAGCTGTACAAAGATTAAAGCAGCGCAGTTCTACCTTGCTCAATCCACACAACTGCAAACTCCTACTTGAAGGCACGTGTGGTATCGCATCGCATGGGACTGTGGATCCCAGGAAAAGGTCAAAGGGACTGACATCCTGTTGAGCAACATTTTCTACGACTGAGACAAATGGAACATCAGATCAAAAGGGAGTAGGCTGAATAAAGGAGAAGCTCGCTATCAATTTGAAGACACAAGACAGACAAAGCCATTTCATCAAGAAAAATTAACTCACGTAGATAAGAGATAAATGGCGAAACTGTTTCAAGATATATTGATAATACTATCCCACCAAAGAGGTAAATTGCCTATATAATGAAATCTCAGAGTTTGTTTGGTCAATTTTTCATCCCGGTGAAAACATTTCCATATTAAAGCGTACCATTTGCAGTTCCCAGACCCAAACTTTTACGGCTTTTTGTTTTGTAGCAGATTTTCTGTCTGAAGTTTCTTAAATTGAGTTTGCAGCAGTCTAAATTGAAACGTTATCAATTCTATCAGAATGACTGCCCGCTTCTCCTCCAGTTGAAAACAAACACAAAAAAAACCCGCAACCTAATTTAGTTCTCCTCCACAGCCTGCACTAATGCACAGACAGTTCAGGCAGGCATGAGCATCACCACCTTACCTCTGTGCCCACTGAGGAGAGCCATGTGCACCTCTAAAAAAAGCTACCAGGAAAGCAGAAAGCCTTCACATGGGTCCAGGTGCAACATCTCGGCCACAGCATGAGTTGGTGCCCAGAGCTGTCAGCCAGACTACCTGGTTGAAAAATGGGACTTCACGTTTTTGGAGGTGGTGAGGACCAAGCAAGAAAGAACTCCAGTGCTTTTGGGCACTGGACACAAACAGCAATCCAATGAGATGTCTAAGCCTACAAACCTAACACCTTGTTTATCTCGGCAGCTACACCTCAGCCAGCAGTCAGTGGCAGAGAGCAGTTTTCTCCCAAACAATATGCCGAGTGCACTTCTTGCTGATTAACCTGCATGGGTGAGAATAATTCCACTGTGCTCAACCAGAAGAATGAGCGGCACCTTTGGGAAGATTATTTGTATGGGGAGTTGTTAAGCTGTAGCCCAGCAGGGCTTCCCCCTCCCCACACCCCTAACTCTAATAAAGAGCACAGGGCAGCAATTAGAGTCACCATCAGCAGCTGCTCCCGTACCATTGAGAAGCTTCCATCCTGCCGGGGCTCTGAAACACAGCTTGGGGATGGCAATTAACACACCTCTAACAGCTCTCTTCCAGATTGACGTGCTATGGGCATGCTCAGAAAACAGCGCAGGACAGGTTCATTTTCACAGCCACTAAGACAACTTGCAGCAAGCCCAAACAACAGTGTATTTCACAAAGAATTGCTTTCATGTGTCCCCCATGATGGTTCACTTATATCAGCGGTGACATTAAGGAACTACCTGGATAAAAGCCATGAAGTCATTGCACTGGTGGTGGCATAACTGACAGGTAATAAGATGTTCCCATACTAAATAATCCACGATTCGTTCATGGGCTGGGGACAAAGCTAGCTTATGCTGTACACATAGAAGCAGGAGGTAATGCACACCCATTCATCAATACTGAGTTCCACCTCCCATCTCAGCTTCAGCAGGAACCAGCTGGCTGAATGAACACGTTGACCATGGGAGGAGGGCATGACTGCGACGCAGTCTACAAAGGACAGCACTTCTATGACAGTAATTTCCCAGGAACTTTCAAATATTTATTTTGTCCCCAAGTCTTCTGTGTCTGGAAACACAGACACACACGAGCTTTTGTAGATTAATGTAAACAGTGTATGAAATTGAGCGCAGCATTAGGATTCAGGCCCCTCTAGCTACCTGCAAATGTAGAGGAAATTCAGGATTACCAGCACGTAATTGTGGAGTTGGGGGAGCCAGCCCAACATTTGGCTTTTTCCCCTGGTTCAGATTTCCCTGCATATAGAAAGAGTAGGTGGATATGGCAAGACACAAAGTACTTGTGTATCAGCTGATGTCACATATGAATGCAATTCTAGATTTACTATTACAACTCTTCCTTCATCTAGGCAATAACTACCTGCCTGCTAAAAGGCATCGGATTCTTTTATTGTTAAAACGAAACCAGACCCAGTACCCTGGGGCAACTGATTTCAATCTCCAAGTTCATATGGTTTTTCTTGCTGACAAGACTGGTTTGAAGGAGAGCCAAAACGCCAGAGGCAGTTGCCCTTGCTAAGAAGAACCTTGAAAGACATTATGATGATTGTTAATAAAGTGCGCACACACATGCACACAATTTTCTTCGATAAATTGATGGATTCCCCCAATACTGCACGTGGGATTGACGTGAGGAGGATGTATTGTCCAGCTGAGGAGGAGACAGGAAATTCTGAATTTGGAGAAAGTCAAACAAAGTGGCTTCCAAGTGCAAGAGGCACTTGTGCTTCTGTCTGATCATCTACACCTGCAAACAGCAGATTTTCATGCGGTATCAGTGCTCTTCCACAACAGCAACAGTGTCTGTGTATTATTCTGTTGCACAGGCTATTGCCCGACCAGTTCTTTTAATATCAGCCTGGCGTGCTGCACATGGAAGGCGCACACAAGTTGCCAAACCAAAAGTAACCAAAAAGTTGGAAACTGTGCTAGTCGAGATTTTTTAGAAAGTTTCAGAATGGAGCATTGTACACTTGGTCTGCTGCACAAAACTGCGCTGCACTGCCCTGAGATGAACTACAAGAACACAAACATCTAACTCTGCTTTCCAGGGCATGATTACAATTCTTCCAGACAACACAGGTGATTCAGAGGGAGCACCTTGCTTAGATCATCTTCTTGTTCTCTCTGCATTCCATAGAATGATGTTCTCTACAGGTCTCCAGTGTTTGCAGACTGCGTGCCACATTTATTTTAAATAGGACCTACATTTGAGCTCTGGTTTCTCTTAAAAGTGGATGACAGTGATGAAACTGCTCAGCGTCTCTTACGATTCTGTTGCTCAATTTGCAGCACTTCCTAGGCAGAGGCTTACTAGGTAGGTTTTGCTGTGCTAAGCGGGTGCTCTGAATAACTGCATCACACTGTTCCAGTTTTTCTGGACCTACTGCATTTTTCCACATTTTGCAAACACTTTAGAAAAAAAGAATAAAAGCAATGGCAGCTACTGTAACCCGTCAGGGTGCAGCTCTGCACTCACACACCTGCTTGGAGGCCGGGAGCCTGCAAGGCAATCCCGCTTCTGGGACTGGAAGCAGCACTAGCTGTATTTCCAGGCTGTGGCTTACCAGTGCGAGCAAAAGGCTGCAGTGACGTCCTGGCCAAACAGTCCCAAGAGCTCTCTAGCTACTTAATGCAAAGAGAAGTTACTACTGCCATAGCTAACTGGATAGAAATCACGGCCTAAGAATAGTCGTGTATTCCACAGCATGCAAGTATACTCCTTGGAAGTCTTCATATCCACTTCCATAATTCAGTTTAAAAATGTATTTCTCATTATTCTTCCCACTTTAGGATATATGATCATTTTAATACTGAACCTTCGATCTGCAAAATCTCATCATTTAAGCGAAATACTACGGAGTAGTATGGAGCAGATGATGTAAAAGCAGGAACCAGATCTAAAGGGAGATCACCCTTACCCTCTATTTACCACGTCCATGTCTGGAAAAAGATTTTATAAGTAATCATTCCAGATATTGTTTTCTGTTTTCAATTTTTATGTAACGGAATAAATTTAGTTCCCCCAGCGTTATTAAACCACTGCAAAGCAGACGTTTGACATTTGTCAGTGCTGCAGTGGAGATGGACTGCATCTCACTTGTGACTTCTTTTTAGTCCATTTTATCTTAGCACTTTCCAGGCTGAAAAGTTGAGTCTCCCAGAAATTCTCTGTGTAAGAGATGCCAGACATGACAGCACACCTACTGACAGAGAGCAACAAGAGGGAAAGCCGGAGTCGCACACACGTCCTTTGGTGCATCTCTGGGTGACCAGGTTAAACACTGTGGTTGAATGCTGTTTCTTAGGCAGCCTTAATTTCCTAGGGAATCTTAGAAGAACAATTATAGCTCTTGTGCCTATTCTTCATAGAGCTTTTCACTCTATTGTCCCATAAGCGAAACAAAAAAGCAATTTGTTATTTTCATAGATTTAACACAATTTACTCTGGCCCGGCACACGGCTCTCCCCCTGGAAACCATGCTTTCGTAACAAACTCCCTTAGAGCTTCAACCTCTGGCATATCTGCCCACCGAGTCAACACAACCCAGGGGTTTAGCACTCCTAGCTCACAACAGAGCTTCTTTCCATGTTTCACTGTGTGGATTTGGGAGTGGAAAAAGCTCCTGAACAACGAGGGGTTCTGATAGAGCAGACAATTCTTGATACCAGAGTACTTAGGATCTGTATATATGTAAATAGTCTGTTAATAGGTAGCAACAGATGGCTCTTAACTTAGCAACAGCATAAATATAGCTTGATCTGATCTGAGGTAGTTGATGAAGACATTTGTTTACTGGTATATTTTTTTTTAAAGTAAGATCATCCACAGTGCCCAGAGCATTGTCTGGGAGCTCTTTTATTATAGTTTGTAGAACTCCAAATAAAAACAGCAGGCGAGACGATCGCTCTTTGGAGCTTTGCCTGTGCAACAAGAGGGCTTTGGTTGCATCACTAAGTATTCAAAACAAAGTAAAAAGAATCAAAATATCAGACCTTCACGGGTGTGTATTTGCTGTTGTGCACATACACACTTGAGGATGACACAGCTTGCGCACATTCTTACTGTTGCTGTTTACAGAGCATAACAGAGTACAGACAAGCAGCCAACTAAGGGGATCCACTGGGACACACATTTGGTTGTCTCACAGAGTTTGTGTCCACCAAGCTGCCTCTCAAGTAATTTGACATTAAGAGTGTGTAAAATACAGCTGCAGCTTTGTATGTGCTGGCACCCTAGATGTCCTCATCTAATTCACTCCTCTCAGCAGAACAGGATCATAAATAAGCAGTGAATTTGTAATAGACACTTTTTTTTATAAAGGGGATGGATTAGCATGTGTGCACCTCGAGGTCTTTCACTCACAGTGCTCCAAAACTAAACTGAATTTACTTACAAATCTGGCCTGTGCATTCCTCCCTCATTTCTCTGATCACTTGCTGCACTTGCGAGGGCCATGCAGGAGCTCAGCCTCCTGCATCATGACATGCCAGCCCCATGTGCACAGGCACAGCCACTTTTTCCACTGCCAGTTCAGACACTGCTCCAGGGCACACATAGTGTCGCTGTCTTACCTCTGACAGATGCAGAACAACTTGTGTTTTCCCCAGTACAAACGTGGTGAATAACACCCACAGAAGTGGATTGCGGAGCAAAGGCAGAGGGCAGAGAATTAGTCTGGACTGCGGTGGCAGTCAGATATTGGCATATTTGCTTCTTAAGAGAATTAAAATTGATGAAATTAAATACAACCTAAGCAGACTTGCAAAAAATAGCATCCCCTCCTTCCCTTCCATCTGCAGCCTTTTCAGTAAGATGCTGCTGAGGGCACATACGTACAGACAGCACAAGCACCCAACTCACCACTGCCATTACTGAAGCCATCATACGTGGTTAGCCTTGCAAGGTAGGACTTTGCATGCACCAAAGACAATTGTGCAAACAAATGAGGCCATGGAGACACCGCAGCTGGAGGGGACATGGTGACAGCAGCCTCAGACTGGGGAGTTGAGCTCTTGAGTTTTGCTGATATCTCAGGCAGGTTTGGCAACGTCATTTTCCTCCCTTCTAAATAGGGCGTCAGGTCTCCCTCACAAACCCTGCACTTGTAATCCAAGAAATCAAATTGCCCATAATTTGTTAATTACTTTAGCATGAACGAATCAGGGACCACGATGCTTTAGAAGTGCCCTTGGATTTTCAGCTTAGAAGTTGTCAGGAAGATATGCCAGCCAAAAGGTTTGGCAAATCCAATCTGAGAAAGCCACAGCTCCAGCCACGTCTCCACCTCAATCCACTTCTCTGAAGGCTTTCCTTCAGAGCAGAGGACATCTTGGTGCACTTCTCCCCCATTTCATCCTTGTGCCTTCCATCACCATCAGAACAACTGCATGCACCACCACGCTCTGCTCCTTTGGTGCTGTCTGTCCTTGGCTCAGTGACATTGAAAGCTGTATTGCAGATGCCAGTGGGGACGGATGTCCTACAACAGCAAGACAAATTGGAAGTGGCATGGGAAGGATGATTGACACCTCATGTAAGTTCTTGTTCTGTCAAAGCTTTGTAATATTGTTAGTTGTCAACCCCAACCACTCTGCCATTGCTTTGCCACAATCCTATGTGATGCCCAACGTCTATCAGATTTTTCATCCATTTGCCACAACGTCCACAAATTCCATTCTCAGGGCTGTACGTATACCTTCTACATAGCCTGAAGTCATGCAGTCTTGTGAAAGTTCATTTGCTTTCTAGAGGATGCTGGAAAAATATTTTTGCTCGCAAGACTTGAGTCTTAATTTGAGCATAAGCGCTCATGCACTACCAAACTCTGTATTTAACTGGTGAGACTTAAAAAAAAAAATGAAATAAAAAAACTCAGGCAGAATTTTCCCTTCTCAGTGTTTGATTTCCCCACAAAGCTTGGCCAACACAGAAACTGTTGGACAAGGTCAGCTGACAATAGTCCTGCATCCTGATTCCTACAAAGCCCAACTCTGGCCACATGCAGAAAGACACCGTGCAGGATTCCACCATATAATTACCTTCTCCACAATGGAAGGAAAAATAAAAATCTCTCTCATTCATCATTTAAGGAGAACATTACTTCTGTCCTGAAGCAGGAAGATTTTACATCCTTCCATATAACCCCTGTTAGAGGGAGGTTCTCTTTTTCCCCTTAATTTTCAGTGTAACAAATTTCAATGCTTACATTATCCAGAGGACCACTATAGACTTCAGGATCTAAGAATACTGGCAAGCCTTTGGCTTGCACAAAGTTTTCTTTATGATCTCACAAGGCTTATTTTACATGTATTTAGCAGTCAGCTGCTGCCATCACTACTGACTCCCTAAGTCTTGGGAACAAGTAAGGCAAATGAAAAGGTCATTTCCAATAGTGAACATCTACAGAATCAGAGGCTGCTGGTTACCCAAATTACTGAACTTGCTAAAATTTTGTATGCCAAACCACCATAAAAAGATACAAAACAAAACATTGCACAGCCAGAAATAACACCCATGTCTCAGAATATCTTGTCAAGGAGCCCTTGCCTGCTCATTCAGTTTTGCACCACGTTGTCAGGAAGCTATTCCACACAGCTTTAAGCAAGGAAGAAATTGGAAATTCCTCTCTCTCAATACTTCAGAGTTGAGAATCTGCTCAGGTACTGAGATGCAAAACAACCAAAGAATCATATCTTTGTTCAAAAGAGAAAAGAAAAAAAGCCCACTAAGCCCAAAACAGGAGTGTACAAAGACAGCTCAGTGGTGAATCAGTTGCTTCCTCGAAGAACCATTGTATTTACTGTTCATGCTATGGACAGTGTGCTGGGATGGGTTCAGTTTCAGGGCTTTGGTAGGAGCTTTGGTAGGAGCATTTTTCCAGCTCCAGCTGAGCATTTCTGCAGGGAAGCAAATATTCCAGCAGTCAGAACGTATTACACCTCCTTGAAAGTACCAATGGAAAGGTTCAGTCAGTAAGAGTCATCTGAATGCGCCACCTCATTTCCAGGTCTGTAAAGCTGAAAGAAGGGGGTTTCATACCCTAAGAGTCCTTTGCTCGTGTCCTTCATATGAAATTTAGTTTAGACCAGGGCAAGAGAAGGGGGTAAACAGAGACCTGGAGATGCAATCAACAATGGAGATCTCCTGTGTAGAGTTTTCTCAGCTGGAATCAAACTGCACATCTAGCAAGGCTATCACTCAAAGGTGACTCATCTGTATGACAGCAGGAACTGAACCATGCCTTTTCCGTGCTGCACAGTAAATGTTATGTAAACACCAAGGATGTCTTCATGCATGGATTAGGAGCAGGATTGCACAAGTTTTCAAGGTACGGCATTGCTTAGTTTAGAAGAACTCATCAAGACACAGGGCAAGCTGCACACAGTCACTGCTTTGCCAGTGTGTGCTGCACCCCAAGCAGTATCACAGGGCTGCAGTTTACCCACTGCTGCTCACGCTGCACCCGGTTAGCTCCAAGCATGGCAGCAAAGGAAAACAAACAAACATGGGACATCCCATTGTGTAGGCTGGAGAAAGTGCATTTCAGCCAGTGAAGCAACTCCTAAAGGAATACGAGGTATTTAGAGATGGTACTTCCAACTTAAGCAGCATTTTCTGCCTTTGGAGAGGTTGGTCACGAGCCACATTCATTCAGTACTACAGTGACATACCAACTCAGGTGAGTGTAAATACAGTCTGGCCGCATTTTTCCCTGCGGAAAGGCTGGGCTGGACTGCTGAGGGGGGCAGTGAATTCATCTGAACCCTGCTCAGCACCGGGGGAAGGACACAGGCAAAACCCAGGGGGCTTGTCCTGGGCTGGTGAAATGCTCCATTGCAAAGGTTCAGATGTACTTTTATTAATTGCAGGAGTTATATTAAGAAGGATCATAAGAACAAAAATAACCAAGTGAATACACAAGTCTTATCGTTAGCAAAGGATTTCATCAGAAAAACTCCTACAAGTCAGGGCAGGAACTGCTCCTCGCTTTGCGTTTGGAACGCCTGTGCCTCCTCAGTACTACCACAGTGCAAATATTTAGTTACTCACCAAAAGAGGAAGAAAACGATGTTCTGCAGTTGCATAATCAGGACTCCAGAAGCTTGGAGATGTCTGAATTATCATGCTTTTTAATTTTAAGAAGCTTGAGTGATGAAACTCATCCATGTCCACTTAATTATTGTTATTTTATCCCCATGGGCCCTCACTGCTCAGTGCAGGGAACAGACAGTGCAGGTGGAACAGGAATCCTCTCCATGCCTGGCATGCCCCAAGACTAATTTAACGCCTGTCACATTTAGAAAATTGGCAAAAATGAGTTGTTTCTCTCTAAGCTTTTAAATGGCCCTTAATGTTGTTCCACCAGACCAGCTCCTAGACCTCAATGATTTTATCTTTACAAGACCTTGAGAAGTTGGTGTTTTTTTTTTTGTTTGTCTGTTTCATATGGGATAGATGAGCAGGGGGGTTGTTTGTATAAATGGCTGGAGCACAAGAGACACACTTAGATTCTCAAGGATAAGCAACTTTTGGTTGCCCCCCTTGAAATACCTAAAACCTAGTTAGTTTGCTTAGAAGAGCATTCAGGAATTATATGCCCTATAGTATATCCAGTGAGAAGTTCTCTGGGCTGCACTCAGAGCTGTGGCTACACAACAGCTCCCAAATGAGAAGCCAAGAGCCTCAAGTGAGGCAGTCAGAAGGTTGGAAACACACTTATGGGTTAATCCAGAAGGGCAGTAACAGGAAATTCATCCTATATATTCAGACCTGCCAAAATTACAGGGTATGGGGTTTTCAGGTAGTTTGTTTCCTAACCTTCACACAGCATCATTAGAAACAGCACAATAACTGGAGCAAGAAAAGTACCTTACGAACATGTCTCCCAATCACTAATCCTCTAACAGGCCCCACATTTTTAATGAGGACAGATTCTCCCAAAGAACAACTCGTTGTGCAGCAAGTACCAGTCACACAAACACCTGGATGTTACCCACATCAATTTTAAAGACTTGTAAAGTCCCTGCTGGTTTTGTATACATGACGTATTTAAACAGTCCTAAAATAATAGCACAAGAGAGCCTGAGGAGGAGAAATGGGGAAGGAAAGCTCCACCAAGACCTCCAGGCGTCTAACTTCAGTGACTTTGGAGCAACAGGCAGTCCAGAGGCTCCTCAGAACATGATTGATGGCCCCCAGCCTAGATATCAGAGGGACAGGCCACCAGGAGCCCCACCTGCGAGCAGAATGCCCCAGGTTACCTGGAGTGTGTGTGGCAGGGCAGGGAACCCTGATTTCCCCACACTCACAATTAGCATCCACTCACCAGATGGGCCTTCCCTGGCTGAAGAGCTTGGGGGAGAAGGCTTTCTTTGCCCCACCAGCAGGCAGGCGCATAAAGAACCACAGTTTGCTACAGAGTTTTCTCCCTTCCCTGACGTGAGCCACAGCAAAAAAAGCAAAAAAGATGCTGTGGGATTTATTTCAGCAGAAAAACAATCCTCTTCAGTCAGGGCGAGCATAAGAGATTCTAGCAGTTTTCTTTTGTTTTATACTGAAACTTCTGGGGACAAAAAAGCAGGCATCTTTTCCTCTGTGGCTGTGTAAACATTCTTCAGAATGATTTTGAAGAGGGGAAAAAAACTGCGATGTTTTACGCTTTAAAAAATAAAAATAAATCAAGGAGAATTTGCACCGTAATGTATAGCATTGGTCAGAAACACACAGCGTACTGACATCCTCTCTGCTAATGTTTTGAGAAAAAAGAAACCCATACATACAGGTAAGACTCCTTTGCAGTACCGGCCCAAAGCTGAAATCGGAGTTCTACCCTTCCTTGCTTCTCCAGACAACCAGCCAAACCCCAAACATGCTCAACAATTAGACCCAGTGCCTGCAGTGCAGCTGGAATCCCCCCTCCTAAGGCTTTACCAACTCCGCTTTCTCTTGCTAACATTGATAGATCTTTTCTGCATTTTTATCTGTGCATTTTTCCCTGGATCCTGACAGGTGAGCTACAGGAAATAGCACCTGCAAGGAAGGAAAGTCCTAAATAGCTCATTCCCATATGTCACACGAGCATCTCTCTTCTCCTGGCCTGCTGAATAGCTTCAGGTTACACTGCCAGCCAAAAGCAACAAAATAAAACCCAACTTTTTCCCTATGCCGTCCTTCATTTGTGGGAATTTTAACAATTTGCTGCTAAATCCAACTCTTTAGAGTAGTAGTGATGACTAATCACTAACAGACATGTACTCACAACTGACTAGATATTTATTTCTTGTCTAAACCCAACTCTGAATAACTTAAGCACCTTAATAGAAGTAGAATAATAAATACAGTCCAAATATAGGCAGCAATCCAACCCAACCATCACAGCTCTCTCTTAAATCCCCCATCTTTCAACATCGCTCACTGCAGTGCCTCTCACTATTGTATAACAAGAATGTAACAGAAGGGTGGACTAGGCAAGATTGGTGTAGTTACCATATTTACTGCTCTCGCTTCATGCTTTATATATTAAAACAGATGAAGAAAAACAACCTGAGCACATTCATGTTTGCCAGAGATTTTTTTCTGCATACGCAGCAATAACTTCACTCTGCTCTTAAAGACTTGGGCAGCAAGAAAACAAACCTGTATGAGGCTGCCGGACAGGATGGGGGAAGGGATATATATGCTACTTGTGATCTGGCCTGGGGTTTTCACCTCACTTTGATAGGGGGAGAATCCCAGCTGTGGCTGTGCTGCTCCTGCTAGCACAAATACCCAGAGGTTTCCCAGTAGAGCCAGAGCCCAGCCAACAAGTTCCCTGCAAGCAAGAGGCCCCAGAGCCAAGTGCTCAACTGCACAACAGCCAGTGCAGGTACCTGGGTTCCATCTCCCCAAGGAAACTGCTGGTAAGGAAATCTAAAACAAAGTATTTAAACACACACACACACACACACACACACACACACACACACATATATATAGGCAGCTAATCAACCTATTCTGGTTTAACTAGCAGCATGACTGCCTCACTGATGCCAGCCCCTGGTATCAAAACTAATCTTGGTTGTGCATTCTGAAGATCCCATGGACTGTTCATAGCAAAACAAAAAAACAGCATATTTTAAGTTACATTTAGGAGTTACTTAAGAGCCTTTTCCTGTCTACTTGGTTCATTTTATTCATGCATTTAGGAATTCAAACTTAATCATATAATTCCAGCTGTAAAGGTGAAAGTCTACCAAGTATCAATCTCCCGGTAAAAGTCGAAGTTGACAAGCTATTGATTCCACCTCATACAACACAGAGATTATTGTGCTTAGGTTGTGTTTGCAAAAAATAGACTCAACAGACTCTAAATGATTTTGTCTCAATGGCAACACATACGCAGCCACTGGAGAGGCTGTAACCACTCTGAAAGTTTTACTCCACAATGGTATGGATTCTTAAGATGCAGAGCAGCACTTAAGTATTTGCAGACATTGGTGGTTAAAACCAAACAAACTTATACATATATATATATACATATATACGTCTGTTTTTATGTCTTTTAGGATTTTCCTACTCTTCTATTTTCATTAATAGATAAAATCCTTCATTCTTGATCTGGCCTCTGTCATAAAGGCTGGCTCTTTTCACTCAGACATACAGCTAAGGTAAAGCCTGCTGTTACAGACCATCAAATAAGTTTCTGTCTCCTCTAACCTGTAATTGAGGTTGTAACAGATGGCTTTGCATTTTGCAAGACCAAAGGTTGAGCAACAGCAGTAACTTCATTTAAGGGGAAAGATTTATCAGAGACCAGAGCCAGGTAGGAATTTTTGGAAGATGAAAAAGAATTTCTCACTTTGAAGGAAGACTCAGTGGTACAGCATGTAAAAGCTCATCAGTGGAAATAATAAAACATCCATGCATTCCTGTGGGAATGAGGACTTCCATCTTCTGCTGTAGTACTGTCAACATGTCTGCTGCCAGCGGACTTAATTGCACTGAGGTCAGGGGGAAGAACTACACCAGCACTCTGGGTAAGGGCTGCTCTGATATAGTCTCAAAACTCAGCCAGGAGAAGCAGCCGTCTGCGGACAACGCTTTTGGCTTGTCTTACAAATTCTTTGTGCTGTCCCAAAGGCAGGAGCAGCATGCTGAGGGAAGGCAACAGGAGAGCTCAGAAAGAGATCTCCAGCAAACACCACTCAGGCAGAGACAAAAATCATTCTTTGGGTCACAGAGCTCCTTCAGATGCAAGACAACCTGAGTTCTCAGTTGTCAGCAGACTCAAACCCAACCACACTGGGATTACATCCAACAATTCTTGTCTGGGGACAGCTTCCCGAATCTGTCACTTGCCAAGGTTTTGTTTGTAACAGGGACAGGGCAGAATCCCTTCCGGCCCTAAGAGCAGTTATTTCAGTGCTGCACCTTGGCACGTCTCAGAGCAGCCCTTCTGTATCGTTCACCCTGGGCACTCTCCCTGTTTTAAATCGCTCCCTCGTTTTCAGCTTGTTAAGTGAGTCCAGCTCCCCAGGCAGAAGGGTGGTACCTTCCAACTTTCAGGCTTGCCATGGTCTGTTTATCAGATCTAATGAAGACATTTATGGGTTGATGGTCTGACAGATGCTCAATTTTCTGACTGGATGAGGAAGTCAAACTGTTATATAAGAAGCCAATAAGTACCATTCGTTCCTAAAGCAATAAAACACTGCTGCATTTCCAAGTTAATTGGCACAACTGAGCCAGTTTGCTGGGAGTGAATTTAATCAAACTTTATCTTTATTTAGGGTCTTCTTTAGCACCCTGCACTATACTATCTGAGGATCTAGAAGAGTGAAGATTGCTATTCTAATGTGCTGTTTTTCCTAGCTGCTTTCGGGATCAAAATGTATTGCTAACACAGCAAAACGCTCTTGGAGACATTTACACCTTTCACCATTTGCATGTGTGTTTGGGGTTAACACAGAGGTTTCCCAGCAAACTGAAGTTCAGAAGGTTGTGCCTCTTCTTTACGCTGAATACTGTGGTATTCTTTAAAATTCTAAAAATAGTTGAAGGTTTCCCTATTAAAAAAAATTAATAAGGTTTACTCAGCACCGTCCGTCCGAGGTGTTTACCTAGGCACCACTTGGCCATCCACCATGCATTAAATTCAGGAGTGTTTTCTGCTAAAGCGCTAAGACTTGATGGGGCAGGTTTTATGGGTTCATTACAGTGTACCTCTGGAGTATTGCAAGGCATGAGACCAAAGGCTATGCCCCATTGGCTGCCAGAGTCATTTATTAATGGCCCCATTAAACACTGCCCCAAGTTTTCAATTGCAGTTTCCTCCCCCACCCCTCCCCCCCCCCCCCCCCCCCCCACACACACCCCGATAGCTGAAGAGTATCCTTAGGGAGTGACAGCTAAGCACTCAGGTCAGCCCCCAGAAAAGCCCCAAGCCCAGGCTCTGCGTGCCAAGGTGCCCACCTCCACTGTAGGGCTGGCACCCACCCCACCCTTGATCCCTATGCACCAGCCACAAGAGGGGGACAGAGGCTTACCCTGCCCTACAGAAAAATGCTCGGGGTCTGGTAAGGTCACAGTGTTCTTTCCAGAGCTCCAAAATCTCTCCCTTAAAAGGCCAAGGAGCCTCTTCATCTCTTGCTTAGCATCAGCACTCTCACTCCCATGTACTCTCAGTAATAAAGAAATAAATTGTTCACTGCCTTAAGGGAACGTGCATATGGAAAACCCAGTTCAGGAGTAATTCACCTTTGTTATTGCCAGGAACCAGTGATGCACAGACAACAAGCCATGCAAAACTCCATCATGTTGACCTTTGAGGGCCATCATCCCCTCCTCAAGGTTTCCATCCTCTCTGTCACTGGATTAGTTGCATTCAACATTCAAGGATCAGTAGTAGTTCTGAGCTTTGTGCTCTCACACATACACACCACTACTCAGAAGTGACAGAAAAGAGGGTTAAAAAAAAAGAGACCCCTTAATCACTCCCCCATCGGTTATCCTGTTGTTTCTGCATTAGATGTCAGGCTGCATCTTTAAGAGCTGACCTGTCTCTGCAGCAAAAGCACAGAAAGCTGGCAGTTGAGGAAGCAGAACGGATGACAGTTTTTGGCAGTGGTTTCAGCTGTCTTGTTGGGTTTTTCAGATTAATCAGCCCCTTTGGAACACTGAACAGATCATCAGGACAATCCCTCAATCCAAGATCTCTTGCAGTGGAAAAAAAAACCCTCATAAACTGGGACAGCAGCATAACGAAAGCAGTCTTCTGAAAGGGGCTCAGTCTTGGCTCTGCGAAAAGTCCTTATCAAGACAGTGTCTAAAGCCAATGGCATGTCTGCACCATCATCCCTCCTCATGTGCTCACACATGGTGTGTGTTTTCAGTGTGATTTTTCAGGACGTCGTGAACTGACACAAAGCTTCTCTCCATGCCCCCCAAACCCACTATCTCATGCTTTGTTAAATACAGCATGTTTCTGTCAGATGCCAAAACAATCGACTATTTTCTTTCAAGGAAAAAATCTTCCTTCCTAGTATTTAAGACTACATTCACATGCTCAACACGTTCTGCTTGAAACATTTGGTTTTACTCAATACAGAAAAAGAATCAACACTGCATTCAAAAAGATAGATAGGTGGCCATGCCCTCACTCCCTCTCACCCCCCAAATCAAATGCTGCAAGGAATTATCCTCTTTTTTCCCCATAGGAAAACTGTTTAAACGCTCCCCAGTTCTCCTCTCTCCTAAAAACGCAGCTTCATTTTAAACAAAAAATATAATAAGGAACTTTGCTTCACATTTTCAGCCTTCCTCCATTACACAACAAACTGACAATGAGCAGTTATGCAAACCCCTGCTCACCACGAAGCACCTTGTGCTGCTCAGCGTTTGCCTAAGACAAGCAAGCACAGAGGAGCCAAAACTGAAATGCTGTTAATTCCTTGTGCTCCTGACCTAAAGGCTGAGCTCCCAGTACCGGTTACCACTTCTTTTGACAAGGATTTATTATTATCTGTGAAATGGCTGGATGTCAGGAGCATGCTTGGCTTTTCCCCTGTTTTTGAAGCCCACTGAGGCTCTCCTTTCCCCCTTACACCAACGGGGTGCTGCCACTCTGAGCAGGGATGGCAGGTCTGAGCCACGCCATCTCCTGCAGGCTCTGCAGCCGTCACAGCCCTTCACAACTCCTGGGATCCCTGGGAGGTGAGCACTCCAGGCCATCACAAACCACACCAGCTAGCCACGTATGGAGCTGATCACCCCCTGAGAATGGATCCTCGAGTACAACAGGATTCTGAAACTCTTGCACTGGAAGAAGGGGTACAATCTTCTGAAGGAATGGGCACAACCTAAGAGCCAGCCCTCTGAACCAGAATCACCGAACTGCCTTCTGCACTGTCAGACACCTGTGGTTATAATCTCATTGCTTCCACTCATCCCATCCAAATGTGTGTTCCACCAAGCACCCCAGTCCCTTCCCAGCACGGGGGTCTGCCAGCAGCAGTTCCCATACTGGTACAGTTCGGCTGGCTCAGTCTAATGAGCTCCCACGCTAACCCGCAGTGGTAGCCTGGCTCTTGCTTTTGCTCACTTGCTGTGTTCACTCACCCAGCTGCAGCCTCTGTGATGGGCATGGCCACTGCCTGGTAGCTAGGTGGTTCAGATAGGAGTGGCGTGGAGTGGCAGAACATGTTGCCAGAGAGAGGTTCTTATCACAAGCAGTTCTTACAGCAATAGCCCTGAGAAATCCCATCATAGAAGAGACGACTCAGTCTTGTACAGACACTTTACACGTCCAGACATTCTTGAATATATGAGAAACTACTGCATATAAAAAGTGACCTCTGACTTTTTGTGCCTCTGCTCTGCACTGTCATAAACGAGAATATCATTTCAGGAGATGCTGTCAAATTATATTTAGCGCAGTTTTCTATTCTGTTTAAAAACAAAAGTCTTCTGTAAAGCATAAAATGAATAGAATTAAGAAAACAATTCTGTAAAACAAAACAAAAAATGGTGCCGTTGCCTTTCAAACCCTTACCCTGTAGCACTGAAAACTTGGAATTGTCCACAAACGAATGTGAGACTGACATGATATTTATTATCCATGCCTAAAATAGCACAGAACAAACAGAATACAAATCATGGCAAGTAAAAATTAATTTAAAAAATTCAATTTAATAATCTAACAGTTTAGGGGCAATATGCGGTTTATATTGGCAGTGGCCTTTTAATCTTGCAAATCATATAATTAAGAAAACTTAATTAGCAAAAGCAGCGTTTGAATATTAAAGCTGTGAAAATATCTCAGGAAAAAAAAAAAACCAAAAACTGCAAGTATTGGCTTGAACTTTTTTTTTTTTTAAGCCTCAATTCTGCATCTGCCTGCACTTCTACTACCGTAAATAAAAGGCAGGAATAAATAAACGGTAGGAATAGTCAGGAAATTGTGAAGTTAGAATATTCCCCAAACCCAAAATTGCAGCTGCTTGCACCAAGGCCTGAGGCACACCGGAGCACAGGGAGCCGCAGCAGCGCATCCTGCCTCCCTGCACCAGCTCCCACCGCAGCCAGGCCAGGAGCGCGCCGCCCTGGGCCAGCACAGGCCTCCCCCTCCTGCTCCCAGCACCCCTCTGGAGAGGCATGCAAGCCGCTCAGCCGTTAAGAGAAACTAAATACAAGCAAGACAGGCATGTCTATTTGCAGAGAGCCCTAACGCGTTTCATACACTCAAAGGAGAACAACCCCTCACCCCTGAGCGCCTCCCCCAAAAAAAGGGTTTCTGGCCATTTTCAGTCTTAGAAACCTAAGTTAGCTTCGGACCTGAGTTGAAAGGCACTGGCACATCAGCACGCCATCACGTCTCCCTCTCTGGTGAGACGCGTGAGATTCCCATAGCTCATAATAACGACATCCACAGCCAGTATCGACACCACCCTTGCAGTTTTAATCAGATGAAAAAAATAAATAAATCAGAATGCAGTTAAGCACCAAAACATTCTCATCTGTAAAATCTGAGGGAGAGCCTTCCATGCCTCAGAAAACCAGAGCTCTGGGTCACTTACGAGCAGGCTGCTGGAAGACTGCAGGAAAGTTAACATTTGCAGCAGAGCATCTTACACAGATAGAGGGCTTGGCTACATTCAAAGTTTCTTTTGCAATATTTGCTCAAGAGAGTTTTTATTGTTGCTGTTCTGCTTTAGGACATGTGTTGGGCTTTAGTAAATAAATGATTTATCATTGCCTTCAATGTTGTTCTTAAATTGATTTGATTGCTTTGTTTCTGGGGATAATTCAGTGATTTTTTTTGCTTGCTTTAGGGACAATTTCCAGTATAAGAATGAAGCTCTGAACCCAAAGCAGATCCAAATCTTCTCCAGGAAGCCCCTCAGCCCTCTCTTCTGACCTTCAAGCTGTGTTCTATTTAGTTTGCATAGAATAAGAGCCCTCAGATCCCAGGGCTTCATCTATATTTTTTTCCCTCTTTGAGTTCTTTTTTTCCTATATCTTTTGATGGAACTCAGCACTCAGCAGCGACTCCAATATATTGTTTAATAGCAGTCTGCAGAATAGCGCTCTTGGACATAGATTTTGGTTCTTCAGAAACAGATTATTCCAAGTAAAAGTAACAGAAAGAGGCAGCTTCTGCTCTAAGTCATACCACTGGGGTATTAATTGTAACAGAAATCAAGAGTGACTGCTAGGATATTACAAGGAAAGTTAAGAAGCACTGAGTGAGTTACAGAGCACTCTGGGGTCCCAGGCATGGGTAGGAGGTACACCGATCCCTGGTTAGAGCAGCAGAGAAGAACTGAGTTTCGCTGCTTGACTCCTTGCAGCACAGATGTGTGCCAGGGCTTCCTTCCAGCCCTGCTTTCCCCTTCACATAGGCCAACACTTGGCTTTGCAATAAATCTGAAAACCTTCCTGCGTAAGGCTAACAGGCAGCAGTTACTCTGCATGGCAAGCATGCCATTTTAACAAACTCATTATTTTCTTGATTCGTAATCTGAAGAGCGTGGTTGCGCTTGGCAGTTGACATCCAGCCCAAAATAATGACACATTAAAGGTTTTAATCTCCTATAATTGGGAAAGGTTTCCAAAGAAAACAGAGGTGTATGAATTGCATCTCCCCATCTCGTCCGTGTGTTACCCAAACAGATGTCACCACGTTAATCCGTGGGAGCCACTCCATTCTCCAGCCGGAAAGGAGGGCAAAATTGTCTGGGCAGATCAGCTGGGGAGCAGACATCTGTGCTAGCAGTGGATCCTCTTCTCTTCCAAGCGCACCACATTATACAAACAAATGAAATCTAGGTCGGTGTTGGCCATCAGTAGGGCTCCTCCAAACACCCGCACACACAGAATGCCGAGCACCGGGGGCATTCACACGGCCGGTAGGAATTTGCTGCACGTCTGTTCCTCTCTACTGCAAAACTCTTGGCGTGCCAGGGAAGGCTAATAAACACAGAAACAAAGGCATGGTCCTTACTTGTACCTGTCAGAGGACCCAAGGAATGAGGCTGACCAACCAAGAAAATTAACATTTGTTTCTGACAGGAATCTATGTAAAGGGACAGGGTTTTAATTTAGGGCTCTTTTCATCAGAATGATAACAGCTGTCATCTACTGTGTGAGTGCAGTAATTACTGAATCTCCTGCGTGGAAAATGAATACCTGATGTTTCATTTACACAATAATATCTCAATCTGCAGTTCCAGAGACAGCCAGCAACATTCCCACGGAACAACTAACATGCACCCATCCCTGGAATTCCTGCTATTTTACATGCTCCCCTTCACCTCCCCCTCCCCCCCCCCAAAAAAAAAAACAAAACACCACCACCTCAATAGATTTCCTATTCCTTCCAACAAAAAGTAAGTGTCTGGAATAGTATTTATGATCCTAAAGTTTCAAAACACGGCCTGGTTTATCCCACTCTCCTGGGCTCCTTGAAATTGATCAAGGTGAAGTTTTCTCTGTATGGTTTTGTTGCTTGTCCTTTTTAAGGTAACTTGAATATCCAATCTCACCTCAAATTTTGTTATTATTTCTAGTCTCATCTGTCACGCATATGGATAAGAGATGAGAGTTCCATTTGCCACTGCCACAATACTAACAGGGAGACACAGAGTCCAGATTCAGATGTTCAACCTTTTGGTTTAAAAGAACATTTGAATACATTTGTCCAGCAAGGCCTGGTTACAGATCTAATTTCTCCCAAGCTGAGGAACTTTGTTTTTGTATGATTTCTGATTCAGTTTCTTAAGAGAAACAAAGTTGGATTTTGAAAGCTAAGCAGCCTGATGAAAGAATGCAATGTTCTTGCTTACTAACACAACAGCCTTGCTAGCGTCACTATGAGAATGATACTAATTTAAAAAGAAGTATTTCCACCAAAACACACGTAATTGTACAGCACAGATCACTTTAAAACTATAGGACTCCTAATCATTAAAACAAGTGAAGCAAAATTATACCTTTTGCAAAACTGCTTGTACCAGCCTGGGCTGTATCATGCATGGGGCAGGGGGGCAGGAGCACTTCCAAGCACTGAAAAGTACCAGTAAATCCTGTATAACCTCACACCTTTGAGACCAAAATGATTTCAGATTTTATTGTGTTGCTTTTTAATCAGTTGAAGAGGATGTGGAAAATAACTTCAGTTTCCAAGTGATTTATCTAATCCAATTTCAATCAATCACTTCCCCCCCTTTTAGCCATATGCCCTGAAGATGTTTTCCCTACAACTGGTTTGCATTCAAATGAGTAAGGACGTATTCCTTTTGCATACACAGGCCATGCAGCAGCATGCTTGAATCTGACAAAAGATGCCTACCAGTTAAAGCTTCATACAACTGCGTTCCTGCTTAAAACTATCACATAGCAGCTTCTAATTTTAGTGTTTTGTTAATTGTCAGCATAAAAGCAGGGAGCTGGGAACCTAAGTGATCTTGTTTTGATCAAATCAAATGAGTTTCAAGCTAGGCAGCAGATAAATATGAAATACTTCATTTATCTAAATATATGCTATCTAAATATTTGAAAGCACATGCTTAAATCCTATCAGTTCCAATGCCTTTTCAGGCAGCTTTTGACTGTCTTGATTAATGCATAGCTTGGGTTTTCAAAGCAGCAAAGGAATCGGGGCATTTGTATCCTCCAGAGATGAAATGAAGCCTGGATGGATGGATGGAGACAGCAGTTTCTCTGAAGAACAGCCAGAAATTAGCCTGAAGGAGATGTCTGAAACAGAGATGGCCAGGAACAGGTTGTTTGTTTTTGTGGGTTTCTTTGTTATTGGCTTTGGTTTATTGGTTCTGGGGGGAGGAGGGGAATTCTGTTTTTGGGGTTGTTTGTTTGTTTTTGAGGAAGGAATCATTCTTTTCTATATCAGCATAGTTTAAGATTTTTATTGTTATTTAAGCCTTCCTTTCCTCCTGAACAGTATGTTCTGTTCCATGATTTTACTTCACCAACAGGCAGGTTTTTTTGGAGAAGTTGACAGGGCACCGATGAAATTTTGGACAATGTTTCATTTTAAGGAAGGTGCTTCTTTAAAAGGAAAGCCTGGGATTCAGGACAGGAGAACTAAGCCGACAGGAGTGCTTGGGATAATGAATGATTTTTCAGTAGCTGAAGTAACAATCCTTTACATTTAAGATTACTTATTCCAACTCACGTAGCGTAGAAGCGCTTGCAGCAGTTATTAAGAAAAAAACCCACTCCTTCCTTACTCCAGACTGGTGTTTATCAACTTCAGCTTCTTCTTTTGGCAACAGCATAACATCAATTCACCTTCAACAGGTGAGCCAGTGCAGCCATCACATCTTTTCGGAACTCTGACACAGGCAGATTTTCCTGCTAGGATCCTTTGAGAATGAGACTCATATTTTGGAGAATTTTGTCTTCAAGACTTGAGCTAAAAGCCTGGATGGACGGTGGATATTTTTACTAATAAATATAAAACTGCGTATCTGCGCTCTGCAGATTATTTCCAAATGTTCTGCAGGTTTCATTTTGTTTTAAATATAGCACAATTTTTAACATCGTGTTCCTTACTGCTCTGTAGTTGTTCACTCTAACTTGAGTAAAACGCACGATCAGGGTGCTAAGTCACTACTGATCACTGCTGGTTGACGTAACTCTGTATTTAGCTCTCAAACTTAAAGCAGGCCTAATACAAGTGGGGTACCATTTTCTAAATTAATTTGCAGTGTTGCAGACAGTATCTTCGTTATTACAAAACAGTGGTTTAAGTAACTAAACTAATTTTAGATCACCATCTATGTGCAAATTTGTCTCTGGAAACACACCTTAAGTACTGCTAGTCATCCTTCAATTTAGAGACTCAAAGAACTGTTTCATCAGCAAATGGTTTTGTTAGGAGCACCACTGAGTAATTGCAGGGCCTTCCTGATGCTGCACTGTGATACTTGTGCCTTGTCACGCAATTTACTGTCACACCCAGGTGGTCTTTGAGATGAACATCTCAAAAAACAGAGCTTTTAGCCTGTCTACAACTGTGGTCAACACATCAATTCTTTCTCATTCTCTCAAGATGTAAGATTAGGAAAGACAAGAGGTAAAGAGTGCAGTGTAAGCAGAACAAATAAGCATGTTTGTTGGCTGCATAAAGAGTTATATACTCCACTTGCTATTTTGAAACACAACACAAAGGATGTCCTGTAACCACGTTATGCATCTCCAAACCTACAGTTAAGTTTAAACAAGAAAATAACAACTTAGGTCATATAAGAAAACATTAAGAGCAAATGGCAAGTGTTTCAGAGTTAGTCCTTCAGCTCTCTCAATGAGATTTTCATAAATGCCGATTCCTGAAGTTTAGAAGATGACACAGCCCTGCCTTGACACCTGTCCTCCCACACCATTAGACACAGCACAGCTCACAAGGGACATTCCCATGTCCTCTTGCCAAATCCACAACTGCGAATGTATCTACGAGCAAAGCAGACTTTCAAAATAAAAGCACATGACAGGTTGGTTCATTTGCTTCGGAAATGACAATTTTCCCACTTGATGTACAGTTGAGAACTGATCCCACTTGGAAAGGGAAGGCAATTGCTCAACTGAGCACCCACTCTAGCAATTTTTGCATAATTAGAAGAATACGTTTAGTCTTAACTTTCTTCTGATGAATTCAGTCACACCTGTTTATGTGAAATCAATTAAGAGACCTTAATCTTCTTAGACAGTTTCCAACACTCCATCCACAGGTTCAGGCCTGTTTCTTGTATTGCAAAATTTAAATTATATTAAAAAAGAAACAATTATCCTATAAACATGAAGATTTAAATTACACCTTAATAATTAAAACCAGTTACACTTTTAGTCTTGCAGCCTTTTGATGGTCAGACACATATCAAACAGTGCTGTCCACTCTGACTTGGGCGAGTAGAGGAGTGAGCAGAATAACCCCAAAGCAAGACCAACATGAGCACATCTACATGCCTGCCCCGTGCTGCCTCGTGCCAGAACGCACATTCCTGTGCCTGGATCTGCTCATGACTCGTGCAGTGACGTAAAGGTAATGTCTGGTAATGGGGTCATCCAAGGAAAGAGAGTTGGGAACTCCAGCCCACAGCATCCAAAATCCCCCTTCTTACCAAAGAATTTTGGGGGAAGGATTTAATTCTGCCTCGCTTCAGAGAGATTCCTAAAATAGATGCTGACGGGAGGTCAGATGAATCATACTTCAGAAGTGCCTGTATTTCTCCCCTATGAAGGGAACCTCTACAAAAAGCCTGGGTGGACGCAGAGAGTTTTGATGAGACAAATCCCAGCATTAGAGGGGACATACAAGCAACACATCCAGTGAAAGAACAAGGTGTGTTTATATTTATACCCCCAATCATCTGTGAGGTCTGAAGATACCCAATCAGACAACACTTAAAAAAGTGTGTTACTCGTCTCCACTGGGTACAGTTTGTGGTTTATAGCATGAAGAGTCCTGGCAGCATTTCATGCCAAAGGAGAATTTAAATCTCACATCTGTGTTTGCTTCTTGGATCTACCATGCTGGCACATGAGTCATCTTAAGAAACCTTAAATTACTTTTCATCACACATCAAACATTATAAAAGGCATTAAATCTGTGTCCAGAAATAGTTCAAACTGAAGTGGAAGTTTGCTCTCAGGACTCTCACAAGACTATCCAGCAGGACATGCATGAAAAGTGGTTGGTATACTTTGGAGTTTTAGGTGCCAAATTTGTTTAACCCACAGAGCTGCACGAGACTGCACTGAGGTGAAACAAAAACAATGAGAACTGTTGTCTCTAACGGAGGAAACCCTGCCATTTAATACAGAAAGCTGACCCACACCACAAGGCTTCCATGGAAGCAGAGACTGATCCTGCTCAGTGGAGGTAAATAAGGAGTTTTTCTCGCGCTAGCATACATGCTCCTTCAAGCTAAGGGCTTTACGTTGTTTTCAAAGATGGATGAAAAAAAAAACAACACAACACAAGGTTGCTGCTGAAAACCCTTTCCCCCCCCTCCTAGCCCCCAGTAAGGGAAAATATCAAGCAGAAACTAAAATTCAATTGAAATCAACTTTTGCTTTATAAACTTCAAGTTCCATTCTAATTGTTAAGGAGACACATAATAACTGGCTTTAACATAATTTTCTTTGGACTATCTCCCCAAAGCCACAATTAATGTAAATACCAGTGTCTTGTTAGTAATTTCCTTTCATCAGTAAATGCTGAAATGCAATGATCCGACCACAAATCACAAAGCAAATAAGCTTGCAGCGCTGTGCAGGCTGTGTTGTTATTATGCAGTTTGTACACGGGAGAGATGATAAGGGAATTGTTTTGTGAGCAGGAGTAACCTTTGACTACTTGGAAGAGCTTCCTTTCGCTAGAAAGCAGCAGCAATCCTGCCTTTCCAAGAAATTAAGACAGCAACTTGTAGGGGGCACACACAGGCAAACTCATGAGATGGAGCAAGAGTAAGGTCAGGTGTCAGGAATTCAAGGTTAACCTGAAATAAATGTGGGACTGAAGACCAGACCACAGTCTCCCTTCTCCATATACAAACACGAAGGCATTTCCTTGTATTCTGCCATTTTCCTTACTTGCTCTTAAGAGGCCACTGGATCATGAGATGCCTACCAGCCTTCCTCTTTTCTCTGTGCTAAGATATCAGTGGGGAAAAGAGGAAGAGCCCCTGGCACACGTGAACCTCAGTCTTTCTAGTTCTGCTAGTGCTGTATATATCCTGTTTTAGCATTTACTTCCCGGTACACAAAAATGCAGGTATTTTAATGCTCTTTTTTTTCCCCCTTTGAAGCCAAACGTATATTCTCAGCTGTTAAATCTACACCTCCAGTCAAACAAAAAGATGGAAGATTCAAGTAACTAGAGTAGACTTCAGCCCCCATCAGCCAAGGCCCTCCTTTGCCAGATCGCATCTTCTCCACCAAACCCTCAGTCATAAATTCCTCACTCAATAAAATAAAAAAATCCACCACACACACAAAGCTTCTGGACCCTGTCCAAGCCAGACTCCTTCCCAAAGAGGAGTGAAAGGCAGCAGAGACAGCCATGTACCATCACAGGTGCTGTTCTAGCACTGGAGAGAGAAAAGTAAGCAGAACTGGTAGTGGGGGCAGGGGGAGGAAAAGAGAATGAGAAATACTGGTAAAATATGCAGTAGTAAAAGATGCCTGGGGGGAGGAGAGAGGGAAACAAAACAACAAAAAAAGAAAACTTGACTTGAAATACAGTTGGTACACATACAGCAGAACAAAATTCAACTCCATGACTACAGTGACATACTTGTTGCAGCAAGAATGTTCAATGCAGTGTGGTACTGGGACACATTTCTGACACCGCGTACAACAGCAGTAGATAGCACTTTGACCAGAATAAATCCTTGTCTTCAGTTTAGCTTGTTACAAAGGGAAGAGTACCATCCCTGTTCTTCCATACTGCTCTATCAATTAGTCTCTCAAGAGTGGCTGCAGAGCTGTCACTTACCAGTGGCGCAGAGCTGTCATCCTCCTGACTGGGCCACATGAGTCTGTTCCCAGACACTAAGAGCTGCCACTCAGAGCTGTGAGGAAGAAGATGGAGAGATAACTAAATTAATCCCTTTGCCTTCCTAAGCCACCAAAGCAACATCCTTGTTTATCTGAACATCTTGCAGTGCCTCTCTTTGGGGTAAGCATGCAAAGTGGGCATGATACCATGCTTTCAACTGCTAAGTGTACATGTCAAAAGGAAACAATTTGCTTGTGGCCAAGAAGTTTGGACACAAGGAAATGAAGCAAGCATAGCCTCTCATTTTTTTGCCAAAATACATTCTGCTTTCTGGACTCTCTAGCATCAATCTCTGCATGGGTTAACTTACTCCATTGGTGGAAGAGACACTTGCTTTCCATACCACAAAAAGCAGAGCTAAGTTATTCTGCCAAATAAACCAGTCACAACCAGCTCAGGTATCTCTGTGCTGCAGTACTGTCTGCACTGTAGACATTCATCACATCTTCTCAGGTCAGAGATTAGCACCTAATCCCTTGGCCATGTTTCCCTGTAGGAACTTCACAGTATTTGGGCTTTGCTCATCTCTACAAGCTATGGTTTTGCAAGGTCCAAGCTACTTTGCAAGGATTGCAAAACTTGTTTGAACTTGTACATTCTCCCCATCCTTCCCCCAGTCCAACATGTTGGCAAGAGGGCTGAAAACATAGCAAAGATAAATAAATATTATAAATATGCCCTAGAAGTCAATAATTTCTCAGAAACTGATCAGTCACGTGTGGATACAGACATACAGAACTTGAATTCATCATCTTTGTGTATTCTTACGTTCCTTTTCCCCTGTCTTTTTCCCTCTAAACTAATTTCATGTTCCAGCTCCTGTACTAATTTCTATTGTGAGTTTCCTATATGCTTCTGGTGTAACTGTCATACATCCCTTTCCATCTTGTTCTTGCCATGTAGTTAGAAGCGAGTACACAAATGATTGCGAGTGCTTGCAACCTCACTGCAGTTTATTTCCCAACATTAAGCTCCTCCAGCACCCTGTTGATCCCAATCACTGAATTTCATTACCCTCCTCTGTATTGCCTGACTCCCTGACCCTGTAGTTTACAGTTAGCCCAACCCTTCTGCTTCCATCAGAAGACACTTCTCAGCTAATATTAGAATAAAGTATTTTGGAGCTACGTATACAAGGAGAATCTCTAAGTCGTCGTGAAGGGTGGAACAAGGGGTGCAAACAGCACAGGAGCAATAAGCTTGTTCCCTAGCAAGCATGATCAAAATGATGGATCTTGCCAGAAGTGTCAATTGCCCAATTTTTATTCTTAGTAAAGCTACGGGGTTTCCTTCACACCCTTTAATTACTCAAACCTTACTTAAGGAACATGGTTCAAACAAACAAACATTAAAAAAAAAGTTACAACAACGTAGCATGATCTTGACATACAAGATGTCAGAACCATTATAAACCCCTTTATTCCAGAATGATGTCTTTTGTGCTTCGAGGCATGCTTGCTATTCATAGATCTACTGCTCAGCTGTTCCAGTTTTTAGTTCTGCATAAATGCCCACTCATTATGTCCAGAGGGTTTTGCCTGTAGCTTTGTGTTTGTAGCCTTGAGGCAAATGTCTTGATGGCTTAGGGAACTCATAGCGAATGACCAAATAACATCGGATTTTCCACAGCAACGAAGCCATTATGGGACAGCATTTCTATGTAACAGCACCCTTCAGTGTGCAATCATTATAACTAAGGATTTAACCAGGCTCTAGGGACATAACAAAATCACTTTGAAGCCAAAAATCCACAGTGAAATATTAAGCATTAGATTTCTGGAATGCCTCTCACAACTGCTTGAGTCAAGTGGCTTTGGCAGTTACAGTAAAACCAAGCACTGGGGAAGGAGTTTTATGCACATCTTAACCACGTATCCAAGTATTCAGACCTGTGCTCACAGAGCTGGGGGTGCAGCATCCATCAGCCGTACGCAGAATTTGCAGCTGCATATGAAGCCATCATAAGCTCACACAGGGCTCCTCCGTAGCATTAGTATTTTTAAGCATACCATTTTCACTGCTGAAAAATGTTTACGTTCGTTGCTTACGGTATAAATAAAAATCTGCAGTTATGCAGCCTTTGTAGGCCTTGAGACCCAGAGAGTCCAGAGCCCCAAATCAGGCCCGCTGCAGCTGCAGTGCTCTCACCTGACTGACCAGAATGGAGCTGGTGAGGTCCTGCTAAACCAGGTTTGTGACAGAACAAAAGATTGTGATGAAGAGAACCAAGGACATGGTATGAGGGATGGGCAGAGCAGCACCAGGGAGGTGTGTGGGCTGACCCAGCCATGCTCAGACCTCCCTTCTCCTACAGTCCTGAAAAAGCTCAGGGGTCAGGATGAGCACAGGGAGATCCTACATCAGTTACCACCACAGGCAAACAGACTCGGCAACATATTAGTTTTCCCTAAATCGATTAAAACAGATTCAGATGGTGAAAAAAGCAAAGCAAAAACACCAAACCAACACTCATTTCACTCCCACCTGCTTGCCAGGCTGGACTCCACTGCTTCATCCTCAATCTCAAACCACCACCCAAGGGGCACAGGAGGGTGCAGCCTCCTCTCATGCCCACAGGACAATCGATACCTGCTGCAGCACCCACAGCACCTCCTCCCCTCTGACCTTGACACCTGTGGGGCTGTTTCTGTTGGCTTTTTACATCACATTTGGGTACACTGTCCCTGCGGGGCACCCCCAGCGCTGCTGGCAGGCCCGCAGTGCCCTGAGGTGAGCTGCAGACTGCCAACAACGTGAGCAAAAGACAGATTCTGAGAAGCCACAAACAAACCTAGGGTCTCTCCAATGAAGGAGTCTCTCAAACTGAAGGGAAACGTTGGTATATGAGCAGCTGAAACCTATTAAAACCACCTCTTTTCTCTGTGAGGGTCAGGCTGCACACACACACACACAGGTACACACACATAGGACTACAGCAAAGCCCCCCTGAATGCCTCTGATCTCAGCACTGGAAGAGAAGCTCACACAGGAAGTGTGGCTGTTCTGATGGAGGGGTGGGAAATAATCATATGCGGAGCAATCTGTGCAAGGCAGCCCGCACCCCTCGTCTGCAGATCTCACAGGGGGCCTTCGTTAATGAGCTCGCCATTGTGGCACACGAGAAACTTCACTGGTGCCTCGAGGAGAGGAGGCAAGACACCTGCCTGCTTCACATATGGCCACTTCCTCCCAACAAAGGTGGGGAATTAAATTGAGCTCAGGACAGCGCGGTTGAGAGAGCACGGTGTCCTGGCTCCATCAGTGCTGGGTCCAGCAGAGCTCCCAGCTGGGTCCTTCCACGCCTTAGCACACACACCCCAAGACAGCCAGCATTTCACCCAGTGTACTTCTCTCAGGATGAGCAGCTCTGCTTTAGTAACTGCAGGGATGCTAAGGATAGAATAAGGGCTGCATTGATGAGGCAGGAAGTTGAAGCATGGATCAGAAATGCATGACTACATGGAAAAAATCAGAGGTGTACTGAGACAAATGACCCTCTTGTATAAGAAGGTGATGTGGTCCAGCACTGGATTGCGATGGAAAAGGAGGTCCCAGTCATATCACACCCAGTTTGTAACCCTTGCACACAAGAGCTATCGTATTATGACATGACTCAGAAAAGCTAACTATAACACAAGGATTAATCTGGCTGCCCATCTCGCCCCAGATACAGTGTGATTTTTACATCTCCGAGAAGGCTGGATTAATAGCAGGAGCCAGCAACATCACTGTCACAACATGTTAGCGCTGCCAAGAGAAGTAACAGGAAGAATAACGTCTGTACGATAGAGGCTTACAAAATGGTTCAACCCAGCGGCATCGCTGGGCACTGTTTTAGCTCAGCAGTGACTCACCGTAACTGCTCACATGCTCCTCGCATGCTGGAAACACCATGGAAGCCTCCCCTCAGCGAGTCTTTCAACAGCCCTGCTGGGGCCACACTGCAGGTTGGTGCAGCCAAGAGCAGTTGTGCATTTTACCATCAGCTTCTTCCCTCCCCATGGATGCAATTTCCTACCTGCCCCAGTAACTGTAGATTTTAACCCCGATGGAAGGAGTCTGGGGTTTAGGTGGTTTCTTCCCTCCCCCACTCCTCCTTTTTCTGTTCTGTTTTTGTGAGGATGTATATTCTTTATCACCCTTCCTTCGTATCAAGGTCAACTAACACATGCCAAAATGAACATGCTCCTTTGAAAGAGAGAAGGGTTTACTTCTTTCCATTAGTTGCCCAGTTCAGGCTTCGTTAGTTTTCAGGTTTCTTCCTCAAACACAACTACCTTCTTTTCTTCAAACTGCTCTTTTGGACACACTGGAAATCAAAAATGTTGCTGTACACAAATTGTTTGAAACACCGACCCAAAGCTGCATGCATACGATGGTCTTTCAAGTCTCAAAAATAACTGCAGAACACAAGAGTCACCTGAGAGATTTTCAGCAGCCAGACATCAAGTCACCAGCTGCAGAACTCAGCTCTCACACCCAGCAGCAGCACAGACTGGTTTGCTTGACTCGTTATTGTAATGTGGCTCATTAAAGTCCTGAGAGAGAATATTCCACAACATCCTGGCACCAGCACATCACATAAGCATTTCCACTTTCAGGGCAGAAGGCTTGTCCATACCCCCTAAACACACAACCAATCCAGGCTGTATTTAGGGTTGAGGGAACTGTAGGAACCACAAGAGGATTCAGCTTCTCTTATGTCCTTCTGAAAATGGCAGCACTATCATACAACTCATTCTGGACCTGCACAGGCATACACTTTAAAAGACAGGGATAGAAACCCTGGGGAAGAAAGGAGCAGAAAGCATACACTCTGGCAAATTAAATTACCCAAACTTAGCACGGATATGGAGCATGCAGTCCTCTCTTTCAGCATGTCTGTGTATTTCCCCCCCCATTTTCAAGTTTGCACACTAGTACAAAGCAGCAGATTTGTCCCACATCCACAAACTATGGAGTTTATTTTATAACAGATGTGAAGGAATGGAGAGGGAGAAGGGGAAGAGAGAAAACATCCTGCATTTTCATTATGTTTTCTCACCACACCTAAGCCCAGTTCCTTACACAACCACTTTATATTGGGCATGCTAGGCTCACAGTGTAGATCTCCTACCCATGGCAGTTTCCACCCCAAGATCATTCACACCCCTCACAGCTTTCCTATGGTGAGGAGCCATTTACCTGTTTAGATATATGTGCTTAAGACAGAAATAAATACACCCTCTTGATCTGCAGAGCGCAAAAATAATTCACTGCTGTTTATTTAGGTGACTCGTAGGGGCCTAAGTATATGCCTGAGCTGACCATAGATAACTTGGGATGTAACTCATTGTGGCAAGTCACAAATTTACATCTCTTGCATCCAGAGCAAGCAGCTGGCCCTGCTTTTGTTGCCGTACAAACAGGTGGACATGCTCCTGTACACGGACACAGCCATGGACACCACTGCCAAGTCCTAGAGAAAAGCAGAAGACCACAACTCTGGGAGTTCTGCAGAAAGTGGCTGAGTGAGGGATTGGTTAACCTAGCCCTGCTGGAACAAACATCACAGAAAATTCAATACTGCTTCTCATTCAAGTCTCTTCATCACCTACAAGTACCAAGCTATACTGGAAGCAGTTTGGTAGGTTTTCAATTAAGCAACAGCTGAAAGATAGCGTCCAAGTGCATTTGCTGGCCATCCCCATTCCCAGCGAGGGAGCTGGACACCTGCCCAAGCACTGCCCAGGAGCTCGCCCACCCATACTTCACGTTTGTAGGGAAGCAGGTATGCTGCCATCCAAGATGGGCATTTTGAAGCACAAATTTGCCTGCTGTGCTCCCTTTGAATGCAGCAGCTATGGCTAACAGTGTGCATGGCTATAGCTACACTCTGGGATATTTATCAGACTTTCACAAGCATGAGCTAACGTTTCCTAATGCATCAAGATTTATAGTTTCCCAGTAATTTTCCCCTTCACCTCCATATATTTTTCCACTAAAGAACCCTTGCAGGATTAGCCCCTTTGTGCAGGAGGCGCGTTCGGCCCTGCAACACGTCCTCAGCAGCCTGCTGCATGGGGCAGCCTTTGCTTGAAATCCACTCACTCACAGCAAGCCAGCACCGGCCAAGCCTGCAAGTAAGGTGCATTTCTGGGGAACATACACCATTCATTGACCTCTGCATTAGCATCCAAGTCACTCACAGTAATTAGGCAAAGCAAGAATGCCTTGGGTTTGTGACTCGACAAGCTTTGGCAGCCCTCTCCATGCAACAGCCCTGCTGCAGGAGGGCTAACATGCCAACAGGTTGGAGAAAGCACTCATTCCGAGGGATGTGTTCCCAGGTCATCGGTCTGGTACCCACTTTGTGAGCACTCCTCTACCTGTACCACAACAGATCCTCCTTTAGACTGTCACCCCTGAAGTCATTTCAAACTCAGATACTGTCATTTTGGGAGCCCCGGGCTTCCGATATCCCATTCTGTAGAGCTCTTTCACCTATTTTCTTCCCTTTTATGCAAAAAGGAAAAAAAAAAAAAAAAAAGTTTCCTCAGTTTTAATCTTGTAAAACACATTATGCAAATGTATGGTTTTATGTAAGATGATGGCCTGCGGCCATATCACCCCCGGCCCCGGCTGTGATCTCGTTAGATCTCCCAGCCCAAACAGGCCAGGGCCTGCTCAGCACTGGCTGCGAGACCTCCAGAGTGAGCCAGGTGCTGCCATGGGCCTGGTGCTGCTCCGGTAGGTGGCCCTGCCACCGTGAGTCAGCACCCATGGGTGCCTGAGTATGGCCTGGCCAGCAGCACAGGGTAAAGCTGAGGTCCCCACTGCAGGTCCGGAGCATCCCCTGCACAAGGCAGGGGCAAGACACTTCCAGGGTAAAACATTCAGGCTCACAGGAAAATGGTGAGGGAGAGTATTTGCCATACCCTCAATAACCCAGACAGACAGTACTGTTTGAAGCAATCCAAACAGCTGATTATGGTCGTCTTGTCTTCCTTTTTTTTTTTTTTCCCTCCCCTCATAACGTGAACTACATGAGATAAACATATAGAAAGGAAGTCTCACAACTGATTTAATACATTTCTGCCACCCTCAGACCCTCCTGTTAACCAGCACCCAGCAACTCGTTCTCATCTCTGCCTTCCAGATGCAATTGATTGCCCCATACCTTTCCAGCAAACAGCATTTTAGCTGCAGTGCTATTGCTCCTTAATGCCAGCATCAAACATTCAGGTCCTCAGAAGTCTTAAGTAAGGATCAACTTTACAGTCATCTTCGTTAATGCTTATAGCAGTTTTCTCCTCTGGACCAGCAGTTTTTCTGCAATGAATCCCTGGAAACTCTACAGTGGAACACCTCAAAACAGCCTTACCTGGATCTTATCCACTTCTACCTTCCACCAGACAAAGCCACTAACTACAGCTTTTATTTGCCAGGGCAACACAAAGATTTCATACTATTGGAGCTAAAAAATAAGACTTGAGGTTCTGAAGAGGAGACCCTCCCATTTGTTTAGAAACATGCATAGTTTTTCTCCTCCCTTAATGTCATCACAGCAATCTCATACACGTACAGATGTACAACAACCCGTTACCAAACACACAGCATACTGAGGAGAAGCATTACCTTTGCTGAAATGCTGGTGTTGGTGAGTCCGAGAGGAGGAGCCCAGCCCGGCAGAACTGGGAAAGAAATGTTTCAAGCTGTTAGCTGCAGCCCTACTGAAGTCAGTCAGCCCCAAACCCTGCTGATGCCCCTCACTTAATCAGGTGAGCTCACAGCCTAATTGCTAAACCTGCTTTAACTGGGCTCCTCACATGTGAGGTCTGGAAAAACAGTAACCTCTGCAGCGAGGCAAAATGGTAAAGCCTCTATCCACATTACAGCCTTTCCTGAGTCACATTAACTGGTTACAGCCTAGTTAAAAGCTATACATTTTTAACTTAATATAATCAGACCTCAACTGTGAAAGGGCTTTTTCGTCTTATGAGGGCAGGGCCAGAACCTGTCTGCAGTGATGTTTTCAATAGTATCCCCCCTGGGGTTTCTGGTTCAAAATTGTAAAGAGCTAGAGCCTCATCCACTGTGCTGCTGGAACAGAAAATATAGTTGGGCTTAAGTCCTCAAGGTTGCTTGGTTATACCTCTCTGATGCAGGAACCTTCTGCTGGGAGGTTTGGTGGTCATTACTTTCTGAAAAAAGGGAACTTGTAAAACACCCAAGGAAGGATGTCCAAGTATCAGACAGTGGCTTCTAGCAGCTCAGGACCTGCTCCCAGTCCCACTGCCACGTAGAGCTGCAGGGCTTCCTTTGCACCTACGTGCACCTTGAGCTGCAAAAATGCACATTTTCTGGCATCTCCAGCTCTAAATATCCTCCAGCTTCTCTCATGTTTTCTTTCTCTGGATTTCACCACACCTTAGCCTTAAATACAGAGTGCCATTTTGGGGTAATTAGAGATTCCTAATTAATTGGAGTTATAGATTTAAGGATTCAAAGCTTGACAAATGAGCTCGGGTAAATTTTGCAGCACAGGCTTGAGAAAATTACTGGCCCCAGCTACCTGCCCTGCCCCTATGCTGGAGGTTAATTACCGTTTCTCTTGCATAGCCAAAACCACGCGCGCCTCCATCCCAACTGCTTATGCTCCCCATCCTGCACACAGCTCAGTTCCAGCAGCACCCAGGATGCACCAAGGCTTGGCTCAGCTTTTATCCCACTGTCCTCCAGCAGAGAAGGGAGCAAAGGCTGAAGGCTAGCCCACAGCTGCAGCCCTGGCAGCAAGGCTGATAGATGCGGGTCTTCACCCCTTTCAGTTGTATCAGGTCACCCAGCCACAAGCAGAGGTGCAACAGCCTGACACTAAGGAAACAGCATCTTAGTACCTTACAAGAGGCAAAGTAATGCATTTCACTCAGTATGCCTCAAAGCCTTGCATGGCTCATGGTTTTTGTCTGTTTCCTTTTTTCTCCTTGGGGTTGGTAGGGACCTATCCCTTCTCTGTTTAGCAACTCTGTCTGTAAAAGGGATGCAGCATTATTTTAAACTGCTTTCTGTTTCTACTGATAAGCTCTTTCAATTAACTAGGGATCAGCTTTGGATTGCACTGACCAGCTGAAGAACTCCACTGTTCACGGACAGACACGCTGCATGAAGACACCTTACGCTGCTATTTTTCCTTAGTTGGCAGTGGTTTGACCTGGAAATATAAACTCTGAAGTTCAGCTAAAAGGTTAAGTCTATTGCTTTGTTCACTGTGGATCTCTGAACTTTCTGCGCTATTAGGAAGCAGGAATTTTTAGTTTCTCGGCATAGAAAGTGAGTGTTGGTACACAGTTTGAATTAAAAATCATGGGTAAAAATATAAATCAAGGGGAATATTCAGAGAATGTGCCACGCACCAGTCACAGCCTGGGAGCCAGGGCTACAGCAGAGGGTTAAAGAGGGTTGTTCAGGCAGCAGAGAAGAAAAATAGGCTATTGTGGGCAGACCTTACACAATAACGGCCCGTGGAAACAAGCAGGAATACCCACATTAAGACAAGCAACGACATCCAATAAAAATGGCATGAGAAACCAGAAGAAATCTTATTTATATAACTCCGTGAAAGTGAAAATGAAAGAGAATACAGCAAATGGTTCCAGCATAGAGGTGGTCATCCATGCAGCTCTGCAGATAACGTGACGTTAGGGAAAAGCAGCAATAGCCATGTATCACAGAAATGTCATGAGACCACACCTGGTTTACATATTGCAGCTTGCAAAGGCACAGCGCAGCCGGCTGCAGCCAGGGATTAGGAGTAAATTCTCATTTGCGTGGTTCCATCTGCAACACGTGCTAACATCACATGCAGGGGGGGAAAAAAAATTGCAACTAATCTACACAGCAGGATATTGCAGCAAGTCAGACCCACGCTTCCCTTGTCTTCTTATGTATTAGTAGCTTTGCATCATTATTTCTCTCCGAGGCCATGAAAAAAATCCTCAGATGAAAGCAAGGCAGCCACCAGGTCAAATGATTTCGGGAGCTGAGGCTGATATTAGCCCCTACGTTGGCAGTGCCTCCCCCAGAAGTTACCAACCTATCGCATGTACCTTAAATCATTTCAGCTGACAGACAAGTTCAGGTCAGTTTAACTGTTCTCCTCAGTGAATGGAGCAAAGACACTTCTTTCACGTGCCTGCAGAGCAGATGAAGTAGCTGAGCCTCAAAATAATGTACCATCTAAAACATACAGTAGAGGAAAAGCATTAAGGTAATGGAAACTCAACGTTTCTGGTGTTCCAAACATATAAATAGAAGCCGAGTCAGTACATTAGACAATTGACTGGCTTTGTTTGAATGCATGCAGGAATAAATGGAAAGATCCTTATTTCCTATCCCAAGGGGCAATTATTTTCAGAGCCTGGTTTTGTGCACTAATAAAAAGCAAGATTCCATTGTCTGGCAGCTAAAATCTTACTGTATGCACTGGGTAAGCAATCGAACAGTACAAAAAGGGGGCAAAAAAAATCAACCTGGCGTCACATTCTCTGACGAGAAATTGTCCTTCAGCTCTCACCATACCCAGCATACTTCTATGTGTAGATATACAATACAGAGAACTGGTGAAATACACAGATAGAAGTTAACGTACATTTGTTTACAGATGACCAAAATGCTCATTTTTCCAGTGTCACAACAGGCCCAAGCAACGTGGACAGGAGTTTCACAGCTCTCAAGCAGGGAGCTGAGTTGCAACTCAAACCACAGGGCATGCTTTGCCCCAGCTCACTGCTGACAGCACATTGGTTTCTTTCTTTGAGCTTTCCCCTCCTTCCTTCTCCCTGTACACCTTCAGAAACGTGCCTGTACATTTCAGAGCAAAAATAGCGAGAATAAGGAAAGAATTTACAACTTCTGGAATTTTTGGTTCTATCTTTTGGTTCTCCACATCTGTGGAAAAAAACACACCACACTGCTGCAATCTGAATCACGTTCTCTTGCTGTTTTGTCCAGTGCCATCATTTGTAACGTTTGCCCAGCCCCATAACAGCTGCATTCATCAGGTGCTGTAATTCCAAGGGCAGCATAAAGGCAAAGTTGGCACTGCTCCTGTTTCAGGAAGCTCTGCCATACAAGTTCCCCTTCAGGAAGCTTTATTTGGCTGCGTTGCATCTGCGACAGTGAGTGCCTCAGATGCAGCCTCACCACTTCGAGGACTTTCTGCAGAATTCCTTACAGCACTGAAACCAGATGGCACATCTATCGCATTTCACATGCCAGGATTTTGCAAATATTTATCATTAGAGAGACAAATTATTCCAATAAAGGCAGATTTCACTGGAAGGCAAAGCCGTGGAGATTGATTTTTATTTAGAGGAAGCCTTGCAGTTTGTGTTTAGATTTCAGTTTGTGTTCTATTTAAATAGGCAGCCAGCATGATCATGACATCTTAGGAAGGAGGGGAAAAAAAAAAAAAGGAGAAAAGATTCTTGGAGATACACAGCATGTTTAATTGAAACCATTAGTTTTACTGGCAAACAGCTCCGTATTTCTGTTCTGTTAATCTGAACAAAGTGCTGCAATTATGACTCAATACACAATGTCCTCTAGTGCTACTCGCCCCACATTCCCCAAGTATAGAAAGAAGACCAAACTGCTTTCAGTTAACAAAACGTTCCATGCTTCTATCCAGAATATTTTTTATTGTATGGTTATCATATACATCAGAATCATAGCGGGAACATTTACAAATATGCAAAGATAGTTCAGAACCTCCATTATTCACATACACACGAACTCACACACTCATTTTGCATGTCTAATCGGCTGTCGGGTGGGTGATGCACAGAGTTACTGCTTTGTGAACACGCACCTCAGATTAGATTCCATTTTCAGTGGCAAGAATCGCGATATTAAAAAAAACCCCAAGTCTTAAATACCCTGTATAACATACCTGTGCATAAACCTAAAGATATGTTTAGCTTACCCATTACCTTTGAAATACTTACCAAAATTAAAATCTGAAAACCCATTTATATATATATAAAAAAAAAAAAAAAAAAAAAAGTATTAAAAAGTTCACCATTATTTACAAATCCGATTAAATTACACATAAATTACTATTTACATTCAACACACTGCTTCCCTTAATACACATAAAGCCTCCCTGGAGATTAATTTTTGGCCTTACGAGGCAAAAAAAAAATAAAAGAAGTGATGTGCCTATTTTTCCAAGTTCCCCCCCCCCCCCCCCCCAGTTAAAAATAAAAGACAATATAAATATGTGGATAAAGCTGCAATATCCTCAGACACGGAAAGTGACCTTTCTGAAAGCGTTTTCATTTCGTCCTGTTCCCCATTAAAAAAATACCGAGTAATTTCAACTGCAGCCAACATCACTGCAGTGTTTAAAAGCCTGAACGTTTCCATACAAATAAGTGTGACCGATGCCATCAGATAACTTTATCCACCAGGATTTTAGCACTCTCTTATGGTAATCTGAAAACCAAGGGAAAAAGGAAAAAAAAAAAAGAAAAAAGAAAAATCTTACTATTTTCAGGTGTTTGTAAAAAAAATTTTAATGTACATAAATCTGTATAGCATGGTTTAATACTGCTTTGCTGTTGCTGTTGTATTAAGAGAGAATAAAACCCTGAAAATTTATCTGATAACAAATAACCGCCCATGTAAAATCCGTCTCTTAAGAACTACACACGAAGCTGGTCGCCACCAGGTACCGAGATGTGGGAAAGCAATCTACACATTTCATCCCTTCGTCTATTTCCGTCAGAAACCCTTATAGCACCACTTTTACAGCAAAGGATGGCAACACACGGGTACCAAGTACTTATCTTCAAGTCACTGCTTCCACAGAGAAGGGACACACTGCAGCTTTTGGAAAGACTTGTCTCCCGGATCCAGGAGGAGCGAAGATCCCAAATGATTTTGTTGCTCTCGTTTCCTTTTCCCTCCTTTCTTAATAAAGAAGAAAAAAAAAAGAAAAAAAAGTACCCAAATTGCTACGTTCCCCCCGGCAAGAAGCTCCCAGTCTGCGTTAAGGAGGAAGAGTCTAAAGTCTGTTTTTTCTCCTCTACTTCCTGTGCTTGTCCATTTTATCGATGGTTTTGTTGGTTTCTGCGGGGCTCTGGTCGCCAGTGTTCATGTATGTTTTGTCTGCTATTTTTAATGCTTCATTTAGGTAGTTCTGGACGGATGTCATGGCAGCACAGATGGCAGCGCTCCCAAAGCCATGTGTGATCAGGCTAAAATGAGTCAAACAGCCCTGGATGCCAGGGTCCAGGATGGGACTGGGTCTCGTGTTTCCCAACGGAGTCCTGTCCTGAGTGAGGAGGTCTGTGAATTCCTTGCAAATCTGCCTGCAAGACACAAAGCGAGCGTGCTTTACACCACGGCGTGAATTGATGCAAAAGCAAATAGAACAACCAAGTCCATGTCAACTGTTTGGCAACTACGTAGGAATTGAGTATCCGAAATTCATTACAGCAAGATAACGGTGTTCTTCCCAACCTAAATTTAAAGCTTATTCCTTCTGTTCAGTTTGTGACAAGCCTGCTGTTTGATCTGTGTCACACCAACACACATCCACTCTGCAGAACACCACCCCACTGCTGCCGGCTGAGCTCTGCAGCCTTCGCTCCGGATTTAAGGCAGAGCACAGGTTTAGGGCCAGATTCTATGAGAACTTCTGCAGCTGCAGCCAAGTGATTTAAGAAGACTGAAACAGCTGAACAGGAGATTCAATCTAGCTGTGCATATTATGCGTATATGCCCTGTTTAATAGGGACCCGGGCCCTGATCCTGCGAACACGAACACATACGCCTGGCAAAACACGAATGGTTAATAACGCTCCAACATATGTTGTTTGCTGCTTGTAAATCTGTCCCCTTGATGTGATTTCACATGAGATGAGCAATCTTCACAATATCATCACTTTATCAGAATTTCCCAATCACAAACATCCTCCAAAAGATGACTGTTACTGGTGTTAATAGCAATGCCAATAATAATACTGAGGAGCCAAAGGATTAGTGCTCAATAGAAAGCATAAAGTTCAAGCTACGGGAAAGAGATAATCTATTTCTAAGAAATACAATCTTGTAAAAGCAGTCTCTTTTTCAGGGAAAGCCAGATTAAATCAAGAACAGGTGGAGTGTGGAACCTCTGCATAGGATTTTGCTTGCTTAACCTGAGCACACAACTAGGGCAACTCTTCTCATCAGTTAAACAGGCTTTTCTCAGATGCTCTGCATGGAACCACTGCTTTCAAAAGCAAGGAATTGCACCAACCTCACCCAGAACATCTCAGACCAGAACAGAGGGCTTGGTTAAACCTCAGCATGGGCAGGGGACAGCGAGTGCTCCAGCCCCTGGTTTAAAAGGAGAGTAACAGGTGATGCCTGCCAGGGCCCTGCTCAGCACGTGGGTCACGCAGATACAGGTGTCTTGCAGAGGAGCTCTAACAGAGCTTCTCCTTCACCCTTCCCTCCACTGTTCCCCAAGATTTCTAAGAATTTAGTAAAGAACAGGGACTTTTCCCATCTGCTAAAGGCTGCCTTTCACTGAAGATCTTCAGCTCCAACAGTGAAATGGGACCATTCACAGCTTCTGATTCCTGGAGTCCCATGACAGACATGGGCTCACTGCTACTGCTGACAGCAGCCAGGACCTGTGGCCAAGCCACCCTTGCCCCCCCACGCTGTGCCCACCAGCCCCATGGATCTGCACACACACACAGGCTGGTCAGCCCTCCACTCCCAGCTTCCCCAGCCACACCTGCCCCCAGGCATTCAGCTCTGCCACACCTCAGGATGTATTTTCCTGAAACACCCCCCAGCCCTGCACTCACTTGGCAGCCAGCAGCATGTTCTTCCGGTTGGCCATCTCGTTGCGGCCCATGTGTGGCCGGGTCAGGTACTCAGCCACAGCCTTGGAGGGGAACTCCGTCTCACACACGTACCCAAAGTCACGAGCAAGGTGCACAGCTTCACCTGCAGCGGGCAGCAGGGAGAGCTCATTACAGATGTTGTAATGTCTTATTTATTGTTGGGAGATCATGAAAATTAAAGCAGGGCGAACTCTTGAAGTGTTATTCTTGTTTAGAAAGGAACACTCCTGTTTTTTTCACCATACCATTCATTACCATCCCCTGATCAGTAATTATCAGTGTTTCTTTGTAAATTTCCATCGAGAAAGAAAAACCGACGTGATGACAGCTACAAAATAGAACTCCCTCGCCTTCTTACTGGAAAGAAAAGCTTTGCTTTTGTCTCTATGCAGATTCACTGCAGAGCAAAGACTGGAATTTGTTCTACAACAAATTTCCCACTGATACGTAAGAAAACACGCAACTGAATTCCACCAGCCCCCTAGATTTTTCCCTTTAGTGCATTTCTAGCTCTGCATTATAATAACTACCTTTGGAAGGTGGATAACTCAGCTGGTTTTTGGTTTGGTTTTTTTTTTCATTAGGGTAATTTCATCAGGCTTAAAAAAAAAAAAAATGGATTGGCACAAAGCAGTGCTCCATGTAACGCCCGTGTGTGTGTGCATACACACACAAGCTCTCAAATCCAGATTCCAAGTGTTTTCAATGGAAGCTGCCGTATTACTCAAGCTTGTGCAGCAGTGAAACGGCAGTGAGGCACTGCTGGACCATTCTTCATGTTTCAGTTACTGCTTCCACTCCCTTTAAGCTGTACCACTACCAGGAACTGCTTTCAACAAACACAACCCACAGCCACACACATCCATATATACACACCCTTCAACTCAGCTTAACCGAGAGGGTCCACATAACATGCTGAGGATTAAAGGGGCTCCAGTTTCCCACCAGGAAGCCAGAAGCTATAAATCTCACTTTATACGCCTGCGTTTATTAGCAGAGCTTCTGAGGACACTGCTGAGGGAGGGCCAGGCACCGGAGCGGCTGCCCCACATCTCTCCAGTTTCCCAGTGGGGAACCAAACCCAGTTTCGTCCCTTTTGCCTTCCCTGCACACACCCTCAGACAAAACCCCAAACAGGGAGCACAGACTGGACAGACGGGGCGTTCTGCAGAGCCTGGCACGTACACGGGAGGAACGGCATCTCCCTGCAGCACCCTGCCCCGTGGTGGGGGTACGCAGCCCTGTGCCGGCGGGTGGGCTGGGGGCAGAGGGGAGCACAGCCCAAGGCAGCACAGCAGTGCCCCCACTGCATTCACTTCAAAATAAACAACCTTCCCCCCCCCCCCAGAAATCCATTGAGTTGTTGGCATTCCCATGCTTTTGTCTAGGAGGATAAAAGCTGAGCACGAGGGAAAGAATGTTTATTTTTAAGACATTTTCAGGACTGACCTTCCACCAAAGATGTCAATAGTGTCACATTTGCAGCTTTCCTTCTACCAGCTGGAAGGTTCAAGCCAATTTTATCCAGCTTTTCCCTTAACGATCTGCCACCATTTTTAGATTTGGCTCTGTAATTAGAAAAAAAAAAAAAAAAAAGCCTTATTTATCTTCAAGAGACTTTTGTTTTTTTTTAAATAAAGATGAGAAATTCCAGTTACTGACATTCAATAGGGTTCTACTGGGGCTAAGATAAAAAGCAGGCTCTCTTTCCCAACGACCCGCTTTTAAACGCTTCGCTACAAACCAGCCAGGATGAAACACAGCAGAGGTCAAAATCAAAACGTGTCAAACTGCACTGCTGAAAGCAGAACAGTCAGCAGCCAAATTGTGTTAAAAAAAAAACAAAACAAAAATCCCAGACGTACGGAGCATCTTTGTAAAGACAAAACGAGATCGTGAGATTTAATCCAAAAACGGTTCCGCGGAGATGGTTTGTTACAGGAACAGGAAAGCTCCACCAGCAGGTTTTAGAGACAAAATCCGCTGTTAGGCAGAGAAGGAGCGCTGCTGTCAGGGCTGTGAGTGGCACTGCTCCCCACACGAGGCACAAGAGCAAAGCAGATTTCCAAAGCCCATTAGGATTCAGCGCTGCTGGGCTTCTTAAAAAGCTGAAGTTTGATAAAGGGCTCTGAGCTCCTCATTGTCCTCGTCTGGCTGCAATCTCACTATACGCACACGGGGGAAAATAATAATACTTTCATAAAAGTGACAAAGATTGGCCGGGCTGCAGCGTACCTTCGGAGCACACCTCCCAGCAGAGAGGCATTGAGACACTCCGGGGGAGAAAGCCGCCTCTGCACCTCCGCCACTGTCACTTTGTACTTCGACGTGGAGCTGAGGAGGGACAGCCGCCCCGGCACGGAGCAGAACACTTCGTTGGGGTTTATGACCACTCCGATCAGTCCGTCCTTCTGGCAGGGGAGGCTCAGAGCGCTGTTCTTCGTTAAGGAAATGGGACCTGCAGGAGGAGGAGTGCAGCGGGTATTTTAGAACCGGAGAAAGAAGGGAGAAGCGGCAAGCGGGTCTGCTTTGTGCAGGGGGAGAGTGGGAGAGCGATTTCGTTCTGCACTGAACTGCTGTGTGGTCCTGCCATGCTCCGGTGCAAGGAGCTGCCGAGGGAGCACATCTTAAAAGAAATATTTTTAAATATAAAAACATCCCTCAGTGCCATCCCAAAAAGCTACGCAGCAGCGTCCAAGTTAGCAAATCCTTTCTTCTAAGAAGCCGATCTGGCTGCAGGCTGTTCCAGCATCCTTCAGCCAGGGCAAGGGAAGGGCTCCACCGGGCTCATCCTCCACCCTGCACACACGAGAAAACGCCTCTGGAATTGAACCCCCCCCCCCCAGATTCATAGCAGGGAGTACTGGGGGGGATTAAGCCCGAGGGAGAACTGAAAGCAAAACATGGCTGTGTGCAGCTGAAACGCTCAGGTAAACAGGGCCAATGCAGCACAGATCCGTGCTCGCCGCCCCGCGCTGACCCACCGCCCCCAAGGGGTTAAAGGGCCGCGGTCCCCGACGGGAAGGAATCGGCCGCGCTGCATCTGACAGCGAAATCGCTCTCCCATGAGCTGAAGGCAGCAATCAGTGCCCTGCCCGGCACTTCTGCTTTTCCTCAGTTCGGTGTTCGTTTGAAGTCTTCAAAGCAAAACCTCCACAGCCTTTTTTTTTTTTTTTTTTTGAGCACGAATTTGTTTAAAAACAAAAGGAGGAAAAAAAAAAAAAAAAACACACCCACCGAACGACCCAAAGCCTTACACCAAACTCCTGCACTGAGTCACGGCTGCTCTCACTCCCCAGCTGCAAAACCGCTTCGATTAAGGTAAAGCTGAGCAGGCTCGTGGCACCGAGCTGATGGCGAATGAGGGAAACGAGGGGATTAAAAGGGGAAAAAAAAAGAGAAAAGGGCCGCCACTGAGCTGAGCTCCCCGATAGCAACTGCAGGACTACGGCAGCCCCGCACTGCCCGACCCACGCACGGGGCAGCACCACGCTCAGCCCTGCCGCGCACACGGGGGGGCACAGCAAAGGCAAGACCACCGACAGGCGGGGACGAACGGCCCCGGGGCTGTCCCCATCATCACCTGCGGTCCGGGGGGCAGCGCCGAACGCAGTGCACACAGAACCACCCCCAGCTCCACTTCAGGAGATCACGGGGCATCCGTGCGTCACCCAGCTCTGACTATCGGCAAGGGAAAGTGAGCGGCGTGCCGCCCTACTCACCTTTTCTAATGACCGTCTGGTCGTGCATTAGTAAATGTTGGTCTTCCACGTTCTGCAAAGAGAAACGGGAGAAAGTTTTGCATCTCGAGATGTGAGGAGGAATGAGTTGGGGGGAGGGGAGGGTCGCGAAGCCCACTCCACTCCATTTTAGGGCCGGGAAGAGAGAAAAAGCGACTTTTGCTCCGAGGGTGGAGCGGCAAAGCTGGGCTGAGCGCTCGGGCATCCGCAGGCTGCGGGGTCCGGGGGTGAGGGGTGGTTACCTGTACATCCTCTATCTGATGGGCCATGTCGTGGAGCCCCAGGTTGTCGGCCAGCGCCGAGGCATCCAGGCCGTGCCCGTGGGGCAACAAGAGGTCGGAGCGCCGGAACGTTTCCCGACGGCCGCCGGCCGAGCCGCTCTCCAGCGCCGAGAGGTGCGGGACGAGGCCGGGGCGGCCGTGCGGGGGGAGGCCGGCGGGCTCCTGGCTCTGGCGGTTGGGCCAAGCGCTCTGCTGTTGGCTGGGGGGCGGCGGCGGCGGCTGGTGCAGAGGATTGATGGAGAACGGGTCCCCGAGGTGCGAGTAGGGGTCGCTGGACTGGGAGTAAGGCAGCGGCTGGTAAGGGGGGGGGAAGTAAGGAGGCTGGAAATCGGAGGCTCCGGAGTGGGAGAGCGGCGGGGCCGGGCTGTACAGGTGCTGGCTGACCGCCGAGAGGTGCGGGAGCCGCGGGTTTCCGTTGCTGCTCCCATCGTGGCGGTCCTGGAAATCACACGGAAGAAGGGGGAGGGAAGAGAAGGGAGGCGGCGGTCAGGGGCTGCCGGGCCGCTGGCTGCAGGCACCGGGCGCTCGGGGCACAGCAACGGGGGACAATTTGGGAGGGAAGGGGGATGAGGAGTAGGGGAGGCAAAAGCCGCCCTTTCTCTATTTTGGGGCATTTCGTAGGAAATCAGCCCAGCTTCCAGGGAAGAGCTTAAGAACCAACTCCCACCAGTTTCATCACAACTACGCTGCAGTAACCCCTACACTTCCAAGAACCTATCAACATCTTAGGACAACCATTAACAAAAATAATAGAAATAAAAGGCAGCTTCCCGCATCCACCCAGACCCGCGCTGCCCGCAGCAGGGGCGGCTCCGCGCCCCGCGGAAGGGCTCCATTCACAGCACCGCACGGCGTTCCCCGACGGCTTCGCAGCGCGCGGTCGAAACGGGACGCACTTCTCTCCCCCAACCCCCGCTTCAAATCTCAGCAATCAAAGCCTAAACGTCTAACATGAAATCCCGAGATTTAACAGTTTCAGGCTTCACGGTCGTTAAAATAACAGCGCTGGTTAATAGGAGGTGAATAGGGTCCCAATGGAGCGTGAAGAGGGGGCTGCAGCTAAGCTGCTGCAGCCGGGCAGGCAGACGACGACTGGCAGAACCGGGCAGACCGAGATTCCAGCCCGGGATCACCCCGCGGGGCTACGGGAAGGGTTCAGTGCGGCTTTCCCTGCGGCCGTTCTCCCGGAGCGTTCCGACAGCTGCGGCGCTCGGGGCTGCGCGCTCCGTCCTCTCCACTTTTACCACTCCGATTCACCGTACTGGGACAAAACCCCGCGCCGCAAGGCGCTGCCTCCGGCTCCTTACAACTGGGGATGCCCGTTTTTATTTTAACGTCCAGAAATTTTGGTGGAGAAAAAAAAAAAAAAAAAAACCATAACTCGGAAATCCTAAATGAAGTAAAAAGCAAAAGGAGAGGGCTCGGGGAACGGAGGGACTCCGTCTGGCGGAGGGACGCGTAAAGCCGCCACCGAGCGGGGAGAGCCCCGCGGCCGCACAACGTGGCGCTGCCCCACACCGCCAACCCGACCCCCGCCGCCCCCTCCCCGCGCCTCTCACCTCGCAGTCCTCCTCGTACTTGACGTTATCTGCCAGTTTCCACAACATGGCGTCCAGCGTCCAACCCAGGTGTGCGGTACAGAAAGCAGACGAGAGCTCAGCCCCCCCCCACGGGCGGTAAATCCACGTCGGCGCTGGGGAAGAGGAGCTGCCCCCCAGACGGAGCTCAGTTGGCAGGCATGAAGGCTGCTGGCGGACTAAACCCCCGCGCTAATGGTCACTCGGGTTTTTTTTCTCTGCCCAGACGCCCTTAATGGCAATAGGATTATCATAACTCCTCCCCAGGGATGGCTCGGGAGCCGCGGCCGGCAGCCACTCAGGAGGCAGCGTGGCCCTAAGCCACTCCTTGCGCGCCCGCGGAGGCTGCGCGGGGCCGGACCCCCCACCCACCCTCGGAGCGGCCCCGGCCCGCGGGAAGGGGTCACGCGTGGGCACTGCCCGCGGGCGCGTTGCGAGGAGGGCAGCCCCTGAAGTGCGGTGTTCCGTCTCCGTGGCTGTGGTTTATTTTTGGTGGGAGGTGTGCTGTTTGTTCGCCCGCCCCCCGCGTGGAAGTGAGCCCGGACTTCCAGCCCACGCGGCTCCGGCGGCTGCTGCTCGGAACGCCGGCAAAGCCCTCGCTGCGAAAGCGAGAAAAAGTCCGAGCGCAGCCCGAGCGCGATTTGCATAATTGTCGGGAGTTTGAATTACTGATTACAACTTGTAAGCTACCGATGGTTAAAGTATAATTTGCTTAATTATCCGACAAAGTTATTGCAGCCGGGCTCAATCCCTCCTAGGTAAAACAGCACTGATGGAGCGTCCCCGATGCGCGGCGGTGCGGGCGGTGCCGCGGCTTTCACGCAGCCCTCACCGAGCGCGCTTCCATCCGACGGCACAGAGCGCTGCCCCCGCGGCCACCCCATCCCTACGGCGCTGCGCCTCGGACAAAATGAACATGGTGCTCAAAAGCAGCGACATCTCGCAGTGTTGGAAGGTCCGGATCGCCGCTCGTTTGTTTGCACGAGAGCGGCGGCTGCTGGTTTGCTGCGCTCGGGACAAAGCCGAGCCCGGGCAGCTCGCAGCTCTCGGACCCGGCAGCTGCTCCGAAAGGCCGCGGGCGGAACCACGTCGGGATCCCGACCTGACCGAACCTCCGTCACTTTTTTTTTTTTCCCGAACATCGGGGAAGAAAAAATAAAACAAACAAACACCACCAATAACAATTAAAACCAAACACCCTCAGCACCTCTCCCCGATCGAATGAACGATCCAAAAACAAATCCGAGGCGGACGGGGCTGCTGCAGGTTGGAGTTGTTATCAGCCCGACCTGGCACGCAGGTGCTGATTTGCAGCGTTGCGCCGAGCCCAGCAGCAGCAGGGACTCCGCATTATCATTTTTGGTGGAGTCTCTATTTATTTTTTTTTAACGACGGTGTTTTTCTTCCAGGGATGTTTCTTTGAAATGCAGTTCGCGACGATTATTAGCGTGTGTGCTCGCGCGGCTCCTGGCGTCATTAAGACTAGGAATCTAAATAATAAAAGACAGGGGGAGCTTAAAGTTCATTTGTATTAAAGGGACAAGATGGATTTAAAGAGAAACGAGGAGGGGAACGGTCGAGCTCCCCAGGTTTGGGAAGATCGCCCTCCTTCTTCCCGAAGGCATCCTGCGGTGCAGCAACGTGGGCCTTTTTGCCACCGTTTCCCTTCTGCTCACAAACGTCACACTGAGGGGCGAAGCAGTTTTTCTCTCTTTTTTTTTTTTTTGGTGTTTTAAAGATCTGAACACTTTCGTTTTGTTTACTTCAGTGGACCAAAGAACGCAGACGAATTCAGCTCACTATTTGATTACATACATATATATATATTTATTATATAGGTAAGTAGAGACGTGAAAGAGGGGTTTAAAAGAAATTACCAAAACAAAAGGACGCCTTGGCTTCCTAGAAAACCAACCGAGAGAGCAGAGGAGGCTGAGCACGGAGTGTGGAGCGCAGCCCTCGCGGCCGCCCCTCCCGCAGGGATCCCTGGACCCCCTCCCCCCCCCCCCACCGTGGCGCTGCCGAGCCCCGCCTCGGTGCTGCTATCGAGGGCTGCTCAGGGGCACCCCGAGCTTCTTCCGAGGGTTTGGGGGGGGGGGGGGGGGGGAACTCTGCGAAGCGCGGCTTTCTCCAGCCCCCCCACGTTCACACCTAACCCGGAGAGAAGCGGGCTGGGCGGGAGGCGATGGAGCAGCTGGGAGGTGAGGTGGCTCCTAGCAGGTGGCAGCTTTCCTGACTTATTAAAAGGAAGAAAAAGCAGTGCCCTTATTTGCGGACGTCGCCTATTTGCAGGGAGGACGGGCTGCCGGCTGCACGCAGGCTCGGCTCGGCTCGGCTCCCCCGCACCGCTCTTTTTACGAGGCTGCATCTTCCCGAGGGGGCCGTAAAGCACCCCCAGGTGTGCGCGCTCTCGGGAGGGGAGCAGAACCCGCTGTCCCACTCGGTAGTTTGGCAGCAATACAGGAGAGCGTGGGGATGCTAATTGGTTACATCCCTCTTCCTCAAAAAATTATTTAAACGCGCACGTATCTCTGTCCTTAACACCGCAGAAACCTGCCCGGCTTTTCGCTTCGGCTCCCACAGAGCAGCACAAAGAGTTCCGCGGCCCCGGAGCAGTTCCGTGCGACTCCGCGCCGCGTGTGGGGAGCGCTGGGAGAGCAGAACCTCAGGCCGGCAGGGCTCCTTGGGGGGACTTAATTGGACGGGGGTCCGGATAAGCTCAGGGCGCATCGTTACCGCTCGGTCCCGTCCTGCAGAGCTACGGGGGTACGGAGTCGCGGGCACCTGGCCGCAGAGCAGCGCGCCTGCGCAGCCCCCCCGAAATACCAACCAAACAAAAACGCCCGCCCCGGAGGTGTGGGGAGGGTTTCCCCGTGGCTGCCGGCACCGGGAGCATCCCTGACCGGCGGGAGCCTCTCTAAGCGCGTGGCGGCCCGGGAGGTTTGGCTCCAGCACCCGGCCCCAGCGGCGCTCCGGGATCCCTCCCGTACCCCGCGAGGTGGCAGCGGGTTTTACCCCCGGCCATCAGAACCACAGCGGCGCCGGAGGTGCGGCGGGACAGGGAACTGCGAGCATCCTTAGCCCCCAGCGTAGAGCTGCGGGCTGGGGACATGCGGTCGGCACCCTTTGCCTGCCTCTCTGCCAGCCCTCACTAATGCAGGAGTCGAGGGCAAAGCGTGCCCACATCGCAGCTGCTTTTTTTCCCAACCTATTAATTTGCTTAATAAACGCGAAATCAGCTCTGCTTCCTCCTCTCTTCCTCCCAAAGGAGCAGAGTCCCCCAGCCCTAGCGTGCTGCCCGCCAGGAGGCTGTGCTTAGCAATGCATGGGCAGAAGTGACAGACTTTGACACCCTGCACTTCGGGGCCCTAGGTTAGACGTGGCACGGCATGGGGCAGAGGCTCAGCAGCGAGGCACAGCTGCCTGGGGGCTCCTGCACGGAGCTGCACACACAAAGTTTTGTGCATGGCGGGAGATGGGGCTGAGCCACAGCACAGGGCAGGGCGAGCAAGAGCCCAGCTCCCAGCCTGGCCCAGCCTCGAAGGCAGGGGATGACCATGAATGTCACTGCAGCTGCACGTACTTCCATCCCGTCCTTTCAATGAAAGCAACAGTTGCGGTGCTGGGCTCCAGCAGGCGGGACCAAGGGAGAAGGGGGTTATGGCTCCCCAAGACCCCTGCACGGCTACCCTGTGATGCTGAGGTGCCTCCTCAGGGCCGTAACGTTTTCCTGTGTCTGTCCATGCAGGAGAGATGCTCTCATTTTTCCTTTTTATTCCCTCTGTTTTATGTCCAGCAGGAGCAGCGATGGCATCAGCTTTGGTGCTGTGAGTCGGCGCTGCTCCAAAGGAAGCAGGAGGCTGTCAGTGCAGCAAGAAGGCTCCACATCACTGAAATAAAGTTCAAACCACCACAGTGCTAAATGAGACATCAGAATACATCTATCTAGCTCCTTCCTGAAAGCAAAAAGAGAAACAGCTTTGGGCATGATATATGTAATTCATACTTAAAAATATAAAGCCTTGATGGACGATGCATTCCTGCAGCTAATTGCCTATACTACAATGGGAATAAAAGCATCAGTGCCACAAAAAGAAAAAAGAAAAATTATAAAAAAAGAATCCCATAGGCCGAAACAGCAGAAAAAAAAAGCAAATATTTCAAATGCAGACATAGAAATGAGCTGAAAAACCATTGCTCAGCACAGCTCGGGCTGCAGCTGATATAAATCCTTCATTGTGAAAACGTGAGCCTTCCGTCCCTTTTGCCCTTTCAGAAAAAGGAGCAGCTCACCGTGCTGTACTTACGCTGTAAAACATGTCACCAGGTGCTCTCCATATCCTTTCCTCTGCTTTCAGGGCATATGCAGACAGTCTGATGCCTTAAATGATTGCACCATGCTTTCAGAAGGCAACTGTTGAGGCGGTGCGGGGATGGTTTGGGGACAGTCCCTCCTCTGACAGCAGGCATGGGATAGAAGGGCTCTTGTCTCCAGCCCTGTGGATCCTGCAGGCTGTGCTCCTTCAGGGCATTCACCAAATACCCACTTCTCCATATATGTACATATACACACACGAGGTTAGAAATCCAAATAGATGCATTTATTAAACTTACTTTCAAAGATGCTTTAAAACACATACGAAGAGGATTTAGAAGAGATGCAGGCAGTACCCGTACGGTACAAATGGGACTTACAGAACCATTCACCTTTTTTCTACTTACCTTTCTCTCTTCGGTCATCCTAAAGGGATGATGAAATCAGAAGAATGACCTCCATGTGGAGAAATTGGGTCACGTGTGCTGAAGCTGAAGATTTTCCCTGTGGGCAATTTAAAGAAGAAAACAAATTTGCTCACACTTTTACTCCTGTAGTCCAGATTCTTGAAAACCTGCAATCCCTCTCAATTCCTCAGAGTCTTCCACCCAGCACTGGGGCGGAGGAAATCTGAAATCACATACACTGATATCACACACGTGTCTGATACCCCACACAGGAGAAAAGCAACACAGAAAATCATTTAGAGACAAACACAAACCCCGCAGAGCCTTCGCTTTTTTACCACTGAGAAGCAAAGAAGAGCACAAGGCCACTCTTTTCTGTTACTTGTCCCTGCTCGGAGATTACCACAGGTTTTTTCCTAATTGCCATGTATTGGAAAATGCAGAGGTTTTGCTGGCACCACGTTTCCTCCTTGGTGGTGTGCTGGCAGGGCTGGGTGAGCTGCAGCACTGCCATATGGTGAGAGGAGCAGAGCTCTGGGCAGAAAACATTGATCTGCTGGCAAAAACTCTACCCCTCATGCACTCCATCACTTATAGTCACACCAATAATGCAGCAGTGAGGGGCTGCCAGCAAATGAGCTCCAAATGCTTCCAAGCCCACTCCAAGTTGCATTCTCAAGAACCTGATGTTGCTGGTCAGGAGGGAGATACTCCCAGGTGTAAGAATTCACACCACTTAGGACCGTTAATTGCATTCCCCTAACTGAATACAAGATTGATTACAGAAGGACACAGATTTGGGATGCCTGAATGACTGCATTTGCATTAAAACCCTTCATTATTCAGCAATAAAATGGAGCCAATATTACGCAGGTTCTTCTGTTGAAGTCTGAATTCAGGCAGCATTTCAGGCATCTTTGGTTTTGGAAATGCAATTTTTTTTCTGCCATCCCTTTTCCCCTCTACCTGCAGCCACTCTCCAAGACTTCCCATGCCTGCTGTCATTACAGTTTTGCACAGGAGCAGCACTGTGGTCAGGCAGCTGAGGCTCTCATGCCTGATTCCCAGCTCTCTCCACCTGTGCTCATTTTCTGCTTGCTGGAGCAGGGAAAGGTGCCTGGCACAGACCAGTCCTGAGAAACTTAAATGCTGTAAGAAAAGTATTTGCTGGGTTTCCAATCTGTGCCATAACTTTCTCAGGGAAAAGCTGCATGTTTCTGTCCCAGATGATTTAGGAACCAGTGTCCAGATGCCTCTGAGCAATAGTTCAACCAGCTTGAAATCTTTTACCACTAGTACAAAAATCTGTCACTGGAAAGCACTGAGACAGTACACATTCCCTCTACCAATACAATTAAAAAAGAGGCTGATGTTAACTTGGTACCAGCAGCTTTATGCTGCATGAGATGCCTTTTGCCCACATCACTGCATTCAGATGTGGTCCATCATGCTGTCACCAAAAGCAACAGTACCAAAGCTGTCCATAAGCACATGCATTGACTAACACAGCAGGAAGACAGCTCTGGGCCCATGCCTGTCCAGATCAAATCTGTCCTGCGGGTTGACGTTGTGGTCCAGCACTGAGATAACAGCCCCAAGGAGCACGGCCTTGGACTGCAGCCACAGGAAGGTGAGGAAAGGATGTGAGGAGAGCTGCTCCCTCCCTCTGGGCACAGGGAATTTTGCTCTGGGGGGCTGTGGGGCAAGAGCCTGTCAAGGAACGGGAGGAAACTTTGAGAGTAGGGAAGAGTTCTTGCAGTCGCAGGTTGTATTGCTGCAGCACCATGGGTCGCCCTGCAAAGCCAGCTCCAATGCTGAGAGTAGAGCAAGGCCGCCGCTTCCTTGTGCTCAGCTGCATTAGAATTGAAAACAATCATGGCTGGAAAACAAAACCAGCTCAGCTGAACGGATGCAAATCCAGTGGCAGACATGGGCTCCAGCCACGTCAAGCTGCACCCACGCAAATGATGGCTTCCCCTGCAGCACGCTGTGTCTGCAATGAGGGGGTGCTGGGCTGGCTGGGCTGCAACCCGTGTGTCATGGCTGGCAGAGTGCCCACCAGCCACTGCCAGGATCCTACAGCCCCTCACCAACCCACCACTCCTCAGGGACTCTGCCCGTGCAGCTCCACGGCAGAGCTGCAGAGAGAAGACAAGTTAGCCCGAGGGGAGATCTGCCAGTATAGCTAGACCGATAAAGCACTCCTCTTGTGTAAACACAGAATACACCAGCTAAGTGCTCTTCTGTCAGCATAGCTTATCCCAGCACAGTTTTGCCAAAGGAATGCTTGCTTGTGTTTCAGCCAGACTGTAAATCTATTGTAGTGTGGTTAAGAGCAGCTCGGAGCAACATCACAGGCAGTGCAGATCTCTGCACCAGTTCAAGTTTGCTCCCAGGTTTCCAAGACGGTGTTGTTCTGTCAGAGCAGGTGTCATCTGCCCTTTCCCAGCCAGCCCATAATGCCAGCAGAGCCACCACGGCAGCCAGCAAAACACGGCCAGCCCTGCAGTGCCTTCTGGAACCCAAACCTGGCCCTGCTATGATGGCATATAAAACATGGTGACAGAGAGCCCTCGCAGGGCACGGCAGGGAGCGGTGAGTTCCCCTCAGCTGCACAGCTGCCTGCAGACCAGGTGAAAGAGCAGCAGCGCAGGGGTTTGTTTGTACCAAACTGCATGTGCTGACTGGGAAGGAAGGGGCTGAGGAGTCACTTCAGAATCTGAGCCCTCCATTCCTAAAAGCCATTCCCTGGAGCATGTATTGTGCCCATACGCCTGGTCGGCAGTGGGGATGTCTGCAGCAGGCAGAGAACACACATGTTCTAGTGCAGGCTCTGAGCAGCTGAACATCAGCCACTCTCTATGGTCTTTGCTAGATCTGCACTACCCATGCATGCAAGCAGCACGCCGTGCTCCTGTCCCCAAAGTTTGGGGATGCAGTATTTCCTTGTTTATAGTGAGGCAGCAGGAAACACGGAAATGTAAAGCATATCTACAAGCTATGAACACCTCCAGCTCGCCCTGCCCCTGCCCCAAGCTGGCCAGATGGGATCTGGGAGCTCTGGGAGCCCTCACAGTGCCCGAAACACCGATTCCCAACCGGAGCAGGCTGACCGGCTCCGGCAGTGATGGCTGGCGGCCTCCCAAACCCTCTGACACATCCATCCAGCTCAGAGCAGGAAAAGAGAAAGCTCTGCTCTCTGCAGACATGCCCAAAGGGTCTTGCTCAACACAGGAAGTCTGTGATGGCACAGAGGTGATGCTGGGTCTGCCACCACTGCCTCACCTCAGGCCCATCAGCATCATCTGCCTGACAACAAGGCCTGGCCATGGGCTGCAGGCTGCACGGCCCCAGTATGGTGATGCTGAGGAGCAGGCTGCATGACCCCACTGATGCTCTGGTGTGGCACACAGCACACACACACCTGTTGGCAGGATTGGGACTTGACGGAGACCTCCTGGCTCCAGTCTCTGACCTGAAGCATGCAATTGATGCTCCTTGTAATTTTACTCGAGCTGGTGCCATTGCAAATGCCATTCTTATCTACCTAAGTACAGATCCTCTCTTGAATTGTTAACAAGGTAATGTAGCAATTTGTTACATAAGCTCATTAGGTTTTATAATGTATCTATGTTAATAGGAACATAAATATGGAAATCTTAATTCCAAACCTGTTTCGAAAAGCATTAGCTGGAAAACTAGTCTGAGCAAAAGCAAACATGACCCAGGAATACTCAGAACTTTTTGTTCAGGGCAGAGCACAGGGATAGACAGGGCAGAGCAGGGGGTGCAGGATGCCCAAGGTCTGCTCCTCACCCATCCCTTTGTGCCCTTTTTAAATGATGTTCTCAGCAGAAAAACTTCAGTGGCTTTGCACTGCTCTTCCTGCCCATAGCCATGCCACAGTCACAGGCTGCTTTCGTTTCTCTGATTTTTGCCCTTGTTGCAGATGAGTGGTTAATACAAATAAAAGCGCACTGATTATCCGAAGGAAACCAAAGGAATCATCGACTGCTGCCCAAGTATGCTCAAGAACAAAGTCAAATCACAAAATGCATTGAAATGGTATTCACCTGCATTCCATCCGTACGCATTTCAGCATTAGTTATGGCAGCAAATGCTCTTTCAGCTGCATTTGCGTTTGGCTTGACCCATTCGATTTAGCAGCTTAATATGGGAGACCACTGACTCACATCATCCTCCCCCCGCAAAGGGATGAGTTGGTTACGGAGCCCTCTGCCATCACCATTCAGAGGAGTGAGGCTGCTGCTCCTCCAGCGGACCTCTCACCGTGCCACCAACGCCGTGGGCTGCGAGCACCCCTCGTGAAAGCTCAGTGTGGCATTTAGGGACCCCTATACCTGGGCAGACTGTGCTGACTGGTGGCTGAAGGCGATTCAGAGAGCAGGAATCGCACCATCTGTCGCAGCCGCTGCAGGGCCACCCAGAGCGCTCTGCCAGCCCAAGGTGTGGATTCAAGGCAAGGATTCCCTGTCTGAGGCAGGGAATGGGCCGACCTGAGCCTGCTTTGCCATTCCCGGCTTTCTTTCATAAGCCCTTTCCGACGTCGTGGCGATGGCCGCTAATACCTGGCCTTACAGCCGGCCATTTCTCGCCATTGTCTCCGCCAAACCCTTCTGAGGACCGGGGAGTCTGGAGCCGAGACGGGGAGGGAGACGTGAGCAAGAGCTGAGGCATGCAGTGGCCTTCTGCATCTCACTGGGGGCTTTTAAATGCAAATGTCGCCAAGTGCTCTGCAGCCCGCACCCTCGAAACGGCCATCTTGTGTCGTTGAGATTTATTGTGAAATATTTCAAGTTGTTAATTAGGCAATAATGACCAATGGGAAGGGCATTTCCTGGTCGTTAATCGGAGGCTCCTGACCTCAAGGTCAGTTTCAGTCACTCGGGATTTATTAAAACACGGCGGAGGAGAAGAGCAGCCCGAGAAGAGCCACCGTCGCACCTTTGGAGACCACCCCCCGCCCCCGTTGGCTTTCGTTTCCCGATTCATCGCCGCGATCACGAAGCAGCAATCCATGACATATTCACGATTATATATTTTCTTCAGTGCGGTTAAAATGCAGACACGCAATTAGCGAGGAGCTGGGCTGCTGCCGGGCTTGTAGGCACCCACCGCTCCTGCAGGGAGGAGTACACCAACTTTGCCTTAAATCTGGGACCCTTCTCCCATTCGCTTGCCCTGCTCTCCCTTACAGGTGGCTGTGTCACTCCAAGCCTTCCCCGCGTTAATTAAACGCAGATGAGTTGCTCTATTTCCCAAGGGGTGACGGCTGCCCCCGGCTCCAGCCCGGTATCCTCCCCATGCCTGCCCTGGGCTGCAGCTCACAGGCCATATCCAGAGGACAAGCAGGAGCAAAAATTAACATCCCTGTGCCCTACTTATCCACATGGAATTTGGCAAATAAACGACTCCGAATATACTTTAAAAGCAAACAAAGAGCCAGAAGGGAGTGAAGATGCTGCCCACCCCACGGGGCTCCTGGGCTGCTGCCTGCGTGGTGGCCCTGCCACTTTTACTGCCACTGAGTCACGGCCCCAAGCAGCCCAGAGGCCCAACACGACAGCTGCTGACCCAGGGCCACTCCCTCCCTCCTCCAGATATGTTTCTTCGAGTTTTTCCAGGCAAACCCTGGAAGTCATAGTGCAGTAAGTGGTCATACACAGGCTGGTAACGAGTCCTAGGTGTTTAAATTCACATTAACCCAAAGTAATTTTCATGCTTTTGGCTAAAGAAACAGAGATGAGATACATAGAGAGGGAATTGTTAGGCTCAGAGCTTTGAATGTCCCTTCTTCTGGGAGAAATCATTAACTGCAGACTGCTGCCCGGTGCTCGCAGCCTTTGGTTGCCTATCCCTGGCAGGCAGATGAGAACGGCCCTCCCAGCGCCGTGGGGAGAGGACAACACCCCCAGATCCTGCAGCATGTCAGCTTCAGCCTCGAGCACCACCTGCAGCATCCTGAGCTGGATCCGTGCTCACAAACCAGGTGATGCTCTTGGACAAAGAAAGAGAGATGAGCGCAGTGGAAATCTCACCTTCATTACAAAGCAAGCAGGTTGGCAACGGGTGCTGCAGCAGCTCCCTACCCGTGGGACAATTCTCCTTACAAAGTTCAACTGGTAGCCAGAAAGAATATTGAAAAACGGACCCATTCAAGCAAAGAGTGGGTTTTTTACATAGCATTTCCTATTTGTCTTTGCCAGAGGGATGCTCTGAGCAGTGCTGTTTAATGCACACTGTATCCAACAGTTCTGTCAGATGGGTGCACCTGGGTACAGGCGCGAGGCGGGCTGCTCCTCTCCTTTCCTGTCCAGCTTCATCTGCCATTCCCACAACAAGCAGGTAAGTCCTGTTAGCCTGTCTGCTGAGCCCTGGTTCTTCACTGTGATTTCTGAAGCCAGTCGTGATGTTTGCCCCAGAAATACTGGAACATGAGTGACTTTTCTTGAACACTCCTTGAGGACCGGAATTCACTCCTTTTTCCCCCAGGTGACACCATTCCCCCAGGTGGGTGTGTTAGAGCAGCAACATCAGCAGGGCAATGAAAGGACCTGTTACGCTCTGTCGCCAGGAAGCTTTCCCATTCCTGGTGAGGAGCATAAAGCCCTTGAAACACATTAGGAATTGTACAGAGAAGGGTTTATGTGCAGCCCAGATTGATGAGCTGAGCTATGCCGCCTTTTAAAGAAGAATCACAAAGTGATCCACACCCAGCACAAATCAGAGGGGAATAAAGGCTGTTAGCAGACAGTTCCTGCTTGTGAATTCTTGAAAGAAAAAAAATAAGTATTCCATCCTGTCTCTGCAAAAGGTTGGTGAGGAATTTACAAACGCCCTAATCCCCCTCTAATCCCTTAAAATACCCAGCTGTGATCGCACACGCTGCTTGTGATCATGGCTCTTCCAGGCTTGTTCAGATACATATGAGGAGATACTGACTCACTTCGGTCACAGCAAGGCACAGTGGCTCAACGCGTTCCTGTCACACTTTGTGTTCTCGAGGGCACTGTGGGGCTGTGCTGCCCCACACAGCTGCCACGGCTCTGGGCATGGCAGCAGCAGCAGTGTGCTATATAGGAAAAGCTGTGCTATATAGGAAAAACACAGTGTGTTATTACAGGGTTTGGTGGTGCCTTCAGCGAGCACTAAATGGAGTCCATGGCTGCTTTAAGCTGTGTGTGATACTTCTGTGCGCGCAGATAACCAGGGCAGAGCCGACTCTTTACTGCTCATATGTGTTTAATTAGAGCTGCGTTTTTAATCCTTTTAATTTGTATCTCTTTCTTAATAACCTCAGCTTGGCAAAGGTTGAAAAGGAGTAAGTTTCATTTGAATATTGGGTAAAACTTGGTAACAGCAGGGCAGATGGTTTAGCAAAGGGGTTGCAGCACATTCTTGAAGCCTATAGGTGAGAGTTGGGCTGCATTAAGCTCCGCAGCAGGCTGAGGTTTTTGTCCTTTGAAAATCGTTTCAGAGAAGCTTAATAACAATACATGGGAGCTCAGTGTATCATCCAGGCTTGCTTTGGGAAATGTAACTACACCAGCGAGGCGTTATTTGCCTGCAGTCTGGAGGCAGATGAGATCACAGCAACATTGATTCGCTTTTCCAGCACTTCTTAAATAGTAATGCAATCGTGTTACAAATTTTTCTTTAATTTCTGCCCAAAAGCAGAAAGTCGTGGCAGGCTCCAGCAGTACCTGCTGATGAAAGGAAATCTCAGAGATGAAAACACTGCAGGAACGCTCCGAGCTGAACTAGCAAAAAGAGCCCAATAATCTCGACATCTTGAATCCAGAGTGAACAGAAAGGACTTCACCTATTTCCCAAACACTTGCTGCTTTGTTTCGGATAAATTAGAAGCCCCATTTCAGAAGAAGACCTCTCAGTGAGTGCAGTATAGCTTGAAAAGAGGGGCAGGTGAAACCAGCAGCTCTGGGCAGTGAATGCTGCAGGTAGGGCTCTCCCCAGCGGCTGGTGGATGTCTCAGCCTGAGGGCTGCTGTGCTGGCAGAAATGAGGCCCAGCTCCCTGTGGGAACAGTACTGTTTTCAAAGTGAGATTCCAGGGGTCTCCCGTGCCAAAATCCTTCGCTTTATTTTTTTGTTGTGCCATCACAATCCAGCATTGATCTTCAGGCAGCAGCCATTCGCAGCCATTCGCATCCCTTCGAGGCGGCGCAGCCAGTGTTTTTGGTTTTGGTGTATCTGAACATCAATGGAGATCAGTTCTCAGCGTGCTTAATTTTGGTGATCTCCAGACATCTTCCAGAGGATGCCTGGATCACTGTGCAGTGAACATGTTTTTTCCTTTGCATTGGGAAATAGCCCACAAAGCCCCCGAGGCTGCTGCAGCTGGCTGGAAAGCAGCAGTGGAGATTTTAAAAAAGGCCAGGTGTAAAAGGAACAATTTAATTTGTGCTCTGGCAAATCACTGCATCCTTATCCTCAGGACAACTACCTTGCAGACAGCAGCAGTACAAGCTCGCAAACAACCTTGTTTTCCATCCCTGGAGATGTAAGGAGGTAACCCAGTTCATAGCTAATCCTCAACTTCTGCTGTCGCTCCCCAAGTCACCGCAACAAAAGAGCCTCATAGGCTGCCCTGCACTCCTTCACTTTCGATACAACTCGGTACGAATTCTTGCTCCAGACGCAGAAGGTTCCATATTGCTTTCAGACAGCATTCCTTCCCCTGTGAGTGCCGATGCCCGCACTTACATGAAACATAAAGGCATGTTTCCGCATGAAACTTGGTGCAGCTGCTGCATATCTGCATGAAGTGATCTTCAGCAGCAGGCCTGCACGTCTGCACCGCTCAGATTCTCTCTCGACGACTCCGGTTTTGCCTGGGATTGTTGTGGCCACGTCGCACTGGGATGTTTTGAAATCAATAATCAGTGCTCCGGTCAAACCTCTTGCCCAACACTGCTTCACGGCTGTGCTGTCCGTGTTTGATGGGGTATTTCATGCTGGCTATTATATGATACTTCCCAGAAGGCGTCTGAGTTCTCCGACCAAATTATATAGTTTTCATCATTCCTTTTGTTTATGCCATCGCTCGGTTCTCATATGGACCATTCTCTGGCACTGCTGAAGAATGAGGGCAATCTTTGGGATCACAAAATGCCAACATCCTAGAAAAGCACGCAGAGCTTGCCACAGCAGCAAAGGGTTGCCGTGTCTTTGTGCAGAGGGACATAAGGCTGCTGATATTTCCAAACACGTTGCTTCCACTTCTAAGAGAAAACAGCTATATAATATGATCCCGAGAGTTCAGACATCAGGAGAACCTCTTATGGTAGAGACTCAGGGATGTTCGCGGTAAGACACACAGCTCCACATGGAGAGGGGCTGGTCAGTGAGTGTGCTCCCACGAGCTGCTGTCAGTCCTATCGGATGACGTTGTGTGAGAGCTGCAAAATAGCGAGGCAGACACAGCATCTTCAGAACTGCACATCTGCGTGTGCACGGGGCTCAGAGGTGCGCCTTGCCTCTCGAAATTTGGATGGTGTAAGACGGTCTGATCCTTTCACAGTGAAACAGCACAGGGTTCCGTTTGCCCAGTTGTTGGGCCGTGTGGAAGGACCCAACCCCAGCACTGCCACAGGTGTCCCTGAGGGAGCGCCCAGCATGGAGGCAGTGGGTGGGTGGCAGTGTGGGCTGTCACAGCACACGGCTGCTCCTACAGACCCACCTCTGTCCTTGTTGCTGCTTTCCTCTTCCACTCCACTTCCAGAATCTTTACCGCATCTATCAATCCTTGTCACTGATCCAGACAGACCCCTTAAGACATCCTGGCCTCCAATTCCTTTCCTAGCAATACTGTTTGACTAGCAGTGATACCGACTCCGTCAGCTACATCTCCGTCAGAGCATGACGGCAGCTCTCAGGGAAGAAACACGAGAGGATGACAGGGCTAAAACACGGACTTGTCTTACTTTCTGAATATTATTTTTCCTCGAAGTAACCCCGTGTTGGGAGCTGCAATCTCTCAGACACAGCACAGCTTCTCCTGCTCACAGCAAACTCTACAAACTCCCCAATTCCTGGTCCTGTAGCTCTGCCTGGGGCAGTGGCAGTGCCTCGCAGTCCCTGCAGAGCTGGGATGGCACCTGCTGTGAGCCAGCAGCACGGCCAGAGCAGCAGGGCAGTGATCAGCAAGCACTCAGCACCTCCAAGAGAAACACGCTGCTCAGTCAGCCCCGCCAGCTCCATTCCCAAAGCAAGCTGGCTGACACACACTGAACTACGAGAGTTCACATCAAGCACTGCTTGCAGATGCAAACGCCTTTAGTTTGAGTGAACACGAAGCAGCCAGCAGTGATGTGCAGGGGAGCGGACCTGTAAGAGGTACAGGCAGTCCTGGCAGAAGGGCAGCCCGCTGACTGCAGACACGCTGCAGGAGCACACTGCCCTTCCAGCTCCTTGTCCCGGTTTGCCAGACTGTCACCATCACTGGTGCCACGGGGTTGGCACCAAGGAACACAGTGAGAGCAGACCAAGTGCCTTCCTACTGCAACACTGCCTGGAACCAGACTGCAGAGCCAACAGCTTCAGTATGGATGTCAACCCTGCAAGCAAGACAGATCATTGTGCCATCTTCCCCAAAAGTCATTTCTCTGCCTTTGATATGGTAATTCTGCGTAAGGCAAATTCTCCCATTAGAATATAGTCCATTCTGGTCCCCGTGCAATCTGCACTATCCAGTTCAAAGTTAAATTAAAAATCCCAACCTGTGTGAATGTTGCAATCGCATTATGAAATCTGTAAATCTATTTTTAATGTCTTAATGCTGCTCTAGTTGAACAAGGCAAATAGACTTGCTGCATTGCATTTGCTTTACACTTTTGTAGATTCTCATGCACTTGTTAAATATTCACTGTGCAGCGTTTGCATTTCCAGTACTGCGAGACCCTAAAATAGAAGACGGGTTTTTCTTTCCCTCTTTTGTTTTCAAAACTTCAGCTACCAGCAGCTTGACTTGGGGATGTCTGCGAATCAATTGTGAAGCACCAGGCACTGCAAAGGGAGCAATGCAAGAAAGATGGCAGATGATAGGACTGAAATCCTGGACACGCCACTGTTTGCAGTGTTTCAAGGGGATGAAAGAGCCGAATATTTTATTGCATTTCACCTCTGAGACAAATGAACGTGAATTCTGTGAGCAGGTTGTTTTCAAGGGAGAAAAACATCAGCGCATAGCTGGGATGATGCAAGGAACAGAGCGAGCTGAATTATCCCAAATCAGCGTAGTGCAGCACAGCACTTCGGGGTGTTTGTGCTTTTCATGCTGACTTGGAATGGAAACCATTTCCACAGCGCTGGAATTTTCTGTGGAGCAAACACTCAATTTTCTGACCAGCTCTCTTTGAAAAATCAGCACACTGAGCAGCCAAATCAATCCTGCTGTTTTCACCCGAGCCGTCCTATTAAAAGGCAGGCACGGTTTCCCCACTGCCTTCTCCCTCTAGAGATGTTTCCCCGTTTTTGCAGTCCATCTCCTTATTGCTGCCGGTATTTCTCCACTCGTAATGAAGATGCATTCCCCGAAATTAAGAGCTTAAAAACCGCATTCATATGAAAATAAATGAGAAAGAAGGAAAGGACACCAGAGCCAGCAATTTACCCCGTGATCACAGATTCTCCAGGGCAGACACTTGGGCAGACTTCTCCGTGCTCCTGTGCAATGCCATCTCTTTAGTGGCACTTGGAGTTACAGGTAATTAGCGCACAATTTTGGAGGTGACAGAAAGGAAACCCGGAGCCGATTATTACACTTGAAAAGCGGGGATGACTTACAGCCCAGTGAGGGACTTTCGGTGCAAGCAAAACGGGAGAGTCGGAAGGAGCTCAGCTTCTGCTCTGTGAAGCAGTCGCAAAGCGGCGGGGCGAGGCAGGAGGCAGCCCGGCCCTGAGCCCCTCGCCCGGCCGCAGCTCCCAGCCCGACCCCGACCCCCCCGGCCCGGCCGCAGCTCACAGCCCCGGGCAGCGCAGCCCGAGCCGCGGCCTCTGCTGCCACCGCATGGGCAGCGCAGCCAAGCGCAGCTCGGGCTCAGTGGCTGTCGGGCTTCGGAGCGACGCCACGGAGAGAGAGAAGTTATCTACGCACTGAGGGAAAAACCGCTGCATGGTAGTGCCTCTGCATAGCGAGGTTGCTGCTGGGTTTGAAGCAGATGCATCCTGAAGCTCCGCATCTCCCAGCCGGGGATGCCTGGCTGGCGCTCTGGGGGAACCCTCATCTGCATTCACAGCACAACGGGACGCGTTCACTCGTTCTCCAATCTTCGGCCATTCAGCCGAATTCCAGGTCCCCTCTGCGGACGCGGAGCAGCGTGGCTCTGCTATCGCCCTGCTGCAGCCAGTCCGACGGCACGGGGATTCCTGCCAGAATGACTGAGCTACGAGTAGCTTAAATCTCAGCGGGGAAATAAATGGCTACAGCTAAAATGATCCAAGCAGCCCGGCTGCTGGCCACAGCTCTGAGGCAAGCAGGTTCTGGGTCGCTGAGTTAAGCAGGAGGGCTCGTTCTATACTAGGAAAACCGGGACAAAAACCAGAGCCAAACACGTCACCACTGCGGCAGACCCGCTGTGCGGAGCAGCCCCGGCCCGCACCGCGCCGTTTCTAGAGAGCCAAGCGGGCACCTGCAGCGATTAAAGTTGAACTTCCTTGCCTTGAACAGACAACGCTGCCTTAACGACTGAGTTTTCGTCTCTGTTGGTGTCATTTATCGGTCTCGGCAGGGAACAGCACGAGCAGCTCCATAAGGGACGGCGCGGGGCTCGGCTCAGCACGAGCAGCTCCCGCAGCTCCGCGTGCCGCTCCCGGCCGAGCGCCCCGGTCCGGGCTGAGGAGCGACCGCGTGGGCCGCGCTCGGCCTCGGTGCTCATCGGCATTTCCATTCGCAAGCATGAAAGAGACCAAGTATTTCTCCCCCACCTCCCCGTTGCCATTTAAAAAAGTATCTGACCTAATTATTACTATCCCCGTTGTGTAAATTCAGCACTTTGTCAGTGTGAATAAATGTACATTAGCCTTAACATGAGTTAAACAAGTTTAAACAATGAAGCACGCTTTATAAAGCTCCCTCGCTTTTTAACTTATTTGACACCACACTAAAGAGCCCATTTAGACTAAAGAGTTCAGCACATTTCGGGACCCATTAAATCTCCAGGTTGAGACTAGATATTCCCTTCTTCTTTTTTTAATTTGTCCCTCCGAGTTTGCTGAGGTCAGCACAATTGGGCAATGGGCTGCTTTGCATTTCTGCAGCTTTGTAGGCAAGTTGGAGGCGGCTCCACCCATCTGTCCAATGCAGCCCTTTCAAAGCTAACGTGGCAGAAAGCACTCATTGCTGCAAAGCGGATGTTAAGTGGCTCCACGGAATTACTTTTAGTTTATAAAAAAAAAAAAAAAAAAAAGAAAGAAACTCATAAAAATGTGCCGTTTGTAACTGGTTGGGAAACACAGAATGCCCAAGTGATGAGATTTTCATCCAACGCCCCATTTCTTTCCCCGGTCGGCTCAGCCCACAGAACGCTTTCCTTCCTCGCTCACAAATGATGCCGTACGGCAGGACGGACACCTGGTGGCCCCGTGTGTCATCATTAAGACGTCCTCAAACAGAGGGGAAACCTGCGTGGGGAGAAAGGAGTGAGAGTGCGGATGGGCGTCCGTCTGGTGGCAGAGAGGGCAGAGGGCAATGGGATGGGACAGAAAGCCAGACCAAGCAGTCAGCGTTCTGTGCTGCAAATAGAACCCCACTCCTGACAAACCGCCCGCCAGATCCCAAGGCAACTCTATGAAGTGATGAGGTGTGGCCCGGGGTAATGCCTCGAGCTGCTGCCCAAGTCAGGACATGGGGAGGGTGCAGAAGGCTCTGCCAATGGGACAGCCGTACAGCGAAACCAAACCGGCCCCAAGGAGCAAACAGGGACACACAGCCCTCCGTCCGATCAACCCCTGCTCCACCGATGGCTGTTACACAAAGCACAGCTCTGATTTCTGCCAGCAGAAGAAACGAAGGAAGCAAATGGGAAGGAATAAAACTGGAGGGAGAAGTGCTGGTGCAGACTGACAGATGAACGCCTCTGCAAGAGAAAGGGGACGTTTTTCACTGAGCGTGCCCTTAACTTTTAATGAAAGCTCTTAGAGAAGCGATGCTGACAAACGCTGCACAAGGGCTGAGCGGCTGCTGGGTGCGGCACAGAGAGCTGATAGGGCAGCACTTGGATACAAAGAATGTCATTTTACTCAGTGTCACAGCAAAATCGGTTCTTTCCCCCCAACTAAGCTCTGTGGTCAGTTTGCAAATTGAATGCTGTCACTGACCTGTGCGAGAGATTTCAATCCACACGGAGTTAAATGCCTGACAAAACCACAGCGATGAAGCTGTTAGCAGTACCTCCAGTCCCGGGCAGCTGGATGGATATTAGATTGAAATCCTGGCTCACAGGCAGAATTCCCATCGAGTGCAGACGGATCAGGATTCCATCTTTCTTCTTCATTTTGAAGGCTGGTAAAGTTGAAAACATAGAAAAAAAAAAAAAACCCACCCAGCCCCATTATAATTTCTAGCTGTCAGGAAGGAATTCTATCAGTCCCATCTTACAGAAGGAAATCTGCACTGTCTAGCAGTCATCGGCTCCATATTTGTGAAGCCTTCCAACAAAAAACTTCTTGTCTATGGTTTGTATTCATCTTAGGACGTCCCGATTTCAGACCCTCTGTGGATTGTAATATATACACAGCCCTTTCATTTTTAAACGCAGCTATGAATCTGCTTGGCAGGGTCACCACAGTTCTAAATCTTGAACAAAATATACCAACTGCAACTGGCGTCTGGGCTGCAAAGCAAGCGAGATGGGACACTTAAAGACAATTGTGTTCGTTCAGCTTAGCTAATAATAGGATGTTAATGAGAAATATTTTAATCTAACAAACATTGTGTTTTAAAGAGAAGGACACTGAAAGCTTTTTCTCGGCCAATTTGATAGGCATGTGGTGATCTCATGGTGTGGAAGCTGGAGACTGAAGCAGAGAAGTTTGGAGGCTGCAGTAAACCTGCCTTAGCAAACAGCTTGCCTTTTCCCACTACACAGCCTGACTTTATTCCCTCTGGATAGAAAATAACTCTGCATTTACTTCTAGAAAAAGCACTGAAACAAAATCCTAATATACTCTTACAGAACGAGCGCTGTTCCCTGAAGCTCATTACTCACCAACCAGTTTTATCAGCAGGATGCCACTAAATTCCACTATTTCCAGCACATTCACTACTCATTTCTCTTCCAGTTCTGTCCTCTTGGGGTTGTATATGCGTGTGCTTCTTCTCTAAGAGACATCAGTCTCACTTTCTAGATTTTAAGCTGCTTCACTCTCACTTGTCCCAGCAAGGTTATAAACCATTACCTAACCTGAGCTCACTGTTTTAAGAAGTCCTGAGGAAAGGATGGCTGCAGAGGCAAGCCTTCCAATGAACACCCTTGGAGAGGCCTCCAGCCCGACTGCTAGTTGGAGTGGAATGGCACTGGGAGCGCAGTCAGGTCAGGAGATGTGTAAGGAACTGAGGTACTGGAGGGTTGGAAATAAAACTCACCTTTCACTGCAACGTGCACATGGCAGGGGAGAAACCCAGCCCAAACTTCTTTAGCTCCAAGTTCATGGTCCTCCAAGAAGGGACAAAACCACAGTGTCAGCACCTCTGGGCCTCTTCCCAGCTCACGTTGGTTCATCAGCTGCCGTACTGCACGTTGGGCTGCATCACGAGGCCTGATGCTGCTACACGTCTCTGCTGACAAGCAGAGCAGGTAGGTCACAGGATCTGATTTGGTACAACTAGGGAGTAGAGCTACAGCACTGAAAATGATAGCAGGCTGATCTCCAGGGAGTCTGAATGTACGGACACCCTTGGATTTTCAGTCTTAGAGGTACAAATATTGAAAGTACTGAATGCTGAGCCAGTGTGCAGACAGACAGAGAGCTCACAGGACTGCACAACAGGACATGTGGCCTTACAGCCCCTGCCCACTGGTGCATATCTGGGCCAAGTTTCATGACCAGTCTACAATTACTGGATTACATGAAGGAAGCTGTTGAATCTCAGACCGGTTCTTGGTGGGCAGGTTCCACAACACATAAAAAGCATCCCCCTATAATACAACTGACACTACCTGGAGCCTTTTTAGGCTCTTCAGAAGAAAGGCCAAGGCTTGAACATCACGGAAACAGAACTAACTGTACTGCGAACTCCTCAGAACAGAGGCACAGGGATGCAATGCTGAGGGGACTTACACGGCATCTCAGAAATAGAGGAGGTTTCAAACTAATGCAGTCTTCAACTTTCACCAACATTCAAATTCACCTACATTAGAAGAAAATTAAATTGCCCTCCCCCACAAAAAGAAAACCACAACAAAGCAAACATCCTCCAGCAAACTATTTGCTTGAATCTATTAAAACTTGCCAAGTCAACGTTCCAGTCTCAACTGCCTACCCCAGCCTGCCAACAACAGAAGTGTCCTTTTTTTTTTCCTCCTCTTTTTTTTACATTAACAAAAGTCAATTGTGGCGATGAATTGCATCACACACCAACAATATATCACATCCCTTCACAGCTGTTTTTTGTAAAGGGAAGGAAAAGACCTCATCAGTCACTGACAATGCTTCCATAAACCATAAACACTTTAAGAACTCCATCCACGAAGTCAGGACGGCAAACTGCCAAACGGAATTGCTTCTGATGAAAGGGAACAGCACAAACGATCAATTCCTGAAAACAAACCTAAGCGTATACAAAGTATATTAACCAAATCATGGTAATCATACACTTATTTTAATAGCTGAGCAGGCCAGACAGAAAAGCAGCAATCTCTGTAATGCCTCAATGAGCAGGAAAGTTCACTGCCAAGTCAGCAGGTATGCCTCTGCCTAACGTGCTATCAGGAAAAGGGAAGCAGTATTACACATGGCCTTTGCTCACACTCTTCAGCAAAGTAACAGCTAAATGAAAAGTACTGAGGTAATTCTCCTCAAAGCTGATTGAAATGAAAGAACAATGCAATCCTATAAATAAGACTTCAACCCATACTGTCAAAACAGAATCAGACTGCAAGTAAAGGGACTGCTGTGGTCTATCTTTTTGTGCAGCAACTTTGTTATCTGTAACTAACAAATAACAAATGATAACAAACAAATAACAAACGGTAACAACAAACTAGGGGAGAATATAAAACAGGGTGAAGAAAGCTGATAACGAGACATGCTTACAAAGCGTGGCTGCTCACCCACTGGAAGCTCAAGTAAACCTCAAAATGTTTGATGTGATACGTAGACCCACTAACAAAAATGCTTACTGCCACATAAACTCTACAGAGAGCCAATGTTTAATTATACCTATCAAAATAGAAATAAAATCCCAGCAGTTTCTTTCAACGCGCCTGAACCATGAAGACCACCTACGCAAATATAAACACAGCATTTGCATTTCCAATTAACCATCGCCAATTATAAACGGGGCCACTTTTCATAAGAAACGATGAGGATTAATTAATCATTTTCACACACAAAAGTAACGCTGTGACATCACACAGCGGTTGTAGAAGTGGTTCTGCACTCCTCTTCTGGTTTGTTGGAGCCCAGATCACCAAAGCAGATTTTCACTTTTAAAAAGGAAGAAGGAAAGGTGAAAATCCTCCATGCCTCTTCCTGGTCACTGCAGGTATTACTGAATTCAAATATTCAGCTACAGGATCACTGCTATGGAATACTAACATTTTAATAGGGCTCCCGAAAAGGTAGGGATAAAAGGGCTAAAGGAAAGTCCATCAGCAGCAAACATCAACAGAAGAGGAGAGCAGGCAGGTCCTCCTATCCTCGTTATCCTCATACAACTGGGGAAACAACAGAAAACACACTGGGTAAATCACCCATCCTTTCAGAACGCTGATACAACACAGACTCTGGTTACCTATTTTTTATTTAAGTTGCAACTACCACAAGTTCATCAGCTATTCATTTGTTTACAAACAACTTGCAAACTGAATTCCAGATAACTTCAGTTACTTTCTGCGTTAGAGCTGTACAGAAAAAGCCTCAGGGAAGGAAAGCAGTGAAGATGTTATGATCAGGCTCATCATTGTTTCAGAAACAGTAGGCTGTGTGAGTGACCCAATTGGAACACTCCTCCTTTGGACGTTTTGCTGAGCTGTGTGTTGTAAAAATAGATTTGTATGCCTCAGATTTCTCCTCGTTGTCTGCAATGGATCTCTTAGTGGCAGCAGAAGCCTTACCGACTTTTCCTGGGACAGATGAACTTCTGTCATCTGCTAGAAAAAAAAAAAAAGGAATAAAATCACACATATGTAACAGCTCACAATTAAAGAAAAAAAGCAACCCAAAAGGTATTTACTTGAATACTGGTAAGATTATTTAAAATACTGTATGTACAGACAAGGAGCACATGCATTTTTCCCACACATAAAAATAAGTGTAACTGAACTCAACTGTAACACGTCCCTGGCTCACAGAATTCATGCTGAAAATGCATTCACAAATCCTGGACAGCAATTCTTTCCTACTCATGTAACCCCCCTGCGCTGTAACTCAGTACTGACAACATTTATTCCTCCCAGTGAAAAATGGCTCTGAACTCGAGTTTTAAGAAAGAAACATTAAAGTATTCCATCACTCTGAAGTATTGTCTGAAAAATCAGCTATCAAATGACCAAAGCTAAACTTGTGAAATACTTCCCCCAGGGAATCGATCTTCTCCCTTTATTCTTTGCAAAGTCATTTACAACCAGCAACAATTGTCCACAGTCTTTTTTTTTTTTTCTTCTTTTATATAAATTTGGGATAGGAAAACACCCATCCCTCAGTTTTTGATACCATCTCTCTCAGCGTATTGTATCTACTGCTACAGAACCAATCAAACAAAACCCAACTAAAAAGAAACTTGCTCTTTCTAAATGACTGCGTAGCCTTCTCTGCTGCATGAAGACAGTGTTTCAAAAAGCAAGTAACAAATCTCTCGCACAAAGAAATCACTGCATTACAGCCCGCAGAAACTCCATGTGTCTCATGTATCTTGGGCACAACTGTGTGTAAATAACTAGTGGGGAGTCTGAAAATGCACTCATCTGATTTCTGCATGCAGTCAGAAGAGTTCTACATGCAATTCTAAAGCATGACAGATCAGATCCTTTTTATGTATCTGGAGAACGCTGCTTTTAATGGCACTAATAGTTGTCTGGAAAGAATTACCAAACAATGGATTTGAAAAAATGAATGTGTATGCTGGAAGTCCAGAAACCTTGGGGTGCCATGTTCACAAATTAATTCCTATGCTACTGGCATTCCTCACTCTGCAGATTTGTCTTTATTTTCCCTCTCTCCTTCTATTCCCCTTCTGGTCAATATAATTGCTGTCAGAAACAAACCAGCGACCTGACATTTCAAAAGGCATGTTTTATTCCTTTGCGTTATTAGAAAAGAAAAAGACATCAAACATTATTAGAACTACCAGGTTCCTAAACATCCTGGAGCAATTTAATAGATCTCAAATTAAATGCTTTCAAAAGTTTAACCTTTATGAAAACAGGCAGTGAGTGGCAGGTGAAGCATTTCCAATGGAAGTTCTGTTTCTCACATAGAGAAATGATGAACTGTAGATAAATGACTATTAGATTCTTTAAACAGAGTATATTGTCTTTTCCTGTGGTTGCAGTACTTGAATTCTTCACCTTGAAACCTCAGACTGACTTGAAACACACAGCCGTACTTCTGTATGAAGACATCAGTATTAATTGGAGATGTCAAAGAAACCACAATGTTTTTACCTGCAGAGCATCCACTCTCCTTTGGCCTAACGGAGAGACAAATTTATTCATAGTTTCATGACAACTGCAAGACACATCGATACATCCTGAAGTTCTATTCCAACGCTACCAGAGACACGTAGCAAACTAGCAGCTAAAATAAATGACTACAAGTCCAGTCATCAGCTTGGGATGTTTTAATACACTTCATTGAAATGAACTGTCAGGCAAGATTTTTTTTTGACCACTTGCATTCTGGGAAAACAACTACTAATTCTAACACAATCTCTTCCCAATAAAATAGATTCACCAAAGCCTTGTCTATGTAACTGTGTGAATAAGAATCTCTACTTTCATTTGTTCACGTTCGTTTCCACCAACTCAAAGCATTGCAATATTGGAATGACATAAGCAAGTCTGCCTTGTCCCATTGAAAAAAAATGTAGTTTGGTTCAGAATGTTTATTACTTCATTAGTTCTCACCACAAGACTTACCAGTCACAAGCACGTGCAAGGAGTCTGCAGTTTTAGGTATTATGAAACTATAATAAGAAGTCAATCCCCACTATACTGATATTTACCAAAATTCACTACATGATGGAAGCAGACGGGACAAACTGGGCAGAATGAGGAAGAACTGACAATCAGAAGCCCTTGCAGAGTTCCAGCAGAGTCAGTTCTGTACAGCTCTTGCAAACAGCACCACAAAACTCTGCTTTAAAAAAAAGCTGAATACCATTCCTATTGACCAAGGAGCTTTGTGCCAGCTCATGAGGCAGCCTCCTACTCCAGCTTAAAAAGACAGCCTTTAGGACATGCTTAGGAAAGAGTGGATTCTTTGAAGAAGCAAGCCACGAAATCACGGCTCACTTGGAGACAGGAGCTGACCTCTTATTACTGAGAAAGACAATAGAGGAAGATAGGCTGTGAATAAGTTCAAGAGTCAGAACAGGGAGAACTGAAAATATAAAAAAGTATGAAGCAGCAAAAGAATCACAAGGCCTGGCGATGTGATAAAAGACAGATTCTAACTTAAATGAGCCTTTAAAAAAAGTCATAAAAATAAAGGAAGTAACAGGGCAGCTTCTGAAAATTCCGGTACAAAATTATCAGAGATGGATTTCTCTGACAGTATTTTTCAAAGCAGATCTGCTGGTGTGCATTTTCACACTTCGACGAAAGCACAGCCACCAACCTGAACTTTTGGTGAAGATGATGTGCCTCTTCTCCCCAGAACTGGAGCCAATGCAGTCCTTTGTGTTCTTAACTTTAGATGGACCTGGAGAATCTACGAAATAAAAAAGTGAAATTGTTGATCTGTTTCATGACTCGTAACAGTGCAGTTAACGTACAGCTGTGAAATTACCTTCAGCGGTGACTTGCTGGGCAGCTGATTCTGTTGACTTGCATTTCTTTGACTTCTGAAACAACACAAGCAGAAATGTGATGATGTACTGACAGGACGCGCAACTCCCAGTTTGCATTTGATACACACACGGTTTGCTACGTTTTTGTGTCTTACACAGTGAAACTGTTCCTTCCACAACATTGCTCCATACTTCGATATTATTTATCTAAGGCAAAAATAATAATCTCAGAAACCCTGAAGAAAACTGCTCAGGCCAAGACCAAACCGTCCCGCTTTGCTGTTTTGGTTTCTACACTTTGCAGCGGGGCGGCAGGACGGATAATCACCAATGTAATCTCATACTCCAGACCCACATAGTGGGACAGGAAATTGAAGGAGTTTAAACAGGACGAAGTAACTGTAATTAATGAAGATATTTTTCATTAAGAAATTCAGAACAATCCCACATCTTATATCACATCTTTTCATTTAGTTAAATAAAAAAAATCCCTTCCGGGTAACTTGCAATAACTGGGCCCTTTATTGCAAATTCCTTGGGAAGAAAAGGTGTGAATAGTTAATCAACATTTTTTAAAAGCATCTGTGGACCAGATTTTCCAAGTTAATTTATGACTGTCCAGATTAAAAAAAAAGAACAAACAAAAAAAACCCCACAAACAGCAGCAACAGCGAGTATCCCATTACTGGCTTGGGTGACATAAAATGCCAAAGTGGAAAAGAAAGATGTATTAGAACAGCCATGGGTGTTATTATCACAAAAGCAGACTGCACACACTCAGAATGGAGTACATAACTCAAGGATGTCAGACAAACACAAGGAAAAGAAATTATTTAAATATTTTATAAGAATTAGGAGAACCCGTGCTGTGAAGGGTATGATTAAAGCTTTGGGAAAAAGATGCCACATCACATGTTGCTGCAGAGCACAGCCAGAAGGTGGTGGTAGAGCAGTACAATGCTGACAGCAGGCCCTGCTCTCCTGGAGCTCCTCACTGTAAATGCACAAAACAAACCCACCCTTATTTTCAAGGCGCTTCCATCTTCGTTATTACTGACAAGCTTAGAAAGAAAAGCTACCTCCCCTTACCTGGCAACATTATCTATAGTATATATGAATGTAGACAAATGTATATCATATATATTTCACCGTGGGCACACATGAGAAACTATAAAAGATTGATAGAGAAGAGTGCTAGCTCCTTCTTCTTTATGCTTCATGGGCAGGAAGACAGGCAGCTCACTGCACTGCTGTCATTTGACAGCAATTCTGTGCCACACAGCAACTGCTACTTGACAGAACAGTAGCATACATTAGAGTGCACAGTAGGGATATTTTGATGGCATTTTGCCTGTTTAAACTAAAAAAAACCCAAAAAACAAAAACGGCCAAGACCTCAATAACACAGCGAGAATAATCATTGTCATTAATCAGGACTGTTAAGAACTGCAGAACACGACCACATTTCTTGGCACCCTGCTTCATTATACCTGAATTCCATGATTTTCAGAGCGCCATGCCTGCTAGTCACAAGAAAGTTCCAGCAGATACAAGGTGAGCATACTGTTACTGGAATATGCACACAGCATCTCACAAGCTCTGCTTTTAGAAGTAGCACTGAAGTACAACACAGCATACCAGTAAACCCTCCAGTGGGTATAAAGAGCAGCAGAAAAATGTATGGGATCTGACAGAAGATTGCATTACAGAAAATAACTCAATATAAAATAAGATTACCTTTTCTAATTTACTTCTGAGTCTTCTATCCTCCATTCTTTTCTTCAGTACTTCCACATCTTCTTTATTACCATTAAGGATAATCACATCTTCCTCTTGAAAGGGAGCACCACACTTCAAGAGAAGAGGACAAAAATCACTACTTTTTCAGGATCTTCATCCCAGTGAACCTTTGCTAGAATTACCCCCTCTGGTTACCCTCTTCTCTTCAGGGAGTTCTCTAACCTTTCCCTTTGCTGCTTGTCTTTTCCAATATTGTTTCAGCATTGTAGTGCATCGTGAACTGCTGGTAACCACAGCTAAAAGCAGCTCCCATGCCAATCTGCACTGCGAGTTCTAAAAGAATTTCACAACTCTGAAAACATTAAGTTCTTCAAAGCTGTTTTCCACCCTTTTTTTTTCCCTCACAAATGCATTTGATTACAACCTAAGCAGCATGACACTGCATCTTTCCACTGACAGCCATATAAGCAACGATGCCTGAGAGCAGCAATTCATTTATACAGGGGGGCCATAAAAACGGCATTATTCATTAACCCAGCCCCGCCACCTCACTGTCCCTCACCTGATTTATTAAACACTACCAAGTTTTACATTTTCAAAGTGCATTTATTAATGAATCTGGATTATATAAGTAATCTGCTTCACGTAACTTGTTTCCTGATTGAGTGCACAGATGTCTGCACAATTTTTAATCACCAGGAGAACACCCAGCACATCCACTATGGCATTTTCCATTTTAAGATCTCAGCATTTTTTAAATTTCTTTTTAATTTTGTTAAATCCAGAGGCTTTCTGCAACTCTGCAGGACTGGTTTATGTTCCTCTCTGTTACCACTCCTTTGCTTTCTGAATCGAGGTTTATGAAGGTTACTTGTGTTTTGGTAGCAGGGATTAAAGTACCATACACGTGCCCTTTCATTTGTTTAATTACAACAAACACAGGTTAACTCGAGTGATGAACAGTCTGAAAAATGAACAGTGGGACACTATGAAGGAGAAGTAAGGGTTGCAGAGTTGAACATTCAGTGCACTGGGCAGAACAGTGGGTCTCACACAGGAAGTGGGAGAGCAGCCTAAGTTTTTCCATTGCTGCTCAATGAGCTACTGTTGGAAACAGCAGCTCAGTATGAGCCCAGGCGTTTGGGAATGAGAAGTCCCTACAATCAGGGCAGACCGTTAGTCTTTATCCTGAGGACAGAATGACTGGAACAGTACTGACACTGATTTACACTGAAAGACACGCTGGATGGGCTGTGCAGGTTTTGTCCAAATGTCCTTTCAGGATCCAATCACAAAATAATAAAAGCCCATCTGTGACACCAAAATGGTTTAACGTACAACTATTTAAAGGCTGTGCACATATAATTAAGAAGTCTTCAAAGTCTGATATTATACATTTATATGTACACCAAATATCCTACAAACAGCCCACGTGTCTATAGCACACACCTGAGCACACCCACCCACCATCAACTTTACAAAAAATACACCCCAACGACTTAAAATCATGTGAACAATCAGGGTATTCAATAGGGTAGGATAGTTGTCTTCATTAGAGAACAAAGGTGCTGTTCTTTTTAGTTTGCTTGTTTTTTAAGTAACAACAAAATCACCCTCTGTGGCCAAGACTTAGAAGACAACATTTGTACCCGATTCCTTGCTGTACATTACTTCTGATAGGCATTATTTTGTTCAGTGTCTTAGATGTAGTTCTGTCCACGACTACTGCAGCCTCATAATACAATTACATAACAAGCAAATTTCCATTATCTAGATATTTACATCAATGTTAAAATCTAATGTCCTACAGAAACCTGAAAGTCACTTCCTGAACTATGAACACTAAATTAACTCCTGCAGTCCTCCTATATGTGACCATTGTGAACAAGACAGAAGGAAGTGATACTTTGATACTTTTCCAAAAACACATCCCTCCAGAACAGGGGACGTGCATCCCCACGGCCCATCCATCCCTCTACAGACAGAGCAACATTCAGAGACGGCACTGAGCAGACATGCTGCTCAGCCAAGGACCAAGCCAGCATTCATTTACCAGCCACACAAGCTGGATGAATCAACAGCTACAAGAGACAGTAATCGTTAACTAAAAACACGTTCTGAGAGAGTTTTCCAGAAGCTCCTCACTGGAAGGGCAGCACCGCAGGAGCTGCGAGCACCATTTCTGGCACTGCGCCTGAGCAGCAACGGGACAAAGACTGAATGATCACCTGGGAAGAATGGGAAAGTCTCCTCCATTCAGTGCACATTCTGTGCTGTGCTCTTTCTCTCAGGAGTTACAGCATCCACTACAGCAGACTGCCCGAGCTGCAGCCTCTATTCACAGAGCTTCCCTTCAAGCCAGTGACAATTTTCTATCTGCTGTACCTGCAGTTGTGCCCTAATTTACTCTGAGGTTTTCTATTTATTTCTAAGCAATATTCTATTTTTATCTGTAAGTATCCAAAATATGCCGGCCTTCCCGCTTATTGCTACAGCTTTGCAAATCCAGTAAACCTGAACTGTTAATTTTTCACTTATTAAAAACCCCGAGAGTCCTAATAAAAGCACAAGCAGTGAACGGCTCAGGAGGATGACATTCCATCTCTTATCTGGTGTCAGACACCAGAAGCGACCAGGGGCAGTTCTTTCCTACACTTCTTTGCTGCAACCTGGAAAGTTTCAGCAGGCAAACGGTTAAGACAGAGGGGGGGAGGAGGAGGAGGAGGAGAGAGGGTGGCCTTCCCTCCCATCCTCATCATCCAGCACACTCTGCTAGCAGCACTGGGGTTAAAGCCTCGGAGGTAAACCATGGCTATTTATAACCATCAGCAATGTACTCTACGTATCTGAAAGTCTGATTTCAGGCCTTTTGAAGACTGTTTCTGAACAGCAGCGCCAGAAATTTGGAGAAGCTCAAATTTTCTCCTATTATTGTGGAGCAGAGGACATTTCTTCAGAAGCTGAACAGCACTGCTGCAGAATAAATATGCTAAGCATCGCAGGAAACCACATCGAGTCATGTTAATGTTTAACCCCTTTCAATTATACGAAATTTCCACACAAGCAACAAAATGAAGAACACTGACTGAATGCTGCTGAAGGACAACGGGGCTCTATTATTTCTATTATGCTGCCTTCTCCTGGCTGACTCTGGAAAAGGTAAGAAGAAATAAATTACATTTCGGACGTCAGGTTTTTCACTCTCTTAAATAAAGCACAAAATAGTCTGATTTTTGTGGGAAAAAAAAAATCACTTCAGAAAGGCCATTTCACTTTAACAGAATACTCAAGCCTGCAGTCAGGTCCTTTTGTTTTTACTCTGTCACTGATGTGCAGGACAGGTTGGCCATTACTACATCGCACTACATCACATTACTACACCACTTTTACAATTAAGTTTTTCAAGGGCTAAATTAGTATTCACTTGCTAACGAAGCGTTTACGCAGGCCTTAGTGCAGGCATCTTTCAGATGACAGACATAAAAAGATTTGGAAATACAAGAGCTAAAGCCTTTTCACCATATAATTATTAGAAGATGAAGTATTCCCATTTGTTTCACGGAATTACTGGCACACAAACTACATTAATATTAACCAGTTCAAAGGGTACAGACAAAACAGGAGGTTTAGAGAGGCAACGCTGCACTTTGAAACCCTACAGCAGGAAGAAACAGCGAGCTGTGAAATGATCCCTTCCTAACTCTGAAATGTACTGCAACATACATAGTTAATGGAGTTTTTATAAACTACGATGATATTTCACAGGCTTATTTTCAGGTATAATTGAATTTTTCTCTAGAGTTTACCTTTTAATGGAGTTGGATTAAGACAACAATTCTCCATTAGGTAACATCCATGCCAGCAGCCACGAGGATGTCTATCAATCCCTAAAGTGTTCTTTGAAGAATGGCAAACACCACTCTCAGCACTTCTAAAAATTAAGACAACTTCTTACCCCTGGTTTAGCAAACCTATCCATAGTACAGAACAGGCTGAGTTTCAATACCTACAGCAGCACCCCAGTATAAGAAAACTGAAAAGCAAGGCAGTCCAGGTTAGTCTGGATGGTGGATGTTTGTAATGGTAAGAAATGATCTTGCTCTTCAGGGGCAGGAGGGATATGGTAGAACAGCTCTTTACAGCAGGTCACAGAGCTGGGGCTAGGAGACTCTTGTAAGTGACAGACTGCATTCAGAACAGGACTAAGAGCAACAATTCCAGCCCCAGAACCATTAACACCATAGCAGAAAGTCAATATGTGCATTCTATAGTATATACTGAGGTTGAAAGATGTCAAATTTTGCTCTCATTGAAAAGGCTTTATGATTAAGTCATTCATTAAGTCAGAATCGTTTAACCATTGGGGAAGGAATTATTTCCTCTTGGCTGACAGCAGTGTTTGTACGCCCTTACGCTGCTATATAAAACACAGCTTCTAGACGCTACCCAGTTCAGTAGGAAAAATCCATAGTAAATACTTCACAATCTGAAACATCCCTGGAAGCTATGATGTGATGGGCAACAAAAATTTCAGGGATGGAACAAACCGGTCACAGCTTGGATCCCCGGGGAGCCATCCTTCACAACCTGTCCACAGTTGTACTGGATTATAAAGAAACAAAACAAACAACCCCCTCCCCCCCCCCCCCAACATATAATAAACAACGGAAAAGCAGACAGAACACTCATCCTGTACGGACAGATGCTGTTTTCCAAGCAAGTCCCAAATATTTCTGTAACTGCCCAGTATGTTCACTGAAATTTTTATGTCCAGAATGTGAAATTCCACAGAGATCTCATTATATTCACTACTTCAAAGCAACCGTAATGTCCCTCCTTTAATTATTCACTAAGAACAAACTGTTTTTTCTAGCTTCAGCTCCAAAAAGGTTCAGTGTTTCTGTAACACTCCCTGCCCAACTTCTGCTTTTGCTAATAGCCCTTATGCAAATCCCCGCTTGGCTCTGGCAGTCAGCTGGTAGCAGCCTGCAGCACCACACGCGGCCTTTTACTGCAGAAATCCTTACTTCCACCTCACTGTGCCATTCCCTTTCCCTTCCTCTTTGTGTAATACTGAAAGATTGAAGTGGACTCGAGTTGCTGAAGTTTTTTTTTTTAAAAAGGAAATGGCTGAAAGACAACCAGGGTTGTTTACACAGTAAATTTACCCCTTGGGAGCAGCCGAGAAAAAAAAAAGTATTCCCCTGGGCATTGCTTTCCTCATGTTTTTCTTTGGCCTATGCATTCAGTGCAGACCGAAGAGCACCACTGACAGAACACAGAAGCAAAATGGATGAATCCTCCACCTAACACACAAATCCACTTTCCGGAATGCTCGGTGGAAAAGAGGCATTCTTTCAGCATGGAATTCAGCGCATACCGGTAAGGACAATAAAATAAGCACATTTCTTCCTGACATCCTAATAGATCTTAAGATATTGCTACTACACAGTATCGGTTCTCTTAGTACAAACCCTGTATTTTTAATGCTTTTTAAATTCCTTGTCTCTTTTTTACTTTAACTGCAACAGCCTCCTTACTTCCGAGCTTCTACAACAGATGCTTGTTCTCCGTTCTTACATAATGACAAATACATTATGATGCAAAGCATGGGATATTTACAAGTTAAATTGCAAAATTTGTTAAAAACAAATTCACTAAATAAGGTACAACAGAAGATGAATCCTCTTTAAAATAGAAATGAAGTATTTCTTGACTATTAAGCTTAATGACAGCTGATGATCCTTCCTCTGCTCCAGGGGAATTTTCTCTAGGAAGGGGATACAGACCTCACGTAGGAGCTGGAGGACTCAGGACTGCTGCACTTCCGACGTTTCAGTAAGAAAGGTGTACGTAGGGAAAAGATCACAATGGAAAAATTAGGTGCTTTCCAAAGCACAAATACAAAGATGTCAAGAGAATGGGGAGAAACCAGTCTCAAATGAGTTAGAAATGCATGCTGTCTTTATGAGGATAGAGAATGATGCACATTGTGCACTGCATTTCAGTGTTCCCCTTTTGGTTATTTAATAAATTTGCTGCTGACCTGATTTACTGAATCCTGGTCAGCCACGGCAGAACGTCACGTTGCCTGGCCTCAAGCAAATCCCAGCAATGAGTGCCCCTTAGCTGCAGTGCTCACACACCTCCCCAGCTCGGAGGGCTGGACCCTAACCAACTTGCACCCGGAACACACTTTGCCTCAAAGTACAATTAACTTCTATATTATTGGCCCTCCCCCCCCCCCCCCCAACTCTCAGGTAATTAGTGTACAAAGCCATTTGGGGTTCTTTGGCTAATTTTGTTTGTCACAGGAAGAGCACCTCGTGGTCTGTAAGTACTGCTTCCAGTGCACTGCAGCACATGTATGGCCACACACACAGTCCTTCCTAGTAACTGGAAAGTGTAACCTCAGCCTTAATAAAAGCATTACTACTATGCCATCAATTAAAAGAAAAGAGTCAGCAGGGTCATCGCCTTCTCTATCTCAATCTTCCTTTCAGATAATTTGCATGCCTAATTAAACAATGATCAGAAGACAGGATCTGGATCACAGAAGATGAACCCACTCGATGCAACAAAATCAGGATTTTTACTGTGCGTTGCTGTCTGTACGTTCATCTACACCTTCATCTACCTGAAGGACACGCTTTTTGCAGAGCCGGACGAACAGAAATTTAGCACAAATAGAGCAGAGTGTGGATTTTACCCAGATGAAATTTGCTCAGCTCTTTTCATGGGGAAAACCGCTGCTCTTAAAATTGGAAGCATCTGTCAGAACACCTACAGACCTGCAGCACTCAGCTGTGTTCAGACCTCATGCAACTGTTCCACGGTTTTGAAGGCTCTGCACTTTATAACGAGACCGCTGTCTGATGAAGAAGGAAGTTTCTCACTGGCGTACATCATCACAATCCACAAGGAGCTGGAAATGTTTGTAAAGTTGCTAAGAGCTATTTACATGCCTCAGAATATTTACTGCATCCATGTTGATGAGAAGTCACCAACAGATTACAAAGCTGCTGTACAGAACATTGTAAATTGCTTTGAAAACATTTTTATTTCCTCAAAGAGGGAAAACGTCGTTTATGGAGGATTTTCAAGGCTACAAGCTGATATTAACTGCATGAGAGATCTGGTTCATTCCAAAATCCAGTGGAATTATGTTATTAATCTGTGTGGCCAAGATTATCCTATTAAAACAAACAAAGACATTATAAAATACATCAAAAGTAAATGGAATGGTAAAAATATGACTCCCGGGGTAGTCCAACCACTTCACATGAAACACAGGACACAGGTCAGTTACAAAGAATACGTGCATTCTGGAATGTCATACGTGTATCCAACAAAGAATGCAAAAACTAAACCTCCATACAACTTGACTATATATTTTGGTAGCGCCTATTACATATTAACTAAGGAATTTGTAGAGTTTACACTGACCGATGCACGTGCAAAAGACTTGCTGGAATGGTCAAGAGACACGTACAGTCCGGATGAACACTACTGGGTCACACTGAACCGCCTGCATGGTAAGATGTATGTTATTTCTACTAAGAGTAACCCTGCACTGACAGCACTGGGGTATGGGACAGAGAGCTGAGCTCTGGTTTAGAGCTTAGCAACACCTTGTCTGAGTTGCCTTGCATGAATGTGGTCATCCTCTCAGTCTTGATGCAGCTCCCTTAAAGCCCATCTTAGGATGGCAACGAAATGGAGCTTGATTCTAGAAAAGTCCTACTTATGGTGCAGGCCGTTAGCTATCAGGCTAAAGAACAGTTAATTTAAAAAGTACATTTTTAGTATGAAAAAGCTCATGTTCTCAAAATTATCGCTCAAATAAACAGAAGGGAATCTTATCAGAACTTTATGCTTTTAAAGATGCTCCAGGTGCTACACCAAACGCTGACTGGGAAGGAAACATACGAGCCATTAAATGGAAAGATCAGGAAGGAACTGTACACAAAGGCTGCAAAGGTAATGAGAGTTTTTATCATGAGCTACAATTGCATTCACTGCTAATTACGTATTATGCATTAAACTAGCCAACGAAGTGTGCCTTGGTGATAACGCATTCTACTTTGAAATTATCATACAAAACAACAACCCATCCTGCTCTGCTGTAACCAACCCAAACACCTTCTGACACACTGTTGCAAAGACCATCACAGTATCCACATAATGACCACCCTTCCCCCAACCCCTGGTTACAAGACCTCCATAATCCAATGGGGTAACAACAGAACTGCATATGTGCACATTTTCTTACTCTGCAAGTTTCTGTACACTCCATTACCTTCCTCTATCACATCGAACAACGCCTTAACCAGACTGTTCAGCTTTAGTGAGAAGTAAGGGGGTTACTCAACAAGCACATTTGTCGGATACACCAGAACTGAATTAGATCCCTTCAATCTGATTTAAGGAAGCAGGATAGTGCTGACCACGTGGAAAAAAAAGGCAAAAGACAGTCAAAAATACGTAACTGCAAACTCATCCGGTAAAGCGCTGCGTTTTTAAAAAGGGATTCAAATGAAGGAGGAGAACTTCAGCCATGTCCCACCAGGAGATAAGCACTGTCAGAGGGGCAGGTGGAGATAACACGCATCCATTTACGTAAAACACAAAATCAGAACAGCCTTCAAGTTTTAAACCCAGTGTTAACCTCTAGATACATTTCAATGTGTGAAGTCAAAAGATAATACCTGTTAGTAACCCCACAGAACGAAGATATTCTTTAAGGATTCCATCCAGCTTTCTGCTGCTTTCAGACACTTAATTTGTCTTTGCAGGTCATTACATCAGAGACATTTGTGTCTATGGACTAGGGGATTTACAGTGGATTATCGAATCTCCTCACTTGTTTGCCAACAAATTTGAGCCTGCAACGTATCCACTCGTGATGGACTGCCTAGAGAGACGCCACAGGCTTAAAGTGCTGCACCAGGCTGAGGTCCCAATTGAAGATGACTGGCGTTTTCAGGATGATAACTATTTCAACATGAAGCTGAATGTTTGAGGTTAACTGAAATGTAAACGTATACCCAAAATACTGAGAACCCATCAATGTTTTCATCCATAGACTTCATTCATCTGGTGTAAATGCGCTCACCCTCATGCTGTAATGCTGTACTACTGTTTCACCAGTGAAATAAGCAGTTAGTGTTACTCACTACAACAAAAGAAAGAGCAATGACTGCTAAGGGATTAATTCCTAAAGAAAATGATGTCTGTAACAAGGGGGAAGTTTCTAAGTGACTCCTTTAAACACACATTCCCCATGTCTGTACCTGAAAAAAAAGAGGACTAAGTGGTATAAAGGTAACGAAATGGAAGCAATGACTGAACAAAGGTGAAATATGAATACTACAAGTTAATTGAAGTTGTGTCTGCTGTATGCTTTATAGAACAGATAGCTCTGAGTAATAAATTTGTCACTAAAGCTGCAGAGTTTGCAGAGAAGCAGGTGACAGCCAGTTTCTGACACAGCCCATTTCACTGTTATCCATGGTCAGCTGCATCTCTAATTTCATTGTGTAGCATGGCAACACCACTCGTGCACTGTCCATGCTTGGTGTCTGTATCAGTAACAGTAGTAGGTGTCCTGCAACGTGTGTTTACTTTAAGTCCTTGTTTTTGATCCTCTGCAGGAGCTTAGGGCCAGGAGACATGGGAAACGGGAGGCCAGGGAACAAAGGAAAACAGAGTGAAAAGCTGTTTTTCAATCTCCACAGCTTCCCTGAATCTTGACAGCAACTGGAGATAACACACAGAAGCACCCAGGAGAAGGATCTCATTTCCCAGATCCTTTCCAACCAACTGCAGTTCTAACTAGCCCATATTAAGGAAGTGGATTTTCATATTCAAGTCAAAACAGGGAACAGTAATATAAAGAGAATGAGGATGCAGCCCTCTTCCAGGTGAGAGCTGCACCTTCCCTTCCTTAAGGGCTCTTAAATGAATTTTTTCAACTGTGCCACGGAAGAGAATGGAGACCGATGGGGAGACAGAACAGAGCTGGTGATGAATTTGGAGAAGTCACCTCAGTTTTTCCTCCTTTAAAAGGCTTTTATTTTTTGCAAAAATGCAGCCAAAAATTTAATTCCATTAAATCCAAACAAGCTCCAATTTTTTGTATTCACTCTGATGGGAGCAAGTAAAAAAATATCCTGTTCCTTATAAGTTCACTTGATTAGAAACTACAAGTTGTAAAGAAATACCTATGAGCGATTTAGATGTAAGCTTCAATATACACCCCAAATAGCACTCATTTTGCAGGCAAACTGGCTTAAAGATTAAGTATTTTTCAAAAGACAAACAAACCAAAACAAAATGAATCAACAAATGTCCCGCAGCAGAACAAACAAATTTCCTGGAACTGTAGAGCTTGTTTTCCCACCCAAGTTTCTTGGAAACAATGTTTATCAAATGGACTTTAACCTAAAGAAGGACCACCTTGTCCCTGTTTATTCACAGAAACATAAACTCAACCCAAAGGCCTGGTCTCAGCCTCATGTAGAGCTCACAGCCTACCCCCGTGGCTGACTATTGCTGAAAATGTTCCTTTATGGATGGAAGGAAGAAACCAAGTCACTCAGCACGTTCAGTCGGGCATGCTGAACATCCCTCTGAAACCAGTACTGACACTGCTGGGTCTCTGCATATATTAGAGGGAACAAAATGCATAACTCCTCTTCAAACCACACCCAACCTGCTGCAAGGTACTCCCAGCGCTTCTCCATTCCATGCTGGTTTTAAAAGCACAAACGTAACATTCCTGATCGCTGTCTCAGTAGGAAAAGCAGTACCTAGCTTTCACTGTTCATCACTGCCATGCACAACAACTGTGTTTCACCTCTGAATTGAATGAGGAGGTGAAATTCGATAGGCACTGCTTTCAGATTGGCTCAGCTTGCAGGAACTGATCAAACCAGGGAAAAAAAAGTACAACAAGCTATCTTCTTGAAAACTAAAATTGAAACTTAACAAATGCCAGCTGAAGAAAGCTGCTGGTGAGCGAACCTCCTTCCCCAAAGGATTTTATGTTTTAAATCACAAAGTTATACACATGCAAAAGCCCTGATTAATCCACCCGTTCTCAATCATTAAGAAGCATTATTTTAGCCATCACTGGGTAATCATAACATCATTCATTTCTTATAGTGTTGCTTTAGTTTTGTTTTGCTTTTTAGTTCTATCAACAGTTAAAAAAAAAAAAAAATCAAGTAATAAAACTGTGGAATTAGAAAGCATTTAACATGCACTACAAAGCCACTCACAGTTGTGCTCAATCTGCTCTCACATAGTAACACACACACAGCTCTGAGACATCAGCAACTGATGTTTACTAACTTTCGGTAACTGCTGCTCTAAGCACCAAGTGGCAATGTGACCGTGGTCCAAGGAGACACCGGGCTCTGTAACACAGTGCACACACATTAACACGTATCTGAAAGATGTATGCACAATTTCTGTTTCAAAAAGCCTGAGGAACACGTTCAATAGCTCTATATCTAAGTTAAACATTTCATTAAGTGTTTTATATGGCACAGACTTTAATAGTTAAGATACTATTTCTGGCATGTATGAAAGTCTATTAAATGTGGAAACGCTTCCAAAATAAACTTTAAAGAGAAGCAAGAGACTACATTTGAAAAACCTGGTTTAAAAATGGGTTTGTACAACAGTCATTAGCAAGGAACTAATTAAACAAAGTACAAGGGATATTATAACAATTCATAGGCTTCTCACTGCCTTCTGGCCCCTACGTGCAGCGGGTTTCATAAACCTCAGAAGCTGGACATCCCTTTTGATTATGCCAGAACCATGGCATTTTCAGCACTGAAAATGTTTTCTTGTCACATACTGTCCTGCCTGAACAGCAGCAGGCAGGAAGCAGGACAGAGCAGAAAGCTGCTGAGTCAGGGCTTCATGCTGTTGAGCACTCATCAGCATCAAATGCCTTTATCACGAAGCAAAGTCGCTGCTCTTCCTTCCTCTTAACAGTCACATCCTGTACATTTCAGCACCCATCTTCCCACTGCTATTTATAATCGTCTCCCTTTGCCCTACAAAACCTTCAAAAAATGCCTTAGAAAGAACGCATGTCTGTGTAAAAACATACTATAAGTACCACTACTTCACGTAAAGCTCCTATTGAGGAATTATTTTGATTTTCAAGAGCACTCAGATGACAAGACTGCTCCATCTTCCATGCACCTAAACTCTATAAAGCCTTCCAAATCCAGTACAGCAGCAAATACTGCCAAGATAAACCAAGGGAGACTGAATTCTTAATCTGGTGTTTTTCTAGTTCCTTGGGTTAGGCAAGGTCTGCACATGCATTCAGTTCTTCCAAACACTTACTTCACGATAAGCTTGTCACTGCATCACTACTTCTATGAGCTGCCACAAAACAAAACAAAAAAACAACGGAGAAGAAAAGTGAGCGGTGAGATAGCTGTCTGTGGGACTTCCCAGAAGGTGTTTTATCACTTTTTGGGTTCCGATGAGCCAAGTCAGGAGATCTAGAAAGGAAGAAACCCTCTGCTTTGAGCAAAGGAAAATAATTTCCTACAGTTCCACAAAGCACGGCATTTTCTGATATGCATCTTGTAGCACACGAATATAGGACCTTCATGACCTTGTTCAGATTATCTAGCTGAAAGTACACAAAGCTGAACACTGCAGACTTCCTGTTTGCACTCGCTGAAGAAGAGATATTCAAAAACGTTTTTCCTGAATCATTAATGCATCTCTTTGCAAAGTCGTTCAGGAAACTGTGGTTTGTTAACCACAGTTAACATATCAGCAGGCTTTCAAGACTGCAGGTCTGCAGGCTTATAGGTGAGATTAACGCACAAGAATAGCTTGTTTCGAAAGAGCTCCCCTGAATTTCACAGTAGTGGAGAAAAGAGCTGCTATACATCTAGATTTCCCAGCTCAAGATGAAGATTCCAGTATATGAAAAGAAAAGCTGAATACAGAGAAGACACAGGCAAAGACAGGATTGCTGTTTCTGAACCACTCATCAAACCACACATCTGATCCATGACGGCCCACACGGATCCCACAGGACACATTTTGGTTCAAAACCAGATGGTCATTCTTAAACCAGCAGTTAACACCAGGGGAAACACTGTATCCAGCAACCTACACTATTCAAACACTCTGCACTTCAGAGTTTTTGCATTTTGAAAGAATACCTACCTGAAAGCAACACTTATTTGTTAACAAGCAATTTCTAATCCTAGCATAAGCACAATACACAACGCTGCTTTTCCTCTCTAACTTTTTTCCAGTTCACTTTACTATATTGTCATATAAAGACAAAATGTGCTAGGAAAAGGAAGGTAATTAGGGCTACATATACACAAACTGTTAGCTACTAATCAGCATGTCCAAATGAAAAAAACAAAAAGCCAGAACACTTTAAAATAGTGGATGAAAACACAATTCTGCATACATACACATAAATATATGTACATACACATGTCCATCTATCTCTGCGGGTCACGTGTAACCCCACTGCTATTAAAGCTGAGAAAAACCCACCTTGTGACAAACTTCTGTTTTAATTTCTTTGAGAGCACGTTCAGAGAACACACAGCCACAGTTTCTCAGGAAGCAAAACCTGCAAAGAAAAGGCAACAGGTCATTTCTAATAAACTCTACGTCTAAAACATGTATCCGCAAGTTCATAATGTCATCCTTCTCAATTCAAATTCTTTAGGGAGAGCGACTCTTAATCCTCTCCATCACCCCCACATGAAGGAAAACTGCCCTACAGTGGCCCTGAGGAAAATGGGTTTATTTTTCAGGTTCCCTCTTTAATTCCATCTGAATAACTGTAATTATTCACTTAAGAAAGAAATACTTTACAGCTGTGAAGTTGTGAACCCAGCCTCTCTCATCTATCAGAGTTAAAATGCACAAAAAAAAAATTCCAAATTTGCCCAAACTAGAATGCAAAGGAAAGCCTTTCTTCAGCATCATAAAAAAAACCTGATACTAGCACAGCATTTGAATACAGTGCTTGATGTAATTTGCTCCGCTACAAAGGGAGGTCTCATTCAACCTTTCTCCCCTTATCCGTGTCAGTCACCCATGGTTTAGCCCTCAAACCTTTAAGTCTCTCATTCAGTGTAAACATGACTCTTAACTCTTCTATCATATATATAATTTGACTTGAGAAAGGAATAATATTTCATCTTTCCTCTTCAAGAACGAAATGAATGAAGGACATCTATTCCCCATAAAGACATACACAACTTGCAACAGTCTTACTTATTCACTTACTTATTTAAACTTTTTTTACTTGCTACACACTCCACTTAACATTGTACCCACTTTTATAACCTACATTCAGAACTGTAGTAGTACTGACCTATGCCTTCCATTCATTTCCAACCCCACCACAGGGCATATAAAGCGTGCAGACTGGATGTCATCATACGTGTCACCTTTTTTACTTTCTTTATCGCCACTCCAAGCTGGATTATCTGCAAGGTTTAGTTCTGTTACATTCTGAAAGGTAAAAAACAAACAAGACTTAAGCTGATTCGCTAATGATTTTTAAGCTATGATAAGATTCCCAGAGATTTTTTCCACTGCAGGTTACTGTTTTAGCAATTTTTGTAGGTATTGAGATGACAGCCAATTGAGGTCGTGCAGGACTTTGAATTTTGTGGCACTCCTTGGTGTTAAACCTTTTTACCTTAATGCTCTTGATATGGGATGCCGCTTCCACGGGAGTTTTCTCAGCTGACTTGTCCAACAAAAACTCAATGACAGCATCTTTATTATACAACCTATAAAATCAAATTTTTAGAAATCATATTTGATGCTCGTAACGTTCCTTTATTCACAAATTAGTACCTTTAAATACAGAGAACTATATACAAAGTCATACCTGCCCAGCTCACAGGCCACTATGGGGCGACACAACTTCTCTTGACTCAGAGTGCAGTAGTACCATCTTGCCACCAATTCAGCAGTTTTGTCAACCTGAAGAAAAAAAACACCTCTCAGTTTCTGGCACCTCCATCTATATGCTTTCCTCATTTACTCTTTCTTTTCCACTTCATATTATCTATGGCACTCATCTCCATAGTGCCACACCTCAGACCCATGTGAACCAACTTTCAGTCCCTGTAAGGAACGGAAGTAACAAGAAAAGCAAATCTAGGGATATCAGTCTGATACCTGAAAGTTCAGTTTTAAAACATGAATTTATGAAACACTTGACCACAGAGAAAGGCTGAGATTCGAAACTACTTCAAACGGTATAATGTAGCAGTATGGCCGCAGTCTGGTATGGAGCAGAAGTACTTTTTATTTACTTAAGTTATAAAAAGTTATCTGTATAATTTTTCTGATGTTTACTATGATTTTTTCCCCTCATTTTAATCCCTGTGACAGCGCTACATTCAATACCGCAAAGCATTCTAAAGAAGGGGAGCAAGCCACATTCAGAATGCACTCAGATGGAACGCAGAAAGCACAAAGGGGCAAGTCCAGACACACCGGGTGCCTGGTGCCACTACTACACGATACCCCAGATGCGTTACTAGCAACTATAGTATCCCTAGTGAAGCATTCCCCAACCAGCCCTGCCTCCCACAGGCCGCGGGCCCAAGCTCAGGGCCCAGCCTTACAAAACCGGCCCGGCAGCCGCCCGCCGAGATCCCTGTCGCCTTCACAAGGCACCCCCAACCTTGACAGCTTTGCGAGGCCCCTTGACCAGTTCGTGCCGCTTGGGGATAGTGCCACCATCGCATCCCATCTCGTTATGCTTCCGCGTTCTCCCCCCGACAGGCGACAAACTTCCGGTCGAAAACTTCCGGTCGAGGACTTCCGGTCTGCCCCGGAAGCGTCACAGCAGCCACTCACCAATCAACAGCAGAGGGCGGGGTTCACCGCGGGCAGGCGGGCCGCCTGCAGAGCGTAGCGCCGCGCCCAGCAGGGGGCGCCCTCGTCCCCCCTCTGTGCCCGAAGCCGCTTTCCTTCATTTAGCTGTGCGTTCGTTCGTTGGTTTGTTTATTTATGGGAAGAAACAGGGGCAACGCACACGTTGGGCGATTCGCGGCCACATCAGACGTGCTCCCTCCAACCCAAGCTCTTCCATGATTCTGTGCCGGCATTTAAATAACCGTACAAAACATGACTGCAGTGTGAACGGGTGACAGCGACGGAGCCGTTCTTTGCGCACACACAAGTGGCAGCAGCAAACAGCTGCAAATACAACCCTACCCACCCCCATCTCAGGGTGAAAACACAGGTACACACTACCAAGAAAGGCCAGACTTTAGAAATTCAGAGAAAACTTTTAAATAAATTAGTCAAGACAAATACAAACAGCACAGGGATAGGAACAGTCCACACGGGCGCTCACAGATCAGCGGGTCTGGGGACGGAGGAGGTGACACACAATGACCGACGTTAGAGAGAAGGTGGGATACGGAGGCACTGCCTGGAGGCTTCGGGCAGTGATGGAGCTGCGATCCCCAGAGCCGCGGGTGTGGGGAAGCAGAACTCTGCATGCGCTCTATCCGTGCTCAGACAGCAGCTGGAGCATTTCTGATTAACAGCAGTGAGATGCAGTCTGTCCTGTAATGCATCCGTTGTGTTTGAACATCAAACAGCTGCAAAGGTAATGCTCTTGGGAAAAAAAAAACAACCCAAAACAGATTTGAGTGCTCCGGGAACTGCTGCTGATGGTACACAAAGTAATATATCACAACTTACAGAATGGTGCACAGGGAAATGTGAAGAGAGACTTTACATACTCAGAAGAAAAAAAAAAGAAATAGGAAAATATATTTCTGACTTGTGTAGAAATTAAAAAAAAAAAAATTATAATAAAAAAGGTTAATAACACTTGCTCAAATACTCAGCAAAAATTCCTGCCCCAGCAGGAAGAGGACAACATTTCTAGACAAAGTCTGAACAGCAGGGAAGGAAGCACACACTTAACGCTACACATCCCTCCCTCATCGTGGGTCTTCACCTGCTAGAGGTGCAGCAGTACCAAGGGAAACTGCCTGGCAGGGGTGCTTGGGAGGGCTGAGGGTCGGCACCACTGAGCTGCTCGTATCCTTTGGCTGCCAGGGGAGTGAAGAAAGAGCTGTAACAACACAGAAATTCAAGTTTTGACCATTGTTCAAAATACTAACAGTTATAACAAGTGAAGCCACTCTCATTCTAACATTGCCCTAAACTGCTGTGTGTATTTATACAGCTCATCATTTTTGATCTGAAGTTCCCTCATAGCGTCTGCATTTGGATATTGGATTGCTGCATTTTTGGTGGCGAGAGCCAGGTTCTTCAGAAGGCTGCAAAACCGGCTGCTGCTGTGGAGAATGTCGCTCCGAGCCTCTCTCAGTTGTGTTTCCTGGCAGAGAGAATCCACTATCTTCTGCCCCACCATAATGATCAATTTGCTGTGGGATATGAAGACTTCAGGCGGCTGGTTACTGCTCAGGCTGTTATTAAACACAGCAATGGCCTTGTGAAGGGCACCGAAACACAGCCTGCACTGCTCGGGAACAACAATTTTTTTTGCAGAATCTTGCTGGCTTCGAACTGCATTCTTTTTTGTAGATGGCAGCACCTAGAAAGAGGGTTCAAAAGAACAGACTCAGGTTGGTGGCACGCTGTTGCATTCTCCCCATGTTTCCTCGCTTAGAGGGAGCTTTGTTGGTTAACAGACACCAAAAGCTGCCCAGCCTCAGCCCAGCACGTTTTTTTGTGTGTTTGTTTCTTTTGCCATCATTTACTTTCCACAAAGGACTTGGCTTCAAAATGGTTTTTTCACTCACTTACATTTTCCCTGAAAAAACTTCACTGAACACCATTTTAATAATGGATAGCAGACAATGTTAAACATCAACCCTTTATGGAGCCTGGGCTCCAAGCTTTTGGATAGCAGAAAACATTTAGATTTGATTTTTAATGGTAATGACTTCATGAGGGGCGTGAATAATTAAAACTATACGATAATGAGATTCAGTCCTTGTAGTGGTGCATTACTTTGAAATATTACCTGTCACAGCCTTACCCCAAATGAGACACAAAAGCAAAGAGATAAAGAACCGTAGGACTTCAGAGCAGTGAATTACATTTAGGGAAATAAATCTTTTGCACAGCTTTGCAGCAGTAGCTAAAAGGCCTCTAGTTGTGAGAAAACGAACAGGGAAAACAAATACATCTCCATGTGTAGAGCTGGGTATCCAAACACAGAAATTATTTTGAATTTTAGCAAGCACAGAAATGAAGGACTGGAACTCCTTGTACGCCATAGTTCTCAAAATCAGAAATACCTTTGGTTTTGAATCTGTACTCTTCTCTGACACTTCTTTACCAGAAATTATTTTCTGTGCCTGTTAAAAATCAAAATGAAAGCAAAATTGAAGTGGTTTACATTAAAGTATTTAAATATAAACGTGCTTTGCACTTATTTCAAGGGAAATGCTTGCTGTGCAGATTGCATTATGGACTATATTGATGCATGTATTGGAATACAGTGTAGTTCTCTTCTATTTTGTGCAATCCTGTAAGAGCTGCGATTGAAATCAGCATCAACAAAACTCATTTCCTAAATTCTAAGGACATCCAGCATTCCTTCCCAAAGCCAATTAAGAGAATGAGCTCTCAGCAGACATTACAGTAATTCTAAGAAAAAAAATAATTCTACTAAAGCTCCGAAAGCGTTCTAGCAAGTAAATTTAAAATTCAGAGTTTAATCTGTTATTAAAAAAAGAAAAAGAAAAAGAAATAATACTAAAAAAAATCTACAGAACCACAGTATATCTAAGGTAGAAAATCAGTATTATGTGTATCATGATGTCAGAGTTGACAAGTGAAACGTGTGGACAAGGAGAGGTCTACTGGGTTAAGAAAAAAAGCTAACCTACAGAGAAAAGCTGACTCTCAAATGAATTGGAAAAGGCAAACTGCAAACCTTTGTCAGTTTTGGCTGGCTGTGTGGACAAACTCTCTCATACCCATTCTCTTTGTTACTTGTAGTTACTGACCATTGTACCTATGTGATCGAAACTCTGAGTTCACATAAGGTCTGGAAAATAGATAGCAATGCAAACTGAAGTTGGCGTCGATGTAAAGATAAAACAGGGCAAATGACAGCATCTGCAAATGATCACGAATACAGATGATAGAATCCCGCTTTACTAACCTGTAGTTGAACGTATTCACAGTCCTCAGTGACATTTTCTTTTGTCGTCTCATTACTGCCTTGACTTGGGTTGGGTTTATCAGGAGCATTTACTGGAAGTGGATCTATTTCTATTCTTCTTGGTGCCATGGTTTGTTTTGGCATTTTAAATCCTGGGCTCACTCTTGGTTGCTTCATGTCTTGCTCCTTCTCATTCTTTCTGAAGAGAAGCTTTCCGTTGGCAATGATGATGGATACAAATCTCTTGAGATCATCTGGAATCGTGCGGGCAACCATAACAAAGCGATCGAGATCATCTGGGTTGTTGTAGGGTTTCTTGAGGACCAAAGCCTCCAAAGACCAGTTGCAGTTGTTTAGAGCTTCTCTTGTTTCTGTCAAGATTTGGAATGAGTTCAGAAGAATTTCTAGCTGTTTTTTAATTCTGATCTGAAGATTATTATCAGTGAGGTAGGATGCATTTACCTTTAAAGCTCGAGCAAAGGCCAAGAACTCTCCCAGTGACACTTTGACGTGATCGATGGCCCTATGGATTTCTTCAATGTTTTTCTCTAGGTGCTCTTGTAATCTCCATTTACTGCTCACGAAGATCATTAAACTTGCAACTGAGCTAGATACACTGTGCTGCAATCTAGTCAGCGTCTCTATGGCCACCTCGAGGTCCAGCTTGATTTCTTTGGCAGGCTCTTCTGATGATGACCCAGAAGAAGACTCAGAAGAAGAGTTTGAGGATGTAGAAAGAGTGCTGTTTCTGCTGTCCACACTAGAAACAGATGATCTGTCGTGTTCTAGTTTGGTGTCTCCTGAGAGCTGCGGGGGGACATGGTATGCCTGGTTTGCAGAACGGTTGCTGGTTTTTTCCATCTCTTTCTTAGACTGGATAGCAGTGGGCAAAGCTTTTGGAATATCATAGACATTCCCTCCAGAAATCTGATTCTCAGCATTTGGAGCCAGGAGACTCGGGGGTACATCGCAGCCACCGTTCTGCTGCAAGAGAACATCCTTTGAGGATGGAACGTCATAAAGAGGGACATCTGGAAATGTTAATTTCCGTTGTGTTGGTGGAATATCATACAACTGTGGATTTACAACGTTGGCTTCTGCATTTGTTGTCAGTGCCTTGTACCTGGCTGGGGGTATATCATATAGCACCTGGTTCTCTGTGGAATGGACAGAAGAGTTTTGTTTCATTCCTGTTTTTTCAGGTGATACTGGAATATCATAAATCCATTCTGACTTCCGAGGATTTGGCAAGGTGTTACAGTGACCCCAGTACTTCTTCTGAGACTTCTTCTCTGAAACATCAGTTTCTCTTTTGGGAGGGACATCATACAACTGCAACAAAGCACAGAGGATTTCAAAACAGTGTTTTTAAACAAAAAAAATAAGAAACAAAACTAAATTCTCAGTGTACAGATGTATGCAGTAATATCAACAGAATGAGAAAGACTAGCCCATAATTTTTATTTCCTTTCTACAATGCACAACCTGCAGATGCGAAGGCTAAAATACTTTGGGCATGGGTGATTAAACCATGTCAGAGTTCTCTTGGGCCCTAAACTGTTCAGGAAACTCGACTAACGAAGAGTCTCCATCGAGGCACTTTCTTTGTGAAGTTTCAGATCAGCCGTTTCTCCAAGGATGGTCCCTGGAAGGTGGGGAAGCCCACCCCACCCCTCAGCACTGCCCCCAAAGTCAGGCATGCTGTACTCCCAAAGAGTGGCAGGAGTAGGCTGCATGCAGTGGGAAGTGTTTGGTTCTGTCTGCTTGAATACTGCAAACAATCAGACATTCACAGGCAGTATTTTTCTCTTTAGTATGAAGAACAAAGTGCTGCACTGAAGATGTTCTGATGCTATCCCCGTGCTCCTCGCTTGCAAACACACGTGGAGAGAGGTTCAGCACATGTGCCTAACATCAGAGCACTAATGGGAGATCATTCTCTCATGACCAAACAGTCTTACTTACATTGCCCACTGCTGAATCCTGGGTAACAACTCCAGCCTTCTCTGAGCTGGATGGGACGTTGTAGAGCTGCTGCTCTTCCTGGAAGCACTTGGGAGATCTGACCAGCACGGAGCCTTTCCGTGCTGCAGGTGGAGTGGCACCACTCTGGCCAAAGGGAAAAGAATCAGCTTTCAACCCACATTAAAGCCCCCTGAAGACTTCCTTGGTATTCAGGGATGTTCTGGTCACGTACTGCATAGCTCCTGGTTTCCACAGTCTAGATCGAGACCGTGGTAGTTAAACTGAAGGTGCTTGGAAGAAACATAACCAGATTTAAAGCACATTTCTTTGAATTTCTCACCAATTCAAAACAGAACTACCTTGTTTTGAACTTCCCTAAAAAAGACATGGTTTTCTGCCGAATAAAAAGAAAAAAACCAAACAAACAGGAAAATGCTAGAATTAAACCCTAAACCTTAGTCTGTATTCTGAGGCTCTATGGGAGGGAGATAGGTTGGGGGCCAGTGGTTTGTGAGGGACTGAGGGAAGACGTACCTGTGTGAGTAAGGACTCCCGGCTCTGCATGGATGGGACATCATACACCTCACTGATGATGTTTGGCACGGAAGCCCGGCATGCTCTTGGGAGAGTAAAGAGGTGCTTAGAGGGGAAGGGAAAACAAAACAATAATGAGAAAACAGCAGTGGGCAACAAGCTCAGGACATCTTTGAAAACTCAGCTAGTTGAACAGGTCACGGCTGTAGGAGGAACTCTTCAGTGACTCACAGTCTTTAGCTTTTCACCAATGGCGATAAATTTGGTATTTTCTCCTTTGCTACCATTTCTGTTTTATTTCAGATAAGAACGGGCACGCGTGAATCAAAGAAAATCAACGTTATTAACCAAGGGAGGGAAAAGATCTGGAGAAAATTCAGCTTCTGTTATCACTTAAATCTTTTGATCTCTCCGAAGCAGAACTGTTAAAAAAAGAAAGCAGGGGATTTTCTACTTCTCTCTCACAGAGCCATCAGGTGGAGCCATGCTTTGTGGGAATAACAGCAGCAAAAGGATACAGGCTGAGATGTGTTACTCTGTAGTTGTGAAGCATTTACTCATTTGGAAGAAAGGAACACAATGACGTCGATGTCCTATCCAGCTCCTTAAACGAAGAAGTCTGTATGGGAATTATATTATTTAGGCCAATTACAGACTAATTTTGTATGCATAAAACATTGTTTTAAGAGCTGAGATCAGATCTGTGGCACCAATAGTAAAGATACCAGGAGATGAATGTCGGGAAAGACCTTTCATCAACCTTGAAAATACTGACTTTTGTCCATTCAACACATGGTTAGCCCAAGCAAAAAGCAAAGCGATAGCATTTTTAAACAGGGTGAAAGCACACTGGCTTTGATTTCAGTCATCTCCCTCAAAGACTTACAGTGGCTTTACTCAGCTGCTTGGGGAACAGCTGAGTGCATTGGCAGCTTTGCCAGCTGTCTGGTAAGATCTACGCAGGGCAGTCCAGATTGCTCCAACGCCTCTGTGTGCAGCCTGTGACCACCACAATGCAGTTGTTGTAGCAACAGCTGGGACATTGTGCAAGAGGCAGCTCAGGCAAAGCTGAACTTCGAAGTAGTAAAAGCAGCTAGAACTTCTGTTTTTTCCTCTTTTTTTTTTCCTTCCCCCTTTCTCTGGTAGAGTAAGCAAGGCATAGACTCACGAAATTACAGAGACAGGAAAAGCTGATGAGCTCTAATGTTGGGCCACTCACAGAAATGAAGAAATCGATGACATTTTCAGGGCCTGGTTTGTTGGCACAACGTGGAAAACTGCACTGATCTGACTTCAGTTTGCAAGTGCCTTGCCTTCTTAGGTTAGGGGCTCAGAGAAACCAGCTCACAGCGAGTGCACAAGGGTCTCTGGCAGCTACTGCCCAGTTTGAGCTTGCCATTATGGAAAGAGTACACGAGGTCTGGGAGTGCAGCTGAAGTGCTGAAAATACAGTTTACAGTCACTAGAAATTCACCAAACACGTCTGTTTTCCAGCACCTATTTGCTGCACTGGAGGAACCACCAGCTCATTCTGTAGCACAGTGGGAGGAAAGCCGGCCAGCTGCGTCCTGTAGATCAAATGCTCATTAATTCAGACTAAAGGGCTGTGCGGTTTGGGGTTGGACTTCTTTCCTTTGCCAATTAACATCTTTAATGTGATTTTCTTACACAGAATAAAGAGCTACCCAGGGCTGAAGAGCTCGTGGGACTGAACGAAAGCCTGCACTTGGAACTCCCTCCACACCTGCTCTGTTTATCTTTTATTATAAAAGATTCCGCATTAATCTCGTGCTGAAGAAAGCACAAGGCTTTGACAGTGTAACACTCACTGTGACATTTAATCAAATTATACATTTCCCACTCAGATGTTCCACCTGAATGCAAGGAACAGGGAGAAAGAAAAGACCACGTTGACAGTTGTAATGAAGCCCTGCAAAACAGGGTTTGTAATCCCACAGCACTGAGGGGGCTGGTGGCTGCCCTCATCCCACGTACTCTGCTCACTGTCTCAGGAGCAGCAGCAGAAATGGCCCAGGAGAGGATCTGGCTGAGGCCACACTCACAGCTGAACGGCCCCGCGTCCTCCCACATGCCTGAAGCAGTGCTGCTGCTTTGTGTGAGCATAGTGACAGCCTACAAGGCAATGGCTCTTGGAGCAAGCAGCTGAAAGACAGCCTTGGCAGAGGATAACTTTTTGTTTGTTAGAAATCACCCTCCTGTGTGGTTGTCTGCAAAGAAACCTCTGTGCACCAGGAGGCTCTGGATAGATGCATGCCAGTGAGCAGCAGGAAGGTGCTGCCTCTTTTTATTTTGACTTTGGGGTGGGTTTGTGAATCATTTCTAGATTCCTCCAAACAAATGGTTTATTCTATACTTCCTGATGTGCTTTACAGCCTTCTCAAACTGTCAAAGAAGGTGAGACACTACACAATATGGAGTATCATACATTGCCCACATCAGCCTTTCTCTCATAATGCTGGGATGAAACTCACAACAATTTCCTAAATGCTCTTTATTTGGTTGACTCTGCTGCAAATTCCATTGGAGTTTTCCACTCAACAACTGTTCAGACCTCACCCCCAGCCACCACTTCAATGACAGCACGTGGTCCTGTGCTGCTCACACCTACCTGCTGCGTGGAGCTCCGTGTCCTCTCACTGAGCAGCTGTGCTGCCAAGGCCGGCACCTGGTAGACCCCCTGGGCAGGCAGGGTGGCAGCCCGAGCCGGCGATGTCACCCACCCCTCCATCTTCTCATAGGTAGAGGACGACGCAGTGCCTTTGGGCACAGAGGGCACCTGGTAGATGTTCTGCGGGGCCACGGGTGGCTCTGAAGCATCGCTGGGGATGGCAGGAGGCGGCAGGGCTTGTGGGCCCGCCAGGAGCTGCAGGCGGTTGGCAGGAGCCAGGCCTTGCCGCCCATGCAGGGAGCACCTCCACCAGCCCTCGCTGCCGACAACGTGCTGCTCCAGCACGGTCAGGATGTCCCCTCGGCGGAAGGCCAGCTCATCCGAGCACTCCGCCTTGTTGTCGTACAGAGCCTTCGCCAGCGCATTCTGAGGGAGAGAACACAGCACCGTCACACCAACAGCAGAGCAAGGCACCGGCACGGCGCTCACCTCTGCTGTCATCTCAATTTGATACAAAATGCACGGGCTTGAATTCAAGACCATATCTCAGAGCAGTGGCTTCAGAGCGCTAACTGCCTCTAACATTTGTCTGCTATGTGGTACAGGAGTAATAACTCTACTGTATGTATCTGCATTGCTTCTCCCACTGAGACTCTTGGAAGTGTGGCTGGCATTCATTACCTGGACTTCATGAGCATCATGCTATGAAAAAATTGATGGTTTTCCCCATGAACATTCTGTGAATTCTTTGTCAGAAGCCAGAGGAAATGTGTCACCCAGCCAAAAATAAACCTCATCCTCCCTGACTGCTGCCTCATTTATCTGAGGGCTTCAGCTGCACATTAGCAATTAATTGTTTCTTAATAGAAGAAGAGAGAAACACACTACTTATTTTCCCTTAAACACTTCTCTCCTTCAAGCCTTATGAAGGCAAACCCAGAAGCAGTGCTGAGGAGCTCAGTTTGCTGGCAGTGCTGGGGCAGCAGCACTGAAGGCATCAGCTCCAGTGGTACCCATCTCGGCCCTCTGTCAGGCCGGAGGGCTGACTCCTATTGCATCACAGATCCCAGGCCAAGAACGTGTGTCATTTAGCTCTGGGAGAAACTCCCAGCCTTGTGCACAGTGACACCACAGGCGTTGCTCTTTCTGCTGGCTGGGCAGTGCACTTGGGAATTCAACTTCAGGTGAGAGCAACTGGAGCAGTGCCCTCGTTCCTCCCCATGACACAGACATCACCGTGCACTGAGGCATTCGGTATCTCTCAGCATCTCCAACAGTGCTCTTATCACCTCACCTCTCTCTCTCTTTTTTTTTTTAATATATGTACATACAGGAAGCCGGTGAAGAACAGAGTTGACAGATCACAGGAAATCCATAGGAAAGCAAATATTCATACTTTCCGAGCCTCATCACCACAGGGCTGCTCTACCTGCCTCAACTGAGCTTATACATAGCCTGGCAAATGTGAGTGATAACGCTTTATTTTTAGCCTATTGATTTTGGATATTTGCTTACTCCATATGGGATGAAAGAATGAAAAGCAGCTGCAGCAGGTAGCTTCATTCATCTGAGGCACTTCTGCAAAGGGTGAAAAGAACTGTAGCTGCAGTGCTTTCACATATACCACTTGTTGTCAGCTTAAAACGTGACCGACTGCTTCCCACTGGATGTTCCAGCATTAGTTTCTTAGCAGAAAGTGCAAGTAACATCCAAAGAGATAGCACCCAAATAGGAAACGTGATGCCTTGTATTTTTGTGCAGAGCATTTGCTGTAAAGTGACAGCTGGTTTGAAGCAGCAGCAAACCCATTTGTCAGCTCAGCTGATGGAAGTAGCCTGCTGTTAGCAGCACACCCTTCTTCAGGGGAACGGCCGTGAACAATGGCCTTGTTATGATGCATGGACTTGTCCATCAGCAGCTGTCAGAGACAGACAACAAACAGTCCCCAACAACAGTCCCGTTTACCTTATGGCACACTCTGATTAAAGCAGCCTTCTTGCCTTGGACATGGCAGCCCGCTTTCTCTCTGGGCAGTGCCAAATGCTCTCTCTGATCCACCTGTGCTGAAGTCAGCTCGCTAGGAATCTCATCAGAGAGCAGCACAGGCTGTGCCTGCACTTCACACATTGTTACAACTAAGAGGAAAAACAAAACAAATGCCAAAAGCCAAACCAACCAACCCCCCAAAATCCCAAATGGACAACTGAACAAAACCAAACAAACAAAAACCTCAACACCCAACCCAACTTTTCCTGCTATTGGTCAGGGATATTTCTAGAGCTCTCTTGGCATTTGCCCCCTTTTTGCTGAGCACTCTACACACCAAAAGACAGACCCTCTACATAAGACCCCAAAAGGACGGGCACAGGAACAGAGGAACCATCCTCACCCTTCATCATGCAAACAGGCAGCTGAGCTACAGAGCCTTATCTGAGCTTATTCAGGAGAGCTGACCTTGGGAACAGAGCCCCTCTGTGCTGCACTGAACAACAAAACCTTCTTCCTAGTTCCAGCAAAAGGAGGAGAAGGAAACTTTGGGTTGCAGTATGGTTTTAAAGAGTGTATAGGTGCCAGCATTTCCCAAGCCAGTGTATAAAAGTTAAAACATTACAGAAGTCTAATTGCAAGTTGCACTTGTTGTCAAGTAAACGTGCTGAGATTCACCGGGTCAGAATTTGACCTGCATGCATCACAGCCCGTGCACGTCTGGATGGAATTCCATTCCATTCCATTCCAGTTAAGGAATGACCCCCAGCAACACCCAAACGTGACCTCAGCAGGTATCAGTGAGAAGGTTTATTCCAGCTGACCCCACCTTCGCTGCTGCAGCGATCTGACTGGCAGGGAAAGATTGAATTTAAGGCCCTGTGGTCCCCTGGTGACATTTCTCAGCATGTTTGAAGGAGGGCAGAGAAACTCAGGAAAGTATTTCAGTGAAGCTTTCCTATCCTTTCTCCCTGAAACTAACATCAGAGTTTTACAGAAGGCAGAAACAAGAAAATAGATCACTAATTTGTAACCACTGAACAACAGGAAGGTCTCAGGCAGAACTCTCAAACTCAATCCTCTTTTTGCATCCTTATAGCACACCACAAAAACTAAAACAAGAAAACCAAACCACAAGACACACAACCACCAATTTCTATCCTCAAAGAGACTCTGCAGTGCATTCTCAGTGCCCACAACCAGGCAGAAACTTGCAGCAACTCAAGGCAAAACCAACACAAATGCTGGCACAGCACTGGCATTATCTCTGAATTTCTGCTGGAATCCCATCTCTAAGAACACAGAAGGAGGAACATTTTCACAATGTGTGAAAAAATAAAAATAAAAAAAAAATGAAGGATCAACCAGATCTGCCTTTACATCCTGTTCTGTGTTCTCTTTGCTCCTCTACTGTAAGATAAGACCCATGCAGCATTTCTTTCATGCATCGCTGCTACCAAAGGCAGCACGGAAACAGCACACGTTCTGCTGGTTCTCAGGAGCACCAGCTATGGCTTCAATGTGTACGAGCTCAGGATAATGAAATCGCTGTTGAAGATCAGCCTAGTACCAGTGAAAGGAAATGCAACAAACTCACAGCGATGCCCAAAGCCACAGGTATAGATGAGTATATTTTATGGGAAATACATGCAAGAAGGCATTGAACCAGCTAGTTTTGGTACTGGCAAGTGCTGTACTTCTGTCAGCAAAGAGCTTTCTGAGGGATAGCTGCTTTTCTCCTCTGTAGCACAAGGTCACCTGCAGTGCAGCTCAGCTCACCTAACCAGGCTGCGTGCCACACACTGGGCCCTAGCTCTGCTTCCAGCTGCCCAGGACATATGTGAAGAATCACTGTGGCAGCCCCTTCCCATCTCTTAAGCAGAGGCATCCCTGACCTTCCATTAACCATAAACAAACTTTGCATTCCCAGGGTCGCAGAGACTTTATGGGATGCTTCACTGAAAGGAAGCTGTGCTTTGGGGCCACTGGGATCTGCATGCTTCCTTTATTAGCAGAGGGGCGGAAGCGGTCTGTCTGACACCATCGTCTGCCAAATGCCATCTCGGGGCTGCGCATCGCTCTTTGTCATATTGTGTCATCTCATTAATGTGTCCTTACAACGACCAACATGTAACGAGCACTAAAGCAATGCAGAGGAGATCAAAGTGTTTTTCTTTGGCATTTGTTGCTTTTTCCCCTATCAGCAGCCCTATGAAACTACCCGGAGATGAAGCACATCTTAAACGGTGGTTCATCACCCCGTGGGAAAGCAATTTGGAGGACATTGCTGTTACCCCCTCCCTCTGCTCACTTAGTGAGGCAATGACAGGGAGCAGACCTGGAGGGCAGAGGCTGCATCCTCAGCAACCTATTTCTAAGGTGCTGCTCTGCCCCATATGGGTGTCTGTGACCTTGTCACTGCAATGTTAAGTGGTCATACACAGCCAGCCATACCGAGCAGCTTTATACCATAAGGCCTCCGGAAGCACAGGTTAAATTAAGTTAGGGGTGAACAAATTCCTTGTGTACCCACTTCTACTGAATTTTAGACCAATTGGTCTAATACAAGGCAGTCATGCTCCGTAATTTACATCTTTGTAATTGGTGCCTTACCCAGCACTGCTCCCAACACAAAAAACCTGCAACGCACCAAAAGTCCCATAACCTCAGTGCAGTGATGGGAATTACAGGGCAGCACTGCTCATTCTCCCCAAGCCCTCTTTTCTCCACACAAGCTGTTGTCTGCTGGCTTGGATGTAGCCAGGCTTTGGTCATCTCCCCTTCATTCGTGCACAGTCAGGATTTTGTTCCCATGCATAGCACTTCCATGCCAAGTTGAAGGAAAAATAAACTGCCATTTCCTGATATTTCAAGAAGGAATGTATGCATTTCTGGCCTTTGGTTCCTGTTGCTATCCAAAGGATTTGCCTGTATGTTCCAATTAATTTACTTTCTTTTTTAATAGTTTTTAAATCTTTTAGTACGTTAATTGTATTTTACCACAACACTTATCTCCACACATGGACTTGAAGACACACAAAGCAGCAAAAAGCTGTTTAGCAGTGGCTGGTTGGGGCACGAGCAGAAGTCCCTATGGGAGCAGCTGCCTGGAGCAACCACCAATCACCGGTCGCAGTGGGGCAGACACCCACGAGCAGCAACTGCTGCCTGTTCTCCACCCGGGTGCACAAGCAGACAGTCCATCACCCCACACCTTGCAGCAGAGCTTCTATTGATGCTGTGAGGATGGCAGAGGCCCAGGGGAGGCAGCTCTCTCTGATTCATAATGAATCAGCAGCAGCACCACAGCTTCCAGGCACTCCAGCTTCCTCCATCTCCCTCATTGCAGTTGCCTGCTCAAAAAAATGTTACTATGATTGTTAAGATAGGATTTCGGACAAGATTTCAACTGAAAATTAAAATATCCCCCACGAAATGAAAGAGATGCCCTCCCACCTGCCCCAACATGTGCCGCACTGTGTGGTTGTGAACTCAGTGACTGCAGTTCCTGCCTGGAGCTGCAGCTGCTGAAGCTCAGCTGTGCTGTTGGACGCAGAGATTCACTGCCGTGTGCAGCCAGACAGCCCTTGCTTAGCACAAAACAAGCTCCTAGCCCGTATCTGCTCATGCACCGGGGCAAAACACTGACATACAACTACATACCGGGTTTCATTCATCCAAATATTTCACCACTATTTCAAAGCAGAACAATATTTCTTAAAAGCAAACAGCACCGCCACTCCTTTCTGCTTTGGAGCTTCAGTTCTCTTTGCAGAAGCAGCGTAGGACGTGGTGGTCAGTCCCTATCCTAGAGAGCACACAGCCTGCGTTCTGCTGACACTGCTTCAGCAGAGTGACTCAAGCTTGTAAATCATTTCCATTACCTGTACCCTCGTGATCAGCGTCTAATCACCATAAGAAGCGCAGCATCCCCTTTCTCTTGAAGCAAAACTCAACTTTTAGTTCTTCATACTAGTTATTTCCAAGGAAACAAGGAGGTCAAAGGGTGTCCCTACAGCCCTCTAGCCCCTACTCATGTAACCTTTCATCAAGGCACGTTACTGCCCAGTATTCATGGTACAGAACCTCACTCTTACCAGCCTTACTGCTGTTCTTCCTAATGAGGCATCTCTTCCAGCTGAACTCATGGAATCACAGGTTAGAAGGGACCTCAAAGGTCATTCGGTTCCAACCCCCACCCCAAGCAGGATTGCCAGCCACTGAACCCAGCACCCAGTAACTCACTGTGTTTCAAGAGTTCAGACCTCACGCTTTGACAGTAACCTGTAAGCAAGAGCAGCAGCACACACTGAGAAGCAGCTCTGGCAGATGCAGGTCCCAGATAATGCACCTCCACTGCCAATACGATAAACCACACAGTTAAATTAAATGCACCAGAAATACGATAATCCAGTACTTACATTGACCTTCATTTCGGTGCCTCTGCTACTCCATCCCCTATGCAGGGCTGAGACCGCTGAGCCCAGGAGCAGCTCTGCTCCTTCTGCACCACCGGGAGCCCCGAGCACAGCGCTGCTGGGAGCAGAGGGAGCTAATTACGTAGCACAATTATCTGCATGTGCTATTGGCCTGCAGCTGCTGCTGTAATGGGGCCTGGCACAGGGCACGCAGATGTCCCTCACCCCCTGGGAAATGCCTTTCTGTCTTACAGCTGAATCTTGGCCGGCCGATGGGGGCGGTGGGGACGAACCAGAAATGGATTTATTTGATTTTATGGTGTTTTTGTAGCATCACCTTTTCCTCCTGTTCTTTTGTGCTTCCAAATGTCTCCATTTCATTGGCAATTTTCACGTTTGAGTTTCTCAAAATCTGAGCAGATCTCCTCTGTACCTGAGGAAACGGCTGCAAAATAATCGCATTCTTGAGAGGCAGAAAAGCTGCGGAGCAAAGCTAACCATTAAAGCTAACCATTAAGGCTAACCATTAACTGCGGGTGAAAGGGCGTGCGTCTGTAATTATTAAAAGCTGTTCAATGCTATCAGACAGGAGTGTTATTTAGGATCACCCATCACTGCTATTCACTCAGCAAGCTGTGCCCAAGCAAACATGCAGGTTTCACTGCTGTGGACTCATTCACATCATGTGGGTTTTTATGCTTTTGCTTTTCTTTGGCTGCAGTGTTCTCCTTCCTCTTTCCATAGCAGCTTCAAGATAAAATTAGGCGCTCCCGCGGCCACAATCACTTCACTAGAAAAGCCACACATCTCAAATAGAAAAAGTTGAATTGAAAATGCCTTATCGACAAAATCTACACCTTTGGATGGGGCTTGGAACAGAGAAGCAGTCGCTGCAGTTACCCCAGCGAGAGGGAATCCTGGCACGAAGTAACTCACCTGTGCCTACTCTGAACACTTCATACAGGCAATAAAGAACAGTTGCTCATTTACTGCCCTGGGGTTTGGAAGGGGCTCCCAGAAATACACGGAGCAGTGCTGCAACTTGCGGCCACAAAACTGCATTAAACAGAATTGAGCATCGCCTGGAGCCAATGCCAGGAGGGTCCCCGTGGTGTCAGCAGGGCACCCCAAAGAGTGGGGCCAAGGGGAGCCCAGAGCAGCCCCAGGGCAGTGGGCAGACCCAGCGGTGCTCCCAGGTTTGAAATGGGGATGCATGGCTGTGGGTGTTTGTATTCCCGAGTGGCAGAGCTCCCAGAAACCAATCTCCATGCACTTGGTTGTGGACAACACAGGAAGATATAAGCCGAGCGTTTCAGATGGAGAGGCAGACTTCAGGTTAACTTCATGCGTGCTTAGGAAATGCCTCTGGTTTTCTTTTGGCAAAAGCACAGAAAACGTTGCCAAGCAGTAAGAGAGCTATTTCCCAAGCACAGCCTACCATGCTAACCGTGTCGTAAGTTGCACCAAGATGTGCAATATTTCCTGTGCAGACGATGCTGCAGGAGCAACAGTCCCACATTTCTCTGGGTGTGATCCCACCCTGAATCCATCTTCAGGAATGGTTTTCCACATGAAGGTGGAAAAGGCAGGGCACAGAGCAAGCATGGAGCACTGCTGGGCAGAGGAAAACTACTGCAGGTGCTTCAGCAAGTCCGGAGAGTGGGAAAAACACCACTTCCACAATTAGAATGGCATTCAGATATTATAATGAACAGCACTGCCTGCTAATCTCTTATAAATACTTTATAAAGGATATAGCAGAAAGAAATCTGACTTTTTCATGTTATTTCCCCTGGATTTGGCTGGGTGTGCTGTGAATGCGCCCAAGGACTTGGAACAACACTGGAAATCATCATGCTGCCATCGCATGGATTTCAGCAGGCCATGTTGGAAACCTCGAAATAGCACACCCAGAAATAAACACTCTTTAAATAGATGTCATGCAACAGCCTCTGGTGACTTCATATAAGAAATTGTTCTGCCACCGCTGCATGTCTGAGTGGAAATGCTGAGCGCAGCCCATGGCTCACTGAGCTGCTCACTAACTTCTTTCCCTTGCTATACTCCGTTCCAGATTTCCAGGCAGCAGTTCATTTAGAGTCACCATTGAGACCATCATCAGGGGTTGAACAACCATTCTGTTACACTGCTCGTTAGACTTGCAGATGGTCAGATGATCAAAGCACTGAATAAAGAATTAAGACTTCAGTACTCTGACCTTACAGCAGTGAGCTCTTTTATCCATGTCTATTAAAAACACATTAGGACAACGTGAATACACAAAGACACGTGGAAAACCTTATAGATTGTTTCCTTTGAAAAAAAAAAACAAAGAGAGCGCTTTAAATCTTTCTCTGCTTTGTTGTAACATAGGGAAATTATCTGTAACAGGATGACTGGAGCTCCCCATACGACTCTGACAACACACAGCATACACAACATTACCACAGAGCATCAAAGCAGGGCAGCCTCGAGGCTGTCTATCCATTGTTTCACGTGTTTATTCACAGGCAGTCATCACTGGGAATCCTGCTTTGTTTGGAGCTCCCCCCATGACAACATTTTTCCCATTAATGGTTTTGTCACACAATAAAAGCACGGACACTCAGTACAACGCATCCCAGCGCGCCTTGCCCAGGACGAGAGCATCCAACACCTCCAACATCACCAAGCCTGACGCTGAGACCAAACATCAAACCCTGCGCTAGAACCTTTTCACTTCTGTGCCATGCTCAGACAGCCCAAAGCAACGTACCTTTGCCGTTCGGCTGCTTCTCATGCTCACAGCCGTGCTGTCGCCCAGCAGCAGCACTCAGAGCGGTGCAGAGGTGCTGTTGAGCCCCGGCGCTGCGCAGTCGCTGTGTGTGGGACCCGCAGCCCTGGCAGCCCTGACAGCCCTGACAGCCCTGCCCTTACAGCACCCAGCAGTGCGTGCAGGCAGTTCTCATGAAATACGGCTTCTGGGACAGCAGATAAGATGGAAAAGAAAACAAAACAAAGCAGGAAAACCCTACCAGCATCAAGAACTGAGAGAAAGTCTGTCTGCAAGCGGAATTTTCCTTGAACTGTCACCAGCTTGCTGCAATTAACCACAGCCAGAAGTGTCACCCTCCTTCTCCGCTGCCTGTTCCCGTATTTCTTTGTTTAGAAGTGTAACAAACACAAGACTACTTCATACCACAAGAGGCTGCACAGCCCTTGATAGAAAGAAGGCTGCCACAATCGTACCAGTTCAGGATTCCTAAGCCAATGTTTTCATGCCTTTCAAGGCTGGCTCAGTATTTAAAGCACCATTACGATTTTTGTTGATATATAAAAGTGGCTTTGAGGAAACCCTAAGCATTACCACACATGAGGGTGAATTCTATGCGGATGACTCCTCCTCATTGCCCGGAACCTGGTGCATTCAGACAGCATCCTGCCCTGCACTGTGCTGGGCAGAGAGCAGAGTTGTTCTGTGGCAGCATTGGAGGTTTTTTTTCCAGCCACACACCCAGCGTCCCACCCTGAGCTATAGTTTTCTTACCCAGTTTTACTGGAATTCATGGGGTACCTCTAGCAGAAAGATGGCATGCAGGAGAAACACTTGTCCCAGACCAGCACCCTCTTTTTAGTGGGAAGCATCCACGAGTGGCAAACCAGCAGAATTCCAGCAGCATCCCTTTGGGAGAGGCTGTCCCCAGACCCGTGTGTCAGTCACTGGTTGCCAAGTCAGCACCCCAAGCAGTGTTGAAGGCCAAAAGGTACGAACCTTCAGCAGGGAATGGAGGCTCTCATGAGGAGATGCAACCAGTGCTGGGTCTGAGGGGAGGAGCGCGGCAGGACGTAGTTATCGAGAGCTACAGATGAAAGTAAAACATTCCTTTGTCTAATGAAAGGCTGCCCAAACTGCAAGACTAAGAGAAGAAATCGACATCTGTCAGCCAGCAATGTCTCCCCAGCAGAATTTATCTGCCCAAGTGAAGATCCCTTCTTGGAAGGGCAGCAGGTCACTGCTTTCTCACTGGCAAGCGCTCGAACTGAGGGCAGCTCACAATCTCAGGCAGGAATTCTGGTTTTCAAGAGCTTATTTACACATTTCCTTCCTCTTTCACGTTAAAGAGGAGCTGTCCTTAATCTCTGAGGAACAAAGAGCTTAAAACAGGGTAATAGCAAAGTTTGCTCGTCTCAGATAAGATTCTGGAAGGTCCTAACTAGTATGGTAGTATATTAGTAGTCCTAACTACTATCCCTAACAGTATGCATGGCTAAAAGAGCCAGAAACAGATGCTTTCCCCAGTCTAACAAGCTTACCAAGCTTGCATTTTGTTATCAAAGACAAACCAGCAGCAAGGATGCTCTCTACACCTACTGCATTCATCCAGAAGCGTGAGACTTGCTTAACGCTAGTCTGAACGAATTGAGGAAAAGCAGTTTCAAAACAGGTCCCCTCAAGGTCGAAGGCAGCTGCAAAACTGGGTTGTAATCTTTCATTCCCTTCTGAAGATAAACAGAGCTGCTCTGAAGCTGTTAGCAACAGGTATGATCCACAGAGCTGACCGCTCCCAGCAATGCTGAGTACAGCAGAAGGCCCGTGTACTACCTAACACTTAGGAGTAGATAAAGTGCTAGAAATTGCTTTCCTTTACAAGGCTCATTCTAAGAGCATTTCAAGTATTGGAGCAGGGCTGTGTTTTTTTTCTCCCCAGCTTCATTAACAGAGAATTTGAAGAGCACCAAGGCAACACCAAACAGCATCTTTGCAAAGGTCATTCCTCCGGACACATTTCTGAATGCGCCCACTCACAGGCAGGACCAGTTCTGTAAAGGCCAAGCTCAATTCACCTGGTCGACTTCAGTGTTCTGAAACTTGAGTAAAAACACTCCTCCCCTTGCATAGGGAAAGGGAACAGAAACAGGTAGAGATTATCTGTCCCAACCTTGCCTATCTCCTCACTGACTGAAGATCTTACTTCCCTGCTCTTGGTTCAGCTGTTCAGAAGCTCCCCGAACTCAAGCTGAATTCAGACCACGAGCCTTTTTATATAATTATATCCCGCATACAAACATTTTTACTTCAGGTAGAAGCCATCTTACTCAGCCTAAAGCCTAAACAAAATGGTTTTACTCTTCATATTTTGTCATGCTAGATTCCAAGCTGCTCCTTGAACCACTTCGCTCCAAAAGCCCTTGGATTTTTCAAGCAATCTACTGAAGTGATGAAGCACAGTAACTAGCTTAGTAAATCACTTATTTCTACTGGGAAAAGCAAGGCCACTTTTTGTAAATACCTATGGAAATCAAATCATTCCAATCAAATCAATACGAACATCCTGCAGCCAAATGCCACTCAGTTTTCTCTCTCTGCAGCATCATCTCCCACTAAAGTACTGCCAAGACAAAAACAGAGGAGCTCATTTCAGGATGTTTTCCTCCTTAACACATCACATCTCCACTTCTGCGTTTCAGCACCAAAACAAGCAAACCAAGCTTGCACAGAATTAAGGAATGTTGAAGTGAAAGCAAGAACACTGCTAACTTAACAACTTCAGTAGTGGTTTAATATACAAAATACTGCTTTGAAAAACAGAAGAGCCCAAAGATCCACAACAAATGAGTTATAGACAGCTGCTTTACCAGAATTGGAAGAAACACTTCAGTTTAATAAAGAACTACCACTGCTCCCCATTGAGCTGACTGGTGCTGGTATCACAGGGCTGCCTTGCTGAGCAAGTACAGCATGCGTTAATAACTGTGCCATGACTTCCCTTTTCCCTCCCACTGAGCTCCAGTTCTCCTTGTTCCTTCACCAAAAAAAGCCAGCAGAACCCACTAGATGCATGGGAGGCATGAGATCAAGTTTTAGGCATTTGATGCAGAGGAGAAAACTGCCAAGTCTAACAAATCTGTTCCGTACCGCTGTATTGTTTAAGGATATTAAATTTCTCTTTAAAAGAGCAACAAAAACAGAACATTAAACACTGCAAGTATGCAACTGTCTGATTTGAATGCAGTGCAACAGAGTGATTCAGACTGTAACACACCCCAAAGCCTATCCTTCCAATATTCTACTGTCTTTTACATAGAAAACTAATACATCTCCCTCTTTATATATTAAATAATTCTTAAAAAGATCATCTTTATTTATATACAGACAAAACCTGCATCCTCATCAGCCCTTGACAAGACACTTGGTGGCAATGGAAAGTTAACCCAACAGTAACAACCATACATTTAACGAATGCAAGTGCTGAGCTTACGGACTAAAGGAAACTTATTCCCAAGCGTGAATCTGAAAAGCACCGTACCACTATGCTGCAGATGGAATGCCTGAAGGAACTCTTAAAACTGCAGGGACCAGATAATAAACCTCATCTATAAGAACATGCAGTGAATTTTCAAATGTACACAAGTTTTAAACCACAGGTTTCTTGCCGATCTGTACTTGTAACGAACACGGTAAGATCTGGGAAACTCAGACTATCAGACACAACAGGTAGAAGAAACAATGAGACTGTTTCTAAATTCAAAGAAGCTTCTCAATTGCTGCGTAACGGACTGATGGAATGAGAACTCCTAAATGAAGCAAATCTACATTTCTGACACACATAGATGAAGAAAATTAACGTTACAAGTTTCTCAGAGGAGTTACTAAAGGGACTCTATTGCCAGGTTATTCTTATTTTCATATGCTGCAGCACTGCCATGCTGAGTAGCTTCAGTATGAATATTCCTTGAATTTACTTTAAAGATTACACTTAAGATAAATTGTAAAGAAGACAAGACTTCAAGTCTGAACTTTAATATCAGAACTAGAACACCATTTCTTCAATTCATCTAAACAATTTAAAACCACGTTTCAAATTCTTATGGCACGAAACCGGCTCAGAATCAGAGGCCCACTTGGCCAACTGGGGGAAAGAGACTGAAAGATATAGAAGAGCTTCAAAGCGTGAATCACAGAACTGAAGATGGCTTAAGGCTTCATTAAAACATTCGCCGAGTTCTACCGTCGCTCGTGTAATCCATTCTTTAAACCGACTTTAGGGGGATTGCACAGATACAATGCAGAGCAAAACTGGCTCACACTGCCCAGTTTGAGCAAGATTTAGTCACATTATCTTTCGCAGGATTCAGAAAGACAGGAGAATAAGTTTAATCCTTCCTGCAAGGATCATTTCATTCCACACCCCAACTCCTTGAGTAAAATCAGAGATGAGTTAAAAAAAAAAAATTAATGCCACACACACTAATAAAAAAAATTAGCGTGGGGCAAAACTGAAGTGTCAGTATTTCAATATTTTTCTGCCATCTGACAGAATTAAAAACACAAAACAACAAAAACCAGACACAGCGTAGCTCTCATTTAGGCATCTGTTGGCAGTACAATCAATACAAGATGATATAAGGAATCTGGATAATCATTCTTTTATAAAGATGTCCTTAGTCTGTTGTTGACCTTCTGTACCAAAATCTAGCCCTGTAGTCGTCACTGCAGGTCATGAAGCCGGGGTTGGTAGGAGAATGGACAATACAGCGGACGATGCTGTTGTGCCCAAGAGAAAGGAGATTTCTTCGCTCAGCAGTTCTCGAATCCCAGCAGCAGAGACTTATGGTCCTTTCATCTGGCAGCAGCACGTAGTCTTCTGTGTGGTTGAAGACTGCTTGCGTCCTGTGTACTTGACGTCCACTCAAACCAGCTCCTAAACACATGCAGTAAAATACAAACCAAATAAGATCACTTTTAGTTTTTTTTCCCCCCAAAGACCCAGAAGTAAACTACAGCGACTGATAGTAATAGGAAGTCTATTACAAAGCCTTATTTTCTCAGTTAGTATACAGGTAAAACAACTACACATATATATGCTGTATAGGGTAGAACATCTTAGAATAGATGTTAGATTAGATTAGATAGATTAGACTAGAATAGATTTAGAATAAAAGGATTAAGCATTCCACTTGTGCCAGAGAAGTTCAGCCAGTCAGTATGAATGCAAACATTAAGAGCAGCATAACCTTACACTTTTTGTACAAGGCTTACAGCTAACTAGCTGAAGACCACAATTACTGGTAAACACAGATTCTTGTTATCATTAATAGCTTCTGTTTTTAAAGTGCAGGCCACACAATGTGCCACATGATGTACTTTGGCCGCACCTCTCCCCCTCCCTTCAAAGGGAATTTGTTTCCCATTTATGTGTTTTGTTGCAAGGAATACACTGCTGCATCCGACCCGTTATTTGCAAGAGTTTATCGAGGAGGTGCTGCACTCTGCTGGTTGGCAGCAAACACAGCCAGTGCACAAGGACTGCACGCATCCAAACCAGTGTCATCAAGTTCTTTTCCACCAACATCCACTCCACTGTCGTGGTATGACCCCTGATATTAAGCACATGACTATTTTATCCAAAAGCTTCCCAAGTCATGTAACTTATCACATGCAATTTCCTTCTTTCATCATTTCCCAAGTCCTGCTGAGATCAAAGCATGCTGTTGGCAGGATGCAGCTCAGTGTGACTACTTTGCACGCAACTGCATCCTTCAAGAACGTCATACAGCTGCAGCCATGCTTTACTAGAACTATACTTTGCACAAGAATTCATTAAAGCAATTGCCCCAAAGTGGTTCAATCCCCCTACAGTCTGGGGAACTCTCTAGGCAAGTGAACTCCTCTAACTCTAAAAGGATTACACATTTCTTATGACTTCTCCATTTTTGGTTAGACTATGTGTGCAGCTTAAACCAGTAAGCCCCCAAACTAAACTGAACATTAACAAGAAAAGCAATTATGCTTTAAAAAAAAAAAGTTAAAGAAAAACTAGAAAATGAAACTCCCTCCGCAACTGTTCCATTACTTAAGGGATCCATGTTCCTATTAACTTCTTTCTCTAGCTTAGTGATGACCTCCCTCCAAAAGCAATGGCGTAATGATGTCAGTTATGTCTCCAAGCTCTATTAAATAGGTTGACAATGACAGAGGTTTTCTTCTGGAAGTATTTTACGTTTTCAAATTTTGGGGCCATTTATCCTCACAAAAGCAGTCTCCGCTTACGAGTTAGTTCGTATTCAGCAGTAACAGATCTTATTCTTCAGACAACACCACCTGCTCACCGGTCAGCACGTGATAAAGAAGGTCCCTGGAAGGTCAGCTGCCACGTACCTGTGTACTTGACCAGCGTCCGACCAGTAGATATCTCCCACAGTTTAGCTACAGAGTCTTTTCCACTTGACAAGATGTACTTTGAATTTTTGGAAAAAATCGCAGAACAGACTTCAGCTCCATCATGTGCCTTCTCAAAAGTAGTGATACAGCGATTCGAAACGCCATCCCATAGTTTGATGCACCCGTCCTTACTTCCTGTCACGTACATGTTTGCACTTGCGTTGTAATTTACTGAACATATGGCATCGATGTGCTGATCTTGAGGATTGCAAGACACAAAACACTGGAAAGTATTGATATCATAGAGTCGCAAAGTAGGGTGCTGGGTACCCACAAGTATGAAATCTCCAGAAGGATGGAAAGAGATCGAGCGCAACATCTCTGCTTCCTGTTTGATCAAAAAAAATACATAACTGGTGTAAGTTTAAAAATAAAAAAGCAAAAATTGAAGTGCCAATTGTGGTGGCACTAAAATGCTAAAAAATAAACTACATTATCAACTACCACAACATGTTGTATTTTTGCAGAACAGAAAATGCCCTGTATATTATTTATGTGTCAGGGCAAACTGAAACATATCATAGTTTTCCCCCTAGAGCAGCTCGCTGTGCCCACTCACTGGATATTGCACAACAGCAGCAGCACGTTTTGTCAGCCACCACATAATCATAAACTTGCCTCCACAACCAAGAAAATGCAGTTGACTTCAGAGTCGTTCATATTAGATTGGGTCTGAATTAACAAAAAGCCAACAGACAAGAGATTCTAGGACTATACCCATAGGTATAGCTATCCATTATGCACAAACTCACAATGCAGGTCTGCACATTTTGTAGCTGCATACTCCTACATACCCAACCACTTACATACTCAGATGCAATTCAGCTCACTGATATCTCGATAATCACATATTCAAGATTTAGTTGCTCTGAATTGGACTATTGTATCTAACCTGTATATATTTGAAGGCTCTTTTGGCAGAAGGTTTTGAATAGTCAAACAATTTAAGTGTGTAGTCCCTTGAACCAGATGCTAGGATCTGTTCTGTAGGATGAAAAGCTAAACATGTAACCTCATCCACATGATCATACAGAGTCCGAATAACAGGGTGATTTTCCATGTTTTGCTGTGCTGTCTCATTCATCATGACCTACAAAGAACATTGAACAAGTTAACGTTAGAAGGCAGAACACTCTTTTGATAGACAATGTACCATCTTCACTTGCATGAGTGATTGTACCACTAGCTTTTCTGACATATGACTCGGCACATTATCACTTATCTTAATTATCTGAAGATGTGATACATTCATACAGTTACAAATTCTTATGAAATAACACCCCTGTATCTTTACAAAGGTTACTTGATTTGCTCAAGGATGAACTACTATCAGCCACACAGAACTGATGCTTGAAAATACATCACCTTCATAAACAGTCCAAACCAAAAGACAATGCTGCCACACTAATTAAGGGAAGCAGAACCAACTGGGAAAATGGCAACCTTCACTCATGTTGCATACTGCTGGGAATTTGGTGTGCATTCAGTGGAAAAAAAAAATAACAAAAACCCAAGACAAACCCCAAAAAACTCTTAGACTGTTGCCAGATAAGTGTACTAGAGAAAAAGTAAAGGAAGTGAATATGTACTCTGTGAAACAGTACTGAAACAGAGCCACTATGTGCTGTAAAGGTCAGGTATGAAGGTAGGTTCATAACCAAACTGTTTGCATGGTTATAGAGATTATAAACTATTAGAAGCAATCACTGGCTCAGCTCTCTAGAATGCTGTGAGGAGTTACACAGGTATACTTGCCCTGTTTCTTCTTCCTTTTCTTCAAGGGCACTTTATGAGCCACTGTTGGAATAGGAAATACGTTGAGACAGATATTTAGTCCAACCCACTGAGCCAGCCAGAAGGCACAGACATGGCACGAAACAGAGACAGCAGCTCAAGAATTCACACAGTGACTATGATTCAAGTCATATTTTACCTCAATGGGCATAGCACTTTTGGCCAGCATTCTCTCCGTATCAAGAATTTTTATTGAGGCATCGGCAGATCCTGTAGCTATTAGCTGTCCATCTCTGCTATATGTTGCTACACGACACGGTCCCTTATGAGATGTGACATAACAAGTCTCATACTCAGAAGCCTCAGGAGACATGGTCTGTACATCTGCATCAAATTCTAAGTCGATTCCTGTGCCTGGAGCTACTGTATCTGACCGTCCAATTGCATACTGAACAGCGCTGTCATCATTCTCCATCCCTGAAAAGAGAAAGTTGACGTTCTTAAACCAGGCTTACCTCCTCTTTAGACAGGCAGGCTATGCTCATATCTATCCTGCACACTTCCTTGGTAGCTCTGAAGTTTGGGATTTAAGAGAGACAGCCCATGTTGAACAAAGCTAAGGTAGCAGAATAGATTTAATTGTAGTACAGCAATACCTCTCACAAAGAGTGAAAGGCAGTTTGACTAAACACAGCTGTGTTCAGCTCTAGCGTAACTGTGGCAAGATAACCAGTAAATATAGAATGGTATTAAGTACTGATTACTTCTTATTAGCTAAACAGTCACATGCAGAAGTCACTGACATGCCTATAGTCAGTTTACAAAAGGGTGAAACAAGACTCAATGCTGTTATGTAAGACTTAAAGTGAAAAAATAGAAGCATTTACCAATTACTCTCTTTTTTACTGAATTGAAAGAAGAACACCACACAAACTACTATCCTAACGCTACTAAAGAAAATTATTACTTGAAACCCACCTTAAAGAATCTTTTTGATTTGCAATATGCATCTACACAACACTACCAGTTCAGCACTGCAAGCTGCACCAAGGCAAGGACACGCCAGTTTTAAGCTAAGTGCCTAGCTGCAGTTAGCAACTTTCATAGAACAGTTTGTTCTGCTTTCATCTACAGACTGCAAAGCCTAGTATTCTTCTTTCAGGCAGACGAGGCTCCACACTTGTACCCATAGAAATCAACTAGTTCAAGCAGCAGAACCAGTTTAGTTACAATACAGAGAAGAAAGACATGCTGTCATGGTTAGGACTCTTCCAGTAACCCAGCTGGCTTGTTTCAACAGCAGCTCAGGAATTCTGATTACTTTCTGCAGCACATACATACTTTCAGAAAGACACAGAGAGAACAAGAAACACACCTTTGCCAAGATCCTAGACTGTGAAGCTCATTTCCTTGAGAGTGGTACATAAAGGCCAATGAAGGTGGCCAATGAAAGGACTTACTCCTCCCTTTCCAACATGTCCAGGAACAACCACAGAGAGTTGTGCCTTAGTAATAGATCTAACTTACTATTAAACGTGCAGACTCAGTGATCTTGTTGAGCACTCACAGTGCTAAAGAAGGAAACACAGGCTGTATGTAAAGATGTAAAAGCTTTGTAGTTTACTACAAAGGCACAGAAAACAGAAGAGATGCATTCTCAGTAACACTACCCTACTTGCAAAGATTTAATCCAAGGATTTGGGAGCACAAACTTTACAGTAGTTCTTTTGTTTTAATCCCAGCTTACCTAATTTAATAAGATGCAGCAGTTGTTCAGACGGCGCACAAACTGATTGTGGTTTTATCTCATTTATTAAACCATTGGCAATATTTATGTATCCATCATACAGTAGCTGACTAATGATTAGTTTATAAAGTTGCTGACGGTCTTTCAAGCTGACTTTTGTCCTATACATTGTGAGCAAGGAATGCCTTGGAGGGGCCTGAAATAAACAAATAGGAAAAGTCACATACAAGAGAGTTGCACGAAACAATTAAAGCCTTTAAATAAAGTGTATCCTGCTGAGTATCACTGCTAATGGCACTGAAACTTTAGGTAAGACTGAGACCGAGAAACGAAAGACAGAGATAACAGGAGAAAGCTGGTGCATCTTTATTGCAGAAACAAAAACCCGACGAATAAGAAGAGCACGAATTGCATTAAGGAGCAACGGAGAAAATAACGTGGAGAGGAAAAAAAAAAAAAAAAAAAAAAAGAAAAAAAAAAAGCAGCTTTGGTGAGCCGGGTTATTGGGTTGGTGGCGCCCATCGCGCCCTGCTGGCAGCGGCAGGCAGGTGGACGGGGAGCAGGGGGACGGAGCGGGGGACGAGCAACGTGGGAAGCCAGAGCGCCAGCGCCTCCTGGCCCGCTCGCCCCGCCGCCCTCCGGACGCTGCCCGGCCCGGGAACCAACAGCCGGAGCGGGAGGGGGCGTGGGGGAACGAGGCTGAATGAGGGTGGGGAGAGCGCTCAGCCGGAGCGCGGCGGGCACGGGGAGCGCGGGCGGCGCCGCGCGGCCGTTACAGAGGGCGCAGCACTGCCGAGGCCGCGCAGCCGAACGCGGAGAGCAGCGCGAGGCCGCCCGATACCTACCGACCCTTCCTTCTGCCTCCCTCGCTCTCCCCCTAAAATGGCGACCGGAGCCCTGAGCGCATCGATTGGCGGCGGCGGTAAAGGAGGAGGCGGCGGCGGCGGCCGAGACCGAAGAATGCTCCTCCGCGAAGGCTGCTGCATCGAGCGCCCGCAAATCGATTGGAGGCGACTCTTGGGGAGAGAACGGCAGCGTCACGTGACCGATGACGCCTAGCGTGCGCGCCGCGCCACTAGCAGGCCCCCTTCCCTGTCACGTGACGTGCGACGCGCGAAGGGACCCCCGCCCGGCGGGGAAGGGGCGGGCTGCAGGCGCGGCGCCCCGCGGGGCTCCTGAGTGTCCACCGTCCCCCGCCCCCCCGCCCCAGGCCCGGCTGCAGCCGGTGGGGTAGCGTCTCGGGCAGGGCACGCCTCGAGCAGGCCCAGACGGGCAGCCGCCCGTGGACACACGTAGGGCCGCCCCGCGCTGCCCATCGGAGTGTGGGGCCGGCTGCTGAGGGCACAGCAGTTGGGTGCTGGGGGTCTTTATGTCTCGGCTGCAGAACGCCCGTACGGTGCTGCTGGGACACTGCAACACCTGACGTGGGGCATTAAAGGGCCAAGAAACAAGTGGTTGGCGCTGCCGCCCAGTGCCGCAGGCCTCACGAGTGGTTTGGGTCGCCAGCACAGCCGGCTGCCCCGCTTCCAGGTCCCACAGGCTGAGCGCCTGCCCCACCGCCACCCTCCCCACAGCCCTGTCCTACTCACGTCAGCCTCCAGAAATGGCAGCCGAAGTGGGCGCGGGTCGAGGAGGGGGGATGCCATGCTCCCCATGCCCCGCGGCAGCTGGCGTCGGTCACATGCGGCAGCCACACGACGACCCGACATCTTCTTTTTACCTATCGTGTCCCGCTTGTCAACACCAACACACCGGGACCGCCCTCGCGCTGGTTGTTAAGGACGCAGAGCCAGTAACAAGTTGCCTTCAATCACACTTCTTCAGAGGCCGCACGCGCCGCACCGAATGGCAGAGGTCCCCTCACCGGTGTGAGCAGGACCACGCGACAGTGCAGCACCCCGCACTCCTTTGCGCTTCACGAGCGGCACCGACCGCTCAGCTCTGTCCCAGGGCGCTGTGTGCTGCTAACAGCTGTGAGCCGGCAACGCCGTTACACGATGTCAGGCTCCGGCCGGGTGTTCCCTCGTGCCGAGGCGGGCCGATGTCCCCTTCACACTTGTCCTCAAGAGCCGAGGGCACGTGGAGCAGCACCGTGCAGTGCCGCGCGAGGCAGAGGCCTGCTGCAGCCCTCCCGCTCCTCCTCGGCGCTGCTTCCCGTCGCACCTTACCTCGCCGGCAGGACACAATGGCCCCGAGCCCCCACTCGCGCTCGGCTTCACGCGAGGTGGCAGCACCGCCTCTCCCTCGGCCCCGGGCGGCGGGTGGGTGTGCGGGGAAGCTGAGAGGGACGAGGTCGGAGCCCGGCGGGATGCGGGACTAACCTGAAGCCCTTCCCCCCGACGCCGGCGCCGCGCTGCGAGGCCTTGGTGGCTGCGAGGAAGGAGCGGTAGTTGTAGCGTTGCCACAGGTGGGTGGTCTGGACATACGCGATTTGCGTAACGAAAGACCCGGCCGGGCAGAGACTTGCGGAGAAAAGTGTGTAAACGAGGCTCGATCCACGCACTTGGAGTACGGAAGAAACCAGCGGCGGAGAGACGGTACGTAAAATACGCATGTAGCGCAAACACCGCCCTCGGGGTGGGCGGGTCAGGCCGACGCGGGTACGCAGCAGGCTGCCGTTGCGCATGCGTCCCGCAAGCTCACGGAGACGAGTCTAGGCCTCGCGACGAGCGGAGCGTTAGGAGAGCCAATCGGCGGGCGGGTCGACTGAAAAGCAGCCAATCGGCGGGCGCGGACGCCGGGAGACGGGCCAATGGCGAGGGGGCGGTAGTTTAAAGGGTATTTAAGGGAGGGAGGTTTGAATTCAAACAGTCGTAGCGGCCAGAGGCCGAGGTGAGCGGGGTGCTGGGGCTCGCGTGGCGTCCGGGTGGTGCTGTGGCGCGGTGGGCCTTTCTTGCCTCGAGGGCGGCCCGGCGGGCGGTGTGGGTACGGCTCGGCCGTTACGGATCTGGGACGGGTAGGCCTCGGTTGTGTAGGGGGCAGAGAGAGAGCAGATCCGAGGAGCGGCGCTGCTTGCGCAGCTCACCCCTGTCCTCTCTGTCCGCTCCGTAGGCGAAATTGTATCTTGCCTTTCTCAGACACTATGGATAAGAAGGCAAAAGAGAACTGTCCTGGAAATCCTTCTCGTGCTATTAAGGTAAGAGGCTTATGAAGTTCATGGGTGTGTTTATCTTGGCTGTATAAGTTCTATAGATCCTGAAGTGTGATGATGGTGATTGATTTTGCTAAGTGACAAAAAGGGGGGAAAAAACCCTGTCCAATGTTTTCTGTGTACAGTGAGCAGTTATCAACATCATCTTTTAGTCTTTCTGTTGCAGAGGGCAACGTCTGAGACTGAGTTTCTTACTGCTGTTATTAGCATGCAATTTTTTAATTGGGAAGTCCTAGTAGTGCAGTTTTTATCCATAATCCTGTATTTAGACAGCAAAATACGTACAGGCAACTGGCTGTGACTTCCAAAGGAAGTGCTGCCTTAATGTTGTTATTCACGTGTCTAAGATTGCATATCTTTGTATACGAAGCAGGGACATTCTCATTCTTCTAATTTAAATATAAACAGGTCCTGGTCAGGTTTTAAAGTAGCAGAAGCAAAGTGTAGTTTAAAATCAGCTTTCAATGTATTGAATCAAAAAACTAGAATGTAGGTGTTCCTAGAGGAGTTAAGGCATCAGTAACAGATCATTAGCATTTCAATTTAATTCTAGGAAAAGTATTCTAGAGCAACTAAGAATTACTTATATTTAAGTTTAAACTACCTTCCTCGACTGAAAGGATTAAAAGCAGGTAAAGGAACCTTCTTAAACTTGCTTTGTTCTAATGAACTCCTGTTGCAGTGCAAGGCATCTTAAAAGGCATCTTAAAATACACAGCATTCAAGGGAGCAGTGACTCAAAGCAGTGCATGTGAAAAGAATTCCTGTAGTAAAGACCTGTCTGAACTTTCCACTGACACCTAGACTTCGGTGGATCTGTGACTAGTTTTGAATAAGCATGTTGTTAACAGGACAGTGGTTTTCTACAAGTCAATTTAATTCTTAAAAAAAAAATAAGATCAGAGTAATTTTAAGATCTCCTTTTAATATACTGTTTTTTTCCTCCTCCCTATCTTTTTCCACAACCTGTACTTAACTCTGCTGTACAGGAACATAAAGGTTATAGTGTGCTATTCTATTACTAATGTATAGTTGTTTTTTGAAGGCAGCAAATCCTGTTGTGGATGGCCCAAAACGTGTCCCCGTGTCTCAGAATTCTGCCCAGAGCCGGCCACTGAACAGTGGAGTTCAACCACAGCGTATTCTGTGTCCTTCAAATTTTGCCCAGCGGGTTCCTGTACAATCACAAAAGTCTTCACTGTCAAACCAAAAACTGTCTAACAATCAGACAACACAGCAGCCCCGACCAAAACTTCCAGTCCAGCCAACTGCTGGGCCTCAGGTTCCAAGCAAGAGCAGTGAAAAACCTCAACAAGCTCCTGTACCTGGTAATTCCAAAGATGATACCTTTATGTGTTTGTGACGCTTGGGAGACTTCAAACAAGAGTGTGGTATAGAAAATGTAAAGCTCACACTAATGACAAGTTGGACCGTCCTGTAGAGGAATAGATGGTTGCACCCAGAAACAGAAAAGCAGCGCATACTTCATTTTAGATGTTGCCACGGTTAAAGATGTAGAGGAGATGTGGAGCCAATATAAGTGTTTCTCCAGTCTTGAAAATTTACAGATGCTCATTAGTCAACTTTGAATAAATGCAATTGGTATTCCTGCATCACATTGTTTTCCAGTGTTCATGGTAATCTGATACACAAGAATACTGTATGAGCAGGAGTGAGGAGCTGGGGAGAAAATTTCTTAATGTTTTCATGAATTTCAAAAAAGCATTTGAAGTTGCACTTTGATAGAGTAGCTCTAACTGCTATGCTGCTTTGCCAGTGGTAAGCTACACTAGGTTTTAAATACCATGGAGGGTAGACTGTAAGTTGCTGTAGATACTACCCAGACTTGTTCCTCATGTGAATGTGTTGCATTCACTGGTCTGTTTTACAAAGTTGTTCTACTTGTTTGTATACAGCAAAGAGTTCTGAAGCAGACAGCGTCTCTAAACAAAAAAGTGAAGAGTCTACTAAAAAGAAAAAGGAAGAGACTAAAAAGTAAGTTGTGTGCCTAAAACACTTATAGCTAAGTTAGTTATGCTTTCAGTGTCTAGCACTTAATGCTACAACTAAGTTGCAGCCAGGCTGCAGTCTACTTGAGCCTCCTGATTGCAAAGAAAGTGGCCTTCTTGCCTCAGAGACAATATTTATTAATGAAACTCTGGGAGGGGTTACTTTGCTTTGGTAATCCTCAGGAACAATAAATTACTGTAATCTGAAGAAAAGCTTTTGGCTCAAAAAGGAGCAGCTCTTCCTGTGAGAGAATTCTGATAATCACTGCTGTAATCACATCATGTTCACTTGGAAAAATGTGTTCTTCATATGTGCAGGAGGCTTGAGTCTGACTTTGGATGCAGTTTGACTTGTAGTATGGCTGCTTTAAAACCGCCCTGACAATCTAGAATATATCTGTATTAAGTATATTGAAACGTGCTTAGTTTGTTATACAGTTTTGGTTTTGCTGTAATATGTAGCTGTACCTCTATGCATATGCTTTAGAAGCAAGAGAGAAGCTTTTGAGATTTCCCTTAGAGAAGTCTCAATGCATGTTTTGTCCTCTTGGTGGTGTCTTCCATTAAAGACTAAAATCTAGCTGAGATCACTATGTATGTAACTGGAACGTTGCTGAACGTTGCTCAAGCATTGCTTCTGTAACTTACTATCTCCTTTTGCAGAAGACAGTGGTCTCTTGATGATTTTGAAATTGGTCGTCCTCTGGGGAAAGGAAAATTTGGAAATGTATATTTGGCACGTGAAAAGCAGAGTAAATTTATTCTTGCACTGAAAGTGCTGTTTAAAGCACAGCTTGAGGATGCTGGTGTAGAACATCAACTACGAAGAGAAGTTGAAATACAGTCTCATCTCAGGTAAAGTGAACAGTTACCCTTTGCTTAGTTTATGCTCAGTTAAAACACAAAGTAAACTCACTTGCAGGAAAGTGAGTAATACATGGCAATTTGAAACTGCTTGTTAAGGTTCTTGCCATTCTGCCCCTGCCCCACCACCCCATGGACCAAAAAGAAAAGAGAACCCAAACATAAAAGTCAGGCACCTGGCCAGTTCTTACGAGTGCATGACTGCAGTTTCTCAGTCTAAGCTTGTTCCTGGTATTCTGTTTCCTGTGAAATAAGCCCAACTTAATGAATGAGTTGTTTCATAGAAAATATTTGAAGTATTTAAGCTTAAGTTCAATGAACTATAGAGATCTGCATGTTGAATGGCAATCTATTCTGTGTGTTGTAGAAAGCTACATATGAGAAAATACAAATGTGCTGAATTCTTGGGTAGGTTTTTGCTACTAGCAAGTCTGATGCTTCTATGATAAATACCCTCTGTCTGCTCTGAAGCTCTCATAGATACTGACATGGCAATTGGAACTGTGCTATCCTGTGTGGCATTAATGTTAAATTACAGGTCCTATATGTATAATTAAAAGTTAGTTGTGCACATAACCTTGTTCAGGAAGGCATTTCAATTTCTTGCAGGCATCCCAACATTCTCAGACTATATGGCTACTTCCATGATGTTACAAGAGTCTACCTTATTCTAGAGTATGCACCTCGTGGGGAAGTCTTCAAGGAGCTACAGAAGCTTACCAAATTCGATGAACAAAGAACTGCAACTGTAGGTTGTTCTAACTACTTGTTGTTGCTTGCTTCTGTGTAGCGTACCTGAAGCATAAAGCTAGCTCTTCAGGAAAAAGTAATCTTCAGTTGCATGAAACTAACTCTTTAGATGCTAGTTTGCTTATGCACTTGTAACCTATTTAGGAATACATTGGGAGGACAAGCAACTGCACTGTCAATGAATAATGTTCAGCATTACCCAGCACTGTAATTTGTGTGGTCGCTTCAAGCAACACCTGTTGCTTGTGAGTGTAAGGAACAATTTTTCTACTCCAAACTGCTAATTACTCCTAGGGAATACTATACTGTAGCTAGTAAAGCTTGAGCATCAGTGTCTTTGTACTTGACAGTTCTGTTTTCTTTCTAGTACATTACAGAACTAGCAGATGCCCTATCATACTGTCATTCAAAGAGTGTGATTCACCGGGACATCAAGCCAGAAAATCTGCTGCTTGGCTCAAATGGAGAGTTAAAAATTGCGGATTTTGGATGGTCTGTGCATGCCCCATCCTCTAGGTAAGAATGCAGTATATACCTGATACAGTGAAATTCTTCTGTAATGAAAATTTTAGCTTTCTTGTCAAATTTACAATTATGGAATGGAGGTAAATGTCAACTTGCTGAAGTACTGGGGGGGAGCATTTAATAATCGGGTCACTGCTGTCAAGGTCTTAATAGCTGACTGATGGAGCATAGAGGGAACGTTATCCTGCTTCTCCATTTGTGTATTTCACAACTTGCTGAACCTGAAACAAGGGTGTTAGTGCAATGGTTTAGGGTTACAGTTGTCCCTGAGATGAAGATTAGAACTTTGTCCAAATAGCTCACGCTAGCACTGTACTTGGAATGTTTCCTTAGTCTGAATTGCACCTGATGAAGAAAGTCTCGCTGACCTGTGAGCCAGTGGGAGAGGGGAAAAGGAAGTGCAAGGCTGCCTGTTATGACTAGAATACTTCAGAGCAAAACTAGAAAAATGACTGATGGAATTCCAGTGATTTTAAGCTTATCCGGGGCAGACTACACTGAGATACAGACAAGAACACTTGAATCAAGATGCTAATACTAACAGTACAGATCTTCACTGCCATAAAGGGTAAATGATATACTGTACTCTATGCTCTTCTTCAGGAGATCAACTCTCTGTGGGACACTTGACTACTTGCCTCCTGAAATGATTGAGGGAAGAACACATGATGAAAAGGTGGATATTTGGAGCCTGGGGGTTCTGTGCTATGAATTCCTTGTAGGGAAGCCACCTTTTGAAGCAGAAACATATCAAGAAACCTACAGAGCTATTTCCAGGGTATGTGCCATAACTTTGACTAGGTGAATTTTGGTTTCACTTCGTGTCTTCTTGAAGTTTAATATCCCTTTTGAGGGAAGGAAACACATAATGAGATATACACAAAACTAGATCCCTAAAGCTATCCTGAAGTCACTCCAGTAGAATTACAATAAAGATTAAGATAGCTGTCCTGTCTGCTTGGTTCTGTCCTGTTTCTACTTGTATCCGAACAGCTACCTTTTCATATAGTAGCTATTCTTCGCTATCTCCTTCACTACTTTCATGTACCTGGTATATGAAATATTAATCATTCCAGGTGTTAGGAAAAAATTATATATTTCTCAATTTCTAGTGTCCTGTAAAATTGAGAGGTTCCAGCAAAGTGGTTTTGTGTTGGGAGCACACAGAAAAGCACGCTAGCTGAACTTTGGCAAGCAGTGAGAACCTTGTTTTAATCATGATTGTGATGAAATCACTTACTAGGTACAAGGTACATAGCCCACATGGCTGACAGTTTTCTGTGCTCTCTGTACCTTGGGGGGCAGAACCCTATTGCTTTCCAGTTTTGATTAGTGCCAAAGAATATTGCATCATCTTTTGTCTCATTTCCTTTTCTTAGGTGGAATTCAGGTATCCATTATTTGTAACAGAAGGTGCAAGAGATTTAATTTCAAAGCTTCTGAAACATAATCCATTCCATCGGCTGCCCTTGAAGGACGTACTTGTTCATCCCTGGATTACAGCAAATTCTACAAAGATGCCCAACAATAGAAAGTGATGTTCCTGCCCCATCCAGAATATAGTCTTAACAAGGGTAATCTCATTGGACTAACGAGGAGATTTGTACTGTGACTACTGTAATACAATAAGAAGAGCAGGTCTTGGAATCCAGTGGCAATTAAGAACACAAGTCTTTGGGTTGGTCATCATCTTGAACTGATCTTGAATTGCAACATAAATGTTTGACTTCTAGCTGGATGTTGTGGAATACTTAATGTACTTGAAAAATAACTACACGTGGGCCAGGTCTATTGATGTAAGTATTCAAGGTCTGTTCAAGGCCTTTATGGTATGGTCTGTCATAGTTACAGCTCATTGTTCCAATAACAAGAGACAGCAGTGGTTCTATCTTACTGAACAGTGCAATATCCCAGAGGTACCTGCCTGTGAGCTCACTGGGCTGCTAAAGGGTATCATACCTGTGGTGTAATCTGAAACCGAGGTGAATGCATCTGTGTCCTAAAAATGAATGATGTGTGCATTTTGTCTCTAGTTTTTGTCTTAAATGTGAGCACTCAAGTTTCTAAATAAAGATTGCTTATATATTGAAAAGCAGGGTAAGGTTCCTTACAATATATAATGTGTGCTGGCTGCCTCCAACCCCCTGTCATTCCTGACAGACTACTGGAGCACATCTTGACTTATCTCCATGGTCACAGACTAAGTTCACTAGCTCTGTCCAAAAGTAAGTTGATATAAAATAAGTTCTTGCTCTAAGTGCTGGTGTTGTGGAAGTAGATGCAGCTATTACACTTCAGGAAAGTACCAAAAGAGTTACTAAATACCTTACAAGAGTTTCACAGTCACTTTAAAACTAAATCTACTTCTTTCTTTGCAGTTAAAGTGTAATAGTCATAAACAAGGCACACACACACCAGAAACAAGGAACAAAAAACCAAAGCATGCTTACCAAGCCATGTTTCCAATTCTCTGGTGTTTAGGACCCAGAGTATAATTTTTTTTTTCCCCTATTTACAAATTATCAGAAGCAGAAGTAATAGACTAGAACCTAGGCTTCATAGCTACTGACATGGACACAAATGGCAAAGCACCTCAAAGGTTTTCTGCCTTTCTGAAAAGGATATTGGTTTTTTAAAAATTAACTCATTAAAATGTGGTAAAACTTGCTTGTAATTTGTCATGAAATGCTTTCTCAATCCTCCGCTTAGACAAGACACTCAGAGAAACAACCCATGCAAACCAAGTATTTTCCAGTAAAACACTTCAAACAAGTGCTATGAGAAAGCAGTTTATTTTTCTCATTATCAGGAGCCATGGCAGGTCTCTTACTATCTTACAAACTATTTAAAAAAGATCCTTTACAAGCAAGGATTCTACATTTCAAAATATATTCTCAAATCACTGTAAAATATTTAGCAAAGGCTCATCTAAAAGTGCCAGTAGTTTATACAACCATCTTTATTTTACAGGTCACAATTTAAATGAAGCATTTTTCTATTACCACAACAAAACCTGCAGTGCTTGTACCTTTTAATAACTTCCAGGTACATCTGCTCTAAATGAGTCTTGTTTTATAGAAACACTCTAGGAACAGGAAAGAAAAAGTTTGACTCCTTTTATCAACTTCAGGACAAGATCTACTTGCTAGAAATCACTGATCAAATAAAACAAGGCTGTCGTTATTTGATTATGATGGAATGCTTTTGTTACCCTTGGATGACAGAACGATAACCTGAACAGCTAGAGAACATGTAGAAAAGAACGTGTTTCTTGGAAAATGGAGCAAAAAGTGCCAGAGTCAGGCTTTACATTTCCAAGAGGCAGACACCATAAATTATCTCCATCCAGCCCCAGACTGTAGTAGATCAGAAAACTGCAGGGGTGGTGGCTGCATGTTGTTACTGCACAGCATCCCTCCATTTGCTGTGTAGACACTGCAGCATTTTAGCTGCTGAATAGCCAGCAATAAGCTTCCATCCCAGTAACAAATACAATATTCACACTGATGAACTAAGGATGCAATTTAACATTGTCTGAGCAGTGTTAATAACTTGTTCATGACAAAGACGTGCCTCGTCCCTCCTTCCCTTGAGCAGCATCTCTTTTCAAACAGACAACTTAGAAAAAAAAAATACTTTGATCAGAGTAGTTTTCTGCTATTTTAGTTCAGATTCCTGTACGAATAGACCTGTGTCAGAGCCACCATGGCATAAACGACAAGCACAAGTACAGAGGCAGACAATGTCAAAAGGGCAGATGAGGAAGGGAGAACAGGTCTAAAAGACTCAGATGTGGCTTCAGTCATCTCACAGAAGCACAGTCCTAAGTCTGAAACCCAGGTTTAGCACAGAATGTTAAGTTGAATACCTAGATTTGAGATCCAATTTTTAGGTTAACTGAAAAGTGGTTGTATGCAAATACAGTTTAACAGGAATACTGCCCAAATAAGGAAGTGAATTACACCTTGAGTTGGTACGCTGCACAGCCTACCAGACAAAGGCATGAGAACTGCTTTTGAGAAGTTCTGAATTGTAGCATCTGGACTTCAGGTGAGGATCAGATTAACCCACAGGAGCAGAAAGCCCCCAGGTAAACAGCTAACTTAAAAAGAAAACCCCAAAAGAAACCAACAAGATGTACCCAGTAACAAAGCTAGGCCTCAACACCACGGATGCTTTGCCTCTCATTTTATCTTTGGAATACATTCAGATAGGAGGTAATTCTGGTTACAATGATTTCACTAGACTCAGTATGAGTCTGTAGCATTTAAAACTGAAAGGAAAAGAAAAAAGACCTTAGGAAGGTCAGAAAAGCATAGTTTCAAACAGCAAAATCTCGAGATATGGAAGCACCACAAAGGAGCCATAATTTCAGAGAGGTGCATTGCCTCTTCTAGCTAAAACAATTAATTATCACTGTGCAATAATTAAGCACATAGGTAAGCTCACTGAAGTTAGCTTGGCATGTGTGTTGGACTGCAGGAGTGGGATCGTAACATATGCCTTCTGCAACAAAAGAAACACTCACATAGCACCGTAGATCCCAGTACACCTACTTACCAGTAGGACTATTTACATGGTCCATGGAAGAAACTGTATTCTACTATTAGCAAAGGAATCTTACTCTATTTCCCAGCTGCACAGTAATAAACTGCAACTGCATTTTGGCATGAAAAATATTAATGATCCAAAAATCTAGAAAATAAAGACCCAGAATTGTACGTCTGGTTTTTGTGAGAGACTGCACATTGTCAAGCATTTATATTAGCACTTGCAGTGGAAACCAGAGTCTATTTCAAGAGCTTTTTATAAAGGGAAAGAGGATGAGGACAGCATTTTCACTGTCACATTTACCTGGAAGAACAAGCCAGAGAAATGCAAGAGAAGGTCAGCATTAGCATGAACTCAAAGGAGTATCTGAAGAGCGACATGAATATTAAACATTTAAATAATAATAATAAACAATAAGAAATGATCATGGCTTTGGAGCAGGAGGTTTGAAGAAACCAATCTTCCGGCAGTATCGGACAACAAATGGCACAGAAACCACAGTGATGCTGATTCGTACCGGGGCAAACAGCTTGTGAATGGCATATGCCAACACAAACGTGCTTGTACCAGCAGCCATTTTAGATTGCAATGATGATTCACTGAAACCAAGTTTGACGAGAACTGGAGTCATGTCCACACCGCTGGGGAAAAAGAAAACAAGGCTTCTTAGTTTATTTTAAAATCAAACACTGAAGAACATAAAGCGCTATTTACTCAGGGAGTTTAACACAGTACGACTTCCAATTCTGGAATTCCTATTTTTAAGTTTTGATAAATGATAAATGAATTCTTCCAGGACTAAGAGCCCAATTTACTTCTGTAACAATAGCACGTACATTATTTTCAGATGCACATTTTGGTTTTAATTGTCAAGATCCCTACGAAGTCAAATATCTTCTTAGTTTATTGGCTGCACAACTGCAGCACGGAGGACGCTCAGCCCCACGCCCCACCTTCCCAGAGGAAATCAGCAGTGTCTCCTCTCTCTTTCTCCACACACAAAACAGACGTATCTAAAGCTGCCATACCTCCCTCTGAAATCATATACATGATATCCTACTCATCTTCTCTCCTGTAAGGTTAAAACAGAAAATGCTGGATAGTCTAATCCTCTGTTTTAGTGGCTGTTGCCTTCTGCAGTTTAAGCTATGTTCAGCACCCAGAAAAATAAATTTATCTCTAAGCTCCAGAGCTTCCACATGGCTCTATCTCTACATGCCATACCACTGTTTGAGAACAAAAGATACCTCTGCAGAAAAGCAAATTCTTTCATCTAGTTTGGTCAGTCACTTTGGTGCAGTCTCTGCTGTTTTCAGCGGCCCACCACATCTATCTTAACTCGTGCCTGACTGGAGATTAGATCAGCTTATGGATCCGTTTATACACAAAAAAGCAGAGGACTCGTGTATAGAAAGCAAACAAGAGAGCGTCCCTTTAGAAACAAACAATGGCCAGATATTTCCCTTGTCTAAACCATTACAGCCTACAGACACCGTACAAACCACACCTTGACACAGCCACGTAGAAGATTCCTAGAGATATTAACGAAATTCCAATGTGGAATGAAACTCCTACAGCACCATACTGTTTGAAAACTTGTTTCAGCTGCTGAGATTTGTTGAGTTTCTTGTTTTCACCACTGAGATCCGCGGCTGCCTTTTCAGGGGATCCTGCATCCTAAAAAAAAACAAACAAAAAAACAAAAGTATTAATTAGCGTTAAGTACCATACAATATTCAAACTGAGTCAAAAAGTCAAACTGACATGGAAGAATGAAACAATTGGCATGTGTAGCGCTGCTTGGAAAGCTCTGGGAAACAGCAATGCTGGTCTGCTTTTTTACGCTGGGATTGCTGATGCCTGTAGCAGAGTTCATACAAGCTCCCATCTTCCAAGCGTTCACATTAAGCAGATGTACTGATCCTGGTGCATGTTCTTACACAATACAAGTTTCACCATTAAAAAAAGGAGTTAATACGGTCCCAGCATTCCACCTGATACAGGAGAGTGCCAAAGCTCACCCACATAGTTTTGGAGAGATGAGACTGAGGCGCCAAAGAGATTTCTGTCCATATCCACTGCTTCTGGTCCATCCCTGCATTTGGCAGGATTGTCATCAGGGTACAAAATACCCAACACTCTTACAGAGCTCATGGTGAGATGAAACCCACGTGAGAAACGCTCAAGTCAGAATTCTTGGGTGAGGCAAGGATCTTAGTGATAGCAGCAAAGTTTATTCATTATTGCAATAACGGGCTCACACCCCCCCGTTGGTAAGAGAGAAACCACATGTCGATCAGTGCAATCCACCCCATTATATACCCCTAAACCCAATGCAGGTCATGCTCTCCTGGCCCTCACTCACTGGTTGAGCTTCTCAGGCTCACAATCTCCCCGACACCGTTGCTTTGATTATTTTCCTTACACAGTGGTTACCAAGCTGTTGTTTTTGATGTACTGTACCGTGAAACAGGTGGGCAATTTTCTTTAAGGCACGTTCACTTTGTTCTGTACTAGGCTCTCCCTCCTCCCTGCACACCTGCCTTATCTTGTTCCTGTACTCGGTCCTACCCATGTGAAAACACCCCACTAGTGGAAGAGAAACAATCTACCCCTGTCAGTGCTCACTGAACTAGTGGAAGAAAAATGACTCACCTAACTGCTCCTAAAGGTCTACACTACATACAGAAGATGCTGGTCCCACAACAAAAGCCTATTCTACATACCAGAAGCACTTGCTTCACTGCAAAAACACAATCCATCTCTCTCACCCACTTTAATCAGTGATTAAGACCCTCCCCTCACCCAAAACAAACAAAATTATGTTTGCCTTGTCCCCCCCCACTGTAACTTGCATTACTTTTTATCTCATCTGGAGAAAAATCACATGGATCCATAAACATGTATTAAGTAACTATGGAGCACAACCTTATTTATTCTAACACAAAGAACAATAATAGGATTTTTTTTGTTAGGCTTTGGCTCATGAACCAAAGCAATGTCTGAACAGAAACTGAAAGCTGAAAAATGTCCAGCAGGAACACCCTGCAGGAACCACCCCCAAACCCTCCACTGCTGAAACCAGTTTTAATACTAGAAAGCAAGCGAGGGAACAATTTTCAGTTATACATATATTAAAGCAAGCTCCCTAAGCAAAAGCAAGCATTCACAATTAGACAATCCAATTATTTCCAGCTCTGATACAGCATTATTTCTGATGTCATCCTCACTCTTCAGTTTCATTACAGGAAAGGATGTGAGAAATCAAATCGCATCCTATGGGATTTAAATACGGAGTCAGTGACCAGAACCACTCGAGTAACCCGAAGTCATCCCACTTCGTGCCAACGCCAGCCCCAACCACCCGCTCAGCCACGGACACCCATTCGTCCAGCAGCTGTGCACAGCTGGAACGGCACTGTAACATCTAACACCGCAAATTATTCGCCCAAAGAGGGTCACACTGTACGGAACCGAACAGGAGCCGCATCTCAGAGGGCTCGGAGTGCAGCGCGCCCGCATTGCGCACAGCGCGGAGCGGATCGGATCGGAAGGGCTCTCGCACAGCTCCTCCCAGCTCCACCGCATTTCCACCCCCGGCGCTCCGCGCTCACGTGCAGGCGATTTCTGGAAGCCGCGGAAGCCCAAAGCTCAGCGCTTCGCCGGAACGGAGCGGCAGTGACTGACAGCCGGCCGTCCGACGGGCAGGTGCGCGGAGGGCACGCACAGCCACGGCCCCGCCAGAACCTCCCCCCCCAGAACCGGCCCCGCCAGAACCTCCGCCTCCAGCCCCAGAACCGCGCGCCGTCCCGAGCCGAGCTCCGCTCCGCGCAGCGCCCCAAGGCGGGCGGCCCCTCCGGCTGCGAGCCCAGCCCCCTACCTTAGCGGGGCTGCCGGCGGCGGCGCGCAGCGCTACACAGCACAGCGGCGGCGGCCCGAGAAGAGGGCGACCGAAGAGCTGCTCGTTGCCCGGGGGACGGAAGGCAGCGGCGGGCAGAGGGCTGCGGGGCAGTGCCGGCGGCCGCAGCGGGCCCAGGCGCAGCAGGCGGAACATCGCGGCACGGCCGGGCGGGCGGGCGGGCGCGCAAACCTGACAGACCGAACACCCGCCCCCCAACAGCGGGCGCCCTCCTCCTTAAAGGGACAGTAGCCCAGCTAGGGCGCCTTCGCTGTAAAAGGGGGGGCGCCCCCCGCCGGGCGGGTGTGGTGGCAGCGTGAGGGGCGCCCACCCGCTGAGCTGGAGGAGCAGTGGGGCACCCTGGGTTGGAGGGGAAAACGTCTCTGCGGGTGGTGCGTGCCCACCTGGGACGTCACGAGGGAGAGCCCTGCCGCAGGTGGCTGCAGTTCCCCCCCAGGATAATAGATGATTATACACGAGTACACGCATGCAGACATACAAGTAGGTTGCTCCAAAAGTAATGCCTCCTATTTATTTCCACGGAGGCTACGGCAGATACAAAGAGCAAATAACACTATATTATCGTATATATTAATATATATATATCATATATCATATATTATCATTGGCTTTATCAAGCAAATTCTCGGCCGCAGAATGCTGTTTTTTCAGCACAGTCACCATCATTAGCTGTGCATTTTCACCGGCAGTGAGCAGGAGCCTGCATGCCATGCTCCAGCAGAGGTGACCACTGTCTCTGTTACCTCTGCTGAAACACCCCACCACCTCTTCACTGTGCTCACACCCCCTGCTTGGTTTCCATAAGTGTTCTGCAAGAGCTGACGAATATCAGTGGGTACCATTTTTTCCTCATGGAGGAATTCAATTCCATGCCTTTGCTTCGTATGCACCTCCATGTCGGATACCAATCTGTCTGACTGCCCCTCTACTGCCAGCAGTCACATGGCAACAAAATGTAGTGAGATGCTGGCAAGAGGGTTCAGTCCCTACTGCCGCACCATCAACATGCACCTCTGACATTGTAAGCCAACATCAAAAAATGGGAGGCATTACTTTTGGAGCAGCACCTGTATAAATATTTACAAAACACGGCATGCACGAAGTAGTTGCTCATAGCACCTACTGACCCATGCCACGTGGTAGGGAATATCCCTTTGGACAGTTGAGGTCAGCCGTCCTGGTTCTGTCCTCTCACAGCTCCTTGCGCCCCCAGCCCCCCACTGGCAGGGCAGCACCAGAAGTTGAATCACTGAGATGTCCTTGGCTCTGTGCAGCACTGCTCAGCAACAACTAAAACATGGCTGTGTTATCAGTGCTGCTTTTCTCCTAAAGCCAAAACACAGCATCATTCCACGCACTGTGAAGAAAATCACCTCAGTCCCATCTGAAACCGGCACACCAGGCCTGTACACTGAGGTCATTTCTGTCGTTCCTCACAGTGCTGCCATGCTCCCAAGGTCTGAGTGTGCATCCAGGCACGGATGCAGTTAAAGCCTTGCTTCTGCAGTTCTGATGTATGGGCTTGCAGTGCAGACCACTTAATTAATCACTCACTTTATGCTGATGAGTCCCAGCCATTTGCCAAGTCTCATCATGCAGTTGCAGAGTGCAACTGCAGAGCTCGTCCAGCCCCAAAGGGTTCGCAGCATCTCTGAGACCTCCTGAGGCCTTCCAGCAAATGCTGAGGTCTCATGGATAGCCTCGTTTCTGCACCAAAACTCTAACAGGAAAATAAGAATTAAAATACCATCGAAGTATAATCCCCCAGGGAGAACTGTAGTTGGGGGGGGGGGGGATGGACGATGTCACTGGCAGGTGACCCCACTACCCCACTGTCCTCTATTTAAACCAGAAAGGCCTTGGTTAACGGGAAAGGTCCTTCCTCAGTTTCAGTGCACACCGTGGTGATTTTGGGACCTTTTGTGGTGTTTCAGCCACGTAATGTCAGTGCTAACGGAGGTGGTTTCGTGCCTGCAGGTTGGCACTAGCCTGCACAGAGCCAAGGCTTTTCACAACCACAATCACAGCAGCGTTACGAAATGGCGGCTGCATGCCCTGCGCACTGCCAGGGGACAGCAAGTGCTGTGTGAGCAGATCACTGCACAAACAGCACGTCTGGGTGCTGAGTTCCAGCAAGAAAGTGTGTCTCTTTTCCTGGTTACTGAGCCTCTCCTCTTCAGGCGGGCTGTTCCAGTGGTGTGAGCATACAGGGCCATACAATAGGAGAACTGTGCGAGATGAAGGGGAGGTTTTCCCTCCGGAAGAGCGTGCAGTTGGGAGCACAAGCTGAAAGTGGAGAGGACAGCACCGAGCAGTACAATGCTGAGACAGCGTGGTGGGAGGCTTTGTTAAGTAGGATGCACCACGGAACAGATGGGTTTCGAGGAGTGTCTTTCAGGAAGAGAGAGAGCGAGCTTTGCATGCATTAAAATAGAGTCTGTTCAGGGTGTAACAAAGAGCACTGCCAGCTCTGAGGATTTGTGCTTTCCTTAGTTCTTTCTTCATAGATTTAGCTTCCCTCTGAATGCTTTGCAGAGGAGTAGTTTCTCACGCCGCAATTTTGTTTATTTAGTATGTTCTGCTACCGTTCCAAAGCAGTTTGCTACTGTGTTTTCTCTGACTATTCATACCCTCTCACCACGATGCCAGCAGGCAGATGACATCAGCACAGCGGTGCTGTCATCATAGCACACCACAGTTTTGACTTTTTCCCCCTAAATTGTAATAAAACCTGAGTAATCTCACCCAGTAAAGGAGGTGCCACTCAAGTTCCAGCAGCATGGACTACCACTGGGCTTAGTAACTCTCAGTTCCTTTTGAAAGAGATCTAGTAACTGTGCAGAGTAACTTGGAGTCATAGCTGCAAGTTTTTTTGTGTGAAGGAAGTGCTGAGAGCCATATTTCTGCCTGAGATTTTCCTGTAAGAAATACGTAGGCACAAAATGCAGGTGCTATAGTCCAACATGTTCTGAATTGCCTGTGCTTGTGATGTAGAGGTGGTCTGCTCACAGCAGGAGGGTGCAACTAGATCGTCTTTAAGGTCCCTTCCAACCCAAGGCACTCGATATGCACGGGACACTGCCCTCTGGCAGACGCATCGGAGCCATTGCCTGGTGTTACTCTCCTGCAGTGTACATGTCATGCTGCTGCTAGGTGTTTAGAAATCCTGGGCAAGTGGAGAAAAGAGCAGTAGGTCAATTAATGAGGCATAAAAGCAGATGAATTGGCAGCTGTATATGCACTGTCTGGCTGTCTGCTGTCTCCAAAATCTCAGTGGGAGATTTTGCTTAGAAGCAGGAAGGAATGATACCAGAAACATCAAACCATATATGTTCCTTGAAAAACAAACAAACACTCTGGCTTAAGATATTTCAATATAAACAGAGTTTACAAGCACAGAGAAGCTAGGAAAAAGAGAAAACTGAACTTTCAGTGGCAGCTCATGAATATACCTCAGCACAGACACATACCTTGCACCATCCTGGGTGTGCAGGTCCCTCTGAGATATGTACAAGAACACACAGCAGTGAGAAGTGAAGCCACAGAGAGTCAAGATGTGAACCCCAGATCAAGATAGCTTAGGGATCTGTCATTGGAAACTAGACCTGAATTGACAATGTACTTGATCTACTGGATTTGTGACTTGTCTCAACTACTGCTTCTTCTCTCAGCTTTCTGCTTTGTAGATTTACTAAGATTTTCCTTTTGTAGTTATTTGATGACCAGGTGCACTGGCTTTGTGTTATTCATGTTATTATTTCATCATCATTGCTTACCGTCGGGAAAAGCAGAGCTACGAACTAAAACACAAGTTTTCCAATCAGCAGTACATAAAACATCGCCAGAAGTTACATTTCAATATCAATAAGCCTTTTTTTGTGTGTGTGTAATACCATTCTCATGTAATTTGTTTCAGAACTTTTTGTCATGCCTTTATCAGAAAATGTATAATGAATTAATGTAGGAATGTCCTATATCAGGATATCTACTTAAGAGCCTTTATACTTTTCCTCCCATAATTTGACTTTTGTGGTCGTTTCAAAATATAATGCCTTCTAATGGGCAAGTAGGAATTGGTTCCTGTATGAGTGGGAGACAGCTGCTGATGCGTGATGGAAGCTTATAATTTAGTATTATTATAAATGCAGTAATGCCATGGGTCATAAATATAATGAGACAAGTTGGGAACGGAGCACGAACCTCATTCAGAAAAGAGGCTAAAGCAAAGTTTGTTATATTACATTAAATGAAGGGCATGGCATGTGAAGTAGAGTTTTAAGAGGCTCAGTTCTTTAATACACTGGCATTTTCACATCGTGTTCCAAGGTTGCTTAGATTACGAAAATGAGATAATGTGGGTAGATGATAAGATGAACATAAATTTCAATAATATCAGTCAAGATTTTATTGTTTCATCAACATCAAAATGCATATATGTGAAACATGTAAAACGTATATCATTTGAGGAATCTGAATACAGTTCATAAAGATATTTAGTACAAATTTTCTCATGCCATGAATGCTGCAGGCCATCTTCTTTCAAAAGCAAAATCATTAAAACTGAAGACAGTAGTCATCTGTTCTAATGGGAGAAAGCCCTACTGCAGGGGCAGCTACAGCAAAGGAAGCCAGCCCAGGGAGGTTTACCCATGAGGCAGGAATGTGGGGTGAGAACATCTCCAAACAGGAAAGCAAAGAAGGAATTATTTCTCTGCAGATCCTTCAAGAATGTGGCTGTACGGCCCCCTTTTATTTCAGTTCCCTGGAAATTCATGGTACACTTTAATGCAGAGCACCAATTATCCAGGCAGAGGAAGACATATCTTCAACCCAAAGCCCACTGCGAGCTGATCTGAGTACGTGGTGGCTTTTGTGGAAAACTCTGCACAAAGATGAATTTCACAGACGAGGCAGATCTTGCTCCCTGGTCTTGATGACCCTAAAGGGGCACATTTCTATTGCTGGGGTGTGCACAGTCTGTGGAAACGTTACCACCTTCTGCCCTTACATTGATATTTATTTTGCAGTGAGGTGCAAGCAATTAATTCAGCTACCTGGGGTGTGGCATTGGAATCAGATATCCATGGCTATCTACTTTGTCACTGTATCATTTTGTCAACGCACATCTCTGGAAAGGAGTGCTCAAACTTATAAAAGAGATGAAGTCAATTAGCCCAGGAAAAGTGCAGTGTGTTTATTTATGGATATAACATAGAGAGGAATGCAAAATGTTACTGATTAGTGGGTTTTGTATGTTTGCTGATACTATAATGAGATAAATCATATTTTGTGAAGTCAGAAACTGTGGGGCCAAATTTGGAAGCCGAATGTCTAAACTGCTTTGCTAATTCCTCCTCAAGCTGTTTTATACCTCTGCTGATTCCCACAGACACTCAGATTTGCACATACTCCATTAGATTTACCTTTGGATTTGACTCACAAATGAACATAGTTTAGCTTAGGAAAGATTAGGCAAGAGATGTGTTTTGTCTTTGTTTTTCTAAATGTTCAGCAATATCGAATTGTTTCCACAGATACAAAAAATGGTTGTTCTATTCCACTTCAGGCTTAAAAGCTATATAAATAGTTGATAATATTCTGTTGTTGCAGCCCGTGATTCAGATTCTCAAGTGCAGATTTCCTGCCCTTTGCTCCTCACCAGTATTGCTATAAAGCAAACCATCAGCTTATTTAGATGAAACAAGTAACAGTAAAAGGCCAGATACCCTCTTTCCTACCTCTCGCTTCATAATGCCATAATGAGATTCTGGCCAAAGAACTCAGTGCAATGCAATATTCAATCTGCAGCGTACTCAGAAAAGGCTGATATGAATGACCCAACACAGCCATTTGTCCCTATTTGTATGAGGTTATTGGCAATTCTTCTCACGTCTTTCAGCTGGTTATATATTGCTGCTCTGGGACACAGCCTTTCAAAGTGAGTGACACAACCAGTTTGTACTCTAATACGTACAAGTGAGTTTACCTTTTTGCTTCTGAATATAAAGCTTTGTTTTGCCCGTAAGGAAGGAAAAGAGTACACTTCCTCAGAAGTATTATTAATGGGGGCCAGTAAGTCTTTCCAGCTCTACAGAGCCAGCACTGGGGAGCAGCAGAGAAGTTGGGATACACCCAAATTTGTAACTACCTTTAATGGCCAAACCTTTAATAAAAATATTACTTGCATTGATAAAAGCATTGAATAGATGCACGTGTCTTATATTAAGAGCTAGAGAGCATTAAAGGTTACAAACCACAGTTATTAACATTGTTGTGATGTCTAACAATCCCCAAAACAAGGAATATTCTTCTAAAGCCTCTAACCTATCACTTAGAAAAGATTTGTGTAGCGTATGTCACCTTTTCTCATGCTGTTTTGTAAAGTGGGACCACTATAAGACAGTGATGCTGTATAGAGCTGTCAGCCTTGAGATCCTACAGAAGAAAGAGCCTGTTCTCGGGCCCATCACTCTCTGTGCTGCCAGTGCCATGTTACTGTACCTGGTTCTGGTCATGCACTGTGGCGCTGCTCATTATGTGATCTCAGAAGGAGAAAAGAATAGAGCCTGTTCTTTGGCTCTGGGCATGTGATCACCCTGTGACTTGTCATGTTCTTCTTGTGACACTCGTTAGCTGGCACAAATGCCCATCTATCAGGAGCCAACAGATGTGAACACAGACATTCTGCCAGGAGGAGCGAAGTTGTTTGACATATCTGGCAGCTGTTATTTGAGAGCAGGCACTGTGGGAACTCGTTTGGAATCAGAAACCATTGCAGAAGGACTTTGGCAAACTATGTGCAATTGCAAGGAGGCAGAATACAGGGGTGTTGCCTGTACATTGATCAGTATTTCCCCCTGCCCAGAATGTGCTTTATGAAGTTCAGTCAATGGATGGCACTGCTGGCTTTTCACAGCTGGGCTTGTTTTGGGAACGGGCTTGTGCAATGTGTTTATGAGTCATCATTCAGTTTAAACCAGGTCTGAAAGCTTGCTGTTGCAAAGTGGTTATTTGAATGGCAGCCATGCAGCTAACTTATCTGGATTGAAGATGGGGTAGATGTGGGCTATTAAGGAGCTCTGTAAGGGAAATGTAACTGAGTATCCAGGCAATTCTCATGCATCACTCCCCAGTTCTCCTTACAGAAAACCTGGCTGCTGTTCATTCTGTGAATGTGCTGGTAAAAGGGTCAGCTGGCTGGTTTTTATTGAGAAGGCCTGTGGCACATTTTACTGCTCAACCCATTTGAGTTCCAAGATAACCCAAAGTCACGTAACAGTTGTGTGTTGTGCTGGACTAATGAGATCTGCTGAGAAAAAAGCACTATTATTTCAGGCCTGATGCATGTGTGTATCTGCCGGGAATAGGGACCGACATCATCTGAACTGTAGAATGTGCTTTACTGCTCCAGAAGGTTCTTTTTATATCCTTTAGATGTGCATCCAGCTGCCAAAATGCATTTTCCAGAATCACTGGAGGAAGGGGGGCACACCGAGTATCCTCAGCACCAGAGAGAACAAGGGAGAAAAGCCTTTGACTGCATTATTTCCAGCTTTTTTCATTATCCCTCTGGGATACTATGTAGTTTCATACTGAAACCTCAAGTGGTTTCTTGGTTCATGAGCTTCCACATACTGGCTGGTCACTTGCCTTTTGAAAATACTTTTGAGATAATAATAATCATATATCAGTAGACCCTTTTGTTTTTAATCGGGTTCAGAATTACTGAGCTATAGCGAATAGGAGCGTTTTGCTAATTGGCATCCTATAGCACTGCCTGCTTTGTTCATAGCTCTTTGTGAAGTGTCAGATCTTTAGTGGATGCCACATGCACAACAAATAACCAGGAAAGGACGATTCTGGAGAAGCTGCTTTGCTGTCAAAGTGTGAATTTTGTTGACCTGAAGGTAAGATACTTTGTCCTTGTATTTCAGGTTACAAAACCCAATTTTGCCCGTTATAGAGAAGCCTACAGCTGCCTTTGGCAGGACTGCAGGCAAAGGAATTGTACAGGAGAAACAGGTTTAATAATATATCTGTCTGCTATGAACTCCACTGGGTTAAACAGTTCTGTTTTGTTGTCATTCATAAAGCAAATAAACATTGGCATTTACCAATTGCTGATCAAGGCCCACATGAGTTCATCCTTTCCATGCAGCCTTTGGGGTTTGGAGCTGTTGTTGATAATGCTTGAGCCCACAAACATTAGGCATGTGGTTGTAAGCACAGTTTCCATGGGAATTGTAATAAAAGCTGTTTAAAGGATGGAAGAAAAACAAACATGTCGTTTGGAATTTTTCGTACTAGAATAATTGATGCTAAAAGCTGGTGTGCAGTATTTCACACATCGACAAAACGGTGCACAGGGGTGGTTAATTCTGCTTCTGTTAGGGGTGAAGTACTCACAAGTGCCTGTGACAGGAAAGCAGGACAGGCAGAAGTTATACAGACATTTGTAATTCTGCTCTCTGTCCACTCTGTGTGCGGATGAACCGTACTGATGAACACTGCAGCCCTTTGCAGCTGTATTCAATATTGGTATTTAATTCTGAAGCTTAGATCAGAGGGAGCAGAAACACTTCCACCCTCTGTGCTTCTCAGCGATTACCCCTGGGATGACTGACATCTCCAGGCTCCACATTTTAGCAACACGAGCATATGCATGAGCCTGGAATGGCTGTCGTGCAGTGACTTTTTCTGCTCCCCTTCCTGGAGCTGCTCCTGGGGGCAGCAGCAGAGGAGGAGACGCTGCCTGCTGTGCAGTCCATCTGGGAATGTAGGAACAGAAAGTGTCCCTGAATCAGGCAGCCTCATGGGAATAAACCCTCATGTATTTACTGTCGTGAGATCTCTTTGCCAGGATGGCCATGAATTTCTGATCTCGGGTGAAGGTATTTTCAGGCGGGGTATTGAAATATGAGTCTCTTCAATTATTTTCTTATCAAGTGAGGAATTTGGGAGGAAAATAAAAGATAAAACCTTTGGTGTTTTTGCAGCTCTGAGGGGCTGCATATCATCAGAGTAGCAAATCAGGGCACTCACTCAGCACTCACGAACACCCTAGAATAAAAACCAGAACATAAAACACCAGGAATGAAACCAGACTGTGCAGTGCTTCCCAGCAGCTCTGCTTTTACAATGGGTGAACCAGGAGCAGCGTGGCAGGGAAAGAGGCTGGGAACAGTGGGCAGAACTGCTTCCAGAGCCAGAATCTTGTTACAGGCTGCGAGGGAAGGGTGGCTAATGGAGAATATAAATGGTGAGTTCAGTGAGATCTGACACTTAGTCAGTGTCATTTTGAATCAGGTCACTTGCCCAGGGCTGGAGTACCATCATCATTGCTGAATATGATCAAACTAATAGCAACTAGGAATGTTCCTTAAGAATGGGGTCAGCTGTCTTTTAGCATTAGTAACAGTGTTCTCCAGCTGTGATACGTAAATACATTTTCTCACACACCATTGCCAGACATTACATTTTCAGAGCTGACTGTCCCCGGATCAATAGCTCATCTGATCCACCTTCTGGGCCACCTACAAGAAACTCTGCGTGTGTGAGATTGGAAAGAAATCATCTTTATGACAGCCCATTCTCTTACAGCTCTTTCCCTTGGAAAATGATCTTCCCAGCAGGCAGCAGAGGAAGCACTTTTAGGATAGCCTCTGCAGAGCTGCAGCTTTGGCTGCTTTGAGCAGCTCTGCATTGCCCACCACCATCTGAATGGCGGAACCAGCTGAGTGGAAATTCACTCACTCAGGACTTACCCCGTTACTGTGGAGCAAATATAAAAACGTGCTGCTGGAAGCACATGCCGACATTGGCCTCAGCGCGGGTTGCCAAACAGGGCAATTAGGGCCTGACCTTGTGGCAAACAGCATGTGCTCCAAGAAATACCTCAAAAACCTTGGGGCTTTTCAGATTTTTATACAGAGGAACGAAGAGATGATCTGTTCACAGAATGTACTTCAGTGGACAATACCAATCGAAATGAAATTCTAGGCTGTACATTTGTGCTTGGCAATAACTTTTTAAAAATGATGTAAAATGTTAGCTAGAAATATGATTTCCATCTAGATTAGTAGCTGCTGTCATATATGCCACCAGAGCTAAAGAAAATACTTTAAAAGTACTACATGAGTTCTTCTAAATGAGACTGAAGGTAAAAATGGAAATCATTTCCTCTGGAACCTATATTATGTGGAGCATGTTATCAACATCTGAATAGCATTTCTGAAGCAGCAACCTTATGTACTCAGAAATTAGGACATGTATTGTACACTTGTTTTTTTGTAGTTAGAAATGCTCCAAATGGAGGAAGAAAACTTTGTTGTTAGGAAAACTGATGATAATTGAAAAAACAACCTTGTCCAACCTGCTGTTGCCTACTGTAGGCTGCCAGGCACCTGCTTGATGTTTTTCTTGTATATCAGTAGGGCACAAGAATGTCCTTCAGAGAAACTCTTCGGCTTCCCAGGATTTTGTTGAAGACCACGGAACAGAACTAAATATTTTTCTCTTCTAAAAATCAATGGTACTTCCAGGTTTAATAAATATTACAGAAATTGTAGCATTGCCATCCCTGTATCTTTCTTAATATGAAAGGACTTAAAGGTTGCACATTTCTGTGCTCAGAGGTTAAGGTCCTTGGTAATTTGAAAAGCAGAGCAATAGTCTGCAGTGGCTGGGTTTGTGTGTGTGTGTGTGATAGGAGAAGATTTGCTAATGATTTCAAAAGGATTCAGAATTCTCTTTCTTTCATAAGCCAGAGTATAAAATTCCCACGCACTCTCAGGTAATGTTTTGTTTGCCTCACTTGGCCCGTCTTACTAACATGACAAATAAGTTCGAGCAGAATTTGTCCTAAGAAAACACCAAGTCAAATTTGTTGATGAAAATCTGTCTGCTTTGGGCGGTGAAAGCAAATCAGGAGGAATTTGCACTGCCTTTGTCTTTAAATAGAAATGTTTTGTTTAATGCACTTGTCAGCTTTTTCATCCTGTCAGAAATCAGAAAAAAAGGCCACTCCTCTAACAGTGAGATAAGTAAGGTGAAAAAGTGCTTTATGTATTGATATTCCGTGCATCTACAATATCTTGAGGGAGGAAACAAGTTGAGCTTCAGATCCTCAGCTCTTCATGGCAGAGCTCTTACTGAGTCCCAGGTTTTCCATGAAGATGTCACAGTTTTGCAGAGTATTACTGAATAAATCATGTCTCCCCCTGACAGTGCTGCCAGTAATGGAAGAGAAGTTTTGTGTCTCACTTCATGTCTCTAGATGAGAACGCAGTCTGGAAAGTGCTTGCAAAATGGCTTCTATTTCCTGGCTTTACATATGCTGAAGGTCAATTCCATAGTCTTGGCTATTTTTGCATTCATAAAAGAGTATGTTAATGAGAACCATGATATGTTTTTGGGAGAACTGGTGATGACTGCAACATCAAGGTTTTTTCAGTAACTTGACATCTGTGTTTTATATATATACTGGATCTGAATCAATGTTGAGCTGAAGTTTAATACTAATGAAGAGTTCTCCTTTGTGTCGGTTGCAGTTCATTTTTCTCTTCATCTATAATTCTCACACCGATGACATCTTGAACTGTCTCTTCGTGTGGCTACTCCTGTACCAAACAAACAGAGGCAGAGGACTCTCCCTTCACATATTTGTCTTTTTTTTTTTTAATGTATTATTTTTCAATTTGAGTAGCCATAAAAGAACACACAAGTGGGATATAATTGTCAAACGATAGCTCCCTGCCTCCTCTGCATCCATTTCTTGTACTTTTCTTCCATTTTCTGTGCTACCTGCACTTTTGCACCCTGTGATGACAAAACTGACCTCAGCATGTTGCCAGCATTTGTAAGGAGCTTAACAATTACCTGCATGACTGACTAGAGAGAAATGTATGCCCCTGAGTCCTTGACTATGGGCCTGTCTGCACAGAACAACAGCCTCCTGGTGCTGGAGGGCATTGAGGTTTGGAGCCTGGACACCCAGAGAAGAATCAGAGGAGGTTTTGAAGACTTTTCCCCTGAACAGAGATAGCAGCTGTAGGCAGAGAGGCACAAAGGAGCTTCACTGGCTTTAAGTGATTACTGTTCCTCTGATTCAAGGGGTGAAATTACCCTAAGAGAGGAAAAGGAAGGAGGAAAGGAATAATCTCTGGACTTCTTCCATTGACCCCAACCCCATCAGCAGACTTTTTGTTTTGTTTTGTTTTGTTTTGTACTTTCCTCTTTGGAAAGTATCTGTTTAAAAAAAATACAAAACTTCCCAAGGAATGCCCTCTGCTTAAGCACATACCTTCTTGTCACGCCTTTCTACAGCTGAGATTAATCGTTCAAGTGAAAACTTAGGGGAGGTCTGTGCGTGTCTGAGAGTTCACAGCACTGAATTGCAGGAGCATTCAGAAAGGGTCCTGCTTTGGAAAGTGAATCTGAAGTGCTAGAAACCATTGGAAACAGCCGGTGACTATCCAAAGAGTGCTGAGTGGGTGCAGAGAATGACAACCAGAGCTGTTACACGATTCAGTGCTGTGCAAGACATTGGGTGTCATGTTATTTCATCATTCAGATAACTGTAATTCTCTAATGGTACAATGTGCTACCATATAATGGCATTGCTAGTTTGGAAGCAGGACTGAGTTAATGCAATCTGCAATTTACGCCAGTCTTTGACACTGTGGTTCCCTCGATCAATATGCAAGGTAAACAACGTGTGATAATAATGGTGTAGTTATTCTCTGGCAAATGTTGGATATTGGAAAGGAAAAAGAATCCAACCAGTTTCTTATACTGCAGCCAGAAATGGACATCACTCTGGTGTTCCAGCAGGCAGGGAATCTTAGCAGTGTGGCTGAGATAGGAGGGGATACAAAGCAAAGTGTGCAAACAGAACTGTTCCTTATCAAGAAATTTTTTAATTCATTGTGAGCCCAAACATGTGCCCGGTTTCCTTTCTTAGAAAACTGAATCAGCACACAAAAATTGCAAATATAGCATGTTGTTCTCTAAGGAAGATAGCTCACCTTTTCACAGCCTTCTTCTGAAGTAACATGGCTTATCACCAACACTTAATAGCCTCATGTAGTTAACTACTACTGCTATGTAATGAAGACAGTGAATCATCCAATCCCAAGTTACAGCTAATGAAAACAGAAACACTAGTGCAGAAAAACTGATAAAATAAATCATCATCTCACACAGGTTAACATGGAGGCCTAAATGTCGCCTCCTGTGCAAAGCTCAGGAGCTGAGGATATGATAGTTAGCTCATGAGAGTTTTAGGCTGTATCAAGATGAACTCTGCACTTTAATTCTATTAAAACATTTGATGTTTCTGACCCCAGATGAAAGCTATTTTCTGAACCATTACCATGGTGATGCACAGCCAGAGTATTGTCATTGCTAGTGCTCTTAGAGCTTTATTGAAATGCTTTGGGGCTGAATAAAAAGATCTATATGAAATGGTAGTACATCACGTTGGAGACTGTTTACAATGCTGTGCTAAATAACATCGTTATAGAGTTAATGGACTCTCTAAAATTATATCCAGAAAAGTTACCAGAAGATTAAAAACACCAAAATATATAGAGCAGCAAACATAGACATTAATGCCTAAGTACCATCCAGCCTCTCCTTCCTAAGCGCTGAAGAAAGAAATCTTTGCTAGCAAATTGAGTAACTGTTTTTGAAAATCATCGGCTATCCAGTTTGTAGGTAAGAGCTCAGTATTACCTACTCCTAAGAAACTTCTTTGGATGCATAGAGTGCTTACTATTGTGAAGCCGATGGGTATGTTTTTTATGAATACATTTTTCCATTTGAATTGTGGAAGAGGTAACCTTTAGTCGTATGCAGACAAGATCATTTCAATTCTAGGCTGAGTCTGGCAAAATTGATTGATTAGGAATCTGATGTGCACATGGGCTTAATTTTTATCTCCCTGCCGATAATCCCTGTGCGACGATCAGATTGTGGAATTGATTTTATGTATATTTATCTTAGATTGGATGAACTCATTTCTCCTTTGTTCTCTCCTGCTCTTAAAAATATGCCGGATTCCATTTGTTGTTTTTTCACAAGCTCGCTTTTAAACTTCATATTCTGTAGAACCAATCCCATCTTCGCCAGAAGCAGGAAATCCAGCAAAACCAGCAACAGGTGTTTGCTGCAAAGTTCTGACCATACTCAGGCCTCAGAAGGAATTTAAACCAAGAATGGTTTAAATGAATGAGTGGGGTCAGATTCCACTCAGTCCAGCAGGGGTCAAACCCCATTAATTTTTCCCAGATTAAGCAAGAGTCCTAAAGCTGTATGGCTGAGGTGTGCCAGAGTTGGCTGATTTGCCTTCAATCCGTGTGCTCGCTTTGATTCAGGCTGGTAAAAGTACAGTCACTGACATGTATTTTTCCTTGTATGTTATTAATTTTAACATATTTTGCCATTTCCTCTCAAAACTCATTAACAAGAATGAAACCATTATATTTGCATGAATCAATGACTAAGCACTTATGTTAGCTAGGTTGTTAGAAACATCAGAATTATTTGAAAGCAGATCTAATTATACACTGCATCACATATTGGGTATTATTTCTGTCGGAACTGCAATGTGGCTAAATTATTATTTTGATTAAGCTGAGTTCATTCTCTTTTATCTGCCTGCATCTCCTTCATTCTGATTTACTTCATTCAGAAAAAAACATAAATGTGCATCGCTGTCCCAGTCTGAGCAGTGGTGACACAGTGCTGTTCTTCATGAGAGCAGAGTTATGGAGAGCAGGGAGAAGGAAGGGAATAGGACAGAATATTTTAAGTCAGGGGGCTGAACTTCCCAAGAGGATTTGGGAGCTACTGAAGAAGTCAATGTAAATGGAAATCAATGTGAACAGCTTGGCATCCAGAAGTCCAATAGATGCGTTGAACTGGCAGGTTCGATCTTGCTTGTGCTAACCATCACTCTGATGGGCTGCAACTTCTGGCAGGTCCTCAGCAAGACAGATAATTTTTTTTCCCAAGGATTTTTATTTTGCAGCATATGTGTCATTTCCTGAGGCTGATGCCCTGCTGGTTGGTAAGTGCTCTGTCTCCTGAAGGAGGCCCCTGACATATCAACTAGGTGTTGCCTAAATAATAGGAAAGATTGCATGAGATCTTTCAGAATTAACTCCAGTTCTCAGGGTGGACTCCTGTTACACACAGCAGCAGGGAGGCTGACAAGGCACTCCAGCTGGTTCTTGTCCTCTGCCAGTTGTGTAAGCAGGGCTTCACATGGAGACAGGAAGCGGGGAGAGCAGCTGGGAGCCAGGAGACTCTCCAATCTGACACACAGTGTGCATATCTTGTCTAAGGAAGTGACTCAGCCCTTCATTTCCAGATCCATCTGTACAGCTCATTAACACTTCGCCAACTAATTCACAATAAAAAATCAAAGTTTAGAAATCAAAACAACAGATTAGGAATCATGGAAACTGTGACTGAGCACCAGAACTCACTTTTGTCACTTGCCTGGACAGTACTCAGTCACCTCCATCTAGTTAGGCTGTAGGGACTATGATTGTGCTTATTAACCTGAAGCTTTGCAGACCTTGTCATAGGCAAAGGACAGCTTGTGTACTGAATTGCTGTTTGGGCCATACAGGGCTTCCTGTACTATGCCTCCAATACTGTGCTGTAGCTGGGACAGGTTAACAGAGGTGGTGCTGGTGGTTACCTGAGACAGTACTGTGGATTTAAAGGATGCTGGCTCTACGTGTTACCCTTTTTGTGCTGAGTTGGTGGTACTCTGCACAGCCATACCTTGTAACACCAACAAAAGGCCTCAAACATTTGTTGCCTCTGAGCTTTGCCAAAGCTTCTTTCTGGCTGTGATGTCCGGAGCACCCACAAGGAACACAGCACAGGGAAGCGGGACGGCTGCCCTAAATTGCCCTTCCTTACTGCCCCTCTGAGCTTTGCACAACTGATAGGAAAAATGGAGGGGAAATGTGTTCAGCATTTAACTTCTTTGTCCAACATTCACTGCTGTCAGCAACAGCCACAGGTTAAATGAACCAATAAACAGATTAATGACTGCATTTCCTCTATGTGAAAACAAAATGAAACAAAACCCTTCAGATAAGCAACGAGCCTTTTGGTTGTGGGTATCTTTAGCCCAGTCCTGTTCCCAGCACTGTCAGTGGCTGGTTACAGCCAGGTGCTCTGTGCTTGGAGGCTTTCTTTTCCCACAAGAAGACCCATGCCTACAGCATGGGGGTTGCACTGTTCTCCAGCCAGTCTTTGTTTCTGGCTTCCACTCTGCTTGGATGCAAGCTGTGTGCTAGTTCTAGTTCCCCATCCCTTTGCAGTCTGTATACAATGCAGAGTAATTAAATTAAGGATGCTCTGTGGGGAAAAAGGTTGAAAAAAGAAGGCTGTAGCAGCTAGGGGACAGCGCATGAAAGCAGAGCATTAACTGCAGCAAAATGATCAATTCGGTTGCAAAAAGAATAATGAACACTGTAGAAAGGTGGTGCAATGGCAGATTATACAAACATGCACGGGTGATGTACAGTGCTCAGAATCAAGACACCGCAAGGGAACCTCAAACAGAAATGCCCAGAAGATGTGTACATTCACCTTGACACCTATCAATCTCTTTTCTTGAGACTTCTATGTATGTGTGTGGCACAGGATAGTGGGTCAAAAGATTAAATCACCACTTCTTTGCATCACTTCTCTAGCAAAGCTTTGTCATCCGCAGGGATGGGGATTTCAGGGAGAGAAAGGGTCTCATTATGACCTTGGTTTCAAATAAAGACAGAAAGTCAAAATCCCCATTTTTCTCCCCACACTTCCATCACAACATCAGGGCAACAATCACTGCAATGATACTGGTGGCAAGAAGTCTGCTTCAGAGCTTCCCCATTGCAGTGGGAATCTGGAGACGTATGTAAGGCTTAAACTATTGTAAAAGGGAACAGCTACATGCTGCTTCAAGAGCTGCCTTAAAAAACTATAAATCCAAACTCATTCTAATGTCAATCGCACTGAACTACATACTCGGCTAATTGCAAAGCTTTTAGCTATGTTGGTTGTCCATGCACTCCTTACTTCTCTGCCCAGGAGTCCCAAATTACATATAATGGAAAAAATTAAAGCATTAAATGGTTACTGCAAGTGGCTGAGATTGCAGCCTGCCATAACATCTCTTACGTCACCCGCACAGGAAACAAAAATGTTATTGTCTGGGACGTTTCCATTCACCTACAAGATATCAGGAAGGCCTACCTCTCGACTTGCACATGAAAAATTGCTTATCTTTGAATGCTACAAAATAGAAAAAGAGGTGGTTTTTTTTTCCTCAGAATTCTTTTGTGATTCTGAAAGGTCTCGGAAAGCCATACTGAAGCACTGTGCAGATTAGTGAGTAAAAAGATGGAGAAAAATAGCAGAGATAACTCAGTTTTGGTGGCTAACTTTTGAAGTAGCATGCCTTGAAATACAGCTTAGGAGAGTATTACTTGGTGGTGGAGGGTCTGGTCACTGGGAGAGAATGAGGGCTCCTCCTCAAAGGAGGGGATCCACGAAGGGACAGGGACACAAAGCAGCTCCCTGCTGAAAGAAGGCCTCTGCTGGTGTAAGTGAAGCCAAAAGGTTGTGCAACAGAGCTCAGTGTCTGCAGATATTTCCCTATCTGTAGTTTTTCGTAGTTATTGATGTAGTGTTTGGCTTGAAGGTGCCGTAAAGAGTCTTCTTTCGCCACAGTGACGTGAACTACCTGGAGCTCTTGGAAAATGGAATAATCAAATTGGGCTGGTCTCAAACTGATCTCTTGCGGTACTTTCAGCATGATATATTCACCGTTTATTACACAGGCCTGTCTCTTTTACATGACCAACGTCCTGAAGGTGACATCCTGCACATTAACTTGGTGGTACTGCTGGGCTCCCCGTTCTGCGCTGCTCTCAGACGTTGCTGTTTGGTAGCAGTAATCGCAAAGTCAACCTGCTCCTCCTTATTAATGAAACCACGCAGTTTGGGAGACTGTGTAGGAAAGCTGCTTTCATTGATAGAAATGGCAGTTACCTTCCTTGTCTTTCTTCTTTTAGTTATCTGGAGAAAAATGTAACAAAACAAAACATTTCAAGTGCATCGTGGCATACCTTATGTGACAGCATCTCTGAGATGAGCCTGTTAGCAGGGTGGCACGGTGTGAGAAAATTGGATGACCTCCTTCTGCTGTTCAGAAACAACACTGTGAGCCTCGCAGCATCTGTTTGGTTTTGGTTTTTTTTTGCTTTGCAGGAGTGTCCCGTAGAGAAGATGATCATCTGTTGTCAAAAAGTAACACCTTTTCTAACAAGAACATTAGAATTAGAAGCACAAACCTGGAATTATGGCAGCATGTTATAAATGAGAGCAGCTGGAGCACAACCAACACACAGATCTTTGCTTCATGAAGAAAGGATGGGAAAGGTACAGCTGATATCTACCAACACAGTAAATGCTGCACAGAAAGAAATTACTGACGAGTATAAGAAATCCTGATGTGTTAAAAATGCCTTTGCTCTCATCCATTCCTCATGGACATCTCTCTTAAGGTATTTGGCAATCAGCTGCAGGTAGTTTTGTTTGTTTCTGAATGAGTTTTCAGAAATGTGTTGTTGAAGAGCAAGAAGATTTTTGACAGTGGGTTGGGGAGGCCATTGGCAGCAAGGTGCAAGAGCCCCGAGCACAGCAGCTTTTCAGGAGAGGCTTTTTAATGAGCAGGATTTTCACTTTGTCATCACTTCTGTTAACAATTATTTCTTTTGGGATTGAGTGATGTTCTCAGGCATTTTTTTTTTTACTGTTATTGGGAGTTATGTGAAGGTCTGAAGCCAGCCACTGTAATGGGAGCTACAGTCTACTCACACAGCACATGAAAAAGCCCTGTCAGTATTTCACAGTATGGTGCCAAGAAACCCTTAATTTTCATGTGCTTGACTGTAACAGGTAATTGATCTGTGTTTTTTTGTAATAAGAAACTTTTCTAATTGTCATTTAATGTGCAGTGTGGTATCCAATGATTATTATCCTATTCACTCGAGTGACTCTCTGGTGGTGGATTCTGTCTGAACCTGAGCTTCTTGCCACATCTAGATCCAGGATGGCTCCATAGCCTTCCTGCCTTGAAAAGAAGTAATTATTCAACCAAAATATACACACTTTTGTTATTATGTCAACATACCCACTTCCTGCTGAGTATTAAACTGCATTATTCCTGGACTGTGCACCAGAAATATGATTAATAACAAGCTCTGATACAGAAGATAGCAAATGAAGGCAAAGTAATAGTAATTTTTCATTTGAATTGCAGCCAAATTGGCTGTTTCACAGTACACGTCTACGGCAATTATATGTTGTTTTGCTTCCTAATGCTGATTTGCTTCCAGAGTTTATTAGCATGAATGACAGGGAAACACTAGCACAGTGGTTTTGTCTCTGAGCACTCCCGGCCAGGTGGAGAAGGCAGCCTGCCTGAACTGCTGATCAGACCTGCTTGAACACAGCCCATCTGCAAGGTGATGCTTTTGCTGAGTGCCTCTGGCCCTGCTGAGCTGCTTGTGGCATTGCTGTGGTGCGCTGTGGTGGCTGCACATGGCTGAGCTTTGGGAAACCATGCAAGCCAAAAGATGAAGTGTATACTGAAAGTTATCATCCTTGCCAGGCTTCAACAAGCAGCATTGGGAGCTCAAACTGAAGGTTTGTGCTCTGCTGTGGAGCTGTGCCAAGCTGCTTGAAAAGCCTTTCACTCCTTTTGTTACTGCAAAATAGGATGTTGAGCTTTCCAGAACTGCTGACCTGCTGGGTTAAGTTTGCAATCAAACCACACAGGGGATGCTCAGCAGGTCCACTTTGGTGTTGCTCATGGTGAACTTACTCCGTGCTTTTAGGATTCAATGTTCCCAGCAGTCTGAAGAAATTTTGCCCCCGCGTGCCTTTAAATACACAGAGGAACTCAAATGGAGAAAAATCGAAGGAGAAATTGCTTTGGTATTCTGATATCTCCACTAGAACAGTTGTATTTTGTAGCTCCACAAAATAACATTATAACATTTTAACCAGCAGTTGGATTAACAGAGGCTCTAGAAAAGAACATTTGGAATTCAAGCTTCTCAGAAGAGCCAGGTAGTATTAATCTAAGTACATTACAGTTTGCCTGGTGCTGCTTTGTCTCAAAATGACCACTGTAAACCCAAGGATCTCAATCAATTCTCACATTTTGATTCAAACTAGACAGATGTAACTTAAGGCAGAGGAATGAGGATGTTTGAATCCTTGCTAAAGGAACACAAACAAGTTCCACTTTCATACATGCAAAGAACAAACCTGACTGCTTTCCTATGAATCGTCACTGAGTGGTTCACACTGTGTCCTCACAAGGAAAACAAGAGTATGGCCCTGTACACCTGTGTGTGTGAATGCACACATGTATGTAAATACATACACATTACTTAACTCATGATGTCAGGAAAATTCCTACCAAAGTACTTCCTTTTTTCTTACAGTGAGCAGCCGATTTCAGCTGCTGAAACACTGGGAATGTCCACCTAATGTGGGTCTGGCTTCACTGGGACTGACAGAAAGAGGCTGTGGGTTCCCAGTATGAGCAAAGACATCTCTGAAAATGACCTAATTGCAGTATTACAGTATTACCCTAATCATATAACTATGCTCAACAATGTATTTCAGAAAAATTACCTACTTTGTAATGACAGAGACTCATGAAGATAAGGCTTGTTCAAATTCCATCCCCGTGCCGAAGAAATGACTTTTTATCTTTAAACACACGCTCGCTAATTGTGCAGATGGATTAACGGTCCGATGCACGCTGCTGTATAAATGAGGAAACTGCATTCGTAGTTCCATCAGTTCCATCTCCTCCTTTATTCAGAAATCTGATGGCTCGCCGCTCTTTGAAGTGGTGGTTTTGATCATGAGAAGATTCCCCTGGCTGTTTACAGAGCTCTCTCAATGTACCCATCTCTTCAGGAAGAGAAACGCCGTAACCTCCGGTGCCATGTGCCCTTACCAGATTCCAGAGAGACAAAACAGTGGGATATTAGTGAAGTAATTTTCTAAATAGCAATATTTGTGTAGATGCCTCGGGAACTATTTGCCTTTCCTGATGAGCAATTATACGGCAAATTGGGAGTAATTGCCACATTAGAAGTAAAGTATTACTTCAGTATATTGGAATAATTTTTAATTAAAGAGAACTACCACGGGGACTGCGTTTAAGAAAACAAACCACACAACTGTCACACAGCTACCCTAGGAAATGCTTTTCCCTGAGTGTCTCTGGGCTGTTTCAATCTGGAAAATACAATTCCTGAGCAAAATATCCTCCCTGCCAGCTCTGCTACTTTCATTATTTCACATTAATTCAGATTTTTTCCCCCTCCAGTCTCTACCCGAGCCTTATGGAACCTTCAAAGATGGAAACTTGAGGTTGGTATGTTTTGGTGCTTAAGTAAGAAAGCCTGTTCATTTAGGAGTGGGCAACAGCAGGGAATCACTTGAAGGATTCTTCTGCCCGCTGTACCAATTAAGGTTCTTCTGGTCTGCAAGATAAAAAGAAGGAAAACAAAGCCTTATCCTCAGGTCTGCATCCCAAAAGAAAATGGAAAGTGTTGAGTGAAACTGATTGCCTCTTCACAGATTGTTCTTCGGATAACTGAGCTGCCTTTGAACATCTCTCCTACATGGGGACTTCCAGTATTTTCACTACTCTTCAGCTCCAGAAGCTGCACTTAGGTCAAAACATGGTATTTAAAATCCTTCATATCTGAGATACTTAGTTTATTTTTGATTACCTTTTCATTAAGAGAGAGTGCATTGTTTTCCACTGTACAAGCATTGTCATACAGGATTTGCATGGTGGCTATTTGTCTCCAAGTAACACTGTTATTTGGTCTTTGCTACCTTAAGGACTGAAGTACTAAGGTTATGTTGGGCTTTCATACAACCCTTACAAGTGCAATGTCTTCTAACTCACACCAAGTAAGGATACCTAAATATAGAGGCCAATGCTACGGGGCAGACCTTGCAGATATGCTTTGGGGGTTTTCCCTTCCTGCCCCACTGGGCCAGCTGGGAGCCCTCTCCTGCACAACGCAATGCAGTGGTTTCTCCTTGGAGCAGGCAGGTGTGCTTTCCCTCTCTCCAAATATGGCATTTATGACATATCTGGTTTATAACTTTCAGGTACGTTTTTTCAAATAACAAAAGAATGAATGCATTTTGGATAATAACAGTGTGATAGAATTATTAAATCAAATGCCAGGTCATCCGTAATAAAGCTAAATCATACAAATCAGTTACAGAACCAATGTTCACATTGTTATTACTCCCACAAGTCAACTGCTTGTGTTTGCTCTCAGTTTCAACAGCTTGCTTAGCAGAAAGAAAAGAGTTTTCCCATAGAAATGGATTTATCATAAGAGAGCAACTGTTCCTTAGTAAACAGCTTTTTACCATAGAAATATGCGTCTGCCACTTTGTGCACAAATATGCTTCCAAAGGTAACGCCCTCAGTGCATATTCTCATTCTCTTTTGTCTGTTCCTTTCAGTCCAATTTTGATCAGTGGGAACTTCTTTGGTTTCATAAATAACTCAGTTTGGTGCCTTATTAATTGCATCTACCTAAGTTGTTTTTAAATGTTTGTTCCATACACTCAGAAGTATACAGGACACTTTGAAGTCCTTCTCCCCTCTCTTGGAATGGGATGTTCAGACCTTTACATGACACAGAAAATCATTCTCCTTTGTTTTTGTGCATTAAGTTCGACCTGCTTTCATGACTTTAATGCTGAGAAGTTACATGTGCCTTTCAGAAAAGGCAGGCTGGGCTGCTGGATGTCTCTTTGAGATGGTAGTACCCGGTCTCTGTGCCAAGATGATCTGCATGGTGTATTCCAGCTCCTGAATGAAAAATACAGGACAACTCTGGTGGCAAAATGTCTTTTTCTTGAAACCTCCCATCTTATCCCAGGCTGAACAGTTTCCACTTGTCAATCAAAAAAACCCAAAATGCAATCTATCCAGTCAATATATCCAATCTGTTTGGACATTTCAAAGCAACTGCCAAACCTACCCAGATTTCCCCCTTTGCCTCCCCCCTCTCCAAACATGTGCAATTTACGCGGCTCATCACCATAAATTATGTCTTAATTTACTTTTCCTCTGACCTCTTAGAAAATCGGGATGATTAATATTCTGTAGAGCTTGTTGAAGCATTAGACTTACATTAACTGTATGCAAATGCCTTTCATTACTGGAATTGTTATTGCAGATTTCTCAAATGAGGGTTATGAAGGTGGTTAGCGGTGCTGCGATAGCTTTTGTGGAGCACACGATCACAGTCACTGATTACACATCCGTGGCTCAGAAGGAAACATAAAGCTGTGTAGTCATGAAGTGGGAAAATGCAGCAGCCTTCCCCCTCCTCATCCACACTGCTCTGCAAACCTGGAAATGTAGTAACATTTCTATATGTTACCAAATAATATAGACCAAAACACGGTCTATATTATCTTACATTTTGGAGCATCTTCTGTATGTCAGAGGAGCAACTTTTTGTTATGTGATAAACCTTTTGGATTGAAAACATATTACAAAAAAGGCTGCAAGGAGTGCTCTGCTACTCTGCCCAAATGAAGAATGTGTTCAGCACCAATTTGAAAGACCAGGGTGCTGAGAAGAGCTGCTTTACTCTTACAGGCTGAAGACAGAAGTGGCACTGGGGCTTCGTGAAATAAAGCAGTTAACAATGATTCAAAATATGCACCAATTAACTGCAGATGCTTAGGGTATAAGCAGATAATAATTCTTGTCTGCTTATAGGCACGAAAGATATCCATTCGCAGATCTTTTCCTCTTCCCATGAAAATGGGAAGAGCTCACACATGTTAGGACAGCTGCGTGCTGGCAGTGCTGGAGCTCAGGGAGCTGCACCCTTTGGGCAGTTCTGGAACCAGATTTCTGGGATCTCAGAGGTGATTGCACAACTAGACGAGACAGAGCTGCCTCTGCCCGACCCTTTCCATTCCATGGCTACTTCAGGGGGAAAAAAAACCACAAAACCCCACAGAAAACCCACAAACAACTTCAGAATTTTAGTCACTACTGAATGTCTAGTTCAGAAAGGTCAAGATCTGCAGAGTTGTGTGCAGATTCACCTTACTTACCTGGGGTAGAGATCAAAATCAAGTTATTTCCAAAAACTCTGCCCTGTTTGTTTTTTTTCTGTCCCTGAACATAGGATGGTGTAACCATTCACCTCAACAAAACCAGCAATTGGATGAACGTGTTCCAGTGCTGCCTACCAGCAGGCCCTGCCAGCTCCCTCTGTAACCAAAGAGAAGAGCAGCTCCTGGCATATCTGATGAAGCAGTGTTCTAGCTGGAATTTTCTAGAAAGTGTGCAGAAGTCTTCAGTGACTGTGGGAGACACTAAAATAACCGCCCTGCTCGTGCCATTAGCTTTTGGGAACAGCCACCACCATGCAATACGATGTTACAGAAGGAGCAGAGGAGCTAATTGCAGCTACAGCTAATGAAGCCCTGGGATGGGAGCTCATGCTGCAGCAGGGGAAGCACTCTCTTGATGCTTTTATTCCAAATCGCACTCGGATGCTTTTCTCAGCGTGCACTCCATCTGCTTTAAGCTACGTGTGCTGACATTCATGCAAAACTCTGTTAAGGTATAATATGAACCCCTAAGGAAATGAGTGCTAATAGACCCTCGCTGCCTTTCCTCATCACAGGAAACAACTGCTCAGAAGGATGCTCCCAGCTGCACCTTTTCACCGCTTTGATTATCTGCCCGCTCACACAATGTAAGGGCCCCTTTGGCTACGTTGTTTCAGCAGTGCAGTTTTTGAAGGTAGAGAGACACTGAAACTGCTGCCCAACTGCTTGTGCAAATTGGAACTGTGATGAGTGAGTCAGTGTGGATGGGAAAGTGTAACAGCAGGTGTGCGAGGCTGAGGGTCTGCAATGGTTTGGCCTTACCTGCAGCTCTTAGTACCTTTGAGAACCTGCAGGTCTAAAGAAATGTTTGTTCCTTATGATATATATGGATTTGCCCACACTTAATTCAAGTTAATATGTGAATGCAGCCCCGAGTCCATTATGCTTGGCCTCTGGCTTTATGATTCACTTGCAGCTTACCCCCAGAGTGCATCCTCACAACTGTGGTAATTACATCAGTAATGGGTTGAAAGTATCATGCTGCTTATTATACCCATTACAGTGAAAGAGAACTGTTCTATACGTTTTATTTTTCCTAGAATATTTATTTCTGACATTGACTCAATAGAAGAGCAGAGAGCAAACTAGAAATAGCAGCAGTTAATGCTTGAAGATGAATACTGACTGTTTATGATTTATACAGACAGTTGAAATGGATGAACTGTGGGTTTAAGGCTCTTTGGAGTAAATCTCGCTTCATAAATGCCTTCTTTATTCATAAACACAAGGGAAAAAAAATACCTTCAAACAAAATCTGTTTGTTTTTCATAAACAGAGAAATGAAATGCATGCTCCACATGGTTTACTCTAAATTTTGTAGTTAAAAAACCCTCAGAAATTCAGAACTGTTTACAGCAGACAGTTACCAGCCTTGGCACAGCGAACAACTTATCAGCACAACAGAAAATATTAAGTATGCTTTGATCACCTGTAGCAAAAATGCAGTCACAGCCTAAAACAGTGATGGAGCACCTGGTGGGAAGGCAGGGCCAACCCAGGGCAGCTCAGGTGTAAGAAATGCATCTGAGAGGCCAGAAGGGCTGCAGCCGGGATCCACTCCTTCCCAGCCCTCATTTAAGGGTTGGCAGTAATCACGTATGTTTCTTGCTAGGGATCATTATGGACATGCCATCTTTTGAAGGTAAGCAGCTTTTTTTCCCCTTTCTTTCTATGGCTGTTGCATTTGAGCAAACCCCTACTTGCTGTAGCCTAGGACTTTGCTGCTCTGCTGCCATTGCTGTGCTTTCCAAGGTGTTACATCACTGTTGCAGAATGCAGAGGTGTGCTCTCTTCTGGTGCAAGCAAAATCACACGATTAAGCAACGAGTAGATCTACTTTTGTCATCAGTGTTTTCAGAATGCTGTGAATATTATAGGAATCTGCCTTAATCCTTCAAAGCCCTTGTCACAAGTCATCCTGATTAGATGCAGTATATTAAGTTTTTGGACTTGCATTTTGCCCCATTGACCAATACAGTGTTGCACAAACACCAAATCTATTGGGTTCCATTTTGTTATGGCTTTTATTTAAGAGTCACTTCTAACCTGCTTATGAGATACGAGTCTCCACACGTTATGGGAGTTCAGGTCTGCTTTACATGTCACTTGTATCAGCGAGGGTGATGGAAATGCACCTTTTGCTCAAGTCTGTGCTGGTGCTAACAGGAAGGTCCTGTGCTGGCACCTTGCTCAGGCCTGACTCTAAAATGGGTGTATCCTATGGGAGTGATGAATAAGCACAGTCTTGAATTGCAACTGCAAATAAACATATAGTTTCTGTAAGATGCAGTGGATGGTTGTGAAAATGAGATTTGCAGTGAGTTTTCCTATGCTTGGGTTGTTCTTTTTTCCCAGAAAAGAAACTTTTTAAACCAGTAGGAAGAATAAAAAATATTGTTTTCTAAGAAGAATTAAAGCATCAAAACCGTGCTGTTGACTTTGGAGAAAATCCAGTGCAACTTACTTTCATCCATCCTTTGAAGTCTGACTTGAGCTGAGACCCCATTCCCATCCAGCCTAGCCAAAAACCACAGTGACACATGCAGCTCTCTGAATTACAAGCTTACCCTGTGCAAGAAGGGCTTCGTTTGTAGCTCTAGCCTAGGGAACCTGCTCTATCATCCTTTCTCTGCACCTCTGGTCATTTAATGTCCTTTAGAGACGGCTGTATTTTAATGCCTTAACTCTGACAGTCGAGATATTTGTACCAGTGGGCCAAGCAATGACCTTGGCTTACTGCAGAATTCTGTGCCTGAGCTTTGTTATTTATCCATTAGGACAAATGTTTTCAATTCTAAAATATTTAGACAGTTAATAATGGAAAAATTGCATGTGCTGTTCTAACACTATATCAAAGAGGCGAGGCTGGCTGTAATTTGCAGAACATGCTGTGCAATGCTGACTTAGTGAATTACTGGTGCAGCTGAGAATTCAGGTATTTGTCTGAATATATGAGGGTTTGGGTGGGTTTTTTTTTTTGGTTTTTTTTTTTTTTGACAGATCTTCGAGCAAACTGATTTTTGTGCACAGAGATGGAAGCAATAAATCCATACTAACAGCATCTTTAAATGAAGAAGGTATTATCCCTGCCATTTCTTGCCCTACTCAAGGGGAAGAGCAGACACCTTGTGAACCCCCAAATCCACCTCTGCAGGGGAGAGCTGCACCTTTGGTGCCCAGTGCTGGAAGCAGTGGGAGAGGTGCTGGAGGGGTTTGTGGGCTCTTTGCATCACATCTGCATGCAGGATGGAGGAGTTCCTTCTCTCACTCCTTTCTGTGTGGCTGCTATGCACAATGAGGAGGGTTTTTTCCCCCCAACTCTATTTCTAATCTCGTGACCACACGGACCGTGGTTTGACATGGAGTGGTGCTCCAGGAAAAGCAAACACGATTCTGAGTGATGTCTTCAGACTGCTTTATTCAACAGGCCTTTTTTTTTTTTTTTTTTTTTTTTGCTTAAATGTGCAGCACAGCATGAATCGAAGCCTCATCTGAAACTGTGTTTAAAAAGAAAAGTAAGACATGAGGTACAATAAGAGCTAAATACACAATAATCTGAGGCAGGGAATCGTGGCAAACCATGCTCTGTAGAATTAAGGTATGTAATAGTGACAGCAGGTAGGGATTTTTACAAGTAGGTATAGTTTTGCACAGCAAGAAAATGTCTATTATCAGATATCCTGTGCTGATTTCAGTTCATCTTAACGTACCGCATCTGCTGTTGCGAAAGCCAGAGCCAACAAAACGGATTTTACTACTGCCCAACTGTGATTTGTGAGATGCAGATATGGGCTGAGAGTGCTCAGCTTGAGCTCTCTGCTGGTTGTTGGGATTTTCTCTGGTCGCCACCTGAACCATGGCAGAAATGCCAGTTATACCTGTTCTGCTGTATGCCCCAAGGGCCTTGGTGTGGGTTTTTGTTCGTTAAAATTCTTGTATTTTAAATATAGTCATGAAGTTATGTGAGTGGTGGAGCAGTGGGAATGTTGGGGAGGTGGAAGGCTGGTGATGGCTTTATGGGAGGAGATGAGAACTTGATAAGGGAACTTCAGGTGTGATCAGAGTGCAAGGGAAATGGTGAACATGGGGTTGGTTTGGACTGATGAACAGAATGAGGTCGGAGCACAGGGAGAGATGGTTCTTCTTGACCCTATGAAGATGACTCCACTGGATTAGAAAGCTAGCATGCCTTCTATATACGTGGTAGGATGCTGAGGATAAAACACATTCAAACAAATATTCTAGGCCAGTGTTTGGAATCAGTGGGACGTGTCTTTCCTGTGGGCAGTGGGAGCTGGGTCCAAGAGCCAGCAGTAAAATCCCATCGGCTGGGAGCTGGGCCAGGCTGTGATGTGTGAATGCAGAACTGGAGGAAGGAGGGACTGGGAGGCTCTGGTCTGCAGGACCGACAATGAGAGTCCCAGAAATAACAACCTAGCAATTGCAATGAAAGGAAGAAAAGAGAGAAAGACTTAAATCAAATGAGAGCTTTTAGCTGCCTGAAAGCAATAGACTTTGTTTTCCTGAGGGTTTCAGGCAACTGCCCTTACTAGAAGCAAGATATCAGAAGGCTGCTAAGCAGACTTTAACATGGCTTAGAGTTTTCTTAGTATGGCACTGTGATGACAGCAACACAGCCTGTACATTGTAATACACACAGCTCACGTCTGCCTTTGCTCAGTTATGAGATGCTACTTGAGGGCCTCTCATGTGGTTTGTTCCTACCAGAAGCAGAGGAAAAGACTGAACTACTGCAGCTGAAGATGTGTGCTTTACATGCCAGCAACTTGCATGTAAAAATGACTGTGAAGGATATGTTGCTTTCTTGATTTCAGCGCAGGGGTGTTCATCCACCAAAGTCAGGTTAAAACTCTTTAAGTAAAAGCAGACTGACCCAGGACGTACGCTAATCAGTGCACAGAGCCACATCTGCCTGTTAGCAGGTACCTCACTCAGCCAAATGGCTGTTTCCAAAGAGTCTGTGTAGATTTAATGCAGCTTTGTGTTAAGTGATTTGGCATTTCAGCTATTCATTATGTTCAGCTCTGTCTCCAGATTCCCCCCCCCCCCCCCCCGGTCTTCGAAATTCTCAAGGGATGAACATCACCAGTTGATAATTATCGAAATGAGACATCTGATTTCTCAGCATACCAAATATATTAATCAGTGCAATCCACCTTTTCAAAAACTTCTGAGGATACGATACAGCTATCCCACAACAAGGAACGGAATTGCCGTCTTCAAACCAGTCACTTCCACCCATCAGCTGTGTAAATCACGCTGTCACACAGACGTTCGCTCTCACTGAGCTGACTTTACAGAAGCAGCAGCTCAGTGCTGGGGATGGTTTGCTTTCACCCTTTAAAGACTTTCCTTGATTTGCTTTACAGCAAGCAGCACAAATGTCAGCCTGTTCCTTTATTAAAAGGTGGGGACATCAGAGCAAAGCTGTCACCTCTCGGAGTTTTGATTTGATTGTGGGTGAGCAGCTTTTCGGAGAGGTTCTTAAGGGAGTCTTGTAAGAAACACTGACTTCACTGATAGAGGCACAGAGACAAAGCAACAGGTGCAGATGGAGGAGACAGAACATTATCCCATTCTCTGTAGGGTAACATTCACTTTCAGGATTCTTTTTTCCTTATTTCACATTCTTTTTGTCTATTTTGCAAGCTGCTTTGGACTTCACTTTGTTACAGCTACTTAAATAGCTTCAGATCATTTAGTTGAATCGTTTCATCTTGAAAAGCACAAATCAAGGCATTCAAGAGAAGCCTTTTTCCTGTGCCCTTTCTTCAAGCAGTGCTTTTAAAATGAAGCTGCTATGTACCTACGGCCATGTACACATTCATACGCCTACTGTATGCTTCCTCTGCTCCCACACAAAGCCAGGAGCTCACAGCACGCACGGTCCCACGCTCACACTGTAGCAGCAACATATTATTTCTTTGAAAGTCTTCCTCATCTCCAGGCTCCGGAAGGCATAAATGAGTGGATCAATTACAGAGTTGCACATTATTAAGACCAGATACGTGTTGAAATGTGAAGTGTAGCAGACACAGTATGGATTCATCGGGCAAGAAATGATGAGAATGAGGTGAAGGAAGAAAGGCGCCCAGCAAACAATGAAGACACCCAGCAGTATTGTGATGGTGACGGCGCCCTTCATGCAGGTCCGCTGGGAGGGCACCCCGTCCACAGGGAGGGCCGCGATCCGCTTCACGTGCAGGCGTGCAAACAGGAACATGTGAACGTAAAGGGAGGCCATGAGGAACAGCATGGTAAAGAACATGGTGATGAGACAGACAATGACAGTTTTGCTTTCTGAGTAGGCAATGAATATGATGCCGCAGATGATGCAGGCGACCCAAATGAGCACAATTAGGGTTAAAGCTTTCTTCACAGTCATGATACTGTGGTAACGGAGAGCATAGAAAATAGTTATGTACCTGTCAATGGCTATAACCAAGAGGTTGCAAATTGAGGCTACCAAAGAAATGCATATCATTGAGTCAAAAACATTGTCCATGTGCTGAATGAAGCGGTCATCAATGATCAAATAGCCGCTGCTCAGGATTGCAATCATGATGGTCTCCAAGGCGTTTGACATGCTCACTAACATATCTGCCACAGCCAAGCTACAGAGGAAGAAGTACATGGGAGAATGTAGGTTTCCATTCTTCAGCACCGTGAGAATGACGAGGATGTTTTCCAGCAGGCTGATGATCCCTAAAGTCAAGAAGACCTCAGCTTTTATGAAGACCTGCTCGCAAAATCCATCGCTGCTCCTGTTGCTGAGAATTGAGTCGTTGACGTCCTCGGTCATATTAAGCAGCACAGGCTGAAACGAAAAGGCAAAGTGTGTGCTGTTCATGGTCAGCCAGGTTTGCAGAAGAGAACAGAGCCGGCAGAGCAAAGCTTAGAAGAAGAAAAGGAAGAGGGGGGGAAAAGAAGGGAAAAAGAAAAAAAAAAAAAAGCAAAAGGAAAAACAATTCCTTCCAAGTTGCTGCAATGCACGTGGGGCAAAATCAAGCAGGAGTTCTTGAGTCACTTCTGCAAGTAGAAACCTAAGAAGAAGAATCTTCATTTACAGCGAGTCTTGTGTCAGTCCCAGGCTGCTGCTCTGCCTTGGAAGGAAGTGAACCTAAAATCGGGCATCAAGCTGCTTTTTCCGAAGAGAGAAGCCAGCAGCAGCACGATGCCAGCCCCGCGGCTGCCGCCGAAAGCCCCCGCTGTGCTGCCGGCCGGGCTGCTGCAGCTCAGAGCTTCGATGGCAAGAAAGGTACAACAACGAAAAACCGACAAAAAAACCCAAGGGCTTTATACACGTGTGAGAGGAAAACCAACTCCTACTCGATCCTCCCCGCGGAGCAGCGGCCACTGCCGAGCGGGCGGCTCGCTGAGTGACAGCGCGGCGCAGTCCGCATAGCGCCCCCTGCTGGCTGCAGCCGCCGCGGTGCGCGTTCCGTTCGTCCCGGGAGGAGGAGGAGGCGCCTCCAGATGGTTCGGATTTGTTTATTTTCGTTCCTAAATTTGCTCACGAATGAAGCAAAGTGCAGATGTGTGTCTCTGGCTCCCGCTAGTTGATCCTATGAGGCTTTCTTCTCCTCCCCCTCTCAGCTTCAGAAGCATGCTGTTGTGCATAGGCAGCAAAGGGTTTTTCCAGGTGGGCCGGAGCCCCAGCTGCTTACTGAGCATGTTATCTGGAAGTTAATTTGTAGCTGAATTCACCTCTCAAACAGTCTGTGGTAGTCCGATCTTCAAGGACAGGGTTCTTCAATTGCCTCTTTTTTGTGTGGTTTTTTTTTCTTCTATATTAACCTATTGTTCAGTTAGAAAGAATGGAAATTTAGTGTTGGTCTGGTTTCCTTGGAAGCGTGTCCAATGACCTGAAGTATTCCTGCCTTCTGACTTCATTGCACTCGAGCTTTGCCATTGTCCCCTGAATATCTGCAAAGTCTGTTTGTTTGTTTGCTTGTTTGTTTTTAAACTCAGAGTACGGGGCTGTGTGGGACTGCTCTGATATCAGGCTCTTTTAAACAGATTCTTCTAGTAATGCTCATGGGCAGTTCAGCTGAGCACAGAGCTCTGGGATGGATGGGTCTGAGATAGCGCAGCCCCAGTTTCAGCCCTTTGCACCCTTGGGCACCTGTTCCAGAAGAGCTTCCCTGGGAGGTACTTCTGCTGGACAAAGAAATTCTGTTTCCATGTGCCCTGTCAAAGTCTCTCCCTAAGTTCACAGAGATATGTTTCAAAGGAGCTAATTTAAAACAAGAAAATATCTTTCCCATTCCTCTCATCCCATGGTAGGGGGAAAATATTCCCTCTGTAGAGAACAGCAGTTACAGATTTATGCCTACAGCAGCTGTTCTTATTTTGTGCGGTGAACCTCAGTTGTTTCTGCTCAACTCTCTTGAACTGATGGATTAGACTGAAGACAGCAGTTTCGAGATATGGTGACTACTGCTGCAGAGCAGGGTGGGACATTACTAAGGGCAGAGCTTGAAATGAATTAGTGTCTTGTGCAGTGGCAGTTGGAGGCTGCGTGTTCCCAGGCTGAGGGCAGGATGGGAGGCACAGCTCGTTTTCGTGGGGGAAAAAGCACCCACCACTGGGGCAAAGTCCTCCTGGGCTCAGCTCTGGGTCACCTGCTGGTTTAGGGGCATTTATGCTATAGGCAACCACAGGTGAACCAATTTCCAGAAGTGTTTTGCAATTTGAACTATTTGAATCCTATCTTCCTCATCTGGTTGCACACAGCAATGGGCTGCACTACTTGTGTTAGAAATTCAAAATTAAGCTCGTTACTCCAGCTAAAATGCAAAACCAGATTTGAGTCATGATTAGTATAAAGCATGTATGAATCATCATATATGATGTATTGTTTTGAACATCGTGGTTTGATCCATAAATAGCCATTAGCTGGAGAAATGACTCAGGGGCAGAAAAATCCAGCAGAGATTGCAGCTGGAGCTTCAAGGGAAACCTGGCAGGCATTTTTGACAGGGGTTTCTTTCTTCTAGAAACACCTACCGCTTTGTTTTGTTTAATAATAAAGCAAGCACACAAAAAGCCCCCAACAGAACAGAACTTTTGCTTGAAAGAAGTTCAATTACACGCAGGAGGAAGAATATGTAAACTGCAAAAGGAGGCAGAAGAGTGAAGGAGGCTCAGCCAGATCCAGTGCTGGGAATCCAAACACAAGGGCTGAGGTGTACTGGGAGTATCCAGATTGACTGAACATGATCTCTAAGGCATGCCTCTCTTCTTTGTTTCATAGTGCTTCAGCCTTGGCCAAACATTAATTTTCAGCTTTTGCTCTGTAAATATCGACTCCAGAGTGCCCCATCGCACTGTTTTAAAAGGCTGCTTCAGATTTCTCCATCTTTCAGCTGAACCTGACAATAAGAAGTCATTAAATACATTTCATCATGATTTTGTGAATGCATCTGTCAGCAGGAACGAAGCTGCCACTTGCACCGAGGTGCAATTTAAAGCGGAAATTGAAGGTTATGTATCAAAATGGATTAATGGCACTATTAGCTTTGCCATTAGACACTAAAAAGTGTCGGCTTGAGCATCGTGGATCTGATTGCAGGCTCCAACCAACTCCAAGGTCTTTGCAAAGATTGGCAGGAGCTGTGTTTGCACAACGCAGAGACTCCTTAGGCCTCATTCTCAGTTGGTAGGATGGGACTGTTCTGCTCAGCTGTCCAACTCTACTGCTTTTGCAGAGATGTAAGTACTGACCACGTCCATTGCAGTGCACAATGGACAGGCTGCTCTAATAATCACAATAATATTTTCTGGAGATGCAGCTACAGGAGAGTTTGCACTTTTTTGGAGTGGACTTGCTCAGTTTCCATTCAGCCCTGGCTGGAGCGAGGAGCAGGCTGCCAGCCTTTGTGCTTAGTGAGGAGAAGGAACGTCTGGCAGTGGTTGCAATGGAGCAGCTTTCAGATGAGTATTTTATAATTTCAGCCAGTTAGCAGGTTTGTTTAACCAGACTCAACTTTTGGACATTATATGCAATTTTCCTTCTCACCCAGGTACAAAAGGAGACAAAGCAGACCTGATTGCAAAGCACTTAGCAGCACCTGCAGGTGCTTTGTCATGTTCAATGGATTTTTAAGTGCTTCAGACTGATAATACTGAGCATCAGTTTTGTCCTCTCATGTACAGGTTGAAAGACAAGCAGACGTGATTGAGCCAGCTGCATTCAGCTTCATTGATGCCAAGAATCCCCAGAGTATTTCCGCTGTCTCCCTGGAAAACATTGCAGCCTTTGTATTCATAAACCTCCTTGTCCTGCTGTACTGAGGCTGAGCAGTGTGTATGCTTGGCTGTCTAACCCTTGCTCAGCTAATGCAGCTGGCTGCCCTCCTTCCAGGCCCTGTAGGTGGCTGTAAGGCTTTGGATACAGACAGAGTTCAATGAGGATTTTACTGAGATGTCAGGTGCTACGGGCAGACGATACTGGGAGAGAAGCAGGATGGCCTCCATTTGTTGCTGTGCTTGGAGTCCCGTGTTGCTTCCATCCAGGTTAAATGCACAGACAAGGACAGCAAAAACAAAACAATAATAGATCAGGAAATCAAATCTTTCTTTTCTGCTACTGTTACTCGTTGAGTCCTAAGGATGCATCGCATCCTGGACCCGTTCTCAGCTGCTCCCAGGCCTGCTGAAGCTGTGGGCTGCTTAAAAAAAGCTGTGGGCAGCTTAAAATCATGTCTAGGTGTGCGGCCGCCCATCTGAAGGCTACAAAAGAAACATCCTTGGCAGACAAAAAAGAAGAAAAGAGGGAAAAGAAACAGTGGGGGAAAACAGTGGCAACAGAAAGTTGTGTACGTGGTTTTTCATTAAGTTCTCATTTCAGAGTATGGGACTTCCCTGAAATCAGTGGGAAACTACCATAGTGCTTTCCTCTTTCTGGCTCTGGATGAGAGCTCCCAGGCTGTTTCTCTCACACAAAACAGATCCCTTAATTGTAACCACCAATTAAACCTAACTTTCTCCTTGTTGATTTGGTCCAAGTCTTCCCCATTCTGTTCTTTTGGTGTTCAGCAGATGTGACCTCAATACTGTAACCTATGGCTGTAAACAGAAACTCATCTTCAGTGTTTTTTTATTTGCATTCTCTTTGTAAATAATTTCTAGAACAGAGCGGCACAACCTTTGGTTAGTTCTTATGATTAAGCAGTACCTAGGACTAGTAAAAGCCTATGTGCCCATTTATTAGACCAACTCCACGGGTACAATCATGCTGGTGCCCTTCGCCCTCCAAAAACAAAATGAGATTTAAATGGGAGGGTTGGAACTTTTCCCTTCTCTGGATTCTGAGATTTGTAGTGTAAGCTGTGTATTGCTAGGCAAACCGTGCTGTGCAAGTATGGGATGTTTGCTGTTAGAAACAGAACCATCTGTATTTGGAAAGTCAAGTAGTGTTAGAAAGCAAATATAATTTGTGGACCCTGGTATCCGTTTGTCACTGAAGGCAGGAGTGATGCCTCGTTAGACTCTGGCATTTCTTGTTCTTTTTTCTTCTTCCCCCACTTGAAATGCACAAGGTCATTTACACGTCTTCCCTTGTATTTACTGACACATAGTGAGGTGTTTCTGAATAGCACATTTTCCCATTTAATGCGAGAAAATAAGCTGACGTTTAAGTTTTTGTTTGTACTGAATGCTGCTTTGATGAGAAAAGGTACTGTTGTGAAAAGGTTGCATCCATTTCCCACCTTAACTTCTGATGGCAGCAATAATTAGATTTCATCTGAATTCACCAAGGACGCTTTTGCTGACAGATTAAAAACATCTGAAGATGCTGTGCAGCCTTGCTGCTCTGGGCTTGGGGAACAGAGGGGATGCAGCCCCAGGTGAAGGCTGACCTCGGCCAGCCCCTTGCTGGAGGGAGATCGTTGTTGCTACCCAGCAAGTTCTAGCAGAAAGAGGGAATCTCCAAACCCCTCTTGCTTCCACTTGCCCTCAGTCACTCTGTTATTCCCTTCTGTTTTCTACTGTTAGATATGGCTTTATACATATCGAAAGAGATATATGCATATAACGTATAATGTAGGTAATATAATGCACAATAACATTAAATATATTGCATATTAGACATTACGTATGATGTGTGTATAAGTGCTAGAGATGAACAATACATTCCTCTTTTGGACATTAACTTTGTCCTCAGTTTTTTAAAAATCATGGTCTGGCTTGTGTTTGCTGAGTTGAGTGATGTGTCATAACCCACTGTTCAGAAAGCCTGAGCTTGTGGCTGCACTCGCAGTGATTCATGCAAACTTTAGCAGTATGTACTCATATAGGATCGAATATACTTGCATATATAGAGAGAGGTGTAGGCTTTAATGAATGCTTGCTTTTTGCAACCTCCCAATCTAAAGCCTGCAGCAGGATTGTGTGCCATGGTCAGCTGCGCGTGCAGCTTCAGCACTTGTCCCTCACAGCCATCCCCACCAGCTGCTGGGCATTCTGCACACAGCCAGTACAGAGTATTATGCCTTACAGGTCAATTAAACACATCTTTAGGGTTCTTTGTTTTAAACTTCGTTGCTAGTCCACTTTTCTTACCAGCCTGAGATAAGGGTAGTGGCTGGTGCCCTCTTGTGTCGCAGAGGAGTAACGTAGAGCTGTCTATTAAAAATTTCTTAATTTGGAATCCAAAGTGTTTTAAACTTGCTTAGCTTTAGGGTTTGTCACTGGCAGCTGCCCCAGCATCGACAAGGCAAGGCAAATGGTGACATCGAGGACTTAGTGCAAAGTACAACGAGGGCAGCTGAAAAATGCACTACAGTGGGGTGTGTGCAGTGTCACCGAGGTCAGAGGAGCAAGGAGGTGTGGGCAGCCTTTGTTACTGTGACCTCAGGAGATCACTCTAAATGAAGATCTGTTGTTTTCAGAAATGTGTGGGCTCCTCTTTCCTCTTTCCTCTTTCCTCTTTCCTCTTTCCTCTTTCCTCTTTCCTCTTTCCTCTTTCCTCTTTCCTCTTTCCTCTTTCCTCTTTCCTCTTTCCTCTTTCCTCTTTCCTCTTTCCTCTTTCCTCTTTCCTCTTTCCTCTTTCCTCTTTCCTCTTTCCTCTTTCCTCTTTCCTCTTTCCTCTTTCCTCTTTCCTCTTTCCTCTTTCCTCTTTCCTCTTTCCTCTTCTTGATGGTGACAGTGGACTGCTATCAAAGGCAAAATAGTGACAAATGAGAATATTTGCTTTTAAAAAATGAGACAGAAAATCCCACAAAAAACCAAGAAGGCCCCAGTCAGGCACCGGGTGTGTACCTCTTCAATTTAATGGATAGATGCATCATCTCTGTCTCCCAGCTCCTAGGCCTCTTCCACCTCTGATGCAAAGAGCAAGAAGAGTACAGAACAGTTGTGGATCTTGTTGTGCTCATAATCCAATCGGCTTCTCCAAAACCACCCTTTTCTTGAGCTTGGTTTTCAAGTCACAGCTATGAGGTGAACAGGACAAAGCTGTTCTTTTTTTTTTCCTGTACAAAAAGATGTTGTTTCAACTTCCAGCTTAAGGAATGTATGCAGACCCAGGAGAAGGGAAGCAGTACGGCACTGTGGGGCCTGGCTGCAGGTTTGGTGGGGGATAATTCTGCAGTAGGAACATTTGTGTGAGGGCTGCGTGCTGAGCATCGCTAGATGTCACTCTCGAGTTGAATTTAGCTTCGTGGTCTCCTATGCTTGTCAGTTCCCATTTAAAATTATTAATCTTCCATCCATCACCCCACCTCCTTTATTTCTTGCATGCAATGCACAGGGGATCTCTCGGTTCAGGGGAGCATCGTCTGTTGTGCACAAATATTTTTCTTGCCTTAAAGCAGGATCAGAATTGGGTCAAATAGAAATACCTAAAACGTGGCGTGCCATCAATTTCTGTGCTGGGTACTCACTGGGGAAAGAGGAAAGGACAAAAAAAAAGCTTAAAAAATGGTTTCCTTCTGAAACAGTCTACAAACAGGGTTGGTTTTCCAGTTTTATTCAGTATTTCCTGACACAATCACCCCATCCATCACATCAGATGAAGAGGAGAACGTACATTTCAGCTCCAAATTTCATGCCAGACCTTAATGCCAGGAGGTTTCTTACTCCGTATCTCACACAGTTCTTTCCTGCACACGTTAACCTAGTCTAAGAAATGAGAGTTGGAATTGCAACATGCCTTCCTTGGAGTAGATGTTCTACTGCTTCCGGCACTTCCATTCCTCCTATTTTCCTTAGGAAACGGAACTATTCTGTATTCAATTACTTGTATTTCCCCCCAGTTCATTCTTTCACGGTTCACCATTGACACAACTCCTCACCTCTCTTTCCTTTCATTACCGCCCTGGTGCACTCACTGTTGTTTGAGGCCAAACCCCACTTTATGCCATGGGGGCATCAGGAGCTCCAGATTCTTCTTCTTCCAACACCGTTCCACAGAAAAAAAAGAACAAACCCCTTTATAAAAGATAGTTTTAGGCTGCCTTGCTCATCTCTGTTGGTTTGAAACCCTTTTCTGCACTGTATTCCTCCCCACTGGAGAGTGGTTTGGTTAAGTAAAGGATGTTCCCATGTGTTTGCTGCAAAACACAATCCTGGCGTATGTTTGAATCAATTAACTTAGAAGAAAGAAAGAAAATTATTCCAGATGCTTTATTAAAGAAAAGTGTAATTAATGACTTCAGATTAATTGAAAACGTTTGCTCTGAGAGTAGCAATGGGCTCTGATCTGATTGACTGCTTCATCAGGTGCTTTGTAACCTCACAGAAAGGGCTGTTCAGCAGAGAGCAGAGGGAGGAAGACTGCCCGGTATCTCTGCAGAACCTTCATGAAAGAAACCTGTCATTTTCCCATTCCAAAATGTTTTACGCTGCCATAATCCCATTCTATAAAACAAGTTCCCCAATTCTTCCAATTCAAAAGAAAATGGTCGTTCCTCAAGGGCTGAAGTCTCTAAGGGGGAATAGGCTGATATTATAGATTTCATTCTGGATGAATTAGTTGCTATTTTATTTTAACCGAATGGCTTCAGATAGCTGTCACAGAAACATGCTTCCCATCATTTCACTCTCCAGTTTAGTGGGAAATTTCTAGTCTGTCGTGCATGGTATAGAGCAGTCAGATCTGAAAGCGTCGAAGGACAGACAGTCCTTCATGGGATATTTCTTTGGAAGGGCTGGATGTAGTTGAGCAGTGCTACTTTTTTTGCCCTTTGTTAAGCTAATGTTCCTTCAGAGAGTAGGATATATCTTTTTAATTAGTTCAAATGTTAGGAAATTGTTTTTATTACCGCATATTGACCTTTCTTTTAATTAATTCTTTAATTAATTCATGCAGTGATGCAGGGCTGGGGGCAGCCTGGATCCACAAGAGGTCTCTTGGCTGCCCCTTCGGAACGGAACATCTCAACTTCCTCTTCTCCTACTTGTACAATTATTTCCAGTGCAGTGCAGAAAACTGAAATGAGACCCACCATCAAAACAAAAGTGCTTTTTTTCAGTTCCTGGCACAATTTTCAAAATCTAATTTGTGAGAAATACATACGTGTGTGTATATATATCTGTATATATTGACTTTTTGCCTGCCGTTGGAGCACAAGGAATTCCAAACTGCAGTGAATCTCTCTCTCGGCTGTATCTACTCAGAGCTTTTAGCCTCGGAACCAATTTTCATGTTTCTTGTGTCTGGATAGAAGCCACCACGTACAGGTGGGGAAACCAATGTGCGTTTCGTCTGCACCTGCTAACCAGCGTCTGTCAGATGTGCGGTAAGATGTCAGGAATGTCTTCCTGATCGTTCACTCTTCCAATTGCTAGATTTTCTCCTCCGATACAGATCACAAAGGCTGAGTTTAAAGTGCTGCCGTTTTTTACAGCAATCTTGCAAGAGAACCTGCAGGTGTGTTTGTGCTTTGATCCAACGTGCTCGTATTCGTGCTGGAGTTTGAAGATGTACACTAACAGCGGCTGCTGTGCATGGAGACACGGCTGTGAAGATCGAGCTTCGTGTTTGCAGTTCCTCAGACAAACTTTTTTACATCGAGTGTGGAATTTGTTTTGGTAAGGAACGCGTTGGTTGTTCGGATGGATGCAATGTGCAGCAATAGATCAGAACGTTGGTGTTCGTGGCTCAGCGACTGCAGGAAGTCTCTGGAACATAAATATCGGCTCGAGAAAAGCAAACAACTTCTACTTTTTTTTTTTGTCTTTTCACAGAGCTGCTGTAAGGAAGTAATGTTTCTTTCAGTTCTCAGCATAAAAGGAAGTAAGGCTTAATAAAAACTGCGGGCTGCAAGATTTCGTGAGAGAGGCAGAGAAAACAGAGGAGAACGGTGCTGGGGAAAAGCAGGTGTGGTTAACGAATGGTTTGTAACCCAATGGGGTGCTGGTGAAACAAACAGAATCTCCACAGCCATGGATAACACCAGAACACAGGATGCTTTTTCACAGGTAAAGGCAGAAGCAGTGATGGCTCACGTGGAGGTGCTCTGTTGTGCATAATGGATGAGGTGGAGTATTGGAGACTGACAACGTCTTTGTATTTTGTTGGTAGGAAATTTGCAGTAGATTGTTTGATGTAATTGGTTACCATGTGGTGTGAGCTTAGGCTGGTTTAATAGATCAGAAAGCGTTTATGGATGGTGGGTACAAAACAGTGTGTTTTTGGACTGGGCACGTGTGAAATGTGCGAGGGTTTTCTGATACGAAAAGGGGGCAAAGGGAGTAAACCAGTCTTTCTGCTGCTGTTAGAGAGGATTTATTAATACTGTATATTCTCTGCACTAAGAATTTCCATAGGATAATAGGAGAGTGGGGAAAAAAAGTATTTTGCATTGTAGGCAAATGCAGTTTTTGGTAATCATATTGGTATTTGATAAGATTGATATGCTGGAACTGAAAATACATCAGCTTGCTGCAATACTGAATTTGTCAGATTGTTCCTGCAAGATTTATGGGTTTTGTAGCATTCTGCTTGTTGCAATACTTGGATGTATGAAAATCTGTTACCTGGTGAAACAAATGGTGGGAAATTCCCCTTTCCCTGGGAAAGCTGGCAGCACGTACTGGTGGAGAGTCCCTGGGGTAAAGAGCAATTGGTGGAAGGAACGGGTGTGTTGTGTGTAGGCTGAAGGTGATGGAGTGCTTGGTTCTGAGCAAGTTCCCAGCACTGCGTGGCTTGTGGTTCCTGTGTGCCTTGAGAAGAATGGGAGAGCTGAGGAGAATCCTGCCCTGTTTGCACCATCTTACTTTTCGCTGAGAAGTGTGAGATGTTCATGGAAAGATTTGCGAGGTGAGGCTCGAGGCAAACCCAGGGCGATGGCATAATGAGAACAAAGCCTTTTTATTGCTCTCAGGGCTCCCGCAGAGGAAAAAGGGCACAGGCCATGTTTCTGCATTTGGTTCCCTCCTCGCAACATCAATGTGTATGGCTTTGGAAAATTTTGGAGGGCAGTGTAATAGGTCATGCAAAGACTGAGTCATCTAGCTTGACAGATATTTGTGGTTTCACCTGAAGGAATAACAACTGAAAAGTAATAAAATGGTGTGTCCCATCTTGCACTGTTCATCATACTGACATGCAGAGGGACCGAGGTCTATCTGGAGAAGCTGTTGGTGACAGTGGGGTTGAAAGGACACAGATCCAGCCCAAAAGTGTTATCCCGTTCCTCACTATCTGCATACCCACGTGTTTACTGTTTAGCACTTATGTGCTAAGCATAGCCTGAGGTGCAGCTTACAAATCTTTGCTCTTATTTCTTACTTCAGGTACTGCTGGGGAGGCCAGGGTAGGAAATGGCCAAATACTTGCTACCAGAAAGGGCTTACATCAATGAGAATCAGAGAACAGGAAACCATAACCAGGTGGTGCTACTTTTTCCTTTCCTTCCCTCCCCAGGGCCCCCAGTAAAACACATGCACAAAGCTCAGGTTGTACGGTCACCAAAGTATCTGCCAAGCTGAACTGAGCCTGAGAAAAACATCTTGAAGTTTTGGGTTTTATTTTGTGAAATCTTTTATAAATTTGATTATATGTCTTCCTGAGACTTTTCATCTATGTCTTCTGGGGGCTGACATGATGGAACAGTTGTCAGCCCTTTACCTGTTCCACCCCACTTGGTTTTAATCACCCACCTTAAAGTACTTCATCGCCATGGCTTTCCCATCCAATTTTTGTTAGGCTTTTAGTTAAGGGCCACCTCTCTTTGATGAGTTTTCTTTTTTGGGTCTTTTCTGAGGTGGTTTAAAGCAGATTTTCACTGGGTGTATACATACATATATATATATGTATATATATATGTCAACAGATCAATTCCATTTAGATAAGGATTCCGTATCTTCTGATCTGTTTATTCATAGACATGTACACAGGCTCAGGAGGTGCTGCTGTAGCTTTGGAGATGGGCTGTTTTCATTGGATGACAAAAAGGAAATCTGATTTCTTTCTGGACCTTGTAGGTCTTCGAAATCTGCTCCTTGCCATGGCAGTGTTGGCTGGAGCAGAGGATTTGTAAGGCAGTTCAGCTTCCTTGGTTCTGCTGTTGATTTGAATTAAATGTTTGCAGGTTCTGCAGAACTGCCAGTTGAGATGTGCTACTTCGTATTGCAAGCTGTGCTGCATTCATTTCTCTCCAGTTCGTATTCTAGATTCCTACATATTTTTGAGGCTAGCTCTTTAGGATTTTTTTTGTTATGGTACTTAATCACTAATGCATTATATAATAAATTGAATTAAAGTATGTTTGAGCTCCTTTTTCTCCTACTGAAAGTGGCAGAATTTCCAGTGTTTGTAGGGAAATCGAGCTACTATTTGATTAATACCTTCCTTGAACAAACGTTGACAGATATTATTCAGACAGCTCTAGATCTGAACAAATAATGCAAAACATTATTACAGATGCATAATTTATTTGATGAATAGCAGCACTGTTTGACAAATAATATTAGTCTGTCGCTATGACTGGCTACAAAAGATGGTGTTGCCACATATAAATGTCACATCGGTCATCTTTATTGATATTGCATGGAAATTACAAATGAAGGTTTTTTGGATACCCTCAGCTATAAGAGACTGCCACACCCCTGCAAACATATGGGACCATGAGGTACGTTTTGGGCCAAGTTCCAACGTCATGAATCTGTAAGGAGATGAAAGTTGATAACACTGAACTGGAACTCCTAGGGCAACCCAGATTGCATCTGCTGTCTTTATAATCATGTAAATGACACGTTCAACATGCAGGCAGTGTTCTGAGTGGGGTTGTGAAGAAGTAAAATGCCCACAATAAAGTAAACCAGTGCCTTTGATTTAAAAAGAAAAGAAGAAAAGCAACCTGTTTTCTTTAGAATCGCAGCTCAGAGAAGGAAGCTGCTACTTGAAATTTCATAAAAGGTCCATCACTGCGTTGTATCCTGGCACTTATTAAGCTTCTGCACTGTATTTGGTTTGCAAAAGCGATGTGTACAGTAGCTGGAAGGCACTGAGTGAGCAGAAAGCCCTCAGAGGCATTACCTCTAAGCCTCTTCAACCTGCGTTTGTAGATGAAACCCAAAATCTATGATTAAATTCTGTGTTTAAAAACCTGAAGTTCAAAATGAATGAAAATATTGCTCTATGCTGGATCAAAAATACATCAGGCAAGTGTGTTGAAGCTGCACGTTTCTTGTGTGGACAAACGGCTTTCAGTCAGATTAATGCCAAGAAATTCATGAGACCTCTGTAAAGAAATATACGCAGTCATCACTTGGCTCTCACCCCTCATTCTGAGTCCCCTTAGCTCTTGGAGGGCTGACCGTGGCAGTGCTGATGGAGTGCTGCTTCTGTGCAGTGCAGAGGAGGGCCCTCAGTGCAGCAGCAGCCACAGCTGGTTTGACTCTTACTGCTTGTAACAAGCAGAGCAGAATGTTTCACGCTGTTAATGTTTAATAAGGACAAGTGTAATGACTGCTTAGCAATAGCAATGGAAAGCTTGACTGGGTTAGAATGGAAACATCTCGTTTGTACAGAGAGCAGGATTTCTGCATGACTTGGCTTTGCTGTCACGGGAAGTGATAGAGCTCAGTGCATGCTAGGTATGAGCTTCACCTAAGTAAACCCAAAATAAGGTCTCACTGAGTCATGTTGCTATTTGCAATAATTGTGTTTCTACGTGCATGCAGCTGACAGCTCTGCATCTCCATGGGCGTTTGAGTCTTTCTGCATTAGATTACTACTGTCATATTATTATGGTCCATGGAACAAGAACAAGCTGAGCATATCTCATAGCTCACATTCCTTTGTAGGTAACAGAGAAAAAGAGACAGGTCTTACGTGTGCTGAATTGCCACCTAGAGGCACCTAGGGGTTTCTGCTGACTGCAGAGGGGTCATGGTGATCCTCTGGTCACCTGGGGGAGGTGAGCTGGTGTGTGTATGCAAGAGTGAGAGTAGGAACAGGCACAGGAGGATCTCAGCTTGTCCTATGCCTGAGTGGTTTCCCATGCACTGCATGACTTCTGCAGATCCATTCAGTGAGCTGTAAATGACTCCTCACCATGTGGCTTTAAGCCCACTTTCTTGGCTAACGCGGGAAATCTTGAGACTTTTCTCGGGTTTTTACAGAAATATTTGCCATGGCATTCAGGCTACATGCAGCACCAATACCTGTTAGGGCCTCTGTGAGGTGAGGAGTGGCAGGAAGCCCTAGAAGGGGTCAGTTAAGTACTGCAGGGTCAGCTGCCCAAGAATAAGCCAGAAATCTCTTATCTTGCCACTAAACACATTTGATACTGCATTTGGGCCAAAAATATGAACACTTGACGCTACAGAGTAATGGGTGTGCAGAGAATTCCTGGAGCCCTGCACTCTTCCTTCAATTGTGGGCACTGATTTTTCTTTCGAAGCAGCCGAGTGGCCATACTGAATTTTAGGTGGGTGATGAAAATTTAATCTATATTAAACAGCCTTCTTTAACCTGGCAGGCAAAAGAAAGTATTGTCCATGCAATCTCAGGTATTTCCTTAACGTGAATGTTTTATAACAAGGAAGTAATTTTCATTTTCTTAGCCTTTTATTTATTTTATTTTATTTTATTTTATTTTATTTTTAATCTGACCTTGCGTAAAGACGTTCTGTTTGGTTGCACCAGTCGCTTTCTATTAGGCAATACAACACGATGCGACTTGGTGGCATTTCGGTGGATAATTTGACAGAACTTATTTCTTTGCAACAGAAAAAAAACCCATCGAAAATAAGCACAAAAATGAGCATTACAAAAATTGTGACGCATGGAAAGAAAAGCCCTGTAGGCACAGAGCCATAAAGGTCAGGATCTGTTACTCAGGTCTCTCCACAGTAAAATACTGCGCTAACACGTGGCTGCCAAAAACCTGAGCAGGCCAGACAGATGTCTGACAAGCAATTCTGACTGGTCTCGTCAGCTGAAAAGTGCCTTTATTTTTGCCTCTGTCGTCTTTTGAAGCGTCCCTCCTCGTCGCTTACAGATATGCAGAGGGAGCTAACGGAGACAGTAAAACAACAAGGTCCTGTTGAAAATAACCTGTACCAAACACTGTGCCTCGTGAGCTCTCTGGGGAGTGCATTAACTGCCAGCCGTCACACTGACTAACCCACCTTCCTGAACCTGCAACATGCAAAAGGACTTCTCTTTTCCAAACATTTCTCTTCATGTATTATTAAGAAAACTAAGAGACATTCCCTGTTGTTTCCAAGTCTTAAACAGAACTTCATCCTAGTGTGAAGGAGACCTTGGTGAACATCAGCAGAACGAAGAGCTGAATATTTTGTAGAGCTAAGAATGCGCTCATTTCTGCAAATTGTATGTGATAAGAAAAACCTTTAGAGAATTTTCAACGACACAAAACTGAAACAGAGACATTACAAGAGAATGTTGGTGTTTGGGATGTGTTGTGCAAAAGAAAGGGGAAGTGTAATGTCTGCTTCTTAATGTATTTAGATAAGTTCATGTGATGGCTGGACCTGGTCGTAAATATCAATTTCTCTCCTTTTCATCTTGGAAATTTCTAACGGTCTGATTTTTCTTTCATGTTCTTTATGTACAGTCCTTTATGCTAAGGGTAAGACACTGGCAAGCATGCAAAACTGATGTTTTCACTTCTTGCCGGATTTTCTAACACAGAAGATTTCCTCCTGGCAGTTCTGTCTCCAGATATTACCACCCATCCTCTAAAACTGTAAAGGCCTCCGGGTATTTGATATTTTGTGGACTGTCACCAGGTTTCAAAGGAAGATTATATTTACTGGGTAGGTTGCGGATAGAACATAAAATATGAGCAGAATTGTAATTTTGTGGCAGATAGTGTGGCTGTGACTATCACAAGCAATCTGTATCCTCAATAGCCAAATGAAAACAGTCTCTAAAAACATCTGATTGACTTTTCTCCAGTTAAGCCAGGAAAAAATCCTCAAGATTATGAACATGGTGAAAAATAAAGAAGTGAGCATTGAAGGAGCTTTGCATTTGGCCCAGAAAGAAGTCTACACTGATAAGGTAAGGTCACCCTTTGATTTATTTTGCAAGCCATTCAGATGTACAAGCATGTTCTGGAAAGCCTGGTTGAATGTTAGGAGCTTGTCTGTCCTGCTTTCAAAGCTGCAGTCTCCCTTTGTGCAAACACTCCACTTTATGACCAAATGTATCTGGCTAAAATCTGCTGCCGCAGACAGGTTAGCTGTGTTCTGTCCCATGGATGTCTCATGTAGGTGCTGTGGTTACATTCATGTCATTACCTGGATGAAGTAGTTTGAAGCTACACCGGGTTTGTCCACAGGAGCTTCATTATCCCCTGAATAATAGTTCTGTTCATCAATAAATCAGCCTTCCATTTCTCTACTTAGTCCAGTATCTGGTTGCAGCCTCTCTCCATCATCACCACAGAAGGGTCAGCAGAGAACTCTTTGGAGAACTTTTCACTATTTCCTTTTCTAGCCTTGGTTTCTCGACCACCCTCCTATGGGATCATCTGCAAGGAGTGAAATCTTAGGATTGTTTTGCACGGTGGAAACTAGCGGTGATTTTGAGATAAATCTGGTGATTTTTGGAATTTCTAGAAATCTCTAAACTGCTCCTCAACTTCTTGGCTGGATAGAAGAAGGAGAAGCAAAAATAAATCCTAATAAAGAAGTGTCATACATTTTAGAGAAAGGCAGCAAAAGTGTTAAGCTCAGAGGTGTAGAACCATGTGGATGTATCTTCTCAGAATAAGAAGAGGAAGGGTTCCTTTTCTATGCCTGCTGCTTTGATGTTTTTTGATGATTAATTATAAGAAATAAATGCAGTTTAAGTGTCTGACTCATGACCTTCTTGTCGTTGCTTCTTTTGTGAAGATTAGAAAAGTAGTTCCCCATCCAAGCAAAGCATACAGCTAGTGCAAGAGATCAGATGTAAAACTGGGTACCCTCACACAACAGCAAGGAACAAAGATCTGCCATTTCAGTGCACCATGTTTGAGGGCACGTAAATATGTTTCTTTAAATCACAGACTGCCTCTGTTTGCTCGTGCATCCTATAAATGGCTCATTGTCATGTATTTGGAAACGTCCCTAATGCAACTGCATGCACTCTGTTCTTTTCTGCTTCATCTTCCTCTTCTCTGCTCTCTCTTTTATTTTCCACCCAAATCTGTGATCTCTTCATTAGTTCAGCAGGAGCTGTGGGTATTTTGTGCTTGTGAAATCAGAGCAGGAGGGTGCTTCCATCAGTCTCCACATGGAGCACTTCTACAAAGCCTGGTTTGAGCAATGCTCACTGAGGGAGATTTCACCTGACAACATGACTGTATCTGAGTGGACAGAAATAATAGAGTATGGACCTCGTGCTGATTTCTGTTCTGTTTTTTCAGGACTCACAGGATTTGCTAACTGGCTCGCTGTTTAACTACAGTATCTACAAATACAAACACTATCGGTGGCAAAAACGAATTTTGCAGGTAATGCAAACACTTCTGAAGAAATATCTCTGAAAGAGATGCCATCCATCTTAGGTTCCATTTCCTGCACCAGGGCCTCTGCAGATGGGAACTGGAGAGGGTTCATCGACTTCAGTGCAGTCATCCACTTAACTTCTTTCCAGTTGAAGATGCAAAGCATTGTGTAAAGGATTTAATTTAAAAACGGCACTTAATTTGGTGTCAATACTTGTTCATCATCGGGTGCACTTCACAAATTACACCCTTCTCTTCTAGCAGAGTTATGTGACAAGACTGGCAAAAGGGGGGGATCTTTGAGTCTGTAGTAAAAGGTTCTGATAGTGGTTTTAAGGAAATATGCAGTTTTGATCCTAAATCTGTACCTCTCTGGTGTATAAAGAGAGGACTGCAGTTTTCAGAGCTGACAAGTTGGGCTGTGTGGGGAGCTCTGCGTTCCCTGGTTTGGCTGTTTACTCAAATGCAAACACAGCTGGGAAGGTAAGGTAAATACCTTATTGACTGATTCTGCTCACAGGATTTGTTGGTTTTACTGTGTTGATGACTATCTTTCCACAGTTCTGACAAGCAGACTTTCTGTTTAATTGCTTCACTGAGGCTGTGTGAAGCAGGGTAAAATGTTTTTACAGGGAAAGTTTCATTTGGAAGGCTGTGCATTTCATCTCTGGTTGCTCTGTCCCGTGAGCTCCTTTCTTTCTTCACTTTTTTTTTCTTTTTTGACATTGTGCACCAGCTTGAATGTACTAAAGGGTGTTTTTTCTTTACTGCATCCCAGCTTTGAAGGCATAATGTTATTTCTTGCAATATCCACAAATGTCTGGAGTTAAAACGTGACTTGGTTAGGCCTAAAGATGATGGAAAACTGGAGAAAGCTGTAATAGCCATGGAGCACGCCATTTTGGGAACTGAGAGTAGTTTAATTGCAGTCCTTTAGTTACCAGCAGCCTTCAAAAGTCAGAGATAACAACGAGCATGGTGCTGCTTTGGGCGTTTTCAACAATAAGCAGAAATGAAGACAAGGCTCTAGCATTAGCTTAGCATGGTCTGCATGATGTGAATGAAAGATACTGGAAATTATTCATGACAGTAGATAAATGCCTAACTTGGGCAAGATCCGAATTTCTCCTCTGTGGGCCACATGTGCTGATGCAAAGCACAGAGATAATGTTCACATCTTACTGATGGAAGGAGCTGTTTCTGCTCAGCAGGGATGACCACACAAAAAGATACTGGGATCTGTATCAGTAAAACTGAGCAGTGGAGCAATGATAATCTTATTTCCTAACAACCAATTTTTAATTGTTATAGCGTTGGCAGCAAAACAAACAACCAACCAAACAGCTTTATTGGCTAATAATATTGTTTCAACTCTGTATGCATGTGTACGCCTGTACAGAAGTGCAGGCAAAAAATCTTGTTGGATCAGATCTCAAAACAATAATGTTTGTGTCAGAAGGTAATCTCCAAAGAGTGCCCTCTTTTCCTGACACAGAAGCTGTTGTTACAAAAATAAGCACCTTCACATCATTGAGTGGGTCAGTGAGTCTGCTGAGATGGTTGTGTCATTAATGTGTATGACCACTGCTGCTGATCGGGAAGCTTTTGTGCTGGGGTTAATAAGGCATGGAGAATTTAAAAATAAATAGTTCAAAGTGGTAAAGTTGATGTATATTCATCAAATGAAACAGGGAAACACGGTTACAATGAGTATCTGTTTTGCAAATAAAACAAATACAGTTCGTTATCATTCAGTGAGGGAATGCCATTTTTTATTCTAATCAAAATAGGTATGTATGCTGGGCTAACCCATGGCTTGCATGCCCTTGCATGATAATACTTGGGATGACCTCTTTCCTTTCCGATGTAGAGAAGCAACGGAATCAAGTAATGAGATCTTTCTATTCCAGATTGATTTCAACACAAAGACAATTTTTAACATTGAAAAAGGAATTATTAAGAAGCAGTTCCCTTTCTCACAAGTCAAATCCTGTGAAGATACTGAAAGAAGACGTTTCAGCATTGTGTTTCATGGGAGACAAGATTATGAGCTGGAAGCAGTGTCTCTTGATGATAAAAGGAAGGTAGGGTTTTTACACTGCCAGAGATAGATTGCTATAAATAACAGCTAATATTATGCTAGCACCTGGCAGGATCCAGACATTAATGGGAATTGTTATGTTGTGCATTGTGCAATCAAAGAAGTAGTATGTCTTTATTCTATAGATGGGTGGTACACAGAACAAAGGAAATGTGAGTTCAGGATAAAGTTTGGCCACTGAAACTGCAGGTGTACAGCCAGCTCAGGATGTGGGATGGAAATGGATGCATTTTTTCCAACACTTTGGATGGAGTGGGTTTGAAACTATAATAAATCAAGGAAACAGAACTGATGCCATACACAGTTGAATTTTAATCAATGTTTTCTGAGAAGTTTCACTTTTAGGTTTTAATTCCTTCAAATATTGCAAGTAGTTAGTGTAATTAAGCTAAACTGAAACTGGAGAAACCAAGGGGGTGAAATGAGCACCAGCCTTCTTCACAAGTGCAGGTGCTGCCTGTGCTTGGCGCTGGGCAACTCTTGGAACTCATCTCATCCCATTGCTGAAGCACTGAAGTCAGCTGCAACAGTTCTGGTCAGGACTCTTAAAAACATGGAAAACTGTGCCCAAGCTGCTGATGTAACCCACTCACAAGAAGCTTTTTGCTGAGGGGTTTGTCCCTTGGGAAGTTCGGAACTCACAACATGGGCTGGAACTTGCATTCCAGATGAACGGCGCCTTGTGGTTGATCAGCTCAATTTTCAAAGTAGATTACATCTATCAGAAGGACTTAAAAAGGTGTACTTGTTCCACAGCAATAGCACTCAGATAAGGCACTGTATAACCAGAGTGCTTTAAATTCATTCTCTCTTTTATCCATGTAACTTACAGACATAGGCATGCTTTCACTTTTCTGCTGGGTTCATTCCAGATTTCACAGTAAATCAGTCAGGTACTTCTTGGGCTGGCACTGAGCTTAACAGTCCAGATTGCCTTAGATTGCTTGATACACAAATTCAAAAAGTAAAATTGTGTTTCACAGTAATCTCTCCAGAGCAAGCTGCATTCTCCTTGCACTGACAGGGCTGTGGGCATAACAGTGACTTGCAGTTAAGTAGTTCAGCATCATAGAAGGACCCCATTTATTCCACATAAATGAATTTTACCTATTTGGGTGCTTGTTACAGTGCTGTCTGTTGTTTTTATAGTAGAAAAATCCACCTGCTAATATCTGATTTGAGGGAATTAATACGGAAAATACAATCTCTCTGCCACCTGTCCTATAGATAATGTACCTGTTGAGCAGAGTGATGCAGAGTAACTCATGCAGGAGGCTGGAGGAGCCCTGCTTGGGGAGAGCTGCAGAGTGTGACGTGGTGCATGAAGGAGTGCTGGATTTGCAGCAGAACGCTTTTATGTCCACTGAATGGGTGAAGTATGAACCATATCTTTTTCTGAGCCACCTTCTAAAACACCTGCTCTGTTTGTCCGTGGTCCGACATGGCTCACACTATCCAGTGAGAGGAGAGGAAAAAAAAAGCACATCTAGCAAAAGCTAAAGGAAAAAAAATTGACCTTGTAATTATCTGCACAGGGCAATTATTGCAAAAAAAAACAACAACTTCACAGTTCATAGAAAATGATTCAGTTGTTTTTAAAAGGCTACTGCTGTATGTCCCGTGTGTGCTGTCCCCAAGTGCGTCACAGGATTTGTCACCTTTCAACATTTAATAAGTTCATTAACAAAGAAAAATTGATTTTTATTTATCTCGTGCAGCAAAGCCCTCGTTTCTTTCCGCTTGGTATTTCTCCTCTATTTTTGTTTTGGCACAGCATATAATGGTGGAAGCATTTGGAGACCCATTTGAACTGTAAATCCCTGCTTCCAAGAAAGGAGAGGTCGATATAATGGTCGGCTCTGTTAACAGCTCATATCACTTTGACTATTTATGTGGGAGTAGATGCAATTCATATTTTATGTTTAATTGTTCTGGTGCTGCAAAACTCATTTAAATTCCTCATATGAAACCTTAACCAACTAGCCACACCTTGGAGACAGTGAAGGGAAAGGCAGGCCTGATGGAACTGCCAGAATGATAAAGAAATGTAGTAAACCTCAGGACAAAGGAGAATGCGAATTCTGATATAACAACAAAATACATATATGGTAAAGCCCCACACTTATTGTGAGGCCTTTACCTCAGCAGAGCTGAACCTTAGAAGAGACTGAAGAAGCAGATTCTGCTGCAAAAGAAGCTATGTATGGTCTGGCGATTTCTGCAGGGAATAATTTGGGTACAGGTAACGCCCACACTTGGGCACTGTCACTTCTGATAGAAACCCTTTAGTGGAGAGCACTGTGCCTGCTTTCTCCTCAGTGAGATGTGGGAATGGGGGGGAGCAGGATCAGCTGTCATGGAGGAATAGGACAGAAGAATGTGGAGACTTACTGACAGCAGAAAATGCCTTAACAAAGACAGTGATTGTATAAATAAGTAGACAGCAACAAATGAACTGTATGTTCATTCCCTGCCCTTCAGGTACTTGGTACAACTACGTGAAGGAGAACTGACTTTATATTGCATAGGTCTGGGAGCAGAGAGCAAGAATGCATGCCCTACAATGAACACAATTCATCTGTCAGGTGGTAATGTGAGTGTCAGCAAGGAGAATGAATGCGGTACCTTTTCGGTCCAGACCAAAGGACACAAATATTTGTAAGTATTGTTGGTAATTAATACTTTGATAAGGCAGAACAATTAAAGACAATGTCAGGCAACAGAGAATCTCAGTGCCCTGGAACGAAATACAGCAGGGGAGAAATAAGACCATCAGATTTTTGTAGGTAACTCCTCCCATAGCCTTGCAGTGGTTGGACAAATATTTTAATGAGGAATTAAGAGTACTACATTGTAGAATTGAGAAGATGCATTGAAAGTGTCCACACAGGCTCATCTAGTGGTCATGTCAGGAGCCAGTGAAGAACCACATCAATTGATTGATTAGACAGATGTGTGAGCAGGTTCTGACCAGCTTGTGCATCAAGCTTGGTAAGACTCAGCACACCGTTCACCTTCCCCCAATGTGGAGAAGAGGAATTCTGAGGTAATTGCATCACAAAGTCAATGTATAGCAAAACTTCAGCTCTGTAACCTTAGACATGTAAGCAATTAACTCTGTCTGAAAAGGTCAGGGTCAGCAGCACTGGGCTCCTTGGGCAAGTAAAGGTGCTGAACGTCATTCTGCTGAGATAACAAATATCAGTGGCTGTATTAGTCAGCATGTTATGTTAACATGTCCTTATGTTTACATATAACTTTCTTCAATTTCAGGTTTCGAATACCCTTTACTGTCCAAAATTACAGGACAGAGGGTGGTAGCAAGCTCCAGAATGAATGGGTGTCTCTCATAGAAAGGTACTGCCAGTTGCGCAAGGGTGGCTCTCTGTCCCGGGAGGAATCCCAAGGAGACACCTCCTCTGAAGCTGATTATGAGAATGTTACTGTAGCTCTGAATGAACAGCAAGAGGAGGCCCTCCATTTGGATGTTTATGCTGCAAGAACCAGTCTAAACAAGGCTTCAAGCTCACAGACAAAGCCTGTGAAGGGAGACGTAGCCCCAGCATCAGCATCTACTCCAGTTCCCATAAGCAAGGCAGAGGTGCCACCAGCCCCACCTGCGTTCTTCCAGTCCTACAGCCTTTCTCCTTTGGCAAAGAGAACCAAAGCCTTTCACTGGGATGTTGTTCCTTGTGATAAGGTAAGGGTAAAAACTGACAGTAACTGCTAGATAATAATAATAATAATAGTAGCCTGGATTACGCATATAGTTACTATAAAGATTCAGCTATGCCAGAAAATGACCTGAATACCTTTTGTATGTTTGGAATGGAACAAAGTGATCCTGTTCTTCTGGCTTTTTCTTTTCCCCGTCACTCCTATGTTTTTAGATTCAAAAATCCATTTGGGGTTCTTGTGACTCAGGCAAGAAAAAGATAGATGCATCCAGACTGTGTGAGCAGTTCCAGATCCAGGACGTGGCTGTGTTTTCAGGCAGTGAACCTTCAGTGAATCAGCACATCATGTTAGATCGAAAAGTTGCACATAACTTCAGTAAGTAAGAACTGCGTACTCCCATTTTTGTGCATTTTCTATTCGTAATTTCTACCATTTGGTGGGTAAGAGAGGTAATCTTGTGTCTAAATCACCACTTAACTCAGTGCCACTCTACTCATTTGTGAGCATAGGCCTCCTGGTTCAGTTCCAGCCCCTCTGCCACAGGCAGAGCCACCAACCTCCAGAACTCATTGACTGGTCTTCAATGACTGCTCTGATTTTTGCAGAGATGGCTTTCAAATAATAACAAGAATAATAATAATTATGTAACGTAGTGCTGTTTTAAGAAATGTTACATGTGTAAAGAGCTCATTTTGAAGTCACAGTGATTTCAGCTTTATGAATATTGATAAGAAGGGATATACTTTGGAGATTGTGGAAAGTTTTAACTGAGAACTGTAAATGGAAATAACTTGTTGGAATTATTGCAATTACAGACTGATAATTTGAAGGATTAAAAGGAAGTGAGCGATACAAAAGTCCTGTTTTAGATGAAAAGAATCCTGTAATAGCACTTCTATCTGCAAAATTAGTCCAGTTTCTTTTAGGAAATTCCTTTCATTTGGTTTGCAAATAGCACCATTCTTCCTTTTGATCCTACTCCTCTTACAGCTTCTTTCACTGACACGTTCTATGTCCATTTCTTAATCTTATCCTTAAAGGCCCATCAATGAGATTTTTGACATGTACTTATTTCAGTGGACGGTTCTCAGATCAAAAGTTATTCCTATTCTCAGAATTCTGATTAATCTTCCTGCAAGAGCTGCAAGCCGCAGTTCTTAATGACTAAAAAGATGAAGCTCCAAGATGCCAGTAGGAGAAAATCTCTTGAGAATTTGAGTGAGTGCCCAAACTCTAAAGAAAAATTAGGGCTCTGGGCAAAGATCTACACACTAAGTTCAAACCTGATGTAGAAGAGAATGCAAATAAAAGCTAAGTTATCTCACACAGAGAACTATGTACCAGAAAGAGAGGAACAAGAAAAGCACCTTCCCTTCAATAAAGGAAACGATTTGGGGAGGTGGGCATTAATCCAAAACTGAAACCTTGTGGGTGAAAAACTGACTTAGGGATCAAATCATCAGCTCCTGTGACTTGATGGGTGTTTGTTTCTCTGTGTGAGAACCATTTTTTCCCTGTCCAATCCTTATTTTGCCTAGGAAAAAACCTTGAACCTTAAGATGACATGGTGATTTTGGGAAAAAAATTAAAGAAATGAGTAGAAATTGAGCAGGAGTCACTTAAATGTCAATTTTAATTTTGAAGAAAAAGTGCTGATTGCTTTTTGGAATGAAGGAAAATTTAGAACTTAGGCATGGACTTGCTTGCTTCAAAAGGGGTGTGAATGCTGTAGAAGAATAGGACTTGGATTTGGTTTAAAGGTGAATCACCATATTCAGACAAATCGCTATTCATCTACTTCCTCCAGGTTTTCACAAGTACTGTTCAACAGCTGTAACAATGATGGAAACAACGACTTATGAATGTGAGCCTAGGAACTAATGTGGAATGTGTGCCACAAGTATTTCCATTAGAAATCCAGTTCTTGGCACTAATGCAAAGGAGATAAGGAGCTGAAGCATCCCCATGTTACCTCTTTATGACAGAGAACGCTTTAAGTAGCAACTGATGACTTTTGTAAACTCTGATGACTAGAAATTATTCAGTGGCTCATTTCAGATACTGACAATGTTCAAGAAAATCTAACACATTTCGTGGATGGTTTGTGGAAAGGCAGCAGTTGCAAAACTCAACCTTTTGCTGTGGATTATTCTCTCTGTCACTGACTGCAGATTTCATCCTACCTGAAGAGATATAGGATTGGAAAGCCACTGGGAGGTGAAAGATACAAGCCATAAAAAGCATGGGAAGGAAAAAGGGAAGGTTCTGCCAGGCTTAGTGCTAACGCTAGATCTTCTAATGGAGTTAAAGGGGTGGAAAGTGTGTCAGAGGAAGAATAAGAGGTATATACTCCATTGCCAACACTCTCCTGAGCTGTTATTAGCTGATTCAGGCCACAGCATGTTCCTATAACCCAAAAATCTCTGTGCTCTTTTAGGATTGGAGACAGAAATGTGGTAAATCATAGACATCCCTCCTGAGTTCTCCTTCGCAACCCGCTGTGGGGCTCAGAGGAGTTAGCAGGGCCTCTAGGGCAACTTTCACACCATCACTGAGAAGCAGTTAAAGCTTCTTACTTTCTCTGTTGATGCCTTCTGTTCACTCCCTTGTGCTTTCTTTTTCACTTCTTCGTCCTTTGGTGGTAACGATGGAAACAGACAGTAATTAATTTTTGTTTACTACATTGCCTTGATTTTTGTTGCACCATCTCCAATCACTTTCTTTGGAACCTTAGAAATTAAACAAAACAAAAAGGAACAAAATCCAAACAAACGGAAATCTTAATGTCTTCATCCACCAAAGTACTGTAATATGTTAATATGGGATATTTGGATTCAGGGAAAAAATATGTTGAATGCAAATCTGAGTGCAATAAAAATATATATAATATTGATAATAAACATCCGAGTGCCTTCTGATAACAGCATCTTGATAGCTCTGTCTCAAGCACTGACTTATGTTCTGATGAAAGCATTTTTGCTTGTCTACTGCCATGTGCATTTAAAGGAAATACGAAGGCTGAGTTTTACTTTAGCATTAGCAGCAGCTCTTTGTTTTTGTTTTATTTTAAATCTGAAAAGTAAATGTGAAATATCTGGGGGATTTTTCCTTCCCTGGAGCTTTTTCTTCCATGTAATCTGAGGATCTTTTTTTTTTTCCCAGGCATTTTTCTTAAAAGTTTCCGTATAAAACCAAGTGAGCTGAAAGAAAAGCTGTACATCATTCATGAGGAGAGTGGTGGGCTTACAGATGAACAGATTACGACGCTACGAAGGTAATCTTTAGGATACAGTTGTTAATTTATAACAAATGCGATGTTTTGGAGAAAGCAAATAACAGGAAACTCAGGAAGGGTGCTACTGAGATATCAGATCTATCCTGACTGTAGATAAATGTGAGGGCTGCGCACAGAAGGAAGCCCAACCAGTGTTACAGAAGCTTCACTGTAGGGTATCAGTACTCCTGAGTGACAGAAGCTTGCAGGTTTAAAATTGCCATTAAAACGAATTACATTAAATTTTGGGAACTTTAATTTTAAAAACCCACCATCACCAAAATAGTAACTATACAGAAAGAAATAAGCTTCAGGGGCATGTGAAGTTTGGCTTGCATCTCTTTAAATAGTCAAGAAAGAAGCAGCTCCTAGAGAGGTTTCCATTGCACTTTCGAGTCCTCATGCAAGGCACGCGATAGCTATGCCATTTCATTGCATTATTATGAAAATATGAGGTGAAAATGAGAAAATTGAGTGTTTTCTAAGAGGGATCTCAGGAAAAAAAGGTGATACTGGCAAAGAAAGTGAAGAAGTATCTTTTTTTAACTGTTGATGTGCCTACTTCTTGTGTTGTGAGTTTAATTCTGGCTTTACAGTTCTGGCCTGATCCTCATTGGTACAGTAGTGTTAAAGTTTGCAGAACTGTTTTTTTGCACTTGGTAATGAGAACAGGTAGAACAGATGTGGAACATATGGAATTAATGTCATTGTGTGCAATGGATTGGGCACAGCTTGCCTCAAGCAAGCCACTGCATAACACAGCCTGCTCTTCTCTGCTCATATTTCCAAGAAGTTATTGCTGGAGAAAAGCTGATTGAGCACAGCCATAACTGCGTAAAAGCCTGCATTGTTACCAGTTGCTTCTGAAATGTTGTCAGATGGTTGTTCATCCAATAAATGAAAGGAAGGCACATATGTATCATGCACAGAATTAATGAACCTCTTTGGAAAGTACAACATTAATTCCCTTCTGCTACAGTTTTACCTTCTCCAAATTAACCCACAGCATTGTAAATTGTCTGTAGGTCTGCAGATGAACACTACTGGCTTATTGTCAAGCCTTGTACGTGTATAAATGCTTCCAGAAATGCAGATCTATCTGCAGACCTTTGCTTCTCTTGCATTGTTGGTTCAAATATCAATAAAGCGTAAATGGTTAACGAATAAACATGCAATATGTAAAACAAGAAAGTGGAATAAGTTCTGATGCATGGAGTGGAATGACTGTATGACATTATGGCAGTGTTCAAGGATGAGGACATCTGATCTTTGTTTGCTGTTTTGCAGATACATGCTAACACCGAAGGATGCAGAGAAGTACCAGTTGTTCCGGGGGTGCCCCTCAGAGCTGCATATAGTTGATCAGTTTATGCTGGAGGTAGGAAGGCACAGTGTTAAAACACACCCTCTTCTGGATAAAATCACTACAAAGAACTATTCTTGGGCACTTACATTTACAGTCTTAACAAGAATAATTACAAAAAAGGCTTATCTAAGAAAGAGTTGAGACAGTAAAAGTGTATAAAGAGATCTGTTAAATCCATTGTGCATCTCCTACTAACATGCCTTCCCCTTACCCCAAAACAAGAACCAGTTACACTGAAATAGATTTCCAAAATCTCTAGACAGACAATGTACACATTTAACTGTTCTTGCTCATGAGAAATGTGTGTCGCTGACGTTAATGGTGTCTGGTCCTAAAGCCTTCTCTGTTCAATTCTATGCAGATGTGTAAAATCCCCCACTTAGGCCAGAGGTTGGATCTCCTGCTTGCCATACGTGAACTCCCTGTGAGCATGGGAGATTTGGAGCCTGTAAGTAATAACAGCTTCATCATTCATTACCAAAATCTATCAATCAAACATTAGAAGCCTTGGTGTGCCTTTCAAAGCTGTGTGACCGGGGATCTTTTTTTTCACTATAGCAAGATATTTCATTGTTCGTAATGTGAGCAATTAATAGAGTCATAACCCAGGCAGCCTAGTGTAAAAAGTACCATTTCGTGATACTGTTCAGATGTAAAAAAAGGTTAAAAAAAAAAAAAAAAATCATAGACTTTTTAAACCTAGATCATATCTTTGATGGAAACAAATCCACCTCCTGTGTCTGTTGCCCCAGAAGGGAGGTGACGGCCCTGCGAAGGCAGAAGTTGATACTGAATTTGATTGCAGGGAAACTGTACCAAGAATTTTGATTAGTCTTCAGCTGGTGTAAACGAGAGAGGTGAAGGATGGAGAACCTTATGCTGCACTTCGGGCTATCTGCTTCCCCTGATGCTTGGCATTTGGAGCAATCTGGCGCATTCAAACAACAAAACACTTTTTTCTTCTGGAGCATTTTGAGAGATGAGGTTGAAGTTCTCTTGGCAGGGCTAATTTGGTGGCCACAGAGGATCTGACCTCCATCTCAGGCAGTTGTGCCAAGACCGTCTTTGCTTTGCTGGGGAACAGAACCACTCCTTCCTGGCAGCCCTTGGCCTTCCTCAGAGGAAGCTCGATGGGAAGGTAGCAGCGTGAGTTGCTTCAGGTGGGGACAATGAGGCATGGCAAAGAACAGTTACGGGCACTGTTGTTCCACTTGCATGTTTGTGTTTCAGCTAATAAACCAGAAAATCCAAGCAAGTAAGCAACTGCACTCCAGCCAGAAATTTATTGCTGTCTTGGAGTACATTTTAGCCATTGGAAACCATTTAAATGAAAATGCAGGAAAAGAAAAGGCAAAAGGGTTTCGATTGTCATCTTTGACCAAAGTGAGTAAATGTTTTTCTTTTCATTAAGTCATCGTATTATAATGTATGTTAGCCATTAGCATTACCTTGGTTCTGCCCAGAGTGAGGAGAAAGGCAATCATTTTTAATGAGTAGCTAACGTTTTAACATCTGCTCTTGGTCACACCAGAAACAAACTCCTGTTTAATAATGCATTGTGTAATGTGCACAGTAACAAGATGCATTTCCCCATTTCAGCCAGCGGTGCTGGCTGGGTGGGGGCACCGCAGTGCTGAATGTGCTGTGTCTCTAATGAGGGAGAGCATCAAAATGCTGACGGCCCTGATACTGAGTTTCCCCTGGCTGGAAGAGACGTCTGAACTGCAGGCCCTTGTCTTAAAGAGTGTTTTGCAGCCTTGTGCAGAGCACTGTCATACGGACCTGTTTAATTTTGCTATCCGTAGGCTGCAGTCACAGCATTCCTTCTGCGGTGGATTAATTCCTTAGTGCTTCTTTTTGCTCTAATGCAAAGCTCTTCTGCAACAAGTGGGCCCGTGTAATTTTAGGTTCCAAAAGTAGAGTATAAATAAATGAACAAATGCAAAGGGAGGGAACTTTGCCTGGTTTAATAGTTCTAACGCCCCCCGCCCCACCAGTGTTCTTCTGGATGAATGGGTGGGGAGGGAGGTGGCTGCTGTGATCTTTTGTCTCTCCTGACAGAGGTGTGCTCTATGAACAAACATCATCTATGCCTGGTCTGTAAGTAGAAGAGAGGAGGATTCTGTTTATTTATTTATATGTATATATGTGTATATATATATATATATATATATATATATATACTTTTTTTTTTGTAAGATATCTTTTCCATCTGGGGACTTTAATATACGAGTGAGTGAGTGATTTATAACTCCAGTGGCAGTTCTGAGATGCAACTTTTTCTTTTTTTTTTTTTTTTTAATAACAGCAGTAATACTGTATCAATCATAATGAAAAATGCCAACAAAATCATTTTCTGCCACAGTGCATCTTCCCAGATTCAATTAAGGAACTTTACTGCCTTCACAAACACAGCACACTGCTTTTACGTGGAAAGGAATGATGACTCCGTTTGGAGGACCAAAATGAGTTGCAATCACTTAGGATACCTTAAGTTATTAAGAATGTGTGAATAAGAAAACACAAAAGAACACAATGAAGGTGAATGGATATGAAAGCATAAAGTTTGACCTTCATTGAGAATGTCTGAGAAGCGGCAGATTGAAAAGGGGATGTTTAATTTCATTGTGATTTCTATTCTTGTCAGATTTACCCAGGAGATATCAACATCTCTGCTGCTCCTATACTTTTTAAAGAAGTGTAACATCTTGGTCTGTCAGTTACTGCTCCATTCTATTTGCAGTTGTCTCTGCTGCGGGGCAAGGAGAGGATGTTCACCTTGCTTCATGCCCTTGTGCAACAGATCTCCTTACATGAGCCTGATCTGGTGACATTTTCTCAGGAACTGACAGAATTTGAGGCTGTTCCTGATGGTAAGAGGAGGGAGGGGAAGAAAAGCCACCAAATAATGCAATCCCTCAACTTCTGTTGGAACTTCCATCCTAAAATACGAATGATATTTAGTGGTGCGTTTTTCCGTCTCTCTTCCTTTCCAGCTTCCATGAAGGGCCTAAGTGCTGAAGTTGATGGTATGTAAATGTGGTTTCTAAACTCAGAGAGAGATTTTCATACTTTGTGCAGTCGTTTGGAACAGGCTTTTATTGCACTTCTGTAGTTTGTAAAGAGAGGTAAATATACAAATGTTGAGGTAAGGTGTTGCTATGGTGATATTTAGCCTGTCATTTTACTGTGAAGAGTTTTTAAAAAGAAATAATAAAGCGTTCCCAGATGGTTCAGAAATACAAAAAATATATATACTGCTCGTGGTAAATAGAGTTTATTTTAAACCAGAGGTGTCAGCAATATGAGCACTCTGTCCCAGTTACTGTGTTAGGGTTGTCTCAGAGCAGCCAGTGCAGCAGGAGGAACCTTTGCACGGTTGAGAAGTGAAGTTCAAGAATGGCTTTGAACCAAACTGGAGTCCATCTCTAGAAAGGAGTCTTGCACCACTGAAGTCAGTAGGAGAGGACAGAATAAAGTCACTCAAATGTAAGACAGATTTTGGGAGACATCTACAACTTTGAACAGCACAGTAAGGTGACCGGCAAAGTGAGTGGATTTTAGAGTGAGCTCTTTGAGAGCTGACAGAGAAGTTACCTACATGGGCAAAAATAGCTTACATTGTGTTAAACATTTATAAAAATCTGTGTTTTGAAAATGTGGCATGGACATTGACCAAGTGTCACCACAGACTAGTAATTCCCATTTCAGCTTCTCGTAACAGAATTTAATGACCATTGTACTCAGCTTTTGGTTTGAAAACCTCTTGTCCCCATTTTGCTGGGCTTGGGGAAGCAGACAGGCATCTAACTCAAGGCTACCAAAGGCAGTTTTTACTTTGTTCCAAGAAATGCCAATTGAGTTTTAGGAACATGTAAGTAGCTAGATACACATACATGCAATCACTGTTCACCTTCAGTCACTTGTGTTCTCCAGAGACCTTGTTGGTACAGTTGAGTAGTGCAACAGGCATGGGAGCTATGGTAGGAAGTGCTGGGAGCTATCAAAGGAGAGGAGTTAGGAGACCTGGAGGAGACTGACCGGCCTCCTCACTCCTGGATTTCTGATGGGACCACAATAGAGCACTCTCTTATCTTCTAAGTACTGTTCTCCAGAGCAGACAGGGAATGAGATGGAGGAAATGCTTCTGATCCAGCCTTTCACCAGGTTGCTCAAGGCACATCCTGGGGCTCATGCAGCGTGTGTAGCTCATGAGCAGCCTGAGCCAGCTCAGGATCAAGTCACTGCATCCAAAGCTGTGTCCTCTCCTCCCATTCCATACAGCTGAAGCTTTCACAATGGCAATCTGGTGTAGGATTTTCTTCCATGACAAGATTTCTTACTATTTCAAAGATGAGGATTTTTCTCTTTTTATCTCTGACAGAAGCCTGAATTTTCTATACAAAAATGTAGGTTGGAAGAATGTTATTTTCACAGCTAATTCCTAAAGCTAGGGAACATCAGATTTACAGCTGCTGCATAACCACACTATTGACCTCTTCATTACTCTGCGGTTGCTTGTGGGGTGATCACATACTATTTCTTTCCCTTAAGATCCATGCTTCCTTTAGGATTTCTATTTTAAAACAGAAATTAAATATTTCTAGATGAACATATTATAGACCCAGAGTCTCCTACTTTATAAGATATATTTATAATTTTATAATATTTATATTTATAAGATATTTGCATTCCTTTGGACACAACTGCATGCTCGTGAAATTTCTCACTTTCTTTCTCCTTTGTTAGTTCTAAAAAAGGAATTGGAAAATGTTACACAGTGCAGGCGCCTTATCAAACCCAGGACAGCCAAGGCAACTCCCCAGGAGTCACAGTTCTGCAGGGAACTAAAGGTAACATTACCCCAACCTTATCTTGGGGCTGGAGATAAAAGATAAGTAACCTCCTTGGGTTGTGCTGAATCCTGCCCTGACAAGTGGATCGGGAGCACCTGTGGAAAAGAGGCCTTTCATTTCTCTGTGATAGTGTTTGATGAGGCATGGGAATGCCTTTTCAGAGCTTCTGTATCACTTGCTTTTGCTTCACAGGCAAACGGGCTAGAATGGATGAGGAGCAGATAGCTTCACAGACAGCCACAATAAGCGCCTTGGAATAACAGCAATTTCAGAGCGTGTATGGATTTGTAGCAACAACCCCTGCCCTGCAGGGAAAATAGCATGGAGAAACAGCATCCGGGAGCTAGACTGAATTGTGATTATAGGTTGGCCTAAGATGATTCTGCCCGTGTTAATGGCAGAGTGAAGTGGGCTGGGGAGCACTGCAGAAGGAGCAGCTGAGGACGTGCTGGTTGCCCTGTCTGCTTCTTGAATACTTATTAAGTCATCTATACATGTATATGTTATGAAGGAACGGTGATTAAGAAATTTTGTGTCAGAAGTTTAATGCTTTGTTTTTCACTTAGTAAGAACTAGCAACTGCGAGTGGCTGCCTTGCTCACAAAAAGGCTGGGCAGCGCCTAATGGGTTTTGTTTTTTGTCTCTAAAGCCTTCATATTTGCAAGGCAATTTATGTGCTTGATGAGTGCCTATCTTCTGCGAAACGTGAAATTTTTGTGACATGAAAATTTTAACTTGAATTATCTTGTTTTCACTATTTAATATCTGCTCTAATACTACACTCCTATGCCAAACAAAGAAATTTTACTTTATTGCAGGATTTGATTCAGAAATATGAAGGGGATCTATCCCAGCTGTCAAAAAGATGTGAAGAAATGAAGAAGCTTTACAGCAGTGTGCTGGTACGGCTTATATTAAAATGCAATGAAAGAAACCTACATTTCTTAAGAAAAGAAGGAAAATGCAGAAGTTCCCATGTTCTATGGGGCTCACAGTAATACTGCCCACAGGAGCTCAAAACAAAAAAATCATATCTAACATTGATGGAATGTTTTGAAGGAAAATCTGGTTTTTATTCTTCTTGAGGATTTATAGTTCACATGTTAAAGTGTTAATGGTCCAAAAGTATGTATGTGAAAAAGTGGATGTTCAGAATCTCAAGTTTTCTCCCAGCTGCTTTTTCCCTCTCTCCCCCTTACTTTCTAAAGGTAGGCATTTTATTTATTTCTCTCACTTCAAATGGATTTATTTCTTCCAAATAATGTTCTTGCTGGGCGGATCCTTTTGTATATTTATGAAGCAGCAAAAATATAAAGCAAATATAAGACAGGATGGGTGATCAAAGCCCAGACCATCAGCCGAACCGCGCCAGGAACAGCCCGGCTCACCCGGGGTCTATCTGACATGGAATTAGGCTGCAGGTAGCCATGGAAATCACATTGCTCATGAAACAAAAATCCACAGGCCTACCTTTGTGATTTCATATTCTGCTTATAAAATCCATAATGACCTTGGCATGCGACACTTCTATGGAATTAACAATAAATTGGAGGTAACTGCCTGTGGAATAGCCGTGGGCTATCAACTTCTGGCAGATGGTCGTTAGCTCCAGGAAATTCCTCTCATTGCTGCTTAATTGATGGTAAGCTATAGGTGAGTGGTGAGGTGTGCCAAAGATCAAGAACCTGGAGCACCCAGGAGGTGCAATTAGGAACACAACAGGCCAAACCATTAATCAGGTATTGCTGGTTAATGTGCAAGTTTTTGTGGCTGGATTATATGCGAGTTTCCAAGTTCCCAGCAGAGGATTTGCTCCCAAGAGCACCTTAGGTGTGCAGGTAATGATGGATAGCTGTCCAAACCTGCCTATCTACACTCAGCTGCAATTTGCAGTATGGAAATACAACTACGCTGCTGCTCAGCCTTGGGAGAGCTGTACCTCCTGGTTATGTGGTAGCTCTCTATTACAGGCAAGACAAGAAATTGTAGCAACACAAGGTGCCTTTTTAAACCTCTCATGGAAACCTTTGGAGCGTGTTCTCTATGTCTTCTGCTCAATTAGAAAACCATTTTAAATGCAGTTATGTTCTTTAACTCAGTGGTACCATTAAGGAGGATCTTTGGAAATGTCAACAAACCTCTTGAATTAAACCTCAGTAACAATCTTAATACTAGAATTACTTTTCTGTCCTAGAACTGGAAAATACACATGGAAGTCATTTTAATTAATGCAGAAATCCCTCTCCTGGCAGTTAACTTTGTAGTATGACTGCCTTTCACCTTTTGTTTTGCAGTAGAGCAAACGTGATGCCAATGTTCAGGTTGCTTTTGAAAGTCTTCCAATCTGTTCAGCTTTTACAGGTGAAAAGAAGAGAACAGGGAAAGGTGCCTCCTTGATGGGTTAACTTTTCTTCCAAAACATCCACATAAACATGACATTCTTTGTTTGCAAAATAAAATGCCATAGAATTAAAGCGTTTTGGCTTAAATCTGCTGCTACCGTTTCCACCATGATTCCATAGTGGATATAAACCATTTCCCTAATGTGCTTCTTTTCTTTTATGGATGAGTTCATCTAAAAAACTGCAAACCCAGGAACCTTGACAGTGTAGTGGTTTTCTGCCCTTTGGCGGTAGATCTGCAGTCCAGCCAGAGAAGCTGCTTTGTGCAGAAAACCAGGAAACAGGTACTGTGGTAATTTAATGACAACACCCATGGCCACTTCTGCTTCAGAAGTTTTGAATCGCAGTTTAATGGACATTTTGTCCAGCTCCAAGTTTTCTGATTGATTAATAATGATAACAAAAGTATTCAGCCTTTCTCTTGCTCTCTTCGTTACAATACAACCTTGGACACAGATTAATTTATTTGAATAATATCAATGTTAAATATTTTTCTCTTTTAAATTTACAGGTAAAATTTGGGGAACCACAAGACCTGGACTCTCAGGAGCTGTTTGGATGGATATCTACATTCATTAGTGAGTTTAGGAAGGCCTGTGCTGAAGTTATGAAGTAAGGACAACACTATTCATAAAAAGGGGAGAGTGAAGTGTAGGAAACTACCTTTAAGTTAATTGTTTTGAAAGTTGCCCTGCCTTTAAGGTGCACGTTCCATACAGTTTGTACAGCAGTGTATTTCGATTTAAAGATGTATTCAATTTATAATGTGTAGTTCTGGACGTGGTATCAGACCTGTGGGATTGCAGGTCACTTGTGAGACTGCTTTACTTTTTGCTGTGTATGCACCTCGAGATACCTGTGCATTTACAAAGGAGGCACTCTTGATATTTTGTACTTTTTCTTTTTCTTTTTGTCTTTGACAGCCAGTCTTCTGCCTCAGTTTCAGCTGTTACTTTCAGTGAATAAATTCACGTATGGTGATCTAATTTTTAATTTTGTTTTCTGTATTAAAGAAAAAAACAATACATTTAGCAAAAAATCTTGATTGTTTTCAGCCATCAAAGCACTGCAGCTTCAGTATTTAATGGAGAAAGAACCTGGCAGGTGATTCCCCCCAAAGTAGTGCAATGAAGCATCACTTTCTTCGGATCAAATACTGTGGAAGCCAATCAGTGTGCGAAATTTGCATTGGTAGGAAGAGAACAATGTCAGAGAAGTGAAATAAAAACATGTCATGAGGCATCCAAGTAATGCACAGTGAAAGTGATCATTGATGGTTTTCAAAAGTGAAAATACTTCTGTTGCATTTGCTGGCTTTTCTGTATTTTTAATTAGAATAATTACTTGCAGCTCAAAAACACAAGAAGAAAAGGAAGGCTGTAAATGCAAAGACAAAAAGGGATGCGCTGAATACTGAAAGCTGAAAATAGTCCTGTGAAGCCATTGATAAAACATTCTCTCTACTAAACAGCGTTGTTCGATAAAATGAGTGTTCTGTGACTTATTGTAGATCTGCATGCCCAACTCTCACAATATTTTGGCTTTCATAGAAAGTCCAACAGATAGAAATGCTGAACAGTCTCTGTGGCTTCAATACTGAAAGAAACTAGAAATCCCCTCTGAAAGGCTTAGATGCACTTATGTCTAAAATTGCCTTATTAGAATGCTCTCTCCAGTACCATGTGAGATTTCTCCCTGTCCAGGTGCCAGGCATTATGCAGGTGTGCTGATGAGCAAAGATGCAGCTGCTCTTCCAGCTGTGTTTGGTCAAGAGGCAAACCTGCAGCCTCCTGCCAATGCCAGCGGGCATCACTGCGTAATTTATCTGCTTTAAATCCACCTCTCATCTCAGGGGAATTTTAAAAAATTGAGGCAGAAGCTCGATAGACTCCACAGACACCCCCAAACCAACTTACCAACAAAAATAAATGGAAGAAGCAAATGGAAGGATTTTGCTTCAAAAAAAAAAATTCATGCTTGTTTTCCACAGTGGCGATGTTTGACTCAAGTTAGCATTGGAATAGTGACACCTGGCTGATGCTGAAGTCAGTAGCGTCTGTATAGCAGGATCTATAGCATCTGTATGTGTCGGGATCTACAGCTGAAGATCACTCTTTTTTGGCTAGAGGAGGAAAATTCAATTCCTCTTTAATTTCTTGCATTTCTGTATCACAGTGCACTACCCAGAGCACGTATGTACATCATAAACAACACTTGCAGTATTTGATGTGTGTTATTCCCGCTCCAAAATCGGAACCATCTTCATTTATATGTGAATCATGTAAGATAACCCTGCATACAAGTGCCATTTCCATGGTATCCGGATCCCTGCATCCCTGAACAGCGTTCGTGATGGTCATGATAAGTTTCATGTTTTTCTGCCATTACTTCAGCTCAGGAGTCCTGGGAAGTCTCTTCTAAGTAGTTTTCTCTCTCTCTCTTTTTTTTTTTTCCTCCTGACTCTCTTTTCCCCCCAGTCTCTTTTCTCTCTTATTATATCTAACAGCTTGTACTTGTTTTATAGCTCAGCTGCCATGGCTTCTTCCAATTAAAAATATATTCTACACAGTAGCTGATATCTGCGTCTTTGCGTGAATGTCCTGGAGCAATCGTTTAAAAAATTAATGACCAAATACCTTCTTGGCGGGAAGCTCTGCCCCTCCGGAGGACACGAAGCTTCCCCAGGAATGGGAGCTTACGGAGGAGACACGTTTCCATTTTCTCAAACAAGATGTTTCTTCTGTGTCTGCGAGTGTCAGAGCTCATCTGATTTATATGTAAAAAGAAACACATACAGCTCATTCCTATTCTTTTTTCTCCCCAAATAATATTTTGCATCATACTGGTGGTTTTTTTTCCTAGGTCTCATTGAGCCAGCTCTCTCACTCTGTTTTAATGGTATTTGTTTGTGCAGAATTATAGTTGTTACACCTCGGTATTCATACAGACAAGTTCTAAATGTCTCTGCAGACAATTTCTGTGGAACCCTTCCTTAGCAGCTGACAGCAGTACCTTGCAAACCTGCAGCCGCAAATGCCCACGTGTGAGGTGAGGCTCCAGCAGTGGACCCAGATGGAGCATTCCTACAAGGATCTGCCCTCCAGATCTGTAGTATTTGTAAGACTGTGCCATCAATTGCCCTACAAAAGGCACTGAGCTTACTTTTGGCGTATTATGAAATGTGAAATCTGAATGAGGTTCATTCAGTCCTGCTTGGTAAAATTGGTCTCAATATTCAGTGGAGTGAAGCAAGGTTGTGGGTCAGATGCTGTACGTATTTTTGTTTCAGCCCAACTGTGTAAGAACTGCTGTCAACAGAAGGAAAGAGATCTGTTGTGATAAGTTGTTTCTTTGAGTAAAGAAGTAAAAGGAGTAAAAACGTGGGGTCTATCCAAGGGGACCTGTAGGGCACTAGCTGCAGAAGAACTGAAGCCTGAAGCTGTTCTCAGCAAATACTCCCTCCTGTGGTGAAGTTGCTGGGAATGATGACTCAGGAGAACCACAAACAATTTCAACATAAAAAGACAAAGCAGGTAAATGCTGCCCTAAGCACATCTTGAGTCATTTCAGACAAAAGGTTCCAGATGCAGATTTCAACTCTATGGATGCAATGTAAAAATGCCGCAATGTGTTTTGAAACAAAAGTATCTGATATTCCTTTGCTCACACAAGATGAAATGTCTGGTGGCGAATGCTATGGTGGCATCATTTGTCATAAGCACTGCGCTAAAAAAAGGAGATGACCCCTGGGGTTATTGTCCATGAAGTTCAAATACTGATGAATGTATTTATATCAGAACTCATGGCTCATAGAAATTTTCCTGAACCAGGACTTGGCCCGGGACAATATAATTATAGATAGAAATTTGCTTGACTCATTTCAAAGCAGAAACTTCTCTCAGGCAGTAAATACTTCCCAGCTAATATCCTAAGTTGCTGTCAGCACCGCTCACATTGAACTTTGTTAATGGGAATCTTGCCATTCAAACCAGTCTGATGCCTTCCTTTGCTGTTAGGAATTAAGCTGATTAAGGAAATGAAAAACAAACAAAATCATTTTGATTCTGGATTTACTGCACTTGCGCTACGCAAGCACAGCCGTGCTGTGCTGCCTGCACTCTGTGAGCTGAAGTATAGCTGTCAATGGAACAGCCCCGCTGAGCTGCAGAGTGCTGGGCTGACCAATGCTTCTCTGTGCCATACCGGAGTGGGTGTGCTGGGCAGAACGGGCATTTTGGGGAATTAAATTTACATGTTTAGAAAAGTTTTTTTGTTTGTTTTTTGTTTGTTTGTTTTGTCTTCTTCAGTCTCTCCCCTTATGCGAAATTAGTCCAGTTCTGCTGAGCTGCACATGGAATGTGACGGCTGGAGGGAGGAGATGTAAGTGACAGTCACTATTTCAAGACATGTTTGCATATTTTTATGTTAAAAGTTCATTGGCTTATATAAAAGAGGCCATTGATACGGAGGGCACAGAGCTGTGGGCTGAGGAGCTGGCACCCATGGGGGCTCATTCCTAAGAAGACAGGGGCTACTGGTGATTTTTGTAGTCCTTGGGGCATTTTGCTTCCCCAGAACACCACTAGGAAGCAGTTTCCAGGGCTTATCAGCTAAGGACAAAAAGAAACACAGTGTGAGCTGAGGAGCCTCATTTCTCCATAAGAAAGGTTAGAAAAAAAATGACAGCAGTCACCTGGGAAAGACATCTACAGTCCAGGGAGAGAAATTGCCGAGTTCAATGGATTTGATTCCTTAGCTGTGAAATAAGCGTATTGCTTTCTTCCTTGCATCTTTTTAAAGCGTTCGCTACCTCAAAGAGACATTTATTGTTCTTGTCAGCCTTTTCTCTTCTGTTAGAGTTGGCACATTTCAATAGATGGCACTAAAAATCCTAATGCTGAGCCCTTCTCCATGACTTCCACTCCAAGTACCATCACGAGTCTTCCAGCACAATCTCTCCCTTCTGAACATCAAACAAGCAGTGCAGCCAATGGGCAGCCTCCTAATGCACTCTCTTAGACGCATCCTTTAAGGCAAATTGTTTCCTCATTGGCTTTTGCTATGAAAGCCACTCTGTGAGCAATTTCTCTGGGACAAATTCTCCTGAGGGGAGGTAATCTGTGCGCCTCTGTTGATGTCAAAGGAGATGCACTAAATTACACCACTTCACTATCTAATTTTCTGGGGTTTTCTCGACGTCGTGCTAGCCAACTGTATCAACAAAATGTGTCCAACAGTGTCAGCTAAATTGAGTGCCAGCAGATCATTGAATCCTTTGCAAACTCCATCCTGTGTGTTCTGTGCCCGCATTGCCTGGGGGAACGGGTTCTGAAGATCAGAGCAGGCAGCAAACTGAATTCCTTCCTCTTCCCTCCTACTAGAAAAGAACGATTTTCCTGCTAGGCTATTTGTTTCCCTTATTTTCTGACCCTATCTGATTTTATTCCACCTTGGCAAAATGCACACTTCCTGTTTCATTCAGTCACAATTGAAAATCTGAGACCATTGCATAGGTCAACAGAGTGCCTCAAAAGTTATTTCCTAAAACTGCACAAAATGTATCAGGTAACTTAGCTAAGAGCACAAAAAGGAGTTATTGTTGTTGTTTTCTTCCTAGACGTGAGCTGAAATGTCATAATAAACCAAGAATTTAATTTACTTTGTTATGAGTTGTAGAGCTTTGAGTACCTGCCATAAAGGTGTTAACGTCTTTATGAGCATTAGGTGATTTTTTGGTCTTAGTCCACAAAAACTCTCTTTTTATGAATGTTTTAGGCATACATATAAGTTAGGAAGAGATTTTCTGGATGGATTTTGAATAAAAATTCACACAAGAAAAGCCAAGCTCTTTGTGGGCTGTCCCCAGCCGTGACTGACGATGAAATTTACCAACATATTGATGTTGTGAACAATTGACCTGTAAAGGAGTAAAACGAACTGGCAGGGTCTTAGCTTTACACTGATGTGAATCTGGACTAAGTGTGTTGGACTCAGTATAGCTGTGGATAATTTGCAGACCTCCAACCAGTAGCAGCAGAAACAAACTTCTGGACGTGACTGCAGAACCTGCCCAGGAGCATCCCCAGCCCTGATGTGTGCTCTGTGCTCAGGTCTGCAGCACTGAGCAAACAGAGGGTTTGGCTGGGTGAGAAGTGCTGAATAAAGACCTGAAATGCCAACGCTGTCAGCAGAGCTGAACGTTTGTACCCTCACACCCAGGAGGACATTGTGCTGACTTCGTTTTGTGAATCACCTCTAAGGTTCACACAGAACTTCTAAATTCCATTGCCACAATACAGTCATCAAAGCACTATTATATAGTTATTTGGTTAGTTACTTTGTAACAGAATGCCAGGGCAATTAAACAAGTTCCAAAAATATGAGCAGACAAGTGTTTTTTTCACTGTATCCTTCATTCTGCTCCTGCAGAAATTCAAATGGAAATACTCAAAGATGGAATGGTGCGATGAGAGCTACGTTCAAAACAGACAAAGAGAGGGAAGGAGCTTAGAAAGCCAAGCAAGGTGCCAGAGATGAAGCACACACACAGATCTATGAAATAGATTAAAATGAAGCAAAGAAAAAGCCAGCTTGGTTCTGCATCTGTCTGACTTCATGGGCAAAAACTTTTGTTTATTTTAGCCATTCCAGCTATGTACATACATATATTTCCATACACCTTCTGTTTAAACAAATGAAGGGGAACTTACTTGATAAAATATTGAATCTTCTTAAGGGCCATTAAACTCATTAGCCAGGTGAGCTGGTTTTGCATTCAGCCAGCAAACCAGCTGTCTGCAGGTCCTGGGGCCAGCTGTGCAGGAGGGCAGTTAGTCTGTACCACAGCCAGAAGACAGATGGACAAGAATGGCAAAAGGCAGCAAAAAGTGTGAGCCCACACCACTGAGCCTGTGAGCGTAGCAGTGCGGTTGGAGCCCGTGTCTGCCTTTGCTTGCAGCCCTGCTGCTCCCTTTCCCTGCTGGGATGGGTCAGCAGGGCAGTGGGGGCTGCATAGTAGTTCAGCCAGCCCTATGTGGGGCGGCAGGGAGCCATGCTGTGCTCCACGTTCAGCAGAGAGCTTGGCTTGGCAGATGGAGAACAGAATCAGGATAAAGAAAACAAAGAAGGGAGAAAGGAGGTGCACGTTACTGGGGTTCTGTGGGATCTGGATGCCCATAGACACAAGCAAGCAGTTCCTAAACAGGAGAGGAGATCTGAGGGAGATGATTTCTCCCTTCATGTGGCAAAAGAGTAATTATACAAAGCAGCGTGCTTCTTTTTGAAAGAAATTTGAAAGGTATAATGCAATAGTGGTAGAGAAACTGTATTCAATGCAGGCTTACAAGCCAAGAGTACAAGAAAATGCAAACATGGTGTTTTCTCCTTATTCTCCCTGCAGCTCTTTGTCAGGAGCTGCCTCGTGCCTTCTCTGGTGCAGAAAGTTCCCTGGGAGATGGCAGAACACTTCTGCTAGAGGTGGCTGAACACCGCCACGTTGTGTGTCCAGGCAGAAGGAGACCGTGAGCTGAATCTCATCGCATTCCCATTCCTGAACATTGCTGCCATTTATTTTGCTCTTTTTTTCTTTTAAAGGAAGAAAGAAATCCCAGTTAGAGCGGGTCAATACCAAGAAATTACTTGTCAGATAAAATAAGGATGATCATTAACCTCACCGCTTATGAATTACATCCAAAGTTCACGTTGCCATTTGCCTTTCCCAAAGCATCCACAGCAAATTTGTCCCATTTCCATCAGCAATTAGCTAACAGCCCGGCCACCCAGACACTGCTATCACTTACAGCCTTTCAGCTGGCTGGGAAAAAACAAGGGAGGTGTTTTATGGTACAGTTCAGATATTTTTTGGATGGGACTTCTCTTTCTGTTTGCTTCAGGATGGATTTGGGATGGATAGTCAATGTTATCCCTCGCCCTGCTCTCCCTGGTTGCTCCACAGCAGTCCATGTGTGTGCTGCCGGGGTCAGCCCTGCCCTCAATTAGCAGAGCAGCCAGCAGCCCTGTTGGATGCCTGCAAGGACCGGCAGTGGCTGCGTTCTCCATCTCAGTGCTTGATCCTTTGCCTCCAAGAGGTTCCCCACCACCATTACTTTTTGAGTTGTGATCTGGTGCCATGTCTGAGCACACTCAAAAAAGATGCTGTCTGCAGTATTACTCTGCGATGCTTCTGGTTTTGAATGCCAAGAGTAATTTGTTTACAGAAATAATTCAGTCTTTATTCCCATTTCAGCTCAAAATGCACCTTATCTGTTGGCCTCTATTTTGATTTTACCTGTAAATAAATATGTATTTATTTACAAAACAGTGTGAAGCAGAATCTTGCTGTTTTCACACAGTTCTTCTTTGCAAGTGCTCTCCTGACAGGTGTTCCTGTGCATGGGCACAAATCCTTTTATCTGCAGATCCAACTTCTACCAAATAATAATAATAATAATAATAATAATAATAATAATAATAATAATAATAATAATAATAATGTTATGATGCAAATCTTTGTTTCCTTTCTTGTTTTCTTTCCTTGTTTACACCTTTACACCAAGTGATTCTTCTCAGCTTGACTCTTCATCTTTGTTGGTGTCACTGGAAGAAGAGGATATCAATGCATTCCTAGAAAACAGTGCAATTTCTTTTTTCACTCTTGTCTGAGCAAAGGGATTCCTTAAGGTTTGCATCTGGCTTTCAAAATTTGACAGAAGATTGTATTTATTGCTGGCTAAGGGGACCTTGTGGCTGCTCTACGGCTTCTTGAAGGTGGCAGGCAGTGCTGGTGGCCGCAGCTCCAGTAGCTCCAGATGGGTCTGGCAGCTCCGGGCAGGGGTGGACAAGAAGTGGAAGAAGGCTGCTCGTAGTGTTTGACGCGGGACGCTGGCTCCGAGGCTGCGTGCCCCAGCTGGGCAGCGCCGGGTCGGGATGCAGTGCCAAAATAAAACCACAAAGCAACTTGCAGGTCTGTGCCCTGGGAGACTCCTGCAGGTTGAGATGCTCCCTCCTAACCAGGCTGCAACTCCTACCCCCGCCTCCTTTTGAAAACGGGAGACGTTGCACTGATTTGTTGCTTTCCCTTTGGCTTTGCAGCTGCCGTAAAAGTTGCCTGGGAGGACGAGCGCGCGTGTCTATAGGGGGCAATTCTGAGAGGGAAGTCCCTCCTAATGGAGCCCAGCTAGGTGAGGGATGGGCAGGCTCGTTGTGACATAACTCTTCGGGGATTGTGGCAGAGAGAGAGAGGCAGAGACAGCCGCAGCCCGCAGCGGTACCGGTCCGGGATCAGACGGCGGGGCGAGCGCCCGCCTCTCCGCTCACAGCACCCCGCGTCTCCAGCTCAGAGCAAGGACCCAGCAGCAGCAATCATGGCAACGTCGAGTGGTTTTGTTTCTTCGTCACCTGTCTTTCATCAATAATTCACCTGAGGGCTCTTTTTTTCCCCCTTTCTTTTTTTTTCTTTCATCCCTCCCCCTTCTCCCTTCACCTCCCCGGCACCCCACTTACCCCTCTCCTCATTACTCTCTTTTTTGATGTGGAGAGGGGGGAGAAAAGGGTGCACCGGAAAGTGTTTATTTTGTTCTGCTGCTTTTGGTGGCGCGTTGTAAAGAGCTCGCGAAAGGACCGGGGTAAATAATAAATAAATAAGGGGAAAGAAAGAAAAAAAAAAGGCACCAAGTGGTGGCGGGCGGGAGGAGGAGAAGAGAAGACGGAGAGGAAGAAAAAAAAAAAGAGAGCGGCAGAGGGAAGAAGCCGGCAGAAAGAAGACTTCCAGAGCGGCGTTGCTGGGAGGTGCGCGCGGAGCGGCTGCCGCTGGTGCCGGCGGGGAGTGCCGCGGTGCGCGGTGGCCGGAGCGGGGCGCGGAGCGGCCGCGGGTGCGGACCATGGGCTGGCGGCTGCTGCCCGCCGTGCTTCTGGCCCTGGCGCTGGGCGGCCCCGCGGCGCGGGCGCAGAACGAGACGGAGCCCATCGTCCTGGAAGGCAAGTGCCTGGTGGTGTGCGATTCCAACCCGACCACCGACGCCAAGGGCTCGTCTTCCTCCCCGCTGGGCATCTCGGTGAGGGCGGCCAACTCGAAGGTCGCCTTCTCGGCAGTCAGGAGTACCAACCACGAGCCCTCCGAGATGAGCAACAAGACGCGCATCATCTACTTCGACCAGGTGAGCTCAGAGCCCCCGCGGGGCCGCGCTGCGCGCAACAGGTGCCACCGCAGCACCCCCCGCGTCCTCCGTTGTTTCCCACCGGAGTTTGGGACGCAACGGGAGGGGCACCGCACAGCACCCCGCGGCCCTCCACGGTTCTCCCTTTGCCTCCCCGCCCCCGGAGACGGGGCAGCCGGCGGGGGCTGACTGGGTGTGAGCAGCCTTCCAGAGGCGAAAGAGGAACGATATGCAGGGAGAAATCAATGAAGTTCTCTCTAAAAATCACAGCTTCGTAACATAGCCCCTCTCATCTCAGTCGCGTTAAAGAACAGATACCAGCATGCATTTAATAGGAGCTCCTGCCCTAGGGCAGGTAACTGAGGCTGATGCTCGCTTTAATCCTTGTCTGCTATCGTAATGAACAGTAAATTGTGGTGACAGCTGGAGCCAGGCTTGCTGCACGGCTTTATGCTGACTGTTTGCATCACCCCAACTTTGTGGGCATTCCTCATGGCTTTCCAGGGCTGGGTCTGGCATGAAAGAGCCTGAAAATATCAATTAGAGTATAACTAAGTGGGAAGAAATAAGAAGTAGATGCTAAAGGAGATATCCATCATATGGATGATGCGCTTATTTGGTGTGTTCCCCTCTGCTCTTTGACTCTGTTTAACCAAACCCAAATTATGATGAGTGCTTACATAAAGAAGGCAGCAAAGGCTCCCGGCCAGACGGTGCTCATCCACCAGGCACTCCTGGAACTCATCCGACTGAGCTGTGAATGAACTGTAGTGCTCCCATCCGTCCTTGCTTCCAGCTTGGCACTTCCAGGAAGGTGATGTAGAATTGGCCATTGCTTTCTATCCCAAACCAGTGTGCCACTCTCAGAAGCAGTGTTTTGATGTCATTTTGGGGATATGATGAACAAAAATGCCTTTTCCTAGTATCCTCTAAATGTATAGAATAAAGATCATGGAGGTGTGGGATGTAGCAAAGTAAGATTTCCCCTTCAGCTTATTTATTGGAAGGCTGCACTATGGATAGAACTAAACATCCATTTTATGTGTAATATTTCAATGCGCGTTGATAGAACAATGAATAAAAAAGCATAGATGTAGATAGAAAATTCTCTTTGGGTGAATAGTTTCTACAGTTGATAGTCGGTGTGTTTTGTGTAGTGCTGACTGCCTATGTTAACTCCATCTGTACTTTTTATTTGTAGATCCTAGTAAACGTGGGCAATTTTTTCACGTTGGAATCTGTCTTTGTGTCACCAAGAAAAGGAATTTACAGCTTCAGTTTTCATGTGATTAAAGTCTACCAGAGCCAAACAATCCAGGTACGCCTATACAATCTTCTCATTAAATTGTGTATTCACAATAGAATCTAGCCTGAACACAGGAGTATTTCGCACACTTTCAAAGAGGAAAAGCTTAGTTTACAGCAACCTGTGGTGTACAGCTCCCAGCAGCAAAGTGAATATATTTAAACTGAACAGCTGTAATGAGGCAGGATCCTCAGCTGAGATATATTGGATAGCTTTGCTGTGAGAACCAAGTATCTGGGTGAGTATGGGGTATGAAACAGAATGAACCGAGTAAAAGGTATCTCTAAATTTCACTTGGTTGCCTAAGTACTATTGAAGTGATATTTTGCTACATGAGACAGTGTGGGATACCTGGCATTTTTGCCTGTTTTGGTAACATCTCATCACCAAGCTGCCAATCATGGTGCCAGATGGTGCTACATCTCATCAGTGAAGATTTTCAGAAGCGATGGGTGAGTTTGGTTGGCTCCATTTTGGCACAGTTCATGTGAGACCATCTGAGGCAAAACTACGGTGTGCATCCTGCTGGGAAACCGGCCCAGTACAGAACAAAGAAATCCAAACCAAGCCAAGAGCAAACCCTTGGGTGTCCTTTTGTGCATGTGTGGTAGCAACAGGGAGGACTGAAAGCACTGCCAGGGAGCAAACCAGCTTGAGTCCCAGCCGTGAGCAGTCTTAAACACCACTGACTCAGCAGAAGGGTCCTATGTAAGTGATATCACTGTGCCCCTGAAACATCCGTTAGTGCCATTAAGTATCATTAAACTGAATTTGGTTCCCTGGGGACATCTGATTAAGTGGATTTCCCAGATAAGTGAATCCCAAATCAGGGCCAGATTCTGCTGCCCTGACTTTTGCCGAGCAGCAACTTATTCTGCTGTGACTCCTGTTAAAACCGGTGGGAGCGTGTGCAAGGCCAGAATACTCCTTATGAGTAGGCATTTCACCCCTTTGTGACTGCATTACAGCTGTTTGAAATGAAGAAGAGAACTAACAGTTCTCCTCTGGGGAAATGGAGGTGTGTGGGCCTGCCCATTCCCCTGGCCATGCCTGTGGGTATTTACGCAGAACCCGTATGATGCATTCAGAGCAGGGTCTGTGCTGACTTCAGAAGCGTTCTGTGGAGGAATGGGGTCACTATCAAAACACAGCATAGCTACTCATAAAGCTGTTCTAGACTTTAAAATGCAGCCACTGGTGGAAGGGATGTATATCTTACTCTCAGTGGAGTGTAAGCTCCCATTCTACTGTGGTACTTCTGAAATGTGATTAGGTGCCTATAGTGCACCTCCAGGTGCCTATAAAGTCTCATGAAAACATTGTCTTTGCTGTATGTGTCTGAGTGACCAATGAAGTGGGTAAAGCGAAGCAAAACTGAGCTCACAGGTCCATGTTACAAGGGAGTGAGCACAGACAGTGCTGCCTGGCCAATAATTAACAGCACATGCAACCAATATCTTGTTATCCTTCACACTGAGCCCCAGCCATTGCAGTCAGGGGATGGTGTCCTACTGATTGCTTTCAGCTGCAGATCAAGGCCAGGAAACAAAAGGGCTTGTCCACAACATACCTGTTGCACTGTAGTTAATATTCAGTGATACTTGTTGAGGTTTTGTTGTTAATTAGAGCTTCTCAGTGCTTTTTCTTGTGCAGGTTAACTTGATGCTCAACGGGAAACCAGTCATCTCTGCTTTTGCTGGGGACAAGGATGTCACTCGTGAAGCTGCCACTAATGGAGTCCTGCTCTATCTAGACAAGGAGGATAAGGTTTACCTGAAGTTGGAGAAAGGTAATCTGGTCGGTGGATGGCAATATTCTACGTTTTCTGGCTTTCTGGTCTTTCCCCTGTAAAGTCAATTTTCCCGTGACGTTGGTCCAGTTGTGGAGTTGTCATTGCCTCTGTCACATGAAGATCATTCTGTCATCGTGGGATTGATGTTTCCTTATTGTTTTTTCATGGGTGAATATGGATTCTCTTTATGGATTTTGGCCTCATCTGAACTACATGTGAAGTTTCACAGAATTTTTTGTGTTTAAATACAATATATTTGGATTGAGACTAAAGCAGACGATAAATACCTATGCTTAATGTTACGGTCTAAAGCTGCCTGCAAGTTTTATTCAGATATTGTTTACTGGACTTATGGATTCATGAGAGAAGTGGATTTTCTTTAATTGTGAAACGACTGGCAACCAGGTCTATAATTTAGCAGAATTTGAGTTCAGACTTCAATCAAGAGTTAGTGTGTTGCTGCCAAAGAACCGTATATTGATATATTGGTCATACACGTTTCCGTCACCAGGGCTTAGCTAACATGAGTTATTCCATTGTCTTGAGAAAGGTAATTATTTATGCTAAGTGACTGACTTTAATTCTCCTCTGCTGTAGTGTGTTGGATAGTTCACCCACATATCTATGCTCTGTCACCAGTCACGATTGCATCTTGCCTGCAGAAAGCTAAGAGGGTATGGCTGGATTTCAGTGGGATCTGTAAGGTATTCCTCTTTTCCAAAAACAAAAGCAGCTGATAACCATTAAGAAAAATACTATTATCAGGGTTAGAGGCGATCATCCAGGTGTGATTTGCAGAACAGCTTTCCCTTCAGGAAATCTCACACTTAAATCTCACACTTACTCTTCAATTTTAATTAATGTGTTTGATAATAACTGCTATATTAAAAACCTAAGGGATCCCTTCCTTAGACACAGATGCTTTATTAGCTGGAGGTGTGTCCCCTTGTTTGTAATTATGCCCATTTTTCAAACCTTCTGTTGTGTTAAAGGTATCATCTGGCTTTGCCTTAACTCCACAACTGTATATAATTTTAGATCGTATGCTTAACAGACCTGGAATCCAAATAGCTGGTACCTCACTTGGTGCAATATCTTTTTGGCTTTTTGTACAGGTCATACGGACCTCATAAACTCATTAATTATGTCATTGTTCCATAATAAAGATTAATATATGTTAGCTGGATTTTTGACCTTTGGATGTTGGAAGTCACGCTATTTTTTGATTGGATGTAATTATGATATGCAAAGTATGAGCTTTTGGGATTCACAGAAAGTGCCCTGGGAGGCAGGCGAGCTGTCCTAGTTCAGTCTGGTGGAATCCTAGAGGTAATCAGAGTGGTCTAGAAATAACCTATGCATTTTATTTGAAAGCAATTAGGCAGAAATCCTGGCTTCGAGGAAGTTAATGTTAAGAATCACATTGATTCCAAAGGATTTTGGATGAGATCTATGCTTTAGGTTTTGCCATCAGCATTAAACTCTGGTGCAATTAAACTGAATATCAATTGAAAATGATATTCATGAGCTGCTAATGAAACCTCCCTTCCTCTTGCTCAAAAATATATGTGGAATTCAATGGATATTCATGCCTTGCATGTCATGAAGGATATGGCTCTAAATTAAAACATAGGATGTGCTTGAGAAACATTCTAGATGAGACAGTATCCCAAAGTCAGGGACCTTCTCCAAAATGCAAGCTTTGGTGTGGATAATTTGTTCCCCATTTCTTCAGTTGTTGGCAAAGTGCAGTGTATCGTGTTGCTCTAACTGCTCTACATGGTTATTTCAGTGATATGAAGTCTGCCTGTGGCTGATGGTTGATGCTCCCATTACAATTTTAGAGCATTGCTGGCAAAGAATTGTGCCCAAATTCCTATTTTTTATTTTTTGGCTCAGTGTTGTTTGAATCTCAGAAGGTGAGATGGGTACATTCCTATAGGATGAGTCAGATGAGGAGAAGGTCGTTTGGTTGAGACCGTATAGTTTCTGCACAGAGCCCTGCAGTTTGGGTGGACGTGGAAGGACACGGCAAGAAGGCAAATGATTTACTTCTCTAAGAAATACATTTGACGATGTCTGCTATGAGAGATCAAAATGCATCGCTGCTTCAGCAAATAAATGTGTATATGTATATATACATAAAAATCTGTGATTGCAGCACATAAACTTTCCATAATAGCGTGCATGTTATTTTCCATAGGAGTTGATTTCGGAGGGGAACATCAGAACAGCTCTATCTTGTATAAAATCAGTGGAATCTGAAAGCTCACTTTACCCATTGATCCCTATGTAATGTAACTGAAATGCTGCTCCTGCACAGATGGAAGAGGAATGGTACTACAAGTGTTTGTGTACTTTTTGGAATGACCAAATGTATCCAGCTCCTTCAGTCTGTAAACTTAGAATCTCTACAAGTTGCCTTCAGCAATAATATTCAGCTCTTAATATACTGTTGATTCCCCCTTGGCAAAATGTTTCCTTTTGCTTCTGAATCGTTAACAGCTATTTAAACTTGAACCAGAGTCTGGGAAATGATTCAATTAGGAGATGCAATTTGATAGAAATGCCCTACGTTTTTCTCCTCTGCCTCTAAAATGGCACTTTGTGCCCAGGTCTGCTGCTGGTGGAGGAGCGCGAAGCAGTCGCTGGGAGCAGCAGGGTGAGGTGTGTGAGGTTGCAGCTCCTGGTTAAAGGTCTCAGAAGGAGCAGCAGTGGCTGTCGGACCATAGCTGGAGCCGCCTTGCAGAGCTGGAGCTCTCTCCCATTCTCTGGTCCCACCCCACTGTTGTGTCGATGAGTTTCTCCCACAGGAGCTGCTTGGAGGAGGTCACCTTGTGCAGAAGGAGCTGGGCTTGGGAACTGCTGCCTTTCTTCTCTCTGTCCTCATTCCTTTCACCTCTGTCTTCCCGTGTCTGTGCTGCAGCATCAGCTCTGTGGCTGGAACAGAAAAGCATGAGCACGTGAGAAAAGTTTCTGGCCGAGTGTGGCACATATATTCTTATTATCTCCTTAAAATGAGATCTCTATTTTCAACTTTTTCTGTATTTCATTTATTTTGTATCCGTATTTGGTTATGAAACTGAGGGAGCGGAACAAAACCCAACCCATTTCCCTACTCAGGTGATGTTTTGTAGCAGAAGCAGGCGTTCCTCTCTTCTACATTCATCCTATATAGAAGCAGCTCCGTCCTGGGAGGCATGGAGCACAGAGGTGGCACACGGCCGCGGAGCCCAAACCGGTGCTGTTTAAAAGAAGCCAGGTAGCAGAAGGCACTGAGGCAGCTTGGAGCATTTTCCAAGCAGTTTTCTCTCTATGAAAGAAGGAAAAGCTAGCTTTAAATTATGGAGTAGGAAAACGTGATGCTTCCATTTATTTATTTGTATTTGTTTTGCATTATGTCACTTTTTGGTAGCATTGGAGGTGTCAATTCAGTCCCCATTCCCAGGCCCAGCACTGTAGCTGGGCTCAGACCACCACCCCTCACTGCTGCTCACTCCATTCATTCTGCTGAGCTGCTCTTTTTTTCCTGATGTAAGTCAATTGTTGAAAGTGTGTTTCGGAATGAAGGGAGTACTGTTAGTACTGTTGCATCTCCTCTTCCTTATTATTTAGATCTCTGTTACTGCATTCATCTTCCTAGAAAAACTAGATGGTTTTTAAGCGCCCTGAAACTCAACCTTAGCTATCAACCCTATATATTCATTTTTAGCTTAACTTTGTTTTCACAGGACCCCATAAGGATAGGTCTGTGGTACATGCAGTACTTTTGCAAGCAGAATTTAGGATAGAGAAGATAAATGCAAGAAGCAGTGTATCACAATCACAAGAAGGAAGCTGAACCATTAATAGGAAATATGGGCTGAGGCAGAGAAGCAGATATATTTCCTCCTCCCTTCATAAGGGTTTCTGAGTTGGTAATATGCTTTACCTTAGCAATTTATTACAGTCGCCCATCATATTGCAAGAGCTCTTTATAATATTAAAGCTCTTTGTCTTCTAAAGGCGTTGTTAACCAGATGACACAAAGTGCGTACATGAAGATCCCCAGTGACAGAACGCCGTGGTTGGCACACACCACAACATTGTATTTTTTGTGCTATTGTTGTGCAGATGGAAATGGCTCCTTTGAGGAAAGACGTTGCCTTAGATGCTGAGCTGAAGTTATTTGTCTGTTGCTGTTTGGCAAAGGATAGGAAACCTTTCCTACCCAAGAGCAGTAAGGGGAATGTGTGCAAAGAACGATGATAAAATCAGTCCCCATTATATAAGTGATGATGAGGGTGATGGAAATGTGGCTTGAACAGCCTGGTTAGAGAAAACTGTGTCCTAAGGTATCTGATGGAAGCAGTCGCTGTTTTAATCTTTGCAGTTTGGGGAAGGGAAAAAGCCACTTCCCTCATTTATAACAGGTTATTTCCTTGCCCCCTATCCCCCTTTTTTTTCCTTATGCCTTCTGGTTCAGCTTAGCTGAAAAAAGAAATAGGGAATTGGAAATGATCTAAGAACTGTTGAGGCTACAGTATTGTAACCTGGATAGAACAAGGGGGAATGGTTTTAAACTGAGACAGGGAAGGTGTAGGTTGGATATTAGAAGGAAGTTTTTCATGCGGAGGGTGGACGCACTGGAACAGGTTGCCCAAGGAGGCTGTGGATGCCCCATCCCTGGAGGCATTCAAGGCCAGGCTGGATGTGGCTCTGGGCAGCCTGGTCTGGGGTTTGGCAGCCCTGCACACAGCAGGGGGGTTGAAACCGGATGATCATTGTGGTCCTTTTCAACCCAGGCCATTTTATGATTCTCTGATAGCTAAAAAGGCAGAAGATAACCTGATGTACGCATTTAAAGAAACTTCATTGCTCATTTCTTTGGGAGAAATAGACTCTGGTTCATTTCCAGAAAGCAAAACTGTGACCCAAATAAAGAAAAGACCTGAAGAACAATTACGTATAACATGGAAATATTAAGGTAGTAGTGTTGTAGAAGAGAGAATTCTACTGTGCCATCCTGCCTTTTGGTTTTTGTTGCCCACTTAATTGGGTTCCTGCAAGAAGAATAAAGGTTTCTGGAGAAGATAGAGCTAAGACCATTTATCTTAGCTGTCTTGAATTCAATACAGGTTAAGTCAGATAGTCTAGGCTTAGTCTATTATAAACAGTGACTCACCAGGCGTGATTCAGCTGTCATGTACATTTTGTACAGGAATTACTTAACTGCATGAGTATGGAAGATACTTTTCTTTAGGTCTCTCAGGCAGCTGAGGGCATACAACTTTGAGAATGTCAGAAACTGAGAAAAAGCTGAGTTTAAAAGTCTGGCTTGCAGACTGTAATCCATGCCACCAGTCTGTGTAAGTAAGTTGTACTGATTTTTATGCATGTATATTTGGTGAGAAAAGCTGTGAGGCTTTTGTACCTGTCAGTATCGATCTTGGCTAAGACACAGAATTGGCTTGAATGGGGTTTCCAGTAAAGCTGGCATGCAAGATAACATTTGTGAGCATTTCTAAGCTCTGCTGATTTGTCAAAGAGTCACCATTATGTGAGAATTTTGCTGAGCATACACTGTAAGGATTTCAAGATGAGAGACCTATTCAGTAGAGCTGGACAAGAGGTAGCAAGTGCCTTTCGTGGAGAAAAAAAAACAAGATGGTTCACAACTTCGTTTTCCTTTAGACATCTGCAGGCTTGAAAAAGTAGCAAGCAAAAAGCCTTTGCAAAAACATCCCCACCTATGGGAACAGCATGATATTGCATCAGCTCAGAGCTATCCAACTGATACTCTGCTTTCCCTTGGGTTTGTGTCTTCTAGACCTCACTGATATCCTGAAAGGCACTTGGTTATTGGTTGGTAGATAAAAAGGGGAACACCTTTGGAGTAGCAGTACCTGTCCAGATCAGCACAGCACTCGCTCCAGCATGCCATGAGATGGGTGAGGAGGGCTCGGTGCTCCCCTCGCCTGTCGGGGTACATGTGTTGCTGGAGGTCTGCACTGAAGGTGAGAAATTTGTCTGCCTTGTGCTGTTAGGAGAGGCTGTCAGTAGGAACATCCTCATCTCATACCTTCCCAGTGGCAACAGAAACATATTGTAAATGAATGAGTAACCATTAGGGTGCTGCAGGGCTGTGCAGCTTCAGGAGCAAGGCAGGGTTGCCTGTGAGCTCTGTAAGCTCGGTCTTTTTGCCTATACTGTAAATCCAAATGTAAGGTGTTCAAAAGGCATTGTTTGATTCTTTTCTTTCTTTCTTTTTTTTTCTTCTGGAGACCTCAGTTAAGGAATTTGGTTTTCATGATGCCCCTTAGGATCACCACGAAGTAATAAGTCAGCATCATTTTCTAGCTGCAGTTGATAACATTTATTGCTAATTCTTTAAACCCTTCTTTAAAAGAAAACAAGCCTGCAACCTGCATTGCACCCACAGGAATAATCTTTATTTTCCTCAGTTTGGTAATTCAATTGTGACTTGTAAACTTGTGCCGCTGTAGCAAAAAAAAAAAGTATACAGTCAACTCCAATCTATCTCAAGGAAAGTAAAAAGTGCTTACCACTACCAGTATAGTAAATCCTGGCTGCTTTATTAAATAAAAGTAGAATTTCACTCGGAAGCCTTAAGGAAGAAGAGTTTTAGAACATCTGAACAATTTAGCACATTTTAAAGCTGAATGAAGACTGATTTAATTTCAGGGTGAGATTTAAACTGGTGGCATAGCAAATCCAACTTACTTAAATTAACTTGAGAAGCGTAGGCATTATTTATGTCTTCTGAATTGTGAACAGCAAACTGGTCTACCAGATAAATTCTCAAGTATCATCATCCTTTTCAGTACTGCGTAAGTAAAGACTCTAGGAAAGATCCCTTGACTATTTAGAACTGTAAGTCGGAGAGAGTGAGACTGATAAAACCATTATAAAAGAAATTCGGTGCTCGGGTGGAATGGTGCTGCTAACATTGAAAAAAAAAAAGCCCTTTAGTTCCAGCAGCAGCGCTGCTGAATTGCCTTCCAGTATAAGATGTGCTGGGTCTAAGTGCTGTGGGACAAGGCCCAGGGGGGCAGAGCCTGAGAGCTGTGCCTGTGAGAACTGTGCAGGCAGCTTGGTTGTGCCTGGGGTTGTGACCCTCATGTAAGTACTGCTGTACGCATCTTCTGGATAGGAGCAAGAGCTGTTCAAATGTTGCACTTAAATACAAGCCCCCAGCAAATGTCTGGCTATAGAGAGGTGCATGCATGAGAAACAAGCAGCGATGTAAGAGGCTTTTTCAAATCAGTGTTGTATGTTTCCTTGGTAGAACGTGCAATTCTCTGCTTCTTATATTGGGTGTTGTAGTTATGCCCAGTTACAAGAAACTCAAACTGATTTTTACTAGTTTGATTTACAAAAAGAAATATTTTTCCAGCAGCTAGATTTAGTAATGGTGTCCTATGGAATAGCTTTTATTGTGTTTAATCAATGATATCGATTTCCCTTTAAATATAAAGATTGCACAATTCAACAGTGGATGAAAGAACAGTATTCTAAAGGTGAAGTGACTGCGTGGATTGCTGAGCTCTCTTCTTAGTAAATCACCCTTATTTCAACAGTTTTGTCTGGCATGGATCTTTGTGAATTAGTGCCTTTTGGTACTTAAAGATGAAAGCTTTATAATATGTTGAAACAAAGCTCTTAGCACTTTTCAAGGCCTCAGTATGCATTCTAGGTTATTTTTTCTAGGTAACTTTAGTTAGCTAATTAAAAGCTGGGCTTCTTTTGATTTGCTTCTCCTTGAATATAAGAAATGTCGGACAGAGGCAACAGTGTACCCCCAAGTAACTCATTTCCTTGTGCAAGGAATTGAAAGGAGTAAAGTATTTAATTGAAATGATTAGGTTGGAATCCAGCTGAAGGATAAAGGCCAATTTCATTCTGGACTGAGACTTCTGAGAAACCTTTAATGGAAAATGTCAGAATGGATTTTTAGCACCAAAGAGAATTGTAGGAAGCAGAAAGCGGAGCGTCCGACCATCCACAGCACTGAATGTTGAAGTTTGATCTTTTTGTCCTTCTTGCAAAGAAAGGCTGACATCTCAGGAGAGCTGGTTTTGGTTTCTGCTCCTGATGGCCTCTGTGCACTGCTTGAAGCTCAGCTCAGAAATCTGGAAGGTTGATGAGCCTTAAAATCATTTGTATTTACTAAATACCATTAATGTTTTTGCACACCCTTTACTTCTAATAGAAAAGAGGTGTGAGCTTGTTACAAGGTGTGAGACACAGCTATTTGTCACAGCCAAAAACACACTGAATATTTTCACAGCCACTCTACCTAGTCAGCATAAGAAAATGAAGGTATGGGGAACAAAGAGACCCCTGCTTGAATCTCTGGAGTGAAGCCTGCTCCTATATGGAGAGCTGAGGTTTAGTGAGGATGCAGAGACTTGAAGTCCTTCCTCCGGTGCTATGGAGAGGGGTAAAATTAATGATGGGGGAATTAGAAAGAAACTGGAGCAAGAATTGAACTAGGAAATAGGAAATCACACTGCTAAACGTCTCATGAACAATTAAGCTCCAGGTGATACATATAATCTAAAAAATAAAAAATCCAAACCACAACAAAGGAACCAAAATACCTGTTTCTGATAGAGATATTAATGAATTATTGCAGCAACACAACTTTCTGACTATTTTTGCAGGAGCTAAGACAGGACAAGCACAAAAGTGGGTTGGACTGTGACTGTCCTGTCCTGTATAGGCATTTGTGTTTGTTCTGTGCTGTCCTCAATAGAGCTGAGTTGATTCTACTCCCTTGAGTTACTCTAGCAAGGTGTTGGTAAGGCAGGTTAGAAGTGTTAGCTCCCCATAAGCCTTGCTTTGAGGATGACTCCAAGAAGTGGACTGTGAGCAAAGGCTGTGTTTGGCTACTTTGTGTCTTCCTAGCAGAACAGCTGCCATCACATAATGCACGCTGATGACTGCAGTCTTACAGATTGAATGGCAGATCCATAGTAGCACAGTTGAGTACATCTCCTTTCACATTTACTGTTTTTTATGAAATCAGTGTAGCTTCACTGATTCATTCCACCTGGAAACCTGGACTGTATGCTGTAGTACAGTGTCAAGGAGACCAAGATGGTGTAGAGCTGGGGTTTCTCTGGCTCTCAGTTCATGCTTGTGTCTTTGTGTCTGGGGACCTACAAAATGGTTTTTCTAACATCATCAAGCCCTGTTTTAGTATTACCTCCATAGCATAACACATTTGACTATCCTATAATTCAATAACAGTCAAGTGGTGTACCTTTGAAATCTGAATTGTACTAAGAACATCATTTTAAAATGAATACAGTGACATCCCAGTTCTTTCAATGATGTCCTACAGCTGCCCATGTGCCACTGAAGCCAAGGAGAAGGAAAGGACATACAAATACCTTGAAGGCTTTTGACAGCCAAAGTGCTCAAATATGAGCAAATTCTTATATTCTTTGTTCAGTGCCACAATTAGTGAAAATCAAAGTGTCTACAGCTGCATTTAGTACTGTAACTTATTAGGTAATTAACCCTAATGCACCCTGTTCAGAGTATCTGGCTTTCAAATGTAGCCGAGAGCATCTTTCAAATGCAGTGTTACATATGACTGCATCACTGCTTAATTATGAACAGAACAAGCCTCTAATGCAATGTGAGGGATTTAGATGGTGCTAATGGAGAGCGCAGGAGGAAGAGGGGAAAAGGAGAGACAGAGAGAATGAAATCATCTTCCATCAGAGCAGAAAGACAAAGATTCATATTTCACAAGGATGCAAATAAAAGAACATCTAGACAAAGGATGCTTTGTTTGCAAGCAGATTCGTTTTATTATGTTTATTATCTTCCACAAGGGATTGCGTTTGTTCTTTCACAAGCAGAAGTGTTTTATGTTTAATAAAACACAGATAATAACTAATTAAACCAGCCTATTTATAAATAAAACTGAAATTTTCAAAATCCCTATTAGCCAAACTCATTTCTGGGGTTAGGGCAGAGGTTAGTCCTAGCAATGCCACGGACTGCAAGCTTGAAGCTGATACTTCCACTTGTACATTCACAGCAGCAGCCACGTGACTGGACCCAGCCTCCCCCCAGCCAGTACAAAGGATTGGGACTGCTCAGATCTCCTGATGTAATAGCGCTGATGAGAGAAGAAAAAAGACAAGGATGCACATCTAGTAACATATTGCTGGCCATATGGCTGCTTCAAGAGAACAACTATGGATCATTCTCATATTGTTTGAAAGGGAAGGAAGAAGAGAGGAAGGAGGAACGGGTCTGATGCCATGGATGAGATCTGCCATTAACCTGCAGCATTAAACATATACAAGATTTCTGCATGTATGTGAAGAAGCAAAAGGCTATTCAGGCTGATAAGGGGACTAACAGCCACCTGTTGGCATTAATGTCATGGGTTTGGTTTACATTGAGTACAGCTCAAAGGATAAGACTGACTTATTTATGCTGGGTAAAACTAGTGACACTTACTGGAGGGAGCTGGATAAGCCAGGAGGAGCAGACCTTGCAGCTTCACATACTGCTGACAGTGCTGGGCTGGACAGCTGAGCAAGAACTGCAGGCTGCTTCTTTAGTAGCTGCAGTTCACACACTGTGAGGGCAAGTATAAATGCAAGTGTCAGCACAGGAGTACAGGGCTGTGAGAAAACAGCAGGAAACACGGCATCATGAAGTAGATTCATCTCCTGTGCTGTAGCTTTCTATCCTGGTGTATAGTATGACTGCGAATATTGCACTTTCTACACTTAAGAAATGCTCTAAATAACATTTATCAAACTGTCAGCACTAAGAAAACAGGCTAAGGAATAAGACTCAAAGCTGTTCAGTCTGGATGTGCTGTACTCATGGATGATGCTGCAAATGCTGTGCTCTGTGCTGCAGGGAGAGGAATGCAGGCCGGTGTTCAAGAACCAAAGAGAGGGGCAGATGGAGGCACCCATTTTCAGTGGCAATTCTCTCTGTAGTTTGAGGTCAAATCTTCCTGCAATAAGCACGGTTGCAAAAGGACAGGAAAAAGAGAGATGGATGAGTTCTGCCAGCTCCAACAACTCAGCACAGCTGCTGCTACTTGCAGGGCATCTCTTAGGACTCAACAAGAAGTGATTATTTTCCTCTGCAATTTCACTTGTCACTAAACAGCAGAAGCCAGCGAGCACCACATGAATCTCAGCTTCAAAACTGTCTTGCTACAAAATGGTTATTCCTCCAGGAGCTGAGCAGTATAGGTCAGGTGCAGACACTGTCTGAGTCTTCCATCAGAAGGCAAGGAAAAAGGAATGAGGATTTTTCCTTGTGATCTTGGTTCAGAGTCAGCTGGAATTTGGCTCCGCATGGGAGCCAGTGCCACATGTGCCATCTTTCCCCTTTTGTGCATCTTCCTCAGCACCAAACACAGCACCCTCCCACCTCCAAGGGGAACGGCGCTGCCCACCCATCTATTCCCAACAAAACAGTCATACTGCTGGAAAGCTACATCATTACCAACAGCTGATGTTTCTTTAGAATTAAATAGACATATTTTGACACTTGCCAGGCTGTGTCCCTCCAGCAGTCATGCCATTTGGCATCAGTGGGATAACTGAACCCTCTTTCCCTAAACAACAGTCATTGACTTCTAGCACACATGAAGAGAGCAGATGCTTTTCCCTTGTTTTTGCTGAATGTGTCCATACTCATGAGTGACAGCTCAGCAGAAATAGATACAACGTTTTGTATAAACACTACAAAATAAAATGTGAGGCACTCAATCCTCCACGCACAACAAGGGGCACAATCACCCTTAACTATGAGTCACAGAGAGCAGCTAGAGGTCCATAAGGGTAAACGTGCACCTTTCTCTGAGAATAATCACAACTTCATGTTTGCTAGTAATTATAATTTAATTGTAAACTCTATATTGATATTTTTTAAAGTAGGCAGTTAGCATTAAAGTACTTTGCATGCAATTATTTGCTATTGAACTTCCTCATTACACAGCAATTGCTACATACATTTTCCTGTTAAGGACATTTTTTTTTCCCCCATTTGCCGACTGCACTTGTAATCTGATAATAAAACCCATTGGATCTGTTATGAACTCACAAATACTCCATGACTGATCTATTTCAGTGGAGCACAGCAGAGTGCTCATCTCCTGAAGCACCAGCAAAGGTTTCAGAAAGGTCTATTATACGATCATAGCTCTGCCTTAGGTGAGAAGGGTGGTACTGGGGATGATATGGAGAACACACCTGTATACCACCGGTAAAAAAACACCCCCCACCATTAGTTCCTTCTGTTAAAATACAGCTTTATTACCTACTTTAACTATGAGAAATTCAGATTGGTTCATATACTTTCCAAACTATGTGGACTGCCATTTTTTGGTGTTTTGTGTTTTTTTTTTTTGCCAGTAGACAGCAGTGCATTGCGTCTTCCTCATAAACTAGTCTAAAATCATATACTAACACAGCAATTCCAAATACAGAATATAACTTTAATGAGATACTTCTAATCTTTCTTCATTTCTGGCTTGAATGGTTACCACCAATTGCAGACAATTTGTGGTAGTAACTGCTGTTCTGGTTCAGATATGAACCCATCACTTTGCTGAAGACTTTCTTACAGCTCAGCAATGATTATATATACAGAAGCAAAGGAAACATCCTTCTCTTAAAACGAGTGACAAACTGCCCAAGTCAGTGGGACACGTGAACAGGGATCACTCATGAGTAAAAGCTTCCCGGATCAAGCCCTGTACCTTTAGGGTGAGGTTGTGGCCTCACTGAAGAGCGGATGCAAATTCTACTGCCCCGTACAAAGCAGGTACTGGTGGGTAAGAAACACACTTCTTTAGTAGCAACACTGTTGAGCAAGCAGCAATCAAAGCGCTGTTTTGTGCAAGCGTTCAGAGATCACTCCAAAATGACCACACAACTCAAGGCTGTAAAGCAACAGAGCTGTTGAAACAAGGAACCGACTCTGACTTCACCTAAGTGTTCTTACACTATCTTGTAAATACTCTTAGATAGACTCTTCGGTATGTTGCTGAGTATCCCAGAGAGACAAATGCTCATCCAGAGCTCCCCTAGGCTTGATAATACAGAGAGGGGTGCTAAAGCATGATTTTGCTTACAACACTGCAGTTCTAGAAATCTACTAGATCCTTCATCACTTAAATAATCACCAGGTGATGGATCTGATGAATTTGGTCCACCTGAAGTCAAGGTGCTCTTCTCAAGGCTTTTTTTTTTTTTTTTTAATAGAATAAAGCTGATAGATTTTTCCACTTTGCATTTCTAACTCATAGCTTACAATTCAGCAGAGAGAGGAAAAAGTTATGTAAAAGCACATCAGCTGTCGCCCTGACTTCATTTTCACTTTCTCAGCTACAGAGAAAAAAGTAGCCAGTCAACAGGAAAATGCAATTTTGACTGCCTGAAAGCTACTTTTTGCAATTCCAGGTGCTCGTAACAAGTCTGTTGAAGAATTTGCACTCCTGTGGCACTGTCCAAATACTGGCATTTTTCAAATTACACACTGGATACAAATACTGCAAGGAGCAGCCTTTTTCCAACACCTTGAGATGGGCTCCTGTGCCTTTATCCATGCTGAATAGATACTTTATTGAAGAGCAATGCTATGGACTTACTTCAGAGGTATTATTTACAGTATCAAGTTTTAAGAGACTCAACAAATCACCCTGAAATTATTTTATCCCCTTGGTTTCCACCAGTTAATAGACAGAACTGAGAATGGGTCCAGCATGGTAACACCCAGAACAGGATCGAGAGCTCCAACTGCTTCTGCCTTTACTAAATCAGGAAGTATTTCACTCAGCAAAAACAGACTTTTTCCACTTTAGAAAGTCAGTACAAAAACTTTCACACTGACCTGGAAACTTCCTCAGCTGTGATTCTGTAGGTCTGAGGAACTGGACTCTGGTTGTGTTTCAGTGCTGTAGCCAGAAAGATGCAGATGGAGACCAGTATTCACCGTGCTCTGACCCACCAGGAACCAAGTTTGCTTTGCTTTGCTGGGAGAACAGCCTCTTTAGGTCCAAAACCGAGGGACTAAAAGCTGTATTGATTTTTTCCCATGAATTAATTTCCCAGTTTTTTTAAAAAAGCTAATGTATAAAGTGACTGAGAATATGCTCAACTCCCACTGCGTTCAGGGGGTGCTAAGTGGGTGCTAAGTGCATATTTGTGGTCTGCTGGATAAAAAGGGACTTCCCTCCAACCTAGGAGCTATCGTTTATAGCTTTGTTAAATCAGAGGATCTCTCCATAATCTCACCCCAAGCTGGACAAGCACCAAACCAAGGCAGTGCTTTTGCATACAGTGGTGCACATGCTGCCTTGTAATATGATAGCAACATGTTACAACAAAGCAGTAAGGTCCTAGGCTGAAGCAAGTGAAAACGTGATCAAACACAACAGCCATTAACACAGAAACAAAGGAAACAAGTTGCTTACCTTCAGAAGGCCTTAAATACACAGGAATTGCCAGTGAGATACACTTGCCTTCACTGCCAACCCTTAAATGAGGGCTGGGAAGGGGTGGATCCTGGCTGCATCTCTTCCAGTTTCTCAGATGCATTGCTTACACCTGAGCTCCCTTGGGTTGGCCCTGCCTTCCCACCAGGTGCTCCATCACTGGTGCAAGCCAGTTTGTAGTCCATCATCCCCACAGAGTGGTTCAGATGTTTGTTTGTATATATTTACTCCAGAGACTGAAGCTGTCCAGGTGAATGCAGGGAGGCCAATGTGAGTGCTGATTCAGCAGGGTTGGGTAGAGCCCCGTGGAACATCACTCTGCACCTTTTGTGTTTTAAATCCCCTTATGTGCTGCCATGCACTCAGTTCCAGTTGGCTCTCTGATAAGTGAAACCCCCTGCAGACACCTAATAAGGATTTGGTATTTTCTTGATAGAAAACACTAATACTGAAGTAGCTGGTAGGGGAGGGGGGAAGTACCAAGAGAGACTGTTGAGTTTTTATCTTGCAATCTGTCAGTAATCATGAATTGTTGCCCTGGGAGGAAGGCAGTGAAAGAAACCAGGAAAAGAAATCAGAACAGCAGGTGAGGTGAGACATGTGAGAGCAGAAGAAATAAAAGGAGAAAAGAAAACCAAACCAACCTTTCCCCTCCTCTACCTGACACTTTAGGAATTGACTTAGTAGTCTGTTTCTTTAGGGAAAAGCAACAGCAAAAACCAATTTGTAATTAATTTTCTTCCTAACAAACTTTATAATGATTCCTAATAGCTATTTATTTTGGCAGTGTTATGAAGCAGCAGTCACTGCTCCACACAGCTGAGGTGGTTACCATCAAGGGCATGTGCCTGCACATCCACCAGGTGCTGAGCAGCCCATGCACTGATGGGCACTGCAGCTCCCCAGGCTCTTTGGTTTCCTCCCAAGGAAAATGAAGGGCTGCATGGAGCCCAGTTCCCCCTCTGCACCCTGGCTGGTAGATGCCACAATGCAGGACTGCCATGAGGAGCCAGTGGGCTGCAGTTTGGACACCACCAAGTGCATCCACCTGTAGGTATTACTGAAGGAATGTGACTCATACAAAGCATATGAAAAAGAATCCTCCAGATTTCATCATCCTCAATGCTAGCACAGAACCAGCCCGCTATGACTGAGGTGAGGAAATAAGGCAGAGAAATATGCCGTGGCCCTGCACATACATTTTATAGAAGCCAAACAAAATTCTAGCTTCGAAGAATTTGGAATGTACTGTAAATCTGGAATTAGGAGGTTTGTGTTCTTCCCTTTGTGAGATGCAGCCTCTTAAATCCAGTCTGAGTGTGAGAAAATGAGGGGCAGGTTGATGAGCGCTAGAACTAATAAATTTTGATTCCTATGGATTTGTATTGCCTGATTAAATAACCCTGCCTGAATTCTACCAAGGATTGCTGTCATCTGCACCTGCCCGTTTCTGTAGGTAGCTACCATCTCCTGAGTTAGCCCTGATGATATATATTGATCCCCTGCAATATTTTCCAGCAGAGAGGCCCCTGGAGCCTGGCACTGCCACAGTCACAGAGTTCTGAGCAGCCTGGCTTTACCCGGCCTCTCGTAGTCCCTATCAATGGTGATAACCGAATGCTGAGGACTGAAGCAATCCACCAGCCCATTTCTTTCCTCCAGTGCCCCCAGCATCGAACAGTCCCCAGTCAACTCTCCAGTTAGGGACTATGTATGACCTCAGGTGCATCTCATACTGTGCTGAGAGTTTGAAAGCTGTTCTCTGCCAGGTCACGAGTGAATTTCTGCAGCTCAGGAATGTATTTATCTGTGGTAAAGCTTTTTCAATAACACAGTGTTTATAAAGCTGCTGGCTGCTGTGGATTCTCTGGTGTTTAATAAGCCATGAACTCCCGCTGCCACTTTTCTCACTCGCGTTTTTTGCCTGAGAAAACTGAAATTGAACAATGGCAGCTCTCAGGGAACATGGAAGGACACATGTAGGCATGTAAACTTCCCACCCACTCCCTAAGCGAGGATTTCCTCAGGGAGCCAGGCTAAAATGAGAGAAAATATCCTCAAGGAAACTGTGCTTTACATATCTGCAAGAGACTGTAGTGCCTTGCATACAAAATGGATGTCTACCTCAAAGCCAGAGGACTCTCGAGAGATTTAAAGGCGTAACATACAGTGAAGGAATTTGTAGTAGTTATCCAGCACAATACAACATTGAAGCATTTTTTTTTGGCAGAATGAGCTTTTCTGTTTCTGCTTTAAAAACCATCAGAGAGCAGAGCAATCCTTCAGCAAACGTCAGCAGCAAAAACATATATATCTGCTTTTTATTAAGCTACTCTGTGCTAATCTGTTTTAGACACTGGTTTCAAATTCCTTTTGCCAGAGTTGTTTTTTTGTTGTTGAGAGCAGGATGGTTTGGCATAGCAGGTGCAGGAGCGTCTTCTGCACACTCAGACACAGTCTGAATCTCTGCCAGCAATTGGAGAAGGCCCTGCAGAGACGGCGCTATGGGAAACTGCCTCTGAAGCTGGGGAGATTCTCATCTACAGCCCATCCAGATGGCTGGGGCTCCTCTACCTGACTTGTCCGCACTAGGCACAGTCAGCTGTACACTCAACTGGAGTTTCCCAAGGATCAGTAAAAGCTGATGGACTACCTGGGTCACAATTGACTATAGAATGAAAATTCTCGACAGTATTACCGCACTACCCTCTCATTCCCTTTTCTGATGTGTGTGTGTTTTTTTAGAGAAAGGGGTTTCATACCAACAGGCACAGTTGGCAGCAGATGTAGCCTCCTCTTTGCAGCACTGACAGCAAATCAGCTGAAGATCATGGCCTGCACTGAGCAAGGAGTGGGCTCAGAGTCAAGGTCCACGCTCCCTGGGAGGCTGGCATAGTTAAAAATACAAGGGGTCACTCCTTAGCGCTTGCAGCTAAATCATTTCATCCAGGAGATCCTGGAGAAGTCTGCAATGCTTCCTTTGCCAGGCAGGTACAGTGATACCTGGGGCCGCATTGCATTCTCTCCCCAAGTGGCCCATTTGCTCTCTGTGTGTCATCGGGCAAAGGACGTGAAGGAGAAGACAGCTGTGAGGCTTGACATCCGTGACTCCTCATATAGATCGGATAGTTTGGCACGTTAAAATAATTAACAGCCCAATAAATCTTACCTGCTGTGAATATGCTAGTCTTTACTAGAAGATTCAGGGAAATAACCAGTCCTTTTCACAGTATTATACAAGAAACAGCCATTCTACACAGTTGGCTTTTTATTTTTTTTAAAGTGTCAGCCTAGAGCAATAATTTTGGAAATAAACATGAAAAACCCTTAGCTTCTGTCAGCTTACAGCAGTTTACACTCCGGTATCAGGCATTTCTCAAATGCACCAAGAAACGCCGACTGCGACACAGTCTCACTTCTTACATTTTGCAAAATCAGAGATGATACATCACATCTCAAAAAAAGAAAGCCCATCCATTTGCTGGTTGCTGTATGTATTCCCTGAACACTGTTGTTATAGACTAAATAAAGGCCTCAGGCATAAAACAACCTACCAAGAACAAATATTGATGGCGCTTTTGAAAACTAAACGATGGCACTTTTGCAAAACGAAGCAAACCCAAAAAACCCCCTCAACCAATTCCAACCCCAATTTTACTAAAATAGCTGCATGATATCTTCATTTCCTGTTTAATAATAATTGGAAGGCCATGGTGCATTGCCAAGACCTGTGTGTATCTGCAGAGTCTGCAGGGGTGGTTAACCTGTGAAGGATTCAGTTCCTCAGCAGTTCAGAGCAGAAGCTGTACTTCGTGAGCTGCCACCTGTTAGGAATTCTGATTAGTGAGTTTTCAGAAGGACCAGGGCTTGGCACCCAGAGCATTTCCTAGAATAACCTGAGTTGGAAGGAACCTTCAAGGCCATTGAGTCCAACTCCTAATTCCCAGTTTCAGTGGGAATGAACTCCCTACTCTGCTAGTAGCCAATATTTGTCCATCACAACATGTAGATCTTAGAAGAGTAAGAACCAAAAGTCTGCTTGGAAGCACATTACTTAGGGCAAACGTAGCAGGAATTTAGTACAAACTCTTACATAAAACACACCATGAGGATCAAACTATTGAGATTACTTCTATTTCTCCTTTTCTAAAGCCTTGGCTATTAAGCTGTGTTGGAAATGGCTAAGCTGTTCAGCAGAAGGCCCAGCAACATCAGCAGCGTACCCTTGAATGACTTTTGGAGATCTCACTTTCAGTAATCTATCTTTTTGTTTTCTCCATAGACCTGAAAGGCCTGGATCTGATTATTTTCTGTAAATCTAATGCTTTAAAATGACCCTTCAAACATAGTCAGTGTCCCAGTGCCTGGAAGTTACGCAAGAAAGTAAAGGATGAAAACAGTATAGAATTTTCAGTAAGAATGACAGCTTAGAAACCAATAGTTTCTGAGAAAATATTGGTGTCAAAAATACTTGATGCACCTGGCATCAAGGAAAGGGGGACAACAGAAGCCAAAACGTCCTTCTGAAGTAATCTGAAACAATTTTTTCCCCCTGTAAAATTGGAAAGAATTCTGTTAGGGGAAGGCTTGCTTTGTGTTTTGTTTTGTGGTTGTTTGTTTTTATTTCATCTTAATGTGGGATTGAAAATTATGTGTTCTGGCCACCACTATTGGCTGACTTCTTTATGTACCTTATTTATTTTCTGAGTCTAAATTATTTCTTTTGTTTGCCAATATAGACACTTTCATTACTGCTGAATACAGACTAAATGAAAATCTGTGGTCTATTGTACATTCCCTTTTCATTGCCTAGGAAACCATGAAAGATTAGCAAGGCAAACTGGTGAGGACACAGAATATCCATCATCTGTATGTCTGTGCGAAAATGTATCCCAGGTATTAAAGCTGCTGTGACAGCAAGACAGTGGATTTCTATATCTAAGGCACAAAGATGTCAGCAAATCCCTCCTCAAACTGCAGAAGTGAATAGTTCAGTGCACATGGCCTGGTCTGCCCCTGCCTTGCCCCTACGGCATTCACCATGGCAAGCTGTTGCCTCAGCCTGTACACGATCATCTTATCCTGGGATTCTTTTCATCAGCACTGTAATTCTGAGAGCTACCCATTGCCTGCTTTGCTCTGGTACATGCAGGTCCTGACTGAGTTGCCCAGATAGCGCTGCAATATCTGAATGTGCTATTGCACCATGCAAAACCCAGCAGATTTTTTTTCCTCTTTGATTTCCTTAAAACCTTCCTCTCTGCTGCAGTCATCATTTCACAGAAATTACAGCCCATCTGCCCCAGCACACCCTCCTGGTCTCACTGAACTCCTGCAGCTTCTGCCTTTGTTGTGCAGAGGATTGGTCCAGCCAGGGGTCCGTCCCAGAGCACCATTCCCTCTGCCTGCTCTTACACCTGCCTGTGCTGAAACATGCCATGGGAGCCATTAAAATCCCATCACTTGCAGCATCTCCTTTTTTTAAGCACAGGAATACATTACAATTACTGCAAAAGCCCAAGGCAATGAATCCTGAGCCTTTAGCAGCACCCGTTGTATGCATGTCTTCAGTCCTTTTTTGCAAGCCAAATATTTGATGGAATTATAGTTCCAACATCATGAAAGGAAATGGTTATCTGTTACTTTTCCTTGTTTCCCAGCCTGGGGCATCTGTCTTTGCAGATGACAGCAGTAACAGAAAGGGCTCTTATTCCTGTAACCTGAAGTGCTCTGGATCTCAGACACATTACAGATTGCCACTGACACTTTGTTCACAGGCTCAACGAAAGAACTGCAAACTCATCATTATAAAGAGATATGCAAATCCCTCCTTTGTTTTCAAAGAAACCATTTAATTGTCTATTTTTCATCCTCAGATTTTTCCCAGCAGTTTCATTAGCTGACGTGACAAAATATCAGTTCATTACATATTTAAATATAGGACCAATTTGAAATAATTTATCTTCACTTTGGGAGCAAATTCATCTATTATTATTCTGCAAATAATATCCAAAAGAACAAACTTAAGCCCTTTTCTCCTATTTGCATTACACTGTAGAAATGCAGGGAGAGCTGACAGACTATTTATTTTTCTGTAATAAAAAAGGTGCTTTTTCTTGTTTTCTATTTTTTATTCTTTTTTTTTTTTTTTCCAATTGTAGGTGTTTAAAAACAAACAGTGCTCTGAAAAACTGACAGAACCCCATGGAGTCCAAACACCTCCATGGATTGGCTGCTTCAGCGTTCCATGCAAACAGCTCAAGTGTGTTAAACCTTAAATTTAGGCCCTCAATCCCCTACTGAGAGATGTAGGTACGTACCTTTCTCCATCCCTGCTCCCCCTTAACCAACAAGACTTTCTACCACTTACTGCCTTCATACCTGAAAGCCTTTTTTTTTCTGCCCAGAAATAGCATTACTCCTTCGCAACGCAGTCTCAAACGTTTATAATTGCTCCCTTTGTTTTTTGTTGCACCCTTTATTCCAAAGCAGCATTTCAGATTGTCAACCCCACAAACACCGTTCACAATGCCCTTAACAACAGGCACGTATTGCTGTCTAAAAAGGATACTTCTAGAAAACTGCTTTGTCAGTAAAACCAGCACAGCAGTTCTCAAAAATATCTGCACCATGATATTCCTGACATGGACTGACAGCAACTCCTCACACTGCCATTTTAGAGCAGGGAAACATCATTTCCTACAAGCGATGGGGAGTAGCATTAAGCTACCGTTTGATCCAATCTGATACTTGATCAGATGTATTTCTGCATTATATCTTCCGTTTCTGGGGGAAGGGAGCTTTGTCTTGATGGGCACGCACTGAAATTCATAGCTCATCATTGATAATGTAATCACAGCATTGCATTAATTGATCTTATTCAAGATGACTGTTACACACCGTGCAGGCTGTCCCGGGGCTAAAGCAGGCAGCAGGCTGCTTCTTGATATATTACTTAGTATAGGAGAATTAACTTCTGACAATGGAAGTTTTGATTCTGGCCGAGTTTCAGAAGCTCTTGTTTGGGAGCTATTCAACAACACAACAAAGCTTTGATCTCCTTTCTCATGAATGATGGAAGAATTCTTAGATTTATTGCCTAAAATTTCCACTTTATTAAGCTGTCAAGTTTTGCTCACTGGCCTACTACAGAGTGAAATACTAAATTTGATTTAAAGGTCAGAGGAGCCGCATGGCACCTACAATCTGCCTTTGAATTGTTTTTTTAACACTAAATAGAGTTTACAAGGAGAGAAAATTGGAACTGGTCAGCATAAGTCATCCCAATCACAGTGTCTTTGGAAAGACAGCTCTGCTTGCAATTGCACTAAAGGAGATAAAGGAAATGGATCCCAGAGTCCCACACCAATGTATCCATGAAGGTTTGAGCAGAATTCTGTGACTGCAGTTGCTACAACTAAGCGAGGGAAAAGCATCAGAAAAATGCTTCTGGTTTTGACCACAGTCAAAAGAAACCTTAATTTGGGGATGTTTTAATCTGAATGTACTGGCGGCCTAAATGAACTCACAACAATAGGCTCTGACCACTCTCCCAGCAGACCTGATTATTATCATCTCTGCATCTCTACATCTTTCCATTCAGAAGCCAAATAAGGCCCCAAAAGAAATTACTTTCTTTTAAAATAGTTTTACAACTGCTGCAAAATATATTAGCATTTTAATTAAATATATGAAGTATTACAAGGGCCAAGATATACATTTCTGTAAGAATGAAGCCTAATTTAATTTCCACGTTTTATGTATAAAGCTCACATACGAACTCCTAATATTCTCATTTACTTCTTAGTACAGTCCTTTATCACGTAGATGCCATTAGCCACATAGATAGAAGAAAACAATTACAAACTGTTAGGTCTACATGAGGCATCGCTGGGTAACAAAATTTGGTATTATACTGAGTGGAAATCTGTTTAAGACAAAAACAGAGGCAATTTCCTTCTGTCTCATTAAAGAAAATAAAAGTTCACTCCTAATCACTGTTTAATTCCCTAAAGCTGTCAGGGCAGTTTCTGATTTTCTTGCTTGGGAATGTAGAAAGGAGTCATTCTTTCCTTGGTTAAGAATGCCCAAAAAGAACACCACCTTCCAGAACTAATTCCCTTACATTACTCCCCTGATCACACTGGACAAGATTGAAACAAATGGAAATATTGGCATTCACCTGAGAAAGGAGCCAGGAAGTGAACTTGCCGTAAACTTGCTAATTTCAGCTCCAGACAGAGGCAGTGGACCATGAAGCAATGTGAGTTTGCTGCCTGGTAGCACATTGCTCAGGTTTGGCAAAACCTGATGCAGATCAGCATTACACAGAAATACAGTGAGGGCACTCCATCTCTCTCACCTGTCCATTTTTAGCGGTGTAGGCAATGCTCCTCTTTGGAAATCCACACATACCCTCTCTCCACCTGTTTCCTATCTCTCAACAGCAATAACCATTAATAACAGCATAACTCGAGGGGTTTTTTTGGCTATTCCTTGTATACTAAGGGGTCACTGTGAATTAAAAATACAGTTTGAAGGGAGAAAGTGGCCATGGTGTCCATGTTTCAGTGTTTGACTTTTTCTTTGAGGTTTTGCATAAAACCTTTACGCTGAAAGCAAACCTGAGCCTTTCATCCAGAAAGGATCCAAGCACAGTTCTAGTTCAGGCAGCTGAAGAAATCTGATATTTCAGAGATGAAGTCAGATAAAATGTATGAATTCTTTAATCCGAAGAGATTTGGCTTCCCTCTCCTCCCCCCCCCTTTTTCTTAAAAGGCAACGTGGCAGATTAGAAGAACCCATTTAAGAAGGTAGCACCAAAAAATGGCAGGGTTTTCTTCACTCAAATACTTCCAGCACTAATCTTAGAAGCATATCCATGGATTTATACATCTCTCATTACTTTGACGTATTGCTGCATTTCTACCTAAAACTAAAGTGAAATGTTAACATGGGCCTGAGATGAAATATTGAATTTTCAGTACTAAAGTATTTCAATTATTCATACTGAAGCACTGGGAAACTAGCAAGGAGGTAACCATTGCTCATACACTGGTAACATGTGCCAGCTGCTAGAAACATGAGTTTGTATTTCAGAGTAATCTTATTAACACGAGTGTCAAGTCATTAACATACTATTCAGAGTTAAGTTATCAGGCTCTGATTTAAACATTGCTGTCACTCAGTTAAACGTGTGGCCAATTCTCCCGTCATTCAAATAATATTCTCTTAAAAAAAAAAATCCCTATACCCCTGGCTGAAGATTTCAAATCTCTGTATTAAAATATCATTTTCAGGAGCTTTGGCCTGGAGTTGTAGCTCCAGCTGTTCCCACATAGGAATGAGCACACCCAGATCGGGGCAGCTTGAAAGAGTCCTGAGAAGCCACTTGAGATGCACACAACAGAAACATCTCCACAGGGAAGAGCTCAGTAACTAAGATTAAATGAGCTGGGGGCTTGCTTTAAACTACCTTAGGTGTAGCTTTTTTTTTTTTCTTCTTTTTCTTTTTTTTTTTTTCCCCCCCTCCATTCTTTTCATTCAGGTTATCATTATTCCCAGTGAGAAGAGTCCATTCCAATAGAGCCCCAATAATGTTGGGGCTGCAGCATTTGTACTTGTCCTAGACAACACACTAGCTCAGCCATTCAAGAGGAAGGCAAATGGGCAAACATGAGGAACAAGAAAACAAGAAAACTACAAGAAAACTGTAGTGGGAGCTGAAGTTAAAGCAGATGGAAGCCAAAACCTCTACAGTGAAAGGAAATAATCAACCAGAATGAAGAGATTAATCTAACATGAAGTTAAATTAAATCCAAGGAGCAAGTCACAAAAGAAAAGAGAAGGATGACTTTAATCACAACATAGGGATCATGGCCCAGGTCTCCCAATACATGGCTTTGGGTTTGTTATTTGGACGGCACATGAAAAAATTCCTTGCCATTGGCTTGATAACACAAGACATGATAGGATTTTGTCTGTTTGACAATTAATAAATGCTAGCCGCAAACATTCCTGACATCATCTTACTTGCTTTTCCTTGCTTACAAAGACTACACCTTTAATTTTCTTTCCACAGGCTAAGACACAATTTTTCCTTCCTACGTAGAAAGCAGAACAACTTCAGAAACATTGTCCCTTAAACAGCAGGAAATTGGTTTAAATTTGGGTCCAAGGAAGCAGGCAAGGAGAAGGCTAACTCAGCAGAAGTAGGCTCGCTTTGATTTCCCATAGTGCTAGAGAATTTTTTCTTTGTTTCCATTCTGCCAGGTCTCAACACCCAACAAGCTGCTTGCTACAGCTTCAGTCTTCATGCAAAGTAACTGCTGAGCATAAACTGAGCATAATCCATCATTCCCGGAATGTAAACAAAACAGAAGGAGTAGAATTATGAATGAAGACTTGATTAAGGAGTGACAGCAAAGATCTGCGATAATAAAGGGTTGAATAGCACTTGTTTGGATGCGTGCCAGTTACTTGCAATTAATCTCACTAGCTAGCAAGCCGGATGCCTGCTGGATGGTAGTCAGAGCAGGCTGGTTCTGCCCACACTGGTAGAAAATGGATAAGCAGAGACAATGTCAGAAGCAGGATGTTTTGTCTGTAAAGCAGCAGACAAGTGACAGAGCAGGACAGCGCAGCCTTGGTGTAACAACTCCCCAATCTCTTACTGTGATCGCAAGACCATTCTGCAGTGTGCTTAAATAAAGCCAAATAACCCTAGACCAAACCTCTGGGGAAAAATAATCATGGTGTATCAACACGCCCAATGGAATCATTCCCTCATGCTCCTTAAGATCTTAAATAAATAAAGCACATTTTTATCTACTAGCTGAGTCTTTAACGAGTCCCAAATGGAAGGTGATACTGATCAGCCCCTGGCTGATCAATTTATTGAAATCAGGAACAGCCAGCAGCAGCTTCGTGCAAGCTGCCATAGAGAAGAACTGCAAAACAAGATGGAAGTTTGAACACGAAACAACATCTTCTTCCACTGTTTCACTCACAGCTCAGAAGGTAGTGCTGTCACAATGCAAAGTGGCTTTTCTTTTGCTGGCTGTGTAAAATCACGAAGGGAGACTAGAAAGTGAGAGTGAAAGTAAAGACACAGAAGGAAACCAAATGATTCATTTAATTAAAGGGCTGATTAACCTTGAAGATTTGTTTTACTTCATGTTTTAGCCACTCTTTATATGCTGGGTTCTTTTTTTTTTAAAATCCATTCCTATTGAAACACTTCCAGATTCAGCATGTGATCTACAGAGCGCATTTTCAGACCCAATCCAACCTCTGCCGAAATCTAGAGTTTAACAGTTTTAAACAGACTTCAACATTACAAAGGCAAAAAGCTTTTTTTTGATGAATTCTCACTGCAGCCACAGTTCTGTGAGTCCAAACGATTTTATGTCAAAGGCTTTTCTGCCACAGAATACTAAGAATGCAATTTTTTTTCCTTTTAAATCTACGATATTAGATGTAAATAAATATAGGACTTCTGGATGGAGATTGTAAGTTGCCCTCCCAGTTGTTTGTCCAAGCTCAATCACTGCAAACCCCAGCCACAGTCATGTTATTGAGATGCCTCTGACAGTCAGTCAATGGACAACAGTTCATTACAACAGTATTAGCAATTAATGAGGTCGTATTTAGTCAGTGCCAGGTAATTAAATAGAATGCAAACAAGTGCTAAATATATCTAAAACTTAAAGCTCTGGTATTCTAGTACAGAACCTGAGTGCGAGAAAGAGAGGGCAAAGTGGTGAGGAATAGTCAATATCATTTAGCCTTTTATCCTTCTGTCATTCCATTCTCAGCCACCTGTCTGCTGAAACTGACTGACTCTAGAGACATATTTTTAATGTTGCTGCGCACACTGAAACTTCCCAGAACCCCAGAGAAGGAGCTGACCTGAAGTGTTACTCAATTAAAGCTGGTCCAAACCACAGGTCCACATTCACGCACAAAGTGGCACTAAATGATTACAGTTTTAAAAATGAAGCTTTTCCCTGAGATTCCTTCACATACAAAACTCCCCACACGGAGGTCCAGAAGAGCAGGAGAGCCTCCCCAGAATCTTTGCTCTGTACAGTTTTGCAGAAAGCCTGCAGAGCAGTGAAGCTGTTGATCTTGCAGAGTTTTCTGACAGACGCAGCCCAAAGGCATCCCTTTTCTTGGCACTTCCAGCTCAAAATAGAGAGAGAAAACCTGCTCCCAGGGATGGTCTGGTTCCAGATCCATGTCAGACTATTGCTGGGAATTCAAAATGATTGACATTCCCCTGCTTCAAAGCACTGCACGTTCTCTACCTGTTCCTGAGTCGGTATCTAACAGATGCCACTTTCTCCTCTGAGCCAAATAATACTATTTAATGGAGGTGAACAACACAACGATCAAAGGAATGCGTAACAAACTGCAGCCACGGAGAAACTTCAATCCCAACAGTTCCTGATTGATTTCAGGGAGGCTTCATCCTGTTCAGAGCCCTCTTAAAAATCTCTTCTGGTATTTGGGAATAAAACCACTACCATCCTAAACTTGTTAAAATAAACGTATCAGTAAAGATTCATCTTTAATTAAAAAAGCACAAGTTATATGTGCAGAAATGCACATACACCAGAATATAAATGCATATTTTAAAAGCGTTGAAAAGCATAGCATTTTATTGATAAAAACACCTAAAGTCTCTCTCAGTGTTTCTTTTAAGAGCTTTAAACTCAAACGACTCTGATAAAATATGAAAGCTTCCACTGATTTATTGTTAATAGCAAATAAAAAATGTAGGGGAGAAAATGTACTTTGAGGCATTATTGTTGCTGAGGGACCAACAAGGTCTTCAGTTTTCATCTATCTGTTAAGAAATCTGTTGAGGATCTCTTCTGCATATTCATGGGCACAGTGGTTTTAGTAAGCACTACCCCTATGCAAAATCCTTCAGGCCTTTGCCCTACTGTCTAGTTGGCAGCTTAAGTTTCATCATTAGGAGTTTTACTGAAAGGTTAATGTTAAAAGCATTCTTGCTGCAATGAAGCAAAAAGGATGCTTATGCAAACGACTAAGAAGTAAGAATACCAACGGTCTCAGGATGATTGGTTTAGAGATTCTCTATGAAATTCTCATTCCATACCTTGTTAGTCAATACACAGAGGATGGTTTTGTCTTTCTTTAGCATTACTTTGCTGCCTTTCCTCATAACTGCTGCTACCTCTCTGAAATGTAAAAGCACTCGTAAAATTATGATGAAGATTCGTTTAGAGCAACCTCCCTGCTCTTCAGGGAATTGCTGGATGAGATTTCCTGAGAAACTGTCCTTAGAAAAAGCAAGAAAACAAGCAATGAAGGCAGGAAACCAGCAGGGCTGAGCAATGACCTGCTGGCCAGATGGGGAAAGCAGAGGAAGCAGGGATGAGTGGGCTGGGAAGAATACAGGGATGTCACCTGGAACATGCAGAAATGGGATAAGGAAATCCAAAGTGCAGATGGATTTAAACTTTGCAATGGATGGGAAAACTAACAAGGGATTCTGCCTTTAGGTATGTTGGTCAGAAGAGATAAGCAAAGGAGAGCGTAATCCCCCTCCCCCCCCAAATGAGAAGGGAGAACTGGTCTCAGTAGACACCAAAAAGGCCAAGGTACTTAATAAGTTCTTTGCAGGGATTCAGGCTTCCCACACACCTTGTGTTCCTGAGTCTCTCAGGTAAGTCAGGGGAAGCAAAAACTCTCCTACTGTAAAAACAGAACAAGTCTGAGACCTCCTCATGAGGCAGAACACATCTATGGGGGCATCTCAGGGACACAAAACTAACTAACTGGGCTTGACCTACATCATATCTTTATCTCTAAATTGGAGAAATACGGTGTAACTCTATAACATGATTGAAAGCACAGCAATGATAGCACAGTAGCAAAATCCCAGGCTGAAGCAAGTGAAGAGAAGCCCAAATGCAGCAGCCACGAACACAGAAACAAAGGGTGGAGAGGGGGGAAGTCTGCTTACCCTTGGAGAACCTCAGATACGCAGGGATCTCTAGCGAGATAACTTCCCTCTACTGCCAGCCCTTAAATGAGGGCTGGGAAGGGGTGGATCCTGGCTCCAGCACTTCCAGTCACTCAGATGCATTGCTTACACCTGAGCTGCCCTGGGTTGGCCCTGCCTTCCCACCAGGTGCTCCATCACTGCTTCAGGCCACGACTCAGTATTTCTGCTACATATGGATTTGGAGGCTGCATGTGGGATAAATCAAGGCAGGTTGATAATCTCAAAACAGGAGATATTCACCTGGGAGTCACCAAACGCCTCCAGAAGTCACTCTTTCTCGCTAAAATGCCATTGTTAAAAAACTCTTGCTTTTTATTTGGGCCTTTGTGCTTCCTGAAACGCAGAACTAAGAAATGCTGCAGCTCTACAAGGTTTTCCTTTACTTGTTCTAACGTTAATAAAAGAGGAACCAGCAAGAGTTGGAACTGCTTTATTTTGGGCGTTACTGGTGCTGTATTTGCCTTATTGACAACAAAAACAGTAAACCATTGTGAACTTTGGTTTTTCTTTCTCTTCTGTTAGTTTTTCTATTGCTGTAGCATGCAAAAAAAAAAAAAATATATATATATATATAGTACAGATCCTGTGCTCAATTTAGGGCTTAAAGTAAACATGCTTTACACTGCTGCTAAAATGAAGCTCACGGTGCAGAACCTACTGGCAGCAAAGCGTGACTTATTTGCTATTTTTCACAAATGTTATGAAGTCTTATTTAACAAAAAATCATAGTTTCGCAGCCTAAAGCTTGTTATTTAAAACCAACCTTTTATGGATAAATCAAACTCAGCGCAAAGTTATAATAAAAGTTTACCTCCAGCGCCTCCATAATTCGCTGCGGTCGCTGAACAAAGACATGCTATTGAGCTGCCAGCCAGCTTTGCCAAACAGTAGGAAACCACCTCAGAAAGCATTCCGTCAGGTTTCACAGAGATTTATGAGTGAAAAAGGAAAAAGATCTCTCATGCAGATGGAGTGCTGCACGTTTTGCCCTTGCCCGTTTAAACAAGACAACCTAGGCTAGACACAGACTGTGCTTTGCCTCACCTGATTTCAGCCCTGGAAAAAAAAAACACCAAGCAGCAGTTTGGCTCTTTTCAGAGCCCAGAGGGGGAAGCACGAACCTCCTGGGAGCAACTCTTCAGCTTTATGCCAGTCTAGTGCAGGCAGAGAGCCCTGCTTACCTCCTGGCTACAAGGAGCCCAAGCGCTGAGCTCAGTGTGGTTCCTCAAGCTGCAGCCTGACCCTTGCATGGCATCCTTGCTAGTAGCACCTCTGGGCCTTCTTCCCCTTGGTGGGGCTTTGTGTAACAGGGCTGCAACAAGCCCCTGACAAAGAGCAACAGCAATTCACTTCATTAAGTGATCAAGAAGAACCCCAGGCAAGGATTTATGTTTTCCAGAATCCCTTACAGGGGTAAAGCTGCAGCAAAGCACTTACAATATAAAACCCTTGGGCAGAAATTGAGACATGCTCTTACTGCAGCAGGGTGGTCAGCAGCCTTGGATGAGGTGGCTGGGTACCACTTCAGATAAATACTAAGTGGAACAATAAACTTAATAGCTTTTCTGAAAAACAGCGCAGCTCAGATGCAAATCAGTTTTCTTTAACAGTGAAAAACATTTTCCCTCATAAGCATCATGTATTTTTTTCCCTTCCTTGGACTTAGTTCAGCAGGGAATTCTCACTCCATGCTGTTGAAATAAAAGGCCTTAATGCGTACCTTTAAGCCAGGTCGTTAATCTTCCATCATTCACCTCCTGTATTATGCCTTTGCTTACAGCTAATGGAATATTTAACTGCCTTAAGAGGAACAATAAATTGAAATCTATGCTTCCCTTCAAGTTTTTATCCATAACTTCACCTAAATAAAAGAAAAACTGTTGACTGGGAACCACTGTGATGTTTTTTTAATAGCTTTTTTTTTCTTTTCTTTTTATGAGTATACTGTGAAATTCCATCCCATAATTCGCAAACAAAAAAAAAGGAGTGTTTGTGCATCCCTCAGCTTCAAACACAGCAGACTGCAATGCACTGAGGGGTATTTCCCTGATTACACAGAGAGATCGGGGGAAAGCATATGTGGGCTTTTTAGTGCTAGATGTGGGGTTCTGAGAACAAAAGCTTTTCTCCCTTGATCCTAAATAATATGAGGTTTAAAGGAAAGCATATCTTTGAGGACAGCTGTATCCTAAAAATAATTAGGATAAATAAATTTTAGCTGTATCACTAAAAATAATGACATCAGAAATTCCCTTCCCACTGCTGACATTCAATTTCCATTCCTAACACAGAATGCAGATAATAGGAAACCTTTCCCAACTAAAATCTCACCCTAAGTCTTGCAGTGCACGTATTCTGGAGATAACAACACAAGAGGTGGAAAAGAGCCTGTAGTGATTTCCTACAGAATCCTCAGAGCTGAGTGCTGTTGCTGTAAGCACAGCGCCTGCTCTGCTCCTGCAGGGATGTCCCTGGGGTTCCTGCTGTCCCAAGGTGTGCAGCACGTGTGCATGGATGGCACCACTAAAGAGCTGTTTGGTGGAGATGTGAGATGAGGTTGTAACACAGGGAAGGTAATTCCCCTCTGTTGCCAGCTGCACAGCGTGGCACTGTGTCGCTCCTGGATGCCACAAAAGCAGGCTGCCACCAGTGGTGAGATTGGCTGTGCTGCTATGCAAGCTTTGCATGCAAATCAGTTACTGCTACTTACACTCTAAAGAGGGAATCCGGGGAAGTTAGAAGCAGGCCCAATGCATCTGAACCAGATGGCCTTTGAAGAACTCGTCCAGGAAACCACATAGTTGCATCAAGCATTAAGAGGACAAAAACAAGTCAGGAATCTGAAGTGTCTCTCCATCCTCTGCTTACCCATCCCATAGGATAGCTCCCCGCTCAGTTAATTCATTCTCAGATAAGTCTTTCAGAATTGCTTTAGCATCCAGTGGATGTAAGCTGCTGGCTGCAAGTAATGGCAAGCAGCATTGCTGGGGGGAATCCTTGTATTTATTTTTACAGGACACTGTGAAATAGAAACCTCCCACAGATTCCTTTCTTTCTTTCTTTTCTTCTGTCTCTCTTTCTTTCTTCCCCACATACAACACGTTCCTGCCCACGGAAACAGCTCATCCTTTAAGTCTAACCTTTTTGTTCTCAGGGAGTCTTTCTGAGGACTAATCGGAGGAAGCACATCAGAGTTATATGGCACTGGATGCAGTGGCATGTGGGAGAGCACACAGCCAGCACTGTGCAGGGCATTGGTGGTGCCTTGTGCTCAGCCCTCTTCCTTCAAGAACTCTTTCTTCCTTTGGAGAATCAGAGATTGTCCCTTAATAGAGTCTGCTCCAGTCCTTGCTGTTGTATAATAGAATTTAATGCAAGTTATGAGTAAGCCCAATTAGGAAAATAATACAATTTTATTAAATCACATTAGATATTAAGGGAGCATAATTTAGACGTACTCGGCATTTTCCTAGGGAAAAATGCTGAAATCCTAACTGGAGAGAAAATGAATCAGCGTAACATAAATTATTTAACATCTAGATCACAATAAGACAGTGAAAGTTATTTGGCCATCAGGCTATAGCAAGGCAGCTTTAAAATAGTTTACATTAATCCTGGAAAATTCTCCTTTTCCCTAACTGTTTTGATTTAAAAGCTTATCTGGAGTTCACTAGATTTTGTACACTGGGTTTAATGAGGCAGAGAAGGAAGCAGAGGAAGATGGTTTGTGATGTGGGATGGGTAAGCATGGGAAATATTGATAATGGCTTGGTATACAGAGCAGCGAAGGGTCTGATGGACTAATATACCTTGGCATTCACTGTCAGCATTCCAGCATGTAGATGGCACTTTTCAGAAGCAGAAGGCACAGTCTGCAGAGCTGCATTTCCATGCTGAACCCTGAGAGCAGCCATGCAAGCTCTGATAGCATTTCAGTAGGCACGGCCTGTTGTGACGAGCAGTAATTGACGTTTACTTCACGGATAAAAAGAGCTCTAAAGTCAATGACAACAGAAACACAATTTTTTTCCTGTTGATTTCCTTCCTTTTGCGCTCCTCAAGTGCTTTTTTGTTTTTTCACTTCAGCCCAGAGAGACCCCAGCTACAGTTCACTTCCATAACGACACAGCTAGGGAACAGCAACTCATTTCAGCCAGATCCTGCTTCTGCTGGCAGCCTTGCACACAGCCCTGGCAGCCCCTGCTTGGTGGATACGTTACCATTACACCGGTACTTATTGCTCAGAAAGAAATGCCTATAGGAGGGTTTGCATCCCTAGCAGCTGATTCTGATCCCCTATTATTGTTCCTTAGTGAGCATAAAGGTAATACGTCTGTTATATCTAAGCATGCTGCAGAAGTATTTTGTCTTTCTGAAATCCCAGCCACGTCTCCTGCTTGCTGGGTATGTGCTATGGGACAACCCGGTGCTGAATTTGGGAGTAAACATCAGATTCCTGTCAGTGAAGCCAAAACAGAATGCATGTCTCTGCATTTCAGCCCACCGAGATTTCTTTCTAAATGTATAACATAATTATTTTAAAAACAATAAAAGCATTTTTTTAAATATCACATCGAGTTGTTCCAAGCTGCAATTTGATCAGTTCCTGCACCGACCGTAACAGACTACAATCCCAAATATAAGCTGTGTCTGAGAGAGGAAAAGGGAAAGGTCCAGAGGCTTTTGCTTGAAGGGCTGAAACAGTTTTATTTCTCCTGCACAGACTATAGAGCAATTTCACTGTCTCGGGTTTATATGGTGTATAGAAAATTCAGTTTCAAGTGACTGGGTTTAGATTTCCAAGTAGCTGTTAAAATAGAGCCCAAATATAATGGAACATTGCTGTCATCTGAGGGCTCTTTGGTGTTCTTCATGAAAGGGAGCTCAGTTCAAAAAGGAATGAGTACCTACAACCTAAAATATCTTGGCACATTTGACAACCTCATTGAAAACCTCAGCAGAGGGACTGATTCTTGATTTTGCAGGTGACAACTGAGGCAGAAAATGTGAGGTTGAGAGGATGTTTCTTCTACTGATGTTCACAACTTTATTTGAAGAAGTCTTCGCCCAACAGTTTTGCTCATACCTCATACCAGCAAAGCATCTGGGCATGTGCTGGGCTTATTGATGCGAGTCTTCTCAGTGAATTCTTTGACAGTTTCTCTGCCCTAAAAATCCTTGAAAATTCTGGATTCACGCAGAACATGGCACAAGGAAGAAATTAACAATGTGATGGTTCCTCATTTGTTTCAGTATCAGTGGCATTTTCTACTGCTTCATACAGGTGCTCATTATCACAGCCTCATCTACTTTGTCTGCACAGAGATAAACACGGCAAATATCTGCATACATAACGAAGAAGGTCGATAAAGCACTGCCCTCTATGTTCTTCACAGAGAAACATGGGAAGTTGCTGATACTGTTGCCCCTGTTTGGTTGATGCATGCAAAGATTTGGCCACACGTGTCAGAAGCAGCGTGTGGGTAACCAAGGGCAAGCAGCTGGAGGGCACCACGCATGCAGCGCTCACATGGTCCCAGCTAGCACAGTCTCACAGCATGAATGGAGAGGTCTCATTAAAAGTACCCATCATTGTATACAAAATTTTATGGTTATGGTTTGTGATGCACTTCCAAAAAACTAGAATTCTCTGGCTGGGAAAGCACAGAATCAAATTTCAAAGTAAATACCTAATTCTCACCTTCATCTGTATTTTATTTTGCCATTTTCATTTTCAGCCACTTTTCCTCTCTCCCCTCTCCCTTGAGAAATTTTGCTTGGAAACAGACCTGCAACTTCACAGCTTTTATTCTCTTTTCCCTGGCTGTCCTAATCCTCACAATACATGACTTTGAATTCTTTGTAGGTATTGAACTGCTTCTCTATTCATCTGTGAGCCATCCCAGTGGCTGAGAAACAGACTGCAACACCGACACTGAACCCAGTAGGGTGGAGGAGGTAACATGGCCAAACACCCCCAAACAAACCTCCATATGAGTAACAAGTAAGTATTTTTTGAGGTAGCATGCATTGGTGTGAAGGGAACGCTAAGCAGAATGAGCTTAGCTTATTTTGTTCTCTTACAAGGGCCAACCTGAGTTACACACTATTCAAAGGATCCATACTGTTACTAGTTGTACACATCCACTTTTGGTTGACCCCTACTTGTTCAGAGCAGGGAGAACCAAGGGATAAATCACAGTCTTCTTCAGACAAATACGAGCATATAAAATCACTGCTTCATTTATGGAAATTATCTTTCAATCTTAAAAGGTGTGTCCATTATACCTCTTTCTTAATCAGATATTGTTTGAATCGTCATCTCTGTGATTCATAGTATCCACCCTTGTAATTTTTCCAGCTACATCTCTTAGGAGTACTTCCAGAGATAACTAATTATGCTTGCTGAGATGACAGAGAGAAAACGGTTGTTAACAAATTCAACATCCCAGTTCATAGCTTCTCTTTCCCTTCCTGCACTGTTGTGATCATTTTGTTTGTTCTAAACTACTGCATTTTAACTCCTTTATCTCCAGTCCCACCTCTCCACTCTTTTTCTAAAGGAATGATAATAATAGCGGGGGAAGGTCAGGTAATTTCTTTCTTTTTGGCTAAACAGAGTGAAAGAAGGATGATAGCTCTACACTGGTCTGCTAAAGAAATCTTTACGTTCCTTTCCGAACTTCCCCATGGAATCAAGTTGAGGAATGTGTCATAGGGAGATGACGGAGACCAAATTAGAGAACATGCTATGCTGTCATCTGTGAGAAAGCAGGATTTGATTTTTCATTAAATTTTTATGGGATGAAGGCTCTATCAGTGTTCAGAAGAGAATCACTGTCACCATAACGGAAACTTGTAATTTTACATCTAGAGATTGATGAGAAATAATATCCTTGTGTAAAATGGAATACAGTGTACGGCATTGGGTGAAATCCACGTAGCTTGGACCAGCAGGCTTTCAGCTTCACGAAGGCTGCATTCGTTACCTTTGGCAATGAAAGCTGATTTCACATTGTTTTGTTAGACAAAAATCCCATGCTATGGAGACAGCAGAGTTCAAATGAACCAGGAGATATCCAGCACAGAAATCAGGATATCCTTGGCACTCCTAAGAGTCCAGAGGCCAAAACAACACATCCTGACAGCAACGGTTCCTCATACATGCAACGGTTCCTTATATGGATTCTGACTGCTGAGATTTTTGAGTGGGATTTAGCAGTTCTGCACAGCAATCATTCAAAAATGCATTCACGTTCCTCCTTTCCTAATCAATAGCTAAAGCAATTGGCAGTAAAAGTCAAATAGGAAATTATGAGCGCAAAGAAGATAAAATTGCCCCAGAATGCCCCTCTCAGAGGACTCCAAGAGAATGATTTCATTACGAGTTATTTCCCCAGGTCTCAGCATTTCTCAATTGCGGATGATTGATATGGCAAATTTTATTTTCACATTTAACAGATTTTAATCTGTAAAACATTTTTGTATCAAAATGAATTTGGAGATGCTTTTTATGAGGTTTACCTCTTAATAAACTATAGAATTCTCCCACCCTGGCATGACCTGTCGTTTCAAGTTTAGCAGTGGATTCTCAGTATTAGAAAAGCTGTACTCTTGTGACAGTTCTACATTGCAGTAATATGGCTTTGTCCACAACCTTGAAGAAGCTGAAGAAGTGACTACTGCCTGTATTGGGTCTATAGACCTGCAAGTGAGAATAATTAATCACAAAGTTTGGGTTTGGGGCCAAACGCACTGCCTAGAATAAGTCAATACAGCTCCTTTGGCATACACAGCTCTCTATTGCTTCTCGCCTGCCAAAGTTCTCGCCCTTAATAGATAAAAACTTGAGAAGAAATAAGGCAATTGCGGAGGCAATGCATGGATTTATTACAGCAGCACTAAAAAAAAAAAGGAAAAAAAAGTTTTATTTTATTTTTTTTTTGTCAGGAGCTAAATCTCAAATGTGCTGAAACCACCATTCAGCAAAACTTCCAATGTCCTACACAAAACCGAAGGTGAGAAGGATTTGGCCCAACCCCAAGAATTTTTGTCCTTCTGATCTGAAGATTCACGAGTGGAAGTTAAAGCTTTACTCTAAAAGCAGATCTTTCCTTTTAAAGAAATACATAATAAAGCAAATCAACTGAACAACCAACTTTACTTGGAAACTGAATTGCCCACTCCAAAAATGCGGACACAGCAAAGACAGAAATCCTGACCACAAGCACTTCTCTTCCCAGAATGTGACGGAACTGAAGGAACAGGGAGAAGCTCAGAGTTTGTGTGAGCTCTTCCATCCCTATCTGCAAACAGAACCACCCCAGAATGGACAAGCATGCAGCTCCCTCTGGTTCTGAGAAAGCAGCTGTGACCTGAGCTTGTTGCTAACAGTGCAGGCTGTATGTCTGTCTGCCACCTCCTGCACCTCTCTGCAGCCCCCACCCCTGCCCACAGCCTCTCAGAAAACCCTGGCATCAAAATCACAGGGGTCAGTGCTTGTACTGCATCTGAGCATTTCTACCCAAAAGGATGTTAAATTATGTCTACAAGACATCTGTTCAGATAAAGGTAAAAAAAATTCTATGGCTTTAAGAGGAGTCAGGAACTTTACCTGCCGTGAATTTTCTCCTTCTGGTACATTCCTTTTTCCCAGCATTTAAGCTGCATTTGCACAGTATGGGATTTTTTTCTTTCCTGAAATGATTGTAAATGGATTTTGAACATAATGTCAATTGCAATGTTTTCTGTAAGTGATCAGACTCTGGAGTAAACTAATTCACTCTGGGAATCCACTCCACCACAAAATCTTTGTTACTGAAAATACCTTCAATATTATTACTGTTTCTCCATAGGTTTGATGGATGATGGAACCCTTGAAACCTTGCGGCTAGGATCTGAGATGGACTTTTCCCTCTTCCTTGGTTAACAGCAGCTGCAAATTGTACAATTCATGTCTCTGAAGTGAATAAACATGATTGTATCGAACAAGAAATTGCAGGTAGGAATCAATACGTTATATCCAGGAGTGTTCATGGAGAGCACTTCTATCCCCTCAGAAATCATATCACATGGCTGCATTTTCTTGTTTTTTTTTTTCCTGCCCTCTGATTTACCGGTGTTTTTTTTCCCCAAACTTTGCTCCTCCCCACTCCCACCTCCCCCTTCTGGAGGTTTTGCAAGACTTTCAAGCAACATCATTTTAAATAATTCACTAAATAATATCTAATATTTTAAAACATTTATAGCACTTCAGGTTTGCAAGCTGCAGGATATTTTTCCTTCAGACTCTGAGGCTGCCACAAATCAAAGGATTCTTCGGGCAACCAAACACAATCACAAACTGAGAGTGTGTTTGAAAGCAATGCTATTTTTTCTGCAATAATAGCCGCAAAATAACTGGGGGTTTTAAACCAAACAGGCAACTTCACCTGTGCAATTAAAAAAAAAAACAATCTTCCAGGCAGGCGTAGCAGTGCAGGAAGGCTCCCCAAAGCCCTCCTTCACCAAAGGGACCGAGGCAAAGATTTGTTTCTAATCAGTTATGGAGGGGCTGGATAGGCTCAGCTTCCTGCAGCTCAGTGCGTATTGCCATGGCTGCAGCTTGTTTTGGGGCGACCCTTACTATTCCTCCCTGAACTGCTCGGTAGAGAAGGGAGCTTGGCTTTCTTTCCCCCCTTTCAAAAGGTTTCTTTCAGAGTTTAATCACACCAAAAAGCTACAGAAATTTAAATGGAAATAAAAAATACCGTTGGAGTTAATGTTATTTGTCACTCCCTCTTATCTTGTGCAGTATCAGGAGGAGTGTGATTGCACTGTGCGCTCCAGCCAAGCTGCTGCTGGTAGATGATGGCACCCAGAGCGAGGCTGTGGGGCTGCTGCTGCTTCTGGGCAGAGGCAGAATGACAAGTCTCATGGCAAAGCAAACTGATAACTTTTTATTATTTTACTGTGCTTTATAATAGAATCTGAAATATGATTTCTATAAAGCATGCCCAGAACATATGGCAGTTTTATGCAGAATACTCCCTGGACCTCTTTGTTATTGCTCTTTTCCTTGGAGATTTGTAATTCCTACTCCAAAAAATTCAAGTTTTCTCCTGATCATGAAAAATTCAGCCCGGCCATGGGGAACTGCTTACCTAACTGTAGCGGGGACAGAATTTGGTCAATAGTGATTTGTTGTTTGGATACACTGCGTTTGACTCTTGTTCACTGTAACACAGGTAGTTCTCCTGCAGCATAACAGAAGTACATGGGTATTTTGTAGGCACAAAAGTTATCTTTCCTACACTTCTCTCATTTTATTTCACATCTCCTTTCAGCAAAGTGCAGTCGCATCCTACTGCTTCTTCCTTACTCAGCCCTCCCATCTGACAGCACCAGGTGACTCATGCAAAAAACTTGCAGTACAGAATGAAGAAAAACACATGCCAAATGGGTTGTTTCCCAGCAGTTTTCTGGAAGGGAGGGATAATACAACTTCGTGTATGGCTATCTAAACTGAGATTAGAGTAGAATACATCGTTCAATGCAGACTGCCCTCACCTCCCCCCAAAAAATGTTGGAATATGCATGAAGTATTCGAAGTAATTGCTTGATAGTCATGCTAATATGAAAGAAAAGGGGTTACATTTCTCTCTTCCTCCCCCTTTTTATGTGCACTTATGTGAATTTCAAGACCTATTCCGAAAGCATTTCCAGTTTTCTGTCATCGTTAATTTAATGGTATTCAGAAACAGAAGAAAGAAGGAAAGGGAGAAATACATGTTTAAGCTTAAAAAAACAAGCAAAAGAAGTCCAATTTAGCTCAAAAATGCAATACCAATTGGTGTCAGATAAAAGGCTGGATTTTCATTTACTTCGTTAATTGTAAATACAATGCAGAGAGGAGAATACCTTTTTTAATTATTTCATTTCATCACAAGTATGATTGCACTGATGCAGATCATAAAAACACATTCACTGAGGCCAATTAAAACCTTTTTACTCTCTGCAATAAAATCACCAGAGCAAATTGTTTGCTGGAGTTCTCTGCCAACTGCCCAGCCTCCCTTGAAAGCAGAGACCTGAGCGTCAGCCACTCACCTGCAGATGCAGTTACAAGTAGCAAGGACAGCTGCACAAGGAGCACGCTAAATAAAATAATACTAAACATACATGGATAATGATATGTGATAACAGATGACCATGAACAGTCGGGTCTGGAATGATGTTGCACTGTCCAGGTGGGCAGCAGCAGCAGGTGGTGGATGGGACTGGCATCCCTGTCGCCCTAACACCATGATGTTGCTGTCAGCAATATGAGTTCATGCAAGTCTGCCGTAAGATCGTGGAGTTCCTAAAATTGAGGAGATTCCAGTCTGAGACACCTGCACAAAGGCACATTTCCTCACCTACCAGCAATGAATCTAAGAAGTAAGGGAAAGCAGGAGACAGCAATAAAACCAAACCAAACCCAAACCAGGTCATTAGCTTGGAAAACCCCGCCTTACTGTGTAGAAACACCATTTTGAAGGACAGGATAACAGATGAAAATATCTGTGTCCTCAAAGGATGAGACCCTCATTACCAGAGAATGCATTGCTTCCAGCCCTGAAACCTGCACTGCATGATTTTGAGCGAGAATTAAACAAACAGCTTTTTCTTGTACAATTTTCCCTCACCATAGCCACACAGGGATCCTGATTTTAATGTTGAGATTTATCTTACGAAATCCTTGCTTACCCGAGTAGGTCCTTAGTTATGCTGTTAGTGACACCGTGTAATCAAATTAGTGCTGTGATGCCGGAGATCTGATAACCACCAAAAACAAGTGTTGGGGAGCTTAAGGGCTGATTGTGTTTTCTTATGCCATTTCTGTGCTTATCTCTGTGAACTAAAAAGCACTGTTCCAATGAGAAACACCGGCTTTAAAGAGAAACCTCTGTGCTTAAGTTGGAAATGGGAGTGAGCATTGGCAAAGTAGAAACAGAGGTAGAATCCCATCCAACCCCCTCCTTTTCTTCCCTCCACCACTTTATTATTATTATTATTACCTCCTTTCCTGTTTTTAAAGCACAAATCGACACTGAGCGGAGGTTTTGTTCCAGTGCATGAGCACTTTCAGAAGAGCAGGAATGCCATTCATTTTTTAACGAAGCACCACTTCTCCTGTTTCTCCTGAGCATTTTATAATTTCAAAAGCAACAAAGATCCTCCTATTGACCCCGTTGTTAATCTTTGTCTCGCTCTATGTTGGCTTTCCTTTCTGAGGCTCACTGTTTGAGCAGATCTGGATTCTGTCCTTTCCTGTGCCTGAGGTGTGCAGGGCTGCCAGACAGGAAATCCATACCTGACCTCTGTGGCAGCTGGATGATCTGAACTCAGAGACACTTCCTTCACTATTAGTTTCAATATGCATGTTGTGAAGGAAAAAAAAAAAGGCTTTCTTATCCATTCCTTAGCTATAGATTGAAACTTAAATAGTTGGCCAGTGTGACTGACCTGTGAAGCATTAAACAGGGAAAGGGTGGCTGACCACAGTGCTAAGCCTGCAGCTCTGCTTGCAACCTGGGAAGACAAAGCTGAGCGATGTTCGACTCCATCAGCTCACTGCAAGCAGGCACAACAGCACCCCTCTAACAGACAGCAGTGGGGACCACCATCTCTTTGTTTTAGTTAACTATTTTCTAACTTACCGTCAACTCCTTCCTTGCTAGCTTGTAATAGTTATTCTATAAAACAAAAACAACCCAACCAACCTCTCCTGTAGATATTTTACAAGAGACCTCAACTGAGGACAGCACTATATAGAAGTATCTACTATTGTTTTCAGCATAATCCTGTATTAAGCACAATTATTTAAACCCTTTTGATACGTTGAATTGAGACTGATTTTGCTGCTTGGGTATGAGAAAAAAATGGTTCAGAGCAACCAACATCAGCTCTACTGGTGGTGCTGGAATATGAGGAAGTGTGAAATATTTATAGACAGACTGAGACACAGATATGAGTTCTTCAGAATGTTACATATATTATAGAAAACACTCGATTTAAGTAGAAGTTTAATTTGTTAGAATGCATCCGCTTGAACTCAATTTCTTTTTAAATTTATGTTAGCCTCGTACTTAAAAGTATTGCAATTGTAGCTCAACACTTGGAAAGTAGGAACAAAGAAAATCCTCATCAACTATAAGCATTGTCTCTACCTCGCTTCAACAAAAACAGTTACATTTACTGAAGATGAAGATCTGCCTCAAACCAAATGCAACACCTGGATTTTTACTGTACCAGTGAAGAGTTCCATCCAATAACTTCTTAGACATAATTTTCATATCTGAGTTTTGAGCATGCTCTGCAGGACAGACTAAGGTGTCCGCACAGGGAAGTCTCAGCTCTTCATGGCTCCCAATAAAGCTCTTTTCTTAGTTATGTTATAGTAGATTAAGCACTGCCTTAACAGCAATATTACTCTCATATATATACACAATACCTACGAAAGCTTTTCCTAACTGGGTGTTTTGCTCAGTTCAAAGAGCGGTCTCTTGTTTTGTTTTCTTCTGTCGGGTTTTACACTGGGACTTCTTCAAGATCTAAATCAAAGCTACAGTTTAATTTTATTTCCCTTTGGGCAACGTACCTCATCACAAGTAAACTTGCAGCAGGGAAATATCTCTTCACCTTAAGTGTTCATTTATTGTTCTCGCTCTATAACTCCAGATTAAAACACAGAGCTTGCCTCCCAGGCTAAAATTAGCTTTTCATTTTAAAAGACCTGGCATTCAGGTCTGAAAAATTACAAGCTGTTTATTTCAATATTTACAATGTCCATTTGAAAGGGGCTTACATTATGGCCAATTAGCAGTTAACTGTGATCTGTAATTCAAACATTTGTCTGCTATTTGGACACACAGAAATCAGCTTGCATGCTCCCCCTCCTTACAAGGCTCCGTGACTCACACCGGGCTATGAATCACAGCACAGAAAGAGATGATGCAGCAACCAGAGCTGCCAGAACTTGACATGAGCTAATCTTGGGAAGAGAGGGAAAGAAAGACAGTGTATAATTTGGTTAGAAGCACACATCTCTTTGAAAAAGTGAGCTGACACTTGCTTTGAGTTTGTGTTCTGGAGCTATTGATGTCCCCACTACAGAATTCAAGCTCAAGACAATATGCAGTCAGTCCTGCTCTCTACTTAATAGATCCCAATTCCTCAAGCACTTTTCTCAGTGATGCTTGCAGAACACGCACAATCCCCAGTGCCACCCACCAGTGGCACAGGGCCCACTCACCCATCCTCACATTTTATCCTGAGATTTTCCTACTTCCCCTTTAAGAGTACAATTCTTCTGGATTACTGCCTTTGCTACAGGCAGCACTTTGTGCCAAAAGGCAAGGAGAATAACAGCTTGGGTTTAATGGCTCTTCCAGCAGCCAGTAGTACTAAAGACAGTTCTGATAAAAGAAGCTGGTAACAGGATTGAATTCTCAGGGTAAACAATCTCCCAAATGGAAGAAAACATGAATAATGAGAGACTGAAGTACATCCAAAGCTGCCCTGCTCATCTTCTGGCTTCTCTTCTTCTCTCTTCCCTCATTCATTATTTTCAGAGTTGTTTCATGTGGAAAGAGGACTCCCAAAAGAGTGCCCTCAATCCCAGGCTCTCAGTACTTTTAAGCAAGAACTGCTGCTAATCTGCATCGCAGTCAGTGCTAAAACTTTTTGAGGGTCTTTTAATAAAGGCCTGCTCCAAATGACTCATAGCAGAATCATAAGGTATCATAAGAGACAAAATCAACATCATCTGGCAAAGTAGACACTGAGAGATCACCATTTTAATTATGTGTTTTAGGAGGCATCACTAGGAATCAAATTTGTCACAAAGCCTTGTGCTTAAAAGGAGGGGATTATTCAGCAATGATGGCTTTACTCTTAAAGACTGAAGAGATTGAGATGTGCTGTGATGACCACCAAACTACAGCCACAAAAGCACTTTCAAGAAATATCCAACAAGAGATTTTTCAGTGGGATCTACTCTTTATTAGCTTTGCACCAGCAATACCTATGAAATTACTGTGTTTCTTGTCTATAGCATACCTAATCTGTTTTGCAATATATCAGTACTTCAGCAGGCTTTCTCGCCCTCCACTCCCACTTTTAGTGGGACCACGAGTGGAAATATGAACTCAAAACACGGTAGTAGAGCACATTATGGCTAATAACTTTATAAGAATGCATTAGAAGTCACCTACCAGAAGAACAAGGCCAGGCCAGGCTGGAGGATCTCATGGTTCAGAGATAGGAGCTTCCCTTCAGGCTCTGTGTCATTGCCTCTGGAGGACCCCCAAGCATAGGGGTCCATGGCTGCCATAGGAACAAGGAGACCAACTTACTCCTCCTGGGTTGCTGAGAAGAAACACAGCAAACACAACTGACTTCCAAACAAGAGCATTGCTTAAAATGAACACAAATCCTGAAAAGTTTTGTAAAGCAATAATTATTTCCAGTAAACGGGGAAAATTGCTCAAATATTGGGATTGCCTGAGGACTTACAGGTGGGCATTTGCATCTGTGCAGATTCAAGCTTTAACTGAAGCTGACACAACTGATTGAGCATTTAGAAGGAATTTCCCCCAGGAGCTTCCTCTGATGTTTAATAAGTTGTTAATTGATCCTGCAGCTGGGATCAGTTAATGATTTGATCCCTTAGCTGGGCATTGAAGAGACCTTCCTTAGCAGAGCTGCCTATGAATGTGATTTCATATAAAACAATGCTAAACAATTAAAAGGCCGTGAATCTTAGGCTGGTTTTCAAAATAAAAACTGTCACTCGTTACACTCATTAGGATGAGTCAAGAAACTTTTGAACAAACAAGGGGTCAGCAAAGCAAGTCAAACACCATCATCAGGTTCCATTTTGCCATATGAACTCTTGACAGTTGTGTCATTGGGTCATATAACACTTCACATCCATTTTCTCTCCTCTCATTTTTCTTACTTCTCTGTGGTTTCCTTTTCAGTATAGGAAATCAGGAGGGAAGAGAGGGCAATGAAACTGTTACTAAATGGCCAAATGCCCATTGCATCCAGCAGGTGATGGCTGCTTGGTCTGTGGCTGGGAGACGAGTGGATGTTCCAAAGTGTCACAGAAGCAAAACTTCTGTCAAGGGTGATTCTGAAGACACTGGTTTTTATTCTCTCACATTCTCTCATTTTCTTTCTTAAAAAAAAAGGAAAGAAAGCTCCACATGCATTTTCCAATAGACAATGAAAGAAAAAGTATTTTCTAAAGCTGTATTTGCTCCTCTCTCTTGAAGGGTAATGTGCCTTTTTATTACAGAGGGGGTCATATGAGTCTCCTGAAATGGTAAAAGCAGATCATTTACAAGTGGGGACTGCCAGCTGGAGAGGAGAAAACATACATTTGTGTTCAAGAAAAGTTCTGTGAGATGTTAAAAGAAACCATCTGCTTTTACTTTTTGTTCCTGTTTAAGAACAGCTTGTGTTTGCAGTTCACAACTTAGCACATGGTAATAACCTACAGGACTTTGTGAAGCACGGATCTCATTTTGCTGCATGAATAAAAAATATGAAAGACTGTGAGGAAGAGTTTTCCATCTGATCACTGTTTGTGCTCGGTGATGTTCTCACATCAGCTGTAATACTGCAGTAAAACCAAGCCAATGGGCACAAGATGCAAAGTAAGGCAGAGATACTAATTTCTAACTATGCACTCAAGCAGAGCTGAGCAATTCTTGTTTTTAGTGCACGTGCAGCCAGTTTTTGTTTATGATAGCCAAATAAATGACTCATCTGCTCACCATGGAGACTGAGGTTTCAATATTTTTAGGACCTTCAATTGCACTAGTGATAAAAAATATCCCTATCAGCCAAAGAGCTGCTTCAAGGAATTCCCTCTAGCTCTTCCTAAAGACCATTCCATTAGCTGTCTCGTGCAATGAGTGATGTTCCCCACACGTTAGCAGTAAATGGAGGCAAGGTGTGTGTGGCACAGTGTGAGTGATGGCTGCACCCCTGCGGGCAGCAGGGCATCACCTCCACACCTACTGCCCCATTCATCTCATTGCTCATTTGCTCTGTGGCACTTCAGCCTGAGCCAGGGCAGGCTGATGATCATTAAAAAATGATGGATTGCCAGGCAGACTGTAATGCATTGGATTGCAAAGAATTCACTCTTTTGTCATATCTCAGCAGACCTCTGGGGCCCAGTCTTACCTTTACTGAAACTCCTTCATGACCTCTGAAGTCAGCCCAGATGCCACAGGCATAGCACAAGACAGGAATTCCGTGTACCACTCATCCAGGATTTTCAACAGCATACCTCGCTACCCTGATGTAAGGGTCAAGTATTTGGCTGCCCGTGTCACACGGTTTGGAGTTTCCCTCTTGTTGTGTTTTATGTTTGTAAAGCTTTTCAGGCTTTTTAGTTGCTGCAACTGCCTGCCAACAAGCAGACAGAAAAAAGTACTAAGTGAAATTAGAGAACTCGAATAATGGATTTCACAGTTAAAATGCAAAAAAAGTCTGGCAGAATCTCTGGTTGAAATAATGCACTTCAGTGAGCATTAGTAAAGGTAGGATATTACAGGGAGTTTCCTTTCTCTTGTCTCTTCCCTATACCCCCAAGAACATCTGATGATTGGGTCTGGCACATGAATGATCCCATATGTACTGTTATGATATCAGACATCTGCTACCCATCAAGATGTCAGCTTAATTTGAAAAGAAAACATCCATAAACACATGTACAAGCAGCAGCCAGAATGCTTTGTGACCTTTAGATATTTACTTAAGGAAATTAAATGCACATCTGATAAAATCAGAATTATGATAACTGTGAAAAGACATAGAGTGAGTTTGTTCCCTGAAGTGGAACTGTGAATTCAGGAACATTTTATTTTTATTCTTTTGCCTTAAATGGAGAAATGACCTTCTGCTTTCCCAGATGAAGAATGACCACAGAATCTCAGAGCCACCTGCTGCTGTGATGGAAGGGACAAACTCTAGTAGATCTAGCTGGTATCATTTTCCAACAATTCCATTTCTAGTAGATCTGAATCTAAAAAGTTGTGGAACAGATAAGAGAATTTCTGTCTCTCCTCTGGCCTTCTCTGCTTCCTGAGAATCCAACAGAATCCCCTGAGTTTGTTCCTCTAAAGAGAGAACTGCCACTAAAATTACAGTTCTGGGTAGGTTGGGAAAACCAGAGGACAAATTCAGGGAAGGGTGGCAGTGAAAGTACAGCTTTGACGAGATTATGAATCCTGGAGTGTCTTCTAAGTTACAGCTGGATATGCACAGCAATAAATCATAGTCTTTTCTTATTTACCACCTATAATATAGAGCATATGGTATGAAAATAGTATTACTTTTTTTTTTTCTTTTCTTTTTTGAGAGAAAGAGAGAGAAAAAGCATGGCCAGCAATTAGATTTGTGTTCAGAGTCTTCAGCAATTGTCATATGCAATAATGGTAGGCAGTCGTGTTTTACTGATTGTTATTGAAAAGACGATGGTAGAAAATAAGACCGGTCAAAACACCAGTGTCAATAAAATGGGAAGAGAAAAACAGGTCAAAACCTTCTTCATCTAAAAGAGCTCAGTTTGAGAAGCGTTGCTATGATCGAGTTTGAATAACAAACTCGGGAATGGAAATGGAGCAGAGGGCTAACTGCTTTAGTTCAAAGGTGCAAAATCAGCCTGGAATCTGCAGCCCAACCAGCAGGAAATGAAAGGAAGAGTTCCAACATAATGGGTTGAAAAAAGCCTATTGCAAGTATGTAGAAAACTGCTCCAAAATCAAGCTGAGATAGAATTTGCCAAAGGATATGAAGGGGTAAAAGATATTTTAACAATATAAATAAAAAGAGAACAAGAATAAAAGTATTCTGCTATGCAGTGAGAACAGGGTCAAGAGCAAAGAATCTAGATATTGCCCCCAAAATAGTGCTGGCACATTTCAGTGCAGGAACAACAGCAGAATGGATGATGAAAATGAATGGCGCTGCATTTCATTAGCACATCTGAGGTCGCAGCAAAGCCATAAGTGTTTCTTGCACTCCAGGTGAGAAAACCCATTCATCTCCAGCCCAGATACCTGCAGGCAGCAACAGAGGAAGCAGCGTGCCTGGTAGCAAGCGCTGATAGAACCTCATCTGGACAGGTACAGGTCTGGCCTCTGGAAAGGTGAACTCAGATTTGGATAGATGCAGAACTGGGATGTGACTGCAATCATGGATGGAAAGTGTCAAGCACGAAACCAAGCAGAAATCTGCAAGCCTTATAGTCAAATCTATGAAGTTTACGAGCGCACTTCTATCACAGCAAAAGATAGAATGCAAATGATTTAGGAAGCTGTTAATCCCTGTGTAGTGAATGCCTCTAGGGAAGAATTCACTAAGGAGCACCAATGAAATTTGAATGCAATCTCACTTGCTCCCTACAAACCCACATAAAACTCTAATAGGGAAATACCAAGGTATAAAAGATTCATTTGGCATTCCTGTAGCAGTGTTTTTTGATGCCGAGCTTGGGCTGCAATGAGCTTTTCCTGGCAGAAGCAAGCAGCCTGACAGGGAAACAGCAAACACCTCTGCTGTCCCCCCTCATCCCCCCTCACCACAAACCAGAGCAAGATGTTCTGTAGGCTGTTAAGCACTGCTGCTTTGTCTATTTATCCTATTTATCAGAGATTTTTCTTACTGTGGGCACACAGGATGACAAACACTATGTTCAGTGGTCATCAAACCACCATCTAAACTCCGGGGCTTGTAATGATCATCCAGCATGGAGCTTTACATGAGCTCTGTGCCCTTCTGGCTGTGCTACATGCATGCAGGTTTAGGTAAGCAATATGGAAAGGAAAGTGCTCTTTTTTTCCATGAGATTTTACACCGTTCTATGCTACACATCTGATGTGCGACTGCTTGCACCTACAAAAGGATGCATGCCTCACTCTGGTAGATGTCAGTACGGATCGTTGTCCCAACTGTCCATCCTGAAGAGACTGCAGGAATGGGGCACTGCACATCAGAGTGGGCACACAGATCTGGCACAGCAGATGAAGCAGAATATATTCAGAACAGATTCTGTGGGTCATATTGTTATTATGGAAATGCCATCCTAGCAGTCTGCCATGTGAAGTGGCTGGCCAAGTACAGCACTGCATGGAGAGTCAATGAACCCTCCTTTTCCACAGTTATTTAAATATCTGTGTGATGATATCTCGATCTTTTAATTTAAGAGAAATTAAAACTGCCTCAATGTCTAGACATGGCCCCAAGAGCACCCCCAAGAGCCCTGGCCCTCAGAGCTGCCTGCAGACGTTTGATGTGTCTCCCTTCCACAGCAAGCCCTGGAAAGAGATAAGCTCACAATTAAAGAAACTTCTCATAAGAGCTGTTTTTAATGGATCAGATGTAAGCTGATTTCACAGGGCTGTGCAGACCCTGAAGGTTAGTCTCAACAAATAACATATTCTCTGGCCAGCTGGGGTTCAGCCTCCTGTTCCTCTGAGCAGCAGTGACAACGCTGACCTTGTAGTCACTTTCTTCACAAATCTCATGGCTTGGAATGGTTGGTTCTTGTTGACTTTGAGATGACCGCTAATTTCTTTCTCATATATTAGGATGCACTGGAAGTAACATGAATTAATTTAACTAGGTGACCTTTTACAACTGTCAGAATGCAGTAATTTCAGCTTTCTTGATTGTCTCTGGACCCTTTGAAAAAGCAGTAGAAAAGGAGGCTGAGCGTGGCTGACACTTCACATTGTATCATGGATTTGTCTGAGCCTGAGAAGTTGCCCGATGAACTGCAGTGCCAAGGAAAAGGACGATCTATGCTAAAATGACATAATTTGGTTTTGAGATGTCTCATAAGTTCTTTCAAAGTGAACAGTTCACGGCTGAAGAAAGCCAACAAATTTATGTTAGAAACCTACTGGATTGTACTTATACAAATAAACATAGGAGTAAGAACAGTAAGGCAGGGAAAAGATGCAATTTCAACACTATCTCACACTTCTTGCTGTGCAGTTTTCATGAGGGATGTTTGATCAGGATGCAGGGATGTTCATTTCCATCAGATGTCTGTTTTGACTAGGCTGCTCTTCCCATGCAGTTCTGCCCCCGAGAAGAGTGCATACCGCATCTCCTTGTGAACAGCAAACAGAGTTTTCTTCCCCAGTTCTCATTCGTTTCTGGTCCCCGTATTTTCTTACCTTCACTATCAGTTTGGCAATTCTCGTCTTTAGTTTCAGAGGCCTTCTTTTATGTGGGAAGATATCAGCAAAGATTTCTTAATCCACTGTGTCAGCTGTCTGCTGAAGAGTGATCGACGTACCTCACTTTCCAAAAACTCCCAACACAGCTGTCTGTCACTGCTGGTTTGCTACTAGAGGTGTTCTTGACCCAGGCAGTTTGCTTTATCATACGTAGGTGTTTTATTATACTGCAGTTTCTTCCTATACGGTAAATGCATCAGAGCTACATCGATTTAAGAGCTTTTCAGATGACATCTCTGCCAGGTCAGAATACAGAGAATGCACGGCAGAGTATTTTCATTTGCTCAGACCAAATGAATGCAAAAAAGAGCTTATATCTGAGTTATAGATTTGAGTTTTATCTCCTGTGCCCAAGGTAAACCTTTAGAAACTCATTTTTTTCTAGTTGCCATCATGTACAGGAGGTGCCAGAGACACAGCACTGCAGTTTTCTCCCTCAGGAAGGATATCAGCCCCTGGAATAAATTTCTGACAATTTTTCATGAGGAGCCAAGGAAGCCATGCACACAAAATACTTTTGGAAGACCTTTGAATAAAACTGCTGACAAGAGTTAGAAGTGTTTGTAGATCGAATGAGCTTTTGCCATAAGAAGAAATATTTCCCTCTTCTCAAAAACGGAATCTTTTTTTTTTTTTATGATAAATTTTCCTTTCTGACAGTTTTCGCCCACCTTATTCATTGTCAGTAGGCTGAAAGGGTTGCACTGGGAAAAACATGGGAGTCCAAGTCCTTTACCTTTCAGTAACTGAAATGCCAAAAGATCTGTTGCAGATCATTGCTGTAAAATACTGAGTTCAAACCTAACAGTACAAGAGTAATAGAAACTGGAAGTGCCTTTTCAATGGGGAGGTGCTGTAGAACACTGACCAGGGAAGAGATTTATAAGTGATTACAGAAAAATCCCTAAAGCTGTCTGCTCATTGTAGAGGCTCAGCGGCAGGAAGCAAACAAGATTCTCAGATACAGTGAGCTGCTGGAGGAATATAAATGAGAATAGGAAGCACTGTGCACTCTGTGCTGGCAGTCCGCCCCCAGAATCCAGCAATGATCAAATGGTCACCACAATTTCAAGAGCACATGAGAACAAGGAATGGATGAGGCAGCTCTATGAAGAGCCCAAAGGAGCTAAGCTAGAAAAAGTAGTGGGGAAAAATACATCTCTTTCTACTTGGAAAGAAGTCAAGATGAGAGTAACGAGAGCAGTTGAAATGCTAGAGACAAATGGAGGGAGGAATGGTACAGAGACTTCTTAAAACATAGCTTGGATTGATCAGTCTACATAGAGATTCACTGCCATGTTGGCTGCTGGAATAAAGGCAGGCATCAGTGGCTACCAGCTCGTACCTGGCAATGCAAGCAGCAAATAGCTGGTTCCTGCTCCTCTTAACAGGAGAATCTGGACACACTACAGTTGCTCCTTTCTTTGCATGTAACCCATATTTGGTTTTCAAAGTAACCAAAAGATTTCAAAAATCAAATTTTTCTCAGGACTAAGACTGCACAAGCTGGAAGAAAAATATTATTTTTAATATCTACATTGATGAAAGAGATGCTTAAAAATACTCCACGAGGTAACGCAATATAGAGAAGCTCATTGGAGAGGGAAGTCAGCTTCCACTTTGGCTGAACATCGTTTATAAATTCTGAGCGATCCAGTCATAAATAACCCAAGCCCAGACCAGATTTGTCTTGCATTACATTTTTTATGATAAGATTTACATTAGTCTTGACTTGTGGTTGGCACTCTTGAGCCCTCGGGCTCCTTTCTGAACTCAGTGTGAAGCTGCATTGTTATTCACCTCTGATATAACATTACGAAGGAACTGCAAGCATATTCAGAAGCCAAATTAGTGCCAGTGCTCACTGTCTGTTTGTGATACTACAGGCAGACCTGAAAGTTGGCTCTCCAGGGTCTAAAGGCAAGATTGTTTAACTCAGTATGAGAAGCATGGCTAAGCCTAGAAATGAATAATCAGAAATGACCCTAACCTTCACATCTCACTTATGGCCTCGTTGTAATAATTAGTTTTGAAATGTGCAAAATGTGCAGAAAGAGTCATGAAGTGATTTTTTTTTTTTCCTTTTGCTGCCTTTTGTTTGCAAAAGGCTTGGTGTATTTCCTTCTCTTTCTCTTTCCATGGGCATTTATCTACCCATGGCTATTGGCCAGTAGTCTCACTCAAAACTGTTGCTTCAATACTTAGGGAACTCTATCAAGATATTGCTTTGTATCTGAGATATGAATGTGTGTTCCTAGTAGGTGAATCACGTATTCCTACCTGTCTTTTCTACCCCAATTCCAATTTAGCCAAAAAAATCACATCTTATATTTTCACACCATTGCTTTCTGTTACATGAAACCAAGTCAATTTCATCTGCTGCTATGTGTCTGAACAGAGCTGGGTGTGTGAAACATATGGTAATCTAAGCATTGCTGATGTACCAGCACCAGCTGGAAAATAAATCAGACAAGACCTCATCCTATAGGGAGTCTTGATTTCAGATTTATGGCACTGCTTTTTAGAGTTCGGAAGGTCAACACATGATGCCAATTGATTTCAGTAAGAGCAGAAAGAAGCCACTGTTATTCAGAGAGTAGTTATTCCTGTAGTGTGGAAAAGAATCTTCTCCAGCAGGCAAATGTATTAAAAATTAATCGGTACAACTAAATTAAAAAATGCAGGTATGAAAAACTCTAATACCCCTGAATCCTTTAACACCAGACAAATGTAGAGTTAATCAACTGCAGTTTCTCATATCTGGGCATCCAGGAACCTAGGTTCTAGAAATGGTGAAGAGGGAAAGAAAGTAAAGATGGCCAAAATTTGAAAAAGGAAACACCTCACCTCACAGCTGGGGTAAGGATCAGGCAAAGGAAAATGTACTGAGCTGAAGAACTGACCCAGGTCTTGCAGGAGTTAGGTCAATCTCCTCTAATTTAAGAGACAAAGCCAATAAACCCCTTACTTCAGAAAGAGCATCATATAAGTGAAGAACATCTAAGACCACCAAGCTGGATTTGGGCACAATCACCTAGTAAACAAAAGGATAACTCCTCTGCTCTCTTCTGAAGTTTCAGCCTCCTCTTCTCCCAGGTGACTCTCGCCAAGAAGACACCATCCTCAGAAACTGTTTGGGGCAGAGCTCTGCGGGCTGCTCAGCCAGACGCTTCTCACTAAAGGAAGACAAGACTGATGCAGCTAACCTGTACACAGAACAGATGTTCATCTCCAAACAAGCTGTTGCATTACATTCTATGCAGAGATTTCAGATGCCTTTGTTCAACCATTTCTTCTCTTCCCAGAATGCATCTCAGAGAGCTGCAGTCTGCTTTCCCCTCTGTTTTATGCCTGTTTTACAGTGGCAGAATTCTCTTCAGATTATTGGTTTCTAAACAAAGCGGGTCAATACCAAACGCTCTGCACTCTCATGCACAGCAGTAACATTTAATGGTAGATTAATCCAAATCTCATGAAGGTGCCTCTTAAATTGGAAAGTGGAAAAGGGAAGAAAAACGTTGTAAGGAGACCTGGTTAAAAATCTAAAGCTAATAAAAGACAACAAGCAACCCCACAAAGAAAGAATGAAACAAAAATCAACAAAAGCAACCCACTAAAAAACTCACTTGTACAATTTCTCTGTACAGTAATTGGCAGCTTTAAAAACTTAAAGTACTGATAATGAACAGAAATACTGTGGACATTCTGAGCCTTAGCATTAGCATGGTTAAGCCAGATGGACACCAGACTTTGTATGGCACCTTGTGGGTTTCAGTAGTGTTCTTACTTTCCTGGTTCCTGGGAATGAGCTATTTTTGTAAGCCTGGAACTCAGCACAGAATAGGTTGAGTGATGTGTTCGAAAGCAATTGTTTCCCAATGAGCTCTGCCAGGTCACTAAAAACTGCTTGGTAGAACTCTAAAGAAAAGCTTCCCAGCAATAAATCTTCCACTTTTGATCTGCGTATTCATGATGATAAAAACAATCAGATCATGCAGGGTTTTACTGTAAGCAATATTTTTGACTACCCACGATTTCACAGACAGTCTAAACCATGCACTCTAAAAATCAGCTTGGGAAGGAATAGGACCCAGGATAAAATATACTAAAAATAATGATAACATGAATTTTACCCCTGTGAGAGATTAAAATGTGTGTATATATATATATATATATGTATGTATATAAAAGCTCATAAGAGCCAAAATATCTGTGAATAATATGTTTTGAAGTACAAAAGATCATAAGAAGTCAGAATAAACTGATGCCCTCTGAGTCTTTTATTATGTTCTGCAAATAATGTTCATGGGTAGCATTTGCTGTTTCCTTTTTGTTACTAAATGAGGACTAGAAATGTTTTTAAGACCAGTGAAAAGCCCAAATGAGTTCCTTTACAGTGCTCAGCAATTGCACTCAGATGCTTAAAAAATCTGACGGCTTTTTGCATGTACAGCAATAATCAGTGCACAATGAAGGGTCTTTACTATTTCCCTCTTAATCATTTTTATTTCTTTAATGAAAGCAAAGAGAGCACGGAAAAGTTTGCTCACATTAAAATCCAGGGGGGAAATAAGACACCAGAAAAAACATTTTTAGGATTGACGTCTCTGCAGTAGCAGCAAGCTATGACTTACAGTTTTTATAGAGGCATTTAGAAACACAGTGTGTGCAGAGGGGAATCAGTGTGTGAGACAGATCTATTTTGAGAGTATGCATGGACCAAAAAATCCAACTGAAATAAAGGCTTACTGCGTAATGCTAGGGATAAAGGGGGTAAAACTGGGTACAATTAAGTGCTAATGTGAGTGCTGTTATCTCCTGGCAGTATTACACAGATCAGAGTGCAACAAAAGTACAGGGGGCTCACTTGTGGATCTAAGCAGTGATAGTCAAGCAGAACCCCAAATTTATCTGTGTACATTCCTGCTCAGTGTGGGGAAACTGCCCCAAACTGTGATAGCAGTTCACTGCCTGTTCACTGACAGAGGTGAGGCTGCTGGCTGAGCCACACCAAACGGAGGCAGTGTGTCATATGGAGCAGAGCCATACGACAAGTGCACCTTCAGCAGCCCAGGGAGGTCTGCAGGCCCAGAAGAGCTGTACTCAGTGCAGGAAAGCAGAAGAATGCTGAATTTTTCCCAAAATTTTACCGCTTTCTATGCAAGACTATGGAAATTTACGTTAGTTCTACGAACAGCAGCACTGTAACCGCATTTCAAACATAGTTGTGTAAGATCACAAGTGGTAACAGATCCTAAAAGCTACTCCGAGTCTGCTCTGATCTACAGCCCATCTCCTTTGCCTGCTTGCACTCCGTATGGATTCTTATATTAGCAACATCACACATTTCCTTCACACCACTAAACCAACTCTGCAGGAAGCCAAGAGCAAAGGGCTTGTAGGATCACACCCCAAATCCCCAGCATGGAGCTCAAGCTTCTGCATTTCCAAGAAAAATCGGTGTTCTAAACTGCCTTGGAATAAATTACCCCACCCAGGGTCACCTTAACAGAAATGAACAATGAAATGCCAAATCTTCTTTCAAAAATGCTGGGCAGAGTGAGCAGCAAAGTGTATATTTTGTAGCGCCTCATGAGAAAAACACATCTAATCTGGGTATCGGATCAGCCATGGTGAATAACTTCATCATACTTGTAAATGGTGTTGTAACAGAAGGTCACCAGCTCTGTCAGACCCTCAGATGCCTAGGTAAAGTTTGACCTGTTCTGCTGATGTCAAAAAACGGACGTGCATTAAGAGCCAGGGCTTGCTATTTAAACTGAAACAACAAAAATCATGAATTTTTTGAAAGAGGGACTGAAAACCCTCCTTGCCATAAACAGAATGGAGAAATATCATAGAACTGAACAACATCTTAGGATCTATCACTGTTGTTTCCGTGGTGTTCCAATGGTGCCCATGCACACCAGAGCTGGATGCAAGGAGCCACCACGACGCCTCTGTTTGAACAGCACAGGAAGTGGTTGTGATCGGTGCCTCTTAATTGCCTGCTGTTCATCAAGTCTAAAGAAGGCTGAATGAGAGTAGGGGAAGGACTTGATGAAAATGGATGAGAAAATCAAATTAGGGAATTAAAAGTTCATATGCATTTAATAAATTGCATTAAATGACACTGCTACAGTGCAGAAAAAGTCTTTTTTCCCTGCTAATTCAGGGGTGGTGTAAAATTCCTACAACAGACAATAAAAATGTTAGCTAAAAATTAATTAGCCTTTAAGCTGGAGCATCGCCCTGTTTTGTGGCCTGAGGTGGAACTAAAATGCTATCTTTAGGTCACTCACTTATACATCATCTATGTATTTATTTGTATTTATTTCATAACAGAAAGCTCCAGCTATTCCTGACATGAGACCCGAGAATGAATACAGAACTGAATTCACTTAGCTCTGTGACAGCTGGCCAATAAACTCCACTCCCTCAACATGTATGGACACTTAAACATTTTGCCCTCTCAAAGCTTTACTATTAAGACGATAAATACCAAATGTGACACGACTGCTCCTTTTATTTGGTAGTGGGTTTACAATTATTCCCAGGTCAGAGCCTGATAGACAATGTTTCAAGGAAACAAATACAAGTTTTGTTCATCTCAGCACCTTTTTGCATAATAATAAAGCTGGGCAAGGGAAGGTTACACGCCAGGGTGAGTGCACAAGGTTTGCCTCTAGGCTGCTCTGCAGGAAACCGAAACCCATAACAATTACAGTGGTTGTTACTGGAAAAATGAGAGTAATTAGATTGATGCTCTGAAAATCATCTGCTCTTTGTAATAGATGCTTTGTAATTTAGTTTGGCAAAAGTGGCTTGTAACTGTGAGTACATACTAAGGACAAAGCAATTAGGCAACTAAACAGGCATGATGACAGCCTTTTAGTAAATGGTTTAGTTTTAATTTTGAAATGGCAGGTCCCACTGAGCACAATATTCTAGACCTGTAATTTTGTAGAATGTGACAATGTGTTGTTAGCAATTAATTAAAATTTTCTCTCCCTAATTTTTTTTTTTTGGTCCTGAGGAGACACAGGGCAGTGCTTGCCTGTTTGCAGGGATCAGCGTGCAATTAACACCGCTGTCTGTAAAGCAGTTCACAACACATCAAGTACAAATTGAAAGCCCTGCTCGGCTGCTGTCTGCAGTCACTGTGGGAGATGGAAGCTGGACATCCCCAGCTGCCAGGGAAGGGCTCTGCTGATGGCCCTGGCAGGTGCTCCATAACCATGCCTGCTCCTGCCCATCAAAGCAACGTCACCTCTTTCTTACTCACCCCTAGGGTAACTGCATGGCCTCAGAAAAATATATTTTGGCCAAATTGTTAACTGGAGGAGGATCTGGTGAGCCTTGCAGGGCACCAGAAGAAAGGGATGGTGGAATCTGCCCGTGGCTCCAACCCTCTTCTGGTTCCTGACCTCTGGCACATCTCTCAGCACCTCTCCCCCTCCTTCTACACTTACTTTCTTCACACAATGTGCAAAATACTTCACTGCAGCAGTTCGCTGTGCAAGTGTATGATAGTCATTAGTAACAAGCAGATTCTAAGCTCACTTTTGGTTCATATGAATGGTCTGCGTGGGAGGTCTGTACAAATGTGAATTTCAGTTTCACCTTCAGGCACTTGAATGACCTTCAGCTTTGCAAACCAGTGAGAAGTAGCACTGAAAGGTTTAAACTTTCCCCCCTTCTTTACAAATTATCTACGTGGACTTTAAATATTTGTTTATCAGTAATCCATTAACACAAATTAATCATAATGAAATAGAAATGCCAGGGGTTGGGATACACACCAGGTCCTGATGGATAAACATCCCTATCCTCATATGGTTGTTTCAGCACTGAAAAAGCACATTGGATGCACCTGCTTTATTTTTGGGGTTATCCAAATGAAACACACTGACCTGGAGGAACAGCACGGAACACAGCGTGACCCCGTTATACCAGAAGTCTTCCTCTTCACAAAACAACAGCATTTCCAGAGAACAGCAACAACATTTCTGTCCTCTCTATATACTCATATAGCAGTAGCTTTCTGTGGCACGAAGCCAGCACAGCACTTATGTGGATAAACTCAAGCAGTTCCATTCTACTCAGTGGGATTACTTGCTGGTCTCAAGCTATGTTAGCAGGCAGAGTCTGTACTGGATCAGGCTTACAGAAAGGAATGGTACAATGGATCACTGTGACATTTCATTAGAAATGTTTAATTAGTATCTGAAGTGTGGGAAGAAACACTTCAAAAATTCGAAGCCACTCCAAAAGAGAGATTAACCATTAAGTTAAAGTGGAAAGTGAGGAGGACACTTAGCTGGATGCAGGGATAAATCTCAGCATTCTTCATCTCACTGCTCTGAAACGTAGAGTAGGATGAAGTAAAGCACGGAGCAGAGAGCCCCATCTCAGGAGCTGGCAGGAAGCTTGTTTGGTAAAAACACCTATCAGCCAAAGCTGGCTTTGATCACTCAGCTCCATCATCGCCTCACTGACCTAAAGGGCTACTGCTGCGCTCACTTGGCTTCCTCAATAAATGTAATGGAGCAAACCCAGTAATTGCTTTCTGATCCAACCTACTTAGAGATTAGTTCTCATTCTGCTTTTAAAATACAGATTGATTGAGACAATCAGAATTGTTGGAAATTATTAAAAATACCAGTGCTGTACCATCATTTGAACATACGTTTGAACTGACAAACACTTAAAATTAACTTCTAGTCTTTCAGGAACTCTTCATGGATAGCAAGTTAAGGCTCCTCTGGTCACTATGCCTTGAAAAAACTTCAACTCCTGAACAGACACAGAAAGTGGTGGCTCTCTGCACCCATTCCTCAATTCAGAGCTCCAGCACTACCTTATGTCTGCCTACGAATGCAATGGAACTGCCTTCCCCTCCTGCCCCTACTTTGTTGTATCTTTCAGCTGCTATCTGCCACAACTATGCTCTAAGCATGAAGCCTGTCCCCTAATGAAAGTGCATGTCTTGGACATTCTTAAATGCAGAGGCTTTGGTTTTGTGCAGAAAGAAGGTGTTTTGAAGGAACTTTGTTCTCCTGAACTATTTCACAGCTCTCTCAGATGCACCTCTGAAATCTAATAATACTGTGGATACAGCAGGGTCCTTAGGTAGTGGTTTATGCAATTGCCATAGCAGAGACACGTGAGACTCAAACTGAATTCTGAATATTTGAAAAGGTCACAACTCTTCTATCAGAAAATTAAGTCAAGCCTCAAGCAAGGATCTTCTGACAGCTTTTAAAATTGCGGTCTCCTCAACTATTCTCTCACGGATCCGGGGGTGCTACCCTCATTCACTCCTTTTTCTCATTTGGGGTGCTACCAAGGGATGAGACAGCAGAGCAGCACATCACACAGCTCCAGGCTCTGGGAAGCCTGCTGGAAGTACTTTCCTGATGACTTTACTCCATCTGCCCCATCCCAATCTCTGGAGTCTGCTGTGTTGTATTTTTCTATCATCGTTTCCATGAAGAAGCTGCAATTTATTCTGGATGCCCGCTGGTTTTTGTCAGAAAATCAATGTATAGAAAAAGAGAACCCCAAAACCGAAGTATGTGTTTACAGATCAGTGTTTACAGATAGGCAAAAGCTTACTTTAACAACAAGCAAAATGAAATACATGCTCTACAATGCACATTACTCAAACCGTGGTGCTCACAACATGCAAGCACGGAGATTACCACTGTTCCCAAAAGGATTAGTTGTACAAATACACAACACGAACTTCAAATACAAAAGGAATACAAAAGGAATACAAAAGATGCAAATCAGATTAAGAAAGTTAGTTAGTTGCTTGTTGCAAGGAGGTACGAAAATACTCCCAAAAGGAACAGATAATTTTTTTCAGTGCAGCTTTTGCTTCTCCCTCCGAAATATCATTCTTGGCCTCTATGGAATTGAAAAGCTTGAAACAAATGAATGCCTGGTAGGATGTAGGACTTATCATTGCACCAGTGTGTCTTTTTGACCAGAGGATACTGGGAAGCTGAAAATCAACAGGGAGCCCTTGCTGTGAGCACTCTGAGCACAGTGTCATTAATTCCACCTCTGCTTTTCAAGTTAGACTTTCCCACTTTGGCCTACGAATACAGCCCAGAAAAGCTAATACAAGGATGGATGCTTGTTTGTATATAAATCTAACCTTCTAATATTGCCATGACGCAGAGAGGATACAGCTTGTTACAGTATTTATTATTTAAGAGGCTGGGGACTGAAAAAAAAGGTTGTAACTTTTGTTGTGTTTGATGTAAACAAAATCACAAACAAATCCCGCTGAGCCAGTTTTGCAAACATGCTGAATTTATGAGGACAAAAGGCAAGTCAGGAAAAGGTCATGCTTATTAATCTCAACCCTCGTGCAAAACCAGCATGTTCTGTACACACTTAGTAGGATTTGTGACATTTGGCTGAATGCTTTTGTACTCCTTTAATGCTATTAATAGTATCTTAGCTCTACACTGCTAAGTGTATTTCAAGTGGTGTCCTTTGCAATGCTGATACACGTTAGGTAAATGCAAGCATGATACTACGGGCTTACAATGAACTTTTTCCATCACATGAGCTATTTATTACCTACTGAAATCCTTTATCCTTCAAAAGGTCTCTTAATAAGTTTGGGTATTTTCGTGCTTTTTGCTAGGAATTTGTACCTTGCCATTATTATAATTGAGCAGTGTTGTGATGTTTGGCAGTGTACAGTTAGAATCAAGCAGGCAAGAATCAGGATGAATGGGACTTCCCTATCCCATTTACTGCTCCTCGTGGCTCATGTACCTCAGCCACACGATGGAAAGATGCTCTTTTCATCACAATGAGATCCCTCTTCACAACATGACTGTATTCAGCCTCCAAAGCAAAAACGTTTCCCTTTTGTACAGGAAGAAAAAAAAGTCTACTTTCATCTTTGAATCAAACCAACTCCCTTCTAAGCTTCTCTGTGAATACAAAAAGAAGAGAAAGCCCAGCACAGGACTTGCATCAGTTTGCTGCTCTGAAGAGTCTGAAAACCAATGTTCAATTTCCATTTCCTGTTGTGAATCACCAACAGCAATGGCAGCCTGGCCAACACATGGAGAATGTTGTTCCTCTTTATTTCCTCACTGGTTTTGGCAAGAAATCAATCCTGGATCAAAGATAATTTTTACTCTGAGATGAAGGGAAATTCATGTTTGTGGCAGTCGGAAAGGTGTGGAAGAAGGAAGCAGGAGAAGATGCATGTGAGATAAGCATGGGGATGAGTAATGCATGGGTTGGATTGTCCTGAGCCTATACAGTAGCAGAATTTGGCAAATATTTTCTGGCTCCATAACCAAGCTGCAATTAGTGACGGCACCAGGACAAGGTCCTGCTGGCAAGAGGATAAAGACTGTGGGGTATAAGATGGTGGGGCTGCATGGCAGCTGTGTGCCATGAAAAGCTCTTTGATGCCTATTGTATACAGCGGTGCACAGACTGCTCACTGCGCTTTCAGTGCTCCTGATTGCCTGATCGCTCAGCAGAAATGGAAGGGTTTGTGTTACAGCATGGGAGACACTGGATACTGTCAGGCAGGGAAGGAATTAAAAGACAAGATTATAAAGTAATTAAGGAAGGTTGTACAACACTAATCTTTTAAGTGAGCACGGATGAGTCAGTTTTCATCAGCTGAGTTTATGCTATGTGTGAAATGTTGATGAGGACTCTTTTACTACATCTCTAGCTTGTACAGCAGCTGCCGGGGCTGTATATCAATGCTGCAAACAACAAGCTCAATTTAATGGGTATTTTGTGACATAACCAGCATGGGAAGGACGAGCTGAACGAAGCAGATGAAATTTTGAACGCTAAGTGCAAAACTCCCTGACATAATTGTATCAACAGCAGTTTTCTATTCTGTTTTAAATTACCAAACCAGGAACACATTCAGTAATTAGGATCCTACAAACAGCAGAAACATAGAGCAGTTTTACTTGTGTGAGTAGAATCACTGATGTCAGAGCCACACATTTCTGTCTTTGCAGAACTGAATGCCAGATAAGCAGCACCAATCTGGATAAAACGCCCTCATCCTACGGAAACCCAATTCCCTATCGGACTCCTGAAGACAGTCCCGCAAACTCAAAAATATTTTCGTTAAGCTGAAGAAACATCTGTACACGTTTTTTCATCAGATCCAGGGCTGTTTATGTCAGAATCTCAAGTAAAATTGAATTTTTCTGAATCAGATTGCAACCGCTTGGAGACTTCAGTTTGGGTCTGGAGACAGTGATAGAAAACTGCTAAGCTAGTAACTGGTCCGACTCCACATTACAAATCAAAAGTGATTATGAATTAGAAATTAATATAAACTTCATATATTTACTGACTGGTAGGAAAGGCACTGCCTGTCCCATGAATCACTCAGTTCTTATGGATGTGACTTCTCCTCTCTGATGCCACAACCAAGCCAGCCATCCCCAGTGAGCTGCAAGCTGATTAATTCATACCACGCAGACCCACCCAATGGGGCACGTATTCACACGTACAGCTCAGGTGAATATACAGACAGGAAGGCATGATCTAATAGCTCATTTGAAGAAGAATAAATCTGCTTCTGGTGTCTCATCAAGAAAAGTGGGCATGTGCCCTAAACGCTGTTGTGACTGATGCTCATTAGGAACTCCTGCTGGGGTCACATTTTAAAGAGGAAAAGCCCTCCCATAGCTACTGGGGCAGGTGCTTTGATTTGTGCCTCCAGTTCATTTTCCAGTGATATGTTTTATGAATGCGGGTTGTTCCCCTTGAAGAGAACTCCAGTTCTGCAATACATGGAGCTGAAAATGTATCCCCAGTTAAGCTGTCACGCCCTCTGTGATACGTACCTTTCTAACAGCATGCCTCAGGTTCTATTAGCAATCGTATTTGACACCATTGTGAATAACTCATGAAGAACAGTAGATATGAAATAGAGCTGCTCTCTCCAACCCCAGCCTTTGTGCAAAGATCGGTTCCCATGAAGTGCTCCTCCATCCAGCAGCTACATCACTGCTCACAAGTCGAGGCACAGAAGAGGAACAGAGCATGTGTTTGGGCGGCACGCAGGTTTTGGCTGTGGGAGAGAGGTCTGATGCAGGACTCAGGTGTCACAACGCCAGCTTGGGAGTTCTACTCAGCACTGCCGTGCCTTGCTTTACCCAAATGAAGGATTAGCATTTTCATTAAGACAGTATTATTTAAATCACTGAACTGGTAATACAGGATTTATGAAGAAGACCGTTCTGTAATAGGACGACTTCAATAGGTTTTGCTTCACTGGAAAATAATTTTTAAAGGGGAAAAGGTCATTTTAATTACTTTTATTTCAAGTTTTCTCCAGGGTGTTTTATGCCTTTGGGCTTTTTTTTTAACTGCATAAGTGAGGGCTTGGGGGATTTTTTTTCTGGGCTTTTTTTCCCCCTTTTTTTTTCCCTGATTTTTTTCAGTAGTTGCTACCATCAATTTTGCTCAACAATGAATGAGGAGATAAACCACCCATCTGTCAAAACTATCACATGCTTTAACAACTTGATATCATTTTCAAAAGAGAGTTAGGAGGAGTTTGATTTGTCCTGGCTTTCCAGTAAGATACACAATTCCCTGTGTATGTTTTCAGAAGCACAAGAACACATTCATTTCCAATGTATTTAAGTCTCTAAACCAGAACAAAAACAAACACACAAAAATCTAATTTAATTTCTCTCTGCTCAACGCCTCCCCTGTTTCAGATCCAAATACAGGTACGAGAATGACTGACAAATGTTCAAGTCAGCAAGGAATATCCAAATTAACTGTTATCCACTCAGCACCTCTAATTTACTTCTTCATTAGAAATGACGGCAATTTGATACACGATAATCCTGAGAATAGCTTGCTCACAATCCCCAGAGAAAACCTGGGAGAGGCTGCTCTGTCAGGAAAATTAAATAGCAGGAAGTAAGGGGGTGTTATTTTACCAACTGCAAATCAATCAGAGGTGCTGTCTAAAAGGTCATTTCTATGTAAGTGGAAATTTTTCAATGTCCCTGTTTAAAGGCACTAACCGTTATATGCATGGGCATAAATCCATGGAACTCCTGAACAGTAGAAAAATGCTCAGAGGCTTGTCTGTAAGAGCCAATTACCTACTGATTCACAGAATTTCATGAATTATTAAAGGAAATCAGAGATTGATGGGATCTATTTTCACCCATTTGAATTGGCAATAAGAATATAGAGTTTCCCTTTCCAGGAATGTTTCAGAACTGTGAAATTTCTGAAGTGATTTTGTTCTGAAGTGAGATCTGCCCGGATGAGCCCTGCTTACTCTAACAGGTTTAACTGAAGTAACACGTAGACCAAATATTATTTACCATAAATAAAAATAATACTTTCTCATGAAGAGAAGGAGGATGTCGTGTACCATCAGCAACTCCTTTATTGCACTCTCCTAACAGCATGCAAAACAATCAAAATGCACAAAGATGTGTGCTGTTTTAGCATCTTAAAAGCACCACCTAGTACATACATTTCCTTGCCACCTCCTCTATGGAGTGCCAGGACAAGGAGTCTCTGATTTCAAAATGTCAAACCTACAACAGAACTAAAAGAAAAGATATGAAGTGAAAAGTTCTTTCTTTTTCCAGAGCAATACAGGATCTTAGCCAAAAACAGACCGCAGGTTCAAGTTAAGGTGAAGTTTTAGGGGTGTTTCTGAAGGAGATCTGAGATCCCAGCAGATTTCAGGCACTGTGACAGCTTTTGAGGAACAGCTGAGAGCAGAACAAGGATTTCTCTCTAATGTGCGTATCCACTTTGGAAAGAATGGGTGTAGCTGAAAAGATCACAGAAAATATCTAATCGTGTTCAGCCATCTGGGAAGAATTCCTCCTGCCACCTCTGAAGCGAATGCCTGTACCATGCACTGCCAACAGAGACTAAGCCTTAATGTAAATAGAACACATTAAGTACATCTCTACAAAGGCAATATTGCTCCTGCTGAGCAGTATACCGAATAGTATTCTGCTGCCTCAACCTTCTCATCTTTTTCAGTTAGAAAGACTGTGTTGATGTCTGAGTCCCTCAGGGTCTAATAGAAGTTTTGTCCACCTTCAAGCCAATGGAGACACAATTACTGGGAGCATAGGATCACAACCAGTTGAGGTTTGATCACTGATGCTGCAACCACAATAGGCAATTTTTCCCAAATCTACAGCCACAGTGTGAAATAGAGTTCTGAAACCATTAAAATCTGTTTGGAATAGAGGTGGACATTTACAGAGGCACTGGAAAGCTGGGGAGGATGATAGGAAAAGGAGCCAGCCAGGGGTTCATTTAGGGCTCTGCAATATACTATTTGTATGATTTTATTCTTGTGCAAACCTAGCAAAATATAGGACTGATCCCAAATGGAATAGACCTCTGCTGCCAATTTAGCATGCAGTTTAGTTTATGAAAGCTTTTACCTGCAGAGATTTCTTACCCGGTTTAATTAGAGGTTTCTTTATTACTAAATATCTCCTTAAGACTGAGCAGTTCTTTCAACAGGCATTTTTGTAAAGGACATAATGAAGGTAAAACATGGAACAGCTCATTTGGCAATGTAGGAAGCCACTAAGGAAAGTAGGAATGATTACGTTACAGGAAAGTATCCAGTGTATACTAGCAGCCACAATGGGGTGTGTGACAAATGATATTTTGTTAATGCTTGATAAATGCAATGCCTCAACAGGTTTGCTCTAAACGATGTGTTGAATTTTGTAGAGAGCCACAGAACCTACTGAACTTTCAGGAAATAGCATGAAATTACATGTTGAGTACTGCTGAAATGTGCTGTTTCTATATGTGTTTTGCTCTTTTACTTTCTGATAATGGAATGTATCGTCTTAACCCAAGTCCATACGACCAGGTAATTTTTTTTCTCACATAAGCAGATGGCATTTTAGTTGCAAATGCACATAGTATCTATTTGGGCCATTTTAATTGTAAACGTGAATGAAAGCAGAAGAAAATTCCTCTTGAAGGTTCAGGCCATCTTTATCATGAGGTAGGACAGACAGAAAATGCACTTACAAAAGTTTGTGTTTATGTTTATGTTGATTGAAGGCCATTAAAAATATCTGACCACCGAATTGAACTGAATCCTGAACTCTACTCAGGATTTGTGCAAATGATACCTAAGGTTAGCCAGAGCCACTGGCAATAAACACATGATCTTATATAAGTGCACATATTATAAACCTATTTTGTATAAATACCGGTATATACACATTGTTAACAATATATGTAGACAAACTGTCAGAAGTCAGCTATAAAACCACTCCTACTTCTGAAAAAAGTTTAAGAAGAGGCTGCAAGCATTGTCTCATTTCACTTCAGGATGCTTTCATCCTGCTGGAGCTCTTTTCTGTGAAGTATTTGTATTACTTTTCAGATAATAGGACAGATAACATCTATCTTCCCCACTTCCACACACTGACTGGAATACAAGCCACACTAACCCATCTATCTGCATAGTGCAAACAGCAGCGTCTCTGTTTGATTTGTTTTGTTTTTAAAACTCATCCCATCCCTCAATTTTAGTTCAACTGTGAAAGAAAGCTACTGAGGAAAAATACCGCATTCAGACAGATGAGGAAAATTCTACTCTGCACGTTTACACAGATGTCATTTTTCATCAGTTAATTGGAGACAGTTATGCCTCAGTGTTAAGCTGCGTTACCAAAAGGTATGACAAACTGTGTTATGTACCAATTAGCAAGTCTTACACTGACACTATGATAAGGGAAATGAAAGACAGATCCAGACAGAAGTGATGCATTTTATTCTGGGGAAGTCACCATAAAAATGCCTTTTCCACCCTCTGAAGCAGTAACTTAGCCCCAGAAATGCCCATAATGAGGCCTCGCAGGGACCACTTTCTCCATAGCCCTTATTATCGTGCTTCGGTGGGCTCTGGCCATCCCGTGCTCATCGCGCCCTTGGAGGCCTAGTTAGGCTGCACAGGAGATGGAGCACAGAGCATCCATCGCAGGGACTTTTTGCCAGGCACTTCATCACTGATGAAATCAAGATTTATAAGAGCAGCGGGCTCTGTCTATCTTAAATCTTGGCCTAAACAAATTGGGAAGGCAAAGCATAGCTACTGACGGGCTGAGAAAGCACTGCTGAGGATGAGAGTGATAAACAATCCGGTTCAGAGCAGGCAGTAATTTATAAAATGAGCGGAGGAGAAAGTAAGATGTTTCTGTACAAAGAGAGCCATCAGTCTCTCCTTCCAAAAATAACTACTTTGTGGGTTTTTTAGTTTCAGCTTAAAGAGCTGATAAACACAGAATTGGAGGCAATGGAACAAATCTCAGCAAGGCAGCCGAGTGGGTGGCGGTGTTATAAATGAAACCAAAAAGCTCATATGTGGTATTTATATCACATCACTGAGGTGAATCACGAAACTACTGCCTGGTCTTGTTTGGTTCAGTAATCAACAGCGTACCTCTCCAAACACCCAGACACGTACACAAATCTGCTCTGAAAAACAGCCATGATCAGAGTTTGGGGTTTATCCCAGGAGGGTAAATAGTGCTTAAGTTTCTGAATAAGAACTGAGCTCTTTAACATTTTGTTTGCTGGCATTGATTTCTTTGTACCCAAAGAAATTTTTCAGCCCCGCGTTAGAGAGTGAACCACAGCTTAAATAATGCTCTATTGGAAATACAGGGTCAGAGTTTTTTCTGACTATACAGTTTGCTTTGCAAAAGTGATAAGAAAACTTTTGCATAGCCTTTGTGCTGTGGTGTTCCAGCAATGAAATACCATGCCATAGGATTAGGCCTACAACCTACTGCACCTCACGTGTTATAAACTCACGAGTTACCGCAGTCATCTTTCATTAATTTCTGTTTTCTTTCTCAATTGATACTCAATCTGCAGAATTTTATCTTTCTAATAGTAAATAAAAGTCATGAAGGCTCCCCGCTCCACCTTACCATGCCACTTCCGTATTGATTTTGAGTTATTGAATTGACACCACTGCAAGGGGAAAAGGCAGATCTGCAGAGCTCAGACACACTGCTATGTACATAAAATGAAAGAGAATTGCCCAATCATCCTATCTCCAAATATCTGCACTTCAGAAAAAAAGAATAAGAAGAAAAGAATTCACCTACTTTATCACAGTATAGCAGTTGTACATCTCTGAATTCTCTCTCTCTCCCTAGAGCTGTTTCATGGATACAAAGATATTTTCCTGGCTGGCTTTGGCTATTTTTAAACCAGAATTTGTTGTCACTTGAAATGGGCTGAATATTTCTCCACCTGTTGGAGGAAGCAGACTTTCACAACCACCAATTTGTTGCTCTTGGTTCTAACGGAAGGGAGCACGGTGTGGATCACCAAATCAAACACAGCCATACAGATTTTGAATTTCTGAGACATTGGGCAGCCATCTATTCCAACTGTCTCCTCCTCTTCCCCTCTAATGTCAATGAAGGCCTACAATTCTCCACCCTTCCATTTAGAGACTAATAAAAATAGCAGCTGCTGCTTCTATTGCTCTGAATAATTCATGAGCACTCCTTTTCAGTTTTGCAATCATTTGCATCCTATAACATATAGCAATAGGCAGTTCTAAGGAGGATTCCTGGACTAGAATACAAGGATACTTTAGAAAATAAGAGGCCTCTATTAATTTTTTTTCATATAGGTGCCTTCCGAACTCCTGCTAATATATAAAGCTCAGAAACGCTCCCTGAAAAAGAGCTCAGCTAAGAGAGGATTTGTAATGCATGCCTCAAAACATTAAGAACCCCAGCAAACTGACTTATTGCTTATCTGAAAGCCTCAAGATAGAGAGTTTGGAGAAGGTAAGCTTGCACTGCATCAGGGTCTGGGACAGCCTGGCTGGGCAGTGATTGCTCTATTCAGTTTTGAGATTGATAAAGAAAGCCAACAGACAGCCGACAAGTTGTTCAGCTAACTATTCTTAGCTAACATGCTAGTGCAGGAAGATTGAAATGATTCATAAAACCGTGACAGTTTTAGCAAATCCTCCAGGTTTCAGTGCTGTCAGACTGAAATATGATTTCTCAAAAGGACTTCCAAAAAGTTTTAAAAGTAGGCTTAAAAAAGAAAAAAAGAAAATTAAATTGAAACGTGCCAGTTTCTGTGTGTGTTAACGTCTCAAAGATACGTGGTTTTGAATCTTAGTGTTGTTTTTTTTCCTCTGAGAGCTTAAAAAATTCCAAGATAATGGCAAAGCAATTCTCTACAATTATATAAATACTCAAACCACTATGGAACATTTCCAGAAATACTCAGAAACTGATAAAATTACACGAAGTTACATTAGCACATGGGAAACCGCTGATTCTTGCAAAGTGCAGTCGCTGGGGAAGGCCTACAGAAAGACAGGGGTGTGTCTGCATTAACAAATAGCATCAGTGAGTGTTGAAAGGAGACTGCTGTATCACTTCTTCTGGAAGGAAATGACCTCACTTCGAAATACCATGCACAAAAACCAGTTTAAGTGGTTTTAAGACACACTCAGTTTTCCTACCAGGCACCACGTTCTAACTGATAACTACTTAAGAGACAATGCTTGACCCAGTAAGTGTTGTAAGTTACTCACAGAGCAGATTTGGAGGTCTTTTACTCAGGGCATCCCTCCAGCAACCTGCAGAAAGAAATTCACAGAAATAAAACCAAGAAAGATCTGGACAGATCATCACAGGCTGGCTGAGAGCCAGAAGGACATTTTTACTCAGTCTGGCCCTATTTTATTTACTTGGTTCTTGCAGACCATGTCCTCAGCCACACTGTTGAGATACCAGATTCTAAAGCAAGCAGACCTAGCTCTACCAAGTAATGCATGAAATGTTGTTTTCATATTCTCTGCTTTTCAGAGTAGGAAGGTCTATGGATGTAACGCATTGCTAATCACAGAGCAGTGTGGGCCCTCAGGAGGCACGAGGTGACCCTTCTGGGTCTGCAGGGCTGGGTCTGCACCGCAGGCCCAGTCTGGCCAAAGCCACCAGCACTGCACAGCTGCTCTGAGCCTTGCTGAGCCAAACCTCACTTCTGTGTTGGAGTGCAAGATGGCTGCAGAGCCTTTCCCAGCACGAGTAATGCAGGGTGCGGAGAAGCCATCGGAACAGATGATCACAAACTGAGGGGAGGTGGGGGAGATAGAGTGATTTCATAACATGCACCAAAAGCATCACCTGCTGGCTTGCGGCTGTGTGCTTGTGCATTCATTGGGAGACACTGGGGACAAATCTCCAGAGGAAAACTGCCCTTTTCCATCTTTGATGTTAGCATCAAAACATATACTTGCTCCTGTCCTGCTTGTTTGCAGAACACTACCATGACTCCAAAGCTAATATTTCATTCTTTCCGTTTTTTACCTGGCATCTGGTGTATGGGATAGAAACCGGTGCCAGCATAAATAAAACTTCAAATTAAAAATAATGAGCTGCATGTGTGTAACTTTTTTTTATTTTTAGTTAATTGTCCCTAATTTATGCAGCTGCAGAACCTTACAGTTTCCTATGATTAAAAGCTACCACATTCAATGTGCCATGGAATTCATTTGATATCAGTATGAATCACCTATAAAGCATGTCTATGATTTCTTTCTGAATAGTATTAATGCATTTCTCCTTAAATTGTTCAGCCAAGAACAGTAGAGAACCTGGTGTCCTGGTGGACGACAGGTTGGCCATAAGCCAGCAGTGTGCCCTCGTGGCCAAAAAGGCCAATGGCATTCTGGGGTGCATTAAAAAGAGAGTAGCCAGTAGGACGAGGGAGGTGATCCTCCCCCTCTACTCTGCCCTGGTAAGGCCTCATCTGGAGTACTGTGTCCAGTTCTGGGCTCCCCAGTACAAAGAAGACAGGGATCTCTTGGAAAGAGTCCAGCAGAGGGCCACAAAGACGGTGAAGAGCCTGGAGCATCGCCTCTATGAAGAAAGGCTAAGTGAACTGGGTCTGTTTAGCCTTGAGAAAAGAAGACTGAGAGGGGACCTGATCCAGGTCTATAAATATCTAAGGTGTGGGGGGTAAAGCGGCGAGGTCAGACTCTTTTCAGCAGTGTGTGGAGACAGGACAAGGGGAAACGGCCAGAAACTGGAGCGTAGGAAGTTCCACACAAATGTGTGCAAGAACTTCTTTACGGTGAGGGTGACGGAGCACTGGAACAGGCTGCCCAGGGGGGTTGTGGAGTCTCCTTCTCTGGGATATTCAAGACCCGCCTGGACGCCGAGCTGTGCGACCTACTGTAGGGAACCTGCTTTGGCAGGGGGGTTGGACTCAATGATCCCTGGAGGTCCCTTCCAACCCCTACGATTCTGAGATTCTATGATTACAACCATATTTGACTGGCACCAATCAGTACAATTAATTAGCTATATCTGTGAGCAGCCTTGTAGACATTTTGTCCCACAGGTTTCAATGGGCAGATTGGTGAATGAGAGATTTCCTTCCCTCTATCACTACAGTCAGAAGGTTTCCATCACAGCTAAAGTGTTCACAGCCCAGAAAATGGAATTTGGAAGCTCATGCCTGTAGGAAAAACTTCCTAAACTGTGCTGCCCCCAAGAACTCTACCTTTCCTTTAGGGCTTGAGGCAGATGGGGGAGGTAACACCTACATCCCTTTCTGCCTGCTGGTAGAAGGCAAGCACTTCCCAGTTACAGCATGAAACAAAGTGTGCATACAGGTTTGCCAAGGGAAGCAGCTTCCGTATAATCAATGTGCTGTTAGGAGCCTGAGGGCAAAATGTTCTTCTTAAAACTACACTGAAGATCTTGACATGGGTAGTCAGCTTTGCTGGTATGTGCAGAACGCTACTGATAGCACGGCAGTGCAGAGAAGAATAGTGATTAAGGGTGTATGGGGGATAATAACATCTTTGATGACCAAATACACAGTGAAACAGTTTAACTGATAGTTTAAAAATAAATAAAATATGCACTAGTGTGGGATAAAACTGCTGTTATCTCATTCAGGTTCATTTTCCATTAATTCTGCCTGTTTGCTGGTTGCAGTGACGTCAGACTCTATCTTCAAAAATAAAAAAGAATACATAAAAAGTCCAAAACAAACCTCATAAAAAAATTCAATTAATTGATTTTCCATTCAATTTCCAGCGGTCTCACAGTTTTTCTGATTATTTTTAATATTTTATTTTTAGAAGAATTTCTACCCCCGGAATTTTAATTTTCTGCAAAACCTGGAAACCTCAGGTTTCCACATTTCTAAATTGCTCCTGGGCACCACAGTTCTGTTTCCAACTAAAAAAAGCTTAGTTGGCAACCTGAGCTCAAAAAGGGAAAAGGGGAAGGAAGAAAAAGGTTGAATACGGGCTCATAAAAAAGGGAAATAACTGTAGAAAATCAATCAATCAATCATTCAAGAGTAAAATAAGGCACAACTAACACGATAGCTTAGATTTCAGTATCATGTTCTCTTCTAGTATTGATCAGTACTTTTGTACTTCTATATAAATTACCCATAATGTCATATTTCAAATTCACCATTTTAAAAAGTCCTTTTCTTCCTCATTCTCCCCCCTCACCATCGTCTTGGTTCAAAACTTAATGCAGAATCAGCATATAAAAGAGTGGAAGCCTTCTGTTGCTAGCTGTACAGGACACACACAAGCATGTATTTGTATGGCATTTGCTACACATTCACTATTCTCCCACTTTAGGAAACAAATGCGCAGTACCGAGGGGGGAATACTTGATAAGAAATGGAATTGCATAAATACACACACACAAAAACAAAAGCCAAGTTTCACTGTTACTCCACATTCCTTTTGCTCAGAGGCAGCCATTTTCTAAACTAATTGGAAAAAGGATCTTAATTGCATGGTTTGGAGAGTGGAACGCAGCCTGACCCTTCCACGAGTCTCACTGTTTAAAATTCATAGTCTGGTAATCTGCTTTTAACTGACACTCTACTTATGAAAAGGCCTTGCTGAAATATTTTCTGACAATGAAATATGATGCGATTAACCTCTTGCCATACCTACCCCTCAAAGAAGGCAGGCAGCACGTTGAGGCTGGCAGTGTTCAGCAGCTGGGAGAAATAAAGGCCTTACTGGAGCTCACAGCAATTATTCATTGCAGGGTCAAGGCTGGTTCTGGGAGATGCTGAATTCTGCATCTTCTGTTCGTCTGCACGGGAATGGATGGTGTTCTCAAGACCATAGATGATATTTGTAATAATTCATGTCATGATTCCCTGGGCCTGGTCAGGGAGTGATACATTTTGTAATTCTTCACCTCACAAAATGGGGAAAACTGCACGAAAGATTGAGTCTGAGATCATTCTCTTGAGAAGGCTCAAGTATACATGAAATTTATATGCGTGCATAATATGCATCTACTGCACAGTTTGTTTTTACCAACGCTGCACTTGTATCAGGAGCTACTGGCCAAGGAAGGGGAGGAGAAAGGAATCAGCTCCCTATAGAAGCAGCAGCTGCCCTGAGTCAGGACTAAGGATGTGGCCCTTGTGTGTTGGCTTCCTAGTTTAAAGAAAGTGACAGGGAAGTGACAGGCAGGAGGACATCAGACAGGTGCCAGGGAGAGCCCTGAGTATAACAAAACCTCCTGATTCAGTATGAATGAGATTCATGTAGATAAAACCTCATTTAGCATCTAGAAAGGTTGAGTATACTAGGAGGTTAAGTGAGATGTTTTTCACACCTCTACCTTCTACGTTTTGTGCTTAAAATTAGGAGATAACACAGCCTACCTCTAATATTCTGCAGTGCCAGGTACTCCAAACTACTTATTCAGTAGTTACGACCTGAGGTAATTAGTACCACACCAAAATTATTAACAATTTTCAGGACCAAGCCATGGTATAACTGAAATAATTAACACTGTATTAACTAAAATACTATTTACCCAAGAAAACTACAATGGGATATTTTTTTTACCCGCATCAGGTAGAATCCCCATGGAAGTGGCAAGCTCACAGCTCAGGGAGGAATGGTTTCTCAAACCCTTTGACACTGAACTGCAGCTCCCAAGAAGGCAATTATCAGCCCCATAGGGATGGGTTCGCTTCAGTTGCTGAGCCAGAGCCGGAAGTCTACTTTGCTGTTATTTGGTAATGCTGCAGCCTTCACTATTCCAAAAACAAATCCCCTCCGTGGAAGTAAGAAGTAAAAGTTTAGCTCCAGGCTTTAGCAACCTATGCAATCATTATTGTTTCTTCTATAGTTTCTTTCAAACAACCATTCTGCACATCCGCAGCACATAACCAAACTGACTTTTCACGAGGCGGTTCTACCACAGAACATCCCCTGTGCTGAGCAGACATACTGGGATCTCAAAAAACACAACAATGAACAAAACCCTTGTTCTCAGAGAGACCAGATATTGCAGTTTCTATTAGCTTTAAGCTCCATGTAAATTATAGGGGGATTATATCCAAGAGTCTTAAAATCCTGAAGTCTAATGAAGGCCAACCATACTTCATGGGGAAATTAAGCCATCAAAAGCTGCCATTTCCAAAGCAGATTTGTAAATATTTTTGATGGTTCCATTAAAAATTGCATAAAACAGCACGCAGAATGAGCAAGGAAATATTTACAAAATCAAATAATATACAGTATCTGCTTGAGCATTAATCCTCATCAAACAGAGCCCTTTATTACAGAAATGCAACATATTCAGGAAACCTCTCCCTTATTAATATTTCAAATATTACTCTGTTTGCTGATACTGTAATTCTAAAAGGATGGCAATTAAAGTACATGCCACACTGCTACAGATAAAGTTAAAATAATATTTTTTGGTGCATATTTAACACTTCAGGGGAAGCCTGTAATGCTTACAATACAACTAAATTCCTGTAACTAATTTTCTTCTTGACCTCCTTCCCACTTTTGGTTAGATTGTGATAGAGAATTATTTACAGGACAGCACTGATGAGGCTCATGTTGGCTGGATTAAATGAGATGTGGAGAGAAATACAGTAGGACAGGAGGACCTCCTGAAACTCCACATCTCAGCCCCTCACCACTGAGGAGCACTGAGTCACTCTTCCCCAGGAGAAGGGATATCGCCTCCCTGTAGTTTCCTGTCTATCAATTAATGGAATATTTCTTTCAAGGCGTTGCCAATGCCTCGTCCCTGGTTTAGACAACTCAAAAGTCTTGAAACAGAGCAAAAAATTTCAAACCTTTTATGACATATTTTCTCAGTGTTAAAAAACATGAACACAGTTGGTACACAAGTTAAAATTTCAAGAGTGCAAATTATGAAAGAAAACAATTCCCTTGCATCAGATTTCTAACCATGCCAGGTGTTCTCATTTCAGCAAGTTGTTAAGGAAAATACACAGAATGCGGGTTTTCCATTGCTCGCTGCATAATCTGATGATATAGACATGCAGCATGTATATATTCTTAGTGAAAATGATGTGTTGTGAAATATTCATAAGCTATTTTTTGTGATTATTAAATAAATCTGAATTGTGTGGGGCCATTCTCTTGTGGGTGGGGGAAGAGTTAAACCTGTGCTGAGAATTGACTGTACAAAGGCATGAATATATGAACAGGGTAGAAGTCAGCTTATTGAAGCTATTCAAAAAGCATTCCAAACATCCAACACTGGGAGAATATCCAAAATAATGAGTAGAGGAAAACTGATGAAAACTCTAAATAAAATTAAATGGGAGGAATGTTAATTCCACAACCAGATCTACAACAGTAAGGTCTACATGACTATCTTTGCAAGATCACACAGAGCTGGTAAATACTTAATCAGGCCTTAAAATTTGCATCAGAAGTAAATATTACTGTATATTTTAGTATTTAGAAACAGCAACCTGTGCTGAATTATCCCAGCTCAAATGAAGCACCAGGGGGATCAGGAAACCCAGAGGTGTCCCAGCTTTCAGACCTCGCTCTGTGTGTGAGCCTGCAGCAGGACGCAGTGATGCTTTGGGTCGTGCAGTGGCACTGTGACTTTCAGTGCTGATGAGGAAGGACAGTGCTGCTGGATCATTGCAATGTGAAGATTTTATTTAATTGGTAGTTACTTTCAAGGAAAAAGCTCTCTGTAGCTTTGGGCTAAGCGTGTCTGCAATGCACCAGCTGCTACCACTGTGGCTTGGGCAGGTGTACCTGAGATAACTTGAAATGAGCACCAGTGATGGGGTGACAACCACGGCAGAAGCAAGGTTCATGGGGAGTGCTCTCATGTGGCCCAAAATCCTAAGCTCTGCACTGCCACAGCTATGCTGCTGATTAAAACTGCCTGTTGCTTGTATCCACCATCTGCAATCTAGAAATCACAGGGCCAGCTATGTGTTGCTATGATACCTCTCGTGTAGCACAGCGACACCCTGTACACATCCATCCACTGGTGTGGGAGCCCAGAACCACAGCCCGGAGGTAGAAGGGGAATTAGGGGACTAGACCATCTATGAAACTGCACTGAGTGAAGAAGGAAACTGAACTGGCATCTCAATGAAAACCGCCTAGAAAAGTAGCTCCCAAAGCACCGTGCGCAGTTCTCTACTTTTATCAAGGCATAAATCACACAGAAATGTACCAAAGATGAGAATTTTACTGAATAACCCTGTCTGCACAAGTTTGGAGTTTCTTGGCAGCATGTTCTTATCGGAGTTAGGGATTGCGTGAGGATAAACACAACCCTGGCGGTATTCTGGGGTTCTGTCTCCTTTCCACTTTGAAAGGAATTACATCTCTTAGTGCTAATCCAATTCTGATATACAGAACATAAATTAGAACGTCAAACCCTGCACAATTCATAACCAAAACCAACCCCTGGTTTTGTGACTGGGCAGCAACCACTTGCTTAAAGCAGGCTGCTGTCTTCATGCTCCTTGGTGTTCAAGCTGCTCCATCATTACCTGACTCAAACAGTACCTCCAAATGCTGCAATGTTTGTCCTGTGCACTCAGAAAGGAAGAAAAGATGGAGCTGATGCTAAAACCTCTTTAACTCTCTCTGCCATTCCTTCACTGTTGGAGAGCTTCTGCAAATGGGATGTGGGCAGGAGGTGTTTCAGTGACACAACTGTGAAGCAAAACAGCAACACTGGCCGTGGTTCAACTGCTGGCTGCTTTATGGAGAACCTGTTAGTATCAATGGCTTCATTTTTCTTTCTGGGCTACAGCTTTGAGTAATTCCAATTGAAATGGGGAGGAAATACATTATCAGACTCTCATGTGCCAGATAGCACTGCTAATGATCCATGTGCAAAGCATGTTATTCACTTCATTTAAGGTTAATTTGAGGAGGAAGGGGATCCATTAGGGAAGAGTCCGCAGCACACTGACATTAATTAGTTTTGCCTCTGACCTGTGAGCTTGGCAAAGTTAGAAATCATTCTGCTGAAATGGGAGCTCTCAGACTCCCTGCAGATTTGTGGATGTATTTAGGCAGCAGTGGCAGGAGGGCACTGCTGGAGAAGAGGCAGGGGATGAGCCCTAGCAGGAGGATGGCACCCTACAAAGCCCCTACATGCCTAAGCCGTGGAAGAAAGGACCTGACTTCTTTCCTGCTTGCTGCTTCTGCCTATTTGTTTTCAGAAGTCAAGCAACAGAATGAATCTCCAGTTCTTTCATGAAGGAAAGGATTCTCACTTTCAACCCTGGTGCGTGGTCCCACCAGCCAGCAGACCAGTCTGGGCAAAGTCATGGGTAATGAAGCTTTGTTTTCTGTGGTGCACTTCCTGGGAGTCTGCAGACCTCTGCCTACTGAGATTTCCTTATTGTGCCTCACTGAATTAAAAATAAAAATAAAAATAAATTAAAAAAAAAAAAAAAAAAAAAAAAGTACCAGGCAAATGTAAGCAACAAGGAGAGAAACCAGAAAAGTGCGAAATACAAATCACTGCTTTCAAAGAAATATGTACCCTTCTTGAAGCAGGAAAGTGCTGTACCATAAATTAGCCAGGGACTGGCAGCTGGAGCCTTGTTCAGCAGCAAATACGCAAAGCTGCAGCGGTCAATGGCTTGTACGAGGCGACTGAGCTCTGCAGAATTTTCGGAGAAACTCAATCAAATCCAACATTTCCTACCCCACATTTCGTTATTTCCAGACAGGCAAGGTTAATAAATAAAGAAATAAAATCCCGTCTCTCTTCAGCCCATGAAGAAAAACGCGCAAGAACCCACAGCAGCACACAGGTGCTGAGGTCCCACTGCAGCCAGGTTACAGCACGAAGGTCGTCACCCAAAGAGAAGGAAAGGGACTGTAACTAAACCTATCCCTATGCAGGTGAAGTGGCTGCAGAGCAGTAATTCTTATGTGGGATGAAACGTCTTGATAAGCATCTCTCCGTTGCACACACACAAAAGTGAGATTATGAAAGAACTCCTGGGATTTAACTCAAGTTCTGACTATAGGAAAATATTAAATATAGATGAGCCCATGGATATAGTTTCTTAGTTCTCCTTTCTCAATAGTGCCTGTGCCACAATAAATTAATATCCTAAAGATGAGCTGTTGAAAACTGCCAACGTCTGATGCTTGGGTCAATGCTAGAGCTTCTGAAGAATGCCTGGTTTTCATAATTTCAGCTCACTCCGCTGACACAATTAGCATCAAATTTCTAAGTGCAATTGAAAATTGGCCTTGTTATTTCACCCTTGAAGGTCTGAAAGCCGCGCTGAAGGCCTCTGCTTTAAGATTTGTGCTTCCTCCTGAACTTCAGTATTGAACTGAATGGAGAAGGGAATCATATGTGTGATATGAAAAATGAGGGAATTTTCCATGTAAAAGACTTAACAGATGAGTGCAGAAGAATACATGTCTGGAATAGCAATGTTGCTCTCATTAAGGAGGAAGACATGTGCTACCTACAAAGGAAATCATAAGCATTTTTCATCATCAGTGAACTTCTCCCTCTGTCTCCCTTTCTTCGGAGAAAGGACCCTCAGCTCTGCAGCTCTACATCGTCTGGATACAATATAGTAACCCAAACATCAACCAATTTGGAAGCAATATTGTTGCCAGTTGAGTCACACTGACAACGGCAGATACAATAACTCCTTCTCCCTTTGTATCCTCTGCTGCAGGCAACTACAAACGGCAGCCCTCAGTCTGAGTTTCTGCAATGCTACAAAATGGGAAGAGTTTACAGTCCATAGCTATGAAAATACAGAAAGGTACATCTCCCGTAATGATGGGGGAAAAGGAAAAAGACAGTGCACACAGCCCTTAATAAATGTTCTGTTTCTCAGGTGGATGTGTGGTCATGCACAGCAGCCATTCTGCTGGGCAGCACACGAGAAGCCTTTGGCTGCTCCAGGAGTGCTTGGACTTTGAGGAGAGGCAGGTGCCCAACAGCATGCCCCGTGTGTCACACCTCCAGGTGTCGGGGAAGGCTTGATCCCCAACCTGGGCTGTTTAATATTCCTGCTGAAGTCTTTCTTTATCATCAGTTGTAACTCCTGACAGATCTGTTCTCCATTTACTTGCCCCAAGTTTTGGTGTTAATTAATTTATCTGCCAATCAGTTCTAGATTTTAATTACCCTCTGTATGACAGGGTACTCCCCTAAGGCACTCCTAGATGCATTTCAGACCACTCTTGCTGGCAGGTGACTCTATACACTCCCAGACAATCAATCACACACAAGGAGTAGCGTCTGAGTACACAGAACTGTACACAGAAAATCAAAGGCTGCCCTATGAATATCTGGTCTGTGCTATTTTCCATTACCCAACTGTCTTATACTACAGAATTCTGGTTAACCCTCGATTTCATCACCTTCTCTGTGTATTTATAGTTTTCCTTGAAAGGTTATTTCACACTCCCCCCTGATACTCTGCTGCCACGAAGCACCTGCTGTTTAAATGGCCGACTGCTTCTTGCAGTATGCTTCCTTTCTAGACAAAGAGGTTAATTGAGGAGACCTGGACACAACATCCTCCTCAGTCTGCTCTACATTACAGTAGTTAACCTTGGGTCCAGGACAGCAGTCATGAACAATTTATTTTCACACAATCCTTCAACTGAGAGCAGCCTTCCCGAAAGTCTGACTAGTAAGAATTGTTCCTTAAATCCTAGAAGTGAGAATCCTCATATCCTTCTCAGTTGTACCAAACCTCCATTTGTTGCACTTTCTGTTGTTGTTTTAAAGATAAATGCTACTAAAACATTTAGAAACTGCGTACATCTGCCTAGAGAATAGACAGAAATCTAAGCATGGTACAAGTCCAACACTGAGAGCTGGAGCCAATGCTCACGGCAGAGGGTGACATGGGCAGCAGGGCTGGGAGTAGCACAAAGGCCAGGCCATGTGTGCAGCATTGCTGCAGGGATGGCACATAGCACAGCGAGGAGGATGAAGTCCTCCATTTGCAGCTATACACACAGTTATGTCTGCGTGTGTGCAATAAAAAAGGCGGTGGAAAAGACTTTTCACAGCATTAAATTAGAGCTTACCTTTGGCAGCTGATACTTCAATAGAAGGAAGGAAAGATTTAGGCTTCTGCAGATATAGCTCAAAATTGTCATATGTAATTATAGTGTTCCTTGCACAAACTATGCAAGCAGCTATTTCACTGGAACATTTACCATTCTGCCCTACCTGATGTGATAGCACGGCTCTGTACTATTGGGATGAACCATCCCAATATCTCAGAAAACAAAACAAAACAAAACAGAACCCCTCATTCTCTAATAAACACCTTATTCAGATGCATACGTGTTAAACTATCAATTCATTTCTGTAACAGAAATGAATAGATTTAGAATAATTGTTCAGCTACATATTTACAAATACCACAAAAGTCCACTTCATCCATTACTTGATGACAGTCTTTCTACTGGCTTTACACAAAAGAAGGAAAACATTCCTATGGCAGCTTAATACTCTTGTCTGAGTATCATCCTTGATCCAATGCTCTACAATACTAAAGTAAGGGAAAGCACAATATTAATTCTTATCCCACTCACCATTTCTGTTTAACAAACAGTTCTTATCAACCAGCTATCGAGTAAAAACTACTCTACGGCTGTCTCTATCACAGAAAGTTAAAAATCCTGGGGTAGATTTTAAAGTGAATTTGTACTTCGGATCAGAAAATATCGATTTAATTTTCTTATTAGGGAAATTGTTACTTATGTCATTGATTTTTTGTCAGATGAGGCTAATTTAAAAATGTGTGCATTTATTAATCATGCTGTGTTCTGGTCTCAGACTACATTTGTTTTGTTTAGATGAAACCAAAATCAGACAGAAGGAAATCAGTGTTAAGGGCAGCCTCCGCAGTGAACCAATGGGGCAGATTTCAAAGAAATTCATTTTATTTGCTTTCAGGATTGCAGTTTGGAAGTGCACAACAGTGACGCTTCTCATTATTTTTTCCATAATATATTTCCTTGATTTTCACAGCTCATCTTCCTAAGTTTTGCAACATTTCCTATTCATTTTCTTCTGTAATCTTCTGGATTATTAAAAATAATAATAAAAAAGCAATAGGATTTGCAGATTTGCCCAACATCACGAATACAGGTACTGGTAGAGCACCAAAGGAATCGAGGGAGCTGATTCCCACAGGAATCTTTCTATATTGTTCCATAACTCTCCATTCTGCTGCCTTTGGTGTGATGAACTGAGATTGCAATTGTTTCAAGGAGGTTTCCAAGGCACCTACAGTCATCTAAAACCTTTTATTAGAACTCAAAAGAAGGTGCTCCAGCTCCTCTGCAACATCCTATCATGTATTTTCCCTTGGGGTGTAAGTTGTAGTACTGAAAAAATGATTCACAGTGAATAATTTATCCAATGAATTTAATCTGGTTTCTTACTTCCGCAATAGCTGTAATCAGATTGTGATTTTCTACCATCTATTTGTTACCTGAAACTGTTTCACAAATCAGTTTAACAATTGCTGCCAGTTTACCATAGCCTCATTTACCTGATAACTGGCGTCTGAACTGTTCTGACAATAAGAGCTTTGTAAAATGGATGGAATTTACAACGTAAGGTTCAGTCACATCAGCAGAATGCAAAGCATGGAATGCTGAGCCCCACATACAGACAGCACCAAGCTTTAGGCTTTCAGTTAGATCTAATCTTTATGAAGGTATAAACTATGGTCATTCAACTACAGAACAATTCCTATCTAACTTTGCTGGAAAAGGTTTTATTTTAATTATCCATACATTTCACTTAGGGTAGAAATTAGTAAAACGTACTTAGATGTCCCTAAATTTGAGGACAGAGGTTACTGTCCATGTTAGCAGCTTGCCGACAGTTCTTTTATTTCCACCATCAATTCTTTGGTCTTTTATGCCTGAGTTTAATGCTGTATGAAATAACAGAAATAACAGAAGTTTGAATGTGTAAAGTAGTACAAGTAATTTGTACACCACATGTTTCTGCAGAACTGCATTCCAGGAATAGGAAGTCCAAATAGCAAGACTTCTAACGTTTGGAGAAAGGCTCTAGAAAGAAATCTAAAGGTAATTCAAAATCTCTTCTATACTTCATGAGAATGGTGGCACTACACATAGCTCTGGAATTGGGCCCAGAAGTTGCTTGATAAGCTGTTCCACAGGTGGTCCTGGGATGGCCATAGAAACAGCTCGAAACAGAAAGCAAGCAGTGTTTCCTGGAGGAGGCCATGCTACTCCCAGCAACAGTTCCAGAATTTGTTGGAATGCTCAGCTCCAGAACTGTCTAATGGGAGAATCAGCAGAATGGCCCATCTCTATTCACACCCTATTCAGCACACTCTACTTGACCTCTTTTAAGTCACCCGTTTCCTTATCCTTCCACTGGTTTTTAATCTGGGAACTGCAGTCCGCTGAAACTGTTTTCAAATTCAATAACTCAGTAAATCTATTTTCAACCTGGTTTGAAATGAGGAAGTTGAGAATCACATTGAGTAGTTTAAATAAGAAAGGTCAGATGAGGACAACTAACCAGGCAGCAATGTTGCATACAGAGGATGGGAGAGCGGCAGGACTGTGCATCTGTTTGGTTTTATCTCCAGAAGTAGATACCTTAGATCTGTCGTATCTCTGCTAACAGATTGTTGTTTGCTTTTTATATCCCTTCTTTATGAGCACTGAGAAATCACTCTGCTCACATTTCAGCAGCGTTTACAAAGAGCATTCATCATATGCTGGTGTTCCACTCTGTGTTACCCAGGCATTTTGGTTTTAAAAGAGTTCACGATGCGGGTCAACCAACTTTCAAAGAATGAGCTTTATTAACACACTGGATTTTTTCCTTCACATTGCCATTTTCCTTCCCACTTTCCAGCTTTCTCCTTACCTGACAGAAGTCATTTATTTCTCAAAGCCCAAGACGCATTATTTCTGAAAAAAGTTATTTGGTATACATTACAAATATTTATTTTTAAGATGTTAGGACTTGTTAGGATCAAATACTGAAGAACTCAGCACTGTAAATATTATATTGGGGCGTGTAATCAGAGAATGTAAATCTGAGAGGTAAACTGTACCTCACTGGAGATCAGCTCATGGTAGAAAAGTCTCTAACCTCAGCTGTCCAATCTTGGGGCACTTCTAAATCCCACTGTTACTTTATCAGCCTAAATATGTTCCTTCCCTTTCACGCTGTATGTCTGTAGAGGACAGATCTTACATCAACACTCACACTTCCAAACCCACTACACTGGTTGACCTCACACATCAGACAAAAAGCACCTAAGTATATGAAAAAAAAACCCACACCATTGAACAAACATTCCCTTACTGGGCAGATATACACAGATCTGAAAGCCATATCAGCAGCAAAGACCAGTGCATTAAATTTGCATGCCTTCTAACACTCAACGAAGATGGCAGGGCAAGCAGAGGAACAAGCTCTGTAATTCTGCCTGGAAATCCTTCCTACAACACTTTAACAGTATTTGATGCAAGAATACTGAATCCCTCGATTTGTACTTTTGCTGCATTTTACTCCCAGTTATCCCATTTATTACCCCACTGAAATACCAGTCACACTTTGCAGTATCTGTTGTGGAAAACACGTTCCTACAGAACATTGATTTGCTATCGACACGAAAACACTGTTCATGTTCTCACTGGACCAAGTGGATGCTGGCTCTGAGATACAGAACAGCGATGTGCTCTGAGATGTATCAAAATGCTTTTTTGTCATTTATTGTACGCGTAGAGATGACACAGCTTATGTTGGTCATTATTGTGTTGAAAGCCTTTCTTTTAATACACTTTGGCATGCTGTTTAAGAAATGAAATCCTGGTCCAGAAATTTATCCACAGTCAGGAAAGACACAGCCCTTGCAGCATGACTAGAGAAAGACAGCATTCCTAATGATTAGGAGGTGGGCTGGTGTGTAACAGGGACAGAATGGCCTTTGAAGAAAGGCATGTTTTAGGCATCTGAGAGACCTGAGCTGAAGCAGAGGATCTCAGGCTGAGGAGTGAGTGCAGCATTGCATGCAGCAGTGCTGTAGAAGACAAAACCAGATTCTTCTCCATGAAGCTGACAGTTTTCAAGGTATCCAGCCTGAAGAAAATACACACTACAATGCCTAAGGGAAGGAAGGAAAACCCACAGAGCTGTTATTCTCTTCTATTAGTCATTTTCCTATCACTATGTTAGTCTCCAAATTAATTTATCTTAGGACAGCCTCTCACAAACAATCCAGAGAAAGAAATATGGCTCTTAGAAATGCCACTTGTAAGATTTTTCCTCAGTGGAATATACAGAATGTGAGTAATTCAGTTTGGAAGGAATCTCTGGAGGGCATCTGGTCCAACCCCTGTACAAAGGAAGGCCAACTTCAAAGCCAAATGCTAATGTGCAGCAGCTTGGAACTTTCAAAACAATTTTTACTTCAGTTAATGCCATTTTCACCCTCTATCAGATGAAATGGCTACAGCTCTGACACATCCTTGAGTGAAGGATTCATATCATGAATAGCAATACATCACTCACACTAAGCTTGAGCCAGTCCTTTTAAGTATCCTGCACTGATAACTCTCATCCTGGCTTTATTCCTCACTGAGAAAGCCCTGTTTGGAAACGTCACTGGTTTCCCTTACATCTTTTATTTTCTTTTCCTTATACAGGCACACTAATTCTTGTGCAAAAAAATGCGGAAGATCAGTCAGAACATCCCATTGTAGAAACCATATGTTGTTTTCAATACCTGCATTTCCATTCCGTTGCACTTTCAGCATAAAAAATTCAGCAGTTTAATATCTGGAAAATTGCGTCGGCTATTGAAGGCATAACTGAAGTGTACCTTTTGTGCTTTGATAGTTTAATTTGCTGCCTCTGGGAGGAACACCAAAAGATCTCTGACAGCAGCTTGTAACAGAACAAAGTAAAGTGTTTGTATTACTATTGCCAAGTACTATAGCACACGTTCAGAAAGAGACTGAGAAATAATTTCAAATGTAATATACCAGAAATGTAATTAAAGGATTATTATTGCACTTCACAGGCAACTACACAATTTCCCTATGAATCGTTGAATGGGATTTTAAAGCAGCAGTGGTAGTTCCCATGATCTACCTCGAGGATTCAAGGTAGTTTCAGTAATTCAGAGCTCTTAAGGTTAACCTTTTGTACTAATTCAGGTCTATAGATGCTCATGTTAATGAAGTTTAGAATGCTTCAGAGATTTTGTAATTTCGCTGTGATTACAAAATCAATAGTAATACCATCTGTCTGTTAAAACTAGTCCATAGGTGCTCAATATCCAGGTCAGGGACATTTTATGCTATAGGAATACTACAGTAAAATATTTTATCAAGTTATTGCCTCCAACAGATGTGTACCTGCACTGGACAAACTCCTCCTGCTTATTTCCCACGCTGCATGCATTAGTGTAAAGGCACTTCAGCTGGGCTTTCTGGCACACTACCTCTCCAGAGGGGCCCACAAACCTACAAAAGAAATCTGAAGTTTTCCCCCACTGCATCCTAGAAGGACATGAGAAGGTTTCGGATGGGGGACTGGCAACACTACCTCCTCTGAGGAGTTCCCAGAAGATCCTACAGGACAGTTTGGAGGCATTGCATGCACAAGTAATCAATTTAACATGTGACGTAGTAACACTGAGGGTGCTTTGTGTACTCTGCACTGCTTTGTTCATTTTAGCACTCTGACCCCAAGTTCTGCTCTGCTGTGTTAGTAAGTGGAATCGTTTGGCTAAGCACAGACTTCAAATCCGATCCTTTTGCCTGAGACACCTCAGGGCAGCACGTTTCCTGCAGAGCAGCACATCCCTGTGCAGTGCGGTGCAAAGTGAGCACCCCAGCACTGACCAACAAACCGGAGCTGCCTGCGATGGATGGGAGCTGCTCTCTCACCTGGATGGACATGACTGCATCTCACAGATACGGCACCATGATAAAAGCCTTGAGAAAGCCGTTCTGGGGTAGGGAGCAGCTGCTCTCTCTGTCTCTAGTTACAGATAATATTAATAATTACCTGCTGTTATAACAGAAGAAAACATGTCCTGTTTCTATTCACCGCAGCTTCCTTCCACAAACGAGATTGACAGCGCTTTTAAGCTGAGAAAAAAAACACCTTTTAAAGCCCACACAGCCCCACCACCTGATGTTTTTCATCATGTAAATAAAACCTTAATATTGTCAATTGCTCTCAGAAAAGATGCCTATTACCAGAGCTGACATGTTTTCCTACATCATCGTGTTTTTCCTTTTTCTACCATAAATGTAAAAATAAAAGTTATCGGCAACTGCTTACAAAAAGAACTCTCCTGAAACTCTTCATTTATGCTGCTTTAGCGGTCACAAACACAGAGACTTCAAATGAGTTTCTCCATAGGAAGAAATGAGAAAAAATACTTAATTTTAGAAGTAATAACAGTCCGTACTTCCAACAGAAGACCTAATAATGTAGCTTGCAGTACAAAACTCATCACCTCAAATTGCTTTTTAATCTAATGAAACTTCTGTGTTTTATTATCCAGCAACTGTGCTTTAAGCAATATACGTGTTACAGATGCTAGAGGAAGAACTGATTTCCATGGAAAATTGTATTGTTTGAAGAAAAGGGAACACCTTGGCAGGAGTCAAACTGTGCCTTCAACCAAGTGATGTGATTGTAGAGGTCTTTTCCAGCCAGAATGGTCCTATGATTCTTTGTGCCCTTGAGCTCGAAAAATCAGCTTGAAGCTCTCAAAGTCTTAGAGGGCGTCATATAGTAGAAATGCTGGGATGAAGCTGAGAATTTCTGTTATGGATGGAATAAACTCAGGCCCATAAGTGGATAGGAAGTATATGAATTATTTCATTAAGCACTTTTTGGAAATACTATTCTAAAAGTTTAATTTTCATAGTTGATAGAGCAGAATAAATAGAAAGATTTTATCAATACTTATTGATAGGACCGGAAACGTTCTAGAAAGCAAATCCATTGCTTCATTTTTCACTTATTCCTGTGTGCTCTGAGTATTTACCCCCCCAGCACAAAATGCAGAAATCTCTACAGTCCTCAGTGAGACACATGGGCTATATATATACATTTACTTAAAAAAAGAAAAAGAAATCTCATGCTAACAGTCTTCAGATAAACATCTAATTGACTGACAGTTAGTAGGTGTCACTTTCTAATTTCAAACCCAATTGAAATTTAACAGTAACATTGTTGAAGAAAAGTATTACCTTCCATCAATAATTACACTTAATTGGCTTGAAGATTTAAATGCTACATTGGCTACAGACATTTCAAGCTCAACTCAAGTCTCCTCAAAAGACTGCAGTTACTGTATATACAGTATATAAACATACATTTTATATATACACTGTGTATTGAGCTTCCTTCCAGACTCTTCATGGAAACAAAAAATCAACAGCTTTTTTTCCCCTTTGCCTTGTAGTCAGTGCAAACAAATGGCAGATCCCTACCCTGGGGAAAGGCAAAATTCAGCTTATTTGAATAAATCCATGCCACTCCATACCAGCCAGGACAGTGAGAAGGTGGAGGTTTTGGCCTTGTGCAGCATGGGAGTTGGGCACCCAGCACATACCATCTTCATCAGGTGAGGGAAGCTGCTCAGCATTGTGAATACGTACCAGAAACAGTGAACAAGAAAGTGCCTTGAGGCATCACCTACAGGCACACTGCTACATGGTGCCTGGGAGGTCATACAAAGCCAAACAAGCAATTCTTCCACAATACAGGTTCTTGAGGAAAATACTGGCATATTTAGTAATGATGGTGCACAGACACAAACCAAGGGTCCCACTCTCCTCAGACCCCAAAATTTCACTTTCACCAACGGTGAATGTTTAATACCATATGTCAAGCTGTCAGCCTATGTTTACTTTAGGAGGCCAATGAAACGCAGCATTTTTGTGCTAGCTACCCAAACCGTCCCAGGTTTGAATCCTCACGGGTGAGTAACCCAGCTGCTGCTGCTGTAAGGCATGACGCAGAAAGACCACAGAGGTGAGCTGGGCAGCAAAGCGCCTTCCAGTCCTTGGTGGATGTAGCCTGGCCATCCTCCCCTCCATCAGAGCCCTTGGGTTTGCCTTTCAAAGAAGCACCGACTCCCTCTGCCTCTGGGTAACTAGAGGCCAAAAGGACTCATGTTCCTTCTCAGGTTTAAATGAGTTTCTGTAATCAGTTGAGCTGACTGAAGTTGCGCTAATACTCTAAAGTCAAGGGCTGTTTGCATTATAGCTAATTCTTTGACTGTGTTCTTCACTATTTCCAGCCCTACTTCGAGCTCATTTCACCACATTTCTCTCTTAACCAGGCATTAATCATGTCTTTGGTGACATGGAGGAGCCCTTCACTCTGCTTCACGGAGAGAGCTGCTGGGGAAGACACTATAAATCTTCACTTTGTTTGTAGGGATGTTGGCTTGCTTGTGCTCTCGTCCTGCCAGCAAACCCCTCTGCTCTTTGTGATAGATTTTCTGTTCTGGCCTTCACTATTTTCTGGCTTAGCAAAGCTGAGATGTCCAGTAACAGCAAGCATCTCTGTGTGCATTCACCTAATGGAGTTCTTTTGTGCACCTATATTGCTGTAGGCTATGAATAGACAGTGCTTTTAACACAGCTTTCTCACATTATCCCTGTAAAGGAGGAAACCACTACGGTCCCTGTTTTAAAGCTGGAAAGCAAAGCACAAATATTGAGTACCCAATGACCATAACAAAAGGAAGACTGCGCTGGGATTTACACAGATTTTATTTGTGTAATACTGCAAAACGCTGAGTCTACATGACATCCAGGAAAAAACAAACCTAAACCACCACCAACAAACATTAAGTACACCACATATTATCTTTGTAGCTGCAGCAACTCGGCGAGTTCTGCAGACTGCAGTGCCCAGAAGCAGATCTTTGTGTGTGCTGTTAGTGCTAGACTATTAGATTTGAGCTTAGTGCTCAACATCCATTTGAGAATTTCAGACTGTCAGCTTTCCAGCTCCTTCAGCTTCTGTTTTCTACACAGAAGATTTTCTATACAGGAAAATAATTCTATGCGGGAAGTTGATACTGTGAAGATTGCTTTTGCACAGGACAGGATTCAACAGCAGAAAACAATCACTTTCCTTCTTCCCCTCTTGCAATGAACGTTAAAATTGCTCAGCAGTATCATGACACCCACAAACCTCAGCACAACCTGTGTGTGCGCAGAGCCTTCTCATTGCCAGAGAAAGACAACGAAAGGGGCCAGGCCTCCTCCAGAAGGTGAAGTAATCGGCAGAGCTTAGCACGCAACCACAGCCTGCTGCTTTAGGGCTGTTTTATGAAATTCCCGTGGCTGGTGGTTAGTAGCTCTTCTGGCAACTCCTGCACAGTGTGAGATGCACTCACACACAAGAATGGATAAAACCTCAGGAAACAAGCGGTTGCAAAAATCAATACAGACAGATGTTCAACCAAAATGAAGTATTTGCCATTAAAATAAGAGCAAGCACATCAGGCCAGAGAGTAAAGACTTGAGCTGAAGTTAACAGAAGCATTACAAACCTGGGTCTGCATGAAAGTTACTATCAGAGTGTAAAAGAAGACAAAGGAGGCAGCAATAACAAAAGAAAAGAACCTAGATAACAAATAGACACTGCTATAAAACAGAGTACGTCCTGGGCTACTTAAAAGGAATCTTGAGACTAGCAGGAAGCCTTTTTCAAAGGGTTAAAATCTAATGTATAACAAAATTCAGGAGTCATTTCCCACTTGCGAAGTTTCTGATGGGCTCTAACATCATCTGCCAAATAACGACTGAGAAAAATGGGTTAAAAATAGAAAAAAAAATATCTATGGAAGAGCCATTGGTCTCTTCTTCGTTGTTTTTTTTTTAAGACATCGCTATTTGAATGTGTCAGGTTCATAGATAACAGATTAATTTGCTCTTGGAGAAGTAAAGAAGTTCAGCAAGTGAAAAATGGAAATCCCATCAATTCAGTAGTCCCCAAAGTTACCCAATGTTTCGTCGCTCAATAGTACAGCCTCTATAGAGCAGCGCTACTTTGAAGATGGTGAAATAATAAACAAATCTCTACGTCATCTTCCCCCGGAGTTTCTTAAAATGGCGATTGACAACAACAGAAGTCTTAAGAAAAGATACATAAAACTTTGGAGCGAAGCCTAGTGTTGAAGCAAAGACTGCTTTCATTTAATACACTGCAAAATAAAAGTTCATTTATATATAAAGGAGACATTTAATATCACCAAGGACAGTGAGTCCTTGCACGATCTGTAGGAGCACCAGCCACTCACGTTAACATGGGTAGGAAATGGAAAACCAGAACTTCTCCGGATGGAGACTGAATGTGAATTGAATCTTGTGCAGATAAAAGACTGCACCAACCTGAAGTATGCTAAATATCATGAACTGGGTAATGCAACCTTAATTTGTCAAACCTTTGCAATAATAGCACTTTTCTTCTTCACTGCTTTTGAAATTAAATGATTGGAAGATTGTCTCCTTTTGACATGGGTAAATAGCTTGAATTTCACTTATCCAAGTTTCAAAACAGGAAAAGTTTGCTTTTCCTTCGTGCTAACTTATATGAGATTTTTCTTCTTTTTCTATGGGTCTGAGATTTTATTTACAGCTCTCAAGAGACACAATTTCATGCTTAAGTCAGACTGGATTGATGTGTTCCATTTTGGTTTTCTGCAGAACTACCAACCTGTTCCAGTCTCACTTAAAAGGTTTAAGACCCGAACCAGTAAGAAAATTAAACCAAATGAATTTCTCGGTTACATTTTTCTTAGCTCAGAGAAATTGACACACAAAACTTGGCTCTAACTCTATTTACCAGAAAAAGGTAGATGCCCCAAGTCCAACTGCAACCTAACCATCCTACCCTAACTAACAGCCCTCTGCTAAATCATGTCCCTGAGCACCACATCCAAACAGTTTTTAAACACATCCAGGGATGGTGACTCAACCACGTCCCTGGGCAGCCCATTCCAGTGCTTAACAACCCTTTTTGTGAAGAAGTTTTTCCTGATAACCAACCTAACCTCCCCTGGTGCAACTCAAGGTCATTTCCCCTCATCCTGTCACCTCTCACCAGTGAGAAGAGACCAACCCCGCTTTGCTGCCATCACCTTTCAGGTATTGGAAGAGAGCCATAAGGTCTCCCCTCAGCCTCCTTTTCCCCAGACTAAACAGCCCCAGTTCCTTCAGTCGCTCCTCATAAGCCATATTCTCCAAGCCATTCACAAGCCTTGTTGCTCTTCTCTGGACCTGCTCCAGCACCTCCATGTCCTTTCTGTACTGAGGTGCCCAAAACTGAACACAGTACTTGAGGCCTCACCAGTGCTGAGTACAGGGGCAGAAAAGACCTACATGGCAGAGGAAAATCCCCTTGGGGTCCCGAGCCGACTTTCTCCTTCCTCATTTTCCTCTCTTGACTTTTGGTGTCTGTATTACAGAAAACAATGAAATATTTACTACCTTCTGACTGAAGGAGACTGAAAGTGTTATCTGGTATTGTATGTGTGAATGACACATCTGGCAGGAAAACAAAACATAAATAACACCTAAGAAACAAACCAACTGTAGAAAGTCTACTGCTGACATTAGGAAAAGGGAACTTGGAGCTGTTAGCACCATGCATTGCCATAACTGCATGGGGTATGCAAGTGGAATGGAAAGCTCTGACACTTTATATTTACTACGCAGCATTATTGAAAACAAAAAACATAAGGTATGTATATAAGTCTAAACCTAATTCAGTGCGTTTATATAAAGGTAACAAACATCAGATGCCTCCTCTTGCTTGCCATACTTATTACTAATGGAGCACTCCCAAGTAAAAGAAACTGTGGCTTATTCCAAAGCATGGCAGGGCAATCATAGGATTGCCACATTCTCATTCTCACATATGATTCCTTTGCTTCTCTGATCTGAGACTGCTAATCTAAATAAATCTTTGATTGATATTATAGAAAAGGCGGTGAGGATTTGATAAGGTAACATTTCAGCTCAGTACACTATCCAGTCACAGGACGTTTACTCATAGCTCACTGTTCTCAGTAATGTTGAGAAGAAAAGCCTGCAATGACTTACTGCAAATGCTCATTGAGGTTTTACAATGAGTTTCAAGCAAGCAAAGATAAATCTGAATTTGCTCTGCTCTTGACATTTGCCCATTAGAGTAAAGTAGGAATTGCCAATAACATAAACGTGAGCACACTATCGGGCAGAGAACCAGTTTTTACTCATCACTGTGTGTAAGTTATCTACCCATTAGATACAGATGTGACACGCTCCAGCTAAGTTTTACAAATGATTGAGTCATTCTCCCTGCGCAGACCAGGGATATTGCCTAAAATTCACATAAAATATGCAGCACTCTTTGGCTACTGATCTTCTCAGGGTCCCTTTGAAATAATTCATTGCACTTCGTTCAAAAGGAAAAAAAAAGTCCCGGAGGAAAAATTCAGAATAAATAAAATATTGATTTGGCTTCTTAGACAAACTAAAGCAAACCTGAGCAAAAGGCATTAGGCAGCAGTGGGGGAGGCTCAAAGAAAGGGGAAGTCTGGCAAGCAAAGAAACTCTTTCAAAGAGTCAGAGGCATGAGAAGGTGAATAGAAAGCGGTGTTGCACCAGAATGGTAAACACATCGAACAGTTTTGTTCGGGATTTTATACTACCATGAACTGTCAGAAGCCGTGATTAATTAGAACTGAGACACACACCCCACAGTAACTACACCTCTCTAGATCTAGGTCAGGAGAACACCTGACAAGTTGGTTTTCACACTGAACCACGGAGGCTGGAAAGCTTTTCCTTTTCTTTCTGAGCAACTCTCTCCAGAATTTTCATATGCATATGTCCAAGGCAGTGATAATTAGAGATTTCAGACTGTAATGTGCCAATTATTGCATCTTGTGAGAACAATTTATTTGTGGAACGCTTTGATTTCGTATCCTCTTCAAAATGCATGGGAGATGCTTTCAGAATCTCCTGTGTGGGTTGGAAATTAAAATGTTACTGTTTCATATTTTACTTAGAACTGAAAATCCCACGATCTCATTTCCTCTGTCACCACAGCAGGATAAAAGAGCCCTGACTGCAAAGCATTCTGTCCTGAGGAATCCATTAACGTGCACTCTCTGTATTTCATCAGACAAGTCCCATGCTCATCTCCCCAGAGCAGACTGCAACTTCTTTGGTAACTTGCAGATATGGGAAGCAATATTTGCAGAGAAAATGTTCACAAAGGCTCTTTTCAGCATTCCTTGTCTAATGGCAGCATGAAGGCTGAGGGAACATCAATGCCATTTGAGCACAGTTTACTAATTGGGAATGAGTTACAAAAATGAACAAAGGGAGATAGAGAGCATTCTTACAGAGGACAGAGAGTACATCCAGGCCTTTGTTAAAATATTAGGCAGTTCAGAGGGAGTTTGGAAAATTTATCCAAGGAATCAAAGGTAGAATTTAGCTGAAAAGAGGATCACGTACAAGCCTGTAATTACCTCTTCCAGATTTCTAGGTGTTTCTTTTCAAAATAGAGACATTTTCTCACAGGACAGGTACAGGTACAAGCTCTACCCCAGTGTCTGAGGCTAATGTCGCATTTCTGTGAGAGCCATCCTGTCCTCATGGCTCAGGCAAACAGGATCACTCCCACTAAGCAGTGGAGTTAGATCTGCATTGTACAGAACTCTAAACACTGCTTCTTCATAACCGACCATTCACCCTGAAATTACATCGCTTAACAATATCTGAGTGGCTATCAAAGGACTCATAAACCACAGTGAGTTCTATCTATGCAAGCTGGGCAAATAAAAACTTCACCACTGCACATTCAGGTCTGTTATTTCTCCCTAGATGACCTCAGAAAGTGAAAGAATTGCTCAAGTGCTTTCTTTTTTTTCTTCCTTTCTTCCTTTCTTTCTTTTTTTTTGAGTATGATGGAAAACCAAAACCATCTACTTTCCCTGATCAATGACTTCTGAAGCCTCTTTCTTCTTATTACGGGTTAACTCTACTTGCAGCAAGCACTTCCTTCTTCTGTGACTCTTCCTGCATATGGGGCTGAACAAACAGGAAAACAAGAAAGCGCCCCAGATATCTACATCAATGCAAGGGTGAGGAAGTGACCCGCAAATATCTCCGCAAATATAATAGAAAGAAGCATCCTATGGAAGTTTATTGTACTTCCTGCCTTGCTCTCTGATTTTTAACACTTCTGTCTTTCAAGCCTTGCCTTGCCCCAGGCCATGCATCAGCTACCCCTTACCTGCTGCTCTTTCTGAGCAGGACTCACTTCCCTTCGCAAGCCATCACAGTCCCCACACACCCCTTGGTGTCTAGATATTTTCTGCCCTGTGCTGGCTCCAGCTCATTGCACAAGCAACAGAGGAGGCATCTCCCTGCTCGCCCTATGTCACCACGTGGCACTCCTGTCCCTGGGCTCACTATCCCAGCTGCATCTCAAACACTCACCAGGCTCTGTGAAATCTCTCGCTTCTTTTCCAATTCAGCATAATTCTTAGCACCTTTCTATTAGAGGATTTTATTTTTTTTCCCCTGCATTCTCTCTACATCCTCTGGTCAAACCACACTGACAATCAACATCCTTCCTCCCCTGCTGTTGCCTCCAGGAACCTCTCCTTCTCTCTGCTCTGATGTTCCCGGCCCCACCCCCTCTTCTCTCTCTGCTCCTCTCGCTTCTGGCCATCCTTTCACATCTCATTCTGCAAAAGTACAGCAGGACGTTGCTTCACTCAGCTCCCACTGTTCATTGAAAAAATGCAAATAAGAAAATTCAACCCCTCAGAATCAAGTTAGGGCATCATCCATAGGCAGTCTGTTAAGGAATGCAAATTCTTCTGCCTGGCAGAGAGCACCATCCGTTGTCCTCTCACTTCACACCACACTCAGCTGGGTGCCAGTGCTTTAGAAGAGGGATGCAGCCCTTTCAGAGGAAGTTCAGCATCACAGCACCTAGCCATCCATGCACATACATCAAATATTAACAGACATCTTCCCACAGACAAGAAGAGCTCGTATTGTTTATTAATTCAGGTGCATGGGAGTCCCAAGCTGATGTTTCTCTTCCTGTTTGTTTTTGTTAGCTGCAGAATTAATCCTCAGCAGGTTTAATATCTGCCACCACAAATCCTCCAAAGATTTCGGATGGGTAAGATGCAATCTATTTGATGGTTTGTGTGGCTTTGATTAGTAAAACGTGAGTGGCTTTGATCAGCAGCAGTACATCAGAATGAAACAACTGTTCTGCCAAGCAATTCCTTACAGTTACCAGGAAGAAATGGGGGCAAGATGTGGGTGGAGTTGGGCAAAGGCAATAAGCAGCAACAAGTGGCACATGTGTCTTCAGTTGGAATCAAATGACCTGTCACTGGGGTCAGTGTGTGCCCTTCCTCCTCAGGCATAAGCACCGACATTCCCTCTGCAACATCCCGCTTAGAAACATGAAGTCATCCAACACAGAGCATACGCTGTTTTTCAAAGCAGATGTGAACTTTTTGATTTTTTTTAACCGTTAGAACTGACTGAAAGGAGCTTGTTTCTTCCATTCATGTTTCATTAGAGAATACAAATGTAGCTTGTTTTCCCTCAATGTTTCCCTGTGCAGGTTTTGCAGAAAACATCTGATGATCAAAGGAAGAAGTGAGCATCTTATCTTGGGCTGAGACAACAACAACAGCACTACGACAGGTTCCTTCATTTAGCGATGCATTTACCGAGCAGGCTTTATTCTTATTTGCTGCTCAGGATACCTGAAGTGAACACGTGAAAATAGGCAGCTATTCCAACCAGGCATACAGAAGAAGTATCAGATTTCACTATTTTGAATGAATTAAAAATAAATAAGTATGTTTGACCATTAATTTCACAATGCATCTGAGACAGACGTGCTTTCTGTTCTGCATGCACTTCAGATGATATTCGTTATACTGCTACTGCAGAAGTAATACTAGCCAGCTTGCTTTATTTCTTCAGAGCTTTATGAATGCCATAAAATCTATCATTTCTTTGCTTATAGTTGTGTTTTTTATGTCTCCAGAATGATGTTACCAGTCCTGATCTTTGGTGATCCTAATGCAACAGGGGCATCACCTGACTGTTCCCAGAGAGCTTTATACCATAATTCAAAGTCAACGACATTACATACGAGTTCCGGGTTTCAAAAGCAACCTGAAGTTGTGCTTAAAAGTCTGAGAAGCCTTTCAGGCTTCAGCTACAAGTTGAACCCCCAAATGGCTCTCGCCCTGAATTCACAACTTATTGAGCTTCTCTCCAGAGCCATACCAAGGGGCTCCAGGAATGCTTTCTGGGAATGGCTGCTTTGCTGGAGTCCTTCAAGTCATTTGACCTTCAGCATTGCAGCTACACCTGGGGAGAGAGCCAGCACTCCTAGAAAGGCAAAGCCTACCCAGCCATGCTGCCTGCAGCACGCGAAATATTTATTTGGCTGGTTCAGTGGCAATAATGATGCTGTCAAGATTACTTTCTGCTGTTAAATTGAGTATAAGCTTAATTAAAAAGATGGACTTTATTCTGTATTCTTCTGAAGTAAAAGCCATAATAAAACGATTCCCCTAGCCGAGGTACTGGTAAGTTCATTAAGAAAAAAATTGTTTCGCTGTGCCACATTGAATACAGCTTTACTCTGTAGTCTCACTGGGAGCGTGCACAGAATAGGCACTACTCAGTGCAGAACTATAAAAATATCTTCTATTAAATGTTCAGAAATCCTATTAAGAGCAACCATGAATCACAGAAATAAGGGTCTAGGGAAATAAATAACACAAGACAAATATTTACACTGAGAATCGCTGCTTTTTCCTGTTGTGACTGATCACAATTTCCTCAATAATGCTCCTTTCAAAATGATTTATTGTGGAGCAATGCCTGAAAGTGTTATTGATGCTTCTTTTTGAAGAACAGGCTGCAAATATTCAGATTGGTTTTCTTTTTTTCTGGTCATATTCTGCTTTCCTGTTCCTCCATCTGAACGAGCATCAAGTTGGAAATGTTCTGAAAGGGAAGGGTTTTATACTTCAGACAGCTAAAAATTGTTTTATAAATCACATGGTTGAAATTTATGCGGTGAAAAGAGTTATGTGTGGAAAAAAAAAGCCATGAGAGTGCACAGAGCAGAAAAATAAAATGGTTTAGAGATTATCTGAAGAAAAATCTGTCATTCCTATTGATGAAAACCAAACAGCAAGCGGTGATCAGCCAGCTGAGTGATATCTGAAATAAACAAGGAAACTCGTACGCTTGGTGAATCGGAGATATCAAATAAGGAAATCTATCTTCCCACTGCTCCTTTTCAATATCACTTCTTATAGGTGGAGAATGGGACCTGTATGTAAGATTAAATAAATGCCACTAATCCTTTTTAGTCAACGAGGAAGCTGTCAGCATCCTGATGGCGAGGTATCACAGTGATAAACAGGAAAACAGAACCAAAGCAAAGCCTGCCTTGCCACACTGTTCATTTTGATGCGTGGGAAGTTCTTAACTGTAATAAATGCTCTCTTCATTTACGGAAGCTTAGAGATTCTGTGATAATGAGGTCCCCCTAAAACATCACCTTAGCTACCACAAGGCACATTGCTAGAAAGGCCTGAGCCACTGGATGCCTTCACTGGATGCAACTCCTGTCCCCCCTTAAAATATGGAGAAATGTTGCCGTGGGTTTTGTGATGGGCATGCATCCATTTTTGCTCGGTGCTACAGAGCAAAGAAAGTGCCAGAACTCAGGGACACAGGCCGGCATCCTGTAACCGAATGTCCTCCTTTGTGTCAAATGCAAAGGAATGGGAAAAGACTGAACACCACCGAGAGGAAAATCAAAAACCAAAGCCCAGTGTAGCTTTGAGTTCCGATCAATGAAACTGCAGTGTTAGACAGCATTTTCTATCCCACTTCGCATCAGAAACACCTGTTCTCAATACATGGCAAAAGGCGGGGAAAACATCAAAATGATTTCAGCTCTCTCCATCCATCATTTTACTCATCCATCATTCTGAATTCTTCATTATCACTCTGCCTAGCCCACAGGACATAGCTCCTATTTCACCTGTAATACCCATAGAGGGAAATTCACTTTGACAAGCTACTGCTTGAACTGTATGAGCATCTTACGAAGCCTTGTAATCAAGCCTGCAAAGCAATGTCTGGCTATTTACATGCTTCTAAAGGACAGGTCTTTTATTTCAAAGCCTTATTTCAGGACAGATTTGTCTTGTGTTGATGTTAATGAAGGCTATCAGGATATACCCATTACAGTTCTTTGAAATCCACTCAAGCAGCTTCAGGGAAGTTGCTCAGCATTTCATAGCAGCATTATTTTAATTTCAGTACAAAACAAAGGCATACTGCAATGCCACTCCCCTGCACGCATTCCTACATCGTGGTGATGCTAGCTATGAATTGAACCACGCAGCTTTTCAGGACACCTTCTCGTCATGCCAAGGCAACACAGCAAACTAGCATTAAACAGCACGATTAAATAACGTGTGTGCAACTCTTGACCAACTTCTCTTTATTATTGCTAGAAAGTACAGCCACCCTGTACTCCCTGAGTCTCCCTCCAACAGTCCTGGCTCTAACAAGAAAATGCACCACACTTGCACTGAAAACAAGCTGGGAGAGACAAATCTGAGCTTGCAGCAGATCATGAAAGAAGGGCTGTGGAGCTCAGAACAAGTGGTCAGACCTCTGGTCCCCACAGCAAGGATTTTCCCTTACTAGTTCCTCAGCAAACAAGTTTCTGTTTCCACATCTGAGGATGGACCCTCCCTGCACACCCATACACACTGAGGACCAGCAGACTTGCTTTAATTTTGTTTCGCAGTGCCTCAGCCTGACATGCCTGAAAGGAAAACATGCATTAGGTTGGTGTTCTTTGATTCAGACTCATCTTGTTTTTCACCAGAATGCCAATAAAGTGCTACTTTCAGGTGTTTCTGAAACACCGTCTACAGAGGGACAAGTTCTTTCTACTTCATGTTTTCCAAGAAGGTAATAACATTGCAGGGTAGGATTGGTTTAGCAGCTAATTATGCATTCCTGCTGCAGCTTTAATAACGGCAGCATTTCGGAGTGCAGCAGCAGAGATGAGCACAGGCAGCATGAAGGATCTGTCAGCATTCTGTGATAAAGCATTATCTGCACGGGGCTACAGCATGCTCTGAAAGCACTGTGATAGGAGGGGGGACAGGGCAGAGCTGGGAGAGAATCATTCAATAGATATTAAAAAAAAGTAAGTCTGTTTATCTGAACATCTTTCAAAGAGAGACTGGAATACCAAAAGCACTGCTCAACATTTGGTGTGCTGCTTGACTTGAGAAACAATTCCTCTAGCTCTACATTTTCATGCTATGTGTTTAAGCTGGATGTCCATCCAGAATCTCAGTTTGCAGAAGAAACTCATTCAAGTGGAAATAAAAAATAAGTATAAAAGAAGAGAGATAAGTCCAGGACTCACTCCAGACTCACAGGCTGTAGACTTCCCAACCAGGCTGACCTGAAAGTCTGAACTCTGATTCATTTCTAGGACCTTATAAAGAGAAGAAAATACCTTACAGACCTGGGGGAAGCTCAAGAAAACCCAACTCCTACCTACAGAGGAGAAGGAGGAGGGCATTGAACTGATCAGTACAGCCAAGAGGCACAAGGCAGCTCCCCCTGCCATGGCCAGCCATTTCTGGAAAGAAGTTTGCATCTGCTGGGCTCCAGGAGTTACACATCAAAATTGAAATAACAAAGCTAATTTTTATTTATTTTTACAAACATTCAAAAGCTTCAGTAAGTTGTGTTCCCAAATACTTCAGCCATTAACAAATAATTGTACCCCGAAATCTTGAAATCCACCTTGTTCACAAACTGTTGGAGCTGGAACTAACAGTCTGATGTTTCAGTATGTTGAATAATTTTTTTCCCTCCCAAATAATCCCTTAGCTTAAAATACCTTCGTGACCTTAAAATGAAACCCGCTCTGTTTCTTCACAAAAGCAAAACTTCTTATTGCACCATGCAGAAAAGTTCCCAGCACTCCCATATGATGGTTCCAGCTCTCTTGGGCTTTTCTTCTCTTGCTATAAGTTCTCTGTATGGTAATCAATATTTGCTGCCAAACTCAGCCCTGAACATGCGAGCTGAGGTTGGAATTTCCACTGAATCAGTGTCCCTCCTTGCTTATCTGCTCAGATCAAATCACTGAGGTTAGCTGAGCCTCACGCGTGTTCTGTGTGTAATCTAAGGAGTGCATAATTTGTGTTAGAGAAATAAGGATGGCGTTCCTAATTAGCATGACAAGCAATCACATTAAGATAGAAGATACCTTCTAGTGGAAGGTATCTTCCACTTCAGGCTGGAGTCCTGGCACAGACACCCAGGGAACGCTTCAGGATTCAGAGGGGAAAAGGTTTGGGACAGAGCGCTTGATCAATGCCACAGTGAGTGTCAAGAGATGGTCATTACTGCCTTGGAGATTTATGGCTTAGGTCAAAGCAAATTACTTTCCCTCTACTCACACTTTTTCCTGGTCATGTTTTTAATCTCTTTGCTCTTTTTCCACTCCCCCCGTGTTACAGGCTGACTGTGGGAACACATGTGGGACATGGGAATCTCCTCAGTCAATGGCTGCACATTTTGGCAAAACAGCTACTAGAAGTCAGGACCAGGATATCTTCCATTCCAATAAACTTTATTCCCCATCCTCCATGAGCACATAAGATCACCTAAGAATAGAAGGGAAGAGCCATTTGTTTTATTAGCACTTGCTCAGTGGCACATTCATGCTTAGTTTTACTTGACAAAACCACTCTGACACCAGCACAGAACTGCTTTGCTTAGAAAAAACAACCCGCTGAATTTGGTGGGAGATACAATTATGATGAACATCAAAACCCTCTGTTTCCTTTATTCCGGAATTTTGAGGTTTACTGCTGGTTTCTATTCACAGTTTATGGAGTTATTGTAAATGTAGAAGAATTCTGAAGAATTCTTCTGCCTTCAATAATAGACCATATTGTTCTATTCAATAATAGAACATATTATTGAAGGCAGAATAATATGCCCTATTATTGAATATGCCCATTGGCAGCAATGCAGCCAGGCAGGCAGCACCTGGCCCCATCAGAGCTCTGGCCAAGCCACCAGGTGCCCCCAGTCACCTTGATGCAGCACAGTCCCTTTTGACAAGCACCATAAGCTCGCCCTCACTGTTACGTTTCTCAGCCCATCCACTGTTCTTCCGGGTGACTTCATTAAGCAGAAATTACCAGTCTGATTGGGACAACTGCATGCCTAGCTTTCAAGCCAGAGAATGGTAAATAAAAGCAGAGAAGCAGTTAACACTGGAAATACTTACGCCTCTCTTGTTCTAAGCCCATTAATCACCATTTCAGGATGGGGAGTTTAAGGACAATTTGGCAAGGCTATAACTTCAATAAAGCTTAAGAAAAATAACAGTTTCTTTTTTAAAATGTATAGATAAAGCCTTCAGCTATGCTTCAGAACTGGTTTAGAATTCATTTCTAAGCCAGAGACTATAACAATACATCTTATTATTAAATGTGAAAAGCAGAGATCCTACTGCCAAATAAATCTCCAGAAGTACAAAGTCCTCCAGGACCATCTCCTGCTCCACCTCTGAGTTTTTCATCACTCGCTGCCTAAGGCTCCATCCCTGCAGTAACTTTGCCCACCTCCAGAGCCTCTCACCTTCTCCCTTTCATTGCTATTGTTCAGTTATTTGTTGAATCATTTTTGTCAAATAATTGGACTTTACAGAGCCCGATGCAGCAATTTAAGGTGAAAGGGACATATTTGCTTTCTCACACAGAGACAGGGAATCAATTTTTCTTCTGACAGCCTTCCTCTAATAAAATATTTTTTCTCTCTTTTTACTTAAAAGCTCATAAATACCCCTTTGGTAGAGAAAGTGTCTGACCTGTGTGCCTCTCCACTGCACCTTAATGAAGGATGAAACAAACTCAATAAAGGTGGAGACTTCTGAAAGATGAATTGTGTATTTAAACAAGTTTGCCTGTGGCAGCACCCCCCTCCCCATCCTGTCTTTGCAGAGTTTACCCACTGCTTTCCCATCTCACCCTTTCCTCGTGCCCACATCTTTTTCTAAGAGACATGAAAACACCAAGAGCAAATCTTTTTTTCCTCCTTTGAAACACAGAACAAATATCTGCTGATGACAAAGAATGTTGTTTTTTGTTTCTAGGCTGTTGAAAAGTTTATGGTCAATATTCTGGGAGCTGGGTGGCCATCTGGGAAAGGAAAGCACTGCAACTGCACCTGCTGCATTGCAGAACATCCTGGTGAGAAGATGGCAAAGGGATTAAAGAGGCTTCTTCCATCTTCTTTCACTAAACCTTTTTTCACTCCTTGGCAAAGAACTTCGGCTGCCATCAGAGCTGCTCACTTCCTCATAAGCACCTTTAGCCTCAGTAATTATTACGTTATTGGACTCACACCACCTACTAGTGAAATACTTGAGTTCATAGCTCAAAAACTCATGTCTGAGTCTACTCTAGAAACAAAAGAGAGAAAGAAGCCTCAAATTAGCTGAGATTAAGCCATTAATTCCACTGAGATCGTGGTTTTCATTTACACTGCACAGAAGTCAAAGGTGCAATAACCATTTTCTTAGCATGCATTTTCAGTCCTTCTGTAAGTCTGTACTGGACCTAATGCTAAGTACAAGCTCAGAGCATTAATTGTTTGTTCAGCAGAAGCAGAAACAAAGCCTAATTGAAATGAGGCACATTATCATCACCTGTGACCTCTTTTTGCTTTAATTACAAGTTCCTGCCTGGATGTCTTCATGGAACGGCTCCTATGTTTTTCATGTAATTAATTCCATGCACTTTAAAATACTTTGCCAATAACAGATCATGCTGATACAGCTAATATTCTTCACACACACACACACACACACAAAGGTCTTATCACCTACATCTGCCTCATTTTTTTTCTAACTAGAATACACAGAAAGCAGTTCATCGGCGCTTTTGCTCCTAAAGGCACAATGTTCTGCTCACATCGGGCTGCCTTTGCAACTGATGACTTGATGATGATGCAGTGAAACAAGCTACTCGTTCGATTGGAGATTTTAACTCTCTACGATGAAGGGCAGATTTTCAGAACTCGTAGTAAAGTATCTGAGTTCCACTAAAAGTGAGTAAAGAAAAGCTCCGGTTTAAGCACGCTCTAACCTTCAGAAAACATACTAGCATACATATCTGGGCTGATTTACAGTGATTATAGACAGGTGTTCTACACTTTCTCAAGAACATCTGCACATGCTGAAGCACACCAAGAGACGCACTACACCAAAAGCACAAAAACCCAACCTCAAATCACCATCAAACTGAGCTAGACTAAACAAATACTGGTGAACATCACCCACCTGTGGGATGGGCAGGCTGGCACTTTCCAGCCCCAACACTCTCAGCTCATAAAATCCAAGATGTGTGGATGGAGTTTTCACTTCTTTACCCTGGAATGGGACAATGGACAAAGCCAGCTGCCTGCAGGTGAATTTGTGGGGCAGTTGCCTGGCAACTCACAGCAGGAAAGAATTTAAATCCAGCATCAGCAGCTCCTGTTAGAGAAGATGAAACTACGCCAGGAGTTTTTATCTACAGGAACAAGGGAAAATAGTTTCTTTGTGAAAATGGTATGTGAAGAATATATCTAAAACATGCCACTGGAAGAGAGCCATAATGGGACTTAACATATGCAAAGGAATATGAGACTCAAACATGGATATTAGCTCCCTGACGCTTGAGTTCATGTCCAGAATCCCCCCAAAATGTATTGTTCAAATACCACATATATGTTTTCATTAAAAAGTGTAACCAAAGCAGGAAAGAAGTCTACAGATAATCCAAAGATAGCTGTGGCTGGGCACAGGTCTTCTGAGCTGCTTCTCTTCCACACGGGCAGCATCAGGCAGGCAGCAGATAACTGCAAAACACTCCTTTTTATACCACCAAACCCTACAGAGAATCATTACCTTTAGACGGACTGAGCTAGAGATGGTAAATATCTCCAGTGTAGCAGTTCTACTAAGAATTCAGCTTCTGGGGGGGGGGGGGGGGGGGGGGTGGAAAAAAAAAAAAGCACTGAAAACATTGATTTTTATGCCCAGTTTGTATATTCTGCTATTCTGCTAGAGAAAAAATATCACTGACACGCAACAAAGAAATAGAATAAATGGAAGATTTTACTTCAAGGCTATTCTAATTCAAGTCGGAATATTTCTTTTTACTGAATTGGTTTGGACAGCTTTGTTTTCAATCTGGTTTAATTGAAAGGATGAAAATGAAATGTTACATTTTTTTTCTCATAAATAATTCCCAATTGTTGGCTCACAAAAGAGTGGAATGTTTCAGCTTTCCTTGTTCTGTGCACAAAACAGATATTTCTATGATGTAAATGCCAAGCTTCATTTAATTCAAAATATATCCTGAACAGCTGCATATCCATCATGAAAAATCTGAAAGTCACTGACTCATGATTTTATCTGTTTTGCAGCCCCTTAGTGATTTTCTGTATATCTTAGGACATATTATTGAAGTGCTTGATTTTGAAATGCAGTTTTAAAATGGTTGTCCTTAGGCATGCAAGATTTAAATTTTAACCAGGGTGGCTGAAATTCACCAGCTCTCAGACTGGCATCCCATATGTCACTGGGAAGTGATGTACGCTGAGGCCTGCAGCTTGAGGCTGCTTTCAGCTCTGCTCTCAGCTCTGCTCTCACCAGAAGCCATAGTTTAGTATAACCTTTAGGAATCCCCGGTGTAACTAATTACAAATTATCAGTCAATAAAAGATGCCGTGTAAATGTAAAACGATTCATAAGAACAACTCCCACTGACATAAGCACCCTTCCTCAAACCAAGAGTTGGCCACCATGAAGGCACCTCTCAGACATAAGAGGCTGGGAGAAACTTTGCGCTTGGATAGCGTAACAGTCGACCTTAATTTATTTGGCACTGGCTTAATTACAATGGGGTGTGGATTCCAGCAGACCGCGGAGGGTGGATTTCACTCCAGTGGAGTGTTATGCACATGCCTGAAGTCAAGAGAAATGATAAAGACTGAAAGAGAGAATATAATCTATTACATTAAGCCTCTCTGGAGCACGTGGTTGTTCAGTTAAGGAAGCTGTGAATCAGTATGAAGGGTTACAAAACATGGTGACTGTAAAAGCCACCAGGAGCCCTTCCTTCAACAATCCTGGCAAAGCACCACCCCAGTGCTAGTGCCAACTATTCAATCTGTAATAAGACTGCAAGATATTGTACAAGGGAATTCCTAGACCTGTCCAGTTCCTTGTTAGCATATGCACTCTTGGATCCTTGCTGCTGGGGTGGAACAGTAATGAGAGAAACCTTTAACTTCCGCCTTTAGCCATATTTGAAATCATTATTCCACACAAATAAGCATCAACTTTCTTCAGCCCTGTGCAGCCTTGATTCCCATTTGGGTTGAAAAGTGAAAATTTCTAAGCATCTTTCAAAAGAACAAAGCATTGGCTACTTATGAGAAAATCATACATACACCTGGCATTTTGTAAGTTACTAATAAGCCTGCCACTGAGAATTCTAATCCATTCTAATCACAAAATGCCACTCATTACTTTGCTCAGGTCTCTTCTGCTTGGCTTTTAAGAGGTCCAAGACAGCACTTTCATGTTAACAATTTATGATTTTTTTTAGCTGAAGGATACAGGACAAAACGATGTGCTTTTAAAAGAAACATTCTTTAACTTCACCTTTATAATGCCTGCAGTGGTGCAGGACTGGGGAAACGCTGGCGATCTGCAAGCAGAAGGGAATGGGCCTGGTACTGCCATTGCTTGGGGCATAGAGCCGTCCTGCTGCAGAAAGCACAACAGCACGGTGAACAGCCTCTTGCTGGTCTCCTCTAGATACCTTTGTCTTTTTTGTTAAAACATTATGGAAATCTGGGTATATTCCAGACACCAGAGTAGCCCACAGGCAGCCTCTAGGAAGCTGCTGTAACTCTAAATGCTTTATATCAGAAAGCTGCTGGGGGTGCTCTTATCTACAGCAAAAGTTGTTTTAACCTCGGGAGCATCACAGAATCGCCTCCGGATCCTTAGCACCACTCACTTGTAACTATGCTTTTGGCACGGTCTCACAGCAGAACCACAGTCAATCATATTTACATATGTAGGTAAAGTTTAAATTAAGAACACCACCTCATCAAGAATGGCGTTGTTAGACTTAGAGAAGATTCCCGCAGCGCTAACGTGGCAGAAGAGAGATTTTTGTTAAGCTATCCAGCAGTATTTCAATGTTTTGCGTTTTGATGAGGCAGGTCTGAGAGGAAACACCAAGATAATTAGTACCACAGCATTCAAAGAGATTGTGGATTTCAAATACACAGCCATGGTTGCTGGCATCTACCGTGCTAGTCCATTTTGATGGCCACACTTGGCAAGAAGCTGTTTTTAAGAGAGAAGAAGAATAAATGTTTACAACTTTCCATTTTAAGTTTGCCCTGAAAAAGGTTTGTGAAATACACCTGCTCTCCTTGGTTCTTGAAAATACACTAAAGTATCAAGGTAGAATAAAACTATAGGTTAATGTGGAGTGAAGGATGCTCAGCTGTGGGAACGGAGCACTGAAAGAATCTGGGCTGTTCTCAAGTTGAACAGATACGGGAAAATTAACAATTAAACTGCCAAGGTCCTTCTTGTAGGCTTGAAAACACACCTGCAGCCCAGGAAATTAAGCTGCTGGAACAGATTTATTCCTGGGAAGATCATTAAGAGAACCAGCCACCTTAATCCTCAGCTTTCTCTCCCGGTTACTGAAGTATTTGTTTGTAAATAGATGCTTTATTCTCTAATTAATTTGGCTGCACATGCACAGTGCATAAATTTATTAAAGGAGCTGAGTGGCATTTATTTAGCAAATCCCCATTTTATGAGTTTTGCACCTACATCTACATGCATACCTTAGCTCAAACTTCTGGCCAGAGCAAAGTTCTTGATGAAAAAAAATGCAAAAAAGGAAATAATCTTTTTCATTCACGGTTCTAATTAGATGAAAATCAAGGATTGACATAATTTGTAATGGATATCAACACAATGAAAAAAGAAGAAAGAAGAAGAAAGTCTGCCTACCGCAGTCAAAACCTGGAGAGGCTGAGAAGTGGGTCCTTCTGTACTCAAAATTTATCCGTTCAACTTCTTTCTCTCAGAACTCCTATGGATAATGTCCATGCAAAGGCAGAGATAAAACAGCAAATGGCAATCATTTTTGCAACACATGGCTCTTTTAATGGACCTTGAGATGCTGATGGGAAACATCTCTGGGCCATCTCCGTCCCCAAAGCTGGATATGCATTTCTTTAGAACAGGGGCAGCTTCTGAAATGTGTGGCATTTGGTTTTGTGACAGAAGTTGAAATAGAGTTTCATTGACTCTCTAAACAGGACTGGTCAAACTTCATAAATACAAAAAGAGCTTATTTAAGTGGAAGGTATCATGTAGCATCAAGTACATGGCAAGAATAGGCAAATATGACCACTTGCCTGCATGCAAATAGGCAGGGAATGTCAGAAAAAGGTTGAGGAGGTAAAGGAGGAAAGGATGGCTTCCAGGATCAGTTGGAACACACACATTTGAGGAATCTGAAAAATCATTTTATTTAAAAAAAATAAAATTGATTAAGAGAGATAAAAATGGCCTGTCTAGGATCTGCAGGTTGCTGCTGTCAGCAGAGAACTACACAGTTGTCTCCCTGACCAGTCTTCTGACTCCCCTATTGAATTACTAGATTCATTCCTGGTCCTGTCACAGCTCAGCTTTCGAAGTACAATACCCTCCACTGGCACTGAGTCAAAGAAATGCTCTGAGAAAATGAACAGATATCAGAGATAATAAAATTAGATGCCAGTGCATTAAATGTTTTTTTTTCCTCCCCTCATGACTGGTCATCACCTAATATCATAAAATCTGTCATAATAAAAAGGTACACTGTCATAAAGAGGCCAACAAGGCAAGAAAGATCACATATGATTTATTTTTACGATTATTAAACTAAGTGGATGAATAATTCACTTGAAGACAAAACTTTTTGTTGCCATGAACTTTTGTTTTCCAGAACTGAACAAGGTCAGGAGGAAACATCCTATGCAGAAGCAGAGCATTTCAAACCCAGCTGATCAGAAATCCACACTTCTCTAACTGTAGGAAATTGGATGGATGACCTAAAAAACATTGTGCTGTCTAATGGACTAAGCTTGAAAGAGTTTAGAGATAACTGCGCTCACGCATTTCTGTGATACGGGCACACCAGATGAAGAACAAATATGGATTCAATATTTTCACCCTCACTTTTTCTTTAAGGAACAACTTAGCTGGAGTGTGGACCTCGACCTTGCCCTTTTTAATCGCTACCAATTAACAGTTTAGCAAGTCTGTAGAGTCTATTTTTAAATAGAGGAATCTCCTCCAACCTATTGTCCACCATCACCATGAGTTCCACAGACATAATTATGTGCTCACCTATTAAAAAAAAACAGAACAAAGCTCACAAAATTCCTGATTCCATTATTAAACTTCCTAATCCCTTGTACACAGTGAAAATAGAAAGTGAGAAAAACTGAGAAAAACACCTAGTTATATAATTCATATTTAATGATTCAAGGTATATACGAACCCTCTATCTTCCCTTTGATAGAGCATCTGTAAAAGTGATTATTCATCTTCTTGGAGGATACAACACTGGGGGGAAAAAAAATAAGGAAACAGATAATTGTGACCCTTGGAAACTACATCCTGTTTAATAGAGACATTGTTTCCAGATGCTTTGCAATGCCATCTTCTCCATCTGTCAACAACATGCCACCAATAGCAGATATTCATTCTGTGGGGGACATGGGAAAATTCGTGTTCAAGCCTTAGACACTTTGAGAAAGAAATAAACTTCACAAATGCCTAAAATTAAGTGCGTCTCTTTGCTGCTACAATGATTTAGGATGCAGTCTGATGTTAGAAACAAATGAAGCTGCAGCTGGTGAATCACTTCCGAGGGCATTTGGACAGTTTTAAGATGCTTTAAATCTTCTAAACACCTGTAGCCAAATGAGTGATGTCAATTAGACTCAATTTCATTTGCCTACATGGTAAAGTTTGGTGTATTTCAAGCTTTTAAAAACCAAGATACTAAACAGATTGTGGGGGATTTACTCAGAGTTTCTCTGTTTTACAATAGTTTTCTCATACTTAATTCACCACCTGCTTCGTGGCTTTGCTGGGTGGATGCCGACATCAGACGGACCCTCTGCTGAAAAATGTCTGCACATGAACAGTGACTTACGATTATTCATAATCACAGAAAACTCCCTTTCGTAAAGTTAATTTTTATGAGCTCCTCACTTCAGAGATATTAATATTTTGTATTTCCGGCAGCAACCTAAACCAAGAAAAAATAGCACAGATTACTTCTGCTTCTTGAGTAACACAGCACTGCTCATCATAGGGAGTGAACACAGCAAAAGCTGCTTCAGGAGCATCAATCAGCAAAGCAAACTACAAGAAAGAGCACAACTGCTTTCACACCATGCTGCCTGCAAGGGGACATGCAGAACGATGGGGAAAAGTTGCTGGTGTCCCTCACCCTTCTGGGAGCTTTGAAGGCCACTTGAGGCTGCAGAAAGCGTATTCACAGCAACTTCAGCAGTTTCCTTTGGTGGAATTTCATTGAGAAATCAAAACAGCTGAGGAACCCTCACTCCTAACCCACTATGTTCTACATCTGATTGCTTTCAACTTGCTAATCTGTCACACAGCTGAGTTGCCAGACACGCTTAAAGAAGCATGCTCAAAAAAAAATAAGCCAATGCATCTCACTATTTGAATTTACAAGAAGGCAAATGTTCTGCAGAAACAGCTAAGTATCCTATCATGAAATAAAAGCCCAGCTAACATAAACAGCCAATAGGAGAGCTAATAAGCTTCTCACTGGTAAGAGCATAATATGAATTCTTCTCTCAATTTATGGTCTATTTATTCTTTAGAGATGTAACCCTGCTTTTCCACTGCCGCATCTCACCAGATTTTATTTAGTGTCATTCTTCAGTTGATCAGTCTAAAGCCAGTTCCTGTGGTACTCTGATCCATCATTTTGATGCTGAATATCTGTCTAGAAAAAGAATTTGAAATTCTTAAAGAAAACAGCGCAGATTTCAGGGTAAAAACATCTTTAGTTGCCCTTGCACCCTGAGAAAAGGAAGATGGATGGCTTGTGGTGTATCACAGTGCCTGCATGCAGGTGAGGGAAGGTAACCTCTCCAAGGTTCCTGCAGAAGCCCAGTATGCAGCGCTACCATGCAGATGCACTCCTGTATTCTCATTCCTTTCAGAGCACCCTCCTATTTTGGTGGTACCCACTACCACTCTATCTTCAAACCTATGAAGAAGCCTTGTTTTAAAACCTGGAAGCATAAATCCCAGCTGTTATCTTTTCTCTCCCTCAACCTGTCCATCCCTGTGTTTTATTATCACAGTTTGACTTAGCACATCTCAGCGCTTACACCACTTCCACAGGCAGTTCTCAGGCCACTTGAGCTGACACTTTGATATATTAGCAGGGAAGTAATGCAGGTGCCCACACTGGCAAATGTCCAGCAGCAGGTTAGCAGCCCATCCAGAATCTTAAAAGGGAGTCTGTATTATATGCTATTAAATGGTTGAAATTTGAAATGGAAATCCAATTCATTTGCTCTAGGAATCACTTCACCTCTGCAGCACTGCTGTTCACTCAAGTGACAATGAGCAAATACTGGGACTTGCACATAACATTTCTAACATCTTGTTGGAGCAATTGCTGATCATAGGAGAGTTTAGGCTATGAAGTATGAGCTACAGCTCTTTTCATAAAAATACTTGAGCAAAAGAAAAAATTAGAGTCTATATTGATTCTGAAGACACTGGGGATAGCACTGTAAGAAAAGAACTCCTTCCAATAAGGAAATATCTCACACACATTGCCTTCTGGCTACAGTGCTCCTGCATGTTAAAAAAAAAAAGAAAAATGACCATTGCTATGGGGCACATAAATATGACAGATTCCTGTTTCTGGTTTCTCTTTCATTCAGGGCCTGCAGCATGTATTATTACAGCAAAGATAGGCTGCTGTAACACCAGAGCTTGAAACACCCCACTGTGCCTGGCTAAACCAGGGTCCTTGAAACAAACTCTGCAATCAGAAGCGCTCTGAGTTTGTGTGGGTGTATGCGTGGGTGCACACGAGACAGGGACAAGAAGTGCCAAAGCTGCCTTGACAGCAAGGGCTCAAATCAAATTACTTCTGTATATGGGGGAAAAAAAAAATACTGTGATCGATATTCCCAAGGGTAAAGTTCTCATAAGAACAGCAGTTGCCTGTGTAAGTGCACACACACAGACAAACCCATGACATATGCAAACCAGATCAGAGAAACAGCTGACTCCCAAAATGAAAAATCTTCCTTAATTCTGGTAATAAACTGTTTTACATGTCTCTTTGGCCATTTACAACTTGCTGCATTTCAAACTTCTGTTCGTTTGGTTATGAGTGTACAGACATGATGACTCCGTGACCCAGCTGTTTCTCCACAAACTTGATTGCATTCAAACCTTCAAAAGGCTTCTGAGTCTCCTGGGACACTGGAGAAAACCTCACAATCACACAGGTGCTGCCTGAATGCCATTTGTCCTGATGGTTTCACTTCATAATTAGATGTGTTACTAAACATCAACATTTTTAATGTAACTACTGGCTCGTTACAAAAACATCCACTCTCAGAGCATCTATTCCGCATGATTCTAATGACACAGGTGGCAAGGGACCTCTAACTGGGACATTTGCTCACATTATGATCTCTTTATCAGTCCCAGGAGAGATTCGCTACTAACTGAACTCAATCCCTAATATTTAAACAAGTTAGCAGTACTAAATCTTGCGTCCCACTGTTTCCCACAGCTAAGCAGAGCATGAAAACCCTCAGCAGCTGTCAGCTTCACCACTGCAGCCATAAACTTCCTTCCACTCAGTGCTGCTGAGGAAAAGCCACAGGTAAGAGCTTTATAAACCTGGTTTCATCCTACTGCTGAGAGCACAGCTGCTTGGTACAGCAGCTACCTGAAGTACAGCTGGATTATCTCAGTTTCATATTCATCCAAAGCACTGGATCTCTACAAAAACCCCACTGACAACCGCACACATTCACACTGCTTTTCAGACCACTTTCCCAGAGCATAACTGTACACACAATTATGTTTAAATTGTGTGTCCCAATGAATGATTATACAATGGATGTCTTCATATTTAAGTGTTTTTACTAGGTTTGAATACAAAGTGAATTCAATATAACTGCAGTTGCCTTTGAACATCAAAATACAATGAAATTGTGCTCAAAGAGTCAGAAGCTTTGGAGGCTCAGGCTCTGTGCCACAGCCACCAGGGGAAGGTATTCCACACAGAACTGCCATAAAGCCACTGCAGAGGACCAGATCTGGCTTTCTTATGGGTGGGAAAGCATCTGTAACAGCAAGAGAATAGCAGGAATTTTAACTTGTGGGGAAGAAGAAAAAACTGAGAATAAGCAATAGCCTAAAGCACTAATCCAACTCATGAACCTTTTTAAAAATCCCACATCTGTTGCAATTTGTCTTCAGTGCAAGCTAAGCTAAGCCCATATTCATCACAAGGGCAATAAGAAAAAAGGGAAAGAAGAAAACGGGGAAGAAACCATTCAGACACTTTGGCTTCAGTTGAAAAACCAACTACATGCCATCATTCAGCTTTGGGTGATATCTTTTCTTCCTGCATGCAGAGGGATGAGAAAGTTGTGTTCTCAGTGATTTGCTTCTCTACCCTTATCCTTTTGCAGTTGCAGACTGCATTACTCTATTTAAATTCTCACCTATTCTCTGCCTGTAGCCAGCAGCACTCAGTTAACTCATCTGCAATTCTGAACGTGCACACAGCACCCCTCACTGCCTTCCAAGCACGTGCCCTTAGCGACTCAGCTATCGTATGTGTATTTAGGGCTCATCTACATATAATCCATCAGGGAACCACAGTAACAGCTACAACTTGATTTCTCTCTTAAATACTGTTTGCTTTCCGTAAAACAGCCATCCAGGGAAACTTCTGTGGGAATGAGCTAAACGTTAGTCTGATAATATCTAATTAAACATTTAAGAAACAACCTCAATGTACAGAAGCCTTCCTCCTAGCCCTGTATACCATATAAACACAATGTCGTATGATTTTTAAATTGCATTTTTAATTATATACCTCAAAAATGCTTATTATCTCTCTGCTCAGAGCAGGAAGCGTTCTTCCCATAGCTTTCTTGACACTACAGTCAATCATTTCTTTGGCAACTTTCCCAATGCAGTGCCATCGTGAGAACAGAATTACCAATGTGATATCTGACAGCTCTAACAAGCTTGTTACACGGGTATTTCCTTAAAGTAAGGTGATGCACACATACATGAGCCCCACAAAGTACTCATTGAATAAGCTATTCAAGCAGTGGTAATACAGAGAATACTGGTGGGATTTAGGTGCTTCTTCCATAGGCAGCAAGAAGTCATAATGGTCACTGCATCTTATTTGACAAGATAATGGAATTAAAATTGCTTAAGATTATTAATATTAATAATCTCCTAATTATTAAACTAAAATAATTAAAAATAAAGGAAAAATCTTGCAGATGTTAGATTTGCTTAGGGGCCATATTCTGAACAAAGCAAGCATAGTCTCTGCTGAATGAACTGAATGAACTCCAGCTGAGACAAGAAAGCACACACCTTTGGTACAACACAGCAGTGCAGGAGCAGCTGAGTTACTGGCTACAATTCTGACCAACTTTAAAAAAAGACAAAGAAAAAAGTAGTCATTTGTCATTAACTTGTCCCACAGAAAATAATCAGAGCCTCTATTTTATTCCTTAATACTACACATCCATTTATTTCCAAACAATTGGTCCTGTCTCAAACCCATACCAGCTGCTTCTGCTGGAACTGAACCACTTCTAGAGATACAAAAACTCACTGAACTTTACTGACTGCTACAATGAGGAATTGCCATTTCATGTCAACCCATTGGACACTTGGATCCAGAAGGAAAACTGACTTTAAACCTGGCACAATTGTATTTTCCAACAACTGTCCTGCCAGAAACACGTCTGAACTCACCGCATTTGTGTTATTAGGATACATAATAGAAAGATAGGAAACAACAAAGGTATTCATTTCCAGCAATCTGAAACAGCTTTGGGTTCAATATTGTCTGGGCCTGACAGCTTAGTGGAAGAGAGGAAAATTACCAAGGAAGATGAAGAAAATTCTACAAATTGAGTCTAAGGGCAGCACCACTTTACAGAACAGCTTTTCAGACAGCAGTACTCAGTCAGTGCCTTTAATTTTCTAAAGAGCTCTGAAGTTCTGTAAGACCTCCACAAACACTGTAGCTCCATACTGACAGCACAAACAGACTCCAGAAGGAAGGTATGGCAGAAGGAAAGGTAGGGAGATCAAAGCCAGCCAGGATGATGCCATAGCCATAGGGCAGCTGTGCTCCAACATCAGCCATTAAGCCTTCCATGATGACACACAAAAGCTGCTTAAGCTGTTAATGCCACAAAGCAATAGGGCGTAGAATAACCTGCACAATACTAACCCATCATTTTCTCCTTCATTTATCTCTCAGCTCTGCTAAAGACCTCAGGGTGTCAAAGCTGTATTAAGGATCTCAGGGTGACATTTAGGGAACATGTCAAGTTAGTTCATCTCTTATCGTTGGGTCCAAAGCACATTTCTTCAAGAAGAGCCAGTCAAAAGAATTCCCTTCTTAGAATTTGCATTTTAATCGGTATCAAGCACATACTCCAGGTAAAGAAAAGTGAACTGCACGTGATATCTCATGTTGTCTTGCTGTTCTGCATTTGGGGGAAAAAAAAAGCGCTCAGTGTGATTATACCTCTTTTCCTCTCCCATAAAAATGTAGGTATTTAAATAATTTTTTAATTAAAAAGAAATGTGTTACAGCCACGGGGCTTATTCTATCACCGGTTGATGCTACCTCATTTTTGGTTGGATAACCCAAAATAGGAGTTAATGGGAAGGGGAAAGTCTTAAACAGGGCTCTGCACACTTCTGCAGCCAGACTGCAAAACAGCAGAGTGCTCTGCCCCACCTGCCGCTAATCTGGAAGAGGCACGGACAAAAATCCTACTTTCCTCTCAATAGCAAAGTAAATTTCTGCCTGCAAAGGACAGAATCAGAAAATGCACAGTCTGCAGTCCTGACAGCTTTAAGGAAAAAAATCAAACTTCTATTGAGTTCAACAGAAGCAGGATACAATACTCTGAAAAAATGAACAATTCAGGCAAGCCCAAGAGGAACTGGGAATGCTCAACAAATGGTAGTGTTAACTGCTTCATCTTCCAGGGTATGGAACGAGCCCAAGAAACATGGTAATCATTTGGGCTTGAAAGCAGCTCAGTAGGATATCTAGACCCAACAGCTGGTAGGTAGATTTCTCAAACACTCTCCCACAATCACATTTGGTCTTTCATTTGAGGCTGAGGCTTCCTGCCAAGTTTAAGTGTCCATCCTGCTTTCTCTTCAAGCAGGAGTTCTCTACAGTCCTCCTCGCCTGAGGTTATTGACCCTCCGTATACTATATTTGTAATCATAACATATAAAAAGAGGACAGTGTTACAGTATTAAGATCTCCAACTCAGGTGAACCTCATTTCCCCCAGAAAGTACAGCTCACCCACATTTTTTAATGACACTGAAAGCTAGCATTCTCCTTGTTAAAAAAAAAAAGTCAGCAGCTAAGTTGCAACCAATAAGACTTCAAGTCTGTGCTCTACCGGCATGGGGTTTACCAGTCCAAGGCATCAGTAGCCCAAGTCTTGTTTAGCACTGCATCAATTCTGTACTTCCCATTCCTTGAAGGTAATAATTCCATAAAAAACACCACTGAAAATGAACCAAAAATGATTCCAGTTTTAGACAGTATTACATCAAGAGAACAGCAAGAAATGGATCACGCAATCATTCAAAATGCGGTAATTTTTGGTTATTAAAGTTCCTTTGGAAAAAGAGTAGTATCCTTGTTCCTGCCCTCACTGTAAATGGCCATGTTTGTCACCCTTATTTCCCTTTGTTCTATTACCTTTTATACACAAAGAACAAATACTTAATCTATTTACAAAAAAGCCTCCAAAATTCCTAATGGATGCAATACATGTGGAAAAATTTTCTTATCAATTTTCGGGCCCTACTGAATATTTACACTCCAGACCTGATAATTTTACACTTTTTACTATTATTTGCTGTACAGCATTGCTGAACAGCTGGCCCACAACCAGCTCCTGCCCAGTAATAGACATAAGGAGAAACCCTCTTCTGGCAAAAGTCAAACTGATTCATCATTTAAACACATCTCCTGGGCTGGGGAGAAAGCAGCAGGCTAATGGAAAGTAAAAACATCATTTTGGGAGGTAGGGAAATGCTGAGCAGACTCCTTCTGCCACGGCATTTTGAAGGCAATAAGGTGAGCAAGCGCTTTCCTAATGGAAGAACATAAGGCTGCATCCTGAAGTCTCTGAAGTCAGATTTGCTGATGAATTCAGTGTCAGTTATTTTTTTATTATAAGCTGGATCCTACTGCCACAGAAATAGGGGAAGAACAGAGAGGAATTAAAGATCAGCTCCCAGCCAGGAACAGGGAGCAGACGGACCACAGCCCACTTGCACAACATATGCAGGGAAAATATCAACCAGGGTATAGAACAACATGAAAGACTACTGCCTTATTGACAGCATTTAGTATCAGTCTCTTCTTAAACACGCTCATCCTTCAAGCTTTACCTTAAAATTGTATTACAACTACTTCTGTATCTACCTGATGCAGCAGCAGCACAGGCCTCGCCCCACATGCAGCCTCCTTTGTGTTGCTATAATCCAGCAAAAAAGGAATACCAACTCTGAGGGAAAGCTGGCGAGCAGGCAATGCAGAGTGCCCTGTTCATTCATGGTTCTCCTTTTCACCCATCAGCATCTGTAGATCAGTGTTAGTACCTACAGCCTGTGATTTCAGGTCTGATAGTTCATCACAATGCCAGCCAGCCCCGAGCAGCAGCACTCCCTGTATTCTACACACCCGTTTACATTAAACAGCCAAAAAAATCACTCTGGCTGCAGAATTATTTTGGGAGGGTTTGGCTAGAGATTCCCCTTTAGGACCAGCTCATGCAGGCAGGCTGTGCCCCATGTGATGCCTGGGCTGGGTTTCCGCCAAGCACCAAAACCAAATGCTAATGAATATATACCCAGCAGGGTTTGAATACCACTACTGTAATTGAATGTATATATAGATACACACACATGCAGTGATGCTTTTGTTAAAAAAAAACCAAAATTTAAAATGTCCAAATATTTCAAGTTTCCCTGGGAAAAAAATTATTCAAGATAAAAGACATCCCTGCAGAAACACTGCTATACCTGCCAGCACTCAGTAGAAAATATACACATTTCAATAAGGCTTTTCTTTTCTACCCTTAATGCATGTAGTAAAAATGCTATGGAAAATTCAATAAAGCATCTTCCACTATGCTGTGCTGAACCACTCCACAAGAAAAGGACACTGTAATCAAAGATAATAAAAATATCTTTTCTATCTTCAGCACACTTTAAAATGCCCAATGTGAATTTTAAGAATCAGTTACATGCTGCTCTGCTGTAGACACTCAGTGCCCTTCAGAGATAACAAAAAAAATCCCACTCCTAGTAAAATTTTACTTTTAAAATCAGCACTGATAACAGGTACCCAACATCAAAAACTGTTCCTTTGGGATTCTCTATGGGAAAAACAAAAATCTATTTTGAAAGTATCTCTCAAGAAGGCAGTTTGTATTCAAATGCAATCTTTTTCTAACCATAACAGAAAGTTTGCATCCTTCACAGTGTCACACTGCAATGCACACTGCAGAAGTTTCTACTCTGCAAAAGAATTTAACTTGTTAATAGTGAATGAAGAAACTCTTTGTTCCCTCTCTGTTGCTGAGAAAAATCAATCCTATGTGGGTATTATTTTATAGCTCAATTATCTCATCCAATTAAAATTAATAGCTTTAAAGTGGAAAACTCCTTTTGCTCCTATAAAAACCCTGCAAGGCCACAGAAGGGCACCCATGAGACCTTCTGAGTCCTTTGTAAAACATTTCAAAGACAAAATTATGTAATCCTCCCCAGTGTAGTGATGGAGGGAGTATCGAAGCTAACTACAGATGCCAGCTGTACCCAATGAACTAAGAATGCGACACACGTCCCAAAGATATCCACTGCTTTACTCATCTCCAAATTCTTAGTGAGATACACAGATTTACTGGTATCAGTACCAAGCCAAGACTGAGATATTACAGACCATCAATCCTTTGTCATAATTTATTCCTTGATTTATACTGTAGCTTTTTTAAAGATAAGCTATGGGAATTTTATAGACATTGTTGCAAATAACTATTTCTCCAAATCTCTCTGGGTAGTGCCAAGGAATAGAACTGTATTTTTCCAGTGTCTGATTACAGTCTATATATTAACGGGTAGCAAAGTTTCCTATTCATCCCCCCACCCTCTAGAAGAGAAACATTAATAACCACGTCTGTTCAATCTGCTATTATTAAGCAATGAGAATACCAACATAGCATAGTAAAATAAAATCAAGAATCTGTATTTAAGCAGCAGGGATCTTAAATAAGCATTTAACACATGACCTACAATGCTGAGCGCATTGCTTGGCTGGGAAAGCTGAAAGAAATAGATTGGTGCTTCAAAGATATGAATAAGAACTCAGTAAGCCTAATGCATCTCATTTTTGACTTGAAAGATAACCGAGTGTATATTCGAGTAAATTACAGCGATGGGTATTTAAAAAAACATTAAAACAGAAATCACTAAAGCACTATATATCTTTTAAAGGTAGTCTTAAATAAAGCACAATAAATGTTACTGGAGCAGACCGTGCTTGAAATAAAAGCCTGAATAAGTAACTCACTTTGGAATCTAAGCTATATATAATATCAACCTTATGGTAAAGAACAAAAATATTAATTTAAACTAGGTCTGTAACTGTGAATTATAAATATACCCAGGAAGCCCAACCTTCATGTTTATCTATACTTAAAATTGTTGTCATGGAATTTATGAAAGAAAAATGAGATACCACTTATTACCAACTTCACTTCTATTATCTGCTAAATATTGCCACAACAATTGTTGCATCAGGTTGGCAACTTCTATGCACACAGCAGGTCTGTGATGCTTGTAGATGACATAGTTCTGATTATCACATCAGTTTCCACTTGGCATTTTCTGAAGTTCCTCCCATTTCAATTTTGGAGCCTCCTCACTCACCTGGGAGAAACTTCATAGCCTTTTGTCCCCCTGAATTGCATCAATTCCTACCTTTAACAACAGCAGTGATAATTCTCCCATCCAAGGATTTTCCTTTTCTTACATGACAACAGAAACATCTCAATTTGAAACTCAATATCCAGCAAGAAAAAAACAATGCTCTAGTAGAGATATAACAGAGACATTGATATTCTTGTGTATTATTCAATGAAAAATAATTAAATTCAAGATTAAAAGAAGTAGCAAAGCTGCTGGAGCACCCAAAGGACCACTAGAAAGAAGAGCTATTTCTAGGTGCATATATATTTCTAGATGTATATTTTAGCTGCCTTCCTATGCTCCTCAGGTATGTGTTTGGAAATTTGGAAACATAATTCCAATGAGAAGTTCCACAAACCTGAATGATAGTTTTGTCTGGCCAACTGAAAGAGTCACTGAAACGCTGTGCATCATACACGTAATGCGTATCATGCTGTATCAACACAGGAGCAATTCTAAAACATGAGCTATAATCTAGACTTCCCTTATTATTTCCCTATTTACCTTTGGATGGCTGGACTGATGAATAAACGTACTTAAGCTGCTGAAAAGATCTATATGCAGATTTCGTATGCTGAACTCTCACAAACAGCACTTTTGAACATCCTATAGACATGCTGCACAGGGAATTGTTAACCTCTACGAAGTACTGACACGTATTATTACTTACTGGAACAACTCCTAAAACAGAAGTTTTTCCCTACCTCTTTTTTTCCCTTTTTCAACAATGTTCCTGAGTAATAAAAAGAGAAAATAGCATTAAGTACAACGAGCACTAATCAATCCCAATCAGTTCCTAAGTACAATTAATTAAATTACTGTGTGCCGCACAAATGGATTTTTAAAAAATTAAATGTTTCATTTATTGATTGTTTAGACACATCAATATTCACTGCAAGGGATCCTTTCTCTAATAATGAAGTTAAGCAGGCAGAACATTAAGCAAGTTGCCAATTAGCTGATTAGGTGTCTGGCCCTTCTTCCTTTAAGACAGACACAAACCCTTACCTCTATCGGTGACCGTAAAATAAGCATATTGCAGTGGATCTGTACTCACAGAATTCTCCAATGCCCACATATTTTGCATATTTAGCAAAGGTTGGGAACAGACATCATCCCTGGAAAAGCAATATGAAATTTAAGAGGAAAGTTTTCACTCCCTTTATCCAAGTGCCTGCAATAAGGGAGGCAAGAGTTCTTTTTTTGCCTACATCCTGCCACATCATCCAATGCCAGCTACCGCTCCCTAAGAGGACTTGTTCATCAGTTTCTGTAAGAAACAGTGTTTTCTGCTGGGAGTTCTACATGCTGTTTCAATGTCTAAAACACAAAAAACACTCTGGAAGCCCCTGACTTTCTTTTTCTCTAATACGGTAAGCAATACCATCAACCCCCTCAAATAAAACCTCAGATTCCTATCAGCAACAAACCAGAATGTCCACAAATGGCACATAAGTCTTTATAGAAACTGCTGTTCACCATGGCACTGTTTCTACCACTCAGGTAGAATTCAGGTTCTATCAGAGCACACAGTCAAACATGGAAGGAAAAGAAGGTGGGAGGAGTAGTGTAATGCAAGGGACAGGAAGAAATTCTGTATTGGGTTTCTGTGGTATTCCAGGCTGACTCTGTGGCCTGCTCATGTATATTTCAAAGTAACAACCCTATTATTGGAACCAGGATTTCAGTTTAAACCCACCTTGGGCAGCTGGATTATTAGGTTAGAGGATATCAAAGTACACTTATCTGCCAGCCACTGCTCAGAAAGGTCAGACTGACATAGAAACGTTTCAAGATCCTTTCTGAAATATACAATAAGGAGGAAACATTTAAAACAAAAAGGAAAAAAAAAAATAGAAAGGAAAAGTATTTGACAGCATCACCTCATACATTTTCCCAAAGAAGAGGAAGTCAGAAAAATCAAAGCAACCGCATTTTTGAAAGGTGGCATTAGATAAAAACAAAAGAAAACAGATTCCCCTGGAAACACAAGTGACAGAAACACAGCAATGATGGATTATAAATAGAGCTTCATGACTGTGTAGTTTTTACTTCTTGTATACAAAGGAATGATGAGCCTTAGCAGTTCTTAAGTCATATTGTCCAAATTTCAGTACTTCAGTGTATGGTGATTGAATGCCTTTGGTATCAACTGTGAGGTAGAGAAGTGCAAGCGGTATAAGAAACTCAACAGAAAGAAAAAGGTTAAAAAAATAAAAGAAAAATGAAAACAGCAAGAACTGCTTCATAAACACAAAACAGTTACAGAACATGGAAAGGACAATTTTGCCCTAGAAAATCTACGCAAGTGCTAGGAATAAATGCGGTTTGCTTCGATCCTCACCACTTCCGACCCTTCCATATTCATCAGTCACCATCTGAATGCACCCATTTGAAGAGCACAGAATCGGCTCCCTTCAGCTTCACTGAATGCCACCAGCTCTGAGTCGGCAACACCAAAAGGCCAAACAGCACAGAGGCTTGAACATACTCACTTTCTTCTGCAAGTTGAATTTAAAAAACAGGAGAGAGTGAGAAAAGAGAACCAGGAGTTTGTCTGAAAATCACTAGCAATAAAATCTTTGTATCTAGAATAGGTCTCAAAAGCTCCATGTGAGCAAAGGGACCTCTCTGGAGGCTCAAACAGTGACATTTTAAGGGAACCATGATGTTAACATTTTCAGCCACTTCTGTATGATGATCAGTGTTCAAAGGGGAGGCTGGAGGTTCAGAGTAGCTACTGTCTCTGCTGGAAATCCCCTGATTACATCCAGGCAACCAGTGCCTCAAGCAAGGCTGCCATCTTCTGTCTCATATCTGCTCAAAGACAAGAGTTTTGAACACGCTTGTAGCTGCAAATGCACATTTTAACTTTGTGCCCTGAGTAGCCTCCACCGTCAAGCATCAGTCATGAAAGATCCAAACCAGGGACATGATCTCCAGCAACAGCATTGCTTTCATGCTTTAAAGCGCTCGTAAGATGTTTCTCTGCCACATTAAACAGAACAGAACTGCAAACAAGAGTTTCCTAAATCAGGAGAGAATAATTATGACAATTACAATGTATTCAAGCTTCTGTGCTGGCTGATCTTGCTGCTGGCAATCTGAACACCAAAAAGCTTATTTCTGAAGGCAACTTACTTGAGGGAAGCAGTGTTAGGATCAAAGGACAGCTAATTCTCTAATTTGAACTTCTACTGTCTTCTAAATCATGCTTAACAGGAGCACAACAGTTCAGTTGCTTACCATGTATTTATCCATATTATAAATGAGGAACTAAGGTCTAAAACAAAAGTAAAAAAGCCAAATACAATTGAATAGAAATGAAATAAGTATATCTGGATACCGCAGTAACCATCCAGTTAAACAACAGCTGTATGACTGAATGCCCTGGATCTAAAGTGAAATAAACTTTCCTCTTGTTTTCAAAGTCTACAGGACAAATCTGTCACCACTAATGAAAGGCCAGCTGACTGCAGCACAAAGGTGATGTTCCAATTAATGAGTACCTGAACCTCGTCCAGCTACAAGCCTTGATAGAGATAGATCAAATAATAAAATATTCCTTTAGCTATTAATGATTTTCCAAAAGTAATGACTACAGTACAAAACTAGAATATAATCTGAAAAATGAATCACCCTTTGCTCTAATCCAGCTCTAATCAAGTTCCTGTGTTTTTGCTGTTTTCCTTCCAAAGTGATTATGAATAAGGTTGTTAGGGACAGAATTCCCACTGAAGCATCAAAAAGTTAAATCGCCTTTTCAGAAGACAGATGACTTCTTTAGAAATGTCAGGCAGAAATGTTACAAGTCGAGGAGCTTCCATTTTGAATAACTGTGGTGCCTTTAAGAAGCCCTCATGAAACCCACACACCTGAAAACCTGTTCCCAGCTCTGATATCTGGGAACTTGTCCATTTTAACAAGAACATCATTAAATGAGACTTACCCTCTTTAGATGATCAAGATGATTAAACACCAATGCACCAAATGCTAGGCTACGCATATGCAAATAAGGCAAAACTAGAGAAGAAATCCAAATTTGATCTTTTAATGAACTCAGAGCTCTCCCTAAACAAACTTGCACAAGTACTGTTTTTGTTTCTATGCCTTTTTTTGCATGGGCCCCTGGGCAACCTTGGGCTAGTACCAGGTTGGAAGGTTGGTGGTCTCACCTGCAGTAAGGAGGTTGGCACTTGATGACCCTTGGAGTCCTTTCCAACCCAAGCCATGCTATGGTCCCATGTAGGAGTGGCTTTTTTTCCCCTGTCATATTAGAGTAGCAAACAAACCAACCAACCAACCAGGAGATGATTAAGTATGAAATCTTCCACTAATGGAAAGTACCTGGTGATGTAAAGAACCTGGTATACTTCAGATAGGATAAATCCAGGCCAGAAGCATCCAATACCTGATTCTGACACAAACTCAACTTCCACAGTAAATCAGTTTGAGTTCTCACTAAAGATGAAAACCAATTTACAGCAACCCAACAAACCCAAACAACTCCAGCAAATCACCATTCCAAAGCAATACACTATTCAGCTGGTATTAATCGCCCTGAGACATTTACCCTTGAAAAATGTTTGATATTTTCTTGTCTTAGGTTGGGTGACCAGAGAAGTTAGCAAGTCATGTCGACTGCATTTGACAATACATATTTCTTGCAACTCCAGGATGCCTTAGTGAATTTTGCTTGTTATATTTGACAGATGGCTATTAAGGCAAATTTCTGAAGGATATTGATGGGCAAAGAAAAATCCAGAATAGAATAGAACTGTCGCAATAAATTCTAAACAAGCAAAGAGGAAAGAGTGATTGCACTGAGTGACTGGAGGAGCGACACAAACTGGGGGAGGGAAAAGAACAGCGATAGCACTGCTGGTGCCAGCATCAAAACCAAGCCACAAGATTTTCCTACTAATAGCCTCGTGGCTTTGCCCATAGAGGAGATGGCATTTGACATTTTTTCCTTGTGATAAGTAATTTGTGTAAGAAAAACAAAAAAAAGCTGTGAGGAAATTGAACTTGTCAGAACGTTAAGTGCATTTGTCTCCAGGAATATAATAAACTACACACACCAAATTGATAGGTTTGGAAACTGAAATTACTCAGTTTAAAATCTAATTTTTCATTGCTTTTTCTTAATCCACTCAGATGCTCAAGTTTTACCAGTTAACAATGTGCAATAATTTAATTTTAAATGAAATCAAGAGCATAACTAGGAATGGAAAACAAATATTACCCAAGGCAGATAGACTGGTAGAATAGGTATTAAAATCAGTGCGTTCCAGCTTTCTGCTGACAATACCCAATGTTATATTAAAATCTGGACAGTTTTCAGCTGTGAATATAAAAGTAGTATTTAGGGGTTTGTGTGTATATATAGAACATATATAACTGACATTTAAATATTGGTGGCCACACTCCAAGTTACATTTTGCACTTAGAATATATATTGTAGACTGTGTATTAATTTAAAATAGCTACATAGCAGCATGGGGTTAGTGGCTTTGGGGGTCTATTTCTCCTCCTCGGCACAGCACATAGCACTTACCTTGAAAACACAACAATGAGAGGGAAAAAAGGTAGATTTATGAGCTGTTAAACAACTTAGACTTCTGTTATGACCTTAACTGACAACGAGTAAATTACTCTGTGGTTTACAAGCAGCAATTATACTGTTTCTCAGAGTGAACTAAAAGGCACAGAGGAGAAAACTTTCAGATATTATGAAATTGACATTTTTCCCACAGTAGTTTAATCGTTTATACAGAAACCTTTAGTCCATTTCGGCACTATATATCACATCTTCAGTTGGAAAGGACTCTCAAGTTGCTAGAACAACATGCTGCTTTGCATTCTATTTACCTGTGTGATACAGAAACTGGAAGACAGTGTTTTCTTTTGCTCAGTTTAATGCGTCTTAACTAGATTTATGAAGGAAACAACCACTCAAATAACAAGACATACCACTGCATACACCATATCAACCTAATGTGTACTTTAAGGTAACAACTCTTTCCAAATGAAGGTCATACTCCAACAAAGCCATCTTAAAAACACTGCTATTGCCAATTCCATTGAGACTAAATAGACCTCTACCCAAGAGGTGAAGCTGCAACAACTAACATCTAATGAATGTCTGACTTTCCCCTTCCCCAATCTTACTGAGGTGTTCTCCAGAACATCTCATGTCTATAGACATGTTATCATTTCCTTTGAAGGCTATTAAGCAGTGTAGGACAGGATAGGTCTATAAAGACCTGCATTCATAATCATAACACTTTTTTTTTTTTTAATGTGGTTAAATCTCTTCATCTTAGGGTCTATTTCCCACCTGTGAACTGATACACTGATCTGTAGCACTTCCTGTGATCACTCCGGCAATTCAGCTTAGCAAAACCCTTCCAAAGAGGAGCAAATAAGGATCAGACTGAAACCCACGTGCTTGCCTACAAATGTGCTTACTCAGCCGCTGATAATGTGACATTTCTCATCATTTCACATGATTCTTATAGCCCTTATTTGATGATACCATCAGCTGATACTATCTAATAAAAACCTCACATTTCTGTCTCTCTCATTTAAGAAGAATGCTCCTTAAAATTTGGTATGGTAAAATGCTTTGCTATTTTCTTTTTTCACCTGTGCTATGGCCCAGTTGTGTAAGTACATGCAGGAAGAACTACCACCAACGAAAGCACAGTGAAGCCATTTTACAGAGCACCCACGAGTCTGTGAAGGTTAGATTAATTACAGCCCATAGTGTTGCAACACACTGAACACCTTCAGGTCTCCAGCATAATATGATTCACATCACTGTCCAAATGATTCCTATTGCTTGAGACAGATGAAAAACTCTTTCAAATGCAGGTGTTAATTCACACTCTGCTATAGCTTTGTACGCAGGCAAGGCTGCCCCTAAAAGGGACAGCAAGAAGCACAAGAACACAACTTCTGCAGCAGGACCATTGAAGACAGCCCCAGGAAACATAGCTGGGATCAATTTACATAGAATTTAGGAAGAAAAGGCAAGTATCTACAAAACACACTTACACCAGCAGGAACAAGGAGTAGAGAAACACAATTAGGGATTTATGTTTCTCAGACAATTACAAGTGCAGCCTTCAGAGGAACCGTTGTAACCACATGGATGTGCTTTACCTTAGATTCTCACTTAAACTAATGGTTTCTAAATTACTTGAGTGGAAAATCTGAAGTGCAACGCTGTACTTGAGAAATCATTTGCATCTCATTGCCTATGCTGTTCCATTTCCATTAAGCTCCGCATTTATACAGAAATTTTTAATTCATAAAATATGGTAATTAAATGAAGCCATTTGATTGGGCAGATGATACCTTCTGAAGAAAAGATACTTCTGGATATGAGATACTTCTGACAATCTGCCTTGCTCAGGAGGAACTCTATATATCTCCTAAGCATCACATGCCCCTAGATTTGGGAAAACAGGTTTTAAATGAAAGCTGTAAGCTACCTGAAAATGAAACTGTTCCAGTTTTTCCTCCCAGAAACAACTCCAAGATCCAGCCTCAGAGATTCATGACAAAGAATTTCAGAACATTTGGCATATACACATACCGCATTAGTGGGTCAGTTCTGAAGTTGTAAAGGTATTTAAACTCTACTTCCAGACTGAAGCACTCAATCTTTTGTGTAAGAAATATGAAGGCTGTGGCGAGCTTAGGAAGTAAACTGCTGAAAAAGTTCTCAATGATACTTTAGGGAGGTTTAAGAGTTGCCAAGGAGATGGTGGAATCATCTTCACCAAACATTTAGCAAAAGGCTTACAGACATTCATTGAACCACATTCACACCCAATGCTGGGATTGCCAAAGGCTGATGACCCTGCCTGCAGAATAATCGAGATTTCTTGTTGTACTTTCAGCCCCATTGCAGACGGTCTGTTATCCCACAGCAAACAAACCTCTGTCGCTGACCTGTGGGAGAGCTGGCAATGCTCAATCTCATTAGCACTATATACGGCCCTCACTATGAGAAAAGCAACAAGTGCAAAATACACAGCAGTTACCCTTCCAAACTGCGGAACACCCAGCACATGCATTTTTGATCCCTTTTGCTTCCTCTACATAAGCAGAATAAATTTGTCAAAAACTTTCTTAGTTATTATGTTTGTAATTGACATTTCAATGACATCCTGAAAAGTGTTACCAGATTCGATCATATTCAGCTTTATTCTCAAGTGCTAAATTGACATTTGTAAAGATCTCCCTCGAGTGGGATTTGCAAGAGGAGGATTGCTTAGACCATACTGGTCACTACGGGTACATAAAGAATTCAGTCCTTGAAGGGTCACTGTGGAAACATTACTGATACTGGAACTATTCAGAGAATTGCTCAGGGATGTGAACAAGGAGCTCAGGGGCTCAGATCTGCTTTACTTCATATGCTAGAGACCACACAGAAATCAACCCACAGGATCAGGTAGACACATAGGTAATTTACTGCTAGACTGCAATGGAGACACTGCAATCGTTCTTCATTCATCCTGTAGAATACTTAACACAAGTTTCTGATGTTCTGAAGTTTAAGGCAGTCTTTGCAGTAGGAAGTTTTGGGTCCCGTATTCTTTTAGTGAGCAAATTTTCGAGTGTTTCATATTTCATTCTGATCAGCACAGCACCACATGTGAGCAACCCACCAGGGGTGGCTCAGGCACTTTCATTGATGGGCACCAGGAAATTTCTTTCATAAATAACCTTAGAAAGTAATGACACCAGAATCACTGGTGTTTACATGAAAAGTAATTGAATATCAGTCTAAACATACTGGCAGCCTCTTGGCAGCTCCAGTTCTGCTTTAATTTATTGAATTAATCAAGTCTTGACACTGTGACATGTTATTACAAAAGCTGAGGAAGGAACAGGAAATCACGAAGTTAAGAAAAAAAAAATTTTCCACTTTTCTGTATGTGAAACTTTTCTAGTAGAGGAAAATAAGGCCATAATGCAAAAGACTGCCATAGCTCAAATCCAGTTACCTATTGCTTCGTCTGGCAACAGCCTATACCTACTAGTGGTATAACAAAGCAAGCTAACAGACAAACAAAATTCCACACTTTCAGGCAATTCTCTGCATACTCTTATTCTTTTAAGAGGAAAAAAGGCCAAAGTGACTACTTTGCATTAATTCTCCTCCATTTTTCAAAGGAAAATTGGCAAGGCAGCAACATCCTCAGCACCTGACCTTGTAGGTGACTGCAGCCTCACTGGCTATGAGCGAAGCCCTGCAGGATGCAGCACTGTTTTCCGAAGAAGAGTTAAAAGATGCCATCCCTTTTGATCCGGAGTGGCAATTACCATGAATCCTGTGATGTACTTCAGCCACAGAACATCTTGTTTCAAGAACTCCCACCCATCCATTCAAAAGCCTGCATTAAGCTCCTGCTTTGTGACTGAAACATTGGTACAGGCCCCAGAGTAAAGCATTGGTAAGTACTCATGTATGTGCAACCATTCAGGTTACTTATAATAGCCAGAACTAGGTTTTCTCTGCCAAAATACTGTCAACTCTGCCCCCTCCCAACGATTTCCTAACACGATGAAGCAAGAGTGGAGCTGGGACAAGAATTACTGTCTGCAGACCCGCAGCCTCCTGCTCCAGCCACTACATCATATGATCATGAATAACTGCAGGCATGGAGAGGCATTTGGAAGCACAGTGATGCACTCAATCACACAAATGTGTATTTAGTGCACACTAGGACCAGTCCTTATTATAAATGGGTAACTTCGTAGCATAAATAGGATGCTACATAACCAAGTAAGTATATTCATTCCACTCTCCCAACAGCTTAGGGACACATAACAAACAACATAGAAGTCAGCATCTTCAGCTGCTAGTGGCTAGAGGAAAAAGCAAAATATTGAAAAAAATATTCTACTTTAGAGGATATTTGTTAAAAACCACACAGGTGACTCACCAGCTACTCTTTCCCTATCCCAGGTCCCCTCTGCCTTACAGATGCAGATGAACACAGCCATCTGCTAACGAAGTGCCAACAGCTCATACAGCAGGAGGGAAACTGCGCCAAGGGATCTTCCTTCTCTGAATGACCTTCATGAGATGCTGTGTAGGACAGAGAGAAATGCTTGCACTTCCCAGCAGCCCCAGCCTAGTGCTGCACTTGCTGTTTTCTGATACATCACATCTAGAGAATCGCTGGGGGGAGCAGCAGGTTTCAATTTCTTCTTAAAGGAGAAGATTTTTTAAGAGCATCTCCACTGGCAAAGCGCCACAGATGCTCTCAAAGAAAACAAAAAACTGCAGGATGCTTTAAACCTCCCCTCCCCTGCTGCAGGGGGGAAGATACAAAACTTCATCACCAATTTTGGATATATCATTTTACTTGACTTAAATTTGTTTAAGAAATGATCAGAATGAACAGACGTCAAATTCACCCTGATGGGAAATGAAGCCTGCTTTTCATCCACACTGCAAATCCATCCACCCTACAATAAGAGCTGACGGACCCCTCCTGAAACACATGCTGTGTGCACTTTCTTTTCTTACACCCATCATTGTGAACTAACAGACCTTTATAGTCCTCCTCCTATTTTCTCAGCCATGCACAACCACTATGTGCCTGTTTAAATCACACTTTTTCAGTTTCATTCTGGTTGCTCCGGGTTGTCTTATTGATATTGTTTGGTGTGGGGGATTTTTTATTTTTTATTTCCTTGTTTGCTTTCTATTAGAAAAGTAAATTGTGAATTCTATACTTGGGAGAGAAGGAAGAAAAACCTGCAGCACAGCTTCAATTGCATGGAAGTAATCTGTTCTACAATCCTGAACTGGTTTTCCTCCCCCCCAAAATACCCATGTCTTACATTTACCTCATGAAGGAAATACTTATTTGAGATGTAGACTAATCTCAAACTGTGAACAAAATATAAAACAAGTATTTAGAGCAGAACTTCAATCAGGTGTTCAGTGAGCTGGGATTTATGTCTATTCTAGAATAATGTTTGGCCACACAGCCATTACAGGAACATGAATTACAGTCGTAGGCAAGCTCCTCATCTTGGGCAGCAGGAGCCTCTCAGTTCCACAGAAGTGATAACAGAGCATCTCAGCACAGCCTGAGCTCTGCTTCTTCCCTCTGCCCCAAGCAAGAGAAGCGAGCAATGCTGCCCCAATTTCCCTGGCTGCTGCTGCTGTTCCATGCAGGCCAAGGGACACATACTACAGAGCCTGGATACCTTTGGGCTTATTGACACCCATAGCAACATTGCTGTCCTCTGGAGACACACTGTAGGTTCACTTTCACATTAGGAGTTACAGTGCTGCGTTCACTGCAAAGCACAAAACATTGCTTCAGTACAGAGTCTTGCAGAGTCAGAAAAGCAAGGAAGCATTCTCATCCAGAGGGATACTCTGGACACGTAACATGTATGTCTGTAACTGCAAAAATCAGATCCAGTGACCCAGAGAGCATTTCCACTTTGCATTCTCATATTAAGTACTCTAAGCTTAAGTCCTGTGTTAGTATCTTCATTTAAAATACAACTGCAAAACTTGTTACTGAAGGATAAAATTTCAGCCAAGCCGCCTAAATTCAACTTACTACATGACAAGATAGTTCAAAATCGTTAATGGGGTTTCATAACTGAATTAAACCTACAGCTCTCCCAGCTATACACCACTTAAAGATCTGCACTGCATCAACTTTAAGACAAACTACAGCAGAGGATGGCCGAGATGTTGCAAGACTGGGACAAAAGCTTTAAACGATAAAAAGCAAAGTACAGCACACAGCAGATACTTTAAGGAATAAATTCTCATCCCCTGTTTATACACAAACACAGTCAGGGCGATGATATTTAAAGCCACAGCACAGGCATTGGTAATACACCCAACAGCAACTCCTCAAAGAAGAAATGGCTTTTTCCACAGCAACAACAAAGCCAGCTCTCTTGGGCAATCAGAAATAAAATGTTTTCATTTGTCAAAATAGAAACTGTGACAATAAATGGCTGTGCTATGCAACAAATGCCATTCAAATAGAAAACAGCACTTTCCTTTTGATGGGATATTAAATATAACACTGCCACAGTCTGATACCTCTTCTCAGTTTGCATTACCCTACAGACACCACTTGGTTATACACATTTTGTTTTATTATTCCTACCATGCAATATTAATCTATTCTTAGCCAGTAATTAATTATCATTACATACTTTCACAGCTCCATGGTCTCCTCAGGGGAAAGACTCCGCTACATATTTAAGAAGTAGATTACTATGTACTTATGTAGAGGGACCCTCCGGAATAATTTACATTTTGTTAAGATCATTTCTTAGTCAAACACCCGAACAGCTTTTCTTCAGTGCAAGAATAACAACAACCACAAAGTTGAGCATACTAATAGTGAGAAATAAAAATGAAGTAACACTGCGCCCTTTGGGAGCTCAAGGAACAATCCCATCTTCAGTAACGATGGCATTCAGTGACCAAAATAGGAATGAATCAGATCCATCACATTAATCTATTTTCCAAAGGTAGAACCAATTGTTAGTTGGCATGCTTTGAGGAGTGCCACCCCAGAGCATGGTCAGAGAGGATGAAACTGAAGATAAGAGGCCTTCCTTTACTCTTTCATTGTTGTAATCATGCAGATTTAATTACTTCAGACATTTAGCCTGATTCAGAGCAGAGTGAAATTAGTGCAAGCCTTTCCTCTGACTTCAGATTAGGCAGCTAAATACTACTGACTCTGCACAGTACCTGTCTAAGGAGGGTAACTAATACAGTGGGAGGGCACACAACTCCCATGCATGTCAAAGTATAGGATTTCTAGTAAGATCAACATCTCCTGACTATATGGCTAATCCCTGCACTGCCACTTTAAAAGAAAGGAGAATAAACATTTTCTCAAGGAATGAATGAATTCAGGTGTGACAGCTGAAGCGATAGAAGTTAATGGAGAAAGCAGCATTTCAACTGTGAGGAATGATAAATAACTACTGAGGTCACAGAAGCAACAAGAACAATAGCCAGGGACTTGCTATGCAGCACTTCTCACCCACGGGGAAGCCAGCTGACCTTTTCCTTTATCCTTGCATAGGCTGCTTCATAGTGTGGTAAAATGAATTCTGATCCCTTTAGCCACTGAACCCAGAAAGGTGCAGCATGGCACTCAATTTCTCTATGAAGGTTCAGCAAACATTTTGCATTCTCGGAGCCTATATCATTCAGCAATGATGAACATGCAGACAATGCTCATCCCTCTAAGCTCAGACCACGGCTGTTTCACTCCCAAGGAACCCCCTGAGCTTATTGCTAGGCACCCAGCTTCTGCCTCGACCTCTGAGATGCAGCTGCATGTGAAAGCTTATTTCTTCATTACTTTCGCATCTCAGAGCCATCTATTAATATTCCCTCTTCCAATACTTATTTTTTTTTTTACCCTTAATTTTTTAAATGAAAGTCAGTTCTGCATTCAAAACGGGGCAGGTTGGCTGGTCCATTAATTCTCCACTGTCTTTGTAGTGGCAAGGCACGGCAGCACACTGAAACACAAGGATAATCTGAATGTTAACAAGTTGCCATGAAATGGCCATTTTCAAAGTACCAGCAACTCCTGACACGAGATCAGAGAAAAGATACTTTACTCCTTTCAGGGCTTCACTGTCAATCCCTCTTCAACCCGTCAGAATTCATGTATGTCAAGTGCGGAACCACCAGCTTGTGCAACAATTAACACCAGCAGCCAAAGCTGAAAGGGGATTAAGGTAGCCGTATTCGGGAAAGCATTGTACTATTTTTCAATTAGATGCATCATTCTGCCTTTGGTCTGCCCATCTCTCCTCTAGAAAACGGAAGAAAAATGATTAAAAGGAAATACTATGCCTGCACACCAAAGCCTGTACAACAGGCCACCTCATTAAGCAACTTTCAGCCTGAGAGGCCAAGACAGCCACAGGTGCAGCAAGTACAGTGCTTCAGTTCCATTACAAGAGTTACTTCTGTCAAAGCAACACATTTTGGTCATCTCTTCAACTAACACCTTCTTGACAAATCAGGAATGATTAAGCCTTAAATTTGCAACCAATCAAGTTTCCTAGTTGTCACAACACTGATAGCTCGGCTATCTCCAACTTCAGCTCAAAAGAGCAGCATGAACCCTGTTTGTGCTGTTAAGAGACAGCCCACCACTAATATTTTTACCTTGGCCTTGTTTTATAGGGGTATTTTACACTCCCAACATTCACAAAGAGTATTAGAAAATAAGAAAGTTTGTTCCAAAAGCTCTGAGAGAGCCATGAGCATCTGATCTAAGCAATGAAGAAAGCAGCCATTCTCTTAGCTTACTATTTCACATACACAAATGTCCCCAACCACTTTTACTTGGCTGATACGATTACCTGAGGCCAAACTCACCACCAAACTGCTCGTGTTAATTGAAGGAGCCGTTGCAGATGGAAATGAAAGCTGTACTTTAGCAACCACTAGCTGAAGCGGTTTTGGTGTGGGTTACTTTGATTATTGTTTTCCCCCCATCTTCCTCTTGAGGGCCATAGGTGTTAACCAATCAGGCTAACAATATTCTGTTAGACGATCTTTAAAAACAGAGGGCTGTCTGGGAAACGTGAAAACGAGGAAGGCAGGAACAGCAAACAAAGCAGGTCCCTAAAGACAAACACTGATTTCTTCTGAAAGCAAAAGCTGCAGGAACTTGAGCAGAATGGCTACAGGAAAATAAATGACAAAAGTCAGAGCCTGAATATTCCCAGCAGAACATTTGTTCAGATGAATGGTTGCTATAGCACCAACTCCCTTTATGTGAATTCACTCCTAAAGACCCAAAATAGCTTCTTTTTTAAGTGTGGGGAAAAAAAAAAAAGGAGGGAGATACGTTTTCTATCAGTAACTCCACTGGAGACAGACAGTCTCCAACCACACAATGCCAGCAATCTGAGAACTTTGCTTCCAGGTACGCACCCACCCTAGCAGCAGGCTCTGCTTCAACCCCCCGAACTCTTTATTGTCTCATTCTTTGACCACAGCAGTAAAAAAAAAATCCGACCCATAAGAGGTGATTTCCTCCTGCGGTAGCAGTGTGGTTAATGTTGTTGGCACAGCCGCAGCAAGAAGTAAGCAGTATGAGGCAGATGAGCTGAAAAGCAGCTCTCCACTGAGTTCCTTTGGGAGGACTACTCCCTCCCTCCCAGATAGGGTTCTCTATTTGTAATGAACAATCAGACAGCTAAGTCATTAGGCTTAGGCAGAGGTTATGTTCTCAGGGAAGGAGGAAACATAATAAGCAAGAAGCGCTATGCGGGAGAGCAAATTGTACACGTTTCCAAATTATATCTGGTTAACTAGAAACAAAAATATTATAAGTCAGAAGGCATTGCAGTACTTCTCGCTCACGTACTGAACAAAGTCTCCTTTCCCAACAGAGGGGAAGGTGACAGCAGGGAACCAGCCCTAAACTACCCAAAAAATAGAGATAAGAGCAACCCAGTTAAAGAAAAAAAAGATTTGCTTACCTGTCCCAAAGACCAAGGCTCACAGAATACTCCAAAAGGAGGGATCTCCAGGTAGAAAGCCTTCCCCCGTGGCAGACAGCCCTTAAATGAGGCTTAGGGAGGGGCGGAACTTGGTTCCACCCCTTCCAGTCCCATAGGTGAATTGCTTTCACCTGTGCTCCCAGGGCTGGCTGTGTCCCTTCACCAGGTGTTCTATCACTGGCTCAGGCCGTGACGTAGCAATTCCCATACACCTAGTTTTGCACAATCTCCTACCTAGAATCCTTCATCAGGGCAGGATCAAAGTGAGAGGGTATTGTGTTGGTAAGCTGAACTTTGAGGTCTGAAGCTGACAGAATGGCTTTGAGCGAAGCACTCCGGCCAATGTAAAACAGCCTTATTGCTGCACTAAGTTATGTCATGGATCCAGCTGTCCCCCGCTGTTCTCCAACAGTGGCTGAAGATAAGATGCAAGTCTTTCTCTGATCAGTTCTCTCTCATGTATGAGGAATTAGCTCAGCACATTAACATTTAACTAAGTTAAAAACCAAAAGCTTAATGAAATGACTGCACGGTATCACTGTCTTTAAGGGCCTAATTGAACCACAAAGTGAGTCACTTTCTCTTGGTTATTGCAAGGGTACTTAATAAAAAGGGCAACTATATTTGACTCTGTGGTCAAACAGGAATCACCTGCCCTTTCTGTACCACACACCATGTTTAGAAGAGAACAGAGGCTGCAGTTAAGCGGTAGTGATGACTTTGCTATAGAACTTGCTGAGAATCGCTGCGTTAAATCAGGCTTCAGCAGCCAGGTACAGTTTGTTGGGCAGATGCACACAACAGTTCATGCAGTTGAGTACAGACAGCAATAGAAATTACTGAAAGTTGGGCCAGTCCAGGTCTCCCCCGCTGCACTCTGCAACTTCTAGCTCTGATTTCTGCGAAACCAGATGAAATTCACAAGAATTCATCCCCATTATTCATCTTTTTAACAATTTTGAGGCAAGAATGGCAATAAATAAAACAAAACCCTTCAGTTACTCCCTTTCTTGCCAGTTCCAAATACATTATTTTTTATGCCAGCCTGTACTATCTTGAACAGATTTGACTACCCTTCCGTTAATAATTTACATAGCTTTATCTCAACATCAGATTTGTTCTTTCGGATCACATTGAAGTCCAATGCGACTGTGACACCTCCTCCCATCCATGTTGAACACAACCAGACAGAAGTCCTTACTTGATAAAAGGAACCTTCAAAGATCCACAGTAAAATGCAATGCCATAAGGAACAGTTAAGAAATTCCAGTGAGGAGCCATAGGATCCCGCAGAAATACTTCCTCCCTCCCTTTCAGATTTCTCAGCAGGGCTAGACAGATCAGCCAACATGCAGCCACTGCTTGCAGGCAGTTTTGCTTATGCACCCCAGCAGTTCTGTCCAATATAATCCCAGAGGATGGCACAGTCTGCCACATGCTACATTCTGCCACTCATTTCCCCCAGATTTGCCTGAAACCCTTAGCCTGATTTTTCTCTTACTCCCAAACCTAACTGGGACCTTCCAGCACAGAAAGAGCCAAGAGTTAGTCTTCACTTTCAGAAAAGAAAGCAAAAAATGTTTCAGGATTACTTCACTTGAAGGTTGTGGGTTGGTGGGATTTATAGTTAATTTTGGTCTCTGTGGCTTCCACCTGATCACATCTAAGACTATTGATTGAGGCATCTGAGCCTGGGAAAACATTTTGTTGTATGACTTCCAAATTTTAAACTGTAGCTTGAAAGATGCCATAATAGCTATGAATCCCCATTGAGACCCATTATGTTGGCAGCCAGATGCCTCAAAAGAATCAGAAGTATTCCGGGCAAAATTCACTGTTCTGCTTTGAAAGAGACAAAGTTCTGTTGTTCTGTATTATTCAGTGTATAGCAATGAGGCATTTCAAGTACTTAAAAAAAATGTTCTTTTACTGCATATACTTAAACAGCCAAAGGAATGGGAAATATTTCTGGGAGACTGATAGAGCTTGGTTAAGAAACTGAACTTTTTGTGTTCTCTTCTACTGAATAAGCATCATCAATATTTACCAAAAAGCTTCCTAAGCCAAAGCATATAGCACGTTTCTTGGACTGCAATGCATTTATCTGAAGCTGATAGCATCTCTGTGTGGCAGCTGTCTGCAGTGATCCCTGAGAGCCCAGTAGCAGAACACTTATTTCTGAGTTACACTGAGTTCTAATGTGAAAACTCAGTGAGTTTCCTGGAGAGGCATTTGGTAGTTAGGAGACAAGCATGGTGCACGTGAGTGTCATCAAAGGAGGGCTACAGGACCAAAAAAATTGTTCTCTTCCACACTGGTGATGGAAGTGCTCTTTATCTGAAGTCAGTACCTCTCACAGCTAAGAGCACCATGATGTGTATGAAGGCCAGGTAAGATACAATGGGTTGTATGATTTGCCTCTGACGTTTCTTCTTCCTCTGCCTGTGCTCCAGTCTGGGACAAGGGGGTAGAGGAGCTTAAGGAAAATGCAGGCAAGAATACTTTAAGCCTACAGCCAAGACAAATCCTAAGGACAAACCCAAGCAGCTACGAGGATATTTCCTTCACTACTACTTCTTTCTATTCGTCAGCTGCAAAGAAGTCCTTTCATATTATGCAGTAACATTGTTAATGAAATTAGAAATCACGAGCAGACCAAGGTGACTTTTGAAAAGCAGTGATGATTTACATCTATCAAGATCTTTGCTTTTGTTTTGGGGGTTGTTTGTTGCTGGGTTATTTAGGGTTGTGGAAGAGCTGATGACAGGTGAATGGCATCAACGGTTCATCCAGGAAAAAAAACAGTTGCAGCTTTGGGGGGAAAATATTGAAAAGGAAACACAGAGGACCCCTTTGAACTGCAGCAGACAGCACTGAAAACAAAACCCCCAGAACAGGTGAATTAATAAATCAGATGGCAGATTTTGCACAGCCACAACAAGCTGCAGAGTTTATTGCTTCATTTCCAGACTTGAGTCCCCAGAAAACAAATACATGGGGCTCGGGGCATTTACAGACAGTGAACACCCAGAATGAAGAACGGCCCCCAGGGTATTTGGGAATCATCTCACTGACAGAACTGAAATCAGATAACAAGCTCAAGAAGGAAATACAGCCCACAGAGACTCCAGCCGGCGGATAAGCAGCAATGGCGGCTTTCCACCCATAGATGTGAAGTTTCCTGGGGAGCGGATTTCAGCCATTTCACCCTGCCAGCTCACTGGAGCTGAGTCTATACAGATCAACAGGAGAAGTCCCCACCTGCTGCCAGAGAGCCACTGCGAGAGCCACGCCAGTCCTTAACTCCTACCACTGTCAGAGTGAAGGTGTGCCAGTTGTTCAGCTGGCATTATCACCTTCCCAGGCATGTTTGTTATCATAATAAAAGGGGCATTTGATACTATTCTGCATTTGGCACTTTTGTTACTCCAGGGATTCAATTTCTGCTGCCCAAAGGCAGACATTTCAGTGCACCGAGAGTCACCTGCCATGTGCACACTGCATACCCCAGGGCTGAGCCTTTCCACTGCTGGGCTCTGCACTGAACAGCCCTTCTGATGGCATCACTCCGTGTAATTCACACCACTGAGTCTGATAGAAAATACAGAAGCAAAACCACGACCACCACCTTACCTGACCCCAGTGTGATTATACTATGAGATTGAAGTATTCTTGCTAGGCTTTGGCACAAAACTAATTAGCCTATTAATTTTGAGTGCAGCTTGAAAAGAATTATGTAATGTGCATCCTTTGAGGAACAGAAGGCGCACCACAACACAAAACAACCTCCCTCATACTCAATAGCAAATAAGCATGAATGTTATCTGTAATAAATCTGAGAAAGAAAAATCTTCATGAATTCACAGCCCAGAAGTCTCTCCACTCCCACGAGGAAACTAATGGGTTACCACAAACCCAATGTCTGCAGATTCCAGGGAAGAAACAGCAAAACCACCCCTGTGGGAACGACAAAGATCATGTTAATGAATGGGGCTCTTATTTGGCTTTGCTCTTGCTGCAGTCCTTTGGGTCAGATGTGGATTTCGGTGCTTAATGGCAGAGTCAGCGCCTTCTTCCGTGCTCTGAGGCAAAGCAGTAAACATAACCATCTGCTGTGCTTTGATGGAGCAGGGAGGAAAGGGAACAGGAAGAATATCCGGGCCATCAGTTGTGCACCTTACATAGCAACCAAAATGGGAATTTAGTTTGGGAGCATTCGTTCTGCAACCAATGCATATCAATATTGGGCATATGTGATTTGAAAGGTGTCGGTACCACATAGCGATGCACTGCATCATTTGCTCCCTATGTAAAGTCATCCTGAGGATGCTCATAACACACAGGACAGCTGTGTGTGTGCTGTGCTGCAGCCATCAGCCCTCAGCCCAGCTCTCCTGCCAGCCCCAGCAGTGCCACCAGCAAGAGCAGTTCTTGGTATCGGCTTTCCATTTTATATTCTGATATTCAGCGTCCCACTTTTTAACAGTTGCCTCACATCAGTTGGAAATCATCTGCTTTTATTTTTCTGTTCCGGCATAGTCGTTGGGGTTTTTTCTTTCTACTTTGTTTTTCATTTCCTGCTTACAATCGGAACCATAACATCTATTTAAACACAGATACGCCCCTCTACCAAGAATAAGTGAAGCAGCTGATGGTTGTAGGTACTCAGCAATTTCCTGATTCAGAGCACAGCATCTCAGCACTCCTTCCGCTCACATCTCACAGTTTCATCGCAGAGCAAAAGGAGGAGTGTTTGATCTAAGGCAGCACATGTCTTATTAAATTATTGGCAATCTGCAGATTTCGATGGGGTAGTGATGGCTTACATGGCTCATCATTCCCCTTAGCTAAATATCCTCATTCCATGTCTGACCACACACAAAAACAAACTGTAAACTATGTCTACTGCAAGGACAGTTGGTTACTGGTCATACTGGTATATGGCATATAGGGTATACTCAGAGCTGATTCTATTTATTGAAAATAATAAAGTAAAAATTTGAATAAAATAGTAAAAATCTGCACCATTCAATCTGGAAAGAAAAAAACAGGAGATTCCTGTCTTGCCAGATCTGGTGGGGGTGATTAAAGACTCTCATCAGGAACGACACACATACTAATAGATCCAGAGGTGTTTTATGCTCAGCCCTGCTGCCAACAGCTCTGAATTTCCTGAGGGTGCTTCCCTGCTGGAATGAATTCTATCTTCGATCTGTGCTGTGAAGGGAGGAAATAGATATTTAAGTTATCAGTGTGTTGCTGCACTCAGTGCTAGTAAAATAACACAAGTAACTCAACATTCATGATCCTGGGGCTTCCAGCCTGCATGCAAATGCAGCGTGGCTCATTCTCTGGAACCCCAGCCTGCATGCATTACCCTGTTTTACTGTGGGACAAGAGAACGGGAGCGGCCCTGAGCACACCTGATACAGAAGGTGCTCATTTACTACAGAGCTGTGGGGATGGAACAGAAGATTTTCGAGATGCTGGGAATCACAGCACATAGAATCAGTGGGCATTTCTCTGCAGTGTGTTCAGAAATGGGAATGCTGATAGTGGGCACGCTTCTGTGTAAGAGACGCAACAGGTGAAGCCGATGGGCTATGACAGAACTCTCCTTTTTCTTCCTTATATCAGATAGCATTGCAGGAATTCCACATTTCTGTCATGTTTTCATGCTGTCCTGTTTTCCACAGGTTTTGTGTTGCTCAGAGAAGAGTGGAAGCTGCAGCCCTGCCTTCCTGGCAGCCACTGACAAAGGCAATAACAGCACTCTGGGCTCAAATAATGGTTACTTAGTAAAAGCAACAGGAAACTTCACCTTGTCACCGCAGCTAGAAGCCAGACGGGCTCCAGTAATGTATTTCTCTTCAGTCCTCAACTCATCTGCAGAACAGGGGTATGCAGGGTGGAACACAGTCTGACAGCACAGAGCTAGAGGGGACTGGTTTCCCAGGGATGTGGCCTGTGGTGGATTATTGGATGGGAGCTGCACAGCACCTACCTTCACCCACTGGGAGTCTATCACACGTGTCCGTAGAAGCAGCTCCCATAGTCTTGGCAGCAAGAGAGTTTGACAGAGGCATATATAAATGGCTTTTAAGTGGGCTTGTACTTTGGGAGTGCTCCTATAGCCTGTACTTCAGAAACATCTTAAAATGAAATACGGTGAAACAGACAGCTAGAAAAATAGACAGTATTAATACTAATAAAAGCCCCAATAGACAACAGACTGCAAGGCCATTTAATTCTGTCATGGCTGGGAGAACTGACTGCCAACTTTGGAGACAACTGCAGAGGAAAAGCAACTAGCAGCAATTTTAAAGAATCTGATGTAAGAATATCAGTTGGTTCTGCCTTGGCTGTTGGTAATTGCCTCTGTTGTGACCCCCTGCACAGCAGAAGTGCAGCACAATGAAAGATAAAGCATGTAAATCAGCCATCAGCTCTTTCCTTAATATATCAGTTACAGCTAAATGAAAAGAAGACCTGGGGTGGTCTCCAGGTTAGCTCTGTGGTTCACCTGCCTTTAGCCCATTTCTCTTTACCCTAATCAGACTTCAGCACCTTGACAATTAAAGCACTTTCGGCTCCAACTGACTGTTCCCTTCTTGAGGGCATCAGGAGAGTTATAAAAGAAACATTTCCTCACATAAAGGATGAAAACAAGCCAAGTTCGAATGTGTTGTGATGTCAAAAAGTATGCTCTGCTTCACTCAGCAGCAAGAGAGCTCCAACTTGCCTGCATGGGAAAGGCAGCGCAGGTATCTGACCGACTGATTCCCCAGCTTCAGCAACCAGCTGCTCACAAAGGAAAAGTAGAAGCAGGTAAACCTGATCATGAACCGCTCCATTTGGAAGGAGAGGGACTCTCTGTTTCCCATCAGAATGTTTTTACTGAAGCAATGTAAGAAGGCATTTTGTGCTGTGTCGGAAACAAAGTTATCTGGGGATTTTTGAAGAGCAGCTGTTCATTGGCTGTTCATATTTTCCTACTTTAGAACAACTTGTCTTCAGCTTGCTATACTGCTTTCAGTGCTTAATTATGTCCAGGTTTCTTAGATGTGTTTTGGACAATTTCCACCTCGCTTTCTGGCCAATGTGTTTTTGTCTTCCTTCTCGTTTGGACTGGTGATGTGTTGATACGCTGCTCCTGGGAACAGCACTAGCATCCCAGCTGAACACTGGAAATGAATACCTGCAGGAGTCCCAGGGTTTGTGCTCTGGACTCACGGGGCAAACAAACGAGCATGTGTCAACAGCAGAGGCAGTGATCGCAGCCTTTACCGACAATGATTCTTCTTCTGAATGCATAAATACTGTTAATAGAAAGCTAGCATTACTCTTCAGAATCCCCTAATCTTGACCAAACAAATTAACTAGCACAGCGATATCACCAAATAATAGGTAAAGAAGCAGATTCAAACATTCAAAATAGCAGTGTGAGCCTTCCACTCCTAGGATTTTCTTAATTCCTTGGATTTCTTATATTGTGTGTGTCAGACCTAATGCTCATATGGACATCAGCGGTGACAGCTGGTAATAATGCCATTGCCAATGGTGATGCAATCCCAAGGGTGCTAGTAGAGGCTTGCCTGACCCCAGACCAGGAATATCAACAGGAAGGATTCCTGCTGCCTTCAGGAGCTCAGTTGTTCGAATTCCCAGCATAAGCCTGAATCAAGAGGTGACTACTGCAAATAACACAAACATCACCTGGGCTTGCTCAAATGTCAGGTTTTATTTGGGGCTGTGCAGCTCCAGGAGTGAGCCTGGAGGAGCTCAGACACCGAAGGCAGCCAACCCTTCCTGACGTCATCTGCTTGGTGCTCTCATTTAAATACCAGCTCCTCAGTAAAACAACACACCACCATGGGAGCATCGCCAGGGAAAGAAAAAAACAAAAGCACAAAACCATCTTCTACAAATGCCTCTACCTAAGGGGTTATTAATTCCAGTTATCTTACAGACAACAAGTGTTTTCCAGTCAAATTCTCCCCACCTGGCATGCAAAAGCCTTTGTCAATGATAAAACAACATGAGCCTAATTGGTTTGAAGTTAACAGGAAATCCTACCATTGTTTGGCAAGAACGAAGTGAATCTTAACCTGAAACTTGAGTAACACACAAACCCAACAGTGCTCTCGACAATGACCCGGAAGCAAAGATTTAATTTCAGAACTCACCCTGGATGTTATCACCTACCTTCCCTTCGTTTCATTTCTGACTCAGGCAGAGCTTCACACCACGACTCAGTGGTCTTCATAAGCCGAGCACAGCTCAGCACCAATGCCAAAAGAGACTGTCACCCTTGCACGGTGCTTCTGCTTTTGGATGGCCTGCGCCAGCAGCCCCAGAAAGCAGATGAACTGGGAACTAACTCCAACCAAACCTAACACAAAACTCTACCCAAGTGACACAGTCTCCAGACTCAAGTGTGGTTTTCAGTAGGTCAGATTTCAATGGCACCAAAGGGACAGCTGCAGCTCGGAGAGGTCCCCCAGCTCCGCATCCTTCACAGCTGGCAGAGCAGCTATCAATCTGACACTGCTATCTTTTCCCGTCCTGCATTGCAGAGCTATATTTATGTGCTTCACTTAGGCTAAATGTAGGCATGCTTTAATTTTACTAAATGTGCCAAAAATAGAGATCATGCATCATTAATACTGTGCGGCTTTCAGATGCGTCATTACGTGTTTATGGAGAAATAAATATTTATGCAGCTATTTACTTCAGTTTTATGGACCATATATTCCAAAAGCATGCATTGCCTTCAGCAAGAAAGGTTTTCTATATTATTTGGTCTGTACATATTTCATCTCACTCCGTAAAACTAAGCCCTCTGCTCGGTCAAGAAGTGAGATGGGATAAATTAAATTAGCAAGTGAATTTCTCATTGCCAGTGCTCCTCTATTTGGTAATTACTTTTATCCAGTGATCTCAAAACGTGGATGATATCTTACTAGAAGCTATAATTTCATGCAAGCATGATTTCACGCGCTACACAGAGACAGCCTGTCCATCTCTGCAAGACTGTATGCTAGATTTAAGCTCTCAGCAGAACATAAAAGCAAAGGACGGGACAGTAAGGAATGGCAACCCAGAGAAATGGGAGAAAGGGCAGGCATTCATCTCACAGAGAGGCTGTGCATTTATTTTGGTTGGCCTGGGACAATCACCTCACATCTTCTATTTCTAACATTTCCAGAGTATTCAGAAGGCAGAGAGCTGGGGAGATTCCCCAGTCCAGAACCACACAGCCTGCACGTCTCTGCAGCTAAGGCCCCTTCACAGGCTTGTCAGGAAACAGACGGGTGTGTAGGCTACGTACTGAAGAGAAAACCACCACAACAACACAAACCTTCTCCCTGGCAAGTTGATTTCCTGGTGCTTATAAATCCACTGAGGAAGCGTAGTGCAATCAATGCAGCTGAGGCCCAAGTTCTAATTAGAACCTTCTGTTTGAAAACAGCTTTTCTTTAAGGACTACATGGCTAGAGGCCGTGACAGAACATTCCCTAAAAATAAGAAAATGGTTCATTACCGTTCCTGAAAACAGAAGATCAATCTGCCCTCGTGAAAGTTAATGAACACACAGAAATACCACACTGCGACCCCCGACCCCAGCGCCCGAGGCAGCACTGTTATTATTATGCATTTTCCAGATCTGCTCAGCAACAGGACCTGGATCCAACCCTTACTGCATTCATTTATCTGAGTGATCATTTCAATTAACGACATTCTGGCTGCGAGTAACAAGCTTCAAGAGTTCTTCAGCTGCTTAAATATTAATTAATCACGCTTTTCTGCTGCAAGGTGCGAGAAGGAAAGCGGAATTAAATGCTAACAATTTTAATTCCGAATATCAACAACAGTCCAAACATGGGGGGAAAAAAACACAACCTCACATAAACACAGCTGTTCCGCTCAGAGAAATGCTGAAACAACTTACTTATGCCCCCCATCAAGCAAGCAAAACTTAGTGATTTAACTACGCTGTTAAATGCAGGGCTTCACTTGTAACCAGGATAATTACAGCCTTCTGTCCACCGTTCTTCTGTGTTTCTGGCCATACTGTGCAGCAGCCAACCAAGCTGCTTTGGAAGTCTTTTTCTTCCGCTGAATTAAGGTGCCCCGATAACAGCGGTCATGGTCATAAAACAGGAAAATCCTCTGCTGTGTGGCACTGTGAGAGTCCTGCTCTGTCTGCTCCCCCACACTTCAAGGAGGGGAGCTGTCATAAGAGACGGGAGGGGGGACCCTCACCCCATCCCTCCCCCTGCCTCCCCCCACTGTCCCTTTGGCCTCGCAGCAGCTCTGCTCACTGTGCTGATGGTGACGACACGAAGGGCTGCACCACAGATTAACTGGGAATTATTTTTATTTCAAACGTTCACAGGGATGGAAATAAATACAGGAAACAGAAGACAGAGAGTGTGCTTTTAAAAGAAACAAACCAAGTTTCCACGGGGTTTCAAACAGGAAAAGATTGAATCCAATAGCTGCTTAAAACTGGCCACTGTTTCAAAGGTTGGGGGTTATGCTGGACAGTCATGTTAAGAACTGAAGATAAGCACTACAAACAAGAATGACAGCTGAAACGGACAGGATGAAACCGCACTACGACAGGAAAGTCTTCTATTTACAACATAGGGATCATACAAAAACATTTGGAAATATTTAGGGAGCAACTTGTCTGTCCAGCTATAGGATAAAAAAGGACCACTGCAGGGTGAGATGGCTTTGTTCCCACCCCCAATCTCTACAGAATCATTTTAACTTTTGGCAAAGTTTGAAAGAAAAACAAAACAAAAGACGACACACCACCTCGTATTGCAATAACCCCTCATCCAGCCCACGCTTCTCACTGTTTCTATCCTTGCTTTGCATCATCCGTGTCATCCGCCGGGGCAGCTCGTCAGAAGACAAAGAGTTTGTAAAGTTCTTGGCAGCCCTTTATCGATGGTCTGATCTGTAGACTGGAAACGTGTCTGTCCGATGGAGCTTCACAGGGCTTGAAACATCTGGTGTGTGCCAGGGGGAAAAACAGAACAACGCTCAGTGAGGCACAGCGATCGTACTCAGCTCTCTGCAGACCACTCTGTGAACTACAGGTTATATCCTTCACGTGGGGATAGGTATAATTAATCTGCTGCTCCATCTCGGAAACATCTCCACTCAGATTTTCAATATGAATTGAACCATTTGAAGCTTTGGGCAACGTGCTCTAATTGGGGATGCTCAGGGTGTCGCTGAGACAGTCCCTGACAGCCAAAAGAGACAACAACTTCAGTATCTTTCCTAATTACAACACTGTCTGCATGACTTTTATTTTTTCCTTCTCAAGAATGAGGATTTTTCAGACCTTTACTGCTTTTTCATGACCACCACCTCCAAGGATCCGCTTTCCATTTCAACAAGCAAGCTGTTCTTCTACAATACAAAACGAGTGGTCTGTACCCATACAGCCTGTTTATGCTGGGTCAACACCGTGCTGAATGACTGCACTAATAACTAACAACACAGTGAGGCACAGCGATAGCCCTGATGGGCTCAGCGCCGCCAGCAGCCCCGTTCCCGTGTGTCACAGCAGCGCCTGCCCGCATCCCGCTACGAACCAGTGCCAACAGGCGTTCGCTGCTTCTATTACATTATTCCTCTGTTCCAAACACGGCAGAGGCTTCGCTGGGGCTTTTCACGTGCTGCATGCCCCCTCTAGTGTTCGAAAAAAGGAACGGGACAAAACGATGAGCAGTTGCTGTGAGAGGGATGAGAAGGGAGCGTAGCCACGTGTGTCGGGGTGTCAGCCCTGGGGATTTCTGACTACAAGGGCTGACACACCGCGCTCTGCAGAGGCCGGAGCCTCCTGCTTTATTTAAATGCGTATAATAAGTATCTAAGAATCGTTATTCCTCCTCACATCTGAGGGGCTGAAAAAAAAAAAATAAGCCACAAATCAATCAATCAAATCCACCACCTCCGTGAGATTTCCCGAGCGCAGCGTCATCCCATCCGTCCACGCGCTGCGAGAAGAAAGCCGCAGACAGCCAAGCCACAGCTCTGCCCCGCAGCACCGGGCTGCCCCGCCTCCACCACGCGCCCCCTCTGTTCTCCGGGGCCTCCTCTGCGTGCCCCCGACCCTTCCTTCACAGCTCACCAGCACCAGCTGAGCCCATCCCACAGCTCGAGGAGCGCCGTGCCGCTAGATGGCCCCCGGGGACCGCGGAGCGCAGCCGAGACGGAGCCCCTCCGGGGGGACCCCGCCGCCCCGGGCAGCCCGCAGCCCACCTCGAAGTGTGCCTGCAGAGATCTCTCACGTCTTCACATCGAGACGCCTTGCCGATACGGACCCTCGGTAAGTCAGTGTTTTAGGCTTTGTTAGCATCAGTAAGGTCCTATCTTAGATTGAGCGTGGACATACAATCCCTTAGGCATAAACCACTGACCAAGTCCAGGACCAGGAGTGGACCCAGCCTCACCACGGCTCCTCTCTTCTGTGATTTAAGGAGTTCAGAGTGCAAAAGCACCTGCTCTGAACCTCGTGACTTAATGGGAGCATCTCCTGTACATGTGTTGGTCACAATCCTCTATGAGTTTCAGCCACTTCAAATCTTGTTAAGTTGCTATTAAATCACTAAATGACACCTATATTGTATCAAATATATTCCTGCTTCTCTCGTATAAGTGAAGTGCATAACGTAGTGTCATGGTTTTATGATATGTGATCAGTGCTCCACATCATAACATCATGCAGTGCACGAGGAGGTAAAGAGTTAATGCTGCAGCTCTGGTATCACAAGAATGAGCTATAGATCCCAGAAGACTTCACTTTTCATTTCTGTCTTCCAGAGAGAGGGAAAAACAGAACTGAATGGAAGCCACGAGGCTCTGTTTGCTCCCTGCTGGATCAGAGTAAGAACTTCAGTTTTCAGGAACTCTCTGTCATTTATTTATTAGTCTCAATCCCAATTAGTAAACTAAGTTTGTTTTCCTCCTCAGATCATTGCCACTGTTTTGTTTTTTTTTTTTCCCTTTCATTCCCTTTCCCTTCTTTTGGGTCACTGGGCTTGGTGGGCCTGCTGTCCCCATCACAGACACAGATCTAGAGATAAAACCGTGACAGGACGTCACATCTCCACTGAAAAAGCGAGATGAGCATCCTTCCCACGCCAACCTCTCCAACTCAGGTTGGACAAGCACTTCCCTCCATTAATTCGACAACAGTGGCAGCTGGCTTAGACGGAGCATCCGTGTTCAGCGAGATGGAGAGACACTGCACTGCCTCAGCAGCGCTGCCGCCAGCCCTCCCCAGCCCCACCTTACCTTGCAGGCCATAGAGCTGGCCAGTGCTGTGCTGCCGTGTGATGTGCTGCCAGTAGGCACTGCGGGGCAGGGGCACCATGGTGCTGAGGGACACGGCTCGCTCGCTCATCTTCATCTGAAGCTGCAAAGCAGTAAAGAAGGAGGCAGTTGTGCACACCGAAGGTCCTCAGGGAATAGCGCAACCACTGCCTGAAAAGACTTCTCATGGCAATTCAGCACGGCGTCTCCCTCTGTCTGTCTGCCCACCCTGCAGCCTGCAGGGACTGACTCGGGGTTAGGCTGGGGGCACACACCACACGTTAGGAGGTCACGCTGCTTTGCACGCCAGAGCTCACCTTCGTGCTGCCCTGCTCCTGCGCCAGCACCGCTGCCCCTGCGGGGAGGTCTAACTCAAGCAGCTGCAACAGAAACTGAGGTTCAGTGGGAGGCAGGAAAATGCTCCTCCTTTGACAGCTACGTAGCAACTACGTAAGCAGCTTCCCAAAGCTACGTACAACCTCAGCACCCCAAGAACCTGATTAGATGTGTTTCACATGTATTCAGTAATATGCATATGCCAGCTGATGATAATGTCTGGGTTTTATCATAAACTTGACAGTACAGCTAAAATTCTCTTTCCAAAGCTCAGAAAAACTTTAGTTTGAAGGTACCAAACCTGTACTTCATCTTTTCTGTTTATAAAAATGCTTTTCAGAAAAAGAGCAAGCTCTCACATTGTAGTTTCACAAAACCTGAGATGACAGAACCTTTCACAAGAGAGCTGCCTGTTACTGAAAAGCCATTTTGACATTCTTTAGAGGGACCGGAACCCTCAAACTCCCTCTGTATGGTGGATGCTGCAATGTCAAGGGAAAACAAAACAAAAACAAAAGCAAACCCAGATCAACCTTTGCTCTTAGAACACCCACCCCCATGTCGGCAGGGTGTGAGTCACTGCACAACACGAGCTGCCACCTCCGCTGCACAGAGTATACATCACAGCTCCATCACTGAAGCCCCAACATCACTTGTGGTGCCATCACACACAACAGCTCCATGGAAACAAACGAGGGACCCACGGCCGGAGCAAGATGTGCTTCCTCACTGACGGCACTTCTAGGCTGGTGCACTCCTGGGTGAGTTGTGCAGCAAGCTCAGGCAGTTTGAGCCACAGCCCAGCTGCCAGAAGGACAGCAACACCCTGGAGGGTATCAATGGAGAAAAAGATACTGCCAGAGAAAGAAGATAAAGAGACAGAAGGGCCAGAAGAGCTGCCTGACCTGAACTCAATCAGCATGGGAAAGAATTAGAAAACCCACAGCTGGGGAAAAGAATTAGTATGTTATGTCCTGAATACATAACACTTCATCAAAACACCTCAGACTGTGAGCAAAAGCAGCTGTAATGATGATTGATTTCATTCTCACAATTAGCCCACTGTATCTCTGTGGCAACCGAGGAAGCAGGAATAGCTTGCTAATGGCCTGGCTTTATTCCACAGAGGCACCCGGCACCACAGGCAGGTCAAAGCCAGCCAGAACTCCCTGCTGGAGCATGCATGGGCGGTGGCTACAAGCAGAGGATCAAGCAAGACATGCAATTCCACATACCATTAATATAACTAATAACTTGTTAATTGGAGGGCACCTAATCCACAGCCTCTCGCTCTCTTCTTAGCAATCAGCAAAACTAGCACAAGAAACAAAACCACTGCCTGCTTAAGAGAAAGATTCTTCCAAGGTAGCTTGGAAGTTTGCTCCAAAAGGAAAGAAAAGACAGATAATTTAAGATTAGGTGGGTTCTTTCAGGCTGAACTGTGCAATTCTCCAAGGTTTTGCAGAATGCACCAGTTTAAAATAATTTGCATTACGGAAACCCTTGTCTTGAGACCTCCAGCTGCAGAGGATCACTGTGTTTTTGAGGGGGTTTTCTTCCCAGTGAAGCAAATCCATATAATCAACATTTATTAGAACAACTGGTTAAGTAACACTTGCCAAATTCAATAGAACAAAGCTACAGAATGGTAACTATTAATAAAAGTAAACGTCAGAAATGAAAAGGCACTAAGACATGGCTGCTGTTTTGACTCGTTTTCTTAGGTTCCTATCTACCATTTCCACTCCTAGTTATGAACCTCTATGGAAATGTTCAGAGATGACACCAGGCTGTAACCCAGCCACACACACCCCGATGGACCCAGCACAGCAGCACACCTGAGCTGCAGAGCCAGGAATCAGCCCTGCTGTGGGCAAACTGCCTGCAAACATCCCCCTCTGGAGCACCAAGCTTCAGCAGCCAGAATGGAGCAGCTCGCTGTTGTTATTTCTCAGTGAGGCATCAAGTTGTAATGTCTTCTAAAGGAACTCGACTGAGAGTAGGCACTGATGACAGCAGTCAAGTCACAGCACCACTCCTGTCAGTTTTCATGGCAATCACACATTCATGAAAATATGTCTGCAATTTGAATAGGTATTTTCATTTCTTTGTCTGGCAATGCGGAAAAGGAGCAGCTGGACAAGGTGAGTTGCCACTGACCAGAACAGCTTCTTGCATCGCTAAGCAGAGTTTGCTCTTCCCTCTCTTTAAAAAAAAAAAGAGATCTTTGAATTCACTGGAAAGCAAAATAACTGAAAGCCCACTGGTGAATGTGTGTCAGACCCTGGTCAGCACATCAGACTGCACCAGAAGGCCATCACATACCACAGGCTGCCAGGGTGAGGCTCTGGCTGAGGAAGCCCACCACGCTCATTCCTACAAGCCTTGCAGCAGCCACAGGCGGATACAGCCACACGGCACCAACACACTGAGCTATGGAGCACGAGGCTGCTGGGGAGGTGTCAGACATCACAGCCCACGCTCTCAGCAGCACTCAGCAGCTCCATTTGCTCCACCAGCATGGGACATCTAACTCCCCTTTACTGTTCAGATCCCAGGAGTTCTCAGGTGCTCAGCACTGCACCCCTGCCTCCATTGCGCACCTCGCCAGGGGAAAGTAGAAGCCACCCAGAGGAGACTTCACGTCTCACCACCAGTGTCTCCCATCTCTTATTTATCTTTCTGTAAACAGTAGCTCTAGCTTCACTAATACAAAAAAAAAAAAAAACAAAAACAAAAACAAATCACACGGGGTTAATAATTCTTGGAGACAGAAACAACGTAATGCAGCTCAGACCACTGGGCGTGAAGTGCAAGCCTCTATATAAACTCCCCTTGGAAGCGTTCAAGCAGAATTAAAGTATCAGGGAAATCAATCAACCTGAACAACGAAGATGACCCTCACAAGGTATCCTGTGATCAGCAAAAGCAGCCATCTGATCTCTACATTAATGTAACTATCTCCTGTCTAAACTCCTAGATCTGAGCATCCTTGAAACCAAGAGAAGGGACTAAGCCTGACTATATTGGGACTGGACATTTCTATGACAGACTTGGGAGACTTGTATTCAGGGGCATATGGACTTGTCTGAAGCAATTATGTTCAGATCTTAAATTACAAGGCTTTCAGTTTGACAGGAATATGTTCTTACTTCCTGCTTAGTGCTCTCGGGTCTATGAAACTAGATTTAGGGGTTGTGGTTGGACACAGTGTTCATGAAAAAGCTTTTGAGGCTGTACAGCTGCTCTCTATTGAAATCTATAGCAATTGTGCATCTGTTGAGTGTATGGGAGCTTGTAAAACAGAAATTTTACGGCATACCATCAGACACCATGTATTAAAGATGCTATTACATGAATGTAAAACCACTAATATGAAATAGCCTGAAAACCTATTCACTTCAGGAAGCATAAGCTAATGAATTGCCTCTTTTTTTTTTCTTTTTCTTTTTTTTTTTCTTTTTTTGAAGTGAATTCATGCTGCTGCAGGCTGCTCTGTCCCATCTGATGTTGGTGTGCTACAGATATTTGCTATGTAAGCTGACATAGACTAGGCTAATTCTAATCTGCTTCAGTTAGTTACCGATGCACGCTTACATCATCTCCCACCTGTCTCAAATCAGGGACTTTTGGGCATTCTTGAACAAGACAGGCTTTGGGTCAGTACTTGTCTTCATGGACATGGCTTCACTGAGGTGACACCAGCCAGAAGTTAACTGAGAAGCACCAACTGGAAAATGCCATGCTAACCGGTCCCTTCCCCGCTGGAAATGGACATACATGGCCCGCATTACCCCTGAACAGACTTGAATCTTCTGTGCTTTCTCACTCGTTTGCTCACCTGCTCTACAAGCAATGACAGAATTTCCCACCCACCTGCACGCTGGGCTGAAGCAGCTATCTAGTACACAGAGTCAGTCAGAACACTTGGAAATCATTTTCTATCGCTCCTCCTCATTTTACTGTCAGGGGAAAATTCTTCCTATGACAGATTTGACTTCCATTCTGTCTCAAGTTCAGGAAATCAGTAAAATTACTGAAAGGATTAGACATGGATATGGATATCAGCAGCACTTTTTCATATAAAGGAAAAGACACAGTTCTTCTTGCAGATTACATGAACCAATTAGTACTGCCTGGAATAGAGAAGTTGCGTACGGCCAGGCTCTTCCATAATTGTCCATTCTGCACATTTTATGCATTCCAGAAAGTCTGAGAGTCTTACAACGTAGAGACTGACTGTGATAGGGGATGAACAGAAGATTCCTTCTCACTCCACAGGATTCAAGAGGAAACAAACAAAATAAGACCTGGAAACATGCTAGGTGCAAGTGCCATCAAACTGCCTTCCTTTGACATCGCACATGGAGATCCCACACTACCTGTTCTGTTTGTATGGAAACTTTGCATCCTACACTCCTATATTTTCTAGGGGTAATGAGCATCATAAAATGAGTTTTAGACACAAAAAGCACTTGTAGAAAACAGGCATCTACCAAGAGATCAGACAAACACGTAGTCCTCCCTCCCACAGGTTAACCTGAACCATACAACTCTTTCCAAGTCATCCATCAAGCGTAGGCACCAATTAACAAACAAAAAACTGAGCATGAGCCACATTCTGCAAATAGATTGATGAGAAATGTTTCTAAACAAACTCATGATGGTGACTAATTAGAAGAAGCTAATGAGAAAGGAAACTATGGATTGATGGGAGCTCATCATCTCTGTATTAAATCACACCAGTGGTTTTCCAACCACACAAATCAAGGACTATACATTTCCCTGTTGTTTGGACCCTCGAAAAGCAATCCCAGTTAGAAACACTACCCAAAATATAATAATTGAGAAGAATTTACTAAGAGCAACACTCAGACTGCTTACTGCCTGTGAATCAAAAGGAAGTCACACTGAAGCATTGCTCACTGATGTGAAACAGCAAGCGGAGCACACGGCCGTACCATTGAATTTTTCACGCTCTGCAGCAGGCGCTCGTGTTGTTCTGCTATGGCCAGAGCAGCCGAGTGAACCTTCTGATAGATTGCTTCCCCATCTCGTGTCTGAAAGATGAACAGTCCTTCTCCTGTGTCGCACATCCTGCCAAAGTGAGAGCAGACAGGACCCAGATGTGAGATTTTTCACTTGCTCACAGGGATCTGTAGCACATAACTGCCCGTGCAGCTCTAGAGCCATTACTGCACAAGCAGTACGAAACAAAGGTTGCTGAAGAACTGAACAAAGTTATTTCCATGGCTTTAACAGCCCTAGCACAATCTTACTGTTTTAACCCACAGCAGGATTACTCTGGCCAAACACAGACTCAGGTGAGTACCGCTCTTGAAAGTGCACGAGCTCCAGAGAGTTGATGCACGAAACCCAGATTTTTGAGATTTAGACTTAAAAGAGGGGATTAATTTTCCTTCTTCCCCTTTCAGGGTTTTAATATTGCCTGTAATGAGCTTTGTCCTTCACTTGAAACCCTAAACACATTATCCTCAGCATCCCAGTGGCAATGTCTTACCACAGCTAATGCACGATCAGAGAACTAAAAACATATCCCTTTTCCTGGGAGAACTAAATTCTTCAGCAGTACAGAGGATGGACGTTTAAATGCCTCTTCTCTTTCCAGATAAGTTAATTGTATGATGCATTTCTCTTTTATGATTGTAATTCTTTAATGTGCTTATCTAAAATAATGCAACCACAGCCCTTAAAAAGGATTTGGGAGTTCAGTTCAATCAACAGGTGCTCCAGCTTCAGCCACACAAAGACTTCCATTCATTAAGTTCAAGCTGCAGGAAGCGATAAGGAACAACACCTCTAGAAGAAGGAACTGCATGCGAATTTCTTATAAACCCATTTGTTGATAGATGGAAAAGAGGAGTACGATTAACAAAAACCAGGAGCCCCTTCTTCACTGCTTCAGAATGATGGAGGAAAGTGATGCACTGCAACAAACACACACCTACCTCCCTGCTTCAAAGGTGAACCAAGAAGGGTCCCGCCCGTAGCGTCGGAGGGCGCTTAATGGCCAAGAGATGAGTTTGACTCTGGGATTCTGGATGTCCCAAAGACAGATATTCTCAAATGTTATCTGCAAGGTACATTCCCCATGCACATCTAAGTTAGGGGATGGCATCAAATACACATTGAATCTCTCTGGGAGAAAAACAAAAGGTTAGTCTAAAATCCCTGCCCATTAACTGTCGAAGTCATTAAAGGAATTTCCTATTTTCCACCTCTATTAAAAGATCTTATTTCCACTTTGAACAATTATTTCAAAAATAAAGATTCAATTCCTTCCAGTAACTCAGCAAACTCAATGTTTGGAGCAATCAAAACGCTGCACTCAAAGGGCATCAAACATTTGGGCATGTGTTGAGATGCAGAAGAGAACTGCACCATCATAATCCTGATATTTGCAAACAATTAATACAACTGTGTGCATGAATAAATACATTGCAAGTGCTTTTGTGCATAATTAGTTAATTTGCATAGGAAAGTGAAGTAGCTGAGGGCTCGGGTTTTGCATGCAATTATTGTTATTTATTATTTGCTTTAACAGTGTTGATAAATAGCCTCAGTCAGAGGCTGAAACTGTTGTACAGACACAATATAAGAAAACACACAACGAAACACCAAAGTTTCCATCTCCAAGGTCAGCTAAATTGTCTGAGAGGAAAAGTGCTATTCCATTCTATTCCACTAATTCTAAAGCCCTGGATTACAGCACCTTATTACCATGCTCATTATTTCTGGTGGCAATTAAAACAAAAACAAACAAAACAACAATAAACAGGATAGGGGGCTTGGTTTCTTGATTGGAACCCAAAACCACATTTTTGGTACCAATTTATTTTTGATGATCTCATGTGCAGTCCAAATGACTTGAAAATAAAGTAACAAAAGATTTAAGAAGTCAATACGTTACGTACGTACCATTCTGCTCCCTCTCCACTCCCGATGCCAACAAGTCAGGCTCTCCAAGGCTAATGTCATTAATTCGTGTCCCAAGACACTCCATCTGCAATACCTTGCACCACTCATCTGCCTCAAGTTCTGTATAAATGCCCAGAAAATCTGTGTGTAGGTATAATACATTTATGATTTCACAACTGATGCTCTTATGTTTTCTCATGTGCATTGCCATTTTACCCACCTGACTCACAAGCAAAAGTTTTAGAGGTGTCGTCGTTAAAATAAATCCCAACAGCATGCTTCTTTGTGCTTTTTGGCATTCGTGATATATTCTTCACGTTATTGAGCTCTGTGACCTGGGGGGGGGGGGAAATAACACCAAGAAACCAATGATTTGGAGATGTAATTAAGACCTTGAAAGATATATATCCACTAGTGACCAGAAAAGCTGAAAAAAGAAAGATATCGAGCTGCAAAGGACAGACAAAGAGAATATTTGATTGCCCTTAAGGAAACAGCCTTGACATGAATCACCTTATGCAGTCTCCTTGGAGAGCCCGGATGGTGAAGGAGACATTCTCCAGTTCCCTCCCAACCACATAAGCTTCAATGCATCTTGTTTAGGGCAGTTTGCAGGTAGAACCGAAGCTCACACCGGTTTGAGAAATACTTACAGGCAGGACATTTAGAAGACCAACCTGTTGCAGTAGAAACAAAAGGAGGTCAAGAGAAAAAGCTGAAAGATTCTCCCATTTGGTGGAGCAAGTCCAGTTCCAGCACGGCTTCCATCGTAAGGACACAACTGAGAATGGTGTAAAGTCAGTGTCTGAAACTGCGTTTTCAGAAGGTCGGTGATTTGTTATAATGGCCCACAGAGAAAATAACAATAAAAAATTAAAATGAAATAATTTTTTAGAAGATCGCAGTGTTGGTAGTTGGAAGGCTTGTTCGCTTTGAAAACTCACAGAATGAATTCTCAGACTTACAAGTCTGACAGACACAGATCTCTTTTGCTTGGTTGCCAAAAACTGACTGGAATCTCTTTCAGTCCAACAAAAACGAACATGTATCCGTTACCTCACACACAGCTTGAGGAACTGCATGCTATGGTTCCTTCATGTGGCTCTAGCATCCACTTCTCGTGCTCACCCTTGTAAATAATGTTCATAAATTTGGCTGAAGAGAAATCTCACACTATTTAAATTCTTTTTGGTATGAAGACCGATACCCAGACATGGCATCAGGAAGCTCTACTGAACTATCAGAAATAGCTTCACTGATTCTTTTACGTGGTAAGGATTGCAGAGATAGAAAGGAGTTTAACAAAAACATTCCCAAAGCTGTACTCTGCAACGAAAGTGCTTAATTACTAAGGTCTCATTAGCACTGTGGAATGCTCTCTTATGGTTGCAGTTGTAAAGGAAGAAATGCAGCAATCCATCTTATCCAGAAGACTGCCACAACTTCTCATTGTAGGGTCCAGAAAGGGGTTGATATCCCACAGCTCCTTGGGCTCCCCAGTACACCTCCTGCATCCCTCCTCCAGCCTTTAACCCTAAATCACCTTCTCCTTAGAGTCAATTTATTGCCTATTCTCTTTTAGCAAAGGAATATATACTGTTAAAGTCACACTTTCAGGCAAGACCCTGGAGATTTATGACTGGAAGGGACAGCAGCCAGTGGGCAACCTATCCCCCAGATAAGCAACATACCTACGGTCTGGAAATTCACTCTGTAGCTGCTAGCAACAGGAATAACAAAATGAAAGAAACATCCATAGGGAACACATCAAGCCTTCTGCAGAGCTGCCAAATCTAGGAGTCAGGTTTTTATAGCCTCAGGGCTCAAGATTTTGAGAAGTGTCAAAACCACGACTTCCTGATCGTGCTTAATTTTGCATGAGGATTTTTCTCTCTTCCAGGAAATCCTGTGATGGAAGTACATCCCCCAGTGCTAACAAGACTGACAAACTCATTGTTAAATATGACATATCTGTCATGGCTCACTCCTATCGTACTCAGTACATGACAGGTCAGGCTCGAGTTGCCAGCTGCCAGGTTCAGCTCTCATTTGCCAGGAAGTATTCAAATGCAATAAGGAAAGAAACTAAAGTTAGACTTTTTGTTCAGGGCAGTAACTACCCTGACATTTACAGCGAGCACATTTTATGCAAGTGGATGTGCTAATGAAATTGGCACCAGTGAGTGAGCAAGTACCTGTGAGTACAGAAGCCAGCAGAAGCAGAATTGGGCCATATATTTTGGTAATGAATCATTTAGTTATCCAGGATTTGTTCTAATTGAAAGCTCATTTCCTAAAATCTGGTGTCTAACATTCCTGCTGCTGGGTAGCACACTAATTGGTCTCTAGTGCAATGAATCCCGGGATGCTCATCAGTGTGATCTGGGAATGTTTATACAGAAAACTGACTCTCCTTGCTGCTGTGGGATCCAGTGGCAGCTGGGGGCTCAGGACCGGCCAGCATCTGCCCCAGCTCCCTGCCAGCTCCCAGGGCATGCAGATCTGCAGGGCAACCCTGCCAGGCAACACAGCACTGGGCAGCATGGGAGGCTGCTGGCTCTTGAAAGGGAACAAACAAACAAACAAACAAACCAGCAGCACCACTAATGACTTGTGTTCAGACTGAGTCATGCACCTCTGGGCCAGACGGGAGCGGATGTTCAAAGCTCTGCTGGAAAGATGAGAAGGATGAGATTAAAGCATTTGCTGTGTTTGTACATAAAAGGAGCAAATTCTGATCACACCTTCCTTTACCTAGACTCCAACCCCAGCTCACCCCTACCAACCCAAAGCCTTCTGCAATCTTGCTTATGTCTCAGTGCCACATCCACATTGCAGCTCTAGGGCTGCATCATCTCTGAGCCCAGCCACTGGGATTGAGATCTCCTCCTGCCAAATATAACACACCTGTGGATCCTCTCCGGTCTAAGGCTTCACATCAGAACCAGTAGGACAGAAGCTACAGCCATATTTGTAAACCAGCATTTTTCCTTTCTTTTTTGTTCTTCCAGTCAAGAAAAGATTAGCAGAAGTCATACAGCAGCTCTTCCCTCACCCTGCAGCCCATGACAGCAGTCACTTCTCCTCTCCTCAGTGAGGACAGCTGCTCTATGCTACAGTCACTTCATTGGGCCATCAAGGAGTTACACAAAACCCAAAGGGAAGAGAAGCACGTGGCCAGGTGTCCTGACTTGAAGGCAGCATAATGCACAACCACGTTCCCCTTCAGAAATTATTAAATATAAGCATGAGCGTAATGGCTTCACTGTTTTGGAACTGAGAATAGCAATATTTATTTTCCTTATAAATTTCTCTGAAAGGCCAGATAGTTACAAAGAAGCACTTTCCTACAGTAATCTCAAAGGCAGAGTAATACATTCCAACAGAGATTTTCCAAGATGCAGCTCATGCTTGAAATCCCAGAGTTCATCCTTTGAACACAAAAATTTATTTTCATTTGATTAAGCCTTCTCCTACATTTGCTCCTTATTGCCATACACCCTCTAACCACACTGTGGTATGAAGCAGGCAACGCAGATTATCAGAAACATCATTTATCCCTTATCACAGTATTCACTGTGGTCTATTTTTCCTTTCTAGGATACCAGCCAGCAGTGAATACATTCCTTCTGAGAGCCCTGTTCAACAGCCTGGTCAAATAACACTGCACGTGATGCATCCCTTGAGTGTTATCTTGAGGATGTACCGGAATCAATAGTATTGTGTCATTAATTTATCTGATCCTCAAATCATTTGTGACTCATGTTTTAGCCATGAGATGGGAAAATGGGTATTTGTGTTTGTAGAAATGCTACAGTAACTGGCAGCTCTGGGGTTATTTGGTGCTGTGCTGACTGCTGGAGCACTCTTGAATAATGGCGCTTTGTAGCACAGACTGAAAGTCTTCCTGTGCATCTGAAGACCTCTTGGAGGCCTCCATTCATGACACAAGATCTGCTGGTAGACATTTTGTTTCTATAGAACTGCACTGGCTGAGACTAAAACATCTCCCTCAGGTGTGCAGGACAGGCAGACCCAAGGCTGACCCCTCACCCTGCCCAATATCTTCCAGGCTGCTTTTGGATGAAGACTGCAGTACAGGACAAAGGAAGAACAACACGGAGCAAACCTGGCACACTGGGAATCCTTCTGAAGTCTGTGGCTGCAACCATAGCATACAGAAGATCCCCAAATTCAATCTTTCAGCTCACACGTGCTGCAGGTCCCAAATACAACCTTGTGGCACCTGATTTTTACAGCTGGCAAAAACATAGCAACTGCCCTCTCTTCCTTTTGGGGCTGCACTGCTGGAGCTGTCTTTACCTATCAGAAGAGCTGTGATGCGGCACAGCCCCTTCCTGCAAAACCCAGCGTTGGCCAAGGAGCAGATCCTGCTGCAGTGCCTCCACCTCACACCTGTACTCCCAAGGGAGAGCTCATCAAAGACCGCCTGGTGCCTGACCTGCTGCATCGCCTTGCAAGGTGCTACAGAGTACCCTCATTACCCGGGCTGCCTGAAGAGCCTCCCTGTTGCTCTCACTTATGCAACAGATGGTTCAAATTGTCTGGCACATGTGCACCAAATTCACACTAAGAAGTGGCAGACAGCTAATTTCCCCTCCCCGGGCTTTGGAAAGGAGTCAGGAGCAGACACCAAGCACCTGCCAGTATTCCAGGCTGCTATTCTCCTCCTGCTAGACTTGCAAAAGTGCTGTCATAGTTTAATAAGTTTTTGTTGTTTTGTGTTTTTTTTGTCCAAAATTAGCGTACATCTATAAACTTAATTCTAAGAAGTTGGATGAGCCACAAGTCTCAGGCCCACAACAGTATTTAACAGCGAAAGAACAGGAGGAATGTTATTCTATTGAACGCTGCAGCCCTTCGCTGGCACACTACATTCCTCCCTCTTGCTTTCAGGACTCCTTTACATCAAAGGTGTCAGCAGTCACACCAACCGAAGTACATTTGATTAAAGACCAAAATAACTTGCAGAGGTGTGCGGTAGGAATCCTGAATCAGGATAAGGGATTAAACATTCACCACCCCATCAACAGCACAAGCAGACAGAGCTTCACTGTGGCCAAAAACACTCTGGAAAATGTTTTCCCTCTCTTCCGTCCTCTCCTCTAACATGCCAAACACACAGTTGACTGAAAATGGCCCTAGCAGCCTTGTGAATTCAAACAACCCTTTGAATTAGGGCATAATTCTCAAACATGGGGAGCCTTTCGGAACAGAACGCGAGGGATCATATTTATTGCCTACACAACTGCCACACTCAGTGGTTTGGATCTATCTTTGGCTTCAATCTTAATTAAGGATTTTATGCTTCTGTCTCAGCTGCCTGGAAACTCACCCAGCAGAGGGCTATAGGCAGGACATCCCAGTCCCACCAGGGGATATTCACTGGTAAATACAGCACAGCCATCTCAGCCCAGCTCCATTCATGACACAAGATCTGCTGGTACACATGTACACCTGCATGGCAAAGGCACCAAAACATCCCCAACGAGTTGCTTTAATTCTTTTAAAGCCTCAAAGCAGACATTTCATTTGGAGTTAAGTGATAGCATTCATTAAAATAAATGTTTAACAGTCAGTTATAGGCAGAGTGGTCATACTTTAAACATTTAATTTGCCACCGGTACGGTTTTGCATGAGCAAGCCTGGAAAACAATTACAAATGATACAATTCAATTTTCCAACTGGATTATGCCATAACTAGACAGACTGTTTAAACTGCTTCTGCTGCTTCAAGGCAAGATTAATACAATGGGATAAAAACTTAGATCCCCTTGAGGAATTGGCATAGTCCATCAGCAGTACGGAATTAGTTGGTTTTGTGTTGGAATCTTAAGGATTATTCTGGTAAGCTGCAAAGTCCAAAATCACCTGGAGAAACACAAATTCCTTCATTCCTCCAAGATGACCGTGCTAAAGCGTATAGTCATTTGTGGATGATTACTTTTATTTACCAAACGTAAACCCAACAGTTACCTGGAAGGCAATTCTCTGCCCAGATTCTGCAGCCTGGATCCTGATTATTTTCTTGCCATTGCGGACCCAAATTAAGACGGTAATTTTCTTTGTGTATGCAAAATTTCATTTCACTTCCTAAGTTACACATGACTGTTGTCAGACGGTGCTGGTTGAAGACTGTCATATTAAGATGTTGGGTTTTTTTTCCTTTTTGTTTTCATTTAATTACTATGTTTTTGGTTTCTTGCTTTTGTTTTTACAAGGATCAGTTCAACTGCAGCGCAGCACAGAGCAGCAGTGGCACGTTCTCTTTGAACACCTCCCAGTTAATCTTGATGGAAGTTGCATCATTCCCCACCTTTGAATTTCACGCATTTACAAAGCTTTTTAAACAAGGATGAAGTCATTTTAAGCCACATGTGCTCTTTGTGAGTTAACACATTTCAGCCAGAGAACACTGTTTAATGTTCATTAGCTTCCTTCCAAGTGAGGTTGGTTATAAGCAAGCAGGGCTGATCAACTTGCGTAGCTGGTAGCTTTAGAACTAGAGGGCAGCCTCAGTTTCTCTTGAGAAAGAAATCCAACCTCATTTAGATTCCTTTTGGATTTCACATCTATTACCTAAACTGAACCCCATGATATGTTACGTTTGTACAATGGAAGAAATATACATTTGCATGTGATTGACAGAGCCACACTGATATAAATGCAGCATTTCACCCTCAAACATACTGTTCATTACTTCTGAAAGTTCCTTAATCAAAATGTAGATGGAGTATTTATGGGCATGACTTACTACAAATAGCCACAGGTTTTATGATCAATCAGTTACAAATTATGTGGCAAGCAGAGTGACAAGTCTGAATTCAGGCTCAGTATTCCCTCCAGAGTTCCTCCTAAATGTATGTCAAAGTGAATAAATGCAGATCAGCCTCGAGCTGAGCTGTGCTCGCTGACTCCCAGCAATTTATGCACATAAATCCTAATCTTCTAATATATTAAGCTTTTGCCAACAATGATTATAAATTAAAGGGTTTCTCATTTTCATCTCCATGCCCAGGAGAATTACACATGTAAATTCTCAGATGAGTATGAAATGCACACAGAACTCCAGAGAAGCGATTAGAGGGAAAGCTACATTCTTTTGATATCAGCGCATTTAGCAAAGGTTTTCACATCACTGCTGCAGGAAAGATTTGCATGTTGCCCATCATTTCTGTAGCTGTCTAGTGCCTTCCCACATGTACCAGACCCAAGCTGTTTAGTACCCAACTTTCTGATCTCCCCTTACTTTACTGAAGGAACATACAAGTGGGTTTTGGACCTTGATGGTAGAATGAAATGAAAGTTCCAGTTTTCAGGCCAATTAATACGTGACAACTTCAGATCTTATTCCTGACTGTATGTAAAACGAGTTTGATAAACAAGCATATAATCAGGCCTTACCTTGTGATAGCATCTAAAGTAAGCAGCTCGTTCATCTGAGAACTTCTCCAGCCTCTTTGGCCCTTTGCTTGAAGCTTTTTTGAATACTAACCAGCATCTCTGGTAAATCTAGAAACACAAGAGAATAAACTTGGCATCTCCACTGACTTCAGTATCACATTTGCATAGAAGTTAGATTTATAAGTCAGATTCTGCTCTGGAGATACAATTGATGGCTCTCAGTAGCTCAGACAAAATGAAGATCAAGTTAATGGACACTTCCATCATGATTCTTTTGAATTACAATACAGCCATAAATTCTTACAAAGACAGAGGATGCTTGCATGAAGGGTGCTAAGGAAAGAAGCTGCAGCCATCCCGCTTGTACAGGCAGGACTTTCTAGGAAGCAGCTTCTTCAAAAGAAAGCGACACACTTTTCAATGTTAATTCATTATTTGTTCCAGTCTTGTATGCTTAAGACAGACACAAAGCTTGAGCAGGCAAGGAATGAAATTCCATCAGGTGAGTAAATTGGCGAAGCTGCATGCGTGTATACTACAGAAAAGAATAAGTGTGGATACACAAGGAAAAGGAGCTCGATTACTGGGTAACTGAATGACTGGACAGATCATTTAATGGAGGAATACAGGATTCTGACAACTGTGCTTTTGCTTTCAAAATCCAAATATTTAAATTCAAGTCACTTGGATGAGATTCTGTCTGCACAGAGTGACTGAAGAAAGACCTTTCCACACTTGCAGCATCCCACCAATTCACTTATCAAACTCCTGCCCCCTTTCTTGCAATCTTCCCACCTAGTCTTCAACCGTGCTGCACTTCCTATCATCTTATTACATTCAAAACTTAGATAACATACTGTCTGCATAGAGGATAAAAAAAACTTAAGCCTTGCCAACTGTTCACAGCCTACATTTAATCAGTAATTCGAAAGTAACACCTGGTAAGGACAGAAATAAAACAAAACTGCCACTAAAAGCAGTGTGATTTCAAAGAAAAATTCCTACCAGCCGTTATCAAGTAGTCCACAGCTCTGGCAGAGCCCCAGGGTAGCACAAATGGACTGATCAGTGATGGGACCCCTCAGAATGTCTCACTGCCTCCCACCAAGCAAGTGCCCAACAAGCAACCAGACAAGAGAACTCCATCCCTGAATCCCTTGATAGTTTTCCAAACCAACATATCCAGCACAAAACAATTATGCCCATAAAAAATAGCTACAACTAAGTAGCCGTAACTCTTTCTGCACATGAAAACGATTGAGTTAACTAGCTATCTGTTCTTCCACTGTCTTCTAGCTCTTTGGGGAATCATATTATTCCTCAAACCTTTTTGTTCTGCTTTGCATGTAGACACCCATTCCTTGTCCAAGGAAAGAAAGCTTCATTCCACCTCTGGAAAGGAGTGCAACCTTCCAAATGCTGCTGGGAACATAAGTACCATTAGCAATCAACTCCACACAAGCATGGGAGGTGGTTGTAAATTGGTGTTACTGGAATTGGTTACTGTAACTCAACAACAACTAATCCAGACTAGTTTTTGGATTTAGAACAGAATCAGGGAAAAAAAAGGCTGAAAAAAACCACAAACAAAGAAAAAACCACAACTGCCTGTTACATGCAAGAAAAGGAGCCAAATCAGCATCAAATATAAATACTCAGTTTTTGTGTTTTGGTTCTGCTCCCACAGTACAGCAGTTCTCTAACACAATACAATACATCACTGCCTTCAGGACAAAGTCAAGACAACTGAAGTAACTATGCCTACAAAGAACAAATGGCATTCATGATACTAATTTGAGTGAAACGGGGGAAAATCAGGGCACAAAGGTCCCTCCTCTGAACTTCCTCCTCCCTCTGCATCAGCTCTCTCCCTCCTTTGGCATCTCTGAGCTGCAGTAAGGCCAGAGTATCTGTGTTCTGTCCTGCCAGGTTAAGGCACTATGCTGCTTGTTTTGGTCCTGGATTAGGAAAAGCACTTGAGATAAACTGTGTTTGAGTACATAAACATGGCTGAGACCCACCTCCCTCCAATTTATGCTCTACCATTCATAAGGTAGCCCACAGAAAAAAAAAGCCTCTTTTTGCATCTAATAGCAGCATTCTCATCAGAAGGGTTATTCCCCAAAGAGCAGGGGAGCAGCTTAGCTCACAGCCAAGATTTAATCTCATAAGCACTGAATTGCAGTTACTTAGTTGCACCAGTAGATTAACAAACCACCTGTGTAATTGCACAGGCTCCATCACCTCGTTAACACCATTACTACTGGGTCTTATCCCAAGTTACACTTGTAATCCACTTGTAATACAAACGCTTGTGAACAATGAAGTATTGCTTACTTAGTTAGCTCAACACCAGCTGGAAGGTTGCCTGCATTTCTCAAGGCATTAACTGTAACCAGGAATACTCAGTTCTCCTGCATGTTATCTAGGCAGTCACTTGATCTAACGAAATACCATTACTCATTTGCTGTACAACTGCCTCCTTCCAGACTGCACAACTTAACTGTATGTTTGTGTACTACCTGACTGTGCAATCTGGTTGTGCCATCAGGGTTCCTGGATGTTAAATTAATAGAAAGATGTTTAAGTCTTATAAGAAGAGTTTTGAGTTCTCTAAAACCGTACAGCTACAGAAACCTTAGAAACATCACCAGCCCATGTTAGGCCTCCTCTACACCACTGACTTTGATGCAGTTCATCCCTCACTGCAGCTTTGTTCAGAGCTCCCAGCAACAAAACAGCCACCGTTACCGGGTGGTGTGGGAAACAAAAAGACAAGTTAAAGTGTTTAGAGACAGCACGCAAATAAGATTTACACACTGGGTTGCAGTAGTAGGTAAAGTAGTGTCAAGTGTTTTGTTTTTCTTAGAGGGGACGCAGATTTTTTTGTCTGAATACACATACTTTAGAATCCTGAATACATACTTGAGAATCAGTGCTGTGGTTGTTAACTCTTGCCTGCCTGCTTATGTAAGCAAACTCAAAAAGAAGATGCAGGCTCTCTCTTAAAACCTGCCATCAGCAACGGGTATCCGTTATTACGGTATCATTTCAGTGATCCCACGACGTGAATAACTTGCAGTGGAACACCCAGCACCACCTCAACTGAGCAGAAGCTGCACAATCCCAACCTCTAAGCAATAAGGGAGCACTGAAAGCGCCGATACACAGAAGAGCCGTTGATGAGCCCAAGCCAGAGAGCTAATCACAGACCCCGTTAGGAGCACATACAGAGCGAGTGATTAGGTCTTTGATGCCATTGTGATGGAGTATGTGTCTGCGGCTTGTCAGCACTTCCTCACACTGACAACAGTACGTGAACTGTTTACACTGTTGGAGCTGTTTTGACAGCAACTACAAGCAGCAGCCCCAGAGATCCCAGGTGCCTATTCAGCATGAATACTTAGCTCACTTATCCCTCAAATCAACATTTACACTACTACGACATGAATAGGAATTAGTTGGAAGCACTGCTCTAATTACTTCCACCCCAAACACTTGCACTGACAGTGATTAGATAATCCAAGCAGCAAATCAGGTACTGATGAGATGAGAGAGAACAGTAAGAGCTGTCATTTGCGTAACACCTAAACTCCCAAAGCTCTTCCTGCAGGATCTTACAAGACACCTAACCTGAAGTTTAATTCACTTAGAAAAATTAGCATCTACTTCCTATGGTCTCTAAAAATTACAGCTTCCAACAGCCAAGAACATGAAACTGGAGGGAAATAACGTGGCTGTCCATGAAGTGGATCATCTGAAACCCAGGCAGGTGATCTAACATGCACGTCCAAGGTCACGGCAAATCACTGCTATTTCTGGCTCTAAGGATCGGCTGACATAAATCATTACCACAACCGAAGTCGAGGAGTGACTTCAAAGGAACGATGCAATCTGAGTATCTGGATTCCTGCCTCACGGAGCCATGTCCTGGGACCAGGCAGGACTGCTCAGCCATCCCCACGCTCCCAATGGGGAAGTGCACTGTGAGGCACTGGCGCTAGTAACCTCAGCTAGGAGGGGTCAGCATCTGGCCAAGCACGGTGGAAGAATTTCTTGACTTTCTTGATTTCAGGGTTCAGATGTGGTTTGAGAATGCTCATGCAGAGATGGAAACTGAAACCAGAGGCTCGCTGTGTTACGTGATAGCCCCAAAGCCTGTTCCTGCCGTGGGAATGGCTGTGAGAAGGCAGGAGCATCACCTCACCGCCTCCAAAGCGAGCAGAAAAGCCAGGAATGGAGCTAGGTTTTGAGTTCCTAAAACATCAGTTTTCATCATGGATAAAACACTACTACAGGGAACAAACCTCTGAATTCAGCAACTGAAATTTACATTTGGGTCTGTAGTAACTTCATGCCGCTCCTCAACACTTTGCTCGGCAACAGATTTTTTAAAAGTCTCTGGAAAAAGCCTTCCCCCAGCTTTCTAAGTATTTGGCTATTTTTCTCACTGTGGGGCAGGGGAGTTTAAAACTGAAAAAATTAAGATTCCTTCACCTTTGTCATCCAATACACTGCGGCAAAGCAAGAGTATTTTCCTTTGGAGCAGACGATCCCACCCCTTATTTGTTATTTAAGAGGGAGTCAGTAATACAAATCTCATCTGGCAAATTTCTCCTTTGCAAACAAGACGTGAGCCTCTGGGGAAAGCTACCCTATTTTATTCCTGTGTTGTGTTTTTCTGCTCTGCCCCAAACCAAAGAATTCCAATGAGCTGCATTTATAGGGACACTGAACATGCTGTCAGATAAACACAAACAGCTTTTTTACAAGCAGTAGATGAAAGCGCTGTCAAACAGCTTGAGATGACTACCAGAAAGCCTGGGCTATTACTAGGAACTTATCTTTTATGACCAACAGCCTGCAGAAATAGAGAATCTGGCAAAGGCGCAGCACAAAAACAAGTTTATCATGGTATTTCCTGAATGTTTTTATAGGACAAAAAATTGCTGTCACGTTACCCAAGAGCAGTAGATAGCTCAGCCACTAAAGCACCTCCAGCTGCAAATGGAGAAACAATCTGAGCATCTTGGATCAACTTTATTAGGGTGTCTCCAGAAGACTCAGTTCTGGATAAAAGATCCTTCCAGAGCGGAGTTGATGACACAAAATTAGCCAGGTAGTATGAAGAGTCTGGATCTTAATTCCTTTGTTTAAATAGATGGATTACTAGAAAGAACAACTGAGCTGTAAACATGCCTTATTTGTGCTGAAGCGTGCTTAGCATGACCTAAATACTGCAGGGAGACGTAGACTGGTTCTCCGGCTTTGTAAAATAAGCAGTAAAATTGATTACATTGTCTGTAAAGATATAGCTGTACTTGGCAATGGCACAATTTCCCATTCCCAGAATACCTACTTAACGTTAGTGTGTTATGAGTAAGCTGTATTGCATTATTCATTGTGATCAGGTTATAATGACTGCATAAATCAAAGTTGGCTTACATCAAGCAATCCTCTCTGGGAGACGAAAGAAAACAATCTAGATTTCTCCTTCCCTTGAGAAACACATTTCTGGAGATAAATTTCCCTCCTTCACACTGAGTATACATCTTCAAAACAATATTTTTCAGTAGGAATTCATCCACAGTTGCTAATAGGGATTGAATTAGTAATCTTGTCCCTCTGCACAATATTGCTCAATACTGCAAAGTTTTTCCCTTGAAGTTATGAAGTCCAACTCTGGCACTGACCAGAACTGGCTATAAGACCAGTGCACAAAACAAAAGAGTGGTACCTGTCCTGATTTAAAAGGTCCGTTAAGATATCAGGACTGTGATTCAGGTTGTGCCCATCCCACACAGGTATCCTAAGAGTTCTGCAAAGCAGTCACTTCTTTCTCAGTTCTACTCCCTGCACAACGGCTTGAATTTGCAGAAGAAATTAGCAGTGATGCTGTTTCACGTAGAAATCAATTCCACTTTTTTCCCCCCACAGGCTCTCTAAGGACTATTGAGAATTTCACGCCTAAAAATATTAACAGCAAGACTTCAACTTCCCGTTTGCCCTCACTGCAGAAGTTGAGAGTTGGAGGCAGTATCTTTAGAAAGAGAGCATTACTCAAAGCATCCTTCCCCTTCCAGGCCCTCCTTCATGGACTTAGAAATTCCACAACGGAGTGGTCTGGGTCAAAAAGGGGTCAGCTTTGTGCCACTGGGCAATCTGAGGAGAGTGCCTCCATATGCCAAGAAGCATTTACAGTAGAAAGCCTCTCTTGCCAGTGACAGCTTAAAAATGTTAAAGGAACCAAATCAGACAGTCTGACATCTGCTAAGCTTTATATTTAAGCACAGTTAATTCTAGGTATGAAACTGGACAGGTGAAAAATCAGCCTGGGATTCTAACTGCTGAAAGGAGAAAAAGCTGGATGGGTCACCCTACTGGGTCAGGCCATCAGTGCAGCCCAGTGAATTAACACCATTGAGTATGGTCTCAGAATTAGACAACCGCTTAATAACTTGAAATTGCTGGAGTGAATTCTGGTTTGGAATTCCTCCCCACCTCTGCTATCCAGCTTGGATGCTTTAATTACACGGAATACAGAGGGAAATAGCATTGATATAGCTCATTAACAGATCATGAAGCTCACTAATTAGTACATCAGATGCAAAGAGGCTACAAAGTACCCAGAGCTGTAATCAGTACACATGCTAAAAAGCAGTGCTAGGGAGATGCTCTCCTGAGCTCCACTGTCCAGAAGGCACAGGGGGACTCGTTCCATGTTGGGGATGAACTGTACTTACTCACAAACTCCCAGCAACAGGCTTTGCTTCAGCCTCCCATATCACTCAGTCATTTGTCAGAGCTGCACTTCAAAGCTGGACTTGCAATTTGAAGACTGCACAAAATGAGAAAAGAAATGCAGAAGGTGCACACAAATGCAGCCTTTATCTCAGATTATGTTCTTCAACAGCGAGCTGCCATCACCCAGAGCCAGACATGAGAGAAGGGCTTTAATTTTCCTGACATCAGTGAGTGACTTGAGCAATTCAGCTGTACCTGTTGCCACCTGTCCACCTGGAAATGGAGTTAATGAGGCTTGCTATGCGCTACTTGGAGAGCCAAGGATGACAAATGCCCTGCAATCTCCTAACTAGCAATAAGTGGCCATTTCTGGCCTGCTGTCATTCTTTGCCATTCAGCAATTAATTTCTCTGCAAGCTCCAGGAAGCATCACGGGTTTGCTTCAACAAACAACGTGCATCTCCTCCCATCCTGATATACATCCTCCACACACCTCAACTCAGCCTCAAGGTCCCCCGCACGGTCCCAAGATGAGGTAGAGTTCCACAGTTCTCTGTCACTCCTAACATCAGCACTATGCAGCGGGGGTTCATTCCCCCCAGCCTCTCTGGAGGTCAGATCAGCTCTAAAAATACATCCCCATAAGCCCTGAGCCACCCAGCTGTATGCAGCAAACCTGGCACCATCAGCTAATGCTCATCCTCACTGGGGCACGGCCGCTAGGGAGGGCATTGCATTAAGAGTAGTTCTCCTTTGCTGACCATAGGACATCACAAGCTCCCCAGGCAGACGTTCCTGCTAAATACCAAAGATTGTCTTCCAAAGACTGTCAGGGAAGGTTACTAAGTGGAAAATGAATGCTGGAAAGCACAAGAAAAGTTCTTCATATAATCAGATGGATTGGAAGGGACCTCTAGAGAACATCAAGTCCAACCCCCTGCTTAAGCAGTTCCTTACAGGAGATTGCACAGGAAAGCATCCAGGTGCGTTGCGAGCGCTCCAGAGAAGGAAACTCCACAATCTCTGGGCAGCTGTTCTGGTGCTCTGTCACTCTCATAGTGCAAAACCTTTCCCTCATGTTGCTGTGTTTCGGTTTGTACCCACTGCACCTTGCCCTGTCACTGCACACTGCAGAAGGAGCCCGGTCCCAGGCACTTGACGCCTGTCCAAGCTCATGCTTTCCAAGCAACATCCTGGATCTTATCCCTGCCACCACTGACAAGTTCCAAGCAGCAAGAAATTGTATCTGTGAATATGTTCCAACACCTTATTTAAGAGTTTTCTAAAAATACGAATCCAACAGGCTTAATATCTTGCACACTGAAGTTGGTGCATAGGAAATCTGCTCATTTTACTCTCTCTCAATACTTCCAGACTGAAAGGAGCTATAGAGGTGAATGCTGGAGTTTGATTACTGAAGCTGCCTCAAACGTAGATAGATACAGGCAGACAACTTTTCCTTCTCCTGCCCCCTGTAAGTCCCCTATCACCGTGGTTTCCAGTTTTCACAGCTCTTGCTCTGACCCCCCATGCTCACTCTCCAGCACACTCACCCAAGCACCAGCCTGTGAACCATATGGTTCTAGTCCTGCAGTCTGTCTCTCCCCATCCCACCTCTCCTCCCACAGCGTTTCACAGAAACACTGCTACGCACAACTTGCAAAAACTACATGTCATTTTCCATGCTCAACACCAATCTCTTCTCATTGAAGTTCCCACAGAAATCAGCGCCATTAAAATCAAGAGGTGAGAACACCGAAAGCTCTTTTTCTTCTCAGCTTTTGAAAATCAAAAGTTTCAGCTGCAGGTAAAATTCTTTAAGAAACAGAAAGTACTAAACTTTTGTCTGAGGTTTCTCCAAACTTCTGAGCATCGATCAGAAGCTTTCCCATTGCAGTCCTAAAGTGCATGCTGTATCAATGCCATACCAGATGAAGACTGCAGTCTGCAGGCTGTTTGGTATGTGGGTTTTTAGTGCTACAGCACAAAATCATTGCATTTCCCCTCCAGCATATGGCCACTATACAATATCTAATTCTTCATCCACACAAGAGATAAAAGCCCTCCTGATTTTAGGTGAATTTTTGCTGATTTTCTTTTTTTTTTTTTAAATATTAGATACTTCTATTAATATTAAAGTAAAGCATTAATCAAGGTGAGAAGCAATCCAGAAACCTAAGAACTATTTTTCACTGAGTTTTCAAACCAGTCCAGAAATATCACATACAGGTTGCTTGCTATTAAGCAACTATGACTAAAAGCAGGAAACTAACCACAAAGCTGTGAAGAAGCCACCTCCCTTCTTTGCCCTTCTAAAGATTAAATTATTACAAGTTCCTATTACAGGGCTGGCCAGGAGAACCCTAGTTCTGCATTGGCAAAGTTGCTTATATGACATTCCTTTGCACTGATGTGGTTAAGAGTTTTTGGACAAGTCAAACCCATCAAGCAAAGCAGTGGCACACAGAGCTTGTTTCTCTCTGGGTAAGGTTAACACTAGTTCCAGTAGTCACATATATCATTAAAGCCCGTTACAGTTTCACTATGTTTTACTTCCCCAATTTCTCTCCCATTAGGACTTCACTGAATTTGGTTAAACTGATTTAGATCAGCATTAAAGAGTGTTCAGAGCAGCACCCACACAAATGCTTTCTCCTGCGTTAACGAGATCCTCGCACCACTGAGAGGAATGCCATCGCCTTCAGAAGGACAACAACTGATTTCCCTTCTTCCCTCCACTCGTAGAAGGTAGGTCCTACCCAGCAACCACATTGCTGGTAAGGCACACCAGTTGCCCAAGGCCACCCTCATAATGAGAAATCATTAATCCACACCCAAGTGGATTGGAAAGGTGCAAGATCCAGTTATGCAGCCCCATCAGCAAGGTTAAGGACAGTGAGGAGGGAAGGCCACACATTTGTTCCCGTGGCAGGACAGCAAGAGAACAGCCCTGGACAGGACAGCAGGAGCACGCCAGATGTGGACAACCCACAGTTGCCATGACCGAAGTCCTGTGAGATGCTGGCTGCTCTCAGCATCCTTGGGAAGCTTCTGTGGACAGAGAAGTTTGTCAGAACAGCACTTTCAGACCCGAGCTGCTGAAACCCAGCAAAGGTGCTCAGATTTTTGTCCTGGCTCTGACCCAGGTTTCCATGGGTGTCCCACAGCAGGACACTGGAAGCTGACCATGCCACGCATGACCAGGAGGTGCCTCTGGCAGATGAGGTTACACACACCCTGAGAGCAGGCTGCAGATTTAATTACAAGTGTTGTTCAGCAGATATGGCTGCAAGAAGAGTTCTGAGCCATGCCTGGGTGATGCAAAGCAAAGATACCTCTGAGACAGGACACTGCACTGAGCTGCTAGCAGCATTTCTCTGCCAGGCTGAGGTACAAGAAACACACTGCTAGGTTAAAAAAGAAATCCAGTTTACTCCTCTCCTCCTCTCTGGGAGCCTTATTCACTGATAAACATACAGGATGCCTCTCTGGAGACATGCATCTTTTAGGAACAGATACTCAGCTGTTTGCACAGCTCCATTAAAGTCAATGGATCCTCCCAGATGAGCATTTTTAGTAGTCTGTAATAATGCGATAGTAATACAAACTGCAGAGCTGGCTCCCAGACCTCCATACACACGAAATACCATCACAACATCGTGGCAACCATAAAATATATCGGAATACTTCCAAGTAATGGCCAATTTTGAAAGTTAGTGTGCAGTTTGTTGTTCCGGGTGGTAAACCTCCAACGTAGCTGGTTAGCAGCTGTATATGTTCTAGAAAGATAAACGCTTTGTAAGGCTTTTCCAGCAAGCCACAAATTGTGAGGACTGTTTTAAATACTTCTGTCATGCAGCAGTAATGTATGCGTAGTATTCAGCAGCACATTCTGTCCTAGCCTGCCCTAATTTTAATAACCCTGCTTTTGTGAGGGGGGAAAATGGCATCCTCTTTTTAGAATATGGGTCATCTCGATGTTCATACCCAAATTATTTCAGTATTTTCCATTGTGATTTTTAGAGGCACACAATCTTCCGTGCTTTCCAGAACCTGGGAGTCAGAGTTGTAATTAAATAATAAACCACAAGTCATACGCATTCCTAGCCAGGAATTTGTCTAGCCAGACAAAACTTGGGAGAAAAAGGTATAGTCCTGTGTGTCAGCCTCAGATGCACTCACTGCTCAGAAAGGTCAGGAGAAAGGCCTTCCTGGGGAGCAGCCACACACAGCAGCAAAACCCTCATTAGGAAGAAGGTGGGCAGATTCCAAGAAAGCTGGAGGATGGAAGGCTTCCAAAAGCCAGTTCCTTCCAGCCAAGGGACTGGAGCCAAGCTGGATGCTGTGCAGTTTGGCCATGGACAAGTCCTTATCAGCAGCATCTCTGTGCCTGACCGGAACATCTCAGCTGGTTCTTTGAGGTGCTTTTATTTGATCAGCACTATTGCACTTCTAGCTGCAGACAGCTCAGACACTTCATGCAATAGGACACGCCACGTGCACTCCTGGCACACCGAGATCCAGGGGCTGACAGCTGACCCCACGGCATCTCACTCCAGCAGTCTGCTATACATCACGAGGCTGGGACAGCCCAAATGCCTGAGGGCTCCGTGGAGTCTCCCAGGGGGACCAGCATCGTCTTCAGCACCCCATGCAGGAGGAGGGCACTTTGGTACTGTGCCATCCGCATGCTCAATGCTGCTTCAGGGACGTCACTGTCTCCCCTGGGAGCCCCAGCACTCCCAGCTGCCTGCACCCTAACAGCAGCAGCAGGGGATACCCCTAGGACAGCTTCAGTCCTCTGCTGCCTTTATACAAATTGAAATGTTGCTTCCAGAACCCCAAATGTAAGTGTGGGTTCTGCAAGAGCAAGCCAAGCCGTAACAACAGGGAGCTCAATAGAAGTGTCAGACTGCAACAAAAGCACTGCCAGGAGCCTCCCAGCTCAGCAAGAGAGGTGAGCAACTCCCATGAGCAACACGTGCCCTTTTCCTATCAAAGCAATTTGGGCAAGCTTTCATCCCAGCAACACACGTTCTCAGTACAATCCCTGCTGTATCCTGTGCTTCCTAACACCACCACCTCCTTGGAGCATCACAGCCTGTTTGCTCAGGGGAGAGGAAGACTTTGCCAGGAAGCACGTAGGCTGAAGCCAGGCTAGCAGGTAGACGTGAGAACAGCAGCAGCAGCAGCTACAAGCCAGGCTCATCCGTGTAACAAAGGTCCTTTATTTCATAGATTCATTCCTGTTCTGAGTCTTACTCGCTAAATGAATGCTCAGCTGACCCAGTTCAACCAAAATGGAAGCCCAAGTGTATTCCCCAGCGCTACACACACCTGTCCTTACAGTGAGAACACAGGGACTAGCTTTTTTAGGTTCAGAAGCCATAAAACAACTTGTGTTTCATGTAAATAGACACAAAGCGCTTTATCAGATGAAAGGTAATGGCTGGCAAAAGCACTCAGCGCGGCACAGCATCTCGTCTTATCTCCTCTCCACAAACATAGGTCTGCTGGTCACTGGTGGAAGCGCTGCCCACAGAACAAAGCTGATCTGTTATGTTGCACAGAACTCCGTGAGGTCGTGCATTTGCACTGTCAGCAGTTTCCTAGCACACAATCTCCTCCATGTCAGCGCTAATAACAGAACTGAGAGTGCTCATTGGCTGAGGGAATTATTTTTCTCCCTATAAGGATGGAAAGAATTGGGAAGAGCGCTCTTTCTCCTGAATATATTTGGCTCTGTGGAAGACGCACGTGATGCAAATGTTACTATGGAAACTATTCTATTAAATAATATTAAATTAAATTTACATATTTAAAGCACACACAAACGGTCCAGGTACAAAACTAATTAGCCTACACTGGACTTGATATTACAAAGTAGAGCCTCTCAGTATTGTCAGTTTTGCTTCAAAAGAGGTTCGGTTTTGAGCAAGCTGCTCCTCTGCACCCCTTTCTTCACAAATCCAGCACTTGCACCCCTTGTCATTCCAAAAAAAGTCATTTTTTGAAGTAATTTGTAGATACAAGTGCTGCTCTAGTTCCCTTGGCGATGAAATTACCATAGCATTACAGAGAAAAACCCAGGAGCTGCGTTCTGTTTGAAAGGACAGTGCACCGATTGCAGCTGTGCCACCACAGTGGTGAACATATTTTACTAACTCCCCCTCACACCTCACCACACACAGCACCCAACCCCTTCCCAGCCAGCAGGAGCCGTGCTCAGGGCTGGAGCAGCCTTGTTCTTCCTGATGCTGTCACGAGACAGCAAAGTTGCAAAGTTTCCCAGTCTGTGGATTAAGATTTATACTATTTTTCGCTTCCCATCTCCAGCTCCTGGGTGTTGGAGAGCCCTCACCAATGTACCTACCCAAAAAATAAGCTGTTTGCACAGCTCCTTCTCCTGTGAAGGAGCCAACCTCCCGTTTGCCATCAAGTAATATCAAACTCCAGCTTTCCCTAAAACCAAGCTGCAGATCAGCCCTCTTCTGCACCGGCTGGGCACATCCACAGCTGATTGAGGAGGAAAAGCCAACAGGAGCAAGGATACATTAGGTGGGGCTGTGTTCTGAAGTGAGTGCTGGCAGACGGATTGCTGTTTCAGGCTAACAAGCTTGCCCTGTATCTGAAGTCCTCAGGTTAATCGTAATTGACCCAAGTACCCACCTCCACTTGGATCTTACAGAGCAGGACTCTGGGCTCTCAAGCAGCTTATAGGAAATGCAAGTTACGTGAGGAAGTCTGCAGTTGTATTTCAAATGTCTGTTTGTAAGTAGAAGAGCAATATTTTAAAACTGAAAACTTCAAGGAGAAAAAAGCATTACTGTTAACAAAACTACTTACTCCCAGATAAGTGGGACACCAGGATCTGAACGGGGCACCTCACACCCATAACTCTGGTCTCTGTCACCAGGTAGCAGCTACTGGCTTCCTTCAGCACTGGAATGCCAATGGGACAGCATGCCCAGAGCCAAGGGAAGCCTGCAACAACCGATTCTGAGCTCTCCATTTTAACAACTCTATAAGGCACAGTCACTCCAGGACATCTTCACAAATGCATTTCTCCATTACACCTTCCATGCTTGCCAGCCATTGACATAACACAAAGCATTGGAATAAGAAGAAATTAGATCAAATAAAGAGGTTGTCTAGTCAAAGAAAACACTCAACACTAGTTCCATTTCCATAGGCTCCATGTCTTTCTACATTTCCTCCTCTGTTTCTTGCACTTAACTGACAAACATGCTTGTGCTGAAAGGACCCTGAGCACTTGCTCATCACCACCACCACAAAGCACTTTGGAAAGCTTTAATAAAGGGAAGCCAGAGGCATTAATAGGACTTCCACTCATCTCAGAGTAGATGCACCTTGTTCACATTCACCATGTTGGGTTTCACTGTCACAGTATGGAAAGATGTGTCAAAGTTTAACCTTAATTTTTATTCACGCAGGAACAAACTGGATGCCAATACATGCTCAGTGCTGGAAGGATGGCCACAGTACACTGATCCTGCCAGATTTACTACAAGCTCTCTCAGAATGACGTTATCTCCACCTGTCACTGAATCATATGGCTCTTAAAGAACAAACAACGCCCAGAAGTACAGGTACAAGAAAAACAGCATCTTCCCTTTGGAGCAGGAATATATTAAAACGCTTTCTACTTTCTAAACAAGTCAGGGAGATGAACTCTGTAGGATCTATTGAACATGGGCATACAAAGAGAATGAAGCTTACTTGTCATCAGCAAAAACTTCCGATGACCAAACACACCCCATAGTAAATCTGGACGTAAAATTCATGCTACAAACAATTCAGAACTGCCAAATTAATAACCCATCAGCTGTCAGTAAACACAAGAAATAAGTTGCCTTCCTGTCCTGAGGTGCAGATTCATCTATGAAGGCACTCGATAGGCACAAAGCGTCCCTCCAGGCTGAGCCCCCTGGCCGCAGGAAGGAGCGGGAGGTGCAGCTGCAGGTCGCGCTGAGGAGCAGCCCTGCTGTGCCCGGGGCAGCGGCTCTGCAGGGACACAGTGGATGCCCGAGGGGCACCTGCTGCTACCGCCTACCGGGCGGCTACCGCCGAAACCAGGAGCACGTCGTGGAAGCACAAGAACAGGCTTAAGTTTAAAATGTAATACGGAACTAAAGGAGGTAAGGGGGGTCTGGGGATTTTTCATTTTGCCAGACTCTCACGCGATGGTCTTTAAAGCCCTAAAAGGTACCGGCAGGGTCTCCACCTGTCCTACACGGAGCTCAAAACCCCGACGAGCTACAACCCCCTCCCAGGAACACCGAGACTTCAGCAGCTGCAGACGGCACCGCAAGGCAAAGCCGCGGCCCTCCCTGCCCGAAGTTCCCCCTCGCGCCCCGTTCCCGAGGCCACCTGCAGCCCCGCTCCTCCGGCCATCCCCCTCCTCCTCCCCGGTTCTCAGCGCTCCACCGCCGGCGGCCCCGACCCGAAGTTGGCGGCGGGCGGACGCCCGGCTCTGGGTAGCGGCACCTCAGCAGCAGCACGCCCACCGGGAGAGGAATAGTAAAAATATACATATATACCTACAGATACGTATACGAGCACGTACGCGACGTGTAGATGTATGCGTTTAAGATGCCTTGATTCATCTCCCCCTAGATTTTCACCTCCCCTGCGGAGACGCTCCGGCGAGCACAGTTTGCAAAAGCAAGACAAAGACAATTACACGAAAAGGGAAAAAAAAAAAAAAAAAAAAAAAAGAAGAAGAAAAAAATCCTCAAGGCAGGTGCCGCTGGGAGGGGACCAACACTCACCCCCAGCCGCCTGCTCCGGATGCGCACGTAGCCCTGCTTCACGATGTCGTTGAAATTGGAGGCCATCCTTCTCCGGGAAAGTTGGAGGGGGTCGGGGCAGCTCGGGCAGCCCTACCGGTACGGCAGCAGCCTCGGAGAGAACCGCGCCCGCTCCGCTCCGCCCCACCGAGCGCCCCGGCCCCGCGGCGGGCAGGGCTGGGGGCAGGGCTGCGGAAGCGCCCGCCCCGCGTCCTCCCTCGCTCCTCTTCTGAGCCCCGCTGTCCAATTCGTTTCTAAGGAGCAGAACGTTGAGGCCGTTTTGGGGGACTTGCTCTGAACTTCCCTGCTTGGTGCGCGCCGCTCCGCCGTGCCCATTAACCCGGCTGCAGGCGGTTGGGCTGGCGGCGGTCAGCCCTGCCCTTCGGTGCTGAGGAAACCGCTCCGACGTGAGGTTTTTCCCAGGAAAGTCGGTTTCCCAGAAAGTCTTTCAGATGCCTGAAAGCCTGCCAAGCGGCTCAGCCCCAGTATCTTCTGACGGCCGGTAACCGGAGCTGCGCCCTGCGCTCGGGGCAGTGTCCCATGGCACCCCTCACGTCTTGGAAATGTCACACGAGCACGTGCTGCATTTTCCAGGCACCGTGTGCTTGCAGTAAGGGATGAGCTCCTGGCACTGGGCCCGGGGGTTCCCTCCTGCAGCCTCACATCTCCTTTTCCAGGAACGTGCAAACGCTGTCAAGCACTGGGGCTCCAGTGACCCTGCTTGCTCTCCGTAGGTTACCTGTTAGTGGTACGCTATAAATACAGCGTCCTGGAAAGAGCAACCATTCATCTCTTCATCACATCTTTTAATAGCATCCCAATTATAGGCAGTCTGAGGAGGAGGTCAGCCAGATGACTTTGACAATTATCATGCCCTCCAAATGACAGACTGAGTAGAGAGAAGGCAGGCAGAGCAGAGCAGAGTTCACCAAGGAGAGCAGCCCGCAGCTGAGCCGAGCACCAGGCAAGGTGGGAATGATGCCTATTTTGATTTGGTTATTCACTTACTACAAAACTCGCTTGTAATTAGACTGTCCCTTTTCTGATTTAAATGCACATCTCCTTCAGTTTGGAAGCAGTCACAACAGTTGCTGGTTGCTCTGCTGTGGGATCAGCGTGGTGCTTTCTGCTCTTGCTTGAAGAGGTGACTGTGCTTTGCAAGGCTTTACAAGATTATAATTGACCACGTGGTTGTGGAGATAGAGCATAAGACTTTCTAGCTGAAGGGCTAATTCACTTAGGATGAATGAGACAACTGCAGTCCTTGCTTCAGAGTCTACTTTACCATTTTACAGTTCCCTCTCCTTTTCACTAATTTACAGAACACGTAAAATAACACAGCTAGAAGCAACAAAAGCTGCAACGCCCATGCACCAAAATACCCCAGAAATTAGATTATTCTGAGTCCCTGTGCTCAGATCAAATGTCCTCAGAAATTGCATATTACAAAGCATATGCACCCCAGTTCAGAACTGCCAAAGAGTGTAATCTTCTAAAATGTGTTGTATCCAAGAAGATGGATAACATCAGTCTCCCGGCACCATTTGGTTGGATGTTGGTCCTTTCTGAAAGCTCAAGGAGTTAAGATTCCCACCCTGCTGCTCCTTGCAGAGCAGTGTGCATTCGGTGTGCAAACGTATTTCACAATCTCAAGCACCATAGGAATAATAATGCTGGAAAAATCAAATGTATTCTGAAACAAAAGAGCATTTACTTTGATTCCACAGACATTTGTGATGGGAAACAAATTGCAGAGCCACTTTAGGTGTCGTTTCAGCAAGTTTGGGCTCTGCTTTTAATCCCCCCAGTGCCCAAAGCCACATCCCGCTGAGCTGGGCAGCAGCAGCACACTCCTGCAGGTACACACATCCCTGAGAGCTCTGCTAAGTAAAGGCAGACTTAATCCTGTGCTCATTCTTTGATGAATTAGGATATTAGTGTCCACTTATGATTCGCCTTTGAACAACCCAAATCCCTCACACGTGCTATAGTTCAAAGAGAAAATGCATTTTAACTTCCATGTGTGCAATGTGCTTCAAGAATGTGCCAGAAAATCTCATTGTTTGGGTTTTCAGCCCACTGCTATCACTATGAAACAAAACTGTTGACCAGGTTTTCAACACTGATGCAAATGTGTTCTCTTGCTGTTTTGACAGCAGTCCTCCTCATTCCCTGGGGGCCCATGGACCGTCAGCACTCCCTATAAGGAAATGCTGCCCCATTATCTTTATTCCAAACTGTACAAAACCTTTTTAATAAGCTTTCCTTGATGTGTAAATACTTCTCCTTTCAATGGCAATGTTATTTACTTATACTTCTTATTTCAGGGGTCACTTTGAAGTACCAGACTACTGCTACTAGCTTAAGTGGATCGTGGTGGCATCCTCGTCTCACAGCGCCATGTCGCCGTACTGCCCTGCCATGAGCCGCCTGCCTTTGAAGGCTCTGAAAACAGAAATCACTGCTATGCGCTTTCACTGAAGACAAAGGAATCCATTTTTTTTCCAAATGCCATACTGACATTTTTAAAGGAAGACACGTTCACCTCTCTGTATTTGCAGCACGTCGTCCCCTGTGTCCGCGATGTGGTTTCGTCAGCCTAAAGGTGACGTGTGGCAAAGATGGCTGGGATGTACCGCGAGCAGGGGAGCTGCGGAGCCCACTGGAAAGAATTGGCATTTTCTGGTACTCCTGCACACAGATGGAGCTGCTACGAACCTGACTAAGAAAGGTCCTGATGTGATCACCCTGAAACTATTTTCTGGAAACGCACAACACGCATCAATATGGTTTTTATTATTATTATTAAAAAATAGCGTTTTGTTTCCGTGAGGTCAGGATGCCAACATCTTCCCACTATTCTTCTGATTTTTCAGAGTATTTTAGAAATGATAACATCACAACAAAGTGCTCTGACCTTATCAGGAGCTCGGAGGTTAGCAGAATGCAGTATCTCACCTGCAGTACCTCCCCGAAGAGCCTTTGACACTCCTTTGGCTTAATTCCGCTTTGGTGTGAGACAAATTTTTGACATTTCCTTTTTATTTTTGCTGTGAAAATTGTGAATTTGGGCAGTTCTGGCTGCAAGGAAATGCAATGGATAATGAGCAAAAATAAAAAGGGATCGTTGCTTATAAAAAAGTGCAGTCTTGGTTTTGTTGTTCGCTTTACTAATCTGTTGCAAACCTGGAAATCCTCTTCTTTTCATGCAAAGCAAAATCTGTAGGGTTGCCTTGGATTATTAAGCAAACCTTGGCCTATTTAATTCTGAAAAAAGAAAATGAGTTTACTCGGAATTTACCCTACTTTGCGATGCAGGGGTTGCTTTTGTCACCTCATCATGGTGCATCCCCTTGCTGGGATTCACGAGACTGAGCAGTTCACCCCACCATTACATAACATGGGCACAGAGTTACTCACACCATAAGTGCCTGTCAGCGTGAGCAGCCAATAATCAATATTTAATGACAATAAATAATCCATTAAGCAGGCCAGCAAGTAATTTTGCATAGCAGCAGTGCAGCATTGGCTCTGGCAGCACCTTACCTCCGGGCTACTCATTCCAGTGATTTTGCTTAGTGCAGAGCAAGGAGGGCAGAGGCAGAAAGGGGAGCAGGAGGGGGGAACAGCAAATGAAATGCATCTGTTTACTGAAACCCTGGTTCTGACTGTAATATTTTGTCCCTAACAAAATTACTGTCAACGTAGTGTATGTTAAGATAGAAATAAATATATAGTGAGTGAATCTGCAAACCAAGTGAACACAGGGCAACGTTAGATACTGAACAACCAACATTCATTTTGCTTGCTTTGTATTTCAGTGACAGTTAGATACGTTTAAGCAACTTTTTTCATTGTCGCTTTCCTGCAGACATACATCAAGGGGCCTTTCTGCCTCTGCAGAACATGGCTGGGGGGATTAAGCAGGACGGAGTGGCAGGTCGTGAGGTCACCATCCATCCTTCCTGTTCCTATATGTAATTTATCAGAGCCTGCAGTGTATCAAAGCACAGCTCTGGGACTGACAGCTTGCTCTGATCTTTGGCTGTGGAGGAGCTGGAGTGATGGAGCCTGTGTAATTGCAGCCTTCCTGGCTGCATGTTTGGTATTTCCTGTACCAGCCAGCGCAGGAACGCTGTAGGTCCCAAAAACCACGATGGGGCACAGATGTGCTGTGGGCATGGGGAGGACTTATTCATATCTCTGAGCTTGGACTTGGGCTGCTCGGATCAATTAGGTCCATTTCTTGACCAATTCTGCAGTCAAGGGGTGAAATCCTGCCCTAAAAGCTCAAAATGACCCAACTGTCACTGGTGGTAAACTGACATCCCTTGGACAAGGCAGCCTTTTCCGAGACACTGAAAGGCTTCCTCAAGACTCAAACTGCCTCAAGAAAACCATCCCCCAAGATTCAGATTAAACCCAGATATTAAGACTTCCACTTCAAAATTCAGATCGAATCTTCTTAACATTGTATCACATTTTTAAACGTGAGCTGTTTCTAAACTTGACTTCAGCGTTCATATTTGTAGATATTCCAATAGTGATTGATTCCAGTGAAATTTATTTTCCATCGCTTTGCCCTAAATACTAATTACTGAGCTAATGTCAAGATAATTTGATGTCTGTGTTAACAACATGTCTACAAGGCAAATTCTTATCTTGTCTTAGTGCGTATTTAAGCATTTATTGCTGCATGTCTGCTGAAAATTTATGCCTGAAAGTTTTTTTGATCTTTTTGTTGCTGTTAAATGAGGTAGAAATAACTATATATTCTAATTATAGTATTTGCAGATGGCATTTGGAAAAGACATCAAATAGTGTCAGTTTGCAATGCAGAGTTTGATATTTTGTGTGCTGCCTTCTATAATCAGTAGATTTGGGGCTGGATTTTAACGTTTCGTTGTGCGGTTTTGCAGTGAAATTTGTGTGAGCATTTCCCAGAACTGGGCACCTGAATAAAATGAATGAACACAAAAGGAAGAATCATTCAGCGCTGCAGCATGACTTGCAGGTAGGAAAAGCCAGGGCTCACACTGAGCCATGCATGTTGGAGCTATTGAAAGGGGAAGGTATGAAGGATGGATTCTATTCGCCGCATCATCCTCCCTGTATGTCAATCCCTTTGCATGGAGCTGGTGAAAGAAGAGTTGTGCTTTGCGGTATGCTGAAAAGCCAAAGCAAGCTTGTCCCCTTTATGAGAAAGACAAAATGCTACGAAAGAATGATGTCTGAATCACAGTAGCTCTACACTGCAGTACTGGAGAAGACAGCTAGCTGCAGAGAACTGAGACAAAAGGCTGCATCACCCCCTCCTGCATGTATAACTGGGAGCCCTCAGTCCACAAAAGAGAACCTGATCCCCACTTCTTTGAAAGGGCAGCCCGTGTTTATGGGATTCCTTATGGACTTTGAAGATGGAAATTCAAAACAGCTGTTAAAGAGCAAAGACTGGCTCAAATGAGGCAGACACCAGGACGGCACGTTGTTCTTTTTATTACACAGGAACAAATCTAGAATTCCTATTTCACTACTGCAGTAGTGATCAGACTATTGCATAACTCCATAACCACATGGTGAGAGGTTCTTTTTGGAACACAGGTTTTGCAAATTTCTGCTAACCACCCAGCAACTGCGAGTGATTCAAACTGAACCACTAGTGACCTTTCTTTGTGAGACACCATTTATTAATTGTGTTTGCACTGACAGAGAAGCTGAAGTCTTACTGAAGATTTAAAGCAACTTGGCTGGGTTCAGTTCCTAACACAGTGGCCATATCAGCTGCAGTGCTTCCTAGTCTCTGTTCCTAAACTGCACCCACAGTCTGATACAGAAAAGAGGAAAGCTTCTCAAAGCTACAGGGCTTGGCAGGTTTCCCCGCTCTGGGTCAGCAATAGCAGGAATTCATCACACTGCTTACACTGCCCAGGGGCCGTGGTTTGAGATTTTGAGGAGGAGATTCCAGCACTGGTATAGATTGCCTAAAATAGCAAAAGGTTGCCAAAGAGTTAATTTCAATTACATGTCAGCTCACTCCGAAGCAATGTGAAGAAGGCAGGTTTTTTGACTGTCGGGAAAAATATTTGTTTGCCTTTGCCCAAAGTTTATGAGGTTTTCTAACACAGCTCCCATAAATTGAACATCTGACTGAACTGGGTGGGATACACAAACCTTCCTCATGCAGTTACTTCCCCGAGGAACGGAGAGGAATGACTCAGTGCCCAATTATCCTTGATTTTCATGCCATTTGCACAGAAAACATTGTAAATTGCATCTCTCATGTAAATTATTTCAAATGAGTATTCATTAACACAGGTGACTTTGCCTGCCACAGCTCAGCTGGCTCTGGGGACTCATCCGTTGTCCTAAATGGGGATATACACAGTGACTAACAGGAGCAGGAAAGGGAAGAAAAGCCCAGGCAGAAGCATACAAAGAGCACTCATTCATAAACAAAAACAGAGACAACTTGAGAGACACGCGCTGCACAACATTAACCTGTCTTGTCAGCAGCGTATTTATTTCCTTACTGACATTTAAATGTTAGATTAATTCAAATTTAACTCTGACACCTATGGCTGGACTCATCTATCACTTCATTTTAACACTCTTCCAATAAGTACTTTACAAAATATCAAAAATGTTCAGTGGATATTAATAATGTGAGAATTCGAGTGGTGAAAAGCACCAAGGAAGAAGGCTGTAAGTTACTAAAACACCATATACAGTATATACAATTACATACATATATATAGGTTCAGGGCCAGCAGACCAGGCCAGGCTGCGTCCAACCGATTCTTTGCAAAACAAGTACCTGCAAGCTGAAGAAGGGTACATCCTCTGTGCACTTTTGCTATGTTTTGGTATTGGTCATTCTTTGACTACATTAAATTTTCCTTTAAATAGATTGTATTCGCTTCTCCTTTGAAAGTTAAACTACTGAATTCCTGTACAGCGTGAGTAGTTTGGGCAGATATAGCTCTCTTCTACTTTATGCTTTAGCCAATAACCAACCATCCTGATAATTACCCACTCAGCTCCTAATTGGTCTTTTTCCATACATTTCAGTAAACAACAGGAAATTGGATGGAAGGATTTCATGTACAATTTATGATCAAACTAAACATGCCATCTGTCTTACTGTATTGAAATGCAAATTGTTGTCTTTCAGAGCGAGTCCTCAGGAATTTATGCACTCAACCTCAACCTTTTTCTTTCAAAACCAGCTAGGGTCAAAAGAATAGGGGAGAAAAAGTCATTTTTAAATGGCGTCTAATCTTGCTGTAACAACAGTACCTGTCCCTTTGAATTGCCAAAGCTTGAAGCAGGAGTGAAATCCTGGCAGCGTGCTCTGCTCTGGGCACTGTTGCAGAACTTTTGGGCATCACTTTCATTCTTCAGAAAGAGTTGGTATGTATTGGGCTTTCCAGAATAGCTTAAGGAAGCCAGCTCCTAATGAATTTCCAGAGAGATTTGTGTACCTAACTGTCAGGTTCCTCCAAGAGCCCATTTATTACATTTTGAAGGAGGCTTTTGCAACATTCAGGATGAGAATTCGTAGTTTTTCCATTCTGCTGTGGACACGGGAGGTTTTGGGCAGGGCTGTAAGGTGCCATCAGCAGGGCAAGGGACAACCCAGCTCCAGAAATGTGCCTGGCTCTAGGGCATGGCAGTAAGGAAGAGCCCGCCTGACCAGGCAGCGTACTTTCCCTGGAAGGAGGCACTGTACCTCATCCCTCCCCGCAGGTTTCTTCTGGGAAGGAGTCATTTCTCTCCTGCACATCTTCAAATCTCCTCTTGGTGACCGCTGACCCTGACCACTAAGATGCTACAGCCCTGACTTACCAGGAATCGTAACTGTGAACCCAATGTAAAGCAGTTGCACGGTGATGTTATGAGTTAATAGCCTGACTCATGTAGCGCTGCTTGCTGTGCTCAGGCCACGGCTGTTTCAGGGCCTAATTCTGTGGATGACTGATGAGTAATTCTGAGGCCCGTTTCATTCTCGATCAATACCACTTGTTCTGAGTTCTTCATGGCGAAAAGTGTCAGCTTCTTGTAATTTTATTAAAAGCTTTTGCTTAGAGTCTCGGTGAATCTAAACCAGCAGAATTCTATTCCCTCCAGCTGAATAATATTGCAGTAGTGGACATGTTGGCCTTTAGCTTTTGCCTTGGAAGCCATCCTCGTGGCTGCCAAGCCCGACTCATGCTGCAAACTAAGGACATAAAGAAATTGTCTACAAATAACCTTTTACTGCAGGAATTCACATGAGATCTAAAACTTTAATACAGGAGGTTCCCAAGTAACAACTTGCAAGCTGCCAGGGCAGCCCACATGGCCATCAACCTTATTTTCTGCCAGCTTTACTGTAAGGAGGTTCCTCAGAGAGATCTGGATAGGTGAATAATCCTTTGCAGCAGCTTGCTGCATCTTTTTGGAAGGTCTTGCCACTGCTCATAGGACCAGCAGCACATCTGTCACCTGGTGGAAACACAGGCATTGGTTTCTGCCCCCATCACCTGGTCTGGCACAGTGCTGGTGATGTGGAGTGTGAGAGGGTCAGAGCACTTGGTGAACTGCAAGCCTGCCTGGTAACACTGATAGATTGGTAATACTGGTAAGCCTTATGGGGGAAAAAAAATACCCAAACCCTCTAATTCCCAATTGTGGTTCAGTTCAGGATAACAAAAGTACTTATATTTAGTCATGGAAATAAATAATGCATGACTGTTACCATGGCATTTTAGCAGCATTTGGGCCTGAAACAGGAGTTGCTGTCATCCCTTCTCAGTCTGTTCAAGCCTTATACTTTGTGACAGTTCATTTCCTTAACATTAAACTTTAACTGAATGCTATTTCCCTTTATGAAAATCAGTGGTTTCCATTAGATTTGCTTGGGCTAGATTTGCTAAGGAGCATTTATGTGTAATATTTAGTGTCATCCTAAAGCTACTCATCACATTTTCTTCTTTGTTTCAAACTGCAGGAGGAATGTTTGCCAATAAAATCAAATGTATAATTGCAAATATAATTGCTTATATTGTTTTCAAAAATATGCTTGCCAACTGGCTATTTTCACGAGGAAAACACGTGTGCAATTGCTTGTTTTAAAAGGTCCAGTGGTGAGATTTCTAGCTTTAAAAGTGTTGTCAGTTGTTAATTTGTTGACTACAGTTCCTCAGCATTTTTCCCCCATGAGCTTTTTCTGTGTGTATCCATCTTAAATTAAGCAACTTGACTGTATGGCATTGCTAACAGCTCCTTGAAAACACTGCTGGAATACAACACATCAAGTGGAATCTGTAAGTCCATTTAAAGATGTTTGGGGATTGATGCCATCTCTCAAGCCTGGACTGCAACTGCTGGGAGAATCTGAAGGTTTTTAATGCCCCAGCTCCCTCCTTAATATCACCACTAAATATTTATTTTGTTTTGTAAATGACCTTCCCAGGCCTTTTAGTTTTAGAGTAATAACATGACCCAGAACAGGGCTCGTCCTGCACCATCTCTTCGTTACTGATTAGAGTCAGACAGTTTATGACCGGAGCTTTGATTTCTGTTTTCACCCAGGTCTGCACATCTCTTAATGGATAACTCAGCCCCAGACAAGCTTAATAATTCTAGACAACGTTTTCCAACTATCTTTCTGTAATTTTTGAATATGCTTTACCTTAACCTTGAGTTCTAGAAGAAAAAAAAAAAGCAATAATTTAACAGGCAGAATAATTATTATATGTATTTATGTTGACTTCACTTCTGACAGTGTTTAAGGGCACTCAGCTAATGCTACCAGCTACGCAGAATGAAAAACTGAGCTGGTGTGTACTTAGCAACACCAGACTTCAGCAGATGCACCATTAGCAACTATAAAATACCGTCATATATAAAACATAATGGACAGAAGGGCAGAGTGGGGAGCAATCCTGTCCGAGACCTCAGCTACAAGGACAGCAATTCTAACCTGCTTAGGATGGTGAAAAGAATTGGAGTGTTCTCACGTAGAGATAACAGAAATCCATCAGGCCAAGAAAACATGCTGCCTTTCATCTTCCAAAGGTAAGTGGCCATACCACGCACAGAAAGCTTTTTGACCAACAAAGCCATTTTCCACATAAACATCATACAGTAACTTGTGAGTGCATGCACCTTGTAAGTGTTGTCGGGAATGGATTGAGATGGGAAATGTTTTTACCAATAAATACAAGAGAGGGAAACCTATTTTAATTATTATTATTTATTCCTAAGGATATCTGGCCAAAAGAAGTTGCTCAAAGCTAAAGAACTACAATGCTAAATGCAGTGCGACAAAGCTGAAGAGGGCTCCTGAAACGAATCCTGCGATTAAAGGAGGGTTTCAGGCTCATTGCTTCATTGAAATTGAATAACTGCAAACCACCACAATGACAGTGCCTTTCAGTTGCAGAAAATTTCTCATGGTTAATAGTAATTACCATATTTGTGACAAATGAACTCAGAGCAATTGAGAATGTATATGACAGTCAGGTAAGAGCAAATATCACACTACTGCTTAAAACTCTTAATACTTTCCATGGCTAGAATTTTAGAAGCAGTTAGACAAAAGAAGCGTTAAGATGTAGCCACTGTAATTTCATTTGAACTCCAGTTTGATTCCCCCTGGTATTACAGATGTGATCAACCTTCATGGCCCTTGGTGAAATTAAAGAGGAAAAAAAAAATGGTCAAAAAAAATATTTCTGCCTCACATTAATCGCCTGTTATTCATTGTGGTCACAGCAATTGGTGTTGCACCTTAATAATAAATAACAAGAAAAAAACCCCAAATCTGCTGTGTCAAAGTTAAAACATCCCCAGCTCTATTCTGTTGACAACACATAAATACTGCAAAATTACACATCTCTCACTTTCTCTATTGCTGCATGGAGAAAAATATTCTTAGTTGCTTGCTGAAGCTTAACCCAAAGAAGCAATTAAGAGAAAAACTTAATGAAGCAGTGTGCTAATGAGACTAACTCAGTCTATGGCAACAGCAATCTGGCAGCTATTGTGGTTTTCTTGGTTTCCAATCAAAGCAGCAAGCAGAAGCGTCCATCCCCAGCTCTGAAATTCACTCTGCATCCCCCAGCGCCACTCAGACATGACTGCTCTCCCCATGGTGTGCATCCAGACTTGACAGACCCCACTGCCTTTCCTTAAGACAAAATCACTCCTATACCATTATTTTTATCATTACGATACTGAGGAATCTTGGTTCTTGCCCTGATCTCTCCACCTTAAAACCGGTACAAATACTAGCAAGAGGGTTTGTGCTTTTGTGGTCTTATAAAGGTTACAGCTTTTCGATGCCCCAGTGCTGTATTTTGTTTGAAAGCAAGAGCCAGAAATAGAGTCAACATTTGGGATCTACCACCTCAAAGACACACCGCAAACAAACTTCTTGGTGTCTGAGAGCTTGCTCAAGGGAATAATGTGCATTTCTATTCTCCAGCACACTGTGAGGGGCCGGAGGAAACAATGCATGATGGAGACACGCCTAGCTTATACTTCAGAACACGTTTGATTACAAGAAATATCAGAATAATTGTCTGCAAGCACCAGATAAAGAGTACAAGGCAACTAAAAGCATCATTTGTATTGCAAAATGCATACCTGTATATATGTTTACATGTTTAATTAGCAAGGGGATAAGAGGGAATAGCCTCAAGTTGCACCAGGGGAGATTCAGGTTGGATATTAGGAAAAACAACTTCTCTGAAATGGTGGTCAGGAACAGGAAGGGGCTGCCCAGGGATGTGGGGGTGTCACTGCCCATGGAAGCTTTAAAGAAATGCGTAGATGTGGTGCTAAGGAGCGTGGTTTAATGGGCAGCACTGGTGAAAGGCAGGTGGTTGGACTAGATGATCATGGAGGTTTTTTCCAACCTTAATGATTCTATGATTCTACGTAGCCCTGCATAGTAATTAGAGTATCTTCTGCGCCCAATATTCTATGGCATTCTGTAATACCTCTGCTACGTAGGTGAATTGCTCTGGCTTGGTTTCCATTTACAAGTAGAGGAAGGCAGGTAAAAAAAAAAATTTAGTATGATTTCCCCACATTGGTGTTATCACAGTTCTGCAGATGCCTTTCATCACTTGTTAAGGAGCATTAGGAGCATGACACCAAGCTCAGACCACAGCTGGTAGAGGCTTTCACCCCTTCCTAACAGCTCACATAATGGGGTTCTGCAGCTTTTCAACAGGAAAACGATCCAATGCACACTGAGAGTTTAATGAGATTTGGATCAAACCTGTAATTCATGGAACAAAAGAGAAGACATTAAGACAAAGAGCTCCTTTTGTCTCCTGGCTGGTAAGGCTGGAAGTCAGCAACCCTGGTTTGCCATGGGGAATTAGGAAGATTCCAGTGATCAGCAGCCTTGGTGTTCAGGACTGAGTTACAAATGAGAGACTGGGAGGAAAAGACGGCCATAATTTATTTGGCGAAATGGATACTTGCATTTCCCCAGTGGGGAAGTAAAAGCTGTGTATGTCAGACTACTTTTCCTATGTAGATACACGTAAACACACATATGCTTCAGGTGGATAAATATGGTGTCTCAGACAGATCCCTCTCTTGCAATTGTTCTTTCAAAATGAGGCTATTTCATTTGCTCCAGATTTTCACCTGTGACTGCAGAGACATTCCTATCGTGACATTCTGTGTGGGAGTTGGTTTGTGTCTGCTTAAAAGTCAAAGGAGCCACAAAACATGGAAAATGCCTCAGTAGAACATGTGCTTTTCTGCACCATTTTTATTTTACATTCTGCTCTGAAAACATAGATGTCATTGCTAGGATGGATGGATGGATATGCAATAGGATGGCTTAACCCTGAAAGCTGAATTTTCTATACAGATTTTAAAATAGTGCAATTAAGACAAACTGTCATGAAGTGATTAATACCACAAGGTGCCCATCATTTCTTTTAGTCAGAGCAGAGCAGCCCATCAATCTGAAATCTGTTCGGTTACAATAAGTGTCACTTGCTCCCATGCCTTTCCCCTGGGCCCAAGAAACAGTCTTAATAGGGAAATCGATACCGAGTGTAGCTGTGAATACCTTCAGACTAATCAAAAGTATGGGTGATGTGAGCAGGGAGAAGGATTTCATTAAAGGTAACAAATTCTTGGTGTGACGTGATGGTACGGTGTTAAATGGATGTCACAGCGCAGACAGCTCATGTTTAAAGAAATACTCATTACATTTTGCCCCGGAGTAATGATTTATGTGATTAGAGTGTTTTCTTTATCTAATCTCTCTTCCTGTTTTAAGATTTTCTACTGCCAACCATCTTTGTTATCATGGAGCACCCTCAGTAAAATTTATAGCAATCATCAAATCCCCAGTAAGGTAATATTGCATGTGAATGCTTAATTTCAGCCATGCTGCATCAGAGCTATATTCATGGATTCTTTAAGGACTGTTAATGGTTAATGTACAGGTCTTTTAGTAGGCTGAAATCCTCCTCATGTTAAATCTAATTCTTCTCAGCCCATTGTTTGCTTTTCAGTCCCCTTCACGTTATGAGGAATGGCGTGTCAGTGAACTGAATCATCACGCTTTGAAACCACAATGCGATGCTACATTTTGTGATGAATTGGTACATAAGCATGTACCAGAAACCCAGTACTTGCCTTTTGAGCCATGAGATGGCCATCGAGCAGTCATTCTTCACCAGTATCCTATACCAGTTCTAAATGAGACTGAGTGCAGCAGCATCTGCCAGCATATTCTTAGGCATTTCTGAGAATAGAAAGACTGTATAATTAACAAGTCAGCACCCTGCAACTACCCTGAGGCAATGTGGGAGCTACAAATGACTGGAGAAATGCAAGGAGTGGCAGAAGGACTGGTTAAGATCATTCAAAATATGAATTTGTGTTAAAGAATTGAGTGGAACTGTTGTCTTAGTAACCCACTCGGAGAAGGAAAGCATTCCAGGAAGCTGGCATGCAGTCACCACAACATCTGCACACCGAGGCAGGTTGGTGAGCCCTGTGCAAGCACCTGGAAATACCTGGCACGGATTGCGATGGAGTTGAGCTAGGACCGGACTAGAGAGACCAAAAAAAAGCTTTGCTTTCTCCTTACATCTTCAACTTCCCCAGGAAAGACAGAAAAATAAAAATATTGGGGTAAGGCCACGTCTATTCTGGACTGGATTTGTAATTGCAAACAGTACGGAATAGGAGGAAGTTCAGCCAGGCAGGTCCTGCCTCCCCCCAAACGCACCACTGTGCTGTGGAGCTTTAGGTTCCCCCTATCCTGGCAGGTACTGCAGCTCACTGCCAACCAAAGGTGGGCACCAGGAGCGGCAGGGTACGTGCTGTTGTTGCATCTGAAAGGATTTGCAGCGTTATGGATTTGCAGCAGAAAAAAAACTGTTATAAAAATATTAAATAAGAAAATAGGTTCAAGGGACGAATGGTGCAAAAGCTCTCTGCGGTGGAAATGTGTTCTGCAATTACAATTTGTTAAAAATGCATGCTGTCCTCCGGGCTAAAGCATTTGCAGTAATTCAACCTACCTTTGTGGATACTCCCAGGAAAAAAAAGAAAAAAAAAAATCCCTCTGATCTGAAAACAAATCTTCAATAATAAAATTATTCTTTTTAAGACCCCCGCTGTTATTGTAAAAGCACAATTAATGTTCCAAATAGAAAGATCTGAGTGGAGTGCTTGAAATGATCTCTTACGAACAGTCCTTCGTAAACATGTCCCATACCTCATTAGCCTGCTCTGCAGACAGCAGAGAGCTCCACAAGCACTTGCACAGCAAACAATCTTTGCAGTAGCACTTTGTTCTTCAGTGATCTGAAGTATTGTTTTAATGGCCAGTAATGAATTTCAGGTCATCTGTGATCCCTTGCTGAAACTTTGAGTGGTGAGAACGGTGCTTGCAAGTCTGAAATTCAGATGGCTTTAGTGGTTTAAGCGTAGAACAAAGTTAATAAGTCCATTAAAAAAATGGTACATGATGAACATGGCACCCCAATTTACATTCAAATCTGATTTCTGGTCTAAAACAGAAGGCAAAGCAATTAACCAGCAAAGGCGTTAACTGCTTGGGTTATTTACTGCATAATGAGCAAACCCATCCACCCGCCACCTCTCTCTGCAAAGCCGTTTTTCATTTACTGTTAATGCATTCCTAACTTCGGGTTCTCTTTACCATTTTGGTGATTAACAACAGGGCACTGGATCAGATGCTGCCTTCAGTTGTTCTACAAGAACAGAAACATTTTTCTAGGAACAACATTTGGCCCGTTGCAACTTCTGAATGTAAAACAATTTACTGCAATGGGAAGGATTTTGTTTGAAGTTGGCCTGCTTGGTTTCCCTGACCCCTGCTGTGGTGGTTTCCCTCGCTGGCAGTTTGGTGAGCTGCAGAAAATACCCTTTTAAAATACACGTCATCTGCTAATGTCCTTTAGGAGCTCTCACACAAAAGCATCCCACTGGTTTTCGGTGCCCCAGATCTCAGGTAAGGAGCTGCAGGAAACTGCGGTCCTGATGAGCAGAAGGGCTGATCCACGTGGATGCAGACTGCTGCGGAAGGGCTGCTAATGGCATTCAGTTCCTACTGATCTGAACCATCGTCCCATGGAACTGAGTCATCAGCAAAGCTGATGTATGAATGAGAAATGGAGAGTTATTCAGGCATGTACCCAGAATACCTCGATGAATGTTTGCCTGTGAGAACAAGCAAGAAATATGGTCTGTCGAACATTGCTTCTCCTGAGAGGGCAAATGTCCCATGCCTAAATGCCAGTCCAGTTTTACTGCCTTTGCACTGAAGAGCAAAAACAAACGCTTACTAAATGAGCAGAGCAATAGGATTAAATACGGGTTAATTTCCAGCTTCCGTATCAGAATTCAAAATAGCAAGAACTGAAGTGTAAGAAAGCTAAAAGCAAAGAAGTTTGTGTTGTGAAATACACGAAAACTGTGACGAAATGTAACGCTCTGGATGGCTGTTTCCAGGTGCGTCATCTGCAGAGCGCTGCTCTTTGCTGAAATTAAACACCAGTTCAGAATTTGCCAGCTGTACGGCGAGTATCTCACACCAAGGGCAGGAACACACAGACAAATCACAAGGCTTTCGAGTGGCTAGTCTAATTGCATTCTATGCAGTCCACTAAGGAGTAATTTACATACTAATAACGTAAATTAGATCAATTACTATTTTCATTTGTATGAAGCCGTTATTATTAATGAAACAGTTCATCCTTATAGAGAGGAAGCACACCTGTTTTTGCCTCTAACTCCAGGAGACCTTGGACATGATTAATGCTCAATGCAGGTATAAATGCTTTTCATCTCACACCTGGAACTGCCGGGTTCTGTGTTTTTTTTAATCAAAAAACATGCATGAAAATTAAGGCTCTGTTTCAGTGGAGCCTCGCTTATCTTCCAGTCTACTTGTGTACTCACGGAGAGATACTGAACTGCAGATTGATTCACAGCTCTATGTAGAGCCGTTCTGTGAATTCACTGAAGCCATGTTACGCAGGACAGATGTTTATTGTTCCTGTTCTTACTTTTTCATGTATGGCAGAGTCAGATTTCAAACTTCGGAATGGAACGGCCTTGTATTTTCTGTTTTGTCTTTTTTGTTGTTGTTGTTTTAATTATTATTCATATCCTGTACCCTCAGTAGCTACAGTTATGAGGACAATCACCACACCAGTGTATTTCTAAGGACAGTGTATTTCTGTTACTTCTTCCCTTGCATTGTCAGGTCTAATTTTTTCTGAATTTGCAAACAGAATTATATAACAAATCTGAGTTCACTTGATTGGGAGCATTGAACCAGGGCTGCACTGCCAAATGGAAATAAGAAGGTAAGAAAAAAGGCATCTAGAGAATCACTGTTATAGAAACCCACAGAGAAAAAGGCAGCACCCGAATGGGCCCATGCTTGGACTGCAGGTGCGGCCCATTGGGGCATATCCTTTGGGGCTGACTTGGCTCGTCCCTTGCCCAAAGGCATTCACAGGTCACAGGAGTGAGATTCACCTGTGTGAGACAGCCTGTTAAACATGCCCAGGAAAAAAAAAAGTAAAAACGTGAGCCAGGCAATGTGACAGCATCCCTGACAAACACAGCAAAGCTGCAATGTCACACCCAAATGTGAATGACTCCATACCTCAGCACAGGTAGGGTTTGCATCAGTATGTCTACGGGCTGGGAAGGCCAACTTCAGTTCACCGCAGATGTGACATTTGAGAATGTAACGCGGGGTCTGGACTGGAGGTAATGGGGTACAGAGCACTGGAGATCACCAAGAACAAAAGTACAAGGGAAAAAGTCAGCAGCAAAAATAAAGCTGAGCTTCTGATATTCTTACCTAGAAACTTCTGCAATAAATATGAACGCCTTGCACAAGAGCTGGCTTTGTTGTGAAGTACTTAACCTCTCCCAGAGCACCAAGAAGCCTTTTTTGATCTCCTTGAAGTTTGAAGCAGGTCAAATGGAGGTGCTTAGTACGTCATCCTCTCCTATCACACTATATTAATATAAGAATCACATACGCTGTGCATGCTGTACAATCTTTTTTCCTTATATTAAGCCTAACACCTCCAAATCTCGAGAAAAAAAAAAACACAAAAAACAACTATTTCCTAGAATACTTGAATACTTTATAGCAGTTTTCCCTGTTGCAACAAAATGTGCTTAAGAATAAACACTTCATTTTGTTTTCTTCTATTACAGGGACTTCAGCCAAGCAAGTCCCAGCTGTGCAGATAGCAGATATCCAAATGTGAGGGCATCCACTTGTCCTTTCCTACCTAATGCCACATGGCTCGTATCATTAGCTGGCTAATACTGGAGAAATAGCGGCTAGTAATAGCAGCTTTTTTTTATCAATCTTTCACATTTGACATTGAAATGGATAGAGTTAAAGGTATGGCACCCTATTGCAAAGAGATGACTTATCAGAAACACTTGAATTAGGGCTGACAAACATCAGGCAGCTGTATTTCTCTCAGAGCACTGAGAAGAGGGAGGAAAGGAGTTCCTCGCATTTCGAGTCCATCTACAAATATACCCATTCACATTCATGCTGTCATCTCAGGGGCGTTTCCTACATCCATGTGAGCAATGGCTGGCGCAAAAGGAAGTGAACAGAAGACAAAGATGGTTGCCTATTGATCTCTTCAACTGCCAAATTAAGACTTGAATATTGATTTGAATATTGATTTTGAAAAGCATCAAGTGAGAATGAGAATATGAATAGGAAAGATTCTCAACTGAAATATTATCACGAGTATATGCTTAGTATATCTGCACGAGCAAAACGCCTGTCTTTCATTCTGCATGTCAAAGTTGCACGTTCAAATGGCATTGCAGTGTGGTTATTCAGGCATTTCTGTGGGGGCTGTACAAGTTCATTTGTGAACATTGAAAACCCTCTTCAGAATGTGCGGAGTGCTTGCTGACCTGCTGTGTATTTGACTTCATGTCTTTTAAAATGTAATTAAGAAGCTCTCAAATATCTGTAGCTAATGGAATGTGTGGAACGAATATACATATTTTCACTGGGGGAAATGCAAAAAGGCCGGTGAATGACATACCCCAAGAAACAAGAATCTTCCCAGCCTTAGGCATTGCTGCTGACTGTTAAGACAGAACCATGAACAAGGACATTAAAAACAAAAGCCCTGGTCACTCCTTCCTAGAGGCACAAAGGCAGCATTCAGACAGACATCAGTTCACTGCAACTGGACATTACCTGCAAAGAGTAATACCTTAAAGATTTTGGGTATTCAAAGGGAAAAACTTCCAAATTCTAACTCAAATGATTTAACCTAATTTGAATTGCATTACTTTTCTCCCTCTCTGAACATTAATTGGAATTTTTGACAGATGGGTTTACTGTCACTGAGATGAAAGATATGCCCGTCAGCCAGTGTTTACAAGTCAGTCTTCTCAAGCAGGGAGTTAAAATTAAAACCATTACCGCACCATCAGTTCCAAACCAAACTTAATGTCATAGCCAAAACTTTGTAATTAAGTTGTATGTTAAGAAATTAAGCAAGGAATCCTTCACCTTGACTGGAAAAGGTCTTGAGCCTTGGTGCACTATGTTACAGCTGAAACAGGAGGTGGGGAAGGAGAAAAGGAGCTGAGTAGAGCATCACACATGGAAGTTCCCCCATTCAGAACCAGGTTCCTGCCCCAAAGCAAATAGGCCGCTCCACTCAGATCAGCTGCCTGTAGGACATGGTGCGGCTTCATCACCTAAAGATCACAAGTTACACTTGCTTGCTGGCACCATAGAATCACCAAGGTTGGAAAAGACCTAAAAGGTCATCCAGTCCAACCGGCATAGAATTGAACATGAATTGTTCTGTGCCATTATTCCCCAAACTTCCAGCCACATCCTTCCCCCAACGAAAGGTGACATCAGCAACACCCATGGGTGGCACTGATGTCCTTCAGCTTTTCCAGCTGCCACCATTTTGACACTCAGCAAAGGCCGAGTGAAGCTCCTGGGCTACAGGCACAGCACAGCCAGCCCAGGGAGGATTTTCCTGCTGTATCTCAGCAGTTTTCCCTGGTGCCCAGCCAGTGACTTCACCCAAGTGCTGGCTGGGAGACACAGGTCACGGCTGTGGGAGCTCAGTTTGCCTTAAGAGCAAGAAGTGGTCTGATAAGTTATTTTGAGGCAGAGTGGCTGCACCCAGTGAGGAACTGGAAGAGACAGGAGAAGCCTGAGGCTCTTCTGTGGGCCCATTGGAAGTACTGAGACAAAAATAAAGCAGGGTGACTTGCAATACTGATTTATCTTGCAAATAGCTCACATCAGCTTCAAGCATTTGTCAGCCGTGACTCACTTCACGGTGACAGGTAGAAAGGTCAATGTTTTCCTCTTCTTGAACAGAGTAAACTGGAGATGCTAACAGGTAATCACTTTTCCAATTACTGGCTTAGCGAAAAATAATCAGTTTTCTCCCATCTTTAGCCTGAAAATTCTGAGGCTGTTGGGAATAATGAATTGGATTTCCAAATGCTCTAGAAAAATTAACTACTTAGCATCCAAAAAGCAGTCGAAGTAAATTTGAAAGGTAAGAAAACGGGGACAATGGAAAATATTGCCTGGGGTAAATGGAAGAAGGAAGAGGATGCTGGTGTAGGCTTTCTAGCTCAGAAATGTGTCGAGTTTTTTATGATTTGGTTACTGAATGAAATTGCAGCCCAAGTCTACCAGCCCCAGTTACTTTTGCTCCCACGCAGTACAACCTTGCTAACATTTCAGTAGGCTGCGTTGCCATAGATTATTATATCCATTTCTTCTACAATTGCCACAAAACGTCTGAAGCTAAAACCAAGAAAACTCATTGTTTAAGAACTCAGGTCAACACTGCAGTACTAAATTCCCCCCAGAACATTTCAGGAACAGAGATAGAAGGGGGCATAGTAAAAAATATCCCCCAGACTTGACAATTTAATGACAAAGCATGGAGGTATTTTGAGTTTTTCACGAAAAAATGGAAATTTCCTTTGTAGAAGAAAGCAGTTTTATTGACTAGTTCACATTTAAGGGCAACATTTAGTGAAGCTGTTCAGTAGTCTCATCCGGATGGATTTTTTTCCCCTATGGCAGCAGGTATAGCAATGGATTGCAGCTGGACTCATTTGTCACACTGAGGTCATGGAGGTGTTATGACTGAGAAAAATAATCACACGTATTGCACTAGAAAAACTTCCCCTTGAGAAAGCAAGGGGACATCACAGACAATTCTATTCCCCTCTAAGGACACATCATTAGGCAATCTGAAATGGGAAGCTAAGTGGGTTAGGGGGGAGGTCCAGGCAGTTTGTCCTTCGGAAAAAAACCCGTAAAATGGTGAATCCACTCTGGTGGGTTCACAGGGATGAAAGATTGCTCAGGGAGATTGCAGTGTAGAAAGAATCAGCTACCAGTACCCCAAATGAAATGTTAGAGGAAGGTACACTATACAGAGTTTAATTATGTCTATTGCCCTCTTCCTAACACTGCAGATATGACTCAGATACAGACATCAGCTAAACCCACACGTCTTCAAAGTGATTGCTTCACTTGCTTTTGTGGTCTTTTGATTTATTCCAACAGAGAAAGCACGAACCTCTCACACCCACAGGAATAGAATACTCTTTCCCCAATCTCTTACAACCTGGTTGCACTTCATATGCAGTAAAAGAAATTATACTCGTGGGTTTGCGTCTGTTCTTTATACTTTTTGAAAGCTCTCTGAATGGATTAGGAGTTTGGAAAACCGGCCAGAGAATGCCAGGGGCCAGCACTGCAAGGAATGTTAATTACAGAATGAGTTTACTTGGAATTGAAATTGGCTTGTCATACTTTTTTGTTAGTAGCTTCCGACCAGGTGAGAAAGCACCTGCTAACATTCAGAACACGCCACACAATTCAGTCTTTACAAGAAACGTCACAAAAACAGTACAGTCAGAAGCATACTCTATTTTTTGGATTAATTTAGACCAGTAACAGAAGCTCTGATGTATTTATTGCAAACAAGGGAACCCACCCCATTTTATTTTGTGAAGTTATTCCATGAGATTTGCACTCACTGAGCTGCTTACAGCATTTAGGAACTGAACTAACCTCAGCACTGCAGTACTGTATGAACCGTTCGTTCTGTATTACCAAACTATGCTGGCACTGTCATGGAAAAAAAAACCCACATTCCTGAGCATTTTTAAAACCTACAATTTGTATTTATTTCACTGCACTACAGCTTTGCTCAGTGTCTTACCAAATAAATCAGGTTAAGGTCTTTCTTCAGAGGAGGTGGGATTTCAATGATACGATGGCAAAGCCAGCAGAAAACGCAGAAGGATGGGGATGGCCAAAGGATGGGGCAGCTCCTGCAGCAGCACCGCTGTCGCCCTCTGAACAACTTACGAGCTCTCTAGCTGCATTGCCTGACTTCTGCATTTCAGAAACATGCCAGTGCAGCTGTTTGTAGATGTAACCAGGCTTTGTGTGTTATAAATAATGAATCAGTTATTTAGATAGCATCACACCCAAGTGGTTTCTCTGAACTGTTGTCCAAGTTGCAGATATCGTAACAGCTTCATTTCACCTCTGCCTGGAAAGGGCTGACTGCAAGGGAAGCCAGAAGCCTGAGAAGAGTTTTGAGGAGGCCGTGTTGGCTTGACTTTCATGGACCAGTTACACCATAGAAGATCTGCTCAGCTGCACTGCTTTCTCCCTTCAGGTGACAGCTATCCAGAGAACTTAACATAAGAAAACAGCAGAAGGTTTGCATCACAGACAGGCAGACTCGCAAGGAGAATGACTTTAGGAACAGTGGTTGTGTGTCCTGGGACACCACAGGGAATAACACCGCTAACAGGAAAGGTCTTTAGTTCTCCACACCAAGAAGGGAGAGCGTGATCTGGGCAGCTTCACAACAAACCTGACAAGAGCCATGCACTAAATACAAGCATGCAGCTGCCAGTGCGGGTGAGCACTCCTGCTGTTCCCAGGCGGAGCGGAGGTGTGAGCAGCAGGAAGCGGCTCCATCTGCAGCTCTACGCTGCTGCTTGGCTTGAAAAAAGGGGAAAAAAGGCCTAACTTTTTAAAGGAGATTTTTAATCTCTTCCTACTCTTTACTTGGTATAATATCCTTAAATGCAATTCATGTCAATTCATGCTGTGACAGCTTTAGAAATACTGAAACTAAATAATGTGGGGTTTGATTCATTTTGGATAAGCCTACAGAGGGGCTGTCTTGTTGCTTAGGCTGCTGGCAGCTCATAGGATGAAATGAGCTTTCATTTTTTAATGATGAGGCAATCCTGCCAAAAGAGGACATAGAGAAAAGCAGCAATGGTTATTTTGCAGGCTGGCTCCGCACTGGTGTCAAAGAGTCAAATTTCTAACTTTATTATTTATTTAGCTTTTTAAACTGAAGATGGGAGCAATCCCACTTTGCTAGATGGCAAGAATTTAACAAGGCTGTTTACTTCAGTTTCTGGCACTGCCATTTCCCTTCTAAGTAGTTTGCATTCATTCAAATACATTACTTCTCTAGCCTTCTATCCACAGAAAAACAAGAGGGCTGCATTTCCCATGTGCCATTCCCTGCTTCCTGGGAAGCCAAGACATGGAGATGTACGCGTGTTTAAACCAAAAGCATCTTTTTGTTTCTTCTTCTGGTCTGGATGTTTGCAGAGTCTTGATAGAATCTGACACAGCTGGTGCCAAAACCGGGGACCTCCAGAGCCATTCTGCTGCAACCAAACCAGAGGTTACAGATGCAGAAATTGCTTATGGCTGGGGAATCATAAGGAAGAGAATGAGCAAAGTTGTTCTTTCAAGACCAAAACCCAACAACTAGAAGAGTATATAATGAAATAAAAGAAACGTTAACTGCACTGAATCATTTTAATGAAAGCCATTTAAAGCATTCATTTCAGAAGCAAACAGTCTACATTGTGCTATCAGAAGTGTAAATGCCTAAAACCACAATGGAACGCTTAGAACATATTGCCTCAGTATCAAATACCTCCTGTGAAACGTAACCATCTTTTTAGGAGATGAAAATAGATTATTTCACAGAACATACATTGAAATTATCAGAATGTACAAAGTTCTATGAATGGCGACACTGCTATGATACGGGATCATTCAATTTTCTTAGTCACTCCTTGGCAGAAAGATCTTCTTCCATTTATTTCTGTTCTGGAACAGCTCAGGTGTATAAGACACACACGAGAAGCTTGTAAATTCTCTAGAGCCCAAAGCAAAAGGAAACTCTGTTTCCCTTCAGCTATGTACCACCTTAATTCCCTCCTTAAGTGTTGATTACGTTACTCATTGATATTCAGTTTCTGAAAGAGGAAAACAATACACCAGCCAGTATCATGATACAGATGTGTCTTAAGTGCTCCTCATCAGATGGAATAGCCTAACTTAGAAAGTTTGTTAAAAACCTTCACAATTCAATGCATGGAGCTGTTACCCTGGGGCTATTTCCAACCCCAAACCATTTTCTCAGTAAGATGGGGCAGCATCCTGTTCTCTTGTTTTCCAGACAAAAGGAGGTCTGTGTGCACAAAGAGAGGAATCTGACAAACTGATGATAAATGAGCAACTTACTGCTGACTCTATAAGGGATATTACCTTCTGCAATACTGCAGACAAGTTTGATTATTGTCATAAATACGGACCATGACAAAAAACATAACACCTCATACAATACAGTCTGTTTCCTTTAAGTTTTTTTATTCATATCTTTTGGCTTCACCAGAAAAAAAAAACCCACCATTTTACCCTTAACACTCGGAGCTATGATCTGAGGATGATGTATGAGAGAAGCCACATCCTATTGTGGAGCTCAGACAATCTGGCCTTCAGAAATTAAAAAGTTGTTTTATTCTGGGAGGAAAGAGGCAGTTATAAAGAGCCTGAAACAATCATTTAGCAGGCAATATAGCTGCATGAAGCACAGACAAGAAGAGACTAGAGCTTTTTTTTGCCCCCCCACAGCTTGACTTTCAATCTCAGCTGCATTTGCAGTTACAGCAGAAGGCAGTTTTTGACTTGTAAGCTGATCAGGTTTGACCTACAAGTTAGAGAAATTAATACAGAATGCTGTTACTGTTTTTCTAACCATACAGAATTTTTTGAACAGCCCAACATACCAAGGGGGAATCGAATAATAAAATGTAAAGCTTTCATTTGCTTCATGCTAAATCTAGATAAATGCTATCAAAGCTGCTACTCCAAACACACAAAGGGATCAAACCAGGACGTTTCAGAATTGCATCCCAGGTTTTGCAGATGTTGCCAAAAAAAAAAAAAAAAAGATTGAAATGAAACATTAACTGGCTGTGGATGGATGTTCCTTTCTCTCTCCCTGCGTTCCTCACTTTTTAGATCCATAGCTTCTCAGACTTCCCTTTTCCTCCCAACCTCCTCTAATGGGGTACATTAGCTCTTAATTGTGCATGCTGCCATACGATCTGTCCTCTGATGTTAGGGCCAAGGCATTTTACTCTCCACCTGTCCTGTTTTTGAGCACTGGTAGAAAAGGCCATCTCGAATGCCAAGCACTGGTGACAAACAGCAGGATTTCCAGGGCTGCAAATAATTCCTCAGGCTAAAGGTGCCACTCAGGCTGGATGCTGCATCTTTTAATAGCAGCACAATGGCCACCTTCAAGTGATCCACCTGCATAACCTCCTACATTTTGCTAACACTTTGTTCAAGCCACAGCATAAGCAGATCCACATTCAAATGTGACATCAAGTAGTCTCCAAAAGGATTCACTTGTGGTTACTTCAGCTGAGATGAGCATGAACCTCAGATTAGGCACCAAGAAGCTGTAGCAGCAATGGTGGTGTGCAACCCCCCATGTGCATGTGTTCAGCTTATTCCTCTTCCACAGCTATGTGAGAAGTGAAGCTGGCAAGCATCAGTCATCATTTACTGGCATCCAAATCATTGTTTACCATGATGATTACTACTTTTTCCTTAGAGAAACACGTTGCTTACAATTCTCTTCACTTTCACACTGTGGCACCAAATGATGTATATCCAAACTGATATAAAAGCCATTAATATGCACAGATATGGAGAAGAATCTGCAAAACAAATACCAAAAGAAAACAGCTTCCAAAATAGACCAAGACATCCTGCAATGACATTCAAGAGGAAAAAGCCTGTGTGTCACTGGAATAATAATCAAACACTATTGGATGCCAAGCAAACAGCACCAAAAGAGAACAAACTTTACTGTACTAGTTCTTCTGTTAATCCATCTGCCTCCTTCCACTCAGCTTCCCCACCTCATTTCTGATGTGCCCTCGAGCAACGGGTCTCCCGCACTTGCAGAAATTAAAATGTAGTAAAATATTCAGCATATCTGCATTCTCAGGACTACTCCCGTGTTTCAGAACCCAGATAGACAGAATGTTTGTAATAAATAGACTTAGACATACCCAAATATGACTGCAGTTGTGAAAAAGTTTGGCCACAGAAGCTGAACTTTTTATTACAGACAAAAATTCACAAATCCTGGTCGACTGTATGTGCTGTTACCTGACACTTCCACATGCACCAGTAGGGTCCCACAGCCAAATGCAAGCAGATGCAAGTGTCGTGTATTTGGACATCTATTCTCATTGTTTCAGAAGAAAGAATTGAAACATCCTTCACAGACTTAAAGTTCCACATTGTTTCGGGTAAGAAATGCTTCAACCAAGGTCAAAATTAAAACAATGTCTTATTCAATACGTAAGGATTAATAATCATTATAGCATTTGAAATCTGGAATTAAACAACAAAAGAATCAAGGATTATCTGTACAAAATAAGAAAGACTAAACGGTGGTTCCATCATATATTCTTATCAAAAAGATTGCCAAAACTGACAAACCACAAAGTGCTCCATCCTGACAAGACACTGGTTTTCTCTTGGAAGATTTATGAAGGATAAAACCAGAGCCTCTGTTAAGGCTTCCATCCTATTAATTTATAAGATGAAAAAAATGATCTATATGCCAGTGGGGCAGATGGCCCAAACACTCAAATAAGACGAAATGCCATGGAAGGAGTCAATGGGTTTGCACTTGAAGGCTTGATCCGTGGCTACTTCTTAACTGCATAGCCTTCACAGCTACACAAACCATTTCCCAGCCATTTGTGTGATAAGGAACGAGAGTCAGGGACAGATAAGCTGGGGAAGGGTTAATCGCACACCAGCCCATCTCTGTGCAGAACTGCACCAACCGTGTGAGCAATAACAGTGTGCTAACACAGAGAGACAATGAGTTAGAGAAGGAATGAATACACATGGCTTTACCCTGCAGGAGCTTTCCTCCTAATGAAGTCTGTCTGTGCAGTTTCACACAGAACTCACTCTAAACTGCACTTCTTCTCACCACTGGTCAGCGAGTGTAAATTACTGCTGGGTCCGGGTTCTTCTGCCTTCTGGCAATTAGGCTTATTCAATTTAAAGACCATTTTTCTTTCTCATTCTCAGGAAGAGGAAGAAAAGCTGCCAGCTTATCCACAGAGCTTCAAAACTGCGTTTGAGAATAGCGAAGCAGAGAGAGTCCCAATGTAATTTACTGCAATACTCATTTTGAACCAATCTTACCCTTTCCAATTTCCTTTTCCTTTTATAACAGGCACCCAACTATGAAAGCCCTAAATTGAGAATAACGAATCAAATAACCTATGTCATGTAATTTGGTTGAAATCTTCTCTTGCCCTTCTTCCCATGGTGCTATTAAAACTTGGGTGTGTCACTGCTCTATTCCACGCACAACGAGTTTTGTCATCTAAGTGGGCAGAACACAGAGAGATGCAATTAACCAACCTAGTGAAAATCGCAGTGTTATTGACTCTTTCTGAAGGAGGGAATGCCTCTCTACAGAACTGTTCTCAGCTGAAAATCCCAGTTTCATTTTCCTAAACATCCCTAATCAATTCAGGTAAGCATGAAAAAGTAATCTGGAGCAGCCTTAATGTGCTGTTTGAGTAAATTATTGAAACATAGGCTGATGCTGTGTCCTACTCCGATTACGGGACAATAAAGTATCTTCATTTGTACCAGGTTTGCTCATTACCAAGGAGCACAGATAAACATTTGATAGGGAAAGATGTTATTTAGGTTAAAGCACTCTTCCCTGGTAAATTGCTATTCAATTAAACTGAAGAAAGGCATCCAGAAGAGGGAATGAAAGTCTTCACTAGCATTATGGTCTTAGATACAATTTGTTTAAAAACATGGCAAATACAATTCACAAAATTAAATGCTTGGGAAGGCAAGTAGTATCTAGATAGGATTGTTGCTCAATTCCCCATATGGCTTGCTGGCAAAAAGGAGCAGCAGAAATCATGCAGCCTGTGTTTGCTATTTCCTTGCTGAAAGAGAATTTAAATTTGGCATCACTATCCCCGCTCTGAAGAAAAGGACACTTAGCACATTAGATCTAAATCTGTCCACTGGATACAGACTCAACTCAGTGATAGCGACTCGTGGTTAATATTAAAATTACAAAAGATCAACACAACTGAAAATATGTATCATCTCAAAAACGCATTGCTTATAAGGAAGGAAACCTTGAATCTTCATCCACTACGACTGATATTTGAAGTGCAAATGGTCTAAGCCTTGATTCAAAAAACTACACAAACACTTTCAACTCCATTGAGGCAACGATTCAACATGTACAGATTCCTCTTGAGTAATGACATTTCATCAAACAGAGTGAGAAGGAGGAACCTATTTTCTTGTTTCCTACATATTTCCCTACAGCAACAAAATTAAGTAGAAACAAAACACGCCGTGCTCCTGAATACTCAAATCTCCAACCAGAATAAGGATGCAAAAAAGAAATGAACTACAAGTGCATGAGGTAATATCCTACCCTGAGAGCACCCAAAGCTTTCCAAGATGCCCTGTTCCGTACCGTTAGTTCTTCAGAAAGGTGGTTCAGAGTCCATGATTTGCTCTAAATCCTGAGAAAATCATTTACAGCTACAAGCTGACTTTGATGTACAGATGTGGACTGTTTAGTTCTGCTCCATGGCCAAGAACTACCAAAAATTAAAGAGTAGGGAACAGGATAAGAAAAATGTCTCCATCTTAATAGGTACCAGCAATACCCTCCCTGTCAGCCACTGAATCTTGAGTGACAGGACATGAAGCAGAAAGCAGCACAGGTCTCATCTTTGCTACTGCTGGGAAAAGCATTCACAACTCTTTGGTACCAGCTACAAGAATGTGTGTTGAGGGGGGAAATGGTCTCTATGAGGTGTAGTGACACAGGAAAATACCATATAATTGTCTAACAGATGCACCTTCTAAGCTTCAAGTTTTAACCATGAAAATCAAGATCCAAAATTCTGGCACTCCGCACATCTAAACTCAGTGTTTTCAACTAATTGGAAGACACGGCCATTTCACACACTTCATTATGTTATACCACTTGAGGCTGTAAGTACTTTAGTCTGAGGGAAAGAAAAATCTATTACTTGAGGTTGAAATACTTGCATACCTTTAAATCTTGCTGAATTTTGAAGGGTGGATAACAGTTCGTTCTCCAACTCTGATTTTCCTTCTCCAATTTATTAGCAGCTGTTTCAGAAAAGTAAACCATCTGCTCTTTGAAAGATGGATATTACTGAAAATAAATAGTTTAGCCTTGGCAGTAAGTTCACCCAGACTGCAACTCGTCTTACCATTGCTGCTTCTACTAATGAGATCACAGCTACAATATTACTTCTGTCAGGAATCCTCATAGTTGCCTTTAAAAGTGAACTATGGTTCAGACCAAATTTGCTAGCCAGTTGCTGAGAAATCTCTGCTTGGTTTTTCAAGTTTCTGGAAGGGTGATCTGCTTTTAGTGCAGCCTACTTGAGAAAAGCGATGGGCATAGATGTCCATTAGTTTAATTAATGTTATTTGAGTATAAATAGTAATTGACAGATTGGAAACACTATCTTGGTTTCCAAAAACTACAAGCAGGAAACAAGAGTTCTCCAGCTTAGATCATGCAAATTCTGAAGCTCCTACCCGGTTGTGCAAACCAAGTAATGGAAAGAAACTATTTCACATTCACGCAAGTAAAATAAACCCTACATAGATAACTCAGAGCTGGCTGGAAAAATCACAGATGTTATTTATTTCACTGTGATATTCCCAGTTCATATCATTCTTCCATATGAAGGACGGCAGTTTAGCATACTCTGTTCACACCTGATGCAAGTCACTTCTCTTTGGCTTCTAGATCTAGAAAGAGGGCATAATTATCCCTTTGAAATCAGATTTACATTTAGCATTATCACTACAACATTTAGTACAAAACAGTTCATCACAGAATATGCAGGTTTTTGTACATGAATGCTGTGGGTGGTTCATTCTTTATATTGTAATCCCCCCAGAACTTCTCATCTGTGGTATCACTGGTTGCCCAGCATTGCCTTTGACCTGGAAAGTAAACAGAGTCACTGAAGATGCTATTGTAGCACTGCTGCTGTTCTTACTCTTTGCCTGCAAAACCTTTTAAATAAGGATTTCAAAAGGCATTAGGAACACAGTAATCTTCACAAGCTCCTCCTGAGGTAAAAATCTCTGGTGAGGTAAAAGGACTTTTCAGACGTTGGAGCCCACTGTTATCTTCTTAAAAGTCTGAGGATGCAATGAAGATGTCAGTGGGATCCTCGTCACTTCTGAAAAATTAGGCCAATTATTTCAGTGCCAACTCACCGCACAGCTTCAGAAATCTGTCCTGGAAAATGTCAGCCCAGTAGTGGTCTCAGTGAGTCAGTGATAAACAAATTTAAAGGCTATAAGGGAGCAGAAACAGACTTTTCCTCTCATGTTCTATGAAGAGATAAATCTGCATCCTCTCACCTCTCAAACCACAAAGGTCCAAAGCAAGCTCCCCACTTGCCCCAGATCGGGCAGTTTCAGCTAAGAATCCGATCTCCTTGCCTCCTACTCTAATGTCTGGAAACTTCCAGTGTCATTAACCTCTTTCTCACATAAAAGCCTGCATAAAAGCAGCCCTTTCTTCAGGTTATTTTTCAAAAGATAGTGCATCTCCAGCATAATGGTTAGAGCTCAATTTTACCATAGAGTTTTGATGGTCTCTCAGCAGCAAAAACTAGAATGAAGCATCAGATGCCCTATATACACCAGGTATTGGACACATTGGAAGTTATAACATTATATAATATATAAAAACTCCTTTTTCTGCAGTGTTTCCTGACTCCTGAGAGCAAGAGCTTACAGCACTTTTAGTCTGGGGGGCAAAAGAGCAGAGGATAGGAGCAAACATTTCATTCAGCGGTCACCAGTTTGGCTCAGGGGATAAATAAATATACCGCATTTCTTTCAGGCAGCAAAGAGGAATTACTAAAAAATAAGGCAAAGTGAAAAATCATCAGCTGAACTAAAAATACGTTAATATTCTAATTGACATATTGCACATCAGCAGGGGTAAAATGAAATAATTTTCCTGATCATTTGCATTGCCAGAACTGTTTCTGGTTGTTTTTTTTTTTAAAGAGAGGAATGCCTCTCTATCCCTATCTATCCCCTATATACGGGATTTGCCATCCCCCTTATTATAGAACTACCTATAAATTCCATCCTCTCCAGTGTAGTTATGTTCACGAGCTACAGATGGCTTCATAATTCCTTAGTGATGGAGGCTAGAGCAACTAGGCCTCCTCTGTGGAGCAGGAAGTAATTCCAAATATCGGTACACTCAGTAAATAACTTACCTAAGGAGACTTAATATCACACAGGGTAGGAGGGACCTTGAAGATCACCCACTTCCAACCCCTTTACAATGGGTCAGGGAGTCACCCACTGGATCAGACTGCCCAGGGCCCCATCCAACCTGGTATTGAACATCTCCAACAGGACTTAAGTCCTCCTGCTGGCTCTACTTCAACCTGCTCTGTGACACAGGCACCTTTTTCCCCGCAACCCTTATCATATCATCTCTGCCTATCAAGACTTGTTTTTAAATCTCTAGGTTGAGAAGTAAACAGATTTTCATCCTATATACAGCTCAAATGTAAAGAGTAGACAGCTGGATCACATGCAAAATTGAGATACCATCCAATTTTCATTTCAGATTATCAAGAATCTTATTTTATATCGGTTGAGTCAACCAAAATCCATATATTCAATACTAAATATCAAGAAAACTGTGAAGTGATATCAGCATCGTGTCACTAGGAATTCAGATGTACAAAGTAAACTAGAAACATTAAACCTTTTGCCATCCATCAACAAAGACACCTCAGCAAGTTATCCCCCCATACCCCTCAAAGCTAAAACATAAAAATTAGTAAAATTAGGAAATATTACTTCTCAGAAAGGATGGTCGGGCACTGGAATGGGCCGCCCAGGGAGGTGGTGGAGTCACCGACCCTGGGGGTGCTCAAGGAACGACTGGATGTTGTGCTGAGGGACATGGTTTAGTGGGAGCTATTGGTGATGGGTGAACGGTTGGACTGGATGATCTTGTAGGTCTTTTCCAACCTTGGTGATTCTATGATTCTAAGTCCAGCTGCCTCCATTGGGAGGATTAGACAGCTTTAGTCAAGGTTTTAAGGTATTTATGTACGTGTATGCATTACCAGGATGAATCCCAACAGTCATTAGTATGTTTGAAATGCTTAACTAAGTGAGAAATAGCCCAACTCAAAACATCTGTCACCTATTACCTCCCAGATGAATTACTTGCCCATATAACCCATTTAAACAAATCAGTGGGACCGCATTAGTGAATGCAAGGGACCTAGCAGCAGCACGAATTCAGTGGGTGATAGCAAAGAATAAATCCATGGTGCAACTCAGAGTACTAGAAGACTATTAGTGGAAAACTAAGCACACAAATGCTATCAGAAAGAGCAAATTCACTCTGTGGGTGTCTCAGGCCCACTCAGCATCCTCAAGTTATCCTCTGTGAGGTACAGGGAAATCAGTTTTCGAGAGGAGCACCCTGACAAAAAGGCATGAGAGGGATCTGGAGGCCAGTCAGAGAAGTTCTTCTGTTTACTTGCCAAGTGAAGATCACTGTGTTGGTATTTAGAGGAGGGAACGGAACCATTCTGAAACTTTTTTGATTGTCTGAGATTGGAGTCAGCCTCGCAGCAAGGAACACAACGTGCAATGAACAGGCCACGAGCAGGGGGGGTCCCAGAATTCACTACATCTTTAATTAAAACCTGAGCTGGATAAACTGTTCCTTGCTTTTATTTATTAATAAGGCTGCTTATAAAAGAAACCTTGCATTTTCAGCTCGCACAGTATGTGATGATAACAGTGTGGGAGCTGGCTGATACACCACCTGTCTAGCACTGCCGATCTGCGTGTCTGCTGAATTAATTCTAGCATCAAAAAGAATAGAAAGCGTATAGATTATGTTCCTTGATATTTTGGTGGCCAAACGAGCTTTTCAAAAGCTCATTAATTTACTAATTATTTGTGTTTTTTCTGCATGTAGCTGCTCTCATCTCAGCGGGTTATTTTTGTGACTTTTTAAGCTTCCCTTGATCTGAGCCTTTACCCCTCTGATTCACAACACTTTGGATTAGAAAGGGCTCCCTCAGGAGCCTTCTGATCTCATGTCATTCTGTTGTTATTGTTACCTGTATTAGGCAGAATCATAAGACAGCTATATGTCTATCTGCTAGTTATATCTCTATTTCATTCTGCAGTTGCTACGTCAGCTGTGCCTGCGCAATGCTAATGGCTCTTGCTTTACCCCTCAGGAAAAACAAATAGATAAACTACACGAGGACCCTCCTTTTAGTTTATTTGCCACACTTGGTTTTTTTTTCAATGCTTCTCTAATTGGAATTTGTTTCTCTCCAAGGTTTACAAAACCTAGATTCAAAACCTCATTGCCATGGGATTTCAGAATGACCCCACGATGGTTTTCTTCCTGAGAAAGAGTATTCTCCTCTATGCAAAGTTTTGTCAGTGTTCCTAAGCACTTGTTAGGAAGTCAGTGCAGAACTGAACCGTTATGAATTCTGTAGCAGTCAGAACCTCTCAGGTACTCTTTAATTTTTCAGAAATAGAGATGATAACCAGTAAGTCATCCGCAGGCTTAAAGCACACTGGGTGGAAGACAGCTGTCTGAGCTGCTAGCTTTTCATAACCGTACAAATATTATTCAGAACAAAATCTCAAAGGAACAAAAGTGGGCTTTTTACGTCAAGATAATTTATGAATTTATATGTTTAAATGGGAGAAATCTCACATTAAACTTTCACAATTTTCCAGTACCGACATAAAAATCACCAGATTGATACCCTACCAAAGGGCTGTTGTGCTCTCACCTCCTTCCTGCACCCCCATGTAAGAACTTCAGACCCGAGTGCAGTCAAAGCTCAGAGCTGAGCCTGTAATTTCCAGATAAATATTCTCTGCAGTGGGTCAGAACCTAGCCACCAAAGTTTGCCATCTGATTGAATAAAGCCTAATACGCTTAACTTCATGCTAATTAACTTCCTGCCAATACCTGTTTCTTCCCTTGAATACTTTTTTGTCTGTGCAAATTGTAGCAGGCATGGTAGAGCTCCCAATGGGCCTTGTTGGAGTCACTGGGGTTACGCAAATACCTTATTAACTGCAGTCAGAATCGATGTACTCAGCATGATTAACTTGTAGCTCCATTACGCAGTTCTTAGGCATTCAAAAAACAAAACAGCAGCTTAAACAGAAAAGGTTTTTGTAAAGAGGGGAAAAAGGGAAAAGAAAAACCTTAAATGGAGATAGATGGGAAAGTACTTGGCTTTGATTGCCTTACAACTGCCCTAGTACCATAACAACTGAATGGATTGGTTATAGTTAGCTTCAAAAATGGGATCAGCAAGTCTTCTGAGTTCAGACTAAGCTACTTGACCTGGCCAGCTCCTGGGTTAAAAAGGGTGATGTTCTCACCCAGTGTCGGCTTAACTTCTAAGATCAATAATCTGTCCCAGTTATTAACTGAATACATCATGAGTTGGCAAAAAAAACACCATGAACATTTGTTCTTTTTAAATGAGCAGTGCAACTGTAACACAATAACCGAAGGAAAGCACAACAATAATAACAGGGTAGCAAAGTCCCAGGCTGCAGCAAGGGAGGAGAAGCCCAAACACAGCAGCCATAAACACAGAAATGAAGAAAAAAAAAAAATCTGCTTACCCTTGGAAGACCACAGGCATGCAGGGGTCACCAACAAAATCCTCTCACCTGCACTGCCAGCCCTTAAATGAGGTCTGGAAGAGGTGGATCCTGGCTCCAGCCCTTCCAGTCACTCAGATGCATTGCTTACACCTGGGCTCCCCTGGGTTGGCCCTGCCTTCCCACCAGGTGCTCCATCACTGCTTCAGGCTGTGACTCAGCATTTCCACTACAGCAGTTAACACTTTCATCACATTAAGCTTTGTGTTCCCCTACAAGTTGCTCGACACAAGCAGGTCATTGCAGACAGCACAGCGATCCTGCTCTAATTAGTTGCGCACCTTTTTCCTGTCCTTTCTAATTCACCAGCTAACAGTTCTGCCACGAGATCAAAGGAATCAACTGCTCTCTGATTCTGGTACTGAGTAAATGATGAAACATCCATTTTCAGCTCAGAGCCTTCCATAACAAGAGTGTTTTCAAAGCCATTTTAAAGCTTAAAGAGTTTTTGTTCACAATGTCTACAGAGTACAACCACGAAAAGCAGAATTACAGTTTTATGTATCCATAAATGCGACGCATGGAAGTTGATGGTTTATTTTCCCAGCTCATTTCAATTTTCTTTAGCATCCAGTGTTACAGAAACACCTCTCTTTCAAGCTCACAAGACTTCATTAGTTTAGCTACTGACATTCTTGACAGTCTCCAGAACTGACCCCAAGCTAATGGTTCCCTGGTTTCTCTGGAAATTGATTGCTCTGCATCTGATGCCAACAACAGAAACTGAGACTGTTTATGAACAAAGCACTTTCTCAAGGCAGCAAATGCCTGATGATTTAGAGGCGGTGCAAAGGGCTGACATGAACCTGACATTGTCCTCAGTGCTAACTTAGCAGCCAGAAGGGAGCTGAACCCTGAGCAAGAGCCAGCCAAGCATCATAGCACAACTGGGAGGTCTGGGCAGTCTCTACTGGTGTTAGTGAGTTGAATTGCTCATAGAAAGGATATTAAGATTTTTATCAATCCAAACAAAAAGTAAATTCATTAGCATCATGAGAGAGTAATTATCTTATTGTCCACAGGTAGTTATGTGGTTAATGACCTGAAGATGGGAGTGTAATTAGAGTCTTAGCTCATGGGTTTCACTCACTCTAATATCCTTTCCTGTCTCTTCATTTATGTTCTATTCATTAAAATTGCACAGATCATTAACTCATTAACAACTGCAGAATACAAATGTAGTGAGGTAACGTGAATTTAATGTCTTTTTGGCTATGAAGTATGTGCCGATGCTGAGATGATACATTTTTTAGCTACTGCTATTAGGGTGCTTCTGTCAGCAAAAGAAGCTGAATAAAAGTCATGCTAACAAGAACCAATATTTAACTTCTAAATAGTAAACTCACCCAGCAGGCAAGTAAGTGAGGGACTGAACAGCTGCTCTAGAAAATACTTCTCCCGGTGTACTGGTCTTTCCTGATGCAATAATACCACCAGTTGCTTGGTGGTAGGAGGGTGGTAAGAGGATCGCTCAGAGTCACTGCAGTAATACATGAACTAAATTCAACACTTTGTTTTCTGCTTTGTGACATACGTGGGGTGCACCGTATGTTGCTGTTTTGAATAATCAAATCACTGACGGGACAACAGCTAACCCAGATCACACCACTGCCCTTTTCTGGGCAGCTCAGTCAGCTTTGAAAAATGACTGTACTTTTACAAGTATCATAACAAAAAGATGTTAATTAACAGAGCACTTCATCACATTTTTGGGCACTAATACATCAGATATAGATGTCATTTTCATTAATATCCTCCGATATTTATATTTCTCGAGACTCTGTAAAAGAACTATTAATGGACTTGAGAAGAAGAGATAATTTTCTTGCCGAACAGAGCCTGTGTGATTAAGTGCTCTATCTCTGGTAACAAATGAATGCAACAACCTTTAAATCTTTTCCATACAGACAAATTAATGTATTCCTCGTAATAATATTGGTGGAGATCTAGACAGGCCAGTGCATCTTGATGACTTTCTCTGCATGACTCAGATTTACAGCGCAGCACTGGAAAAAAAAAAAAAAAGGAAGGGCGACAGTGACAAGTCGATAAACAAGATAAAATAATGTAATTTGTGCTACGTCATTTGCATGCTGTCAGCACACGCATAATTCCAAAAATTACTGTGGGTAAATCCATTATAGGTCTGCTAAGTGCTGCCGCTGGGGACGTTGAGTCCTGACGCCTCGCCGTGCTTTGTGCCCGTTAGCAATTTGCATGGCAGAGCTCTTGACTGAAAGATGAAAGTCACACTTCCTGTTCCAGCAGTGCTGACATTTAGATTTGAAGTCAACGTTACAGTCCCATCCTAATTTCAAAATCCCTTGTGCTAATAGTGCTTAAGTCTTAATTGCACATTTAATCATGAGAATTACAGAATCATTCCGGTAAGTTAGACAGAAAAAAAATGCCATGGACATAGATATCAAAGCGAATCAAATAGGAAAGAAAGAGGGAAGTGATTTTCTATGGTAAGGAAAATGGTAAGTAAGCCGCTTTCCAACCTACCGGCACAACTGGGCAGCTATGAGGTCCCTGTAAGCAACACCTTCACTTTGCTGAATGCTGTGAGCTTACCATAAGGAGAGGCCTACAGTCTGCTTCTCCTATGGTCTGGAACTGAGGAAAGGACCTCGTGCCTGCAGCTACACGCAAGCAACAGAAACGTGGCATTTTTTGAAAGCTCTGCTCAAAAAACACACACAAAGCATCCTGTGCTTGAAGGGTGGGGGAGATAATTAATGCCATCATTCAAAAACTTGGCTTCAAGCTGAAAATTAATTCTCTCTACAGATTGGATTCGGGCTGTCTGAACATAACACTACGGGAATATCGGTGGCTTTGGTCACCAAAGAAATAACGGCTACAAAGTTTGTGAAATAATAAACTGGAAGCTAAGACAGCTGAGAATATTTGGTGTTAAAGCTGAAGTGTCAGGAGTACAACGTGGGCAGGCAGCGCGTGGCTCTCTTGCAGCGTAGCTTTTTGAGAAAACTCAAAATATGAGAATTTGAGCCACAGTTCACAGACGTGGAAGAAAGCCTCACATCTCACTGTAACACATTGGGTACTAAAATTCCTTGAAACAGCGTAAGTCTTTCTGTCGGGTCGGCAGTGCCTAAGAAATGAAACTGATTTCATAATCATGGTGCCAGCTGCTATTGCATCCTTAGAAAGGGGAAAAAATAGATCTCGCTTTCAGAGCAAGTTGCCCTTTTCACACTGAAAAGTGATTTATTCATAAAATCTTGGAGTACTTTTCATGAAGAATCCAAAAGTATGAAACAGAATGGGAGGATGACCAAAGAGAGTGAAAGGCACAGCCTCATCCTGCTCCTGACAGCAGGAAGAGCTTTGCTTTTGTACCCAGCTGAATCCTACAGTCTTCACTCAGGAAAGTGATTTGACCGTATCTCATTTAACGGCCATCAAAACTAAATGGATCCTGCAGGGAAAACTGAGAAATTCAGATTTTTTTTTAACTACCGTAGTTCAGTTTGTGAACTCGAGGCAGAAACTGCTGATCTTTTGATGCTTACATGATCGTTACAGATGCTGTTATTAGCATTCAAGATAGCAACACAAAAGCAAAGCGAAGCTCAAAGTGCAGAGCAATGCTGGATCACTGCAAGACTGAGAAAAGGAGATGCCTTTCTAGGTGCCATTCGAGGTGAATGGTGACATCTGAAGGGATTTCCACACCCAGCATCATATCGTCTTTTGTTGCATCTTGAGATGCTGCAGTACTCAATACCTTTACAACGATACAGGTTTTAGAATCACAGACAATATATCGCTGTATTGCATCCTGCATATGGATGGAAAACCTCAGAACGTGCCTTGTGAACCCACCAGATCTCAGTACCACTGATTTCAGCTCTGCGCTGCTGGTCAGACCAAGCCATGGCAACATAAACTGAACGCCAGCTGTCAGGAACTCCCAGGCACTGACAGTAATTTCACATGACTTTAGTATTGTTTTTAATGTTTCATCAGGCTGCCCTAGCAGATGATATTCCCTCTTTCAGGTCACAGTTAAGTATCATCCTCATGAAGTGTGTTGCAATGTTCATAGCTTCAGCTGCCTGGAAGACTGCTATGCTCTAAAATGAGACAGCTTCCTACCTCGATTACACACTGCTGGCAGCCAATGCAATCTCCCTCAAGCTGCAGTAGCTGCAGCGAGCCCATGCTCTCTTGTATAGAAAATTATATAATATATCCACTTTGCAGACCTTTAATTTAATCTAGAGACTGATACCACACTGCTTCCAAGGTTTATTTCTTCAAAAAAAAAAAAGTAAAAAAAGATGGACAGGCTGTGCTAATGTTATTTGACAGTTCTTCGTCCAAGAGAATACCCTCCAATAATGCATTGCCTAAGTAGCAAAAATGTTCACAGTTAACACATGTAGTGAATTACAATGACTAACAGCAGCCTGTCATACGAAGCGACGTGTACAACCTCTGTTTTCCCCAAGTTTATTACAAGTCCATACATCTCAAACTCGGCTCATAAGCAGTCCTATTCTCTGCACGTGTACCTGCTTCTACGGTGCTGCAATCCACAAAGGAATGCAGTTCAATGCTTGCGAGGACTTCAGTTTGTCCAGTGGTCATCACAAAACAGCACTGGCGCACTGAACCAAGGCTCAACCTGCAGCATCTGGGTTCTGAAAGACTTTCACAGGCACTTCGGACCGTTTCCTTGGGGAGCCTCACTTGCAGGTCACGGTCAAAGTCCAGGCCTTGGAAACACCGCATTTTGGTGAAATTCACTGCTGGGAAACAGAGCCAACACAAAATTGTTCTGGGTTTTTCTGACAGACACCTCGCTGGCTGCACCCGCTCTGCCTCTTACTCTGCATCATGAGCTGAACAGCACATAGCCGACTGTGTTCTTCTCAAGAAAGCATCCTAGGAGCATGCTGTCCAAGACAGGATCAATTTACATCGGAAGAATTCTAAGGAAAACACTACTTAAAATTTCATAAGACAAAGCATTAATTATCACCTTGAAAATAAGTATTCTACCTGTAGTACGAGCAAAGGAAATGACATCCATTTCCAGGATCAGCTAGCGAGCTCCAAAAACACCTTTTTCTTTGCATCTGCTGCTCAGCATCAATCAGCTAACTGTAATTTCAAATGAACTTCCAAAGTCATTGAAGAGATAATAAACTAGGTTACAACGCTCATTTTGTATACAGTTAAATGCCTTTCATATACCTTTAAGTCATTATTAATCTCTGAATTAGTTTAGAATACATTAACCTTCAAGGTAAATTAGATCAATCAAGAGAACGACTCACAAGACTGGGTCTATCTTTTTTGCTCAAAATCAGAGCGTGTGCCAAGAATGTAACAGCAGGGGGTACAAAGCACTCAGATACAGCTTTCCTCTACATGTGTGACATTCATCATAGAGAGGAGCTGGGCATCCATTTTCCTATTCTTGGTGCTTATGTATGAAGTTGTTCCTTAGGATAAGAGAAATCAGTGACCAGATGAGAAGTGTTTATAAACGTACAAAGGAGATTTACACTGCGAATGCAGAATGACATGCAGCCCATGGAAATTAGGTATAATCGTATCCTCAGCTCGACTTATTTTCCACTCTGAGTTTTAGCCCTGTTTATGTTATAGAAGTATTTTCTAAGGATTTCACTCAATGTTGTTCTGTAAACACAGGGGGAACTTGCATGCTCTGGTTGAAAAGCAGGCACTCATATCTCCAGCTCCTCTAAATACACTTTCACACTCAAAATCCATCTTTCCTGGGTCCAGGCAAACAGTGAGCTGAAAGCAGGACAGCCACCTGTGCTGCGTGCCTGCAGCCTCGTCGCTGCTGTCTGCCTTTATTCCACCTGCATTCCCATAACAGCTAAAGGAAAACGTTCTTCCTCCTCTTAGTGATTACGGAATGGTTGCTCTTTCCCAGCTGAACATTTTGTGGACACCAGGGATAGGTGAGCTCTCGGCTGCCATCACTGTACTCCATGCTGCTTCGAAAAGCTGAGATAAGCAATGCCAAGTAACCGCTTCACAGAGTAGAGATTAAAGGAGATTAGCTCTTCTTTAAAAGGCAGGGAAAAGGGGGGAGAGAAAAATAAATCAATTCCAAAGAGCTGTTTTTTAAAAAGTAGAAAAAAAAACTTCACCAGAATAATTTTTTGGTGATATTTCAGATATCCTCTGAAATATCTGTCACTCTGAGGGGCTTATCATTTGGAGTGGCATACCCATGGTAGTCAGTACCATGACTGCAACCCCTTGCAAGCTATAAATGCTCTAATAAAGCTCAACATCAGTAATGAAGGAAGGAACAGTTGTAGGCTTTCAGGTGTTTTTCATCCCATTATCCCTTATCAAACAGCAGTCCTTTCTTCTCACCGCGATGCTGCCTCGCCTACTGACTGCACCCCTGCACGAAAAACATTGATGACACCCACGGCAGAGATCCTTGCCTGCACAGTCGTACACTCACCACATCCAGGTGATGGGAGAGTTTAATTCACTTCCCTCCCTCCCCCTTACCTAACCTGTGTCCGGGGCACTCAGCAGCCCTGTCAGACCAGAGTCAGCTCAACAGCACCGCAGCTCCTTCCATGACCTACAGCCATAAGCAGAGCTGTTTCAGTCACAGCATCAGACATCCAAAGCCTTTCCTCATCACCTGCTGTTTCTAACTGCCATTAGAAGATTCCCCACAACTCTACAACTCAACATCTAGGGAAAAGGAAGAATCCAGAGCTTTCTCTGTGTCCCAATCGCAGTGGATGATGTTCTGAATACCGTGAAATCCAGTGGCTTAACGAAAGTAATAACACCATTGCAAAATCCTAGCAGACAATACATGTAATTACAGTGAAAACTATTGTCTCACTGCGTTTCCACCCCTGAAGCAGCACAGGTAGACTGCATATACACCCAACAGCAATGGCTTCAGGAAATCCGCACAGGTATACATAAAAAAAGAAAATAATAAAGAAAACTCAGTTCTTTTTCCCCATCACATTGTCTTTCTGTGCTCAGAACCCTTCTAGGAATGGCTAGAATGGAACTCATTAATGCACTGTGAAGAGAAAACCAGAGTGCAGAAATCGCAAATGCTGCTGGTGTCATCTCTGCACAGCAAGTTGTAAGCAGGTTCTCAGATCTTCCTCGCTCAGCTGCTTCACAAATGAACCACAAATAGCTGTGAAATGGAAATATTCTATTTTTCTGAGTTGTGGCAGTTTCTACGTTTGCTTTGTGCCTTAAATAAATGAAAACGTTCCTATACACGCGAACTACTGGAGCTCACCAAGTCAGTTTTGTTGCACAGCCAAATAACCAAGACAACAGCATTCTCAAACCCGAACTAGAACTTTCTCCTCTCATTACACTGCTAAACATAACAGAGCATGAGAATTTCATTGATACTCTTCAGCTATAGGTATAAGCGGTGCACTGATGTAGCTATAGGTATAAGCGGTGTACTGATGTGTGACAATAACTCTGTGGCTTTATTTGATAAGCAGCACGGAATAAATCTACATGTATATAGCAGGGAAGGGGTAATCACTGGAAACAGCTGAGGAGTTTCCAGAAAGTTACATTTCTAGGCAATGGCTCTCACAGCTCCATTCAAAGTTCGTTAGAGCTAAGGGAAATTGATCTATTTTGGCTGTTAATTAATCGCACTTCTATCTTACATTTTTAATTGTAGTTTTTAATCTGAATCCGTTTGCTTTTCCAAATTGTAAATTGCCTTCATCATCTTATCACCCTTCTTCCTACATGAATTGAAACAAACATTTCCACACGAACCTGGCCATCACCACGTAAAGCAGAGAAAAGGAAGAGCCTGCAGGTGCATTTTTCAGAGTGCTGTGCATTGCGTGAGCCCCAGGTGAGCCTGATCCAGGGCACCAGGGCATCAGATCTACTGTGGAATAAAAAGCAAACTTCGTCTTCCCCTTTGCAGTACTAAGGAGAACAGAAAATACCAGATTACAGATAAAGTACTTCGAAGATTTCCCGACCTTCCGTATCAACTTCCACACCGAAAAGAACTTCACCTTTGAAATAAGAGGGAACTGAAACCATCATTTAGGGAGCAGACGGAAAAAGGCTGCGATTTCAACCCCAGCATCTCCTGTTTGTTATAAGGAAAACATTACAAACTATCTGACATGAAACTCAGAATGTTCCTGAGATAATTCCTATGCCAACCACAAAGTTACCGCACGTTGTCATAACAACAGGCACTGGCTGAAACTTCATGATTATATTAAATAAATCTCTGCTTTGATATAAAATAGAACTGCATTTCATTTTATAAGACGTCTGTCATATCAAATATAATGGCAATAAAATTACGTGTCAAGAGCCTCCAGCCAGCAACAATGAAGAGAAGTCAGCCTGATGTGAAATCCTTGTACTGATGTCACCAGCAAACAGCATCTCAAATACACACAACTTCCCAGCAATCTGTCGTCTGGAAATGTTAAAGCATGCAGAGACCAAACCAGCTGTCAAAATGCAAAGCATCAATTAAATGCCATTTATATTGTGCACGAGGGGCACGTGGCTGGAATGCAACACAGCGAGCGCCACATCCCTCCTGAGATAAAGATGGCTATCACAGTAGAAAGCAGCAATATTGTATATGTAAAATATTATTCAAATTTGACAGCTATGGTATCCAATGAAACACTGGAAGTAGCCTTGTACTTCGTGCCTTCTAGTTATTTCAAGGACTTAAACATAAACGAAACAAAGAAAACCCACAAACAAAACCAACCCACGCTGAGCAGTAGACTGGAACCCACACTTACCCAGGATAACATACCCAGCTCATGCCATGGTGCTTTGAACCTGCAATAAGGAAGTGCCTGCACAGGGAAATACATACCTGTGCTGTAACACTTCTTGCTTCCTAACAAACTGAACCACTCCTCTGTTTCTACCTCACCTAGGAACCAACTGCCAGGAGGGTAACAGAGCTGCAAAACCTCTGCAGCAGCGATCTCACAGTAATGTTTGTAAGCCACCATATGTCTCTTAACATCACCAATGCACAAAGCTAGAGGGTAATGAGAACAGAAGGAAACGCATCCTCAGCTGCAGCTCCAGCAAGTGTTGCAGAACAAACGGACCAGTAAAATAAATTCTATGGCTCATTTCTTACTGCTTCTGTGACATCAAAGATCATAAACATAAAATGTGTAACTAAGTGCCAAACTCTGCAAGTCAAGTCCATTTTGCTCCGTCTTCTCTTATTGGTAATTCTCGATATTTATTTTTCTGGATATACACTGTAGCAGCACTTTCTGCAGAGTACACTGTGCTCCAACAGCATCCTGTTCGGATAATCTATAGATATTGACACATTCTTACCTTGCTTCAACAAGCATTCCAGATGACAAGGCAGGGGGAAGGATGAGAGCGAAGAAGCCTGCCTTCATGAGAGGCCTTAGCCACAAACAGTTTGCAAACATCTCTATCTACAGAATAATTACAGATATGCCAAGGACTACACAGTTTCAATTGTGGGCTCTGGCAGACATGTTTACAACTACATACATCATCTCAATTTCTGTTTTTTCATGTAAAGTACAATAGGAGCCAAGATCTCCTCATCGTGCTTAAAGGAAGGAATAAAACTTGACAATCTAAAAAGCCACTGAATGTTTTCCCTCACTTGTGCTGGGCTGCATTTAAGGGAACAGGACATTCTCCTCATAGCTTCAGGAAGTAATCAGCTGCAGTTCTGGCCAAGCCTCAGTTTCAAGTTTTGCCCTTACCCTGTATGGGTGGTAACAGCACTCAAATCAGTGATCCTGAAGCAATCCTTCAATGAACCTCCATTAAGACTCTCCGCCCCATCAGCGAGCATCCCCAAACATGCAGCTTGCCAACATGAGGACATGAGGGACACCTAATACAACCTGGATTTATAAGCTGACATGACATCAGTGTACAAACCAGCATCTTTGGACAGCAGTGAAAGAGACTCTCGTAAACCTGCAGTAAATGGTTCCTTTTTATACATTCTTTTATTACCCAGCTGTAACAGCTGGATCTGCTCCCCCCCCCAGCTCTAGGCCTGCCTCACCTCGTGCCAAGGTGAACCCTTCAGCAAACATTTAATTACAGAAACCATTTGTTCTTCTGCATGACTCATACAATCAATACAGAGACAAACTTGGTTGTAAATACTTTCTGTCAGGCCTTATCATGCCTATATGCATCCAAGCTGGTTTTTTTTTCCCCTCTAGCATGAATCAGACTATTAGAACACCATTAGATAAATTATCCAAACCACTGACTCATGCAAACCAAAGTACTTCAAAATTCTTTTGTTCCCACAGAAAATACGGCTTCAGTTTTTGGCATTCAATCTCTTTTTGCTTTGAAGTGCTAGTTAACACCGCAAAATTATTTGCACTTCAGCTACGTGCCACCTCCTATAATTATTGAATAATTATCAGCCACATTTTTATTACAGACTATAACGTTCATCTGTATCAAGAGAGATGAGCAATAACCCAGGTTCCACTGGCGAAGGTTAAACTAGAGACCATCACGTGGAGAACACGGGCAACTTACATCAGTTGACAAAGCCAAGAACCAAAACCAAGCCCCTGAAAATACAGTAAATATAACAATTGTGTCCCACTGTTTTAAAGGCATTGTCAGGCTGCTTTGAAAATCTGCCAAGTCTCCTTGACACCGCAAAGGGAGATGAGCTACTTTTCTCTGGCTAGTTTACTTGTTTTAGCTGTTGCACACAAGTGAAAAGCCTCTGGGGCCTCTATGGCTCCCAAAACAAGAACAGCATGGAAACTGCATTTTAAATACAAATTTGAGCTGAATTGCTAATTCAGTCAATCACTAAAAAAATCATCGATCAATGCTCTAAAAAAACCCCTCTTAGTTAAAAATAACACCACTGTTTTGGTGCAGTTCACCTTTGAAGTGGTTTATAGATGTCAGTCCCTGGACAGCACAGAGAATGATAGTAAATGATGTGTGTTCTGGCACCAACTTTGAATATATATATATACATATATATATATATATATACATGACCATGTGCATCTATATATGATCAGGTGCAGCTAAATGATTCACAGAGGTACATAGAATTGCTGGGGTTTTTCCACAGAGCATCTGATATTTTGCATTATCTGAACAAGATAACCAAGGCAAGCAGTAAGGAATTTCCAATCTACTTATAATAGTGTTTAGAAGATGGGGAGCTAAAACAAAATAAATACTAACTGGAGAACAGTTGCATATGTTCATGAGGGAGAAGAATGGTTATTAACATGAAAAACCAGGACTCTTAAATACATCAAAGCAACTGATAGACCATCTGCAAATTAACTTCCACTATAACAACTTCTAAAAGTTCCCTGTGCATTCTATTTTATGCATAGAAAACCAATGATAACCCAGGACAGAACGGTCTTCTATGAACTACAAAAATCCAAAGACTAATCTCAAAAAGCTTGCTGTAAAGTTTCTTGCCTGACTTGGAACCACAGGTGTGCAAAGCATTCAAGCCAATTGGACGGGACACGTGCAAACAGGCACCTAGATTTTCAAAGGTGAATGAAGATACAACCTGCACAAGGACCAAGCAAGTTAAAAGGCATCATATACATAACATGTCTGAAGTCTACCAGTACAGGAAGAGCTGAAAAAAGCAGCCTAAAATACAGCAATGTCACGATACAAAGAACAATGTCACAAAGGAGGAAAAAAAAAGCTATCTATATGGATAATTCAATTTCTAGGATATCAAAGAACAGGAATAATGCAATCACTCCACACCTTGCCAGCGTTCTCTCGTTGGGTCATTTAGTGAACAAGGTCCTCACCTGCTTTACAGCTGCCATCCGCATCACATTTAAACAAATCCTAACTGCTTTTTTCCCCCCTTTTCTTTAAAGAAGCCATATCCATCTTGAAAATCGCAGTCATTTTAAATAACCAAAATCTACCCAGCTAGATTTTGCTCAGAACAGAAGAGCTGGCACAGCAGTCCCTTAGGAATTAAAGTGTCATCAACCAATTAATGAGAATAATCACAGCAGACACAGTTTTCATTTCAACAAAACCGGTGCTGGCCAGCATAGCCCAGACACAACTTTACCATCAAGCAGTTTTCCCAGTTCTTTGCTGCCATCTTCTGGATGCTTCTGATTACAGATTAAACCCACTTTAAACTAGACTTTATTTTTTAATAGGTAAAGATGGATTTCAAAAATGACCCTTGAGAGGAAAATTGAAGAGGTTACAAACTCATCACTCTGATTTACAACACTTAAAATCTTTTGTGGCTCTCAAACACAAATAGCATGCAAATACAGCATCGAGTCAATCACCTCAACCCATAGTGGACGGTCCAGAGCCTGCTGAGCTCCCCTGCATGGCATTGTGTTCCATGCTACGATCTTTCCTTCAGTAGGGATGCCTCTCAAAGTTACTCCTGGAGATTGAGAGATTTCTCTGAGTATCTGACATACTCAGAACAGTCACTAACAGTATACTACCTAATGTTAGCCAAGTGATAGAAAGGATCGATTGCACATAGAATCCTTCAGATGTCCACTGCTGACCAAGTTGACTAAGATGGGACACAGCTGCACCCAGACTCGCTCTGAGAAGGATTATGGAAAGCAGGGAGGCACACTCTGACCCTTGTGACTAAGTGTAACATCCTCCTCAACATTTTGCATCACTCTGTCCTCTACACAGTAAACACATTTAAATTTGAGTCGCTGTCTTGTAACAATAAAACACATTGCTGCTTCTTTTTCTCTCAGGTGAAATGCACTACTCCAGCCACACAGCCCAGGGCTGGGGTTGAACCCCTTATTCTTCAGCAGCAAAATATCTGAACTAGGACTGAAAGTCAAAGCATAGTTTAAGTATTTCCATGAGAGCTGTTTACACCAGCTTGAAGCAGCCTCACAGCTCAATGCAAGATCATGCCCTAAACGTTGCCTATCAATACAGTATAAAAAGAAAAAGAAAAACCAAACAATTCCCCATTTCTGTTGTTTTTATACAACAGATTTTAAGTATTTACAGGACATGAAAACAAGACCAAGGATACTACAATATATGCCTGACTTTATTACTTTAACAAACAATGCAAACACTCCAACCTTGGTGCTTTACCAACAGTACGAAGCTACTGCTTTCCTGAACAAATAAATAACTGCAAAAACCAAAATATGAAAGCTCTCATTAAATAGATGGAACCCAAGACAGGAAAGTAATAAAAAAAAGAAAAAATATAGGTCAATTTTCTTTAAAACATTATTGGAAGAGAGTAACTACCAAACAATTAATAAAAGGAAAAGACACGTGGTATTTTTAGAGAAGTTTTAACTGTCCTCAGCCTCAAGATTTATGTTATTTCCAAACTTTGCATAGAGCTGAACTTTCAGGTCAGACAGCACTCTCTGAATTGATTCCACTCGGGATTCTAATGCTTCAATTTCTTCTTGTAAACTTTTCTGAAAAAGAAAGAAATTACCGGGTTACGTACAGCAAACTAAGCCACATTTGTCAGCAACACATCAATGATTAAAAGGTACCTCTCTGACAACTTTTAGCCAAGGCGTGCTCTAAGACATCCAGGGAACCAACCGAAACCTAGCAATGCTTTGTATACTGACAACTCTGTGATGAGCTCACATTTGCACAGATTTCCCTCCTCAAATTCATAAACCAAATGTGAATGTATCACATTAGAGAATCTGTAAAGGTGAATGATGAGTCTACAAATCTTCGTGTAGGACAGAACTTTGTACTCCAATAGCAAACAGTGAAGCAAAGGAGCTCCCTTTCGCTCAGACAAACCTTTGCCTCCTCCAGCATCTCCTGCGTCTCTTCTTGGGAATGGCTAATGAAGACATCTCCAATTTGGTAGGGTATCAAAAGCGAATCATCATCAAGCATCATGATGTCATCACAGGCATCTTCCAAATTCTGAAGTTGTTTCTATCAAGACATAAGAAAGGTGATCAATTCGTACTCCATGAGTTACCTCAGTGAACACGTGGTCACGGTATCAGCTGAATAACGAGCCTCACATTATGTGCAAAAATCCCACCTGCCAGTATGATATCAATGCCTTTAACAAAGTAGCTTCAGAGATGCATCTCCAATTCAGTGGAGTTGTGCCAATAATTACATTTCCAGTCAATACTCACTACGCCTCATTAACAGCATAATTAACTGCCTAAACAAGGGAAACACAGCAGGCAAATTTCACTACCGCCTGATTTGCTGCCATAAAGGATTTCTTTTACTTAGTTACGGCCACTATTTTCTATGCTACAACCAAAAATTAATTCAACAAAGCGAATGTAAACCACTTGTACCTTTTTCACCTCTATTTCTTCCTTCAGCTCTGTGATCCTGCTGGTATTTCTTGCAAACTTGTTAATTTTCTGCTGATCTTCAAAAGTAACGTTGACATCTTCCGCAGCCTGCAAATATCAAAAGCCAACATGAAGGCTTCGTCTCTTCCATTAGGTTCAAATTCAATCTTACCACGAGATTACCCCTACGAAGCTGGTGAGAAAATAACCCTTACAACAACCTGCTGACACGCTAAATTCCCTACAGGGCCGCCAGCGCCGAGCGCACGCTGCCCGCGCAGGGAACGGGCAGAGCCGCCCGAGGCCTCACAAGGGGCCGCGATGGGCCCGGCGCTGAGGGGACGCGGCCCAGCGAGCCCAGGAACAGGGGCCCGGCCCGGCGACAGCCACTGCGGCACAGAGAGCCAGGCAAGGCTGGGGAAGCCCGCAGCCGCCACTCACCGCTTTCTTCATGGTGGCGGCCATGTTGGCAGGACCGAACTATTCGCCTTCCCCCTCAGAGGAGGAGGCCCGCTTGGAGAATGCGAGGAAAAACGATGACAACGCGCAGCGACGGCCACGCGAGGCAGCTCGAGGCTTCCGTTCCTCCTCCATCACCACCTGCAGGGAACCCATCTCCCCAGAGCGAGCCGCACCTATACCAACACCCCCCCCCCCCCCGCAGCAGCAATTGGTACGTCCCACCTCGAGGCGGGGACACACGACTCCGCCCTCCGCCTTCCGCGGCCAGGCGCGATGCTGCCACCAGGGGGCGCTACTGAACAGCGCCGCCCGACAGCGCCTCCTTGCGTCGCGGCGGCGCTGCAGCGCAGCTGAGGAACGGTCACAGCCGCGGCTCCCCTCAGCGCCCGGCCGCCCTCGGCGCTGCCCCCCCCGCAGCTGCAGCGCTCTGAGCAGAGGCTGAGCCCCGGGCTTCGCCATCCAACCGCTCTGCCTCTTTCTGGAAGCGGCGGTGGAAAAGGCCTTCGAGTTCACATCTTTGCGGAGGGGTTTTTTTAAGCAACAATAAATATTTTTCTGAGCTGCCCGGGTTGCTGGTCCTAAACAGAAACTGGCACTCGTGCTGTGTAATTGCCTCCACATGCTTAAGTTTATTTAGCTCCTCTCACATCCACAAAGCAAAACAACAGCGAAAAAAAAAAATCGGATCATCATCTCGTTTCACAACTGCGGGGGAGAGCGCCGGCAGCGGCACACCGCGCTCCTAACGCTCAGCCGCTGGGGGTGCGAGGCCATCATGTGCCAGCACAGGGGAACGAGCATCGGGAACGAGCCGATGGGATTCCTGACAGCGTTTTGTGCTGGGGTTGGCTGGTGTGCCCCTTGCTACTGAAAACAGCGGCTGGGTGGCTCAGACGAGGCTCCTCAGGGCTCCGTGCTGCGCCTGGCTTCGGTCCGACAGCATCTTTCTGCCAAATGATCAGTATCAGAAATTTACATTCCCAGCAACGGCAGATTTCCGAGCCATACGCTGTTGTCAGGTGTGGAAGGAAACAATCCTGTAATGGGAGATTCAGGAAGGTGTTTGAGCATATTTTCAGGTGTTTTTCCTGTGATTCATCTTTCTGTTATGTGCAATTGAAAGTGATTAGAGTCAGATCCAGAGAAAGTAGCTGGGTACGGGGAGTCAAGGCTGGGCACGGGGAGTGAAAAGTGTACTTTGAGTTGTCTGACTCAATAAAAGGACTTCTGAAATCTGCGTTAGGGTCTGTGGGTCCGTGAGCGGTGTCTGGGGAGATAACAGAAAGAAAACCAGATGGTGTTGTGAGCGAGATGCGTGGGGTCAGCACAGTCAGTCCCAGGCAGCCAAAACTGCTGAACCTTTTTTTCAGAGCTGCCTAGAATTGCCTCCACCAGCTCGGAGTCCAAGGATCAAAAACATTTCCTGAAGGCAAAATCTATAACCTGTCCTTACAATACTGTTTTTCAGTCGCTATGGTATTTTTTCAGTAGCTATGGTATTGGGAGGACGGTTAGACTAGATGATCTTGTAGGTCCTTTCCAACCTTGTGATTCTATGATTCTATGATTCCTCTCTGAAGCAATGCTTAAAGTACCCAGATTGCATGCAACAGTCCTGTCCTTAGGACACTTATCCCTGATAAGGGAGACTAACGTACACTTCATTGCCTGATGGCATCCAAATTCACACCTTCTACCTCCCTCTTCATATGTTAACCACAAACAACTTAAGATGTATGTTAACCAAAGATCATTTTAATGAGAAACATAACAACAATCAGTGGGACAGAATGCTATCATTTGATTTCGTAGAACTCACTGCAGTGGGAGAATCCAGTCCTGCAGGAGAATCCTTGCTCCACAACAGCCCATAAAGTTTTGTTTAAAATGAGATCCATGAAGAACAGTAGAAAACAACACCCAACAGGAGAATGGGTATACATCTTATGGGATGTTGTGGGTTGGAAGGAACTTTAAAGATCACCCATCTCCAACCCCCTGTTGCGGGCAAGGATTTCTTCCACTAGATTAGGTTGCTCAAAGCCCCATCCAGCCTAGTCTTGGACACTTCCAGGGATGGGGCATCCACAACTTCTTTGAGCAAAAGACATCTCTCCACCTTCACAGTAGAGTTTCTTCCTATTGCCTAATGTAAATCTACCCTCTTTTAGTTTAAAAACATTGTTCTTGTCCTGTCACCACAATCCCTGACAAGGAATATTTTCTCATCTTTCCTGTAGGCCCCTTTAGGTACTGGAAGGCCACTGGAAAGTCTCTCAGGAGCCTTCTGAACTCTGTCAGTGTATCTTCATGGGACTGATTCTCCAACCCCCTCAGCATCCTTATGGCCACCTCCTGTCCCACTCTGACAGATCCACGTCTTTCTTACTCTGAGGGACCTAGGGCTGAACGCTCTCCCTGCAATTGGTCCTTGTTAGAAAGACCTGGAATACAGCACGGTCCATTCAAGTTTCAGCATGTGTACTCACACCATACTCCTTCAGCCTTGGCTTTGTCCTTCATAGGTGGAAATGTTACAACAGTCCTACTGCTAGCAAGCAAGAATGGAAAGTTTGGGTTCCTGCTTTATCACTAATGCACATGGACCTGATTTCTGTATTTTACTTTCTTTCGTAAATGTGACTTGTTCCCACTGAGGAAGAAAAATTAATCTCAAAAGTTCTCCCTGGAGATCTTTGTTAATAATAACACGTTATATGAAAACATAATCCTCATTCATAAGTCTCTCTTTTTCTCCAAGAACAAACTCTTCTTTCTCAGGCTGTTCTACTCTTCCCTTTGTCAGTTATCTTCTCTCCTTTTAAAAAGCCTGCTCTGAAAGGATATAATCTAAGCCATGGTTATTTCCACGGGTGGATTAACTAAATGATACATGTTAGATCCAAGCCAATGCAATTTCCTTCAAGAGAAAAGGAGTGGATTTCATAAGAATTCGATGACTTGCAGGCTTTGAAAATATTTTTTTTTCTCCCACATGCTCAGACAAGATCTGTGCTGTGAGCACGTTGCCAAGAGTTACTTACTGTAGACCTTTCATATGTAAATAAAAGTGAAAACAGTGCACGAGTGCAAACATCTAGCGGTGGAGTAATATAAACTCTTTGAACTCAGTGACCTCATTTCTCTTTCAGTTGCATAAAAGGACTTGATCTGTCTTGTGCTGGTCTTCACTGTAGTGAGCATGGTTGGCTTCACCTTGCACTTTGGTGGGAGCCCCTCTGTGGTGTAACCCCCACACCTGCCACCTCACATCCTCTCTGTAGTGCTTTGTTGTGTCTCCCCTTCATGTTACTTGCTGGAGCCTTTTGCAGTACAGCTTAGTACAAAAGAGCCTTCCCATGCTCTTTGCTGCATGAGTTGTTTTGAATTCCCAAACTCTTCACCCTTTTCCCTGAAGTTACACAGAGCGCTTCTCTGTGTTTGAGTGTCTTGAACCTCCCACACATCAGCAGTGTTTGTTAATACAAGTATTAGAAATGAGAAAACACAGTGGAGATGAAATGGTCGGTTTGTGTAGGCATAGGTTTTATTAAACGAATCACTACTAGCAAAAGCCTCACAAGGCTGTACTATTTTAGTGGGGTCAGTAGAAATAACGCAGCTCACCATCCGCATCATGTAGGTACAGTGCTAATAGCAGCATGGCATTTCCAGTATTAGATAATATGACTTATTCTGATATGAAGTTATTTTATGTCAGGATGTCTATGTCTGCCCTTCTTATAGTGGGGGGAAGGAAGGGGGAAAGAGAGATGAAGAAAAAAATCCTTTAAAAAGTCCCCTTCAAAGGCTGTTCTTCTCCAAAAGGACATACCAGCTCCTAACAATGCAAATCTTACGTATTTACAGGACAAATCCTGTGTCACCCCTCTGTTTCCCATTCTTTTGTGATCTGAGGTAAAGGAGGCAGATTTCCAACCTTGTTCTTTCAAAGGAAGAAAATCCCTCCTGTTAGTCAAGACCAACATCACCATTCAAACCCTCTTGTATGTTCATATAAGTAGGCTGCTCTGAAAGCAATGCCTCCTATTTATTTCCATGGAAGCTACAACAAAGAGCACAATAACACTATTTGGTAGAATAAATTCTCAGCCTCAAAACACTGTTTTTCAACATAGTCCCCACCATTATCCAATTCGTGTGGATGAGCTGATTGAGATGCTGTTTATTTCATGGCCTGAGTGTTGTGCATGGCCATCCAGAACATGGCTTGTCTTTCACAACACTGTCACCACTGCTGAAAAGCACCACCGCGGCCACCTCACTGTGATGATATCCACTGTTTGGTCTCCATAAACGTTCAGCAAGTGTTGACGAATACCAATGGGTGCCACTTTTTTCTGCATGGAAGAATTCAGTGATGCTCTGTTGCTTCATATGCACTTCCATGTCAGACACCAACCTGTCTGACTGCCCCTCTGCTGCCAGCTGTCACACGGCAGCAAAATGTAACGGATATTGGCAGGAAGGTTCAGCCCCTACTGCCACACCATCAGCATCCACCTCTGACATTGTGAGCCAACATCAAAAAATGGGAGGCATTACTTTCAGAGCAGCCCTTGTATATCTAGCATTAGAGCTTAATAAGTTGCTTTAGCTCCTTTCTGCAAGCCATCTCATAAAGCTTTGCCTTCAGTGATGGATATTTCTCTTTCCCATCCCTGCGGGGCTTTGTGTAGAATTTCTGCAGCACATCTGGACCCATTAAACCAGTGGGAGTTCCTTCTGGTTCTCGTGCATGAGATGGAAGCTGGAGATTCCCCTTTTCTGGGAAATCCCTTTATGGTGAGGCTCAGTAGAAGACTTCATTCCACCTTTGTGGATGGGACATATTGTAAACATGATTATTTAGAATCCCATAATTCTGTCCCAGCAGAACATTGGTTGTCTTTAAAATAGAAGGTAGATAGTTGATACAGAGCTATCTATCTCTGCAGTCCTGCCTTCCTCACCACTACTTGGCAACTCAATATCAACAAGGAATATGCCAGGGTTCAATATATGAACTGTGTATGTCAGTCCACAGCCCATCCTGTTCCAAAATGTTTCTAGCAGTGAACAATCTCTGTTTACTGCAAACTTTCTGTGGCACGTACTGGAAGTCTCTCATGTCTGTGCAGGTCCTACAGCTGAGGCATCTGTCTTATTCATTTGTTTGTTTAAATTCTCTTTTGTATCTTCAGTGAGGACTGCTCACACAGTACCTGAAATTAAGTCTTCTGTTTCACCTGTACAGGTAGAAACAATCAGTGCCTGTTTCAAAAGTCACTGTTTCTTGGAAAAATGCACATGAGGAGGAATAGAGTCCAGTTCCCTTCCTCACTACAACTCTGCAAGGATTCTTTTCTCTTAGCACATTATCACAGAATCACAGACTGACAGAATTTCTCCACTGGGGCTGCTCTCAGTGAGAGTTCTTCCTCCAGTCTGTACAGCTATCTGGGATTGCCCCAACCCAAGTACAGTACCTTGCACTTGGCCTTGTTGAACCTCATTGGGTTCTCGTGGACCCACTTTTCAAGCCTGTCCAGGTCCTTCTGGATGGTGTCACTGAATCTGTAGACTGGCTCTGAACTCACAGCAGACCTATCAGTAAGATGTCCTGGCTGTACTGCTGTATTGTTACTCAGCATCTTTTAATCTGCATAAGTTTCTCTCTCTCTCTCTCTCTCTCTCTCTTTTTGGCAAAATTACAGCATTTTAAAGAATTTTCCTTCTATCAGATGTGCTCTTTTGATACTTTAATGAACAGAGCAACAAATAGATTGTTTTCCCAAGGGGAATGGTTGCATTCGGTAGTCATACATATGAGGAAACTTGGCTCTTCCCTTGAGAAGACTGTGGCCAGGCATTTGAACTGCAATTAACAGCAGGATTTTAGGCAAGGGTTTTATCTGATGAGCTACTGATATAGTCTGCTCTAATCCCTCCAAAAGCAATGAATAGGAGTAGTTGGGATGTGGCCCAGAGGGTATTGAGTTCAACTAAACATAGCTCAAGTGCCTTTTGGTTGACTAATGATAAAGGCAGATAAAGTTTTCATATTTTCTTATGGCTCTAATAAAGTCAATGGAAGCAAAATGCACTTAGCTCACAGCAATCTGCTTGTTAAAGTTCAAACCCTTTTCTTTGTGATCCTGGAGATGCACTGCTGGATTAATTGTATCTGTTAGGTCTTCTATCAGAAAATACTCTGAAGGACACAGACAAAATGATGAAACAAAGCGGTGTTCCATAACAGTTTAAAAAAGAATGAATTGCCATTTCTTAAAAATTTAGGGACCAGCTATTGGTATCTATGAAACACAGAAGTTATAGGGCAAAAATTTAAGTAAATAAATCTTATCTTTGCCAAATCTCTCTTTGGCCTCTCATAGCATCTCATAGAAATAGAAGCTTGAAAATCAGAAATGGAGCAAGAACCTGCTGGCCCTCCAGAGTCTTGTTGTGCTGTCAGATTTATTTCAGCAGAAGCACACACGTAAGGTCAAAAGTAAAGCAAAGTAATGTGTGCAGGTGTTACAGGTTTAATTTATAAATCCAGTAAATTGCATGAAGTTGTGTCTGATTCAAGTGTTTGTGTAGTCATCTTCTGCAAGCTCTCTCAAAAAGTCATGTAACAGCTATTATTCCAGGCTTAGGACTGTCATACAGCAACTAAAAGCTTCAGTTTATAGATGTAGGCCTCTATTTTAGATCTCAAGTGCTGTTTGAATTAAAGGGATGCTCAGCATTTCCTGCCTTTGGAAACTTGCAGTGTTTTTGGCAGTTTTGGATCACTTATTTACATTATAGAATTAATACCACTGGAACTGTAAATATTTTCAGAGCTTTTCAGTGTCATAACACGACTTGGCCTATGTTAACTGCATATGAACAAGGCAACTGCACAGCATACATACGTTACATATCTCAGCAGAAGAATACTGAAATGCAGTAAAGAGAAATGAGCATTTCCAGTATCATCTCCCACAGCACACCAAGCACTAGTGAAATTCCTGCCTCCTGAACATGAGCCATATTCTTCGAGAAAATGAAATGTTCTGACAGATTCCTAAATTCTTCTTTTTAAACTGGATGTGACTCTCTGTGGTGCTGTGTAAAAGGTGAAAGAAGCTTCTAGACTACTGCCAGCTCTGTCCAAAGAGAAAACATCAGTCTGTGTCAGCAACTCATCCTCACAGCATCCTCTAATGCATGAATGCTCTGCTAAACAGCTCCCTTCCCTGCTCAGGGAGGACGAGAATGCTAAAAGAGACAAGAAAATGCAAAGCAGAGAGTGGTTCTAGTTATCAAAAGAAAAGGGAAGAGCCATTTGTGTCCTGAGTATTTCCAAGCTGGCTCTCAGAACATTTTGCCACTGACCTCAATTTCTTGAGTTCCAATAAACTTAATTTTTGGTAGAGTGAACACGTGAAGTCAAGAAATGTCTTAATTTTCTTGAACCATGTGCTAACTTACTAATTAGAGACTCCTTCCATGCTTGAGTGTTGCAATGTTTATTGCAGAGGTCGATATCTCCAACAGGTCATGGCCAGTTGGAAGATTCCTTGCCATGTGGAGTTTGAGCTACTCACCTACCTTTCTGTTTTTCTGGATCCTCCTCTAAGGATTACCTTGTTCTCAGTTTGCTCAACAGACCTATTTTTCCACACTGCTACCGTCATCATGTGGATGGGTAATCGTCTATAATGCGATGGAATTTGAAGACTTTGGTGTGACAAAACCAGTATTTGAGTAAAAACACAATCAGTTTCTTTCGCTCTCGTACTGTGTACCCGTATAATAACTTCAAGATTTTGATTTTCAAATACATTTCAGTTTCCCTTCTGTAAAATGGGAATTACTGTACTTTCCCATTTCCTAAGCTGAGGCTGAATTCATCAATATTTACAAAACTTTTTAAGATCCTCAACTGGAGAGAGCCGTAGAATTAAAAGTGTATAAACAAACATGAGCAAAAACCTCGAATAACAACACTGTGTTTTGCCTAGAGTTTACGAATTGCATTTAACTCATCTTCTCCAGCATTGTGAAATACCTTCCCTGCGACAGAGACACTCCTTGGGGAGTCTACCCATGCTTCTATGAAACTTTTAAACTAGCATTTTAAAAGGCATGGGAGACTCTGAGCCTTCAGAAATCAACCCTCTTCTTTTTCTGTGCCAAACGAGAAGCGTGGAATAATACAGATCGCAAGCTATTGATTTTAATCTCCAGATATTTACTGATCAATGTCATAAAACTTTCCATGCCACAACTGTAGAAGTGAAGAGGTCTTCCCATTCCCAGTTTTCACGAGCTGCTACAACCCCCCCAAAATACTGGGAAGCCTTATGGGTAGATATCTGTGGGACAGTGGTGACATCCTCACTGTTATGGATACCTCAGCTCACACTGTGAGAGCACGTCCCCAGAACTCAGCCCAAGGACCCTGCTACCTTGTGTTGATTTACTGTCAAAATAACCCTTGCTATGGTCTAAAGGTCACAAGAAAAGGTCTTGCTGAAAATTAAAGGCTTGGTTTTGAAATCTTTTAAAAGGGAGGGTAGGAAGAAGTGAAGGCTGAAAATGCCCTTAGAACTGCACTTTACCAGAAGTTGAGGCAATCATTACCTCTCTCAGCTCCAGGCTTAGCTGAGCTACAAATACACCAGCTTCCCTGCCAGAGAGTTACATCACGACCACAGAAGTTAAATAAAACCTTTTCCATTCTGTAATTTAAAAACAGCTTAATAGAGAGGATTTCGTATTAACAGGGTGTTTTCTTCCCCATTGCAGAAAGGAACACGGAAAAATTGACCTGTGTCCAGTTTAGTCTTGACTTGTCTATTCCAAAGTCTTCTAAAGAGCTCATTTCACAGTCACTAAGCTGCGACCCTTCACTCGAGTTCACTCTGATTCCTTAAATAGACAGGTGTCCACAGAGCACACAAATTGTCTCTTCTCGCCTGTTTTCTCAGAAGAACTTATCACTGAACAACTGCACTCAGTTGACAAGGGCGGCAAGATGTGCTTTCAGTACAACTGGGTTAAAGAAAACAAATCACTAAATACCAACTTCTTGTTGGAGTATTTCCTTAAGAAATGCACAAACCTTTGAAGCAGCTTTCATCTTAAAGCCCACTCTAGAATAGGCTCAGATCTTGTGGGCTACACGGTGCGATCCCAGAGAAGAAAATCACTAGGAGGGGCAAGGATGTAGGAAAGTGATAGAAAAGCTCTGCAGTGAGTTGTCCTGCTTTTGTACATTTTTCTGTGTTGACCACTGCCACCTTGGTCTATCTATTAATTTGACTGTGAGACGTGCCTTTATGGGTCTCAGATTCAGTGCTGATTCCATCTTCCGTTTCTCTGTCTTGTGTCCAAACAGCCACGTGCACCACAGCATCTCACCATCAAACACTTAAGCAGAGGGGATTAAGAGCTGAGACACAAAATGCAACTGGGGAATGATGAGAAAGGTGGGGTAGGGCAGGGGAAAATCAAGTTCTCAAAGAAGCATATCCTGGAAATTCTCTGGTTTACAGGCAGCTTTCTGTCTTGCAGCAAGATGCTCAGCCTGCTTGACTCTTCTTGCAAAGAGAGGACAGAGCTGAGTGTTCAGGTGTCCTGAGCTGCTGTACTTGTGCTGCTGCTCCATCTGCCCTCACATGGAAACCTTTAGCGCTCCCAGAGTGTTATTCTGCAGATCCCAAATAGGAGACTCATAGCAGGAAATGATTTTTATATTTTTTTTTTTTGGTCAGAATTTAACGGCTACCAACATGAATTGTGAAGGGAATTTTGCCTTCCCAGGTGGTTCATTCCCATGCCCTTTCCATAAATAGGTGCTTAGTCAGCCAGATAGGGAAAAAGCAATCCAACCACCAAAACTTGCTCTTCTTCAGTCCCTTCGTTTTTTATTCCATCATTTCTAAGGGGAAATTCTGAAGGAAGACACAGTCAGTCACTTGGCACTGCAGTCCAAACACCACAGCCCTCCCCACTTTGTGCAGATGCACCCCAAACATTTTGCACAGGAAAAAAAAAAAATGAAAATGAAAATGAAAATGAAAAAGAGAGATAGAAAGGGAGAAGGGGGGAAAAAGTTTATGAGCCCACTGTGTACGAGCAGGAGGCAGCTTTACAAGCTGAGCGGGGTCTGTACCTGCCGCGCTGGCAGCCGCCTGCCTACCGCTGTGCTGGGACCGCGGCCACGGCCGCCCCCGGGAGCCCCACGGCCGGTACTTGCCCGGCGCTGGCCCTGTGCCCTCCTGCCTCGCCTGAACCCTTTGTGAACCGCTTGCCCCGCAAAGTCCCCGGGCCGGGCCACGCCAGCCTGCCCCACCTCACCCCACCCAGGGCTCCCATTGGCCCCGATGAAAGTCCAGCGAGCCTCCCTGCTGCTATATATATACATATTGGCGAATGGGCGGCCGTCGGTGCCGCTATGGGAGGCTGCAGCATCCTCCGTTCCTCCGCCCTCACCTGCGGCCGCGCCGCGCTCAGCCCCGCCGGGCGCGGAGGTTCAGTGCCGAGGGCGGCGTCCGCGCTGTGCGCACAGCGGAGCCGTGGGCATCCCCTGGCAGCGCTGCCCGGGCCCCCCAGCTGGCCGCTGATGGGCAGCCTGCCCGACGTGCTCTGGAAGGGGGGGCTCAAGAGGCAGCACGAGACGCTGGTGAGCACGGAGGGATGGGGATGCTGCTGGGCGGGGGTGAGGGTCGAGGAGGGTGAGCCCCGCACTCATCGTGGGGGATTCTCTTTTACACCCCCCAGGCTGAGTACCACAGAAGGTTTGGGAAGATCTTCCGCATGAAGCTGGGAGCTTTCGACTCAGTTCACATCGGAGCCCCTTGCCTGCTGGAATCTCTGTACCGCCGGGAGAGCGCCTGCCCGCAGCGCCTGGAGATCAAACCCTGGAAAGCCTATCGGGACTATCGCGACGAGGGCTACGGGCTGCTGATCCTGTGAGTGACAGGGGAGGTGCGGGCGGGCTCACCGCTAAGCGGGGCTCAGCGCTACCCCGGGCTCACCGCTAAGCGGGGCTCTCCGCGGTGATGCTGCGGGTAGCCGTGCTGCGCGACAGCCGGACGGGTCGGGATTCGCTGCCCGGAGAGCCGCACGGAGCTGCCCGGCCCGCCCCGGCCCGGATATGCCTCCCTGCACGTGTCGTATGCGTGTCTTAATGTTTTATTCTCACTGCTTTTATTTACATCCAGGGAAGGAAAGGACTGGCAGAGGGTGAGAAGCGCCTTTCAGAAGAAACTGATGAAACCCAAGGAGGTGGTGAAACTGGATAACACGATCAATGAGGTACGGTTCCTTCTCTCCCCCCGTGCTCCTGGAAAGCTGGGGGAAAAGAAAGCAGATTGAGGTGTTCGGTTTACCATGTTGGTCTGCTCTGCGTTGGTAGTGCAATGAGTTCATACTCAGAAATCACTGTGGGAATAATAAGTTGCAAGCAGATTATCAGGGTCAGACCAAACGTGAGTCCGCACAGCTCTCAGGGGTTAGGAATGGGAATGGTGCTAGGAATCAGCACTGGAAAGCTTTACTGATAGGAGTTTGGGACGTTACGGAGCAGCTGAGTGGGATTTCAGAAACCTTTACCTAAGATTTCAGTCTACCACATTAAGAATCCAAATCTCTCTGTGTCTCTGGAGGCTATGGGCTACAGCTGTTAATATCCTCGGTCTCCACAGAACAGCACCAATATTCCACAGTGAAAAGGGCTCCTGAAACAGAGTTTTTGCTTACTTTTCTCAGGATTTTTTTGCCTTTCCCTCTTCATTCTTACTTTCCTTCTGCCAGGGAACACCTCTCCAACCTCCATGCTTCTCACTGAGTTTGAGGAGCATCTGTGATAAACAGCTTAAGCTTCTTTGTCATGAAAGTCCAAAGTTGTCCCAGAGTCAGACTGAAACATTTCATCCCTGTGGAGGAAAGATCAGTTCACAGAACTACAAACAGTAATAGCTTCAGAGTCCTGTAAAATCCAAACATGTTAACATGGGAAATAATACTGTTAAAGGAACAGGAAACATAGGTAATTCTGTCTTATGCAAGATGGCTATTTAAGAGACAGTTGAAATGTTAAATCAGACAGGATTTTTATTGGTTGATATTGTTTTTATTCCCGTTTCTTCTTTTCACCACGTAGGTCCTGGAGGACTTCACGCATAGAATAGAGGATATTTGTAACCACAGTGGACAAATGGAAGATGTATATTCAGAATTCAACAAATGGTCATTTGAAAGTAAGTAGTTGGGTGCTGTTTTCTTCTGCCTGAGAACAGTATGCATTTTGTACCTGCTGAGACATTTCAGTTGAAGTGTGATCAGTGATGACTGCATGATAATTATTTCCAAACTATCAATTGCAATATCATGCAATATTTGTGGTACTAGCAGTAATGGGAGGACGGTTGGACTAGATGATCTTGTAGGTCCTTTCCAACCTTGTGATTCTATGATTCTATCATTCTATGATTGTGGAAAATACGTTACAGAAAAGCCAGGGGATCATCAATATATATGCCAGATTTGTCAGCTGTTACACAAACTCTTCAGTTCTGGACAGTTACCTGTGTGTCTGAGTGAGCTCTGCAGACCTGCTGGCTCATGGCTGGCTCATCTCAGTGACCTGTGTACTGAGCTCCTAAAAATGTGAGGTTTTGTTTTGTTTTTTCCGCTGTCAGTGGTGATGGCTGCTTTTGGAAAGGGAGGAATAGGAAGTGACAGCTCAGAAAAAAATTATATATAAAAAGCTAGTGGAAAGAGGTGGAAACCAGTGGGATGTTGCCAGCATTCGCAAGTGGTTTCTGGCTGTAGAAGAAGCTAGAAGATGCTGAACTAGATGGCCTCTTCAGGCCCTCTTTCCTGCAACTCAGCCCTCTTCAGTAGGGCTGCCTACTATTAGCTGAATATACCCTGAGTCTTCTTTGCAATGAAAGAGCTCCTACAAGGGCTGGAGCGAATACAGAAGGTATTTTGAAGTGCTGTTCTCACAGGTGTGTATCACAGGGCAGAGAGCATTTTTCAGAAGGATAACACAAGACACTGTGCACCATTTCATTTATATCAGCTCATGTTAACATTGCTCAACGACAGGTATCTGCCTGGTGCTGTATGGAAAGAGGTTTGGTCTCCTACAGCAGGATGTAGAAGAAGAAAGCTTGAATTTCATCAAGGCTGTTAAAACGGTATGGAAGAGTCTTTACCTGGGGCTGTACTGATTTTCTGTCCCTGCTACTGGTGCGTGGATACTGGTTTAAATGGGTCAACCATTTTTTCTGGGGAAAAAAAAATCCCAGAAATTTCTGGGTAATCCCCAAAATACAGTTGTCAGGTTGGCTAGTTAATTTTCCTCTCCCTCAGAGATGCTTGTTGTGCAATGCTGCTGTTTGTAGAGTGGAGTTGTGTGGGATTATGCAAACTGGCTGGGCTTGGAGGTTAGTCATTCTTGCAAGTACACCTGCTGTGCATCTTGCTGCAACTTGGACTCTGGTGATACTTATCTCCCTCATTTTCGCTATCTAAAAGACCTGGTCTTACCCAGCTCTTGGATCCCTCTTTTCTCAAGGGAGAGAGGCACTGCCGAACAGTGACTTGGCCCTTTCTAAAAGTGGTGCCCGAAATAGATAGGATGAGCCACCCTCAGCAGATATCTGTTATTGTCCACTGGCTGTGCTTACATTTTAGCTGGATATGCTCTAAGCGGGATTAATCCTATCCTTTCTGTCCAGGATGGAAAATCTGCCAGAATCCCAACTTCCTTGTGAAAATTACCCTTACAGTCCTGTTACTGTACTGTCTATTTTTGCTCACAGACTACAAATAGATTTTAAAAAGGTTTCAAAAACTTTCTCCATCGCAGATGATGGCTACTTTTGGAATGATGATGGTGACACCCGTGGAACTTCACAAGGGTCTGAACACAAAAGTCTGGCAAGCTCATACTAAAGCATGGGATGATATATTCAAAACAGGTTAGCTTTTTAAACACAACTTCTTTCCTTTCTGTTCCGTTTCCCCCTTGTTGAAATTCATTTTCTTCATGCCTGTTACTGCCCTACACTGCTGTTAATTGCTCAGATTAAGACACTTTTGCTGCAACTAACCATGAACCTATTCCAAGGAGAGAGCACCATTTTCTTATGACTAACACTTAGTGCTAGGTGTGTGGCAATATCCAGTCCCCAGGGAACCCCCAGAAACTTGGAAGCCAGTAAAATGGTAAGTCCAGTTGAGTCTGTTGTAAAATAAATAGCCACAAAGTGTGTGATGTATTTAGGGGCAAGATATACAAAGCCTGTGGGGGAACCTCCCTCGTAGGGTGCCCTTGAGAAACACAAAGTTTTACATGCAACGAAAGTCTGTTTGCTTTAAAGGAAATGTACATAGAAATCTGGCATTTATTGTTTCCTTCCCATGGTAAATCAAAAGCTTATATTTCCCCTTGGGAATTCTGAGTGCTCGGAGTTCTTTGATTCATTAACACCTTGATCCCCTTTGAAAATCCAAGCCAATAAATTTTACGTGCTTGTATTTCTGTTTGCTAAGTATGTCACTCCACACATCAGCCATTTCCTCTCCTAGCTTTAGAATGGGGAATTCCTAAGAGTTTACAGGAGGTTTTTCTCTACAAAAGTGACTTTTGCCTAAAAAGTGAGAACGACTTTCCTTACTCAGCATAGTGCTCCACTCCTGAAAAAGGAGCACGGATCGGTGTCCTCTTTCAAAATCATGCATGTGAGCCCTGCTTTTGATTTTGTATTTATAGTTATCTGAGTGCTTCTTCTATTAATTACCTCCCGCTCCTCCCTCCTCAGCCAAGCACTCCATTGATACTCGGCTGGAAAAGCACTCTGCAAACCCTCAGGAGGATTTCCTGTGTGATATCTACTCTGGAGGACAGCTTTCCAAGAAGGAGCTGTATGCCACCATTGCAGAGCTCCAGATTGCTGGAGTTGAAACGGTAAACCTCGTCCAAGATCTTAAAATCAGCATCCTTCCAAATCCCTGCTTTCTTCCACAATATAACCATCACAAAAACTGAACGTGAGCTAAGCCTGTGGTTGCTTCCATGGCCTGAACTCCTGGAGAACAACTGGGATGGCTCCTAATCCCCTACATTACAAAATGCCATAAGGCAGCGGCCAACCATAAATGTGGCTTTGAACTTTTGGTATCTTCTCATTTCTGTCTCTGTAAGTGGAAGCCTTACGTTTCTGTTCGTTTTATTTCAGACGGCCAACAGTTTGCTGTGGGCTTTGTACAACATTTCACGCAATCCACGCGTTCAGCAGAAACTCCTTCAGGAAATACAAAGTGTTTTGGCTGCCAATGAGAACCCAACTGCTGAGAGCATTAAGAATATGCCCTACCTAAAAGCATGTCTGAAGGAATCCATGAGGTAAGATTCTCCAATAATTTCTGCAAAGCAGCATGACCACAAAGCTCTGTCAGCTGATGTGTACTAATTTCGTGTCCTTTGTTGTTTAGGGTAAACTATTACACATTACAGGAAGGAAAAATGCTGGAAATCTGACCCATGTTTTTCTTTCACTGTAGATTAACACCATCTGTGCCATTTACCACCCGCACTATCGACACAGAAATGGTTCTAGGAGATTATGTGCTACCTGAAGGGGTAAGTGGATTAATTTACTTTATTACAATATTTGATGACCTGTCCTTTAAACCACTGACATTTCAGTCTGAAAACAACTCTGCCGAAGGATGGGTCCCAGCATCGGGAGAAGAATTTGCACAAACTGAAAACCATTCCTCTGTGCACTGTATTGGATTTAGACAAAAATATTTCAGTGTTCTATTTCAGGGATTTCCTTCAGACTTTTCAACTGTTTTCTGAAGAAACTGTGACCTTTTTCTCAGTTTGAATTTATCTTCAGAGAACTGTGTGGCTTCAGAGGAAGCTGCCACACCTTCACTTTTGCTATGTATTTTGTCCATGAACAAACTGATTCACTTGGTAGCTCTAAGCCAATTCCTAACTGAGATCGTCTCTGTTGCTTTGTTTACAGACAGTGCTAATGATAAATAGCCATGCCTTGGGCTGCAATGAAGAATACTTCAATGGCTGGACTCAGTTTAAGCCAGAACGCTGGCTGCAGAAGCACTCAATCAATCCTTTTTCCCATGTCCCATTTGGCATCGGGAAGCGGATGTGCATTGGCCGTCGCCTAGCAGAGCTGCAGCTCCACTTGGCCCTGTGCTGGGTAAGCACTCTCGCCTTGCTCCTTTACTCGCTCTACCTCGTCAGCCCTAGCAGCTAAAGCCTTCTAACTGAGATATTTGTGCTTCAGATCATTCGCAAGTACCAAATTGTAGCAACTGATGACAATCCGGTAGAAACACTGCATTCGGGAATCCTGATCCCCAGCCGGGAGCTGCCCATCGCGTTTCACAGGCGGTAAGGTGTGGGTGTGAGGGCCTCCTGGGGACATGGGGCTTTCCCTACAACAGTGCCTTTAAAATTCACCGAGATCCCAGTGTAAGAGAACAGCTGATTTTCTGTGCTCCCACAATGTGAGATTTATTAAATGCTGTGACGTTACATTCCTTTAAACACAAACCATTCTATGTGCCACAAGAGGAGATCACAATATAGATTCTTTTTCTTCTTAATACAGCCTGCGCCATGACAAATGACAGTCCTACTGCTGCCTTTCCTGAAGAAATACACAGACTGGGAAAGCCAAAACCTGTGGTAACCCATGGAGAAACTGCAACACGCATCAGACAATTGCTAAGACAGAAACAGTACCAGCAAAAGCTCCCCTGATTGGAAATATACACTGCTTTAGTGCAGCAGAAGGACAGTGCATGATAGAGCTTCATCGTGAGCTGTGGAATGTCATATACAGCTGTTGTTAGAGCACAGGGAAACTATTATGGATGCAAGCTCTACCTGGGGAGCAGCAGTCACTGCTGCACTGGTCCTGTTAGCTCAGGACCAAAGGCTTATAAAGCCACCTTAAGGGAAAAGGAACTTGCTCTGCTTAACAAACTTAACATCAGGGCTTAAAAATTAGATCACTGAAATAAGTACATTTTCCTTAAAGTTATTCACATCCTTAATAGGAGGGGAATAAGGATGAAGCTACGTAGCAGGATTTATTCCTTGTGCCTGCACAGTGCTTCAGTTTGAACATTTGCAGTACTATGCCTGCCGCACAATCTGTTTATACCACAGGGTTTCGTGCATTCAACTCCCATCACATCCTCACAGCAAAATATTAGCTGCCTTTTTTGTATGAGAGGCCTTATTCAGTAATGGAATTGCTGGAATCCTATGGGTTCTGCCACTACTAGATGATGATTATCCTAACAGGATAGTTCCTTCAGCAGATTAGTGATATGAAATGCATGTTTAAAGCATCACAAGAAATGAGGAACCTAAACATTGCTGAGAGCTCTGTCTTTGTGGAGGCTACAGTAGCTGTATCTACGGGTTAAAGACGTCACTGCCCTGCATGCCATGCCGTACATCAGCTGTTGTGGTCATTAGTATATTTTCCCCACGGTACAGTTTCAAGTGAAGGTTTTGCTCCATATACCCACGAGTGGTTATTTTCATTTTGTTATATTCTGACATAATGCAGTTCTTAGCGTTTGTTGTCTCCTGTGGCATTTTGTTTGTTTACTTGTTTGTTTTCCTCTGGTGTTACTTATACTCAAGCATTTGCATGTGTCCATATGCCAGCGCATACAGCAACCTGTGCATTGTTTGAATCCTTACAGTCAGTTTTGTAATACTCAGTTTTGTAATAAAGATTATTTTTTTTTCCTACAAACTGTCATCAGCAGTTTTATGCTGAAGTCTTCATGTTGTTACAGAAATCCTTCATGCCTGTCATGGTAACTTTGTGTGGGGAAAATATCCCTGTGGTCCTTCCATGCTTGCATCTCTCACGTCTCATTGGGCTTGAACTTGAAATTCTACAGAATCAAGTTAATTCAATTCAACTCCCCCAACCCCCCAGATTTCTGCTTTATGAGATATGTTAACATTTGATTTGTGTTCTGTAATCACAACACAAGGAACAACCTGGGGAGAGGCTGATAGAAAACCTCTATCCTGATCACCAGTTTTAAGATTTGCTATTGCTGGTTCAGTACACTGTCCTATACCAACCACTGCTGCCAATGGCTCCAGCATGAGCTCAGCTCTGTCTGTTAGCAATGTATGAAAGCCAAGGGTCAATGATTAAGAGGGTATTAATAGTGATAGCCCACAGCCTCCCGAGACTCAGAGAGTTTTCCTTCTTATAAGGAGTGCCTGAGGGAACCAGGGTGGTTCAGTCCAGAGAAGAGGAGGCTCAGGGGAGACCATATTGCCCTCTACAGCTGCCTGAAAGGAGGTTGTGGTGAGGTGGGGGTCAGCCTCTGCTCCTAGGTAACAGTGATGGGACGAGAGGTGTTGGCCTCAGGTTGCACCACAGGGTGGGGGGGTTAGATTGGATATTAGGAGAAATTTCTCCTCAGAAAGAGTTGTTAAGCAGTGGCATAGATTGCCCAGGGAGGTGGTGGAACCATGGAGATGTGGTACTGAGGGATGTGGGCAGTGGGCAGTCATGGTGTTGTGGGGTGGGGTTGGGCTTGGGGATCTTAGAGTTCTTTTCCAACTATGATCCTCTGATTCTATGAAGGACAGCATTATGGGTCTTTTGCATCCATAGTGCAGTCTGAACACGTTTCTTCGCAGTATACAGAGCACTGAGGTCTCCAGCAATGGGGCTGTTACATTTCCCTTCTTCTGTGACAAGATAAAATCAATCTAAAGTTTTGAGAAAGGATGAAAACAGCTTGAACCTTTGCAGGATGGAAAGAAATGATGAACCAGAAAAAAAGCCACCCAGCCAGCACTGACAGACAGCCTGGTGGTTACACGCAGAGCAGATCTGACAGTTATCAAAACCATGCTGCCTTTGCCAAATTGAAGTTGCCTCTGGCTGAATGAATGATGGTGTAACAAAGATTGCACAGCACTATGTGAGACTGTCACTTTATGGATCATATTGCAGTGGGGACCTTCTGGAGACTGCAGTCTGGGCAGGGGCTGACAGAGCAACACTGCCCACCGGGCACCAAACAGGGCTGGAGCTCCCACTCAGGTGCCAGCTCATGTGGGAACTGTTATGATGTTAACAATAGATACTGCGTCTCCTCTTTGAGTGTCAGAAACCAATGGTACTCCATCAGAGGCAATGGAGTTGTGCCAATATAAAGCAAACATTAATAAAAGGTAAGTGTTCAATTCAAAACAAATTCAGGATTATTGTTCAGTTCCAGGCATAACACTTTGCTTTTCAATGCTATAACTTTTAAAGACAACCGAAGAGAAGAGGAGTTATCTACTTGAACTTACCTTGACAGCCCAGTAATCAGACATTTCAAAATCCTTTATTGCTTCTGAATTGTACAGAATTGCACAGGTTGGTGCTTACTGGGCTGCTTATTCATTTCACTCTTTAAATTCAGTGGACCCAGAGATTCACATGAGTGTTGCTGTGCTGGAGGCACTGACCGACTGAGTGTGAGCTGTGGTACAGATGTGTGCTGTCTTCTGTATTTCTAAAGGTATAATAACCACTGATCTGGAAAAGCCTGTTCCGGAATCTTGGTCCATTTTCAGATTCCTGAAGTTTTCAAAGAACTTCATTAATCTGCTACCTCAAAGTAAATGGCCAAAACAATTTGCTTAGGAAAAAGGTAATTATCAAACTACACAGATAATGAATGATCAACCAGACTTTCACATTAAGAAACCCTGGCGGCTTTCTGATCCTCATATTTCAGAAGTATGAGAAGCAGCACGTTGCTTCTGGGATTAAAGAAGGTCTATGGAACATTTCACTTACTGTCATTGGGATGAATTCAGATCCATTCTTTGTTTCCTTGAAAAGATTGGCTCTTTCGGAGCTGCTTACTGAAAGGACAATGGCAATGCCACTTCCCTATTAACATTTGTTATGGTTGCTTCTTAGAGAAAGATAATTGGATCATAAAATGAAATGAATTAGTTGGCCTCCCCATTAGCTTTCTCAACAAGGAAGTGAACTAAGTTTATACATCCAGAAGGAAGTCTGTTCTGTTCAGGCTTCAGGCGTGTTGGTGGAATGATATGAAGTTGGAGCCAAGTACTCTGTGCTTTAAGGAGTGCAAATGCCAGCCTTCAAGACTGACAACCTGGCATTTCTCTTATGTGTTCTGTTCTTTATAAACCGGTTATTACATAGCGTTTCTCCGAGTCAGTCTCCAAGTACAACTTTTCAATGTTGTGATTAATTCACAGATAATGTGTTCCAGTTTGATGTTCTCCATACTGAGAGGGATGTTTGTTCTCAGTAATGCTGAAAGGGTGTAGAATTCATCTCCGTGTCAAAGCTGATTTTGGTTGATGTGACAAAGTAACCCAGGCTCTGAGAACTTAATTCTGAGAAAAGTTAATGGCTGAAATTCATGTCAGAATAAGTTTTAGGACAACTCATCCCATCATTATTTCAAATATGTGAAATATCATATTGACCCCAGTGGGACTGCATGTATGTCGGTCGCTTTTTAATGTCTTAAATTGTTGCAAAAGAAAGAAGCTTAACAATTTCCAGCATGTCTCTGTGGCACAACACCCAACGTTCATGTAAGGGGTGCAGCTTTAGAGGAAAATGCTGCCTTTTTACTTCAGTGAACTTAAACAAAAGGGCCTATTGAGGTTGAAGCACCAATAGCCTGGCTCATCTCTGCTGGTTGTGCATGTTGTGATAACTTGTGGAATGATATACCACAGCATGGGTGGTTGTATTCAATTTATTTTTAATATGTCCTTCCATGCGTGTCTCAGGAAACAGTGTGAATGTTACCTTAGGAAACATCATGCTTACCAACAATTACACATGGGTATTCCTGAGCATCAGCTTTCGGGAGAGTAAAAGCCACGGAGATTTGCTGACACACACATGTCCTGGCGCTCCTGTGCTCTCTGCTCAGTGCTGTCCATTCTCCACTCCACAGCTGCAGCTCAGGTGCAGTCCCATCCATGGCCTTGGCTCCCTTCTGCACAATGAGGGGTAGCACAGAGGAATACATCTGTTGACACTGGGATGTATAAACTGACATGGAACCGATATCAGCCACCCTTTGTGTGAGTGGTGCAGATGGAGACGGCACCTGGGATCAGGTTGCGAGTTACGGCATATGCTCTTCCAGACAGCCCAACACTCTACATGTATATCACTGCTCCCTTCTTTCTTATTTCTGTATTTGGGAGAGCACTACTACCTCATCCAACAGCTCTCTTCACCCTATATTCTACATTCCCATATTCTTTTGTGCTGGTGAAGTGTGACTACAATAACTTTCATCTCTCATTCAGAGTGTTTTGATTTCTTCCCTCTCAGCTGTATGAGCAGTAGTCTGCAGCTTTGGAACAGCATAAGCAGTAAGACTCCATAAATGTTATTTGGATCCAAAAGGAGATTTAGAAGTGTTCACATGATGGGGATTACTTCAGGCTGAGCACTTATGGAGCAATCCTCCTCCTGACAAGGAACGCAACAATGAGACTTCTTTATGAGACAAAATATTTTTCTCCAAGGGACAATGTCAAAACAAGTGTGGAATGGAATGGATTTTATAATCACAGTAAATCATACTTTGCTTTCTTGGGCATGTCCCTCCCGACAAGTTCTAACCGTTTGCCTTTAATTGTGAAGTGCGCTGAATGAACTCCAGGCACCTCGTGTTGGAAAGGAGGGAAAAGGCAGCGGAGGCAGCACAGGGCAATAAAGGGAGCTCTGAGTACAAGAGTTACCCCTCGGTCTTCCCAAATTTGTATGCACACACCTGGTACTTTGCCCTCCACTATCAACTTCAGTTCTCAGAACCTTGATAGCAAATCCCTATTAGAATCTGATTCACCTTGCTATTGGGCTGTGATAGACGTGGAAGGAGGTAGGAGTGAAGCAGAGGTATGGGGCTGGGCTCCTTGCTTTGAGCTATCGGGTATTCTCACTATCAGATGGACTTCCAACCGCGCTGAGCTGCTCAAGAAGAAAGGAAAAAAGTTCTCTGCATTCAATGGGGGAAAATGCAAGCCTTTCAAAAAGTTGCTTCAGACTGTATGGGTTGCAATCATCCAGACCACCAAAAGCCACTGTTCCCACAAAAAGCCCTTATTCTCATCTCACTCATACCAGTGGAAATCAGAAATAGTTTTGCATTTTGATAAATTGCTTTTATATTTTAATACAATTCCCTTAACAGAAAAAAAAAAAAAAAAGAAGAAGAAACATTTTACTTCTGAGATTATAAGAAAAGGAATTTGGGGGGAGGCATTTTTTAGTTAGTGAGGTGGACTGCAGTGTATGAAATTTATTTTTGAAGAATATGCACACAAAAAAAAAGAAGACAAAAGAAATGCCAATTAGGCTAAGAATAACCATATTATTATCTTGCAAACTCCTGAGGAAGAAATTAAAAACCAAATAAGTAATTGCAGAAAGGTTACATGTTACTGAACCACGGCAAAACAAAATTCCAGCAAAGGGACAGACTGGGAGTGAAGTTTGGCACCTAACGCATGGGAAGATGAGCTTGAGGACATTTTCCAGGAAACGGGGCAGCTTCAAATGGAGTTGACTCATAACTCTTGCAAAGTTTCTCTTGCCTGAAGGCAGCACTGAAAAAGAAAGCAGATCAGCTCACTGCCGGAGGAATCAACGAGCTCACTTGCGGGCCAAGAGCGTGCAAATAGTTATTACCACTCACTGCGGGGCAGGAAAGTTTTATTTATGTGTAGATGCAAATGAATGCAATAGATATTTAAAAATAGCATATCATACCACCTGCAGGTGGAGGTGGTGGGAGGAAAGTATGGCTGATGCCAAATATTTGATCTGCTCTTTGATCCAACTGCAGGGTTCTGGCAGGTGCCCTTAGAAAAACAGAGCACGCATATTTCTACATATTCAATGGCCCTTTGGGAAGCTGTTGCTTCCTGTGAGCTCTGCTTGGGCTGTGCTCGGTGCCCAGTGTGCCTCATTGGAAGAGGAGACCAGCTTTTGAGGCCATGAAGAGTTCTGGGCTATATATAGAAGACATTGAGATCCAGGGAAAAGCAATAGAAGGAAAAGCTGGCAGTTGTGGGGAAAACTGGAGCTCCTGGGCACACAAAGCTGTGAAGCCTGTGTAATAGAAACGGAATACTCATCAGGTCTCCACACGTAGGCATTCCTAGTGAGATTACATGCCTTTGGATGGCCAGTGACTGAACGAACAGAGCAGTGCTGTGGTGGCATTAATTACTGGGTGAGAGGCTGACTACTAGGCTCGTATTTACAGCAGATAAGGACTGCTGACCTGTGCATTTCAGCTGCAAGGAAAAGTTGTTTTGATATTTTAATACAGGTGACAACTCTGTAACTCCTGTGCGATAAGGTGAGGTTGAACATGTTGGCGGGATTGACGTTTCCTTTGCAGGAAAATAAATCCCTCCACGTCCACCAAGGCAGCTTCACTGAACTGGTTTGGCTTGTGCTACGTGCTTTCCTAAAATAACCTGTGACACCACTTACTGTCGCCTGCAGAACTCTTTTGTCCCAAGAGGTTTCTGTCCAAACTCATTGGCTGCGTGAGTCAGCTGTGAGGAAGGCCTGCATCAGACCTGTCTGGGAATGCCATCTCCATCACCTTTTCTGCTTGAGCTCCATCTGGAGGGAGGATTTCCCTCATGTCAGCAAAGTACTTCCCAGTTGTCCTTTACTAACTATCCCGAGATTTCTGCAGCAACTTCTTCATTTATCTGATGTTATTTCCCTGTGCTTATGATTCTCAATATGGACAATTACACATACTGTAGCTTTCAATCCTGCCATTCTTCAGTGCTGAAAACATCTGTCAGTTTCCTTGGGAGTCTGGAAGTGTCCAGGAGATGTGGGTTTGAGCCCTCAGCAGAGTACACTTTGGATCAACTGGTTCCTCAGCTCCATCAGCGTGGACTGACCCAGGGAGCACCGCGTTCAAGGTGAATGCTGGCAGCTTCATGCATTGAAGCCGAAATGCACAATACATTCTTTGCCACAGAACCGGCTGAACACATGCTTTGTATTCACTTTGACTGCACTTAATAAACAACGTTAAAACACTCCCAGAATTCTTTCCTATTCATAGGTTGAAAAGTGGGGGTGGGGGTGGAGGGGGGGGGGGGGGGGAAGTGCTTATTAGTTTGGAAATACTCCCAAGAGAGAGATTAAAGGTGGAGTGGATGATGCTCACCTGCATTTTTAACGCCGTGTTTATTCTGTAGCTCCCAAGGAATTAGGAAATGAGTGTCAGGGGTCAGCGCCTCCAGGGCTCACAAAGTGAGTATAGCATGTGTTTTTTTACTAAATAAATTAAAGTTTTATCAGGATTGGACTTTTGTGTGTCTATTTTTGGCTTCCTGCAGTAGAAATACGCACTGGCTGAACTTGCACCCTTGACCTCTTTGCTGCTGCTTTACTATTAATAGAAGAGGCGTTAAAAAGTAACCTCTCAGTGCATGATAATACATTCACACTTTTTTGCTTCTGTGAACTTAATGACCTCACATCCACTTTAAAAAAGAAAAAAACACAGCAGACTGCTCTGCCTGGATGCCCAAGCACAGAGCTGGGCACTGCAGCATCCGGCAGCACCGCGGTGACCCAACACCAGCCTGTCCTGCAGCCCTGACCCGGTGGTGTGTGGCTGTGGGAGGAAATCTTACCAACACTGGCATGTGGGAACAAGAACCTACGGCAGAACACCCCATGGCAGTGCTTCGTGGGTGGATGCAAGCTCCCAAGTCTCGGCTGCAAATTTATCCTGGACTTCCTAGTGTGATGTTGTTAGGAGCTTGCTGGAGTCTGAAAAGCTGGGATGAATCGTGGCGGGAGGAAATAAAAGATGCAGTTGGCCCTCAGACACCGTGTTGCACGACAGTAATTGGTCATATGTGAACCAGAAGTGCCACCACGTTTGGGGAAGCAGCCAGAGGGAGGCAATGCGGTGTCCAGCACTGTTAATCTCACCTCATCAGAAAGGAGGAGAGACAGTAGGAAAGTCCACACGGGAGAGCTGCATTTACTGCAGAGACATGGACTCTCATTTCTGATGGTATTTTTACTTGGAAGGCTGAGGAAGAAATAGAAATGCAGCCTTTGCTGCTCTGTTCCAAGACAAATATTTGAACTAATTCAGCAACTTTGATCATCTACTACACGTTGTGCTTTTATGTAAAACATGCAAACATTTTTCTAGGCCCGTGTGGATTCCCCCTCCTTTTGATCTCCCTACACCCCCAGTTTTCCTGTAAGGCCAAAAGGATTAATCCATATTTATAAAAAATAAAACATCATTTGTTTTATTTTTTTTTTTTTTCAAGCTGGACAGGATTAAGACATGCATAATAAAAGCATCATATGATGGGTTGCTCTTCCCTGCGCTGACAAGTCCAACAGTCTTTCTCATGGGCACTCTCAAAGCAAGATTTCCACATCTCATGTCAGCCAGGGCGCACAGGCAGCCCAGCCCACCTCAGGTAATGGTGAAAGAAAGGAACGTAACTCCATGCTGTTCTTCGATAAGTGTTTCTTAGTCATTTTCTCTGTTGTCAACATATGATTTAGTTGATAGTTTCTTATTAAAGAGAGTACACCGAGTACAGGGCAATACGTGTGGTCATTGCCACCAGCCCCAGCAGGAGATCTGAGCTGCTATATTTCCTCCAGGAGATTCTGCACATTTACTTCTCTTTAAAGCTAATGTCTCCATTCGTCTTGTGACAATATATACATTCCCACTTGTATAACATTACCTTCCCGCTTTTGATGACTAAAGGGATACGGCTAGCTGTGCTGGAAATGAACATTTCCATTTTTTAGACTGATTTTTTTAAAGCTGTGTCAGCCCTTGTTTCAAGGCTCTTCTTCTGGAGGACACTGTCATTCACTGTGCATGTTAATCACTTGTTTTTTCAGCTAGAACGGACACTGAGGACAGTTGTGGATATCTTGTCCAGCTCAGCTTGAGCCAAGACCACTGCTTTTCCCACTAAAACATCCAGAGTCCAACTGGCCAAAATCCTTCAGGTAGTCAGTGGTGTGGAAATTCTGATTTAAGGTTTTCATTCATGTTCACAGGCGACCTGTTAGTAAAAGGCTAATAGAAACTGGTTATCAACTCCTAGGCACAGATTGCAAAATTTTCCCCTCCTTTTTACCAGCAACGAGCTGCACGATGTCTACTGGAATATTCATCTCAGGGAACTGATGAGAGACTTTGCTTGGATTAATGAGTTTGCTTATGAGTAACAGTACTGCCCTTGCTTTTAGCAGTCTTTGATCTAAAGAAAAGCAGTTCTTTTCTCAACCTTAATCTTTTATTGGACATTATCAAGGTGGAAAAATCCTCTGAAGTTTGAGGCCTCAGGAACACTGTGCAAGTTCCTTGGTGGCAGTACAGCCTATTTTACCAGCTGGGCAGCCCATAAGAGCTGTCGAAATAATCAGCTGCCCCAGAAACTACACAAGGAATATTTATTTTTGATCCAGATGTAGCTTTTCTAAATAAAAAAAAAAAGGGTTTTCTGCAGAATTCTCTTGCAACCAGTCTCAATCTTTCGGTATGTGACCCAGCCTACAGCTTGCAGGCAGTATTTGTTAGACCATTGAGACAATGACGAGAGCGGTGGGAAACGCCTTTTTGGAGCAGCTGGGGGCTGCACAGGGAGCAGTCTGCTGGCTGTGTCTGCTCATGCTTTTCCCCTACTCAGTCTTAGGAAATTGCTGAGTAAATTGACGGCACACACGGCAAATCCAGTGCTTCCAGGAAAGCATCAGGTTTTGGAAAACACGAAATACAGTCGTTTTTTTATATAGGTAGCAAACCTAGCTCGTACTGAGTGTGTTTGGAACAAATACACAGCACAGAGCTCTTACACGATAAGGAAGGGACCAAAGAGTGCAGCCTATCCCAGCGCTGAAATGAGTACGTGACCCACTCTGCCCTGCTGGAAAACATGATATTTCTGCTTCAAGTGAGAAACACCCGGGTGTATTTTTCCTGGGAAATTCAACATTGGTCATCAATTGCATGAAAACTCTTGCTTTCATCCATTTTCTTCATTTTAATTGGGATCTTAGGGAACAACATACATAGTAGAGCTATGGTTTTTTTCCCCCCAAATTGGCCCTGAACTGTGTAAACTTTCAGGTTAAGTGCTCAATTAAAAGGTCAAATTATCCAAATAGAAAACTGAAGTGTCAGGCAATAATTGTCCACTGGACTCCGTTACCTGCAGAGTTCATTGCACACCGACCTAGCTTAAACATTATACAAACTAGTGGTACGTGTGGAACTTCCTACCAGTTATTTATAACTCTTAAAAAAACAGGGATCAGACTTCGGAAGTGTTTTAATATGAAATTGCAGGTTCTGCAAATACAACAAAGATGCTCTTTGAATTCCCAGCCCAAGTAAAAAAAATAATAAAAATAATTAAAAAATTGGTGTCTGCGTCTCGCCAGCATAACAAAGACTTGTATTCTTATAACACTATATTGAAGGTATTACTAATGTTTGCTGAATAAGTTTCCTGTGTTATGAGCCACCTCCAGGTCTCAGCTCTGTGCCCATACTTTTCTTGTGGTATCTCTTATGAATCAGCATTTCAAACTCATTCTTCACATTTGACCAAAAGCCCAGCTTCTGTTTATATTAGCTCCATCTCTGACAAATTAGCAGGGATGGGGACCCGCAGGCATCGTATCTGCTGCAATCCCTGCGCCATTTCTAAAATGAGCTCAGCTCATTGCTATGTAGTCAAGTTCTCATTTCATATTATTGCTCGAAAGGAAATGCTAAGAAAGTTAGTGTCTAACTGTAGCATTCAATCGACTATTGACTGTGTCTGAAAAAAAAGGCTGTTTCAGCTCATCGACAGAAATGAAGGGAATACACTTGAAAGCATTCTGCTGAATAAATGTCTCTCCTATGGGACCAGGGTTCTTGTTGGCTGCATCTAATCTGCAAGGCAGGACAGATGACTGTATTTACATGGCATATCCCATGGCCCCTTTCTGTATTGTCCCCCAGGGAAAGCAGGAGCAGAGCGAAGAGCCGTGCACAGGTCTCATCCTGGTGTGGACCTATTTCTAAGCTGGGGCCATTCTTCTGTTTGGGCACGGAGTGTCAGTGCTGTGCACACCAGCACCTGCAAAACGCAACATTATTTCTGTAATGTTCTTGTTATTTGTCTTCTTTCACACTACCAGTGGTTTGCAAAAGGTTAACATCAATGGGTTCCTTTCCATTGGGCTCACACATGCCTACATGCAACTGGAATGATTCTTTTGCACTCAGCAACCCCGGCAGCACCACACGAAGCACAGATCCCCTTTCTCTTCTTGCTTGTGTGTCTCCTGTGGCAGGAGTCACATGCTGACTGCAAAAACATTAACCACTATGTCCTCTTTAAACCCAACCCTCTATCAGCAGCAGGGAGCCAACAGCCTGGGGTTTTCTGGGAGACGTGACCTATTTCTGATAAGGGCTATCTAATCACTTCACAAAGTTGTAAAGAGATAGCAGGGACAAAAAACTGCCAAATATATATTACTTCTTTCTTTTGGAAATCTTGGACACTGCAAGCACCCATCATTTAACACAATGATAAAAAGACATCCTGAGTCATCGGTTGGATTTGTTGTGAGACCAGAGTGAGCTAGCACTGACATATGAGTCACATTAAATCATTAACCCCACCTGAAAATGTCAACGTGGACTCCACAACCCCTGGAAGCAGCTTTCATAGCACAAAAACCTGGTTTGAAGAAGCTAATTTTGGGATGAGACAAGTTCAGAGCAAACATCCCGCCATGGGGCATGGGAGACAGCCTGAGCAGCATCATGGCTCACACACAGCATGCACATGGAGGGAAGGGGGGTAGATCCATCTTCAGAATGTTTCTCATGCCTAACTTGGATGTTTTGTTCAAAAGAATAAAGCTAGAATAGGAAATACTTTGGCAGCCCCAGGAAGTGATGACAACAAGCAGTATGTTCACTCCTTGTCCGGTCTGCTCTAAAGAGAGAAAATTGGTTGCATTCAGATAAATGTATGCTGACCGTATGCTTAGTTATCCGAATGTTAAAGAAAAATCTTAGCTGCTTCTTAGTTTTGAATGTAATTATTTATTTAAGAGCCAATTAGACTGGTAATGTAATGGGGGATTGCTTGACTGTTTAAGGATGTATGTGCTTGTCCCTGACTTGATGTGTACAGATAATTTTCACAGCTGTGACTTATGGATTTACTTCAGACAGTAAAAAACAAACCTAGCCGTGGATATGTCAGTGGCAAGAGCAGCTCTTTTACAGTTAAACACCATTTAGCCACCACAGTTTGTCTATTTCAATAACACATGGGAAATGGCATGCCCTGTAGCAGCACGAACAATAAAAAAGTGCACTTTAAAGGTGTGTTCAGGGGTTGTTGACTAAATAGGAGACATGTCACTTTCAGTTGGATTTGTACAAACATGCACATATGTGTGCAATTAGTCAGACAAATTCTTCCTTGGTTGAAGGCAAAAGAGAGCAGATAGATAGAAAATTCCCTAGCAGAAGGGAGGGAAAGTCTGGAAGTACCTGTGCACAGTTACAAAGCACAAAGCTGTGTGAGAGTGAGTGATTTCCAGGCATAGGCACGCTCGGAAACATAAAAATTAGGTTGATTATGTTTTGAAGCTTGTCAGCAGGGAGAAAAAAGCAAAGGAGAGTGCGGCTTGTTTTCTTGGCAATGGAGATTGCGGGAGAAACAGTTGTGTAAAGTATATCCTGAACCTCATCCCCTTGCTGGCACTCAGGTTTGGGGACAAATCAGGCAAAGTCAATTTCAGCCTACACTCTACCAGTTGCCAAATGAGCTGAGATCACATTGCAAAGCAACCTCTGCCAAATTCCCAGACAGTCCAAATTTGTGTTGATCTGACATTTCAGACGGCCTTCAGCTTGGCATCAAGGACAGCATATGGTTGAAAGGTGGTTTCTGTTGGGGAAATTATGCAAATCTCACTGGCTTGGAAAAAAAGTTTGTGGTTTTAACAGGACTTCACTTGAGGCATTGAGTTCTTTCTAATGCAAAATTCATAAACTGACTCAAAATCCATTGCACAAAGATAAACACAGTGGACAGCTTCGAACCAGACGGAACAGGTTTGGAAAGACAAACTTTCAAAGTCATACAGGTAGGATGAGCTGAGAAGGCCAGAAGTCCACGTGCTCAGATCGGAATCACTTTAGTGTCCTCTGGGAGCCTGAACCTGGGCTGGAAGAACATACTAAATCACAGAATCACCCAAACAACGGCGCAAATGGAAGCTTGTTGGATCCGTGGAAATTTTGGATGATACAATGCTTCCATTTGGTAGAATTAGTATGAAAGAAAGTGGCTTCTTGTTAGGAATCTCCTAGATCCTAACAAGCTGTGGATCAGATCACAGATCTACTGGAATCGCTCTTTCAGATGAGACCTCTGGTCCGTCACTGATCTCACTGTCACCAGGAATGAGCTTCAAAGACCTTCAAAATACAACAGGAGAACGATGGATTGAGCTAGGTACCAAACACCCTGTTCCTTATGGAGGTCTCTTAACCTCTGTTAAGACAATATCTTAAAACCTACAATGTTTTACTTAACATTATTTTATTAAAAGCACACCAGCTGTAACTATTGTTCTGTATTTTTCTTTCATGTGGCAGCCAATCCCCTCGGAAGGTTTCTGGAATCTCACCCTCATGTGCTGTGGTCCAAACTACTCCCTTTGCAACAGTCACTGCTCACAGTGACTTTGGAGAACAAGAGATACCAGGTCTAGAAGCATAAGGTGCTGAGACCTGCAAGGGACAAGTGTGGCAGGAGGAACAGCATTCACCTCACTGCTCCAGCTTTTTGAGGATAGAAAGGAGCCAAATGACAGCACAGTGAGGTATATCTGAAGTATTGCTCTAATGATTAAATCCCCAAATCCCCGAGTCCATAAGAAATGCTGGTTGAAATGGCTCACCCCGTCACAAGTGTGGCTGACCTTTCTAATCAGATTGATGGGGAAAGTGAAATGCAAAGCAGCAGCAGCGTTCGAGGCACTCCCGGTGAGTCACTCACAATTACAGCAGGCAGCATCAGGGGGAAGTGCTGACTGCCACTTCTCTTTGCCTCCCCAGATACCGCTTCCCCAACAGAGCCCCTCACACATCTCCCCTCTGCCTCACATCGCTGGCTGCCTCCTCCAAGCAGCCCCTTCCTGCAGCTCTCCCGGCTCACTGGGAAATGGCAAATAATGGGAAATGCCATTCAGGTGGGAATTAAGCCCCTGGGAATCCTTGTCTGTAGTAGAGTGGCAGTGCTCAGTCCAGCTCCCTACATCAGTGGCTGTAACCAGCAAGGCATGTATTTTTCCAGTTTCACTTGCAGAATTTGCAGTAGTGGCACTCAGTAAAGGCTTTGCCAAAAAAACAGGCTCCCATTGACTGAGAGCATTCCTTCTGTTAATGTGCACAAGAGCAAGGGTTACGTATCTGCTGTCACAGCAGCGGTAATAGAGGATGACATTCTGCCTGTCTGCCTCCCCTCGGGGATTTAGGTCTCGTGCTGCCACATGTGGGCTCGGCCAGCCTGTAAATAGAGGAATACAAAGGGATTTGGGTCAGTTTGCATGGCAGATGTGCATTGAGTGTGAGTGTGTCACACTCTGAGCTGAGTAATCACGTCTGTGATTAATGAGAACGGGCAACTTATTTTCAGCAGGTAATTGTTTCATTAGGAAAGAGCTGGAGGGAAGTCATTTCTTGGTGTGGATGAAGCTGCTTAAGTCCTGGAGGAAAAAAGTTAAGGAAAACTGTTCCAATAAACTCCAAGGTTTCGTTTTCAGTTTGTAAATTATTAACATTTGTTTGGGGGCTTTTTTTTTTTTTTTTTTTGGTTGGTTGGTTGGGTTTTTTTTGTTCTGTTTTGTTTCCTTTGAGGGCTTTCATTTTCTTTTGAAATGGATTCAATATGGGCTATTTAATCACAGTTTCTGGTCAAATAAAATCTTCCAGATGATCAGGATGAAGATTTCTTTTTTCCCTTTTTGGGGGAAATATTTTCATTTTGAGTCATCTCTGAGTAATTTTTGTCTCACTCACTGAGCTGGAATGCTCATTATTTACATGGCTTTGGTTTGAGATTTCTCTTTCATGCTGGAGGTCAGGAACAGATGCTCCGCTATTAACCTCACTTTGACTAAACGTCCCCAAGCACAGCGCCTGCTGAGATGCACACGGACACGAACAGAGAGCTCAGCTTCAGCATCTGCATCACTCCCAGCTCTGCCCCTTCGGCCACTTCCTTTCAGTCGGTCACACAGCAGCAAAGTTCGGATCCAAAGCAATCTCAGATCCGACTGATCCCAACGGGTGGATGCTGCGCTGCGGATCCCGGGGCGGGGCCGCTCGGATGCCCCATCCCAGTGCCGAGTGCTGGGCAGCTCGGATCTCCCATCCCGCTGCTTTGGGCTCGTCCCTCTCGCGGCGCTCGCACGCTGCCATCTGCCGGGGGGGGACAGCAGGAACCGCCCTCACTGCTGCTCCTCTGCTGCCGGAATGGGGAAAGTGTTTCCAGCAGAGCAAATCCCCCCCCGTTTTCGTATTTTGGAATGGCTGCAGTCTGGGAGTCGTGATTTATATATATATATGTATATATATCTTTATTTCAATGTCGCCATCCTCACTTTAATTTAAAATTAAAACGAACAAACAAAAAAAAAACACTTCTAAAGTTGTGTTAGCAATTGAATATAAATGAAAACACTGGTAATTTGCAAATTAAATTTATAGAGCAAACTGGCTTCTATCCGTGAAAGAACCACCTCAGCAGCAGCAGCAGCCCGATCTCCGCTCTTTATAATGGAAAGCAGAGTGTTTCTCTACAAAAGTCGTTAGGAGAAGCCACAAGTTTTTAATGTCATTCTTACAAATCACAGTTCTGAACATGTGTTGCCCTGCAACCGAAGTGCCATACACACACCAGCCCAGGTGGCTTCCCACCCCATGCAGAGGGACTGCGAGGCTAAAGAGGATAAGGTGGTGAGGAATAAAAGGTGCAAAGCTGGCAATACGCTTTTTGTTATTGTGTCAAGAGGTGCAATAGATTATCACCTCCCCCAGGTAGGTATTCCTGCTGACAGCTGGAGATAGACAGGTGGATGCTTGCATCTCTGCAGTTGAAGAGGTGTTTGTTAGGAAAGAGTGAATTTCTTCTGGCAGAAATCTGAATTTCTCAGCAGAAATCTGAGGTGAGATTTTGGCTCTCCTTGGAGAGGAACAGACGCCTGTAAATCCAGGATCTCCGTGCTTTGACTGTGCCATCTCACATCTGCCTTTGTGGAGATGCTATGGCTCTGAGACTGACAGTCAGCCTATGCTGTAACTTCACTTATCTCTACGTGTCCACACAAGCACCCAAGCGCAGCCTGCTGCAGACAGGAGGACGCCTGTCCTGTGCTCACAACCAGTTGCCTCTCCAGAGCACCTGCTCCATGCTTGGGACCTTTAGGAGGGGCTGCAGACAGTGGCAGCTCTCCCATCTGGATCTGGAGGAACAGCAGAGGGCTGGCAGCACCCAGACCACTTCTGCACATTGGATGATGTGCCAAGGCTGTCATTGCCCAGTGCCGCCCAAGCCATCACTGCAGCTAGCCAGCAGGCATGCTTTTCCACCTTGGGGACATTCCCATTGGCACTTGTCCCAAAAGCCAAGTGCGATTGCTCTGTACTAACAAGACTGTTAGGTGTTTTCACCCAACCCACATTTGCTCCCAGGATTTGTTTGTTTACCTGATCCACAATTGGCTTGAATCTGAGAGCATTACTCACTCTGCTATCACCCATATTGTTTTATTGTGTTTCCCCAGTGTTGATTTTTAGGGACACACAAGACTTTTTGACATTATAATTTGTAATCTCGACAATATAGAGATATAGAATGGGGGTGAATCTTAAGTTTTATTAAGATTTATGACATTAAAAATCCATGAAATGCAAGGGAATGTCATTTTGATCATGCATCTATATAACGAGCTGGTTTCAAAGAGCCTGACTGAAAAGGGCGCATTTTTATATCCCACAAGTCCACCTGTGCTGCATGAAAAACCCACTGTAACATCTATTTCAGCACCTCTAACCCACTTGCTAATGTAATGTAGAATCTTGCAACAGATTAACACAACACTTCCATTCAGACAAACCCTCTGCTGTTTACCAAGGAGCTCAGGAAGGAGCCTGCCATCCATCCAACACTTGGCCACCAACTGCAATTCTGGTGCTACGAGGACTGCAGAGGAGCAACAGGAAGGTGAATGCCATTGTAACTTGTCTTAAAGGACAGAGAAGTAAAGATTCAGCATTAAGTTGCCACCTTTTGAAAATGACACCCAGGGGAAGCGGTTTAATGAGCTATTGGAGAGCAAGACGTCAGCTGGGCTCGGGGGTGCATCTTTGAAATGGAAAAATAAAAACCAAAGTCTCTGTATTTCTTTGAGAGTCTGGATGTCTTTTTTTGTTTTGTTTTTGGAACCTGACATAGAGATGTGACAAATTGAAGTCAATGCAGTTTTATTTCTGCCTCAGGGAACACTAGTCCTTACTGCAGAATTAACATCAGAGAGCTGTGATTTCAGCACTGATCTCTTGGAGGAAGAATGTCAGTAGGAGGAATCTCAGCCCAAAGCCACGAGGGCTGATGGGGATCTAAGAATTCAAATCCAAACCATGGCAGAGGGCAGGACTGCTAGCACCAGGTCACTGCCCCGCAGCTGACACCAGGCCTTTGCCAAGACAAATCTGGTGTGGGGACTTGCACTTCTCTTGAAAGCCAGGGTAGAACCCCATCCCATCCCATCCCATCCCTTCATCCACTGGTGCAATCTTTGCCCTGAACCTGGCTCCTCCTAAGGACAGCAGAGCATCATAGATATGACTCACATGGGTCAAGCACCCTCTTTAATAAACTGCTTCTCTTACTACTGGTGCAGCTGCAGGTTCACCATTTGTGACCTCACTACTTTCTCTGCAAAGCAAAGCATAGTGCACACAGTCTATAATAAGCCCTTTTTTTTTTTTTTTAAGTACTCCAGGTTCCTCACATTTTATATTTCAGCCTTGGGAGGAGGAAGGGTGATAGACTGATGGGGGAATGTACATCCTGCAGGCTCCAAAGCTGTGACAGCTGCCAAAAGCAATGAGCCAGCCTTTGCAGAAGCTGTATTAATGAAGTGAAATATTTAACATAGTATTGTAATCATCAGTGCATATTTGATGGAAACATTAAATGCTCATACAGGAGAATAATTGTAGTTCAGATGCCTGTCCCACCCACTAAGGAGCTATATGTACAATGCCCCTGTGTTTCAATCCTGACACGGTAACCTTTCTTTGTTCTAGAAGCTCCCACATGAAGAAATAGCTGGTATATATTTTGTAATTCTCCTTTTAAAAAAAAAATAGTGGCAGCAGGAACCTGACGTTGTGATGAGGGAAGCAGAGAATAACAGATTACCAATTCTCCTCCTACATCAGTACTGTGAACCAAAACGACCCTCTGGAGAAACCAGAGGCTGAGACACACAGCTTGGAAAATCACGTTCTGGCTCCGTCTGGTAAGCTGCCTGATGAATGGCTCCCATTCCGCACGGCGTGTCAGCTGAACGTGAGCCAGATTCTGCCTTCACACTGCAGCAAGGCTGGAGGGATTCCTCCAAGCCGGGTGGAATTGGTTTGGAACAGGAGCACAGCAACTGCAGCCACGGCTGAGCTCACTGAACCCACTGCGAAGCTGTGAGCATGGTACTGATTAATGCTGGTTTACCCACACGGCTTCCCGAGCTGAAGCAATTATTCACTCCCTTTCATTACCCATTCAGGCTGCATTGGCTAAATACAAGACAGATTCAACAATTAATATGAGACAGTGGGGGAAACCTAATTGCTGAAAGAATGATTTTTTAGAAATAAGTAGGAATTGCTAACTGTAAAGGAGTCAGATCCAATAAGCCTTAAATCTTAAGCAGAACTTAAGTAGAAGTAGTTTTCCCTGTGACCCTGAGTGAGGCTTTCAGGTTTTGGAGGGACAGGACTTCAGATGCACTCTTCTGAGTCCAGCTCAGGACAGCACCTGCTCTCGAAGGAGGGGATATCTGCACAGCTCTGATGATGGCTGACTCTACCTCTGCACCTTTCTTCAAGCCTACGTCTGTTCCAAGGATTCTTAACTTCATTCCAGGTGTACAGGAGTGCCAGTGTCCTATTTTGGGGTAGATCAGCTGCTGAAGCCCCAAGTCTGTAACAACCTCACACTGAACTGCCTGGAAGCTTCTGGAAACCTGCTCTGTGATAGGTTACTGAAGGAATCTCCATTGGTCTGACTGAGCAGAATTGCAGAGGTCTCATTCAAAGTTTCCTAGGAATGTAAGGCTGCATTTGAGGCCTCAGGTTCATGCTGCGCCCTTTGCTGTTTGCCACCTGCACTGAAGTGTTAGATGCTGGGGTCTCTCCCAGTCTATGAGATGACTGTACCAACGTGCAACTGCCAGGACAGCTTTCTCTGAAACAGGGTATTAAGTGATGCATTGGGCAAACATTCTCATTGGAGAAAATTCCCAATGAGACTGATAGCCGATATTAGATGCAGTTTGGACATCTAGATTAAGCTGAAACCACATAAAGGGAGGTGGTTGCATAGCTCCAGATGGATTTATCCAGTTACCATGAGAAAAAGTTCTACGTCACCAACTCCAGCGAATCACTAATGCAGATCTCTAATCCCAAGAGATCAGCCTTTCTTTGGCTAAAGAAGGCAAAAAATATACTTAATTTTCCCTTTCTGCTGTAGTCTTGGCCAGGAATGAAATTGCACTCAATGAACTTGGAATCTTTCACTGCACATGAAACATCTTTTATTTCACAATGTGGTGCTTACAGCTGTTACTCAGCCAGCAGCCCAGGGCAAGCCTTGCAGACCTTGAGCCCTGTGTGTCACCGTGCTCCTGTCCGTCCAACCCATTCCTCCTCCTCATCTGGCACGGGACTGGATGCGGCTGACAGGCCTTGGGAACAGGCAAATGGGGCAATGTGAATGTTGGGCTGGTCCTCCCTTGTGGGAAAGAAAGAGGAAGTCCATGACTCACTTCACTCATCCTACAGGGATGAAAATGGTAAAGGCTGAGTCAAAGTATCACTTGTGTTTTGACTGAAGCTGTCAAAATTTACCTGAATTAGTGCCGAATTGTTCCTTCCCTCAGCTGTTCTGCAGCACCTTCTTTCAGCTCTCTCTGGCATTGCTGCGACCGTATTGCTGCTCAATTCTCCATCTCTGCAAGGACAGCGTAGAGGGCAGTGTTTTGCTATGGGCAAAGGAAAAAATGATGCCTGGGTAGTTAATGGCAAACACAATGCTGTGGCAAATAAAGGAAAGCAAGCAGACACCCTTCAGCAATACTGCCATCTGGTTGTCACTGGTCAGTTCTAAGGATTACCTTTCTTGAAAGGCAGTGGTGTCTTGCTTATATTCACAGCATGGGCCATAAGGCAGATAAGTGTTACTCCCAACTATTTCCTCTGTGATACTCATTAAGTTTTTGTGTCTGACTGACAACTCTTTAGGAGCAATAAGCCCATGGAAAGCAAAATACATTGCAAGCATGTGCTGAACCTCACTGACATTTTTAAAGGAGTGAAGTATTTGTGGGATGAAATGCTTACGTGTTGCATTTCAAAATTATTTCATAACAATAATTAGATCCAGTGTGGATGACCAAAACAAAAAGCAAATGGAAGCAGGCCCAGAGTCACTGACTAGATGGCGGATTTTACGGCCAGGTTGGTGTTTTGTGCCTGTGCCTGCAGGTTAAGTTTGCTAGCCACCATGACACGTATCATCCAGAGAGGGGATGGACAGGATAATGAGGCTGAATTTGCTCATTTCTGAGCTTATAGACCAAGGCTTGCAGTATCTAAAATGGTAAAATAAAGAAAAAAAATGACAAAGATGCTTGACCTAATGCTTGAAGACCTGAAGGAATCAGAATATTCCTTCATCTTCCCACACTGCTGAGCTCGTGGATATAATCTGAAACCTGGAACCACCAGCAGCCAGCACATCACCCTTGTTACAGATCCGTTTCTGTTTCTTTATCATGGTTAGTAACACAATTATGTTCAAAATCAAAGTGACACAGAGAAATAGAAGTGCTGCCTACATGATAGGAGCAAGTCAATAGGGAAAATTTGAGAGTATTGCACTGGTACTGTAATTTAATTCTTTCTTGAGACTCATACTCTGTGTATAACCCAACTTGAAACAAGCTGATTAATATATCTGAACACTTGAAGCTGACAGTTAAGCAATCAATGTACAGCAGGCTGGGATGAAAGCAAACCTAAAGAGAACCTCTGGGAACCCCTGGCCTCAGGATATTTCATTAATAATTAAGGAGAATTTGACACTGTGCTCTTAGTATCTTCACATCACAACAACAATAACAGTATTGCTGCTGTCACCTGCTGTGCAGGGAGGAGCATGCAAGCCCTGAGCCCTGCAGCCTGTCCTGGGCCGGTTCATGGCATCACCCAGTGGAGCCTTTCACACCACTTTGCTCCATACAGAATAAAGGTGGGGACTTTGTTGGCCGTATTACAACAGTCTGTGGGAATCCCCAGCTCATGGAACCAAGTTTTATTTTGTGAGGAGGTATGAATGCACAGAAGAAAAAGCCTGTTCCTGCGTCAGGCACCTCAGTGTGGGCTCAGTGACGAGCATGAGGGATCAGCACATTGTGACAGTAGGCTTCAGACATAAGTGCTAGGTCAGTTTGCGTATTACGGAAAGATATTAAGATCCACTTTAAGTACAGCAAAGAGCCATGCCATTAAATTCACTTTTTTTTTTTTTTTTTCCTCCTGCCACTGTGGGAAACACCCACGTTTGGAAGGGGTTTTCATGTGTCCAGCCCAAAGCCACAATTTCCAGCACCAACGGGCGATGGGCTGCCCACAAAGCCGTAAGCTCAGGTATGCATTTGTACAGGTTTGTGTGTCCAGGGAGACCAGAACACCCTTCACAAAGGGCTGGGAAGGTGGAGTACCCCTCCCTCTGTGTGTTTGCACCCACTGTGTGCACAGAGCCAGGGCTGGGGCAGAACAGGGCAGAGCCGTGGACACGAGCAGCTCCTCGCCCCGAGCAGTGCCGGTCCTTGGGTGCTGGCTACCTTCCCCGAGGTAACTTGTGCTGCTTCTGCTCTCATCTGTGCTCTTCTGGGCTTTGCTTTTGGTCTTCCTCTGCTGTCACTTCTGTCCCACGCTTGAGCACTGCAGGTGCTTCATGCTAAGGGGGGCTGGGAGTCCAGCAAGTCCTCAGCTTATTTTCTTTGGGCATTAACATACTTAGTATGAATTTTCCCTTTCTGTGCATTCGTATTTTCTGCAAAAAGACAGAAGAATAAAAGGATCTCCTTTCTGATAGAGTTTCTACCATCCGGGTTGGGATTGTTCACCTCTGTGCCATTGTTGAGCTGTTCCCATCCTGAAACAAGGGTGTGAATGTTTGAACAATTTTGCTTTTCCCATTTGACTACAATGCAAAGTGGCTGAAGGGATTGTATTAAAAACTGCCCGTAGAGCCTCAAGGGCTGTAATTTTGCATGTCCTGAATGCACAGCCAGCTTCCTGGCTGCAGCTTGAATTGTTCTTGGGTGTTTCTTGTTTGTTCTGGGTGAGTCAACCCAATCCTTCCTTCTGTCACTTTGCTGTCCATTGTCTGTTCATTTCTTCTCCATGGTTGTTGACAGTCCTCAGATGTATTTGTTGCCTGGTTTCATCATACCCAGCACGTGTCTGAGTTATATTTTCCTGCCAGGGAGCAATTGAAGAAAGGTAAGGAGACATTCTAAACCCTCTGCTTGCCTGGCTCCACATGCATCAGAGCAGGAGCAATGTTTCTCTGCCCAGACATGGCCCCATGTTCACCTGTTCCCAAGAGACAGTCTACAGAGAGGTACTGGAGAGCATAGGATTCAGCCCTCACCCTGCGGACACAATGTAGGTGTTCTTTGTGTGAATTGGTGGATGTAGGGTCCTTCATTGCCTCTGGAACATACGCAAGGCTTTTTTGGTCTCATTCCAATGCTTAGGGAGTAGACATGTCTGTAGTGAAATGATATACAAAGTGAACAGGGAGAAGTTGATCATTGTTCTCTTCTGCCATTGAAGTGTAACGTATATAAAGTTTTAGTGAGGAATCGGTTGAATCTGCCTGTACTTTCTATATTAACAAGCACTGTAACACAGGTGATTGTTGGTCAATACATTACAGATGTCGGCGCCTGGCTGTAACCAGAGCACACAGCAGACCACAGATTTTGCTGGAATTTTCTTATTTTTCAAAAATTTTACTGCATTGTTGAGAGCAAAACGAAGGGTTTTGAGAGTGAGAGGGAAAAGTAAATTCTACCTAGCGTGGAGCTCATGCTTGAGGCATGTTATGTTCATGTAACATAACAATAATCTTTAAAGTATGATTTGACATTCAGATTCTTTTCTTTACTATAATTGAAGCATTAGCTGGGCAAGGAAGGGTTTCTGAGCTGTGTCTGAGCTGCAGGCTGGCAGTGTTTCTTCCAAACCAGTCCGGCTACATTCCAGCAGGGCTGTGAGCCCCCAGAGAAGGTAAATAATATCTTTGGAGGTTAATGACAAAATCTATTTCTAGAAAGGAAGCCTAAGGATGAGAATGTCCTTAATCCATTTCCGCTCACATTTTGAGGGTTTATTCACGTTTTAAAACATGTTCTTGCATCAGAATCCTTTCCTGCTTTCACTGCCTTGGTCTGCACCAGCATCTTCCAGCAGCACCTCCCAGCTCTGGGGAAGGTTTACTCTGTGCTCTCAGTTTCCCACAGAGATCAACGTGATGCTTTTCACACGTGGAACTAAAGGCACCAATGGGTCCTGTGCCACTCATAAATAGCCATGATTAATATTATAATATAAATAGCCGTAGCCTCTGCAGCAGCAACTCCTAGGTGCAATGCCAGAAGTGAATCACCGTGACATTGCTCAATTGGCTTCTTGAATCTCTGCCAGTTTGATACCATTTTGTATGATATCCCTTCTGCCGATACTCAGTTTTGTCTATAGGTGGCAGTGACCTTTCATTTTTTTCTATAAAATAAGGCAGAAACATACATGCATGAAAATCTCCCACATTTTACTGGACAATCTGGACCATATATGAGTTTGGTACTGTGAGGAACTGCTACAGAGTTGCCATCATTCTTCCATTGCCACTTTGCCCCAGAGCATGCTAAAAAGGCAGTTGTAATACTGCTTACACCATTTAAATCCCAATGCAATAATCAACTGCTGTTGCAAGGAGGCAGAAGTCTGGAAAGATATTCTATACATGCATGTGTATGTATGCATGATGGAGCTCTGTCTTCTGGGATGTATTCCAGGGTGGTTACACAGCAAGTTAGTCCCAGTCTTTTAGCAAAAATAGCCTGTGAGTCTTTTCTGGCTTCTTGTGAGTGGTAATATTTAAAAAGCCCACATAATCACTGTATGTGTTTTATTTCAATCAGTATTATATATTTGATTGCAGAAGATGGGTCATTTTTCTTCCAGAAAAAAATACACCAGAGATTAGAGCCTGTGATCTCTGCTCTGTATCAGTTGAAGATAACTTATTTGATGTAAGTAGAGCTGCATCAACAGGAAACTGGAGCAATTGAGAATCAAGCTACAAATCGTTGTAGAAAAAATAAGAAAAAAAAAGATAGGATTTTACTTCTCTCAGATGTGTACTCATTTTACAGTGCACGCAAAACAGGAAGCACACAGCCTACAAATATTCCATCTTCTGCTTAAGTTGTCTCCTGGTATAAACCAGGAGGCCTTGGGAATGGAAAACAAAAGTAAATCCTCCAGATTCAACAAGATACTAAATTTACCACTGAGAGTAAGCAGTAGGATTTGAATCTTGTTTTTTTCTCTTCCAATAGAATAATATTCAATGTTGCTAAGAAACAGAATTGCATATCAAGGACAAGAGGGCACTGTACATCCATGGGGAGATGCTGGCTGTTTTCCACAATAAATCAGAAGTTCTGATTTATAGTGGAAATATCAGCTGAGAAGAAAAACCCACATAAAATAAGTCTGCATCTGAAATCAAGGCCACTGGAGTTATAGGCTGAAATGAGAGCTTCCTCCTGGTTCTGAGTTTCAATTTTTAAGGAACAATTCTTTTCCTCCTTTTCTGCAATAGCCAATGGCTGCTTAATGAAAGCACTAAGGAAGGAGTTGTTCCGCCATGCCTCTACAACTTCCCTGACTCACACAGATATGCACCAAAGCAATACTGGACACTTGGCACTCGTGATGCCCATGCCAGGAATCCAGCAGGATGCACTGGGGCTAGAACTGGCTGCAGTCCTCAGCCTTCCTCCATCAAGGAGTGGCTCAGAAAGGTCTCTCCTTATTGTTTACTTGTGAAGCTTAATGTGTATCCTAAGCCAAAGTCAATAGGAAGCTTCCTCTACGTTCAACCTTCAACCACATTGCAGGGGATGTGTTTAGTCCCAAAGAATTTACAGTTCACAGATGTAAAAAAAATTCAGAGAGTACATAAATATATTTCAGATTGAAGTTTTTAATTATTTAATGAGCTACTGGTAATTAACAAGCTAATTATGCTTGGATTGCAGTCAGAGCTGTGACTCCAACGTGAACGTATGCAAGAAGTGGTCTTAAAACTGCCAAATATGGGCAGCAGCAATGCAGCTGCATCAACACAAGATGCAGCAAGCTCCAAAAACACATCCAGGACTATAAGTGAACACCATGGGGGCTGATTTATACCCTTACCTTGCTGCAGCTAGCCCAGAGAGCACCCCTCAGCCCACCTATGAGCTGCAGCTGGGTAGCAAAGCTACCTGGAGCTGCCCCACATTTCACAGCTATGGGCATCTTCTTCTGTTTTTTTCTCTTGTTACTTAAACAGCAACAACAAAAACGTAGGCCTCCACAAAGCTGCTGTAATTCCTTCATACAATTTGGCCTTTTTCACCTTATTTTGCTATTAAATCCAATTCTTTCCCATCTAATGAGTCCTGATAAGCAGTGTAAGCGTGACTCCTCCAGTTTCCCTCAAGAAAGAAGAATGTAATCCATGGCATTTCCAGTAAGTAGCTGTGAGCCACTACGAGTAACCAGGCTGGAACACATCTAGCTGATGCAGACTGACGACTAGGGCAGGTGCTTTTGAGAAAACAGGTGGGGCTTATCAGGAATTTAAACAGCCTGTCGAAGTCTATTGACATTGGTTGTCTCTCAATTTGAATTGCTTGGTAAACTGATATAAATGAGAAAGAAGAATTGTGCTTTTCCTTCCTCTCCATTTCATAGAAACTATGGGAAATGCAGGAGGTGCCCCAGAGAAAGTTGAAGAAGACTGCACGTGCCCAGTAACAAGCTATCAGGTAATTAAGAGCTGCCCACACTCACTTTCCTTGGTTATAGCTTATTGCAATCATTGCGTTTCAAATCTCGTGGTGTATCCAATCCTAAGAACCATTTCATTTGGTTTTTCAGGCTCTACATGAATCTCCTACAACTGTTAAAAATGGATCTGCTGTATTTGTTCAGGCTCATTCTCCTACAATGAATGGTGGAGGTATGCACTGGGAAGGGTTTAAACATCTTTTTGCTACGGAAGAGAGAATTTTATGCTGGAGCAACAATAAGTATTGACGCATGGTCTCAGGTTAAGTGATGAATTCGTGTTTTAGTTCTCATCTCTGAATCTGTTCAGCATGGAGTATTAAAAGGCAAGCATGGTTTGATGGTGGTTGATATACCCTTATATGCAAATTGTGGGTGTTAGTTTGGAAGTAGAATGGTATTTGCCACAGCTTGGCTCTTGTGCAATGCTTTTCTGTATGAAGTAAAGAACAGAATAAGGAAGAGAGGTGTCAGGTGCCTTTGGAGGGATGTGGGTAAGTTGCTGCTCAGTAAGAGCATCCCATTTCTCACCTGTTTCATGATGTGCACAGGAGGTGAGTGGCCAGGCTGGTGTGTGATGCTGCTGGAGCCAGGCTGGATCCTGGGCTCTAAGGAAAGGTGCCTGTCAGCAGCTCAGCCCTGTTTTCCTTGTTCATGTCTTTTCTGAATATCAGCTGTGAAGTATGTGGTCTGAGCGCTAAAAATTGGGCTGTGAGCAATTCTGGAATGTTGATTCCACATATTTGTGGGCAATTGCTCCCAGCCTCAGAAATGTCTCTCTCTCTCCCTTTGCACTTCAGTGCCTTATTAATTTCTCTTACCACCTCTCATTGGCTCTGGAGCCATATTAAGCAGCGCTCACTGTCGCAGTGTTGCCTCAGTTCATGTCTCTGCAGATCCAGCCAAGTTAATTTTACCACTGTTTTCCTTGCATTAGATGTCTTTGTACTCTCAGAACATAATGAAAGCCAACAATTCTCTCCAATCTCAGTAAGGAAAGAAAATATTATTCTATTATTCATTGTTAAGAGAAACTTCTCAGCCTGTTACATCCTGTTACATCCAGTTGAAAAATCTAAATGTAGACAAAAAATAATCGACTCTGGCATGGAAATAAGCAGCTGGCACTGATTGCTATCAGAATGCCCCGTTCCCTGCTGATTTCCTAATGCCACCTAGCTGTAAGAAGTCAGTTGAAATGGCTGCCCACTGAGAACTACAAGCCCATCATTGTGTGTTTCTGCTAGTGTAAGCCAGCAGAGTTCTGGGCAATAAATAAAAGCCAGGTAAAGATTTAGGAAGTAAGTGCATGTTTTAATTTTAACATGTAAAATTAAGCGTATGTAATTATTTTACTTAAATGGACTCCTTAATTAATGTAATTACTAAACTAGTTTAAGTAGCAAGCTGAAAAATTGGACTGGGCTATATTGATATTACTCTGCAATTTTATTAATGTTTCAGGAACAGTTGAATCATTAACTACTTGAATACCACTGACATCATGCCAGATTTTGTAATTTAATCAAGAAAATCTGGATGATATTGGGGAAGAAAAAAGGCAAAAAATAGTACAGACATTTATTTCATGCAGCAAAAGGCAAGTGAAGCAAGAGGGCTGTGATAACAGATATGTTTGTGGTCTTCAACTTGTTAGATTGCCAGAGATATGACCATGTGCTATGCATTAAATGATGGAGTTGATAAATGAGTGTATGAAGTCTATATCTGCTAATATAATGAAAAAAATGGAATCGTGAAAGTTAACTTAATATGACCAGGGGAAGTAATGCTATTTGGGAGAGCCCCATCACCATCTGCTTCACATCTGGGTGAGCAGGTTGGTGACTTTGCTGCTTCTGCTCAAACAAGCTGACAGATGTGTGGGCTTAGGGATTCTTTCCCTTGCTTGCCTTTCCTGCTTCTCTTGATTCTCAGGGCTGCAGACATTGCGTGGTGCTATCATCCACCTTTTCCTCCTGTAAAGCTGTTTAAATAGCAGTGGTTCCCTTACATCTTCTTGACATCTTTGTGGCAAAAGGATAGATACTTCTAATGTCTGACACTGGCCTTCCTGAACCTCAAGTGCTAAAAGTGCTCAGTGAACAACAAGCAAAGGGAAGGGGACAGAGGTAGTAGCAGTTTATCCCTGGGGTTTGGACAGAGTACACACGCCTGTTGTCTCTAATTATCTGACTTCCAAGGAAGAAAATAATGCTGCAGTTCTATAATTACATTACTAAACAAAATATCTCTTTGTAATTGGCTTTTATTCAAATAGCCAGGGATAGTAAGATCATATTTTTAATGCCCTGATCAGATGAGTTCCCATCCCTCGCCCGCACAAGCAGCCTACAGCAGGAGGTGTCTGTGCTGAGGACCTTGGCGATTCAGGTTGCTCCTCATTCAACAGCTATAAAAGAGATGCACTGTGGAAGACCCTGCAAGAGAAAGGGCAGGAGGCAAGAAGCTGCAAACATAAGACATCACAGGACCTTGCTGAAGATGTTTCCTGACAGTGTTAGCTATGAGAGTGAACATAGCTGCTGAAACAAGACTAGCAAACAAAGGCTAAGGAGAAGGATTGTGTTTTAAGAAGGAATTTGGAATGTAACTGTAAAACCAGAGCATTCAAAATAGATGCTCACACAGAATATGGCTTAAGCTGCTGTTAAGGATGTAAGGAGCAAACCCTGATTCAGAGAAAATTGGGTTATAGAGAGGAAAGAAGTCTGGAGGTGCTGGGGAGAAATGCTTTCAGTCAGACATTGCTTTCAGTCAGACATTGCTGTACGTTTCCAGGCAATAATGGAGACTTTGGCTGAAAATGAAAACCTTTGTGGGAACAAGAAAAAAAAAAGGCTGAAATGAAATGTGTCAGGAGGTTGGGAGATGTTGTTGACGAAGTGGCAACGTTTCCACCCAAACAATATGATTTCAAAAACTTTCTCCTTTGCAGTTTGCTGTGTATATGGCATGCATCAAATCCTTCTGTTCACCCACCACATTAATACCCCCTCTCCTGTGGGAGGATCTGCTTTTCCTGGTGTCTGAGCAGACATTCTCTGAAGCACTTGGGACTGTTTTGACACAAGAGATGTGCTGCAGAGCACATGCCAATGATGCTTTCCAGGTCTTTCATTACTGCAATTGTAATTAGAGATAAAAGTAGCTAGATAGGTTCATGAGCTACTTTTGTTGATTATGATCTTATATGCTATTTTTATACTAAAAACTGTGCTTTGTTTTTTATCTATTACATAAAACAGAAGTTTGGCATTTATTTCAGTTATTTTCCAGTGCATATTGTTTCTACTTTATCTGGAAATGCGTTTGCTTTTTGCTTTCTTCCCAAGTTTCCAGCTGTAATTAGTAGTTACATCTTCAGTTCCTCGTCTCATCTGGCACTACAGGAGGTTTGGGAAACTGTAACTGGTGCCTAATGGTTCAACAGATATGGGAGTTACATAGCTAATTATTTGTACCTTCTCTTTGTATGTCGGTATGTTGAAATCGATTTTGGTGGAATATTGTAGAAGGCTATTACTGGTAAAGGAGTCTTGCCAGCATGAGTTATTTTCTTGCCTGAATAGTAACAATTCAGGGCAAGAAATTTTCTCTATTAGAGGGCACAAAGAAACAAACATCTATTTACCTGGGCAGAACGTGTTGTATGGAGGAACTCTGGGCCAACTCTGGTGGAAAATCAGATGAACTGGTCCTACAGATAAGCTGCAGCTTGTGCTCAGTGCAGGAGAACAACAGGGGCTTTAAACAAGCTGCACTGTGTGGTCCTTCCTGGGGCTCCCCATCTCAAACTACGTTATTAAGGAGGGTGGTTGCCATGCTTAATTGTACAGCCCTTACAACTTCTTTGCTGTGTGGGATAACTACTGTTCCGTACTTTTTTGCAGTGGATGTGAAGGAGAGTGTTGCACGGGATAATGTGGCTGCTTCTTCCCCAAAGACAAAGGAGCGGAGCGCTGCCGCGGCGGGTGGGGAGGCTGCTGGGAGCGCTGCCAGCAGGGCTCTGCCATCTGCAAAGCTCCGCTCTGTCTTTGCGTTTTCATGGTCTGTACCAGGGCGTACTGAAGACCCAGCATCAGATTCATCAGTTGGATTGGCAAAGCTTGATGTCAGCTCGGAGGAGCACGGCACGAACAAAGCACCGAGTGACAGCGTGGCCTCCCCTGCAGCAGCTGCGCCTCAGCCCAGCACCCATAAAGAGCCAGACCAGGCCCTGCCGGCAGCCGCAACTCAACTCAGCAGCCCCGCAGTACCAGGGACACCTGAGGGAGAGGATGCGGCCGTGCTGAAGCCAAAACAAGTCAACTTTTTTGACAAGATCTTCAAACTGGAGAAGGGGAAGGAGAGGAGCCAAGAGCAGACGGGCACCCAGGAGGGTGGGCGGCCTTTGGGTGCTCCTGACGGGCACAGCACTGCACAAGAGGCGGCCACGCAGCAGAATGCTTCCAACAGCATCCCGGCAGAGAAGGCAAGTGCTGGGAGTGGGCTTTCCGTGCCACATTTAATGACTGCTAGGGATGACAGCACAGGACAACCTGTTGCAGTGATGGCTCAGTGAGTGAGTTGGTGGTCTTAACATTACTAGATGTAATCCCTGGGAGAGGAATACATGGCAGGGCAGCAGCAGCTCTGGTCTGTGCTCAGGCAAGATAACAGTATTAACGCTCAGTAGTCTGGATGGTGAAGAGTGGCCATCTACAAATGAAGGCTGAAATACCTGAAAGTAAAACTGTTACTTGTGCTTTAGGAGCTTGGAGTTTGACCCCTGAGAGTTTAAAGAAATTCTCATGGAATAGTTGCTCTTCTTGAGCAGTGTCTGCTTATTGAATCCTGTGCAAGCTATGTTAAGGAATAAGATGTAGTAGAAGCTTTTGTACTATTAGTCACTGCAAATTTTAGTCAAGGGAATCCAGTCCTTGGGACTGATTTTGCAGGAGGGGAGAATGCAATATAAGATAGCTTGTCATGGAGAGCTTGCCAGACAAAGGAGCTGAAAACAGATCTGGGTTTAATGTGGCTCATCAAGCATCAAGGAAATGTTTTGTTACTTTTAGAGGTAGCCATTTTGTAACCTAAATGCTATCCTTTTGTCTGAAACAGAAGGACAGATAGCAATAGAAGATAAATGGTCAGAAGTCATCCGTTTGTTACTGTCCTTTGTTACCAGTATGAGTGTAACATCTCAGTTCTCAGGCTCATCACTAGTATGGCTCATTGCCTACAGTAAAGCTTCACTTCAACCCCAATGCATATACAAAATAAAGCCTATTTTTCAAGGACAGCATGATAAGATTTTTACACTTCCTGCTAAGTCTGAAATCAGAAAAAATACTGTAGGATTGATTTATTTTATTTTTTTTTCAGCAGCTAACTATTAAAAACATCCAGCCTATGGATTGAGTGTAAGTGGCATAGCTCTTAGTAGTTTCACTGGAGTGGTGCCAGTCTATACTACTAGGGATCTAGTGCAAGTCCTGTGCAGGGTTGGGAATAAGAGGGAGGCATTGGCTGCATTTTCTCCCCTCATTGGAATCTTTAAGTGCCATTTTCATGGTGATGGTTTTTATCTGATTACTTTAGGCTTTCAATTAAAACTGCTGCACTGAAGCTGCTTAAAGTAATGTTGAATATGACTCAGAGGATGCTCACTGCTAGAACTGACAATACTCATCATGCCCAAACATCTCTTCAACTTCTATTCTTTGTCATCTATATTTTGTTTCCTCAAATGTGAAGATCTCATTTCTTGTGTAATCTTTACAAATATTTCAATTTTTACATTCAGTTTGCAAGACTGAGGTTACTCTTTTAACCATTGTGTTTCGGAAGTGTAACCCACCACCAGTATCTCATCTATACATGTAACTGTAAAGCATCTGTAGCCTCAGCCTAGCAGTGTATCCAGTCATTCACTGCAGAGACAGACATGGATCAGAATGAGTCGTCTCTTTGGCCGTGCTGCTGTCACTTCTATTTCTAGCTATTACCATAAAGTTTTTCAACGTTGTAAACTCCTGCAGATATTGACTAATTTACACAGCATGAGATTAGCTGTTTGCTGGAATAGTTTTTTTTTTTTTACAAACAGTTGCCTGTTTTACAATTACAAATAATTTCCTGTTTTGCTGAGACTGTAAACAGAATGCAAAAGGTCACAGTTCATTCTGTGGAAGTACCACGGCATGTGATGTTTTCTAATGAAATAAGCTGGAGTAGCTTTAATTGGAAGTCTGAGTTGTGGATTTGCTGGTAACTGGGAAAGACCAATCTGGCATTTCTGATGAACATCCATCAAGGGATGAGGACAGGACAAGAAATTCTGTAGCTTCTTTGCTAGTTCAGATGAATTAGAAGCGCTGCTCATCTGGAGGACTGTATCATAAGGGAGAGGGAGATTTTTAACCTTACCCTTGAGTTTTTTTATGATAATTCTTTTCTTTCATTCCTCAAACATAGAAAGGAGGGAGTATGTTCTGGGGGCAGGGAAATGGTTGATAAGGACATTTCCTGAGAGAAAAGTAGCAGCTTAAACACTCCTGGTATATTGCCAGACTTTAGCTGCGTTACTAAAACAAAAGCTGAGGCTCTGCCTTGCAGTGCAGTTGCCTTCTGTTTCCTCTAAAGTTGCTCATTCTCGTGTAGGATGGAGGAATGACCAAATCTAAATTAATTACTGTTACTTTATTAACTCCAAACCGTTACCAGATAACCATACTAAAAATCCAGATATTGCTGCTCGCAGTTTCTTTTATTTCTTGTTGGATGATGGCTTGTAGGATCTGTAAAAGCAAAAGAAGACTTTCCCTGAGTTGAGTGCCAGCGCATAACAAGCAGCATTGCTGGTAAGCAAGAGAGATTCCACAGTTGTAGCTTAAGAGCTGCACAAATAGTCTGTGTTTGGTGAAACACTCTTTATTTTTGTGGTCTACAAAACTACATTCAGAAGACAGCATAATTAAAACAAGGACAGAATTCATGAATTCATGAAGCATTTACTATGTAAGCCAAATAAAAGATAAATTATATGCCTGTAATGTTTCACTGAGCCGTGATTCATACAAACAAAAGTTCTGGCAGGAATACTTTCTTTTAAATGTTTTTCTAATGACTGAACCTAAACGACAGTGTAAGTACTTAAGGTGTTTATTACCCCCAAACTCAGATCCCCAAAGAAATGAATTGAACATTTGCATGGGATCTGTTAACTTCTAATGGTGACTTTCTTCTGTTACTCTGAGAGTTTTCTTTCATTACTATTTGCCTTTAGGGCCCTGCACAATGCATTACACAGTGAGCTGCTGCAAAGCCTCCTGTGGTCATCTGACAATGGCTCTTAAAAGTGTTACTGTAGGACTCCATGCTATCTCTCCTTGATTTATACACCAAAGGCTTGAGTCTGTACTCCTTCCTACAGCAGTGTTCCCATGAAAGCAAGAAGGATCACTGCATCTATCCAAGTCATACTGGGGTGGCTAATGGCAGTCTGACTTGAGACTCCTGGCCTGGGGCCTCTGTGAGCCATGGGTCACTTGGTGGCCTCTTTGTGCCCTGCACATCAGATTGCAGGGGTTTCTGGATTGAGGCATTGTGCCTCCAGCTCTTGATGATCTGCAATAGCTTTTCCATTTCTGGGCAATTTGGAATTAGCAGGGAGGCCTTGCTAGTGCTGCCAGCGGTGGTGACTGTCATTTTTGCAATGAGATCAGGTAGTATTTGCTGCTCATAGGAGCTGTTTGCCATGGCGTTTAGCAGCTTTCTTCTTCCTAAACGATGCATAGCCTAAGCAGGGAGAGCTCGGGTTTGACCACGTGTAAAAACCTGTGTGTGTTTTTTTTTTTTAATAGCATCAAACACTTTGTTAATGACATCTTGTTTAGTGATGTATATTCTGCCTAAATGGTGACCTACTCTGAGAACTTGGGTCTCTTGCCTCATGCTTTTCTTGCCCCTTTAATATCTGAAATAGAGCCAGCATTTTTCATAAAACCAGCGCTCTTTAGATGGCATCCCTGGAGGAAGGGCTGCCAGAGCTGGCATGTCTGCATGTGTTCTGCATGGGACATGTTGTTCTTGGAGCCACTCGGGCCTCTGACTGGCAGCTGGATGAAGTGGTGCATTAGGACCTTGCAAGTAACTCCTAAATAGCCTGTTGAAACCTTCTGAACTACTGTGCTGTGTTTCTTCATGGGTAAATTTGGAACATGGTGGGTGGAGAACTACAGAATTCTGTTCTTGTAAGTAAAACTGTCTGTTTAGCTCCTTAAAAGCTGCATCAAGATTGGTCATTCTGTTCACTTTTTCCAATGCCAGATTAACCCCCTGAAGTCTTCACTCATTTATAGATTTTTATTCTCCTTTAGGGAAGAAAAGATGTACAAAAAAGTAGATTCTGTTAAAGTCCTATAAAAATATTGCTTTCAAAACCCTTGGTGTAGGAGAAAGGTGGTAGGTTCCTGAGTATGATTTAATGTTCTTTAATATTTTTTTTCCTGGTCAAAATGGCACCAAATGAGTATGTATATTAGGAACTTTAGGAAAATAAAATACATATTGGCATCACTTAGAACAATAACCAGTTTTTGAGAGACGGTATTTCAAAGATGCTGTGCACTAGAGATACCTGGACAGGTTCCTCTCTTATTTCTGGAGTCATCTGGGTATCTACTGTCCTAACAACTGCTCCTCTCATTGCTGCTTCCTGACTGATGTGTACTGCTGTCTCTTTGGGGATGATAACTTCTGAAGAAATACAGCATGGCTGAGATGCTCCATTCAGTGGAGTCCAGGTCACCATCATGCTGGGCACAATTACCTCTCTAACAGTGACTGATCCACCCCTGCGTTCATAGATGAACAAAAGGAAAGAGTATTATCCATAAAACTTGGATATTAATAACTAGATGCTATTAATGTAGTGGTCTTTCAAGAGATGCTGAATAGGACATGAGGACTTCTCTCAAGCTGCTCTCTCCTGCAAAAGGTTTATGTTGGCTTTACCTGTACAGGTTGAAGGCAGAAGTGTGCAGAAGGGCATAACAATTCTGCAAAGGGATTCCAGGCTCTCCAAAACTGATCTAAAAGACCTTTGTCTAGGTGTCTGAATAGAAACAAGGTGGTTTTTAAGAATATTACACACCTTTGAGTGCTTGAGCACTGGAATACTATTTTGGGGCTCTGGTAGATGTAATTCCAGCAAGAGAAAGCAGGCAGCTCAGTCTGGCTCGAAAGGATTACTTTGAGTCGTTGCCTTTTCCTTTTTAATCTATACCAGGTTTGTATTTGCAAGACAATTTATTTCTGGAGTTGCAGAATAACAGGGTGTCGGAAGAAATCTTTGTATGGTACAATCAGACACTGAGCCATCAAAGGCTGAAATCTCAGTATTTGTTTCTATTCACAAGTTTGGCCTTGGAAAGAGAAAAGCCGTGTTGTTTGGGATGCTGCGTGCAACTTCACTTCTTGTTATACTTGGTAGCTTGGAACAATGCTCCTCCAATCAACAGCAAACACTGAATATATTAGAAAAGAGGGGAAAGAGCTGTATAAATGCTCAATTGTTCTGAAAACGTAGGCTGGAGAAATATGGTTGGAATTAAGGTTGTGACTCTGAGGAACATAATGCGAGTCACAAATGTTACTTTTGCATTCCACTGCAAAGTAAGCAGGCTGAGACTGAGGAAACTCTGCCCCCATTTCTTAGGAGATAGATGACTGCAACCAGAGGGACCTCCGGCAGGACTCAGCAGGTGTCAGTGGTTTCACTGCTGGGCAGCCTGAAAAGGCAGAGGTAAAGCAAGACAGCTCCCAGCCAACTGCTGCAGTGGACAACAACTCCGTCATGAGTTTCCTTAAAACACTGGTAAGCACTGCTTTTCCTCTTCATCTGGGAGTTCAAATTGAGTTCTTGTAAAGATCCCGCGTGGCCATGCTTAGCTTAACGCAATGTACTCACTGTCATGTGCACTGAGGAACAGTGAAGCCAAACAGACACCTTTGGGGATGGTATGAGAGATACAGAGAGATGCAGGCACAGTGCAGTTGTGAGTTAATGACGCTGACCTACTCTGAGATCATTCTCTGCTGCGCAGACACCTGCAGACCTGGGGGCATTTGGCTGCTTTAAATATCTTCTTTGTATCAAAGCACTGATTTTTAAGTTTTCTAAGAGTTTTCCCTTTTATGGAGTTATTGAATTTTATACAACCAATATAATTTTTGCTCCGTATACCTTTCTTCTTTGCTGCTGCCTTTAGGTTACTCTTCAGAAATATTTGTTTTAGAACTTTACCCATGTGTGGGGTAAAAAAGTCTGTGCTCTCACCTTTGTATTCAGGAAAAAAAACAATCAACTTAGTAGAACCAAGCAGGTGATCCTTCAAAGCTTTTGAAAGGTTTAGATAAGACTTTTTTTTTTCTCAAATATATTTAAGGTCTCCCCAAGCAAAGCTGAAGCCAGAAGTGAACCTGAAGACAAGGTAGGCAGATCCTCATTTTTGTTGCTGGTAAATGTATGGGCTTTAATGCAGGTATTTCTTCACTGTATTGCTTCCTCCCCCACTGATATTATCATTTGCAGTAATAATTTAAAATGTTATTCCATCTGAACAAGTTGGAAAGGAAGATGAGCATGAATAAAGTGTAACTCTGTCTCATATGCTGCAGTCAAGATCAGATCTGTAGCCTCTTCTGTAAGATTCGTGAGCTGACAATGTTTTTGTTTGTTGGTGACATGCCCATGCAAGGTCCTTGCAATGGAATCTTCCTGAGTCTACAGAAGCCCATTTTTCCCATAGAACTGGGTAAAATGCATTGCTCTTCACATCCCATGAGGCACCTGTGCAGAGAGATGGCAAAGATGCACAACTGCAGTGCTGCACCAAGGACACGTGAGGCCCCCAGGCACAGTGGCTCTATTAGCTGGATCAGGGCAGACACACCTACTGCAGGACCACATCTTCAAGTGGAGGAGGTTGACACGCTCTTGTTTGGCCCACACTACAGCTGGAGCTAGCGGGCTGTTCCTCACAGCAGAGACCTTAGGAAGGTGAGGGAGCTGCTATGGGACTTGAAGAGGGAGAGCTGTACTTCCCAGAGCCATTGAGGATTCTTCCACCTAGATGCAGCAATGAGGATCTGTTTGCTTCCCAAACTCAGACCTCATAGTGAGGAGGACCTAACATTCAGGCTGTTCTAATGCAATACTGCAAGCTGCCTGTGGATGTTTTTAATGTTCCCGCTGGGAGATCAACTCCATATTGTTTAGAAACAGATACACAATGCTACACAAGAGCTGCTCCTCTTGCAGTGGGCAGACATGGCCTCTTGTGTTCCCTTTAACAAACCATTTTTCTCTTGGATTCTTCTGCCAGGAGGAGACTTTTGTTTCCACCACATGAGCAGCGAGGGGCCTTTATGTGTGAGTTCAGAAAGACTTCACTCTTACGGCCTTTCTTTGTTACTACGTAGTGAAAATCTCAAATTGAGTCAAAACGTATTTACCACGTTTGTGAAAACTGCGAGGGCTGTAAAAAAATTGAGAGTTGAAAACATAATCTTTTAAAATGGAAAAATTGTAGGTGTTGAAAGACTTCTCCTTCCCCCTTCTTTCCCATTGTTAAATTCATGCCAAAGCTTATAACAGTTTCAACAGAAGCTGGATTGTGAGACAGTCTGCATTAAGCTGCCTTCTCTCTTAATGTTTCAGAAGCCTACAGGCGCATCACGGGCTGTCCCAAGAGCTGGGAACACCCAAATTAAATATGCTTACTTTGTTTTGACTGGAACAACTGTTTTGTTTTGCCTTGCAATGCCTATGAAAAAAATCTAAGTAACACCAAGAATAAATCCCTAGAAGTGTTATTTCTACTGGCCTATCAGGTAACAAATTACTTCTGGCATCAGCATCTTTCTCTATTCCATTTTTATCCTTTTTGTCCAATCCAATTTCCATAGTATTGCACTACAATGAAAGGGTTTTTTTTTTTTTCCCAAAACATTTTCAGTACACTGATATATTTATTTTTTTTAGCTCAGTTCTGGGAGCTGTTAATCAAGGTTGATGCTTCCTAAGATGTTCAGAAAAGGCAGTGCCAAACTGCCCCATCAGTGAGAGTCTGTGGCTCTTTCAAGAGCTTTTGAGAGCTCCAGCTGCTCAGTGTGGTTTCCATGCATTATCATGTGCTCCTGCAACAGGTGACTGGTGAGGGCCTGCTGTAATTTAGAATCAAATATGCAATTGGGGTTTGGTTTGCAATCACGCCTGTGAAGGTAAACAAATTCAGATGACTAGCAGGATATGTGAGGGTTTTATATACTGTGGGGAATGTGAGTTGCTTTTCACAAAGAATTCCTTTATCTTCACTAGCATTTTTCTGATCTGAAGAACAACTTTTTCACTATATCCATGAAAAAAGTATTAAAATGGATAATGGGTCAGCTATCAAAGTTTTACATTTTCTACAACAGTTGATGTGCATAATGAAATAATGGTCGTCTTTACCTCTGAAAATACTTAGATGCATTTCCAAGTGTGGCTGAGCCTTTCCCAAGCACCAGAGGGCTTTGGTGTTGCTTGCTTGCTTTTTGCTGTTGTTTTGCATTGCTTGGATGGCACTGAGGCCACTGTGCATTTGAGTTCCAGTTGTGCTTTCATCTATGCTGCTTACGCACGTGCTTTGCAGGAACGAGCTGGGTTTTATCACCCATGGGCTGGTACATTCCAGGTGCCTCAACAATCTTTTCCCACTGCTAAAAAGTTGTGTTTTTTTCTGATCCCCCCCCGGTAATTCAGAGAAACATCATAGCGAAGCATGGCAGCACGCTCTCTCCTGGTGACATGCAGAAGTGTGCAGTACCACTGAGTTTGTCTTCATGCTGAATACTGGCTATGTGGCAATATGCAGTCATCAGGAATGCCCCTGGCTTTAATTGGGTGCCTAAAGATGTGTGCTTTCAGCAGCACGGGCGCACCCTTCATGGCTGTCACTCCATCCGTGTAAACACGGAGTTTAGCCTACAGAGTAAACAATGCTCAACTGAGTCACAGGGGTGAATTGATCCTTTGCAAGTTTATACTAACCTAAAGGCGTTCATTTGGCTCCAGAACACCTCCTGGAGTCTTCCCCAATAGGTTCTGAAAGTACACACATGGGAGTGCCATGCTACCAAGTACAGCAGGGAAAACATGGCCAGTTATGATGCAGCTGATCACAGCCTTTCCATAGGACACAGCCCTTTGGAAGAAGCCTGTAATTGCACTGAACAAAACAATCCTGAAACCAAGGTTTCATCTCAACATGCTCACAAGTGTTGCGTTGTGTATTTTGGACCTCTTCTCCTATCCTGTTAGTTGTGGTCAGCCACAGTGCTTGATGTTTTATGGTGTGGATTCTATAGACTGATTTATTTCTTTTGGGTTCAGTCACTTGTTTCTGTAGTTCCTGGTCAGCTTGTTTCACTCTCCTGAGAGCTTTGAATACTTATTTCTAACTGAAATGTGATGAAAAAGGGTGGTTGTTTTTTTTGTTGTATCTTGGCTTGTCTGATATCAACTAAATCAGGAAACAAATTGTCTGAGGAAAATGCTATGGGAAGCAAGAATGAAATTCAGGATACCAGCAAGTAACAGCTTAAAGTATTACATGTTCCTTTCTAGTAAGTAATACAAATGCATCTCAGTGCTTCAAGACTTGATGCTGAAACCCTGCAGTGGGAAGAACGCTACCCTGTGTTTGCGGTTACTCACACAGCGTGGGCATCTGCTCCAGGCTGCCAGCACAGCTCACATTTGTGCTGACTTGTTTGTATGTTGCAGCTCACTTGAGCAATGCTTTTGGGTTTTCCCCCTTTTTTTTCCTTTTCGAAATACTTGAAAGTAATGGGGAAGGAAATAAAAACAAGAATATCAGTGTTTTACTTTGATTTATAGCTCGTTGTAATGGCTGTTTCAGTGAGGTGCTCACAACATTAGAGATCCTGTTTCTAACTTCAGTGGGCAGTGACTTGCAAAAAAGTGCCCTTTGAGGACACTTAAAAGGGAGTGCAAGAAAACCAAAGCTTTTTTTATTCAACGCTGGTAATATCATTATATCGTTATTTTTTATATCCTTCTTTCTCGCTGATATTATGAGCATTAGTGTGAACTTGTAACATATCATGTGGTATCTCATGAATATGGATATTGCACATTCCAGAAATACTTCATTATGCACATCATTAAGTCTGTAGAATACTGTTTAGTATATTTTCAAATATATATATATATATATGTTCTGTTTAAACTTATGACCCCAAATTCCATTGGCCACTTAAGAATTTAGGATAATACACGTGTCTACCTTCAATACTTGAGTGAACTGATCCTGCTTGGAATCAAGTGGATTTCTAATCTTTTGTTTTCCATTCACTACTTGTGAAAGTTTTGTTGAACTGAGAAATTACTGGGGGGGGAGGGGGGGGGGTGGGAGGGGGTAGAATTTGTCCAGAGCAGAAAGGAAAGGTTTGCTTTGAATACAAAGTATAGAAAGGTTTGAATCTTTTTCATGAAACAAACTGTGCAAGTTCTGTAACAAGTACTGAACTTACATGATGTTGCACAAAAGGGATCAAAAGCAGAACAAGGCCGCGGTGGGCAGCCTGCTCTGAAGACAGCAGAATCGCCAACTAAAGGAGCCAAGAAAAAGAAGGCAGAGAGTCCCAAGCTGGGACACAGCACGTTTAGCAAACTCTTTAGGCATAAGGTCTGTATGAAACTCGGGGATGAGCAGAATCCTGAGCAGTAACAGATGGTTCCTGTCCCAGAATGAAATCATTACATTTTTAACTGAACTGGGTCTGGCCAGCTGAGCTCTGCGGTGCTCTGAAAACCAACTGTGTGAGCATTTCTGTGCCACACGTTACCGAAACAATCTCAAGTGTGCAGTGCTTCGTGTGTTACACCATCTGTGTGGATCTGGGATTCTGAAACCATTCCTGAAACCCGCTGTGCTGCTCTGGGCTGCCCAGGTCATGCTTACTAACGCTCACTAATGTCGTTGGCCACTTAAAATGAAGATGAAAGGTACTGACAAGCAATGGAGCATGCAGATACATCTGTGTCTGGATTGTAGGATGGATTTAAGAGCTCAGTCCAACTAAAGTTTAAGGTTGATATTGATATGCACAAATCGGTGGTTGAACTGGGACATCCAACAGATAGGATAGAAGAAATGAGAGATTTCTTTCTAAAATGTTACTTTTCTTTCAAGACATAAAATTTGATAACTAATTACTAAGTTCAGTTTGGATGGGGAAAAACTTGGACTTCAAGGGTAACTTGAAATACCTTAAAGTAGTTGGAAAAGCAACTTCTCATGCAAGTGGTTGTTTTCAGCAGTTTTTAAATGAAAACTAGAACTCTTCAGCATCCTCAGTGAAAGGCATTTCTGCTTTTTTCGGAAGAGGTACACGTGCCATGCTGCTCTGTGGCAGGGAAGCAGGGAGCTGTAGCTATTTAGCCTAAAGAATGCAGAAGCAGAGACCCCTGGGCCGGGGGAGGAAAGTAATTAATACTTAATTCTTGTTCAAAACACCCACAGGGAATCTGGCATGAGTAAGGGGCTCTGTGTTCGAGGGTTGTATCTGAGCACAAGGCAAAGGGAGATCTTTAATGTTTTCAAAACAATTATGTTCTTTCCACTGTCTTTCCATTGTTGAGATTAAAACCATCATCCAGTTGTCATTGGAGGAATCTTGCCAATGCATTAAGACTACAGTTCTTGCCAACTACTTAAATAATTATGGTGTTACTGTATCTATGACACGGATTAATTTTTATTTAATATATTTAAAATGTGAATTGTTTTTCTGTCATTAATTGGGGCTCCCTCTAGGTAAAAAAAAGAAGCAATAAACTGTTTTTTAAGGTGCTAAACCTCTTGAAGTATCTCAGTCTTGAGACAAGTTGTTGGGAGAAATGGCTCCTTTTTGCTTTAGGCTTTGATATGCTTGCTTTCTTCTTAAAAATCTGGGTCTGGAATGAGAGCCATTATCTTGGAGAAAAGCAGCACCTCTAATATTTTAAGGTTAAGAAAAAGCAACTTATCTCGTACAACTTCAGTACAAAATACAGGAAAAAAAACCAGGGTGTTATTCATGATGCATTAAGCATAAACAAGATGAGCTGAAATGGTGCATGTTTACTTGAAAGGCTGATAGGAAGTAGGAATTCAAATCAGAGCACTGACGTGACAGGAAAGCCCTGAAATCACCACCTTTAGCTGTAAGTTTTTATATCCTTGAAATGCCAAACTTGCTAACTGGATGAATAGGTAATGAATTGGTTTATTTGAAACGATCACTTTCAGTGTGTAGATATTCGTGTTTAATTCTAGGCACTTCACCGGTTCCTCTGGAGGTTCTGTCTCTGCATGTCTTCAAAACCACACTTATCTCTCTCAGTTAAGAGAAGATTGACTACTAGGTTAAGAAAAACCTTGTTTCTCAGTGTCCTGTGTTTACATAAATATATACTAATTGCAAAGCAATGTATGAGCATCCTAATACCAATCCGTAACAAAGCCGACACAATGGGATTTGACCATTCAACTTCAGGCTGAGTTTGAATGGCATTTCACAGCTGGGTCCGAATCCATACCTTTCTTCCTGTCCATTCATACCTGTGTTGCATGCCAGTTCTGTAGCATCTGACTTAAAGAATTCAGACCAAGAAGGAGAAGGTTAATTGCTTATTTTCAGCATTAGTACTGACATCAGCCAGTGGCATTGACATTACTTTTTATCATTTGCTCTGGCTCTTACTTGTTATAGCTAACCACAAAAAGAAGTTCTTGGCTCCTGCGAAACAACCCTCGCCAGCTCTCTCAAGAAGCCTGCAGGCAGTGCAGCAGGCTCCAAAACCTGGCTGCTGGGATGACACTTACCTCAGTTTGTGGCTTTCTACACTCTCCTCCATACAAAAACCTTCTGTTCTGTATCCCAGAGGGCACAGCCTACTGCTGGAAGGCTGATGCTTGTGTGTCCACGACTAGCACATAGACCCGATTCCAGCTTCCATGTGTGCATGGAAAGTGGCACAGACTGAGCCAGCCACGAAAATCTGATGTCTTAAACCCTTGTGTTGTGTCCTACCTGATGAGACTGGAAATGTGTATGTAAACATACATTTATTTCCAAAAAAAAAGAAGAAGTTGAGGACTGCAAGCACAGCAGGATTAACATGAAATTATTTAGCACAAGGCTGAGGAGTTGCTGTAGGTGAGACAGGCACAGACAGTCCCTCTGGGCAACCTTGCCTCTGTCAGGGATCAGTTTCCATGGTTGCAGGAGCCAGGACTTCCACAAACATTCACTAAAAATACGAGACATTGTGACAGACAATTCCTGAGCTGGGTAACCGAGTGCTGATGTTGTCAGACTTGTCTTTGTTTTGTTTCCCTCCAGGCTGCAAAGGAGACCCAACAGACAACTAACACCAAAGTGAGTAGGATGATTCCAGTTATCTGTGTATGAATAATGTAGTCTAAGGGTAATTATTCTCACTGTCATTCTCAGCTTCAAATAGTGTTTAAGTTTTTGTTTTTTTTTATCAATTAATCCTCTCTGTTAGGAAGGGCAGGTTGCTACATAATTTGCTTCCTCTGTTTGAGACATCACTTCAAGACAGGGCAAGGCAGCTCATAAGCTGCGCCTTGCTGCTTTGCACGGGCGGTGCAGGAGCAGCCTGCTGTGCACCAACCTGCTGTGCACCAACCTCCTGTACCTGCTGATGCCCAAACACTCTGCAGTCAGCTCATCGTTCACGTGTTTCCAGCAGCCGATGTGTTTGTTTGTTTCTAGATAACTGAACAGCAGCCTGTCACCTCTGTAAAATCAGACAAAAATGTTCCTTCTGCTCAAGAGCCACAGACAGCTAAGCAGAACACAAAGGCCCCTGAGCCCACAGCCCAGCAGCAGGCAGCAGCCACTGAAGCCCCCAGAGAGGCTGCAAAGGAGAAAGGATCATCCACTCCTATGCCACTGAGCAAACTCTTCTGGAAAAAGGTATGTTTGGATTTTAAAGCTGGTCCGTCCCACTGTTTGTTCATCACCCAGTATCTGGAGTTACTGTGGAGTATATGGTGACAGTAAAGCAGGCAAACCTGCAAAGCCGAGCAGATCCTGCATGCTAAGTGCGTAGGGACACAAATAATGTTTATGCAAGCTTTGGGCAGTCACATGTACACCTCGCCAGTAATGGCAACTGGGCTCCTCTGGAAAAACCTTGTAAAAGCACAGTCTTTAAAACCTGGCTGTAGTATTTCCAAATAATAACGTTAGTGAAAAAATACCCATCATCAATTCAACACAAGCACTAAAAATCCCAGAGATGATATTATTTATCAAGTTATCTCCTTAAAAGAGATATCGGTGTAGAAACGTAGTTCATTTCTGGGAAATGGTTTAGTTCTGAATATCTAATGATTTAGTTCTGGTGGGTCTATTCTTACCCAATGGAAAATAAATCACGAGAGTGCATCAGTCTTGAAGTGCGGCGACTGAGGTCAGTTGGTTACGGAAATGCATCTCCCCAGGTTAAATAGCCGTTTTGCCTTAAATTAGGACCGACTGTTTCCATGATCCTTAGCGCTTTACCAGCTGAAGGCTGCTGCTTTCCTTCTTTAAGAGCAGAGCTGGGTTAAACTTCACTGAAATGCTGGATGTGGGATAACTGCTCTGCTGGGCTTCTGTTCAAGTTCCAGTCCCAGAAATGAAACGCTTCCAAATGCACAGATGCAGACTGAGCAGCCAGCCCTGCAGCTTCTGCAGCTGTATTTTCATGTGGGCAGAGAAAACCGGAGGTGGTTTGGGTGTTATTTGCAATTAAAAAAGAATAAATAAAAGTTTAGATATTTACAGAGTAAACAAGCTTGAAACATTTGTTATTGAGGACCTCATTTCCAGTGGAACTGGGTGAATTGGATGAGGAGAATGACAGGAAACCTGTATAGGAGGAGCCGAGGGGGGAGCATATTTTTATGTAGCCGCTATTGCTTCGGAAACCTCCTCTGCAGATGAGTAGTCTGGCTTAGCTGAAAACAAGGCTGGGAAGCAGGATGTATGCTCACATCAGGGTGAAATGAGGAGTCCTTCTGGTCAATGTTTGTATGCCGTTGCAGCGTAAAGCTGAGTAATAAATCTGGTCTGAAGCTCAGTATTTTCATAATTGAAGTAACAAAGCCCTTTGTATTCAAGAAAGGAAAAACACGGACAGGGATTTCTTCTTGTAAAAAACAGGGAAAGAGGGCCTGTGTGGGAGGGATTGGTGAACTCAAAAATCTGGTCCAACTTCAGTAAGATCTGAAAGCCTTATTTAGGACGATTAGCTCAGACTGATGCAGTTAGAGATCTTTAGGGCTCTGGTTAATGTAGGTTCTCCTTAGTGATCACCATATTCCTGTATTGCATACTGTAGTTAAATTAGGCCTACGTTACTGCCATGTGGCTTTTTAACTTGTCAACAGTTCTCACAGAAGTTCTGGCATCTCGAGCACCTCAGGGCTGCACACTCCTGGCCAAAATCCTTTCACTTTTCTGCTCATAATGCTGGATCCAGTTTACCTACATAGAAATAAAGCCATTTACCTCAATGAATAGAAAGCATTGGAGAAAGCACTACAACCTAGGGCTGGTTTTGGCTGCTACCAAAAACACTCAGAGTTACTTGAATCACTGAAATAGATGTACTGGACTATATTAGTAGATGAAACCTGGCGTCGAGTTTTGCAGAAAAAGCTTATTTATGCTTAATGTGAGCTTTTTGATTCCGGAATCACCCTGAGACTGATTGTTTTTGCAAGTTTTCTGAGGGTAAACTGCAATAGAGAACTGAGTGTGGTCCTTAGGATTTAAAAAGTAAATAAAACCTGCTTGCTTGAGGCTGAATCCTTTCCTATGGAAGGCTCGAGTTGCATTGCTGGATTATCTTGGCAGACTGTAGCTCTCTCCTTTGAGAGATCTGGGTGACCCAATCAGCTTGAGGCTTTAAAAAAAAAGGCATAGGTGTATAATGGCCCTTAAAGCAGAGGTTAATCTCAAACTTGGTTTGCTTTGAGGATTCTCTCAGTTTACTTGCAGTGCTTTGTTTTGCTGGGTTTCTTTCTGGCATGCACGGCTCTTTTGCTAGGGTGGAGCGATAATGCTCACAGCTGTTCCGTAATTCAGTCATGTATCGTCCTTTTGAACTACCAAATAGCAACTGCAGCACTCGGAATTCAGACCCAACTTCTCTCCTTCCAGGCAGACTCTCAGATATCCATCCTCTGATGAGCTTTCACTTCAAAGCACAGCTAATGAAGTGATTGTCAACGTGTTGCAGTTAATGCTGCAGCTCCGGCTATAAATGAATAAATATGTTAGGGAAAAAAGTCCTCATTCAGCTCTGCAGATTGAAACTGCTTCAGCTCTATTTACCCCATCTCCTGATTGTTCCATCTGAGAATGTTAACGACCATTACTCCACTGTTTGTCATAGAAGCATTTCTAGCAAACGTTAAGGAATATTAAGAGAAAATTCCAGAAGATAATTTCACATATCTGTGCTGAAAACCCGGCTTCAAAACGTTGTAGATATATGATCAGGACAGAGAACTGAAGCACTTCCTTTACATCGGATCAAAAGTATGCAAGTAAAGAATGGAGGAAATCTCAGAGCATTAAGACTGCCCTGTGAACTGTCTTTAAAAGCAGATCTATTTAAAGCAAACAAAACAAGCTGGTGCATTACAAACTGTTGCCATACAAACACGGCAATATAGTGCTCTTCTTGCTGAAGAGAATTTATGCACCTCTAGCACAAATAGCCAGCAGGTTAGCTATTAAGAGAAGCAGAACGACACCTTTTACTGCTGGCTGTGCAGTCATACTGTGCCGTAGGAAAGCAAAGATAAATATTTGGGCAGAGCATGCAAGATAAATGTTAAAACTACTCAGGACTTATCAAGTTCCCACCATAGTTTATCTGCTCTGGACCTGGAGCACATGCTCTGGCAGGCAGGACAGAAGGGGATTCTGGCCCTTTTTTGCAAGCTGAAGGTCTCCTTCTGCAACAACCTTGTCTGATAGAGCACAAATTAAAATAACTCAGTAGGTAATTGGGTTATCTGTTTCAATCAATAAATCACAATTAAGTGTACTAAAGCAGAATTCACAGCTTCCTGAAGGTTTCTGAGTAATGCACAAGAAATGTACAAAAAGATACCAATTACTTTAAACAAATCCATCTCTCTGAATCGCCAATGATCTGTTAGCTCTCTTCTCTTTTAAACAGACAGTGCTTCTCAGTTTGGCATTTCCCCCAGGATATGTTTGTTAGCAGTGACACTGATGCCATTGCACAGATGTAGCTTGAGAGACAAAACTCATCTGGGTTGCAGCTGTAACAGAATAACAGTAATAGGATCCCAAACTACAGTCGCTGAACGATGAGCTCCCAGCAGCTAAGCTGCTGCTTTATTGAGCAGCTCCTCCAGCTCATGCAATGAACTGTTTTCTTCAAGCAAATAGATGGTGAATTGACTTCATGTGAAGGAGACAGGAGTATAGACTAAAATTATTAGGGATTATCTCTGCAATTTTCATAAGTATGAATTAAATCTACAATTCCATGGGAAGGGGGTGTGCTGCTGCCATCTCAGGTGGTAGGGGACACAGGATACTTATTCCTGCATCTTTCCTGTCATCTCCCAAAGTCACCTCATCCATAAAAGAGGAGCAAAAAAATACACCAGAGAAGCTGTCGTGCTGCTCTTGAAGCACACGGTGAGTCCACACCTTGCACATGGCCTGCAGCCCTGGTCTCCCCAGCTCAGAGCATATCATAAAGCTAAAGGTATAATGCTAAGAGGGAAGAAGAGCATAAATATATGGAATGGCTTCTGTTAGAAGAAGTACATAAACTCAGAATTTTTTGGCTCAAAAAAGTTGGCAGAAAGGAATGTGACAGCAACAAGCAGAATGACTACTGCAGCATGAAATGTGAACAGCAATGGTCAGCTGTTATTGCTCAGAATAAAAGCAGCAAAGTATCAAATGGAAGTATTCAGTGATAAAAAGAAAGTGCTTACCAAATAACACGTACTTCAGCTACAGAATTTTTTGCCCTGGGATGCTGCTGGGTGTCAGGAGTCTACATCAACTCTAAGTGTTTGGCTAAGTTTGTGTAGGAAAAGTCCATCAGGGACCAGACATGCTATATGGCAATCATTGAGCATAAGAGGGCAGCAGTGCTGAAAGCTGTTGCTGTAGGAGGCATCCGTGTTCGGTCAGAGATGGCATCTGGTGCTGCAGCACATCTTTGGTCTTATTGTCTAAATTGTTCTCATGTTCTGCATGTGGCTAAAATGACTTTTATTAAAATGACTGTGAGTACTCATTAAATGTGAGTTCCTATATGTAGATGTTAAAATTATCAAATATGAAGTATTCTGCTTTACTTACAGCAGTTGTTTCCTTTTGCTGTCAGCATGCATTTCAGCTGTAGCTGCTATATACTTAACCAGAAACCTGTGTTTAAAATGGCAGTAATGAGAGTGACTGCTTTTGTTTGATTGGGTATTGAAGGCTGAAGTGTAACTTATGCTGTGTTTATAGCTTTGTGTGCCTTTTTGCAAAAGGCTACCGTGTGACAAAGTGCTGGCTTCAGTTCAGACTACCTGGTTGTTAGCATAATAGCTTCTTCGTGGCAGAAAGGAAGAGACTTCTTCATACAATTACGGTAGGATGGGAATTAATTAGTGGTTCTTGAGGGCACGGGAGAATGTTACTTACCAGGGCATTTACCGAAGGCAGAAGAATCAGCTAAGGAGATGAACGTTCCACCTCCTGCAACGGAAATGAGCTCCTGTTCACTCATCCTGCACTGTGGATGTTTTTGTTGTTCCTTTAAACTCATTGAGAACTCCCAGGGTAGCCTTGAATTGAGCCATGGAGATGAATCAAACCTTACGGGGATGCGTATTTCCAAGCAACTACAAACTGCACGCCCCTTGGTGAAGTGTTTTATAATAGGAGGAACTTTCCAGCAATACCCAAAGGTGCAGTGGGACTCAAAATCCTTCTGTAAGGTACCCAGCAGAGCTTCCTGAACTCAAACGGGTCGAGACTGCTGAAGGGGTGACCTATGGGATTGGGTGAGTTAATGAATGAGCTACACAAATGCCCTGTACCTCAAGAAGTCATTTGGCTTTCCAACTGGGAGAGGAAACCAGCGCTGTGACTGTGAGAACTTCTGCATTTTGCTGTCAGAGAAGGTGCTGATCAGAGTTCTGGCAATCAGTGTCCGTGTATTTGTGCTGTTCCTTTTTGAATCAGTTCATCACACTCCTGCTTCCGTGTGTGACCACCTGGGCATGGCACTGCTCGTTTATACCGGTTATAGCGCGTGCCACCTGCTCACACTGCATCCCACTGGAAGCAATTTCATTTACATTTTCTATTTAAACTGCAGCTGAAGATAAATTACTGCATTTAGGAACAGGTACCACCACTGGTTACTTTGTAACCGGTTGGTTTGTTTGTTTGTTTGGGTAAATCCAAAATTACTGATTAGTCTGTGTTCATTTTTTTCCTGCATTCTTAACGTCTGCTCAAAACAACCCCTAGAACGCGTCGGAAGAAGCGGAGGTTGCTCACAATGAGAAAGCAGACGCATCTCTAGAAGCCGTGACTCCCGACAAAGATGAGAGGAGCCCAGAAGTGCTGGAAGTGAAACCTAGAAGAGAAGAAAGCAAAACCCCCAAAGCAAACCTGAGGAAGTTTTTTAAACTGGTAAGCAGAGCGCTGCGAGCCGCAGGCTGAGCGCCGTAACCCCCGGAGCCCCCTGCCGACGTGCGCGAGCGCTGAGCTCAGGCTCGTGCTGCAGCGCCCCCTGGCGGCGCGGCGCGGAACGTCCCCGTGCCGCCTGCCGGCCCTTCCACCCGCTGCGGCGCAGGCGGTGCCCTCTGCGGGGGGGTTGCGCTTGCAGTTACGGAACTCCTTATTGCAGCTTACGCTGCGTTAGCTACTCTGCCGCATACAAAGGGAGAGCTGCTGCTTCGAAGATGTTATGAAATAGGTGAAATAAAGGCACGGAGTCTCATCCTCTTTCCCTGAAGAGAGCTGGAGGGGAGAAGGAAAGCAGCGAGGTGATGAAGTGGCTGCTATTTATTTCTAGTCAGTGCTGCTTTATTTTCAAGCACCTACACGGTGTGAGCATCAGAGTAGCTTATACATCAAAAAATGTGTTTGTTTTTTTTTTTTCCTTCTTATCATGCCATGTAACAGCCCAAGTTTTCCAAACGATCACAGCTGTGAATAGTCACACTGTCAAATATTACAATTAATGAGTCAGACCCTAGGATAAAAAAGCAACACTCCAAATCTCTCCCCACCCCCTGAATTTTGCAATGTTTGGCTTTATGGTCTTTGATAGCTGCAGCCCAGCACATGGTAGCTGCCTTTATTTTTTTCTTATGGCGTTACTTTGCTACGCAGCCATTCTGGTGGCTTTCAGTATCTAAACCGTGGTTTGTAGCATCAGCCAAGGCACTGTAGACCCAACAGGCCTTTGGCTGTGAAGGACACTAAGAATTTTCTGTTAGGAATAAGGAAAATGTATCCAACACTGAAGTCTGAGATAACTACGACTTCAAGCCATATAACCCTACCAAAAAAAAAAAGCACAGTTTGAAAATAAAGCTATGCTCCACACCCGTCTTAGTCACCATGGAAAAAACAGCTGTGTTAAAAGAGCAGAGGGTTAATCCACAGTCTGGCCTAGACAGACAGAAGTAGAGTGCAGACAGACCTTCAGACAAGTGGTTTTGTGGCTTTTTGAAACACTTCGTGTTCATCTGCTCTACTTTTGGCCATCAACTTCCAACCAGATCCTGAGTACTGAATATATATTTTGCCCTTTGATGTGTGTCCCAAGCAGTTTCCTTTGAATAATGTTTGGATTGCTGGATAACCGCCATGCTGTTGCACAGAATCCAAGTCGTGTAGCTGTCATGCAGCTCTGTGCTTTCTAACAGTGAATTGTCCCACTAAGTAGTATTTTCTAATATAAAATCCCCCTGTTCTGTTATCTAAATGGGCCACGTCTACACAGATACAAAATCCGGGGCTGCTAATTGGAAGTCACTTGTTTCTCATTAATCAAATCAAATAGCTGTCTTACCACATGCAGAGTGGGATCTGCCTTAACCCACTCCAGGTGTTTCAGTAGCAATGGTGACATGTGAGCCATTCCCTCGGGTGCCCTGCAGAAGCAATGAATAGAGGTGAGCAGTCCAAGAGTCCCTTTGGATCCAGACCACATCAGATGCTTTGAGCCTTTAAAATTCCTGTTTTCTTTGTGTTTATACACAGGAATGCAAGTTTAAGTAAGATAAATCTTTTCAAAATATCTCTTTTGTGGAGATAATAGAGTATGAAATGGCATTCTTTGATCCAAATGAGCTGCATTGCTAACTGTACTCTGAGATTGAAAGCCCTTGTCCTTAGCCAGGAAGATGCTGAGCAAAACAGGTGGTCTGAAAATGTCTTGAGTGTGGCCTGTAAATAAAACAACCCATTTCTGGGCTATTAAAGATGCTCTTAGGCAGAGTAAGTAACTAACAGAATTTTCCAAACGGTATCTGCAATGGTAGGACTTATTCTGCAGCAGCCGTGCTAGCCTGCTACCCCATAGAAACAAATATTTACATAATTAATTGTAGCTTGAATCCAGCTGTCTCATCCTAGTTTTGCCATATTATTTACAAAAGTGGGGCACGTTTACTGCTTGTCACAACCTGCTCCTATCTAAAGACACGGTGGTGATCCAGCTTTATTGCTGCTGAAAGGAGAAAGTATTTGGGGGAAATTTCCAGCAATCCTAAATGACCAGGAGTGGGAATAACGAGTCAGCAGTGCTCTGCAGAGGCATCCTTGGGATCATTGAGTCCAAGTTTCACTGCAGACAAGAGGAGACTTTGCCTAGGCAAGATGTTTTCGTGCCATTTATGCTTTTCTGGTGCAAACTGAGGAAGACGATCAAAGGTTGGCTAAAGCTTTTTTTTTTTTTTTTTTAATTCAAAATAGATTTAAAAAAAGGGGTTGCCATTGTAGTATAAACTTACTTAATATTGGTAAATATTGCTGAAGGCACTTAAAGACTCGCTGACATAGAACCGCAAACTAAACCTTACCTCAATTCATCTTCACGCACACTGGACTGAGTTTCTATCCTGCAGCGGGAGGGCAGACCACAGTGCTTCCTGTCCCCCATTTCCACCACAGGTAAAGATTCGTGAGCATAAATGTGCAAGGGGCTGAGCAGAGGCATGCTCTGGATTCCCCCGTGGTCTGTGACAATTAATTAACTGCCGTGGAGCAGTTCAGCTTTCTCTCACGCTGCTGTTGCTACGTGTTGATTTCTCTGCGGCTTCATAGGAAAATCAGAGACTGAAACAAGTCCTTGCAATAACGGCACGCATAGGATCAAGCAGATAATGTGTTTCAAGTAACAAATCCACAAGCTGCATAAAACCACAGACTGTCCAGTTCTATCTTTAGAACAAAAGTCACATCCTTTTGTTGTTTTCACTGAACATATGCAATGAAAAATGGCATTTATGTTTGGGCACGTTGAAATTCTGGAGTTTACTTTATGCTTTGCTGCTAAGCTCCGTGGTTTATGTGGTACTGCAGGGAACACCACGCTGAACCCTCTAACATGCTTCTTAATTTAGCGTGTACATACAGTTTATTTCTATTGCTAATTGTAACTAATTGTTAATGATCAAAACCCCTGTAATGGTAACTTCCTGAGCTGTTTTTGTCAAGCAGTTTTTTTTTTTTACTGTATCATAAATAATTCAGTTCCTTTAGGGTCACTGTGAGTGAGCTGCATGTGCCGCCTGGCAGCCCACTGTGCTGCACTGGGATGGGAAGGTGGGCTCCCAGAGGGGCTGTTAGGCAGATGCATACAGAGAGAGGGCATCAACTGACAGGCAAAAATTGGGAAAATGAATTCTGATGGAATATATATTAAAAAAATGTATCTGTAAAGCTAAGTGGGTTTTAATTATTCACGGAGTGTGCTCTTAGTGTGATGGTTCAGTAGAAAGGAAGTCGCTCTGGTTGTTGTAAGACAGGTTTGTCTCTGGAAAGCAAGCAGGATCTCTTTCCTAGAACACCACAGGGCAGGGTTGATAGCACTGTCCTGTTTACTGGCCGTGATCTCTGGTCCACTGAGAGCTCACTGGAATTTCTTACTGCTTCACGGGAAAATTGCCTTGCAAAAGGCAATCACAACACATAGAAAAGAACCAGCAAAGATCTACCTCTGAACTATGGCTATTTAAAAGCATTGGTAGGGATTCTGAAAGTGGGAAACGTCCTTAAGCCAAACCTTGCACCGTTCCATGTCGATGTTTTCATGTTACTGAGCGCTGCAGAGCAGAGCCCGGTCAGAAGCGCGGTAACGCTGTGTTGTTTCAGTCAGGCAGGGGCAGCGGAGGGCCGACCCCCCCGGCAGAGGAGATTGCCCCCAGCCCTGACCACCAAGTAAGTGCCTGCAGGTGTCTTCTGTTGGTGGAGGGTCGCTTTCACCTACTGCCATCCAGCTTTATCTTCTCCAGTGTAACAGTCACTGCCACAACGGTGCCGTGTGCTCACCGACTTTCTTGTATTGCCTTATTCCCTTATTTCTTTACCTCTCTCTCTATTATACCATCGAACGAGTGTTTAAAGGCACTGCCAGGTTAGGAATCATGGGATTTTTGTTGTCTTTAGTTACAACAGTTAAATTTTCATTTCCTTCCTCTCCTGCTAGTTATGTTCTGCACGGACTTTGGTTTAGCCAGCAAAGCTAAATGCAGACAGGATGATTTTGACTTTGCTGATTTATATTGCAGAGGAAAGGATCGTTTAGGTGGGAGCTCCCATAGAAGAGGGAAAAAAGAATGAAAACTGCTCGCTGCAATTTACCAACAGCCATAACAGATATTTCTCTTACCTGTTTTATTCTTGTATTGTGTTTGTATCATTAAAACTGGAAGTTGAAATACGAGCTTTAGATTAAATGCTTTGTAGCTTTAAAAATACCTAAAAAACAAAAACAAAAAAAAAAAAACCCATATTTTAATTAGAAATGCAAATACTGTTACCTTTTCCAAGAGCCACAGCTTCTAGTCGGGACATCCAGCACAATCACCCCCAGTGGCTAAAAGCTACAGTCCTGGATCTGTTCTTTAGTATTTCATTACTTCAATTAGCATCCAGTTGAAATTGTTTTGAACAACTCCTTTGTTCTGCTGCCTTTCTTATTTGTGCTGCGAGGAATTAAGGCAGCCTTGTGCACAAGGAGGGCTGCCTCTGCTGCTGACTTCCTCCTATTTTAGAATTTCTGCCAAATAATCTCCTGAAATGTTGCCACAGTGCTTCTGGAACGCTGTGATTCTTCTCTTTTCCTCACTGCCGTTCTGTACCCTACCAAAATGCATCGCAGCACTCGCCCAATGTCTGCTGCAATTTATGGGGTATTTCTTTCTCATTTAAAAAGCGGCCTTGGATTAAGGCCTCCTGCAGCGCCATGGGGAAACCACTGTCCTGTTAATCTCTCTTTTTTTTCTTTCAGTGGCACTGTTAAAGCCGAGAGAGTAAAAGCAATCTGTCAGGTGCAGATCAGCCTGTAGAATAAGAAACATTAGCATGTTCCATTATTCATAGGTTTCACTTTGTATTTCCTGAGCTGCTCCCATCAATATAAAATATGCCAATTTCCTGCCTTTCAAGGTTAATATGAAACACCTCAAAGAGATTATCTGATTGAATATTTTTTCTTATTTTGCCTGGAAAATATATTGTGAATATTTTTTTTAGTGGGTTTTTTTTTTAGGGGGGGGGGCAAACATCAAAGGCCCAGACCTGCTCACAGGAATGGCCCTGTTGCACCCAATTTACACTGGGTTGCAATGCTGCAGCTCTGAGGCACCGGCACAATTGAATGTGTGGTGAGGAAGACTCAGCTCTAATTTTACACAGAATAAACCCAGAGGCTTCGTGGAGTGTTGACAAGGGCTGGAAGTTGTTCTGCCACCTTTGAACTCCGATATATCCATCTCATAGGTGCGTTTTGTGTGCTGTGGTTATTTTTGAACTGAATGTGCACATCTGCAATTGCACTGAAGTGAAACATTTCAAGAACAAGCGTAGGTAAATAAGAGTAAGAAGGCTCTTGTAAGACCAGCTGATGGAGCCAGCAACTGCGTGTTCCTATTTGATAGTTAAAATGAGTCAGAATGAAAGGCAGTGTTAAATTTGAGTTTATGGAGCCTTGCTTGTCTTTGTGCTGGGAGGGCTTCATGCATCACTCGGGTCTTTGCTGTACAACCAAGCAGGACTCTCTCCTCAGGTGAGGTGATGGAGGTGCAGGTGGTGTCTGCGCAGCTCGCCTCACTGTTCTCCTGAATTCTGAGCTGCTTGAATTTGCTTTCATCAACTGCTGCAACTCAGGTGGTGCCTACCCATGGCCTATGGGGCTGTGGCTCACAGGGCTGCACCTGCAGATTTCTTGTGCTGGCTTCCCATGTCCTGAGGAAATAGAGCAAAAGCTGACTTCGTGATTCTCTTATTTATTTATTTATTTATTTATTTATTTATTTATTGGAGTCTAAAAGCAGACAAATCCAGCTCTAAGCAAACGTACCCATATGTGTCTGCCCTTTGAGAAGGGGAATAGTGAAATCCAAGCACATTTTGTTGAGAACTTAAGCTAAATGGTCAAGACTGAATGTATTAAATGCAGCACTGAAGGTTCTATAACACATGGTCGGTGGTGGTTTTGTTTTAAGATAAGGTTGGGAAGAAAGGAGAATCAAGTGAAAAGAGCCAGCAGTGTTGCTACTCCTTTCTATTCTTGTTTGCCCCAAATTACAGTGACCAAAGGGGTTGGGGTTTTTTTTTATGATTATTATTTATTAAATGGATTTGAGAGGCATATTTGCATTCTATTTCTTGAGAGTTCCCCCTTTCAGGTTTTTCTCTGAAGCCATGACGTCCAAAAATGCACTTGTTTTAAATGAAACCTAAGATTGCCCTGTAAGTGTACAACTCCAGGTCTTTAGAAGAACGTCAGCCATTAAAAGAAAAAAGTAAATGAAAAATCCCCAAAGCTGGAAAAGTGACACGTCCATCATTAAGCTCTGAGCTGTGCAGATGTAAGATTTCCAGCTTTTTGACATGGCAAATTTGTGTGTTTAATTATCTCAACGTTTTAATATTTTAATAAGAAAATTTTTTTAGCACGTGAGAAAAACACATCTAGTCATTTGCTGCTGTGAAAATAGTGACCATTTCATTCCCCTGCTATTTGTTCGCCAGATCCACCTGTTTTCCTGTCAACTTCAAGCACATCCTCTACTTCTCCGAGTTTCAGAATCTTTGCCTTCACTATAAATACGTGTGCTGACATGGCTGTCTTTGGATTATTACCACCTCTTCTTTTGCACTCGTGGGTGGCATTTTCAGTGTGGTCTTTCATAGCCATGCCCAATTTTTAGTTTTCGATGCAGCATTGCAGTTTTGTAGAGATGCTCTGTGCGTGTGTGTGTGTGTGTGTGTGTGTGATCCCTGACTCCTAACACAGCTGGAGCACTGACATACCTGTCGGTAAGGCTGGGCAGTGATGGCCTGATCCTGCCATCTTTGCTCAGGTCAGTCAGCTCGCTGGGAGTTCTTAATTCCCTGAGTCAAGGCTGCGGGAATCACTCTTGAACTCTGGAAATGGACACCTGTTGGATAGCAGGATTTCTCCTTGCCAGGTGGCCTTTCATGTTTAAACATACTTACGGATCGCTTTCCAAAATGTTTACTTCTCCCACTGAAAATAACCGTTGTTTGAAACTGCTTTAGACATTAAACTCCACAGAGAGGCCAGTTGCCACAGCTGAAAGTGAACCGGTGGGCCAAAAAAGCAAGGAGAGTTCCAAAGACAAGAAGCCGCCAGCGGAGCTGAGCAAGCAGAAGGGCAGCAAGCAGGAAATCAGAGAGCAGCCAGACTGCAGGGAGCAGCACGCAGCTGAGACCGACTCCATCCAGAGCGGAGGGGACGCTGCCAAGGAGCCCACCTCCTTCAAGAGGATGGAGAAGAGGCAGTCATTTGGAGGCTTTTTTAAAGGCCTTGTACGTTATGTTGATCCTATCTTTTTAAGTTCTTTCTTCACTAATTTTAACTCCCAACCTGCAAGCGGTTAACCCTGTGAGATCTGTGCTCTGATGCACAGTATGTCCATGTCAGGAGTGTCATCTTGTAAGCAGCTTTGCAGGACTAGAGCTAAAAAGGAATGTGTTGGTCAAAGGCAAGAAAAGTTGGGCTTCAGGGTAGTGATTTACAGGTACAATGCACTGTGGGACAGCCATAATTGCTCCCACACCCCTGCTTCACGGGTTCATGCCTTGGCCATGGGGATGACACAACTGCTCCTGTAGCAGGTGCTGAACCACCTACAAATTATAGTGTATGCATGAAGGAAAAGTGAGGGTGGTGTCAGTTTGCCAAGGCGTGCTTCCTCCACAGTGGTAGCTCAGCTGCTGCTCTGGAGCAGATGGTGCATCCCTGCAAGGAGCAGTGGACCAAACTCCAGGAGAAAATCAAGGCATTCGTCCTGCTGGTTGGAAACCAGCACAGATGTCACAAGATAAGCTCCAAGAATTAGTAATCAACCACAGACTAGCAAATGAAGAATTACACATGCTATTTTTTCTCTCATTTTGTCAAAAAGTACTGTAAAATTGATATGCCCCCCCTTCACCGAAACCTTAAATGTAGATGTGAAAGAATTCAGGACACTAAAAATCTGAGTTTCTGTAAGGCCTGCTATTACTCATGCAACAAATGCTTCCTCAGAGCACTAAATGCATGGATTTCTTTTCTCCTGTTTGCATTCAGGGCGCAGGTTAGACCTGGAACTGCCTCTGGAGCCTCTCTGCAAGAGTGCAGATCTCCATTACTTTTGATAGCTCATTTGGAAGGAAGCGTTTTGCATTTTTCCTCACATTGCCACAGTGAATCTAGAGTTATGGGATCGCTGTTAGCATCCTTTGGAAAACTTGTAACCTGAGTTTCATCATGAAGTTCCAGTGGTGCAAGGAATGTGAACTGATTGAACAACGTTACCTGCCATGATTCCTAGTGAATCTGGTTCCTCTTGGGAGACGATCAGCTTTTATCCCTTCCTCCCTACTCTGCTTCTAAGCGTGTCACAGAAGAGAAGGACAGGCAAGAAACCCTCCAGGTCTGAAAGAAATGTCAAGAAATAGAGAGTGAAATGGTAGCGTGGATCTGAAAATGAGCCCCATTAGGACTTGGAGTTATGCAGTCAGGCTGCCCTGCAGACCAGCGTGACTCACTCTGAGGCAGATGTTTTTCCACATCATAAGAAGCATTTGATTTGCACGCATTTCACTGAATTACTCTGTATCCCAGAGAAGTCTATTTGTATTACCAAAACAGTTAAATACTGGTAGGGGGATTAAGAGCCAAGGCAAATGCCATTTGGCAGTATTGATTGGCAGTAGGATAGTTCAGCCACTTCTGTTTTCTGTATTCCCCCCCCTCTTCCACTCATACACACACAGTTCAGGGTAAAATCCTCGTCTGTAAAGAGCCCCTCAGAATTTCCTGTATCCTTAATGGGAGCAAGGAAATTCTGGAGCTCACTTGCAGTATATACAGGCTTGCACTGGCTTTGTTCATCCTGGGTCCCAGTGAGGTCTAAAGGAGAAATCTGTTTTCTTGGCACAGTGTGAAAAAGCCAAGATGTGTGCCACGCTAACTGAAGTTAGCAAGCACACGCATTTATATGCATGTGTGCTTTAATTTCCTCACCTCCTCCTGCCTTCAAATCTGTGTCTGAAATTTCCCTGGTGCACAATGCCTGATCCCCACTCAGGAGCACACATGGGTGTTGTGTCCTCAAAAGTATATTGGCTACTTCCTTCCAGCAATGAATCGGGGAGTTCTGTCACTCACACCCCTTAAATGAAGCTGAAGGTCTCTTTCTCTGGCATAAGGTTACCTGGAAACGGGCCAAATGTCAACCACCCCTATTATTTGTTATATGGAGATACTGAGATTCGGGTTTTATTCCTAGTCTGGTGACTTGTTGAAATGAGGCACTGCCAGCTCTCCTTTGTTGTGACTTGTCCTGAATGTGTGAGGAAGGGTTTTGTGTTGCCAACTGTGCTTTGTTCAGTGACATTCATAGACACTGTATCCAAAATATTGCATAGAGTTTAACAATAGATACAAATTTAGACTTATTCCAGAAAGAGAGATATCGGGAACTGTAAGCTGGTGAGGAAACATGCTTTTAAGTGCAAGGTCATGAGAGATTCGGAGGTGCAGGAAAGGTGGCTGTGATACAGAGGGAAGAAAAAAGCCTTTTGATGAAGTGAGGAAGTTTTGTACAGGTAAAAGGACCATTCAAGGGGAAAAAAAATATAGGCAGAACAAACATAGAGGAAGTAGAAGTGTTGAGTGAGATCCTTCTGCTTGCTCCAGCAGCATGCTGCACAGTTTGGCTACGGAGCCAGCCCATCTCCTCTTGCAGTTATAGAGGGCAACTGTTCTCTAACTTCCTTCTGCCATTAACAAGAGATAACACTTTCTAAGTTTTTTGTGTTGTTTTTGTTTAATAACTCTATAGCCCGTTTGGTTAGCTCTTTGTGTTTCTGAAGGTGGGAGGAGGATGTTCTGCGCATGGAAAATATCCCCCAGGAAATGAGTACCTCTTCTTCAGCACTGCTGGGATGACCCACACCAAAGGATCCCAGTTCTGCAATGCTTTGAAAAAACAAGCTTTGCATATCCTAGGTGATCAGAACAAGTCCCAGGAAGGAAGACTCCTTAATCTAAAAGTATCAGACCAGACACAAACCAATGCCAGAAATTTCTTTTGGAGATAACAGCGCAGATCTCTGATAACAAATCAGAAAAAAAACACCCACTAAGCTTTGTGCTGATGAAACAGAAGCAGTGCACACTAAGAAAGAGATCCAGGAGGCCTCTCTTGTATAACCCGTGGCCATGGAGCTCCTCCTGAACTCTGGCAAGCTATTTCCATCGCAGCTATTTTAGCACCACTTTCTCCTCAATGCATTGATTCCTCTGGGAAAGGGCACAGAGTGAGAGGACGTCATAGCCCAGGAATGCAGCTGATGGAGATGCTTCAGTTCAAACATCTGCTCCCACTTGGGCTGAAAAACACTGAAATTTTTAATCCAAATGAAGCCAGTTATGCAGGCAAACAGTATTATGGCCTGGCTGCATGATTTTGGCACAGACCTTAAGGTCTGATGTCTGCTCTTATGGCTGAAGAGATGAATTTCTAAGCTACGTGAAATACAAAGGCACTCAGTGAGAGTTAGAAAAGTGAGATTTGATAATAAAAAAACAATTAATTACATTGTTCTCTGAGCTGGAACAACTCATACTGAGGTTATCAGAAGCTGGGAGTGCTCAGCACGTGGGAAATGTTCTGACCTATTCAGATCTGAACTTCTGAACAAAAAAACCCTCCGACACTGTGACATTCCTGGGTGTGCCCTTTGAGGTATTCTGCCCAAAGTGTGTGCCAGCCAAGCTGTCACAAATGCAGACAACTTTCACTGCACTGAAAAGGGCCACACAGTGTAATTGAGAGTGAGACATGAGCAGTAGTACCTGTGCTTAAGAATCTGATGGCAGAACTGGAATTTGGCCGTTAAAAGGGCAGGAACAAGGTTCTTTATTTTATGCGGTGCTTGGAAATTCCAGTCTAACAAGAATCATCAGCCCTCTCCCTCACAGCTTCCTGCTTTACTCAGCAATCACCTTGAAAATGGGTGCAGCAGGGAGACTTGTGTTGGCAAATAACGTGAGACACTTCTGCAAATGTGCTAAATGAGTCAAAACGGGGATTATCTGAAATGAGCTTTACCTCCCCTGCTCCTTCCTCCACCCAGTCTGCATCATTTACAGGAAGGATGGCAAATGGTATCATCCTGTTTTGTAGATCAGCATACAAATGTTTCAGTATCTTCATGTGTTGGATGGAATAGATGCAGCTGACAGACTCAAAGTGAGCCGTATAGGGGAGGAAATCTAACGAGCACGTTTTTAGGCTTGCTGGACAAACCCTAATGATGTAAACAAATCATATTCACCCAACAAATGGCAGACATTACAGCCTGATACTTTTTTTAAAGTGTCTTTTATTTGTTGCTGCATGTAAGTGACAAAATAAGAATCATTATTCTGTCCTAGCATCTTCAAAATGATGCCAGAACTAGAAGCAAGCCCTCTGCAAGCAATGGTGTTTCACCCACCCACCCCAGCACAGGATTGCAGCTCTGCTCAGGCAGGGGACCTTTTCAGTCCATTATGATTGCTGTCTGCTCTTCTTTATACGTAGATTTTCAATGGTGAAAAGTTGAAGGGATATCAGTGCAGTGAAGCCTAATCACTATTAAAAAAAAAACACCGATCTTATTTCTCTGAAAGGAATGAGGAAGTTGAGGTCTTTCTCTCCCCATTTGACACAGAATAGTCCCATGGTGTCTTGAAGTGATGAGTCAAGTTCCCAGTGTGAAGCATGCTGTGCGAAAGGACATTTCATACACGATTCTGCACAGTTCGCATTGTAAGGAAAGCACATACCCCATTTAGCACTGTCACCGTGTTTTTCTGCTCAGCCTGCAATGATTTAGGCATGGGGCTACAAACAGGACTGGCATCCATACACACTGTTAACAGCCGTCTCTTAGTGTCTGTGGATCCATTTTGCTGCTGTGTTCTCGAGTTTCAATGACTTCAAGGCCAGCAAAATCAGGTCAAGACAGATTAAACTAGAGCCAAGTTTCTATTAATTACTGGCCAAAAATTTAGTTGGCAAAGCTAGATCTGTGCACTTCCTCATCCTAAACTGGATTAGTTTCTTGAACTGGCTCCAGACCTGGAATTATATGTGTCGTGTAGAAAAGTTTTATCACTCTAACGTTGTCAAATATCTGTCGTGCATGAAAGCATTTAATGCTCCTTTAACTTAGAGCAGACCAAGGCCTGCTATAATACACTATTAATCATGCTTGAGGGGCTCCCAGCATGGCTTCAACGAACCATTTAGGACAGAGATATTTTAGTGAGAATTGGCCAAAACCGTAATACCGAAAGTAAGCAGGGCATGTCTCTGGTTCGTTAGTCCACTTCCTAAGCACAATCACTTTTTATGCTGATTTGGGAAAACTATATTAAAAATACATTAAAATAATGATTTAAGCAAACTGGCAGGCAGTATTGTTCTGGGACTGTCAGGATGTGTTCATATGCTTACACACACTAAAGTGAGGGGTAAATTAGGAAAAGCAAGAGCAGGAATGAGAATGAATGGATGATGTCTACTAGCGAAGCTCTGACGTGTAATCCCTGACCTAACCGTTCTGAAATACCAAAACAAAACTTATACATTTCTGTATCTTATTCCACAGGGTTCCAAAAGGATGTCTGATGCTGAAGTGCAAACAGATCCAGTGTCTATCCTACCTGCTGGGAAATCCAAGTAATGAATGCACTTGGCTGCAGGAGGATGGGCAGCTCCCTGTGAGCTCACCTGCACTAGAGATGACTCATTATTTTCCTTTACGTGGCTGTCATCAAATGCCTGAGGCTCAAGCAAACGCTGGTGTATCATGTAAGGTGTATCATTTGCAGGGTTTGTTCTTTAGATGTTAGAAAGAAACTGTAAAGATCATCACGAATGTGTAGTAGCTTATTTAAAGAAAGGTCATGTGGGTGATTTTTAGTCTGTGGAAGGTAGGGTATGTAAGGTCAGAAAGTGGCAGTGAATTAAATGAATAGCAGAAAAAGTGCACGTGACAAAGGAATGCAGTGCGTGCAGCAAGGTGTGAGCAACAAATCTCAGCTTTAGAGAGCTTTAAATTAGCCAGGAAAAGAAAATCTCCTCTGATAAATGTTATACTTAATTGTAAAAACAACCGAGTCACCCGCTGTGGTTTTATATAGCGCTGAAATTAGCCAGAAGCCTGCAGTCCAATAGAATCAGCAGCTCTAAAGTTACGCTTCGTCTTGGTTATTAATGTAAATTAAAAAGCTAAAACGCAAAGGCTTTCCGTGATTGAGGCAACTTCTCTCCTGTCTTGGTGAGGCAGGATAACAAATTTAAAGCTGTTTGAGGTTCTAATGGGAACACACGGGGGCAGCCGCGTCCTCACGCTGCCCTAACGCCAGGCTGTACCTCCAATCCTGCTCCTAATGTTTGGCAGATGATAGGAAGAAATACTTAGCCGCTTCCGATATTTGTTTATATTCGTACTTGTAATTAATCCTAATAAAATCCAAGCTGCCCGGGCAGCTCCCTGCTTCATGAGGCTCCTGTAATAACTGTGGTTAATAAATTTTACAGAAAACAGAGGTGTCCATGCTTTATTCAGCCCTGGGCTCACTCAAACAGTGAACCATAAGCCTGACGTTTTAAGGCACGTTTGTGTCCGAAAGGTGCAGTACTCTGTTATTGGCTCCTTCTGATTAAATACATAAATACTAATCCTTTCAAAAAAAATTAAAAGCCGCTTTAATCTGGAGACAAAATTCATTATTTACATCCCTGTTCTCGGATGATTGATGTGGCGTTTAGGTACAAATCAACACATTGCAGTCCTGCCTGTGAAGTAAAGAGCTGTCATTATTTGAGAAAGGATTACCACAGGCAACCGAGTGCGAATTCTGTGAGATCTGCAGAACTACGTTTCTAACTAGAAATGAGCCAAAGAAGAACGAGGTAAAAGAGCCCTTTTTTCTTCATGGGAATCTCTGGAGATGGACAGTACTTCTGCACTGTCCTCTGCGGGCCTGTGGGCTTGATGCAGAGCACCAAAACCTGCCGATGTTTCTGTGTGTAGAAAGCAGAGACAAAAGGCCTTTTAGCTGTAGTAGCACCTTCAGTTCTGCTCCCAGGCTGCGTGGGCTTTTAACATACAGCGATATCACTCAGCAGTGACTGCTTACAGATTTCAGACCCGATTCATAACAATGCACTTCTACCACTGCATGGGACCTGGGACTGCTGTGGGTCTCCGTTTATGGCGTCGAGAGGGAAGAATTGGGATCGTTATATCCAACACTGCAACAAAACAAAATGGTTTTAGGCTTCGTCTATGCCACGGGAGCACACAGTTTTAATTAAATCAGTGAATGCAAAGTTACGGTGTGACAACCACCATGGTTACATGTGTGTATGAAAGAGCTAGATGTCAGCACAGTGAATGCCATCAGAAAAGGAGCATAAACCATCATGCTGTAACGGTGACTTCATGCCCCATGTAATTGCCTCTGTATTAGAACAGCACTTCATCTATTTTTAAAGGAAAAAAAACAAAACAAAACAAAAATGCAGGCTAATTAATTGTATTATGGGCCCCATACGTTATTATTACTGTGTTACAGGTTGTATAGATGATTATATTTGGATAGACCAGGCTTTCTGTATAAGATAACTCTTTGCTGGTCTGTGCTTCTGGAGCAGAACTGCACTGATTGCCATTCTGCCCTCCTGAGGCAATGAGGGCTGCTGAGATGTGCTCTGGCCCCATCCCTTGGCAGTGGGGTTAACGTCAGGAATCAGGAAATCCTCTTGGCAGAAAAACAAGAAAAACACCAAGTTTGGCTGCGGGTGCCCCGATGCCATGGAGCTGTTATTGCAGATGGAAGAAGGGTTCTGTTGGCACTGCCTCCCGCAGAGAAATCCCCCGTTTTGTTTGATTTCTCTCTGACAACAGGAAAACGCGAGCTCTGAGGAAGCAAGTCAGCCTTCTTATAAAGCAGCACACGGAGCCCCAAGAGGAAGAAAAGTCTTAGGAGATGCATCCCCAGTGAAGTCGAGCTTCCGCATTCCACGTGCTGTGTAAGAAACATGAAAGTACAGCTGTTGTGTTCAGGCCCAGTAAAGCTTAACGAGTCGCTGGGAAATCAAAGCTTTGGGAAGGACTGCAATCCAAAACAAAGGAGAAGAGCGGCCAAACTGAGGCACTGCATTTAGGCTGTGCTGTCAGCAAACTGCTCTGGTTCTGTACATAAGATCTTTCGAGGGGAATTGAAGCAGATCAGACTGCTTCAGATATGCATGTGAGGAATAATTTTAAGGACAAAATGCAATCTCAGGAATAAATAACCCAGGGTATAGATTTTAAATGCTGCTTTCCATGTGCGAAGCACTCCTCTCCAGTGGACAGGCATTTACCCCCTGGCCTGCCCTCCTGCATGCTGTGCAGGGCTGAGCTGGGGCTGAGCTCTACCCAAGCCCGTGGAGATGAGCACTATTGCTGCAGCCTGGGTGCTGTGGGTTTTCATAACCTGAAAGCAAATGATCTCCTTTGAAAGTATATCAGAGCTCAATTGCTCTTCTCTGGAATCTGTCCAGATGTCTAACTTCATTAAACTTCAAGGTGGGTTCTACAGATAATTCCCAGCTAAGCTGCCCTGCACTGAGCCGTACAACACACAGCCTGCACAGAACAAGGTAATATCCTGTCTTAAACAGTCCACTCATTAATTTTATGCATAACCAGCTGCTAATTACCAGTACACACAAAATAAATGATTGCACTTCAGCAGCTAGTACTTGTTTGGTGTGAGCAATCACATACAGCCTCTCTCAAAATACAGAAACAACAACAACAAGCCACCCTTTCCAAGCCTGTCCTGTGCATGGCAGCAGGGCTGGAGGCTCTGAGCAGCCCTCCTGGCTCTGCAGGCCCAGCCCCAGGGCTGCCCTTGTGTCCCTCACCCTCCCTGTTTCCCCAGCCCCACCGCCTGCATGCTGGGCCTGGGAGCCCATCTGAGCATGAAACTGTCATGCAGAGCACAGGCTCCTGGGGCACTGAGTTTCACGGTACATTACTTCTTATGGTTTTCATGTTGTCTTAGATTTGTCTTAGCTACGTTTATATGCCCAAAAACATCATAATGATGGTCTAGTTCCTGAGTAATACAACTTCTGAGGTTCCTTGTGGGTTGAATGTCTACTGAAACTGCTTGCCAAACTGTGTTTCCAAGGAGAAGGTTTGCAAAGAAAGAAACACTCCTGAGAGCAACTCACACCTGTGCCTTCTACTTGTTGGCCATGCCAGGTCTGTATCCCACTTCTGCATGGTATGGAGCTGGGGCAGCTCTCCAGCTGGGAGCAGGAGCTGTGTTCTGCCCCTTAGTGACAAAGCTGTACTTTAGAGATAACTGGTGAGGAAGGGTCCAGCAAGGGGATGGACAGAGCTGCTGCCAGGGTGGGTGTATTTGGTTGTGTGTCACACTGCAAGCCCTGCACCTTGTGCTTGTACAGCCTTGTGCCTCCCTTCATGCTCTTCTGTATGTAAGCATTTACAGCTGGCTTTGGGATGGCATGCAAGAAAATCTGTGGTTTCATACTGAGAAAGAATAGCATGGAAAGAAATACATGCAGGGTTAGAGCACAGAGGAATTGTGACTGGGGGGGCTGAGCCCACTTGTGAGCACAGAGATGGGATAGCTGTAATTTCTTTATACTCATCTGAGAATATCAGTAAAGAAGCTGGATTTGCTATAGGCTCCACCTCTTCTGGATAACACACCCAAGTCTTTACTGGCAACTTCAGCAGTTTAGCAGTTCTGAGAATACAAAAACAGGAAATTCTGCACCCGCCTTGACAGAGACTGAAGGACTGAACAGATTCCTTCAAGACCGCATTATATTTTGAGAACAAATTATCAAAAGCTTTGAAGGAAAACGAATCCCTTATCAACATTCTTTGCTTTTTCTTAATCCTGCAGAGGAAGCATTAACAATTTGCTTTAAACCGGAAAGGTACGAAGTCCAAATTCCTCCCTTATCACATCCCACTGTAATCAGGTGATGCAGCACTTGACACTGCCCCGTCACCTTGACACAGTGGTGGGGTCCCTTATGACCACAGCAGTGTATGGAGAACAATGAACACAGACCCTCAACACAATCCCAATCCTAAGCAGACCCAGGTAAATGTTGTAAAACAGCTCTGAGTACCCAGGGTACCCACTGATGCTGGGCACAGAAGCATCTTGGCAGTTGTTTTTACAACTGTGCTATAGCAAAGGGCTCCATCAGAAACGTGAGCCATGTAGATTTAATTCCAGTGTAACTAAATCCATACTAAGGCTTTTAGCACTATAATGACTGTACTTGAAAAACTTTTGGGGACCCCTCTTGCGCTCTCTAACCTCCAATCAATCCTACCAGTAAGCTTATGAGGGAAACTGGGCCTTGTCTCCCGTAGTCTGCTGTCATGGTGGGACACACCAGTCCTGCAGGTCCTGCAAGGGTTAACTGCTGCCGTGGGGTGGGCCAGCACAGCTGATGGCAGGAAAGGAGCTAAACTCTCCTTGAGAGGGATTGGGAAAGAATATAAAGGTAGCATGGCAGCTACCCTGAGAGGGGACTGGCTGCAAGGAGGACTCAGGTAGGCGTGGTCTGTTTCCAAATGGAGCAGATGGGCTGGGTGGGGGGTGGTTTGGTTTGGTTTGAAATGGTGTGTGTGTGTTCAGTCTTTCATGGGGAGTCTTATGGCCTCCTAGGGGGACGTTGACCCTTAGTATGCAAGCCTGTCTGGTTTTAGGTCCTCTGGAGCTCGTGGAGTGGTTAGTTTGGGAAGGTTGCGGCAGTATCTTGGCTTGTTTGTGGGGGTTTGGGGAATGTTGTGCACCTGTGAGTCAGTGAGGTGATGTGCCTCTTTTGTTACAAGTCTAAACGTGGATTTAGCCACTTAACTTCAACCTGGAAACATAAACAACTCTGACCCCGGTCGATACTTTGTTAAAGGTAAATGGCTATGCTAAAATGTAAACTTACTGATAGCCAGAAGTAGTGGGAATCCTCCTCAGAGCAATAACAAGCTCTGCCTTTTTGCACTGGCAGCGGTGAGAGGGGGCTGTGCGTCCTTGCAGGCAGGAGCAAGGCTTGTGTGCAGCATCTCGGTGTGCGATGGCTGCTGGCCCATCTGCAGCAGAACCGCTGCTGTCTGTGTGCAGTCCGTGCTAAACGCTCCTCTGGTGTATTTTCAGGCGGTTGCTGCGTTAATCCCTTTCTCAGCCTCCGTGAATTTAAAGCTCGTAGTCAGCCTTGAGTTTGATTTAGAAGAGCTGCAGAGGGAACGTGGAGTGCCCAGGAGAAGCAGAGCAGGAAGGGTTAAGGGCAGCCTGCCTTCCTGTGCTGGCCTTGTCCCGTGTCAGTCCCGACAGTTGACCTGCAGTGATGTAACACAATACGGACACCGGGGCTTGTAACAAATGTCACTTTGAGACAAAGCATGTGCTTCTAGAGAAAGTTGTTTGTTTCTCCTGAGCCCCAAATTAAGCATTCATCATCTTGTCTCCTGTGAGGCATATTGTTGTAGCTTGGAGGAAACAGAAACTAAGCCATATGTTGAAAGTGGGAGAATTCAGGGAGGATATTCTTTTTCTTTCTGTTAAATCCGTGCTTCATTTTTCCAGCAACAACAACAAAAAAGCAGGGAAAAAGCAGGGTGATTTCTGCAGACAGGGTGAAGTTGGCAGTGACTATTTCTAGTCCATTACAACACAAGAGTAGGTGCTTTCGAGTGCTTGGAAGCAAACATTGTACTAAAATTACGGCTGGTTGCTGGCAAAACGACTTGTAAATGCCTGTATTCTAGGATAGACGCGATATTTAAGGCTTTGCAAAGAGTGTTCCTTAAGCGTTTGTTCACAGATTTATCTTTGTTCTTAAGTGGTGTTTGCCAGGAATTTCCTAAGCAGCGCATGGTTATGCATGCTCCTGTTTCGGGGTGCTTGGCTCCTAACTTCCTATGAACGCTGATTCTCTGACAGTGAGATGCTGTAATGCTCACTCTAAATTGACCCTATTAGCATATTTCAACCTTCCCGCTTATTTTGAATTTATTCTCCCTATTGGGCTCTTGGTAAAACTGCGGTGGTATTTCCTATACAAGCTGAAGAAGCCACTGAGTTCGGAAATGGACTTGAAGTGTTCACCAGAAACAGTGCTGTAGGTTTGGGGACATTGTGTATGTGACAAATATGTGTATTGTGGATTAGTTCGTTGATTTTTAAGCACTTCTTTTTGTCTGGCTTCCTCTTAACACATCCAGATGATCTCTGCCCTACCAACAAGTGAATGGGAAGTATCAAAGTACTTCTGAAAGATCTCAGATCTCCATTTGAGATGAGAATTACAGACAATTTAGTCATCATAGCCAGCAAGCATCTCGGATACTTAAAAAGAGATCTTTAATCCAGTAGTAGTTGGATTCGGTCTTGCTGTTAGCTGTGTACAGAGCAAAACGAGCAGGTGGAGGGCCAAAGTGTGGCTGTGGAGCTTTGTGTCTGTGCTGCTGCTGGGAGCTCCCAGGCTGAGATTCCATGCGAGTGGGGACTGAGCCATTCCAGGATGAGTTGGGCTCTTCCCAAGGTGGTAAACAAGGAGCACATAAAACACAGCTGTGTATGCATGTGTTTAATTTGATTGTTCTCAATGTACATTACCTGAGACAAGGTAGGCTTGGTAAGTGTCACCAGGGGACAGTTCTTCCAGCCCTGACACCCATGTTGTCACTGTTCAAGTGAGGTGTGTCCTCATTTAAGTAACACTGCCTTTTTTTTCCCCCGTCTTGTTGCATTTGATATTCAACTTTCATTACCAGAACTAGTCCTGAACTGTTTATGATTTAATATCCGGCCCATGAGGAGGTTTGGGTTTGGGCCAGATGATGAACATGACAGAAGAGCTAACGCTGTGCTGTGTAAAGGGATCAGCTCGGATGAGAAAGGGGAGGTGTTCACAGTGGAAGGACTGCAAAGAAGGAGCCCCAGAGCCATATGCACAACCTGTTCTCAGCAGGGAAATATTAAAGATGAAGCAGATAAAACAGTTCTTGGTATTGAGAATGGGATTACTGCTTTCGTGTGTGTATTAGCACTGCAGCCCTTCTCACAGATGGATGCTATTATAGTGAGTAATCAAATACCAACATGTGTTTCATACAGAAAGAGATCCTAAGCTAACTGGCTAGCAGGATATATATATACTTAATGTATATCAGAAAGATGAAGTTCTTAAGTTTTAGGCCAGTCTGGAGGTGGTGGTTACTGGGAATCCAATCTTTGCATCAGCTTCCAGTCTAATATGCAATACATAAAAAAAGTATGATGGATGAACTTGATTTCACACAAGGCCTTCCACCATTTCTATAGGTTTCAACATGTATTAAAATAATTTACATGCCAGAAATCAACTTGCTTTTACTGTAATTGAATGAGAGTTGAGTCAGGATTACTTAAACTGGACTGTAGAGTGCAGAGCAGATCCAGTAGTGAAGATCATGGATAGTGTTAGTCCTCTCCCAGCATGATAAATACTGCAGCCACATTCTGACTGACTCAGCATGTGGCACTTCTGAAACTGATGTGGGGCACAGCAGGGAAAAGTGACACTGCACAGGTCTGCAGTGGTCACCTCAGTCTTGCAGGGAGTAATTGCAATCCTGTCCAGTTCAATTCAGGCTGCACAGAGCATGGCTGCTCCCCTCCCTTCCTGCCAGAAAGCAGAGCAGTCACTTCCCCAGGTCACTTCCTCATGCGACAGCTGAATCCCATCTCCATCCAGCCCTCCTGCTCTGGGCTTCACTTCCCCTTCACCCCTACATGCTGGGATGCTCTCATGCTCGATGTGTTCTCTTCAGTGAACCTGAGAAACCTGCTGCTGTTATTACAGGAATGAAAAGCACTTTCCTGGAATTATGTATATTTTTAACTACCAGTATGTTAAGGTTTGCTTGTGATTTGCTTTCCTCTTTTCTTACGTAGCCCTGCTGTTCTGTTGCAGCTCCTCTGTTTGTCCATAGCAGAGTTACCTTTGTTTTAATTCTCGGTGAGGATGTAGACAAGATCCCATAGATTACCAAACTCAATAACATCTGTCCTATAGTTGTGTATGACACCAAATTTTTTTATCCTGAGAATTCACCCAATGTCAGCACAGTGACACCAATAGAATCCTACAGAGCCCTTTTCTAACAGGGCAAGAATGAGTTGCTCTGTCCAAAAATGAAAGTCCGAAACAGATTTTTCCATGAACAGTTCTGTGCGTGCATGTACACACAGCATCCCAGCATTCCTGGGACCTCATGGATTAAGTTCCTATAAGAGCTATGTGATATAATTTCTTCCAGGGCCAGATTCGTGTGGCAATGTCACTGTTGCACAACTGATTTTTTTTTTTTTTTCCCTCAGCTTTAAAAACAAGGTGTTAAGCAGGGAATACTCAAAAGTTCCGGGCTGTACCTCTCAACGTTTGTGTGTGATATTAAAACAAAAAAAAGGGGGGGGGGGGGGGGCGGTGTGCCAGCAGCAGTACGGTTACTACGAAGTGCCCTCAGCTCTCCCCCAGGCTGAGGCCGCTCCCCCACCAGCTGCCAGTGCAGCCCCCTTCCTTCCCCCCCCCCCCCCGCCATCGCCGCGTGTTTCGGCCGCGCGTTTCTCTCCCGTGCCGCTGGAGGGCTCCTGCCTTCAGTCTCTCGGACGTTTCTCTCGCTGGAAGCGCTCCGAGCTGCGCTTGCAGTTGTTTTTTTTTCCCGTGTCCCATTCATAGAAACCGGGAGGCTAAAAGCAGAAACGGGCGAAGCCTGCGTGATCGGCATTAGCACAGGGAGCGGGGATCGGGGCTGTGCCCGGGGACGCCGTCTCGGTGGGCTCCAAGCCGCGCTCTCCTTGGGGGGATCTTTCCTCACGGGGGGGCGGGCAATGAAAGCCGCCTCCAAAAAGCTCTCGGAGAGGTTTCATCCCAGCGGTGCCCCGCTCAATAGCGCTCCCCGGGGCGGGCGGCAGCGCGCAGCTCCGCTCCTGCGGCTTCCTTCTCTGTTCACTCCTTTCTGGGTATTCACCATACACATTTCACATTTTATAAGTGCGTGTGTCCTTCCCCCCCCCCCCACCGTGATTCATTACTCAACTTAGATATTGTGCCCAGTAACCTCTGTTCGGAGATGCTGTTAACCTTACGTCCCTTCGGGAAGAGTGAAACAGCATCACGGTGTGATTTCGTTCTAAACGTTTGGATCGACAGAGCTCCAGCTCGGGGCGGCACCGAGCACGAGGCTTCACCTGCAGCCTCGGGGGGACACTGCGGGGCTCAGCGCTGAGCCTCCGAGCGGGGGGAGCGGGGTGATGAAGAGCCGAAGGGGGGAATGAGAGAGAGCTTTAGAGGCTTCGTCTGTTTCAAAACCGAATGTATTTAAGCCTGAAAAAATACCGTACCTGAATGGGCATCCGTGCACAGTTTAACAGGAGCATTAAGCAAACACCGCAGAAATGCCGTTAAAAACAAAAAGAATAAAAGAGAATAAGAGCCTTCTGTATATGAAAAGATGCATTCTCCGCTCCTTTCTCTCTTTCTCTTTCAAATGCAGAAGAAACAAAAAGGTCAAGAGAGATTTGGCCGACACCATAATACGGAAGTCACTTTTTGTGCCATTGTGGAAGTGGTATTGTTCTTCTCTTACTGCCCTGTTCGTATTAAGAATGAAATAAAAGCAATGCTAATGGCGAGAGGGGGACAAAGCCCTGCTGGGGCAGATGGCTGTTGGAGGGGAGATGCGCTTACCTGTGTGCTCTCCCCCTCCCCCCCCCCCTCTCTGCTTGGAGAGCACCCTGCGTTGTTTGCTCTCCCCACAACCTGCTCAGAGAGCATCTATCAGTTTTCTGCTCAAGCCCTTCAGAACCTGATGTAAACCTTTCCCACCTATCGCTGCCATCTATCTGGGCAAGCTGCTAGCTAATAGAAGTGACAAAGAATGCCTGGCACAAAAATGCTGGTGGCCGGCAAGTGCTCGAAATTAAGCCGAGTCCTCTGATTTGTCACACGTGTATATGCAGTTGCACCGGTGGGTCTGTGGTTTTGGTTCATGCATCAGACGGATAACTGTAACTGCCCACTGAGATAATTAATTGCCTGGTTATGTACGTGATTAATTAAATACCATTTGCAATGATAACCGTGTGAGCGAGGTAGGAGAGCAGCCATACCTGTTGCGGCAGGCTGAGCATCCCCAGAGAGCCGAGTTGTTAACGAGAGCCTTGCACGGACTGGGACAATGGGGATCCCTTATGGGTCACCTGAGTGGAAGAGCCACTCCAACATCAGTGTCTGTTAAAAGGAAGTGATGTTCTGCAGTGTGTACCAGCCCTGTGCTTGTGGTCCCTGCCCTGTGACGAAGCCTGGGAGGAATCTCCCAGCACTGCCTGTATTATTTCGAATACAAACTCATCTGGGTTTAACGAGCACACTTACCAGGACCGGTTATAAAGTGTGCATTGTCCTTTAACCCTTTTGGCATAAAATAAAACTTCCAATTTCCCACTTTACTTATCCACGGGAGAAGGCACTGGCTGTGTAAAGCGTTTGTCTTCTGCTGCAGCCGCTGACACAACGGTTCTGCTCTGCGGCTGCAGCTCTTACGAACCATGGCACTTCCTGAGACTGAAAATGGTGAAACGCTTCTAAAACTGACTAATACGTATTCCAGTTTAATAATGGAAAGAAGCGTATTCTGAACCCTCTCTTCTCAGTGGGGGAAGGCTTCTGCACGAGGGCTGGCTGAAGTTCCTGGTATTCAGTGTCAGCGCTCTGGTTCAGGCTGATATGAATCACGGATCGAATTGTTGTGTAAATGAGGCGAATGTTCGGGTCCTTCGGTTGGCTCTGACGGGCACCGCTCTGCGCTGAGATTTCTTTGGTGATAAGAACGAGTATTTAAGCCCGTTGGCTGAAGCAATTAGCGGGTTGCCCTTTAATCACGACTCACAGGTTAAAACAGAAATTATTGGGAGGGGGCGGGCGCCTAGATAAGAGGAAGAAAATATTATTTTTGAGGCCCTCGTGTTTACAACTGCGGTGTTTTCATCCTTGAGAAGTTCGGTATCTACTGGTGTGTATGTTTCTGACTCTGCGTGCATTTGAATCGTGTGATGGAGAAAAGCCTCCTAGTTAGCAGAGCCCCAGAGTGCTTTTGTTTGTTTGTTTTTACACAGCCGCCACTTCTTTGTCTTCTGGGACTTTGATCTTCAAGGGAACCCACAAATATTCCGAAAAGAAATGTTAGTTCTCAGACTCAGAATGCAGCTGGGTGTTGAAAATCACGGACGTGGAGCTGCTGCTGTTGTGCTGGAGGTGTGCTGCCCCCTCCCTCTGCAGACCTAGGCAGTCTCTGAGTGTTCCACAGGCAGAAATTAAAAGGGTGTTTTCCTGGGAGGCCGCGTGCTCTGTGTTCTGCCCCTATAGCAACTCTTCCTATCTCACCAGAAGCACCTCTGTGTTCTCTCAAACACAGCAATAAACAGATGTGCAGTAGTTGTTTTCAGTCTCTCTGCTTGGATGCCTCTGCTTTGGTCTGCTTGTGAAGGAGGGCTCTGTTTCAGGGCTTATCTGGAAGGAGGAGAAAAACAATGTGTCAGTTGGTCCAGTAACGATCATTGCATTTCCTTATGGCTTTGCCAGGCATCGGTAAAGGTGGGATAACCTGTTCAGCTATTTCTGTTGTCTGTCTGCCAAACCCTTGGTTTCAGCAGTGCCATTGCTGTAACGTGGTCACCTTCCTGGAAGAAGAGAGGTGGCTTTCCTCCAGCACTGGAGCTCTGAGCAAGACTTGTTGTGGGATGCTCGGGACATGCAGAGCCCCAGGGATGAGTGTGGGCTGCAGCTCCCTGCATGAGGTGGTGGCTGCCTGTGGGGCAGGGATGCCTTTGCCCGGCTGCCCAAGTCCCTGTGTTTCCTGCTGCTGGCACAGCTGGTCCCAAACCCGCTTCAGGAAATGTGACCCTGGTTGGCAGAAAGCACCTCATTTGATTGTTTAGGTTCACTGATTTTTCAGGCCAAGTGACCCAGCCATAACAATCAGCTCACCAGCAAGCTCTGAGCTGGCAGCAAGGAGTGGGCATGGGAACTTGTTTCTGATTTATGGAGACAAACTCCTTCCAGATTCTCCTCCTCAGGAAGTGTCACTGCACTGTGTACAATAGGGAGCACCACTGGGGGTGAGTGTGGGCAGCTGCACAGGTTGGCTTCATGTGCTGCCTTGTCCTGTAGTGTGCCTGTAGCCATTGTGGTGAACACAGCAGCAAGGCATATCATAAGGGAGGTCTGGGTTTGTTTTCAGATGGTCCTTTTCTGACTGTAACCGCACTACGGTGAATGAAAACTTGAAACAGAAAAGCATAAAAAAATGCATGTTGCGTGCTGATATGCAGCATAGGGTCAAATGTTTGCAGGGCTGTCAGGACTTGCTAGGAGTGAAAAACAAAACAAAAGAAACCACACACTCCTTCACATCTGCCGCTGCCTGACATGCTGCACAGTGTCTCCTTGCTTCTAATAAAGATCACATAGCAGCTAAAGCTCTATCAAAACTTACAGGCCAAATAAATGCAGCACTTAACCTCCGAGGGCCCGTGCCCTGTTTTATTGGCACATGGAGTGGAGGCAGCGTGGTGAGATGCTTGTGAAATGCAGCTTCCCACGTGCACCAGTGCTGCTTGAATGTCTGGCTGCAGATTTTCAGAAGAGATATCTATGTTCTTAGAAAGAGCACATCTCTGCTCTGAGAAATCACTTATTTCAGGCTTGTCGATAATGCTCCTCACAGAGAGCTCTGAGAGCACGATCTCCCAAGTGCAGCCTGGGATGCAGCGTGTGAGGCCTGGGGTGGCTTATTGGGGCCCAGAGATCAATATTTTGCAGGCAGGATGATTTATTCCGTTTTGAAGCAGCAACTGCAGTTTCTTCTTCCAGGGCTGCCAAGTGAAAATACAATCAAGTCAAATACTCTAATCCTGGATTGATACATGCAAGGAGATTTGGGGATCTAAACCTGACCCTTGGGGAGCTGCTGATAACCCATCCCAGGCTGCTGTGCTGGGAGCCATTGCTGCTGTTATGGACACAGAGAGAGGACTGCTTTGGTTTCTGTGCAGAAGGGATGGGCTGAAAAGTGAGATGTGCAGTACCTGGAGTAGGGAAGTGGTATTTACAACACCACTGAGGGTCGGGTTTGGGTTTGGGAATGAGACCGAACCGAATCAAACAAGCAACTCAAATCTGAACTGTGGGAGGTTCAACACATTCATCACTCAAAGTATTACTCAGTGTGGCTCACTGAAAGCAATACTGAAGCGCCTTAAGCCTTGAGTTGTCTGATTAGACAAAAAGAAATGAGATAAAATAAGCCACTTAAATTTGATCACAGCCACTGCAAATTATCTAATTTAACTCCTATTTGCTTCTGAACCACCTGATTCGAATCTATTCCTTAGCAGTGATTCATCACACAGCTCGTGCAAACAAACCCTGTCCTGTGATTGCTCCACAGACAGTGCAGGAAGAGATTCGGCTTTGTTCAGCGTTGGTCACATGATGGGTCACAAGTCACACTCTGTTATTGCTATTTCCCATTTGGTGGCTGGGTTAGGAGATGGCAGGTCTTGCATTATCTCATCTATTAACTACATCAAGTTTTGTTTTTTAATAATAAAAAAAAGCTTTTTAGAACTGTCCTAAGAACACCTTTACTTGTGACTGTTCTACCCAGCCAGCACAGCATCAGGGCTCACTGTGCAGCTGCTTTTCTTCAGTGCTCTTCAACACAAAGATGCACGAATCTTGGTTCTCTGCGCTTATACTTCTTGCTTTTTTTCCTTCTTTTGGCAGTGCTTACACTGTTCATTTAATGCATGAGCACAGACAGTCTGCAACTATGTGTACAAACGGTGGCACAGTGCACGGCCAGCACACAGGCTGATGGTGTTCAGAGATGCCTTGGAAACACTGCAGAATGCACCTCACCCAATAGTGCCTCTCTGTTGCAGTTATGATCCTAGCATTACCCACTAATAGCAATTGAGCAAAACCACAATAAGTAATAATATAAAAAGAATTAGTACAAGTGAATTGTGCTGCTGCTTTGCCATTTCAGCAGGGAGAGAGTTACCTGGAAGTGTAAGAACATTGCAAACCTCGGTGGCAATGTGGGACTCCCAGGGCCATTTTACTGACTAGGCTGGGTTTATAAAACACAAATATAACGTACAAGCAGGCCCTGAGTGCAGATGAGTATATGACTGTTAATCTTCATTCAGCAGTTTTTACTCGGAGGTTTTAAGTGCAATTTTTTTAATTATAAATTTTAGTTTTAGAAGGATTTCTGCTCGGGCTGTTGCTCCTCTCACTCACTCGTTATTCCAGCGTATGTCTGTGCTCTGGAGCAGGTGCTGCTGGGATATGGCTTAGCGGGGAAGTCTTGGTTGGTCTGAGTGATGCTGGAGATCCTTTCCAACCTTGGTGATTCCATGATTCCACATGAGAAGAATGGCTGCTATAATTCATGTGTTATGAAGATCTGCTTTTGAATGAAAGAATGTTGTTCTGGGGACCAAAATGTGGAGTGCTGCCCAGAAGGGAGTGTGTGTGTCAGGCTTCAGAAGAGCCCTTCCTGCTTTGGGAGCACTCATCCGGAGTAAGCCCTGTGCTCACAGGGAAGTTGGGCTGATGCTGTTTTGGTTTCGCTTTGGTTATCTGCTGGGCTGTGTTTTTGGAGCAGCAGAGACAAGAGCTGCCTGGAGGCAGGAGTTTTGCAGCACTCCCCAGAGTTGAAAGTTAAGGGTTGGTTTTAGTTATAAAGCTCCGGTTCAGGGTTATACCCGTTGTGCAAATGAGGTCTCAGTTTTTTCACGTTCCTCTCCAAGCAGAGCTCTTCTCAGTTGGATGTATACGATGTTAAAATTAATTTGCTACTTATTTTTCTTCAGAGTCTTTGATAGTGATTTGGTTTAGCACGTTTATGGTGTGAAATTATTCATTCTGCAATTGACCCTATGTGAGCTGATAAATCTCCCCTTCCAAGCTGTCGGTTTTGGGAGTGAAGTCAAGGCTGAAAGAGAACTAAGCAGGGAGTGCAGAAGGGATGGGATGGAGAGCTCTGCCACTGCTGTGGTGCTGCTGTGAGAGTGCATGGTCTGCAGCTCCTTGTAGCTGCACGGTGGCACTTGCCATTCTAACAGCTGATCACCTCGTAAAGCGTGAGGGTGACTGGAAGAGCTGGGAATAGGAAATGCCTGCAGAGTAGAGAGCAGGAAAGTAAAACCCTAACGGATCTGGAGCCAAGTGGATGAGGACGCGGGGCTGCGGTCGCTGCGGGGAGCGGAGCAGCTTCTCTCACTTCTCAGTGAGTTCATTTTGCTCCACTCTCGCTGGTGGGAGTGATGTGATCACAAATGTAGCACCGTGATGCACAGCCCCGTTCTGCAGTTACACATCACATGGCCAAAAAAAAAAAGAAAAGCATTCTTTCTGCCCACAAAGCCTTCCCCCCCCCAAACATTTCATCGTCAATTAAAAATTGCACTTTTTTTTCTCTTTCAGATGGTTGGGAAATGCAGTTTTCCAGGGGGTGGGAGGAGAAGCAAACTCGGCAGGCTGGGGGAGGGGAGGGACAACAAAGCACTTATTCTTCCCTTTCCCCTCCCCCAGCAGAGGGGGAAGCAGAGGAGCAGTAGAAGTGGGAAGAAGAAAGGAATTAAATAGTAAAGAAAACTAGAAAGTGGAATAAGGAAAGGGATTTAAAGGGAACTGTGCACTTTTTGGCAAATCTTTGGAACGAGGGCTAAATTCTGGGAGAAAGTGAAAACTCCAGCCTGAGCAAGCCATCGGCTTTATGTTTAAGCACGTGCATCATCCTGCTGCTATTAGCTTAGTTCCTCTGATTTATTCCAATCAAAGGTGTGGCCGGAAGGAATTGGGTAAAGCAGAGGTGAGCAGATTTGTGTAACAGCCTCCCTGCACATATATCGGGGGGGAGGTGGATGGCTCGGAGAGTTTCACTGAAAGGTTTCATAACCTTTAAGCTGGGTGTGTGCTGCTTCAGTACGGGAAAAGCAGTGTCGGGATGAGTTAAGCTTTGTGTTGCACGCCACTTTGTGAGGATTAGTCCAACCACCTGTTACTAAAACATGAAACTCAATCAGAAAAGCAATTACATGCATTTCCAGAAGCGCCCAGAAAGGCACACCTTGGCTGGAATAGCTATGCAGTCAAGACAATTTTCATAGAAACATCAGCTTTTGTCTTTCAGCAGCTTGCTGTACACCAGCCCTGCATTTCTGTGCGGCCGCACACGCACGTGCACTCACAGAGAGCCCACTGCTCACTGAGGCTCTGTTTGATCACAGTTATGCTGCTCAGGCTTTAGATAAGCAAAGATAAGAAATGTATACATTACACGCTTGAAAGCTTATGCCTTTCCCACTGTGGATGTATGCACGATGTGGGCAAAGGATACCCAGCACTGACTGTCCCTGTGACTGGGTGGAGAGTCTTTCCTGGCAGATTCTTGTCCTTTCATCCTTGAACTCTTTCAGAAGTCTTACTTTTTTTTTTCTTTTCTTCCATCTTTTAATCACTCCCAGATACAGCTGGCTAGAAAAGCAGGGTTTCCAGTTTGCACAAACTAGGTATTTGTTTGGCTTTGCTTGCTTTGAACACACTCTCTGCCCTAGGACAGTAGGTTTTCCAAACCCCCCCCCCCCAGTGGGACCTTTGCGTGCCATTGTGAGAGCAGTGCTGAGCCTGGTGGGAGGCAGAGCCCCAGCAGCTGCCTCAGGGACAGCCTGGGCTGGGTCTGGGGCTCCTCAGCCCCAGGATGTGTCAGCAACACCCTGAAGGCTCAGCGAGTGGTGACTGTCCGATGCAACCTGGTCTGGTCTGAAAAATTCTGACCGGTTTTACTGTTGAGCAACTTCCTACATCTCAGCTGGGAGAGCAAAAGGCATTCTTGGGGCAGGAGTACAGAAGTCACTGATAATGCATGCCTGAAGTCCTCCCGCTGGGATTAATAAGAGCACATAAATATTTATATCAAAAGCTAGTTGTCCCTGAAGTAGATTTGGAGACAGCATTCAGTTTAGAATGGAATCCAGCCTGCCGATACCAGATCTGTACCTGGGCCACAGTTCTGTTCTGGGATCTGTGAAAGCAGATCCTGCTTGTCCTGCTATGGATGCAGCTTCATAACACTGCTTCTGAAAACTGGAACTGGGAAAGTTCCTCCTTCCTTCTTCCTCATTGCAGGGCAGAATACGGAGTTTTTGACTATGACTTGTACAACAGAACTGCCTGTTTGGCAATGGTGTTTGCAAACAGCTTCAGAACCTTTGTTCAGGAGCTCAGCAGCTGTGACAGGAGGTAGGGCTGTGAGAAGGCAGCTATGCTTTTCCCTGTGCTCACTGTGCTGCATCAGCCCAGCACGAGCCGATGGTTTGCAGTGTTTGCTTCCTATTGGGCTGCAGGGAGTCCGTTCTGCTCTCCTTTTATTTCCTCGGCAGCACAGGTTTGGGTTAAAAGAGGAAACAAAGATGTGTGGCCACCCATCTCTGAAAACCAGACCTTAGCTCCCGGTGGTTCTTTTCCTTTCTAAACATGAGCAAGATTAAAAATAAAGAAGTGTCAGTGTGCTAATGTTTCAGTTTCTAATCAGTTCACAAATGGCAGGAAATTAACTGGCTTTTCATGAACATCTGTTCCACTTCTGGTTTGAAAGGTTGGAGGCAAATGCTATCTGTCAAATGTAATAGCGAGCATCGCTAAGAAATACTCTTCAACTTTCACATGTGAGCCCTCCTCTGTTTCCCAATTAGCCATTCAAAATAAGTACACTGTAGGCAAACGTGCTGTTTTCTTTTCCAGTTCTGGGGGAGCTAATAAATGCTGTTAGTGAAAAGGGCGATGAACTGCATCGAAACATGGATGGGGTGTAGTGATGACTGCCATCCTGCTGTGCTGTACACCTGCTGGGTACGCCAAGAGCAGAACGGCGCTCTGCCCAGGTAGAACATTCCTTTCTGAAAAAGCAGCTTGGGAGACAAAGCCTTTTTTGCTGTTATTATTTATTTTTAAGAGACTTAAGGTCTTGTTGCTGCAGCAACAGTTTCTATGGGAATGTAACCTCAAATAATTTTATTCACCTTTTGGTGCCCACCATTCTCGTACAGCCAGGTTCTCCAGGCTGAAGCAATAGTACCCCACAGGGCAGGTGTAGCTCACTTTCCTGATGTTGGAGTGGGTGACTACCCAAACTCCAGCTGTTAGCTTGTGCCACAGGAGAGGCCTCTGCTGGCACTGCTGGAATACCTGCACGTGATGTCGGTGTGCTTTCCTTGCTCTTGGTACTGCACACTACATGTTGCCTCCCCATTTAAAAACTAAAGAATCCAGAGTTTCTTACTCACTGCTGTCAGGTGAGAGGGAATTCACAAGCCTGGAATCACACAGTTTGTAGCAGCTGTGCTGTTCTTGGCTCCCTGCAGGCAAGGACTTGAAATTCTGGATCCGAGTGACACCAGGATATCTATGTTGTACATCTGTGGCGCTGATCGCTCCTAAAGTTGGGTTCAGTACCAATTCAGAGCAAAATTACTCTGAAGAACAGAAATAAAAGCTCAAGCAGTGCCCAGAGTACACTGCTGGGTTTTGAGCAGCCCGTGGCTGACACAGAGAATGACAGCCCAGGTTATGCAGCAAGCAGTCAAAACCCACTGGAAGCTTCCTAGATTCTCCCATGGGGTCCAGAGAGGAGGACGTTAATCAGAAGAGACAGAAGAATCTGTAACCAGACAGGTTTGGCCATTACACAAGAATACCATGCAAACATGAAACCAGAGGAAAAGATCTTTATCAGCACCCAGCATACAAAACCATACAGAAGGGAAACTCAAACAGCATTATGTGCTACGGTGCTATGATACAACTGCAGCTTGTTTGTTCTCATTGTGGGCAGCAATTACTGGCACTACACTGGATGTTCAGTGAAAGTCCTTGTCTTGGTTCACATGCTCAGCATCAGAACTTCTTTTCCCACTACTCTGTTTATAATGGTATTTAGGAGAGGCTTAGTTTTGGTTCTGTGCTGTGTAAAGCTCCACAGTTTTCTCTTGCATTTAGTTTCCTTTCAGGCCTTGTCCCTCCCCACGGTGTGCTGCTGCCTCACCGCTGCCCCCCCTTGCTGCCTAAAGGTGCTGTACGAGGAGTGTGCACATTTATTTTGTCTGTGGGTACAATCAGAAAATAATAGATAAGTTTCTTCCTCTGATTCATGTGGAGATTTGGCCTTTAGAATGACCAGAACTTTATGGAGTAAACAGCCTAAATAGATTTCAAAAGCTTCAGAATTAATACCATTTAAAATAAAAAGAATAAGGATCTGGTAAAATTGAGTAATGCTGTTCTTAATCACAGTGAAGTTAGTGCTGCTCTGCAGGTGCTGTAAGGAGAGCTCAGTCAAGGGCAGAAGGCGGTTTGGGTATTTGTGGTGGAGCATCTGCATGCAGGTAGATTAAACTACCTCCATCACTTTTCTTTCTATGTTTGCCCCGGTGAGAGGCTGATCCTATCTGTGACAGTGCCCATCTGGTTTACCTTTCACCTTTTTGCTCTTTAATGTCTTCATCCGTGGCACATCAATGGGTTGAGGGGCACCCTCAGCAGGCTTGCAGATGGCACCGAGCTCAGTGGTGCGGAGTGATTCCAGGCTTGGGAAGTCCCTCTCACTGCTGTGACAGGACAAGGGGAAATGGTTTCCAGCTAATGGAGGGGAGATTTAGACTGGGTGTATGGAACAAGTTCTGTGTGCTGAGGGCAGCGAGGCACTGCACAGGCTGCCTGGGAGGAGGCAGTGCCCCATCCCTGCAGATAGCCATGGCCAGGGATGAGCTCTGAGCACCGGGTGGAGCTGGGGGTGTCCCTGCTCGCTGCAGGGAGTTGGATTAATGACCCTAAAGGTCCCTTCCAACTCAAACCAGTCTATGGTTTACTCAGCCTTTGTTTCTACCCGCTATCACCCAATGACTGCAGCTGGCTGCAGAGTGGGATAGCTGAACAGAAAATATTCCATGATTACTTCCATCCATCTAACCCCAAGACAGGAATGTAACTGCTGTGCCTGTAGCAGGCGCTCAGCCAGCTGGGGGAGACTTGGTGTGCAAATCCTGTGATGGAAGGGCTTTTCTCACTGGCAAAGGGCACTCTGAAATGGGCGCACAGTGCCGGGTTCACACGGCTCTTCCTTTAGCTGTCAGAGGGCATTAAGAGCTACACACTGCATTGTTGGAGTATTATATACCCTTATTCAAACAGATGCACAAATCTAGTGCAATGAATGGAAAAGCAATACTGTCTATTAATGAACTCGATAATTATATTATCCTCTAAGTATTGGCTACACCAGTTCTCACTAGGGGAGGGAAAAATCATTGGGCAAGAAAAATAATTGTCTCACTAACAATTATCATTGGAGTATTAAAGAAACTGAAGTACTTATCCTTAAATAGTCCCTCTGGAAGCTTTTGTTTCCTAATACAGTGTTCATTTGGTGAAGTATCATCAGGAGTGCAGTAATTTGATTCTGATCATGAGTTTTTACCTGCTTACAAGAGAATTGCTTGTAAATATTAATAATGGATTCCCACCGTGGGGGAAAAGAGGTACAACTGCTGTTCCCAAATTCTGGAAAATAAATCATTAATGCTGTAGCTGCCCTCCTGTGAGGTACGTCCTCATGGCACCAAAAGCACACAAGACCCCAATGACGAATTACACACCACGCAAATGCTTTGCCTTTGCTCAGTTTCCAGCTGTACTCGAGACGCTTGGCAATGGGAGTAGAACTCACCCCCATAATACACATTTTGCTGAGTTACTTTGTTGCAGTGAGCGATAATAAATGCGGAATAAGATGCTACGTTTGTCCCTAAATGATCTCCATTTATGGTTTCCTATTGCATTGTGCTCTCCATCAGTGAAATGGAGATGGTAGCATTTATTTGGCATTAACGTTCTGACGCAGAGGAGGTGTAAAAGTGCTTTATGGGCGTCTGCACTTGCCTAACTACAGGTAACTACACCTACTCCAGGTAGCTTTTAAAATAACATTAAAAAAAAAAAGTTTGGAAAGTATCAAAACCTGAAGCTTTTAGGATTCTTACAGAAGGCTGCAGCCCTCCATTGGAATTTCAGAAATTTAATTTATCCGGAGAACAAACAACGGGGAGGGGAATAAAACGAGCAGCCTTCATTTATGTAGAAGGGGAGCTTTTATGCGAGAACGGAACGCGGTCCCTTTACACGCACGTATTACTTAGGCAGAAAGCTTAATCGCCTCCCGTCCGAACCCGCACCATCACGGCGGGAGCTGCCGGGGGTGTCCGGGTGGGATGGAGGGGTCCCGGAGGGATGCAGGGATCCGGACCGGGCTGAGCCGTGCGCCCGGCGCTGCTCCCGGCCCCGAGCTCAAATCGCTCGTTCAGCGCATACCTGACCGAAGGGGAAAAGCTGTCCGACTGGTTTTGTTGTTTCAGCTGTGCTGGAGCGAGGGAGCAAACAAAGCTTTAGCATTTCAATTAAGTTTCAGCTCCGATTATGTTTTCAAGTAAATGTTATAAAATGCCGATGCCCCCTTACCGAGGAGCTGCTCGGCTGCGGTGCTTTATATGTAATGATTTTTTATTGCTTTCGGAAATACGATGTAGGCATCTCTCTCGAGGAGCAAAACTGTCAGCTCGGGGTGGGAAAAGGCTGTGGGGGTTTTTTTTTGTCTCTTGTGCTGGGATTTATAAATGAAAAGGGGAAGTGTCCCATCTATCTTTCCCACTTGACCAGATCGTTGACTCTGTGATATCAGAGCTCTGCCGTCTCGATACCATTTGCAGTAAATGTAGGTTATTTGTTTCTGACTTCAGGAAGTGGGCTGCCAAGGGCTGAGATTCTTTCTGCTCCAACGATATAAACAAGCACAAAAGGAAGTCAGGGCAAACCCTAATCTCTTTCTTTGTGCTCCACGCTGTCATTAAGAACAAAGTTTTGATTCATTTTGCTGCAGGTTTCAAGGCAAAGTTAACAGAAAAACACTGAATGCATTTTAGCGATGGTTTTTTTGTTTTTGTTTTTTTTCCCATCAATGATTTCTAGAAGGTCCTCCAGTTCCGTGGCAATAATCCCAAACGTTGCATTTGTGAGAAGCTGCAGTTTTATTGTGACATGGCAACTTCAAAGCGGCGCTGTGGTTGGCCAATGGCAGCTCTTTGCAGCAGCTGTTATGGCTTAAATTGCTGAAACATTATCTCCTGTGCTGTACGACCGACCCTATAGCAAAGCTGCGTGCAAACCTACATGGCAAATGTGAAACTCACATCCAGTGAAGCCCAGGAAAGCAAAAAGAAGTTAACTAAACAGGGAAAGGGCCTTGTGAAAGTAGTGGTCAGCAGACAGCGTGGAGACAGCTTATCTCTTAGATCAGAAGATACTGGATTTAAATCACAAGCAAACAGGGTTTTGAAGTGTACCAGGCTATTTTGTTGGTAACCACCAACATGAATTATTTCTTACCCATTTTAATCAGGCAAAGTGAGCATTTGGGGTTAGAGGGAAAACGTCCTTGTGAGGTTACTTGGTTACACCGCACGCTTGTGGTGCTCCCCACACTGCAGCAACCAGGGAGCACTGCCTGCACAGAAAGCCATGTGCAGGCACCCGTGGGCTCCAGCAGCGGCTCAGTAGTGGCTGAGCTCAGCTATTCAGATGATCAGCACCTGTGCTGGTCTTCGTGCATTTTCCTATGCTGTTTTAAAATCTACTGCTTATCATTCCTACTCCTTTCTAGTGAAAGCCTGTCCTCACACACTGTCCGGGTTTGGTGGCATTTCCTATCTCTGCAGGTAAACTTGCCTCTGGTTGCCCTTCCCTGGCCATTCCTATTGGAAACGTGGCTGTTGTGGGTAACAGCATTTGCTGGGAAAAAAGAACCTGGAGTGACTGAAGTTTGGGCCAGATTTCTATTTTCATGCACACGGAACAACTGACACCTCTCTCACAGATTTGGAGTTTGTTTGTTTTTGCTTTCCTTCCCTTATATCTATCTATGCAAAAGTAAGATTTCTTCTAGCAGTATAAGGGGTGTGAATTTGATATGCTGGAGGATGAGGGAAGGCTGTTGTAAATGTTCTCTGCTCAGTCACTCAACCTTGAGGTCAGATTGGAAGGGGTGCAGTCACAGTTTATCCGTGGTGATGAACTTTCATTATTTTAATACCCCAAACGAGATACCTGCTAGCAACAAAACCACTTCCTTTGTACCACTGGTTAAAAAAAACCCACCTGGGTCTGTGTATTATTTTCTGCCAGACCTCTGAAGTCTGCACTTCCTGAAGCAGTAAAACAGCTGAGGCCATGAGCTCAGTGCTCAGCTGGCCAAGGGGTCAAATCATGGCAGGTTCATCTCTCATTATTTGATGAATCTCTCAAGTTAACTGACTTGATTCATTCCTTTTATCTGTGTTTATTGGGCTACACTTCAGGGGGGAAAAAGTGTGGAGGAAAAGAGCAAAAAGTAGATAGAAGTTGTCAGGCAAGCAAACCGCAGCTAGAAGAGTGCCGTGATGTTCAGGAAGTGCTTTGGAGAAAGTTACTGAGGTCTACAGTGCACGTAATCATTGCAAAACCATTCACAGTGAATTGAATCTAACAGATCTGAGCCTTTTAAAGGCAAGAGAAGGCAGAAGCTCTTTTTTTTCCCCCCTAGTACATTGTTACATCCCTGAATATTACCTCTGAGTAATCTGTGGGCATATCACCACTGCCTGGGATGGAGAGGGAGAAGGAGGAAGAGGAATCGTTGTTTTGAGTCTGTGTTAAAATCTTTCTGGTTCTGTTTTGAGTAACAGCAATTCAATATAAAGGCGTTCATAGTGAAAATGTTATTAAGGAATAAGAAGTGAGGAGGAAGTGAGGAGGAAGTGAGAGATTTTTGAAGGTTAACTGTAGAAGCCCAATCTAAAGGTGCACCACGGCAAAATTCTTCCATTCGGACTATGTGGAATATCTGATTTCCCTTTCAGTTCCCACTGTGTTCTGCAAAGAAAGTCGCAGAAGGTGAACGTGGAAGGAAAAAGTAAGATCCGAGAAATGTGCCCTAATAGACACAAGTTTATGTTGGAACAAAAATAGACACAGAACTGTCATCGCACCCTTAGTGATACTTTTTTTCCATCCACTGATGCGCTTTCAAGCCTATTGTAAAGCAATTAAAGGCTTTTTGTTCTAGCTTATACTACAAGTTTTTCTGTGTGTTTTTAATATGAAGACAGATCTGTTAGATCCCTCATCTGGACAGACACCAACAGCAGCATCTTGACATGGACTTTAAACATTAAACCGGTTATCCGAGACTGATCTGCACCTGGAAAGTACAAACCATTTCGGTGAGGCAGCACTCACAAATGGCATTTCTATGGATAACAATGCTTCCTTCCTCTTCCTAGCACAGTACAACACGTCCATGGTGAGATGCTGTAAGTTATACGTCTTCCAAGTATTCGAATTACAGCCAGAAGTATACAAATATTAAGCCTAAGGTTGTTCCTTCTTCTCTGAGATACAGAAATACAGAAGTAAAATGCACAGCTTGGTAAATATCTGCAATCACTTCTGCAAATGTTGTGTTTCATTTTGCTAGTATGAACCTGTGTGTATTTGCATGCCTTTATTTACAAAGGCCGCGTTGGTTTCATGCAGCAGTGCAAGCAGCGGGCTGAAATGTGCTCAATTGGGGAAAAAGTGGAGAAAGTGTAAACGTGTCCGTGGGCAGCGCCGGGGCGAAGGGAGGATTTCATTTCATCGTGCAGATTGCGATCTCTTTCACTTGTTGCTTCAGATTATGCTGAAGGGATCAGCTGTGACAATGGAAAGAAGAGCACCTGCGAAGCGTTCGCATAAGCATAGTTCCTCTTTTCCCTTCCTGTCTCCCTCCCCATCTCTGCGGGCTGTCAGCTCGGCAGGATTCCTCGCCATGATTGGGGACCTTGCACATAGCAGGGGGGTTGAAACCAGACAATCATTATGGTCCTTTTCAACCCAGGCCGCTCTAGGATTCTATGATATGATTCATGGCTCCGTGCACGCCTTCCTGCTCTGAACTCAGCTCCAGCGCAGGAAGAAGCTTTTCCTCTTCCTCTCTGACAAAGCTCTTTTGCTTCTGGGTAGGAACCCGGGCACCAGCATATATACAGTCATGTTTAAACAGCAAAAAATAATCTGGCATCCCAGCTACTGGAGCTCACTCAGCACAGGACTTTTCACCATCCTCTTTTTGGAGGTCCTCAGTTCCTCCATCGTACTTCAGCGTTTCAAGGGTATAGGAAAGTAGAAATGTTCCAAATTTCCCACTAGGTGACTGTCTGCATCTTTTGCTACTACAGCTGTGAGGATCCAGAGCTACTGAGAGCTGTGCTGCTGCTGATGGAGGGTCTTTAACGCTGTAGAGATTGGAGCATTCAGCACTGAGTGGAAAAGCAGTTTGTGTCCTGCAGACAGTGATAACCCAGATGTGTTCTTTTATTATGGAGCGCTGATAATAAACTGTCTTTGCTAATAACAAAAGGATTTTACGAACAGTTTCCCCTGAAGCCATTCAGAAAAGGATTCTTATTTGAGTCATTTCAAATCATGGATTTATATTCTGAAAAAAAAAAACGAGGCTTTCGCTCAAGTCTGAGCTTACTGCTGCACCAGGCCTGGGAGAGCAGACCAGGAGTTCTCCTCCTTCTGAGAGCAGTGCAGTGTCATTTATTTGCAGGAAGAGCAAAAGGGAGGATAAAGCAACTAGGATAACCAGGATGTCCCGCAGAGGAACTACTTACATGGTGGTACATGATGATGGTAGATTCTTGGCACTTCAACTAGATTAAAAAGCAAACATTTAAAAGCTAAGCCTGCGTTGTTAACAGCCTTGCTTATACATAATCCAGTACAGAGCAAACTGGAGTGTTGGCACAGATCTGGGTGCAAGGCTGCATGCCTGTGAGCAGAAAGCCCGTGGGTGCTGTCCTTAAGGAGCTGCACTCTGGCAGCTGGCTGTTGTCTGACTTTTCCCTCTCCCTGCATCCCCGTGATCCAGTAGGGAGATGGCATTTGTGGCTTTGTGCTCTGTGAGAGCCCCCCCCCACCCCAGCACCTCAGCTTGTGAGCTATAAAACAGATCTGATAACGTTGTGCAGGGAGAAATAAAAACACCCAGAACACTAATAGCAAATAGTACTTGCTGGCAATTTGGAATAACAAATGTGCTTTGAGTAATCTGGATTTTTTAGTGGGATGGAATAGGAAATAAAATAAAAGACCAGAAGCTGTTGGGATGGCCCTACCAACGTTCTAGTTGAGAAGTGCTGTTTTTATTGAAGAAAATGAAATTCTTTAAATCCTTTCTAATGCAACAGTGCACAGAACCCAGAAAGAAAGGATTTTCTCTCCAATTGTGCCTTTTACTGCTTTCCCCTCTAAAGTTTGTATTAAAAATCAAACCTCGACTTAAATATACCTTGCCATTTACCTGAGGGTGTAATTCATGACGGGCAGTGCAATCCCTACAGCTCCCTGGGCGCTCAGCCGGGCTGTGCTGTGCCGTCCCCCCCCTTACCTGCAGTGCTGTGTCCGGGTGTCAGAGCAGAACTGCAGCGATGCCTTTACAGCCCTGGCTGTCGGATCTGCTCAAGGAACACAATCTTTAAATCCAGCTGAATTCAACACTTGTATTTATTAACAAAGTGGCGCTCGGCCAGAATGCTGCACACGTAACCTGTTGGGCCATAATGCTGCCTTTGTGAGGATATCTGAATTTCTGGAATTCAGACCCACCAATTTGCTCGATGAACCAGAAAGCGTTTCTATTTCTTGGCTGGAAGAATTAGGAAAAGTGACCCGCCTGGACTTTTTGGGGCCTGTGATAAAAGTATCTGTGAACTTTATTCTTCCGAGTCACTCCTGTGCATTCCGGGAGTCTATGGATGACCGCATTAGAAGGAGAAAGAAAAATCCCCAACTCCTCCAGTACTGAAACAGAAAATATTGTAATTTCCTGCTTGCTTTTTCCTAGAAATAGCCTCAGAAGAACTTCCTAAAAGAAAGCTGGTGTGTAACGTGGCAGATCGGGACGGGAGATTTATGCAGCATAACTGGAAAGACTTTGAGAAGGTTGATGAAGGAATTTTTGTGGCTTTTTAATTCGTTCTAATGATAAAGGGCAAGAAAGCAGCGTTTGGCAGCAGAGGGATTGCTGAGCTTTCGGTTGTGATTCTGCAGAGGAGAGCGAGGGACCTGTAAAAAGTATTCGGTGTTTAATTCATTCTCTTTTGTCCCTTTTCATAATATTTTTTAGCAGTAACAAAGCTTTAATCCTCCCTCAGGAGGTGTGAAAAACGAGTGCAATAATTTCTTGCCTTACTTATCGGCCAGTTTGGACGTCAGCAGAGCGCCCTTTCAGTAACATGAGGGCCAATAAGGTTTTTAAAGAAGCATTTAATGAAACGAACACCAGTTGTTGTGTGCTATTTAGGCCCAAATCCCTCCCCTTCCTGACCGCCCCGTTTTGGTTGCCTTGACTTTGGTGAGACTGTTACTTCATTAAGTCTGCATCCATCAGGAAGTGTTAGGTTTAGCAGTCACGCTTCTGAGTAAAATTAGTGAGTGCAAAGAGAGCCCCTTCTTGCTGTCTGCTAATAATACATTCTTTAATAAAAAGGCAAAATGTATAAATGCATAAATGAACATATATCATACGTGTTATGGCTGCAGTAAATCCTTACAGTTCGGTTGCAGAGTTTTGCTGAGAAAAGGTCAACGGACTTCCGATAACCCCAATAATTCAGGCTGAGGGCTTCAAAGATGCAGGATGAATTGTGGGGAGTTTACTCTTTTAGATGTGCAGGCAAAATAGCGCTTGGAAATGTATCCTGCTGTCTTCTGCCCACTGGGGAGAGAAGGCTACGGGATACCGCTAGCTCTCATTTCCTTTGCCCTGCAGAGAACTTTGGTTCTGCTCCTGCAGTCCCGGACGGTTATGGCCTCTGGGAAAAGGAGTGAGCTACACCTGGGGCTTCTTGACTGGGTGCTGGAAAAGGCCTTTCTGGCACAGTTGTCTGATAAAGAATTTAGCAGGTATTATGGCAAATTGCTGATGATTTCAGATCTCCTATACCTCCAGTTTGGAAATAAAAGTCAATCCAAGATCTCCATTTCACAGATGAGCCTTGGTGCAGTGATGCTATACCCAGGGGGTGGGCAGTAGCTCCTGACCTTGGACGTCTCTGGTTTCACTGGTGTGTAAACTACCGAGTGTAAGAGGAAGGTGTCTGACACACGTTCACTCACTTCTAAGATAAAAATTGCACCATCTCCACGTGACATTTCAGTTTGGACATATCAGCAAATGCCAGAGACAAATGCTGTGCCTCATTCTTATTTTTATTTTTTAAGCCTTTCGCTTCCTCTTTTCTTGTCTCCTCGGCCTTACTTGTTCTAAGGCTGTTTTGTTACTGTGTATTTCATATCCCTTTAAATGTAAATGGGAAGCCAGCTACTGCAAGTGGACGAAGTGATTCTGAAGCTGTGATAAGGATGCTGTAGCACTGGCTCTGTCAGTAGATGTCTCTTACCACTCCTTCAGTTGCTGGTTTGGTGAATACCTGTTTCATTTACCAGCAGCCACATCACTGTTGCCCCTGAGCACCCGGTGCATGAGCTGCTCTCACAAATGAGGAACACACCACCGAAACACCAAAGCACGCACACCTGTGCTTTGTGTCCTATCTTAAGTAGCTGTTGTGAGCAAAGAAGGGGATGGAGTGGTGTGGGTCATTCTTATGGGACCATAGGGCTCTGGGATAATTCCAAGGGGAGCAGAATGAGGAGGTCATCCGGTCTAATCTCCTGCTGCTGCATGAGTTCCCCTGCATTTCTATTATAGTCTTAATGAATTTACAGATGAACTCTCAATTTATGTGTCAGAGAACCCTAGGAGAGGTTTGTTCAGTTTTCCAAACACCAAAGGAAGTACTGTGTTTGGCTGCTGGAAATAGATATCTATTTTAATTCTAGCACAGCTCCAAACACTCCCTTGGAGGTCAGGCAGCTCGTATCCAGAACTAAATGACCCTCAGGAGAACAGCTCTGGAAGTGCAGATATGAGGCTTTCTTTCTGCAATTAGTGATTCAGATTTACAAGTACAGTTCAATTATAAATTTAAAATAGTTGGTCTAAATTTGTTGTGCCATCACATGCATGCTGTCAAACTGTGGCCTGCTCTGTTGCAAAATCCAGTTGAGTTTCCCAGAGAGAGTCATGGGAAGATGCCTCTACTTTCCTCCTGGCATTGCTGGTAACATCATAGCATACTTAATCTAATGATAAGTCTTTTCTCTTCTGTGCACAGATATGTACTGTTGCACTTCCCTCGTGCTGGCAATGACACTTGTTACTCATTCCACAGAGTCTGAATGTCAGTGTTTGGCTGGCTGAACTCCTGGACCAGGGCTCTGGGGTCACGCGAGTGTCAGGCTGGCGCAGGGGAGGGGAGCTCATGGTGGGATGAGCTGCAGCATCAGGCTGCAGTCTTTGTTGATTTTTGAGTTTAATGTGAGAGACCCTCCCTGGAAAACTAAATTTGTATTGTTCAGTTGTCTGGCACTACTCCAGCAATGCTGGTTGTCTTTTATTGGGCATTACAGATTTTAGCTGTACTTGATTAAAGCATTAGCTTGATTTCTTTGACTAATGCTTGCAGTTCTCATGTGTTTTTTCTCTGCCAGCTCAGCAAGCAGCAGCACAGCGCCCTGAGGGTCTGCATTTATTCTTCCTAAGTAGAAATATTCAGAGACAGCCTCATCTCCTTCTTTTTCTTCTGAAGTTAAGTCCAAAATCTGTAGCTCAGACTTTTGCAGTATCTCACCTTACTGTGTTAGAAGGAGGCAGAGTAGATTCACAGGCTGGGGCTCACCCTTTCTGCCACATGGGCAGTACGTGCTGGTGGAGAAGCAGTTCTGGACCCCACCTTGTCATGTGCACCCACCAGCATCCCTGGGCTTCCTCCTGTTACACAGCAGAGATCTGCTCTTAGAGATCCCACGGCCAAAGTTATAATCTAAAGCAGCACGTAACCTGCCTAAAGACTTATTGGTGAAATACAATGAAGGAGCAATCGCTGGCTCCCACTATGTTCTTGCCCCTGCATGGAGCAGAGGTCAGAAGTAGGAAAGAGTCAAGCTTATGGTTTTGATTTCATATTAAAATGTTTTATTATGGCTTCATTTCATGTCCAGGGATCTACAGTTGAATCACACATCATTCAGCCTCTTAATTTCCTGTAATAAAAATATAAGTGCTCAGATAAAGAAGTTCAAAGACCTTTTCCTGAAAACCACGGGGGCGAGGGAGAGAAAAATCTTCTCTACACTTCTCCCAGCTCTTAAACAGGACTACAGTGTTAGATTATTTGTTTGCATGGTGTCCTTCATTGTCACCATCTTCCCATCAGAGACTTTTGAAGTCCAAACTTTAATATATTTAGTAACTTGACAAACTCCATTTGTGGAGCTGGATGGAAGAGGCACATTCTGCTGTTAGCCACACTTGGCAGCAGCAGGCCTGCAGCCCCACTGTGGGAAGCAGTGAAGCAAACTGAGGAGCTCCCTGACCTGGTTGCTGCTCAACTGGGGGACGAGCTGTGCAGGCCCGTGGGTGCTAGGCATTGCCCACTGAGAGCTGGGAGCGTTATCCTAATCTTGAATGGCTGCAGACCTGAGGCAGTGATGCTTTGGTGCAGTGCTTTGGACAGCCTCATGCTATGTGTATATGTTTACCTTAAATTCCTGTTTGCACAACTCATTCTTCCAAAGAAGCAAGCTGTTATCTCCTCCCATCGAAATCAGAGATGCGTGTGATTTCCCGTGCCTTCCTGCATTTGCTGTAAGGAGCTCTCTTTCTCCTGCCCAGCAGTGCATTTTCCATGGCACCATGCAGTGCAAAGGCACGCTGTGATTGCTGAGACATGGGGCAGCCATCGGGGCCTTTTGGTGGGTTAGCCTCACTCAGGACAGTCAGTCATCGGGTTGCTTCAACAGGATGGATAAACAAATTACTAGATGCTGTTATTTCTGCATCATTTTCTGCCCGTGTTCCCTAAATCCCACAGAGGCCCCATGCAGCAGCAGCACAGTGACAGGGGTGCGGCAGCAGGCAGCGAGCGCACAGCACGAATAAAGGGAATGCGAAAGCTGGGCTGCATAACCCTGCTTGATGTGCGGTCTCCTCTGATATCACAAACTTTTTCTATTAGGAAAAAGAAGCCAGAAGCCTTTGCCTACCAAAAAAGAATCTTTGATCTAAGTCTTTTATGTTTCTCTCTCCCCCCCCACCAGCCCCCCTTGCTAAAAGGAGCCATGCCAGCATTATAGAAATAGCATCTGCAAAACAATTTGCAAGCTGGCGTTGAATACATCTTGCTTTCAAAAAGCAAATCTTTCACATAATGTCATGTGGTGATTTCTGTGACTTTGTATTTTTTAATGACCTATGTGTAGAAGATAGATGTCTAAGGCATCAACCCTGCAAACAACTGTAAATATTTGCCTTGAGAAAGCATGTGGTATATCCTGTAATTCTTGGCTCAGCCACTTAATCTGGAGGCAGCTTAATTAGTTGTTAGTGGACTAAAGCAAAGAGAATCTCTCACAAATAAATTAAATAAACAACATGCGGCTTGATTTTTATGAAGTGCTATAGTCTGCTGTGGCTTTTGTGGAACCCGAGGGTGCTCATCACCTGGAAAACTGGGCCCTGAACTCCCAGCTTGAAAGCTGCGATGTTAGCTAAGCATTTGGCGCTACATAAAATCAGCAAGTTAAGGGTTTTCAGAAATGATTGGCAAAGAACGGTCCTCTGATTCCGTGTTTGTTTTCCTGAAGTTGTGGCTGTAATTTCAGAAACACTGAGCGTCCCGCAGCTGTTTTCAGCCCTAAGGAGAGGATAATGATGGAGATGTAGGCAGCTCCAGAATGTGGTTGTCCTGTGTGAAAAGCTCTATGCCTCAGTATGCGTTTCGTTTATGACAACATCCTTCAGTGTAACTCAGGAGAGGGAATAGCTAACACTCCCACTGACGTACGGCTCCAAAGAAAAGCTTTGTTTTTATTTTTTTCCAGCGGGCTCTACGAGTGTGAAAAAAGAGCTGAGCATTACTGAGGGCAGATTAATGGGATCTGTGGTCAGCACTGGGTCGGGATTCCAATTCCTTCTTAAAAGAATTAGAGCATACAAGGAGTGTCAAAATAAAATACAAAACATTAATGGTGTGATGTCATCTGGAACACTGTGTTCAATGCTTTTCCAGCTAGAAGCAGTTCATAAATAAAGGTGGCTAAGAGATGAGTGACATGTTTAAGATGGCCAAAGGAAATACTTTTTGCAGGGCAACACAAATATTCCATGGAATTCATTATCACGAGATGTTATTGAAGCCAAAAAGAGTTACGTGCATATCAGAAACTGCCATCAGTACCTTAGAAAAGGTACTTAGGAAAGAAATGCTACCTTTCCAAGCTCCAAGGCATGAGGTGTTATGAACAGAAGTGGGTTAGAAAACAGATCTGTTATGAACGGAGTCTTCTGGTACAAAGCCCTTGAACATCCCCAGCATCAGGCTGACCAGCGTTGGGGAGAACGTGGTTATCTGCTGAGATCTTATTCAACATGGTGATTAGCGGACCTATACAAAGATGTAACTTCTTCAGATAAGTAACAGTGAGTTTATTCTGTCCCAAAAGTGGTCTTAGTTCTGTTTAGCTGCATTATTTACTAGTTGGGAGCCACAGAGGAATGAGCGAGCAGCTCTGGCCTCACCTGCTGAAATATGAGCTCATGCTTTTCCTAACTGAGAGGAGTTCGGGTCTTCACTGGTGACGCTGCGCCCCTTCCGAGCACCTGAGTTTGGTGGTGGCTTTTTGTTTCCCTTTTGAAAACAGAGACCAACGTATTGAGCTCTGATTCAAGGATTTCCACTCTCAGCCTTGGCCGTGCTGTTACCAAACTACAGATGCAAATATTGTTCCCACTCCCTGGCTCCTGAGGAGAGCGCTTCATTGATATGTTAATATCTTCTTTTCTCTTCTTTCCAGCATCTAAGATCTAAACGGCCGCAGTGTTAGATACAGTACTAGCACGAAACAAAAGTCACGTAGGGTTCGTAGTTAGAAACTAAACATTTCTTTCTATGAATGTTTTCTGTAGGGACAGTGGGCTGAGAAACGTTTGAATGTGTGAGACTTTTCAGGCAATAGCAAATAACACCTTTCTGTGCCAAGCGATGCAGTGCTTACAGCTGTAACGTTCACGTTGCTATTTGTCTGCTGCCTTTCCTACTAATATTACAATTAACGTAAATGGGGGTTTTAGCCGGGGTTAGGAGGTGTGTGTATTGCTCTGCGGCACTGAATCAGCTCCAGATCTCAAGCAAATCAAGGAATCTGTGCCTCTGTGTTTCTACCTCAGTCTGCAGACATTGGTGTCATCTCTGATGAAAGCACTTTACACACAAACTCTGCACACCTCCTTCAGAAGACCCGGCCCAGCCTCTGCTCTTTGTGGTCAGAGCAGCCGGCGTACAATAAAAGCACTGAAATTCAGTCGGGTTCTGGCTGAGCAAAGACTGCCTTCCATGTACGTGGCTGAGCAGGGTCACATCAGTGGGTGTAATGAACTTCCCCTGTGTATGCAGATGCTGTAGATGGCAACACCTTTCAGATTTTCCCCATGAAATTACCCCCAAATATTTCAGGCAGTAGGAAGTGGTTCTTAGTCAGAAATCTTGCCCAGACATCGAGCAGCTTTTAACAAAAGGCAGCGCTACTCGTTGAGACATAAGCTTTTTTACTGTAAGTTACTGCTTGAGGGATTTTTGTGTGAGTTTGTGTGCAAGAACTTCAAGTGAGTCATTAAGGTGACTATTTAAAAGGAAAAGCCATTGTATCTCTGTAATTGCTTTCACACAATGTGTGTCTGAGTTCTGCCTGAGTCCAGTCCACAACCTGAACCTACGTAAAGCCTCCAAGCAGACAGAGCAGTCGGCATGCAGGAGTTCTGAACCATGTAGGCAAGGCATTCTTATCACGTGCTCCTTCTTCAAACTACAGCGAGTTGTTTCTGCCTCAGACGTGGTTCCACTTGGTTAACAAACAGGTACAATTTAATCGATAAAGCTGTTGCTGCAAGAACCTCCCGTGGTGGTTGTTTGTGCACCTCTATATTCATGTAAGCACCCAAACACAGTTTTATATGGCTGCCAATTTGGGGAAATGGTGAAAGGCATGTTTTCATAGAGCATTTATCTTACTCTGAGGTGGCAATGCAGATTCACAGGTTTCAGGGCCCATCCCCAGGTTCTGCTCTTGGTGCTGCCCGTTGGGCACAGGGTGCCCAGGGCTTTGTGCAGCTGTGCAGCCCTTCCCAGCATGTGCTGACGAACAGATGGAGCTCCAGGGATTTTAGTAGGAAAAAAACTAATCCAGAACAGATTTGAGAATGTTTTGTGAAATTTTATGGTGGTATGTTGTGTACACAAGTGGAATATCCCAGCGTTTAATGCCAACTGAAGGGTTTTCAAAGCTGAGTGCATGTCTTTCCAGTGTGCCAGATGCAGGGTAATTGCTTTGCATCAGAGCTACAATAGAGTCATGTTTAGTTACAACTTGGACCACGTTTACCTCTGCTTTAGGTCTCTATTATGTCGTATTCATTCACAGTTTCAGTTTCTGATATCCCAGCACATAATCTTTTCTTGCTTATTCCAAAATGCAATTAATTTCTCTCTAACTGAGAAAAGCACTCTCAATAATAAACTATCTGTTTATGGAGTGTTCGGGGGATTCTTTTTTTGCTGGTGGAGGTATTCCTGAAAATCTACAACCCAGGGGTTACTGTTTTACAGCCAGTGCCAAAGAAATGGCACCATTCTGTTTTCTTGTTTGTTTATCCACTTCATACCATTTTGTGAAAGAAGAGGATCTGCTGGGAATCACTTCTTGTTCAAACCTTCCAATCAAACACGCGCGCTTTGCTGTCCACCCATGGCTTGGATGGGTGTGGTAGGAAGAGCCCTCAGGACAAAGGAACAAAGCAAAAAAGGCATTTTTTGCCTTTAATCATTAAACCACAACCAAGCCTAATTCTGTCTTCCTATTGGTTCAGAACATGTCCAATGTATTTAACGTCACCAGGCAGCCGTGATGTGGAACCGGTAGCTGTTCTTCAAGAGGTTTTATTTTTATTACACCTGAGAATTGATATTTTAAAGTCTCCAGAGTAAATTTATCTCTCAGAAACAGTAAAATAAATCTGTAGTGAGTGCGGGGCGCTCTCCTCTGGTTTGGGATTGTGGCTTTCCAGTGCTGTTGGAGGACTTTGCGTTCAGCTAATAAATAATAGTGGAATGACATTTGGCCTTAAATATGTATTTAAATGAGTCACCTTGAATGAACTAGACTGCTTACAAGGAAGGAGCACTTCAGGAGGTGTTTTTCAGCACGGCTCAGGCAGGGCTTTCTTATCTGAACTGTAATTTATGGGTGCAGATTTCAGTAGCTTGAACCTTACTTTATCTGATCTGTATTTCTGTATTCTGTATTCCTCAGAGGTAAAAAGTGACGACTCAGATTTTTGCTTGCACAACAAAAAGTGGTCGGAAGAAAGCAAAAGGAAAACGGGCACCATAGGGGAGAAGTGCATTGATTTTATGTTTAAAACCCTTCTTCTTTTCTGGCAAAATACACCTATTAAATGGGAGATTTTTGTAGAAGGGAGACTTCCCCATGCATGCACATCGGCAGTCATTACCTTCCAGGCCAGCTCTCAGCATGGTAAAGCTGTGGCATTTTGGTAAGAGTGAGCTTTCCACGAGCCTGGCGAACTGCCTGGGGACCTCAGAGCTTTCCAGAATATCTTCAGTGTTATTATTTAACATCTCACAGATGTGAGAGAGAATCCCGGAGTTGTTGCTGGAACAGTGTGCTTTTTGAAGGTTTAATCTCAGTCATTTTGATAACGATGGCAAAGCACAGGTGTGACAAATGGACCCAACCATACAAGTATAATAAGAGAGAGAAGTTTATTTTGTGTTCTGTGCTCAACAGCGTCAGATCAAGAACTGTCTGAGGGTTGTTTTAGAGATTCTTTCTATTTCCTGTAGCTCCTTTTTGTTTCACCTTTGCTTCAGCAGAAGAGATGGCAGCCGGGGGATTTTCGTGCTGCCCCTGCATTAGCAACAGCCACCATTTCACAGTAATCCCAGGGTTAAAACCAAATGGTGGCACAAAGGGCTCTGCTCATCATTCATTCCCCAGATGTCTTTTTGCCTTTGCCACCCTCCTTGTTCTCCTCCTCCAGTAAAACCTTTCACATACAGAAATTCAAAAAAAGGGCTTAATCCCGGCCCCGCAACGCCAGCCCCACAGGTTAATGCACACTTCAATAGTTAAAATCAAAGAAATGGGCCTTCTTACAATAGAGCCCTAAAAAAAAAAAATCCCATACATCTATTTATAAGCCACCTAATCTCAAAAATCCTTATTACCTATCGTGTTACTTTAAATCATGGACATGAACGAAAGGGAGTCTTGGCATTCAATTATCCTTCTTGCTTTAACAAGGTGTGTATAATAAATGAGCAGTTCTTAATTGACTTCAATGCAATTTGATACTACAGGAGTAGGGGGAAGAGGGAGCTGAGAAGAAAGAAGGCGTGCAGCTTGGAAATGTTCGAGAGCTCACTTATTTGCAACACAAGGTATCATGACATGGAATGAATCCTGTATCCTGTAACAATATTGAGTGTAAAAATCTTTACAGGCAATATTTGGTAGGCAATTGTGCTTTGCAGGTTTTTATGCTGTCATGTTGTTTCATTAGCTGAAAGGTGAAATTGTGAAGATTTGGACAGTTGTCACTAAAGGAGTGTGTTTAAAAATGCAAACACTCATTTCACAGCTTTTTTTCTGTCTTCCTTTAAATTAGGCTTTATAAAAACAGATAATGCAATAATAAAATCCCCGCTCATAAATATTTTATCTGAGCAGTGAATGATGCTGGAATATATTCAGCCACTATCTCTGAATTTAGATGGATTCAGTCCATCTCTGTAAGTTACGCATCAGATAGCGGGCAGGTCTTTGGGAAAAGAAGACATTTGGCAGTAAATCCTGTTGGATCAGGTAATGACATTTCTGTTTGGCATTTTTTATGTAAACATAAGCCTTCCAGCCAGGGTTATACAGTAGCTTTAACCTGGCAGGAATCCTCCTGCTCACTCCCAGCCAGCTTGCTTCCCTGTGCTGGCCCCACGTGTCCCTGTGTTGGCACCACATGTCCCTGTGTTGGCACGACGGTGCACGAGGGGCAGAGGGAGGTGTGAGCATTGTGCCCGGCAGTGCTGTGCCCAGACAGCCCTGCTGTAGGTGTCACCTGACTGTGGTGTGCACTGCATGTGGGCAGCACTGCGTGCACGTGCTTCTTGCAGGAATAGGGCTTTGCAATGGGGCCGTGTGAGTCAGGGCTGGCTGAGGTATGGCTTTAGTGAGGTATGGCTGAGTGCTTTTTCTGGTTGTATGGTGATGTTTGGTTGGTTTCTTTGTTTCCAAAAGGAGGCTGGCAGAGGCTGTAGCGCAGAGAGCAGCGCTGCCTCCATCCCCAGCACACTGCCCAGGGCCCTTTCCTGAGCAATGACACAGCACCGGTTGTAGCACAGCAGATGAAGCTTCCTGCACTCCATGCTTCATGTGTTAAACCACGCTACTTCCTACTGGCTGCAAAAGGCAGCGTGCGAGGGGTGGGGCGAGGGGGTGTTCGGCAAAAGCTGTTGCCTGGAATAGTAAATATCAGAGAGCCAAAAACTCCTGGGAGAAGTTGTTTGTCTGCAGTGATCTGTTGTAAAGAATGGTTTTGTTAAGCGGTGTTACCATCAGCGTTTTCGAAACCGGTGTCGTTTTCAGTTAGAACAGGCACTTTTGCCATTCTCCTCCACCCGCAACTAATTTTCCAGCATTGCAACTTCAAATATATCTTTCAGCCTCTGCCCCTCAGCAGAGCTGGGACAGGAGCCAGAGCGCAGTAATTCTTATCAAAAGATCACTTTAAAACTTTAACCACAGGAGTAAGGTGTTACAGATTCTTAGATCTAATAAAGAATGTACTTTTATCCCCTAACTTGAGCAAAACCAGGCTTGTCACTGCTAGGGAATAATGAAATGCCACGAGAGCGGAGCAGCGTTGCTTGCAGGGTGCATAATAGGCTCTGTCAGCTCTTTCAATCATTTAGGTATGATTTGCATCAACGTTTACAGCTGCTGACTATTTACAGTTACACAGCCATTATGTCTTCCATCAGCTGCTAAATGAACAGGTGTTTACCATTGTATGGGCTGGGAGAGAAATGATAGATGTAACAAAACAGCCCTGTGATAGAAAGGCTGCTCCCTTAAGGAAGCAGCAGAGAATGGTTACAAATTTAGCTGAGTTGCCCAATAATCTCTAATTTTCATACTGTTTTTTTTTCTGGAGCTGATACGGGAGAGAGAAGGGTGTCAGCACCGCCAGCTGTGGGCAAACCATAGAATCATAGAACCAAGGTGGGAAAAGACCTCCAAGATCACCCAGTCCAGCCATCTACCCACAGTCATGGGCCTTGTGGGGTGCCCGGTCATCCCTTCATTCCAAGGGATCCCACACCACACGCTGTGCTGTGCCTCAGGGCTCTGTTCTGTGCTGGATCTCCTGGGCAGGCAGCAGCGAATTCAGTGGTAGGACTACTGTAACCTCCCAATTAATAGCGGTATGAATAATGAATGGATTAACATTAATTAATTCATGCAGTCGCGGATCGGGGGGTTGTGAGCTAGATGCTGCAAACTGACAGCAGAGAAGCTGCATGCTTTCTGCAGGAGCCCCACTGGGCTGCATGGAGGGTGGCTGCCAGGCAGAGGGGCAGTGAAGTGTCAATACATGGAGAGGTTCGAAATCACTGCATGGGCTGTGCTGGGAGTGTCAGAACCACATGAATAAGACTTCATGGTCTGCTTTCAGAAGAGCTAACACAAGCTGCATGAGGGCACAGTTAACGTTTTAGGGGAAATTTATGTAATAAAACCCCAGTTTGCTGGTTTCTAAGCCAGAAGACTTTGGTGCAGACAAAGATTGTATTATAGCTGCTCTTAGTTCAAAAGAGGTTTTGAATGCATTTTTGTGTCGGTCCTGTGGTAAAACTGTAATCTGCCTTATCAACTCTGTCCCTCCAAAGACATCCATTAAGCCATTCCTATTTCCTTAAGCACTTTAAACATGCGCTTAACTTTGAGCACATGCTTCGCTGGGTTTTATTAAATAGAAAGGGAAAAAGAAATCGGCATGCTCTTCCCATTGCAGTTTGCTCTGCTGACAGTCTAAGGACAGCACAGCATGCTCCCAGCCGTGGGCTTGGCTCTGAGCACACAGAGCCCTGCTGTAAGCACAACGCTGTATTCTCAATTCTTGTTTCTGGGCCCAAATTTTCAGGTGCCTGAGCTACAGCAGATCAGAAAGCGGGAACAGTTTGGGCAATGCTTTCATTGAAAGTTTTTATCCTATTTCTTTTCTATGCCCATCAAAGCAAATCGAAGTTAAAATAGTTACAGTTTTACACTGGCGTGCCTAAATTAAAACAAGTTTCCTCTCTCCTGTGCTGTTAAATTAAAGCCTTTCTTTCCCTTCCTGACAGCCAGGAATGGCATCTCACATTAACAGTTTCCTTAATTATTTCGCAAGAGCTCGATAGTGTCATTGCCTCTCCCACGGAGCCGATGTTCTGGGTAAGGCTGGGCCCCACCTTAATTGGATCCCGCTTCACCCGGTGTCCTGCTGCGGGCTGGGAATGAGGAAGATCTTGAATGTCCCACAAAACACACAGAAAACACCTTCATCGTGGGATCATGGCGGGGGAGGGATGACCGGTTTTCTTATGCTGCCTAAAGGAGAAACCAATAACGGGGGGTGTCTGCCATCAGACAGGCAGGACATGATAGGTTTGTGTTTACTCTGTCCCCATAAATTTTCCTTTTTTTCCCCCCTTTTTTCCCTTTTCCCCCTTTTTCCCTTTTTTCCCTTCTTTCCCTTTTATTCCCCCTTTTCCTTCCCTCCCCCCCCCCCCTTTCTCCCCCTTCTTCCCCCCTTTTCCCCTTTTTTTCCATACACTCAGCAGGTTCTATTTATCTCTGTTAGTTTCCCTGACGTGCTGTGGGCTGGTGGCCATCGGGCCCCCCGGCTGGCTGCTTCAGGCACCCACAGACCCCTTCATGCACTTTTGTTTTAATTTCACACCAAATTGACTGCAGCGGAGTCACACCCAGACACACTGACGTGCTTGCGAGCTGAGTCAGGGCCGTGGATCAGCTATCGACTGAGTTTCAGTTGTGCAAATCAAAATAAAACACAAAAAAAATCAACAAAACGGATGAATAGAAATCAACCTCCCAGATGATTACTCATGGGTGAAGAGGCAAGGAGAACATTCAGCAGAAGATATTTGGGTTTTCTGTTTTGTTTATTATTATTATTATTATTATTATTATTATTTTCGTCACAAGAACTGCAACGACGAGGCACGAAAAACATCAGAATGAAAAATCCCTCGGTGTAATTCTCAGCCTTTGGATCCGAGGCTGCGAGCAGTGTCAGAGCTGAAGTGGTGTTAATTTCTACACACCACTGTGTGTTACGAGAGCTGCTTTCATGTATGCAAAGAAAATCAGCACACGTCAGCACCGCCTTTCTCCTCCTGCGTTTGTGGTACCAACAGGGCCGTGCAATCATGCTGCAGTAACAAAAGTTGTTCATCTCAGAAATCAGTTTTTCCACGTTTCCCAGCAGTGGATGAAGGATTCCTCAGAGGGAACAAGGGACTTTTCCAGTGCTGGGTTTTTATTACTGTGTAATATCCTTAATATCCTCAGCTTCTTTATCTGTGTTTAAAGAATTGGCAGATATCGTTAATTATCATTCGTTATGTTTTTCGATGATTGGGCTCTCACTGAAAGTAACTTGCTTTGCAATTAAATGCACTATTAGATGACTAATTAGACTTACTATCTTTTTTGCCTGAAAGCAAATCGAGTGTGTCATGGCTTTGGATGCTGCGTTGAATAACTCAGTTGTGTCTGTTCAGGAAGACGAAGAGTAACCAGCAGCAAGTGCTGGTGAGAAAGCGTGATTTTATTTCCTTCTGATAACATCCTCCTAGACGACTTTATTTCCTGCATGCACTCGATTTGGGCTGTTCCACAGAGCAGTACTGCATAGGTAAACACATGGCACACATAAGCTCTAGTCGCTATTGCTGTTTTGTTCATGTATTCTTCTAACCCAGAGCACCCATCAGCTCTGTGATTTGCTGGTGGGCTGCGCTCCTATTTCTTTGCTCTCCCTCTACACTTTGTATCACTGAATAGTTTCTAAAGTAAAAGATTGCATAAAGAGTGCAGGAGGGTGTGAGTAAGGTGTGTGTCAGCCCACCTGCCCACGTCAGCACTCAGCTCTGACGCTCAACTTGCTAACCCTAACCCTAACCCTGTGACTGCTCACATCTCAGCTGGGTCAATGGCAGCTCTGTGCAGAGTGCTGTCACTGGAAAGCACACGCCTTGCTGTTTGTCCACTACGTGCTGCTTTCTCATCTGTCTCCTATAGAAACCCCACCCCCGTGGGTTGTTCAATATTTGGCGCCCCGTGTTCTGGGATGGCGCTCTTCTCTCTGCTGGGACTCGCATGAGGAACCAAATTCACCACTGGGTTTCCTGCGAACTGTGATATCACCACCGATACTTCACGTTGTGTAGGAGTTTTCCAGGCTGCTTCCGTGTGATAACTGATGAGACCTGCATGTTTCTCACCATTTTTCTTTGATCCCTTTTTTTTTTAAAGAATTTTTAATGCTAAACCACTATTTCTTGATATCCGAGGACCTGAATCTCAGTTACAATCTGTATGATGTGAATACCTGATCAATAGTTACTGTAAGCATTTGTAAGGAACAGGAAAGTCTGGTTTGAATAAATATCACTTAGCAATACAGACACCTAAGTTCACCTAATTGTCCTTGTCCTGGAAATGCACCTTGGCTGTGCAACCTGGTAGTGCAGGGATGAGCCTTTGGTACAAACATTCATTCAGCACTCTTGAAATCAATGAGTTTTGCTTCTGATGCCAAAGGATTCCAGACTTCCCCAGAACTTTCCAGACAATTCAATAGCAAAAATTTGGAAAATTTGAATACAGTAATTAACTTGTATGAATCACTGGTGGTGTTTGGGTGGGGGCCCCTGCAGTTTAGCTTCCCACCATTCTACCAGCACATGCATCCAACACCTGTGCTGTTGGGGCAACACAGAAATACAGACATGAATGACAGATGTGTTCTGCTGGCTTCTGCCTTCATGGTGCTCCAGTCTCAGGGATCTGCACACCCTGAGCACAGGACAGGCTGGAAGCTGCATTCGCTCTGCAGTTGTAACTTTAGATCAAGGAATCATCAATGGTTTAAGATGCTGCACCTGGCATAACCCCATCTTGCTTCCTCTGCTGACAGTGCCTGTTTCCTTCCATCAAATAGTTGTTTTTCTGTTGAACGTTCAGACTTCCAGCAGTTCATCTTTGGATCAAACAGACATTTTAGTTTTCTCGTTTTTTGGGTCAGTAAAACTTCGGTGAGTACAGAAATGAGTCCATCATCTCAGCTGAGGTCTTATTATTAGGGAAAGAAATATGTGTTTTTCAGTATGTTTAGTCTGAACCAGGATCTCTCTTAGGACTTCTTCCTCAGATCTGCTGTAGGTTTCTCAGGGAGGAGACGACTTTCTTGCTAGTGGTTATACAATCCTGATTTCCTTCCATCCTCTTTTGCAATCATAATATCCCTAACAAGGCTGCAGGTTGCTTCTAGAATCAATTAGTGCACAGATTTCCTTTGCTTTTTCTTCTGTATAGCCATCAATGGAGGGTCTGGCTCTGTCAAAGTTCTGCTTTCAGTTTTGATACCTTTTTTTTCAGATAACATTTTGTTTTCTACTTTCTTCTACTTGTCTGTTAATACAACAGGCAGTTCTGGCTCATTTTTATTGTGACACACAGATTCCTTCTCCTGGGTGTCAGCTCCTCTTGCATTGCATTGTAAGTTTCTGCTGTCTGTGCAGTCGTGCAGTGTTTGAAATACTTCATGAAGGAAGTAAAAGGAAATAACATTTATGACTGTATTATTCATGTCACTGTTAGTTAACTGTATCAGAAGATAACATCTAATATAACGGTTTTTGTTTCACATGTATTCTCATACACATTTAGCTGAATTTCAGCTGCATCCCTGGGGTGAAGCCAGGCCCTGTGCCTGCTGCCCACAGCTCTGATACGAAGGGTCATGGTGTCATTTCTGAGCTTTGCGTTGAGATCCAACAGGAAGACGTGGCTGGGAACGATGCAGTGCAAAGCATCTGTTTGAGCGAGCTGATGTGTGGCTGCAGGGAGACCCGAGCAGTGCTGGGAAACGGCTGCTTTTGTGCAGAACGGAGAAGAAACATTAAACAAAAACAAAACAAAACTGTAGGGAGAGCTGTGAGTGATCAAATTGTTCCCTTAAAGGGTTAACTGCCGTACATGAAAACAGAGAGCTCTTCTTTACAACAGTTAATTCAACCAGGCCTTCTTCCATAGCTGAAAAGCCCTAAGGACAGGTGCTGACCCATCAGCCCCTTCTCAGAAGTGCTGTGTGATTCAAAGGCTTACTTGCAAATGTTTCCTTCCATAGGTGAGAAATCACAGAGGAGAAGAGGAGAGCACTGTATTCTTGCTAAATGGCACAAAGGGCAGCTAATACCAAGTGCCATTTGTGGTGTGAAATTTCATGTTATTAACCATCTTTGACTACGGTTTATCCTCCCCAGTTATTTACATAGACGGTTCACAACTGGTTCCACAGATCACCCCTCTTTGTTCCGACCCCATCCGTCAGAGAAAGGAAATTCTCCTTTAGCCTCTCCTTTACGTGCAGGGACAGAAATGCGGTTTTTGGCAGAGCTTTGCAACTGGCCAGGCTTGTTTAAAGCCTGGAGTTTAACTCTATTGACTTCACTGCTTTGCTTGGCTGTTTGGTCGTACTTGAGTGACTCCATTAAAAAGAACGGCAGTTACTTAATTGTACAATCCGAACTACTGGTGTCATTTGCAACTTCCTGTTCTATTCTTATTCTGGGAGCTGAGCATGAATTCTCCTTCAAGTTCCCTTTGCAACTTCTCTTGAACAGAAGTCTCCTCCTTGCGCTCTGAGACCTATTTCCAATCATTTTCCTAACAGGCTCTGTTGGAAAGCAGCGCTCCACGATTCACTTTAAACGCATTTCCACTTTGGTGAATGCTGCTCTGAAATCCTACCTGCCTGCACAGGGAGGGCTGCTGTGCTCGGTGAGGGCCCGGCGTGCCCACACACAGCCTGCAGGTGCTGCACACCTTTGCTGAGGACCTGCAGTGCAGCAGCACAGAGAGGCACAGAAGGAAGCCTCACCCAAACAGCACTGTGTGTGCACTGCTCCTGGGGAGTGCAGCTCTCAGCATAGGAGACAATTAGCGTGTCAGGCAGGGGAAGCGCAATGTGACCACGAGAGCCCGGCCAAGCAGATGCTGCTGCCAGCCCTCAGGGGTGGGATTTAAGGAGGAACTTGGAGGGCAATGCTGCATTAGTTCTGAGGCCTTTTCCCCCCTTGTAGAGTAATACTTACTGAGAAATCCGTGCTAGCACTGCCATGACACAGGCCTGGGGGTGCCAAAGGCCTGGGCAGGGTGTTGGTATCTGACACACCTCCTACACATGTCCATGTGGAGCTGTGAGGCTGCTGTTGGGGATGTGCTTCCGCATGAGCTCTTTGTCCTCTCTGAGAACTAATGAGTTTTCTATGCATTTCTGTTACATACTCATGTTCTTACTCTTGCCAACATAACAAGATTATTCTGAATCCCATTCCGGCCTTTTCCGCATCCCACAGCAATGCAGCTCCCTGTTCTGTACCTTCCCCTGCTTTGCCATGTTGGGCTGTGTGGGTGACCGCTGCCTTGGTGCCCCCTGGCTGAAGGACAGCGGGATGTTACCTGCCATTCCCTGGGTCTGGGTGCTCTCCTCTGCCGGGCCATTTGCATAAAAACAAAGCAAGGGATTAATCATCGCTGTAGTGAATTAATCAAGACATTAATTAAGAAATGTCAGCAGCTCTGCCGTAACAGTGGATGTCTTCTGAAGCTATCAGCAAGGGGAAGGAGGGTGCTAAAACTTTGGTTTTGGGAGCACATTTCCTCAAGAGGAGTTACTGTACAGAGCTCAGTAACACCAACGCGTTTTGAGACAGGAGAATTTAATACCTGACCATCTCTAAAGTAACACTTCTAAAGAGCAGAAATGCAGGGATTTGCACCTGTAGCTTTGTGTGTTATAACATGTAAAATCATATACATTTATAAATGCACACGTAAATTATACAATCATATGTTTAAACGTGGCGTTGTTAAGTTGAAGCATCCAACCCATGTGCTCAGATCGGTGTCCTTCTGCCTGCACCAAATTACTCACCTCCCATTTGCTCTTCTGTGTCGTACAGCTGCTTTGTGTGCACGTGCTTCTTGCTTTCTGTTTTCTCTTTCTCTTTCAGGACACAGATACTGGCTCTGTAAGTAAGCAGACTTCGCACTTTTGCAGAACTATTCTATGTTGCCTTCTCTTTGTTCTGCTCTGACAACTAAAAAGTTAGGTGTGATTATCTCAGAGTGTTTCACACCCTTCGGGGGTAGCCCGGCCACTCCTAGAAGCAGAAGTCCTATGAAGAGAAACTTCATTTTACCTTTACACAAATACTGCACATATTGTCGGGAAAAAAGTTCAGGCTGTGTGTAAGGCAAGAGGCCAGCACGGCCCACACGTTCATTTATTTCATTCGGGCTTCAGTTAATTTGCTGTAAGCTTGGAGAATTGCATCAAACGCTTTATTCCAAGCATTGGAAAATATAATTGCTTGTTCTGTAGGTGTTTAATGTTAGCAAGAATACCCGTAAATAGGAGGAGGAGGAGGGAGGGGGTATCTGTTTGTAAGATGAGAAAAGGAATCACTGCCTATTGTTTGACCTGAGCAGCTCCCTGATTGACTGGGAGAAGGGATATCTCCATGGGAACAGATGAATGTCTGGTTTTCATGTGGTGAAATCCCCAATCGAGCTCACAGTGCCTTCACTAACGTGGCACTCTAAATTGGCTGTTTGTATTCTGCTTCTTACCTTCAGCGTGATTAAATAAATGGAGAGCACCTCTTCCAAAGTTACACACAGCACAATGCTGTAAAAATCCAGAACAAAAGTAAGAACCTAAATTAATGGCTTTTTTCCTTTTTTTTTTTCTTTTTTTTTAATTATTCACTTTTATGTTGGGCTTTTAAGTAAAGCAGGCGAATATTCAGATGAGATTTAGCTTTGAGCACAGGACGGTCTTTCCGACGTGCCCCAGTTGGGGTGATATGGAGATGTTCACAGCAGATGAGTGCTTACTTTGGGGGAATTTAGAGGGCTCCAGAATCTATTGTGTCTGTGGGTTGCTGCAGCCATTTACAACGGTCTGTTTTCCCTCCTAACAAGAGGAAAATGTCAGTTGACTTCAATATTGCTGAATCTAAAAATAATATTAAAAAAAAAAAAAAGGGAGAGAGAGAGAGAGAGATTAGAGGTAACAAAGAAACCTCAGATAACGCAACAACAAAAAATCACAATCCAAGTTGGACGAAGGAGTGATTCCGAAATATTAAGGCCCCAGTGGTCTTATCTGGACCAGCTGCTTATAATGTCTGTGAGGAATGTGGCACATCAAGTGTGTGAACACTGCAGCTATTGTATCCGAACGGGCTGATTGAACCCTGGATAATTGGCATGTAACCTTCTCTATTAATAGTGCAGACAGATATGTGAATTAGCTGAATGCCTCAGACATATGCCATGCATTAACCAAAAGGGCTTACAATTCTCATAACAACTTGGCTAACTATTACACCAGTAATCATTCTTCAGAAGTTGATCATACTAGAGAAAAATCAAGAAATAATTGGTCGTTTCGGTACAGATTATGAATAATCATTCACACCGGAGCGCAGTCACCAAAGGTTGTGTTGTAGGGAGCATTCAGGACTAATGTTTTGGCACTATGATGTTTTTGAAGGGGTCAGAGTGTGAATCTCTGCCTCTGTTTAGCTCTTGTAACTTGAAGGAATCGATCTGCACGTGGGGCATCCCCAGTAATTTGGGGATTGCTGTTCTTTCTGTTGTACGAGGAAGGTACTTGGGAAGTGCATTAGGGAAGACAATGGATTATTTGCCTCTGTGAAATACCATGCAGATTTTTAAGTGTCACTAAAAAAAAAGGGGGGGGGGGGGGGGGGGGGACACCCAGAAACCTGGCATAGCATTATATGTGTACTGAGCTTCTGTTCCTTCAATCTCAGCTGAAAAGGCAAAATAAAATCGCAACACCAAACGCCTTTTACTCTTTAATTAGGCTTTTTTTGGTCGTTGCTGAGGTGATACGGTGTATGTATCATTCAACCCTGAGTGGTGGTGAAAGAATGCAGTGTTGCAACACTTTAAGAGCAGAGGACGACCAACCACCGCAGCAGCATTTGGCTCCGGAGCCCCTCAGGCTGCACTGAGAGCTGCGGTGGGTGCGCTCAGCAAACACCCAGCAGAGATTGGAGACTTTGCTCTCTGAGAGCCTTTTGCAAATGACTTCTCCTTAGGAAAGCTTCGCACATATTAGAAGGAAATAATTGGACTTTTTAGGATGGAAATTCAAGTTCAGATGTTCCAGCACTTAGAAAGATTACGCTGTTGTTTTGTCTAAAGAAATGGAGATGTATGCAGTCTCTCTCGCAAAGGTTTCAGCCGTTTAAATGCTGCTCTTAGTAATTGCCGTGTCGAGTTGGAATCAAATAAACACAGACGTTGAAACTATTTCAAACAGCCACCGCACATTACACAAATAGAGACTCTTTCATTTCAGAGGTAATTCTATTTACATTTGCCACATCCCGCAGAGGCCGTGTGTACGAGCAGGCCCTGAGCAGACATTGCTGGGACAGAACGCAGAGCTGGGAACGCACAGCAGCACCTGAGCGCGGTGCCCTCCAGCAGCTCTTTGTGCAGAGGGTGCAACTGCTTTCTTTGCTCTTGGTTGGTTCTCTCCTGGATGTCAGCTTTCTGTTATCAGCTCACAAATGCCACAACGCTTTCTCCCACCTGCTGCATCTGCTCATTACTGGCTCCCCTCATACGATCCTACCGACGCTCTTCTCTATGGCTTTTCAGCCACAATGCAGTAATTGCACACTTTCATCTTTCAGATTTAGGAAGAACTTCCTGCTTTCAGGCCCCCACTACCAAACCCCAGCACAATCCCGGCCCCTGCCAGCATGTGAGGAAGTCCCTGCTTCACAAATGCTCCCGGTAATGCAATTTGCACCGAGCAGTTGTGCAGAACTGCAATACACATCATGTCTAGACAGACTGAAAAACACATCATCGTCTGAGCGGCGGTGGACTGGTCCTGTTCACACCAGTTCTGGGGCATTTGGTAGGAAACTGAAGTTACTAAAAGTTGAGTGGGTTGAACTAAGCACACAAAAGTGTGCGACCTTTGCCGCTTGTCTTTCTCATTTCCTGTCTTCCCAATGGAAAGCAAACAAGGCAGCTCCAGCAGCAGCCACAGGGACCAGGCACGGCCCAGCACCCATGGCTCAGCTCCTGGCTGTGGGACCGGGTTTGGGTTGATCTCTGCCACTTGCGCCCTCTCTCCTGGTGTTTGTGGCTGCCCTCCATGCTCAGCCTTGCCCATCTGCAGCTGCTCCACAACTGGCTCATTTCCTCCCCCCAGCTGGACGGAAGCAAACTGGCACGCTGGAAGGCTGACTGCCTTCCCAGTTGTTCTCTGGAGCTCTTGTGGCACATAAGAACAAAGCAAAAGAAGCAGCACCCTTTGCTTAGGAAACAGAGGTTGTGCCCATTTTCCGAAGGTGACTTTACAGGGTTTGGATCTCTGCCAGACATGAGAGTTGTAGCCCTGATTTATAATTCCAATTCAGTGGGTTGCCATCTAGTTCAAAAGGCATTTTATTCTGATTTGTTGGGGAGTCAGAACAATTTGGTATGGTCCTTCACCAGCTCTTGTGGCTATAGTAATAATTTATATAAAGATCTTTCTCTCTACATCCTGGCAAGAGTTTAGGGACCATACATGTCTAAAAAGATTTTAAAATGTGCTTGAATTCAAACAGTTCTCTTTATTTTATACCTGTTAATATTTTCATGCCTAAATTATGTCATCTATCAAAGGTTTATAAGCCTCTTTTGTGAGAAACCTGTAATAGGATGCACATTCACTTTGGTCCTGTCTATACTTGGTACATTTTAGCTGTCTCTACATGCACAAAATAGATCAGCATATAAACCCGGATTGATGTCTTTCTCTGCAGAAGATGCACTGAGATGCATGCACTTCTTCGGAAGTTCTCTGGCTGTTTCCATTTGTCAGGTTTCATATTTTCCTTGGTGGCAGACGTGCGGCAGTCAGCAGTAAGGAAAAGGCGAGCAGAAACTGGCAGATAGGTGACCTGAGCTGGGATCAATACAAAAAGCTTCAGGAGCTTATGAAATAAAGTGCTTTGAAGGAAAATGCAAAATTGGATTTCACAAGCCATCATTACTGCTTGTCACTTTGGGGAGGGGAGACAAAGACCTTAATGGTGTCTTCAGAGTGTTCATATAGATGCAGAGCATGAATGAGTTGAGTTCAGAGCCGACTAGAGATCACGCTGCCCATGAGCAAAGTGCTTCAAAGTCTCCCTTCTTACAGGGGAAAAATATGTCAGCCTAATGAACTGGTTGATTCTGTGCATCACCCACGATGGCCAGTGCCAGGAGTGTGCATTGATCTGAGCATGGATATATTTTATTGCTCTTCCTTTCCAAAGATGTGGGGCAGCAGATGCACAGCTGTAGGTGGGTTTGCCCAGGGCAGCAGAGGCACAGCCCACCCAGCACCCAGCCAGATGCTGCCATCCAGGGCTCAGCCCTCTGCCCCCCTGATGCCCGATGGTTGGTGTGTGCTGCATTAACCACGTGGGCATGTTTTTATCGCACTGCAATCCCACCCACATGAGCTGTTTCCAAATTGCACATCATGGTCAGCTGTGCCATTATTACCGTTCTAAGAAGATTGGATCTATTTGGGCTATTTTCACTTGACTATCAGATCAAAGTGCATTTGGTCATTCCGAGTTTTGAATGACTGGTAAGCATTTACTTCTGAGAGGATAAGCGTTTACTCCTGAAATGAGGGAACGTTTGGGTTTTTCCACTTGTTTTTGGAGTCCCACAGGGCTGGCGTGCCCAGCGGGGTTAATCTGATGGCACTCAGCAGCTCACAATTGCTGGAACTTTCCTGACAGATGGTAAGGGAGCATTTGATGGAGGGTCTTACAAAGCACTGAGCTGCTCCGTCAAAAATTGCTGGCGTTTATCCAGCAAAGTAAGAAAATATGTTTCTGTTTTGGTCCTTAATGCCCACCCACCATCATGTTTTTCTCTCCTGCTTCTGAGAAGAATTAGGTGAGGGCAGCAGGAATCTGTCTTTGATTTGCAGTCCTTAGGCATGGTTTTATCTATCCGTAGGATACCCAACAATGAGTTTCAGCTTTTCTTAATTCTGGAAACACCTAACTTTTTGAGGGGAGGGAAATCTGCAAACCTGGTAAAAGTTGAAATAAATCGTACATTTTTCTCCCCTCCTTTCCCCTGTTTTTACCTCTGAGTTACATTTATGAGAAAGGCTTGCTTTATTTTGCTTGGTAACAGCTTTGTGAACTCCCTCCTTGATGTCTGAGAGAACAGAAGCAGTGTGCAGACCCATGGTTTGAGGAAAATGAACTTGCAACCCTGGATGCCACACTGATGTTGATGCTATGGGCAACGCTTGCTTGGGTAGTGCACATGGCTCATGTCAGATGGAAAGGGTTACTCGTGTAGATTTGGCTTCTGCATTTAATCCAGGTTGTAATGGTTAATGGCCACTGCGATCAGCCACAACGCAGAGTACATTTTTCATTTTGATGATGACATAATTTTTTTTTTTTTTAAATCCCACAGTCTTTGGATCTGCCTCGGTTTGGTTGTAAAGAATAAGATGCTGAGGGCAAAATACTTGAGTGGCACATAGGAACTTTGTGACCCAAATACAGACTGGGATGGACTCTCTGACCAAATCAGTTCTTGGTGAACATGCATTCGTTAATGGGATGGTGCCACTCACAGGGTAACCAACGAGTTGTGGCTAAGGCTCTTTCTCTGGGTGGGGAAGCAGCAAGTTTTAAGCCTCAGATTTGGATTTCTTTGGGATGGAACATTGCTCAGATGCAGTGGTCTGGACCCACATGTCACATCAGCACTAAGACATAAATGTACAGTAGGAGCACCCAGTTAGCTTTGTGGACAGGAGCTATTTCATGTCCAATTTCCTTGTAAAAATAAGGGACCACAAAATTGGGGGATAATCAAGACCTTGTCTGTGTAATTCAGCATCAAATTCAGAAGGCAAACCAGGAATTCTCAATATAGCTGCTTAGAGCAGAAATCCCCGTGTTTATGGAGATTAAGAAAGGTATTGATTTGTCACAGACCATACGGCTTCCCGTGTTCCTGACTTTTTCTTTAATTCCCCTGGGTTTGACAACATTGTCTTAACCTATTTAAGGACCTACAATGAAGGATAAAAAAAAAGCAACATCACCATCTGCTAATGAAAATATTTACGGTTTATTAAAAGCTATCAACCTAATACAGTCAAACTGAGGATGAAATCTTCATGCGGCTGTTTAATGTGCTGAAAGGAAAAATAATTCAGAGTTCTTTGAAAACGTATACAGGATTAGCATAAGGAAGAAGGTCAACGAGTAGAGAGGATGCCCCTGATTACACACCGATTGTGGCTTATGATATGGTGCCACTCGGCAGGCAATGGGATGCAGCGCATTTAGGATGTGTTTGTTGGTTCTGATCTCTGTCGGTGAGCAGTGCTGAAGCCTGCATTGCACAGAGAGCTGCACTCACCTTTCCTTCCAGCCACGATGAGTCACAGAGCGCTGTGTGTCCTCCTCCACATGCACCACCTACCAGCAAGACCACTTTGCAGAATGGCACAGAAGTGAATCTCCGAGCAGCTTGATTTCATCAGAGATAAGATTCTGCTCCCTTGCAAACATTGCACGGAATGGTGCATTTTGAAAATAGGTTCCTTTGATATATTTTGTCTAACAGCTGCCACCTCAGTGCCTGTCAGCGCCAAAACACAAGGTGTCATGCTCCCAGCAGTGCTATGGCTCAGCAGCACCTAACAGATACCAACACAGTCATTTCAGAATATGCTCCCACAGCTGAAATTAGTTTACCAAAACATGCCTTTTTCCACTCTGACAGCCCCATTTATGGCTGCCAGGGTCTGGCCAACTCAGATGCTGCTCAGAAAGCAGGTTCTGTGAGCAGCCCCTTGAGTAGCAGGTAGGAATTGTTTGCATTGATAACCACAGTTCACAGAGCAGAGTTTGCTCTGAATAAGTACGTGTGAAGGTTGAACCATGCTGAGTTGATTTGGTATGTTAGTGGACAAGCAAAGCCCCTATTAAGCCCCTGATTTTCAGGCTATTATTTTTAATAAAAGAAAATGTTTTTATCAAAAGAAGACATACAGAAGCATATTCTTGTTAGGTCTCTAGCACAGAAATCATTCCTTTTTTTTTTCTTTTTTTTTTTTTTTTCCAGCATCTCTCTATGCATTCTTCAGCATCTCACAGCCTCAAAATCACTGAGGTCAACGGGAGTTTTTCTTTTGATTTAAGTGAATATGGATCAGGCATGTGGAAAGCTACGTGGGAGATCCCGGCGAAGGGCAACGTAATCAGATGCAAGGTTTGTTAGCCTAATGTAACGTAGAGGCAAAGCTCAGACTGAAGCAGTTCTCCAGTAGCAGCCTGCAGGAATTCTGGCTACCTGTGCTTCCCACACCTCCCAAATGCACAGTGATGCAGGAGGGAAGTTGTTCAGGGTAACTGGTTAAAAAAAAAGAGAAAAGAAATCTAATATAATCAGGGTTAAGTGGTTACTGAATAGTGTGGATACCTCATGCTGATTTCTCATAAAGAAATTAATTTCAGCTGGAGAAAATAGCCATCTTCTGATTCAGCATGGCTTGGGCCCTCCTCCTACAGCTGGGGGGTTGGCAGTGGGGCTGAGGAGGGTGCTCAGCACATGGCCTGACGAGATGTTTGCTTCAGGGAAGAAATGGACTTTGATGGGGAATTTGGATGCTCCGGGTTACAGCACAACCTCACAGACATTGTTATCTGTATAAATTAGATGGTGGCAAAGTGTGGTAATGGTGGTCATGGATGGGGGTGGGAGAAGAGTGCCTTACCCTTCCGTTGCTGCAGAAAACAGGCAGTGTGACTCTATCTCAAATAAACTGATAGGAAAGCACCAATTAAACTGGATGAGAGGTGGGATTTTTTTCTTCTTTTTCTTTTTTTTCTTGTGGTTGGGCAGAAAGAAAACTTCAACGTAACATTATGTTACGCAAGATAAAGATTACTATAATGTACTGTAAGAACACGGGCAAGCCTTCCCCTGACCTTTGGAGTTAAAAATGTAACTGGTGATTTGATATCTACAAAGCCTGAGATTTGGTAACAGATGGGCGGTACGCTGAGCGCGTGCGGCTGCACTTCTTTGGAGTAAACCTTGAGGAAAGTCCTCTCAAAAGGGGATCAAATCTGGAAACGGTGTTTGTGAAGGCAAGCAATTCAGCTACCTTTAAGGCTGGGGTTGGGCTGCTAGGTGGTATAACGCAGCCCTCAGCAGGCTGGGAGAGCTGCGGTTCCAGATGAGCGTGTTTCTCGCTCAGTATATAAAGGGTTCTTTACCCAAATGTTTTTTTAATCAGCCCATTCTTAAACAATGAAAGCTGACAGCAGCCCTTTAATATGCATCGCCAAGGCTTTCTGAATTGTAAGTAGAAAGGACGAGTAGATTTCCCTGAATTTAGGAGCTGGGTCTGGAATTTCATAGGTGGAGAGAAAAGGCTGCTCTGCTTTGAAGTTTTCTGCTTTATATGCTAAACAGCGCTGTTGACTGATTTACTGCAATTTCACATTCAGGGGGCGGGGAAAAAGGAGAGTGGTGGCTTTTTGTGGAGTGCGAGGAGGAATTATTGACAGATAGGGATACAAGTTCCACTTGCTTGCAAATTTGCTTTCAAGCACAACAAGTTAACACAAGTAAGGGCTTGTAACAGCGCAATGCAACGTTTAGTAGAGGCCCTGCCGCATCTGGCAAATGTAAAACATTACCTGGCTTTCCAGCGGGCTTAAGGAAGGACGTGCTTTGAAGGAAAACGCAGAGTTTGCAGTTAGCATAAACACTGCTTTTATTTTACTGGAAAGGCTTGGTGTGCCGCACTCTTCCACTGGTATTAGAAAGGCATTCTCACCCTATCTTTCTACGGAATGTTTAAGATTCCTGGAATATTTAGTTTCCACTTCAACATTTGCCCAGCCAGATGGGACGTCCGGGAGCGAGGATGTGTCCTCAGTAATCTATTCATGCCCACGTGGTGAAATGAACTGTAGTGCATGTCAAGTTCCAAGACCCACAAACCTTTGGAACAAATGCATTCTTACTGAGAAGTGACCTACTGAATTCTAAACGCTTATATTAGCAATTAAATCTCCTCTGCTTTCAGGAATAGATGTCAGACTGTGTGTAAATGCTGAAGCATGTTGTGAGATCCCATGTCAGTACGTGCAGTTTTAGGCAGAGAAGGAAAAGCGATGATATGAAGCTCTGAACAAGAATTCAATGGGGGTTTTGTTTAAGTATTTGTAAAAAGAAACTCTCCTCTAGGAGAACGCCTCTTCCTCCACAGCGCATCATTGTTATTTATCATTATTCTTCTCATGCATTGGAAATACGTTCCTTTGAATCTTAATGCGTGTAAAGAGATGGGCAGAAAGGAGTGTATGACAAATATTCTACTACATATAGCACATGCATCTGAATGCACAAATGCAGCATACCTGTATGCAAATGTGTAACAAAGGGAAACATGCCTTATCACATCAAAATGTGTTTGTTGGAGTGCATTTACGTTCTGTAACCATATTTATATTTGTAAGGTAATGTTTCTTACTCCACTGTGGCAACCAATAGGATGAACTCCGTTCATTCCTGGAAGTGGCATTTGTGTGCAGTCCTGCTTACTCAGACCCTCTGCGCCTTACTTTCCTACCTCTTAATTATATCTGTTGAATTCTCAAGCGTATTATTAAGCCATTTATATGTTTTTAAAGCACTTGGATAGCTCATAAAAATGATTGCATAACAGCGTGTTTCTATCAGTGCGCCTTAATCAAAGCAAATCGCGCTAGGCGCAATTAAATGTTTTATGTCCCACCATGCAAACCTTCCTGTACAGCTTGAAGTTTAACTTTCAAAGCTCAGCTGAGTTTATTCAACTGATTACTATCTAATCCGCCCACCCATCAACCCACACTCCCTCAAAAACGTTAACATGCTGCCCAGAATGATATTTTTATTTTGAATCTGGAATGCCTGAGCATTCCTCGCCGCTGTGAGAAAACGTGAGCCTCCATTATAGCAACCCACGACATCGTGAGACGGTCCTTAGCAAACCTCTAGTCTTTCACAAGCATCTGATTCCTGTTGGCTCATAATGATCCAAGAGCACTGGCTCATCCTTGACCAAGACCATCTCCACTGCCCTTTGGGAGTTTGCTTGCTCCCTCAACACCAAAATAAAAAGGATTCTTTTGGGTTGAAAGCCTGGCGTAGCTTGCTGAAGCACCTGACTTACCAAACAGGCAACGTTCTCAGCAGTAGAAGGACGAGCTGGCTTGGCTCCTGGTGGAGGTCACTCTGGGCTCTGCTGGATGTTGAGCACACTTGCTCTTCCTAATCTGTTCCATTCTGTCCTCACACCAGGCTGGTTTGTAGGAAATGTTTTATTACACTGAATTGTTTAATTCACTGGGCTGGTGTAAACAAGTATTACTTGCTGGTGCTCTGTGAAGCTATGAATGTTTATGCCTGCAGACAATCTTCCCCACTATTTTTAGTCTAGCTACATTAATAGTACTAATTAAATATCAGTACTTTACACTAAATAGCAAGTCTGGCCAACTCCTTTTGCAAGGATACAGACTTGCTATCTACCAAAGTAAGGCACTGTATTGATTTGAAGACAAATTCTACGTGATGTGTGGAATTTTACTTCTAATGGTATCATACTGGGACACAACCAGAACAATGCTCACCGTGCTCAGTACAGGCCTGCTGTGTTAACTGTCCACCCATAAAAAAAAAAGCATTTTGGTATTTCTTCAGACGTTTAGTACCTTGGAAGGTGATTGTAGAGGGGTGGGAGGCCATTCCCACACTAGTCCAACACCTCTACACCTCCAGAGTTGGACTCTGAGTCCAAAGACCCTTACAGGTTTTAGTTTGAAGAATGAGGAAGGTATTATTTCTAAGATCAAGCCAGGAGGATTCTTTAAAGCAGTGTTCAGTGAAAAATCCTGCTCACAAAGCTACAGCAAGTATTCCTTAGATAAAACACTTAATTCTTAAGGATAGATACAGCTGTACGGTGAGACTGTCCATTCTGAGTCCATAAAAATCAAATCTGTTTTATACAGGAAAGGGTAATTTGGACAGGAGCAGGAAGCCTCTGAGATGATCAATACTTTGCTATTTGTAATAATATTGAAAAAGTTATCATTGGTCTTCAGATACTGCACATGCAGATATATCAAAAGAAGATTAATCACATCTGATTATATGTAATTTTAGGATCAGTTCCAACAAACCCAATTAGTGCTTCATAGCTAGTAAAACCTCTTTGAACTCAGTGTACCCCACTTAGGATGCAGACTTGCATGGCACTGAGCACCTCTGGTGAGATAAGGAGCGCTCTCTGTTGAAGTCTGAAGTCTGAGGAAATCAGGCCTCCCATGAGTTAATTATGGGGGATTAACAACATATATGAAAAATAACAGATGTGGCTAAACAATAAGTTTGCAAGCAGCAATAGGGCCAATCAATACGAGGCTCTGTTCGGCAAGTGATTATGCTCCAAATGGGACAACGCTGTGTTGTTCATTTTTTTGTTTGTTTGTTTAACAAATCTTTATACTTAAAAACATGTTTGAAATGCTGGGAGTTTACAAAACACATGACTATGAAAGCGGCACACTAGAGCTGCTGTGGCAACTTCTCAGTTTCATTATTTTACAAGATGATTTGGAAAAGGTTGACTTACTTTCATGTTGTTTTCCTTCACTCAAACTAGAACAACATGAAGCACAGGTAATGCAACTGCTTGAAGTAGTTGCTTTGTCAGCAAAGCGTAATGTTAAGTCCATTTTAAACCTATAGGCTACAGTGATTAATATGAGCTGGAAAGGATGGGAAAAGATAAACACAAGGATAAGCAGATATGAGACCAGGAGCTGACAGTGCTGAAATTTCTCTTGATTATTGCTGCTAATGCTTGAGGCTGACAGGAATTGCAAATAAATAAATACGTTCTGTTAATATTTGCTGAAATTTTGGAACACGTTCCCTTTGGCTCTGCTGGTATCCCGTCTCCCTTTTGCTTTCTGGGAACATACATGTGATTGAGTCAGGGAACAAATGTTTGGAGAAAAAGAAATCAAAGTTTCAAACAGTGGCACACGTGCATTAGTACTTGTGTCAAAGAGATCTGTGTGCCCAAGCCCTAACTCAGAGCAAAGCATTCCTGTACAGAACAGCACTGGCCTGTCAGGTAAAACCCCACTTTTTCCCAGCCTCGAGGGTGTTCATGGCACTGAAATCTTTGTGCTCACTTGGGGTTCCCACTCTGCCCCAATGAAATCAGTCCTTTTCTCTTTTAAACGACTTTGGATGAGGCTCTCAGACAGTGAATGGGGAAGGTCTCAGGTGACTTTGATCTAGCATTGCAGACCTCAAGGAGTCAGAAGCAGTAACTCAGACTTCGCAGAGTAAGGAGAATGCCTTAAAATAACTGATAATTTAAATGGTAGATTTGGGATCTTTGTATTGGCTTTTCCTGGCTCGTGCTCCCTGCTATGCGAGCTCAGGGCTTGTTTCAGGTTTTTCCAGGGAAACAAAAAGCCTTGTGCCATCACACAGATGCTGGAGTGTGGGGCTGACCCAAGCCACCGAGCTTTCCATAAGATACTGGTGGGTTAGCAAAGTGACCACTGACTGCATTTTGAATCCCAGATGCTGCAGACTGTGATCATTTGGCAAAAAAAAAAAAAAAAAAAAAAAAAAAGGTATTTATTTTTAATGCAGGTTTTCCAAAACAAGCCAGAAAATCACATTCAAATAGCAAATCAAAACATTCTAGGGAAATGTGACTGAAATGGATATTTTGCCAAGAAACAGTGAGTTTAATAGGAATTTATATTTATGGCTAAGGATATTCTCTTCCTGCAGCTGGGAGGTGTGATGTGAAAGCTCCTAAGTAAGAGTCTATAGTGGCCCATAGTGGCTCAGTAGTTCTGCACCAGCTCCTAACATAGTCTCAATGGTACATGATTGATTTCAGAGTAGGATATTTGCAGCCACAATAAAGGACTGCATGTTAAACCCTGCTAAAGAATCCCTCCAGTCAAGCAGAAGAAGGTGATAATGTTCCTGATTAAACAATGGGTTGTTACAAACTATTCTCAGGTTTTAAGCATGCTCAAAGAGGCCAAACCTGTAATTCTGGCTCTCTTCAGCCTGGAGAAGACTGAGAGGGGACCTTATCAGTGCCTATCAATACCTAAAGAGCAGGAGGCAACTGGATGAGGCCGGACTCTTTTCAGTGGTGCCCAGTGATGGGAGGAGGAGCAGTGGCCAAAATCTGTAGCTTAGGAAGCTCCATACAAACACATGGAAGAACTTCTTTACAGTGCAGGTGCCACAGCCCTGAACAGGGCCCAGAGACCAAATGGAGTCTCCTTCTGTGGAGATATTCAAGACCCTTCTGGACACTGACCATAGTGACCCGCTGTGGGGAGCTGCCTTGGCAGTGGGTTGGACTCGGTGAACTCCAGAATTCTCTTCCAGCTTCTAAGAGAAGAAGCTGTATCACTGAAGGATCTCCAGCTCTGAGGCTGGAACACAATGGGTCGCCCCTTACGTTACTCACCCATTTGTTGGAGGCATTCATGAAATCTTTTCCTCGGGAGAAAAAAAAACCCAAACAAACAACTCGCAAAACTGAAACAAAAATACAAACAGAAAACAACAAACTGACAAAAAATCCCCTTAAACAAAAAAACCCAAACCCCAATAATGAAAACATCAACAACGGCAAAACAACCCAGAAAAACCATACCGCATTTTCAGAGAGTTTCAGCACTGTTATGGCCTCTGATTTATGAGTTCTGGTAGATTCTGGAACGATGTCAGAAGAAGCAGTGAGAGAAGCCTGCTGTTACAGCATTAGAATACCATAATATTCTGCATCTTATTTCAGAGGGTTTCGCCTGTTGTTTTGTGGCTTGGTGACACCAGTGGGTTGCATTTCATTCACTTTACAGCTCACAAAACTGTAAAATAAAGTTTAGAATTAAAAAAACCCGACACTTTTACAAGTCAATCCGAGCAGATAAAACAAAAATCTTTTCCTTCAGTAGAAACATTTGAACAGAAAGCGGGTGAGATTTCAAAGCCAAGACAGTGCAAAAGGGATTGGTGTGTGCAGCGCTACGCAGATGCGACCGGTTGCCGTTTGCTCATCGATCACTTAATTAGAGCAGATTGGTATTACTGAAGTGGCAAGATAAAAACAGCATTCCTCTTCTGTGTCCCGCTTTCTGTTTATTGTCCTTATCCTTTGTACAAGTGGATAAGGGAAAAAAAAGTAGAGGCAGGACATAAGCAATATCAAGGTCCAAATAGCCTTGCTTGCCAGCATTAAAGGAAATGCATTCTTTGTACAAAAAAAAATAATAAAATAAATAAAGCATGGAAAGAGATACTAAATGAGAGAAAAGTGCATTTTTCTTCATCTGAATCATCCTATTCGGTTCCAACAAAAATCCCATGGAAACTTCAGGGCCATCCAGCATATCCTGCAGTGTTTGTCGCAGGGAAATGCTGTGGTTTCAGGTCTGCTGTGGGTTCCTGCAGTGCTGTCCGTGATCTCCAGCAGCACAGCTCCCATTAATACAGTAAGTCCTGGACAGGTCTGCACCTTCAGATGTGGAAAACAATCTCAAATGCTGCATTTCCCAGTGTCACAGTAGGGGGTTCCCCCTGAAAGACTGGCAGGGCCACTGGATGTGGGAGCTTAATTAAGGCCTGATAATCAAAGTATTGCCTGGAGAAGCTTGGGTTGGGTTGGGTTGGTTTTTGCTTTTAAAAATCTCCCTCCCTCCAGATGTTCTGGGAATACATTTCTTTTTTAAAAAGCCTAATTTTGGGAGCAGAACCACAGATGGAGTTTAGACTGAATCTGATAACAGAGCAGAGCATTGGCCACAGGCTGACAGGAATGATGGGAATGAGTTTCTCTGCCCCTGCTGTCCCTGCTAGGTTCAATCATTGCTTCCCAGGTTCCCCAGATCTACCTGTGTCCTGAAGATCCTCATAAGCGTGGTGTAAGTTAGCACATATATAGACTTCAATGGGATCAGCTATGCATCACAGTTTTCATACACAATCAGATCCTTTTGTTGCTGTGATGTGCTCGTACTGCTTCGTAAGGCCCCATAAGTAACTGCAGCGGGGTGAGGGCAGCCAGGAGTGGGGATTTCCCTTCCTATGAGTGGGGATAACTCAAAGCAAGGTGAAGCTGTTACCAGTGGTGTTTGCTGCTACAACTGCAAGTTTTTGCTCTTCAAGTTCCTGACTCATCAGTGATGCACACACGCTGGCAAAGGACAGGGAGATGGATGCAGGTTCTTCTGCTCAGCTTGCTCTTCGTCTGAATATGAGCTGCACCTTTTAGCAAGAAGAACAGAACATTTCACAGGTAGCCCTGCTGCTGCACAGTTTTTTAGCTGGGTCAAACGTTCTGATTAATGTTGACACACCAGGGTGGGTGCGAAATGGGTGTCCAGAGGTTTTCTGACTAATTTTTTGCCTGTGATAGGGTGGTAGCAAAATTCCCATTGCTCTCCAAGCTACACGCAGAGCAACAGCAGTCACCAAGCAACGAATGTAGGAAAAAGGATGAATGTTAGTAGGAAAACAAGTATAACAGTGAAGCCAAACAAAGCAAAAGCATAACAAATCAGGATGCCAGTTCCAAAAAAAACCCCTTCAAAACAACTTCCAAAACAAATAACACTTTTCCCATAAAAAACAAAGTAATACCAACACATCAGCATTTGAGTAATTCCTGCTATTGAGTGTTCAACTTTAAATAGCACATTTTTAGGAGGAAGTATTTTAGCTGTGCAAATAGAAGGCGTCCAAGTATCTTTGTTTTCCTGTGAAATGCAAGGCCAATAACTTCTCTCTTATTAACAAGTTCGTCGTTACATTCCCTAAGGTGCTTTTTTTGTTGTTGTTGCTCTCTTGGCAAAATGCTTTGGAACAAAGAGAAAGCAGCTTCCCCTCCTGTTGTTTTGCTGTCTTTGCGAGCAGTTACGTTCACAGAGACAGATCTCAGTTTCCTCTGTGGTGGTGTTGTGCTGCGTGAAATGTCCCAACCTTCCTATGAATGGAGGCTTCTAAAGACAGGCTGTTCTGTTTTGAACTTGTTATGACAAAAATAGCCAAAAAAGCCAGCTTGTCAAATTAGGAATTACATGAGGTCAGCAATTTTGGGAACAACCACAAGTGGAGGAGAGAGAAAGAGGGACCTAATTATGCCGGGGGGAGGAGGGTGGGCCCAGAGCCTCTTTTCATCTCTGCGCGCAGTGGGGCACAAACACAGCACAACTCTCCCACTAATTTTGGTGGCAAATGACCAGTTCTGTTCCTTAAAATAGCATTCATGTGGGCCAATATCCAGAGTGCCCACTGCACACCAAAGGATATTTCTGCCAGAGGTATGTAGGGTGAACTGCGAGCTTCAGTGACGTCCCAAAGCCCTGTGCCCTCATCCAGCTCTCTCGGGCCCATACACAGCACCTGTAACTGCCACCAAAGGGGAACTTCTGCAAAGGTCTGCCTCTGAGAAAGTCCTGGAAAGGGAACTCAGCACTTTGGAGAAGTTTTGGAGAAAGCAGGCAGCGCAACCGTTTTACCACTTGCGCTTTTGTTGGGCTTCAAGTGCCATAAGGCACGTGGTTCCTTTCAACCTGGTATGAGAATAAGGACAAACTGCAAAATTCACATCCGGGTCCAAGTTCAGAGATTATTTTGATCAAAGTCTGATGTTCTTTATATATGTAATGATAAAGTAACAGCCTAGCCTGGTCTAGGAGACTGCAGGTGCAGCAGTGAGGCAAAGCTCCTGCATTCTGGTTCTCAGCTGGCACCCCGGTTATCCCTCCTTGTGGCTGCAGGTACCCAACATCGGTGCAGCTGCACGGGGCTCCCTGCAGGCAGCTGCTGGGAGATGCTCTCCTCCTGTCAGTGTCACACTGCTCGAGGAATCCACGAATATATTGTTTCAGTCTCCACCTATCTCATGGATCTATCGGAGTCGATTAGAGACTGTGTAAATCTTATGCTCTTAAAAAATAAAAAGTACGAGGATTATGTTCAGAAAGTAATCTTCAGTGCTGTTTCAGAGGAAGTTAAAATTGGGGTTTACACGCAGCCGAAGAGCTGAAAAGCAAATCCATAATGGTTGCCTTCTGTAAGAATCTCAGGCCTCCTTCCCAGCAGGGATAAAGCCTGCCCTGACTTCTGGGCGCTGGGGAATGGCGTTCCCAGCCTCGGCTATCACAGCCAGACACGCAGCCATGCACAGTGGTGGGCTGCTCAGCCCTCTGCCCCCACTCGCAGGGCTGCATGACAGAAGAGCCCTGTTCTTGCTTCTGTCCTTTGGTCGTACGCAGATGCAGAACCCAAACCTCCATCTAGACATTAACCAACTATTTATTCAAACCAAATTCAACCGACTAATTGTTTCCGAGCCCTTCCTTGCTGTGTTCATTATTTGCTATGTACAATCGGCCCCCTGGGACTTTGGCAGTACGACGTGCCTTCTTTGCCCTAACTGGATCATTGGGTTGTGAAAGGGTGATAAATTGTAAATACCAAATTTATTTGGTAGGACTCAGTTATGGGCACAGCCGCCTTCTCTCCTCATCTCCAAACTTCTTTGCTATAAAAAACACATTCACGTCAGTGCTCACAAATGATAAATCAAATGGGATACAAACGCTGACTGGAAAAAGCAAACTTCCTTTGCAATTCCTACCTCATAGGCTGTTAGCTGCGTGCAATAGATGTAGCTACAAACAGGACAGCTATCTCACCAGCGCTTGCAATAGGAAATAAGACAACTGTAATAAACGTAGCAGCTCTGAAGTATTATGTCTGGAAGTGACTTCCATATTTTCACATCTATTTTCAATGCGTAGTTAAAATATATTCCAGCCTCACACTGGCTCTGAGCAGCGAGTTAAAAGTCCAACATTCTGATTTGTTAATTTTTAACCTGGGTATGTAAAAATGTTCTGTTTTTTTTTTTAAGTGAAGATACAAAAGCAGTGACCCCCCAACCCATCCCACCCCTCCCCATTCCTACACGAATGTAAAGCACACAACGCGGCACCACAATGCAGCAACAGCTACACTGGGCAGCCTGTCTGGACAGAGTCCAGCCTGAACAAAGACAGCGATTCAAGTTGAAACTGAAAGCCAATGTTTAATATAAGAACTGGTAAAGAAAGTATTTTATGTAACTTCAGCAGAATCACGAAAGTTTGGCAACTGTGTGTGGAGCTGATGCGTGAATTTCAGCCTTCTAATTATTGCAGACAGAAAAGAAATATTTTCAAACAGCAGCTGAGGAATCTTACAGATTAAATTACGTGAATGTGTCTAATCTGGGGAGGAGGAAGTTCTGCCTCAGATCTGTATGTTTTATGCAACAGAGCTGTTTACTTTATTTGTAAACCCCACAAAATACGGTCCGAAGTTCACTCCCTGCTCAAGGTAAGAATGTAATTGCACTGCCTGAAGTGTGATAGGGGTAATAAATTTAGGATTCACCAGAGACAGACGGTTTGGAATTAAGAAAAAGCAATTTTAACTATCTTAATGCCTCTTCTCCCCCTCCCCCTCTTCTTAATGACTCTCGTCCCCTGAAGAAATCTTTGAAGTAAGCCAAAAGGAGAGGGCTGCTCTGCTTAAAGGTCGTGTGGATGCGCTGCGCTTCCCGTGGCTGCGCGCTGCCCCTGCCGAGCTCAGGGGGATCGCTGCTGCTCCTCGTTCTCATCCAGGCCTCGCGTTGGGGGAAGACGTGGCCACGTCCGAGCCTCACACACGGCCTTCTGGCGTTTGTTTAGTATTGTCCATCAGTCTCCTGTTCACTCCTTCAAAGGCAAAGCCTATCTGGAGACGTAAAATCAGAGTGTGCTTGCTGAGAAATAAAATTAGGGGAACAGAAAGGCGAGCTTCTGCTGCAAAGGCAAATGATTTCGTAATGAATAGATTCTTCAGGCCATAAAAAGAAAAAATCCATTTATTTTCTTTTGAAATTCAAGTGGAGGACTTACACTTTCCCACTCACTTGTAATCAGTTAAAATTAGAATAGAGAGAATGAAACCGGCGTTCGGGCAGACCAGACAACAACCGCGGTGTGTAATAATAGAAGTTAATTAACAGATGTTTTAAAAGAAGCAGCACTTCCACAGAAAGGTACTCGTATATTACCGATGCAGAATGAAGATGTGAGCTAAAACACATCCTGCCTTTACAAATCATCTCCCTCCTAACAACGTGCTGCCAGGTTTTAGTTAACTCATTGAAAAGAAGGCTCCACTTGACCCCTCCTGTAGTTGTGGAAATGAACCAGAAATATGATTAGTCCAACTGTTTCAAGGGCTGTTCCACATCAAGCTTGCTTTATCAAGGAATCTGTCTTCTGCCTCCCCCGTGTTTTTCAGCCCGGAAAGCTGAGATGCGCGGTGCTGTGGGCACAGCAGGCTGTGCTGAGGTCCCTCCAGTCTGCAGAGGGCACAGCCGTGTCATGGGGTACCAAGGGCTTGCCCAGCGTGCAGCCACACATCAGCAGCACACGGCTGTGCGCACAGTGCCTGCAGGATGGCCGTGAGCTGCTCCCGTGTGCTGCCAGCTGCTCTGGGGGAGGGCGGCTGGGACAGCGCTGCCATCCAAATGCTGGGCAAGCAGAATGCTCTTGTTGGGATTGGAACAGCGCTGCATCAGTGGCTGGACTGCGCATCCGCTAGGTTGGGATCAGCTGCTCCCGCAGTGTCACTTTCCCTTCCCTCTTTCATTTCTGTGGTTCCCAGGGTCTGATTGAATGAGAACGGGGTTTCTAGTTCTTAATGTGAACGGGAACCAGAGCCGGTATCTTAGTGCCATTGCGAAGGTCCCACTGAGGTCAACGGGCAGAGCTATTTGCACGAGTAAGGGCTTTCTAAAACAAGGGGGAGAGATTGAAGAAATGCAGGGAAACCTGAGCCCTTAGTGTCTGTGTTACCTGTATCCTTTGTACTGCAGCACGGATGTGAGTAAAGGGGTCAGGAGCTGGGAAAATGCATTGAAATTTGTGGGATGGTTACGGAACAGTGAGATGGGAGCCAGTTCTGCCACAGGTCTGTTCCCCACACTGCTGCTCTTTCTCCTCGATAGGAAGAAGGAAAGTACAGTTGCATCCAGGTGCAGGTTCTTACCACTCTATCTGCTCTGACTGATGAACTTATTGTACTTTTTCCTTTAGGAAACATGGTTTTCCTTAGAACATCCCTGTGATTATCAAAGTGGCTCAGGAATCAAGAGGTGCCTGGGGTGGCTGTGGCTGCCTGTTGGGAGCAGTGGCCAGAGCTGCCAGGTCAGCTCAAGGCCCTGCTTGCAGGAAAGCCACGTGGCAGGGGTGTTCTCAGGCAAAAAGAACTGAAGTTCAGTGTATGGAAACTGCTGAGTCCTGGCCTGAAACACTGATTGAGCACCTGGGGAAAGAACCGGGTCAGCCCTGGGAGCACAGGTGAAGGCAGTTCGGCGATGTGACCGGAAAGGGTGGAGCCTGGCTGCACCTCTCTGAGACCTCATTTAAGGGCTGACTGTACTGGGGAAGGATTTCTGGTTGGAGGTCCCTTCCTTGTGGAGTTTTTCCTGCTAGCCTAGATCTCTTCAGAGATGGGTGAACACCTTCTTTTTTTCTTTGTAGCCCCTTTCCATCATGCTGTTCCCTTTGTGGTTACACCTCCTGGATCACCATTTTGTCCCATTGATGTTTCTGATTGTTATGTTCAGTCTTTGCTGTATCTTCTAGCCTAATCTGTACAAGAGCTAGGAGCAGTGGTGTGATGCTCTGAAAGCACAGCTTTTTAGCACTGTTGTCCATGCAGATTAATGATTGGGAAAGTGTTATCCTCAACCAACTGCCCCAAAACACCAGAATACCCGGATCCAATTTCTCTGCTGATCATCTGTACAGTTTAGAAATTAGAACAGAAACAGAATAGAAATTGGCATGAGCAGAGGCTGAGCAGAACCTTCAGCCCCGATGCCATGCGTTGATTGTTTGGTCTCCTCATGTCCTTTATCAGAGCTGTATGTGAGCTCTGTCCCACAGAGGCACTGTGGGCACACATCTGCGAGCTGAGTGCTGCAGGGGCCATCCTGCTTGTTTGTTGCAGCTGTGCTGGAAAAACATATTCAAGCCAGAAGGATCTCAGGGCTTGAGTCATACTTATTATCTATAATTTGACCCACGGAATTTCTGTGTACCCCCAAATCCCAGGAATTTTAATCTAACAGTTTACGCGTTTAAAGACAAGAGCTTTCGGTTGCACGCTGTAGCTGCTCAGCAGAGGACTATAAATCTAGGCAAACTGAGAGAGACTGAAACTCCAGAAGGCAGCAGGAATGATGCAAACAGAAGGTCCTGTTCTGACTCAGTCACTTACCGACTTGTGTTACATTTTTATTGCAGGTCAGAAGTCATCAGAGTATGCAAATTTTAAGAAAAAGGTTCTTGTTTTGGAATAATAAGCCATTTTAGTATTTATAATTACACACTGAGGGGCTTTTATGCTCAGCCTCATTTATCTTGGATTTTTGCATAATTTGAACTAAAAGCAGCAATATATGTAGAGCTCATTTATTCAAATTATACAGGGTTAGTGTTTTCCCTCTCTTGAACATGGCGTGCATTTTGGGAAAAGTGCCAGGTTTGAGGAGGGAGGAGGAGTATAAAAAAGAAGAGTCTGAGGAAGGACTATAGAGATACTTATTCAACTTCTAAAATGGCTTCCAGACCCCACGAAAAATGAGACGAGTGAGTTTTAAATCCTCTTCCCCTTGCAAGACAAGTAGGTTCCCTGCAGACCTCACTGGCTCCACCCTCCTCCCCCGCGGCCCCCCCCCCCCCCCAGCTGCTGGTGCCATCCAAGGTGTGCAGCGACTGCTGTTCTCACCTGTGCAGTTCAACAGAAGGCAGCTTTTCTGTGTCCTCAGATAGCTCGTCTTCCCTTTTCACCTGCCAGTCTTTAAAATAGCACGTCCAATTTATTAGCTTAACCATTGGCTGACTTTGGCTGCGCGTGTGATGCTACGGCTTTTACTGCGGGAATTACTCACTGGGCATCCTGCTGTAAATAATGCTGTGAATAGATCTTATCGTCCGTCACAGTCCAGGCAAAACACGTTTACGGTGTGGTTTGCAGTAAATGAAATGTTTTGTATTTGGTTTTTCACTGTGCTAATGATCGCTTAAAATGGTTCAAATTAAAGGTGTGAAATTCTTGCTAAGTTAAATTTCCAGCGCAGCAGAGCGCTGTGCCAGGCTTTGTTTGGTTTGGGTTTTGCCCTTAAAGGAAGGAGGCTATAGGGCAGTGTTTAAGAGACTTAATTATTCCCTGACATAACAACTGTACTCCTATTGAAGTGGTTCTTTCCCCTCGTGTGCAAATGTGACCTTACCCATAGGTGATTCCGGGAGGTGTTTGCCCTCCAGTATTTCTACTGAGTAAACTGACATGAAAATGCATTTGCTGTGAGAGCTGTGGCAGCTCACAGTAAGAAGGCTCGGCATCACTCCCAAATGCAATGACGTGTATCAATGTATTCGGGAGCCTTAATGATATGTACTTAGCAAGCAAATTCACCATACTCTTCAATGTTTTATATCACCATTTATACAGTAAGTGCAGTTTATGCCAACATGATGATCCCCTTTGCATCCCTTAAGAAAAGCACGTCCTATCAGCACATAAAGAGAAACTGCACCTCTGTGGGCACAGCATAGCTTTCCTAAGGGCAGTCCTGTCTGGGAGCCTAAACGTTCAAAATGTGCTTCTGCAGGCAGGGACAGACGCAGCCCAGATGTGAACCGGATATTTGAGCATCTTTCCTTCCTTCCTTGCCCCAAGCCCCGCACGTGGCTGGGCTGAGGCGCGGTGCCCAGCCTGACCCAGGCACTGGGAGCTGTGGCTCACGGGCACGGCCCAGCCCGGTGCCCAGCAGCATCTCCCAGCCATGGGATCCCATCTGCCCCATCCTGGGAGTGAGCCTGGAGCAACAGGCGTGGGATGGGGTCAGGCTGCCCTGCTAGCTCTCGTGGCTTCCTCCTTTCCCACAGTGCTGGCACTGTACTCCTGCTCCTGGGGCTGTGCTGGTGAATGAATTTCCCTTCAAGCACAAAGTGTAATTGTCGTTTCTAGGTTTTGTTTTTGTTTTTTTTAATGCAAAACGGTCATTTCCAAGCTTTCAGCTCGTGATTCCTGTGATTCCTGTTCTGGGCTCGCGTGCCCATTTCCTCCTGCGCTTCCAGGTCATGAACCCAGCCGAGTCACCATCTGATCCCTGGGAACTGCTGATTTAACGTGGCTACGTAGCTGTGCTGCCAAGCTGCAGTGAAGTGCTGTGATTAGTGGGATTTATTTTTCTTTTCTAATAATACATTTGTTGTGGAAAGAACTGAAGTTGATCTTCCATTCCTTAAGAAACAAAGCTGCAGTGTTCCTTTGGTAACGAGATGGCCCGAAGGAATTAGTAATAGGATGGGGGAAAAAAAGGAACAGGCATCCACTTTTTGAGGCATCAAACACTAAGTTGTGCTGTACGAAAAAACTTCTAATAGCCCTGCTGTACTTGTTTCATGTCCCAGATGGGCCATGTTGTTGTCCCTTGGAAATGTTCATCCAGCAGTTGCCCTGTTGCTGCTGAAGGGTGGGTGCCGTACCTACGCATGTCATGTTTTGAACCATTCTTTCTCCATGGTTTGCAAACTCGCGTCACTGCTTCCACATGTAAAACATGAACTCACAGTGCTACTCTTCCCAAATGCTAATGCACAGCTGTGGAGTTCGGATATTCCAGAGCTGACTCATTCCTCAACACAGCAGATTCACCGAGATGAAGTGGAGGAGGGGCACTGCAGAACAGCTCTTTCAGGAATTAAAAGAACTCCCGAAACCCCAAAGTATTACTATTCCACTACAGTATTTCTTTCATTGAAAACTTTGGTTTTTAATGACCCCTAATTGATTTCCCCCCCCCCCCCCCCCCCCTTTTTTTTTTTTTTTGCTTTGCTTTGTTTCAACATTAAAATCTATGTCACTCCGGCTCAGGCTGCCAGAGTCTTTTGTCTGATGTTACAAACAAATCCAGCCAAACATTAAGATTCATAAGGGGGATGGGGGGAAGCACAGCTTCTTAAAGCCACATCAAGTATGTTAGAGACAAAACATTTAATTTAAACGGTAGAAACTAACACAAAACAGCTTCAAACCTAGTAAGCAGTTAACTAAGTAGAAACACATGTTCTTTAGACATTTGTTTTCATGACAATTAGAAGCAACTAGTTTTCAGCTAACTTTCCTGTTCATCTCTTTGAGGCTTTGGCTCAGGCATTAATTCAGGATTACTGCAGAACAGGTGCTGATTGGAACAGTGTAGGTAATTACGTGCAGCTCGGTAGAATGAGAGGCAAATAACCTGAGTCTGGTTCAGGCATGTACATAATCGTATATTCAATGAGTCAAGCAAATGAGGAACACAAAATGCTTTCATTTTTATGTTGTTTTGACCTCAATGTATGTTTTGCTGTAATTTATTTTGCATGCTCTGATCACATGAACGTGTCTCACTCTCTTGTGGAGCGCGCAGCTTCTCCCCCCATCTGAAGACAAAGCCTGGTGACAGCTTGCATAGACAAGAACACGTTTTTGACTCGGTGTCATTAGCTGGTTGGGTTTGGTTGCAACAGTTTAATGTCAACCCAGAGCTAGTGAGAGGATTAACTTGTCAATGGGCTCTTCCTACCTTTTTTCTTCCTCTTAGCCAAGAAGCGAATCCTCATTTTATTAAAGTCAGTGGAAGGTGCGAGTCTGGTTTCAACAGGGATGTGATTTCACATGCATTCAGAGACAAAGCAGGGGTTTAAAAGGGTGGATGGTTCAACATAGCCCACCGCTGGGGGCTGTGCTCTTCAGGGGACTCTCAGGTTCTGCTTTGAACAGATCGCGAGAGTCTGAAAGGACCAACGTTGCCCCAGAACAGCTCAGCAGTGTGAGCTACCCTGAGAGGCGTCACTGCGGGACTGAAGGGCAACAGTTTGCCCAAGGCCAGGAGGCTTCCCTTTCTGTTAGGGGTAGAGTTGGATGGAGGAGAGCTGTGAATGGCTCAGCCTGCTGTTCCTGGGTGCCCACCAGGGCGAGGAGTGACGCTGCCAGCAGCGATGTCACCACATTCACACCCCATCGGTCCAGGGGTGGGGCGGCAGGGACGGGTCCTCCCCTTGGTCTGGCACGGTGTGACTGTTTTTCCTGTGCGGTGTCCCATTCCCTCCCATTGCTTTTGGCAACTGCGTGCCTTATCGATGCCTGGAATCTGTCCTGAGTGGAGGGACGTGGTAGGGTCTGACTGAGAGGAGTTAGCGTGTGCATCCCAGCGCCTACGGAACGGGGAGAGGTTGCTGGGAATATTGATAGCAATATATTTGCGCCTCTGAATCCAATTTTCAGAAGAACTACAAGAACTGAGAAGCACACTCTGCTGTTGCTGTCAAGGGATTTGTGCTAGTAGGTGAGATGTTCAAGAAATTGAAGCAACCTGTTATTATTAGCCAATTGATAAGTATTTTCTTTTTGTTTGTTTAAACGGAGTTATCGCGCTGCTGAAAGACAGGAGTAATCTTAAAAGTCTTGCTAATGAGTTAGGAAATGCACAGACACCACACCCTGCGCTGGATTTATTTCAGTCATACAATGGATCTGCATGTGATGAAGAATGCAGATGGTGTCACATTACAAACCCTTTAGGGCCCTAGCCTGCCCTTAGTACATCTACATGTGAACTTCACCTTCACAAAACACAAACAAAAGGTTTAGTTTGCCATCCTGAAGTCTTCAAAGTACTGTTTCGGCATCTGTATATGCAGAGCTGGACATACAGTATATATCCCATATAGAGCTGCATATATAGCACATATCCCATATAGCATGAAACCATTATCTGGTGTCCTCTGCTGCTGGGCTTCCAAGGTGCCACCCACAGTAGTCTGCACAAGTTTTAGTACCGGTGCACATTCATTACACCTATGTTAATGAATTTGACTATGCGCAATAAAATAGATAACACCTCACTAGATTTATATGACTGACAGTGTCATAAATGGATGTAGTTAGTGTGACAGCAGTGCTTCCCCTGCTCGCTGTCAGGACCCCAGCAGCTGCTGTCCCTCTCTCTATTGACTCTCACCCATTGCTTACGCAGTTTTGCTTTTATTGTTCCTTTTTTTTCTTCTTGCTTCTCAACAGCACCACACACACGTGTACACCCTACGCCTTTACTATCTGATGTATTTAACTGTAGCAGTGCTGGTTGCAGTGGACGGGCGCTGCCCTTGGAACAGGCTCCAGCCCCAGCAGAGTGCAGGCTGGCATTTAGAGGCGCTGTGTATCCTCACTGCTTATTACCGTGCCGTTAAACTGTGCCTTTTATCTAATGGGCCCAAGTAGTTTATCGGCAGTGAATTATGCTCTCGCAACATCACTGTGAATCTTGTAAATAACAGAGATAAGATAGTGCAAGAAAACAAGGGGAGCTTTACACGAGCTCTGTGCTTCTTAACAAGCTGTAGTAAATTGTTCATCACGGGCTGAAAAAACTCTGCATAAACGCTTCTTCATTGACAATGTTACATTTGGCTCATATGATTTTCATTTCAGCTCACTTATTTCTGAAGTCTATTAGACCAATTGTCTTAATCTCACTTACTGTGCGGTGTATTTGCTCTCTGCAATAACAGTATTAATAAAAATCCCTCTATAAACACACACCAGCTGGAGCAAGCACCACGAGAACAGAGAAGAGCAACCCACGTGTACAGCATTAGCCGTATTCTTTTTATTACAGATAAACACGTTGCCTGGTCCTCCCCAGGAACGCCATCCCTCCATGCCCAGCTCCAGCTCCCCGCTCCTGCCCCACAGGCCCAGCAAAGCGGGCAGTTTTCATCATACTCCCCACCCTGTGGGGAAGTGGAAACTTCTCTTCCCCTCCCCTTTTTTCTCTGTTCAGCCAGAGGTGATAATCCCCTCGGAATGCAGCATTTAGCACTTGTCAGGTATATGGTAATTGCTACATTCCCAGGGGATTAAATCCATGGAATCTAATTACAGCGGACTGAACCATCCCTATAAGTGAGGAACAGAAGTCTACTCCTGGGCACCACGGAGCTGGGGGGCGATGGGCCGTGCCCTGCTCTTCCCCATTGAACAGAAGCAATCTGCTGGCTGTTCTGCCCGAGTCACCTCCCAGCTTCCCATGGAAGTGTGCTCCAGGTGGGCCTGCTGGCTGGAAGCTGCTTTACTTTTCCTCTGGTATATCTATTGTGGTCAGACTTACCTCCACATGTTCTCACAGCAACCCTGGATTGTGCTTACCTAGCTTGATTATATGTCATTTTGTACATGCTCACCCTTGTATTTATATTGGGCAGTAGTTCTCAGGCTCGGCCTTGCCAGAGAGCTTTGTCATTCCTGGAATAATACAGATGCGATCCAAACCTCACTGAAGTCAATAGTTTTACAACTGACTCACACGACCAGATCAAGTGCTGCTTTACTAAATCAGTTTCCTCAAACAAGCACACATCTGCATGTGTACATAAGCGCATACAAATAGTATTATGGGTAATCTAAACAGCCTGGTTGCTACTAACATGCTACCTAGATGCGTTAGAGTTTATCTCAATTTGAAGTCAGCAGAGCGTATTGCAGAGGAGGAAAGGAATATTCAGAAGCAGTTAATAGAAACATGCTGACCTATAAATGATACCAGAAATAATGAAGGAGGGGAGAGGAGGTTTGTTTACTGAGGAAAATCTCGCTACATACACAATGCTGAGATGGTTTATGTCAAAATACCAACCCAGAGTCTTGCTCTGCTTTATTTAGATAAAAAGAAAGGAACAGCTGTGGTGCAAAGCTGTCTGTATAAGCAGTGTTGTTACATTCAGATTTCCAGTGGAAAATTATATTTGGAGAGGCAAAACACACGTATAGCACTTCAACATCTTCAACTGGAGCAGTTTGCCATTGTGTGCAAGTCTTCTTCTGAGGGAAGGACTCTGCCTTTGATTTTCCAACCGAAGGTTCTGACAGCACGAGTTTCAAGCAGGCACATTTTTTCTCCTCTTACAACCTACACCTGCTGACTGTAACGGACAAAACACAAGTGGAAACATTGAGCATGCTCCTGCCTAGCTGCCAAACAGCAGCATTGCACACACAGTCACAGGGCTGCCTTCAAGCCTTTGGTTTTATAACCAGGGGTCCATTTTATTTCTCTCTGATTTCTGAGGTGTTTGGTATCCTCAGTTCATATCTTCAAGCTCTTGTTTTAATTTGGAGAGACTAAAAGAGAGAAAAAGAAAGAAAACAGAAGAAAGAAAGAAAATGGAAGAAAGAAAGAGAGAGAGAGAAAGAGAAAAAGAAAGAAAGAGAAAGAAAGAAGGGAAGAAAGAAAGGAAGGAAGGAAGGACGAACAAATGAACTTACGGTTCTCATGGAAACAAAAGAGAACATTTCTGTCCCTCAGAACTGACTTGCTACAAACACCACAAAACCCAGAGATTTGTATTCCGAGTGCCGGTGACATTGCTGGGGGTGACACAGCATCGCTTCTGTTGTCTTTGAATTATTATTTATGCAATAAAGATCTGGGATGAAAACATTCAAAAATTGGGGTACAAAATAATTGAAATTCTGTGCTGGAAAATTTGCTGTGAGCATCAGGAGACCTGGCTGCTATTATTGCCTCAGCGCCCATTCGGGATGACTCAGTCGAATCAGTTCTTCACATCTTTGGTTTCTGCAAATATGAAATTTAATGACAGTGCTTAATAAGTGAATCCTTAGCAACGTGCAGTGAAATTCTTGGACAGAGGTCGTACAAATGTGTTTGATGTCAGCCTGTGTTAGTGGTACACTGTCTGAGAAGCACGCGGTTACCCTTTGGGGACGTAGCAGGGCAGTAGGTGTGGAGCCTCCTGCAGGCATTTCCCCACCAAGGAAGTGGTTCTGAGCCGTGCCGCTGATTCATGTTCTCATTTGGCTGAATTGTAACTCATGCTTGAGGACTGACTCGATAGTGCATAGGGACAACAAATTCCTTCTGTCCTTTCTGAAATGTATCTTTTTTTCTGATTTGGGAAATGTTGAGTGTTTAAGTCCCAGTAATCATAGCTAAATATTAGTAACAATAAAATATCCACGTGAGAAACAGACTGAGAAAACTATTCTTTGCTTTCTTATTCATAAATAATGAAAATCTATTGGCCCTGCCACACCTAAACAGTAAGCAGGGTAAATCATTGTACGTGTATTTACTCCATCCTCTTTTTGCAGTTTGTGCTCTCTGTCCATTCTGCCTTGCATGCATGTGGAACACTTTGATACGCAGCAGCGTCCATTTGTGGTTTCCTTTTCTATATTTTCTTTTTTGCATTTTCCTGTGGTCACACTCCACATTCATCACAGCACACAGCACTGTTAGCCGGGTGGCTGTGCCCGGTGCAGGAGGCTCGCTCAGCACAGGCAGGGAAGCAGGATCACAGCACAGCCCACTCCCCATTAGTACGCAACTGACAAACTGCATTGCGCTCACCTCACATTTCCTCTGCGCTTGCACTGAGTTTTTGCATGTTATTTATGGGCTGCCTTCTTTGACTCCTGCAGTGGCTGCACTTCCCTCAATGAAAATTTCATGTCTTTGAAAAACTCTTTAGGTTTTGCTCGCATTTATCTTACTGTGGCCAAGTTTCAGTGTAAAAAACAAGTGAGCGGCAGAGTTAGCCCAGTACCTGCACAGTGTTGCTTTGCCCTGAAATATGCCTGTACAAAGATGCAGAGAGCTCTCTGTGGCCATGCCTGACAGGTCACAAAAAGCCACTTGTCCCTGAGAGCTGGTGGGGGCACAGAGAGCGGATGGTGGCCCCAGGAAAGGCTGCCTGGTGGGCCCCAGAGGCCGAGGGCACTGCTGTGTGCCCACGGGCACTGTCCCTGCAGCAGGACTTGGGCACTGCCTGCGGCTGTTGGGAGGGTGCAGGGATGGGAATCCAAGGGCACAGTTGGGGAAGCACCCCCAGAAACCGTTTTGTATCACTGCAGCATTGGCAGCCATAGGTTTCAGATCCCGATTTGGGGCCCTCAAAATATGGCGAGTCCATCTAATGCTCTCAGTGAAACAGGCAAAGAAACGCACAGTGTGGATGCTGTGCCTTATCCCAGCTGCCTGTGAGGTCAGCTCAGAGCAGGGAGACATTCTGGTGTTTCCATCAATCTGCGTGGTTTTCACTAGTTGGGATTTATTGTAATGCTTAGTTGTGTTCGTGAATTTGTGAATGTTTGTATTTATTTAGTAGCTGCATGTGAGCTTTTGGCCAAGGTATCCTGTTTGCTTAGTTCCATTACCTACTAAGCTGTAGGATGGCAAGTTTTGCTTTGTTTTTTTTGCATGAGTCATAGTGTTTATGCAATAGCATACCTACCAGGCCTACCAGGGAAAAACCATAGCACAACTTGGACGGATGTTGATTGCAAATGGTCCCCTGGTCCTGGTAGCCCACTGCCTGCAGCTGCAGGCCCCCGAAGGCTGCAGTGCTGGGCAGGTAGCCTGCAGTGTGCAGCTCCATCACTGCCTCCACTGCTGTGCTCAGGACAAAGCTGCTCGCTGCTTGATCGGCTTAGCAGGCATTTCTTCCTTGTTGCATATTTCAGGAGAAAGAGCTCTGCTTCTTAGGGCTGTGATGTTTTAATATGTGCTGTACTGTTTTGTATTTTTGTATTTTTTTATCTTGTCGGAGCATCAACATTAATACAAGCAGTTATTTGGTGTCTGATTGCAATTAAGTGGAAAGTAAAACCCAAAATCTTAAGCTTGACTGCCAAAGAAAGAAATCTGGAGAAACTCTACCTTAGATGCACACGTTGTCTTTCTTGATGAAACACTGTGAACAGGAAGTGTTTTTCTGATTACTATTGGAAACATGCAGAGATGAAATTGCCAACTGTCTGCACACATAAAATGAATTTGCTAAGTATGAAATCAGCAGTTTGCTGCTGAGCGGGGTTGTTGCAAATTCACAAGGCAAAATACACAGCAAACCTTGTTTTAGTCCTGAAATTCTCATTTACATTAAAAATATGCATATGCGTGCTTACAAGGAAACACCTTCAGAAGTTGGCAGTTTGGGGCAAATTTGCAATGCAGCGTATAATTTCTCTTAGCAAGGCTGTGAGAGTGCTGGTCATCATAGGTTTAAATCCTGCAGCTGTGTATTGAGTGTCTCCTGCGCCCCTCACGCCTGCCACTTTCCATACGTTTTAATGTGGAGATAAGGAAGGCATGTGAGAGAGGCGGTGGGAAGGCCTTGAAGTTCTGCCTACCACAGCTGTGCGTGTGCAAATGACCATTTTCAGTTATTTTAAATCCTGATCAGTTGTCAGGGCGATGGGTTTGCACACCGTTGTGTAGAGGGCAGATTAAAAGGAATCTTTTACCCCAGTCGTCCCTCAGAGACAGACTTGTGTAACTGATTAGAGCGCTGCCTGCACGTAGAATTACTGGGCTTTTAAAGTGAAAGGGAAATAAAATCGGATGAGCAAGAAGCCTACCTGTCCTTATTAGAGGTGCTCAATGAACTTTGCTAGCGGTGAGAGCTGTGGATGTAAAGCAGATTCTTGCGTGGTTATTTTTGGGAGCATCAAATCGATGTCGCTGTGACACTGCGCTTATGGCTTCTTATGTTGCCTTCCCAAAGAGCTAACCAAGTCCTTTGGCTTGTCAAGGCAAAGTGTGGGGATCGTGCAGAAAATGAGAACAAAGGATAAACCATACTCTGCTCTTGCCGATTGATTCCACACTTCTGCCACATTTTAGGGCTTCCTTTTCTATGGCCTGTCTATGTTTCTTCCTGGAAACCATATTTGTAAATATCATTTTCATTTAAATTGGAGGACAGGAGAAGAGGGGAAATGGAAGAAAGATTTTCTCTGTTGAAACAACTGATGCTGTCCACGTGGCAAAAAACAAAGGGCAGCAAACTGATGGGCGCTGGGTATAAAAGTCCATATTTTCACACATGAAGTTGCAGTTATATAAAGACCAGCAAGAAAAAAAAAAGATTTAATAGATTCGAATAGAGGGAACACATTCCCTCCATTTGCAGGCTGTAAACTTGTATTTCTGATGATAAACCTGCTGAGACATCGGCTTAGTTATGAGCAAAGTGCATGGGTAGCTGGATGAGATTTCATGTACTGCTTTATGTCTAAATTCAGACAATATGACCCTTCTGTTCTTAATATTGCCGACTCGGAAAATGTTTCACAAATGTTACTGTAATACCTGAAGTTCCAAAGTTCATGGAAAAAAGAGGGAAACCCTGAAGCTGAACGCTCTGAGATCATGAGACAAAAAAATGACGTTAGGCGTGTACTGAAGCCCTGCTGCACTTACTCTGGTTGGAAAAAATGTCTTCCCGGAGTAAGAATTAAGAGTAGAGTGTTATCATCATTCACAATATTTTCATTTTCTGACCTGCTCCACGCACTTCTCAGCGCCCTGTGCGTTTCCACCGGTGGTAACGAACCGGAGCAGTCGGTATTCACAGCTGGAATTAGAGGAGATGAGGCGCCGTGTGCGTTACCGAGATCTCGGAGCAGGTAGAGCAGTTAATTAGTCCCCCAGCGCGAACTTTGCAATCAGGTGTTGAAGCAGTTTCGGTTGCAGTGTTGTGGTGAATCATTTCCTTCTGATGCATGTGGTGATCAATCATGTGGGGCCCTCTTCTCGATTTCACACCGGCTTTAAGACAAAAGACATTCAGAAAGAAAAACACGATATTATCCATCTGCGTGCCCAGCATGGCGCTCGTGTCACTATTTTTACAAACTTTGTTTGTTTTCTGACTACAAGGTTATTCAAACATTCTGCCTTTTACAACTGACGTTTTACTCTGAAGGAAGCCTCTTCAGGAAACGTTTGCAAATAATACCTGCATTTAAAATGCAAAACTAGATATATTTGAAACGCTGGTGGGTTTAATTTTGTTTGTCTGTTGTTTTTTAATTGCTGGCTTTCTTTCTGAGCAGCAAAAATATCCTGATTTTCCAGAGGGAGCTTTTAGGCTACGTTGCACATCATTGTGTTTTTTTTTTCCTGAAAGAAGAGGCAGCACAGGTCTGCACTTGTATGACCACGCATATTTCATGACATACACACAAAGCATGTATGAAGAATTTTCACCTGCAGCTATTTTGATTGATTGATTTGGATTCAGGAATGCATCCCTATTTGAGACCACACTTAAGCATGTGGTTAACAACATGCACAAGGTAATACTTAAAGCTGGTCATGCACTTAAATGTGGTCATGATGAGGGATGGATGTGAGCATGTGCGAAAGTGATTTCTTGGCTTGTGGCCTTTGTCACTGCGACGCAAACAGATGCGTGCGGAGCACCAGCCGCACACTGCAATTATGAAAGCCTAACCTCCTGTCCTCAGCCATGTTTTAATATATAAAATAATGGTGTGATGATGAAGATCTTCAGCTCTCACAGGCCTCAGTGGGAATTAAGGCTCACTGGAGGTGGTGAAACTAACAATATTTGCATAAAAATGCACATGGGAAAAAGAAAGCATCAACTGTATAATCATATTCCAGACCTATTTTCAATGTCCTCTCTATCTTTTCAGCAGACTATTACGTTCATGGTGGATTCTGCTAGAAATACGAAGGAACATTCATTTCAAAAGATACATCCTTTCTTTTCACGATCACAATAAATTATGGGAAACGATTTTTAACTTTTTCCCACTGTTTCCCCATTTTGCAGAGCTGTACCCTGGGGTCTAGGAAGATTATTAACTGTGGAGATTGCTTGCTTTCCTTTGCTACTTATAATTATGAAACGGTTAAATGAATAAAGAATAAGGAACGTGACCTTGTCACCCCAACCCGTGAGTGACTGTCAAGTGAGGTATCCCAATAGGTCAAATACTGAAGTCTTCATTTGTTTTTTTCATTTTGTCATGAACTAAAAATGGAAATGCTGTTCTCACAAAGACTTCTGCACATTCTTACTTTTAAGCATCGGAAATGTAAGGCTTGCGCCTTCAGTGCCTGTGCTGCAGAAGTGAGACCTGAGGAAATCGGGAGTCAACCCCATTGACTTCAATAGGGGTTTCACATGAAGGATTGCAGGATCAGATTCCTGGGTGATACAAAGGAAGGTTTACAGAAAGTGCTGGGGGTGGGGAACTGTTACTGAAGATATAATTAAAGTTGCGACAGCAGTTACTAATGATCACTTCTGATGAAAGAAGCAAACTATAGGCCAACTAAATTTGAAGGTCTCTTCTCGGTTTAATTTCTAACAATAAAGAGCCTTCCTGCAAGGAAGAGCCCAGTGGGTGCCTGGCTGGGGGATGGGGGCATTTGCATATTCATAAGGGATGGGGATATCACAGGGGAGAGGAGTACAGAGAGATCATGCGGAGACACTGCCACTTGGATGCTATTGCCCCTGCTCCAGTATTTTTGATAGCTGGATCAATATAACATTGGCTGTCCTTGCAAAACACAACAGGTCAATAAATAAATTTGTCTGCATTTTTCCTAGCTTGCCACACTGGGAAATAATACAGGTTACTAAAGAATTGTCAACTTTGATTTATAAAACTAATTAAATGTAGGTGCTTTGGTTTGTCTCAAATCATTTAGCAAATTAAAAGATACAGGGAAAGAAAATTCTACAAGTGAACCAGTGGAATGCAGCGCATCTGAGCACTTCTCAGTCTATGGAGACAGCTGACCTTGATTAGTACGAGCGCATTTAACACAGCACTTTAGTGTCGCTTCCTCTTTGTCTATTTACAAGGTACAATATTCAAAATAAATCTGCAGCGAAGCAGGCTTAAATTAGCATTTAAGATTCTAGAAATCTGCTCCAACTTCAGTCTCGGGGCAGTAGATATTTTCCCTAGCGATTTCCTGCTATTGCCACTATTTCCTGCTATTGCAATTCTCCTTATTATTTTTTATTACTTTGCATTATATTATGCTGATATTAGTTGACTTCATTCATTTCATTTCTTACACAAACCGGCTCTTCTCTTGGATTAAGAAATATTTCAGTTCTATTATGTCCTGTGTTATTGTTATGAACGAGTGGCTCCTGCAAGCTAAAGGGGCAGTTTCAGGGATATATTTTTTTTTAATCGTGGACTTTTCCTAAAAGCAATGAGAGCCCCAGATGAGTGTCTCCAGTGTTCCATCTGATTAGGGTTCTTCTTTCTGATTAGGGTTCTTCTTTCTCCTTTAAAAATAAATAAATAAGTAAATAAATATCAAAACCAAGAACAAAACCAAAAAGCTCGGACTGAGATCCTCCGTACCTGACAGCAGAGGCCCAAGCTGAGCTCCTGGTTGCACAGTGCAGCCACGTTAAACAGAGCCAGCCTGGGACTTCCAGAGCATCACAGGATGAAAGGCAGTTTGGATAAATTCAATCCTAAAATTGAATTTAGATTCACAGCAGTGAACCTGGGGAAATGAAGCTGATTTGTTAAGATTTCTGAGATGGAAGTTTCCCATATTTTCCCTTGGGATATTGCATAAGTGCTGTCTCCAAAGCCAGGAGTCAATATATTCCTCACAGCCAGCGAGTCTCTAATCCACTCAGTCCTTCCCTGGCTATGAAGAGCTAATCTGGGGCTGCTACACTTCTGTCTGGGATTTCCTGGACAGAAAGACATGCACATGTGCCTTGTAATGGCATGTAGAGTAAACCTGATGTATCCGGGATGCATCAAACTTATTGCACATGTGTGAATCAACCTTATATCGCGTGCTCAATAAAGCCAACATTTCCGAGAAAAGCAGTACAAGAGCTCCATATCCACCGTACAGATCCCTGGAATTGGGGATGCGTGAAAACTCATCTGAAGCTTCCAACAGGGCTGCTCTTTCCTCCATTTATAAAATGGGTATGGAGATGCCTATTGCTTTGTGTAAAGTACTTGTACCAGTGTACACCAGTGGTTCTGCTGTTCTAATGGCCAGCTATGACATTTAATTAAACCATGGACAGTTGTAAGAAGGACTTGTGCTACCTGTGCGGGTGGGGTTGTGCCTCTGTAAGTCACTCACTCCCACACAAAGCAATTTTTAAAGACCCCAGAATGCTCCCATTTCCTTTGGCCTGTTCCTGTTTCTAAGATACATGACATGAAAGCCTAGGACATCCACATAGTGAACAGCTCTGCCTGCTATTTTCCAATAATATTTTTCCTCCTTTGAAAAATGAACAAGTAGAAACAAAGACTGCTCAGATTACAAATGTTTCTCACTAAAAATAATTAGAATCAATGAAAATATTTATATAATTAAGTAATTGCTGCCTGGGGTAGCATAGTGAGTCTGTAGTCTTTATGTAACTGGTCATTATTATACTAAATACAGGGCACGCTGTTACTACAAATCCATTATCATGCAGTACGTGGCTCCTTGTTCAGAGCAGTTAATGCAGTTATGAACCTTTAAAATATCTGCATGAGAGAAAGGATTAGCGACTTCCCTGCCTTAGAAAAGGAATTCTTTCCCTTTTATTTTACAAATCGTGATTTTATTTCCAAAGCTGAGACAAAGGAAAGGCTGTACTCTGGCAAGGAGAGGCGCTGCTTAAGGCTGACAGCTGGAGTACTGTATATAGGATGGCAGTTCTTGATTTGTCAGCATGTTGCTAGGGGTAGGGAAATTGAGAGTATAGTAAAATGCCTATTGAGATATTCCTGTAACTCACGGCACATATGCACACTTGCTCTTTCCCTTGTCTATCTGTATTCACTGTAACTTCTAAAAAAATTATATATATCCTCTTGACAAAACCAGAAAGACACATCCTGTGTTTCCTTTCTTCTCTGTGCCTTTGTGCACAGGTTGAACAAGTAGCAGAAAAAGGGGCAGCACAGAAATTGAGTCTGAGAGAAGGCGGCACGGTGGGGCCAGAGGAAGGATGCTGCAGGCTGCGGGTAGGGATATGGGGCTGCCAGCACGCTGACACGGATGGGCACCAGCAGCTGGACCCCTGTGCTTCAGGGATGGTTCTGTCTGAGGATCCATAGCAGGGGACGGAGCCGGAGGTCGTGCTGGTGTCGGCGCATGCAGGGAACGAAGAGAGCACAGATCTGTGCTGAGCTCTTCTGATTTCTCCCAAGTGTCTGCACATGTAAAAGGACAGGCAAATCTTCCCGAGTAGCTGTTTCCATGTACAATTACTTGGTGTGCGCACCTGAATTAAAATAATGACATGCCTCAAGCAGAAATCCAGCGTCATGTGCAATTGCAATACTCTGCTGAGTCACAAACTTCTGATGAAAAGCCACCTTCAGTAACAAATGTCTAAAATCACGATGATGTCTAACAAAGCAGAATAGAGTTTTGCGCTCTTACACTTTTTAAATGACCTCATTTACTACTACCCTTCAACACTTGTGAAAGGTATTTATCTAACTGTGCACACACAGCACCAGAGGAGATTCAGCATTACCAGCGGACATGTTTTTTCTAAACTTCTGTGTGTCCTTTAAAGGGTTTAATTCACCATAGATCCCAATAAGGATGCAGTGTCTGAAGCAGACTGGCCTGTTCTGTTCCTGCAGAAGAAGCAGGAAGTGTGCAGCAGGAAGCATTTCTTCACTCTCAGAGTTTACACTGTCTCTAGAAGGCCTTGGTAAAGCTCCGGCTGCATCTGCTGGGCCTGGGTTTGGTCAGAACCAAAGCTGGAGTTGAGACCTGCGGGGCTGCGCTGCCCTGCGATGCTCACAGCGGCCACGGCAGGATTTCGAACTCAAGGAAACTGTATTCTCCCAAACTGCCTTTATGGAAACTTTGTTATTCCGAAGGAATAGAATCCTTTATCTTCGGAAGAACACTAAGATTAAAAAGTCCACATGATTATTTTTCTCCTGTGTAATTTGCAGTAATGCCATCTCAAATGAGTAAATTGGAAGGGATTTACAGCTCAGTTCTGCTCACCCTTTCATTTCTGATGGTTTAATTTTTGCGTTTGCTTCCACAGAACGATTCACCTTCATTCTCGTCCGACCTCCATCATCCAAGTTTAAAATGTTCCCAGTTGTGTGCGTTCTCTGTGTGCTGCTGTCTGGAGCACAGGCTTTGTAAGAGGGGGGAAAGGAATGCCCGATTATGTTAGTTCACTAAAAAAGAAAAAGAAAAACAAAACCAAAAAACCTCAGAAGAACTTCATTATTTAGTAATAATCCTTTTGCAGCAGGAAAAAAAAAAAAAGTTATGCAGGGATGAGTGTAATATTGGCAAAAATGAACCAAAATCTGATGGTTTACACAGAACAGCATCCTGACACAAACAAATCACACGGAGCACTTCCAGCATAGCAAACTCCAGTGTCAAACTCTGCCCTTCCACGCGTGAGCGGGCATCATCTTGCTGAAAGGAAGGTTCCCAGGTGACAGCTGGCCCACGGCAGCAGAACAGTAACGGGCTGGGAAAGCAAAACCCCTCCCGAGCATCCCGGGGGTGAGGTCACAGCTGGTGCAGTGATGCAGCTGAAGGCCCGGGCTGTGCTTCCCTGCAGCTCGCACTGCCAGCCTGTCGGCAGAGCTTTGCTGGTGTGGTTGTCCGGGGAATGTCAGTGCAGGTCAGTGTGGTACAAGTTGGGGAATCTGTGCACAGAGATAGCGCGTGGGGCTTGATTTTGAAGGTGGCTCCAAGGGTTCTTAGCTCTGGGAAGCGCGTTCCTTTTCTCCCTCCCCATTCGGAGCAGAGCACGGGTGGCAAATGTTCATCACCTGTTTGTCGGCCTCTCCCACCCTGCGCGCTGTGAGAGGACGGGGAAGCAGGAAAATGAAAATCAAACAAACAGAGCAAATGCAGGGAAAGGGTTCGGGTTACCGGGCAGTGGGGAGAGGGGGAAAAGCTAATGTGGCCTGAAGGAAACCGGTATCTTCCCGTGCTGTCTGAGCAATAATTCGCAAAATGGGGAAGCAGTTTGCTGCCGGTGTTCGGAATATTTGGGGTAACTATCTCTTGCTCAGATCTAGGAATACTCGATCTCATTAACTAGCATTAGAACCCGGTGAGATCTGGCCGCATACCATGCCTTCGTCAACTGTCATGCTAATATCTCGTTTTAAGCGAGTGCTCGTCCTTTTTTTTTATATATCCTTTCAAATGCGCATTTTTGCCATACCAGCTCCATGGCATTCTAAACGCTAAGAAGCCTCAGATTTTTTTTTCCCCCTTCATTTCTGATAGGAGGAGGAAGCACGGATGAGGCTGCAACTGTAGCAAGAAGCAAGTAATGACAACAAAGAGAACAAGCTCACGGAATTCTTTCTGTTATCGGATTAGGAAAAAAAACCACCACCGTTGCAGCCCTCCCAGAATGGTAATTCCACTTCAGGAGTGATCAATATTAGCTTTCTATTTATAGAACACCTTTCATTGGGAGGCCGTGCAGTGTTTATAAATTAATAAACACATGTGCAAGAATCCCATCATCCATTATTAACACCTCGGCACTTTCAGATTATGAGAGACAATGATTATTTTTAGCGCTGAAAGTTTATGACAGAATGACAAAACTGCTTTTTGTTTCCCATTCTCCCTGCCCTACAGTTCAGCTGTTTAAGCGCTGCAATAGCACTACAGCTGAATGAAAGAACACGCTCTAGGGTAAATAGTTTTGCAAAAGTCCATAGGTCGCACTGAAAGTAACGCCTCCTATTTATTTCAGTGGAGACTGCAGTAGATACAAAAAGCACAATAACACTGTTCGAGAGTAAATCCCCAGCTATAAAACACGATTTTTCAACACAGTCATCACCATTTGCTGTGTATTTTCATCAGTGATGAACAGGAGCCTGCATACCACGCTCATAGCAGTCTGCAACAGGGGAGGTGATCACTGTCACCACTGCTGAAATACACCACCACGGCCTCACTGTGCCACTACCCACTGTTTGGTCTCCATAAACATTCAGCAAGTGTCAATGAATGTCAGAGTGTGCCATTTTTTTCCACGTGGAGGAATACAGGTCCATACTTTCGCTCCATACGCACTTCTATGTCAGACACCAATCTGTCTGACTGCCCCTCTGCCGCCAGCTGTCACACAGCAACAAAATGCAGTGGCACATTGGCAGGAAGGTTCAGCCCCTACTGCCACACCACCAGCATCTGCCCGACAACGTGAGCCAACATCATAAAATAGGAGGCATTACTTCCGGAGCAGCTCTCGTGTACCCAGAAACTCATTTAACTGATCACAGTGCATAGCACAGTGTCTCTGATAATCTTACATAAAACAACTGCAAGGTGAATACTTCCTTAACTCTGAACCAACACACACAAACATCTCCAGTCCCTCTGCTACTGCTACCCAGAGGCAGATAATTTTGTTTCCTTGTCTGTGGTTCAGTTCCTACAGCTCAGCCTTCACATTCAGGTCCCAGCAGCAGTGACCACTGCTCCTGAAGGCACGGTGTCTTTGAATGCCACAGTTCCCACAATGGGAGGAATTCACCTGGAGACAGCTCCTTCCTTTAAGAACATCTTGAGATGCTCAGACGGGCTATTTCCATTATTTTGGGAATACACAACGTATATTGAAACGCAACGTAAATAACACTGTTAGTGTGCCTGAAATTTCAGTTCCATTTGTTTAAGAGCAAAACAAAGAGACAGCTTTTAATGGCAGGCAAAAAAGAAAACAATCCCAAAAGGAGAAGTGAAGAGAAAGGTGGCACTTCTATTACATTTACAGCATCATTCAAGTGACAGAATTGAAACATGGCTGCAAAGTCCTTCAGACCTGTGATCTCTGCAAGGTTTGGGATCTTGCTGTAAACCAACTTATTCTGTGGGAAGTGTGGACACTTGGAGGGAAGAATCTTGTATTAATAAATGCTTAAGCATATAATCTTATAAAAACAGTACACTTAGGCCTCAGTCTTAGAGCCAGTTCAGTGTGTACCTACATCTCTACAGGTAAGCAGTCTGCTCAGGGCTTTTAATATGACAAATTTCTCACTATTTGACAAATAGAGTCAGTTGGTAAATAGTATGGGTGGCTGCATTCTTATTTCTGCCATAGCCTAGGAAGTGGAAAGTAGTAGTTTATAAACTGAGAGTGAGAAGACTGGAAGCCCAAACTAATCAAGGAAGAGGGTGGATTAACAGACCTCTAGATCTGACCCTTGATATTCAGAGTAAAGGCCAGGTGATAGCAGAGAGGACAATCTGGAAAGTTACAACAAAAGTTTAGGGCCTCTGCTCCTGATAGCAGAGCACATTTGGGGCAGAAAGCATGACTCCAGGATCTTCAGTTTATTCTTCTTCCTCCCGCCCCCCCCCCCCCCCCCCCCCCCATCTTATGTTTCCCCTTGTGTTTCTTTTCATTCCCTGCACAGTACAGTATGTGCACACTTGGAGTTTGCTTCTGTTTTCAGTCCTGAGGGAAGAGCTGCTGTGTCACTAGCCCTCCTCTCCTCCAGCTGCATCACTCCAATGAAAGACATTACTTCTCCATGCAAATCTTTATTCCCATTTGGTCACCACAGTAGTGCTCTGCTGCTCTCATTGCTAATGCTATATATGCCATCAACCAACTTATGCGCGCTTAAAAAATTGTCAGTAAGGTCCCAAAGACCTTTTACCCATTAGTTGTAAGAAAAGAGGACATTCACTTCACAGTGCGCTCTCATTTTGAAAAGGAAATTTGCTGAACAAAGTACAGGAATAAAACTGTAGGTTGAGCAAAATGAGCTGGGAGAAAGTGATGTATTTTTGCTGAGAAATCTACATGCTATTGAACAAGCTTCTGTTTACATGTCTTCTCCTACACTGCATGTGCTTGTGATAAATGAAAAGAAACAGCGAGCCATGCTTCAAGTCTGTTAAAGTTCATACTCAGTGAAAACAAAATCAAGGTCAAATAGAAAATCTTTAATAGCTGTACTGTCAGCGTGCCTCACAGGACTTGAATCTACGTGTTTATACAGACAGGATGTATAAAATACTGGAAGAAAACAATCTGCAGCTTCTTTCTCATTACAAAAATAAACTGTTGTATGTTAAATTTGCTGCTGATAAAGTTAACTAGACCTACAAATTTTAGTTGTGTGAAAAACCCTTAGAAATACAAATGCATTTTTAAAGAATGCGGTACTTTGGCCTAAAATGCACAGGGGGGCGGGGGAGAACAAAACCACAACCCCCCAAGCTGCTGCTGCTGCTGACAGAGGGAGGCTGGTAACTGAATCTGCACCGAGGAGATAGCTGCTAATGCAAGAGCAGGGCACATTCTTGGGGGGGAGGGAGCCTTGTGCATGGCTGCAGCACAAAGTCGCTCCATGGATTATCTGATGTTGCAAGAACCTGATTGCTTGCAGCTTTCTCATCACTGTCTCATCTGTGTCTTCATTTAGTAAACCTAATCATGTGAGCATGTTAGTCAAATCTGAGACCGTGCCTAACTACCAAACTGCCCCTGCAGCAGGCGTTTCCTGTAAACACACCACTGTGTGCTTCTGCAGAGGCAAAAACATGAGAATCATCTGACACGATTGGATTTTCTTTTAGTCGTTGCTGAAATAATGCTGAAAGACGTAATTTGTGTGAAGGGGAAATTCAAAAACAAGCCACAGAACACTGATAAAGCTTTCTCATCAGTCTGTCTCTTTTCTACACTCAGCTGAATATCTTGCAAACAATTTATGAGCAGTTTTGTAAGCAAAGAAGTAAAACGATCCCGATTTTACAAACAGAAATCGTGGTGCATAAATGAACACTGTAGAATTTTGTATCCAAACTCGTGGCACAAAATCATTTTACAAGGGACCTGAAATGTCTTCTCCAGCTTTGAGCCATTCAGTTACTCTCTGAGCACGGTTTTGAGCTTATCTCCTTAAAAGCGAAAACACTGCATATTCCCTTGATTTATCCATTCATGCCAGCACACGGAGAGTTCCGTACAATGGTTTGATTGCTCGAGCAGGGCTTTTCTTTTTTTTTTCTTTTTAACCTGCCCGCCTTTGTGTGCCTTGTGAGACAACTTGCCCAAGATCACACAGAAAGTCTGTGGCCTCATTGGGACTGAGCCCAGATCCCCCAAATCCCATCTGTGCCCTAACCACACTGCAGTCCGTATTTAATAGCTGCTTCCATGTGACTCTAAAATGAGAGAGCCCCCGTGCAAAAGAAGGAAGCTTGGCTGATCTCCCGCTCCCAGGTATTGCCTGGATATTTTGCCGCTCAGATCAGTTATTTTAAACAAACACCCATGCTAACTCTCAAAAGACTTAAATTTAGGTAAAGGCTTCCTGTTGCTTGGTCAGCTCTGTTTTCATTCTCTCTGACAGCCAGTGTTTTCTCATGTGCAGTAGAGCAGGGCTTGAACCAGTTTACAAGACTTTTAGCCCGATTTTTTTTAAAGAATGTAAATTTACATAATGCAATTCAAAAGCACATAAATGCAAATTTAAGTGCATTAGGAGTTTGGGGACTGAAACGAAACATTTCAACTTTCAGCAGTGTTATTTTATTTTTTTTTTCCGTTGTTACGGAGGAGATTATCACAATTTTGGGCTCGCTGCCTGGTTCCAAAGTCTAGTTTGGAGTTGGGTTTAATATTGCAGACTGCGTAGTGACATACAGTGCAATAAACACAGGTCTGTCAGCCTTCCCTGTGTGTTTGTTGTCAAATGTTTTACTCCATACATGATGTACCAAGGGCTGAAGATTCTCCAGAAAAGCAGCAAATGTCCCCAGCACAAAACAAACACGGGGAGAAAATATAAGATTTATTTTTACAAGTTGGCCCTTGCCTCATATCAAACATCTCCAGTGCCATCAGCATAAATCATGGGGGTCATTGTGGCTAATCTGTAAAAATAAATTGGATGTTTTCAGTTCAGTCATGTGATGTGATGTTAAACGCTGCATTTTGAGAAAAAAAAGAAAGTTTAGAGATAGGCTGAGCCTCTCATTTTTTTCCTGAAACAATCCTTCCACCTTCTTACGTTTTCTATGGTGGTATCATATCTCAGCGGATAAAAAACCACACGGCTTCTGTGTCCTCTGTTCAATCATGTTTATAGTCACCCAGAGTCCTGGCTCCAGTGGAACACCCAGCGGCTTTAAGGAGGTCAGCATACTTCACCTGGAAGAGCAGACTATTTCAAAAAGGGGTGAAAAATGAAAGGGGGGGGAAAGTAATGCGTGTTAGTATGTCATGAGAACAGCAAATATTGTAAAATGTGACTCAGTGAGCTTTGCAGGAGGCAGAGTTGGAGGTTAAAAGGAAAGGCAGAAGAGTTTGTTTGTTTGTTTAAAGTTTTGGGGCACCGAACTTGTTTCAAGTCTTCAATATAAGGACTTTTAAGTGATAAAATCTGCACTTTTAGCAGTCATGACTTTTAAAGGAGTCACATGACTCAGAACACTGAGTATAGCAAAACTAGTAACTCACACCCACCTTCACTGAAATTCGGCTTTGTTCTTTCTGCCTTGCTGCCAAAGAAAATAATCGATACTGAAACACACATGCCAGTCCCACTGAAGTTGCTGCTCCTGTGCTTCGCCCTGGGAGTGTTTGTGGGATCAGGTTTGGTTACATAGTACACATTAATGTGCAGCAACTTACAAAGAAACGAGAAGCTCTTGCAATAAAGTGTAATATTTTGCATGTGTGAACAGACATCTTGTCCAGACCCATCATTCTGTAAAAATCACACCTAAAAAGATCAACTGAAAACGCTCATTGTGCAACAACCACTGCAACAATTCCCTCCCATATCAATCAGTGGGAGAGCCAAAACCTAATGCCTCAAACCTGTACAGGAGCAGACTAAGGCAAACCCCCGGTCTCAGTTTGCACTGCAGATTCACAGAGGTATTTTAACCGTCAGGAAACTAGCAAGGGCGCACCATCTCCCTGTATGACTAATTGAAGGTCACAGATCTAAAAGTTTGGCCTTATGAGTTGTGGTCTTCCTTTCATTAAAAGAATTCCATTTCAAGTTGGTGTGATGCAAGATTCAAATTTACCAATAAAGATATTTCATCTTCCAGAATAGTGTGGAGAGTATATTGCCACATTCGGAAAGTTCTTTGATTAATCTTTGTATGACATAGGAGTGCCCTCAATTTCAACCAGAGTAGTGTTGTTCATTTTAGGCTGGGAGAAGTTTGAGGGGAGGAAAAAAAAGTTAAAAAAAAAAAAAAAATCCACCTCCTTCTCGTTGCATTTGTTTGAGAAGTGCCCTCCATCTGGGCATGCAGGGTTTGGTACGGTGTGAGCTCACTGACACCAATTAAACCAACTTGAACAGGTCTTGGTGTGCCTTTGGGGGGAAAGCAGGAGACACATGGAAACCTCGCCTCTTCCTTATCCCATTCGCTTGAGGAAGGCGCTAACGTCAGGTCTAGCAGAGATTAAGCACTTTGCTAACAGTACTGTGGATTTAATGGTCAAAGCTCCTCCATTTCAACTGGAATAGCAAAAAAAATGTTAGAATTCTTCGCCAGGTTCACTTAGGTCCAGTTTAGCATCTGCGCCTTTAGAGAAGTAACGGTGCCAGACTGAAGAGCTGCGTGCTAACGGCTGTCAGGAGCAGCGCTGAACATGAACTGCTTGGCTGTGTTTTGTTCAGGGCACTTTTCCCAGCACCTCGAGCCGCTGCTGTCCCATCCACCACAGCAGCGGCACGCCGCCATTTTCTCCTTTTCCCCTCATGGCACGGAGCTTTCTCCATGCGCTGTACACATGTACGTATGATGATTTAGTTTATTGCCGTGATATCCATTTATCACCAAGTGTAGTACTGCGCAGCACTGAGCGGCCCTCGGGGCTCCCTCAGCCCGCTTCGCCTCCGGAGGACCCACAAAGAGCGCGGGATGAGGCTCCCGCGGCCTATCGCCGGATTTACATGTGCAAAGCGGCGACGGCCCCTCCCGGGCCCACATTCCGTGCCGGTGCCACCCGGCCTCGCGGCAGACAGCCATCTCCGCCATACAAAGGCCGACGCGCCCGCGCCTCCCTGCCGGGACACCGCACGGCCCCGGCCCGACAGCCCTGAGCGGCCGCCCGCCCCGCCTCGCCGGGAGGGGGCGTGCCGGCGCGAGGCGCGGGGCGGGGCTGGCGATAGGGGGCGGGGCGTTCCGCGGGGGCTGCCCGAGCAACAGCTGCGGCGGGAGCGGTTTACAAACAGTGCCCCGAGCGCCAGCGCCGCCGAGTCCGGGCTCCGGCGGCACCGCGGGCGGCCGCCCTCGCTTCCCTCCTCCCTCCTGCCCCACCTCAGGATGCCGGCCGGGGAGGCGGCTCAGGCACAGGTGAGGGAGGTCTGAGGGTCGGCTTCCAGCGGGGCCCCGGTCCCCCCCCACCCCCCAAGCCCCCTCCCCCAAGCCCCCTCCCCCTTCCTCCTCATTCCCCTCACGCGGCGGCACCTGAGGGAGCCGTGTGGCTGGCGGGGCCCACGCGTGTGAGGCCGCAGGCGCCCAGCGGCAGCGCGGTCCCGGCCCTTGGGGGGGCTGAGGAGGAGGAAGGGCGGGGGCAGCGGGGGGCAGGTGAGCGGCCTCGCCCCTCCCTTGCGGAGCAACAGCAGGTAACGAGCCGCTCCCATCGCGGGGCGCGCAGCCCGGCACGCAGCCCCGCTCCTCCCGGCCCCCCGTGCAGGTGTTCCGCCCCCCCCAACCCCCTACCTGGCCCCGCGGAGCTGGGGGTGCGGGGCGCGGGAGGAGAGTGGAGCTGAGCTCCTTTGTGAGCCGAGATGTGCCTGGAAGAAGGCTCCGTAGTAAGTGAATCGTGGGGCGAGGGGGGGGGGAGGGAAGGAAAAGTTTATTGATCCGTTCTGCCAGCTTTTTTTTGTGTTGTTTGCCTCCCTCCTCTGAAGGCTGAGCCACGATCATGCCTTGGCATCGCGTTTCTCCTCTTATTTACTGATCTTCGAGGGGAATAGGAAGTTTAGGAAATAAATAAATAAGCTCCAACTGACTTCTGGAGCAACAAAAGACGTTGCCAAGCGAGGACAATAAAATTCTGGGATATCTGCGGATTGGATTTCACTCTGTTCCGTGATACCCACCGGCCTTTCTGTTCTGGGTGTGGGGTTTTTGTTTGTTCCCCACACAGAAACCTGCAGCAGAGTGAGCTCTGTGCTCTAATGAGCCACCCCCAAACGTGCTGTGACTCCTGTAAGTATCTGAATTGGAGCGTAATAGTTTTGAAGTGGTGGCGAACAAAAATCTTTATGCTGTGTTATTGATCTGCTGATGAAAGGCGTTTGGATTTGAAAAGGGTTTAGTCTGGGGGTTTTGTGTGCTTAAAGGTTTTTTCTTTTTTCTTTCTTTTTTCTTTCTTTTTTTTTTTTTTAAGGCAACAACATTTTTCTGTTGTTGTTTCTGGAATGACCTTGAGAGCTTTAAAACTACCCCAGTTTCCAGCGGTGGGTTTGAGGGGGAGGCAGCAGCAGAAGCACACAGTGAGAATCGAAAATAGAAATAGGAACTGAAGGAGGTGCAGTGAGATGTTTTCTTATAGAAGTATGTGAAAAAGGAAGTTTTTGTAAGAATGCGTGAAAAAGAGGAGAGGGAAATAACGCAGTTTCAAATGCGGTTAGAAAGAGAACATATCATTCTTCACATTTTATTAGGCCCTGAAATGCAGCACTGATATGATCTGGAAGACACAGAACTCAAACGCCTGACTACAAGTTGAATAGCAGGCATTGACTTGCTGACCGGTGCTTCCATGCTCGTGCTGGGGGGCTGGTTTTGTGTCTGCGAAGGTATCGGAGCTCGGTGCTATGACAATGGCTTGCAAATGCTTTAACGCCATGTTTTATTGCTCTTAGGAGCTCTTATTTACTGTAGGTTTGGGAATACGGCTGAGACTTTAATTTGTGATGTCCACACCAAGGTTTAAGCGTTTCCTTGGATAATGCAGAAGGACGGTTTTAAATAAGTAGGATAAACTGCATTCTTTGGCAGGGGGAGGGCAGAGGGGAAGGGTGGAGGAGGTGTTTTTTCTTCCCCTTTAACTAGTTCTGTAACAGAGTCAATATTTTAGGATCTGTGGCAAGAATGTGCCTTTGTGATCACTGACCTTTCTGTGATGTTTTTGAAAACGAGCAATACTGTAATTCTGTGCGAAGCGTGTGGGTTTTACGTCTTAACAGGTCGTGCTCGAGATTAGCGCTGTTTGGAAATCCTGCCTTTAAGTTTTCGGAGTGATGAATATGAAAAGAAAATAACTTCAGAAACGTGGTTATTACAGTGATTATTGATTGGCTTGGCCCGCAGCCAAGCAACTCTTCTGCATGCACCAGAGTTGCCGATTTAAATTCTATAGGTTCCTTTAAAATATGTGGGTCTTCTTGAATCGTTGAACGATATCTAGAGCTATTTAAGAACAGTAGATCAGCTTTTAGTTAAGGTTGTTCAATTATGTCTTCATCGCTTTGGAGTTGGTTGAATGACTTGACACGAGATTAAGCACAACAAAAGAAAAGGCAGGGGAACAACAGCTGCCTTCCAGTACCCGAGCAGCAGCGTTCCCAGCAGCTCAGCGTTTTACCTTCTAGTATTAGGTGGTGTCAGGTTTAAATGTTAATATTTATATGCGTATTTACAAGAACCTCGGGCGTTCTGATAACACATCAGGCACCCGGTGCTGGCTATTCGTCTTTGGGGGTTGTTTGTCTCTTGCCTTTTTAGGAAAACTATCTTAAGATCTGATACTGAGGGGTGAATTGATCTCATTAACTTTTCAGACAAAAGTAGCGAACAGTCACCACTAGTTTGTACTTGTTTAGTTACTGTGTGGTAAGAACTTTAAGGTGTGTCCTTAATGGCAGTTGACGATTCTCGCTGCGAAGCCTTGTTTATTTTAGGTAGATGTTTTATACGGAATTTCCAGTGGGACAAATTACTCCACTGCCTGCGCTCACCCTTTCTGAAGGCTGGCTGTGAGCAGAAGAGAATAATTCTACCGTGCTGCAATCAGTATGTATTTTTAAATTGAAGTCATTAAGTTTTACTGTGTATTTTGAGGCTTTTCCTACTTCCTTTGTTTAAACATTCTCAAACAGTGCATATCATACATGAATTTAAAGCATTCGTATGGCACTATTGAGCTCAATTTAAATTTAAAATGAGTACCTACATTCTCGCTGATCAAAATAGAAAAAGTATTTCTTTAAATAAGTGGATGTTTTCTGGTTTTGAATGTGGTGAGAGGGCTATATTTGTATCTTGTAAACAAAGTTTCACATTAAGTAGTCTTTACAGAATGGCTTCCAGGCTTTGGATTAGAGGGCTTTTTTCCCTTCATTTTAAGGGAATATGTCTGTCTTTGTTTAGGTAGCAGCTGGGGGGGGACAAGATGTAGGGTGGGGGCTAGGAAGAGGAAGCTAATAAACCTTAGCACCTTTGTCAGGCTGCCTTACAAAAGGTTACTTCATTTTGGTTTCCCCTTTCATGAGATCACATTTAAAAATTCCTTTTGAGTACTTCTAACCTTCAGAAAGTATCTTCTCCTCACTGCTGCGCTTCCATTTAGAGCTGCAGTGATAGATTAGTATCACGTTTTAAATGAGCGGGGTGCTCAGTTAGCACTGTGTTTGGGGGAAGTAATTTCAAAAGGGAACTGTGAGGTTTCACTTGACTTTCAAAATGGTGATTACAATAAGCTCTTAATTACAAACTCTCAGATTTTTTTTTTTTTCTGTAGCTGAGGAGCTCTGGGGAAATGCAAAGCAAATTTTAAGTTCCCTTTGTTCTTTGGGACTCTTTTGTCCCAACTCTTTCAACCTGGATCTTGATATGGAATTCATTGTCCTGGTAAAAGATTCCATGCACTGTATATGTAAATACACTCCCTCTTTCCTGTGTTATGAAATGTGTAACTAGCACTGGCATATGGAAAGAACAGCCCCGGCCCCCCTTCCCTTCCCTAAGGTAAAATGGGCTAAGCTTTCTTTTCTTTGCAAGCAGCTGAAAGAAGAGTTTGACCTTTGAACTCCCCCTCACACTTCCACACTGCTTTCAGGATGATTAAATAACCGAGGATATTTGCCTGTGTCTTATGCTTATTTATCTCACTTAAAATGTTCCAATACTTAACTGTTGAGGTATTGTCTTTAAATATAGCAAGATAGTGCATTTCGGTTGCAGCAGGGCTGCCATTTGCCAGCTCAGCCCTCTTATTTTTGAGACTCTGGATTTAGAACATCAGCATTCCAGCAAGATATTCTTTCCACATCTCATAATTACGTTTATTTCAAACTGTTACTGACTTTTAACAGGCTCTGGGTCATTCCTGCTGACCCTTGGCCCTCCTTTTTAAGGTAACTTTAATAACAAAAAAAGTTGAGAAGAGTTTTTCTTTCTGGTGCGTTAATACGGGCGGGGGATTGTGCTGCCTACTGTATGCATGCTTTTACAGAGATGTGACTCATACCACAGGAGATTTGCAACTGTAGACAAAAGTAAGGAAAAGGATATGACCAAGCTATGTAAGATCTTCACTGTGTTGTGTTTTAATTAAAAAACAAACAAACAAAAAAGCCTTCCTAAGCTAACTTTGCCTATTTTTTTTCATCTACCTCCAAAATTAAGGCTACTCTCCCAAAGGTTTGGTTGTTTTTCACTTTTTCAGGGAAATTCCCAAACAATCTTGTTTTATTGCTTTTATTGTTTTTATTCTTCTGCCAATTTATTAAAATTTCTACTGCTGTGCTCTGACCAAAGTCATAGCATTATAACTTATAGTTTATGGATTAGTTGCTTTTGTGATTCTTCCTCCCCTTTTGTATTCTTTTTCTTTCTTTTTAGGGCAGGGGAGGGAGGACAGGACAAACTATGTGCTGTGACAGGGAGAGACATGAGACCTCTTAGTAAACCACTGTAGGTGCTGAGGAAAATGAGGTATAAATCAAAAATCTGAGACATGCTTGTTTGTGCGTACAATGTCTGAGTTCATTGCAGAAGTCTGAATTGTTTATGCGACTGCATTGAGAATTTCAAAAGAAAGTACAAGAGGAAATGTGGTTAGAATTCACAGGAAAATCTATGTAGTGCAGTGTGACTTAAAGATTTGAGTAGAAACTCGTCCAAGTATAAGTGAATAATTGACTGGATGGGGGTTTTCTACATTCTAAAGTTTGTACGCAACTGAAAATATCAAAGTCTGAATTTGTTTATGTGTGATGAGTATACTTGCATTTTTCTGTGCAAGTGAGTGTATAGTTTGCTTCTGACATGAACTACCTTAGGGGGATATGAAGGCCCTTGTGCTTACACTTCATTGCAGTGGTAGATGAGGCTGATGGAGTGAAGTCTTCAGTCAGCTTCTTTCTGCTGAGTAGATAGGAAGAAGCAAACTAGATGTGCTCCAAAGTGCACATACACAATGGCATTACACACTCCATATGGTGTGTAATGCCATTAGGAGAATGGATATGAAGGTGGTCCAGAGAAGCCACAGCTTCTGTTTAGCTTTAATGATTCTTTCTAAGCTTTTACTAGCTGCTAAAAAAACAAACAAACAAAGCTTTTGCCTATCTCCTCTCTTTGGAGAGGTCTATTTCTTGCAGATGCTGGCTTTGCTTTCTAGGGTAGTTTGTCACAGTGAAGCCATGTGCTGGTCATCACATGCATCCCTTCAGTCCACCAGTGCAGGATAATTAAGGTAATACCAGGCAATTAAAACTTTTTGAATCTCCATCAACTGGCACTGGTTTCTGGAAGAGCTCCCACCTGCATGGAAGAAATGTGTATTTCAAATGCATTGCTATTTTTGTATCTTCAGATTTGAGGCCAGGGAAGGACTTAGTAGAAGTAAATGTCTTTCCACCAGGCTGTGCATTTTTCCATCTTTCAGGACTGATTTCTGCCAATACGTAATTGTGGGTATGTTTGAAAGTGACAACTTCAAAGTCACTGCTCTGCAGAGGGGTGGGATAGGAAGCTGCTGCTTTTTCTGCCAGCGCACCACTATGTTGGTAAGAGTTGGATTCAGAGTTGAAATCAGGTGAGAAGACAAGGGAAGATGAATATCCCAAACAAAGTGAGCTTTTCTCCTCTCCAATTCAGGAATAGCGAAGAATCTCTTCCTGTTATTTCACTTATTCTGCCCAAAGGGATGCAACTTCCCCATAATTGCTACAGAGGAACTCCTGCTTCTTGAGTAATAAGAAATTAAGTCTAATTTGGTAAACTCCAAGTTTACCACTTCTTTGTAGTGGTGGCTGTTGGAGAGGTCTAACATCCCTCTGCCAAAAGGTGTTGGGGGGGGGGGGGGGGGGGAATAATCTAATTTGCTGTTAAGGTATCTGAAAATATCTTCTTTCAAATGGAAACCAAGACTACACATAAGGCAGTTTAAGTAAGGTGAAACTGATTCAACAGTAAAAATATATCACTCACTTCACTAAGACTCTTTACCTGTTGTGGAGAGAACAATAAACTGTTTTGTAAGGTAAGGGGTCACTGCCAGTTTAAGTGCACGTAACTTCTTGATTTAATGGAGTTGCATCATCTCGTAGCAGTGGTGAAACTTGTCCCAGTCTTATTTGGAATAGGATTGCTCTTGTCTTTCAGCCTTTCCACAACAGGTGTTGGCTGCTTCTTAGTGTCTACAGTCAGCTTTGGTTTTGCGGTCCCTGAGAAATTCTCTCCTACTCCGAGTGGGGGGGAAAGGGAAAAATCTGGAAAAATCTGTTGGAGCAGTCCTTCTGAACTTTAAAAGTCAGTACTTACTTGTAGCGCTTCCTCCTTTCATGCCAAGAATTAGTCTCTTTTATATTTACTCTTGCTCAGTGGAGGAAAAACATGTGCAAAGTGATGCAAGCTTGTATGTTTTCTGCTTTAAAAGGAATAATTACATCTTTTGGTGGAAGAGGCATTCAGTTCACCGAGGAGACGTGTTCATCTTATCCATCCTCTGCCAAAGCAGACATATAGCCTTAAAGAAAAAGGGACTCTGCAGGAAAAGGTTTTTTAGAGAAAGGAAATCCTTTGTTTCTATCAGTATAGATGTCTGAAATGGGGGGAGGGAGTGTTCCTAATATTGTTCATTATTAACTGCTAGTTGTTTTCCACTGGTAATTAAATTCCTGGAGGAAAATGATTTGCATATTTGTCTGTCTTATCTGACTACAAAAGAGCTTTAATACACAACCTTTCTGAAGTGTGCGTGGAGAAGTGCCTGCATAATAACACTCCTGCATTCTGGTGTATGTCTGCTTCTTCAGATCTGTTTTTATGAATTGTCTCAGCTCCACTGCATTGGAAAACCCTGTAGTTGCACTGCTAGGATCTGTAACTGAAGGGAAACAAAATAGCCTCTCCTTTAGAGGATAAAAAGAAACTCTGGAAACCTCTCTAAGAATCAAGGTTTAGAATAACTTTGAAAACTTCAGGCCTGAAAGATGAAGACTAACAAGGGGCCTTAAGGATGTGCAGCATTTAGGGAGTGGAAATTCCTATTTGGGGTCATCTTTTATGTTCTCTTTTCAACCTGAACATCTTCGTTTTGATCTTTTCCTGCAACTGAAACAAACCAACTCTCTTCCTCCCCTTCCTCCCCCTAGATCTCCATTTCCTTTAGAAGTTCTCATGCTAGTTCTTTATCAGAAAGAACTATTAACAAACTTCTTAAATAGATTTTTCTATTGCAACACATGGCAGAAAAAATATGTGGATGGGAAGCTACGGTGTTATGCTACTCTGTTAACACGGAGATGAACTGGGAAGTTATTAAATGATTTACAGTCAAAATGTTGAAGGGAGAAGCTCTTCCCTTCACTGGAAGGCAACAGGACTCACAGTAACAAAGAGTACATTACTGGCTTCCTATAGTGTTATGAAGAAAAGCTGACTCTACTGCTGTTCTGCAAAATGAAGTCTTCTATGCCACTGTTACAGCTTTCCGGTGCTCAGCTCAAGTCACTTGCAGGTGGACACTGGTGCTCTCTCCGAAATAGAGGCTCGGTCTATGGAGCGAATAATGTATTCCCTGCGTTTAGGGGCTGCTGTTCCTTAAAATGGGGCAGGAAAGAGATCTTAATGTGCGAGATGTGACGGGTGCCTTTCTTAGAAAATGCCTGGAGGATATTGTGTGTTTGACATATACAAGTCTAAAGACTTGAAGAATCAAGCTTGAAATTTCACGTCCTGGGTATTTGGTGATTTGACGTTTGGAAGCAGTGGGTGAATTAGAACCTCACAGGGACTTCTTGCTTTGCATTCTGACGAAACGTAGATATGAACACACGGTGCACCAGTACTGCTAACACAGAGCTGTTGTCACTGCTGGGTTCTGTGAACACTGTACACAGCCTTAGGACTCTGTAGGCACTATCTTGAGAGTTTGTAGCTCATGAAAATTGCTAGCAGCCACTTGGGGATGGTACTTCTACCTAGTATCCTCTGTGCATGCCAGGTGTGTTGGAACTGCCTTAACTTTGTGCACTGAGGGAGGGAAAAAGAGCTAAATAAAATAACCAAGCCTGGACTTAGTTTTTCCTTTAGAAAGAAAGTCTGATGTGGTTATGCATGAGCTATTCCATGATCAGTATTGCCTCCGAATGTAGTTGTGCCCAGCTGAAGTAAATAATCCCTATAAGGTGTTATTTATTTGCAGGCAAAGTGGGGCTTCTCAGTAAAGAAAAAGCAATGTTAATTACTCTATGTATGTTCACAAGGCAGAATGGGAGCAGCTATTCTGCAGAAGCAGAACATGTAGGTAGAAATACAAAAGGTGCTTCACTAAGTTGTCAGTGGTTTCTCATAAACCTGCAGCAGAGTAAGATCTTTCATTAGCAGCATTGAAGAGGAGGAACCTGTTCTGAGTATAAATGTACTGAGACAAGTGTTTGAGGCTGAATATCTTTATCCTTCTGAAACATCTTGAAAGATGGGGAGGACTGAAGGAATACTTTGAAAACAAGTGGAGTTCTGTTCTGTGAAAGTTTCTCAAGTGAAAGAAACGTGGTTACAAAACCAACCAAAGGCAGCTAAACTGCAGCGACTGGCACCCTGAGTTTTTTGGGTTAGGAACGTGTTCCTGACAGTGGGCTACATGGGACTGTGGAGCTTCCATAGGGCACTGAAAGAAACCCTGGGAACCAGTGCAGTGCGACAGCTTGCTGCTGGCTTTGGACTGGGGGTCTGTTGCAGGGCTGCTGGGGTAGCCGTCTGGGTACATCTTGTGTAGGATGTACAAAAGTAACTTATCACTTAGTTGTAACTCTCTTCTAGTTTTTTCACTTCTGTTTTTAAGAAACTGTTGCAGGAACTAGGTGAACTTCTGTAATTGTTCCAGTTAGCTTTTTACAGTTGAACAACTGTTATTTCTGCCAGCACCCAACTAGCGAGGTGTAGTTGTTTTTCCTGCTACCAGCTATGCAGCTCTCAGCCCCAGTGCTCTGCGGTGTCTGAAGCAAGAAGTTCAGTGGCTGGACTTTGCTATTCTCAGAAAGGTGTGTCTAGAATTTTTATTACATCTTCATGGAAATTTTGAAATGCAGGAAGTAGAAATGCAATAAAATTACTACTGATAGGTCATTTCCCAAAGAAATCTTTGAGGCTGAAACATGTAGTCTTCAGTTGTGTAATTTAATGAAAGTAAATTAAACTTCTCTACAGGAACTTAATTAAAACTTAGTCCGTTCTAATAATCTATTTATATGCAGCAGCTTTTGGTGTGGTTGTTGGGTTGTACAGTGACCACGATGGAAACAAGGCATTCTCATCTGTTGAGTTCAGGTTTTTTATATGCAGTTTGTGGTGTTCATAAACATGATGGATATTCCTGCAGACACATTGAAGTATTTGAGTAAAGACCACGTGGTCAAATATGACTTTTGTGAACTACAGCTTGCGAAGTACTCTGGGCTGCCAGAAGGATGGGGTTCAGCAGGCTGTGTTCTTAGTTGAGAAGAGCAGTCACTTTTGGCAGTGACCCCACAGGATGTGTCCAGGAGCACGGAGCAAGGTGGGATCCCCATGCTCACTGTTGGGGATGCCTGTTGTTGTTCACAAGTGGTGGAGAGGGAAGTCAGAAGGCTGAACATGAACTCGCTGAAATGTGGAGAGAGAGAGAGAGAGTCATCCTCTATTTTCAACTTAAAGGTTAATCTGTGGCAAACTTACAGCTTTCTCTTCAGATGTTGGAAGGAAGCGTTTCCTGTTTTAGTCTACTGTTTTGCTTAAGGTCTCTGGCTGTCTAATACTGGTGTTGTCCTGTTCTTCTTGTCCCTCCCTTTTTGTCTCCTGAAAGTGAAAGATGACAGAAGCTGCCCCAGGTACAGTGTATTTGTTTGTTTGTGGGTGGTTTGTTTTTGTATGTTTTTTTTTTTTTGCCAGAATAGAGACTTTCAAGCACAAGTAGTTACAGTGCTCTTCCAAACTACAGGTTGTCTGCTTTCCCAAGTAAGCAGTAATGCAGAATTACAGCAACTCGTGCTGTTTTACTGGTACCTACAGCGTTCTGAAGAACAGGAATGTAATTAATCAGCACTTTCGGTCCTCAGGTCCAAGGTATAATACTATCTTCACTAGGAAGAAGGTTGTTTTCTCTTTAAATGATGGATAAAATCCTAATGCCCATACTTGGTTTATAGTTTAAGCATATATTAGCTTGTCTAAACAGTGAGTGTAAAACTGTGCCCTGCTTCAGAGAGCTATTTGTCTAATCACAGTGAAGTATGAAATAAATAAGGCTGCAGTTTTCCAGCTTGCTTTCTGACATGAATAGTAGTGTCTAGATGCATTTGCAGTTTTCTTCAGAAATTCTACCTGCAAGATTTACTTTTTCAATCCATAGCTACTATCTCTTGTATAGAGTAGCACTTCCAAGACAAATAGTTGCCTGAACTGCAGATAGGCCTTTTAGGTTCTAGGCCGGGAATATCTTGCTCTGCTTTGCAGTGCTGCCTAGAGGGTGAGCTGTGACCAGTCCTTCACAACTGCTGAGACCCTCCTATAAAAAAAACAGCAAAAGCCTGAAAAACATTCAGTGGCCAGCAGAGGTTGGTGGGTGTGTACTGAGCTTCAGGGTGCCATGATTCTCCAAAGGGTTCGTTAAAATCTACTGATACCCAATAAATTCGGACACACAATCTTGTAGAAGTCTTCTCGTGATCCGTGTGCCAGCTGTATGCTGGGTGTTCATACATGCAGTTGGAAGGACAGGTGTGGTGGTGGTGTTGGTTTTTTTTAACAAGTTAAGTAATTTTTCTACTTTGATGCATTGAAATGAGGTGATGTTGAAGTAAACTCACTCATCTCAGAATGCTGAGATATTGGTCCTCATAGGGTGGGAGATGGTGTGGATTTTGGATGTTCTTCATCTGTGTTTTCTCCACAGTGACATCTCTACTGTTGCTCTGTGCGTTTACGTCATAATGCTGCAGGGTGGGGGGTGTAGCAGGGTGGCAGTTGCTGTGTTCTCAGGCAGGAGTGAGGATGTAACTGATGGATCTCGGCAGTTCAGCGCGTGGGACTGGGGGCACTTCCTTCCCAGTAGTGCCTGTGACCTTTGTGGGGTATGATTCTTATCTCCTACTGCAGAGTATTTACCTGTGTAGGCAAAAGTAGATCTGTTAAACTCTAAGCTCATTTCTACAATTTTGCCTAGGTGTTCCTTAGAGGCATTTAGGAATCTTTCAAAGTAGCTGTTCATTTTAGTTTGCAAATAAATTATTTTCAGGCATATAGCCACCATTTAGGCACATGAGCTGTGCTGCGGCATGTTATCCCGTTGTGTAAAAATACCTCTTAAAACTACAGTAGAAATGGAACAAAACAGCAAGTTGAAACATGAAGTAAAACATGCTAAGCAGTACCCTTTGATATGTTTTTCCTTATGTTTACAAAAAAGGAAAGCTTTTTGAATACTTCAGCTTCAAACTTTTGTTATATCTTCTCCACCTGCCTATGTAGTGGTGAGTGAAAGCCAGAAAGCCAAAACTGACTGAAAGGACAGGGCAAGAGCAAAGGCTGCAGCAGAAGCAATTCAGATGTGTCACACCACAGGCTGAATCTGCCTGCTACAAGAGATTTTTGAGTCTTTATGAAAGGAGGAGGTGTTAATCATGGTAGTGATTAAAGAAACAACAACAACAACAAAAAAGGGAATAAAGGCCCTGGTTAGCGAAAAGATGTTTTAACTGCAGCAAATTCAGGTTCTGCTGTTGCCCTCCCGTCAGCCGGTGTCTCAGTCCCTCTTCCACTCCCTACCCTTCCACCCAGTTCCCTCTGTTCTTCCTGTTGACTCGTAACATGCTGTGAGCCTTTGGCATAGTCTTTGAGTTTTAAGAAGCCAGAAGGGACCACTCTGGCTTCCTGGTACTCAAATGAATTGTTGTCTAGCCTTTGGTTAGGTGACTGGACAACAAAAATACTAAGTTCTGGTGTCGCAGGGAAAAGATGAATACAAGCAGCTGGTAACTGCATTGGCAATTGACTGATTTAAATTTTTTTTTAAAAATTCATCTTTATTATAGACTCCAGGATTTTCTTTTGTTAGTATGGTGGTAGGAAAGGAAGCTGACTTTCAGTTTGAAACCAAGGAATATTCCTAGGACTGGGGCATAGAGCAGTGAGAGGATAAGTGTTTGAGATGTTCTATCTACTACTCCTGGCAGTGTTTTGCTGAGCTTCCTTAAACCGAAGTGATTTTGAGATATAATAACTGAGGACCACACCTGCTGTCTGAACAGGAAAGCTGTCAGGGAAAGCTGGGGCAGGTAACCTTGGCTGGGACCACAGCAGTGCAGTGTCTTTGCCTGCTCCAACTGCTTGTTGTATGTTTATAGCCCGATCTATTACAGGATTTGTTTGGAATGGTTATCCTTTCTCTGGCTGAAATGAAGTGTAATGTTTCTGTTTTCACTTAAGTAAGAGCAAGGTAAAAGGAAAGAGGAATTCTAAAAACATACTTTGCTAATACTGTCTTCTGTTATGTGAGCCATCAAGCACATTGTGTTTTGAGACTCGTTAATTCAAGTGGCGTGGGTCATCAGCTTCTCTGATGGAATAATTTGTGGAAGTCTGAGGCTGGAGTTAAATTCCAAAGGTGTTCTTCTGATTAGATATTTGTGTTTGGGAAGGTTTTGTCTGGGGATGTTTCCCATTCAGTTTATGTGAGCATGTGCTGCTCTGGTAAATCTTTCCCTTACCCCAGCATTTGATCAAATGGAATCCTGAACTCCAAAACTATTAATTTCTCTGCCCTAAGAGAGTGGCAGCAATTAAGTGCTGCTAGTGGACTTTTTAATTCTTGTGAGTTTAAAAAATTAAATGGGACTTGTACTTAACGATATCATAGCCCCTTTAAAACTTATGGAATTTTAAACTTTCATTTTGGAGTATAATCAAACACACATTTGGTGTTGCATGCAGTTGGAAATGGGAAGCATTTCCTTTGGAAGTGTAATAGTTGGCCTCTTGGATGATTTTTAAATACTAAACTACTGCCCAAGGAACAACAGTATCATTAGACTGTTTCAAACTTTGAGGTGATCTAATTGTGACAGAGATTGTAAATCTGTGGATATTAACAGCTCTGAGTGGTGGTATTAACAAAGTTCTTAATACAAGGATTTGTATTTAATGCTTATTTTGTACTAGAACTGTGAGTGCTAATAGTCTTGGGGTGGGAGGAAGAAGGGATTTTGCTCAACAGCCATTACTGAACAAACAAAGTTTTACTGTGGCTCTAAATTCTGGTTTCACAAGTTCTTGGAAGGTTACTTTGGCTTGCTTCATTTACTTGTTAGGATTTCAGTTGATGTACATATTGAAATATTGTTTAAGCACTTATGCAGCTGGGTAAGAGCAGGTTTAGAATAGTTATTGAAGTATTGCTATTATACAGCAATCTTAAAGCAGTAGACCAACTAATGGAACGGAGGAATGTTTAAGACAGCTGTTTATTTCTACTGTGGTATGTAGAAAATCACTGGACTGTCTTCTAGTTGTCCCTCACTGATGCTCAGTAATGAATGCCTTCTGTGCTTGAAAGCATTCAATAGTTTTCTTCATTTGGGAGGTAATATCTTCCTTTTCTTTTGAAAAGTCTTACAGATTGCTTTCTCTCTTCTTCAGGTGCTGGAGTTCTTTGTGGCTCTGAACTTGCCCTCGAGTATGTTTTGCCCAATGCAACTATTTTAAGTTTTTGTACAGAAAAACTAAGTGCAACTGACTGTTTCTGCAGACTTGAAAAACCAGAAGAAATAGTTCAAGAAACCTCATTTGTGTCACAGAGAGCCAGTGGATGCACTTTGAGTGATGTGTTAACACAGGTAAAAATGGAAAAGAAATAATCTTTTGCTCCTGGAAAAAAATCTTTTTCTTGGCAGAGGACTTTGAGCTTAGCAGACTTGCAAGCACACGTTGGAGAACTTTACAAGTGTCCTTATTGTGATCAGTGAACATCCCCCAAAGAACTGAAACCTTGCATTAAAACACGTAATAGGGAACAGAACGTAGGAAACATGCCAACTCAGCCTCTCTTGGCATACATGGATGGACTGGATGGAATAGCCAGTACTGTCGGTGCACAGATGGAGAATAATGATGCCTCAATGACAATAAAAGGAACAAATACCATTTCTTACAAAAGCTTGCAAGAGAAATTTCTCATGCAAGCTGAAGGATGTATGCCTCTGGACTGCATGTTCTGTGATGAGACCTTTAAGCATCCAGAAGAACTTGGAAAGCATGTTTTAACTCAGCATAGGCCTACTCTTTGTGAACCAGCTGTCCTGCGTGTTGAAGCAGAGTATCTTAGTCCTCTAGATAAATGTCAAGTAAGAACAAATTTGCCTTCTCCAAACAATGAAAAGGACAGCGAAGAACTTAGTTGTGAAGTTTGTGGACAAACATTTGATGAGGCTTTTGATGTTGAAGCACATATGAAAAAGCATAAAGATTCTTTCACATATTGGTGTAATGTATGTGGAAGAAGATTTAAAGAGCCATGGTTCCTCAAAAATCACATGAGAACACATACTGGAAAGCCTGGTTCTAGAAACAAGCTTCAACAAGGTTCTGAAAGCCCCATCACAATAAATGAGGTGGTGCAGGAGCATATAACTGAGAATGTAACATCACCTTACAAAATTTGTATGGTTTGCGGCTTCCTATTTCTCAATAAAGAGACTCTGCTTGAGCACAGTAAAGTGCACACCAAAGAATCAGTACCCAATGGCGAAAGCCCCCAGGTGACTGATGATCCCAGTCTAGAAGAAACATCTCAAAGAGAAGAGTTTTTGCGATTTTTGAACTTAAGACCAAAAGTGGTTCCGGAAAATGACAAATCACAAAAACCTGTGAAATGGATCGCTGAGCTGGATCCGTTCAACACGTATCAAGCATGGCAGCTGGCTACCAAAGGTAAAGTTGCAGTTGGCCATGGCCAAACTAAAGAATCAGGACAAGAAGGAAGTACAGACAACGACGATTCGTGTTCTGATAAAGAAGAACTTGGTGAAATTTGGAACGCAAATAAAGGTAGCCAGACTGAAACTACAGGGAAGTCAAAAGTAAATAAAAACAGCAGTTATACTGGGAACAGTAACTTATACCGACACAAGTTGAAACATCCCAACAGTGAAGTGCCTTCTATGGAGATGGATTCTAAATTGTCCCAGAACAAAGAGAAACCAACACACTGTTCAGAGTGTGGCAAAGCCTTCAGGACATACCACCAGCTAGTCCTTCATTCTAGAGTGCATAAGAGAGACAGGAGGACAGATGGGGAGACTTCAGCTGCTTCAAGGTCGTGCTGTACTGATATAATTGCAAGCCTAGATGAAAATGGAACAGTAGAGCGGGTGGAAGGAGGATCTGAAGATGGGTCCGAAGATGGGCTTCCAGAAACACTGAATTTAGGTGAGCAGCATTTTGAGGCATGAGATTGAAATAACTGACACTGTTTGGGAGCTGTTTAAAGCCAAAAATGCATTATCTCTTAATGACCTTTTCCAAAACTTACATTGGAAATATGAAATAGTATGGTGGGAAAAGGGGAGAGGAGAGGAAGAATAAGAAAAGGAAATAAATGTTCTGACACAAGTATTTTCAGGTCTTTGAAGCTGCGTTGGGCCTTCTGGCAGTGGTGATTTGGGTTTCTGGAATTCTGAAATGCTTTCAATAACAATCTGTCTAGAAAAATGGTGTTCCCCCCACCGAGACACATGTACTGGGTATACTGCATATTCATTGCATTCTTGTACAGCACATGTTTTTACAGGTAGTATTTCTGAACAAGTCACTGTATGTTTCCCACTCAATTCTGCGTCTTGTAAGAAAGGGCAGAAAAATGTCCAGTGCTCAAAATCAGTGGTTGTTAGGATTCCAAAGTTTTTCTACCTATCCATGGGCTGTGTGTTTCTTTTGAATGGTATCTAACTTGACAGGCCAAGTGTCAGGAGCAGCAGCTTTAAATTAGTTGTTTAAGGATATACATAATGGTATACTGTGCATGCAAGAGGAATATACTTAGCTCCTCTTCTTTGATAGAACAGGTAAACTGTATGTTACGCAGGGTTAATGCTGAACCTCACTTTGCCTTAGAATAATGTGATAGCAGTGCTGAATGGTTCCTTAATTGAAAAAGTTTGTATGTCTGGGGACAAAACAGAATAGCAAGAAGACGTGTAGCTAAACTAGCACTGCTGTGTGTGACATGCTTCAAGCCTGCATTTAAGAGCAGGCACTTGCATAATCGCTAGAAAAGACAACGTACAGAATGTCCTGGCACACAAGACTGAGTTTTCTGTTTCTGGTAATGTGCTGCCCTTAATGTTGCCTCCAATAACAAAGGAAAAAAAATATTACCTAATGTTAGCTTGCTTGTTTTGTTTCACAGCGCCTTATCCCAAACGACAACAGCTTTCATTGTGAGATGCTGAGTCATGCTTATTGAGACATTATCTGTTTGTTTAAAACAGCTCTGGCTGCTCTTGGCCACAGTTTAGCCATGCTTAGCATTTCCAGTATGGAAACTTTCCAGTGCATAGTAACTTTGGAAAATCATTTTAAGCTGTCTATCATGTTTCTAACATCTTAGTTAAGCGAAATGTTTCCTCCTTTATTTTCCCACTGTAGCACTGTAGTTAGCTTTGACAGGACTATATATTTATATTTTACTTAAGTTGACTTCTTTGACTTCTTCTTACAACTTTGGCTAAGTTTGAGTTGTAAAAACAAGAAGACACGTTGATTTGAATGGTGTCTTGTGTGTGAGCTTTCTCCCTTTGTTAGGCATTAAGCTGCGCATGCCGCCCTCCGGTGGCGATCGCTTTCGCTTACACTTCAGTTTATCTGAATTAGTTCCTCGAACCACGTGCTTCACAGAACTAGCGACCCCTGCCGCGTTCCTGTTTGTCAGAGCTTAAGCATTCACAGTTCTAGTGCAAGATTACTTGTTAAAGCCAAGCTGCTGGTTCTGGCCAAGATGCTTCACTGATTAGTGCAGACTTAATGTTACAATAAAGGAAATAATCAGGCATCCTCTCCACCTTCCTTCTGCAGGACAGCATTCTGTGTTGTGTCATGGTGCTCGGGGCGGGTTTACAGTCCAAATAACCATGCTATTCAAGCAGTCCCCTTTAAGATAAGAATACAGGTTTTAACGGATATGAGTTTCTCATTTATACCATTCTCCAGTGGTTTCTTGTAGGTTATTACAGAATTAAATGTTTTTTCCTCGAGGCCTAGTTTTACGTCGTTTATTCTGTGGGGCTGCTTCAGTCGCTAACCACAGTGGTACTTGACACAGCTGGAAACCTTTTAAACCATTTTACTTTCTGAGTGTACCTCAGCGCAGAACCAAAGATGCTTGCAGATTGCAGGAGTTGACAGCAGTTCTTCCTTTTGTGCTTTTTCCTTAATAAAGACAGCTAAGATAGTTGCTTATGGTTTTGAAAGGGACTACAGACTTGCATTTGCTCTTCATAATGTAGCTGTATTTTCTCTCAAAGATAAAAATGAAGATGTTTTGGAAAGAGCAAAAGTTAAAAATCTTGGAGCCTCCAGAGAATGCAGCTATTGTGGAAAGTATTTTCGCTCAAATTATTACCTCAATATTCATCTCAGAACTCATACAGGTAAATGGGCTTCAGCTTTATGGGAGGGGAAGGAAGTGATGAATCCAATTGGATGGGATGTTTGGTTTTGGTTAAGTAAAACAAAAGTTGCCTTCAAAATTATTGGTGTTAAAAATGAAGATTATTCTTAATGCTGGGGAAAAGATCTGATTTTAATTTCTTAAAAGGAATGCATTATATACCTAAGTGTAAATCTCTTTGGGGCCAATTATATTGTACTCTTAACGATACTTATTTTAAACCTTAAAATTCCTTTTGCTTTTCACAGTGTAGGAAAAATACAGAAATATTTCCAAGTATTGAATTTGTTAGTTGCTGCTACCTGGGGAAAGAGCTGTGTATTCTTCAGTTGAACTTCTTGTAGCCAAGCAAACTCATTCTACTTCTATCAATGTATGTCATGTTTCTTTTGAAACAGCTCTATTTATAGGACTGTAACATTTGTGTTGTTGAATAGCATACCTGCAGTATGATTGAGGGCTATGCATGCATTTTTGGAGTTGACCCATAGCTGTGCTTGTATATTTCTGCCAGAGCTACCACTCTGCATAGGGAACTATCTTCTTCATAACCAGAAGATGTCACTGTAGCTAGCAAAACCAGTTAGACAGTTTTACATGATTGAGAGTCTGGGGTTTAAGATTATGTGAAAGGGGAAAGAAAAATCTATTTTATTGTTCTAAAGTCTGGATTATTTCCTTGTTTTTAACTGTACTCAAGACTTCAAATCGTATCAAACTTACCGATAAAACTGTGTTTCAGGTGAAAAACCGTACAAATGTGAATTCTGTGAGTATGCAGCAGCACAGAAAACTTCACTGAGGTATCATTTAGAGAGGCATCACAAGGACAAACAAGCTGATAGTGCAGCAGATGTGAAAGGTGACAGCAAAGCTTCATTGCAGAGTCAGGAGACGGAGCTCTTTCTGCTTGCTGATGGTGCTCAAGAAACCAAAAATTTGAAGCGGCTTTTTGATGGTGCCAAAGATGCTGAGGGCTGCCCACCCACAAAGCAGCAAAAGGAAATCCTCTCCTTGAATAATGCAACAGGCAGCACGGTCCTTGTAAGAATGAAAAATGATTCTAGGGAATCGATCAAACGTTCAGTTTGTAACAATTTGACTCAAATGCATGAGAATGTGTCCACTCCTTACTTGGAAAAACTAAAGTCTGAGAAGGAAACAAAGGATGTTCAGCCCAGTGCTTCACATAAAAGAGAGAGAGAGGCTTCTGTGGAATCAGAGGGAGATGACGTCCAGTATGTTTGTGCTTTTAAGGATGGAAAAAATGCAACTGATGTACGAGAGTGCTGTGAGAACTCCAAACACAAACATATGGTGGATGCTCAAGAAATGCCCTTGAACTTATCTGTTGGGACTTCACAAGAATGTTCAGTGGTTTCAACTACTAGAGGCCTAGTACCCAGCTCCTGCCCGTTTTGTACTTACAGAACGTTCTACCCAGAAGTCCTAATGATGCACCAGAGGCTGATGCACAAATACAATCCTGACACCGTTAACAAAAATGGCTATAGCAACAAGGCTCTAGCTAAAGCCAGACGCACTGGATGCCCTCCTGCGCTGCTTGGTAAAGATGTGCTTCCTCTATCTTTTAATCCTAATAAGAATAAGGCCTCCCCATCTATTCCACAAAAACTGTTGCAAACGGGGAAATCCAAGCAGTGTCACCCTCCCCAGAACAAAGTCCCTCTTTATGCAATGGCTGATTCAAGCAGCACAGCCCCGAGTAACCTCAAGTTTCATAAACAGCAAGGTAATATTGGAGCTCAGGCAAATAATTATAGACAACCTCAGCAAGAAATGCACTCCAGTTCCAGTGTCTCTCCAGTACTGGACAGAGTAAAAAGAGCTGAATCTAAAATGAAAGCTCTGAATGTCACAGTGTCTCAATCTGGTGTAGTGAGCAGCAGTATGAATGGGGCTCTTGACTCTCACCTAAACGAATCTGCCTGGTCTTGTCATCGAGGAAGAGACTATCTTTGTAGTAAATCTGTGGGCAATGCAAATCTAGAATACGGTGAAACATCATCTAAAAGAATGAAACATAGTGTGGTAGTTATTGAACAAAGTGACTGTGCAGTGGCTAATTACAGAAGATATGAAACGAGCAGATTTCGTGTTGCAAACAGATATGCAAATCTGCTACCTCAGGAATGTTCTCGCACCAAACCTGCATCCTCTGTTTTGCCAACCAAACAAGGGCTTCTGAATTCGGATGATGCTGATCCTCCTAAAGTACTGACTGTCCTCAAACCTTATGAGCCATATAGCTCTGGATCACTTTACAGTTCTTGTGGATCTAGCAATGGCCAAGTCACCAGCTCTACAGTAGAAGGTACTGTATCTCCATCCTAGTTCAGTTAGATGTCTTTGAACTTTGTGAAGAAAGGTGTGTGAAATAATAAATGCACAGCTACAATAAAATAATAGAGAAAATAAAGTGCTGTTAACATTTCGTCAAGCACAGTCAGTGCCTGGATTTTAAATGTAAAATCCAGGTTCAGCAAACTTCCATCTTGGGGAATTAGGCATGTAAGGTCTGAGTTTTAAAGAGAGGTTTAAAATTCAAGTTCCACCTCTCTCCTACAGTCTCTAATATCAAGCATGTACTGTTTGCTCATTAGGGCGCTCAAGACGTGCTATCTAATCCGGGATATGGAACAGGCCTTTCTGCTTACTTTACAAGAAGTCTTGGACCATCTGGAATATTAATATAAATTTTTTAAAAAATAGTAGCTATCGTAGACAATTTTCCCGTTCAATTACAGGAAAGGATGTATTAAAACCATAAACTATGACGTAAATCTCATACTCCTGTTGTTCAGTGGGTTTTTATAATGTTTAGGAATAGAATACTTCAGACAAATTTCTGCTATTCTAATTATGGCATCATTGCACTAAGTAGTAAGGCTTTACTGTGGAAAACTCTTAATCTAGCAAATACTTCCTGATGTATTTGGGAAAACTTTGTGCTTTGTTTCTTAGTCAACATTTTCAAAAGCTTGCAGGAGGCTGAGATTAAAAGATGCTCGGTGATGTTTAAGCAGTTGTCTGACTTTCTAGAAGATATCCATGACTTTTAGCTGAGGAATCAGTATGGACTTAACCTTAAATATAGGAATTTGAACTTTGAAGTGAAGATTCTGTCATAGGAGTGAAAAGTATGCATATGCATGCTCTGTAGTCTGAAGGTGTCAACTAGACTCTGAATGTTCCCATTCTCTAGAAACAGCAAGGTCACTTCTGAGGTAACAAGCAGAGTTATGTTACCTTAGATTAGAGCTAAGTGGAAAATACTAAACCTGCATTTTGTTATGTGGTGAAGAGTCTGTTCACCTACTCCATTCTGGGTTTTGTGCGTATGAAGGTTGTAGGCTTACTAGTGAGTTATGGAAAAATGAAGGCAAGTGTTAAAGCTCTGCTTCCAGGCTGGGTCTGGAAAGGACAAAGGCAAAGGTAGCATCACATTTGACTTATTAAAACAGTTGTGAAAGTTTTAACTCCTAGTTTCATCAAGTGTAATCTGTGTCAGATGACCTGTGCCATTAATTGCCTTGAGGAACATGCACTGAGCACTGGGTTGCATATAGAATACACATGGACAGGCACAAGGACAAATGTTATTGCTGCCTCTTGATATTCCTAGTGATCTGAGGGGATGAAATACTGTTTCTTATCTGGGTGCAGAAGTCATTCATGCAGTTGTGGAATATATAGATAACCACTGATAAAAAGCCTGGCAGAATGCTACTTTCTGCTGAGAATTTAACATGTGATCTCATCACTTGGTGGAGTCCTGAAGGACTAAATAGAATGCTAGTTGGTATGCAAGTCGACTGACTGAGGACTTGTGCTTCACGACATGGCTACCTGATGAGCAGAGAGAACATTCAGTTTTTTAGAGAATTCTCCTGATACTGCATAAAGACATGTTAATTTTAGTTAAAATAAAAACTTGTAACTTTGGCTGTCTTGACAAGTCTGTACCCTCAAGGACTGGACTTGGTGGGTCAGTATCTTGCTTTTCTCCAGCATTATCTTGAGAATAGGAAAATTTCTCTTTTCTGCCAGCGCTCTTAGAGAGGTTAGCCTGTGGAATTGGCAGGTGCTGCAACACCATTTTTGAACATTGACTTCATTGGAATCCACCTTGTTCTTCTTCTGAAAGCTTCACCTGTCAACCAGAAAAATCTGTGTTAGACTCTTCTTCACCTTTTATGGTACGAGCGTGGAGACAGCAGCTTGTAGTCAGAATTATAGTCATTGTTTCTTGTGATTTAGAGCACTCGAAGCTATGCCTACGATCATTAGACAGTATGATCATCATAGAAATAAAGGTTTCATTGCTGGTTATGCAGTGCCATCTCAAAGCAACTTTTCATGGCTGTTACTGATGTTGGAAAGACTTGTGAAACAAGACCCTTTTGATGGGGGTTTTCTTAAAAACTTCAAGAAATGACTTGTGCAATAAAGCATACATAGGCTTTTAAGGCTAATTGCCTAGCTTTACAACCATTCTGCCCGGAAGTGTATGAATGAAACCAAAACTTGATGATTTTGAGAAGATTAAGGCAAGGAAATTCTCAGCGTTAGACTTCTAATATGGTTGGAGGCAGTAAAGGAAAGTTTCTGCAAATTCTTATTTCTTCAGTTTAACAAAAAAACCACAACTTAGGTACAACTGTTTGCCTGAGAGGTGCAATTCCATGGAGGTCCTTGGTAATATATACAGTTTACTACATGTTCTACTACATAGTCTTGATGAACCCTGGTGATATTATAAGAACACGTCAAAAATCTTTCTCTAAGGATCTGTGTGCTTATGGCAACATTATTTAGGTCGTATGAACATGTTATGTTCCATGTTAAATGCTGGATCAAGTTGTCATGAGAATATGTTCCACTTGGCAAGCTTGATTAAAGCGTGATGCCTTCTATTACTGCTTGTAAGCTGTGCCACTCTGTATTGCCCTGAAGAGACAGAAACGTTCTGAAACCACTCAGTTTGTGTTATTTTCAAATTACTTGCCTTTGCAATGGCAGCATGCTATCAAGGATAACCTGTTGGCTGATTGATCTGGCAGAGACTGCAAATTAAAGACAATTGCTCATGACACACTCCAATGGCTTTGTAGATTCTGTTGAAATATTAATTTAGCTTTGCCATTTTAATTTAATTAAAGCTTGCTAGGTTTTTTTCAATGCTGCATTTAAAGCTTTCATGGAATATGGATGGCAGTTGGGCTTTTTGTGTCCTGGGAGGGAAAATGGTCCTTGACTTTTCCTTCGTTCTATGAAGTACTTTTTGATTGCTTACTTAAGCTACAAAGACTTGGTTTGGAACAGGCATTGATTTCACGTGTATAAATCTGAATGAGTGATTGTGGGTAAATATGAAATTACCAGTCCACTACACTGAAAACTGCTTAACAAAGTTATTCATGTATGTATGTTAACATTCTTTAAGGGGTTACAAATTCTACGTATCTGTATAATCTATCAAGGTAATAATGTAGCATACCTGTCTTCCATTTCAAGTTCTAGTTTCAAACAGACGCAGGAATGCAGGAAATGAATATGTAGGTATCATATGATACGAGGTATTCACTTAAAGTGAACCCCACTGTATGACGAATTGAGCAGAGAGATCTCTTGCGAATTATATGAGTGAAACCTGACATGATATGTGCATGCACACAGCTTAGAACAAGGTTCTTAAATTACAGCTTTCCTCCTTGTTCTACTTTGGGATACTGCATTTCCTATAGCTTCTAAGAGGACAAGGAATAGCTGTCCTCCTTGAGCCTTGCCTGTGAGTTGTATTCTGGCAACTTATGTTCTGGGTGCTGACATAGTCCTGCTCCCAGTTGAATGTCTGACCTATTAAATTATCAGGAAATAATTTAACTCGTCTAAATTTATTTTTGTCAGGAAAAAGATCAGTGTCATACCAACACTTATCTAGCAGTGTGCTGCAAAAGCGAAGTTATGAGAGTTTCATTGGCAATGCACGCTTTCGACCAAGTGACAAGAAGACTTGATCGTTTACTTCAGGAAATGGTAAACAAACCTTTTGAACTAATTGTTACTTAAATATTGCATTATGTACTCAGAACATCAAACGTTGCTGCATGAGTGTCATGAGAGGTTATGAAAGTCTGAACCAGAACATCTGAAAATGCAAACTCTCCCTTTTAGAAAGCGAAGCAAATATTGATATAGCATTAGTTATTTTGAATATTGGTAATGGCGTACTATGTGCATTGTGAAAATAATAATAATAATGCATAGATGCTTCTTTCCTAAAAGAAATTGAGGTTCTAAAAAAGGTTAATATATTAATTAGATACAGTGCTAGTGGGAAGTGTTCACCAAAGGGCTTTTCCCTTGTGTCAGTATACGGGGGTGGGGGAAGGACATGGGGAACTAAACATGAGAGGACATGCCTGTTATTGTAGTTCGTGAATCCTCTGCTAGCCCTTGAGAGGTTGTGTTGGTCAGTTCTTCCTGAAAATGGAGGCATTACTCATTTTACAACGTCTGAATATTTCGAGGGCTGCCTCCAACAAGACTGCTGCTGGGTTATTTCATAGAGAAGTAAGGGTTTCCTGATAGCTCCTTGACAGTTGATCTTTGTGTGCTGGTGAGGTTGTTCCAAAAAGCTTTTCCTTTGTTTGACTGAGGGATGGGTGTAGCCTCTTAGGGGAAACAAGTCAAGTGAAAAGCATTAGCCTGGTGTGCTGAATTCCTGTGCTTCGTCTCTTCAGTTTGTAGCTGAGTCTCTGAACTTCACAATTCCATTGTGTTCACAACATTCTTAGCTGCTAAGGAGATAAGCAGTGAATAAGTCTATAAATAAATATATCCGTATGCTCTTTCTAAACTGGAGCCACGGATCATTTTCCTTGTTGAAATTTAAGCAGATACCTCTTGAATGCTGCAGCACCTGGAGCAGTGTGCAATCTTTCCTAAAAAGATTTTTACGTACTGGGGGAGCAGAGCTGTCTGACCTCTAGCTGACAGCTTTTAAAATACTTTGCTTTATTTCTTGATAGTCTTCTAATCTTATGCTTTTATTGTCCCCCACTAAGCAGTTTTTGCCTGGTTCTGCTTTTTTTTTTCTTTAAAAAAAAAAAAAAAAAAAAGGCTAATTCAATTTTCTGCCTGTTTCTGCTTGGAGTTTGAGTGTTCAAAAGGAGACTCAATTGCCAGTTTTAATTTGTTATGAAATACAGGATAGACTGTATATGGCAATAACTACATTTATGCAAGGGTGAAGATTATCTTCCCTTTCTCTTAAGGATGCCTTCTCCAGACAAAGTGTTATGCTGTTTTCTAGTTCTATACAAAACCCTATTTTTTGATTTGTTCTAGGTCTTAAGGACACAAGTGCATGTTCTATGGAGTTATACCTGCAGTTCATCCCTTGAGGAAAAGGAATGGTGAAAGCTACTGAACTAAGCTGTGATTGTACTGTATATAAAAACACTACAGTTCTATAATATTGGTTCTGTTAACATTTAATACCAAATAGCCATAAAAGGTAGTTTAAACAATTGGGTTATGAAGGTGTGTGGGGAATGTATGTCTTGACGTTGACTTGGAGTATTTTTCATTAGAATTAATTGACCAAATATTAGGTAGGAATTATATTTTTACATACTTGAGCGCTGCTGAAAAGAGTTTCTTTGAAAGAATATATAGTCCTTGCACCTCAGGTAAACTGTACATACAGAAGTTGAAATCCTGTTGGTTTAACGCTCCTTTTTCATAAAGGTGAAAGTTTCTCATATGTTGTTTTTCCTGTTTAACTATGTTAGTTTCTCAAAACAACTTCCAAATAAACTGTCTGAAACTGTCCAGTTTATAAACGTTGTGAACATCAAAGCAGTGGTGCTGACATTATGCTGATCTGCCTTGCATATGTTAAGATCATAATGTGTACTTCCAGAAAAGCAGGGATCTGTTCTTCTGGAGTTGTTTCCAGCTTTTTTCCAAAGCACGGATGAGGCAATACTTGATGTTGGAGTCTGTCAGTGTGGTGTTCCTGGAATACGGTTGGATTCCTGGTTTGGCATTGGTTGCTGTTGTTCAGAGAAGTTTCTTAAATGAACATCTATAGCAAAAAAAAAACAACAACAAACGTAGGACTTGCATGAGACACGATACTAATCTAAATGTTTGGAATGTTTAGTTTTCTACCAAACCACATTTAGAGGAAAACTACTTTGCACCTTTGTCCAAACTGTAAAGTCACAAACAGGCTTGCAATATGAATACAGGATCCACAGACTTCCAAAAAGGATGTGGCTATGGTGTAGCCTGCTTGACTCTCTGCTTGAAAGCTTCTTAATGTTGGTTTTTTAGCATCTGCTGGGTGTTTAAACAGAGTAAGGAATAAACTGTTAATGGGAGAATATCTCCTTTTATTTTTTTGTGAAGACAAGAGTTTTTTCTAATGCACATGCAGTTTATTTTTTGTAAAGGGAAGATGGCCAGTTACCAGCCAGTAAAGCAGGACTCTTGTGTGTTTTGACCTTCATTCCTAGTCGCTTCTCATAAAGCCTGTTGTAAAGAGTTGACTTCTTCGGTGTCTGGCTTTGACTTCCATATATTTTACTAAAACAACAAAAAAAAGAAAATTTGCACTGCTTGTTTTGCTCTCTTCCCTCAAGTAGCAAAATGTAAAATAGCAAAACCTAGAAACTCTTGTTTTTTCATTATGCAACTTGAGATGTTCCAGTTGTATGTCTTAGTTCCTGAACGTGGGACCTAATTTTAACGTCTCTGTAAACTGGCAATGTAATGAAGTGCTGTGTATCAGGAAATTGTACACTATTTACCTTTCTTCTGTTCATAAGCTGAGCCATATGTACATAATCTAGACTTGTTTTCCTAGTTTTGCACTTTTATAGCCTATTTTTTGAAGACTGATTCACTTGGAAAATGGTTAATCTATTTTTTTGCGTGATCTTTCCAATGAGTCTTATAGAATGCATGCTGTAACTATCGTCTATGTACCTTACCAAGGGTCTGTGGTTAAAACATGTACAGGGCTGTACTAAGGTGTTGAAGTAAAAAGACCTAAGATGTTTTTAATCTCTCTTCGTGCTGGTACAGTTTCCTTCAAGACTTTTTGTTTTTGGTAGAGATCTTGAGGGCTAAGTAGAAAAATGACCGTGAAGACTATTTCATGGCAGCATAGCCCTGTACTTCAGAACACACTTTGCCCATCAGTATTAACTATTGGGATACTACTGGTTTTGTATGATTCTTTGGAGGTAACAGTTCATATAGAGGTACAAATTGTTGATTTTTTTTTTTTTCTTTCTATGTATTTATTTCATTCCATTTTGTTTTAATTGTTGAAACCGGAAGTTGTCAAGCAGTAGGAACACATTACTCATTTAATTTATAATGTATTTCACTTTAGTTGAGTATATTATTACATGTGGATGTAAATATAGACTCGGTGTTTTGCAAAACTGGTTTCTGTGTCTTGCTTTTAAAGATTGAAATTAGCTGGCTGGAGTTTCGTACTCCCTTGACTTTTCCATCATATTCAGACCCCTGTGGGAGGGGGAGAAGGAGGACCTGCCAATAACCAAACCCAAACTCACGTCTGTTCAGTTGCTCTCATGAAAATACTGAGTCACTTCCCAGAAAATCTGGCTGAGGCGTAGAGAACTCTTAAAATAATGAAGAAACCTTTTGTTTCTTCCCTTTGAAGGAAAACAACCGAGGAGAAGAAATAGTTTTTGTATGCATTCATTATGGTAATAAGAAGTGGTGAGAGCATTCTTTTTTTTTTTTTAAGCAATTTTTTGGTTGTTTATTTAATCCTTAGAATTTGTGAGGGCTTAAATGTTCTGGAAAGAAATAATCCTGGGTCTGACGTGTTCTTGGAAGCTGAGTAAGATGTCATACCTCAGCAACACCGCTGACAGCATCTGAAAACCAGACTGAACTTGGGGGGCTGAGACAGCTGGAAAAGGCTTGTCAAAAGCAATTTGTCCTGAAGAGAGCTCATCAGGTAGGGTCCCCTATATAAATAGACTTCATTTGAGGGCACGCATCTGACTGACCAGTGCCTTGCTGGCCTCACAGATGGAGCTTTTGAGTCTTGTGTTGGAACTGGCACTCGTGGCTGTGGTCAAGTTTGTAGAGAGAGCCTAGACTAATTTCGTGGCTTGGTAAAAGCATTGCTGGTGAGCAGAACAAGAACTTCAAAGTGTGCTCTTAACAAAGCTGTCATCTGTGGATTGCTTTGGAAATGGTGAATTCTGCCTGTGGTGTATGAAAGAGGGCTTGTGGAGCCAACTGGGCTTAGGGTAACACTGCTTCTGAGAAATTTCTGAGCAGCGCTGAATGAAGTGTGGTGGAGGGGGGCATAAGCACAGATGTGAGCTTTGCAAGTCATCTTTACCATTGACTATGGTTTTCCTTTGGTGTTCCAAGTATGCTTTTGTTCCCTGTTAGTAGTTTCAGGTAAGCCTTCAGATATCAGATGCCTACCATTTTGTGAGCTACCCCAGCTGCCAAATGGAAAGTAAAACTTGAGAGCATGTCTCACTTGCTGCCTGAGGAGGAGGTCTGTTAAAGATACGGGTCTGGTACAAGGATAGAAGATTCAGCAGTCATTTTTTTGCTTCGAGTCTGTTTCATCTTTAAGTGGTGAGGGATTTTGGAGACTTTTTTCTCAGTGTTAGTATACTTCATTTGTTAATTAGTGATCAACTTCAGTGTTGCTAAAACATTTCCTCATTCCTTTGGGATGTCACTCCCAGTATAAGTTGGATTAATTGAAAGGTTGAGCCTATTTTTTTTGGAGAGCAAAGGCCAAAACAGTCAAAAAAGAGATGGTGAGTAAATTGTGAGAGTGTTCTCACTCTTGGTGTTGATTAAAGCTGTTCTAGCTGAGGGGCTGTGGAGCTGTGCCCCTACTGATCTGCTCTCATCTCTGTCCTTGTGCCATGGGAAGTCCCATGGTAGCTGGGTTGCATGATAACGTGCGTAGTGCTGTTGGTTTCCTGCGAGTAGTGTTACCAGAGGACTTCAGCCACTGTCTGAAACGCTGGAATGCATAACTGAGAAACAGTGCTTCTCCACAGTATAATCCGTCCAGATTGGTTGGGTGGTAGCTTTAATTATAAATGCACGAGGGACCTTCCTTCTCTACTTTTAACGAGTGAGCAGTAAAAATACGCTCAGACAACCAAATGCCTCGAAACTGAGGAAACGACGTTAATTTTTTCATACAAGGAAGATCTAATATTAAATCACAAAACAGTTCCTTGTTCCCCTTTTTAGTAAAAGAGGAAAATCTGCAAGTTCGTTACTGAGCAGATTTCTCTGTTCATTTGCACACACTTAAGAAAAGTGCATTTAATTAGGATTAGCAAGTCTCTAAATTGCAGATGGTTCTCAGGGGAAAAAATAGTTATGAGTGCGTTCATGACATTAAAATCAGTACATTTAATTCAATTTCATCTTAATATTAATTCGTACCATCTAAAGTAGTAGTTCCTACAGAAAGATGTTCGTGTGATTTTAGGATTAGTAGAGAAAATGAGATCCAGCATTTCCAAACATGTAATGGCATGATTGCTCTGTGTAATTATGCAGATTGAGTAACTACATGCCAATTACCAGAGCGCCCATCTTGACATGCACTGTTATCTGTGACAAGGGCCTGTTACATGAAATGTGGTTTTCTTAGTTAGGGGTTCATTACCAATAGATAATCTGAGTCCAAGACTGGGTCATGCGAAGTACTGCAGAAATCAGTAGTTAATAGGAACTGCTGGTGTGTAACTCCAGAGGGAGCTGTCTGATGGGCTGGGGATAGTATTACAAAACAAGAGATTTTGTCTTTAATGCTTTTTAGACTGCCATATTGATCTCTGTTCTGATCACAGACTGAAAAGTACAGCATATCTTCATTTAAAGAGAGAAACGCAAGGCTGTGGTATCTTCCCTCATAGTTTGTTCTCAGTTTTATTACTGAGCTATATCTTTTTAGGACAGGTACATCAGCTTCACATTTGTTCTGCATGTGTTGAATATGAAAGCCAAGTATCATATTTCATGCCCTGCTTGGTCCAGAACTGAAGTGTGGAACTGGAAAATCCTGGATTTAGACAATAGTGCTCCCTCTTCAGACTTCCTCCCTCTGTTTCTGCGGAGGTTGTCTGTAGTTTGTAATACTCAGTACTGTGGCTATCAGTTTCCAGGCTTAGCTGGGCTCTGAGGCCCCAGAACTTCTCACAAGCCTTGAAACTGGTGATGGGAATGTCTGCAGAGGCCCCATCCATCAAGCCAAAAATCTGGGCCTTCCATGCTTTGGTGTGGCTGGTCGACTTCTTGCTCAAGAAGGAAGTTTTTACTATGATAAAGTTTTGGGCTTCTCCAAAGAGGATGTACTTTCCAGGGCCTTCACTCTTCAAAATCCCCACCTCTTTAATGTGTCACCGGGGCTCAGTGCAAATGAGTTAACTCCTTGCTTCCCTCTCAGTCCCGAAGCTACATCTCCCTTCCATTAGAGGCAGAGGCCTTGCACCTCCTACGAGAGGGGAGAAGGCTGTTACCTCCGCTCCAGGTGGGGTTTCCTGGAAATATTCACTATCGCTCCACTGGCTTGTTCTTATTAACAACGGTGGAAGCTCTAGAATGGATGAAGGGGTGGCTTTCAGCAGTATTTTGATTAAGAGGTAATGTCATGTGTAAGAGAATCTTGTTTCCTCCTCATGAGAGCTCAGTGTTTGAGCGTTAGATGGCAGTGTTAGCAAAGAGAAGACACTGAAATAAGCTTAACGAGGAGAGCTCAGACAGCAGATAGACAAGCCAGCTGCAATGGAAGTGCTATATATCTTAAGGCCAAGTTTACTCGGGATTCCTAAATTAATTAGCAATTACACAAAAGTAGGTGAAAAAAAACCAAATGGAGATGCCCTGAAATATACCACGCGCTGAAGAAGATGTTGGCCCATTTAAATAGTTCAGGTAGCAGGATTCTCAGTGCAACCTGCACGCTTCGCCCATGAATGAGGTGAACCAAAGGGAATCTGCAGATGTGCAAGTGTTGTCTCTGACTTCTCACCCTATCAATACTTACTGAAAGGTGTTGCTGCAGAGCAGACTTAGAGCACGGTTTAGCTGCTGGCTACCATTATTTTTGACCGCTTTTATAATTAAATGATGCATTTTATAACGGTGCACATCACTGAGACGTTTGTCTGGGTGAATCTTTCATATGAAACTATTTTCATGAGCAAATCTGGTCTAATAATTGTGCAATACTTTGGCATTTAAAGCTAATTTTACACATATGAAATGTCTTCATTCATCCTCTATGAATGTAATGACCTAATGCAATTACTAATTTTTCATCCTGTGTGAATAATCGCTTGCAAGGAACCTGGTGTGATTTCATCCCCGCGACTGGGGAAGCGGTGGCAGGAGGAGCATCACCTGCATGGCCGTGGGGGTGTGGGCTGTCCTGGCAGCTCTGGAGGACCAGGAGGTGGTTTTGGTGTAAAGCAAAGAAGTGCCCTTCAAGTTGTAGAAACAGCTTTCATTTTGTCATGAGAGATGGCATTTCAGTTTAGAGTTCTGATCTATATATACGTGTACGCATCTTTTCTCAAAAAGTTAATTAAAAACATTTCTAAATAAAGTAATGTTTCGCAAACTCGCTGACATTTTAATGTCAGAGTTGAGCATAAATTGTTCAGCAAAATAGAAGGTCAGAGCGACTAAATGAAATTAGAATTAATTCAGAATAACGTTTGCACCGAAGTCGGATTTTTTTCCTGTTCCCTCCATAACTGCTCGCTGAACCTCCGTGCAGTCCCGAAGCGTTTCAGCCGGCAGAGAGTTCCCTTCACATCTGGTTTGGTTTTCTGCTGAATGAGGAGGAATGGCTCCGCTCCTCAGTTATCTTTATGGTATAGATAACGCGTTTTCCAGGCTCAAATTTTTGGTAAACTTTACAGCAAATCTCCCTCTAACTGAAGCACTGCCGCAGTGCCCTTGTGCTGCTGACGTTGTTTGCTTGCTCTGGGCCTCAAACAAGGGCAGACTCAATAAGATTTCGCTCTTCTTCATTTCTGTTTCTTTTTGATCTACGTGTATTGTTGTGTTTAGCTTTACATTCCTTTTCTCCCTTCCTCTGCAGCTGATACTTGAAGTTAAAAGGTAACCCACCTCAAGGTTTCTATTCAATCGGGTTTCGTAAAGCTCTCTTTTAGCAGAAACTTGGACGATTTGACAGACTTTATTTTCAGATTGAAACATTTCTTTCCCAACGAGAGCTGTTGTTTTCCTCCGTGACTCCAACAGCCTACGCTGATCATCTTTAAAGCATTAGCGCAATTGTTTACAGATGGACTTGTATACCAAACATCGGCTTTTCCCTTTCCCTCACCCCGTGCACTGCTGTTTGTCTGAGCTCAGGGGCTGCTTGTTTTCCTCATTTACCCACAGTGAATTCTGGGATGAGTGTTGCCAGAGCTATCGATATTTCATTAGTTACTGCAGAGAAACAAGCCAGCCAACTTCTCCAACACTTGTAATGCTGCTCAGTTCTTGTTAACTAAATGGAAGTATTTGAATGTCCTGTTACGAATAAGGCTTAGGGTTTGTGTTTGTTTTTTTTAAATAGTGAGCGATTTTTGGCTCTGCAATTATAAAGCTCAGTGCTGGGCCACAGCAACGGTTACACCACGCTGCCGAACTTGCACTCCGAAAGCCAATTCAGTAAATGGGTGAGGGCTTTAAAAACAAAGATCAGTGGTATCGGCCACCCCAGAAGCGCCGTGCCGTCTGTCCGTTAAATCCTGCTGATAACCCACCCTGTTCACACAAAACCTCCTGGGCTGTCCCGGGCTGGCTCAGGAATGTGATCCATCACCAAGGTCTGTAGCACTGGAAGGGCTGTGGGCCTGGTGACCGCTGGTGGCACGCTGGAGCTGGCCAGGCGCTGCTCGGTGCCCGGGCTTTGCAGTCAGCCCATCTTTACATTGTAAAGCATTCAGCAGGGGGAGATGGGATTAAATTTATTCCTGAATTGTTGAATAATGTAATATCCGTGTTGTACATAAAAGGATCACAAACCGCCCCCCCGATTCTCCTATGAAAACATTTAACTTTTATTAAATCAAGACAGTTTTAAGGAGCAGCAGAAATGAAAGCAAAAGCAGCAACTGGAACAGCTTTCGAAGTTGCCCTGTAGCCAAAAGAGCCATCTGAGAAGCTGAAGGGTTGATTTTGTTTGTTTGTTTATTTGTTCTGTTGGAGTGAATCACCAGTAATTAAAAGAAAGAAAAAAAGATCCAAGTTCAAACCCCCAGAATAACTCAGAGCTGTCTCCATCCATACGGGGCACAACAGCTGGTGCAAGAAGCTGGACTTGGCCCAGCCCTGCGCAGCAGGTCCAGCCCCCAGGATGGACAAGGTCTGGCCTCTTGTGGCCCATGGGCTCACCCTGCAGCTGTGTGCTGTTCAGGAGCTGAGGCACGTTCCAGTAGGGCTGGTGCTTCGTGGAGCTGTAAACATATTCACAGTCAGTGTGCTGTGCAGGTGAGACTCCCCTCAGGCAAGGATTTGGCCCCAAACCCATCAAAGATGCCTAAAGCATTAACTGTGCTTCCCAGGAAAGCAAGTGGCAGAGGACCCTGCGTGCTGGAGTTAAGTCAGAAAGGCGAGACAAAGCCCCGGGGAGCGGTCTGCAGGGAACAAACCTGTATTGGCAGACAGCAAGATAAATTGGATGATCTAATAGTCCTTTTCCATCTCTAAGTTTTATGATTCATTTGTTATTTTAGCCATCTATATATATTTTTTATTTTACCCTAGAGGGGTTTCTTGAGATGTGCGCAATATATTCCTTTAAAAAAAATAAATAAAAATCACTTAAAACAACAACAACAGCCCGTATTGCAGAGTCTGAGGCACTGGCTCATAACTGCACTTGCTAATGGGCGACCCGGAGTGCAGGAGTGGGAGAGTGGCCCTCATCCTTTGGTCCCTGGGTGCAGGATGGGCCTGGGGGCTGCAGGTGGGAAGGCGATGGGGCAGCAGTGTTTGGCTCTGAGCACTGAGGATGGGAGGCTGGGGAGGAAGGGAAGGATGGTGCTGGCTGGATGCCTCCAAGCAGGGCTTGGGAAGAGGAGCAATGCCTGGAGCTGTGCTGCTGCCTCCACCCAGCTGGCTCCAGGTCGTCTTCCATTTCATCACCCCAAGGAGGAGCGATGGCAATTACGTACAGCGAACAGGTGATACCGTACCCATCACAATTTAATGCGTGCAAGTCTTGGGAATCTCTGCCTCGGCTGGCCTGGCCTCATCTGCAGTAAATAACAAGCGATGGCTCGAGCGGCATCGGCGCGAGCTGCTGAGCTCCGGCGGGTGAAGCATCACAGGGAGCGTGACGGGGAGCGAGGGAGTGCTTAGGGAAACTAAGTGTTAAACAGAGCCATCCGTCTGAGGTGGAGCAGTTGAGAGAAGGGTATTTGGTATCTCAATCATGCCTGCTTTATGGCTAGAGAGCCCTGGATTTGTGTGACAGCGGCCCAATGCCTCGCTGTAGATTACATCATAAATAACCCAGGCATGGAGTGGTCAGAGGAGCCAGATGAGGGAAGGAGAAGGATGTGCCGAAACAAACTCAGGATGCCGTCGCTAGATTTTCCTTTCTTATTTTTGTTTGTTATTTAAGATTACTATCTGAGGGGAGGGAGGCTGCTCCAAACCGTTCGTGAGTTGTACTGAAACAGGCACATTCCTGTGGTTTTCACTCCCACTGCCTCTCCAGGTCAGTCCTTTTCTTCTCCGTACGGAAAGAAAGGAGGGGGGGAAAGAAAGAGAGAAAAGAAAAACCCACACAAAAATCAATCCATCAAATGTCATTACAGATTTATTAAGCCTGATGTAGAAAGACTTTTAACAGTAACATCTTCAGAAAGCATAAAAAGAGCACTTCTGTTCAGTCTTGTGCTTTGAAAATCTAAATATATTTTTATCATATAAATAATTCTTTTCATGTTTTAAGTGCATCTGTTTTTTTCCTTTTCAAATTTCCATTTTACAATTGGCCAAAACTGAAGTCTGCATCGACTGAAATGAAGCCATTTGCAAAGCTAATGATGTTGTGAAGCATGTCTATGGTGAACCGTATCAGCTAGATTTCAGAAAGGTAGTTCAATGAGTGCAGCATTAAAATGAGGGACAGCCTCCAGCAAAATCATAATTGAACACACCCAAGTCCTTAATGTCTGCAGTTGGGTTTCCTGATGCAAATTACGATAACATTTCAGATGTGAGCAGTCGCTTTCCAATAGCTGCGGTGGAAAAGAGACATTTTATGCCACAAAGGAAAGAATTACCATGTTTAAAAATGTAAATAATATATGTATAGAAACCTTTTTTATGGAAATGAGGCATTCAGGATTATGGGAGCAGTTTGGGCTATTTCCCCCCCCCCCTCCCCCCCCCCCACCTTATAAACACAACAGATAAAGATGTGTGATCTATTATTCAGGGCTTTAATTACAGTTCTAAAACTGCAGCGATTTTATTTTAAAAAGTAAAAATAAAAATCCCGGGGCATAAAAAGGAATGATTTCTGCGGTGAAGTCGAGGGATTTTTTCTGTTTTAACAACCATTTGCCACGGTAAAAATACAGGACACAAAATCACTACTGGGAGATTTCGCTGCTTTGGAACCACCCGCAGAAATACTTCTTAAACGCGCTGGGATCCAGGCGCCGTCCTGCACATCAGCAAAGGCCTCGGACAAATAGGTTTGACCTGGTTTCAATGCAATGAGATACGTCGTCCTGATTGTTAATAACCGCTTTGGGGGGAAACCCAAAACAATAAAAGCGGTCATCTGCTCTAGTATAAATTATACAAATTTATGGAGCAATCAACCAAATATATATATCTAGATGTATGTTTTAGTAAAAGAAATCTACCATTAACATTTTTCAATTTGCTTCCTTTGCGTCGGCGGTGAGAAGCGAACGATGGGAAGCGGCGCTGCCGGCAGGCCGGGCGCTGTGCTGAGCACGCAGCACCGCTAGGTGGGACGGTCCTCCCGCACGGCGCCTGCTCCGCGCCGCCGGCCGCTGGTAGCATCGGAACGGAGTGAAACATGGCTTTGATTAAAGCAGCCTGTTGGCTCGATGATCTTAGTCATTTTCAAAACATCCTTAATGTGGAAGAGGAACGCTGCGATGTCAGAAACGGCCTTGGGGCCCATTATAAGCAGCAACGAAATAAATAAGGGGGAGAAATGAGAGGTCATGAAAACGAAATTAAGCTAATGTTTCAAATTTTGACAATTATGAATAGTTCCTCCAAGAAGACATTAAAACAAAAAAAATATTCAGGCACTATCAGATAAAATACAAAGAGAATAACTGTACGTGTATGAGTTTCCCCATGGGACAAAGCATGCTTTAAAAGCAAAACTTGAGTGAGCTTTCCCCTCTCCCCCCACCCCCCGGTACAGCCAGCAGTCGGGCAGCTCTCATGCAAACACAGCCTTGCTTCTCTCAGTTCCTCCAAAAACCCATCCCTAATTCCTGTATGAGCCATTAAAGGTGACGACCCAGAAGATCAACAAACAAAAATTACAAGCATATTTCCTAGAAAATAAAAATAAAGATAAAAATCCCCCGTTATGGACCAATTTTTTTTTTTTTGTAGGAAACAGAAACAAGCAAATGTAACAAAATCCGTGTTCAGAACATGGCGATATAGTTATATATACAAGTATGTACAGTATAAAAATGCATCGAAGGCGTAACTTTCCATCCCAACAAGCTGCAGTGCACCTCGAAGAGCAGCTCGCCCCCTCCGCCCCAGGTACACAGGCAATGTATTCTGTACAGCATGCGCTCGTTACAAAACCAGTGCAGCAGCACTGCAACATTCTACACAGAAGTCCCCGTCAGTCCTCGTTGAAAGGAATCCCGTTTGTGTTGGTAATATAAAAAATGCCTTTAATCTTTCATTTTGCGATTTGTAATATATACATTTTTGTTTGTTTGTTTTAAAAGAGAAATAGGTTTTTGATCCACTTTATTGTTATTTCAAACAAAATGCTAGAACGAACACCACGGGTCATGTATGTAACCGAAAGATGCTGCCAATACGGAACGTGCCACACACCGCAAGCACCGGGGCACAGCAAACCCGAGAGGTTTACCACGATGGCCAGCTATGCCCTGACGTAAAACGGGGTTGGATCTCTCACGGTCTGTGCTGACGTATTCCAGACAATAAAAGACAAAACGAATGCACCAGGAAAAAAAAAAAAAAAGCAACAACAACAACAAAAAACCACCAAAAAACCCCAAGAAAGGAGAGGACAAATACGCAGTGCCTGAGCACTGGGCAGGAGGGCATCTCGTACCGGAGACATATGACAGTTAAGTACCCTGAGCCAAATAAGAACTGTTTAGCTTGTCAGCTTCTGCAACCTGTATTGCACATCCCAGCATTTGCTGTGTTCTAAAGCCAAAACGCTGCTTTGCATATCCTGAAGAGACCTGCAGCTTCGCTCGGTGCTGAGCGCCACAGATGGGCACAGCTATGGAGGGACCCAGCGGGGGAGGAGCGCGATGGCTGCGGTGTGACGTGGCTGCACGCAGCAAGGTTTTATTTCCATTTTCCTTTTAAAATGTCCACCTTTATTTCCTGCTTTCTCATCTGAGATGTCTACGGAAAGAATTTGTTGTCTTCACTGGGATCCAAAAAAGTAACAGAGGGAAGTTTGCACAGCTAGATGGTGTGACCTCAGCAGAGACACCCGAGCGTGTAAAGTCCAGCAGGGCTTTCTACAAAGGCCTGAAGCCATTTCATGAGCTGTGAGAGAGGAAAATCTGCAGGTTTATGACTGTGGTTGGGCCCAGTGGTACCACTACTTTCATCCTTAAAATACTCTCCAAGAAAATATTGTACGGACACTTTGGTACCACAAACAGCAGTGCCAGCTTAAACTTTATCTACTCTTAATATTTTTGCCAAAAGACACCAAGCAGCCAAAGCGCAGGCTGAAGTGTACTGGGGTAGAAGTGCTTGTACTCACGTAGCAGTGGTCCAGCAATGCAACACGGGCTGCACTGCTGTGAAGGCCTTCCTAGCAGTACAGAACTGGCTTTACACTGGCACTCCTACCAGTGGAGTCACCTCCACAAGAAGGTTTTGCAGTCACTTCCCTAACGTTTCTTTCTGCAGTGGGTATTTATTCGGTGCCATCAACAGAAAGGCATGTGTTGGCTTCAGGTGCTGATGAAGCAGCTCCTTAATTTGGTGACCCGTGACTTGAAATCTACCGTTAGATGTGTGTAGTTTTGTCCCCCAACTTATAAGATTCACAAGGTTTCTCTCTGTGGCCCAGAGTGCCATACATAAAAAAAGACTCAGTTCGTACCTCCTGGTGCCCGTCTCAAACTGTTCAGTAGTGTTCCTGAAGAGTTACTATTTCTTTTAAAGAAATTCAGTAATGTCTGGAGGATCGTTTCCTACAGCAGATGGGGTGGGAAGAAGGGCAGAGGCAGCGGGTGGCTCACATGTGAGGGCAGCAGGAAAAGCAGCCAGCAAAGGTGCCATGGACCCCTTGGTGGCCTTGTAGCCCAAAGAGAAGCTGTCCCCCGTCACCTCGCGTGGGGCAGGCAAGAGGAATTACAGCTATGAAGCTCCCAAACACTGCTTCCTGGGAGCAAAAATGATGCATCGGGCTGTGCAGGAGGATGGGCACGCAAAAGTAGTGCTTTTTCAAAAAATATAGAGGTGGTTATATCAGTTCTTTTGCTTGGGGACGGATGGCCCTTAAAGCCTGCTGTAATTGCAATGTATTGATTGGGAATCTGTGATCAATACTGTCTTTATGGAGAGAATTTTAAATATAAATTGCATCGTATATCTGTATGAGAAGACAAAAGCTCTGTGTGACAGAGAGCCACCTCCACCTCACAGGAACGCTTGGGCCAGCTGGAGAGTTACGACGGGGATGGGAATGGGGATGGGGACATGGCCTCAGCCCAGCCTGCCCCCAAGCACAGAGCAGAGCCCTGCTGCGTTGGGAAGAAGCTTCCATGGAACCCTCTGTCTGCCACCTTTGGCCGTGTACTTCCTCAGTGGGTTTGGTCGCAGTGCCATCTTCCTGCAGGACTCATCCCAGGGCCGCCTCGCTCTGGGGACAGACTGCAGGCAGGGTCAGGCTGTTGGTATTAATTAGCAGGGAGAAGCACCCTGACAGCAAATCCCCCTGGGTAGCACTTACCCAAGAGCTGCCCCAAACCCCACTGTTTTTCATGATTTTTCTGTACTCAGCCTTTCCATCGCAGATTGCTGTTTGCTTTCTGTGCGAAGCCCATCTGCACCTGCACACCTCATGCATGGAGCTGCCCCATGGGCACAAAGGCTTGGATCAGCGACAAATAGGGCGCTTTGTCGAAATATGATCGAGGAAAGAATCAAGACTAAAACTTAGGAAAGCAGTAATTGCCCTGCAGACGTGTGAGCTGGCACCACAGCCTTTAAAGCTGGCTTGGAAGGCCTCAACCCCTATTGTGTTAATATATAATTATTGATTTCAAACATGACTTCCTATATCCTCCATGATCTCTAGAAAAGCTCGGGAGGTCAGTCCTGTAAATACTTTCACAAGTAGGTAATAAAAATCATGATGAAGTTGCATTGACAAGTAATTACTGGGTAGGTTTGTTAGCGGATTCTCAAAGATTTTTTTAAACCAACAATTATTATTGCACTAATGACAGCCATTTTTAAAGTTAAGTGTCCTTCTCCTTCTCAACTGAAATAATAAAGGCCTGGAAAAAACACCTGAGACTGATATACTGGAATTCTTATACGTTGGGTTCCGAAGAGATGCTGATTTTGTCTCCCCCTTTTAAAATAAAACATGTATTTTTAAGGTGATATGGCTTATTTTGACACGTATGGGGGCAGGAAGGGAGCTCTGGTTTCTGAATAAATCTCTCGGAGCAGTGTACACGGATAACAATTCTTGCTGCTTTATTGCAGTGCAAGAGCATAAACAGCTTGGATACGTGGTGTATCAATATGCCACTTGTTAATAAGCAAGGACGTGAATCATAAATATTCGGCTGTTTGATCACCAGCTTTTAATTAATGTTTTGATGATCTCCAATAAGAATAAAAGTCAGAGCGATAGATATTGAGTAGATACGACAGAGAAAAGATGCAATGATTTTCTATGTTACCTGATTTATATGACAGATAAACTATCAACTCATCCAGTTTCACACAGAGAAAGAGAGAGGAGAGACGTACATTTTCTTTTTTTATATCTTATTGTAAAAAAAAAAAATATAAAAAAAAAATCACTTAATTCAAATGTGTATATAAAATGTTCCCAGAGGACAGCGATGCAGGCAAAATAATCAAGGTTTAGCACTGTGTAATAAAGGTTTGTGGCCAGATTTTAAATGAAGTAGCTGTTCCTGCACTTGCCTTTGCCAGAGCAAAGCTTCTTGAGCAAAGCAAGGCGTGGGGTGCGCCAGCCCTCCCTCAGTGGGATCGGCCCCAAATCCATGGTGCTTCCAGCCCTGACAGCCAGGGAGCCTGCACAAATGGGGCGGTGGGGGATGCTGGCCCCGCTCCTCACCACGAGCACAACCATAGCCTGCTGCGGGCACAGGAACGCCTCTCTTATGCCAAAGCTGGGCAGCAGGTGCCCTGCAGAGCCCAGATGCCTGGGCTGGGGCTGCCCCTCCTGCAGGCTTCGGGCCACATTTCTGCCATGGCAGACTGCAGAACACCCACCAAGGGGCACAGGAGTCGGTGGGAATGTCATCCACCGAGGTCCAGAATGAGCCCAGTAGTGCTCCAGTGCCTACAAAAGCTCAGGAAAGGAGCAGGGATGGAGCCATGCCGGCAGTTTCTCCCAAGTGGTGTCGGACTGCGGCGCTGCCTTTGGGTCTGCGCTGCGGGCCCTCACCTTGTGTAACTTCACTTAATAACTCTGAACTGGGCTGTGCAATTTAACAGCTTCTGCGGAGCTCGATGCTAATGCATTGATTTTGCTTTAATAGAATTTTGTTGTCAATGGACGGCACTCAGCACGGCGCAGGCTTCAATCTTAACCCATCTGAAGGCTCTGCTCGTTTCCAGTTGAGCTCCGTTCATTTCCAGTTGAATAGGTTAAGCAAAGACAGACCTCACTGTTCTCAATTCACTTTATGATCCTCCCATCATAAAAAATAATATCAGCACCTTGCTTTTCATGTCAGAACTACATTTGAGCTGCTATTCCCTATGCCCATGAGTAAATCCCATAAAAGCCGCCCCGTTGTACTGTCGCTATTTTTCCTTGTGGATGATTGATTGATGGATGAGTGCTGACACTTCAATGAAGCTATTTCGACTGCCATCTCAATCCGATGATGTGAGGGGTATATTTTCTGTCCATGCCTCATTACTTCAGAATGACATTCCTGGAACTTCATTTACTTTTTCCCTCCTTCCCTCAAGCGCCATATTTTTTCCCATCTAGGTTATGCATGCCATAAAAAAAGCAATTTGCTATTATATGTGGCATAAGGGCAACTCTTTCCCTAGGAGGTAAATAAGAAGGGCCTTTTTTTTTTTTCTCCTCCACGTTGAATTTAGGGATCATGTCAAAATTTCCCAAACATCTCCAAAAGAGGCCCACGCGCAAAAGCAAGGGGGGATACAGTAAACACATTCAGTCCGACGTTGTGAATGCTGCACTTCAATTTTATCCTTGAATGTCTAAAATATAATAGTAAAGGGCACCCCAAAGCCCTCTCTCTTGCAGGAGAAAAATCCAATTCTCAAATCGTGCCTAGCGTACTTTGAATATTTCATTTGCAATGGAGTAGCGGTTTGCAACTGGATCCAGACTTATCTTGCCTTTGAGACTCGGGAAAGTTCATCGTTAAATGCAGAGATGGATTCGTCTGCTGCAGGTTGCTCCATCTGCCAGGAAATGCTCAGCTGGAGCAAGCAGGGCTCTGCAGGCGCTGCGTTGGGTCACGCGGAGCTGGTGGCATCAGCACGCCCAGCAAGCTTTGTGAGTTGACTCGGGACCCGATTTTAATCTGTGTAATACAGTATTCCCGTTAATAATAATGTATAATTAAGACATCCGTTAAAAATCCATAACGTTAATTTAATGGAGAAAATCTAATACAGTTCTATTGGAATTTTTACGTTAAATTAACTTTAACGGGCTTTTAATGGATGTCTTAATTAGATCTCATTATTAACGTGAATATTCCACAAATTAAAACTGGGAGCTCCAAGTTTTAATGAAAAAAGTTCGGAGCACCGATTCGAAGTTGCCATCCTCAGCCCCTCCCCTGGCCTCACACCGGGCCGCGGACCCAAAGGGGCTCCACGGGCTCCGACTGACAGATCCGGATTTACACGCACCTAACCGAGAAGGGATGTGTAGTTTATTATCTTATATCTATATATAGATATTTATATAGTGATATTTATATATAGATATCCCTATATTCATTTAACGTTCAATAATCTAACAATAGTACTTTTGTCTAAAAATCACTCCATCGCATGTCTCGTCATAAACCGTAACGGAGATTTAAATATATATCTATATCTGAGGAATAAAACAAACTGAAAATAATCCATTTCAAACAAATCTTTGGCAGCAACATGGTTAAGCGTAACTATTTGAACAACTTGCACAGAAGATTAACATTGTTCAGAGGTTTTTTGGCTCAGAATCTGTTTTAACTTAATAATTCTTGTACTTACTGTGATGTATTGATCCCTAGTGCAATGACTGGATTGGGCAACCCAGGTGCAACAGTAATAGCTGCACTGAATAGAAACATTTCCTTTAGACAAACTATCCCAAAGGGGTTATAAATAGGAAATGGACATTACCATGAAAAGCAAAGCTTCCAATGTGACTGCATCTTGTGTACAACAGTTGGACATTAAACTATGAAGAATTTTTTTTTTTTTTTTTTTCCTGTCAAGTGTTACAAATTGACGAAATAAGTACATCAATGCTCTCAGTCATTATCTTACTTCAGTGGCACTTTGTTTTAGTGACAGCAAAAAGGGACAGTGGAGACCAGACAGCCCCAGTGCAGTTTATCAATGAAAATCTAATATCGTCCATAAGCAGGAGAGTGGAAATCAATACTTCATTACCAAATTGTTAGTGAGGATGAAGAAGAATAGCTGGAGATTTTTTGGCAGTCTTCTCAGTCCGGGTTGCTGTGAGTTCAATGTCAGGATTGGGGTGATGTGCAGAGACGGGCTGGGTGTGGAGCCTGGGCTGGAGGGCTGGAGCTAAGGCATTCGTCCTGCAAGCAGAGCAAGAGGAACCAGCGTTACCAACATTTTAAACACATGCCCACGTTTTATCGAATGTGGATTTTTATTGAGTGAAATCGTACCACCGAGTCAGCTTTGCTTTATGCCATCCGCCCCTGGGCTCACAAAAAGGCAAGGACATGGAGGTCACGGGGCTCTGAGCACTCAACTGAGCTGCAGATGTCCCTGTTCACTGCGGGGGAGTTGGTCCGGATGACTCTTAAAGGTCCCCTTCAACTCAAACGACTCTGATTCTCTCCTGCGACCCGTGAGTCCTCAAGTCAGTGTGTCAGCTCTGCCAGGTGCTCTGAGCACATCACTCCCTGCTGCTCTCTCATGTTAGTTTAACTTGGGTCAACATGAAGAGTTTCATTTTACAGCCGGTCAAGAACATGCTCCAAAATCCTCATGGTCACCCGGACACCTTGATGCCCACTTTGTGCTTAAGTTACTGGGCTATTCCTGAGCTGTTTCTGCTTGTGCACCTCCCCTCCCCAGCATCATAAGCCACTCCTCCACGCCGACCTTTCCTGTTCTGCATTGCCTAGAAGTGCAAAGTGGCTCTCCTTGTGAAGTTACTTGCACGTGGAGATGGAGGGGGCTTGCTTTACTTAATCCAAGATGCGGGTTTAAAAGTTCAGCCCATAGCTGAATTCTGTTTTGCTCATAACCAGGGAGAAAAATACCGAGAAAAGCAGTAGGGAGAAAAAAAAAGAAGGAAAAATAGGGTGAGAAATGGGGCAAGCAATAAATGGAGAGAAAGTCAATCTGGAGAGAGAGCACAGGAAAGAAAAAAACCAGACCAGCAGCGGACAAAGAGAAACACGTCACTGAAAAATATATCCGCTCAAGGGCGTGCACACTTCAGCAGACACAGCTCAAATCCTGAGGTGCGTTCCGTGTATTGCAGCCAAACCAACTGGAAATCCAGTAGCAGCTTTTATTTAAGTAAAACAAACTGAGCTTTACAAAAAAAAAATCCAGAAAGTCCTTTGAGTCCACGCTAATTAGTTTATAATTTGGTTTGTCTCGCAATATCCTCACCCCTTCCGCTCTCACAGAGATGCTGTTTTGCGCTGGCAACCCAGATCTGCAATGGAGAAATTGGAAGGAGAGAAGAGGTGTTGGCAGCTCAACGTAGAGATTTTGGGCACCCGAGAATTCAAGGAAGTCCATTTGAAGCGGTGGTGAATACCTCGGATCATTATTCCCTCTTAGAACATACTGAAAGCAAGCCATGCTGCCACTTCAAAATGCCGTCATTAGGTTTCAGAGGTGACGCTCCAGAGCGGTTCACGCTTTGCAAAGTTATGATTTTCACTGCGCAAAGGTTCTGAGCGCGGCCTGCAGAGATGCCACAGGCATTTGACTTCTTACCTTTCCAAGAGGGTTTTGCAGCCCGTGGCAGGAAGGAACACAGGAACACTGCCCATGACACAGTGCCCACTCCTGCCCCGGGCTGCAGCACAAACTGTCCTGCACAGTGATGTGCGGGCTGTGCTGTACCAGCGCCGTGTGCGAGCAGTAACTCCTGGCTAGTTCTGTTCTGCCTCTGGAACATCGTTAGGACAATTAAGCAGCATGCAGTAATAGTGAAAGTGCTCAGTGTGGGAAGGAGACTTGGTTTGAGGCAAAGTAACTGCAGCACGCTGGTTCCCTGCCAGGAGGAAATATTTATCAAGGGCTTCGATTGGAAAATTGAACAGCCTGCCTCCTGCTGCCTCTGCTCCTGAGTATGTCCAGAGGGAGGTCCTGAGCTCTGGGGTCAGACCAGCTGTACAAGCAGCTCGGTCACACTGCTGGCACTCGCGCATTGCAGGCAGGGCAGCATGAATCCCAGTGCAGGGCTGGGACGGCACAGCCCGTGGATGGGGCATGCAGAGCATCCAGCGGGTCCTGCTGCCCGAGAGCTGACACAGGCCAGTGTGTACTGCCTGCACATGGGCTGCTGTGCCTCAGTGCTGCTCTCACAGCCAGCTGCAGCTGTTGTAGGAACTTGGCGGCTTCCATGCACCTGACTTACAGTTATGTCCATGCGTGACCAAAATCGATGGGGAGCGGGCATTGATTTCAATGGGATAAGTGTTCCACCCTTTGCTCTTTTGCCCAATCAGTGTCTCCATCCTTGCTTTTGTTTCTCTCTCTTCTTTTTTTTTTTTTTTTTGCATTGATGTCCCTGCAGGCTGGGATGGGACTTTGGGAAATTAATTAGTGTGAGCCCTGATCGATAAGGGTCATAGTTTATGTATTTCATTATCAAGTGTCTCAGAGATTCAGGGAGTACGCAGAGAGTTTGTCACCCACACTCCGGGGCTCAGCGGGCTGGTGCTCAAACAGCGCTCGATGCACAAAGTTTGCTGCTTCCTGGGCACGTTGTGTAATGCAGTTCAAGACCGTAAGAAAACTAGCATTGAAATGACATTGTGAAAATGTGATAGAGGGGGTTCGTTATGACATGCTTGTGCAGCAGAGGCAAAATATCAGATGCAGATATCGAAGCTTAGCTTTTCTTTAATATTAATTACCGAGCCTTCAACATATATAAAAAAATATTTTATTATTTTTTAATTTCCGGATCTTTGCTAATATCATTTTATCATCCTCTATTAGTTTAGAGGGATATATGAAATGGCAGCGTGTGTCTGTATAATCTGTGATCCACCCACCGAAGTCCACGGGAGCCTATGGCTCAAACCCTGCTGCAGCTGCACCGACAGTAATAAACTGCAGGACTCCTAAAAGGCCAAAGAGAAAGACAGAGGCAGCCCCTTTGTGGTTACCAAACACGTTATCTCTAGATGTCGTTTCTGACCTACTTTTGCTAGATTTTTACAGCAGCAGAAAATCTATTCCTTGAAGAATCATCCTCACATCCACAATAACGAGAAAGGGAGAAAAAGTGAATCTGGGCATATTTGATTTCATTTAGGACCTCTCCCACCACGAATTACAATATTACAGGCTCTAAATGCTTTCTCGTTACCCATAATTATAACTAAAATTATATCAGTCTAAACAGTAACTACTCAAATGATTCATCCTGATTGTAAAGAGCATGCTCTCTAAGTTGTGCCTGCCCATCCATTTTAAAGCCTTGCGGCAGGAACAGCTTTCCAGAAGGTCATTTAACAGCACATTAAATAAATAAATAGAACATATTCATTTCAACAAACACATTCTATTAGGAAAGGAGAGCATTTTGGGAGAGGTAAGGACAACCCTTGTGAATCCTAATCCCTGTGGCTCTTTGTTCTCACAAAGGGTGCAGCCTGCGTGCTGCCAGCATGGAGCAGGTGCCCCTGTGCTGTGCAGGAGGGGCAGCCAGCTGCCAGCACAGCCCATCGTGCTCATTGCAGGGCCCTGAGCACTCCTGTCCCTGCACTGTGCTTTGTGCTTTCAGCTCCTGCCATCAGCTGCACAGTGTGAGGAAAGGTCTCCTCTACTGTACAGAGTGATTCTGGCCCCTGAGCTAAGCCTATGAGAATGCAGGACAAGATAGTGGGAAAGCAATGCTGGCTCCAGCTCAGAAGTTGCCGGGGTGTGTCTGCAGAGTACAGAACAACACCAGGTGGTGGGGTTTAGAGATTGCCTGGGATGGTGGAAAACGCGTTTAATATAAACCTGAGGCCACTGAGCTGTATTTGTCTCAGAAAACTCTTTGCTGAAGGTACTTTGCTAAGAGGCGAAGGCCAGAAAGAGACCTTCAGAGTTCAGTAGCTCCGAGATAATCAGCACTCCCATTTGCAGCTGTTGCAGAACACCTCCCTGCAGGATGCCAGAGAAGTGGTGTGACGGCATCAGCTGGGCTGGCCCAGCGGTGTGGGGGTGAGAGCCAAATCTCATTGAAATCTGCCAAAAGAAAACTGGCATTTTCCAAGCCTTTCCTTTTCAGAAGCTTCTGATGTCTGCGCAGGTAGCCCTGTATGCCTTCAGTTCCTCAGCTGTGACCCAGGTTGTGGAAACCTGTTAAGCATGTGGCAATGTGCAGTGTGCACGGCACAGTGAGCGCAGTGATGGGGACCCACCCTGCAAGCGCTGCATGGGGCTCAGAAACACCAGCATTTGGGGCCGTGTGTGCACATGAACCAGTGATGCCACCTGGGACCTCAGAGAGATGTGAGAAGTCCTCTGCATATGCATTATGTTTTACGTAGTAATATAAAAGGATATACTTTGAAATGGGAGAGTATATACATATCTCCAGACAAGAAGGAACACAGTTGGAGCCACTGAGCATGCAGCAGTGCCTGGGGTTTGCAGACATCCCTGAGCAAACACAGCCAGATCCTCTAAATCCACCTGAACAGCACTGGGAGCACCGACATCCGTCAGCCCGAGCCCTCCTGGGTGGGCAGGCAGCTCCTCTGCAAAGTGCTGAGAGAGGATCTGGGAGTCTCAACGGGATTCATCCCCCGGAAGCTCCCCATGTTTTCACAGATGTGCAGGGAAGTGCTGGACCTGGGGAAAGAGTGGGATTTCTGCTACTTGTGCTGAGAGAGAGCAGGGTTGCACCCTGAGCTCACCTCAGTCCTCGAGACGACATGAGATACACACGTGTTCAGCAGCAAAGAGGAGCACACAGGAATCAGGTGGGTACAGAGCAGCACCCTGACATGGAACCAACGCGTGTGCTCACAGACCAACCCCATGTGGGGGCAGCAGGGAGGACCACGGCCTCGGGAAGGGAAAACAGAGAGAGAACGTTGATGTTTTTGTTTTCTGCTTTCCTATAAATAAAATACAGTCATCAAATCACAATGTATTTGAGAGCACATGTTATTGACAGCCTATTCTTGGAGGGGGAAAAATGTGGATTTTTTGGCAAAGTTTCTCTATTTGCTAAAGATTAAATTGTTCATTGTACAGGGCACCATCTGCCCTTGGAGAGAGATTTAGTTGATGGCAGCTGCAACCAAAGTGTGGAAGATGGAGCTGAATTTCTGGTTTCTTTTCAACTAGCAACTGTCATTACAGGTCACATGCAAACTGTGTCATTTTCTGTGACAAGCAGGTTCTGCAGACTAGGGTGCTCGCTACATTTTAAAATGCCACCTGTATGGATCCCAGGAGAGAAATAGCTTTTGTAATGCACCTTGAGAAAGGGGAATTTACAGCAGATGAGACAAAGCAGGCACGGCTCTGCCGGCCGCATGCCTGCAGTGGGATGCACGGCCGCACCGCCCAGGGCTGCGTGGGGCCGGCCGGTGTCGGGCTGTGCTGGTGGGTGGCAGGGAGGCTGCCCCAGCTGGTCTGGGGAGGACAGATGCCCAGCTGCCTCTTCAGCTCTAAAGAGAATCTCTTAATGACCAAACTGGGGGAATTGTGGGTGGTCCCACTCATCAAGCTGAACCATTCCTGTTTCTAGATTCAATTTGAGAGCAAAGGATGCAGGGGAGCTGGGAGATGCTGAGTTCCCATCTTTGCTCTCAGAACCGTTTCCGTATTTCCCCAAGCTGGTTGCTGTGGGAAGGACCTGGTACCCCATCCCCCCAACACCGTACCCGTTCTGCAGGAGACCCGTGTTCCCTTTCTGCCCTGAACAGAACGGGAGGGGAGAAGTTAGGAGCTCCCTGCTACGCTTTATTAGGACGAAGAAACAAAGCAAAACAAAAAAGCAAACTCAAACCTCTTTCCTTTCATCCTTGCCTAGCTATGAAAGTGCCTTCACATTTCCAGGCTTGCTGACAATATCTCAGAATGGTACATCACACACAGCCTCCTCTGGAACAGCAGACATTGTCAGCGCTGCGAGACAACTGCTCTCTGGAATGTACTTCACAAAGATTCTCTATAAAGCACTTCTATAGAAAAAAGATTTTTGAAATTTCTGAGTCTCAGCCTTTCAGACAAGGATGAGTTCTGGTTAATTTTCTTCTGATGACTTCCACATTTTCTGCAAGAAAAACAACAGCTACTATTGCCTTAAGACAGACTGAACCAGTTGAAACGTGCCGAGATAGAAGAAAAAGATTTCGTGTGAAAGAATTTGCAGGACATAAATTCGTTCTCATGTTTACTCTGTTCAAGTTTAACTTTTGGTCTTCTAGAACATTTTGTCATGGTAGAACGGCATCGTGTTTTGAAGCAGAAGCTGATACTGCTGGCAAATCTTTAGCAAGTCTGGTCTGATTACATCGACATTTTTGGATAGGAGGACTGTTTGTAATGGGGAGACGGGTCGCCTTTCCAGCAAAACACTGAGCTGCCGGTGCACCTGCCCAGTGCAGACCTCCTTCCTTGGAGGGCCCCGCTGTGTCTCCTCCCACAGAGCAGGAGCACCGCGGGCTGTCAGGCCGGCTGCAGGCAGCTGCTCCCCTCCCACTGGAGCTTTGGATGAGCGCTGTTGGGATCAAGGCATTTAAGCAAACGTGGAGAAGAATGCTTAAAATCAGAGACTCTGCCTGTTTGGGTGACGGTCTGCAGAGAGCGTGGATTGGTAGGAGAGGAGGGCAGCTCGTGTGGATCAGCGCGCAGTGTGCTGCTGGCTTCCCCTTTCTGTGTGAGGAACCACTTACAACACAAATTCCCACCTGAAAACCCAAAGCAGTGTGCTTGCTGTGTGACGCGTAAACCTCCGCCGCTGTGCCGGAGCTTCACGTGCTCTTCTGTCACTGATTTATCTACAGAATCTAGCACACACCAGTTACTTGAATTAGGATCGTGGGGTGATGGGAATCATTAGAGAGTCGCAGAAACTCCAAAGCATAAAGAAAACTTCTCTGTTTGTCTCCTGCGATGGCTGTTCTATTTCCCCTTCATGCACTGACAGCACTGATGAGGCAATGGATGTTCTAATCCAAAGCAATTGCTTTTGGGGGCGGCGTCATTAGGGATACAAATGTTGTGTGCAGCACCAGCTGTGGATGTCCTGGCTGGTGCGATGTGTGTAGCAGTGCTGGGAGGCACCCAGCGCGGCTCGGATCAGGGATCACACTCCTGGTTGTGCTGCTTTGCTATCAGAGCGCCTCGACGAGCCAGGTAAATTAGACTTGGAGAGAGGGACGCTGCATCTTTGAGTAATGAGGCTGGGAAACAGGGAACACATTTTCCACTAGCTCATGTCTCACTGTATGGCATTCCGATTTCGTGACACTTCATAATAAATCATTGCTTATCACTCACATGGGAACATAACATGGTTCAAGTTAAGATTCGTTAGTGATTGTAAAGAAGAAACATGAATTGCTCTATATCAGGGCTTTTTGATCATCTTTCTGTCCACTGCAGGCTTTTTTTTTTTATCATAATATTTACAGTAACTGTTGTTTAAAACATAAATAAAAAGGAAAAGAAAGGGCAAAAAATGTGAATAATGAAAATAAATTTGTCTTATTTATGTGTTTATGTAAGCAGTTGGCAATTACTTTGCACAGCAGCTTGTATTCAGTGTCACAGGCTGCTGCACCAACATAAGTTTCCAAAGCCAGGATTTTAAATATATATATGTATGTGCGTATATAAAAAACTCGGAATGCCAATGTATTCATGTTCTGGAGGAGAAGGTTCTAGCAGGCACAGGAGATCTGTGAGCCAATTAGCTTTACCACAACTTCCATGGGTGGAGGGGTCTGACGCTGCCCTGCAGGGCTGCTCCCCAGGGCTGGCAGCACAGGGCTGGGACCCGGTGGCATTGGCACGGAGATGAGGGGTAGACTCAGGGTGAATCTGCAGTATTTCTGGTCGGCCTGGCGCCCGTGCCAGGAAACTGGCCTCGTAGTCAGTGTGTGGGAGAGCCAAGAGGTAGGGCAGCAGTGGGGGCATCCCTGCTTCAGCCCCCGTGAGCTCAGGGCTGGCAAGGTGCAGGTTAGAAGGGGCAGATTTTGTGGTTGTTTGATCGGACATTCAGGCAAGAGTCTGCCTTTGTCCTTCCCTGAGCATCACAGCACTGTCACTGCCAAGTCAGGCAGGAAGGTGAAAAACTGACGATGTCACAGCTGACATCAGCAGTGCTTTAGGAGAGCAGTAAGTTTGGCATAAACAAATAAAAATGAGAGCTCCCCAATGTAAAGAATTGGAGCAAATATGCAGAAATCTTTCAGCAAAAAGAAAAAACAATATAACCCACAACCACAACCATGATCTACTCCTTCTCTTCCATTGCAAACAGTTTTCTTTCTGTTTTCTTTACCTTTTCTGACTGATCACGGAGGGGTACATAAAACTGTGACCAACAGATAGACAAGAATTAAGCCTCCCAAGTCTTGACCAAGGAAAAAAAGATGCATTTTTTTCCAGTGTACATGATAGAGTCTTGATCTGCGCTCAGTTGAAGTGGTACAGTGAATGGGATCATTCACCATTTATTTTGGCTTATATTAAATTGGAATTTTTACCCCAGAAGCTTCCTGTAATTTTTGTAAGTGGAACTGCCCTTGTCAGCATTCTTAATATTTCCCCGTGGAAATGGTATTAAAAAGCAGCACATTTGCCCTACAATCTCATGTTTTATCCTTGAGAAATCGGAATTTAAGTTAGATTTTGTGTTGTAGTTCCCTCTTCTGTAGGAAACAACAATCTCGAGTGGAGCCCAGAACGACACAGAGCATCTTCAAAATGTTAATTCTACTGCAAACCATGCCTGGGTTAAAAACAGATATTGAAACGGGGGAATAAATATTTGACAATGCTGTTAAGGCAACTTTGCTAACGATTTTTGAACAACCTCCAACTGAGGTCTAAATGTCTGCAATATCCATAAACAACTCTATACTATCCAATTAGGGAGACAAAGACATAGAGTCCTGTCAGGAAGATTTGCATGGCTAAGTGTCTGAGATCACAGAGACGATGAGGGATCGTTCGGAGTGATGGGGGATGCGCAGAACGGATGACTATCATTACGATATTACAGAGGCTTACACCTTCCCAATTACTGGCAGGATTCATTAATTACTGCTGCATTTCCCTAATAGAATCCTCTCTCTTCGGCTTATCGCTACCTTCCCTCTGTCTATGTAAACCCACAACTCAGCAGTCGATCACCTATGAAAAATTAGGCGGCGTAGCTTCTCGTGGCCTATTTAAAATGAAAAGGCTACCGAAGAAGAAATAAAGAACACAAAAAATAGGGCTGTAACGCAGCCATGCGGGAGCCGCAGAACCGGCATCCAATGGGTTGGGAATGCTCTTTTTATCGAACAGTTTGAGAAAGAAAATCAGTGGCAGCTGCAGAGAGAAGCATCGTGGTGGGTTCAAAAGCATGGTGAAAGCATTTTACATAGACACACATAGGCACAAACTGTAGGCAGATTGCAGAGTGACAATTACTTCAGGCCTGCTAGGCTGAAGTTTCACAACTAAGATTGGTGAATATTACACGGGCTCGATGCTGTTGCAATTGACTCAGCCCCATTAAAGATAATGGTGTGAGCATTTCCATGCTGTCATCATGTTACTATCAACAGCATTATCGGTATCAACTGCTTTTACAATTATGCACAATGGCTCTCCCTGCACAAAGACTTAGCAACCACCAAACTGGCTTTCTTTTTAAATACACTGAAAAGAGCGTAGATTTCAATCCTTCATCTGTTCACTGATGAAACAACATTTCCAAATCATCACTGATAGCATTTTTTTCCTCCCATTCTAAGGACGGCCAACTGTTCTCAGCGATTTCTATTACATTTCCTACCTATTATTTCATGTAATGGCATTCCTTAAATTTTAAATTAGCTTTGAAGAATAAAAATAATTGAATTCCTGCTGTTTTGTGTACATAGAGGGTGACAGGAGCTAATGTGATAATTTAAACTGTAAATGAGTCTTCACTTTGTGTTCATTAATTACAGCTAATTACTGAATTACAAACCTTCTTGGTTAGGCACTGTTATGTATTCATGTAGCATGTTGGATTTCCAGCTGGTAGAAAACCGTTTTATAGACTTACAATCTGACACACCAAGCTACTACTGAAACAATTCAGTCTGAAAAATAAAGGCAGGGAGGGGGGCACGGATCTGCTCTCGCTCTTTGAATTAAGTGAGCGATGGGAAACAGCCTGCAAACCTGAACCTCAGGTGAGCAAGCATCTCGTGTGTGCAATTGTAAAACACACACAGCACTCGGTGCGGAGACAAACAACGGTTCTGAGCTGCCACTTCGGGTGGAGAGCACAACTCCGCTCTGCTCACTCCTGCTTTACACCAGCACTGGTTCCTTGTTTTAAGCAGAATTTCTCTCCTTGTAGAGGAACAGCGGTGAGGCAGAAACGAGGCCCTTGCAAATGGGGCCAGCGCTCCCAGCACCATTTCTTCAAGAACAGCGGGGCTGTAATACAGAACTGAACACCCAACAGACACGCTCTGCATTCGGCATGTGAGTGCTTATTGTTCCTTTCTGAAGGGTCGTGTGCAGTGCCATAGGGCTGTCTTGAGCATTTACTCAACATTTTCTGCACTGAATTGTTCTGTCCAAACCTCTCCTCTGGATACCTTTGTCTGCTGATGTTTCGTATTGAAGCTGAATGCACCAGCTGAAGTCTCTCTCTCTGCAAAGTGAGCATGAGGAGTCCCACAATGACAACAGCAGCCACGTTTGCATTTTACACACTACAAGGCTCAGTGCCCAGAGAGAGAACGGTGGCAGGTGGCAAAGCAGAAACCAAGGAATTCACCTACATTCCTGACAAATACATTGACTGAAGGTACCGAGGTTTCCCTTTTATTAGCACTTGCCTTTTCCACTGGTTTCATATGCTCTGCTCTCTTAGCACAAGGCACAGCCACCCTCTGTGCTCACCCCTGTGCCCCAGCAGGGGCATTTGTGGCAAAGCCTCCCCAGCCAGAGGTGAGCAAAGCATTGCTGCTTGCTCAGAGCAGCAAAGATAGCAAGAAACTATTGAACCAACTAATTCAATTAAAACTCTTCGGTTATATTATTGTCAGACCCAAATGGTCTTTCAAACCCGGGATTGAGAAGATCCAGATGACAGGTCCTGTCCCATGGGGCTGATGTTGGGTTGGAAAGCAGATCCTTCTCAGAAGAGCTCCGTGTTTCCTATGGCCTGGGCTGCAATAGTTTAACTGAGTAACAAATAAATAGCAAGAAAGGAAGAGCTGGATTCTCAGCTGATGTAAAACTCTGTAGCATCATTAATTTCAGGAGAGTTATGTCGATTCACAGCAGCTGAGGATACGGCTCAGTAGGTTTGTAATAATAAAGACTTTGATGAGAGGCCCCTGAAAGCAGTAACACTAATGTGTGACTGCTCACATAAACACCAGCTCAATGACAAGGCTTTTCTGCCTAAGAACCAGTCTGTGTCTTCAGGTTTAATGATAAGTACGAGTCTTTTGTCCTCAAATAATCGTTTTCATCTGTAGAATGGCAAAGTGACTTGTTCTAACACCAACAGAAATTCAGTAGTAGTCTTAGCAATGGGATTCATGTCATGTCCTATTCCCTCATCACCTTCTCCCGCCGCCTCTTCTCTTTTGGGGTACAAAAAGACATGGAGAGAGAAGATGTGCAGGCAGGAGTTGCTTTTTTTACTGTGGATAGCAGCTCTCTGCTACTTCATAATGATAATGACTTTCATTAATCTTCCGTAGATCTTTCATCAAAGGGCTCTTTTCACTCCACATACACAGAGGCCACTTAAATGCGACTATATGTTAAGTAAAAATGAGAATTCTTGATATCACATTTAAAAAGTGATGTAAGAAGTAACACCATGCAGTATGGTACCAGCAGGGGCTCAACACGACTGAAGAGGTAAGTTATCGACACGACTGTTCAGTAAGTCATCAGCCACCATTTCTAGGCAGTCTCTCACCCAACTTGTTTTCATGTCTCACTCCTTTTTAATCTGACAGTTTCCAGCATGCAAATGTGCACTAAAAGCGAGCGTTTCAAATGAGCCAGAGAGAAGCGGGGGCCTCACACCTATTGGGAGATTAATGCGCCTAATGCCCTTTGGCTATTTTATTTTTATTTTTAAACATAAAGGCCGATTACTCCATTAGTTGAACGACTTGGAAGAAATGACAAGGAACTAACAAGAGAGTAACACTGTATTTTCTATTTATTTTCTTCCGTTGCAGCCGTGCTAATTAGAAGGAGTAGTTCTTGATACAGAGCTTTGGGGAATGCTGATGAGAAGCACACAAAAGGCTGAAGTGCCTCTTCTGTGCATCTTCGGATGAAGAAAACACAGCACCCTCTCAATTGTCATTACCCTAATCTCCCACACTATCATCTCAGCGCTCGGAACATCACGGCACCGGTGTAGCAGAGGCTGGGAAGCCCAGCCTTTCGAAGCCTAAACCCTCACTTCGGGGTGAGTCATATCATATTAACTCGCAGCTTATCATTACAAAAAAAAAAAAAGAAAAAAAGATGTTTTCAAACAGGAACATCAAACCTACTTGGTAGTGGGAGGTGGGAGGGGGTGGGAATGTGTCTCACGAGGGGACAGGAGCTCTGCGCTGCTGCACACCCTGTGCCCGCAGGGAACGGACTGCACTTGTGGGAGCCATTTCTCACCATCCATCATGGGAAATTCTGCCTCCCTGTAGCCTGCTCCATCTCAGCTCTTCAGATGGGCTAACTCCAGACCTGGGGAAAAAGGGAGAGGGGGAGACGGCCCCAGCATCCTCAATGCCACCGACAGCTTTTCCTTCAAAGATTTTCTCCTGCTCTCAGACTCGGGAAGAGGTCGTGGGGATGAGGGATCCGAGGGTGGAGCGGCACCTCTTTCCCATTCACCAAGGTTTGATTCTCTTTATGAGCGTGATCCGCCAATCCGTAATCAAGGGTTAATTTCACAGCTCACTGCTTCATCTAGCATAATATCCATTCAGACTAATTAAATCTGTCTAATAATGTGAGTGTCTTTGTCTTTGTTCTTTCCATTCTTTGTTTTACACCCTTCACATCTCATCTCCAGAACTACACGCCATCACACTCTGCTTGACAAGCAGAATCCATCCCTAAAATTAAAACATTCCTGACCTATCTGCGATGACAAGGCAAGCAAGCTTCACAGCGCTGCGGCCCATGAAGGGAGCTGACACATTTGTTTTTAATTTCAAAAGAGTAGAAAGTGAAGATCTGACCCTGTCAATCAGGCCCCGTGACAAGTTTAATCATTGCTGCCCCACAAAAATCACGGCTAAATAGGAATGCAAATAATGTATCACAGGGCTCTTATAAATGCTAATCAAGGAGAAGTAATCAACTGACAATTTCACTGATCTCCTTTCTGAAGAAGTCAGTCAACGCACTGTCTCTGGACCACAAAGAGAAGAAAAGACAAAAGGCATAGATGCCGTTTCCCAAAAAAAACTATCCTTTTTCAGGGCTTTCTTTTTCTTTTTTTTACAGAGAAAAACAGAGAATTCACTCTTTTTGATCCTCCACCGAACTTTAAAGCAAAGCTGTTTCTCAGGAACTTGAACAGTTATATGTCAAGTGTACTTTATTAACAGTACCCTCCCAGCCCACAGACAGCCCTTGGAAACTTCTGCTAAAATAAAAATCTTCATTTGTCTTTGTCATTCATCCATCTTCAAAATTCTTTCCCATCTTAACAGCTTCTGTCCTCTATGGGCAATATATTTGGTGATAGATGAAGTTTTACAAGTGGAAAGCTAATAGTTGAGCTCACATTTTTTTTTTTTTTCCTAGCTGCTCCTCTGCCTGCTAAAAGATAGAAAAAAAAAAATCCTACTTGGAATTTATTTCAGCATAAAGGCTCTCTTCAGGCCCGAGATTTTCTAACTAACTGACTATCCTTTTATGACCTTTTAATGTGGTAAAGAACAGACACTGCGGGCGCGATGCCAGCCTCTCGCACATGAATTCTGTATGGCAAGAAGTCAGGGCTGAACCCACGTACGGAATGGAGAAGGACGCAGGACAGACAGATGCACTAGATTTGTAATGCTATTTGCTGTTACAATTTTACTGTGGTTTGCTATGGTAAGCTGTGGTTCACTGTGGTAGGTCCTGATGGAGCCCATCAAGCGCTAGAGTCACTGTATTGGCACAAAACAAAAGGATATGGTTTGGCCAATGAAACTCAATGGGGGGAGATGTAAGTAGTATAAAGACTGATGCAAGAGGTAAAGTTCAAAGAATCTAGTCGTTTGAAGATATTTATTTATTCATTTATTTATTTATTATTAAACTACTTCCCTACACTGAGCCAATAGATATAAAATAACTTGAGAGGAGCTTCAGCAAAGAGACAGCTACCAGCAGGGCACTGTAAACAGGAGTCTTCCACAACAAAACCTGCATCTTTACAGCCCACGACAGTCAGCCACAGCATGAATATAGCAGTGAGAGCAGCTATGTCAAAACATAGGTTCCATCTGCAGGGCTGAGCTGCAGAGCCCAGGGGCTGGCAGTGCCCTTGCCCATTTGAGCCGTTAGCTTTGCTTTGCTGTGTAGGGAGAGCACCGCAATCTATCTGTGATCAGAGATATCACCAAACCCACATCACAGCAGCCACTAAATCACCCTGATTTGCAACTGAAAGAAGAAAGATGGGGACACTCTTTGGTCATTCCCAAGTTTGCAACTGCAAGAAGCTTTGGGGCAGGCCCAGCAGCTTCTGTGCCACTTCTGCGAGCACTGTGATCCGGGCTCTGTCACACAGAGCTTGCTGCTAGACAGGGATGTTCCCAGCCGCTAACTCTCCATAAAGGATGTATGTGGAAGGTGGGAGTAGAAAACAGAAAAAGAAATTGAAAAGCACTTTGCAGTTGTCATGTCACTTAGCAACAACCTTTTCTACTTCACATCAACACTGGTGCAGTAGAGAGACTGCACAAGGCACCCGTGCTGAAATCTGGGGTAAGCAGTGAGTGTAGGAGGGCAGCAAGGAGCTCAAATGTGAGCTAGCCACAGAGAGCTCTTATTTAGCATTTGAGAGGTGTTTTACTTAGCACTCCTTGGGCTAGGTTTTCTCTTGAAGAGTCTACAGGATCTAGTGACGTCTAGTGTCTAGATGTAGCAGAAATGCTGTCACAGCTTGCACCACTGATTGAGCACCTGGTGGGATGGCAGGGCCAGCCCAGGGGAGCTCAGCTGTATGCAATGTACCTGAGTGACCAGAAGGGCTGGAGCCAGGATCCACCCCTTCCCAGCCCTCATTTAAGGGTTGGCAGTGGAGATGAGGAGGATCTCACTGGAGATCCCTGCATACTTGAGGCCTTCCAAAGGTAAGCAAATGTTTTTCCCTTGTTTCTGTATCCACAGCTGCTGCATTTGAGCTTGTCCTGCAGCCAAAGACTTTACCATTGTGTTATTTCTATTTTTTTCAACATGTTGTAGCATTACAGTAGTCATCATTGATCTTCTGAATACTATAGCAGAGTAAATCACATGAACAGTCCTGGGAATAGAAACCAAAGCTCAGCCGGTTGTTTCCCACACAACCTCCTCATATTCAGTCACTCTTCTCCTCTCCGTAGGCTCAGTCTTAGATGAACGTCAATATTCTTCTTACCTGCTCTGATTTCTGCCTGGCTTCTATAGAAGCACAGATTCCCACTCTTCTTTCTCCTTTTGCTTGGAGGATGTTAATAATAAGGTCCAGACTCACAAGTCCTCACTCTCTAGTAGTTCCTCCAGTATGTCATTGGGTGGCTACTTCTGGCTTATTACAAGGCGTTTCCATCAGTGTAGAGCTTTTCTGGGCCCTCACAAACAGAAGAGTGGATGCCCTTTCTGTGAGGCCAAGTGGCTGGAATTAAAAAAACTCTAACACAGAGAGAAACCCATGGAGGCACCCTGCAAGTTCTAAAGGAGATGATGTCAGGCTGCTCTCTACTTAATTATATCACTGGTCATCATCTCTTTGGCTTCAAAGAGTTAAGATTAAATTATTAGCTGTTCCCATCCTACTGAATGCCAGCTGAAGGGCTGATTGTCAAGAAAATATGAGGAAACTCATTCTGTGTGATTAAGGAATTCACAGAGCTACTACTCTTTTACTCGGGAAAATAATGAAAATGCAGGAGAAGATTTGAATATTTGCTGGGCTTATGGTTGTTCTTTGAATATAAAACTCTTGCAAACTCTACAAAATATTATATAAGTAGAGCACTGCTTTGTGCAGAATTAATAACGTGCATTATCTGGCAGCCATGCAGTGATGCTTACTGTACAATTCTAAATCATCCTAACAGGAAGAAAAAATCAGAATCCATCACTCTGTGGATGATTTCCTCTCCTTGCAATTGCCAAAATAAAAAAAAAAAAGACTTTTGCACACAATGGAGCTGGGCACTGCCAGGTGACCAGAGCGCATCGTAGCAGGAGCAGCACTCAGGAGCTCCTGGTGCTGTGTGTCCAAAGAGCGGTGTGTGGCTGAAAGCAACCACGGTGTTATTCCCATATTCCTGACTTTAGGGTTGGATAGTGACAGCTTTTTTTTTTTTTCTTTTTTAGCAGTGTATTAGACATCATCATACACATGCATGCTATACCTTAACTTTAACCAAGCATTCAGCACTTGTGAGTACATAAGAATATAAATGGTGCTAAGCACATGTTCAGACTAAACTGCTAATCAAGTCTGCTTTTGTCCTGCCCCAGAACACATGCGCACACAGACACCTGAACTCTGAAGGAACCTTGCCAAATAGAGGAGAGACTTATTTCTTACAGCTGGGTTTCATTTCTGCAGCTGCCAAGTAGCGGAGGAAAGTAATGCTGGTGAACTGGCTGCAGACTGTGCCCTATGTGCAAAGCTCTTGGGAAGGAGGGAGAGCAGCACTGCATGCAGCCTTGTCTGCACCAGCTCTGTGCCAGGGTGCTGGGAATCACAGGGAATCATGAGCTGCCAGGTACTGATACAGATACAAATCCAGCCCCTGTGTTCAGGCACAGCTCTGCTACTGCAGCTAAGACAAGCTCTGGCAGTGCTCTCACTGAAAGCTCTTTTGGGTGTGAAGCCATGATGGGAACCCACACACCACACGTGCTTGCATTGTGTCATTTCATACCGTCATCAAAATCAACACAGGCCAACAAATGGCACTTGGCTTTGAAACAACCTGTTGTTGCAGTCAGTGCTCATGGTAGGTAGGTTCAGGTCTTCTTGGTGCCACACAGTGCTCCCATGGGTGCCTAGCAGCTGACCTGGAGCATTTGGGCTCCAGGAGATGATCACAAAGCTAGGGGTGCTGCTGCTTTATTGTCTTCCTTTGGCAGCCTGTGTGTGACCCTGCAGACCTTATTTACTCTGTTATCAACTTCTGGATATAGAAGTGATGATGAGTGCAGAAACCCTCTTTGTTGTTTCCAGCCCAAACCAGAAACTTGCCTGAGTGGGGAAATGAGGACTGGCTCAGCTCACTGCAGTGCAGGGAGTGCAGCACTAGGTATTAATCGACATACATCATCTGGCCTGAAAAAGGAAACTCTGCAGTAACAACCCAAGTGCAGTTAGCAGCACATCTCAAGCAAACGAACGCTATTATCCTACATGGAGAATACATTAATACAGATGACCGTTCCATAACACACACTGACACAGCGTAATAATATATTTACTCCAAGCAGGCATGTTTTGACATAGCACAAGCTGTGTACGGATGCCTGGAGAATTGAGAATTCTTGTATTTTTATGGACAGACCTTAAAACTTAGTTTTGGGAAAAAAAAAAAAAAAAGAAAGGTGGCATTGAAGGGAACTCATTCAGCCCATAAGACAGAAGACTTCAGTTCAATTCTGACAACTTCAAGTAAAATTCAGAGGTGCTTTGCTCCTGTGTCTGGAGTAATTGAGCTATCATATCTGTGTCTGTCAGGTGTCAGTCATTTAACATGTGCCTCAGCTGTGTGTGATGAATTACACAACGAGCCAGCACCATCATCTCACAATGTGTGTGCTCTGTATTGGAGCAGCCAGGGTATCCTGCAATGAGTTTGCCTAGTTCCTAGTGTAGAAAAGACTTAGTCTTGATTGTGGTCACTGAGCACAACTCTCCGTTCTTGTTTTGCAGTGTAGGGAGTTGAGCTGCTTATTCTTGAATTTCTTATTCTAAATTCAATGGAAGGAAAATTATATTTAAAAAAACAATATTTAAATCTCTCCTATGTTGCCCTGTGGGGGAACTCATTTACTGTAAAAATCCTTTGGTAGAACGGAAGCTTGATAATGCCCAAGTGAGAGTCAAACCAACAAATGTTACATAATAAATAAAATGAGAGGAAAAAACTGAGACAGGGGAAAAAAGCAAACATGGTGAAAAATGATCTCTGCACTTGGTAAAACCAGCCTTGTTACCGTTTTCCTCTAATACTCAACTTCATGCTGCAAATTTGTCTTCCAAGACTAGAGTCACTTCTCACGGAAGCCTGTCTGGTGCCATCCAATATCTGGTGCACCCTGAAGCACGATGCAGTGAGTGATGCTGGGGAGGGGGATTGTGCTGCCCTGTGTGTAGCAGGTTTCCTTCTCCCAAAGTCTCAGGTTAAGGGAGCAATCTAATCTCTGTAGTTCTAAATCACAGATAGCCCAGAATGCTGGCATGCCGTAAACCAACGTTCCTTTATCAAAACAACACACCAAAAGCAACCTTGTTCTCCTTTTTTCTTTTACTTTAAGCTGATTAGAAAGTTCTGTAGTTGATTAAGTTCTGCAGAAATTGGGCTTGTGATGAATCATTAAACAAAGACATTTTTTGTACAGCAATAAAGCCTCAAATGATTAATTAAGGGCACAATGCCAAAACAAGTGTCTTTGTTTAAAACGCAGTGGACAAGACAGGCTTGGGAAAGTTGATGTCTTAAGTAGACGCCACAACATGTTTTTAATTATGTTCAGGAAGAAGAACAAGAATGGGAATTGCCAACTGTTTGGAAAGATAATTTTTTTTTTTTTTTTTTTTAGAAGAAAGATTAGAATAAAAAAAAAACAAACAGAGCATTATTGATTTAACACAAATGCCATTTGTTGGGCCTTTTGTAATTTCCTTATTAGTGTCATCATTCTGGAGTTCATATGCTCCCTTCTGTTATAGCATTTGGCACACATTCAGCTCCCAGCAATATGATACAGTAAACATTCAGCGACTGCTCATATTAAAATGTTTTATTTGTTGTAACTGTACCAATGATCAGGCAGTGCAAGTCCTAAATTACCCCAACTGTTCCATGAGATAATTGGGTAGGGAGGAGCTGGTGACCAATCCTACACACACACACACGTGCACACACACAGTACAGAGCAGTGCTCTTGGTTGGAAACAAAACAAGAAGTTCATGCAACATCGACTCTCCACAGCTCCCTGTCAGTGCATGCAGGCTGCTCAGACATAAGCTCGAATCAGTGCCTGCTTGCTCTGACAGACTTTGTTGCACCACTCCGCTTGGGGAGACCCCAAATATTTTTCCAGACTCTGTTTGATGAGGGCTCTCTGTGTGGGTTTTATTCAAGAGGTTATTTCAAATGTGTTCCGAATTCATCAAACACACCAATCTTACGTTTTTAGATATGGAAAATGATTTTGGAATCTCCACTCAAAAGGCGCTTGGAAAGAATTTTGGAGGATGGACAAACAACACCGCCCAAAAGTCTGCTTTCTGCCAGGAAGAAAATAAAGGAAGAAGTCACCACAGTGGCAACGAGCATGAAGGGGTGTACTTACAGCAAGGCTGACACAAGGATCCCTTAAGACCCTACAGGTAACCTTGGGACTGCTGCTGCCTCCTCTCTTTCTGTGTGTCTGGTTGTTGCCAGAATACACACAAACAAGGCAAGGCTCTCTGTAGCCCGAAGCAAGCTGAATGTCCTTTTTCCACACTGAGAGATATCAGATATACTGGGACCCTCCAATAGAGGAGCTTCTTCATTTCTTAGGAGTCTTGTTCCAGCCCTGATCTTTATGCAATCCTCTCAGTGCCCTCAGCAGGAGATGTTGTGGATCAAGGGTACTGTGTGATGCTGTAGCACAAGTCCCCAGATCATAATTAAACATGTAATTTAGCCCTTTCTACAGAACAGGCCTTGACACCTCTGGAGTTGTGTGACCTTATGGGCCTCTTCATACCTTGTTTGTCCCTCTAGCAATGGCACATGTGTAAGCATGTAATCAGCCTGCAATTATGTGGCCAACATGTTGGAATAGAGACTGCTCCTCATCCTCTTTATGAGCCGATTTACATATTAACAACTACTATTAACACCTATTAGCCTTAATGACACAAACTCATGAAAGTCTTATATGTGAATAAGTAGGAGAACATTGTCTCTCTGGTCCTCAGACAGTATGAGGACTGTCAGAATAAAAAACGAGGGAGTTATTTCTACTGAGCATCCCATTACTTCATACACCTGTGGGGGTATGATAAAGGGAAGGCTTTTTCTTCCTTTTCTCTCCTCCTCTTCCCCCCCCTCCTAAAAAAAAAAAGGATTTTTTTTAATTTTCAAGTCAGAGGCACTGCTGGTGAATGAACACAGGAGAGGCTGGGCAGTGACATTTCTGTCCCATGTGTTGTGGGGGAATGCAGTGGGCTGTGGAGTGATGCAGCTCAGGACAGGAGCCGATGCTGGATCTGCCACCAGACCTCTCCCTGAGGCCTGGGACTGCCCCGGGTATCTGTTCCATGCTCAGGGCATTGAGTAAACACCACAACTAATCAGATGCAGCAAGTTGTCAGGTCTATATGGATGCTACAAAACTTACTTATAAGGATCCCCTCAGGCAATAATAATAGCTGTCTGTGTAAATTCGGTACGTAGCAAAGTAGAATAGATCCTAATGGGCTTCAGTAAAAGCAAAGAAAACATGCATTACATTTATAGCAAGAAGAGTGTGTATGAGCAAGATGAAGTTTCATCTATCTGTTGTCTCATACTTCTGTGCACCTCTGTAAAAGCTGGAAACTCCTCAAACAACCCTGGAGGTGCTGGGCTCTTCCAACAGAGAGCTGCCAGTGCTAAGCTCGGCCACAGGTGCAACAAGTAATGCAAAAATAAGTAGCATTAGAAAGGTTTGTTTATTTTTTTTCTGAGAACCTGTGGTATGGGACTATGTTAATTGCAGCAGCAGCAGTGCTCTTTGCACTGCATGTGACATCAAATTTGGTTCCTAATGCTTATATAAGGGATGGAAGAGCTCCAAAAGCCCTCAGCAGGCTTTAGGATGGCAGCTGCTCCAAGAAGTGAGTCCTAGGGAGCACAAGGCTGAGCCCAGAGCCACAAGGAGAGGCACCTGCTGGGTGCTGCGTCCCCCTGCTCTGAGCTCTCTCTCTCCTTTGACAGCCAGGTGTCCTTCGTGGTACATCTGCTCAATGAGGTTATATTATGTTGAGCCATCTAATGCATCTTTTAAGATGACTGATATTGGATTTATTCATTCTGCACAGGCCCTACATAGGGTCAAAGAGGGCCGAGCAATGTTTGACATCACAGGTGCCATGGGGGTGACCGATGGTACTGAATGTGCCTGCCTGCCAGCAGGAAAATTTTACAGCAGCTATCCCTGTGCCTCTGAGCAAGGCCTCACTGTTTCCATCGGTTCTTAAAGGCAGGAAGATTCCTCCCCCCCACCCTGCTCCCTGTCATGGTTACTCAGCTGTACTACTTTGCTGTGGCCTTACATGAACTGCAGCAAATGAACCATCAGCTCCGGTCCTCCTCCCTGTTTCATTACAGAAAGCTATTTGCCTTTTTAAATTGAAGTCTGAGAAATAAGTGTGCAAGTGGGTTAGAAGCCTAATGTCACCTGGAGGAATTTACTGTGGTTGCTTCCTTTGAAGGCAGAAATGACCAGTTAGAAGGCAAAACCATATGAGAGAACCTGCAGCTCACAGAGAGGTGTTTTTCCTTCATGGGAAAAGAATCATCAACTTTCAGTAAGTTCTCCTTAATCTCCTGAGCCATGCAAACAAACAGATAGAGGGAAAACATCCCATTGTTTTTTCTATCTGCCTTTCAAATCACAAACAGAGCCGTGTGTGCCAGATGGATGCTTTCAGAGTGAGCGCATGCTTGGAGAAGGTGGATGGCTGGGCAGCATTGCTGGTGGGGAATGGGGACGAGCTCTGAAGTCTTGGGGCACTTCTTGAGGAGTTCCATGACACGTTGCTATGGCACCTGCCTCGCAGCCCTTTGGGAGGGGAGCTTAATATATTTGGCGATAAACTGTAGAATGATTTTCAGCATGTTGCAATATTCAGGTATATGAGCAGGAACAAATAACATCCATTAAAAAAGAAAACATGAAAGGGAGAAAAAAAAACACAAACAAAATTCCTAGTACACGTTATGTAGGAGAACGTACAAGTGAGATGATAAAGCCTGTCCTATATTTTCAATACGTTCACAAACTCATGGCAATCTCTTTGGTTTCCTTTGCATTTCACTGTGCGTATGGTTGAGGCCCTGCCGAGGAATGCTGGGTGGCACAGAGTTGGAGGGGGTGTAAGCACGCAGGACTTAGGAACAATTCTGCAAGCACATGCAAAGTCAGTGGCAGCACTGAGTTCTCACCTAATGCCATGCCGATGCAAATTGGCATTTATAATTTAAACAAGTCCTTTTTCTGCACCCCAGCAACACGAGCCGGATGCAAAAGGAAAACGGAAGACTTTCTCCGGATACGCAGAGGATCAAGCAGAATCTCATTAAGGACCACTTCAAAGATCAGTTCTTCATTTCCATACAAACAAGTTTAAATTATCTTGTGCGAATCTGCTGTTAGCTGTTGCACTGTTCCATTATGCATGATTCTTGACTGCTTGTATCATGAAAATCTGCACAGTGCTCCATTAGTGATTTTCAGTGTTATGCTAAAGCTTGCAAGTGGTCATGTTATTAGGTTAAAGTACTACATTTTGCATATTTATTCTGCCTTGCCACATTTATTACTTCTGATAGTGGCCCGGCAGAATTCCTCATGCATTTGACCACCTACTTTTCATGACTCGTGTGTGATAGCAAGTACAAACACAGCGGATAGCTGAACGCAAACAGCCAGACAGACACATGACAGCCTCTTTGCTCACACTTCCACCGGGGTTTTGATCCACTTCAGAAAGAAACATACACAATTCCCGCAGAAAGACACGTTGGGTCTATCTATACAATTCATCCCGTTAAACAACTCAAACTATGTGACAAATTTCATTGTGGCATAAATTAGTGTCTTCATTACAAAGGGTTTCTTTTTTACAATTAGGTAATTTAAAGAAGCTTTTCCCAGGATTTTCTTCTCTGAATATAAAAATGATATCATCTGGTTAGTATGTATGCCTTCATATTTGCCATACTTCTGGGATGCGCTATACTATTAACTTCCACAGAATATTTTCTGTTCCCAAATTACTGAAATCATCTTGCAGTCTTTAGGGACATTTATAGCAGGAGAGAGACCTGTTACAAAAACCAGGAGCACATTTGGTGTGTTACAATGACAAACACTCATTACATTCATAAGAGAAAACAATAATTCTCCCTTCATACATTGGTTAAAGTCTTGGGGTCACTGTTGGGATGCAGAGCTGGAACATGTAAAGCACAAAGCGAAGCTGCGTAGAATCAACCCTCCTTTGTGAGAAGTGAAACTGTGTTCATCAATAGCATTTTCTTCTGCTTTTGAAAGAAGACACGTTCCAGTAAAAAACAATGGTGAAAAATGGTCCCTGCCAGCAAACTCTTCTGGCTGGGAAGCCCCAAGTTTTGCTGCAGCAATCGCTGCTGCTGTAGATGCCCAAAAGCACGGATGTACTCAAGTGGCGATCAGATGCGGCTGTGGAATGGAGGGCCACAAAACACAGCCAGATGCCATGAAAATGCTGAAGGAAACCTGCACTGGATAATGATGTGCTGGGGTTGTTTGAAGTTCATCTGGACAAACAGCGCTTCTCCAGTCTCATCTGGGTGGATGCAGATGATGCAGGACAGTGCAGAAATAACAGGAATAATATGCGGTGTCTGAACAGACACTTCTGAAAGGCTTATTATGTTGAGATGTGTCTGAACCAAAATACTTTTTCCAAACAGTTTTGAAGATGTGGAGTGATTGACATTTGAAACCAAATAATGAGCCACGTTTTGAAAGAAATTATTTCTTTTTTCATGAAGGGCCAAGCAAAATCCCTGAATATCAGCCTACCCATCCGTCTGTCGCCTCTGTATGGGGCTATTCAAATCCATATCCAAAATTTTAGGCTTCATCTGATCTCTGATAATAGATTGTCAGCTGTGATGCTTTATCCCCATAAATTGTAGGCTGACACACGTTCTTTCTCAGGTAGTTCATTCATCTTAAAGCATTTTGTGCTTCTAATTTGTCATTTTTCTCCCTGCATCCCCGCTGACCACAAATTACAGATGGTATCTCATCATGGGGCACCATAACGACAATAAAAGCCTCAACAAAATAGTCAGGATCTGATCCTGAGTGGAACTGAATGCCTTCAATTTTTCTGGGTGCATCTGGGAGCAGAGAAGTGCCGACGGTGCCCAGGGATCCCTGTTGTGGGCCCAGGTTCTCTTTTACACATAAGGATCAATAAAAGCACAACCCACTATTCAGTGCTATCGGCTGTGCTGGGGCTGTACGAAGCACAGAGATGGCATCGATTCCAAAAGAACTTTCATAGCAAGTATGAAACTACAGACAAGAAAACAACGCATCTGAGCACACAGAAACAATGGAATAACAAACATACACAGCAGAAAAGGATGAGGTCTCAGCAAAGTCCCAGCTAACCATTACCCGGCTGAATCAGCTATTTATTTTCTGGTTTCTCCTTTTCAGTCTCTACTAGGCTGTAACTTTAAGGACAAATATTCATTTTCTGTGCCTTCCTGTGTTCTTTATTTTTTTTCCCCTTCCAGTCAGGTTCTGTGATCACCCCACTGAAGTTAAAGCCAGGGTTAATAAAAACGTTCCAAGTTTGAAGATATTGCTATTTTGCAAGGCTGACTGGGTGTGGATAACAAAATTAAGAATCAGCCTTATTGTGAACTGGCACGGAAAGAGAAGAGATCTGAACTGTTCACACGCCTTCCTACACTTTGCTCCAAAACATTACAGAATTCTGTTCCTGGAAAGATAAAAAAAATCACTGGCAGGTTTCGGTACCTGCGTCTGCAGTTAGCACACAATTATCATCCTCCTATGGGCAGATGCAATTAATTAGCTACATCTACAATTACAGCAGCTGTGTGTGTACAGACACAATAGGAGAGAAGCAGCTCCTTCACGCACAGTCTTCCCAATTTCCACGTGTCTGCAGACACCTGTCCCTTTAGTCTCACCTTTTGTGTCACACTAATGTGCAGGAGCTGCAATATTAAAGTAAAAACCGCCTACATTACATTTTTAAGGCATCGGGAGTCTTTTCTTTCATCTCCCACCAGATTCTTAACATTAAACAAGAGTACAAAGGCTACTGGAAGATCTTTTCCTGGCACAACGGCTGCGGTGAGGACGGGGGCTGCCTGCAAGGCCACCACTGAGCCCCAGCCCCCCCAGAAGCCCACGCTCCAAGGAGTCAAAGCCACCACCTCCCTGCACCGCACCGAAGAAAATAGATGTGATTTTCTTTACAAAAGAGCATTTCATTTAGGGAAAGAAAGAAAAAGGAAAGGCAGAGTTAACATAGCCATTATTCTCCATCTCAGGGAAAGCAAATCCTATTTTGCCTGTCATTACAGTAGGTAGAAAAATCCTTTCATCCAGTCATTAGTTGTAAACATTCCCGCGCCGCCTGGGACCAGGCCTCTGTTTCCCATCCCGTGCCGAAGCCATTTTCTAATACTAATGTTTTATACACACATCTCAGATACAATGCGAACTCCCCCAACCCCAAAGGCAACGGGGCATTCGTTTATACTAAATCAGAAGTGTCACCCTTGGCAACCTGCAGCACTGAAACATTTATTCGGCTTCACATTGCTGGCACTTAGAATTATTTCTTTCATGCCTGATAGCCGAATTACAATATGGCAGGTTTCCCCGGAGCCACTGGATCATTAGTGCCAGCTCACAACATACTTTCAACTGATATGGCATTTCATGTACAGCTGCCAATCAAGGGATGGGGAATGCAAATGAGGGTGGGCCCATTGGTGTTCAATTACTGTACAGTGAGCTCGTACGGCCCCGCTAATGACTGGCAGCCGTTCTGCTGAGTGGAGGAAGAGCAGAGAACAGAGGGAGGAATTCCCTCCGGGGAGCCGGGTGCGAGCGCAAGAAGTTTTTACATTTGATTTCCATATTTATTCATTTTTCCCCCCTCTGTGTGTTTCTAAACACGAGGCCGAAAAAATACTTAGCACAGCTTGTTTTACAAATACACAGCCTTGTCAGCTCAGTCTATTGCCAAGGCCACATCAGCAGAAGATTAGGCTTTTTTTTTCTCCCCCACGTTCCCTTCAAGATATATGCCTCTCTTCAGAGCGGCCCAAGGTGCCTCAGCCTTGAGGGAGTTTTAAGCTGTATGGAATCAGTTAGCATTGCTCACTTTTGTGATTTTTGCTGTCCTTTTCACACACGAGAAATACACTGCCACTGCCCACAGCACCCCCTCCACCACTCCTGAGCTCCTGCTGCCACGGACTCCCGCTCTGTGCCCACATCTGTAGGGCTTGGCCCACAAAACAATGGCAATGCTACGAAATCAGAACTGCTGAACACATTTATACATCGCTGTAGGCATCACAGCAGCCTGCGGACCAGCGGTGGTGGGTTCTGGGCGTGCATCACACCAGGCAAACTGAATCAAAGCACTGACAAAGCATAGCAGAAGGTTTTATCCCACCCCCACTCCCTCGGCATCCAAGTTCGAGGAACAGAAGATGATACTCAGCAGTCTGGAATGGGATTTGCTTTGCATTTTAGCATTGGTCACACCAAAATCTTGAAGTGAATCTGATGGTACGTGGGAACAAAAAGAACCTGAGCAGGCAGGGCCTGTGTGACACATGCAAAATAAACATGCTCTGCCCCCCCAGGCTTCCATACTAACATAGCACCCCTTCATGCACATGGGCTGCTCTTATGAGAAGCAGCTCTGCCTGGTCCCTGCAGGAGATGGATTTCACACAGAACAAACCCGGCATCCTGGCTCAGCCCGGCCCACAGCTAGAAACACAAACGTTTTGCACAGGCGTCATTCAAAGACACACCGAACACTGCACGGTGACTCTGTTAGCATGTTTTTTAGTTCAGAAAACAACTGCTAAATCCTAAAACTTTTTTTTTTTTTTTTTTTTTAAACACGTAATTCAAAGGAAACTTTCACCAAGGAAGGCGCTCTCAAGACTACGGTGGATTTCCAGTCAAGACAGAGGACCGAAAACAGAACAGGAAATAAAAATCAATTAAAAAATACATCCTTTTCCTGCGTGGGAAAGGAGAAGCATTTCTCTTTGACTCTGTTCAGATGGTCACCACTAGGGGTCTAGGCTACTCTGATACATCAGTATCTCTGATACGCCAGTGTTTTTGTCTTTGCTCAGGAGACCAGCTCTCCTGACAGACCCTGAGGCCACAGCTTCAAACATGGTCTCTACCAGACGGCGGGCTTGCCTCAAGAAGACTGCGGCGACCCAGACGGAGGGCCTGCCCAGAGACATGGCAGTTCAGGTCCCTGGCTGCAGGGAGTGCCAGAGCCTGCTGCTGCCGGGGGAGGATGGGAAGGATGCCACCTGTGTGAGGTGTGAGCAGGTGCATGAGCTGCTCAGCCTGGTGGTGGAGCTTAGGGAAGAGGTAGAGAGATTAAAGACCATCCAAGAGTGTGAGAGGGAGATCGACTGGTGGTGTGACTCTCTGCAAGAAAGACACAGAGATTGCAACCCCCAGACTGGGGTGGACCCTCTCCCTTGCCATAGTCAAACCAAGAGAGCCAACGTGAGAGGAGAGGAGGAATGGCAGCAGGTCCCAGCTCGGTGACATGGGCAACCCCCATCCCGACCTACCTCGGTTCCCCAGGTGCCTCCTGTAATAGGTTTGAAGCCCTGAAACTGGAGGGTGAGGTGGCTGAGGATGAGGTGGGAGGGCTGCCTCCTCCAAGCTTTTCTAAGAGGCCGTCAGCTCCATTCTTAAAGACTGCCTCGTCCAGTAAAGAAAGGAGGCTGACAGTCATAGGTGACTCCCTTCTGAGAGGAACTGAGGGCCCAATATGTCAGCCTGCCCCTACCTGTAGGGAGGCGTGCTGCCTCCCTGGGGCCCGGGTCAGGGATATTTCTAGAAAACTTCCTAGTCTGATCCACCCCTCTGATTATTATCCCCTATCAATAGTTCAGGCCAGCGGTGATGAAGTCACTGACAGAAGCCTGAGGACTATAAAAAATGATTTTAGGGGACTAGGGAGGTTAGTTGATGGAGCAGGCATACAAGTAGTGCTTGCCTGTATTCCTACAGTGGCAGGGAAGGACACCGAGAGGAACAGGAAAACCCACCTTATAAACACATGGCTCAGGTTGTAGTGAGCTGGGGGTCGGCCTCTTCTCTCGTGTAACTGGTGATAGGACTAGAGGGAATGGCTTCAAGCTGTGCCAGGGGAGGTTCAGGCTGGATGTTAGGAAATACTACTGCTCTGAAAGAGTGGTCAGGCAGTGGAACGGGCTGCCCAGGGAGGTGATGGAGTCACCAACCCTGGAGGTGTTCAAGGAACATTTGGATGTTGTGTTGAGGGAGATGGTTTAGTGAGAACTATGGGTGATGGGTGGGTGGTTGGACTGGATGATCTTATAGGTCTTTTCCAACCTCAGTGATTCTCTGATATTACAGGCAATGCAAATATATTCCTGGTCTGCCAACAGCAAGGCTGGGATTGCACACAGAGGTGATCAAGCCATGGGACTGGATATTTTGTTATGCTACATTACTGGAAATGAAGAACTCCCTATAAATGTCAACAACACTGAATCCATACCTGTTAAAACATAATTAAAAAATGAAGTAGTTCTTCTGTCTGCATAGTAGCTGCTTTTTAATGTTAATCACTGAGTCACATTTAAAATCCTTTAAAAACAGGAAATGATGTGAATGGCTAAATGTCTTTGTTGTTCTTCAGTTATTAAAGCACAGCAGAAGCCAATTAGACTTGTTTTTCTTAATGCTAGGTAATAAAGTGGAATGCTCCTATTTTCTGTAAGCGGACTGCAGTCCTCTGCAGGATGGCATGATGTAGAAATACCCCAGAAGTCACTGGGATAGGAAGCCTGCTCCTGCATTAATGAAACTTGTTTGCATGACTGCTATCAACATACAGAGGCCAAATGACAAGTCTGAGGTGGAGGCTGGTAGGAAGCAGATTTCCTGCTTGCATGGAATGTCTGAGATATGCTCCTGCTTTGCTGGCACTCCTCCATTTAACTGTTAGCAGTGGAGAATAAAGCACAGTGTTGGACCTATCCTGCCTATTATTTCTACCACCAGTACCTAACAATGTGCACCGAGAGCTGCAGAACTGCAGTGGAAGTACCTCTGTCCCCTTGCTGTGCATCTCAGGAGGACCTGGGAGTTGAAACTCGGGAAGAAAGAACCATTTCTACCTGGCATTTAGCCCTGAACTAATTTCCTTAGTTTCTACCTCCAAAGGACACTTTGGGGAGCAGCCAGTGGCAGGACTGGAATTGCAGCTGCTGTGACCTCATGTGTGCATTTCACAGCCCAGCACCACAGGTCTTGGTATGAGACCTGCACTGTCACAGAACAGAGCAAGGATTCCTGCAGAATGTCCCCTCCCTCTTCCCTGCTATGCCAGGGGCTGGGAGCACACCTCCAAACAGCATCTGTGCACTGATCTGTGAAACGCTGCCCCACGTGTGCCCAGGGAGGGAAAGGAACACAGAGAGCACCATGGCAGAAGTCCCTCTTTGGTGATGCTTGGATGAACCCATGAAAAGGAAATGCCTGGATTATTCCCAAATATAACCACAGCTGGCACTCTAATATATTCCTCTGTGTTTCTTTTTCCCCTGGTATGTTGAAGGAGAGTTTGAAGATGAAATTATCAGTTGTTTTAGTACTTACCTAATTCCATAGGTCTAATTAATTTTGCTATCATAGAAAATGGAAATTATATCCCATGATGCTGTCCACTCCTAATTGACATATCTTTCATGACTGATTTATCAGCCTATGGAGAAGTAAATACTTTTCCCTTAAGGAAGCAGGTGAGAGCGTATTACTGCTGCTTCTGGTTTGTATAAGATGACAGTCAATGCCTAAATCTTCAAAGAATAATTCCAAAAGACAAACTTGGTCATACTTGACTGATAAGAGGAGAGGTACTATACCAAATATACCTGTGTGTGACATAACAACCTGACATAGGATAAAAACAGGAAAAAAGACCCCGATGGTTTAATTATGTATGGAAACACAATTGTCTGGACACAGCTGAATGCCTAGCAGTTCCTGACAGCAGCTGCAGCCACTGCACATTCACCACATCCAAATGTACTCGACTGAGTGGAAGAGGGAGGTTGGTGTACGCTCCAGTACCAGCCCTGAGGTCAGAATTCCATCCGAATGATGCGATGAAACCATGATGCAAACCTTACATAAGTCACACAAAGGATCACGTGGTGACTGTCAGTGTCATCCTTTGGGTCTAAGACCAGCATTTCCAGGCACAGAGAAGAATGTGTGAGCAGCGGAAATAGATAGCAAGTCTATGTTGGCTGAGGAGCAGTCCTTAGAGACTAAGATCTCAAGTTTACTTGCATCAGCCTTAATTTTACACTAAGTCCATGATACTGAGGTATCTGATGCATAATTTTACAAAGCATACCAGGAACTATTTTTAAATTTATACTTCTGTAGCAGCTCCTGCACGGTGGTATCAACATTTGCTCAAGGTATCCTACGAACAATGCTATCGATTCCCTCCACACTTTGTTACCAACACAGCAAGCCTTTAGCAGAACTGCAGAGTTAATTTTGGACATACAATACTGCCCACTTCCATTGTGTCTCTCTAAGAAAAACCGATTGTTGAAATGTTGTCATCAGGATGCACGAGACATTTTAACTGCAATTAGCAATTTTCAGGTCAAACCAAAGCGGAGCTGAGAGACCTCAAGTTAGCTGACTGGTTAGAGTGCATAATAAAAACAGCATAGTCTGAGGTTCAGATCTCACTCTGCCTAAATCAGAGGATCGTACTGAGTGCATCCCTCCCAAATGGAGCTACTTGACCACTTACACAATCATGGCCCATGATTTTCTTCCCCCCCCAGTATAATTTTTGGTGATGTTGGTTTCATATTGGGGAAATAAAATGCATGTGTAAAAACTTGAAGTTTTTCATGAACTGGAACTTCTGTTTTCTGCTGAGATCTGAAGTCAATTACCCTTGCACATCCTTAACACAAAGACAGTGAGAAGAGGGGTTCACAACTCAAGGCTGAGCAGCAGCTGAGACACTCACTTGACTTTCCCAAAGTACAGCACCAAGAATTGGAAATGTAAATGTAATAAATACCACACTCCCAAGCTTATAAGCTTGTCTTTAGATTCCCACTTGAAAAGGCTGAGCATGAAAGCTGAAGTCTCTGAGGCATGCTGGTCCTTTGGAATTGGCAAGCAGTTACATCATCCACCTATGGCTATGTTCTCCTGGCATTCTGCCTGCTTCTCGTTACTGTGAAACACACATGATTAGACAGGACTATCCAGGGGCCAACTTTGCCCACTAACATCAGAAACTGGATCCCCCAACTTAACCAGTGTTAATAATATCACATGAATGGGTCATGTCTGGCACTGCATCACAACTGCACTTCCGATCACTCCACTTGTTATTTGTTACAAGAAGCACAGAAATGACCATGGCTGACACAAAGCAGAAATGCATCAGGATTCACTCTTTAGGTGTAGACATCACTCACCTGCAAATGATTTCCATGAGAGTACAAATGAGCAGAGTCAGGCTGCAGAACATTCATAACTTGGGAATGACACTTCTCAATGGAGGTATAAGTGATAAAGGTGATAAATCAGGTGACATTAAAATTTGGGGAATGAACCTTTAAATGTTTTGTAACCGAGAAAGAGGGATGTGAGGAATTGCATGTTTTCTGAGCAACAAAAACAGGAGAATTTAAGTGGAAAATTTACTCAGAAAAATACTTCAGAACAGAGATTCCTTCATGCAGGGATTTGGACTGCCCTGTCCTTGAGAGCAAGGTGCAAAGAAAAATAACAGAACTATTTCCTTTAAGAATGGGCAGAAAGATTATTAAAATCCCAAAGATAATTAAGATCAAAACTACCAAAAAATACCCAAGACCCCAAAAGACAAAGACGATGATCAGTCTGAAAAGAAGCCCTACAGGAACCAGAGCCCACATATGCTGAAATATCAATTTATGTTCGTAGGTCAGAAGTTGACGTTTGCAGTATTGTGAAATAAATGTGTCAGGAGAAATCCATCACTCTCATATCACAGGGCTATCGGCAATGCAGTCAATACATCGATTAGTTCTATTGTTACTCCTTACCAGCAGACACAATTCATTACACAGCTGCAGTCTCTAAAACTGAAGAAAACATTTTCCCCAGGTATTTCCCCTCCCCTCATACTCTCCCTTTTTGTCACAAGGGTTGGTAGGCCCAAATTTTAGCAATACACGGATACAGAAAAATTACAAATGTTGTGAAACAGAACTGCAAATACACGTCATGTTAGCGGATATGGAAGCTGCTAAATTAATGCCTGAATCAATGGCCATTGCGTCGGTCATTTGGCTGAGGGTTTATTTTTTACTGCCTTTGTGCTTGTTGTATACTGGAAGCTGTGCAAACACATCAGGTGTGCAAATGAGATTGTAGTCAGGAAGATTTGGGTTTTTCTCTGTTACTTTACTCTTTAATTTTTTTATGAGTCTCTTGCGTCTAGTTTTGTTTATAATGCCTGGTGGCAGATCCTATTTGTGACTTATCATTTTAAAGCAGTTTTTGTATTTCATCTCTGTTGAATTCCCTCTGGAGGATGCTACCATGGAGGCTAATGATGCCAACAAAGCCTACTGTAGTAAAGGAACTCAGGAAAAGAAGCAGATTATGTTACTGCACATTTCCAGGAACGTCAAATTCACCTCGTCTGCTGCAATACATGTCCCTCTTTTTGTCTGTTTTTTTTCCAGAATGGGTGGAAATGATCCACAGTCACTCACACTGTACATCACTTCTTCCCCTGACACGAAGGATGATATAATCAGCAAGCAGACTTTGAGCAGGAAACTGAAACAGTGCTTTCTGCACTCTCTCTGCCACACAATCCATTTCAAAATCTGTCGAACTGTCCAGCAGGTTGACAGTGCCAATCAGGAGGCATTACACCCCAAAAATGTCAAATAACTGCTAAACACAGAAAAACACTTTCCAGATTTTAATATTTTCATGTTAAGGGATATGAAAGATTCACTGCTAATACGACAAAAATTCTACCTTTACTGTAGGTAAGCACCAACCCAGAGAGCAACAGCTGACTGGTCATTTGGATCCAGGTAGTCAATAGTCACAGGACAAAACTCCAGTGTGTCTCTCATGGATTTGATCTTTGAGTAAATTGCAGGCAAAGCCACACTGCAATCTTCCAAACAAGGAGTACCAGACGCTAGGAAGCCCTGTGGTCTGGGGAGCAAATGTTCACCTACAACAAAGGAGATGCAGGGTCTACTCTTCATCCCACGCCTGATTTCTAGCTTGCCCCTGGCAAACTGTTCCATCTCTTGTGCTGCTGCCCACTCTGTCAGCCTCGCTGTTTGGCCTGAAAGCTCGTTAGGGCCAGGACTGTTTTGTTTCGCAAGCTTTCTAGAAGGCTACTTTAATACAAATAGACTTGGCTTGGTTTGAGAATGTTTGCAAACTGCTTAGGATGTATGATTCAGAAATATTAAAGTGTGACTGAGAATTAGCAATGGGTTGGAGGTGACGACATAAAGAAACCTAGGGGTACATAATAAATATGTAGCTGTTCTTTATTAAAAGCATTACATAACTCCTTTTTCATGTCAGTACTGAGAAAAAAAAAAGAATAAAATCATTTCCCCTGAAGGACAGCCTACTGGAAAAGTGTCATTCGTTCTTGACCCAGCCTTTAAACTCAAGCTTACTGGCAAAATGGTAGAGGAGTTAGCATATCATCTTGGGGTGTGCAGCAGTGCAGAAGAATTTGACAGCCTCCTGGATGAGTTCTGTATTTACCAACTCTTCGATACTGACAGTGTTATGAAAGGGCCAGTAAACACAGCAGTGCTCTAGTTCTGGGGCACTGTTCTTGGCAAGAAGCAGGCACTGGGGCTGATTTTTTTGTTTAGTTAGACTCACGTCGATTCTTTCGTGCTTGCCTAACTCAAAGAGGCAGAGCCTGAAAGACTTTTGCAAAAATGTGAAAGACCAACTTATAATAGTGTCTGAAGAGCCATTCCTGCCAAAAATATGTATATTCAATGAGACCCTTAGCTGGTTAAAATGGAAAAGCTTTATGCTGACTTACGGCAGTGGAGTATCTGGACTATCAGCTTTACAACAGAAGGATGATACTGCGATACCAATTAACTTATGCCTTAAAGCAAGCAGATAGAGTTAAAACAAAGCATTCAAATCTTGGCTGAGCTTGATCTATCCAGGAATTCTGTTTGAAAGACAAACAAACAGCTCAATCTGAGTACGCACACGCTTTTTTTTTTCCCCACAGAAGTGTAAAAACCTGAACAGCTATTGAACTCCTTGCAACACTTACCATCAAACAAAAAGAGGTACTATAGAAGACATGACGTACAGGAGAAATATTATGTATTATTAATAACGTTGATGTAATTATTCAATGAAATAAGTATTCACATTCTCAAATCTTAATCGTTATTTTTCTACAGGCTTAATCTGAATAGCAGTATAGCCCTAAGTACGCTTATGTATTCTCATAGCTTAACTGTCTAGGCTTCCTGCTCAACCAAAGGAGAAATGGTGGCTCTCAGAAGAATTGCTCTTGGTATTCCATCCAAGGAATTGCTGTCGTTTGCAGAGGGAGCTGGGCTCTAATTCAAGGGTACAGAAATGTTCCTACATGTTAGAAGCCATAGATGCCTCCCATCTGGCACTCAAATCATCCCTCTTTTCTTATTGCTGTTGTTTCTTTACCCCAAAGTTCATCACGTCTCAGCAGCACATCTCATCATATGACTAGGCAAAGACCCATTTGCCCAGATGCAGGGTGAACGTGTGTAAGCCTTAAGTTAATCAGACATTGCAAGTGTTCACCAGACTGAGCTCTGTGTGTGAAAATGACTTTAAGATCTATCAGCATACAAGCGTTATTATTATTTCACTTATTATTGCAAACTAATTCATCTAATAACTCACGGCATAATAATTCAGGATCTAGTTAGTATAGAATGAGATCAAAAAACATCAAAAGCACATGGAGCATAACATTTAATTGCTCTAAGACTCCCCCTCTAGTCTTTCAACACCACAAACTGCCTATTAATAAGTGACCGGAACGCCAACAGAGGGACAGTATTAAAAGACTCTTCTAGCAGTTTAGACCTCAACATGATGGCAACCTTAAATTTGCCTCTAAATGAAACATTTCTGGTTCAGAATCTTCATAAATATGCAGATGTTGGTGGAGACGAATACAAGTTTGTTACGCTCCTGACACACTATCAGTTTGTCAGCCTATCCTTTTGCACTTTGCAGCAGCAAATATGGCTTCATGTAGCAACAGAAGGACCATCTTTCATTTCAGCTGAAGGCCACATTCTGCACCTCAGTCAAATGTTTTAGACAAATGCTCTTCATAAAATAAGGCAAACGTGCCTTTTCTTTTTCTTTACAGGAGGTCAGTTGTTATTCTCTGTCGATGGATTATTATCAAAGATAAAACCTTAACATGCATTTTCCTTTTTACTTGTTTTTAGGGTCATATTACAATCCATTGAAGTTTTGTGAATCTGAAGAAAAAAAAATCAGCGACAGGACTCACCATCTGTTGCATAATGAAAGAGACATGTGAATAATAGAACGTCAGTTGAAAGGGTTGCAAGTGATCAAATGTTGTTCAGCACCTCAATAATATTGCCTCAGAAAAAAGGCTTGCTTTAGATATCTCAGCACCGCAAGATTTTGGTTGTTTGTTTGTTTTGTTGTTGATTCCACAGCTGGGAGTGGTATTTAGCATATATATATATTTATTTAATGGGTTTCTTGAAAGTGGCAGTTCTTGAGGATAGTGGCAATGCTCACAGATACAGACAGCTGCTCCCTTCGCTTTTGAAGTTCAGGGGCTGTGGAGAATGTACACATACAGCTCATTTTTATAGATGTGGGATTGAATTCTTAATTTAAGTCCAAACGCGCCATACACACAACCCTACCTTCCCTGTGTTGTTTTTCTTTGACATGAATAAAGACCTGTGATTTAATCCTTCCAAACATTCCAAAATAAAGGGCAGATCTGAACAGACTCAAGGCCATAATGTTTTCTCCAGATGTTTTTTTCCTTTTTTTTGGAAGAAAGAATACAAAGTGCTTTCATATTTGATAAGTCCATTGCCTAATAGGAAGCCACTGCAAGGGACCTACAGACTACGCTTCACAATCTATCCCTTAAGGCTATACCGTGTAGAAACATTTTCTGTGCTCTCTTAAAACAAGAACGGAGGCTAAAAGAGCCATAACTATCATTCCTCAGATGTCAGAGAGCTGACAAAGAGCCAGACAACAATAAATACTAATGCAAATTACACCATGGTCCACTGAAAAAGAAGTTATCCTTCTGTTTCTATTCCAGCTCACACTTAATCTAGTCACCAGTGTCTTTCCAAACTCATTCTCCCACAAGCCATGCTATGCAATGCCTACGTACTAACTTTACCACAGATGGAAATATAAAAGCTATAATTTATATCAGAAACCAATTAAACAATGGGGATACCAAAATACAGCTGCAGTTACAGCAGAATAACTTACTGCTTCTATCTTTAAGCTAATTTTTCTCTTCCGTGTTCCAAACATTCCTATTCCCAGCCATTTTACTAGAGATGCGCCCTTCTGCAAAGAATTCGGTGCTAAGGACTTCATGCAATAGTCAAATTCCATTTACACTCAATACTTTTTTTTTTTTTTTTACTAATTTTCACTTTCCTTCTGTAGAAACCTTGATAAGAAAAAACCTCCTCCTGAATATTCAATCATTCAAATTAATGGGCATTTTCTGGGAATGTTGTTGTTTTTTTCTCCCTCCCAGGAGTACCGGCAGATGAAAAGTTCACAGAAGTATTCTGGTGCAATTTGTAGATCAACTGCAAAGAGCAGCACGCCTTGCTTCATTTCTAATGGGCTACAAGTGAAATGCTACATTTTCATTTTCAACTGACAATGAAAAACGCCAAGTAATATTCTAAGGCCAAAAATTATTGCTGGAACTTATGAGCAAGTCATTTCCTAACAGCTTTGTTCCTTGAATACTGTCTTATCAAAAGTGCCCAGGATTTTATTGAAGTGAACTGTTCTAATGAAAAAAGAGCATTTGATGAACAGGCATGGCTGCAGACTCCATTGTCTCCCTTCTGTCCGATGGGTTTCATCAGTAAAACAACCAGAAGTACCCAGGTGACCACAGATGAAAATGCCTAAATTTCTTTAGGATGATTTTTTTCTCCTCCCCCCCCCACCTTTTTTTTTTTTTTTAAAAACAATATTTCTTTTAATTTAGTGTTCTAAATATGAATGTATGGATGCAGAAATACCGAGACTAGAGAAGTACAGACCCAAATGTTCTCAACATTTCTTACGAAATAACATTTTAATACCAAATTCTGATGCTCCATATGTTGGAAGTGGAGCTTACCAATTATTCCTGCTTTATTAGATTTAGCTTCCTCTTTGATCTCTTGTTACACTGTGCACTCAATATCCTTTTCTCCAATCCAGATGCTTGGAGTTTCACCCTACTCATGTACTTGTAGTCCTATTACTTGGAATTTCTGTACTTTTGATCTCACTGGTAGAGACAGAGACATAATTACAGTAACAGATCAGGCCGCCTGCCAGTATCAATGGTAAATAACACCGAATGACTCATAGTTTCACAGTTGTAACGTGGTTTACACATTTTGGTATGCAGCTGCCCAACAGACTTAGCCAGAACGTATAGACAAGTGCCAAATATCCCAGGGCTTCTCTCTTGCAGAGCAGGGGATCTGTGAGATAATTAGCTTTGGCCCATTCTTTGGCGAAGAACAGAAGTAAAGACAGGAAAGGCTCTATTGAGAGATGAATTCCCTTTTTGTTCTTCGTTTGTTTTTCATTGTTGTTATTCAAGAAAATAAAAGAAGAAAGTCATCAACTTGAGAACCAAACTGAGGCCCAGTATAGAAGGGTGTGATTCCTTAACATCAAGGAACGAGCTTCCTCAAGCAGGTTCTGCCTGCAGCCTGCCCATCAGAAGAGGGAGAAGGCACTCCTCTGCCTCCACACCCACTGCCAACACATGAAGGGAAGCAGGTGCAAGATGCACTCCAAGTGCTGAGGGAGGCATCAGCTCCCTCTGCTCCCTGGGCTCAAGGCCCCTGCCCCTTCAGCATCTATTCTTTGCATGGTGCAGCTTACACAGGGACAACAAACAATCCAGGACTTACATCAACAAGTTTCGTTTTTTTTTTTTTAAATGAAGCTATTACATCACCTCCTAAAGAAAGCGAACATGTGTGCCTTAACTCCTCAGAAGTCTGCAGTGAGTTGAAACAAAAACAAAAACTGAAGGATTTGTGTGACTAGCTTTTATAACATTCATTTCAATGATGTTGTCAATTAAATATTATTACAATCTCTCTTTAAAGTGAGATGGTATCTCAGCTTTTTCCAAAGCAGCAAAGACACTCATACTGATGCACTACAAGGAACTCCTCAAGTTTATGACCAGCAACAGCTGCAGCATAACATCCAAAGATAAGTCAAATCTCATGCTTTGGGGGATAAAAGAGAGCACTGTGAGGGTCAGGGAGGACATCTTCCTTCCCCCAGTACAGAACCCTGCACAAGCAGCCAGATATGCTGTGAGGGTAGGAAGAAACTGTCAAATTACAAAGCAAGGGACAGAGGCCACCTGGTATAGAAGAGTTTTGTGGAACAACTGAACAATTTGATATTCTGTGGGAGATTTATGGCACATCTGGGTGTTCCCACAGGCACACGCTCGTTTCTGCATTGTGAGATAGAGGTAACATACTTCACAACATCAGGAGAATTCATCAGGAGAATTACTAAACTTCCTCTACAACTTCTGAATGAGGATATCATTGAGTATGCACAGTGCACAAATTATTTCTATATATCTGCACAGATATATGTATGCTTATGTGTGCACACGTTAGAAAATGCACATACAGGATAGAAAACACACCTCCATACAAAACACTTCAGAAAGTTTGACAGAGCGATGCAGTGAGCAGGCTGCAATGGGATATGTTCTACAGCCCCGTTTCGATGCAATTTCCATTTTACCCAGAGCTGGAAATGGCTGGATTAATTAAGAAAGGTCCAAGGGCCCTTGGGTGCCTGTGGTGGGAGGGGTCAGCACTGCCTGCTCCCCATAGGGCAAAGGGAAGGAGAAGTTTTCCTTCCAAAGGATTCACAAGCACAATCAGATATTTACTGTATTTATCACAGAGATCAAACCCACACCACAGATGTCACATTTCTCAAATTCCATCAGTAGATCAGACAAGCAGTCTCTGGAAAGAGGACGATGCAGGCAGAAAGTTCAGGATGGAGGGCCATTCCCGCCCCGGCTTCTGTCGTGCACCCACAGCCTTTGTTGTCTCCGCAATGCTGATAAATCAATCCATCAAAAAATTTCCTCAGTGAAACTCAATCAAGAAAGGTCATGTCAGCGGGAGAGGAACAGATTAAATTAGCATCAAATTAGACATGGAAAGTGAGTTCTGTCAAAATCATCACAGCGCTCAGCACAATTAGAATATGTTAATTATGCATTTCATTAAGGTAGTGCTCTTTGAATGCGAGATGAAATGTCAGTGGTGTAGGCATCCGAAAAAAGGAAGATTGCCAGGCACAACTTTCTCTAGACAATGTGTGACACCTTCATTAACATCAAGAATCACAAGTCTGTCTTGACTTTTTTGTAAAGTATTAAACCGTTAACCGTTTGCTGGCACTTGGCGGAGGGAGAACCAGCCACATCCCCTCCTGCTGCTCTCAGACACCGCTCTGAGCCCCAGGGATGGCCATGAGCACCCAGCATGGGCACAGCTACCAGGGGGAGCCCAGCAGTGAGCTGCTGCTGGGGGGGGCAGATGAGGGAAGGAGGCAGGAGGGGAAAGAGTAGAACAATTTTATTTTGCCCCCGGTTGTGTGATATAATCAAACTAAAGGGAGAGATGGAGAAGGGGGGTGAGGGGGGGGGGTGGGGGGAAAGCAGGGAGATTTGCAAACCTGCATTTGACAAATTCTAATTTGGGGAATTATTTTGTATATCAAACATCTTTGATTCCTAATGATGAGCCATGTTTCAAAGGGAAAAATGATCCCTGGTGAGCCTGGGAGGGAACAGGAGCTTCATAAAATACTACTCATAGGTTTCATTAGATGCATTATCAGATATTCGGTCCGGGCTAGATCAGAAGAAATAATTATGTACTTTCTAGAAACACAAGAAAAGCCACTGACTTTCAGAGACTTGTCCTGAGCCTCCTGTGCTCTTCTGGGGCCCACTGAGTCACACACGGTCAGCCTGTCTGTCACCTCACTGCCACTCACTTGCCTATCGGGGGGGAGCAAAGCCACTAGCTTTGAGACTGCACCTATTTGCTGCAAAAGCAGAAGGCTGTGGCTTGCAAAGCTCTTTGGCAAGCAGTAAGATCAGCTCAGGGTAAGAAGCCCAGTCACAGGTGGCACCTGGACAAGAAGGGACCACCCAGCTGAAAAGAAACCCACAAGCTGCCTGTGCATAAATCAGCCTTCCGCTTTAAGCCACTTTGGAAATTCAGAAGCTCACTTGTGAAGTGCACAATTATCTTTTTGGCACCTCTCACTTACCTTTTTGTTATTTACCAAAGTGTGGCAGAAGTCACCACACCTGATATTTTCAACCTACACAACAATACTCTGAGTCTAATGGTATGTGCAGCCCAAAGTACTGTTCAGTGGAAGAATGTGCAGTGGGAAACAAACCTGATCCACGCAAAGGTGCTGTGCACATGGTGCATGTGCAGCAGTGTGGCTAGAAACACACATTTACTTATGTATATGTGGAACAGGTAGTTGTGTGTGCCCTTGAATACTTGTAGAAACTCAATCTCATGCTGTAGGTGAATGCTTCCATGTCTAATATGTCCCTCAGCAGTCAGCTCCTCTCCCCAGCTAAAACTTCAGCCTGCTGCTGGTATCTAAAACTCTAGATGTGTGAGAGAAGGGTTACTGTGAACGCGAGTAATTTCAGTGTGTTTTTAATGAGTTTTTCTTTGGTTTATTGTAGCTTTTGTAAATCCTGCCTGAGAATTCAAAGTTGCCAAATCTCCTCCCCAAAGACACGTACTGCAGCTTCCAATGCCCTCAGGACGCCATTTTAACGTAACAGGTTCCAATACTGTCAAAAAATGCCAGTGAGCAAATGGGAGCCAGAGCCTACTTCAGCACACTTGGCTGGCCTTACAGCTTTCTGAAATCTGTTTGCACTGGAGCTGGAAAAAAGAGATTTTTATCATTTGAAATAAACTCCAGAGTCCCAGAGCAAATAAGCTTTAAGACGTCCATCGTGCTCACCAGCCTGGGTGAGAGGGCTAAAGATAAATGGAGGGGGTCTGTCCCAGTGTTCGTGGCAGCAGATCCCATGTGTGGATGCCCTGACTACAGCCCTGAGCAGGAGCATCAGTGCCCAGGTTGGGACTGCACTGGGAAATGATTTCAACAAAAGGAATTCATGAAACTTTTCTTTGAAATGAGGACTCAGTGTTAAATGCAGAAAATCTGGATCACAATGAAGTACACATTCTAGGACCCGGGGCAAACAGCATTTTTTCATATAGATGCTACCAGACCCTAAAGTTTTCACTCACCCTTAGCTTAACACTCCTCTTGCAGTAATAGAGAACTGATCACATGCTCTGTTTCATCGTTTATATGTCAGGATAGCTCCTGGGGTTACAGGGCTATGAATTAACATAATTGAGTGGTGAATCAAGATCATTTGTTTCTACTTTTCTTCATGATAGGGCAAAAATTCAAAGCTAGAACAAAGTTTCCATCACAATCCCTCAAAAATTAGCTTTCCGGCCAGAACTCACACAAAAATCAGAGCTCCTTCCTGATGAAAATATGAAACTAAACACAACCTGTCTTGATGAGGGTCAGTATGTTAACTGATGGCTTTTGCAAGCAAGGGTTGGGTCATTTGCATCCAGGAGAGCAGCAGCCACACAGCTATCACTCAGAGCACAGGAAGCGCTATGAAAGAGCAGCAGCAGAGGTTCGTGGGCCTTCAGGTGTTTCTATGTGGTCAGGGGCAGCAGTGCAAGCAGCTCTGCCTCCCATGGAAAAGCTCTGCATCCTCAGGACCAAACCAGCCCACCTTCTGCCAGACTAGCCCAGAACTTGGTGAAGCCATGCCAGCTTTTCACCACCCACCTGAGGAATGCCTATTCCAGATCTCCTGCTCCATTACCCTGCTGGGGAAGGGGAAGCAGTAAGAGCTACACCAGTCATCCACAACAGTTAATTACAACACAAAATAATTCTTTTTGCCAAACACACCAGTGGACACTGCATCCCTCACAGATACCTGTCAGCTTCCAGGCACCTCAGCACGCCATTAGCTTTCCCTCCCAGTCCATTTAATGATTTCTATGAGCAACAAAAAGCTGGAGGTGTACCCAGAGAGGCTTTACGTAGGTAAATTGCATGCATAGAATTTGCTTTGTACAGATGGTTCTTAATTTACTTTATTCCCACTCAGGGAAAGTAAGTCTAAAAGCCAGGCAATACAGGAGATACCTTTTATAGTGAAAGGAGATAAGTGAGAGGTGTGGATACTAGCTCTGCTCAGTACTCCTTTGTTGCATGAACAATTTACTACCTCACAGTTAAAAACACTCATATCTCCTCAAGTCAACTTCATAGATTTAATTGTTGCTGCCAGCTGTGATCTCTTTTTTTTTTTTTTTTTTACATTTCCTAGATCTCTGAAACTTACTCAATGAAAATACTCATCACTTAAAAACGCACAGGAAACGCCATACGAATGTAATGTTTCATGTTGCAAGTTTTTATTCCATTGCAATTTTTACTGCTGCACCTTCCCCCTCCCAAACAACACATTTAGCCTACAATGCCAAATGAAAATTGACAACCAGAAATTTCCAGTAATGTTATTACACGATCATATTTGTTTGGACTGAAACCATACTTTGAGTTGGAAAAAATCAACTGGCAACAAAGCCCCATTTTCTAAAACTAATTTCAAATAAATGTGAACTTGGCAGTTTCAAAATAAACAGTGTCTCAAATCTATTTTTCATCAGGGAGAGGCCTTCTTAATTGGTCACACTGATGGTAAGGAAATGTTATCTCCTCTTCATCCTTCCAACCACTCAGTGGCACTGTACAAAAGGAAGGGAGACATGCCCTCTGCTCCTTGGATTCTCACAATCTGGCTGTATGTGACACGCATGACAGAGAGATGCCACCGCATGAGTTAGAGGGAGAGATGTGAAGTGTTTAGAAGATCCAGAGAGAGATTTACATGCATAAATAGTTATTTTAAGAAAACATCTCGTTCATTTACACAACTGTGGCAGCCCTCTTTAAATCCAGCAAACTTCTCTGTCCTACAGTGAGATAGATATATGACAGAAGAATTTAAATCAGAGCAAACACTAATGGTTAATCAGAGTTTAAGGAAAATCCACTGCTGTTTGATAAGGACTGGGGGACTGACCGCTGAGCCCAGGCTCTGCTGTAGCAGACCAGCTAGAGATGCACCTGCAGCAATGCACGACTGTATAACAACTGCCACAAGGTCCGCATAAAAAAAAAAACAACAAACTTTGAATGCTATTTTGCAAATTCCATTTTATGAGCAACCTGAAGTCAATTCTTAACCCAGAAAGTGTATTATTAGTGTAATAAAATGGGTGTACAAAAACAAAGGAGACTGGGCATGTCGGCATAAGCATTTCTTGGGCAGGGATCAGTAGAGAATCAAGGGCCTCAGTGTAACTTCAGCAAGTAACTGGGATGCAGGCAAAGGCTGTGTTTGCTGTGAAAGAAGTCTCTTGAGCTGCATTGTTTAATGAGAGACTTCCAACACATCTCCTGTCTTAGACCTTGACCACTGCGAGCCGAGCCAACCACAGCCGAGTTCGGGAGAACAATTACTTTCACAGAGCTTTCATGCTGCACTTATCACTTGTCTTGCTCCTCACAAAAGCATCTTCTTTTCACAACAGCACTGGAGCAAATTGCTGTGCCTTTGTTGCCAGGCAAGCCCTCCTCACTATTCTCCTCCTTGCCAGCCTCTCCAGCCTCCAGTCTGCAGTTTTAGGATGCTCTCTTAAATCAAGAGCAACTTCTCTCAAAGCCAATCCACAAATAGCCCAGAGTTCACAGCACTCAGACATGCTGTAGACGTTTGTTTCTTTGAGCCATGTTTCTGTTTGGATACACAAAGGAGGCTTCAAAGTTCCTCATGCAGCTATTCAGTTCCCTCCGTGAGGGGAGCATTCCTGTTAATGAATTATTTTGTCAGTCCCTGCTCTTACAGAACTGCTGGCAAGGTTCAGACACTGATGCAGGACACTGGAGCTGTCTGATTTCTTTCTTTCTGCTTGAAATCTTTCCCCCTCCATTCTGTAGTGGAAATTAAGTTTTTAAGCTAAGGCAGACTCTCAGTAAAAAGGTCTCTCCTTCCTGTAGGCTTCTTTCTTCCCCCCAGGTTTTATCAAAACACCCCAAACACTGAAATCCCGCAAGACAGGTATTGAGAAAACCATTCCAAGAAATAGGCTTCCACTGGACATGTTACTGAAAGCAAATATATTTTTAACCTTCCCCCTCCCCCCAAAAAATGAAAACACCAAGAAAGTAAAATCACACCTAACTACCTGGCAAAGGAGCAAATACAGAAATACCCACTTCCTAAGTGTGATTAAAGCTTAAAAAAAAAAAAAAAAAAGCATGATGTGGGTTGAACACCCATCGGATTATTTAATTGTCTGGCTGAACAAACCATCTAATCTCATCCATTTATCTCCTCGCGTGAAACACAAACACGCTAATTAATGTTCACATAAATGAGCTGCTTTGCTTTGTCACACAAACGCCCATTCAGACATGCACACATACATACATAAGCACACACGACCTGTCAGTTCTAAACTGTCTTTCCAATAACATTTCCCTACCATCTAGCTTCATTTTATGTATGTGCTTCAAAAAGGGCTGTGAATCCTGTTGGGAAGGAGAACACTCGAGAGTGCACTTGTGAAACTGCTGCAAGTTTTCCTCACCTCCACAACTAGAGACTGCATCTTATTTTAATACAGCATTTTACTGCTAAATTTGGTCAACATAAACATCCAGATAAACGTGCTTTGTCAGCTAGGCTGGAGCTGGCTCCCGCATAGTGATGCTTACATTCAGCAATCAAAGCATCTTTCACCATTTCTGATAGCTGAATATGTCAAGTTCTTTAAACCTCACAACACCAGGGTGGATTTCCAGCCTTCCGGTCATCTCTGCTTTCCTCCTCCAAATTTTCCCCACATTCTTGAAACAAGGACCTTTCATGTGGTGACCCAATTAAAGCTTCATATAAGATTAAAATCTGTTCCTTATATCTATTTGCTTTATTCAGGTTTTCTTATAGTTAATTTGTCATTGGTTTGATTTATACAGTTGTCCCAGCCTCCCTCATAGCACTATTCTGTGAACTTAGATAATGAGAGCCCATCGAGAAAACTACTCCAAGGCACAAGTAGATATGGTCTATATTCTCTCTACCCACAGAGTTTTCTTTATATGTAACCATATTAAAATGGACTGAAGTACCTTAACCTGCAGACTCATCTTGTTCCTACACATTTTTCTTCTAGTTAATCTCCATTACATTCCATGTCATCTCAGCCTTTACATCATCACTCAGATCATTGGTACAAATATTACATAGAAAAAAAGCATTTTAAAAGATGATATTTCCTGAATGGGTATCTCCCATTCACAACACTGCAACACCCACTGATGAGCCAACATTTAAACCATCTAACTCAGTTAAGTACCTGACAAGGGAAAATATCAGGTGGACTAAGTCAAATGCTCAGGAGAAGTCCATGGGTATTACATTAGCCCATGGACTTAACTCTGTAGACCTCTAATCCTGCCAAAAAGATGGAATGTTTGTTTGACAAGACATATGCCCCTCAACCCCCCCCCGGCTCTCACTAATCATACTGTACTCTAATTCCTTGCTAGTAGATTTCTAAGGGAAGCACTATGTTGTTTTATTTGGAATCAACATCAGATTAAGTGATCTGTTGCCCTGAGTCACCCCCATAACCTTTTGTAAAATCCAGGTAACAGGGTGATGACCACCACTACTGGACATTCACGATCCTTACAAGAACTCCATGTCGTGAAAATCTGGTCCTCCAGAATGTAGTAAAACTCTGTTTGGCATCAGTATTGAAGGCAAGATCCCATTGAACAGTAAAAGCTAAAGAGCTAAATAATAACTGAAAATACACACACTAAATTTAGCTTAATGCTAAAAACAAACACGAAGTTGCAAGTGCCATTTGCCTCGAGATCTTTCCAGCTGTGAAGGAAAATGTCAGTTTTTTTCTTCAAAAAGTAGGGAAAAAAAATTATTCAGTTGAAAGTTCAATTTCTCATAAAAAGAATACTTTGGGTTGGAAACTTGCAATCAGCAAAATTATACTACCACCTCTAACCACTCTTAGGTACAACTCTGATTTGAGTAGCCCTGCAGTTGCCTAAGTGTGCCCAGTGCAGTGACAGCAATCTATAGGTTTTCAGCAGAAGAGGTCATGATTACCAAAAACATCAATGCCCCCCCTTTAACCTCCCAGCAGCAAGCTGAGTCACCTGCAAGTGATGCCAGAGCTCAGCAGACAGCTGGTGCAGGAACGTTACCCCAGCAGGCATGGTATGGTGGCAGGGGCTGCCCGCCGAGCCTGGCGGATTGGTTTCCAAGGGACTTCAGTTCTATGGAAATCCCCATATGTATGCTTAATGCTTACCTCCTTAATACGCAGGAGGTATTCAACACCTTACAGCTCTAGGTCTTGCAATTGCAAAATCCTATATATATATATATATATATATATACACGTATTTTCTTAATTTTTTCTACACACACCTCCAAATGCGTATTCACACACACTTCGGTTGAGGATTTGTTAGATGTCCCCAGGATCACCTTCAAAACCTCTTTACAGCAAAACATCTGCACTTGCTGTTCCAGATACAGACACCTGAGAGAGCATGAATTCCCCCTGAATAGCTGTATTGTTTTCACATTTATTTCTTCACCTTCTCAAAATGCCTGCTCATCTGAATTTACAATATATCAGCAGCCGCGCTGCGTGTTGCTCCGCGCATGGTTCTCCTCCACCACGCTACAGCAGATTAGTGCTCGTTCGCCTCCTTTCCTTGCTTCTCTTCAGATCGTTACACATGACAAAACAACTGTCCTAATTACAGCAAGTGTTCCCAGCTCTGTCACCGTGACAATTACTGCAATGAGGGCTCAATATCTGCAGCAGACAGTAAAGTATTACTGCAGTTGTGTTTGATAGCGCTCAATTGTCCCCTTGAGAATTCCTCTGATCGGGTTTTTCCACCGGGGTGAGGACTCCCCCTCGCTCTGCCCACTGTGGGTTTGCTAAGAGAGTTCAAAAGTTGAAGGCAGGGGGTGACCCAGGGCATACGGTAGAAAGCACTGAAGTTTGTGTTTTTAAAGGAGAGGACTGCAGAAACAGGGTGGGATTTCTCCTACCCATACCAGTCTGAACAACCTCATTGCTGGCAAAGGAGAAAAGGGTTGTGGCTCGAGTGGCTGCAGAATGAGCCTCTTTCCTACTCCGTGGTGGTCTCTGCAACTGCAGAGGAAGTGCTTGGGGATAGTACCCTCCATGCTCTACTTTGTATCTGCAGTCTGATCAGCTGCTATTGCTCCAGGTAGGGGGTGACCCAACCATGCAACACCACACTCCCAAACCATATTCCTGCATCTTCCAGGCAATTGTGTCTGCAGCAGCTGCCCTTGTTATTCCTATAGGATTTGCTGTTTGTTTGTGTAAGGTGATATATTCAGACTTGCCAATGTCTTAAGGGATGGCCCCACCTGTGACAATTCGCTCTCCACTTACACCGAGCACCTCTAACCCCACTTGCCTCCCTTGTCAGCCTCTGCAATCTCAGCTAATAAGACAGGGGATTTTAGCTGTTTCCAAAGGTAATATCATGACCTGCACTACATCCACTTTATTCTGAGTGATGAAGGTGATGTTCTGTGCATTTATAGCTCATTATCCTCCTGAAGTTGATTCATTCAGATATTCTCCTTGTAAAACCCATAAACAATGCAGAAGCAGGACCTGCACAGCTATCTCATTTGACCAGAAACAGGAACGTAAGGTCCTAATACTGAATATTGATCACCAAAGACAAATCCTGCCACAGTTAACTTGGAATGAACTGACTGGTGTACTTACAATCTGGATTTCTAATTTCCCTTGGTCAGGAATAAAGCAATCTCTTATTTATCAGATAACATCTTTATTATAAGCACCTCACACAGCCTTTCCACTTCAACCCACATGCATTTCTCCTGCTCTTGGCATGGATCAATGAAGTCAATACTTCTGACTGCAAAGCTTTCTATGACTTACACATATTTAAAAGGATAAATCCCAATCAACAAATCCTCTGCCTGAACGTAACCATTCTAATCCTTATCTTTGATCCTGTGGGCTACAGCAAGCAGGGTGAGGAAGGAGTACATCTTCCAGCTCTCAGGAAATAGTTATTATGACAACATAAGCTAAACAACATCGCCTGGGTTCATTGGGTGGAATTTCTCCAGCAAAACCAGTAAGTGGTGCTACTGTTTCACAAGTACAAAATGGCCAGAGAGTCCTCTTCATCTGGTATTGGCAACTCCGCCTGTACCCTTAGTGTACCAAGATGTCAAAACACCTCGTTAGCCAAGCTCCTGAGCCTCACAGCACTGAGACATAGCTGGGTGCTTGTTTCACTGACTGGGAAACCAAGGCATGCTAGAATGATATCTTTTGATAACACTACAATCAAAGAGGGCAGCAGAGCAATAGCCAGAGGTTTTCTGTTTAGCACAGCTGTATTTTTTTTTTTTTAGTATAAGAGATTAAGTTACAGAAGTCAAGTTGGGGAGTTGCCTAAGTTACGTTTAGGAAGTTGGATTTAATCACTATAAGGCTCGTTTCAGACTTGTGAATTCAGTGTGCTACAGCCATCCTTTCTTTAGCATACGGAGGCCAAATAAGTTCAAAGCCAGCACATTTCAACAGGACTGATTGTGAGGGTTACGTTGTTGGCCAACCCTCCATTTTACAGCTACACCAAAGCCCACTCACACAGACACAGCTTGTCCTGCTAAAAGAATGTTTGTAGCAGTTGAGTTTTTACTAGCTCCCCCAATGAAAGAAGCTGCATCAGCAAATTCTCCTTTTCTTTCTTTAAATACAGCTGAACCTATGTTGAATGTTGTGCCAATATAGAAGTGCTATAAAAATAAGAACAACACCCCTAACCAAAATTACTATTCTGGCAAAACGTTTTACTGTGGACTTTACTTTAAAATTTCCCTTGGAAAAAAAAAACTAACAGAAAAGTCAAATAGGGAAAAGAGGAAGGGGAATAGGGTGGAAGGGCAGGGAGAAGGCAGAAAAACAGATTCCTCCTCACGCATTGTCAAAGTATTGTCTCTGAAGTTCTTGCTTTGCTCTAGAAACAGCTAAACAACTTCAAACAACATGTTTGTTTTACTGAGAGATCCAACAGATCTTTAGATACAGCACCACATGTCCCAGCTCCACTCTTGCCTGTAGTCAGGGGTAAGTAGCCCAAGTCAGAGAAACTGCTTTGTTGGAAAATGACACGAGGAAAGGATCAGGCATTGGAGCTCCACAAATATTTAAATCAAGCTTAAAACTAAGTCTACTATTGCCAAAGGGCAGACAGCCAGAGCCCAGCGAAGGCTCGACAGGGCTGGTAAAGCATGATGTCCACAGACAAGCACCTCTGCTTGGCTCCTTTGTTCAGCTACAAAAGCTGTAGCAAAAATCTTGGAAGGAAATGAGTTTGCAATTGCAATTAATTTTCCTTCCCCCACCCCAACCCCCCCAGCTCCAAATGTCTCAATTTTGCACAGAGTTTACACATTCTTACTTGGGGAAACTTTCTCTGCTGAAGAAAGCTTACAAAATGGCCTGTGATAAAGTTATTTCACACATACTGCACTGGCACTTCCTATACTATGTGAATATCAGCATCTTCACATTGGGGCATCTCCTTTCACTATTTGCATTTACAGCAGACTTCGGAAGATGCAGTTACAAAAAAGAGCCATCCTTGACTCCTGCTCAGGCTGAAGCTCTCAGCTAGCTAACAGCTTTCAGAACTGCAACCATAAATCAGATATTCCATTAAAAAGCGGGGGAAAACACACCAAAGGGAAAAAGAAAGTAATATGGACATTCTGTGCAAAGATTACGTTTTAATGCGCATGCGTATACTACTCAACAAATGGATGCTTCTGTTGCTTACCCACTCCACAAATACAAGTTGTTACAATAGAGTAACTCTCGCAGAGTCAGAGAACTCCAATCAGGACAGAGCAAGTGGGAGCACCTGCAGAGACTCAGGTCCCATTACTGATCTTAACCTGAACTTTGCTCCTATCCCCAGGAGGGAATTTCACCACTGAAGGTACTGAGAGCAGTCTGATAAAAGCAGTAAAAAGGAATTCCGGTTGATTTTCAACCCTAACGCTCACATCTCTCTCTTTCCATTCATCAGAAATGGGCAGATCACAGATCCAATCAGACACTTTGTCGCCAACCCTATTCTGCCTTAATAGGATATTATGGTCTCAGAAACGTTTCTTATGACATGAGAAAGAAAATAAGTACAAATATTCCTCTTCTACTTAAATACCCAAATGATTGTTTGTTGATCGTAACTATGTAACCTGATAATGCTCACATATTGCACAGACTGAGCTTCCTTGTAATGCAGTTTGGTCAGGTTTTTCTCAGAAATTAATTCATTACAAAAAGGAGCCTGAATTGAACGCAGACATTTATGTGCATTGCAGGATATACAGACAAAGAGGAGAGAGAAAGGAGGAGAAAAAGGCAGCACCACAGCCTTGGCAAAGTGCATTACATGCAGTGGGTTTGCTGTCCCACCTGCAGCTGATGGCAGAAGGGTCAGATGGGAGGGCTACATCCCGCCTGAAGGTTCTCTGGCATTGAAAATTAATAAGTCAATAAAGCAGTTGATTTTTGAGAAGCAAATTGCAGAAGGAAGGTAAGGAGTTGAAGTATAAAAGAATGTACTTAATTTCAAGAAAATCAACACTTTGCATAAACTTGATAGCCACACATTGAGCACCAGGCAGGGCCTGGGCTGTCCATAACCACTCCATAAAAAATGCTTGTATGGAAACCTGCTGCAGATAATACAGCCATTTGGCACCATGAACACCAATTTCTTCTCTACCCCACACATGGTGCGTGCAGTGCCTCTGTGTGTGCTTGCAGACACACCTCTCCCAAATTTATACTTGCTTTAATAGCATGGGTCAAAATTGAAATCAGGTACGGCAGCTCGGCCGCTCAGCCTGTTTCAGTTCTACATCTTCCACACAAGGAACCATAATGGTGCAGAGAAATCACCCAGCTCTTAGCAAGGCTTTGAATAGGGTCTGGGGAGAAAAGAGGAACTCGCAAATGGGGGAACAAATCTGAACCTCACAATGGGCTTCACCACCCTGCTCCTGGGGTGGACTCCTCGGTCAGCACAGGGTGTTGTGTCAGAGCAGCTCCAACACCTCATCCAGGCACCGTTATTTGTGACAAACTATTAACAGAGAACAATGGCTTGGCCCCAAACTTATTAAGATAGACATCATGAATAATATATAGAAAACAAAACATAAGTGAAAGAGAGGATGCAGACAATAAAAAAGCCTTTGAAAATGCCCTACAGTAAAATACATATTCTCAAGACTACAAGTTCCATCCATTTTTTCCTAAAAGTCGTATCCCTCTATGACCCTGGGCTACAACAAATATATTAAGCATAGATCATTTCTAAGCGCTTTTGGCCTTTGCTAGTAAAATACCAATTACTTGCCATTTGCAGGTATTATTTCTGGCCACACACACACACACAAACATCCTGCCCCACCTCAAAGGGTACTCTATAAGTGACACGAGATTCTTTTTTATTTATTTAAACCCATATAAGAAAATTAACTTCCAAGTTGTACAGGTATTAGGACAAATGAATTTTGCTGATCAGCAAGACCAGGACTGCATGCTCCCCTATTACCTTCAGCACGTATAACAAGGGGTATGTCTGACCCAATGGGATGCCAGCCAGAACTCATCCAAACCCCTTAAAATTCAGGGAGTGTGGTGCCAAGCTAATAAACCCTCATCAGATTTATTACGTAGTGCTCAGCACCATGCCAACGCAGCCACCTGGCTCTTTGTTGGCTCAGAGCTTAAGTAGAGGAAGCTTGCCCAAAATACCACACACAACTACTCAAAAAGAAGCCATATCACCTTTTGCAATTAACTCTTGCCATGAGCTGAATTCATATTAGCAAACAGATGAATAACACTCCTGAAATCTAGGCAGAACAGCGATCCTTAAAAGCAAGCTGAAACAAATGTAAGCAAAGAGCTTTCAAAGTCCAGAAAGTAACTCACTATACTCACTGGTGGCAGAGGAGAACACTGCTTATTGCCTGTCCTGCAGGCTCTACTTCATCAAATACCAATGGGCTTCCTTTCGCTTATCAGGGCTTCATACTCAGTGCAGCCATTAACTTTCCTTCACATGTACTCTAGATCAGGACAGCAGTGCTGCTTCCTCCCTTCCCACAGCTCTACGGGTTGCAAGTTTTTTCTCACTGCCATCCTGCATTGTGCTAAAAGCAACGGGAACACAATTACAGCCAGTCCTGAGGAGCTGTGTTACCGCAGCAATACAAAAAGGGAAGGGTCAGCCAAGTTGCTTTTGAGATTCCTTCATTCCAAAACACCAACAGTGAGTTCAAGGCCCTTTTATGAAAAGAGCCCAAACTTTCTCACTACCACTCTAAGTGGACCAAATAATTTAACAGCCGGTTTCACCTGAAGTCACTTCTGGTCCATTTTCCCCACCTTAGTTCTTTATGAGTCACCATTTTACTTTCCACGATAATATCCTCCAGTAAGGTATTACTTTAAAAAGAGCACAGCAAGAGGACATTCATTGCTGGGGAGAAATACCTGCAACTGCCTTGGTATCTCAATGGGTTTCCTCTTACGTTGGTGCCCCATGGCCACTCACAGCACCCCCAGCACAGCAGCAGAGGCTTTGGCATGAGCACAGCTGCTCCAACCCCAAGAATTATTTCAGAAATACTATTTTGTTTTAACTTATCTCAGTGATCAGCATCTGTACTAAACCACCTCTGGAGCCTTCCGCTTTCAGAGCGGCGCATCAGCACAACAACACAATCCAAGAGCAACCCAGCCCAAGGCAAAACCCACAGAGCTTTCCAGAACAAGTGGACCAGTCAACTTCTTTAAAACCACCACCAGCCACACAGCCAGAAGCAAACCTCCAGCAGCAGATTGATTGAACAGACCTCACAAACACCTCCACAAAAATAAGGCAACATTCAAAAATCAAATATAACAGAGACCAGAACACAACCAGCTGCAAACAGCACGCAGGGCTTACCATGATCAGGGAGGGGGTGGGCTGGGACCTCCACAGCTGAGGCAGAATGCTTCTTTAGGCCCCATGCACCTGCCCATAAATAAGCTCCCAAGCACACCCAGGACCTGTAACAGCTGTTCAGTGAAAGGCAGCTTTTTTTTTCTTTCTTTCTTTTTTTCCCTTCTTTTCCCCTCCCTTTTTTGCACAGCAGTGTGTGAACGTGGCAGTGCAGGGCAGAGGGACTCCTAAAGGGAGCGACATGTGCTGTAAATACATCTCAGAGTGAGAGAGGGAAACAAAGCCTTCAAACAACAAATGAGTAAATAAACAAACTAACAAACTATATCCACTCCAACGTGCCCTTTTTTAAAGCTCTTAGTATGTTGCTGATGAACTTAAAATGAAAGAAACAACATACATACCAAAAAAAATACAGGATTTTAAAGAACGTTTATCTAATAGAGAACCCAGTTCTCTAATTAAGCAATTAAGGCTCAGCAAGGCAGACATTCTCATCACATAAAGGTCATTTTAAATGAAGAGGGGATGGAAAACACTGTTGTTGCAGGGTTGTGCCAGTGATTCTCTTCTGGCTGGTGGCTGGTTTGAGACGAGCTGAGAATTACTCTTTAGTCTGTTTGGATTCCCTCCTGCCTAAAGCTGGAGCTGGGAACACCAGGGCACTGAATGCCCAGCTCCACTGCAGTCAGCAGCAGCACTGGTTCCCTGGTCCTGCTCCACATGTAACCCATGAGGAACTCTGCTAAACCCAGAGGGGCTGTTTGGGGCTTACAGCAGGGGAAGATCTAGCATAAGTATTATTATTCTATAGGTGCATGAAATGCAAGAGGAGCCACGAGCAGAGACTGAGGGATCTGAATAGGTTTCAATAGACCTGATGTGATAATTAATGTACAAATGTACATTGAGGGATCTGGGGGAGCGGGGGGGGGGGGGGGGGGGGAGGGGGAAGGGGGGGAAGTGGGACAAAAGATAAAAACAATTCCCACCTTTATTTTAAATTCTTTTGACAGTTGGGAATATTTTCTGTTATGCTACTTGTGGTTTGGGTAATGAGATTAGGCCTTGCATAGCAGGAAGCAGAATTAACTTTGTTTACTTAAAGTGACACCATCAGCTCGGAAAATCACATTTCCACCTGAAATGCAGTGTCTACTATTGTTACAGATAACCCTTGAGATCACGATAACTAAAGGAGATTACAGGAGAAAAGCCACATCTCTCCTTCCCTCTCTTTCTGTCCCTCTCAGAGCACTCTGTGGGGCTGGGAGCCCTCCCTGGGCACATTCCCCACTGCTGGGACCCCAAAGCTGGAAAAGTGAGGGGGAAGGGGATGGAGACCTGGCTGGGCCTGGCTGCCAGCAGCACTCCTACGGGGTAACAGCCTGGTAACATCTTAAAATGTGTTTAATGTTGGCTATGTTCAGGATGAGGCACTCTAGAAAATCAAGAATTCAGTTTGTAGCAGCTGATTGGTTAAAAAAGTCCCTTAGCTCAACATGGGCCCTTCAACATATTTCTGCTGGAAAGGCGATGAAAATGCGAGTTGCTTTCATTTGCTGCAGCACACCCAGGCAACAGGATGATCCTTTAGGAAGGGAAAACAGGGAGGGGAGGGAAAGGCTTCACAACAGGATATTTTCTAAATACCAGTTTGTGCATTGGAACATGCACGTCTTAGATCACCGGGCTTGCATATACACGTGGGAGAATTGAAAGGGGAAAAGGCATTCCGAATCCTCTCTGTTGTACCTACAAAAAATTGTCGTAATTATAATGGCAATAAGGGTTTGCACGGAAGAGCGCTTTTGGAGAAGGCTCGCAGAGCCTGAGAGCATTTGTGATGCTTCTCCCCCTCTTTGCCATCCAAAGCCAAGCACTGGGACTTGTCCACGTGTTACTGATCATTCTGGTACTCGTGACCCATGCTAGTGTTTACAAATCGAGGGAACGCCTGATGTCTGGCACAGCCATTACTGCTTCATGTCAAAAAGAGTGACAGGTAAAGAGTAAAATCTGGGCTCGGCACAGAGATGGATCCAAAATACATAAATAACCAATTAAGAAAAAATATTAATAAAAATATTGTTAACAGATCCCAATCTGCTGTTGAGTACCAATTGCCAGTAATAATCTCTATGGTAACTGAACCTCTTTGGCCTCTCTCTGTATGCAACCAGTGTTTTATGGTTTTTTTTTTCCCTTCCCCTATTTTCATGGAAAGTTTTCAAAACTGGTTTAAATATTATGATATTTTCTTCTTCAAGTGCTAACTGGGAAAAGTATTCACTTCGTCTGTGCCACATTCCTGAGCAGATTTTCCCTTCCTCAGATGACTGCTTTGGAGGGGTGATTTTTTTGACGGCCGCTTACCAGGAGTCCTTTTCATGAAATAGGTGAGGGAGGTTTTCAAAATCTCAGAGGCTGAAATATTGCCCAGCAAATAAATATACCGATCGAGAAGAGGCGAGACAAAAAAACACGCTAAGTAATGACACTGCTTTCAGAAACCTGTGGAATCACAACCTTTTTTTTAGTTGTTATTATCTGGCTGCACATGTCTCTTCTTGCCAGCTGCTCTCCTGTAATCTCAGCGACTTGCTCTGCGCTGTGGTTTTATGCATGGGTGTTCCCCCTTTCCCAGCCTGCTTTCACACAGGTTTTGGTTACTGGATATAAAAGAAGGCACTGCCTTTGGAAACAGCATCACACAGCAGATATTTTTTGTGTTACATCAACAGAAAGAAAGGAAAATTTTAAAGGAGAACATGCAGAATCCTGTGAATGCTGTCATTCTATACATGTAACACCCAAGGTATTTTACTAAATTTTCATTGTTATACTATGAGTAATTAGACACACCAGGACTTTCTTAAGCAGATAAATTGGAATTTGCTCTTCTAGAACTATCATTTGGCTAATGGATTTCCTAGGAAAGCCCAGCACTGGTGTAGGGACACAGACCATTTGGTCCTTAGGAGCTCTGCAAATGTGAACCTGCAGCTGAGAGAGAAGAAGCCGACAGGAGCAGGATTCTGCTGCCTCCTGGGGTTGCTCACCTGGGACAGGTAAACTCTGAGCCTCTATGTGCAAGGACACTGGAAGTATTTTGTCCTGTGAGTTTAGTCAAGTTAAAATGGTCCCTGGAACATGGACTGACATTCCTTCCAGCCAAGTGTTAGAATCACTCGGCTAAAACGTTTTGCTTATCACAGAATCACAGAATCACCAAGGTTGGAAAAGACCTACAAGATCATCCAGTCCAACCATCCACCGATCACCAAGAGTTCTCACTAAACCATGTCCCTCAACACAACGTCTAAACGTTCCTTGAACACCTCCAGGAATGTTTCCATTCTCCCTCTCCTGCCCAATAACCTTGAATTCCTTTTTTGAAAAACTTCAGAAGACCAATGTGCGAAGTGTCCCCTCTTTGCCTTTAAAGCATAGGTCTCCTTCAAGAGGCAGAAAGTAATATTTATCTGGATGATCATGTAAGGTCCCTGATGACAGTCCATGTTTGGATATGCCATGTAGACTCCCATTCTGCAACTCTCGTTCCTTCATACAGCAGCTCAACCAAGTTCCTGGGCTGAGAGTGTGGAGGTCTTTGAAAACATGGAACTGGATTCAGATCCAGATCTGAATTTCCTAATGGATGCTTGTCTTCCATCTGTTTGCATTTGGATGTCTCATAGGATATAAGCGGCTGTTCTGTAGTGTCACACATGAATAAAGTGGATAATTATAAAATTAAAAGATATAACATGCTTCTAGGGGAGATAAGACTAGAATTAAAGAGTATAAACAAAACCGAGTTTGATGTACAGACTGATATATTTATTCATTAAATATAATAACATAAACAAGACTATTAACTGTCATACTTTAATGATAACATACTCTGCAAAACATACTCAGGAGAAGGTCCTATTGGCTTCAATAGCAATGCCACATAAATTTAAATCACGACTGCACTAAAACAATATGCCGTCATTCTTATTTGTGGCCATTTATTGTACGTACCCCAAAATGTTAAACAGAACACCTGTATCTCACTGGATTGAGTCTGAGCTCAGAAGTCCTATTTGTAAATCTAAGGAAAGCCAGTGAAGAATGTAGAAACCTGTTCCACAAATAACTGAAATAGAGTATTCCCAAGGGCCCTGGCGGGGCTGCTGCCTATCCTCTCTCTCTCCAGAAACACTGCACATATTTTCGCTCAGAAGAAGGTGAAATCGGGGCAAATGACACTTTTTATCAGCAGTTTTAAGATCAGATTCTGATTCTTTTTATATTTTATAGAAGGTTGACAGTCAGCAACAGTGGAAGCCTCAAAGCAAGAATTTCTCTGTGGAAAGAGTGCATTTACTAGCTTGGGGTAAGTACTAAGGCCGTCTGGAAGGGAAACATGGTTTCAAGAATTCTTCCCTCTTGTACACAGCATCTGTGCCAAGAAAATAGGACCACATTGAGTCAGTAACAATTTATCCACCCTTTGCACAGCCTCTTTGCTCAGGGCACCAGGCAGGGGTGATGCAGCTCGTGCAAGACCTCGAGTGTGAACAGCACAAGTCGATGAAATCTGAAACGGGGACTCATCCCAAATCTGTGAACTGCGCTGAACAGTGAATTATTATGTCAAATGTTTCATTGTAAAATTCCTCATTAAATTCTTTGGCGTTCACCACACGCTCAGCGTAACTTGAAGTGCTGAGAAAACGAACGCTTACTGTGCCATGACAAAGGCCAATGGTTGCCTCTTTACTGAGCTTGATACATATGGTGAAAACATATTGACTAATTACTTGCCATTTTCAAAAACTGACAAACACTCCAAAGTTAGCCTAAGATAATAGAAGAAGATGCAGTATGAAGAATAAAGACTGGAGAATCGAGAGGAAGAACAGCATAACTCTGTTACTTCTAATTCCCTCTTTCAACGTTTCCTTTGACAAATGACTACTGAGGAACAACCCAGCATTCCCACTGTTTTAAATTGCTTAATGACAATTGGTAAATTAATGCAGCTGATGAATGCGTCTGTTCAAAGCAGAGACTGACTGAAGTAGTGAAGATAAAACCCAGAACCAGTCTTCTACCGAACAGTATCATGATGCAGCTGGGATTTTGGATCTGGGTTCAGGTTTAATATGCCCATTTGGTTGTTTGCCAAATGCCAAAAACAGAAAGAACTGGGCACTGGCAATGAAGAGCTTCCAGAAACGTCTGCCTAAGGGCTCAAAGTCATCATGGAAGGGGAGATTGCAAGACACCTTTTGCCCACTAGTTGTCCAAATGTTGTTTGTGATATAAAAAGTCACCCACATGATCCTAGCCTGAGCTACCTTACAGGAGTCCCCCAGACACAGCCCTCATCATAGGCCTTTTTAAAGCCATCTGATTTCTGGCATCTCTCCCCCAGGTCATGACAAATTGGTCCACTCATCTGATCAGGATCCTTCCCTAAGCAGTGGGGCAAATGTTTGACAAGTTAATTTCAAGGTGGCTCACGAAGTAGAAGCAACATAAAGCTACACAGCTGTAAAACAACAACAACAACAACAACCCCCCCAAAAAAACGTTGCTGGGTAAATTCTGCCAGTAATGAATGTGTAACAGAAAATAAACTTGAAATTCAGGCTCTATGTACGAGAAGACAAGATCTTTGGTCTAGAAGTAGAAAACATGAGGACTCACTGAAGCTAAAGTCAACAGGAATGCAATTACTGTTATTAGAGTTTTATGAGTATAAAACTTGTGCTGATGTATCCACAATTTAGAAATAATAGGCCTTTCAAAAATCAAGACAATGAAAAAAAAATCAATAATGATTCCCTATTATTTTCCTTTAGATCATCCAGACAATAGAAATCGGAGACCTGAATAAGACGCCTAAAGATAATGGCATTATTAGATTGATGAAAAAAGGAAGAGTGATCAAGAGTTTGACCCATTTACCAAAATGTTTAAATGTAGAAAGTCATTATTCTACTAGCTCTGATTTTTTTAGGTTCAGGACGAGCCTCAAGCCATGTTTGGATGTTAAATGTAGTCATAAACAGAGACAGAAAGTAATTTATGAACATTTTTATTACATGAGAAAGAGTTGCTATTTTAGAGACATGTAAATAATATGATGCCTATCATAAAAGTTTTAGAAGGAGTTTTATTTTCCAGCTCATAAACTAAAAATAAAACACTTTAAATGATTGACTTTCCTTTAAGGAAACTCTTAAGCCCGATTTGATAACACTACCGGTAATGCCTAGTAAAAGTCCTGGAATAACTCGTGGTGTTTTGAACAGGACCAGACATTATCCAGACTGGTTTTCATTAATATTGCTGTTTTACTGTAAAAATCCTGGGTAGATCACCACAATTTTGCCCCTGTTGCATAAATACAAGAAGATTTAAAAGAACAGCTGTTCTCCAAGGGGTGGGAAGAACCTTGCTTCATTTGCTTTTTAAAGAGTTTGAAAACCTTGAAGTCTCAGAAGAACAAAAGACCAGCAGATGCCTTTCCTGCTCTGGTTGAGTTCCACCTCAACTTTTCCAAAAGCTCTGAATTTTGTTTGGGTAGAAAAAAAAAATCAATCCTGAATTGAAGCGATTAAAAAAACCCAAAGACCACAAATGTTTATCTTTATTGAAATGGTTCCCAGGGCAATGAGCCTTCCCCAGAGCTGAGCCCTCACCTGGCGGGCACTGTGGGCAGGGCTGGGAGGCAGGAAGGCCCTGGGACGTGGTGGGATGGTCGCCAGACTCTCCCTATGGCTTTATGTCTTCCATCACTTTGCGTTAGGATTTTTTTCCACTTCCAGGAAGCTCACTGTCAGCGTGCGCTGTAAGCAGCGCATCACGCGGCGCGGTGGCAGAGCCGGGCAGCGGGTGGGAAGCTCCTTCCACTCCCTCCTAGAGCAGCCGTGCTCTTCTGCAGCTTTCTGTTTAATCTTTAGGTACAGCCGCTGCTGACTCGCATGCAAAACCGCAAACTGAAGCCAGCGTGAGGACTGCTTGCCATGTCTGCGCACAGCAGCGCACAATGGGCTGGGAATGCCTGAGATCATTTCCTTTCCTGCCTTTCATATCGCTGAACTGAAACCATCACTCGTGTCAAAAGCAAGGGCTGCAGATGAAAGGCCAGTGCATTAAGACAGAGCATAATTGTCAGCCTCTGAGTTTCTGACATTAATCGTTTTACTTAAAGAAGGCAAGGGAATGTTTTTCTGTCCCCTCCACCTCAACTGACAACGCACAGGAGAGTCTGGATAAAAATTCTTTAAAAAAAAGAACGACTCAAAATTTTTGCTAATTAAAAGTAATGTGTTTTCCCATTTTTTGGCAATTTGATAACACAAAACACTTACTTGGGGGCCACAGGGGGAAACAAACTAAGACGGATAAAAAATGTTTTGTGTTCATCCAAGCAAGACTATGTTAATGCACATTATCCCATTAATGCACATCAACATCGGGAATAAGCGCGCCAATGCAAGCAAGAAGCATACACTTATCATCATTTGATAACATGTTTAATGACAGATTGACGGTTGATTTGCAAATGTGAACTGGCATCAATGTTGCTAACTTCAGCTTCTGCCGCCTCCTCTGCTATGCCAGCATATTTATGTGCATAATTTGATTTCGCAGCCACACTGTTAGTACATTTTTAATATTAACTATGCAAGAACAGACAGCCGAACTTAAGTTGCACTGATGGTTTGAGTTCATTAGATTGAAAAAGATGGGCAATGATGACAAAGATGGAGATGGCAGCGCAACATCAAAGAGGCAACACTTAACAAACACACTCCATTTTGAACAAACCGAACTAACACATTTCATGTTGTCGGCTGCAGCAGAGCCCTTATGTACAACAGTAAGAAAAAAAATATGCTTCTGCCCTGGGCATACTGACAGCAACTCTACAAGAAGCTTAGCAGGCTCCTGGACACACAGTTGTAAGATATTTCACTCATCTCTTGCAGGTAAAGGGGCTGATTCTGGGCTGATGTCGGAGTGACAGCAGTGTAATTCAGCAGACCTACAGCAGAGCTGCTCCTGATTTACACCAGTCCAGGGGAGTGTGCCTGCCTGTTCCCACTCCCCTCCCCTAGTTTGCTTTTCACAGCTGTGATTCTTTATGACGAATAATAAAAAGATTTTGCTGAGCGCTCAGCTCTTGCAGGCATGGCGCACGGAGCAGAACTGTGGGTTTGGAAGCCCCGGGGCCTCGTGCTGGGGTGCGTGCAATGTCCCCGTGCCGGGGTGTGATGTCCTTCCCACCACCCCCAGGCTGGCAAGGCACAACGCCAGGGCTGCACTCCTGGTGCCTTCCTCTTCCTTGGTGCTCTGAAGGGAATGTGTACCAATGAGCCGGGAAAAGAATATTTCATCCTCTGCTCACATTAATGTCTGGGCATATACTGCATCTAGTATTAATTTGCTTGTTGTGCCTCAATATATAATAAATTTGAGGCGGTAGCTTTATGGCGCAAGTTGTAATTTTAAATTTTATGGTACAAACTGACCATCTGCAGGAATCTGACCATATAACCTCAGCCATTCGGTGCAGACTGTAATGTTAGTTCCTCTGAATCACGGCGCAACTATGATTTAGACACACAATTAGATAGACCAGGTCCTCACCAATTCTCTGCTGTCTGAATTACTGCTGAACAGCCTAATAAACGTACCGCACATAGGCCTCTAAAGCAAAGCTTTTAAGAATGTCCTGAAGTTTACCTCTAATCAGCAAAACACCTAGTGCAATTACTGCCACTTGGAGCCTGGACCAGCAACTCGCTGTGCTCGGCCCTGCACAAAGAGAACAAACCCAACCGCTTGGGGACCTCTCTGTGAAGCTCTGTTCTCCTGAGATGCACTGCAGGCAGAGCTCACCTTGAGCCCCTGCTGCATTTGGTGCAGCAGTTTATGAAGCAGCTCTGCTGGCTGCCACTGCACAAATGAAAGTGTGTGGCCCCCAAAACTATACAGGCAGCTTTGGCTTGCCCCAGTGAAGACACAAGAGATCATGGAAGACTTGTTCAGAGTTTGGGGAACTAAAAAATACACCACCAAAGTAAAAGAAAGGACAGAGAGACAAATGCAAGAAGGAGACTGTGCTCAGTTAAGCTTATCTTGCTGGCTTTTAAGACAGTGCTGTGCCTTTATTGAGCTACTCAGGAAGGCACGGGCACTGCAGTGCTCCTGCCCGTGAGCAGAGCAGTGGGCAGACCCACAGCCCCACTGATTGCTGTGCTGACAGCCATGCTGCCTCCTCCCCACCTGGGCCTTAGCCATAATTAGAAATAAAAACATTTCCCAGGGAAAGCGAGTTGTGGACACTGCTCACTCATGCTTGCTGATGGAGGATGGGGAGAGCAAAACAATGCAATTTCCAGGCCCTGAAAAAGCTCTCACTGACTCCAAGGCTGGCCTGCTGTGACCGGCAACGTGCTAGGTGGCATTGCAGGGGTGTGTGAAATATCTTCCAGCTTTGCATTTCCCCTTCAAATTGCCTGAGCTCCTGCTGTGACCATGCACTTACAGCGCTGGCTCTGAGCACAGGGCTGCACAGCCCCACGCGGCTCCAAGAACCATTAGTTCTCCCCAGTCACAATTATCTCCGCTGCTGAGCTTGTGTCCTCTTTCCTGTCTCAACTTAAGTAAGTTGCATTTCTCCCACTCTTGTTACTGAGTAGATGCAGATGCCACTTTGTTCCGTGTGATTTATAGCCAGTAGCTAATGTTCAGTTATAATTCCCCAGTTTAGACATGAAAAATAGCCTGTAATGCTCAACACAAGGGCCTCTCAACAATGATATATAATTTAAAAATTAACACAAGGACAGAGGAGACACAGGATTTTGAACTAGGGACTCTCTCATTCAAAGGTTAAATCTCTACAAGGTGAGCTAAAGGAATTAGTTGAGTTATTAAGTAAATGCCTCTGTTCTATTTTCCCAGTACATTAGCTGCTGCAGTCTTTTCCAGTTCAGCTGTGTTCAGCCCCAGCATGCTCAAAGTGCAAATGCTCGTGGCACTGCATTCACACATTTGCTTTTTTTCAATGTCAAACAAACCGGAGCTTTTCAGAGCCAAAGGTCAAAGCGGAGGGCCCTCAAGAAAATCTCTTGGGAAATTATGTGATTGTTCTTATGTCTTTATTGTATATAAAATCAGGCTTCAAACATGGCTCGCCCTTTTCAAGCATCTTAAAACCATAAATGAGTCACGACTCATTCCTGCAACACCTAAGTTATATAAGTGGTCTTGTTAATTTACCGGAATATCTTGCATAACTAATTGCTTCCAGGATCAAACTCCGATGGCTCTGAAACCTCTGCAGTGGTAAAGATCTCCTTTGGAAACACAGAGAAGCTCACTCCCAGCCTCACACAACGAGTCAAAAACAGATCAAGGGACAGAACCTGCACCCCCAGCCTCGCGCTGCCGAGTGCAATCGAAACCCTCTTTTGTCAAAGCTCAGCACTTCAGAAGGCATGCAGAGAGAGCAGGGAGAGAGGAGAAGAGTTTGGCCACAGAAACTTTTTGGAGGTGCTACTTCTTTCCTATCTTCTGTTCACTATATGAAGATTTAGCTCATATCTTAGGTGTCTGCTGCTGCACTCTGTTTAACCCTGTCTCACTCTGGCACTGAGTATTACATTTATGGATTACAAATTTATTGACATTTGACATTTGCATCAGCTTTCACCTGATCAACAGGAGCTCTGGCTGCCAAGGGGAATTATTATGGAAGATTTCAACAGCCATGGGAATGCCAAAAAGGTCATTAAATCATATCAGAAAAACAATGTGTTCATAGCATTCATACACTTACTCTTGCCAGTAAATCTTCTGGTTGATGCTTGGACCACCTACTGATGATACTCGAAGAGAAGGAGAAACAGAGAATTGAAGAGATGAATTAAATTAAAACCAAATGACATGAAGCCTGGCACAGTGGGATCTTTAATTTTCTACTCTATGAATCCAGAATAAGGAAAAAAAAAACAGAAAACAAAGCACAGTGGCTTGACTTTATCTAAGTTAATTCCCTCATATAGGCAGGGCTTAACTAAATAATCCTGAGTAATGTGTGCACCCCACATTATTGCGTGCAATTTGTATGTGGGAGGTGCAGGATTCAGAAAACATATGGCACATGGAAAACAAATGACAGGGTGTGCTTTTACACTCTTTTTGGCTATACTTATCATTCTTGTTGATATTTTTTTTACAGACATGAAAAATGAGTATAGGAACTTTCACCCTAATCTCTTTGGAAAAATACTGGGTTTTTTGTTTTGTTTTGTTTTTTTTTGTGTGTGTGAGGTTGTGATTTATACAAGAAGGCCACATAATTCCTGGGAGCATAGACAACGTTTTAAAAATACACTGATCAAATAAACAGAATTACCTCCCCCATCGTCGATTCTCTGGATGACAAACCTGGGTCTTGCACCATAAAAAGCCACGGCCAACAGATTAGGTCTCCTTAGGTTATGAAGGGAAGTGAGTTACTGAACTGGAAGCCCACCCACAGCCTATCTGTCTGTATGTCCAGTTTAGGAGGAAGCTTTGCTGAGGACTGAATCACATGCAGCTGTCTGCTCCTGAGCTGAGGAAGCACGAAGGAACCATTCAGATCTGCCCTTACTTGTAAGAGTAGTGTGCTCAGTTTACATGAAAGTGGGCAGAAGCAGGACATGGCATACTCATCTCCCAGCAGAACACTTCTTCTGCGATGTCCCCTGGGATGGAGATCAATAGGTGCTTAAAGGGCAACATCAATCCTCTTAATGGCCCTAGAAAGCAAGCTGGTGGCCACAAGGACTCATTCCCTATAGGAATCAATGCCAGTAGTTTGACTTGATCTCAGAAATACAGCTGATGCTGTGCAGCCACTGTTGTGTTTGCAGCAGTGGTGAAGCACGCGACTACAGGGTGACAACCAAAGACTGCCTGGAGAGCGGCAGAGTGCGGAGACAGGGAACCGGGCACCAAGTTGCTTCTAACCTTGGCCTGGAACAGGACAGAGAAGTGGAGAGATGGAGATGTGGGATGGAGGTATCTGCTGGCAGCTTTGCACTATGCCAGGTTATTGGCTGTACATAGTGAGGTACATAATTCCAGGGAATCTGTGGTTTATGGTATAAACTTGGGGATTTTTAGAAACAGGGAGTGTTTGGCAGTTTGCATTAAACGAGCTCACGAAAACAACAAGTTTGCAGTTAGGATTCAACAGTTCTACAGCAGGAGAGGGGAAAAACCACTTTTGTCAGTGTACAAAAAAAGCAGAAAGCAGATCCAGAAGGGATCCCTGTAGCATTATCCATGCACAACAGAACAAGTAGCTTGGCCTCATCTGAATTACTGCTCAATGCTAGTATGAATTCTGCAGTAAGACTGCAGTTCCTCTTCTGTGTACAGTTCAGAAAGAAATCTAATCCTCGGATTGCTGGCTGGGAAATCCTCGTGGAAAAAAAAAAAATGGGAAAAGGAGGGAGACCTTAGGTCTGGGGCTTGATATCACTGGGTGGGATTTTTTGACCCAACCCTATACGGCTATTCTGATTTTCTTCTTCACTACTACTCAGTTTGAAGAGGAAAGCAGAAAACTGTCATAAAGGAAGTCTTAGCAGTGCTCAACTGTTGGGCACACCTCCTGTTACAAAGGATTGTGCATGCTCAGGGCTAGGGAATAGAATACACACAGTCGTTCACTTATAGCTGGAGGCTATGAGCTCGATGGCACAGAGGAAGCTCTGGCTGGTAGTGCTGCAGAGAGGATATCCCAAAGGGAACAGTGAAGCTCCCTCAAGCACGAAGGCTTTTGGGGCTTCGGCACAGACAGAGTAACCTGACCTTGACCTTCATCAGGCCTGCAGAACGTTGCTGGGAGAGGCAGGTGAAGTGGGATCACAGGGAAGCCATGGCCTTACTGATCTCTCTTTTTAGGGTGACCCTGAAGGCTGAAATGTTTTGGTTCTCCAAGGCAGCCCAAGCCCACCACTTTCATCCCCTCCCAGAGCTCCTGGGTGGCTGTGTGAATTACAGATGAGCTTTGCAGTAGAGAGAGAAAGCAGAAGATGCTGATAATGCTCTGGTAAACGATGTCACACACCCTCACCTTTCTGCTCCTGGTCTGATTTGATGCCTTGCAGCTGCTGCTGCATGCACAGGGTTTCCATGCCAGGTCACTCAATAATAAATCAGAAACTACGGGGGCAAGAGGGCATGGGGATTCTGAACATTCACTCTGAGCCTTCTGACTTTTTGCAGTAGAAGCTTCCCAAAAGACATACTCCTTCACTTCCTCTGTAACCCCTCTGCTGCAGCAAAGCATGAAGCAAAGGGTCATTGCTGGCCTCAGAAATGGGCAGGTGTGGGGAAGCAATGTGCCACCATAAGGATTGCTTTGTCACACAATCTGATGCAGCTGCTGCAGGTGCTGGAGTGGAGCAACCACATGAAAATCACTCCGGCCACCTCTCCTTTCCCTTCAAAAATGTCACTGTGGCACCCTCCACTTTCTATAACAATGTTTATCATTGTTCTTCGATTGTCTGGGACAATAAATGGTTAGAAATGAGCATATATCACCAGGAAATCTCTGCCTGCCCCTTCCCCCAAGCAGTGTCATAAAAACGTACAAATTCACATTAATAATGAAGTGCATTTCCCTGAGAAGCCACTGTGTATCTCAGGGAGAGCAGGCAAGGTGGCAGTTGCTGCAGAGTTTCCTATTAAAGAGCAGAGCAAATACTCATAAATCTGATGAGGGGCCAAAGCACATGTTAGGGCTGTCTCCCTCTTAATGGAACCTTTTCTGAAATGAAAAAAATATATATCTCGATACATTCAGGGTATTCATTAGACATGACAACCTCCTCCACTCCCCCGTCCTTCCCTCCCCCATCCTGCATGCGCTGACCCCTGGCAGAGGAGCTGTGCTGAGTGCTGGCAGGGAGGGATTTTGGAGGGGAGGAGGAATTGTTTTGTTTTAATAAAGGGAACCCACAAATTTCCAGCAAGGAACAAGCCCTCTCCTTCCCCACCTCCTTTCCTCTGCTCAGCACGCAGCTGCCATTCCCTCCCTTTCCATGCCCCCAGCACACCCTCCTCTTGGTCACCACTGCACCTTTCCCACATATTCAGAGCCAACAGAGCCGATGCTGTGCCCCAGAGATGGACATCCCTCACAGAACTGAGTGTCGGAGCCTTCCAGCCACCTCCCACCTTCCAGGGCTCCACCAGCTCATGCTCTTGGGATGCATAGCCTCCTAGAGCAGGCAGGATGGAGCCTTGGGCCCCCCGGCTCACCAGGGGGCTGTGACCAGTGCAATGCCTCAATGCTACACGCCTTATCATGGGATGGGAACTGAAGTCTGCTGCCCCTTTCCAGGAGGTGAGATGCTCTCAAACAAGAAACACTATCACAGTTATGAAATAAGCTCTGTGCTGTGTGTGGCTTCTTCTGCCCCATTCCTCTTCCTGCAGGCAGGGTCCTGAGCAGTATCTGCTGCTGTGAATCCAGTGTGGCTTTATTGACGCACGAGAACTACCACAGGGAGCTGAGCCTCCTGTGCCAACGCATCTGACCTCCATGCACAGACAGACCCAGCTCTCAACTGAGGAGATGCAGAATAAGGCCTGAGGACTACAACTTAATGATCGTGAATTATCTGTTCGTTAGGCCAATAAGTAGTGAAAAATCTCTTCCTCCTTTCCTCTTCCCATAAAGCCATATCTACATTTTTCCTCGATTTTCATCTGCGCTCCATCATATTTGCACAGAGTGATCATCCTGCTAAATAACATTATTTTTATTGAAAGGTGCTTTTGAGGGCTGGATGCTGCTCATGTCTTTTCCTTCCACTGTTGATCTTCGCTACTTGGTTGGCGAGGTGTAAAATGTGTACTCTTCCTTTGAAATCTCACTGGGTAAAACTGTTCCACAATAGATTATGAAGGCTGTAGCATTTAATAATATCAGATGCAGCAAGGAGAAGGTAAGATTTTGATATCCTTATGAATACTGAATGCTTGAGGAGGTAGGTGCTATTCAAGGTCAGTTAAAATCTGATCAAAATGCTTACAGGTTGCCATCTCTTTGCTCACTGAAGAATTCCTGCCTTTTGGGGGCAGGAACTGTCATTTACTGTATGTTCATACAGAGCCTAGAACAATATGGGGGTAACCTGGTGGGTTGGATGAGCTAATACAATTTCAGTGACACCAACCTTAATAGCAACCTGTAGTATTCATAAGAAGCAAGTAAATCTGCACAGATACATCCATGCTGATGCACCCTGATCTGTCCTGACCCTGCTCTCACTGAAGCCAAGAGCAAACTCTTACTGCTGGATTTACAAGGGTGAGTGCTAGACTGAAAACACATTAGGCAGGGCAAGTTCCAAGCTTTCAGAATGCTGAATTTGAAAAGTCCTGATCTACTGCTTTTGGGGAATGGTGAGAAATTTCCAAGGGCTGGAGGGACTGGGCCTCCACCAGGGCGGACTGGAGGGAGGAGGGGCAGCTGGGGCAATCCCCTGCTTATGGACTGCAGCACAGAGGCCCACCCGAGCCCGTCCCTAATGCCTTGCTTCCTCTTTCTCTCCTAACATGTGGCTTCGGACAACTGATTCCTGCAATTGGCCTTGCCTGTGTAACACCAATATTGGCTAATAGCAGAACATGATGTTCAGAGCAGCTCCTCCAGCTCCAGAGGGGAGGAGAAAATAAAATCCACAGAAGAAAAAAATCTTCTATTTTGGTATACTTAACACATACAGTTATCTACGTGTCCTATATATCATTTAACAAATTGCTTTGCAATTCTTACAGGGCGTGGTATAATGACTGATTTAAAATCACTGCATTGCTTAAACTGCATTGTTCTTCATCAAGTTGAGTCATTTTTATGTGAAGTGTCAAGCTCTCTAACAAATAACTGCTGCCAGACAAATCAAGTTCCTCATCTTAAAGCTACGGCTAAATAGTTTATAGCTTTAATCTGCTCACTGAGGTGTGCAGTCTATGACAGTAATTATAAATGCAAGGAGAAATTATAGCTGAATGCTTTAACTGCATTAGGAGCCATTTGATGAACAATCATGATTGCCTGCTCATTTTCAACAATAGAGGGCAAGTTAGTGTCAGTGCATTAGAGGATTTTCAGTTCTGCTCTGCTCTTTCTTCCATTTACCACAGAATGTCAGTTGTCTCCTATAAAGTAGAAAAAAAAGCACTGCAGAAGCTTTAAACTTGATGGTTAAAAAAAGACAAAGGAGGAAACAGAGAGAAAAACTGTTTATCATTATGACTCATTTTTTTGTTTTGCAGCAGCCTTATTTGCAATTAGTTCATTTCAGGTAGCTGCTTGTTTGCTCATCAGGGCCTTTAGTAAAGCAATCTCTCCAATTAAGTTGGTAAATTTAACGTTGTAGAGACTTATCTCTGTAAAAAGTTGTAGAAAAGAGCAGAGAGAGCCTCGGTCACCACGAGTGACAGGCAATGCCGCCGCCCGACTTTACAGGAAGAAACAAAATTCTGCAATTCTGCACTGCCTTTTGGTTTGGTTTTTTTTTCTCGGAACAACATACAAATTCTGATTCAATTGCAAAAAAGAGAAAAAAAGCAGAAATCCTCTTTGAAGGTATCAGTCATCATACAAATTAGTTCTGATTAAGCCACGCTCCCTAATGTTCACGGGGTTTCTTTGAAGAAGTGCAATAAAAACAAATATGAAGGAGGTTAAATGAAAAGAATAGAGACATCTGATGGTTATATATTACACATAATTTTACATTATATTACTAAGCCCATATCAGTTAAAGGAACTCAAGAAAACACTGAAGAGGAACATAAAACAGATATGTGTGTCTTTACATTTAAGAAGAATTTATAGTGAATTTCTTATAAACAGCCTCACAGAGATCTTAAAAATAAATCCATACCCATAACACATTTTTCTACAGTACCAACCCAGGTTATTCATTTCTGCTTTTAATGACAGTCAACATTTTAAAATATCACCTTTAACAGTAAATTTCATTAAAATATAAAAAGTATTTTATGTACTTCTGTACTTGGAGCACACTCTGCACTGTTTTATTTCCTTTTATTTCCGTATATTTTTATTTCTACGCCACTACAGCATTGCCTACAAGTGAATGCAGGTGCACGTGCGTGTTTTAAGAATTTCGGTGTGCTTTATATTCCCCGTTTCTCAGCACTGTGCTCTCCTCTATGTTATTATTCAAATGCATACCGAATCTTAACAATAACATGGTAAGAATAAGTAAACCCTGAAAATCCCTGTTATATGATTTAGTCTCTTTGCAGATCTCAGGAAGAAACCGTACGAATAAACTGTGGCCTCCACGCTTCCAACGCAGCCGGAACTTGGGTAGGCTTACAGTCGTAAAACCTTCACAATGCTATCCAAAATACCCCATCATTTCACACAATTTGTGCTATCACGCATACCAACTCAAATTATAGTTCCAGATAACAGTGCTATCACTCTGTCATTGCAATTTAAATATATTTTTTCAAAGGTAAGGTATAACCTGCATCTTGATATAAATTAGAAAAGGATGAGTATTAAAAGGACAGTGATTTCTGGGTACCCAAAGGCAGGAAGGACAGTGCCTTATTGATGTAGTCACACACCACGTGAACAACACTCGTGATGTGTCTGTGTAGGTTATTACAATGCAGAAAGCCTTTCTTTCCCCTCAGATTTTTTTTTCTTTGTACTTGTTCTCCAAATCCCGAGGAACAATAACATGTTTATGAAGGTGGGTGTTTGGTTTGCCTCTTTATAATAACACGGTGCTTTTAAAACCAAATCTGAAACATTTGTCAGGTATTAAGCCATGAATATGCCAAAATAACTGTTACATTAATATATTTGGCAGATAGCTTTTGTTTGATAGAACCCAAATTATTGGTTTGCTCTGATATCTCTTATGTGAAAACGACGAATGTCAGAGTCTTATTAGTCATTAACTGGCGAGGAAGGAAATGAAATATGGTATATTTTTCCCAACCAACCTCCTGCAATTTCCCGATATTTTGGCAGGTATATTGATTTTGAATGGTAATAAAATGGTTAAGCAGAAAATAAGTTATTTTCAGATAAACAAGGAACACTTGTTTCTTCCTTTTGTGTTGGGTTCTAACGTTGGGTTAAAAATGCCAACAAAGAAATGCAAGGATTTCAGCGCTATTGAGAAAATAAACTCCCTTTGAGTTGGTCTGAATTTTGCCCATTAAAATATGCAGAAAGAATAAATCTGGTCAAATACAGACTGCACATACAAGACGTACGTAAAACTTCAGTCTTACTGCAGTTGAATACCGACGTTATACTCTACAGCAATAGCTTCCATTACCCATCCCAAAGCAACCTTTTGATTAGTGGCTTAAATTATTCAAAAGTAGCCTTTTAAACAGAGCGTAAGTGACGCACAGTCCTTGTGCTGGCTGTGTACACTGAATGTGTTTCTTAAAGCTTCATGAATATTTGCAGCAAACAAATGTGAAATCTTCACACAAACCGGTATTCATCTTCAGAGCGCTTGCACCCTCAATTAGCCAGAGAATAGCCACAATAGCAGGTGGCGCGAGTGACAACTCAGAACACATCTTTAATTTTGACTGTCTGATGAATTCATTTTCTAAACGTTATTCAAGTAATGAACGTGATGGAGAAAATGTGAGTCTGCACATGATTATTCTGCAGATAGAAGCAGAGCCTGAGTTTGCTGGCGAATTTGCTGTGAATGACTAAGGGAGCCTCGCTGGAAATAAATGTGTTAGAACAGAAAACTTCTATTTGGACTTTTAGTTGACGTTCTGCATATTTATTTAAATCAAGAAGATTTGAGTTTGTGAATCAAGCAAAATTAAAAATGCAAAGATGGCGTGTAATCTGAACATGACGTTACATATCATAAACACTGGCTGTGGCAGTACTTCGGTTGGTGTATCTTCCAGCCAAAAAAAATTAAAAAAAAGAGTATCAACAGTAATGCAGAAGTACCGTATTAACAAGTTTTGTAATTATAAGCACGTGAAAGGAATCCCAGCGCTTCCTAAAAGAAGCGCCAGGCCCCTGCAGCTCATAGGAAACCTTGTGCTGAAGTCAGCGATGCTCACAGACCGACCGACACGCCCGCCAACGGGAAACAAAATGCAATCAAATATCTTCAAGATTAAAAAGGAAACGAGCAGAGACGTGAGAAAGGTTAAACCGATGCGCCAAGAAAGGCCACTCACAACAGTAAGTGTTACGTACGTGTAAAATACCAACAGTTTGTACAATGTGGAATATCCAAATATCAGTGAAAGAACAGATAAACTTCTCGACATAAACTTCTCAGGTATCAGTAGATTCTTGAGACTGAGTTTGAGTGTATCAGGAACTCTGACTAATTATTATTTTATTAATTTGACATTTGAATTATCTTCTTTTCCCCCACCAGTATCAGATTCACAGATGCATTCGCACTGAAGGAGGTAACAAGCTTTTGGTGTTCAGTGCTTGTTCCTGCTTTTTTCCATTCTCACTGCAAAGTGCAGCATTTCTTTGTTGCATTCCACATTGAAGTGCACAGGATGTGAAACAATTCTTAGAAATAAAAAGGGGAATGAGAATTGGAAAAGTATTAACAAGAAGCAACTTTTACATAGGGCAATGTAGTTCTGCATTTGTCAAGCGCTCTTCCTGAAAACATTATAAAATGAATAGGTACATGCAATTAGTTTAATGAAGCAACAGTACATTATGCATTTTATAGTGTTTTCCTACATTGAATAAAGTATGAATATTTCAAGAGGCCTCCTTAAAAGGATGAAATAAAAACTCACTATAGAGCATGCATACCTTAAGAGTTATTCTTCATCCACTTCTGCTACAAATTGTGAATGGTGTTCTGGTGACTTGCTGTGTGTTTTGCTTAGATGAAGTTTTACTGCATGTTTGCTCGCAAATGTCCGACAGCACAACTTACATTTGAACTTAGAGTCTGTGTCCTCTTCTCCAGCTATTGTTTCAGGAGACCTTTGAACTGAAACTCTGGAGATTTCTTGTTCTACCTTGGTTTGCTGCTCCACAGCCAGCCTGTTCATGTCTTTCATTTGGAAACCTAGATGAGATTCTAAGTGGCTAATGTAAGTAGATGGGGTTCGAAACTGAGATGCACAGTCGCTGCAATAAAAGACTGGATGCCCTTTGTCCATGTTTTTCAAAAACTTTGTTCCTCCAGTTTTCCTAAGTTGGTACTTGACATTTGCCAACCAGTGGCTGATGGTGGTCATTGACAGTCCGGTAAATTTTGAGATCTGCATACGCTCCTGTGGGCCTAGATCTGATAATAAATATTTACCTTCGGATGTCTGGAAGAGGCTGGAAGCAAACTGGGCTTGCAGAATCAGAAGATGCTGAGGGTTCCAGTTTGACTGCCTGCCCTTCCTTTTATGCAGAGTGGAGACTTCTGTTGAGACATCCTCAAAGCGTCGGACATCTATTTCCAACTTCATAGACGGGATCCTTGAAGATGCGGCAGGTTTTGGTGTAGTAGCTTTGGGAAGAACTTTGACCATGTCAGCAATGTCAGACAGAGCATGTTTTTGAGGTGGAGAAGTACAAGATTGTGCTTGAGCTGACTCAGCTTTCTTGCCTTTAGATTTGGTCAGGTCGATAGGCTGATCGTTATTTTCAAACAAATAGTGCCTGGTTACGCTGGCAGGCTTTGGTGGGGTTGGAGTAGGAGATAAAACTGGCTTCTCCATCATATTTAGATTAGATTTGTGGAACATAGAAATTGTGCTAGAGCTGGGGCTGGAGTTGGATTGGGGCCGTAAAGGCTCAGTGGCTTTGCCCAAGTGATTATTTAGTACCGACTGCAGGGCACTGAGAGGGTTGACACAAGGCAGCTCTGATGAATGGGTGGCAGCAGCACAACCATTACTAAGAGAAGCTGCTGTTGGTTCCTTTAGGGCTGATTTTTCCTTTCCACTGTCCTCTTTAATTTTGTCTTCTTCTTTCAAGGGACATGGCTCTGTCTTTTTTGGCTCCACAGAGGCTTCAGATTTGAGGACAGGTTCCCTCTCACTCTGACTGAGTGAAACAGGCTCAGCTTGAGTGCTCTCTTTAGCATAGTCCTTCTGTACCTCCTCCCTGTCATCAGTTTCCTTCTTCAGTTGAGTGCACTGAGCCACGTTTGCTGAGATAGGGACTAGAGGCATGACTTTCCACTTTGGAGCTATGGGCCTCAACTTGTTGGCCACTGTTGGCCTGATCTGCAGTACTTGGGAACCCACTGGCAAAGATGGCTTAGCTCCTTCTGAGAGCTGATAAGCTGCGTGGATGCTGGGATATGCACTCCAGCTAGGTGCTCCATTTTGAGCTTTATTGATGGCTGTTGTGACAGTGTTCTCCAAAGACTTTAAAATGTCTCCACCACCTTTTGAACCATCTTCTAAATCTTCTTCTCTGAGGTACTGGTATTTCATTGTGGGATCCAGTGGTTTCTGAAGAGCGTCCTCATACTCTTCAGTTTTTACTGCTTTCTCATCTTTGTTTGCATCGTCAGCTTTATCTTTTTTACTTTCTTTTTTAATTTCAGAAGCAGGAGCAATGCATTCTGCAGGTGATGATTTACCGATTGACTTCGAAACCGGGCTGTCATTGGCTGGTGCTTCAGAGAGCGACTGCATTTTTTCCACAGCTAAAGGATCTAGAACAAGTTGCTTTCCTTTCTTTGAAGCTGAACTTGTGACTTTCAAGAAGTGGCCAGTAACCATCATGTGGGTCGTGAGCTGCTGCAAGGTGTCATGGGAGCTTCCACACTCCATACACTTCAAGATCTGGGACTTGCAGGCCTCAAACTGCCATGTATAGCTGGCACCATTCTGGTAGCCGTAGCGGTTGTTGGATGATAACTGCAGGTTCCCGTTCTTCTGTGGGGAAAAAGTATCAGAGAAAGACCCCGTTGTGGAATCGGGGGAACAGGGCCTGTTAACGTCAAACACACGTTTCTTTGCTGGAGTGACCATTTTTGAAGAAATGGTGGGCACCGGCTCCTTCAAAGGCACTTTCTGGTAATGTTTTGTTTTTATCATATGAACGCTCAAATCTTGAAGGGAATCAAAGGAATCACCACAGAACATACACTTCAGAACTTTTTGTGCATCTTCCTTGTCCATGTCCTGGAAAGCCCTTTTTCGGGGCTTTGAGTAGCTGGTAGGTCTGTGCTTGTCCTTTTTGTGGTTGTCGTCTTGGTAGTGACCTGTTTCATTCATATGAACTGTTAGTTCGACCAGCGTGTCGTAGGCTGCGCTGCACTGCCGGCACCGAAACCTGCTGGCACCGGTGAACACCGTTCCACACATTTTGCTGCTCTGCCGGTAGAGCTGGACGGAGCTGAACAGGTTGGGTTTCGAGACAGGTCTGGAAGGTAAATTCTGTTGTAAGCTTTTTGACAGTGCATCTTGATGCCAATCAAAATCAGCTTTGTTCCCTCCATTTCTGTTGTCGCAACTCCTCTTTTCAGAGTTGGACAACTTGAAACCCAGCCCCAAGCCTGTCCAGTAAGAGTCTGACAGTATGTTGGCGTAGACCGCTGTCATTTTATCCATGCAGTTGTGTGCTTCATTCTGGGCTTTGGGATGGGTGCTGGTTTTCGGATCCTGCGGCTCTCTAGAGCAAATGCTTTTAATATCTGTCACATGGTCACTACCATCACTCAGCAGTGATTCATTTTCTGCATCCTGGTTAGATATATGACTGACAGGGGAATTCTGGTAACTAAAGTTCCCTTTCTGCTCAGGACCCACATCGTGTTCCTCATCCGTTCCAGTGTCATTGCTGCCCTGGAGCTGAGCAGTTGAATTGTCATCATCATCTTCTTCCTCCTCCTTTATATCTTCCTCTTCCTTTAAATCTTCCTCTTGGACGTAACCTGAAATGTAACGTCAATATATGAAATAATTTGTTAAAGGAGAACACTGCAGTTCAAGGTTTCCAGTTTCACTATGTGTTTTCTTTACCAGACTTCATTTCAATCTACAACTTTAATGCCTCTTAGTTCTGGAAATGAAAAAAAGCAAAATGATGTCTTTTTTTTTTTGTGTGAAGGTTGCTGCATGTTATTGGCAGATGATCATAATTCTTTATAACTGCCAGAGATTCTGAGTTAATAATTTTCCTGTCATGGGACTGTAATTCTAACTGTCCTGTAATAGGACAGTTGGAAAATTCATATGTAAGAATTTAAAGTTTATATTAAAAGCTTCAATTCTACCAAATTGTTTTTAGCCTCAGTGAAAGGAAGGGTAGAATTGGCAAGGAACAGAAGACAAATAACTGCCATAATCTGCCTGGTTCATAGAATCATCTAGGTACAGTAATCTTTTACCATTTGATCACCTGAAAAAGCACTTTAGAATATACACAAATAATTTATATGTCAAAATACAACATTTGAAAGCACTGATAGGCTTAAGTGGAACTCTTTTGTTTGTAAAAGTAATGTACTGCGTACCATAAAAGCAAATTGCGCTTCAATAAAAACAAACACGTATATTTCAGGGCAAGAACCCTGAAGTTACAGAACAGGATGTGACAGAGGTAGACCAAAGTGTAACACTGAGGAAGCAGGACAAGACCCGAATGATCTCATTTGAAAAATGAGCTAATTAATTAATAAGAAGAACTTGATACTGGAACAGATGTAAATTTTAAAATTAATTAAGGAATTGTGTAATTTTCTTTTTCTTTTTTTTTTTTTTCCTCCCTTATAACAGCAGTGCTTCTAGTGAAGTTATGGGAGATAACATGGGCAAAAATAGTCTGAACGGTGGAGAAGAGAAGAATCTTAAGTGTGAACCGTTTCCACTGCAGTCAGTGGATAAATTCCCACCAACTCCTCACAATCAATGACTGACTTCCAGAAGTGATGGAGAGAGCAGGTGGTTCGGACACGTTTCTACCAAAAAAAAGGTGAACATTTTTTTAACAGTCATTGCAAAAGAGTGCGTGCAATCCACTGCTACAGACAGACACTCATCAACAGCGCTGATTTCAGAAGCCTTCACAGGAGATACTTTGATGCTCTCTTTCATTTAGGAGCGCACCCCATACTGCTAACTCTTGTGACTGCACTGCAGTGCGTTGAGTACTGAAGGCCTAGCTTTGTGTGTCAGAGTGTTAGGTAAAGAACAAACCCACAGTCCAAGCTGCCATTAAAAATAACAAAACAAAGCAAAAGTAAAATAAAATGAAACAGAACTCTACTACTTGTAATTGTGAAATAAGACTTAAAACCACAGCCCTAAAAGCTCAGACAGAACAATGCAGATGAGCCTAAAAGTGTTACTTGTTTAAAATTCCTTCCCAAATTTGAGAACAGCCAACTAATGGCTGCTTGAGAACCTGCCTTATTTTGCCATCCAGAACTCAGTACTCCTGTGCAAATGACATCCTTCTAGCAAATCAAGGGGGATGGGCAGAAAAGCTGGAAGCGTTCTGATCAACGTACAGACAAGGCCTTCTGCGATTTTTTGTCAGATGTGTTTCAATTTTTCACTCTAGTTGCATTTAAGAATTGGGAGAATACGTGACCCCTCCCAGCGGATGCTCACTGCCAAGCCCTGAGCTGAAGCACAAGCGGAGGAGCCACTTCCTGGATAGACCTGCAGCAGAAGAGGGAAGTGACGGTTCTCTGTCCTGATGCACTAAGAAATGCACACAAGCCATCTTCCCCACACCATTCCCATGGCTTTAGGCCCTCCACAGATGTGGGCTTGAATTACTCCTGGGCGACACCAGGCAGCCTCACAACCAGAGGTACGGATAATGGCTCAGTGCAAAGGATCTGGACGCTATTTTAGCATGACAAAGTAATAATCATACAGTGACAGAAACACTAGCAAAGAAGCCAAACATTAAGTGCTGTGTTAAATATTAAACCAACAAGTCTTTCAGCAGTGCGTTGGGGTACAGCAAATATTTGCAGCCCCATTTACCAATGTTCAGACAGAGGCAGGCAGTAAATATAATAGTAAGAATAAAATGATTTTTTGCGTCCTTAAATATCTGCCCTGACGGCCAGGCAATGCCCTCCCTGTACCCCTTCCTGAGCTCAGACGCTTTCCGAGGATGCAGGGAACGGAGGGACCCGGGGGCGGCGGAACCTCCCGCACGTGCGGAGCGGTGACCGCGTTACGCAGCGGCACGAAGTGATGAGCGGGGCTGCCGCGCTGCTCGCGCTGCTGCAGACCCCGAGCGGCGTAGGTAGCAGCTCTGGCCCCACGCCAGGACGCATCGCACATCACGCTCAGAGCAACCGAAAGAAGGAGTGAATGCAAGGAAGGAATCAGACCAAACAGACAACAAATGTGAACAAAATTCACATGCTTTTCAGTCGGCGCGGATTTGGTTCTCTAATTCAGCACCAATTCTTTGAATGCTATTAACCCATCTTTCACCAGAAGGTAGTTTTTTCCTTTGGGTGATACGTACGGCAGTTTCCTCTTCGCCGTCTCCTTTGTCCTTCTAAAAGGACTGACTGGGAGAAACAGAAGTACCAGGCAGCTGCACATCCCCCACAGTACAGATAAATTTTTCTGCTTAATTAGGCATTGACATGTTTACTATAACCCTTACAGAAGAGTAACTCGTGCTGAGAAATCCTCTTCTTTAGGCTGCATAACGCTCAGATGCAATCTTAGCAAAGAAAGCCTTAAAATAACTTCTCAGAAAGTACCATCAGAATTTCACAAAATCAGTGGTCAGATCCATCTTATTAGCAGATAAGAGTTCTGGGCAGCTTTGAAAACACATTTCGGTATCCTACTTCTAAAATAATTTCTGCTTATTTAAACGACTCAAATCGTTGTGAGCATTTTCAGGACAGCAGATTCTCTTCTGGGCAGGAAGGCTGTGGTACCAGAGCTGCTGCGTACACCCAGCAGTGGTTTCCGCTAAGATCTCACTGTGTGTGAAACTCAGTGTCAACTGATGCAGCTATTTAACAGAAACTGCACTCATTTAAGTTTGCATTATTTCTTTTATAAGCTACATATAAAGGATGTATTGAGCCTGTACAGTCATATGCTTTAAATGCAGTGTCTGTAATATGTAGCATACAATTTGGCATCGTGCTGATGTCCATATAATAAATTGTTGAGTGACCTGTTCTCTTCCCACCAGTTCTCCCCCAGGCTGATTCTGACATTCCAAACCTCTGAGCTGCTCAGACATAGCTGTCTTATGGGAAAAAAAAAAAAAAAAGAAAAAAAGAAAAAAAGAAAAAAGAAATTCAAACTCAGTTACCAGATGAATGTTTCCTCCTTTTCCCAGCTGAGAAATTTTCCCACTGAAATTAAACAGGCCCAGGCAGAGAAGGGAGATGGGCAACGAGAAGTACCAAAGACACGAGGGACTGAAACTCCAGCATCTTGAAGACCGGACAAAGCCCAGGAGCTTCAGAGCATTGAATGGAAGCACTTTCTGGCTTCCTAAATGGAAATACAGCGTTTGGTTTTAGTGCCGATTGATCCCAAGATAGCATACGTCAAAATCATGACATAAGAAAGGGTAACATTGTCACATGGATAATAAAATTCTAAAATGTTTTTACTTCCCACCATGCCTCTGTGATTGGATTCTCAGTAACTGAAGCAATCTGCTTCTCTGGGACAAGCAGTGCAGTAAACAGTTGATGCTTTATTCTTCAAAAGATACCATTTTCCTAGATATTTCTAGCACGCTTCTGCAGCGTCAGAAAGAAAAGAGCAGTTAGAAGACCTGCAAAATTCTGTTTTGAAATTAAGGATGTAAAAGTCCAACACATTTACCCTGAAACCTTGACCGTGCAGACAGCAGTGAGCCAAGCACCCAGTGACGCCGAGCCCAACCCCAACTGCCAGGCTGTGGCAGCCCAGCATGGCTTGCAATGTGCACCGCATCGTACAGCTCTTCTGAACTTCAACTGTACAGTACGACTACGTAAGTTTTATTGTTTGCTTTTGCTCTTCACTTTTCCACCGCTGGATATTATTTTCACTCAAATTTGCTCTTTTTCCACATAAAGAAACACACACATATGTGTATATATATATATATGTTTCTTTCCAAGACTGGAAAATATATTTTTGGCCAAGAGAAGGGACAGTGCATCATCATCCAGAACACCACTAATCCATGTAAAACCCATTCACCATCTGCACTTCTTCATATATATTCCAGTTTCACATGAAATAACATCATTAGTAGAACAATCTCACAGTACTATAGGTGATCTTGTTTCCTTATTGTCTGGCTTCAACTCAAACATCTTTTTGTGTTTGGCAAAAGCTGTTTCTTTCTCTGAGATATTTCATGCAGATAATGGATAATGACCACTTCTCATTCCTTTTTTCTCAAAAAATATCTAACTACATTAGCTGCCCAAAGACAAATCTTCACCTGGCTCCTTGCAGAAGTTCCCCACTGCAGATTCATCACAGTTTGAAAATCAACTGAAGAGATAAATTGGCAACTGGAGGGGGAAAAGGTCCCTACTCTACTGCATAACTCCTATATCAAAGGCATTTTGTAATTTAACAGGACTAAAAGCAGCCTGGAAACGTGATGAAATTCTATGTTCAGAACTCAAATACAAGGGAGAATAATGCAATTTCAGAACATTTTAGATTACGTTAAAAATGTTTGTACTGGGGAAATATCTTTCTGTTAATTTAAATACGGAAAGAAAAGACAGAAACAGGTTTCAATTCTCACCACGAAGGGAGCAGAGAGAGTCTGCCTCTGAGTCATGGGGGTTAGGATATGAAAGAATGTCTCTATCATCTGGTCCACACATCGCGGGAGGGGTGAGGTTCATTCCTGAAGCCATGCGCTTCAGCGTCCTCAGCGAGGCTGTAGACTTTTCTGAAATCCCAGAAAAAGTTGTAGAGGCTCAACAGTCTCTTTCCTGGGAAGCCAGATCTCTGCTGTGGATAACAGGAAATTGTTTGCACTTTTTGTCTCTCTTACTTTTTACCATCGCATCCAAATTTATTTTGCAGTAGCTTGGGAAAGAAGGTTCAGTCACCACCATAGCGGGGTCACTCCACATCCAAAACAGCTCCTCACCTTAAGAGAGAAACCTTTCCCAATATCCTGCTGCCTTTTCTTAAGAACATCATTTTTAGAACAGTTACAGCTTGGATGCCTGGGCATGGGTTTGTCTGTCGAGGAGCAGAGAAAGGCAGCTCCAGCCCCTCTCGGAGCGGCTTCTGCCATAACTGAATTTTAACACACAGAGGCAACTCCATGGAGCCATAACCATTATTTATACATGATGCTGAAATGAAGCAATTTTGGGTTTTCATTTTGTTGTACTCTAATTAGAGTTGCAGTATAAAGTTTTCTATTAAATGTCCAATTTCCTACTGGTTAAGAAGGCAAAATACCCACCAGCTTCACTGGGACTTTCAGCAGCACAAAGGAGAAAAAAAGGTTGTATCTTTTTTACGTTGCATCCTACACAGTCATGAGACAAATGAAAACGATCCGCGGCTGGGAGCATATGTGCAGTGAATTGGCCTGCAAGCTACCACAAACTCGAAGCAAATCAATAACAAAACAAGAAAGGAAACAAACAAAAGGAAGACTGAAAAAAGAGATGTGATGTATTCTGCTTAACTGAGAGTCCATAGCTGGGATGGAACAACTGTGGAGCTTTTTCCTGAACCATTTTGTTCTCAAGGATGAAGCTGTTTATGTAGTTAGTTATTGCACTGAGAAAAAAGGCAACATCAGCCTTGCTTGCTTGGCGCAGGGCTCCGTCTGCCTGGATGGCTGACCTGCAGTCCAGAGGTGGATGTAGCCATATTCCACACCAACGTTTCAGGTTCCTTACATGAAGGCTTACAGTCTAAGTGAATAATTTACCTCTCGTTACAAAACATCTCTACCTGCTATTTTCTACAAAGCCCCGGAACTTACAGTTTTATTCTTTGAACCAGTGGAAGGTGTTTGATATTGTCCAGACTGCAACTTTGCCACTATTCTAGCGATGACAATTATGAATCCTGGTATAGTTTGAATGCCAAGAGCTGTCCCTGTGCTCAGCCCCACCACCATGCCCTGGCTGTGCCTCTGCTAGCGGGATCCCCCCAAAGCCCAGCACACAGTGCCAGACCCCGCACACAGCCATCGCAGCACCACAACGCCAAGCCCAGCTGCACCCCTTTGCTCACACAGACACACAGGGTGCTTTCCAAAATGCATTTTTGTCCGGAGCAATTGGAGGAACAGAGTAGCAGTAAATATATTTTCCTTGTTAGTCATTTTAATGGCAACTCTGTAAATCACTTCACTAAGAAAACAAATATCTGAAACTTCCGTTTCTCTTTGCCTTTCCTCGGTTATCTCCTGTCCGATGGATTGTTGTGGAAAACAGAACTGTGGCTTTATGAATTTATAGATTACCTCATTAAAAACCAAGGTTTCAAATTCTGCTTTCCCTCTTCCATTACCCGCAGTTCCCCTAAATACCAATCCAAGTTTCCTTAAATGGCGTGAGCTAACAGTCAGAGTGAAAAAATATATATATGTATCTATATAAATTGAAATTGTAATGAGTCTTACCAGTGTATTGCTAGCACTTTGGTTCATTTGATATGAACTTTGTTTTTTTAAAGTACCACATGGTAAGGCTTTGAAACTTCAGTTTGTAAAAAAAAACTGTAACAGCCTTACAGCCTTTGAAGTCACTGCTGATATAACTCTGAACAGATCCATTCAAGTTCAACTAACATCAGACAAATGTTTAGTGTATCAGAGGAAGCCACAAAAGCAAGGATTTCATCAATATTTCACAACAGCCTCAGGGAAACTGTAGATTGCAATGCTGTAGGGCAGCTAATGGAATTACACACAAGGGTTTTGTACATTTAAAATAAGCAGCTACTAAAAAAATTACCCTTCAGTTTGATAGAAACTGTATAAAACTGCAGATGGGAAACAATTAAATAGCTACCAACATTTATCCGTGTCAGCCTGATAGGTCATTTAATAACAGGTATTTCTTTCTTTCTTTCTTGTTTTTTTTTTTTTCCTGGTAGGGCAATAATAAAGATTAACATTTATGAAAAGTAGCATAAAATATAGTACAGCCAAATGAATAATTAAAGACGCTTCTGAAGAATTTGTTTGCTATTGTATGGCCAAGAAGACTGCTCTCCAGTAATGAAGTACATTTATATTAAATACTATTATAAATGGAAAGAAGCTGAGGATTATGTTTATGGAGACCTGCTTCTGTAGCCTAAAAAAAATAATAAATACATCTTTGGCTCATTTCTCTTGAGCCCGTGGCTCATCTCATGGGCAGCATTTCCTCACAGCTTACTCCCCTTGAGAAGAGCCGGGCCTTAATACTCAGTGTGCAACACCCCTGAAGTATCAGCCTTTTGCACAGTTGCTTTCAAGTGCTCAGGTAAGTTCTGCAACTGTGGGAAACTATTTCTGTTAATAACTAATGCTTCTTTAGTGCACTGAATGGCACTACGTGAGAGACAAGTTATTTGATCTCTGCTTTTAAAAGGCTGCTTGCTTCTTGGCCTCTCCAACTCAAAACAGACCAGCCTGGCTAAACACAATGTTTCATGCAGAAGAATTTAAGCCTCAATTCAAGAAGGCATGGAGTCAAGAAAACTTGTTGACTGGTGCCTAATATTAACAGCCTATTTATTAAAAATCCTCATATGGCTTTAAAGTGTGCTATTATTATAACATTTGTCTACAGAGTGGTGGGTGTTTGATCTTCCCTTCGCACACACAGGCAAATTGAAGCTCCAGTGAGATCTGCTTTAAGCCATTCTTGCCAGTAAGATCAATAAATCTGCACTCATCACTCATAGCTGGTTAAGGCACGGCTTCACCATCACTGGTCTCTCAGCATCTCTTTAGGTAAGCTATGTAAGTAGAAAGTGAGGGCATGAAGAAATACGTCTTCCTCATCCTCCTGCTCTGTTTCAATCTTTCATTCCAGGCAACAAACAAACCACCATGAGTTTGGAAGCATGAATTTCACTCGCTGGGATTCGGTGCAGAAGGGACACTAGTCAAGAATACACGGATCATCAAGTGCTTTATTTCCCTCTTTATTTTTCCTTCAGGAACATACTGTTTCAAATGCTGGTCCAAATGAATAGTCTGTTTCTTCTGTGATAAATATTATGGCCAACAAACATTGACTTTTGACCATTAGACATCCTTGCACTTATAGCCACATAACCATCAAAGCACTAAGCCAGCATGAAGGTCATTACCCAGCCGGCATCTCCCTTCGACTAACTTCTCAGATATGTAAGCAATAAGCAGTTGCAAGAGATTGATATGATACTTTGTGAGTAATTTGGATGAACTATAACACTAACCCAGTAAAGTATTATAATTTTAAATGTGTCCAGAAAATAATTGAAATTCTGGTTTAGCTTCATCATAATGCACAGTGCTGGGTATATTTAACAGCTGACTAGCTTAGCATGAATATTGCTTTACAAATGAGGTCATATTGTTTTTAAGAAACAATACTGCTATCAAACATGTTTAGGAGGAAAAGCAAGAGATTATGAGTACACTTTTAACCTTTCTGTCTCTTTCTATATCTGTTTACTATGGTGATTTAGGTGCTCAGCGTTGTTTGAAGGCAAACATAGAAGGTTCTGGCATTTAAAAGAGATCCAGTAATGAGCAACTGGCAGTCAGATTCTTTCTTATTATTACTCTGTCACAAGATCTCTGCTCTACATCACTCCATCTTTGCAACACCAGTCAGAGATGAGAAAGGTCAAAACATCTCCTTCAAGCATACAGCCAGTACATGTGCAGCACCATTCCTGAGTCACAAACAGCAGCCAAAATTCACTCTGTCACGGAAAAGAGCAATGATGTCCACAGCTAATGAAGTGTTGTGAGAGAGGAGGCTTTCCTCCTTCCGCCACTAACACAGGTCAGTGGGATCTCCTACTGGTTTTGGTGCACATTTCTTTTCTACCTCTTACCCTTTTGTAGGAATGAGAGAGCTAACAAGAGGTCCCTCCCAACCCAAGCCATTCCATGATTATTCCAGAAGAATATCTAGTCTGCACAGTATTTTTCTGTGCACCCACGTACACAGCGCTCGGACTTCTCTGCCTGTGGAGGGGGCACTCAGCACTCCCAATCCCACCATTCTCCCCTCAGTGCAGCCAGCAGTGAGAAAGCAGCAGCAGCTGTGATAAGAACCATTCTTTGATCCACTGAAATCTGTTCCAAAGCTGTAGTAACTTCTTTTAAGTTTGTGCCCGAAATATTCCTCTGCAAGAGGTGAGACCCCAGGTGTGCTGCTGCTGGCTGAGGTACCATCAGCTTGCAGCAATTCTTACCAGACACTGGGGGTGAGCTGAGCCTTATCGCTCCCGTAGGAGATCGGCCAAAGGTACTGCAGCCTTACTGTTATCACTGTAACTTTAACATACTGCTCACAGCACCAATCCTGCCCTACTAGCATGCAACACAACCCCTTCTGCCCAAAAAAGCTTCCAGTTTTGATGCCATCAAGTGCTTCTTTTCTCTTTACAGTCTGTGATGCAGCCCTACTGTCTGAATCCTGCCCACATCCAGCTCCTTGCAGATATGAAGACCTATTTATAGTCAAAATGCTAATAATTACCAGTAGTAAAATCAGTACCACTCTGCAAGAAACCTGGGCAAAACAAATCAGACTGTGTCAAAAGGAGGAGCTTCCAACTGATACGGAAAATAAATCTGGTTTCCAAGTATGTACGAAGATTAACAAAACGGACAACTCAAAGAAAAATAAAAAGAAAAATGATTGAAGCACACATGTTAAACTGTGTTTTTTTAAATGATGTCTCAAATGATCCAGGAAAAGACTCAGATCCAGGGCCAGCACACAGATCATTTACAGATCGTAATCACCAGTCTCAGTGTTGCATTCCTGCCCTGTCCTAAGCGATATCTGAAATTTATCATATGGGACAAAGAGTAGAAGAAGCAGGCAGCAACAACAGGAGGCTGCAGCTGCACAGGATCAGCTTTTCCTGAATCTCAGTGAGAAATAACAAGCATGAGTTATGGGAAAAAAATCCAATAATCAGAAAGGTCATTTAATGACAGAAACAACTTCTTCAGCACAAGTATCATGATGTAACCGCTGCTGAAGAGAGGGACCTCACTGGGTACAAAAAAGCCATATATTATATCTATCATAGCTATGGATTTAAGGCCTGAAGGAATTCACAAAGCAGGCTGGTGGATCAAAAATCCAGACTTGAATGTCCTGAAAGAGCTGAAAGAGCAGATTAACTGCCTCAACTCCCCAACTCTGTGACAAACAATACAACTTTATGAACTTGTCTGCCTTCTTTTTCTTTTCTGGGGCCTCACTCAGATTTGGACAGAGAAACAACAGAGGGCATCTGACCGCCACCAAAGGACTTGCTGAAAAATGAATCGCTGCTGCAGCCAAGCCCAAGTGTAAAAGAAAGATATGAAAAAAAAAAAAATCAATTTTTTAAAAGAATTATACTGTGTTTATTGCTGCTTCCTGTGACCACATGCAAAAGTACAGACAAAAGACTGGGGGAAAAAAAAGGAAAAGGTCCAGGGAATTTTCGAGGGTGGTTGAATACACACAAAAAGCAAAACGTCCCCATTTGGATCTGCATTCCTCCTCTTCCCTTTCACTGCCCCCAGGCGTCGGCACGCAATCAGGATGCCAACGTTGAAGCTCTGCACTTCTGCAGAGAAGCAAATGTACCTGGGATGTTTATTAAGGCATCATTATACGTCTGTGTGGCATCATTTATTTTCTCTGGAAGAGACCATGCCAGGTCAAGATCAACAGTTTGAGCAGACAATTCATCAGGTGGGAGCAGGTGGCAGGGGCGGTATAAGAAATCGCTTGAAAAGGAGTACAAAACTGAAATGGATGGAAGTGTAAAAGTAATAAGAAAGTGATCAGTGAAACTACAAACAGCAGGAGATAAATCAAATGGAACAAGTGCAGAGCAGAGAGCGGACCAAGAGGTCTTCCTTAAACACGAACAGGGCTTTAACATCAGTGGCAATAGGTCAATCCATGTACAATGTTGTGCCCTGAAATCCTTCTGTGCATCAGGAGAATAAACTGAGCCGGAATATTATTGGGACCTTCAGAAAGAGTCAGTAAGAAAAGCCAGTTTGCTTTCGTAGGTTGTGGTGGATGCAGGGAGCATTCAGAGAACGAGGCGTCACTTTCTGAAGTTTGCACTTCATGTTTACATCCACTTTTGACCCTTGTTTATATTGTAAAGTGTGTTACAAGATCTTCACTTATGTTTAGATTAAGCCCTGATGAAGCAAAGACTGAAATCATGTCACAATAAACAGTGGTAAGTGCACAGGGATAAAGGTAGTTGAACTGGAGAAATGTTGAACATTTTAATGAGTGGTGACTTCCACATTAACTTGATTCCTTCTCAAGCAGAGCTCCACTAAATAATTGCACTGAAGATCACACTTTGAATCAGTAAAATCTGAAAGCTACCAATAGTCAAACTACTGATGACAAAAAAAAATCCTGTGTGCCTCAGCTAACTCAAATCTGAGACAAAATACGGATGACGTGAAATTAAAACCTACAAAAACGATTTTGGAATTAGGAGGAGCTTTTTGAACGTAGATCTGCATGGCTTTGACTTCTACGTGAGGATATACTGGCCATGGACAATGCATCTGAGCTGATGTGTTAAGTAGAGAAAGTCCTTGGAGATTTTATGGGTAAAGCTGATTTGGAGCTATAAAATGGAAGCATTTACTACAGACCAGAGGCCAACAACACTTCATTACAGTCTGTCTAAACAATTCCTATTTATCCCCTGGATTCAAATCCAGACAACAACTCCCTTTTAAGGCATTCCTAGATGGTTTTCATTCTCTTTCTATCAGAAAAAAAAAAACAACCAACAACAACCAACATAAAAACAACCAAACCACAAAAACCCACTAAAAAATGTATTTTAAATATGTTTATCAATCTGTGGTAACATTTAAATGAAGGTGATGTGCATCCAACATCTAGCTAGTACCTGCAGAGTTTGGCTGGAGCAACAACCCATTTGCCTGGTCTAAGATGGGCTGATTACATACCCACTAAGGCACAGCTGGAATCTGAACAGTCTACATTAAAAAATACCAGGGAAATTTTTTAACATGTGTCGTACTGCCAGGTCATTGCTCCTTCTGTGCAACATTTTCCTTCAAATGTCTGGAAATCTTTTGCACAAAGGGAGGAAAACATGTTTAAAACAAGAATATTCAGAAAGACCAAAACTGCTTTTCACTCATTATTTAAGAATTTACTACTTTTTACTACCCTGCCTCTTACAAACAAGAATACTTATATTCCAGGGAGGAGACTCAGCAAAATGCCACCACTGCTATTCCTCCAAAGAAATGCAGTTTTAACAAACTAGATCTCTGGGCACCTCACTTACTGCCTAACATCCCTGGTCCATAAGCATAATCCAGAGACAGCATTAATGCTCCCAGGCTCCACACCAGCAGTCCTCCTTCAATGTGTTTTGCTCCAACAGCAAAGTCCGCCAACAGCCTCGTGCAGGAGGCTCAGCTGGCATCCCTGTGGGCTCTGTCCAGTGGGGCTGCAGCACTGGGGCAGCAGAAAACCCATGAGATGCAGAATGGCATTCCCAGGGCGGTTACCCATAGGGTCAGCTACAGGGGGCCCATCAAGCACCACGCACTGATTTGATAAGGGAGACTGGAAACCGGACTGCGCTTTGCTCTCACGTGGGTTTCATTCCTAATGTCTTAATGACAAAATAACTTTTCCATGTGCAACAGGCTAAACTTCTTACTGGTGTAATTCTTTTGAAGCAAATGCAATTAGGCAGAGGAATAATTGGCCCGATGTTTTATTTCTCTTGGCTCCCCGTACAGAATCTCTTGTTGCTATGTTGTTCCTTTTTGTCTGGCGGATATATATACGTACGTACAGTCATTTTTCTGCTGCCAGTAGCAGTGGAAGTAGGAAGTGCCTGCATCCCATACTCTGTGACAATGTATCAAAAATAGCAGTAGTTAAAAAAAAATCATTCATGTAGCTGTTAGAAGACCTCCCGCTCCTGGCAAACAGCCCATCTGTAGTCGCTGGTATGCCCAGAGCATTTCTTCCTTTTCTTCTGGACATTCGTTAGCAGTGGCTCTGAAGTACAGTTCTGAGGCCAGGCAACGTTATGGAAATGCAGTCTAATTCCAGCAAAGAATTTTTATTTTCTTTATTAACTTCGTTTTATTGAAAGCAAAATGTTGCCCTTTGCTTTGGGAATTAAACGGCGCGTTTCTACTTCACCTTCCCTGATATCATTAATCTAGAAAGAAAGATGAGATGATTTCCTCTATTAGTTCCCGATTTGTTTGTCCCCATGTGACTGAGAGGCAACCTCTCATGAAATTCATCTTCCTCCCTGATCCTTTCCCGACAAGATTTAGTCTCCCCAACCAATCCTGATTGCCACAAAGAGATTTCGCCACTCCCTGGTCTTCTCTCATCCATAAGCAGCCACATTCTTTGCTTTTTCTCCTTGCCGCTGGTAGAAATGCTGGTGTTACAGGGAGCGCACAATTAAAGGTCAAAAATTCAAGTATTTTTCTGTTCCACCCTGTATAAATCTATTGCTGTCAGAGGGAAGCAATCATGCCTGCAAATGCACTTTACGGGTCTAAGAAGATCTGTTTCTCAACTTAAACTATGTAACATTTAAATATCAAAAACTTTGTTTTCTAATGAGGGAAGTATTGAGGGGGGAGAAATGAATTATATGCTTGATGTATACTGAAGGCTGGGAAAATTAAGGCCATTTCCCATGGTGAGAATGCAGTGATTTCAGTTTGAGAGAGTAAATTAAACCTTTGGGAGAATTTGTCTTCCATTAAATTGAACAGCTAAACAGGCACAGAAGATTTTAATGTCACCACCAACAAACCCCAAAGGTTACAAAAAGAAAAAGAAACGCTCTTTTCTTGTTTAGAAGTTCTCTGTCTCTCCACCTAAGAAAAATGCAAACTGTAAATGTATGCTGAGACACAAAGATCTCTTAAAGATCATAATTCCATTCCTATACCATATGCTATTAATGTCTGTCAACACTGTTTAGCCAGCAACTGCTGACAGAACCATATTTGCTATCTAAATACATCATAAATAAATCAGTAATGAACTGCTTTAGTAAACCCTCTGCACTGATTGGAAATACAGATCGGGTAAACAAACTCTGGGGATCGCATTTTGCAGCTCCAAGTACGTACAACTGTTTAATGTCAGTGACAAAGTCACTCACACCTCTCGCTCCGGCAAGACACGAGGCGGGTGGAAGAGAACCGTACGGATGGCAAAAGTGTTTAATCAATTGCAGCAAATGTACCTGTCAGCATTCATCATATTACCTCTCCGTTAGTTTTTATTTATTTTTTTTAACCTTATGCAAATCTCAGAAAAAGGGACTTGCAGCAGGTAGAGCCATGATGTATGCAGAGCCAAATCCAACCCCCCGGCTCCGTGCTGGCCCGCTGACTGTGGGTCCTGGTCATCAAACCCTGCTGCAGCTCGTCAGCTCACCAGGTAAGACCTGTAACCAGCAAGCACAGGCCCTGAGGGCTGCCTGGCAAAGCAAAGGCCAGATCCTGTCTCAAATGTGGGTCTCTGTGAGGTAACGACACAGGCTGAGTGAGAAAATAACAGCAATGAGGTGCTGAGTCCTGAAGTGGATTCCTGACTGCCACAGGGTAACGAACAGCTTTGTGCTGCTCGGTGTCTGCTTGTTTTGAAGGTAAAATGGATGGATGTTTCTGCCATGGTTTGACTTTGAGACACGGAATACACTTCAAATACTCTATGAGATGTGCCAGATAAAAAATGGCAGGGAATTCTCTGATATCTGCTCAAACAAACCCACCATTACCTGAACAAAACCCAACTGTGTGGTGAAGAGGAGATGGAAATACAAGTCCAGCAGTCCGAATTGCTATGAATTCTTCTGAGGTGGGACACTGAGAAAAGGATTTGTAGCAATACGGACTGCTGGACTTACAAAATATTCCACCAGTGCTATACGTTGGTAATTGAATAACTATTTCTGGTCTTCCCAACTCTTATTTGACGTGTTTTTTTTTTTTTTTAATTTTTTAAAGTTACTTTCTGACAGCGCTCTGGTAATTAGACACCATTGCTTTATATCAGAACAGTCTTAATTAAGGCTGCAGAGAGACGCTAACATTATAACTTCATCTCCGCTATATTCCAGCAGCAGAAATCCTTGGAGCTCCCTGAGGGATGGGACTTCACGCCAGAATAAAACAAGTGCTAACAGATCGTGATGCTTACAATGGACAATAGTTAAAAAAGAGAACAGAGGATTAAATGTTTCTCTTAATGGCATCGGATGATCAGATATGTTGCCCTCCAAAGTTATTTCCAGTTGACAACCCAGGCACTCAGTAGGAAGCAGAGAAAGGCCTTCTGCTTACATATTTAGAGCACTGGCCAGGCTCATGAGGCAGCAGCAGGTGTTATGCTTTACAGCAGGAACGAGTTCTGTACACACAAGGCTAATGCAGGGAAAGGGAACGCTGCTGCTTGTTCTGCCCTGCCAGTATGGGAATGGGACACACTGCTGAGTGCACACCTCCATCTGCTGCTCCGCGTTTTGCACTCACCCTGAGCTAGGTGAGAGGATGCTGAATACTGAAATGCAAAAGGAAAGGAGCCTGGGTTAAGAGAAGCGCTGGTCTGTAAGGAAGGATAGGATCTCATCTTCTGATAAATCAAGATATAAATTTAAATTATGAGCACCTTAAGAAGACCGAGGTTCATGCAAAGGCATACAGTGTAAGGCAAGGTTCCCTCTGGTGTCATTTGTTTTTGTGACAAGCTGCAGAGATTGCTGGAACAGAGGAAGTCCCAAGCTCCTATATACCATCTCAAGTAGAGTTCATGTTAAAAAGAAGAGAAGCGGCACCGTCTGGATGATAAACATTCATATTTTACAACCTTTCAGTTTATTTACTGATATATCTTTCTCTAACTATATTTGTTGTTTGTATCAGCTTACCTAGGCAAAACAGAGCCATACATAATTCAGGGATAAAATTGCCATCAAGTCACTGCAGAACCTAAACAAATAGACCCCAAACACATATTTTTCATTAATAACCCTCCATTACCAATTTCCGACGCTTTGAACCAAAAATAAATAAATAAAACAGAGAGATAAAAAAGAACAGCACCTCTTTATTTAGCGCTGGTCTCCCTGGCTCTGTGCTGGGAGCAGGTGGAGGTGCTGAGCCAGGAGCTGGAGCTGGATGTGAGCTGGGCTGGCACAGAGTGCTGCTCAGCCACAGCCCCCAGCCCACGAGACCAGGCTCTGTGTGGAAGCTCCCATGGCACTTACACATCTCATTTTTCACTGCCTTCCTCTCCAAAAAGGGGAAGAAATGAAGGAGGAAAAAAAAATACACACAAAAAAACCCAGGCGGAGTGGAGTAGAGAAAGAGAGAGAGGTGTTAATTCACAGAACTGATAACTGCAGCTGCTAATGGGCTCTGTGCTTCTTCAGTCGCTGCAAGGTCAGGATCAGAAGTAGCCCACGATTGATTCCGCAGTGAAACTCAGCTCCTCAAGTCTGTAATGGACATTAAACAATCCGAAAGGAGCTCAAAAGAGAAAACAAAAAAGTGACGTGTTATGGAGCCCTGAAGGCCTCCAGGTTCTCAGAGTGATCCCAGAGGTCAGAGTCAGGCCCTGCTTTCCTACTGACCCTTGTTACAATTATCGCATTACAAAGAACAATTAATTCCACCAGTTACACTAACTTCTCCGTGTTACGGGTATTTTATTGCTATTTCTTACACCTCTGCTAAGAACAGCCCTCCTCTCCCACCGCCGTGTTTGAAGGGTTAAACGAGATGAGTGACAGCCTTTCTGCATGATTTACAACTTCGAGCCCTGTAGTGAAACCGGCGCTTGATGGATGATCCTGAAAGACGGAGACTAACCATAAATCATGTCTTTGAATCATTGACAAAGATAAAGGAGAGAAAGAAAAAGCACTGGCATTGACATTCATTCTCCCAATAATGTACATTGACTAGTTACAATACAGAACCTTAATTAAAAAAGCGAACTCAAAGTAGCCACCTCAGTGTAGGAAATGCACCGGCCTGGAAGGCTCCTGGAAATTACAAATAAAAGTTCAAGCCACATCCATGATAGGTTACCTGTGTGATAACGCACTTGGATGTGCAGTTGCCACAGCCCTGCACTGGAAAAGGAAGCCCAACAAACGCCGGTCTGCACTTTCTTGGCTGCTTCTTTGTGTTTTGCTTTTGCTTTTTCTTTTTTTAGTGCCTGTTCTTAATTTCATCTTATTGCGGTTTGAGCTGAAAGCTCAGGCAAAACGAGAGCCTCCTTATTTAGGCACTGCCTGCATTATGCAGAGATCAAACAAAGAGCAATCACCTGTGCCTTAAGAAGAATGGAGGAGCTAAGGAATATGGTTGGCTGGATGAGTTTATAGAAAGGGAATGTGTGTGTATGCTGCGATACGCCTGCGACAGAAAGGTGCTGGGCTGACGGGATCTTTCTTTCAAAGCTTCTACATTTATGGCAGAGATGAGAAGCAAACTCAAATCTTTGAGCCTCAGCCCAGGAAGAGGACATTGCTGCCCAATCTCATGCCTCTCCTGCACACTCCCACGAGGGCTGCTGGCCACAAAGATGTATGATCAATGTCTCCAAACACAGCCGAGGTGCCCCTCTGTTACTGACTTCCCAAAATTATGAATTATGAATCTTTCAAAGCAGATTACTTCCGCGACACATTTAACACTGCACAAGAAATGGGAGGAAAAATAAAACATCATCTTCCAAGAAACCAAACAAAAGGTTGTCAGGTCAATGGAGCAGTTGAGGGCAGGATAAGAGCTATTTGGGAGAACCAACGGCACCACCCGAAGCAGTACTGAGAGTCCCACCTCTATGTCAGGAAGGCGTAAAGACAAAGAAATAGTGACAAAGAAATACATAGAAAGCAGTTGCAGAGATCACACATCCTCCATCTGTAAACGCAACAAATACATACAAAGATGGGACTTCCTGGGTCTGTGCTGAGGCACACAAGAACCTTAAAAACCTCTCTGTGAGTGAGCAGGTGAGCGTGGGGCAAAACCAGAAAGCAGCTCGAGATGGCAGCAGCTTGGCTACTTAAAAAATGCCTCAAAAATTACTAAATATGTAAAATCCTTTGTAAACAGGTAAGGATAGAAAAGTGGGATAAAGGAGAAATGCGTGAATAGAAGCAGAGAGAAGGAGGTCTAGAGTGTATGTTACTGCTTCCCCACTGTGCTTCGTTCTTCTACAAGAAAGCCACAGATTTGACAAGTTCATGTGCTCGTGTCAGCTGAAAGCAGGGCGAATGAACTCCCAACTTTCTCATGTTTTGTTCCTTTCCTCAACCTTTCCAATTTGTTAAAATTCTTGGTGTCCCTCATGCATTTAATCCTGATTTAAAGAAAATGTTGGGATTTCACACATGGCAAAACTCAATTACCAAAACAAAACAAAACAAAAAGAGGACAAGCAGGGCTAAGCAGGTTTTTGTAGGTAAGGGAAAACACCTACCAAGAACAGGGAACAGCTCCACGCTGAGAAAACACAACTGGGAATATCTCTGGAGGCACGACTATAGTAATAGGCACCCTTTATTTGCATACATTAATTCACATTCTTCCTCATGTTCTCTTTGCTGTGTCCTATGTGTTTTCTCCACTCCTCCACTTCCTTCAGCTGATGATGCATACGAGAAAATGTCACCTAACGTATGCAGAAATCTCAAGACCTTACGAAGTACGAGCACTTGACAAGGGCAGCGATACCGTGGAAGTGCACTGCAAAAATGAGTTGATGATTTCAGTTCCTGATCTGCAAATCAGAAATTTCCTTCTGTATATTATCGATAACCCAGAACGTTTTCTGCTAATGATTCCCAATGTGTCTCTTTGTCACGAGAATTTTGAGGCAGATTCACAGGTCCAGAAGCCGGGTACCCAGAAGGTTCTGTGCCCCCCATGCGTGAGTGTACAGCCCAGCTCTAGATTTCTCACGTAGAAGTGCTGCCATACTGGATTTGCAATTTGTTTTGCATGAATATTTGCTGAAGTTTATTTTTCCAATAAACATTGCTAGTGTAAACAATGTCCTCAGATATTTAGCAGCAACCGAGGGTGGGGGAACACAGTCCCATATTTCAACTTGTAAAAATCGTACAAATTCAAAGGAACATGCTCAGCCCTCCCTCCTTTCCACGACTGCCCTCTCTTCCTTCTATTTTTGGTTTAAATTCTTCCTTTGTGTTACAAAAAATTGCCAGCACAACTAGTGAGAAAGCTTTAACGGCAGAAAAAAATTACTCAAGTGATTCAACTTGTCAAACTCTTCCTTGGGAAAACTAGCCTGTTTTCTATTGAAACAAGAGAAAAAGTAGGGGAGAGAAAGTCCAAAATCTAAATTCTTATGCGGAAGCCGAAGGATACCTGAGAAACAACTGATTCAGAAGTGCAGAAAGAGCCGATGAGAGCAGAACTCAGCTGTACTCAGCCCCAGTCCCACCACAGCCCAGTTCCCCGCCTGCAGCCGTTGCAGCAGCACTGGGCACCCTGGGACAACAGCACGGAAGTGATGAGTCACCAATCAGTCCAGTGTGAACGGTTCACACCAAGGGGTAAACAGAATGCTGACAGCACTGGCTTTGAAATAAAGGGGGAAAAAAAAAGGCAAATTTGGTTGACGCGATTAAGACCGACTGCAGTTTGTACACTGCTGGCTCCTTTCAGCTCAGCAAAAACGGCCTGATTTCCAGCAGCGGGCCGGGTTAAGGAGCACAGCAGTACTAATTATATCATTGCACTAAATCTTGAGGTGATAAGGCAGACAGACATTCAGCTGTCACAGGAAATGACCCTGAAACTAAGTGAAATGTTCCACTAAGAAGCAAACACACCTTTGTTAAAAAGTGCTGTAAGTGCATGGCAGAAAGTGCTCCTTGCAGCAGTTACTGAGGAAGCTGTGGGTGTTGCACCCCTACAAACAGCAGCAACGAAGAACCTCAGAAATGGTTTTCAAGAGGATGTGAGACACCAGAAGCCCACACGAGCTCATAAAGATTTGGCCTGACCGGTGAAGGTGGAATGAAAGAACAACAATCCACTTGATACCATTTAAGGCTGAAATGCTGTTTCAAATTAGCGAAGCTGCACGAGAACTGCCTTGAGAGGGCAACAGCTCTGGGCTGGCCGAGAGCTCCCAGTGGGAGCCGAGGGGTGAGCAGCAAAGGCTCCTCTGGGCCAGTCTGCAATCCCATCACCAAGGAGGTCTCCATTCCATCCCCGGTTCCCCCAGGCAGCAGGAGCTGCCCCACACCACGCTGCTGGCTTCGTCAGCTCCTCTGCCTGCAGCAGAACGAGTGCTTTCCTGAACTAGCCTGGCACTGGCACACAGGGAGCTGGGAGAAGGGTGCCTGGGCTCTGAGAAGAGCGAGGTGCATTCGGGAGGCTGCACAGGAGGGCTGGGGTGAGGGAAGAGTTAATACAATTGGTTTTGGCATTTGACAGAGAATACTTCTGTTTAACCATTCATAACTAAATCACATCAATTTAAGTGGATTCCATGTATTTCTGACTCTCACATTAATCTCTATGCAGAGAGAATGTCTAAATATTTGTCTCTTTCAGTTCCGATATTGTAATTCTCTACCAAAACTAAGGGGAATCCCCCCTCTTTTTTTCCCCTCTCTCTCCTCTCTCTTCCCCTACCTTCTTTCCTTTATTTTCTGGTAGAAGAAAATGGTGAAAGGCTTTGGATGATCATTTAAGGAAACAGGGATTTAATAAACCCTGTGTTTGGGTACATCGCAGCTTTTATGTTGGCGCTGAACTCCACATACATTAAACCCACATCATCTATCAATCTTACAGTTGCGTGTCACTTATGAAAATCTACTGAGCATTGTTTTCATCTCGCCTTACAACAAGCAGCAAAGCCTCATGAATACTGAAGAGCACTGTAAATACTGCACATCTTTTATTTTTAAAGGTCTCGACAGTTTGGAATGGTAAGATTTCTTTGTTGAAAATTGCAGCTTAAAGCAATAATTCCCAGATTCCTCCTCCCCTGTTTTTTTTCATCTGGTGTGCAAACAAGCAGAAGCACTGCTCTGTGTCAATAGGAACACCTCCAGTTGTGCTGCCGCTGCCGCAGCCCCACCATCCTGCGCTCCGCCTGTGCTGGCCATTAATCCAGCCTGATGGTGGTTCAAGTGTGATATTATTATTCAAATTCCATCCCACTAGGAAGCATCCAGCTCTGAGATGTATCTATTCATTTCCACTGCTTTATTGAAATCTGACAACCTGCTTTTTCTACATTTTTGAATACTACAACTTTATGACCACGCACTGCCATCACCCCGCTCTTATTTGCCTCAATAGCCCTCAGTAGAGGATCTTCTATAGACTGAATTTAATAGAACACTATTTTACTGTTAGACAGCACCCTTCATTTTGAAGAAGAAAGCCTCATTGAAATTCAGTCACCTTTGGGACCCACAGAGGCACACCACTGGTGTACAGGGACACTCTGGCCAGAGATGCTGCCCAGCATGCTCTTGTGAAGAGTGCAAAGTGACCCCTAGTGCACACAAAAGGAGCTGTGCAGCATCATCCCAGACACCACGGCGCTCTGTTACCTGCTCATCAGTCCGGGCTGGTGAATGGGAAGCCGGGTCTCCCGGCATCATGTTATGCTGATGGAGTATGAGCACAGGTTCCTCATATTGGGCTGCATCCTGCAGTCAGAAGCATTCATCTTGCAATATTTTTACATTAACAGCTCTTGCCTAAGACAGGGGCAGAGGGAGGCATGACCCAAGAGTGCAGGGAGTTGGCTCAACCCTCTCAAGCAGACACAGAACCCCAAACTTGGCTTCAGTCAGCATGCATGTGAGGGAGGGACGGGGTTTGGTGCTGCTCTTATTTTACACAGATCCAACATCTGAATTGGTTCAATGTCTCATTTGTTTCTTTTCTGTTTGCTTACTATCCCCATTACCTTGTTAGTCCTACAAATCCATGTTTGAGTACCACCAACTCTTCCTCCAGTAAATATAACTTGTCATAAGAGATTCTAACAGGAATCTCACAAAAACAACCAACCAACCACCACCACCAACAACAAACAGAAAAACAAGGACTTGTAAAAATTCAGTGCTACTTCATAGGACCAAGAATTGCAGAATTGACTTCTAGACTTTCTGTCTGTTTCGATTTCCATGCAAGTAAAGGTAACTTCTTTCTTCTTCCAGACAGGAAGCAGAGCTCCCCCGCCATGCTACGGTGAGCTGCACTGAGGTATAAACTGTGTGGGCTGCTGAGCAGCCTTTTGTGATTTCTGTAAAAGAACTGGCGGGATCAGTCAGCTGCTACTTGTCCAGGCAATTCAGCTTCAATGATAGGATTAAGAGCTCCCATTTCAACCTACCAGAGGCACGAAGAGCAAGCAGTCTGAGCTCCCAGATTATCAAATTAAGGAAGGGTAGGTACCTGGAGGCTCCAGGCCCCACCTGTTGGACACCTCGCTCCTGACTCAGAAGCAATTAAGCACAGCACTGCAAAGCCGCATTGAAGACTCCCCCATGCAGGCTAGCTGTGGATGGCTACTGTGATATTTTAGCTGAGTTTACAAGGCCACCACACAGGAGTACTGCTGGGGAGGGGACCACTGCCCATTTCCAGACTTGGAGTGATTCAAACAAAGTGGGACAGAGATACAAAGGAACCTGCACTCTGAGTTTGATAAACAGATGTGATTTCATGAAAGCAATACCAAAACCTTGAGAAATGCAAGTTATGCAGAGGGAAGGAATGCAAGGAGAGTGTGCTACCTCCCTCTGTAGTCCCGCACACAAACACTGGACCGGCCTGGTTTCCAGGGCTGGGGTGGGGCTGCTCGCTGCATCTGAGAAACAGACCTTTTGTTTAGATCTGCAAAAGTTTGCAAGTTAGTTCATCAAAGAAATCTAATCCAACTATTGTCTTCTGATCTTTCTCATAAGATCCCTCTGTATGAATAGAACTGCTTTTAAAAGCATCATCCCTCCCCGCTCCAACCCCTCCAGCATTTCCAGCCCTCTCACCTTAAAAACAACTCTGAGAACTTTTTGACCAAGGCAGCCATGTGGAGCCAGAATTGTTTCAGTTTTATGCAGGGCCTTTGCTCACATCCTGTCGAGTGTTAAAAATCCCTCAGCTGCTTTGCTAGGACCACCCGGCTAGTTCTGAACCACATCTGACAAAATGATACTGTTCACTTCCAGAACCCATCACACAGTTATTCTTGGATAAAAGGTAAAGCAAATAGCAGCCAACTGCTCGCTGCTGCAGAAACAAAGACCATCTAGCCATTTATCAAAGCCTCAGACAACCAGCTTGCTTTAAGCTCAGCCACCTCTCCCATTACAGCTTTAAACGATAACACGCTATAATATCAGAAATGACAAATGGAACCGGGGGCCTAACCTATACACAATCAATACCTGCTCTGAAATAAGAACCATCTTTAAAGTATTGACAAAGGGAGCAGGAATACGTATAAAACTGCAATTTTTTCTTGAATTGTTTGGTATGGCCACTGTCAACATTCATTTGTCCATGACATCCCTTTTATTTTTTTCAAGAGAGCAGCTATACCCCAGGATGTGCAACCACTGTCAAGCCATTATAGTCTCCCCGTGTCTACTGCTTATTGGAGGGTAAGAGGAAAGGGCCAATTGCAAGTGACTTCAGCAGAGCCTTCCGCAGCAGATTAGAAGGCGTTACGCCGTGCACAAAGCAATCCTGCTTTCTGTTTTACACAGAGATGCATAAGAAAAAATTTAGGAATCATCAGCTTCATTCATGTTGATGGTGCTCCTCCAGATTTTGTCAGAAGAGCTTTATTTAAAATACATCCTTTAACCCTCTTCAAGAGCAGTAAAAAACTCCATGTTTAGGTCATAAAGATAAGGACCTTCCTCTGAAGGACCGATGAAGGAAGCACCTTATGGGCCGGCTACTTCCTCCGCCTGAGTTTAGTCATAATACTTTGTACTTTTACAGCATCTTAAAGTGTTCACCACATTTCTGATTCTCTATGAAGAATTAATAACAACCCAAAGTGCTCTGCAAATGCTCATATCCCCTTACACATGGGGAAATGGAGACAGCCAAGCTGAATGGCTTGCTGAAGGTCACACAGGGCGCTGGAACACCTGGCTGCGGAAACGCAATCTCCTGAGCTACCTCCTGAAGCACTGATCACTCTGCCACACCATTTGGCCGGAAGAAAGCAAGGAGTGATGAGATGAAATGACTTGTGAAGCTAGTTAGTCACACAGTAAAGTTATCTCCAGACTAAGTGTACAACCAAAGAGGTATAGATAAAGTCTATATACCAAGACTGTGGTCTTGGCATCAAGGAAACAGAAGAACTGATCACCAACTGATCAGAGTCCTTCAAAGCACCATAAAGAAAACAATGACTTAGCAGCTTTTTCTAGACCTATGAATAGCCATCCCTGTGCTTTCTTTATAGCCTCAGTGAAAGGAAAGCATGTAAGGAAATATATGGTTGAGAGAGTGAGGTTTTACAGTCACTAATTGACTCGAGACCAACTGGGTAATATAAAAGGCCATGACTGGAAGATGGGACAGAGGGTCTGCAGTACATGGTGTCACCCCAGCTTGGAGCAGAGACGCTGGCATGCAGCACAGGGGGACCAACTGAGGCCACGAGGCACTGGTTCACTCCTGTTCGTCTCACCAGCCAACCCACTACACCTTACAACGTGAAATATCGGGAAAGGCTTTTGCTCCTCAGCGCTTCAGAAACTTCAAAGAAAAAAAAAAGACTCAGAAAGTGCAAACAAAGAAACAAAGGCAACTGAGCAGCTGGAGATCCGCCAAATGCTCTTGAACGATACCTTAAAATGTGCCACACAGTGCTGAGTGGGAGGGACACAACTTGAGGAAAGCACTTCTTAGAGTAAGACGTTAAAAAGAGTGAGAAAGGAAGGGGGTGGGCACAGGGGCAGCAGCAGAGGGCTGAGGACGCAGCAGAAGAGCTGCAGGGCTGCTTTGGGGCTTTCACATCTCCTCTTCAACCATCAGAAGTGGGAGTGAGCTTCAAATAGCTGCGCGCTTAGGTTAGGCCTTTCAAGTTCTTGGGTGGGAAATGGTATTTATTATTGGTTGTCATTAGCGTGTAAATAAGTAAACACACCCACTCCTGTTTTAGAGGCAGCACAAACCAGGAAAGAACCTGCTACACCCTTTCAGGAGAAAACAAATGCTGCTGTCTCCAGCATTGCACTCATCCACGCAGGCTGGTGACTGCTTTATTCGGCAGGGATCATTTCAGACAGATTCCAGCCTGCGCTGGGATCGGGCTGCTCGCTGCTCCAACGAATGAGCTGCCTTGGGTGAGGAACATGACAAGGAGGGGCAGGAGGCACAGGATGGTCTGCACATGTCCCCCTGCACGGGGTGTCTCCCCATGGAAAGACACCAGATGCCACTGCCAGACGCACGGCGAGAGCTGCACTACCGAATCTGCTCTGCTGAGCAAAACCACAGCCTCCACTTTCCAGGCACTGCTGTGGTCTGGATAATGTGTTCACAACAGGAGGGAGGTGCGGTGACAGGCCAACCTTAATATTGATTTTAGCATTGCTGGACAGATTAGGCCAAAATGGAATAATCCGTTAACCCCCAAAAGCGAAGGAGTCAGCAAATTTGCAGGAGTTCTCTGTTCAGGATCCTCAGCTCCTCAGCTTTCTGAGCAGCCTTTATCTGTGAAGGGGATGCCGTGTGCCAGCCCTGGGCTGGGTGAGCTTTCCTCCTGGCCCACAGCTCTACCAGCAGCAACGGGAATGGATGGGGTGGCTGAGCTCAAGGAAACGTTGCTGGTGTTGGTGCCAGGCTGGGAGGACGACCCAGCTGTAAGGGATACCCGTGGCTCTGTGGAGTCTTTTGCTGTAGAAGTCAGGCCATGAGGCTGCTGGACACTGGAGCGCTGAGGATTCAAGGGAGGAAAAGATCTCTGTGCTAAAAGCTGCACAAAGCTTTTGTTTTTATTAACCAGTTATTGAAAGACTGCAATATGCAGACCTGCCTTTTGGTAACTGGGCCTATAACACCGTCAGGTTTGAGCTGCACAGAAAGTGCAAACTAAATTAGGTTAGTATAGAGCAGTAATATAATGAATAGGAGGTTAAAATAAAGTGAATGATGTAAGACACATTATTAATAAAAATCCAAGGAGCAGAGAAAGAGCAGAGACAAATATGTCAGAATTTTGGATAGAGGGGTGGAAATGGAAATGAGAAATGAAAGACAAAGGCAACTGGGGAATTGTAAATACAAAAAAGTTCTAATTATTCAAAGGTAGCCATGGGGGTTGTGGTGTAGGTAGGGTCTGTAGAGTTTTTACAGGTGTTTAAACAGGTTAGAAAGGAGCCAAAACTTCAATCTGATGGGTTCTTTTGAGAAGCCTGCTAGGATTTCATCTCAAGATGTGTAAATACCCTAAAAATCTGGCCCTGATCATTCAAGGAAATTGAATTATTTTCTAGAATAAGAGTTATGTTGTAGTCGGTCTAAATTCTCTATGCAGTTATCAAATTAAAACAAAATGAGCAAGGAAAGCAAACAAAATGAAGACATTTGATGAAGCAGCTCCCTCATAAACACTGTTATAACAAAGACACAAACACAGCCTCGGCTGGTGACTTAGTTTGCTGAACTTTTGGGAGCTTGCCCAGACAGCCAACGCTTACTCAGAGTTCAGGTCAAAATCTTTTGCGGATAGAAAGGAAAAAGGAAAGGATGGAAAAAGTACGAGCAGAGTCTCATTTGCCCCCCTGCTTTCCCACAGAGCAGGAGCCGATGAAATACGGAACTCCAAACCTAGATGAAGGGACACAAGCAGCAAACCCTTGCGTTCCACCATCCTAGGATTCATGACTTTTGTTGAAGCTTTTTCTGCGAAGGTAGGCAGGCCCTGAAGGGAGATGTGGGTTGAGTGTTGAAGCTATGATTCCTGATGGCACTACCCAGTAAATGAAGTGGGCCAACACCATCTCTGCGGCACAGTAGCGCTAACAAACAGCACGGCCACATCAGTATCCCATGTGGGTAACCCCTCCTGGTTCATCCTGCTCCCACATCTCTGCCTCAGCACTGTCCTAACACAGTTCCCTGCAGCCTCAGAGGCACAGACGCAGCCCTCAGCCCTTCTGGGCTGCACAGCCAAACCCTCTCTCTGCTGAACAAATGCTGCAGACGGACAGCTGGCCTGTCCTGGGGAGCACCAGGTAAAGGCAGATGTGCTGACGAAATGCTCTGTGAGCTCTTGCAGAAGACACTCGATAGGAAAGGAAGCCTCGATGCTATGTGATGAGGCAGTTGCTAAGGTAACTACTTTTTTCCTTTTAGAGAACAGCCAAGTAAACAAGCATGTAAATAGACTTAAGAGCCACGTAAATTGTTGGTGAACCTACTCTGGTTACCTTGACGATAAAGTATCACTCTTCCAGGATTTAAACTTTCTTTGGCGTGTAAAGAATATAATATGCTGTGATCTCAGGCAGCTACAATTGGATCATCTAAGTTTTAGGTCTGTCTTCTCTCTTTCTGCATTACGCTTCCTTGCAAGGTGTGAAGGCATCCCTTGTAGCTAGGGCTGTGCTGTGCCGAGTTCAGCATCACTCTTACCAGGCAGGCTGCTCAGAGAGGCAGCGACTTGTGTACGTGCATATGCATTATGAACAGAGTGGATGCACTGCACTCTGAGGACACTTTAAATAATTAGAATAACAGTCGTTAAGTTGCAATCAATAATGTGAATGAAATTTTGAAAGCGTTGCTTTCCTTTCAGGTAAGGAGAACTGCATGGATAGAATTTGATGCTTGAAAGGACAGCGCGCTCTCCTGGTCCCTTAACCTTGGCTCTGATCACAGACTTACGGAAATGAGATCTGCACAGGATTAGCTATACCTAAAGCACTCCTGCTGCTTTAGGAGGGGGTGCCAAGCCATCATCACCTGGGCCGCCTGCACCCGGATCAGGGCTGCGGGGGCGGCTGCCGCAGGGCTGGAGCCCCTCGTGCTGCACAGCAGTGGGCTCCAGAGCTGCCACAAATGACATCAAGGCAGCACAACTATTTCAGCCCTGCCAGTCCTCCGCAGGGGTCACAGCTGACAGCAGACTTAATAAAATTGGCTGGGGTTGGGCAGCTAAAATGAAACATCTCAGCTGAAAAAAAGAAAAAAAAAAGGCAAGATTGAGGCTCATTCAACAGCTTTCTCCTCACATAGTTAAGGGAGAGCTTCACTACAATTGACAGCTAATTCAGTATACATCTCATAATATATTATCTCCCCAGCTCTATGACAAGTCTGGTGAGCAAGATGCAAATGAACACTTAGGCAGGTAAGTTCTTAATGTCACTTTAAGACTCAGTGCAGCATCACTGTCTTCTCCATCCACTGGATGAGTTACGTAGTGATGGAGCAGCAGTGAGAAGGTAGCAGCAGGATGGCAGAGGAAATGGAAGGTAAGAGAGGTTAATTTATGGAAATTATCCAGGTCATCCAGTAAGTAGGACGTGTCACGCACAGCTTTAAAAAGTACAATAGTAATTTATTTAGAATCTGATTTTTTCAATAGATAGTCAATGAGGGTTATCAGGAGCCATGTAATTGTTTTGATCTCCCCGTCACAAAATGAACTGCAGCATCCAGAGCCGAGGGAGCAGCTTCCAGAGCTGTTCCTCCTGGGGTGGGTGCCCCAGCAGTGCGCCCATGGGGACCGAGTGTGGGGGGAGCCCAGGATCACCAAACACACCAACAGTGAATTTTTCACCTCAGAACCACATGTGATGGGGGGAGGGAGGGAAGGAAAAAAAGAAATTCTATGTGGAGATGCTAATTCACCCCAAACCGATTTAGACTTTCTGTAGTAGTTAAGAACTAATTAATCTTCTCTTTCTCATTAATGGTACATGTAAAGAAGCAGTCCATTATATTTTTGGCTACAGACAGCGGCTGACACGTGACTAAGGCCTGTCTGAAGCTCAGCCCTCGCTCTTTTCTTCCTTTTGCTCTTTTGTTCCTCTGTTTTTAATGCTACAACTGGGAGCACAATGCCAGGACCGCAGAGCCACCTCCACTCCCTTCCACAACCTGTTTCACTGCGAGGAGCAGTCAGGGCAAAGGCAATCTATGGGACACGCACAGCACAGAGAGGGAAACCTGGACAGCAGTGCTGAGGGGATGCACTGAGCACTGCAGGACCAGGAGCGGTGCGGATCGGGGCGAGGTTCTGTGAGCAGGGCTCTGGGAGCTGCCTGGCTGGGCCTGCTGTGGTGATGGCTGACCTGCACACCTGTTTTCCATCCACTACTCCATAACGAAGTCATGCAACCTCTGCACTGATTCAGCCTACACTATTTTGCTTTCTTTTTTTTTTTTCTTTTTTTTTTAATTTTAAGGTAGTTAAATCAATCAAAAAAGGCTGTGTGGACAGGCACTTAAAAATAGGCATTTTTCAGTTCAGAATAACGTGACTTTTTTAACATTCAAACCCTTCCGAAGGAGTGCCCATACAGCTCCAAGTAGCAGCAGCAGTTTGAAACAAAAGCTGTGTCACCGAGCATCGCCTCGCTCTCCAGTGGAGCAGCAGGCTGCCCGAACACCGTAACTCTGAATTTTCCTTGCTGAATTGGTTTGTTATGTGACGATCTCTGTGGAAATGAATTACAGGGTTGGCGTGGGGGGTTTTTTGTGCTTTTTTTTTTTTGCCGTTGTTTGTTTGCTTTTTACTGAAGTGACCACAAATGTGTAATGAGAATATGTTTTGCAAAGATAATAGGATGGATCTGGCTATCTCTAAGCAGTTTTAATTCCAGAACCCAGGGCTGCCGACCCTTCTGTGTGCTCCAGCCCTGCTCAGAGCATTGCCTGCATGGGGGCTGTGAGCAGACACTGCTCTGAGCAGGGCTCCTGTTCTGAGCACTGAGCTCAGGCTCCCGCTTGCAGACCGGCAGGACTCAGCCCGTGCTCTCAGGACGTGGCTCTGCATTCCTGTTGGCACAGCAGCACGAGCTGCTCACTGCCTGGGAGCCGTGTGACGTTTCTCACCAACCCTCAGCTCGTGGACTCAAAGGATCCTCTACAAATCTCAGTGTTCATGTCTTACTAACAACGCTCCTAGCCGCCAGAACTGCAGGTTTATATTTAAAGGCAATAGAAATAACCCCCCCCCCCCCTTTTTTAATTTTATTTTTAATTTTAATGGCATGATTTTAATTTCTCATTTCCAAGATCCCACGGCTCTGTGCCTTCCATTTCCAGCCCTGCCTGCTGCACTTGTTGCAGAGCCTACAAAGGGCAGCGAGAGCCTGAGCTGCCCATGGCACCCTCTCAAACCAACAGCCACCGAGAGCCGGCCCCGACTGCCCACCTCCTGCCCAGCAAAAAGGATCCGCGTGCAGTAAAACTGAGTATTTCGGATGGGGTTTTTTTGGTTCACGGGTTAATGTAATTTCAGCTGAATATCAAAACCAACTCTATCAGGGTTTGTATGACACATATGAATTGTGCATAGAGCTTGGAATCAATTAATTTAAGGTAATAATTTGTATAAACATCCTAACAAAATTGTAAAGGGTATTAAACACCCTGTTTTATAAACATAACACTTAATTTGAAAAAAAAACATTTAGAAGGTAATGCATTTAGGGTAAGTGCACAACACATGAAAATAATAAATGAAATTTTCCCAGTTTAGAAAATGAATGTAATTAATTAACATTTAAATTACATTTTTAATTGCAATCATGCCCTCCCAGGGGACTCATAAGGGACCATAATTGCAATTAAAAGCATGTGGATTAGATAATAAAACAATGCACACTGTCTGAAATGTGCGATTTAAAATGGAAAGCAGACATTGTTATCGGCACATCTAACTTAATTGTAGCCATAAAGCAAATGTGCTGTACAAAATAAAATTCACATACGGGAACATTTAATTCTTGAATCTCTTAAAGGGGACACGCTTGAGAGCACATTTTATGACAGGTTCTGTTTGAAATGGCCCTTTAAGGCTTTAGTATTCGGGGATAGTGCTTTAATGTTTTCGCATTAATAAAAGCATAGCTGAATGTTCCTATTAAAATACACAGATACATTTAAGTAAGAGATGAAACTGAGTGTCTAAGATTTAAGTTGCAGAAGGCATAATTATATTAGGAACACATTTTTCTTTGTTCTGCATTGTTTTAAAATTGCATTTGCTGGGGGCAAGTTGGAGAGGCACTGCATCTCCGGTGTACACCACGAGCAGAACAAGGCTCCTGTAAAGAAGCATTGCCCAGGTGGGTGCAGAGCTGCTCTGCCCTGCGCCAGCAGCTCCTTCAGAACGCTGACAAGGATAGGAGGTTTTGGCCTTCAGTGCCACTAATTCTTCGCGTTTCAAACTTCCACTTTATCTCAACACAAAGAGATGAAAGAAGAGGATCCCAGCTAGAAGGAAGACCTCGGAGAGCAGGCGGAGCTGTGCATAAGGGATGCCGTCGGGTGGGTGAAGACGCAGAGGCTCTGCGGTGCTCTGCTCAGCCCATCACTGCGCCCAGCTTTGGCATCAGGAGCCAAAGCCAAGCATGAAAGGCTTTCTGAAATCTGAATTAGCCTCATTGCCCCGTGAATGCCCAGTGGGTGCCCAGAGACTAATTGTGCTGAGTGTGATACAAAGCGGGGACAGCACTGACTGAAAACGGAAAGAGGTTTAGAAGCTGATGGAGAAGAGGCTCCAGAATATGACAGAAATTTTCTGCATGGATGATTCTTTTGGCCATTTACTTTCAATATCTTTTTTCACCTAACCCAGATACAAATTAGGGCTCTATCTGTAAGCTCGTAGGGCAAATTTTCATAAATCCAATGCTTTAGTCGATGAGCTTTGGAATTAAATGCGAAAAAACACATCATTAAGAGGACCAGATTTAAAAACTAACAACAAATAACAACAGCAGAACAACACAAACACCAAAAACCAAAAATGAAAGAAGAACCAAATCTCTGAATCTTTCAGTTCAGTAACTGATGCTGCTCTAATCCCTGTTAGACAAAAAGTGTGCTGGGAAAATGCTGGTGTAACTGTTGATAACACTCACTGTGATGCACAGTGCTCTACTTTCACCCTGCTTAATACTTTGGCCCAGGAAGGAATGGAGAGGTTAAGCAGAAGAACATGAAATGTGAGCCCTGCTGCCCCATTGCAAACTTCACCCAGCAAGGAAGTCATTTGGAGTGGGAATATATCTGCAGTGTGTCCTTCTTTCTGCCTAGAGAAATGCAGTGAGAACTGGAGGGAAACACGTGTCAGTCCCAAGCAATCCAAGCTTTTTCCACTTAGAAATGTTTGGGGAACTTTGGAGTTCTTTCTTCCAATCTTTCTGCCTCGGTGTGCTGCAGTGCTCGGACAGCACTGTGTTACAGTGTGAAAACTGGTGATTGGTTTCAAGGGAACAGTGGCACAATAGCAGTACAACACTTCCGAAGGGCCAGAAGAGTCGCCCTGAGTGTGAAGTAATGCTGAAAGCTGAACATCACAACTGGAAGGGACTTCTGAACTTCAAGGTAATATTTCTCTCTGCAATTTTTCAATGAAGGACATCATCCCTTTGTAATACTTACACAAAAACCCCACCAGCAGAATTGCTCGTGTTCTACGGAGAGCCTTCTGCACTGGGATGCGCACAGTGCATTTGCAAGGTGGTACTCTGCAACAAAGAATTCCTGCTCAAGATTTAATCTGTCGTTTAAAGCATCGGATAATAAAGGGGAGCAGTGAGTTGGCACTAGACGACCTTCCAGAATAGCACAAAATAGAGAAAGTAAATACTGTACACATGTTTTTAATCCTCGCAGCATTCACCCCACATTTGTCACCCACAAAGATGCAGCACCCAGATCCCAATTAGTGATTTCTGCCAGGTGAAGCTCACCTGCACACAATGCAGCTAATGATGTGCTCCTGCATTTGTGATAAGGCAACGCACGGTCAGCTCACAGCCTGCAGTCTGTACGCACATCTCCTCAGCTTAATGGCAACATGACTGAGGTTTATGCCCACTGCCTCCCTCAGGCCCCAAGTGTGGGTCTCAGACACTGATCCCTTCTTAGCCAGGGAGCTTAGACGTTGCCGAGCTCCTCTGTTGTCCGGCTTTATCTGCCTCAGGCAAACAGCTAATCACGTTAGCAGACCACTAATGTTAAAACTGGGAAGTGACTAAAAGTAAAGCAACACTTGGATTTGCTGTGCGGAAACGCATTCAGATTGAATTTAATTTGGATAGTCAGAAAATAGGGGCACCTGTCAGTTTCTAGGTAACACGGGGATTTTTTTCTAGCATCACTTACTCCCTTTGGGAGAAAAGCTCCCTTCTGAAGCCAAAAAACCTGACAAGGTGTAACTCATACAATGCATTGTGCTGCATTACGATGGCTTACATTGGTTCATGTCTTGTCATATGACAATATAACATGACACAAAACTGCATGTACATTGCATTGGAGATTTATAAAACAAAGCTTCCTTTGCTCAGAATGAGAAGGGCTGCACTGCGAGCCGCCTGCCTGGGAGGAGCAGGCATTCCTGAGCTGTGCACACCGGCTATAAAATATGCACATCCAGCCCTCAACACGAGCACAGACTAATAGGATCGGAGAAGCAGAACTTTTCATTCCAGCAGGATTTCACTACTGGAACTTTGTAACCCTGCGCTTTGATTTTGTTTTTTAATTAATTGCAGGAACACAGAAAATGCAAAACAGAAACATGGGGTAGAAAAGTAGAGGGAAAAAAAAAAACGAGGTGAAGATAAAAGACGGGAGAAAATTAATTGTTAATTATTTATTAGACGGTTCATTTGCTCACACCTACATTACTGTGCTGATGTTTTAACCCACTGTGCTCGCTCCTCAAGTTTGACCTCAGCCACATCGTTAGCTGATTTCCTTCTCTATTGTCACTTCTCATTAATTTCACTGGCATTTTATTTTTTTTCTTACGTTATAAAATGGGAGCTACGTGTAACACCGCGAGTGAATCCTGTGGGACAATCCCCTCCTTAGCCCAAGTAAACAGAAAATAAATCCACAAACAGCAACTGCCAGTAGTGCTCCACAAAGTGGAGAAGTTCCACTTCCTGAATGTTAAGTGTGAAAGACATCCAGTTGTCCTGCTGAATGGTTTACGGGGTACGGAGGAGCTGTGCAGGCTCTGTGAAATACACTTGCTCCTTTAATTGCAGCCCTTCCAAAGAAACTGATCTATTCATCTCGGGCTGGTGGTGAGAGCAGAGCCTCAGCCCTTCTGGGAGAAGCGCTCTGTATCACAGGCACAGACAGAGGGGGAAGACACTGGAATGTCTTACATGTTTTGTATCGGTAGCATTAGAGACAACTGTAAGGTATTGTGACACCTCTAAAGCATGGCTTGTAAAATATGATGGCTGCAGCCTATATAGTATCCACATTTTTCTGTACAAGTGTTTCGGTAACTGGCGGCTTCACTTACAACCTGGACTTCTTTTTCTGTTTGGCATCGTGGTTACAGAAAGCAGAGAACAGAAAAAAAAAAAGGAATTTTTTTCGCTTGTTCTACCTTGGAAATTAGTTTTCTTACTTCACTGATGTAAAACACAACTTTTTTCTCTTGCAGATTTACTGTCAGACACGTAACATGCAATAAGTTGCCCACTATGAGTCCAGCTCCCAAGGTGACACTTATTTTAGCCGCAGTAAGGTGCAAAGCAGCTAGGATTTATGTACATGTAAAATAATTTCAGCAATCTGACATAGGAAAGGTAGGTCAAATCACACTTAGCACTTATGTAATTTTTTTAACTACTGAACTGTAATCATATTCTGGAGAGGTGATCTCATCTGTGGGACCAGTGGAACTGCAGCACTGCTATGCCAAGTATCAACGGGGAGAAAACCCATTCCATTTCTCTACATACAGAATAATAACAACAAAAAGCTTTTCTTTGATCTCCTTGCCAAATAAAGTACTACTCTAGCATGTGACATATGACTGCGGTGACCCTGAGATATGCCTCCCGTACATTACCTTTACTTTGTTTCAGCCGAGCCAAAACTGGTAACAGAACTCCATCATTTACACTTAGCTTCTTTGCAACCATTTTTCACGTTTAGTCCCTGATAGAAAAGGAACGTGTCTGTTTCCTACCGGTGATTTATTTCATAGTTTCTAAGCAAAACACTTTTATCTGAAAGTATAGGTCAGACAAAGGAATGCTGCAATCCGAGAGACACTTGCAGAAACATTATAAATACTGCCCTATGTACAGCAGGAGCTCTGCGCTGTCAGAAATGACGAGCTGCTCACCAGCGCTGGCGTGCATTGTCTGTGGCGAGCAAGAGCTGCATTAAGCTGGAAGAGGGATACCTCTTGGAATTCTGAAAAACAACTGAACCTCGAGAGCTGTTAGAGAAGCTGCCTTTATTGCCTCGCTACCACTATTTTATTGCTTCGCTATTTTATTTTGCCAAGCGGTTCTGCAGAGCCACCACTCTGCAGGTAACAGGAAGGGCAGCAGCCCTCCGACACAGCCATGACACGTCCTGTGTCACCCAGATCCACAGCCGTCCCACCGGGCGCCCCCAGCTTTGGCTGTGCTGCTCCTCCTAACAAGCTGTGCAAGCCCTGCTGCTCCTGTCCTACAGTGAGAGAAGACATAGCAAAGTCTGAGTGAGGTGCCCACGGTCACACCGAGTGATGTGAATGCATTCAGTGTTTTGAAGAGTGAAGAAGAGCACCGCGCTGCTCTGACTGAGCACCAAAGGCAGAAAGCAAAGGGCAGATGGGTCAGCGGGGGGAGAAGGGCTGAGCTCTGTGCTGAACATGAGGGGAGGAGCAGAAGGAAGAGAGAACTGCTGTGACAAATCCAGAGCACCTCCAAAGTTCAGAGCTTCTCCAAGTTGAGTAAGTTTGTGTGCTTGGCGGGTGTCTGCTTTCCATCCAAACATCTCGATGTTCTTATTGCCTCGAGTTGCAAATCAATAAAGCACAGAATAATGACAGTTCAGCTACTTTTCTCCTGGTAAAGCGACCAGCACTGATCTACATATCTCCAGAAATCAGTTTGAAATGAGGAAGAAAAAGAATTTCCTATTTAACAGGGAAACGTCGGCACACGCTTTCATCTTGTGTATGATGTTTGATACTGTAGTGACAGGTGTCAGTGAGCTGATGGATCGCACCTCTGAGATAAGGCCTTGCCTCTCTTCCTGGGCGGGATGGTGAGCAGACGCCGAGCAGAGAAATGGAAAGTGGGCCCTAGGAAGGAATGTGGGTGGAAAGGATGGAGGGTGCAGAGCTGCCCTCCCAGTGCTGGCTGGAAGGAGGATGAGCAAGATGCCGACTGCTTCAACGCCTCAGCACAGACAGCAAAGACCAAACCCGACCGAAATTCAGAAGCGCTAAAGAAATGGCAAGGCTGCGTTCAATACGTTGTGACCTTTTCTGCTATTTTCAAAATTGCAATCTTAGGGGGAAAAAAAAAAGAGAAAGAAAGGAAGTCCACTCTCACCACGTGGCTGAAAATGTTACTGAAAGCCATGAATTCGTTTTTATTTATTTATTTTTTTAAAGTACCATTTGGAGCTGAGAGAGCACAGAGGACACCTCCCTTAAACCAAGGAGAAGTGAGATATTTGAAAAGAGCCCATTTATCTCATTCATTCTTTTACATGCTCCCTCATATTTATTTCTACGCACACTTCTTTGAAGTGCACTTCTTATTTTTTACTGTGTGCAGTAGCTGTTAATGATCATACACCGTTAGGAGAATTAAAATAGAATCCTGCATTTCACTCGAACACCAGCACAGCACACACACAGGATGCAGCGTATATAAATAACAAAGACCTCGCATAATCACATACTCTATATCCTCTCTTACTAGAATATAAAAGCAAGCCCTAACCTATGACAAAATTTAATACAAATAAGATATGAAATAAATAAAATGCACAATGCTGGAGCTCGATTTGAACTACTCAGACTTCATCAAAACATACTGGAAAACGCGTGATAGGACAGGGAGAATCTTTGCATATAAATTATGGCTATGAAAGGATTTGCTGCTGCAAACAAGTGTAGAGATGAAACTTCCCAAAAACTTATATGAAGCATAAGATATTGTAAATAATAATTTACATTTAAATAGCACCTTCAATTCCGTAGGAGCTTGGAGCACTTTGCTAACTACAAGTGAAATGCTGTGATGGGTAGACGGTGCAAGCAATGTTTTCAGCACTGCTTTGCTTACACATCACAATATAAGTAAAGTAACTGAGGAGAAAGAAGTTTGTGACCTCTGTGTGTAGCACATTTATATTAGCAAGCATGGGCATAGGCAGCTGAGGCTGAGAGAGGACAGGCACAGACAAAGAGTAGCTGGAACTTATAAACGAGGCACGTATAAAGCAATGGCCAATGGCAGGATCAGTCTGAGACCTGGCTGCCAAATTAGGGGTTCTTATGTCCATTTATATATGTATATGGGAACTATGCACAGTTCCCCAAAGGGATTCCAATCATTTGGACTTTGGTGATAATTTGTAAACAGTTTGCAAAGAGGAACTGGTCCTTACTCAAAGAAAAGACCACTGAACTAAAAAAACATCATTCATTCTCCAGCCTGGGATAACACCAAGACGTGTGCAGCAGAGAAAGCCTGGCTTCCCAGAGTGTGGGAAGGTGTGTGCTTGGGTGTCTGCAGGAAAGGAAGGGGGAGCTCCAAGAGCTCTTGGATTCAAATCTGAAAAAACCCACACCAGAAAAATGCCAAAAATAGAAGTGTAACTGATATTATTTTACACCTGCAAACTGCCTTTTATTGGACAAGTCTAGCCCTCCATACCAACACGACAGTTCTACTATTAAAAGCAGAGGAATTTATGTATACTATTTTCCAAGGATCAATTGTTTCACACTTACATTTAGGTCTATTTTTCAGTGTGAGGATGCAGAATAATGAAACAAGGTGCTCAACAAAAAGAAAAGAAGCATCGATGCTGTTGTCTTAAGATTGACACCGTGTTTCATCTTCTGCCAAACCAGTGGCCTGCTCCACACTGAGCATCATTAAGGACACGGATAGATCCCTTCAATGATCTCAGTGTATTTACAAACAACTTAGGAACTACTCAGTGTTACAATTAAAGAATAAGAGAAATATGCAGTTAAAATGGATGCTGAAATTACTTGCAGATAAATCGGCTATTTTGTGATGGAATGTTAGCACTTCACTGGTAGAAACAGATTATAAACCAGGAAATGAAGGCAGTAATCCGTCCTCTGTATTTGTATTTTAGGAATATCTAACCTTTGAGGGTTTAGCATGCAAAATGGTTGGAGCAAATTACTCTGATCACCAATATCAGTGTGACAAGCTGAGATATTATATGTCAATCATTCTGTGACAAAGATAAAAGCGAACAAGATTCATTTCATAGATATACAGAGATGGAACATGGATTATATATTTAGTGTCTTTTTTCCCCCAATATACCTAACTCATTTGTAAGCTGTTTCAGCAAGGAACTTGAAATATAATAGTTTCAAGACAAATAGGAGGTTCTAAACATCAAGTCGAGCCGGTACCAAAGGACTTTAGGAAACCAAGAACCGTCTCTCCACTGAGAGCGCCCAGCCACCCCAGCTAATCAACTGCCCTGCCCTTTACTTCTGCCCTAAGGAGTTCAAGCAGAAAAAGTGAATGGGAGAGATGCTGAAAAAGGAATATCTTGAGTTCTCTCAGGGAGGGAGAGTGTCTTATAGACAGTGACCTATACACCAGGGATACAAACTGGCTTTACGCTGACTTCCCTGTGTGTTAGTAACGCCGTGAGTGAACACGGCTTGCTCTTGGGGCACCCATTTGTGGTGCCTATGTGGACTCAGGAAAGGGACATCAAGCTAAAGCCTCAGCTGCAGGTAGCTCCAGGCTCACACATCTTTCCCTCTTCTCCCTCATCCCTGGGATCCGGCTTCTGCAGTCTCTGCCAGCTGCACGTTCAGCATCTGAGAGCTTTCTTGGATCTCGCCCACTGGATCAGGTCCTCAGCTGGTCTCTGTGCTCTAGAACTCTTGCCAGAGGCTTAAGCTAAATGCGAGCCCAGGAGAGCCGGCTAGCTTAGAGAGAAGGAATCAAGATATATGATCGCTGCTCCCAGAAATACAAAAAATATTTACAGAATTGTACAAACATCCTATTCTCATTAACTCCTCTGCAGCTTTTCTGAAGACCCATTCCAAATATAACTGTACAGTATATACTACGGAAGAAAAAAATGTAAATACATGCACAACCTTTTATTTAATCTTTGGAGGAGAAAAATGTACATCTTGTTGGATTCCCTGCTCCCCTCTTTACAGCTTAAATCATTTTCTCTAGTTGTCAGAAATTAAAGACTGAAAGCCAGAGGGCTATCACACATTATAGTCCATACAAAACCATAGCTAGAGTTTAACTGCCGGCACTCTCAATGAGCTTCCAGCAGCAGGACAATTGCAAAGACTTACTTTTCTACATGGAAAATTCAGTAAAATCAACAGATGAGAGATGAAAAATATTTACAATCAAGCTCCTGTGGGACAGTTTAGAAACATACCTTTGACTTGCAAGTCAGCCTGCATGAATAGTACCCAAATGCCCACATTCCACCCCTGCGCCCTTCCAGAAGGCATGCAGTGCATGAACATGGGCCTCCAGCAGCACCAGGAGAGAGGCTGGAGCTGAGCCAGGTGTTGGCTGTGACACATCTGGTGGTGATGGCCCGGAAGCTGCCGAGCCCAACAAGGGCAAAGTGGTTCCATGCATACAGACTTTATTTTAGAGATAAACCCTCTTCATTTAAGGCTTTATCTCCTCTCGTTTTCCATGACTAAATTATACCTTGATCTTGTTTAATTCCACATTAGCCTAACGAAGGCTGCCATGCACATTGGTCTACATTTTGTGATCCCTAACCACCAAGTAAAACCAGTGTTACGATTGGCTGGGTAAGGACTACAGTGTTTAGTCTCAAACAATAGCTGTGATGGAATGAGCTATTTAACCAGATCTTGCTACTACAAGCACTTGGCCAGAAGGCAAAGTCTTCTCCATGAACAGCAATTCCCTTTTCAAAGCAAAACCAAGCCAGCAATAATCTAACTTTTCACTTCTAGAACGAAAGTCCTGGATACAAACTTTACTGTAAACAGCCTGAGCCATGGTGCTGATAGCTGTTGCCACCTGTAGTTTCCCCTCAGATATGCATGTCTATGACATCTCATGAGTTTTCCTAATCTGACAGTGAACCCACAGGAAATGTTTCCAGGTAAGCATTCAAACAAAGACAAACCCAAGTGCTATGGAAGTATTGCAGGTGTAATCTGCTGAGAATAGCAGGGACAGCCTCTGCCACCCCACAGAAAGAAATGTGGACAGAACCATATTCACGACTCCGAGGCCTGATTTTATATTACACTTCCTTCCTGTAGCTGCTGAATATACAAATATCTGTTTCACACCAGGTATATGGCATTGAAAGCATTTTTGACCCAATCTCATTCACACTGGGAAGCACAGGTAAATATGGTCCAGCATTTCAAAAACAATTTGTCTTAACCTAGTGAAAATGTTTCAGAATCTACTGTATAAATATGTTTACATGTGTATGTGTATGTATATTTATGTGCACATATGCTATGCAATTCCAATGCCAGGAAAAAATGATATCGAGTTTGGTGATGATACAAATGGTTTAATGGCATTTAACACGTTGTTAGGAGTGTACAAACAAACTCACGTGTAACACACGTAACAATTTCATCATGCCATCCAGCAGCATCACCACTAACATCCACATACACTATCGTTAGGTCTCTGCTCAGATCTTGTTGATTTCAGGGGAAGCTCCCATAGAGACAAATGTTGGTGTAAATCCATAAATACGTATGTAAATACATGCAAACTCCATACACAAATTGTTAAGTGTAAGGCAGAATGGTCTTTTTTCATAATCAAAGCAATTGTATTCTCTGTATTGCAGCTGCAGGAGGAAACAAAGGCCAAGAGAGCACATCCTCTGCCAGATGTGATGCATTCAAGGTGTTACGAGGCAGTTCCTATCTTAAAGAGCTCAAACCCTGAATAGGTAGACCTAATTATGGGTATCAGAGAGCAGTAACTGAAACATGGATAAATTAGATGGTGTGCCCAGTGCCAGCCACAGAGCCCATGGTGCAGCTGGGGGCTGAGCAGGTTTCCTAGCAGGACCTCAACTGTGAGATGGATTTTGTTTTTAACCAGCACAGCTGGATTCTCCAGTGTCTTTACCTGGACATGATGGGTGGCAAAAGAGTGGGAGATGGCATTTCCCCTTCCTCACACATCCTGTGAAAACTGCTCTGCTCCTCCCCTCCCCCCAAACTTTTTTTTTTTCTTTTTTTCTGCACTGCTTTTCCCAACCATCACCACACAGAGCCCGGAGGAGAAAGTTCACACCCCAGGTCATCTCCGTAAAGCAGCTTCGCACCACAGGAACAGATCTGATATTGAACCCTTTGATTGTTAATGCAGGCAGATTTGCCTACTTTGCTGGCTGCAGGTGTGTACCTCGCTGGGCCTGGTGCTGGGATTGCAGGCAGCCATGGGTTCTCATCAAAGGGAGGACTGAAAGGACCGATTCCAGATGAAGCAACAGGACTCTCTGAAACGTGTGATCAGGTTTTTGTGCAATATCCCTGCAATCCCCAGCTTTTCTGTGTTACGCAGATTCCACTTCGGCCATATGAAGCATGCTAAGGAGGGCACGGCACAAGCGCACACAGTTAACCCGAGGAGGCCATAAAAAAAAAAGCAATGCAGAAAAAGAAAGACCGGTTTCTCCTGCACGCTTTCATTCTGTTGTTAAAACATTTGTTTTATATCTCTTGCAATTTTTTTTCCCAATAAACACACAGTGTTTTTTTGTGCTTCACGCAGCCTAAGTAGGAGGACAATTTGCTGCAACAGGCAACGTGAAAAGCATTTTTCAGCACAAGAAGAAAAGATCCAGCTCAGATCCTCCAGCAGTGCCCACCTAGGTGGTGCTGAAATGAAGATATTATGCTGCTTTTTCAGAATGTCCTTATGCAAACAGGATGTTGTAAATGTCTCTTTTTTGAGAAAGGGCTTGTATCTGGTCTTAGCTCTGCCCTTTGATTTATTAGCAGCTTCAGCTGCAGACCAAATAGGTTTTCCTGTCTCTGCAAGCTCCTATTCCAGTCTGAAGTCACTGCGCTCTGAGACGCGCTCCTTAAAGTACAAACTCTGTTACAGTGCCCTAAATAATATGTGATGCGAATAAGTGCTGTTAAAGGAGTTTCCTGTTTTGGTTTCCTTATTGGCACTCCGAGCTGAGCTAAAATCTCCAAGGGGCTTACTTAGTATGCAGATATTGAAAGCGAACCAAAAAAGATTCCTGCATTTGTTGTGCTGTAGCTTTAAATGCCCCTGGCAGAAACTTCCCTTCTCTCCCTTTCTCCCTTTCTCTCTTTCCCCCTCTCTCTTTTTGATGTTTCTTCCTTCTCTCAGCCTGTCATTGACAGTAAGTGCAATCACATTACACACAGCTTTCTTTGGAAAGCCCCCTTTTTAATGATCTGGCAGTCTGTAGACACTGACTGCTTCCAGAAAAAATTTCAATCCCTCTTCCCACAGCTTCCGCAAGCTCCAGTGATAAATGACACCTGTCATTCTGTCACAGACAAACGGCACAGATGGGAGCGTCAGTGATATATGGCTCACCAGAACAGGAAATCAACTCCGTTGGTTTTTTGGTTGAGTTTTTTTTTAAACAGAAAAGAGCTGACCGGGACATTGTCATGAGGCTGCTCCAGGGGCCCTGCTTGGAGGAGAGGAGGCAGGCGCAGGGGAGCTGGTAGTTGTTAAGTAGCAGGCTGCAGCGGAAAGAAGGACGGCGGCTGTCTGAACGGCTTTGCAGTTCAGCACTCCAAGTGTGTCTGAGCGGCAGGCTGGAGCTGTGAGTGAGACCCCCAGCCGTGCCCCCATCCATGCCCCATCCACACCCCAGCAGCGCCGCAGCACAACGCAGTTCCCTCTGTGCCGTGGGAGCTCCGGCAGTGCTGGCAGCCGCAGGTGCGTGGCCGGGCATTGGGCACTGAGCTGCTGGCAGCTGTGCTCGGTGTTTGCACTAGATGTATTCGCGGTTAGATTTGATTGAGTTTCTCTCAGTGATTGAACCGAACCAAAATCCTGGCTTTAAGAATGCCTGAGAAGTGGGGAAACTGAATCCTGAACCCATTTTCCTTCAGAGAAGACTTTCTTAAGCTTCTTTGAAAATCACCCGTTTTCAGAGGGAAATTTTTGGAGAGACAAATCACAGGCTGACGGACACATGCAGCCCCTGCCCGGTGCCGGGAAGGCCGACCATAAGCTCACAGCTCCTGCAAGCACTGTGCAGAACTTTTTGCCCCGTGCTGCTCTGCTGGAGAAAGGAGCTCGGCCGCACCAACGGAGCTGCTGAGGGGGGCAGCTGGATATTATTAGTTGGCAATTAAAGGATATTCAGCAGTCACGAGGAAGGAGTCTCCCCCAGACTGCTCATGGAGCAAAGAGACAGACATCATACAGACAGCCTTCACCAGTCCCCAAGTGGGGATGTTTAAACGAGCACCTCAGCAGCACTGCCGTGGGCGTAGAATCCTTTCTTACCCTGCACAGCCTGCCCTGGGTGCTCCCCTTCTCTGCCACTTTTTGACAAGGCCTTTTCCAGATTGTGCAACAGGGCAAATGCAATGCAATGCCACCATCTCCCGAGCCGAGATACAGCAAACGGACCATTCTTTGTCCCTCAGCCACAGAACTTTTCCTGACTTGCAACATCACCTCTCAGGGTAAGCACTGCTCCAAAGTAGCAAAATCAGCCCCCAGCACAAATCGTGGCCTTCTGACTGCCAGTTTTGGAAATGCAGGAACACACTGAGAGAGCGCTCCCTGCGATTCAGCTGTAGGGTTTCTGAAAAGATTAACGAATGTCATGTGACAAAATCTCCACATGCTGCAATGAAAATATATCCCCTGAGGCTGCATTTTCCAAAGGCGCTGGGTGATAATGCTGCCTTTCCTGCACATTTATTGCATTTGATACGTACAGTTGTGTGTACAAAAAACTAATCAGGAGTCCAAAGTGACGTGAAATACAACCAAGTATGCAGGCAAAGTTAACAAAAGAAATTTCATCGCATTTTAGATGCTGTTTATCAGCAGCAATAGCCTAGGGAGAGCTTCAGAACAAATTCCTCTGATTTTCCAACACTATGTAGATACACTACTAATATTGCTCCAGTATGGTTTCGTGCTCTAGATTAAGTCAATGCGATGCAATGTATAAAATGAACTGAATGGTTGCTAACCACAGAACCTGGATGGCTCAAGATTATACATATTCAAGCCATTAATAACAGGCCTTTCACCATCCATCAGTTGTAACCCACATAGATCACATACAATTTTCATTGCATGGATAGATTTTTGTCTTTCTATAAATTTAAGAGGATTGCTATGGAAAGCAGAAAGGTGATAATCATCATGCAGCTCCCGCTATCAAGTGCACCTACAATGGCAGCAGGTATGGGGTACAAAAAAAATCATCTCCTAAGGATGTAGGAGAAATGATCACACCAAAGAGAGGTGACGGAGGATGCGATGCAATGAACCTACTAGATGGACAGATTAGTGGTATTCCAAACAGAGGAAATGAAGGGAAGAGCATGATGGGGACCAATGAGCCACTGTCAAATTTAAATGAAGATCAGCCTCTATCTCAGTTTGAAAGCACATTTTTCTACCTCTCTGCCATGACAAATGGAGCAGCAACACAAACCCCTGTAAGAAGCTGAGATGGGGGACGGAGCAGCACACCGTTGTCCCTGTGCAGTGCAGGTCCGAACACTTCTAGCACTTTTCAACAGCCCAACAGCTTCACAGAAGCCTGTGATGGCTTCTGTGTTCCTGACCTTAACCTGCAACCAGTTAACTACAAAACCATTTTACCATCATGATGAATGAACTGGAACCACACAGCTGAATGACAGTCAACTGCAAGAAATTTAGCGTCTGAACCAACACCTCTGTTGTTTGTATTTCAGTAGAGACACGTTCTGCTGTCTGCTCACTCTGCTTCCGGAGAAGAAACATGACTTCATAGCAAAATTTGGACTTAGACTGAATTGGAGCACCTGGGGCAAAGTTCCTTTTCTTATTCTATTTCCTGAGGATACAGCTGAGTGCGACTTTCTGGCTTCTACAGTCACTTCTCAGTTTGAAACAGATGCAGTTTTTCACTGAGAAAGATAACTTGCAAGTAGAATTTCCGTTGCTATCCTTCTCCATTAGGAGAGAAAATTAAAATATCCTTCAGGAGGGAATTCATAACAGCTCTGTGAATTTAACAGGGGGTTTCTGCAAGCACTGAAGAATATCCTGAAAATATACTATGAACAGAACATTGTACACTGGGAAAAAAAAAAAAAAAGAATAACTAGGTTAATGCCAAAAGCCCATTGTGTCCTATCAATAGTGTTGGATGAGAATGGACCTAGCCAAGAGTATTTTAAACTTTGATCAAAACTGTGACTCAGTTGAGGCAGAATTATAACCCCAGCATAGCGAAAGTCTGAAATTTGTAACGACAATTAAAAAACATTACATTCCAGAGAGATCAGAAACCAGAGACCCTGAGCCAGGAGATAGAATTCACCAAGCTGCAGCTGTACAAGTGAGAGATGATCAACTGTAGCCTCACAAACAATCCATGAACCAGAACTAAAATTCAGTTGTGGTTGTGAAGAGAGGTTTTCTATAAAAAGCCCATTTGCCATAGACTTTTAGTGACAGCTTGGTGCCTGTTTGCTCTTTTTCCTTTTGAGATTCTCAAGTAATGGACTTGCTTAAGAAAAGCAGGACAACAGCAAACTGAACAAACTGCAGGGTTAATTTTCCACACTGTACGAGAGATGCTGACAGACAAGCCAATGGGCCAACTGGGAAAGAACTGGGACCTGCACCAAAAATGTACTTGTCAAGCAGTTGCAGATTTTTTTTAGCTGTTCTGGGATAAAATTGACGTGTTTTGACTGATGAATCATGAGCAAAGATTGCCCAGTGTGCTCAGTTTGAAATACCAGCTTCTACCTGTGTGTGCTGGAACACTCTGTTCTCTCCTCTGAGCGTTTCTTTGGCAAATCTGTTCTTGAAGTAACAGCTAAGCACAAATCCTTCAGGGTGCAATCCTGTTCCTCTCCATCCCAACAGGGATATACCACTGAATCCAGATGGGAACAGTAGCGAGCTATTAATAAGGAGACTTCATATATACATCACAATTTTGCAAAATAGTAATTTCTTCACATGTCCCTTGCAGCATGTGGGGACAAAGACATTTAGTCAAATGTGTTTGCTGTCATCCATTACACCTGCCAGCATGTGACATTAGCTATCAAAATAGATGACAAACGGTGTGAACGTGGGGTGCCTGGTTGCTCCTTCTGTTGTTTCCAGGCCTCTTTATCCCAACGAATTGTACTTCTCTCCCCTTCAATCTCAATACTTGCTGCTACTGTGGAATACAATGGTGATCAGACCTTGTCAGACAGAAGATGATGGTGGCAGCAGCATGGGCTGCCTTACGCCAATCTGTGTCACCCTGGTTTTACTGACTTACAGAACCAATAAGTACATATCTGTGACGGTTGGCATTAGGGTCGTACTTTTCTGCTCCTTCTAGATGTTGCAGCAAAACACATCAACTCACAAGCGCTGTTCGAAATCTGAAGCAGAATCTACCTCCTGCCTGTGGTATAAAATTAATACGGCACAAAATTCATCTTAATTGCAAGATGAGAATGCAGAAACATACAGTGGGATCTGACTTTGGAGCTTTTTTCATGCCTCCTGCTCATGAAAAAGCACACAAATAGTTGTGTTTCTGCATGCAAGGATATTAATGGATCGCTCACACCTCAGGTTGTTCCACCAGTGAGCACTAGCTGGATGTCAGGAGACTTGAATTTTGCTTGGTGAAGTCCCGTCTCCTCATGTTCACAAATACTGAGGGAATTAGCTAGCTCCACTTGCAGATAGCTAACTATTAAAGCTCTTCGTTCAGCTGGGTTAACACATCTATTTATGAATTTTACTAAATCTAACAACTAAACAAAAGCAATTAGATGGCAAATGCCCAATCAAAGACATTTTGTGAGCATAAAAAGCTTTGTGTCACGTCAGCAGGGGATCCAACAGAAGTAACCCGATGTGATGTGACACAGCTCCAGCAATGTAATGTAACATGGCACCACCAAGTAAGCAAAAAAAAAGCCCAAACATTTTATTTTTAGCTGAGATGGTCATTACCGTCCAATCCCTGATCTGAATGTTTTTTGACGGACTTAAGTGGAGTGAATACTGTTAGAATTTGGCTGATGTCATGAGTTTAATAGCCGTTTGAATTATCCCAATCTTCCAGCAGCTCACTAAATTTTTAATCTTTTCTGATCACTATGAGACAAAAAAAAAAGGCTTTCTTCTAAAATAATGGCCTAAAATGCTGTCACTGCAAACTCTAAATATCATAGCATTTGGACCAAACTCTTCTAATCTATGATGTCACTCAATATGCTTTTGTAAGTTTTGTGAGATTTTGAACAGTCATGAGAGAAGCTGAGGACCGTGGCCTGGTCCTTGCTCCTCAGAGCAATCTGTGGCAAACTGAGCTGAAGAGAACAACAGCTCCTCAGCTAAATGCAGGTTTGAAGGATCAGCGACGCAGTGCACTGATAGCCGCAGCTGTGCTGGCATCACTTGGAGCACTGGAGGTCACATAGAGAGAAATCACGTCAAGATGCAGACACACGGGCAAGCAATGGAACGAGGTCTTAGTGGGGCTCAGCTTTTCCATCAGGACATCACTGAGGGCACACTGGGCAGCACAGCCCTATGGTCACAGGCTGTGGGGACTTCCTTTCAAATTCCAGTGTCTCCATCCCGTGGAGAACAGCCCTTACTGGGTTCTGCAAGACCTGGGAGCAGATCTAGCAGGAGAAAATACTAAAATATGAGGGTGGAAGGAGGAGGCAGCAAGCTTCTGCCTTTCTGTGAAACGTCCAGTAGGCTCTGGCATGAAGTGCAAGCTCAGCCCTCAGTTCAGATCAGCGTTACATCCAGTAGGTTCTGGCATGTAGCGCTTGCTCAGCCCTCAGCTCATATCAGCATAAACACTTCATCACAGCTGACACGCTGATATGCTAAATGAGTAAGTGCGGTGCACAAGGAGGTCACAGAGAAGTTAACTAAAGGGATTATAAGGGACAGTCAACACACTTCAAAAAGAAAAACCCTGATAGGTGCAGAAAACATGGTAAATGAGCCCGAAGAATGCAAAGCCTCCGCCGTGCACTCCATTACAGCCCTGACAGTCCAGTTCCAAACAGTTAAATATGAAACTGTCAACAAGGGCCTGTCTTAATAACCAAACTTGAGGCCTTTTATCCTGGAAGATTTATGAAGTAATTTTAAAGAGGCCCAAGCAAACATCTGTCAATAAATTGAATGCCGGCTACAGGATTTACAAGCAAGACAAGAATTTCTCATTAAGTGCACATTAGCACTGTGGGGATCATAAATAGTAAGAGGGCAGGATGCTGAGCCTCTCAAGCTGTCATTAAAACACTATCTAAGAACTAATGAGGAAGTGATGGAAGGATACTAATGATCCCTCCGGCTCCTTTCATTCAGCAGCGAAAGAGGACTGTGTGATGAAGAGTTTCACTGGCACTACCGAAGGTCTACAGAATGACAGGGAGGTTTTTGGAGCACCTCCCAGTGCAGCCCCACCACTGTAATGCCATGGGCTGTGGATGGAGCAGCAAAGAACCATCCCAAGCTCCTCCTCCAAACAGCATGAAGCGCGGGGTAACAAACACAACAGGCAAATCTCTGACTGTGGCAGACCAGCAGAAGGGGTGTGGGTTGTACCAGGAGGACTTGCACTGACCTGCTGGTGAAAGAGCTGAGAAAAGTAATTTTCATATGGAAAACAACTTGCAAGCTTCCATTCTGAAAAACGGGGGTTGAGGACAAGATTTCTCTTACTGCCCTCATGTGAGCACTCATGTGGCAGGACCTCACCTCCAGTCCTCCAAGGAGGCAGACGAAGGTCTGCAACAAACACCAGTGAACTGTGCGGGGCTCTGGTTCTCAAGAGCTGTCATTAACGTCAATGAGCAGATTCCTTATTGGTCTTTTTTCATGCCCTCATCTGCTTCTCTCCGTCCATTCACCTACCTGCATACCTGCTGCTCCCCACACCAGCTCCACTTCTCTGTCTGCCCACCTCCACCTACAAGCAGACCCTGACCTCCCTTCCCTGCCTCTCAGTCCTCCCTTCTCCATCTGTTAGTGCCTGTGGCTCCACATTATCCCTTTCCCTGCCTTCTGTGTAACACAGCCCTACTCTCATGCTCTCTGCTGATGAATGTCTGATCACATATACAAAGTGGGGCAAACTCACAACCTGAGACTGGTGGCAGCTCAACAGCCCAGAAGTTACAGAACTCATCAGGGATGTGGGGATGTGGGGGGGCTGACTGTGAGTTCCTGCTCATCCTAATTCAGAACACTGACTGATGTCAATCTCATCACATTCCAGATGACTGCAGTCCATCCCACTTCTGGCTATCCTGGAGAGGTGCCATCCCTACAGAGGTACCTCCTTCCCCCACGTTTTTTGTGCTCATGACCACCAGCTGCCACAATCTGTCTGATGACATCCCGATTAGTGATGACAAGTTTTTGAGACTCACTGTCTACAAATCCGTTTGCAGATGGAAAAGAAAAGAAGTTTTTTAGATTGCTGTGTTTCCTGCCAAAATGGGAATCTTCCCCTTGCTGTGACCCTCCACAGCACACGGACCAGAATGATTACTAAGACATAAAAAAAACTATTTCTATCAGTAAGAATTATTTCCTTAGGTCTACAGCACACTGGCACTTAAACTATAATGCAGTTACATTTTTTTCTGTAATAGATGTTTTTACACGCTATTGGTGCCACAGATAAATGCCTCTTCCTGAGACTTTTGTCTGCAGAAGAAATCAAATGAATGTAACCAAAGTGCACATTAGGAGAAAGACATTATATTAATGAGTGGTAACACATATCAACAAGTTACTCTTCAGTTAAAAAACTCGTTCAAAAGAAATATCATAGCTTAAGCCTTTAAGCGTTCAGCTTTTCAAATGAGTTTGCCCATAAACAGTAATTGTTAATAACTTGTATTTAGTGGATAGTTCTTCAACAACAAAATGAACTCATAAAAAGACAAACCAACTTTTCCAGTAAAAGACACTGAAGACAAATACATTTCAGTGCATTCAGGAATCACACAAATATTCACACTTTAACCCATTTTCTCCCAGTACTGGAAATTTAATGCAATCCAGGGAAGCAGGAGGAGCACTGCTCCAAAAGTAATGCCTCCTATTTCATGATGGCCCACGACATCAGAGGCGGATGTTGGTGGTGTGGCAGCAGGGGCTGAACCTTCCCACCAATGTCCCATTACTGTGGTCACCTCCACTGGTGCAGATTGTTATGAGTGTGGCACACGGGCTCTTGTTCACTGCTGATGAAAATGCACAGCTAATGGTGATGATTATGTTGAAAAATAGAAAATTTGCTCTATCAAAAAATGTTATTGTGCTCTTCGTTGTAGTTTCCATGGAAAGAAATAGGAGGCATTACTTTTGGAGTAACCTATATAAGTAACCTGTATAAGAGGTTCCGGGCTGAGCTTTTTTAAAACAGATAAAATGCCTGAAATAAACGATGGGAAAATGTTATATGCTACGTCCAATGATTCATTTTTGTCATCTCTTTGCTCTCTGTAACTCATGCTATATTCAGTCAGGCTGGTTTCCAATAGTTTTATTAACACTGAATCAACCAATGGGATCGATGTATTTAACTACTCGTCAGTGCAAGTCAGGACAGAATTTCACCCAATCTAATTATTCCTTGTGATGTTATGGCAAGTATGGAAATGTATAATTACAGTGTAATTACACAGACATTGCAAATTCAGTAAGTTGTAAATTCCAGGCTATATTTCAATATTAGATCATTTGAGTGGGTTCAAAATTAGGCAAAACCTGTTTGCTCATCACTGATAATTATGTTGTCAACTTCTGTAAAGCCAGGCACCTCTAAGGAGCATCTAGCTGTTTAATCAGACAAGCTGCCTGACCTGTACGAGGATGAAAGTGAACTCCCCGATTACTGACTGATTGTTCCTTTTGAAAACAATCATTTTGGTCTTATACGGCACATAAGACTGCCAGATAGCACCAGTGAGACTGCAGTGCTTGCAAGGACTTTCCTCTATTACTCTGGGGATGCTCTGCACTTTGACAGAACAGAATGGACTTGCATTTGTGTGTAATTTCGCATGCTACTCTAGTTGGGAATGTGTGTAGAAGACAATTTTTGGCTTGTTTGTGGCTAAGTGTCACATAAAGTCTGATTACGATTATCAAGACTTCATCGTTCAAGTCCTACTTTACCCCACGTAGAGAAGTTTGAACCTATTGACTGATTCACATCAGCGAGACTGGAATCAAATCACTGTCCTTTTGCAGAGAAGAAAAAGTTTGCAGTTTAAGTAGCAAACCTAAATCCTAAGGCAAGGAAAAGTCCTACTGCAAGGAGAAGATATGATAGCATCACTGCGAGACACTGCAAAAACATCTTTAAATGCCACTAGACTTAAGAACAGCAAGATGTAGTGGAGTTAGCTCTACTTGCACATGGTAGCTGTTGGCTGAATGCAGGACACGTAGATAAAGCTGTATTTTAAAAAGCAATAGGGAAGAGTATCTATTTTGATGTGTTCCTGCAAAGCCCACCCTGCTTTAAACATTTTTTTTTGTTTTATGGGGAAAAACGCCTACAAGCTTCTGAGCACACATCCATCTGCTGACCCAGCTGTGGATGCTAATATACATAATGGAAGAGAAATTTCCTGTTGCAGATTCTTCTGTAAACTGCAAATCTCAATCCTTTGTTTTAGATACTGATTCAACAATTTTACTACCAATGATTAAAGCAAATTCATTTCTTTCAGAAAGGTCTCAGGCAATAGGCTCTGGATGGAAAACAGAAGAAGGCTTTCCTATTTCTTCTTTTTAATGGAATGAAATTGATGCTGTTTTAGGTGAGGATGTTTGCATAAATATGGAAGGAAAGTAAGCCCTAATATTAACTTTATCTCAGGATAGAGTGGCAAAAGATTTTTGTCTGTGCTGCACTGCAACTCTCAGGGGGTCTTAAACAGCAGCGATATGTTTGGCCACGTGGAGCCTTCCTTCACAAATACAGTGGTGTAAAGGTGCCTTCACTGCCTGCCAGCATCAGACCTGTTTCAGTTAAACATACACTTGTTTTGCGGTAGCTTGAACCAAAGTTCTAATTATGAAGCACAGGTCTGGTTTTCACTTAATTGGATAAAAAACAGGTGTTAGCTTAGCTTCGTTGCTATAAATTAATGTTATCAGACTTGCTGACTCATGAAACTGAGATTACAGCAATTTTAGATATGCTGAAAAATTAATCTATCACGTGAGGAACCCTGCAGTATACTTTATCTCACATTTCTTGCTCTGATTCCTTCTCTTACGTTATTCTCATTTCTTGGCCCTGGCAGGTTTGGGCAGCGGGGCAATAAATATCAGAGCAGCCTCTTCTGCTTCCCCGGAGTGTCCAAGATGGCTTTGGTTGTTTGTTGGAGCTGAAACTTCAAAGCTTCCAGGGCTGGAGTCAGAACGTGCTCATCTAAACCACCTTCCTGACTCTGCAAGTTGGGCTAAAATTAGCAGGGGATTTCAAGCACTCCCACTTCTGATTAGGCTGACAACAAGATCCTCTGCAGCACTTCAGATACTTCTGTTTCTGTCATTAACTGAAAACCAGAAGTTTAAGAATTTACATATTATTTGCCCTGAGTAAAAATGTCAGCTGCAGGGCCACTCACTGGGTCACCTTACTGGGAATTGTTGCAGGTTATGAGCAGGACAGATGCAGGGATGCTCTCCCCATCTTGGATCGTGAGGCTGCCATCAGAATTTCATCTTCAAAACTAGCTTCTCTTTTCGTGATGTATTTCTAGCTCCTTCCTCTGCAGTACAGCAGTATTAACTCCATCCCCTGCTTTCATATACACTATTAAGAAAATACTTCCCTACCCTCACTTCATTAGCAGCAGCCAGTGCTGCCGTTCTGCAGAGGAACGGTCGCATTAATGACCTGGGGGGCAGAGCAGGTGTGCAGGTGGCTCCCTTACACGTGCTTCACCCAGCTCTCCCATTTCTTTTAGCTATGACCATTTCCTTTATTTTATATATCAAGTAAAGTAGGAAGTAAAGTAAGTTTTACTATGAATGTTATCTCATTTATTGAGAAGAAGAGATGCTAATTCTGCTTAGGTGATAAAAGGGCCTTAAAGGGAATGTAAATGTAATTTTCACCCTTTCAATGCCTTCTTCCATGGCTGCACAGTATAAAGTCGCGTTTTACCTCTTTAATGCATATCCACACTCTGTCTTAATTCCAAAGTCCAAGTGTATCTTCTTGATCTATTTATGCACAATGAACACAGTGAATATTTTTTACTTTTTGCAAAAGCCTTGCTGGGCTGATGAATAAAATCCCACAGACTCTAATAAACCACAGAAGGATAACGTAGAATTATGACCCACGGAAAGCCCGAGTAAATAATAAAAACATAAATATACTGGCAAGCTAATGTTATCCACTGCGGGAGACACTGGAAATGAGAACCTACATCTGTGCACAACAGCACATGTTCAGCTGTGGATCTCTTTGCATTCACACATGTGAGAGAAGGAACGGATTTAGTGCCTGCTCTGCACACACGTCCTTACCGCCTGCTTTCCACACCGCGAGGATTTACTCCTGTTTGTTAAACCTAGGTGGGTATGCTTTCTTTCCTATATTAGTCAAGTGCAAATGAATGAGCAGAAACAGATTAAATGGCAACTCTAATTAAGCAGCTTATATGTCACAGCACACTAACGTCAACATATTGTTTTAGCTATAGCGAATTATCGGTACTAAAGTTCTTTAACTGGTAGCCTAAATTCCCTCATTATTCCAGCTAGGGACAAAAGATTAGACAAAGAAATAAGAAGGGCAAAGGTGCTTGATTACAAACAACGCTGTAATGAATAATAATATTCTGCATTTCTGCGCTCTCCCAGAGCCTCACATCCCCGCACTGCAGATGCCCAGGAGCTGCTGGATCCCACCAAGCAGGGCAGGGGTTTCTGCAGTGCTGAATGGAGCTCCAAGCAGGAGGGCTGGCAGCTCTTCGGACGGCTGTGAGCACAGGCTGCGTCACTGCTTCACAGGAAGCTTTTCCCGCAGGCCAGGAGGAGAGTTTGGGGATGCGCATGTCACAGCCTGGGACGGCGGAGTGCTGAGCAGCAGGCAGGGGTTGCACCCCGCAGCCTGGGCTGTGAGTGCCACATGTTTCCTGTCCCTCCACCTTCCCTTTCTCCCTCTGGACTGCTATTGTCTGCCTTCAGACTTCCACAGCAACAAGAGCATAAATTCGCTGTCTGGCCTTTAAGGAGCTTAATGGAGAGACCTTCAGTGTGCACAGTTGTTCTGCTTTTAACTTATTTTTGCAAAGCAGGTATATTTCCAACCTAGAATTAGAGAGAGTAGCCTCGGGCTAAATTGCAGGGAGTCCCAAATGAGTGAACCCTCTGAGGGGAGAATCACTGAAGAAGAAAATGAAGATGACAAGGCTGTTGCTTCTTAATAAACATTATCACATTTTCACCATGCATTATTTATTACTTTTCTTTCACTGATTTACGTTCTAAAACATTTAATCTAATATGTATAACTATAATATGTATAACTATATACATATATACATACATTTAAGTCTTCTTTTTTCCTAAACAAATTTCGAGTTCTTTCTTTTTTGCATTGTTAAATTAAATGTTAATTGTGGCAAATGTTTCTTCTTTTTCCAATCAGAATATAAACATGATTAAATTAAGGGCATTTGACTGAACGCTGTAATGTGATGCATTTTCTGAAGTTAAAGGCGGAACACTGCAGTCAGCCTCAGTGTTGCTACCTGTGTTGTCTGGTTTCTCAAGCCTTGCTCTCTGCTAACAGCTTGCAACCTGCTTTTGTGTCAGGATGGGAGGGAAAGTTATTATCATCTTTTGCAACCTACACAAGACACAGTCTATGAGCTCTGCTCCCAAAATGACAGAGAGAAGAGCTTGGGTGAGCCCAGGCTGAGTCAGCCAGCAGTGCTGACAGCCAGTAGGACCCCCTGCAGTGCCCCTGGGCTCCAGCAACGGCTTGGCTTAGATTTGGGGAGAGCCACAGAAAGTTGTAACCCTTCTGCCTGAAAGAGGGGAAGGACTGGGTGGGACCACAGTCACCAGCACGAGGTGCTCTGACAAGTGTGGCAAAGCAGATGTGCCATACGTAGGTGCTGGAATGCACCGCGGGTCCGAAGGTGTGGGCAGCCGGCAGCGAGGTGAAGGCAGCTCTCACTGTGCTGTCATGCACGGCTGTTTGGGCACCTCGCTGTGCTCCACCTGCACACAGCAGTCGGACCCACGCCTGGTTCTGTTTGGTCACACTGAGGAGCAAACCGCTGGCGGTTACTTCAGCAGTGCTCACAACAGGAGTGAAAGGTCAACTTTTCCAGCACAGAACTCTCCTCTCTTCTACTTCACTTTATGGTCAGAGAGACTGTTTTTATTCTGAGATCTCCTGCTGTCCAGTAAATATATAACTTTGTTACTAACCAAGCCTGCTCCAGAATGATACCTTTGTGGACACTAAAAACAATTTAATGGCATGTCACAATAGCAATTCACTCTGCTAATAGCCCGGCTCAATAATACTATATTGCATAAACCTCCTTCAGTCTTCTGACAAATAATTCACCTTTATGCACTCTGCAGCAGGCTCCATTTTACTAACAAATATATTTCTCCCTTATACCTACAAATAAATATCCAGCATCTTCTTACTGTAACATCAGCTGTTCCTGCGGATGAGGTCAGCGGTGCCGTATTTCTACCACGAATCACCTATCTCCATCATCGCCTCAGAGACTATCAGTTTTTAACTGGCACATCAAATCATAGAGAAGGGTGCGGGGAATAAAATCTTGGGAAAAATATGTACGTTTTGATATGTCTCACAAGCAGCAGCAGTGAAAAGTTTAAATACTCTGTATGTCAGGGCAGCCTTAAACAAATGTTTATGAGCTTTGCTTTTGCAAGCATAAGTATTTGGGTAAGCACAAACCTCAAGATGTCTCTTGCTTAAAATGCAGCGAAAACTCACAGAGCAGGCAGGCATCCTCCTGCCATTCTGCCTCCTGCCTTTCTGTTTTGAGACCGGCTGCTCAAGGAGAGATCTGTTGGGTCTACTGTGGAAAATGAGAGCACGCTTCCAAGCTCCCTGGGGTGAACTGCTACCTTGATTTGGGGACACAGCTGTACACGCTCTTCTAAAAGCACAGCTGGCTCTGAAGTCCACACATGGCCACCGCGTGGTGCCCTGCAGAAGACACGTCCACATATCCTCTCCTTGATGGACACAAACCCACCTGAGAACTCCAACCACCTGCAGGTTTCCTTACGCATGGAGCCTCGGTGGCTTCCTCTGACATGAGTTTTACGTTCTCAGTCTGCTGCCTACCATGGTTTGGGAGAAATCCTCAGGGCGGGTTTGTCAGTCACGTGGGAGGGGATTCAATGGGCCTGGGGAATAAAGGATCGTGTGGCGAGTCCCCCAGAACTCTGATGAGGTGTTTTTTGGAGTGGCCTGGACGATGTGGGCGTTACGGCCCTGAGCACTGCTGCTGTTCTGCAAATGAAAACTACCTACACAGCGTCTGAGGTGATATTCAAAGACAGAAAATAATAATAATAAAATAATGCAATCGCATCTTGCAATTTGCATATACTGCAATAAAGCAACAGGGGGGCAAATAGCATTTTGCCTACATTTTTATTTTGCTATGCCATCAGCTTACGGTTCCCTTCCTAGAAACGAGACTCCAGTGATATACTTAGAAGTGGGATCGGTTCTCAAAAGCTGTTTGGTTTTCTTTCAGATGTCTGCACAGAACGTGCTAAATAACAACGGATCCTGTTCCTTTAAGAGCCACTCTAAAACGCAGTGGCAAAAAAGAAAAAAAAAGAAGAAAAAAAAAAGGCCATTTTTGTAGAAGAAACTATTTGTATCAAATATCATGAGAAAATAAGTGCATCATGACAATTCTGAACATCTTTTATGATTTGATTGTCAGTAACGAGGCCCACAGGAGAGTGATAAATGTGCAGCACGAAAAATATCTATTTCACTTTAGATAGCAAATTATGCAACTCAGTGCTTGATAGCACTTGGCAAAATACAAATGTAGTTGAATGGAATTGAAATTGTTGCTCTTTGCCTAAGACACAGGTAATATCACCAGGGGTCCTGTCTTTAGATATTTATAAGAGCTAAGAGTTTAAGTAATAGTAGCAGTAATACAAAATTACCTTTAAACATTGAAAACATTTTTACTTTGTTACAGGGTGTAATTTACACTTTCTCTCTAATGGCTTACATACTGGAAATGATATACTAATGCAATTTTTCAAATTTAGTTTCCTTTTTGTGTTCTAAAATTATATGCTCTCTCTTTTCCCTGTTTGTCACTTTTCAGACTCCATTTAATTCCATGTTCATAGAGTTTCATAATTTATCTACTTGTCATAAAAGTTTTCTAAACTTTAAAAAATACAAAATACTCCCTATAAACTTGGGGAAAAACGCTTCCAGCTCAACTTCCAGAAATTTTTCAATTCTGCTCTGAACTATTACCATACATTTTGTTGTTGCTGTGAGATTTTTCATACGGTGACATCAAGCGAGGGAAGGAAAAAATGATCAGGGAAGAGATTCACTCAAACCATTTATATTAACCTGTCACTTCACTTATAGATTTATATTCCTGCTTATCCTACATAGAAGCATAGGAAGATAAATATAAGAGACTGCTGTACGGCTGTGTCTCAGCACGGAATGGGAAATGAATTTTCTACTCCATGAGAACTTTCAAGATTTTTAAATTTTCCTTACTCCAAACCATGAAGAAAAGTTTGTATCATAGACTGAACAAGAGAAGAACGAAAGAGAAAAGGCCACGTTAACCCAAGTGTTTACTTTTGATAACTTAAACTCATTTTTTTCCTGGCACTGATGTTTCCACGCACTCATTTATTCGTCTGACAGGAGTCTTTCTTCCAACCAGCTCCAATTTTGAAACCAAGAGCTGTTTCTACTTAAGTAACATGAACACAGGCTGCGGACAGAACGCCTCTCTCGAACGTTCCAAATGACACTGATCTAACCAAATTTTCTCACACAAATAAATTATCTTCCAGTTCATCACACAATGAAAGTTCAATGCACAAAACCTCGGTCCGTGCCTCGCTGTCCCTCTCTAACCGTCTCTAATGCTGTTTGAGCCCTTCTTGATCAAGAACCCTAAGAAAGTAACAGGAATTGCCCAAATGCTGACTCCTTAGTGGGAAACCTTGTGGGACAGGGATCTGGGAGTGGATAAGGGCTTCTCCCTCCTTGCATTCTCAGTTCTCCCATCTTCAGGGACTTGGCTAAGCGAAATGGTCTTGGCATGGTGCTATGCCCTCCTCCTTCCTCCTCCTCAATGCAGCAAGAGTTCCCTCACCTTGTACCCCTCTCGTACCCACTTCCCTCTCAGCGTTCCCAGGCCCCAGTGATGCCCTCGCACCACGAACAGGGTGAGCCCAGTGTTGGAGAGCCAGGGACTGCCAGCCCACGCTCTGCCCATGCCCATGGCTAGAGCAGAAGATGAAGCAAGACTGGGGTCAACACAGATCACGCAATGGGTTAAAAATGGGTGTGCAGCTCTTCTGTTGATATCTAAGAATTTGTTCATTTGTTTGGTTTTTATTTTTTTTCCTCGCTTTGTGTGCTGTTTGAATCATAATGATATCATCAGGTCACGAGCACTGCCGCTGGACACAGATGCACATGCAAACGTGGCCAGACAGCCAAGTTGCACTCTACGTAACTCTTATGAGAAAAAGCTAAAGATAAGGGAAAAAAAAGAAAAAGAAAGGAAGGAAAGATTAATTGCAACATATAGTAGAAATACAGGCGCCGACAAGTGAAGTACAGGTTCTGGCCATCTGCAGTTGTGAAAAGGCTCAATTCATATTGCATATGAGAAGAGGTGCTAGCCTCAGTTCACAGCCAAATTTTAATGTTGGTAATTCCCTGCATTCCCCTAAAAATTTCAATTTGACACACTGCTTTATTCCTTTTGGCACTGACTCTTGTGCAATGTTGCTCTGCTCCGCTGAGCAGTTGCCTTTTTCACCCTACATATGACTTTTCAGCAGTAATGGACAATGTCATTGTCAGGTCCTAAAAATCCATCACCTGCATCTTTTATTGCTTTGCATAACTTTGTCTGGAGTCCAGCAGAGCTTTCGTTTTTTTCATATCTGTTATTCTTATCTTTCTGGCATCAAATTACAACTTCCCGGGACCTCTGTGGGTCTGGCCTTATTCCAAACAAGGCAGGAAGCTAGACAGCCTCCTTTAATATTCCATTTCATTTATACGTAACTGCAAACTTACAGGGAAAAATCCCAGAAAACTGAAGAGGACTTAAACAGCCTGAAACGCTCATAGGTGATTACTGGGATTAACAAAAGCACTGCAGAACCAGGAGTCCAAACTCCTAACAACTGCAACTCCAACCAACAACTGTGCAGTACTTTTCTGAGAACGTGCACACGAGGCTGAAGGAGCTGTAGAGAAGGCATTTAAATGACGAGGGCATTTGCAACCCCAATGAAAATGTCGTGGGAGAAGCTGTTGACAAATTAAAGCCACTATTGCTACTCCTACATTAGCTTTTGTGTCCTAAGCACATCTTGAGGTGGTGTTTCACGGCAGAACTCTTACCTGCTTAAAGGCTTATTTGAAATGGAAGAACCTTACATTAATATATAGTCCCACTGGGTTACAGCTGGGAGGATCTTTTGGAATAAATACATTAGTTTTCTGTCTGAAAATAATTCGTTTTCTTAAATATTCTCATCTTATAAATAAATAATCTGTTAAAAAAAAGTATGGATACCTTACTTTCAGCAGGTTTTTGCAGATGCTTGTGATTGGATTTATGTTGCTCTCAGACAAAGGGAAACCTTTTGAACAGCATTCTAAGTATCAGCACCTCTTATTCTGAATTATTATTATTATTTTTTTAAGCAAAATGCTACCGTCCCATTTCTAATAGAGCACTTTACTGAGCAATCCAACAGAAAACTCTTGAAGATCAGAATGGCCTTTTTGGTCAGAACTGTATTCTACATCTGAGTATCACAGTGAGATTCAAACCAGAGGTTCTCATAGTGCCCTGATCACAGGCACTTCTGCGCACTGCAGGAAGGGACAGCATTTAGAAAAAGACCACCTCTGTCACTAACTAAAACAAATATCTTCAGCTCCGTAGGGATCACAACACCTCTCGCTTCAATTTCTGCACTTTCTCTAAAATAATTACGGCTAAAAAGTCCAGCGTTCCAGACAGTGTAACTTGAAGCCTTTAGGAAGAAAAGCCTCTTTGAAATAACACTGAAGATCGACTTCAACATTCTCTTCCTCTAACACAAAAGAAATTTAAAGTTGAAGCTGAAAATCTGGCTGGAAACCATGTCCTCAAATCAACCTACCTCTCCTTAGCTTTGCAGGGAATCTCACACACTGTACTAATGCCATATGTGCCACAACACACAGGAATAATGGGGTGAGCTGAGGACAGTGTCACACCATACTGAGTTACTCTTAATTCAAAATTTCTCCCTTGCTTTTAAGAGTGTAGCTCAGAGCCTTGCCAAAATTGCACTTTTTTTTTTTTTTTTATAATATACAGTGAAAAAAAAAATTGCAGCATGGAGAGCACACAACTTCTGGAGATACAAAAAAGAGTTGCTGAAAGTGGGATGAATTCACCTCTTAAATGTGTGTCAGCTGGAGAAACCCGGAAAGGAAGTAAAGGGGGAAAAGACAACCTGACGAGGAGCAACAGACTCACACCTAAGAAACAGGCCCAGATTTCTGAAGTCCCCAGGCAGACCCAAAATGAAACCAGGTCATGCCTCAAAACCGAACGGCACCCAGCATTCCGGGTTTGCTATTACTGGATACCAGCAGCAAAGCGGAAAACACAGACAGCCCTTGAAACACTCTGGGTACAGCATTTTAATTATCCCTGTGCAGACTTCAGCAGTTTCAGCTTAAGGAGCTCCACGGCAGAAAAGAAGAAAGCGCCGTCTGATTGTTTCCATTCTCCTGGTTTTGCACCCTGGCTGCATTTCCTGACGTGTCTTTCGGGAGCGGGGAGCAGATCTGGAGCACCGAGATCAGAGTTTGCTCCTCACACACGGAGAGTTCAGCGCAGGTCGGGGCTGTGAGCTGCCCTGCTGTGGGATGGGAACAACCTGCTCTCACTGTCCTGCTTCCAAGCACAAGCAGATTCTGGGTCTCCGGCATCACTTCAACCCAGATTCACTTTCTCCATGAAGTCGTAATTCTGCTGCAATTTGCTGTTTGCACAGACAGGCTTCAGTCACAGCTTTGCCTAGATATGAAGAAATGTTTGATACAATAGTTTCATCCAGCTCTACTTTCAACTGCTGATCTGAAAGCCCCTTTCCTTCTGAATCTTGTTGCACATTTTTTAACTCGTGTCATTTCTTATTCAAGTTCCCTTCAGATTTAGTCTCGTCTGAAGGCAGAATCAAGCTCTCTCTCTTCCTGGGAATGCATAGGTTATGTGACAAGATACACAAACAGTTTTGATCATCAGTAAAATGTACTGCTACACAATATTGCAGTTTAATTAGCAGTAAAGCGAAATGAAAACTGTTGTACGGTGATTGCAATACGGCTTCACAGAGACTGAGGAGGGACTCTTGCAAAGTTCTTCATTTAATGGCTGGTATTTCTATATTTATTTATGGCAGCAAAAGGGTGTGGGGATTTTTTTGGAAAAACTTCAGACAAGAATTGACAGGAATATTTTGAGTTTCTTTGACACTCGAAGAGCAGCTTAACTTTTGTGCTGCGTACCTTTTATGGTAAAATGTGATTTTTCTCTTACTGCTCATGAGCAGGACTTCTTCCTGCTTCAGAGAGTTCCTTCCCTAAGTTTGTCCTGCAAGGGCAGCCCTGTGCAGCTCCTGCTGAGCTGACTGCATGATCCCTCCTGTATCTGTAGTTGAAGCAGCTCAGGGAAGCGAGGCTGACCTGGAACAGATGAGGAATGGCTTCACAAGACCACCTCCCGTTACCTCAGGGGTCAGCAAAGATGGGGCAGCTCCAATTGCAAGGGAGAGAGGGGACCTAAAAGGAGCCCTTATTGTTTGCTGTCTACAAAATGATCTCCTTAAAGGCTTACTTTTCCCACACAGCCTCCTGCTTTCAGCTCTTCCAAATAGCTTTGCATAGCCTGTAGCAAAGAAATGCGGCACTCCAAGCGCTGCAAAGCCTGGCACATACCTGGGTGTGCTGATGTGGATGGTGTGGCCTGGCAGAAATTTGGCTGTTGGCTGTTCAGTGCCATGAAAATGTCCTGTGCAAAAAAATTTGCTCTCTTCAGCTAGACTAACATCCTGAGCCCTGTTGACCTACACTGATTTATTCAGAAGATCACAGAACTGGGGCTAAATGAGGCTGATTTGGGGCAGCAGTCTATTAGAAACGACAGGTCTACTATTAAAGTAGTAGCAAGCGGTAGGAAGACAGTAATCATCGTAGCATAACCGCTCCCTTTCTTTCAAGGCATAACCTCACCTCAGCAAACAGGGCTTCTGACATTTGGAGGAGACAAAGAGGAGCCATGAGGAAGACCACGTCCCACACAGACAGGGATGGGACTGAGCCTCCGACCCCGTTGTGTGGCAGGGCCTGTGCCAGGTGAAGCAGAAGCGCTGCTGGCTGGGATGAAGGAGGAGGGGATACTCGAGGGACTCTGTGCTCCAAACAAATGATCTCACTCCCAGCTCACTTTCTTCTCCTAGTGAGCAAAAATCTGCAGAACGAAAGGCAAAGTCTGACTTGCAATCAATCTTCATTAAGAGTCAGATTCTTTCACTGCAGCTCTATAAACAGTATTTTTGTGAATTAAAAATAACATCATGTTAATTACAGTTCTGCATTACCTTCTCTTGTTATGGCATGCTAGGCATACTCCTACTTTACAGCATGCCAATAACTCTTCACAATTTAGATTTCCTTTAGAGCTTCCACATTGCGGTTCCATCCTCAGTTAAAGAAACGGTCCTTTGAGATAATGGCACATCAAATATGCCCTCAAAGTTCTGTATCTCCTGCTTTCCAACCTGTGCCATATTGCGCATGAGATGAAATGGCACAATATTCCAAATCTGCCATCTACTTCAGAGTGTCATTTTTGAAACTGTTCCAAGTTTTCTTCTGTAGTGATCTATCATTATATCAGGTTCAGAAAAACAGAAACTCGGTAGTCCTGTATTATATTCCTTCATTCTCAAACCCAGCTAAAGCCTCTGCCCTGGAAATTCAGCCCCTTGGTTGTCCTTGTGTACTGACAGTTGGGGGAGTGTGTAACATGGATTCACGCTGCACTCATACAAAGCAGTGTCTATGTCCTATGATTGCATATTAGCAAATTATGTCTACTGGGTCCTCACATCATCTTGGTATGTTGCCCATGAATTCCAACAACATACGGTGCTGAACTTCAGCCAAGACATACAACACTGGGTACAGTTCAGTGCGACTCCAACGGCAGCGCGGTGCCGTCCCACAGCCGCCTCGGAGGCAGTTCTCGTGAGGACCCCGAGGGGCCGAGAAGCAGGCTGCGCCACAGGAAGAGAAGGAACCAAAGGCGTGCCTATGCCTGCGAGCCCACAGAAGGAATTCACTTTGTACTAAACCTGCCAGGAACCTGGGGACAGCATAGAAATACAGTCCAGTGTGGGCTACTGACACCCAATGATGTACGTTGTTCCAAAAGCACCAGCACCAATAAGAGAGTTTATCTCAGGTTTTAGTATGTCTCGTGCTGCATTTTTTAAATCTAAAGCTGGTAAGGAAGCAACACTCATCCTCCGTACATTTGTGATGCCGTCCCTGGGGCCAGTCCCTGAAAGCAACATTTATGAACTTGTTTTAATTGGGCCCGGGTGACCTTCTTGATACCCAGGTCAGCATGTGCTATGGAGAGCTGTATTTTGACGCTAGGATGCAGCTTCCCAATGGAAGTTGTGAAATTCACGTCTGTAAATTCCATTTTGGGCATCTAACCACAGAAATTGTTCCTAACGACAAGAATGAGATGGGATCAAGACATTACTTGTCAGCATCATTTTCCTCTCCTTCTCCCCCACTCCAGTGCACATTCAGATTTCACAAAACTTTGGTAGGAATTTCCATTACTCATTCAACAGTAACCCATCTTTCAGAAGGATTGCTTTATTTGCAGCACTCACTATAAAAGACTGAAAATCGGGATTTTTTTTCTTTTGCTTAAGAGGCGAATTCATCATTTCATGCCTAATGCACTTGTATAGAATCACAGACTACTTACACATACGGGTGCAGCCCCAAAGCAGTCTGGAGTGGACATAAACACAAATCTATTCGCTACATAATTCCATTTGCTGCAAACCTTTTTACACATGAAGTTTGAAGTGCAGAGGGACTGCAGTATATTGGTGCACAGAAACACAGGCAGTCTACTTCAATGAATTCCTAACGAGGTAGAATAAGCATGAATTAGAGCTACACAGGCTGTTTGCAAATAAATATAAATATTAAACAACACAGAGATAGACAGCCCTGTGAGCCATTTGGGTAGAACAGCAATGAGTGCCATACGAGGATTTGTGTAGATAGGTGAGCGTGTTGAAAATGCCTCGACTACAAAACTATTTTAGATGGAGAAGCCGGAACTTAATGCAGAAAGAGCAGGGCATATGGGAATAAATAAGCAAATTTCACAGAAAGAAAGAGTGAAAGAAAGAACGAAAGGAAAAAAAAGCAAATTCCCCTACAGGTTTAGCTGATATTGTCAACAAGCATCATTCTTACTGCTCTCTCAGTATATGTCAAGTCCTCTATTGCTTCTAATCTGTTGTAAGCTATATTCTCCATAGACAGATATAACACCAGAGGAGAACATTAAGACCACCTATTCATATTTTTTTGACATCTGAAGTACAGTCAGACCTCAGTAGGACTTCAGCTTTGGCACAGAGTGAATCTGTGATCTTATCAAATATGCAATCCCACATAAAGCAACTGCTGAGCTGCACAAGAGTCACATAAATATTAAAACGTTCAGAATGGTTAACTCATCAAATGAGCTGCCTGTCCGGACAGATGGACGGAAGGACTGAGGAATATATCATGCAGAATCTTGAATTCAGACTGCGAAGGAAGGGCTCTAAGGATGAGACAAGCACATACCTAAAAACCGCACGCTCCCTACGTATGTGGTCATCACTGCCTTTTAATCAAGGAAGGTTTAAACCGAATTTCCCTGGAGTGTGATTGCTAAGAAGAACGTGATAGAGGGGTACGTGTGAGGGTGCCGATCGGAGAACTGATATATTTCAGAGCTGGTATGAGCCTGCAGTGATCCTATGGGGAAAAACACAGGCAGAGAGAAGATGTGTTATTCTGTAAACATCACATGAAGGCTATCTGGGGAGCAGGGACTGCAGCATTTTCCATCCTCCTGTCCATGTAAGAAGGTGGAGCCATCTTTTACCAAACCAAAGCACATTCAAACGAGGACAATTACTAAACTGCTCAGAACATTCAGGAAGACAACAGCTCACGTAAATTAAACATCATTTGGTGGTATTTTTTGGCCGCTTGTTATGAGAGGAACTGAGCATCTGACATAGACATTTATTAATTTAACCTCAAAAAGACAAGATAATAAACATTTTCCAGAGAGGAGGCAGGAGGCACCAAGATGTACATGGCAGCTTTTGAGAGGTTCCCAATCCATCCTGCTCCCCACACAGTGCAGCGCTGCTGAGCTCGGACAGAGCATCCCACAGGGCATCCCACAGAGCATCCCACAGGGCATCCCACAGAGCATCCCACAGGGCATCCCACAGGGCATCCCACAGGGCATCCCACAGGGCATCCCACAGGGCACCCCTGCGCATCAGGGCAGCTGCGTGTACCTCTGCAGCAGCATCCCCATGGTGCTGAGCACTGCTTGGAGCTGTGAGCTTATTTTAAGCCTTACGGGGGAGCAAACGAGGAGCGCTTTGTCCCCCGGGCTGCCTTTGCCACATCCGATCCACGCAGCTCTGCCCAGTGGGTTCCTGCCGAGGGAATGCGGCTGCCATGGGCAGCCGAGGGGACGCAGCGGGGAGCAGCCTGGCAGTACCATCTAGTGGGTGCTGCCTTGCACAGGCAGCACTTCCAGGGAGGAAGGGAGAAAGGAGGACAGAGAGCAGAGAAATAAAACATTCTTTATCACTGTTCTTGACAGGTATTATATTGTACTATAGTGCCATTTGTTTAGTTACTGCTACAGCAAGTGCTGTGCAGAAATCTTATAAGCAGCCATATGGCACCTCTGAATGAAAGCCATTATGCTTTTATGAGTAACCCACACTGTCTCTGCGAGGGGAAAGAACCTCCGTTTTCACCAAATGTCATTTTCCTATTCTGAAAGGAAGAAAATATTTCTGACTTCCAGTGAACTCCACAGAGTGGAGCGGAGCCCCTCCCGGCAGCGCGGGCAGAGCTGAGCCCAGCAGAGCATCCCACGGCCACCAGGCCTCTGGTTCAGCGCTCCTGCTTCTCAGCCGCGCCGCATTAAGCAGCGCTGTTGGTATCTGATACCACTCTCTGTAGTTACCAGTTTGTTAACATTTTGCAGTTTCCCGGCTGTTGCATTTGACAGCCGTTGTCCAGCCGCTCTTAGCATTATTTTTAAAGAGAGTAACAGACCTTTGGAAATGGAAAACACGTTCTCCAAACAGCCAAAATAACTAGTCGTTAAAAATTCCTAATACCTGAATGAAACATCTGGGCTGTGCCTCTTAAATCAACGCCGTGCTTTTGCTGTGTAGAGCAAAAGCTTTTCTAGGGATTGGAAAAAAACTGCTTTCTTCTCCACTAATTTCTATTTCCAACCCTCCTGTATTGCATTGGAAGTGGCACACTGTGTTCTGGGGATTGGGCTGTTAAATACTGAATAAGGGTCTGCGACTTGCGAGTTGGGAAGTCACAACCAAATCAATATGTGTGAAAGGAAGAGAAATATTTCTGCGCCACTTACAGAGAGCTCAACTTGTTTTAAAACTGCATGTTGTGTGCCTAATTTGCATGTAAAATGATGGTGATTGCAGGCACAGTTGCACAAAATGCAAATGCAAATTAGGCATGGAAAGAGGAAATATCTGTGTGTGATGGCCACTGAAGGCACCAGTCCCGGGTCCACTCTGGGTACATGTATACAGATTATATCTACTCGGTTCGTTTTTATGTTTTATACATCGGTTTCATTTATCAAAAGAAAAAAGTTCTAAAAAAAATAAAGCCTATACGGAGTCACTTCGTAAAAGTAATCTAAATAATCTCACTTTACTGCTCCAGATAATTAACACTCTTCAGCAAGAACTTTCCTCTAAATATCAGTCTTCTTTTTAGAGAGATTTGCCATTTTACTGCATTCATTACGTACACCGCACTAAAGTCAAGCCATGTACCAGAAATACTGCAGGGATCACGCGGAATGTAATTGCTCTAATGCTTTGCATATTTATGTTTGAGACCTTTTTATGAAGTGTTACTTTAAAAAAAGAAGGATCAGTTCATCTTTAAAAGGGAGTGATTGATTGCTGCCAGTCAGGCATTCCTTCATTCTTGGCTCCTCTCTTAGTCTCTGTAATAAGTTTTTCACGAACACCAGCCCGCTATTAAAGAACGGTATTCATCATAAGCCAAGCAGAGAGGAGGCAGACTTTGATGGGCACAATACCATATTTCAATCTACAGTGTCCTTTTTGTTAAACTTGATCTGCTGCCTCATTAGCGTTGAGCAAAAATACACAAAGCCTTTTGTAAATATTAATCAGAAATGTACAAAATCCCTTTCCAGACTAAATTACTTATTATTGGGCTCTCTCCAGGTGATAATATCTAACTAAAAAATTCTGTTTGCCTAAACTGTGGGAGAAAAATACCCTTTTTTATGTACACGCTACGTAGCACTCTTACAAGGATGAGTGTTTTAAGTAAATGCATTTTTTTCCACTCTTTTCCTTTTTTTAACATCCATCCTTCACAGAGAGGCAATATGCAGCCCTGCTGTACATGGTAGGCTGCAGCATTCATCTGAGCAGTATGAGGTTTAAATTCCTGATATCGAGGTTTATTTCTGGCGCTGCTGATTAATATGAGAGTGCTTTTTCATGTTTTCCTGCTAAGCTTAAACTTTATAGATGTGAGGCTGTGACTTAAGACGTCCTGAATTAGCAACACATGCTTTAGGCTAGTAAATATGGCACTACAGAGGAGTTTGCCTAATCACGGTCCAGATGGGTTCCAAAACAGGACTTGGTCCTTTGTACTTCAGAAGATCTCTGTCAGGATAATAAAATTTCAGGATTTTGATGCTGCTGTTAATTCTTGAGGGCTCTTTTCTTTCTTCTCGATTAACTTACAGCATTTCAGATGTTTGCAGCAAGGTGACCTCCACTGCTGTTGGTGAGATCCAATAAAATGGCAGTTCCTTGCACACATTTTTCACTAACTCACCAGCTTGAGCTTATGAAATGATTCTTTATATAATCAAAGGTACAAGGCCAAAGCTGAAACTTTGGGAAGCTTGGGTTCAAATGCTGTTTCGTTCAAGCACTGCCTTGAAGTTCACAATGAACAAAAAAAAGCCATCTGTAAAAACTGGAATAGACGCATAACTTCCAAAATCAAAGCTGAAAGGTCGCTGTCTTCAGAATCTCTTTGTTAGCATAAGCAATACAAATGCTGTTAAGATCATTCTCCAGAAACAACTTTCATAGCTGTCACTGGGCCCAATTCTGCAAGCACTTCTCTGAGGAAAACTGGTTTCTTTGATGGAGTTACCCCTAATAGCAGAGCTACTTGTTGTGCAGGTTCTTTCAGAATTGGCTCCGATTATAGATAACTTATTGGAGCAAAAAGACTTTTGTGCTTTTCTAGCAAAACCATTTCAGGCAGAACTCGACTTAAAAGAAAGGACTGAGCAAGCATTCGTGTGACATTAGCAGCTGGACAGTTTGTAAGTGAAATTATTGCTGCGTTGGTATTTTCATCAAATAACTCCAGCCCATTTGACTGTAAGCACAAGGAGACACGGCACTGGTTTTGTTGGTGTTTACACAACACCCAGCCCTCCTGAAGCCCAGGAGTCCCAGTCCAATGGATGTTAGAAACATTACTGTCACCCACCACTAATTCTGACGACTACATCTCTAATCACAGCTTTCCATGCAAACGTGAGAGACTTTCCACAGATTCGTCTGAAAAGTTTGTGGTAACTGCAGTCAAAACAAGCACAGAAACCCCTTGGAAATATATGTGGAATCAGCTTTCTGAAATGCAGTTCTTGGTATTGGCTGGCTTGTTTGCAGCAGTCATTTTGTGTACATTTTACCCCCCTGAGATTGCATCTGAGTCATCCTAAACGCTACTCTGATGGATTAGCAATAAGAGGCACCCTTCACAAGCACATTAAACTACTGATAACAAACTGCTTCCCTCCCCAGCCAGCCAGCCAAATTCTCCAGAACCAGAGTTAGCAAAACACAGCAGAATTATTTCTTTTTCTTCTCCTCCATTGATACCATTTTCACAACCAGACACAGCCTGGCAAAATAGGTCTAATTGTTTATTTGGATTGATAGCAGCATTTTCCTAATGTACAGTGCTTATGAAGAACAGTTTTGTTTTGCTCTTACAGTAGAAGTGTTCTACCTTCACAGCACTAAATCATGGGATCCATAAAGCAAAGAAGTCAAGGGTAAAACTATCTGAAACTCTATCTCTTAAAAGAAAGCTGATGACAAACATTGGGTTCCATTTTTGTATCATGTTACAGTGGATTAGCAAAGATGACTCATCAGAAAGCAATCTAGAAGGCCACTGAGGAAGCGGGTATACTTGCAAAATACACTTCAGAAGGAGAGGACTGGCTTTTGACCGGGCCCTGGAGAAACAACTGTATGACAAAAACAAAAGAGCTGCCTCACCTGAAACAACTGCTTTCCCTTGACCCCCGGTTGGAAGTGGAACAGAAAACAATGTTTCTCTGAGCTCCAAAACCAGCCTGCTTTCTTATTTTTAATCATATTTCTATATTTCCTAATTTCATCAAGGTCAAAGTAGAGAGCTGCCGTGGGGTGGCTGGTACTCTCCAGAGCAAAACCCCGTTGCAGTTCCTAAACAGGGAGCCTGGGGGTCAGCCAGAGACAACAACAGTTTGGCTGCTTATCCGGGGCACTCAGCCCAACCAGAGACACTCCTAAGTGTTCTTTTCCTTCTAAACTTCAGTTTTCTACCTGACAGAGAGAACAGCAACTTTAAGTTCATTCCTCCCCTCGAAGCAGCGAGGTCCTCAATTAGAAAGGACCGAGCATCTGCTTTCAGGATGACTTACTCTCCTCTGTAAAAATACCCAGCATTAGGTCCTTCCTTAGAACCAAATGCTGTGAAATAAAAGAGTGTGCAATCAGTTCAAAATGACTGTAATTAGGCAATCAAATAGCCATAGGAAGCAGAAATCATCAACGTCTATAGCCAGAACATTTTGTCAGTGGATTTACTTTTAAGGTTTTTCTTTTTTAAAATACAACCCTAAGATAACAGACTAAAATTTTAAAAGGAATAATATCAATTCAACAGAATCCTCCTTACGCAGATCTCTGAACGCTGCCTATTAACCCCAGCAATTACCCAAAGGCTGCAAGCCTGCCCGATGTCTGTGCCAAGTCTCCTGGCCAGCAAGGTATGCCCAGGGATGAAGAGCTGTGTGCAGGGTGTGCAAAGCACCACTACAAAACACACAGCACCTCTCCCTGCATTTCCATAGCAGGAGGGGTAGAAATATTTGTCAAGTTCTAAGTTAAAGTCTAGGAAAATCTCAGTGTACAATTAAATAAAACTCATCAAAAACATGACCAAACCATATCCTTCCTGTAATAAAAAGAAGGCAAACAATATGCCCTTACACACGTTTATGCATACCTTTGTAACTGCAGGCTTCCTGCTCAGAAGTTGCCCTGCCAAGAATCATGCATCCTGTGATGAAATTTCTCAATAAATAAAGTGACTTCATTATTGAAAAGCTTAACTGTAGTCGTGTGTGCAGTTTTAATGCAGTACCAGCCCTAAAGTGCTGATGAGAGAAAACCCAGATGCAGGAGACATTCAAGTTGGAGCCAGGACATTTTAAGGGCTGCAAAGTTTCATTAGCTGAGCTGTGGATCGATTGGTAGATTAAAACACTGTTTTTGCTCACGGTGGAATCAGCTCCTCCGCTGGTGTAATTCAGCACAGGGGAATGTAAATCTCTGCCTTAGCTGAGGATCAGGCTCATGATTTATTGTGTCTTGTTATTCTCAGCACACGTAACAAAACGAGGGGGGACTTGGGGTATTCACAGGTAGATCACCGTCGTTTCACCTCGGGGACTGAAGTTGTTTGTGGGGACTCAGGGATAAGGGCTGGACGGATTCCAGGTTCATTCTGTAGCCTGATTTGTGGTTGAAACACGTTAAGCCTAAATATTAAGCAAATACATCAGAGGAGGATTTACAGCTGTCCAAGGACACAGTAAACTGTAACACAAGCTCCTAGATTGTATTAAATTTGTATCCCCACAGTTTCTTTTGCTAGGGAATAGAACAAGCAAATCAAGTAATTCCTGGGACACATTAAGGATAGGCTTGCAATAAATTCCCTGAAACTCAATTGTCTGTGCCCAGACTGGAGCCATCAGCTCCTATTTGAGGCTTTGCTATTCTGAAACTTGTTTTTTTTTTCTGGAAAATTTCAAACAAAGCATATTCTTTTGACTTCCCAGCAACAGAGAGGACAAAGAGACATTTTAAATTGAGTCCAAAGGGCGTTAAACTACCTCCCACCCATCCCCAGCATTATTACAAGTAATAGGCTGTTGGTGTGCTGGACCTGTTTTAGCGGATGAATCACTGCTCAGTTTTGGCCCCAGCGGAGAGCTGCAGACACTGAACTGTGTGGGAAGTCAGCTGTCAGGCTGATGCAACAAGTCAGAGTTTACCAATCTGTTCTCAGAAAACCGCAGCTGGCAAAATGCTTCATGTTACGTCAAAGTACCGAAAACAAGGCAGGAAGAGAGACATACCTCTGCTTCCATGCCTGCAACTGCAGCGCTCTAACACCTCCCAGCCCACAGACAGTGCCTTTTGGTGGGATTTGCTGGCAACATTTTGGCAAACCACTTCAGTGGAGGACTTAGCTCGCTCCTGAAGCAAGATCCAGACATCTGCAAGTGCAGCCCGGGCCCCCCATACACATGTGAGGAGGGCAGATCTATCAGAAGGGTATCCAGATCAGTTAACAGACGCTGCCTGAGGTGGGCTGCTGCCAAAGGCTGCGAGCAGCTGCCTGAGACTGCCCTGCAAATGGGCTTCAGGCCAGAGTTGGCTCACTCCTCTCGTCTTCCAGACACCTCACTAGGGCTGCAGGGTGGCATCTCTCCCCTGCCAGCACCCAGTCTGGAAGATGCTCCTGAGAGGAGTAACTCCCTCTCTCTCTCTGTCTGTGTGCGTGTGTGTGTGTATACATGCAAAGCATTCACTAAATACACTGAAATGAAAAGTTCAGGCTCCTAAAACATTTAAGGTCACAAACTGAGTAACCAAAGGAGTCCAGGCACTTCCAGGAATAATGTGGTATCTCTCTGGTCTCAACTTTGCCTTTAAGAATCAAAACAGCGCTCAAATCCTACTATAAGTACCCAAATCCTGCACTGGATTTAATCCTGAAGGCTTCGTTCTTTATTTCAGATGTGATGCCGAATTGTAAGCAAAGACATCTATTATAATATGACAGAATCGCAGGCACACAGATAGGGCTCCAGTGACAGAAAAAGAGGGAGCTTTTTGGTGTGAGGCAGTAAGCTGGGGAGAGGCACACAGTGAAGCAAAAAATAACGTACCCTTCATACACTCCCACCTTGGAGGATCTCCACTGGAAAGCAGAGGAAGAAAGCCTGGCCTGCCCTCCCTCGTGCTCTCTTTTACTGGTTAATATCTAGATAATTTCCAGCAGCAACACCAACGTGTTCTGGAAAGCGAAGGTTCAAAGCTCTGTAAGTCTGTTCTACTCCAGGAAGTCTGAAGAAGCCACAAGGAACTGGATTTTTGCTTTTAGAAAAAACGATGACACCTGTTTTCCTGACATTCTTGATGCAGATGTTCAAGCCCGGATGTCAGCATGGATGCTTGCAAAGCTGGAGGGAGAATGGCAACGAGACGAATGGACCTAGCCAGACGAATATGGCAAGAATCTTTACAGTGACTCTGGACATGGCTACACGACTCAGAAAGCAGCCAGTTGTTTCAGTTTTGGGTTCTCTTTTATATGAAAGTCAAACGCAGTGAAATCTCGAATTAAACACTGCTTCTTGATGACTGAGCATATCCTGTTGGAGGGATTGTACACTGGAAAGGGTGAGACCAACTTCATTGATGTGAGGGGACACAATGAATGAGGCTGAATGCAGATAAGTTACACTCATCAGTAACCTTAAATGAAGCCGAGAAAAAAACCCACAAGTTTCCTATTTACTTTCAAGTGCTGGATATCCTGCACATAACGAAGAAAAAAACAGAGGGAAATTTTTTGCATATTTCATTGGAGATGGAAGACTGCTAAGTGTGCGAAAGAAGAATCTTTGTAACTAAGTGAAAATCAGACCTTCCCATATTCTTTACACAATGCAAGCCTTTAGTGAATCAGCTCTCATCCCACTAAGTGGGATATTAGCAATGTGCTAAATAGCAGTTGACTCAAATAGAAATTAGCAGTAACACTAGCCATATCCCAGCACCCACCACAAAAATTTGCCTCCCTTCTTCCACCCTCACCACAGTTACATTCACATTATTCTTGCTGTCCTCCCCTAGCCCATCTGACAGTGGTTTCCAGGAGGAATTGCTACCCAAAAGGAGTCAGAAGGAAGACAGGCTGCTGTGCCCACTCAGGGTGCCTTCAACTCGAGTGAGGGATCTGCTTCTGTGCAAGGCTGGTGACAATCTGTAAACTCTTCGTGAAAGAGACCGCATCATGTTATGTATTTATACTGTGCTTAGCACAGTGAGGTCTTAATCCTGACCGAATGCTGTTATACTGTAAGCAATAGGTATGATAGGGAGGAAACTGCAGCACGTTGATGGAAGAGAGGAGCTGCTCTTGACACTTTCTAGCAAAGATGTAGTACAGGAGTACTACCACGGTAATCTAAAAGCGGCCAACGGAGTAGGCCTGCCTCCTTGCAGGGAATATTATTCACTTTTTGTGTAATCCCACCACAAATCTCTTGGGACACGTTTTGTTTTTTACAGCTGTACCTGGGGGACAAGCAGGCTTGCGACATAAACAGGTTCAGGTTCTAACAGCCCGGGAGCCTGTCAGCAATTAGTGGGAGCTCAGTAACCGTAACCGCGCCGTGCTTATGGCCTGTGGCTTTCAGTGAGAAACCGGGGCTATCAAGAAGCAGAAATGCTTCCTTACTAATTTTGTCATGCAAGTTTTGCAGCGACATTTTGAGATACTTTTTGCCTTCAAGTGGTCTCTTTCCTGAATGTGGGGTCAGCTCTAATTCTCACGAAACCTGCACACACGTATCAGGTGTATCAGTGTCCGGGGACTGAGCTCTGCAATGCTTTAACAGCATCCAATGCCAGCCAGTTAGATGGAATAATTTCTCCTTCAGATTGCTGCCCAAATTCAAAAAAATTTCCCTTGATTACTCCTGTCCTGTTCCAAGAAGTTCAACTGAGGGCACGGTTTCTCATAAAATACTTAATTTCACTCCCTTGCTTGGGGTCTCTGAAAGTCACTTTTTAATATAAATGCAAAATTGTATTTGCATGATACACTCAACTGCAAGTAAGCCGGCAATCTGGAGAATTGACTGAAACACCTTTAGTACCTAAATTTTAATTTCAATTGATACTTAAAGCTTTATTATATTTCTGATTTTGGACGACTGAATTGTAAATCCAAGAGCCACGCAGCAGTTCTCCCGTATCAGTGGTCTGAAAGCACGTGCAGAATAGGGAAGGGAGACTGACATTTGAAAATAAAATATGTCATTCCAATTGAAATTTCATTCGAGTTCATCAGCAACAGTCTTACTGAATAGCAACAGCATTTGTTACATCTGAAATGGAGTCCAACACAGCCTGCAAACTAGATTCCACTCTATTCTGAAAGAAAGAAAAGCACAAAATAACTACAAAACCACATTGGACCAGATTTCCTACCATGGACATCGTTACAAGCAATAAGACTAGCACTCTCATGTCTAACCACATGGCTGTTCTCCTAATTAGCTGGGATCACAGAATTGTGTCTGAAAAAGCAGAAATCATATTTTAAAAATAGGCCTCAGAGGCAAGATTTTCCAAGCTTCAGCTTCCAGTCCAACACCTACGTGAAAAAGACAGATTTTCAAAAGAAACTCTGAAATTCCTCCTGTGCCCGGGAGATGGGAGCCCAGCAGAGCGCATCTGAGAATCTTTCCATGTCAGCTGGCTCCCTAAATTAACCCTGGATTTCAAACAGGCTAACCCTGAAATCCACTCACTCCTTATGTTCCCACATGGCAAATGATGTATGGGCAGTTTGTTTTTGGACAAAATCTGCCCCTAAAGTTTAAGAAATAAACACGGCACCTCTTTAGGGGTGGGGGGCTCGGGTAGGACTTGGAAGTTTTGTGTCTCTTTGTTACATCTTGTGGGTTTTGTGCTTCATCTTTGTCACCCATAGAACGGATCCATCATCTGAAATGCTTTACACAAAAATGCAGTCCACATGAAAGCTTAGCTGTGGGTACATTTATACATACGCACGCACAGTGTGTGCATATACACACACAGTGTATGTGTGAGCATACGTATCTATAATCAAAGCTAATTTGCCAAAGTCTCAACGCAGAAGCACATGTGTAACATCTCAGCTGACGTCAGCGGAGTCAGAATTCAGCCTTCGGGCCATTATTTTAAACTGCAAAACTCATTTCATGCAGGAAAACAAAAATAAACAAACAAACAAAACCCCATCTCATCATGGAACTTTTAAAAACTCCTTCCCTCGAGCAAAATGGCTGTTTCCCCTCCCACATAAACTGGCAGCCAAGTCAGGAACAGTGCTGAAGACTTCCATGCCTGCAGAATCAGATACAAAATTTGCAGGAAGGCTGGCACTTATTTTCTCACAACAGTTTGTTCTTCACATATTTCACAACTTTTAAGTTCCTTAATGTAAATTGGAATCATAAATTTTCCCTCCATGTGTTTTATTGACTTTGATCTCCACATTAACACCATGTACGAAATGGGGTGCTAAATTCAGCAAACTGATTGCTGTTCTGCCCAGGTAGCCGTCCCCTTTCTCCCTGAACACCCAATGTTTTCATGGGCCATCCTCTCTCCTATGATCAATCCTGCCTGAATTAGTGAGGGCAGCTCATATGAAAATCTAGAGATGGCTCAGCGGGCAGGGGAACTAGAAAAGAGCTTGATGGCTACAGGCTTATTCCTTAGCTTTGGGCACCATCAGGTCCTACCCTCGTTCAGGTGCCCAGACTTCCAGGAGTCTGCAGGTTAAGTCCCTGCTGAACGGCTGCCCCTTCCCAGCAGGACTTCTGTGCATAAATCCACTACAGATTGTAGAGAAGTTGCAAACAAGACTTATAGCTAACCATAAAATGACTGTTCTTTGAAAAAAGCTGTAACTCAGTTTGGCTTTCTCTCCTCCCCACTCCACATCCTCAAATGCTCTACAAACATGAAGTCATAGTGTTTACAAATGAAGATGCTGAAGGAAAATAGAGTAGAAACACCATTACTTTACTGTATAGAAAGCACATATGTCTGATCAAGAGGTCATGTGGAAAAGTAGAGTGCGATTAGATACACCTGAGTTACTCAAGAGATACTCCCTAATGTGAATAAAAGACCTGGAGATTGGCTTGGATAAGGTGTTGAAATCCACAGGAAAGCCAGGAGTTAGAAGGTGAACTTCTGCAAGCTAGACTCTTATAGGTGTAGCAGCATGTGGTTGCTTGGTTCTAGGGATTTATATGGGGGGGGAGGGGGGGGTTTGCTTTTTGGACTTAGAAATCACGGAATCACAGAGTGGTTTGGGTTGGAAGGGACCTTTAAGATCACCTCATTCCAACCCCCTGCTGTAGGCAAGGACACCTCCCTCTAGCCCAGGTTGCTCACAGCCCCATCCAGCCTGGCCTGGAGTGCTCCCAGGGAGGGGGCATCCACAGCCTCACTGGGCAACCTGTGCCAGTGTCTCACCGCCCTCACAGTGAAGAATTTCTTCCTAATATCTGGTCTAAAACTCCTCTCTTCCAGTTTAATGCCACGTCCCCTGTAGACTCCCTTCAGGTACTGGAAGGATTAAAGTATTAAAAGAATATCTGAAATGATTTCCCTAATCAAATTTCTGTTCTCTTCATGTCCAAATACTGTTTAAAGTAATTTAATTTCCCATCATGCTAACAATTTCTGTCCAATATTTTCCACACTAACTAACATCAGGTGCGTGCATCTTTTTCCATCACATATTATGAATTTTCCTTTGCAAATTTCATTACTGAGTCTGGGGATAAGGATCTGCGTTTACTTCTCTTTTCGTTTTTTCTTTTCTTTAAAAATAAAAATAAAGGTTTTCTGTGGTTCAGTTTTATCAAGAACAATATTGATTGTGACATACTTGCTTATTCCAAAACAGGGCTGTAAACCCACATAACACTTTAACTGCCAAAAATGCTTTTTCAATTTTTTTTTCCTTAAACTAACTCACTCGGAGCAAAACATCACATTGCATTTTTCTCTCCCTCCCATGCAAGGTTTTGCTTGGAGTTACATTTCTCTGTCTCTAAGCAATGGAGAAGAATCAAGATTCAAAACGTGGATTCTGTTCCTAAGACAAGAGCGGCAGTATTTCTGCCATGCTAACTAAGCACACGCATTGCTCCATTCTCACATTTTAGATTCCTTTGACCTAAAGAAACCCCGAGCAAATCTGGCCGGTCACCTGTGCGCACCATCAATATGTGCAATGTCTGCATGGACTCCATCCATCAATATCTGCATCCATCTCTGAGTCTCATGCACGTAGGGTACATATTTCACTACCACCTTCTGCGGTTAGATTTCACAATCTGCAGTACAGGTGCTTTTAAAAGAAAGTTTAAGTCTAGTGTTTGCCAGCATATTTGTGAAGACATCGTACATTTTTTTCCGAATATAAACTATGGAACACGTTTCAGGAAGGCTAAAATTTTATTGTGTATAACGAACATCTGTAACTTAATGGATTAATCAGACAGCCGGATCAGCAATTGCCTTTTTCAATGACTGTGCTATTTGCAGCACAATGGGATCCCAGCCTAACATAAAAGTTTGTCAGCACTAATGATTTATCTTCTACCTGATTACAAGGCCGAGGTGTTCTCATTTACAGTTAGTACCCGGAGACACAACTATTCTGGAATGCTTTAAGGAGCACAACTAATTGGGTACTTCAGTACTGTCGTGCTTTGAAGTGTCTGAGGGCGTACTGGGCTATCAGACATACCCACGAGTGATGCTGAAAGTATCGTGCAGAAGAGGAGTGGTCCTGAATTTTAGTAGGATTTCGGAAAGGAATGCTAAATGGATCCTACTGATCTGATTTTCGTGTTGCTGATATTCCTATTACAAATAAAATCTCTGCCCACTGTTTTCATGCCATGGTAAGGGCTGGAAATTCCCTGCTCGGTGTCCTTGAAGGCAGTTAGTTCCTGTAAACAACAGCAATGAGCAACAGATATTCACAATATTTTCTTAGATCATTTAATTGCTGTTGGAAATAATAGAAATACAATCTGTGTTATACCAAATGCACCTGATTTTGGTCTCAGTTGAACTGCAGGCTGTTTTGCCAGAATATTTCCCAGGCCTCTCAGAAATTTTGCTTTGCTCCAAGACCAGGAAGAAGAAAATCAGCTCAGGCCCAATTTGAAGCTAATCTCAAGTCTGCAAATTAAAAACACACAGAACATGCAGTTGTACAGCTTTGTACAACACTGGGAGGCTCTTACTCACTTAGCCTGGAATTCACTTTGACTTTTCATTTATTTTGAGTCAAGCCAAACCAAAAGTCCACAGAAACTAATACTGAAGGAAAATGTTGCATTCAATTCTGCAAAGAAAACTGCCACATTTCACGTAGCACTCATCATTTCCTGGCCTAATCTACTCATAAAATCACTAGTTAATTTTGTAGGGTTATTTAAAATGCATTTCCACTCTTGTGGCTCCAGCAACTTAATATTTTCCCGCGCCCAAAGTTACTCCTCCAACTTTCAGGCAGGATCACAGGTAGTTTGCAGAGGATCCTGCTGACGTATGGCATGATTAAAGCGCTTCACAGATTAACCAGCAAACACAAGAAAAATAAGTTGTAGTTCAGAGATATTAAGATAAATAAATAAATAAACCAAAAGTAAACACGACAAAAAGCACAAGAAACTATTTCCCTCAGGAGACTTAAAAACAATAAACTCAGAAACTGTGTATGTAGCAGAAAAACTGTCAAAAGCCTCTGAAAAGAAGTCTGAAATTTAGGGTGCTCCCTAAGAGCATACTATGCCTTAACCAAATGTTCTCTTTTTATAGGTGGAAGAGGTCATACTTGATAGAGGAACAAGCAATCAATTCAATCACAGTTTGTCATCTCCATTAAAGTCCCTGCCTGTCTGCAGTCACTATGACCTCATATCCTCCTAAAATTACCAAAGGAAATGCCTCCATAAAGTAATACAGAGAACAGAGAAAATACAGCCCCTTCACAAGTCTTTTTCTTTGCTGTCAATTATCTTAATTGACTCTACCTGTCTACTAATGTTGCCCAGTGCAGTCATCTAACCCTTACATTATTACAGATGTGTTCAGGTACTTTTCAAGAGTGTAGCAGGATTTCATTTGTATCAGACATTATGTTCAAACCCCAGATATTAATCTTAGAAATCAGTGAGACTCTCTTTGTTGGGATTCCAGCAGGCTTTGCATTAGACCTAAAATGAACTGCAAATGCTCTTTGTCAGTTTTCTTTTTTGGCTTAAAACTCATGGATCCCTTTGGGTCCCAGGACTATTAATAAGTTTTCCAAAGAAGCTAAAAGGGATTAAAAGCATAAGATGAAAAGTGAGGTTTGATTTCACAACTATACGAGATATAGAACTTACCAGATCTACAGTCTATAGACGGAATAAAAAATAGTCCCCTTTTCCTATGATAAAAGAACTCCTTATTTCCATTGTGTCTTAATATTTTATTCCCCAAGTTACTGGAAACTGTCAGGCAGATGGATGAATGCTTATGAAATGCAGACCTCAGGACAGAGTGTATTATACTACAGATTGGCTTCTGTGAGAATAACCCTGTGAGCAACTGATGCCATCAGTGGCAACAGCCTCCCACATATCCTCAGCTCAAGGAATTCTCTGTAAGCTGAAACCTTCCCTCGGTGCTCAGCATTGATGTCCTGTTTCTGAATCATCATCTACGCCATTTCTATAGAGGAATGCTATTCAGGACAGACCAGGGCACCGCAGGACAGTTCTGCAGGAGACCCCCAAGTGCTGTGGGCAAGTCCTGGGAACGTACCCTGTTTTACTGTTCTGGTTATGTTGTGTGATTTTTTATCATCCTCTTTTTGTAGCTACGGATGACAGGGGCAGAATTTTGACAAAGAGAAAAAGCTCTTTCAAAGTTTATTTGTAATTTTGACACCAAAGAAAAATCAAAAGTAATTATGTGATACTGCTTAAAACTTGAAATTAGCAGCAAATGGAGATCTCTTAAAGTTCCTAAGGTTGAGAAGACATTCTTTGTGTCATGGAGTAGATACTCAATGCAATCAGCACGTTCTACACAGGTAATTACTTTTACTACTAATGGTGCCTCCCACTCAGTGAGGTAGATAAGATGTTCCAACACTACTTAATCACAATGCTTCATTATTGCTCCACCACCTACTGGGTAAAACAATTCTCATGCTCCGTTCAGTGCCTCTCACAAATGAGAAAAATTTATGAATATGTGAGCGAAACAGCAGACAGTCTGCAGCAGAGGTACCACTCTGCAGACCTGCAAAACACATACAAAGTTTGGAACGCTGAGAAAACAGAAAAAGCCATCCCAATGGTAATTTGATACCCTGAAAGTGTTTCAGGTTTCTTTGCTGAAGATTCTGAAATGTCCTTGAGAGAAAACACAGTGTGTAAAAACAGACACATTCGTTGCAGTTTCATGCTTTATTTTTGGTATTATTTTTCACTGTTTTGTGCTAACAGAGCTCTACAAATTGTTTCACTACTCAATGCATCAAGAACTGACACAGAAAACAAGGAGCAGGGAACAAACTCTTCAACTTTGCAGGGTTCACAGAATCTTCCACGCAGGCTCACATGAAAAGCAGGCGGTGGTTTGGCGACTGACACACTGAAGAGTGTCCCACACACAGCGCGTGGAACGGACTTTTGGGAGCTCTCACCATAAGTCAGTGCAAATCACTTTGGAAATTACTTCCAGCAGACATGGAGTGTTCTTGTTTGCCATGAATGCAGAGGAGCAGCATGTACTGCTCCTGTGCATTGCAATAAAATTGGTGCCCATTGTCTGAAAACTGCTCCTTTCCTGGGAACCCGTGACTTTTGTCTTACAATGGGCCAGGAAACAACTTCAAGCAATTAACTCATCTCCCACGTGTTGCCTTGTTTTATAGCTGTGTTAAAGCAAGGAGTGGTCAGGAAGGAATCATGGCTGAAACTGCATCTACTACCCATGTTCATGTATTCCTAACACTATAGCAATACCAAAAATCCAGGTAGTTCCCAGGCAGATCACCTAATTTGTTGTCAGAGAGGAAGCTCTGGCAAGAAAGGGACTTCTTAAGAGAACTCAAGGACAATCTGCTTGAGGGATGGGAGTTCACATTCAGCAATGAGAGTCCAGTCTTTCTACAAGAAATGTTAATACTTTTTTATCTGATGTCACTCTGTCTTTATGCTCACGTACATTGGTGTGTATCAGCGAGGTTACCGGCTGCCCTTTGTCAAATGCTTTGACTCAAACTAGCATCAGTGAAGAGACACCTGCCTGATCCTCCTGCTCATGCCAGGAGAGAAACAAAACTGGTGCAACAGTGGGCAGAGAGTTTTCATACAGATACCAGTGGGAGCAAGAGAGGATGCCAGCTGAAAGCAATGGCTTGAGAAATCCCAAGATCATTTCTGGCTGGAAAAATGAAACAGCAAAGGAGGATCTGCAGTAGGAAATACTGCTTATGGGTCAGAGGCTGAATAGTTCAGTGATGATAGAAGTGTTTACAGCTTTCCATTTATGTCCTCATTTCCCTCATAAACGACCCTTTCCTTCTAACCGAGTGGTTTTGGGGGGCAGAAATAAACTGGTCTGGTGATACATGGTCTTGCTGAAACCTGGAAGAGTGCATGGGAAGGCTAGCAAAACACACAGCTGCTTACTCGTTGCTGAAGAATGCTAAATAACTACAAGTAAAAGATTAATTTTGTGCAGTAGGAAATTGCTCATGGGAAAAACTGTCACGTTTACGTTGTAGGAGTCCCAATAAAACAGTGGGAGGACATCTAATGAGGGTGATATGGTTATATAAACATCTCACCTTTTTTGTTTCTTTAAAATAATGTCTTATCCTTGTTCTTGGAAGAGTAACTGAAAAACAGGAGCTTTTTTTTTTTCTTTTTAGTGACAGCTTAATGTGCTTAAGTCAAGGCCGTGATTTTAGGCAACGTGACTTGGAGTGACTTGGATCAACAGTACTGCGAGCAACGCTCACAGCTCTGCATCTGAACCTACCAGTATGGCAAACATTCCTCGCAGCTCTCTGTGTGGCCGCATTGTACCGAAAACGTGTATAAACATTTTTATTGACTCAGCCAGGAAGAACGAGCGAGCTTCTGACTGCTGAGCTACAGACACAGCTGTCTGCTCCAAAAATACTGATCTGTGTTCACCGTCTAAATCTTTTATTTTTAACTATTAGTAGATGTATGTAGTTTTTATTATTTTTATTCACTTTTATCACAGAACATCAGAACAGCATGAGTTGCAGAGACAGCACCTGTACAACAGATCATGATTAATGAGGGAAGATGGATAAAGCTGTGTACGCACAGTTCAGTGTGTGTGTAGGATGCTTCTGAAAAACCTTTGGCAATCCATGGCCATGACGTATCCCTTTTGTGGCAGGAGGCTCTTGGGTGGCTACTAGAAAATCTGCGGGCTGGGATGAAGGCAGTTCCCAGCCACTGCCAACGAAGAATGAACGCAAATGTTGGGAATGAGTATAAATTATGCCTTGAAGAGTTAGAAACAGAGAGAATCAAGCTTAATTTTTTTCCATAAATGTTCACGGTAAATAACGGTCAAATGCACAAAGCAGTAACTTTTAGGGTGTTCCACATTTCATCTTTCAAATTGAAAAACAAAAGGAGGACTAGAAATTAGATGTTGTTATTATTTTGGACAACTTAACAATAAGATCCTTTTCTACTCGAGAAATCACCAGGGGGTTCACCTTTCAGGAGACAGAAAGCTCAGAGGCGTTGTGTTTGGAATGCAGCGTGAGCTCAGTGAGTGGGTGCTTTCACAAACGTATGGTAACCTACCGTTAACCATGTGCACTTGGAGAGAAAACTTAGTTAAGAAACCAAAAATATGTGTGCATTTTAGAAAAAAAAAACACCACGTGCATTCACTTTTTACTAATCTAATGGAAAATTGTTTCGTTTTAATGGTTTCAAAACTTCCCCATCCCTTGAGCAAACTGTACCCATTACTTTAAACACCTCAGTGTCTAGTAATTGTTCACAAATGTGTCAGGCTACCAGTAATTTAAGTCCTGTCAGGAATAAATCTCAGACACTCACTTCTTCCAGTCAGTGACTTGAACAAACCCGCCCACATGTCAATTACAGGAAGCTCCGCGCGGTGGCTTTGTTTGAGGCTGTGTAAACAGCAAAAGCTTCCTCCTCGCTAACAACTGTTTTCTAAACCCTATATAAATGTTTATGTGAACTATCCTGCAACAGCATCTAAAGCAATAAAAAGCAGGCGCGTAAAAAACAATCTGTGTTGTACTTGTTGGCAATAAATGTACAGCCTGTGCAAGCTATATATCCAGTTGTGAATTATTTTCTCTCAGAGGTCTGACCTCAAAACATTTAAATGTTAGACTGTAAATCAAAATGATATACTTCTACTATCTACAGATTTTTCCCCAGTTTCCAAGTCCTGCTAAATACGTGGGTCTGCAAATACTTGCACATTAATATGTAAATAGGCACACAGGTAGAAGTACATTCCAGGGAGATATAGGAGAAAGTCAGACAATCAAAATATATGAGCAGGCATATTTTCTCACCTATGTTATTGTTCTCTGCAAGCCACTGGGGAGTAGCCACAGCTTGATGTATGACTGATGCAGCATAAGGAACGGAAAAAACCACTGGAGAACAGCTACAGGAAGATTTTAAAAACACCAAACAAGGTAAAATCTGGAAGGCTCAGAGTCATGAAGTGACACATTTACGTAACTGACACTTCAGGAGTCACTAATTCTGAAAAAAGATGCTCAGAAACCTCACTCAGCTAGTTTCAAAGAGCCCAGATCCCTCAACTGTTTCCACTGATAAAACATGCTAAGCACAGGGACTTTTATTGTTTTGCAAGATCATCTGTGCCCTTCTACAGCAGTTGTGGTATTGAACTCTCCACAACGTTCACAAGATAAATGTTCTTCTACCTACATTTGTCCACGCAGCCTGATTCTACAGTGGAGTTTTGAACTGGCCGCGTAGATCAAGGATCGCCTTTGGCAGGAGCTCACCAGTCTGTACATTTCCAACTCCTCCATGTGGGAATTTTAGTTCCCATCTCACAGATGCTGCCCTCCCTACTGAGGCAAGTGCCTTCCAGCCCTTCCCACTGAAATTGTTCCACTTTGTCTATGCATTTGAGTAATTGGTTAGATGAGAAGCTGGAAGGTGATCCTCCCATTCTGCATCAGCACCACAACCAGCAGACTTCATCTGCCTTTCCCCTTATTCCTCCTCTACTATCTTGTTATGCAAAACAGGAGTGGTTTGGTCGTTAGCCTGCTCTCCTGGGAGGCAGGAGAACTTGCTCCAAAGCCAGTTAGGCAGAGGATGGTTCAGCGCCATGGGCTAGAGCAATAACCATCACATGACAGCAGAGCCAGACCACGGCACTCTGGGTAGGGGCACCTGACTGCCTGCCTGAAAAGCGCAGCGTCTCTCTCTCTATTGGCTAGCTTGGCTGCTTCTTGAGGAGATTTTCTGAATGACGCATGACAGGCTTTAAAGTCTTTCATGTATACCACAAAAATCCCCTTCAGTTCACTGGCATGGACTTTGGAAGGCGCAGACTGAGATCCCTCCGAAATTTCCTTATAACCATTTTACAGATAAGGATTAGTTAAACAGTGCGGTTCTTTCCAGTATGAGGACATCGGATCCACCAAGAACAAAGAATGAGGAACGATTTTAAAAACTGGCAAAAGGCAAAGAAAAACGGCAATGACTTTCCAAACTGTAACACCTTGTAGCTACTGAAGCCAGCCTATACCGACACATATAGTTTAGGACTGAGTCTTGTGGTTCCCAACTTGGCAAATGCTCTCATTCAATCCCCAAGGAGTTTTTTGGAGGAGGGAATGCAGGATCTGGACCTAAGCTTTTAGTCAGAATGATTCATCCTTGGTTGTGCTGTATTTCTTTACTGTGGATCATATTATATTGCCAAATGAAGGGAATATGATGTTTGGCAGAGGGAAAAAATACAAACAAATAGGGAGAGCAGATGAGGTGCTGCAGTTTAAATTGTGCTTTTCAGTTTTTTATGTATCATAACTGTATGCAAGGATGCCCTGGAGCTATGCTATAAGAGGAGCACTTTAAGAAGAACCAACGTAAAGAAACAAATAGCAATACATGACATAAGTATAACACCTAGTTATTTTTCAGAGATACAGAGACTGGAAACAGTACAAACATAACGTTGTACAAAGTGTATTTTCATCGCTAAGCATCACGCACTTATGAGATATATTTCTTAGACAGACGCGAGAACTAGAGAAGAAATATCTTGATGCATATACGTTATATAATAGGAGAGGAGGAGAGACAAGAGAAACAAATACTAGGAGAAAAGATTCATCAGGACATCTTGGTTGCAATTTTAACAAGTATCCAAGTAATTGGGAAGTTGCCTCTTAATTTTATTCTTCTGTATGTTACATCTGCAGGAAAACCTCGTGATCCATTACTCCTTTAGCTACTGGCTTCCAGCTGCAATAATTTTACATTGCCAGCAGTAACGATGGGACCTACCAGAGAGTGAAAAAAGAGGGAAAATGGACTTACTGGAGATCACAGAGTATGAGGATACTTCATAATTTTTGAAGTTTCTGAAGACTGAGCTACGGAAGAAGCCTAATGGAAAACAGTGAGGCTGAACTGCAGCTTCTAAAGTTTGAAGAAAGAGGAAAGGTTGTGAAATAGCCACTTCAGTAAGCCATGCAAAAAGCTGTGGAATCTGTCATGCTACCACATCGTGCGTAACAGTCCTGAAGAGCTCATCAGGGAGATTGCGAAAATATTTATCAAGTTTTTTTTCTCCAGGAAACACCAACTTCTCAGTGAAAAAATGCAGATTAAAGTCTAGATTAAAGGCCCTGAAGGGCAACAGTACGTCACAGGAGCTGCAGCCATGTCAGCACTGCTGATGAATAGGAGCGGAGCCTCCTCTGGCCACGCTGCCAGGGCAACCTGGTGACTCACGGCCAGAGCGCAACAGGAGCAGCAGTCCCACAGGGACCTGGCTCAGCTGAGGACAATGAGGGGCTCAAGCCCTCCTGACCCACCTTCCCACCAAGCTGTTTTTTCCATTCTGAACTAGTCCAGATCTCACCTACAGTCTCAGCATCCTGGGAGATTCCCCGATTCCAGGAGGTGCGGGGTGCTGAGCCCCAGCACAGGGCATATTGCACCTTGCGGGAGGTGCACTCCTGAGGGAGCAAGGCTAGACAACAGCACAGCTGCTACACAATTAAATGTATTCGGAGAGTAAATCCTCCAATGGTGTGACACAGTGGGCCAAGCTCAGCTAGTTAGTTCCTCATGAAAAATAACTTAAGATGTTTTGTTCCCACTGAAATTAATTTTTTTCTCTCAAGGGAAAACAACTCATCTGTCACTGGTTAAAAATATTCTGGCTAGACGGGCCTCTAACCCCTTTATTTCATACCCCTTAAGGGGTGAAACCTTTCATAAATCTCTCATGGTTCTAAAGAAATCTGTCACGTGATTTTTGCCCCATGCATGAGATGACAAATAACACCCAGCCCCACTGCAATCCGGTATGTATTCCAGACTAGGTGAACGATTAGAGAAGACATTTCTCCTTCTCATGAGGCTATCTGCTCATATTTTGAATGGTGTGGAAAGAACGTATTGCACTGAATGACGACTGATGATGATTAATGTATTATTCTACAGAGCATTATGGTTTCTTTTCATTTGTACTGCATTGTTAGGAGTAAAATGTGATAAAATGGCTGTAACTGTTTTCCACTCTACTTCCCTCCTCCCCCTAGAATTGTTAAAAATAACATCTGAAAAATTATTGAAAACAAGAGAAAAAAGGACCCTATTTTCTGCTAGTATAAAGTGAGTCTAACTCCCCTGAATTTAATGAAGCTTCTGTCATTTATAGCTGCAAACAATTTTTGCCCATTTTTAATAAAACGTTATTTTGCTGTTTGCTTTTTTTCCCTCCCGTATTTTTTGGGGTTGAAAATAAGACAAGTGTGAAGATTTCAGATTTAACTTAATCCAAAAGTGGCATCTGAGGTTGGGTATTTTAAAACAACAAAGAAATCTTAGTAAATAACTTACAGCAATGCAGTACTTTGGAGAACGGTGTTTTGTTCAGGAAAGCTGAGAGTTTCATGGAAAAATACAACAGAAAGTTCAAAAAGGCTATTTGTGAAAATAGGATAAATCACCTTTCCCCGTGTAGAAAAACATCCCAAGTTTTAGACCTTTCTTATCACTTATCTATAATGTGGATACAAATAGTGCTCTCTTCCTACAAAACACTAGCATGTTTTTGTACACACGGGCAAGAAGGCTCGATATTCACTAACAGCATCTCCAGAAATTCCAACTTTGTCCTAACTGTGCATACATGCAGCTGTCCTCCCTCTTCTAAAGCTGTTACTGCATTTTTTAAAATCACAAAATGCTGTCCGTGTTGCCAGCTCCCCTCCTGAAGAGCTCTAAAGTTTAGAGAACAAAGAACATCACAGTTAATCCTATCTGAAATTTTATCTGAAATCATTCAGATAAAGCATAATTCCTTTGAGCTCTGCTTGGAGCAAGTGACAGAGTTTCAGATACAGTAATTTGCTGTGTTTCCATTTAAAACATCTGATGCTTTCCCACTTCTAATACACTGGAACATAAAATCCATGTCAGTTGTTTATATTTGGGGATTATGGAGTTATGGAATCGGTTGAGTCTGATTTTTAAGCCAGTTAGACATGCCTTTGAATGCACAGTTTTACATTCACGTAAAGCAGCTGTATATGTTGATGATTAACTCCACTTCTTTGCAAGAGAAATTATTTCTGTTTGCACCTGCGGCTCTGGACGGACATACCCAAGGAACAGAGCTGTATGGGCTCTGACAGATAAAACTTGTTAAAACACCTACATGGTCATGTAGGAAGCTACCACTATTTCTGCATCTTTTCACTGCTCCCTATATGTTTAATACACACGGAATACACTTTCACAAACCATTCTCTAGAATGCCGTCAGAGGAGCGAAGCCCCGTACATTGCTGTCAGCTCTCAGGTGCATTGTTCGATGTTACAGACGATGCAGGGGAAGTCAGCTCTCACCTGAGGCCTGGAGCAGGCAATGGATAAGCCAGGGACAGCAGTCAGGATTTCCTGCCTTGCAGCTGAGCACATCAGGCTGCACTGCTGTTACCATATTTGCCTTCACTGCAGTGCAGCTGCTTTTGTAAGGAAACAGATGGAAGCGCGCAGGCTTTGGGGGATGATGCCTTACTGAGAACGGCTGCTGCACTTCCACAGCCGAGAGGTAGTCGTGCAGGGACCTGACGTGGGGATGGGAGGGGATTTCCCTGTAATTCGTCCAGGACTCTGAGCTTCTCAGCTCCTCAAACCCACACAGCACAACTTCAGTAACACAGATGGTTTTTGTACCAAAGCTGTGAAACTACTTAATTGTCCCGCTTCAAACCTCAAGTGCCCATTTGGAAGAAAACCGTTACAAAACATAAGGAGCTAAGAAGTGCAACTGAGTCCTCTCTTCCAGATCGTTTAAGAACATAAGCACTCCCATTTATAATTCTCATCTAACTTATTTTAATAATAATAATACAAACGACAAAGTGATTGCAAGGAATGCCACGAAAACTGCACCAGAGAGAAGTATTCAGTTCAGCTTGGTTTAAGCTTTAGCTCGGCCATACTTGGCTCTTGTCAATTTATGTCAGAGCCTTAAGATTATTTGATTTAGGACAGCCCTGCTGCTGTCCGTAGGGCTTGCCAGAGAACAGAACATAAACCAAGTTCCAGGAAGGGGTCTGAGGGGAGTTTTGAGGCCTGATTACTTGAAGATTCATTTTTTGACGATGAACAGGCTTGGGGATAAAATAACATTGGAAGACGAGAAATGTCACTATGGACCTGAACCTGCAAATACTTATGTACATGTTTTAACTTTACTACTGTGGGTAGTCCTGCTGAAATTAATGAGACTGCTCAAGGGGGTAAAGAAAAGCATATGCACAGGAATTTCCAGGATCAGAGACTGTGTGCTTAAGACGTGAAGAGTTCCAGGACCTTCATTTGGGAGTAGTCATATGCTTGTAGTTAAACCAACATGAACATTTGTAGCATCAAGGCCCAAAATTCTTGCATTGTAAATAACAGGAGATGGGAACCTGAAGCCAATTGCATTTGGAATAAAACAGGCGGGGAAAAAAATAAAAATGAGTCCCATGATCTCACACTACGATGGGTAAGAGTTATAATCCTTTGGCCAGACTATGAGCTGGTATAAACTCATAGAAGCTACTCCCTGCAACTGATAACGTGAATAAATGCAGTATTAAGTCTATAGCTAAGTGCTTTCCAGGACTGGGACCTAAGGAATATGCAACAAAATTTATTTTGGAGTGCAATCATTACATTCTGAAGTGTCAGTTTAGTCTGACGAGATACAAAAGACTAGAAAAATGGTAAGTCCTAAGTCCAGGAAATGGGAGCAATATGGACATTGTTATTTGCTTCAGATGAGAGGCAAGCTAGTTTCACAGGGATCACGTTCAAATGCCAAGAAGACTGGAAAATTCAGAGATATTAGAAATAATAACGTAAGCTTGGAGATGGGGAATATGTTAAATTGTTTGATTCTTTCAGTATTTTTGTTTCTCATTTAATATTGGCTCCAACACAGTCGACCTCAAAATAATGTTTTCGCTTCTTTGTATGACCAGTTTCTTGTTTTAATACTACTCCCCACATCAGAGTGCAGAATGAGTTTCTGTATTATATCAGAATCCTGTAGCTACAGAAAGTGAATAAGCAGAATACAACAAAATATTAGTTAAGTGCAATTAACACAAACTTTTTTTTTTGGTAGCACAGCCCAGCACACAGAGAAGAAGAAAATCCCTTGCCTAAAGAAATTTAAGCTCCAAGCAACTCCTCAGAAAAGGAAAAAAAAAGAAAAAAAAGGAAAAAAAAGGTATTTTCCATTTTAGAAGCTTTGATGGGTTATGAGATGCTCAGATGTTTCACAGAGGAGAAACATAAAAACACCCAGACAGATAATTTAACTCCAGATTCCTCAAAGTATTTCACTCTACTCTGTTAGAGTAGAAGCCAAATTTTGTGGAAATAAGTATTTCATCTCCAGGAGCCACATGGATCTAAGAGCCTTTTCCTAGTGTGTTTACATTGCTTAAGATCTTCATTTCCTCTGCCTGAAGCAGTGAATTGCAATGGAATTGAATGCACGTAAAAGGACCATGTAGGAAAGGTTTATGCATTATGTTAAAAAGAGATGTCTTGACAAATGGCGCCATTAGCATCTGGAATTCACTGCATTTGTCGGGCTAGGCCGCTCTGAAAACAGTCCTTAAAAAGTGTAACAAATTTGCTGAAATGCTAATGAGCTGAACCTCTACACTGATGTGTTGAATAGATGGAGCCAAATATATGTAAAAATTTAAAGCATTTGTGTATTACTGCCAGCCACACTCGGTGTTCTAAGTGTATATCAGTTTTCCTGGGGAAAAAGATACTCCACAGCTTAGTAATCCTGAAAATATCACTGCCAGGTCATTAGAGAAGATTACATCCTCATGCTCTAAACTTTATGTATGTCCATAGGATTGAATGCAGAAATTTCAAAAGGATCGACTCGTTTAATCAGAAATTTCTGTCCTGTTGTGTCATTCCACATCCCCGCTCCTTATAAACAACTGGCAAATGTCTCCTGCACAGAAAAGGACCTTTTGTCTACATGCAGTAACAGAATTTGCACCTTTTTGGTACACGTTAAGAAGCAGGAATGTAAAAGCCAGCGGTGAAATTGAGCCCACCTATTCATGTTTGGAAAGAAGTGAGAGGGACATGACCTCTCTGGGCAACACATACTTTCTTGAATGTTCTGGTTTCCTAACATCCTTCCAGACAAACGAATGGTAGCCAGCAGTGAATAACTTGGTTGCAAACCACTTTTAAGTCATCAGGAAAACCTCACCTGAAATGTGTGTAGATTTTTAAAAAGTCAACAGAAAAATGTTTTTGTTAGAACACAGGAGCAGCCAGAAATTGGAAATCATAAAGTCTAAATTGAGTCCATGGTCTGGCTCTTCTATTTAAGTCAAACCCAAACGATTGGAGCCGAATTATATATTGTATGACAAAATTGTTTAATGAAATGATATACATAGTGACAGTAGACCACCAGGAATTAATGTCAGAATATTTTCATTGGCTGCTACTCCTCCTTGGCCCATCCTTATTCACAGACATGGAGCTGAGCTGGAGTCAGGAATCCAGCTGTAGTCTGACTCTACTTAAGTCGGCTTTGCACCATTAATGGTCAGCCACAAAATATCCACCCAAGTAGGTCCTTGAGGTCCGGCACACTCAAAGTACGCAGAGATTTCCCTTTTCCTAGATTGTTCCTGATGTGCTCAAACGACCACATAGCATCACTCAGGGAAACAGAGCCCAGCCTCCCACAGTTGGGCGATTCAGATTCAAACTTGAAGAGATCTTCAATCAGCATCTTACAGGTGTGGGAGTCGGACTATGTGATATTTTCTATTTCAAATATTCACCAAAAAATGACATTTCAGGTCATAATTATTCACAGCTGAGGGGCAAGATTTGAAGATACTTTGAATGGGAACAAATAAAATATAAACAAACAACAACAAAATAAAACACTAAAACGTAACAAAAATACACGAAAAAACGTTGCATTGTATCAAAATATTTTTCTTTTTTTACATGAGCCCCCTTTGAATTCTTCATCTGGAAGTAACACTTCATTGCAAAGGCAGATAAATTAACAAAACTTTGAGAAGTGCAACAGAGCCTAAAAACAAAACAAAACAAAAAACAAACAACCAAAAAACTGCATGCGGTATTTAATTTTCTGGTTTGTCTATCAAATTAAAAAATAATTATAATGAAGCCAATTAATCCCTCAGACCTTCCTGGATGCACTGCATGCTACAACAAAAGCTTCTTTTTTTCCCCTCCCAAGAATAAATTTACTTTACAGAGCAGCAAGATGATAAAGTGCAGAGCACCAAACGTAAATGGAATACTTCAGGCAGAGCTTCTACCACTAGGAGTAAATTCAAGAAAAATATTGACCGACTCTTCACTGTTTTCTTTTCTCTACAGTATGTAATATTTCTAGTAGGATGCACAACAAAGCCCTTGTGTTCTGCTGCACTACTGTCAGAAGAATTTGCTGAACGCATCTGAGAGCTGACATGGCATGTGAATCTCTCCTGCCTTGTTTGCAGAGAATCAAACTTTCAGCATCTGAGCATCCTCTGCTTATTCTCTACAGTCTGTCTGTTACCCATGGCATTTTGCATTTACTGTTTTCTTAAGTATACTTAAAATAACATGCCAAATGAAATAAACACACCGTTCAATGAATGCCCTGAAAGTTTTATATACTTAACAGTTTTAACCCCACTAACCAGTTTAATGTTTAATTATAAAAAGCTGTGCGGTCCCCAACTGGCTTGAACCTTCAACACTAGTCAAAACAAGTTAAATCCAGCAAAGCAGAAAATATAGTTGTGAGCAAGCAATATGTTGGTTAAATTGTTTGAGATGTCTTGCAATTTGTTAACCTTCAATGGCTTCATTTTGATCAGCATTTACAACCAGTCCTCGTCTGGGCCTTCCTGTCTTTTGCAGCCCTGCAGGTTAAATTCTGTAACTGAATCGAGGACAAATATTAAATACTAAAATGTCTGTTTTCTTTCTCCAAAATTAAATTCTTAAGACATATAAATAGCTTTAAGTCCACCCACAATTAATTCCGTTCACATCCTCCCGCAAGTTACAGGCGCGAAGAGGCTGGCCAGGTTTTGAAATCTGACCCTTCATTTTCCTGCCAAAGTGGCTACAAATGGGAAAATTCAGGAGAGAAGTTCTCTTTTTTCTTTCCTTGTCACGTCATGTCCTGACTCTCCAAGCAAGCCTCGGAATTCCCTTAGACAAAGATAGTGTGATATTATAAATGTCAGACTCCACAGTCCCGATCTGTTTTCAGGCCATGCAGCCAGGTCCTTCACGTCTGCAGCATCACGTTTTTGGTTGGAGACAGCACGAGTCTGTTTCATCTGCACATTCGAGAGCAACCTCACGGGCTTCGGACATGAGAAGATGAACATTAGAAGAAAATGTCTCAAAAATAAATGATAAGCCTTGTCTTTCTTTCAGAACTCAGATATAAAAGGGGCCGAGGCAGCGCAGGGCTGGGAAAAATAAAATTTTCCCAGACTTAACCATTTTCCTTTCAAAAAGATTTATAACACACATGAATCTCAGATGTCACATCTTATTGTGCATAATTATACTGATGTCTAGACTAAACATTATATATATATACCCACACACACATATAATTATATCTCCTTATGACTATGTATTAATGTTCTTCTATAATACCTATTCCATGGCAGAGTTTGGAACAGTATTTTATGTCTTAATGACTCAGAAAACCTATATACCATGGGAAACGATTTTATCCAACAAGCAAGTCAGCACTAGACCCGACACCAAAGTCTTAATGAGGTCTTAACTCACCTATGGCATAATCAGCTACGGGATAAGCATCATATCCTACAACTATAATCACGTAATACATCTTTCTTATCTTTTTGAAGATACAAATAAAATGTACGTACATATGTGCCTGGTCATCCCACCCATTAAGATGAAGGCATACATTCTGTAATCATAAGACCAGTTAATTACTTTCATGATACATTTCTACCCACTCCAAAAAGTTTTGTAGGTAGGGTTACGTATTTTTAGAGCATTGTTGGGTAAAGATGAAACAAAAATCAGAGACTGCTACTCCTGTTTATTGGTTTGTAATGTGAATGTATGCTCACCTTGGCAACCACACGCATGTGCTTCTTCTCTCAAGATCTCATTAGCTTGTAGAGCACATTACCAGACAAACTAGATAGATTCTTGACCTACTTAATTTCAATAGTGAAAACTTGCTCAGCTTTTTGTGTGATTTTTTCCAGGCGTATTTGCAAGTGACCTTACAAGGTACTATATTTTTCAGGCAAATATTTGTATGCAGAAGCAGTGAGGTTGAGGTGTACTCTTGGATTCTACTGGGAATAGAGACAGCATCACACAAAAGATGAAACAGGAGGGCCTGCAATACTCAGATGTCTTTACTCGGAGTTTTTGTTCTAAAAAATCTTTGTAAGAATGTGTAAACGGATTCCTCACGTTTCTCCAGTGCACCCGCACTTATCCACCAATTTTTTCCCCAGTAGATCTGCCAGGCCAGTAGCTTCACAGTATCCACTGTCTTCTCTGAGGTGGAAGATTCCATTATAGTTTTTTATTTCTGGTTTCTTACATTTTATACTTAGCAGAATCCCGTGGAGGCAGAGGAACCCCTGCTAGAATACCCCTTGGGATGATAAATGAGTGAACTGAATGGGGGAAGCCCATGAATGGGTGAATTGCTGGGGGAAGCCAGCAGTGCTCTGGGGATCTCTTGGACAATTCTAGGATGTGCGTCTGTGGGACTGAGCAAAAACAAGAAGTGTGGCTAGGAGAAGAGAAGGAAGGAGAAAAAAGTCTTCTTTGATAGAGTATGGTGGATCTTCTCAGGAAAACACATAGAAAATGCAGTGGATCATGAAGAAATATAATGCAGTCTGACAGCCGATATATTTAACAACAACAAAAAAAAGTGTGATTGAATTTAGTGCTAGAAAAAAAATGCCAAACTAACAGGCTGTTACTGCAGCTGGGCACACCAAAGGTCAGCATGAGGTCTTCCCCAAGCAGCTTGGCCCATAGGTCCCAGCATGGACCTACAAAATCCCCTTCTGCAGAGCTGCTCTTGAATGGAATTTCCGAGAACTGAGGACTAATTCACAGAGCACCGCGGCAGTCACACTGACAGCCTGTTTCACTTGTTAAATAATAATCAGCTCTCAAAATCAGCTCAGAAATTATAAAATAAAGTTACAAAAATAGCACGTAGACCATATGTTAGTTTTCATTTCAAAGTTTATCCTTGCTCTAAAGAAGGTTAAATCATATTCATTTCTCTGAAAACAGTCAAGATATAGGAATTTAAAATACCATGAAAGTGTTATCTATAGAGTGCACTCTGGAGTACCAAGAAAGAAATCACATATGCATGGGATTACAGAATACATTTCAAGTCAGCAGAGACACACATACAGTAACTAAGAAACAAACATGTTTTTTCTGACTCAGAAAATTGCGTTTGATTTAGTCTTAAGAAATCTGGATCTGTCTAGTCTGTTGGTAGTCATGAACAGACACAAAGAAATGAGATCAATAGTGCACTGTGCTAGCAGGTATGTAAATTACGCTCTGCAAAGAAATAAAGAGAGCTAAATCTAGGTCTCGTGCCAAGGAGCCAGTCCGTGTCCCTGCTCTACACAACCCCTGTCGGGATGGGCACGTCCCCCCCCAGCAGGTCTGGTCCCTGCGATCGGAACATCAGCTGAGGCCTGCAGGGCTACACGGTGAACGGCTGCAGTGCTCACAGGGAGTGAGAGAGGGAGGAAAAAACAAACAGTCCCACATCTCTGAAAACTCTCAGCAAGTTGGGAAGCCTGAGAATTTGTGCTCAGTGCAAAGCAGCTCAGAGGCTGTAAGACCAGTGCTTGCACAGCAGGATAAACACACACAGCAGGTAGATCCAAAGAGGAGATATGCGATATGGAAAAGTACTTCTCCCCCCACCCCCCAAAAAAACTATTATGGCCACAAAATAGAAGAGACTATTAAGACTTCCGTCTCCCAACTACCATGTTTGCCACAGAGACACTGATGATCACAGCTGGGGTGTGAACCACAGGACAGTGTCTTAATTAAATCCACTACCAGGATGTATCATGGGCTCAAAATCCTGAAACTGGATGTCCTTAGCAAGGAGATTCAGAAGGATCCAAGGACTCCAAACAGTAATACCACCTCCATCCATACCACCGCAACTGTATTAAAAAGAACAAAAAATATCGTTCTGTGGGGTTTTTTTCCTTCTTATTTATCTGTGAATATTTTGTGTCTAGGAGTTATCACTACTGCCAGACCAAAACACAGATAGATAGCTAAAAAACACATCAAGGAGAAGCTGACCTGCTCTGAGACTTCAGGGCTATTTTATTATCTCTGTAGCTGTACGAGATACTTAGAGCTGATAATTCAAATAAAAAGTTCAGATTAAATGCGGAAAGAAACTTGATTGTGGATGATATACTGGTGTCATCTGATTTTCTTGGGGCAAGAGATGTCATTTCCTGAATGTATCAACTTTGCAGTTGGCCAGTGTCAGGTTCACTTGATGAGTTCAAGCACAGAACTTCTTGTTCATGCAGTTCTCATACTTGCCACATATTTTACCATCATGTTTCTTGCACATGCAGCCAGCCTTGACAGATACAATCTCCAGACCTACAATGGCTGCATATATTGTGCGTATTTTGGACGGTATGGAAAGAATCTGAAGACACTGCAGCATCTGTTAGTTACATATACAAAAAGAAAACTTAAGAATTACCATATGGGGTTTTGTTGGTCAATACTCTAGAAGTTCCAAAGACTATAGCTTACCTAAGTTAGAAAGATTTCTAAGTAAGTTGTTCTCATTTTGGGCTTAAAAGAGAAACTCAGAGTTATATGGCATTGCAAGCAAAAAAAAACATCATGGGTTTGAGCACCTGGCATTACAATTGCATGGGATGTTTCAGGTCCGTTACGTAGGAAAAATCTGATGTAGAAATAAATGTTTAGGTTGTGTTGTGAGCAGATTTCAGTCACCAAAGGTGCATACCCATATTTCTGAAAACCACTTCACCAATGGCTGAAAACCCCATAACAATACTTGTGATATATCCTATTTCTAGGCAATTAACAGCAGACAGTTGAAGAAGAGTTGCTGATCAGAAATTCTTGCTTAACCACTGAGTTCTCCATTTGAATGACTACACATGGGAACTGAAAAACAAGACATGTCAACTCTTTCTTTCTTTTTTTTTTTTTTTTGGTGATGTTTGCATTATCACTCCCTTTAAATGATAACTGTGTAGATCCTAAGCACCAAAGCAGCCTACCAATGAATATGACAATATGGCAAGAACAGCTCCTGAGAACAAATGTTTGGGTAAAAATTATGGGACAAATAAGCAAGTATGTCCTATTTGCAATTGCTCACGCAAAACACGCTCACATCCCAAGTGTGCATGGAGAAGACTGATAGCTGTCCACAAGTCCACCTGACCGCCCATTTGCCCATGCTTTCCTCTGCTTTCAGCATGCACAACTGAGGCAGCTGCACATAAATCAGGCATGTAACTAGGCAGCGACTGTGTGTGAAACCATGGCCATTTTTCATGGTAGCCACTTCTCCTTATTTTATTGCTAGTCTCAGGATAGTTAGTACTTGTATTAAAAGCTCGTTTCCTCCAGTTCTGTAGTTACGCGAGCATCTCATATTTCATTAAAAAACAAAACCCAGAAAAAGCTGGCGTGCAGCTCTTATGGTCACAGGCAAAAGCTTAAAATCAAGAACATGCTGATTCTAAAAGTAGAAAGCAAACTGTAAGAATCCAATATGTTATTGAAAAAATATATTAATTTCCTAAGCCGCTCACTCATGATTTTTAAGACTATACTTAAGATATCTCAACATATGGCATTGGGAAAGCTGCTATTTTCAAATGCATAATGTTTTATGAACACGTAAGCAGACAAAGCACTGTAGATACATCAAAACACAGGCGAGGAAGGGACCTTATGCTACAGCAAATTTATTTCTCCTTGTATCATATGTCTTGGATTTTTGACCAGTAAGGTACACAATCCTATCTCCCTTTCTCCTCTCCATACCTCCCCTCCCAGCATATGTGTACCACAAACCGCTGTCACCCTCAGTGCCTCAGAGCAACCTTCAGACCCTGGACGTGCCAGCCTGAAAGCGCCAGCCCTGCAGTGCCCACGGCAAAGCCCCAGGGCACTCCCAGCACCTCTGGCTCCTGGAAGCAGGGAGACGCCAGGCAGAGCACACCGAGGCGATCCATGAGCACACACAGATCACTATCGTGTGCATATAAAAGAAATTGTTATTTTCTGGAAGGAAATTTTCTTTCTTCATTCAAAACTAATATGAATATATTAACACTGAAGGCTCTTCCTCACCTCCCTGTCTCATTCTGTTTTGCTTTTGCTTTTTTTAAGCGTTGGGTGAGTCACAACGTTGATCAGATTACCCGGTAAACAGGTCTCTAACTTCCCACAAGCTAATGCATAGAAAAGTTTGAATCAAAATGGAGGCAAAAACACAAAAGCCCTTGAGACCAGAATGATTAAAGTTCAGGGGATTTTTGTGCTAGAAAATCATTTCCTTCTGTTATCATAAATAAAATGTTAAAGCGCTGCTAGTTACAATGCTTTAGGCGTGCAGGGACAAATCACTGAGACCAATCATTTCTCTCTTATTAAAAAAAAGGCTTTCACATGGGAAGGCTCGGGGAGCAGCCACAACAGTAACCGAAGGTCCCTCACTGATAGCACGAACAGCTGCTGATGCAATCATAACAAGCAGAGGAACCACGGGCCCAACTTGCTAACAACTGGCACCGTGCCCACCAGCGCAGTGTCACATTCAAGAGGCACAGGAAGGATGCTGAGCTGGTCCCACAAAAGCACGCTGATGCAATTGGTGCCCAGCTCTGCAGTCACCCTCAGTGCAATGCTGCTCCTTCGGAGAACGCCACTTCTGGCTGCTTCAGCTGTTTCTTCTCACTGAATATCCAAATTCAAAGAAGCAAGTTGAAATAGTACACTGGCAAACCTCAGAAAAATAACTGGCCACAGAAACATCAGTTATGAATACACAGAGAACAATCTGTTACTAACAGGCAAAAGGTGAACCTAGGCTAACGTTACATATTTATATACACCACAAAGAAGGCAGTGAAAAAGGGGGGATTAAATGTTCTGAAATGTTGATAGGAAAAAGTCCGCTCTCCAGTCTTCATTACAACAGTTTCATATGCACATAAATGTTCGGAGTCTGTGCCGTTCCGTACCAAATGAGTCCCTCCTTTTAAATCATTTAAATTGTTACAAATTCAAGTTAAGAATCAAAAATGTTTCTTAAAAATCCATTCCTTTGATGTACTGTGAATTACTGCTCTGAGCAAAAGAAAAGGAGAAACAGACCTAGACATATTTGCTGCCTAATTTAGTGCTCGTAATAGCTCAGATCTAATCAGTGGAAACAAAATGCAAGAGCACTTACCTGCATACGTGTGTGTATATAGGTACATATATACATGTGTGTGTCTGTCTGTATGGATATATACATCTGCTATCTTTCTAGTGCCTGACCTGGTGATTCAGAGCATGCTGCTAATAAACAGCTCCGTGGCCATGACTCATCGCAGCTATATCATGTGTGTTGTAATGCAGCGAGTGAAGGAGAGAGGTGAAGGATGGCAGCGACGGGAGCGCGCTGCTGCGGACAGTGCATGCAGCGAAAGCAGCACCCTCATCAGCTCTGTAGCCAGGAAAACTGCTTCATCACACATTACTTAGCTCTGCATTAAGCAAATGCAGACACACACAGATATACATATAGACATTATGCACACGTACGTGTAGGTACAAATGGTAGAAAATGCACAGAATTTACGAGACGAGAAAACCCTCTCACAAAACCTCACACACTCCCTCCCAGGTGTAGGATTGGAACAGAAATGGGAATCTAAATGCCTCAGTCATCACGGGCACAAAGCAGGGCAGCAGTACTGAATCCTTAACTGACCATTAGCCATGTTCTAACTTCAATACCAACCCACAGTGAAAGTCGAAGATTTCAGCTTCCACTTTGGAGCAATGCTAATGCCCAAAAGTGCAAGCATCAAGTGAAACTGCAATTTCTATGCCTAAAATCCACTAAAAAATGAATAAGGACCAGTATGTACTGGCGGGGGAAATCTGTTAACACTTGCATCAGAGGTTTCAATGCATTTACTGCTGGTTATTTATCTGAGAGAAGGTTGATGACTAGTAATGATTTTACTATAACAACTACTATACTATTCCAAAGCCAAGATGGCCAGGGCATTTTTAACATCTCACTCTGCCATCACAAGAAATAGAGTCGCAGCCCATCTTTTCAGGAAAGACATAATTAGAAAATCTTTGCATTCTTACTTCCCGCCACCATTCAGTTAGCATTTGTTCTAACTGTACATTAACAATGAGACCCATTTTCCTCTAGAACAAAGCCCAGGCTTGAGGAATGTTCCTCCTCCTACCCTAACCACTTAAGCATTTAATGCTTACAAGTAAATTGCTGGACATGAGACCCTGATTGCTGTGCCTACACGATTCGTGATTGATGGGTCTAATGAAATCACTAAGTTTTCCTTCCTATTTCTGGCATTATTCAAGACTTCATGTCCAAAGATTATTCCACCAGACATGTTCTGCGGATGTGATGGGATTAGCCAAATTTCAAAGCTTATTTTTGACCTCCAGCAGAAAATTGAGCACATACGCTATTGAAGCCAACTGGGACTATAGAACATCAAGTTGATTCATCAAATTAGCTCAAACATAATTGTACTGCATGACTGGCTATGGAAGTTGTCAGCTATAAACCTGTCAAAAAGCCATCAGCTTTAATGTTAAATAGAGACACAAAGTAATGTTGTTCAGAAATTGACATTTGTTGGACTTGTGCCTGCTAAAGGATGCTATCTGCTTTGTTTCCTCTTGGAAAAATTTGTAGTCTCAAATACAGACTTGATCGATTGCTGTAGACAAAAGGTAGACATTCTGGTTGCTAGAAATACCAGCTCTAACAAAGTAGAGATATCTGTACTGACTCTATCTAGCAATGTCAATACCAAAATAACAGCAGAACACAGACTCAGGAGTCTTTCCAGCTGCTTCAATGTACAAATTTGGCATATTTTACTATTTACTGTTATTGATTTTTAGTAAAAAAATACAAAACCGGCAGTATAAAAAAAAAAGTTTTTCTTTTCAAAACAAAAAGTCAGTGAGTTGGTTATGGAATATGTAGATATATTTCTAACTGAATGATCAATGCATGCAGATAGCATGCTCACAGAGGGAGCTGAGCACTAACTTAAACATCAAATTGTTTCACATATTATCACACACTCGAATGGGGTAATAACATTGAAGCATTCTTAATACAAAACAAAGTTAGGTCAAATTAAGAGCCCTACAGCTTCCCCCTAGACTCTTAAAATCAAAAACATGCATGGCTTAAGCTTCTGCTCTGCACTCAGTCTGTTCCTTTGTACTTGTGAGTATTACAAAGGTAGGCTGGGTAAATTACAGCTTTAACTCTGCATTTGTATACTCAGCATGCTTCTAGACCAGACTTTTAACATGAATATATATTTTTTGCTTCTCAGTTTCCTGGCTTTTATTTTTGCTTTTTTCTTTTAAGTGATGTATGTATTCCTCTTATAATTTATGGATGATTGATTAGGCAGACGGATATGGCCTCTAATGCGTCAATGCGTACTACTGCTAGTCCTTAGCCCACAGAATATTGACATGAAAGACTGTAAATGAAGAGCTTGTGCAAAGCTCTGTGATCTCAGATGTCAGCCCATGGTGAAAGCTCCCACATGTGCACTGCCGACAGCGTCACGCAATGCCTCAGGAGGAGCCTGCTGCTGCTCCTGCTCTGTGACTAGCTAGGAGGTAGCACCTGCAACCCATCACACCACGGGGTTGCCCTATGAAGTACCATAGCTTTCACTGCTCCTCTTCATACCTTGCCTAAGTCCTCCAGCAACACACACCTTGGAGGAGTCCTGGGAAAGAGTCATAGAAAGATATGACCAAGCTGGAAAGTGGGTAAGGTGGAAGCTACAGATTTAGCATAAACAATTGTCCATTTGCTTTCACAGCACAGCACTTTGGGCAGGATAAAATAGGAATGAAAAAATAGCACTAAAGCACTTATTATAAGGCAGCTACAGAGGAAAAGTGTCAGGCCAGCAGCTCGCTGAGGAGGAAGCAGCAAGAGGCAATTCGGGCTTCTGATGACTGCACACCAAGTGCCCGCACTGTTATCTTGAGAGCCTCCTTGTATGAGGGACAGGACATCAGATAACAGCTTGTGCTTCTTAGATGTTCCGTTTTATCCTCATTGCAGCTATCATTCCACACAATATTTTTTGCTCTTTTGTTTTATTTTGAGATATATATTTAGTCCTTACCGAGGGTCCTGGTCAAATACATGCTTTGTGTATCTGAGATTTCCTATCCAAAACAAACCACTGTGCAGCAGCTTTGCTTGCTGAGTGCATGCAGGGTGAGCGTTCAGCCCCACAATATGCTGGCACAGCACCACAGAGCCAGGACCTCACGTTGAGAAATGGCATCTCCTGCCACCAAACGAGTGCGCTGACCTGTGCCCTTCCCCACACACTGCAGTGCCACTGAGCTCTATAAATGCTCACTCAGAAGAGCTGTAGAAAACAGAACTCTGAAACCAGACTCTTCCCAGTTCTTCAGTTTCAGTGTATGTTTAAACCAAATCTGCTTTCTTAGATGCCAATTTTTAGCCTGGAGCCAGGAATTAGAGCCGAGCGATAAATCCCTGAAAGGGTGATCACAATAGAAATTCTGACAGACACTTAACAGGAGTGGTGCAAACTCAGGGAGCTCAGGATATATACTTTTTACTGATTAGGCACTGGCTATGAGTTTGTTCAGGCAGCATAAGCACAAAAATGTATAAAGGCACGCTGCAAAAGCTGCAAATTTGGGGCTTATTTGTAACCTTTGGGGAAGTGGCTTCCTCTTCGTACTTTTTTTGGAAAGGTTCCATGATCAGCACATGCAGCCGTACAGCCCCTACAGCTGCATGTTGTATTTAAATTGAGCAAAAAAAGAAAAAAGAGGCATCTGAACAGAGACATCTTTATAACGAGAACATTTTCCCCTCCCAAACCTTAGAGAAAGCCATAATGCACCAAGTGGGACTTGAACTATGATGGGTTTCTGTATCAACGTTCATAAGATTTGTCACTGTCACATCTTGATAACACTCAAAGCATCTCATTTTCTAAATATAATGCATCACTGTTTAGTGGCTAAAAATGTAAATTACAAAAAATGTAATCATGTTCAAGGAAAAAAAAAAAGATCCCTGAATCCCTCAGCACGGACATGGCTTAATGTGGAGCTCAGCAATTAAACAGAACAGCACTGCATGGACAGCAGCATCAGAACACACATTCCCCATTCTGCACGAATCCCATGCACTTCCAAAAGAACCTTCGACTTAGATAAAACAAGTGAATCTGTCCAAAGGGATATGAAAGAAATATCTTAGATCTGATTTCTGATGCTAAATGATTCTTTTCTACTTTTTCCTTCTCTTTTTTTCCCCTGCTAATGACAATTCTGGTATCAAAGAAACAACAGAAAATTTTTGGAATTTGAACCTATCCTGTTAAACCTCAAGCTGAGATGTTCCTTAAAAACATCATATAAGAACCTTTATGTATATGAAAAGCATTTCCTTGCTAAGGGCATTCTTGGAGTGCCTGCCTTTAAATCTAAACTGTAGAGGATTCATTTATTTGCTAAGCAAATACAATGGCTAATCAGTACCAAAAGAAATTTTCCATGCCCTCAAAACTGCTTCCCACAACGTGTTCCCATCCCTTCCTTTGCTTTACACTGGTATTCATCTGACCTGACAGTAAACTGGTTCTGTGAGACAAACTGAATTTACCTTTCTTGCAGGGCTACTTTTTGGCCCTTTTACTTCTGAATTGGCTTGTTGCTGGTAAAGCTATAAATGTCATTGCCAAGGAGGGAGAGGAGAAGATTGATGCACGGGATGGCTCCAGTTGAACTGTCCTCACTGGCAGCAAGTTTCCAGTTACCAACTGTATTGTCGGATTCTGCCCTAAGATGCCTACAGCTAGGAACAGACAGGAAATCAAGTTAGCATTTCTCTTCTCTGGAGAATGCGGGTTATGTGTTGCCAGAAAAGATGAGGGAGCCTGACTTGCTTGTAACAGGGCTATAAATCGTGAGGTGAGGCGGACCAGCAGGAGCTACTCTTAGACTCATCTGTGTCAACAACTGGAAGTGGCTATTTCAAAATATTTATTAATGAGGGAACAAAGAAACCAAACCTAATTATGCTAAGGTCTCTTCTATGCTATTCTGTTGAGGGTGTTTAAGTGTAATGTCAGAGCAATGTAAGTTATCTTAAGTACACAAGAAATGAGTCTGTCAATCCATACACAGGAACATGATTACTATGAGCAACTGAGTCTATTGATACTCTACAACTGCATTAACCTCTGGCCAGTCAAAAACCACTTAAAAACATTGCAATTGTTGGCTGTTAACTAATTTGCTATTTAAAAATCTCAGGTTCACCTGCAGATCTTACCTGTCCTGACTAAAACGCTTTGTGGGTGTGTTAATGGAAGTTATGGCTGTTATAAATTATCTCCAGACGTTGACAAAAGATGCAATATTAGGCATATTTTTAAAAAGCACTGGCCGATGCATGGTTGAGTGATTGAGTTGGAAAATGAACCATTCCTTGGGGTTAGCAAATGATTTTTCATCAGCTAGCAGGCTATTAAGTACACCTAGATAATAAACGGATGATTTTAGCAGTAATTCTACTAGCTTCTCATATTTTCCATTTTAAATTCCATGTTACTTTTAAAGGATTCACACATTACATTGATTTACACCACAGAGAAGGGAGCCAATGATGTCCTTTAATGTCGGAGACAGTGCATTATTATTTATCATTAAATCTACTCTTTTTTTTTATTATTCCTCCACCTTATGAAACATTTGAGAAATGCCCGCCTGCCTAGCTGAGAAGTGAGCAGTGTGATTCCTCACGCAGGGCACACCCTGGTAATGAGGTGCAGTTACCCGAGGTTGTGGGTTTTGCTGCTTTCTGACTATTTAAAGCTTGATCTTCTGATGGCCATCCTTGCAAATCCTCCTGTCTTCCAAGGGAGCTCATAGCTCAATCATGTGAACTTAAGTTACTGGTAGAAACTAGGGAACAAAATCCTTACACTAATGAGATTATTTGCATGAAATGTTATTTCAATAAGACAGCCTAGGGAAGGAGTCTGTTCACACTTGATTTTCCACATTTGTTATTAGATTTCTTGCCCAAAAGAGCAATTTTGGGAAATGAATGCAAAGATACAGTATTGGAACTGATGGTCAGTTCCAATGGAACAGAAACTAATTTTTAACATGGAAGAAACTGGGGCAACAGAGATGGATTAAAAGTAGAACAGCAGACCATCTTCTCATTGTATTCCAGTGCAGCTACTTGCTAAGGGCATTAAAACGACTGATAAACCATCTTCTTGTTTATTTATTGATATGGAAAAGATATTCCTAAGTTCAGAATCTTTCTGAAAAGTTCAACTACAGTAGAAAATATGTCAGAGCCCGCCTGCTTATGTGCTTATTCTTCTTATTCAGGGTATTCATAGCCTTCTCCTCACTGCACAACTTCTTTTGTAGCAGCATTCAGAGAATGCTGAAAAAGTTATTTAAAGCAAATTGGTTGAACTGGGTTCATGCGAGTTCAGCCTTAGGGGCAAAGCCAGTACTTTCATACTCATACAGGAAGGCAAACTTTTACAATAAAACAAAAAAGCACAAATATTCACTGAGTCTGGAGTTCCATTACAAAGTGAGAAATCAATTTCTGGTTTATAGTTTTATATCAAAAGCAGATGAAACTTGGAAATTTCAGACAAGTTGGGCCTTGTAGTTTTGGATTTATTCAAACTTCAAATTCAAAATGAAACTGAGAGATGTGAACTTAAGTGGCTGATGCTGCAGAAAATGTTGTGATCTATGTACATGTCTATTGCAATTTACTTTCACAAGATTGCATACTTTCCTGGTAATTACAGACCCCTCCTGCATAAGCAATAATTTTCCATTCAAACTTCTACAGCACAGCCTGTTCCTCTCCTTCTTCAGAACAGCACTGAACGCAAATGCACAGATTTATCACACCTTTCTCCCTATCAGCCCTTCAGAAATTTGGTTCTTGAAACACCATAGAGGAAATAACTCATAAACTCTTATACGTTCCAACATTGTGAAGTTCAAAATCTAAAATTTCTTTCCAACAAAAAGCTCTTCTCACATTTCCTTGTGAGATACTCCGTCCAGTTTGAATATGGAAACACATTTTTCAAAAGAATAGCAAAATTCACAGCTCCACAAAAAAAAAAAAACACCAACAAAATGAAGAAACGTACAGGAGATCCCGTGGTGCTTTATGCACGAGCAATACTTCATGCTGATTTCCCCAAGTGCAAATTTCCCCTCCTTGGCTTGGGTAATCTGTGGGTCAGCTCTTTTCATGGTTGATGTCGCCCTGACCTAGGATTGCTCATTTATTCAGGGGCTGAATATCCCTAATGTGTAAAATGAGTCTTTAGCAAAGCTGCCCAGGATAGTGTTAGAAATACCTAAGTAAAGAGTTCATCCGAAATGTGCTTAGCCTTGGGTACATCCACCAGCTGAATGACAGGCCAGCTTGAAGCCATCGCATGGCTCTGAGTGAACACGCAGGACAATTACATGCTCTGGAATTCCCAAGTGTACTTAAGAAATACTGTACAAAGCTAAAACATGTGAATAAGAATGCATTAAGCTAAAAAACATCTGTTCTCCATAAAATGAACTTTTCTTCAGATCAGGAAGGAAAAGAATTTCAGTAAAAATAAGCACGCGGGCATTTTTTCAAGGTGTTACGAATGTGACTTATTTAAGTGAAACGTGTTGTGGCTAAAGCACACATGGCTGAAATGCATCCCCCATTAAATTTAGCAGGAGTTTTCCCACAGTACTTTGGAAATTTACACTGAGATACGTTCTGACACAGTCAGATAAGGTATCGCATATGTTTACCTAAACAGTAGCCTGAGCCAAAGACTGAAAGGATAGAACTGACTGCTGTATTTAGATGTAACATTTGGTATACCAGCAAACAGCAAATTCCAGGCCCACCTGAAACTGGTTTTGTAAGTGAAGCCAGAACAAGTTATGTTCACACCTTTCAGCAAAGCAGGCCTAAAAATGCTTCAGAACTGCTGGCCTTGGATGCAGTGAAATCAAGGCAGGAAGCCACTCTCCAAATCCTGCGAAGTGAGTGGCAGCGCTGATGGCCAAGGCTGCAGTTCAGCTGGATGCTGTGTCCAGAAACAGCTTTCTGTCTGCCACACATGTGGTGCGCTGACTCCTTCCTACATAACCACCACCTGGACTGATGGCTGAATGGTAAATTAAGCTAGAAAACGTATTCCTGAATATTCAACTGACCGTGTGCCATGCGTAAATTCTCAGGCTAACAAGCCTATAGTAGGGAATTTTAGAGAACTCTTTTCTGAACGTCTTTCCTAAGTGCCAAGAGCTTCATAGGGAGCTCAGGCCATGCTCCTGTGATCAGTGATATGAGGCTGTACTTCACCAGTCTGAGTACTCACACTGGGTCAGACGAGCACACTTACCACTATGTTAGACAATTCACACTGGCGACCTGCTCTTACACTGGGCTTACAGAAGCTGCCTGAGGACAGATGATACCTGTTTTGTTTTAATACTACAGCAGCAAGGATGGACAACACAGATAAAAAAAGCCTGTGCACACAAAATGGACTCAACGATATTTTGTGAAATATGTCAGATGGTAGAGTGAGTCCACACTAGATCTGTGCTTTGCTTACTGTAGATGCACCAGGTATATTTTGTCTGGAGGACCCCAAGGTTGATCATCTA